>OY763906.1:0-5000000 GCA_963667235.1 Nomada lathburiana
AGTCTCCTACAGTGATTTATCGTTATATCGAACGATTGCGAGGGCTGGGAAGTGAATCCTTAGCTTCTTTCGATGCAGAACGTGTGGAAAAGGTGAATATCGCGTTTCCGAGCCTCCTAGAGTGATTTATCGTTATATCGAACGATTGCGAGGGCTGGGAAGTGAATCCTTAGCTTATTTCGAAGCAGAACGTGTGGCAAAGGTAAATATCGCGTTTCCGAGTCTCCTACAGTGATTTATCGTTATATCGAACGATTGCGAGGGCTGGGAAGTGAATCCTTAGCTTCTTTCGATGCAGAACGTGTGGCAAAGGTAAATATCGCGTTTCCGAGTCTCCTACAGTGATTTATCGTTATATCGAACGATTGCGAGGGCTGGGAAGTGAATCCTTAGCTCATTTCGATGCAGAACGTGTGGAAAAGGAGAATATCGCTTTTCCGAGCCTCCTAGAGTGATTTATCGTTATATCGAACGATTGCGAGGGCTGGGAAGTGAATCCTTAGCTTCTTTCGATGCAGAACGTGTGGCAAAGGTAAATATCGCGTTTCCGAGTCTCCTACAGTGATTTATCGTTATATCGAACGATTGCGAGGGCTGGGAAGTGAATCCTTAACTTCTTTCGATGCAGAACGTGTGGCAAAGGTAAATATCGCGTTTCCGAGTCTCCTACAGTGATTTATCGTTATATCGAACGATTGCGAGGGCTGGGAAGTGAATCCTTAGCTTATTTCGATGCAGAACGTGTGGCAAAGGTAAATATCGCGTTTCCGAGTCTCCTACAGTGATTTATCGTTATATCGAACGATTGCGAGGGCTGGGAAGTGAATCCTTAGCTTATTTCGATGCAGAACGTGTGGAAAAGGAGAATATCGCGTTTCCGAGCTTCCTAGAGTGATTTATCGTTATATCGAACGATTGCGAGGGCTGGGAAGTGAATCCTTAGCTTATTTCGATGCAGAACGTGTGGAAAAGGAGAATATCGCGTTTCCGAGCCTCCTAGAGTGATTTATCGTTATATCGAACGATTGCGAGGGCTGGGAAGTGAATCCTTAGCTTATTTCGATGCAGAACGTGTGGAAAAGGAGAATATCGCGTTTCCGAGCCTCCTACAGTGATTTATCGTTATATCGAACGATTGCGAGGGCTGGGAAGTGAATCCTTAGCTCATTTCGATGCAGAACGTGTGGAAAAGGAGAATATCGCGTTTCCGAGCCTCCTAGAGTGATTTATCGTTATATCGAACGATTGCGAGGGCTGGGAAGTGAATCCTTAGCTTCTTTCGATGCAGAACGTGTGGCAAAGGTAAATATCGCGTTTCCGAGTCTCCTACAGTGATTTATCGTTATATCGAACGATTGCGAGGGCTGGGAAGTGAATCCTTAACTTCTTTCGATGCAGAACGTGTGGCAAAGGTAAATATCGCGTTTCCGAGTCTCCTACAGTGATTTATCGTTATATCGAACGATTGCGAGGGCTGGGAAGTGAATCCTTAGCTTATTTCGATGCAGAACGTGTGGCAAAGGTAAATATCGCGTTTCCGAGTCTCCTACAGTGATTTATCGTTATATCGAACGATTGCGAGGGCTGGGAAGTGAATCCTTAGCTTATTTCGATGCAGAACGTGTGGAAAAGGAGAATATCGCGTTTCCGAGCTTCCTAGAGTGATTTATCGTTATATCGAACGATTGCGAGGGCTGGGAAGTGAATCCTTAGCTTATTTCGATGCAGAACGTGTGGAAAAGGAGAATATCGCGTTTCCGAGCCTCCTAGAGTGATTTATCGTTATATCGAACGATTGCGAGGGCTGGGAAGTGAATCCTTAGCTTATTTCGATGCAGAACGTGTGGAAAAGGATAATATCGCGTTTCCGAGCCTCCTACAGTGATTTATCGTTATATCGAACGATTGCGAGGGCTGGGAAGTGAATCCTTAGCTCATTTCGATGCAGAACGTGTGGAAAAGGAGAATATCGCGTTTCCGAGCCTCCTAGAGTGATTTATCGTTATATCGAACGATTGCGAGGGCTGGGAAGTGAATCCTTAGCTTCTTTCGATGCAGAACGTGTGGCAAAGGTAAATATCGCGTTTCCGAGTCTCCTACAGTGATTTATCGTTATATCGAACGATTGCGAGGGCTGGGAAGTGAATCCTTAACTTCTTTCGATGCAGAACGTGTGGCAAAGGTAAATATCGCGTTTCCGAGTCTCCTACAGTGATTTATCGTTATATCGAACGATTGCGAGGGCTGGGAAGTGAATCCTTAGCTTATTTCGATGCAGAACGTGTGGCAAAGGTAAATATCGCGTTTCCGAGTCTCCTACAGTGATTTATCGTTATATCGAACGATTGCGAGGGCTGGGAAGTGAATCCTTAGCTTATTTCGATGCAGAACGTGTGGAAAAGGAGAATATCGCGTTTCCGAGCTTCCTAGAGTGATTTATCGTTATATCGAACGATTGCGAGGGCTGGGAAGTGAATCCTTAGCTTATTTCGATGCAGAACGTGTGGAAAAGGAGAATATCGCGTTTCCGAGCCTCCTAGAGTGATTTATCGTTATATCGAACGATTGCGAGGGCTGGGAAGTGAATCCTTAGCTTATTTCGATGCAGAACGTGTGGAAAAGGAGAATATCGCGTTTCCGAGCCTCCTAGAGTGATTTATCGTTATATCGAACGATTGCGAGGGCTGGGAAGTGAATCCTTAGCTTATTTCGATGCAGAACGTGTGGAAAAGGAGAATATCGCGTTTCCGAGCCTCCTAGAGTGATTTATCGTTATATCGAACGATTGCGAGGGCTGGGAAGTGAATCCTTAGCTTCTTTCGATGCAGAACGTGTGGAAAAGGAGAATATCGCGTTTCCGAGCCTCCTAGAGTGATTTATCGTTATATCGAACGATTGCGAGGGCTGGGAAGTGAATCCTTAGCTTCTTTCGATGCAGAACGTGTGGAAAAGGTGAATATCGCGTTTCCGAGCCTCCTAGAGTGATTTATCGTTATATCGAACGATTGCGAGGGCTGGGAAGTGAATCATTAGCTTATTTCGATGCAGAACGTGTGGAAAAGGAGAATATCGCGTTTCCGAATCTCCTACAGTGATTTATCGTTATATCGAACGATTGCGAGGGCTGGGAAGTGAATCCTTAGCTTATTTCGATGCAGAACTTGTGGAAAAGGAGAATATCGCGTTTCCGAGCCTCCTAGAGTGATTTATCGTTATATCGAACGATTGCGAGGGCTGGCAAGTGAATCCTTAGCTTCTTTCGATGCAGAACGTGTGGCAAAGGTAAATATCGCGTTTCCGAGTCTCCTACAGTGATTTATCGTTATATCGAACGATTGCGAGGGCTGGGAAGTGAATCCTTAGCTTCTTTCGATGCAGAACGTGTGGAAAAGGTGAATATCGCGTTTCCGAGCCTCCTAGAGTGATTTATCGTTATATCGAACGATTGCGAGGGCTGGGAAGTGAATCCTTAGCTTCTTTCGATGCAGAACGTGTGGAAAAGGTGAATATCGCGTTTCCGAGCCTCCTAGAGTGATTTATCGCTATATCGAACGATTGCGAGGGCTGGGAAGTGAATCCTTAACTTCTTTCGATGCAGAACGTGTGGCAAAGGTAAATATCGCGTTTCCGAGTCTCCTACAGTGATTTATCGTTATATCGAACGATTGCGAGGGCTGGCAAGTGAATCCTTAGCTTCTTTCGATGCAGAACGTGTGGCAAAGGTAAATATCGCGTTTCCGAGTCTCCTACAGTGATTTATCGTTATATCGAACGATTGCGAGGGCTGGGAAGTGAATCCTTAGCTTCTTTCGATGCAGAACGTGTGGAAAAGGTGAATATCGCGTTTCCGAGCCTCCTAGAGTGATTTATCGTTATATCGAACGATTGCGAGGGCTGGGAATTGAATCCTTAGCTTATTTCGAAGCAGAACGTGTGGCAAAGGTAAATATCGCGTTTCCGAGTCTCCTACAGTGATTTATCGTTATATCGAACGATTGCGAGGGCTGGGAAGTGAATCCTTAGCTTCTTTCGATGCAGAACGTGTGGCAAAGGTAAATATCGCGTTTCCGAGTCTCCTACAGTGATTTATCGTTATATCGAACGATTGCGAGGGCTGGGAAGTGAATCCTTAGCTCATTTCGATGCAGAACGTGTGGAAAAGGAGAATATCGTGTTTCCGAGCCTCCTAGAGTGATTTATCGTTATATCGAACGATTGCGAGGGCTGGGAAGTGAATCCTTAGCTTCTTTCGATGCAGAACGTGTGGAAAAGGTGAATATCGCGTTTCCGAGCCTCCTAGAGTGATTTATCGTTATATCGAACGATTGCGAGGGCTGGGAAGTGAATCCTTAGCTTATTTCGATGCAGAACGTGTGGAAAAGGAGAATATCGCGTTTCCGAATCTCCTACAGTGATTTATCGTTATATCGAACGATTGCGAGGGCTGGGAAGTGAATCCTTAGCTTATTTCGATGCAGAACTTGTGGAAAAGGAGAATATCGCGTTTCCGAGCCTCCTAGAGTGATTTATCGTTATATCGAACGATTGCGAGGGCTGGCAAGTGAATCCTTAGCTTCTTTCGATGCAGAACGTGTGGCAAAGGTAAATATCGCGTTTCCGAGTCTCCTACAGTGATTTATCGTTATATCGAACGATTGCGAGGGCTGGGAAGTGAATCCTTAGCTTCTTTCGATGCAGAACGTGTGGAAAAGGTGAATATCGCGTTTCCGAGCCTCCTAGAGTGATTTATCGTTATATCGAACGATTGCGAGGGCTGGGAAGTGAATCCTTAGCTTATTTCGAAGCAGAACGTGTGGAAAAGGTGAATATCGCGGTTCCGAGCCTCCTAGAGTGATTTATCGTTATATCGAACGATTGCGAGGGCTGGGAAGTGAATCCTTAGCTCATTTCGATGCAGAACGTGTGGAAAAAGAGAATATCGCGTTTCCGAGCCTCCTAGAGTGATTTATCGTTATATCGAACGATTGCGAGGGCTGGGAAGTGAATCCTTAGCTTATTTCGATGCAGAACGTGTGGAAAAGGAGAATATCGCGTTTCCGAGCCTCCTAGATTGATTTATCGTTATATCGAACGATTGCGAGGGCTGGGAAGTGAATCCTTAGCTTCTTTCGATGCAGAACGTGTGGAAAAGGAGAATATCGCGTTTCCGAGCCTCCTAGAGTGATTTATCGTTATATCGAACGATTGCGAGGGCTGGCAAGTGAATCCTTAGCTTCTTTCGATGCAGAACGTGTGGAAAAGGTGAATATCGCGTTTCCGAGCCTCCTAGAGTGATTTATCGCTATATCGAACGATTGCGAGGGCTGGGAAGTGAATCCTTAGCTTATTTCGATGCAGAACGTGTGGAAAAGGAGAATATCGCGTTTCCGAATCTCCTACAGTGATTTATCGTTATATCGAACGATTGCGAGGGCTGGGAAGTGAATCCTTAGCTTATTTCGATGCAGAACGTGTGGAAAAGGAGAATATCGCGTTTCCGAGCCTCCTAGAGTGATTTATCGTTATATCGAACGATTGCGAGGGCTGGCAAGTGAATCCTTAGCTTCTTTCGATGCAGAACGTGTGGCAAAGGTAAATATCGCGTTTCCGAGTCTCCTACAGTGATTTATCGTTATATCGAACGATTGCGAGGGCTGGCAAGTGAATCCTTAGCTTCTTTCGATGCAGAACGTGTGGCAAAGGTAAATATCGCGTTTCCGAGTCTCCTACAGTGATTTATCGTTATATCGAACGATTGCGAGGGCTGGGAAGTGAATCCTTAGCTTCTTTCGATGCAGAACGTGTGGAAAAGGTGAATATCGCGTTTCCGAGCCTCCTAGAGTGATTTATCGTTATATCGAACGATTGCGAGGGCTGGGAAGTGAATCCTTAGCTTATTTCGAAGCAGAACGTGTGGCAAAGGTAAATATCGCGTTTCCGAGCCTCCTAGAGTGATTTATCGTTATATCGAACGATTGCGAGGGCTGGGAAGTGAATCCTTAGCTTATTTCGATGCAGAACGTGTGGAAAAGGAGAATATCGCGTTTCCGAGCCTCCTAGAGTGATTTATCGTTATATCGAACGATTGCGAGGGCTGGGAAGTGAATCCTTAGCTTATTTCGATGCAGAACGTGTGGAAAAGGAGAATATCGCGTTTCCGAGCCTCCTAGATTGATTTATCGTTATATCGAACGATTGCGAGGGCTGGGAAGTGAATCCTTAGCTTCTTTCGATGCAGAACGTGTGGAAAAGGAGAATATCGCGTTTCCGAGCCTCCTAGAGTGATTTATCGTTATATCGAACGATTGCGAGGGCTGGCAAGTGAATCCTTAGCTTCTTTCGATGCAGAACGTGTGGCAAAGGTAAATATCGCGTTTCCGAGTCTCCTACAGTGATTTATCGTTATATCGAACGATTGCGAGGGCTGGGAAGTGAATCCTTAGCTTCTTTCGATGCAGAACGTGTGGAAAAGGTGAATATCGCGTTTCCGAGCCTCCTAGAGTGATTTATCGTTATATCGAACGATTGCGAGGGCTGGGAAGTGAATCCTTAGCTTATTTCGAAGCAGAACGTGTGGAAAAGGTGAATATCGCGGTTCCGAGCCTCCTAGAGTGATTTATCGTTATATCGAACGATTGCGAGGGCTGGGAAGTGAATCCTTAGCTCATTTCGATGCAGAACGTGTGGAAAAAGAGAATATCGCGTTTCCGAGCCTCCTAGAGTGATTTATCGTTATATCGAACGATTGCGATGGCTGGGAAGTGAATCCTTAGCTTCTTTCGATGCAGAACGTGTGGAAAAGGTGAATATCGCGTTTCCGAGCCTCCTAGAGTGATTTATCGCTATATCGAACGATTGCGAGGGCTGGGAAGTGAATCCTTAGCTTATTTCGATGCAGAACGTGTGGAAAAGGAGAATATCGCGTTTCCGAATCTCCTACAGTGATTTATCGTTATATCGAACGATTGCGAGGGCTGGGAAGTGAATCCTTAGCTTCTTTCGATGCAGAACGTGTGGAAAAGGTAAATATCGCGTTTCCGAGTCTCCTACAGTGATTTATCGTTATATCGAACGATTGCGAGGGCTGGCAAGTGAATCCTTAGCTTCTTTCGATGCAGAACGTGTGGCAAAGGTAAATATCGCGTTTCCGAGTCTCCTACAGTGATTTATCGTTATATCGAACGATTGCGAGGGCTGGCAAGTGAATCCTTAGCTTATTTCGATGCAGAACGTGTGGAAAAGGAGAATATCGCGTTTCCGAGCCTCCTAGAGTGATTTATCGTTATATCGAACGATTGCGAGGGCTGGGAAGTGAATCCTTAGCTTCTTTCGATGCAGAACGTGTGGCAAAGGTAAATATCGCGTTTCCGAGTCTCCTACAGTGATTTATCGTTATATCGAACGATTGCGAGGGCTGGGAAGTGAATCCTTAACTTCTTTCGATGCAGAACGTGTGGCAAAGGTAAATATCGCGTTTCCGAGTCTCCTACAGTGATTTATCGTTATATCGAACGATTGCGAGGGCTGGGAAGTGAATCCTTAGCTTATTTCGATGCAGAACGTGTGGCAAAGGTAAATATCGCGTTTCCGAGTCTCCTACAGTGATTTATCGTTATATCGAACGATTGCGAGGGCTGGGAAGTGAATCCTTAGCTTCTTTCGATGCAGAACGTGTGGAAAAGGTGAATATCGCGTTTCCGAGCCTCCTAGAGTGATTTATCGTTATATCGAACGATTGCGAGGGCTGGGAAGTGAATCCTTAGCTTCTTTCGATGCAGAACGTGTGGAAAAGGTGAATATCGCGTTTCCGAGCCTCCTAGAGTGATTTATCGCTATATCGAACGATTGCGAGGGCTGGGAAGTGAATCCTTAACTTCTTTCGATGCAGAACGTGTGGCAAAGGTAAATATCGCGTTTCCGAGTCTCCTACAGTGATTTATCGTTATATCGAACGATTGCGAGGGCTGGCAAGTGAATCCTTAGCTTCTTTCGATGCAGAACGTGTGGCAAAGGTAAATATCGCGTTTCCGAGTCTCCTACAGTGATTTATCGTTATATCGAACGATTGCGAGGGCTGGGAAGTGAATCCTTAGCTTCTTTCGATGCAGAACGTGTGGAAAAGGTGAATATCGCGTTTCCGAGCCTCCTAGAGTGATTTATCGTTATATCGAACGATTGCGAGGGCTGGGAAGTGAATCCTTAGCTTATTTCGAAGCAGAACGTGTGGCAAAGGTAAATATCGCGTTTCCGAGTCTCCTACAGTGATTTATCGTTATATCGAACGATTGCGAGGGCTGGGAAGTGAATCCTCAGCTTCTTTCGATGCAGAACGTGTGGCAAAGGTAAATATCGCGTTTCCGAGTCTCCTACAGTGATTTATCGTTATATCGAACGATTGCGAGGGCTGGGAAGTGAATCCTTAGCTCATTTCGATGCAGAACGTGTGGAAAAGGAGAATATCGCTTTTCCGAGCCTCCTAGAGTGATTTATCGTTATATCGAACGATTGCGAGGGCTGGGAAGTGAATCCTTAGCTTCTTTCGATGCAGAACGTGTGGCAAAGGTAAATATCGCGTTTCCGAGTCTCCTACAGTGATTTATCGTTATATCGAACGATTGCGAGGGCTGGGAAGTGAATCCTTAACTTCTTTCGATGCAGAACGTGTGGCAAAGGTAAATATCGCGTTTCCGAGTCTCCTACAGTGATTTATCGTTATATCGAACGATTGCGAGGGCTGGGAAGTGAATCCTTAGCTTATTTCGATGCAGAACGTGTGGCAAAGGTAAATATCGCGTTTCCGAGTCTCCTACAGTGATTTATCGTTATATCGAACGATTGCGAGGGCTGGGAAGTGAATCCTTAGCTTATTTCGATGCAGAACGTGTGGAAAAGGAGAATATCGCGTTTCCGAGCTTCCTAGAGTGATTTATCGTTATATCGAACGATTGCGAGGGCTGGGAAGTGAATCCTTAGCTTATTTCGATGCAGAACGTGTGGAAAAGGAGAATATCGCGTTTCCGAGCCTCCTAGAGTGATTTATCGTTATATCGAACGATTGCGAGGGCTGGGAAGTGAATCCTTAGCTTATTTCGATGCAGAACGTGTGGAAAAGGAGAATATCGCGTTTCCGAGCCTCCTAGAGTGATTTATCGTTATATCGAACGATTGCGAGGGCTGGGAAGTGAATCCTTAGCTTATTTCGATGCAGAACGTGTGGAAAAGGAGAATATCGCGTTTCCGAGCCTCCTAGAGTGATTTATCGTTATATCGAACGATTGCGAGGGCTGGGAAGTGAATCCTTAGCTTCTTTCGATGCAGAACGTGTGGAAAAGGAGAATATCGCGTTTCCGAGCCTCCTAGAGTGATTTATCGTTATATCGAACGATTGCGAGGGCTGGGAAGTGAATCCTTAGCTTCTTTCGATGCAGAACGTGTGGAAAAGGTGAATATCGCGTTTCCGAGCCTCCTAGAGTGATTTATCGTTATATCGAACGATTGCGAGGGCTGGGAAGTGAATCCTTAGCTTATTTCGATGCAGAACGTGTGGAAAAGGAGAATAACGCGTTTCCGAATCTCCTACAGTGATTTATCGTTATATCGAACGATTGCGAGGGCTGGGAAGTGAATCCTTAGCTTATTTCGATGCAGAACTTGTGGAAAAGGAGAATATCGCGTTTCCGAGCCTCCTAGAGTGATTTATCGTTATATCGAACGATTGCGAGGGCTGGCAAGTGAATCCTTAGCTTCTTTCGATGCAGAACGTGTGGCAAAGGTAAATATCGCGTTTCCGAGTCTCCTACAGTGATTTATCGTTATATCGAACGATTGCGAGGGCTGGGAAGTGAATCCTTAGCTTCTTTCGATGCAGAACGTGTGGAAAAGGTGAATATCGCGTTTCCGAGCCTCCTAGAGTGATTTATCGTTATATCGAACGATTGCGAGGGCTGGGAAGTGAATCCTTAGCTTATTTCGAAGCAGAACGTGTGGAAAAGGTGAATATCGCGGTTCCGAGCCTCCTAGAGTGATTTATCGTTATATCGAACGATTGCGAGGGCTGGGAAGTGAATCCTTAGCTCATTTCGATGCAGAACGTGTGGAAAAAGAGAATATCGCGTTTCCGAGCCTCCTAGAGTGATTTATCGTTATATCGAACGATTGCGAGGGCTGGGAAGTGAATCCTTAGCTTCTTTCGATGCAGAACGTGTGGAAAAGGTGAATATCGCGTTTCCGAGCCTCCTAGAGTGATTTATCGCTATATCGAACGATTGCGAGGGCTGGGAAGTGAATCCTTAGCTTATTTCGATGCAGAACGTGTGGAAAAGGAGAATATCGCGTTTCCGAATCTCCTACAGTGATTTATCGTTATATCGAACGATTGCGAGGGCTGGGAAGTGAATCCTTAGCTTATTTCGATGCAGAACGTGTGGAAAAGGAGAATATCGCGTTTCCGAGCCTCCTAGAGTGATTTATCGTTATATCGAACGATTGCGAGGGCTGGCAAGTGAATCCTTAGCTTCTTTCGATGCAGAACGTGTGGCAAAGGTAAATATCGCGTTTCCGAGTCTCCTACAGTGATTTATCGTTATATCGAACGATTGCGAGGGCTGGGAAGTGAATCCTTAGCTTCTTTAGATGCAGAACGTGTGGAAAAGGTGAATATCGCGTTTCCGAGCCTCCTAGAGTGATTTATCGTTATATCGAACGATTGCGAGGGCTGGGAAGTGAATCCTTAGCTTCTTTCGATGCAGAACGTGTGGAAAAGGTGAATATCGCGTTTCCGAGCCTCCTAGAGTGATTTATCGCTATATCGAACGATTGCGAGGGCTGGGAAGTGAATCCTTAACTTCTTTCGATGCAGAACGTGTGGCAAAGGTAAATATCGCGTTTCCGAGTCTCCTACAGTGATTTATCGTTATATCGAACGATTGCGAGGGCTGGCAAGTGAATCCTTAGCTTCTTTCGATGCAGAACGTGTGGCAAAGGTAAATATCGCGTTTCCGAGTCTCCTACAGTGATTTATCGTTATATCGAACGATTGCGAGGGCTGGGAAGTGAATCCTTAGCTTCTTTCGATGCAGAACGTGTGGAAAAGGTGAATATCGCGTTTCCGAGCCTCCTAGAGTGATTTATCGTTATATCGAACGATTGCGAGGGCTGGGAAGTGAATCCTTAGCTTATTTCGAAGCAGAACGTGTGGCAAAGGTAAATATCGCGTTTCCGAGTCTCCTACAGTGATTTATCGTTATATCGAACGATTGCGAGGGCTGGGAAGTGAATCCTTAGCTTCTTTCGATGCAGAACGTGTGGCAAAGGTAAATATCGCGTTTCCGAGTCTCCTACAGTGATTTATCGTTATATCGAACGATTGCGAGGGCTGGGAAGTGAATCCTTAGCTCATTTCGATGCAGAACGTGTGGAAAAGGAGAATATCGCGTTTCCGAGCCTCCTAGAGTGATTTATCGTTATATCGAACGATTGCGAGGGCTGGGAAGTGAATCCTTAGCTTCTTTCGATGCAGAACGTGTGGCAAAGGTAAATATCGCGTTTCCGAGTCTCCTACAGTGATTTATCGTTATATCGAACGATTGCGAGGGCTGGGAAGTGAATCCTTAACTTCTTTCGATGCAGAACGTGTGGCAAAGGTAAATATCGCGTTTCCGAGTCTCCTACAGTGATTTATCGTTATATCGAACGATTGCGAGGGCTGGGAAGTGAATCCTTAGCTTATTTCGATGCAGAACGTGTGGCAAAGGTAAATATCGCGTTTCCGAGTCTCCTACAGTGATTTATCGTTATATCGAACGATTGCGAGGGCTGGGAAGTGAATCCTTAGCTTATTTCGATGCAGAACGTGTGGAAAAGGAGAATATCGCGTTTCCGAGCTTCCTAGAGTGATTTATCGTTATATCGAACGATTGCGAGGGCTGGGAAGTGAATCCTTAGCTTCTTTCGATGCAGAACGTGTGGAAAAGGAGAATATCGCGTTTCCGAGCCTCCTAGAGTGATTTATCGTTATATCGAACGATTGCGAGGGCTGGGAAGTGAATCCTTAGCTTATTTCGATGCAGAACGTGTGGAAAAGGAGAATATCGCGTTTCCGAGCCTCCTAGAGTGATTTATCGTTATATCGAACGATTGCGAGGGCTGGGAAGTGAATCCTTGGCTTATTTCGATGCAGAACGTGTGGAAAAGGAGAATATCGCGTTTCCGAGCCTCCTAGAGTGATTTATCGTTATATCGAACGATTGCGAGGGCTGGGAAGTGAATCCTTAGCTTCTTTCGATGCAGAACGTGTGGAAAAGGAGAATATCGCGTTTCCGAGCCTCCTAGAGTGATTTATCGTTATATCGAACGATTGCGAGGGCTGGGAAGTGAATCATTAGCTTATTTCGATGCAGAACGTGTGGCAAAGGTAAATATCGCGTTTCCGAGTCTCCTACAGTGATTTATCGTTATATCGAACGATTGCGAGGGCTGGGAAGTGAATCCTTAGCTTCTTTCGATGCAGAACGTGTGGAAAAGGTGAATATCGCGTTTCCGAGCCTCCTAGAGTGATTTATCGTTATATCGAACGATTGCGAGGGCTGGGAAGTGAATCCTTAGCTTATTTCGAAGCAGAACGTGTGGAAAAGGTGAATATCGCGGTTCCGAGCCTCCTAGAGTGATTTATCGTTATATCGAACGATTGCGAGGGCTGGGAAGTGAATCCTTAGCTCATTTCGATGCAGAACGTGTGGAAAAAGAGAATATCGCGTTTCCGAGCCTCCTAGAGTGATTTATCGTTATATCGAACGATTGCGAGGGCTGGCAAGTGAATCCTTAGCTTCTTTCGATGCAGAACGTGTGGCAAAGGTAAATATCGCGTTTCCGAGTCTCCTACAGTGATTTATCGTTATATCGAACGATTGCGAGGGCTGGGAAGTGAATCCTTAGCTTCTTTCGATGCAGAACGTGTGGAAAAGGTGAATATCGCGTTTCCGAGCCTCCTAGAGTGATTTATCGTTATATCGAACGATTGCGAGGGCTGGGAAGTGAATCCTTAGCTTATTTCGAAGCAGAACGTGTGGCAAAGGTAAATATCGCGTTTCCGAGTCTCCTACAGTGATTTATCGTTATATCGAACGATTGCGAGGGCTGGGAAGTGAATCCTTAGCTTCTTTCGATGCAGAACGTGTGGCAAAGGTAAATATCGCGTTTCCGAGTCTCCTACAGTGATTTATCGTTATATCGAACGATTGCGAGGGCTGGGAAGTGAATCCTTAGCTCATTTCGATGCAGAACGTGTGGAAAAGGAGAATATCGCGTTTCCGAGCCTCCTAGAGTGATTTATCGTTATATCGAACGATTGCGAGGGCTGGGAAGTGAATCCTTAGCTTCTTTCGATGCAGAACGTGTGGCAAAGGTAAATATCGCGTTTCCGAGTCTCCTACAGTGATTTATCGTTATATCGAACGATTGCGAGGGCTGGGAAGTGAATCCTTAACTTCTTTCGATGCAGAACGTGTGGCAAAGGTAAATATCGCGTTTCCGAGTCTCCTACAGTGATTTATCGTTATATCGAACGATTGCGAGGGCTGGGAAGTGAATCCTTAGCTTATTTCGATGCAGAACGTGTGGCAAAGGTAAATATCGCGTTTCCGAGTCTCCTACAGTGATTTATCGTTATATCGAACGATTGCGAGGGCTGGGAAGTGAATCCTTAGCTTATTTCGATGCAGAACGTGTGGAAAAGGAGAATATCGCGTTTCCGAGCCTCCTAGAGTGATTTATCGTTATATCGAACGATTGCGAGGGCTGGGAAGTGAATCCTTAGCTTCTTTCGATGCAGAACGTGTGGAAAAGGAGAATATCGCGTTTCCGAGCCTCCTAGAGTGATTTATCGTTATATCGAACGATTGCGAGGGCTGGCAAGTGAATCCTTAGCTTCTTTCGATGCAGAACGTGTGGCAAAGGTAAATATCGCGTTTCCGAGTCTCCTACAGTGATTTATCGTTATATCGAACGATTGCGAGGGCTGGGAAGTGAATCCTTAGCTTCTTTCGATGCAGAACGTGTGGAAAAGGTGAATATCGCGTTTCCGAGCCTCCTAGAGTGATTTATCGTTATATCGAACGATTGCGAGGGCTGGGAAGTGAATCCTTAGCTTATTTCGAAGCAGAACGTGTGGAAAAGGTGAATATCGCGGTTCCGAGCCTCCTAGAGTGATTTATCGTTATATCGAACGATTGCGAGGGCTGGCAAGTGAATCCTTAGCTTCTTTCGATGCAGAACGTGTGGCAAAGGTAAATATCGCGTTTCCGAGTCTCCTACAGTGATTTATCGTTATATCGAAAGATTGCGAGGGCTGGCAAGTGAATCCTTAGCTTCTTTCGATGCAGAACGTGTGGCAAAGGTAAATATCGCGTTTCCGAGTCTCCTACAGTGATTTATCGTTATATCGAACGATTGCGAGGGCTGGGAAGTGAATCCTTAGCTTATTTCGATGCAGAACGTGTGGAAAAGGAGAATATCGCGTTTCCGAGCTTCCTAGAGTGATTTATCGTTATATCGAACGATTGCGAGGGCTGGGAAGTGAATCCTTAGCTTATTTCGATGCAGAACGTGTGGAAAAGGAGAATATCGCGTTTCCGAGCCTCCTAGAGTGATTTATCGTTATATCGAACGATTGCGAGGGCTGGGAAGTGAATCCTTAGCTTATTTCGATGCAGAACGTGTGGAAAAGGAGAATATCGCGTTTCCGAGCCTCCTAGAGTGATTTATCGTTATATCGAACGATTGCGAGGGCTGGGAAGTGAATCCTTAGCTTATTTCGATGCAGAACGTGTGGAAAAGGAGAATATCGCGTTTCCGAGCCTCCTAGAGTGATTTATCGTTATATCGAACGATTGCGAGGGCTGGGAAGTGAATCCTTAGCTTCTTTCGATGCAGAACGTGTGGAAAAGGAGAATATCGCGTTTCCGAGCCTCCTAGAGTGATTTATCGTTATATCGAACGATTGCGAGGGCTGGCAAGTGAATCCTTAGCTTCTTTCGATGCAGATCGTGTGGCAAAGGTAAATATCGCGTTTCCGAGTCTCCTACAGTGATTTATCGTTATATCGAACGATTGCGAGGGCTGGGAAGTGAATCCTTAGCTTCTTTCGATGCAGAACGTGTGGAAAAGGTGAATATCGCGTTTCCGAGCCTCCTAGAGTGATTTATCGTTATATCGAACGATTGCGAGGGCTGGGAAGTGAATCCTTAGCTTATTTCGAAGCAGAACGTGTGGAAAAGGTGAATATCGCGGTTCCGAGCCTCCTAGAGTGATTTATCGTTATATCGAACGATTGCGAGGGCTGGGAAGTGAATCCTTAGCTCATTTCGATGCAGAACGTGTGGAAAAAGAGAATATCGCGTTTCCGAGCCTCCTAGAGTGATTTATCGTTATATCGAACGATTGCGATGGCTGGGAAGTGAATCCTTAGCTTCTTTCGATGCAGAACGTGTGGAAAAGGTGAATATCGCGTTTCCGAGCCTCCTAGAGTGATTTATCGCTATATCGAACGATTGCGAGGGCTGGGAAGTGAATCCTTAGCTTATTTCGATGCAAAACGTGTGGAAAAGGAGAATATCGCGTTTCCGAATCTCCTACAGTGATTTATCGTTATATCGAACGATTGCGAGGGCTGGGAAGTGAATCCTTAGCTTATTTCGATGCAGAACGTGTGGAAAAGGAGAATATCGCGTTTCCGAGCCTCCTAGAGTGATTTATCGTTATATCGAACGATTGCGAGGGCTGGGAAGTGAATCCTTAGCTTCTTTCGATGCAGAACGTGTGGAAAAGGTAAATATCGCGTTTCCGAGTCTCCTACAGTGATTTATCGTTATATCGAACGATTGCGAGGGCTGGCAAGTGAATCCTTAGCTTCTTTCGATGCAGAACGTGTGGCAAAGGTAAATATCGCGTTTCCGAGTCTCCTACAGTGATTTATCGTTATATCGAACGATTGCGAGGGCTGGCAAGTGAATCCTTAGCTTATTTCGATGCAGAACGTGTGGAAAAGGAGAATATCGCGTTTCCGAGCCTCCTAGAGTGATTTATCGTTATATCGAACGATTGCGAGGGCTGGGAAGTGAATCCTTAGCTTCTTTCGATGCAGAACGTGTGGAAAAGGAGAATATCGCGTTTCCGAGCCTCCTAGAGTGATTTATCGTTATATCGAACGATTGCGAGGGCTGGGAAGTGAATCCTTAGCTTCTTTCGATGCAGAACGTGTGGCAAAGGTAAATATCGCGTTTCCGAGTCTCCTACCGTGATTTATCGTTATATCGAACGATTGCGAGGGCTGGGAAGTGAATCCTTAGCTTATTTCGATGCAGAACGTGTGGAAAAGGAGAATATCGCGTTTCCGAATCTCCTACAGTGATTTATCGTTATATCGAACGATTGCGAGGGCTGGCAAGTGAATCCTTAGCTTCTTTCGATGCAGAACGTGTGGCAAAGGTAAATATCGCGTTTCCGAGTCTCCTACAGTGATTTATCGTTATATCGAACGATTGCGAGGGCTGGGAAGTGAATCCTTAGCTTATTTCGATGCAGAACGTGTGGAAAAGGAGAATATCGCGTTTCCGAACTTCCTAGAGTGATTTATCGTTATATCGAACGATTGCGAGGGCTGGGAAGTGAATCCTTAGCTTATTTCGATGCAGAACGTGTGGAAAAGGAGAATATCGCGTTTCCGAGCCTCGTAGAGTGATTTATCGTTATATCGAACGATTGCGAGGGCTGGGAAGTGAATCCTTAGCTTCTTTCGATGCAGAACGTGTGGAAAAGGAGAATATCGCGTTTCCGAGCCTCCTAGAGTGATTTATCGTTATATCGAACGATTGCGAGGGCTGGGAAGTGAATCCTTAGCTTCTTTCGATGCAGAACGTGTGGAAAAGGTGAATATCGCGTTTCCGAGCCTCCTAGAGTGATTTATCGTTATATCGAACGATTGCGAGGGCTGGGAAGTGAATCCTTATCTTATTTCGAAGCAGAACATGTGGCAAAGGTAAATATCGCGTTTCCGAGTCTCCTACAGTGATTTATCGTTATATCTAACGATTGCGAGGGCTGGGAAGTGAATCCTTAGCTTCTTTCGATGCAGAACGTGTGGCAAAGGTAAATATCGCGTTTCCGAGTCTCCTACAGTGATTTATCGTTATATCGAACGATTGCGAGGGCTGGGAAGTGAATCCTTAGCTCATTTCGATGCAGAACGTGTGGAAAAGGAGAATATCGCGTTTCCGAGCCTCCTAGAGTGATTTATCGTTATATCGAACGATTGCGAGGGCTGGGAAGTGAATCCTTAGCTTCTTTCGATGCAGAACGTGTGGAAAAGGTGAATATCGCGTTTCTGAGCCTCCTAGAGTGATTTATCGCTATATCGAACGATTGCGAGGGCTGGGAAGTGAATCCTTAGCTTATTTCGATGCAAAACGTGTGGAAAAGGAGAATATCGCGTTTCCGAATCTCCTACAGTGATTTATCGTTATATCGAACGATTGCGAGGGCTGGGAAGTGAATCCTTAGCTTATTTCGATGCAGAACGTGTGGAAAAGGAGAATATCGCGTTTCCGAGCCTCCTAGAGTGATTTATCGTTATATCGAACGATTGCGAGGGCTGGGAAGTGAATCCTTAGCTTCTTTCGATGCAGAACGTGTGGAAAAGGTAAATATCGCGTTTCCGAGTCTCCTACAGTGATTTATCGTTATATCGAACGATTGCGAGGGCTGGCAAGTGAATCCTTAGCTTCTTTCGATGCAGAACGTGTGGCAAAGGTAAATATCGCGTTTCCGAGTCTCCTACAGTGATTTATCGTTATATCGAACGATTGCGAGGGCTGGCAAGTGAATCCTTAGCTTATTTCGATGCAGAACGTGTGGAAAAGGAGAATATCGCGTTTCCGAGCCTCCTAGAGTGATTTATCGTTATATCGAACGATTGCGAGGGCTGGGAAGTGAATCCTTAGCTTCTTTCGATGCAGAACGTGTGGAAAAGGAGAATATCGCGTTTCCGAGCCTCCTAGAGTGATTTATCGTTATATCGAACGATTGCGAGGGCTGGGAAGTGAATCCTTAGCTTCTTTCGATGCAGAACGTGTGGCAAAGGTAAATATCGCGTTTCCGAGTCTCCTACCGTGATTTATCGTTATATCGAACGATTGCGAGGGCTGGGAAGTGAATCCTTAGCTTATTTCGATGCAGAACGTGTGGAAAAGGAGAATATCGCGTTTCCGAATCTCCTACAGTGATTTATCGTTATATCGAACGATTGCGAGGGCTGGCAAGTGAATCCTTAGCTTCTTTCGATGCAGAACGTGTGGCAAAGGTAAATATCGCGTTTCCGAGTCTCCTACAGTGATTTATCGTTATATCGAACGATTGCGAGGGCTGGGAAGTGAATCCTTAGCTTATTTCGATGCAAAACGTGTGGAAAAGGAGAATATCGCGTTTCCGAATCTCCTACAGTGATTTATCGTTATATCGAACGATTGCGAGGGCTGGGAAGTGAATCCTTAGCTTATTTCGATGCAGAACGTGTGGAAAAGGAGAATATCGCGTTTCCGAGCCTCCTAGAGTGATTTATCGTTATATCGAACGATTGCGAGGGCTGGGAAGTGAATCCTTAGCTTCTTTCGATGCAGAACGTGTGGAAAAGGTAAATATCGCGTTTCCGAGTCTCCTACAGTGATTTATCGTTATATCGAACGATTGCGAGGGCTGGCAAGTGAATCCTTAGCTTCTTTCGATGCAGAACGTGTGGCAAAGGTAAATATCGCGTTTCCGAGTCTCCTACAGTGATTTATCGTTATATCGAACGATTGCGAGGGCTGGCAAGTGAATCCTTAGCTTATTTCGATGCAGAACGTGTGGAAAAGGAGAATATCGCGTTTCCGAGCCTCCTAGAGTGATTTATCGTTATATCGAACGATTGCGAGGGCTGGGAAGTGAATCCTTAGCTTCTTTCGATGCAGAACGTGTGGAAAAGGAGAATATCGCGTTTCCGAGCCTCCTAGAGTGATTTATCGTTATATCGAACGATTGCGAGGGCTGGGAAGTGAATCCTTAGCTTCTTTCGATGCAGAACGTGTGGCAAAGGTAAATATCGCGTTTCCGAGTCTCCTACCGTGATTTATCGTTATATCGAACGATTGCGAGGGCTGGGAAGTGAATCCTTAGCTTATTTCGATGCAGAACGTGTGGAAAAGGAGAATATCGCGTTTCCGAGCCTCCTAGAGTGATTTATCGTTATATCGAACGATTGCGAGGGCTGGGAAGTGAATCCTTAGCTTCTTTCGATGCAGAACGTGTGGAAAAGGAGAATATCGCGTTTCCGAGCCTCCTAGAGTGATTTATCGCTATATCGAACGATTGCGAGGGCTGGGAAGTGAATCCTTAGCTTATTTCGATGCAAAACGTGTGGAAAAGGAGAATATCGCGTTTCCGAATCTCCTACAGTGATTTATCGTTATATCGAACGATTGCGAGGGCTGGGAAGTGAATCCTTAGCTTATTTCGATGCAGAACGTGTGGAAAAGGAGAATATCGCGTTTCCGAGCCTCCTAGAGTGATTTATCGTTATATCGAACGATTGCGAGGGCTGGGAAGTGAATCCTTAGCTTCTTTCGATGCAGAACGTGTGGAAAAGGTAAATATCGCGTTTCCGAGTCTCCTACAGTGATTTATCGTTATATCGAACGATTGCGAGGGCTGGCAAGTGAATCCTTAGCTTCTTTCGATGCAGAACGTGTGGCAAAGGTAAATATCGCGTTTCCGAGTCTCCTACAGTGATTTATCGTTATATCGAACGATTGCGAGGGCTGGCAAGTGAATCCTTAGCTTATTTCGATGCAGAACGTGTGGAAAAGGAGAATATCGCGTTTCCGAGCCTCCTAGAGTGATTTATCGTTATATCGAACGATTGCGAGGGCTGGGAAGTGAATCCTTAGCTTCTTTCGATGCAGAACGTGTGGAAAAGGAGAATATCGCGTTTCCGAGCCTCCTAGAGTGATTTATCGTTATATCGAACGATTGCGAGGGCTGGGAAGTGAATCCTTAGCTTCTTTCGATGCAGAACGTGTGGCAAAGGTAAATATCGCGTTTCCGAGTCTCCTACCGTGATTTATCGTTATATCGAACGATTGCGAGGGCTGGGAAGTGAATCCTTAGCTTATTTCGATGCAGAACGTGTGGAAAAGGAGAATATCGCGTTTCCGAATCTCCTACAGTGATTTATCGTTATATCGAACGATTGCGAGGGCTGGCAAGTGAATCCTTAGCTTCTTTCGATGCAGAACGTGTGGCAAAGGTAAATATCGCGTTTCCGAGTCTCCTACAGTGATTTATCGTTATATCGAACGATTGCGAGGGCTGGGAAGTGAATCCTTAGCTTATTTCGATGCAGAACGTGTGGAAAAGGAGAATATCGCGTTTCCGAACTTCCTAGAGTGATTTATCGTTATATCGAACGATTGCGAGGGCTGGGAAGTGAATCCTTAGCTTATTTCGATGCAGAACGTGTGGAAAAGGAGAATATCGCGTTTCCGAGCCTCGTAGAGTGATTTATCGTTATATCGAACGATTGCGAGGGCTGGGAAGTGAATCCTTAGCTTCTTTCGATGCAGAACGTGTGGAAAAGGAGAATATCGCGTTTCCGAGCCTCCTAGAGTGATTTATCGTTATATCGAACGATTGCGAGGGCTGGGAAGTGAATCCTTAGCTTCTTTCGATGCAGAACGTGTGGAAAAGGTGAATATCGCGTTTCCGAGCCTCCTAGAGTGATTTATCGTTATATCGAACGATTGCGAGGGCTGGGAAGTGAATCCTTATCTTATTTCGAAGCAGAACATGTGGCAAAGGTAAATATCGCGTTTCCGAGTCTCCTACAGTGATTTATCGTTATATCTAACGATTGCGAGGGCTGGGAAGTGAATCCTTAGCTTCTTTCGATGCAGAACGTGTGGCAAAGGTAAATATCGCGTTTCCGAGTCTCCTACAGTGATTTATCGTTATATCGAACGATTGCGAGGGCTGGGAAGTGAATCCTTAGCTCATTTCGATGCAGAACGTGTGGAAAAGGAGAATATCGCGTTTCCGAGCCTCCTAGAGTGATTTATCGTTATATCGAACGATTGCGAGGGCTGGGAAGTGAATCCTTAGCTTATTTCGATGCAGAACGTGTGGAAAAGGAGAATATCGCGTTTCCGAGCCTCCTAGAGTGATTTATCGTTATATCGAACGATTGCGAGGGCTGGGAAGTGAATCCTTAGCTTCTTTCGATGCAGAACGTGTGGCAAAGGTAAATATCGCGTTTCCGAGTCTCCTACAGTGATTTATCGTTATATCGAACGATTGCGAGGGCTGGGAAGTGAATCCTTAGCTCATTTCGATGCAGAACGTGTGGAAAAGGAGAATATCGCGTTTCCGAGCCTCCTAGAGTGATTTATCGTTATATCGAACGATTGCGAGGGCTGGGAAGTGAATCCTTAGCTTCTTTCGATGCAGAACGTGTGGCAAAGGTAAATATCGCGTTTCCGAGTCTCCTACAGTGATTTATCGTTATATCGAACGATTGCGAGGGCTGGGAAGTGAATCCTTAACTTCTTTCGATGCAGAACGTGTGGCAAAGGTAAATATCGCGTTTCCGAGTCTCCTACAGTGATTTATCGTTATATCGAACGATTGCGAGGGCTGGGAAGTGAATCCTTAGCTTATTTCGATGCAGAACGTGTGGCAAAGGTAAATATCGCGTTTCCGAGTCTCCTACAGTGATTTATCGTTATATCGAACGATTGCGAGGGCTGGGAAGTGAATCCTTAGCTTCTTTCGATGCAGAACGTGTGGAAAAGGTGAATATCGCGTTTCCGAGCCTCCTAGAGTGATTTATCGCTATATCGAACGATTGCGAGGGCTGGGAAGTGAATCCTTAGCTTATTTCGATGCAGAACGTGTGGAAAAGGAGAATATCGCGTTTCCGAATCTCCTACAGTGATTTATCGTTATATCGAACGATTGCGAGGGCTGGGAAGTGAATCCTTAGCTTCTTTCGATGCAGAACGTGTGGCAAAGGTAAATATCGCGTTTCCGAGTCTCCTACAGTGATTTATCGTTATATCGAACGATTGCGAGGGCTGGGAAGTGAATCCTTAGCTCATTTCGATGCAGAACGTGTGGAAAAGGAGAATATCGCGTTTCCGAGCCTCCTAGAGTGATTTATCGTTATATCGAACGATTGCGAGGGCTGGGAAGTGAATCCTTAGCTTCTTTCGATGCAGAACGTGTGGCAAAGGTAAATATCGCGTTTCCGAGTCTCCTACAGTGATTTATCGTTATATCGAACGATTGCGAGGGCTGGGAAGTGAATCCTTAACTTCTTTCGATGCAGAACGTGTGGCAAAGGTAAATATCGCGTTTCCGAGTCTCCTACAGTGATTTATCGTTATATCGAACGATTGCGAGGGCTGGGAAGTGAATCCTTAGCTTATTTCGATGCAGAACGTGTGGCAAAGGTAAATATCGCGTTTCCGAGTCTCCTACAGTGATTTATCGTTATATCGAACGATTGCGAGGGCTGGCAAGTGAATCCTTAGCTTCTTTCGATGCAGAACGTGTGGCAAAGGTAAATATCGCGTTTCCGAGTCTCCTACAGTGATTTATCGTTATATCGAACGATTGCGAGGGCTGGGAAGTGAATCCTTAGCTTCTTTCGATGCAGAACGTGTGGAAAAGGTGAATATCGCGTTTCCGAGCCTCCTAGAGTGATTTATCGTTATATCGAACGATTGCGAGGGCTGGGAAGTGAATCCTTAGCTTATTTCGAAGCAGAACGTGTGGCAAAGGTAAATATCGCGTTTCCGAGTCTCCTACAGTGATTTATCGTTATATCGAACGATTGCGAGGGCTGGGAAGTGAATCCTTAGCTTCTTTCGATGCAGAACGTGTGGCAAAGGTAAATATCGCGTTTCCGAGTCTCCTACAGTGATTTATCGTTATATCGAACGATTGCGAGGGCTGGGAAGTGAATCCTTAGCTCATTTCGATGCAGAACGTGTGGAAAAGGAGAATATCGCGTTTCCGAGCCTCCTAGAGTGATTTATCGTTATATCGAACGATTGCGAGGGCTGGGAAGTGAATCCTTAGCTTCTTTCGATGCAGAACGTGTGGCAAAGGTAAATATCGCGTTTCCGAGTCTCCTACAGTGATTTATCGTTATATCGAACGATTGCGAGGGCTGGGAAGTGAACCCTTAACTTCTTTCGATGCAGAACGTGTGGCAAAGGTAAATATCGCGTTTCCGAGTCTCCTACAGTGATTTATCGTTATATCGAACGATTGCGAGGGCTGGGAAGTGAATCCTTAGCTTATTTCGATGCAGAACGTGTGGAAAAGGAGAATATCGCGTTTCCGAGCTTCCTAGAGTGATTTATCGTTATATCGAACGATTGCGAGGGCTGGGAAGTGAATCCTTAGCTTATTTCGATGCAGAACGTGTGGAAAAGGAGAATATCGCGTTTCCGAGCCTCCTAGAGTGATTTATCGTTATATCGAACGATTGCGAGGGCTGGGAAGTGAATCCTTAGCTTATTTCGATGCAGAACGTGTGGAAAAGGAGAATATCGCGTTTCCGAGCCTCCTAGAGTGATTTATCGTTATATCGAACGATTGCGAGGGCTGGGAAGTGAATCCTTAGCTTATTTCGATGCAGAACTTGTGGAAAAGGAGAATATCGCGTTTCCGAGCCTCCTAGAGTGATTTATCGTTATATCGAACGATTGCGAGGGCTGGCAAGTGAATCCTTAGCTTCTTTCGATGCAGAACGTGTGGCAAAGGTAAATATCGCGTTTCCGAGTCTCCTACAGTGATTTATCGTTATATCGAACGATTGCGAGGGCTGGGAAGTGAATCCTTAGCTTCTTTCGATGCAGAACGTGTGGAAAAGGTGAATATCGCGTTTCCGAGCCTCCTAGAGTGATTTATCGTTATATCGAACGATTGCGAGGGCTGGGAAGTGAATCCTTAGCTTCTTTCGATGCAGAACGTGTGGAAAAGGTGAATATCGCGTTTCCGAGCCTCCTAGAGTGATTTATCGCTATATCGAACGATTGCGAGGGCTGGGAAGTGAATCCTTAACTTCTTTCGATGCAGAACGTGTGGCAAAGGTAAATATCGCGTTTCCGAGTCTCCTACAGTGATTTATCGTTATATCGAACGATTGCGAGGGCTGGCAAGTGAATCCTTAGCTTCTTTCGATGCAGAACGTGTGGCAAAGGTAAATATCGCGTTTCCGAGTCTCCTACAGTGATTTATCGTTATATCGAACGATTGCGAGGGCTGGGAAGTGAATCCTTAGCTTCTTTCGATGCAGAACGTGTGGAAAAGGTGAATATCGCGTTTCCGAGCCTCCTAGAGTGATTTATCGTTATATCGAACGATTGCGAGGGCTGGGAAGTGAATCCTTAGCTTATTTCGAAGCAGAACGTGTGGCAAAGGTAAATATCGCGTTTCCGAGTCTCCTACAGTGATTTATCGTTATATCGAACGATTGCGAGGGCTGGGAAGTGAATCCTTAGCTTCTTTCGATGCAGAACGTGTGGCAAAGGTAAATATCGCGTTTCCGAGTCTCCTACAGTGATTTATCGTTATATCGAACGATTGCGAGGGCTGGGAAGTGAATCCTTAGCTCATTTCGATGCAGAACGTGTGGAAAAGGAGAATATCGCTTTTCCGAGCCTCCTAGAGTGATTTATCGTTATATCGAACGATTGCGAGGGCTGGGAAGTGAATCCTTAGCTTCTTTCGATGCAGAACGTGTGGCAAAGGTAAATATCGCGTTTCTGAGTCTCCTACAGTGATTTATCGTTATATCGAACGATTGCGAGGGCTGGGAAGTGAATCCTTAACTTCTTTCGATGCAGAACGTGTGGCAAAGGTAAATATCGCGTTTCCGAGTCTCCTACAGTGATTTATCGTTATATCGAACGATTGCGAGGGCTGGGAAGTGAATCCTTAGCTTATTTCGATGCAGAACGTGTGGCAAAGGTAAATATCGCGTTTCCGAGTCTCCTACAGTGATTTATCGTTATATCGAACGATTGCGAGGGCTGGGAAGTGAATCCTTAGCTTATTTCGATGCAGAACGTGTGGAAAAGGAGAATATCGCGTTTCCGAGCTTCCTAGAGTGATTTATCGTTATATCGAACGATTGCGAGGGCTGGGAAGTGAATCCTTAGCTTATTTCGATGCAGAACGTGTGGAAAAGGAGAATATCGCGTTTCCGAGCCTCCTAGAGTGATTTATCGTTATATCGAACGATTGCGAGGGCTGGGAAGTGAATCCTTAGCTTATTTCGATGCAGAACGTGTGGAAAAGGAGAATATCGCGTTTCCGAGCCTCCTAGAGTGATTTATCGTTATATCGAACGATTGCGAGGGCTGGGAAGTGAATCCTTAGCTTATTTCGATGCAGAACGTGTGGAAAAGGAGAATATCGCGTTTCCGAGCCTCCTAGAGTGATTTATCGTTATATCGAACGATTGCGAGGGCTGGGAAGTGAATCCTTAGCTTCTTTCGATGCAGAACGTGTGGAAAAGGAGAATATCGCGTTTCCGAGCCTCCTAGAGTGATTTATCGTTATATCGAACGATTGCGAGGGCTGGGAAGTGAATCCTTAGCTTCTTTCGATGCAGAACGTGTGGAAAAGGTGAATATCGCGTTTCCGAGCCTCCTAGAGTGATTTATCGTTATATCGAACGATTGCGAGGGCTGGGAAGTGAATCCTTAGCTTATTTCGATGCAGAACGTGTGGAAAAGGAGAATAACGCGTTTCCGAATCTCCTACAGTGATTTATCGTTATATCGAACGATTGCGAGGGCTGGGAAGTGAATCCTTAGCTTATTTCGATGCAGAACTTGTGGAAAAGGAGAATATCGCGTTTCCGAGCCTCCTAGAGTGATTTATCGTTATATCGAACGATTGCGAGGGCTGGCAAGTGAATCCTTAGCTTCTTTCGATGCAGAACGTGTGGCAAAGGTAAATATCGCGTTTCCGAGTCTCCTACAGTGATTTATCGTTATATCGAACGATTGCGAGGGCTGGGAAGTGAATCCTTAGCTTCTTTCGATGCAGAACGTGTGGAAAAGGTGAATATCGCGTTTCCGAGCCTCCTAGAGTGATTTATCGTTATATCGAACGATTGCGAGGGCTGGGAAGTGAATCCTTAGCTTATTTCGAAGCAGAACGTGTGGAAAAGGTGAATATCGCGGTTCCGAGCCTCCTAGAGTGATTTATCGTTATATCGAACGATTGCGAGGGCTGGGAAGTGAATCCTTAGCTTCTTTCGATGCAGAACGTGTGGAAAAGGTGAATATCGCGTTTCCGAGCCTCCTAGAGTGATTTATCGCTATATCGAACGATTGCGAGGGCTGGGAAGTGAATCCTTAGCTTATTTCGATGCAGAACGTGTGGAAAAGGAGAATATCGCGTTTCCGAATCTCCTACAGTGATTTATCGTTATATCGAACGATTGCGAGGGCTGGGAAGTGAATCCTTAGCTCATTTCGATGCAGAACGTGTGGAAAAGGAGAATATCGCGTTTCCGAGCCTCCTAGAGTGATTTATCGTTATATCGAACGATTGCGAGGGCTGGGAAGTGAATCCTTAGCTTCTTTCGATGCAGAACGTGTGGAAAAGGTGAATATCGCGTTTCCGAGCCTCCTAGAGTGATTTATCGCTATATCGAACGATTGCGAGGGCTGGGAAGTGAATCCTTAGCTTATTTCGATGCAAAACGTGTGGAAAAGGAGAATATCGCGTTTCCGAATCTCCTACAGTGATTTATCGTTATATCGAACGATTGCGAGGGCTGGGAAGTGAATCCTTAGCTTATTTCGATGCAGAACGTGTGGAAAAGGAGAATATCGCGTTTCCGAGCCTCCTAGAGTGATTTATCGTTATATCGAACGATTGCGAGGGCTGGGAAGTGAATCCTTAGCTTCTTTCGATGCAGAACGTGTGGAAAAGGTAAATATCGCGTTTCCGAGTCTCCTACAGTGATTTATCGTTATATCGAACGATTGCGAGGGCTGGCAAGTGAATCCTTAGCTTCTTTCGATGCAGAACGTGTGGCAAAGGTAAATATCGCGTTTCCGAGTCTCCTACAGTGATTTATCGTTATATCGAACGATTGCGAGGGCTGGCAAGTGAATCCTTAGCTTATTTCGATGCAGAACGTGTGGAAAAGGAGAATATCGCGTTTCCGAGCCTCCTAGAGTGATTTATCGTTATATCGAACGATTGCGAGGGCTGGGAAGTGAATCCTTAGCTTCTTTCGATGCAGAACGTGTGGAAAAGGAGAATATCGCGTTTCCGAGCCTCCTAGAGTGATTTATCGTTATATCGAACGATTGCGAGGGCTGGGAAGTGAATCCTTAGCTTCTTTCGATGCAGAACGTGTGGCAAAGGTAAATATCGCGTTTCCGAGTCTCCTACCGTGATTTATCGTTATATCGAACGATTGCGAGGGCTGGGAAGTGAATCCTTAGCTTATTTCGATGCAGAACGTGTGGAAAAGGAGAATATCGCGTTTCCGAATCTCCTACAGTGATTTATCGTTATATCGAACGATTGCGAGGGCTGGCAAGTGAATCCTTAGCTTCTTTCGATGCAGAACGTGTGGCAAAGGTAAATATCGCGTTTCCGAGTCTCCTACAGTGATTTATCGTTATATCGAACGATTGCGAGGGCTGGGAAGTGAATCCTTAGCTTATTTCGATGCAAAACGTGTGGAAAAGGAGAATATCGCGTTTCCGAATCTCCTACAGTGATTTATCGTTATATCGAACGATTGCGAGGGCTGGGAAGTGAATCCTTAGCTTATTTCGATGCAGAACGTGTGGAAAAGGAGAATATCGCGTTTCCGAGCCTCCTAGAGTGATTTATCGTTATATCGAACGATTGCGAGGGCTGGGAAGTGAATCCTTAGCTTCTTTCGATGCAGAACGTGTGGAAAAGGTAAATATCGCGTTTCCGAGTCTCCTACAGTGATTTATCGTTATATCGAACGATTGCGAGGGCTGGCAAGTGAATCCTTAGCTTCTTTCGATGCAGAACGTGTGGCAAAGGTAAATATCGCGTTTCCGAGTCTCCTACAGTGATTTATCGTTATATCGAACGATTGCGAGGGCTGGCAAGTGAATCCTTAGCTTATTTCGATGCAGAACGTGTGGAAAAGGAGAATATCGCGTTTCCGAGCCTCCTAGAGTGATTTATCGTTATATCGAACGATTGCGAGGGCTGGGAAGTGAATCCTTAGCTTCTTTCGATGCAGAACGTGTGGAAAAGGAGAATATCGCGTTTCCGAGCCTCCTAGAGTGATTTATCGTTATATCGAACGATTGCGAGGGCTGGGAAGTGAATCCTTAGCTTCTTTCGATGCAGAACGTGTGGCAAAGGTAAATATCGCGTTTCCGAGTCTCCTACCGTGATTTATCGTTATATCGAACGATTGCGAGGGCTGGGAAGTGAATCCTTAGCTTATTTCGATGCAGAACGTGTGGAAAAGGAGAATATCGCGTTTCCGAATCTCCTACAGTGATTTATCGTTATATCGAACGATTGCGAGGGCTGGCAAGTGAATCCTTAGCTTCTTGCGATGCAGAACGTGTGGCAAAGGTAAATATCGCGTTTCCGAGTCTCCTACAGTGATTTATCGTTATATCGAACGATTGCGAGGGCTGGGAAGTGAATCCTTAGCTTATTTCGATGCAGAACGTGTGGAAAAGGAGAATATCGCGTTTCCGAACTTCCTAGAGTGATTTATCGTTATATCGAACGATTGCGAGGGCTGGGAAGTGAATCCTTAGCTTATTTCGATGCAGAACGTGTGGAAAAGGAGAATATCGCGTTTCCGAGCCTCGTAGAGTGATTTATCGTTATATCGAACGATTGCGAGGGCTGGGAAGTGAATCCTTAGCTTCTTTCGATGCAGAACGTGTGGAAAAGGAGAATATCGCGTTTCCGAGCCTCCTAGAGTGATTTATCGTTATATCGAACGATTGCGAGGGCTGGGAAGTGAATCCTTAGCTTCTTTCGATGCAGAACGTGTGGAAAAGGTGAATATCGCGTTTCCGAGCCTCCTAGAGTGATTTATCGTTATATCGAACGATTGCGAGGGCTGGGAAGTGAATCCTTATCTTATTTCGAAGCAGAACATGTGGCAAAGGTAAATATCGCGTTTCCGAGTCTCCTACAGTGATTTATCGTTATATCTAACGATTGCGAGGGCTGGGAAGTGAATCCTTAGCTTCTTTCGATGCAGAACGTGTGGCAAAGGTAAATATCGCGTTTCCGAGTCTCCTACAGTGATTTATCGTTATATCGAACGATTGCGAGGGCTGGGAAGTGAATCCTTAGCTCATTTCGATGCAGAACGTGTGGAAAAGGAGAATATCGCGTTTCCGAGCCTCCTAGAGTGATTTATCGTTATATCGAACGATTGCGAGGGCTGGGAAGTGAATCCTTAGCTTCTTTCGATGCAGAACGTGTGGAAAAGGTGAATATCGCGTTTCCGAGCCTCCTAGAGTGATTTATCGCTATATCGAACGATTGCGAGGGCTGGGAAGTGAATCCTTAGCTTATTTCGATGCAAAACGTGTGGAAAAGGAGAATATCGCGTTTCCGAATCTCCTACAGTGATTTATCGTTATATCGAACGATTGCGAGGGCTGGGAAGTGAATCCTTAGCTTATTTCGATGCAGAACGTGTGGAAAAGGAGAATATCGCGTTTCCGAGCCTCCTAGAGTGATTTATCGTTATATCGAACGATTGCGAGGGCTGGGAAGTGAATCCTTAGCTTCTTTCGATGCAGAACGTGTGGAAAAGGTAAATATCGCGTTTCCGAGTCTCCTACAGTGATTTATCGTTATATCGAACGATTGCGAGGGCTGGCAAGTGAATCCTTAGCTTCTTTCGATGCAGAACGTGTGGCAAAGGTAAATATCGCGTTTCCGAGTCTCCTACAGTGATTTATCGTTATATCGAACGATTGCGAGGGCTGGCAAGTGAATCCTTAGCTTATTTCGATGCAGAACGTGTGGAAAAGGAGAATATCGCGTTTCCGAGCCTCCTAGAGTGATTTATCGTTATATCGAACGATTGCGAGGGCTGGGAAGTGAATCCTTAGCTTCTTTCGATGCAGAACGTGTGGAAAAGGAGAATATCGCGTTTCCGAGCCTCCTAGAGTGATTTATCGTTATATCGAACGATTGCGAGGGCTGGGAAGTGAATCCTTAGCTTCTTTCGATGCAGAACGTGTGGCAAAGGTAAATATCGCGTTTCCGAGTCTCCTACCGTGATTTATCGTTATATCGAACGATTGCGAGGGCTGGGAAGTGAATCCTTAGCTTATTTCGATGCAGAACGTGTGGAAAAGGAGAATATCGCGTTTCCGAATCTCCTACAGTGATTTATCGTTATATCGAACGATTGCGAGGGCTGGCAAGTGAATCCTTAGCTTCTTTCGATGCAGAACGTGTGGCAAAGGTAAATATCGCGTTTCCGAGTCTCCTACAGTGATTTATCGTTATATCGAACGATTGCGAGGGCTGGGAAGTGAATCCTTAGCTTATTTCGATGCAGAACGTGTGGAAAAGGAGAATATCGCGTTTCCGAACTTCCTAGAGTGATTTATCGTTATATCGAACGATTGCGAGGGCTGGGAAGTGAATCCTTAGCTTATTTCGATGCAGAACGTGTGGAAAAGGAGAATATCGCGTTTCCGAGCCTCGTAGAGTGATTTATCGTTATATCGAACGATTGCGAGGGCTGGGAAGTGAATCCTTAGCTTCTTTCGATGCAGAACGTGTGGAAAAGGAGAATATCGCGTTTCCGAGCCTCCTAGAGTGATTTATCGTTATATCGAACGATTGCGAGGGCTGGGAAGTGAATCCTTAGCTTCTTTCGATGCAGAACGTGTGGAAAAGGTGAATATCGCGTTTCCGAGCCTCCTAGAGTGATTTATCGTTATATCGAACGATTGCGAGGGCTGGGAAGTGAATCCTTATCTTATTTCGAAGCAGAACATGTGGCAAAGGTAAATATCGCGTTTCCGAGTCTCCTACAGTGATTTATCGTTATATCTAACGATTGCGAGGGCTGGGAAGTGAATCCTTAGCTTCTTTCGATGCAGAACGTGTGGCAAAGGTAAATATCGCGTTTCCGAGTCTCCTACAGTGATTTATCGTTATATCGAACGATTGCGAGGGCTGGGAAGTGAATCCTTAGCTCATTTCGATGCAGAACGTGTGGAAAAGGAGAATATCGCGTTTCCGAGCCTCCTAGAGTGATTTATCGTTATATCGAACGATTGCGAGGGCTGGGAAGTGAATCCTTAGCTTATTTCGATGCAGAACGTGTGGAAAAGGAGAATATCGCGTTTCCGAGCCTCCTAGAGTGATTTATCGTTATATCGAACGATTGCGAGGGCTGGGAAGTGAATCCTTAGCTTCTTTCGATGCAGAACGTGTGGCAAAGGTAAATATCGCGTTTCCGAGTCTCCTACAGTGATTTATCGTTATATCGAACGATTGCGAGGGCTGGGAAGTGAATCCTTAGCTCATTTCGATGCAGAACGTGTGGAAAAGGAGAATATCGCGTTTCCGAGCCTCCTAGAGTGATTTATCGTTATATCGAACGATTGCGAGGGCTGGGAAGTGAATCCTTAGCTTCTTTCGATGCAGAACGTGTGGCAAAGGTAAATATCGCGTTTCCGAGTCTCCTACAGTGATTTATCGTTATATCGAACGATTGCGAGGGCTGGGAAGTGAATCCTTAACTTCTTTCGATGCAGAACGTGTGGCAAAGGTAAATATCGCGTTTCCGAGTCTCCTACAGTGATTTATCGTTATATCGAACGATTGCGAGGGCTGGGAAGTGAATCCTTAGCTTATTTCGATGCAGAACGTGTGGCAAAGGTAAATATCGCGTTTCCGAGTCTCCTACAGTGATTTATCGTTATATCGAACGATTGCGAGGGCTGGGAAGTGAATCCTTAGCTTCTTTCGATGCAGAACGTGTGGAAAAGGTGAATATCGCGTTTCCGAGCCTCCTAGAGTGATTTATCGCTATATCGAACGATTGCGAGGGCTGGGAAGTGAATCCTTAGCTTATTTCGATGCAGAACGTGTGGAAAAGGAGAATATCGCGTTTCCGAATCTCCTACAGTGATTTATCGTTATATCGAACGATTGCGAGGGCTGGGAAGTGAATCCTTAGCTTCTTTCGATGCAGAACGTGTGGCAAAGGTAAATATCGCGTTTCCGAGTCTCCTACAGTGATTTATCGTTATATCGAACGATTGCGAGGGCTGGGAAGTGAATCCTTAGCTCATTTCGATGCAGAACGTGTGGAAAAGGAGAATATCGCGTTTCCGAGCCTCCTAGAGTGATTTATCGTTATATCGAACGATTGCGAGGGCTGGGAAGTGAATCCTTAGCTTCTTTCGATGCAGAACGTGTGGCAAAGGTAAATATCGCGTTTCCGAGTCTCCTACAGTGATTTATCGTTATATCGAACGATTGCGAGGGCTGGGAAGTGAATCCTTAACTTCTTTCGATGCAGAACGTGTGGCAAAGGTAAATATCGCGTTTCCGAGTCTCCTACAGTGATTTATCGTTATATCGAACGATTGCGAGGGCTGGGAAGTGAATCCTTAGCTTATTTCGATGCAGAACGTGTGGCAAAGGTAAATATCGCGTTTCCGAGTCTCCTACAGTGATTTATCGTTATATCGAACGATTGCGAGGGCTGGCAAGTGAATCCTTAGCTTCTTTCGATGCAGAACGTGTGGCAAAGGTAAATATCGCGTTTCCGAGTCTCCTACAGTGATTTATCGTTATATCGAACGATTGCGAGGGCTGGGAAGTGAATCCTTAGCTTCTTTCGATGCAGAACGTGTGGAAAAGGTGAATATCGCGTTTCCGAGCCTCCTAGAGTGATTTATCGTTATATCGAACGATTGCGAGGGCTGGGAAGTGAATCCTTAGCTTATTTCGAAGCAGAACGTGTGGCAAAGGTAAATATCGCGTTTCCGAGTCTCCTACAGTGATTTATCGTTATATCGAACGATTGCGAGGGCTGGGAAGTGAATCCTTAGCTTCTTTCGATGCAGAACGTGTGGCAAAGGTAAATATCGCGTTTCCGAGTCTCCTACAGTGATTTATCGTTATATCGAACGATTGCGAGGGCTGGGAAGTGAATCCTTAGCTCATTTCGATGCAGAACGTGTGGAAAAGGAGAATATCGCGTTTCCGAGCCTCCTAGAGTGATTTATCGTTATATCGAACGATTGCGAGGGCTGGGAAGTGAATCCTTAGCTTCTTTCGATGCAGAACGTGTGGCAAAGGTAAATATCGCGTTTCCGAGTCTCCTACAGTGATTTATCGTTATATCGAACGATTGCGAGGGCTGGGAAGTGAACCCTTAACTTCTTTCGATGCAGAACGTGTGGCAAAGGTAAATATCGCGTTTCCGAGTCTCCTACAGTGATTTATCGTTATATCGAACGATTGCGAGGGCTGGGAAGTGAATCCTTAGCTTATTTCGATGCAGAACGTGTGGCAAAGGTAAATATCGCGTTTCCGAGTCTCCTACAGTGATTTATCGTTATATCGAACGATTGCGAGGGCTGGGAAGTGAATCCTTAGCTTATTTCGATGCAGAACGTGTGGAAAAGGAGAATATCGCGTTTCCGAGCTTCCTAGAGTGATTTATCGTTATATCGAACGATTGCGAGGGCTGGGAAGTGAATCCTTAGCTTATTTCGATGCAGAACGTGTGGAAAAGGAGAATATCGCGTTTCCGAGCCTCCTAGAGTGATTTATCGTTATATCGAACGATTGCGAGGGCTGGGAAGTGAATCCTTAGCTTATTTCGATGCAGAACGTGTGGAAAAGGAGAATATCGCGTTTCCGAGCCTCCTAGAGTGATTTATCGTTATATCGAACGATTGCGAGGGCTGGGAAGTGAATCCTTAGCTTATTTCGATGCAGAACGTGTGGAAAAGGAGAATATCGCGTTTCCGAGCCTCCTAGAGTGATTTATCGTTATATCGAACGATTGCGAGGGCTGGGAAGTGAATCCTTAGCTTCTTTCGATGCAGAACGTGTGGAAAAGGAGAATATCGCGTTTCCGAGCCTCCTAGAGTGATTTATCGTTATATCGAACGATTGCGAGGGCTGGGAAGTGAATCCTTAGCTTCTTTCGATGCAGAACGTGTGGAAAAGGTGAATATCGCGTTTCCGAGCCTCCTAGAGTGATTTATCGTTATATCGAACGATTGCGAGGGCTGGGAAGTGAATCCTTAGCTTATTTCGATGCAGAACGTGTGGAAAAGGAGAATATCGCGTTTCCGAATCTCCTACAGTGATTTATCGTTATATCGAACGATTGCGAGGGCTGGGAAGTGAATCCTTAGCTTATTTCGATGCAGAACTTGTGGAAAAGGAGAATATCGCGTTTCCGAGCCTCCTAGAGTGATTTATCGTTATATCGAACGATTGCGAGGGCTGGCAAGTGAATCCTTAGCTTCTTTCGATGCAGAACGTGTGGCAAAGGTAAATATCGCGTTTCCGAGTCTCCTACAGTGATTTATCGTTATATCGAACGATTGCGAGGGCTGGGAAGTGAATCCTTAGCTTCTTTCGATGCAGAACGTGTGGAAAAGGTGAATATCGCGTTTCCGAGCCTCCTAGAGTGATTTATCGTTATATCGAACGATTGCGAGGGCTGGGAAGTGAATCCTTAGCTTCTTTCGATGCAGAACGTGTGGAAAAGGTGAATATCGCGTTTCCGAGCCTCCTAGAGTGATTTATCGCTATATCGAACGATTGCGAGGGCTGGGAAGTGAATCCTTAACTTCTTTCGATGCAGAACGTGTGGCAAAGGTAAATATCGCGTTTCCGAGTCTCCTACAGTGATTTATCGTTATATCGAACGATTGCGAGGGCTGGCAAGTGAATCCTTAGCTTCTTTCGATGCAGAACGTGTGGCAAAGGTAAATATCGCGTTTCCGAGTCTCCTACAGTGATTTATCGTTATATCGAACGATTGCGAGGGCTGGGAAGTGAATCCTTAGCTTCTTTCGATGCAGAACGTGTGGAAAAGGTGAATATCGCGTTTCCGAGCCTCCTAGAGTGATTTATCGTTATATCGAACGATTGCGAGGGCTGGGAAGTGAATCCTTAGCTTATTTCGAAGCAGAACGTGTGGCAAAGGTAAATATCGCGTTTCCGAGTCTCCTACAGTGATTTATCGTTATATCGAACGATTGCGAGGGCTGGGAAGTGAATCCTTAGCTTCTTTCGATGCAGAACGTGTGGCAAAGGTAAATATCGCGTTTCCGAGTCTCCTACAGTGATTTATCGTTATATCGAACGATTGCGAGGGCTGGGAAGTGAATCCTTAGCTCATTTCGATGCAGAACGTGTGGAAAAGGAGAATATCGCTTTTCCGAGCCTCCTAGAGTGATTTATCGTTATATCGAACGATTGCGAGGGCTGGGAAGTGAATCCTTAGCTTCTTTCGATGCAGAACGTGTGGCAAAGGTAAATATCGCGTTTCTGAGTCTCCTACAGTGATTTATCGTTATATCGAACGATTGCGAGGGCTGGGAAGTGAATCCTTAACTTCTTTCGATGCAGAACGTGTGGCAAAGGTAAATATCGCGTTTCCGAGTCTCCTACAGTGATTTATCGTTATATCGAACGATTGCGAGGGCTGGGAAGTGAATCCTTAGCTTATTTCGATGCAGAACGTGTGGCAAAGGTAAATATCGCGTTTCCGAGTCTCCTACAGTGATTTATCGTTATATCGAACGATTGCGAGGGCTGGGAAGTGAATCCTTAGCTTATTTCGATGCAGAACGTGTGGAAAAGGAGAATATCGCGTTTCCGAGCTTCCTAGAGTGATTTATCGTTATATCGAACGATTGCGAGGGCTGGGAAGTGAATCCTTAGCTTATTTCGATGCAGAACGTGTGGAAAAGGAGAATATCGCGTTTCCGAGCCTCCTAGAGTGATTTATCGTTATATCGAACGATTGCGAGGGCTGGGAAGTGAATCCTTAGCTTATTTCGATGCAGAACGTGTGGAAAAGGAGAATATCGCGTTTCCGAGCCTCCTAGAGTGATTTATCGTTATATCGAACGATTGCGAGGGCTGGGAAGTGAATCCTTAGCTTATTTCGATGCAGAACGTGTGGAAAAGGAGAATATCGCGTTTCCGAGCCTCCTAGAGTGATTTATCGTTATATCGAACGATTGCGAGGGCTGGGAAGTGAATCCTTAGCTTCTTTCGATGCAGAACGTGTGGAAAAGGAGAATATCGCGTTTCCGAGCCTCCTAGAGTGATTTATCGTTATATCGAACGATTGCGAGGGCTGGGAAGTGAATCCTTAGCTTCTTTCGATGCAGAACGTGTGGAAAAGGTGAATATCGCGTTTCCGAGCCTCCTAGAGTGATTTATCGTTATATCGAACGATTGCGAGGGCTGGGAAGTGAATCCTTAGCTTATTTCGATGCAGAACGTGTGGAAAAGGAGAATAACGCGTTTCCGAATCTCCTACAGTGATTTATCGTTATATCGAACGATTGCGAGGGCTGGGAAGTGAATCCTTAGCTTATTTCGATGCAGAACTTGTGGAAAAGGAGAATATCGCGTTTCCGAGCCTCCTAGAGTGATTTATCGTTATATCGAACGATTGCGAGGGCTGGCAAGTGAATCCTTAGCTTCTTTCGATGCAGAACGTGTGGCAAAGGTAAATATCGCGTTTCCGAGTCTCCTACAGTGATTTATCGTTATATCGAACGATTGCGAGGGCTGGGAAGTGAATCCTTAGCTTCTTTCGATGCAGAACGTGTGGAAAAGGTGAATATCGCGTTTCCGAGCCTCCTAGAGTGATTTATCGTTATATCGAACGATTGCGAGGGCTGGGAAGTGAATCCTTAGCTTATTTCGAAGCAGAACGTGTGGAAAAGGTGAATATCGCGGTTCCGAGCCTCCTAGAGTGATTTATCGTTATATCGAACGATTGCGAGGGCTGGGAAGTGAATCCTTAGCTTCTTTCGATGCAGAACGTGTGGAAAAGGTGAATATCGCGTTTCCGAGCCTCCTAGAGTGATTTATCGCTATATCGAACGATTGCGAGGGCTGGGAAGTGAATCCTTAGCTTATTTCGATGCAGAACGTGTGGAAAAGGAGAATATCGCGTTTCCGAATCTCCTACAGTGATTTATCGTTATATCGAACGATTGCGAGGGCTGGGAAGTGAATCCTTAGCTCATTTCGATGCAGAACGTGTGGAAAAGGAGAATATCGCGTTTCCGAGCCTCCTAGAGTGATTTATCGTTATATCGAACGATTGCGAGGGCTGGGAAGTGAATCCTTAGCTTCTTTCGATGCAGAACGTGTGGAAAAGGTGAATATCGCGTTTCCGAGCCTCCTAGAGTGATTTATCGCTATATCGAACGATTGCGAGGGCTGGGAAGTGAATCCTTAGCTTATTTCGATGCAAAACGTGTGGAAAAGGAGAATATCGCGTTTCCGAATCTCCTACAGTGATTTATCGTTATATCGAACGATTGCGAGGGCTGGGAAGTGAATCCTTAGCTTATTTCGATGCAGAACGTGTGGAAAAGGAGAATATCGCGTTTCCGAGCCTCCTAGAGTGATTTATCGTTATATCGAACGATTGCGAGGGCTGGGAAGTGAATCCTTAGCTTCTTTCGATGCAGAACGTGTGGAAAAGGTAAATATCGCGTTTCCGAGTCTCCTACAGTGATTTATCGTTATATCGAACGATTGCGAGGGCTGGCAAGTGAATCCTTAGCTTCTTTCGATGCAGAACGTGTGGCAAAGGTAAATATCGCGTTTCCGAGTCTCCTACAGTGATTTATCGTTATATCGAACGATTGCGAGGGCTGGCAAGTGAATCCTTAGCTTATTTCGATGCAGAACGTGTGGAAAAGGAGAATATCGCGTTTCCGAGCCTCCTAGAGTGATTTATCGTTATATCGAACGATTGCGAGGGCTGGGAAGTGAATCCTTAGCTTCTTTCGATGCAGAACGTGTGGAAAAGGAGAATATCGCGTTTCCGAGCCTCCTAGAGTGATTTATCGTTATATCGAACGATTGCGAGGGCTGGGAAGTGAATCCTTAGCTTCTTTCGATGCAGAACGTGTGGCAAAGGTAAATATCGCGTTTCCGAGTCTCCTACCGTGATTTATCGTTATATCGAACGATTGCGAGGGCTGGGAAGTGAATCCTTAGCTTATTTCGATGCAGAACGTGTGGAAAAGGAGAATATCGCGTTTCCGAATCTCCTACAGTGATTTATCGTTATATCGAACGATTGCGAGGGCTGGCAAGTGAATCCTTAGCTTCTTTCGATGCAGAACGTGTGGCAAAGGTAAATATCGCGTTTCCGAGTCTCCTACAGTGATTTATCGTTATATCGAACGATTGCGAGGGCTGGGAAGTGAATCCTTAGCTTATTTCGATGCAAAACGTGTGGAAAAGGAGAATATCGCGTTTCCGAATCTCCTACAGTGATTTATCGTTATATCGAACGATTGCGAGGGCTGGGAAGTGAATCCTTAGCTTATTTCGATGCAGAACGTGTGGAAAAGGAGAATATCGCGTTTCCGAGCCTCCTAGAGTGATTTATCGTTATATCGAACGATTGCGAGGGCTGGGAAGTGAATCCTTAGCTTCTTTCGATGCAGAACGTGTGGAAAAGGTAAATATCGCGTTTCCGAGTCTCCTACAGTGATTTATCGTTATATCGAACGATTGCGAGGGCTGGCAAGTGAATCCTTAGCTTCTTTCGATGCAGAACGTGTGGCAAAGGTAAATATCGCGTTTCCGAGTCTCCTACAGTGATTTATCGTTATATCGAACGATTGCGAGGGCTGGCAAGTGAATCCTTAGCTTATTTCGATGCAGAACGTGTGGAAAAGGAGAATATCGCGTTTCCGAGCCTCCTAGAGTGATTTATCGTTATATCGAACGATTGCGAGGGCTGGGAAGTGAATCCTTAGCTTCTTTCGATGCAGAACGTGTGGAAAAGGAGAATATCGCGTTTCCGAGCCTCCTAGAGTGATTTATCGTTATATCGAACGATTGCGAGGGCTGGGAAGTGAATCCTTAGCTTCTTTCGATGCAGAACGTGTGGCAAAGGTAAATATCGCGTTTCCGAGTCTCCTACCGTGATTTATCGTTATATCGAACGATTGCGAGGGCTGGGAAGTGAATCCTTAGCTTATTTCGATGCAGAACGTGTGGAAAAGGAGAATATCGCGTTTCCGAATCTCCTACAGTGATTTATCGTTATATCGAACGATTGCGAGGGCTGGCAAGTGAATCCTTAGCTTCTTGCGATGCAGAACGTGTGGCAAAGGTAAATATCGCGTTTCCGAGTCTCCTACAGTGATTTATCGTTATATCGAACGATTGCGAGGGCTGGGAAGTGAATCCTTAGCTTATTTCGATGCAGAACGTGTGGAAAAGGAGAATATCGCGTTTCCGAACTTCCTAGAGTGATTTATCGTTATATCGAACGATTGCGAGGGCTGGGAAGTGAATCCTTAGCTTATTTCGATGCAGAACGTGTGGAAAAGGAGAATATCGCGTTTCCGAGCCTCGTAGAGTGATTTATCGTTATATCGAACGATTGCGAGGGCTGGGAAGTGAATCCTTAGCTTCTTTCGATGCAGAACGTGTGGAAAAGGAGAATATCGCGTTTCCGAGCCTCCTAGAGTGATTTATCGTTATATCGAACGATTGCGAGGGCTGGGAAGTGAATCCTTAGCTTCTTTCGATGCAGAACGTGTGGAAAAGGTGAATATCGCGTTTCCGAGCCTCCTAGAGTGATTTATCGTTATATCGAACGATTGCGAGGGCTGGGAAGTGAATCCTTATCTTATTTCGAAGCAGAACATGTGGCAAAGGTAAATATCGCGTTTCCGAGTCTCCTACAGTGATTTATCGTTATATCTAACGATTGCGAGGGCTGGGAAGTGAATCCTTAGCTTCTTTCGATGCAGAACGTGTGGCAAAGGTAAATATCGCGTTTCCGAGTCTCCTACAGTGATTTATCGTTATATCGAACGATTGCGAGGGCTGGGAAGTGAATCCTTAGCTCATTTCGATGCAGAACGTGTGGAAAAGGAGAATATCGCGTTTCCGAGCCTCCTAGAGTGATTTATCGTTATATCGAACGATTGCGAGGGCTGGGAAGTGAATCCTTAGCTTCTTTCGATGCAGAACGTGTGGAAAAGGTGAATATCGCGTTTCCGAGCCTCCTAGAGTGATTTATCGCTATATCGAACGATTGCGAGGGCTGGGAAGTGAATCCTTAGCTTATTTCGATGCAAAACGTGTGGAAAAGGAGAATATCGCGTTTCCGAATCTCCTACAGTGATTTATCGTTATATCGAACGATTGCGAGGGCTGGGAAGTGAATCCTTAGCTTATTTCGATGCAGAACGTGTGGAAAAGGAGAATATCGCGTTTCCGAGCCTCCTAGAGTGATTTATCGTTATATCGAACGATTGCGAGGGCTGGGAAGTGAATCCTTAGCTTCTTTCGATGCAGAACGTGTGGAAAAGGTAAATATCGCGTTTCCGAGTCTCCTACAGTGATTTATCGTTATATCGAACGATTGCGAGGGCTGGCAAGTGAATCCTTAGCTTCTTTCGATGCAGAACGTGTGGCAAAGGTAAATATCGCGTTTCCGAGTCTCCTACAGTGATTTATCGTTATATCGAACGATTGCGAGGGCTGGCAAGTGAATCCTTAGCTTATTTCGATGCAGAACGTGTGGAAAAGGAGAATATCGCGTTTCCGAGCCTCCTAGAGTGATTTATCGTTATATCGAACGATTGCGAGGGCTGGGAAGTGAATCCTTAGCTTCTTTCGATGCAGAACGTGTGGAAAAGGAGAATATCGCGTTTCCGAGCCTCCTAGAGTGATTTATCGTTATATCGAACGATTGCGAGGGCTGGGAAGTGAATCCTTAGCTTCTTTCGATGCAGAACGTGTGGCAAAGGTAAATATCGCGTTTCCGAGTCTCCTACCGTGATTTATCGTTATATCGAACGATTGCGAGGGCTGGGAAGTGAATCCTTAGCTTATTTCGATGCAGAACGTGTGGAAAAGGAGAATATCGCGTTTCCGAATCTCCTACAGTGATTTATCGTTATATCGAACGATTGCGAGGGCTGGCAAGTGAATCCTTAGCTTCTTTCGATGCAGAACGTGTGGCAAAGGTAAATATCGCGTTTCCGAGTCTCCTACAGTGATTTATCGTTATATCGAACGATTGCGAGGGCTGGGAAGTGAATCCTTAGCTTATTTCGATGCAGAACGTGTGGAAAAGGAGAATATCGCGTTTCCGAACTTCCTAGAGTGATTTATCGTTATATCGAACGATTGCGAGGGCTGGGAAGTGAATCCTTAGCTTATTTCGATGCAGAACGTGTGGAAAAGGAGAATATCGCGTTTCCGAGCCTCGTAGAGTGATTTATCGTTATATCGAACGATTGCGAGGGCTGGGAAGTGAATCCTTAGCTTCTTTCGATGCAGAACGTGTGGAAAAGGAGAATATCGCGTTTCCGAGCCTCCTAGAGTGATTTATCGTTATATCGAACGATTGCGAGGGCTGGGAAGTGAATCCTTAGCTTCTTTCGATGCAGAACGTGTGGAAAAGGTGAATATCGCGTTTCCGAGCCTCCTAGAGTGATTTATCGTTATATCGAACGATTGCGAGGGCTGGGAAGTGAATCCTTATCTTATTTCGAAGCAGAACATGTGGCAAAGGTAAATATCGCGTTTCCGAGTCTCCTACAGTGATTTATCGTTATATCTAACGATTGCGAGGGCTGGGAAGTGAATCCTTAGCTTCTTTCGATGCAGAACGTGTGGCAAAGGTAAATATCGCGTTTCCGAGTCTCCTACAGTGATTTATCGTTATATCGAACGATTGCGAGGGCTGGGAAGTGAATCCTTAGCTCATTTCGATGCAGAACGTGTGGAAAAGGAGAATATCGCGTTTCCGAGCCTCCTAGAGTGATTTATCGTTATATCGAACGATTGCGAGGGCTGGGAAGTGAATCCTTAGCTTATTTCGATGCAGAACGTGTGGAAAAGGAGAATATCGCGTTTCCGAGCCTCCTAGAGTGATTTATCGTTATATCGAACGATTGCGAGGGCTGGGAAGTGAATCCTTAGCTTCTTTCGATGCAGAACGTGTGGCAAAGGTAAATATCGCGTTTCCGAGTCTCCTACAGTGATTTATCGTTATATCGAACGATTGCGAGGGCTGGGAAGTGAATCCTTAGCTCATTTCGATGCAGAACGTGTGGAAAAGGAGAATATCGCGTTTCCGAGCCTCCTAGAGTGATTTATCGTTATATCGAACGATTGCGAGGGCTGGGAAGTGAATCCTTAGCTTCTTTCGATGCAGAACGTGTGGCAAAGGTAAATATCGCGTTTCCGAGTCTCCTACAGTGATTTATCGTTATATCGAACGATTGCGAGGGCTGGGAAGTGAATCCTTAACTTCTTTCGATGCAGAACGTGTGGCAAAGGTAAATATCGCGTTTCCGAGTCTCCTACAGTGATTTATCGTTATATCGAACGATTGCGAGGGCTGGGAAGTGAATCCTTAGCTTATTTCGATGCAGAACGTGTGGCAAAGGTAAATATCGCGTTTCCGAGTCTCCTACAGTGATTTATCGTTATATCGAACGATTGCGAGGGCTGGGAAGTGAATCCTTAGCTTCTTTCGATGCAGAACGTGTGGAAAAGGTGAATATCGCGTTTCCGAGCCTCCTAGAGTGATTTATCGCTATATCGAACGATTGCGAGGGCTGGGAAGTGAATCCTTAGCTTATTTCGATGCAGAACGTGTGGAAAAGGAGAATATCGCGTTTCCGAATCTCCTACAGTGATTTATCGTTATATCGAACGATTGCGAGGGCTGGGAAGTGAATCCTTAGCTTCTTTCGATGCAGAACGTGTGGCAAAGGTAAATATCGCGTTTCCGAGTCTCCTACAGTGATTTATCGTTATATCGAACGATTGTGAGGGCTGGGAAGTGAATCCTTAGCTCATTTCGATGCAGAACGTGTGGAAAAGGAGAATATCGCGTTTCCGAGCCTCCTAGAGTGATTTATCGTTATATCGAACGATTGCGAGGGCTGGGAAGTGAATCCTTAGCTTCTTTCGATGCAGAACGTGTGGCAAAGGTAAATATCGCGTTTCCGAGTCTCCTACAGTGATTTATCGTTATATCGAACGATTGCGAGGGCTGGGAAGTGAATCCTTAACTTCTTTCGATGCAGAACGTGTGGCAAAGGTAAATATCGCGTTTCCGAGTCTCCTACAGTGATTTATCGTTATATCGAACGATTGCGAGGGCTGGGAAGTGAATCCTTAGCTTATTTCGATGCAGAACGTGTGGCAAAGGTAAATATCGCGTTTCCGAGTCTCCTACAGTGATTTATCGTTATATCGAACGATTGCGAGGGCTGGCAAGTGAATCCTTAGCTTCTTTCGATGCAGAACGTGTGGCAAAGGTAAATATCGCGTTTCCGAGTCTCCTACAGTGATTTATCGTTATATCGAACGATTGCGAGGGCTGGGAAGTGAATCCTTAGCTTCTTTCGATGCAGAACGTGTGGAAAAGGTGAATATCGCGTTTCCGAGCCTCCTAGAGTGATTTATCGTTATATCGAACGATTGCGAGGGCTGGGAAGTGAATCCTTAGCTTATTTCGAAGCAGAACGTGTGGCAAAGGTAAATATCGCGTTTCCGAGTCTCCTACAGTGATTTATCGTTATATCGAACGATTGCGAGGGCTGGGAAGTGAATCCTTAGCTTCTTTCGATGCAGAACGTGTGGCAAAGGTAAATATCGCGTTTCCGAGTCTCCTACAGTGATTTATCGTTATATCGAACGATTGCGAGGGCTGGGAAGTGAATCCTTAGCTCATTTCGATGCAGAACGTGTGGAAAAGGAGAATATCGCGTTTCCGAGCCTCCTAGAGTGATTTATCGTTATATCGAACGATTGCGAGGGCTGGGAAGTGAATCCTTAGCTTCTTTCGATGCAGAACGTGTGGCAAAGGTAAATATCGCGTTTCCGAGTCTCCTACAGTGATTTATCGTTATATCGAACGATTGCGAGGGCTGGGAAGTGAACCCTTAACTTCTTTCGATGCAGAACGTGTGGCAAAGGTAAATATCGCGTTTCCGAGTCTCCTACAGTGATTTATCGTTATATCGAACGATTGCGAGGGCTGGGAAGTGAATCCTTAGCTTATTTCGATGCAGAACGTGTGGCAAAGGTAAATATCGCGTTTCCGAGTCTCCTACAGTGATTTATCGTTATATCGAACGATTGCGAGGGCTGGGAAGTGAATCCTTAGCTTATTTCGATGCAGAACGTGTGGAAAAGGAGAATATCGCGTTTCCGAGCTTCCTAGAGTGATTTATCGTTATATCGAACGATTGCGAGGGCTGGGAAGTGAATACTTAGCTTATTTCGATGCAGAACGTGTGGAAAAGGAGAATATCGCGTTTCCGAGCCTCCTAGAGTGATTTATCGTTATATCGAACGATTGCGAGGGCTGGGAAGTGAATCCTTAGCTTATTTCGATGCAGAACGTGTGGAAAAGGAGAATATCGCGTTTCCGAGCCTCCTAGAGTGATTTATCGTTATATCGAACGATTGCGAGGGCTGGGAAGTGAATCCTTAGCTTATTTCGATGCAGAACGTGTGGAAAAGGAGAATATCGCGTTTCCGAGCCTCCTAGAGTGATTTATCGTTATATCGAACGATTGCGAGGGCTGGGAAGTGAATCCTTAGCTTCTTTCGATGCAGAACGTGTGGAAAAGGAGAATATCGCGTTTCCGAGCCTCCTAGAGTGATTTATCGTTATATCGAACGATTGCGAGGGCTGGGAAGTGAATCCTTAGCTTCTTTCGATGCAGAACGTGTGGAAAAGGTGAATATCGCGTTTCCGAGCCTCCTAGAGTGATTTATCGTTATATCGAACGATTGCGAGGGCTGGGAAGTGAATCCTTAGCTTATTTCGATGCAGAACGTGTGGAAAAGGAGAATATCGCGTTTCCGAATCTCCTACAGTGATTTATCGTTATATCGAACGATTGCGAGGGCTGGGAAGTGAATCCTTAGCTTATTTCGATGCAGAACTTGTGGAAAAGGAGAATATCGCGTTTCCGAGCCTCCTAGAGTGATTTATCGTTATATCGAACGATTGCGAGGGCTGGCAAGTGAATCCTTAGCTTCTTTCGATGCAGAACGTGTGGCAAAGGTAAATATCGCGTTTCCGAGTCTCCTACAGTGATTTATCGTTATATCGAACGATTGCGAGGGCTGGGAAGTGAATCCTTAGCTTCTTTCGATGCAGAACGTGTGGAAAAGGTGAATATCGCGTTTCCGAGCCTCCTAGAGTGATTTATCGTTATATCGAACGATTGCGAGGGCTGGGAAGTGAATCCTTAGCTTCTTTCGATGCAGAACGTGTGGAAAAGGTGAATATCGCGTTTCCGAGCCTCCTAGAGTGATTTATCGCTATATCGAACGATTGCGAGGGCTGGGAAGTGAATCCTTAACTTCTTTCGATGCAGAACGTGTGGCAAAGGTAAATATCGCGTTTCCGAGTCTCCTACAGTGATTTATCGTTATATCGAACGATTGCGAGGGCTGGCAAGTGAATCCTTAGCTTCTTTCGATGCAGAACGTGTGGCAAAGGTAAATATCGCGTTTCCGAGTCTCCTACAGTGATTTATCGTTATATCGAACGATTGCGAGGGCTGGGAAGTGAATCCTTAGCTTCTTTCGATGCAGAACGTGTGGAAAAGGTGAATATCGCGTTTCCGAGCCTCCTAGAGTGATTTATCGTTATATCGAACGATTGCGAGGGCTGGGAAGTGAATCCTTAGCTTATTTCGAAGCAGAACGTGTGGCAAAGGTAAATATCGCGTTTCCGAGTCTCCTACAGTGATTTATCGTTATATCGAACGATTGCGAGGGCTGGGAAGTGAATCCTTAGCTTCTTTCGATGCAGAACGTGTGGCAAAGGTAAATATCGCGTTTCCGAGTCTCCTACAGTGATTTATCGTTATATCGAACGATTGCGAGGGCTGGGAAGTGAATCCTTAGCTCATTTCGATGCAGAACGTGTGGAAAAGGAGAATATCGCTTTTCCGAGCCTCCTAGAGTGATTTATCGTTATATCGAACGATTGCGAGGGCTGGGAAGTGAATCCTTAGCTTCTTTCGATGCAGAACGTGTGGCAAAGGTAAATATCGCGTTTCTGAGTCTCCTACAGTGATTTATCGTTATATCGAACGATTGCGAGGGCTGGGAAGTGAATCCTTAACTTCTTTCGATGCAGAACGTGTGGCAAAGGTAAATATCGCGTTTCCGAGTCTCCTACAGTGATTTATCGTTATATCGAACGATTGCGAGGGCTGGGAAGTGAATCCTTAGCTTATTTCGATGCAGAACGTGTGGCAAAGGTAAATATCGCGTTTCCGAGTCTCCTACAGTGATTTATCGTTATATCGAACGATTGCGAGGGCTGGGAAGTGAATCCTTAGCTTATTTCGATGCAGAACGTGTGGAAAAGGAGAATATCGCGTTTCCGAGCTTCCTAGAGTGATTTATCGTTATATCGAACGATTGCGAGGGCTGGGAAGTGAATCCTTAGCTTATTTCGATGCAGAACGTGTGGAAAAGGAGAATATCGCGTTTCCGAGCCTCCTAGAGTGATTTATCGTTATATCGAACGATTGCGAGGGCTGGGAAGTGAATCCTTAGCTTATTTCGATGCAGAACGTGTGGAAAAGGAGAATATCGCGTTTCCGAGCCTCCTAGAGTGATTTATCGTTATATCGAACGATTGCGAGGGCTGGGAAGTGAATCCTTAGCTTATTTCGATGCAGAACGTGTGGAAAAGGAGAATATCGCGTTTCCGAGCCTCCTAGAGTGATTTATCGTTATATCGAACGATTGCGAGGGCTGGGAAGTGAATCCTTAGCTTCTTTCGATGCAGAACGTGTGGAAAAGGAGAATATCGCGTTTCCGAGCCTCCTAGAGTGATTTATCGTTATATCGAACGATTGCGAGGGCTGGGAAGTGAATCCTTAGCTTCTTTCGATGCAGAACGTGTGGAAAAGGTGAATATCGCGTTTCCGAGCCTCCTAGAGTGATTTATCGTTATATCGAACGATTGCGAGGGCTGGGAAGTGAATCCTTAGCTTATTTCGATGCAGAACGTGTGGAAAAGGAGAATAACGCGTTTCCGAATCTCCTACAGTGATTTATCGTTATATCGAACGATTGCGAGGGCTGGGAAGTGAATCCTTAGCTTATTTCGATGCAGAACTTGTGGAAAAGGAGAATATCGCGTTTCCGAGCCTCCTAGAGTGATTTATCGTTATATCGAACGATTGCGAGGGCTGGCAAGTGAATCCTTAGCTTCTTTCGATGCAGAACGTGTGGCAAAGGTAAATATCGCGTTTCCGAGTCTCCTACAGTGATTTATCGTTATATCGAACGATTGCGAGGGCTGGGAAGTGAATCCTTAGCTTCTTTCGATGCAGAACGTGTGGAAAAGGTGAATATCGCGTTTCCGAGCCTCCTAGAGTGATTTATCGTTATATCGAACGATTGCGAGGGCTGGGAAGTGAATCCTTAGCTTATTTCGAAGCAGAACGTGTGGAAAAGGTGAATATCGCGGTTCCGAGCCTCCTAGAGTGATTTATCGTTATATCGAACGATTGCGAGGGCTGGGAAGTGAATCCTTAGCTTCTTTCGATGCAGAACGTGTGGAAAAGGTGAATATCGCGTTTCCGAGCCTCCTAGAGTGATTTATCGCTATATCGAACGATTGCGAGGGCTGGGAAGTGAATCCTTAGCTTATTTCGATGCAGAACGTGTGGAAAAGGAGAATATCGCGTTTCCGAATCTCCTACAGTGATTTATCGTTATATCGAACGATTGCGAGGGCTGGGAAGTGAATCCTTAGCTTATTTCGATGCAGAACGTGTGGAAAAGGAGAATATCGCGTTTCCGAGCCTCCTAGAGTGATTTATCGTTATATCGAACGATTGCGAGGGCTGGCAAGTGAATCCTTAGCTTCTTTCGATGCAGAACGTGTGGCAAAGGTAAATATCGCGTTTCCGAGTCTCCTACAGTGATTTATCGTTATATCGAACGATTGCGAGGGCTGGGAAGTGAATCCTTAGCTTCTTTAGATGCAGAACGTGTGGAAAAGGTGAATATCGCGTTTCCGAGCCTCCTAGAGTGATTTATCGTTATATCGAACGATTGCGAGGGCTGGGAAGTGAATCCTTAGCTTCTTTCGATGCAGAACGTGTGGAAAAGGTGAATATCGCGTTTCCGAGCCTCCTAGAGTGATTTATCGCTATATCGAACGATTGCGAGGGCTGGGAAGTGAATCCTTAACTTCTTTCGATGCAGAACGTGTGGCAAAGGTAAATATCGCGTTTCCGAGTCTCCTACAGTGATTTATCGTTATATCGAACGATTGCGAGGGCTGGCAAGTGAATCCTTAGCTTCTTTCGATGCAGAACGTGTGGCAAAGGTAAATATCGCGTTTCCGAGTCTCCTACAGTGATTTATCGTTATATCGAACGATTGCGAGGGCTGGGAAGTGAATCCTTAGCTTCTTTCGATGCAGAACGTGTGGAAAAGGTGAATATCGCGTTTCCGAGCCTCCTAGAGTGATTTATCGTTATATCGAACGATTGCGAGGGCTGGGAAGTGAATCCTTAGCTTATTTCGAAGCAGAACGTGTGGCAAAGGTAAATATCGCGTTTCCGAGTCTCCTACAGTGATTTATCGTTATATCGAACGATTGCGAGGGCTGGGAAGTGAATCCTTAGCTTCTTTCGATGCAGAACGTGTGGCAAAGGTAAATATCGCGTTTCCGAGTCTCCTACAGTGATTTATCGTTATATCGAACGATTGCGAGGGCTGGGAAGTGAATCCTTAGCTCATTTCGATGCAGAACGTGTGGAAAAGGAGAATATCGCGTTTCCGAGCCTCCTAGAGTGATTTATCGTTATATCGAACGATTGCGAGGGCTGGGAAGTGAATCCTTAGCTTCTTTCGATGCAGAACGTGTGGCAAAGGTAAATATCGCGTTTCCGAGTCTCCTACAGTGATTTATCGTTATATCGAACGATTGCGAGGGCTGGGAAGTGAATCCTTAACTTCTTTCGATGCAGAACGTGTGGCAAAGGTAAATATCGCGTTTCCGAGTCTCCTACAGTGATTTATCGTTATATCGAACGATTGCGAGGGCTGGGAAGTGAATCCTTAGCTTATTTCGATGCAGAACGTGTGGCAAAGGTAAATATCGCGTTTCCGAGTCTCCTACAGTGATTTATCGTTATATCGAACGATTGCGAGGGCTGGGAAGTGAATCCTTAGCTTATTTCGATGCAGAACGTGTGGAAAAGGAGAATATCGCGTTTCCGAGCTTCCTAGAGTGATTTATCGTTATATCGAACGATTGCGAGGGCTGGGAAGTGAATCCTTAGCTTCTTTCGATGCAGAACGTGTGGAAAAGGAGAATATCGCGTTTCCGAGCCTCCTAGAGTGATTTATCGTTATATCGAACGATTGCGAGGGCTGGGAAGTGAATCCTTAGCTTATTTCGATGCAGAACGTGTGGAAAAGGAGAATATCGCGTTTCCGAGCCTCCTAGAGTGATTTATCGTTATATCGAACGATTGCGAGGGCTGGGAAGTGAATCCTTAGCTTATTTCGATGCAGAACGTGTGGAAAAGGAGAATATCGCGTTTCCGAGCCTCCTAGAGTGATTTATCGTTATATCGAACGATTGCGAGGGCTGGGAAGTGAATCCTTAGCTTCTTTCGATGCAGAACGTGTGGAAAAGGTAAATATCGCGTTTCCGAGTCTCCTACAGTGATTTATCGTTATATCGAACGATTGCGAGGGCTGGCAAGTGAATCCTTAGCTTCTTTCGATGCAGAACGTGTGGCAAAGGTAAATATCGCGTTTCCGAGTCTCCTACAGTGATTTATCGTTATATCGAACGATTGCGAGGGCTGGCAAGTGAATCCTTAGCTTATTTCGATGCAGAACGTGTGGAAAAGGAGAATATCGCGTTTCCGAGCCTCCTAGAGTGATTTATCGTTATATCGAACGATTGCGAGGGCTGGGAAGTGAATCCTTAGCTTCTTTCGATGCAGAACGTGTGGAAAAGGAGAATATCGCGTTTCCGAGCCTCCTAGAGTGATTTATCGTTATATCGAACGATTGCGAGGGCTGGGAAGTGAATCCTTAGCTTCTTTCGATGCAGAACGTGTGGCAAAGGTAAATATCGCGTTTCCGAGTCTCCTACCGTGATTTATCGTTATATCGAACGATTGCGAGGGCTGGGAAGTGAATCCTTAGCTTATTTCGATGCAGAACGTGTGGAAAAGGAGAATATCGCGTTTCCGAATCTCCTACAGTGATTTATCGTTATATCGAACGATTGCGAGGGCTGGCAAGTGAATCCTTAGCTTCTTTCGATGCAGAACGTGTGGCAAAGGTAAATATCGCGTTTCCGAGTCTCCTACAGTGATTTATCGTTATATCGAACGATTGCGAGGGCTGGGAAGTGAATCCTTAGCTTATTTCGATGCAGAACGTGTGGAAAAGGAGAATATCGCGTTTCCGAACTTCCTAGAGTGATTTATCGTTATATCGAACGATTGCGAGGGCTGGGAAGTGAATCCTTAGCTTATTTCGATGCAGAACGTGTGGAAAAGGAGAATATCGCGTTTCCGAGCCTCGTAGAGTGATTTATCGTTATATCGAACGATTGCGAGGGCTGGGAAGTGAATCCTTAGCTTCTTTCGATGCAGAACGTGTGGAAAAGGAGAATATCGCGTTTCCGAGCCTCCTAGAGTGATTTATCGTTATATCGAACGATTGCGAGGGCTGGGAAGTGAATCCTTAGCTTCTTTCGATGCAGAACGTGTGGAAAAGGTGAATATCGCGTTTCCGAGCCTCCTAGAGTGATTTATCGTTATATCGAACGATTGCGAGGGCTGGGAAGTGAATCCTTATCTTATTTCGAAGCAGAACATGTGGCAAAGGTAAATATCGCGTTTCCGAGTCTCCTACAGTGATTTATCGTTATATCTAACGATTGCGAGGGCTGGGAAGTGAATCCTTAGCTTCTTTCGATGCAGAACGTGTGGCAAAGGTAAATATCGCGTTTCCGAGTCTCCTACAGTGATTTATCGTTATATCGAACGATTGCGAGGGCTGGGAAGTGAATCCTTAGCTCATTTCGATGCAGAACGTGTGGAAAAGGAGAATATCGCGTTTCCGAGCCTCCTAGAGTGATTTATCGTTATATCGAACGATTGCGAGGGCTGGGAAGTGAATCCTTAGCTTATTTCGATGCAGAACGTGTGGAAAAGGAGAATATCGCGTTTCCGAGCCTCCTAGAGTGATTTATCGTTATATCGAACGATTGCGAGGGCTGGGAAGTGAATCCTTAGCTTCTTTCGATGCAGAACGTGTGGCAAAGGTAAATATCGCGTTTCCGAGTCTCCTACAGTGATTTATCGTTATATCGAACGATTGCGAGGGCTGGGAAGTGAATCCTTAGCTCATTTCGATGCAGAACGTGTGGAAAAGGAGAATATCGCGTTTCCGAGCCTCCTAGAGTGATTTATCGTTATATCGAACGATTGCGAGGGCTGGGAAGTGAATCCTTAGCTTCTTTCGATGCAGAACGTGTGGCAAAGGTAAATATCGCGTTTCCGAGTCTCCTACAGTGATTTATCGTTATATCGAACGATTGCGAGGGCTGGGAAGTGAATCCTTAACTTCTTTCGATGCAGAACGTGTGGCAAAGGTAAATATCGCGTTTCCGAGTCTCCTACAGTGATTTATCGTTATATCGAACGATTGCGAGGGCTGGGAAGTGAATCCTTAGCTTATTTCGATGCAGAACGTGTGGCAAAGGTAAATATCGCGTTTCCGAGTCTCCTACAGTGATTTATCGTTATATCGAACGATTGCGAGGGCTGGGAAGTGAATCCTTAGCTTCTTTCGATGCAGAACGTGTGGAAAAGGTGAATATCGCGTTTCCGAGCCTCCTAGAGTGATTTATCGCTATATCGAACGATTGCGAGGGCTGGGAAGTGAATCCTTAGCTTATTTCGATGCAGAACGTGTGGAAAAGGAGAATATCGCGTTTCCGAATCTCCTACAGTGATTTATCGTTATATCGAACGATTGCGAGGGCTGGGAAGTGAATCCTTAGCTTCTTTCGATGCAGAACGTGTGGCAAAGGTAAATATCGCGTTTCCGAGTCTCCTACAGTGATTTATCGTTATATCGAACGATTGCGAGGGCTGGGAAGTGAATCCTTAGCTCATTTCGATGCAGAACGTGTGGAAAAGGAGAATATCGCGTTTCCGAGCCTCCTAGAGTGATTTATCGTTATATCGAACGATTGCGAGGGCTGGGAAGTGAATCCTTAGCTTCTTTCGATGCAGAACGTGTGGCAAAGGTAAATATCGCGTTTCCGAGTCTCCTACAGTGATTTATCGTTATATCGAACGATTGCGAGGGCTGGGAAGTGAATCCTTAACTTCTTTCGATGCAGAACGTGTGGCAAAGGTAAATATCGCGTTTCCGAGTCTCCTACAGTGATTTATCGTTATATCGAACGATTGCGAGGGCTGGGAAGTGAATCCTTAGCTTATTTCGATGCAGAACGTGTGGCAAAGGTAAATATCGCGTTTCCGAGTCTCCTACAGTGATTTATCGTTATATCGAACGATTGCGAGGGCTGGCAAGTGAATCCTTAGCTTCTTTCGATGCAGAACGTGTGGCAAAGGTAAATATCGCGTTTCCGAGTCTCCTACAGTGATTTATCGTTATATCGAACGATTGCGAGGGCTGGGAAGTGAATCCTTAGCTTCTTTCGATGCAGAACGTGTGGAAAAGGTGAATATCGCGTTTCCGAGCCTCCTAGAGTGATTTATCGTTATATCGAACGATTGCGAGGGCTGGGAAGTGAATCCTTAGCTTATTTCGAAGCAGAACGTGTGGCAAAGGTAAATATCGCGTTTCCGAGTCTCCTACAGTGATTTATCGTTATATCGAACGATTGCGAGGGCTGGGAAGTGAATCCTTAGCTTCTTTCGATGCAGAACGTGTGGCAAAGGTAAATATCGCGTTTCCGAGTCTCCTACAGTGATTTATCGTTATATCGAACGATTGCGAGGGCTGGGAAGTGAATCCTTAGCTCATTTCGATGCAGAACGTGTGGAAAAGGAGAATATCGCGTTTCCGAGCCTCCTAGAGTGATTTATCGTTATATCGAACGATTGCGAGGGCTGGGAAGTGAATCCTTAGCTTCTTTCGATGCAGAACGTGTGGCAAAGGTAAATATCGCGTTTCCGAGTCTCCTACAGTGATTTATCGTTATATCGAACGATTGCGAGGGCTGGGAAGTGAACCCTTAACTTCTTTCGATGCAGAACGTGTGGCAAAGGTAAATATCGCGTTTCCGAGTCTCCTACAGTGATTTATCGTTATATCGAACGATTGCGAGGGCTGGGAAGTGAATCCTTAGCTTATTTCGATGCAGAACGTGTGGCAAAGGTAAATATCGCGTTTCCGAGTCTCCTACAGTGATTTATCGTTATATCGAACGATTGCGAGGGCTGGGAAGTGAATCCTTAGCTTATTTCGATGCAGAACGTGTGGAAAAGGAGAATATCGCGTTTCCGAGCTTCCTAGAGTGATTTATCGTTATATCGAACGATTGCGAGGGCTGGGAAGTGAATCCTTAGCTTATTTCGATGCAGAACGTGTGGAAAAGGAGAATATCGCGTTTCCGAGCCTCCTAGAGTGATTTATCGTTATATCGAACGATTGCGAGGGCTGGGAAGTGAATCCTTAGCTTATTTCGATGCAGAACGTGTGGAAAAGGAGAATATCGCGTTTCCGAGCCTCCTAGAGTGATTTATCGTTATATCGAACGATTGCGAGGGCTGGGAAGTGAATCCTTAGCTTATTTCGATGCAGAACGTGTGGAAAAGGAGAATATCGCGTTTCCGAGCCTCCTAGAGTGATTTATCGTTATATCGAACGATTGCGAGGGCTGGGAAGTGAATCCTTAGCTTCTTTCGATGCAGAACGTGTGGAAAAGGAGAATATCGCGTTTCCGAGCCTCCTAGAGTGATTTATCGTTATATCGAACGATTGCGAGGGCTGGGAAGTGAATCCTTAGCTTCTTTCGATGCAGAACGTGTGGAAAAGGTGAATATCGCGTTTCCGAGCCTCCTAGAGTGATTTATCGTTATATCGAACGATTGCGAGGGCTGGGAAGTGAATCCTTAGCTTATTTCGATGCAGAACGTGTGGAAAAGGAGAATATCGCGTTTCCGAATCTCCTACAGTGATTTATCGTTATATCGAACGATTGCGAGGGCTGGGAAGTGAATCCTTAGCTTATTTCGATGCAGAACTTGTGGAAAAGGAGAATATCGCGTTTCCGAGCCTCCTAGAGTGATTTATCGTTATATCGAACGATTGCGAGGGCTGGCAAGTGAATCCTTAGCTTCTTTCGATGCAGAACGTGTGGCAAAGGTAAATATCGCGTTTCCGAGTCTCCTACAGTGATTTATCGTTATATCGAACGATTGCGAGGGCTGGGAAGTGAATCCTTAGCTTCTTTCGATGCAGAACGTGTGGAAAAGGTGAATATCGCGTTTCCGAGCCTCCTAGAGTGATTTATCGTTATATCGAACGATTGCGAGGGCTGGGAAGTGAATCCTTAGCTTCTTTCGATGCAGAACGTGTGGAAAAGGTGAATATCGCGTTTCCGAGCCTCCTAGAGTGATTTATCGCTATATCGAACGATTGCGAGGGCTGGGAAGTGAATCCTTAACTTCTTTCGATGCAGAACGTGTGGCAAAGGTAAATATCGCGTTTCCGAGTCTCCTACAGTGATTTATCGTTATATCGAACGATTGCGAGGGCTGGCAAGTGAATCCTTAGCTTCTTTCGATGCAGAACGTGTGGCAAAGGTAAATATCGCGTTTCCGAGTCTCCTACAGTGATTTATCGTTATATCGAACGATTGCGAGGGCTGGGAAGTGAATCCTTAGCTTCTTTCGATGCAGAACGTGTGGAAAAGGTGAATATCGCGTTTCCGAGCCTCCTAGAGTGATTTATCGTTATATCGAACGATTGCGAGGGCTGGGAAGTGAATCCTTAGCTTATTTCGAAGCAGAACGTGTGGCAAAGGTAAATATCGCGTTTCCGAGTCTCCTACAGTGATTTATCGTTATATCGAACGATTGCGAGGGCTGGGAAGTGAATCCTTAGCTTCTTTCGATGCAGAACGTGTGGCAAAGGTAAATATCGCGTTTCCGAGTCTCCTACAGTGATTTATCGTTATATCGAACGATTGCGAGGGCTGGGAAGTGAATCCTTAGCTCATTTCGATGCAGAACGTGTGGAAAAGGAGAATATCGCTTTTCCGAGCCTCCTAGAGTGATTTATCGTTATATCGAACGATTGCGAGGGCTGGGAAGTGAATCCTTAGCTTCTTTCGATGCAGAACGTGTGGCAAAGGTAAATATCGCGTTTCTGAGTCTCCTACAGTGATTTATCGTTATATCGAACGATTGCGAGGGCTGGGAAGTGAATCCTTAACTTCTTTCGATGCAGAACGTGTGGCAAAGGTAAATATCGCGTTTCCGAGTCTCCTACAGTGATTTATCGTTATATCGAACGATTGCGAGGGCTGGGAAGTGAATCCTTAGCTTATTTCGATGCAGAACGTGTGGCAAAGGTAAATATCGCGTTTCCGAGTCTCCTACAGTGATTTATCGTTATATCGAACGATTGCGAGGGCTGGGAAGTGAATCCTTAGCTTATTTCGATGCAGAACGTGTGGAAAAGGAGAATATCGCGTTTCCGAGCTTCCTAGAGTGATTTATCGTTATATCGAACGATTGCGAGGGCTGGGAAGTGAATCCTTAGCTTATTTCGATGCAGAACGTGTGGAAAAGGAGAATATCGCGTTTCCGAGCCTCCTAGAGTGATTTATCGTTATATCGAACGATTGCGAGGGCTGGGAAGTGAATCCTTAGCTTATTTCGATGCAGAACGTGTGGAAAAGGAGAATATCGCGTTTCCGAGCCTCCTAGAGTGATTTATCGTTATATCGAACGATTGCGAGGGCTGGGAAGTGAATCCTTAGCTTATTTCGATGCAGAACGTGTGGAAAAGGAGAATATCGCGTTTCCGAGCCTCCTAGAGTGATTTATCGTTATATCGAACGATTGCGAGGGCTGGGAAGTGAATCCTTAGCTTCTTTCGATGCAGAACGTGTGGAAAAGGAGAATATCGCGTTTCCGAGCCTCCTAGAGTGATTTATCGTTATATCGAACGATTGCGAGGGCTGGGAAGTGAATCCTTAGCTTCTTTCGATGCAGAACGTGTGGAAAAGGTGAATATCGCGTTTCCGAGCCTCCTAGAGTGATTTATCGTTATATCGAACGATTGCGAGGGCTGGGAAGTGAATCCTTAGCTTATTTCGATGCAGAACGTGTGGAAAAGGAGAATAACGCGTTTCCGAATCTCCTACAGTGATTTATCGTTATATCGAACGATTGCGAGGGCTGGGAAGTGAATCCTTAGCTTATTTCGATGCAGAACTTGTGGAAAAGGAGAATATCGCGTTTCCGAGCCTCCTAGAGTGATTTATCGTTATATCGAACGATTGCGAGGGCTGGCAAGTGAATCCTTAGCTTCTTTCGATGCAGAACGTGTGGCAAAGGTAAATATCGCGTTTCCGAGTCTCCTACAGTGATTTATCGTTATATCGAACGATTGCGAGGGCTGGGAAGTGAATCCTTAGCTTCTTTCGATGCAGAACGTGTGGAAAAGGTGAATATCGCGTTTCCGAGCCTCCTAGAGTGATTTATCGTTATATCGAACGATTGCGAGGGCTGGGAAGTGAATCCTTAGCTTATTTCGAAGCAGAACGTGTGGAAAAGGTGAATATCGCGGTTCCGAGCCTCCTAGAGTGATTTATCGTTATATCGAACGATTGCGAGGGCTGGGAAGTGAATCCTTAGCTTCTTTCGATGCAGAACGTGTGGAAAAGGTGAATATCGCGTTTCCGAGCCTCCTAGAGTGATTTATCGCTATATCGAACGATTGCGAGGGCTGGGAAGTGAATCCTTAGCTTATTTCGATGCAGAACGTGTGGAAAAGGAGAATATCGCGTTTCCGAATCTCCTACAGTGATTTATCGTTATATCGAACGATTGCGAGGGCTGGGAAGTGAATCCTTAGCTTATTTCGATGCAGAACGTGTGGAAAAGGAGAATATCGCGTTTCCGAGCCTCCTAGAGTGATTTATCGTTATATCGAACGATTGCGAGGGCTGGCAAGTGAATCCTTAGCTTCTTTCGATGCAGAACGTGTGGCAAAGGTAAATATCGCGTTTCCGAGTCTCCTACAGTGATTTATCGTTATATCGAACGATTGCGAGGGCTGGGAAGTGAATCCTTAGCTTCTTTAGATGCAGAACGTGTGGAAAAGGTGAATATCGCGTTTCCGAGCCTCCTAGAGTGATTTATCGTTATATCGAACGATTGCGAGGGCTGGGAAGTGAATCCTTAGCTTCTTTCGATGCAGAACGTGTGGAAAAGGTGAATATCGCGTTTCCGAGCCTCCTAGAGTGATTTATCGCTATATCGAACGATTGCGAGGGCTGGGAAGTGAATCCTTAACTTCTTTCGATGCAGAACGTGTGGCAAAGGTAAATATCGCGTTTCCGAGTCTCCTACAGTGATTTATCGTTATATCGAACGATTGCGAGGGCTGGCAAGTGAATCCTTAGCTTCTTTCGATGCAGAACGTGTGGCAAAGGTAAATATCGCGTTTCCGAGTCTCCTACAGTGATTTATCGTTATATCGAACGATTGCGAGGGCTGGGAAGTGAATCCTTAGCTTCTTTCGATGCAGAACGTGTGGAAAAGGTGAATATCGCGTTTCCGAGCCTCCTAGAGTGATTTATCGTTATATCGAACGATTGCGAGGGCTGGGAAGTGAATCCTTAGCTTATTTCGAAGCAGAACGTGTGGCAAAGGTAAATATCGCGTTTCCGAGTCTCCTACAGTGATTTATCGTTATATCGAACGATTGCGAGGGCTGGGAAGTGAATCCTTAGCTTCTTTCGATGCAGAACGTGTGGCAAAGGTAAATATCGCGTTTCCGAGTCTCCTACAGTGATTTATCGTTATATCGAACGATTGCGAGGGCTGGGAAGTGAATCCTTAGCTCATTTCGATGCAGAACGTGTGGAAAAGGAGAATATCGCGTTTCCGAGCCTCCTAGAGTGATTTATCGTTATATCGAACGATTGCGAGGGCTGGGAAGTGAATCCTTAGCTTCTTTCGATGCAGAACGTGTGGCAAAGGTAAATATCGCGTTTCCGAGTCTCCTACAGTGATTTATCGTTATATCGAACGATTGCGAGGGCTGGGAAGTGAATCCTTAACTTCTTTCGATGCAGAACGTGTGGCAAAGGTAAATATCGCGTTTCCGAGTCTCCTACAGTGATTTATCGTTATATCGAACGATTGCGAGGGCTGGGAAGTGAATCCTTAGCTTATTTCGATGCAGAACGTGTGGCAAAGGTAAATATCGCGTTTCCGAGTCTCCTACAGTGATTTATCGTTATATCGAACGATTGCGAGGGCTGGGAAGTGAATCCTTAGCTTATTTCGATGCAGAACGTGTGGAAAAGGAGAATATCGCGTTTCCGAGCTTCCTAGAGTGATTTATCGTTATATCGAACGATTGCGAGGGCTGGGAAGTGAATCCTTAGCTTCTTTCGATGCAGAACGTGTGGAAAAGGAGAATATCGCGTTTCCGAGCCTCCTAGAGTGATTTATCGTTATATCGAACGATTGCGAGGGCTGGGAAGTGAATCCTTAGCTTATTTCGATGCAGAACGTGTGGAAAAGGAGAATATCGCGTTTCCGAGCCTCCTAGAGTGATTTATCGTTATATCGAACGATTGCGAGGGCTGGGAAGTGAATCCTTAGCTTATTTCGATGCAGAACGTGTGGAAAAGGAGAATATCGCGTTTCCGAGCCTCCTAGAGTGATTTATCGTTATATCGAACGATTGCGAGGGCTGGGAAGTGAATCCTTAGCTTCTTTCGATGCAGAACGTGTGGAAAAGGAGAATATCGCGTTTCCGAGCCTCCTAGAGTGATTTATCGTTATATCGAACGATTGCGAGGGCTGGGAAGTGAATCCTTAGCTTCTTTCGATGCAGAACGTGTGGAAAAGGTGAATATCGCGTTTCCGAGCCTCCTAGAGTGATTTATCGTTATATCGAACGATTGCGAGGGCTGGGAAGTGAATCATTAGCTTATTTCGATGCAGAACGTGTGGAAAAGGAGAATATCGCGTTTCCGAATCTCCTACAGTGATTTATCGTTATATCGAACGATTGCGAGGGCTGGGAAGTGAATCCTTAGCTTATTTCGATGCAGAACTTGTGGAAAAGGAGAATATCGCGTTTCCGAGCCTCCTAGAGTGATTTATCGTTATATCGAACGATTGCGAGGGCTGGCAAGTGAATCCTTAGCTTCTTTCGATGCAGAACGTGTGGCAAAGGTAAATATCGCGTTTCCGAGTCTCCTACAGTGATTTATCGTTATATCGAACGATTGCGAGGGCTGGGAAGTGAATCCTTAGCTTCTTTCGATGCAGAACGTGTGGAAAAGGTGAATATCGCGTTTCCGAGCCTCCTAGAGTGATTTATCGTTATATCGAACGATTGCGAGGGCTGGGAAGTGAATCCTTAGCTTATTTCGAAGCAGAACGTGTGGAAAAGGTGAATATCGCGGTTCTGAGCCTCCTAGAGTGATTTATCGTTATATCGAACGATTGCGAGGGCTGGGAAGTGAATCCTTAGCTCATTTCGATGCAGAACGTGTGGAAAAAGAGAATATCGCGTTTCCGAGCCTCCTAGAGTGATTTATCGTTATATCGAACGATTGCGAGGGCTGGCAAGTGAATCCTTAGCTTCTTTCGATGCAGAACGTGTGGCAAAGGTAAATATCGCGTTTCCGAGTCTCCTACAGTGATTTATCGTTATATCGAACGATTGCGAGGGCTGGGAAGTGAATCCTTAGCTTATTTCGATGCAGAACTTGTGGAAAAGGAGAATATCGCGTTTCCGAGCCTCCTAGAGTGATTTATCGTTATATCGAACGATTGCGAGGGCTGGCAAGTGAATCCTTAGCTTCTTTCGATGCAGAACGTGTGGCAAAGGTAAATATCGCGTTTCCGAGTCTCCTACAGTGATTTATCGTTATATCGAACGATTGCGAGGGCTGGGAAGTGAATCCTTAGCTTCTTTCGATGCAGAACGTGTGGAAAAGGTGAATATCGCGTTTCCGAGCCTCCTAGAGTGATTTATCGTTATATCGAACGATTGCGAGGGCTGGGAAGTGAATCCTTAGCTTATTTCGAAGCAGAACGTGTGGAAAAGGTGAATATCGCGGTTCCGAGCCTCCTAGAGTGATTTATCGTTATATCGAACGATTGCGAGGGCTGGGAAGTGAATCCTTAGCTTCTTTCGATGCAGAACGTGTGGAAAAGGTGAATATCGCGTTTCCGAGCCTCCTAGAGTGATTTATCGCTATATCGAACGATTGCGAGGGCTGGGAAGTGAATCCTTAGCTTATTTCGATGCAGAACGTGTGGAAAAGGAGAATATCGCGTTTCCGAATCTCCTACAGTGATTTATCGTTATATCGAACGATTGCGAGGGCTGGGAAGTGAATCCTTAGCTTATTTCGATGCAGAACGTGTGGAAAAGGAGAATATCGCGTTTCCGAGCCTCCTAGAGTGATTTATCGTTATATCGAACGATTGCGAGGGCTGGCAAGTGAATCCTTAGCTTCTTTCGATGCAGAACGTGTGGCAAAGGTAAATATCGCGTTTCCGAGTCTCCTACAGTGATTTATCGTTATATCGAACGATTGCGAGGGCTGGGAAGTGAATCCTTAGCTTCTTTAGATGCAGAACGTGTGGAAAAGGTGAATATCGCGTTTCCGAGCCTCCTAGAGTGATTTATCGTTATATCGAACGATTGCGAGGGCTGGGAAGTGAATCCTTAGCTTCTTTCGATGCAGAACGTGTGGAAAAGGTGAATATCGCGTTTCCGAGCCTCCTAGAGTGATTTATCGCTATATCGAACGATTGCGAGGGCTGGGAAGTGAATCCTTAACTTCTTTCGATGCAGAACGTGTGGCAAAGGTAAATATCGCGTTTCCGAGTCTCCTACAGTGATTTATCGTTATATCGAACGATTGCGAGGGCTGGCAAGTGAATCCTTAGCTTCTTTCGATGCAGAACGTGTGGCAAAGGTAAATATCGCGTTTCCGAGTCTCCTACAGTGATTTATCGTTATATCGAACGATTGCGAGGGCTGGGAAGTGAATCCTTAGCTTCTTTCGATGCAGAACGTGTGGAAAAGGTGAATATCGCGTTTCCGAGCCTCCTAGAGTGATTTATCGTTATATCGAACGATTGCGAGGGCTGGGAAGTGAATCCTTAGCTTATTTCGAAGCAGAACGTGTGGCAAAGGTAAATATCGCGTTTCCGAGTCTCCTACAGTGATTTATCGTTATATCGAACGATTGCGAGGGCTGGGAAGTGAATCCTTAGCTTCTTTCGATGCAGAACGTGTGGCAAAGGTAAATATCGCGTTTCCGAGTCTCCTACAGTGATTTATCGTTATATCGAACGATTGCGAGGGCTGGGAAGTGAATCCTTAGCTCATTTCGATGCAGAACGTGTGGAAAAGGAGAATATCGCGTTTCCGAGCCTCCTAGAGTGATTTATCGTTATATCGAACGATTGCGAGGGCTGGGAAGTGAATCCTTAGCTTCTTTCGATGCAGAACGTGTGGCAAAGGTAAATATCGCGTTTCCGAGTCTCCTACAGTGATTTATCGTTATATCGAACGATTGCGAGGGCTGGGAAGTGAATCCTTAACTTCTTTCGATGCAGAACGTGTGGCAAAGGTAAATATCGCGTTTCCGAGTCTCCTACAGTGATTTATCGTTATATCGAACGATTGCGAGGGCTGGGAAGTGAATCCTTAGCTTATTTCGATGCAGAACGTGTGGCAAAGGTAAATATCGCGTTTCCGAGTCTCCTACAGTGATTTATCGTTATATCGAACGATTGCGAGGGCTGGGAAGTGAATCCTTAGCTTATTTCGATGCAGAACGTGTGGAAAAGGAGAATATCGCGTTTCCGAGCTTCCTAGAGTGATTTATCGTTATATCGAACGATTGCGAGGGCTGGGAAGTGAATCCTTAGCTTCTTTCGATGCAGAACGTGTGGAAAAGGAGAATATCGCGTTTCCGAGCCTCCTAGAGTGATTTATCGTTATATCGAACGATTGCGAGGGCTGGGAAGTGAATCCTTAGCTTATTTCGATGCAGAACGTGTGGAAAAGGAGAATATCGCGTTTCCGAGCCTCCTAGAGTGATTTATCGTTATATCGAACGATTGCGAGGGCTGGGAAGTGAATCCTTAGCTTATTTCGATGCAGAACGTGTGGAAAAGGAGAATATCGCGTTTCCGAGCCTCCTAGAGTGATTTATCGTTATATCGAACGATTGCGAGGGCTGGGAAGTGAATCCTTAGCTTCTTTCGATGCAGAACGTGTGGAAAAGGAGAATATCGCGTTTCCGAGCCTCCTAGAGTGATTTATCGTTATATCGAACGATTGCGAGGGCTGGGAAGTGAATCCTTAGCTTCTTTCGATGCAGAACGTGTGGAAAAGGTGAATATCGCGTTTCCGAGCCTCCTAGAGTGATTTATCGTTATATCGAACGATTGCGAGGGCTGGGAAGTGAATCATTAGCTTATTTCGATGCAGAACGTGTGGAAAAGGAGAATATCGCGTTTCCGAATCTCCTACAGTGATTTATCGTTATATCGAACGATTGCGAGGGCTGGGAAGTGAATCCTTAGCTTATTTCGATGCAGAACTTGTGGAAAAGGAGAATATCGCGTTTCCGAGCCTCCTAGAGTGATTTATCGTTATATCGAACGATTGCGAGGGCTGGCAAGTGAATCCTTAGCTTCTTTCGATGCAGAACGTGTGGCAAAGGTAAATATCGCGTTTCCGAGTCTCCTACAGTGATTTATCGTTATATCGAACGATTGCGAGGGCTGGGAAGTGAATCCTTAGCTTCTTTCGATGCAGAACGTGTGGAAAAGGTGAATATCGCGTTTCCGAGCCTCCTAGAGTGATTTATCGTTATATCGAACGATTGCGAGGGCTGGGAAGTGAATCCTTAGCTTATTTCGAAGCAGAACGTGTGGAAAAGGTGAATATCGCGGTTCTGAGCCTCCTAGAGTGATTTATCGTTATATCGAACGATTGCGAGGGCTGGGAAGTGAATCCTTAGCTCATTTCGATGCAGAACGTGTGGAAAAAGAGAATATCGCGTTTCCGAGCCTCCTAGAGTGATTTATCGTTATATCGAACGATTGCGAGGGCTGGCAAGTGAATCCTTAGCTTCTTTCGATGCAGAACGTGTGGCAAAGGTAAATATCGCGTTTCCGAGTCTCCTACAGTGATTTATCGTTATATCGAACGATTGCGAGGGCTGGGAAGTGAATCCTTAGCTTCTTTCGATGCAGAACGTGTGGAAAAGGTGAATATCGCGTTTCCGAGCCTCCTAGAGTGATTTATCGTTATATCGAACGATTGCGAGGGCTGGGAAGTGAATCCTTAGCTTATTTCGAAGCAGAACGTGTGGCAAAGGTAAATATCGCGTTTCCGAGTCTCCTACAGTGATTTATCGTTATATCGAACGATTGCGAGGGCTGGGAAGTGAATCCTTAGCTTCTTTCGATGCAGAACGTGTGGCAAAGGTAAATATCGCGTTTCCGAGTCTCCTACAGTGATTTATCGTTATATCGAACGATTGCGAGGGCTGGGAAGTGAATCCTTAGCTCATTTCGATGCAGAACGTGTGGAAAAGGAGAATATCGCGTTTCCGAGCCTCCTAGAGTGATTTATCGTTATATCGAACGATTGCGAGGGCTGGGAAGTGAATCCTTAGCTTCTTTCGATGCAGAACGTGTGGCAAAGGTAAATATCGCGTTTCCGAGTCTCCTACAGTGATTTATCGTTATATCGAACGATTGCGAGGGCTGGGAAGTGAATCCTTAACTTCTTTCGATGCAGAACGTGTGGCAAAGGTAAATATCGCGTTTCCGAGTCTCCTACAGTGATTTATCGTTATATCGAACGATTGCGAGGGCTGGGAAGTGAATCCTTAGCTTATTTCGATGCAGAACGTGTGGCAAAGGTAAATATCGCGTTTCCGAGTCTCCTACAGTGATTTATCGTTATATCGAACGATTGCGAGGGCTGGGAAGTGAATCCTTAGCTTATTTCGATGCAGAACGTGTGGAAAAGGAGAATATCGCGTTTCCGAGCTTCCTAGAGTGATTTATCGTTATATCGAACGATTGCGAGGGCTGGGAAGTGAATCCTTAGCTTATTTCGATGCAGAACGTGTGGAAAAGGAGAATATCGCGTTTCCGAGCCTCCTAGAGTGATTTATCGTTATATCGAACGATTGCGAGGGCTGGGAAGTGAATCCTTAGCTTATTTCGATGCAGAACGTGTGGAAAAGGAGAATATCGCGTTTCCGAGCCTCCTAGAGTGATTTATCGTTATATCGAACGATTGCGAGGGCTGGGAAGTGAATCCTTAGCTTATTTCGATGCAGAACGTGTGGAAAAGGAGAATATCGCGTTTCCGAGCCTCCTAGAGTGATTTATCGTTATATCGAACGATTGCGAGGGCTGGGAAGTGAATCCTTAGCTTCTTTCGATGCAGAACGTGTGGAAAAGGAGAATATCGCGTTTCCGAGCCTCCTAGAGTGATTTATCGTTATATCGAACGATTGCGAGGGCTGGGAAGTGAATCCTTAGCTTCTTTCGATGCAGAACGTGTGGAAAAGGTGAATATCGCGTTTCCGAGCCTCCTAGAGTGATTTATCGTTATATCGAACGATTGCGAGGGCTGGGAAGTGAATCATTAGCTTATTTCGATGCAGAACGTGTGGAAAAGGAGAATATCGCGTTTCCGAATCTCCTACAGTGATTTATCGTTATATCGAACGATTGCGAGGGCTGGGAAGTGAATCCTTAGCTTATTTCGATGCAGAACTTGTGGAAAAGGAGAATATCGCGTTTCCGAGCCTCCTAGAGTGATTTATCGTTATATCGAACGATTGCGAGGGCTGGCAAGTGAATCCTTAGCTTCTTTCGATGCAGAACGTGTGGCAAAGGTAAATATCGCGTTTCCGAGTCTCCTACAGTGATTTATCGTTATATCGAACGATTGCGAGGGCTGGGAAGTGAATCCTTAGCTTCTTTCGATGCAGAACGTGTGGAAAAGGTGAATATCGCGTTTCCGAGCCTCCTAGAGTGATTTATCGTTATATCGAACGATTGCGAGGGCTGGGAAGTGAATCCTTAGCTTATTTCGAAGCAGAACGTGTGGAAAAGGTGAATATCGCGGTTCCGAGCCTCCTAGAGTGATTTATCGTTATATCGAACGATTGCGAGGGCTGGGAAGTGAATCCTTAGCTCATTTCGATGCAGAACGTGTGGAAAAAGAGAATATCGCGTTTCCGAGCCTCCTAGAGTGATTTATCGTTATATCGAACGATTGCGAGGGCTGGGAAGTGAATCCTTAGCTTCTTTCGATGCAGAACGTGTGGAAAAGGTGAATATCGCGTTTCCGAGCCTCCTAGAGTGATTTATCGCTATATCGAACGATTGCGAGGGCTGGGAAGTGAATCCTTAGCTTATTTCGATGCAGAACGTGTGGAAAAGGAGAATATCGCGTTTCCGAATCTCTTACAGTGATTTATCGTTATGTCGAACGATTGCGAGGGCTGGGAAGTGAATCCTTAGCTTATTTCGATGCAGAACGTGTGGAAAAGGAGAATATCGCGTTTCCGAGCCTCCTAGAGTGATTTATCGTTATATCGAACGATTGCGAGGGCTGGCAAGTGAATCCTTAGCTTCTTTCGATGCAGAACGTGTGGCAAAGGTAAATATCGCGTTTCCGAGTCTCCTACAGTGATTTATCGTTATATCGAACGATTGCGAGGGCTGGGAAGTGAATCCTTAGCTTCTTTCGATGCAGAACGTGTGGAAAAGGTGAATATCGCGTTTCCGAGCCTCCTAGAGTGATTTATCGTTATATCGAAAGATTGCGAGGGCTGGGAAGTGAATCCTTAGCTTATTTCGATGCAGAACGTGTGGAAAAGGAGAATATCGCGTTTCCGAATCTCCTAGAGTGATTTATCGTTATATCGAACCTTTGCGAGGGCTGGGAAGTGAATCCTTAGCTTCTTTCGATGCAGAACGTGTGGCAAAGGTAAATATCGCGTTTCCGAGTCTCCTACAGTGATTTATCGTTATATCGAACGATTGCGAGGGCTGGGAAGTGAATCCTTAGCTCATTTCGATGCAGAACGTGTGGAAAAGGAGAATATCGCGTTTCCGAGCCTCCTAGAGTGATTTATCGTTATATCGAACGATTGCGAGGGCTGGGAAGTGAATCCTTAGCTTCTTTCGATGCAGAACGTGTGGCAAAGGTAAATATCGCGTTTCCGAGTCTCCTACAGTGATTTATCGTTATATCGAACGATTGCGAGGGCTGGGAAGTGAATCCTTAGCTTCTTTCGATGCAGAACGTGTGGAAAAGGTGAATATCGCGTTTCCGAGCCTCCTAGAGTGATTTATCGTTATATCGAACGATTGCGAGGGCTGGGAAGTGAATCCTTAGCTTCTTTCGATGCAGAACGTGTGGAAAAGGTGAATATCGCGTTTCCGAGCCTCCTAGAGTGATTTATCGCTATATCGAACGATTGCGAGGGCTGGGAAGTGAATCCTTAACTTCTTTCGATGCAGAACGTGTGGCAAAGGTAAATATCGCGTTTCCGAGTCTCCTACAGTGATTTATCGTTATATCGAACGATTGCGAGGGCTGGCAAGTGAATCCTTAGCTTCTTTCGATGCAGAACGTGTGGCAAAGGTAAATATCGCGTTTCCGAGTCTCCTACAGTGATTTATCGTTATATCGAACGATTGCGAGGGCTGGGAAGTGAATCCTTAGCTTCTTTCGATGCAGAACGTGTGGAAAAGGTGAATATCGCGTTTCCGAGCCTCCTAGAGTGATTTATCGTTATATCGAACGATTGCGAGGGCTGGGAAGTGAATCCTTAGCTTATTTCGAAGCAGAACGTGTGGCAAAGGTAAATATCGCGTTTCCGAGTCTCCTACAGTGATTTATCGTTATATCGAACGATTGCGAGGGCTGGGAAGTGAATCCTTAGCTTCTTTCGATGCAGAACGTGTGGCAAAGGTAAATATCGCGTTTCCGAGTCTCCTACAGTGATTTATCGTTATATCGAACGATTGCGAGGGCTGGGAAGTGAATCCTTAGCTCATTTCGATGCAGAACGTGTGGAAAAGGAGAATATCGCTTTTCCGAGCCTCCTAGAGTGATTTATCGTTATATCGAACGATTGCGAGGGCTGGGAAGTGAATCCTTAGCTTCTTTCGATGCAGAACGTGTGGCAAAGGTAAATATCGCGTTTCCGAGTCTCCTACAGTGATTTATCGTTATATCGAACGATTGCGAGGGCTGGGAAGTGAATCCTTAGCTTATTTCGAAGCAGAACGTGTGGCAAAGGTAAATATCGCGTTTCCGAGTCTCCTACAGTGATTTATCGTTATATCGAACGATTGCGAGGGCTGGGAAGTGAATCCTTAGCTTCTTTCGATGCAGAACGTGTGGCAAAGGTAAATATCGCGTTTCCGAGTCTCCTACAGTGATTTATCGTTATATCGAACGATTGCGAGGGCTGGGAAGTGAATCCTTAGCTCATTTCGATGCAGAACGTGTGGAAAAGGAGAATATCGCGTTTCCGAGCCTCCTAGAGTGATTTATCGTTATATCGAACGATTGCGAGGGCTGGGAAGTGAATCCTTAGCTTCTTTCGATGCAGAACGTGTGGCAAAGGTAAATATCGCGTTTCCGAGTCTCCTACAGTGATTTATCGTTATATCGAACGATTGCGAGGGCTGGGAAGTGAATCCTTAACTTCTTTCGATGCAGAACGTGTGGCAAAGGTAAATATCGCGTTTCCGAGTCTCCTACAGTGATTTATCGTTATATCGAACGATTGCGAGGGCTGGGAAGTGAATCCTTAGCTTCTTTCGATGCAGAACGTGTGGCAAAGGTAAATATCGCGTTTCCGAGTCTCCTACAGTGATTTATCGTTATATCGAACGATTGCGAGGGCTGGGAAGTGAATCCTTAGCTTCTTTAGATGCAGAACGTGTGGAAAAGGTGAATATCGCGTTTCCGAGCCTCCTAGAGTGATTTATCGTTATATCGAACGATTGCGAGGGCTGGGAAGTGAATCCTTAGCTTCTTTCGATGCAGAACGTGTGGAAAAGGTGAATATCGCGTTTCCGAGCCTCCTAGAGTGATTTATCGCTATATCGAACGATTGCGAGGGCTGGGAAGTGAATCCTTAACTTCTTTCGATGCAGAACGTGTGGCAAAGGTAAATATCGCGTTTCCGAGTCTCCTACAGTGATTTATCGTTATATCGAACGATTGCGAGGGCTGGCAAGTGAATCCTTAGCTTCTTTCGATGCAGAACGTGTGGCAAAGGTAAATATCGCGTTTCCGAGTCTCCTACAGTGATTTATCGTTATATCGAACGATTGCGAGGGCTGGGAAGTGAATCCTTAGCTTCTTTCGATGCAGAACGTGTGGAAAAGGTGAATATCGCGTTTCCGAGCCTCCTAGAGTGATTTATCGTTATATCGAACGATTGCGAGGGCTGGGAAGTGAATCCTTAGCTTATTTCGAAGCAGAACGTGTGGCAAAGGTAAATATCGCGTTTCCGAGTCTCCTACAGTGATTTATCGTTATATCGAACGATTGCGAGGGCTGGGAAGTGAATCCTTAGCTTCTTTCGATGCAGAACGTGTGGCAAAGGTAAATATCGCGTTTCCGAGTCTCCTACAGTGATTTATCGTTATATCGAACGATTGCGAGGGCTGGGAAGTGAATCCTTAGCTCATTTCGATGCAGAACGTGTGGAAAAGGAGAATATCGCGTTTCCGAGCCTCCTAGAGTGATTTATCGTTATATCGAACGATTGCGAGGGCTGGGAAGTGAATCCTTAGCTTCTTTCGATGCAGAACGTGTGGCAAAGGTAAATATCGCGTTTCCGAGTCTCCTACAGTGATTTATCGTTATATCGAACGATTGCGAGGGCTGGGAAGTGAATCCTTAACTTCTTTCGATGCAGAACGTGTGGCAAAGGTAAATATCGCGTTTCCGAGTCTCCTACAGTGATTTATCGTTATATCGAACGATTGCGAGGGCTGGGAAGTGAATCCTTAGCTTCTTTCGATGCAGAACGTGTGGCAAAGGTAAATATCGCGTTTCCGAGTCTCCTACAGTGATTTATCGTTATATCGAACGATTGCGAGGGCTGGGAAGTGAATCCTTAGCTCATTTCGATGCAGAACGTGTGGAAAAGGAGAATATCGCGTTTCCGAGCCTCCTAGAGTGATTTATCGTTATATCGAACGATTGCGAGGGCTGGGAAGTGAATCCTTAGCTTCTTTCGATGCAGAACGTGTGGCAAAGGTAAATATCGCGTTTCCGAGTCTCCTACAGTGATTTATCGTTATATCGAACGATTGCGAGGGCTGGGAAGTGAATCCTTAACTTCTTTCGATGCAGAACGTGTGGCAAAGGTAAATATCGCGTTTCCGAGTCTCCTACAGTGATTTATCGTTATATCGAACGATTGCGAGGGCTGGGAAGTGAATCCTTAGCTTATTTCGATGCAGAACGTGTGGCAAAGGTAAATATCGCGTTTCCGAGTCTCCTACAGTGATTTATCGTTATATCGAACGATTGCGAGGGCTGGGAAGTGAATCCTTAGCTTATTTCGATGCAGAACGTGTGGAAAAGGAGAATATCGCGTTTCCGAGCTTCCTAGAGTGATTTATCGTTATATCGAACGATTGCGAGGGCTGGGAAGTGAATCCTTAGCTTATTTCGATGCAGAACGTGTGGAAAAGGAGAATATCGCGTTTCCGAGCCTCCTAGAGTGATTTATCGTTATATCGAACGATTGCGAGGGCTGGGAAGTGAATCCTTAGCTTATTTCGATGCAGAACGTGTGGAAAAGGAGAATATCGCGTTTCCGAGCCTCCTAGAGTGATTTATCGTTATATCGAACGATTGCGAGGGCTGGGAAGTGAATCCTTAGCTTATTTCGATGCAGAACGTGTGGAAAAGGAGAATATCGCGTTTCCGAGCCTCCTAGAGTGATTTATCGTTATATCGAACGATTGCGAGGGCTGGGAAGTGAATCCTTAGCTTCTTTCGATGCAGAACGTGTGGAAAAGGAGAATATCGCGTTTCCGAGCCTCCTAGAGTGATTTATCGTTATATCGAACGATTGCGAGGGCTGGGAAGTGAATCCTTAGCTTCTTTCGATGCAGAACGTGTGGAAAAGGTGAATATCGCGTTTGCGAGCCTCCTAGAGTGATTTATCGTTATATCGAACGATTGCGAGGGCTGGGAAGTGAATCATTAGCTTATTTCGATGCAGAACGTGTGGAAAAGGAGAATATCGCGTTTCCGAATCTCCTACAGTGATTTATCGTTATATCGAACGATTGCGAGGGCTGGGAAGTGAATCCTTAGCTTATTTCGATGCAGAACTTGTGGAAAAGGAGAATATCGCGTTTCCGAGCCTCCTAGAGTGATTTATCGTTATATCGAACGATTGCGAGGGCTGGCAAGTGAATCCTTAGCTTCTTTCGATGCAGAACGTGTGGCAAAGGTAAATATCGCGTTTCCGAGTCTCCTACAGTGATTTATCGTTATATCGAACGATTGCGAGGGCTGGGAAGTGAATCCTTAGCTTCTTTCGATGCAGAACGTGTGGAAAAGGTGAATATCGCGTTTCCGAGCCTCCTAGAGTGATTTATCGTTATATCGAACGATTGCGAGGGCTGGGAAGTGAATCCTTAGCTTATTTCGAAGCAGAACGTGTGGAAAAGGTGAATATCGCGGTTCCGAGCCTCCTAGAGTGATTTATCGTTATATCGAACGATTGCGAGGGCTGGGAAGTGAATCCTTAGCTCATTTCGATGCAGAACGTGTGGAAAAAGAGAATATCGCGTTTCCGAGCCTCCTAGAGTGATTTATCGTTATATCGAACGATTGCGAGGGCTGGGAAGTGAATCCTTAGCTTCTTTCGATGCAGAACGTGTGGAAAAGGTGAATATCGCGTTTCCGAGCCTCCTAGAGTGATTTATCGCTATATCGAACGATTGCGAGGGCTGGGAAGTGAATCCTTAGCTTATTTCGATGCAGAACGTGTGGAAAAGGAGAATATCGCGTTTCCGAATCTCTTACAGTGATTTATCGTTATGTCGAACGATTGCGAGGGCTGGGAAGTGAATCCTTAGCTTATTTCGATGCAGAACGTGTGGAAAAGGAGAATATCGCGTTTCCGAGCCTCCTAGAGTGATTTATCGTTATATCGAACGATTGCGAGGGCTGGCAAGTGAATCCTTAGCTTCTTTCGATGCAGAACGTGTGGCAAAGGTAAATATCGCGTTTCCGAGTCTCCTACAGTGATTTATCGTTATATCGAACGATTGCGAGGGCTGGGAAGTGAATCCTTAGCTTCTTTCGATGCAGAACGTGTGGAAAAGGTGAATATCGCGTTTCCGAGCCTCCTAGAGTGATTTATCGTTATATCGAAAGATTGCGAGGGCTGGGAAGTGAATCCTTAGCTTATTTCGATGCAGAACGTGTGGAAAAGGAGAATATCGCGTTTCCGAATCTCCTAGAGTGATTTATCGTTATATCGAACCTTTGCGAGGGCTGGGAAGTGAATCCTTAGCTTCTTTCGATGCAGAACGTGTGGCAAAGGTAAATATCGCGTTTCCGAGTCTCCTACAGTGATTTATCGTTATATCGAACGATTGCGAGGGCTGGGAAGTGAATCCTTAGCTCATTTCGATGCAGAACGTGTGGAAAAGGAGAATATCGCGTTTCCGAGCCTCCTAGAGTGATTTATCGTTATATCGAACGATTGCGAGGGCTGGGAAGTGAATCCTTAGCTTCTTTCGATGCAGAACGTGTGGCAAAGGTAAATATCGCGTTTCCGAGTCTCCTACAGTGATTTATCGTTATATCGAACGATTGCGAGGGCTGGGAAGTGAATCCTTAGCTTCTTTCGATGCAGAACGTGTGGAAAAGGTGAATATCGCGTTTCCGAGCCTCCTAGAGTGATTTATCGTTATATCGAACGATTGCGAGGGCTGGGAAGTGAATCCTTAGCTTCTTTCGATGCAGAACGTGTGGAAAAGGTGAATATCGCGTTTCCGAGCCTCCTAGAGTGATTTATCGCTATATCGAACGATTGCGAGGGCTGGGAAGTGAATCCTTAACTTCTTTCGATGCAGAACGTGTGGCAAAGGTAAATATCGCGTTTCCGAGTCTCCTACAGTGATTTATCGTTATATCGAACGATTGCGAGGGCTGGCAAGTGAATCCTTAGCTTCTTTCGATGCAGAACGTGTGGCAAAGGTAAATATCGCGTTTCCGAGTCTCCTACAGTGATTTATCGTTATATCGAACGATTGCGAGGGCTGGGAAGTGAATCCTTAGCTTCTTTCGATGCAGAACGTGTGGAAAAGGTGAATATCGCGTTTCCGAGCCTCCTAGAGTGATTTATCGTTATATCGAACGATTGCGAGGGCTGGGAAGTGAATCCTTAGCTTATTTCGAAGCAGAACGTGTGGCAAAGGTAAATATCGCGTTTCCGAGTCTCCTACAGTGATTTATCGTTATATCGAACGATTGCGAGGGCTGGGAAGTGAATCCTTAGCTTCTTTCGATGCAGAACGTGTGGCAAAGGTAAATATCGCGTTTCCGAGTCTCCTACAGTGATTTATCGTTATATCGAACGATTGCGAGGGCTGGGAAGTGAATCCTTAGCTCATTTCGATGCAGAACGTGTGGAAAAGGAGAATATCGCTTTTCCGAGCCTCCTAGAGTGATTTATCGTTATATCGAACGATTGCGAGGGCTGGGAAGTGAATCCTTAGCTTCTTTCGATGCAGAACGTGTGGCAAAGGTAAATATCGCGTTTCCGAGTCTCCTACAGTGATTTATCGTTATATCGAACGATTGCGAGGGCTGGGAAGTGAATCCTTAGCTTATTTCGAAGCAGAACGTGTGGCAAAGGTAAATATCGCGTTTCCGAGTCTCCTACAGTGATTTATCGTTATATCGAACGATTGCGAGGGCTGGGAAGTGAATCCTTAGCTTCTTTCGATGCAGAACGTGTGGCAAAGGTAAATATCGCGTTTCCGAGTCTCCTACAGTGATTTATCGTTATATCGAACGATTGCGAGGGCTGGGAAGTGAATCCTTAGCTCATTTCGATGCAGAACGTGTGGAAAAGGAGAATATCGCGTTTCCGAGCCTCCTAGAGTGATTTATCGTTATATCGAACGATTGCGAGGGCTGGGAAGTGAATCCTTAGCTTCTTTCGATGCAGAACGTGTGGCAAAGGTAAATATCGCGTTTCCGAGTCTCCTACAGTGATTTATCGTTATATCGAACGATTGCGAGGGCTGGGAAGTGAATCCTTAACTTCTTTCGATGCAGAACGTGTGGCAAAGGTAAATATCGCGTTTCCGAGTCTCCTACAGTGATTTATCGTTATATCGAACGATTGCGAGGGCTGGGAAGTGAATCCTTAGCTTCTTTCGATGCAGAACGTGTGGCAAAGGTAAATATCGCGTTTCCGAGTCTCCTACAGTGATTTATCGTTATATCGAACGATTGCGAGGGCTGGGAAGTGAATCCTTAGCTTCTTTAGATGCAGAACGTGTGGAAAAGGTGAATATCGCGTTTCCGAGCCTCCTAGAGTGATTTATCGTTATATCGAACGATTGCGAGGGCTGGGAAGTGAATCCTTAGCTTCTTTCGATGCAGAACGTGTGGAAAAGGTGAATATCGCGTTTCCGAGCCTCCTAGAGTGATTTATCGCTATATCGAACGATTGCGAGGGCTGGGAAGTGAATCCTTAACTTCTTTCGATGCAGAACGTGTGGCAAAGGTAAATATCGCGTTTCCGAGTCTCCTACAGTGATTTATCGTTATATCGAACGATTGCGAGGGCTGGCAAGTGAATCCTTAGCTTCTTTCGATGCAGAACGTGTGGCAAAGGTAAATATCGCGTTTCCGAGTCTCCTACAGTGATTTATCGTTATATCGAACGATTGCGAGGGCTGGGAAGTGAATCCTTAGCTTCTTTCGATGCAGAACGTGTGGAAAAGGTGAATATCGCGTTTCCGAGCCTCCTAGAGTGATTTATCGTTATATCGAACGATTGCGAGGGCTGGGAAGTGAATCCTTAGCTTATTTCGAAGCAGAACGTGTGGCAAAGGTAAATATCGCGTTTCCGAGTCTCCTACAGTGATTTATCGTTATATCGAACGATTGCGAGGGCTGGGAAGTGAATCCTTAGCTTCTTTCGATGCAGAACGTGTGGCAAAGGTAAATATCGCGTTTCCGAGTCTCCTACAGTGATTTATCGTTATATCGAACGATTGCGAGGGCTGGGAAGTGAATCCTTAGCTCATTTCGATGCAGAACGTGTGGAAAAGGAGAATATCGCGTTTCCGAGCCTCCTAGAGTGATTTATCGTTATATCGAACGATTGCGAGGGCTGGGAAGTGAATCCTTAGCTTCTTTCGATGCAGAACGTGTGGCAAAGGTAAATATCGCGTTTCCGAGTCTCCTACAGTGATTTATCGTTATATCGAACGATTGCGAGGGCTGGGAAGTGAATCCTTAACTTCTTTCGATGCAGAACGTGTGGCAAAGGTAAATATCGCGTTTCCGAGTCTCCTACAGTGATTTATCGTTATATCGAACGATTGCGAGGGCTGGGAAGTGAATCCTTAGCTTATTTCGATGCAGAACGTGTGACAAAGGTAAATATCGCGTTTCCGAGTCTCCTACAGTGATTTATCGTTATATCGAACGATTGCGAGGGCTGGGAAGTGAATCCTTAGCTTATTTCGATGCAGAACGTGTGGAAAAGGAGAATATCGCGTTTCCGAGCTTCCTAGAGTGATTTATCGTTATATCGAACGATTGCGAGGGCTGGGAAGTGAATCCTTAGCTTCTTTCGATGCAGAACGTGTGGAAAAGGAGAATATCGCGTTTCCGAGCCTCCTAGAGTGATTTATCGTTATATCGAACGATTGCGAGGGCTGGGAAGTGAATCCTTAGCTTATTTCGATGCAGAACGTGTGGAAAAGGAGAATATCGCGTTTCCGAGCCTCCTAGAGTGATTTATCGTTATATCGAACGATTGCGAGGGCTGGGAAGTGAATCCTTAGCTTATTTCGATGCAGAACGTGTGGAAAAGGAGAATATCGCGTTTCCGAGCCTCCTAGAGTGATTTATCGTTATATCGAACGATTGCGAGGGCTGGGAAGTGAATCCTTAGCTTCTTTCGATGCAGAACGTGTGGAAAAGGAGAATATCGCGTTTCCGAGCCTCCTAGAGTGATTTATCGTTATATCGAACGATTGCGAGGGCTGGGAAGTGAATCCTTAGCTTCTTTCGATGCAGAACGTGTGGAAAAGGTGAATATCGCGTTTCCGAGCCTCCTAGAGTGATTTATCGTTATATCGAACGATTGCGAGGGCTGGGAAGTGAATCATTAGCTTATTTCGATGCAGAACGTGTGGAAAAGGAGAATATCGCGTTTCCGAATCTCCTACAGTGATTTATCGTTATATCGAACGATTGCGAGGGCTGGGAAGTGAATCCTTAGCTTATTTCGAAGCAGAACGTGTGGAAAAGGTGAATATCGCGGTTCTGAGCCTCCTAGAGTGATTTATCGTTATATCGAACGATTGCGAGGGCTGGGAAGTGAATCCTTAGCTCATTTCGATGCAGAACGTGTGGAAAAAGAGAATATCGCGTTTCCGAGCCTCCTAGAGTGATTTATCGTTATATCGAACGATTGCGAGGGCTGGCAAGTGAATCCTTAGCTTCTTTCGATGCAGAACGTGTGGCAAAGGTAAATATCGCGTTTCCGAGTCTCCTACAGTGATTTATCGTTATATCGAACGATTGCGAGGGCTGGGAAGTGAATCCTTAGCTTCTTTCGATGCAGAACGTGTGGAAAAGGTGAATATCGCGTTTCCGAGCCTCCTAGAGTGATTTATCGTTATATCGAACGATTGCGAGGGCTGGGAAGTGAATCCTTAGCTTCTTTCGATGCAGAACGTGTGGAAAAGGTGAATATCGCGTTTCCGAGCCTCCTAGAGTGATTTATCGCTATATCGAACGATTGCGAGGGCTGGGAAGTGAATCCTTAACTTCTTTCGATGCAGAACGTGTGGCAAAGGTAAATATCGCGTTTCCGAGTCTCCTACAGTGATTTATCGTTATATCGAACGATTGCGAGGGCTGGCAAGTGAATCCTTAGCTTCTTTCGATGCAGAACGTGTGGCAAAGGTAAATATCGCGTTTCCGAGTCTCCTACAGTGATTTATCGTTATATCGAACGATTGCGAGGGCTGGGAAGTGAATCCTTAGCTTCTTTCGATGCAGAACGTGTGGAAAAGGTGAATATCGCGTTTCCGAGCCTCCTAGAGTGATTTATCGTTATATCGAACGATTGCGAGGGCTGGGAAGTGAATCCTTAGCTTATTTCGAAGCAGAACGTGTGGCAAAGGTAAATATCGCGTTTCCGAGTCTCCTACAGTGATTTATCGTTATATCGAACGATTGCGAGGGCTGGGAAGTGAATCCTTAGCTTCTTTCGATGCAGAACGTGTGGCAAAGGTAAATATCGCGTTTCCGAGTCTCCTACAGTGATTTATCGTTATATCGAACGATTGCGAGGGCTGGGAAGTGAATCCTTAGCTCATTTCGATGCAGAACGTGTGGAAAAGGAGAATATCGCTTTTCCGAGCCTCCTAGAGTGATTTATCGTTATATCGAACGATTGCGAGGGCTGGGAAGTGAATCCTTAGCTTCTTTCGATGCAGAACGTGTGGCAAAGGTAAATATCGCGTTTCCGAGTCTCCTACAGTGATTTATCGTTATATCGAACGATTGCGAGGGCTGGGAAGTGAATCCTTAGCTTATTTCGAAGCAGAACGTGTGGCAAAGGTAAATATCGCGTTTCCGAGTCTCCTACAGTGATTTATCGTTATATCGAACGATTGCGAGGGCTGGGAAGTGAATCCTTAGCTTCTTTCGATGCAGAACGTGTGGCAAAGGTAAATATCGCGTTTCCGAGTCTCCTACAGTGATTTATCGTTATATCGAACGATTGCGAGGGCTGGGAAGTGAATCCTTAGCTCATTTCGATGCAGAACGTGTGGAAAAGGTAAATATCGCGTTTCCGAGTCTCCTACAGTGATTTATCGTTATATCGAACGATTGCGAGGGCTGGGAAGTGAATCCTTAGCTTATTTCGATGCAGAACGTGTGGAAAAGGAGAATATCGCGTTTCCGAGCTTCCTAGAGTGATTTATCGTTATATCGAACGATTGCGAGGGCTGGGAAGTGAATCCTTAGCTTCTTTCGATGCAGAACGTGTGGAAAAGGAGAATATCGCGTTTCCGAGCCTCCTAGAGTGATTTATCGTTATATCGAACGATTGCGAGGGCTGGGAAGTGAATCCTTAGCTTATTTCGATGCAGAACGTGTGGAAAAGGAGAATATCGCGTTTCCGAGCCTCCTAGAGTGATTTATCGTTATATCGAACGATTGCGAGGGCTGGGAAGTGAATCCTTAGCTTATTTCGATGCAGAACGTGTGGAAAAGGAGAATATCGCGTTTCCGAGCCTCCTAGAGTGATTTATCGTTATATCGAACGATTGCGAGGGCTGGGAAGTGAATCCTTAGCTTCTTTCGATGCAGAACGTGTGGAAAAGGAGAATATCGCGTTTCCGAGCCTCCTAGAGTGATTTATCGTTATATCGAACGATTGCGAGGGCTGGGAAGTGAATCCTTAGCTTCTTTCGATGCAGAACGTGTGGAAAAGGTGAATATCGCGTTTCCGAGCCTCCTAGAGTGATTTATCGTTATATCGAACGATTGCGAGGGCTGGGAAGTGAATCATTAGCTTATTTCGATGCAGAACGTGTGGAAAAGGAGAATATCGCGTTTCCGAATCTCCTACAGTGATTTATCGTTATATCGAACGATTGCGAGGGCTGGGAAGTGAATCCTTAGCTTATTTCGATGCAGAACTTGTGGAAAAGGAGAATATCGCGTTTCCGAGCCTCCTAGAGTGATTTATCGTTATATCGAACGATTGCGAGGGCTGGCAAGTGAATCCTTAGCTTCTTTCGATGCAGAACGTGTGGCAAAGGTAAATATCGCGTTTCCGAGTCTCCTACAGTGATTTATCGTTATATCGAACGATTGCGAGGGCTGGGAAGTGAATCCTTAGCTTCTTTCGATGCAGAACGTGTGGAAAAGGTGAATATCGCGTTTCCGAGCCTCCTAGAGTGATTTATCGTTATATCGAACGATTGCGAGGGCTGGGAAGTGAATCCTTAGCTTATTTCGAAGCAGAACGTGTGGAAAAGGTGAATATCGCGGTTCTGAGCCTCCTAGAGTGATTTATCGTTATATCGAACGATTGCGAGGGCTGGGAAGTGAATCCTTAGCTCATTTCGATGCAGAACGTGTGGAAAAAGAGAATATCGCGTTTCCGAGCCTCCTACAGTGATTTATCGTTATATCGAACGATTGCGAGGGCTGGCAAGTGAATCCTTAGCTTCTTTCGATGCAGAACGTGTGGCAAAGGTAAATATCGCGTTTCCGAGTCTCCTACAGTGATTTATCGTTATATCGAACGATTGCGAGGGCTGGGAAGTGAATCCTTAGCTTCTTTCGATGCAGAACGTGTGGAAAAGGTGAATATCGCGTTTCCGAGCCTCCTAGAGTGATTTATCGTTATATCGAACGATTGCGAGGGCTGGGAAGTGAATCCTTAGCTTATTTCGAAGCAGAACGTGTGGCAAAGGTAAATATCGCGTTTCCGAGTCTCCTACAGTGATTTATCGTTATATCGAACGATTGCGAGGGCTGGGAAGTGAATCCTTAGCTTCTTTCGATGCAGAACGTGTGGCAAAGGTAAATATCGCGTTTCCGAGTCTCCTACAGTGATTTATCGTTATATCGAACGATTGCGAGGGCTGGGAAGTGAATCCTTAGCTCATTTCGATGCAGAACGTGTGGAAAAGGAGAATATCGCGTTTCCGAGCCTCCTAGAGTGATTTATCGTTATATCGAACGATTGCGAGGGCTGGGAAGTGAATCCTTAGCTTCTTTCGATGCAGAACGTGTGGCAAAGGTAAATATCGCGTTTCCGAGTCTCCTACAGTGATTTATCGTTATATCGAACGATTGCGAGGGCTGGGAAGTGAATCCTTAACTTCTTTCGATGCAGAACGTGTGGCAAAGGTAAATATCGCGTTTCCGAGTCTCCTACAGTGATTTATCGTTATATCGAACGATTGCGAGGGCTGGGAAGTGAATCCTTAGCTTATTTCGATGCAGAACGTGTGGCAAAGGTAAATATCGCGTTTCCGAGTCTCCTACAGTGATTTATCGTTATATCGAACGATTGCGAGGGCTGGGAAGTGAATCCTTAGCTTATTTCGATGCAGAACGTGTGGAAAAGGAGAATATCGCGTTTCCGAGCTTCCTAGAGTGATTTATCGTTATATCGAACGATTGCGAGGGCTGGGAAGTGAATCCTTAGCTTATTTCGATGCAGAACGTGTGGAAAAGGAGAATATCGCGTTTCCGAGCCTCCTAGAGTGATTTATCGTTATATCGAACGATTGCGAGGGCTGGGAAGTGAATCCTTAGCTTATTTCGATGCAGAACGTGTGGAAAAGGAGAATATCGCGTTTCCGAGCCTCCTAGAGTGATTTATCGTTATATCGAACGATTGCGAGGGCTGGGAAGTGAATCCTTAGCTTATTTCGATGCAGAACGTGTGGAAAAGGAGAATATCGCGTTTCCGAGCCTCCTAGAGTGATTTATCGTTATATCGAACGATTGCGAGGGCTGGGAAGTGAATCCTTAGCTTCTTTCGATGCAGAACGTGTGGAAAAGGAGAATATCGCGTTTCCGAGCCTCCTAGAGTGATTTATCGTTATATCGAACGATTGCGAGGGCTGGGAAGTGAATCCTTAGCTTCTTTCGATGCAGAACGTGTGGAAAAGGTGAATATCGCGTTTCCGAGCCTCCTAGAGTGATTTATCGTTATATCGAACGATTGCGAGGGCTGGGAAGTGAATCATTAGCTTATTTCGATGCAGAACGTGTGGAAAAGGAGAATATCGCGTTTCCGAATCTCCTACAGTGATTTATCGTTATATCGAACGATTGCGAGGGCTGGGAAGTGAATCCTTAGCTTATTTCGATGCAGAACTTGTGGAAAAGGAGAATATCGCGTTTCCGAGCCTCCTAGAGTGATTTATCGTTATATCGAACGATTGCGAGGGCTGGCAAGTGAATCCTTAGCTTCTTTCGATGCAGAACGTGTGGCAAAGGTAAATATCGCGTTTCCGAGTCTCCTACAGTGATTTATCGTTATATCGAACGATTGCGAGGGCTGGGAAGTGAATCCTTAGCTTCTTTCGATGCAGAACGTGTGGAAAAGGTGAATATCGCGTTTCCGAGCCTCCTAGAGTGATTTATCGTTATATCGAACGATTGCGAGGGCTGGGAAGTGAATCCTTAGCTTATTTCGAAGCAGAACGTGTGGAAAAGGTGAATATCGCGGTTCCGAGCCTCCTAGAGTGATTTATCGTTATATCGAACGATTGCGAGGGCTGGGAAGTGAATCCTTAGCTCATTTCGATGCAGAACGTGTGGAAAAAGAGAATATCGCGTTTCCGAGCCTCCTAGAGTGATTTATCGTTATATCGAACGATTGCGAGGGCTGGGAAGTGAATCCTTAGCTTCTTTCGATGCAGAACGTGTGGAAAAGGTGAATATCGCGTTTCCGAGCCTCCTAGAGTGATTTATCGCTATATCGAACGATTGCGAGGGCTGGGAAGTGAATCCTTAGCTTATTTCGATGCAGAACGTGTGGAAAAGGAGAATATCGCGTTTCCGAATCTCTTACAGTGATTTATCGTTATGTCGAACGATTGCGAGGGCTGGGAAGTGAATCCTTAGCTTATTTCGATGCAGAACGTGTGGAAAAGGAGAATATCGCGTTTCCGAGCCTCCTAGAGTGATTTATCGTTATATCGAACGATTGCGAGGGCTGGCAAGTGAATCCTTAGCTTCTTTCGATGCAGAACGTGTGGCAAAGGTAAATATCGCGTTTCCGAGTCTCCTACAGTGATTTATCGTTATATCGAACGATTGCGAGGGCTGGGAAGTGAATCCTTAGCTTCTTTCGATGCAGAACGTGTGGAAAAGGTGAATATCGCGTTTCCGAGCCTCCTAGAGTGATTTATCGTTATATCGAAAGATTGCGAGGGCTGGGAAGTGAATCCTTAGCTTATTTCGATGCAGAACGTGTGGAAAAGGAGAATATCGCGTTTCCGAATCTCCTAGAGTGATTTATCGTTATATCGAACCTTTGCGAGGGCTGGGAAGTGAATCCTTAGCTTCTTTCGATGCAGAACGTGTGGCAAAGGTAAATATCGCGTTTCCGAGTCTCCTACAGTGATTTATCGTTATATCGAACGATTGCGAGGGCTGGGAAGTGAATCCTTAGCTCATTTCGATGCAGAACGTGTGGAAAAGGAGAATATCGCGTTTCCGAGCCTCCTAGAGTGATTTATCGTTATATCGAACGATTGCGAGGGCTGGGAAGTGAATCCTTAGCTTCTTTCGATGCAGAACGTGTGGCAAAGGTAAATATCGCGTTTCCGAGTCTCCTACAGTGATTTATCGTTATATCGAACGATTGCGAGGGCTGGGAAGTGAATCCTTAGCTTCTTTCGATGCAGAACGTGTGGAAAAGGTGAATATCGCGTTTCCGAGCCTCCTAGAGTGATTTATCGTTATATCGAACGATTGCGAGGGCTGGGAAGTGAATCCTTAGCTTCTTTCGATGCAGAACGTGTGGAAAAGGTGAATATCGCGTTTCCGAGCCTCCTAGAGTGATTTATCGCTATATCGAACGATTGCGAGGGCTGGGAAGTGAATCCTTAACTTCTTTCGATGCAGAACGTGTGGCAAAGGTAAATATCGCGTTTCCGAGTCTCCTACAGTGATTTATCGTTATATCGAACGATTGCGAGGGCTGGCAAGTGAATCCTTAGCTTCTTTCGATGCAGAACGTGTGGCAAAGGTAAATATCGCGTTTCCGAGTCTCCTACAGTGATTTATCGTTATATCGAACGATTGCGAGGGCTGGGAAGTGAATCCTTAGCTTCTTTCGATGCAGAACGTGTGGAAAAGGTGAATATCGCGTTTCCGAGCCTCCTAGAGTGATTTATCGTTATATCGAACGATTGCGAGGGCTGGGAAGTGAATCCTTAGCTTATTTCGAAGCAGAACGTGTGGCAAAGGTAAATATCGCGTTTCCGAGTCTCCTACAGTGATTTATCGTTATATCGAACGATTGCGAGGGCTGGGAAGTGAATCCTTAGCTTCTTTCGATGCAGAACGTGTGGCAAAGGTAAATATCGCGTTTCCGAGTCTCCTACAGTGATTTATCGTTATATCGAACGATTGCGAGGGCTGGGAAGTGAATCCTTAGCTCATTTCGATGCAGAACGTGTGGAAAAGGAGAATATCGCTTTTCCGAGCCTCCTAGAGTGATTTATCGTTATATCGAACGATTGCGAGGGCTGGGAAGTGAATCCTTAGCTTCTTTCGATGCAGAACGTGTGGCAAAGGTAAATATCGCGTTTCCGAGTCTCCTACAGTGATTTATCGTTATATCGAACGATTGCGAGGGCTGGGAAGTGAATCCTTAACTTCTTTCGATGCAGAACGTGTGGCAAAGGTAAATATCGCGTTTCCGAGTCTCCTACAGTGATTTATCGTTATATCGAACGATTGCGAGGGCTGGGAAGTGAATCCTTAGCTTATTTCGATGCAGAACGTGTGGCAAAGGTAAATATCGCGTTTCCGAGTCTCCTACAGTGATTTATCGTTATATCGAACGATTGCGAGGGCTGGGAAGTGAATCCTTAGCTTATTTCGATGCAGAACGTGTGGAAAAGGAGAATATCGCGTTTCCGAGCTTCCTAGAGTGATTTATCGTTATATCGAACGATTGCGAGGGCTGGGAAGTGAATCCTTAGCTTATTTCGATGCAGAACGTGTGGAAAAGGAGAATATCGCGTTTCCGAGCCTCCTAGAGTGATTTATCGTTATATCGAACGATTGCGAGGGCTGGGAAGTGAATCCTTAGCTTATTTCGATGCAGAACGTGTGGAAAAGGAGAATATCGCGTTTCCGAGCCTCCTAGAGTGATTTATCGTTATATCGAACGATTGCGAGGGCTGGGAAGTGAATCCTTAGCTTATTTCGATGCAGAACGTGTGGAAAAGGAGAATATCGCGTTTCCGAGCCTCCTACAGTGATTTATCGTTATATCGAACGATTGCGAGGGCTGGGAAGTGAATCCTTAGCTCATTTCGATGCAGAACGTGTGGAAAAGGAGAATATCGCGTTTCCGAGCCTCCTAGAGTGATTTATCGTTATATCGAACGATTGCGAGGGCTGGGAAGTGAATCCTTAGCTTCTTTCGATGCAGAACGTGTGGCAAAGGTAAATATCGCGTTTCCGAGTCTCCTACAGTGATTTATCGTTATATCGAACGATTGCGAGGGCTGGGAAGTGAATCCTTAACTTCTTTCGATGCAGAACGTGTGGCAAAGGTAAATATCGCGTTTCCGAGTCTCCTACAGTGATTTATCGTTATATCGAACGATTGCGAGGGCTGGGAAGTGAATCCTTAGCTTATTTCGATGCAGAACGTGTGGCAAAGGTAAATATCGCGTTTCCGAGTCTCCTACAGTGATTTATCGTTATATCGAACGATTGCGAGGGCTGGGAAGTGAATCCTTAGCTTATTTCGATGCAGAACGTGTGGAAAAGGAGAATATCGCGTTTCCGAGCTTCCTAGAGTGATTTATCGTTATATCGAACGATTGCGAGGGCTGGGAAGTGAATCCTTAGCTTATTTCGATGCAGAACGTGTGGAAAAGGAGAATATCGCGTTTCCGAGCCTCCTAGAGTGATTTATCGTTATATCGAACGATTGCGAGGGCTGGGAAGTGAATCCTTAGCTTATTTCGATGCAGAACGTGTGGAAAAGGAGAATATCGCGTTTCCGAGCCTCCTACAGTGATTTATCGTTATATCGAACGATTGCGAGGGCTGGGAAGTGAATCCTTAGCTCATTTCGATGCAGAACGTGTGGAAAAGGAGAATATCGCGTTTCCGAGCCTCCTAGAGTGATTTATCGTTATATCGAACGATTGCGAGGGCTGGGAAGTGAATCCTTAGCTTCTTTCGATGCAGAACGTGTGGCAAAGGTAAATATCGCGTTTCCGAGTCTCCTACAGTGATTTATCGTTATATCGAACGATTGCGAGGGCTGGGAAGTGAATCCTTAACTTCTTTCGATGCAGAACGTGTGGCAAAGGTAAATATCGCGTTTCCGAGTCTCCTACAGTGATTTATCGTTATATCGAACGATTGCGAGGGCTGGGAAGTGAATCCTTAGCTTATTTCGATGCAGAACGTGTGGCAAAGGTAAATATCGCGTTTCCGAGTCTCCTACAGTGATTTATCGTTATATCGAACGATTGCGAGGGCTGGGAAGTGAATCCTTAGCTTATTTCGATGCAGAACGTGTGGAAAAGGAGAATATCGCGTTTCCGAGCTTCCTAGAGTGATTTATCGTTATATCGAACGATTGCGAGGGCTGGGAAGTGAATCCTTAGCTTATTTCGATGCAGAACGTGTGGAAAAGGAGAATATCGCGTTTCCGAGCCTCCTAGAGTGATTTATCGTTATATCGAACGATTGCGAGGGCTGGGAAGTGAATCCTTAGCTTATTTCGATGCAGAACGTGTGGAAAAGGAGAATATCGCGTTTCCGAGCCTCCTAGAGTGATTTATCGTTATATCGAACGATTGCGAGGGCTGGGAAGTGAATCCTTAGCTTATTTCGATGCAGAACGTGTGGAAAAGGAGAATATCGCGTTTCCGAGCCTCCTAGAGTGATTTATCGTTATATCGAACGATTGCGAGGGCTGGGAAGTGAATCCTTAGCTTCTTTCGATGCAGAACGTGTGGAAAAGGAGAATATCGCGTTTCCGAGCCTCCTAGAGTGATTTATCGTTATATCGAACGATTGCGAGGGCTGGGAAGTGAATCCTTAGCTTCTTTCGATGCAGAACGTGTGGAAAAGGTGAATATCGCGTTTCCGAGCCTCCTAGAGTGATTTATCGTTATATCGAACGATTGCGAGGGCTGGGAAGTGAATCATTAGCTTATTTCGATGCAGAACGTGTGGAAAAGGAGAATATCGCGTTTCCGAATCTCCTACAGTGATTTATCGTTATATCGAACGATTGCGAGGGCTGGGAAGTGAATCCTTAGCTTATTTCGATGCAGAACTTGTGGAAAAGGAGAATATCGCGTTTCCGAGCCTCCTAGAGTGATTTATCGTTATATCGAACGATTGCGAGGGCTGGCAAGTGAATCCTTAGCTTCTTTCGATGCAGAACGTGTGGCAAAGGTAAATATCGCGTTTCCGAGTCTCCTACAGTGATTTATCGTTATATCGAACGATTGCGAGGGCTGGGAAGTGAATCCTTAGCTTCTTTCGATGCAGAACGTGTGGAAAAGGTGAATATCGCGTTTCCGAGCCTCCTAGAGTGATTTATCGTTATATCGAACGATTGCGAGGGCTGGGAAGTGAATCCTTAGCTTCTTTCGATGCAGAACGTGTGGAAAAGGTGAATATCGCGTTTCCGAGCCTCCTAGAGTGATTTATCGCTATATCGAACGATTGCGAGGGCTGGGAAGTGAATCCTTAACTTCTTTCGATGCAGAACGTGTGGCAAAGGTAAATATCGCGTTTCCGAGTCTCCTACAGTGATTTATCGTTATATCGAACGATTGCGAGGGCTGGCAAGTGAATCCTTAGCTTCTTTCGATGCAGAACGTGTGGCAAAGGTAAATATCGCGTTTCCGAGTCTCCTACAGTGATTTATCGTTATATCGAACGATTGCGAGGGCTGGGAAGTGAATCCTTAGCTTCTTTCGATGCAGAACGTGTGGAAAAGGTGAATATCGCGTTTCCGAGCCTCCTAGAGTGATTTATCGTTATATCGAACGATTGCGAGGGCTGGGAATTGAATCCTTAGCTTATTTCGAAGCAGAACGTGTGGCAAAGGTAAATATCGCGTTTCCGAGTCTCCTACAGTGATTTATCGTTATATCGAACGATTGCGAGGGCTGGGAAGTGAATCCTTAGCTTCTTTCGATGCAGAACGTGTGGCAAAGGTAAATATCGCGTTTCCGAGTCTCCTACAGTGATTTATCGTTATATCGAACGATTGCGAGGGCTGGGAAGTGAATCCTTAGCTCATTTCGATGCAGAACGTGTGGAAAAGGAGAATATCGCTTTTCCGAGCCTCCTAGAGTGATTTATCGTTATATCGAACGATTGCGAGGGCTGGGAAGTGAATCCTTAGCTTCTTTCGATGCAGAACGTGTGGCAAAGGTAAATATCGCGTTTCCGAGTCTCCTACAGTGATTTATCGTTATATCGAACGATTGCGAGGGCTGGGAAGTGAATCCTTAACTTCTTTCGATGCAGAACGTGTGGCAAAGGTAAATATCGCGTTTCCGAGTCTCCTACAGTGATTTATCGTTATATCGAACGATTGCGAGGGCTGGGAAGTGAATCCTTAGCTTATTTCGATGCAGAACGTGTGGCAAAGGTAAATATCGCGTTTCCGAGTCTCCTACAGTGATTTATCGTTATATCGAACGATTGCGAGGGCTGGGAAGTGAATCCTTAGCTTATTTCGATGCAGAACGTGTGGAAAAGGAGAATATCGCGTTTCCGAGCTTCCTAGAGTGATTTATCGTTATATCGAACGATTGCGAGGGCTGGGAAGTGAATCCTTAGCTTATTTCGATGCAGAACGTGTGGAAAAGGAGAATATCGCGTTTCCGAGCCTCCTAGAGTGATTTATCGTTATATCGAACGATTGCGAGGGCTGGGAAGTGAATCCTTAGCTTATTTCGATGCAGAACGTGTGGAAAAGGAGAATATCGCGTTTCCGAGCCTCCTAGAGTGATTTATCGTTATATCGAACGATTGCGAGGGCTGGGAAGTGAATCCTTAGCTTATTTCGATGCAGAACGTGTGGAAAAGGAGAATATCGCGTTTCCGAGCCTCTAGAGTGATTTATCGTTATATCGAACGATTGCGAGGGCTGGGAAGTGAATCCTTAGCTTCTTTCGATGCAGAACGTGTGGAAAAGGAGAATATCGCGTTTCCGAGCCTCCTAGAGTGATTTATCGTTATATCGAACGATTGCGAGGGCTGGGAAGTGAATCCTTAGCTTCTTTCGATGCAGAACGTGTGGAAAAGGTGAATATCGCGTTTCCGAGCCTCCTAGAGTGATTTATCGTTATATCGAACGATTGCGAGGGCTGGGAAGTGAATCCTTAGCTTATTTCGATGCAGAACGTGTGGAAAAGGAGAATATCGCGTTTCCGAATCTCCTACAGTGATTTATCGTTATATCGAACGATTGCGAGGGCTGGGAAGTGAATCCTTAGCTTATTTCGATGCAGAACTTGTGGAAAAGGAGAATATCGCGTTTCCGAGCCTCCTAGAGTGATTTATCGTTATATCGAACGATTGCGAGGGCTGGCAAGTGAATCCTTAGCTTCTTTCGATGCAGAACGTGTGGCAAAGGTAAATATCGCGTTTCCGAGTCTCCTACAGTGATTTATCGTTATATCGAACGATTGCGAGGGCTGGGAAGTGAATCCTTAGCTTCTTTCGATGCAGAACGTGTGGAAAAGGTGAATATCGCGTTTCCGAGCCTCCTAGAGTGATTTATCGTTATATCGAACGATTGCGAGGGCTGGGAAGTGAATCCTTAGCTTATTTCGAAGCAGAACGTGTGGAAAAGGTGAATATCGCGGTTCCGAGCCTCCTAGAGTGATTTATCGTTATATCGAACGATTGCGAGGGCTGGGAAGTGAATCCTTAGCTCATTTCGATGCAGAACGTGTGGAAAAAGAGAATATCGCGTTTCCGAGCCTCCTAGAGTGATTTATCGTTATATCGAACGATTGCGAGGGCTGGGAAGTGAATCCTTAGCTTCTTTCGATGCAGAACGTGTGGAAAAGGTGAATATCGCGTTTCCGAGCCTCCTAGAGTGATTTATCGCTATATCGAACGATTGCGAGGGCTGGGAAGTGAATCCTTAGCTTATTTCGATGCAGAACGTGTGGAAAAGGAGAATATCGCGTTTCCGAATCTCCTACAGTGATTTATCGTTATATCGAACGATTGCGAGGGCTGGGAAGTGAATCCTTAGCTTATTTCGATGCAGAACGTGTGGAAAAGGAGAATATCGCGTTTCCGAGCCTCCTAGAGTGATTTATCGTTATATCGAACGATTGCGAGGGCTGGCAAGTGAATCCTTAGCTTCTTTCGATGCAGAACGTGTGGCAAAGGTAAATATCGCGTTTCCGAGTCTCCTACAGTGATTTATCGTTATATCGAACGATTGCGAGGGCTGGGAAGTGAATCCTTAGCTTCTTTAGATGCAGAACGTGTGGAAAAGGTGAATATCGCGTTTCCGAGCCTCCTAGAGTGATTTATCGTTATATCGAACGATTGCGAGGGCTGGGAAGTGAATCCTTAGCTTCTTTCGATGCAGAACGTGTGGAAAAGGTGAATATCGCGTTTCCGAGCCTCCTAGAGTGATTTATCGCTATATCGAACGATTGCGAGGGCTGGGAAGTGAATCCTTAACTTCTTTCGATGCAGAACGTGTGGCAAAGGTAAATATCGCGTTTCCGAGTCTCCTACAGTGATTTATCGTTATATCGAACGATTGCGAGGGCTGGCAAGTGAATCCTTAGCTTCTTTCGATGCAGAACGTGTGGCAAAGGTAAATATCGCGTTTCCGAGTCTCCTACAGTGATTTATCGTTATATCGAACGATTGCGAGGGCTGGGAAGTGAATCCTTAGCTTCTTTCGATGCAGAACGTGTGGAAAAGGTGAATATCGCGTTTCCGAGCCTCCTAGAGTGATTTATCGTTATATCGAACGATTGCGAGGGCTGGGAAGTGAATCCTTAGCTTATTTCGAAGCAGAACGTGTGGCAAAGGTAAATATCGCGTTTCCGAGCCTCCTAGAGTGATTTATCGTTATATCGAACGATTGCGAGGGCTGGGAAGTGAATCCTTAGCTTATTTCGATGCAGAACGTGTGGAAAAGGAGAATATCGCGTTTCCGAGCCTCCTAGAGTGATTTATCGTTATATCGAACGATTGCGAGGGCTGGGAAGTGAATCCTTAGCTTATTTCGATGCAGAACGTGTGGAAAAGGAGAATATCGCGTTTCCGAGCCTCCTAGATTGATTTATCGTTATATCGAACGATTGCGAGGGCTGGGAAGTGAATCCTTAGCTTCTTTCGATGCAGAACGTGTGGAAAAGGAGAATATCGCGTTTCCGAGCCTCCTAGAGTGATTTATCGTTATATCGAACGATTGCGAGGGCTGGCAAGTGAATCCTTAGCTTCTTTCGATGCAGAACGTGTGGCAAAGGTAAATATCGCGTTTCCGAGTCTCCTACAGTGATTTATCGTTATATCGAACGATTGCGAGGGCTGGGAAGTGAATCCTTAGCTTCTTTCGATGCAGAACGTGTGGAAAAGGTGAATATCGCGTTTCCGAGCCTCCTAGAGTGATTTATCGTTATATCGAACGATTGCGAGGGCTGGGAAGTGAATCCTTAGCTTATTTCGAAGCAGAACGTGTGGAAAAGGTGAATATCGCGGTTCCGAGCCTCCTAGAGTGATTTATCGTTATATCGAACGATTGCGAGGGCTGGGAAGTGAATCCTTAGCTCATTTCGATGCAGAACGTGTGGAAAAAGAGAATATCGCGTTTCCGAGCCTCCTAGAGTGATTTATCGTTATATCGAACGATTGCGATGGCTGGGAAGTGAATCCTTAGCTTCTTTCGATGCAGAACGTGTGGAAAAGGTGAATATCGCGTTTCCGAGCCTCCTAGAGTGATTTATCGCTATATCGAACGATTGCGAGGGCTGGGAAGTGAATCCTTAGCTTATTTCGATGCAGAACGTGTGGAAAAGGAGAATATCGCGTTTCCGAATCTCCTACAGTGATTTATCGTTATATCGAACGATTGCGAGGGCTGGGAAGTGAATCCTTAGCTTCTTTCGATGCAGAACGTGTGGAAAAGGTAAATATCGCGTTTCCGAGTCTCCTACAGTGATTTATCGTTATATCGAACGATTGCGAGGGCTGGCAAGTGAATCCTTAGCTTCTTTCGATGCAGAACGTGTGGCAAAGGTAAATATCGCGTTTCCGAGTCTCCTACAGTGATTTATCGTTATATCGAACGATTGCGAGGGCTGGCAAGTGAATCCTTAGCTTATTTCGATGCAGAACGTGTGGAAAAGGAGAATATCGCGTTTCCGAGCCTCCTAGAGTGATTTATCGTTATATCGAACGATTGCGAGGGCTGGGAAGTGAATCCTTAGCTTCTTTCGATGCAGAACGTGTGGCAAAGGTAAATATCGCGTTTCCGAGTCTCCTACAGTGATTTATCGTTATATCGAACGATTGCGAGGGCTGGGAAGTGAATCCTTAACTTCTTTCGATGCAGAACGTGTGGCAAAGGTAAATATCGCGTTCCCGAGTCTCCTACAGTGATTTATCGTTATATCGAACGATTGCGAGGGCTGGGAAGTGAATCCTTAGCTTATTTCGATGCAGAACGTGTGGCAAAGGTAAATATCGCGTTTCCGAGTCTCCTACAGTGATTTATCGTTATATCGAACGATTGCGAGGGCTGGGAAGTGAATCCTTAGCTTATTTCGATGCAGAACGTGTGGAAAAGGAGAATATCGCGTTTCCGAGCTTCCTAGAGTGATTTATCGTTATATCGAACGATTGCGAGGGCTGGGAAGTGAATCCTTAGCTTATTTCGATGCAGAACGTGTGGAAAAGGAGAATATCGCGTTTCCGAGCCTCCTAGAGTGATTTATCGTTATATCGAACGATTGCGAGGGCTGGGAAGTGAATCCTTAGCTTATTTCGATGCAGAACGTGTGGAAAAGGAGAATATCGCGTTTCCGAGCCTCCTAGAGTGATTTATCGTTATATCGAACGATTGCGAGGGCTGGGAAGTGAATCCTTAGCTTATTTCGATGCAGAACGTGTGGAAAAGGAGAATATCGCGTTTCCGAGCCTCTAGAGTGATTTATCGTTATATCGAACGATTGCGAGGGCTGGGAAGTGAATCCTTAGCTTCTTTCGATGCAGAACGTGTGGAAAAGGAGAATATCGCGTTTCCGAGCCTCCTAGAGTGATTTATCGTTATATCGAACGATTGCGAGGGCTGGGAAGTGAATCCTTAGCTTCTTTCGATGCAGAACGTGTGGAAAAGGTGAATATCGCGTTTCCGAGCCTCCTAGAGTGATTTATCGTTATATCGAACGATTGCGAGGGCTGGGAAGTGAATCCTTAGCTTATTTCGATGCAGAACGTGTGGAAAAGGAGAATATCGCGTTTCCGAATCTCCTACAGTGATTTATCGTTATATCGAACGATTGCGAGGGCTGGGAAGTGAATCCTTAGCTTATTTCGATGCAGAACTTGTGGAAAAGGAGAATATCGCGTTTCCGAGCCTCCTAGAGTGATTTATCGTTATATCGAACGATTGCGAGGGCTGGCAAGTGAATCCTTAGCTTCTTTCGATGCAGAACGTGTGGCAAAGGTAAATATCGCGTTTCCGAGTCTCCTACAGTGATTTATCGTTATATCGAACGATTGCGAGGGCTGGGAAGTGAATCCTTAGCTTCTTTCGATGCAGAACGTGTGGAAAAGGTGAATATCGCGTTTCCGAGCCTCCTAGAGTGATTTATCGTTATATCGAACGATTGCGAGGGCTGGGAAGTGAATCCTTAGCTTATTTCGAAGCAGAACGTGTGGAAAAGGTGAATATCGCGGTTCCGAGCCTCCTAGAGTGATTTATCGTTATATCGAACGATTGCGAGGGCTGGGAAGTGAATCCTTAGCTCATTTCGATGCAGAACGTGTGGAAAAAGAGAATATCGCGTTTCCGAGCCTCCTAGAGTGATTTATCGTTATATCGAACGATTGCGAGGGCTGGGAAGTGAATCCTTAGCTTCTTTCGATGCAGAACGTGTGGAAAAGGTGAATATCGCGTTTCCGAGCCTCCTAGAGTGATTTATCGCTATATCGAACGATTGCGAGGGCTGGGAAGTGAATCCTTAGCTTATTTCGATGCAGAACGTGTGGAAAAGGAGAATATCGCGTTTCCGAATCTCCTACAGTGATTTATCGTTATATCGAACGATTGCGAGGGCTGGGAAGTGAATCCTTAGCTTATTTCGATGCAGAACGTGTGGAAAAGGAGAATATCGCGTTTCCGAGCCTCCTAGAGTGATTTATCGTTATATCGAACGATTGCGAGGGCTGGCAAGTGAATCCTTAGCTTCTTTCGATGCAGAACGTGTGGCAAAGGTAAATATCGCGTTTCCGAGTCTCCTACAGTGATTTATCGTTATATCGAACGATTGCGAGGGCTGGGAAGTGAATCCTTAGCTTCTTTAGATGCAGAACGTGTGGAAAAGGTGAATATCGCGTTTCCGAGCCTCCTAGAGTGATTTATCGTTATATCGAACGATTGCGAGGGCTGGGAAGTGAATCCTTAGCTTCTTTCGATGCAGAACGTGTGGAAAAGGTGAATATCGCGTTTCCGAGCCTCCTAGAGTGATTTATCGCTATATCGAACGATTGCGAGGGCTGGGAAGTGAATCCTTAACTTCTTTCGATGCAGAACGTGTGGCAAAGGTAAATATCGCGTTTCCGAGTCTCCTACAGTGATTTATCGTTATATCGAACGATTGCGAGGGCTGGCAAGTGAATCCTTAGCTTCTTTCGATGCAGAACGTGTGGCAAAGGTAAATATCGCGTTTCCGAGTCTCCTACAGTGATTTATCGTTATATCGAACGATTGCGAGGGCTGGGAAGTGAATCCTTAGCTTCTTTCGATGCAGAACGTGTGGAAAAGGTGAATATCGCGTTTCCGAGCCTCCTAGAGTGATTTATCGTTATATCGAACGATTGCGAGGGCTGGGAAGTGAATCCTTAGCTTATTTCGAAGCAGAACGTGTGGCAAAGGTAAATATCGCGTTTCCGAGCCTCCTAGAGTGATTTATCGTTATATCGAACGATTGCGAGGGCTGGGAAGTGAATCCTTAGCTTATTTCGATGCAGAACGTGTGGAAAAGGAGAATATCGCGTTTCCGAGCCTCCTAGAGTGATTTATCGTTATATCGAACGATTGCGAGGGCTGGGAAGTGAATCCTTAGCTTATTTCGATGCAGAACGTGTGGAAAAGGAGAATATCGCGTTTCCGAGCCTCCTAGATTGATTTATCGTTATATCGAACGATTGCGAGGGCTGGGAAGTGAATCCTTAGCTTCTTTCGATGCAGAACGTGTGGAAAAGGAGAATATCGCGTTTCCGAGCCTCCTAGAGTGATTTATCGTTATATCGAACGATTGCGAGGGCTGGCAAGTGAATCCTTAGCTTCTTTCGATGCAGAACGTGTGGCAAAGGTAAATATCGCGTTTCCGAGTCTCCTACAGTGATTTATCGTTATATCGAACGATTGCGAGGGCTGGGAAGTGAATCCTTAGCTTCTTTCGATGCAGAACGTGTGGAAAAGGTGAATATCGCGTTTCCGAGCCTCCTAGAGTGATTTATCGTTATATCGAACGATTGCGAGGGCTGGGAAGTGAATCCTTAGCTTATTTCGAAGCAGAACGTGTGGAAAAGGTGAATATCGCGGTTCCGAGCCTCCTAGAGTGATTTATCGTTATATCGAACGATTGCGAGGGCTGGGAAGTGAATCCTTAGCTCATTTCGATGCAGAACGTGTGGAAAAAGAGAATATCGCGTTTCCGAGCCTCCTAGAGTGATTTATCGTTATATCGAACGATTGCGATGGCTGGGAAGTGAATCCTTAGCTTCTTTCGATGCAGAACGTGTGGAAAAGGTGAATATCGCGTTTCCGAGCCTCCTAGAGTGATTTATCGCTATATCGAACGATTGCGAGGGCTGGGAAGTGAATCCTTAGCTTATTTCGATGCAGAACGTGTGGAAAAGGAGAATATCGCGTTTCCGAATCTCCTACAGTGATTTATCGTTATATCGAACGATTGCGAGGGCTGGGAAGTGAATCCTTAGCTTCTTTCGATGCAGAACGTGTGGAAAAGGTAAATATCGCGTTTCCGAGTCTCCTACAGTGATTTATCGTTATATCGAACGATTGCGAGGGCTGGGAAGTGAATCCTTAGCTTATTTCGATGCAGAACGTGTGGAAAAGGAGAATATCGCGTTTCCGAGCCTCCTAGAGTGATTTATCGTTATATCGAACGATTGCGAGGGCTGGGAAGTGAATCCTTAGCTTATTTCGATGCAGAACGTGTGGAAAAGGAGAATATCGCGTTTCCGAGCCTCCTACAGTGATTTATCGTTATATCGAACGATTGCGAGGGCTGGGAAGTGAATCCTTAGCTCATTTCGATGCAGAACGTGTGGAAAAGGAGAATATCGCGTTTCCGAGCCTCCTAGAGTGATTTATCGTTATATCGAACGATTGCGAGGGCTGGGAAGTGAATCCTTAGCTTCTTTCGATGCAGAACGTGTGGCAAAGGTAAATATCGCGTTTCCGAGTCTCCTACAGTGATTTATCGTTATATCGAACGATTGCGAGGGCTGGGAAGTGAATCCTTAACTTCTTTCGATGCAGAACGTGTGGCAAAGGTAAATATCGCGTTTCCGAGTCTCCTACAGTGATTTATCGTTATATCGAACGATTGCGAGGGCTGGGAAGTGAATCCTTAGCTTATTTCGATGCAGAACGTGTGGCAAAGGTAAATATCGCGTTTCCGAGTCTCCTACAGTGATTTATCGTTATATCGAACGATTGCGAGGGCTGGGAAGTGAATCCTTAGCTTATTTCGATGCAGAACGTGTGGAAAAGGAGAATATCGCGTTTCCGAGCTTCCTAGAGTGATTTATCGTTATATCGAACGATTGCGAGGGCTGGGAAGTGAATCCTTAGCTTATTTCGATGCAGAACGTGTGGAAAAGGAGAATATCGCGTTTCCGAGCCTCCTAGAGTGATTTATCGTTATATCGAACGATTGCGAGGGCTGGGAAGTGAATCCTTAGCTTATTTCGATGCAGAACGTGTGGAAAAGGAGAATATCGCGTTTCCGAGCCTCCTAGAGTGATTTATCGTTATATCGAACGATTGCGAGGGCTGGGAAGTGAATCCTTAGCTTATTTCGATGCAGAACGTGTGGAAAAGGAGAATATCGCGTTTCCGAGCCTCCTAGAGTGATTTATCGTTATATCGAACGATTGCGAGGGCTGGGAAGTGAATCCTTAGCTTCTTTCGATGCAGAACGTGTGGAAAAGGAGAATATCGCGTTTCCGAGCCTCCTAGAGTGATTTATCGTTATATCGAACGATTGCGAGGGCTGGGAAGTGAATCCTTAGCTTCTTTCGATGCAGAACGTGTGGAAAAGGTGAATATCGCGTTTCCGAGCCTCCTAGAGTGATTTATCGTTATATCGAACGATTGCGAGGGCTGGGAAGTGAATCATTAGCTTATTTCGATGCAGAACGTGTGGAAAAGGAGAATATCGCGTTTCCGAATCTCCTACAGTGATTTATCGTTATATCGAACGATTGCGAGGGCTGGGAAGTGAATCCTTAGCTTATTTCGATGCAGAACTTGTGGAAAAGGAGAATATCGCGTTTCCGAGCCTCCTAGAGTGATTTATCGTTATATCGAACGATTGCGAGGGCTGGCAAGTGAATCCTTAGCTTCTTTCGATGCAGAACGTGTGGCAAAGGTAAATATCGCGTTTCCGAGTCTCCTACAGTGATTTATCGTTATATCGAACGATTGCGAGGGCTGGGAAGTGAATCCTTAGCTTCTTTCGATGCAGAACGTGTGGAAAAGGTGAATATCGCGTTTCCGAGCCTCCTAGAGTGATTTATCGTTATATCGAACGATTGCGAGGGCTGGGAAGTGAATCCTTAGCTTCTTTCGATGCAGAACGTGTGGAAAAGGTGAATATCGCGTTTCCGAGCCTCCTAGAGTGATTTATCGCTATATCGAACGATTGCGAGGGCTGGGAAGTGAATCCTTAACTTCTTTCGATGCAGAACGTGTGGCAAAGGTAAATATCGCGTTTCCGAGTCTCCTACAGTGATTTATCGTTATATCGAACGATTGCGAGGGCTGGCAAGTGAATCCTTAGCTTCTTTCGATGCAGAACGTGTGGCAAAGGTAAATATCGCGTTTCCGAGTCTCCTACAGTGATTTATCGTTATATCGAACGATTGCGAGGGCTGGGAAGTGAATCCTTAGCTTCTTTCGATGCAGAACGTGTGGAAAAGGTGAATATCGCGTTTCCGAGCCTCCTAGAGTGATTTATCGTTATATCGAACGATTGCGAGGGCTGGGAATTGAATCCTTAGCTTATTTCGAAGCAGAACGTGTGGCAAAGGTAAATATCGCGTTTCCGAGTCTCCTACAGTGATTTATCGTTATATCGAACGATTGCGAGGGCTGGGAAGTGAATCCTTAGCTTCTTTCGATGCAGAACGTGTGGCAAAGGTAAATATCGCGTTTCCGAGTCTCCTACAGTGATTTATCGTTATATCGAACGATTGCGAGGGCTGGGAAGTGAATCCTTAGCTCATTTCGATGCAGAACGTGTGGAAAAGGAGAATATCGCTTTTCCGAGCCTCCTAGAGTGATTTATCGTTATATCGAACGATTGCGAGGGCTGGGAAGTGAATCCTTAGCTTCTTTCGATGCAGAACGTGTGGCAAAGGTAAATATCGCGTTTCCGAGTCTCCTACAGTGATTTATCGTTATATCGAACGATTGCGAGGGCTGGGAAGTGAATCCTTAACTTCTTTCGATGCAGAACGTGTGGCAAAGGTAAATATCGCGTTTCCGAGTCTCCTACAGTGATTTATCGTTATATCGAACGATTGCGAGGGCTGGGAAGTGAATCCTTAGCTTATTTCGATGCAGAACGTGTGGCAAAGGTAAATATCGCGTTTCCGAGTCTCCTACAGTGATTTATCGTTATATCGAACGATTGCGAGGGCTGGGAAGTGAATCCTTAGCTTATTTCGATGCAGAACGTGTGGAAAAGGAGAATATCGCGTTTCCGAGCTTCCTAGAGTGATTTATCGTTATATCGAACGATTGCGAGGGCTGGGAAGTGAATCCTTAGCTTATTTCGATGCAGAACGTGTGGAAAAGGAGAATATCGCGTTTCCGAGCCTCCTAGAGTGATTTATCGTTATATCGAACGATTGCGAGGGCTGGGAAGTGAATCCTTAGCTTATTTCGATGCAGAACGTGTGGAAAAGGAGAATATCGCGTTTCCGAGCCTCCTAGAGTGATTTATCGTTATATCGAACGATTGCGAGGGCTGGGAAGTGAATCCTTAGCTTATTTCGATGCAGAACGTGTGGAAAAGGAGAATATCGCGTTTCCGAGCCTCTAGAGTGATTTATCGTTATATCGAACGATTGCGAGGGCTGGGAAGTGAATCCTTAGCTTCTTTCGATGCAGAACGTGTGGAAAAGGAGAATATCGCGTTTCCGAGCCTCCTAGAGTGATTTATCGTTATATCGAACGATTGCGAGGGCTGGGAAGTGAATCCTTAGCTTCTTTCGATGCAGAACGTGTGGAAAAGGTGAATATCGCGTTTCCGAGCCTCCTAGAGTGATTTATCGTTATATCGAACGATTGCGAGGGCTGGGAAGTGAATCCTTAGCTTATTTCGATGCAGAACGTGTGGAAAAGGAGAATATCGCGTTTCCGAATCTCCTACAGTGATTTATCGTTATATCGAACGATTGCGAGGGCTGGGAAGTGAATCCTTAGCTTATTTCGATGCAGAACTTGTGGAAAAGGAGAATATCGCGTTTCCGAGCCTCCTAGAGTGATTTATCGTTATATCGAACGATTGCGAGGGCTGGCAAGTGAATCCTTAGCTTCTTTCGATGCAGAACGTGTGGCAAAGGTAAATATCGCGTTTCCGAGTCTCCTACAGTGATTTATCGTTATATCGAACGATTGCGAGGGCTGGGAAGTGAATCCTTAGCTTCTTTCGATGCAGAACGTGTGGAAAAGGTGAATATCGCGTTTCCGAGCCTCCTAGAGTGATTTATCGTTATATCGAACGATTGCGAGGGCTGGGAAGTGAATCCTTAGCTTATTTCGAAGCAGAACGTGTGGAAAAGGTGAATATCGCGGTTCCGAGCCTCCTAGAGTGATTTATCGTTATATCGAACGATTGCGAGGGCTGGGAAGTGAATCCTTAGCTCATTTCGATGCAGAACGTGTGGAAAAAGAGAATATCGCGTTTCCGAGCCTCCTAGAGTGATTTATCGTTATATCGAACGATTGCGAGGGCTGGGAAGTGAATCCTTAGCTTCTTTCGATGCAGAACGTGTGGAAAAGGTGAATATCGCGTTTCCGAGCCTCCTAGAGTGATTTATCGCTATATCGAACGATTGCGAGGGCTGGGAAGTGAATCCTTAGCTTATTTCGATGCAGAACGTGTGGAAAAGGAGAATATCGCGTTTCCGAATCTCCTACAGTGATTTATCGTTATATCGAACGATTGCGAGGGCTGGGAAGTGAATCCTTAGCTTATTTCGATGCAGAACGTGTGGAAAAGGAGAATATCGCGTTTCCGAGCCTCCTAGAGTGATTTATCGTTATATCGAACGATTGCGAGGGCTGGCAAGTGAATCCTTAGCTTCTTTCGATGCAGAACGTGTGGCAAAGGTAAATATCGCGTTTCCGAGTCTCCTACAGTGATTTATCGTTATATCGAACGATTGCGAGGGCTGGGAAGTGAATCCTTAGCTTCTTTAGATGCAGAACGTGTGGAAAAGGTGAATATCGCGTTTCCGAGCCTCCTAGAGTGATTTATCGTTATATCGAACGATTGCGAGGGCTGGGAAGTGAATCCTTAGCTTCTTTCGATGCAGAACGTGTGGAAAAGGTGAATATCGCGTTTCCGAGCCTCCTAGAGTGATTTATCGCTATATCGAACGATTGCGAGGGCTGGGAAGTGAATCCTTAACTTCTTTCGATGCAGAACGTGTGGCAAAGGTAAATATCGCGTTTCCGAGTCTCCTACAGTGATTTATCGTTATATCGAACGATTGCGAGGGCTGGCAAGTGAATCCTTAGCTTCTTTCGATGCAGAACGTGTGGCAAAGGTAAATATCGCGTTTCCGAGTCTCCTACAGTGATTTATCGTTATATCGAACGATTGCGAGGGCTGGGAAGTGAATCCTTAGCTTCTTTCGATGCAGAACGTGTGGAAAAGGTGAATATCGCGTTTCCGAGCCTCCTAGAGTGATTTATCGTTATATCGAACGATTGCGAGGGCTGGGAAGTGAATCCTTAGCTTATTTCGAAGCAGAACGTGTGGCAAAGGTAAATATCGCGTTTCCGAGCCTCCTAGAGTGATTTATCGTTATATCGAACGATTGCGAGGGCTGGGAAGTGAATCCTTAGCTTATTTCGATGCAGAACGTGTGGAAAAGGAGAATATCGCGTTTCCGAGCCTCCTAGAGTGATTTATCGTTATATCGAACGATTGCGAGGGCTGGGAAGTGAATCCTTAGCTTATTTCGATGCAGAACGTGTGGAAAAGGAGAATATCGCGTTTCCGAGCCTCCTAGATTGATTTATCGTTATATCGAACGATTGCGAGGGCTGGGAAGTGAATCCTTAGCTTCTTTCGATGCAGAACGTGTGGAAAAGGAGAATATCGCGTTTCCGAGCCTCCTAGAGTGATTTATCGTTATATCGAACGATTGCGAGGGCTGGCAAGTGAATCCTTAGCTTCTTTCGATGCAGAACGTGTGGCAAAGGTAAATATCGCGTTTCCGAGTCTCCTACAGTGATTTATCGTTATATCGAACGATTGCGAGGGCTGGGAAGTGAATCCTTAGCTTCTTTCGATGCAGAACGTGTGGAAAAGGTGAATATCGCGTTTCCGAGCCTCCTAGAGTGATTTATCGTTATATCGAACGATTGCGAGGGCTGGGAAGTGAATCCTTAGCTTATTTCGAAGCAGAACGTGTGGAAAAGGTGAATATCGCGGTTCCGAGCCTCCTAGAGTGATTTATCGTTATATCGAACGATTGCGAGGGCTGGGAAGTGAATCCTTAGCTCATTTCGATGCAGAACGTGTGGAAAAAGAGAATATCGCGTTTCCGAGCCTCCTAGAGTGATTTATCGTTATATCGAACGATTGCGATGGCTGGGAAGTGAATCCTTAGCTTCTTTCGATGCAGAACGTGTGGAAAAGGTGAATATCGCGTTTCCGAGCCTCCTAGAGTGATTTATCGCTATATCGAACGATTGCGAGGGCTGGGAAGTGAATCCTTAGCTTATTTCGATGCAGAACGTGTGGAAAAGGAGAATATCGCGTTTCCGAATCTCCTACAGTGATTTATCGTTATATCGAACGATTGCGAGGGCTGGGAAGTGAATCCTTAGCTTCTTTCGATGCAGAACGTGTGGAAAAGGTAAATATCGCGTTTCCGAGTCTCCTACAGTGATTTATCGTTATATCGAACGATTGCGAGGGCTGGCAAGTGAATCCTTAGCTTCTTTCGATGCAGAACGTGTGGCAAAGGTAAATATCGCGTTTCCGAGTCTCCTACAGTGATTTATCGTTATATCGAACGATTGCGAGGGCTGGCAAGTGAATCCTTAGCTTATTTCGATGCAGAACGTGTGGAAAAGGAGAATATCGCGTTTCCGAGCCTCCTAGAGTGATTTATCGTTATATCGAACGATTGCGAGGGCTGGGAAGTGAATCCTTAGCTTCTTTCGATGCAGAACGTGTGGCAAAGGTAAATATCGCGTTTCCGAGTCTCCTACAGTGATTTATCGTTATATCGAACGATTGCGAGGGCTGGGAAGTGAATCCTTAACTTCTTTCGATGCAGAACGTGTGGCAAAGGTAAATATCGCGTTCCCGAGTCTCCTACAGTGATTTATCGTTATATCGAACGATTGCGAGGGCTGGGAAGTGAATCCTTAGCTTATTTCGATGCAGAACGTGTGGCAAAGGTAAATATCGCGTTTCCGAGTCTCCTACAGTGATTTATCGTTATATCGAACGATTGCGAGGGCTGGGAAGTGAATCCTTAGCTTATTTCGATGCAGAACGTGTGGAAAAGGAGAATATCGCGTTTCCGAGCTTCCTAGAGTGATTTATCGTTATATCGAACGATTGCGAGGGCTGGGAAGTGAATCCTTAGCTTATTTCGATGCAGAACGTGTGGAAAAGGAGAATATCGCGTTTCCGAGCCTCCTAGAGTGATTTATCGTTATATCGAACGATTGCGAGGGCTGGGAAGTGAATCCTTAGCTTATTTCGATGCAGAACGTGTGGAAAAGGAGAATATCGCGTTTCCGAGCCTCCTAGAGTGATTTATCGTTATATCGAACGATTGCGAGGGCTGGGAAGTGAATCCTTAGCTTATTTCGATGCAGAACGTGTGGAAAAGGAGAATATCGCGTTTCCGAGCCTCTAGAGTGATTTATCGTTATATCGAACGATTGCGAGGGCTGGGAAGTGAATCCTTAGCTTCTTTCGATGCAGAACGTGTGGAAAAGGAGAATATCGCGTTTCCGAGCCTCCTAGAGTGATTTATCGTTATATCGAACGATTGCGAGGGCTGGGAAGTGAATCCTTAGATTCTTTCGATGCAGAACGTGTGGAAAAGGTGAATATCGCGTTTCCGAGCCTCCTAGAGTGATTTATCGTTATATCGAACGATTGCGAGGGCTGGGAAGTGAATCCTTAGCTTATTTCGATGCAGAACGTGTGGAAAAGGAGAATATCGCGTTTCCGAATCTCCTACAGTGATTTATCGTTATATCGAACGATTGCGAGGGCTGGGAAGTGAATCCTTAGCTTATTTCGATGCAGAACTTGTGGAAAAGGAGAATATCGCGTTTCCGAGCCTCCTAGAGTGATTTATCGTTATATCGAACGATTGCGAGGGCTGGCAAGTGAATCCTTAGCTTCTTTCGATGCAGAACGTGTGGCAAAGGTAAATATCGCGTTTCCGAGTCTCCTACAGTGATTTATCGTTATATCGAACGATTGCGAGGGCTGGGAAGTGAATCCTTAGCTTCTTTCGATGCAGAACGTGTGGAAAAGGTGAATATCGCGTTTCCGAGCCTCCTAGAGTGATTTATCGTTATATCGAACGATTGCGAGGGCTGGGAAGTGAATCCTTAGCTTATTTCGAAGCAGAACGTGTGGAAAAGGTGAATATCGCGGTTCCGAGCCTCCTAGAGTGATTTATCGTTATATCGAACGATTGCGAGGGCTGGGAAGTGAATCCTTAGCTCATTTCGATGCAGAACGTGTGGAAAAAGAGAATATCGCGTTTCCGAGCCTCCTAGAGTGATTTATCGTTATATCGAACGATTGCGAGGGCTGGGAAGTGAATCCTTAGCTTCTTTCGATGCAGAACGTGTGGAAAAGGTGAATATCGCGTTTCCGAGCCTCCTAGAGTGATTTATCGCTATATCGAACGATTGCGAGGGCTGGGAAGTGAATCCTTAGCTTATTTCGATGCAGAACGTGTGGAAAAGGAGAATATCGCGTTTCCGAATCTCCTACAGTGATTTATCGTTATATCGAACGATTGCGAGGGCTGGGAAGTGAATCCTTAGCTTATTTCGATGCAGAACGTGTGGAAAAGGAGAATATCGCGTTTCCGAGCCTCCTAGAGTGATTTATCGTTATATCGAACGATTGCGAGGGCTGGCAAGTGAATCCTTAGCTTCTTTCGATGCAGAACGTGTGGCAAAGGTAAATATCGCGTTTCCGAGTCTCCTACAGTGATTTATCGTTATATCGAACGATTGCGAGGGCTGGGAAGTGAATCCTTAGCTTCTTTAGATGCAGAACGTGTGGAAAAGGTGAATATCGCGTTTCCGAGCCTCCTAGAGTGATTTATCGTTATATCGAACGATTGCGAGGGCTGGGAAGTGAATCCTTAGCTTCTTTCGATGCAGAACGTGTGGAAAAGGTGAATATCGCGTTTCCGAGCCTCCTAGAGTGATTTATCGCTATATCGAACGATTGCGAGGGCTGGGAAGTGAATCCTTAACTTCTTTCGATGCAGAACGTGTGGCAAAGGTAAATATCGCGTTTCCGAGTCTCCTACAGTGATTTATCGTTATATCGAACGATTGCGAGGGCTGGCAAGTGAATCCTTAGCTTCTTTCGATGCAGAACGTGTGGCAAAGGTAAATATCGCGTTTCCGAGTCTCCTACAGTGATTTATCGTTATATCGAACGATTGCGAGGGCTGGGAAGTGAATCCTTAGCTTCTTTCGATGCAGAACGTGTGGAAAAGGTGAATATCGCGTTTCCGAGCCTCCTAGAGTGATTTATCGTTATATCGAACGATTGCGAGGGCTGGGAAGTGAATCCTTAGCTTATTTCGAAGCAGAACGTGTGGCAAAGGTAAATATCGCGTTTCCGAGCCTCCTAGAGTGATTTATCGTTATATCGAACGATTGCGAGGGCTGGGAAGTGAATCCTTAGCTTATTTCGATGCAGAACGTGTGGAAAAGGAGAATATCGCGTTTCCGAGCCTCCTAGAGTGATTTATCGTTATATCGAACGATTGCGAGGGCTGGGAAGTGAATCCTTAGCTTATTTCGATGCAGAACGTGTGGAAAAGGAGAATATCGCGTTTCCGAGCCTCCTAGATTGATTTATCGTTATATCGAACGATTGCGAGGGCTGGGAAGTGAATCCTTAGCTTCTTTCGATGCAGAACGTGTGGAAAAGGAGAATATCGCGTTTCCGAGCCTCCTAGAGTGATTTATCGTTATATCGAACGATTGCGAGGGCTGGCAAGTGAATCCTTAGCTTCTTTCGATGCAGAACGTGTGGCAAAGGTAAATATCGCGTTTCCGAGTCTCCTACAGTGATTTATCGTTATATCGAACGATTGCGAGGGCTGGGAAGTGAATCCTTAGCTTCTTTCGATGCAGAACGTGTGGAAAAGGTGAATATCGCGTTTCCGAGCCTCCTAGAGTGATTTATCGTTATATCGAACGATTGCGAGGGCTGGGAAGTGAATCCTTAGCTTATTTCGAAGCAGAACGTGTGGAAAAGGTGAATATCGCGGTTCCGAGCCTCCTAGAGTGATTTATCGTTATATCGAACGATTGCGAGGGCTGGGAAGTGAATCCTTAGCTCATTTCGATGCAGAACGTGTGGAAAAAGAGAATATCGCGTTTCCGAGCCTCCTAGAGTGATTTATCGTTATATCGAACGATTGCGATGGCTGGGAAGTGAATCCTTAGCTTCTTTCGATGCAGAACGTGTGGAAAAGGTGAATATCGCGTTTCCGAGCCTCCTAGAGTGATTTATCGCTATATCGAACGATTGCGAGGGCTGGGAAGTGAATCCTTAGCTTATTTCGATGCAGAACGTGTGGAAAAGGAGAATATCGCGTTTCCGAATCTCCTACAGTGATTTATCGTTATATCGAACGATTGCGAGGGCTGGGAAGTGAATCCTTAGCTTCTTTCGATGCAGAACGTGTGGAAAAGGTAAATATCGCGTTTCCGAGTCTCCTACAGTGATTTATCGTTATATCGAACGATTGCGAGGGCTGGCAAGTGAATCCTTAGCTTCTTTCGATGCAGAACGTGTGGCAAAGGTAAATATCGCGTTTCCGAGTCTCCTACAGTGATTTATCGTTATATCGAACGATTGCGAGGGCTGGCAAGTGAATCCTTAGCTTATTTCGATGCAGAACGTGTGGAAAAGGAGAATATCGCGTTTCCGAGCCTCCTAGAGTGATTTATCGTTATATCGAACGATTGCGAGGGCTGGGAAGTGAATCCTTAGCTTCTTTCGATGCAGAACGTGTGGAAAAGGAGAATATCGCGTTTCCGAGCCTCCTAGAGTGATTTATCGTTATATCGAACGATTGCGAGGGCTGGGAAGTGAATCCTTAGCTTCTTTCGATGCAGAACGTGTGGCAAAGGTAAATATCGCGTTTCCGAGTCTCCTACCGTGATTTATCGTTATATCGAACGATTGCGAGGGCTGGGAAGTGAATCCTTAGCTTATTTCGATGCAGAACGTGTGGAAAAGGAGAATATCGCGTTTCCGAATCTCCTACAGTGATTTATCGTTATATCGAACGATTGCGAGGGCTGGCAAGTGAATCCTTAGCTTCTTTCGATGCAGAACGTGTGGCAAAGGTAAATATCGCGTTTCCGAGTCTCCTACAGTGATTTATCGTTATATCGAACGATTGCGAGGGCTGGGAAGTGAATCCTTAGCTTATTTCGATGCAGAACGTGTGGAAAAGGAGAATATCGCGTTTCCGAGCTTCCTAGAGTGATTTATCGTTATATCGAACGATTGCGAGGGCTGGGAAGTGAATCCTTAGCTTATTTCGATGCAGAACGTGTGGAAAAGGAGAATATCGCGTTTCCGAGCCTCCTAGAGTGATTTATCGTTATATCGAACGATTGCGAGGGCTGGGAAGTGAATCCTTAGCTTCTTTCGATGCAGAACGTGTGGAAAAGGAGAATATCGCGTTTCCGAGCCTCCTAGAGTGATTTATCGTTATATCGAACGATTGCGAGGGCTGGGAAGTGAATCCTTAGCTTATTTCGAAGCAGAACATGTGGCAAAGGTAAATATCGCGTTTCCGAGTCTCCTACAGTGATTTATCGTTATATCTAACGATTGCGAGGGCTGGGAAGTGAATCCTTAGCTTCTTTCGATGCAGAACGTGTGGCAAAGGTAAATATCGCGTTTCCGAGTCTCCTACAGTGATTTATCGTTATATCGAACGATTGCGAGGGCTGGGAAGTGAATCCTTAGCTCATTTCGATGCAGAACGTGTGGAAAAGGAGAATATCGCGTTTCCGAGCCTCCTAGAGTGATTTATCGTTATATCGAACGATTGCGAGGGCTGGGAAGTGAATCCTTAGCTTATTTCGATGCAGAACGTGTGGAAAAGGAGAATATCGCGTTTCCGAGCCTCCTAGAGTGATTTATCGTTATATCGAACGATTGCGAGGGCTGGGAAGTGAATCCTTAGCTTCTTTCGATGCAGAACGTGTGGCAAAGGTAAATATCGCGTTTCCGAGTCTCCTACAGTGATTTATCGTTATATCGAACGATTGCGAGGGCTGGGAAGTGAATCCTTAGCTCATTTCGATGCAGAACGTGTGGAAAAGGAGAATATCGCGTTTCCGAGCCTCCTAGAGTGATTTATCGTTATATCGAACGATTGCGAGGGCTGGGAAGTGAATCCTTAGCTTCTTTCGATGCAGAACGTGTGGCAAAGGTAAATATCGCGTTTCCGAGTCTCCTACAGTGATTTATCGTTATATCGAACGATTGCGAGGGCTGGGAAGTGAATCCTTAACTTCTTTCGATGCAGAACGTGTGGCAAAGGTAAATATCGCGTTTCCGAGTCTCCTACAGTGATTTATCGTTATATCGAACGATTGCGAGGGCTGGGAAGTGAATCCTTAGCTTATTTCGATGCAGAACGTGTGGCAAAGGTAAATATCGCGTTTCCGAGTCTCCTACAGTGATTTATCGTTATATCGAACGATTGCGAGGGCTGGCAAGTGAATCCTTAGCTTCTTTCGATGCAGAACGTGTGGCAAAGGTAAATATCGCGTTTCCGAGTCTCCTACAGTGATTTATCGTTATATCGAACGATTGCGAGGGCTGGGAAGTGAATCCTTAGCTTCTTTCGATGCAGAACGTGTGGAAAAGGTGAATATCGCGTTTCCGAGCCTCCTAGAGTGATTTATCGTTATATCGAACGATTGCGAGGGCTGGGAAGTGAATCCTTAGCTTATTTCGAAGCAGAACGTGTGGCAAAGGTAAATATCGCGTTTCCGAGTCTCCTACAGTGATTTATCGTTATATCGAACGATTGCGAGGGCTGGGAAGTGAATCCTTAGCTTCTTTCGATGCAGAACGTGTGGCAAAGGTAAATATCGCGTTTCCGAGTCTCCTACAGTGATTTATCGTTATATCGAACGATTGCGAGGGCTGGGAAGTGAATCCTTAGCTCATTTCGATGCAGAACGTGTGGAAAAGGAGAATATCGCGTTTCCGAGCCTCCTAGAGTGATTTATCGTTATATCGAACGATTGCGAGGGCTGGGAAGTGAATCCTTAGCTTCTTTCGATGCAGAACGTGTGGCAAAGGTAAATATCGCGTTTCCGAGTCTCCTACAGTGATTTATCGTTATATCGAACGATTGCGAGGGCTGGGAAGTGAACCCTTAACTTCTTTCGATGCAGAACGTGTGGCAAAGGTAAATATCGCGTTTCCGAGTCTCCTACAGTGATTTATCGTTATATCGAACGATTGCGAGGGCTGGGAAGTGAATCCTTAGCTTATTTCGATGCAGAACGTGTGGCAAAGGTAAATATCGCGTTTCCGAGTCTCCTACAGTGATTTATCGTTATATCGAACGATTGCGAGGGCTGGGAAGTGAATCCTTAGCTTATTTCGATGCAGAACGTGTGGAAAAGGAGAATATCGCGTTTCCGAGCTTCCTAGAGTGATTTATCGTTATATCGAACGATTGCGAGGGCTGGGAAGTGAATCCTTAGCTTATTTCGATGCAGAACGTGTGGAAAAGGAGAATATCGCGTTTCCGAGCCTCCTAGAGTGATTTATCGTTATATCGAACGATTGCGAGGGCTGGGAAGTGAATCCTTAGCTTATTTCGATGCAGAACGTGTGGAAAAGGAGAATATCGCGTTTCCGAGCCTCCTAGAGTGATTTATCGTTATATCGAACGATTGCGAGGGCTGGGAAGTGAATCCTTAGCTTATTTCGATGCAGAACGTGTGGAAAAGGAGAATATCGCGTTTCCGAGCCTCCTAGAGTGATTTATCGTTATATCGAACGATTGCGAGGGCTGGGAAGTGAATCCTTAGCTTCTTTCGATGCAGAACGTGTGGAAAAGGAGAATATCGCGTTTCCGAGCCTCCTAGAGTGATTTATCGTTATATCGAACGATTGCGAGGGCTGGGAAGTGAATCCTTAGCTTCTTTCGATGCAGAACGTGTGGAAAAGGTGAATATCGCGTTTCCGAGCCTCCTAGAGTGATTTATCGTTATATCGAACGATTGCGAGGGCTGGGAAGTGAATCCTTAGCTTATTTCGATGCAGAACGTGTGGAAAAGGAGAATATCGCGTTTCCGAATCTCCTACAGTGATTTATCGTTATATCGAACGATTGCGAGGGCTGGGAAGTGAATCCTTAGCTTATTTCGATGCAGAACTTGTGGAAAAGGAGAATATCGCGTTTCCGAGCCTCCTAGAGTGATTTATCGTTATATCGAACGATTGCGAGGGCTGGCAAGTGAATCCTTAGCTTCTTTCGATGCAGAACGTGTGGCAAAGGTAAATATCGCGTTTCCGAGTCTCCTACAGTGATTTATCGTTATATCGAACGATTGCGAGGGCTGGGAAGTGAATCCTTAGCTTCTTTCGATGCAGAACGTGTGGAAAAGGTGAATATCGCGTTTCCGAGCCTCCTAGAGTGATTTATCGTTATATCGAACGATTGCGAGGGCTGGGAAGTGAATCCTTAGCTTCTTTCGATGCAGAACGTGTGGAAAAGGTGAATATCGCGTTTCCGAGCCTCCTAGAGTGATTTATCGCTATATCGAACGATTGCGAGGGCTGGGAAGTGAATCCTTAACTTCTTTCGATGCAGAACGTGTGGCAAAGGTAAATATCGCGTTTCCGAGTCTCCTACAGTGATTTATCGTTATATCGAACGATTGCGAGGGCTGGCAAGTGAATCCTTAGCTTCTTTCGATGCAGAACGTGTGGCAAAGGTAAATATCGCGTTTCCGAGTCTCCTACAGTGATTTATCGTTATATCGAACGATTGCGAGGGCTGGGAAGTGAATCCTTAGCTTCTTTCGATGCAGAACGTGTGGAAAAGGTGAATATCGCGTTTCCGAGCCTCCTAGAGTGATTTATCGTTATATCGAACGATTGCGAGGGCTGGGAAGTGAATCCTTAGCTTATTTCGAAGCAGAACGTGTGGCAAAGGTAAATATCGCGTTTCCGAGTCTCCTACAGTGATTTATCGTTATATCGAACGATTGCGAGGGCTGGGAAGTGAATCCTTAGCTTCTTTCGATGCAGAACGTGTGGCAAAGGTAAATATCGCGTTTCCGAGTCTCCTACAGTGATTTATCGTTATATCGAACGATTGCGAGGGCTGGGAAGTGAATCCTTAGCTCATTTCGATGCAGAACGTGTGGAAAAGGAGAATATCGCTTTTCCGAGCCTCCTAGAGTGATTTATCGTTATATCGAACGATTGCGAGGGCTGGGAAGTGAATCCTTAGCTTCTTTCGATGCAGAACGTGTGGCAAAGGTAAATATCGCGTTTCCGAGTCTCCTACAGTGATTTATCGTTATATCGAACGATTGCGAGGGCTGGGAAGTGAATCCTTAACTTCTTTCGATGCAGAACGTGTGGCAAAGGTAAATATCGCGTTTCCGAGTCTCCTACAGTGATTTATCGTTATATCGAACGATTGCGAGGGCTGGGAAGTGAATCCTTAGCTTATTTCGATGCAGAACGTGTGGCAAAGGTAAATATCGCGTTTCCGAGTCTCCTACAGTGATTTATCGTTATATCGAACGATTGCGAGGGCTGGGAAGTGAATCCTTAGCTTATTTCGATGCAGAACGTGTGGAAAAGGAGAATATCGCGTTTCCGAGCTTCCTAGAGTGATTTATCGTTATATCGAACGATTGCGAGGGCTGGGAAGTGAATCCTTAGCTTATTTCGATGCAGAACGTGTGGAAAAGGAGAATATCGCGTTTCCGAGCCTCCTAGAGTGATTTATCGTTATATCGAACGATTGCGAGGGCTGGGAAGTGAATCCTTAGCTTATTTCGATGCAGAACGTGTGGAAAAGGAGAATATCGCGTTTCCGAGCCTCCTAGAGTGATTTATCGTTATATCGAACGATTGCGAGGGCTGGGAAGTGAATCCTTAGCTTATTTCGATGCAGAACGTGTGGAAAAGGAGAATATCGCGTTTCCGAGCCTCCTAGAGTGATTTATCGTTATATCGAACGATTGCGAGGGCTGGGAAGTGAATCCTTAGCTTCTTTCGATGCAGAACGTGTGGAAAAGGAGAATATCGCGTTTCCGAGCCTCCTAGAGTGATTTATCGTTATATCGAACGATTGCGAGGGCTGGGAAGTGAATCCTTAGCTTCTTTCGATGCAGAACGTGTGGAAAAGGTGAATATCGCGTTTCCGAGCCTCCTAGAGTGATTTATCGTTATATCGAACGATTGCGAGGGCTGGGAAGTGAATCCTTAGCTTATTTCGATGCAGAACGTGTGGAAAAGGAGAATATCGCGTTTCCGAATCTCCTACAGTGATTTATCGTTATATCGAACGATTGCGAGGGCTGGGAAGTGAATCCTTAGCTTATTTCGATGCAGAACTTGTGGAAAAGGAGAATATCGCGTTTCCGAGCCTCCTAGAGTGATTTATCGTTATATCGAACGATTGCGAGGGCTGGCAAGTGAATCCTTAGCTTCTTTCGATGCAGAACGTGTGGCAAAGGTAAATATCGCGTTTCCGAGTCTCCTACAGTGATTTATCGTTATATCGAACGATTGCGAGGGCTGGGAAGTGAATCCTTAGCTTCTTTCGATGCAGAACGTGTGGAAAAGGTGAATATCGCGTTTCCGAGCCTCCTAGAGTGATTTATCGTTATATCGAACGATTGCGAGGGCTGGGAAGTGAATCCTTAACTTATTTCGAAGCAGAACGTGTGGAAAAGGTGAATATCGCGGTTCCGAGCCTCCTAGAGTGATTTATCGTTATATCGAACGATTGCGAGGGCTGGGAAGTGAATCCTTAGCTCATTTCGATGCAGAACGTGTGGAAAAAGAGAATATCGCGTTTCCGAGCCTCCTAGAGTGATTTATCGTTATATCGAACGATTGCGAGGGCTGGGAAGTGAATCCTTAGCTTCTTTCGATGCAGAACGTGTGGAAAAGGTGAATATCGCGTTTCCGAGCCTCCTAGAGTGATTTATCGCTATATCGAACGATTGCGAGGGCTGGGAAGTGAATCCTTAGCTTATTTCGATGCAGAACGTGTGGAAAAGGAGAATATCGCGTTTCCGAATCTCCTACAGTGATTTATCGTTATATCGAACGATTGCGAGGGCTGGGAAGTGAATCCTTAGCTTATTTCGATGCAGAACGTGTGGAAAAGGAGAATATCGCGTTTCCGAGCCTCCTAGAGTGATTTATCGTTATATCGAACGATTGCGAGGGCTGGCAAGTGAATCCTTAGCTTCTTTCGATGCAGAACGTGTGGCAAAGGTAAATATCGCGTTTCCGAGTCTCCTACAGTGATTTATCGTTATATCGAACGATTGCGAGGGCTGGGAAGTGAATCCTTAGCTTCTTTAGATGCAGAACGTGTGGAAAAGGTGAATATCGCGTTTCCGAGCCTCCTAGAGTGATTTATCGTTATATCGAACGATTGCGAGGGCTGGGAAGTGAATCCTTAGCTTCTTTCGATGCAGAACGTGTGGAAAAGGTGAATATCGCGTTTCCGAGCCTCCTAGAGTGATTTATCGCTATATCGAACGATTGCGAGGGCTGGGAAGTGAATCCTTAACTTCTTTCGATGCAGAACGTGTGGCAAAGGTAAATATCGCGTTTCCGAGTCTCCTACAGTGATTTATCGTTATATCGAACGATTGCGAGGGCTGGCAAGTGAATCCTTAGCTTCTTTCGATGCAGAACGTGTGGCAAAGGTAAATATCGCGTTTCCGAGTCTCCTACAGTGATTTATCGTTATATCGAACGATTGCGAGGGCTGGGAAGTGAATCCTTAGCTTCTTTCGATGCAGAACGTGTGGAAAAGGTGAATATCGCGTTTCCGAGCCTCCTAGAGTGATTTATCGTTATATCGAACGATTGCGAGGGCTGGGAAGTGAATCCTTAGCTTATTTCGAAGCAGAACGTGTGGCAAAGGTAAATATCGCGTTTCCGAGTCTCCTACAGTGATTTATCGTTATATCGAACGATTGCGAGGGCTGGGAAGTGAATCCTTAGCTTCTTTCGATGCAGAACGTGTGGCAAAGGTAAATATCGCGTTTCCGAGTCTCCTACAGTGATTTATCGTTATATCGAACGATTGCGAGGGCTGGGAAGTGAATCCTTAGCTCATTTCGATGCAGAACGTGTGGAAAAGGAGAATATCGCGTTTCCGAGCCTCCTAGAGTGATTTATCGTTATATCGAACGATTGCGAGGGCTGGGAAGTGAATCCTTAGCTTCTTTCGATGCAGAACGTGTGGCAAAGGTAAATATCGCGTTTCCGAGTCTCCTACAGTGATTTATCGTTATATCGAACGATTGCGAGGGCTGGGAAGTGAATCCTTAACTTCTTTCGATGCAGAACGTGTGGCAAAGGTAAATATCGCGTTTCCGAGTCTCCTACAGTGATTTATCGTTATATCGAACGATTGCGAGGGCTGGGAAGTGAATCCTTAGCTTATTTCGATGCAGAACGTGTGGCAAAGGTAAATATCGCGTTTCCGAGTCTCCTACAGTGATTTATCGTTATATCGAACGATTGCGAGGGCTGGGAAGTGAATCCTTAGCTTATTTCGATGCAGAACGTGTGGAAAAGGAGAATATCGCGTTTCCGAGCTTCCTAGAGTGATTTATCGTTATATCGAACGATTGCGAGGGCTGGGAAGTGAATCCTTAGCTTATTTCGATGCAGAACGTGTGGAAAAGGAGAATATCGCGTTTCCGAGCCTCCTAGAGTGATTTATCGTTATATCGAACGATTGCGAGGGCTGGGAAGTGAATCCTTAGCTTATTTCGATGCAGAACGTGTGGAAAAGGAGAATATCGCGTTTCCGAGCCTCCTAGAGTGATTTATCGTTATATCGAACGATTGCGAGGGCTGGGAAGTGAATCCTTAGCTTATTTCGATGCAGAACGTGTGGAAAAGGAGAATATCGCGTTTCCGAGCCTCCTAGAGTGATTTATCGTTATATCGAACGATTGCGAGGGCTGGGAAGTGAATCCTTAGCTTCTTTCGATGCAGAACGTGTGGAAAAGGTGAATATCGCGTTTCCGAGCCTCCTAGAGTGATTTATCGTTATATCGAACGATTGCGAGGGCTGGGAAGTGAATCATTAGCTTATTTCGATGCAGAACGTGTGGAAAAGGAGAATATCGCGTTTCCGAGCCTCCTAGAGTGATTTATCGTTATATCGAACGATTGCGAGGGCTGGGAAGTGAATCCTTAGCTTATTTCGATGCAGAACTTGTGGAAAAGGAGAATATCGCGTTTCCGAGCCTCCTAGAGTGATTTATCGTTATATCGAACGATTGCGAGGGCTGGGAAGTGAATCCTTAGCTTCTTTCGATGCAGAACGTGTGGAAAAGGTGAATATCGCGTTTCCGAGCCTCCTAGAGTGATTTATCGCTATATCGAACGATTGCGAGGGCTGGGAAGTGAATCCTTAGCTTCTTTCGATGCAGAACGTGTGGAAAAGGTGAATATCGCGTTTCCGAGCCTCCTAGAGTGATTTATCGTTATATCGAACGATTGCGAGGGCTGGGAAGTGAATCCTTAGCTTATTTCGATGCAGAACGTGTGGAAAAGGAGAATATCGCGTTTCCGAGCTTCCTAGAGTGATTTATCGTTATATCGAACGATTGCGAGGGCTGGGAAGTGAATCCTTAGCTTATTTCGATGCAGAACGTGTGGAAAAGGAGAATATCGCGTTTCCGAGCCTCCTAGAGTGATTTATCGTTATATCGAACGATTGCGAGGGCTGGGAAGTGAATCCTTAGCTTATTTCGATGCAGAACGTGTGGAAAAGGAGAATATCGCGTTTCCGAGCCTCCTAGAGTGATTTATCGTTATATCGAACGATTGCGAGGGCTGGGAAGTGAATCCTTAGCTTATTTCGATGCAGAACGTGTGGAAAAGGAGAATATCGCGTTTCCGAGCCTCCTAGAGTGATTTATCGTTATATCGAACGATTGCGAGGGCTGGGAAGTGAATCCTTAGCTTCTTTCGATGCAGAACGTGTGGAAAAGGAGAATATCGCGTTTCCGAGCCTCCTAGAGTGATTTATCGTTATATCGAACGATTGCGAGGGCTGGGAAGTGAATCCTTAGCTTCTTTCGATGCAGAACGTGTGGAAAAGGTGAATATCGCGTTTCCGAGCCTCCTAGAGTGATTTATCGTTATATCGAACGATTGCGAGGGCTGGGAAGTGAATCCTTAGCTTATTTCGATGCAGAACGTGTGGAAAAGGAGAATATCGCGTTTCCGAATCTCCTACAGTGATTTATCGTTATATCGAACGATTGCGAGGGCTGGGAAGTGAATCCTTAGCTTATTTCGATGCAGAACTTGTGGAAAAGGAGAATATCGCGTTTCCGAGCCTCCTAGAGTGATTTATCGTTATATCGAACGATTGCGAGGGCTGGCAAGTGAATCCTTAGCTTCTTTCGATGCAGAACGTGTGGCAAAGGTAAATATCGCGTTTCCGAGTCTCCTACAGTGATTTATCGTTATATCGAACGATTGCGAGGGCTGGGAAGTGAATCCTTAGCTTCTTTCGATGCAGAACGTGTGGAAAAGGTGAATATCGCGTTTCCGAGCCTCCTAGAGTGATTTATCGTTATATCGAACGATTGCGAGGGCTGGGAAGTGAATCCTTAGCTTCTTTCGATGCAGAACGTGTGGAAAAGGTGAATATCGCGTTTCCGAGCCTCCTAGAGTGATTTATCGCTATATCGAACGATTGCGAGGGCTGGGAAGTGAATCCTTAACTTCTTTCGATGCAGAACGTGTGGCAAAGGTAAATATCGCGTTTCCGAGTCTCCTACAGTGATTTATCGTTATATCGAACGATTGCGAGGGCTGGCAAGTGAATCCTTAGCTTCTTTCGATGCAGAACGTGTGGCAAAGGTAAATATCGCGTTTCCGAGTCTCCTACAGTGATTTATCGTTATATCGAACGATTGCGAGGGCTGGGAAGTGAATCCTTAGCTTCTTTCGATGCAGAACGTGTGGAAAAGGTGAATATCGCGTTTCCGAGCCTCCTAGAGTGATTTATCGTTATATCGAACGATTGCGAGGGCTGGGAAGTGAATCCTTAGCTTATTTCGAAGCAGAACGTGTGGCAAAGGTAAATATCGCGTTTCCGAGTCTCCTACAGTGATTTATCGTTATATCGAACGATTGCGAGGGCTGGGAAGTGAATCCTTAGCTTCTTTCGATGCAGAACGTGTGGCAAAGGTAAATATCGCGTTTCCGAGTCTCCTACAGTGATTTATCGTTATATCGAACGATTGCGAGGGCTGGGAAGTGAATCCTTAGCTCATTTCGATGCAGAACGTGTGGAAAAGGAGAATATCGCTTTTCCGAGCCTCCTAGAGTGATTTATCGTTATATCGAACGATTGCGAGGGCTGGGAAGTGAATCCTTAGCTTCTTTCGATGCAGAACGTGTGGCAAAGGTAAATATCGCGTTTCCGAGTCTCCTACAGTGATTTATCGTTATATCGAACGATTGCGAGGGCTGGGAAGTGAATCCTTAACTTCTTTCGATGCAGAACGTGTGGCAAAGGTAAATATCGCGTTTCCGAGTCTCCTACAGTGATTTATCGTTATATCGAACGATTGCGAGGGCTGGGAAGTGAATCCTTAGCTTATTTCGATGCAGAACGTGTGGCAAAGGTAAATATCGCGTTTCCGAGTCTCCTACAGTGATTTATCGTTATATCGAACGATTGCGAGGGCTGGGAAGTGAATCCTTAGCTTATTTCGATGCAGAACGTGTGGAAAAGGAGAATATCGCGTTTCCGAGCTTCCTAGAGTGATTTATCGTTATATCGAACGATTGCGAGGGCTGGGAAGTGAATCCTTAGCTTATTTCGATGCAGAACGTGTGGAAAAGGAGAATATCGCGTTTCCGAGCCTCCTAGAGTGATTTATCGTTATATCGAACGATTGCGAGGGCTGGGAAGTGAATCCTTAGCTTATTTCGATGCAGAACGTGTGGAAAAGGAGAATATCGCGTTTCCGAGCCTCCTAGAGTGATTTATCGTTATATCGAACGATTGCGAGGGCTGGGAAGTGAATCCTTAGCTTATTTCGATGCAGAACGTGTGGAAAAGGAGAATATCGCGTTTCCGAGCCTCCTAGAGTGATTTATCGTTATATCGAACGATTGCGAGGGCTGGGAAGTGAATCCTTAGCTTCTTTCGATGCAGAACGTGTGGAAAAGGAGAATATCGCGTTTCCGAGCCTCCTAGAGTGATTTATCGTTATATCGAACGATTGCGAGGGCTGGGAAGTGAATCCTTAGCTTCTTTCGATGCAGAACGTGTGGAAAAGGTGAATATCGCGTTTCCGAGCCTCCTAGAGTGATTTATCGTTATATCGAACGATTGCGAGGGCTGGGAAGTGAATCCTTAGCTTATTTCGATGCAGAACGTGTGGAAAAGGAGAATATCGCGTTTCCGAATCTCCTACAGTGATTTATCGTTATATCGAACGATTGCGAGGGCTGGGAAGTGAATCCTTAGCTTATTTCGATGCAGAACTTGTGGAAAAGGAGAATATCGCGTTTCCGAGCCTCCTAGAGTGATTTATCGTTATATCGAACGATTGCGAGGGCTGGCAAGTGAATCCTTAGCTTCTTTCGATGCAGAACGTGTGGCAAAGGTAAATATCGCGTTTCCGAGTCTCCTACAGTGATTTATCGTTATATCGAACGATTGCGAGGGCTGGGAAGTGAATCCTTAGCTTCTTTCGATGCAGAACGTGTGGAAAAGGTGAATATCGCGTTTCCGAGCCTCCTAGAGTGATTTATCGTTATATCGAACGATTGCGAGGGCTGGGAAGTGAATCCTTAACTTATTTCGAAGCAGAACGTGTGGAAAAGGTGAATATCGCGGTTCCGAGCCTCCTAGAGTGATTTATCGTTATATCGAACGATTGCGAGGGCTGGGAAGTGAATCCTTAGCTCATTTCGATGCAGAACGTGTGGAAAAAGAGAATATCGCGTTTCCGAGCCTCCTAGAGTGATTTATCGTTATATCGAACGATTGCGAGGGCTGGGAAGTGAATCCTTAGCTTCTTTCGATGCAGAACGTGTGGAAAAGGTGAATATCGCGTTTCCGAGCCTCCTAGAGTGATTTATCGCTATATCGAACGATTGCGAGGGCTGGGAAGTGAATCCTTAGCTTATTTCGATGCAGAACGTGTGGAAAAGGAGAATATCGCGTTTCCGAATCTCCTACAGTGATTTATCGTTATATCGAACGATTGCGAGGGCTGGGAAGTGAATCCTTAGCTTATTTCGATGCAGAACGTGTGGAAAAGGAGAATATCGCGTTTCCGAGCCTCCTAGAGTGATTTATCGTTATATCGAACGATTGCGAGGGCTGGCAAGTGAATCCTTAGCTTCTTTCGATGCAGAACGTGTGGCAAAGGTAAATATCGCGTTTCCGAGTCTCCTACAGTGATTTATCGTTATATCGAACGATTGCGAGGGCTGGGAAGTGAATCCTTAGCTTCTTTAGATGCAGAACGTGTGGAAAAGGTGAATATCGCGTTTCCGAGCCTCCTAGAGTGATTTATCGTTATATCGAACGATTGCGAGGGCTGGGAAGTGAATCCTTAGCTTCTTTCGATGCAGAACGTGTGGAAAAGGTGAATATCGCGTTTCCGAGCCTCCTAGAGTGATTTATCGCTATATCGAACGATTGCGAGGGCTGGGAAGTGAATCCTTAACTTCTTTCGATGCAGAACGTGTGGCAAAGGTAAATATCGCGTTTCCGAGTCTCCTACAGTGATTTATCGTTATATCGAACGATTGCGAGGGCTGGCAAGTGAATCCTTAGCTTCTTTCGATGCAGAACGTGTGGCAAAGGTAAATATCGCGTTTCCGAGTCTCCTACAGTGATTTATCGTTATATCGAACGATTGCGAGGGCTGGGAAGTGAATCCTTAGCTTCTTTCGATGCAGAACGTGTGGAAAAGGTGAATATCGCGTTTCCGAGCCTCCTAGAGTGATTTATCGTTATATCGAACGATTGCGAGGGCTGGGAAGTGAATCCTTAGCTTCTTTCGATGCAGAACGTGTGGCAAAGGTAAATATCGCGTTTCCGAGTCTCCTACAGTGATTTATCGTTATATCGAACGATTGCGAGGGCTGGGAAGTGAATCCTTAGCTCATTTCGATGCAGAACGTGTGGAAAAGGAGAATATCGCGTTTCCGAGCCTCCTAGAGTGATTTATCGTTATATCGAACGATTGCGAGGGCTGGGAAGTGAATCCTTAGCTTCTTTCGATGCAGAACGTGTGGCAAAGGTAAATATCGCGTTTCCGAGTCTCCTACAGTGATTTATCGTTATATCGAACGATTGCGAGGGCTGGGAAGTGAATCCTTAACTTCTTTCGATGCAGAACGTGTGGCAAAGGTAAATATCGCGTTTCCGAGTCTCCTACAGTGATTTATCGTTATATCGAACGATTGCGAGGGCTGGGAAGTGAATCCTTAGCTTATTTCGATGCAGAACGTGTGGCAAAGGTAAATATCGCGTTTCCGAGTCTCCTACAGTGATTTATCGTTATATCGAACGATTGCGAGGGCTGGGAAGTGAATCCTTAGCTTATTTCGATGCAGAACGTGTGGAAAAGGAGAATATCGCGTTTCCGAGCTTCCTAGAGTGATTTATCGTTATATCGAACGATTGCGAGGGCTGGGAAGTGAATCCTTAGCTTCTTTCGATGCAGAACGTGTGGAAAAGGTGAATATCGCGTTTCCGAGCCTCCTAGAGTGATTTATCGCTATATCGAACGATTGCGAGGGCTGGGAAGTGAATCCTTAACTTCTTTCGATGCAGAACGTGTGGCAAAGGTAAATATCGCGTTTCCGAGTCTCCTACAGTGATTTATCGTTATATCGAACGATTGCGAGGGCTGGCAAGTGAATCCTTAGCTTCTTTCGATGCAGAACGTGTGGCAAAGGTAAATATCGCGTTTCCGAGTCTCCTACAGTGATTTATCGTTATATCGAACGATTGCGAGGGCTGGGAAGTGAATCCTTAGCTTCTTTCGATGCAGAACGTGTGGAAAAGGTGAATATCGCGTTTCCGAGCCTCCTAGAGTGATTTATCGTTATATCGAACGATTGCGAGGGCTGGGAAGTGAATCCTTAGCTTATTTCGAAGCAGAACGTGTGGCAAAGGTAAATATCGCGTTTCCGAGCCTCCTAGAGTGATTTATCGTTATATCGAACGATTGCGAGGGCTGGGAAGTGAATCCTTAGCTTATTTCGATGCAGAACGTGTGGAAAAGGAGAATATCGCGTTTCCGAGCCTCCTAGAGTGATTTATCGTTATATCGAACGATTGCGAGGGCTGGGAAGTGAATCCTTAGCTTATTTCGATGCAGAACGTGTGGAAAAGGAGAATATCGCGTTTCCGAGCCTCCTAGATTGATTTATCGTTATATCGAACGATTGCGAGGGCTGGGAAGTGAATCCTTAGCTTCTTTCGATGCAGAACGTGTGGAAAAGGAGAATATCGCGTTTCCGAGCCTCCTAGAGTGATTTATCGTTATATCGAACGATTGCGAGGGCTGGCAAGTGAATCCTTAGCTTCTTTCGATGCAGAACGTGTGGCAAAGGTAAATATCGCGTTTCCGAGTCTCCTACAGTGATTTATCGTTATATCGAACGATTGCGAGGGCTGGGAAGTGAATCCTTAGCTTCTTTCGATGCAGAACGTGTGGAAAAGGTGAATATCGCGTTTCCGAGCCTCCTAGAGTGATTTATCGTTATATCGAACGATTGCGAGGGCTGGGAAGTGAATCCTTAGCTTATTTCGAAGCAGAACGTGTGGAAAAGGTGAATATCGCGGTTCCGAGCCTCCTAGAGTGATTTATCGTTATATCGAACGATTGCGAGGGCTGGGAAGTGAATCCTTAGCTCATTTCGATGCAGAACGTGTGGAAAAAGAGAATATCGCGTTTCCGAGCCTCCTAGAGTGATTTATCGTTATATCGAACGATTGCGATGGCTGGGAAGTGAATCCTTAGCTTCTTTCGATGCAGAACGTGTGGAAAAGGTGAATATCGCGTTTCCGAGCCTCCTAGAGTGATTTATCGCTATATCGAACGATTGCGAGGGCTGGGAAGTGAATCCTTAGCTTATTTCGATGCAGAACGTGTGGAAAAGGAGAATATCGCGTTTCCGAATCTCCTACAGTGATTTATCGTTATATCGAACGATTGCGAGGGCTGGGAAGTGAATCCTTAGCTTCTTTCGATGCAGAACGTGTGGAAAAGGTAAATATCGCGTTTCCGAGTCTCCTACAGTGATTTATCGTTATATCGAACGATTGCGAGGGCTGGCAAGTGAATCCTTAGCTTCTTTCGATGCAGAACGTGTGGCAAAGGTAAATATCGCGTTTCCGAGTCTCCTACAGTGATTTATCGTTATATCGAACGATTGCGAGGGCTGGCAAGTGAATCCTTAGCTTATTTCGATGCAGAACGTGTGGAAAAGGAGAATATCGCGTTTCCGAGCCTCCTAGAGTGATTTATCGTTATATCGAACGATTGCGAGGGCTGGGAAGTGAATCCTTAGCTTCTTTCGATGCAGAACGTGTGGCAAAGGTAAATATCGCGTTTCCGAGTCTCCTACAGTGATTTATCGTTATATCGAACGATTGCGAGGGCTGGGAAGTGAATCCTTAACTTCTTTCGATGCAGAACGTGTGGCAAAGGTAAATATCGCGTTTCCGAGTCTCCTACAGTGATTTATCGTTATATCGAACGATTGCGAGGGCTGGGAAGTGAATCCTTAGCTTATTTCGATGCAGAACGTGTGGCAAAGGTAAATATCGCGTTTCCGAGTCTCCTACAGTGATTTATCGTTATATCGAACGATTGCGAGGGCTGGGAAGTGAATCCTTAGCTTATTTCGATGCAGAACGTGTGGAAAAGGAGAATATCGCGTTTCCGAGCTTCCTAGAGTGATTTATCGTTATATCGAACGATTGCGAGGGCTGGGAAGTGAATCCTTAGCTTATTTCGATGCAGAACGTGTGGAAAAGGAGAATATCGCGTTTCCGAGCCTCCTAGAGTGATTTATCGTTATATCGAACGATTGCGAGGGCTGGGAAGTGAATCCTTAGCTTATTTCGATGCAGAACGTGTGGAAAAGGAGAATATCGCGTTTCCGAGCCTCCTAGAGTGATTTATCGTTATATCGAACGATTGCGAGGGCTGGGAAGTGAATCCTTAGCTTATTTCGATGCAGAACGTGTGGAAAAGGAGAATATCGCGTTTCCGAGCCTCTAGAGTGATTTATCGTTATATCGAACGATTGCGAGGGCTGGGAAGTGAATCCTTAGCTTCTTTCGATGCAGAACGTGTGGAAAAGGAGAATATCGCGTTTCCGAGCCTCCTAGAGTGATTTATCGTTATATCGAACGATTGCGAGGGCTGGGAAGTGAATCCTTAGCTTCTTTCGATGCAGAACGTGTGGAAAAGGTGAATATCGCGTTTCCGAGCCTCCTAGAGTGATTTATCGTTATATCGAACGATTGCGAGGGCTGGGAAGTGAATCCTTAGCTTATTTCGATGCAGAACGTGTGGAAAAGGAGAATATCGCGTTTCCGAATCTCCTACAGTGATTTATCGTTATATCGAACGATTGCGAGGGCTGGGAAGTGAATCCTTAGCTTATTTCGATGCAGAACTTGTGGAAAAGGAGAATATCGCGTTTCCGAGCCTCCTAGAGTGATTTATCGTTATATCGAACGATTGCGAGGGCTGGCAAGTGAATCCTTAGCTTCTTTCGATGCAGAACGTGTGGCAAAGGTAAATATCGCGTTTCCGAGTCTCCTACAGTGATTTATCGTTATATCGAACGATTGCGAGGGCTGGGAAGTGAATCCTTAGCTTCTTTCGATGCAGAACGTGTGGAAAAGGTGAATATCGCGTTTCCGAGCCTCCTAGAGTGATTTATCGTTATATCGAACGATTGCGAGGGCTGGGAAGTGAATCCTTAGCTTATTTCGAAGCAGAACGTGTGGAAAAGGTGAATATCGCGGTTCCGAGCCTCCTAGAGTGATTTATCGTTATATCGAACGATTGCGAGGGCTGGGAAGTGAATCCTTAGCTCATTTCGATGCAGAACGTGTGGAAAAAGAGAATATCGCGTTTCCGAGCCTCCTAGAGTGATTTATCGTTATATCGAACGATTGCGAGGGCTGGGAAGTGAATCCTTAGCTTCTTTCGATGCAGAACGTGTGGAAAAGGTGAATATCGCGTTTCCGAGCCTCCTAGAGTGATTTATCGCTATATCGAACGATTGCGAGGGCTGGGAAGTGAATCCTTAGCTTATTTCGATGCAGAACGTGTGGAAAAGGAGAATATCGCGTTTCCGAATCTCCTACAGTGATTTATCGTTATATCGAACGATTGCGAGGGCTGGGAAGTGAATCCTTAGCTTATTTCGATGCAGAACGTGTGGAAAAGGAGAATATCGCGTTTCCGAGCCTCCTAGAGTGATTTATCGTTATATCGAACGATTGCGAGGGCTGGCAAGTGAATCCTTAGCTTCTTTCGATGCAGAACGTGTGGCAAAGGTAAATATCGCGTTTCCGAGTCTCCTACAGTGATTTATCGTTATATCGAACGATTGCGAGGGCTGGGAAGTGAATCCTTAGCTTCTTTAGATGCAGAACGTGTGGAAAAGGTGAATATCGCGTTTCCGAGCCTCCTAGAGTGATTTATCGTTATATCGAACGATTGCGAGGGCTGGGAAGTGAATCCTTAGCTTCTTTCGATGCAGAACGTGTGGAAAAGGTGAATATCGCGTTTCCGAGCCTCCTAGAGTGATTTATCGCTATATCGAACGATTGCGAGGGCTGGGAAGTGAATCCTTAACTTCTTTCGATGCAGAACGTGTGGCAAAGGTAAATATCGCGTTTCCGAGTCTCCTACAGTGATTTATCGTTATATCGAACGATTGCGAGGGCTGGCAAGTGAATCCTTAGCTTCTTTCGATGCAGAACGTGTGGCAAAGGTAAATATCGCGTTTCCGAGTCTCCTACAGTGATTTATCGTTATATCGAACGATTGCGAGGGCTGGGAAGTGAATCCTTAGCTTCTTTCGATGCAGAACGTGTGGAAAAGGTGAATATCGCGTTTCCGAGCCTCCTAGAGTGATTTATCGTTATATCGAACGATTGCGAGGGCTGGGAAGTGAATCCTTAGCTTATTTCGAAGCAGAACGTGTGGCAAAGGTAAATATCGCGTTTCCGAGCCTCCTAGAGTGATTTATCGTTATATCGAACGATTGCGAGGGCTGGGAAGTGAATCCTTAGCTTATTTCGATGCAGAACGTGTGGAAAAGGAGAATATCGCGTTTCCGAGCCTCCTAGAGTGATTTATCGTTATATCGAACGATTGCGAGGGCTGGGAAGTGAATCCTTAGCTTATTTCGATGCAGAACGTGTGGAAAAGGAGAATATCGCGTTTCCGAGCCTCCTAGATTGATTTATCGTTATATCGAACGATTGCGAGGGCTGGGAAGTGAATCCTTAGCTTCTTTCGATGCAGAACGTGTGGAAAAGGAGAATATCGCGTTTCCGAGCCTCCTAGAGTGATTTATCGTTATATCGAACGATTGCGAGGGCTGGCAAGTGAATCCTTAGCTTCTTTCGATGCAGAACGTGTGGCAAAGGTAAATATCGCGTTTCCGAGTCTCCTACAGTGATTTATCGTTATATCGAACGATTGCGAGGGCTGGGAAGTGAATCCTTAGCTTCTTTCGATGCAGAACGTGTGGAAAAGGTGAATATCGCGTTTCCGAGCCTCCTAGAGTGATTTATCGTTATATCGAACGATTGCGAGGGCTGGGAAGTGAATCCTTAGCTTATTTCGAAGCAGAACGTGTGGAAAAGGTGAATATCGCGGTTCCGAGCCTCCTAGAGTGATTTATCGTTATATCGAACGATTGCGAGGGCTGGGAAGTGAATCCTTAGCTCATTTCGATGCAGAACGTGTGGAAAAAGAGAATATCGCGTTTCCGAGCCTCCTAGAGTGATTTATCGTTATATCGAACGATTGCGATGGCTGGGAAGTGAATCCTTAGCTTCTTTCGATGCAGAACGTGTGGAAAAGGTGAATATCGCGTTTCCGAGCCTCCTAGAGTGATTTATCGCTATATCGAACGATTGCGAGGGCTGGGAAGTGAATCCTTAGCTTATTTCGATGCAGAACGTGTGGAAAAGGAGAATATCGCGTTTCCGAATCTCCTACAGTGATTTATCGTTATATCGAACGATTGCGAGGGCTGGGAAGTGAATCCTTAGCTTCTTTCGATGCAGAACGTGTGGAAAAGGTAAATATCGCGTTTCCGAGTCTCCTACAGTGATTTATCGTTATATCGAACGATTGCGAGGGCTGGCAAGTGAATCCTTAGCTTCTTTCGATGCAGAACGTGTGGCAAAGGTAAATATCGCGTTTCCGAGTCTCCTACAGTGATTTATCGTTATATCGAACGATTGCGAGGGCTGGCAAGTGAATCCTTAGCTTATTTCGATGCAGAACGTGTGGAAAAGGAGAATATCGCGTTTCCGAGCCTCCTAGAGTGATTTATCGTTATATCGAACGATTGCGAGGGCTGGGAAGTGAATCCTTAGCTTCTTTCGATGCAGAACGTGTGGAAAAGGAGAATATCGCGTTTCCGAGCCTCCTAGAGTGATTTATCGTTATATCGAACGATTGCGAGGGCTGGGAAGTGAATCCTTAGCTTCTTTCGATGCAGAACGTGTGGCAAAGGTAAATATCGCGTTTCCGAGTCTCCTACCGTGATTTATCGTTATATCGAACGATTGCGAGGGCTGGGAAGTGAATCCTTAGCTTATTTCGATGCAGAACGTGTGGAAAAGGAGAATATCGCGTTTCCGAATCTCCTACAGTGATTTATCGTTATATCGAACGATTGCGAGGGCTGGCAAGTGAATCCTTAGCTTCTTTCGATGCAGAACGTGTGGCAAAGGTAAATATCGCGTTTCCGAGTCTCCTACAGTGATTTATCGTTATATCGAACGATTGCGAGGGCTGGGAAGTGAATCCTTAGCTTATTTCGATGCAGAACGTGTGGAAAAGGAGAATATCGCGTTTCCGAGCTTCCTAGAGTGATTTATCGTTATATCGAACGATTGCGAGGGCTGGGAAGTGAATCCTTAGCTTATTTCGATGCAGAACGTGTGGAAAAGGAGAATATCGCGTTTCCGAGCCTCCTAGAGTGATTTATCGTTATATCGAACGATTGCGAGGGCTGGGAAGTGAATCCTTAGCTTCTTTCGATGCAGAACGTGTGGAAAAGGAGAATATCGCGTTTCCGAGCCTCCTAGAGTGATTTATCGTTATATCGAACGATTGCGAGGGCTGGGAAGTGAATCCTTAGCTTATTTCGAAGCAGAACATGTGGCAAAGGTAAATATCGCGTTTCCGAGTCTCCTACAGTGATTTATCGTTATATCTAACGATTGCGAGGGCTGGGAAGTGAATCCTTAGCTTCTTTCGATGCAGAACGTGTGGCAAAGGTAAATATCGCGTTTCCGAGTCTCCTACAGTGATTTATCGTTATATCGAACGATTGCGAGGGCTGGGAAGTGAATCCTTAGCTCATTTCGATGCAGAACGTGTGGAAAAGGAGAATATCGCGTTTCCGAGCCTCCTAGAGTGATTTATCGTTATATCGAACGATTGCGAGGGCTGGGAAGTGAATCCTTAGCTTATTTCGATGCAGAACGTGTGGAAAAGGAGAATATCGCGTTTCCGAGCCTCCTAGAGTGATTTATCGTTATATCGAACGATTGCGAGGGCTGGGAAGTGAATCCTTAGCTTCTTTCGATGCAGAACGTGTGGCAAAGGTAAATATCGCGTTTCCGAGTCTCCTACAGTGATTTATCGTTATATCGAACGATTGCGAGGGCTGGGAAGTGAATCCTTAGCTCATTTCGATGCAGAACGTGTGGAAAAGGAGAATATCGCGTTTCCGAGCCTCCTAGAGTGATTTATCGTTATATCGAACGATTGCGAGGGCTGGGAAGTGAATCCTTAGCTTCTTTCGATGCAGAACGTGTGGCAAAGGTAAATATCGCGTTTCCGAGTCTCCTACAGTGATTTATCGTTATATCGAACGATTGCGAGGGCTGGGAAGTGAATCCTTAACTTCTTTCGATGCAGAACGTGTGGCAAAGGTAAATATCGCGTTTCCGAGTCTCCTACAGTGATTTATCGTTATATCGAACGATTGCGAGGGCTGGGAAGTGAATCCTTAGCTTATTTCGATGCAGAACGTGTGGCAAAGGTAAATATCGCGTTTCCGAGTCTCCTACAGTGATTTATCGTTATATCGAACGATTGCGAGGGCTGGCAAGTGAATCCTTAGCTTCTTTCGATGCAGAACGTGTGGCAAAGGTAAATATCGCGTTTCCGAGTCTCCTACAGTGATTTATCGTTATATCGAACGATTGCGAGGGCTGGGAAGTGAATCCTTAGCTTCTTTCGATGCAGAACGTGTGGAAAAGGTGAATATCGCGTTTCCGAGCCTCCTAGAGTGATTTATCGTTATATCGAACGATTGCGAGGGCTGGGAAGTGAATCCTTAGCTTATTTCGAAGCAGAACGTGTGGCAAAGGTAAATATCGCGTTTCCGAGTCTCCTACAGTGATTTATCGTTATATCGAACGATTGCGAGGGCTGGGAAGTGAATCCTTAGCTTCTTTCGATGCAGAACGTGTGGCAAAGGTAAATATCGCGTTTCCGAGTCTCCTACAGTGATTTATCGTTATATCGAACGATTGCGAGGGCTGGGAAGTGAATCCTTAGCTCATTTCGATGCAGAACGTGTGGAAAAGGAGAATATCGCGTTTCCGAGCCTCCTAGAGTGATTTATCGTTATATCGAACGATTGCGAGGGCTGGGAAGTGAATCCTTAGCTTCTTTCGATGCAGAACGTGTGGCAAAGGTAAATATCGCGTTTCCGAGTCTCCTACAGTGATTTATCGTTATATCGAACGATTGCGAGGGCTGGGAAGTGAACCCTTAACTTCTTTCGATGCAGAACGTGTGGCAAAGGTAAATATCGCGTTTCCGAGTCTCCTACAGTGATTTATCGTTATATCGAACGATTGCGAGGGCTGGGAAGTGAATCCTTAGCTTATTTCGATGCAGAACGTGTGGCAAAGGTAAATATCGCGTTTCCGAGTCTCCTACAGTGATTTATCGTTATATCGAACGATTGCGAGGGCTGGGAAGTGAATCCTTAGCTTATTTCGATGCAGAACGTGTGGAAAAGGAGAATATCGCGTTTCCGAGCTTCCTAGAGTGATTTATCGTTATATCGAACGATTGCGAGGGCTGGGAAGTGAATCCTTAGCTTATTTCGATGCAGAACGTGTGGAAAAGGAGAATATCGCGTTTCCGAGCCTCCTAGAGTGATTTATCGTTATATCGAACGATTGCGAGGGCTGGGAAGTGAATCCTTAGCTTATTTCGATGCAGAACGTGTGGAAAAGGAGAATATCGCGTTTCCGAGCCTCCTAGAGTGATTTATCGTTATATCGAACGATTGCGAGGGCTGGGAAGTGAATCCTTAGCTTATTTCGATGCAGAACGTGTGGAAAAGGAGAATATCGCGTTTCCGAGCCTCCTAGAGTGATTTATCGTTATATCGAACGATTGCGAGGGCTGGGAAGTGAATCCTTAGCTTCTTTCGATGCAGAACGTGTGGAAAAGGAGAATATCGCGTTTCCGAGCCTCCTAGAGTGATTTATCGTTATATCGAACGATTGCGAGGGCTGGGAAGTGAATCCTTAGCTTCTTTCGATGCAGAACGTGTGGAAAAGGTGAATATCGCGTTTCCGAGCCTCCTAGAGTGATTTATCGTTATATCGAACGATTGCGAGGGCTGGGAAGTGAATCCTTAGCTTATTTCGATGCAGAACGTGTGGAAAAGGAGAATATCGCGTTTCCGAATCTCCTACAGTGATTTATCGTTATATCGAACGATTGCGAGGGCTGGGAAGTGAATCCTTAGCTTATTTCGATGCAGAACTTGTGGAAAAGGAGAATATCGCGTTTCCGAGCCTCCTAGAGTGATTTATCGTTATATCGAACGATTGCGAGGGCTGGCAAGTGAATCCTTAGCTTCTTTCGATGCAGAACGTGTGGCAAAGGTAAATATCGCGTTTCCGAGTCTCCTACAGTGATTTATCGTTATATCGAACGATTGCGAGGGCTGGGAAGTGAATCCTTAGCTTCTTTCGATGCAGAACGTGTGGAAAAGGTGAATATCGCGTTTCCGAGCCTCCTAGAGTGATTTATCGTTATATCGAACGATTGCGAGGGCTGGGAAGTGAATCCTTAGCTTCTTTCGATGCAGAACGTGTGGAAAAGGTGAATATCGCGTTTCCGAGCCTCCTAGAGTGATTTATCGCTATATCGAACGATTGCGAGGGCTGGGAAGTGAATCCTTAACTTCTTTCGATGCAGAACGTGTGGCAAAGGTAAATATCGCGTTTCCGAGTCTCCTACAGTGATTTATCGTTATATCGAACGATTGCGAGGGCTGGCAAGTGAATCCTTAGCTTCTTTCGATGCAGAACGTGTGGCAAAGGTAAATATCGCGTTTCCGAGTCTCCTACAGTGATTTATCGTTATATCGAACGATTGCGAGGGCTGGGAAGTGAATCCTTAGCTTCTTTCGATGCAGAACGTGTGGAAAAGGTGAATATCGCGTTTCCGAGCCTCCTAGAGTGATTTATCGTTATATCGAACGATTGCGAGGGCTGGGAAGTGAATCCTTAGCTTATTTCGAAGCAGAACGTGTGGCAAAGGTAAATATCGCGTTTCCGAGTCTCCTACAGTGATTTATCGTTATATCGAACGATTGCGAGGGCTGGGAAGTGAATCCTTAGCTTCTTTCGATGCAGAACGTGTGGCAAAGGTAAATATCGCGTTTCCGAGTCTCCTACAGTGATTTATCGTTATATCGAACGATTGCGAGGGCTGGGAAGTGAATCCTTAGCTCATTTCGATGCAGAACGTGTGGAAAAGGAGAATATCGCTTTTCCGAGCCTCCTAGAGTGATTTATCGTTATATCGAACGATTGCGAGGGCTGGGAAGTGAATCCTTAGCTTCTTTCGATGCAGAACGTGTGGCAAAGGTAAATATCGCGTTTCCGAGTCTCCTACAGTGATTTATCGTTATATCGAACGATTGCGAGGGCTGGCAAGTGAATCCTTAGCTTCTTTCGATGCAGAACGTGTGGCAAAGGTAAATATCGCGTTTCCGAGTCTCCTACAGTGATTTATCGTTATATCGAACGATTGCGAGGGCTGGGAAGTGAATCCTTAGCTTATTTCGAAGCAGAACGTGTGGCAAAGGTAAATATCGCGTTTCCGAGCCTCCTAGAGTGATTTATAGTTATATCGAACGATTGCGAGGGCTGGGAAGTGAATCCTTAGCTTATTTCGATGCAGAACGTGTGGAAAAGGAGAATATCGCGTTTCCGAGCCTCCTAGAGTGATTTATCGTTATATCGAACGATTGCGAGGGCTGGGAAGTGAATCCTTAGCTTATTTCGATGCAGAACGTGTGGAAAAGGAGAATATCGCGTTTCCGAGCCTCCTAGATTGATTTATCGTTATATCGAACGATTGCGAGGGCTGGGAAGTGAATCCTTAGCTTCTTTCGATGCAGAACGTGTGGAAAAGGAGAATATCGCGTTTCCGAGCCTCCTAGAGTGATTTATCGTTATATCGAACGATTGCGAGGGCTGGCAAGTGAATCCTTAGCTTCTTTCGATGCAGAACGTGTGGCAAAGGTAAATATCGCGTTTCCGAGTCTCCTACAGTGATTTATCGTTATATCGAACGATTGCGAGGGCTGGGAAGTGAATCCTTAGCTTCTTTCGATGCAGAACGTGTGGAAAAGGTGAATATCGCGTTTCCGAGCCTCCTAGAGTGATTTATCGTTATATCGAACGATTGCGAGGGCTGGGAAGTGAATCCTTAGCTTATTTCGAAGCAGAACGTGTGGAAAAGGTGAATATCGCGGTTCCGAGCCTCCTAGAGTGATTTATCGTTATATCGAACGATTGCGAGGGCTGGGAAGTGAATCCTTAGCTCATTTCGATGCAGAACGTGTGGAAAAAGAGAATATCGCGTTTCCGAGCCTCCTAGAGTGATTTATCGTTATATCGAACGATTGCGATGGCTGGGAAGTGAATCCTTAGCTTCTTTCGATGCAGAACGTGTGGAAAAGGTGAATATCGCGTTTCCGAGCCTCCTAGAGTGATTTATCGCTATATCGAACGATTGCGAGGGCTGGGAAGTGAATCCTTAGCTTATTTCGATGCAGAACGTGTGGAAAAGGAGAATATCGCGTTTCCGAATCTCCTACAGTGATTTATCGTTATATCGAACGATTGCGAGGGCTGGGAAGTGAATCCTTAGCTTCTTTCGATGCAGAACGTGTGGAAAAGGTAAATATCGCGTTTCCGAGTCTCCTACAGTGATTTATCGTTATATCGAACGATTGCGAGGGCTGGCAAGTGAATCCTTAGCTTCTTTCGATGCAGAACGTGTGGCAAAGGTAAATATCGCGTTTCCGAGTCTCCTACAGTGATTTATCGTTATATCGAACGATTGCGAGGGCTGGCAAGTGAATCCTTAGCTTATTTCGATGCAGAACGTGTGGAAAAGGAGAATATCGCGTTTCCGAGCCTCCTAGAGTGATTTATCGTTATATCGAACGATTGCGAGGGCTGGGAAGTGAATCCTTAGCTTCTTTCGATGCAGAACGTGTGGAAAAGGAGAATATCGCGTTTCCGAGCCTCCTAGAGTGATTTATCGTTATATCGAACGATTGCGAGGGCTGGGAAGTGAATCCTTAGCTTCTTTCGATGCAGAACGTGTGGCAAAGGTAAATATCGCGTTTCCGAGTCTCCTACCGTGATTTATCGTTATATCGAACGATTGCGAGGGCTGGGAAGTGAATCCTTAGCTTATTTCGATGCAGAACGTGTGGAAAAGGAGAATATCGCGTTTCCGAATCTCCTACAGTGATTTATCGTTATATCGAACGATTGCGAGGGCTGGCAAGTGAATCCTTAGCTTCTTTCGATGCAGAACGTGTGGCAAAGGTAAATATCGCGTTTCCGAGTCTCCTACAGTGATTTATCGTTATATCGAACGATTGCGAGGGCTGGGAAGTGAATCCTTAGCTTATTTCGATGCAGAACGTGTGGAAAAGGAGAATATCGCGTTTCCGAGCTTCCTAGAGTGATTTATCGTTATATCGAACGATTGCGAGGGCTGGGAAGTGAATCCTTAGCTTATTTCGATGCAGAACGTGTGGAAAAGGAGAATATCGCGTTTCCGAGCCTCCTAGAGTGATTTATCGTTATATCGAACGATTGCGAGGGCTGGGAAGTGAATCCTTAGCTTCTTTCGATGCAGAACGTGTGGAAAAGGAGAATATCGCGTTTCCGAGCCTCCTAGAGTGATTTATCGTTATATCGAACGATTGCGAGGGCTGGGAAGTGAATCCTTAGCTTATTTCGAAGCAGAACATGTGGCAAAGGTAAATATCGCGTTTCCGAGTCTCCTACAGTGATTTATCGTTATATCTAACGATTGCGAGGGCTGGGAAGTGAATCCTTAGCTTCTTTCGATGCAGAACGTGTGGCAAAGGTAAATATCGCGTTTCCGAGTCTCCTACAGTGATTTATCGTTATATCGAACGATTGCGAGGGCTGGGAAGTGAATCCTTAGCTCATTTCGATGCAGAACGTGTGGAAAAGGAGAATATCGCGTTTCCGAGCCTCCTAGAGTGATTTATCGTTATATCGAACGATTGCGAGGGCTGGGAAGTGAATCCTTAGCTTATTTCGATGCAGAACGTGTGGAAAAGGAGAATATCGCGTTTCCGAGCCTCCTAGAGTGATTTATCGTTATATCGAACGATTGCGAGGGCTGGGAAGTGAATCCTTAGCTTCTTTCGATGCAGAACGTGTGGCAAAGGTAAATATCGCGTTTCCGAGTCTCCTACAGTGATTTATCGTTATATCGAACGATTGCGAGGGCTGGGAAGTGAATCCTTAGCTCATTTCGATGCAGAACGTGTGGAAAAGGAGAATATCGCGTTTCCGAGCCTCCTAGAGTGATTTATCGTTATATCGAACGATTGCGAGGGCTGGGAAGTGAATCCTTAGCTTCTTTCGATGCAGAACGTGTGGCAAAGGTAAATATCGCGTTTCCGAGTCTCCTACAGTGATTTATCGTTATATCGAACGATTGCGAGGGCTGGGAAGTGAATCCTTAACTTCTTTCGATGCAGAACGTGTGGCAAAGGTAAATATCGCGTTTCCGAGTCTCCTACAGTGATTTATCGTTATATCGAACGATTGCGAGGGCTGGGAAGTGAATCCTTAGCTTATTTCGATGCAGAACGTGTGGCAAAGGTAAATATCGCGTTTCCGAGTCTCCTACAGTGATTTATCGTTATATCGAACGATTGCGAGGGCTGGCAAGTGAATCCTTAGCTTCTTTCGATGCAGAACGTGTGGCAAAGGTAAATATCGCGTTTCCGAGTCTCCTACAGTGATTTATCGTTATATCGAACGATTGCGAGGGCTGGGAAGTGAATCCTTAGCTTCTTTCGATGCAGAACGTGTGGAAAAGGTGAATATCGCGTTTCCGAGCCTCCTAGAGTGATTTATCGTTATATCGAACGATTGCGAGGGCTGGGAAGTGAATCCTTAGCTTATTTCGAAGCAGAACGTGTGGCAAAGGTAAATATCGCGTTTCCGAGTCTCCTACAGTGATTTATCGTTATATCGAACGATTGCGAGGGCTGGGAAGTGAATCCTTAGCTTCTTTCGATGCAGAACGTGTGGCAAAGGTAAATATCGCGTTTCCGAGTCTCCTACAGTGATTTATCGTTATATCGAACGATTGCGAGGGCTGGGAAGTGAATCCTTAGCTCATTTCGATGCAGAACGTGTGGAAAAGGAGAATATCGCGTTTCCGAGCCTCCTAGAGTGATTTATCGTTATATCGAACGATTGCGAGGGCTGGGAAGTGAATCCTTAGCTTATTTCGATGCAGAACGTGTGGCAAAGGTAAATATCGCGTTTCCGAGTCTCCTACAGTGATTTATCGTTATATCGAACGATTGCGAGGGCTGGGAAGTGAATCCTTAGCTTATTTCGATGCAGAACGTGTGGAAAAGGAGAATATCGCGTTTCCGAGCCTCCTAGAGTGATTTATCGTTATATCGAACGATTGCGAGGGCTGGGAAGTGAATCCTTAGCTTATTTCGATGCAGAACGTGTGGAAAAGGAGAATATCGCGTTTCCGAGCTTCCTAGAGTGATTTATCGTTATATCGAACGATTGCGAGGGCTGGGAAGTGAATCCTTAGCTTATTTCGATGCAGAACGTGTGGAAAAGGAGAATATCGCGTTTCCGAGCCTCCTAGAGTGATTTATCGTTATATCGAACGATTGCGAGGGCTGGGAAGTGAATCCTTAGCTTATTTCGATGCAGAACGTGTGGAAAAGGAGAATATCGCGTTTCCGAGCCTCCTAGAGTGATTTATCGTTATATCGAACGATTGCGAGGGCTGGGAAGTGAATCCTTAGCTTATTTCGATGCAGAACGTGTGGAAAAGGAGAATATCGCGTTTCCGAGCCTCCTAGAGTGATTTATCGTTATATCGAACGATTGCGAGGGCTGGGAAGTGAATCCTTAGCTTCTTTCGATGCAGAACGTGTGGAAAAGGAGAATATCGCGTTTCCGAGCCTCCTAGAGTGATTTATCGTTATATCGAACGATTGCGAGGGCTGGGAAGTGAATCCTTAGCTTCTTTCGATGCAGAACGTGTGGAAAAGGTGAATATCGCGTTTCCGAGCCTCCTAGAGTGATTTATCGTTATATCGAACGATTGCGAGGGCTGGGAAGTGAATCCTTAGCTTATTTCGATGCAGAACGTGTGGAAAAGGAGAATATCGCGTTTCCGAATCTCCTACAGTGATTTATCGTTATATCGAACGATTGCGAGGGCTGGGAAGTGAATCCTTAGCTTATTTCGATGCAGAACTTGTGGAAAAGGAGAATATCGCGTTTCCGAGCCTCCTAGAGTGATTTATCGTTATATCGAACGATTGCGAGGGCTGGCAAGTGAATCCTTAGCTTCTTTCGATGCAGAACGTGTGGCAAAGGTAAATATCGCGTTTCCGAGTCTCCTACAGTGATTTATCGTTATATCGAACGATTGCGAGGGCTGGGAAGTGAATCCTTAGCTTCTTTCGATGCAGAACGTGTGGAAAAGGTGAATATCGCGTTTCCGAGCCTCCTAGAGTGATTTATCGTTATATCGAACGATTGCGAGGGCTGGGAAGTGAATCCTTAGCTTCTTTCGATGCAGAACGTGTGGAAAAGGTGAATATCGCGTTTCCGAGCCTCCTAGAGTGATTTATCGCTATATCGAACGATTGCGAGGGCTGGGAAGTGAATCCTTAACTTCTTTCGATGCAGAACGTGTGGCAAAGGTAAATATCGCGTTTCCGAGTCTCCTACAGTGATTTATCGTTATATCGAACGATTGCGAGGGCTGGCAAGTGAATCCTTAGCTTCTTTCGATGCAGAACGTGTGGCAAAGGTAAATATCGCGTTTCCGAGTCTCCTACAGTGATTTATCGTTATATCGAACGATTGCGAGGGCTGGGAAGTGAATCCTTAGCTTCTTTCGATGCAGAACGTGTGGAAAAGGTGAATATCGCGTTTCCGAGCCTCCTAGAGTGATTTATCGTTATATCGAACGATTGCGAGGGCTGGGAAGTGAATCCTTAGCTTATTTCGAAGCAGAACGTGTGGCAAAGGTAAATATCGCGTTTCCGAGTCTCCTACAGTGATTTATCGTTATATCGAACGATTGCGAGGGCTGGGAAGTGAATCCTTAGCTTCTTTCGATGCAGAACGTGTGGCAAAGGTAAATATCGCGTTTCCGAGTCTCCTACAGTGATTTATCGTTATATCGAACGATTGCGAGGGCTGGGAAGTGAATCCTTAGCTCATTTCGATGCAGAACGTGTGGAAAAGGAGAATATCGCTTTTCCGAGCCTCCTAGAGTGATTTATCGTTATATCGAACGATTGCGAGGGCTGGGAAGTGAATCCTTAGCTTCTTTCGATGCAGAACGTGTGGCAAAGGTAAATATCGCGTTTCCGAGTCTCCTACAGTGATTTATCGTTATATCGAACGATTGCGAGGGCTGGGAAGTGAATCCTTAACTTCTTTCGATGCAGAACGTGTGGCAAAGGTAAATATCGCGTTTCCGAGTCTCCTACAGTGATTTATCGTTATATCGAACGATTGCGAGGGCTGGGAAGTGAATCCTTAGCTTATTTCGATGCAGAACGTGTGGCAAAGGTAAATATCGCGTTTCCGAGTCTCCTACAGTGATTTATCGTTATATCGAACGATTGCGAGGGCTGGGAAGTGAATCCTTAGCTTATTTCGATGCAGAACGTGTGGAAAAGGAGAATATCGCGTTTCCGAGCTTCCTAGAGTGATTTATCGTTATATCGAACGATTGCGAGGGCTGGGAAGTGAATCCTTAGCTTATTTCGATGCAGAACGTGTGGAAAAGGAGAATATCGCGTTTCCGAGCCTCCTAGAGTGATTTATCGTTATATCGAACGATTGCGAGGGCTGGGAAGTGAATCCTTAGCTTATTTCGATGCAGAACGTGTGGAAAAGGAGAATATCGCGTTTCCGAGCCTCCTAGAGTGATTTATCGTTATATCGAACGATTGCGAGGGCTGGGAAGTGAATCCTTAGCTTATTTCGATGCAGAACGTGTGGAAAAGGAGAATATCGCGTTTCCGAGCCTCCTAGAGTGATTTATCGTTATATCGAACGATTGCGAGGGCTGGGAAGTGAATCCTTAGCTTCTTTCGATGCAGAACGTGTGGAAAAGGAGAATATCGCGTTTCCGAGCCTCCTAGAGTGATTTATCGTTATATCGAACGATTGCGAGGGCTGGGAAGTGAATCCTTAGCTTCTTTCGATGCAGAACGTGTGGAAAAGGTGAATATCGCGTTTCCGAGCCTCCTAGAGTGATTTATCGTTATATCGAACGATTGCGAGGGCTGGGAAGTGAATCCTTAGCTTATTTCGATGCAGAACGTGTGGAAAAGGAGAATATCGCGTTTCCGAATCTCCTACAGTGATTTATCGTTATATCGAACGATTGCGAGGGCTGGGAAGTGAATCCTTAGCTTATTTCGATGCAGAACTTGTGGAAAAGGAGAATATCGCGTTTCCGAGCCTCCTAGAGTGATTTATCGTTATATCGAACGATTGCGAGGGCTGGCAAGTGAATCCTTAGCTTCTTTCGATGCAGAACGTGTGGCAAAGGTAAATATCGCGTTTCCGAGTCTCCTACAGTGATTTATCGTTATATCGAACGATTGCGAGGGCTGGGAAGTGAATCCTTAGCTTCTTTCGATGCAGAACGTGTGGAAAAGGTGAATATCGCGTTTCCGAGCCTCCTAGAGTGATTTATCGTTATATCGAACGATTGCGAGGGCTGGGAAGTGAATCCTTAACTTATTTCGAAGCAGAACGTGTGGAAAAGGTGAATATCGCGGTTCCGAGCCTCCTAGAGTGATTTATCGTTATATCGAACGATTGCGAGGGCTGGGAAGTGAATCCTTAGCTCATTTCGATGCAGAACGTGTGGAAAAAGAGAATATCGCGTTTCCGAGCCTCCTAGAGTGATTTATCGTTATATCGAACGATTGCGAGGGCTGGGAAGTGAATCCTTAGCTTCTTTCGATGCAGAACGTGTGGAAAAGGTGAATATCGCGTTTCCGAGCCTCCTAGAGTGATTTATCGCTATATCGAACGATTGCGAGGGCTGGGAAGTGAATCCTTAGCTTATTTCGATGCAGAACGTGTGGAAAAGGAGAATATCGCGTTTCCGAATCTCCTACAGTGATTTATCGTTATATCGAACGATTGCGAGGGCTGGGAAGTGAATCCTTAGCTTATTTCGATGCAGAACGTGTGGAAAAGGAGAATATCGCGTTTCCGAGCCTCCTAGAGTGATTTATCGTTATATCGAACGATTGCGAGGGCTGGCAAGTGAATCCTTAGCTTCTTTCGATGCAGAACGTGTGGCAAAGGTAAATATCGCGTTTCCGAGTCTCCTACAGTGATTTATCGTTATATCGAACGATTGCGAGGGCTGGGAAGTGAATCCTTAGCTTCTTTAGATGCAGAACGTGTGGAAAAGGTGAATATCGCGTTTCCGAGCCTCCTAGAGTGATTTATCGTTATATCGAACGATTGCGAGGGCTGGGAAGTGAATCCTTAGCTTCTTTCGATGCAGAACGTGTGGAAAAGGTGAATATCGCGTTTCCGAGCCTCCTAGAGTGATTTATCGCTATATCGAACGATTGCGAGGGCTGGGAAGTGAATCCTTAACTTCTTTCGATGCAGAACGTGTGGCAAAGGTAAATATCGCGTTTCCGAGTCTCCTACAGTGATTTATCGTTATATCGAACGATTGCGAGGGCTGGCAAGTGAATCCTTAGCTTCTTTCGATGCAGAACGTGTGGCAAAGGTAAATATCGCGTTTCCGAGTCTCCTACAGTGATTTATCGTTATATCGAACGATTGCGAGGGCTGGGAAGTGAATCCTTAGCTTCTTTCGATGCAGAACGTGTGGAAAAGGTGAATATCGCGTTTCCGAGCCTCCTAGAGTGATTTATCGTTATATCGAACGATTGCGAGGGCTGGGAAGTGAATCCTTAGCTTATTTCGAAGCAGAACGTGTGGCAAAGGTAAATATCGCGTTTCCGAGTCTCCTACAGTGATTTATCGTTATATCGAACGATTGCGAGGGCTGGGAAGTGAATCCTTAGCTTCTTTCGATGCAGAACGTGTGGCAAAGGTAAATATCGCGTTTCCGAGTCTCCTACAGTGATTTATCGTTATATCGAACGATTGCGAGGGCTGGGAAGTGAATCCTTAGCTCATTTCGATGCAGAACGTGTGGAAAAGGAGAATATCGCGTTTCCGAGCCTCCTAGAGTGATTTATCGTTATATCGAACGATTGCGAGGGCTGGGAAGTGAATCCTTAGCTTCTTTCGATGCAGAACGTGTGGCAAAGGTAAATATCGCGTTTCCGAGTCTCCTACAGTGATTTATCGTTATATCGAACGATTGCGAGGGCTGGGAAGTGAATCCTTAACTTCTTTCGATGCAGAACGTGTGGCAAAGGTAAATATCGCGTTTCCGAGTCTCCTACAGTGATTTATCGTTATATCGAACGATTGCGAGGGCTAGGAAGTGAATCCTTAGCTTATTTCGATGCAGAACGTGTGGCAAAGGTAAATATCGCGTTTCCGAGTCTCCTACAGTGATTTATCGTTATATCGAACGATTGCGAGGGCTGGGAAGTGAATCCTTAGCTTATTTCGATGCAGAACGTGTGGAAAAGGAGAATATCGCGTTTCCGAGCTTCCTAGAGTGATTTATCGTTATATCGAACGATTGCGAGGGCTGGGAAGTGAATCCTTAGCTTATTTCGATGCAGAACGTGTGGAAAAGGAGAATATCGCGTTTCCGAGCCTCCTAGAGTGATTTATCGTTATATCGAACGATTGCGAGGGCTGGGAAGTGAATCCTTAGCTTATTTCGATGCAGAACGTGTGGAAAAGGAGAATATCGCGTTTCCGAGCCTCCTAGAGTGATTTATCGTTATATCGAACGATTGCGAGGGCTGGGAAGTGAATCCTTAGCTTATTTCGATGCAGAACGTGTGGAAAAGGAGAATATCGCGTTTCCGAGCCTCCTAGAGTGATTTATCGTTATATCGAACGATTGCGAGGGCTGGGAAGTGAATCCTTAGCTTCTTTCGATGCAGAACGTGTGGAAAAGGTGAATATCGCGTTTCCGAGCCTCCTAGAGTGATTTATCGTTATATCGAACGATTGCGAGGGCTGGGAAGTGAATCATTAGCTTATTTCGATGCAGAACGTGTGGAAAAGGAGAATATCGCGTTTCCGAATCTCCTACAGTGATTTATCGTTATATCGAACGATTGCGAGGGCTGGGAAGTGAATCCTTAGCTTATTTCGATGCAGAACTTGTGGAAAAGGAGAATATCGCGTTTCCGAGCCTCCTAGAGTGATTTATCGTTATATCGAACGATTGCGAGGGCTGGCAAGTGAATCCTTAGCTTCTTTCGATGCAGAACGTGTGGCAAAGGTAAATATCGCGTTTCCGAGTCTCCTACAGTGATTTATCGTTATATCGAACGATTGCGAGGGCTGGGAAGTGAATCCTTAGCTTCTTTCGATGCAGAACGTGTGGAAAAGGTGAATATCGCGTTTCCGAGCCTCCTAGAGTGATTTATCGTTATATCGAACGATTGCGAGGGCTGGGAAGTGAATCCTTAGCTTATTTCGAAGCAGAACGTGTGGAAAAGGTGAATATCGCGGTTCCGAGCCTCCTAGAGTGATTTATCGTTATATCGAACGATTGCGAGGGCTGGGAAGTGAATCCTTAGCTCATTTCGATGCAGAACGTGTGGAAAAAGAGAATATCGCGTTTCCGAGCCTCCTAGAGTGATTTATCGTTATATCGAACGATTGCGAGGGCTGGGAAGTGAATCCTTAGCTTCTTTCGATGCAGAACGTGTGGAAAAGGTGAATATCGCGTTTCCGAGCCTCCTAGAGTGATTTATCGCTATATCGAACGATTGCGAGGGCTGGGAAGTGAATCCTTAGCTTCTTTCGATGCAGAACGTGTGGAAAAGGTGAATATCGCGTTTCCGAGCCTCCTAGAGTGATTTATCGTTATATCGAACGATTGCGAGGGCTGGGAAGTGAATCCTTAGCTTATTTCGAAGCAGAACGTGTGGAAAAGGTGAATATCGCGTTTCCGAGCCTCCTAGAGTGATTTATCGTTATATCGAACGATTGCGAGGGCTGGGAAGTGAATCCTTAGCTTATTTCGAAGCAGAACGTGTGGAAAAGGTGAATATCGCGGTTCCGAGCCTCCTAGAGTGATTTATCGTTATATCGAACGATTGCGAGGGCTGGGAAGTGAATCCTTAGCTTATTTCGATGCAGAACTTGTGGAAAAGGAGAATATCGCGTTTCCGAGCCTCCTAGAGTGATTTATCGTTATATCGAACGATTGCGAGGGCTGGCAAGTGAATCCTTAGCTTCTTTCGATGCAGAACGTGTGGCAAAGGTAAATATCGCGTTTCCGAGTCTCCTACAGTGATTTATCGTTATATCGAACGATTGCGAGGGCTGGGAAGTGAATCCTTAGCTTCTTTCGATGCAGAACGTGTGGAAAAGGTGAATATCGCGTTTCCGAGCCTCCTAGAGTGATTTATCGTTATATCGAACGATTGCGAGGGCTGGGAAGTGAATCCTTAGCTTATTTCGAAGCAGAACGTGTGGAAAAGGTGAATATCGCGGTTCCGAGCCTCCTAGAGTGATTTATCGTTATATCGAACGATTGCGAGGGCTGGGAAGTGAATCCTTAGCTCATTTCGATGCAGAACGTGTGGAAAAAGAGAATATCGCGTTTCCGAGCCTCCTAGAGTGATTTATCGTTATATCGAACGATTGCGAGGGCTGGGAAGTGAATCCTTAGCTTCTTTCGATGCAGAACGTGTGGAAAAGGTGAATATCGCGTTTCCGAGCCTCCTAGAGTGATTTATCGCTATATCGAACGATTGCGAGGGCTGGGAAGTGAATCCTTAGCTTCTTTCGATGCAGAACGTGTGGAAAAGGTGAATATCGCGTTTCCGAGCCTCCTAGAGTGATTTATCGTTATATCGAACGATTGCGAGGGCTGGGAAGTGAATCCTTAGCTTATTTCGAAGCAGAACGTGTGGAAAAGGTGAATATCGCGTTTCCGAGCCTCCTAGAGTGATTTATCGTTATATCGAACGATTGCGAGGGCTGGGAAGTGAATCCTTAGCTTATTTCGAAGCAGAACGTGTGGAAAAGGTGAATATCGCGGTTCCGAGCCTCCTAGAGTGATTTATCGTTATATCGAACGATTGCGAGGGCTGGGAAGTGAATCCTTAGCTTATTTCGATGCAGAACTTGTGGAAAAGGAGAATATCGCGTTTCCGAGCCTCCTAGAGTGATTTATCGTTATATCGAACGATTGCGAGGGCTGGCAAGTGAATCCTTAGCTTCTTTCGATGCAGAACGTGTGGCAAAGGTAAATATCGCGTTTCCGAGTCTCCTACAGTGATTTATCGTTATATCGAACGATTGCGAGGGCTGGGAAGTGAATCCTTAGCTTCTTTCGATGCAGAACGTGTGGAAAAGGTGAATATCGCGTTTCCGAGCCTCCTAGAGTGATTTATCGTTATATCGAACGATTGCGAGGGCTGGGAAGTGAATCCTTAGCTTATTTCGAAGCAGAACGTGTGGCAAAGGTAAATATCGCGTTTCCGAGTCTCCTACAGTGATTTATCGTTATATCGAACGATTGCGAGGGCTGGGAAGTGAATCCTTAGCTTCTTTCGATGCAGAACGTGTGGCAAAGGTAAATATCGCGTTTCCGAGTCTCCTACAGTGATTTATCGTTATATCGAACGATTGCGAGGGCTGGGAAGTGAATCCTTAGCTCATTTCGATGCAGAACGTGTGGAAAAGGAGAATATCGCGTTTCCGAGCCTCCTAGAGTGATTTATCGTTATATCGAACGATTGCGAGGGCTGGGAAGTGAATCCTTAGCTTCTTTCGATGCAGAACGTGTGGCAAAGGTAAATATCGCGTTTCCGAGTCTCCTACAGTGATTTATCGTTATATCGAACGATTGCGAGGGCTGGGAAGTGAACCCTTAACTTCTTTCGATGCAGAACGTGTGGCAAAGGTAAATATCGCGTTTCCGAGTCTCCTACAGTGATTTATCGTTATATCGAACGATTGCGAGGGCTGGGAAGTGAATCCTTAGCTTATTTCGATGCAGAACGTGTGGCAAAGGTAAATATCGCGTTTCCGAGTCTCCTACAGTGATTTATCGTTATATCGAACGATTGCGAGGGCTGGGAAGTGAATCCTTAGCTTATTTCGATGCAGAACGTGTGGAAAAGGAGAATATCGCGTTTCCGAGCTTCCTAGAGTGATTTATCGTTATATCGAACGATTGCGAGGGCTGGGAAGTGAATCCTTAGCTTATTTCGATGCAGAACGTGTGGAAAAGGAGAATATCGCGTTTCCGAGCCTCCTAGAGTGATTTATCGTTATATCGAACGATTGCGAGGGCTGGGAAGTGAATCCTTAGCTTATTTCGATGCAGAACGTGTGGAAAAGGAGAATATCGCGTTTCCGAGCCTCCTAGAGTGATTTATCGTTATATCGAACGATTGCGAGGGCTGGGAAGTGAATCCTTAGCTTATTTCGATGCAGAACGTGTGGAAAAGGAGAATATCGCGTTTCCGAGCCTCCTAGAGTGATTTATCGTTATCTCGAACGATTGCGAGGGCTGGGAAGTGAATCCTTAGCTTCTTTCGATGCAGAACGTGTGGAAAAGGAGAATATCGCGTTTCCGAGCCTCCTAGAGTGATTTATCGTTATATCGAACGATTGCGAGGGCTGGGAAGTGAATCCTTAGCTTCTTTCGATGCAGAACGTGTGGAAAAGGTGAATATCGCGTTTCCGAGCCTCCTAGAGTGATTTATCGTTATATCGAACGATTGCGAGGGCTGGGAAGTGAATCCTTAGCTTATTTCGATGCAGAACGTGTGGAAAAGGAGAATATCGCGTTTCCGAATCTCCTACAGTGATTTATCGTTATATCGAACGATTGCGAGGGCTGGGAAGTGAATCCTTAGCTTATTTCGATGCAGAACTTGTGGAAAAGGAGAATATCGCGTTTCCGAGCCTCCTAGAGTGATTTATCGTTATATCGAACGATTGCGAGGGCTGGCAAGTGAATCCTTAGCTTCTTTCGATGCAGAACGTGTGGCAAAGGTAAATATCGCGTTTCCGAGTCTCCTACAGTGATTTATCGTTATATCGAACGATTGCGAGGGCTGGGAAGTGAATCCTTAGCTTCTTTCGATGCAGAACGTGTGGAAAAGGTGAATATCGCGTTTCCGAGCCTCCTAGAGTGATTTATCGTTATATCGAACGATTGCGAGGGCTGGGAAGTGAATCCTTAGCTTCTTTCGATGCAGAACGTGTGGAAAAGGTGAATATCGCGTTTCCGAGCCTCCTAGAGTGATTTATCGCTATATCGAACGATTGCGAGGGCTGGGAAGTGAATCCTTAACTTCTTTCGATGCAGAACGTGTGGCAAAGGTAAATATCGCGTTTCCGAGTCTCCTACAGTGATTTATCGTTATATCGAACGATTGCGAGGGCTGGCAAGTGAATCCTTAGCTTCTTTCGATGCAGAACGTGTGGCAAAGGTAAATATCGCGTTTCCGAGTCTCCTACAGTGATTTATCGTTATATCGAACGATTGCGAGGGCTGGGAAGTGAATCCTTAGCTTCTTTCGATGCAGAACGTGTGGAAAAGGTGAATATCGCGTTTCCGAGCCTCCTAGAGTGATTTATCGTTATATCGAACGATTGCGAGGGCTGGGAAGTGAATCCTTAGCTTATTTCGAAGCAGAACGTGTGGCAAAGGTAAATATCGCGTTTCCGAGTCTCCTACAGTGATTTATCGTTATATCGAACGATTGCGAGGGCTGGGAAGTGAATCCTTAGCTTCTTTCGATGCAGAACGTGTGGCAAAGGTAAATATCGCGTTTCCGAGTCTCCTACAGTGATTTATCGTTATATCGAACGATTGCGAGGGCTGGGAAGTGAATCCTTAGCTCATTTCGATGCAGAACGTGTGGAAAAGGAGAATATCGCTTTTCCGAGCCTCCTAGAGTGATTTATCGTTATATCGAACGATTGCGAGGGCTGGGAAGTGAATCCTTAGCTTCTTTCGATGCAGAACGTGTGGCAAAGGTAAATATCGCGTTTCCGAGTCTCCTACAGTGATTTATCGTTATATCGAACGATTGCGAGGGCTGGGAAGTGAATCCTTAACTTCTTTCGATGCAGAACGTGTGGCAAAGGTAAATATCGCGTTTCCGAGTCTCCTACAGTGATTTATCGTTATATCGAACGATTGCGAGGGCTGGGAAGTGAATCCTTAGCTTATTTCGATGCAGAACGTGTGGCAAAGGTAAATATCGCGTTTCCGAGTCTCCTACAGTGATTTATCGTTATATCGAACGATTGCGAGGGCTGGGAAGTGAATCCTTAGCTTATTTCGATGCAGAACGTGTGGAAAAGGAGAATATCGCGTTTCCGAGCTTCCTAGAGTGATTTATCGTTATATCGAACGATTGCGAGGGCTGGGAAGTGAATCCTTAGCTTATTTCGATGCAGAACGTGTGGAAAAGGAGAATATCGCGTTTCCGAGCCTCCTAGAGTGATTTATCGTTATATCGAACGATTGCGAGGGCTGGGAAGTGAATCCTTAGCTTATTTCGATGCAGAACGTGTGGAAAAGGAGAATATCGCGTTTCCGAGCCTCCTAGAGTGATTTATCGTTATATCGAACGATTGCGAGGGCTGGGAAGTGAATCCTTAGCTTATTTCGATGCAGAACGTGTGGAAAAGGAGAATATCGCGTTTCCGAGCCTCCTAGAGTGATTTATCGTTATATCGAACGATTGCGAGGGCTGGGAAGTGAATCCTTAGCTTCTTTCGATGCAGAACGTGTGGAAAAGGAGAATATCGCGTTTCCGAGCCTCCTAGAGTTATTTATCGTTATATCGAACGATTGCGAGGGCTGGGAAGTGAATCCTTAGCTTCTTTCGATGCAGAACGTGTGGAAAAGGTGAATATCGCGTTTCCGAGCCTCCTAGAGTGATTTATCGTTATATCGAACGATTGCGAGGGCTGGGAAGTGAATCCTTAGCTTATTTCGATGCAGAACGTGTGGAAAAGGAGAATATCGCGTTTCCGAATCTCCTACAGTGATTTATCGTTATATCGAACGATTGCGAGGGCTGGGAAGTGAATCCTTAGCTTATTTCGATGCAGAACTTGTGGAAAAGGAGAATATCGCGTTTCCGAGCCTCCTAGAGTGATTTATCGTTATATCGAACGATTGCGAGGGCTGGCAAGTGAATCCTTAGCTTCTTTCGATGCAGAACGTGTGGCAAAGGTAAATATCGCGTTTCCGAGTCTCCTACAGTGATTTATCGTTATATCGAACGATTGCGAGGGCTGGGAAGTGAATCCTTAGCTTCTTTCGATGCAGAACGTGTGGAAAAGGTGAATATCGCGTTTCCGAGCCTCCTAGAGTGATTTATCGTTATATCGAACGATTGCGAGGGCTGGGAAGTGAATCCTTAACTTATTTCGAAGCAGAACGTGTGGAAAAGGTGAATATCGCGGTTCCGAGCCTCCTAGAGTGATTTATCGTTATATCGAACGATTGCGAGGGCTGGGAAGTGAATCCTTAGCTCATTTCGATGCAGAACGTGTGGAAAAAGAGAATATCGCGTTTCCGAGCCTCCTAGAGTGATTTATCGTTATATCGAACGATTGCGAGGGCTGGGAAGTGAATCCTTAGCTTCTTTCGATGCAGAACGTGTGGAAAAGGTGAATATCGCGTTTCCGAGCCTCCTAGAGTGATTTATCGCTATATCGAACGATTGCGAGGGCTGGGAAGTGAATCCTTAGCTTATTTCGATGCAGAACGTGTGGAAAAGGAGAATATCGCGTTTCCGAATCTCCTACAGTGATTTATCGTTATATCGAACGATTGCGAGGGCTGGGAAGTGAATCCTTAGCTTATTTCGATGCAGAACGTGTGGAAAAGGAGAATATCGCGTTTCCGAGCCTCCTAGAGTGATTTATCGTTATATCGAACGATTGCGAGGGCTGGCAAGTGAATCCTTAGCTTCTTTCGATGCAGAACGTGTGGCAAAGGTAAATATCGCGTTTCCGAGTCTCCTACAGTGATTTATCGTTATATCGAACGATTGCGAGGGCTGGGAAGTGAATCCTTAGCTTCTTTAGATGCAGAACGTGTGGAAAAGGTGAATATCGCGTTTCCGAGCCTCCTAGAGTGATTTATCGTTATATCGAACGATTGCGAGGGCTGGGAAGTGAATCCTTAGCTTCTTTCGATGCAGAACGTGTGGAAAAGGTGAATATCGCGTTTCCGAGCCTCCTAGAGTGATTTATCGCTATATCGAACGATTGCGAGGGCTGGGAAGTGAATCCTTAACTTCTTTCGATGCAGAACGTGTGGCAAAGGTAAATATCGCGTTTCCGAGTCTCCTACAGTGATTTATCGTTATATCGAACGATTGCGAGGGCTGGCAAGTGAATCCTTAGCTTCTTTCGATGCAGAACGTGTGGCAAAGGTAAATATCGCGTTTCCGAGTCTCCTACAGTGATTTATCGTTATATCGAACGATTGCGAGGGCTGGGAAGTGAATCCTTAGCTTCTTTCGATGCAGAACGTGTGGAAAAGGTGAATATCGCGTTTCCGAGCCTCCTAGAGTGATTTATCGTTATATCGAACGATTGCGAGGGCTGGGAAGTGAATCCTTAGCTTATTTCGAAGCAGAACGTGTGGCAAAGGTAAATATCGCGTTTCCGAGTCTCCTACAGTGATTTATCGTTATATCGAACGATTGCGAGGGCTGGGAAGTGAATCCTTAGCTTCTTTCGATGCAGAACGTGTGGCAAAGGTAAATATCGCGTTTCCGAGTCTCCTACAGTGATTTATCGTTATATCGAACGATTGCGAGGGCTGGGAAGTGAATCCTTAGCTCATTTCGATGCAGAACGTGTGGAAAAGGAGAATATCGCGTTTCCGAGCCTCCTAGAGTGATTTATCGTTATATCGAACGATTGCGAGGGCTGGGAAGTGAATCCTTAGCTTCTTTCGATGCAGAACGTGTGGCAAAGGTAAATATCGCGTTTCCGAGTCTCCTACAGTGATTTATCGTTATATCGAACGATTGCGAGGGCTGGGAAGTGAATCCTTAACTTCTTTCGATGCAGAACGTGTGGCAAAGGTAAATATCGCGTTTCCGAGTCTCCTACAGTGATTTATCGTTATATCGAACGATTGCGAGGGCTGGGAAGTGAATCCTTAGCTTATTTCGATGCAGAACGTGTGGCAAAGGTAAATATCGCGTTTCCGAGTCTCCTACAGTGATTTATCGTTATATCGAACGATTGCGAGGGCTGGGAAGTGAATCCTTAGCTTATTTCGATGCAGAACGTGTGGAAAAGGAGAATATCGCGTTTCCGAGCTTCCTAGAGTGATTTATCGTTATATCGAACGATTGCGAGGGCTGGGAAGTGAATCCTTAGCTTATTTCGATGCAGAACGTGTGGAAAAGGAGAATATCGCGTTTCCGAGCCTCCTAGAGTGATTTATCGTTATATCGAACGATTGCGAGGGCTGGGAAGTGAATCCTTAGCTTATTTCGATGCAGAACGTGTGGAAAAGGAGAATATCGCGTTTCCGAGCCTCCTAGAGTGATTTATCGTTATATCGAACGATTGCGAGGGCTGGGAAGTGAATCCTTAGCTTATTTCGATGCAGAACGTGTGGAAAAGGAGAATATCGCGTTTCCGAGCCTCCTAGAGTGATTTATCGTTATATCGAACGATTGCGAGGGCTGGGAAGTGAATCCTTAGCTTCTTTCGATGCAGAACGTGTGGAAAAGGTGAATATCGCGTTTCCGAGCCTCCTAGAGTGATTTATCGTTATATCGAACGATTGCGAGGGCTGGGAAGTGAATCATTAGCTTATTTCGATGCAGAACGTGTGGAAAAGGAGAATATCGCGTTTCCGAATCTCCTACAGTGATTTATCGTTATATCGAACGATTGCGAGGGCTGGGAAGTGAATCCTTAGCTTATTTCGATGCAGAACTTGTGGAAAAGGAGAATATCGCGTTTCCGAGCCTCCTAGAGTGATTTATCGTTATATCGAACGATTGCGAGGGCTGGCAAGTGAATCCTTAGCTTCTTTCGATGCAGAACGTGTGGCAAAGGTAAATATCGCGTTTCCGAGTCTCCTACAGTGATTTATCGTTATATCGAACGATTGCGAGGGCTGGGAAGTGAATCCTTAGCTTCTTTCGATGCAGAACGTGTGGAAAAGGTGAATATCGCGTTTCCGAGCCTCCTAGAGTGATTTATCGTTATATCGAACGATTGCGAGGGCTGGGAAGTGAATCCTTAGCTTATTTCGAAGCAGAACGTGTGGAAAAGGTGAATATCGCGGTTCCGAGCCTCCTAGAGTGATTTATCGTTATATCGAACGATTGCGAGGGCTGGGAAGTGAATCCTTAGCTCATTTCGATGCAGAACGTGTGGAAAAAGAGAATATCGCGTTTCCGAGCCTCCTAGAGTGATTTATCGTTATATCGAACGATTGCGAGGGCTGGGAAGTGAATCCTTAGCTTCTTTCGATGCAGAACGTGTGGAAAAGGTGAATATCGCGTTTCCGAGCCTCCTAGAGTGATTTATCGCTATATCGAACGATTGCGAGGGCTGGGAAGTGAATCCTTAGCTTCTTTCGATGCAGAACGTGTGGAAAAGGTGAATATCGCGTTTCCGAGCCTCCTAGAGTGATTTATCGTTATATCGAACGATTGCGAGGGCTGGGAAGTGAATCCTTAGCTTATTTCGAAGCAGAACGTGTGGAAAAGGTGAATATCGCGTTTCCGAGCCTCCTAGAGTGATTTATCGTTATATCGAACGATTGCGAGGGCTGGGAAGTGAATCCTTAGCTTATTTCGAAGCAGAACGTGTGGAAAAGGTGAATATCGCGGTTCCGAGCCTCCTAGAGTGATTTATCGTTATATCGAACGATTGCGAGGGCTGGGAAGTGAATCCTTAGCTTATTTCGATGCAGAACTTGTGGAAAAGGAGAATATCGCGTTTCCGAGCCTCCTAGAGTGATTTATCGTTATATCGAACGATTGCGAGGGCTGGCAAGTGAATCCTTAGCTTCTTTCGATGCAGAACGTGTGGCAAAGGTAAATATCGCGTTTCCGAGTCTCCTACAGTGATTTATCGTTATATCGAACGATTGCGAGGGCTGGGAAGTGAATCCTTAGCTTCTTTCGATGCAGAACGTGTGGAAAAGGTGAATATCGCGTTTCCGAGCCTCCTAGAGTGATTTATCGTTATATCGAACGATTGCGAGGGCTGGGAAGTGAATCCTTAGCTTATTTCGAAGCAGAACGTGTGGAAAAGGTGAATATCGCGGTTCCGAGCCTCCTAGAGTGATTTATCGTTATATCGAACGATTGCGAGGGCTGGGAAGTGAATCCTTAGCTCATTTCGATGCAGAACGTGTGGAAAAAGAGAATATCGCGTTTCCGAGCCTCCTAGAGTGATTTATCGTTATATCGAACGATTGCGATGGCTGGGAAGTGAATCCTTAGCTTCTTTCGATGCAGAACGTGTGGAAAAGGTGAATATCGCGTTTCCGAGCCTCCTAGAGTGATTTATCGCTATATCGAACGATTGCGAGGGCTGGGAAGTGAATCCTTAGCTTATTTCGATGCAAAACGTGTGGAAAAGGAGAATATCGCGTTTCCGAATCTCCTACAGTGATTTATCGTTATATCGAACGATTGCGAGGGCTGGGAAGTGAATCCTTAGCTTATTTCGATGCAGAACGTGTGGAAAAGGAGAATATCGCGTTTCCGAGCCTCCTAGAGTGATTTATCGTTATATCGAACGATTGCGAGGGCTGGGAAGTGAATCCTTAGCTTCTTTCGATGCAGAACGTGTGGAAAAGGTAAATATCGCGTTTCCGAGTCTCCTACAGTGATTTATCGTTATATCGAACGATTGCGAGGGCTGGCAAGTGAATCCTTAGCTTCTTTCGATGCAGAACGTGTGGCAAAGGTAAATATCGCGTTTCCGAGTCTCCTACCGTGATTTATCGTTATATCGAACGATTGCGAGGGCTGGGAAGTGAATCCTTAGCTTATTTCGATGCAGAACGTGTGGAAAAGGAGAATATCGCGTTTCCGAATCTCCTACAGTGATTTATCGTTATATCGAACGATTGCGAGGGCTGGCAAGTGAATCCTTAGCTTCTTTCGATGCAGAACGTGTGGCAAAGGTAATTATCGCGTTTCCGAGTCTCCTACAGTGATTTATCGTTATATCGAACGATTGCGAGGGCTGGGAAGTGAATCCTTAGCTTATTTCGATGCAGAACGTGTGGAAAAGGAGAATATCGCGTTTCCGAGCTTCCTAGAGTGATTTATCGTTATATCGAACGATTGCGAGGGCTGGGAAGTGAATCCTTAGCTTCTTTCGATGCAGAACGTGTGGAAAAGGAGAATATCGCGTTTCCGAGCCTCCTAGAGTGATTTATCGTTATATCGAACGATTGCGAGGGCTGGGAAGTGAATCCTTAGCTTCTTTCGATGCAGAACGTGTGGAAAAGGTGAATATCGCGTTTCCGAGCCTCCTAGAGTGATTTATCGTTATATCGAACGATTGCGAGGGCTGGGAAGTGAATCCTTAGCTTCTTTCGATGCAGAACGTGTGGAAAAGGAGAATATCGCGTTTCCGAGCCTCCTAGAGTGATTTATCGTTATATCGAACAATTGCGAGGGCTGGGAAGTGAATCCTTAGCTTCTTTCGATGCAGAACGTGTGGCAAAGGTAAATATCGCGTTTCCGAGTCTCCTACCGTGATTTATCGTTATATCGAACGATTGCGAGGGCTGGGAAGTGAATCCTTAGCTTATTTCGATGCAGAACGTGTGGAAAAGGAGAATATCGCGTTTCCGAATCTCCTACAGTGATTTATCGTTATATCGAACGATTGCGAGGGCTGGCAAGTGAATCCTTAGCTTCTTTCGATGCAGAACGTGTGGCAAAGGTAATTATCGCGTTTCCGAGTCTCCTACAGTGATTTATCGTTATATCGAACGATTGCGAGGGCTGGGAAGTGAATCCTTAGCTTATTTCGATGCAGAACGTGTGGAAAAGGAGAATATCGCGTTTCCGAGCTTCCTAGAGTGATTTATCGTTATATCGAACGATTGCGAGGGCTGGGAAGTGAATCCTTAGCTTCTTTCGATGCAGAACGTGTGGAAAAGGAGAATATCGCGTTTCCGAGCCTCCTAGAGTGATTTATCGTTATATCGAACGATTGCGAGGGCTGGGAAGTGAATCCTTAGCTTCTTTCGATGCAGAACGTGTGGAAAAGGTGAATATCGCGTTTCCGAGCCTCCTAGAGTGATTTATCGTTATATCGAACGATTGCGAGGGCTGGGAAGTGAATCCTTAGCTTATTTCGAAGCAGAACATGTGGCAAAGGTAAATATCGCGTTTCCGAGTCTCCTACAGTGATTTATCATTATATCTAACGATTGCGAGGGCTGGGAAGTGAATCCTTAGCTTCTTTCGATGCAGAACGTGTGGCAAAGGTAAATATCGCGTTTCCGAGTCTCCTACAGTGATTTATCGTTATATCGAACGATTGCGAGGGCTGGGAAGTGAATCCTTAGCTCATTTCGATGCAGAACGTGTGGAAAAGGAGAATATCGCGTTTCCGAGCCTCCTAGAGTGATTTATCGTTATATCGAACGATTGCGAGGGCTGGGAAGTGAATCCTTAGCTTATTTCGATGCAGAACGTGTGGAAAAGGAGAATATCGCGTTTCCGAGCCTCCTAGAGTGATTTATCGTTATATCGAACGATTGCGAGGGCTGGGAAGTGAATCCTTAGCTTCTTTCGATGCAGAACGTGTGGCAAAGGTAAATATCGCGTTTCCGAGTCTCCTACAGTGATTTATCGTTATATCGAACGATTGCGAGGGCTGGGAAGTGAATCCTTAGCTCATTTCGATGCAGAACGTGTGGAAAAGGAGAATATCGCGTTTCCGAGCCTCCTAGAGTGATTTATCGTTATATCGAACGATTGCGAGGGCTGGGAAGTGAATCCTTAGCTTCTTTCGATGCAGAACGTGTGGCAAAGGTAAATATCGCGTTTCCGAGTCTCCTACAGTGATTTATCGTTATATCGAACGATTGCGAGGGCTGGGAAGTGAATCCTTAACTTCTTTCGATGCAGAACGTGTGGCAAAGGTAAATATCGCGTTTCCGAGTCTCCTACAGTGATTTATCGTTATATCGAACGATTGCGAGGGCTGGGAAGTGAATCCTTAGCTTATTTCGATGCAGAACGTGTGGCAAAGGTAAATATCGCGTTTCCGAGTCTCCTACAGTGATTTATCGTTATATCGAACGATTGCGAGGGCTGGCAAGTGAATCCTTAGCTTCTTTCGATGCAGAACGTGTGGCAAAGGTAAATATCGCGTTTCCGAGTCTCCTACAGTGATTTATCGTTATATCGAACGATTGCGAGGGCTGGGAAGTGAATCCTTAGCTTATTTCGATGCAGAACGTGTGGAAAAGGAGAATATCGCGTTTCCGAGCTTCCTAGAGTGATTTATCGTTATATCGAACGATTGCGAGGGCTGGGAAGTGAATCCTTAGCTTATTTCGATGCAGAACGTGTGGAAAAGGAGAATATCGCGTTTCCGAGCCTCCTAGAGTGATTTATCGTTATATCGAACGATTGCGAGGGCTGGGAAGTGAATCCTTAGCTTATTTCGATGCAGAACGTGTGGAAAAGGAGAATATCGCGTTTCCGAGCCTCCTAGAGTGATTTATCGTTATATCGAACGATTGCGAGGGCTGGGAAGTGAATCCTTAGCTTATTTCGATGCAGAACGTGTGGAAAAGGAGAATATCGCGTTTCCGAGCCTCCTAGATTGATTTATCGTTATATCGAACGATTGCGAGGGCTGGGAAGTGAATCCTTAGCTTCTTTCGATGCAGAACGTGTGGAAAAGGAGAATATCGCGTTTCCGAGCCTCCTAGAGTGATTTATCGTTATATCGAACGATTGCGAGGGCTGGCAAGTGAATCCTTAGCTTCTTTCGATGCAGAACGTGTGGCAAAGGTAAATATCGCGTTTCCGAGTCTCCTACAGTGATTTATCGTTATATCGAACGATTGCGAGGGCTGGGAAGTGAATCCTTAGCTTCTTTCGATGCAGAACGTGTGGAAAAGGTGAATATCGCGTTTCCGAGCCTCCTAGAGTGATTTATCGTTATATCAAACGATTGCGAGGGCTGGGAAGTGAATCCTTAGCTTATTTCGAAGCAGAACGTGTGGAAAAGGTGAATATCGCGGTTCCGAGCCTCCTAGAGTGATTTATCGTTATATCGAACGATTGCGAGGGCTGGGAAGTGAATCCTTAGCTCATTTCGATGCAGAACGTGTGGAAAAAGAGAATATCGCGTTTCCGAGCCTCCTAGAGTGATTTATCGTTATATCGAACGATTGCGAGGGCTGGGAAGTGAATCCTTAGCTTCTTTCGATGCAGAACGTGTGGAAAAGGTAAATATCGCGTTTCCGAGTCTCCTACAGTGATTTATCGTTATATCGAACGATTGCGAGGGCTGGCAAGTGAATCCATAGCTTCTTTCGATGCAGAACGTGTGGCAAAGGTAAATATCGCGTTTCCGAGTCTCCTACAGTGATTTATTGTTATATCGAACGATTGCGAGGGCTGGCAAGTGAATCCTTAGCTTATTTCGATGCAGAACGTGTGGAAAAGGAGAATATCGCGTTTCCGAGCCTCCTAGAGTGATTTATCGTTATATCGAACGATTGCGAGGGCTGGGAAGTGAATCCTTAGCTTCTTTCGATGCAGAACGTGTGGAAAAGGAGAATATCGCGTTTCCGAGCCTCCTAGAGTGATTTATCGTTATATCGAACGATTGCGAGGGCTGGGAAGTGAATCCTTAGCTTCTTTCGATGCAGAACGTGTGGCAAAGGTAAATATCGCGTTTCCGAGTCTCCTACCGTGATTTATCGTTATATCGAACGATTGCGAGGGCTGGCAAGTGAATCCTTAGCTTATTTCGATGCAGAACGTGTGGAAAAGGAGAATATCGCGTTTCCGAGCCTCCTAGAGTGATTTATCGTTATATCGAACGATTGCGAGGGCTGGGAAGTGAATCCTTAGCTTCTTTCGATGCAGAACGTGTGGAAAAGGAGAATATCGCGTTTCCGAGCCTCCTAGAGTGATTTATCGTTATATCGAACGATTGCGAGGGCTGGGAAGTGAATCCTTAGCTTCTTTCGATGCAGAACGTGTGGCAAAGGTAAATATCGCGTTTCCGAGTCTCCTACCGTGATTTATCGTTATATCGAACGATTGCGAGGGCTGGGAAGTGAATCCTTAGCTTATTTCGATGCAGAACGTGTGGAAAAGGAGAATATCGCGTTTCCGAATCTCCTACAGTGATTTATCGTTATATCGAACGATTGCGAGGGCTGGCAAGTGAATCCTTAGCTTCTTTCGATGCAGAACGTGTGGCAAAGGTAAATATCGCGTTTCCGAGTCTCCTACAGTGATTTATCGTTATATCGAACGATTGCGAGGGCTGGGAAGTGAATCCTTAGCTTATTTCGATGCAGAACGTGTGGAAAAGGAGAATATCGCGTTTCCGAGCTTCCTAGAGTGATTTATCGTTATATCGAACGATTGCGAGGGCTGGGAAGTGAATCCTTAGCTTATTTCGATGCAGAACGTGTGGAAAAGGAGAATATCGCGTTTCCGAGCCTCCTAGAGTGATTTATCGTTATATCGAACGATTGCGAGGGCTGGGAAGTGAATCCTTAGCTTCTTTCGATGCAGAACGTGTGGAAAAGGAGAATATCGCGTTTCCGAGCCTCCTAGAGTGATTTATCGTTATATCGAACGATTGCGAGGGCTGGGAAGTGAATCCTTAGCTTATTTCGAAGCAGAACATGTGGCAAAGGTAAATATCGCGTTTCCGAGTCTCCTACAGTGATTTATCGTTATATCTAACGATTGCGAGGGCTGGGAAGTGAATCCTTAGCTTCTTTCGATGCAGAACGTGTGGCAAAGGTAAATATCGCGTTTCCGAGTCTCCTACAGTGATTTATCGTTATATCGAACGATTGCGAGGGCTGGGAAGTGAATCCTTAGCTCATTTCGATGCAGAACGTGTGGAAAAGGAGAATATCGCGTTTCCGAGCCTCCTAGAGTGATTTATCGTTATATCGAACGATTGCGAGGGCTGGGAAGTGAATCCTTAGCTTATTTCGATGCAGAACGTGTGGAAAAGGAGAATATCGCGTTTCCGAGCCTCCTAGAGTGATTTATCGTTATATCGAACGATTGCGAGGGCTGGGAAGTGAATCCTTAGCTTCTTTCGATGCAGAACGTGTGGCAAAGGTAAATATCGCGTTTCCGAGTCTCCTACAGTGATTTATCGTTATATCGAACGATTGCGAGGGCTGGGAAGTGAATCCTTAGCTCATTTCGATGCAGAACGTGTGGAAAAGGAGAATATCGCGTTTCCGAGCCTCCTAGAGTGATTTATCGTTATATCGAACGATTGCGAGGGCTGGGAAGTGAATCCTTAGCTTCTTTCGATGCAGAACGTGTGGCAAAGGTAAATATCGCGTTTCCGAGTCTCCTACAGTGATTTATCGTTATATCGAACGATTGCGAGGGCTGGGAAGTGAATCCTTAACTTCTTTCGATGCAGAACGTGTGGCAAAGGTAAATATCGCGTTTCCGAGTCTCCTACAGTGATTTATCGTTATATCGAACGATTGCGAGGGCTGGGAAGTGAATCCTTAGCTTATTTCGATGCAGAACGTGTGGCAAAGGTAAATATCGCGTTTCCGAGTCTCCTACAGTGATTTATCGTTATATCGAACGATTGCGAGGGCTGGCAAGTGAATCCTTAGCTTCTTTCGATGCAGAACGTGTGGCAAAGGTAAATATCGCGTTTCCGAGTCTCCTACAGTGATTTATCGTTATATCGAACGATTGCGAGGGCTGGGAAGTGAATCCTTAGCTTCTTTCGATGCAGAACGTGTGGAAAAGGTGAATATCGCGTTTCCGAGCCTCCTAGAGTGATTTATCGTTATATCGAACGATTGCGAGGGCTGGGAAGTGAATCCTTAGCTTATTTCGAAGCAGAACGTGTGGCAAAGGTAAATATCGCGTTTCCGAGTCTCCTACAGTGATTTATCGTTATATCGAACGATTGCGAGGGCTGGGAAGTGAATCCTTAGCTTCTTTCGATGCAGAACGTGTGGCAAAGGTAAATATCGCGTTTCCGAGTCTCCTACAGTGATTTATCGTTATATCGAACGATTGCGAGGGCTGGGAAGTGAATCCTTAGCTTATTTCGATGCAGAACGTGTGGAAAAGGAGAATATCGCGTTTCCGAGCCTCCTAGAGTGATTTATCGTTATATCGAACGATTGCGAGGGCTGGGAAGTGAATCCTTAGCTTCTTTCGATGCAGAACGTGTGGAAAAGGAGAATATCGCGTTTCCGAGCCTCCTAGAGTGATTTATCGTTATATCGAACGATTGCGAGGGCTGGGAAGTGAATCCTTAGCTTCTTTCGATGCAGAACGTGTGGAAAAGGTGAATATCGCGTTTCCGAGCCTCCTAGAGTGATTTATCGTTATATCGAACGATTGCGAGGGCTGGGAAGTGAATCATTAGCTTATTTCGATGCAGAACGTGTGGAAAAGGAGAATATCGCGTTTCCGAATCTCCTACAGTGATTTATCGTTATATCGAACGATTGCGAGGGCTGGGAAGTGAATCCTTAGCTTATTTCGATGCAGAACTTGTGGAAAAGGAGAATATCGCGTTTCCGAGCCTCCTAGAGTGATTTATCGTTATATCGAACGATTGCGAGGGCTGGCAAGTGAATCCTTAGCTTCTTTCGATGCAGAACGTGTGGCAAAGGTAAATATCGCGTTTCCGAGTCTCCTACAGTGATTTATCGTTATATCGAACGATTGCGAGGGCTGGGAAGTGAATCCTTAGCTTCTTTCGATGCAGAACGTGTGGAAAAGGTGAATATCGCGTTTCCGAGCCTCCTAGAGTGATTTATCGTTATATCGAACGATTGCGAGGGCTGGGAAGTGAATCCTTAGCTTCTTTCGATGCAGAACGTGTGGAAAAGGTGAATATCGCGTTTCCGAGCCTCCTAGAGTGATTTATCGCTATATCGAACAATTGCGAGGGCTGGGAAGTGAATCCTTAACTTCTTTCGATGCAGAACGTGTGGCAAAGGTAAATATCGCGTTTCCGAGTCTCCGACAGTGATTTATCGTTATATCGAACGATTGCGAGGGCTGGCAAGTGAATCCTTAGCTTCTTTCGATGCAGAACGTGTGGCAAAGGTAAATATCGCGTTTCCGAGTCTCCTACAGTGATTTATCGTTATATCGAACGATTGCGAGGGCTGGGAAGTGAATCCTTAGCTTCTTTCGATGCAGAACGTGTGGAAAAGGTGAATATCGCGTTTCCGAGCCTCCTAGAGTGATTTATCGTTATATCGAACGATTGCGAGGGCTGGGAAGTGAATCCTTAGCTTATTTCGAAGCAGAACGTGTGGCAAAGGTAAATATCGCGTTTCCGAGTCTCCTACAGTGATTTATCGTTATATCGAACGATTGCGAGGGCTGGGAAGTGAATCCTTAGCTTCTTTCGATGCAGAACGTGTGGCAAAGGTAAATATCGCGTTTCCGAGTCTCCTACAGTGATTTATCGTTATATCGAACGATTGCGAGGGCTGGGAAGTGAATCCTTAGCTCATTTCGATGCAGAACGTGTGGAAAAGGAGAATATCGCTTTTCCGAGCCTCCTAGAGTGATTTATCGTTATATCGAACGATTGCGAGGGCTGGGAAGTGAATCCTTAGCTTCTTTCGATGCAGAACGTGTGGCAAAGGTAAATATCGCGTTTCCGAGTCTCCTACAGTGATTTATCGTTATATCGAACGATTGCGAGGGCTGGGAAGTGAATCCTTAACTTCTTTCGATGCAGAACGTGTGGCAAAGGTAAATATCGCGTTTCCGAGTCTCCTACAGTGATTTATCGTTATATCGAACGATTGCGAGGGCTGGGAAGTGAATCCTTAGCTTATTTCGATGCAGAACGTGTGGCAAAGGTAAATATCGCGTTTCCGAGTCTCCTACAGTGATTTATCGTTATATCGAACGATTGCGAGGGCTGGGAAGTGAATCCTTAGCTTATTTCGATGCAGAACGTGTGGAAAAGGAGAATATCGCGTTTCCGAGCTTCCTAGAGTGATTTATCGTTATATCGAACGATTGCGAGGGCTGGGAAGTGAATCCTTAGCTTATTTCGATGCAGAACGTGTGGAAAAGGAGAATATCGCGTTTCCGAGCCTCCTAGAGTGATTTATCGTTATATCGAACGATTGCGAGGGCTGGGAAGTGAATCCTTAGCTTATTTCGATGCAGAACGTGTGGAAAAGGAGAATATCGCGTTTCCGAGCCTCCTAGAGTGATTTATCGTTATATCGAACGATTGCGAGGGCTGGGAAGTGAATCCTTAGCTTATTTCGATGCAGAACGTGTGGAAAAGGAGAATATCGCGTTTCCGAGCCTCCTAGAGTGATTTATCGTTATATCGAACGATTGCGAGGGCTGGGAAGTGAATCCTTAGCTTCTTTCGATGCAGAACGTGTGGAAAAGGAGAATATCGCGTTTCCGAGCCTCCTAGAGTGATTTATCGTTATATCGAACGATTGCGAGGGCTGGGAAGTGAATCCTTAGCTTCTTTCGATGCAGAACGTGTGGAAAAGGTGAATATCGCGTTTCCGAGCCTCCTAGAGTGATTTATCGTTATATCGAACGATTGCGAGGGCTGGGAAGTGAATCCTTAGCTTATTTCGATGCAGAACGTGTGGAAAAGGAGAATATCGCGTTTCCGAATCTCCTACAGTGATTTATCGTTATATCGAACGATTGCGAGGGCTGGGAAGTGAATCCTTAGCTTATTTCGATGCAGAACTTGTGGAAAAGGAGAATATCGCGTTTCCGAGCCTCCTAGAGTGATTTATCGTTATATCGAACGATTGCGAGGGCTGGCAAGTGAATCCTTAGCTTCTTTCGATGCAGAACGTGTGGAAAAGGAGAATATCGCGTTTCCGAGCCTCCTAGAGTGATTTATCGTTATATCGAACGATTGCGAGGGCTGGGAAGTGAATCCTTAGCTTCTTTCGATGCAGAACGTGTGGAAAAGGAGAATATCGCGTTTCCGAGCCTCCTAGAGTGATTTATCGTTATATCGAACGATTGCGAGGGCTGGGAAGTGAATCCTTAGCTTCTTTCGATGCAGAACGTGTGGCAAAGGTAAATATCGCGTTTCCGAGTCTCCTACCGTGATTTATCGTTATATCGAACGATTGCGAGGGCTGGGAAGTGAATCCTTAGCTTATTTCGATGCAGAACGTGTGGAAAAGGAGAATATCGCGTTTCCGAATCTCCTACAGTGATTTATCGTTATATCGAACGATTGCGAGGGCTGGCAAGTGAATCCTTAGCTTCTTTCGATGCAGAACGTGTGGCAAAGGTAAATATCGCGTTTCCGAGTCTCCTACAGTGATTTATCGTTATATCGAACGATTGCGAGGGCTGGGAAGTGAATCCTTAGCTTATTTCGATGCAGAACGTGTGGAAAAGGAGAATATCGCGTTTCCGAGCTTCCTAGAGTGATTTATCGTTATATCGAACGATTGCGAGGGCTGGGAAGTGAATCCTTAGCTTATTTCGAAGCAGAACGTGTGGAAAAGGTGAATATCGCGGTTCCGAGCCTCCTAGAGTGATTTATCGTTATATCGAACGATTGCGAGGGCTGGGAAGTGAATCCTTAGCTCATTTCGATGCAGAACGTGTGGAAAAAGAGAATATCGCGTTTCCGAGCCTCCTAGAGTGATTTATCGTTATATCGAACGATTGCGATGGCTGGGAAGTGAATCCTTAGCTTCTTTCGATGCAGAACGTGTGGAAAAGGTGAATATCGCGTTTCCGAGCCTCCTAGAGTGATTTATCGCTATATCGAACGATTGCGAGGGCTGGGAAGTGAATCCTTAGCTTATTTCGATGCAAAACGTGTGGAAAAGGAGAATATCGCGTTTCCGAATCTCCTACAGTGATTTATCGTTATATCGAACGATTGCGAGGGCTGGGAAGTGAATCCTTAGCTTATTTCGATGCAGAACGTGTGGAAAAGGAGAATATCGCGTTTCCGAGCCTCCTAGAGTGATTTATCGTTATATCGAACGATTGCGAGGGCTGGGAAGTGAATCCTTAGCTTCTTTCGATGCAGAACGTGTGGAAAAGGTAAATATCGCGTTTCCGAGTCTCCTACAGTGATTTATCGTTATATCGAACGATTGCGAGGGCTGGCAAGTGAATCCTTAGCTTCTTTCGATGCAGAACGTGTGGCAAAGGTAAATATCGCGTTTCCGAGTCTCCTACAGTGATTTATCGTTATATCGAACGATTGCGAGGGCTGGCAAGTGAATCCTTAGCTTATTTCGATGCAGAACGTGTGGAAAAGGAGAATATCGCGTTTCCGAGCCTCCTAGAGTGATTTATCGTTATATCGAACGATTGCGAGGGCTGGGAAGTGAATCCTTAGCTTCTTTCGATGCAGAACGTGTGGAAAAGGAGAATATCGCGTTTCCGAGCCTCCTAGAGTGATTTATCGTTATATCGAACAATTGCGAGGGCTGGGAAGTGAATCCTTAGCTTCTTTCGATGCAGAACGTGTGGCAAAGGTAAATATCGCGTTTCCGAGTCTCCTACCGTGATTTATCGTTATATCGAACGATTGCGAGGGCTGGGAAGTGAATCCTTAGCTTATTTCGATGCAGAACGTGTGGAAAAGGAGAATATCGCGTTTCCGAATCTCCTACAGTGATTTATCGTTATATCGAACGATTGCGAGGGCTGGCAAGTGAATCCTTAGCTTCTTTCGATGCAGAACGTGTGGCAAAGGTAATTATCGCGTTTCCGAGTCTCCTACAGTGATTTATCGTTATATCGAACGATTGCGAGGGCTGGGAAGTGAATCCTTAGCTTATTTCGATGCAGAACGTGTGGAAAAGGAGAATATCGCGTTTCCGAGCTTCCTAGAGTGATTTATCGTTATATCGAACGATTGCGAGGGCTGGGAAGTGAATCCTTAGCTTCTTTCGATGCAGAACGTGTGGAAAAGGAGAATATCGCGTTTCCGAGCCTCCTAGAGTGATTTATCGTTATATCGAACGATTGCGAGGGCTGGGAAGTGAATCCTTAGCTTCTTTCGATGCAGAACGTGTGGAAAAGGTGAATATCGCGTTTCGAGCCTCCTAGAGTGATTTATCGTTATATCGAACGATTGCGAGGGCTGGGAAGTGAATCCTTAGCTTATTTCGAAGCAGAACATGTGGCAAAGGTAAATATCGCGTTTCCGAGTCTCCTACAGTGATTTATCATTATATCTAACGATTGCGAGGGCTGGGAAGTGAATCCTTAGCTTCTTTCGATGCAGAACGTGTGGCAAAGGTAAATATCGCGTTTCCGAGTCTCCTACAGTGATTTATCGTTATATCGAACGATTGCGAGGGCTGGGAAGTGAATCCTTAGCTCATTTCGATGCAGAACGTGTGGAAAAGGAGAATATCGCGTTTCCGAGCCTCCTAGAGTGATTTATCGTTATATCGAACGATTGCGAGGGCTGGGAAGTGAATCCTTAGCTTATTTCGATGCAGAACGTGTGGAAAAGGAGAATATCGCGTTTCCGAGCCTCCTAGAGTGATTTATCGTTATATCGAACGATTGCGAGGGCTGGGAAGTGAATCCTTAGCTTCTTTCGATGCAGAACGTGTGGCAAAGGTAAATATCGCGTTTCCGAGTCTCCTACAGTGATTTATCGTTATATCGAACGATTGCGAGGGCTGGGAAGTGAATCCTTAGCTCATTTCGATGCAGAACGTGTGGAAAAGGAGAATATCGCGTTTCCGAGCCTCCTAGAGTGATTTATCGTTATATCGAACGATTGCGAGGGCTGGGAAGTGAATCCTTAGCTTCTTTCGATGCAGAACGTGTGGCAAAGGTAAATATCGCGTTTCCGAGTCTCCTACAGTGATTTATCGTTATATCGAACGATTGCGAGGGCTGGGAAGTGAATCCTTAACTTCTTTCGATGCAGAACGTGTGGCAAAGGTAAATATCGCGTTTCCGAGTCTCCTACAGTGATTTATCGTTATATCGAACGATTGCGAGGGCTGGGAAGTGAATCCTTAGCTTATTTCGATGCAGAACGTGTGGCAAAGGTAAATATCGCGTTTCCGAGTCTCCTACAGTGATTTATCGTTATATCGAACGATTGCGAGGGCTGGCAAGTGAATCCTTAGCTTCTTTCGATGCAGAACGTGTGGCAAAGGTAAATATCGCGTTTCCGAGTCTCCTACAGTGATTTATCGTTATATCGAACGATTGCGAGGGCTGGGAAGTGAATCCTTAGCTTATTTCGATGCAGAACGTGTGGAAAAGGAGAATATCGCGTTTCCGAGCTTCCTAGAGTGATTTATCGTTATATCGAACGATTGCGAGGGCTGGGAAGTGAATCCTTAGCTTATTTCGATGCAGAACGTGTGGAAAAGGAGAATATCGCGTTTCCGAGCCTCCTAGAGTGATTTATCGTTATATCGAACGATTGCGAGGGCTGGGAAGTGAATCCTTAGCTTATTTCGATGCAGAACGTGTGGAAAAGGAGAATATCGCGTTTCCGAGCCTCCTAGAGTGATTTATCGTTATATCGAACGATTGCGAGGGCTGGGAAGTGAATCCTTAGCTTATTTCGATGCAGAACGTGTGGAAAAGGAGAATATCGCGTTTCCGAGCCTCCTAGATTGATTTATCGTTATATCGAACGATTGCGAGGGCTGGGAAGTGAATCCTTAGCTTCTTTCGATGCAGAACGTGTGGAAAAGGAGAATATCGCGTTTCCGAGCCTCCTAGAGTGATTTATCGTTATATCGAACGATTGCGAGGGCTGGCAAGTGAATCCTTAGCTTCTTTCGATGCAGAACGTGTGGCAAAGGTAAATATCGCGTTTCCGAGTCTCCTACAGTGATTTATCGTTATATCGAACGATTGCGAGGGCTGGGAAGTGAATCCTTAGCTTCTTTCGATGCAGAACGTGTGGAAAAGGTGAATATCGCGTTTCCGAGCCTCCTAGAGTGATTTATCGTTATATCGAACGATTGCGAGGGCTGGGAAGTGAATCCTTAGCTTATTTCGAAGCAGAACGTGTGGAAAAGGTGAATATCGCGGTTCCGAGCCTCCTAGAGTGATTTATCGTTATATCGAACGATTGCGAGGGCTGGGAAGTGAATCCTTAGCTCATTTCGATGCAGAACGTGTGGAAAAAGAGAATATCGCGTTTCCGAGCCTCCTAGAGTGATTTATCGTTATATCGAACGATTGCGATGGCTGGGAAGTGAATCCTTAGCTTCTTTCGATGCAGAACGTGTGGAAAAGGTGAATATCGCGTTTCCGAGCCTCCTAGAGTGATTTATCGCTATATCGAACGATTGCGAGGGCTGGGAAGTGAATCCTTAGCTTATTTCGATGCAAAACGTGTGGAAAAGGAGAATATCGCGTTTCCGAATCTCCTACAGTGATTTATCGTTATATCGAACGATTGCGAGGGCTGGGAAGTGAATCCTTAGCTTATTTCGATGCAGAACGTGTGGAAAAGGAGAATATCGCGTTTCCGAGCCTCCTAGAGTGATTTATCGTTATATCGAACGATTGCGAGGGCTGGGAAGTGAATCCTTAGCTTATTTCGAAGCAGAACATGTGGCAAAGGTAAATATCGCGTTTCCGAGTCTCCTACAGTGATTTATCGTTATATCTAACGATTGCGAGGGCTGGGAAGTGAATCCTTAGCTTCTTTCGATGCAGAACGTGTGGCAAAGGTAAATATCGCGTTTCCGAGTCTCCTACAGTGATTTATCGTTATATCGAACGATTGCGAGGGCTGGGAAGTGAATCCTTAGCTCATTTCGATGCAGAACGTGTGGAAAAGGAGAATATCGCGTTTCCGAGCTTCCTAGAGTGATTTATCGTTATATCGAACGATTGCGAGGGCTGGGAAGTGAATCCTTAGCTTATTTCGATGCAGAACGTGTGGAAAAGGAGAATATCGCGTTTCCGAGCCTCCTAGAGTGATTTATCGTTATATCGAACGATTGCGAGGGCTGGGAAGTGAATCCTTAGCTTATTTCGATGCAGAACGTGTGGAAAAGGAGAATATCGCGTTTCCGAGCCTCCTAGAGTGATTTATCGTTATATCGAACGATTGCGAGGGCTGGGAAGTGAATCCTTAGCTTATTTCGATGCAGAACGTGTGGAAAAGGAGAATATCGCGTTTCCGAGCCTCCTAGATTGATTTATCGTTATATCGAACGATTGCGAGGGCTGGGAAGTGAATCCTTAGCTTCTTTCGATGCAGAACGTGTGGAAAAGGAGAATATCGCGTTTCCGAGCCTCCTAGAGTGATTTATCGTTATATCGAACGATTGCGAGGGCTGGCAAGTGAATCCTTAGCTTCTTTCGATGCAGAACGTGTGGCAAAGGTAAATATCGCGTTTCCGAGTCTCCTACAGTGATTTATCGTTATATCGAACGATTGCGAGGGCTGGGAAGTGAATCCTTAGCTTCTTTCGATGCAGAACGTGTGGAAAAGGTGAATATCGCGTTTCCGAGCCTCCTAGAGTGATTTATCGTTATATCGAACGATTGCGAGGGCTGGGAAGTGAATCCTTAGCTTATTTCGAAGCAGAACGTGTGGAAAAGGTGAATATCGCGGTTCCGAGCCTCCTAGAGTGATTTATCGTTATATCGAACGATTGCGAGGGCTGGGAAGTGAATCCTTAGCTCATTTCGATGCAGAACGTGTGGAAAAAGAGAATATCGCGTTTCCGAGCCTCCTAGAGTGATTTATCGTTATATCGAACGATTGCGATGGCTGGGAAGTGAATCCTTAGCTTCTTTCGATGCAGAACGTGTGGAAAAGGTGAATATCGCGTTTCCGAGCCTCCTAGAGTGATTTATCGCTATATCGAACGATTGCGAGGGCTGGGAAGTGAATCCTTAGCTTATTTCGATGCAAAACGTGTGGAAAAGGAGAATATCGCGTTTCCGAATCTCCTACAGTGATTTATCGTTATATCGAACGATTGCGAGGGCTGGGAAGTGAATCCTTAGCTTATTTCGATGCAGAACGTGTGGAAAAGGAGAATATCGCGTTTCCGAGCCTCCTAGAGTGATTTATCGTTATATCGAACGATTGCGAGGGCTGGGAAGTGAATCCTTAGCTTCTTTCGATGCAGAACGTGTGGAAAAGGTAAATATCGCGTTTCCGAGTCTCCTACAGTGATTTATCGTTATATCGAACGATTGCGAGGGCTGGCAAGTGAATCCATAGCTTCTTTCGATGCAGAACGTGTGGCAAAGGTAAATATCGCGTTTCCGAGTCTCCTACAGTGATTTATTGTTATATCGAACGATTGCGAGGGCTGGCAAGTGAATCCTTAGCTTATTTCGATGCAGAACGTGTGGAAAAGGAGAATATCGCGTTTCCGAGCCTCCTAGAGTGATTTATCGTTATATCGAACGATTGCGAGGGCTGGGAAGTGAATCCTTAGCTTCTTTCGATGCAGAACGTGTGGAAAAGGAGAATATCGCGTTTCCGAGCCTCCTAGAGTGATTTATCGTTATATCGAACGATTGCGAGGGCTGGGAAGTGAATCCTTAGCTTCTTTCGATGCAGAACGTGTGGCAAAGGTAAATATCGCGTTTCCGAGTCTCCTACCGTGATTTATCGTTATATCGAACGATTGCGAGGGCTGGGAAGTGAATCCTTAGCTTATTTCGATGCAGAACGTGTGGAAAAGGAGAATATCGCGTTTCCGAATCTCCTACAGTGATTTATCGTTATATCGAACGATTGCGAGGGCTGGCAAGTGAATCCTTAGCTTCTTTCGATGCAGAACGTGTGGCAAAGGTAAATATCGCGTTTCCGAGTCTCCTACAGTGATTTATCGTTATATCGAACGATTGCGAGGGCTGGGAAGTGAATCCTTAGCTTATTTCGATGCAGAACGTGTGGAAAAGGAGAATATCGCGTTTCCGAGCTTCCTAGAGTGATTTATCGTTATATCGAACGATTGCGAGGGCTGGGAAGTGAATCCTTAGCTTATTTCGATGCAGAACGTGTGGAAAAGGAGAATATCGCGTTTCCGAGCCTCCTAGAGTGATTTATCGTTATATCGAACGATTGCGAGGGCTGGGAAGTGAATCCTTAGCTTCTTTCGATGCAGAACGTGTGGAAAAGGAGAATATCGCGTTTCCGAGCCTCCTAGAGTGATTTATCGTTATATCGAACGATTGCGAGGGCTGGGAAGTGAATCCTTAGCTTATTTCGAAGCAGAACATGTGGCAAAGGTAAATATCGCGTTTCCGAGTCTCCTACAGTGATTTATCGTTATATCTAACGATTGCGAGGGCTGGGAAGTGAATCCTTAGCTTCTTTCGATGCAGAACGTGTGGCAAAGGTAAATATCGCGTTTCCGAGTCTCCTACAGTGATTTATCGTTATATCGAACGATTGCGAGGGCTGGGAAGTGAATCCTTAGCTCATTTCGATGCAGAACGTGTGGAAAAGGAGAATATCGCGTTTCCGAGCCTCCTAGAGTGATTTATCGTTATATCGAACGATTGCGAGGGCTGGGAAGTGAATCCTTAGCTTATTTCGATGCAGAACGTGTGGAAAAGGAGAATATCGCGTTTCCGAGCCTCCTAGAGTGATTTATCGTTATATCGAACGATTGCGAGGGCTGGGAAGTGAATCCTTAGCTTCTTTCGATGCAGAACGTGTGGCAAAGGTAAATATCGCGTTTCCGAGTCTCCTACAGTGATTTATCGTTATATCGAACGATTGCGAGGGCTGGGAAGTGAATCCTTAGCTCATTTCGATGCAGAACGTGTGGAAAAGGAGAATATCGCGTTTCCGAGCCTCCTAGAGTGATTTATCGTTATATCGAACGATTGCGAGGGCTGGGAAGTGAATCCTTAGCTTCTTTCGATGCAGAACGTGTGGCAAAGGTAAATATCGCGTTTCCGAGTCTCCTACAGTGATTTATCGTTATATCGAACGATTGCGAGGGCTGGGAAGTGAATCCTTAACTTCTTTCGATGCAGAACGTGTGGCAAAGGTAAATATCGCGTTTCCGAGTCTCCTACAGTGATTTATCGTTATATCGAACGATTGCGAGGGCTGGGAAGTGAATCCTTAGCTTATTTCGATGCAGAACGTGTGGCAAAGGTAAATATCGCGTTTCCGAGTCTCCTACAGTGATTTATCGTTATATCGAACGATTGCGAGGGCTGGCAAGTGAATCCTTAGCTTCTTTCGATGCAGAACGTGTGGCAAAGGTAAATATCGCGTTTCCGAGTCTCCTACAGTGATTTATCGTTATATCGAACGATTGCGAGGGCTGGGAAGTGAATCCTTAGCTTCTTTCGATGCAGAACGTGTGGAAAAGGTGAATATCGCGTTTCCGAGCCTCCTAGAGTGATTTATCGTTATATCGAACGATTGCGAGGGCTGGGAAGTGAATCCTTAGCTTATTTCGAAGCAGAACGTGTGGCAAAGGTAAATATCGCGTTTCCGAGTCTCCTACAGTGATTTATCGTTATATCGAACGATTGCGAGGGCTGGGAAGTGAATCCTTAGCTTCTTTCGATGCAGAACGTGTGGCAAAGGTAAATATCGCGTTTCCGAGTCTCCTACAGTGATTTATCGTTATATCGAACGATTGCGAGGGCTGGGAAGTGAATCCTTAGCTTATTTCGATGCAGAACGTGTGGAAAAGGAGAATATCGCGTTTCCGAGCCTCCTAGAGTGATTTATCGTTATATCGAACGATTGCGAGGGCTGGGAAGTGAATCCTTAGCTTCTTTCGATGCAGAACGTGTGGAAAAGGAGAATATCGCGTTTCCGAGCCTCCTAGAGTGATTTATCGTTATATCGAACGATTGCGAGGGCTGGGAAGTGAATCCTTAGCTTCTTTCGATGCAGAACGTGTGGAAAAGGTGAATATCGCGTTTCCGAGCCTCCTAGAGTGATTTATCGTTATATCGAACGATTGCGAGGGCTGGGAAGTGAATCATTAGCTTATTTCGATGCAGAACGTGTGGAAAAGGAGAATATCGCGTTTCCGAATCTCCTACAGTGATTTATCGTTATATCGAACGATTGCGAGGGCTGGGAAGTGAATCCTTAGCTTATTTCGATGCAGAACTTGTGGAAAAGGAGAATATCGCGTTTCCGAGCCTCCTAGAGTGATTTATCGTTATATCGAACGATTGCGAGGGCTGGCAAGTGAATCCTTAGCTTCTTTCGATGCAGAACGTGTGGCAAAGGTAAATATCGCGTTTCCGAGTCTCCTACAGTGATTTATCGTTATATCGAACGATTGCGAGGGCTGGGAAGTGAATCCTTAGCTTCTTTCGATGCAGAACGTGTGGAAAAGGTGAATATCGCGTTTCCGAGCCTCCTAGAGTGATTTATCGTTATATCGAACGATTGCGAGGGCTGGGAAGTGAATCCTTAGCTTCTTTCGATGCAGAACGTGTGGAAAAGGTGAATATCGCGTTTCCGAGCCTCCTAGAGTGATTTATCGCTATATCGAACGATTGCGAGGGCTGGGAAGTGAATCCTTAACTTCTTTCGATGCAGAACGTGTGGCAAAGGTAAATATCGCGTTTCCGAGTCTCCGACAGTGATTTATCGTTATATCGAACGATTGCGAGGGCTGGCAAGTGAATCCTTAGCTTCTTTCGATGCAGAACGTGTGGCAAAGGTAAATATCGCGTTTCCGAGTCTCCTACAGTGATTTATCGTTATATCGAACGATTGCGAGGGCTGGGAAGTGAATCCTTAGCTTCTTTCGATGCAGAACGTGTGGAAAAGGTGAATATCGCGTTTCCGAGCCTCCTAGAGTGATTTATCGTTATATCGAACGATTGCGAGGGCTGGGAAGTGAATCCTTAGCTTATTTCGAAGCAGAACGTGTGGCAAAGGTAAATATCGCGTTTCCGAGTCTCCTACAGTGATTTATCGTTATATCGAACGATTGCGAGGGCTGGGAAGTGAATCCTTAGCTTCTTTCGATGCAGAACGTGTGGCAAAGGTAAATATCGCGTTTCCGAGTCTCCTACAGTGATTTATCGTTATATCGAACGATTGCGAGGGCTGGGAAGTGAATCCTTAGCTCATTTCGATGCAGAACGTGTGGAAAAGGAGAATATCGCTTTTCCGAGCCTCCTAGAGTGATTTATCGTTATATCGAACGATTGCGAGGGCTGGGAAGTGAATCCTTAGCTTCTTTCGATGCAGAACGTGTGGCAAAGGTAAATATCGCGTTTCCGAGTCTCCTACAGTGATTTATCGTTATATCGAACGATTGCGAGGGCTGGGAAGTGAATCCTTAACTTCTTTCGATGCAGAACGTGTGGCAAAGGTAAATATCGCGTTTCCGAGTCTCCTACAGTGATTTATCGTTATATCGAACGATTGCGAGGGCTGGGAAGTGAATCCTTAGCTTATTTCGATGCAGAACGTGTGGCAAAGGTAAATATCGCGTTTCCGAGTCTCCTACAGTGATTTATCGTTATATCGAACGATTGCGAGGGCTGGGAAGTGAATCCTTAGCTTATTTCGATGCAGAACGTGTGGAAAAGGAGAATATCGCGTTTCCGAGCTTCCTAGAGTGATTTATCGTTATATCGAACGATTGCGAGGGCTGGGAAGTGAATCCTTAGCTTATTTCGATGCAGAACGTGTGGAAAAGGAGAATATCGCGTTTCCGAGCCTCCTAGAGTGATTTATCGTTATATCGAACGATTGCGAGGGCTGGGAAGTGAATCCTTAGCTTATTTCGATGCAGAACGTGTGGAAAAGGAGAATATCGCGTTTCCGAGCCTCCTAGAGTGATTTATCGTTATATCGAACGATTGCGAGGGCTGGGAAGTGAATCCTTAGCTTATTTCGATGCAGAACGTGTGGAAAAGGAGAATATCGCGTTTCCGAGCCTCCTAGAGTGATTTATCGTTATATCGAACGATTGCGAGGGCTGGGAAGTGAATCCTTAGCTTCTTTCGATGCAGAACGTGTGGAAAAGGAGAATATCGCGTTTCCGAGCCTCCTAGAGTGATTTATCGTTATATCGAACGATTGCGAGGGCTGGGAAGTGAATCCTTAGCTTCTTTCGATGCAGAACGTGTGGAAAAGGTGAATATCGCGTTTCCGAGCCTCCTAGAGTGATTTATCGTTATATCGAACGATTGCGAGGGCTGGGAAGTGAATCCTTAGCTTATTTCGATGCAGAACGTGTGGAAAAGGAGAATATCGCGTTTCCGAATCTCCTACAGTGATTTATCGTTATATCGAACGATTGCGAGGGCTGGGAAGTGAATCCTTAGCTTATTTCGATGCAGAACTTGTGGAAAAGGAGAATATCGCGTTTCCGAGCCTCCTAGAGTGATTTATCGTTATATCGAACGATTGCGAGGGCTGGCAAGTGAATCCTTAGCTTCTTTCGATGCAGAACGTGTGGAAAAGGAGAATATCGCGTTTCCGAGCCTCCTAGAGTGATTTATCGTTATATCGAACGATTGCGAGGGCTGGGAAGTGAATCCTTAGCTTCTTTCGATGCAGAACGTGTGGAAAAGGAGAATATCGCGTTTCCGAGCCTCCTAGAGTGATTTATCGTTATATCGAACGATTGCGAGGGCTGGGAAGTGAATCCTTAGCTTCTTTCGATGCAGAACGTGTGGCAAAGGTAAATATCGCGTTTCCGAGTCTCCTACCGTGATTTATCGTTATATCGAACGATTGCGAGGGCTGGGAAGTGAATCCTTAGCTTATTTCGATGCAGAACGTGTGGAAAAGGAGAATATCGCGTTTCCGAATCTCCTACAGTGATTTATCGTTATATCGAACGATTGCGAGGGCTGGCAAGTGAATCCTTAGCTTCTTTCGATGCAGAACGTGTGGCAAAGGTAAATATCGCGTTTCCGAGTCTCCTACAGTGATTTATCGTTATATCGAACGATTGCGAGGGCTGGGAAGTGAATCCTTAGCTTATTTCGATGCAGAACGTGTGGAAAAGGAGAATATCGCGTTTCCGAGCTTCCTAGAGTGATTTATCGTTATATCGAACGATTGCGAGGGCTGGGAAGTGAATCCTTAGCTTATTTCGATGCAGAACGTGTGGAAAAGGAGAATATCGCGTTTCCGAGCCTCCTAGAGTGATTTATCGTTATATCGAACGATTGCGAGGGCTGGGAAGTGAATCCTTAGCTTCTTTCGATGCAGAACGTGTGGAAAAGGAGAATATCGCGTTTCCGAGCCTCCTAGAGTGATTTATCGTTATATCGAACGATTGCGAGGGCTGGGAAGTGAATCCTTAGCTTATTTCGAAGCAGAACATGTGGCAAAGGTAAATATCGCGTTTCCGAGTCTCCTACAGTGATTTATCGTTATATCTAACGATTGCGAGGGCTGGGAAGTGAATCCTTAGCTTCTTTCGATGCAGAACGTGTGGCAAAGGTAAATATCGCGTTTCCGAGTCTCCTACAGTGATTTATCGTTATATCGAACGATTGCGAGGGCTGGGAAGTGAATCCTTAGCTCATTTCGATGCAGAACGTGTGGAAAAGGAGAATATCGCGTTTCCGAGCCTCCTAGAGTGATTTATCGTTATATCGAACGATTGCGAGGGCTGGGAAGTGAATCCTTAGCTTATTTCGATGCAGAACGTGTGGAAAAGGAGAATATCGCGTTTCCGAGCCTCCTAGAGTGATTTATCGTTATATCGAACGATTGCGAGGGCTGGGAAGTGAATCCTTAGCTCATTTCGATGCAGAACGTGTGGAAAAGGAGAATATCGCGTTTCCGAGCCTCCTAGAGTGATTTATCGTTATATCGAACGATTGCGAGGGCTGGGAAGTGAATCCTTAGCTTATTTCGATGCAGAACGTGTGGAAAAGGAGAATATCGCGTTTCCGAGCCTCCTAGAGTGATTTATCGTTATATCGAACGATTGCGAGGGCTGGGAAGTGAATCCTTAGCTTCTTTCGATGCAGAACGTGTGGCAAAGGTAAATATCGCGTTTCCGAGTCTCCTACAGTGATTTATCGTTATATCGAACGATTGCGAGGGCTGGGAAGTGAATCCTTAGCTCATTTCGATGCAGAACGTGTGGAAAAGGAGAATATCGCGTTTCCGAGCCTCCTAGAGTGATTTATCGTTATATCGAACGATTGCGAGGGCTGGGAAGTGAATCCTTAGCTTCTTTCGATGCAGAACGTGTGGCAAAGGTAAATATCGCGTTTCCGAGTCTCCTACAGTGATTTATCGTTATATCGAACGATTGCGAGGGCTGGGAAGTGAATCCTTAACTTCTTTCGATGCAGAACGTGTGGCAAAGGTAAATATCGCGTTTCCGAGTCTCCTACAGTGATTTATCGTTATATCGAACGATTGCGAGGGCTGGGAAGTGAATCCTTAGCTTATTTCGATGCAGAACGTGTGGCAAAGGTAAATATCGCGTTTCCGAGTCTCCTACAGTGATTTATCGTTATATCGAACGATTGCGAGGGCTGGCAAGTGAATCCTTAGCTTCTTTCGATGCAGAACGTGTGGCAAAGGTAAATATCGCGTTTCCGAGTCTCCTACAGTGATTTATCGTTATATCGAACGATTGCGAGGGCTGGGAAGTGAATCCTTAGCTTCTTTCGATGCAGAACGTGTGGAAAAGGTGAATATCGCGTTTCCGAGCCTCCTAGAGTGATTTATCGTTATATCGAACGATTGCGAGGGCTGGGAAGTGAATCCTTAGCTTATTTCGAAGCAGAACGTGTGGCAAAGGTAAATATCGCGTTTCCGAGTCTCCTACAGTGATTTATCGTTATATCGAACGATTGCGAGGGCTGGGAAGTGAATCCTTAGCTTCTTTCGATGCAGAACGTGTGGCAAAGGTAAATATCGCGTTTCCGAGTCTCCTACAGTGATTTATCGTTATATCGAACGATTGCGAGGGCTGGGAAGTGAATCCTTAGCTTATTTCGATGCAGAACGTGTGGAAAAGGAGAATATCGCGTTTCCGAGCCTCCTAGAGTGATTTATCGTTATATCGAACGATTGCGAGGGCTGGGAAGTGAATCCTTAGCTTCTTTCGATGCAGAACGTGTGGAAAAGGAGAATATCGCGTTTCCGAGCCTCCTAGAGTGATTTATCGTTATATCGAACGATTGCGAGGGCTGGGAAGTGAATCCTTAGCTTCTTTCGATGCAGAACGTGTGGAAAAGGTGAATATCGCGTTTCCGAGCCTCCTAGAGTGATTTATCGTTATATCGAACGATTGCGAGGGCTGGGAAGTGAATCCTTAGCTTATTTCGATGCAGAACGTGTGGAAAAGGAGAATATCGCGTTTCCGAATCTCCTACAGTGATTTATCGTTATATCGAACGATTGCGAGGGCTGGGAAGTGAATCCTTAGCTTATTTCGATGCAGAACTTGTGGAAAAGGAGAATATCGCGTTTCCGAGCCTCCTAGAGTGATTTATCGTTATATCGAACGATTGCGAGGGCTGGCAAGTGAATCCTTAGCTTCTTTCGATGCAGAACGTGTGGCAAAGGTAAATATCGCGTTTCCGAGTCTCCTACAGTGATTTATCGTTATATCGAACGATTGCGAGGGCTGGGAAGTGAATCCTTAGCTTCTTTCGATGCAGAACGTGTGGAAAAGGTGAATATCGCGTTTCCGAGCCTCCTAGAGTGATTTATCGTTATATCGAACGATTGCGAGGGCTGGGAAGTGAATCCTTAGCTTCTTTCGATGCAGAACGTGTGGAAAAGGTGAATATCGCGTTTCCGAGCCTCCTAGAGTGATTTATCGCTATATCGAATGATTGCGAGGGCTGGGAAGTGAATCCTTAACTTCTTTCGATGCAGAACGTGTGGCAAAGGTAAATATCGCGTTTCCGAGTCTCCTACAGTGATTTATCGTTATATCGAACGATTGCGAGGGCTGGGAAGTGAATCCTTAGCTTCTTTCGATGCAGAACGTGTGGCAAAGGTAAATATCGCGTTTCCGAGTCTCCTACAGTGATTTATCGTTATATCGAACGATTGCGAGGGCTGGGAAGTGAATCCTTAGCTCATTTCGATGCAGAACGTGTGGAAAAGGAGAATATCGCTTTTCCGAGCCTCCTAGAGTGATTTATCGTTATATCGAACGATTGCGAGGGCTGGGAAGTGAATCCTTAGCTTCTTTCGATGCAGAACGTGTGGCAAAGGTAAATATCGCGTTTCCGAGTCTCCTACAGTGATTTATCGTTATATCGAACGATTGCGAGGGCTGGGAAGTGAATCCTTAGCTTCTTTCGATGCAGAACGTGTGGAAAAGGTGAATATCGCGTTTCCGAGCCTCCTAGAGTGATTTATCGTTATATCGAACGATTGCGAGGGCTGGGAAGTGAATCCTTAGCTTATTTCGAAGCAGAACGTGTGGCAAAGGTAAATATCGCGTTTCCGAGTCTCCTACAGTGATTTATCGTTATATCGAACGATTGCGAGGGCTGGGAAGTGAATCCTTAGCTTCTTTCGATGCAGAACGTGTGGCAAAGGTAAATATCGCGTTTCCGAGTCTCCTACAGTGATTTATCGTTATATCGAACGATTGCGAGGGCTGGGAAGTGAATCCTTAGCTCATTTCGATGCAGAACGTGTGGAAAAGGAGAATATCGCGTTTCCGAGCCTCCTAGAGTGATTTATCGTTATATCGAACGATTGCGAGGGCTGGGAAGTGAATCCTTAGCTTCTTTCGATGCAGAACGTGTGGCAAAGGTAAATATCGCGTTTCCGAGTCTCCTACAGTGATTTATCGTTATATCGAACGATTGCGAGGGCTGGGAAGTGAATCCTTAACTTCTTTCGATGCAGAACGTGTGGCAAAGGTAAATATCGCGTTTCCGAGTCTCCTACAGTGATTTATCGTTATATCGAACGATTGCGAGGGCTGGGAAGTGAATCCTTAGCTTATTTCGATGCAGAACGTGTGGCAAAGGTAAATATCGCGTTTCCGAGTCTCCTACAGTGATTTATCGTTATATCGAACGATTGCGAGGGCTGGGAAGTGAATCCTTAGCTTATTTCGATGCAGAACGTGTGGAAAAGGAGAATATCGCGTTTCCGAGCTTCCTAGAGTGATTTATCGTTATATCGAACGATTGCGAGGGCTGGGAAGTGAATCCTTAGCTTATTTCGATGCAGAACGTGTGGAAAAGGAGAATATCGCGTTTCCGAGCCTCCTAGAGTGATTTATCGTTATATCGAACGATTGCGAGGGCTGGGAAGTGAATCCTTAGCTTATTTCGATGCAGAACGTGTGGAAAAGGAGAATATCGCGTTTCCGAGCCTCCTAGAGTGATTTATCGTTATATCGAACGATTGCGAGGGCTGGGAAGTGAATCCTTAGCTTATTTCGATGCAGAACGTGTGGAAAAGGAGAATATCGCGTTTCCGAGCTTCCTAGAGTGATTTATCGTTATATCGAACGATTGCGAGGGCTGGGAAGTGAATCCTTAGCTTATTTCGATGCAGAACGTGTGGAAAAGGAGAATATCGCGTTTCCGAGCCTCCTAGAGTGATTTATCGTTATATCGAACGATTGCGAGGGCTGGGAAGTGAATCCTTAGCTTCTTTCGATGCAGAACGTGTGGAAAAGGAGAATATCGCGTTTCCGAGCCTCCTAGAGTGATTTATCGTTATATCGAACGATTGCGAGGGCTGGGAAGTGAATCCTTAGCTTCTTTCGATGCAGAACGTGTGGAAAAGGTGAATATCGCGTTTCCGAGCCTCCTAGAGTGATTTATCGTTATATCGAACGATTGCGAGGGCTGGGAAGTGAATCCTTAGCTTATTTCGATGCAGAACGTGTGGAAAAGGAGAATATCGCGTTTCCGAATCTCCTACAGTGATTTATCGTTATATCGAACGATTGCGAGGGCTGGGAAGTGAATCCTTAGCTTATTTCGATGCAGAACTTGTGGAAAAGGAGAATATCGCGTTTCCGAGCCTCCTAGAGTGATTTATCGTTATATCGAACGATTGCGAGGGCTGGCAAGTGAATCCTTAGCTTATTTCGATGCAGAACGTGTGGAAAAGGAGAATATCGCGTTTCCGAGCCTCCTAGAGTGATTTATCGTTATATCGAACGATTGCGAGGGCTGGCAAGTGAATCCTTAGCTTCTTTCGATGCAGAACGTGTGGCAAAGGTAAATATCGCGTTTCCGAGTCTCCTACAGTGATTTATCGTTATATCGAACGATTGCGAGGGCTGGGAAGTGAATCCTTAGCTTCTTTAGATGCAGAACGTGTGGAAAAGGTGAATATCGCGTTTCCGAGCCTCCTAGAGTGATTTATCGTTATATCGAACGATTGCGAGGGCTGGGAAGTGAATCCTTAGCTTCTTTCGATGCAGAACGTGTGGAAAAGGTGAATATCGCGTTTCCGAGCCTCCTAGAGTGATTTATCGCTATATCGAACGATTGCGAGGGCTGGGAAGTGAATCCTTAACTTCTTTCGATGCAGAACGTGTGGCAAAGGTAAATATCGCGTTTCCGAGTCTCCTACAGTGATTTATCGTTATATCGAACGATTGCGAGGGCTGGCAAGTGAATCCTTAGCTTCTTTCGATGCAGAACGTGTGGCAAAGGTAAATATCGCGTTTCCGAGTCTCCTACAGTGATTTATCGTTATATCGAACGATTGCGAGGGCTGGGAAGTGAATCCTTAGCTTCTTTCGATGCAGAACGTGTGGAAAAGGTGAATATCGCGTTTCCGAGCCTCCTAGAGTGATTTATCGTTATATCGAACGATTGCGAGGGCTGGGAAGTGAATCCTTAGCTTATTTCGAAGCAGAACGTGTGGCAAAGGTAAATATCGCGTTTCCGAGTCTCCTACAGTGATTTATCGTTATATCGAACGATTGCGAGGGCTGGGAAGTGAATCCTTAGCTTCTTTCGATGCAGAACGTGTGGCAAAGGTAAATATCGCGTTTCCGAGTCTCCTACAGTGATTTATCGTTATATCGAACGATTGCGAGGGCTGGGAAGTGAATCCTTAGCTCATTTCGATGCAGAACGTGTGGAAAAGGAGAATATCGCGTTTCCGAGCCTCCTAGAGTGATTTATCGTTATATCGAACGATTGCGAGGGCTGGGAAGTGAATCCTTAGCTTCTTTCGATGCAGAACGTGTGGCAAAGGTAAATATCGCGTTTCCGAGTCTCCTACAGTGATTTATCGTTATATCGAACGATTGCGAGGGCTGGGAAGTGAATCCTTAACTTCTTTCGATGCAGAACGTGTGGCAAAGGTAAATATCGCGTTTCCGAGTCTCCTACAGTGATTTATCGTTATATCGAACGATTGCGAGGGCTGGGAAGTGAATCCTTAGCTTATTTCGATGCAGAACGTGTGGCAAAGGTAAATATCGCGTTTCCGAGTCTCCTACAGTGATTTATCGTTATATCGAACGATTGCGAGGGCTGGGAAGTGAATCCTTAGCTTATTTCGATGCAGAACGTGTGGAAAAGGAGAATATCGCGTTTCCGAGCTTCCTAGAGTGATTTATCGTTATATCGAACGATTGCGAGGGCTGGGAAGTGAATCCTTAGCTTATTTCGATGCAGAACGTGTGGAAAAGGAGAATATCGCGTTTCCGAGCCTCCTAGAGTGATTTATCGTTATATCGAACGATTGCGAGGGCTGGGAAGTGAATCCTTAGCTTATTTCGATGCAGAACGTGTGGAAAAGGAGAATATCGCGTTTCCGAGCCTCCTAGAGTGATTTATCGTTATATCGAACGATTGCGAGGGCTGGGAAGTGAATCCTTAGCTTATTTCGATGCAGAACGTGTGGAAAAGGAGAATATCGCGTTTCCGAGCCTCCTAGAGTGATTTATCGTTATATCGAACGATTGCGAGGGCTGGGAAGTGAATCCTTAGCTTCTTTCGATGCAGAACGTGTGGAAAAGGAGAATATCGCGTTTCCGAGCCTCCTAGAGTGATTTATCGTTATATCGAACGATTGCGAGGGCTGGGAAGTGAATCCTTAGCTTCTTTCGATGCAGAACGTGTGGAAAAGGTGAATATCGCGTTTCCGAGCCTCCTAGAGTGATTTATCGTTATATCGAACGATTGCGAGGGCTGGGAAGTGAATCATTAGCTTATTTCGATGCAGAACGTGTGGAAAAGGAGAATATCGCGTTTCCGAATCTCCTACAGTGATTTATCGTTATATCGAACGATTGCGAGGGCTGGGAAGTGAATCCTTAGCTTATTTCGATGCAGAACTTGTGGAAAAGGAGAATATCGCGTTTCCGAGCCTCCTAGAGTGATTTATCGTTATATCGAACGATTGCGAGGGCTGGCAAGTGAATCCTTAGCTTCTTTCGATGCAGAACGTGTGGCAAAGGTAAATATCGCGTTTCCGAGTCTCCTACAGTGATTTATCGTTATATCGAACGATTGCGAGGGCTGGGAAGTGAATCCTTAGCTTCTTTCGATGCAGAACGTGTGGAAAAGGTGAATATCGCGTTTCCGAGCCTCCTAGAGTGATTTATCGTTATATCGAACGATTGCGAGGGCTGGGAAGTGAATCCTTAGCTTATTTCGAAGCAGAACGTGTGGAAAAGGTGAATATCGCGGTTCCGAGCCTCCTAGAGTGATTTATCGTTATATCGAACGATTGCGAGGGCTGGGAAGTGAATCCTTAGCTCATTTCGATGCAGAACGTGTGGAAAAAGAGAATATCGCGTTTCCGAGCCTCCTAGAGTGATTTATCGTTATATCGAACGATTGCGAGGGCTGGGAAGTGAATCCTTAGCTTCTTTCGATGCAGAACGTGTGGAAAAGGTGAATATCGCGTTTCCGAGCCTCCTAGAGTGATTTATCGCTATATCGAACGATTGCGAGGGCTGGGAAGTGAATCCTTAGCTTATTTCGATGCAGAACGTGTGGAAAAGGAGAATATCGCGTTTCCGAATCTCTTACAGTGATTTATCGTTATGTCGAACGATTGCGAGGGCTGGGAAGTGAATCCTTAGCTTATTTCGATGCAGAACGTGTGGAAAAGGAGAATATCGCGTTTCCGAGCCTCCTAGAGTGATTTATCGTTATATCGAACGATTGCGAGGGCTGGCAAGTGAATCCTTAGCTTCTTTCGATGCAGAACGTGTGGCAAAGGTAAATATCGCGTTTCCGAGTCTCCTACAGTGATTTATCGTTATATCGAACGATTGCGAGGGCTGGGAAGTGAATCCTTAGCTTCTTTCGATGCAGAACGTGTGGAAAAGGTGAATATCGCGTTTCCGAGCCTCCTAGAGTGATTTATCGTTATATCGAAAGATTGCGAGGGCTGGGAAGTGAATCCTTAGCTTATTTCGATGCAGAACGTGTGGAAAAGGAGAATATCGCGTTTCCGAATCTCCTAGAGTGATTTATCGTTATATCGAACCTTTGCGAGGGCTGGGAAGTGAATCCTTAGCTTCTTTCGATGCAGAACGTGTGGCAAAGGTAAATATCGCGTTTCCGAGTCTCCTACAGTGATTTATCGTTATATCGAACGATTGCGAGGGCTGGGAAGTGAATCCTTAGCTCATTTCGATGCAGAACGTGTGGAAAAGGAGAATATCGCGTTTCCGAGCCTCCTAGAGTGATTTATCGTTATATCGAACGATTGCGAGGGCTGGGAAGTGAATCCTTAGCTTCTTTCGATGCAGAACGTGTGGCAAAGGTAAATATCGCGTTTCCGAGTCTCCTACAGTGATTTATCGTTATATCGAACGATTGCGAGGGCTGGGAAGTGAATCCTTAGCTTCTTTCGATGCAGAACGTGTGGAAAAGGTGAATATCGCGTTTCCGAGCCTCCTAGAGTGATTTATCGTTATATCGAACGATTGCGAGGGCTGGGAAGTGAATCCTTAGCTTCTTTCGATGCAGAACGTGTGGAAAAGGTGAATATCGCGTTTCCGAGCCTCCTAGAGTGATTTATCGCTATATCGAACGATTGCGAGGGCTGGGAAGTGAATCCTTAACTTCTTTCGATGCAGAACGTGTGGCAAAGGTAAATATCGCGTTTCCGAGTCTCCTACAGTGATTTATCGTTATATCGAACGATTGCGAGGGCTGGCAAGTGAATCCTTAGCTTCTTTCGATGCAGAACGTGTGGCAAAGGTAAATATCGCGTTTCCGAGTCTCCTACAGTGATTTATCGTTATATCGAACGATTGCGAGGGCTGGGAAGTGAATCCTTAGCTTCTTTCGATGCAGAACGTGTGGAAAAGGTGAATATCGCGTTTCCGAGCCTCCTAGAGTGATTTATCGTTATATCGAACGATTGCGAGGGCTGGGAAGTGAATCCTTAGCTTATTTCGAAGCAGAACGTGTGGCAAAGGTAAATATCGCGTTTCCGAGTCTCCTACAGTGATTTATCGTTATATCGAACGATTGCGAGGGCTGGGAAGTGAATCCTTAGCTTCTTTCGATGCAGAACGTGTGGCAAAGGTAAATATCGCGTTTCCGAGTCTCCTACAGTGATTTATCGTTATATCGAACGATTGCGAGGGCTGGGAAGTGAATCCTTAGCTCATTTCGATGCAGAACGTGTGGAAAAGGAGAATATCGCTTTTCCGAGCCTCCTAGAGTGATTTATCGTTATATCGAACGATTGCGAGGGCTGGGAAGTGAATCCTTAGCTTCTTTCGATGCAGAACGTGTGGCAAAGGTAAATATCGCGTTTCCGAGTCTCCTACAGTGATTTATCGTTATATCGAACGATTGCGAGGGCTGGGAAGTGAATCCTTAACTTCTTTCGATGCAGAACGTGTGGAAAAGGAGAATATCGCGTTTCCGAGCCTCCTAGAGTGATTTATCGTTATATCGAACGATTGCGAGGGCTGGGAAGTGAATCCTTAGCTTATTTCGATGCAGAACGTGTGGAAAAGGAGAATATCGCGTTTCCGAGCCTCCTAGAGTGATTTATCGTTATATCGAACGATTGCGAGGGCTGGGAAGTGAATCCTTAGCTTCTTTCGATGCAGAACGTGTGGAAAAGGAGAATATCGCGTTTCCGAGCCTCCTAGAGTGATTTATCGTTATATCGAACGATTGCGAGGGCTGGGAAGTGAATCCTTAGCTTCTTTCGATGCAGAACGTGTGGAAAAGGTGAATATCGCGTTTCCGAGCCTCCTAGAGTGATTTATCGTTATATCGAACGATTGCGAGGGCTGGGAAGTGAATCATTAGCTTATTTCGATGCAGAACGTGTGGAAAAGGAGAATATCGCGTTTCCGAATCTCCTACAGTGATTTATCGTTATATCGAACGATTGCGAGGGCTGGGAAGTGAATCCTTAGCTTATTTCGATGCAGAACTTGTGGAAAAGGAGAATATCGCGTTTCCGAGCCTCCTAGAGTGATTTATCGTTATATCGAACGATTGCGAGGGCTGGCAAGTGAATCCTTAGCTTCTTTCGATGCAGAACGTGTGGCAAAGGTAAATATCGCGTTTCCGAGTCTCCTACAGTGATTTATCGTTATATCGAACGATTGCGAGGGCTGGGAAGTGAATCCTTAGCTTCTTTCGATGCAGAACGTGTGGAAAAGGTGAATATCGCGTTTCCGAGCCTCCTAGAGTGATTTATCGTTATATCGAACGATTGCGAGGGCTGGGAAGTGAATCCTTAGCTTATTTCGAAGCAGAACGTGTGGAAAAGGTGAATATCGCGGTTCCGAGCCTCCTAGAGTGATTTATCGTTATATCGAACGATTGCGAGGGCTGGGAAGTGAATCCTTAGCTCATTTCGATGCAGAACGTGTGGAAAAAGAGAATATCGCGTTTCCGAGCCTCCTAGAGTGATTTATCGTTATATCGAACGATTGCGAGGGCTGGGAAGTGAATCCTTAGCTTCTTTCGATGCAGAACGTGTGGAAAAGGTGAATATCGCGTTTCCGAGCCTCCTAGAGTGATTTATCGCTATATCGAACGATTGCGAGGGCTGGGAAGTGAATCCTTAGCTTATTTCGATGCAGAACGTGTGGAAAAGGAGAATATCGCGTTTCCGAATCTCTTACAGTGATTTATCGTTATGTCGAACGATTGCGAGGGCTGGGAAGTGAATCCTTAGCTTATTTCGATGCAGAACGTGTGGAAAAGGAGAATATCGCGTTTCCGAGCCTCCTAGAGTGATTTATCGTTATATCGAACGATTGCGAGGGCTGGCAAGTGAATCCTTAGCTTCTTTCGATGCAGAACGTGTGGCAAAGGTAAATATCGCGTTTCCGAGTCTCCTACAGTGATTTATCGTTATATCGAACGATTGCGAGGGCTGGGAAGTGAATCCTTAGCTTCTTTCGATGCAGAACGTGTGGAAAAGGTGAATATCGCGTTTCCGAGCCTCCTAGAGTGATTTATCGTTATATCGAAAGATTGCGAGGGCTGGGAAGTGAATCCTTAGCTTATTTCGATGCAGAACGTGTGGAAAAGGAGAATATCGCGTTTCCGAATCTCCTAGAGTGATTTATCGTTATATCGAACCTTTGCGAGGGCTGGGAAGTGAATCCTTAGCTTCTTTCGATGCAGAACGTGTGGCAAAGGTAAATATCGCGTTTCCGAGTCTCCTACAGTGATTTATCGTTATATCGAACGATTGCGAGGGCTGGGAAGTGAATCCTTAGCTCATTTCGATGCAGAACGTGTGGAAAAGGAGAATATCGCGTTTCCGAGCCTCCTAGAGTGATTTATCGTTATATCGAACGATTGCGAGGGCTGGGAAGTGAATCCTTAGCTTCTTTCGATGCAGAACGTGTGGCAAAGGTAAATATCGCGTTTCCGAGTCTCCTACAGTGATTTATCGTTATATCGAACGATTGCGAGGGCTGGGAAGTGAATCCTTAGCTTCTTTCGATGCAGAACGTGTGGAAAAGGTGAATATCGCGTTTCCGAGCCTCCTAGAGTGATTTATCGTTATATCGAACGATTGCGAGGGCTGGGAAGTGAATCCTTAGCTTCTTTCGATGCAGAACGTGTGGAAAAGGTGAATATCGCGTTTCCGAGCCTCCTAGAGTGATTTATCGCTATATCGAACGATTGCGAGGGCTGGGAAGTGAATCCTTAACTTCTTTCGATGCAGAACGTGTGGCAAAGGTAAATATCGCGTTTCCGAGTCTCCTACAGTGATTTATCGTTATATCGAACGATTGCGAGGGCTGGCAAGTGAATCCTTAGCTTCTTTCGATGCAGAACGTGTGGCAAAGGTAAATATCGCGTTTCCGAGTCTCCTACAGTGATTTATCGTTATATCGAACGATTGCGAGGGCTGGGAAGTGAATCCTTAGCTTCTTTCGATGCAGAACCTGTGGAAAAGGTGAATATCGCGTTTCCGAGCCTCCTAGAGTGATTTATCGTTATATCGAACGATTGCGAGGGCTGGGAAGTGAATCCTTAGCTTATTTCGAAGCAGAACGTGTGGCAAAGGTAAATATCGCGTTTCCGAGTCTCCTACAGTGATTTATCGTTATATCGAACGATTGCGAGGGCTGGGAAGTGAATCCTTAGCTTCTTTCGATGCAGAACGTGTGGCAAAGGTAAATATCGCGTTTCCGAGTCTCCTACAGTGATTTATCGTTATATCGAACGATTGCGAGGGCTGGGAAGTGAATCCTTAGCTCATTTCGATGCAGAACGTGTGGAAAAGGAGAATATCGCTTTTCCGAGCCTCCTAGAGTGATTTATCGTTATATCGAACGATTGCGAGGGCTGGGAAGTGAATCCTTAACTTCTTTCGATGCAGAACGTGTGGCAAAGGTAAATATCGCGTTTCCGAGTCTCCTACAGTGATTTATCGTTATATCGAACGATTGCGAGGGCTGGGAAGTGAATCCTTAGCTTATTTCGATGCAGAACGTGTGGCAAAGGTAAATATCGCGTTTCCGAGTCTCCTACAGTGATTTATCGTTATATCGAACGATTGCGAGGGCTGGGAAGTGAATCCTTAGCTTATTTCGATGCAGAACGTGTGGAAAAGGAGAATATCGCGTTTCCGAGCTTCCTAGAGTGATTTATCGTTATATCGAACGATTGCGAGGGCTGGGAAGTGAATCCTTAGCTTATTTCGATGCAGAACGTGTGGAAAAGGAGAATATCGCGTTTCCGAGCCTCCTAGAGTGATTTATCGTTATATCGAACGATTGCGAGGGCTGGGAAGTGAATCCTTAGCTTATTTCGATGCAGAACGTGTGGAAAAGGAGAATATCGCGTTTCCGAGCCTCCTAGAGTGATTTATCGTTATATCGAACGATTGCGAGGGCTGGGAAGTGAATCCTTAGCTTATTTCGATGCAGAACGTGTGGAAAAGGAGAATATCGCGTTTCCGAGCCTCCTAGAGTGATTTATCGTTATATCGAACGATTGCGAGGGCTGGGAAGTGAATCCTTAGCTTCTTTCGATGCAGAACGTGTGGAAAAGGAGAATATCGCGTTTCCGAGCCTCCTAGAGTGATTTATCGTTATATCGAACGATTGCGAGGGCTGGGAAGTGAATCCTTAGCTTCTTTCGATGCAGAACGTGTGGAAAAGGTGAATATCGCGTTTCCGAGCCTCCTAGAGTGATTTATCGTTATATCGAACGATTGCGAGGGCTGGGAAGTGAATCATTAGCTTATTTCGATGCAGAACGTGTGGAAAAGGAGAATATCGCGTTTCCGAATCTCCTACAGTGATTTATCGTTATATCGAACGATTGCGAGGGCTGGGAAGTGAATCCTTAGCTTATTTCGATGCAGAACTTGTGGAAAAGGAGAATATCGCGTTTCCGAGCCTCCTAGAGTGATTTATCGTTATATCGAACGATTGCGAGGGCTGGCAAGTGAATCCTTAGCTTCTTTCGATGCAGAACGTGTGGCAAAGGTAAATATCGCGTTTCCGAGTCTCCTACAGTGATTTATCGTTATATCGAACGATTGCGAGGGCTGGGAAGTGAATCCTTAGCTTCTTTCGATGCAGAACGTGTGGAAAAGGTGAATATCGCGTTTCCGAGCCTCCTAGAGTGATTTATCGTTATATCGAACGATTGCGAGGGCTGGGAAGTGAATCCTTAGCTTATTTCGAAGCAGAACGTGTGGAAAAGGTGAATATCGCGGTTCCGAGCCTCCTAGAGTGATTTATCGTTATATCGAACGATTGCGAGGGCTGGGAAGTGAATCCTTAGCTCATTTCGATGCAGAACGTGTGGAAAAAGAGAATATCGCGTTTCCGAGCCTCCTAGAGTGATTTACCGTTATATCGAACGATTGCGAGGGCTGGGAAGTGAATCCTTAGCTTCTTTCGATGCAGAACGTGTGGAAAAGGTGAATATCGCGTTTCCGAGCCTCCTAGAGTGATTTATCGCTATATCGAACGATTGCGAGGGCTGGGAAGTGAATCCTTAGCTTATTTCGATGCAGAACGTGTGGAAAAGGAGAATATCGCGTTTCCGAATCTCTTACAGTGATTTATCGTTATGTCGAACGATTGCGAGGGCTGGGAAGTGAATCCTTAGCTTATTTCGATGCAGAACGTGTGGAAAAGGAGAATATCGCGTTTCCGAGCCTCCTAGAGTGATTTATCGTTATATCGAACGATTGCGAGGGCTGGCAAGTGAATCCTTAGCTTCTTTCGATGCAGAACGTGTGGCAAAGGTAAATATCGCGTTTCCGAGTCTCCTACAGTGATTTATCGTTATATCGAACGATTGCGAGGGCTGGGAAGTGAATCCTTAGCTTCTTATGATGCAGAACGTGTGGAAAAGGTGAATATCGCGTTTCCGAGCCTCCTAGAGTGATTTATCGTTATATCGAAAGATTGCGAGGGCTGGGAAGTGAATCCTTAGCTTATTTCGATGCAGAACGTGTGGAAAAGGAGAATATCGCGTTTCCGAATCTCCTAGAGTGATTTATCGTTATATCGAACCTTTGCGAGGGCTGGGAAGTGAATCCTTAGCTTCTTTCGATGCAGAACGTGTGGCAAAGGTAAATATCGCGTTTCCGAGTCTCCTACAGTGATTTATCGTTATATCGAACGATTGCGAGGGCTGGGAAGTGAATCCTTAGCTCATTTCGATGCAGAACGTGTGGAAAAGGAGAATATCGCGTTTCCGAGCCTCCTAGAGTGATTTATCGTTATATCGAACGATTGCGAGGGCTGGGAAGTGAATCCTTAGCTTCTTTCGATGCAGAACGTGTGGCAAAGGTAAATATCGCGTTTCCGAGTCTCCTACAGTGATTTATCGTTATATCGAACGATTGCGAGGGCTGGGAAGTGAATCCTTAGCTTCTTTCGATGCAGAACGTGTGGAAAAGGTGAATATCGCGTTTCCGAGTCTCCTACAGTGATTTATCGTTATATCGAACGATTGCGAGGGCTGGGAAGTGAATCCTTAGCTTATTTCGAAGCAGAACGTGTGGCAAAGGTAAATATCGCGTTTCCGAGTCTCCTACAGTGATTTATCGTTATATCGAACGATTGCGAGGGCTGGGAAGTGAATCCTTAGCTTCTTTCGATGCAGAACGTGTGGCAAAGGTAAATATCGCGTTTCCGAGTCTCCTACAGTGATTTATCGTTATATCGAACGATTGCGAGGGCTGGGAAGTGAATCCTTAGCTCATTTCGATGCAGAACGTGTGGAAAAGGAGAATATCGCTTTTCCGAGCCTCCTAGAGTGATTTATCGTTATATCGAACGATTGCGAGGGCTGGGAAGTGAATCCTTAGCTTCTTTCGATGCAGAACGTGTGGCAAAGGTAAATATCGCGTTTCCGAGTCTCCTACAGTGATTTATCGTTATATCGAACGATTGCGAGGGCTGGGAAGTGAATCCTTAACTTCTTTCGATGCAGAACGTGTGGCAAAGGTAAATATCGCGTTTCCGAGTCTCCTACAGTGATTTATCGTTATATCGAACGATTGCGAGGGCTGGGAAGTGAATCCTTAGCTTATTTCGATGCAGAACGTGTGGCAAAGGTAAATATCGCGTTTCCGAGTCTCCTACAGTGATTTATCGTTATATCGAACGATTGCGAGGGCTGGGAAGTGAATCCTTAGCTTATTTCGATGCAGAACGTGTGGAAAAGGAGAATATCGCGTTTCCGAGCTTCCTAGAGTGATTTATCGTTATATCGAACGATTGCGAGGGCTGGGAAGTGAATCCTTAGCTTATTTCGATGCAGAACGTGTGGAAAAGGAGAATATCGCGTTTCCGAGCCTCCTAGAGTGATTTATCGTTATATCGAACGATTGCGAGGGCTGGGAAGTGAATCCTTAGCTTATTTCGATGCAGAACGTGTGGAAAAGGAGAATATCGCGTTTCCGAGCCTCCTAGAGTGATTTATCGTTATATCGAACGATTGCGAGGGCTGGGAAGTGAATCCTTAGCTTATTTCGATGCAGAACGTGTGGAAAAGGAGAATATCGCGTTTCCGAGCCTCTAGAGTGATTTATCGTTATATCGAACGATTGCGAGGGCTGGGAAGTGAATCCTTAGCTTCTTTCGATGCAGAACGTGTGGAAAAGGAGAATATCGCGTTTCCGAGCCTCCTAGAGTGATTTATCGTTATATCGAACGATTGCGAGGGCTGGGAAGTGAATCCTTAGCTTCTTTCGATGCAGAACGTGTGGAAAAGGTGAATATCGCGTTTCCGAGCCTCCTAGAGTGATTTATCGTTATATCGAACGATTGCGAGGGCTGGGAAGTGAATCCTTAGCTTATTTCGATGCAGAACGTGTGGAAAAGGAGAATATCGCGTTTCCGAATCTCCTACAGTGATTTATCGTTATATCGAACGATTGCGAGGGCTGGGAAGTGAATCCTTAGCTTATTTCGATGCAGAACTTGTGGAAAAGGAGAATATCGCGTTTCCGAGCCTCCTAGAGTGATTTATCGTTATATCGAACGATTGCGAGGGCTGGCAAGTGAATCCTTAGCTTCTTTCGATGCAGAACGTGTGGCAAAGGTAAATATCGCGTTTCCGAGTCTCCTACAGTGATTTATCGTTATATCGAACGATTGCGAGGGCTGGGAAGTGAATCCTTAGCTTCTTTCGATGCAGAACGTGTGGAAAAGGTGAATATCGCGTTTCCGAGCCTCCTAGAGTGATTTATCGTTATATCGAACGATTGCGAGGGCTGGGAAGTGAATCCTTAGCTTATTTCGAAGCAGAACGTGTGGAAAAGGTGAATATCGCGGTTCCGAGCCTCCTAGAGTGATTTATCGTTATATCGAACGATTGCGAGGGCTGGGAAGTGAATCCTTAGCTCATTTCGATGCAGAACGTGTGGAAAAAGAGAATATCGCGTTTCCGAGCCTCCTAGAGTGATTTATCGTTATATCGAACGATTGCGAGGGCTGGGAAGTGAATCCTTAGCTTCTTTCGATGCAGAACGTGTGGAAAAGGTGAATATCGCGTTTCCGAGCCTCCTAGAGTGATTTATCGCTATATCGAACGATTGCGAGGGCTGGGAAGTGAATCCTTAGCTTATTTCGATGCAGAACGTGTGGAAAAGGAGAATATCGCGTTTCCGAATCTCCTACAGTGATTTATCGTTATATCGAACGATTGCGAGGGCTGGGAAGTGAATCCTTAGCTTATTTCGATGCAGAACGTGTGGAAAAGGAGAATATCGCGTTTCCGAGCCTCCTAGAGTGATTTATCGTTATATCGAACGATTGCGAGGGCTGGCAAGTGAATCCTTAGCTTCTTTCGATGCAGAACGTGTGGCAAAGGTAAATATCGCGTTTCCGAGTCTCCTACAGTGATTTATCGTTATATCGAACGATTGCGAGGGCTGGGAAGTGAATCCTTAGCTTCTTTAGATGCAGAACGTGTGGAAAAGGTGAATATCGCGTTTCCGAGCCTCCTAGAGTGATTTATCGTTATATCGAACGATTGCGAGGGCTGGGAAGTGAATCCTTAGCTTCTTTCGATGCAGAACGTGTGGAAAAGGTGAATATCGCGTTTCCGAGCCTCCTAGAGTGATTTATCGCTATATCGAACGATTGCGAGGGCTGGGAAGTGAATCCTTAACTTCTTTCGATGCAGAACGTGTGGCAAAGGTAAATATCGCGTTTCCGAGTCTCCTACAGTGATTTATCGTTATATCGAACGATTGCGAGGGCTGGCAAGTGAATCCTTAGCTTCTTTCGATGCAGAACGTGTGGCAAAGGTAAATATCGCGTTTCCGAGTCTCCTACAGTGATTTATCGTTATATCGAACGATTGCGAGGGCTGGGAAGTGAATCCTTAGCTTCTTTCGATGCAGAACGTGTGGAAAAGGTGAATATCGCGTTTCCGAGCCTCCTAGAGTGATTTATCGTTATATCGAACGATTGCGAGGGCTGGGAAGTGAATCCTTAGCTTATTTCGAAGCAGAACGTGTGGCAAAGGTAAATATCGCGTTTCCGAGCCTCCTAGAGTGATTTATCGTTATATCGAACGATTGCGAGGGCTGGGAAGTGAATCCTTAGCTTATTTCGATGCAGAACGTGTGGAAAAGGAGAATATCGCGTTTCCGAGCCTCCTAGAGTGATTTATCGTTATATCGAACGATTGCGAGGGCTGGGAAGTGAATCCTTAGCTTATTTCGATGCAGAACGTGTGGAAAAGGAGAATATCGCGTTTCCGAGCCTCCTAGATTGATTTATCGTTATATCGAACGATTGCGAGGGCTGGGAAGTGAATCCTTAGCTTCTTTCGATGCAGAACGTGTGGAAAAGGAGAATATCGCGTTTCCGAGCCTCCTAGAGTGATTTATCGTTATATCGAACGATTGCGAGGGCTGGCAAGTGAATCCTTAGCTTCTTTCGATGCAGAACGTGTGGCAAAGGTAAATATCGCGTTTCCGAGTCTCCTACAGTGATTTATCGTTATATCGAACGATTGCGAGGGCTGGGAAGTGAATCCTTAGCTTCTTTCGATGCAGAACGTGTGGAAAAGGTGAATATCGCGTTTCCGAGCCTCCTAGAGTGATTTATCGTTATATCGAACGATTGCGAGGGCTGGGAAGTGAATCCTTAGCTTATTTCGAAGCAGAACGTGTGGAAAAGGTGAATATCGCGGTTCCGAGCCTCCTAGAGTGATTTATCGTTATATCGAACGATTGCGAGGGCTGGGAAGTGAATCCTTAGCTCATTTCGATGCAGAACGTGTGGAAAAAGAGAATATCGCGTTTCCGAGCCTCCTAGAGTGATTTATCGTTATATCGAACGATTGCGATGGCTGGGAAGTGAATCCTTAGCTTCTTTCGATGCAGAACGTGTGGAAAAGGTGAATATCGCGTTTCCGAGCCTCCTAGAGTGATTTATCGCTATATCGAACGATTGCGAGGGCTGGGAAGTGAATCCTTAGCTTATTTCGATGCAAAACGTGTGGAAAAGGAGAATATCGCGTTTCCGAGCCTCCTAGAGTGATTTATCGTTATATCGAACGATTGCGAGGGCTGGGAAGTGAATCCTTAGCTTCTTTCGATGCAGAACGTGTGGAAAAGGTAAATATCGCGTTTCCGAGTCTCCTACAGTGATTTATCGTTATATCGAACGATTGCGAGGGCTGGCAAGTGAATCCTTAGCTTCTTTCGATGCAGAACGTGTGGCAAAGGTAAATATCGCGTTTCCGAGTCTCCTACAGTGATTTATCGTTATATCGAACGATTGCGAGGGCTGGGAAGTGAATCCTTAGCTTCTTTCGATGCAGAACGTGTGGCAAAGGTAAATATCGCGTTTCCGAGTCTCCTACAGTGATTTATCGTTATATCGAACGATTGCGAGGGCTGGGAAGTGAATCCTTAGCTCATTTCGATGCAGAACGTGTGGAAAAGGAGAATATCGCGTTTCCGAGCCTCCTAGAGTGATTTATCGTTATATCGAACGATTGCGAGGGCTGGGAAGTGAATCCTTAGCTTCTTTCGATGCAGAACGTGTGGCAAAGGTAAATATCGCGTTTCCGAGTCTCCTACAGTGATTTATCGTTATATCGAACGATTGCGAGGGCTGGGAAGTGAATCCTTAACTTCTTTCGATGCAGAACGTGTGGCAAAGGTAAATATCGCGTTTCCGAGTCTCCTACAGTGATTTATCGTTATATCGAACGATTGCGAGGGCTGGGAAGTGAATCCTTAGCTTATTTCGATGCAGAACGTGTGGCAAAGGTAAATATCGCGTTTCCGAGTGTCCTACAGTGATTTATCGTTATATCGAACGATTGCGAGGGCTGGGAAGTGAATCCTTAGCTTATTTCGATGCAGAACGTGTGGAAAAGGAGAATATCGCGTTTCCGAGCTTCCTAGAGTGATTTATCGTTATATCGAACGATTGCGAGGGCTGGGAAGTGAATCCTTAGCTTATTTCGATGCAGAACGTGTGGAAAAGGAGAATATCGCGTTTCCGAGCCTCCTAGAGTGATTTATCGTTATATCGAACGATTGCGAGGGCTGGGAAGTGAATCCTTAGCTTATTTCGATGCAGAACGTGTGGAAAAGGAGAATATCGCGTTTCCGAGCCTCCTAGAGTGATTTATCGTTATATCGAACGATTGCGAGGGCTGGGAAGTGAATCCTTAGCTTCTTTCGATGCAGAACGTGTGGAAAAGGAGAATATCGCGTTTCCGAGCCTCCTAGAGTGATTTATCGTTATATCGAACGATTGCGAGGGCTGGGAAGTGAATCCTTAGCTTCTTTCGATGCAGAACGTATGGAAAAGGTGAATATCGCGTTTCCGAGCCTCCTAGAGTGATTTATCGTTATATCGAACGATTGCGAGGGCTGGGAAGTGAATCCTTAGCTTATTTCGATGCAGAACGTGTGGAAAAGGAGAATATCGCGTTTCCGAATCTCCTACAGTGATTTATCGTTATATCGAACGATTGCGAGGGCTGGGAAGTGAATCCTTAGCTTATTTCGATGCAGAACTTGTGGAAAAGGAGAATATCGCGTTTCCGAGCCTCCTAGAGTGATTTATCGTTATATCGAACGATTGCGAGGGCTGGCAAGTGAATCCTTAGCTTCTTTCGATGCAGAACGTGTGGCAAAGGTAAATATCGCGTTTCCGAGTCTCCTACAGTGATTTATCGTTATATCGAACGATTGCGAGGGCTGGGAAGTGAATCCTTAGCTTCTTTCGATGCAGAACGTGTGGAAAAGGTGAATATCGCGTTTCCGAGCCTCCTAGAGTGATTTATCGTTATATCGAACGATTGCGAGGGCTGGGAAGTGAATCCTTAGCTTATTTCGAAGCAGAACGTGTGGAAAAGGTGAATATCGCGGTTCCGAGCCTCCTAGAGTGATTTATCGTTATATCGAACGATTGCGAGGGCTGGGAAGTGAATCCTTAGCTCATTTCGATGCAGAACGTGTGGAAAAAGAGAATATCGCGTTTCCGAGCCTCCTAGAGTGATTTATCGTTATATCGAACGATTGCGAGGGCTGGGAAGTGAATCCTTAGCTTCTTTCGATGCAGAACGTGTGGAAAAGGTGAATATCGCGTTTCCGAGCCTCCTAGAGTGATTTATCGCTATATCGAACGATTGCGAGGGCTGGGAAGTGAATCCTTAGCTTATTTCGATGCAGAACGTGTGGAAAAGGAGAATATCGCGTTTCCGAATCTCCTACAGTGATTTATCGTTATATCGAACGATTGCGAGGGCTGGGAAGTGAATCCTTAGCTTATTTCGATGCAGAACGTGTGGAAAAGGAGAATATCGCGTTTCCGAGCCTCCTAGAGTGATTTATCGTTATATCGAACGATTGCGAGGGCTGGCAAGTGAATCCTTAGCTTCTTTCGATGCAGAACGTGTGGCAAAGGTAAATATCGCGTTTCCGAGTCTCCTACAGTGATTTATCGTTATATCGAACGATTGCGAGGGCTGGGAAGTGAATCCTTAGCTTCTTTAGATGCAGAACGTGTGGAAAAGGTGAATATCGCGTTTCCGAGCCTCCTAGAGTGATTTATCGTTATATCGAACGATTGCGAGGGCTGGGAAGTGAATCCTTAGCTTCTTTCGATGCAGAACGTGTGGAAAAGGTGAATATCGCGTTTCCGAGCCTCCTAGAGTGATTTATCGCTATATCGAACGATTGCGAGGGCTGGGAAGTGAATCCTTAACTTCTTTCGATGCAGAACGTGTGGCAAAGGTAAATATCGCGTTTCCGAGTCTCCTACAGTGATTTATCGTTATATCGAACGATTGCGAGGGCTGGCAAGTGAATCCTTAGCTTCTTTCGATGCAGAACGTGTGGCAAAGGTAAATATCGCGTTTCCGAGTCTCCTACAGTGATTTATCGTTATATCGAACGATTGCGAGGGCTGGGAAGTGAATCCTTAGCTTCTTTCGATGCAGAACGTGTGGAAAAGGTGAATATCGCGTTTCCGAGCCTCCTAGAGTGATTTATCGTTATATCGAACGATTGCGAGGGCTGGGAAGTGAATCCTTAGCTTATTTCGAAGCAGAACGTGTGGCAAAGGTAAATATCGCGTTTCCGAGTCTCCTACAGTGATTTATCGTTATATCGAACGATTGCGAGGGCTGGGAAGTGAATCCTTAGCTTCTTTCGATGCAGAACGTGTGGCAAAGGTAAATATCGCGTTTCCGAGTCTCCTACAGTGATTTATCGTTATATCGAACGATTGCGAGGGCTGGGAAGTGAATCCTTAGCTCATTTCGATGCAGAACGTGTGGAAAAGGTGAATATCGCGTTTCCGAGCCTCCTAGAGTGATTTATCGCTATATCGAACGATTGCGAGGGCTGGGAAGTGAATCCTTAACTTCTCTCGATGCAGAACGTGTGGCAAAGGTAAATATCGCGTTTCCGAGTCTCCTACAGTGATTTATCGTTATATCGAACGATTGCGAGGGCTGGCAAGTGAATCCTTAGCTTCTTTCGATGCAGAACGTGTGGCAAAGGTAAATATCGCGTTTCCGAGTCTCCTACAGTGATTTATCGTTATATCGAACGATTGCGAGGGCTGGGAAGTGAATCCTTAGCTTCTTTCGATGCAGAACGTGTGGAAAAGGTGAATATCGCGTTTCCGAGCCTCCTAGAGTGATTTATCGTTATATCGAACGATTGCGAGGGCTGGGAAGTGAATCCTTAGCTTATTTCGAAGCAGAACGTGTGGCAAAGGTAAATATCGCGTTTCCGAGTCTCCTACAGTGATTTATCGTTATATCGAACGATTGCGAGGGCTGGGAAGTGAATCCTTAGCTTCTTTCGATGCAGAACGTGTGGCAAAGGTAAATATCGCGTTTCCGAGTCTCCTACAGTGATTTATCGTTATATCGAACGATTGCGAGGGCTGGGAAGTGAATCCTTAGCTCATTTCGATGCAGAACGTGTGGAAAAGGAGAATATCGCTTTTCCGAGCCTCCTAGAGTGATTTATCGTTATATCGAACGATTGCGAGGGCTGGGAAGTGAATCCTTAGCTTCTTTCGATGCAGAACGTGTGGCAAAGGTAAATATCGCGTTTCCGAGTCTCCTACAGTGATTTATCGTTATATCGAACGATTGGGAGGGCTGGGAAGTGAATCCTTAACTTCTTTCGATGCAGAACGTGTGGCAAAGGTAAATATCGCGTTTCCGAGTCTCCTACAGTGATTTATCGTTATATCGAACGATTGCGAGGGCTGGGAAGTGAATCCTTAGCTTATTTCGATGCAGAACGTGTGGCAAAGGTAAATATCGCGTTTCCGAGTCTCCTACAGTGATTTATCGTTATATCGAACGATTGCGAGGGCTGGGAAGTGAATCCTTAGCTTATTTCGATGCAGAAAGTGTGGAAAAGGAGAATATCGCGTTTCCGAGCTTCCTAGAGTGATTTATCGTTATATCGAACGATTGCGAGGGCTGGGAAGTGAATCCTTAGCTTCTTTCGATGCAGAACGTGTGGAAAAGGAGAATATCGCGTTTCCGAATCTCTTACAGTGATTTATCGTTATGTCGAACGATTGCGAGGGCTGGGAAGTGAATCCTTAGCTTATTTCGATGCAGAACGTGTGGAAAAGGAGAATATCGCGTTTCCGAGCCTCCTAGAGTGATTTATCGTTATATCGAACGATTGCGAGGGCTGGCAAGTGAATCCTTAGCTTCTTTCGATGCAGAACGTGTGGCAAAGGTAAATATCGCGTTTCCGAGTCTCCTACAGTGATTTATCGTTATATCGAACGATTGCGAGGGCTGGGAAGTGAATCCTTAGCTTCTTATGATGCAGAACGTGTGGAAAAGGTGAATATCGCGTTTCCGAGCCTCCTAGAGTGATTTATCGTTATATCGAAAGATTGCGAGGGCTGGGAAGTGAATCCTTAGCTTATTTCGATGCAGAACGTGTGGAAAAGGAGAATATCGCGTTTCCGAATCTCCTAGAGTGATTTATCGTTATATCGAACCTTTGCGAGGGCTGGGAAGTGAATCCTTAGCTTCTTTCGATGCAGAACGTGTGGCAAAGGTAAATATCGCGTTTCCGAGTCTCCTACAGTGATTTATCGTTATATCGAACGATTGCGAGGGCTGGGAAGTGAATCCTTAGCTCATTTCGATGCAGAACGTGTGGAAAAGGAGAATATCGCGTTTCCGAGCCTCCTAGAGTGATTTATCGTTATATCGAACGATTGCGAGGGCTGGGAAGTGAATCCTTAGCTTCTTTCGATGCAGAACGTGTGGCAAAGGTAAATATCGCGTTTCCGAGTCTCCTACAGTGATTTATCGTTATATCGAACGATTGCGAGGGCTGGGAAGTGAATCCTTAGCTTCTTTCGATGCAGAACGTGTGGAAAAGGTGAATATCGCGTTTCCGAGTCTCCTACAGTGATTTATCGTTATATCGAACGATTGCGAGGGCTGGGAAGTGAATCCTTAGCTTATTTCGAAGCAGAACGTGTGGCAAAGGTAAATATCGCGTTTCCGAGTCTCCTACAGTGATTTATCGTTATATCGAACGATTGCGAGGGCTGGGAAGTGAATCCTTAGCTTATTTCGAAGCAGAACGTGTGGAAAAGGTGAATATCGCGGTTCCGAGCCTCCTAGAGTGATTTATCGTTATATCGAACGATTGCGAGGGCTGGGAAGTGAATCCTTAGCTCATTTCGATGCAGAACGTGTGGAAAAAGAGAATATCGCGTTTCCGAGCCTCCTAGAGTGATTTACCGTTATATCGAACGATTGCGAGGGCTGGGAAGTGAATCCTTAGCTTCTTTCGATGCAGAACGTGTGGAAAAGGTGAATATCGCGTTTCCGAGCCTCCTAGAGTGATTTATCGCTATATCGAACGATTGCGAGGGCTGGGAAGTGAATCCTTAGCTTATTTCGATGCAGAACGTGTGGAAAAGGAGAATATCGCGTTTCCGAATCTCTTACAGTGATTTATCGTTATGTCGAACGATTGCGAGGGCTGGGAAGTGAATCCTTAGCTTATTTCGATGCAGAACGTGTGGAAAAGGAGAATATCGCGTTTCCGAGCCTCCTAGAGTGATTTATCGTTATATCGAACGATTGCGAGGGCTGGGAAGTGAATCCTTAGCTTCTTTCGATGCAGAACGTGTGGCAAAGGTAAATATCGCGTTTCCGAGTCTCCTACAGTGATTTATCGTTATATCGAACGATTGCGAGGGCTGGGAAGTGAATCCTTAGCTTCTTTCGATGCAGAACGTGTGGAAAAGGTGAATATCGCGTTTCCGAGTCTCCTACAGTGATTTATCGTTATATCGAACGATTGCGAGGGCTGGGAAGTGAATCCTTAGCTTATTTCGAAGCAGAACGTGTGGCAAAGGTAAATATCGCGTTTCCGAGTCTCCTACAGTGATTTATCGTTATATCGAACGATTGCGAGGGCTGGGAAGTGAATCCTTAGCTTCTTTCGATGCAGAACGTGTGGCAAAGGTAAATATCGCGTTTCCGAGTCTCCTACAGTGATTTATCGTTATATCGAACGATTGCGAGGGCTGGGAAGTGAATCCTTAGCTCATTTCGATGCAGAACGTGTGGAAAAGGAGAATATCGCTTTTCCGAGCCTCCTAGAGTGATTTATCGTTATATCGAACGATTGCGAGGGCTGGGAAGTGAATCCTTAGCTTCTTTCGATGCAGAACGTGTGGCAAAGGTAAATATCGCGTTTCCGAGTCTCCTACAGTGATTTATCGTTATATCGAACGATTGCGAGGGCTGGGAAGTGAATCCTTAACTTCTTTCGATGCAGAACGTGTGGCAAAGGTAAATATCGCGTTTCCGAGTCTCCTACAGTGATTTATCGTTATATCGAACGATTGCGAGGGCTGGGAAGTGAATCCTTAGCTCATTTCGATGCAGAACGTGTGGAAAAGGTGAATATCGCGTTTCCGAGCCTCCTAGAGTGATTTATCGTTATATCGAAAGATTGCGAGGGCTGGGAAGTGAATCCTTAGCTTATTTCGATGCAGAACGTGTGGAAAAGGAGAATATCGCGTTTCCGAATCTCCTAGAGTGATTTATCGTTATATCGAACCTTTGCGAGGGCTGGGAAGTGAATCCTTAGCTTCTTTCGATGCAGAACGTGTGGCAAAGGTAAATATCGCGTTTCCGAGTCTCCTACAGTGATTTATCGTTATATCGAACGATTGCGAGGGCTGGGAAGTGAATCCTTAGCTCATTTCGATGCAGAACGTGTGGAAAAGGAGAATATCGCGTTTCCGAGCCTCCTAGAGTGATTTATCGTTATATCGAACGATTGCGAGGGCTGGGAAGTGAATCCTTAGCTTCTTTCGATGCAGAACGTGTGGCAAAGGTAAATATCGCGTTTCCGAGTCTCCTACAGTGATTTATCGTTATATCGAACGATTGCGAGGGCTGGGAAGTGAATCCTTAGCTTCTTTCGATGCAGAACGTGTGGAAAAGGTGAATATCGCGTTTCCGAGTCTCCTACAGTGATTTATCGTTATATCGAACGATTGCGAGGGCTGGGAAGTGAATCCTTAGCTTATTTCGAAGCAGAACGTGTGGCAAAGGTAAATATCGCGTTTCCGAGTCTCCTACAGTGATTTATCGTTATATCGAACGATTGCGAGGGCTGGGAAGTGAATCCTTAGCTTATTTCGAAGCAGAACGTGTGGAAAAGGTGAATATCGCGGTTCCGAGCCTCCTAGAGTGATTTATCGTTATATCGAACGATTGCGAGGGCTGGGAAGTGAATCCTTAGCTCATTTCGATGCAGAACGTGTGGAAAAAGAGAATATCGCGTTTCCGAGCCTCCTAGAGTGATTTACCGTTATATCGAACGATTGCGAGGGCTGGGAAGTGAATCCTTAGCTTCTTTCGATGCAGAACGTGTGGAAAAGGTGAATATCGCGTTTCCGAGCCTCCTAGAGTGATTTATCGCTATATCGAACGATTGCGAGGGCTGGGAAGTGAATCCTTAGCTTATTTCGATGCAGAACGTGTGGAAAAGGAGAATATCGCGTTTCCGAATCTCTTACAGTGATTTATCGTTATGTCGAACGATTGCGAGGGCTGGGAAGTGAATCCTTAGCTTATTTCGATGCAGAACGTGTGGAAAAGGAGAATATCGCGTTTCCGAGCCTCCTAGAGTGATTTATCGTTATATCGAACGATTGCGAGGGCTGGCAAGTGAATCCTTAGCTTCTTTCGATGCAGAACGTGTGGCAAAGGTAAATATCGCGTTTCCGAGTCTCCTACAGTGATTTATCGTTATATCGAACGATTGCGAGGGCTGGGAAGTGAATCCTTAGCTTCTTATGATGCAGAACGTGTGGAAAAGGTGAATATCGCGTTTCCGAGCCTCCTAGAGTGATTTATCGTTATATCGAAAGATTGCGAGGGCTGGGAAGTGAATCCTTAGCTTATTTCGATGCAGAACGTGTGGAAAAGGAGAATATCGCGTTTCCGAATCTCCTAGAGTGATTTATCGTTATATCGAACCTTTGCGAGGGCTGGGAAGTGAATCCTTAGCTTCTTTCGATGCAGAACGTGTGGCAAAGGTAAATATCGCGTTTCCGAGTCTCCTACAGTGATTTATCGTTATATCGAACGATTGCGAGGGCTGGGAAGTGAATCCTTAGCTCATTTCGATGCAGAACGTGTGGAAAAGGAGAATATCGCGTTTCCGAGCCTCCTAGAGTGATTTATCGTTATATCGAACGATTGCGAGGGCTGGGAAGTGAATCCTTAGCTTCTTTCGATGCAGAACGTGTGGCAAAGGTAAATATCGCGTTTCCGAGTCTCCTACAGTGATTTATCGTTATATCGAACGATTGCGAGGGCTGGGAAGTGAATCCTTAGCTTCTTTCGATGCAGAACGTGTGGAAAAGGTGAATATCGCGTTTCCGAGTCTCCTACAGTGATTTATCGTTATATCGAACGATTGCGAGGGCTGGGAAGTGAATCCTTAGCTTATTTCGAAGCAGAACGTGTGGCAAAGGTAAATATCGCGTTTCCGAGTCTCCTACAGTGATTTATCGTTATATCGAACGATTGCGAGGGCTGGGAAGTGAATCCTTAGCTTCTTTCGATGCAGAACGTGTGGCAAAGGTAAATTACGCGTTTCCGAGTCTCCTACAGTGATTTATCGTTATATCGAACGATTGCGAGGGCTGGGAAGTGAATCCTTAGCTCATTTCGATGCAGAACGTGTGGAAAAGGAGAATATCGCTTTTCCGAGCCTCCTAGAGTGATTTATCGTTATATCGAACGATTGCGAGGGCTGGGAAGTGAATCCTTAGCTTCTTTCGATGCAGAACGTGTGGCAAAGGTAAATATCGCGTTTCCGAGTCTCCTACAGTGATTTATCGTTATATCGAACGATTGCGAGGGCTGGGAAGTGAATCCTTAACTTCTTTCGATGCAGAACGTGTGGCAAAGGTAAATATCGCGTTTCCGAGTCTCCTACAGTGATTTATCGTTATATCGAACGATTGCGAGGGCTGGGAAGTGAATCCTTAGCTTATTTCGATGCAGAACGTGTGGCAAAGGTAAATATCGCGTTTCCGAGTCTCCTACAGTGATTTATCGTTATATCGAACGATTGCGAGGGCTGGGAAGTGAATCCTTAGCTTATTTCGATGCAGAACGTGTGGAAAAGGAGAATATCGCGTTTCCGAGCTTCCTAGAGTGATTTATCGTTATATCGAACGATTGCGAGGGCTGGGAAGTGAATCCTTAGCTTATTTCGATGCAGAACGTGTGGAAAAGGAGAATATCGCGTTTCCGAGCCTCCTAGAGTGATTTATCGTTATATCGAACGATTGCGAGGGCTGGGAAGTGAATCCTTAGCTTATTTCGATGCAGAACGTGTGGAAAAGGAGAATATCGCGTTTCCGAGCCTCCTAGAGTGATTTATCGTTATATCGAACGATTGCGAGGGCTGGGAAGTGAATCCTTAGCTTATTTCGATGCAGAACGTGTGGAAAAGGAGAATATCGCGTTTCCGAGCCTCTAGAGTGATTTATCGTTATATCGAACGATTGCGAGGGCTGGGAAGTGAATCCTTAGCTTCTTTCGATGCAGAACGTGTGGAAAAGGAGAATATCGCGTTTCCGAGCCTCCTAGAGTGATTTATCGTTATATCGAACGATTGCGAGGGCTGGGAAGTGAATCCTTAGCTTCTTTCGATGCAGAACGTGTGGAAAAGGTGAATATCGCGTTTCCGAGCCTCCTAGAGTGATTTATCGTTATATCGAACGATTGCGAGGGCTGGGAAGTGAATCCTTAGCTTATTTCGATGCAGAACGTGTGGAAAAGGAGAATATCGCGTTTCCGAATCTCCTACAGTGATTTATCGTTATATCGAACGATTGCGAGGGCTGGGAAGTGAATCCTTAGCTTATTTCGATGCAGAACTTGTGGAAAAGGAGAATATCGCGTTTCCGAGCCTCCTAGAGTGATTTATCGTTATATCGAACGATTGCGAGGGCTGGCAAGTGAATCCTTAGCTTCTTTCGATGCAGAACGTGTGGCAAAGGTAAATATCGCGTTTCCGAGTCTCCTACAGTGATTTATCGTTATATCGAACGATTGCGAGGGCTGGGAAGTGAATCCTTAGCTTCTTTCGATGCAGAACGTGTGGAAAAGGTGAATATCGCGTTTCCGAGCCTCCTAGAGTGATTTATCGTTATATCGAACGATTGCGAGGGCTGGGAAGTGAATCCTTAGCTTATTTCGAAGCAGAACGTGTGGAAAAGGTGAATATCGCGGTTCCGAGCCTCCTAGAGTGATTTATCGTTATATCGAACGATTGCGAGGGCTGGGAAGTGAATCCTTAGCTCATTTCGATGCAGAACGTGTGGAAAAAGAGAATATCGCGTTTCCGAGCCTCCTAGAGTGATTTATCGTTATATCGAACGATTGCGAGGGCTGGGAAGTGAATCCTTAGCTTCTTTCGATGCAGAACGTGTGGAAAAGGTGAATATCGCGTTTCCGAGCCTCCTAGAGTGATTTATCGCTATATCGAACGATTGCGAGGGCTGGGAAGTGAATCCTTAGCTTATTTCGATGCAGAACGTGTGGAAAAGGAGAATATCGCGTTTCCGAATCTCCTACAGTGATTTATCGTTATATCGAACGATTGCGAGGGCTGGGAAGTGAATCCTTAGCTTATTTCGATGCAGAACGTGTGGAAAAGGAGAATATCGCGTTTCCGAGCCTCCTAGAGTGATTTATCGTTATATCGAACGATTGCGAGGGCTGGCAAGTGAATCCTTAGCTTCTTTCGATGCAGAACGTGTGGCAAAGGTAAATATCGCGTTTCCGAGTCTCCTACAGTGATTTATCGTTATATCGAACGATTGCGAGGGCTGGGAAGTGAATCCTTAGCTTCTTTAGATGCAGAACGTGTGGAAAAGGTGAATATCGCGTTTCCGAGCCTCCTAGAGTGATTTATCGTTATATCGAACGATTGCGAGGGCTGGGAAGTGAATCCTTAGCTTCTTTCGATGCAGAACGTGTGGAAAAGGTGAATATCGCGTTTCCGAGCCTCCTAGAGTGATTTATCGCTATATCGAACGATTGCGAGGGCTGGGAAGTGAATCCTTAACTTCTTTCGATGCAGAACGTGTGGCAAAGGTAAATATCGCGTTTCCGAGTCTCCTACAGTGATTTATCGTTATATCGAACGATTGCGAGGGCTGGCAAGTGAATCCTTAGCTTCTTTCGATGCAGAACGTGTGGCAAAGGTAAATATCGCGTTTCCGAGTCTCCTACAGTGATTTATCGTTATATCGAACGATTGCGAGGGCTGGGAAGTGAATCCTTAGCTTCTTTCGATGCAGAACGTGTGGAAAAGGTGAATATCGCGTTTCCGAGCCTCCTAGAGTGATTTATCGTTATATCGAACGATTGCGAGGGCTGGGAAGTGAATCCTTAGCTTATTTCGAAGCAGAACGTGTGGCAAAGGTAAATATCGCGTTTCCGAGCCTCCTAGAGTGATTTATCGTTATATCGAACGATTGCGAGGGCTGGGAAGTGAATCCTTAGCTTATTTCGATGCAGAACGTGTGGAAAAGGAGAATATCGCGTTTCCGAGCCTCCTAGAGTGATTTATCGTTATATCGAACGATTGCGAGGGCTGGGAAGTGAATCCTTAGCTTATTTCGATGCAGAACGTGTGGAAAAGGAGAATATCGCGTTTCCGAGCCTCCTAGATTGATTTATCGTTATATCGAACGATTGCGAGGGCTGGGAAGTGAATCCTTAGCTTCTTTCGATGCAGAACGTGTGGAAAAGGAGAATATCGCGTTTCCGAGCCTCCTAGAGTGATTTATCGTTATATCGAACGATTGCGAGGGCTGGCAAGTGAATCCTTAGCTTCTTTCGATGCAGAACGTGTGGCAAAGGTAAATATCGCGTTTCCGAGTCTCCTACAGTGATTTATCGTTATATCGAACGATTGCGAGGGCTGGGAAGTGAATCCTTAGCTTCTTTCGATGCAGAACGTGTGGAAAAGGTGAATATCGCGTTTCCGAGCCTCCTAGAGTGATTTATCGTTATATCGAACGATTGCGAGGGCTGGGAAGTGAATCCTTAGCTTATTTCGAAGCAGAACGTGTGGAAAAGGTGAATATCGCGGTTCCGAGCCTCCTAGAGTGATTTATCGTTATATCGAACGATTGCGAGGGCTGGGAAGTGAATCCTTAGCTCATTTCGATGCAGAACGTGTGGAAAAAGAGAATATCGCGTTTCCGAGCCTCCTAGAGTGATTTATCGTTATATCGAACGATTGCGATGGCTGGGAAGTGAATCCTTAGCTTCTTTCGATGCAGAACGTGTGGAAAAGGTGAATATCGCGTTTCCGAGCCTCCTAGAGTGATTTATCGCTATATCGAACGATTGCGAGGGCTGGGAAGTGAATCCTTAGCTTATTTCGATGCAAAACGTGTGGAAAAGGAGAATATCGCGTTTCCGAGCCTCCTAGAGTGATTTATCGTTATATCGAACGATTGCGAGGGCTGGGAAGTGAATCCTTAGCTTCTTTCGATGCAGAACGTGTGGAAAAGGTAAATATCGCGTTTCCGAGTCTCCTACAGTGATTTATCGTTATATCGAACGATTGCGAGGGCTGGCAAGTGAATCCTTAGCTTCTTTCGATGCAGAACGTGTGGCAAAGGTAAATATCGCGTTTCCGAGTCTCCTACAGTGATTTATCGTTATATCGAACGATTGCGAGGGCTGGGAAGTGAATCCTTAGCTTCTTTCGATGCAGAACGTGTGGCAAAGGTAAATATCGCGTTTCCGAGTCTCCTACAGTGATTTATCGTTATATCGAACGATTGCGAGGGCTGGGAAGTGAATCCTTAACTTCTTTCGATGCAGAACGTGTGGCAAAGGTAAATATCGCGTTTCCGAGTCTCCTACAGTGATTTATCGTTATATCGAACGATTGCGAGGGCTGGGAAGTGAATCCTTAGCTTATTTCGATGCAGAACGTGTGGCAAAGGTAAATATCGCGTTTCCGAGTCTCCTACAGTGATTTATCGTTATATCGAACGATTGCGAGGGCTGGGAAGTGAATCCTTAGCTTCTTTCGATGCAGAACGTGTGGCAAAGGTAAATATCGCGTTTCCGAGTCTCCTACAGTGATTTATCGTTATATCGAACGATTGCGAGGGCTGGGAAGTGAATCCTTAACTTCTTTCGATGCAGAACGTGTGGCAAAGGTAAATATCGCGTTTCCGAGTCTCCTACAGTGATTTATCGTTATATCGAACGATTGCGAGGGCTGGGAAGTGAATCCTTAGCTTATTTCGATGCAGAACGTGTGGCAAAGGTAAATATCGCGTTTCCGAGTGTCCTACAGTGATTTATCGTTATATCGAACGATTGCGAGGGCTGGGAAGTGAATCCTTAGCTTATTTCGATGCAGAACGTGTGGAAAAGGAGAATATCGCGTTTCCGAGCTTCCTAGAGTGATTTATCGTTATATCGAACGATTGCGAGGGCTGGGAAGTGAATCCTTAGCTTATTTCGATGCAGAACGTGTGGAAAAGGAGAATATCGCGTTTCCGAGCCTCCTAGAGTGATTTATCGTTATATCGAACGATTGCGAGGGCTGGGAAGTGAATCCTTAGCTTATTTCGATGCAGAACGTGTGGAAAAGGAGAATATCGCGTTTCCGAGCCTCCTAGAGTGATTTATCGTTATATCGAACGATTGCGAGGGCTGGGAAGTGAATCCTTAGCTTCTTTCGATGCAGAACGTGTGGAAAAGGAGAATATCGCGTTTCCGAGCCTCCTAGAGTGATTTATCGTTATATCGAACGATTGCGAGGGCTGGGAAGTGAATCCTTAGCTTCTTTCGATGCAGAACGTGTGGAAAAGGTGAATATCGCGTTTCCGAGCCTCCTAGAGTGATTTATCGTTATATCGAACGATTGCGAGGGCTGGGAAGTGAATCCTTAGCTTATTTCGATGCAGAACGTGTGGAAAAGGAGAATATCGCGTTTCCGAATCTCCTACAGTGATTTATCGTTATATCGAACGATTGCGAGGGCTGGGAAGTGAATCCTTAGCTTATTTCGATGCAGAACTTGTGGAAAAGGAGAATATCGCGTTTCCGAGCCTCCTAGAGTGATTTATCGTTATATCGAACGATTGCGAGGGCTGGCAAGTGAATCCTTAGCTTCTTTCGATGCAGAACGTGTGGCAAAGGTAAATATCGCGTTTCCGAGTCTCCTACAGTGATTTATCGTTATATCGAACGATTGCGAGGGCTGGGAAGTGAATCCTTAGCTTCTTTCGATGCAGAACGTGTGGAAAAGGTGAATATCGCGTTTCCGAGCCTCCTAGAGTGATTTATCGTTATATCGAACGATTGCGAGGGCTGGGAAGTGAATCCTTAGCTTATTTCGAAGCAGAACGTGTGGAAAAGGTGAATATCGCGGTTCCGAGCCTCCTAGAGTGATTTATCGTTATATCGAACGATTGCGAGGGCTGGGAAGTGAATCCTTAGCTCATTTCGATGCAGAACGTGTGGAAAAAGAGAATATCGCGTTTCCGAGCCTCCTAGAGTGATTTATCGTTATATCGAACGATTGCGAGGGCTGGGAAGTGAATCCTTAGCTTCTTTCGATGCAGAACGTGTGGAAAAGGTGAATATCGCGTTTCCGAGCCTCCTAGAGTGATTTATCGCTATATCGAACGATTGCGAGGGCTGGGAAGTGAATCCTTAGCTTATTTCGATGCAGAACGTGTGGAAAAGGAGAATATCGCGTTTCCGAATCTCCTACAGTGATTTATCGTTATATCGAACGATTGCGAGGGCTGGGAAGTGAATCCTTAGCTTATTTCGATGCAGAACGTGTGGAAAAGGAGAATATCGCGTTTCCGAGCCTCCTAGAGTGATTTATCGTTATATCGAACGATTGCGAGGGCTGGCAAGTGAATCCTTAGCTTCTTTCGATGCAGAACGTGTGGCAAAGGTAAATATCGCGTTTCCGAGTCTCCTACAGTGATTTATCGTTATATCGAACGATTGCGAGGGCTGGGAAGTGAATCCTTAGCTTCTTTAGATGCAGAACGTGTGGAAAAGGTGAATATCGCGTTTCCGAGCCTCCTAGAGTGATTTATCGTTATATCGAACGATTGCGAGGGCTGGGAAGTGAATCCTTAGCTTCTTTCGATGCAGAACGTGTGGAAAAGGTGAATATCGCGTTTCCGAGCCTCCTAGAGTGATTTATCGCTATATCGAACGATTGCGAGGGCTGGGAAGTGAATCCTTAACTTCTTTCGATGCAGAACGTGTGGCAAAGGTAAATATCGCGTTTCCGAGTCTCCTACAGTGATTTATCGTTATATCGAACGATTGCGAGGGCTGGCAAGTGAATCCTTAGCTTCTTTCGATGCAGAACGTGTGGCAAAGGTAAATATCGCGTTTCCGAGTCTCCTACAGTGATTTATCGTTATATCGAACGATTGCGAGGGCTGGGAAGTGAATCCTTAGCTTCTTTCGATGCAGAACGTGTGGAAAAGGTGAATATCGCGTTTCCGAGCCTCCTAGAGTGATTTATCGTTATATCGAACGATTGCGAGGGCTGGGAAGTGAATCCTTAGCTTATTTCGAAGCAGAACGTGTGGCAAAGGTAAATATCGCGTTTCCGAGTCTCCTACAGTGATTTATCGTTATATCGAACGATTGCGAGGGCTGGGAAGTGAATCCTTAGCTTCTTTCGATGCAGAACGTGTGGCAAAGGTAAATATCGCGTTTCCGAGTCTCCTACAGTGATTTATCGTTATATCGAACGATTGCGAGGGCTGGGAAGTGAATCCTTAGCTCATTTCGATGCAGAACGTGTGGAAAAGGTGAATATCGCGTTTCCGAGCCTCCTAGAGTGATTTATCGCTATATCGAACGATTGCGAGGGCTGGGAAGTGAATCCTTAACTTCTTTCGATGCAGAACGTGTGGCAAAGGTAAATATCGCGTTTCCGAGTCTCCTACAGTGATTTATCGTTATATCGAACGATTGCGAGGGCTGGCAAGTGAATCCTTAGCTTCTTTCGATGCAGAACGTGTGGCAAAGGTAAATATCGCGTTTCCGAGTCTCCTACAGTGATTTATCGTTATATCGAACGATTGCGAGGGCTGGGAAGTGAATCCTTAGCTTCTTTCGATGCAGAACGTGTGGAAAAGGTGAATATCGCGTTTCCGAGCCTCCTAGAGTGATTTATCGTTATATCGAACGATTGCGAGGGCTGGGAAGTGAATCCTTAGCTTATTTCGAAGCAGAACGTGTGGCAAAGGTAAATATCGCGTTTCCGAGTCTCCTACAGTGATTTATCGTTATATCGAACGATTGCGAGGGCTGGGAAGTGAATCCTTAGCTTCTTTCGATGCAGAACGTGTGGCAAAGGTAAATATCGCGTTTCCGAGTCTCCTACAGTGATTTATCGTTATATCGAACGATTGCGAGGGCTGGGAAGTGAATCCTTAGCTCATTTCGATGCAGAACGTGTGGAAAAGGAGAATATCGCTTTTCCGAGCCTCCTAGAGTGATTTATCGTTATATCGAACGATTGCGAGGGCTGGGAAGTGAATCCTTAGCTTCTTTCGATGCAGAACGTGTGGCAAAGGTAAATATCGCGTTTCCGAGTCTCCTACAGTGATTTATCGTTATATCGAACGATTGGGAGGGCTGGGAAGTGAATCCTTAACTTCTTTCGATGCAGAACGTGTGGCAAAGGTAAATATCGCGTTTCCGAGTCTCCTACAGTGATTTATCGTTATATCGAACGATTGCGAGGGCTGGGAAGTGAATCCTTAGCTTATTTCGATGCAGAACGTGTGGCAAAGGTAAATATCGCGTTTCCGAGTCTCCTACAGTGATTTATCGTTATATCGAACGATTGCGAGGGCTGGGAAGTGAATCCTTAGCTTATTTCGATGCAGAAAGTGTGGAAAAGGAGAATATCGCGTTTCCGAGCTTCCTAGAGTGATTTATCGTTATATCGAACGATTGCGAGGGCTGGGAAGTGAATCCTTAGCTTATTTCGATGCAGAACGTGTGGAAAAGGAGAATATCGCGTTTCCGAGCCTCCTAGAGTGATTTATCGTTATATCGAACGATTGCGAGGGCTGGGAAGTGAATCCTTAGCTTATTTCGATGCAGAACGTGTGGAAAAGGAGAATATCGCGTTTCCGAGCCTCCTAGAGTGATTTATCGTTATATCGAACGATTGCGAGGGCTGGGAAGTGAATCCTTAGCTTATTTCGATGCAGAACGTGTGGAAAAGGAGAATATCGCGTTTCCGAGCCTCCTAGAGTGATTTATCGTTATATCGAACGATTGCGAGGGCTGGGAAGTGAATCCTTAGCTTCTTTCGATGCAGAACGTGTGGAAAAGGAGAATATCGCGTTTCCGAGCCTCCTAGAGTGATTTATCGTTATATCGAACGATTGCGAGGGCTGGGAAGTGAATCCTTAGCTTCTTTCGATGCAGAACGTGTGGAAAAGGTGAATATCGCGTTTCCGAGCCTCCTAGAGTGATTTATCGTTATATCGAACGATTGCGAGGGCTGGGAAGTGAATCCTTAGCTTATTTCGATGCAGAACGTGTGGAAAAGGAGAATATCGCGTTTCCGAATCTCCTACAGTGATTTATCGTTATATCGAACGATTGCGAGGGCTGGGAAGTGAATCCTTAGCTTATTTCGATGCAGAACTTGTGGAAAAGGAGAATATCGCGTTTCCGAGCCTCCTAGAGTGATTTATCGTTATATCGAACGATTGCGAGGGCTGGCAAGTGAATCCTTAGCTTCTTTCGATGCAGAACGTGTGGCAAAGGTAAATATCGCGTTTCCGAGTCTCCTACAGTGATTTATCGTTATATCGAACGATTGCGAGGGCTGGGAAGTGAATCCTTAGCTTCTTTCGATGCAGAACGTGTGGAAAAGGTGAATATCGCGTTTCCGAGCCTCCTAGAGTGATTTATCGTTATATCGAACGATTGCGAGGGCTGGGAAGTGAATCCTTAGCTTATTTCGAAGCAGAACGTGTGGAAAAGGTGAATATCGCGGTTCCGAGCCTCCTAGAGTGATTTATCGTTATATCGAACGATTGCGAGGGCTGGGAAGTGAATCCTTAGCTCATTTCGATGCAGAACGTGTGGAAAAAGAGAATATCGCGTTTCCGAGCCTCCTAGAGTGATTTATCGTTATATCGAACGATTGCGAGGGCTGGGAAGTGAATCCTTAGCTTCTTTCGATGCAGAACGTGTGGAAAAGGTGAATATCGCGTTTCCGAGCCTCCTAGAGTGATTTATCGCTATATCGAACGATTGCGAGGGCTGGGAAGTGAATCCTTAGCTTATTTCGATGCAGAACGTGTGGAAAAGGAGAATATCGCGTTTCCGAATCTCCTACAGTGATTTATCGTTATATCGAACGATTGCGAGGGCTGGGAAGTGAATCCTTAGCTTATTTCGATGCAGAACGTGTGGAAAAGGAGAATATCGCGTTTCCGAGCCTCCTAGAGTGATTTATCGTTATATCGAACGATTGCGAGGGCTGGCAAGTGAATCCTTAGCTTCTTTCGATGCAGAACGTGTGGCAAAGGTAAATATCGCGTTTCCGAGTCTCCTACAGTGATTTATCGTTATATCGAACGATTGCGAGGGCTGGGAAGTGAATCCTTAGCTTCTTTAGATGCAGAACGTGTGGAAAAGGTGAATATCGCGTTTCCGAGCCTCCTAGAGTGATTTATCGTTATATCGAACGATTGCGAGGGCTGGGAAGTGAATCCTTAGCTTCTTTCGATGCAGAACGTGTGGAAAAGGTGAATATCGCGTTTCCGAGCCTCCTAGAGTGATTTATCGCTATATCGAACGATTGCGAGGGCTGGGAAGTGAATCCTTAACTTCTTTCGATGCAGAACGTGTGGCAAAGGTAAATATCGCGTTTCCGAGTCTCCTACAGTGATTTATCGTTATATCGAACGATTGCGAGGGCTGGCAAGTGAATCCTTAGCTTCTTTCGATGCAGAACGTGTGGCAAAGGTAAATATCGCGTTTCCGAGTCTCCTACAGTGATTTATCGTTATATCGAACGATTGCGAGGGCTGGGAAGTGAATCCTTAGCTTCTTTCGATGCAGAACGTGTGGAAAAGGTGAATATCGCGTTTCCGAGCCTCCTAGAGTGATTTATCGTTATATCGAACGATTGCGAGGGCTGGGAAGTGAATCCTTAGCTTATTTCGAAGCAGAACGTGTGGCAAAGGTAAATATCGCGTTTCCGAGTCTCCTACAGTGATTTATCGTTATATCGAACGATTGCGAGGGCTGGGAAGTGAATCCTTAGCTTCTTTCGATGCAGAACGTGTGGCAAAGGTAAATATCGCGTTTCCGAGTCTCCTACAGTGATTTATCGTTATATCGAACGATTGCGAGGGCTGGGAAGTGAATCCTTAGCTCATTTCGATGCAGAACGTGTGGAAAAGGAGAATATCGCGTTTCCGAGCCTCCTAGAGTGATTTATCGTTATATCGAACGATTGCGAGGGCTGGGAAGTGAATCCTTAGCTTCTTTCGATGCAGAACGTGTGGCAAAGGTAAATATCGCGTTTCCGAGTCTCCTACAGTGATTTATCGTTATATCGAACGATTGCGAGGGCTGGGAAGTGAATCCTTAACTTCTTTCGATGCAGAACGTGTGGCAAAGGTAAATATCGCGTTTCCGAGTCTCCTACAGTGATTTATCGTTATATCGAACGATTGCGAGGGCTGGGAAGTGAATCCTTAGCTTATTTCGATGCAGAACGTGTGGCAAAGGTAAATATCGCGTTTCCGAGTCTCCTACAGTGATTTATCGTTATATCGAACGATTGCGAGGGCTGGGAAGTGAATCCTTAGCTTATTTCGATGCAGAACGTGTGGAAAAGGAGAATATCGCGTTTCCGAGCCTCCTAGAGTGATTTATCGTTATATCGAACGATTGCGAGGGCTGGGAAGTGAATCCTTAGCTTATTTCGATGCAGAACGTGTGGAAAAGGAGAATATCGCGTTTCCGAGCCTCCTAGAGTGATTTATCGTTATATCGAACGATTGCGAGGGCTGGGAAGTGAATCCTTAGCTTATTTCGATGCAGAACGTGTGGAAAAGGAGAATATCGCGTTTCCGAGCCTCCTAGAGTGATTTATCGTTATATCGAACGATTGCGAGGGCTGGGAAGTGAATCCTTAGCTTCTTTCGATGCAGAACGTGTGGAAAAGGAGAATATCGCGTTTCCGAGCCTCCTAGAGTGATTTATCGTTATATCGAACGATTGCGAGGGCTGGGAAGTGAATCCTTAGCTTCTTTCGATGCAGAACGTGTGGAAAAGGTGAATATCGCGTTTCCGAGCCTCCTAGAGTGATTTATCGTTATATCGAACGATTGCGAGGGCTGGGAAGTGAATCATTAGCTTATTTCGATGCAGAACGTGTGGAAAAGGAGAATATCGCGTTTCCGAATCTCCTACAGTGATTTATCGTTATATCGAACGATTGCGAGGGCTGGGAAGTGAATCCTTAGCTTATTTCGATGCAGAACTTGTGGAAAAGGAGAATATCGCGTTTCCGAGCCTCCTAGAGTGATTTATCGTTATATCGAACGATTGCGAGGGCTGGGAAGTGAATCCTTAGCTTCTTTCGATGCAGAACGTGTGGAAAAGGTGAATATCGCGTTTCCGAGCCTCCTAGAGTGATTTATCGTTATATCGAACGATTGCGAGGGCTGGGAAGTGAATCCTTAGCTTATTTCGAAGCAGAACGTGTGGAAAAGGTGAATATCGCGGTTCCGAGCCTCCTAGAGTGATTTATCGTTATATCGAACGATTGCGAGGGCTGGGAAGTGAATCCTTAGCTCATTTCGATGCAGAACGTGTGGAAAAAGAGAATATCGCGTTTCCGAGCCTCCTAGAGTGATTTATCGTTATATCGAACGATTGCGAGGGCTGGGAAGTGAATCCTTAGCTTCTTTCGATGCAGAACGTGTGGAAAAGGTGAATATCGCGTTTCCGAGCCTCCTGGAGTGATTTATCGCTATATCGAACGATTGCGAGGGCTGGGAAGTGAATCCTTAGCTTCTTTCGATGCAGAACGTGTGGCAAAGGTAAATATCGCGTTTCCGAGTCTCCTACAGTGATTTATCGTTATATCGAACGATTGCGAGGGCTGGGAAGTGAATCCTTAGCTTCTTTCGATGCAGAACGTGTGGAAAAGGTGAATATCGCGTTTCCGAGCCTCCTAGAGTGATTTATCGTTATATCGAACGATTGCGAGGGCTGGGAAGTGAATCCTTAGCTTCTTTCGATGCAGAACGTGTGGCAAAGGTAAATATCGCGTTTCCGAGTCTCCTACAGTGATTTATCGTTATATCGAACGATTGCGAGGGCTGGGAAGTGAATCCTTAGCTTCTTTCGATGCAGAACGTGTGGCAAAGGTAAATATCGCGTTTCCGAGTCTCCTACAGTGATTTATCGTTATATCGAACGATTGCGAGGGCTGGGAAGTGAATCCTTAGCTCATTTCGATGCAGAACGTGTGGAAAAGGAGAATATCGCGTTTCCGAGCCTCCTAGAGTGATTTATCGTTATATCGAACGATTGCGAGGGCTGGGAAGTGAATCCTTAGCTTCTTTCGATGCAGAACGTGTGGCAAAGGTAAATATCGCGTTTCCGAGTCTCCTACAGTGATTTATCGTTATATCGAACGATTGCGAGGGCTGGGAAGTGAATCCTTAACTTCTTTCGATGCAGAACGTGTGGCAAAGGTAAATATCGCGTTTCCGAGTCTCCTACAGTGATTTATCGTTATATCGAACGATTGCGAGGGCTGGGAAGTGAATCCTTAGCTTATTTCGATGCAGAACGTGTGGCAAAGGTAAATATCGCGTTTCCGAGTCTCCTACAGTGATTTATCGTTATATCGAACGATTGCGAGGGCTGGGAAGTGAATCCTTAGCTTATTTCGATGCAGAACGTGTGGAAAAGGAGAATATCGCGTTTCCGAGCCTCCTAGAGTGATTTATCGTTATATCGAACGATTGCGAGGGCTGGGAAGTGAATCCTTAGCTTATTTCGATGCAGAACGTGTGGAAAAGGAGAATATCGCGTTTCCGAGCCTCCTAGAGTGATTTATCGTTATATCGAACGATTGCGAGGGCTGGGAAGTGAATCCTTAGCTTATTTCGATGCAGAACGTGTGGAAAAGGAGAATATCGCGTTTCCGAGCCTCCTAGAGTGATTTATCGTTATATCGAACGATTGCGAGGGCTGGGAAGTGAATCCTTAGCTTCTTTCGATGCAGAACGTGTGGAAAAGGAGAATATCGCGTTTCCGAGCCTCCTAGAGTGATTTATCGTTATATCGAACGATTGCGAGGGCTGGGAAGTGAATCCTTAGCTTCTTTCGATGCAGAACGTGTGGAAAAGGTGAATATCGCGTTTCCGAGCCTCCTAGAGTGATTTATCGTTATATCGAACGATTGCGAGGGCTGGGAAGTGAATCATTAGCTTATTTCGATGCAGAACGTGTGGAAAAGGAGAATATCGCGTTTCCGAATCTCCTACAGTGATTTATCGTTATATCGAACGATTGCGAGGGCTGGGAAGTGAATCCTTAGCTTATTTCGATGCAGAACTTGTGGAAAAGGAGAATATCGCGTTTCCGAGCCTCCTAGAGTGATTTATCGTTATATCGAACGATTGCGAGGGCTGGCAAGTGAATCCTTAGCTTCTTTCGATGCAGAACGTGTGGAAAAGGTGAATATCGCGTTTCCGAGCCTCCTAGAGTGATTTATCGTTATATCGAACGATTGCGAGGGCTGGGAAGTGAATCCTTAGCTTATTTCGAAGCAGAACGTGTGGAAAAGGTGAATATCGCGGTTCCGAGCCTCCTAGAGTGATTTATCGTTATATCGAACGATTGCGAGGGCTGGGAAGTGAATCCTTAGCTCATTTCGATGCAGAACGTGTGGAAAAAGAGAATATCGCGTTTCCGAGCCTCCTAGAGTGATTTATCGTTATATCGAACGATTGCGAGGGCTGGGAAGTGAATCCTTAGCTTCTTTCGATGCAGAACGTGTGGAAAAGGTGAATATCGCGTTTCCGAGCCTCCTGGAGTGATTTATCGCTATATCGAACGATTGCGAGGGCTGGGAAGTGAATCCTTAGCTTATTTCGATGCAGAACGTGTGGAAAAGGAGAATATCGCGTTTCCGAATCTCTTACAGTGATTTATCGTTATGTCGAACGATTGCGAGGGCTGGGAAGTGAATCCTTAGCTTATTTCGATGCAGAACGTGTGGAAAAGGAGAATATCGCGTTTCCGAATCTCCTACAGTGATTTATCGTTATATCGAACGATTGCGAGGGCTGGGAAGTGAATCCTTAGCTTATTTCGATGCAGAACGTGTGGAAAAGGAGAATATCGCGTTTCCGAGCCTCCTAGAGTGATTTATCGTTATATCGAACGATTGCGAGGGCTGGGAAGTGAATCCTTAGCTTATTTCGATGCAGAACGTGTGGAAAAGGAGAATATCGCGTTTCCGAGCCTCCTAGAGTGATTTATCGTTATATCGAACGATTGCGAGGGCTGGCAAGTGAATCCTTAGCTTCTTTCGATGCAGAACGTGTGGCAAAGGTAAATATCGCGTTTCCGAGTCTCCTACAGTGATTTATCGTTATATCGAACGATTGCGAGGGCTGGGAAGTGAATCCTTAGCTTCTTTCGATGCAGAACGTGTGGAAAAGGTGAATATCGCGTTTCCGAGCCTCCTAGAGTGATTTATCGTTATATCGAACGATTGCGAGGGCTGGGAAGTGAATCCTTAGCTTATTTCGAAGCAGAACGTGTGGAAAAGGTGAATATCGCGGTTCCGAGCCTCCTAGAGTGATTTATCGTTATATCGAACGATTGCGAGGGCTGGGAAGTGAATCCTTAGCTTATTTCGAAGCAGAACGTGTGGCAAAGGTAAATATCGCGTTTCCGAGTCTCCTACAGTGATTTATCGTTATATCGAACGATTGCGAGGGCTGGGAAGTGAATCCTTAGCTTCTTTCGATGCAGAACGTGTGGCAAAGGTAAATATCGCGTTTACGAGTCTCCTACAGTGATTTATCGTTATATCGAACGATTGCGAGGGCTGGGAAGTGAATCCTTAGCTCATTTCGATGCAGAACGTGTGGAAAAGGAGAATATCGCGTTTCCGAGCCTCCTAGAGTGATTTATCGTTATATCGAACGATTGCGAGGGCTGGGAAGTGAATCCTTAGCTTCTTTCGATGCAGAACGTGTGGCAAAGGTAAATATCGCGTTTCCGAGTCTCCTACAGTGATTTATCGTTATATCGAACGATTGCGAGGGCTGGGAAGTGAATCCTTAACTTCTTTCGATGCAGAACGTGTGGCAAAGGTAAATATCGCGTTTCCGAGTCTCCTACAGTGATTTATCGTTATATCGAACGATTGCGAGGGCTGGGAAGTGAATCCTTAGCTTATTTCGATGCAGAACGTGTGGCAAAGGTAAATATCGCGTTTCCGAGTCTCCTACAGTGATTTATCGTTATATCGAACGATTGCGAGGGCTGGGAAGTGAATCCTTAGCTTATTTCGATGCAGAACGTGTGGAAAAGGAGAATATCGCGTTTCCGAGCTTCCTAGAGTGATTTATCGTTATATCGAACGATTGCGAGGGCTGGGAAGTGAATCCTTAGCTTATTTCGATGCAGAACGTGTGGAAAAGGAGAATATCGCGTTTCCGAGCCTCCTAGAGTGATTTATCGTTATATCGAACGATTGCGAGGGCTGGGAAGTGAATCCTTAGCTTCTTTCGATGCAGAACGTGTGGAAAAGGTGAATATCGCGTTTCCGAGCCTCCTAGAGTGATTTATCGTTATATCGAACGATTGCGAGGGCTGGGAAGTGAATCCTTAGCTTATTTCGATGCAGAACGTGTGGAAAAGGAGAATATCGCGTTTCCGAATCTCCTACAGTGATTTATCGTTATATCGAACGATTGCGAGGGCTGGGAAGTGAATCCTTAGCTTATTTCGATGCAGAACTTGTGGAAAAGGAGAATATCGCGTTTCCGAGCCTCCTAGAGTGATTTATCGTTATATCGAACGATTGCGAGGGCTGGCAAGTGAATCCTTAGCTTCTTTCGTTGCAGAACGTGTGGCAAAGGTAAATATCGCGTTTCCGAGTCTCCTACAGTGATTTATCGTTATATCGAACGATTGCGAGGGCTGGGAAGTGAATCCTTAGCTTCTTTCGATGCAGAACGTGTGGAAAAGGTGAATATCGCGTTTCCGAGCCTCCTAGAGTGATTTATCGTTATATCGAACGATTGCGAGGGCTGGGAAGTGAATCCTTAGCTTATTTCGAAGCAGAACGTGTGGAAAAGGTGAATATCGCGGTTCCGAGCCTCCTAGAGTGATTTATCGTTATATCGAACGATTGCGAGGGCTGGGAAGTGAATCCTTAGCTCATTTCGATGCAGAACGTGTGGAAAAAGAGAATATCGCGTTTCCGAGCCTCCTAGAGTGATTTATCGTTATATCGAACGATTGCGAGGGCTGGGAAGTGAATCCTTAGCTTCTTTCGATGCAGAACGTGTGGAAAAGGTGAATATCGCGTTTCCGAGCCTCCTAGAGTGATTTATCGCTATATCGAACGATTGCGAGGGCTGGGAAGTGAATCCTTAGCTTATTTCGATGCAGAACGTGTGGAAAAGGAGAATATCGCGTTTCCGAATCTCCTACAGTGATTTATCGTTATATCGAACGATTGCGAGGGCTGGGAAGTGAATCCTTAGCTTATTTCGATGCAGAACGTGTGGAAAAGGAGAATATCGCGTTTCCGAGCCTCCTAGAGTGATTTATCGTTATATCGAACGATTGCGAGGGCTGGCAAGTGAATCCTTAGCTTCTTTCGATGCAGAACGTGTGGCAAAGGTAAATATCGCGTTTCCGAGTCTCCTACAGTGATTTATCGTTATATCGAACGATTGCGAGGGCTGGGAAGTGAATCCTTAGCTTCTTTCGATGCAGAACGTGTGGAAAAGGTGAATATCGCGTTTCCGAGCCTCCTAGAGTGATTTATCGTTATATCGAAAGATTGCGAGGGCTGGGAAGTGAATCCTTAGCTTATTTCGATGCAGAACGTGTGGAAAAGGAGAATATCGCGTTTCCGAATCTCCTACAGTGATTTATCGTTATATCGAACGATTGCGAGGGCTGGGAAGTGAATCCTTAGCTTATTTCGATGCAGAACGTGTGGAAAAGGAGAATATCGCGTTTCCGAGCCTCCTAGAGTGATTTATCGTTATATCGAACGATTGCGAGGGCTGGGAAGTGAATCCTTAGCTCATTTCGATGCAGAACGTGTGGAAAAGGAGAATATCGCGTTTCCGAGCCTCCTAGAGTGATTTATCGTTATATCGAACGATTGCGAGGGCTGGGAAGTGAATCCTTAGCTTCTTTCGATGCAGAACGTGTGGCAAAGGTAAATATCGCGTTTCCGAGTCTCCTACAGTGATTTATCGTTATATCGAACGATTGCGAGGGCTGGCAAGTGAATCCTTAGCTTCTTTCGATGCAGAACGTGTGGAAAAGGTGAATATCGCGTTTCCGAGCCTCCTAGAGTGATTTATCGTTATATCGAACGATTGCGAGGGCTGGGAAGTGAATCCTAAGCTTATTTCGATGCAGAACGTGTGGAAAAGGAGAATATCGCGTTTCCGAGTCTCCTACAGTGATTTATCGTTATATCGAACGATTGCGAGGGCTGGGAAGTGAATCCTTAGCTTCTTTCGATGCAGAACGTGTGGCAAAGGTAAATATCGCGTTTCCGAGTCTCCTACCGTGATTTATCGTTATATCGAACGATTGCGAGGGCTGGCAAGTGAATCCTTAGCTTCTTTCGATGCAGAACGTGTGGAAAAGGTAATAATCGCGTTTCCGAGTCTCCTACAGTGATTTATCGTTATATCGAACGATTGCGAGGGCTGGGAAGTGAATCCTTAACTTCTTTCGATGCAGAACGTGTGGAAAAGGAGAATATCGCGTTTCCGAGCCTCCTAGAGTGATTTATCGTTATATCGAACGATTGCGAGGGCTGGGAAGTGAATCCTTAGCTTCTTTCGATGCAGAACGTGTGGAAAAGGTGAATATCGCGTTTCCGAGCCTCCTAGAGTGATTTATCGTTATATCGAACGATTGCGAGGGCTGGGAAGTGAATCCTTAGCTTATTTCGATGCAGAACGTGTGGAAAAGGAGAATATCGCGTTTCCGAATCTCCTACAGTGATTTATCGTTATATCGAACGATTGCGAGGGCTGGGAAGTGAATCCTTAGCTTATTTCGATGCAGAACGTGTGGAAAAGGTGAATATCGCGTTTCCGAGCCTCCTAGAGTGATTTATCGTTATATCGAACGATTGCGAGGGCTGGGAAGTGAATCCTTAGCTTATTTCGATGCAGAACGTGTGGAAAAGGAGAATATCGCGTTTCCGAATCTCCTACAGTGATTTATCGTTATATCGAACGATTGCGAGGGCTGGGAAGTGAATCCTTAGCTTATTTCGATGCAGAACTTGTGGAAAAGGAGAAATTCGCGTTTCCGAGCCTCCTAGAGTGATTTATCGTTATATCGAACGATTGCGAGGGCTGGCAAGTGAATCCTTAGCTTCTTTCGATGCAGAACGTGTGGCAAAGGTAAATATCGCGTTTCCGAGTCTCCTACAGTGATTTATCGTTATATCGAACGATTGCGAGGGCTGGGAAGTGAATCCTTAGCTTCTTTCGATGCAGAACGTGTGGAAAAGGTGAATATCGCGTTTCCGAGCCTCCTAGAGTGATTTATCGTTATATCGAACGATTGCGAGGGCTGGGAAGTGAATCCTTAGCTTATTTCGAAGCAGAACGTGTGGAAAAGGTGAATAACGCGGTTCCGAGCCTCCTAGAGTGATTTATCGTTATATCGAACGATTGCGAGGGCTGGGAAGTGAATCCTTAGCTCATTTCGATGCAGAACGTGTGGAAAAAGAGAATATCGCGTTTCCGAGCCACCTAGAGTGATTTATCGTTATATCGAACGATTGCGAGGGCTGGGAAGTGAATCCTTAGCTTCTTTCGATGCAGAACGTGTGGAAAAGGAGAATATCGCGTTTCCGAGCCTCCTAGAGTGATTTATCGTTATATCGAACGATTGCGAGGGCTGGGAAGTGAATCCTTAGCTTCTTTCGATGCAGAACGTGTGGAAAAGGAGAATATCGCGTTTCCGAGCCTCCTAGAGTGATTTATCGTTATATCGAACGATTGCGAGGGCTGGGAAGTGAATCCTTAGCTTCTTTCGATGCAGAACGTGTGGAAAAGGTGAATATCGCGTTTCCGAGCCTCCTAGAGTGATTTATCGTTATATCGAACGATTGCGAGGGCTGGGAAGTGAATCCTTAGCTTATTTCGATGCAGAACGTGTGGAAAAGGAGAATATCGCGTTTCCGAATCTCCTACAGTGATTTATCGTTATATCGAACGATTGCGAGGGCTGGGAAGTGAATCCTTAGCTTATTTCGATGCAGAACGTGTGGAAAAGGAGAATATCGCGTTTCCGAGCCTCCTAGAGTGATTTATCGTTATATCGAACGAATGCGAGGGCTGGGAAGTGAATCCTTAGCTTATTTCGATGCAGAACGTGTGGAAAAGGAGAATATCGCGTTTCCGAGCCTCCTAGAGTGATTTATCGTTATATCGAACGATTGCGAGGGCTGGCAAGTGAATCCTTAGCTTCTTTCGATGCAGAACGTGTGGCAAAGGTAAATATCGCGTTTCCGAGTCTCCTACAGTGATTTATCGTTATATCGAACGATTGCGAGGGCTGGGAAGTGAATCCTTAGCTTCTTTCGATGCAGAACGTGTGGAAAAGGTGAATATCGCGTTTCCGAGCCTCCTAGAGTGATTTATCGTTATATCGAACGATTGCGAGGGCTGGGAAGTGAATCCTTAGCTTATTTCGAAGCAGAACGTGTGGAAAAGGTGAATATCGCGGTTCCGAGCCTCCTAGAGTGATTTATCGTTATATCGAACGATTGCGAGGGCTGGGAAGTGAATCCTTAGCTTATTTCGAAGCAGAACGTGTGGCAAAGGTAAATATCGCGTTTCCGAGTCTCCTACAGTGATTTATCGTTATATCGAACGATTGCGAGGGCTGGGAAGTGAATCCTTAGCTTCTTTCGATGCAGAACGTGTGGCAAAGGTAAATATCGCGTTTCCGAGTCTCCTACAGTGATTTATCGTTATATCGAACGATTGCGAGGGCTGGGAAGTGAATCCTTAGCTCATTTCGATGCAGAACGTGTGGAAAAGGAGAATATCGCGTTTCCGAGCCTCCTAGAGTGATTTATCGTTATATCGAACGATTGCGAGGGCTGGGAAGTGAATCCTTAGCTTATTTCGATGCAGAACGTGTGGAAAAGGAGAATATCGCGTTTCCGAGCCTCCTAGAGTGATTTATCGTTATATCGAACGATTGCGAGGGCTGGGAAGTGAATCCTTAGCTTATTTCGATGCAGAACGTGTGGAAAAGGAGAATATCGCGTTTCCGAGCCTCCTAGAGTGATTTATCGTTATATCGAACGATTGCGAGGGCTGGGAAGTGAATCCTTAGCTTATTTCGATGCAGAACGTGTGGAAAAGGAGAATATCGCGTTTCCGAGCCTCCTAGAGTGATTTATCGTTATATCGAACGATTGCGAGGGCTGGGAAGTGAATCCTTAGCTTCTTTCGATGCAGAACGTGTGGAAAAGGAGAATATCGCGTTTCCGAGCCTCCTAGAGTGATTTATCGTTATATCGAACGATTGCGAGGGCTGGGAAGTGAATCCTTAGCTTCTTTCGATGCAGAACGTGTGGAAAAGGTGAATATCGCGTTTCCGAGCCTCCTAGAGTGATTTATCGTTATATCGAACGATTGCGAGGGCTGGGAAGTGAATCCTTAGCTTATTTCGATGCAGAACGTGTGGAAAAGGAGAATATCGCGTTTCCGAATCTCCTACAGTGATTTATCGTTATATCGAACGATTGCGAGGGCTGGGAAGTGAATCCTTAGCTTATTTCGATGCAGAACTTGTGGAAAAGGAGAATATCGCGTTTCCGAGCCTCCTAGAGTGATTTATCGTTATATCGAACGATTATGAGGGCTGGCAAGTGAATCCTTAGCTTCTTTCGATGCAGAACGTGTGGCAAAGGTAAATATCGCGTTTCCGAGTCTCCTACAGTGATTTATCGTTATATCGAACGATTGCGAGGGCTGGGAAGTGAATCCTTAGCTTCTTTCGATGCAGAACGTGTGGAAAAGGTGAATATCGCGTTTCCGAGCCTCCTAGAGTGATTTATCGTTATATCGAACGATTGCGAGGGCTGGGAAGTGAATCCTTAGCTTATTTCGAAGCAGAACGTGTGGAAAAGGTGAATATCGCGGTTCCGAGCCTCCTAGAGTGATTTATCGTTATATCGAACGATTGCGAGGGCTGGGAAGTGAATCCTTAGCTCATTTCGATGCAGAACGTGTGGAAAAAGAGAATATCGCGTTTCCGAGCCTCCTAGAGTGATTTATCGTTATATCGAACGATTGCGAGGGCTGGGAAGTGAATCCTTAGCTTCTTTCGATGCAGAACGTGTGGAAAAGGTGAATATCGCGTTTCCGAGCCTCCTAGAGTGATTTATCGCTATATCGAACGATTGCGAGGGCTGGGAAGTGAATCCTTAGCTTATTTCGATGCAGAACGTGTGGAAAAGGAGAATATCGCGTTTCCGAATCTCCTACAGTGATTTATCGTTATATCGAACGATTGCGAGGGCTGGGAAGTGAATCCTTAGCTTATTTCGATGCAGAACGTGTGGAAAAGGAGAATATCGCGTTTCCGAGCCTCCTAGAGTGATTTATCGTTATATCGAACGATTGCGAGGGCTGGCAAGTGAATCCTTAGCTTCTTTCGATGCAGAACGTGTGGCAAAGGTAAATATCGCGTTTCCGAGTCTCCTACAGTGATTTATCGTTATATCGAACGATTGCGAGGGCTGGGAAGTGAATCCTTAGCTTCTTTCGATGCAGAACGTGTGGAAAAGGTGAATATCGCGTTTCCGAGCCTCCTAGAGTGATTTATCGTTATATCGAAAGATTGCGAGGGCTGGGAAGTGAATCCTTAGCTTATTTCGATGCAGAACGTGTGGCAAAGGTAAATATCGCGTTTCCGAGTCTCCTACAGTGATTTATCGTTATATCGAACGATTGCGAGGGCTGGGAAGTGAATCCTTAGCTTCTTTCGATGCAGAACGTGTGGAAAAGGTGAATATCGCGTTTCCGAGCCTCCTAGAGTGATTTATCGTTATATCGAAAGATTGCGAGGGCTGGGAAGTGAATCCTTAGCTTATTTCGATGCAGAACGTGTGGAAAAGGAGAATATCGCGTTTCCGAATCTCCTAGAGTGATTTATCGTTATATCGAACCTTTGCGAGGGCTGGGAAGTGAATCCTTAGCTTCTTTCGATGCAGAACGTGTGGCAAAGGTAAATATCGCGTTTCCGAGTCTCCTACAGTGATTTATCGTTATATCGAACGATTGCGAGGGCTGGGAAGTGAATCCTTAGCTCATTTCGATGCAGAACGTGTGGAAAAGGAGAATATCGCGTTTCCGAGCCTCCTAGAGTGATTTATCGTTATATCGAACGATTGCGAGGGCTGGGAAGTGAATCCTTAGCTTCTTTCGATGCAGAACGTGTGGCAAAGGTAAATATCGCGTTTCCGAGTCTCCTACAGTGATTTATCGTTATATCGAACGATTGCGAGGGCTGGCAAGTGAATCCTAAGCTTATTTCGATGCAGAACGTGTGGAAAAGGAGAATATCGCGTTTCCGAGTCTCCTACAGTGATTTATCGTTATATCGAACGATTGCGAGGGCTGGGAAGTGAATCCTTAGCTTCTTTCGATGCAGAACGTGTGGCAAAGGTAAATATCGCGTTTCCGAGTCTCCTACCGTGATTTATCGTTATATCGAACGATTGCGAGGGCTGGCAAGTGAATCCTTAGCTTCTTTCGATGCAGAACGTGTGGAAAAGGTAAATATCGCGTTTCCGAGTCTCCTACCGTGATTTATCGTTATATCGAACGATTGCGAGGGCTGGCAAGTGAATCCTTAGCTTCTTTCGATGCAGAACGTGTGGAAAAGGAGAATATCGCGTTTCCGAGCCTCCTAGAGTGATTTATCGTTATATCGAACGATTGCGAGGGCTGGGAAGTGAATCCTTAGCTTCTTTCGATGCAGAACGTGTGGAAAAGGAGAATATCGCGTTTCCGAGCCTCCTAGAGTGATTTATCGTTATATCGAACGATTGCGAGGGCTGGCAAGTGAATCCTTAGCTTCTTTCGATGCAGAACGTGTGGCAAAGGTAAATATCGCGTTTCCGAGTCTCCTACAGTGATTTATCGTTATATCGAACGATTGCGAGGGCTGGGAAGTGAATCCTTAACTTCTTTCGATGCAGAACGTGTGGAAAAGGTGAATATCGCGTTTCCGAGCCTCCTAGAGTGATTTATCGTTATATCGAAAGATTGCGAGGGCTGGCAAGTGAATCCTTAGCTCATTTCGATGCAGAACGTGTGGAAAAGGAGAATATCGCGTTTCCGAGCCTCCTAGAGTGATTTATCGTTATATCGAACGATTGCGAGGGCTGGGAAGTGAATCCTTAGCTTCTTTCGATGCAGAACGTGTGGCAAAGGTAAATATCGCGTTTCCGAGTCTCCTACCGTGATTTATCGTTATATCGAACGATTGCGAGGGCTGGCAAGTGAATCCTTAGCTTCTTTCGATGCAGAACGTGTGGAAAAGGTAAATATCGCGTTTCCGAGTCTCCTACCGTGATTTATCGTTATATCGAACGATTGCGAGGGCTGGCAAGTGAATCCTTAGCTTCTTTCGATGCAGAACGTGTGGAAAAGGAGAATATCGCGTTTCCGAGCCTCCTAGAGTGATTTATCGTTATATCGAACGATTGCGAGGGCTGGGAAGTGAATCCTTAGCTTATTTCGATGCAGAACGTGTGGAAAAGGAGAATATCGCGTTTCCGAGCCTCCTAGAGTGATTTATCGTTATATCGAACGATTGCGAGGGCTGGGAAGTGAATCCTTAGCTTATTTCGATGCAGAACGTGTGGAAAAGGAGAATATCGCGTTTCCGAGCCTCCTAGAGTGATTTATCGTTATATCGAACGATTGCGAGGGCTGGGAAGTGAATCCTTAGCTTCTTTCGATGCAGAACGTGTGGAAAAGGAGAATATCGCGTTTCCGAGCCTCCTAGAGTGATTTATCGTTATATCGAACGATTGCGAGGGCTGGGAAGTGAATCCTTAGCTTCTTTCGATGCAGAACGTGTGGAAAAGGTGAATATCGCGTTTCCGAGCCTCCTAGAGTGATTTATCGTTATATCGAACGATTGCGAGGGCTGGGAAGTGAATCCTTAGCTTATTTCGATGCAGAACGTGAGGAAAAGGAGAATATCGCGTTTCCGAATCTCCTACAGTGATTTATCGTTATATCGAACGATTGCGAGGGCTGGGAAGTGAATCCTTAGCTTATTTCGATGCAGAACTTGTGGAAAAGGAGAATATCGCGTTTCCGAGCCTCCTAGAGTGATTTATCGTTATATCGAACGATTGCGAGGGCTGGCAAGTGAATCCTTAGCTTCTTTCGATGCAGAACGTGTGGCAAAGGTAAATATCGCGTTTCCGAGTCTCCTACAGTGATTTATCGTTATATCGAACGATTGCGAGGGCTGGGAAGTGAATCCTTAGCTTCTTTCGATGCAGAACGTGTGGAAAAGGTGAATATCGCGTTTCCGAGCCTCCTAGAGAGATTTATCGTTATATCGAACGATTGCGAGGGCTGGGAAGTGAATCCTTAGCTTATTTCGAAGCAGAACGTGTGGAAAAGGTGAATATCGCGGTTCCGAGCCTCCTAGAGTGATTTATCGTTATATCGAACGATTGCGAGGGCTGGCAAGTGAATCCTTAGCTTATTTCGATGCAGAACGTGTGGAAAAGGAGAATATCGCGTTTCCGAATCTCCTACAGTGATTTATCGTTATATCGAACGATTGCGAGGGCTGGGAAGTGAATCCTTAGCTTATTTCGATGCAGAACGTGTGGAAAAGGAGAATATCGCGTTTCCGAGCCTCCTAGAGTGATTTATCGTTATATCGAACGATTGCGAGGGCTGGCAAGTGAATCCTTAGCTTCTTTCGATGCAGAACGTGTGGCAAAGGTAAATATCGCCTTTCCGAGTCTCCTACAGTGATTTATCGTTATATCGAACGATTGCGAGGGCTGGGAAGTGAATCCTTAGCTTCTTTCGATGCAGAACGTGTGGAAAAGGTGAATATCGCGTTTCCGAGCCTCCTAGAGTGATTTATCGTTATATCGAAAGATTGCGAGTGCTGGGAAGTGAATCCTTAGCTTATTTCGATGCAGAACGTGTGGCAAAGGTAAATATCGCGTTTCCGAGCCTCCTAGAGTGATTTATCGTTATATCGAACGATTGCGAGGGCTGGGAAGTGAATCCTTAGCTTATTTCGAAGCAGAACGTGTGGAAAAGGTGAATATCGCGGTTCCGAGCCTCCTAGAGTGATTTATCGTTATATCGAACGATTGCGAGGGCTGGGAAGTGAATCCTTAGCTTATTTCGATGCAGAACGTGTGGAAAAGGTAAATATCGCGTTTCCGAGTCTCCTACAGTGATTTATCGTTATATCGAACGATTGCGAGGGCTGGGAAGTGAATCCTTAGCTTCTTTCGATGCAGAACGTGTGGAAAAGGTGAATATCGCGTTTCCGAGCCTCCTAGAGTGATTTATCGTTATATCGAACGATTGCGAGGGCTGGGAAGTGAATCCTTAGCTTATTTCGAAGCAGAACGTGTGGAAAAGGTGAATATCGCGGTTCCGAGCCTCCTAGAGTGATTTATCGTTATATCGAACGATTGCGAGGGCTGGGAAGTGAATCCTTAGCTCATTTCGATGCAGAACGTGTGGAAAAAGAGAATATCGCGTTTCCGAGCCTCCTAGAGTGATTTATCGTTATATCGAACGATTGCGAGGGCTGGGAAGTGAATCCTTAGCTTCTTTCGATGCAGAACGTGTGGAAAAGGTGAATATCGCGTTTCCGAGCCTCCTAGAGTGATTTATCGCTATATCGAACGATTGCGAGGGCTGGGAAGTGAATCCTTAGCTTATTTCGATGCAGAACGTGTGGAAAAGGAGAATATCGCGTTTCCGAATCTCCTACAGTGATTTATCGTTATATCGAACGATTGCGAGGGCTGGGAAGTGAATCCTTAGCTTATTTCGATGCAGAACGTGTGGAAAAGGAGAATATCGCGTTTCCGAGCCTCCTAGAGTGATTTATCGTTATATCGAACGATTGCGAGGGCTGGCAAGTGAATCCTTAGCTTCTTTCGATGCAGAACGTGTGGCAAAGGTAAATATCGCGTTTCCGAGTCTCCTACAGTGATTTATCGTTATATCGAACGATTGCGAGGGCTGGGAAGTGAATCCTTAGCTTCTTTCGATGCAGAACGTGTGGAAAAGGTGAATATCGCGTTTCCGAGCCTCCTAGAGTGATTTATCGTTATATCGAAAGATTGCGAGGGCTGGGAAGTGAATCCTTAGCTTATTTCGATGCAGAACGTGTGGAAAAGGCGAATATCGCGTTTCCGAATCTCCTAGAGTGATTTATCGTTATATCGAACGATTGCGAGGGCTGGGAAGTGAATCCTTAGCTTCTTTCGATGCAGAACGTGTGGCAAAGGTAAATATCGCGTTTCCGAGTCTCCTACAGTGATTTATCGTTATATCGAACGATTGCGAGGGCTGGGAAGTGAATCCTTAGCTCATTTCGATGCAGAACGTGTGGAAAAGGAGAATATCGCGTTTCCGAGCCTCCTAGAGTGATTTATCGTTATATCGAACGATTGCGAGGGCTGGGAAGTGAATCCTTAGCTTCTTTCGATGCAGAACGTGTGGCAAAGGTAAATATCGCGTTTCCGAGTCTCCTACAGTGATTTATCGTTATATCGAACGATTGCGAGGGCTGGCAAGTGAATCCTTAGCTTCTTTCGATGCAGAACGTGTGGAAAAGGTGAATATCGCGTTTCCGAGCCTCCTAGAGTGATTTATCGTTATATCGAAAGATTGCGAGGGCTGGGAAGTGAATCCTAAGCTTATTTCGATGCAGAACGTGTGGAAAAGGAGAATATCGCGTTTCCGAGTCTCCTACAGTGATTTATCGTTATATCGAACGATTGCGAGGGCTGGGAAGTGAATCCTTAGCTTCTTTCGATGCAGAACGTGTGGCAAAGGTAAATATCGCGTTTCCGAGTCTCCTACCGTGATTTATCGTTATATCGAACGATTGCGAGGGCTGGCAAGTGAATCCTTAGCTTCTTTCGATGCAGAACGTGTGGAAAAGGTAAATATCGCGTTTCCGAGTCTCCTACAGTGATTTATCGTTATATCGAACGATTGCGAGGGCTGGGAAGTGAATCCTTAACTTCTTTCGATGCAGAACGTGTGGAAAAGGAGAATATCGCGTTTCCGAGCCTCCTAGAGTGATTTATCGTTATATCGAACGATTGCGAGGGCTGGGAAGTGAATCTTTAGCTTCTTTCGATGCAGAACGTGTGGAAAAGGTGAATATCGCGTTTCCGAGCCTCCTAGAGTGATTTATCGTTATATCGAACGATTGCGAGGGCTGGGAAGTGAATCCTTAGCTTATTTCGATGCAGAACGTGTGGAAAAGGAGAATATCGCGTTTCCGAATCTCCTACAGTGATTTATCGTTATATCGAACGATTGCGAGGGCTGGGAAGTGAATCCTTAGCTTATTTCGATGCAGAACGTGTGGAAAAGGTGAATATCGCGTTTCCGAGCCTCCTAGAGTGATTTATCGTTATATCGAACGATTGCGAGGGCTGGGAAGTGAATCCTTAGCTTATTTCGATGCAGAACGTGTGGAAAAGGAGAATATCGCGTTTCCGAATCTCCTACAGTGATTTATCGTTATATCGAACGATTGCGAGGGCTGGGAAGTGAATCCTTAGCTTATTTCGATGCAGAACTTGTGGAAAAGGAGAATATCGCGTTTCCGAGCCTCCTAGAGTGATTTATCGTTATATCGAACGATTGCGAGGGCTGGCAAGTGAATCCTTAGCTTCTTTCGATGCAGAACGTGTGGCAAAGGTAAATATCGCGTTTCCGAGTCTCCTACGGTGATTTATCGTTATATCGAACGATTGCGAGGGCTGGGAAGTGAATCCTTAGCTTCTTTCGATGCAGAACGTGTGGAAAAGGTGAATATCGCGTTTCCGAGCCTCCTAGAGTGATTTATCGTTATATCGAACGATTGCGAGGGCTGGGAAGTGAATCCTTAGCTTATTTCGAAGCAGAACGTGTGGAAAAGGTGAATAACGCGGTTCCGAGCCTCCTAGAGTGATTTATCGTTATATCGAACGATTGCGAGGGCTGGGAAGTGAATCCTTAGCTCATTTCGATGCAGAACGTGTGGAAAAAGAGAATATCGCGTTTCAGAGCCTCCTAGAGTGATTTATCGTTATATCGAACGATTGCGAGGGCTGGGAAGTGAATCCTTAGCTTCTTTCGATGCAGAACGTGTGAAAAAGGTGAATATCGCGTTTCCGAGCCTCCTAGAGTGATTTATCGCTATATCGAACGATTGCGAGGGCTGGGAAGTGAATCCTTAGCTTATTTCGATGCAGAACGTGTGGAAAAGGAGAATATCGCGTTTCCGAATCTCTTACAGTGATTTATCGTTATATCGAACGATTGCGAGGGCTGGGAAGTGAATCCTTAGCTTATTTCGATGCAGAACGTGTGGAAAAGGAGAATATCGCGTTTCCGAGCCTCCTAGAGTGATTTATCGTTATATCGAACGATTGCGAGGGCTGGCAAGTGAATCCTTAGCTTCTTTCGATGCAGAACGTGTGGCAAAGGTAAATATCGCGTTTCCGAGTCTCCTACAGTGATTTATCGTTATATCGAACGATTGCGAGGGCTGGGAAGTGAATCCTTAGCTTCTTTCGATGCAGAACGTGTGGAAAAGGTGAATATCGCGTTTCCGAGCCTCCTAGAGTGATTTATCGTTATATCGAAAGATTGCGAGGGCTGGGAAGTGAATCCTTAGCTTATTTCGGTGGAAAAGGAGAATATCGCGTTTCCGAATCTCCTAGAGTGATTTATCGTTATATCGAACCTTTGCGAGGGCTGGGAAGTGAATCCTTAGCTTCTTTCGATGCAGAACGTGTGGCAAAGGTAAATATCGCGTTTCCGAGTCTCCTACAGTGATTTATCGTTATATCGAACGATTGCGAGGGCTGGGAAGTGAATCCTTAGCTCATTTCGATGCAGAACGTGTGGAAAAGGAGAATATCGCGTTTCCGAGCCTCCTAGAGTGATTTATCGTTATATCGAACGATTGCGAGGGCTGGGAAGTGAATCCTTAGCTTCTTTCGATGCAGAACGTGTGGCAAAGGTAAATATCGCGTTTCCGAGTCTCCTACAGTGATTTATCGTTATATCGAACGATTGCGAGGGCTGGCAAGTGAATCCTAAGCTTATTTCGATGCAGAACGTGTGGAAAAGGAGAATATCGCGTTTCCGAGTCTCCTACAGTGATTTATCGTTATATCGAACGATTGCGAGGGCTGGGAAGTGAATCCTTAGCTTCTTTCGATGCAGAACGTGTGGCAAAGGTAAATATCGCGTTTCCGAGTCTCCTACCGTGATTTATCGTTATATCGAACGATTGCGAGGGCTGGCAAGTGAATCCTTAGCTTCTTTCGATGCAGAACGTGTGGAAAAGGTAAATATCGCGTTTCCGAGTCTCCTACCGTGATTTATCGTTATATCGAACGATTGCGAGGGCTGGCAAGTGAATCCTTAGCTTCTTTCGATGCAGAACGTGTGGAAAAGGAGAATATCGCGTTTCCGAGCCTCCTAGAGTGATTTATCGTTATATCGAACGATTGCGAGGGCTGGGAAGTGAATCCTTAGCTTCTTTCGATGCAGAACGTGTGGAAAAGGAGAATATCGCGTTTCCGAGCCTCCTAGAGTGATTTATCGTTATATCGAACGATTGCGAGGGCTGGGAAGTGAATCCTTAGCTTATTTCGATGCAGAACGTGTGGAAAAGGAGAATATCGCGTTTCCGAATCTCCTACAGTGATTTATCGTTATATCGAACGATTGCGAGGGCTGGGAAGTGAATCCTTAGCTTATTTCGATGCAGAACGTGTGGAAAAGGAGAATATCGCGTTTCCGAGCCTCCTAGAGTGATTTATCGTTATATCGAACGATTGCGAGGGCTGGCAAGTGAATCCTTAGCTTCTTTCGATGCAGAACGTGTGGCAAAGGTAAATATCGCGTTTCCGAGTCTCCTACAGTGATTTATCGTTATATCGAACGATTGCGAGGGCTGGGAAGTGAATCCTTAACTTCTTTCGATGCAGAACGTGTGGAAAAGGTGAATATCGCGTTTCCGAGCCTCCTAGAGTGATTTATCGTTATATCGAAAGATTGCGAGGGCTGGCAAGTGAATCCTTAGCTCATTTCGATGCAGAACGTGTGGAAAAGGAGAATATCGCGTTTCCGAGCCTCCTAGAGTGATTTATCGTTATATCGAACGATTGCGAGGGCTGGGAAGTGAATCCTTAGCTTCTTTCGATGCAGAACGTGTGGCAAAGGTAAATATCGCGTTTCCGAGTCTCCTACAGTGATTTATCGTTATATCGAACGATTGCGAGGGCTGGCAAGTGAATCCTAAGCTTATTTCGATGCAGAACGTGTGGAAAAGGAGAATATCGCGTTTCCGAGTCTCCTACAGTGATTTATCGTTATATCGAACGATTGCGAGGGCTGGGAAGTGAATCCTTAGCTTATTTCGATGCAGAACGTGTGGAAAAGGAGAATATCGCGTTTCCGAGCCTCCTAGAGTGATTTATCGTTATATCGAACGATTGCGAGGGCTGGGAAGTGAATCCTTAGCTTATTTCGATGCAGAACGTGTGGAAAAGGAGAATATCGCGTTTCCGAGCCTCCTAGAGTGATTTATCGTTATATCGAACGATTGCGAGGGCTGGGAAGTGAATCCTTAGCTTATTTCGATGCAGAACGTGTGGAAAAGGAGAATATCGCGTTTCCGAGCCTCCTAGAGTGATTTATCGTTATATCGAACGATTGCGAGGGCTGGGAAGTGAATCCTTAGCTTCTTTCGATGCAGAACGTGTGGAAAAGGAGAATATCGCGTTTCCGAGCCTCCTAGAGTGATTTATCGTTATATCGAACGATTGCGAGGGCTGGGAAGTGAATCCTTAGCTTCTTTCGATGCAGAACGTGTGGAAAAGGTGAATATCGCGTTTCCGAGCCTCCTAGAGTGATTTATCGTTATATCGAACGATTGCGAGGGCTGGGAAGTGAATCCTTAGCTTATTTCGATGCAGAACGTGAGGAAAAGGAGAATATCGCGTTTCCGAATCTCCTACAGTGATTTATCGTTATATCGAACGATTGCGAGGGCTGGGAAGTGAATCCTTAGCTTATTTCGATGCAGAACTTGTGGAAAAGGAGAATATCGCGTTTCCGAGCCTCCTAGAGTGATTTATCGTTATATCGAACGATTGCGAGGGCTGGCAAGTGAATCCTTAGCTTCTTTCGATGCAGAACGTGTGGCAAAGGTAAATATCGCGTTTCCGAGTCTCCTACAGTGATTTATCGTTATATCGAACGATTGCGAGGGCTGGGAAGTGAATCCTTAGCTTCTTTCGATGCAGAACGTGTGGAAAAGGTGAATATCGCGTTTCCGAGCCTCCTAGAGAGATTTATCGTTATATCGAACGATTGCGAGGGCTGGGAAGTGAATCCTTAGCTTATTTCGAAGCAGAACGTGTGGAAAAGGTGAATATCGCGGTTCCGAGCCTCCTAGAGTGATTTATCGTTATATCGAACGATTGCGAGGGCTGGCAAGTGAATCCTTAGCTTATTTCGATGCAGAACGTGTGGAAAAGGAGAATATCGCGTTTCCGAATCTCCTACAGTGATTTATCGTTATATCGAACGATTGCGAGGGCTGGGAAGTGAATCCTTAGCTTATTTCGATGCAGAACGTGTGGAAAAGGAGAATATCGCGTTTCCGAGCCTCCTAGAGTGATTTATCGTTATATCGAACGATTGCGAGGGCTGGCAAGTGAATCCTTAGCTTCTTTCGATGCAGAACGTGTGGCAAAGGTAAATATCGCCTTTCCGAGTCTCCTACAGTGATTTATCGTTATATCGAACGATTGCGAGGGCTGGGAAGTGAATCCTTAGCTTCTTTCGATGCAGAACGTGTGGAAAAGGTGAATATCGCGTTTCCGAGCCTCCTAGAGTGATTTATCGTTATATCGAAAGATTGCGAGTGCTGGGAAGTGAATCCTTAGCTTATTTCGATGCAGAACGTGTGGCAAAGGTAAATATCGCGTTTCCGAGCCTCCTAGAGTGATTTATCGTTATATCGAACGATTGCGAGGGCTGGGAAGTGAATCCTTAGCTTATTTCGAAGCAGAACGTGTGGAAAAGGTGAATATCGCGGTTCCGAGCCTCCTAGAGTGATTTATCGTTATATCGAACGATTGCGAGGGCTGGGAAGTGAATCCTTAGCTTATTTCGATGCAGAACGTGTGGAAAAGGTAAATATCGCGTTTCCGAGTCTCCTACAGTGATTTATCGTTATATCGAACGATTGCGAGGGCTGGGAAGTGAATCCTTAACTTATTTCGATGCAGAACGTGTGGAAAAGGAGAATATCGCGTTTCCGAGCCTCCTAGAGTGATTTATCGTTATATCGAACGATTGCGAGGGCTGGGAAGTGAATCCTTAACTTATTTCGATGCAGAACGTGTGGAAAAGGAGAATATCGCGTTTCCGAGCCTCCTAGAGTGATTTATCGTTATATCGAACGATTGCGAGGGCTGGGAAGTGAATCCTTAGCTTATTTCGATGCAGAACGTGTGGAAAAGGAGAATATCGCGTTTCCGAGTCTCCTACAGTGATTTATCGTTATATCGAACGATTGCGAGGGCTGGGAAGTGAATCCTTAGCTTCTTTCGATGCAGAACGTGTGGCAAAGGTAAATATCGCGTTTCCGAGTCTCCTACCGTGATTTATCGTTATATCGAACGATTGCGAGGGCTGGGAAGTGAATCCTTAGCTTATTTCGATGCAGAACGTGTGGAAAAGGAGAATATCGCGTTTCCGAATCTCCTACAGTGATTTATCGTTATATCGAACGATTGCGAGGGCTGGCAAGTGAATCCTTAGCTTCTTTCGATGCAGAACGTGTGGCAAAGGTAAATATCGCGTTTCCGAGTCTCCTACAGTGATTTACCGTTATATCGAACGATTGCGAGGGCTGGGAAGTGAATCCTTAGCTTATTTCGATGCAGAACGTGTGGAAAAGGAGAATATCGCGTTTCCGAGCTTCCTAGAGTGATTTATCGTTATATCGAACGATTGCGAGGGCTGGGAAGTGAATCCTTAGCTTCTTTCGATGCAGAACGTGTGGAAAAGGAGAATATCGCGTTTCCGAGCCTCCTAGAGTGATTTATCGTTATATCGAACGATTGCGAGGGCTGGGAAGTGAATCCTTAGCTTCTTTCGATGCAGAACGTGTGGAAAAGGAGAATATCGCGTTTCCGAGCCTCCTAGAGTGATTTATCGTTATATCGAACGATTGCGAGGGCTGGGAAGTGAATCCTTAGCTTCTTTCGATGCAGAACGTGTGGAAAAGGTGAATATCGCGTTTCCGAGCCTCCTAGAGTGATTTATCGTTATATCGAACGATTGCGAGGGCTGGGAAGTGAATCCTTAGCTTATTTCGATGCAGAACGTGTGGAAAAGGAGAATATCGCGTTTCCGAATCTCCTACAGTGATTTATCGTTATATCGAACGATTGCGAGGGCTGGGAAGTGAATCCTTAGCTTATTTCGATGCAGAACGTGTGGAAAAGGAGAATATCGCGTTTCCGAGCCTCCTAGAGTGATTTATCGTTATATCGAACGATTGCGAGGGCTGGGAAGTGAATCCTTAGCTTATTTCGATGCAGAACGTGTGGAAAAGGAGAATATCGCGTTTCCGAGCCTCCTAGAGTGATTTATCGTTATATCGAACGATTGCGAGGGCTGGCAAGTGAATCCTTAGCTTCTTTCGATGCAGAACGTGTGGCAAAGGTAAATATCGCGTTTCCGAGTCTCCTACAGTGATTTATCGTTATATCGAACGATTGCGAGGGCTGGGAAGTGAATCCTTAGCTTCTTTCGATGCAGAACGTGTGGAAAAGGTGAATATCGCGTTTCCGAGCCTCCTAGAGTGATTTATCGTTATATCGAACGATTGCGAGGGCTGGGAAGTGAATCCTTAGCTTATTTCGAAGCAGAACGTGTGGAAAAGGTGAATATCGCGGTTCCGAGCCTCCTAGAGTGATTTATCGTTATATCGAACGATTGCGAGGGCTGGGAAGTGAATCCTTAACTCATTTCGATGCAGAACGTGTGGAAAAAGAGAATATCGCGTTTCCGAGCCTCCTAGAGTGATTTATCGTTATATCGAAAGATTGCGAGGGCTGGGAAGTGAATCCTTAGCTTATTTCGATGCAGAACGTGTGGAAAAGGAGAATATCGCGTTTCCGAATCTCCTAGAGTGATTTATCGTTATATCGAACGATTGCGAGGGCTGGGAAGTGAATCCTTAGCTTCTTTCGATGCAGAACGTGTGGCAAAGGTAAATATCGCGTTTCCGAGTCTCATACAGTGATTTATCGTTATATCGAACGATTGCGAGGGCTGGGAAGTGAATCCTTAGCTCATTTCGATGCAGAACGTATGGAAAAGGAGAATATCGCGTTTCCGAGCCTCCTAGAGTGATTTATCGTTATATCGAACGATTGCGAGGGCTGGGAAGTGAATCCTTAGCTTCTTTCGATGCAGAACGTGTGGCAAAGGTAAATATCGCGTTTCCGAGTCTCCTACAGTGATTTATCGTTATATCGAACGATTGCGAGGGCTGGCAAGTGAATCCTAAGCTTATTTCGATGCAGAACGTGTGGAAAAGGAGAATATCGCGTTTCCGAGTCTCCTACAGTGATTTATCGTTATATCGAACGATTGCGAGGGCTGGGAAGTGAATCCTTAGCTTATTTCGATGCAGAACGTGTGGAAAAGGTAAATATCGCGTTTCCGAGTCTCCTACAGTGATTTATCGTTATATCGAACGATTGCGAGGGCTGGGAAGTGAATCCTTAACTTATTTCGATGCAGAACGTGTGGAAAAGGAGAATATCGCGTTTCCGAGCCTCCTAGAGTGATTTATCGTTATATCGAACGATTGCGAGGGCTGGGAAGTGAATCCTTAGCTTATTTCGATGCAGAACGTGTGGAAAAGGAGAATATCGCGTTTCCGAGCCTCCTAGAGTGATTTATCGTTATATCGAACGATTGCGAGGGCTGGGAAGTGAATCCTTAGCTTCTTTCGATGCAGAACGTGTGGAAAAGGTAAATATCGCGTTTCCGAGTCTCCTACAGTGATTTATCGTTATATCGAACGATTGCGAGGGCTGGCAAGTGAATCCTTAGCTTCTTTCGATGCAGAACGTGTGGCAAAGGTAAATATCGCGTTTCCGAGTCTCCTACAGTGATTTATCGTTATATCGAACGATTGCGAGGGCTGGCAAGTGAATCCTTAGCTTCTTTCGATGCAGAACGTGTGGCAAAGGTAAATATCGCGTTTCCGAGTCTCCTACCGTGATTTATCGTTATATCGAACGATTGCGAGGGCTGGCAAGTGAATCCTTAGCTTCTTTCGATGCAGAACGTGTGGAAAAGGAGAATATCGCGTTTCCGAATCTCCTACAGTGATTTATCGTTATATCGAACGATTGCGAGGGCTGGGAAGTGAATCCTTAGCTTATTTCGATGCAGAACGTGTGGAAAAGGAGAATATCGCGTTTCCGAGCCTCCTAGAGTGATTTATCGTTATATCGAACGATTGCGAGGGCTGGGAAGTGAATCCTTAGCTTATTTCGATGCAGAACGTGTGGAAAAGGAGAATATCGCGTTTCCGAGCCTCCTAGAGTGATTTATCGTTATATCGAACGATTGCGAGGGCTGGGAAGTGAATCCTTAGCTTATTTCGATGCAGAACGTGTGGAAAAGGAGAATATCGCGTTTCCGAGCCTCCTAGAGTGATTTATCGTTATATCGAACGATTGCGAGGGCTGGGAAGTGAATCCTTAGCTTCTTTCGATGCAGAACGTGTGGAAAAGGAGAATATCGCGTTTCCGAGCCTCCTAGAGTGATTTATCGTTATATCGAACGATTGCGAGGGCTGGGAAGTGAATCCTTAGCTTCTTTCGATGCAGAACGTGTGGAAAAGGTGAATATCGCGTTTCCGAGCCTCCTAGAGTGATTTATCGTTATATCGAACGATTGCGAGGGCTGGGAAGTGAATCCTTAGCTTCTTTCGATGCAGAACGTGTGGCAAAGGTAAATATCGCCTTTCCGAGTCTCCTACAGTGATTTATCGTTATATCGAACGATTGCGAGGGCTGGGAAGTGAATCCTTAGCTTCTTTCGATGCAGAACGTGTGGAAAAGGTGAATATCGCGTTTCCGAGCCTCCTAGAGTGATTTATCGTTATATCGAAAGATTGCGAGTGCTGGGAAGTGAATCCTTAGCTTATTTCGATGCAGAACGTGTGGAAAAGGAGAATATCGCGTTTCCGAATCTCCTACAGTGATTTATCGTTATATCGAACGATTGCGAGGGCTGGGAAGTGAATCCTTAGCTTATTTCGATGCAGAACGTGTGGCAAAGGTAAATATCGCGTTTCCGAGCCTCCTAGAGTGATTTATCGTTATATCGAACGATTGCGAGGGCTGGGAAGTGAATCCTTAGCTTATTTCGAAGCAGAACGTGTGGAAAAGGTGAATATCGCGGTTCCGAGCCTCCTAGAGTGATTTATCGTTATATCGAACGATTGCGAGGGCTGGGAAGTGAATCCTTAGCTTATTTCGATGCAGAACGTGTGGAAAAGGTAAATATCGCGTTTCCGAGTCTCCTACAGTGATTTATCGTTATATCGAACGATTGCGAGGGCTGGGAAGTGAATCCTTAACTTATTTCGATGCAGAACGTGTGGAAAAGGAGAATATCGCGTTTCCGAGCCTCCTAGAGTGATTTATCGTTATATCGAACGATTGCGAGGGCTGGGAAGTGAATCCTTAGCTTATTTCGATGCAGAACGTGTGGAAAAGGAGAATATCGCGTTTCCGAGCCTCCTAGAGTGATTTATCGTTATATCGAACGATTGCGAGGGCTGGGAAGTGAATCCTTAGCTTCTTTCGATGCAGAACGTGTGGAAAAGGTAAATATCGCGTTTCCGAGTCTCCTACAGTGATTTATCGTTATATCGAACGATTGCGAGGGCTGGCAAGTGAATCCTTAGCTTCTTTCGATGCAGAACGTGTGGAAAAGGAGAATATCGCGTTTCCGAGCCTCCTAGAGAGATTTATCGTTATATCGAACGATTGCGAGGGCTGGGAAGTGAATCCTTAGCTTATTTCGATGCAGAACGTGTGGAAAAGGAGAATATCGCGTTTCCGAATCTCCTACAGTGATTTATCGTTATATCGAACGATTGCGAGGGCTGGGAAGTGAATCCTTAGCTTATTTCGATGCAGAACTTGTGGAAAAGGAGAATATCGCGTTTCCGAGCCTCCTAGAGTGATTTATCGTTATATCGAACGATTGCGAGGGCTGGCAAGTGAATCCTTAGCTTCTTTCGATGCAGAACGTGTGGCAAAGGTAAATATCGCGTTTCCGAGTCTCCTACAGTGATTTATCGTTATATCGAACGATTGCGAGGGCTGGGAAGTGAATCCTTAGCTTCTTTCGATGCAGAACGTGTGGAAAAGGTGAATATCGCGTTTCCGAGCCTCCTAGAGAGATTTATCGTTATATCGAACGATTGCGAGGGCTGGGAAGTGAATCCTTAGCTTATTTCGAAGCAGAACGTGTGGAAAAGGTGAATATCGCGGTTCCGAGCCTCCTAGAGTGATTTATCGTTATATCGAACGATTGCGAGGGCTGGCAAGTGAATCCTTAGCTTATTTCGATGCAGAACGTGTGGAAAAGGAGAATATCGCGTTTCCGAATCTCCTACAGTGATTTATCGTTATATCGAACGATTGCGAGGGCTGGGAAGTGAATCCTTAGCTTATTTCGATGCAGAACGTGTGGAAAAGGAGAATATCGCGTTTCCGAGCCTCCTAGAGTGATTTATCGTTATATCGAACGATTGCGAGGGCTGGCAAGTGAATCCTTAGCTTCTTTCGATGCAGAACGTGTGGCAAAGGTAAATATCGCCTTTCCGAGTCTCCTACAGTGATTTATCGTTATATCGAACGATTGCGAGGGCTGGGAAGTGAATCCTTAGCTTCTTTCGATGCAGAACGTGTGGAAAAGGTGAATATCGCGTTTCCGAGCCTCCTAGAGTGATTTATCGTTATATCGAAAGATTGCGAGTGCTGGGAAGTGAATCCTTAGCTTATTTCGATGCAGAACGTGTGGAAAAGGAGAATATCGCGTTTCCGAATCTCCTACAGTGATTTATCGTTATATCGAACGATTGCGAGGGCTGGGAAGTGAATCCTTAGCTTATTTCGATGCAGAACGTGTGGCAAAGGTAAATATCGCGTTTCCGAGCCTCCTAGAGTGATTTATCGTTATATCGAACGATTGCGAGGGCTGGGAAGTGAATCCTTAGCTTATTTCGAAGCAGAACGTGTGGAAAAGGTGAATATCGCGGTTCCGAGCCTCCTAGAGTGATTTATCGTTATATCGAACGATTGCGAGGGCTGGGAAGTGAATCCTTAGCTTATTTCGATGCAGAACGTGTGGAAAAGGTAAATATCGCGTTTCCGAGTCTCCTACAGTGATTTATCGTTATATCGAACGATTGCGAGGGCTGGGAAGTGAATCCTTAACTTATTTCGATGCAGAACGTGTGGAAAAGGAGAATATCGCGTTTCCGAGCCTCCTAGAGTGATTTATCGTTATATCGAACGATTGCGAGGGCTGGGAAGTGAATCCTTAGCTTATTTCGATGCAGAACGTGTGGAAAAGGAGAATATCGCGTTTCCGAGCCTCCTAGAGTGATTTATCGTTATATCGAACGATTGCGAGGGCTGGGAAGTGAATCCTTAGCTTCTTTCGATGCAGAACGTGTGGAAAAGGTAAATATCGCGTTTCCGAGTCTCCTACAGTGATTTATCGTTATATCGAACGATTGCGAGGGCTGGCAAGTGAATCCTTAGCTTCTTTCGATGCAGAACGTGTGGAAAAGGAGAATATCGCGTTTCCGAGCCTCCTAGAGAGATTTATCGTTATATCGAACGATTGCGAGGGCTGGGAAGTGAATCCTTAGCTTATTTCGAAGCAGAACGTGTGGAAAAGGTGAATATCGCGGTTCCGAGCCTCCTAGAGTGATTTATCGTTATATCGAACGATTGCGAGGGCTGGCAAGTGAATCCTTAGCTTATTTCGATGCAGAACGTGTGGAAAAGGAGAATATCGCGTTTCCGAATCTCCTACAGTGATTTATCGTTATATCGAACGATTGCGAGGGCTGGGAAGTGAATCCTTAGCTTATTTCGATGCAGAACGTGTGGAAAAGGAGAATATCGCGTTTCCGAGCCTCCTAGAGTGATTTATCGTTATATCGAACGATTGCGAGGGCTGGCAAGTGAATCCTTAGCTTCTTTCGATGCAGAACGTGTGGCAAAGGTAAATATCGCCTTTCCGAGTCTCCTACAGTGATTTATCGTTATATCGAACGATTGCGAGGGCTGGGAAGTGAATCCTTAGCTTCTTTCGATGCAGAACGTGTGGAAAAGGTGAATATCGCGTTTCCGAGCCTCCTAGAGTGATTTATCGTTATATCGAAAGATTGCGAGTGCTGGGAAGTGAATCCTTAGCTTATTTCGATGCAGAACGTGTGGAAAAGGAGAATATCGCGTTTCCGAATCTCCTACAGTGATTTATCGTTATATCGAACGATTGCGAGGGCTGGGAAGTGAATCCTTAGCTTATTTCGATGCAGAACGTGTGGCAAAGGTAAATATCGCGTTTCCGAGCCTCCTAGAGTGATTTATCGTTATATCGAACGATTGCGAGGGCTGGGAAGTGAATCCTTAGCTTATTTCGAAGCAGAACGTGTGGAAAAGGTGAATATCGCGGTTCCGAGCCTCCTAGAGTGATTTATCGTTATATCGAACGATTGCGAGGGCTGGGAAGTGAATCCTTAGCTTATTTCGATGCAGAACGTGTGGAAAAGGTAAATATCGCGTTTCCGAGTCTCCTACAGTGATTTATCGTTATATCGAACGATTGCGAGGGCTGGGAAGTGAATCCTTAACTTATTTCGATGCAGAACGTGTGGAAAAGGAGAATATCGCGTTTCCGAGCCTCCTAGAGTGATTTATCGTTATATCGAACGATTGCGAGGGCTGGGAAGTGAATCCTTAGCTTATTTCGATGCAGAACGTGTGGAAAAGGAGAATATCGCGTTTCCGAGCCTCCTAGAGTGATTTATCGTTATATCGAACGATTGCGAGGGCTGGGAAGTGAATCCTTAGCTTCTTTCGATGCAGAACGTGTGGAAAAGGTAAATATCGCGTTTCCGAGTCTCCTACAGTGATTTATCGTTATATCGAACGATTGCGAGGGCTGGCAAGTGAATCCTTAGCTTCTTTCGATGCAGAACGTGTGGCAAAGGTAAATATCGCGTTTCCGAGTCTCCTACAGTGATTTATCGTTATATCGAACGATTGCGAGGGCTGGCAAGTGAATCCTTAGCTTCTTTCGATGCAGAACGTGTGGCAAAGGTAAATATCGCGTTTCCGAGTCTCCTACCGTGATTTATCGTTACATCGAACGATTGCGAGGGCTGGCAAGTGAATCCTTAGCTTCTTTCGATGCAGAACGTGTGGAAAAGGAGAATATCGCGTTTCCGAATCTCCTACAGTGATTTATCGTTATATCGAACGATTGCGAGGGCTGGGAAGTGAATCCTTAGCTTCTTTCGATGCAGAACGTGTGGCAAAGGTAAATATCGCGCTTCCGAGTCTCCTACAGTGATTTATCGTTATATCGAACGATTGCGAGGGCTGGCAAGTGAATCCTTAGCTTCTTTCGATGCAGAACGTGTGGAAAAGGTGAATATCGCGTTTCCGAGCCTCCTAGAGTGATTTATCGTTATATCGAACGATTGCGAGGGCTGGGAAGTGAATCCTAAGCTTATTTCGATGCAGAACGTGTGGAAAAGGAGAATATCGCGTTTCCGAGTCTCCTACAGTGATTTATCGTTATATCGAACGATTGCGAGGGCTGGGAAGTGAATCCTTAGCTTCTTTCGATGCAGAACGTGTGGCAAAGGTAAATATCGCGTTTCCGAGTCTCCTACCGTGATTTATCGTTATATCGAACGATTGCAAGGGCTGGCAAGTGAATCCTTAGCTTCTTTCGATGCAGAACGTGTGGAAAAGGAGAATATCGCGTTTCCGAATCTCCTACAGTGATTTATCGTTATATCGAACGATTGCGAGGGCTGGGAAGTGAATCCTTAGCTTCTTTCGATGCAGAACGTGTGGAAAAGGTGAATATCGCGTTTCCGAGCCTCCTAGAGTGATTTATCGTTATATCGAACGATTGCGAGGGCTGGGAAGTGAATCCTTAGCTTCTTTCGATGCAGAACGTGTGGAAAAGGTGAATATCGCGTTTCCGAGCCTCCTAGAGTGATTTATCGTTATATCGAACGATTGCGAGGGCTGGGAAGTGAATCCTTAGCTTATTTCGATGCAGAACGTGTGGAAAAGGAGAATATCGCGTTTCCGAATCTCCTACAGTGATTTATCGTTATATCGAACGATTGCGAGGGCTGGGAAGTGAATCCTTAGCTTATTTCGATGCAGAACGTGTGGAAAAGGAGAATATCGCGTTTCCGAGCCTCCTAGAGTGATTTATCGTTATATCGAACGATTGCGAGGGCTGGCAAGTGAATCCTTAGCTTCTTTCGATGCAGAACGTGTGGCAAAGGTAAATATCGCGTTTCCGAGTCTCCTACAGTGATTTATCGTTATATCGAACGATTGCGAGGGCTGGGAAGTGAATCCTTAACTTCTTTCGATGCAGAACGTGTGGAAAAGGAGAATATCGCGTTTCCGAGCCTCCTAGAGTGATTTATCGTTATATCGAACGATTGCGAGGGCTGGGAAGTGAATCCTTAGCTTCTTTCGATGCAGAACGTGTGGAAAAGGAGAATATCGCGTTTCCGAGCCTCCTAGAGTGATTTATCGTTATATCGAACGATTGCGAGGGCTGGTAAGTGAATCCTTAGCTTCTTTCGATGCAGAACGTGTGGAAAAGGTGAATATCGCGTTTCCGAGCCTCCTAGAGTGATTTATCGTTATATCGAACGATTGCGAGGGCTGGGAAGTGAATCCTTAGCTTATTTCGATGCAGAACGTGTGGAAAAGGAGAATATCGCGTTTCCGAATCTCCTACAGTGATTTATCGTTATATCGAACGATTGCGAGGGCTGGGAAGTGAATCCTTAGCTTATTTCGATGCAGAACGTGTGGAAAAGGAGAATATCGCGTTTCCGAGCCTCCTAGAGTGATTTATCGTTATATCGAACGATTGCGAGGGCTGGCAAGTGAATCCTTAGCTTCTTTCGATGCAGAACGTGTGGCAAAGGTAAATATCGCGTTTCCGAGTCTCCTACAGTGATTTATCGTTATATCGAACGATTGCGAGGGCTGGGAAGTGAATCCTTAGCTTCTTTCGATGCAGAACGTGTGGAAAAGGTGAATATCGCGTTTCCGAGCCTCCTGGAGTGATTTATCGTTATATCGAACGATTGCGAGGGCTGGGAAGTGAATCCTTAGCTTATTTCGAAGCAGAACATGTGGCAAAGGTAAATATCGCGTTTCCGAGTCTCCTACAGTGATTTATCGTTATATCGAACGATTGCGAGGGCTGGGAAGTGAATCCTTAGCTTCTTTCGATGCAGAACGTGTGGCAAAGGTAAATATCGCGTTTCCGAGTCTCCTACAGTGATTTATCGTTATATCGAACGATTGCGAGGGCTGGGAAGTGAATCCTTAGCTCATTTCGATGCAGAACGTGTGGAAAAGGAGAATATCGCGTTTCCGAGCCTCCTAGACTGATTTATCGTTATATCGAACGATTGCGAGGGCTGGGAAGTGAATCCTTAGCTTATTTCGATGCAGAACGTGTGGAAAAGGAGAATATCGCGTTTCCGAGCCTCTTAGAGTGATTTATCGTTATATCGAACGATTGCGAGGGCTGGGAAGTGAATCCTTAGCTTCTTTCGATGCAGAACGTGTGGCAAAGGTAAATATCGCGTTTCCGAGTCTCCTACAGTGATTTATCGTTATATCGAACGATTGCGAGGGCTGGGAAGTGAATCCTTAGCTCATTTCGATGCAGAACGTGTGGAAAAGGAGAATATCGCGTTTCCGAGCCTCCTAGAGTGATTTATCGTTATATCGAACGATTGCGAGGGCTGGGAAGTGAATCCTTAGCTTCTTTCGATGCAGAACGTGTGGCAAAGGTAAATATCGCGTTTCCGAGTCTCCTACAGTGATTTATCGTTATATCGAACGATTGCGAGGGCTGGGAAGTGAATCCTTAACTTCTTTCGATGCAGAACGTGTGGCAAAGGTAAATATCGCGTTTCCGAGCCTCCTAGAGTGATTTATCGTTATATCGAACGATTGCGAGGGCTGGGAAGTGAATCCTTAGCTTCTTTCGATGCAGAACGTGTGGCAAAGGTAAATATCGCGTTTCCGAGTCTCCTACAGTGATTTATCGTTATATCGAACGATTGCGAGGGCTGGGAAGTGAATCCTTAACTTCTTTCGATGCAGAACGTGTGGCAAAGGTAAATATCGCGTTTCCGAGTCTCCTACAGTGATTTATCGTTATATCGAACGATTGCGAGGGCTGGGAAGTGAATCCTTAGCTTATTTCGATGCAGAACGTGTGGCAAAGGTAAATATCGCGTTTCCGAGTCTCCTACAGTGATTTATCGTTATATCGAACGATTGCGAGGGCTGGCAAGTGAATCCTTAGCTTCTTTCGATGCAGAACGTGTGGCAAAGGTAAATATCGCGTTTCCGAGTCTCCTACAGTGATTTATCGTTATATCGAACGATTGCGAGGGCTGGGAAGTGAATCCTTAGCTTCTTTCGATGCAGAACGTGTGGAAAAGGTGAATATCGCGTTTCCGAGCCTCCTAGAGTGATTTATCGTTATATCGAACGATTGCGAGGGCTGGGAAGTGAATCCTTAGCTTATTTCGAAGCAGAACGTGTGGCAAAGGTAAATATCGCGTTTCCGAGTCTCCTACAGTGATTTATCGTTATATCGAACGATTGCGAGGGCTGGGAAGTGAATCCTTAGCTTCTTTCGATGCAGAACGTGTGGCAAAGGTAAATATCGCGTTTCCGAGTCTCCTACAGTGATTTATCGTTATATCGAACGATTGCGAGGGCTGGGAAGTGAATCCTTAGCTCATTTCGATGCAGAACGTGTGGAAAAGGAGAATATCGCGTTTCCGAGCCTCCTAGAGTGATTTATCGTTATATCGAACGATTGCGAGGGCTGGGAAGTGAATCCTTAGCTTCTTTCGATGCAGAACGTGTGGCAAAGGTAAATATCGCGTTTCCGAGTCTCCTACAGTGATTTATCGTTATATCGAACGATTGCGAGGGCTGGGAAGTGAATCCTTAACTTCTTTCGATGCAGAACGTGTGGCAAAGGTAAATATCGCGTTTCCGAGTCTCCTACAGTGATTTATCGTTATATCGAACGATTGCGAGGGCTGGGAAGTGAATCCTTAGCTTATTTCGATGCAGAACGTGTGGCAAAGGTAAATATCGCGTTTCCGAGTCTCCTACAGTGATTTATCGTTATATCGAACGATTGCGAGGGCTGGGAAGTGAATCCTTAGCTTATTTCGATGCAGAACGTGTGGAAAAGGAGAATATCGCGTTTCCGAGCTTCCTAGAGTGATTTATCGTTATATCGAACGATTGCGAGGGCTGGGAAGTGAATCCTTAGCTTCTTTCGATGCAGAACGTGTGGAAAAGGTGAATATCGCGTTTCCGAGCCTCCTAGAGTGATTTATCGTTATATCGAACGATTGCGAGGGCTGGGAAGTGAATCCTTAGCTTATTTCGATGCAGAACGTGTGGAAAAGGAGAATATCGCGTTTCCGAATCTCCTACAGTGATTTATCGTTATATCGAACGATTGCGAGGGCTGGGAAGTGAATCCTTAGCTTATTTCGATGCAGAACTTGTGGAAAAGGAGAATATCGCGTTTCCGAGCCTCCTAGAGTGATTTATCGTTATATCGAACGATTGCGAGGGCTGGCAAGTGAATCCTTAGCTTCTTTCGATGCAGAACGTGTGGCAAAGGTAAATATCGCGTTTCCGAGTCTCCTACAGTGATTTATCGTTATATCGAACGATTGCGAGGGCTGGGAAGTGAATCCTTAGCTTCTTTCGATGCAGAACGTGTGGAAAAGGTGAATATCGCGTTTCCGAGCCTCCTAGAGAGATTTATCGTTATATCGAACGATTGCGAGGGCTGGGAAGTGAATCCTTAGCTTATTTCGAAGCAGAACGTGTGGAAAAGGTGAATATCGCGGTTCCGAGCCTCCTAGAGTGATTTATCGTTATATCGAACGATTGCGAGGGCTGGCAAGTGAATCCTTAGCTTATTTCGATGCAGAACGTGTGGAAAAGGAGAATATCGCGTTTCCGAATCTCCTACAGTGATTTATCGTTATATCGAACGATTGCGAGGGCTGGGAAGTGAATCCTTAGCTTATTTCGATGCAGAACGTGTGGAAAAGGAGAATATCGCGTTTCCGAGCCTCCTAGAGTGATTTATCGTTATATCGAACGATTGCGAGGGCTGGCAAGTGAATCCTTAGCTTCTTTCGATGCAGAACGTGTGGCAAAGGTAAATATCGCCTTTCCGAGTCTCCTACAGTGATTTATCGTTATATCGAACGATTGCGAGGGCTGGGAAGTGAATCCTTAGCTTCTTTCGATGCAGAACGTGTGGAAAAGGTGAATATCGCGTTTCCGAGCCTCCTAGAGTGATTTATCGTTATATCGAAAGATTGCGAGTGCTGGGAAGTGAATCCTTAGCTTATTTCGATGCAGAACGTGTGGAAAAGGAGAATATCGCGTTTCCGAATCTCCTACAGTGATTTATCGTTATATCGAACGATTGCGAGGGCTGGGAAGTGAATCCTTAGCTTATTTCGATGCAGAACGTGTGGCAAAGGTAAATATCGCGTTTCCGAGCCTCCTAGAGTGATTTATCGTTATATCGAACGATTGCGAGGGCTGGGAAGTGAATCCTTAGCTTATTTCGAAGCAGAACGTGTGGAAAAGGTGAATATCGCGGTTCCGAGCCTCCTAGAGTGATTTATCGTTATATCGAACGATTGCGAGGGCTGGGAAGTGAATCCTTAGCTTATTTCGATGCAGAACGTGTGGAAAAGGTAAATATCGCGTTTCCGAGTCTCCTACAGTGATTTATCGTTATATCGAACGATTGCGAGGGCTGGGAAGTGAATCCTTAACTTATTTCGATGCAGAACGTGTGGAAAAGGAGAATATCGCGTTTCCGAGCCTCCTAGAGTGAATTATCGTTATATCGAACGATTGCGAGGGCTGGGAAGTGAATCCTTAGCTTATTTCGATGCAGAACGTGTGGAAAAGGAGAATATCGCGTTTCCGAGCCTCCTAGAGTGATTTATCGTTATATCGAACGATTGCGAGGGCTGGGAAGTGAATCCTTAGCTTCTTTCGATGCAGAACGTGTGGAAAAGGTAAATATCGCGTTTCCGAGTCTCCTACAGTGATTTATCGTTATATCGAACGATTGCGAGGGCTGGCAAGTGAATCCTTAGCTTCTTTCGATGCAGAACGTGTGGCAAAGGTAAATATCGCGTTTCCGAGTCTCCTACAGTGATTTATCGTTATATCGAACGATTGCGAGGGCTGGCAAGTGAATCCTTAGCTTCTTTCGATGCAGAACGTGTGGCAAAGGTAAATATCGCGTTTCCGAGTCTCCTACCGTGATTTATCGTTACATCGAACGATTGCGAGGGCTGGCAAGTGAATCCTTAGCTTCTTTCGATGCAGAACGTGTGGAAAAGGAGAATATCGCGTTTCCGAATCTCCTACAGTGATTTATCGTTATATCGAACGATTGCGAGGGCTGGGAAGTGAATCCTTAGCTTCTTTCGATGCAGAACGTGTGGCAAAGGTAAATATCGCGCTTCCGAGTCTCCTACAGTGATTTATCGTTATATCGAACGATTGCGAGGGCTGGCAAGTGAATCCTTAGCTTCTTTCGATGCAGAACGTGTGGAAAAGGTGAATATCGCGTTTCCGAGCCTCCTAGAGTGATTTATCGTTATATCGAACGATTGCGAGGGCTGGGAAGTGAATCCTAAGCTTATTTCGATGCAGAACGTGTGGAAAAGGAGAATATCGCGTTTCCGAGTCTCCTACAGTGATTTATCGTTATATCGAACGATTGCGAGGGCTGGGAAGTGAATCCTTAGCTTCTTTCGATGCAGAACGTGTGGCAAAGGTAAATATCGCGTTTCCGAGTCTCCTACCGTGATTTATCGTTATATCGAACGATTGCGAGGGCTGGCAAGTGAATCCTTAGCTTCTTTCGATGCAGAACGTGTGGAAAAGGAGAATATCGCGTTTCCGAATCTCCTACAGTGATTTATCGTTATATCGAACGATTGCGAGGGCTGGGAAGTGAATCCTTAGCTTCTTTCGATGCAGAACGTGTGGAAAAGGTGAATATCGCGTTTCCGAGCCTCCTAGAGTGATTTATCGTTATATCGAACGATTGCGAGGGCTGGGAAGTGAATCCTTAGCTTCTTTCGATGCAGAACGTGTGGAAAAGGTGAATATCGCGTTTCCGAGCCTCCTAGAGTGATTTATCGTTATATCGAACGATTGCGAGGGCTGGGAAGTGAATCCTTAGCTTATTTCGATGCAGAACGTGTGGAAAAGGAGAATATCGCGTTTCCGAATCTCCTACAGTGATTTATCGTTATATCGAACGATTGCGAGGGCTGGGAAGTGAATCCTTAGCTTATTTCGATGCAGAACGTGTGGAAAAGGAGAATATCGCGTTTCCGAGCCTCCTAGAGTGATTTATCGTTATATCGAACGATTGCGAGGGCTGGCAAGTGAATCCTTAGCTTCTTTCGATGCAGAACGTGTGGCAAAGGTAAATATCGCGTTTCCGAGTCTCCTACAGTGATTTATCGTTATATCGAACGATTGCGAGGGCTGGGAAGTGAATCCTTAACTTCTTTCGATGCAGAACGTGTGGAAAAGGAGAATATCGCGTTTCCGAGCCTCCTAGAGTGATTTATCGTTATATCGAACGATTGCGAGGGCTGGGAAGTGAATCCTTAGCTTCTTTCGATGCAGAACGTGTGGAAAAGGAGAATATCGCGTTTCCGAGCCTCCTAGAGTGATTTATCGTTATATCGAACGATTGCGAGGGCTGGGAAGTGAATCCTTAGCTTCTTTCGATGCAGAACGTGTGGAAAAGGTGAATATCGCGTTTCCGAGCCTCCTAGAGTGATTTATCGTTATATCGAACGATTGCGAGGGCTGGGAAGTGAATCCTTAGCTTATTTCGATGCAGAACGTGTGGAAAAGGAGAATATCGCGTTTCCGAATCTCCTACAGTGATTTATCGTTATATCGAACGATTGCGAGGGCTGGGAAGTGAATCCTTAGCTTATTTCGATGCAGAACGTGTGGAAAAGGAGAATATCGCGTTTCCGAGCCTCCTAGAGTGATTTATCGTTATATCGAACGATTGCGAGGGCTGGCAAGTGAATCCTTAGCTTCTTTCGATGCAGAACGTGTGGCAAAGGTAAATATCGCGTTTCCGAGTCTCCTACAGTGATTTATCGTTATATCGAACGATTGCGAGGGCTGGGAAGTGAATCCTTAGCTTCTTTCGATGCAGAACGTGTGGAAAAGGTGAATATCGCGTTTCCGAGCCTCCTGGAGTGATTTATCGTTATATCGAACGATTGCGAGGGCTGGGAAGTGAATCCTTAGCTTATTTCGAAGCAGAACATGTGGCAAAGGTAAATATCGCGTTTCCGAGTCTCCTACAGTGATTTATCGTTATATCGAACGATTGCGAGGGCTGGGAAGTGAATCCTTAGCTTCTTTCGATGCAGAACGTGTGGCAAAGGTAAATATCGCGTTTCCGAGTCTCCTACAGTGATTTATCGTTATATCGAACGATTGCGAGGGCTGGGAAGTGAATCCTTAGCTCATTTCGATGCAGAACGTGTGGAAAAGGAGAATATCGCGTTTCCGAGCCTCCTAGACTGATTTATCGTTATATCGAACGATTGCGAGGGCTGGGAAGTGAATCCTTAGCTTATTTCGATGCAGAACGTGTGGAAAAGGAGAATATCGCGTTTCCGAGCCTCTTAGAGTGATTTATCGTTATATCGAACGATTGCGAGGGCTGGGAAGTGAATCCTTAGCTTCTTTCGATGCAGAACGTGTGGCAAAGGTAAATATCGCGTTTCCGAGTCTCCTACAGTGATTTATCGTTATATCGAACGATTGCGAGGGCTGGGAAGTGAATCCTTAGCTCATTTCGATGCAGAACGTGTGGAAAAGGAGAATATCGCGTTTCCGAGCCTCCTAGAGTGATTTATCGTTATATCGAACGATTGCGAGGGCTGGGAAGTGAATCCTTAGCTTCTTTCGATGCAGAACGTGTGGCAAAGGTAAATATCGCGTTTCCGAGTCTCCTACAGTGATTTATCGTTATATCGAACGATTGCGAGGGCTGGGAAGTGAATCCTTAACTTCTTTCGATGCAGAACGTGTGGCAAAGGTAAATATCGCGTTTCCGAGCCTCCTAGAGTGATTTATCGTTATATCGAACGATTGCGAGGGCTGGGAAGTGAATCCTTAGCTTCTTTCGATGCAGAACGTGTGGCAAAGGTAAATATCTCGTTTCCGAGTCTCCTACAGTGATTTATCGTTATATCGAACGATTGCGAGGGCTGGGAAGTGAATCCTTAACTTCTTTCGATGCAGAACGTGTGGCAAAGGTAAATATCGCGTTTCCGAGTCTCCTACAGTGATTTATCGTTATATCGAACGATTGCGAGGGCTGGGAAGTGAATCCTTAGCTTATTTCGATGCAGAACGTGTGGCAAAGGTAAATATCGCGTTTCCGAGTCTCCTACAGTGATTTATCGTTATATCGAACGATTGCGAGGGCTGGCAAGTGAATCCTTAGCTTCTTTCGATGCAGAACGTGTGGCAAAGGTAAATATCGCGTTTCCGAGTCTCCTACAGTGATTTATCGTTATATCGAACGATTGCGAGGGCTGGGAAGTGAATCCTTAGCTTCTTTCGATGCAGAACGTGTGGAAAAGGTGAATATCGCGTTTCCGAGCCTCCTAGAGTGATTTATCGTTATATCGAACGATTGCGAGGGCTGGGAAGTGAATCCTTAGCTTATTTCGAAGCAGAACGTGTGGCAAAGGTAAATATCGCGTTTCCGAGTCTCCTACAGTGATTTATCGTTATATCGAACGATTGCGAGGGCTGGGAAGTGAATCCTTAGCTTCTTTCGATGCAGAACGTGTGGCAAAGGTAAATATCGCGTTTCCGAGTCTCCTACAGTGATTTATCGTTATATCGAACGATTGCGAGGGCTGGGAAGTGAATCCTTAGCTCATTTCGATGCAGAACGTGTGGAAAAGGAGAATATCGCGTTTCCGAGCCTCCTAGAGTGATTTATCGTTATATCGAACGATTGCGAGGGCTGGGAAGTGAATCCTTAGCTTCTTTCGATGCAGAACGTGTGGCAAAGGTAAATATCGCGTTTCCGAGTCTCCTACAGTGATTTATCGTTATATCGAACGATTGCGAGGGCTGGGAAGTGAATCCTTTACTTCTTTCGATGCAGAACGTGTGGCAAAGGTAAATATCGCGTTTCCGAGTCTCCTACAGTGATTTATCGTTATATCGAACGATTGCGAGGGCTGGGAAGTGAATCCTTAGCTTATTTCGATGCAGAACGTGTGGCAAAGGTAAATATCGCGTTTCCGAGTCTCCTACAGTGATTTATCGTTATATCGAACGATTGCGAGGGCTGGGAAGTGAATCCTTAGCTTATTTCGATGCAGAACGTGTGGAAAAGGAGAATATCGCGTTTCCGAGCTTCCTAGAGTGATTTATCGTTATATCGAACGATTGCGAGGGCTGGGAAGTGAATCCTTAGCTTCTTTCGATGCAGAACGTGTGGAAAAGGTGAATATCGCGTTTCCGAGCCTCCTAGAGTGATTTATCGTTATATCGAACGATTGCGAGGGCTGGGAAGTGAATCCTTAGCTTATTTCGATGCAGAACGTGTGGAAAAGGAGAATATCGCGTTTCCGAATCTCCTACAGTGATTTATCGTTATATCGAACGATTGCGAGGGCTGGGAAGTGAATCCTTAGCTTATTTCGATGCAGAACTTGTGGAAAAGGAGAATATCGCGTTTCCGAGCCTCCTAGAGTGATTTATCGTTATATCGAACGATTGCGAGGGCTGGCAAGTGAATCCTTAGCTTCTTTCGATGCAGAACGTGTGGCAAAGGTAAATATCGCGTTTCCGAGTCTCCTACAGTGATTTATCGTTATATCGAACGATTGCGAGGGCTGGGAAGTGAATCCTTAGCTTCTTTCGATGCAGAACGTGTGGAAAAGGTGAATATCGCGTTTCCGAGCCTCCTAGAGAGATTTATCGTTATATCGAACGATTGCGAGGGCTGGGAAGTGAATCCTTAGCTTATTTCGAAGCAGAACGTGTGGAAAAGGTGAATATCGCGGTTCCGAGCCTCCTAGAGTGATTTATCGTTATATCGAACGATTGCGAGGGCTGGCAAGTGAATCCTTAGCTTATTTCGATGCAGAACGTGTGGAAAAGGAGAATATCGCGTTTCCGAATCTCCTACAGTGATTTATCGTTATATCGAACGATTGCGAGGGCTGGGAAGTGAATCCTTAGCTTATTTCGATGCAGAACGTGTGGAAAAGGAGAATATCGCGTTTCCGAGCCTCCTAGAGTGATTTATCGTTATATCGAACGATTGCGAGGGCTGGCAAGTGAATCCTTAGCTTCTTTCGATGCAGAACGTGTGGCAAAGGTAAATATCGCCTTTCCGAGTCTCCTACAGTGATTTATCGTTATATCGAACGATTGCGAGGGCTGGGAAGTGAATCCTTAGCTTCTTTCGATGCAGAACGTGTGGAAAAGGTGAATATCGCGTTTCCGAGCCTCCTAGAGTGATTTATCGTTATATCGAAAGATTGCGAGTGCTGGGAAGTGAATCCTTAGCTTATTTCGATGCAGAACGTGTGGAAAAGGAGAATATCGCGTTTCCGAATCTCCTACAGTGATTTATCGTTATATCGAACGATTGCGAGGGCTGGGAAGTGAATCCTTAGCTTATTTCGATGCAGAACGTGTGGCAAAGGTAAATATCGCGTTTCCGAGCCTCCTAGAGTGATTTATCGTTATATCGAACGATTGCGAGGGCTGGGAAGTGAATCCTTAGCTTATTTCGAAGCAGAACGTGTGGAAAAGGTGAATATCGCGGTTCCGAGCCTCCTAGAGTGATTTATCGTTATATCGAACGATTGCGAGGGCTGGGAAGTGAATCCTTAGCTTATTTCGATGCAGAACGTGTGGAAAAGGTAAATATCGCGTTTCCGAGTCTCCTACAGTGATTTATCGTTATATCGAACGATTGCGAGGGCTGGGAAGTGAATCCTTAACTTATTTCGATGCAGAACGTGTGGAAAAGGAGAATATCGCGTTTCCGAGCCTCCTAGAGTGATTTATCGTTATATCGAACGATTGCGAGGGCTGGGAAGTGAATCCTTAGCTTATTTCGATGCAGAACGTGTGGAAAAGGAGAATATCGCGTTTCCGAGCCTCCTAGAGTGATTTATCGTTATATCGAACGATTGCGAGGGCTGGGAAGTGAATCCTTAGCTTCTTTCGATGCAGAACGTGTGGAAAAGGTAAATATCGCGTTTCCGAGTCTCCTACAGTGATTTATCGTTATATCGAACGATTGCGAGGGCTGGCAAGTGAATCCTTAGCTTCTTTCGATGCAGAACGTGTGGCAAAGGTAAATATCGCGTTTCCGAGTCTCCTACAGTGATTTATCGTTATATCGAACGATTGCGAGGGCTGGCAAGTGAATCCTTAGCTTCTTTCGATGCAGAACGTGTGGCAAAGGTAAATATCGCGTTTCCGAGTCTCCTACCGTGATTTATCGTTACATCGAACGATTGCGAGGGCTGGCAAGTGAATCCTTAGCTTCTTTCGATGCAGAACGTGTGGAAAAGGAGAATATCGCGTTTCCGAATCTCCTACAGTGATTTATCGTTATATCGAACGATTGCGAGGGCTGGGAAGTGAATCCTTAGCTTCTTTCGATGCAGAACGTGTGGCAAAGGTAAATATCGCGCTTCCGAGTCTCCTACAGTGATTTATCGTTATATCGAACGATTGCGAGGGCTGGCAAGTGAATCCTTAGCTTCTTTCGATGCAGAACGTGTGGAAAAGGTGAATATCGCGTTTCCGAGCCTCCTAGAGTGATTTATCGTTATATCGAACGATTGCGAGGGCTGGGAAGTGAATCCTAAGCTTATTTCGATGCAGAACGTGTGGAAAAGGAGAATATCGCGTTTCCGAGTCTCCTACAGTGATTTATCGTTATATCGAACGATTGCGAGGGCTGGGAAGTGAATCCTTAGCTTCTTTCGATGCAGAACGTGTGGCAAAGGTAAATATCGCGTTTCCGAGTCTCCTACCGTGATTTATCGTTATATCGAACGATTGCGAGGGCTGGCAAGTGAATCCTTAGCTTCTTTCGATGCAGAACGTGTGGAAAAGGAGAATATCGCGTTTCCGAATCTCCTACAGTGATTTATCGTTATATCGAACGATTGCGAGGGCTGGGAAGTGAATCCTTAGCTTCTTTCGATGCAGAACGTGTGGAAAAGGTGAATATCGCGTTTCCGAGCCTCCTAGAGTGATTTATCGTTATATCGAACGATTGCGAGGGCTGGGAAGTGAATCCTTAGCTTATTTCGATGCAGAACGTGTGGAAAAGGAGAATATCGCGTTTCCGAATCTCCTACAGTGATTTATCGTTATATCGAACGATTGCGAGGGCTGGGAAGTGAATCCTTAGCTTATTTCGATGCAGAACGTGTGGAAAAGGAGAATATCGCGTTTCCGAGCCTCCTAGAGTGATTTATCGTTATATCGAACGATTGCGAGGGCTGGCAAGTGAATCCTTAGCTTCTTTCGATGCAGAACGTGTGGCAAAGGTAAATATCGCGTTTCCGAGTCTCCTACAGTGATTTATCGTTATATCGAACGATTGCGAGGGCTGGGAAGTGAATCCTTAACTTCTTTCGATGCAGAACGTGTGGAAAAGGAGAATATCGCGTTTCCGAGCCTCCTAGAGTGATTTATCGTTATATCGAACGATTGCGAGGGCTGGGAAGTGAATCCTTAGCTTCTTTCGATGCAGAACGTGTGGAAAAGGAGAATATCGCGTTTCCGAGCCTCCTAGAGTGATTTATCGTTATATCGAACGATTGCGAGGGCTGGGAAGTGAATCCTTAGCTTCTTTCGATGCAGAACGTGTGGAAAAGGTGAATATCGCGTTTCCGAGCCTCCTAGAGTGATTTATCGTTATATCGAACGATTGCGAGGGCTGGGAAGTGAATCCTTAGCTTATTTCGATGCAGAACGTGTGGAAAAGGAGAATATCGCGTTTCCGAATCTCCTACAGTGATTTATCGTTATATCGAACGATTGCGAGGGCTGGGAAGTGAATCCTTAGCTTATTTCGATGCAGAACGTGTGGAAAAGGAGAATATCGCGTTTCCGAGCCTCCTAGAGTGATTTATCGTTATATCGAACGATTGCGAGGGCTGGCAAGTGAATCCTTAGCTTCTTTCGATGCAGAACGTGTGGCAAAGGTAAATATCGCGTTTCCGAGTCTCCTACAGTGATTTATCGTTATATCGAACGATTGCGAGGGCTGGGAAGTGAATCCTTAGCTTCTTTCGATGCAGAACGTGTGGAAAAGGTGAATATCGCGTTTCCGAGCCTCCTGGAGTGATTTATCGTTATATCGAACGATTGCGAGGGCTGGGAAGTGAATCCTTAGCTTATTTCGAAGCAGAACATGTGGCAAAGGTAAATATCGCGTTTCCGAGTCTCCTACAGTGATTTATCGTTATATCGAACGATTGCGAGGGCTGGGAAGTGAATCCTTAGCTTCTTTCGATGCAGAACGTGTGGCAAAGGTAAATATCGCGTTTCCGAGTCTCCTACAGTGATTTATCGTTATATCGAACGATTGCGAGGGCTGGGAAGTGAATCCTTAGCTCATTTCGATGCAGAACGTGTGGAAAAGGAGAATATCGCGTTTCCGAGCCTCCTAGACTGATTTATCGTTATATCGAACGATTGCGAGGGCTGGGAAGTGAATCCTTAGCTTATTTCGATGCAGAACGTGTGGAAAAGGAGAATATCGCGTTTCCGAGCCTCTTAGAGTGATTTGTCGTTATATCGAACGATTGCGAGGGCTGGGAAGTGAATCCTTAGCTTCTTTCGATGCAGAACGTGTGGCAAAGGTAAATATCGCGTTTCCGAGTCTCCTACAGTGATTTATCGTTATATCGAACGATTGCGAGGGCTGGGAAGTGAATCCTTAGCTCATTTCGATGCAGAACGTGTGGAAAAGGAGAATATCGCGTTTCCGAGCCTCCTAGAGTGATTTATCGTTATATCGAACGATTGCGAGGGCTGGGAAGTGAATCCTTAGCTTCTTTCGATGCAGAACGTGTGGCAAAGGTAAATATCGCGTTTCCGAGTCTCCTACAGTGATTTATCGTTATATCGAACGATTGCGAGGGCTGGGAAGTGAATCCTTAACTTCTTTCGATGCAGAACGTGTGGCAAAGGTAAATATCGCGTTTCCGAGTCTCCTACAGTGATTTATCGTTATATCGAACGATTGCGAGGGCTGGGAAGTGAATCCTTAGCTTATTTCGATGCAGAACGTGTGGCAAAGGTAAATATCGCGTTTCCGAGTCTCCTACAGTGATTTATCGTTATATCGAACGATTGCGAGGGCTGGCAAGTGAATCCTTAGTTTCTTTCGATGCAGAACGTGTGGCAAAGGTAAATATCGCGTTTCCGAGTCTCCTACAGTGATTTATCGTTATATCGAACGATTGCGAGGGCTGGGAAGTGAATCCTTAGCTTCTTTCGATGCAGAACGTGTGGAAAAGGTGAATATCGCGTTTCCGAGCCTCCTAGAGTGATTTATCGTTATATCGAACGATTGCGAGGGCTGGGAAGTGAATCCTTAGCTTATTTCGAAGCAGAACGTGTGGCAAAGGTAAATATCGCGTTTCCGAGTCTCCTACAGTGATTTATCGTTATATCGAACGATTGCGAGGGCTGGGAAGTGAATCCTTAGCTTCTTTCGATGCAGAACGTGTGGCAAAGGTAAATATCGCGTTTCCGAGTCTCCTACAGTGATTTATCGTTATATCGAACGATTGCGAGGGCTGGGAAGTGAATCCTTAGCTCATTTCGATGCAGAACGTGTGGAAAAGGAGAATATCGCGTTTCCGAGCCTCCTAGAGTGATTTATCGTTATATCGAACGATTGCGAGGGCTGGGAAGTGAATCCTTAGCTTCTTTCGATGCAGAACGTGTGGCAAAGGTAAATATCGCGTTTCCGAGTCTCCTACAGTGATTTATCGTTATATCGAACGATTGCGAGGGCTGGGAAGTGAATCCTTAGCTTATTTCGATGCAGAACGTGTGGCAAAGGTAAATATCGCGTTTCCGAGTCTCCTACAGTGATTTATCGTTATATCGAACGATTGCGAGGGCTGGGAAGTGAATCCTTAGCTTATTTCGATGCAGAACGTGTGGAAAAGGAGAATATCGCGTTTCCGAATCTCCTACAGTGATTTATCGTTATATCGAACGATTGCGAGGGCTGGGAAGTGAATCCTTAGCTTATTTCGATGCAGAACGTGTGGAAAAGGTGAATATCGCGTTTCCGAGCCTCCTAGAGTGATTTATCGTTATATCGAACGATTGCGAGGGCTGGGAAGTGAATCCTTAGCTTATTTCGATGCAGAACGTGTGGAAAAGGAGAATATCGCGTTTCCGAGCCTCCTAGAGTGATTTATCGTTATATCGAACGATTGCGAGGGCTGGGAAGTGAATCCTTAGCTTATTTCGATGCAGAACGTGTGGAAAAGGAGAATATCGCGTTTCCGAGCCTCCTAGAGTGATTTATCGTTATATCGAACGATTGCGAGGGCTGGGAAGTGAATCCTTAGCTTCTTTCGATGCAGAACGTGTGGAAAAGGTGAATATCGCGTTTCCGAGCCTCCTAGAGTGATTTATCGTTATATCGAACGATTGCGAGGGCTGGGAAGTGAATCCTTAGCTTATTTCGATGCAGAACGTGTGGAAAAGGTGAATATCGCGTTTCCGAGCCTCCTAGAGTGATTTATCGTTATATCGAACGATTGCGAGGGCTGGGAAGTGAATCCTTAGCTCATTTCGATGCAGAACTTGTGGAAAAGGAGAATATCGCGTTTCCGAGCCTCCTAGAGTGATTTATCGTTATATCGAACGATTGCGAGGGCTGGCAAGTGAATCCTTAGCTTCTTTCGATGCAGAACGTGTGGCAAAGGTAAATATCGCCTTTCCGAGTCTCCTACAGTGATTTATCGTTATATCGAACGATTGCGAGGGCTGGGAAGTGAATCCTTAGCTTCTTTCGATGCAGAACGTGTGGAAAAGGTGAATATCGCGTTTCCGAGCCTCCTAGAGAGATTTATCGTTATATCGAACGATTGCGAGGGCTGGGAAGTGAATCCTTAGCTTATTTCGAAGCAGAACGTGTGGAAAAGGTGAATATCGCGGTTCCGAGCCTCCTAGAGTGATTTATCGTTATATCGAACGATTGCGAGGGCTGGCAAGTGAATCCTTAGCTTATTTCGATGCAGAACGTGTGGAAAAGGAGAATATCGCGTTTCCGAATCTCCTACAGTGATTTATCGTTATATCGAACGATTGCGAGGGCTGGGAAGTGAATCCTTAGCTTATTTCGATGCAGAACGTGTGGAAAAGGAGAATATCGCGTTTCCGAGCCTCCTAGAGTGATTTATCGTTATATCGAACGATTGCGAGGGCTGGCAAGTGAATCCTTAGCTTCTTTCGATGCAGAACGTGTGGCAAAGGTAAATATCGCCTTTCCGAGTCTCCTACAGTGATTTATCGTTATATCGAACGATTGCGAGGGCTGGGAAGTGAATCCTTAGCTTCTTTCGATGCAGAACGTGTGGAAAAGGTGAATATCGCGTTTCCGAGCCTCCTAGAGTGATTTATCGTTATATCGAAAGATTGCGAGTGCTGGGAAGTGAATCCTTAGCTTATTTCGATGCAGAACGTGTGGAAAAGGAGAATATCGCGTTTCCGAATCTCCTACAGTGATTTATCGTTATATCGAACGATTGCGAGGGCTGGGAAGTGAATCCTTAGCTTATTTCGATGCAGAACGTGTGGCAAAGGTAAATATCGCGTTTCCGAGCCTCCTAGAGTGATTTATCGTTATATCGAACGATTGCGAGGGCTGGGAAGTGAATCCTTAGCTTATTTCGAAGCAGAACGTGTGGAAAAGGTGAATATCGCGGTTCCGAGCCTCCTAGAGTGATTTATCGTTATATCGAACGATTGCGAGGGCTGGGAAGTGAATCCTTAGCTTATTTCGATGCAGAACGTGTGGAAAAGGTAAATATCGCGTTTCCGAGTCTCCTACAGTGATTTATCGTTATATCGAACGATTGCGAGGGCTGGGAAGTGAATCCTTAACTTATTTCGATGCAGAACGTGTGGAAAAGGAGAATATCGCGTTTCCGAGCCTCCTAGAGTGATTTATCGTTATATCGAACGATTGCGAGGGCTGGGAAGTGAATCCTTAGCTTATTTCGATGCAGAACGTGTGGAAAAGGAGAATATCGCGTTTCCGAGCCTCCTAGAGTGATTTATCGTTATATCGAACGATTGCGAGGGCTGGGAAGTGAATCCTTAGCTTCTTTCGATGCAGAACGTGTGGAAAAGGTAAATATCGCGTTTCCGAGTCTCCTACAGTGATTTATCGTTATATCGAACGATTGCGAGGGCTGGCAAGTGAATCCTTAGCTTCTTTCGATGCAGAACGTGTGGAAAAGGAGAATATCGCGTTTCCGAGTCTCCTACAGTGATTTATCGTTATATCGAACGATTGCGAGGGCTGGCAAGTGAATCCTTAGCTTCTTTCGATGCAGAACGTGTGGAAAAGGTGAATATCGCGTTTCCGAGCCTCCTAGAGTGATTTATCTTTATATCGAACGATTGCGAGGGCTGGGAAGTGAATCCTTAGCTTATTTCGATGCAGAACGTGTGGAAAAGGAGAATATCGCGTTTCCGAGCCTCCTAGAGTGATTTATCGTTATATCGAACGATTGCGAGGGCTGGGAAGTGAATCCTTAGCTTCTTTCGATGCAGAACGTGTGGAAAAGGTGAATATCGCGTTTCCGAGCCTCCTAGAGTGATTTATCGTTATATCGAACGATTGCGAGGGCTGGGAAGTGAATCCTTAGCTTATTTCGATGCAGAACGTGAGGAAAAGGAGAATATCGCGTTTCCGAATCTCCTACAGTGATTTATCGTTATATCGAACGATTGCGAGGGCTGGGAAGTGAATCCTTAGCTTATTTCGATGCAGAACTTGTGGAAAAGGAGAATATCGCGTTTCCGAATCTCCTACAGTGATTTATCGTTATATCGAACGATTGCGAGGGCTGGGAAGTGAATCCTTAGCTTATTTCGATGCAGAACGTGTGGAAAAGGAGAATATCGCGTTTCCGAGCCTCCTAGAGTGATTTATCGTTATATCGAACGATTGCGAGGGCTGGCAAGTGAATCCTTAGCTTCTTTCGATGCAGAACGTGTGGCAAAGGTAAATATCGCCTTTCCGAGTCTCCTACAGTGATTTATCGTTATATCGAACGATAGCGAGGGCTGGGAAGTGAATCCTTAGCTTCTTTCGATGCAGAACGTGTGGAAAAGGTGAATATCGCGTTTCCGAGCCTCCTAGAGTGATTTATCGTTATATCGAAAGATTGCGAGTGCTGGGAAGTGAATCCTTAGCTTATTTCGATGCAGAACGTGTGGAAAAGGAGAATATCGCGTTTCCGAATCTCCTACAGTGATTTATCGTTATATCGAACGATTGCGAGGGCTGGGAAGTGAATCCTTAGCTTATTTCGATGCAGAACGTGTGGCAAAGGTAAATATCGCGTTTCCGAGCCTCCTAGAGGGATTTATCGTTATATCGAACGATTGCGAGGGCTGGGAAGTGAATCCTTAGCTTATTTCGAAGCAGAACGTGTGGAAAAGGTGAATATCGCGGTTCCGAGCCTCCTAGAGTGATTTATCGTTATATCGAACGATTGCGAGGGCTGGGAAGTGAATCCTTAGCTTATTTCGATGCAGAACTTGTGGAAAAGGAGAATATCGCGTTTCCGAGCCTCCTAGAGTGATTTATCGTTATATCGAACGATTGCGAGGGCTGGCAAGTGAATCCTTAGCTTCTTTCGATGCAGAACGTGTGGCAAAGGTAAATATCGCGTTTCCGAGTCTCCTACAGTGATTTATCGTTATATCGAACGATTGCGAGGGCTGGGAAGTGAATCCTTAGCTTCTTTCGATGCAGAACGTGTGGAAAAGGTGAATATCGCGTTTCCGAGCCTCCTAGAGAGATTTATCGTTATATCGAACGATTGCGAGGGCTGGGAAGTGAATCCTTAGCTTATTTCGAAGCAGAACGTGTGGAAAAGGTGAATATCGCGGTTCCGAGCCTCCTAGAGTGATTTATCGTTATATCGAACGATTGCGAGGGCTGGCAAGTGAATCCTTAGCTTATTTCGATGCAGAACTTGTGGAAAAGGAGAATATCGCGTTTCCGAATCTCCTACAGTGATTTATCGTTATATCGAACGATTGCGAGGGCTGGGAAGTGAATCCTTAGCTTATTTCGATGCAGAACGTGTGGAAAAGGAGAATATCGCGTTTCCGAGCCTCCTAGAGTGATTTATCGTTATATCGAACGATTGCGAGGGCTGGCAAGTGAATCCTTAGCTTCTTTCGATGCAGAACGTGTGGCAAAGGTAAATATCGCCTTTCCGAGTCTCCTACAGTGATTTATCGTTATATCGAACGATAGCGAGGGCTGGGAAGTGAATCCTTAGCTTCTTTCGATGCAGAACGTGTGGAAAAGGTGAATATCGCGTTTCCGAGCCTCCTAGAGTGATTTATCGTTATATCGAAAGATTGCGAGTGCTGGGAAGTGAATCCTTAGCTTATTTCGATGCAGAACGTGTGGAAAAGGAGAATATCGCGTTTCCGAATCTCCTACAGTGATTTATCGTTATATCGAACGATTGCGAGGGCTGGGAAGTGAATCCTTAGCTTATTTCGATGCAGAACGTGTGGCAAAGGTAAATATCGCGTTTCCGAGCCTCCTAGAGGGATTTATCGTTATATCGAACGATTGCGAGGGCTGGGAAGTGAATCCTTAGCTTATTTCGAAGCAGAACGTGTGGAAAAGGTGAATATCGCGGTTCCGAGCCTCCTAGAGTGATTTATCGTTATATCGAACGATTGCGAGGGCTGGGAAGTGAATCCTTAGCTTCTTTCGATGCAGAACGTGTGGAAAAGGTAAATATCGCGTTTCCGAGTCTCCTACAGTGATTTATCGTTATATCGAACGATTGCGAGGGCTGGGAAGTGAATCCTTAGCTTCTTTCGATGCAGAACGTGTGGAAAAGGTGAATATCGCGTTTCCGAGCCTCCTAGAGAGATTTATCGTTATATCGAACGATTGCGAGGGCTGGGAAGTGAATCCTTAGCTTATTTCGAAGCAGAACGTGTGGAAAAGGTGAATATCGCGGTTCCGAGCCTCCTAGAGTGATTTATCGTTATATCGAACGATTGCGAGGGCTGGCAAGTGAATCCTTAGCTTATTTCGATGCAGAACGTGTGGAAAAGGAGAATATCGCGTTTCCGAATCTCCTACAGTGATTTATCGTTATATCGAACGATTGCGAGGGCTGGGAAGTGAATCCTTAGCTTATTTCGATGCAGAACGTGTGGAAAAGGAGAATATCGCGTTTCCGAGCCTCCTAGAGTGATTTATCGTTATATCGAACGATTGCGAGGGCTGGCAAGTGAATCCTTAGCTTCTTTCGATGCAGAACGTGTGGCAAAGGTAAATATCGCCTTTCCGAGTCTCCTACAGTGATTTATCGTTATATCGAACGATAGCGAGGGCTGGGAAGTGAATCCTTAGCTTCTTTCGATGCAGAACGTGTGGAAAAGGTGAATATCGCGTTTCCGAGCCTCCTAGAGTGATTTATCGTTATATCGAAAGATTGCGAGTGCTGGGAAGTGAATCCTTAGCTTATTTCGATGCAGAACGTGTGGAAAAGGAGAATATCGCGTTTCCGAATCTCCTACAGTGATTTATCGTTATATCGAACGATTGCGAGGGCTGGGAAGTGAATCCTTAGCTTATTTCGATGCAGAACGTGTGGCAAAGGTAAATATCGCGTTTCCGAGCCTCCTAGAGTGATTTATCGTTATATCGAACGATTGCGAGGGCTGGGAAGTGAATCCTTAGCTTATTTCGAAGCAGAACGTGTGGAAAAGGTGAATATCGCGGTTCCGAGCCTCCTAGAGTGATTTATCGTTATATCGAACGATTGCGAGGGCTGGGAAGTGAATCCTTAGCTTCTTTCGATGCAGAACGTGTGGAAAAGGTAAATATCGCGTTTCCGAGTCTCCTACAGTGATTTATCGTTATATCGAACGATTGCGAGGGCTGGCAAGTGAATCCTTAGCTTCTTTCGATGCAGAACGTGTGGCAAAGGTAAATATCGCGTTTCCGAGTCTCCTACAGTGATTTATCGTTATATCGAACGATTGCGAGGGCTGGCAAGTGATCCTTAGCTTCTTTCGATGCAGAACGTGTGGAAAAGGTGAATATCGCGTTTCCGAGCCTCCTAGAGTGATTTATCTTTATATCGAACGATTGCGAGGGCTGGGAAGTGAATCCTTAGCTTATTTCGATGCAGAACGTGTGGAAAAGGAGAATATCGCGTTTCCGAGTCTCCTACAGTGATTTATCGTTATATCGAACGATTGCGAGGGCTGGGAAGTGAATCCTTAGCTTCTTTCGATGCAGAACGTGTGGCAAAGGTAAATATCGCGTTTCCGAGTCTCCTACCGTGATTTATCGTTATATCGAACGATTGCGAGGGCTGGGAAGTGAATCCTTAGCTTATTTCGATGCAGAACGTGTGGAAAAGGAGAATATCGCGTTTCCGAATCTCCTACAGTGATTTATCGTTATATCGAACGATTGCGAGGGCTGGCAAGTGAATCCTTAGCTTCTTTCGATGCAGAACGTGTGGCAAAGGTAAATATCGCGTTTCCGAGTCTCCTACAGTGATTTATCGTTATATCGAACGATTGCGAGGGCTGGGAAGTGAATCCTTAGCTTATTTCGATGCAGAACGTGTGGAAAAGGAGAATATCGCGTTTCCGAGCTTCCTAGAGTGATTTATCGTTATATCGAACGATTGCGAGGGCTGGGAAGTGAATCCTTAGCTTCTTTCGATGCAGAACGTGTGGAAAAGGAGAATATCGCGTTTCCGAGCCTCCTAGAGTGATTTATCGTTATATCGAACGATTGCGAGGGCTGGGAAGTGAATCCTTAGCTTCTTTCGATGCAGAACGTGTGGAAAAGGAGAATATCGCGTTTCCGAGCCTCCTAGAGTGATTTATCGTTATATCGAACGATTGCGAGGGCTGGGAAGTGAATCCTTAGCTTCTTTCGATGCAGAACGTGTGGAAAAGGTGAATATCGCGTTTCCGAGCCTCCTAGAGTGATTTATCGTTATATCGAACGATTGCGAGGGCTGGGAAGTGAATCCTTAGCTTATTTCGATGCAGAACGTGTGGAAAAGGAGAATATCGCGTTTCCGAATCTCCTACAGTGATTTATCGTTATATCGAACGATTGCGAGGGCTGGGAAGTGAATCCTTAGCTTATTTCGATGCAGAACGTGTGGAAAAGGAGAATATCGCGTTTCCGAGCCTCCTAGAGTGATTTATCGTTATATCGAACGATTGCGAGGGCTGGGAAGTGAATCCTTAGCTTATTTCGATGCAGAACGTGTGGAAAAGGAGAATATCGCGTTTCCGAGCCTCCTAGAGTGATTTATCGTTATATCGAACGATTGCGAGGGCTGGCAAGTGAATCCTTAGCTTCTTTCGATGCAGAACGTGTGGCAAAGGTAAATATCGCGTTTCCGAGTCTCCTACAGTGATTTATCGTTATATCGAACGATTGCGAGGGCTGGGAAGTGAATCCTTAGCTTCTTTCGATGCAGAACGTGTGGAAAAGGTGAATATCGCGTTTCCGAGCCTCCTAGAGTGATTTATCGTTATATCGAACGATTGCGAGGGCTGGGAAGTGAATCCTTAGCTTATTTCGAAGCAGAACGTGTGGAAAAGGTGAATATCGCGGTTCCGAGCCTCCTAGAGTGATTTATCGTTATATCGAACGATTGCGAGGGCTGGGAAGTGAATCCTTAACTCATTTCGATGCAGAACGTGTGGAAAAAGAGAATATCGCGTTTCCGAGCCTCCTAGAGTGATTTATCGTTATATCGAAAGATTGCGAGGGCTGGGAAGTGAATCCTTAGCTTATTTCGATGCAGAACGTGTGGAAAAGGAGAATATCGCGTTTCCGAATCTCCTAGAGTGATTTATCGTTATATCGAACGATTGCGAGGGCTGGGAAGTGAATCCTTAGCTTCTTTCGATGCAGAACGTGTGGCAAAGGTAAATATCGCGTTTCCGAGTCTCCTACAGTGATTTATCGTTATATCGAACGATTGCGAGGGCTGGGAAGTGAATCCTTAGCTCATTTCGATGCAGAACGTGTGGAAAAGGAGAATATCGCGTTTCCGAGCCTCCTAGAGTGATTTATCGTTATATCGAACGATTGCGAGGGCTGGGAAGTGAATCCTTAGCTTCTTTCGATGCAGAACGTGTGGCAAAGGTAAATATCTCGTTTCCGAGTCTCCTACAGTGATTTATCGTTATATCGAACGATTGCGAGGGCTGGCAAGTGAATCCTAAGCTTATTTCGATGCAGAACGTGTGGAAAAGGAGAATATCGCGTTTCCGAGTCTCCTAGAGTGATTTATCGTTATATCGAACGATTGCGAGGGCTGGGAAGTGAATCCTTAGCTTCTTTCGATGCAGAACGTGTGGAAAAGGAGAATATCGCGATTCCGAGCCTCCTAGAGTGATTTATCGTTATATCGAACGATTGCGAGGGCTGGGAAGTGAATCCTTAGCTTCTTTCGATGCAGAACGTGTGGAAAAGGTGAATATCGCGTTTCGGAGCCTCCTAGAGTGATTTATCGTTATATCGAACGATTGCGAGGGCTGGGAAGTGAATCCTTAGCTTATTTCGATGCAGAACGTGTGGAAAAGGAGAATATCGCGTTTCCGAATCTCCTACAGTGATTTATCGTTATATCGAACGATTGCGAGGGCTGGGAAGTGAATCCTTAGCTTATTTCGATGCAGAACGTGTGGAAAAGGAGAATATCGCGTTTCCGAGCCTCCTAGAGTGATTTATCGTTATATCGAACGATTGCGAGGGCTGGCAAGTGAATCCTTAGCTTCTTTCGATGCAGAACGTGTGGCAAAGGTAAATATCGCGTTTCCGAGTCTCCTACAGTGATTTATCGTTATATCGAACGATTGCGAGGGCTGGGAAGTGAATCCTTAGCTTCTTTCGATGCAGAACGTGTGGAAAAGGTGAATATCGCGTTTCCGAGCCTCCTAGAGTGATTTATCGTTATATCGAACGATTGCGAGGGCTGGGAAGTGAATCCTTAGCTTATTTCGAAGCAGAACGTGTGGAAAAGGTGAATATCGCGGTTCCGAGCCTCCTAGAGTGATTTATCGTTATATCGAACGATTGCGAGGGCTGGGAAGTGAATCCTTAACTCATTTCGATGCAGAACGTGTGGAAAAAGAGAATATCGCGTTTCCGAGCCTCCTAGAGTGATTTATCGTTATATCGAAAGATTGCGAGGGCTGGGAAGTGAATCCTTAGCTTATTTCGATGCAGAACGTGTGGAAAAGGAGAATATCGCGTTTCCGAATCTCCTAGAGTGATTTATCGTTATATCGAACGATTGCGAGGGCTGGGAAGTGAATCCTTAGCTTCTTTCGATGCAGAACGTGTGGCAAAGGTAAATATCGCGTTTCCGAGTCTCCTACAGTGATTTATCGTTATATCGAACGATTGCGAGGGCTGGGAAGTGAATCCTTAGCTCATTTCGATGCAGAACGTGTGGAAAAGGAGAATATCGCGTTTCCGAGCCTCCTAGAGTGATTTATCGTTATATCGAACGATTGCCAGGGCTGGGAAGTGAATCCTTAGCTTCTTTCGATGCAGAACGTGTGGCAAAGGTAAATATCGCGTTTCCGAGTCTCCTACAGTGATTTATCGTTATATCGAACGATTGCGAGGGCTGGGAAGTGAATCCTTAGCTTATTTCGATGCAGAACGTGTGGAAAAGGAGAATATCGCGTTTCCGAATCTCCTACAGTGATTTATCGTTATATCGAACGATTGCGAGGGCTGGGAAGTGAATCCTTAGCTTATTTCGATGCAGAACGTGTGGAAAAGGAGAATATCGCGTTTCCGAGCCTCCTAGAGTGATTTATCGTTATATCGAACGATTGCGAGGGCTGGGAAGTGAATCCTTAGCTTCTTTCGATGCAGAACGTGTGGAAAAGGTGAATATCGCGTTTCCGAGCCTCCTAGAGTGATTTATCGTTATATCGAACGATTGCGAGGGCTGGGAAGTGAATCCTTAGCTTATTTCGATGCAGAACGTGTGGAAAAGGAGAATATCGCGTTTCCGAATCTCCTACAGTGATTTATCGTTATATCGAACGATTGCGAGGGCTGGGAAGTGAATCCTTAGCTTATTTCGATGCAGAACGTGTGGAAAAGGAGAATATCGCGTTTCCGAGCCTCCTAGAGTCATTTATCGTTATATCGAACGATTGCGAGGGCTGGCAAGTGAATCCTTAGCTTCTTTCGATGCAGAACGTGTGGCAAAGGTAAATATCGCGCTTCCGAGTCTCCTACAGTGATTTATCGTTATATCGAACGATTGCGAGGGCTGGCAAGTGAATCCTTAGCTTCTTTCGATGCAGAACGTGTGGAAAAGGTGAATATCGCGTTTCCGAGCCTCCTAGAGTGATTTATCGTTATATCGAACGATTGCGAGGGCTGGGAAGTGAATCCTAAGCTTATTTCGATGCAGAACGTGTGGAAAAGGTGAATATCGCGTTTCCGAGTCTCCTACAGTGATTTATCGTTATATCGAACGATTGCGAGGGCTGGGAAGTGAATCCTTAGCTTCTTTCGATGCAGAACGTGTGGCAAAGGTAAATATCGCGTTTCCGAGTCTCCTACCGTGATTTATCGTTATATCGAACGATTGCGAGGGCTGGCAAGTGAATCCTTAGCTTCTTTCGATGCAGAACGTGTGGAAAAGGAGAATATCGCGTTTCCGAATCTCCTACTGTGATTTATCGTTATATCGAACGATTGCGAGGGCTGGGAAGTGAATCCTTAGCTTCTTTCGATGCAGAACGTGTGGAAAAGGTGAATATCGCGTTTCCGAGCCTCCTAGAGTGATTTATCGTTATATCGAACGATTGCGAGGGCTGGGAAGTGAATCCTTAGCTTATTTCGATGCAGAACGTGTGGAAAAGGAGAATATCGCGTTTCCGAATCTCCTACAGTGATTTATCGTTATATCGAACGATTGCGAGGGCTGGGAAGTGAATCCTTAGCTTATTTCGATGCAGAACGTGTGGAAAAGGAGAATATCGCGTTTCCGAGCCTCCTAGAGTGATTTATCGTTATATCGAACGATTGCGAGGGCTGGCAAGTGAATCCTTAGCTTCTTTCGATGCAGAACGTGTGGCAAAGGTAAATATCGCGTTTCCGAGTCTCCTACAGTGATTTATCGTTATATCGAACGATTGCGAGGGCTGGGAAGTGAATCCTTAACTTCTTTCGATGCAGAACGTGTGGAAAAGGAGAATATCGCGTTTCCGAGCCTCCTAGAGTGATTTATCGTTATATCGAACGATTGCGAGGGCTGGGAAGTGAATCCTTAGCTTCTTTCGATGCAGAACGTGTGGAAAAGGAGAATATCGCGTTTCCGAGCCTCCTAGAGTGATTTATCGTTATATCGAACGATTGCGAGGGCTGGGAAGTGAATCCTTAGCTTCTTTCGATGCAGAACGTGTGGAAAAGGTGAATATCGCGTTTCCGAGCCTCCTAGAGTGATTTATCGTTATATCGAACGATTGCGAGGGCTGGGAAGTGAATCCTTAGCTTATTTCGATGCAGAACGTGTGGAAAAGGAGAATATCGCGTTTCCGAATCTCCTACAGTGATTTATCGTTATATCGAACGATTGCGAGGGCTGGGAAGTGAATCCTTAGCTTATTTCGATGCAGAACCTGTGGAAAAGGAGAATATCGCGTTTCCGAGCCTCCTAGAGTGATTTATCGTTATATCGAACGATTGCGAGGGCTGGCAAGTGAATCCTTAGCTTCTTTCGATGCAGAACGTGTGGCAAAGGTAAATATCGCGTTTCCGAGTCTCCTACAGTGATTTATCGTTATATCGAACGATTGCGAGGGCTGGGAAGTGAATCCTTAGCTTCTTTCGATGCAGAACGTGTGGAAAAGGTGAATATCGCGTTTCCGAGCCTCCTGGAGTGATTTATCGTTATATCGAACGATTGCGAGGGCTGGGAAGTGAATCCTTAGCTTATTTCGAAGCAGAACATGTGGCAAAGGTAAATATCGCGTTTCCGAGTCTCCTACAGTGATTTATCGTTATATCGAACGATTGCGAGGGTTGGGAAGTGAATCCTTAGCTTCTTTCGATGCAGAACGTGTGGCAAAGGTAAATATCGCGTTTCCGAGTCTCCTACAGTGATTTATCGTTATATCGAACGATTGCGAGGGCTGGGAAGTGAATCCTTAGCTCATTTCGATGCAGAACGTGTGGAAAAGGAGAATATCGCGTTTCCGAGCCTCCTAGACTGATTTATCGTTATATCGAACGATTGCGAGGGCTGGGAAGTGAATCCTTAGCTTATTTCGATGCAGAACGTGTGGAAAAGGAGAATATCGCGTTTCCGAGCCTCTTAGAGTGATTTATCGTTATATCGAACGATTGCGAGGGCTGGGAAGTGAATCCTTAGCTTCTTTCGATGCAGAACGTGTGGCAAAGGTAAATATCGCGTTTCCGAGTCTCCTACAGTGATTTATCGTTATATCGAACGATTGCGAGGGCTGGGAAGTGAATCCTTAGCTCATTTCGATGCAGAACGTGTGGAAAAGGAGAATATCGCGTTTCCGAGCCTCCTAGAGTGATTTATCGTTATATCGAACGATTGCGAGGGCTGGGAAGTGAATCCTTAGCTTCTTTCGATGCAGAACGTGTGGCAAAGGTAAATATCGCGTTTCCGAGTCTCCTACAGTGATTTATCGTTATATCGAACGATTGCGAGGGCTGGGAAGTGAATCCTTAACTTCTTTCGATGCAGAACGTGTGGCAAAGGTAAATATCGCGTTTCCGAGTCTCCTACAGTGATTTATCGTTATATCGAACGATTGCGAGGGCTGGGAAGTGAATCCTTAGCTTATTTCGATGCAGAACGTGTGGCAAAGGTAAATATCGCGTTTCCGAGTCTCCTACAGTGATTTATCGTTATATCGAACGATTGCGAGGGCTGGCAAGTGAATCCTTAGCTTCTTTCGATGCAGAACGTGTGGCAAAGGTAAATATCGCGTTTCCGAGTCTCCTACAGTGATTTATCGTTATATCGAACGATTGCGAGGGCTGGGAAGTGAATCCTTAGCTTCTTTCGATGCAGAACGTGTGGAAAAGGTGAATATCGCGTTTCCGAGCCTCCTAGAGTGATTTATCGTTATATCGAACGATTGCGAGGGCTGGGAAGTGAATCCTTAGCTTATTTCGAAGCAGAACGTGTGGCAAAGGTAAATATCGCGTTTCCGAGTCTCCTACAGTGATTTATCGTTATATCGAACGATTGCGAGGGCTGGGAAGTGAATCCTTAGCTTCTTTCGATGCAGAACGTGTGGCAAAGGTAAATATCGCGTTTCCGAGTCTCCTACAGTGATTTATCGTTATATCGAACGATTGCGAGGGCTGGGAAGTGAATCCTTAGCTCATTTCGATGCAGAACGTGTGGAAAAGGAGAATATCGCGTTTCCGAGCCTCCTAGAGTGATTTATCGTTATATCGAACGATTGCGAGGGCTGGGAAGTGAATCCTTAGCTTCTTTCGATGCAGAACGTGTGGCAAAGGTAAATATCGCGTTTCCGAGTCTCCTACAGTGATTTATCGTTATATCGAACGATTGCGAGGGCTGGGAAGTGAATCCTTAGCTTCTTTCGATGCAGAACGTGTGGCAAAGGTAAATATCGCGTTTCCGAGTCTCCTACAGTGATTTATCGTTATATCGAACGATTGCGAGGGCTGGGAAGTGAATCCTTAGCTTCTTTCGATGCAGAACGTGTGGAAAAGGTGAATATCGCGTTTCCGAGCCTCCTAGAGTGATTTATCGTTATATCGAACGATTGCGAGGGCTGGGAAGTGAATCCTTAGCTTATTTCGAAGCAGAACGTGTTGCAAAGGTAAATATCGCGTTTCCGAGTCTCCTACAGTGATTTATCGTTATATCGAACGATTGCGAGGGCTGGGAAGTGAATCCTTAGCTTCTTTCGATGCAGAACGTGTGGCAAAGGTAAATATCGCGTTTCCGAGTCTCCTACAGTGATTTATCGTTATATCGAACGATTGCGAGGGCTGGGAAGTGAATCCTTAGCTCATTTCGATGCAGAACGTGTGGAAAAGGAGAATATCGCGTTTCCGAGCCTCCTAGAGTGATTTATCGTTATATCGAACGATTGCGAGGGCTGGGAAGTGAATCCTTAGCTTCTTTCGATGCAGAACGTGTGGCAAAGGTAAATATCGCGTTTCCGAGTCTCCTACAGTGATTTATCGTTATATCGAACGATTGCGAGGGCTGGGAAGTGAATCCTTAACTTCTTTCGATGCAGAACGTGTGGCAAAGGTAAATATCGCGTTTCCGAGTCTCCTACAGTGATTTATCGTTATATCGAACGATTGCGAGGGCTGGGAAGTGAATCCTTAGCTTATTTCGATGCAGAACGTGTGGCAAAGGTAAATATCGCGTTTCCGAGTCTCCTACAGTGATTTATCGTTATATCGAACGATTGCGAGGGCTGGGAAGTGAATCCTTAGCTTATTTCGATGCAGAACGTGTGGAAAAGGAGAATATCGCGTTTCCGAGCTTCCTAGAGTGATTTATCGTTATATCGAACGATTGCGAGGGCTGGGAAGTGAATCCTTAGCTTATTTCGATGCAGAACGTGTGGAAAAGGAGAATATCGCGTTTCCGAGCCTCCTAGAGTGATTTATCGTTATATCGAACGATTGCGAGGGCTGGGAAGTGAATCCTTAGCTTATTTCGATGCAGAACGTGTGGAAAAGGAGAATATCGCGTTTCCGAGCCTCCTAGAGTGATTTATCGTTATATCGAACGATTGCGAGGGCTGGGAAGTGAATCCTTAGCTTATTTCGATGCAGAACGTGTGGAAAAGGAGAATATCGCGTTTCCGAGCCTCCTAGAGTGATTTATCGTTATATCGAACGATTGCGAGGGCTGGCAAGTGAATCCTTAGCTTCTTTCGATGCAGAACGTGTGGAAAAGGAGAATATCGCGTTTCCGAGCCTCCTAGAGTGATTTATCGTTATATCGAACGATTGCGAGGGCTGGGAAGTGAATCCTTAGCTTCTTTCGATGCAGAACGTGTGGAAAAGGTGAATATCGCGTTTCCGAGCCTCCTAGAGTGATTTATCGTTATATCGAACGATTGCGAGGGCTGGGAAGTGAATCCTTAGCTTATTTCGATGCAGAACGTGTGGAAAAGGAGAATATCGCGTTTCCGAATCTCCTACAGTGATTTATCGTTATATCGAACGATTGCGAGGGCTGGGAAGTGAATCCTTAGCTTATTTCGATGCAGAACGTGTGGAAAAGGAGAATATCGCGTTTCCGAGCCTCCTAGAGTGATTTATCGTTATATCGAACGATTGCGAGGGCTGGCAAGTGAATCCTTAGCTTCTTTCGATGCAGAACGTGTGGCAAAGGTAAATATCGCCTTTCCGAGTCTCCTACAGTGATTTATCGTTATATCGAACGATTGCGAGGGCTGGGAAGTGAATCCTTAGCTTCTTTCGATGCAGAACGTGTGGAAAAGGTGAATATCGCGTTTCCGAGCCTCCTAGAGTGATTTATCGTTATATCGAAAGATTGCGAGTGCTGGGAAGTGAATCCTTAGCTTATTTCGATGCAGAACGTGTGGAAAAGGAGAATATCGCGTTTCCGAATCTCCTACAGTGATTTATCGTTATATCGAACGATTGCGAGGGCTGGGAAGTGAATCCTTAGCTTATTTCGATGCAGAACGTGTGACAAAGGTAAATATCGCGTTTCCGAGCCTCCTAGAGTGATTTATCGTTATATCGAACGATTGCGAGGGCTGGGAAGTGAATCCTTAGCTTATTTCGAAGCAGAACGTGTGGAAAAGGTGAATATCGCGGTTCCGAGCCTCCTAGAGTGATTTATCGTTATATCGAACGATTGCGAGGGCTGGGAAGTGAATCCTTAGCTTATTTCGATGCAGAACGTGTGGAAAAGGTAAATATCGCGTTTCCGAGTCTCCTACAGTGATTTATCGTTATATCGAACGATTGCGAGGGCTGGGAAGTGAATCCTTAACTTATTTCGATGCAGAACGTGTGGAAAAGGAGAATATCGCGTTTCCGAGCATCCTAGAGTGATTTATCGTTATATCGAACGATTGCGAGGGCTGGGAAGTGAATCCTTAGCTTATTTCGATGCAGAACGTGTGGAAAAGGAGAATATCGCGTTTCCGAGCCTCCTAGAGTGATTTATCGTTATATCGAACGATTGCGAGGGCTGGCAAGTGAATCCTTAGCTTCTTTCGATGCAGAACGTGTGGCAAAGGTAAATATCGCCTTTCCGAGTCTCCTACAGTGATTTATCGTTATATCGAACGATTGCGAGGGCTGGGAAGTGAATCCTTAGCTTCTTTCGATGCAGAACGTGTGGAAAAGGTGAATATCGCGTTTCCGAGCCTCCTAGAGTGATTTATCGTTATATCGAAAGATTGCGAGTGCTGGGAAGTGAATCCTTAGCTTATTTCGATGCAGAACGTGTGGAAAAGGAGAATATCGCGTTTCCGAATCTCCTACAGTGATTTATCGTTATATCGAACGATTGCGAGGGCTGGGAAGTGAATCCTTAGCTTATTTCGATGCAGAACGTGTGACAAAGGTAAATATCGCGTTTCCGAGCCTCCTAGAGTGATTTATCGTTATATCGAACGATTGCGAGGGCTGGGAAGTGAATCCTTAGCTTATTTCGAAGCAGAACGTGTGGAAAAGGTGAATATCGCGGTTCCGAGCCTCCTAGAGTGATTTATCGTTATATCGAACGATTGCGAGGGCTGGGAAGTGAATCCTTAGCTTATTTCGATGCAGAACGTGTGGAAAAGGTAAATATCGCGTTTCCGAGTCTCCTACAGTGATTTATCGTTATATCGAACGATTGCGAGGGCTGGGAAGTGAATCCTTAACTTATTTCGATGCAGAACGTGTGGAAAAGGAGAATATCGCGTTTCCGAGCATCCTAGAGTGATTTATCGTTATATCGAACGATTGCGAGGGCTGGGAAGTGAATCCTTAGCTTATTTCGATGCAGAACGTGTGGAAAAGGAGAATATCGCGTTTCCGAGCCTCCTAGAGTGATTTATCGTTATATCGAACGATTGCGAGGGCTGGGAAGTGAATCCTTAGCTTCTTTCGATGCAGAACGTGTGGAAAAGGTAAATATCGCGTTTCCGAGTCTCCTACAGTGATTTATCGTTATATCGAACGATTGCGAGGGCTGGCAAGTGAATCCTTAGCTTCTTTCGATGCAGAACGTGTGGCAAAGGTAAATATCGCGTTTCCGAGTCTCCTACAGTGATTTATCGTTATATCGAACGATTGCGAGGGCTGGCAAGTGAATCCTTAGCTTCTTTCGATGCAGAACGTGTGGAAAAGGTGAATATCGCGTTTCCGAGCCTCCTAGAGTGATTTATCTTTATATCGAACGATTGCGAGGGCTGGGAAGTGAATCCTTAGCTTATTTCGATGCAGAACGTGTGGAAAAGGAGAATATCGCGTTTCCGAGTCTCCTACAGTGATTTATCGTTATATCGAACGATTGCGAGGGCTGGGAAGTGAATCCTTAGCTTCTTTCGATGCAGAACGTGTGGCAAAGGTAAATATCGCGTTTCCGAGTCTCCTACCGTGATTTATCGTTATATCGAACGATTGCGAGGGCTGGGAAGTGAATCCTTAGCTTATTTCGATGCAGAACGTGTGGAAAAGGAGAATATCGCGTTTCCGAATCTCCTACAGTGATTTATCGTTATATCGAACGATTGCGAGGGCTGGCAAGTGAATCCTTAGCTTCTTTCGATGCAGAACGTGTGGCAAAGGTAAATATCGCGTTTCCGAGTCTCCTACAGTGATTTATCGTTATATCGAACGATTGCGAGGGCTGGGAAGTGAATCCTTAGCTTATTTCGATGCAGAACGTGTGGAAAAGGAGAATATCGCGTTTCCGAGCTTCCTAGAGTGATTTATCGTTATATCGAACGATTGCGAGGGCTGGGAAGTGAATCCTTAGCTTCTTTCGATGCAGAACGTGTGGAAAAGGAGAATATCGCGTTTCCGAGCCTCCTAGAGTGATTTATCGTTATATCGAACGATTGCGAGGGCTGGGAAGTGAATCCTTAGCTTCTTTCGATGCAGAACGTGTGGAAAAGGAGAATATCGCGTTTCCGAGCCTCCTAGAGTGATTTATCGTTATATCGAACGATTGCGAGGGCTGGGAAGTGAATCCTTAGCTTCTTTCGATGCAGAACGTGTGGAAAAGGTGAATATCGCGTTTCCGAGCCTCCTAGAGTGATTTATCGTTATATCGAACGATTGCGAGGGCTGGGAAGTGAATCCTTAGCTTATTTCGATGCAGAACGTGTGGAAAAGGAGAATATCGCGTTTCCGAATCTCCTACAGTGATTTATCGTTATATCGAACGATTGCGAGGGCTGGGAAGTGAATCCTTAGCTTATTTCGATGCAGAACGTGTGGAAAAGGAGAATATCGCGTTTCCGAGCCTCCTAGAGTGATTTATCGTTATATCGAACGATTGCGAGGGTTGGGAAGTGAATCCTTAGCTTATTTCGATGCAGAACGTGTGGAAAAGGAGAATATCGCGTTTCCGAGCCTCCTAGAGTGATTTATCGTTATATCGAACGATTGCGAGGGCTGGCAAGTGAATCCTTAGCTTCTTTCGATGCAGAACGTGTGGCAAAGGTAAATATCGCGTTTCCGAGTCTCCTACAGTGATTTATCGTTATATCGAACGATTGCGAGGGCTGGGAAGTGAATCCTTAGCTTCTTTCGATGCAGAACGTGTGGAAAAGGTGAATATCGCGTTTCCGAGCCTCCTAGAGTGATTTATCGTTATATCGAACGATTGCGAGGGCTGGGAAGTGAATCCTTAGCTTCTTTCGATGCAGAACGTGTGGCAAAGGTAAATATCGCGTTTCCGAGTCTCCTACAGTGATTTATCGTTATATCGAACGATTGCGAGGGCTGGGAAGTGAATCCTTAGCTTATTTCGATGCAGAACGTGTGGAAAAGGAGAATATCGCGTTTCCGAGCTTCCTAGAGTGATTTATCGTTATATCGAACGATTGCGAGGGCTGGGAAGTGAATCCTTAGCTTCTTTCGATGCAGAACGTGTGGAAAAGGAGAATATCGCGTTTCCGAGCCTCCTAGAGTGATTTATCGTTATATCGAACGATTGCGAGGGCTGGGAAGTGAATCCTTAGCTTCTTTCGATGCAGAACGTGTGGAAAAGGAGAATATCGCGTTTCCGAGCCTCCTAGAGTGATTTATCGTTATATCGAACGATTGCGAGGGCTGGGAAGTGAATCCTTAGCTTCTTTCGATGCAGAACGTGTGGAAAAGGTGAATATCGCGTTTCCGAGCCTCCTAGAGTGATTTATCGTTATATCGAACGATTGCGAGGGCTGGGAAGTGAATCCTTAGCTTATTTCGATGCAGAACGTGTGGAAAAGGAGAATATCGCGTTTCCGAATCTCCTACAGTGATTTATCGTTATATCGAACGATTGCGAGGGCTGGGAAGTGAATCCTTAGCTTATTTCGATGCAGAACGTGTGGAAAAGGAGAATATCGCGTTTCCGAGCCTCCTAGAGTGATTTATCGTTATATCGAACGATTGCGAGGGTTGGGAAGTGAATCCTTAGCTTATTTCGATGCAGAACGTGTGGAAAAGGAGAATATCGCGTTTCCGAGCCTCCTAGAGTGATTTATCGTTATATCGAACGATTGCGAGGGCTGGCAAGTGAATCCTTAGCTTCTTTCGATGCAGAACGTGTGGCAAAGGTAAATATCGCGTTTCCGAGTCTCCTACAGTGATTTATCGTTATATCGAACGATTGCGAGGGCTGGGAAGTGAATCCTTAGCTTCTTTCGATGCAGAACGTGTGGAAAAGGTGAATATCGCGTTTCCGAGCCTCCTAGAGTGATTTATCGTTATATCGAACGATTGCGAGGGCTGGGAAGTGAATCCTTAGCTTATTTCGAAGCAGAACGTGTGGAAAAGGTGAATATCGCGGTTCCGAGCCTCCTAGAGTGATTTATCGTTATATCGAACGATTGCGAGGGCTGGGAAGTGAATCCTTAACTCATTTCGATGCAGAACGTGTGGAAAAAGAGAATATCGCGTTTCCGAGCCTCCTAGAGTGATTTATCGTTATATCGAAAGATTGCGAGGGCTGGGAAGTGAATCCTTAGCTTATTTCGATGCAGAACGTGTGGAAAAGGAGAATATCGCGTTTCCGAATCTCCTAGAATGATTTATCGTTATATCGAACGATTGCGAGGGCTGGGAAGTGAATCCTTAGCTTCTTTCGATGCAGAACGTGTGGCAAAGGTAAATATCGCGTTTCCGAGTCTCCTACAGTGATTTATCGTTATATCGAACGATTGCGAGGGCTGGGAAGTGAATCCTTAGCTCATTTCGATGCAGAACGTGTGGAAAAGGAGAATATCGCGTTTCCGAGCCTCCTAGAGTGATTTATCGTTATATCGAACGATTGCGAGGGCTGGGAAGTGAATCCTTAGCTTCTTTCGATGCAGAACGTGTGGCAAAGGTAAATATCGCGTTTCCGAGTCTCCTACAGTGATTTATCGTTATATCGAACGATTGCGAGGGCTGGCAAGTGAATCCTAAGCTTATTTCGATGCAGAACGTGTGGAAAAGGAGAATATCGCGTTTCCGAGTCTCCTACAGTGATTTATCGTTATATCGAACGATTGCGAGGGCTGGGAAGTGAATCCTTAGCTTCTTTCGATGCAGAACGTGTGGCAAAGGTAAATATCGCGTTTCCGAGTCTCCTACCGTGATTTATCGTTATATCGAACGATTGCGAGGGCTGGCAAGTGAATCCTTAGCTTCTTTCGATGCAGAACGTGTGGAAAAGGTAAATATCGCGTTTCCGAGTCTCCTACAGTGATTTATCGTTATATCGAACGATTGCGAGGGCTGGGAAGTGAATCCTTAACTTCTTTCGATGCAGAACGTGTGGAAAAGGAGAATATCGCGTTTCCGAGCCTCCTAGAGTGATTTATCGTTATATCGAACGATTGCGAGGGCTGGGAAGTGAATCCTTAGCTTCTTTCGATGCAGAACGTGTGGAAAAGGAGAATATCGCGTTTCCGAGCCTCCTAGAGTGATTTATCGTTATATCGAACGATTGCGAGGGCTGGGAAGTGAATCCTTAGCTTCTTTCGATGCAGAACGTGTGGAAAAGGTGAATATCGCGTTTCCGAGCCTCCTAGAGTGATTTATCGTTATATCGAACGATTGCGAGGGCTGGGAAGTGAATCCTTAGCTTATTTCGATGCAGAACGTGTGGAAAAGGAGAATATCGCGTTTCCGAATCTCCTACAGTGATTTATCGTTATATCGAACGATTGCGAGGGCTGGGAAGTGAATCCTTAGCTTATTTCGATGCAGAACGTGTGGAAAAGGAGAATATCGCGTTTCCGAGCCTCCTAGAGTCATTTATCGTTATATCGAACGATTGCGAGGTCTGGCAAGTGAATCCTTAGCTTCTTTCGATGCAGAACGTGTGGCAAAGGTAAATATCGCGCTTCCGAGTCTCCTACAGTGATTTATCGTTATATCGAACGATTGCGAGGGCTGGCAAGTGAATCCTTAGCTTCTTTCGATGCAGAACGTGTGGAAAAGGTGAATATCGCGTTTCCGAGCCTCCTAGAGTGATTTATCGTTATATCGAACGATTGCGAGGGCTGGGAAGTGAATCCTAAGCTTATTTCGATGCAGAACGTGTGGAAAAGGAGAATATCGCGTTTCCGAGTCTCCTACAGTGATTTATCGTTATATCGAACGATTGCGAGGGCTGGGAAGTGAATCCTTAGCTTCTTTCGCTGCAGAACGTGTGGCAAAGGTAAATATCGCGTTTCCGAGTCTCCTACCGTGATTTATCGTTATATCGAACGATTGCGAGGGCTGGCAAGTGAATCCTTAGCTTCTTTCGATGCAGAACGTGTGGAAAAGGAGAATATCGCGTTTCCGAATCTCCTACAGTGATTTATCGTTATATCGAACGATTGCGAGGGCTGGGAAGTGAATCCTTAGCTTCTTTCGATGCAGAACGTGTGGAAAAGGTGAATATCGCGTTTCCGAGCCTCCTAGAGTGATTTATCGTTATATCGAACGATTGCGAGGGCTGGGAAGTGAATCCTTAGCTTATTTCGATGCAGAACGTGTGGAAAAGGAGAATATCGCGTTTCCGAATCTCCTACAGTGATTTATCGTTATATCGAACGATTGCGAGGGCTGGGAAGTGAATCCTTAGCTTATTTCGATGCAGAACGTGTGGAAAAGGAGAATATCGCGTTTCCGAGCCTCCTAGAGTGATTTATCGTTATATCGAACGATTGCGAGGGCTGGCAAGTGAATCCTTAGCTTCTTTCGATGCAGAACGTGTGGCAAAGGTAAATATCGCGTTTCCGAGTCTCCTACAGTGATTTATCGTTATATCGAACGATTGCGAGGGCTGGCAAGTGAATCCTTAGCTTCTTTCGATGCAGAACGTGTGGAAAAGGAGAATATCGCGTTTCCGAGCCTCCTAGAGTCATTTATCGTTATATCGAACGATTGCGAGGTCTGGCAAGTGAATCCTTAGCTTCTTTCGATGCAGAACGTGTGGCAAAGGTAAATATCGCGCTTCCGAGTCTCCTACAGTGATTTATCGTTATATCGAACGATTGCGAGGGCTGGCAAGTGAATCCTTAGCTTCTTTCGATGCAGAACGTGTGGAAAAGGTGAATATCGCGTTTCCGAGCCTCCTAGAGTGATTTATCGTTATATCGAACGATTGCGAGGGCTGGGAAGTGAATCCTAAGCTTATTTCGATGCAGAACGTGTGGAAAAGGAGAATATCGCGTTTCCGAGTCTCCTACAGTGATTTATCGTTATATCGAACGATTGCGAGGGCTGGGAAGTGAATCCTTAGCTTCTTTCGATGCAGAACGTGTGGCAAAGGTAAATATCGCGTTTCCGAGTCTCCTACCGTGATTTATCGTTATATCGAACGATTGCGAGGGCTGGCAAGTGAATCCTTAGCTTCTTTCGATGCAGAACGTGTGGAAAAGGAGAATATCGCGTTTCCGAATCTCCTACAGTGATTTATCGTTATATCGAACGATTGCGAGGGCTGGGAAGTGAATCCTTAGCTTCTTTCGATGCAGAACGTGTGGAAAAGGTGAATATCGCGTTTCCGAGCCTCCTAGAGTGATTTATCGTTATATCGAACGATTGCGAGGGCTGGGAAGTGAATCCTTAGCTTATTTCGATGCAGAACGTGTGGAAAAGGAGAATATCGCGTTTCCGAATCTCCTACAGTGATTTATCGTTATATCGAACGATTGCGAGGGCTGGGAAGTGAATCCTTAGCTTATTTCGATGCAGAACGTGTGGAAAAGGAGAATATCGCGTTTCCGAGCCTCCTAGAGTGATTTATCGTTATATCGAACGATTGCGAGGGCTGGCAAGTGAATCCTTAGCTTCTTTCGATGCAGAACGTGTGGCAAAGGTAAATATCGCGTTTCCGAGTCTCCTACAGTGATTTATCGTTATATCGAACGATTGCGAGGGCTGGGAAGTGAATCCTTAGCTTCTTTCGATGCAGAACGTGTGGAAAAGGTGAATATCGCGTTTCCGAGCCTCCTGGAGTGATTTATCGTTATATCGAACGATTGCGAGGGCTGGGAAGTGAATCCTTAGCTTATTTCGAAGCAGAACATGTGGCAAAGGTAAATATCGCGTTTCCGAGTCTCCTACAGTGATTTATCGTTATATCGAACGATTGCGAGGGCTGGGAAGTGAATCCTTAGCTTCTTTCGATGCAGAACGTGTGGCAAAGGTAAATATCGCGTTTCCGAGTCTCCTACAGTGATTTATCGTTATATCGAACGATTGCGAGGGCTGGGAAGTGAATCCTTAGCTCATTTCGATGCAGAACGTGTGGAAAAGGAGAATATCGCGTTTCCGAGCCTCCTAGACTGATTTATCGTTATATCGAACGATTGCGAGGGCTGGGAAGTGAATCCTTAGCTTATTTCGATGCAGAACGTGTGGAAAAGGAGAATATCGCGTTTCCGAGCCTCTTAGAGTGATTTATCGTTATATCGAACGATTGCGAGGGCTGGGAAGTGAATCCTTAGCTTCTTTCGATGCAGAACGTGTGGCAAAGGTAAATATCGCGTTTCCGAGTCTCCTACAGTGATTTATCGTTATATCGAACGATTGCGAGGGCTGGGAAGTGAATCCTTAGCTCATTTCGATGCAGAACGTGTGGAAAAGGAGAATATCGCGTTTCCGAGCCTCCTAGAGTGATTTATCGTTATATCGAACGATTGCGAGGGCTGGGAAGTGAATCCTTAGCTTCTTTCGATGCAGAACGTGTGGCAAAGGTAAATATCGCGTTTCCGAGTCTCCTACAGTGATTTATCGTTATATCGAACGATTGCGAGGGCTGGGAAGTGAATCCTTAACTTCTTTCGATGCAGAACGTGTGGCAAAGGTAAATATCGCGTTTCCGAGTCTCCTACAGTGATTTATCGTTATATCGAACGATTGCGAGGGCTGGGAAGTGAATCCTTAGCTTATTTCGATGCAGAACGTGTGGCAAAGGTAAATATCGCGTTTCCGAGTCTCCTACAGTGATTTATCGTTATATCGAACGATTGCGAGGGCTGGGAAGTGAATCCTTAACTTCTTTCGATGCAGAACGTGTGGCAAAGGTAAATATCGCGTTTCCGAGTCTCCTACAGTGATTTATCGTTATATCGAACGATTGCGAGGGCTGGGAAGTGAATCCTTAGCTTATTTCGATGCAGAACGTGTGGCAAAGGTAAATATCGCGTTTCCGAGTCTCCTACAGTGATTTATCGTTATATCGAACGATTGCGACGGCTGGGAAGTGAATCCTTAACTTCTTTCGATGCAGAACGTGTGGCAAAGGTAAATATCGCGTTTCCGAGTCTCCTACCGTGATTTATCGTTATATCGAACGATTGCGAGGGCTGGCAAGTGAATCCTTAGCTTCTTTCGATGCAGAACGTGTGGAAAAGGTGAATATCGCGTTTCCGAGCCTCCTAGAGTGATTTATCGTTATATCGAACGATTGCGAGGGCTGGGAAGTGAATCCTTAGCTTATTTCGATGCAGATCGTGTGGGAAAGGAGAATATCGCGTTTCCGAGTCTCCTACAGTGATTTATCGTTATATCGAACGATTGCGAGGGCTGGGAAGTGAATCCTTAGCTTCTTTCGATGCAGAACGTGTGGAAAAGGTGAATATCGCGTTTCCGAGCCTCCTAGAGTGATTTATCGTTATATCGAACGATTGCGAGGGCTGGGAAGTGAATCCTTAGCTTATTTCGAAGCAGAACGTGTGGCAAAGGTAAATATCGCGTTTCCGAGTCTCCTACAGTGATTTATCGTTATATCGAACGATTGCGAGGGCTGGGAAGTGAATCCTTAGCTTCTTTCGATGCAGAACGTGTGGCAAAGGTAAATATCGCGTTTCCGAGTCTCCTACAGTGATTTATCGTTATATCGAACGATTGCGAGGGCTGGGAAGTGAATCCTTAGCTCATTTCGATGCAGAACGTGTGGAAAAGGAGAATATCGCGTTTCCGAGCCTCCTAGAGTGATTTATCGTTATATCGAACGATTGCGAGGGCTGGGGAGTGAATCCTTAGCTTCTTTCGATGCAGAACGTGTGGCAAAGGTAAATATCGCGTTTCCGAGTCTCCTACAGTGATTTATCGTTATATCGAACGATTGCGAGGGCTGGGAAGTGAATCCTTAACTTCTTTCGATGCAGAACGTGTGGCAAAGGTAAATATCGCGTTTCCGAGTCTCCTACAGTGATTTATCGTTATATCGAACGATTGCGAGGGCTGGGAAGTGAATCCTTAGCTTATTTCGATGCAGAACGTGTGGCAAAGGTAAATATCGCGTTTCCGAGTCTCCTACAGTGATTTATCGTTATATCGAACGATTGCGAGGGCTGGGAAGTGAATCCTTAACTTCTTTCGATGCAGAACGTGTGGCAAAGGTAAATATCGCGTTTCCGAGTCTCCTACAGTGATTTATCGTTATATCGAACGATTGCGAGGGCTGGGAAGTGAATCCTTAGCTTATTTCGATGCAGAACGTGTGGCAAAGGTAAATATCGCGTTTCCGAGTCTCCTACAGTGATTTATCGTTATATCGAACGATTGCGAGGGCTGGCAAGTGAATCCTTAGCTTCTTTCGATGCAGAACGTGTGGCAAAGGTAAATATCGCGTTTCCGAGTCTCCTACAGTGATTTATCGTTATATCGAACGATTGCGAGGGCTGGGAAGTGAATCCTTAGCTTCTTTCGATGCAGAACGTGTGGAAAAGGTGAATATCGCGTTTCCGAGCCTCCTAGAGTGATTTATCGTTATATCGAACGATTGCGAGGGCTGGGAAGTGAATCCTTAGCTTATTTCGAAGCAGAACGTGTGGCAAAGGTAAATATCGCGTTTCCGAGTCTCCTACAGTGATTTATCGTTATATCGAACGATTGCGAGGGCTGGGAAGTGAATCCTTAGCTCATTTCGATGCAGAACGTGTGGAAAAGGAGAATATCGCGTTTCCGAGCCTCCTAGAGTGATTTATCGTTATATCGAACGATTGCGAGGGCTGGGGAGTGAATCCTTAGCTTCTTTCGATGCAGAACGTGTGGCAAAGGTAAATATCGCGTTTCCGAGTCTCCTACAGTGATTTATCGTTATATCGAACGATTGCGAGGGCTGGGAAGTGAATCCTTAACTTCTTTCGATGCAGAACGTGTGGCAAAGGTAAATATCGCGTTTCCGAGTCTCCTACAGTGATTTATCGTTATATCGAACGATTGCGAGGGCTGGGAAGTGAATCCTTAGCTTATTTCGATGCAGAACGTGTGGCAAAGGTAAATATCGCGTTTCCGAGTCTCCTACAGTGATTTATCGTTATATCGAACGATTGCGAGGGCTGGGAAGTGAATCCTTAGCTTATTTCGATGCAGAACGTGTGGAAAAGGAGAATATCGCGTTTCCGAGCTTCCTAGAGTGATTTATCGTTATATCGAACGATTGCGAGGGCTGGGAAGTGAATCCTTAGCTTATTTCGATGCAGAACGTGTGGAAAAGGAGAATATCGCGTTTCCGAGCATCCTAGAGTGATTTATCGTTATATCGAACGATTGTTAGGGCTGGGAAGTGAATCCTTAGCTTATTTCGATGCAGAACGTGTGGAAAAGGAGAATATCGCGTTTCCGAGCCTCCTAGAGTGATTTATCGTTATATCGAACGATTGCGAGGGCTGGGAAGTGAATCCTTAGCTTATTTCGATGCAGAACGTGTGGAAAAGGAGAATATCGCGTTTCCGAGCCTCCTAGAGTGATTTATCGTTATATCGAACGATTGCGAGGGCTGGGAAGTGGATCCTTAGCTTCTTTCGATGCAGAACGTGTGGAAAAGGAGAATATCGCGTTTCCGAGCCTCCTAGAGTGATTTATCGTTATATCGAACGATTGCGAGGGCTGGGAAGTGAATCCTTAGCTTCTTTCGATGCAGAACGTGTGGAAAAGGTGAATATCGCGTTTCCGAGCCTCCTAGAGTGATTTATCGTTATATCGAACGATTGCGAGGGCTGGGAAGTGAATCCTTAGCTTATTTCGATGCAGAACGTGTGGCAAAGGTAAATATCGCGTTTCCGAGTCTCCTACAGTGATTTATCGTTATATCGAACGATTGCGAGGGCTGGGAAGTGAATCCTTAGCTTATTTCGATGCAGAACGTGTGGAAAAGGAGAATATCGCGTTTCCGAGCCTCCTAGAGTGATTTATCGTTATATCGAACGATTGCGAGGGCTGGGAAGTGAATCCTTAGCTTCTTTCGATGCAGAACGTGTGGAAAAGGTAAATATCGCGTTTCCGAGTCTCCTACAGTGATTTATCGTTATATCGAACGATTGCGAGGGCTGGCAAGTGAATCCTTAGCTTCTTTCGATGCAGAACGTGTGGAAAAGGTGAATATCGCGTTTCCGAGCCTCCTAGAGTGATTTATCGTTATATCGAACGATTGCGAGGGCTGGGAAGTGAATCCTTAGCTTCTTTCGATGCAGAACGTGTGGAAAAGGTAAATATCGCGTTTCCGAGTCTCCTACAGTGATTTATCGTTATATCGAACGATTGCGAGGGCTGGCAAGTGAATCCTTAGCTTCTTTCGATGCAGAACGTGTGGAAAAGGTGAATATCGCGTTTCCGAGCCTCCTAGAGTGATTTATCGTTATATCGAACGATTGCGAGGGCTGGGAAGTGAATCCTTAGCTTCTTTCGATGCAGAACGTGTGGAACAGGTAAATATCGCGTTTCCGAGTCTCCTACAGTGATTTATCGTTATATCGAACGATTGCGAGGGCTGGCAAGTGAATCCTTAGCTTCTTTCGATGCGGAACGTGTGGAAAAGGTGAATATCGCTTTTCCGAGCCTCCTAGAGTGATTTATCGTTATATCGAATGATTGCGAGGGCTGGGAAGTGAATCCTTAGCTTATTTCGATGCAGAACGTGTGGAAAAGGAGAATATCGCGTTTCCGAGCCTCCTAGAGTGATTTATCGTTATATCGAACGATTGCGAGGGCTGGGAAGTGAATCCTTAGCTTCTTTCGATGCAGAACGTGTGGAAAAGGTAAATATCGCGTTTCCGAGTCTCCTACAGTGATTTATCGTTATATCGAACGATTGCGAGGGCTGGCAAGTGAATCCTTAGCTTCTTTCGATGCAGAACGTGTGGCAAAGGTAAATATCGCGTTTCCGAGTCTCCTACAGTGATTTATCGTTATATCGAACGATTGCGAGGGCTGGCAAGTGAATCCTTAGCTTCTTTCGATGCAGAACGTGTGGAAAAGGTGAATATCGCGTTTCCGAGCCTCCTAGAGTGATTTATCGTTATATCGAACGATTGCGAGGGCTGGGAAGTGAATCCTTAGCTTATTTCGATGCAGAACGTGTGGAAAAGGAGAATATCGCGTTTCCGAGCCTCCTAGAGTGATTTATCGTTATATCGAACGATTGCGAGGGCTGGGAAGTGAATCCTTAGCTTCTTTCGATGCAGAACGTGTGGAAAAGGTAAATATCGCGTTTCCGAGTCTCCTACAGTGATTTATCGTTATATCGAACGATTGCGAGGGCTGGGAAGTGAATCCTTAGCTTCTTTCGATGCAGAACGTGTGGCAAAGGTAAATATCGCGTTTCCGAGTCTCCTACAGTGATTTATCGTTATATCGAACGATTGCGAGGGCTGGGAAGTGAATCCTTAGCTTCTTTCGATGCAGAACCTGTGGAAAAGGTAAATATCGCGTTTCCGAGTCTCCTACAGTGATTTATCGTTATATCGAACGATTGCGAGGGCTGGCAAGTGAATCCTTAGCTTCTTTCGATGCAGAACGTGTGGAAAAGGTGAATATCGCGTTTCCGAGCCTCCTAGAGTGATTTATCGTTATATCGAACGATTGCGAGGGCTGGGAAGTGAATCCTTAGCTTATTTCGATGCAGATCGTGTGGGAAAGGAGAATATCGCGTTTCCGAGTCTCCTACAGTGATTTATCGTTATATCGAACGATTGCGAGGGCTGGCAAGTGAATCCTTAGCTTATTTCGATGCAGAACGTGTGGAAAAGGAGAATATCGCGTTTCCGAGCCTCCTAGAGTGATTTATCGTTATATCGAACGATTGCGAGGGCTGGGAAGTGAATCCTTAGCTTCTTTCGATGCAGAACGTGTGGAAAAGGTAAATATCGCGTTTCCGAGTCTCCTACAGTGATTTATCGTTATATCGAACGATTGCGAGGGCTGGGAAGTGAATCCTTAGCTTCTTTCGATGCAGAACGTGTGGCAAAGGTAAATATCGCGTTTCCGAGTCTCCTACAGTGATTTATCGTTATATCGAACGATTGCGAGGGCTGGGAAGTGAATCCTTAGCTTATTTCGATGCAGAACGTGTGGAAAAGGTGAATATCGCGTTTCCGAGCCTCCTGGAGTGATTTATCGTTATATCGAACGATTGCGAGGGCTGGGAAGTGAATCCTTAGCTTATTTCGAAGCAGAACATGTGGCAAAGGTAAATATCGCGTTTCCGAGTCTCCTACAGTGATTTATCGTTATATCGAACGATTGCGAGGGTTGGGAAGTGAATCCTTAGCTTCTTTCGATGCAGAACGTGTGGCAAAGGTAAATATCGCGTTTCCGAGTCTCCTACAGTGATTTATCGTTATATCGAACGATTGCGAGGGCTGGGAAGTGAATCCTTAGCTCATTTCGATGCAGAACGTGTGGAAAAGGAGAATATCGCGTTTCCGAGCCTCCTAGACTGATTTATCGTTATATCGAACGATTGCGAGGGCTGGGAAGTGAATCCTTAGCTTATTTCGATGCAGAACGTGTGGAAAAGGAGAATATCGCGTTTCCGAGCCTCTTAGAGTGATTTATCGTTATATCGAACGATTGCGAGGGCTGGGAAGTGAATCCTTAGCTTCTTTCGATGCAGAACGTGTGGCAAAGGTAAATATCGCGTTTCCGAGTCTCCTACAGTGATTTATCGTTATATCGAACGATTGCGAGGGCTGGGAAGTGAATCCTTAGCTCATTTCGATGCAGAACGTGTGGAAAAGGAGAATATCGCGTTTCCGAGCCTCCTAGAGTGATTTATCGTTATATCGAACGATTGCGAGGGCTGGGAAGTGAATCCTTAGCTTCTTTCGATGCAGAACGTGTGGCAAAGGTAAATATCGCGTTTCCGAGTCTCCTACAGTGATTTATCGTTATATCGAACGATTGCGAGGGCTGGCAAGTGAATCCTTAGCTTCTTTCGATGCAGAACGTGTGGCAAAGGTAAATATCGCGTTTCCGAGTCTCCTACAGTGATTTATCGTTATATCGAACGATTGCGAGGGCTGGGAAGTGAATCCTTAGCTCATTTCGATGCAGAACGTGTGGAAAAGGAGAATATCGCGTTTCCGAGCCTCCTAGACTGATTTATCGTTATATCGAACGATTGCGAGGGCTGGGAAGTGAATCCTTAGCTTATTTCGATGCAGAACGTGTGGAAAAGGAGAATATCGCGTTTCCGAGCCTCTTAGAGTGATTTATCGTTATATCGAACGATTGCGAGGGCTGGGAAGTGAATCCTTAGCTTCTTTCGATGCAGAACGTGTGGCAAAGGTAAATATCGCGTTTCCGAGTCTCCTACAGTGATTTATCGTTATATCGAACGATTGCGAGGGCTGGGAAGTGAATCCTTAGCTCATTTCGATGCAGAACGTGTGGAAAAGGAGAATATCGCGTTTCCGAGCCTCCTAGAGTGATTTATCGTTATATCGAACGATTGCGAGGGCTGGGAAGTGAATCCTTAGCTTCTTTCGATGCAGAACGTGTGGCAAAGGTAAATATCGCGTTTCCGAGTCTCCTACAGTGATTTATCGTTATATCGAACGATTGCGAGGGCTGGGAAGTGAATCCTTAACTTCTTTCGATGCAGAACGTGTGGCAAAGGTAAATATCGCGTTTCCGAGTCTCCTACAGTGATTTATCGTTATATCGAACGATTGCGAGGGCTGGGAAGTGAATCCTTAGCTTATTTCGATGCAGAACGTGTGGCAAAGGTAAATATCGCGTTTCCGAGTCTCCTACAGTGATTTATCGTTATATCGAACGATTGCGAGGGCTGGCAAGTGAATCCTTAGCTTCTTTCGATGCAGAACGTGTGGCAAAGGTAAATATCGCGTTTCCGAGTCTCCTACAGTGATTTATCGTTATATCGAACGATTGCGAGGGCTGGGAAGTGAATCCTTAGCTTCTTTCGATGCAGAACGTGTGGAAAAGGTGAATATCGCGTTTCCGAGCCTCCTAGAGTGATTTATCGTTATATCGAACGATTGCGAGGGCTGGGAAGTGAATCCTTAGCTTATTTCGAAGCAGAACGTGTGGCAAAGGTAAATATCGCGTTTCCGAGTCTCCTACAGTGATTTATCGTTATATCGAACGATTGCGAGGGCTGGGAAGTGAATCCTTAGCTTCTTTCGATGCAGAACGTGTGGCAAAGGTAAATATCGCGTTTCCGAGTCTCCTACAGTGATTTATCGTTATATCGAACGATTGCGAGGGCTGGGAAGTGAATCCTTAGCTCATTTCGATGCAGAACGTGTGGAAAAGGAGAATATCGCGTTTCCGAGCCTCCTAGAGTGATTTATCGTTATATCGAACGATTGCGAGGGCTGGGAAGTGAATCCTTAGCTTCTTTCGATGCAGAACGTGTGGCAAAGGTAAATATCGCGTTTCCGAGTCTCCTACAGTGATTTATCGTTATATCGAACGATTGCGAGGGCTGGGAAGTGAATCCTTAGCTTCTTTCGATGCAGAACGTGTGGCAAAGGTAAATATCGCGTTTCCGAGTCTCCTACAGTGATTTATCGTTATATCGAACGATTGCGAGGGCTGGGAAGTGAATCCTTAGCTTCTTTCGATGCAGAACGTGTGGAAAAGGTGAATATCGCGTTTCCGAGCCTCCTAGAGTGATTTATCGTTATATCGAACGATTGCGAGGGCTGGGAAGTGAATCCTTAGCTTATTTCGAAGCAGAACGTGTTGCAAAGGTAAATATCGCGTTTCCGAGTCTCCTACAGTGATTTATCGTTATATCGAACGATTGCGAGGGCTGGGAAGTGAATCCTTAGCTTCTTTCGATGCAGAACGTGTGGCAAAGGTAAATATCGCGTTTCCGAGTCTCCTACAGTGATTTATCGTTATATCGAACGATTGCGAGGGCTGGGAAGTGAATCCTTAGCTCATTTCGATGCAGAACGTGTGGAAAAGGAGAATATCGCGTTTCCGAGCCTCCTAGAGTGATTTATCGTTATATCGAACGATTGCGAGGGCTGGGAAGTGAATCCTTAGCTTCTTTCGATGCAGAACGTGTGGCAAAGGTAAATATCGCGTTTCCGAGTCTCCTACAGTGATTTATCGTTATATCGAACGATTGCGAGGGCTGGGAAGTGAATCCTTAACTTCTTTCGATGCAGAACGTGTGGCAAAGGTAAATATCGCGTTTCCGAGTCTCCTACAGTGATTTATCGTTATATCGAACGATTGCGAGGGCTGGGAAGTGAATCCTTAGCTTATTTCGATGCAGAACGTGTGGCAAAGGTAAATATCGCGTTTCCGAGTCTCCTACAGTGATTTATCGTTATATCGAACGATTGCGAGGGCTGGGAAGTGAATCCTTAGCTTATTTCGATGCAGAACGTGTGGAAAAGGAGAATATCGCGTTTCCGAGCTTCCTAGAGTGATTTATCGTTATATCGAACGATTGCGAGGGCTGGGAAGTGAATCCTTAGCTTATTTCGATGCAGAACGTGTGGAAAAGGAGAATATCGCGTTTCCGAGCCTCCTAGAGTGATTTATCGTTATATCGAACGATTGCGAGGGCTGGGAAGTGAATCCTTAGCTTATTTCGATGCAGAACGTGTGGAAAAGGAGAATATCGCGTTTCCGAGCCTCCTAGAGTGATTTATCGTTATATCGAACGATTGCGAGGGCTGGGAAGTGAATCCTTAGCTTATTTCGATGCAGAACGTGTGGAAAAGGAGAATATCGCGTTTCCGAGCCTCCTAGAGTGATTTATCGTTATATCGAACGATTGCGAGGGCTGGGAAGTGAATCCTTAGCTTCTTTCGATGCAGAACGTGTGGAAAAGGAGAATATCGCGTTTCCGAGCCTCCTAGAGTGATTTATCGTTATATCGAACGATTGCGAGGGCTGGGAAGTGAATCCTTAGCTTCTTTCGATGCAGAACGTGTGGAAAAGGTGAATATCGCGTTTCCGAGCCTCCTAGAGTGATTTATCGTTATATCGAACGATTGCGAGGGCTGGGAAGTGAATCCTTAGCTTATTTCGATGCAGAACGTGTGGAAAAGGAGAATATCGCGTTTCCGAATCTCCTACAGTGATTTATCGTTATATCGAACGATTGCGAGGGCTGGGAAGTGAATCCTTAGCTTATTTCGATGCAGAACGTGTGGAAAAGGAGAATATCGCGTTTCCGAGCCTCCTAGAGTGATTTATCGTTATATCGAACGATTGCGAGGGCTGGCAAGTGAATCCTTAGCTTCTTTCGATGCAGAACGTGTGGCAAAGGTAAATATCGCCTTTCCGAGTCTCCTACAGTGATTTATCGTTATATCGAACGATTGCGAGGGCTGGGAAGTGAATCCTTAGCTTCTTTCGATGCAGAACGTGTGGAAAAGGTGAATATCGCGTTTCCGAGCCTCCTAGAGTGATTTATCGTTATATCGAAAGATTGCGAGTGCTGGGAAGTGAATCCTTAGCTTATTTCGATGCAGAACGTGTGGAAAAGGAGAATATCGCGTTTCCGAATCTCCTACAGTGATTTATCGTTATATCGAACGATTGCGAGGGCTGGGAAGTGAATCCTTAGCTTATTTCGATGCAGAACGTGTGACAAAGGTAAATATCGCGTTTCCGAGCCTCCTAGAGTGATTTATCGTTATATCGAACGATTGCGAGGGCTGGGAAGTGAATCCTTAGCTTATTTCGAAGCAGAACGTGTGGAAAAGGTGAATATCGCGGTTCCGAGCCTCCTAGAGTGATTTATCGTTATATCGAACGATTGCGAGGGCTGGGAAGTGAATCCTTAGCTTATTTCGATGCAGAACGTGTGGAAAAGGTAAATATCGCGTTTCCGAGTCTCCTACAGTGATTTATCGTTATATCGAACGATTGCGAGGGCTGGGAAGTGAATCCTTAACTTATTTCGATGCAGAACGTGTGGAAAAGGAGAATATCGCGTTTCCGAGCATCCTAGAGTGATTTATCGTTATATCGAACGATTGCGAGGGCTGGGAAGTGAATCCTTAGCTTATTTCGATGCAGAACGTGTGGAAAAGGAGAATATCGCGTTTCCGAGCCTCCTAGAGTGATTTATCGTTATATCGAACGATTGCGAGGGCTGGCAAGTGAATCCTTAGCTTCTTTCGATGCAGAACGTGTGGCAAAGGTAAATATCGCCTTTCCGAGTCTCCTACAGTGATTTATCGTTATATCGAACGATTGCGAGGGCTGGGAAGTGAATCCTTAGCTTCTTTCGATGCAGAACGTGTGGAAAAGGTGAATATCGCGTTTCCGAGCCTCCTAGAGTGATTTATCGTTATATCGAAAGATTGCGAGTGCTGGGAAGTGAATCCTTAGCTTATTTCGATGCAGAACGTGTGGAAAAGGAGAATATCGCGTTTCCGAATCTCCTACAGTGATTTATCGTTATATCGAACGATTGCGAGGGCTGGGAAGTGAATCCTTAGCTTATTTCGATGCAGAACGTGTGACAAAGGTAAATATCGCGTTTCCGAGCCTCCTAGAGTGATTTATCGTTATATCGAACGATTGCGAGGGCTGGGAAGTGAATCCTTAGCTTATTTCGAAGCAGAACGTGTGGAAAAGGTGAATATCGCGGTTCCGAGCCTCCTAGAGTGATTTATCGTTATATCGAACGATTGCGAGGGCTGGGAAGTGAATCCTTAGCTTATTTCGATGCAGAACGTGTGGAAAAGGTAAATATCGCGTTTCCGAGTCTCCTACAGTGATTTATCGTTATATCGAACGATTGCGAGGGCTGGGAAGTGAATCCTTAACTTATTTCGATGCAGAACGTGTGGAAAAGGAGAATATCGCGTTTCCGAGCATCCTAGAGTGATTTATCGTTATATCGAACGATTGCGAGGGCTGGGAAGTGAATCCTTAGCTTATTTCGATGCAGAACGTGTGGAAAAGGAGAATATCGCGTTTCCGAGCCTCCTAGAGTGATTTATCGTTATATCGAACGATTGCGAGGGCTGGGAAGTGAATCCTTAGCTTCTTTCGATGCAGAACGTGTGGAAAAGGTAAATATCGCGTTTCCGAGTCTCCTACAGTGATTTATCGTTATATCGAACGATTGCGAGGGCTGGCAAGTGAATCCTTAGCTTCTTTCGATGCAGAACGTGTGGCAAAGGTAAATATCGCGTTTCCGAGTCTCCTACAGTGATTTATCGTTATATCGAACGATTGCGAGGGCTGGCAAGTGAATCCTTAGCTTCTTTCGATGCAGAACGTGTGGAAAAGGTGAATATCGCGTTTCCGAGCCTCCTAGAGTGATTTATCTTTATATCGAACGATTGCGAGGGCTGGGAAGTGAATCCTTAGCTTATTTCGATGCAGAACGTGTGGAAAAGGAGAATATCGCGTTTCCGAGTCTCCTACAGTGATTTATCGTTATATCGAACGATTGCGAGGGCTGGGAAGTGAATCCTTAGCTTCTTTCGATGCAGAACGTGTGGCAAAGGTAAATATCGCGTTTCCGAGTCTCCTACCGTGATTTATCGTTATATCGAACGATTGCGAGGGCTGGGAAGTGAATCCTTAGCTTATTTCGATGCAGAACGTGTGGAAAAGGAGAATATCGCGTTTCCGAATCTCCTACAGTGATTTATCGTTATATCGAACGATTGCGAGGGCTGGCAAGTGAATCCTTAGCTTCTTTCGATGCAGAACGTGTGGCAAAGGTAAATATCGCGTTTCCGAGTCTCCTACAGTGATTTATCGTTATATCGAACGATTGCGAGGGCTGGGAAGTGAATCCTTAGCTTATTTCGATGCAGAACGTGTGGAAAAGGAGAATATCGCGTTTCCGAGCTTCCTAGAGTGATTTATCGTTATATCGAACGATTGCGAGGGCTGGGAAGTGAATCCTTAGCTTCTTTCGATGCAGAACGTGTGGAAAAGGAGAATATCGCGTTTCCGAGCCTCCTAGAGTGATTTATCGTTATATCGAACGATTGCGAGGGCTGGGAAGTGAATCCTTAGCTTCTTTCGATGCAGAACGTGTGGAAAAGGAGAATATCGCGTTTCCGAGCCTCCTAGAGTGATTTATCGTTATATCGAACGATTGCGAGGGCTGGGAAGTGAATCCTTAGCTTCTTTCGATGCAGAACGTGTGGAAAAGGTGAATATCGCGTTTCCGAGCCTCCTAGAGTGATTTATCGTTATATCGAACGATTGCGAGGGCTGGGAAGTGAATCCTTAGCTTATTTCGATGCAGAACGTGTGGAAAAGGAGAATATCGCGTTTCCGAATCTCCTACAGTGATTTATCGTTATATCGAACGATTGCGAGGGCTGGGAAGTGAATCCTTAGCTTATTTCGATGCAGAACGTGTGGAAAAGGAGAATATCGCGTTTCCGAGCCTCCTAGAGTGATTTATCGTTATATCGAACGATTGCGAGGGCTGGGAAGTGAATCCTTAGCTTATTTCGATGCAGAACGTGTGGAAAAGGAGAATATCGCGTTTCCGAGCCTCCTAGAGTGATTTATCGTTATATCGAACGATTGCGAGGGCTGGCAAGTGAATCCTTAGCTTCTTTCGATGCAGAACGTGTGGCAAAGGTAAATATCGCGTTTCCGAGTCTCCTACAGTGATTTATCGTTATATCGAACGATTGCGAGGGCTGGGAAGTGAATCCTTAGCTTCTTTCGATGCAGAACGTGTGGAAAAGGTGAATATCGCGTTTCCGAGCCTCCTAGAGTGATTTATCGTTATATCGAACGATTGCGAGGGCTGGGAAGTGAATCCTTAGCTTATTTCGAAGCAGAACGTGTGGAAAAGGTGAATATCGCGGTTCCGAGCCTCCTAGAGTGATTTATCGTTATATCGAACGATTGCGAGGGCTGGGAAGTGAATCCTTAACTCATTTCGATGCAGAACGTGTGGAAAAAGAGAATATCGCGTTTCCGAGCCTCCTAGAGTGATTTATCGTTATATCGAAAGATTGCGAGGGCTGGGAAGTGAATCCTTAGCTTATTTCGATGCAGAACGTGTGGAAAAGGAGAATATCGCGTTTCCGAATCTCCTAGAATGATTTATCGTTATATCGAACGATTGCGAGGGCTGGGAAGTGAATCCTTAGCTTCTTTCGATGCAGAACGTGTGGCAAAGGTAAATATCGCGTTTCCGAGTCTCCTACAGTGATTTATCGTTATATCGAACGATTGCGAGGGCTGGGAAGTGAATCCTTAGCTCATTTCGATGCAGAACGTGTGGAAAAGGAGAATATCGCGTTTCCGAGCCTCCTAGAGTGATTTATCGTTATATCGAACGATTGCGAGGGCTGGGAAGTGAATCCTTAGCTTCTTTCGATGCAGAACGTGTGGCAAAGGTAAATATCGCGTTTCCGAGTCTCCTACAGTGATTTATCGTTATATCGAACGATTGCGAGGGCTGGCAAGTGAATCCTAAGCTTATTTCGATGCAGAACGTGTGGAAAAGGAGAATATCGCGTTTCCGAGTCTCCTACAGTGATTTATCGTTATATCGAACGATTGCGAGGGCTGGGAAGTGAATCCTTAGCTTCTTTCGATGCAGAACGTGTGGCAAAGGTAAATATCGCGTTTCCGAGTCTCCTACCGTGATTTATCGTTATATCGAACGATTGCGAGGGCTGGCAAGTGAATCCTTAGCTTCTTTCGATGCAGAACGTGTGGAAAAGGTAAATATCGCGTTTCCGAGTCTCCTACAGTGATTTATCGTTATATCGAACGATTGCGAGGGCTGGGAAGTGAATCCTTAACTTCTTTCGATGCAGAACGTGTGGAAAAGGAGAATATCGCGTTTCCGAGCCTCCTAGAGTGATTTATCGTTATATCGAACGATTGCGAGGGCTGGGAAGTGAATCCTTAGCTTCTTTCGATGCAGAACGTGTGGAAAAGGAGAATATCGCGTTTCCGAGCCTCCTAGAGTGATTTATCGTTATATCGAACGATTGCGAGGGCTGGGAAGTGAATCCTTAGCTTCTTTCGATGCAGAACGTGTGGAAAAGGTGAATATCGCGTTTCCGAGCCTCCTAGAGTGATTTATCGTTATATCGAACGATTGCGAGGGCTGGGAAGTGAATCCTTAGCTTATTTCGATGCAGAACGTGTGGAAAAGGAGAATATCGCGTTTCCGAATCTCCTACAGTGATTTATCGTTATATCGAACGATTGCGAGGGCTGGGAAGTGAATCCTTAGCTTATTTCGATGCATAACGTGTGGAAAAGGAGAATATCGCGTTTCCGAGCCTCCTAGAGTCATTTATCGTTATATCGAACGATTGCGAGGTCTGGCAAGTGAATCCTTAGCTTCTTTCGATGCAGAACGTGTGGCAAAGGTAAATATCGCGCTTCCGAGTCTCCTACAGTGATTTATCGTTATATCGAACGATTGCGAGGGCTGGCAAGTGAATCCTTAGCTTCTTTCGATGCAGAACGTGTGGAAAAGGTGAATATCGCGTTTCCGAGCCTCCTAGAGTGATTTATCGTTATATCGAACGATTGCGAGGGCTGGGAAGTGAATCCTAAGCTTATTTCGATGCAGAACGTGTGGAAAAGGAGAATATCGCGTTTCCGAGTCTCCTACAGTGATTTATCGTTATATCGAACGATTGCGAGGGCTGGGAAGTGAATCCTTAGCTTCTTTCGCTGCAGAACGTGTGGCAAAGGTAAATATCGCGTTTCCGAGTCTCCTACCGTGATTTATCGTTATATCGAACGATTGCGAGGGCTGGCAAGTGAATCCTTAGCTTCTTTCGATGCAGAACGTGTGGAAAAGGAGAATATCGCGTTTCCGAATCTCCTACAGTGATTTATCGTTATATCGAACGATTGCGAGGGCTGGGAAGTGAATCCTTAGCTTCTTTCGATGCAGAACGTGTGGAAAAGGTGAATATCGCGTTTCCGAGCCTCCTAGAGTGATTTATCGTTATATCGAACGATTGCGAGGGCTGGGAAGTGAATCCTTAGCTTATTTCGATGCAGAACGTGTGGAAAAGGAGAATATCGCGTTTCCGAATCTCCTACAGTGATTTATCGTTATATCGAACGATTGCGAGGGCTGGGAAGTGAATCCTTAGCTTATTTCGATGCAGAACGTGTGGAAAAGGAGAATATCGCGTTTCCGAGCCTCCTAGAGTGATTTATCGTTATATCGAACGATTGCGAGGGCTGGCAAGTGAATCCTTAGCTTCTTTCGATGCAGAACGTGTGGCAAAGGTAAATATCGCGTTTCCGAGTCTCCTACAGTGATTTATCGTTATATCGAACGATTGCGAGGGCTGGCAAGTGAATCCTTAGCTTCTTTCGATGCAGAACGTGTGGAAAAGGAGAATATCGCGTTTCCGAGCCTCCTAGAGTCATTTATCGTTATATCGAACGATTGCGAGGTCTGGCAAGTGAATCCTTAGCTTCTTTCGATGCAGAACGTGTGGCAAAGGTAAATATCGCGCTTCCGAGTCTCCTACAGTGATTTATCGTTATATCGAACGATTGCGAGGGCTGGCAAGTGAATCCTTAGCTTCTTTCGATGCAGAACGTGTGGAAAAGGTGAATATCGCGTTTCCGAGCCTCCTAGAGTGATTTATCGTTATATCGAACGATTGCGAGGGCTGGGAAGTGAATCCTAAGCTTATTTCGATGCAGAACGTGTGGAAAAGGAGAATATCGCGTTTCCGAGTCTCCTACAGTGATTTATCGTTATATCGAACGATTGCGAGGGCTGGGAAGTGAATCCTTAGCTTCTTTCGATGCAGAACGTGTGGCAAAGGTAAATATCGCGTTTCCGAGTCTCCTACCGTGATTTATCGTTATATCGAACGATTGCGAGGGCTGGCAAGTGAATCCTTAGCTTCTTTCGATGCAGAACGTGTGGAAAAGGAGAATATCGCGTTTCCGAATCTCCTACAGTGATTTATCGTTATATCGAACGATTGCGAGGGCTGGGAAGTGAATCCTTAGCTTCTTTCGATGCAGAACGTGTGGAAAAGGTGAATATCGCGTTTCCGAGCCTCCTAGAGTGATTTATCGTTATATCGAACGATTGCGAGGGCTGGGAAGTGAATCCTTAGCTTATTTCGATGCAGAACGTGTGGAAAAGGAGAATATCGCGTTTCCGAATCTCCTACAGTGATTTATCGTTATATCGAACGATTGCGAGGGCTGGGAAGTGAATCCTTAGCTTATTTCGATGCAGAACGTGTGGAAAAGGAGAATATCGCGTTTCCGAGCCTCCTAGAGTGATTTATCGTTATATCGAACGATTGCGAGGGCTGGCAAGTGAATCCTTAGCTTCTTTCGATGCAGAACGTGTGGCAAAGGTAAATATCGCGTTTCCGAGTCTCCTACAGTGATTTATCGTTATATCGAACGATTGCGAGGGCTGGGAAGTGAATCCTTAGCTTCTTTCGATGCAGAACGTGTGGAAAAGGTGAATATCGCGTTTCCGAGCCTCCTGGAGTGATTTATCGTTATATCGAACGATTGCGAGGGCTGGGAAGTGAATCCTTAGCTTATTTCGAAGCAGAACATGTGGCAAAGGTAAATATCGCGTTTCCGAGTCTCCTACAGTGATTTATCGTTATATCGAACGATTGCGAGGGCTGGGAAGTGAATCCTTAGCTTCTTTCGATGCAGAACGTGTGGCAAAGGTAAATATCGCGTTTCCGAGTCTCCTACAGTGATTTATCGTTATATCGAACGATTGCGAGGGCTGGGAAGTGAATCCTTAGCTCATTTCGATGCAGAACGTGTGGAAAAGGAGAATATCGCGTTTCCGAGCCTCCTAGACTGATTTATCGTTATATCGAACGATTGCGAGGGCTGGGAAGTGAATCCTTAGCTTATTTCGATGCAGAACGTGTGGAAAAGGAGAATATCGCGTTTCCGAGCCTCTTAGAGTGATTTATCGTTATATCGAACGATTGCGAGGGCTGGGAAGTGAATCCTTAGCTTCTTTCGATGCAGAACGTGTGGCAAAGGTAAATATCGCGTTTCCGAGTCTCCTACAGTGATTTATCGTTATATCGAACGATTGCGAGGGCTGGGAAGTGAATCCTTAGCTCATTTCGATGCAGAACGTGTGGAAAAGGAGAATATCGCGTTTCCGAGCCTCCTAGAGTGATTTATCGTTATATCGAACGATTGCGAGGGCTGGGAAGTGAATCCTTAGCTTCTTTCGATGCAGAACGTGTGGCAAAGGTAAATATCGCGTTTCCGAGTCTCCTACAGTGATTTATCGTTATATCGAACGATTGCGAGGGCTGGGAAGTGAATCCTTAACTTCTTTCGATGCAGAACGTGTGGCAAAGGTAAATATCGCGTTTCCGAGTCTCCTACAGTGATTTATCGTTATATCGAACGATTGCGAGGGCTGGGAAGTGAATCCTTAGCTTATTTCGATGCAGAACGTGTGGCAAAGGTAAATATCGCGTTTCCGAGTCTCCTACAGTGATTTATCGTTATATCGAACGATTGCGAGGGCTGGGAAGTGAATCCTTAACTTCTTTCGATGCAGAACGTGTGGCAAAGGTAAGTATCGCGTTTCCGAGTCTCCTACAGTGATTTATCGTTATATCGAACGATTGCGAGGGCTGGGAAGTGAATCCTTAGCTTATTTCGATGCAGAACGTGTGGCAAAGGTAAATATCGCGTTTCCGAGTCTCCTACAGTGATTTATCGTTATATCGAACGATTGCGAGGGCTGGGAAGTGAATCCTTAACTTCTTTCGATGCAGAACGTGTGGCAAAGGTAAATATCGCGTTTCCGAGTCTCCTACAGTGATTTATCGTTATATCGAACGATTGCGAGGGCTGGGAAGTGAATCCTTAGCTTATTTCGATGCAGAACGTGTGGCAAAGGTAAATATCGCGTTTCCGAGTCTCCTACAGTGATTTATCGTTATATCGAACGATTGCGAGGGCTGGCAAGTGAATCCTTAGCTTCTTTCGATGCAGAACGTGTGGCAAAGGTAAATATCGCGTTTCCGAGTCTCCTACAGTGATTTATCGTTATATCGAACGATTGCGAGGGCTGGGAAGTGAATCCTTAACTTCTTTCGATGCAGAACGTGTGGCAAAGGTAAGTATCGCGTTTCCGAGTCTCCTACAGTGATTTATCGTTATATCGAACGATTGCGAGGGCTGGGAAGTGAATCCTTAGCTTATTTCGATGCAGAACGTGTGGCAAAGGTAAATATCGCGTTTCCGAGTCTCCTACAGTGATTTATCGTTATATCGAACGATTGCGAGGGCTGGGAAGTGAATCCTTAACTTCTTTCGATGCAGAACGTGTGGCAAAGGTAAATATCGCGTTTCCGAGTCTCCTACAGTGATTTATCGTTATATCGAACGATTGCGAGGGCTGGGAAGTGAATCCTTAGCTTATTTCGATGCAGAACGTGTGGCAAAGGTAAATATCGCGTTTCCGAGTCTCCTACAGTGATTTATCGTTATATCGAACGATTGCGAGGGCTGGCAAGTGAATCCTTAGCTTCTTTCGATGCAGAACGTGTGGCAAAGGTAAATATCGCGTTTCCGAGTCTCCTACAGTGATTTATCGTTATATCGAACGATTGCGAGGGCTGGGAAGTGAATCCTTAGCTTCTTTCGATGCAGAACGTGTGGAAAAGGTGAATATCGCGTTTCCGAGCCTCCTAGAGTGATTTATCGTTATATCGAACGATTGCGAGGGCTGGGAAGTGAATCCTTAGCTTATTTCGAAGCAGAACGTGTGGCAAAGGTAAATATCGCGTTTCCGAGTCTCCTACAGTGATTTATCGTTATATCGAACGATTGCGAGGGCTGGGAAGTGAATCCTTAGCTTCTTTCGATGCAGAACGTGTGGCAAAGGTAAATATCGCGTTTCCGAGTCTCCTACAGTGATTTATCGTTATATCGAACGATTGCGAGGGCTGGGAAGTGAATCCTTAGCTCATTTCGATGCAGAACGTGTGGAAAAGGAGAATATCGCGTTTCCGAGCCTCCTAGAGTGATTTATCGTTATATCGAACGATTGCGAGGGCTGGGGAGTGAATCCTTAGCTTCTTTCGATGCAGAACGTGTGGCAAAGGTAAATATCGCGTTTCCGAGTCTCCTACAGTGATTTATCGTTATATCGAACGATTGCGAGGGCTGGGAAGTGAATCCTTAGCTTATTTCGATGCAGAACGTGTGGCAAAGGTAAATATCGCGTTTCCGAGTCTCCTACAGTGATTTATCGTTATATCGAACGATTGCGAGGGCTGGCAAGTGAATCCTTAGCTTCTTTCGATGCAGAACGTGTGGCAAAGGTAAATATCGCGTTTCCGAGTCTCCTACAGTGATTTATCGTTATATCGAACGATTGCGAGGGCTGGGAAGTGAATCCTTAGCTTCTTTCGATGCAGAACGTGTGGAAAAGGTGAATATCGCGTTTCCGAGCCTCCTAGAGTGATTTATCGTTATATCGAACGATTGCGAGGGCTGGGAAGTGAATCCTTAGCTTATTTCGAAGCAGAACGTGTGGCAAAGGTAAATATCGCGTTTCCGAGTCTCCTACAGTGATTTATCGTTATATCGAACGATTGCGAGGGCTGGGAAGTGAATCCTTAGCTTCTTTCGATGCAGAACGTGTGGCAAAGGTAAATATCGCGTTTCCGAGTCTCCTACAGTGATTTATCGTTATATCGAACGATTGCGAGGGCTGGGAAGTGAATCCTTAGCTCATTTCGATGCAGAACGTGTGGAAAAGGAGAATATCGCGTTTCCGAGCCTCCTAGAGTGATTTATCGTTATATCGAACGATTGCGAGGGCTGGGGAGTGAATCCTTAGCTTCTTTCGATGCAGAACGTGTGGCAAAGGTAAATATCGCGTTTCCGAGTCTCCTACAGTGATTTATCGTTATATCGAACGATTGCGAGGGCTGGGAAGTGAATCCTTAGCTTATTTCGATGCAGAACGTGTGGCAAAGGTAAATATCGCGTTTCCGAGTCTCCTACAGTGATTTATCGTTATATCGAACGATTGCGAGGGCTGGGAAGTGAATCCTTAACTTCTTTCGATGCAGAACGTGTGGCAAAGGTAAATATCGCGTTTCCGAGTCTCCTACAGTGATTTATCGTTATATCGAACGATTGCGAGGGCTGGGAAGTGAATCCTTAGCTTATTTCGATGCAGAACGTGTGGCAAAGGTAAATATCGCGTTTCCGAGTCTCCTACAGTGATTTATCGTTATATCGAACGATTGCGAGGGCTGGCAAGTGAATCCTTAGCTTCTTTCGATGCAGAACGTGTGGCAAAGGTAAATATCGCGTTTCCGAGTCTCCTACAGTGATTTATCGTTATATCGAACGATTGCGAGGGCTGGGAAGTGAATCCTTAGCTTCTTTCGATGCAGAACGTGTGGAAAAGGTGAATATCGCGTTTCCGAGCCTCCTAGAGTGATTTATCGTTATATCGAACGATTGCGAGGGCTGGGAAGTGAATCCTTAGCTTATTTCGAAGCAGAACGTGTGGCAAAGGTAAATATCGCGTTTCCGAGTCTCCTACAGTGATTTATCGTTATATCGAACGATTGCGAGGGCTGGGAAGTGAATCCTTAGCTCATTTCGATGCAGAACGTGTGGAAAAGGAGAATATCGCGTTTCCGAGCCTCCTAGAGTGATTTATCGTTATATCGAACGATTGCGAGGGCTGGGGAGTGAATCCTTAGCTTCTTTCGATGCAGAACGTGTGGCAAAGGTAAATATCGCGTTTCCGAGTCTCCTACAGTGATTTATCGTTATATCGAACGATTGCGAGGGCTGGGAAGTGAATCCTTAACTTCTTTCGATGCAGAACGTGTGGCAAAGGTAAATATCGCGTTTCCGAGTCTCCTACAGTGATTTATCGTTATATCGAACGATTGCGAGGGCTGGGAAGTGAATCCTTAGCTTATTTCGATGCAGAACGTGTGGCAAAGGTAAATATCGCGTTTCCGAGTCTCCTACAGTGATTTATCGTTATATCGAACGATTGCGAGGGCTGGGAAGTGAATCCTTAGCTTATTTCGATGCAGAACGTGTGGAAAAGGAGAATATCGCGTTTCCGAGCTTCCTAGAGTGATTTATCGTTATATCGAACGATTGCGAGGGCTGGGAAGTGAATCCTTAGCTTATTTCGATGCAGAACGTGTGGAAAAGGAGAATATCGCGTTTCCGAGCATCCTAGAGTGATTTATCGTTATATCGAACGATTGTTAGGGCTGGGAAGTGAATCCTTAGCTTATTTCGATGCAGAACGTGTGGAAAAGGAGAATATCGCGTTTCCGAGCCTCCTAGAGTGATTTATCGTTATATCGAACGATTGCGAGGGCTGGGAAGTGAATCCTTAGCTTATTTCGATGCAGAACGTGTGGAAAAGGAGAATATCGCGTTTCCGAGCCTCCTAGAGTGATTTATCGTTATATCGAACGATTGCGAGGGCTGGGAAGTGGATCCTTAGCTTCTTTCGATGCAGAACGTGTGGAAAAGGAGAATATCGCGTTTCCGAGCCTCCTAGAGTGATTTATCGTTATATCGAACGATTGCGAGGGCTGGGAAGTGAATCCTTAGCTTCTTTCGATGCAGAACGTGTGGAAAAGGTGAATATCGCGTTTCCGAGCCTCCTAGAGTGATTTATCGTTATATCGAACGATTGCGAGGGCTGGGAAGTGAATCCTTAGCTTATTTCGATGCAGAACGTGTGGCAAAGGTAAATATCGCGTTTCCGAGTCTCCTACAGTGATTTATCGTTATATCGAACGATTGCGAGGGCTGGGAAGTGAATCCTTAGCTTATTTCGATGCAGAACGTGTGGAAAAGGAGAATATCGCGTTTCCGAGCCTCCTAGAGTGATTTATCGTTATATCGAACGATTGCGAGGGCTGGGAAGTGAATCCTTAGCTTCTTTCGATGCAGAACGTGTGGAAAAGGTAAATATCGCGTTTCCGAGTCTCCTACAGTGATTTATCGTTATATCGAACGATTGCGAGGGCTGGCAAGTGAATCCTTAGCTTCTTTCGATGCAGAACGTGTGGAAAAGGTGAATATCGCGTTTCCGAGCCTCCTAGAGTGATTTATCGTTATATCGAACGATTGCGAGGGCTGGGAAGTGAATCCTTAGCTTCTTTCGATGCAGAACGTGTGGAAAAGGTAAATATCGCGTTTCCGAGTCTCCTACAGTGATTTATCGTTATATCGAACGATTGCGAGGGCTGGCAAGTGAATCCTTAGCTTCTTTCGATGCAGAACGTGTGGAAAAGGTGAATATCGCGTTTCCGAGCCTCCTAGAGTGATTTATCGTTATATCGAACGATTGCGAGGGCTGGGAAGTGAATCCTTAGCTTCTTTCGATGCAGAACGTGTGGAACAGGTAAATATCGCGTTTCCGAGTCTCCTACAGTGATTTATCGTTATATCGAACGATTGCGAGGGCTGGCAAGTGAATCCTTAGCTTCTTTCGATGCGGAACGTGTGGAAAAGGTGAATATCGCTTTTCCGAGCCTCCTAGAGTGATTTATCGTTATATCGAATGATTGCGAGGGCTGGGAAGTGAATCCTTAGCTTATTTCGATGCAGAACGTGTGGAAAAGGAGAATATCGCGTTTCCGAGCCTCCTAGAGTGATTTATCGTTATATCGAACGATTGCGAGGGCTGGGAAGTGAATCCTTAGCTTCTTTCGATGCAGAACGTGTGGAAAAGGTAAATATCGCGTTTCCGAGTCTCCTACAGTGATTTATCGTTATATCGAACGATTGCGAGGGCTGGCAAGTGAATCCTTAGCTTCTTTCGATGCAGAACGTGTGGCAAAGGTAAATATCGCGTTTCCGAGTCTCCTACAGTGATTTATCGTTATATCGAACGATTGCGAGGGCTGGCAAGTGAATCCTTAGCTTCTTTCGATGCAGAACGTGTGGAAAAGGTGAATATCGCGTTTCCGAGCCTCCTAGAGTGATTTATCGTTATATCGAACGATTGCGAGGGCTGGGAAGTGAATCCTTAGCTTATTTCGATGCAGAACGTGTGGAAAAGGAGAATATCGCGTTTCCGAGCCTCCTAGAGTGATTTATCGTTATATCGAACGATTGCGAGGGCTGGGAAGTGAATCCTTAGCTTCTTTCGATGCAGAACGTGTGGAAAAGGTAAATATCGCGTTTCCGAGTCTCCTACAGTGATTTATCGTTATATCGAACGATTGCGAGGGCTGGGAAGTGAATCCTTAGCTTCTTTCGATGCAGAACGTGTGGCAAAGGTAAATATCGCGTTTCCGAGTCTCCTACAGTGATTTATCGTTATATCGAACGATTGCGAGGGCTGGGAAGTGAATCCTTAGCTTCTTTCGATGCAGAACCTGTGGAAAAGGTAAATATCGCGTTTCCGAGTCTCCTACAGTGATTTATCGTTATATCGAACGATTGCGAGGGCTGGCAAGTGAATCCTTAGCTTCTTTCGATGCAGAACGTGTGGAAAAGGTGAATATCGCGTTTCCGAGCCTCCTAGAGTGATTTATCGTTATATCGAACGATTGCGAGGGCTGGGAAGTGAATCCTTAGCTTATTTCGATGCAGATCGTGTGGGAAAGGAGAATATCGCGTTTCCGAGTCTCCTACAGTGATTTATCGTTATATCGAACGATTGCGAGGGCTGGCAAGTGAATCCTTAGCTTCTTTCGATGCAGAACGTGTGGAAAAGGTGAATATCGCGTTTCCGAGCCTCCTAGAGTGATTTATCGTTATATCGAACGATTGCGAGGGCTGGGAAGTGAATCCTTAGCTTATTTCGATGCAGATCGTGTGGGAAAGGAGAATATCGCGTTTCCGAGTCTCCTACAGTGATTTATCGTTATATCGAACGATTGCGAGGGCTGGGAAGTGAATCCTTAGCTTCTTTCGATGCAGAACGTGTGGCAAAGGAAAATATCGCGTTTCCGAGTCTCCTACAGTGATTTATCGTTATATCGAACGATTGCAAGGGCTGGCAAGTGAATCCTTAGCTTCTTTCGATGCAGAACGTGTAGCAAAGGTAAATATCGCGTTTCCGAGTCTCCTACAGTGATTTATCGTTATATCGAACGATTGCGAGGGCTGGGAAGTGAATCCTTAGCTTCTTTCGATGCAGAACGTGTGGCAAAGGTAAATATCGCGTTTCCGAGCCTCCTAGAGTGATTTATCGTTATATCGAACGATTGCGAGGGCTGGCAAGTGAATCCTTAGCTTCTTTCGATGCAGAACGTGTGGAAAAGGTGAATATCGCGTTTCCGAGCCTCCTAGAGTGATTTATCGTTATATCGAACGATTGCGAGGGCTGGGAAGTGAATCCTTAGCTTCATTCGATGCAGAACGTGTGGAAAAGGTGAATATCGCGTTTCCGAGCCTCCTAGAGTGATTCATCGTTATATCGAACGATTGCGAGGGCTGGGAAGTGAATCCTTAGCTTCTTTCGATGCAGAACGTGTGGAAAAGGTAAATATCGCGTTTCCGAGTCTCCTACAGTGATTTATCGTTATATCGAACGATTGCGAGGGCTGGGAAGTGAATCCTTAGTTTATTTCGATGCAGAACGTGTGGAAAAGGAGAATATCGCGTTTCCGAGCCTCCTAGAGTGATTTATCGTTATATCGAACGATTGCGAGGGCTGGGAAGTGAATCCTTAGCTTCTTTCGATGCAGAACGTGTGGAAAAGGTAAATATCGCGTTTCCGAGTCTCCTACAGTGATTTATCGTTATATCGAAAGATTGCGAGGGCTGGCAAGTGAATCCTTAGCTTCATTCGATGCAGAACGTGTGGAAAAGGTGAATATCGCGTTTCCGAGCCTCCTAGAGTGATTCATCGTTATATCGAACGATTGCGAGGGCTGGGAAGTGAATCCTTAGCTTCTTTCGATGCAGAACGTGTGGAAAAGGTAAATATCGCGTTTTCGAGTCTCCTACAGTGATTTATCGTTATATCGAACGATTGCGAGGGCTGGCAAGTGAATCCTTAGCTTCTTTCGATGCAGAACGTGTGGAAAAGGTGAATATCGCGTTTCCGAGCCTCCTAGAGTGATTTATCGTTATATCGAACGATTGCGAGGGCTGGGAAGTGAATCCTTAGCTTATTTCGATGCAGAACGTGTGGAAAAGGAGAATATCGCGTTTCCGAGCCTCCTAGAGTGATTTATCGTTATATCGAACGATTGCGAGGGCTGGGAAGTGAATCCTTAGCTTCTTTCGATGCAGAACGTGTGGAAAAGGTAAATATCGCGTTTCCGAGTCTCCTACAGTGATTTATCGTTATATCGAACGATTGCGAGGGCTGGCAAGTGAATCCTTAGCTTCTTTCGATGCAGAACGTGTGGCAAAGGTAAATATCGCGTTTCCGAGTCTCCTACAGTGATTTATCGTTATATCGAACGATTGCGAGGGCTGGCAAGTGAATCCTTAGCTTCTTTCGATGCAGAACGTGTGGAAAAGGTGAATATCGCGTTTCCGAGCCTCCTAGAGTGATTTATCGTTATATCGAACGATTGCGAGGGCTGGGAAGTGAATCCTTAGCTTATTTCGATGCAGAACGTGTAGCAAAGGTAAATATCGCGTTTCCGAGTCTCCTACAGTGATTTATCGTTATATCGAACGATTGCGAGGGCTGGGAAGTGAATCCTTAGCTTCTTTCGATGCAGAACGTGTGGAAAAGGTAAATATCGCGTTTCCGAGTCTCCTACAGTGATTTATCGTTATATCGAACGATTGCGAGGGCTGGCAAGTGAATCCTTAGCTTCTTTCGATGCAGAACGTGTGGAAAAGGTAAATATCGCGTTTCCGAGTCTCCTACAGTGATTTATCGTTATATCGAACGATTGCGAGGGCTGGCAAGTGAATCCTTAGCTTCTTTCGATGCAGAACGTGTGGAAAAGGTGAATATCGCGTTTCCGAGCCTCCTAGAGTGATTTATCGTTATATCGAACGATTGCGAGGGCTGGGAAGTGAATCCTTAGCTTCATTCGATGCAGAACGTGTGGAAAAGGTGAATATCGCGTTTCCGAGCCTCCTAGAGTGATTCATCGTTATATCGAACGATTGCGAGGGCTGGGAAGTGAATCCTTAGCTTCTTTCGATGCAGAACGTGTGGAAAAGGTAAATATCGCGTTTCCGAGTCTCCTACAGTGATTTATCGTTATATCGAACGATTGCGAGGGCTGGGAAGTGAATCCTTAGTTTATTTCGATGCAGAACGTGTGGAAAAGGAGAATATCGCGTTTCCGAGCCTCCTAGAGTGATTTATCGTTATATCGAACGATTGCGAGGGCTGGGAAGTGAATCCTTAGCTTCTTTCGATGCAGAACGTGTGGAAAAGGTAAATATCGCGTTTCCGAGCCTCCTAGAGTGATTTATCGTTATATCGAACGATTGCGAGGGCTGGGAAGTGAATCCTTAGCTTCTTTCGATGCAGAACGTGTGGAAAAGGTAAATATCGCGTTTCCGAGTCTCCTACAGTGATTTATCGTTATATCGAACGATTGCGAGGGCTGGCAAGTGAATCCTTAGCTTCTTTCGATGCAGAACGTGTGGAAAAGGTGAATATCGCGTTTCCGAGCCTCCTAGAGTGATTTATCGTTATATCGAACGATTGCGAGGGCTGGGAAGTGAATCCTTAGCTTCATTCGATGCAGAACGTGTGGAAAAGGTGAATATCGCGTTTCCGAGCCTCCTAGAGTGATTCATCGTTATATCGAACGATTGCGAGGGCTGGGAAGTGAATCCTTAGCTTCTTTCGATGCAGAACGTGTGGAAAAGGTAAATATCGCGTTTCCGAGTCTCCTACAGTGATTTATCGTTATATCGAACGATTGCGAGGGCTGGGAAGTGAATCCTTAGTTTATTTCGATGCAGAACGTGTGGAAAAGGAGAATATCGCGTTTCCGAGCCTCCTAGAGTGATTTATCGTTATATCGAACGATTGCGAGGGCTGGGAAGTGAATCCTTAGCTTCTTTCGATGCAGAACGTGTGGAAAAGGTAAATATCGCGTTTCCGAGTCTCCTACAGTGATTTATCGTTATATCGAAAGATTGCGAGGGCTGGCAAGTGAATCCTTAGCTTCATTCGATGCAGAACGTGTGGAAAAGGTGAATATCGCGTTTCCGAGCCTCCTAGAGTGATTCATCGTTATATCGAACGATTGCGAGGGCTGGGAAGTGAATCCTTAGCTTCTTTCGATGCAGAACGTGTGGAAAAGGTAAATATCGCGTTTTCGAGTCTCCTACAGTGATTTATCGTTATATCGAACGATTGCGAGGGCTGGCAAGTGAATCCTTAGCTTCTTTCGATGCAGAACGTGTGGAAAAGGTGAATATCGCGTTTCCGAGCCTCCTAGAGTGATTTATCGTTATATCGAACGATTGCGAGGGCTGGGAAGTGAATCCTTAGCTTCTTTCGATGCAGAACGTGTGGAAAAGGTAAATATCGCGTTTCCGAGTCTCCTACAGTGATTTATCGTTATATCGAACGATTGCGAGGGCTGGCAAGTGAATCCTTAGCTTCTTTCGATGCAGAACGTGTGGCAAAGGTAAATATCGCGTTTCCGAGTCTCCTACAGTGATTTATCGTTATATCGAACGATTGCGAGGGCTGGCAAGTGAATCCTTAGCTTCTTTCGATGCAGAACGTGTGGAAAAGGTGAATATCGCGTTTCCGAGCCTCCTAGAGTGATTTATCGTTATATCGAACGATTGCGAGGGCTGGGAAGTGAATCCTTAGCTTATTTCGATGCAGAACGTGTGGAAAAGGAGAATATCGCGTTTCCGAGCCTCCTAGAGTGATTTATCGTTATATCGAACGATTGCGAGGGCTGGGAAGTGAATCCTTAGCTTCTTTCGATGCAGAACGTGTAGCAAAGGTAAATATCGCGTTTCCGAGTCTCCTACAGTGATTTATCGTTATATCGAACGATTGCGAGGGCTGGGAAGTGAATCCTTAGCTTCTTTCGATGCAGAACGTGTGGCAAAGGTAAATATCGCGTTTCCGAGTCTCCTACAGTGATTTATCGTTATATCGAAAGATTGCGAGGGCTGGCAAGTGAATCCTTAGCTTCATTCCTTGTAGAACGTGTGGAAAAGGTAAATATCGCGTTTCCGAGTCTCCTACAGTGATTTATCGTTATATCGAAAGATTGCGAGGGCTGGCAAGTGAATCCTTAGTTTATTTCGATGCAGAACGTGTGGAAAAGGAGAATATCGCGTTTCCGAGCCTTCTAGAGTGATTTATCGTTATATCGAACGATTGCGAGGGCTGGGAAGTGAATCCTTAGCTTCTTTCGATGCAGAACGTGTGGAAAAGGTAAATATCGCGTTTCCGAGTCTCCTACAGTGATTTATCGTTATATCGAAAGATTGCGAGGGCTGGCAAGTGAATCCTTAGCTTCATTCGATGCAGAACGTGTGGAAAAGGTGAATATCGCGTTTCCGAGCCTCCTAGAGTGATTCATCGTTATATCGAACGATTGCGAGGGCTGGGAAGTGAATCCTTAGCTTCTTTCGATGCAGAACGTGTGGAAAAGGTAAATATCGCGTTTTCGAGTCTCCTACAGTGATTTATCGTTATATCGAACGATTGCGAGGGCTGGCAAGTGAATCCTTAGCTTCTTTCGATGCAGAACGTGTGGAAAAGGTGAATATCGCGTTTCCGAGCCTCCTAGAGTGATTTATCGTTATATCGAACGATTGCGAGGGCTGGGAAGTGAATCCTTAGCTTATTTCGATGCAGAACGTGTGGAAAAGGAGAATATCGCGTTTCCGAGCCTCCTAGAGTGATTTATCGTTATATCGAACGATTGCGAGGGCTGGGAAGTGAATCCTTAGCTTCTTTCGATGCAGAACGTGTGGAAAAGGTAAATATCGCGTTTCCGAGTCTCCTACAGTGATTTATCGTTATATCGAACGATTGCGAGGGCTGGCAAGTGAATCCTTAGCTTCTTTCGATGCAGAACGTGTGGCAAAGGTAAATATCGCGTTTCCGAGTCTCCTACAGTGATTTATCGTTATATCGAACGATTGCGAGGGCTGGCAAGTGAATCCTTAGCTTCTTTCGATGCAGAACGTGTGGAAAAGGTGAATATCGCGTTTCCGAGCCTCCTAGAGTGATTTCTCGTTATATCGAACGATTGCGAGGGCTGGGAAGTGAATCCTTAGCTTATTTCGATGCAGAACGTGTGGAAAAGGAGAATATCGCGTTTCCGAGCCTCCTAGAGTGATTTATCGTTATATCGAACGATTGCGAGGGCTGGGAAGTGAATCCTTAGCTTCTTTCGATGCAGAACGTGTGGAAAAGGTAAATATCGCGTTTCCGAGTCTCCTACAGTGATTTATCGTTATATCGAACGATTGCGAGGGCTGGCAAGTGAATCCTTAGCTTCTTTCGATGCAGAACGTGTGGAAAAGGTGAATATCGCGTTTCCGAGCCTCCTAGAGTGATTTATCGTTATATCGAACGATTGCGAGGGCTGGGAAGTGAATCCTTAGCTTCATTCGATGCAGAACGTGTGGAAAAGGTGAATATCGCGTTTCCGAGCCTCCTAGAGTGATTCATCGTTATATCGAACGATTGCGAGGGCTGGGAAGTGAATCCTTAGCTTCTTTCGATGCAGAACGTGTGGAAAAGGTAAATATCGCGTTTCCGAGTCTCCTACAGTGATTTATCGTTATATCGAACGATTGCGAGGGCTGGGAAGTGAATCCTTAGTTTATTTCGATGCAGAACGTGTGGAAAAGGAGAATATCGCGTTTCCGAGCCTCCTAGAGTGATTTATCGTTATATCGAACGATTGCGAGGGCTGGGAAGTGAATCCTTAGCTTCTTTCGATGCAGAACGTGTGGAAAAGGTAAATATCGCGTTTCCGAGTCTCCTACAGTGATTTATCGTTATATCGAAAGATTGCGAGGGCTGGCAAGTGAATCCTTAGCTTCATTCGATGCAGAACGTGTGGAAAAGGTGAATATCGCGTTTCCGAGCCTCCTAGAGTGATTCATCGTTATATCGAACGATTGCGAGGGCTGGGAAGTGAATCCTTAGCTTCTTTCGATGCAGAACGTGTGGAAAAGGTAAATATCGCGTTTTCGAGTCTCCTACAGTGATTTATCGTTATATCGAACGATTGCGAGGGCTGGCAAGTGAATCCTTAGCTTCTTTCGATGCAGAACGTGTGGAAAAGGTGAATATCGCGTTTCCGAGCCTCCTAGAGTGATTTATCGTTATATCGAACGATTGCGAGGGCTGGGAAGTGAATCCTTAGCTTATTTCGATGCAGAACGTGTGGAAAAGGAGAATATCGCGTTTCCGAGCCTCCTAGAGTGATTTATCGTTATATCGAACGATTGCGAGGGCTGGGAAGTGAATCCTTAGCTTCTTTCGATGCAGAACGTGTGGAAAAGGTAAATATCGCGTTTCCGAGTCTCCTACAGTGATTTATCGTTATATCGAACGATTGCGAGGGCTGGCAAGTGAATCCTTAGCTTCTTTCGATGCAGAACGTGTGGCAAAGGTAAATATCGCGTTTCCGAGTCTCCTACAGTGATTTATCGTTATATCGAACGATTGCGAGGGCTGGCAAGTGAATCCTTAGCTTCTTTCGATGCAGAACGTGTGGAAAAGGTGAATATCGCGTTTCCGAGCCTCCTAGAGTGATTTATCGTTATATCGAACGATTGCGAGGGCTGGGAAGTGAATCCTTAGCTTATTTCGATGCAGAACGTGTGGAAAAGGAGAATATCGCGTTTCCGAGCCTCCTAGAGTGATTTATCGTTATATCGAACGATTGCGAGGGCTGGGAAGTGAATCCTTAGCTTCTTTCGATGCAGAACGTGTAGCAAAGGTAAATATCGCGTTTCCGAGTCTCCTACAGTGATTTATCGTTATATCGAACGATTGCGAGGGCTGGGAAGTGAATCCTTAGCTTCTTTCGATGCAGAACGTGTGGCAAAGGTAAATATCGCGTTTCCGAGTCTCCTACAGTGATTTATCGTTATATCGAACGATTGCGAGGGCTGGCAAGTGAATCCTTAGCTTCTTTCGATGCAGAACGTGTGGAAAAGGTAAATATCGCGTTTCCGAGTCTCCTACAGTGATTTATCGTTATATCGAAAGATTGCGAGGGCTGGCAAGTGAATCCTTAGTTTATTTCGATGCAGAACGTGTGGAAAAGGAGAATATCGCGTTTCCGAGCCTCCTAGAGTGATTTATCGTTATATCGAACGATTGCGAGGGCTGGGAAGTGAATCCTTAGCTTCTTTCGATGCAGAACGTGTGGAAAAGGTAAATATCGCGTTTCCGAGTCTCCTACAGTGATTTATCGTTATATCGAAAGATTGCGAGGGCTGGCAAGTGAATCCTTAGCTTCATTCGATGCAGAACGTGTGGAAAAGGTGAATATCGCGTTTCCGAGCCTCCTAGAGTGATTCATCGTTATATCGAACGATTGCGAGGGCTGGGAAGTGAATCCTTAGCTTCTTTCAATGTAGAACGTGTGGAAAAGGTAAATATCGCGTTTTCGAGTCTCCTACAGTGATTTATCGTTATATCGAACGATTGCGAGGGCTGGCAAGTGAATCCTTAGCTTCTTTCGATGCAGAACGTGTGGAAAAGGTGAATATCGCGTTTCCGAGCCTCCTAGAGTGATTTATCGTTATATCGAACGATTGCGAGGGCTGGGAAGTGAATCCTTAGCTTATTTCGATGCAGAACGTGTGGAAAAGGAGAATATCGCGTTTCCGAGCCTCCTAGAGTGATTTATCGTTATATCGAACGATTGCGAGGGCTGGGAAGTGAATCCTTAGCTTCTTTCGATGCAGAACGTGTGGAAAAGGTAAATATCGCGTTTCCGAGTCTCCTACAGTGATTTATCGTTATATCGAACGATTGCGAGGGCTGGCAAGTGAATCCTTAGCTTCTTTCGATGCAGAACGTGTGGAAAAGGTGAATATCGCGTTTCCGAGCCTCCTAGAGTGATTTATCGTTATATCGAACGATTGCGAGGGCTGGGAAGTGAATCCTTAGCTTATTTCGATGCAGATCGTGTGGGAAAGGAGAATATCGCGTTTCCGAGTCTCCTACAGTGATTTATCGTTATATCGAACGATTGCGAGGGCTGGGAAGTGAATCCTTAGCTTCTTTCGATGCAGAACGTGTGGCAAAGGTAAATATCGCGTTTCCGAGTCTCCTACAGTGATTTATCGTTATATCGAACGATTGCGAGGGCTGGGAAGTGAATCCTTAGCTTATTTCGATGCAGAACGTGTGGAAAAGGTAAATATCGCGTTTCCGAGTCTCCTACAGTGATTTATCGTTATATCGAACGATTGCGAGGGCTGGCAAGTGAATCCTTAGCTTCTTTCGATGCAGAACGTGTGGAAAAGGTGAATATCGCGTTTCCGAGCCTCCTAGAGTGATTTATCGTTATATCGAACGATTGCGAGGGCTGGGAAGTGAATCCTTAGCTTCTTTCGATGCAGAACGTGTGGAAAAGGTAAATATCGCGTTTCCGAGTCTCCTACAGTGATTTATCGTTATATCGAACGATTGCGAGGGCTGGCAAGTGAATCCTTAGCTTCTTTCGATGCAGAACATGTGGAAAAGGTGAATATCGCGTTTCCGAGCCTCCTAGAGTGATTTATCGTTATATCGAACGATTGCGAGGGCTGGGAAGTGAATCCTTAGCTTCTTTCGATGCAGAACGTGTGGAACAGGTAAATATCGCGTTTCCGAGTCTCCTACAGTGATTTATCGTTATATCGAATGATTGCGAGGGCTGGCAAGTGAATCCTTAGCTTCTTTCGATGCGGAACGTGTGGAAAAGGTGAATATCGCGTTTCCGAGCCTCCTAGAGTGATTTATCGTTATATCGAACGATTGCGAGGGCTGGGAAGTGAATCCTTAGCTTCTTTCGATGCAGAACGTGTGGAAAAGGTAAATATCGCGTTTCCGAGTCTCCTACAGTGATTTATCGTTATATCGAACGATTGCGAGGGCTGGCAAGTGAATCCTTAGCTTCTTTCGATGCAGAACGTGTGGAAAAGGTGAATATCGCGTTTCCGAGCCTCCTAGAGTGATTTATCGTTATATCGAACGATTGCGAGGGCTGGGAAGTGAATCCTTAGCTTCTTTCGATGCAGAACGTGTGGAAAAGGTAAATATCGCGTTTCCGAGTCTCCTACAGTGATTTATCGTTATATCGAACGATTGCGAGGGCTGGCAAGTGAATCCTTAGCTTCTTTCGATGCAGAACATGTGGAAAAGGTGAATATCGCGTTTCCGAGCCTCCTAGAGTGATTTATCGTTATATCGAACGATTGCGAGGGCTGGGAAGTGAATCCTTAGCTTCTTTCGATGCAGAACGTGTGGAACAGGTAAATATCGCGTTTCCGAGTCTCCTACAGTGATTTATCGTTATATCGAATGATTGCGAGGGCTGGCAAGTGAATCCTTAGCTTCTTTCGATGCGAAACGTGTGGAAAAGGTGAATATCGCGTTTCCGAGCCTCCTAGAGTGATTTATCGTTATATCGAACGATTGCGAGGGCTGGGAAGTGAATCCTTAGCTTCTTTCGATGCAGAACGTGTGGAAAAGGTAAATATCGCGTTTCCGAGTCTCCTACAGTGATTTATCGTTATATCGAACGATTGCGAGGGCTGGCAAGTGAATCCTTAGCTTCTTTCGATGCAGAACGTGTGGAAAAGGTGAATATCGCGTTTCCGAGCCTCCTAGAGTGATTTATCGTTACATCGAACGATTGCGAGGGCTGGGAAGTGAATCCTTAGCTTCTTTCGATGCAGAACGTGTGGAACAGGTAAATATCGCGTTTCCGAGTCTCCTACAGTGATTTATCGTTATATCGAACGATTGCGAGGGCTGGCAAGTGAATCCTTAGCTTCTTTCGATGCGGAACGTGTGGAAAAGGTGAATATCGCTTTTCCGAGCCTCCTAGAGTGATTTATCGTTATATCGAATGATTGCGAGGGCTGGGACGTGAATCCTTAGCTTATTTCGATGCAGAACGTGTGGGAAAGGAGAATATCGCGTTTCCGAGTCTCCTACAGTGATTGATCGTTATATCGAACGATTGCGAGGGCTGGGAAGTGAATCCTTAGCTTCTTTCGATGCAGAACGTGTGGAAAAGGTGAATATCGCGTTTCCGAGCCTCCTATAGTGATTTATCGTTATATCGAACGATTGCGAGGGCTGGGAAGTGAATCCTTAGCTTCTTTCGATGCAGAACGTGTGGAAAAGGTAAATATCGCGTTTCCGAGTCTCCTACAGTGATTTATCGTTATATCGAACGATTGCGAGGGCTGGGAAGTGAATCCTTAGTTTATTTCGATGCAGAACGTGTGGAAAAGGAGAATATCGCGTTTCCGAGCCTCCTAGAGTGATTTATCGTTATATCGAACGATTGCGAGGGCTGGGAAGTGAATCCTTAGCTTCTTTCGATGCAGAACGTGTGGAAAAGGTAAATATCGCGTTTCCGAGTCTCCTACAGTGATTTATCGTTATATCGAACGATTGCGAGGGCTGGGAAGTGAATCCTTAGCTTCATTCGATGCAGAACGTGTGGAAAAGGTGAATATCGCGTTTCCGAGCCTCTTAGAGTGATTCATCGTTATATCGAACGATTGCGAGGGCTGGGAAGTGAATCCTTAGCTTCTTTCTATGCAGAACGTGTGGAAAAGGTAAATATCGCGTTTTCGAGTCTCCTACAGTGATTTATCGTTATATCGAACGATTGCGAGGGCTGGCAAGTGAATCCTTAGCTTCTTTCGATGCAGAACGTGTGGAAAAGGTGAATATCGCGTTTCCGAGCCTCCTAGAGTGATTTATCGTTATATCGAACGATTGCGAGGGCTGGGAAGTGAATCCTTAGCTTATTTCGATGCAGAACGTGTGGAAAAGGAGAATATCGCGTTTCCGAGCCTCCTAGAGTGATTTATCGTTATATCGAACGATTGCGAGGGCTGGGAAGTGAATCCTTAGCTTCTTTCGATGCAGAACGTGTGGAAAAGGTAAATATCGCGTTTCCGAGTCTCCTACAGTGATTTATCGTTATATCGAACGATTGCGAGGGCTGGCAAGTGAATCCTTAGCTTCTTTCGATGCAGAACGTGTGGCAAAGGTAAATATCGCGTTTCCGAGTCTCCTACAGTGATTTATCGTTATATCGAACGATTGCGAGGGCTGGCAAGTGAATCCTTAGCTTCTTTCGATGCAGAACGTGTGGAAAAGGTGAATATCGCGTTTCCGAGCCTCCTAGAGTGATTTATCGTTATATCGGACGATTGCGAGGGCTGGGAAGTGAATCCTTAGCTTATTTCGATGCAGAACGTGTGGAAAAGGAGAATATCGCGTTTCCGAGCCTCCTAGAGTGATTTATCGTTATATCGAACGATTGCGAGGGCTGGGAAGTGAATCCTTAGCTTCTTTCGATGCAGAACGTGTGGAAAAGGTAAATATCGCGTTTCCGAGTCTCCTACAGTGATTTATCGTTATATCGAACGATTGCGAGGGCTGGGAAGTGAATCCTTAGCTTCTTTCGATGCAGAACGTGTGGCAAAGGTAAATATCGCGTTTCCGAGTCTCCTACAGTGATTTATCGTTATATCGAACGATTGCGAGGGCTGGGAAGTGAATCCTTAGCTTCTTTCGATGCAGAACGTGTGGAAAAGGTAAATATCGCGTTTCCGAGTCTCCTACAGTGATTTATCGTTATATCGAACGATTGCGAGGGCTGGCAAGTGAATCCTTAGCTTCTTTCGATGCAGAACGTGTGGAAAAGGTGAATATCGCGTTTCCGAGCCTCCTAGAGTGATTTATCGTTATATCGAACGATTGCGAGGGCTGGGAAGTGAATCCTTAGCTTATTTCGATGCAGATCGTGTGGGAAAGGAGAATATCGCGTTTCCGAGTCTCCTACAGTGATTTATCGTTATATCGAACGATTGCGAGAGCTGGGAAGTGAATCCTTAGCTTCTTTCGATGCAGAACGTGTGGCAAAGGTAAATATCGCGTTTCCGAGTCTCCTACAGTGATTTATCGTTATATCGAACGATTGCGAGGGCTGGGAAGTGAATCCTTAGCTTATTTCGATGCAGAACGTGTGGAAAAGGAGAATATCGCGTTTCCGAGCCTCCTAGAGTGATTTATCGTTATATCGAACGATTGCGAGGGCTGGGAAGTGAATCCTTAGCTTCTTTCGATGCAGAACGTGTGGAAAAGGTAAATATCGCGTTTCCGAGTCTCCTACAGTGATTTATCGTTATATCGAACGATTGCGAGGGCTGGCAAGTGAATCCTTAGCTTCTTTCGATGCAGAACGTGTGGAAAAGGTGAATATCGCGTTTCCGAGCCTCCTAGAGTGATTTATCGTTATATCGAACGATTGCGAGGGCTGGGAAGTGAATCCTTAGCTTCTTTCGATGCAGAACGTGTGGAAAAGGTAAATATCGCGTTTCCGAGTCTCCTACAGTGATTTATCGTTATATCGAACGATTGCGAGGGCTGGCAAGTGAATCCTTAGCTTCTTTCGATGCAGAACGTGTGGAAAAGGTGAATATCGCGTTTCCGAGCCTCCTAGAGTGATTTATCGTTATATCGAACGATTGCGAGGGCTGGGAAGTGAATCCTTAGCTTCTTTCGATGCAGAACGTGTGGAACAGGTAAATATCGCGTTTCCGAGTCTCCTACAGTGATTTATCGTTATATCGAACGATTGCGAGGGCTGGCAAGTGAATCCTTAGCTTCTTTCGATGCGGAACGTGTGGAAAAGGTGAATATCGCTTTTCCGAGCCTCCTAGAGTGATTTATCGTTATATCGAATGATTGCGAGGGCTGGGAAGTGAATCCTTAGCTTATTTCGATGCAGAACGTGTGGAAAAGGAGAATATCGCGTTTCCGAGCCTCCTAGAGTGATTTATCGTTATATCGAACGATTGCGAGGGCTGGGAAGTGAATCCTTAGCTTCTTTCGATGCAGAACGTGTGGAAAAGGTAAATATCGCGTTTCCGAGTCTCCTACAGTGATTTATCGTTATATCGAACGATTGCGAGGGCTGGCAAGTGAATCCTTAGCTTCTTTCGATGCAGAACGTGTGGCAAAGGTAAATATCGCGTTTCCGAGTCTCCTACAGTGATTTATCGTTATATCGAACGATTGCGAGGGCTGGCAAGTGAATCCTTAGCTTCTTTCGATGCAGAACGTGTGGAAAAGGTGAATATCGCGTTTCCGAGCCTCCTAGAGTGATTTATCGTTATATCGAACGATTGCGAGGGCTGGGAAGTGAATCCTTAGCTTATTTCGATGCAGAACGTGTGGAAAAGGAGAATATCGCGTTTCCGAGCCTCCTAGAGTGATTTATCGTTATATCGAACGATTGCGAGGGCTGGGAAGTGAATCCTTAGCTTCTTTCGATGCAGAACGTGTGGAAAAGGTAAATATCGCGTTTCCGAGTCTCCTACAGTGATTTATCGTTATATCGAACGATTGCGAGGGCTGGGAAGTGAATCCTTAGCTTCTTTCGATGCAGAACGTGTGGCAAAGGTAAATATCGCGTTTCCGAGTCTCCTACAGTGATTTATCGTTATATCGAACGATTGCGAGGGCTGGGAAGTGAATCCTTAGCTTCTTTCGATGCAGAACCTGTGGAAAAGGTAAATATCGCGTTTCCGAGTCTCCTACAGTGATTTATCGTTATATCGAACGATTGCGAGGGCTGGCAAGTGAATCCTTAGCTTCTTTCGATGCGGAACGTGTGGAAAAGGTGAATATCGCTTTTCCGAGCCTCCTAGAGTGATTTATCGTTATATCGAATGATTGCGAGGGCTGGGAAGTGAATCCTTAGCTTATTTCGATGCAGAACGTGTGGAAAAGGAGAATATCGCGTTTCCGAGCCTCCTAGAGTGATTTATCGTTATATCGAACGATTGCGAGGGCTGGGAAGTGAATCCTTAGCTTCTTTCGATGCAGAACGTGTGGAAAAGGTAAATATCGCGTTTCCGAGTCTCCTACAGTGATTTATCGTTATATCGAACGATTGCGAGGGCTGGCAAGTGAATCCTTAGCTTCTTTCGATGCAGAACGTGTGGCAAAGGTAAATATCGCGTTTCCGAGTCTCCTACAGTGATTTATCGTTATATCGAACGATTGCGAGGGCTGGCAAGTGAATCCTTAGCTTCTTTCGATGCAGAACGTGTGGAAAAGGTGAATATCGCGTTTCCGAGCCTCCTAGAGTGATTTATCGTTATATCGAACGATTGCGAGGGCTGGGAAGTGAATCCTTAGCTTATTTCGATGCAGAACGTGTGGAAAAGGAGAATATCGCGTTTCCGAGCCTCCTAGAGTGATTTATCGTTATATCGAACGATTGCGAGGGCTGGGAAGTGAATCCTTAGCTTCTTTCGATGCAGAACGTGTGGAAAAGGTAAATATCGCGTTTCCGAGTCTCCTACAGTGATTTATCGTTATATCGAACGATTGCGAGGGCTGGGAAGTGAATCCTTAGCTTCTTTCGATGCAGAACGTGTGGAAAAGGTAAATATCGCGTTTCCGAGTCTCCTACAGTGATTTATCGTTATATCGAACGATTGCGAGGGCTGGCAAGTGAATCCTTAGCTTCTTTCGATGCAGAACGTGTGGCAAAGGTAAATATCGCGTTTCCGAGTCTCCTACAGTGATTTATCGTTATATCGAACGATTGCGAGGGCTGGCAAGTGAATCCTTAGCTTCTTTCGATGCAGAACGTGTGGAAAAGGTGAATATCGCGTTTCCGAGCCTCCTAGAGTGATTTATCGTTATATCGAACGATTGCGAGGGCTGGGAAGTGAATCCTTAGCTTATTTCGATGCAGAACGTGTGGAAAAGGAGAATATCGCGTTTCCGAGCCTCCTAGAGTGATTTATCGTTATATCGAACGATTGCGAGGGCTGGGAAGTGAATCCTTAGCTTCTTTCGATGCAGAACGTGTGGAAAAGGTAAATATCGCGTTTCCGAGTCTCCTACAGTGATTTATCGTTATATCGAACGATTGCGAGGGCTGGGAAGTGAATCCTTAGCTTCTTTCGATGCAGAACGTGTGGCAAAGGTAAATATCGCGTTTCCGAGTCTCCTACAGTGATTTATCGTTATATCGAACGATTGCGAGGGCTGGGAAGTGAATCCTTAGCTTCTTTCGATGCAGAACCTGTGGAAAAGGTAAATATCGCGTTTCCGAGTCTCCTACAGTGATTTATCGTTATATCGAACGATTGCGAGGGCTGGCAAGTGAATCCTTAGCTTCTTTCGATGCGGAACGTGTGGAAAAGGTGAATATCGCTTTTCCGAGCCTCCTAGAGTGATTTATCGTTATATCGAATGATTGCGAGGGCTGGGAAGTGAATCCTTAGCTTATTTCGATGCAGAACGTGTGGAAAAGGAGAATATCGCGTTTCCGAGCCTCCTAGAGTGATTTATCGTTATATCGAACGATTGCGAGGGCTGGGAAGTGAATCCTTAGCTTCTTTCGATGCAGAACGTGTGGAAAAGGTAAATATCGCGTTTCCGAGTCTCCTACAGTGATTTATCGTTATATCGAACGATTGCGAGGGCTGGCAAGTGAATCCTTAGCTTCTTTCGATGCAGAACGTGTGGCAAAGGTAAATATCGCGTTTCCGAGTCTCCTACAGTGATTTATCGTTATATCGAACGATTGCGAGGGCTGGCAAGTGAATCCTTAGCTTCTTTCGATGCAGAACGTGTGGAAAAGGTGAATATCGCGTTTCCGAGCCTCCTAGAGTGATTTATCGTTATATCGAACGATTGCGAGGGCTGGGAAGTGAATCCTTAGCTTATTTCGATGCAGAACGTGTGGAAAAGGAGAATATCGCGTTTCCGAGCCTCCTAGAGTGATTTATCGTTATATCGAACGATTGCGAGGGCTGGGAAGTGAATCCTTAGCTTCTTTCGATGCAGAACGTGTGGAAAAGGTAAATATCGCGTTTCCGAGTCTCCTACAGTGATTTATCGTTATATCGAACGATTGCGAGGGCTGGGAAGTGAATCCTTAGCTTCTTTCGATGCAGAACGTGTGGCAAAGGTAAATATCGCGTTTCCGAGTCTCCTACAGTGATTTATCGTTATATCGAACGATTGCGAGGGCTGGGAAGTGAATCCTTAGCTTCTTTCGATGCAGAACCTGTGGAAAAGGTAAATATCGCGTTTCCGAGTCTCCTACAGTGATTTATCGTTATATCGAACGATTGCGAGGGCTGGCAAGTGAATCCTTAGCTTCTTTCGATGCAGAACGTGTGGAAAAGGTGAATATCGCGTTTCCGAGCCTCCTAGAGTGATTTATCGTTATATCGAACGATTGCGAGGGCTGGGAAGTGAATCCTTAGCTTCTTTCGATGCAGAACGTGTGGCAAAGGTAAATATCGCGTTTCCGAGTCTCCTACAGTGATTTATCGTTATATCGAACGATTGCGAGGGCTGGGAAGTGAATCCTTAGCTTCTTTCGATGCAGAACGTGTGGAAAAGGTAAATATCGCGTTTCCGAGTCTCCTACAGTGATTTATCGTTATATCGAACGATTGCGAGGGCTGGCAAGTGAATCCTTAGCTTCTTTCGATGCAGAACGTGTGGAAAAGGTGAATATCGCGTTTCCGAGCCTCCTAGAGTGATTTATCGTTATATCGAACGATTGCGAGGGCTGGGAAGTGAATCCTTAGCTTATTTCGATGCAGATCGTGTGGGAAAGGAGAATATCGCGTTTCCGAGTCTCCTACAGTGATTTATCGTTATATCGAACGATTGCGAGGGCTGGGAAGTGAATCCTTAGCTTCTTTCGATGCAGAACGTGTGGCAAAGGAAAATATCGCGTTTCCGAGTCTCCTACAGTGATTTATCGTTATATCGAACGATTGCAAGGGCTGGCAAGTGAATCCTTAGCTTCTTTCGATGCAGAACGTGTAGCAAAGGTAAATATCGCGTTTCCGAGTCTCCTACAGTGATTTATCGTTATATCGAACGATTGCGAGGGCTGGGAAGTGAATCCTTAGCTTCTTTCGATGCAGAACGTGTGGCAAAGGTAAATATCGCGTTTCCGAGTCTCCTACAGTGATTTATCGTTATATCGAACGATTGCGAGGGCTGGGAAGTGAATCCTTAGCTTATTTCGATGCAGAACGTGTGGAAAAGGAGAATATCGCGTTTCCGAGCCTCCTAGAGTGATTTATCGTTATATCGAACGATTGCGAGGGCTGGGAAGTGAATCCTTAGCTTCTTTCGATGCAGAACGTGTGGAAAAGGTAAATATCGCGTTTCCGAGTCTCCTACAGTGATTTATCGTTATATCGAACGATTGCGAGGGCTGGCAAGTGAATCCTTAGCTTCTTTCGATGCAGAACGTGTGGAAAAGGTGAATATCGCGTTTCCGAGCCTCCTAGAGTGATTTATCGTTATATCGAACGATTGCGAGGGCTGGGAAGTGAATCCTTAGCTTCTTTCGATGCAGAACGTGTGGAACAGGTAAATATCGCGTTTCCGAGTCTCCTACAGTGATTTATCGTTATATCGAACGATTGCGAGGGCTGGCAAGTGAATCTTTAGCTTCTTTCGATGCGGAACGTGTGGAAAAGGTGAATATCGCTTTTCCGAGCCTCCTAGAGTGATTTATCGTTATATCGAATGATTGCGAGGGCTGGGAAGTGAATCCTTAGCTTATTTCGATGCAGAACGTGTGGGAAAGGAGAATATCGCGTTTCCGAGTCTCCTACAGTGATTTATCGTTATATCGAACGATTGCGAGGGCTGGGAAGTGAATCCTTAGCTTCTTTCGATGCAGAACGTGTGGAAAAGGTGAATATCGCGTTTCCGAGCCTCCTAGAGTGATTTATCGTTATATCGAACGATTGCGAGGGCTGGGAAGTGAATCCTTAGCTTATTTCGATGCAGAACGTGTGGAAAAGGAGAATATCGCGTTTCCGAGTCTCCTACAGTGATTTATCGTTATATCGAACGATTGCGAGGGCTGGGAAGTGAATCCTTAGCTTCTTTCGATGCAGAACGTGTGGCAAAGGTAAATATCGCGTTTCCGAGTCTCCTACCGTGATTTATCGTTATATCGAACGATTGCGAAGGCTGGGAAGTGAATCCTTAGCTTATTTCGATGCAGAACGTGTGGAAAAGGAGAATATCGCGTTTCCGAGCCTCCTAGAGTGATTTATCGTTATATCGAACGATTGCGAGGGCTGGGAAGTGAATCCTTAGCTTCTTTCGATGCAGAACGTGTGGAAAAGGTAAATATCGCGTTTCCGAGTCTCCTACAGTGATTTATCGTTATATCGAAAGATTGCGAGGGCTGGCAAGTGAATCCTTAGCTTCATTCGATGCAGAACGTGTGGAAAAGGTGAATATCGCGTTTCCGCGCCTCCTAGAGTGATTCATCGTTATATCGAACGATTGCGAGGGCTGGGAAGTGAATCCTTAGCTTCTTTCGATGCAGAACGTGTGGAAAAGGTAAATATCGCGTTTTCGAGTCTCCTACAGTGATTTATCGTTATATCGAACGATTGCGAGGGCTGGCAAGTGAATCCTTAGCTTCTTTCGATGCAGAACGTGTGGAAAAGGTGAATATCGCGTTTCCGAGCCTCCTAGAGTGATTTATCGTTATATCGAACGATTGCGAGGGCTGGGAAGTGAATCCATAGCTTATTTCGATGCAGAACGTGTGGGAAAGGAGAATATCGCGTTTCCGAGTCTCCTACAGTGATTTATCGTTATATCGAACGATTGCGAGGGCTGGGAAGTGAATCCTTAGCTTCTTTCGATGCAGAACGTGTGGCAAAGGTAAATATCGCGTTTCCGAGTCTCCTACAGTGATTTATCGTTATATCGAACGATTGCGAGGGCTGGCAAGTGAATCCTTAGCTTCTTTCGATGCAGAACGTGTGGAAAAGGTGAATATCGCGTTTCCGAGTCTCCTACAGTGATTTATCGTTATATCGAACGATTGCGAGGGCTGGGAAGTGAATCCTAAGCTTATTTCGATGCAGAACGTGTGGAAAAGGAGAATATCGCGTTTCCGAGTCTCCTACAGTGATTTATCGTTATATCGAACGATTGCGAGGGCTGGGAAGTGAATCCTTAGCTTCTTTCGATGCAGATCGTGTGGCAAAGGTAAATATCGCGTTTCCGAGTCTCCTACAGTGATTTATCGTTATATCGAACGATTGCGAGGGCTGGGAAGTGAATCCTTAGCTTATTTCGATGCAGAACGTGTGGAAAAGGAGAATATCGCGTTTCCGAGCCTCCTAGAGTGATTTATCGTTATATCGAACGATTGCGAGGGCTGGGAAGTGAATCCTTAGCTTCTTTCGATGCAGAACGTGTGGAAAAGGTAAATATCGCGTTTCCGAGTCTCCTACAGTGATTTATCGTTATATCGAACGATTGCGAGGGCTGGCAAGTGAATCCTTAGCTTCTTTCGATGCAGAACGTGTGGAAAAGGTGAATATCGCGTTTCCGAGCCTCCTAGAGTGATTTATCGTTATATCGAACGATTGCGAGGGCTGGGAAGTGAATCCTTAGCTTCTTTCGATGCAGAACGTGTGGAAAAGGTAAATATCGCGTTTCCGAGTCTCCTACAGTGATTTATCGTTATATCGAACGATTGCGAGGGCTGGCAAGTGAATCCTTAGCTTCTTTCGATGCAGAACGTGTGGAAAAGGTGAATATCGCGTTTCCGAGCCTCCTAGAGTGATTTATCGTTATATCGAACGATTGCGAGGGCTGGGAAGTGAATCCTTAGCTTCTTTCGATGCAGAACGTGTGGAACAGGTAAATATCGCGTTTCCGAGTCTCCTACAGTGATTTATCGTTATATCGAACGATTGCGAGGGCTGGCAAGTGAATCCTTAGCTTCTTTCGATGCGGAACGTGTGGAAAAGGTGAATATCGCTTTTCCGAGCCTCCTAGAGTGATTTATCGTTATATCGAATGATTGCGAGGGCTGGGAAGTGAATCCTTAGCTTATTTCGATGCAGAACGTGTGGAAAAGGAGAATATCGCGTTTCCGAGCCTCCTAGAGTGATTTATCGTTATATCGAACGATTGCGAGGGCTGGGAAGTGAATCCTTAGCTTCTTTCGATGCAGAACGTGTGGAAAAGGTAAATATCGCGTTTCCGAGTCTCCTACAGTGATTTATCGTTATATCGAACGATTGCGAGGGCTGGCAAGTGAATCCTTAGCTTCTTTCGATGCAGAACGTGTGGCAAAGGTAAATATCGCGTTTCCGAGTCTCCTACAGTGATTTATCGTTATATCGAACGATTGCGAGGGCTGGCAAGTGAATCCTTAGCTTCTTTCGATGCAGAACGTGTGGAAAAGGTGAATATCGCGTTTCCGAGCCTCCTAGAGTGATTTATCGTTATATCGAACGATTGCGAGGGCTGGGAAGTGAATCCTTAGCTTATTTCGATGCAGAACGTGTGGAAAAGGAGAATATCGCGTTTCCGAGCCTCCTAGAGTGATTTATCGTTATATCGAACGATTGCGAGGGCTGGGAAGTGAATCCTTAGCTTCTTTCGATGCAGAACGTGTGGAAAAGGTAAATATCGCGTTTCCGAGTCTCCTACAGTGATTTATCGTTATATCGAACGATTGCGAGGGCTGGGAAGTGAATCCTTAGCTTCTTTCGATGCAGAACGTGTGGCAAAGGTAAATATCGCGTTTCCGAGTCTCCTACAGTGATTTATCGTTATATCGAACGATTGCGAGGGCTGGGAAGTGAATCCTTAGCTTCTTTCGATGCAGAACCTGTGGAAAAGGTAAATATCGCGTTTCCGAGTCTCCTACAGTGATTTATCGTTATATCGAACGATTGCGAGGGCTGGCAAGTGAATCCTTAGCTTCTTTCGATGCGGAACGTGTGGAAAAGGTGAATATCGCTTTTCCGAGCCTCCTAGAGTGATTTATCGTTATATCGAATGATTGCGAGGGCTGGGAAGTGAATCCTTAGCTTATTTCGATGCAGAACGTGTGGAAAAGGAGAATATCGCGTTTCCGAGCCTCCTAGAGTGATTTATCGTTATATCGAACGATTGCGAGGGCTGGGAAGTGAATCCTTAGCTTCTTTCGATGCAGAACGTGTGGAAAAGGTAAATATCGCGTTTCCGAGTCTCCTACAGTGATTTATCGTTATATCGAACGATTGCGAGGGCTGGCAAGTGAATCCTTAGCTTCTTTCGATGCAGAACGTGTGGCAAAGGTAAATATCGCGTTTCCGAGTCTCCTACAGTGATTTATCGTTATATCGAACGATTGCGAGGGCTGGCAAGTGAATCCTTAGCTTCTTTCGATGCAGAACGTGTGGAAAAGGTGAATATCGCGTTTCCGAGCCTCCTAGAGTGATTTATCGTTATATCGAACGATTGCGAGGGCTGGGAAGTGAATCCTTAGCTTATTTCGATGCAGAACGTGTGGAAAAGGAGAATATCGCGTTTCCGAGCCTCCTAGAGTGATTTATCGTTATATCGAACGATTGCGAGGGCTGGGAAGTGAATCCTTAGCTTCTTTCGATGCAGAACGTGTGGAAAAGGTAAATATCGCGTTTCCGAGTCTCCTACAGTGATTTATCGTTATATCGAACGATTGCGAGGGCTGGGAAGTGAATCCTTAGCTTCTTTCGATGCAGAACGTGTGGCAAAGGTAAATATCGCGTTTCCGAGTCTCCTACAGTGATTTATCGTTATATCGAACGATTGCGAGGGCTGGGAAGTGAATCCTTAGCTTCTTTCGATGCAGAACCTGTGGAAAAGGTAAATATCGCGTTTCCGAGTCTCCTACAGTGATTTATCGTTATATCGAACGATTGCGAGGGCTGGCAAGTGAATCCTTAGCTTCGTTCGATGCAGAACGTGTGGAAAAGGTGAATATCGCGTTTCCGAGCCTCCTAGAGTGATTTATCGTTATATCGAACGATTGCGAGGGCTGGGAAGTGAATCCTTAGCTTCTTTCGATGCAGAACGTGTGGCAAAGGTAAATATCGCGTTTCCGAGTCTCCTACAGTGATTTATCGTTATATCGAACGATTGCGAGGGCTGGGAAGTGAATCCTTAGCTTCTTTCGATGCAGAACGTGTGGAAAAGGTAAATATCGCGTTTCCGAGTCTCCTACAGTGATTTATCGTTATATCGAACGATTGCGAGGGCTGGCAAGTGAATCCTTAGCTTCTTTCGATGCAGAACGTGTGGAAAAGGTGAATATCGCGTTTCCGAGCCTCCTAGAGTGATTTATCGTTATATCGAACGATTGCGAGGGCTGGGAAGTGAATCCTTAGCTTATTTCGATGCAGATCGTGTGGGAAAGGAGAATATCGCGTTTCCGAGTCTCCTACAGTGATTTATCGTTATATCGAACGATTGCGAGGGCTGGGAAGTGAATCCTTAGCTTCTTTCGATGCAGAACGTGTGGCAAAGGAAAATATCGCGTTTCCGAGTCTCCTACAGTGATTTATCGTTATATCGAACGATTGCAAGGGCTGGCAAGTGAATCCTTAGCTTCTTTCGATGCAGAACGTGTAGCAAAGGTAAATATCGCGTTTCCGAGTCTCCTACAGTGATTTATCGTTATATCGAACGATTGCGAGGGCTGGGAAGTGAATCCTTAGCTTCTTTCGATGCAGAACGTGTGGCAAAGGTAAATATCGCGTTTCCGAGTCACCTACAGTGATTTATCGTTATATCGAACGATTGCGAGGGCTGGGAAGTGAATCCTTAGCTTATTTCGATGCAGAACGTGTGGAAAAGGAGAATATCGCGTTTCCGAGCCTCCTAGAGTGATTTATCGTTATATCGAACGATTGCGAGGGCTGGGAAGTGAATCCTTAGCTTCTTTCGATGCAGAACGTGTGGAAAAGGTAAATATCGCGTTTCCGAGTCTCCTACAGTGATTTATCGTTATATCGAACGATTGCGAGGGCTGGCAAGTGAATCCTTAGCTTCTTTCGATGCAGAACGTGTGGAAAAGGTGAATATCGCGTTTCCGAGCCTCCTAGAGTGATTTATCGTTATATCGAACGATTGCGAGGGCTGGGAAGTGAATCCTTAGCTTCTTTCGATGCAGAACGTGTGGAACAGGTAAATATCGCGTTTCCGAGTCTCCTACAGTGATTTATCGTTATATCGAACGATTGCGAGGGCTGGCAAGTGAATCTTTAGCTTCTTTCGATGCGGAACGTGTGGAAAAGGTGAATATCGCTTTTCCGAGCCTCCTAGAGTGATTTATCGTTATATCGAATGATTGCGAGGGCTGGGAAGTGAATCCTTAGCTTATTTCGATGCAGAACGTGTGGGAAAGGAGAATATCGCGTTTCCGAGTCTCCTACAGTGATTTATCGTTATATCGAACGATTGCGAGGGCTGGGAAGTGAATCCTTAGCTTCTTTCGATGCAGAACGTGTGGAAAAGGTGAATATCGCGTTTCCGAGCCTCCTAGAGTGATTTATCGTTATATCGAACGATTGCGAGGGCTGGGAAGTGAATCCTTAGCTTATTTCGATGCAGAACGTGTGGAAAAGGAGAATATCGCGTTTCCGAGTCTCCTACAGTGATTTATCGTTATATCGAACGATTGCGAGGGCTGGGAAGTGAATCCTTAGCTTCTTTCGATGCAGAACGTGTGGCAAAGGTAAATATCGCGTTTCCGAGTCTCCTACCGTGATTTATCGTTATATCGAACGATTGCGAAGGCTGGGAAGTGAATCCTTAGCTTATTTCGATGCAGAACGTGTGGAAAAGGAGAATATCGCGTTTCCGAGCCTCCTAGAGTGATTTATCGTTATATCGAACGATTGCGAGGGCTGGGAAGTGAATCCTTAGCTTCTTTCGATGCAGAACGTGTGGAAAAGGTAAATATCGCGTTTCCGAGTCTCCTACAGTGATTTATCGTTATATCGAAAGATTGCGAGGGCTGGCAAGTGAATCCTTAGCTTCATTCGATGCAGAACGTGTGGAAAAGGTGAATATCGCGTTTCCGCGCCTCCTAGAGTGATTCATCGTTATATCGAACGATTGCGAGGGCTGGGAAGTGAATCCTTAGCTTCTTTCGATGCAGAACGTGTGGAAAAGGTAAATATCGCGTTTTCGAGTCTCCTACAGTGATTTATCGTTATATCGAACGATTGCGAGGGCTGGCAAGTGAATCCTTAGCTTCTTTCGATGCAGAACGTGTGGAAAAGGTGAATATCGCGTTTCCGAGCCTCCTAGAGTGATTTATCGTTATATCGAACGATTGCGAGGGCTGGGAAGTGAATCCATAGCTTATTTCGATGCAGAACGTGTGGGAAAGGAGAATATCGCGTTTCCGAGTCTCCTACAGTGATTTATCGTTATATCGAACGATTGCGAGGGCTGGGAAGTGAATCCTTAGCTTCTTTCGATGCAGAACGTGTGGCAAAGGTAAATATCGCGTTTCCGAGTCTCCTACAGTGATTTATCGTTATATCGAACGATTGCGAGGGCTGGCAAGTGAATCCTTAGCTTCTTTCGATGCAGAACGTGTGGAAAAGGTGAATATCGCGTTTCCGAGTCTCCTACAGTGATTTATCGTTATATCGAACGATTGCGAGGGCTGGGAAGTGAATCCTAAGCTTATTTCGATGCAGAACGTGTGGAAAAGGAGAATATCGCGTTTCCGAGTCTCCTACAGTGATTTATCGTTATATCGAACGATTGCGAGGGCTGGGAAGTGAATCCTTAGCTTCTTTCGATGCAGATCGTGTGGGAAAGGAGAATATCGCGTTTCCGAGTCTCCTACAGTGATTTATCGTTATATCGAACGATTGCGAGGGCTGGGAAGTGAATCCTTAGCTTCTTTCGATGCAGAACGTGTGGCAAAGGAAAATATCGCGTTTCCGAGTCTCCTACAGTGATTTATCGTTATATCGAACGATTGCAAGGGCTGGCAAGTGAATCCTTAGCTTCTTTCGATGCAGAACGTGTAGCAAAGGTAAATATCGCGTTTCCGAGTCTCCTACAGTGATTTATCGTTATATCGAACGATTGCGAGGGCTGGGAAGTGAATCCTTAGCTTCTTTCGATGCAGAACGTGTGGCAAAGGTAAATATCGCGTTTCCGAGTCTCCTACAGTGATTTATCGTTATATCGAACGATTGCGAGGGCTGGGAAGTGAATCCTTAGCTTATTTCGATGCAGAACGTGTGGAAAAGGAGAATATCGCGTTTCCGAGCCTCCTAGAGTGATTTATCGTTATATCGAACGATTGCGAGGGCTGGGAAGTGAATCCTTAGCTTCTTTCGATGCAGAACGTGTGGAAAAGGTAAATATCGCGTTTCCGAGTCTCCTACAGTGATTTATCGTTATATCGAACGATTGCGAGGGCTGGCAAGTGAATCCTTAGCTTCTTTCGATGCAGAACGTGTGGAAAAGGTGAATATCGCGTTTCCGAGCCTCCTAGAGTGATTTATCGTTATATCGAACGATTGCGAGGGCTGGGATGTGAATCCTTAGCTTCTTTCGATGCAGAACGTGTGGAACAGGTAAATATCGCGTTTCCGAGTCTCCTACAGTGATTTATCGTTATATCGAACGATTGCGAGGGCTGGCAAGTGAATCCTTAGCTTCTTTCGATGCGGAACGTGTGGAAAAGGTGAATATCGCTTTTCCGAGCCTCCTAGAGTGATTTATCGTTATATCGAATGATTGCGAGGGCTGGGAAGTGAATCCTTAGCTTATTTCGATGCAGAACGTGTGGGAAAGGAGAATATCGCGTTTCCGAGTCTCCTACAGTGATTTATCGTTATATCGAACGATTGCGAGGGCTGGGAAGTGAATCCTTAGCTTCTTTCGATGCAGAACGTGTGGAAAAGGTGAATATCGCGTTTCCGAGCCTCCTAGAGTGATTTATCGTTATATCGAACGATTGCGAGGGCTGGGAAGTGAATCCTTAGCTTATTTCGATGCAGAACGTGTGGAAAAGGAGAATATCGCGTTTCCGAGTCTCCTACAGTGATTTATCGTTATATCGAACGATTGCGAGGGCTGGGAAGTGAATCCTTAGCTTCTTTCGATGCAGAACGTGTGGCAAAGGTAAATATCGCGTTTCCGAGTCTCCTACCGTGATTTATCGTTATATCGAACGATTGCGAAGGCTGGGAAGTGAATCCTTAGCTTATTTCGATGCAGAACGTGTGGAAAAGGAGAATATCGCGTTTCCGAGCCTCCTAGAGTGATTTATCGTTATATCGAACGATTGCGAGGGCTGGGAAGTGAATCCTTAGCTTCTTTCGATGCAGAACGTGTGGAAAAGGTAAATATCGCGTTTCCGAGTCTCCTACAGTGATTTATCGTTATATCGAAAGATTGCGAGGGCTGGCAAGTGAATCCTTAGCTTCATTCGATGCAGAACGTGTGGAAAAGGTGAATATCGCGTTTCCGCGCCTCCTAGAGTGATTCATCGTTATATCGAACGATTGCGAGGGCTGGGAAGTGAATCCTTAGCTTCTTTCGATGCAGAACGTGTGGAAAAGGTAAATATCGCGTTTTCGAGTCTCCTACAGTGATTTATCGTTATATCGAACGATTGCGAGGGCTGGCAAGTGAATCCTTAGCTTCTTTCGATGCAGAACGTGTGGAAAAGGTGAATATCGCGTTTCCGAGACTCCTAGAGTGATTTATCGTTATATCGAACGATTGCGAGGGCTGGGAAGTGAATCCATAGCTTATTTCGATGCAGAACGTGTGGGAAAGGAGAATATCGCGTTTCCGAGTCTCCTACAGTGATTTATCGTTATATCGAACGATTGCGAGGGCTGGGAAGTGAATCCTTAGCTTCTTTCGATGCAGAACGTGTGGCAAAGGTAAATATCGCGTTTCCGAGTCTCCTACAGTGATTTATCGTTATATCGAACGATTGCGAGGGCTGGCAAGTGAATCCTTAGCTTCTTTCGATGCAGAACGTGTGGAAAAGGTGAATATCGCGTTTCCGAGCCTCCTAGAGAGATTTATCGTTATATCGAACGATTGCGAGGGCTGGGAAGTGAATCCTAAGCTTATTTCGATGCAGAACGTGTGGAAAAGGAGAATATCGCGTTTCCGAGTCTCCTACAGTGATTTATCGTTATATCGAACGATTGCGAGGGCAGGGAAGTGAATCCTTAGCTTCTTTCGATGCAGAACGTGTGGCAAAGGTAAATATCGCGTTTCCGAGTCTCCTACCGTGATTTATTGTTATATCGAACGATTGCGAGGGCTGGCAAGTGAATCCTTAGCTTCTTTCGATGCAGAACGTGTGGAAAAGGTGAATATCGCGTTTCCGAGCCTCCTAGAGTGATTTATCGTTATATCGAACGATTGCGAGGGCTGGGAAGTGAATCCTTAGCTTATTTCGATGCAGATCGTGTGGGAAAGGAGAATATCGCGTTTCCGAGTCTCCTACAGTGATTTATCGTTATATCGAACGATTGCGAGGGCTGGGAAGTGAATCCTTAGCTTCTTTCGATGCAGAACGTGTGGCAAAGGTAAATATCGCGTTTCCGAGTCTCCTACAGTGATTTATCGTTATATCGAACGTTTGCAAGGGCTGGCAAGTGAATCCTTAGCTTCTTTCGATGCAGAACGTGTAGCAAAGGTAAATATCGCGTTTCCGAGTCTCCTACAGTGATTTATCGTTATATCGAACGATTGCGAGGGCTGGGAAGTGAATCCTTAGCTTCTTTCGATGCAGAACGTGTGGCAAAGGTAAATATCGCGTTTCCGAGTCTCCTACAGTGATTTATCGTTATATCGAACGATTGCGAGGGCTGGGAAGTGAATCCTTAGCTTCTTTCGATGCAGAACGTGTGGCAAAGGTAAATATCGCGTTTCCGAGTCTCCTACCGTGATTTATCGTTATATCGAACGATTGCGAGGGCTGGCAAGTGAATCCTTAGCTTCTTTCGATGCAGAACGTGTGGAAAAGGTGAATATCGCGTTTCCGAGCCTCCTAGAGTGATTTATCGTTATATCGAACGATTGCGAGGGCTGGGAAGTGAATCCTTAGCTTATTTCGATGCAGATCGTGTGGGAAAGGAGAATATCGCGTTTCCGAGTCTCCTACAGTGATTTATCGTTATATCGAACGATTGCGAGGGCTGGGAAGTGAATCCTTAGCTTCTTTCGATGCAGAACGTGTGGCAAAGGTAAATATCGCGTTTCCGAGTCTCCTACAGTGATTTATCGTTATATCGAACGATTGCAAGGGCTGGCAAGTGAATCCTTAGCTTCTTTCGATGCAGAACGTGTAGCAAAGGTAAATATCGCGTTTCCGAGTCTCCTACAGTGATTTATCGTTATATCGAACGATTGCGAGGGCTGGGAAGTGAATCCTTAGCTTCTTTCGATGCAGAACGTGTGGCAAAGGTAAATATCGCGTTTCCGAGTCTCCTACAGTGATTTATCGTTATATCGAACGATTGCGAGGGCTGGGAAGTGAATCCTTAGCTTATTTCGATGCAGAACGTGTGGAAAAGGAGAATATCGCGTTTCCGAGCCTCCTAGAGTGATTTATCGTTATATCGAACGATTGCGAGGGCTGGGAAGTGAATCCTTAGCTTATTTCGATGCAGAACGTGTGGAAAAGGAGAATATCGCGTTTCCGAGCCTCCTAGAGTGATTTATCGTTATATCGAACGATTGCGAGGGCTGGGAAGTGAATCCTTAGCTTCTTTCGATGCAGAACGTGTGGAAAAGGTAAATATCGCGTTTCCGAGTCTCCTACAGTGATTTATCGTTATATCGAACGATTGCGAGGGCTGGCAAGTGAATCCTTAGCTTCTTTCGATGCAGAACGTGTGGAAAAGGTGAATATCGCGTTTCCGAGCCTCCTAGAGTGATTTATCGTTATATCGAACGATTGCGAGGGCTGGGAAGTGAATCCTTAGCTTCTTTCGATGCGGAACGTGTGGAACAGGTAAATATCGCGTTTCCGAGTCTCCTACAGTGATTTATCGTTATATCGAACGATTGCGAGGGCTGGCAAGTGAATCCTTAGCTTCTTTCGATGCGGAACGTGTGGAAAAGGTGAATATCGCTTTTCCGAGCCTCCTAGAGTGATTTATCGTTATATCGAATGATTGCGAGGGCTGGGAAGTGAATCCTTAGCTTATTTCGATGCAGAACGTGTGGAAAAGGAGAATATCGCGTTTCCGAGCCTCCTAGAGTGATTTATCGTTATATCGAACGATTGCGAGGGCTGGGAAGTGAATCCTTAGCTTCTTTCGATGCAGAACGTGTGGAAAAGGTAAATATCGCGTTTCCGAGTCTCCTACAGTGATTTATCGTTATATCGAACGATTGCGAGGGCTGGCAAGTGAATCCTTAGCTTCTTTCGATGCAGAACGTGTGGAAAAGGTGAATATCGCGTTTCCGAGCCTCCTAGAGTGATTTATCGTTATATCGAACGATTGCGAGGGCTGGGAAGTGAATCCTTAGCTTCTTTCGATGCAGAACGTGTGGAACAGGTAAATATCGCGTTTCCGAGTCTCCTACAGTGATTTATCGTTATATCGAACGATTGCGAGGGCTGGCAAGTGAATCCTTAGCTTCTTTCGATGCAGAACGTGTGGAAAAGGTAAATATCGCGTTTCCGAGTCTCCTACAGTGATTTATCGTTATATCGAACGATTGCGAGGGCTGGGAAGTGAATCCTTAGCTTCTTTCGATGCAGAACGTGTGGCAAAGGTAAATATCGCGTTTCCGAGTCTCCTACCGTGATTTATCGTTATATCGAACGATTGCGAGGGCTGGCAAGTGAATCCTTAGCTTCTTTCGATGCAGAACGTGTGGAAAAGGTGAATATCGCGTTTCCGAGCCTCCTAGAGTGATTTATCGTTATATCGAACGATTGCGAGGGCTGGGAAGTGAATCCTTAGCTTCTTTCGATGCAGAACGTGTGGAAAAGGTGAATATCGCGTTTCCGAGCCTCCTATAGTGATTTATCGTTATATCGAACGATTGCGAGGGCTGGGAAGTGAATCCTTAACTTCTTTCGATGCAGAACGTGTGGCAAAGGTAAATATCGCGTTTCCGAGTCTCCTACAGTGATTTATCGTTATATCGAACGATTGCGAGGGCTGGGAAGTGAATCCTTAGCTTATTTCGATGCAGAACGTGTGGCAAAGGTAAATATCGCGTTTCCGAGTCTCCTACAGTGATTTATCGTTATATCGAACGATTGCGAGGGCTGGGAAGTGAATCCTTAACTTCTTTCGATGCAGAACGTGTGGCAAAGGTAAATATCGCGTTTCCGAGTCTCCTACAGTGATTTATCGTTATATCGAACGATTGCGAGGGCTGGGAAGTGAATCCTTAGCTTATTTCGATGCAGAACGTGTGGCAAAGGTAAATATCGCGTTTCCGAGTCTCCTACAGTGATTTATCGTTATATCGAACGATTGCGAGGGCTGGCAAGTGAATCCTTAGCTTCTTTCGATGCAGAACGTGTGGCAAAGGTAAATATCGCGTTTCCGAGTCTCCTACAGTGATTTATCGTTATATCGAACGATTGCGAGGGCTGGGAAGTGAATCCTTAGCTTCTTTCGATGCAGAACGTGTGGAAAAGGTGAATATCGCGTTTCCGAGCCTCCTAGAGTGATTTATCGTTATATCGAACGATTGCGAGGGCTGGGAAGTGAATCCTTAGCTTATTTCGAAGCAGAACGTGTGGCAAAGGTAAATATCGCGTTTCCGAGTCTCCTACAGTGATTTATCGTTATATCGAACGATTGCGAGGGCTGGGAAGTGAATCCTTAGCTTCTTTCGATGCAGAACGTGTGGCAAAGGTAAATATCGCGTTTCCGAGTCTCCTACAGTGATTTATCGTTATATCGAACGATTGCGAGGGCTGGGAAGTGAATCCTTAGCTCATTTCGATGCAGAACGTGTGGAAAAGGAGAATATCGCGTTTCCGAGCCTCCTAGAGTGATTTATCGTTATATCGAACGATTGCGAGGGCTGGGGAGTGAATCCTTAGCTTCTTTCGATGCAGAACGTGTGGCAAAGGTAAATATCGCGTTTCCGAGTCTCCTACAGTGATTTATCGTTATATCGAACGATTGCGAGGGCTGGGAAGTGAATCCTTAACTTCTTTCGATGCAGAACGTGTGGCAAAGGTAAATATCGCGTTTCCGAGTCTCCTACAGTGATTTATCGTTATATCGAACGATTGCGAGGGCTGGGAAGTGAATCCTTAGCTTATTTCGATGCAGAACGTGTGGCAAAGGTAAATATCGCGTTTCCGAGTCTCCTACAGTGATTTATCGTTATATCGAACGATTGCGAGGGCTGGGAAGTGAATCCTTAGCTTATTTCGATGCAGAACGTGTGGAAAAGGAGAATATCGCGTTTCCGAGCTTCCTAGAGTGATTTATCGTTATATCGAACGATTGCGAGGGCTGGGAAGTGAATCCTTAGCTTATTTCGATGCAGAACGTGTGGAAAAGGAGAATATCGCGTTTCCGAGCCTCCTAGAGTGATTTATCGTTATATCGAACGATTGTTAGGGCTGGGAAGTGAATCCTTAGCTTATTTCGATGCAGAACGTGTGGAAAAGGAGAATATCGCGTTTCCGAGCCTCCTAGAGTGATTTATCGTTATATCGAACGATTGCGAGGGCTGGGAAGTGAATCCTTAGCTTATTTCGATGCAGAACGTGTGGAAAAGGAGAATATCGCGTTTCCGAGCCTCCTAGAGTGATTTATCGTTATATCGAACGATTGCGAGGGCTGGGAAGTGAATCCTTAGCTTCTTTCGATGCAGAACGTGTGGAAAAGGAGAATATCGCGTTTCCGAGCCTCCTAGAGTGATTTATCGTTATATCGAACGATTGCGAGGGCTGGGAAGTGAATCCTTAGCTTCTTTCGATGCAGAACGTGTGGAAAAGGTGAATATCGCGTTTCCGAGCCTCCTAGAGTGATTTATCGTTATATCGAACAATTGCGAGGGCTGGGAAGTGAATCCTTAGTTTATTTCGATGCAGAACGTGTGGCAAAGGTAAATATCGCGTTTCCGAGTCTCCTACAGTGATTTATCGTTATATCGAACGATTGCGAGGGCTGGGAAGTGAATCCTTAGCTTATTTCGATGCAGAACGTGTGGAAAAGGAGAATATCGCGTTTCCGAGCCTCCTAGAGTGATTTATCGTTATATCGAACGATTGCGAGGGCTGGGAAGTGAATCCTTAGCTTCTTTCGATGCAGAACGTGTGGAAAAGGTAAATATCGCGTTTCCGAGTCTCCTACAGTGATTTATCGTTATATCGAACGATTGCGAGGGCTGGCAAGTGAATCCTTAGCTTCTTTCGATGCAGAACGTGTGGAAAAGGTGAATATCGCGTTTCCGAGCCTCCTAGAGTGATTTATCGTTATATCGAACGATTGCGAGTGCTGGGAAGTGAATCCTTAGCTTCTTTCGATGCAGAACGTGTGGAACAGGTAAATATCGCGTTTCCGAGTCTCCTACAGTGATTTATCGTTATATCGAACGATTGCGAGGGCTGGCAAGTGAATCCTTAGCTTCTTTCGATGCGGAACGGGTGGAAAAGGTGAATATCGCTTTTCCGAGCCTCCTAGAGTGATTTATCGTTATATCGAATGATTGCGAGGGCTGGGAAGTGAATCCTTAGCTTATTTCGATGCAGAACGTGTGGAAAAGGAGAATATCGCGTTTCCGAGCCTCCTAGAGTGATTTATCGTTATATCGAACGATTGCGAGGGCTGGGAAGTGAATCCTTAGCTTCTTTCGATGCAGAACGTGTGGAAAAGGTAAATATCGCGTTTCCGAGTCTCCTACAGTGATTTATCGTTATATCGAACGATTGCGAGGGCTGGCAAGTGAATCCTTAGCTTCTTTCGATGCAGAACGTGTGGCAAAGGTAAATATCGCGTTTCCGAGTCTCCTACAGTGATTTATCGTTATATCGAACGATTGCGAGGGCTGGCAAGTGAATCCTTAGCTTCTTTCGATGCAGAACGTGTGGAAAAGGTGAATATCGCGTTTCCGAGCCTCCTAGAGTGATTTATCGTTATATCGAACGATTGCGAGGGCTGGGAAGTGAATCCTTAGCTTATTTCGATGCAGAACGTGTGGAAAAGGAGAATATCGCGTTTCCGAGCCTCCTAGAGTGATTTATCGTTATATCGAACGATTGCGAGGGCTGGGAAGTGAATCCTTAGCTTCTTTCGATGCAGAACGTGTGGAAAAGGTAAATATCGCGTTTCCGAGTCTCCTACAGTGATTTATCGTTATATCGAACGATTGCGAGGGCTGGGAAGTGAATCCTTAGCTTCTTTCGATGCAGAACGTGTGGCAAAGGTAAATATCGCGTTTCCGAGTCTCCTACAGTGATTTATCGTTATATCGAACGATTGCGAGGGCTGGGAAGTGAATCCTTAGCTTCTTTCGATGCAGAACCTGTGGAAAAGGTAAATATCGCGTTTCCGAGTCTCCTACAGTGATTTATCGTTATATCGAACGATTGCGAGGGCTGGCAAGTGAATCCTTAGCTTCTTTCGATGCAGAACGTGTGGAAAAGGTGAATATCGCGTTTCCGAGCCTCCTAGAGTGATTTATCGTTATATCGAACGATTGCGAGGGCTGGGAAGTGAATCCTTAGCTTATTTCGATGCAGATCGTGTGGGAAAGGAGAATATCGCGTTTCCGAGTCTCCTACAGTGATTTATCGTTATATCGAACGATTGCGAGGGTTGGGAAGTGAATCCTTAGCTTCTTTCGATGCAGAACGTGTGGCAAAGGTAAATATCGCGTTTCCGAGTCTCCTACAGTGATTTATCGTTATATCGAACGATTGCGAGGGCTGGGAAGTGAATCCTTAGCTTCTTTCGATGCAGAACGTGTGGAAAAGGTAAATATCGCGTTTCCGAGTCTCCTACAGTGATTTATCGTTATATCGAAAGATTGCGAGGGCTGGCAAGTGAATCCTTAGCTTCATTCGATGCAGAACGTGTGGAAAAGGTGAATATCGCGTTTCCGAGCCTCCTAGAGTGATTCATCGTTATATCGAACGATTGCGAGGGCTGGGAAGTGAATCCTTAGCTTCTTTCGATGCAGAACGTGTGGAAAAGGTAAATATCGCGTTTTCGAGTCTCCTACAGTGATTTATCGTTATATCGAACGATTGCGAGGGCTGGCAAGTGAATCCTTAGCTTCTTTCGATGCAGAACGTGTGGAAAAGGTGAATATCGCGTTTCCGAGCCTCCTAGAGTGATTTATCGTTATTTCGAACGATTGCGAGGGCTGGGAAGTGAATCCTTAGCTTATTTCGATGCAGAACGTGTGGAAAAGGAGAATATCGCGTTTCCGAGCCTCCTAGAGTGATTTATCGTTATATCGAACGATTGCGAGGGCTGGGAAGTGAATCCTTAGCTTCTTTCGATGCAGAACGTGTGGAAAAGGTAAATATCGCGTTTCCGAGTCTCCTACAGTGATTTATCGTTATATCGAACGATTGCGAGGGCTGGCAAGTGAATCCTTAGCTTCTTTCGATGCAGAACGTGTGGCAAAGGTAAATATCGCGTTTCCGAGTCTCCTACAGTGATTTATCGTTATATCGAACGATTGCGAGGGCTGGCAAGTGAATCCTTAGCTTCTTTCGATGCAGAACGTGTGGAAAAGGTGAATATCGCGTTTCCGAGCCTCCTAGAGTGATTTATCGTTATATCGAACGATTGCGAGGGCTGGGAAGTGAATCCTTAGCTTATTTCGATGCAGAACGTGTGGAAAAGGAGAATATCGCGTTTCCGAGCCTCCTAGAGTGATTTATCGTTATATCGAACGATTGCGAGGGCTGGGAAGTGAATCCTTAGCTTCTTTCGATGCAGAACGTGTAGCAAAGGTAAATATCGCGTTTCCGAGTCTCCTACAGTGATTTATCGTTATATCGAACGATTGCGAGGGCTGGGAAGTGAATCCTTAGCTTCTTTCGATGCAGAACGTGTGGCAAAGGTAAATATCGCGTTTCCGAGTCTCCTACAGTGATTTATCGTTATATCGAACGATTGCGAGGGCTGGCAAGTGAATCCTTAGCTTCTTTCGATGCAGAACGTGTGGAAAAGGTAAATATCGCGTTTCCGAGTCTCCTACAGTGATTTATCGTTATATCGAAAGATTGCGAGGGCTGGCAAGTGAATCCTTAGTTTATTTCGATGCAGAACGTGTGGAAAAGGAGAATATCGCGTTTCCGAGCCTCCTAGAGTGATTTATCGTTATATCGAACGATTGCGAGGGCTGGGAAGTGAATCCTTAGCTTCTTTCGATGCAGAACGTGTGGAAAAGGTAAATATCGCGTTTCCGAGTCTCCTACAGTGATTTATCGTTATATCGAACGATTGCGAGGGCTGGCAAGTGAATCCTTAGCTTCTTTCGATGCAGAACGTGTGGCAAAGGTAAATATCGCGTTTCCGAGTCTCCTACAGTGATTTATCGTTATATCGAACGATTGCGAGGGCTGGCAAGTGAATCCTTAGCTTCTTTCGATGCAGAACGTGTGGAAAAGGTGAATATCGCGTTTCCGAGCCTCCTAGAGTGATTTATCGTTATATCGAACGATTGCGAGGGCTGGGAAGTGAATCCTTAGCTTATTTCGATGCAGAACGTGTGGAAAAGGAGAATATCGCGTTTCCGAGCCTCCTAGAGTGATTTATCGTTATATCGAACGATTGCGAGGGCTGGGAAGTGAATCCTTAGCTTCTTTCGATGCAGAACGTGTGGAAAAGGTAAATATCGCGTTTCCGAGGCTCCTACAGTGATTTATCGTTATATCGAACGATTGCGAGGGCTGGCAAGTGAATCCTTAGCTTCTTTCGATGCAGAACGTGTGGAAAAGGTGAATATCGCGTTTCCGAGCCTCCTAGAGTGATTTATCGTTATATCGAACGATTGCGAGGGCTGGGAAGTGAATCCTTAGCTTCATTCGATGCAGAACGTGTGGAAAAGGTGAATATCGCGTTTCCGAGCCTCCTAGAGTGATTCATCGTTATATCGAACGATTGCGAGGGCTGGGAAGTGAATCCTTAGCTTCTTTCGATGCAGAACGTGTGGAAAAGGTAAATATCGCGTTTCCGAGTCTCCTACAGTGATTTATCGTTATATCGAACGATTGCGAGGGCTGGGAAGTGAATCCTTAGTTTATTTCGATGCAGAACGTGTGGAAAAGGAGAATATCGCGTTTCCGAGCCTCCTAGAGTGATTTATCGTTATATCGAACGATTGCGAGGGCTGGGAAGTGAATCCTTAGCTTCTTTCGATGCAGAACGTGTGGAAAAGGTAAATATCGCGTTTCCGAGTCTCCTACAGTGATTTATCGTTATATCGAAAGATTGCGAGGGCTGGCAAGTGAATCCTTAGCTTCATTCGATGCAGAACGTGTGGAAAAGGTGAATATCGCGTTTCCGAGCCTCCTAGAGTGATTCATCGTTATATCGAACGATTGCGAGGGCTGGGAAGTGAATCCTTAGCTTCTTTCGATGCAGAACGTGTGGAAAAGGTAAATATCGCGTTTTCGAGTCTCCTACAGTGATTTATCGTTATATCGAACGATTGCGAGGGCTGGCAAGTGAATCCTTAGCTTCTTTCGATGCAGAACGTGTGGAAAAGGTGAATATCGCGTTTCCGAGCCTCCTAGAGTGATTTATCGTTATATCGAACGATTGCGAGGGCTGGGAAGTGAATCCTTAGCTTATTTCGATGCAGAACGTGTGGAAAAGGAGAATATCGCGTTTCCGAGCCTCCTAGAGTGATTTATCGTTATATCGAACGATTGCGAGGGCTGGGAAGTGAATCCTTAGCTTCTTTCGATGCAGAACGTGTGGAAAAGGTAAATATCGCGTTTCCGAGTCTCCTACAGTGATTTATCGTTATATCGAACGATTGCGAGGGCTGGCAAGTGAATCCTTAGCTTCTTTCGATGCAGAACGTGTGGCAAAGGTAAATATCGCGTTTCCGAGTCTCCTACAGTGATTTATCGTTATATCGAACGATTGCGAGGGCTGGCAAGTGAATCCTTAGCTTCTTTCGATGCAGAACGTGTGGAAAAGGTGAATATCGCGTTTCCGAGCCTCCTAGAGTGATTTATCGTTATATCGAACGATTGCGAGGGCTGGGAAGTGAATCCTTAGCTTATTTCGATGCAGAACGTGTGGAAAAGGAGAATATCGCGTTTCCGAGCCTCCTAGAGTGATTTATCGTTATATCGAACGATCGCGAGGGCTGGGAAGTGAATCCTTAGCTTCTTTCGATGCAGAACGTGTGGAAAAGGTAAATATCGCGTTTCCGAGGCTCCTACAGTGATTTATCGTTATATCGAACGATTGCGAGGGCTGGCAAGTGAATCCTTAGCTTCTTTCGATGCAGAACGTGTGGAAAAGGTGAATATCGCGTTTCCGAGCCTCCTAGAGTGATTTATCGTTATATCGAACGATTGCGAGGGCTGGGAAGTGAATCCTTAGCTTCATTCGATGCAGAACGTGTGGAAAAGGTGAATATCGCGTTTCCGAGCCTCCTAGAGTGATTCATCGTTATATCGAACGATTGCGAGGGCTGGGAAGTGAATCCTTAGCTTCTTTCGATGCAGAACGTGTGGAAAAGGTAAATATCGCGTTTCCGAGTCTCCTACAGTGATTTATCGTTATATCGAACGATTGCGAGGGCTGGGAAGTGAATCCTTAGTTTATTTCGATGCAGAACGTGTGGAAAAGGAGAATATCGCGTTTCCGAGCCTCCTAGAGTGATTTATCGTTATATCGAACGATTGCGAGGGCTGGGAAGTGAATCCTTAGCTTCTTTCGATGCAGAACGTGTGGAAAAGGTAAATATCGCGTTTCCGAGTCTCCTACAGTGATTTATCGTTATATCGAAAGATTGCGAGGGCTGGCAAGTGAATCCTTAGCTTCATTCGATGCAGAACGTGTGGAAAAGGTGAATATCGCGTTTCCGAGCCTCCTAGAGTGATTCATCGTTATATCGAACGATTGCGAGGGCTGGGAAGTGAATCCTTAGCTTCTTTCGATGCAGAACGTGTGGAAAAGGTAAATATCGCGTTTTCGAGTCTCCTACAGTGATTTATCGTTATATCGAACGATTGCGAGGGCTGGCAAGTGAATCCTTAGCTTCTTTCGATGCAGAACGTGTGGAAAAGGTGAATATCGCGTTTCCGAGCCTCCTAGAGTGATTTATCGTTATATCGAACGATTGCGAGGGCTGGGAAGTGAATCCTTAGCTTATTTCGATGCAGAACGTGTGGAAAAGGAGAATATCGCGTTTCCGAGCCTCCTAGAGTGATTTATCGTTATATCGAACGATTGCGAGGGCTGGGAAGTGAATCCTTAGCTTCTTTCGATGCAGAACGTGTGGAAAAGGTAAATATCGCGTTTCCGAGTCTCCTACAGTGATTTATCGTTATATCGAACGATTGCGAGGGCTGGCAAGTGAATCCTTAGCTTCTTTCGATGCAGAACGTGTGGCAAAGGTAAATATCGCGTTTCCGAGTCTCCTACAGTGATTTATCGTTATATCGAACGATTGCGAGGGCTGGCAAGTGAATCCTTAGCTTCTTTCGATGCAGAACGTGTGGAAAAGGTGAATATCGCGTTTCCGAGCCTCCTAGAGTGATTTATCGTTATATCGAACGATTGCGAGGGCTGGGAAGTGAATCCTTAGCTTATTTCGATGCAGAACGTGTGGAAAAGGAGAATATCGCGTTTCCGAGCCTCCTAGAGTGATTTATCGTTATATCGAACGATTGCGAGGGCTGGGAAGTGAATCCTTAGCTTCTTTCGATGCAGAACGTGTAGCAAAGGTAAATATCGCGTTTCCGAGTCTCCTACAGTGATTTATCGTTATATCGAACGATTGCGAGGGCTGGGAAGTGAATCCTTAGCTTCTTTCGATGCAGAACGTGTGGCAAAGGTAAATATCGCGTTTCCGAGTCTCCTACAGTGATTTATCGTTATATCGAAAGATTGCGAGGGCTGGCAAGTGAATCCTTAGCTTCATTCGATGCAGAACGTGTGGAAAAGGTAAATATCGCGTTTCCGAGTCTCCTACAGTGATTTATCGTTATATCGAAAGATTGCGAGGGCTGGCAAGTGAATCCTTAGTTTATTTCGATGCAGAACGTGTGGAAAAGGAGAATATCGCGTTTCCGAGCCTCCTAGAGTGATTTATCGTTATATCGAACGATTGCGAGGGCTGGGAAGTGAATCCTTAGCTTCTTTCGATGCAGAACGTGTGGAAAAGGTAAATATCGCGTTTCCGAGTCTCCTACAGTGATTTATCGTTATATCGAAAGATTGCGAGGGCTGGCAAGTGAATCCTTAGCTTCATTCGATGCAGAACGTGTGGAAAAGGTGAATATCGCGTTTCCGAGCCTCCTAGAGTGATTCATCGTTATATCGAACGATTGCGAGGGCTGGGAAGTGAATCCTTAGCTTCTTTCGATGCAGAACGTGTGGAAAAGGTAAATATCGCGTTTTCGAGTCTCCTACAGTGATTTATCGTTATATCGAACGATTGCGAGGGCTGGCAAGTGAATCCTTAGCTTCTTTCGATGCAGAACGTGTGGAAAAGGTGAATATCGCGTTTCCGAGCCTCCTAGAGTGATTTATCGTTATATCGAACGATTGCGAGGGCTGGGAAGTGAATCCTTAGCTTATTTCGATGCAGAACGTGTGGAAAAGGAGAATATCGCGTTTCCGAGCCTCCTAGAGTGATTTATCGTTATATCGAACGATTGCGAGGGCTGGGAAGTGAATCCTTAGCTTCTTTCGATGCAGAACGTGTGGAAAAGGTAAATATCGCGTTTCCGAGTCTCCTACAGTGATTTATCGTTATATCGAACGATTGCGAGGGCTGGCAAGTGAATCCTTAGCTTCTTTCGATGCAGAACGTGTGGCAAAGGTAAATATCGCGTTTCCGAGTCTCCTACAGTGATTTATCGTTATATCGAACGATTGCGAGGGCTGGCAAGTGAATCCTTAGCTTCTTTCGATGCAGAACGTGTGGAAAAGGTGAATATCGCGTTTCCGAGCCTCCTAGAGTGATTTATCGTTATATCGAACGATTGCGAGGGCTGGGAAGTGAATCCTTAGCTTATTTCGATGCAGAACGTGTGGAAAAGGAGAATATCGCGTTTCCGAGCCTCCTAGAGTGATTTATCGTTATATCGAACGATTGCGAGGGCTGGGAAGTGAATCCTTAGCTTCTTTCGATGCAGAACGTGTGGAAAAGGTAAATATCGCGTTTCCGAGTCTCCTACAGTGATTTATCGTTATATCGAACGATTGCGAGGGCTGGCAAGTGAATCCTTAGCTTCTTTCGATGCAGAACGTGTGGAAAAGGTGAATATCGCGTTTCCGAGCCTCCTAGAGTGATTTATCGTTATATCGAACGATTGCGAGGGCTGGGAAGTGAATCCTTAGCTTCATTCGATGCAGAACGTGTGGAAAAGGTGAATATCGCGTTTCCGAGCCTCCTAGAGTGATTCATCGTTATATCGAACGATTGCGAGGGCTGGGAAGTGAATCCTTAGCTTCTTTCGATGCAGAACGTGTGGAAAAGGTAAATATCGCGTTTCCGAGTCTCCTACAGTGATTTATCGTTATATCGAACGATTGCGAGGGCTGGGAAGTGAATCCTTAGTTTATTTCGATGCAGAACGTGTGGAAAAGGAGAATATCGCGTTTCCGAGCCTCCTAGAGTGATTTATCGTTATATCGAACGATTGCGAGGGCTGGGAAGTGAATCCTTAGCTTCTTTCGATGCAGAACGTGTGGAAAAGGTAAATATCGCGTTTCCGAGTCTCCTACAGTGATTTATCGTTATATCGAAAGATTGCGAGGGCTGGCAAGTGAATCCTTAGCTTCATTCGATGCAGAACGTGTGGAAAAGGTGAATATCGCGTTTCCGAGCCTCCTAGAGTGATTCATCGTTATATCGAACGATTGCGAGGGCTGGGAAGTGAATCCTTAGCTTCTTTCGATGCAGAACGTGTGGAAAAGGTAAATATCGCGTTTTCGAGTCTCCTACAGTGATTTATCGTTATATCGAACGATTGCGAGGGCTGGCAAGTGAATCCTTAGCTTCTTTCGATGCAGAACGTGTGGAAAAGGTGAATATCGCGTTTCCGAGCCTCCTAGAGTGATTTATCGTTATATCGAACGATTGCGAGGGCTGGGAAGTGAATCCTTAGCTTATTTCGATGCAGAACGTGTGGAAAAGGAGAATATCGCGTTTCCGAGCCTCCTAGAGTGATTTATCGTTATATCGAACGATTGCGAGGGCTGGGAAGTGAATCCTTAGCTTCTTTCGATGCAGAACGTGTGGAAAAGGTAAATATCGCGTTTCCGAGTCTCCTACAGTGATTTATCGTTATATCGAACGATTGCGAGGGCTGGCAAGTGAATCCTTAGCTTCTTTCGATGCAGAACGTGTGGCAAAGGTAAATATCGCGTTTCCGAGTCTCCTACAGTGATTTATCGTTATATCGAACGATTGCGAGGGCTGGCAAGTGAATCCTTAGCTTCTTTCGATGCAGAACGTGTGGAAAAGGTGAATATCGCGTTTCCGAGCCTCCTAGAGTGATTTATCGTTATATCGAACGATTGCGAGGGCTGGGAAGTGAATCCTTAGCTTATTTCGATGCAGAACGTGTGGAAAAGGAGAATATCGCGTTTCCGAGCCTCCTAGAGTGATTTATCGTTATATCGAACGATTGCGAGGGCTGGGAAGTGAATCCTTAGCTTCTTTCGATGCAGAACGTGTAGCAAAGGTAAATATCGCGTTTCCGAGTCTCCTACAGTGATTTATCGTTATATCGAACGATTGCGAGGGCTGGGAAGTGAATCCTTAGCTTCTTTCGATGCAGAACGTGTGGCAAAGGTAAATATCGCGTTTCCGATTCTCCTACAGTGATTTATCGTTATATCGAACGATTGCGAGGGCTGGCAAGTGAATCCTTAGCTTCTTTCGATGCAGAACGTGTGGAAAAGGTAAATATCGCGTTTCCGAGTCTCCTACAGTGATTTATCGTTATATCGAAAGATTGCGAGGGCTGGCAAGTGAATCCTTAGTTTATTTCGATGCAGAACGTGTGGAAAAGGAGAATATCGCGTTTCCGAGCCTCCTAGAGTGATTTATCGTTATATCGAACGATTGCGAGGGCTGGGAAGTGAATCCTTAGCTTCTTTCGATGCAGAACGTGTGGAAAAGGTAAATATCGCGTTTCCGAGTCTCCTACAGTGATTTATCGTTATATCGAACGATTGCGAGGGCTGGCAAGTGAATCCTTAGCTTCTTTCGATGCAGAACGTGTGGAAAAGGTGAATATCGCGTTTCCGAGCCTCCTAGAGTGATTTATCGTTATATCGAACGATTGCGAGGGCTGGGAAGTGAATCCTTAGCTTATTTCGATGCAGAACGTGTGGAAAAGGAGAATATCGCGTTTCCGAGCCTCCTAGAGTGATTTATCGTTATATCGAACGATTGCGAGGGCTGGCAAGTGAATCCTTAGTTTATTTCGATGCAGAACGTGTGGAAAAGGAGAATATCGCGTTTCCGAGCCTCCTAGAGTGATTTATCGTTATATCGAACGATTGCGAGGGCTGGGAAGTGAATCCTTAGCTTCTTTCGATGCAGAACGTGTGGAAAAGGTAAATATCGCGTTTCCGAGTCTCCTACAGTGATTTATCGTTATATCGAACGATTGCGAGGGCTGGCAAGTGAATCCTTAGCTTCTTTCGATGCAGAACGTGTGGCAAAGGTAAATATCGCGTTTCCGAGTCTCCTACAGTGATTTATCGTTATATCGAACGATTGCGAGGGCTGGCAAGTGAATCCTTAGCTTCTTTCGATGCAGAACGTGTGGAAAAGGTGAATATCGCGTTTCCGAGCCTCCTAGAGTGATTTATCGTTATATCGAACGATTGCGAGGGCTGGGAAGTGAATCCTTAGCTTATTTCGATGCAGAACGTGTGGAAAAGGAGAATATCGCGTTTCCGAGCCTCCTAGAGTGATTTATCGTTATATCGAACGATTGCGAGGGCTGGGAAGTGAATCCTTAGCTTCTTTCGATGCAGAACGTGTGGAAAAGGTAAATATCGCGTTTCCGAGGCTCCTACAGTGATTTATCGTTATATCGAACGATTGCGAGGGCTGGCAAGTGAATCCTTAGCTTCTTTCGATGCAGAACGTGTGGAAAAGGTGAATATCGCGTTTCCGAGCCTCCTAGAGTGATTTATCGTTATATCGAACGATTGCGAGGGCTGGGAAGTGAATCCTTAGCTTCATTCGATGCAGAACGTGTGGAAAAGGTGAATATCGCGTTTCCGAGCCTCCTAGAGTGATTCATCGTTATATCGAACGATTGCGAGGGCTGGGAAGTGAATCCTTAGCTTCTTTCGATGCAGAACGTGTGGAAAAGGTAAATATCGCGTTTCCGAGTCTCCTACAGTGATTTATCGTTATATCGAACGATTGCGAGGGCTGGGAAGTGAATCCTTAGTTTATTTCGATGCAGAACGTGTGGAAAAGGAGAATATCGCGTTTCCGAGCCTCCTAGAGTGATTTATCGTTATATCGAACGATTGCGAGGGCTGGGAAGTGAATCCTTAGCTTCTTTCGATGCAGAACGTGTGGAAAAGGTAAATATCGCGTTTCCGAGTCTCCTACAGTGATTTATCGTTATATCGAAAGATTGCGAGGGCTGGCAAGTGAATCCTTAGCTTCATTCGATGCAGAACGTGTGGAAAAGGTGAATATCGCGTTTCCGAGCCTCCTAGAGTGATTCATCGTTATATCGAACGATTGCGAGGGCTGGGAAGTGAATCCTTAGCTTCTTTCGATGCAGAACGTGTGGAAAAGGTAAATATCGCGTTTTCGAGTCTCCTACAGTGATTTATCGTTATATCGAACGATTGCGAGGGCTGGCAAGTGAATCCTTAGCTTCTTTCGATGCAGAACGTGTGGAAAAGGTGAATATCGCGTTTCCGAGCCTCCTAGAGTGATTTATCGTTATATCGAACGATTGCGAGGGCTGGGAAGTGAATCCTTAGCTTATTTCGATGCAGAACGTGTGGAAAAGGAGAATATCGCGTTTCCGAGCCTCCTAGAGTGATTTATCGTTATATCGAACGATTGCGAGGGCTGGGAAGTGAATCCTTAGCTTCTTTCGATGCAGAACGTGTGGAAAAGGTAAATATCGCGTTTCCGAGTCTCCTACAGTGATTTATCGTTATATCGAACGATTGCGAGGGCTGGCAAGTGAATCCTTAGCTTCTTTCGATGCAGAACGTGTGGCAAAGGTAAATATCGCGTTTCCGAGTCTCCTACAGTGATTTATCGTTATATCGAACGATTGCGAGGGCTGGCAAGTGAATCCTTAGCTTCTTTCGATGCAGAACGTGTGGAAAAGGTGAATATCGCGTTTCCGAGCCTCCTAGAGTGATTTATCGTTATATCGAACGATTGCGAGGGCTGGGAAGTGAATCCTTAGCTTATTTCGATGCAGAACGTGTGGAAAAGGAGAATATCGCGTTTCCGAGCCTCCTAGAGTGATTTATCGTTATATCGAACGATTGCGAGGGCTGGGAAGTGAATCCTTAGCTTCTTTCGATGCAGAACGTGTGGAAAAGGTAAATATCGCGTTTCCGAGGCTCCTACAGTGATTTATCGTTATATCGAACGATTGCGAGGGCTGGCAAGTGAATCCTTAGCTTCTTTCGATGCAGAACGTGTGGAAAAGGTGAATATCGCGTTTCCGAGCCTCCTAGAGTGATTTATCGTTATATCGAACGATTGCGAGGGCTGGGAAGTGAATCCTTAGCTTCATTCGATGCAGAACGTGTGGAAAAGGTGAATATCGCGTTTCCGAGCCTCCTAGAGTGATTCATCGTTATATCGAACGATTGCGAGGGCTGGGAAGTGAATCCTTAGCTTCTTTCGATGCAGAACGTGTGGAAAAGGTAAATATCGCGTTTCCGAGTCTCCTACAGTGATTTATCGTTATATCGAACGATTGCGAGGGCTGGGAAGTGAATCCTTAGTTTATTTCGATGCAGAACGTGTGGAAAAGGAGAATATCGCGTTTCCGAGCCTCCTAGAGTGATTTATCGTTATATCGAACGATTGCGAGGGCTGGGAAGTGAATCCTTAGCTTCTTTCGATGCAGAACGTGTGGAAAAGGTAAATATCGCGTTTCCGAGTCTCCTACAGTGATTTATCGTTATATCGAAAGATTGCGAGGGCTGGCAAGTGAATCCTTAGCTTCATTCGATGCAGAACGTGTGGAAAAGGTGAATATCGCGTTTCCGAGCCTCCTAGAGTGATTCATCGTTATATCGAACGATTGCGAGGGCTGGGAAGTGAATCCTTAGCTTCTTTCGATGCAGAACGTGTGGAAAAGGTAAATATCGCGTTTTCGAGTCTCCTACAGTGATTTATCGTTATATCGAACGATTGCGAGGGCTGGCAAGTGAATCCTTAGCTTCTTTCGATGCAGAACGTGTGGAAAAGGTGAATATCGCGTTTCCGAGCCTCCTAGAGTGATTTATCGTTATATCGAACGATTGCGAGGGCTGGGAAGTGAATCCTTAGCTTATTTCGATGCAGAACGTGTGGAAAAGGAGAATATCGCGTTTCCGAGCCTCCTAGAGTGATTTATCGTTATATCGAACGATTGCGAGGGCTGGGAAGTGAATCCTTAGCTTCTTTCGATGCAGAACGTGTGGAAAAGGTAAATATCGCGTTTCCGAGTCTCCTACAGTGATTTATCGTTATATCGAACGATTGCGAGGGCTGGCAAGTGAATCCTTAGCTTCTTTCGATGCAGAACGTGTGGCAAAGGTAAATATCGCGTTTCCGAGTCTCCTACAGTGATTTATCGTTATATCGAACGATTGCGAGGGCTGGCAAGTGAATCCTTAGCTTCTTTCGATGCAGAACGTGTGGAAAAGGTGAATATCGCGTTTCCGAGCCTCCTAGAGTGATTTATCGTTATATCGAACGATTGCGAGGGCTGGGAAGTGAATCCTTAGCTTATTTCGATGCAGAACGTGTGGAAAAGGAGAATATCGCGTTTCCGAGCCTCCTAGAGTGATTTATCGTTATATCGAACGATTGCGAGGGCTGGGAAGTGAATCCTTAGCTTCTTTCGATGCAGAACGTGTAGCAAAGGTAAATATCGCGTTTCCGAGTCTCCTACAGTGATTTATCGTTATATCGAACGATTGCGAGGGCTGGGAAGTGAATCCTTAGCTTCTTTCGATGCAGAACGTGTGGCAAAGGTAAATATCGCGTTTCCGAGTCTCCTACAGTGATTTATCGTTATATCGAAAGATTGCGAGGGCTGGCAAGTGAATCCTTAGCTTCATTCGATGCAGAACGTGTGGAAAAGGTAAATATCGCGTTTCCGAGTCTCCTACAGTGATTTATCGTTATATCGAAAGATTGCGAGGGCTGGCAAGTGAATCCTTAGTTTATTTCGATGCAGAACGTGTGGAAAAGGAGAATATCGCGTTTCCGAGCCTCCTAGAGTGATTTATCGTTATATCGAACGATTGCGAGGGCTGGGAAGTGAATCCTTAGCTTCTTTCGATGCAGAACGTGTGGAAAAGGTAAATATCGCGTTTCCGAGTCTCCTACAGTGATTTATCGTTATATCGAAAGATTGCGAGGGCTGGCAAGTGAATCCTTAGCTTCATTCGATGCAGAACGTGTGGAAAAGGTGAATATCGCGTTTCCGAGCCTCCTAGAGTGATTCATCGTTATATCGAACGATTGCGAGGGCTGGGAAGTGAATCCTTAGCTTCTTTCGATGCAGAACGTGTGGAAAAGGTAAATATCGCGTTTTCGAGTCTCCTACAGTGATTTATCGTTATATCGAACGATTGCGAGGGCTGGCAAGTGAATCCTTAGCTTCTTTCGATGCAGAACGTGTGGAAAAGGTGAATATCGCGTTTCCGAGCCTCCTAGAGTGATTTATCGTTATATCGAACGATTGCGAGGGCTGGGAAGTGAATCCTTAGCTTCTTTCGATGCAGAACGTGTGGAAAAGGAGAATATCGCGTTTCCGAGCCTCCTAGAGTGATTTATCGTTATATCGAACGATTGCGAGGGCTGGGAAGTGAATCCTTAGCTTCTTTCGATGCAGAACGTGTGGAAAAGGTAAATATCGCGTTTCCGAGTCTCCTACAGTGATTTATCGTTATATCGAACGATTGCGAGGGCTGGCAAGTGAATCCTTAGCTTCTTTCGATGCAGAACGTGTGGCAAAGGTAAATATCGCGTTTCCGAGTCTCCTACAGTGATTTATCGTTATATCGAACGATTGCGAGGGCTGGCAAGTGAATCCTTAGCTTCTTTCGATGCAGAACGTGTGGAAAAGGTGAATATCGCGTTTCCGAGCCTCCTAGAGTGATTTATCGTTATATCGAACGATTGCGAGGGCTGGGAAGTGAATCCTTAGCTTATTTCGATGCAGAACGTGTGGAAAAGGAGAATATCGCGTTTCCGAGCCTCCTAGAGTGATTTATCGTTATATCGAACGATTGCGAGGGCTGGGAAGTGAATCCTTAGCTTCTTTCGATGCAGAACGTGTGGAAAAGGTAAATATCGCGTTTCCGAGTCTCCTACAGTGATTTATCGTTATATCGAACGATTGCGAGGGCTGGCAAGTGAATCCTTAGCTTCTTTCGATGCAGAACGTGTGGAAAAGGTGAATATCGCGTTTCCGAGCCTCCTAGAGTGATTTATCGTTATATCGAACGATTGCGAGGGCTGGGAAGTGAATCCTTAGCTTCATTCGATGCAGAACGTGTGGAAAAGGTGAATATCGCGTTTCCGAGCCTCCTAGAGTGATTCATCGTTATATCGAACGATTGCGAGGGCTGGGAAGTGAATCCTTAGCTTCTTTCGATGCAGAACGTGTGGAAAAGGTAAATATCGCGTTTCCGAGTCTCCTACAGTGATTTATCGTTATATCGAACGATTGCGAGGGCTGGGAAGTGAATCCTTAGTTTATTTCGATGCAGAACGTGTGGAAAAGGAGAATATCGCGTTTCCGAGCCTCCTAGAGTGATTTATCGTTATATCGAACGATTGCGAGGGCTGGGAAGTGAATCCTTAGCTTCTTTCGATGCAGAACGTGTGGAAAAGGTAAATATCGCGTTTCCGAGTCTCCTACAGTGATTTATCGTTATATCGAAAGATTGCGAGGGCTGGCAAGTGAATCCTTAGCTTCATTCGATGCAGAACGTGTGGAAAAGGTGAATATCGCGTTTCCGAGCCTCCTAGAGTGATTCATCGTTATATCGAACGATTGCGAGGGCTGGGAAGTGAATCCTTAGCTTCTTTCGATGCAGAACGTGTGGAAAAGGTAAATATCGCGTTTTCGAGTCTCCTACAGTGATTTATCGTTATATCGAACGATTGCGAGGGCTGGCAAGTGAATCCTTAGCTTCTTTCGATGCAGAACGTGTGGAAAAGGTGAATATCGCGTTTCCGAGCCTCCTAGAGTGATTTATCGTTATATCGAACGATTGCGAGGGCTGGGAAGTGAATCCTTAGCTTATTTCGATGCAGAACGTGTGGAAAAGGAGAATATCGCGTTTCCGAGCCTCCTAGAGTGATTTATCGTTATATCGAACGATTGCGAGGGCTGGGAAGTGAATCCTTAGCTTCTTTCGATGCAGAACGTGTGGAAAAGGTAAATATCGCGTTTCCGAGTCTCCTACAGTGATTTATCGTTATATCGAACGATTGCGAGGGCTGGCAAGTGAATCCTTAGCTTCTTTCGATGCAGAACGTGTGGCAAAGGTAAATATCGCGTTTCCGAGTCTCCTACAGTGATTTATCGTTATATCGAACGATTGCGAGGGCTGGCAAGTGAATCCTTAGCTTCTTTCGATGCAGAACGTGTGGAAAAGGTGAATATCGCGTTTCCGAGCCTCCTAGAGTGATTTATCGTTATATCGAACGATTGCGAGGGCTGGGAAGTGAATCCTTAGCTTATTTCGATGCAGAACGTGTGGAAAAGGAGAATATCGCGTTTCCGAGCCTCCTAGAGTGATTTATCGTTATATCGAACGATTGCGAGGGCTGGGAAGTGAATCCTTAGCTTCTTTCGATGCAGAACGTGTAGCAAAGGTAAATATCGCGTTTCCGAGTCTCCTACAGTGATTTATCGTTATATCGAACGATTGCGAGGGCTGGGAAGTGAATCCTTAGCTTCTTTCGATGCAGAACGTGTGGCAAAGGTAAATATCGCGTTTCCGATTCTCCTACAGTGATTTATCGTTATATCGAACGATTGCGAGGGCTGGCAAGTGAATCCTTAGCTTCTTTCGATGCAGAACGTGTGGAAAAGGTAAATATCGCGTTTCCGAGTCTCCTACAGTGATTTATCGTTATATCGAAAGATTGCGAGGGCTGGCAAGTGAATCCTTAGTTTATTTCGATGCAGAACGTGTGGAAAAGGAGAATATCGCGTTTCCGAGCCTCCTAGAGTGATTTATCGTTATATCGAACGATTGCGAGGGCTGGGAAGTGAATCCTTAGCTTCTTTCGATGCAGAACGTGTGGAAAAGGTAAATATCGCGTTTCCGAGTCTCCTACAGTGATTTATCGTTATATCGAACGATTGCGAGGGCTGGCAAGTGAATCCTTAGCTTCTTTCGATGCAGAACGTGTGGAAAAGGTGAATATCGCGTTTCCGAGCCTCCTAGAGTGATTTATCGTTATATCGAACGATTGCGAGGGCTGGGAAGTGAATCCTTAGCTTATTTCGATGCAGAACGTGTGGAAAAGGAGAATATCGCGTTTCCGAGCCTCCTAGAGTGATTTATCGTTATATCGAACGATTGCGAGGGCTGGGAAGTGAATCCTTAGCTTCTTTCGATGCAGAACGTGTGGAAAAGGTAAATATCGCGTTTCCGAGTCTCCTACAGTGATTTATCGTTATATCGAACGATTGCGAGGGCTGGCAAGTGAATCCTTAGCTTCTTTCGATGCAGAACGTGTGGCAAAGGTAAATATCGCGTTTCCGAGTCTCCTACAGTGATTTATCGTTATATCGAACGATTGCGAGGGCTGGCAAGTGAATCCTTAGCTTCTTTCGATGCAGAACGTGTGGAAAAGGTGAATATCGCGTTTCCGAGCCTCCTAGAGTGATTTATCGTTATATCGAACGATTGCGAGGGCTGGGAAGTGAATCCTTAGCTTATTTCGATGCAGATCGTGTGGGAAAGGAGAATATCGCGTTTCCGAGTCTCCTACAGTGATTTATCGTTATATCGAACGATTGCGAGGGCTGGGAAGTGAATCCTTAGCTTCTTTCGATGCAGAACGTGTGGCAAAGGTAAATATCGCGTTTCCGAGTCTCCTACAGTGATTTATCGTTATATCGAACGATTGCGAGGGCTGGGAAGTGAATCCTTAGCTTCTTTCGATGCAGAACGTGTGGAAAAGGTAAATATCGCGTTTCCGAGTCTCCTACAGTGATTTATCGTTATATCTAACGATTGCGAGGGCTGGCAAGTGAATCCTTAGCTTCTTTCGATGCAGAACGTGTGGAAAAGGTGAATATCGCGTTTCCGAGCCTCCTAGAGTGATTTATCGTTATATCGAACGATTGCGAGGGCTGGGAAGTGAATCCTTAGCTTCTTTCGATGCAGAACGTGTGGAAAAGGTAAATATCGCGTTTCCGAGTCTCCTACAGTGATTTATCGTTATATCGAACGATTGCGAGGGCTGGCAAGTGAATCCTTAGCTTCTTTCGATGCAGAACATGTGGAAAAGGTGAATATCGCGTTTCCGAGCCTCCTAGAGTGATTTATCGTTATATCGAACGATTGCGAGGGCTGGGAAGTGAATCCTTAGCTTCTTTCGATGCAGAACGTGTGGAACAGGTAAATATCGCGTTTCCGAGTCTCCTACAGTGATTTATCGTTATATCGAACGATTGCGAGGGCTGGCAAGTGAATCCTTAGCTTCTTTCGATGCGGAACGTGTGGAAAAGGTGAATATCGCTTTTCCGAGCCTCCTAGAGTGATTTATCGTTATATCGAATGATTGCGAGGGCTGGGAAGTGAATCCTTAGCTTATTTCGATGCAGAACGTGTGGAAAAGGAGAATATCGCGTTTCCGAGCCTCCTAGAGTGATTTATCGTTATATCGAACGATTGCGAGGGCTGGGAAGTGAATCCTTAGCTTCTTTCGATGCAGAACGTGTGGAAAAGGTAAATATCGCGTTTCCGAGTCTCCTACAGTGATTTATCGTTATATCGAACGATTGCGAGGGCTGGCAAGTGAATCCTTAGCTTCTTTCGATGCAGAACGTGTGGAAAAGGTGAATATCGCGTTTCCGAGCCTCCTAGAGTGATTTATCGTTATATCGAACGATTGCGAGGGCTGGGAAGTGAATCCTTAGCTTCTTTCGATGCAGAACGTGTGGAACAGGTAAATATCGCGTTTCCGAGTCTCCTACAGTGATTTATCGTTATATCGAACGATTGCGAGGGCTGGCAAGTGAATCCTTAGCTTCTTTCGATGCGGAACGTGTGGAAAAGGTGAATATCGCTTTTCCGAGCCTCCTAGAGTGATTTATCGTTATATCGAATGATTGCGAGGGCTGGGAAGTGAATCCTTAGCTTATTTCGATGCAGAACGTGTGGGAAAGGAGAATATCGCGTTTCCGAGTCTCCTACAGTGATTTATCGTTATATCGAACGATTGCGAGGGCTGGGAAGTGAATCCTTAGCTTCTTTCGATGCAGAACGTGTGGAAAAGGTGAATATCGCGTTTCCGAGCCTCCTATAGTGATTTATCGTTATATCGAACGATTGCGAGGGCTGGGAAGTGAATCCTTAGCTTCTTTCGATGCAGAACGTGTGGAAAAGGTAAATATCGCGTTTCCGAGTCTCCTACAGTGATTTATCGTTATATCGAACGATTGCGAGGGCTGGGAAGTGAATCCTTAGTTTATTTCGATGCAGAACGTGTGGAAAAGGAGAATATCGCGTTTCCGAGCCTCCTAGAGTGATTTATCGTTATATCGAACGATTGCGAGGGCTGGGAAGTGAATCCTTAGCTTCTTTCGATGCAGAACGTGTGGAAAAGGTAAATATCGCGTTTCCGAGTCTCCTACAGTGATTTATCGTTATATCGAAAGATTGCGAGGGCTGGCAAGTGAATCCTTAGCTTCATTCGATGCAGAACGTGTGGAAAAGGTGAATATCGCGTTTCCGAGCCTCCTAGAGTGATTCATCGTTATATCGAACGATTGCGAGGGCTGGGAAGTGAATCCTTAGCTTCTTTCGATGCAGAACGTGTGGAAAAGGTAAATATCGCGTTTTCGAGTCTCCTACAGTGATTTATCGTTATATCGAACGATTGCGAGGGCTGGCAAGTGAATCCTTAGCTTCTTTCGATGCAGAACGTGTGGAAAAGGTGAATATCGCGTTTCCGAGCCTCCTAGAGTGATTTATCGTTATATCGAACGATTGCGAGGGCTGGGAAGTGAATCCTTAGCTTATTTCGATGCAGAACGTGTGGAAAAGGAGAATATCGCGTTTCCGAGCCTCCTAGAGTGATTTATCGTTATATCGAACGATTGCGAGGGCTGGGAAGTGAATCCTTAGCTTCTTTCGATGCAGAACGTGTGGAAAAGGTAAATATCGCGTTTCCGAGTCTCCTACAGTGATTTATCGTTATATCGAACGATTGCGAGGGCTGGCAAGTGAATCCTTAGCTTCTTTCGATGCAGAACGTGTGGCAAAGGTAAATATCGCGTTTCCGAGTCTTCTACAGTGATTTATCGTTATATCGAACGATTGCGAGGGCTGGCAAGTGAATCCTTAGCTTCTTTCGATGCAGAACGTGTGGAAAAGGTGAATATCGCGTTTCCGAGCCTCCTAGAGTGATTTATCGTTATATCGGACGATTGCGAGGGCTGGGAAGTGAATCCTTAGCTTATTTCGATGCAGAACGTGTGGAAAAGGAGAATATCGCGTTTCCGAGCCTCCTAGAGTGATTTATCGTTATATCGAACGATTGCGAGGGCTGGGAAGTGAATCCTTAGCTTCTTTCGATGCAGAACGTGTGGAAAAGGTAAATATCGCGTTTCCGAGTCTCCTACAGTGATTTATCGTTATATCGAACGATTGCGAGGGCTGGGAAGTGAATCCTTAGCTTCTTTCGATGCAGAACGTGTGGCAAAGGTAAATATCGCGTTTCCGAGTCTCCTACAGTGATTTATCGTTATATCGAACGATTGCGAGGGCTGGGAAGTGAATCCTTAGCTTCTTTCGATGCAGAACGTGTGGAAAAGGTAAATATCGCGTTTCCGAGTCTCCTACAGTGATTTATCGTTATATCGAACGATTGCGAGGGCTGGCAAGTGAATCCTTAGCTTCTTTCGATGCAGAACGTGTGGAAAAGGTGAATATCGCGTTTCCGAGCCTCCTAGAGTGATTTATCGTTATATCGAACGATTGCGAGGGCTGGGAAGTGAATCCTTAGCTTATTTCGATGCAGAACGTGTGGAAAAGGAGAATATCGCGTTTCCGAGCCTCCTAGAGTGATTTATCGTTATATCGAACGATTGCGAGGGCTGGGAAGTGAATCCTTAGCTTCTTTCGATGCAGAACGTGTGGAAAAGGTAAATATCGCGTTTCCGAGTCTCCTACAGTGATTTATCGTTATATCGAACGATTGCGAGGGCTGGCAAGTGAATCCTTAGCTTCTTTCGATGCAGAACGTGTGGAAAAGGTGAATATCGCGTTTCCGAGCCTCCTAGAGTGATTTATCGTTATATCGAACGATTGCGAGGGCTGGGAAGTGAATCCTTAGCTTCTTTCGATGCAGAACGTGTGGAAAAGGTAAATATCGCGTTTCCGAGTCTCCTACAGTGATTTATCGTTATATCGAACGATTGCGAGGGCTGGCAAGTGAATCCTTAGCTTCTTTCGATGCAGAACGTGTGGAAAAGGTGAATATCGCGTTTCCGAGCCTCCTAGAGTGATTTATCGTTATATCGAACGATTGCGAGGGCTGGGAAGTGAATCCTTAGCTTCTTTCGATGCAGAACGTGTGGAACAGGTAAATATCGCGTTTCCGAGTCTCCTACAGTGATTTATCGTTATATCGAACGATTGCGAGGGCTCGCAAGTGAATCCTTAGCTTCTTTCGATGCGGAACGTGTGGAAAAGGTGAATATCGCTTTTCCGAGCCTCCTAGAGTGATTTATCGTTATATCGAATGATTGCGAGGGCTGGGAAGTGAATCCTTAGCTTATTTCGATGCAGAACGTGTGGAAAAGGAGAATATCGCGTTTCCGAGCCTCCTAGAGTGATTTATCGTTATATCGAACGATTGCGAGGGCTGGGAAGTGAATCCTTAGCTTCTTTCGATGCAGAACGTGTGGAAAAGGTAAATATCGCGTTTCCGAGTCTCCTACAGTGATTTATCGTTATATCGAACGATTGCGAGGGCTGGCAAGTGAATCCTTAGCTTCTTTCGATGCAGAACGTGTGGCAAAGGTAAATATCGCGTTTCCGAGTCTCCTACAGTGATTTATCGTTATATCGAACGATTGCGAGGGCTGGCAAGTGAATCCTTAGCTTCTTTCGATGCAGAACGTGTGGAAAAGGTGAATATCGCGTTTCCGAGCCTCCTAGAGTGATTTATCGTTATATCGAACGATTGCGAGGGCTGGGAAGTGAATCCTTAGCTTATTTCGATGCAGAACGTGTGGAAAAGGAGAATATCGCGTTTCCGAGCCTCCTAGAGTGATTTATCGTTATATCGAACGATTGCGAGGGCTGGGAAGTGAATCCTTAGCTTCTTTCGATGCAGAACGTGTGGAAAAGGTAAATATCGCGTTTCCGAGTCTCCTACAGTGATTTATCGTTATATCGAACGATTGCGAGGGCTGGGAAGTGAATCCTTAGCTTCTTTCGATGCAGAACGTGTGGCAAAGGTAAATATCGCGTTTCCGAGTCTCCTACAGTGATTTATCGTTATATCGAACGATTGCGAGGGCTGGGAAGTGAATCCTTAGCTTCTTTCGATGCAGAACCTGTGGAAAAGGTAAATATCGCGTTTCCGAGTCTCCTACAGTGATTTATCGTTATATCGAACGATTGCGAGGGCTGGCAAGTGAATCCTTAGCTTCTTTCGATGCAGAACGTGTGGAAAAGGTGAATATCGCGTTTCCGAGCCTCCTAGAGTGATTTATCGTTATATCGAACGATTGCGAGGGCTGGGAAGTGAATCCTTAGCTTATTTCGATGCAGATCGTGTGGGAAAGGAGAATATCGCGTTTCCGAGTCTCCTACAGTGATTTATCGTTATATCGAACGATTGCGAGGGCTGGGAAGTGAATCCTTAGCTTCTTTCGATGCAGAACGTGTGGCAAAGGTAAATATCGCGTTTCCGAGTCTCCTACAGTGATTTATCGTTATATCGAACGATTGCGAGGGCTGGGAAGTGAATCCTTAGCTTCTTTCGATGCAGAACGTGTGGAAAAGGTAAATATCGCGTTTCCGAGTCTCCTACAGTGATTTATCGTTATATCGAACGATTGCGAGGGCTGGCAAGTGAATCCTTAGCTTCTTTCGATGCAGAACGTGTGGAAAAGGTGAATATCGCGTTTCCGAGCCTCCTAGAGTGATTTATCGTTATATCGAACGATTGCGAGGGCTGGGAAGTGAATCCTTAGCTTATTTCGATGCAGATCGTGTGGGAAAGGAGAATATCGCGTTTCCGAGTCTCCTACAGTGATTTATCGTTATATCGAACGATTGCGAGGGCTGGGAAGTGAATCCTTAGCTTCTTTCGATGCAGAACGTGTGGCAAAGGAAAACATCGCGTTTCCGAGTCTCCTACAGTGATTTATCGTTATATCGAACGATTGCAAGGGCTGGCAAGTGAATCCTTAGCTTCTTTCGATGCAGAACGTGTAGCAAAGGTAAATATCGCGTTTCCGAGTCTCCTACAGTGATTTATCGTTATATCGAACGATTGCGAGGGCTGGGAAGTGAATCCTTAGCTTCTTTCGATGCAGAACGTGTGGAAAAGGTAAATATCGCGTTTCCGAGTCTCCTACAGTGATTTATGGTTATATCGAACGATTGCGAGGGCTGGGAAGTGAATCCTTAGCTTATTTCGATGCAGAACGTGTGGAAAAGGAGAATATCGCGTTTCCGAGCCTCCTAGAGTGATTTATCGTTATATCGAACGATTGCGAGGGCTGGGAAGTGAATCCTTAGCTTCTTTCGATGCAGAACGTGTGGAAAAGGTAAATATCATGTTTCCGAGTCTCCTACAGTGATTTATCGTTATATCGAACGATTGCGAGGGCTGGCAAGTGAATCCTTAGCTTCTTTCGATGCAGAACGTGTGGAAAAGGTGAATATCGCGTTTCCGAGCCTCCTAGAGTGATTTATCGTTATATCGAACGATTGCGAGGGCTGGGAAGTGAATCCTTAGCTTCTTTCGATGCAGAACGTGTGGAACAGGTAAATATCGCGTTTCCGAGTCTCCTACAGTGATTTATCGTTATATCGAACGATTGCGAGGGCTGGCAAGTGAATCCTTAGCTTCTTTCGATGCGGAACGTGTGGAAAAGGTGAATATCGCTTTTCCGAGCCTCCTAGAGTGATTTATCGTTATATCGAATGATTGCGAGGGCTGGGAAGTGAATCCTTAGCTTATTTCGATGCAGAACGTGTGGGAAAGGAGAATATCGCGTTTCCGAGTCTCCTACAGTGATTTATCGTTATATCGAACGATTGCGAGGGCTGGGAAGTGAATCCTTAGCTTCTTTCGATGCAGAACGTGTGGAAAAGGTGAATATCGCGTTTCCGAGCCTCCTAGAGTGATTTATCGTTATATCGAACGATTGCGAGGGCTGGGAAGTGAATCCTTAGCTTATTTCGATGCAGAACGTGTGGAAAAGGAGAATATCGCGTTTCCGAGTCTCCTACAGTGATTTATCGTTATATCGAACGATTGCGAGGGCTGGGAAGTGAATCCTTAGCTTCTTTCGATGCAGAACGTGTGGCAAAGGTAAATATCGCGTTTCCGAGTCTCCTACCGTGATTTATCGTTATATCGAACGATTGCGAAGGCTGGGAAGTGAATCCTTAGCTTATTTCGATGCAGAACGTGTGGAAAAGGAGAATATCGCGTTTCCGAGCCTCCTAGAGTGATTTATCGTTATATCGAACGATTGCGAGGGCTGGGAAGTGAATCCTTAGCTTCTTTCGATGCAGAACGTGTGGAAAAGGTAAATATCGCGTTTCCGAGTCTCCTACAGTGATTTATCGTTATATCGAAAGATTGCGAGGGCTGGCAAGTGAATCCTTAGCTTCATTCGATGCAGAACGTGTGGAAAAGGTGAATATCGCGTTTCCGCGCCTCCTAGAGTGATTCATCGTTATATCGAACGATTGCGAGGGCTGGGAAGTGAATCCTTAGCTTCTTTCGATGCAGAACGTGTGGAAAAGGTAAATATCGCGTTTTCGAGTCTCCTACAGTGATTTATCGTTATATCGAACGATTGCGAGGGCTGGCAAGTGAATCCTTAGCTTCTTTCGATGCAGAACGTGTGGAAAAGGTGAATATCGCGTTTCCGAGCCTCCTAGAGTGATTTATCGTTATATCGAACGATTGCGAGGGCTGGGAAGTGAATCCATAGCTTATTTCGATGCAGAACGTGTGGGAAAGGAGAATATCGCGTTTCCGAGTCTCCTACAGTGATTTATCGTTATATCGAACGATTGCGAGGGCTGGGAAGTGAATCCTTAGCTTCTTTCGATGCAGAACGTGTGGCAAAGGTAAATATCGCGTTTCCGAGTCTCCTACAGTGATTTATCGTTATATCGAACGATTGCGAGGGCTGGCAAGTGAATCCTTAGCTTCTTTCGATGCAGAACGTGTGGAAAAGGTGAATATCGCGTTTCCGAGCCTCCTAGAGAGATTTATCGTTATATCGAACGATTGCGAGGGCTGGGAAGTGAATCCTAAGCTTATTTCGATGCAGAACGTGTGGAAAAGGAGAATATCGCGTTTCCGAGTCTCCTACAGTGATTTATCGTTATATCGAACGATTGCGAGGGCTGGGAAGTGAATCCTTAGCTTCTTTCGATGCAGATCGTGTGGGAAAGGAGAATATCGCGTTTCCGAGTCTCCTACAGTGATTTATCGTTATATCGAACGATTGCGAGGGCTGGGAAGTGAATCCTTAGCTTCTTTCGATGCAGAACGTGTGGCAAAGGAAAATATCGCGTTTCCGAGTCTCCTACAGTGATTTATCGTTATATCGAACGATTGCAAGGGCTGGCAAGTGAATCCTTAGCTTCTTTCGATGCAGAACGTGTAGCAAAGGTAAATATCGCGTTTCCGAGTCTCCTACAGTGATTTATCGTTATATCGAACGATTGCGAGGGCTGGGAAGTGAATCCTTAGCTTCTTTCGATGCAGAACGTGTGGCAAAGGTAAATATCGCGTTTCCGAGTCTCCTACAGTGATTTATCGTTATATCGAACGATTGCGAGGGCTGGGAAGTGAATCCTTAGCTTATTTCGATGCAGAACGTGTGGAAAAGGAGAATATCGCGTTTCCGAGCCTCCTAGAGTGATTTATCGTTATATCGAACGATTGCGAGGGCTGGGAAGTGAATCCTTAGCTTCTTTCGATGCAGAACGTGTGGAAAAGGTAAATATCGCGTTTCCGAGTCTCCTACAGTGATTTATCGTTATATCGAACGATTGCGAGGGCTGGCAAGTGAATCCTTAGCTTCTTTCGATGCAGAACGTGTGGAAAAGGTGAATATCGCGTTTCCGAGCCTCCTAGAGTGATTTATCGTTACATCGAACGATTGCGAGGGCTGGGAAGTGAATCCTTAGCTTCTTTCGATGCAGAACGTGTGGAACAGGTAAATATCGCGTTTCCGAGTCTCCTACAGTGATTTATCGTTATATCGAACGATTGCGAGGGCTGGCAAGTGAATCCTTAGCTTCTTTCGATGCGGAACGTGTGGAAAAGGTGAATATCGCTTTTCCGAGCCTCCTAGAGTGATTTATCGTTATATCGAATGATTGCGAGGGCTGGGAAGTGAATCCTTAGCTTATTTCGATGCAGAACGTGTGGGAAAGGAGAATATCGCGTTTCCGAGTCTCCTACAGTGATTTATCGTTATATCGAACGATTGCGAGGGCTGGGAAGTGAATCCTTAGCTTCTTTCGATGCAGAACGTGTGGAAAAGGTGAATATCGCGTTTCCGAGCCTCCTAGAGTGATTTATCGTTATATCGAACGATTGCGAGGGCTGGGAAGTGAATCCTTAGCTTATTTCGATGCAGAACGTGTGGAAAAGGAGAATATCGCGTTTCCGAGTCTCCTACAGTGATTTATCGTTATATCGAACGATTGCGAGGGCTGGGAAGTGAATCCTTAGCTTCTTTCGATGCAGAACGTGTGGCAAAGGTAAATATCGCGTTTCCGAGTCTCCTACCGTGATTTATCGTTATATCGAACGATTGCGAAGGCTGGGAAGTGAATCCTTAGCTTATTTCGATGCAGAACGTGTGGAAAAGGAGAATATCGCGTTTCCGAGCCTCCTAGAGTGATTTATCGTTATATCGAACGATTGCGAGGCCTGGGAAGTGAATCCTTAGCTTCTTTCGATGCAGAACGTGTGGAAAAGGTAAATATCGCGTTTCCGAGTCTCCTACAGTGATTTATCGTTATATCGAAAGATTGCGAGGGCTGGCAAGTGAATCCTTAGCTTCATTCGATGCAGAACGTGTGGAAAAGGTGAATATCGCGTTTCCGCGCCTCCTAGAGTGATTCATCGTTATATCGAACGATTGCGAGGGCTGGGAAGTGAATCCTTAGCTTCTTTCGATGCAGAACGTGTGGAAAAGGTAAATATCGCGTTTTCGAGTCTCCTACAGTGATTTATCGTTATATCGAACGATTGCGAGGGCTGGCAAGTGAATCCTTAGCTTCTTTCGATGCAGAACGTGTGGAAAAGGTGAATATCGCGTTTCCGAGCCTCCTAGAGTGATTTATCGTTATATCGAACGATTGCGAGGGCTGGGAAGTGAATCCATAGCTTATTTCGATGCAGAACGTGTGGGAAAGGAGAATATCGCGTTTCCGAGTCTCCTACAGTGATTTATCGTTATATCGAACGATTGCGAGGGCTGGGAAGTGAATCCTTAGCTTCTTTCGATGCAGAACGTGTGGCAAAGGTAAATATCGCGTTTCCGAGTCTCCTACAGTGATTTATCGTTATATCGAACGATTGCGAGGGCTGGCAAGTGAATCCTTAGCTTCTTTCGATGCAGAACGTGTGGAAAAGGTGAATATCGCGTTTCCGAGCCTCCTAGAGAGATTTATCGTTATATCGAACGATTGCGAGGGCTGGGAAGTGAATCCTAAGCTTATTTCGATGCAGAACGTGTGGAAAAGGAGAATATCGCGTTTCCGAGTCTCCTACAGTGATTTATCGTTATATCGAACGATTGCGAGGGCTGGGAAGTGAATCCTTAGCTTCTTTCGATGCAGAACGTGTGGCAAAGGTAAATATCGCGTTTCCGAGTCTCCTACCGTGATTTATTGTTATATCGAACGATTGCGAGGGCTGGCAAGTGAATCCTTAGCTTCTTTCGATGCAGAACGTGTGGAAAAGGTGAATATCGCGTTTCCGAGCCTCCTAGAGTGATTTATCGTTATATCGAACGATTGCGAGGGCTGGGAAGTGAATCCTTAGCTTATTTCGATGCAGATCGTGTGGGAAAGGAGAATATCGCGTTTCCGAGTCTCCTACAGTGATTTATCGTTATATCGAACGATTGCGAGGGCTGGGAAGTGAATCCTTAGCTTCTTTCGATGCAGAACGTGTGGCAAAGGTAAATATCGCGTTTCCGAGTCTCCTACAGTGATTTATCGTTATATCGAACGTTTGCAAGGGCTGGCAAGTGAATCCTTAGCTTCTTTCGATGCAGAACGTGTAGCAAAGGTAAATATCGCGTTTCCGAGTCTCCTACAGTGATTTATCGTTATATCGAACGATTGCGAGGGCTGGGAAGTGAATCCTTAGCTTCTTTCGATGCAGAACGTGTGGCAAAGGTAAATATCGCGTTTCCGAGTCTCCTACAGTGATTTATCGTTATATCGAACGATTGCGAGGGCTGGGAAGTGAATCCTTAGCTTCTTTCGATGCAGAACATGTGGCAAAGGTAAATATCGCGTTGCCGAGTCTCCTACCGTGATTTATCGTTATATCGAACGATTGCGAGGGCTGGCAAGTGAATCCTTAGCTTCTTTCGATGCAGAACGTGTGGAAAAGGTGAATATCGCGTTTCCGAGCCTCCTAGAGTGATTTATCGTTATATCGAACGATTGCGAGGGCTGGGAAGTGAATCCTTAGCTTATTTCGATGCAGATCGTGTGGGAAAGGAGAATATCGCGTTTCCGAGTCTCCTACAGTGATTTATCGTTATATCGAACGATTGCGAGGGCTGGGAAGTGAATCCTTAGCTTCTTTCGATGCAGAACGTGTGGCAAAGGTAAATATCGCGTTTCCGAGTCTCCTACAGTGATTTATCGTTATATCGAACGATTGCAAGGGCTGGCAAGTGAATCCTTAGCTTCTTTCGATGCAGAACGTGTAGCAAAGGTAAATATCGCGTTTCCGAGTCTCCTACAGTGATTTATCGTTATATCGAACGATTGCGAGGGCTGGGAAGTGAATCCTTAGCTTCTTTCGATGCAGAACGTGTGGCAAAGGTAAATATCGCGTTTCCGAGTCTCCTACAGTGATTTATCGTTATATCGAACGATTGCGAGGGCTGGGAAGTGAATCCTTAGCTTATTTCGATGCAGAACGTGTGGAAAAGGAGAATATCGCGTTTCCGAGCCTCCTAGAGTGATTTATCGTTATATCGAACGATTGCGAGGGCTGGGAAGTGAATCCTTAGCTTATTTCGATGCAGAACGTGTGGAAAAGGAGAATATCGCGTTTCCGAGCCTCCTAGAGTGATTTATCGTTATATCGAACGATTGCGAGGGCTGGGAAGTGAATCCTTAGCTTCTTTCGATGCGGAACGTGTGGAACAGGTAAATATCGCGTTTCCGAGTCTCCTACAGTGATTTATCGTTATATCGAACGATTGCGAGGGCTGGCAAGTGAATCCTTAGCTTCTTTCGATGCGGAACGTGTGGAAAAGGTGAATATCGCTTTTCCGAGCCTCCTAGAGTGATTTATCGTTATATCGAATGATTGCGAGGGCTGGGAAGTGAATCCTTAGCTTATTTCGATGCAGAACGTGTGGAAAAGGAGAATATCGCGTTTCCGAGCCTCCTAGAGTGATTTATCGTTATATCGAACGATTGCGAGGGCTGGGAAGTGAATCCTTAGCTTCTTTCGATGCAGAACGTGTGGAAAAGGTAAATATCGCGTTTCCGAGTCTCCTACAGTGATTTATCGTTATATCGAACGATTGCGAGGGCTGGCAAGTGAATCCTTAGCTTCTTTCGATGCAGAACGTGTGGAAAAGGTGAATATCGCGTTTCCGAGCCTCCTAGAGTGATTTATCGTTATATCGAACGATTGCGAGGGCTGGGAAGTGAATCCTTAGCTTCTTTCGATGCAGAACGTGTGGAACAGGTAAATATCGCGTTTCCGAGTCTCCTACAGTGATTTATCGTTATATCGAACGATTGCGAGGGCTGGCAAGTAAATCCTTAGCTTCTTTCGATGCGGAACGTGTGGAAAAGGTGAATATCGCTTTTCCGAGCCTCCTAGAGTGATTTATCGTTATATCGAATGATTGCGAGGGCTGGGAAGTGAATCCTTAGCTTATTTCGATGCAGAACGTGTGGGAAAGGAGAATATCGCGTTTCCGAGTCTCCTACAGTGATTTATCGTTATATCGAACGATTGCGAGGGCTGGGAAGTGAATCCTTAGCTTCTTTCGATGCAGAACGTGTGGAAAAGGTGAATATCGCGTTTCCGAGCCTCCTATAGTGATTTATCGTTATATCGAACGATTGCGAGGGCTGGGAAGTGAATCCTTAGCTTCTTTCGATGCAGAACGTGTGGAAAAGGTAAATATCGCGTTTCCGAGTCTCCTACAGTGATTTATCGTTATATCGAACGATTGCGAGGGCTGGGAAGTGAATCCTTAGCTTCTTTCGATGCAGAACGTGTGGCAAAGGTAAATATCGCGTTTCCGAGTCTCCTACCGTGATTTATCGTTATATCGAACGATTGCGAGGGCTGGCAAGTGAATCCTTAGCTTCTTTCGATGCAGAACGTGTGGAAAAGGTGAATATCGCGTTTCCGAGCCTCCTAGAGTGATTTATCGTTATATCGAACGATTGCGAGGGCTGGGAAGTGAATCCTTAGCTTCTTTCGATGCAGAACGTGTGGAAAAGGTGAATATCGCGTTTCCGAGCCTCCTATAGTGATTTATCGTTATATCGAACGATTGCGAGGGCTGGGAAGTGAATCCTTAGTTTATTTCGATGCAGAACGTGTGGAAAAGGAGAATATCGCGTTTCCGAGCCTCCTAGAGTGATTTATCGTTATATCGAACGATTGCGAGGGCTGGGAAGTGAATCCTTAGCTTCTTTCGATGCAGAACGTGTGGAAAAGGTGAATATCGCGTTTCCGAGCCTCCTATAGTGATTTATCGTTATATCGAACGATTGCGAGGGCTGGGAAGTGAATCCTTAGCTTCTTTCGATGCAGAACGTGTGGAAAAGGTGAATATCGCGTTTCCGAGCCTCCTAGAGTGATTCATCGTTATATCGAACGATTGCGAGGGCTGGGAAGTGAATCCTTAGCTTCTTTCGATGCAGAACGTGTGGAAAAGGTGAATATCGCGTTTCCGAGCCTCCTAGAGTGATTCATCGTTATATCGAACGATTGCGAGGGCTGGGAAGTGAATCCTTAGCTTCTTTCGATGCAGAACGTGTGGAAAAGGTAAATATCGCGTTTTCGAGTCTCCTACAGTGATTTATCGTTATATCGAACGATTGCGAGGGCTGGGAAGTGAATCCTTAGCTTATTTCGATGCAGAACGTGTGGAAAAGGAGAATATCGCGTTTCCGAGCCTCCTAGAGTGATTTATCGTTATATCGAACGATTGCGAGGGCTGGGAAGTGAATCCTTAGCTTCTTTCGATGCAGAACGTGTGGAAAAGGTAAATATCGCGTTTCCGAGTCTCCTGCAGTGATTTATCGTTATATCGAACGATTGCGAGGGCTGGCAAGTGAATCCTTAGCTTCTTTCGATGCAGAACGTGTGGCAAAGGTAAATATCGCGTTTCCGAGTCTCCTACAGTGATTTATCGTTATATCGAACGATTGCGAGGGCTGGCAAGTGAATCCTTAGCTTCTTTCGATGCAGAACGTGTGGAAAAGGTGAATATCGCGTTTCCGAGCCTCCTAGAGTGATTTATCGTTATATCGAACGATTGCGAGGGCTGGGAAGTGAATCCTTAGCTTCTTTCGATGCAGAACGTGTGGAAAAGGTAAATATCGCGTTTCCGAGTCTCCTACAGTGATTTATCGTTATATCGAACGATTGCGAGGGCTGGGAAGTGAATCCTTAGCTTCTTTCGATGCAGAACGTGTGGAAAAGGTAAATATCGCGTTTCCGAGTCTCCTACAGTGATTTATCGTTATATCGAACGATTGCGAGGGCTGGCAAGTGAATCCTTAGCTTCTTTCGATGCAGAACGTGTGGCAAAGGTAAATATCGCGTTTCCGAGTCTCCTACAGTGATTTATCGTTATATCGAACGATTGCGAGGGCTGGCAAGTGAATCCTTAGCTTCTTTCGATGCAGAACGTGTGGAAAAGGTGAATATCGCGTTTCCGAGCCTCCTAGAGTGATTTATCGTTATATCGAACGATTGCGAGGGCTGGGAAGTGAATCCTTAGCTTCTTTCGATGCAGAACGTGTGGAAAAGGTAAATATCGCGTTTCCGAGTCTCCTACAGTGATTTATCGTTATATCGAACGATTGCGAGGGCTGGGAAGTGAATCCTTAGCTTATTTCGATGCAGAACTTGTGGAAAAGGAGAATATCGCGTTTCCGAGCCTCCTAGAGTGATTTATCGTTATATCGAACGATTGCGAGGGCTGGGAAGTGAATCCTTAGCTTCTTTCGATGCAGAACGTGTGGAAAAGGTAAATATCGCGTTTCCGAGTCTCCTACAGTGATTTATCGTTATATCGAACGATTGCGAGGGCTGGGAAGTGAATCCTTAGCTTCTTTCGATGCAGAACGTGTGGCAAAGGTAAGTATCGCGTTTCCGAGTCTCCTACAGTGATTTATCGTTATAACGAACGATTGCGAGGGCTGGGAAGTGAATCCTTAGCTTCTTTCGATGCAGAACGTGTGGAAAAGGTAAATATCGCGTTTCCGAGTCTCCTACAGTGATTTATCGTTATATCGGACGATTGCGAGGGCTGGCAAGTGAATCCTTAGCTTCTTTCGATGCAGAACGTGTGGAAAAGGTGAATATCGCGTTTCCGAGCCTCCTAGAGTGATTTATCGTTATATCGAACGATTGCGAGGGCTGGGAAGTGAATCCTTAGCTTATTTCGATGCAGATCGTGTGGGAAAGGAGAATATCGCGTTTCCGAGTCTCCTACAATGATTTATCGTTATATCGAACGATTGCGAGGGCTGGGAAGTGAATCCTTAGCTTCTTTCGATGCAGAACGTGTGGCAAAGGTAAATATCGCGTTTCCGAGTCTCCTACAGTGATTTATCGTTATATCGAACGATTGCGAGGGCTGGGAAGTGAATCCTTAGCTTCTTTCGATGCAGAACGTGTGGAAAAGGTAAATATCGCGTTTCCGAGTCTCCTACAGTGATTTATCGTTATATCGAACGATTGCGAGGGCTGGCAAGTGAATCCTTAGCTTCTTTCGATGCAGAACGTGTGGAAAAGGTGAATATCGCGTTTCCGAGCCTCCTAGAGTGATTTATCGTTATATCGAACGATTGCGAGGGCTGGGAAGTGAATCCTTAGCTTATTTCGATGCAGATCGTGTGGGAAAGGAGAATATCGCGTTTCCGAGTCTCCTACAGTGATTTATCGTTATATCGAACGATTGCGAGGGCTGGGAAGTGAATCCTTAGCTTCTTTCGATGCAGAACGTGTGGCAAAGGAAAATATCGCGTTTCCGAGTCTCCTACAGTGATTTATCGTTATATCGAACGATTGCAAGGGCTGGCAAGTGAATCCTTAGCTTCTTTCGATGCAGAACGTGTAGCAAAGGTAAATATCGCGTTTCCGAGTCTCCTACAGTGATTTATCGTTATATCGAACGATTGCGAGGGCTGGGAAGTGAATCCTTAGCTTCTTTCGATGCAGAACGTGTGGCAAAGGTAAATATCGCGTTTCCGAGTCTCCTACAGTGATTTACCGTTATATCGAACGATTGCGAGGGCTGGGAAGTGAATCCTTAGCTTATTTCGATGCAGAACGTGTGGAAAAGGAGAATATCGCGTTTCCGAGCCTCCTAGAGTGATTTATCGTTATATCGAACGATTGCGAGGGCTGGGAAGTGAATCCTTAGCTTCTTTCGATGCAGAACGTGTGGAAAAGGTAAATATCGCGTTTCCGAGTCTCCTACAGTGATTTATCGTTATATCGAACGATTGCGAGGGCTGGCAAGTGAATCCTTAGCTTCTTTCGATGCAGAACGTGTGGAAAAGGAGAATATCGCGTTTCCGAGCCTCCTAGAGTGATTTATCGTTATATCGAACGATTGCGAGGGCTGGGAAGTGAATCCTTAGCTTCTTTCGATGCAGAACGTGTGGAAAAGGTAAATATCGCGTTTTCGAGTCTCCTACAGTGATTTATCGTTATATCGAACGATTGCGAGGGCTGGCAAGTGAATCCTTAGCTTCTTTCGATGCAGAACGTGTGGCAAAGGTAAATATCGCGTTTCCGAGTCTCCTACAGTGATTTATCGTTATATCGAACGATTGCGAGGGCTGGGAAGTGAATCCTTAGCTTCTTTCGATGCAGAACGTGTGGAAAAGGTAAAGGTCGCGTTTCCGAGTCTCCTACAGTGATTTATCGTTATATCGAACGATTGCGAGGGCTGGCAAGTGAATCCTTAGCTTCTTTCGATGCAGAACGTGTGGAAAAGGTGAATATCGCGTTTCCGAGCCTCCTAGAGTGATTTATCGTTATATCGAACGATTGCGAGGGCTGGGAAGTGAATCCTTAGCTTATTTCGATGCAGATCGTGTGGGAAAGGAGAATATCGCGTTTCCGAGTCTCCTACAGTGATTTATCGTTATATCGAACGATTGCGAGGGCTGGGAAGTGAATCCTTAGCTTCTTTCGATGCAGAACGTGTGGCAAAGGTAAATATCGCGTTTCCGAGTCTCCTACAGTGATTTATCGTTATATCGAACGATTGCGAGGGCTGGGAAGTGAATCCTTAGCTTATTTCGATGCAGAACGTGTGGAAAAGGAGAATATCGCGTTTCCGAGCCTCCTAGAGTGATTTATCGTTATATCGAACGATTGCGAGGGCTGGGAAGTGAATCCTTAGCTTCTTTCGATGCAGAACGTGTGGAAAAGGTAAATATCGCGTTTCCGAGTCTCCTACAGTGATTTATCGTTATATCGAACGATTGCGAGGGCTGGGAAGTGAATCCTTAGCTTCTTTCGATGCAGAACGTGTGGCAAAGGTAAATATCGCGTTTCCGAGTCTCCTACAGTGATTTATCGTTATATCGAACGATTGCGAGGGCTGGGAAGTGAATCCTTAGCTTCTTTCGATGCAGAACGTGTGGCAAAGGTAAATATCGCGTTTCCGAGTCTCCTACAGTGATTTATCGTTATATCGAACGATTGCGAGGGCTGGGAAGTGAATCCTTAGCTTCTTTCGATGCAGAACGTGTGGCAAAGGTAAATATCGCGTTTCCGAGTCTCCTACCGTGATTTATCGTTATATCGAACGATTGCGAGGGCTGGCAAGTGAATCCTTAGCTTCTTTCGATGCAGAACGTGTGGAAAAGGTGAATATCGCGTTTCCGAGCCTCCTAGAGTGATTTATCGTTATATCGAACGATTGCGAGGGCTGGGAAGTGAATCCTTAGCTTATTTCGATGCAGATCGTGTGGGAAAGGAGAATATCGCGTTTCCGAGTCTCCTACAGTGATTTATCGTTATATCGAACGATTGCGAGGGCTGGGAAGTGAATCCTTAGCTTCTTTCGATGCAGAACGTGTGGCAAAGGTAAATATCGCGTTTCCGAGTCTCCTACAGTGATTTATCGTTATATCGAACGATTGCAAGGGCTGGCAAGTGAATCCTTAGCTTCTTTCGATGCAGAACGTGTAGCAAAGGTAAATATCGCGTTTCCGAGTCTCCTACAGTGATTTATCGTTATATCGAACGATTGCGAGGGCTGGGAAGTGAATCCTTAGCTTCTTTCGATGCAGAACGTGTGGCAAAGGTAAATATCGCGTTTCCGAGTCTCCTACAGTGATTTATCGTTATATCGAACGATTGCGAGGGCTGGGAAGTGAATCCTTAGCTTATTTCGATGCAGAACGTGTGGAAAAGGAGAATATCGCGTTTCCGAGCCTCCTAGAGTGATTTATCGTTATATCGAACGATTGCGAGGGCTGGGAAGTGAATCCTTAGCTTATTTCGATGCAGAACGTGTGGAAAAGGAGAATATCGCGTTTCCGAGCCTCCTAGAGTGATTTATCGTTATATCGAACGATTGCGAGGGCTGGGAAGTGAATCCTTAGCTTCTTTCGATGCGGAACGTGTGGAACAGGTAAATATCGCGTTTCCGAGTCTCCTACAGTGATTTATCGTTATATCGAACGATTGCGAGGGCTGGCAAGTGAATCCTTAGCTTCTTTCGATGCGGAACGTGTGGAAAAGGTGAATATCGCTTTTCCGAGCCTCCTAGAGTGATTTATCGTTATATCGAATGATTGCGAGGGCTGGGAAGTGAATCCTTAGCTTATTTCGATGCAGAACGTGTGGAAAAGGAGAATATCGCGTTTCCGAGCCTCCTAGAGTGATTTATCGTTATATCGAACGATTGCGAGGGCTGGGAAGTGAATCCTTAGCTTCTTTCGATGCAGAACGTGTGGAAAAGGTAAATATCGCGTTTCCGAGTCTCCTACAGTGATTTATCGTTATATCGAACGATTGCGAGGGCTGGCAAGTGAATCCTTAGCTTCTTTCGATGCAGAACGTGTGGAACAGGTAAATATCGCGTTTCCGAGTCTCCTACAGTGAATTATCGTTATATCGAACGATTGCGAGGGCTGGCAAGTGAATCCTTAGCATCTTTCGATGCGGAACGTGTGGAAAAGGTGAATATCGCTTTTCCGAGCCTCCTAGAGTGATTTATCGTTATATCGAATGATTGCGAGGGCTGGGAAGTGAATCCTTAGCTTATTTCGATGCAGAACGTGTGGGAAAGGAGAATATCGCGTTTCCGAGTCTCCTACAGTGATTTATCGTTATATCGAACGATTGCGAGGGCTGGGAAGTGAATCCTTAGCTTCTTTCGATGCAGAACGTGTGGAAAAGGTGAATATCGCGTTTCCGAGCCTCCTATAGTGATTTATCGTTATATCGAACGATTGCGAGGGCTGGGAAGTGAATCCTTAGCTTCTTTCGATGCAGAACGTGTGGAAAAGGTAAATATCGCGTTTCCGAGTCTCCTACAGTGATTTATCGTTATATCGAACGATTGCGAGGGCTGGGAAGTGAATCCTTAGCTTCTTTCGATGCAGAACGTGTGGCAAAGGTAAATATCGCGTTTCCGAGTCTCCTACCGTGATTTATCGTTATATCGAACGATTGCGAGGGCTGGCAAGTGAATCCTTAGCTTCTTTCGATGCAGAACGTGTGGAAAAGGTGAATATCGCGTTTCCGAGCCTCCTAGAGTGATTTATCGTTATATCGAACGATTGCGAGGGCTGGGAAGTGAATCCTTAGCTTCTTTCGATGCAGAACGTGTGGAAAAGGTGAATATCGCGTTTCCGAGCCTCCTATAGTGATTTATCGTTATATCGAACGATTGCGAGGGCTGGGAAGTGAATCCTTAGCTTCTTTCGATGCAGAACGTGTGGAAAAGGTAAATATCGCGTTTCCGAGTCTCCTACAGTGATTTATCGTTATATCGAACGATTGCGAGGGCTGGGAAGTGAATCCTTAGCTTCTTTCGATGCAGAACGTGTGGCAAAGGTAAGTATCGCGTTTCCGAGTCTCCTACAGTGATTTATCGTTATAACGAACGATTGCGAGGGCTGGGAAGTGAATCCTTAGCTTCTTTCGATGCAGAACGTGTGGAAAAGGTAAATATCGCGTTTCCGAGTCTCCTACAGTGATTTATCGTTATATCGGACGATTGCGAGGGCTGGCAAGTGAATCCTTAGCTTCTTTCGATGCAGAACGTGTGGAAAAGGTGAATATCGCGTTTCCGAGCCTCCTAGAGTGATTTATCGTTATATCGAACGATTGCGAGGGCTGGGAAGTGAATCCTTAGCTTATTTCGATGCAGATCGTGTGGGAAAGGAGAATATCGCGTTTCCGAGTCTCCTACAATGATTTATCGTTATATCGAACGATTGCGAGGGCTGGGAAGTGAATCCTTAGCTTCTTTCGATGCAGAACGTGTGGCAAAGGTAAATATCGCGTTTCCGAGTCTCCTACAGTGATTTATCGTTATATCGAACGATTGCGAGGGCTGGGAAGTGAATCCTTAGCTTCTTTCGATGCAGAACGTGTGGAAAAGGTAAATATCGCGTTTCCGAGTCTCCTACAGTGATTTATCGTTATATCGAACGATTGCGAGGGCTGGCAAGTGAATCCTTAGCTTCTTTCGATGCAGAACGTGTGGAAAAGGTGAATATCGCGTTTCCGAGCCTCCTAGAGTGATTTATCGTTATATCGAACGATTGCGAGGGCTGGGAAGTGAATCCTTAGCTTATTTCGATGCAGATCGTGTGGGAAAGGAGAATATCGCGTTTCCGAGTCTCCTACAGTGATTTATCGTTATATCGAACGATTGCGAGGGCTGGGAAGTGAATCCTTAGCTTCTTTCGATGCAGAACGTGTGGCAAAGGAAAATATCGCGTTTCCGAGTCTCCTACAGTGATTTATCGTTATATCGAACGATTGCAAGGGCTGGCAAGTGAATCCTTAGCTTCTTTCGATGCAGAACGTGTAGCAAAGGTAAATATCGCGTTTCCGAGTCTCCTACAGTGATTTATCGTTATATCGAACGATTGCGAGGGCTGGGAAGTGAATCCTTAGCTTCTTTCGATGCAGAACGTGTGGCAAAGGTAAATATCGCGTTTCCGAGTCTCCTACAGTGATTTACCGTTATATCGAACGATTGCGAGGGCTGGGAAGTGAATCCTTAGCTTATTTCGATGCAGAACGTGTGGAAAAGGAGAATATCGCGTTTCCGAGCCTCCTAGAGTGATTTATCGTTATATCGAACGATTGCGAGGGCTGGGAAGTGAATCCTTAGCTTCTTTCGATGCAGAACGTGTGGAAAAGGTAAATATCGCGTTTCCGAGTCTCCTACAGTGATTTATCGTTATATCGAACGATTGCGAGGGCTGGCAAGTGAATCCTTAGCTTCTTTCGATGCAGAACGTGTGGAAAAGGAGAATATCGCGTTTCCGAGCCTCCTAGAGTGATTTATCGTTATATCGAACGATTGCGAGGGCTGGGAAGTGAATCCTTAGCTTCTTTCGATGCAGAACGTGTGGAAAAGGTAAATATCGCGTTTTCGAGTCTCCTACAGTGATTTATCGTTATATCGAACGATTGCGAGGGCTGGCAAGTGAATCCTTAGCTTCTTTCGATGCAGAACGTGTGGCAAAGGTAAATATCGCGTTTCCGAGTCTCCTACAGTGATTTATCGTTATATCGAACGATTGCGAGGGCTGGGAAGTGAATCCTTAGCTTCTTTCGATGCAGAACGTGTGGAAAAGGTAAAGGTCGCGTTTCCGAGTCTCCTACAGTGATTTATCGTTATATCGAACGATTGCGAGGGCTGGCAAGTGAATCCTTAGCTTCTTTCGATGCAGAACGTGTGGAAAAGGTGAATATCGCGTTTCCGAGCCTCCTAGAGTGATTTATCGTTATATCGAACGATTGCGAGGGCTGGGAAGTGAATCCTTAGCTTATTTCGATGCAGATCGTGTGGGAAAGGAGAATATCGCGTTTCCGAGTCTCCTACAGTGATTTATCGTTATATCGAACGATTGCGAGGGCTGGGAAGTGAATCCTTAGCTTCTTTCGATGCAGAACGTGTGGCAAAGGTAAATATCGCGTTTCCGAGTCTCCTACAGTGATTTATCGTTATATCGAACGATTGCGAGGGCTGGGAAGTGAATCCTTAGCTTATTTCGATGCAGAACGTGTGGAAAAGGAGAATATCGCGTTTCCGAGCCTCCTAGAGTGATTTATCGTTATATCGAACGATTGCGAGGGCTGGGAAGTGAATCCTTAGCTTCTTTCGATGCAGAACGTGTGGAAAAGGTAAATATCGCGTTTCCGAGTCTCCTACAGTGATTTATCGTTATATCGAACGATTGCGAGGGCTGGGAAGTGAATCCTTAGCTTCTTTCGATGCAGAACGTGTGGCAAAGGTAAATATCGCGTTTCCGAGTCTCCTACAGTGATTTATCGTTATATCGAACGATTGCGAGGGCTGGGAAGTGAATCCTTAGCTTCTTTCGATGCAGAACGTGTGGCAAAGGTAAATATCGCGTTTCCGAGTCTCCTACAGTGATTTATCGTTATATCGAACGATTGCGAGGGCTGGGAAGTGAATCCTTAGCTTCTTTCGATGCAGAACGTGTGGCAAAGGTAAATATCGCGTTTCCGAGTCTCCTACCGTGATTTATCGTTATATCGAACGATTGCGAGGGCTGGCAAGTGAATCCTTAGCTTCTTTCGATGCAGAACGTGTGGAAAAGGTGAATATCGCGTTTCCGAGCCTCCTAGAGTGATTTATCGTTATATCGAACGATTGCGAGGGCTGGGAAGTGAATCCTTAGCTTATTTCGATGCAGATCGTGTGGGAAAGGAGAATATCGCGTTTCCGAGTCTCCTACAGTGATTTATCGTTATATCGAACGATTGCGAGGGCTGGGAAGTGAATCCTTAGCTTCTTTCGATGCAGAACGTGTGGCAAAGGTAAATATCGCGTTTCCGAGTCTCCTACAGTGATTTATCGTTATATCGAACGATTGCAAGGGCTGGCAAGTGAATCCTTAGCTTCTTTCGATGCAGAACGTGTAGCAAAGGTAAATATCGCGTTTCCGAGTCTCCTACAGTGATTTATCGTTATATCGAACGATTGCGAGGGCTGGGAAGTGAATCCTTAGCTTCTTTCGATGCAGAACGTGTGGCAAAGGTAAATATCGCGTTTCCGAGTCTCCTACAGTGATTTATCGTTATATCGAACGATTGCGAGGGCTGGGAAGTGAATCCTTAGCTTATTTCGATGCAGAACGTGTGGAAAAGGAGAATATCGCGTTTCCGAGCCTCCTAGAGTGATTTATCGTTATATCGAACGATTGCGAGGGCTGGGAAGTGAATCCTTAGCTTATTTCGATGCAGAACGTGTGGAAAAGGAGAATATCGCGTTTCCGAGCCTCCTAGAGTGATTTATCGTTATATCGAACGATTGCGAGGGCTGGGAAGTGAATCCTTAGCTTCTTTCGATGCGGAACGTGTGGAACAGGTAAATATCGCGTTTCCGAGTCTCCTACAGTGATTTATCGTTATATCGAACGATTGCGAGGGCTGGCAAGTGAATCCTTAGCTTCTTTCGATGCGGAACGTGTGGAAAAGGTGAATATCGCTTTTCCGAGCCTCCTAGAGTGATTTATCGTTATATCGAATGATTGCGAGGGCTGGGAAGTGAATCCTTAGCTTATTTCGATGCAGAACGTGTGGAAAAGGAGAATATCGCGTTTCCGAGCCTCCTAGAGTGATTTATCGTTATATCGAACGATTGCGAGGGCTGGGAAGTGAATCCTTAGCTTCTTTCGATGCAGAACGTGTGGAAAAGGTAAATATCGCGTTTCCGAGTCTCCTACAGTGATTTATCGTTATATCGAACGATTGCGAGGGCTGGCAAGTGAATCCTTAGCTTCTTTCGATGCAGAACGTGTGGAACAGGTAAATATCGCGTTTCCGAGTCTCCTACAGTGAATTATCGTTATATCGAACGATTGCGAGGGCTGGCAAGTGAATCCTTAGCATCTTTCGATGCGGAACGTGTGGAAAAGGTGAATATCGCTTTTCCGAGCCTCCTAGAGTGATTTATCGTTATATCGAATGATTGCGAGGGCTGGGAAGTGAATCCTTAGCTTATTTCGATGCAGAACGTGTGGGAAAGGAGAATATCGCGTTTCCGAGTCTCCTACAGTGATTTATCGTTATATCGAACGATTGCGAGGGCTGGGAAGTGAATCCTTAGCTTCTTTCGATGCAGAACGTGTGGAAAAGGTGAATATCGCGTTTCCGAGCCTCCTATAGTGATTTATCGTTATATCGAACGATTGCGAGGGCTGGGAAGTGAATCCTTAGCTTCTTTCGATGCAGAACGTGTGGAAAAGGTAAATATCGCGTTTCCGAGTCTCCTACAGTGATTTATCGTTATATCGAACGATTGCGAGGGCTGGGAAGTGAATCCTTAGCTTCTTTCGATGCAGAACGTGTGGCAAAGGTAAATATCGCGTTTCCGAGTCTCCTACCGTGATTTATCGTTATATCGAACGATTGCGAGGGCTGGCAAGTGAATCCTTAGCTTCTTTCGATGCAGAACGTGTGGAAAAGGTGAATATCGCGTTTCCGAGCCTCCTAGAGTGATTTATCGTTATATCGAACGATTGCGAGGGCTGGGAAGTGAATCCTTAGCTTCTTTCGATGCAGAACGTGTGGAAAAGGTGAATATCGCGTTTCCGAGCCTCCTATAGTGATTTATCGTTATATCGAACGATTGCGAGGGCTGGGAAGTGAATCCTTAGTTTATTTCGATGCAGAACGTGTGGAAAAGGAGAATATCGCGTTTCCGAGCCTCCTAGAGTGATTTATCGTTATATCGAACGATTGCGAGGGCTGGGAAGTGAATCCTTAGCTTCTTTCGATGCAGAACGTGTGGAAAAGGTGAATATCGCGTTTCCGAGCCTCCTATAGTGATTTATCGTTATATCGAACGATTGCGAGGGCTGGGAAGTGAATCCTTAGCTTCTTTCGATGCAGAACGTGTGGAAAAGGTGAATATCGCGTTTCCGAGCCTCCTAGAGTGATTCATCGTTATATCGAACGATTGCGAGGGCTGGGAAGTGAATCCTTAGCTTCTTTCGATGCAGAACGTGTGGAAAAGGTGAATATCGCGTTTCCGAGCCTCCTAGAGTGATTCATCGTTATATCGAACGATTGCGAGGGCTGGGAAGTGAATCCTTAGCTTCTTTCGATGCAGAACGTGTGGAAAAGGTAAATATCGCGTTTTCGAGTCTCCTACAGTGATTTATCGTTATATCGAACGATTGCGAGGGCTGGGAAGTGAATCCTTAGCTTATTTCGATGCAGAACGTGTGGAAAAGGAGAATATCGCGTTTCCGAGCCTCCTAGAGTGATTTATCGTTATATCGAACGATTGCGAGGGCTGGGAAGTGAATCCTTAGCTTCTTTCGATGCAGAACGTGTGGAAAAGGTAAATATCGCGTTTCCGAGTCTCCTACAGTGATTTATCGTTATATCGAACGATTGCGAGGGCTGGCAAGTGAATCCTTAGCTTCTTTCGATGCAGAACGTGTGGCAAAGGTAAATATCGCGTTTCCGAGTCTCCTACAGTGATTTATCGTTATATCGAACGATTGCGAGGGCTGGCAAGTGAATCCTTAGCTTCTTTCGATGCAGAACGTGTGGAAAAGGTGAATATCGCGTTTCCGAGCCTCCTAGAGTGATTTATCGTTATATCGAACGATTGCGAGGGCTGGGAAGTGAATCCTTAGCTTCTTTCGATGCAGAACGTGTGGAAAAGGTAAATATCGCGTTTCCGAGTCTCCTACAGTGATTTATCGTTATATCGAACGATTGCGAGGGCTGGGAAGTGAATCCTTAGCTTCTTTCGATGCAGAACGTGTGGAAAAGGTAAATATCGCGTTTCCGAGTCTCCTACAGTGATTTATCGTTATATCGAACGATTGCGAGGGCTGGCAAGTGAATCCTTAGCTTCTTTCGATGCAGAACGTGTGGCAAAGGTAAATATCGCGTTTCCGAGTCTCCTACAGTGATTTATCGTTATATCGAACGATTGCGAGGGCTGGCAAGTGAATCCTTAGCTTCTTTCGATGCAGAACGTGTGGAAAAGGTGAATATCGCGTTTCCGAGCCTCCTAGAGTGATTTATCGTTATATCGAACGATTGCGAGGGCTGGGAAGTGAATCCTTAGCTTCTTTCGATGCAGAACGTGTGGAAAAGGTAAATATCGCGTTTCCGAGTCTCCTACAGTGATTTATCGTTATATCGAACGATTGCGAGGGCTGGCAAGTGAATCCTTAGCTTCTTTCGATGCAGAACGTGTGGCAAAGGTAAATATCGCGTTTCCGAGTCTCCTACAGTGATTTATCGTTATATCGAACGATTGCGAGGGCTGGCAAGTGAATCCTTAGCTTCTTTCGATGCAGAACGTGTGGAAAAGGTGAATATCGCGTTTCCGAGCCTCCTAGAGTGATTTATCGTTATATCGAACGATTGCGAGGGCTGGGAAGTGAATCCTTAGCTTATTTCGATGCAGAACTTGTGGAAAAGGAGAATATCGCGTTTCCGAGCCTCCTAGAGTGATTTATCGTTATATCGAACGATTGCGAGGGCTGGGAAGTGAATCCTTAGCTTCTTTCGATGCAGAACGTGTGGAAAAGGTAAATATCGCGTTTCCGAGTCTCCTACAGTGATTTATCGTTATATCGAACGATTGCGAGGGCTGGGAAGTGAATCCTTAGCTTCTTTCGATGCAGAACGTGTGGCAAAGGTAAATATCGCGTTTCCGAGTCTCCTACAGTGATTTATCGTTATATCGAACGATTGCGAGGGCTGGGAAGTGAATCCTTAGCTTCTTTCGATGCAGAACGTGTGGAAAAGGTAAATATCGCGTTTCCGAGTCTCCTACAGTGATTTATCGTTATATCGGACGATTGCGAGGGCTGGCAAGTGAATCCTTAGCTTCTTTCGATGCAGAACGTGTGGAAAAGGTGAATATCGCGTTTCCGAGCCTCCTAGAGTGATTTATCGTTATATCGAACGATTGCGAGGGCTGGGAAGTGAATCCTTAGCTTATTTCGATGCAGATCGTGTGGGAAAGGAGAATATCGCGTTTCCGAGTCTCCTACAGTGATTTATCGTTATATCGAACGATTGCGAGGGCTGGGAAGTGAATCCTTAGCTTCTTTCGATGCAGAACGTGTGGCAAAGGTAAATATCGCGTTTCCGAGTCTCCTACAGTGATTTATCGTTATATCGAACGATTGCGAGGGCTGGGAAGTGAATCCTTAGCTTCTTTCGATGCAGAACGTGTGGAAAAGGTAAATATCGCGTTTCCGAGTCTCCTACAGTGATTTATCGTTATATCGAACGATTGCGAGGGCTGGCAAGTGAATCCTTAGCTTCTTTCGATGCAGAACGTGTGGAAAAGGTGAATATCGCGTTTCCGAGCCTCCTAGAGTGATTTATCGTTATATCGAACGATTGCGAGGGCTGGGAAGTGAATCCTTAGCTTATTTCGATGCAGATCGTGTGGGAAAGGAGAATATCGCGTTTCCGAGTCTCCTACAGTGATTTATCGTTATATCGAACGATTGCGAGGGCTGGGAAGTGAATCCTTAGCTTCTTTCGATGCAGAACGTGTGGCAAAGGAAAATATCGCGTTTCCGAGTCTCCTACAGTGATTTATCGTTATATCGAACGATTGCAAGGGCTGGCAAGTGAATCCTTAGCTTCTTTCGATGCAGAACGTGTAGCAAAGGTAAATATCGCGTTTCCGAGTCTCCTACAGTGATTTATCGTTATATCGAACGATTGCGAGGGCTGGGAAGTGAATCCTTAGCTTCTTTCGATGCAGAACGTGTGGCAAAGGTAAATATCGCGTTTCCGAGTCTCCTACAGTGATTTATCGTTATATCGAACGATTGCGAGGGCTGGCAAGTAAATCCTTAGCTTCTTTCGATGCAGAACGTGTGGAAAAGGTAAATATCGCGTTTCCGAGTCTCCTACAGTGATTTATCGTTATATCGAACGATTGCGAGGGCTGGGAAGTGAATCCTTAGTTTATTTCGATGCAGAACGTGTGGAAAAGGAGAATATCGCGTTTCCGAGCCTCCTAGAGTGATTTATCGTTATATCGAACGATTGCGAGGGCTGGGAAGTGAATCCTTAGCTTCTTTCGATGCAGAACGTGTGGAAAAGGTAAATATCGCGTTTCCGAGTCTCCTACAGTGATTTATCGTTATATCGAAAGATTGCGAGGGCTGGCAAGTGAATCCTTAGCTTCATTCGATGCAGAACGTGTGGAAAAGGTGAATATCGCGTTTCCGAGCCTCCTAGAGTGATTCATCGTTATATCGAACGATTGCGAGGGCTGGGAAGTGAATCCTTAGCTTCTTTCGATGCAGAACGTGTGGAAAAGGTAAATATCGCGTTTTCGAGTCTCCTACAGTGATTTATCGTTATATCGAACGATTGCGAGGGCTGGGAAGTGAATCCTTAGCTTATTTCGATGCAGAACGTGTGGAAAAGGAGAATATCGCGTTTCCGAGCCTCCTAGAGTGATTTATCGTTATATCGAACGATTGCGAGGGCTGGGAAGTGAATCCTTAGCTTCTTTCGATGCAGAACGTGTGGAAAAGGTAAATATCGCGTTTCCGAGTCTCCTACAGTGATTTATCGTTATATCGAACGATTGCGAGGGCTGGCAAGTGAATCCTTAGCTTCTTTCGATGCAGAACGTGTGGCAAAGGTAAATATCGCGTTTCCGAGTCTCCTACAGTGATTTATCGTTATATCGAACGATTGCGAGGGCTGGCAAGTGAATCCTTAGCTTCTTTCGATGCAGAACGTGTGGAAAAGGTGAATATCGCGTTTCCGAGCCTCCTAGAGTGATTTATCGTTATATCGAACGATTGCGAGGGCTGGGAAGTGAATCCTTAGCTTATTTCGATGCAGAACGTGCGGAAAAGGAGAATATCGCGTTTCCGAGCCTCCTAGAGTGATTTATCGTTATATCGAACGATTGCGAGGGCTGGGAAGTGAATCCTTAGCTTCTTTCGATGCAGAACGTGTGGAAAAGGTAAATATCGCGTTTCCGAGTCTCCTACAGTGATTTATCGTTATATCGAACGATTGCGAGGGCTGGGAAGTGAATCCTTAGCTTCTTTCGATGCAGAATGTGTGGCAAAGGTAAATATCGCGTTTCCGAGTCTCCTACAGTGATTTATCGTTATATCGAACGATTGCGAGGGCTGGGAAGTGAATCCTTAGCTTCTTTCGATGCAGAACGTGTGGAAAAGGTAAATATCGCGTTTCCGAGTCTCCTACAGTGATTTATCGTTATATCGAACGATTGCGAGGGCTGGCAAGTGAATCCTTAGCTTCTTTCGATGCAGAACGTGTGGAAAAGGTGAATATCGCGTTTCCGAGCCTCCTAGAGTGATTTATCGTTATATCGAACGATTGCGAGGGCTGGGAAGTGAATCCTTAGCTTATTTCGATGCAGATCGTGTGGGAAAGGAGAATATCGCGTTTCCGAGTCTCCTACAGTGATTTATCGTTATATCGAACGATTGCGAGGGCTGGGAAGTGAATCCTTAGCTTCTTTCGATGCAGAACGTGTGGCAAAGGTAAATATCGCGTTTCCGAGTCTCCTACAGTGATTTATCGTTATATCGAACGATTGCGAGGGCTGGGAAGTGAATCCTTAGCTTCTTTCGATGCAGAACGTGTGGAAAAGGTAAATATCGCGTTTCCGAGTCTCCTACAGTGATTTATCGTTATATCGAACGATTGCGAGGGCTGGCAAGTGAATCCTTAGCTTCTTTCGATGCAGAACGTGTGGAAAAGGTGAATATCGCGTTTCCGAGCCTCCTAGAGTGATTTATCGTTATATCGAACGATTGCGAGGGCTGGGAAGTGAATCCTTAGCTTATTTCGATGCAGATCGTGTGGGAAAGGAGAATATCGCGTTTCCGAGTCTCCTACAGTGATTTATCGTTATATCGAACGATTGCGAGGGCTGGGAAGTGAATCCTTAGCTTCTTTCGATGCAGAACGTGTGGAAAAGGTAAATATCGCGTTTCCGAGTCTCCTACAGTGATTTATCGTTATATCGAACGATTGCGAGGGCTGGCAAGTGAATCCTTAGCTTCTTTCGATGCAGAACGTGTGGAAAAGGTGAATATCGCGTTTCCGAGCCTCCTAGAGTGATTTATCGTTATATCGAACGATTGCGAGGGCTGGGAAGTGAATCCTTAGCTTCTTTCGATGCAGAACGTGTGGAACAGGTAAATATCGCGTTTCCGAGTCTCCTACAGTGATTTATCGTTATATCGAACGATTGCGAGGGCTGGCAAGTGAATCCTTAGCTTCTTTCGATGCGGAACGTGTGGAAAAGGTGAATATCGCTTTTCCGAGCCTCCTAGAGTGATTTATCGTTATATCGAATGATTGCGAGGGCTGGGAAGTGAATCCTTAGCTTATTTCGATGCAGAACGTGTGGGAAAGGAGAATATCGCGTTTCCGAGTCTCCTACAGTGATTTATCGTTATATCGAACGATTGCGAGGGCTGGGAAGTGAATCCTTAGCTTATTTCGATGCAGATCGTGTGGGAAAGGAGAATATCGCGTTTCCGAGTCTCCTACAGTGATTTATCGTTATATCGAACGATTGCGAGGGCTGGGAAGTGAATCCTTAGCTTCTTTCGATGCAGAACGTGTGGCAAAGGTAAATATCGCGTTTCCGAGTCTCCTACAGTGATTTATCGTTATATCGAACGATTGCGAGGGCTGGCAAGTGAATCCTTAGCTTCTTTCGATGCAGAACGTGTGGCAAAGGTAAATATCGCGTTTCCGAGTCTCCTACAGTGATTTATCGTTATATCGAACGATTGCGAGGGCTGGCAAGTGAATCCTGAGCTTCTTTCGATGCAGAACGTGTGGAAAAGGTGAATATCGCGTTTCCGAGCCTCCTAGAGTGATTTATCGTTATATCGAACGATTGCGAGGGCTGGGAAGTGAATCCTTAGCTTATTTCGATGCAGAACGTGTGGAAAAGGAGAATATCGCGTTTCCGAGCCTCCTAGAGTGATTTATCGTTATATCGAACGATTGCGAGGGCTGGGAAGTGAATCCTTAGCTTCTGTCGATGCAGAACGTGTGGAAAAGGTAAATATCGCGTTTCCGAGTCTCCTACAGTGATTTATCGTTATATCGAACGATTGCGAGGGCTGGGAAGTGAATCCTTAGCTTCTTTCGATGCAGAACGTGTGGCAAAGGTAAATATCGCGTTTCCGAGTCTCCTACAGTGATTTATCGTTATATCGAACGATTGCGAGGGCTGGGAAGTGAATCCTTAGTTTATTTCGATGCAGAACGTGTGGAAAAGGAGAATATCGCGTTTCCGAGCCTCCTAGAGTGATTTATCGTTATATCGAACGATTGCGAGGGCTGGGAAGTGAATCCTTAGCTTCTTTCGATGCAGAACGTGTGGAAAAGGTAAATATCGCGTTTCCGAGTCTCCTATAGTTATTTATCGTTATATCGAACGATTGCGAGGGCTGGCAAGTGAATCCTTAGCTTATTTCGATGCAGAACGTGTGGAAAAGGAGAATATCGCGTTTCCGAGCCTCCTAGAGTGATTTATCGTTATATCGAACGATTGCGAGGGCTGGGAAGTGAATCCTTAGCTTCTTTCGATGCAGAACGTGTGGAAAAGGTAAATATCGCGTTTCCGAGTCTCCTACAGTGATTTATCGTTATATCGAACGATTGCGAGGGCTGGCAAGTGAATCCTTAGCTTCTTTCGATGCAGAACGTGTGGAAAAGGTGAATATCGCGTTTCCGAGCCTCCTAGAGTGATTTATCGTTACATCGAACGATTGCGAGGGCTGGGAAGTGAATCCTTAGCTTCTTTCGATGCAGAACGTGTGGAACAGGTAAATATCGCGTTTCCGAGTCTCCTACAGTGATTTATCGTTATATCGAACGATTGCGAGGGCTGGCAAGTGAATCCTTAGCTTCTTTCGATGCGGAACGTGTGGAAAAGGTGAATATCGCTTTTCCGAGCCTCCTAGAGTGATTTATCGTTATATCGAATGATTGCGAGGGCTGGGAAGTGAATCCTTAGCTTATTTCGATGCAGAACGTGTGGGAAAGGAGAATATCGCGTTTCCGAGTCTCCTACAGTGATTTATCGTTATATCGAACGATTGCGAGGGCTGGGAAGTGAATCCTTAGCTTCTTTCGATGCAGAACGTGTGGCAAAGGTAAATATCGCGTTTCCGAGTCTCCTACAGTGATTTATCGTTATATCGAACGATTGCGAGGGCTGGGAAGTGAATCCTTAGCTTCTTTCGATGCAGAACGTGTGGAAAAGGTAAATATCGCGTTTCCGAGTCTCCTACAGTGATTTATCGTTATATCGAACGATTGCGAGGGCTGGCAAGTGAATCCTTAGCTTCTTTCGATGCAGAACGTGTGGAAAAGGTGAATATCGCGTTTCCGAGCCTCCTAGAGTGATTTATCGTTATATCGAACGATTGCGAGGGCTGGGAAGTGAATCCTTAGCTTATTTCGATGCAGATCGTGTGGGAAAGGAGAATATCGCGTTTCCGAGTCTCCTACAGTGATTTATCGTTATATCGAACGATTGCGAGGGCTGGGAAGTGAATCCTTAGCTTCTTTCGATGCAGAACGTGTGGAAAAGGTAAATATCGCGTTTCCGAGTCTCCTACAGTGATTTATCGTTATATCGAACGATTGCGAGGGCTGGCAAGTGAATCCTTAGCTTCTTTCGATGCAGAACGTGTGGAAAAGGTGAATATCGCGTTTCCGAGCCTCCTAGAGTGATTTATCGTTATATCGAACGATTGCGAGGGCTGGGAAGTGAATCCTTAGCTTCTTTCGATGCAGAACGTGTGGAACAGGTAAATATCGCGTTTCCGAGTCTCCTACAGTGATTTATCGTTATATCGAACGATTGCGAGGGCTGGCAAGTGAATCCTTAGCTTCTTTCGATGCGGAACGTGTGGAAAAGGTGAATATCGCTTTTCCGAGCCTCCTAGAGTGATTTATCGTTATATCGAATGATTGCGAGGGCTGGGAAGTGAATCCTTAGCTTATTTCGATGCAGAACGTGTGGGAAAGGAGAATATCGCGTTTCCGAGTCTCCTACAGTGATTTATCGTTATATCGAACGATTGCGAGGGCTGGGAAGTGAATCCTTAGCTTATTTCGATGCAGATCGTGTGGGAAAGGAGAATATCGCGTTTCCGAGTCTCCTACAGTGATTTATCGTTATATCGAACGATTGCGAGGGCTGGGAAGTGAATCCTTAGCTTCTTTCGATGCAGAACGTGTGGCAAAGGTAAATATCGCGTTTCCGAGTCTCCTACAGTGATTTATCGTTATATCGAACGATTGCGAGGGCTGGCAAGTGAATCCTTAGCTTCTTTCGATGCAGAACGTGTGGCAAAGGTAAATATCGCGTTTCCGAGTCTCCTACAGTGATTTATCGTTATATCGAACGATTGCGAGGGCTGGCAAGTGAATCCTGAGCTTCTTTCGATGCAGAACGTGTGGAAAAGGTGAATATCGCGTTTCCGAGCCTCCTAGAGTGATTTATCGTTATATCGAACGATTGCGAGGGCTGGGAAGTGAATCCTTAGCTTATTTCGATGCAGAACGTGTGGAAAAGGAGAATATCGCGTTTCCGAGCCTCCTAGAGTGATTTATCGTTATATCGAACGATTGCGAGGGCTGGGAAGTGAATCCTTAGCTTCTGTCGATGCAGAACGTGTGGAAAAGGTAAATATCGCGTTTCCGAGTCTCCTACAGTGATTTATCGTTATATCGAACGATTGCGAGGGCTGGGAAGTGAATCCTTAGCTTCTTTCGATGCAGAACGTGTGGCAAAGGTAAATATCGCGTTTCCGAGTCTCCTACAGTGATTTATCGTTATATCGAACGATTGCGAGGGCTGGGAAGTGAATCCTTAGTTTATTTCGATGCAGAACGTGTGGAAAAGGAGAATATCGCGTTTCCGAGCCTCCTAGAGTGATTTATCGTTATATCGAACGATTGCGAGGGCTGGGAAGTGAATCCTTAGCTTCTTTCGATGCAGAACGTGTGGAAAAGGTAAATATCGCGTTTCCGAGTCTCCTATAGTTATTTATCGTTATATCGAACGATTGCGAGGGCTGGCAAGTGAATCCTTAGCTTATTTCGATGCAGAACGTGTGGAAAAGGAGAATATCGCGTTTCCGAGCCTCCTAGAGTGATTTATCGTTATATCGAACGATTGCGAGGGCTGGGAAGTGAATCCTTAGCTTCTTTCGATGCAGAACGTGTGGAAAAGGTAAATATCGCGTTTCCGAGTCTCCTACAGTGATTTATCGTTATATCGAACGATTGCGAGGGCTGGCAAGTGAATCCTTAGCTTCTTTCGATGCAGAACGTGTGGAAAAGGTGAATATCGCGTTTCCGAGCCTCCTAGAGTGATTTATCGTTACATCGAACGATTGCGAGGGCTGGGAAGTGAATCCTTAGCTTCTTTCGATGCAGAACGTGTGGAACAGGTAAATATCGCGTTTCCGAGTCTCCTACAGTGATTTATCGTTATATCGAACGATTGCGAGGGCTGGCAAGTGAATCCTTAGCTTCTTTCGATGCGGAACGTGTGGAAAAGGTGAATATCGCTTTTCCGAGCCTCCTAGAGTGATTTATCGTTATATCGAATGATTGCGAGGGCTGGGAAGTGAATCCTTAGCTTATTTCGATGCAGAACGTGTGGGAAAGGAGAATATCGCGTTTCCGAGTCTCCTACAGTGATTTATCGTTATATCGAACGATTGCGAGGGCTGGGAAGTGAATCCTTAGCTTCTTTCGATGCAGAACGTGTGGAAAAGGTGAATATCGCGTTTCCGAGCCTCCTAGAGTGATTTATCGTTATATCGAACGATTGCGAGGGCTGGGAAGTGAATCCTTAGCTTATTTCGATGCAGAACGTGTGGAAAAGGAGAATATCGCGTTTCCGAGTCTCCTACAGTGATTTATCGTTATATCGAACGATTGCGAGGGCTGGGAAGTGAATCCTTAGCTTCTTTCGATGCAGAACGTGTGGCAAAGGTAAATATCGCGTTTCCGAGTCTCCTACCGTGATTTATCGTTATATCGAACGATTGCGAAGGCTGGGAAGTGAATCCTTAGCTTATTTCGATGCAGAACGTGTGGAAAAGGAGAATATCGCGTTTCCGAGCCTCCTAGAGTGATTTATCGTTATATCGAACGATTGCGAGGCCTGGGAAGTGAATCCTTAGCTTCTTTCGATGCAGAACGTGTGGAAAAGGTAAATATCGCGTTTCCGAGTCTCCTACAGTGATTTATCGTTATATCGAAAGATTGCGAGGGCTGGCAAGTGAATCCTTAGCTTCATTCGATGCAGAACGTGTGGAAAAGGTGAATATCGCGTTTCCGCGCCTCCTAGAGTGATTCATCGTTATATCGAACGATTGCGAGGGCTGGGAAGTGAATCCTTAGCTTCTTTCGATGCAGAACGTGTGGAAAAGGTAAATATCGCGTTTTCGAGTCTCCTACAGTGATTTATCGTTATATCGAACGATTGCGAGGGCTGGCAAGTGAATCCTTAGCTTCTTTCGATGCAGAACGTGTGGAAAAGGTGAATATCGCGTTTCCGAGCCTCCTAGAGTGATTTATCGTTATATCGAACGATTGCGAGGGCTGGGAAGTGAATCCATAGCTTATTTCGATGCAGAACGTGTGGGAAAGGAGAATATCGCGTTTCCGAGTCTCCTACAGTGATTTATCGTTATATCGAACGATTGCGAGGGCTGGGAAGTGAATCCTTAGCTTCTTTCGATGCAGAACGTGTGGCAAAGGTAAATATCGCGTTTCCGAGTCTCCTACAGTGATTTATCGTTATATCGAACGATTGCGAGGGCTGGCAAGTGAATCCTTAGCTTCTTTCGATGCAGAACGTGTGGAAAAGGTGAATATCGCGTTTCCGAGCCTCCTAGAGAGATTTATCGTTATATCGAACGATTGCGAGGGCTGGGAAGTGAATCCTAAGCTTATTTCGATGCAGAACGTGTGGAAAAGGAGAATATCGCGTTTCCGAGTCTCCTACAGTGATTTATCGTTATATCGAACGATTGCGAGGGCTGGGAAGTGAATCCTTAGCTTCTTTCGATGCAGAACGTGTGGCAAAGGTAAATATCGCGTTTCCGAGTCTCCTACCGTGATTTATTGTTATATCGAACGATTGCGAGGGCTGGCAAGTGAATCCTTAGCTTCTTTCGATGCAGAACGTGTGGAAAAGGTGAATATCGCGTTTCCGAGCCTCCTAGAGTGATTTATCGTTATATCGAACGATTGCGAGGGCTGGGAAGTGAATCCTTAGCTTATTTCGATGCAGATCGTGTGGGAAAGGAGAATATCGCGTTTCCGAGTCTCCTACAGTGATTTATCGTTATATCGAACGATTGCGAGGGCTGGGAAGTGAATCCTTAGCTTCTTTCGATGCAGAACGTGTGGCAAAGGTAAATATCGCGTTTCCGAGTCTCCTACAGTGATTTATCGTTATATCGAACGTTTGCAAGGGCTGGCAAGTGAATCCTTAGCTTCTTTCGATGCAGAACGTGTAGCAAAGGTAAATATCGCGTTTCCGAGTCTCCTACAGTGATTTATCGTTATATCGAACGATTGCGAGGGCTGGGAAGTGAATCCTTAGCTTCTTTCGATGCAGAACGTGTGGCAAAGGTAAATATCGCGTTTCCGAGTCTCCTACAGTGATTTATCGTTATATCGAACGATTGCGAGGGCTGGGAAGTGAATCCTTAGCTTCTTTCGATGCAGAACATGTGGCAAAGGTAAATATCGCGTTGCCGAGTCTCCTACCGTGATTTATCGTTATATCGAACGATTGCGAGGGCTGGCAAGTGAATCCTTAGCTTCTTTCGATGCAGAACGTGTGGAAAAGGTGAATATCGCGTTTCCGAGCCTCCTAGAGTGATTTATCGTTATATCGAACGATTGCGAGGGCTGGGAAGTGAATCCTTAGCTTATTTCGATGCAGATCGTGTGGGAAAGGAGAATATCGCGTTTCCGAGTCTCCTACAGTGATTTATCGTTATATCGAACGATTGCGAGGGATGGGAAGTGAATCCTTAGCTTCTTTCGATGCAGAACGTGTGGCAAAGGTAAATATCGCGTTTCCGAGTCTCCTACAGTGATTTATCGTTATATCGAACGATTGCAAGGGCTGGCAAGTGAATCCTTAGCTTCTTTCGATGCAGAACGTGTAGCAAAGGTAAATATCGCGTTTCCGAGTCTCCTACAGTGATTTATCGTTATATCGAACGATTGCGAGGGCTGGGAAGTGAATCCTTAGCTTCTTTCGATGCAGAACGTGTGGCAAAGGTAAATATCGCGTTTCCGAGTCTCCTACAGTGATTTATCGTTATATCGAACGATTGCGAGGGCTGGGAAGTGAATCCTTAGCTTATTTCGATGCAGAACGTGTGGAAAAGGAGAATATCGCGTTTCCGAGCCTCCTAGAGTGATTTATCGTTATATCGAACGATTGCGAGGGCTGGGAAGTGAATCCTTAGCTTATTTCGATGCAGAACGTGTGGAAAAGGAGAATATCGCGTTTCCGAGCCTCCTAGAGTGATTTATCGTTATATCGAACGATTGCGAGGGCTGGGAAGTGAATCCTTAGCTTCTTTCGATGCAGAACGTGTGGCAAAGGTAAATATCGCGTTTCCGAGTCTCCTACAGTGATTTATCGTTATATCGAACGATTGCGAGGGCTGGGAAGTGAATCCTTAGCTTATTTCGATGCAGAACGTGTGGAAAAGGAGAATATCGCGTTTCCGAGCCTCCTAGAGTGATTTATCGTTATATCGAACGATTGCGAGGGCTGGGAAGTGAATCCTTAGCTTATTTCGATGCAGAACGTGTGGAAAAGGAGAATATCGCGTTTCCGAGCCTCCTAGAGTGATTTATCGTTATATCGAACGATTGCGAGGGCTGGGAAGTGAATCCTTAGCTTCTTTCGATGCGGAACGTGTGGAACAGGTAAATATCGCGTTTCCGAGTCTCCTACAGTGATTTATCGTTATATCGAACGATTGCGAGGGCTGGCAAGTGAATCCTTAGCTTCTTTCGATGCGGAACGTGTGGAAAAGGTGAATATCGCTTTTCCGAGCCTCCTAGAGTGATTTATCGTTATATCGAATGATTGCGAGGGCTGGGAAGTGAATCCTTAGCTTATTTCGATGCAGAACGTGTGGAAAAGGAGAATATCGCGTTTCCGAGCCTCCTAGAGTGATTTATCGTTATATCGAACGATTGCGAGGGCTGGGAAGTGAATCCTTAGCTTCTTTCGATGCAGAACGTGTGGAAAAGGTAAATATCGCGTTTCCGAGTCTCCTACAGTGATTTATCGTTATATCGAACGATTGCGAGGGCTGGCAAGTGAATCCTTAGCTTCTTTCGATGCAGAACGTGTGGAACAGGTAAATATCGCGTTTCCGAGTCTCCTACAGTGAATTATCGTTATATCGAACGATTGCGAGGGCTGGCAAGTGAATCCTTAGCATCTTTCGATGCGGAACGTGTGGAAAAGGTGAATATCGCTTTTCCGAGCCTCCTAGAGTGATTTATCGTTATATCGAATGATTGCGAGGGCTGGGAAGTGAATCCTTAGCTTATTTCGATGCAGAACGTGTGGGAAAGGAGAATATCGCGTTTCCGAGTCTCCTACAGTGATTTATCGTTATATCGAACGATTGCGAGGGCTGGGAAGTGAATCCTTAGCTTCTTTCGATGCAGAACGTGTGGAAAAGGTGAATATCGCGTTTCCGAGCCTCCTATAGTGATTTATCGTTATATCGAACGATTGCGAGGGCTGGGAAGTGAATCCTTAGCTTCTTTCGATGCAGAACGTGTGGAAAAGGTAAATATCGCGTTTCCGAGTCTCCTACAGTGATTTATCGTTATATCGAACGATTGCGAGGGCTGGGAAGTGAATCCTTAGCTTCTTTCGATGCAGAACGTGTGGCAAAGGTAAATATCGCGTTTCCGAGTCTCCTACCGTGATTTATCGTTATATCGAACGATTGCGAGGGCTGGCAAGTGAATCCTTAGCTTCTTTCGATGCAGAACGTGTGGAAAAGGTGAATATCGCGTTTCCGAGCCTCCTAGAGTGATTTATCGTTATATCGAACGATTGCGAGGGCTGGGAAGTGAATCCTTAGCTTCTTTCGATGCAGAACGTGTGGAAAAGGTGAATATCGCGTTTCCGAGCCTCCTATAGTGATTTATCGTTATATCGAACGATTGCGAGGGCTGGGAAGTGAATCCTTAGTTTATTTCGATGCAGAACGTGTGGAAAAGGAGAATATCGCGTTTCCGAGCCTCCTAGAGTGATTTATCGTTATATCGAACGATTGCGAGGGCTGGGAAGTGAATCCTTAGCTTCTTTCGATGCAGAACGTGTGGAAAAGGTGAATATCGCGTTTCCGAGCCTCCTATAGTGATTTATCGTTATATCGAACGATTGCGAGGGCTGGGAAGTGAATCCTTAGCTTCTTTCGATGCAGAACGTGTGGAAAAGGTGAATATCGCGTTTCCGAGCCTCCTAGAGTGATTCATCGTTATATCGAACGATTGCGAGGGCTGGGAAGTGAATCCTTAGCTTCTTTCGATGCAGAACGTGTGGAAAAGGTGAATATCGCGTTTCCGAGCCTCCTAGAGTGATTCATCGTTATATCGAACGATTGCGAGGGCTGGGAAGTGAATCCTTAGCTTCTTTCGATGCAGAACGTGTGGAAAAGGTAAATATCGCGTTTTCGAGTCTCCTACAGTGATTTATCGTTATATCGAACGATTGCGAGGGCTGGGAAGTGAATCCTTAGCTTATTTCGATGCAGAACGTGTGGAAAAGGAGAATATCGCGTTTCCGAGCCTCCTAGAGTGATTTATCGTTATATCGAACGATTGCGAGGGCTGGGAAGTGAATCCTTAGCTTCTTTCGATGCAGAACGTGTGGAAAAGGTAAATATCGCGTTTCCGAGTCTCCTACAGTGATTTATCGTTATATCGAACGATTGCGAGGGCTGGCAAGTGAATCCTTAGCTTCTTTCGATGCAGAACGTGTGGCAAAGGTAAATATCGCGTTTCCGAGTCTCCTACAGTGATTTATCGTTATATCGAACGATTGCGAGGGCTGGCAAGTGAATCCTTAGCTTCTTTCGATGCAGAACGTGTGGAAAAGGTGAATATCGCGTTTCCGAGCCTCCTAGAGTGATTTATCGTTATATCGAACGATTGCGAGGGCTGGGAAGTGAATCCTTAGCTTCTTTCGATGCAGAACGTGTGGAAAAGGTAAATATCGCGTTTCCGAGTCTCCTACAGTGATTTATCGTTATATCGAACGATTGCGAGGGCTGGGAAGTGAATCCTTAGCTTCTTTCGATGCAGAACGTGTGGAAAAGGTAAATATCGCGTTTCCGAGTCTCCTACAGTGATTTATCGTTATATCGAACGATTGCGAGGGCTGGCAAGTGAATCCTTAGCTTCTTTCGATGCAGAACGTGTGGCAAAGGTAAATATCGCGTTTCCGAGTCTCCTACAGTGATTTATCGTTATATCGAACGATTGCGAGGGCTGGCAAGTGAATCCTTAGCTTCTTTCGATGCAGAACGTGTGGAAAAGGTGAATATCGCGTTTCCGAGCCTCCTAGAGTGATTTATCGTTATATCGAACGATTGCGAGGGCTGGGAAGTGAATCCTTAGCTTCTTTCGATGCAGAACGTGTGGAAAAGGTAAATATCGCGTTTCCGAGTCTCCTACAGTGATTTATCGTTATATCGAACGATTGCGAGGGCTGGCAAGTGAATCCTTAGCTTCTTTCGATGCAGAACGTGTGGCAAAGGTAAATATCGCGTTTCCGAGTCTCCTACAGTGATTTATCGTTATATCGAACGATTGCGAGGGCTGGCAAGTGAATCCTTAGCTTCTTTCGATGCAGAACGTGTGGAAAAGGTGAATATCGCGTTTCCGAGCCTCCTAGAGTGATTTATCGTTATATCGAACGATTGCGAGGGCTGGGAAGTGAATCCTTAGCTTATTTCGATGCAGAACTTGTGGAAAAGGAGAATATCGCGTTTCCGAGCCTCCTAGAGTGATTTATCGTTATATCGAACGATTGCGAGGGCTGGGAAGTGAATCCTTAGCTTCTTTCGATGCAGAACGTGTGGAAAAGGTAAATATCGCGTTTCCGAGTCTCCTACAGTGATTTATCGTTATATCGAACGATTGCGAGGGCTGGGAAGTGAATCCTTAGCTTCTTTCGATGCAGAACGTGTGGCAAAGGTAAATATCGCGTTTCCGAGTCTCCTACAGTGATTTATCGTTATATCGAACGATTGCGAGGGCTGGGAAGTGAATCCTTAGCTTCTTTCGATGCAGAACGTGTGGAAAAGGTAAATATCGCGTTTCCGAGTCTCCTACAGTGATTTATCGTTATATCGGACGATTGCGAGGGCTGGCAAGTGAATCCTTAGCTTCTTTCGATGCAGAACGTGTGGAAAAGGTGAATATCGCGTTTCCGAGCCTCCTAGAGTGATTTATCGTTATATCGAACGATTGCGAGGGCTGGGAAGTGAATCCTTAGCTTATTTCGATGCAGATCGTGTGGGAAAGGAGAATATCGCGTTTCCGAGTCTCCTACAGTGATTTATCGTTATATCGAACGATTGCGAGGGCTGGGAAGTGAATCCTTAGCTTCTTTCGATGCAGAACGTGTGGCAAAGGAAAATATCGCGTTTCCGAGTCTCCTACAGTGATTTATCGTTATATCGAACGATTGCAAGGGCTGGCAAGTGAATCCTTAGCTTCTTTCGATGCAGAACGTGTAGCAAAGGTAAATATCGCGTTTCCGAGTCTCCTACAGTGATTTATCGTTATATCGAACGATTGCGAGGGCTGGGAAGTGAATCCTTAGCTTCTTTCGATGCAGAACGTGTGGCAAAGGTAAATATCGCGTTTCCGAGTCTCCTACAGTGATTTATCGTTATATCGAACGATTGCGAGGGCTGGCAAGTAAATCCTTAGCTTCTTTCGATGCAGAACGTGTGGAAAAGGTAAATATCGCGTTTCCGAGTCTCCTACAGTGATTTATCGTTATATCGAACGATTGCGAGGGCTGGGAAGTGAATCCTTAGTTTATTTCGATGCAGAACGTGTGGAAAAGGAGAATATCGCGTTTCCGAGCCTCCTAGAGTGATTTATCGTTATATCGAACGATTGCGAGGGCTGGGAAGTGAATCCTTAGCTTCTTTCGATGCAGAACGTGTGGAAAAGGTAAATATCGCGTTTCCGAGTCTCCTACAGTGATTTATCGTTATATCGAAAGATTGCGAGGGCTGGCAAGTGAATCCTTAGCTTCATTCGATGCAGAACGTGTGGAAAAGGTGAATATCGCGTTTCCGAGCCTCCTAGAGTGATTCATCGTTATATCGAACGATTGCGAGGGCTGGGAAGTGAATCCTTAGCTTCTTTCGATGCAGAACGTGTGGAAAAGGTAAATATCGCGTTTTCGAGTCTCCTACAGTGATTTATCGTTATATCGAACGATTGCGAGGGCTGGGAAGTGAATCCTTAGCTTATTTCGATGCAGAACGTGTGGAAAAGGAGAATATCGCGTTTCCGAGCCTCCTAGAGTGATTTATCGTTATATCGAACGATTGCGAGGGCTGGGAAGTGAATCCTTAGCTTCTTTCGATGCAGAACGTGTGGAAAAGGTAAATATCGCGTTTCCGAGTCTCCTACAGTGATTTATCGTTATATCGAACGATTGCGAGGGCTGGCAAGTGAATCCTTAGCTTCTTTCGATGCAGAACGTGTGGCAAAGGTAAATATCGCGTTTCCGAGTCTCCTACAGTGATTTATCGTTATATCGAACGATTGCGAGGGCTGGCAAGTGAATCCTTAGCTTCTTTCGATGCAGAACGTGTGGAAAAGGTGAATATCGCGTTTCCGAGCCTCCTAGAGTGATTTATCGTTATATCGAACGATTGCGAGGGCTGGGAAGTGAATCCTTAGCTTATTTCGATGCAGAACGTGCGGAAAAGGAGAATATCGCGTTTCCGAGCCTCCTAGAGTGATTTATCGTTATATCGAACGATTGCGAGGGCTGGGAAGTGAATCCTTAGCTTCTTTCGATGCAGAACGTGTGGAAAAGGTAAATATCGCGTTTCCGAGTCTCCTACAGTGATTTATCGTTATATCGAACGATTGCGAGGGCTGGGAAGTGAATCCTTAGCTTCTTTCGATGCAGAATGTGTGGCAAAGGTAAATATCGCGTTTCCGAGTCTCCTACAGTGATTTATCGTTATATCGAACGATTGCGAGGGCTGGGAAGTGAATCCTTAGCTTCTTTCGATGCAGAACGTGTGGAAAAGGTAAATATCGCGTTTCCGAGTCTCCTACAGTGATTTATCGTTATATCGAACGATTGCGAGGGCTGGCAAGTGAATCCTTAGCCTCTTTCGATGCAGAACGTGTGGAAAAGGTGAATATCGCGTTTCCGAGCCTCCTAGAGTGATTTATCGTTATATCGAACGATTGCGAGGGCTGGGAAGTGAATCCTTAGCTTATTTCGATGCAGATCGTGTGGGAAAGGAGAATATCGCGTTTCCGAGTCTCCTACAGTGATTTATCGTTATATCGAACGATTGCGAGGGCTGGGAAGTGAATCCTTAGCTTCTTTCGATGCAGAACGTGTGGCAAAGGTAAATATCGCGTTTCCGAGTCTCCTACAGTGATTTATCGTTATATCGAACGATTGCGAGGGCTGGGAAGTGAATCCTTAGCTTCTTTCGATGCAGAACGTGTGGAAAAGGTAAATATCGCGTTTCCGAGTCTCCTACAGTGATTTATCGTTATATCGAACGATTGCGAGGGCTGGCAAGTGAATCCTTAGCTTCTTTCGATGCAGAACGTGTGGAAAAGGTGAATATCGCGTTTCCGAGCCTCCTAGAGTGATTTATCGTTATATCGAACGATTGCGAGGGCTGGGAAGTGAATCCTTAGCTTATTTCGATGCAGATCGTGTGGGAAAGGAGAATATCGCGTTTCCGAGTCTCCTACAGTGATTTATCGTTATATCGAACGATTGCGAGGGCTGGGAAGTGAATCCTTAGCTTCTTTCGATGCAGAACGTGTGGAAAAGGTAAATATCGCGTTTCCGAGTCTCCTACAGTGATTTATCGTTATATCGAACGATTGCGAGGGCTGGCAAGTGAATCCTTAGCTTCTTTCGATGCAGAACGTGTGGAAAAGGTGAATATCGCGTTTCCGAGCCTCCTAGAGTGATTTATCGTTATATCGAACGATTGCGAGGGCTGGGAAGTGAATCCTTAGCTTCTTTCGATGCAGAACGTGTGGAACAGGTAAATATCGCGTTTCCGAGTCTCCTACAGTGATTTATCGTTATATCGAACGATTGCGAGGGCTGGGAAGTGAATCCTTAGCTTCTTTCGATGCAGAACGTGTGGAAAAGGTAAATATCGCGTTTCCGAGTCTCCTACAGTGATTTATCGTTATATCGAACGATTGCGAGGGCTGGCAAGTGAATCCTTAGCTTCTTTCGATGCAGAACGTGTGGAAAAGGTAAATATCGCGTTTTCGAGTCTCCTACAGTGATTTATCGTTATATCGAACGATTGCGAGGGCTGGGAAGTGAATCCTTAGCTTCTTTCGATGCAGAACGTGTGGAAAAGGTAAATATCGCGTTTCCGAGTCTCCTATAGTTATTTATCGTTATATCGAACGATTGCGAGGGCTGGCAAGTGAATCCTTAGCTTATTTCGATGCAGAACGTGTGGAAAAGGAGAATATCGCGTTTCCGAGCCTCCTAGAGTGATTTATCGTTATATCGAACGATTGCGAGGGCTGGGAAGTGAATCCTTAGCTTCTTTCGATGCAGAACGTGTGGAAAAGGTAAATATCGCGTTTCCGAGTCTCCTACAGTGATTTATCGTTATATCGAACGATTGCGAGGGCTGGCAAGTGAATCCTTAGCTTCTTTCGATGCAGAACGTGTGGAAAAGGTGAATATCGCGTTTCCGAGCCTCCTAGAGTGATTTATCGTTACATCGAACGATTGCGAGGGCTGGGAAGTGAATCCTTAGCTTCTTTCGATGCAGAACGTGTGGAACAGGTAAATATCGCGTTTCCGAGTCTCCTACAGTGATTTATCGTTATATCGAACGATTGCGAGGGCTGGCAAGTGAATCCTTAGCTTCTTTCGATGCGGAACGTGTGGAAAAGGTGAATATCGCTTTTCCGAGCCTCCTAGAGTGATTTATCGTTATATCGAATGATTGCGAGGGCTGGGAAGTGAATCCTTAGCTTATTTCGATGCAGAACGTGTGGGAAAGGAGAATATCGCGTTTCCGAGTCTCCTACAGTGATTTATCGTTATATCGAACGATTGCGAGGGCTGGGAAGTGAATCCTTAGCTTCTTTCGATGCAGAACGTGTGGAAAAGGTGAATATCGCGTTTCCGAGCCTCCTAGAGTGATTTATCGTTATATCGAACGATTGCGAGGGCTGGGAAGTGAATCCTTAGCTTATTTCGATGCAGAACGTGTGGAAAAGGAGAATATCGCGTTTCCGAGTCTCCTACAGTGATTTATCGTTATATCGAACGATTGCGAGGGCTGGGAAGTGAATCCTTAGCTTCTTTCGATGCAGAACGTGTGGCAAAGGTAAATATCGCGTTTCCGAGTCTCCTACCGTGATTTATCGTTATATCGAACGATTGCGAAGGCTGGGAAGTGAATCCTTAGCTTATTTCGATGCAGAACGTGTGGAAAAGGAGAATATCGCGTTTCCGAGCCTCCTAGAGTGATTTATCGTTATATCGAACGATTGCGAGGCCTGGGAAGTGAATCCTTAGCTTCTTTCGATGCAGAACGTGTGGAAAAGGTAAATATCGCGTTTCCGAGTCTCCTACAGTGATTTATCGTTATATCGAAAGATTGCGAGGGCTGGCAAGTGAATCCTTAGCTTCATTCGATGCAGAACGTGTGGAAAAGGTGAATATCGCGTTTCCGCGCCTCCTAGAGTGATTCATCGTTATATCGAACGATTGCGAGGGCTGGGAAGTGAATCCTTAGCTTCTTTCGATGCAGAACGTGTGGAAAAGGTAAATATCGCGTTTTCGAGTCTCCTACAGTGATTTATCGTTATATCGAACGATTGCGAGGGCTGGCAAGTGAATCCTTAGCTTCTTTCGATGCAGAACGTGTGGAAAAGGTGAATATCGCGTTTCCGAGCCTCCTAGAGTGATTTATCGTTATATCGAACGATTGCGAGGGCTGGGAAGTGAATCCATAGCTTATTTCGATGCAGAACGTGTGGGAAAGGAGAATATCGCGTTTCCAAGTCTCCTACAGTGATTTATCGTTATATCGAACGATTGCGAGGGCTGGGAAGTGAATCCTTAGCTTCTTTCGATGCAGAACGTGTGGCAAAGGTAAATATCGCGTTTCCGAGTCTCCTACAGTGATTTATCGTTATATCGAACGATTGCGAGGGCTGGCAAGTGAATCCTTAGCTTCTTTCGATGCAGAACGTGTGGAAAAGGTGAATATCGCGTTTCCGAGCCTCCTAGAGAGATTTATCGTTATATCGAACGATTGCGAGGGCTGGGAAGTGAATCCTAAGCTTATTTCGATGCAGAACGTGTGGAAAAGGAGAATATCGCGTTTCCGAGTCTCCTACAGTGATTTATCGTTATATCGAACGATTGCGAGGGCTGGGAAGTGAATCCTTAGCTTCTTTCGATGCAGAACGTGTGGCAAAGGTAAATATCGCGTTTCCGAGTCTCCTACCGTGATTTATTGTTATATCGAACGATTGCGAGGGCTGGCAAGTGAATCCTTAGCTTCTTTCGATGCAGAACGTGTGGAAAAGGTGAATATCGCGTTTCCGAGCCTCCTAGAGTGATTTATCGTTATATCGAACGATTGCGAGGGCTGGGAAGTGAATCCTTAGCTTATTTCGATGCAGATCGTGTGGGAAAGGAGAATATCGCGTTTCCGAGTCTCCTACAGTGATTTATCGTTATATCGAACGATTGCGAGGGCTGGGAAGTGAATCCTTAGCTTCTTTCGATGCAGAACGTGTGGCAAAGGTAAATATCGCGTTTCCGAGTCTCCTACAGTGATTTATCGTTATATCGAACGTTTGCAAGGGCTGGCAAGTGAATCCTTAGCTTCTTTCGATGCAGAACGTGTAGCAAAGGTAAATATCGCGTTTCCGAGTCTCCTACAGTGATTTATCGTTATATCGAACGATTGCGAGGGCTGGGAAGTGAATCCTTAGCTTCTTTCGATGCAGAACGTGTGGCAAAGGTAAATATCGCGTTTCCGAGTCTCCTACAGTGATTTATCGTTATATCGAACGATTGCGAGGGCTGGGAAGTGAATCCTTAGCTTCTTTCGATGCAGAACATGTGGCAAAGGTAAATATCGCGTTGCCGAGTCTCCTACCGTGATTTATCGTTATATCGAACGATTGCGAGGGCTGGCAAGTGAATCCTTAGCTTCTTTCGATGCAGAACGTGTGGAAAAGGTGAATATCGCGTTTCCGAGCCTCCTAGAGTGATTTATCGTTATATCGAACGATTGCGAGGGCTGGGAAGTGAATCCTTAGCTTATTTCGATGCAGATCGTGTGGGAAAGGAGAATATCGCGTTTCCGAGTCTCCTACAGTGATTTATCGTTATATCGAACGATTGCGAGGGCTGGGAAGTGAATCCTTAGCTTCTTTCGATGCAGAACGTGTGGCAAAGGTAAATATCGCGTTTCCGAGTCTCCTACAGTGATTTATCGTTATATCGAACGATTGCAAGGGCTGGCAAGTGAATCCTTAGCTTCTTTCGATGCAGAACGTGTAGCAAAGGTAAATATCGCGTTTCCGAGTCTCCTACAGTGATTTATCGTTATATCGAACGATTGCGAGGGCTGGGAAGTGAATCCTTAGCTTCTTTCGATGCAGAACGTGTGGCAAAGGTAAATATCGCGTTTCCGAGTCTCCTACAGTGATTTATCGTTATATCGAACGATTGCGAGGGCTGGGAAGTGAATCCTTAGCTTATTTCGATGCAGAACGTGTGGAAAAGGAGAATATCGCGTTTCCGAGCCTCCTAGAGTGATTTATCGTTATATCGAACGATTGCGAGGGCTGGGAAGTGAATCCTTAGCTTATTTCGATGCAGAACGTGTGGAAAAGGAGAATATCGCGTTTCCGAGCCTCCTAGAGTGATTTATCGTTATATCGAACGATTGCGAGGGCTGGGAAGTGAATCCTTAGCTTCTTTCGATGCGGAACGTGTGGAACAGGTAAATATCGCGTTTCCGAGTCTCCTACAGTGATTTATCGTTATATCGAACGATTGCGAGGGCTGGCAAGTGAATCCTTAGCTTCTTTCGATGCGGAACGTGTGGAAAAGGTGAATATCGCTTTTCCGAGCCTCCTAGAGTGATTTATCGTTATATCGAATGATTGCGAGGGCTGGGAAGTGAATCCTTAGCTTATTTCGATGCAGAACGTGTGGAAAAGGAGAATATCGCGTTTCCGAGCCTCCTAGAGTGATTTATCGTTATATCGAACGATTGCGAGGGCTGGGAAGTGAATCCTTAGCTTCTTTCGATGCAGAACGTGTGGAAAAGGTAAATATCGCGTTTCCGAGTCTCCTACAGTGATTTATCGTTATATCGAACGATTGCGAGGGCTGGCAAGTGAATCCTTAGCTTCTTTCGATGCAGAACGTGTGGAAAAGGTGAATATCGCGTTTCCGAGCCTCCTAGAGTGATTTATCGTTATATCGAACGATTGCGAGGGCTGGGAAGTGAATCCTTAGCTTCTTTCGATGCAGAACGTGTGGAACAGGTAAATATCGCGTTTCCGAGTCTCCTACAGTGATTTATCGTTATATCGAACGATTGCGAGGGCTGGCAAGTAAATCCTTAGCTTCTTTCGATGCGGAACGTGTGGAAAAGGTGAATATCGCTTTTCCGAGCCTCCTAGAGTGATTTATCGTTATATCGAATGATTGCGAGGGCTGGGAAGTGAATCCTTAGCTTATTTCGATGCAGAACGTGTGGGAAAGGAGAATATCGCGTTTCCGAGTCTCCTACAGTGATTTATCGTTATATCGAACGATTGCGAGGGCTGGGAAGTGAATCCTTAGCTTCTTTCGATGCAGAACGTGTGGAAAAGGTGAATATCGCGTTTCCGAGCCTCCTATAGTGATTTATCGTTATATCGAACGATTGCGAGGGCTGGGAAGTGAATCCTTAGCTTCTTTCGATGCAGAACGTGTGGAAAAGGTAAATATCGCGTTTCCGAGTCTCCTACAGTGATTTATCGTTATATCGAACGATTGCGAGGGCTGGGAAGTGAATCCTTAGCTTCTTTCGATGCAGAACGTGTGGCAAAGGTAAATATCGCGTTTCCGAGTCTCCTACCGTGATTTATCGTTATATCGAACGATTGCGAGGGCTGGCAAGTGAATCCTTAGCTTCTTTCGATGCAGAACGTGTGGAAAAGGTGAATATCGCGTTTCCGAGCCTCCTAGAGTGATTTATCGTTATATCGAACGATTGCGAGGGCTGGGAAGTGAATCCTTAGCTTCTTTCGATGCAGAACGTGTGGAAAAGGTGAATATCGCGTTTCCGAGCCTCCTATAGTGATTTATCGTTATATCGAACGATTGCGAGGGCTGGGAAGTGAATCCTTAGTTTATTTCGATGCAGAACGTGTGGAAAAGGAGAATATCGCGTTTCCGAGCCTCCTAGAGTGATTTATCGTTATATCGAACGATTGCGAGGGCTGGGAAGTGAATCCTTAGCTTCTTTCGATGCAGAACGTGTGGAAAAGGTGAATATCGCGTTTCCGAGCCTCCTATAGTGATTTATCGTTATATCGAACGATTGCGAGGGCTGGGAAGTGAATCCTTAGCTTCTTTCGATGCAGAACGTGTGGAAAAGGTGAATATCGCGTTTCCGAGCCTCCTAGAGTGATTCATCGTTATATCGAACGATTGCGAGGGCTGGGAAGTGAATCCTTAGCTTCTTTCGATGCAGAACGTGTGGAAAAGGTGAATATCGCGTTTCCGAGCCTCCTAGAGTGATTCATCGTTATATCGAACGATTGCGAGGGCTGGGAAGTGAATCCTTAGCTTCTTTCGATGCAGAACGTGTGGAAAAGGTAAATATCGCGTTTTCGAGTCTCCTACAGTGATTTATCGTTATATCGAACGATTGCGAGGGCTGGGAAGTGAATCCTTAGCTTATTTCGATGCAGAACGTGTGGAAAAGGAGAATATCGCGTTTCCGAGCCTCCTAGAGTGATTTATCGTTATATCGAACGATTGCGAGGGCTGGGAAGTGAATCCTTAGCTTCTTTCGATGCAGAACGTGTGGAAAAGGTAAATATCGCGTTTCCGAGTCTCCTGCAGTGATTTATCGTTATATCGAACGATTGCGAGGGCTGGCAAGTGAATCCTTAGCTTCTTTCGATGCAGAACGTGTGGCAAAGGTAAATATCGCGTTTCCGAGTCTCCTACAGTGATTTATCGTTATATCGAACGATTGCGAGGGCTGGCAAGTGAATCCTTAGCTTCTTTCGATGCAGAACGTGTGGAAAAGGTGAATATCGCGTTTCCGAGCCTCCTAGAGTGATTTATCGTTATATCGAACGATTGCGAGGGCTGGGAAGTGAATCCTTAGCTTCTTTCGATGCAGAACGTGTGGAAAAGGTAAATATCGCGTTTCCGAGTCTCCTACAGTGATTTATCGTTATATCGAACGATTGCGAGGGCTGGGAAGTGAATCCTTAGCTTCTTTCGATGCAGAACGTGTGGAAAAGGTAAATATCGCGTTTCCGAGTCTCCTACAGTGATTTATCGTTATATCGAACGATTGCGAGGGCTGGCAAGTGAATCCTTAGCTTCTTTCGATGCAGAACGTGTGGCAAAGGTAAATATCGCGTTTCCGAGTCTCCTACAGTGATTTATCGTTATATCGAACGATTGCGAGGGCTGGCAAGTGAATCCTTAGCTTCTTTCGATGCAGAACGTGTGGAAAAGGTGAATATCGCGTTTCCGAGCCTCCTAGAGTGATTTATCGTTATATCGAACGATTGCGAGGGCTGGGAAGTGAATCCTTAGCTTCTTTCGATGCAGAACGTGTGGAAAAGGTAAATATCGCGTTTCCGAGTCTCCTACAGTGATTTATCGTTATATCGAACGATTGCGAGGGCTGGGAAGTGAATCCTTAGCTTATTTCGATGCAGAACTTGTGGAAAAGGAGAATATCGCGTTTCCGAGCCTCCTAGAGTGATTTATCGTTATATCGAACGATTGCGAGGGCTGGGAAGTGAATCCTTAGCTTCTTTCGATGCAGAACGTGTGGAAAAGGTAAATATCGCGTTTCCGAGTCTCCTACAGTGATTTATCGTTATATCGAACGATTGCGAGGGCTGGGAAGTGAATCCTTAGCTTCTTTCGATGCAGAACGTGTGGCAAAGGTAAGTATCGCGTTTCCGAGTCTCCTACAGTGATTTATCGTTATAACGAACGATTGCGAGGGCTGGGAAGTGAATCCTTAGCTTCTTTCGATGCAGAACGTGTGGAAAAGGTAAATATCGCGTTTCCGAGTCTCCTACAGTGATTTATCGTTATATCGGACGATTGCGAGGGCTGGCAAGTGAATCCTTAGCTTCTTTCGATGCAGAACGTGTGGAAAAGGTGAATATCGCGTTTCCGAGCCTCCTAGAGTGATTTATCGTTATATCGAACGATTGCGAGGGCTGGGAAGTGAATCCTTAGCTTATTTCGATGCAGATCGTGTGGGAAAGGAGAATATCGCGTTTCCGAGTCTCCTACAATGATTTATCGTTATATCGAACGATTGCGAGGGCTGGGAAGTGAATCCTTAGCTTCTTTCGATGCAGAACGTGTGGCAAAGGTAAATATCGCGTTTCCGAGTCTCCTACAGTGATTTATCGTTATATCGAACGATTGCGAGGGCTGGGAAGTGAATCCTTAGCTTCTTTCGATGCAGAACGTGTGGAAAAGGTAAATATCGCGTTTCCGAGTCTCCTACAGTGATTTATCGTTATATCGAACGATTGCGAGGGCTGGCAAGTGAATCCTTAGCTTCTTTCGATGCAGAACGTGTGGAAAAGGTGAATATCGCGTTTCCGAGCCTCCTAGAGTGATTTATCGTTATATCGAACGATTGCGAGGGCTGGGAAGTGAATCCTTAGCTTATTTCGATGCAGATCGTGTGGGAAAGGAGAATATCGCGTTTCCGAGTCTCCTACAGTGATTTATCGTTATATCGAACGATTGCGAGGGCTGGGAAGTGAATCCTTAGCTTCTTTCGATGCAGAACGTGTGGCAAAGGAAAATATCGCGTTTCCGAGTCTCCTACAGTGATTTATCGTTATATCGAACGATTGCAAGGGCTGGCAAGTGAATCCTTAGCTTCTTTCGATGCAGAACGTGTAGCAAAGGTAAATATCGCGTTTCCGAGTCTCCTACAGTGATTTATCGTTATATCGAACGATTGCGAGGGCTGGGAAGTGAATCCTTAGCTTCTTTCGATGCAGAACGTGTGGCAAAGGTAAATATCGCGTTTCCGAGTCTCCTACAGTGATTTACCGTTATATCGAACGATTGCGAGGGCTGGGAAGTGAATCCTTAGCTTATTTCGATGCAGAACGTGTGGAAAAGGAGAATATCGCGTTTCCGAGCCTCCTAGAGTGATTTATCGTTATATCGAACGATTGCGAGGGCTGGGAAGTGAATCCTTAGCTTCTTTCGATGCAGAACGTGTGGAAAAGGTAAATATCGCGTTTCCGAGTCTCCTACAGTGATTTATCGTTATATCGAACGATTGCGAGGGCTGGCAAGTGAATCCTTAGCTTCTTTCGATGCAGAACGTGTGGAAAAGGAGAATATCGCGTTTCCGAGCCTCCTAGAGTGATTTATCGTTATATCGAACGATTGCGAGGGCTGGGAAGTGAATCCTTAGCTTCTTTCGATGCAGAACGTGTGGAAAAGGTAAATATCGCGTTTTCGAGTCTCCTACAGTGATTTATCGTTATATCGAACGATTGCGAGGGCTGGCAAGTGAATCCTTAGCTTCTTTCGATGCAGAACGTGTGGCAAAGGTAAATATCGCGTTTCCGAGTCTCCTACAGTGATTTATCGTTATATCGAACGATTGCGAGGGCTGGGAAGTGAATCCTTAGCTTCTTTCGATGCAGAACGTGTGGAAAAGGTAAAGGTCGCGTTTCCGAGTCTCCTACAGTGATTTATCGTTATATCGAACGATTGCGAGGGCTGGCAAGTGAATCCTTAGCTTCTTTCGATGCAGAACGTGTGGAAAAGGTGAATATCGCGTTTCCGAGCCTCCTAGAGTGATTTATCGTTATATCGAACGATTGCGAGGGCTGGGAAGTGAATCCTTAGCTTATTTCGATGCAGATCGTGTGGGAAAGGAGAATATCGCGTTTCCGAGTCTCCTACAGTGATTTATCGTTATATCGAACGATTGCGAGGGCTGGGAAGTGAATCCTTAGCTTCTTTCGATGCAGAACGTGTGGCAAAGGTAAATATCGCGTTTCCGAGTCTCCTACAGTGATTTATCGTTATATCGAACGATTGCGAGGGCTGGGAAGTGAATCCTTAGCTTATTTCGATGCAGAACGTGTGGAAAAGGAGAATATCGCGTTTCCGAGCCTCCTAGAGTGATTTATCGTTATATCGAACGATTGCGAGGGCTGGGAAGTGAATCCTTAGCTTCTTTCGATGCAGAACGTGTGGAAAAGGTAAATATCGCGTTTCCGAGTCTCCTACAGTGATTTATCGTTATATCGAACGATTGCGATGGCTGGGAAGTGAATCCTTAGCTTCTTTCGATGCAGAACGTGTGGCAAAGGTAAATATCGCGTTTCCGAGTCTCCTACAGTGATTTATCGTTATATCGAACGATTGCGAGGGCTGGGAAGTGAATCCTTAGCTTCTTTCGATGCAGAACGTGTGGCAAAGGTAAATATCGCGTTTCCGAGTCTCCTACAGTGATTTATCGTTATATCGAACGATTGCGAGGGCTGGGAAGTGAATCCTTAGCTTCTTTCGATGCAGAACGTGTGGCAAAGGTAAATATCGCGTTTCCGAGTCTCCTACCGTGATTTATCGTTATATCGAACGATTGCGAGGGCTGGCAAGTGAATCCTTAGCTTCTTTCGATGCAGAACGTGTGGAAAAGGTGAATATCGCGTTTCCGAGCCTCCTAGAGTGATTTATCGTTAAATCGAACGATTGCGAGGGCTGGGAAGTGAATCCTTAGCTTATTTCGATGCAGATCGTGTGGGAAAGGAGAATATCGCGTTTCCGAGTCTCCTACAGTGATTTATCGTTATATCGAACGATTGCGAGGGCTGGGAAGTGAATCCTTAGCTTCTTTCGATGCAGAACGTGTGGCAAAGGTAAATATCGCGTTTCCGAGTCTCCTACAGTGATTTATCGTTATATCGAACGATTGCAAGGGCTGGCAAGTGAATCCTTAGCTTCTTTCGATGCAGAACGTGTAGCAAAGGTAAATATCGCGTTTCCGAGTCTCCTACAGTGATTTATCGTTATATCGAACGATTGCGAGGGCTGGGAAGTGAATCCTTAGCTTCTTTCGATGCAGAACGTGTGGCAAAGGTAAATATCGCGTTTCCGAGTCTCCTACAGTGATTTATCGTTATATCGAACGATTGCGAGGGCTGGGAAGTGAATCCTTAGCTTATTTCGATGCAGAACGTGTGGAAAAGGAGAATATCGCGTTTCCGAGCCTCCTAGAGTGATTTATCGTTATATCGAACGATTGCGAGGGCTGGGAAGTGAATCCTTAGCTTCTTTCGATGCAGAACGTGTGGCAAAGGTAAATATCGCGTTTCCGAGTCTCCTACAGTGATTTATCGTTATATCGAACGATTGCGAGGGCTGGGAAGTGAATCCTTAGCTTATTTCGATGCAGAACGTGTGGAAAAGGAGAATATCGCGTTTCCGAGCCTCCTAGAGTGATTTATCGTTATATCGAACGATTGCGAGGGCTGGGAAGTGAATCCTTAGCTTCTTTCGATGCAGAACGTGTGGAAAAGGTAAATATCGCGTTTCCGAGTCTCCTACAGTGATTTATCGTTATATCGAACGATTGCGAGGGCTGGGAAGTGAATCCTTAGCTTCTTTCGATGCAGAACGTGTGGCAAAGGTAAATATCGCGTTTCCGAGTCTCCTACAGTGATTTATCGTTATATCGAACGATTGCGAGGGCTGGGAAGTGAATCCTTAGCTTCTTTCGATGCAGAACGTGTGGCAAAGGTAAATATCGCGTTTCCGAGTCTCCTACAGTGATTTATCGTTATATCGAACGATTGCGAGGGCTGGGAAGTGAATCCTTAGCTTCTTTCGATGCAGAACGTGTGGCAAAGGTAAATATCGCGTTTCCGAGTCTCCTACCGTGATTTATCGTTATATCGAACGATTGCGAGGGCTGGCAAGTGAATCCTTAGCTTCTTTCGATGCAGAACGTGTGGAAAAGGTGAATATCGCGTTTCCGAGCCTCCTAGAGTGATTTATCGTTATATCGAACGATTGCGAGGGCTGGGAAGTGAATCCTTAGCTTATTTCGATGCAGATCGTGTGGGAAAGGAGAATATCGCGTTTCCGAGTCTCCTACAGTGATTTATCGTTATATCGAACGATTGCGAGGGCTGGGAAGTGAATCCTTAGCTTCTTTCGATGCAGAACGTGTGGCAAAGGTAAATATCGCGTTTCCGAGTCTCCTACAGTGATTTATCGTTATATCGAACGATTGCAAGGGCTGGCAAGTGAATCCTTAGCTTCTTTCGATGCAGAACGTGTAGCAAAGGTAAATATCGCGTTTCCGAGTCTCCTACAGTGATTTATCGTTATATCGAACGATTGCGAGGGCTGGGAAGTGAATCCTTAGCTTCTTTCGATGCAGAACGTGTGGCAAAGGTAAATATCGCGTTTCCGAGTCTCCTACAGTGATTTATCGTTATATCGAACGATTGCGAGGGCTGGGAAGTGAATCCTTAGCTTATTTCGATGCAGAACGTGTGGAAAAGGAGAATATCGCGTTTCCGAGCCTCCTAGAGTGATTTATCGTTATATCGAACGATTGCGAGGGCTGGGAAGTGAATCCTTAGCTTATTTCGATGCAGAACGTGTGGAAAAGGAGAATATCGCGTTTCCGAGCCTCCTAGAGTGATTTATCGTTATATCGAACGATTGCGAGGGCTGGGAAGTGAATCCTTAGCTTCTTTCGATGCGGAACGTGTGGAACAGGTAAATATCGCGTTTCCGAGTCTCCTACAGTGATTTATCGTTATATCGAACGATTGCGAGGGCTGGCAAGTGAATCCTTAGCTTCTTTCGATGCGGAACGTGTGGAAAAGGTGAATATCGCTTTTCCGAGCCTCCTAGAGTGATTTATCGTTATATCGAATGATTGCGAGGGCTGGGAAGTGAATCCTTAGCTTATTTCGATGCAGAACGTGTGGAAAAGGAGAATATCGCGTTTCCGAGCCTCCTAGAGTGATTTATCGTTATATCGAACGATTGCGAGGGCTGGGAAGTGAATCCTTAGCTTCTTTCGATGCAGAACGTGTGGAAAAGGTAAATATCGCGTTTCCGAGTCTCCTACAGTGATTTATCGTTATATCGAACGATTGCGAGGGCTGGCAAGTGAATCCTTAGCTTCTTTCGATGCAGAACGTGTGGAACAGGTAAATATCGCGTTTCCGAGTCTCCTACAGTGAATTATCGTTATATCGAACGATTGCGAGGGCTGGCAAGTGAATCCTTAGCATCTTTCGATGCGGAACGTGTGGAAAAGGTGAATATCGCTTTTCCGAGCCTCCTAGAGTGATTTATCGTTATATCGAATGATTGCGAGGGCTGGGAAGTGAATCCTTAGCTTATTTCGATGCAGAACGTGTGGGAAAGGAGAATATCGCGTTTCCGAGTCTCCTACAGTGATTTATCGTTATATCGAACGATTGCGAGGGCTGGGAAGTGAATCCTTAGCTTCTTTCGATGCAGAACGTGTGGAAAAGGTGAATATCGCGTTTCCGAGCCTCCTATAGTGATTTATCGTTATATCGAACGATTGCGAGGGCTGGGAAGTGAATCCTTAGCTTCTTTCGATGCAGAACGTGTGGAAAAGGTAAATATCGCGTTTCCGAGTCTCCTACAGTGATTTATCGTTATATCGAACGATTGCGAGGGCTGGGAAGTGAATCCTTAGCTTCTTTCGATGCAGAACGTGTGGCAAAGGTAAATATCGCGTTTCCGAGTCTCCTACCGTGATTTATCGTTATATCGAACGATTGCGAGGGCTGGCAAGTGAATCCTTAGCTTCTTTCGATGCAGAACGTGTGGAAAAGGTGAATATCGCGTTTCCGAGCCTCCTAGAGTGATTTATCGTTATATCGAACGATTGCGAGGGCTGGGAAGTGAATCCTTAGCTTCTTTCGATGCAGAACGTGTGGAAAAGGTGAATATCGCGTTTCCGAGCCTCCTATAGTGATTTATCGTTATATCGAACGATTGCGAGGGCTGGGAAGTGAATCCTTAGTTTATTTCGATGCAGAACGTGTGGAAAAGGAGAATATCGCGTTTCCGAGCCTCCTAGAGTGATTTATCGTTATATCGAACGATTGCGAGGGCTGGGAAGTGAATCCTTAGCTTCTTTCGATGCAGAACGTGTGGAAAAGGTGAATATCGCGTTTCCGAGCCTCCTATAGTGATTTATCGTTATATCGAACGATTGCGAGGGCTGGGAAGTGAATCCTTAGCTTCTTTCGATGCAGAACGTGTGGAAAAGGTGAATATCGCGTTTCCGAGCCTCCTAGAGTGATTCATCGTTATATCGAACGATTGCGAGGGCTGGGAAGTGAATCCTTAGCTTCTTTCGATGCAGAACGTGTGGAAAAGGTGAATATCGCGTTTCCGAGCCTCCTAGAGTGATTCATCGTTATATCGAACGATTGCGAGGGCTGGGAAGTGAATCCTTAGCTTCTTTCGATGCAGAACGTGTGGAAAAGGTAAATATCGCGTTTTCGAGTCTCCTACAGTGATTTATCGTTATATCGAACGATTGCGAGGGCTGGGAAGTGAATCCTTAGCTTATTTCGATGCAGAACGTGTGGAAAAGGAGAATATCGCGTTTCCGAGCCTCCTAGAGTGATTTATCGTTATATCGAACGATTGCGAGGGCTGGGAAGTGAATCCATAGCTTCTTTCGATGCAGAACGTGTGGAAAAGGTAAATATCGCGTTTCCGAGTCTCCTACAGTGATTTATCGTTATATCGAACGATTGCGAGGGCTGGCAAGTGAATCCTTAGCTTCTTTCGATGCAGAACGTGTGGCAAAGGTAAATATCGCGTTTCCGAGTCTCCTACAGTGATTTATCGTTATATCGAACGATTGCGAGGGCTGGCAAGTGAATCCTTAGCTTCTTTCGATGCAGAACGTGTGGAAAAGGTGAATATCGCGTTTCCGAGCCTCCTAGAGTGATTTATCGTTATATCGAACGATTGCGAGGGCTGGGAAGTGAATCCTTAGCTTCTTTCGATGCAGAACGTGTGGAAAAGGTAAATATCGCGTTTCCGAGTCTCCTACAGTGATTTATCGTTATATCGAACGATTGCGAGGGCTGGGAAGTGAATCCTTAGCTTCTTTCGATGCAGAACGTGTGGAAAAGGTAAATATCGCGTTTCCGAGTCTCCTACAGTGATTTATCGTTATATCGAACGATTGCGAGGGCTGGCAAGTGAATCCTTAGCTTCTTTCGATGCAGAACGTGTGGCAAAGGTAAATATCGCGTTTCCGAGTCTCCTACAGTGATTTATCGTTATATCGAACGATTGCGAGGGCTGGCAAGTGAATCCTTAGCTTCTTTCGATGCAGAACGTGTGGAAAAGGTGAATATCGCGTTTCCGAGCCTCCTAGAGTGATTTATCGTTATATCGAACGATTGCGAGGGCTGGGAAGTGAATCCTTAGCTTCTTTCGATGCAGAACGTGTGGAAAAGGTAAATATCGCGTTTCCGAGTCTCCTACAGTGATTTATCGTTATATCGAACGATTGCGAGGGCTGGCAAGTGAATCCTTAGCTTCTTTCGATGCAGAACGTGTGGCAAAGGTAAATATCGCGTTTCCGAGTCTCCTACAGTGATTTATCGTTATATCGAACGATTGCGAGGGCTGGCAAGTGAATCCTTAGCTTCTTTCGATGCAGAACGTGTGGAAAAGGTGAATATCGCGTTTCCGAGCCTCCTAGAGTGATTTATCGTTATATCGAACGATTGCGAGGGCTGGGAAGTGAATCCTTAGCTTATTTCGATGCAGAACTTGTGGAAAAGGAGAATATCGCGTTTCCGAGCCTCCTAGAGTGATTTATCGTTATATCGAACGATTGCGAGGGCTGGGAAGTGAATCCTTAGCTTCTTTCGATGCAGAACGTGTGGAAAAGGTAAATATCGCGTTTCCGAGTCTCCTACAGTGATTTATCGTTATATCGAACGATTGCGAGGGCTGGGAAGTGAATCCTTAGCTTCTTTCGATGCAGAACGTGTGGCAAAGGTAAATATCGCGTTTCCGAGTCTCCTACAGTGATTTATCGTTATATCGAACGATTGCGAGGGCTGGGAAGTGAATCCTTAGCTTCTTTCGATGCAGAACGTGTGGAGAAGGTAAATATCGCGTTTCCGAGTCTCCTACAGTGATTTATCGTTATATCGGACGATTGCGAGGGCTGGCAAGTGAATCCTTAGCTTCTTTCGATGCAGAACGTGTGGAAAAGGTGAATATCGCGTTTCCGAGCCTCCTAGAGTGATTTATCGTTATATCGAACGATTGCGAGGGCTGGGAAGTGAATCCTTAGCTTATTTCGATGCAGATCGTGTGGGAAAGGAGAATATCGCGTTTCCGAGTCTCCTACAGTGATTTATCGTTATATCGAACGATTGCGAGGGCTGGGAAGTGAATCCTTAGCTTCTTTCGATGCAGAACGTGTGGCAAAGGTAAATATCGCGTTTCCGAGTCTCCTACAGTGATTTATCGTTATATCGAACGATTGCGAGGGCTGGGAAGTGAATCCTTAGCTTCTTTCGATGCAGAACGTGTGGAAAAGGTAAATATCGCGTTTCCGAGTCTCCTACAGTGATTTATCGTTATATCGAACGATTGCGAGGGCTGGCAAGTGAATCCTTAGCTTCTTTCGATGCAGAACGTGTGGAAAAGGTGAATATCGCGTTTCCGAGCCTCCTAGAGTGATTTATCGTTATATCGAACGATTGCGAGGGCTGGGAAGTGAATCCTTAGCTTATTTCGATGCAGATCGTGTGGGAAAGGAGAATATCGCGTTTCCGAGTCTCCTACAGTGATTTATCGTTATATCGAACGATTGCGAGGGCTGGGAAGTGAATCCTTAGCTTCTTTCGATGCAGAACGTGTGGCAAAGGAAAATATCGCGTTTCCGAGTCTCCTACAGTGATTTATCGTTATATCGAACGATTGCAAGGGCTGGCAAGTGAATCCTTAGCTTCTTTCGATGCAGAACGTGTAGCAAAGGTAAATATCGCGTTTCCGAGTCTCCTACAGTGATTTATCGTTATATCGAACGATTGCGAGGGCTGGGAAGTGAATCCTTAGCTTCTTTCGATGCAGAACGTGTGGCAAAGGTAAATATCGCGTTTCCGAGTCTCCTACAGTGATTTATCGTTATATCGAACGATTGCGAGGGCTGGCAAGTAAATCCTTAGCTTCTTTCGATGCAGAACGTGTGGAAAAGGTAAATATCGCGTTTCCGAGTCTCCTACAGTGATTTATCGTTATATCGAACGATTGCGAGGGCTGGGAAGTGAATCCTTAGTTTATTTCGATGCAGAACGTGTGGAAAAGGAGAATATCGCGTTTCCGAGCCTCCTAGAGTGATTTATCGTTATATCGAACGATTGCGAGGGCTGGGAAGTGAATCCTTAGCTTCTTTCGATGCAGAACGTGTGGAAAAGGTAAATATCGCGTTTCCGAGTCTCCTACAGTGATTTATCGTTATATCGAAAGATTGCGAGGGCTGGCAAGTGAATCCTTAGCTTCATTCGATGCAGAACGTGTGGAAAAGGTGAATATCGCGTTTCCGAGCCTCCTAGAGTGATTCATCGTTATATCGAACGATTGCGAGGGCTGGGAAGTGAATCCTTAGCTTCTTTCGATGCAGAACGTGTGGAAAAGGTAAATATCGCGTTTTCGAGTCTCCTACAGTGATTTATCGTTATATCGAACGATTGCGAGGGCTGGGAAGTGAATCCTTAGCTTATTTCGATGCAGAACGTGTGGAAAAGGAGAATATCGCGTTTCCGAGCCTCCTAGAGTGATTTATCGTTATATCGAACGATTGCGAGGGCTGGGAAGTGAATCCTTAGCTTCTTTCGATGCAGAACGTGTGGAAAAGGTAAATATCGCGTTTCCGAGTCTCCTACAGTGATTTATCGTTATATCGAACGATTGCGAGGGCTGGCAAGTGAATCCTTAGCTTCTTTCGATGCAGAACGTGTGGCAAAGGTAAATATCGCGTTTCCGAGTCTCCTACAGTGATTTATCGTTATATCGAACGATTGCGAGGGCTGGCAAGTGAATCCTTAGCTTCTTTCGATGCAGAACGTGTGGAAAAGGTGAATATCGCGTTTCCGAGCCTCCTAGAGTGATTTATCGTTATATCGAACGATTGCGAGGGCTGGGAAGTGAATCCTTAGCTTATTTCGATGCAGAACGTGCGGAAAAGGAGAATATCGCGTTTCCGAGCCTCCTAGAGTGATTTATCGTTATATCGAACGATTGCGAGGGCTGGGAAGTGAATCCTTAGCTTCTTTCGATGCAGAACGTGTGGAAAAGGTAAATATCGCGTTTCCGAGTCTCCTACAGTGATTTATCGTTATATCGAACGATTGCGAGGGCTGGGAAGTGAATCCTTAGCTTCTTTCGATGCAGAATGTGTGGCAAAGGTAAATATCGCGTTTCCGAGTCTCCTACAGTGATTTATCGTTATATCGAACGATTGCGAGGGCTGGGAAGTGAATCCTTAGCTTCTTTCGATGCAGAACGTGTGGAAAAGGTAAATATCGCGTTTCCGAGTCTCCTACAGTGATTTATCGTTATATCGAACGATTGCGAGGGCTGGCAAGTGAATCCTTAGCTTCTTTCGATGCAGAACGTGTGGCAAAGGTAAATATCGCGTTTCCGAGTCTCCTACAGTGATTTATCGTTATATCGAACGATTGCGAGGGCTGGGAAGTGAATCCTTAGCTTCTTTCGATGCAGAACGTGTGGAAAAGGTAAATATCGCGTTTCCGAGTCTCCTACAGTGATTTATCGTTATATCGAACGATTGCGAGGGCTGGCAAGTGAATCCTTAGCTTCTTTCGATGCAGAACGTGTGGAAAAGGTGAATATCGCGTTTCCGAGCCTCCTAGAGTGATTTATCGTTATATCGAACGATTGCGAGGGCTGGGAAGTGAATCCTTAGCTTATTTCGATGCAGATCGTGTGGGAAAGGAGAATATCGCGTTTCCGAGTCTCCTACAGTGATTTATCGTTATATCGAACGATTGCGAGGGCTGGGAAGTGAATCCTTAGCTTCTTTCGATGCAGAACGTGTGGAAAAGGTAAATATCGCGTTTCCGAGTCTCCTACAGTGATTTATCGTTATATCGAACGATTGCGAGGGCTGGCAAGTGAATCCTTAGCTTCTTTCGATGCAGAACGTGTGGAAAAGGTGAATATCGCGTTTCCGAGCCTCCTAGAGTGATTTATCGTTATATCGAACGATTGCGAGGGCTGGGAAGTGAATCCTTAGCTTCTTTCGATGCAGAACGTGTGGAACAGGTAAATATCGCGTTTCCGAGTCTCCTACAGTGATTTATCGTTATATCGAACGATTGCGAGGGCTGGCAAGTGAATCCTTAGCTTCTTTCGATGCGGAACGTGTGGAAAAGGTGAATATCGCTTTTCCGAGCCTCCTAGAGTGATTTATCGTTATATCGAATGATTGCGAGGGCTGGGAAGTGAATCCTTAGCTTATTTCGATGCAGAACGTGTGGGAAAGGAGAATATCGCGTTTCCGAGTCTCCTACAGTGATTTATCGTTATATCGAACGATTGCGAGGGCTGGGAAGTGAATCCTTAGCTTATTTCGATGCAGATCGTGTGGGAAAGGAGAATATCGCGTTTCCGAGTCTCCTACAGTGATTTATCGTTATATCGAACGATTGCGAGGGCTGGGAAGTGAATCCTTAGCTTCTTTCGATGCAGAACGTGTGGCAAAGGTAAATATCGCGTTTCCGAGTCTCCTACAGTGATTTATCGTTATATCGAACGATTGCGAGGGCTGGCAAGTGAATCCTTAGCTTCTTTCGATGCAGAACGTGTGGCAAAGGTAAATATCGCGTTTCCGAGTCTCCTACAGTGATTTATCGTTATATCGAACGATTGCGAGGGCTGGCAAGTGAATCCTGAGCTTCTTTCGATGCAGAACGTGTGGAAAAGGTGAATATCGCGTTTCCGAGCCTCCTAGAGTGATTTATCGTTATATCGAACGATTGCGAGGGCTGGGAAGTGAATCCTTAGCTTATTTCGATGCAGAACGTGTGGAAAAGGAGAATATCGCGTTTCCGAGCCTCCTAGAGTGATTTATCGTTATATCGAACGATTGCGAGGGCTGGGAAGTGAATCCTTAGCTTCTGTCGATGCAGAACGTGTGGAAAAGGTAAATATCGCGTTTCCGAGTCTCCTACAGTGATTTATCGTTATATCGAACGATTGCGAGGGCTGGGAAGTGAATCCTTAGCTTCTTTCGATGCAGAACGTGTGGCAAAGGTAAATATCGCGTTTCCGAGTCTCCTACAGTGATTTATCGTTATATCGAACGATTGCGAGGGCTGGGAAGTGAATCCTTAGTTTATTTCGATGCAGAACGTGTGGAAAAGGAGAATATCGCGTTTCCGAGCCTCCTAGAGTGATTTATCGTTATATCGAACGATTGCGAGGGCTGGGAAGTGAATCCTTAGCTTCTTTCGATGCAGAACGTGTGGAAAAGGTAAATATCGCGTTTCCGAGTCTCCTATAGTTATTTATCGTTATATCGAACGATTGCGAGGGCTGGCAAGTGAATCCTTAGCTTCTTTCGATGCAGAACGTGTGGAAAAGGTGAATATCGCGTTTCCGAGCCTCCTAGAGTGATTTATCGTTATATCGAACGATTGCGAGGGCTGGGAAGTGAATCCTTAGCTTCTTTCGATGCAGAACGTGTGGAACAGGTAAATATCGCGTTTCCGAGTCTCCTACAGTGATTTATCGTTATATCGAACGATTGCGAGGGCTGGCAAGTGAATCCTTAGCTTCTTTCGATGCGGAACGTGTGGAAAAGGTGAATATCGCTTTTCCGAGCCTCCTAGAGCGATTTATCGTTATATCGAATGATTGCGAGGGCTGGGAAGTGAATCCTTAGCTTATTTCGATGCAGAACGTGTGGGAAAGGAGAATATCGCGTTTCCGAGTCTCCTACAGTGATTTATCGTTATATCGAACGATTGCGAGGGCTGGGAAGTGAATCCTTAGCTTCTTTCGATGCAGAACGTGTGGAAAAGGTGAATATCGCGTTTCCGAGCCTCCTATAGTGATTTATCGTTATATCGAACGATTGCGAGGGCTGGGAAGTGAATCCTTAGCTTCTTTCGATGCAGAACGTGTGGAAAAGGTAAATATCGCGTTTCCGAGTCTCCTACAGTGATTCATCGTTATATCGAACGATTGCGAGGGCTGGGAAGTGAATCCTTAGCTTCTTTCGATGCAGAACGTGTGGAAAAGGTAAATATCGCGTTTTCGAGTCTCCTACAGTGATTTATCGTTATATCGAACGATTGCGAGGGCTGGCAAGTGAATCCTTAGCTTCTTTCGATGCAGAACGTGTGGAAAAGGTGAATATCGCGTTTCCGAGCCTCCTAGAGTGATTTATCGTTATATCGAACGATTGCGAGGGCTGGGAAGTGAATCCTTAGCTTATTTCGATGCAGATCGTGTGGGAAAGGAGAATATCGCGTTTCCGAGTCTCCTACAGTGATTTATCGTTATATCGAACGATTGCGAGGGCTGGGAAGTGAATCCTTAGCTTCTTTCGATGCAGAACGTGTGGCAAAGGTAAATATCGCGTTTCCGAGTCTCCTACAGTGATTTATCGTTATATCGAACGATTGCGAGGGCTGGCAAGTGAATCCTTAGCTTCTTTCGATGCAGAACGTGTGGCAAAGGTAAATATCGCGTTTCCGAGTCTCCTACAGTGATTTATCGTTATATCGAACGATTGCGAGGGCTGGCAAGTGAATCCTGAGCTTCTTTCGATGCAGAACGTGTGGAAAAGGTGAATATCGCGTTTCCGAGCCTCCTAGAGTGATTTATCGTTATATCGAACGATTGCGAGGGCTGGGAAGTGAATCCTTAGCTTATTTCGATGCAGAACGTGTGGAAAAGGAGAATATCGCGTTTCCGAGCCTCCTAGAGTGATTTATCGTTATATCGAACGATTGCGAGGGCTGGGAAGTGAATCCTTAGCTTCTTTCGATGCAGAACGTGTGGAAAAGGTAAATATCGCGTTTCCGAGTCTCCTACAGTGATTTATCGTTATATCGAACGATTGCGAGGGCTGGGAAGTGAATCCTTAGTTTATTTCGATGCAGAACGTGTGGAAAAGGAGAATATCGCGTTTCCGAGCCTCCTAGAGTGATTTATCGTTATATCGAACGATTGCGAGGGCTGGGAAGTGAATCCTTAGCTTCTTTCGATGCAGAACGTGTGGAAAAGGTAAATATCGCGTTTCCGAGTCTCCTACAGTGATTTATCGTTATATCGAACGATTGCGAGGGCTGGCAAGTGAATCCTTAGCTTCTTTCGATGCAGAACGTGTGGAAAAGGTGAATATCGCGTTTCCGAGCCTCCTAGAGTGATTTATCGTTATATCGAACGATTGCGAGGGCTGGGAAGTGAATCCTTAGCTTCTTTCGATGCAGAACGTGTGGAACAGGTAAATATCGCGTTTCCGAGTCTCCTACAGTGATTTATCGTTATATCGAACGATTGCGAGGGCTGGCAAGTGAATCCTTAGCTTCTTTCGATGCGGAACGTGTGGAAAAGGTGAATATCGCTTTTCCGAGCCTCCTAGAGTGATTTATCGTTATATCGAACGATTGCGAGGGCTGGGAAGTGAATCCTTAGCTTATTTCGATGCAGATCGTGTGGGAAAGGAGAATATCGCGTTTCCGAGTCTCCTACAGTGATTTATCGTTATATCGAACGATTGCGAGGGCTGGGAAGTGAATCCTTAGCTTCTTTCGATGCAGAACGTGTGGCAAAGGTAAATATCGCGTTTCCGAGTCTCCTACAGTGATTTATCGTTATATCGAACGTTTGCGAGGGCTGGCAAGTGAATCCTTAGCTTCTTTCGATGCAGAACGTGTGGCAAAGGTAAATATCGCGTTTCCGAGTCTCCTACAGTGATTTATCGTTATATCGAACGATTGCGAGGGCTGGCAAGTGAATCCTGAGCTTCTTTCGATGCAGAACGTGTGGAAAAGGTGAATATCGCGTTTCCGAGCCTCCTAGAGTGATTTATCGTTATATCGAACGATTGCGAGGGCTGGGAAGTGAATCCTTAGCTTATTTCGATGCAGAACGTGTGGAAAAGGAGAATATCGCGTTTCCGAGCCTCCTAGAGTGTTTTATCGTTATATCGAACGATTGCGAGGGCTGGGAAGTGAATCCTTAGCTTCTTTCGATGCAGAACGTGTGGAAAAGGTAAATATCGCGTTTCCGAGTGTCCTACAGTGATTTATCGTTATATCGAACGATTGCGAGGGCTGGGAAGTGAATCCTTAGCTTCTTTCGATGCAGAACGTGTGGCAAAGGTAAATATCGCGTTTCCGAGTCTCCTACAGTGATTTATCGTTATATCGAACGATTGCGAGGGCTGGGAAGTGAATCCTTAGTTTATTTCGATGCAGAACGTGTGGAAAAGGAGAATATCGCGTTTCCGAGCCTCCTAGAGTGATTTATCGTTATATCGAACGATTGCGAGGGCTGGGAAGTGAATCCTTAGCTTCTTTCGATGCAGAACGTGTGGAAAAGGTAAATATCGCGTTTCCGAGTCTCCTACAGTGATTTATCGTTATATCGAACGATTGCGAGGGCTGGCAAGTGAATCCTTAGCTTCTTTCGATGCAGAACGTGTGGAACAGGTAAATATCGCGTTTCCGAGTCTCCTACAGTGATTTATCGTTATATCGAACGATTGCGAGGGCTGGCAAGTGAATCCTTAGCTTCTTTCGATGCGGAACGTGTGGAAAAGGTGAATATCGCTTTTCCGAGCCTCCTAGAGTGATTTATCGTTATATCGAATGATTGCGAGGGCTGGGAAGTGAATCCTTAGCTTATTTCGATGCAGAACGTGTGGGAAAGGAGAATATCGCGTTTCCGAGTCTCCTACAGTGATTTATCGTTATATCGAACGATTGCGAGGGCTGGGAAGTGAACCCTTAGCTTCTTTCGATGCAGAACGTGTGGAAAAGGTGAATATCGCGTTTCCGAGCCTCCTATAGTGATTTATCGTTATATCGAACGATTGCGAGGGCTGGGAAGTGAATCCTTAGCTTCTTTCGATGCAGAACGTGTGGAAAAGGTAAATATCGCGTTTCCGAGTCTCCTACAGTGATTTATCGTTATATCGAACGATTGCGAGGGCTGGGAAGTGAATCCTTAGTTTATTTCGATGCAGAACGTGTGGAAAAGGAGAATATCGCGTTTCCGAGCCTCCTAGAGTGATTTATCGTTATATCGAACGATTGCGAGGGCTGGGAAGTGAATCCTTAGCTTCTTTCGATGCAGAACGTGTGGAAAAGGTAAATATCGCGTTTCCGAGTCTCCTATAGTTATTTATCGTTATATCGAACGATTGCGAGGGCTGGCAAGTGAATCCTTAGCTTCTTTCGATGCAGAACGTGTGGAAAAGGTGAATATCGCGTTTCCGAGCCTCCTAGAGTGATTTATCGTTATATCGAACGATTGCGAGGGCTGGGAAGTGAATCCTTAGCTTCTTTCGATGCAGAACGTGTGGAACAGGTAAATATCGCGTTTCCGAGTCTCCTACAGTGATTTATCGTTATATCGAACGATTGCGAGGGCTGGCAAGTGAATCCTTAGCTTCTTTCGATGCGGAACGTGTGGAAAAGGTGAATATCGCTTTTCCGAGCCTCCTAGAGCGATTTATCGTTATATCGAATGATTGCGAGGGCTGGGAAGTGAATCCTTAGCTTATTTCGGTGCAGAACGTGTGGGAAAGGAGAATATCGCGTTTCCGAGTCTCCTACAGTGATTTATCGTTATATCGAACGATTGCGAGGGCTGGGAAGTGAATCCTTAGCTTCTTTCGATGCAGAACGTGTGGAAAAGGTGAATATCGCGTTTCCGAGCCTCCTATAGTGATTTATCGTTATATCGAACGATTGCGAGGGCTGGGAAGTGAATCCTTAGCTTCTTTCGATGCAGAACGTGTGGAAAAGGTAAATATCGCGTTTCCGAGTCTCCTACAGTGATTCATCGTTATATCGAACGATTGCGAGGGCTGGGAAGTGAATCCTTAGCTTCTTTCGATGCAGAACGTGTGGAAAAGGTAAATATCGCGTTTTCGAGTCTCCTACAGTGATTTATCGTTATATCGAACGATTGCGAGGGCTGGCAAGTGAATCCTTAGCTTCTTTCGATGCAGAACGTGTGGAAAAGGTGAATATCGCGTTTCCGAGCCTCCTAGAGTGATTTATCGTTATATCGAACGATTGCGAGGGCTGGGAAGTGAATCCTTAGCTTATTTCGATGCAGATCGTGTGGGAAAGGAGAATATCGCGTTTCCGAGTCTCCTACAGTGATTTATCGTTATATCGAACGATTGCGAGGGCTGGGAAGTGAATCCTTAGCTTCTTTCGATGCAGAACGTGTGGCAAAGGTAAATATCGCGTTTCCGAGTCTCCTACAGTGATTTATCGTTATATCGAACGATTGCGAGGGCTGGCAAGTGAATCCTTAGCTTCTTTCGATGCAGAACGTGTGGCAAAGGTAAATATCGCGTTTCCGAGTCTCCTACAGTGATTTATCGTTATATCGAACGATTGCGAGGGCTGGCAAGTGAATCCTGAGCTTCTCTCGATGCAGAACGTGTGGAAAAGGTGAATATCGCGTTTCCGAGCCTCCTAGAGTGATTTATCGTTATATCGAACGATTGCGAGGGCTGGGAAGTGAATCCTTAGCTTATTTCGATGCAGAACGTGTGGAAAAGGAGAATATCGCGTTTCCGAGCCTCCTAGAGTGATTTATCGTTATATCGAACGATTGCGAGGGCTGGGAAGTGAATCCTTAGCTTCTTTCGATGCAGAACGTGTGGAAAAGGTAAATATCGCGTTTCCGAGTCTCCTACAGTGATTTATCGTTATATCGAACGATTGCGAGGGCTGGGAAGTGAATCCTTAGTTTATTTCGATGCAGAACGTGTGGAAAAGGAGAATATCGCGTTTCCGAGCCTCCTAGAGTGATTTATCGTTATATCGAACGATTGCGAGGGCTGGGAAGTGAATCCTTAGCTTCTTTCGATGCAGAACGTGTGGAAAAGGTAAATATCGCGTTTCCGAGTCTCCTACAGTGATTTATCGTTATATCGAACGATTGCGAGGGCTGGCAAGTGAATCCTTAGCTTCTTTCGATGCAGAACGTGTGGAAAAGGTGAATATCGCGTTTCCGAGCCTCCTAGAGTGATTTATCGTTATATCGAACGATTGCGAGGGCTGGGAAGTGAATCCTTAGCTTCTTTCGATGCAGAACGTGTGGAACAGGTAAATATCGCGTTTCCGAGTCTCCTACAGTGATTTATCGTTATATCGAACGATTGCGAGGGCTGGCAAGTGAATCCTTAGCTTCTTTCGATGCGGAACGTGTGGAAAAGGTGAATATCGCTTTTCCGAGCCTCCTAGAGTGATTTATCGTTATATCGAACGATTGCGAGGGCTGGGAAGTGAATCCTTAGCTTATTTCGATGCAGATCGTGTGGGAAAGGAGAATATCGCGTTTCCGAGTCTCCTACAGTGATTTATCGTTATATCGAACGATTGCGAGGGCTGGGAAGTGAATCCTTAGCTTCTTTCGATGCAGAACGTGTGGCAAAGGTAAATATCGCGTTTCCGAGTCTCCTACAGTGATTTATCGTTATATCGAACGTTTGCGAGGGCTGGCAAGTGAATCCTTAGCTTCTTTCGATGCAGAACGTGTGGCAAAGGTAAATATCGCGTTTCCGAGTCTCCTACAGTGATTTATCGTTATATCGAACGATTGCGAGGGCTGGCAAGTGAATCCTGAGCTTCTTTCGATGCAGAACGTGTGGAAAAGGTGAATATCGCGTTTCCGAGCCTCCTAGAGTGATTTATCGTTATATCGAACGATTGCGAGGGCTGGGAAGTGAATCCTTAGCTTATTTCGATGCAGAACGTGTGGAAAAGGAGAATATCGCGTTTCCGAGCCTCCTAGAGTGTTTTATCGTTATATCGAACGATTGCGAGGGCTGGGAAGTGAATCCTTAGCTTCTTTCGATGCAGAACGTGTGGAAAAGGTAAATATCGCGTTTCCGAGTGTCCTACAGTGATTTATCGTTATATCGAACGATTGCGAGGGCTGGGAAGTGAATCCTTAGCTTCTTTCGATGCAGAACGTGTGGCAAAGGTAAATATCGCGTTTCCGAGTCTCCTACAGTGATTTATCGTTATATCGAACGATTGCGAGGGCTGGGAAGTGAATCCTTAGTTTATTTCGATGCAGAACGTGTGGAAAAGGAGAATATCGCGTTTCCGAGCCTCCTAGAGTGATTTATCGTTATATCGAACGATTGCGAGGGCTGGGAAGTGAATCCTTAGCTTCTTTCGATGCAGAACGTGTGGAAAAGGTAAATATCGCGTTTCCGAGTCTCCTACAGTGATTTATCGTTATATCGAACGATTGCGAGGGCTGGCAAGTGAATCCTTAGCTTCTTTCGATGCAGAACGTGTGGAACAGGTAAATATCGCGTTTCCGAGTCTCCTACAGTGATTTATCGTTATATCGAACGATTGCGAGGGCTGGCAAGTGAATCCTTAGCTTCTTTCGATGCGGAACGTGTGGAAAAGGTGAATATCGCTTTTCCGAGCCTCCTAGAGTGATTTATCGTTATATCGAATGATTGCGAGGGCTGGGAAGTGAATCCTTAGCTTATTTCGATGCAGAACGTGTGGGAAAGGAGAATATCGCGTTTCCGAGTCTCCTACAGTGATTTATCGTTATATCGAACGATTGCGAGGGCTGGGAAGTGAACCCTTAGCTTCTTTCGATGCAGAACGTGTGGAAAAGGTGAATATCGCGTTTCCGAGCCTCCTATAGTGATTTATCGTTATATCGAACGATTGCGAGGGCTGGGAAGTGAATCCTTAGCTTCTTTCGATGCAGAACGTGTGGAAAAGGTAAATATCGCGTTTCCGAGTCTCCTACAGTGATTTATCGTTATATCGAACGATTGCGAGGGCTGGGAAGTGAATCCTTAGTTTATTTCGATGCAGAACGTGTGGAAAAGGAGAATATCGCGTTTCCGAGCCTCCTAGAGTGATTTATCGTTATATCGAACGATTGCGAGGGCTGGGAAGTGAATCCTTAGCTTCTTTCGATGCAGAACGTGTGGAAAAGGTAAATATCGCGTTTTCGAGTCTCCTACAGTGATTTATCGTTATATCGAACGATTGCGAGGGCTGGCAAGTGAATCCTTAGCTTCTTTCGATGCAGAACGTGTGGCAAAGGTAAATATCGCGTTTCCGAGTCTCCTACAGTGATTTATCGTTATATCGAACGATTGCGAGGGCTGGGAAGTGAATCCTTAGCTTCTTTCGATGCAGAACGTGTGGAAAAGGTAAATATCGCGTTTCCGAGTCTCCTACAGTGATTTATCGTTATATCGAACGATTGCGAGGGCTGGGAAGTGAATCCTTAGCTTCTTTCGATGCAGAACGTGTGGAAAAGGTAAATATCGCGTTTCCGAGTCTCCTACAGTGATTTATCGTTATATCGAACGATTGCGAGGGCTGGGAAGTGAATCCTTAGCTTCTTTCGATGCAGAACGTGTGGCAAAGGAAAATATCGCGTTTCCGAGTCTCCTACAGTGATTTATCGTTATATCGAACGATTGCAAGGGCTGGCAAGTGAATCCTTAGCTTCTTTCGATGCAGAACGTGTAGCAAAGGTAAATATCGCGTTTCCGAGTCTCCTACAGTGATTTATCGTTATATCGAACGATTGCGAGGGCTGGGAAGTGAATCCTTAGCTTCTTTCGATGCAGAACGTGTGGCAAAGGTAAATATCGCGTTTCCGAGTCTCCTACAGTGATTTATCGTTATATCGAACGATTGCGAGGGCTGGGAAGTGAATCCTTAGCTTATTTCGATGCAGAACGTGTGGAAAAGGAGAATATCGCGTTTCCGAGCCTCCTAGAGTGATTTATCGTTATATCGAACGATTGCGAGGGCTGGGAAGTGAATCCTTAGCTTCTTTCGATGCAGAACGTGTGGAAAAGGTAAATATCGCGTTTCCGAGTCTCCTACAGTGATTTATCGTTATATCGAACGATTGCGAGGGCTGGCAAGTGAATCCTTAGCTTCTTTCGATGCAGAACGTGTGGAAAAGGTGAATATCGCGTTTCCGAGCCTCCTAGAGTGATTTATCGTTATATCGAACGATTGCGAGGGCTGGGAAGTGAATCCTTAGCTTCTTTCGATGCAGAACGTGTGGAACAGGTAAATATCGCGTTTCCGAGTCTCCTACAGTGATTTATCGTTATATCGAACGATTGCGAGGGCTGGCAAGTGAATCCTTAGCTTCTTTCGATGCGGAACGTGTGGAAAAGGTGAATATCGCTTTTCCGAGCCTCCTAGAGTGATTTATCGTTATATCGAATGATTGCGAGGGCTGGGAAGTGAATCCTTAGCTTATTTCGATGCAGAACGTGTGGGAAAGGAGAATATCGCGTTTCCGAGTCTCCTACAGTGATTTATCGTTATATCGAACGATTGCGAGGGCTGGGAAGTGAATCCTTAGCTTCTTTCGATGCAGAACGTGTGGAAAAGGTGAATATCGCGTTTCCGAGCCTCCTATAGTGATTTATCGTTATATCGAACGATTGCGAGGGCTGGGAAGTGAATCCTTAGCTTCTTTCGATGCAGAACGTGTGGAAAAGGTAAATATCGCGTTTCCGAGTCTCCTACAGTGATTTATCGTTATATCGAAAGATTGCGAGGGCTGGCAAGTGAATCCTTAGCTTCATTCGATGCAGAACGTGTGGAAAAGGTGAATATCGCGTTTCCGAGCCTCCTAGAGTGATTCATCGTTATATCGAACGATTGCGAGGGCTGGGAAGTGAATCCTTAGCTTCTTTCGATGCAGAACGTGTGGAAAAGGTAAATATCGCGTTTTCGAGTCTCCTACAGTGATTTATCGTTATATCGAACGATTGCGAGGGCTGGCAAGTGAATCCTTAGCTTCTTTCGATGCAGAACGTGTGGAAAAGGTGAATATCGCGTTTCCGAGCCTCCTAGAGTGATTTATCGTTATATCGAACGATTGCGAGGGCTGGGAAGTGAATCCTTAGCTTATTTCGATGCAGATCGTGTGGGAAAGGAGAATATCGCGTTTCCGAGTCTCCTACAGTGATTTATCGTTATATCGAACGATTGCGAGGGCTGGGAAGTGAATCCTTAGCTTCTTTCGATGCAGAACGTGTGGCAAAGGTAAATATCGCGTTTCCGAGTCTCCTACAGTGATTTATCGTTATATCGAACGATTGCGAGGGCTGGCAAGTGAATCCTTAGCTTCTTTCGATGCAGAACGTGTGGCAAAGGTAAATATCGCGTTTCCGAGTCTCCTACAGTGATTTATCGTTATATCGAACGATTGCGAGGGCTGGCAAGTGAATCCTGAGCTTCTTTCGATGCAGAACGTGTGGAAAAGGTGAATATCGCGTTTCCGAGCCTCCTAGAGTGATTTATCGTTATATCGAACGATTGCGAGGGCTGGGAAGTGAATCCTTAGCTTATTTCGATGCAGAACGTGTGGAAAAGGAGAATATCGCGTTTCCGAGCCTCCTAGAGTGATTTATCGTTATATCGAACGATTGCGAGGGCTGGGAAGTGAATCCTTAGCTTCTTTCGATGCAGAACGTGTGGAAAAGGTAAATATCGCGTTTCCGAGTCTCCTACAGTGATTTATCGTTATATCGAACGATTGCGAGGGCTGGGAAGTGAATCCTTAGCTTCTTTCGATGCAGAACGTGTGGCAAAGGTAAATATCGCGTTTCCGAGTCTCCTACAGTGATTTATCGTTATATCGAACGATTGCGAGGGCTGGGAAGTGAATCCTTAGTTTATTTCGATGCAGAACGTGTGGAAAAGGAGAATATCGCGTTTCCGAGCCTCCTATAGTGATTTATCGTTATATCGAACGATTGCGAGGGCTGGGAAGTGAATCCTTAGCTTCTTTCGATGCAGAACGTGTGGAAAAGGTAAATATCGCGTTTCCGAGTCTCCTACAGTGATTTATCGTTATATCGAAAGATTGCGAGGGCTGGCAAGTGAATCCTTAGCTTCATTCGATGCAGAACGTGTGGAAAAGGTGAATATGGCGTTTCCGAGCCTCCTAGAGTGATTCATCGTTATATCGAACGATTGCGAGGGCTGGGAAGTGAATCCTTAGCTTCTTTCGATGCAGAACGTGTGGAAAAGGTAAATATCGCGTTTTCGAGTCTCCTACAGTGATTTATCGTTATATCGAACGATTGCGAGGGCTGGCAAGTGAATCCTTAGCTTCTTTCGATGCAGAACGTGTGGAAAAGGTGAATATCGCGTTTCCGAGCCTCCTAGAGTGATTTATCGTTATATCGAACGATTGCGAGGGCTGGGAAGTGAATCCTTAGCTTATTTCGATGCAGATCGTGTGGGAAAGGAGAATATCGCGTTTCCGAGTCTCCTACAGTGATTTATCGTTATATCGAACGATTGCGAGGGCTGGGAAGTGAATCCTTAGCTTCTTTCGATGCAGAACGTGTGGCAAAGGTAAATATCGCGTTTCCGAGTCTCCTACAGTGATTTATCGTTATATCGAACGATTGCGAGGGCTGGCAAGTGAATCCTTAGCTTCTTTCGATGCAGAACGTGTGGCAAAGGTAAATATCGCGTTTCCGAGTCTCCTACAGTGATTTATCGTTATATCGAACGATTGCGAGGGCTGGCAAGTGAATCCTGAGCTTCTTTCGATGCAGAACGTGTGGAAAAGGTGAATCTCGCGTTTCCGAGCCTCCTAGAGTGATTTATCGTTATATCGAACGATTGCGAGGGCTGGGAAGTGAATCCTTAGCTTATTTCGATGCAGAACGTGTGGAAAAGGAGAATATCGCGTTTCCGAGCCTCCTAGAGTGATTTATCGTTATATCGAACGATTGCGAGGGCTGGGAAGTGAATCCTTAGCTTCTTTCGATGCAGAACGTGTGGAAAAGGTAAATATCGCGTTTCCGAGTCTCCTACAGTGATTTATCGTTATATCGAACGATTGCGAGGGCTGGGAAGTGAATCCTTAGCTTCTTTCGATGCAGAACGTGTGGCAAAGGTAAATATCGCGTTTCCGAGTCTCCTACAGTGATTTATCGTTATATCGAACGATTGCGAGGGCTGGGAAGTGAATCCTTAGTTTATTTCGATGCAGAACGTGTGGAAAAGGAGAATATCGCGTTTCCGAGCCTCCTAGAGTGATTTATCGTTATATCGAACGATTGCGAGGGCTGGGAAGTGAATCCTTAGCTTCTTTCGATGCAGAACGTGTGGAAAAGGTAAATATCGCGTTTCCGAGTCTCCTACAGTGATTTATCGTTATATCGAACGATTGCGAGGGCTGGCAAGTGAATCCTTAGCTTCTTTCGATGCAGAACGTGTGGAAAAGGTGAATATCGCGTTTCCGAGCCTCCTAGAGTGATTTATCGTTATATCGAACGATTGCGAGGGCTGGGAAGTGAATCCTTAGCTTCTTTCGATGCAGAACGTGTGGAACAGGTAAATATCGCGTTTCCGAGTCTCCTACAGTGATTTATCGTTATATCGAACGATTGCGAGGGCTGGCAAGTGAATCCTTAGCTTCTTTCGATGCGGAACGTGTGGAAAAGGTGAATATCGCTTTTCCGAGCCTCCTAGAGTGATTTATCGTTATATCGAATGATTGCGAGGGCTGGGAAGTGAATCCTTAGCTTATTTCGATGCAGAACGTGTGGGAAAGGAGAATATCGCGTTTCCGAGTCTCCTACAGTGATTTATCGTTATATCGAACGATTGCGAGGGCTGGGAAGTGAATCCTTAGCTTCTTTCGATGCAGAACGTGTGGAAAAGGTGAATATCGCGTTTCCGAGCCTCCTATAGTGATTTATCGTTATATCGAACGATTGCGAGGGCTGGGAAGTGAATCCTTAGCTTCTTTCGATGCAGAACGTGTGGAAAAGGTAAATATCGCGTTTCCGAGTCTCCTACAGTGATTTATCGTTATATCGAACGATTGCGAGGGCTGGGAAGTGAATCCTTAGTTTATTTCGATGCAGAACGTGTGGAAAAGGAGAATATCGCGTTTCCGAGCCTCCTAGAGTGATTTATCGTTATATCGAACGATTGCGAGGGCTGGGAAGTGAATCCTTAGCTTCTTTCGATGCAGAACGTGTGGAAAAGGTAAATATCGCGTTTTCGAGTCTCCTACAGTGATTTATCGTTATATCGAACGATTGCGAGGGCTGGCAAGTGAATCCTTAGCTTCTTTCGATGCAGAACGTGTGGCAAAGGTAAATATCGCGTTTCCGAGTCTCCTACAGTGATTTATCGTTATATCGAACGATTGCGAGGGCTGGGAAGTGAATCCTTAGCTTCTTTCGATGCAGAACGTGTGGAAAAGGTAAATATCGCGTTTCCGAGTCTCCTACAGTGATTTATCGTTATATCGAACGATTGCGAGGGCTGGCAAGTGAATCCTTAGCTTCTTTCGATGCAGAACGTGTGGAAAAGGTGAATATCGCGTTTCCGAGCCTCCTAGAGTGATTTATCGTTATATCGAACGATTGCGAGGGCTGGGAAGTGAATCCTTAGCTTCTTTCGATGCAGAACGTGTGGAAAAGGTGAATATCGCGTTTTCGAGTCTCCTACAGTGATTTATCGTTATATCGAACGATTGCGAGGGCTGGCAAGTGAATCCTTAGCTTCTTTCGATGCAGAACGTGTGGAAAAGGTGAATATCGCGTTTCCGAGCCTCCTAGAGTGATTTATCGTTATATCGAACGATTGCGAGGGCTGGGAAGTGAATCCTTAGCTTATTTCGATGCAGATCGTGTGGGAAAGGAGAATATCGCGTTTCCGAGTCTCCTACAGTGATTTATCGTTATATCGAACGATTGCGAGGGCTGGGAAGTGAATCCTTAGCTTCTTTCGATGCAGAACGTGTGGCAAAGGTAAATATCGCGTTTCCGAGTCTCCTACAGTGATTTATCGTTATATCGAACGATTGCGAGGGCTGGCAAGTGAATCCTTAGCTTCTTTCGATGCAGAACGTGTGGCAAAGGTAAATATCGCGTTTCCGAGTCTCCTACAGTGATTTATCGTTATATCGAACGATTGCGAGGGCTGGCAAGTGAATCCTGAGCTTCTTTCGATGCAGAACGTGTGGAAAAGGTGAATATCGCGTTTCCGAGCCTCCTAGAGTGATTTATCGTTATATCGAACGATTGCGAGGGCTGGGAAGTGAATCCTTAGCTTATTTCGATGCAGAACGTGTGGAAAAGGAGAATATCGCGTTTCCGAGCCTCCTAGAGTGATTTATCGTTATATCGAACGATTGCGAGGGCTGGGAAGTGAATCCTTAGCTTCTTTCGATGCAGAACGTGTGGAAAAGGTAAATATCGCGTTTCCGAGTCTCCTACAGTGATTTATCGTTATATCGAACGATTGCGAGGGCTGGGAAGTGAATCCTTAGTTTATTTCGATGCAGAACGTGTGGAAAAGGAGAATATCGCGTTTCCGAGCCTCCTAGAGTGATTTATCGTTATATCGAACGATTGCGAGGGCTGGGAAGTGAATCCTTAGCTTCTTTCGATGCAGAACGTGTGGAAAAGGTAAATATCGCGTTTCCGAGTCTCCTACAGTGATTTATCGTTATATCGAACGATTGCGAGGGCTGGCAAGTGAATCCTTAGCTTCTTTCGATGCAGAACGTGTGGAAAAGGTGAATATCGCGTTTCCGAGCCTCCTAGAGTGATTTATCGTTATATCGAACGATTGCGAGGGCTGGGAAGTGAATCCTTAGCTTCTTTCGATGCAGAACGTGTGGAACAGGTAAATATCGCGTTTCCGAGTCTCCTACAGTGATTTATCGTTATATCGAACGATTGCGAGGGCTGGCAAGTGAATCCTTAGCTTCTTTCGATGCGGAACGTGTGGAAAAGGTGAATATCGCTTTTCCGAGCCTCCTAGAGTGATTTATCGTTATATCGAACGATTGCGAGGGCTGGGAAGTGAATCCTTAGCTTATTTCGATGCAGATCGTGTGGGAAAGGAGAATATCGCGTTTCCGAGTCTCCTACAGTGATTTATCGTTATATCGAACGATTGCGAGGGCTGGGAAGTGAATCCTTAGCTTCTTTCGATGCAGAACGTGTGGCAAAGGTAAATATCGCGTTTCCGAGTCTCCTACAGTGATTTATCGTTATATCGAACGTTTGCGAGGGCTGGCAAGTGAATCCTTAGCTTCTTTCGATGCAGAACGTGTGGCAAAGGTAAATATCGCGTTTCCGAGTCTCCTACAGTGATTTATCGTTATATCGAACGATTGCGAGGGCTGGCAAGTGAATCCTGAGCTTCTTTCGATGCAGAACGTGTGGAAAAGGTGAATATCGCGTTTCCGAGCCTCCTAGAGTGATTTATCGTTATATCGAACGATTGCGAGGGCTGGGAAGTGAATCCTTAGCTTATTTCGATGCAGAACGTGTGGAAAAGGAGAATATCGCGTTTCCGAGCCTCCTAGAGTGTTTTATCGTTATATCGAACGATTGCGAGGGCTGGGAAGTGAATCCTTAGCTTCTTTCGATGCAGAACGTGTGGAAAAGGTAAATATCGCGTTTCCGAGTGTCCTACAGTGATTTATCGTTATATCGAACGATTGCGAGGGCTGGGAAGTGAATCCTTAGCTTCTTTCGATGCAGAACGTGTGGCAAAGGTAAATATCGCGTTTCCGAGTCTCCTACAGTGATTTATCGTTATATCGAACGATTGCGAGGGCTGGGAAGTGAATCCTTAGTTTATTTCGATGCAGAACGTGTGGAAAAGGAGAATATCGCGTTTCCGAGCCTCCTAGAGTGATTTATCGTTATATCGAACGATTGCGAGGGCTGGGAAGTGAATCCTTAGCTTCTTTCGATGCAGAACGTGTGGAAAAGGTAAATATCGCGTTTCCGAGTCTCCTACAGTGATTTATCGTTATATCGAACGATTGCGAGGGCTGGCAAGTGAATCCTTAGCTTCTTTCGATGCAGAACGTGTGGAACAGGTAAATATCGCGTTTCCGAGTCTCCTACAGTGATTTATCGTTATATCGAACGATTGCGAGGGCTGGCAAGTGAATCCTTAGCTTCTTTCGATGCGGAACGTGTGGAAAAGGTGAATATCGCTTTTCCGAGCCTCCTAGAGTGATTTATCGTTATATCGAATGATTGCGAGGGCTGGGAAGTGAATCCTTAGCTTATTTCGATGCAGAACGTGTGGGAAAGGAGAATATCGCGTTTCCGAGTCTCCTACAGTGATTTATCGTTATATCGAACGATTGCGAGGGCTGGGAAGTGAACCCTTAGCTTCTTTCGATGCAGAACGTGTGGAAAAGGTGAATATCGCGTTTCCGAGCCTCCTATAGTGATTTATCGTTATATCGAACGATTGCGAGGGCTGGGAAGTGAATCCTTAGCTTCTTTCGATGCAGAACGTGTGGAAAAGGTAAATATCGCGTTTCCGAGTCTCCTACAGTGATTTATCGTTATATCGAACGATTGCGAGGGCTGGGAAGTGAATCCTTAGTTTATTTCGATGCAGAACGTGTGGAAAAGGAGAATATCGCGTTTCCGAGCCTCCTAGAGTGATTTATCGTTATATCGAACGATTGCGAGGGCTGGGAAGTGAATCCTTAGCTTCTTTCGATGCAGAACGTGTGGAAAAGGTAAATATCGCGTTTTCGAGTCTCCTACAGTGATTTATCGTTATATCGAACGATTGCGAGGGCTGGCAAGTGAATCCTTAGCTTCTTTCGATGCAGAACGTGTGGCAAAGGTAAATATCGCGTTTCCGAGTCTCCTACAGTGATTTATCGTTATATCGAACGATTGCGAGGGCTGGGAAGTGAATCCTTAGCTTCTTTCGATGCAGAACGTGTGGAAAAGGTAAATATCGCGTTTCCGAGTCTCCTACAGTGATTTATCGTTATATCGAACGATTGCGAGGGCTGGGAAGTGAATCCTTAGCTTCTTTCGATGCAGAACGTGTGGAAAAGGTAAATATCGCGTTTCCGAGTCTCCTACAGTGATTTATCGTTATATCGAACGATTGCGAGGGCTGGGAAGTGAATCCTTAGCTTCTTTCGATGCAGAACGTGTGGCAAAGGAAAATATCGCGTTTCCGAGTCTCCTACAGTGATTTATCGTTATATCGAACGATTGCAAGGGCTGGCAAGTGAATCCTTAGCTTCTTTCGATGCAGAACGTGTAGCAAAGGTAAATATCGCGTTTCCGAGTCTCCTACAGTGATTTATCGTTATATCGAACGATTGCGAGGGCTGGGAAGTGAATCCTTAGCTTCTTTCGATGCAGAACGTGTGGCAAAGGTAAATATCGCGTTTCCGAGTCTCCTACAGTGATTTATCGTTATATCGAACGATTGCGAGGGCTGGGAAGTGAATCCTTAGCTTATTTCGATGCAGAACGTGTGGAAAAGGAGAATATCGCGTTTCCGAGCCTCCTAGAGTGATTTATCGTTATATCGAACGATTGCGAGGGCTGGGAAGTGAATCCTTAGCTTCTTTCGATGCAGAACGTGTGGAAAAGGTAAATATCGCGTTTCCGAGTCTCCTACAGTGATTTATCGTTATATCGAACGATTGCGAGGGCTGGCAAGTGAATCCTTAGCTTCTTTCGATGCAGAACGTGTGGAAAAGGTGAATATCGCGTTTCCGAGCCTCCTAGAGTGATTTATCGTTATATCGAACGATTGCGAGGGCTGGGAAGTGAATCCTTAGCTTCTTTCGATGCAGAACGTGTGGAACAGGTAAATATCGCGTTTCCGAGTCTCCTACAGTGATTTATCGTTATATCGAACGATTGCGAGGGCTGGCAAGTGAATCCTTAGCTTCTTTCGATGCGGAACGTGTGGAAAAGGTGAATATCGCTTTTCCGAGCCTCCTAGAGTGATTTATCGTTATATCGAATGATTGCGAGGGCTGGGAAGTGAATCCTTAGCTTATTTCGATGCAGAACGTGTGGGAAAGGAGAATATCGCGTTTCCGAGTCTCCTACAGTGATTTATCGTTATATCGAACGATTGCGAGGGCTGGGAAGTGAATCCTTAGCTTCTTTCGATGCAGAACGTGTGGAAAAGGTGAATATCGCGTTTCCGAGCCTCCTATAGTGATTTATCGTTATATCGAACGATTGCGAGGGCTGGGAAGTGAATCCTTAGCTTCTTTCGATGCAGAACGTGTGGAAAAGGTAAATATCGCGTTTCCGAGTCTCCTACAGTGATTTATCGTTATATCGAAAGATTGCGAGGGCTGGCAAGTGAATCCTTAGCTTCATTCGATGCAGAACGTGTGGAAAAGGTGAATATCGCGTTTCCGAGCCTCCTAGAGTGATTCATCGTTATATCGAACGATTGCGAGGGCTGGGAAGTGAATCCTTAGCTTCTTTCGATGCAGAACGTGTGGAAAAGGTAAATATCGCGTTTTCGAGTCTCCTACAGTGATTTATCGTTATATCGAACGATTGCGAGGGCTGGCAAGTGAATCCTTAGCTTCTTTCGATGCAGAACGTGTGGAAAAGGTGAATATCGCGTTTCCGAGCCTCCTAGAGTGATTTATCGTTATATCGAACGATTGCGAGGGCTGGGAAGTGAATCCTTAGCTTATTTCGATGCAGATCGTGTGGGAAAGGAGAATATCGCGTTTCCGAGTCTCCTACAGTGATTTATCGTTATATCGAACGATTGCGAGGGCTGGGAAGTGAATCCTTAGCTTCTTTCGATGCAGAACGTGTGGCAAAGGTAAATATCGCGTTTCCGAGTCTCCTACAGTGATTTATCGTTATATCGAACGATTGCGAGGGCTGGCAAGTGAATCCTTAGCTTCTTTCGATGCAGAACGTGTGGCAAAGGTAAATATCGCGTTTCCGAGTCTCCTACAGTGATTTATCGTTATATCGAACGATTGCGAGGGCTGGCAAGTGAATCCTGAGCTTCTTTCGATGCAGAACGTGTGGAAAAGGTGAATATCGCGTTTCCGAGCCTCCTAGAGTGATTTATCGTTATATCGAACGATTGCGAGGGCTGGGAAGTGAATCCTTAGCTTATTTCGATGCAGAACGTGTGGAAAAGGAGAATATCGCGTTTCCGAGCCTCCTAGAGTGATTTATCGTTATATCGAACGATTGCGAGGGCTGGGAAGTGAATCCTTAGCTTCTTTCGATGCAGAACGTGTGGAAAAGGTAAATATCGCGTTTCCGAGTCTCCTACAGTGATTTATCGTTATATCGAACGATTGCGAGGGCTGGGAAGTGAATCCTTAGCTTCTTTCGATGCAGAACGTGTGGCAAAGGTAAATATCGCGTTTCCGAGTCTCCTACAGTGATTTATCGTTATATCGAACGATTGCGAGGGCTGGGAAGTGAATCCTTAGTTTATTTCGATGCAGAACGTGTGGAAAAGGAGAATATCGCGTTTCCGAGCCTCCTATAGTGATTTATCGTTATATCGAACGATTGCGAGGGCTGGGAAGTGAATCCTTAGCTTCTTTCGATGCAGAACGTGTGGAAAAGGTAAATATCGCGTTTCCGAGTCTCCTACAGTGATTTATCGTTATATCGAAAGATTGCGAGGGCTGGCAAGTGAATCCTTAGCTTCATTCGATGCAGAACGTGTGGAAAAGGTGAATATGGCGTTTCCGAGCCTCCTAGAGTGATTCATCGTTATATCGAACGATTGCGAGGGCTGGGAAGTGAATCCTTAGCTTCTTTCGATGCAGAACGTGTGGAAAAGGTAAATATCGCGTTTTCGAGTCTCCTACAGTGATTTATCGTTATATCGAACGATTGCGAGGGCTGGCAAGTGAATCCTTAGCTTCTTTCGATGCAGAACGTGTGGAAAAGGTGAATATCGCGTTTCCGAGCCTCCTAGAGTGATTTATCGTTATATCGAACGATTGCGAGGGCTGGGAAGTGAATCCTTAGCTTATTTCGATGCAGATCGTGTGGGAAAGGAGAATATCGCGTTTCCGAGTCTCCTACAGTGATTTATCGTTATATCGAACGATTGCGAGGGCTGGGAAGTGAATCCTTAGCTTCTTTCGATGCAGAACGTGTGGCAAAGGTAAATATCGCGTTTCCGAGTCTCCTACAGTGATTTATCGTTATATCGAACGATTGCGAGGGCTGGCAAGTGAATCCTTAGCTTCTTTCGATGCAGAACGTGTGGCAAAGGTAAATATCGCGTTTCCGAGTCTCCTACAGTGATTTATCGTTATATCGAACGATTGCGAGGGCTGGCAAGTGAATCCTGAGCTTCTTTCGATGCAGAACGTGTGGAAAAGGTGAATCTCGCGTTTCCGAGCCTCCTAGAGTGATTTATCGTTATATCGAACGATTGCGAGGGCTGGGAAGTGAATCCTTAGCTTATTTCGATGCAGAACGTGTGGAAAAGGAGAATATCGCGTTTCCGAGCCTCCTAGAGTGATTTATCGTTATATCGAACGATTGCGAGGGCTGGGAAGTGAATCCTTAGCTTCTTTCGATGCAGAACGTGTGGAAAAGGTAAATATCGCGTTTCCGAGTCTCCTACAGTGATTTATCGTTATATCGAACGATTGCGAGGGCTGGGAAGTGAATCCTTAGCTTCTTTCGATGCAGAACGTGTGGCAAAGGTAAATATCGCGTTTCCGAGTCTCCTACAGTGATTTATCGTTATATCGAACGATTGCGAGGGCTGGGAAGTGAATCCTTAGTTTATTTCGATGCAGAACGTGTGGAAAAGGAGAATATCGCGTTTCCGAGCCTCCTAGAGTGATTTATCGTTATATCGAACGATTGCGAGGGCTGGGAAGTGAATCCTTAGCTTCTTTCGATGCAGAACGTGTGGAAAAGGTAAATATCGCGTTTCCGAGTCTCCTACAGTGATTTATCGTTATATCGAACGATTGCGAGGGCTGGCAAGTGAATCCTTAGCTTCTTTCGATGCAGAACGTGTGGAAAAGGTGAATATCGCGTTTCCGAGCCTCCTAGAGTGATTTATCGTTATATCGAACGATTGCGAGGGCTGGGAAGTGAATCCTTAGCTTCTTTCGATGCAGAACGTGTGGAACAGGTAAATATCGCGTTTCCGAGTCTCCTACAGTGATTTATCGTTATATCGAACGATTGCGAGGGCTGGCAAGTGAATCCTTAGCTTCTTTCGATGCGGAACGTGTGGAAAAGGTGAATATCGCTTTTCCGAGCCTCCTAGAGTGATTTATCGTTATATCGAATGATTGCGAGGGCTGGGAAGTGAATCCTTAGCTTATTTCGATGCAGAACGTGTGGGAAAGGAGAATATCGCGTTTCCGAGTCTCCTACAGTGATTTATCGTTATATCGAACGATTGCGAGGGCTGGGAAGTGAATCCTTAGCTTCTTTCGATGCAGAACGTGTGGAAAAGGTGAATATCGCGTTTCCGAGCCTCCTATAGTGATTTATCGTTATATCGAACGATTGCGAGGGCTGGGAAGTGAATCCTTAGCTTCTTTCGATGCAGAACGTGTGGAAAAGGTAAATATCGCGTTTCCGAGTCTCCTACAGTGATTTATCGTTATATCGAACGATTGCGAGGGCTGGGAAGTGAATCCTTAGTTTATTTCGATGCAGAACGTGTGGAAAAGGAGAATATCGCGTTTCCGAGCCTCCTAGAGTGATTTATCGTTATATCGAACGATTGCGAGGGCTGGGAAGTGAATCCTTAGCTTCTTTCGATGCAGAACGTGTGGAAAAGGTAAATATCGCGTTTTCGAGTCTCCTACAGTGATTTATCGTTATATCGAACGATTGCGAGGGCTGGCAAGTGAATCCTTAGCTTCTTTCGATGCAGAACGTGTGGCAAAGGTAAATATCGCGTTTCCGAGTCTCCTACAGTGATTTATCGTTATATCGAACGATTGCGAGGGCTGGGAAGTGAATCCTTAGCTTCTTTCGATGCAGAACGTGTGGAAAAGGTAAATATCGCGTTTCCGAGTCTCCTACAGTGATTTATCGTTATATCGAACGATTGCGAGGGCTGGCAAGTGAATCCTTAGCTTCTTTCGATGCAGAACGTGTGGAAAAGGTGAATATCGCGTTTCCGAGCCTCCTAGAGTGATTTATCGTTATATCGAACGATTGCGAGGGCTGGGAAGTGAATCCTTAGCTTCTTTCGATGCAGAACGTGTGGAAAAGGTGAATATCGCGTTTCCGAGCCTCCTATAGTGATTTATCGTTATATCGAACGATTGCGAGGGCTGGGAAGTGAATCCTTAGCTTCTTTCGATGCAGAACGTGTGGAAAAGGTAAATATCGCGTTTCCGAGTCTCCTACAGTGATTTATCGTTATATCGAACGATTGCGAGGGCTGGGAAGTGAATCCTTAGTTTATTTCGATGCAGAACGTGTGGAAAAGGAGAATATCGCGTTTCCGAGCCTCCTAGAGTGATTTATCGTTATATCGAACGATTGCGAGGGCTGGCAAGTGAATCCTTAGCTTCTTTCGATGCAGAACGTGTGGAAAAGGTGAATATCGCGTTTCCGAGCCTCCTAGAGTGATTTATCGTTATATCGAACGATTGCGAGGGCTGGGAAGTGAATCCTTAGCTTATTTCGATGCAGAACGTGTGGAAAAGGAGAATATCGCGTTTCCGAGCCTCCTAGAGTGATTTATCGTTATATCGAACGATTGCGAGGGCTGGGAAGTGAATCCTTAGCTTCTTTCGATGCAGAACGTGTGGAAAAGGTAAATATCGCGTTTCCGAGTCTCCTACAGTGATTTATCGTTATATCGAACGATTGCGAGGGCTGGCAAGTGAATCCTTAGCTTCTTTCGATGCAGAACGTGTGGCAAAGGTAAATATCGCGTTTCCGAGTCTCCTACCGTGATTTATCGTTATATCGAACGATTGCGAGGGCTGGCAAGTGAATCCTTAGCTTCTTTCGATGCAGAACGTGTGGAAAAGGTGAATATCGCGTTTCCGAGCCTCCTAGAGTGATTTATCGTTATATCGAACGATTGCGAGGGCTGGGAAGTGAATCCTTAGCTTATTTCGATGCAGAACGTGTGGAAAAGGTGAATATCGCGTTTCCGAGCCTCCTATAGTGATTTATCGTTATATCGAACGATTGCGAGGGCTGGGAAGTGAATCCTTAGCTTCTTTCGATGCAGAACGTGTGGAAAAGGTAAATATCGCGTTCCCGAGTCTCCTACAGTGATTTATCGTTATATCGAACGATTGCGAGGGCTGGGAAGTGAATCCTTAGTTTATTTCGATGCAGAACGTGTGGAAAAGGAGAATATCGCGTTTCCGAGCCTCCTAGAGTGATTTATCGTTATATCGAACGATTGCGAGGGCTGGGAAGTGAATCCTTAGCTTCTGTCGATGCAGAACGTGTGGAAAAGGTAAATATCGCGTTTCCGAGTCTCCTACAGTGATTTATCGTTATATCGAAAGATTGCGAGGGCTGGCAAGTGAATCCTTAGCTTCATTCGATGCAGAACGTGTGGAAAAGGTGAATATCGCGTTTCCGAGCCTCCTAGAGTGATTCATCGTTATATCGAACGATTGCGAGGGCTGGGAAGTGAATCCTTAGCTTCTTTCGATGCAGAACGTGTGGAAAAGGTAAATATCGCGTTTTCGAGTCTCCTACAGTGATTTATCGTTATATCGAACGATTGCGAGGGCTGGCAAGTGAATCCTTAGCTTCTTTCGATGCAGAACGTGTGGAAAAGGTGAATATCGCGTTTCCGAGCCTCCTAGAGTGATTTATCGTTATATCGAACGATTGCGAGGGCTGGGAAGTGAATCCTTAGCTTATTTCGATGCAGAACGTGTGGAAAAGGAGAATATCGCGTTTCCGAGCCTCCTAGAGTGATTTATCGTTATATCGAACGATTGCGAGGGCTGGGAAGTGAATCCTTAGCTTCTTTCGATGCAGAACGTGTGGAAAAGGTAAATATCGCGTTTCCGAGTCTCCTACAGTGATTTATCGTTATATCGAACGATTGCGAGGGCTGGCAAGTGAATCCTTAGCTTCTTTCGATGCAGAACGTGTGGCAAAGGTAAATATCGCGTTTCCGAGTCTCCTACAGTGATTTATCGTTATATCGAACGATTGCGAGGGCTGGCAAGTGAATCCTTAGCTTCTTTCGATGCAGAACGTGTGGAAAATGTGAATATCGCGTTTCCGAGCCTCCTAGAGTGATTTATCGTTATATCGAACGATTGCGAGGGCTGGGAAGTGAATCCTTAGCTTATTTCGATGCAGAACGTGTGGAAAAGGAGAATATCGCGTTTCCGAGCCTCCTAGAGTGATTTATCGTTATATCGAACGATTGCGAGGGCTGGGAAGTGAATCCTTAGCTTCTTTCGATGCAGAACGTGTGGAAAAGGTAAATATCGCGTTTCCGAGTCTCCTACAGTGATTTATCGTTATATCGAACGATTGCGAGGGCTGGCAAGTGAATCCTTAGCTTCTTTCGATGCAGAACGTGTGGAAAAGGTGAATATCGCGTTTCCGAGCCTCCTAGAGTGATTTATCGTTATATCGAACGATTGCGAGGGCTGGGAAGTGAATCCTTAGCTTCTTTCGATGCAGAACGTGTGGAAAAGGTAAATATCGCGTTTCCGAGTCTCCTACAGTGATTTATCGTTATATCGAACGATTGCGAGGGCTGGGAAGTGAATCCTTAGTTTATTTCGATGCAGAACGTGTGGAAAAGGAGAATATCGCGTTTCCGAGCCTCCTAGAGTGATTTATCGTTATATCGAACGATTGCGAGGGCTGGCAAGTGAATCCTTAGCTTCTTTCGATGCAGAACGTGTGGAAAAGGTGAATATCGCGTTTCCGAGCCTCCTAGAGTGATTTATCGTTATATCGAACGATTGCGAGGGCTGGGAAGTGAATCCTTAGCTTATTTCGATGCAGAACGTGTGGAAAAGGAGAATATCGCGTTTCCGAGCCTCCTAGAGTGATTTATCGTTATATCGAACGATTGCGAGGGCTGGGAAGTGAATCCTTAGCTTCTTTCGATGCAGAACGTGTGGAAAAGGTAAATATCGCGTTTCCGAGTCTCCTACAGTGATTTATCGTTATATCGAACGATTGCGAGGGCTGGCAAGTGAATCCTTAGCTTCTTTCGATGCAGAACGTGTGGCAAAGGTAAATATCGCGTTTCCGAGTCTCCTACCGTGATTTATCGTTATATCGAACGATTGCGAGGGCTGGCAAGTGAATCCTTAGCTTCTTTCGATGCAGAACGTGTGGAAAAGGTGAATATCGCGTTTCCGAGCCTCCTAGAGTGATTTATCGTTATATCGAACGATTGCGAGGGCTGGGAAGTGAATCCTTACCTTATTTCGATGCAGAACGTGTGGAAAAGGTGAATATCGCGTTTCCGAGCCTCCTATAGTGATTTATCGTTATATCGAACGATTGCGAGGGCTGGGAAGTGAATCCTTAGCTTCTTTCGATGCAGAACGTGTGGAAAAGGTAAATATCGCGTTTCCGAGTCTCCTACAGTGATTTATCGTTATATCGAACGATTGCGAGGGCTGGGAAGTAAATCCTTAGTTTATTTCGATGCAGAACGTGTGGAAAAGGAGAATATCGCGTTTCCGAGCCTCCTAGAGTGATTTATCGTTATATCGAACGATTGCGAGGGCTGGGAAGTGAATCCTTAGCTTCTTTCGATGCAGAACGTGTGGAAAAGGTAAATATCGCGTTTCCGAGTCTCCTACAGTGATTTATCGTTATATCGAAAGATTGCGAGGGCTGGCAAGTGAATCCTTAGCTTCATTCGATGCAGAACGTGTGGAAAAGGTGAATATCGCGTTTCCGAGCCTCCTAGAGTGATTCATCGTTATATCGAACGATTGCGAGGGCTGGGAAGTGAATCCTTAGCTTCTTTCGATGCAGAACGTGTGGAAAAGGTAAATATCGCGTTTTCGAGTCTCCTACAGTGATTTATCGTTATATCGAACGATTGCGAGGGCTGGCAAGTGAATCCTTAGCTTCTTTCGATGCAGAACGTGTGGAAAAGGTGAATATCGCGTTTCCGAGCCTCCTAGAGTGATTTATCGTTATATCGAACGATTCCGAGGGCTGGGAAGTGAATCCTTAGCTTATTTCGATGCAGAACGTGTGGAAAAGGTGAATATCGCGTTTCCGAGCCTCCTAGAGTGATTTATCGTTATATCGAACGATTCCGAGGGCTGGGAAGTGAATCCTTAGCTTATTTCGATGCAGAACGTGTGGAAAAGGAGAATATCGCGTTTCCGAGCCTCCTAGAGTGATTTATCGTTATATCGAACGATTGCGAGGGCTGGGAAGTGAATCCTTAGCTTCTTTCGATGCAGAACGTGTGGAAAAGGTAAATATCGCGTTTCCGAGTCTCCTACAGTGATTTATCGTTATATCGAACGATTGCGAGGGCTGGCAAGTGAATCCTTAGCTTCTTTCGATGCAGAACGTGTGGAAAAGGTGAATATCGCGTTTCCGAGCCTCCTAGAGTGATTTATCGTTATATCGAACGATTGCGAGGGCTGGGAAGTGAATCCTTAGCTTATTTCGATGCAGAACGTGTGGAAAAGGAGAATATCGCGTTTCCGAGCCTCCTAGAGTGATTTATCGTTATATCGAACGATTGCGAGGGCTGGGAAGTGAATCCTTAGCTTCTTTCGATGCAGAACGTGTGGAAAAGGTAAATATCGCGTTTCCGAGTCTCCTACAGTGATTTATCGTTATATCGAACGATTGCGAGGGCTGGCAAGTGAATCCCTAGCTTCTTTCGATGCAGAACGTGTGGAAAAGGTGAATATCGCGTTTCCGAGCCTCCTAGAGTGATTTATCGTTATATCGAACGATTGCGAGGGCTGGGAAGTGAATCCTTAGCTTATTTCGATGCAGATCGTGTGGGAAAGGAGAATATCGCGTTTCCGAGTCTCCTACAGTGATTTATCGTTATATCGAACGATTGCGAGGGCTGGGAAGTGAATCCTTAGCTTCTTTCGATGCAGAACGTGTGGCAAAGGTAAATATCGCGTTTCCGAGTCTCCTACAGTGATTTATCGTTATATCGAACGATTGCGAGGGCTGGGAAGTGAATCCTTAGCTTCTTTCGATGCAGAACGTGTGGAAAAGGTAAATATCGCGTTTCCGAGTCTCCTACAGTGATTTATCGTTATATCGAACGATTGCGAGGGCTGGCAAGTGAATCCTTAGCTTCTTTCGATGCAGAACGTGTGGAAAAGGTGAATATCGCGTTTCCGAGCCTCCTAGAGTGATTTATCGTTATATCGAACGATTGCGAGGGCTGGGAAGTGAATCCTTAGCTTATTTCGATGCAGATCGTGTGGGAAAGGAGAATATCGCGTTTCCGAGTCTCCTACAGTGATTTATCGTTATATCGAACGATTGCGAGGGCTGGGAAGTGAATCCTTAGCTTCTTTCGATGCAGAACGTGTGGCAAAGGAAAATATCGCGTTTCCGAGTCTCCTACAGTGATTTATCGTTATATCGAACGATTGCAAGGGCTGGCAAGTGAATCCTTAGCTTCTTTCGATGCAGAACGTGTGGCAAAGGAAAATATCGCGTTTCCGAGTCTCCTACAGTGATTTATCGTTATATCGAACGATTGCAAGGGCTGGCAAGTGAATCCTTAGCTTCTTTCGATGCAGAACGTGTAGCAAAGGTAAATATCGCGTTTCCGAGTCTCCTACAGTGATTTATCGTTATATCGAACGATTGCGAGGGCTGGGAAGTGAATCCTTAGCTTCTTTCGATGCAGAACGTGTGGCAAAGGTAAATATCGCGTTTCCGAGTCTCCTACAGTGATTTATCGTTATATCGAACGATTGCGAGGGCTGGGAAGTGAATCCTTAGCTTATTTCGATGCAGAACGTGTGGAAAAGGAGAATATCGCGTTTCCGAGCCTCCTAGAGTGATTTATCGTTATATCGAACGATTGCGAGGGCTGGGAAGTGAATCCTTAGCTTCTTTCGATGCAGAACGTGTGGAAAAGGTAAATATCGCGTTTCCGAGTCTCCTATAGTGATTTATCGTTATATCGAACGATTGCGAGGGCTGGGAAGTGAATCCTTAGCTTCTTTCGATGCAGAACGTGTGGAAAAGGTAAATATCGCGTTTCCGAGTCTCCTACAGTGATTTATCGTTATATCGAACGATTGCGAGGGCTGGCAAGTGAATCCTTAGCTTCTTTCGATGCAGAACGTGTGGAAAAGGTGAATATCGCGTTTCCGAGCCTCCTAGAGTGATTTATCGTTATATCGAACGATTGCGAGGGCTGGGAAGTGAATCCTTAGCTTCTTTCGATGCAGAACGTGTGGAAAAGGTAAATATCGCGTTTCCGAGTCTCCTACAGTGATTTATCGTTATATCGAACGATTGCGAGGGCTGGGAAGTGAATCCTTAGCTTCTTTCGATGCAGAACGTGTGGAAAAGGTAAATATCGCGTTTCCGAGTCTCCTACAGTGATTTATCGTTATATCGAACGATTGCGAGGGCTGGGAAGTGAATCCTTAGTTTATTTCGATGCAGAACGTGTGGAAAAGGAGAATATCGCGTTTCCGAGCCTCCTAGAGTGATTTATCGTTATATCGAACGATTGCGAGGGCTGGCAAGTGAATCCTTAGCTTCTTTCGATGCAGAACGTGTGGAAAAGGTGAATATCGCGTTTCCGAGCCTCCTAGAGTGATTTATCGTTATATCGAACGATTGCGAGGGCTGGGAAGTGAATCCTTAGCTTATTTCGATGCAGAACGTGTGGAAAAGGAGAATATCGCGTTTCCGAGCCTCCTAGAGTGATTTATCGTTATATCGAACGATTTCGAGGGCTGGGAAGTGAATCCTTAGCTTCTTTCGATGCAGAACGTGTGGAAAAGGTAAATATCGCGTTTCCGAGTCTCCTACAGTGATTTATCGTTATATCGAACGATTGCGAGGGCTGGCAAGTGAATCCTTAGCTTCTTTCGATGCAGAACGTGTGGCAAAGGTAAATATCGCGTTTCCGAGTCTCCTACCGTGATTTATCGTTATATCGAACGATTGCGAGGGCTGGCAAGTGAATCCTTAGCTTCTTTCGATGCAGAACGTGTGGAAAAGGTGAATATCGCGTTTCCGAGCCTCCTAGAGTGATTTATCGTTATATCGAACGATTGCGAGGGCTGGGAAGTGAATCCTTAGCTTATTTCGATGCAGAACGTGTGGAAAAGGTGAATATCGCGTTTCCGAGCCTCCTATAGTGATTTATCGTTATATCGAACGATTGCGAGGGCTGGGAAGTGAATCCTTAGCTTCTTTCGATGCAGAACGTGTGGAAAAGGTAAATATCGCGTTTCCGAGTCTCCTACAGTGATTTATCGTTATATCGAACGATTGCGAGGGCTGGGAAGTGAATCCTTAGTTTATTTCGATGCAGAACGTGTGGAAAAGGAGAATATCGCGTTTCCGAGCCTCCTAGAGTGATTTATCGTTATATCGAACGATTGCGAGGGCTGGGAAGTGAATCCTTAGCTTCTTTCGATGCAGAACGTGTGGAAAAGGTAAATATCGCGTTTCCGAGTCTCCTACAGTGATTTATCGTTATATCGAAAGATTGCGAGGGCTGGCAAGTGAATCCTTAGCTTCATTCGATGCAGAACGTGTGGAAAAGGTGAATATCGCGTTTCCGAGCCTCCTAGAGTGATTCATCGTTATATCGAACGATTGCGAGGGCTGGGAAGTGAATCCTTAGCTTCTTTCGATGCAGAACGTGTGGAAAAGGTAAATATCGCGTTTTCGAGTCTCCTACAGTGATTTATCGTTATATCGAACGATTGCGAGGGCTGGCAAGTGAATCCTTAGCTTCTTTCGATGCAGAACGTGTGGAAAAGGTGAATATCGCGTTTCCGAGCCTCCTAGAGTGATTTATCGTTATATCGAACGATTGCGAGGGCTGGGAAGTGAATCCTTAGCTTATTTCGATGCAGAACGTGTGGAAAAGGAGAATATCGCGTTTCCGAGCCTCCTAGAGTGATTTATCGTTATATCGAACGATTGCGAGGGCTGGGAAGTGAATCCTTAGCTTCTTTCGATGCAGAACGTGTGGAAAAGGTAAATATCGCGTTTCCGAGTCTCCTACAGTGATTTATCGTTATATCGAACGATTGCGAGGGCTGGCAAGTGAATCCTTAGCTTCTTTCGATGCAGAACGTGTGGAAAAGGTGAATATCGCGTTTCCGAGCCTCCTATAGTGATTTATCGTTATATCGAACGATTGCGAGGGCTGGGAAGTGAATCCTTAGCTTCTTTCGATGCAGAACGTGTGGAAAAGGTAAATATCGCGTTTCCGAGTCTCCTACAGTGATTTATCGTTATATCGAACGATTGCGAGGGCTGGGAAGTGAATCCTTAGTTTATTTCGATGCAGAACGTGTGGAAAAGGAGAATATCGCGTTTCCGAGCCTCCTAGAGTGATTTATCGTTATATCGAACGATTGCGAGGGCTGGCAAGTGAATCCTTAGCTTCTTTCGATGCAGAACGTGTGGAAAAGGTGAATATCGCGTTTCCGAGCCTCCTAGAGTGATTTATCGTTATATCGAACGATTGCGAGGGCTGGGAAGTGAATCCTTAGCTTATTTCGATGCAGAACGTGTGGAAAAGGAGAATATCGCGTTTCCGAGTCTCCTAGAGTGATTTATCGTTATATCGAACGATTTCGAGGGCTGGGAAGTGAATCCTTAGCTTCTTTCGATGCAGAACGTGTGGAAAAGGTAAATATCGCGTTTCCGAGTCTCCTACAGTGATTTATCGTTATATCGAACGATTGCGAGGGCTGGCAAGTGAATCCTTAGCTTCTTTCGATGCAGAACGTGTGGCAAAGGTAAATATCGCGTTTCCGAGTCTCCTACCGTGATTTATCGTTATATCGAACGATTGCGAGGGCTGGCAAGTGAATCCTTAGCTTCTTTCGATGCAGAACGTGTGGAAAAGGTGAATATCGCGTTTCCGAGCCTCCTAGAGTGATTTATCGTTATATCGAACGATTGCGAGGGCTGGGAAGTGAATCCTTAGCTTATTTCGATGCAGAACGTGTGGAAAAGGTGAATATCGCGTTTCCGAGCCTCCTATAGTGATTTATCGTTATATCGAACGATTGCGAGGGCTGGGAAGTGAATCCTTAGCTTCTTTCGATGCAGGACGTGTGGAAAAGGTAAATATCGCGTTTCCGAGTCTCCTACAGTGATTTATCGTTATATCGAACGATTGCGAGGGCTGGGAAGTGAATCCTTAGTTTATTTCGATGCAGAACGTGTGGAAAAGGAGAATATCGCGTTTCCGAGCCTCCTAGAGTGATTTATCGTTATATCGAACGATTGCGAGGGCTGGGAAGTGAATCCTTAGCTTCTTTCGATGCAGAACGTGTGGAAAAGGTAAATATCGCGTTTCCGAGTCTCCTACAGTGATTTATCGTTATATCGAAAGATTGCGAGGGCTGGCAAGTGAATCCTTAGCTTCATTCGATGCAGAACGTGTGGAAAAGGTGAATATCGCGTTTCCGAGCCTCCTAGAGTGATTCATCGTTATATCGAACGATTGCGAGGGCTGGGAAGTGAATCCTTAGCTTCTTTCGATGCAGAACGTGTGGAAAAGGTAAATATCGCGTTTTCGAGTCTCCTACAGTGATTTATCGTTATATCGAACGATTGCGAGGGCTGGCAAGTGAATCCTTAGCTTCTTTCGATGCAGAACGTGTGGAAAAGGTGAATATCGCGTTTCCGAGCCTCCTAGAGTGATTTATCGTTATATCGAACGATTGCGAGGGCTGGGAAGTGAATCCTTAGCTTATTTCGATGCAGAACGTGTGGAAAAGGAGAATATCGCGTTTCCGAGCCTCCTAGAGTGATTTATCGTTATATCGAACGATTGCGAGGGCTGGGAAGTGAATCCTTAGCTTCTTTCGATGCAGAACGTGTGGCAAAGGTAAATATCGCGTTTCCGAGTCTCCTACAGTGATTTATCGTTATATCGAACGATTGCGAGGGCTGGCAAGTGAATCCTTAGCTTCTTTCGATGCAGAACGTGTGGAAAAGGTGAATATCGCGTTTCCGAGCCTCCTAGAGTGATTTATCGTTATATCGAACGATTGCGAGGGCTGGGAAGTGAATCCTTAGCTTATTTCGATGCAGAACGTGTGGAAAAGGAGAATATCGCGTTTCCGAGCCTCCTAGAGTGATTTATCGTTATATCGAACGATTGCGAGGGCTGGGAAGTGAATCCTTAGCTTCTTTCGATGCAGAACGTGTGGAAAAGGTAAATATCGCGTTTCCGAGTCTCCTACAGTGATTTATCGTTATATCGAACGATTGCGAGGGCTGGCAAGTGAATCCTTAGCTTCTTTCGATGCAGAACGTGTGGAAAAGGTGAATATCGCGTTTCCGAGCCTCCTAGAGTGATTTATCGTTATATCGAACGATTGCGAGGGCTGGGAAGTGAATCCTTAGCTTATTTTGATGCAGATCGTGTGGGAAAGGAGAATATCGCGTTTCCGAGTCTCCTACAGTGATTTATCGTTATATCGAACGATTGCGAGGGCTGGGAAGTGAATCCTTAGCTTCTTTCGATGCAGAACGTGTGGCAAAGGTAAATATCGCGTTTCCGAGTCTCCTACAGTGATTTATCGTTATATCGAACGATTGCGAGGGCTGGGAAGTGAATCCTTAGCTTCTTTCGATGCAGAACGTGTGGAAAAGGTAAATATCGCGTTTCCGAGTCTCCTACAGTGATTTATCGTTATATCGAACGATTGCGAGGGCTGGCAAGTGAATCCTTAGCTTCTTTCGATGCAGAACGTGTGGAAAAGGTGAATATCGCGTTTCCGAGCCTCCTAGAGTGATTTATCGTTATATCGAACGATTGCGAGGGCTGGGAAGTGAATCCTTAGCTTATTTCGATGCAGATCGTGTGGGAAAGGAGAATATCGCGTTTCCGAGTCTCCTACAGTGATTTATCGTTATATCGAACGATTGCGAGGGCTGGGAAGTGAATCCTTAGCTTCTTTCGATGCAGAACGTGTGGCAAAGGAAAATATCGCGTTTCCGAGTCTCCTACAGTGATTTATCGTTATATCGAACGATTGCAAGGGCTGGCAAGTGAATCCTTAGCTTCTTTCGATGCAGAACGTGTAGCAAAGGTAAATATCGCGTTTCCGAGTCTCCTACAGTGATTTATCGTTATATCGAACGATTGCGAGGGCTGGGAAGTGAATCCTTAGCTTCTTTCGATGCAGAACGTGTGGCAAAGGTAAATATCGCGTTTCCGAGTCTCCTACAGTGATTTATCGTTATATCGAACGATTGCGAGGGCTGGGAAGTGAATCCTTAGCTTATTTCGATGCAGAACGTGTGGAAAAGGAGAATATCGCGTTTCCGAGCCTCCTAGAGTGATTTATCGTTATATCGAACGATTGCGAGGGCTGGGAAGTGAATCCTTAGCTTCTTTCGATGCAGAACGTGTGGAAAAGGTGAATATCGCGTTTCCGAGCCTCCTATAGTGATTTAGCGTTATATCGAACGATTGCGAGGGCTGGGAAGTGAATCCTTAGCTTCTTTCGATGCAGAACGTGTGGAAAAGGTAAATATCGCGTTTCCGAGTCTCCTACAGTGATTTATCGTTATATCGAACGATTGCGAGGGCTGGGAAGTGAATCCTTAGTTTATTTCGATGCAGAACGTGTGGAAAAGGAGAATATCGCGTTTCCGAGCCTCCTAGAGTGATTTATCGTTATATCGAAAGATTGCGAGGGCTGGCAAGTGAATCCTTAGCTTCATTCGATGCAGAACGTGTGGAAAAGGTGAATATCGCGTTTCCGAGCCTCCTAGAGTGATTCATCGTTATATCGAACGATTGCGAGGGCTGGGAAGTGAATCCTTAGCTTCTTTCGATGCAGAACGTGTGGAAAAGGTAAATATCGCGTTTTCGAGTCTCCTACAGTGATTTATCGTTATATCGAACGATTGCGAGGGCTGGCAAGTGAATCCTTAGCTTCTTTCGATGCAGAACGTGTGGAAAAGGTGAATATCGCGTTTCCGAGCCTCCTAGAGTGATTTATCGTTATATCGAACGATTGCGAGGGCTGGGAAGTGAATCCTTAGCTTATTTCGATGCAGAACGTGTGGAAAAGGAGAATATCGCGTTTCCGAGCCTCCTAGAGTGATTTATCGTTATATCGAACGATTGCGAGGGCTGGGAAGTGAATCCTTAGCTTCTTTCGATGCAGAACGTGTGGAAAAGGTAAATATCGCGTTTCCGAGTCTCCTACAGTGATTTATCGTTATATCGAACGATTGCGAGGGCTGGCAAGTGAATCCTTAGCTTATTTCGATGCAGAACGTGTGGAAAAGGAGAATATCGCGTTTCCGAGCCTCCTAGAGTGATTTATCGTTATATCGAACGATTGCGAGGGCTGGGAAGTGAATCCTTAGCTTCTTTCGATGCAGAACGTGTGGAAAAGGTAAATATCGCGTTTTCGAGTCTCCTACAGTGATTTATCGTTATATCGAACGATTGCGAGGGCTGGCAAGTGAATCCTTAGCTTCTTTCGATGCAGAACGTGTGGAAAAGGTGAATATCGCGTTTCCGAGCCTCCTAGAGTGATTTATCGTTATATCGAACGATTGCGAGGGCTGGGAAGTGAATCCTTAGCTTATTTCGATGCAGAACGTGTGGAAAAGGAGAATATCGCGTTTCCGAGCCTCCTAGAGTGATTTATCGTTATATCGAACGATTGCGAGGGCTGGGAAGTGAATCCTTAGCTTCTTTCGATGCAGAACGTGTGGAAAAGGTAAATATCGCGTTTCCGAGTCTCCTACAGTGATTTATCGTTATATCGAACGATTGCGAGGGCTGGCAAGTGAATCCTTAGCTTCTTTCGATGCAGAACGTGTGGCAAAGGTAAATATCGCGTTTCCGAGTCTCCTACAGTGATTTATCGTTATATCGAACGATTGCGAGGGCTGGCAAGTGAATCCTTAGCTTCTTTCGATGCAGAACGTGTGGAAAAGGTGAATATCGCGTTTCCGAGCCTCCTAGAGTGATTTATCGTTATATCGAACGATTTCGAGGGCTGGGAAGTGAATCCTTAGCTTCTTTCGATGCAGAACGTGTGGAAAAGGTAAATATCGCGTTTCCGAGTCTCCTACAGTGATTTATCGTTATATCGAACGATTGCGAGGGCTGGCAAGTGAATCCTTAGCTTCTTTCGATGCAGAACGTGTGGCAAAGGTAAATATCGCGTTTCCGAGTCTCCTACCGTGATTTATCGTTATATCGAACGATTGCGAGGGCTGGCAAGTGAATCCTTAGCTTCTTTCGATGCAGAACGTGTGGAAAAGGTGAATATCGCGTTTCCGAGCCTCCTAGAGTGATTTATCGTTATATCGAACGATTGCGAGGGCTGGGAAGTGAATCCTTAGCTTATTTCGATGCAGAACGTGTGGAAAAGGTGAATATCGCGTTTCCGAGCCTCCTATAGTGATTTATCGTTATATCGAACGATTGCGAGGGCTGGGAAGTGAATCCTTAGCTTCTTTCGATGCAGAACGTGTGGAAAAGGTAAATATCGCGTTTCCGAGTCTCCTACAGTGATTTATCGTTATATCGAACGATTGCGAGGGCTGGGAAGTGAATCCTTAGTTTATTTCGATGCAGAACGTGTGGAAAAGGAGAATATCGCGTTTCCGAGCCTCCTAGAGTGATTTATCGTTATATCGAACGATTGCGAGGGCTGGGAAGTGAATCCTTAGCTTCTTTCGATGCAGAACGTGTGGAAAAGGTAAATATCGCGTTTCCGAGTCTCCTACAGTGATTTATCGTTATATCGAAAGATTGCGAGGGCTGGCAAGTGAATCCTTAGCTTATTTCGATGCAGAACGTGTGGAAAAGGAGAATATCGCGTTTCCGAGCCTCCTAGAGTGATTTATCGTTATATCGAACGATTGCGAGGGCTGGGAAGTGAATCCTTAGCTTCTTTCGATGCAGAACGTGTGGAAAAGGTAAATATCGCGTTTCCGAGTCTCCTACAGTGATTTATCGTTATATCGAACGATTGCGAGGGCTGGCAAGTGAATCCTTAGCTTCTTTCGATGCAGAACGTGTGGCAAAGGTAAATATCGCGTTTCCGAGTCTCCTACAGTGATTTATCGTTATATCGAACGATTGCGAGGGCTGGCAAGTGAATCCTTAGCTTCTTTCGATGCAGAACGTGTGGAAAAGGTGAATATCGCGTTTCCGAGCCTCCTAGAGTGATTTATCGTTATATCGAACGATTGCGAGGGCTGGGAAGTGAATCCTTAGCTTCTTTCGATGCAGAACGTGTGGAAAAGGTAAATATCGCGTTTCCGAGTCTCCTACAGTGATTTATCGTTATATCGAACGATTGCGAGGGCTGGCAAGTGAATCCTTAGCTTCTTTCGATGCAGAACGTGTGGAAAAGGTGAATATCGCGTTTCCGAGCCTCCTAGAGTGATTTATCGTTATATCGAACGATTGCGAGGGCTGGGAAGTGAATCCTTAGCTTATTTCGATGCAGATCGTGTGGGAAAGGAGAATATCGCGTTTCCGAGTCTCCTACAGTGATTTATCGTTATATCGAACGATTGCGAGGGCTGGGAAGTGAATCCTTAGCTTCTTTCGATGCAGAACGTGTGGCAAAGGTAAATATCGCGTTTCCGAGTCTCCTACAGTGATTTATCGTTATATCGAACGATTGCGAGGGCTGGGAAGTGAATCCTTAGCTTCTTTCGATGCAGAACGTGTGGAAAAGGTACATATCGCGTTTCCGAGTCTCCTACAGTGATTTATCGTTATATCGAACGATTGCGAGGGCTGGCAAGTGAATCCTTAGCTTCTTTCGATGCAGAACGTGTGGAAAAGGTGAATATCGCGTTTCCGAGCCTCCTAGAGTGATTTATCGTTATATCGAACGATTGCGAGGGCTGGGAAGTGAATCCTTAGCTTATTTCGATGCAGAACGTGTGGAAAAGGAGAATATCGCGTTTCCGAGCCTCCTAGAGTGATTTATCGTTATATCGAACGATTGCGAGGGCTGGGAAGTGAATCCTTAGCTTCTTTCGATGCAGAACGTGTGGCAAAGGAAAATATCGCGTTTCCGAGTCTCCTACAGTGATTTATCGTTATATCGAACGATTGCAAGGGCTGGCAAGTGAATCCTTAGCTTCTTTCGATGCAGAACGTGTAGCAAAGGTAAATATCGCGTTTCCGAGTCTCCTACAGTGATTTATCGTTATATCGAACGATTGCGAGGGCTGGGAAGTGAATCCTTAGCTTCTTTCGATGCAGAACGTGTGGAAAAGGTGAATATCGCGTTTCCGAGCCTCCTATAGTGATTTATCGTTATATCGAACGATTGCGAGGGCTGGGAAGTGAATCCTTAGCTTCTTTCGATGCAGAACGTGTGGAAAAGGTAAATATCGCGTTTCCGAGTCTCCTACAGTGATTTATCGTTATATCGAACGATTGCGAGGGCTGGGAAGTGAATCCTTAGTTTATTTCGATGCAGAACGTGTGGAAAAGGAGAATATCGCGTTTCCGAGCCTCCTAGAGTGATTTATCGTTATATCGAAAGATTGCGAGGGCTGGCAAGTGAATCCTTAGCTTCATTCGATGCAGAACGTGTGGAAAAGGTGAATATCGCGTTTCCGAGCCTCCTAGAGTGATTCATCGTTATATCGAACGATTGCGAGGGCTGGGAAGTGAATCCTTAGCTTCTTTCGATGCAGAACGTGTGGAAAAGGTAAATATCGCGTTTTCGAGTCTCCTACAGTGATTTATCGTTATATCGAACGATTGCGAGGGCTGGCAAGTGAATCCTTAGCTTCTTTCGATGCAGAACGTGTGGAAAAGGTGAATATCGCGTTTCCGAGCCTCCTAGAGTGATTTATCGTTATATCGAACGATTGCGAGGGCTGGGAAGTGAATCCTTAGCTTATTTCGATGCAGAACGTGTGGAAAAGGAGAATATCGCGTTTCCGAGCCTCCTAGAGTGATTTATCGTTATATCGAACGATTGCGAGGGCTGGGAAGTGAATCCTTAGCTTATTTCGATGCAGATCGTGTGGGAAAGGAGAATATCGCGTTTCCGAGTCTCCTACAGTGATTTATCGTTATATCGAACGATTGCGAGGGCTGGGAAGTGAATCCTTAGCTTCTTTCGATGCAGAACGTGTGGCAAAGGTAAATATCGCGTTTCCGAGTCTCCTACAGTGATTTATCGTTATATCGAACGATTGCGAGGGCTGGCAAGTGAATCCTTAGCTTCTTTCGATGCAGAACGTGTGGAAAAGGTGAATATCGCGTTTCCGAGCCTCCTAGAGTGATTTATCGTTATATCGAACGATTGCGAGGGCTGGGAAGTGAATCCTTAGCTTCTTTCGATGCAGAACGTGTGGAAAAGGTAAATATCGCGATTCCGAGTCTCCTACAGTGATTTATCGTTATATCGAACGATTGCGAGGGCTGGGAAGTGAATCCTTAGCTTCTTTCGATGCAGAACGTGTGGCAAAGGTAAATATCGCGTTTCCGAGTCTCCTACAGTGATTTATCGTTATATCGAACGATTGCGAGGGCTGGGAAGTGAATTCTTAGCTTCTTTCGATGCAGAACGTGTGGAAAAGGTAAATATCGCGTTTCCGAGTCTCCTACAGTGATTTATCGTTATATCGAACGATTGCGAGGGCTGGCAAGTGAATCCTTAGCTTCTTTCGATGCAGAACGTGTGGAAAAGGTGAATATCGCGTTTCCGAGCCTCCTAGAGTGATTTATCGTTATATCGAACGATTGCGAGGGCTGGGAAGTGAATCCTTAGCTTATTTCGATGCAGATCGTGTGGGAAAGGAGAATATCGCGTTTCCGAGTCTCCTACAGTGATTTATCGTTATATCGAACGATTGCGAGGGCTGGGAAGTGAATCCTTAGCTTCTTTCGATGCAGAACGTGTGGCAAAGGTAAATATCGCGTTTCCGAGTCTCCTACAGTGATTTATCGTTATATCGAACGATTGCGAGGGCTGGGAAGTGAATCCTTAGCTTCTTTCGATGCAGAACGTGTGGCAAAGGTAAATATCGCGTTTCCGAGTCTCCTACAGTGATTTATCGTTATATCGAACGATTGCGAGGGCTGGCAAGTGAATCCTTAGCTTCTTTCGATGCAGAACGTGTGGAAAAGGTGAATATCGCGTTTCCGAGCCTCCTAGAGTGATTTATCGTTATATCGAACGATTGCGAGGGCTGGGAAGTGAATCCTTAGCTTCTTTCGATACAGAACGTGTGGAAAAGGTAAATATCGCGTTTCCGAGTCTCCTACAGTGATTTATCGTTATATCGAACGATTGCGAGGGCTGGGAAGTGAATCCTTAGCTTCTTTCGATGCAGAACGTGTGGCAAAGGTAAATATCGCGTTTCCGAGTCTCCTACAGTGATTTATCGTTATATCGAACGATTGCGAGGGCTGGGAAGTGAATCCTTAGCTTCTTTCGATGCAGAACGTGTGGAAAAGGTAAATATCGCGTTTCCGAGTCTCCTACAGTGATTTATCGTTATATCGAACGATTGCGAGGGCTGGCAAGTGAATCCTTAGCTTCTTTCGATGCAGAACGTGTGGAAAAGGTGAATATCGCGTTTCCGAGCCTCCTAGAGTGATTTATCGTTATATCGAACGATTGCGAGGGCTGGGAAGTGAATCCTTAGCTTATTTCGATGCAGATCGTGTGGGAAAGGAGAATATCGCGTTTCCGAGTCTCCTACAGTGATTTATCGTTATATCGAACGATTGCGAGGGCTGGGAAGTGAATCCTTAGCTTCTTTCGATGCAGAACGTGTGGCAAAGGTAAATATCGCGTTTCCGAGTCTCCTACAGTGATTTATCGTTATATCGAACGATTGCGAGGGCTGGGAAGTGAATCCTTAGCTTCTTTCGATGCAGAACGTGTGGAAAAGGTAAATATCGCGTTTCCGAGTCTCCTACAGTGATTTATCGTTATATCGAACGATTGCGAGGGCTGGCAAGTGAATCCTTAGCTTCTTTCGATGCAGAACGTGTGGAAAAGGTGAATATCGCGTTTCCGAGCCTCCTAGAGTGATTTATCGTTATATCGAACGATTGCGAGGGCTGGGAAGTGAATCCTTAGCTTATTTCGATGCAGATCGTGTGGGAAAGGAGAATATCGCGTTTCCGAGTCTCCTACAGTGATTTATCGTTATATCGAACGATTGCGAGGGCTGGGAAGTGAATGCTTAGCTTCTTTCGATGCAGAACGTGTGGCAAAGGAAAATATCGCGTTTCCGAGTCTCCTACAGTGATTTATCGTTATATCGAACGATTGCAAGGGCTGGCAAGTGAATCCTTAGCTTCTTTCGATGCAGAACGTGTAGCAAAGGTAAATATCGCGTTTCCGAGTCTCCTACAGTGATTTATCGTTATATCGAACGATTGCGAGGGCTGGGAAGTGAATCCTTGGCTTCTTTCGATGCAGAACGTGTGGCAAAGGTAAATATCGCGTTTCCGAGTCTCCTACAGTGATTTATCGTTATATCGAACGATTGCGAGGGCTGGGAAGTGAATCCTTAGCTTATTTCGATGCAGAACGTGTGGAAAAGGAGAATATCGCGTTTCCGAGCCTCCTAGAGTGATTTATCGTTATATCGAACGATTGCGAGGGCTGGGAAGTGAATCCTTAGCTTCTTTCGATGCAGAACGTGTGGAAAAGGTAAATATCGCGTTTCCGAGTCTCCTACAGTGATTTATCGTTATATCGAACGATTGCGAGGGCTGGCAAGTGAATCCTTAGCTTCTTTCGATGCAGAACGTGTGGAAAAGGTGAATATCGCGTTTCCGAGCCTCCTAGAGTGATTTATCGTTATATCGAACGATTGCGAGGGCTGGGAAGTGAATCCTTAGCTTCTTTCGATGCAGAACGTGTGGAAAAGGTGAATATCGCGTTTCCGAGCCTCCTATAGTGATTTATCGTTATATCGAACGATTGCGAGGGCTGGGAAGTGAATCCTTAGCTTCTTTCGATGCAGAACGTGTGGAAAAGGTAAATATCGCGTTTCCGAGTCTCCTACAGTGATTTATCGTTATATCGAACGATTGCGAGGGCTGGGAAGTGAATCCTTAGTTTATTTCGATGCAGAACGTGTGGAAAAGGAGAATATCGCGTTTCCGAGCCTCCTAGAGTGATTTATCGTTATATCGAACGATTGCGAGGGCTGGGAAGTGAATCCTTAGCTTCTTTCGATGCAGAACGTGTGGAAAAGGTAAATATCGCGTTTCCGAGTCTCCTACAGTGATTTATCGTTATATCGAAAGATTGCGAGGGCTGGCAAGTGAATCCTTAGCTTCATTCGATGCAGAACGTGTGGAAAAGGTGAATATCGCGTTTCCGAGCCTCCTAGAGTGATTTATCGTTATATCGAACGATTGCGAGGGCTGGGAAGTGAATCCTTAGCTTCTTTCGATGCAGAACGTGTGGAAAAGGTAAATATCGCGTTTCCGAGTCTCCTACAGTGATTTATCGTTATATCGAACGATTGCGAGGGCTGGCAAGTGAATCCTTAGCTTCTTTCGATGCAGAACGTGTGGCAAAGGTAAATATCGCGTTTCCGAGTCTCCTACAGTGATTTATCGTTATATCGAACGATTGCGAGGGCTGGCAAGTGAATCCTTAGCTTCTTTCGATGCAGAACGTGTGGAAAAGGTGAATATCGCGTTTCCGAGCCTCCTAGAGTGATTTATCGTTATATCGAACGATTGCGAGGGCTGGGAAGTGAATCCTTAGCTTATTTCGATGCAGAACGTGTGGAAAAGGAGAATATCGCGTTTCCGAGCCTCCTAGAGTGATTTATCGTTATATCGAACGATTGCGAGGGCTGGGAAGTGAATCCTTAGCTTCTTTCGATGCAGAACGTGTGGCAAAGGTAAATATCGCGTTTCCGAGTCTCCTACAGTGATTTATCGTTATATCGAACGATTGCGAGGGCTGGGAAGTGAATCCTTAGCTTATTTCGATGCAGATCGTGTGGGAAAGGAGAATATCGCGTTTCCGAGTCTCCTACAGTGATTTATCGTTATATCGAACGATTGCGAGGGCTGGGAAGTGAATCCTTAGCTTCTTTCGATGCAGAACGTGTGGCAAAGGTAAATATCGCGTTTCCGAGTCTCCTACAGTGATTTATCGTTATATCGAACGATTGCGAGGGCTGGCAAGTGAATCCTTAGCTTCTTTCGATGCAGAACGTGTGGAAAAGGTGAATATCGCGTTTCCGAGCCTCCTAGAGTGATTTATCGTTATATCGAACGATTGCGAGGGCTGGGAAGTGAATCCTTAGCTTCTTTCGATGCAGAACGTGTGGAAAAGGTAAATATCGCGTTTCCGAGTCTCCTACAGTGATTTATCGTTATATCGAACGATTGCGAGGGCTGGGAAGTGAATCCTTAGCTTCTTTCGATGCAGAACGTGTGGCAAAGGTAAATATCGCGTTTCCGAGTCTCCTACAGTGATTTATCGTTATATCGAACGATTGCGAGGGCTGGGAAGTGAATCCTTAGCTTCTTTCGATGCAGAACGTGTGGAAAAGGTAAATATCGCGTTTCCGAGTCTCCTACAGTGATTTATCGTTATATCGAACGATTGCGAGGGCTGGCAAGTGAATCCTTAGCTTCTTTCGATGCAGAACGTGTGGAAAAGGTGAATATCGCGTTTCCGAGCCTCCTAGAGTGATTTATCGTTATATCGAACGATTGCGAGGGCTGGGAAGTGAATCCTTAGCTTATTTCGATGCAGATCGTGTGGGAAAGGAGAATATCGCGTTTCCGAGTCTCCTACAGTGATTTATCGTTATATCGAACGATTGCGAGGGCTGGGAAGTGAATCCTTAGCTTCTTTCGATGCAGAACGTGTGGCAAAAGGAAAATATCGCGTTTCCGAGTCTCCTACAGTGATTTATCGTTATATCGAACGATTGCAAGGGCTGGCAAGTGAATCCTTAGCTTCTTTCGATGCAGAACGTGTAGCAAAGGTAAATATCGCGTTTCCGAGTCTCCTACAGTGATTTATCGTTATATCGAACGATTGCGAGGGCTGGGAAGTGAATCCTTGGCTTCTTTCGATGCAGAACGTGTGGCAAAGGTAAATATCGCGTTTCCGAGTCTCCTACAGTGATTTATCGTTATATCGAACGATTGCGAGGGCTGGGAAGTGAATCCTTAGCTTATTTCGATGCAGAACGTGTGGAAAAGGAGAATATCGCGTTTCCGAGCCTCCTAGAGTGATTTATCGTTATATCGAACGATTGCGAGGGCTGGGAAGTGAATCCTTAGCTTCTTTCGATGCAGAACGTGTGGAAAAGGTGAATATCGCGTTTCCGAGCCTCCTATAGTGATTTATCGTTATATCGAACGATTGCGAGGGCTGGGAAGTGAATCCTTAGCTTCTTTCGATGCAGAACGTGTGGAAAAGGTAAATATCGCGTTTCCGAGTCTCCTACAGTGATTTATCGTTATATCGAACGATTGCGAGGGCTGGGAAGTGAATCCTTAGTTTATTTCGATGCAGAACGTGTGGAAAAGGAGAATATCGCGTTTCCGAGCCTCCTAGAGTGATTTATCGTTATATCGAACGATTGCGAGGGCTGGGAAGTGAATCCTTAGCTTCTTTCGATGCAGAACGTGTGGAAAAGGTGAATATCGCGTTTCCGAGCCTCCTAGAGTGATTTATCGTTATATCGAACGATTGCGAGGGCTGGGAAGTGAATCCTTAGCTTATTTCGATGCAGATCGTGTGGGAAAGGAGAATATCGCGTTTCCGAGTCTCCTACAGTGATTTATCGTTATATCGAACGATTGCGAGGGCTGGGAAGTGAATCCTTAGCTTCTTTCGATGCAGAACGTGTGGCAAAGGTAAATATCGCGTTTCCGAGTCTCCTACAGTGATTTATCGTTATATCGAACGATTGCGAGGGCTGGGAAGTGAATCCTTAGCTTCTTTCGATGCAGAACGTGTGGCAAAGGTAAATATCGCGTTTCCGAGTCTCCTACAGTGATTTATCGTTATATCGAACGATTGCGAGGGCTGGCAAGTGAATCCTTAGCTTCTTTCGATGCAGAACGTGTGGAAAAGGTGAATATCGCGTTTCCGAGCCTCCTAGAGTGATTTATCGTTATATCGAACGATTGCGAGGGCTGGGAAGTGAATCCTTAGCTTCTTTCGATGCAGAACGTGTGGAAAAGGTAAATATCGCGTTTCCGAGTCTCCTACAGTGATTTATCGTTATATCGAACGATTGCGAGGGCTGGGAAGTGAATCCTTAGCTTCTTTCGATGCAGAACGTGTGGCAAAGGTAAATATCGCGTTTCCGAGTCTCCTACAGTGATTTATCGTTATATCGAACGATTGCGAGGGCTGGGAAGTGAATCCTTAGCTTCTTTCGATGCAGAACGTGTGGAAAAGGTAAATATCGCGTTTCCGAGTCTCCTACAGTGATTTATCGTTATATCGAACGATTGCGAGGGCTGGCAAGTGAATCCTTAGCTTCTTTCGATGCAGAACGTGTGGAAAAGGTGAATATCGCGTTTCCGAGCCTCCTAGAGTGATTTATCGTTATATCGAACGATTGCGAGGGCTGGGAAGTGAATCCTTAGCTTATTTCGATGCAGATCGTGTGGGAAAGGAGAATATCGCGTTTCCGAGTCTCCTACAGTGATTTATCGTTATATCGAACGATTGCGAGGGCTGGGAAGTGAATCCTTAGCTTCTTTCGATGCAGAACGTGTGGCAAAGGTAAATATCGCGTTTCCGAGTCTCCTACAGTGATTTATCGTTATATCGAACGATTGCGAGGGCTGGGAAGTGAATCCTTAGCTTCTTTCGATGCAGAACGTGTGGAAAAGGTAAATATCGCGTTTCCGAGTCTCCTACAGTGATTTATCGTTATATCGAACGATTGCGAGGGCTGGCAAGTGAATCCTTAGCTTCTTTCGATGCAGAACGTGTGGAAAAGGTGAATATCGCGTTTCCGAGCCTCCTAGAGTGATTTATCGTTATATCGAACGATTGCGAGGGCTGGGAAGTGAATCCTTAGCTTATTTCGATGCAGATCGTGTGGGAAAGGAGAATATCGCGTTTCCGAGTCTCCTACAGTGATTTATCGTTATATCGAACGATTGCGAGGGCTGGGAAGTGAATGCTTAGCTTCTTTCGATGCAGAACGTGTGGCAAAGGAAAATATCGCGTTTCCGAGTCTCCTACAGTGATTTATCGTTATATCGAACGATTGCAAGGGCTGGCAAGTGAATCCTTAGCTTCTTTCGATGCAGAACGTGTAGCAAAGGTAAATATCGCGTTTCCGAGTCTCCTACAGTGATTTATCGTTATATCGAACGATTGCGAGGGCTGGGAAGTGAATCCTTGGCTTCTTTCGATGCAGAACGTGTGGCAAAGGTAAATATCGCGTTTCCGAGTCTCCTACAGTGATTTATCGTTATATCGAACGATTGCGAGGGCTGGGAAGTGAATCCTTAGCTTATTTCGATGCAGAACGTGTGGAAAAGGAGAATATCGCGTTTCCGAGCCTCCTAGAGTGATTTATCGTTATATCGAACGATTGCGAGGGCTGGGAAGTGAATCCTTAGCTTCTTTCGATGCAGAACGTGTGGAAAAGGTAAATATCGCGTTTCCGAGTCTCCTACAGTGATTTATCGTTATATCGAAAGATTGCGAGGGCTGGCAAGTGAATCCTTAGCTTCATTCGATGCAGAACGTGTGGAAAAGGTGAATATCGCGTTTCCGAGCCTCCTAGAGTGATTTATCGTTATATCGAACGATTGCGAGGGCTGGGAAGTGAATCCTTAGCTTCTTTCGATGCAGAACGTGTGGAAAAGGTAAATATCGCGTTTCCGAGTCTCCTACAGTGATTTATCGTTATATCGAACGATTGCGAGGGCTGGCAAGTGAATCCTTAGCTTCTTTCGATGCAGAACGTGTGGCAAAGGTAAATATCGCGTTTCCGAGTCTCCTACAGTGATTTATCGTTATATCGAACGATTGCGAGGGCTGGCAAGTGAATCCTTAGCTTCTTTCGATGCAGAACGTGTGGAAAAGGTGAATATCGCGTTTCCGAGCCTCCTAGAGTGATTTATCGTTATATCGAACGATTGCGAGGGCTGGGAAGTGAATCCTTAGCTTATTTCGATGCAGAACGTGTGGAAAAGGAGAATATCGCGTTTCCGAGCCTCCTAGAGTGATTTATCGTTATATCGAACGATTGCGAGGGCTGGGAAGTGAATCCTTAGCATCTTTCGATGCAGAACGTGTGGAAAAGGTAAATATCGCGTTTCCGAGTCTCCTACAGTGATTTATCGTTATATCGAACGATTGCGAGGGCTGGGAAGTGAATTCTTAGCTTCTTTCGATGCAGAACGTGTGGCAAAGGTAAATATCGCGTTTCCGAGTCTCCTACAGTGATTTATCGTTATATCGAACGATTGCGAGGGCTGGGAAGTGAATCCTTAGCTTATTTCGATGCAGATCGTGTGGGAAAGGAGAATATCGCGTTTCCGAGTCTCCTACAGTGATTTATCGTTATATCGAACGATTGCGAGGGCTGGGAAGTGAATCCTTAGCTTCTTTCGATGCAGAACGTGTGGCAAAGGTAAATATCGCGTTTCCGAGTCTCCTACAGTGATTTATCGTTATATCGAACGATTGCGAGGGCTGGCAAGTGAATCCTTAGCTTCTTTCGATGCAGAACGTGTGGAAAAGGTGAATATCGCGTTTCCGAGCCTCCTAGAGTGATTTATCGTTATATCGAACGATTGCGAGGGCTGGGAAGTGAATCCTTAGCTTCTTTCGATGCAGAACGTGTGGAAAAGGTAAATATCGCGTTTCCGAGTCTCCTACAGTGATTTATCGTTATATCGAACGATTGCGAGGGCTGGGAAGTGAATCCTTAGCTTCTTTCGATGCAGAACGTGTGGCAAAGGTAAATATCGCGTTTCCGAGTCTCCTACAGTGATTTATCGTTATATCGAACGATTGCGAGGGCTGGGAAGTGAATCCTTAGCTTCTTTCGATGCAGAACGTGTGGAAAAGGTAAATATCGCGTTTCCGAGTCTCCTACAGTGATTTATCGTTATATCGAACGATTGCGAGGGCTGGCAAGTGAATCCTTAGCTTCTTTCGATGCAGAACGTGTGGAAAAGGTGAATATCGCGTTTCCGAGCCTCCTAGAGTGATTTATCGTTATATCGAACGATTGCGAGGGCTGGGAAGTGAATCCTTAGCTTATTTCGATGCAGATCGTGTGGGAAAGGAGAATATCGCGTTTCCGAGTCTCCTACAGTGATTTATCGTTATATCGAACGATTGCGAGGGCTGGGAAGTGAATCCTTAGCTTCTTTCGATGCAGAACGTGTGGCAAAAGGAAAATATCGCGTTTCCGAGTCTCCTACAGTGATTTATCGTTATATCGAACGATTGCAAGGGCTGGCAAGTGAATCCTTAGCTTCTTTCGATGCAGAACGTGTAGCAAAGGTAAATATCGCGTTTCCGAGTCTCCTACAGTGATTTATCGTTATATCGAACGATTGCGAGGGCTGGGAAGTGAATCCTTGGCTTCTTTCGATGCAGAACGTGTGGCAAAGGTAAATATCGCGTTTCCGAGTCTCCTACAGTGATTTATCGTTATATCGAACGATTGCGAGGGCTGGGAAGTGAATCCTTAGCTTATTTCGATGCAGAACGTGTGGAAAAGGAGAATATCGCGTTTCCGAGCCTCCTAGAGTGATTTATCGTTATATCGAACGATTGCGAGGGCTGGGAAGTGAATCCTTAGCTTCTTTCGATGCAGAACGTGTGGAAAAGGTGAATATCGCGTTTCCGAGCCTCCTATAGTGATTTATCGTTATATCGAACGATTGCGAGGGCTGGGAAGTGAATCCTTAGCTTCTTTCGATGCAGAACGTGTGGAAAAGGTAAATATCGCGTTTCCGAGTCTCCTACAGTGATTTATCGTTATATCGAACGATTGCGAGGGCTGGGAAGTGAATCCTTAGTTTATTTCGATGCAGAACGTGTGGAAAAGGAGAATATCGCGTTTCCGAGCCTCCTAGAGTGATTTATCGTTATATCGAACGATTGCGAGGGCTGGGAAGTGAATCCTTAGCTTCTTTCGATGCAGAACGTGTGGAAAAGGTAAATATCGCGTTTCCGAGTCTCCTACAGTGATTTATCGTTATATCGAAAGATTGCGAGGGCTGGCAAGTGAATCCTTAGCTTCATTCGATGCAGAACGTGTGGAAAAGGTGAATATCGCGTTTCCGAGCCTCCTAGAGTGATTTATCGTTATATCGAACGATTGCGAGGGCTGGGAAGTGAATCCTTAGCTTATTTCGATGCAGATCGTGTGGGAAAGGAGAATATCGCGTTTCCGAGTCTCCTACAGTGATTTATCGTTATATCGAACGATTGCGAGGGCTGGGAAGTGAATCCTTAGCTTCTTTCGATGCAGAACGTGTGGCAAAGGTAAATATCGCGTTTCCGAGTCTCCTACAGTGATTTATCGTTATATCGAACGATTGCGAGGGCTGGGAAGTGAATCCTTAGCTTATTTCGATGCAGAACGTGTGGAAAAGGAGAATATCGCGTTTCCGAGCCTCCTAGAGTGATTTATCGTTATATCGAACGATTGCGAGGGCTGGGAAGTGAATCCTTAGCTTCTTTCGATGCAGAACGTGTGGAAAAGGTAAATATCGCGTTTCCGAGTCTCCTACAGTGATTTATCGTTATATCGAACGATTGCGAGGGCTGGCAAGTGAATCCTTAGCTTCTTTCGATGCAGAACGTGTGGAAAAGGTGAATATCGCGTTTCCGAGCCTCCTAGAGTGATTTATCGTTATATCGAACGATTGCGAGGGCTGGGAAGTGAATCCTTAGCTTCTTTCGATGCAGAACGTGTGGAAAAGGTGAATATCGCGTTTCCGAGCCTCCTATAGTGATTTATCGTTATATCGAACGATTGCGAGGGCTGGGAAGTGAATCCTTAGCTTCTTTCGATGCAGAACGTGTGGAAAAGGTAAATATCGCGTTTCCGAGTCTCCTACAGTGATTTATCGTTATATCGAACGATTGCGAGGGCTGGGAAGTGAATCCTTAGTTTATTTCGATGCAGAACGTGTGGAAAAGGAGAATATCGCGTTTCCGAGCCTCCTAGAGTGATTTATCGTTATATCGAACGATTGCGAGGGCTGGCAAGTGAATCCTTAGCTTCTTTCGATGCAGAACGTGTGGAAAAGGTGAATATCGCGTTTCCGAGCCTCCTAGAGTGATTTATCGTTATATCGAACGATTGCGAGGGCTGGGAAGTGAATCCTTAGCTTATTTCGATGCAGAACGTGTGGAAAAGGAGAATATCGCGTTTCCGAGCCTCCTAGAGTGATTTATCGTTATATCGAACGATTGCGAGGGCTGGGAAGTGAATCCTTAGCTTCTTTCGATGCAGAACGTGTGGAAAAGGTAAATATCGCGTTTCCGAGTCTCCTACAGTGATTTATCGTTATATCGAACGATTGCGAGGGCTGGCAAGTGAATCCTTAGCTTCTTTCGATGCAGAACGTGTGGCAAAGGTAAATATCGCGTTTCCGAGTCTCCTACCGTGATTTATCGTTATATCGAACGATTGCGAGGGCTGGCAAGTGAATCCTTAGCTTCTTTCGATGCAGAACGTGTGGAAAAGGTGAATATCGCGTTTCCGAGCCTCCTAGAGTGATTTATCGTTATATCGAACGATTGCGAGGGCTGGGAAGTGAATCCTTAGCTTATTTCGATGCAGAACGTGTGGAAAAGGTGAATATCGCGTTTCCGAGCCTCCTATAGTGATTTATCGTTATATCGAACGATTGCGAGGGCTGGGAAGTGAATCCTTAGCTTCTTTCGATGCAGAACGTGTGGAAAAGGTAAATATCGCGTTTCCGAGTCTCCTACAGTGATTTATCGTTATATCGAACGATTGCGAGGGCTGGCAAGTGAATCCTTAGCTTCTTTCGATGCAGAACGTGTGGAAAAGGTGAATATCGCGTTTCCGAGCCTCCTAGAGTGATTTATCGTTATATCGAACGATTGCGAGGGCTGGGAAGTGAATCCTTAGCTTCTTTCGATGCAGAACGTGTGGAAAAGGTGAATATCGCGTTTCCGAGCCTCCTATAGTGATTTATCGTTATATCGAACGATTGCGAGGGCTGGGAAGTGAATCCTTAGCTTCTTTCGATGCAGAACGTGTGGAAAAGGTAAATATCGCGTTTCCGAGTCTCCTACAGTGATTTATCGTTATATCGAACGATTGCGAGGGCTGGGAAGTGAATCCTTAGTTTATTTCGATGCAGAACGTGTGGAAAAGGAGAATATCGCGTTTCCGAGCCTCCTAGAGTGATTTATCGTTATATCGAACGATTGCGAGGGCTGGGAAGTGAATCCTTAGCTTCTTTCGATGCAGAACGTGTGGAAAAGGTAAATATCGCGTTTCCGAGTCTCCTACAGTGATTTATCGTTATATCGAAAGATTGCGAGGGCTGGCAAGTGAATCCTTAGCTTCATTCGATGCAGAACGTGTGGAAAAGGTGAATATCGCGTTTCCGAGCCTCCTAGAGTGATTTATCGTTATATCGAACGATTGCGAGGGCTGGGAAGTGAATCCTTAGCTTATTTCGATGCAGATCGTGTGGGAAAGGAGAATATCGCGTTTCCGAGTCTCCTACAGTGATTTATCGTTATATCGAACGATTGCGAGGGCTGGGAAGTGAATGCTTAGCTTCTTTCGATGCAGAACGTGTGGCAAAGGAAAATATCGCGTTTCCGAGTCTCCTACAGTGATTTATCGTTATATCGAACGATTGCAAGGGCTGGCAAGTGAATCCTTAGCTTCTTTCGATGCAGAACGTGTAGCAAAGGTAAATATCGCGTTTCCGAGTCTCCTACAGTGATTTATCGTTATATCGAACGATTGCGAGGGCTGGGAAGTGAATCCTTGGCTTCTTTCGATGCAGAACGTGTGGCAAAGGTAAATATCGCGTTTCCGAGTCTCCTACAGTGATTTATCGTTATATCGAACGATTGCGAGGGCTGGGAAGTGAATCCTTAGCTTATTTCGATGCAGAACGTGTGGAAAAGGAGAATATCGCGTTTCCGAGCCTCCTAGAGTGATTTATCGTTATATCGAACGATTGCGAGGGCTGGGAAGTGAATCCTTAGCTTCTTTCGATGCAGAACGTGTGGAAAAGGTAAATATCGCGTTTCCGAGTCTCCTACAGTGATTTATCGTTATATCGAACGATTGCGAGGGCTGGCAAGTGAATCCTTAGCTTCTTTCGATGCAGAACGTGTGGAAAAGGTGAATATCGCGTTTCCGAGCCTCCTAGAGTGATTTATCGTTATATCGAACGATTGCGAGGGCTGGGAAGTGAATCCTTAGCTTCTTTCGATGCAGAACGTGTGGAAAAGGTGAATATCGCGTTTCCGAGCCTCCTATAGTGATTTATCGTTATATCGAACGATTGCGAGGGCTGGGAAGTGAATCCTTAGCTTCTTTCGATGCAGAACGTGTGGAAAAGGTAAATATCGCGTTTCCGAGTCTCCTACAGTGATTTATCGTTATATCGAACGATTGCGAGGGCTGGGAAGTGAATCCTTAGTTTATTTCGATGCAGAACGTGTGGAAAAGGAGAATATCGCGTTTCCGAGCCTCCTAGAGTGATTTATCGTTATATCGAACGATTGCGAGGGCTGGGAAGTGAATCCTTAGCTTCTTTCGATGCAGAACGTGTGGAAAAGGTAAATATCGCGTTTCCGAGTCTCCTACAGTGATTTATCGTTATATCGAAAGATTGCGAGGGCTGGCAAGTGAATCCTTAGCTTCATTCGATGCAGAACGTGTGGAAAAGGTGAATATCGCGTTTCCGAGCCTCCTAGAGTGATTTATCGTTATATCGAACGATTGCGAGGGCTGGGAAGTGAATCCTTAGCTTCTTTCGATGCAGAACGTGTGGAAAAGGTAAATATCGCGTTTCCGAGTCTCCTACAGTGATTTATCGTTATATCGAACGATTGCGAGGGCTGGCAAGTGAATCCTTAGCTTCTTTCGATGCAGAACGTGTGGCAAAGGTAAATATCGCGTTTCCGAGTCTCCTACAGTGATTTATCGTTATATCGAACGATTGCGAGGGCTGGCAAGTGAATCCTTAGCTTCTTTCGATGCAGAACGTGTGGAAAAGGTGAATATCGCGTTTCCGAGCCTCCTAGAGTGATTTATCGTTATATCGAACGATTGCGAGGGCTGGGAAGTGAATCCTTAGCTTATTTCGATGCAGAACGTGTGGAAAAGGAGAATATCGCGTTTCCGAGCCTCCTAGAGTGATTTATCGTTATATCGAACGATTGCGAGGGCTGGGAAGTGAATCCTTAGCTTCTTTCGATGCAGAACGTGTGGAAAAGGTAAATATCGCGTTTCCGAGTCTCCTACAGTGATTTATCGTTATATCGAACGATTGCGAGGGCTGGGAAGTGAATCCTTAGCTTCTTTCGATGCAGAACGTGTGGCAAAGGTAAATATCGCGTTTCCGAGTCTCCTACAGTGATTTATCGTTATATCGAACGATTGCGAGGGCTGGGAAGTGAATCCTTAGCTTATTTCGATGCAGATCGTGTGGGAAAGGAGAATATCGCGTTTCCGAGTCTCCTACAGTGATTTATCGTTATATCGAACGATTGCGAGGGCTGGGAAGTGAATCCTTAGCTTCTTTCGATGCAGAACGTGTGGCAAAGGTAAATATCGCGTTTCCGAGTCTCCTACAGTGATTTATCGTTATATCGAACGATTGCGAGGGCTGGCAAGTGAATCCTTAGCTTCTTTCGATGCAGAACGTGTGGAAAAGGTAAATATCGCGTTTCCGAGTCTCCTACAGTGATTTATCGTTATATCGAACGATTGCGAGGGCTGGGAAGTGAATCCTTAGCTTCTTTCGATGCAGAACGTGTGGCAAAGGTAAATATCGCGTTTCCGAGTCTCCTACAGTGATTTATCGTTATATCGAACGATTGCGAGGGCTGGGAAGTGAATCCTTAGCTTCTTTCGATGCAGAACGTGTGGAAAAGGTAAATATCGCGTTTCCGAGTCTCCTACAGTGATTTATCGTTATATCGAACGATTGCGAGGGCTGGCAAGTGAATCCTTAGCTTCTTTCGATGCAGAACGTGTGGAAAAGGTGAATATCGCGTTTCCGAGCCTCCTAGAGTGATTTATCGTTATATCGAACGATTGCGAGGGCTGGGAAGTGAATCCTTAGCTTATTTCGATGCAGATCGTGTGGGAAAGGAGAATATCGCGTTTCCGAGTCTCCTACAGTGATTTATCGTTATATCGAACGATTGCGAGGGCTGGGAAGTGAATCCTTAGCTTCTTTCGATGCAGAACGTGTGGCAAAGGAAAATATCGCGTTTCCGAGTCTCCTACAGTGATTTATCGTTATATCGAACGATTGCAAGGGCTGGCAAGTGAATCCTTAGCTTCTTTCGATGCAGAACGTGTAGCAAAGGTAAATATCGCGTTTCCGAGTCTCCTACAGTGATTTATCGTTATATCGAACGATTGCGAGGGCTGGGAAGTGAATCCTTGGCTTCTTTCGATGCAGAACGTGTGGCAAAGGTAAATATCGCGTTTCCGAGTCTCCTACAGTGATTTATCGTTATATCGAACGATTGCGAGGGCTGGGAAGTGAATCCTTAGCTTATTTCGATGCAGAACGTGTGGAAAAGGAGAATATCGCGTTTCCGAGCCTCCTAGAGTGATTTATCGTTATATCGAACGATTGCGAGGGCTGGGAAGTGAATCCTTAGCTTCTTTCGATGCAGAACGTGTGGAAAAGGTAAATATCGCGTTTCCGAGTCTCCTACAGTGATTTATCGTTATATCGAACGATTGCGAGGGCTGGCAAGTGAATCCTTAGCTTCTTTCGATGCAGAACGTGTGGAAAAGGTGAATATCGCGTTTCCGAGCCTCCTAGAGTGATTTATCGTTATATCGAACGATTGCGAGGGCTGGGAAGTGAATCCTTAGCTTCTTTCGATGCAGAACGTGTGGAAAAGGAGAATATCGCGTTTCCGAGCCTCCTAGAGTGATTTATCGTTATATCGAACGATTGCGAGGGCTGGGAAGTGAATCCTTAGCTTCTTTCGATGCAGAACGTGTGGAAAAGGTAAATATCGCGTTTCCGAGTCTCCTACAGTGATTTATCGTTATATCGAACGATTGCGAGGGCTGGCAAGTGAATCCTTAGCTTCTTTCGATGCAGAACGTGTGGAAAAGGTGAATATCGCGTTTCCGAGCCTCCTAGAGTGATTTATCGTTATATCGAACGATTGCGAGGGCTGGGAAGTGAATCCTTAGCTTATTTCGATGCAGAACGTGTGGAAAAGGAGAATATCGCGTTTCCGAGCCTCCTAGAGTGATTTATCGTTATATCGAACGATTGCGAGGGCTGGGAAGTGAATCCTTAGCTTCTTTCGATGCAGAACGTGTGGAAAAGGTAAATATCGCGTTTCCGAGTCTCCTACAGTGATTTATCGTTATATCGAACGATTGCGAGGGCTGGGAAGTGAATCCTTAGCTTCTTTCGATGCAGAACGTGTGGCAAAGGTAAATATCGCGTTTCCGAGTCTCCTACAGTGATTTATCGTTATATCGAACGATTGCGAGGGCTGGGAAGTGAATCCTTAGCTTATTTCGATGCAGATCGTGTGGGAAAGGAGAATATCGCGTTTCCGAGTCTCCTACAGTGATTTATCGTTATATCGAACGATTGCGAGGGCTGGGAAGTGAATCCTTAGCTTCTTTCGATGCAGAACGTGTGGCAAAGGTAAATATCGCGTTTCCGAGTCTCCTACAGTGATTTATCGTTATATCGAACGATTGCGAGGGCTGGCAAGTGAATCCTTAGCTTCTTTCGATGCAGAACGTGTGGAAAAGGTGAATATCGCGTTTCCGAGCCTCCTAGAGTGATTTATCGTTATATCGAACGATTGCGAGGGCTGGGAAGTGAATCCTTAGCTTCTTTCGATGCAGAACGTGTGGAAAAAGTAAATATCGCGTTTCCGAGTCTCCTACAGTGATTTATCGTTATATCGAACGATTGCGAGGGCTGGGAAGTGAATCCTTAGCTTCTTTCGATGCAGAACGTGTGGCAAAGGTAAATATCGCGTTTCCGAGTCTCCTACAGTGATTTATCGTTATATCGAACGATTGCGAGGGCTGGGAAGTGAATCCTTAGCTTCTTTCGATGCAGAACGTGTGGAAAAGGTAAATATCGCGTTTCCGAGTCTCCTACAGTGATTTATCGTTATATCGAACGATTGCGAGGGCTGGCAAGTGAATCCTTAGCTTCTTTCGATGCAGAACGTGTGGAAAAGGTGAATATCGCGTTTCCGAGCCTCCTAGAGTGATTTATCGTTATATCGAACGATTGCGAGGGCTGGGAAGTGAATCCTTAGCTTATTTCGATGCAGATCGTGTGGGAAAGGAGAATATCGCGTTTCCGAGTCTCCTACAGTGATTTATCGTTATATCGAACGATTGCGAGGGCTGGGAAGTGAATCCTTAGCTTCTTTCGATGCAGAACGTGTGGCAAAGGAAAATATCGCGTTTCCGAGTCTCCTACAGTGATTTATCGTTATATCGAACGATTGCAAGGGCTGGCAAGTGAATCCTTAGCTTCTTTCGATGCAGAACGTGTAGCAAAGGTAAATATCGCGTTTCCGAGTCTCCTACAGTGATTTATCGTTATATCGAACGATTGCGAGGGCTGGCAAGTGAATCCTTAGCTTCTTTCGATGCAGAACGTGTGGAAAAGGTGAATATCGCGTTTCCGAGCCTCCTAGAGTGATTTATCGTTATATCGAACGATTGCGAGGGCTGGGAAGTGAATCCTTAGCTTCTTTCGATGCAGAACGTGTGGAAAAGGTAAATATCGCGTTTCCGAGTCTCCTACAGTGATTTATCGTTATATCGAACGATTGCGAGGGCTGGGAAGTGAATCCTTAGCTTCTTTCGATGCAGAACGTGTGGCAAAGGTAAATATCGCGTTTCCGAGTCTCCTACAGTGATTTATCGTTATATCGAACGATTGCGAGGGCTGGGAAGTGAATCCTTAGCTTCTTTCGATGCAGAACGTGTGGAAAAGGTAAATATCGCGTTTCCGAGTCTCCTACAGTGATTTATCGTTATATCGAACGATTGCGAGGGCTGGCAAGTGAATCCTTAGCTTCTTTCGATGCAGAACGTGTGGAAAAGGTGAATATCGCGTTTCCGAGCCTCCTAGAGTGATTTATCGTTATATCGAACGATTGCGAGGGCTGGGAAGTGAATCCTTAGCTTATTTCGATGCAGATCGTGTGGGAAAGGAGAATATCGCGTTTCCGAGTCTCCTACAGTGATTTATCGTTATATCGAACGATTGCGAGGGCTGGGAAGTGAATCCTTGGCTTCTTTCGATGCAGAACGTGTGGCAAAGGTAAATATCGCGTTTCCGAGTCTCCTACAGTGATTTATCGTTATATCGAACGATTGCGAGGGCTGGGAAGTGAATCCTTAGCTTATTTCGATGCAGAACGTGTGGAAAAGGAGAATATCGCGTTTCCGAGCCTCCTAGAGTGATTTATCGTTATATCGAACGATTGCGAGGGCTGGGAAGTGAATCCTTAGCTTCCTTCGATGCAGAACGTGTGGAAAAGGTAAATATCGCGTTTCCGAGTCTCCTACAGTGATTTATCGTTATATCGAACGATTGCGAGGGCTGGCAAGTGAATCCTTAGCTTCTTTCGATGCAGAACGTGTGGAAAAGGTGAATATCGCGTTTCCGAGCCTCCTAGAGTGATTTATCGTTATATCGAACGATTGCGAGGGCTGGGAAGTGAATCCTTAGCTTCTTTCGATGCAGAACGTGTGGAAAAGGTGAATATCGCGTTTCCGAGCCTCCTATAGTGATTTATCGTTATATCGAACGATTGCGAGGGCTGGGAAGTGAATCCTTAGCTTCTTTCGATGCAGAACGTGTGGAAAAGGTAAATATCGCGTTTCCGAGTCTCCTACAGTGATTTATCGTTATATCGAACGATTGCGAGGGCTGGGAAGTGAATCCTTAGTTTATTTCGATGCAGAAGGTGTGGAAAAGGAGAATATCGCGTTTCCGAGCCTCCTAGAGTGATTTATCGTTATATCGAACGATTGCGAGGGCTGGGAAGTGAATCCTTAGCTTCTTTCGATGCAGAACGTGTGGAAAAGGTAAATATCGCGTTTCCGAGTCTCCTACAGTGATTTATCGTTATATCGAAAGATTGCGAGGGCTGGCAAGTGAATCCTTAGCTTCATTCGATGCAGAACGTGTGGAAAAGGTGAATATCGCGTTTCCGAGCCTCCTAGAGTGATTTATCGTTATATCGAACGATTGCGAGGGCTGGGAAGTGAATCCTTAGCTTATTTCGATGCAGATCGTGTGGGAAAGGAGAATATCGCGTTTCCGAGTCTCCTACAGTGATTTATCGTTATATCGAACGATTGCGAGGGCTGGGAAGTGAATCCTTAGCTTCTTTCGATGCAGAACGTGTGGCAAAGGTAAATATCGCGTTTCCGAGTCTCCTACAGTGATTTATCGTTATATCGAACGATTGCGAGGGCTGGGAAGTGAATCCTTAGCTTATTTCGATGCAGAACGTGTGGAAAAGGAGAATATCGCGTTTCCGAGCCTCCTAGAGTGATTTATCGTTATATCGAACGATTGCGAGGGCTGGGAAGTGAATCCTTAGCTTCTTTCGATGCAGAACGTGTGGAAAAGGTAAATATCGCGTTTCCGAGTCTCCTACAGTGATTTATCGTTATATCGAACGATTGCGAGGGCTGGCAAGTGAATCCTTAGCTTCTTTCGATGCAGAACGTGTGGAAAAGGTGAATATCGCGTTTCCGAGCCTCCTAGAGTGATTTATCGTTATATCGAACGATTGCGAGGGCTGGGAAGTGAATCCTTAGCTTCTTTCGATGCAGAACGTGTGGAAAAGGTGAATATCGCGTTTCCGAGCCTCCTATAGTGATTTATCGTTATATCGAACGATTGCGAGGGCTGGGAAGTGAATCCTTAGCTTCTTTCGATGCAGAACGTGTGGAAAAGGTAAATATCGCGTTTCCGAGTCTCCTACAGTGATTTATCGTTATATCGAACGATTGCGAGGGCTGGGAAGTGAATCCTTAGTTTATTTCGATGCAGAACGTGTGGAAAAGGAGAATATCGCGTTTCCGAGCCTCCTAGAGTGATTTATCGTTATATCGAACGATTGCGAGGGCTGGCAAGTGAATCCTTAGCTTCTTTCGATGCAGAACGTGTGGAAAAGGTGAATATCGCGTTTCCGAGCCTCCTAGAGTGATTTATCGTTATATCGAACGATTGCGAGGGCTGGGAAGTGAATCCTTAGCTTATTTCGATGCAGAACGTGTGGAAAAGGAGAATATCGCGTTTCCGAGCCTCCTAGAGTGATTTATCGTTATATCGAACGATTGCGAGGGCTGGGAAGTGAATCCTTAGCTTCTTTCGATGCAGAACGTGTGGAAAAGGTAAATATCGCGTTTCCGAGTCTCCTACAGTGATTTATCGTTATATCGAACGATTGCGAGGGCTGGCAAGTGAATCCTTAGCTTCTTTCGATGCAGAACGTGTGGCAAAGGGAAATATCGCGTTTCCGAGTCTCCTACCGTGATTTATCGTTATATCGAACGATTGCGAGGGCTGGCAAGGGAATCCTTAGCTTCTTTCGATGCAGAACGTGTGGAAAAGGTGAATATCGCGTTTCCGAGCCTCCTAGAGTGATTTATCGTTATATCGAACGATTGCGAGGGCTGGGAAGTGAATCCTTAGCTTATTTCGATGCAGAACGTGTGGAAAAGGTGAATATCGCGTTTCCGAGCCTCCTATAGTGATTTATCGTTATATCGAACGATTGCGAGGGCTGGGAAGTGAATCCTTAGCTTCTTTCGATGCAGAACGTGTGGAAAAGGTAAATATCGCGTTTCCGAGTCTCCTACAGTGATTTATCGTTATATCGAACGATTGCGAGGGCTGGCAAGTGAATCCTTAGCTTCTTTCGATGCAGAACGTGTGGAAAAGGTGAATATCGCGTTTCCGAGCCTCCTAGAGTGATTTATCGTTATATCGAACGATTGCGAGGGCTGGGAAGTGAATCCTTAGCTTCTTTCGATGCAGAACGTGTGGAAAAGGTGAATATCGCGTTTCCGAGCCTCCTATAGTGATTTATCGTTATATCGAACGATTGCGAGGGCTGGGAAGTGAATCCTTAGCTTCTTTCGATGCAGAACGTGTGGAAAAGGTAAATATCGCGTTTCCGAGTCTCCTACAGTGATTTATCGTTATATCGAACGATTGCGAGGGCTGGGAAGTGAATCCTTAGTTTATTTCGATGCAGAACGTGTGGAAAAGGAGAATATCGCGTTTCCGAGCCTCCTAGAGTGATTTATCGTTATATCGAACGATTGCGAGGGCTGGGAAGTGAATCCTTAGCTTCTTTCGATGCAGAACGTGTGGAAAAGGTAAATATCGCGTTTCCGAGTCTCCTACAGTGATTTATCGTTATATCGAACGATTGCGAGGGCTGGCAAGTGAATCCTTAGCTTCTTTCGATGCAGAACGTGTGGAAAAGGTGAATATCGCGTTTCCGAGCCTCCTAGAGTGATTTATCGTTATATCGAACGATTGCGAGGGCTGGGAAGTGAATCCTTAGCTTCTTTCGATGCAGAACGTGTGGAAAAGGTGAATATCGCGTTTCCGAGCCTCCTATAGTGATTTATCGTTATATCGAACGATTGCGAGGGCTGGGAAGTGAATCCTTAGCTTCTTTCGATGCAGAACGTGTGGAAAAGGTAAATATCGCGTTTCCGAGTCTCCTACAGTGATTTATCGTTATATCGAACGATTGCGAGGGCTGGCAAGTGAATCCTTAGCTTCTTTCGATGCAGAACGTGTGGAAAAGGTGAATATCGCGTTTCCGAGCCTCCTAGAGTGATTTATCGTTATATCGAACGATTGCGAGGGCTGGGAAGTGAATCCTTAGCTTCTTTCGATGCAGAACGTGTGGAAAAGGTGAATATCGCGTTTCCGAGCCTCCTATAGTGATTTATCGTTATATCGAACGATTGCGAGGGCTGGGAAGTGAATCCTTAGCTTCTTTCGATGCAGAACGTGTGGAAAAGGTAAATATCGCGTTTCCGAGTCTCCTACAGTGATTTATCGTTATATCGAACGATTGCGAGGGCTGGGAAGTGAATCCTTAGTTTATTTCGATGCAGAACGTGTGGAAAAGGAGAATATCGCGTTTCCGAGCCTCCTAGAGTGATTTATCGTTATATCGAACGATTGCGAGGGCTGGCAAGTGAATCCTTAGCTTCTTTCGATGCAGAACGTGTGGAAAAGGTGAATATCGCGTTTCCGAGCCTCCTAGAGTGATTTATCGTTATATCGAACGATTGCGAGGGCTGGGAAGTGAATCCTTAGCTTATTTCGATGCAGAACGTGTGGAAAAGGAGAATATCGCGTTTCCGAGCCTCCTAGAGTGATTTATCGTTATATCGAACGATTGCGAGGGCTGGGAAGTGAATCCTTAGCTTCTTTCGATGCAGAACGTGTGGAAAAGGTAAATATCGCGTTTCCGAGTCTCCTACAGTGATTTATCGTTATATCGAACGATTGCGAGGGCTGGCAAGTGAATCCTTAGCTTCTTTCGATGCAGAACGTGTGGCAAAGGTAAATATCGCGTTTCCGAGTCTCCTACCGTGATTTATCGTTATATCGAACGATTGCGAGGGCTGGCAAGTGAATCCTTAGCTTCTTTCGATGCAGAACGTGTGGAAAAGGTGAATATCGCGTTTCCGAGCCTCCTAGAGTGATTTATCGTTATATCGAACGATTGCGAGCGCTGGGAAGTGAATCCTTAGCTTATTTCGATGCAGAACGTGTGGAAAAGGTGAATATCGCGTTTCCGAGCCTCCTATAGTGATTTATCGTTATATCGAACGATTGCGAGGGCTGGGAAGTGAATCCTTAGCTTCTTTCGATGCAGAACGTGTGGAAAAGGTAAATATCGCGTTTCCGAGTCTCCTACAGTGATTTATCGTTATATCGAACGATTGCGAGGGCTGGGAAGTGAATCCTTAGTTTATTTCGATGCAGAACGTGTGGAAAAGGAGAATATCGCGTTTCCGAGCCTCCTAGAGTGATTTATCGTTATATCGAACGATTGCGAGGGCTGGGAAGTGAATCCTTAGCTTCTTTCGATGCAGAACGTGTGGAAAAGGTAAATATCGCGTTTCCGAGTCTCCTACAGTGATTTATCGTTATATCGAAAGATTGCGAGGGCTGGCAAGTGAATCCTTAGCTTCATTCGATGCAGAACGTGTGGAAAAGGTGAATATCGCGTTTCCGAGCCTCCTAGAGTGATTCATCGTTATATCGAACGATTGCGAGGGCTGGGAAGTGAATCCTTAGCTTCTTTCGATGCAGAACGTGTGGAAAAGGTAAATATCGCGTTTTCGAGTCTCCTACAGTGATTTATCGTTATATCGAACGATTGCGAGGGCTGGCAAGTGAATCCTTAGCTTCTTTCGATGCAGAACGTGTGGAAAAGGTAAATATCGCGTTTCCGAGTCTCCTACAGTGATTTATCGTTATATCGAACGATTGCGAGGGCTGGCAAGTGAATCCTTAGCTTCTTTCGATGCAGAACGTGTGGAAAAGGAGAATATCGCGTTTCCGAGCCTCCTAGAGTGATTTATCGTTATATCGAACGATTGCGAGGGCTGGCAAGTGAATCCTTAGCTTCTTTCGATGCAGAACGTGTGGAAAAGGTGAATATCGCGTTTCCGAGCCTCCTAGAGTGATTTATCGTTATATCGAACGATTGCGAGGGCTGGGAAGTGAATCCTTAGCTTATTTCGATGCAGAACGTGTGGAAAAGGAGAATATCGCGTTTCCGAGCCTCCTAGAGTGATTTATCGTTATATCGAACGATTGCGAGGGCTGGGAAGTGAATCCTTAGCTTCTTTCGATGCAGAACGTGTGGAAAAGGTAAATATCGCGTTTCCGAGTCTCCTACAGTGATTTATCGTTATATCGAACGATTGCGAGGGCTGGCAAGTGAATCCTTAGCTTCTTTCGATGCAGAACGTGTGGCAAAGGTAAATATCGCGTTTCCGAGTCTCCTACCGTGATTTATCGTTATATCGAACGATTGCGAGGGCTGGCAAGTGAATCCTTAGCTTCTTTCGATGCAGAACGTGTGGAAAAGGTGAATATCGCGTTTCCGAGCCTCCTAGAGTGATTTATCGTTATATCGAACGATTGCGAGCGCTGGGAAGTGAATCCTTAGCTTATTTCGATGCAGAACGTGTGGAAAAGGTGAATATCGCGTTTCCGAGCCTCCTATAGTGATTTATCGTTATATCGAACGATTGCGAGGGCTGGGAAGTGAATCCTTAGCTTCTTTCGATGCAGAACGTGTGGAAAAGGTAAATATCGCGTTTCCGAGTCTCCTACAGTGATTTATCGTTATATCGAACGATTGCGAGGGCTGGGAAGTGAATCCTTAGTTTATTTCGATGCAGAACGTGTGGAAAAGGAGAATATCGCGTTTCCGAGCCTCCTAGAGTGATTTATCGTTATATCGAACGATTGCGAGGGCTGGGAAGTGAATCCTTAGCTTCTTTCGATGCAGAACGTGTGGAAAAGGTAAATATCGCGTTTCCGAGTCTCCTACAGTGATTTATCGTTATATCGAAAGATTGCGAGGGCTGGCAAGTGAATCCTTAGCTTCATTCGATGCAGAACGTGTGGAAAAGGTGAATATCGCGTTTCCGAGCCTCCTAGAGTGATTCATCGTTATATCGAACGATTGTGAGGGCTGGGAAGTGAATCCTTAGCTTCTTTCGATGCAGAACGTGTGGAAAAGGTAAATATCGCGTTTTCGAGTCTCCTACAGTGATTTATCGTTATATCGAACGATTGCGAGGGCTGGCAAGTGAATCCTTAGCTTCTTTCGATGCAGAACGTGTGGAAAAGGTAAATATCGCGTTTCCGAGTCTCCTACAGTGATTTATCGTTATATCGAACGATTGCGAGGGCTGGCAAGTGAATCCTTAGCTTCTTTCGATGCAGAACGTGTGGCAAAGGTAAATATCGCGTTTCCGAGTCTCCTACAGTGATTTATCGTTATATCGAACGATTGCGAGGGCTGGCAAGTGAATCCTTAGCTTCTTTCGATGCAGAACGTGTGGAAAAGGTGAATATCGCGTTTCCGAGCCTCCTAGAGTGATTTATCGTTATATCGAACGATTGCGAGGGCTGGGAAGTGAATCCTTAGCTTATTTCGATGCAGAACGTGTGGAAAAGGAGAATATCGCGTTTCCGAGCCTCCTAGAGTGATTTATCGTTATATCGAACGATTGCGAGGGCTGGGAAGTGAATCCTTAGCTTCTTTCGATGCAGAACGTGTGGAAAAGGTAAATATCGCGTTTCCGAGTCTCCTACAGTGATTTATCGTTATATCGAACGATTGCGAGGGCTGGGAAGTGAATCCTTAGCTTCTTTCGATGCAGAACGTGTGGCAAAGGTAAATATCGCGTTTCCGAGTCTCCTACAGTGATTTATCGTTATATCGAACGATTGCGAGGGCTGGGAAGTGAATCCTTAGCTTCTTTCGATGCAGAACGTGTGGAAAAGGTAAATATCGCGTTTCCGAGTCTCCTACAGTGATTTATCGTTATATCGAACGATTGCGAGGGCTGGCAAGTGAATCCTTAGCTTCTTTCGATGCAGAACGTGTGGAAAAGGTGAATATCGCGTTTCCGAGCCTCCTAGAGTGATTTATCGTTATATCGAACGATTGCGAGGGCTGGGAAGTGAATCCTTAGCTTATTTCGATGCAGATCGTGTGGGAAAGGAGAATATCGCGTTTCCGAGTCTCCTACAGTGATATATCGTTATATCGAACGATTGCGAGGGCTGGGAAGTGAATCCTTAGCTTCTTTCGATGCAGAACGTGTGGCAAAGGTAAATATCGCGTTTCCGAGTCTCCTACAGTGATTTATCGTTATATCGAACGATTGCGAGGGCTGGGAAGTGAATCCTTAGCTTCTTTCGATGCAGAACGTGTGGAAAAGGTAAATATCGCGTTTCCGAGTCTCCTACAGTGATTTATCGTTATATCGAACGATTGCGAGGGCTGGCAAGTGAATCCTTAGCTTCTTTCGATGCAGAACGTGTGGAAAAGGTGAATATCGCGTTTCCGAGCCTCCTAGAGTGATTTATCGTTATATCGAACGATTGCGAGGGCTGGGAAGTGAATCCTTAGCTTATTTCGATGCAGATCGTGTGGGAAAGGAGAATATCGCGTTTCCGAGTCTCCTACAGTGATTTATCGTTATATCGAACGATTGCGAGGGCTGGGAAGTGAATCCTTAGCTTCTTTCGATGCAGAACGTGTGGCAAAGGAAAATATCGCGTTTCCGAGTCTCCTACAGTGATTTATCGTTATATCGAACGATTGCAAGGGCTGGCAAGTGAATCCTTAGCTTCTTTCGATGCAGAACGTGTAGCAAAGGTAAATATCGCGTTTCCGAGTCTCCTACAGTGATTTATCGTTATATCGAACGATTGCGAGGGCTGGGAAGTGAATCCTTAGCTTCTTTCGATGCAGAACGTGTGGCAAAGGTAAATATCGCGTTTCCGAGTCTCCTACAGTGATTTATCGTTATATCGAACGATTGCGAGGGCTGGGAAGTGAATCCTTAGCTTATTTCGATGCAGAACGTGTGGAAAAGGAGAATATCGCGTTTCCGAGTCTCCTACCGTGATTTATCGTTATATCGAACGATTGCGAGGGCTGGGAAGTGAATCCTTAGCTTCATTCGATGCAGAACGTGTGGAAAAGGTGAATATCGCGTTTCCGAGCCTCCTAGAGTGATTCATCGTTATATCGAACGATTGCGAGGGCTGGGAAGTGAATCCTTAGCTTCTTTCGATGCAGAACGTGTGGAAAAGGTAAATATCGCGTTTTCGAGTCTCCTACAGTGATTTATCGTTATATCGAACGATTGCGAGGGCTGGCAAGTGAATCCTTAGCTTCTTTCGATGCAGAACGTGTGGAAAAGGTGAATATCGCGTTTCCGAGCCTCCTAGAGTGATTTATCGTTATATCGAACGATTGCGAGGGCTGGGAAGTGAATCCTTAGCTTATTTCGATGCAGAACGTGTGGAAAAGGAGAATATCGCGTTTCCGAGCCTCCTAGAGTGATTTATCGTTATATCGAACGATTGCGAGGGCTGGGAAGTGAATCCTTAGCTTCTTTCGATGCAGAACGTGTGGAAAAGGTAAATATCGCGTTTCCGAGTCTCCTACAGTGATTTATCGTTATATCGAACGATTGCGAGGGCTGGCAAGTGAATCCTTAGCTTCTTTCGATGCAGAACGTGTGGAAAAGGTAAATATCGCGTTTCCGAGTCTCCTACAGTGATTTATCGTTATATCGAACGATTGCGAGGGCTGGCAAGTGAATCCTTAGCTTCTTTCGATGCAGAACGTGTGGAAAAGGTGAATATCGCGTTTCCGAGCCTCCTAGAGTGATTTATCGTTATATCGAACGATTGCGAGGGCTGGGAAGTGAATCCTTAGCTTATTTCGATGCAGATCGTGTGGGAAAGGAGAATATCGCGTTTCCGAGTCTCCTACAGTGATTTATCGTTATATCGAACGATTGCGAGGGCTGGGAAGTGAATCCTTAGCTTCTTTCGATGCAGAACGTGTGGCAAAGGTAAATATCGCGTTTCCGAGTCTCCTACAGTGATTTATCGTTATATCGAACGATTGCGAGGGCTGGGAAGTGAATCCTTAGCTTCTTTCGATGCAGAACGTGTGGAAAAGGTAAATATCGCGTTTCCGAGTCTCCTACAGTGATTTATCGTTATATCGAACGATTGCGAGGGCTGGCAAGTGAATCCTTAGCTTCTTTCGATGCAGAACGTGTGGAAAAGGTGAATATCGCGTTTCCGAGCCTCCTAGAGTGATTTATCGTTATATCGAACGATTGCGAGGGCTGGGAAGTGAATCCTTAGCTTATTTCGATGCAGATCGTGTGGGAAAGGAGAATATCGCGTTTCCGAGTCTCCTACAGTGATTTATCGTTATATCGAACGATTGCGAGGGCTGGGAAGTGAATCCTTAGCTTCTTTCGATGCAGAACGTGTGGCAAAGGTAAATATCGCGTTTCCGAGTCTCCTACAGTGATTTATCGTTATATCGAACGATTGCGAGGGCTGGGAAGTGAATCCTTAGCTTCTTTCGATGCAGAACGTGTGGAAAAGGTAAATATCGCGTTTCCGAGTCTCCTACAGTGATTTATCGTTATATCGAACGATTGCGAGGGCTGGCAAGTGAATCCTTAGCTTCTTTCGATGCAGAACGTGTGGAAAAGGTGAATATCGCGTTTCCGAGCCTCCTAGAGTGATTTATCGTTATATCGAACGATTGCGAGGGCTGGGAAGTGAATCCTTAGCTTATTTCGATGCAGATCGTGTGGGAAAGGAGAATATCGCGTTTCCGAGTCTCCTACAGTGATTTATCGTTATATCGAACGATTGCGAGGGCTGGGAAGTGAATCCTTAGCTTCTTTCGATGCAGAACGTGTGGCAAAGGAAAATATCGCGTTTCCGAGTCTCCTACAGTGATTTATCGTTATATCGAACGATTGCAAGGGCTGGCACGTGAATCCTTAGCTTCTTTCGATGCAGAACGTGTAGCAAAGGTAAATATCGCGTTTCCGAGTCTCCTACAGTGATTTATCGTTATATCGAACGATTGCGAGGGCTGGGAAGTGAATCCTTAGCTTCTTTCGATGCAGAACGTGTGGCAAAGGTAAATATCGCGTTTCCGAGTCTCCTACAGTGATTTATCGTTATATCGAACGATTGCGAGGGCTGGGAAGTGAATCCTTAGCTTATTTCGATGCAGAACGTGTGGAAAAGGAGAATATCGCGTTTCCGAGCCTCCTAGAGTGATTTATCGTTATATCGAACGATTGCGAGGGCTGGGAAGTGAATCCTTAGCTTCTTTCGATGCAGAACGTGTGGAAAAGGTAAATATCGCGTTTCCGAGTCTCCTACAGTGATTTATCGTTATATCGAACGATTGCGAGGGCTGGCAAGTGAATCCTTAGCTTCTTTCGATGCAGAACGTGTGGCAAAGGTAAATATCGCGTTTCCGAGTCTCCTACAGTGATTTATCGTTATATCGAACGATTGCGAGGGCTGGCAAGTGAATCCTTAGCTTCTTTCGATGCAGAACGTGTGGAAAAGGTGAATATCGCGTTTCCGAGCCTCCTAGAGTGATTTATCGTTATATCGAACGATTGCGAGGGCTGGGAAGTGAATCCTTAGCTTATTTCGATGCAGATCGTGTGGGAAAGGAGAATATCGCGTTTCCGAGTCTCCTACAGTGATTTATCGTTATATCGAACGATTGCGAGGGCTGGGAAGTGAATCCTTAGCTTCTTTCGATGCAGAACGTGTGGCAAAGGAAAATATCGCGTTTCCGAGTCTCCTACAGTGATTTATCGTTATATCGAACGATTGCAAGGGCTGGCACGTGAATCCTTAGCTTCTTTCGATGCAGAACGTGTAGCAAAGGTAAATATCGCGTTTCCGAGTCTCCTACAGTGATTTATCGTTATATCGAACGATTGCGAGGGCTGGGAAGTGAATCCTTAGCTTCTTTCGATGCAGAACGTGTGGCAAAGGTAAATATCGCGTTTCCGAGTCTCCTACAGTGATTTATCGTTATATCGAACGATTGCGAGGGCTGGGAAGTGAATCCTTAGCTTATTTCGATGCAGAACGTGTGGAAAAGGAGAATATCGCGTTTCCGAGCCTCCTAGAGTGATTTATCGTTATATCGAACGATTGCGAGGGCTGGGAAGTGAATCCTTAGCTTCTTTCGATGCAGAACGTGTGGAAAAGGTAAATATCGCGTTTCCGAGTCTCCTACAGTGATTTATCGTTATATCGAACGATTGCGAGGGCTGGCAAGTGAATCCTTAGCTTCTTTCGATGCAGAACGTGTGGCAAAGGTAAATATCGCGTTTCCGAGTCTCCTACAGTGATTTATCGTTATATCGAACGATTGCGAGGGCTGGCAAGTGAATCCTTAGCTTCTTTCGATGCAGAACGTGTGGAAAAGGTGAATATCGCGTTTCCGAGCCTCCTAGAGTGATTTATCGTTATATCGAACGATTGCGAGGGCTGGGAAGTGAATCCTTAGCTTCTTTCGATGCAGAACGTGTGGAAAAGGTAAATATCGCGTTTCCGAGTCTCCTACAGTGATTTATCGTTATATCGAACGATTGCGAGGGCTGGCAAGTGAATCCTTAGCTTCTTTCGATGCAGAACGTGTGGAAAAGGAGAATATCGCGTTTCCGAGCCTCCTAGAGTGATTTATCGTTATATCGAACGATTGCGAGGGCTGGCAAGTGAATCCTTAGCTTCTTTCGATGCAGAACGTGTGGAAAAGGTGAATATCGCGTTTCCGAGCCTCCTAGAGTGATTTATCGTTATATCGAACGATTGCGAGGGCTGGGAAGTGAATCCTTAGCTTATTTCGATGCAGAACGTGTGGAAAAGGAGAATATCGCGTTTCCGAGCCTCCTAGAGTGATTTATCGTTATATCGAACGATTGCGAGGGCTGGGAAGTGAATCCTTAGCTTCTTTCGATGCAGAACGTGTGGAAAAGGTAAATATCGCGTTTCCGAGTCTCCTACAGTGATTTATCGTTATATCGAACGATTGCGAGGGCTGGCAAGTGAATCCTTAGCTTCTTTCGATGCAGAACGTGTGGCAAAGGTAAATATCGCGTTTCCGAGTCTCCTACCGTGATTTATCGTTATATCGAACGATTGCGAGGGCTGGCAAGTGAATCCTTAGCTTCTTTCGATGCAGAACGTGTGGAAAAGGTGAATATCGCGTTTCCGAGCCTCCTAGAGTGATTTATCGTTATATCGAACGATTGCGAGCGCTGGGAAGTGAATCCTTAGCTTATTTCGATGCAGAACGTGTGGAAAAGGTGAATATCGCGTTTCCGAGCCTCCTATAGTGATTTATCGTTATATCGAACGATTGCGAGGGCTGGGAAGTGAATCCTTAGCTTCTTTCGATGCAGAACGTGTGGAAAAGGTAAATATCGCGTTTCCGAGTCTCCTACAGTGATTTATCGTTATATCGAACGATTGCGAGGGCTGGGAAGTGAATCCTTAGTTTATTTCGATGCAGAACGTGTGGAAAAGGAGAATATCGCGTTTCCGAGCCTCCTAGAGTGATTTATCGTTATATCGAACGATTGCGAGGGCTGGGAAGTGAATCCTTAGCTTCTTTCGATGCAGAACGTGTGGAAAAGGTAAATATCGCGTTTCCGAGTCTCCTACAGTGATTTATCGTTATATCGAAAGATTGCGAGGGCTGGCAAGTGAATCCTTAGCTTCATTCGATGCAGAACGTGTGGAAAAGGTGAATATCGCGTTTCCGAGCCTCCTAGAGTGATTCATCGTTATATCGAACGATTGTGAGGGCTGGGAAGTGAATCCTTAGCTTCTTTCGATGCAGAACGTGTGGAAAAGGTAAATATCGCGTTTTCGAGTCTCCTACAGTGATTTATCGTTATATCGAACGATTGCGAGGGCTGGCAAGTGAATCCTTAGCTTCTTTCGATGCAGAACGTGTGGAAAAGGTAAATATCGCGTTTCCGAGTCTCCTACAGTGATTTATCGTTATATCGAACGATTGCGAGGGCTGGCAAGTGAATCCTTAGCTTCTTTCGATGCAGAACGTGTGGCAAAGGTAAATATCGCGTTTCCGAGTCTCCTACAGTGATTTATCGTTATATCGAACGATTGCGAGGGCTGGCAAGTGAATCCTTAGCTTCTTTCGATGCAGAACGTGTGGAAAAGGTGAATATCGCGTTTCCGAGCCTCCTAGAGTGATTTATCGTTATATCGAACGATTGCGAGGGCTGGGAAGTGAATCCTTAGCTTATTTCGATGCAGAACGTGTGGAAAAGGAGAATATCGCGTTTCCGAGCCTCCTAGAGTGATTTATCGTTATATCGAACGATTGCGAGGGCTGGGAAGTGAATCCTTAGCTTCTTTCGATGCAGAACGTGTGGAAAAGGTAAATATCGCGTTTCCGAGTCTCCTACAGTGATTTATCGTTATATCGAACGATTGCGAGGGCTGGGAAGTGAATCCTTAGCTTCTTTCGATGCAGAACGTGTGGCAAAGGTAAATATCGCGTTTCCGAGTCTCCTACAGTGATTTATCGTTATATCGAACGATTGCGAGGGCTGGGAAGTGAATCCTTAGCTTCTTTCGATGCAGAACGTGTGGAAAAGGTAAATATCGCGTTTCCGAGTCTCCTACAGTGATTTATCGTTATATCGAACGATTGCGAGGGCTGGCAAGTGAATCCTTAGCTTCTTTCGATGCAGAACGTGTGGAAAAGGTGAATATCGCGTTTCCGAGCCTCCTAGAGTGATTTATCGTTATATCGAACGATTGCGAGGGCTGGGAAGTGAATCCTTAGCTTATTTCGATGCAGATCGTGTGGGAAAGGAGAATATCGCGTTTCCGAGTCTCCTACAGTGATATATCGTTATATCGAACGATTGCGAGGGCTGGGAAGTGAATCCTTAGCTTCTTTCGATGCAGAACGTGTGGCAAAGGTAAATATCGCGTTTCCGAGTCTCCTACAGTGATTTATCGTTATATCGAACGATTGCGAGGGCTGGGAAGTGAATCCTTAGCTTCTTTCGATGCAGAACGTGTGGAAAAGGTAAATATCGCGTTTCCGAGTCTCCTACAGTGATTTATCGTTATATCGAACGATTGCGAGGGCTGGCAAGTGAATCCTTAGCTTCTTTCGATGCAGAACGTGTGGAAAAGGTGAATATCGCGTTTCCGAGCCTCCTAGAGTGATTTATCGTTATATCGAACGATTGCGAGGGCTGGGAAGTGAATCCTTAGCTTATTTCGATGCAGATCGTGTGGGAAAGGAGAATATCGCGTTTCCGAGTCTCCTACAGTGATTTATCGTTATATCGAACGATTGCGAGGGCTGGGAAGTGAATCCTTAGCTTCTTTCGATGCAGAACGTGTGGCAAAGGAAAATATCGCGTTTCCGAGTCTCCTACAGTGATTTATCGTTATATCGAACGATTGCAAGGGCTGGCAAGTGAATCCTTAGCTTCTTTCGATGCAGAACGTGTAGCAAAGGTAAATATCGCGTTTCCGAGTCTCCTACAGTGATTTATCGTTATATCGAACGATTGCGAGGGCTGGGAAGTGAATCCTTAGCTTCTTTCGATGCAGAACGTGTGGCAAAGGTAAATATCGCGTTTCCGAGTCTCCTACAGTGATTTATCGTTATATCGAACGATTGCGAGGGCTGGGAAGTGAATCCTTAGCTTATTTCGATGCAGAACGTGTGGAAAAGGAGAATATCGCGTTTCCGAGTCTCCTACCGTGATTTATCGTTATATCGAACGATTGCGAGGGCTGGGAAGTGAATCCTTAGCTTCATTCGATGCAGAACGTGTGGAAAAGGTGAATATCGCGTTTCCGAGCCTCCTAGAGTGATTCATCGTTATATCGAACGATTGCGAGGGCTGGGAAGTGAATCCTTAGCTTCTTTCGATGCAGAACGTGTGGAAAAGGTAAATATCGCGTTTTCGAGTCTCCTACAGTGATTTATCGTTATATCGAACGATTGCGAGGGCTGGCAAGTGAATCCTTAGCTTCTTTCGATGCAGAACGTGTGGAAAAGGTGAATATCGCGTTTCCGAGCCTCCTAGAGTGATTTATCGTTATATCGAACGATTGCGAGGGCTGGGAAGTGAATCCTTAGCTTATTTCGATGCAGAACGTGTGGAAAAGGAGAATATCGCGTTTCCGAGCCTCCTAGAGTGATTTATCGTTATATCGAACGATTGCGAGGGCTGGGAAGTGAATCCTTAGCTTCTTTCGATGCAGAACGTGTGGAAAAGGTAAATATCGCGTTTCCGAGTCTCCTACAGTGATTTATCGTTATATCGAACGATTGCGAGGGCTGGCAAGTGAATCCTTAGCTTCTTTCGATGCAGAACGTGTGGAAAAGGTAAATATCGCGTTTCCGAGTCTCCTACAGTGATTTATCGTTATATCGAACGATTGCGAGGGCTGGCAAGTGAATCCTTAGCTTCTTTCGATGCAGAACGTGTGGAAAAGGTGAATATCGCGTTTCCGAGCCTCCTAGAGTGATTTATCGTTATATCGAACGATTGCGAGGGCTGGGAAGTGAATCCTTAGCTTATTTCGATGCAGATCGTGTGGGAAAGGAGAATATCGCGTTTCCGAGTCTCCTACAGTGATTTATCGTTATATCGAACGATTGCGAGGGCTGGGAAGTGAATCCTTAGCTTCTTTCGATGCAGAACGTGTGGCAAAGGTAAATATCGCGTTTCCGAGTCTCCTACAGTGATTTATCGTTATATCGAACGATTGCGAGGGCTGGGAAGTGAATCCTTAGCTTCTTTCGATGCAGAACGTGTGGAAAAGGTAAATATCGCGTTTCCGAGTCTCCTACAGTGATTTATCGTTATATCGAACGATTGCGAGGGCTGGCAAGTGAATCCTTAGCTTCTTTCGATGCAGAACGTGTGGAAAAGGTGAATATCGCGTTTCCGAGCCTCCTAGAGTGATTTATCGTTATATCGAACGATTGCGAGGGCTGGGAAGTGAATCCTTAGCTTATTTCGATGCAGATCGTGTGGGAAAGGAGAATATCGCGTTTCCGAGTCTCCTACAGTGATTTATCGTTATATCGAACGATTGCGAGGGCTGGGAAGTGAATCCTTAGCTTCTTTCGATGCAGAACGTGTGGCAAAGGTAAATATCGCGTTTCCGAGTCTCCTACAGTGATTTATCGTTATATCGAACGATTGCGAGGGCTGGGAAGTGAATCCTTAGCTTCTTTCGATGCAGAACGTGTGGAAAAGGTAAATATCGCGTTTCCGAGTCTCCTACAGTGATTTATCGTTATATCGAACGATTGCGAGGGCTGGCAAGTGAATCCTTAGCTTCTTTCGATGCAGAACGTGTGGAAAAGGTGAATATCGCGTTTCCGAGCCTCCTAGAGTGATTTATCGTTATATCGAACGATTGCGAGGGCTGGGAAGTGAATCCTTAGCTTATTTCGATGCAGATCGTGTGGGAAAGGAGAATATCGCGTTTCCGAGTCTCCTACAGTGATTTATCGTTATATCGAACGATTGCGAGGGCTGGGAAGTGAATCCTTAGCTTCTTTCGATGCAGAACGTGTGGCAAAGGAAAATATCGCGTTTCCGAGTCTCCTACAGTGATTTATCGTTATATCGAACGATTGCAAGGGCTGGCACGTGAATCCTTAGCTTCTTTCGATGCAGAACGTGTAGCAAAGGTAAATATCGCGTTTCCGAGTCTCCTACAGTGATTTATCGTTATATCGAACGATTGCGAGGGCTGGGAAGTGAATCCTTAGCTTCTTTCGATGCAGAACGTGTGGCAAAGGTAAATATCGCGTTTCCGAGTCTCCTACAGTGATTTATCGTTATATCGAACGATTGCGAGGGCTGGGAAGTGAATCCTTAGCTTATTTCGATGCAGAACGTGTGGAAAAGGAGAATATCGCGTTTCCGAGCCTCCTAGAGTGATTTATCGTTATATCGAACGATTGCGAGGGCTGGGAAGTGAATCCTTAGCTTCTTTCGATGCAGAACGTGTGGAAAAGGTAAATATCGCGTTTCCGAGTCTCCTACAGTGATTTATCGTTATATCGAACGATTGCGAGGGCTGGCAAGTGAATCCTTAGCTTCTTTCGATGCAGAACGTGTGGCAAAGGTAAATATCGCGTTTCCGAGTCTCCTACAGTGATTTATCGTTATATCGAACGATTGCGAGGGCTGGCAAGTGAATCCTTAGCTTCTTTCGATGCAGAACGTGTGGAAAAGGTGAATATCGCGTTTCCGAGCCTCCTAGAGTGATTTATCGTTATATCGAACGATTGCGAGGGCTGGGAAGTGAATCCTTAGCTTCTTTCGATGCAGAACGTGTGGAAAAGGTAAATATCGCGTTTCCGAGTCTCCTACAGTGATTTATCGTTATATCGAACGATTGCGAGGGCTGGGAAGTGAATCCTTAGCTTCTTTCGATGCAGAACGTGTGGCAAAGGTAAATATCGCGTTTCCGAGTCTCCTACAGTGATTTATCGTTATATCGAACGATTGCGAGGGCTGGGAAGTGAATCCTTAGCTTCTTTCGATGCAGAACGTGTGGAAAAGGTAAATATCGCGTTTCCGAGTCTCCTACAGTGATTTATCGTTATATCGAACGATTGCGAGGGCTGGCAAGTGAATCCTTAGCTTCTTTCGATGCAGTACGTGTGGAAAAGGTGAATATCGCGTTTCCGAGCCTCCTAGAGTGATTTATCGTTATATCGAACGATTGCGAGGGCTGGGAAGTGAATCCTTAGCTTATTTCGATGCAGATCGTGTGGGAAAGGAGAATATCGCGTTTCCGAGTCTCCTACAGTGATTTATCGTTATATCGAACGATTGCGAGGGCTGGGAAGTGAATCCTTAGCTTCTTTCGATGCAGAACGTGTGGCAAAGGTAAATATCGCGTTTCCGAGTCTCCTTCAGTGATTTATCGTTATATCGAACGATTGCGAGGGCTGGGAAGTGAATCCTTAGCTTCTTTCGATGCAGAACGTGTGGAAAAGGTAAATATCGCGTTTCCGAGTCTCCTACAGTGATTTATCGTTATATCGAACGATTGCGAGGGCTGGCAAGTGAATCCTTAGCTTCTTTCGATGCAGAACGTGTGGAAAAGGTGAATATCGCGTTTCCGAGCCTCCTAGAGTGATTTATCGTTATATCGAACGATTGCGAGGGCTGGGAAGTGAATCCTTAGCTTATTTCGATGCAGATCGTGTGGGAAAGGAGAATATCGCGTTTCCGAGTCTCCTACAGTGATTTATCGTTATATCGAACGATTGCGAGGGCTGGGAAGTGAATCCTTAGCTTCTTTCGATGCAGAACGTGTGGCAAAGGAAAATATCGCGTTTCCGAGTCTCCTACAGTGATTTATCGTTATATCGAACGATTGCAAGGGCTGGCAAGTGAATCCTTAGCTTCTTTCGATGCAGAACGTGTAGCAAAGGTAAATATCGCGTTTCCGAGTCTCCTACAGTGATTTATCGATATATCGAACGATTGCGAGGGCTGGGAAGTGAATCCTTGGATTCTTTCGATGCAGAACGTGTGGCAAAGGTAAATATCGCGTTTCCGAGTCTCCTACAGTGATTTATCGTTATATCGAACGATTGCGAGGGCTGGGAAGTGAATCCTTAGCTTATTTCGATGCAGAACGTGTGGAAAAGGAGAATATCGCGTTTCCGAGCCTCCTAGAGTGATTTATCGTTATATCGAACGATTGCGAGGGCTGGGAAGTGAATCCTTAGCTTCTTTCGATGCAGAACGTGTGGAAAAGGTAAATATCGCGTTTCCGAGTCTCCTACAGTGATTTATCGTTATATCGAACGATTGCGAGGGCTGGCAAGTGAATCCTTAGCTTCTTTCGATGCAGAACGTGTGGAAAAGGTGAATATCGCGTTTCCGAGCCTCCTAGAGTGATTTATCGTTATATCGAACGATTGCGAGGGCTGGGAAGTGAATCCTTAGCTTCTTTCGATGCAGAACGTGTGGAAAAGGTGAATATCGCGTTTCCGAGCCTCCTATAGTGATTTATCGTTATATCGAACGATTGCGAGGGCTGGGAAGTGAATCCTTAGCTTCTTTCGATGCAGAACGTGTGGAAAAGGTAAATATCGCGTTTCCGAGTCTCCTACAGTGATTTATCGTTATATCGAACGATTGCGAGGGCTGGGAAGTGAATCCTTAGTTTATTTCGATGCAGAACGTGTGGAAAAGGAGAATATCGCGTTTCCGAGCCTCCTAGAGTGATTTATCGTTATATCGAACGATTGCGAGGGCTGGCAAGTGAATCCTTAGCTTCTTTCGATGCAGAACGTGTGGAAAAGGTGAATATCGCGTTTCCGAGCCTCCTAGAGTGATTTATCGTTATATCGAACGATTGCGAGGGCTGGGAAGTGAATCCTTAGCTTATTTCGATGCAGAACGTGTGGAAAAGGAGAATATCGCGTTTCCGAGCCTCCTAGAGTGATTTATCGTTATATCGAACGATTGCGAGGGCTGGGAAGTGAATCCTTAGCTTCTTTCGATGCAGAACGTGTGGAAAAGGTAAATATCGCGTTTCCGAGTCTCCTACAGTGATTTATCGTTATATCGAACGATTGCGAGGGCTGGCAAGTGAATCCTTAGCTTCTTTCGATGCAGAACGTGTGGCAAAGGTAAATATCGCGTTTCCGAGTCTCCTACCGTGATTTATCGTTATATCGAACGATTGCGAGGGCTGGCAAGTGAATCCTTAGCTTCTTTCGATGCAGAACGTGTGGAAAAGGTGAATATCGCGTTTCCGAGCCTCCTAGAGTGATTTATCGTTATATCGAACGATTGCGAGCGCTGGGAAGTGAATCCTTAGCTTATTTCGATGCAGAACGTGTGGAAAAGGTGAATATCGCGTTTCCGAGCCTCCTATAGTGATTTATCGTTATATCGAACGATTGCGAGGGCTGGGAAGTGAATCCTTAGCTTCTTTCGATGCAGAACGTGTGGAAAAGGTAAATATCGCGTTTCCGAGTCTCCTACAGTGATTTATCGTTATATCGAACGATTGCGAGGGCTGGGAAGTGAATCCTTAGTTTATTTCGATGCAGAACGTGTGGAAAAGGAGAATATCGCGTTTCCGAGCCTCCTAGAGTGATTTATCGTTATATCGAACGATTGCGAGGGCTGGGAAGTGAATCCTTAGCTTCTTTCGATGCAGAACGTGTGGAAAAGGTAAATATCGCGTTTCCGAGTCTCCTACAGTGATTTATCGTTATATCGAAAGATTGCGAGGGCTGGCAAGTGAATCCTTAGCTTCATTCGATGCAGAACGTGTGGAAAAGGTGAATATCGCGTTTCCGAGCCTCCTAGAGTGATTCATCGTTATATCGAACGATTGTGAGGGCTGGGAAGTGAATCCTTAGCTTCTTTCGATGCAGAACGTGTGGAAAAGGTAAATATCGCGTTTTCGAGTCTCCTACAGTGATTTATCGTTATATCGAACGATTGCGAGGGCTGGCAAGTGAATCCTTAGCTTCTTTCGATGCAGAACGTGTGGAAAAGGTAAATATCGCGTTTCCGAGTCTCCTACAGTGATTTATCGTTATATCGAACGATTGCGAGGGCTGGCAAGTGAATCCTTAGCTTCTTTCGATGCAGAACGTGTGGAAAAGGAGAATATCGCGTTTCCGAGCCTCCTAGAGTGATTTATCGTTATATCGAACGATTGCGAGGGCTGGCAAGTGAATCCTTAGCTTCTTTCGATGCAGAACGTGTGGAAAAGGTGAATATCGCGTTTCCGAGCCTCCTAGAGTGATTTATCGTTATATCGAACGATTGCGAGGGCTGGGAAGTGAATCCTTAGCTTATTTCGATGCAGAACGTGTGGAAAAGGAGAATATCGCGTTTCCGAGCCTCCTAGAGTGATTTATCGTTATATCGAACGATTGCGAGGGCTGGGAAGTGAATCCTTAGCTTCTTTCGATGCAGAACGTGTGGAAAAGGTAAATATCGCGTTTCCGAGTCTCCTACAGTGATTTATCGTTATATCGAACGATTGCGAGGGCTGGCAAGTGAATCCTTAGCTTCTTTCGATGCAGAACGTGTGGCAAAGGTAAATATCGCGTTTCCGAGTCTCCTACCGTGATTTATCGTTATATCGAACGATTGCGAGGGCTGGCAAGTGAATCCTTAGCTTCTTTCGATGCAGAACGTGTGGAAAAGGTGAATATCGCGTTTCCGAGCCTCCTAGAGTGATTTATCGTTATATCGAACGATTGCGAGCGCTGGGAAGTGAATCCTTAGCTTATTTCGATGCAGAACGTGTGGAAAAGGTGAATATCGCGTTTCCGAGCCTCCTATAGTGATTTATCGTTATATCGAACGATTGCGAGGGCTGGGAAGTGAATCCTTAGCTTCTTTCGATGCAGAACGTGTGGAAAAGGTAAATATCGCGTTTCCGAGTCTCCTACAGTGATTTATCGTTATATCGAACGATTGCGAGGGCTGGGAAGTGAATCCTTAGTTTATTTCGATGCAGAACGTGTGGAAAAGGAGAATATCGCGTTTCCGAGCCTCCTAGAGTGATTTATCGTTATATCGAACGATTGCGAGGGCTGGGAAGTGAATCCTTAGCTTCTTTCGATGCAGAACGTGTGGAAAAGGTAAATATCGCGTTTCCGAGTCTCCTACAGTGATTTATCGTTATATCGAAAGATTGCGAGGGCTGGCAAGTGAATCCTTAGCTTCATTCGATGCAGAACGTGTGGAAAAGGTGAATATCGCGTTTCCGAGCCTCCTAGAGTGATTCATCGTTATATCGAACGATTGTGAGGGCTGGGAAGTGAATCCTTAGCTTCTTTCGATGCAGAACGTGTGGAAAAGGTAAATATCGCGTTTTCGAGTCTCCTACAGTGATTTATCGTTATATCGAACGATTGCGAGGGCTGGCAAGTGAATCCTTAGCTTCTTTCGATGCAGAACGTGTGGAAAAGGTAAATATCGCGTTTCCGAGTCTCCTACAGTGATTTATCGTTATATCGAACGATTGCGAGGGCTGGCAAGTGAATCCTTAGCTTCTTTCGATGCAGAACGTGTGGCAAAGGTAAATATCGCGTTTCCGAGTCTCCTACAGTGATTTATCGTTATATCGAACGATTGCGAGGGCTGGCAAGTGAATCCTTAGCTTCTTTCGATGCAGAACGTGTGGAAAAGGTGAATATCGCGTTTCCGAGCCTCCTAGAGTGATTTATCGTTATATCGAACGATTGCGAGGGCTGGGAAGTGAATCCTTAGCTTATTTCGATGCAGAACGTGTGGAAAAGGAGAATATCGCGTTTCCGAGCCTCCTAGAGTGATTTATCGTTATATCGAACGATTGCGAGGGCTGGGAAGTGAATCCTTAGCTTCTTTCGATGCAGAACGTGTGGAAAAGGTAAATATCGCGTTTCCGAGTCTCCTACAGTGATTTATCGTTATATCGAACGATTGCGAGGGCTGGGAAGTGAATCCTTAGCTTCTTTCGATGCAGAACGTGTGGCAAAGGTAAATATCGCGTTTCCGAGTCTCCTACAGTGATTTATCGTTATATCGAACGATTGCGAGGGCTGGGAAGTGAATCCTTAGCTTCTTTCGATGCAGAACGTGTGGAAAAGGTAAATATCGCGTTTCCGAGTCTCCTACAGTGATTTATCGTTATATCGAACGATTGCGAGGGCTGGCAAGTGAATCCTTAGCTTCTTTCGATGCAGAACGTGTGGAAAAGGTGAATATCGCGTTTCCGAGCCTCCTAGAGTGATTTATCGTTATATCGAACGATTGCGAGGGCTGGGAAGTGAATCCTTAGCTTATTTCGATGCAGATCGTGTGGGAAAGGAGAATATCGCGTTTCCGAGTCTCCTACAGTGATATATCGTTATATCGAACGATTGCGAGGGCTGGGAAGTGAATCCTTAGCTTCTTTCGATGCAGAACGTGTGGCAAAGGTAAATATCGCGTTTCCGAGTCTCCTACAGTGATTTATCGTTATATCGAACGATTGCGAGGGCTGGGAAGTGAATCCTTAGCTTCTTTCGATGCAGAACGTGTGGAAAAGGTAAATATCGCGTTTCCGAGTCTCCTACAGTGATTTATCGTTATATCGAACGATTGCGAGGGCTGGCAAGTGAATCCTTAGCTTCTTTCGATGCAGAACGTGTGGAAAAGGTGAATATCGCGTTTCCGAGCCTCCTAGAGTGATTTATCGTTATATCGAACGATTGCGAGGGCTGGGAAGTGAATCCTTAGCTTATTTCGATGCAGATCGTGTGGGAAAGGAGAATATCGCGTTTCCGAGTCTCCTACAGTGATTTATCGTTATATCGAACGATTGCGAGGGCTGGGAAGTGAATCCTTAGCTTCTTTCGATGCAGAACGTGTGGCAAAGGAAAATATCGCGTTTCCGAGTCTCCTACAGTGATTTATCGTTATATCGAACGATTGCAAGGGCTGGCAAGTGAATCCTTAGCTTCTTTCGATGCAGAACGTGTAGCAAAGGTAAATATCGCGTTTCCGAGTCTCCTACAGTGATTTATCGTTATATCGAACGATTGCGAGGGCTGGGAAGTGAATCCTTAGCTTCTTTCGATGCAGAACGTGTGGCAAAGGTAAATATCGCGTTTCCGAGTCTCCTACAGTGATTTATCGTTATATCGAACGATTGCGAGGGCTGGGAAGTGAATCCTTAGCTTATTTCGATGCAGAACGTGTGGAAAAGGAGAATATCGCGTTTCCGAGTCTCCTACCGTGATTTATCGTTATATCGAACGATTGCGAGGGCTGGGAAGTGAATCCTTAGCTTCATTCGATGCAGAACGTGTGGAAAAGGTGAATATCGCGTTTCCGAGCCTCCTAGAGTGATTCATCGTTATATCGAACGATTGCGAGGGCTGGGAAGTGAATCCTTAGCTTCTTTCGATGCAGAACGTGTGGAAAAGGTAAATATCGCGTTTTCGAGTCTCCTACAGTGATTTATCGTTATATCGAACGATTGCGAGGGCTGGCAAGTGAATCCTTAGCTTCTTTCGATGCAGAACGTGTGGAAAAGGTGAATATCGCGTTTCCGAGCCTCCTAGAGTGATTTATCGTTATATCGAACGATTGCGAGGGCTGGGAAGTGAATCCTTAGCTTATTTCGATGCAGAACGTGTGGAAAAGGAGAATATCGCGTTTCCGAGCCTCCTAGAGTGATTTATCGTTATATCGAACGATTGCGAGGGCTGGGAAGTGAATCCTTAGCTTCTTTCGATGCAGAACGTGTGGAAAAGGTAAATATCGCGTTTCCGAGTCTCCTACAGTGATTTATCGTTATATCGAACGATTGCGAGGGCTGGCAAGTGAATCCTTAGCTTCTTTCGATGCAGAACGTGTGGAAAAGGTAAATATCGCGTTTCCGAGTCTCCTACAGTGATTTATCGTTATATCGAACGATTGCGAGGGCTGGCAAGTGAATCCTTAGCTTCTTTCGATGCAGAACGTGTGGAAAAGGTGAATATCGCGTTTCCGAGCCTCCTAGAGTGATTTATCGTTATATCGAACGATTGCGAGGGCTGGGAAGTGAATCCTTAGCTTATTTCGATGCAGATCGTGTGGGAAAGGAGAATATCGCGTTTCCGAGTCTCCTACAGTGATTTATCGTTATATCGAACGATTGCGAGGGCTGGGAAGTGAATCCTTAGCTTCTTTCGATGCAGAACGTGTGGCAAAGGTAAATATCGCGTTTCCGAGTCTCCTACAGTGATTTATCGTTATATCGAACGATTGCGAGGGCTGGGAAGTGAATCCTTAGCTTCTTTCGATGCAGAACGTGTGGAAAAGGTAAATATCGCGTTTCCGAGTCTCCTACAGTGATTTATCGTTATATCGAACGATTGCGAGGGCTGGCAAGTGAATCCTTAGCTTCTTTCGATGCAGAACGTGTGGAAAAGGTGAATATCGCGTTTCCGAGCCTCCTAGAGTGATTTATCGTTATATCGAACGATTGCGAGGGCTGGGAAGTGAATCCTTAGCTTATTTCGATGCAGATCGTGTGGGAAAGGAGAATATCGCGTTTCCGAGTCTCCTACAGTGATTTATCGTTATATCGAACGATTGCGAGGGCTGGGAAGTGAATCCTTAGCTTCTTTCGATGCAGAACGTGTGGCAAAGGTAAATATCGCGTTTCCGAGTCTCCTACAGTGATTTATCGTTATATCGAACGATTGCGAGGGCTGGGAAGTGAATCCTTAGCTTCTTTCGATGCAGAACGTGTGGAAAAGGTAAATATCGCGTTTCCGAGTCTCCTACAGTGATTTATCGTTATATCGAACGATTGCGAGGGCTGGCAAGTGAATCCTTAGCTTCTTTCGATGCAGAACGTGTGGAAAAGGTGAATATCGCGTTTCCGAGCCTCCTAGAGTGATTTATCGTTATATCGAACGATTGCGAGGGCTGGGAAGTGAATCCTTAGCTTATTTCGATGCAGATCGTGTGGGAAAGGAGAATATCGCGTTTCCGAGTCTCCTACAGTGATTTATCGTTATATCGAACGATTGCGAGGGCTGGGAAGTGAATCCTTAGCTTCTTTCGATGCAGAACGTGTGGCAAAGGAAAATATCGCGTTTCCGAGTCTCCTACAGTGATTTATCGTTATATCGAACGATTGCAAGGGCTGGCACGTGAATCCTTAGCTTCTTTCGATGCAGAACGTGTAGCAAAGGTAAATATCGCGTTTCCGAGTCTCCTACAGTGATTTATCGTTATATCGAACGATTGCGAGGGCTGGGAAGTGAATCCTTAGCTTCTTTCGATGCAGAACGTGTGGCAAAGGTAAATATCGCGTTTCCGAGTCTCCTACAGTGATTTATCGTTATATCGAACGATTGCGAGGGCTGGGAAGTGAATCCTTAGCTTATTTCGATGCAGAACGTGTGGAAAAGGAGAATATCGCGTTTCCGAGCCTCCTAGAGTGATTTATCGTTATATCGAACGATTGCGAGGGCTGGGAAGTGAATCCTTAGCTTCTTTCGATGCAGAACGTGTGGAAAAGGTAAATATCGCGTTTCCGAGTCTCCTACAGTGATTTATCGTTATATCGAACGATTGCGAGGGCTGGCAAGTGAATCCTTAGCTTCTTTCGATGCAGAACGTGTGGCAAAGGTAAATATCGCGTTTCCGAGTCTCCTACAGTGATTTATCGTTATATCGAACGATTGCGAGGGCTGGCAAGTGAATCCTTAGCTTCTTTCGATGCAGAACGTGTGGAAAAGGTGAATATCGCGTTTCCGAGCCTCCTAGAGTGATTTATCGTTATATCGAACGATTGCGAGGGCTGGGAAGTGAATCCTTAGCTTCTTTCGATGCAGAACGTGTGGAAAAGGTAAATATCGCGTTTCCGAGTCTCCTACAGTGATTTATCGTTATATCGAACGATTGCGAGGGCTGGGAAGTGAATCCTTAGCTTCTTTCGATGCAGAACGTGTGGCAAAGGTAAATATCGCGTTTCCGAGTCTCCTACAGTGATTTATCGTTATATCGAACGATTGCGAGGGCTGGGAAGTGAATCCTTAGCTTCTTTCGATGCAGAACGTGTGGAAAAGGTAAATATCGCGTTTCCGAGTCTCCTACAGTGATTTATCGTTATATCGAACGATTGCGAGGGCTGGCAAGTGAATCCTTAGCTTCTTTCGATGCAGAACGTGTGGAAAAGGTGAATATCGCGTTTCCGAGCCTCCTAGAGTGATTTATCGTTATATCGAACGATTGCGAGGGCTGGGAAGTGAATCCTTAGCTTATTTCGATGCAGATCGTGTGGGAAAGGAGAATATCGCGTTTCCGAGTCTCCTACAGTGATTTATCGTTATATCGAACGATTGCGAGGGCTGGGAAGTGAATCCTTAGCTTCTTTCGATGCAGAACGTGTGGCAAAGGTAAATATCGCGTTTCCGAGTCTCCTTCAGTGATTTATCGTTATATCGAACGATTGCGAGGGCTGGGAAGTGAATCCTTAGCTTCTTTCGATGCAGAACGTGTGGAAAAGGTAAATATCGCGTTTCCGAGTCTCCTACAGTGATTTATCGTTATATCGAACGATTGCGAGGGCTGGCAAGTGAATCCTTAGCTTCTTTCGATGCAGAACGTGTGGAAAAGGTGAATATCGCGTTTCCGAGCCTCCTAGAGTGATTTATCGTTATATCGAACGATTGCGAGGGCTGGGAAGTGAATCCTTAGCTTATTTCGATGCAGATCGTGTGGGAAAGGAGAATATCGCGTTTCCGAGTCTCCTACAGTGATTTATCGTTATATCGAACGATTGCGAGGGCTGGGAAGTGAATCCTTAGCTTCTTTCGATGCAGAACGTGTGGCAAAGGAAAATATCGCGTTTCCGAGTCTCCTACAGTGATTTATCGTTATATCGAACGATTGCAAGGGCTGGCAAGTGAATCCTTAGCTTCTTTCGATGCAGAACGTGTAGCAAAGGTAAATATCGCGTTTCCGAGTCTCCTACAGTGATTTATCGATATATCGAACGATTGCGAGGGCTGGGAAGTGAATCCTTGGATTCTTTCGATGCAGAACGTGTGGCAAAGGTAAATATCGCGTTTCCGAGTCTCCTACAGTGATTTATCGTTATATCGAACGATTGCGAGGGCTGGGAAGTGAATCCTTAGCTTATTTCGATGCAGAACGTGTGGAAAAGGAGAATATCGCGTTTCCGAGCCTCCTAGAGTGATTTATCGTTATATCGAACGATTGCGAGGGCTGGGAAGTGAATCCTTAGCTTCTTTCGATGCAGAACGTGTGGAAAAGGTAAATATCGCGTTTCCGAGTCTCCTACAGTGATTTATCGTTATATCGAACGATTGCGAGGGCTGGCAAGTGAATCCTTAGCTTCTTTCGATGCAGAACGTGTGGAAAAGGTGAATATCGCGTTTCCGAGCCTCCTAGAGTGATTTATCGTTATATCGAACGATTGCGAGGGCTGGGAAGTGAATCCTTAGCTTCTTTCGATGCAGAACGTGTGGAAAAGGTGAATATCGCGTTTCCGAGCCTCCTATAGTGATTTATCGTTATATCGAACGATTGCGAGGGCTGGGAAGTGAATCCTTAGCTTCTTTCGATGCAGAACGTGTGGAAAAGGTAAATATCGCGTTTCCGAGTCTCCTACAGTGATTTATCGTTATATCGAACGATTGCGAGGGCTGGGAAGTGAATCCTTAGTTTATTTCGATGCAGAACGTGTGGAAAAGGAGAATATCGCGTTTCCGAGCCTCCTAGAGTGATTTATCGTTATATCGAACGATTGCGAGGGCTGGCAAGTGAATCCTTAGCTTCTTTCGATGCAGAACGTGTGGAAAAGGTGAATATCGCGTTTCCGAGCCTCCTAGAGTGATTTATCGTTATATCGAACGATTGCGAGGGCTGGGAAGTGAATCCTTAGCTTATTTCGATGCAGAACGTGTGGAAAAGGAGAATATCGCGTTTCCGAGCCTCCTAGAGTGATTTATCGTTATATCGAACGATTGCGAGGGCTGGGAAGTGAATCCTTAGCTTCTTTCGATGCAGAACGTGTGGAAAAGGTAAATATCGCGTTTCCGAGTCTCCTACAGTGATTTATCGTTATATCGAACGATTGCGAGGGCTGGCAAGTGAATCCTTAGCTTCTTTCGATGCAGAACGTGTGGCAAAGGTAAATATCGCGTTTCCGAGTCTCCTACCGTGATTTATCGTTATATCGAACGATTGCGAGGGCTGGCAAGTGAATCCTTAGCTTCTTTCGATGCAGAACGTGTGGAAAAGGTGAATATCGCGTTTCCGAGCCTCCTAGAGTGATTTATCGTTATATCGAACGATTGCGAGCGCTGGGAAGTGAATCCTTAGCTTATTTCGATGCAGAACGTGTGGAAAAGGTGAATATCGCGTTTCCGAGCCTCCTATAGTGATTTATCGTTATATCGAACGATTGCGAGGGCTGGGAAGTGAATCCTTAGCTTCTTTCGATGCAGAACGTGTGGAAAAGGTAAATATCGCGTTTCCGAGTCTCCTACAGTGATTTATCGTTATATCGAACGATTGCGAGGGCTGGGAAGTGAATCCTTAGTTTATTTCGATGCAGAACGTGTGGAAAAGGAGAATATCGCGTTTCCGAGCCTCCTAGAGTGATTTATCGTTATATCGAACGATTGCGAGGGCTGGGAAGTGAATCCTTAGCTTCTTTCGATGCAGAACGTGTGGAAAAGGTAAATATCGCGTTTCCGAGTCTCCTACAGTGATTTATCGTTATATCGAAAGATTGCGAGGGCTGGCAAGTGAATCCTTAGCTTCATTCGATGCAGAACGTGTGGAAAAGGTGAATATCGCGTTTCCGAGCCTCCTAGAGTGATTCATCGTTATATCGAACGATTGTGAGGGCTGGGAAGTGAATCCTTAGCTTCTTTCGATGCAGAACGTGTGGAAAAGGTAAATATCGCGTTTTCGAGTCTCCTACAGTGATTTATCGTTATATCGAACGATTGCGAGGGCTGGCAAGTGAATCCTTAGCTTCTTTCGATGCAGAACGTGTGGAAAAGGTAAATATCGCGTTTCCGAGTCTCCTACAGTGATTTATCGTTATATCGAACGATTGCGAGGGCTGGCAAGTGAATCCTTAGCTTCTTTCGATGCAGAACGTGTGGCAAAGGTAAATATCGCGTTTCCGAGTCTCCTACAGTGATTTATCGTTATATCGAACGATTGCGAGGGCTGGCAAGTGAATCCTTAGCTTCTTTCGATGCAGAACGTGTGGAAAAGGTGAATATCGCGTTTCCGAGCCTCCTAGAGTGATTTATCGTTATATCGAACGATTGCGAGGGCTGGGAAGTGAATCCTTAGCTTATTTCGATGCAGAACGTGTGGAAAAGGAGAATATCGCGTTTCCGAGCCTCCTAGAGTGATTTATCGTTATATCGAACGATTGCGAGGGCTGGGAAGTGAATCCTTAGCTTCTTTCGATGCAGAACGTGTGGAAAAGGTAAATATCGCGTTTCCGAGTCTCCTACAGTGATTTATCGTTATATCGAACGATTGCGAGGGCTGGGAAGTGAATCCTTAGCTTCTTTCGATGCAGAACGTGTGGCAAAGGTAAATATCGCGTTTCCGAGTCTCCTACAGTGATTTATCGTTATATCGAACGATTGCGAGGGCTGGGAAGTGAATCCTTAGCTTCTTTCGATGCAGAACGTGTGGAAAAGGTAAATATCGCGTTTCCGAGTCTCCTACAGTGATTTATCGTTATATCGAACGATTGCGAGGGCTGGCAAGTGAATCCTTAGCTGCTTTCGATGCAGAACGTGTGGAAAAGGTGAATATCGCGTTTCCGAGCCTCCTAGAGTGATTTATCGTTATATCGAACGATTGCGAGGGCTGGGAAGTGAATCCTTAGCTTATTTCGATGCAGATCGTGTGGGAAAGGAGAATATCGCGTTTCCGAGTCTCCTACAGTGATATATCGTTATATCGAACGATTGCGAGGGCTGGGAAGTGAATCCTTAGCTTCTTTCGATGCAGAACGTGTGGCAAAGGTAAATATCGCGTTTCCGAGTCTCCTACAGTGATTTATCGTTATATCGAACGATTGCGAGGGCTGGGAAGTGAATCCTTAGCTTCTTTCGATGCAGAACGTGTGGAAAAGGTAAATATCGCGTTTCCGAGTCTCCTACAGTGATTTATCGTTATATCGAACGATTGCGAGGGCTGGCAAGTGAATCCTTAGCTTCTTTCGATGCAGAACGTGTGGAAAAGGTGAATATCGCGTTTCCGAGCCTCCTAGAGTGATTTATCGTTATATCGAACGATTGCGAGGGCTGGGAAGTGAATCCTTAGCTTATTTCGATGCAGATCGTGTGGGAAAGGAGAATATCGCGTTTCCGAGTCTCCTACAGTGATTTATCGTTATATCGAACGATTGCGAGGGCTGGGAAGTGAATCCTTAGCTTCTTTCGATGCAGAACGTGTGGCAAAGGAAAATATCGCGTTTCCGAGTCTCCTACAGTGATTTATCGTTATATCGAACGATTGCAAGGGCTGGCAAGTGAATCCTTAGCTTCTTTCGATGCAGAACGTGTAGCAAAGGTAAATATCGCGTTTCCGAGTCTCCTACAGTGATTTATCGTTATATCGAACGATTGCGAGGGCTGGGAAGTGAATCCTTAGCTTCTTTCGATGCAGAACGTGTGGCAAAGGTAAATATCGCGTTTCCGAGTCTCCTACAGTGATTTATCGTTATATCGAACGATTGCGAGGGCTGGGAAGTGAATCCTTAGCTTATTTCGATGCAGAACGTGTGGAAAAGGAGAATATCGCGTTTCCGAGTCTCCTACCGTGATTTATCGTTATATCGAACGATTGCGAGGGCTGGGAAGTGAATCCTTAGCTTCTTTCGATGCAGAACGTGTGGAAAAGGTGAATATCGCGTTTCCGAGCCTCCTATAGTGATTTATCGTTATATCGAACGATTGCGAGGGCTGGGAAGTGAATCCTTAGCTTCTTTCGATGCAGAACGTGTGGAAAAGGTAAATATCGCGTTTCCGAGTCTCCTACAGTGATTTATCGTTATATCGAACGATTGCGAGGGCTGGGAAGTGAATCCTTAGTTTATTTCGATGCAGAACGTGTGGAAAAGGAGAATATCGCGTTTCCGAGCCTCCTAGAGTGATTTATCGTTATATCGAAAGATTGCGAGGGCTGGCAAGTGAATCCTTAGCTTCATTCGATGCAGAACGTGTGGAAAAGGTGAATATCGCGTTTCCGAGCCTCCTAGAGTGATTCATCGTTATATCGAACGATTGCGAGGGCTGGGAAGTGAATCCTTAGCTTCTTTCGATGCAGAACGTGTGGAAAAGGTAAATATCGCGTTTTCGAGTCTCCTACAGTGATTTATCGTTATATCGAACGATTGCGAGGGCTGGCAAGTGAATCCTTAGCTTCTTTCGATGCAGAACGTGTGGAAAAGGTGAATATCGCGTTTCCGAGCCTCCTAGAGTGATTTATCGTTATATCGAACGATTGCGAGGGCTGGGAAGTGAATCCTTAGCTTATTTCGATGCAGAACGTGTGGAAAAGGAGAATATCGCGTTTCCGAGCCTCCTAGAGTGATTTATCGTTATATCGAACGATTGCGAGGGCTGGGAAGTGAATCCTTAGCTTCTTTCGATGCAGAACGTGTGGAAAAGGTAAATATCGCGTTTCCGAGTCTCCTACAGTGATTTATCGTTATATCGAACGATTGCGAGGGCTGGCAAGTGAATCCTTAGCTTCTTTCGATGCAGAACGTGTGGAAAAGGTAAATATCGCGTTTCCGAGTCTCCTACAGTGATTTATCGTTATATCGAACGATTGCGAGGGCTGGCAAGTGAATCCTTAGCTTCTTTCGATGCAGAACGTGTGGAAAAGGTGAATATCGCGTTTCCGAGCCTCCTAGAGTGATTTATCGTTATATCGAACGATTGCGAGGGCTGGGAAGTGAATCCTTAGCTTATTTCGATGCAGATCGTGTGGGAAAGGAGAATATCGCGTTTCCGAGTCTCCTACAGTGATTTATCGTTATATCGAACGATTGCGAGGGCTGGGAAGTGAATCCTTAGCTTCTTTCGATGCAGAACGTGTGGCAAAGGTAAATATCGCGTTTCCGAGTCTCCTACAGTGATTTATCGTTATATCGAACGATTGCGAGGGCTGGGAAGTGAATCCTTAGCTTCTTTCGATGCAGAACGTGTGGAAAAGGTAAATATCGCGTTTCCGAGTCTCCTACAGTGATTTATCGTTATATCGAACGATTGCGAGGGCTGGCAAGTGAATCCTTAGCTTCTTTCGATGCAGAACGTGTGGAAAAGGTGAATATCGCGTTTCCGAGCCTCCTAGAGTGATTTATCGTTATATCGAACGATTGCGAGGGCTGGGAAGTGAATCCTTAGCTTATTTCGATGCAGATCGTGTGGGAAAGGAGAATATCGCGTTTCCGAGTCTCCTACAGTGATTTATCGTTATATCGAACGATTGCGAGGGCTGGGAAGTGAATCCTTAGCTTCTTTCGATGCAGAACGTGTGGCAAAGGTAAATATCGCGTTTCCGAGTCTCCTACAGTGATTTATCGTTATATCGAACGATTGCGAGGGCTGGGAAGTGAATCCTTAGCTTCTTTCGATGCAGAACGTGTGGAAAAGGTAAATATCGCGTTTCCGAGTCTCCTACAGTGATTTATCGTTATATCGAACGATTGCGAGGGCTGGCAAGTGAATCCTTAGCTTCTTTCGATGCAGAACGTGTGGAAAAGGTGAATATCGCGTTTCCGAGCCTCCTAGAGTGATTTATCGTTATATCGAACGATTGCGAGGGCTGGGAAGTGAATCCTTAGCTTATTTCGATGCAGATCGTGTGGGAAAGGAGAATATCGCGTTTCCGAGTCTCCTACAGTGATTTATCGTTATATCGAACGATTGCGAGGGCTGGGAAGTGAATCCTTAGCTTCTTTCGATGCAGAACGTGTGGCAAAGGAAAATATCGCGTTTCCGAGTCTCCTACAGTGATTTATCGTTATATCGAACGATTGCAAGGGCTGGCAAGTGAATCCTTAGCTTCTTTCGATGCAGAACGTGTAGCAAAGGTAAATATCGCGTTTCCGAGTCTCCTACAGTGATTTATCGTTATATCGAACGATTGCGAGGGCTGGGAAGTGAATCCTTAGCTTCTTTCGATGCAGAACGTGTGGCAAAGGTAAATATCGCGTTTCCGAGTCTCCTACAGTGATTTATCGTTATATCGAACGATTGCGAGGGCTGGGAAGTGAATCCTTAGCTTATTTCGATGCAGAACGTGTGGAAAAGGAGAATATCGCGTTTCCGAGCCTCCTAGAGTGATTTATCGTTATATCGAACGATTGCGAGGGCTGGGAAGTGAATCCTTAGCTTCTTTCGATGCAGAACGTGTGGAAAAGGTAAATATCGCGTTTCCGAGTCTCCTACAGTGATTTATCGTTATATCGAACGATTGCGAGGGCTGGCAAGTGAATCCTTAGCTTCTTTCGATGCAGAACGTGTGGCAAAGGTAAATATCGCGTTTCCGAGTCTCCTACAGTGATTTATCGTTATATCGAACGATTGCGAGGGCTGGCAAGTGAATCCTTAGCTTCTTTCGATGCAGAACGTGTGGAAAAGGTGAATATCGCGTTTCCGAGCCTCCTAGAGTGATTTATCGTTATATCGAACGATTGCGAGGGCTGGGAAGTGAATCCTTAGCTTCTTTCGATGCAGAACGTGTGGAAAAGGTAAATATCGCGTTTCCGAGTCTCCTACAGTGATTTATCGTTATATCGAACGATTGCGAGGGCTGGGAAGTGAATCCTTAGCTTCTTTCGATGCAGAACGTGTGGCAAAGGTAAATATCGCGTTTCCGAGTCTCCTACAGTGATTTATCGTTATATCGAACGATTGCGAGGGCTGGGAAGTGAATCCTTAGCTTCTTTCGATGCAGAACGTGTGGAAAAGGTAAATATCGCGTTTCCGAGTCTCCTACAGTGATTTATCGTTATATCGAACGATTGCGAGGGCTGGCAAGTGAATCCTTAGCTTCTTTCGATGCAGAACGTGTGGAAAAGGTGAATATCGCGTTTCCGAGCCTCCTAGAGTGATTTATCGTTATATCGAACGATTGCGAGGGCTGGGAAGTGAATCCTTAGCTTATTTCGATGCAGATCGTGTGGGAAAGGAGAATATCGCGTTTCCGAGTCTCCTACAGTGATTTATCGTTATATCGAACGATTGCGAGGGCTGGGAAGTGAATCCTTAGCTTCTTTCGATGCAGAACGTGTGGCAAAGGTAAATATCGCGTTTCCGAGTCTCCTTCAGTGATTTATCGTTATATCGAACGATTGCGAGGGCTGGGAAGTGAATCCTTAGCTTCTTTCGATGCAGAACGTGTGGAAAAGGTAAATATCGCGTTTCCGAGTCTCCTACAGTGATTTATCGTTATATCGAACGATTGCGAGGGCTGGCAAGTGAATCCTTAGCTTCTTTCGATGCAGAACGTGTGGAAAAGGTGAATATCGCGTTTCCGAGCCTCCTAGAGTGATTTATCGTTATATCGAACGATTGCGAGGGCTGGGAAGTGAATCCTTAGCTTATTTCGATGCAGATCGTGTGGGAAAGGAGAATATCGCGTTTCCGAGTCTCCTACAGTGATTTATCGTTATATCGAACGATTGCGAGGGCTGGGAAGTGAATCCTTAGCTTCTTTCGATGCAGAACGTGTGGCAAAGGAAAATATCGCGTTTCCGAGTCTCCTACAGTGATTTATCGTTATATCGAACGATTGCAAGGGCTGGCAAGTGAATCCTTAGCTTCTTTCGATGCAGAACGTGTAGCAAAGGTAAATATCGCGTTTCCGAGTCTCCTACAGTGATTTATCGATATATCGAACGATTGCGAGGGCTGGGAAGTGAATCCTTGGATTCTTTCGATGCAGAACGTGTGGCAAAGGTAAATATCGCGTTTCCGAGTCTCCTACAGTGATTTATCGTTATATCGAACGATTGCGAGGGCTGGGAAGTGAATCCTTAGCTTATTTCGATGCAGAACGTGTGGAAAAGGAGAATATCGCGTTTCCGAGCCTCCTAGAGTGATTTATCGTTATATCGAACGATTGCGAGGGCTGGGAAGTGAATCCTTAGCTTCTTTCGATGCAGAACGTGTGGAAAAGGTAAATATCGCGTTTCCGAGTCTCCTACAGTGATTTATCGTTATATCGAACGATTGCGAGGGCTGGCAAGTGAATCCTTAGCTTCTTTCGATGCAGAACGTGTGGAAAAGGTGAATATCGCGTTTCCGAGCCTCCTAGAGTGATTTATCGTTATATCGAACGATTGCGAGGGCTGGGAAGTGAGTCCTTAGCTTCTTTCGATGCAGAACGTGTGGAAAAGGTGAATATCGCGTTTCCGAGCCTCCTATAGTGATTTATCGTTATATCGAACGATTGCGAGGGCTGGGAAGTGAATCCTTAGCTTCTTTCGATGCAGAACGTGTGGAAAAGGTAAATATCGCGTTTCCGAGTCTCCTACAGTGATTTATCGTTATATCGAACGATTGCGAGGGCTGGGAAGTGAATCCTTAGTTTATTTCGATGCAGAACGTGTGGAAAAGGAGAATATCGCGTTTCCGAGCCTCCTAGAGTGATTTATCGTTATATCGAACGATTGCGAGGGCTGGGAAGTGAATCCTTAGCTTCTTTCGATGCAGAACGTGTGGAAAAGGTAAATATCGCGTTTCCGAGTCTCCTACAGTGATTTATCGTTATATCGAACGATTGCGAGGGCTGGCAAGTGAATCCTTAGCTTCTTTCGATGCAGAACGTGTGGAAAAGGTGAATATCGCGTTTCCGAGCCTCCTAGAGTGATTTATCGTTATATCGAACGATTGCGAGGGCTGGGAAGTGAATCCTTAGCTTATTTCGATGCAGATCGTGTGGGAAAGGAGAATATCGCGTTTCCGAGTCTCCTACAGTGATTTATCGTTATATCGAACGATTGCGAGGGCTGGGAAGTGAATCCTTAGCTTCTTTCGATGCAGAACGTGTGGCAAAGGTAAATATCGCGTTTCCGAGTCTCCTACAGTGATTTATCGTTATATCGAACGATTGCGAGGGCTGGGAAGTGAATCCTTAGCTTCTTTCGATGCAGAACGTGTGGAAAAGGTAAATATCGCGTTTCCGAGTCTCCTACAGTGATTTATCGTTATATCGAACGATTGCGAGGGCTGGCAAGTGAATCCTTAGCTTCTTTCGATGCAGAACGTGTGGAAAAGGTGAATATCGCGTTTCCGAGCCTCCTAGAGTGATTTATCGTTATATCGAACGATTGCGAGGGCTGGGAAGTGAATCCTTAGCTTATTTCGATGCAGATCGTGTGGGAAAGGAGAATATCGCGTTTCCGAGTCTCCTACAGTGATTTATCGTTATATCGAACGATTGCGAGGGCTGGGAAGTGAATCCTTAGCTTCTTTCGATGCAGAACGTGTGGCAAAGGTAAATATCGCGTTTCCGAGTCTCCTACAGTGATTTATCGTTATATCGAACGATTGCGAGGGCTGGGAAGTGAATCCTTAGCTTCTTTCGATGCAGAACGTGTGGAAAAGGTAAATATCGCGTTTCCGAGTCTCCTACAGTGATTTATCGTTATATCGAACGATTGCGAGGGCTGGCAAGTGAATCCTTAGCTTCTTTCGATGCAGAACGTGTGGAAAAGGTGAATATCGCGTTTCCGAGCCTCCTAGAGTGATTTATCGTTATATCGAACGATTGCGAGGGCTGGGAAGTGAATCCTTAGCTTATTTCGATGCAGATCGTGTGGGAAAGGAGAATATCGCGTTTCCGAGTCTCCTACAGTGATTTATCGTTATATCGAACGATTGCGAGGGCTGGGAAGTGAATCCTTAGCTTCTTTCGATGCAGAACGTGTGGCAAAGGAAAATATCGCGTTTCCGAGTCTCCTACAGTGATTTATCGTTATATCGAACGATTGCAAGGGCTGGCAAGTGAATCCTTAGCTTCTTTCGATGCAGAACGTGTAGCAAAGGTAAATATCGCGTTTCCGAGTCTCCTACAGTGATTTATCGTTATATCGAACGATTGCGAGGGCTGGGAAGTGAATCCTTAGCTTCTTTCGATGCAGAACGTGTGGCAAAGGTAAATATCGCGTTTCCGAGTCTCCTACAGTGATTTATCGTTATATCGAACGATTGCGAGGGCTGGGAAGTGAATCCTTAGCTTATTTCGATGCAGAACGTGTGGAAAAGGTGAATATCGCGTTTCCGAGCCTCCTAGAGTGATTTATCGTTATATCGAACGATTGCGAGGGCTGGGAAGTGAATCCTTAGCTTCTTTCGATGCAGAACGTGTGGCAAAGGTAAATATCGCGTTTCCGAGTCTCCTACAGTGATTTATCGTTATATCGAACGATTGCGAGGGCTGGGAAGTGAATCCTTAGCTTATTTCGATGCAGAACGTGTGGAAAAGGTGAATATCGCGTTTCCGAGCCTCCTAGAGTGATTTATCGTTATATCGAACGATTGCGAGGGCTGGGAAGTGAATCCTTAGCTTATTTCGATACAGAACGTGTGGAAAAGGAGAATATCGCGTTTCCGAGCCTCCTAGAGTGATTTATCGTTATATCGAACGATTGCGAGGGCTGGGAAGTGAATCCTTAGCTTATTTCGATGCAGAACGTGTGGAAAAGGAGAATATCGCGTTTCCGAGCCTCCTAGAGTGATTTATCGTTATATCGAACGATTGCGAGGGCTGGGAAGTGAATCCTTAGCTTCTTTCGATGCAGAACGTGTGGAAAAGGTAAATATCGCGTTTCCGAGTCTCCTACAGTGATTTATCGTTATATCGAACGATTGCGAGGGCTGGCAAGTGAATCCTTAGCTTCTTTCGATGCAGAACGTGTGGCAAAGGTAAATATCGCGTTTCCGAGTCTCCTACAGTGATTTATCGTTATATCGAACGATTGCGAGGGCTGGCAAGTGAATCCTTAGCTTCTTTCGATGCAGAACGTGTGGAAAAGGTGAATATCGCGTTTCCGAGCCTCCTAGAGTGATTTATCGTTATATCGAACGATTGCGAGGGCTGGGAAGTGAATCCTTAGCTTCTTTCGATGCAGAACGTGTGGAAAAGGTAAATATCGCGTTTCCGAGTCTCCTACAGTGATTTATCGTTATATCGAACGATTGCGAGGGCTGGGAAGTGAATCCTTAGCTTCTTTCGATGCAGAACGTGTGGCAAAGGTAAATATCGCGTTTCCGAGTCTCCTACAGTGATTTATCGTTATATCGAACGATTGCGAGGGCTGGGAAGTGAATCCTTAGCTTCTTTCGATGCAGAACGTGTGGAAAAGGTAAATATTGCGTTTCCGAGTCTCCTACAGTGATTTATCGTTATATCGAACGATTGCGAGGGCTGGCAAGTGAATCCTTAGCTTCTTTCGATGCAGAACGTGTGGAAAAGGTGAATATCGCGTTTCCGAGCCTCCTAGAGTGATTTATCGTTATATCGAACGATTGCGAGGGCTGGGAAGTGAATCCTTAGCTTCTTTCGATGCAGAACGTGTGGAAAAGGTAAATATCGCGTTTCCGAGTCTCCTACAGTGATTTATAGTTATATCGAACGATTGCGAGGGCTGGCAAGTGAATCCTTAGCTTCTTTCGATGCAGAACGTGTGGAAAAGGTGAATATCGCGTTTCCGAGCCTCCTAGAGTGATTTATCGTTATATCGAACGATTGCGAGGGCTGGGAAGTGAATCCTTAGCTTCTTTCGATGCAGAACGTGTGGCAAAGGAAAATATCGCGTTTCCGAGTCTCCTACAGTGATTTATCGTTATATCGAACGATTGCAAGGGCTGGCAAGTGAATCCTTAGCTTCTTTCGATGCAGAACGTGTGGAAAATGTGAATATCGCGTTTCCGAGCCTCCTAGAGTGATTTATCGTTATATCGAACGATTGCGAGGGCTGGGAAGTGAATCCTTAGCTTATTTCGATGCAGATCGTGTGGGAAAGGAGAATATCGCGTTTCCGAGTCTCCTACAGTGATTTATCGTTATATCGAACGATTGCGAGGGCTGGGAAGTGAATCCTTAGCTTCTTTCGATGCAGAACGTGTGGCAAAGGAAAATATCGCGTTTCCGAGTCTCCTACAGTGATTTATCGTTATATCGAACGATTGCAAGGGCTGGCAAGTGAATCCTTAGCTTCTTTCGATGCAGAACGTGTAGCAAAGGTAAATATCGCGTTTCCGAGTCTCCTACAGTGATTTATCGTTATATCGAACGATTGCGAGGGCTGGGAAGTGAATCCTTGGCTTCTTTCGATGCAGAACGTGTGGCAAAGGTAAATATCGCGTTTCCGAGTCTCCTACAGTGATTTATCGTTATATCGAACGATTGCGAGGGCTGGGAAGTGAATCCTTAGCTTATTTCGATGCAGAACGTGTGGAAAAGGAGAATATCGCGTTTCCGAGCCTCCTAGAGTGATTTATCGTTATATCGAACGATTGCGAGGGCTGGGAAGTGAATCCTTGGCTTCTTTCGATGCAGAACGTGTGGCAAAGGTAAATATCGCGTTTCCGAGTCTCCTACAGTGATTTATCGTTATATCGAACGATTGCGAGGGCTGGGAAGTGAATCCTTAGCTTATTTCGATGCAGAACGTGTGGAAAAGGAGAATATCGCGTTTCCGAGCCTCCTAGAGTGATTTATCGTTATATCGAACGATTGCGAGGGCTGGGAAGTGAATCCTTAGCTTCTTTCGATGCAGAACGTGTGGAAAAGGTAAATATCGCGTTTCCGAGTCTCCTACAGTGATTTATCGTTATATCGAACGATTGCGAGGGCTGGCAAGTGAATCCTTAGCTTCTTTCGATGCAGAACGTGTGGAAAAGGTGAATATCGCGTTTCCGAGCCTCCTAGAGTGATTTATCGTTATATCGAACGATTGCGAGGGCTGGGAAGTGAGTCCTTAGCTTCTTTCGATGCAGAACGTGTGGAAAAGGTGAATATCGCGTTTCCGAGCCTCCTATAGTGATTTATCGTTATATCGAACGATTGCGAGGGCTGGGAAGTGAATCCTTAGCTTCTTTCGATGCAGAACGTGTGGAAAAGGTAAATATCGCGTTTCCGAGTCTCCTACAGTGATTTATCGTTATATCGAACGATTGCGAGGGCTGGGAAGTGAATCCTTAGTTTATTTCGATGCAGAACGTGTGGAAAAGGAGAATATCGCGTTTCCGAGCCTCCTAGAGTGATTTATCGTTATATCGAACGATTGCGAGGGCTGGGAAGTGAATCCTTAGCTTCTTTCGATGCAGAACGTGTGGAAAAGGTAAATATCGCGTTTCCGAGTCTCCTACAGTGATTTATCGTTATATCGAACGATTGCGAGGGCTGGGAAGTGAATCCTTAGCTTATTTCGATGCAGAACGTGTGGAAAAGGAGAATATCGCGTTTCCGAGCCTCCTAGAGTGATTTATCGTTATATCGAACGATTGCGAGGGCTGGGAAGTGAATCCTTAGCTTCTTTCGATGCAGAACGTGTGGAAAAGGTAAATATCGCGTTTCCGAGTCTCCTACAGTGATTTATCGTTATATCGAACGATTGCGAGGGCTGGGAAGTGAATCCTTAGCTTATTTCGATGCAGAACGTGTGGAAAAGGAGAATATCGCGTTTCCGAGCCTCCTAGAGTGATTTATCGTTATATCGAACGATTGCGATGGCTGGGAAGTGAATCCTTAGCTTCTTTCGATGCAGAACGTGTGGAAAAGGTAAATATCGCGTTTCCGAGTCTCCTACAGTGATTTATCGTTATATCGATCGATTGCGAGGGCTGGGAAGTGAATCCTTAGCTTCTTTCGATGCAGAACGTGTGGAAAAGGTAAATATCGCGTTTCCGAGTCTCCTACAGTGATTTATCGTTATATCGAACGATTGCGAGGGCTGGCAAGTGAATCCTTAGCTTCTTTCGATGCAGAACGTGTGGAAAAGGTGAATATCGCGTTTCCGAGCCTCCTAGAGTGATTTATCGTTATATCGAACGATTGCGAGGGCTGGGAAGTGAATCCTTAGCTTATTTCGATGCAGATCGTGTGGGAAAGGAGAATATCGCGTTTCCGAGTCTCCTACAGTGATTTATCGTTATATCGAACGATTGCGAGGGCTGGGAAGTGAATCCTTAGCTTCTTTCGATGCAGAACGTGTGGCAAAGGTAAATATCGCGTTTCCGAGTCTCCTACAGTGATTTATCGTTATATCGAACGATTGCGAGGGCTGGGAAGTGAATCCTTAGCTTCTTTCGATGCAGAACGTGTGGAAAAGGTAAATATCGCGTTTCCGAGTCTCCTACAGTGATTTATCGTTATATCGAACGATTGCGAGGGCTGGCAAGTGAATCCTTAGCTTCATTCGATGCAGAACGTGTGGAAAAGGTGAATATCGCGTTTCCGAGCCTCCTAGAGTGATTTATCGTTATATCGAACGATTGCGAGGGCTGGGAAGTGAATCCTTAGCTTATTTCGATGCAGATCGTGTGGGAAAGGAGAATATCGCGTTTCCGAGTCTCCTACAGTGATTTATCGTTATATCGAACGATTGCGAGGGCTGGGAAGTGAATCCTTAGCTTCTTTCGATGCAGAACGTGTAGCAAAGGTAAATATCGCGTTTCCGAGTCTCCTACAGTGATTTATCGTTATATCGAACGATTGCGAGGGCTGGGAAGTGAATCCTTGGCTTCTTTCGATGCAGAACGTGTGGCAAAGGTAAATATCGCGTTTCCGAGTCTCCTACAGTGATTTATCGTTATATCGAACGATTGCGAGGGCTGGGAAGTGAATCCTTAGCTTATTTCGATGCAGAACGTGTGGAAAAGGAGAATATCGCGTTTCCGAGCCTCCTAGAGTGATTTATCGTTATATCGAACGATTGCGAGGGCTGGGAAGTGAATCCTTGGCTTCTTTCGATGCAGAACGTGTGGCAAAGGTAAATATCGCGTTTCCGAGTCTCCTACAGTGATTTATCGTTATATCGAACGATTGCGAGGGCTGGGAAGTGAATCCTTAGCTTATTTCGATGCAGAACGTGTGGAAAAGGAGAATATCGCGTTTCCGAGCCTCCTAGAGTGATTTATCGTTATATCGAACGATTGCGAGGGCTGGCAAGTGAATCCTTAGCTTCTTTCGATGCAGAACGTGTAGCAAAGGTAAATATCGCGTTTCCGAGTCTCCTACAGTGATTTATCGTTATATCGAACGATTGCGAGGGCTGGGAAGTGAATCCTTAGCTTCTTTCGATGCAGAACGTGTGGCAAAGGTAAATATCGCGTTTCCGAGTCTCCTACAGTGATTTATCGTTATATCGAACGATTGCGAGGGCTGGGAAGTGAATCCTTAGCTTATTTCGATGCAGAACGTGTGGAAAAGGTGAATATCGCGTTTCCGAGCCTCCTAGAGTGATTTATCGTTATATCGAACGATTGCGAGGGCTGGGAAGTGAATCCTTAGCTTATTTCGATGCAGAACGTGTGGAAAAGGAGAATATCGCGTTTCCGAGCCTCCTAGAGTGATTTATCGTTATATCGAACGATTGCGAGGGCTGGGAAGTGAATCCTTAGCTTCTTTCGATGCAGAACGTGTGGAAAAGGTAAATATCGCGTTTCCGAGTCTCCTACAGTGATTTATCGTTATATCGAACGATTGCGAGGGCTGGCAAGTGAATCCTTAGCTTCTTTCGATGCAGAACGTGTGGAAAAGGTGAATATCGCGTTTCCGAGCCTCCTAGAGTGATTTATCGTTATATCGAACGATTGCGAGGGCTGGGAAGTGAATCCTTAGCTTCTTTCGATGCAGAACGTGTGGAAAAGGTAAATATCGCGTTTCCGAGTCTCCTACAGTGATTTATCGTTATATCGAACGATTGCGAGGGCTGGGAAGTGAATCCTTAGCTTCTTTCGATGCAGAACGTGTGGCAAAGGTAAATATCGCGTTTCCGAGTCTCCTACAGTGATTTATCGTTATATCGAACGATTGCGAGGGCTGGGAAGTGAATCCTTAGCTTCTTTCGATGCAGAACGTGTGGAAAAGGTAAATATCGCGTTTCCGAGTCTCCTACAGTGATTTATCGTTATATCGAACGATTGCGAGGGCTGGCAAGTGAATCCTTAGTTTCTTTCGATGCAGAACGTGTGGAAAAGGTGAATATCGCGTTTCCGAGCCTCCTAGAGTGATTTATCGTTATATCGAACGATTGCGAGGGCTGGGAAGTGAGTCCTTAGCTTCTTTCGATGCAGAACGTGTGGAAAAGGTGAATATCGCGTTTCCGAGCCTCCTATAGTGATTTATCGTTATATCGAACGATTGCGAGGGCTGGGAAGTGAATCCTTAGCTTCTTTCGATGCAGAACGTGTGGAAAAGGTAAATATCGCGTTTCCGAGTCTCCTACAGTGATTTATCGTTATATCGAACGATTGCGAGGGCTGGGAAGTGAATCCTTAGTTTATTTCGATGCAGAACGTGTGGAAAAGGAGAATATCGCGTTTCCGAGCCTCCTAGAGTGATTTATCGTTATATCGAACGATTGCGAGGGCTGGGAAGTGAATCCTTAGCTTCTTTCGATGCAGAACGTGTGGAAAAGGTAAATATCGCGTTTCCGAGTCTCCTACAGTGATTTATCGTTATATCGAACGATTGCGAGGGCTGGCAAGTGAATCCTTAGCTTCTTTCGATGCAGAACGTGTGGAAAAGGTGAATATCGCGTTTCCGAGCCTCCTAGAGTGATTTATCGTTATATCGAACGATTGCGAGGGCTGGGAAGTGAATCCTTAGCTTATTTCGATGCAGATCGTGTGGGAAAGGAGAATATCGCGTTTCCGAGTCTCCTACAGTGATTTATCGTTATATCGAACGATTGCGAGGGCTGGGAAGTGAATCCTTAGCTTCTTTCGATGCAGAACGTGTGGCAAAGGTAAATATCGCGTTTCCGAGTCTCCTACAGTGATTTATCGTTATATCGAACGATTGCGAGGGCTGGGAAGTGAATCCTTAGCTTCTTTCGATGCAGAACGTGTGGAAAAGGTAAATATCGCGTTTCCGAGTCTCCTACAGTGATTTATCGTTATATCGAACGATTGCGAGGGCTGGCAAGTGAATCCTTAGCTTCTTTCGATGCAGAACGTGTGGAAAAGGTGAATATCGCGTTTCCGAGCCTCCTAGAGTGATTTATCGTTATATCGAACGATTGCGAGGGCTGGGAAGTGAATCCTTAGTTTATTTCGATGCAGAACGTGTGGAAAAGGAGAATATCGCGTTTCCGAGCCTCCTAGAGTGATTTATCGTTATATCGAACGATTGCGAGGGCTGGGAAGTGAATCCTTAGCTTCTTTCGATGCAGAACGTGTGGAAAAGGTAAATATCGCGTTTCCGAGTCTCCTACAGTGATTTATCGTTATATCGAAAGATTGCGAGGGCTGGCAAGTGAATCCTTAGCTTCATTCGATGCAGAACGTGTGGAAAAGGTGAATATCGCGTTTCCGAGCCTCCTAGAGTGATTCATCGTTATATCGAACGATTGTGAGGGCTGGGAAGTGAATCCTTAGCTTCTTTCGATGCAGAACGTGTGGAAAAGGTAAATATCGCGTTTTCGAGTCTCCTACAGTGATTTATCGTTATATCGAACGATTGCGAGGGCTGGCAAGTGAATCCTTAGCTTCTTTCGATGCAGAACGTGTGGAAAAGGTAAATATCGCGTTTCCGAGTCTCCTACAGTGATTTATCGTTATATCGAACGATTGCGAGGGCTGGCAAGTGAATCCTTAGCTTCTTTCGATGCAGAACGTGTGGCAAAGGTAAATATCGCGTTTCCGAGTCTCCTACAGTGATTTATCGTTATATCGAACGATTGCGAGGGCTGGCAAGTGAATCCTTAGCTTCTTTCGATGCAGAACGTGTGGAAAAGGTGAATATCGCGTTTCCGAGCCTCCTAGAGTGATTTATCGTTATATCGAACGATTGCGAGGGCTGGGAAGTGAATCCTTAGCTTATTTCGATGCAGAACGTGTGGAAAAGGAGAATATCGCGTTTCCGAGCCTCCTAGAGTGATTTATCGTTATATCGAACGATTGCGAGGGCTGGGAAGTGAATCCTTAGCTTCTTTCGATGCAGAACGTGTGGAAAAGGTAAATATCGCGTTTCCGAGTCTCCTACAGTGATTTATCGTTATATCGAACGATTGCGAGGTCTGGGAAGTGAATCCTTAGCTTCTTTCGATGCAGAACGTGTGGCAAAGGTAAATATCGCGTTTCCGAGTCTCCTACAGTGATTTATCGTTATATCGAACGATTGCGAGGGCTGGGAAGTGAATCCTTAGCTTCTTTCGATGCAGAACGTGTGGAAAAGGTAAATATCGCGTTTCCGAGTCTCCTACAGTGATTTATCGTTATATCGAACGATTGCGAGGGCTGGCAAGTGAATCCTTAGCTTCTTTCGATGCAGAACGTGTGGAAAAGGTGAATATCGCGTTTCCGAGCCTCCTAGAGTGATTTATCGTTATATCGAACGATTGCGAGGGCTGGGAAGTGAATCCTTAGCTTATTTCGATGCAGATCGTGTGGGAAAGGAGAATATCGCGTTTCCGAGTCTCCTACAGTGATATATCGTTATATCGAACGATTGCGAGGGCTGGGAAGTGAATCCTTAGCTTCTTTCGATGCAGAACGTGTGGCAAAGGTAAATATCGCGTTTCCGAGTCTCCTACAGTGATTTATCGTTATATCGAACGATTGCGAGGGCTGGGAAGTGAATCCTTAGCTTCTTTCGATGCAGAACGTGTGGAAAAGGTAAATATCGCGTTTCCGAGTCTCCTACAGTGATTTATCGTTATATCGAACGATTGCGAGGGCTGGCAAGTGAATCCTTAGCTTCTTTCGATGCAGAACGTGTGGAAACGGTGAATATCGCGTTTCCGAGCCTCCTAGAGTGATTTATCGTTATATCGAACGATTGCGAGGGCTGGGAAGTGAATCCTTAGCTTATTTCGATGCAGATCGTGTGGGAAAGGAGAATATCGCGTTTCCGAGTCTCCTACAGTGATTTATCGTTATATCGAACGATTGCGAGGGCTGGGAAGTGAATCCTTAGCTTCTTTCGATGCAGAACGTGTGGCAAAGGAAAATATCGCGTTTCCGAGTCTCCTACAGTGATTTATCGTTATATCGAACGATTGCAAGGGCTGGCAAGTGAATCCTTAGCTTCTTTCGATGCAGAACGTGTAGCAAAGGTAAATATCGCGTTTCCGAGTCTCCTACAGTGATTTATCGTTATATCGAACGATTGCGAGGGCTGGGAAGTGAATCCTTAGCTTCTTTCGATGCAGAACGTGTGGCAAAGGTAAATATCGCGTTTCCGAGTCTCCTACAGTGATTTATCGTTATATCGAACGATTGCGAGGGCTGGGAAGTGAATCCTTAGCTTATTTCGATGCAGAACGTGTGGAAAAGGAGAATATCGCGTTTCCGAGTCTCCTACCGTGATTTATCGTTATATCGAACGATTGCGAGGGCTGGGAAGTGAATCCTTAGCTTCTTTCGATGCAGAACGTGTGGAAAAGGTGAATATCGCGTTTCCGAGCCTCCTATAGTGATTTATCGTTATATCGAACGATTGCGAGGGCTGGGAAGTGAATCCTTAGCTTCTTTCGATGCAGAACGTGTGGAAAAGGTAAATATCGCGTTTCCGAGTCTCCTACAGTGATTTATCGTTATATCGAACGATTGCGAGGGCTGGGAAGTGAATCCTTAGTTTATTTCGATGCAGAACGTGTGGAAAAGGAGAATATCGCGTTTCCGAGCCTCCTAGAGTGATTTATCGTTATATCGAAAGATTGCGAGGGCTGGCAAGTGAATCCTTAGCTTCATTCGATGCAGAACGTGTGGAAAAGGTGAATATCGCGTTTCCGAGCCTCCTAGAGTGATTCATCGTTATATCGAACGATTGCGAGGGCTGGGAAGTGAATCCTTAGCTTCTTTCGATGCAGAACGTGTGGAAAAGGTAAATATCGCGTTTTCGAGTCTCCTACAGTGATTTATCGTTATATCGAACGATTGCGAGGGCTGGCAAGTGAATCCTTAGCTTCTTTCGATGCAGAACGTGTGGAAAAGGTGAATATCGCGTTTCCGAGCCTCCTAGAGTGATTTATCGTTATATCGAACGATTGCGAGGGCTGGGAAGTGAATCCTTAGCTTATTTCGATGCAGAACGTGTGGAAAAGGAGAATATCGCGTTTCCGAGCCTCCTAGAGTGATTTATCGTTATATCGAACGATTGCGAGGGCTGGGAAGTGAATCCTTAGCTTCTTTCGATGCAGAACGTGTGGAAAAGGTAAATATCGCGTTTCCGAGTCTCCTACAGTGATTTATCGTTATATCGAACGATTGCGAGGGCTGGCAAGTGAATCCTTAGCTTCTTTCGATGCAGAACGTGTGGAAAAGGTAAATATCGCGTTTCCGAGTCTCCTACAGTGATTTATCGTTATATCGAACGATTGCGAGGGCTGGCAAGTGAATCCTTAGCTTCTTTCGATGCAGAACGTGTGGAAAAGGTGAATATCGCGTTTCCGAGCCTCCTAGAGTGATTTATCGTTATATCGAACGATTGCGAGGGCTGGGAAGTGAATCCTTAGCTTATTTCGATGCAGATCGTGTGGGAAAGGAGAATATCGCGTTTCCGAGTCTCCTACAGTGATTTATCGTTATATCGAACGATTGCGAGGGCTGGGAAGTGAATCCTTAGCTTCTTTCGATGCAGAACGTGTGGCAAAGGTAAATATCGCGTTTCCGAGTCTCCTACAGTGATTTATCGTTATATCGAACGATTGCGAGGGCTGGGAAGTGAATCCTTAGCTTCTTTCGATGCAGAACGTGTGGAAAAGGTAAATATCGCGTTTCCGAGTCTCCTACAGTGATTTATCGTTATATCGAACGATTGCGAGGGCTGGCAAGTGAATCCTTAGCTTCTTTCGATGCAGAACGTGTGGAAAAGGTGAATATCGCGTTTCCGAGCCTCCTAGAGTGATTTATCGTTATATCGAACGATTGCGAGGGCTGGGAAGTGAATCCTTAGCTTATTTCGATGCAGATCGTGTGGGAAAGGAGAATATCGCGTTTCCGAGTCTCCTACAGTGATTTATCGTTATATCGAACGATTGCGAGGGCTGGGAAGTGAATCCTTAGCTTCTTTCGATGCAGAACGTGTGGCAAAGGTAAATATCGCGTTTCCGAGTCTCCTACAGTGATTTATCGTTATATCGAACGATTGCGAGGGCTGGGAAGTGAATCCTTAGCTTCTTTCGATGCAGAACGTGTGGAAAAGGTAAATATCGCGTTTCCGAGTCTCCTACAGTGATTTATCGTTATATCGAACGATTGCGAGGGCTGGCAAGTGAATCCTTAGCTTCTTTCGATGCAGAACGTGTGGAAAAGGTGAATATCGCGTTTCCGAGCCTCCTAGAGTGATTTATCGTTATATCGAACGATTGCGAGGGCTGGGAAGTGAATCCTTAGCTTATTTCGATGCAGATCGTGTGGGAAAGGAGAATATCGCGTTTCCGAGTCTCCTACAGTGATTTATCGTTATATCGAACGATTGCGAGGGCTGGGAAGTGAATCCTTAGCTTCTTTCGATGCAGAACGTGTGGCAAAGGAAAATATCGCGTTTCCGAGTCTCCTACAGTGATTTATCGTTATATCGAACGATTGCAAGGGCTGGCAAGTGAATCCTTAGCTTCTTTCGATGCAGAACGTGTAGCAAAGGTAAATATCGCGTTTCCGAGTCTCCTACAGTGATTTATCGTTATATCGAACGATTGCGAGGGCTGGGAAGTGAATCCTTAGCTTCTTTCGATGCAGAACGTGTGGCAAAGGTAAATATCGCGTTTCCGAGTCTCCTACAGTGATTTATCGTTATATCGAACGATTGCGAGGGCTGGGAAGTGAATCCTTAGCTTATTTCGATGCAGAACGTGTGGAAAAGGAGAATATCGCGTTTCCGAGCCTCCTAGAGTGATTTATCGTTATATCGAACGATTGCGAGGGCTGGGAAGTGAATCCTTAGCTTCTTTCGATGCAGAACGTGTGGAAAAGGTAAATATCGCGTTTCCGAGTCTCCTACAGTGATTTATCGTTATATCGAACGATTGCGAGGGCTGGCAAGTGAATCCTTAGCTTCTTTCGATGCAGAACGTGTGGCAAAGGTAAATATCGCGTTTCCGAGTCTCCTACAGTGATTTATCGTTATATCGAACGATTGCGAGGGCTGGCAAGTGAATCCTTAGCTTCTTTCGATGCAGAACGTGTGGAAAAGGTGAATATCGCGTTTCCGAGCCTCCTAGAGTGATTTATCGTTATATCGAACGATTGCGAGGGCTGGGAAGTGAATCCTTAGCTTCTTTCGATGCAGAACGTGTGGAAAAGGTAAATATCGCGTTTCCGAGTCTCCTACAGTGATTTATCGTTATATCGAACGATTGCGAGGGCTGGGAAGTGAATCCTTAGCTTCTTTCGATGCAGAACGTGTGGCAAAGGTAAATATCGCGTTTCCGAGTCTCCTACAGTGATTTATCGTTATATCGAACGATTGCGAGGGCTGGGAAGTGAATCCTTAGCTTCTTTCGATGCAGAACGTGTGGAAAAGGTAAATATCGCGTTTCCGAGTCTCCTACAGTGATTTATCGTTATATCGAACGATTGCGAGGGCTGGCAAGTGAATCCTTAGCTTCTTTCGATGCAGAACGTGTGGAAAAGGTGAATATCGCGTTTCCGAGCCTCCTAGAGTGATTTATCGTTATATCGAACGATTGCGAGGGCTGGGAAGTGAATCCTTAGCTTATTTCGATGCAGATCGTGTGGGAAAGGAGAATATCGCGTTTCCGAGTCTCCTACAGTGATTTATCGTTATATCGAACGATTGCGAGGGCTGGGAAGTGAATCCTTAGCTTCTTTCGATGCAGAACGTGTGGCAAAGGTAAATATCGCGTTTCCGAGTCTCCTTCAGTGATTTATCGTTATATCGAACGATTGCGAGGGCTGGGAAGTGAATCCTTAGCTTCTTTCGATGCAGAACGTGTGGAAAAGGTAAATATCGCGTTTCCGAGTCTCCTACAGTGATTTATCGTTATATCGAACGATTGCGAGGGCTGGCAAGTGAATCCTTAGCTTCTTTCGATGCAGAACGTGTGGAAAAGGTGAATATCGCGTTTCCGAGCCTCCTAGAGTGATTTATCGTTATATCGAACGATTGCGAGGGCTGGGAAGTGAATCCTTAGCTTATTTCGATGCAGATCGTGTGGGAAAGGAGAATATCGCGTTTCCGAGTCTCCTACAGTGATTTATCGTTATATCGAACGATTGCGAGGGCTGGGAAGTGAATCCTTAGCTTCTTTCGATGCAGAACGTGTGGCAAAGGAAAATATCGCGTTTCCGAGTCTCCTACAGTGATTTATCGTTATATCGAACGATTGCAAGGGCTGGCAAGTGAATCCTTAGCTTCTTTCGATGCAGAACGTGTAGCAAAGGTAAATATCGCGTTTCCGAGTCTCCTACAGTGATTTATCGATATATCGAACGATTGCGAGGGCTGGGAAGTGAATCCTTGGATTCTTTCGATGCAGAACGTGTGGCAAAGGTAAATATCGCGTTTCCGAGTCTCCTACAGTGATTTATCGTTATATCGAACGATTGCGAGGGCTGGGAAGTGAATCCTTAGCTTATTTCGATGCAGAACGTGTGGAAAAGGAGAATATCGCGTTTCCGAGCCTCCTAGAGTGATTTATCGTTATATCGAACGATTGCGAGGGCTGGGAAGTGAATCCTTAGCTTCTTTCGATGCAGAACGTGTGGAAAAGGTGAATATCGCGTTTCCGAGCCTCCTAGAGTGATTTATCGTTATATCGAACGATTGCGAGGGCTGGGAAGTGAGTCCTTAGCTTCTTTCGATGCAGAACGTGTGGAAAAGGTGAATATCGCGTTTCCGAGCCTCCTATAGTGATTTATCGTTATATCGAACGATTGCGAGGGCTGGGAAGTGAATCCTTAGCTTCTTTCGATGCAGAACGTGTGGAAAAGGTAAATATCGCGTTTCCGAGTCTCCTACAGTGATTTATCGTTATATCGAACGATTGCGAGGGCTGGGAAGTGAATCCTTAGTTTATTTCGATGCAGAACGTGTGGAAAAGGAGAATATCGCGTTTCCGAGCCTCCTAGAGTGATTTATCGTTATATCGAACGATTGCGAGGGCTGGGAAGTGAATCCTTAGCTTCTTTCGATGCAGAACGTGTGGAAAAGGTAAATATCGCGTTTCCGAGTCTCCTACAGTGATTTATCGTTATATCGAACGATTGCGAGGGCTGGCAAGTGAATCCTTAGCTTCTTTCGATGCAGAACGTGTGGAAAAGGTGAATATCGCGTTTCCGAGCCTCCTAGAGTGATTTATCGTTATATCGAACGATTGCGAGGGCTGGGAAGTGAATCCTTAGCTTATTTCGATGCAGATCGTGTGGGAAAGGAGAATATCGCGTTTCCGAGTCTCCTACAGTGATTTATCGTTATATCGAACGATTGCGAGGGCTGGGAAGTGAATCCTTAGCTTCTTTCGATGCAGAACGTGTGGCAAAGGTAAATATCGCGTTTCCGAGTCTCCTACAGTGATTTATCGTTATATCGAACGATTGCGAGGGCTGGGAAGTGAATCCTTAGCTTCTTTCGATGCAGAACGTGTGGAAAAGGTAAATATCGCGTTTCCGAGTCTCCTACAGTGATTTATCGTTATATCGAACGATTGCGAGGGCTGGCAAGTGAATCCTTAGCTTCTTTCGATGCAGAACGTGTGGAAAAGGTGAATATCGCGTTTCCGAGCCTCCTAGAGTGATTTATCGTTATATCGAACGATTGCGAGGGCTGGGAAGTGAATCCTTAGCTTATTTCGATGCAGATCGTGTGGGAAAGGAGAATATCGCGTTTCCGAGTCTCCTACAGTGATTTATCGTTATATCGAACGATTGCGAGGGCTGGGAAGTGAATCCTTAGCTTCTTTCGATGCAGAACGTGTGGCAAAGGTAAATATCGCGTTTCCGAGTCTCCTACAGTGATTTATCGTTATATCGAACGATTGCGAGGGCTGGGAAGTGAATCCTTAGCTTCTTTCGATGCAGAACGTGTGGAAAAGGTAAATATCGCGTTTCCGAGTCTCCTACAGTGATTTATCGTTATATCGAACGATTGCGAGGGCTGGCAAGTGAATCCTTAGCTTCTTTCGATGCAGAACGTGTGGAAAAGGTGAATATCGCGTTTCCGAGCCTCCTAGAGTGATTTATCGTTATATCGAACGATTGCGAGGGCTGGGAAGTGAATCCTTAGCTTATTTCGATGCAGATCGTGTGGGAAAGGAGAATATCGCGTTTCCGAGTCTCCTACAGTGATTTATCGTTATATCGAACGATTGCGAGGGCTGGGAAGTGAATCCTTAGCTTCTTTCGATGCAGAACGTGTGGCAAAGGAAAATATCGCGTTTCCGAGTCTCCTACAGTGATTTATCGTTATATCGAACGATTGCAAGGGCTGGCAAGTGAATCCTTAGCTTCTTTCGATGCAGAACGTGTAGCAAAGGTAAATATCGCGTTTCCGAGTCTCCTACAGTGATTTATCGTTATATCGAACGATTGCGAGGGCTGGGAAGTGAATCCTTAGCTTCTTTCGATGCAGAACGTGTGGCAAAGGTAAATATCGCGTTTCCGAGTCTCCTACAGTGATTTATCGTTATATCGAACGATTGCGAGGGCTGGGAAGTGAATCCTTAGCTTATTTCGATGCAGAACGTGTGGAAAAGGTGAATATCGCGTTTCCGAGCCTCCTAGAGTGATTTATCGTTATATCGAACGATTGCGAGGGCTGGGAAGTGAATCCTTAGCTTCTTTCGATGCAGAACGTGTGGCAAAGGTAAATATCGCGTTTCCGAGTCTCCTACAGTGATTTATCGTTATATCGAACGATTGCGAGGGCTGGGAAGTGAATCCTTAGCTTATTTCGATGCAGAACGTGTGGAAAAGGTGAATATCGCGTTTCCGAGCCTCCTAGAGTGATTTATCGTTATATCGAACGATTGCGAGGGCTGGGAAGTGAATCCTTAGCTTATTTCGATACAGAACGTGTGGAAAAGGAGAATATCGCGTTTCCGAGCCTCCTAGAGTGATTTATCGTTATATCGAACGATTGCGTGGGCTGGGAAGTGAATCCTTAGCTTATTTCGATGCAGAACGTGTGGAAAAGGAGAATATCGCGTTTCCGAGCCTCCTAGAGTGATTTATCGTTATATCGAACGATTGCGAGGGCTGGGAAGTGAATCCTTAGCTTCTTTCGATGCAGAACGTGTGGAAAAGGTAAATATCGCGTTTCCGAGTCTCCTACAGTGATTTATCGTTATATCGAACGATTGCGAGGGCTGGCAAGTGAATCCTTAGCTTCTTTCGATGCAGAACGTGTGGCAAAGGTAAATATCGCGTTTCCGAGTCTCCTACAGTGATTTATCGTTATATCGAACGATTGCGAGGGCTGGCAAGTGAATCCTTAGCTTCTTTCGATGCAGAACGTGTGGAAAAGGTGAATATCGCGTTTCCGAGCCTCCTAGAGTGATTTATCGTTATATCGAACGATTGCGAGGGCTGGGAAGTGAATCCTTAGCTTCTTTCGATGCAGAACGTGTGGAAAAGGTAAATATCGCGTTTCCGAGTCTCCTACAGTGATTTATCGTTATATCGAACGATTGCGAGGGCTGGGAAGTGAATCCTTAGCTTCTTTCGATGCAGAACGTGTGGCAAAGGTAAATATCGCGTTTCCGAGTCTCCTACAGTGATTTATCGTTATATCGAACGATTGCGAGGGCTGGGAAGTGAATCCTTAGCTTCTTTCGATGCAGAACGTGTGGAAAAGGTAAATATTGCGTTTCCGAGTCTCCTACAGTGATTTATCGTTATATCGAACGATTGCGAGGGCTGGCAAGTGAATCCTTAGCTTCTTTCGATGCAGAACGTGTGGAAAAGGTGAATATCGCGTTTCCGAGCCTCCTAGAGTGATTTATCGTTATATCGAACGATTGCGAGGGCTGGGAAGTGAATCCTTAGCTTCTTTCGATGCAGAACGTGTGGAAAAGGTAAATATCGCGTTTCCGAGTCTCCTACAGTGATTTATAGTTATATCGAACGATTGCGAGGGCTGGGAAGTGAATCCTTAGCTTATTTCGATGCAGATCGTGTGGGAAAGGAGAATATCGCGTTTCCGAGTCTCCTACAGTGATTTATCGTTATATCGAACGATTGCGAGGGCTGGGAAGTGAATCCTTAGCTTCTTTCGATGCAGAACGTGTGGCAAAGGAAAATATCGCGTTTCCGAGTCTCCTACAGTGATTTATCGTTATATCGAACGATTGCAAGGGCTGGCAAGTGAATCCTTAGCTTCTTTCGATGCAGAACGTGTAGCAAAGGTAAATATCGCGTTTCCGAGTCTCCTACAGTGATTTATCGTTATATCGAACGATTGCGAGGGCTGGGAAGTGAATCCTTAGCTTCTTTCGATGCAGAACGTGTGGCAAAGGTAAATATCGCGTTTCCGAGTCTCCTACAGTGATTTATCGTTATATCGAACGATTGCGAGGGCTGGGAAGTGAATCCTTAGCTTATTTCGATGCAGAACGTGTGGAAAAGGAGAATATCGCGTTTCCGAGCCTCCTAGAGTGATTTATCGTTATATCGAACGATTGCGAGGGCTGGGAAGTGAATCCTTAGCTTCTTTCGATGCAGAACGTGTGGAAAAGGTAAATATCGCGTTTCCGAGTCTCCTACAGTGATTTATCGTTATATCGAACGATTGCGAGGGCTGGCAAGTGAATCCTTAGCTTCTTTCGATGCAGAACGTGTGGCAAAGGTAAATATCGCGTTTCCGAGTCTCCTACAGTGATTTATCGTTATATCGAACGATTGCGAGGGCTGGCAAGTGAATCCTTAGCTTCTTTCGATGCAGAACGTGTGGAAAAGGTGAATATCGCGTTTCCGAGCCTCCTAGAGTGATTTATCGTTATATCGAACGATTGCGAGGGCTGGGAAGTGAATCCTTAGCTTCTTTCGATGCAGAACGTGTGGAAAAGGTAAATATCGCGTTTCCGAGTCTCCTACAGTGATTTATCGTTATATCGAACGATTGCGAGGGCTGGGAAGTGAATCCTTAGCTTCTTTCGATGCAGAACGTGTGGCAAAGGTAAATATCGCGTTTCCGAGTCTCCTACAGTGATTTATCGTTATATCGAACGATTGCGAGGGCTGGGAAGTGAATCCTTAGCTTCTTTCGATGCAGAACGTGTGGAAAAGGTAAATATCGCGTTTCCGAGTCTCCTACAGTGATTTATCGTTATATCGAACGATTGCGAGGGCTGGCAAGTGAATCCTTAGCTTCTTTCGATGCAGAACGTGTGGAAAAGGTGAATATCGCGTTTCCGAGCCTCCTAGAGTGATTTATCGTTATATCGAACGATTGCGAGGGCTGGGAAGTGAATCCTTAGCTTATTTCGATGCAGATCGTGTGGGAAAGGAGAATATCGCGTTTCCGAGTCTCCTACAGTGATTTATCGTTATATCGAACGATTGCGAGGGCTGGGAAGTGAATCCTTAGCTTCTTTCGATGCAGAACGTGTGGCAAAGGTAAATATCGCGTTTCCGAGTCTCCTTCAGTGATTTATCGTTATATCGAACGATTGCGAGGGCTGGGAAGTGAATCCTTAGCTTCTTTCGATGCAGAACGTGTGGAAAAGGTAAATATCGCGTTTCCGAGTCTCCTACAGTGATTTATCGTTATATCGAACGATTGCGAGGGCTGGCAAGTGAATCCTTAGCTTCTTTCGATGCAGAACGTGTGGAAAAGGTGAATATCGCGTTTCCGAGCCTCCTAGAGTGATTTATCGTTATATCGAACGATTGCGAGGGCTGGGAAGTGAATCCTTAGCTTATTTCGATGCAGATCGTGTGGGAAAGGAGAATATCGCGTTTCCGAGTCTCCTACAGTGATTTATCGTTATATCGAACGATTGCGAGGGCTGGGAAGTGAATCCTTAGCTTCTTTCGATGCAGAACGTGTGGCAAAGGAAAATATCGCGTTTCCGAGTCTCCTACAGTGATTTATCGTTATATCGAACGATTGCAAGGGCTGGCAAGTGAATCCTTAGCTTCTTTCGATGCAGAACGTGTAGCAAAGGTAAATATCGCGTTTCCGAGTCTCCTACAGTGATTTATCGATATATCGAACGATTGCGAGGGCTGGGAAGTGAATCCTTGGATTCTTTCGATGCAGAACGTGTGGCAAAGGTAAATATCGCGTTTCCGAGTCTCCTACAGTGATTTATCGTTATATCGAACGATTGCGAGGGCTGGGAAGTGAATCCTTAGCTTATTTCGATGCAGAACGTGTGGAAAAGGAGAATATCGCGTTTCCGAGCCTCCTAGAGTGATTTATCGTTATATCGAACGATTGCGAGGGCTGGGAAGTGAATCCTTAGCTTCTTTCGATGCAGAACGTGTGGAAAAGGTGAATATCGCGTTTCCGAGCCTCCTAGAGTGATTTATCGTTATATCGAACGATTGCGAGGGCTGGGAAGTGAGTCCTTAGCTTCTTTCGATGCAGAACGTGTGGAAAAGGTGAATATCGCGTTTCCGAGCCTCCTATAGTGATTTATCGTTATATCGAACGATTGCGAGGGCTGGGAAGTGAATCCTTAGCTTCTTTCGATGCAGAACGTGTGGAAAAGGTAAATATCGCGTTTCCGAGTCTCCTACAGTGATTTATCGTTATATCGAACGATTGCGAGGGCTGGGAAGTGAATCCTTAGTTTATTTCGATGCAGAACGTGTGGAAAAGGAGAATATCGCGTTTCCGAGCCTCCTAGAGTGATTTATCGTTATATCGAACGATTGCGAGGGCTGGGAAGTGAATCCTTAGCTTCTTTCGATGCAGAACGTGTGGAAAAGGTAAATATCGCGTTTCCGAGTCTCCTACAGTGATTTATCGTTATATCGAACGATTGCGAGGGCTGGCAAGTGAATCCTTAGCTTCTTTCGATGCAGAACGTGTGGAAAAGGTGAATATCGCGTTTCCGAGCCTCCTAGAGTGATTTATCGTTATATCGAACGATTGCGAGGGCTGGGAAGTGAATCCTTAGCTTATTTCGATGCAGATCGTGTGGGAAAGGAGAATATCGCGTTTCCGAGTCTCCTACAGTGATTTATCGTTATATCGAACGATTGCGAGGGCTGGGAAGTGAATCCTTAGCTTCTTTCGATGCAGAACGTGTGGCAAAGGTAAATATCGCGTTTCCGAGTCTCCTACAGTGATTTATCGTTATATCGAACGATTGCGAGGGCTGGGAAGTGAATCCTTAGCTTCTTTCGATGCAGAACGTGTGGAAAAGGTAAATATCGCGTTTCCGAGTCTCCTACAGTGATTTATCGTTATATCGAACGATTGCGAGGGCTGGCAAGTGAATCCTTAGCTTCTTTCGATGCAGAACGTGTGGAAAAGGTGAATATCGCGTTTCCGAGCCTCCTAGAGTGATTTATCGTTATATCGAACGATTGCGAGGGCTGGGAAGTGAATCCTTAGCTTATTTCGATGCAGATCGTGTGGGAAAGGAGAATATCGCGTTTCCGAGTCTCCTACAGTGATTTATCGTTATATCGAACGATTGCGAGGGCTGGGAAGTGAATCCTTAGCTTCTTTCGATGCAGAACGTGTGGCAAAGGTAAATATCGCGTTTCCGAGTCTCCTACAGTGATTTATCGTTATATCGAACGATTGCGAGGGCTGGGAAGTGAATCCTTAGCTTCTTTCGATGCAGAACGTGTGGAAAAGGTAAATATCGCGTTTCCGAGTCTCCTACAGTGATTTATCGTTATATCGAACGATTGCGAGGGCTGGCAAGTGAATCCTTAGCTTCTTTCGATGCAGAACGTGTGGAAAAGGTGAATATCGCGTTTCCGAGCCTCCTAGAGTGATTTATCGTTATATCGAACGATTGCGAGGGCTGGGAAGTGAATCCTTAGCTTATTTCGATGCAGATCGTGTGGGAAAGGAGAATATCGCGTTTCCGAGTCTCCTACAGTGATTTATCGTTATATCGAACGATTGCGAGGGCTGGGAAGTGAATCCTTAGCTTCTTTCGATGCAGAACGTGTGGCAAAGGAAAATATCGCGTTTCCGAGTCTCCTACAGTGATTTATCGTTATATCGAACGATTGCAAGGGCTGGCAAGTGAATCCTTAGCTTCTTTCGATGCAGAACGTGTAGCAAAGGTAAATATCGCGTTTCCGAGTCTCCTACAGTGATTTATCGTTATATCGAACGATTGCGAGGGCTGGGAAGTGAATCCTTAGCTTCTTTCGATGCAGAACGTGTGGCAAAGGTAAATATCGCGTTTCCGAGTCTCCTACAGTGATTTATCGTTATATCGAACGATTGCGAGGGCTGGGAAGTGAATCCTTAGCTTATTTCGATGCAGAACGTGTGGAAAAGGTGAATATCGCGTTTCCGAGCCTCCTAGAGTGATTTATCGTTATATCGAACGATTGCGAGGGCTGGGAAGTGAATCCTTAGCTTCTTTCGATGCAGAACGTGTGGCAAAGGTAAATATCGCGTTTCCGAGTCTCCTACAGTGATTTATCGTTATATCGAACGATTGCGAGGGCTGGGAAGTGAATCCTTAGCTTATTTCGATGCAGAACGTGTGGAAAAGGTGAATATCGCGTTTCCGAGCCTCCTAGAGTGATTTATCGTTATATCGAACGATTGCGAGGGCTGGGAAGTGAATCCTTAGCTTATTTCGATACAGAACGTGTGGAAAAGGAGAATATCGCGTTTCCGAGCCTCCTAGAGTGATTTATCGTTATATCGAACGATTGCGTGGGCTGGGAAGTGAATCCTTAGCTTATTTCGATGCAGAACGTGTGGAAAAGGAGAATATCGCGTTTCCGAGCCTCCTAGAGTGATTTATCGTTATATCGAACGATTGCGAGGGCTGGGAAGTGAATCCTTAGCTTCTTTCGATGCAGAACGTGTGGAAAAGGTAAATATCGCGTTTCCGAGTCTCCTACAGTGATTTATCGTTATATCGAACGATTGCGAGGGCTGGCAAGTGAATCCTTAGCTTCTTTCGATGCAGAACGTGTGGCAAAGGTAAATATCGCGTTTCCGAGTCTCCTACAGTGATTTATCGTTATATCGAACGATTGCGAGGGCTGGCAAGTGAATCCTTAGCTTCTTTCGATGCAGAACGTGTGGAAAAGGTGAATATCGCGTTTCCGAGTCTCCTACAGTGATTTATCGTTATATCGAACGATTGCGAGGGCTGGGAAGTGAATCCTTAGCTTCTTTCGATGCAGAACGTGTGGCAAAGGAAAATATCGCGTTTCCGAGTCTCCTACAGTGATTTATCGTTATATCGAACGATTGCAAGGGCTGGCAAGTGAATCCTTAGCTTCTTTCGATGCAGAACGTGTAGCAAAGGTAAATATCGCGTTTCCGAGTCTCCTACAGTGATTTATCGTTATATCGAACGATTGCGAGGGCTGGGAAGTGAATCCTTAGCTTCTTTCGATGCAGAACGTGTGGCAAAGGTAAATATCGCGTTTCCGAGTCTCCTACAGTGATTTATCGTTATATCGAACGATTGCGAGGGCTGGGAAGTGAATCCTTAGCTTATTTCGATGCAGAACGTGTGGAAAAGGTGAATATCGCGTTTCCGAGCCTCCTAGAGTGATTTATCGTTATATCGAACGATTGCGAGGGCTGGGAAGTGAATCCTTAGCTTCTTTCGATGCAGAACGTGTGGCAAAGGTAAATATCGCGTTTCCGAGTCTCCTACAGTGATTTATCGTTATATCGAACGATTGCGAGGGCTGGGAAGTGAATCCTTAGCTTATTTCGATGCAGAACGTGTGGAAAAGGTGAATATCGCGTTTCCGAGCCTCCTAGAGTGATTTATCGTTATATCGAACGATTGCGAGGGCTGGGAAGTGAATCCTTAGCTTATTTCGATACAGAACGTGTGGAAAAGGAGAATATCGCGTTTCCGAGCCTCCTAGAGTGATTTATCGTTATATCGAACGATTGCGTGGGCTGGGAAGTGAATCCTTAGCTTATTTCGATGCAGAACGTGTGGAAAAGGAGAATATCGCGTTTCCGAGCCTCCTAGAGTGATTTATCGTTATATCGAACGATTGCGAGGGCTGGGAAGTGAATCCTTAGCTTCTTTCGATGCAGAACGTGTGGAAAAGGTAAATATCGCGTTTCCGAGTCTCCTACAGTGATTTATCGTTATATCGAACGATTGCGAGGGCTGGCAAGTGAATCCTTAGCTTCTTTCGATGCAGAACGTGTGGCAAAGGTAAATATCGCGTTTCCGAGTCTCCTACAGTGATTTATCGTTATATCGAACGATTGCGAGGGCTGGCAAGTGAATCCTTAGCTTCTTTCGATGCAGAACGTGTGGAAAAGGTGAATATCGCGTTTCCGAGCCTCCTAGAGTGATTTATCGTTATATCGAACGATTGCGAGGGCTGGGAAGTGAATCCTTAGCTTCTTTCGATGCAGAACGTGTGGAAAAGGTAAATATCGCGTTTCCGAGTCTCCTACAGTGATTTATCGTTATATCGAACGATTGCGAGGGCTGGGAAGTGAATCCTTAGCTTCTTTCGATGCAGAACGTGTGGCAAAGGTAAATATCGCGTTTCCGAGTCTCCTACAGTGATTTATCGTTATATCGAACGATTGCGAGGGCTGGGAAGTGAATCCTTAGCTTCTTTCGATGCAGAACGTGTGGAAAAGGTAAATATTGCGTTTCCGAGTCTCCTACAGTGATTTATCGTTATATCGAACGATTGCGAGGGCTGGCAAGTGAATCCTTAGCTTCTTTCGATGCAGAACGTGTGGAAAAGGTGAATATCGCGTTTCCGAGCCTCCTAGAGTGATTTATCGTTATATCGAACGATTGCGAGGGCTGGGAAGTGAATCCTTAGCTTCTTTCGATGCAGAACGTGTGGAAAAGGTAAATATCGCGTTTCCGAGTCTCCTACAGTGATTTATAGTTATATCGAACGATTGCGAGGGCTGGCAAGTGAATCCTTAGCTTCTTTCGATGCAGAACGTGTGGAAAAGGTGAATATCGCGTTTCCGAGCCTCCTAGAGTGATTTATCGTTATATCGAACGATTGCGAGGGCTGGGAAGTGAATCCTTAGCTTCTTTCGATGCAGAACGTGTGGCAAACGAAAATATCGCGTTTCCGAGTCTCCTACAGTGATTTATCGTTATATCGAACGATTGCAAGGGCTGGCAAGTGAATCCTTAGCTTCTTTCGATGCAGAACGTGTGGAAAATGTGAATATCGCGTTTCCGAGCCTCCTAGAGTGATTTATCGTTATATCGAACGATTGCGAGGGCTGGGAAGTGAATCCTTAGCTTATTTCGATGCAGATCGTGTGGGAAAGGAGAATATCGCGTTTCCGAGTCTCCTACAGTGATTTATCGTTATATCGAACGATTGCGAGGGCTGGGAAGTGAATCCTTAGCTTCTTTCGATGCAGAACGTGTGGCAAAGGAAAATATCGCGTTTCCGAGTCTCCTACAGTGATTTATCGTTATATCGAACGATTGCAAGGGCTGGCAAGTGAATCCTTAGCTTCTTTCGATGCAGAACGTGTAGCAAAGGTAAATATCGCGTTTCCGAGTCTCCTACAGTGATTTATCGTTATATCGAACGATTGCGAGGGCTGGGAAGTGAATCCTTGGCTTCTTTCGATGCAGAACGTGTGGCAAAGGTAAATATCGCGTTTCCGAGTCTCCTACAGTGATTTATCGTTATATCGAACGATTGCGAGGGCTGGGAAGTGAATCCTTAGCTTATTTCGATGCAGAACGTGTGGAAAAGGAGAATATCGCGTTTCCGAGCCTCCTAGAGTGATTTATCGTTATATCGAACGATTGCGAGGGCTGGGAAGTGAATCCTTGGCTTCTTTCGATGCAGAACGTGTGGCAAAGGTAAATATCGCGTTTCCGAGTCTCCTACAGTGATTTATCGTTATATCGAACGATTGCGAGGGCTGGGAAGTGAATCCTTAGCTTATTTCGATGCAGAACGTGTGGAAAAGGAGAATATCGCGTTTCCGAGCCTCCTAGAGTGATTTATCGTTATATCGAACGATTGCGAGGGCTGGGAAGTGAATCCTTAGCTTCTTTCGATGCAGAACGTGTGGAAAAGGTAAATATCGCGTTTCCGAGTCTCCTACAGTGATTTATCGTTATATCGAACGATTGCGAGGGCTGGCAAGTGAATCCTTAGCTTCTTTCGATGCAGAACGTGTGGAAAAGGTGAATATCGCGTTTCCGAGCCTCCTAGAGTGATTTATCGTTATATCGAACGATTGCGAGGGCTGGGAAGTGAGTCCTTAGCTTCTTTCGATGCAGAACGTGTGGAAAAGGTGAATATCGCGTTTCCGAGCCTCCTATAGTGATTTATCGTTATATCGAACGATTGCGAGGGCTGGGAAGTGAATCCTTAGCTTCTTTCGATGCAGAACGTGTGGAAAAGGTAAATATCGCGTTTCCGAGTCTCCTACAGTGATTTATCGTTATATCGAACGATTGCGAGGGCTGGGAAGTGAATCCTTAGTTTATTTCGATGCAGAACGTGTGGAAAAGGAGAATATCGCGTTTCCGAGCCTCCTAGAGTGATTTATCGTTATATCGAACGATTGCGAGGGCTGGGAAGTGAATCCTTAGCTTCTTTCGATGCAGAACGTGTGGAAAAGGTAAATATCGCGTTTCCGAGTCTCCTACAGTGATTTATCGTTATATCGAACGATTGCGAGGGCTGGGAAGTGAATCCTTAGCTTATTTCGATGCAGAACGTGTGGAAAAGGAGAATATCGCGTTTCCGAGCCTCCTAGAGTGATTTATCGTTATATCGAACGATTGCGAGGGCTGGGAAGTGAATCCTTAGCTTCTTTCGATGCAGAACGTGTGGAAAAGGTAAATATCGCGTTTCCGAGTCTCCTACAGTGATTTATCGTTATATCGAACGATTGCGAGGGCTGGGAAGTGAATCCTTAGCTTATTTCGATGCAGAACGTGTGGAAAAGGAGAATATCGCGTTTCCGAGCCTCCTAGAGTGATTTATCGTTATATCGAACGATTGCGATGGCTGGGAAGTGAATCCTTAGCTTCTTTCGATGCAGAACGTGTGGAAAAGGTAAATATCGCGTTTCCGAGTCTCCTACAGTGATTTATCGTTATATCGATCGATTGCGAGGGCTGGGAAGTGAATCCTTAGCTTCTTTCGATGCAGAACGTGTGGAAAAGGTAAATATCGCGTTTCCGAGTCTCCTACAGTGATTTATCGTTATATCGAACGATTGCGAGGGCTGGCAAGTGAATCCTTAGCTTCTTTCGATGCAGAACGTGTGGAAAAGGTGAATATCGCGTTTCCGAGCCTCCTAGAGTGATTTATCGTTATATCGAACGATTGCGAGGGCTGGGAAGTGAATCCTTAGCTTATTTCGATGCAGATCGTGTGGGAAAGGAGAATATCGCGTTTCCGAGTCTCCTACAGTGATTTATCGTTATATCGAACGATTGCGAGGGCTGGCAAGTGAATCCTTAGCTTCTTTCGATGCAGAACGTGTGGAAAAGGTGAATATCGCGTTTCCGAGCCTCCTAGAGTGATTTATCGTTATATCGAACGATTGCGAGGGCTGGGAAGTGAATCCTTAGCTTCTTTCGATGCAGAACGTGTGGAAAAGGTAAATATCGCGTTTCCGAGTCTCCTACAGTGATTTATCGTTATATCGAACGATTGCGAGGGCTGGCAAGTGAATCCTTAGCTTCTTTCGATGCAGAACGTGTGGAAAAGGTGAATATCGCGTTTCCGAGCCTCCTAGAGTGATTTATCGTTATATCGAACGATTGCGAGGGCTGGGAAGTGAATCCTTAGCTTCTTTCGATGCAGAACGTGTGGCAAACGAAAATATCGCGTTTCCGAGTCTCCTACAGTGATTTATCGTTATATCGAACGATTGCAAGGGCTGGCAAGTGAATCCTTAGCTTCTTTCGATGCAGAACGTGTGGAAAATGTGAATATCGCGTTTCCGAGCCTCCTAGAGTGATTTATCGTTATATCGAACGATTGCGAGGGCTGGGAAGTGAATCCTTAGCTTATTTCGATGCAGATCGTGTGGGAAAGGAGAATATCGCGTTTCCGAGTCTCCTACAGTGATTTATCGTTATATCGAACGATTGCGAGGGCTGGGAAGTGAATCCTTAGCTTCTTTCGATGCAGAACGTGTGGCAAAGGAAAATATCGCGTTTCCGAGTCTCCTACAGTGATTTATCGTTATATCGAACGATTGCAAGGGCTGGCAAGTGAATCCTTAGCTTCTTTCGATGCAGAACGTGTAGCAAAGGTAAATATCGCGTTTCCGAGTCTCCTACAGTGATTTATCGTTATATCGAACGATTGCGAGGGCTGGGAAGTGAATCCTTGGCTTCTTTCGATGCAGAACGTGTGGCAAAGGTAAATATCGCGTTTCCGAGTCTCCTACAGTGATTTATCGTTATATCGAACGATTGCGAGGGCTGGGAAGTGAATCCTTAGCTTATTTCGATGCAGAACGTGTGGAAAAGGAGAATATCGCGTTTCCGAGCCTCCTAGAGTGATTTATCGTTATATCGAACGATTGCGAGGGCTGGGAAGTGAATCCTTGGCTTCTTTCGATGCAGAACGTGTGGCAAAGGTAAATATCGCGTTTCCGAGTCTCCTACAGTGATTTATCGTTATATCGAACGATTGCGAGGGCTGGGAAGTGAATCCTTAGCTTATTTCGATGCAGAACGTGTGGAAAAGGAGAATATCGCGTTTCCGAGCCTCCTAGAGTGATTTATCGTTATATCGAACGATTGCGAGGGCTGGGAAGTGAATCCTTAGCTTCTTTCGATGCAGAACGTGTGGAAAAGGTAAATATCGCGTTTCCGAGTCTCCTACAGTGATTTATCGTTATATCGAACGATTGCGAGGGCTGGCAAGTGAATCCTTAGCTTCTTTCGATGCAGAACGTGTGGAAAAGGTGAATATCGCGTTTCCGAGCCTCCTAGAGTGATTTATCGTTATATCGAACGATTGCGAGGGCTGGGAAGTGAGTCCTTAGCTTCTTTCGATGCAGAACGTGTGGAAAAGGTGAATATCGCGTTTCCGAGCCTCCTATAGTGATTTATCGTTATATCGAACGATTGCGAGGGCTGGGAAGTGAATCCTTAGCTTCTTTCGATGCAGAACGTGTGGAAAAGGTAAATATCGCGTTTCCGAGTCTCCTACAGTGATTTATCGTTATATCGAACGATTGCGAGGGCTGGGAAGTGAATCCTTAGTTTATTTCGATGCAGAACGTGTGGAAAAGGAGAATATCGCGTTTCCGAGCCTCCTAGAGTGATTTATCGTTATATCGAACGATTGCGAGGGCTGGGAAGTGAATCCTTAGCTTCTTTCGATGCAGAACGTGTGGAAAAGGTAAATATCGCGTTTCCGAGTCTCCTACAGTGATTTATCGTTATATCGAACGATTGCGAGGGCTGGGAAGTGAATCCTTAGCTTATTTCGATGCAGAACGTGTGGAAAAGGAGAATATCGCGTTTCCGAGCCTCCTAGAGTGATTTATCGTTATATCGAACGATTGCGAGGGCTGGGAAGTGAATCCTTAGCTTCTTTCGATGCAGAACGTGTGGAAAAGGTAAATATCGCGTTTCCGAGTCTCCTACAGTGATTTATCGTTATATCGAACGATTGCGAGGGCTGGGAAGTGAATCCTTAGCTTATTTCGATGCAGAACGTGTGGAAAAGGAGAATATCGCGTTTCCGAGCCTCCTAGAGTGATTTATCGTTATATCGAACGATTGCGATGGCTGGGAAGTGAATCCTTAGCTTCTTTCGATGCAGAACGTGTGGAAAAGGTAAATATCGCGTTTCCGAGTCTCCTACAGTGATTTATCGTTATATCGATCGATTGCGAGGGCTGGGAAGTGAATCCTTAGCTTCTTTCGATGCAGAACGTGTGGAAAAGGTAAATATCGCGTTTCCGAGTCTCCTACAGTGATTTATCGTTATATCGAACGATTGCGAGGGCTGGCAAGTGAATCCTTAGCTTCTTTCGATGCAGAACGTGTGGAAAAGGTGAATATCGCGTTTCCGAGCCTCCTAGAGTGATTTATCGTTATATCGAACGATTGCGAGGGCTGGGAAGTGAATCCTTAGCTTATTTCGATGCAGATCGTGTGGGAAAGGAGAATATCGCGTTTCCGAGTCTCCTACAGTGATTTATCGTTATATCGAACGATTGCGAGGGCTGGCAAGTGAATCCTTAGCTTCTTTCGATGCAGAACGTGTGGAAAAGGTGAATATCGCGTTTCCGAGCCTCCTAGAGTGATTTATCGTTATATCGAACGATTGCGAGGGCTGGGAAGTGAATCCTTAGCTTCTTTCGATGCAGAACGTGTGGAAAAGGTAAATATCGCGTTTCCGAGTCTCCTACAGTGATTTATCGTTATATCGAACGATTGCGAGGGCTGGGAAGTGAATCCTTAGCTTCTTTCGATGCAGAACGTGTGGCAAAGGTAAATATCGCGTTTCCGAGTCTCCTACAGTGATTTATCGTTATATCGAACGATTGCGAGGGCTGGGAAGTGAATCCTTAGCTTCTTTCGATGCAGAACGTGTGGAAAAGGTAAATATCGCGTTTCCGAGTCTCCTACAGTGATTTATCGTTATATCGAACGATTGCGAGGGCTGGCAAGTGAATCCTTAGCTTCTTTCGATGCAGAACGTGTGGAAAAGGTGAATATCGCGTTTCCGAGCCTCCTAGAGTGATTTATCGTTATATCGAACGATTGCGAGGGCTGGGAAGTGAGTCCTTAGCTTCTTTCGATGCAGAACGTGTGGAAAAGGTGAATATCGCGTTTCCGAGCCTCCTATAGTGATTTATCGTTATATCGAACGATTGCGAGGGCTGGGAAGTGAATCCTTAGCTTCTTTCGATGCAGAACGTGTGGAAAAGGTAAATATCGCGTTTCCGAGTCTCCTACAGTGATTTATCGTTATATCGAACGATTGCGAGGGCTGGGAAGTGAATCCTTAGTTTATTTCGATGCAGAACGTGTGGAAAAGGAGAATATCGCGTTTCCGAGCCTCCTAGAGTGATTTATCGTTATATCGAACGATTGCGAGGGCTGGGAAGTGAATCCTTAGCTTCTTTCGATGCAGAACGTGTGGAAAAGGTAAATATCGCGTTTCCGAGTCTCCTACAGTGATTTATCGTTATATCGAACGATTGCGAGGGCTGGCAAGTGAATCCTTAGCTTCTTTCGATGCAGAACGTGTGGAAAAGGTGAATATCGCGTTTCCGAGCCTCCTAGAGTGATTTATCGTTATATCGAACGATTGCGAGGGCTGGGAAGTGAATCCTTAGCTTATTTCGATGCAGATCGTGTGGGAAAGGAGAATATCGCGTTTCCGAGTCTCCTACAGTGATTTATCGTTATATCGAACGATTGCGAGGGCTGGGAAGTGAATCCTTAGCTTCTTTCGATGCAGAACGTGTGGCAAAGGTAAATATCGCGTTTCCGAGTCTCCTACAGTGATTTATCGTTATATCGAACGATTGCGAGGGCTGGGAAGTGAATCCTTAGCTTCTTTCGATGCAGAACGTGTGGAAAAGGTAAATATCGCGTTTCCGAGTCTCCTACAGTGATTTATCGTTATATCGAACGATTGCGAGGGCTGGCAAGTGAATCCTTAGCTTCTTTCGATGCAGAACGTGTGGAAAAGGTGAATATCGCGTTTCCGAGCCTCCTAGAGTGATTTATCGTTATATCGAACGATTGCGAGGGCTGGGAAGTGAATCCTTAGCTTATTTCGATGCAGATCGTGTGGGAAAGGAGAATATCGCGTTTCCGAGTCTCCTACAGTGATTTATCGTTATATCGAACGATTGCGAGGGCTGGGAAGTGAATCCTTAGCTTCTTTCGATGCAGAACGTGTGGCAAAGGTAAATATCGCGTTTCCGAGTCTCCTACAGTGATTTATCGTTATATCGAACGATTGCGAGGGCTGGGAAGTGAATCCTTAGCTTCTTTCGATGCAGAACGTGTGGAAAAGGTAAATATCGCGTTTCCGAGTCTCCTACAGTGATTTATCGTTATATCGAACGATTGCGAGGGCTGGCAAGTGAATCCTTAGCTTCTTTCGATGCAGAACGTGTGGAAAAGGTGAATATCGCGTTTCCGAGCCTCCTAGAGTGATTTATCGTTATATCGAACGATTGCGAGGGCTGGGAAGTGAATCCTTAGCTTATTTCGATGCAGATCGTGTGGGAAAGGAGAATATCGCGTTTCCGAGTCTCCTACAGTGATTTATCGTTATATCGAACGATTGCGAGGGCTGGGAAGTGAATCCTTAGCTTCTTTCGATGCAGAACGTGTGGCAAAGGAAAATATCGCGTTTCCGAGTCTCCTACAGTGATTTATCGTTATATCGAACGATTGCGAGGGCTGGCAAGTGAATCCTTAGCTTCTTTCGATGCAGAACGTGTGGAAAAGGTGAATATCGCGTTTCCGAGCCTCCTAGAGTGATTTATCGTTATATCGAACGATTGCGAGGGCTGGGAAGTGAATCCTTAGCTTCTTTCGATGCAGAACGTGTGGCAAAGGTAAATATCGCGTTTCCGAGTCTCCTACAGTGATTTATCGTTATATCGAACGATTGCGAGGGCTGGGAAGTGAATCCTTAGCTTATTTCGATGCAGAACGTGTGGAAAAGGTGAATATCGCGTTTCCGAGCCTCCTAGAGTGATTTATCGTTATATCGAACGATTGCGAGGGCTGGGAAGTGAATCCTTAGCTTCTTTCGATGCAGAACGTGTGGCAAAGGTAAATATCGCGTTTCCGAGTCTCCTACAGTGATTTATCGTTATATCGAACGATTGCGAGGGCTGGGAAGTGAATCCTTAGCTTATTTCGATGCAGAACGTGTGGAAAAGGTGAATATCGCGTTTCCGAGCCTCCTAGAGTGATTTATCGTTATATCGAACGATTGCGAGGGCTGGGAAGTGAATCCTTAGCTTATTTCGATACAGAACGTGTGGAAAAGGAGAATATCGCGTTTCCGAGCCTCCTAGAGTGATTTATCGTTATATCGAACGATTGCGAGGGCTGGGAAGTGAATCCTTAGCTTATTTCGATGCAGAACGTGTGGAAAAGGAGAATATCGCGTTTCCGAGCCTCCTAGAGTGATTTATCGTTATATCGAACGATTGCGAGGGCTGGGAAGTGAATCCTTAGCTTCTTTCGATGCAGAACGTGTGGAAAAGGTAAATATCGCGTTTCCGAGTCTCCTACAGTGATTTATCGTTATATCGAACGATTGCGAGGGCTGGCAAGTGAATCCTTAGCTTCTTTCGATGCAGAACGTGTGGCAAAGGTAAATATCGCGTTTCCGAGTCTCCTACAGTGATTTATCGTTATATCGAACGATTGCGAGGGCTGGCAAGTGAATCCTTAGCTTCTTTCGATGCAGAACGTGTGGAAAAGGTGAATATCGCGTTTCCGAGCCTCCTAGAGTGATTTATCGTTATATCGAACGATTGGGAGGGCTGGGAAGTGAATCCTTAGCTTCTTTCGATGCAGAACGTGTGGAAAAGGTAAATATCGCGTTTCCGAGTCTCCTACAGTGATTTATCGTTATATCGAACGATTGCGAGGGCTGGGAAGTGAATCCTTAGCTTCTTTCGATGCAGAACGTGTGGCAAAGGTAAATATCGCGTTTCCGAGTCTCCTACGGTGATTTATCGTTATATCGAACGATTGCGAGGGCTGGGAAGTGAATCCTTAGCTTCTTTCGATGCAGAACGTGTGGAAAAGGTAAATATTGCGTTTCCGAGTCTCCTACAGTGATTTATCGTTATATCGAACGATTGCGAGGGCTGGCAAGTGAATCCTTAGCTTCTTTCGATGCAGAACGTGTGGCAAAGGTAAATATCGCGTTTCCGAGTCTCCTACAGTGATTTATCGTTATATCGAACGATTGCGAGGGCTGGCAAGTGAATCCTTAGCTTCTTTCGATGCAGAACGTGTGGAAAAGGTGAATATCGCGTTTCCGAGCCTCCTAGAGTGATTTATCGTTATATCGAACGATTGCGAGGGCTGGGAAGTGAATCCTTAGCTTCTTTCGATGCAGAACGTGTGGAAAAGGTAAATATCGCGTTTCCGAGTCTCCTACAGTGATTTATCGTTATATCGAACGATTGCGAGGGCTGGGAAGTGAATCCTTAGCTTCTTTCGATGCAGAACGTGTGGCAAAGGTAAATATCGCGTTTCCGAGTCTCCTACAGTGATTTATCGTTATATCGAACGATTGCGAGGGCTGGGAAGTGAATCCTTAGCTTCTTTCGATGCAGAACGTGTGGAAAAGGTAAATATTGCGTTTCCGAGTCTCCTACAGTGATTTATCGTTATATCGAACGATTGCGAGGGCTGGCAAGTGAATCCTTAGCTTCTTTCGATGCAGAACGTGTGGAAAAGGTGAATATCGCGTTTCCGAGCCTCCTAGAGTGATTTATCGTTATATCGAACGATTGCGAGGGCTGGGAAGTGAATCCTTAGCTTCTTTCGATGCAGAACGTGTGGAAAAGGTAAATATCGCGTTTCCGAGTCTCCTACAGTGATTTATAGTTATATCGAACGATTGCGAGGGCTGGCAAGTGAATCCTTAGCTTCTTTCGATGCAGAACGTGTGGAAAAGGTGAATATCGCGTTTCCGAGCCTCCTAGAGTGATTTATCGTTATATCGAACGATTGCGAGGGCTGGGAAGTGAATCCTTAGCTTCTTTCGATGCAGAACGTGTGGCAAAGGAAAATATCGCGTTTCCGAGTCTCCTACAGTGATTTATCGTTATATCGAACGATTGCAAGGGCTGGCAAGTGAATCCTTAGCTTCTTTCGATGCAGAACGTGTGGAAAATGTGAATATCGCGTTTCCGAGCCTCCTAGAGTGATTTATCGTTATATCGAACGATTGCGAGGGCTGGGAAGTGAATCCTTAGCTTATTTCGATGCAGATCGTGTGGGAAAGGAGAATATCGCGTTTCCGAGTCTCCTACAGTGATTTATCGTTATATCGAACGATTGCGAGGGCTGGGAAGTGAATCCTTAGCTTCTTTCGATGCAGAACGTGTGGCAAAGGAAAATATCGCGTTTCCGAGTCTCCTACAGTGATTTATCGTTATATCGAACGATTGCAAGGGCTGGCAAGTGAATCCTTAGCTTCTTTCGATGCAGAACGTGTAGCAAAGGTAAATATCGCGTTTCCGAGTCTCCTACAGTGATTTATCGTTATATCGAACGATTGCGAGGGCTGGGAAGTGAATCCTTGGCTTCTTTCGATGCAGAACGTGTGGCAAAGGTAAATATCGCGTTTCCGAGTCTCCTACAGTGATTTATCGTTATATCGAACGATTGCGAGGGCTGGGAAGTGAATCCTTAGCTTATTTCGATGCAGAACGTGTGGAAAAGGAGAATATCGCGTTTCCGAGCCTCCTAGAGTGATTTATCGTTATATCGAACGATTGCGAGGGCTGGGAAGTGAATCCTTGGCTTCTTTCGATGCAGAACGTGTGGCAAAGGTAAATATCGCGTTTCCGAGTCTCCTACAGTGATTTATCGTTATATCGAACGATTGCGAGGGCTGGGAAGTGAATCCTTAGCTTATTTCGATGCAGAACGTGTGGAAAAGGAGAATATCGCGTTTCCGAGCCTCCTAGAGTGATTTATCGTTATATCGAACGATTGCGAGGGCTGGGAAGTGAATCCTTAGCTTCTTTCGATGCAGAACGTGTGGAAAAGGTAAATATCGCGTTTCCGAGTCTCCTACAGTGATTTATCGTTATATCGAACGATTGCGAGGGCTGGCAAGTGAATCCTTAGCTTCTTTCGATGCAGAACGTGTGGAAAAGGTGAATATCGCGTTTCCGAGCCTCCTAGAGTGATTTATCGTTATATCGAACGATTGCGAGGGCTGGGAAGTGAGTCCTTAGCTTCTTTCGATGCAGAACGTGTGGAAAAGGTGAATATCGCGTTTCCGAGCCTCCTATAGTGATTTATCGTTATATCGAACGATTGCGAGGGCTGGGAAGTGAATCCTTAGCTTCTTTCGATGCAGAACGTGTGGAAAAGGTAAATATCGCGTTTCCGAGTCTCCTACAGTGATTTATCGTTATATCGAACGATTGCGAGGGCTGGGAAGTGAATCCTTAGTTTATTTCGATGCAGAACGTGTGGAAAAGGAGAATATCGCGTTTCCGAGCCTCCTAGAGTGATTTATCGTTATATCGAACGATTGCGAGGGCTGGGAAGTGAATCCTTAGCTTCTTTCGATGCAGAACGTGTGGAAAAGGTAAATATCGCGTTTCCGAGTCTCCTACAGTGATTTATCGTTATATCGAACGATTGCGAGGGCTGGGAAGTGAATCCTTAGCTTATTTCGATGCAGAACGTGTGGAAAAGGAGAATATCGCGTTTCCGAGCCTCCTAGAGTGATTTATCGTTATATCGAACGATTGCGAGGGCTGGGAAGTGAATCCTTAGCTTCTTTCGATGCAGAACGTGTGGAAAAGGTAAATATCGCGTTTCCGAGTCTCCTACAGTGATTTATCGTTATATCGAACGATTGCGAGGGCTGGGAAGTGAATCCTTAGCTTATTTCGATGCAGAACGTGTGGAAAAGGAGAATATCGCGTTTCCGAGCCTCCTAGAGTGATTTATCGTTATATCGAACGATTGCGAGGGCTGGGAAGTGAATCCTTAGCTTCTTTCGATGCAGAACGTGTGGAAAAGGTAAATATCGCGTTTCCGAGTCTCCTACAGTGATTTATCGTTATATCGATCGATTGCGAGGGCTGGGAAGTGAATCCTTAGCTTCTTTCGATGCAGAACGTGTGGAAAAGGTAAATATCGCGTTTCCGAGTCTCCTACAGTGATTTATCGTTATATCGAACGATTGCGAGGGCTGGCAAGTGAATCCTTAGCTTCTTTCGATGCAGAACGTGTGGAAAAGGTGAATATCGCGTTTCCGAGCCTCCTAGAGTGATTTATCGTTATATCGAACGATTGCGAGGGCTGGGAAGTGAATCCTTAGCTTATTTCGATGCAGATCGTGTGGGAAAGGAGAATATCGCGTTTCCGAGTCTCCTACAGTGATTTATCGTTATATCGAACGATTGCGAGGGCTGGGAAGTGAATCCTTAGCTTCTTTCGATGCAGAACGTGTGGCAAAGGTAAATATCGCGTTTCCGAGTCTCCTACAGTGATTTATCGTTATATCGAACGATTGCGAGGGCTGGGAAGTGAATCCTTAGCTTCTTTCGATGCAGAACGTGTGGAAAAGGTAAATATCGCGTTTCCGAGTCTCCTACAGTGATTTATCGTTATATCGAACGATTGCGAGGGCTGGCAAGTGAATCCTTAGCTTCTTTCGATGCAGAACGTGTGGAAAAGGTGAATATCGCGTTTCCGAGCCTCCTAGAGTGATTTATCGTTATATCGAACGATTGCGAGGGCTGGGAAGTGAATCCTTAGCTTATTTCGATGCAGATCGTGTGGGAAAGGAGAATATCGCGTTTCCGAGTCTCCTACAGTGATTTATCGTTATATCGAACGATTGCGAGGGCTGGGAAGTGAATCCTTAGCTTCTTTCGATGCAGAACGTGTGGCAAAGGTAAATATCGCGTTTCCGAGTCTCCTACAGTGATTTATCGTTATATCGAACGATTGCGAGGGCTGGGAAGTGAATCCTTAGCTTCTTTCGATGCAGAACGTGTGGAAAAGGTAAATATCGCGTTTCCGAGTCTCCTACAGTGATTTATCGTTATATCGAACGATTGCGAGGGCTGGCAAGTGAATCCTTAGCTTCTTTCGATGCAGAACGTGTGGAAAAGGTGAATATCGCGTTTCCGAGCCTCCTAGAGTGATTTATCGTTATATCGAACGATTGCGAGGGCTGGGAAGTGAATCCTTAGCTTATTTCGATGCAGATCGTGTGGGAAAGGAGAATATCGCGTTTCCGAGTCTCCTACAGTGATTTATCGTTATATCGAACGATTGCGAGGGCTGGGAAGTGAATCCTTAGCTTCTTTCGATGCAGAACGTGTGGCAAAGGAAAATATCGCGTTTCCGAGTCTCCTACAGTGATTTATCGTTATATCGAACGATTGCAAGGGCTGGCAAGTGAATCCTTAGCTTCTTTCGATGCAGAACGTGTAGCAAAGGTAAATATCGCGTTTCCGAGTCTCCTACAGTGATTTATCGTTATATCGAACGATTGCGAGGGCTGGGAAGTGAATCCTTAGCTTCTTTCGATGCAGAACGTGTGGCAAAGGTAAATATCGCGTTTCCGAGTCTCCTACAGTGATTTATCGTTATATCGAACGATTGCGAGGGCTGGGAAGTGAATCCTTAGCTTATTTCGATGCAGAACGTGTGGAAAAGGTGAATATCGCGTTTCCGAGCCTCCTAGAGTGATTTATCGTTATATCGAACGATTGCGAGGGCTGGGAAGTGAATCCTTAGCTTATTTCGATGCAGAACGTGTGGAAAAGGAGAATATCGCGTTTCCGAGCCTCCTAGAGTGATTTATCGTTATATCGAACGATTGCGAGGGCTGGGAAGTGAATCCTTAGCTTCTTTCGATGCAGAACGTGTGGAAAAGGTAAATATCGCGTTTCCGAGTCTCCTACAGTGATTTATCGTTATATCGAACGATTGCGAGGGCTGGCAAGTGAATCCTTAGCTTCTTTCGATGCAGAACGTGTGGAAAAGGTGAATATCGCGTTTCCGAGCCTCCTAGAGTGATTTATCGTTATATCGAACGATTGCGAGGGCTGGGAAGTGAATCCTTAGCTTCTTTCGATGCAGAACGTGTGGAAAAGGTAAATATCGCGTTTCCGAGTCTCCTACAGTGATTTATCGTTATATCGAACGATTGCGAGGGCTGGGAAGTGAATCCTTAGCTTCTTTCGATGCAGAACGTGTGGCAAAGGTAAATATCGCGTTTCCGAGTCTCCTACAGTGATTTATCGTTATATCGAACGATTGCGAGGGCTGGGAAGTGAATCCTTAGCTTCTTTCGATGCAGAACGTGTGGAAAAGGTAAATATCGCGTTTCCGAGTCTCCTACAGTGATTTATCGTTATATCGAACGATTGCGAGGGCTGGCAAGTGAATCCTTAGCTTCTTTCGATGCAGAACGTGTGGCAAAGGTAAATATCGCGTTTCCGAGTCTCCTACAGTGATTTATCGTTATATCGAACGATTGCGAGGGCTGGCAAGTGAATCCTTAGCTTCTTTCGATGCAGAACGTGTGGAAAAGGTGAATATCGCGTTTCCGAGCCTCCTAGAGTGATTTATCGTTATATCGAACGATTGCGAGGGCTGGGAAGTGAATCCTTAGCTTATTTCGATGCAGAACGTGTGGAAAAGGAGAATATCGCGTTTCCGAGCCTCCTAGAGTGATTTATCGTTATATCGAACGATTGCGAGGGCTGGGAAGTGAATCCTTAGCTTCTTTCGATGCAGAACGTGTGGAAAAGGTAAATATCGCGTTTCCGAGTCTCCTACAGTGATTTATCGTTATATCGAACGATTGCGAGGGCTGGGAAGTGAATCCTTAGCTTATTTCGATGCAGAACGTGTGGAAAAGGAGAATATCGCGTTTCCGAGCCTCCTAGAGTGATTTATCGTTATATCGAACGATTGCGAGGGCTGGGAAGTGAATCCTTAGCTTCTTTCGATGCAGAACGTGTGGAAAAGGTAAATATCGCGTTTCCGAGTCTCCTACAGTGATTTATCGTTATATCGAACGATTGCGAGGGCTGGCAAGTGAATCCTTAGCTTCTTTCGATGCAGAACGTGTGGAAAAGGTGAATATCGCGTTTCCGAGCCTCCTAGAGTGATTTATCGTTATATCGAACGATTGCGAGGGCTGGGAAGTGAGTCCTTAGCTTCTTTCGATGCAGAACGTGTGGAAAAGGTGAATATCGCGTTTCCGAGCCTCCTATAGTGATTTATCGTTATATCGAACGATTGCGAGGGCTGGGAAGTGAATCCTTAGCTTCTTTCGATGCAGAACGTGTGGAAAAGGTAAATATCGCGTTTCCGAGTCTCCTACAGTGATTTATCGTTATATCGAACGATTGCGAGGGCTGGGAAGTGAATCCTTAGTTTATTTCGATGCAGAACGTGTGGAAAAGGAGAATATCGCGTTTCCGAGCCTCCTAGAGTGATTTATCGTTATATCGAACGATTGCGAGGGCTGGGAAGTGAATCCTTAGCTTCTTTCGATGCAGAACGTGTGGAAAAGGTAAATATCGCGTTTCCGAGTCTCCTACAGTGATTTATCGTTATATCGAAAGATTGCGAGGGCTGGCAAGTGAATCCTTAGCTTCATTCGATGCAGAACGTGTGGAAAAGGTGAATATCGCGTTTCCGAGCCTCCTAGAGTGATTTATCGTTATATCGAACGATTGCGAGGGCTGGGAAGTGAATCCTTAGCTTCTTTCGATGCAGAACGTGTGGAAAAGGTAAATATCGCGTTTCCGAGTCTCCTACAGTGATTTATCGTTATATCGAACGATTGCGAGGGCTGGGAAGTGAATCCTTAGTTTATTTCGATGCAGAACGTGTGGAAAAGGAGAATATCGCGTTTCCGAGCCTCCTAGAGTGATTTATCGTTATATCGAACGATTGCGAGGGCTGGGAAGTGAATCCTTAGCTTCTTTCGATGCAGAACGTGTGGAAAAGGTAAATATCGCGTTTCCGAGTCTCCTACAGTGATTTATCGTTATATCGAAAGATTGCGAGGGCTGGCAAGTGAATCCTTAGCTTCATTCGATGCAGAACGTGTGGAAAAGGTGAATATCGCGTTTCCGAGCCTCCTAGAGTGATTTATCGTTATATCGAACGATTGCGAGGGCTGGGAAGTGAATCCTTAGCTTCTTTCGATGCAGAACGTGTGGAAAAGGTAAATATCGCGTTTCCGAGTCTCCTACAGTGATTTATCGTTATATCGAAAGATTGCGAGGGCTGGGAAGTGAATCCTTAGCTTATTTCGATGCAGAACGTGTGGAAAAGGAGAATATCGCGTTTCCGAGCCTCCTAGAGTGATTTATCGTTATATCGAACGATTGCGAGGGCTGGGAAGTGAATCCTTAGCTTCTTTCGATGCAGAACGTGTGGAAAAGGTAAATATCGCGTTTCCGAGTCTCCTACAGTGATTTATCGTTATATCGAACGATTGCGAGGGCTGGGAAGTGAATCCTTAGCTTATTTCGATGCAGAACGTGTGGAAAAGGAGAATATCGCGTTTCCGAGCCTCCTAGAGTGATTTATCGTTATATCGAACGATTAGGAGGGCTGGGAAGTGAATCCTTAGCTTCTTTCGATGCAGAACGTGTGGAAAAGGTAAATATCGCGTTTCCGAGTCTCCTACAGTGATTTATCGTTATATCGAACGATTGCGAGGGCTGGGAAGTGAATCCTTAGCTTCTTTCGATGCAGAACGTGTGGAAAAGGTAAATATCGCGTTTCCGAGTCTCCTACAGTGATTTATCGTTATATCGAAAGATTGCGAGGGCTGGCAAGTGAATCCTTAGCTTCTTTCGATGCAGAACGTGTGGAAAAGGTGAATATCGCGTTTCCGAGCCTCCTAGAGTGATTTATCGTTATATCGAACGATTGCGAGGGCTGGGAAGTGAATCCTTAGCTTATTTCGATGCAGATCGTGTGGGAAAGGAGAATATCGCGTTTCCGAGTCTCCTACAGTGATTTATCGTTATATCGAACGATTGCGAGGGCTGGGAAGTGAATCCTTAGCTTCTTTCGATGCAGAACGTGTGGCAAAGGTAAATATCGCGTTTCCGAGTCTCCTACAGTGATTTATCGTTATATCGAACGATTGCGAGGGCTGGGAAGTGAATCCTTAGCTTCTTTCGATGCAGAACGTGTGGAAAAGGTAAATATCGCGTTTCCGAGTCTCCTACAGTGATTTATCGTTATATCGAACGATTGCGAGGGCTGGCAAGTGAATCCTTAGCTTCTTTCGATGCAGAACGTGTGGAAAAGGTGAATATCGCGTTTCCGAGCCTCCTAGAGTGATTTATCGTTATATCGAACGATTGCGAGGGCTGGGAAGTGAATCCTTAGCTTATTTCGATGCAGATCGTGTGGGAAAGGAGAATATCGCGTTTCCGAGTCTCCTACAGTGATTTATCGTTATATCGAACGATTGCGAGGGCTGGGAAGTGAATCCTTAGCTTCTTTCGATGCAGAACGTGTGGCAAAGGTAAATATCGCGTTTCCGAGTCTCCTACAGTGATTTATCGTTATATCGAACGATTGCGAGGGCTGGGAAGTGAATCCTTAGCTTCTTTCGATGCAGAACGTGTGGAAAAGGTAAATATCGCGTTTCCGAGTCTCCTACAGTGATTTATCGTTATATCGAACGATTGCGAGGGCTGGCAAGTGAATCCTTAGCTTCTTTCGATGCAGAACGTGTGGAAAAGGTGAATATCGCGTTTCCGAGCCTCCTAGAGTGATTTATCGTTATATCGAACGATTGCGAGGGCTGGGAAGTGAATCCTTAGCTTATTTCGATGCAGATCGTGTGGGAAAGGAGAATATCGCGTTTCCGAGTCTCCTACAGTGATTTATCGTTATATCGAACGATTGCGAGGGCTGGGAAGTGAATCCTTAGCTTCTTTCGATGCAGAACGTGTGGCAAAGGTAAATATCGCGTTTCCGAGTCTCCTACAGTGATTTATCGTTATATCGAACGATTGCAAGGGCTGGCAAGTGAATCCTTAGCTTCTTTCGATGCAGAACGTGTAGCAAAGGTAAATATCGCGTTTCCGAGTCTCCTACAGTGATTTATCGTTATATCGAACGATTGCGAGGGCTGGGAAGTGAATCCTTAGCTTCTTTCGATGCAGAACGTGTGGCAAAGGTAAATATCGCGTTTCCGAGTCTCCTACAGTGATTTATCATTATATCGAACGATTGCGAGGGCTGGCAAGTGAATCCTTAGCTTCTTTCGATGCAGAACGTGTGGAAAAGGTGAATATCGCGTTTCCGAGCCTCCTAGAGTGATTTATCGTTATATCGAACGATTGCGAGGGCTGGGAAGTGAGTCCTTAGCTTCTTTCGATGCAGAACGTGTGGAAAAGGTGAATATCGCGTTTCCGAGCCTCCTATAGTGATTTATCGTTATATCGAACGATTGCGAGGGCTGGGAAGTGAATCCTTAGCTTCTTTCGATGCAGAACGTGTGGAAAAGGTAAATATCGCGTTTCCGAGTCTCCTACAGTGATTTATCGTTATATCGAACGATTGCGAGGGCTGGGAAGTGAATCCTTAGTTTATTTCGATGCAGAACGTGTGGAAAAGGAGAATATCGCGTTTCCGAGCCTCCTAGAGTGATTTATCGTTATATCGAACGATTGCGAGGGCTGGGAAGTGAATCCTTAGCTTCTTTCGATGCAGAACGTGTGGAAAAGGTAAATATCGCGTTTCCGAGTCTCCTACAGTGATTTATCGTTATATCGAACGATTGCGAGGGCTGGGAAGTGAATCCTTAGCTTATTTCGATGCAGAACGTGTGGAAAAGGAGAATATCGCGTTTCCGAGCCTCCTAGAGTGATTTATCGTTATATCGAACGATTGCGAGGGCTGGGAAGTGAATCCTTAGCTTCTTTCGATGCAGAACGTGTGGAAAAGGTAAATATCGCGTTTCCGAGTCTCCTACAGTGATTTATCGTTATATCGAACGATTGCGAGGGCTGGGAAGTGAATCCTTAGCTTATTTCGATGCAGAACGTGTGGAAAAGGAGAATATCGCGTTTCCGAGCCTCCTAGAGTGATTTATCGTTATATCGAACGATTGCGAGGGCTGGGAAGTGAATCCTTAGCTTCTTTCGATGCAGAACGTGTGGAAAAGGTAAATATCGCGTTTCCGAGTCTCCTACAGTGATTTATCGTTATATCGATCGATTGCGAGGGCTGGGAAGTGAATCCTTAGCTTCTTTCGATGCAGAACGTGTGGAAAAGGTAAATATCGCGTTTCCGAGTCTCCTACAGTGATTTATCGTTATATCGAACGATTGCGAGGGCTGGCAAGTGAATCCTTAGCTTCTTTCGATGCAGAACGTGTGGAAAAGGTGAATATCGCGTTTCCGAGCCTCCTAGAGTGATTTATCGTTATATCGAACGATTGCGAGGGCTGGGAAGTGAATCCTTAGCTTATTTCGATGCAGATCGTGTGGGAAAGGAGAATATCGCGTTTCCGAGTCTCCTACAGTGATTTATCGTTATATCGAACGATTGCGAGGGCTGGGAAGTGAATCCTTAGCTTCTTTCGATGCAGAACGTGTGGCAAAGGTAAATATCGCGTTTCCGAGTCTCCTACAGTGATTTATCGTTATATCGAACGATTGCGAGGGCTGGGAAGTGAATCCTTAGCTTCTTTCGATGCAGAACGTGTGGAAAAGGTAAATATCGCGTTTCCGAGTCTCCTACAGTGATTTATCGTTATATCGAACGATTGCGAGGGCTGGCAAGTGAATCCTTAGCTTCTTTCGATGCAGAACGTGTGGAAAAGGTGAATATCGCGTTTCCGAGCCTCCTAGAGTGATTTATCGTTATATCGAACGATTGCGAGGGCTGGGAAGTGAATCCTTAGCTTATTTCGATGCAGATCGTGTGGGAAAGGAGAATATCGCGTTTCCGAGTCTCCTACAGTGATTTATCGTTATATCGAACGATTGCGAGGGCTGGGAAGTGAATCCTTAGCTTCTTTCGATGCAGAACGTGTGGCAAAGGTAAATATCGCGTTTCCGAGTCTCCTACAGTGATTTATCGTTATATCGAACGATTGCGAGGGCTGGGAAGTGAATCCTTAGCTTCTTTCGATGCAGAACGTGTGGAAAAGGTAAATATCGCGTTTCCGAGTCTCCTACAGTGATTTATCGTTATATCGAACGATTGCGAGGGCTGGCAAGTGAATCCTTAGCTTCTTTCGATGCAGAACGTGTGGAAAAGGTGAATATCGCGTTTCCGAGCCTCCTAGAGTGATTTATCGTTATATCGAACGATTGCGAGGGCTGGGAAGTGAATCCTTAGCTTATTTCGATGCAGATCGTGTGGGAAAGGAGAATATCGCGTTTCCGAGTCTCCTACAGTGATTTATCGTTATATCGAACGATTGCGAGGGCTGGGAAGTGAATCCTTAGCTTCTTTCGATGCAGAACGTGTGGCAAAGGAAAATATCGCGTTTCCGAGTCTCCTACAGTGATTTATCGTTATATCGAACGATTGCAAGGGCTGGCAAGTGAATCCTTAGCTTCTTTCGATGCAGAACGTGTAGCAAAGGTAAATATCGCGTTTCCGAGTCTCCTACAGTGATTTATCGTTATATCGAACGATTGCGAGGGCTGGGAAGTGAATCCTTAGCTTCTTTCGATGCAGAACGTGTGGCAAAGGTAAATATCGCGTTTCCGAGTCTCCTACAGTGATTTATCGTTATATCGAACGATTGCGAGGGCTGGGAAGTGAATCCTTAGCTTATTTCGATGCAGAACGTGTGGAAAAGGTGAATATCGCGTTTCCGAGCCTCCTAGAGTGATTTATCGTTATATCGAACGATTGCGAGGGCTGGGAAGTGAATCCTTAGCTTATTTCGATGCAGAACGTGTGGAAAAGGAGAATATCGCGTTTCCGAGCCTCCTAGAGTGATTTATCGTTATATCGAACGATTGCGAGGGCTGGGAAGTGAATCCTTAGCTTCTTTCGATGCAGAACGTGTGGAAAAGGTAAATATCGCGTTTCCGAGTCTCCTACAGTGATTTATCGTTATATCGAACGATTGCGAGGGCTGGCAAGTGAATCCTTAGCTTCTTTCGATGCAGAACGTGTGGAAAAGGTGAATATCGCGTTTCCGAGCCTCCTAGAGTGATTTATCGTTATATCGAACGATTGCGAGGGCTGGGAAGTGAATCCTTAGCTTCTTTCGATGCAGAACGTGTGGAAAAGGTAAATATCGCGTTTCCGAGTCTCCTACAGTGATTTATCGTTATATCGAACGATTGCGAGGGCTGGGAAGTGAATCCTTAGCTTCTTTCGATGCAGAACGTGTGGCAAAGGTAAATATCGCGTTTCCGAGTCTCCTACAGTGATTTATCGTTATATCGAACGATTGCGAGGGCTGGGAAGTGAATCCTTAGCTTCTTTCGATGCAGAACGTGTGGAAAAGGTAAATATCGCGTTTCCGAGTCTCCTACAGTGATTTATCGTTATATCGAACGATTGCGAGGGCTGGCAAGTGAATCCTTAGCTTCTTTCGATGCAGAACGTGTGGCAAAGGTAAATATCGCGTTTCCGAGTCTCCTACAGTGATTTATCGTTATATCGAACGATTGCGAGGGCTGGCAAGTGAATCCTTAGCTTCTTTCGATGCAGAACGTGTGGAAAAGGTGAATATCGCGTTTCCGAGCCTCCTAGAGTGATTTATCGTTATATCGAACGATTGCGAGGGCTGGGAAGTGAATCCTTAGCTTATTTCGATGCAGAACGTGTGGAAAAGGAGAATATCGCGTTTCCGAGCCTCCTAGAGTGATTTATCGTTATATCGAACGATTGCGAGGGCTGGGAAGTGAATCCTTAGCTTCTTTCGATGCAGAACGTGTGGAAAAGGTAAATATCGCGTTTCCGAGTCTCCTACAGTGATTTATCGTTATATCGAACGATTGCGAGGGCTGGGAAGTGAATCCTTAGCTTATTTCGATGCAGAACGTGTGGAAAAGGAGAATATCGCGTTTCCGAGCCTCCTAGAGTGATTTATCGTTATATCGAACGATTGCGAGGGCTGGGAAGTGAATCCTTAGCTTCTTTCGATGCAGAACGTGTGGAAAAGGTAAATATCGCGTTTCCGAGTCTCCTACAGTGATTTATCGTTATATCGAACGATTGCGAGGGCTGGCAAGTGAATCCTTAGCTTCTTTCGATGCAGAACGTGTGGAAAAGGTGAATATCGCGTTTCCGAGCCTCCTAGAGTGATTTATCGTTATATCGAACGATTGCGAGGGCTGGGAAGTGAGTCCTTAGCTTCTTTCGATGCAGAACGTGTGGAAAAGGTGAATATCGCGTTTCCGAGCCTCCTATAGTGATTTATCGTTATATCGAACGATTGCGAGGGCTGGGAAGTGAATCCTTAGCTTCTTTCGATGCAGAACGTGTGGAAAAGGTAAATATCGCGTTTCCGAGTCTCCTACAGTGATTTATCGTTATATCGAACGATTGCGAGGGCTGGGAAGTGAATCCTTAGTTTATTTCGATGCAGAACGTGTGGAAAAGGAGAATATCGCGTTTCCGAGCCTCCTAGAGTGATTTATCGTTATATCGAACGATTGCGAGGGCTGGGAAGTGAATCCTTAGCTTCTTTCGATGCAGAACGTGTGGAAAAGGTAAATATCGCGTTTCCGAGTCTCCTACAGTGATTTATCGTTATATCGAAAGATTGCGAGGGCTGGCAAGTGAATCCTTAGCTTCATTCGATGCAGAACGTGTGGAAAAGGTGAATATCGCGTTTCCGAGCCTCCTAGAGTGATTTATCGTTATATCGAACGATTGCGAGGGCTGGGAAGTGAATCCTTAGCTTCTTTCGATGCAGAACGTGTGGAAAAGGTAAATATCGCGTTTCCGAGTCTCCTACAGTGATTTATCGTTATATCGAAAGATTGCGAGGGCTGGGAAGTGAATCCTTAGCTTATTTCGATGCAGAACGTGTGGAAAAGGAGAATATCGCGTTTCCGAGCCTCCTAGAGTGATTTATCGTTATATCGAACGATTGCGAGGGCTGGGAAGTGAATCCTTAGCTTCTTTCGATGCAGAACGTGTGGAAAAGGTAAATATCGCGTTTCCGAGTCTCCTACAGTGATTTATCGTTATATCGAACGATTGCGAGGGCTGGGAAGTGAATCCTTAGCTTATTTCGATGCAGAACGTGTGGAAAAGGAGAATATCGCGTTTCCGAGCCTCCTAGAGTGATTTATCGTTATATCGAACGATTAGGAGGGCTGGGAAGTGAATCCTTAGCTTCTTTCGATGCAGAACGTGTGGAAAAGGTAAATATCGCGTTTCCGAGTCTCCTACAGTGATTTATCGTTATATCGAACGATTGCGAGGGCTGGGAAGTGAATCCTTAGCTTCTTTCGATGCAGAACGTGTGGAAAAGGTAAATATCGCGTTTCCGAGTCTCCTACAGTGATTTATCGTTATATCGAACGATTGCGAGGGCTGGCAAGTGAATCCTTAGCTTCTTTCGATGCAGAACGTGTGGAAAAGGTGAATATCGCGTTTCCGAGCCTCCTAGAGTGATTTATCGTTATATCGAACGATTGCGAGGGCTGGGAAGTGAATCCTTAGCTTATTTCGATGCAGATCGTGTGGGAAAGGAGAATATCGCGTTTCCGAGTCTCCTACAGTGATTTATCGTTATATCGAACGATTGCGAGGGCTGGGAAGTGAATCCTTAGCTTCTTTCGATGCAGAACGTGTGGCAAAGGTAAATATCGCGTTTCCGAGTCTCCTACAGTGATTTATCGTTATATCGAACGATTGCGAGGGCTGGGAAGTGAATCCTTAGCTTCTTTCGATGCAGAACGTGTGGAAAAGGTAAATATCGCGTTTCCGAGTCTCCTACAGTGATTTATCGTTATATCGAACGATTGCGAGGGCTGGCAAGTGAATCCTTAGCTTCTTTCGATGCAGAACGTGTGGAAAAGGTGAATATCGCGTTTCCGAGCCTCCTAGAGTGATTTATCGTTATATCGAACGATTGCGAGGGCTGGGAAGTGAATCCTTAGCTTATTTCGATGCAGATCGTGTGGGAAAGGAGAATATCGCGTTTCCGAGTCTCCTACAGTGATTTATCGTTATATCGAACGATTGCGAGGGCTGGGAAGTGAATCCTTAGCTTCTTTCGATGCAGAACGTGTGGCAAAGGTAAATATCGCGTTTCCGAGTCTCCTACAGTGATTTATCGTTATATCGAACGATTGCGAGGGCTGGGAAGTGAATCCTTAGCTTCTTTCGATGCAGAACGTGTGGAAAAGGTAAATATCGCGTTTCCGAGTCTCCTACAGTGATTTATCGTTATATCGAACGATTGCGAGGGCTGGCAAGTGAATCCTTAGCTTCTTTCGATGCAGAACGTGTGGAAAAGGTGAATATCGCGTTTCCGAGCCTCCTAGAGTGATTTATCGTTATATCGAACGATTGCGAGGGCTGGGAAGTGAATCCTTAGCTTATTTCGATGCAGATCGTGTGGGAAAGGAGAATATCGCGTTTCCGAGTCTCCTACAGTGATTTATCGTTATATCGAACGATTGCGAGGGCTGGGAAGTGAATCCTTAGCTTCTTTCGATGCAGAACGTGTGGAAAAGGTAAATATCGCGTTTCCGAGCCTCCTAGAGTGATTTATCGTTATATCGAACGATTGCGAGGGCTGGGAAGTGAATCCTTAGCTTCTTTCGATGCAGAACGTGTGGAAAAGGTAAATATCGCGTTTCCGAGTCTCCTACAGTGATTTATCGTTATATCGATCGATTGCGAGGGCTGGGAAGTGAATCCTTAGCTTCTTTCGATGCAGAACGTGTGGAAAAGGTAAATATCGCGTTTCCGAGTCTCCTACAGTGATTTATCGTTATATCGAACGATTGCGAGGGCTGGCAAGTGAATCCTTAGCTTCTTTCGATGCAGAACGTGTGGAAAAGGTGAATATCGCGTTTCCGAGCCTCCTAGAGTGATTTATCGTTATATCGAACGATTGCGAGGACTGGGAAGTGAATCCTTAGCTTATTTCGATGCAGAACGTGTGGAAAAGGAGAATATCGCGTTTCCGAGCCTCCTAGAGTGATTTATCGTTATATCGAACGATTGCGAGGGCTGGGAAGTGAATCCTTAGCTTCTTTCGATGCAGAACGTGTGGAAAAGGTAAATATCGCGTTTCCGAGTCTCCTACAGTGATTTATCGTTATATCGAACGATTGCGAGGGCTGGCAAGTGAATCCTTAGCTTCTTTCGATGCAGAACGTGTGGCAAAGGTAAATATCGCGTTTCCGAGTCTCCTACAGTGATTTATCGTTATATCGAACGATTGCGAGGGCTGGCAAGTGAATCCTTAGCTTCTTTCGATGCAGAACGTGTGGCAAAGGAAAATATCGCGTTTCCGAGTCTCCTACAGTGATTTATCGTTATATCGAACGATTGCAAGGGCTGGCAAGTGAATCCTTAGCTTCTTTCGATGCAGAACGTGTAGCAAAGGTAAATATCGCGTTTCCGAGTCTCCTACAGTGATTTATCGTTATATCGAACGATTGCGAGGGCTGGGAAGTGAATCCTTGGATTCTTTCGATGCAGAACGTGTGGCAAAGGTAAATATCGCGTTTCCGAGTCTCCTACAGTGATTTATCGTTATATCGAACGATTGCGAGGGCTGGGAAGTGAATCCTTAGCTTATTTCGATGCAGAACGTGTGGAAAAGGAGAATATCGCGTTTCCGAGCCTCCTAGAGTGATTTATCGTTATATCGAACGATTGCGAGGGCTGGGAAGTGAATCCTTAGCTTCTTTCGATGCAGAACGTGTGGAAAAGGTAAATATCGCGTTTCCGAGTCTCCTACAGTGATTTATCGTTATATCGAACGATTGCGAGGGCTGGCAAGTGAATCCTTAGCTTCTTTCGATGCAGAACGTGTGGAAAAGGTGAATATCGCGTTTCCGAGCCTCCTAGAGTGATTTATCGTTATATCGAACGATTGCGAGGGCTGGGAAGTGAGTCCTTAGCTTCTTTCGATGCAGAACGTGTGGAAAAGGTGAATATCGCGTTTCCGAGCCTCCTATAGTGATTTATCGTTATATCGAACGATTGCGAGGGCTGGGAAGTGAATCCTTAGCTTCTTTCGATGCAGAACGTGTGGAAAAGGTAAATATCGCGTTTCCGAGTCTCCTACAGTGATTTATCGTTATATCGAACGATTGCGAGGGCTGGGAAGTGAATCCTTAGTTTATTTCGATGCAGAACGTGTGGAAAAGGAGAATATCGCGTTTCCGAGCCTCCTAGAGTGATTTATCGTTATATCGAACGATTGCGAGGGCTGGGAAGTGAATCCTTAGCTTCTTTCGATGCAGAACGTGTGGAAAAGGTAAATATCGCGTTTCCGAGTCTCCTACAGTGATTTATCGTTATATCGAACGATTGCGAGGGCTGGCAAGTGAATCCTTAGCTTCTTTCGATGCAGAACGTGTGGAAAAGGTGAATATCGCGTTTCCGAGCCTCCTAGAGTGATTTATCGTTATATCGAACGATTGCGAGGGCTGGGAAGTGAATCCTTAGCTTATTTCGATGCAGATCGTGTGGGAAAGGAGAATATCGCGTTTCCGAGTCTCCTACAGTGATTTATCGTTATATCGAACGATTGCGAGGGCTGGGAAGTGAATCCTTAGCTTCTTTCGATGCAGAACGTGTGGCAAAGGTAAATATCGCGTTTCCGAGTCTCCTACAGTGATTTATCGTTATATCGAACGATTGCGAGGGCTGGGAAGTGAATCCTTAGCTTCTTTCGATGCAGAACGTGTGGAAAAGGTAAATATCGCGTTTCCGAGTCTCCTACAGTGATTTATCGTTATATCGAACGATTGCGAGGGCTGGCAAGTGAATCCTTAGCTTCTTTCGATGCAGAACGTGTGGAAAAGGTGAATATCGCGTTTCCGAGCCTCCTAGAGTGATTTATCGTTATATCGAACGATTGCGAGGGCTGGGAAGTGAATCCTTAGCTTATTTCGATGCAGATCGTGTGGGAAAGGAGAATATCGCGTTTCCGAGTCTCCTACAGTGATTTATCGTTATATCGAACGATTGCGAGGGCTGGGAAGTGAATCCTTAGCTTCTTTCGATGCAGAACGTGTGGCAAAGGTAAATATCGCGTTTCCGAGTCTCCTACAGTGATTTATCGTTATATCGAACGATTGCGAGGGCTGGGAAGTGAATCCTTAGCTTCTTTCGATGCAGAACGTGTGGAAAAGGTAAATATCGCGTTTCCGAGTCTCCTACAGTGATTTATCGTTATATCGAACGATTGCGAGGGCTGGCAAGTGAATCCTTAGCTTCTTTCGATGCAGAACGTGTGGAAAAGGTGAATATCGCGTTTCCGAGCCTCCTAGAGTGATTTATCGTTATATCGAACGATTGCGAGGGCTGGGAAGTGAATCCTTAGCTTATTTCGATGCAGATCGTGTGGGAAAGGAGAATATCGCGTTTCCGAGTCTCCTACAGTGATTTATCGTTATATCGAACGATTGCGAGGGCTGGGAAGTGAATCCTTAGCTTCTTTCGATGCAGAACGTGTGGCAAAGGAAAATATCGCGTTTCCGAGTCTCCTACAGTGATTTATCGTTATATCGAACGATTGCAAGGGCTGGCAAGTGAATCCTTAGCTTCTTTCGATGCAGAACGTGTAGCAAAGGTAAATATCGCGTTTCCGAGTCTCCTACAGTGATTTATCGTTATATCGAACGATTGCGAGGGCTGGGAAGTGAATCCTTAGCTTCTTTCGATGCAGAACGTGTGGCAAAGGTAAATATCGCGTTTCCGAGTCTCCTACAGTGATTTATCGTTATATCGAACGATTGCGAGGGCTGGGAAGTGAATCCTTAGCTTATTTCGATGCAGAACGTGTGGAAAAGGTGAATATCGCGTTTCCGAGCCTCCTAGAGTGATTTATCGTTATATCGAACGATTGCGAGGGCTGGGAAGTGAATCCTTAGCTTCTTTCGATGCAGAACGTGTGGCAAAGGTAAATATCGCGTTTCCGAGTCTCCTACAGTGATTTATCGTTATATCGAACGATTGCGAGGGCTGGGAAGTGAATCCTTAGCTTATTTCGATGCAGAACGTGTGGAAAAGGTGAATATCGCGTTTCCGAGCCTCCTAGAGTGATTTATCGTTATATCGAACGATTGCGAGGGCTGGGAAGTGAATCCTTAGCTTATTTCGATGCAGAACGTGTGGAAAAGGAGAATATCGCGTTTCCGAGCCTCCTAGAGTGATTTATCGTTATATCGAACGATTGCGAGGGCTGGGAAGTGAATCCTTAGCTTATTTCGATGCAGAACGTGTGGAAAAGGAGAATATCGCGTTTCCGAGCCTCCTAGAGTGATTTATCGTTATATCGAACGATTGCGAGGGCTGGGAAGTGAATCCTTAGCTTCTTTCGATGCAGAACGTGTGGAAAAGGTAAATATCGCGTTTCCGAGTCTCCTACAGTGATTTATCGTTATATCGAACGATTGCGAGGGCTGGCAAGTGAATCCTTAGCTTCTTTCGATGCAGAACGTGTGGCAAAGGTAAATATCGCGTTTCCGAGTCTCCTACAGTGATTTATCGTTATATCGAACGATTGCGAGGGCTGGCAAGTGAATCCTTAGCTTCTTTCGATGCAGAACGTGTGGAAAAGGTGAATATCGCGTTTCCGAGCCTCCTAGAGTGATTTATCGTTATATCGAACGATTGCGAGGGCTGGGAAGTGAATCCTTAGCTTCTTTCGATGCAGAACGTGTGGAAAAGGTAAATATCGCGTTTCCGAGTCTCCTACAGTGATTTATCGTTATATCGAACGATTGCGAGGGCTGGGAAGTGAATCCTTAGCTTCTTTCGATGCAGAACGTGTGGCAAAGGTAAATATCGCGTTTCCGAGTCTCCTACAGTGATTTATCGTTATATCGAACGATTGCGAGGGCTGGGAAGTGAATCCTTAGCTTCTTTCGATGCAGAACGTGTGGAAAAGGTAAATATTGCGTTTCCGAGTCTCCTACAGTGATTTATCGTTATATCGAACGATTGCGAGGGCTGGCAAGTGAATCCTTAGCTTCTTTCGATGCAGAACGTGTGGAAAAGGTGAATATCGCGTTTCCGAGCCTCCTAGAGTGATTTATCGTTATATCGAACGATTGCGAGGGCTGGGAAGTGAATCCTTAGCTTCTTTCGATGCAGAACGTGTGGAAAAGGTAAATATCGCGTTTCCGAGTCTCCTACAGTGATTTATAGTTATATCGAACGATTGCGAGGGCTGGCAAGTGAATCCTTAGCTTCTTTCGATGCAGAACGTGTGGAAAAGGTGAATATCGCGTTTCCGAGCCTCCTAGAGTGATTTATCGTTATATCGAACGATTGCGAGGGCTGGGAAGTGAATCCTTAGCTTATTTCGATGCAGATCGTGTGGGAAAGGAGAATATCGCGTTTCCGAGTCTCCTACAGTGATTTATCGTTATATCGAACGATTGCGAGGGCTGGGAAGTGAATCCTTAGCTTCTTTCGATGCAGAACGTGTGGCAAAGGAAAATATCGCGTTTCCGAGTCTCCTACAGTGATTTATCGTTATATCGAACGATTGCAAGGGCTGGCAAGTGAATCCTTAGCTTCTTTCGATGCAGAACGTGTGGAAAATGTGAATATCGCGTTTCCGAGCCTCCTAGAGTGATTTATCGTTATATCGAACGATTGCGAGGGCTGGGAAGTGAATCCTTAGCTTATTTCGATGCAGATCGTGTGGGAAAGGAGAATATCGCGTTTCCGAGTCTCCTACAGTGATTTATCGTTATATCGAACGATTGCGAGGGCTGGGAAGTGAATCCTTAGCTTCTTTCGATGCAGAACGTGTGGCAAAGGAAAATATCGCGTTTCCGAGTCTCCTACAGTGATTTATCGTTATATCGAACGATTGCAAGGGCTGGCAAGTGAATCCTTAGCTTCTTTCGATGCAGAACGTGTAGCAAAGGTAAATATCGCGTTTCCGAGTCTCCTACAGTGATTTATCGTTATATCGAACGATTGCGAGGGCTGGGAAGTGAATCCTTGGCTTCTTTCGATGCAGAACGTGTGGCAAAGGTAAATATCGCGTTTCCGAGTCTCCTACAGTGATTTATCGTTATATCGAACGATTGCGAGGGCTGGGAAGTGAATCCTTAGCTTATTTCGATGCAGAACGTGTGGAAAAGGAGAATATCGCGTTTCCGAGCCTCCTAGAGTGATTTATCGTTATATCGAACGATTGCGAGGGCTGGGAAGTGAATCCTTGGCTTCTTTCGATGCAGAACGTGTGGCAAAGGTAAATATCGCGTTTCCGAGTCTCCTACAGTGATTTATCGTTATATCGAACGATTGCGAGGGCTGGGAAGTGAATCCTTAGCTTATTTCGATGCAGAACGTGTGGAAAAGGAGAATATCGCGTTTCCGAGCCTCCTAGAGTGATTTATCGTTATATCGAACGATTGCGAGGGCTGGGAAGTGAATCCTTAGCTTCTTTCGATGCAGAACGTGTGGAAAAGGTAAATATCGCGTTTCCGAGTCTCCTACAGTGATTTATCGTTATATCGAACGATTGCGAGGGCTGGCAAGTGAATCCTTAGCTTCTTTCGATGCAGAACGTGTGGAAAAGGTGAATATCGCGTTTCCGAGCCTCCTAGAGTGATTTATCGTTATATCGAACGATTGCGAGGGCTGGGAAGTGAGTCCTTAGCTTCTTTCGATGCAGAACGTGTGGAAAAGGTGAATATCGCGTTTCCGAGCCTCCTATAGTGATTTATCGTTATATCGAACGATTGCGAGGGCTGGGAAGTGAATCCTTAGCTTCTTTCGATGCAGAACGTGTGGAAAAGGTAAATATCGCGTTTCCGAGTCTCCTACAGTGATTTATCGTTATATCGAACGATTGCGAGGGCTGGGAAGTGAATCCTTAGTTTATTTCGATGCAGAACGTGTGGAAAAGGAGAATATCGCGTTTCCGAGCCTCCTAGAGTGATTTATCGTTATATCGAACGATTGCGAGGGCTGGGAAGTGAATCCTTAGCTTCTTTCGATGCAGAACGTGTGGAAAAGGTAAATATCGCGTTTCCGAGTCTCCTACAGTGATTTATCGTTATATCGAACGATTGCGAGGGCTGGCAAGTGAATCCTTAGCTTCTTTCGATGCAGAACGTGTGGCAAAGGTAAATATCGCGTTTCCGAGTCTCCTACAGTGATTTATCGTTATATCGAACGATTGCGAGGGCTGGCAAGTGAATCCTTAGCTTCTTTCGATGCAGAACGTGTGGAAAAGGTGAATATCGCGTTTCCGAGCCTCCTAGAGTGATTTATCGTTATATCGAACGATTGCGAGGGCTGGGAAGTGAATCCTTAGCTTATTTCGATGCAGAACGTGTGGAAAAGGAGAATATCGCGTTTCCGAGCCTCCTAGAGTGATTTATCGTTATATCGAACGATTGCGAGGGCTGGGAAGTGAATCCTTAGCTTCTTTCGATGCAGAACGTGTGGAAAAGGTAAATATCGCGTTTCCGAGTCTCCTACAGTGATTTATCGTTATATCGAACGATTGCGAGGGCTGGGAAGTGAATCCTTAGCTTATTTCGATGCAGAACGTGTGGAAAAGGAGAATATCGCGTTTCCGAGCCTCCTAGAGTGATTTATCGTTATATCGAACGATTGCGAGGGCTGGGAAGTGAATCCTTAGCTTCTTTCGATGCAGAACGTGTGGAAAAGGTAAATATCGCGTTTCCGAGTCTCCTACAGTGATTTATCGTTATATCGAACGATTGCGAGGGCTGGCAAGTGAATCCTTAGCTTCTTTCGATGCAGAACGTGTGGAAAAGGTGAATATCGCGTTTCCGAGCCTCCTAGAGTGATTTATCGTTATATCGAACGATTGCGAGGGCTGGGAAGTGAGTCCTTAGCTTCTTTCGATGCAGAACGTGTGGAAAAGGTGAATATCGCGTTTCCGAGCCTCCTATAGTGATTTATCGTTATATCGAACGATTGCGAGGGCTGGGAAGTGAATCCTTAGCTTCTTTCGATGCAGAACGTGTGGAAAAGGTAAATATCGCGTTTCCGAGTCTCCTACAGTGATTTATCGTTATATCGAACGATTGCGAGGGCTGGGAAGTGAATCCTTAGTTTATTTCGATGCAGAACGTGTGGAAAAGGAGAATATCGCGTTTCCGAGCCTCCTAGAGTGATTTATCGTTATATCGAACGATTGCGAGGGCTGGGAAGTGAATCCTTAGCTTCTTTCGATGCAGAACGTGTGGAAAAGGTAAATATCGCGTTTCCGAGTCTCCTACAGTGATTTATCGTTATATCGAAAGATTGCGAGGGCTGGCAAGTGAATCCTTAGCTTCATTCGATGCAGAACGTGTGGAAAAGGTGAATATCGCGTTTCCGAGCCTCCTAGAGTGATTTATCGTTATATCGAACGATTGCGAGGGCTGGGAAGTGAATCCTTAGCTTCTTTCGATGCAGAACGTGTGGAAAAGGTAAATATCGCGTTTCCGAGTCTCCTACAGTGATTTATCGTTATATCGAAAGATTGCGAGGGCTGGGAAGTGAATCCTTAGCTTATTTCGATGCAGAACGTGTGGAAAAGGAGAATATCGCGTTTCCGAGCCTCCTAGAGTGATTTATCGTTATATCGAACGATTGCGAGGGCTGGGAAGTGAATCCTTAGCTTCTTTCGATGCAGAACGTGTGGAAAAGGTAAATATCGCGTTTCCGAGTCTCCTACAGTGATTTATCGTTATATCGAACGATTGCGAGGGCTGGGAAGTGAATCCTTAGCTTATTTCGATGCAGAACGTGTGGAAAAGGAGAATATCGCGTTTCCGAGCCTCCTAGAGTGATTTATCGTTATATCGAACGATTAGGAGGGCTGGGAAGTGAATCCTTAGCTTCTTTCGATGCAGAACGTGTGGAAAAGGTAAATATCGCGTTTCCGAGTCTCCTACAGTGATTTATCGTTATATCGAACGATTGCGAGGGCTGGGAAGTGAATCCTTAGCTTCTTTCGATGCAGAACGTGTGGAAAAGGTAAATATCGCGTTTCCGAGTCTCCTACAGTGATTTATCGTTATATCGAACGATTGCGAGGGCTGGCAAGTGAATCCTTAGCTTCTTTCGATGCAGAACGTGTGGAAAAGGTGAATATCGCGTTTCCGAGCCTCCTAGAGTGATTTATCGTTATATCGAACGATTGCGAGGGCTGGGAAGTGAATCCTTAGCTTATTTCGATGCAGATCGTGTGGGAAAGGAGAATATCGCGTTTCCGAGTCTCCTACAGTGATTTATCGTTATATCGAACGATTGCGAGGGCTGGGAAGTGAATCCTTAGCTTCTTTCGATGCAGAACGTGTGGCAAAGGTAAATATCGCGTTTCCGAGTCTCCTACAGTGATTTATCGTTATATCGAACGATTGCGAGGGCTGGGAAGTGAATCCTTAGCTTCTTTCGATGCAGAACGTGTGGAAAAGGTAAATATCGCGTTTCCGAGTCTCCTACAGTGATTTATCGTTATATCGAACGATTGCGAGGGCTGGCAAGTGAATCCTTAGCTTCTTTCGATGCAGAACGTGTGGAAAAGGTGAATATCGCGTTTCCGAGCCTCCTAGAGTGATTTATCGTTATATCGAACGATTGCGAGGGCTGGGAAGTGAATCCTTAGCTTATTTCGATGCAGATCGTGTGGGAAAGGAGAATATCGCGTTTCCGAGTCTCCTACAGTGATTTATCGTTATATCGAACGATTGCGAGGGCTGGGAAGTGAATCCTTAGCTTCTTTCGATGCAGAACGTGTGGCAAAGGTAAATATCGCGTTTCCGAGTCTCCTACAGTGATTTATCGTTATATCGAACGATTGCGAGGGCTGGGAAGTGAATCCTTAGCTTCTTTCGATGCAGAACGTGTGGAAAAGGTAAATATCGCGTTTCCGAGTCTCCTACAGTGATTTATCGTTATATCGAACGATTGCGAGGGCTGGCAAGTGAATCCTTAGCTTCTTTCGATGCAGAACGTGTGGAAAAGGTGAATATCGCGTTTCCGAGCCTCCTAGAGTGATTTATCGTTATATCGAACGATTGCGAGGGCTGGGAAGTGAATCCTTAGCTTATTTCGATGCAGATCGTGTGGGAAAGGAGAATATCGCGTTTCCGAGTCTCCTACAGTGATTTATCGTTATATCGAACGATTGCGAGGGCTGGGAAGTGAATCCTTAGCTTCTTTCGATGCAGAACGTGTGGAAAAGGTAAATATCGCGTTTCCGAGCCTCCTAGAGTGATTTATCGTTATATCGAACGATTGCGAGGGCTGGGAAGTGAATCCTTAGCTTCTTTCGATGCAGAACGTGTGGAAAAGGTAAATATCGCGTTTCCGAGTCTCCTACAGTGATTTATCGTTATATCGATCGATTGCGAGGGCTGGGAAGTGAATCCTTAGCTTCTTTCGATGCAGAACGTGTGGAAAAGGTAAATATCGCGTTTCCGAGTCTCCTACAGTGATTTATCGTTATATCGAACGATTGCGAGGGCTGGCAAGTGAATCCTTAGCTTCTTTCGATGCAGAACGTGTGGAAAAGGTGAATATCGCGTTTCCGAGCCTCCTAGAGTGATTTATCGTTATATCGAACGATTGCGAGGACTGGGAAGTGAATCCTTAGCTTATTTCGATGCAGAACGTGTGGAAAAGGAGAATATCGCGTTTCCGAGCCTCCTAGAGTGATTTATCGTTATATCGAACGATTGCGAGGGCTGGGAAGTGAATCCTTAGCTTCTTTCGATGCAGAACGTGTGGAAAAGGTAAATATCGCGTTTCCGAGTCTCCTACAGTGATTTATCGTTATATCGAACGATTGCGAGGGCTGGCAAGTGAATCCTTAGCTTCTTTCGATGCAGAACGTGTGGCAAAGGTAAATATCGCGTTTCCGAGTCTCCTACAGTGATTTATCGTTATATCGAACGATTGCGAGGGCTGGCAAGTGAATCCTTAGCTTCTTTCGATGCAGAACGTGTGGCAAAGGAAAATATCGCGTTTCCGAGTCTCCTACAGTGATTTATCGTTATATCGAACGATTGCAAGGGCTGGCAAGTGAATCCTTAGCTTCTTTCGATGCAGAACGTGTAGCAAAGGTAAATATCGCGTTTCCGAGTCTCCTACAGTGATTTATCGTTATATCGAACGATTGCGAGGGCTGGGAAGTGAATCCTTGGATTCTTTCGATGCAGAACGTGTGGCAAAGGTAAATATCGCGTTTCCGAGTCTCCTACAGTGATTTATCGTTATATCGAACGATTGCGAGGGCTGGGAAGTGAATCCTTAGCTTATTTCGATGCAGAACGTGTGGAAAAGGAGAATATCGCGTTTCCGAGCCTCCTAGAGTGATTTATCGTTATATCGAACGATTGCGAGGGCTGGGAAGTGAATCCTTAGCTTCTTTCGATGCAGAACGTGTGGAAAAGGTAAATATCGCGTTTCCGAGTCTCCTACAGTGATTTATCGTTATATCGAACGATTGCGAGGGCTGGCAAGTGAATCCTTAGCTTCTTTCGATGCAGAACGTGTGGAAAAGGTGAATATCGCGTTTCCGAGCCTCCTAGAGTGATTTATCGTTATATCGAACGATTGCGAGGGCTGGGAAGTGAGTCCTTAGCTTCTTTCGATGCAGAACGTGTGGAAAAGGTGAATATCGCGTTTCCGAGCCTCCTATAGTGATTTATCGTTATATCGAACGATTGCGAGGGCTGGGAAGTGAATCCTTAGCTTCTTTCGATGCAGAACGTGTGGAAAAGGTAAATATCGCGTTTCCGAGTCTCCTACAGTGATTTATCGTTATATCGAACGATTGCGAGGGCTGGGAAGTGAATCCTTAGTTTATTTCGATGCAGAACGTGTGGAAAAGGAGAATATCGCGTTTCCGAGCCTCCTAGAGTGATTTATCGTTATATCGAACGATTGCGAGGGCTGGGAAGTGAATCCTTAGCTTCTTTCGATGCAGAACGTGTGGAAAAGGTAAATATCGCGTTTCCGAGTCTCCTACAGTGATTTATCGTTATATCGAACGATTGCGAGGGCTGGCAAGTGAATCCTTAGCTTCTTTCGATGCAGAACGTGTGGAAAAGGTGAATATCGCGTTTCCGAGCCTCCTAGAGTGATTTATCGTTATATCGAACGATTGCGAGGGCTGGGAAGTGAATCCTTAGCTTATTTCGATGCAGATCGTGTGGGAAAGGAGAATATCGCGTTTCCGAGTCTCCTACAGTGATTTATCGTTATATCGAACGATTGCGAGGGCTGGGAAGTGAATCCTTAGCTTCTTTCGATGCAGAACGTGTGGCAAAGGTAAATATCGCGTTTCCGAGTCTCCTACAGTGATTTATCGTTATATCGAACGATTGCGAGGGCTGGGAAGTGAATCCTTAGCTTCTTTCGATGCAGAACGTGTGGAAAAGGTAAATATCGCGTTTCCGAGTCTCCTACAGTGATTTATCGTTATATCGAACGATTGCGAGGGCTGGCAAGTGAATCCTTAGCTTCTTTCGATGCAGAACGTGTGGAAAAGGTGAATATCGCGTTTCCGAGCCTCCTAGAGTGATTTATCGTTATATCGAACGATTGCGAGGGCTGGGAAGTGAATCCTTAGCTTATTTCGATGCAGATCGTGTGGGAAAGGAGAATATCGCGTTTCCGAGTCTCCTACAGTGATTTATCGTTATATCGAACGATTGCGAGGGCTGGGAAGTGAATCCTTAGCTTCTTTCGATGCAGAACGTGTGGCAAAGGTAAATATCGCGTTTCCGAGTCTCCTACAGTGATTTATCGTTATATCGAACGATTGCGAGGGCTGGGAAGTGAATCCTTAGCTTCTTTCGATGCAGAACGTGTGGAAAAGGTAAATATCGCGTTTCCGAGTCTCCTACAGTGATTTATCGTTATATCGAACGATTGCGAGGGCTGGCAAGTGAATCCTTAGCTTCTTTCGATGCAGAACGTGTGGAAAAGGTGAATATCGCGTTTCCGAGCCTCCTAGAGTGATTTATCGTTATATCGAACGATTGCGAGGGCTGGGAAGTGAATCCTTAGCTTATTTCGATGCAGATCGTGTGGGAAAGGAGAATATCGCGTTTCCGAGTCTCCTACAGTGATTTATCGTTATATCGAACGATTGCGAGGGCTGGGAAGTGAATCCTTAGCTTCTTTCGATGCAGAACGTGTGGCAAAGGAAAATATCGCGTTTCCGAGTCTCCTACAGTGATTTATCGTTATATCGAACGATTGCAAGGGCTGGCAAGTGAATCCTTAGCTTCTTTCGATGCAGAACGTGTAGCAAAGGTAAATATCGCGTTTCCGAGTCTCCTACAGTGATTTATCGTTATATCGAACGATTGCGAGGGCTGGGAAGTGAATCCTTAGCTTCTTTCGATGCAGAACGTGTGGCAAAGGTAAATATCGCGTTTCCGAGTCTCCTACAGTGATTTATCGTTATATCGAACGATTGCGAGGGCTGGGAAGTGAATCCTTAGCTTATTTCGATGCAGAACGTGTGGAAAAGGTGAATATCGCGTTTCCGAGCCTCCTAGAGTGATTTATCGTTATATCGAACGATTGCGAGGGCTGGGAAGTGAATCCTTAGCTTCTTTCGATGCAGAACGTGTGGCAAAGGTAAATATCGCGTTTCCGAGTCTCCTACAGTGATTTATCGTTATATCGAACGATTGCGAGGGCTGGGAAGTGAATCCTTAGCTTATTTCGATGCAGAACGTGTGGAAAAGGTGAATATCGCGTTTCCGAGCCTCCTAGAGTGATTTATCGTTATATCGAACGATTGCGAGGGCTGGGAAGTGAATCCTTAGCTTATTTCGATGCAGAACGTGTGGAAAAGGAGAATATCGCGTTTCCGAGCCTCCTAGAGTGATTTATCGTTATATCGAACGATTGCGAGGGCTGGGAAGTGAATCCTTAGCTTATTTCGATGCAGAACGTGTGGAAAAGGAGAATATCGCGTTTCCGAGCCTCCTAGAGTGATTTATCGTTATATCGAACGATTGCGAGGGCTGGGAAGTGAATCCTTAGCTTCTTTCGATGCAGAACGTGTGGAAAAGGTAAATATCGCGTTTCCGAGTCTCCTACAGTGATTTATCGTTATATCGAACGATTGCGAGGGCTGGCAAGTGAATCCTTAGCTTCTTTCGATGCAGAACGTGTGGCAAAGGTAAATATCGCGTTTCCGAGTCTCCTACAGTGATTTATCGTTATATCGAACGATTGCGAGGGCTGGCAAGTGAATCCTTAGCTTCTTTCGATGCAGAACGTGTGGAAAAGGTGAATATCGCGTTTCCGAGCCTCCTAGAGTGATTTATCGTTATATCGAACGATTGCGAGGGCTGGGAAGTGAATCCTTAGCTTCTTTCGATGCAGAACGTGTGGAAAAGGTAAATATCGCGTTTCCGAGTCTCCTACAGTGATTTATCGTTATATCGAACGATTGCGAGGGCTGGGAAGTGAATCCTTAGCTTCTTTCGATGCAGAACGTGTGGCAAAGGTAAATATCGCGTTTCCGAGTCTCCTACAGTGATTTATCGTTATATCGAACGATTGCGAGGGCTGGGAAGTGAATCCTTAGCTTCTTTCGATGCAGAACGTGTGGAAAAGGTAAATATTGCGTTTCCGAGTCTCCTACAGTGATTTATCGTTATATCGAACGATTGCGAGGGCTGGCAAGTGAATCCTTAGCTTCTTTCGATGCAGAACGTGTGGAAAAGGTGAATATCGCGTTTCCGAGCCTCCTAGAGTGATTTATCGTTATATCGAACGATTGCGAGGGCTGGGAAGTGAATCCTTAGCTTCTTTCGATGCAGAACGTGTGGAAAAGGTAAATATCGCGTTTCCGAGTCTCCTACAGTGATTTATAGTTATATCGAACGATTGCGAGGGCTGGCAAGTGAATCCTTAGCTTCTTTCGATGCAGAACGTGTGGAAAAGGTGAATATCGCGTTTCCGAGCCTCCTAGAGTGATTTATCGTTATATCGAACGATTGCGAGGGCTGGGAAGTGAATCCTTAGCTTATTTCGATGCAGATCGTGTGGGAAAGGAGAATATCGCGTTTCCGAGTCTCCTACAGTGATTTATCGTTATATCGAACGATTGCGAGGGCTGGGAAGTGAATCCTTAGCTTCTTTCGATGCAGAACGTGTGGCAAAGGAAAATATCGCGTTTCCGAGTCTCCTACAGTGATTTATCGTTATATCGAACGATTGCAAGGGCTGGCAAGTGAATCCTTAGCTTCTTTCGATGCAGAACGTGTGGAAAATGTGAATATCGCGTTTCCGAGCCTCCTAGAGTGATTTATCGTTATATCGAACGATTGCGAGGGCTGGGAAGTGAATCCTTAGCTTATTTCGATGCAGATCGTGTGGGAAAGGAGAATATCGCGTTTCCGAGTCTCCTACAGTGATTTATCGTTATATCGAACGATTGCGAGGGCTGGGAAGTGAATCCTTAGCTTCTTTCGATGCAGAACGTGTGGCAAAGGAAAATATCGCGTTTCCGAGTCTCCTACAGTGATTTATCGTTATATCGAACGATTGCAAGGGCTGGCAAGTGAATCCTTAGCTTCTTTCGATGCAGAACGTGTAGCAAAGGTAAATATCGCGTTTCCGAGTCTCCTACAGTGATTTATCGTTATATCGAACGATTGCGAGGGCTGGGAAGTGAATCCTTGGCTTCTTTCGATGCAGAACGTGTGGCAAAGGTAAATATCGCGTTTCCGAGTCTCCTACAGTGATTTATCGTTATATCGAACGATTGCGAGGGCTGGGAAGTGAATCCTTAGCTTATTTCGATGCAGAACGTGTGGAAAAGGAGAATATCGCGTTTCCGAGCCTCCTAGAGTGATTTATCGTTATATCGAACGATTGCGAGGGCTGGGAAGTGAATCCTTGGCTTCTTTCGATGCAGAACGTGTGGCAAAGGTAAATATCGCGTTTCCGAGTCTCCTACAGTGATTTATCGTTATATCGAACGATTGCGAGGGCTGGGAAGTGAATCCTTAGCTTATTTCGATGCAGAACGTGTGGAAAAGGAGAATATCGCGTTTCCGAGCCTCCTAGAGTGATTTATCGTTATATCGAACGATTGCGAGGGCTGGGAAGTGAATCCTTAGCTTCTTTCGATGCAGAACGTGTGGAAAAGGTAAATATCGCGTTTCCGAGTCTCCTACAGTGATTTATCGTTATATCGAACGATTGCGAGGGCTGGCAAGTGAATCCTTAGCTTCTTTCGATGCAGAACGTGTGGAAAAGGTGAATATCGCGTTTCCGAGCCTCCTAGAGTGATTTATCGTTATATCGAACGATTGCGAGGGCTGGGAAGTGAGTCCTTAGCTTCTTTCGATGCAGAACGTGTGGAAAAGGTGAATATCGCGTTTCCGAGCCTCCTATAGTGATTTATCGTTATATCGAACGATTGCGAGGGCTGGGAAGTGAATCCTTAGCTTCTTTCGATGCAGAACGTGTGGAAAAGGTAAATATCGCGTTTCCGAGTCTCCTACAGTGATTTATCGTTATATCGAACGATTGCGAGGGCTGGGAAGTGAATCCTTAGTTTATTTCGATGCAGAACGTGTGGAAAAGGAGAATATCGCGTTTCCGAGCCTCCTAGAGTGATTTATCGTTATATCGAACGATTGCGAGGGCTGGGAAGTGAATCCTTAGCTTCTTTCGATGCAGAACGTGTGGAAAAGGTAAATATCGCGTTTCCGAGTCTCCTACAGTGATTTATCGTTATATCGAAAGATTGCGAGGGCTGGCAAGTGAATCCTTAGCTTCATTCGATGCAGAACGTGTGGAAAAGGTGAATATCGCGTTTCCGAGCCTCCTAGAGTGATTTATCGTTATATCGAACGATTGCGAGGGCTGGGAAGTGAATCCTTAGCTTCTTTCGATGCAGAACGTGTGGAAAAGGTAAATATCGCGTTTCCGAGTCTCCTACAGTGATTTATCGTTATATCGAACGATTGCGAGGGCTGGCAAGTGAATCCTTAGCTTCTTTCGATGCAGAACGTGTGGCAAAGGTAAATATCGCGTTTCCGAGTCTCCTACAGTGATTTATCGTTATATCGAACGATTGCGAGGGCTGGCAAGTGAATCCTTAGCTTCTTTCGATGCAGAACGTGTGGAAAAGGTGAATATCGCGTTTCCGAGCCTCCTAGAGTGATTTATCGTTATATCGAACGATTGCGAGGGCTGGGAAGTGAATCCTTAGCTTATTTCGATGCAGAACGTGTGGAAAAGGAGAATATCGCGTTTCCGAGCCTCCTAGAGTGATTTATCGTTATATCGAACGATTGCGAGGGCTGGGAAGTGAATCCTTAGCTTCTTTCGATGCAGAACGTGTGGAAAAGGTAAATATCGCGTTTCCGAGTCTCCTACAGTGATTTATCGTTATATCGAACGATTGCGAGGGCTGGGAAGTGAATCCTTAGCTTATTTCGATGCAGAACGTGTGGAAAAGGAGAATATCGCGTTTCCGAGCCTCCTAGAGTGATTTATCGTTATATCGAACGATTGCGAGGGCTGGGATGTGAATCCTTAGCTTCTTTCGATGCAGAACGTGTGGAAAAGGTAAATATCGCGTTTCCGAGTCTCCTACAGTGATTTATCGTTATATCGAACGATTGCGAGGGCTGGCAAGTGAATCCTTAGCTTCTTTCGATGCAGAACGTGTGGAAAAGGTGAATATCGCGTTTCCGAGCCTCCTAGAGTGATTTATCGTTATATCGAACGATTGCGAGGGCTGGGAAGTGAGTCCTTAGCTTCTTTCGATGCAGAACGTGTGGAAAAGGTGAATATCGCGTTTCCGAGCCTCCTATAGTGATTTATCGTTATATCGAACGATTGCGAGGGCTGGGAAGTGAATCCTTAGCTTCTTTCGATGCAGAACGTGTGGAAAAGGTAAATATCGCGTTTCCGAGTCTCCTACAGTGATTTATCGTTATATCGAACGATTGCGAGGGCTGGGAAGTGAATCCTTAGTTTATTTCGATGCAGAACGTGTGGAAAAGGAGAATATCGCGTTTCCGAGCCTCCTAGAGTGATTTATCGTTATATCGAACGATTGCGAGGGCTGGGAAGTGAATCCTTAGCTTCTTTCGATGCAGAACGTGTGGAAAAGGTAAATATCGCGTTTCCGAGTCTCCTACAGTGATTTATCGTTATATCGAACGATTGCGAGGGCTGGCAAGTGAATCCTTAGCTTCTTTCGATGCAGAACGTGTGGAAAAGGTGAATATCGCGTTTCCGAGCCTCCTAGAGTGATTTATCGTTATATCGAACGATTGCGAGGGCTGGGAAGTGAATCCTTAGCTTATTTCGATGCAGATCGTGTGGGAAAGGAGAATATCGCGTTTCCGAGTCTCCTACAGTGATTTATCGTTATATCGAACGATTGCGAGGGCTGGGAAGTGAATCCTTAGCTTCTTTCGATGCAGAACGTGTGGCAAAGGTAAATATCGCGTTTCCGAGTCTCCTACAGTGATTTATCGTTATATCGAACGATTGCGAGGGCTGGGAAGTGAATCCTTAGCTTATTTCGATGCAGAACGTGTGGAAAAGGTGAATATCGCGTTTCCGAGCCTCCTAGAGTGATTTATCGTTATATCGAACGATTGCGAGGGCTGGGAAGTGAATCCTTAGCTTCTTTCGATGCAGAACGTGTGGCAAAGGTAAATATCGCGTTTCCGAGTCTCCTACAGTGATTTATCGTTATATCGAACGATTGCGAGGGCTGGGAAGTGAATCCTTAGCTTATTTCGATGCAGAACGTGTGGAAAAGGTGAATATCGCGTTTCCGAGCCTCCTAGAGTGATTTATCGTTATATCGAACGATTGCGAGGGCTGGGAAGTGAATCCTTAGCTTATTTCGATGCAGAACGTGTGGAAAAGGAGAATATCGCGTTTCCGAGCCTCCTAGAGTGATTTATCGTTATATCGAACGATTGCGAGGGCTGGGAAGTGAATCCTTAGCTTATTTCGATGCAGAACGTGTGGAAAAGGAGAATATCGCGTTTCCGAGCCTCCTAGAGTGATTTATCGTTATATCGAACGATTGCGAGGGCTGGGAAGTGAATCCTTAGCTTCTTTCGATGCAGAACGTGTGGAAAAGGTAAATATCGCGTTTCCGAGTCTCCTACAGTGATTTATCGTTATATCGAACGATTGCGAGGGCTGGCAAGTGAATCCTTAGCTTCTTTCGATGCAGAACGTGTGGCAAAGGTAAATATCGCGTTTCCGAGTCTCCTACAGTGATTTATCGTTATATCGAACGATTGCGAGGGCTGGCAAGTGAATCCTTAGCTTCTTTCGATGCAGAACGTGTGGAAAAGGTGAATATCGCGTTTCCGAGCCTCCTAGAGTGATTTATCGTTATATCGAACGATTGCGAGGGCTGGCAAGTGAATCCTTAGCTTCTTTCGATGCAGAACGTGTGGCAAAGGTAAATATCGCGTTTCCGAGTCTCCTACAGTGATTTATCGTTATATCGAACGATTGCGAGGGCTGGCAAGTGAATCCTTAGCTTCTTTCGATGCAGAACGTGTGGCAAAGGAAAATATCGCGTTTCCGAGTCTCCTACAGTGATTTATCGTTATATCGAACGATTGCAAGGGCTGGCAAGTGAATCCTTAGCTTCTTTCGATGCAGAACGTGTAGCAAAGGTAAATATCGCGTTTCCGAGTCTCCTACAGTGATTTATCGTTATATCGAACGATTGCGAGGGCTGGGAAGTGAATCCTTGGATTCTTTCGATGCAGAACGTGTGGCAAAGGTAAATATCGCGTTTCCGAGTCTCCTACAGTGATTTATCGTTATATCGAACGATTGCGAGGGCTGGGAAGTGAATCCTTAGCTTATTTCGATGCAGAACGTGTGGAAAAGGAGAATATCGCGTTTCCGAGCCTCCTAGAGTGATTTATCGTTATATCGAACGATTGCGAGGGCTGGGAAGTGAATCCTTAGCTTCTTTCGATGCAGAACGTGTGGAAAAGGTAAATATCGCGTTTCCGAGTCTCCTACAGTGATTTATCGTTATATCGAACGATTGCGAGGGCTGGCAAGTGAATCCTTAGCTTCTTTCGATGCAGAACGTGTGGAAAAGGTGAATATCGCGTTTCCGAGCCTCCTAGAGTGATTTATCGTTATATCGAACGATTGCGAGGGCTGGGAAGTGAGTCCTTAGCTTCTTTCGATGCAGAACGTGTGGAAAAGGTGAATATCGCGTTTCCGAGCCTCCTATAGTGATTTATCGTTATATCGAACGATTGCGAGGGCTGGGAAGTGAATCCTTAGCTTCTTTCGATGCAGAACGTGTGGAAAAGGTAAATATCGCGTTTCCGAGTCTCCTACAGTGATTTATCGTTATATCGAACGATTGCGAGGGCTGGGAAGTGAATCCTTAGTTTATTTCGATGCAGAACGTGTGGAAAAGGAGAATATCGCGTTTCCGAGCCTCCTAGAGTGATTTATCGTTATATCGAACGATTGCGAGGGCTGGGAAGTGAATCCTTAGCTTCTTTCGATGCAGAACGTGTGGAAAAGGTAAATATCGCGTTTCCGAGTCTCCTACAGTGATTTATCGTTATATCGAACGATTGCGAGGGCTGGCAAGTGAATCCTTAGCTTCTTTCGATGCAGAACGTGTGGAAAAGGTGAATATCGCGTTTCCGAGCCTCCTAGAGTGATTTATCGTTATATCGAACGATTGCGAGGGCTGGGAAGTGAATCCTTAGCTTATTTCGATGCAGATCGTGTGGGAAAGGAGAATATCGCGTTTCCGAGTCTCCTACAGTGATTTATCGTTATATCGAACGATTGCGAGGGCTGGGAAGTGAATCCTTAGCTTCTTTCGATGCAGAACGTGTGGCAAAGGTAAATATCGCGTTTCCGAGTCTCCTACAGTGATTTATCGTTATATCGAACGATTGCGAGGGCTGGGAAGTGAATCCTTAGCTTCTTTCGATGCAGAACGTGTGGAAAAGGTAAATATCGCGTTTCCGAGTCTCCTACAGTGATTTATCGTTATATCGAACGATTGCGAGGGCTGGCAAGTGAATCCTTAGCTTCTTTCGATGCAGAACGTGTGGAAAAGGTGAATATCGCGTTTCCGAGCCTCCTAGAGTGATTTATCGTTATATCGAACGATTGCGAGGGCTGGGAAGTGAATCCTTAGCTTATTTCGATGCAGATCGTGTGGGAAAGGAGAATATCGCGTTTCCGAGTCTCCTACAGTGATTTATCGTTATATCGAACGATTGCGAGGGCTGGGAAGTGAATCCTTAGCTTCTTTCGATGCAGAACGTGTGGCAAAGGTAAATATCGCGTTTCCGAGTCTCCTACAGTGATTTATCGTTATATCGAACGATTGCGAGGGCTGGGAAGTGAATCCTTAGCTTCTTTCGATGCAGAACGTGTGGAAAAGGTAAATATCGCGTTTCCGAGTCTCCTACAGTGATTTATCGTTATATCGAACGATTGCGAGGGCTGGCAAGTGAATCCTTAGCTTCTTTCGATGCAGAACGTGTGGAAAAGGTGAATATCGCGTTTCCGAGCCTCCTAGAGTGATTTATCGTTATATCGAACGATTGCGAGGGCTGGGAAGTGAATCCTTAGCTTATTTCGATGCAGATCGTGTGGGAAAGGAGAATATCGCGTTTCCGAGTCTCCTACAGTGATTTATCGTTATATCGAACGATTGCGAGGGCTGGGAAGTGAATCCTTAGCTTCTTTCGATGCAGAACGTGTGGCAAAGGAAAATATCGCGTTTCCGAGTCTCCTACAGTGATTTATCGTTATATCGAACGATTGCAAGGGCTGGCAAGTGAATCCTTAGCTTCTTTCGATGCAGAACGTGTAGCAAAGGTAAATATCGCGTTTCCGAGTCTCCTACAGTGATTTATCGTTATATCGAACGATTGCGAGGGCTGGGAAGTGAATCCTTAGCTTCTTTCGATGCAGAACGTGTGGCAAAGGTAAATATCGCGTTTCCGAGTCTCCTACAGTGATTTATCGTTATATCGAACGATTGCGAGGGCTGGGAAGTGAATCCTTAGCTTATTTCGATGCAGAACGTGTGGAAAAGGTGAATATCGCGTTTCCGAGCCTCCTAGAGTGATTTATCGTTATATCGAACGATTGCGAGGGCTGGGAAGTGAATCCTTAGCTTCTTTCGATGCAGAACGTGTGGCAAAGGTAAATATCGCGTTTCCGAGTCTCCTACAGTGATTTATCGTTATATCGAACGATTGCGAGGGCTGGGAAGTGAATCCTTAGCTTATTTCGATGCAGAACGTGTGGAAAAGGTGAATATCGCGTTTCCGAGCCTCCTAGAGTGATTTATCGTTATATCGAACGATTGCGAGGGCTGGGAAGTGAATCCTTAGCTTATTTCGATGCAGAACGTGTGGAAAAGGAGAATATCGCGTTTCCGAGCCTCCTAGAGTGATTTATCGTTATATCGAACGATTGCGAGGGCTGGGAAGTGAATCCTTAGCTTATTTCGATGCAGAACGTGTGGAAAAGGAGAATATCGCGTTTCCGAGCCTCCTAGAGTGATTTATCGTTATATCGAACGATTGCGAGGGCTGGGAAGTGAATCCTTAGCTTCTTTCGATGCAGAACGTGTGGAAAAGGTAAATATCGCGTTTCCGAGTCTCCTACAGTGATTTATCGTTATATCGAACGATTGCGAGGGCTGGCAAGTGAATCCTTAGCTTCTTTCGATGCAGAACGTGTGGCAAAGGTAAATATCGCGTTTCCGAGTCTCCTACAGTGATTTATCGTTATATCGAACGATTGCGAGGGCTGGCAAGTGAATCCTTAGCTTCTTTCGATGCAGAACGTGTGGAAAAGGTGAATATCGCGTTTCCGAGCCTCCTAGAGTGATTTATCGTTATATCGAACGATTGCGAGGGCTGGGAAGTGAATCCTTAGCTTCTTTCGATGCAGAACGTGTGGAAAAGGTAAATATCGCGTTTCCGAGTCTCCTACAGTGATTTATCGTTATATCGAACGATTGCGAGGGCTGGGAAGTGAATCCTTAGCTTCTTTCGATGCAGAACGTGTGGCAAAGGTAAATATCGCGTTTCCGAGTCTCCTACAGTGATTTATCGTTATATCGAACGATTGCGAGGGCTGGGAAGTGAATCCTTAGCTTCTTTCGATGCAGAACGTGTGGAAAAGGTAAATATTGCGTTTCCGAGTCTCCTACAGTGATTTATCGTTATATCGAACGATTGCGAGGGCTGGCAAGTGAATCCTTAGCTTCTTTCGATGCAGAACGTGTGGAAAAGGTGAATATCGCGTTTCCGAGCCTCCTAGAGTGATTTATCGTTATATCGAACGATTGCGAGGGCTGGGAAGTGAATCCTTAGCTTCTTTCGATGCAGAACGTGTGGAAAAGGTAAATATCGCGTTTCCGAGTCTCCTACAGTGATTTATAGTTATATCGAACGATTGCGAGGGCTGGCAAGTGAATCCTTAGCTTCTTTCGATGCAGAACGTGTGGAAAAGGTGAATATCGCGTTTCCGAGCCTCCTAGAGTGATTTATCGTTATATCGAACGATTGCGAGGGCTGGGAAGTGAATCCTTAGCTTATTTCGATGCAGATCGTGTGGGAAAGGAGAATATCGCGTTTCCGAGTCTCCTACAGTGATTTATCGTTATATCGAACGATTGCGAGGGCTGGGAAGTGAATCCTTAGCTTCTTTCGATGCAGAACGTGTGGCAAAGGAAAATATCGCGTTTCCGAGTCTCCTACAGTGATTTATCGTTATATCGAACGATTGCAAGGGCTGGCAAGTGAATCCTTAGCTTCTTTCGATGCAGAACGTGTGGAAAATGTGAATATCGCGTTTCCGAGCCTCCTAGAGTGATTTATCGTTATATCGAACGATTGCGAGGGCTGGGAAGTGAATCCTTAGCTTATTTCGATGCAGATCGTGTGGGAAAGGAGAATATCGCGTTTCCGAGTCTCCTACAGTGATTTATCGTTATATCGAACGATTGCGAGGGCTGGGAAGTGAATCCTTAGCTTCTTTCGATGCAGAACGTGTGGCAAAGGAAAATATCGCGTTTCCGAGTCTCCTACAGTGATTTATCGTTATATCGAACGATTGCAAGGGCTGGCAAGTGAATCCTTAGCTTCTTTCGATGCAGAACGTGTAGCAAAGGTAAATATCGCGTTTCCGAGTCTCCTACAGTGATTTATCGTTATATCGAACGATTGCGAGGGCTGGGAAGTGAATCCTTGGCTTCTTTCGATGCAGAACGTGTGGCAAAGGTAAATATCGCGTTTCCGAGTCTCCTACAGTGATTTATCGTTATATCGAACGATTGCGAGGGCTGGGAAGTGAATCCTTAGCTTATTTCGATGCAGAACGTGTGGAAAAGGAGAATATCGCGTTTCCGAGCCTCCTAGAGTGATTTATCGTTATATCGAACGATTGCGAGGGCTGGGAAGTGAATCCTTGGCTTCTTTCGATGCAGAACGTGTGGCAAAGGTAAATATCGCGTTTCCGAGTCTCCTACAGTGATTTATCGTTATATCGAACGATTGCGAGGGCTGGGAAGTGAATCCTTAGCTTATTTCGATGCAGAACGTGTGGAAAAGGAGAATATCGCGTTTCCGAGCCTCCTAGAGTGATTTATCGTTATATCGAACGATTGCGAGGGCTGGGAAGTGAATCCTTAGCTTCTTTCGATGCAGAACGTGTGGAAAAGGTAAATATCGCGTTTCCGAGTCTCCTACAGTGATTTATCGTTATATCGAACGATTGCGAGGGCTGGCAAGTGAATCCTTAGCTTCTTTCGATGCAGAACGTGTGGAAAAGGTGAATATCGCGTTTCCGAGCCTCCTAGAGTGATTTATCGTTATATCGAACGATTGCGAGGGCTGGGAAGTGAGTCCTTAGCTTCTTTCGATGCAGAACGTGTGGAAAAGGTGAATATCGCGTTTCCGAGCCTCCTATAGTGATTTATCGTTATATCGAACGATTGCGAGGGCTGGGAAGTGAATCCTTAGCTTCTTTCGATGCAGAACGTGTGGAAAAGGTAAATATCGCGTTTCCGAGTCTCCTACAGTGATTTATCGTTATATCGAACGATTGCGAGGGCTGGGAAGTGAATCCTTAGTTTATTTCGATGCAGAACGTGTGGAAAAGGAGAATATCGCGTTTCCGAGCCTCCTAGAGTGATTTATCGTTATATCGAACGATTGCGAGGGCTGGGAAGTGAATCCTTAGCTTCTTTCGATGCAGAACGTGTGGAAAAGGTAAATATCGCGTTTCCGAGTCTCCTACAGTGATTTATCGTTATATCGAAAGATTGCGAGGGCTGGCAAGTGAATCCTTAGCTTCATTCGATGCAGAACGTGTGGAAAAGGTGAATATCGCGTTTCCGAGCCTCCTAGAGTGATTTATCGTTATATCGAACGATTGCGAGGGCTGGGAAGTGAATCCTTAGCTTCTTTCGATGCAGAACGTGTGGAAAAGGTAAATATCGCGTTTCCGAGTCTCCTACAGTGATTTATCGTTATATCGAACGATTGCGAGGGCTGGCAAGTGAATCCTTAGCTTCTTTCGATGCAGAACGTGTGGCAAAGGTAAATATCGCGTTTCCGAGTCTCCTACAGTGATTTATCGTTATATCGAACGATTGCGAGGGCTGGCAAGTGAATCCTTAGCTTCTTTCGATGCAGAACGTGTGGAAAAGGTGAATATCGCGTTTCCGAGCCTCCTAGAGTGATTTATCGTTATATCGAACGATTGCGAGGGCTGGGAAGTGAATCCTTAGCTTATTTCGATGCAGAACGTGTGGAAAAGGAGAATATCGCGTTTCCGAGCCTCCTAGAGTGATTTATCGTTATATCGAACGATTGCGAGGGCTGGGAAGTGAATCCTTAGCTTCTTTCGATGCAGAACGTGTGGAAAAGGTAAATATCGCGTTTCCGAGTCTCCTACAGTGATTTATCGTTATATCGAACGATTGCGAGGGCTGGGAAGTGAATCCTTAGCTTATTTCGATGCAGAACGTGTGGAAAAGGAGAATATCGCGTTTCCGAGCCTCCTAGAGTGATTTATCGTTATATCGAACGATTGCGAGGGCTGGGATGTGAATCCTTAGCTTCTTTCGATGCAGAACGTGTGGAAAAGGTAAATATCGCGTTTCCGAGTCTCCTACAGTGATTTATCGTTATATCGAACGATTGCGAGGGCTGGCAAGTGAATCCTTAGCTTCTTTCGATGCAGAACGTGTGGAAAAGGTGAATATCGCGTTTCCGAGCCTCCTAGAGTGATTTATCGTTATATCGAACGATTGCGAGGGCTGGGAAGTGAGTCCTTAGCTTCTTTCGATGCAGAACGTGTGGAAAAGGTGAATATCGCGTTTCCGAGCCTCCTATAGTGATTTATCGTTATATCGAACGATTGCGAGGGCTGGGAAGTGAATCCTTAGCTTCTTTCGATGCAGAACGTGTGGAAAAGGTAAATATCGCGTTTCCGAGTCTCCTACAGTGATTTATCGTTATATCGAACGATTGCGAGGGCTGGGAAGTGAATCCTTAGTTTATTTCGATGCAGAACGTGTGGAAAAGGAGAATATCGCGTTTCCGAGCCTCCTAGAGTGATTTATCGTTATATCGAACGATTGCGAGGGCTGGGAAGTGAATCCTTAGCTTCTTTCGATGCAGAACGTGTGGAAAAGGTAAATATCGCGTTTCCGAGTCTCCTACAGTGATTTATCGTTATATCGAACGATTGCGAGGGCTGGCAAGTGAATCCTTAGCTTCTTTCGATGCAGAACGTGTGGAAAAGGTGAATATCGCGTTTCCGAGCCTCCTAGAGTGATTTATCGTTATATCGAACGATTGCGAGGGCTGGGAAGTGAATCCTTAGCTTATTTCGATGCAGATCGTGTGGGAAAGGAGAATATCGCGTTTCCGAGTCTCCTACAGTGATTTATCGTTATATCGAACGATTGCGAGGGCTGGGAAGTGAATCCTTAGCTTCTTTCGATGCAGAACGTGTGGCAAAGGTAAATATCGCGTTTCCGAGTCTCCTACAGTGATTTATCGTTATATCGAACGATTGCGAGGGCTGGGAAGTGAATCCTTAGCTTATTTCGATGCAGAACGTGTGGAAAAGGTGAATATCGCGTTTCCGAGCCTCCTAGAGTGATTTATCGTTATATCGAACGATTGCGAGGGCTGGGAAGTGAATCCTTAGCTTCTTTCGATGCAGAACGTGTGGCAAAGGTAAATATCGCGTTTCCGAGTCTCCTACAGTGATTTATCGTTATATCGAACGATTGCGAGGGCTGGGAAGTGAATCCTTAGCTTATTTCGATGCAGAACGTGTGGAAAAGGTGAATATCGCGTTTCCGAGCCTCCTAGAGTGATTTATCGTTATATCGAACGATTGCGAGGGCTGGGAAGTGAATCCTTAGCTTATTTCGATGCAGAACGTGTGGAAAAGGAGAATATCGCGTTTCCGAGCCTCCTAGAGTGATTTATCGTTATATCGAACGATTGCGAGGGCTGGGAAGTGAATCCTTAGCTTATTTCGATGCAGAACGTGTGGAAAAGGAGAATATCGCGTTTCCGAGCCTCCTAGAGTGATTTATCGTTATATCGAACGATTGCGAGGGCTGGGAAGTGAATCCTTAGCTTCTTTCGATGCAGAACGTGTGGAAAAGGTAAATATCGCGTTTCCGAGTCTCCTACAGTGATTTATCGTTATATCGAACGATTGCGAGGGCTGGCAAGTGAATCCTTAGCTTCTTTCGATGCAGAACGTGTGGCAAAGGTAAATATCGCGTTTCCGAGTCTCCTACAGTGATTTATCGTTATATCGAACGATTGCGAGGGCTGGCAAGTGAATCCTTAGCTTCTTTCGATGCAGAACGTGTGGAAAAGGTGAATATCGCGTTTCCGAGCCTCCTAGAGTGATTTATCGTTATATCGAACGATTGCGAGGGCTGGGAAGTGAATCCTTAGCTTCTTTCGATGCAGAACGTGTGGAAAAGGTAAATATCGCGTTTCCGAGTCTCCTACAGTGATTTATCGTTATATCGAACGATTGCGAGGGCTGGGAAGTGAATCCTTAGCTTCTTTCGATGCAGAACGTGTGGCAAAGGTAAATATCGCGTTTCCGAGTCTCCTACAGTGATTTATCGTTATATCGAACGATTGCGAGGGCTGGGAAGTGAATCCTTAGCTTCTTTCGATGCAGAACGTGTGGAAAAGGTAAATATTGCGTTTCCGAGTCTCCTACAGTGATTTATCGTTATATCGAACGATTGCGAGGGCTGGCAAGTGAATCCTTAGCTTCTTTCGATGCAGAACGTGTGGAAAAGGTGAATATCGCGTTTCCGAGCCTCCTAGAGTGATTTATCGTTATATCGAACGATTGCGAGGGCTGGGAAGTGAATCCTTAGCTTCTTTCGATGCAGAACGTGTGGAAAAGGTAAATATCGCGTTTCCGAGTCTCCTACAGTGATTTATAGTTATATCGAACGATTGCGAGGGCTGGCAAGTGAATCCTTAGCTTCTTTCGATGCAGAACGTGTGGAAAAGGTGAATATCGCGTTTCCGAGCCTCCTAGAGTGATTTATCGTTATATCGAACGATTGCGAGGGCTGGGAAGTGAATCCTTAGCTTATTTCGATGCAGATCGTGTGGGAAAGGAGAATATCGCGTTTCCGAGTCTCCTACAGTGATTTATCGTTATATCGAACGATTGCGAGGGCTGGGAAGTGAATCCTTAGCTTCTTTCGATGCAGAACGTGTGGCAAAGGAAAATATCGCGTTTCCGAGTCTCCTACAGTGATTTATCGTTATATCGAACGATTGCAAGGGCTGGCAAATGAATCCTTAGCTTCTTTCGATGCAGAACGTGTGGAAAATGTGAATATCGCGTTTCCGAGCCTCCTAGAGTGATTTATCGTTATATCGAACGATTGCGAGGGCTGGGAAGTGAATCCTTAGCTTATTTCGATGCAGATCGTGTGGGAAAGGAGAATATCGCGTTTCCGAGTCTCCTACAGTGATTTATCGTTATATCGAACGATTGCGAGGGCTGGGAAGTGAATCCTTAGCTTCTTTCGATGCAGAACGTGTGGCAAAGGAAAATATCGCGTTTCCGAGTCTCCTACAGTGATTTATCGTTATATCGAACGATTGCAAGGGCTGGCAAGTGAATCCTTAGCTTCTTTCGATGCAGAACGTGTAGCAAAGGTAAATATCGCGTTTCCGAGTCTCCTACAGTGATTTATCGTTATATCGAACGATTGCGAGGGCTGGGAAGTGAATCCTTGGCTTCTTTCGATGCAGAACGTGTGGCAAAGGTAAATATCGCGTTTCCGAGTCTCCTACAGTGATTTATCGTTATATCGAACGATTGCGAGGGCTGGGAAGTGAATCCTTAGCTTATTTCGATGCAGAACGTGTGGAAAAGGAGAATATCGCGTTTCCGAGCCTCCTAGAGTGATTTATCGTTATATCGAACGATTGCGAGGGCTGGGAAGTGAATCCTTGGCTTCTTTCGATGCAGAACGTGTGGCAAAGGTAAATATCGCGTTTCCGAGTCTCCTACAGTGATTTATCGTTATATCGAACGATTGCGAGGGCTGGGAAGTGAATCCTTAGCTTATTTCGATGCAGAACGTGTGGAAAAGGAGAATATCGCGTTTCCGAGCCTCCTAGAGTGATTTATCGTTATATCGAACGATTGCGAGGGCTGGGAAGTGAATCCTTAGCTTCTTTCGATGCAGAACGTGTGGAAAAGGTAAATATCGCGTTTCCGAGTCTCCTACAGTGATTTATCGTTATATCGAACGATTGCGAGGGCTGGCAAGTGAATCCTTAGCTTCTTTCGATGCAGAACGTGTGGAAAAGGTGAATATCGCGTTTCCGAGCCTCCTAGAGTGATTTATCGTTATATCGAACGATTGCGAGGGCTGGGAAGTGAGTCCTTAGCTTCTTTCGATGCAGAACGTGTGGAAAAGGTGAATATCGCGTTTCCGAGCCTCCTATAGTGATTTATCGTTATATCGAACGATTGCGAGGGCTGGGAAGTGAATCCTTAGCTTCTTTCGATGCAGAACGTGTGGAAAAGGTAAATATCGCGTTTCCGAGTCTCCTACAGTGATTTATCGTTATATCGAACGATTGCGAGGGCTGGGAAGTGAATCCTTAGTTTATTTCGATGCAGACCGTGTGGAAAAGGAGAATATCGCGTTTCCGAGCCTCCTAGAGTGATTTATCGTTATATCGAACGATTGCGAGGGCTGGGAAGTGAATCCTTAGCTTCTTTCGATGCAGAACGTGTGGAAAAGGTAAATATCGCGTTTCCGAGTCTCCTACAGTGATTTATCGTTATATCGAACGATTGCGAGGGCTGGCAAGTGAATCCTTAGCTTCTTTCGATGCAGAACGTGTGGAAAAGGTGAATATCGCGTTTCCGAGCCTCCTAGAGTGATTTATCGTTATATCGAACGATTGCGAGGGCTGGGAAGTGAATCCTTAGCTTATTTCGATGCAGATCGTGTGGGAAAGGAGAATATCGCGTTTCCGAGTCTCCTACAGTGATTTATCGTTATATCGAACGATTGCGAGGGCTGGGAAGTGAATCCTTAGCTTCTTTCGATGCAGAACGTGTGGCAAAGGTAAATATCGCGTTTCCGAGTCTCCTACAGTGATTTATCGTTATATCGAACGATTGCGAGGGCTGGGAAGTGAATCCTTAGCTTATTTCGATGCAGAACGTGTGGAAAAGGTGAATATCGCGTTTCCGAGCCTCCTAGAGTGATTTATCGTTATATCGAACGATTGCGAGGGCTGGGAAGTGAATCCTTAGCTTATTTCGATGCAGAACGTGTGGAAAAGGAGAATATCGCGTTTCCGAGCCTCCTAGAGTGATTTATCGTTATATCGAACGATTGCGAGGGCTGGGAAGTGAATCCTTAGCTTCTTTCGATGCAGAACGTGTGGAAAAGGTAAATATCGCGTTTCCGAGTCTCCTACAGTGATTTATCGTTATATCGAACGATTGCGAGGGCTGGCAAGTGAATCCTTAGCTTCTTTCGATGCAGAACGTGTGGAAAAGGTGAATATCGCGTTTCCGAGCCTCCTAGAGTGATTTATCGTTATATCGAACGATTGCGAGGGCTGGGAAGTGAATCCTTAGCTTCTTTCGATGCAGAACGTGTGGAAAAGGTAAATATCGCGTTTCCGAGTCTCCTACAGTGATTTATCGTTATATCGAACGATTGCGAGGGCTGGGAAGTGAATCCTTAGCTTCTTTCGATGCAGAACGTGTGGCAAAGGTAAATATCGCGTTTCCGAGTCTCCTACAGTGATTTATCGTTATATCGAACGATTGCGAGGGCTGGGAAGTGAATCCTTAGCTTCTTTCGATGCAGAACGTGTGGAAAAGGTAAATATCGCGTTTCCGAGTCTCCTACAGTGATTTATCGTTATATCGAACGATTGCGAGGGCTGGCAAGTGAATCCTTAGCTTCTTTCGATGCAGAACGTGTGGAAAAGGTGAATATCGCGTTTCCGAGCCTCCTAGAGTGATTTATCGTTATATCGAACGATTGCGAGGGCTGGGAAGTGAGTCCTTAGCTTCTTTCGATGCAGAACGTGTGGAAAAGGTGAATATCGCGTTTCCGAGCCTCCTATAGTGATTTATCGTTATATCGAACGATTGCGAGGGCTGGGAAGTGAATCCTTAGCTTCTTTCGATGCAGAACGTGTGGAAAAGGTAAATATCGCGTTTCCGAGTCTCCTACAGTGATTTATCGTTATATCGAACGATTGCGAGGGCTGGGAAGTGAATCCTTAGTTTATTTCGATGCAGAACGTGTGGAAAAGGAGAATATCGCGTTTCCGAGCCTCCTAGAGTGATTTATCGTTATATCGAACGATTGCGAGGGCTGGGAAGTGAATCCTTAGCTTCTTTCGATGCAGAACGTGTGGAAAAGGTAAATATCGCGTTTCCGAGTCTCCTACAGTGATTTATCGTTATATCGAACGATTGCGAGGGCTGGCAAGTGAATCCTTAGCTTCTTTCGATGCAGAACGTGTGGAAAAGGTGAATATCGCGTTTCCGAGCCTCCTAGAGTGATTTATCGTTATATCGAACGATTGCGAGGGCTGGGAAGTGAATCCTTAGCTTATTTCGATGCAGATCGTGTGGGAAAGGAGAATATCGCGTTTCCGAGTCTCCTACAGTGATTTATCGTTATATCGAACGATTGCGAGGGCTGGGAAGTGAATCCTTAGCTTCTTTCGATGCAGAACGTGTGGCAAAGGTAAATATCGCGTTTCCGAGTCTCCTACAGTGATTTATCGTTATATCGAACGATTGCGAGGGCTGGGAAGTGAATCCTTAGCTTCTTTCGATGCAGAACGTGTGGAAAAGGTAAATATCGCGTTTCCGAGTCTCCTACAGTGATTTATCGTTATATCGAACGATTGCGAGGGCTGGCAAGTGAATCCTTAGCTTCTTTCGATGCAGAACGTGTGGAAAAGGTGAATATCGCGTTTCCGAGCCTCCTAGAGTGATTTATCGTTATATCGAACGATTGCGAGGGCTGGGAAGTGAATCCTTAGTTTATTTCGATGCAGAACGTGTGGAAAAGGAGAATATCGCGTTTCCGAGCCTCCTAGAGTGATTTATCGTTATATCGAACGATTGCGAGGGCTGGGAAGTGAATCCTTAGCTTCTTTCGATGCAGAACGTGTGGAAAAGGTAAATATCGCGTTTCCGAGTCTCCTACAGTGATTTATCGTTATATCGAAAGATTGCGAGGGCTGGCAAGTGAATCCTTAGCTTCATTCGATGCAGAACGTGTGGAAAAGGTGAATATCGCGTTTCCGAGCCTCCTAGAGTGATTCATCGTTATATCGAACGATTGTGAGGGCTGGGAAGTGAATCCTTAGCTTCTTTCGATGCAGAACGTGTGGAAAAGGTAAATATCGCGTTTTCGAGTCTCCTACAGTGATTTATCGTTATATCGAACGATTGCGAGGGCTGGCAAGTGAATCCTTAGCTTCTTTCGATGCAGAACGTGTGGAAAAGGTAAATATCGCGTTTCCGAGTCTCCTACAGTGATTTATCGTTATATCGAACGATTGCGAGGGCTGGCAAGTGAATCCTTAGCTTCTTTCGATGCAGAACGTGTGGCAAAGGTAAATATCGCGTTTCCGAGTCTCCTACAGTGATTTATCGTTATATCGAACGATTGCGAGGGCTGGCAAGTGAATCCTTAGCTTCTTTCGATGCAGAACGTGTGGAAAAGGTGAATATCGCGTTTCCGAGCCTCCTAGAGTGATTTATCGTTATATCGAACGATTGCGAGGGCTGGGAAGTGAATCCTTAGCTTATTTCGATGCAGAACGTGTGGAAAAGGAGAATATCGCGTTTCCGAGCCTCCTAGAGTGATTTATCGTTATATCGAACGATTGCGAGGGCTGGGAAGTGAATCCTTAGCTTCTTTCGATGCAGAACGTGTGGAAAAGGTAAATATCGCGTTTCCGAGTCTCCTACAGTGATTTATCGTTATATCGAACGATTGCGAGGTCTGGGAAGTGAATCCTTAGCTTCTTTCGATGCAGAACGTGTGGCAAAGGTAAATATCGCGTTTCCGAGTCTCCTACAGTGATTTATCGTTATATCGAACGATTGCGAGGGCTGGGAAGTGAATCCTTAGCTTCTTTCGATGCAGAACGTGTGGAAAAGGTAAATATCGCGTTTCCGAGTCTCCTACAGTGATTTATCGTTATATCGAACGATTGCGAGGGCTGGCAAGTGAATCCTTAGCTTCTTTCGATGCAGAACGTGTGGAAAAGGTGAATATCGCGTTTCCGAGCCTCCTAGAGTGATTTATCGTTATATCGAACGATTGCGAGGGCTGGGAAGTGAATCCTTAGCTTATTTCGATGCAGATCGTGTGGGAAAGGAGAATATCGCGTTTCCGAGTCTCCTACAGTGATATATCGTTATATCGAACGATTGCGAGGGCTGGGAAGTGAATCCTTAGCTTCTTTCGATGCAGAACGTGTGGCAAAGGTAAATATCGCGTTTCCGAGTCTCCTACAGTGATTTATCGTTATATCGAACGATTGCGAGGGCTGGGAAGTGAATCCTTAGCTTCTTTCGATGCAGAACGTGTGGAAAAGGTAAATATCGCGTTTCCGAGTCTCCTACAGTGATTTATCGTTATATCGAACGATTGCGAGGGCTGGCAAGTGAATCCTTAGCTTCTTTCGATGCAGAACGTGTGGAAAAGGTGAATATCGCGTTTCCGAGCCTCCTAGAGTGATTTATCGTTATATCGAACGATTGCGAGGGCTGGGAAGTGAATCCTTAGCTTATTTCGATGCAGATCGTGTGGGAAAGGAGAATATCGCGTTTCCGAGTCTCCTACAGTGATTTATCGTTATATCGAACGATTGCGAGGGCTGGGAAGTGAATCCTTAGCTTCTTTCGATGCAGAACGTGTGGCAAAGGAAAATATCGCGTTTCCGAGTCTCCTACAGTGATTTATCGTTATATCGAACGATTGCAAGGGCTGGCAAGTGAATCCTTAGCTTCTTTCGATGCAGAACGTGTAGCAAAGGTAAATATCGCGTTTCCGAGTCTCCTACAGTGATTTATCGTTATATCGAACGATTGCGAGGGCTGGGAAGTGAATCCTTAGCTTCTTTCGATGCAGAACGTGTGGCAAAGGTAAATATCGCGTTTCCGAGTCTCCTACAGTGATTTATCGTTATATCGAACGATTGCGAGGGCTGGGAAGTGAATCCTTAGCTTATTTCGATGCAGAACGTGTGGAAAAGGAGAATATCGCGTTTCCGAGTCTCCTACCGTGATTTATCGTTATATCGAACGATTGCGAGGGCTGGCAAGTGAATCCTTAGCTTCTTTCGATGCAGAACGTGTGGAAAAGGTGAATATCGCGTTTCCGAGCCTCCTAGAGTGATTTATCGTTATATCGAACGATTGCGAGGGCTGGGAAGTGAATCCTTAGCTTCTTTCGATGCAGAACGTGTGGAAAAGGTAAATATCGCGTTTCCGAGTCTCCTACAGTGATTTATCGTTATATCGAACGATTGCGAGGGCTGGGAAGTGAATCCTTAGCTTCTTTCGATGCAGAACGTGTGGCAAAGGTAAATATCGCGTTTCCGAGTCTCCTACAGTGATTTATCGTTATATCGAACGATTGCGAGGGCTGGGAAGTGAATCCTTAGCTTCTTTCGATGCAGAACGTGTGGAAAAGGTAAATATCGCGTTTCCGAGTCTCCTACAGTGATTTATCGTTATATCGAACGATTGCGAGGGCTGGCAAGTGAATCCTTAGCTTCTTTCGATGCAGAACGTGTGGAAAAGGTGAATATCGCGTTTCCGAGCCTCCTAGAGTGATTTATCGTTATATCGAACGATTGCGAGGGCTGGGAAGTGAGTCCTTAGCTTCTTTCGATGCAGAACGTGTGGAAAAGGTGAATATCGCGTTTCCGAGCCTCCTATAGTGATTTATCGTTATATCGAACGATTGCGAGGGCTGGGAAGTGAATCCTTAGCTTCTTTCGATGCAGAACGTGTGGAAAAGGTAAATATCGCGTTTCCGAGTCTCCTACAGTGATTTATCGTTATATCGAACGATTGCGAGGGCTGGGAAGTGAATCCTTAGTTTATTTCGATGCAGAACGTGTGGAAAAGGAGAATATCGCGTTTCCGAGCCTCCTAGAGTGATTTATCGTTATATCGAACGATTGCGAGGGCTGGGAAGTGAATCCTTAGCTTCTTTCGATGCAGAACGTGTGGAAAAGGTAAATATCGCGTTTCCGAGTCTCCTACAGTGATTTATCGTTATATCGAACGATTGCGAGGGCTGGCAAGTGAATCCTTAGCTTCTTTCGATGCAGAACGTGTGGAAAAGGTGAATATCGCGTTTCCGAGCCTCCTAGAGTGATTTATCGTTATATCGAACGATTGCGAGGGCTGGGAAGTGAATCCTTAGCTTATTTCGATGCAGATCGTGTGGGAAAGGAGAATATCGCGTTTCCGAGTCTCCTACAGTGATTTATCGTTATATCGAACGATTGCGAGGGCTGGGAAGTGAATCCTTAGCTTCTTTCGATGCAGAACGTGTGGCAAAGGTAAATATCGCGTTTCCGAGTCTCCTACAGTGATTTATCGTTATATCGAACGATTGCGAGGGCTGGGAAGTGAATCCTTAGCTTCTTTCGATGCAGAACGTGTGGAAAAGGTAAATATCGCGTTTCCGAGTCTCCTACAGTGATTTATCGTTATATCGAACGATTGCGAGGGCTGGCAAGTGAATCCTTAGCTTCTTTCGATGCAGAACGTGTGGAAAAGGTGAATATCGCGTTTCCGAGCCTCCTAGAGTGATTTATCGTTATATCGAACGATTGCGAGGGCTGGGAAGTGAATCCTTAGTTTATTTCGATGCAGAACGTGTGGAAAAGGAGAATATCGCGTTTCCGAGCCTCCTAGAGTGATTTATCGTTATATCGAACGATTGCGAGGGCTGGGAAGTGAATCCTTAGCTTCTTTCGATGCAGAACGTGTGGAAAAGGTAAATATCGCGTTTCCGAGTCTCCTACAGTGATTTATCGTTATATCGAAAGATTGCGAGGGCTGGCAAGTGAATCCTTAGCTTCATTCGATGCAGAACGTGTGGAAAAGGTGAATATCGCGTTTCCGAGCCTCCTAGAGTGATTCATCGTTATATCGAACGATTGTGAGGGCTGGGAAGTGAATCCTTAGCTTCTTTCGATGCAGAACGTGTGGAAAAGGTAAATATCGCGTTTTCGAGTCTCCTACAGTGATTTATCGTTATATCGAACGATTGCGAGGGCTGGCAAGTGAATCCTTAGCTTCTTTCGATGCAGAACGTGTGGAAAAGGTAAATATCGCGTTTCCGAGTCTCCTACAGTGATTTATCGTTATATCGAACGATTGCGAGGGCTGGCAAGTGAATCCTTAGCTTCTTTCGATGCAGAACGTGTGGCAAAGGTAAATATCGCGTTTCCGAGTCTCCTACAGTGATTTATCGTTATATCGAACGATTGCGAGGGCTGGCAAGTGAATCCTTAGCTTCTTTCGATGCAGAACGTGTGGAAAAGGTGAATATCGCGTTTCCGAGCCTCCTAGAGTGATTTATCGTTATATCGAACGATTGCGAGGGCTGGGAAGTGAATCCTTAGCTTATTTCGATGCAGAACGTGTGGAAAAGGAGAATATCGCGTTTCCGAGCCTCCTAGAGTGATTTATCGTTATATCGAACGATTGCGAGGGCTGGGAAGTGAATCCTTAGCTTCTTTCGATGCAGAACGTGTGGAAAAGGTAAATATCGCGTTTCCGAGTCTCCTACAGTGATTTATCGTTATATCGAACGATTGCGAGGTCTGGGAAGTGAATCCTTAGCTTCTTTCGATGCAGAACGTGTGGCAAAGGTAAATATCGCGTTTCCGAGTCTCCTACAGTGATTTATCGTTATATCGAACGATTGCGAGGGCTGGGAAGTGAATCCTTAGCTTCTTTCGATGCAGAACGTGTGGAAAAGGTAAATATCGCGTTTCCGAGTCTCCTACAGTGATTTATCGTTATATCGAACGATTGCGAGGGCTGGCAAGTGAATCCTTAGCTTCTTTCGATGCAGAACGTGTGGAAAAGGTGAATATCGCGTTTCCGAGCCTCCTAGAGTGATTTATCGTTATATCGAACGATTGCGAGGGCTGGGAAGTGAATCCTTAGCTTATTTCGATGCAGATCGTGTGGGAAAGGAGAATATCGCGTTTCCGAGTCTCCTACAGTGATATATCGTTATATCGAACGATTGCGAGGGCTGGGAAGTGAATCCTTAGCTTCTTTCGATGCAGAACGTGTGGCAAAGGTAAATATCGCGTTTCCGAGTCTCCTACAGTGATTTATCGTTATATCGAACGATTGCGAGGGCTGGGAAGTGAATCCTTAGCTTCTTTCGATGCAGAACGTGTGGAAAAGGTAAATATCGCGTTTCCGAGTCTCCTACAGTGATTTATCGTTATATCGAACGATTGCGAGGGCTGGCAAGTGAATCCTTAGCTTCTTTCGATGCAGAACGTGTGGAAAAGGTGAATATCGCGTTTCCGAGCCTCCTAGAGTGATTTATCGTTATATCGAACGATTGCGAGGGCTGGGAAGTGAATCCTTAGCTTATTTCGATGCAGATCGTGTGGGAAAGGAGAATATCGCGTTTCCGAGTCTCCTACAGTGATTTATCGTTATATCGAACGATTGCGAGGGCTGGGAAGTGAATCCTTAGCTTCTTTCGATGCAGAACGTGTGGCAAAGGAAAATATCGCGTTTCCGAGTCTCCTACAGTGATTTATCGTTATATCGAACGATTGCAAGGGCTGGCAAGTGAATCCTTAGCTTCTTTCGATGCAGAACGTGTAGCAAAGGTAAATATCGCGTTTCCGAGTCTCCTACAGTGATTTATCGTTATATCGAACGATTGCGAGGGCTGGGAAGTGAATCCTTAGCTTCTTTCGATGCAGAACGTGTGGCAAAGGTAAATATCGCGTTTCCGAGTCTCCTACAGTGATTTATCGTTATATCGAACGATTGCGAGGGCTGGGAAGTGAATCCTTAGCTTATTTCGATGCAGAACGTGTGGAAAAGGAGAATATCGCGTTTCCGAGTCTCCTACCGTGATTTATCGTTATATCGAACGATTGCGAGGGCTGGGAAGTGAATCCTTAGCTTCTTTCGATGCAGAACGTGTGGAAAAGGTGAATATCGCGTTTCCGAGCCTCCTATAGTGATTTATCGTTATATCGAACGATTGCGAGGGCTGGGAAGTGAATCCTTAGCTTCTTTCGATGCAGAACGTGTGGAAAAGGTAAATATCGCGTTTCCGAGTCTCCTACAGTGATTTATCGTTATATCGAACGATTGCGAGGGCTGGGAAGTGAATCCTTAGTTTATTTCGATGCAGAACGTGTGGAAAAGGAGAATATCGCGTTTCCGAGCCTCCTAGAGTGATTTATCGTTATATCGAAAGATTGCGAGGGCTGGCAAGTGAATCCTTAGCTTCATTCGATGCAGAACGTGTGGAAAAGGTGAATATCGCGTTTCCGAGCCTCCTAGAGTGATTCATCGTTATATCGAACGATTGCGAGGGCTGGGAAGTGAATCCTTAGCTTCTTTCGATGCAGAACGTGTGGAAAAGGTAAATATCGCGTTTTCGAGTCTCCTACAGTGATTTATCGTTATATCGAACGATTGCGAGGGCTGGCAAGTGAATCCTTAGCTTCTTTCGATGCAGAACGTGTGGAAAAGGTGAATATCGCGTTTCCGAGCCTCCTAGAGTGATTTATCGTTATATCGAACGATTGCGAGGGCTGGGAAGTGAATCCTTAGCTTATTTCGATGCAGAACGTGTGGAAAAGGAGAATATCGCGTTTCCGAGCCTCCTAGAGTGATTTATCGTTATATCGAACGATTGCGAGGGCTGGGAAGTGAATCCTTAGCTTCTTTCGATGCAGAACGTGTGGAAAAGGTAAATATCGCGTTTCCGAGTCTCCTACAGTGATTTATCGTTATATCGAACGATTGCGAGGGCTGGCAAGTGAATCCTTAGCTTCTTTCGATGCAGAACGTGTGGAAAAGGTAAATATCGCGTTTCCGAGTCTCCTACAGTGATTTATCGTTATATCGAACGATTGCGAGGGCTGGCAAGTGAATCCTTAGCTTCTTTCGATGCAGAACGTGTGGAAAAGGTGAATATCGCGTTTCCGAGCCTCCTAGAGTGATTTATCGTTATATCGAACGATTGCGAGGGCTGGGAAGTGAATCCTTAGCTTATTTCGATGCAGATCGTGTGGGAAAGGAGAATATCGCGTTTCCGAGTCTCCTACAGTGATTTATCGTTATATCGAACGATTGCGAGGGCTGGGAAGTGAATCCTTAGCTTCTTTCGATGCAGAACGTGTGGCAAAGGTAAATATCGCGTTTCCGAGTCTCCTACAGTGATTTATCGTTATATCGAACGATTGCGAGGGCTGGGAAGTGAATCCTTAGCTTCTTTCGATGCAGAACGTGTGGAAAAGGTAAATATCGCGTTTCCGAGTCTCCTACAGTGATTTATCGTTATATCGAACGATTGCGAGGGCTGGCAAGTGAATCCTTAGCTTCTTTCGATGCAGAACGTGTGGAAAAGGTGAATATCGCGTTTCCGAGCCTCCTAGAGTGATTTATCGTTATATCGAACGATTGCGAGGGCTGGGAAGTGAATCCTTAGCTTATTTCGATGCAGATCGTGTGGGAAAGGAGAATATCGCGTTTCCGAGTCTCCTACAGTGATTTATCGTTATATCGAACGATTGCGAGGGCTGGGAAGTGAATCCTTAGCTTCTTTCGATGCAGAACGTGTGGCAAAGGTAAATATCGCGTTTCCGAGTCTCCTACAGTGATTTATCGTTATATCGAACGATTGCGAGGGCTGGGAAGTGAATCCTTAGCTTCTTTCGATGCAGAACGTGTGGAAAAGGTAAATATCGCGTTTCCGAGTCTCCTACAGTGATTTATCGTTATATCGAACGATTGCGAGGGCTGGCAAGTGAATCCTTAGCTTCTTTCGATGCAGAACGTGTGGAAAAGGTGAATATCGCGTTTCCGAGCCTCCTAGAGTGATTTATCGTTATATCGAACGATTGCGAGGGCTGGGAAGTGAATCCTTAGCTTATTTCGATGCAGATCGTGTGGGAAAGGAGAATATCGCGTTTCCGAGTCTCCTACAGTGATTTATCGTTATATCGAACGATTGCGAGGGCTGGGAAGTGAATCCTTAGCTTCTTTCGATGCAGAACGTGTGGCAAAGGAAAATATCGCGTTTCCGAGTCTCCTACAGTGATTTATCGTTATATCGAACGATTGCAAGGGCTGGCAAGTGAATCCTTAGCTTCTTTCGATGCAGAACGTGTAGCAAAGGTAAATATCGCGTTTCCGAGTCTCCTACAGTGATTTATCGTTATATCGAACGATTGCGAGGGCTGGGAAGTGAATCCTTAGCTTCTTTCGATGCAGAACGTGTGGCAAAGGTAAATATCGCGTTTCCGAGTCTCCTACAGTGATTTATCGTTATATCGAACGATTGCGAGGGCTGGGAAGTGAATCCTTAGCTTATTTCGATGCAGAACGTGTGGAAAAGGAGAATATCGCGTTTCCGAGCCTCCTAGAGTGATTTATCGTTATATCGAACGATTGCGAGGGCTGGGAAGTGAATCCTTAGCTTCTTTCGATGCAGAACGTGTGGAAAAGGTAAATATCGCGTTTTCGAGTCTCCTACAGTGATTTATCGTTATATCGAACGATTGCGAGGGCTGGCAAGTGAATCCTTAGCTTCTTTCGATGCAGAACGTGTGGAAAAGGTGAATATCGCGTTTCCGAGCCTCCTAGAGTGATTTATCGTTATATCGAACGATTGCGAGGGCTGGGAAGTGAATCCTTAGCTTATTTCGATGCAGAACGTGTGGAAAAGGAGAATATCGCGTTTCCGAGCCTCCTAGAGTGATTTATCGTTATATCGAACGATTGCGAGGGCTGGGAAGTGAATCCTTAGCTTCTTTCGATGCAGAACGTGTGGAAAAGGTAAATATCGCGTTTCCGAGTCTCCTACAGTGATTTATCGTTATATCGAACGATTGCGAGGGCTGGCAAGTGAATCCTTAGCTTCTTTCGATGCAGAACGTGTGGAAAAGGTAAATATCGCGTTTCCGAGTCTCCTACAGTGATTTATCGTTATATCGAACGATTGCGAGGGCTGGCAAGTGAATCCTTAGCTTCTTTCGATGCAGAACGTGTGGAAAAGGTGAATATCGCGTTTCCGAGCCTCCTAGAGTGATTTATCGTTATATCGAACGATTGCGAGGGCTGGGAAGTGAATCCTTAGCTTATTTCGATGCAGATCGTGTGGGAAAGGAGAATATCGCGTTTCCGAGTCTCCTACAGTGATTTATCGTTATATCGAACGATTGCGAGGGCTGGGAAGTGAATCCTTAGCTTCTTTCGATGCAGAACGTGTGGCAAAGGTAAATATCGCGTTTCCGAGTCTCCTACAGTGATTTATCGTTATATCGAACGATTGCGAGGGCTGGGAAGTGAATCCTTAGCTTCTTTCGATGCAGAACGTGTGGAAAAGGTAAATATCGCGTTTCCGAGTCTCCTACAGTGATTTATCGTTATATCGAACGATTGCGAGGGCTGGCAAGTGAATCCTTAGCTTCTTTCGATGCAGAACGTGTGGAAAAGGTGAATATCGCGTTTCCGAGCCTCCTAGAGTGATTTATCGTTATATCGAACGATTGCGAGGGCTGGGAAGTGAATCCTTAGCTTATTTCGATGCAGATCGTGTGGGAAAGGAGAATATCGCGTTTCCGAGTCTCCTACAGTGATTTATCGTTATATCGAACGATTGCGAGGGCTGGGAAGTGAATCCTTAGCTTCTTTCGATGCAGAACGTGTGGCAAAGGTAAATATCGCGTTTCCGAGTCTCCTACAGTGATTTATCGTTATATCGAACGATTGCGAGGGCTGGGAAGTGAATCCTTAGCTTCTTTCGATGCAGAACGTGTGGAAAAGGTAAATATCGCGTTTCCGAGTCTCCTACAGTGATTTATCGTTATATCGAACGATTGCGAGGGCTGGCAAGTGAATCCTTAGCTTCTTTCGATGCAGAACGTGTGGAAAAGGTGAATATCGCGTTTCCGAGCCTCCTAGAGTGATTTATCGTTATATCGAACGATTGCGAGGGCTGGGAAGTGAATCCTTAGCTTATTTCGATGCAGATCGTGTGGGAAAGGAGAATATCGCGTTTCCGAGTCTCCTACAGTGATTTATCGTTATATCGAACGATTGCGAGGGCTGGGAAGTGAATCCTTAGCTTCTTTCGATGCAGAACGTGTGGCAAAGGAAAATATCGCGTTTCCGAGTCTCCTACAGTGATTTATCGTTATATCGAACGATTGCAAGGGCTGGCAAGTGAATCCTTAGCTTCTTTCGATGCAGAACGTGTAGCAAAGGTAAATATCGCGTTTCCGAGTCTCCTACAGTGATTTATCGTTATATCGAACGATTGCGAGGGCTGGGAAGTGAATCCTTAGCTTCTTTCGATGCAGAACGTGTGGCAAAGGTAAATATCGCGTTTCCGAGTCTCCTACAGTGATTTATCGTTATATCGAACGATTGCGAGGGCTGGGAAGTGAATCCTTAGCTTATTTCGATGCAGAACGTGTGGAAAAGGAGAATATCGCGTTTCCGAGCCTCCTAGAGTGATTTATCGTTATATCGAACGATTGCGAGGGCTGGGAAGTGAATCCTTAGCTTCTTTCGATGCAGAACGTGTGGAAAAGGTAAATATCGCGTTTCCGAGTCTCCTACAGTGATTTATCGTTATATCGAACGATTGCGAGGGCTGGCAAGTGAATCCTTAGCTTCTTTCGATGCAGAACGTGTGGCAAAGGTAAATATCGCGTTTCCGAGTCTCCTACAGTGATTTATCGTTATATCGAACGATTGCGAGGGCTGGCAAGTGAATCCTTAGCTTCTTTCGATGCAGAACGTGTGGAAAAGGTGAATATCGCGTTTCCGAGCCTCCTAGAGTGATTTATCGTTATATCGAACGATTGCGAGGGCTGGGAAGTGAATCCTTAGCTTCTTTCGATGCAGAACGTGTGGAAAAGGTAAATATCGCGTTTCCGAGTCTCCTACAGTGATTTATCGTTATATCGAACGATTGCGAGGGCTGGGAAGTGAATCCTTAGCTTCTTTCGATGCAGAACGTGTGGCAAAGGTAAATATCGCGTTTCCGAGTCTCCTACAGTGATTTATCGTTATATCGAACGATTGCGAGGGCTGGGAAGTGAATCCTTAGCTTCTTTCGATGCAGAACGTGTGGAAAAGGTAAATATCGCGTTTCCGAGTCTCCTACAGTGATTTATCGTTATATCGAACGATTGCGAGGGCTGGCAAGTGAATCCTTAGCTTCTTTCGATGCAGAACGTGTGGAAAAGGTGAATATCGCGTTTCCGAGCCTCCTAGAGTGATTTATCGTTATATCGAACGATTGCGAGGGCTGGGAAGTGAATCCTTAGCTTATTTCGATGCAGATCGTGTGGGAAAGGAGAATATCGCGTTTCCGAGTCTCCTACAGTGATTTATCGTTATATCGAACGATTGCGAGGGCTGGGAAGTGAATCCTTAGCTTCTTTCGATGCAGAACGTGTGGCAAAGGTAAATATCGCGTTTCCGAGTCTCCTTCAGTGATTTATCGTTATATCGAACGATTGCGAGGGCTGGGAAGTGAATCCTTAGCTTCTTTCGATGCAGAACGTGTGGAAAAGGTAAATATCGCGTTTCCGAGTCTCCTACAGTGATTTATCGTTATATCGAACGATTGCGAGGGCTGGCAAGTGAATCCTTAGCTTCTTTCGATGCAGAACGTGTGGAAAAGGTGAATATCGCGTTTCCGAGCCTCCTAGAGTGATTTATCGTTATATCGAACGATTGCGAGGGCTGGGAAGTGAATCCTTAGCTTATTTCGATGCAGATCGTGTGGGAAAGGAGAATATCGCGTTTCCGAGTCTCCTACAGTGATTTATCGTTATATCGAACGATTGCGAGGGCTGGGAAGTGAATCCTTAGCTTCTTTCGATGCAGAACGTGTGGCAAAGGAAAATATCGCGTTTCCGAGTCTCCTACAGTGATTTATCGTTATATCGAACGATTGCAAGGGCTGGCAAGTGAATCCTTAGCTTCTTTCGATGCAGAACGTGTAGCAAAGGTAAATATCGCGTTTCCGAGTCTCCTACAGTGATTTATCGATATATCGAACGATTGCGAGGGCTGGGAAGTGAATCCTTGGATTCTTTCGATGCAGAACGTGTGGCAAAGGTAAATATCGCGTTTCCGAGTCTCCTACAGTGATTTATCGTTATATCGAACGATTGCGAGGGCTGGGAAGTGAATCCTTAGCTTATTTCGATGCAGAACGTGTGGAAAAGGAGAATATCGCGTTTCCGAGCCTCCTAGAGTGATTTATCGTTATATCGAACGATTGCGAGGGCTGGGAAGTGAATCCTTAGCTTCTTTCGATGCAGAACGTGTGGAAAAGGTGAATATCGCGTTTCCGAGCCTCCTAGAGTGATTTATCGTTATATCGAACGATTGCGAGGGCTGGGAAGTGAGTCCTTAGCTTCTTTCGATGCAGAACGTGTGGAAAAGGTGAATATCGCGTTTCCGAGCCTCCTATAGTGATTTATCGTTATATCGAACGATTGCGAGGGCTGGGAAGTGAATCCTTAGCTTCTTTCGATGCAGAACGTGTGGAAAAGGTAAATATCGCGTTTCCGAGTCTCCTACAGTGATTTATCGTTATATCGAACGATTGCGAGGGCTGGGAAGTGAATCCTTAGTTTATTTCGATGCAGAACGTGTGGAAAAGGAGAATATCGCGTTTCCGAGCCTCCTAGAGTGATTTATCGTTATATCGAACGATTGCGAGGGCTGGGAAGTGAATCCTTAGCTTCTTTCGATGCAGAACGTGTGGAAAAGGTAAATATCGCGTTTCCGAGTCTCCTACAGTGATTTATCGTTATATCGAACGATTGCGAGGGCTGGCAAGTGAATCCTTAGCTTCTTTCGATGCAGAACGTGTGGAAAAGGTGAATATCGCGTTTCCGAGCCTCCTAGAGTGATTTATCGTTATATCGAACGATTGCGAGGGCTGGGAAGTGAATCCTTAGCTTATTTCGATGCAGATCGTGTGGGAAAGGAGAATATCGCGTTTCCGAGTCTCCTACAGTGATTTATCGTTATATCGAACGATTGCGAGGGCTGGGAAGTGAATCCTTAGCTTCTTTCGATGCAGAACGTGTGGCAAAGGTAAATATCGCGTTTCCGAGTCTCCTACAGTGATTTATCGTTATATCGAACGATTGCGAGGGCTGGGAAGTGAATCCTTAGCTTCTTTCGATGCAGAACGTGTGGAAAAGGTAAATATCGCGTTTCCGAGTCTCCTACAGTGATTTATCGTTATATCGAACGATTGCGAGGGCTGGCAAGTGAATCCTTAGCTTCTTTCGATGCAGAACGTGTGGAAAAGGTGAATATCGCGTTTCCGAGCCTCCTAGAGTGATTTATCGTTATATCGAACGATTGCGAGGGCTGGGAAGTGAATCCTTAGCTTATTTCGATGCAGATCGTGTGGGAAAGGAGAATATCGCGTTTCCGAGTCTCCTACAGTGATTTATCGTTATATCGAACGATTGCGAGGGCTGGGAAGTGAATCCTTAGCTTCTTTCGATGCAGAACGTGTGGCAAAGGTAAATATCGCGTTTCCGAGTCTCCTACAGTGATTTATCGTTATATCGAACGATTGCGAGGGCTGGGAAGTGAATCCTTAGCTTCTTTCGATGCAGAACGTGTGGAAAAGGTAAATATCGCGTTTCCGAGTCTCCTACAGTGATTTATCGTTATATCGAACGATTGCGAGGGCTGGCAAGTGAATCCTTAGCTTCTTTCGATGCAGAACGTGTGGAAAAGGTGAATATCGCGTTTCCGAGCCTCCTAGAGTGATTTATCGTTATATCGAACGATTGCGAGGGCTGGGAAGTGAATCCTTAGCTTATTTCGATGCAGATCGTGTGGGAAAGGAGAATATCGCGTTTCCGAGTCTCCTACAGTGATTTATCGTTATATCGAACGATTGCGAGGGCTGGGAAGTGAATCCTTAGCTTCTTTCGATGCAGAACGTGTGGCAAAGGAAAATATCGCGTTTCCGAGTCTCCTACAGTGATTTATCGTTATATCGAACGATTGCAAGGGCTGGCAAGTGAATCCTTAGCTTCTTTCGATGCAGAACGTGTAGCAAAGGTAAATATCGCGTTTCCGAGTCTCCTACAGTGATTTATCGTTATATCGAACGATTGCGAGGGCTGGGAAGTGAATCCTTAGCTTCTTTCGATGCAGAACGTGTGGCAAAGGTAAATATCGCGTTTCCGAGTCTCCTACAGTGATTTATCGTTATATCGAACGATTGCGAGGGCTGGGAAGTGAATCCTTAGCTTATTTCGATGCAGAACGTGTGGAAAAGGTGAATATCGCGTTTCCGAGCCTCCTAGAGTGATTTATCGTTATATCGAACGATTGCGAGGGCTGGGAAGTGAATCCTTAGCTTCTTTCGATGCAGAACGTGTGGCAAAGGTAAATATCGCGTTTCCGAGTCTCCTACAGTGATTTATCGTTATATCGAACGATTGCGAGGGCTGGGAAGTGAATCCTTAGCTTATTTCGATGCAGAACGTGTGGAAAAGGTGAATATCGCGTTTCCGAGCCTCCTAGAGTGATTTATCGTTATATCGAACGATTGCGAGGGCTGGGAAGTGAATCCTTAGCTTATTTCGATACAGAACGTGTGGAAAAGGAGAATATCGCGTTTCCGAGCCTCCTAGAGTGATTTATCGTTATATCGAACGATTGCGTGGGCTGGGAAGTGAATCCTTAGCTTATTTCGATGCAGAACGTGTGGAAAAGGAGAATATCGCGTTTCCGAGCCTCCTAGAGTGATTTATCGTTATATCGAACGATTGCGAGGGCTGGGAAGTGAATCCTTAGCTTCTTTCGATGCAGAACGTGTGGAAAAGGTAAATATCGCGTTTCCGAGTCTCCTACAGTGATTTATCGTTATATCGAACGATTGCGAGGGCTGGCAAGTGAATCCTTAGCTTCTTTCGATGCAGAACGTGTGGCAAAGGTAAATATCGCGTTTCCGAGTCTCCTACAGTGATTTATCGTTATATCGAACGATTGCGAGGGCTGGCAAGTGAATCCTTAGCTTCTTTCGATGCAGAACGTGTGGAAAAGGTGAATATCGCGTTTCCGAGCCTCCTAGAGTGATTTATCGTTATATCGAACGATTGCGAGGGCTGGGAAGTGAATCCTTAGCTTCTTTCGATGCAGAACGTGTGGAAAAGGTAAATATCGCGTTTCCGAGTCTCCTACAGTGATTTATCGTTATATCGAACGATTGCGAGGGCTGGGAAGTGAATCCTTAGCTTCTTTCGATGCAGAACGTGTGGCAAAGGTAAATATCGCGTTTCCGAGTCTCCTACAGTGATTTATCGTTATATCGAACGATTGCGAGGGCTGGGAAGTGAATCCTTAGCTTCTTTCGATGCAGAACGTGTGGAAAAGGTAAATATTGCGTTTCCGAGTCTCCTACAGTGATTTATCGTTATATCGAACGATTGCGAGGGCTGGCAAGTGAATCCTTAGCTTCTTTCGATGCAGAACGTGTGGAAAAGGTGAATATCGCGTTTCCGAGCCTCCTAGAGTGATTTATCGTTATATCGAACGATTGCGAGGGCTGGGAAGTGAATCCTTAGCTTCTTTCGATGCAGAACGTGTGGAAAAGGTAAATATCGCGTTTCCGAGTCTCCTACAGTGATTTATAGTTATATCGAACGATTGCGAGGGCTGGCAAGTGAATCCTTAGCTTCTTTCGATGCAGAACGTGTGGAAAAGGTGAATATCGCGTTTCCGAGCCTCCTAGAGTGATTTATCGTTATATCGAACGATTGCGAGGGCTGGGAAGTGAATCCTTAGCTTCTTTCGATGCAGAACGTGTGGCAAACGAAAATATCGCGTTTCCGAGTCTCCTACAGTGATTTATCGTTATATCGAACGATTGCAAGGGCTGGCAAGTGAATCCTTAGCTTCTTTCGATGCAGAACGTGTGGAAAATGTGAATATCGCGTTTCCGAGCCTCCTAGAGTGATTTATCGTTATATCGAACGATTGCGAGGGCTGGGAAGTGAATCCTTAGCTTATTTCGATGCAGATCGTGTGGGAAAGGAGAATATCGCGTTTCCGAGTCTCCTACAGTGATTTATCGTTATATCGAACGATTGCGAGGGCTGGGAAGTGAATCCTTAGCTTCTTTCGATGCAGAACGTGTGGCAAAGGAAAATATCGCGTTTCCGAGTCTCCTACAGTGATTTATCGTTATATCGAACGATTGCAAGGGCTGGCAAGTGAATCCTTAGCTTCTTTCGATGCAGAACGTGTAGCAAAGGTAAATATCGCGTTTCCGAGTCTCCTACAGTGATTTATCGTTATATCGAACGATTGCGAGGGCTGGGAAGTGAATCCTTGGCTTCTTTCGATGCAGAACGTGTGGCAAAGGTAAATATCGCGTTTCCGAGTCTCCTACAGTGATTTATCGTTATATCGAACGATTGCGAGGGCTGGGAAGTGAATCCTTAGCTTATTTCGATGCAGAACGTGTGGAAAAGGAGAATATCGCGTTTCCGAGCCTCCTAGAGTGATTTATCGTTATATCGAACGATTGCGAGGGCTGGGAAGTGAATCCTTGGCTTCTTTCGATGCAGAACGTGTGGCAAAGGTAAATATCGCGTTTCCGAGTCTCCTACAGTGATTTATCGTTATATCGAACGATTGCGAGGGCTGGGAAGTGAATCCTTAGCTTATTTCGATGCAGAACGTGTGGAAAAGGAGAATATCGCGTTTCCGAGCCTCCTAGAGTGATTTATCGTTATATCGAACGATTGCGAGGGCTGGGAAGTGAATCCTTAGCTTCTTTCGATGCAGAACGTGTGGAAAAGGTAAATATCGCGTTTCCGAGTCTCCTACAGTGATTTATCGTTATATCGAACGATTGCGAGGGCTGGCAAGTGAATCCTTAGCTTCTTTCGATGCAGAACGTGTGGAAAAGGTGAATATCGCGTTTCCGAGCCTCCTAGAGTGATTTATCGTTATATCGAACGATTGCGAGGGCTGGGAAGTGAGTCCTTAGCTTCTTTCGATGCAGAACGTGTGGAAAAGGTGAATATCGCGTTTCCGAGCCTCCTATAGTGATTTATCGTTATATCGAACGATTGCGAGGGCTGGGAAGTGAATCCTTAGCTTCTTTCGATGCAGAACGTGTGGAAAAGGTAAATATCGCGTTTCCGAGTCTCCTACAGTGATTTATCGTTATATCGAACGATTGCGAGGGCTGGGAAGTGAATCCTTAGTTTATTTCGATGCAGAACGTGTGGAAAAGGAGAATATCGCGTTTCCGAGCCTCCTAGAGTGATTTATCGTTATATCGAACGATTGCGAGGGCTGGGAAGTGAATCCTTAGCTTCTTTCGATGCAGAACGTGTGGAAAAGGTAAATATCGCGTTTCCGAGTCTCCTACAGTGATTTATCGTTATATCGAACGATTGCGAGGGCTGGCAAGTGAATCCTTAGCTTCTTTCGATGCAGAACGTGTGGAAAAGGTGAATATCGCGTTTCCGAGCCTCCTAGAGTGATTTATCGTTATATCGAACGATTGCGAGGGCTGGGAAGTGAATCCTTAGCTTATTTCGATGCAGATCGTGTGGGAAAGGAGAATATCGCGTTTCCGAGTCTCCTACAGTGATTTATCGTTATATCGAACGATTGCGAGGGCTGGGAAGTGAATCCTTAGCTTCTTTCGATGCAGAACGTGTGGCAAAGGTAAATATCGCGTTTCCGAGTCTCCTACAGTGATTTATCGTTATATCGAACGATTGCGAGGGCTGGGAAGTGAATCCTTAGCTTCTTTCGATGCAGAACGTGTGGAAAAGGTAAATATCGCGTTTCCGAGTCTCCTACAGTGATTTATCGTTATATCGAACGATTGCGAGGGCTGGCAAGTGAATCCTTAGCTTCTTTCGATGCAGAACGTGTGGAAAAGGTGAATATCGCGTTTCCGAGCCTCCTAGAGTGATTTATCGTTATATCGAACGATTGCGAGGGCTGGGAAGTGAATCCTTAGCTTATTTCGATGCAGATCGTGTGGGAAAGGAGAATATCGCGTTTCCGAGTCTCCTACAGTGATTTATCGTTATATCGAACGATTGCGAGGGCTGGGAAGTGAATCCTTAGCTTCTTTCGATGCAGAACGTGTGGCAAAGGTAAATATCGCGTTTCCGAGTCTCCTACAGTGATTTATCGTTATATCGAACGATTGCGAGGGCTGGGAAGTGAATCCTTAGCTTCTTTCGATGCAGAACGTGTGGAAAAGGTAAATATCGCGTTTCCGAGCCTCCTAGAGTGATTTATCGTTATATCGAACGATTGCGAGGGCTGGGAAGTGAGTCCTTAGCTTCTTTCGATGCAGAACGTGTGGAAAAGGTGAATATCGCGTTTCCGAGCCTCCTATAGTGATTTATCGTTATATCGAACGATTGCGAGGGCTGGGAAGTGAATCCTTAGCTTCTTTCGATGCAGAACGTGGGGAAAAGGTAAATATCGCGTTTCCGAGTCTCCTACAGTGATTTATCGTTATATCGAACGATTGCGAGGGCTGGGAAGTGAATCCTTAGCTTCTTTCGATGCAGAACGTGTGGAAAAGGTAAATATCGCGTTTCCGAGTCTCCTACAGTGATTTATCGTTATATCGAACGATTGCGAGGGCTGGCAAGTGAATCCTTAGCTTCTTTCGATGCAGAACGTGTGGAAAAGGTGAATATCGCGTTTCCGAGCCTCCTAGAGTGATTTATCGTTATATCGAACGATTGCGAGGGCTGGGAAGTGAATCCTTAGCTTATTTCGATGCAGATCGTGTGGGAAAGGAGAATATCGCGTTTCCGAGTCTCCTACAGTGATTTATCGTTATATCGAACGATTGCGAGGGCTGGGAAGTGAATCCTTAGCTTCTTTCGATGCAGAACGTGTGGCAAAGGAAAATATCGCGTTTCCGAGTCTCCTACAGTGATTTATCGTTATATCGAACGATTGCAAGGGCTGGCAAGTGAATCCTTAGCTTCTTTCGATGCAGAACGTGTAGCAAAGGTAAATATCGCGTTTCCGAGTCTCCTACAGTGATTTATCGTTATATCGAACGATTGCGAGGGCTGGGAAGTGAATCCTTAGCTTCTTTCGATGCAGAACGTGTGGCAAAGGTAAATATCGCGTTTCCGAGTCTCCTACAGTGATTTATCGTTATATCGAACGATTGCGAGGGCTGGGAAGTGAATCCTTAGCTTATTTCGATGCAGAACGTGTGGAAAAGGTGAATATCGCGTTTCCGAGCCTCCTAGAGTGATTTATCGTTATATCGAACGATTGCGAGGGCTGGGAAGTGAATCCTTAGCTTATTTCGATGCAGAACGTGTGGAAAAGGAGAATATCGCGTTTCCGAGCCTCCTAGAGTGATTTATCGTTATATCGAACGATTGCGAGGGCTGGGAAGTGAATCCTTAGCTTCTTTCGATGCAGAACGTGTGGAAAAGGTAAATATCGCGTTTCCGAGTCTCCTACAGTGATTTATCGTTATATCGAACGATTGCGAGGGCTGGCAAGTGAATCCTTAGCTTCTTTCGATGCAGAACGTGTGGAAAAGGTGAATATCGCGTTTCCGAGCCTCCTAGAGTGATTTATCGTTATATCGAACGATTGCGAGGGCTGGGAAGTGAATCCTTAGCTTCTTTCGATGCAGAACGTGTGGAAAAGGTAAATATCGCGTTTCCGAGTCTCCTACAGTGATTTATCGTTATATCGAACGATTGCGAGGGCTGGGAAGTGAATCCTTAGCTTCTTTCGATGCAGAACGTGTGGCAAAGGTAAATATCGCGTTTCCGAGTCTCCTACAGTGATTTATCGTTATATCGAACGATTGCGAGGGCTGGGAAGTGAATCCTTAGCTTCTTTCGATGCAGAACGTGTGGAAAAGGTAAATATCGCGTTTCCGAGTCTCCTACAGTGATTTATCGTTATATCGAACGATTGCGAGGGCTGGCAAGTGAATCCTTAGCTTCTTTCGATGCAGAACGTGTGGAAAAGGTGAATATCGCGTTTCCGAGCCTCCTAGAGTGATTTATCGTTATATCGAACGATTGCGAGGGCTGGGAAGTGAGTCCTTAGCTTCTTTCGATGCAGAACGTGTGGAAAAGGTGAATATCGCGTTTCCGAGCCTCCTATAGTGATTTATCGTTATATCGAACGATTGCGAGGGCTGGGAAGTGAATCCTTAGCTTCTTTCGATGCAGAACGTGTGGAAAAGGTAAATATCGCGTTTCCGAGTCTCCTACAGTGATTTATCGTTATATCGAACGATTGCGAGGGCTGGGAAGTGAATCCTTAGTTTATTTCGATGCAGAACGTGTGGAAAAGGAGAATATCGCGTTTCCGAGCCTCCTAGAGTGATTTATCGTTATATCGAACGATTGCGAGGGCTGGGAAGTGAATCCTTAGCTTCTTTCGATGCAGAACGTGTGGAAAAGGTAAATATCGCGTTTCCGAGTCTCCTACAGTGATTTATCGTTATATCGAACGATTGCGAGGGCTGGCAAGTGAATCCTTAGCTTCTTTCGATGCAGAACGTGTGGAAAAGGTGAATATCGCGTTTCCGAGCCTCCTAGAGTGATTTATCGTTATATCGAACGATTGCGAGGGCTGGGAAGTGAATCCTTAGCTTATTTCGATGCAGATCGTGTGGGAAAGGAGAATATCGCGTTTCCGAGTCTCCTACAGTGATTTATCGTTATATCGAACGATTGCGAGGGCTGGGAAGTGAATCCTTAGCTTCTTTCGATGCAGAACGTGTGGCAAAGGTAAATATCGCGTTTCCGAGTCTCCTACAGTGATTTATCGTTATATCGAACGATTGCGAGGGCTGGGAAGTGAATCCTTAGCTTCTTTCGATGCAGAACGTGTGGAAAAGGTAAATATCGCGTTTCCGAGTCTCCTACAGTGATTTATCGTTATATCGAACGATTGCGAGGGCTGGCAAGTGAATCCTTAGCTTCTTTCGATGCAGAACGTGTGGAAAAGGTGAATATCGCGTTTCCGAGCCTCCTAGAGTGATTTATCGTTATATCGAACGATTGCGAGGGCTGGGAAGTGAATCCTTAGCTTATTTCGATGCAGATCGTGTGGGAAAGGAGAATATCGCGTTTCCGAGTCTCCTACAGTGATTTATCGTTATATCGAACGATTGCGAGGGCTGGGAAGTGAATCCTTAGCTTCTTTCGATGCAGAACGTGTGGCAAAGGTAAATATCGCGTTTCCGAGTCTCCTACAGTGATTTATCGTTATATCGAACGATTGCGAGGGCTGGGAAGTGAATCCTTAGCTTCTTTCGATGCAGAACGTGTGGAAAAGGTAAATATCGCGTTTCCGAGTCTCCTACAGTGATTTATCGTTATATCGAACGATTGCGAGGGCTGGCAAGTGAATCCTTAGCTTCTTTCGATGCAGAACGTGTGGAAAAGGTGAATATCGCGTTTCCGAGCCTCCTAGAGTGATTTATCGTTATATCGAACGATTGCGAGGGCTGGGAAGTGAATCCTTAGCTTATTTCGATGCAGATCGTGTGGGAAAGGAGAATATCGCGTTTCCGAGTCTCCTACAGTGATTTATCGTTATATCGAACGATTGCGAGGGCTGGGAAGTGAATCCTTAGCTTCTTTCGATGCAGAACGTGTGGCAAAGGAAAATATCGCGTTTCCGAGTCTCCTACAGTGATTTATCGTTATATCGAACGATTGCGAGGGCTGGCAAGTGAATCCTTAGCTTCTTTCGATGCAGAACGTGTGGAAAAGGTGAATATCGCGTTTCCGAGCCTCCTAGAGTGATTTATCGTTATATCGAACGATTGCGAGGGCTGGGAAGTGAATCCTTAGCTTCTTTCGATGCAGAACGTGTGGCAAAGGTAAATATCGCGTTTCCGAGTCTCCTACAGTGATTTATCGTTATATCGAACGATTGCGAGGGCTGGGAAGTGAATCCTTAGCTTATTTCGATGCAGAACGTGTGGAAAAGGTGAATATCGCGTTTCCGAGCCTCCTAGAGTGATTTATCGTTATATCGAACGATTGCGAGGGCTGGGAAGTGAATCCTTAGCTTCTTTCGATGCAGAACGTGTGGCAAAGGAAAATATCGCGTTTCCGAGTCTCCTACAGTGATTTATCGTTATATCGAACGATTGCGAGGGCTGGGAAGTGAATCCTTAGCTTATTTCGATGCAGAACGTGTGGAAAAGGTGAATATCGCGTTTCCGAGCCTCCTAGAGTGATTTATCGTTATATCGAACGATTGCGAGGGCTGGGAAGTGAATCCTTAGCTTATTTCGATACAGAACGTGTGGAAAAGGAGAATATCGCGTTTCCGAGCCTCCTAGAGTGATTTATCGTTATATCGAACGATTGCGAGGGCTGGGAAGTGAATCCTTAGCTTATTTCGATGCAGAACGTGTGGAAAAGGAGAATATCGCGTTTCCGAGCCTCCTAGAGTGATTTATCGTTATATCGAACGATTGCGAGGGCTGGGAAGTGAATCCTTAGCTTCTTTCGATGCAGAACGTGTGGAAAAGGTAAATATCGCGTTTCCGAGTCTCCTACAGTGATTTATCGTTATATCGAACGATTGCGAGGGCTGGCAAGTGAATCCTTAGCTTCTTTCGATGCAGAACGTGTGGCAAAGGTAAATATCGCGTTTCCGAGTCTCCTACAGTGATTTATCGTTATATCGAACGATTGCGAGGGCTGGCAAGTGAATCCTTAGCTTCTTTCGATGCAGAACGTGTGGAAAAGGTGAATATCGCGTTTCCGAGCCTCCTAGAGTGATTTATCGTTATATCGAACGATTGCGAGGGCTGGGAAGTGAATCCTTAGCTTATTTCGATGCAGATCGTGTGGGAAAGGAGAATATCGCGTTTCCGAGTCTCCTACAGTGATTTATCGTTATATCGAACGATTGCGAGGGCTGGGAAGTGAATCCTTAGCTTCTTTCGATGCAGAACGTGTGGCAAAGGAAAATATCGCGTTTCCGAGTCTCCTACAGTGATTTATCGTTATATCGAACGATTGCAAGGGCTGGCAAGTGAATCCTTAGCTTCTTTCGATGCAGAACGTGTAGCAAAGGTAAATATCGCGTTTCCGAGTCTCCTACAGTGATTTATCGTTATATCGAACGATTGCGAGGGCTGGGAAGTGAATCCTTAGCTTCTTTCGATGCAGAACGTGTGGCAAAGGTAAATATCGCGTTTCCGAGTCTCCTACAGTGATTTATCGTTATATCGAACGATTGCGAGGGCTGGGAAGTGAATCCTTAGCTTATTTCGATGCAGAACGTGTGGAAAAGGTGAATATCGCGTTTCCGAGCCTCCTAGAGTGATTTATCGTTATATCGAACGATTGCGAGGACTGGGAAGTGAATCCTTAGCTTATTTCGATGCAGAACGTGTGGAAAAGGAGAATATCGCGTTTCCGAGCCTCCTAGAGTGATTTATCGTTATATCGAACGATTGCGAGGGCTGGGAAGTGAATCCTTAGCTTCTTTCGATGCAGAACGTGTGGAAAAGGTAAATATCGCGTTTCCGAGTCTCCTACAGTGATTTATCGTTATATCGAACGATTGCGAGGGCTGGCAAGTGAATCCTTAGCTTCTTTCGATGCAGAACGTGTGGCAAAGGTAAATATCGCGTTTCCGAGTCTCCTACAGTGATTTATCGTTATATCGAACGATTGCGAGGGCTGGCAAGTGAATCCTTAGCTTCTTTCGATGCAGAACGTGTGGCAAAGGAAAATATCGCGTTTCCGAGTCTCCTACAGTGATTTATCGTTATATCGAACGATTGCAAGGGCTGGCAAGTGAATCCTTAGCTTCTTTCGATGCAGAACGTGTAGCAAAGGTAAATATCGCGTTTCCGAGTCTCCTACAGTGATTTATCGTTATATCGAACGATTGCGAGGGCTGGGAAGTGAATCCTTGGATTCTTTCGATGCAGAACGTGTGGCAAAGGTAAATATCGCGTTTCCGAGTCTCCTACAGTGATTTATCGTTATATCGAACGATTGCGAGGGCTGGGAAGTGAATCCTTAGCTTATTTCGATGCAGAACGTGTGGAAAAGGAGAATATCGCGTTTCCGAGCCTCCTAGAGTGATTTATCGTTATATCGAACGATTGCGAGGGCTGGGAAGTGAATCCTTAGCTTCTTTCGATGCAGAACGTGTGGAAAAGGTAAATATCGCGTTTCCGAGTCTCCTACAGTGATTTATCGTTATATCGAACGATTGCGAGGGCTGGCAAGTGAATCCTTAGCTTCTTTCGATGCAGAACGTGTGGAAAAGGTGAATATCGCGTTTCCGAGCCTCCTAGAGTGATTTATCGTTATATCGAACGATTGCGAGGGCTGGGAAGTGAGTCCTTAGCTTCTTTCGATGCAGAACGTGTGGAAAAGGTGAATATCGCGTTTCCGAGCCTCCTATAGTGATTTATCGTTATATCGAACGATTGCGAGGGCTGGGAAGTGAATCCTTAGCTTCTTTCGATGCAGAACGTGTGGAAAAGGTAAATATCGCGTTTCCGAGTCTCCTACAGTGATTTATCGTTATATCGAACGATTGCGAGGGCTGGGAAGTGAATCCTTAGTTTATTTCGATGCAGAACGTGTGGAAAAGGAGAATATCGCGTTTCCGAGCCTCCTAGAGTGATTTATCGTTATATCGAACGATTGCGAGGGCTGGGAAGTGAATCCTTAGCTTCTTTCGATGCAGAACGTGTGGAAAAGGTAAATATCGCGTTTCCGAGTCTCCTACAGTGATTTATCGTTATATCGAACGATTGCGAGGGCTGGCAAGTGAATCCTTAGCTTCTTTCGATGCAGAACGTGTGGAAAAGGTGAATATCGCGTTTCCGAGCCTCCTAGAGTGATTTATCGTTATATCGAACGATTGCGAGGGCTGGGAAGTGAATCCTTAGCTTATTTCGATGCAGATCGTGTGGGAAAGGAGAATATCGCGTTTCCGAGTCTCCTACAGTGATTTATCGTTATATCGAACGATTGCGAGGGCTGGGAAGTGAATCCTTAGCTTCTTTCGATGCAGAACGTGTGGCAAAGGTAAATATCGCGTTTCCGAGTCTCCTACAGTGATTTATCGTTATATCGAACGATTGCGAGGGCTGGGAAGTGAATCCTTAGCTTCTTTCGATGCAGAACGTGTGGAAAAGGTAAATATCGCGTTTCCGAGTCTCCTACAGTGATTTATCGTTATATCGAACGATTGCGAGGGCTGGCAAGTGAATCCTTAGCTTCTTTCGATGCAGAACGTGTGGAAAAGGTGAATATCGCGTTTCCGAGCCTCCTAGAGTGATTTATCGTTATATCGAACGATTGCGAGGGCTGGGAAGTGAATCCTTAGCTTATTTCGATGCAGATCGTGTGGGAAAGGAGAATATCGCGTTTCCGAGTCTCCTACAGTGATTTATCGTTATATCGAACGATTGCGAGGGCTGGGAAGTGAATCCTTAGCTTCTTTCGATGCAGAACGTGTGGCAAAGGTAAATATCGCGTTTCCGAGTCTCCTACAGTGATTTATCGTTATATCGAACGATTGCGAGGGCTGGGAAGTGAATCCTTAGCTTCTTTCGATGCAGAACGTGTGGAAAAGGTAAATATCGCGTTTCCGAGTCTCCTACAGTGATTTATCGTTATATCGAACGATTGCGAGGGCTGGCAAGTGAATCCTTAGCTTCTTTCGATGCAGAACGTGTGGAAAAGGTGAATATCGCGTTTCCGAGCCTCCTAGAGTGATTTATCGTTATATCGAACGATTGCGAGGGCTGGGAAGTGAATCCTTAGCTTATTTCGATGCAGATCGTGTGGGAAAGGAGAATATCGCGTTTCCGAGTCTCCTACAGTGATTTATCGTTATATCGAACGATTGCGAGGGCTGGGAAGTGAATCCTTAGCTTCTTTCGATGCAGAACGTGTGGCAAAGGAAAATATCGCGTTTCCGAGTCTCCTACAGTGATTTATCGTTATATCGAACGATTGCAAGGGCTGGCAAGTGAATCCTTAGCTTCTTTCGATGCAGAACGTGTAGCAAAGGTAAATATCGCGTTTCCGAGTCTCCTACAGTGATTTATCGTTATATCGAACGATTGCGAGGGCTGGGAAGTGAATCCTTAGCTTCTTTCGATGCAGAACGTGTGGCAAAGGTAAATATCGCGTTTCCGAGTCTCCTACAGTGATTTATCGTTATATCGAACGATTGCGAGGGCTGGGAAGTGAATCCTTAGCTTATTTCGATGCAGAACGTGTGGAAAAGGTGAATATCGCGTTTCCGAGCCTCCTAGAGTGATTTATCGTTATATCGAACGATTGCGAGGGCTGGGAAGTGAATCCTTAGCTTCTTTCGATGCAGAACGTGTGGCAAAGGTAAATATCGCGTTTCCGAGTCTCCTACAGTGATTTATCGTTATATCGAACGATTGCGAGGGCTGGGAAGTGAATCCTTAGCTTATTTCGATGCAGAACGTGTGGAAAAGGTGAATATCGCGTTTCCGAGCCTCCTAGAGTGATTTATCGTTATATCGAACGATTGCGAGGGCTGGGAAGTGAATCCTTAGCTTATTTCGATGCAGAACGTGTGGAAAAGGAGAATATCGCGTTTCCGAGCCTCCTAGAGTGATTTATCGTTATATCGAACGATTGCGAGGGCTGGGAAGTGAATCCTTAGCTTATTTCGATGCAGAACGTGTGGAAAAGGAGAATATCGCGTTTCCGAGCCTCCTAGAGTGATTTATCGTTATATCGAACGATTGCGAGGGCTGGGAAGTGAATCCTTAGCTTCTTTCGATGCAGAACGTGTGGAAAAGGTAAATATCGCGTTTCCGAGTCTCCTACAGTGATTTATCGTTATATCGAACGATTGCGAGGGCTGGCAAGTGAATCCTTAGCTTCTTTCGATGCAGAACGTGTGGCAAAGGTAAATATCGCGTTTCCGAGTCTCCTACAGTGATTTATCGTTATATCGAACGATTGCGAGGGCTGGCAAGTGAATCCTTAGCTTCTTTCGATGCAGAACGTGTGGAAAAGGTGAATATCGCGTTTCCGAGCCTCCTAGAGTGATTTATCGTTATATCGAACGATTGCGAGGGCTGGGAAGTGAATCCTTAGCTTCTTTCGATGCAGAACGTGTGGAAAAGGTAAATATCGCGTTTCCGAGTCTCCTACAGTGATTTATCGTTATATCGAACGATTGCGAGGGCTGGGAAGTGAATCCTTAGCTTCTTTCGATGCAGAACGTGTGGCAAAGGTAAATATCGCGTTTCCGAGTCTCCTACAGTGATTTATCGTTATATCGAACGATTGCGAGGGCTGGGAAGTGAATCCTTAGCTTCTTTCGATGCAGAACGTGTGGAAAAGGTAAATATTGCGTTTCCGAGTCTCCTACAGTGATTTATCGTTATATCGAACGATTGCGAGGGCTGGCAAGTGAATCCTTAGCTTCTTTCGATGCAGAACGTGTGGAAAAGGTGAATATCGCGTTTCCGAGCCTCCTAGAGTGATTTATCGTTATATCGAACGATTGCGAGGGCTGGGAAGTGAATCCTTAGCTTCTTTCGATGCAGAACGTGTGGAAAAGGTAAATATCGCGTTTCCGAGTCTCCTACAGTGATTTATAGTTATATCGAACGATTGCGAGGGCTGGCAAGTGAATCCTTAGCTTCTTTCGATGCAGAACGTGTGGAAAAGGTGAATATCGCGTTTCCGAGCCTCCTAGAGTGATTTATCGTTATATCGAACGATTGCGAGGGCTGGGAAGTGAATCCTTAGCTTATTTCGATGCAGATCGTGTGGGAAAGGAGAATATCGCGTTTCCGAGTCTCCTACAGTGATTTATCGTTATATCGAACGATTGCGAGGGCTGGGAAGTGAATCCTTAGCTTCTTTCGATGCAGAACGTGTGGCAAAGGAAAATATCGCGTTTCCGAGTCTCCTACAGTGATTTATCGTTATATCGAACGATTGCAAGGGCTGGCAAGTGAATCCTTAGCTTCTTTCGATGCAGAACGTGTGGAAAATGTGAATATCGCGTTTCCGAGCCTCCTAGAGTGATTTATCGTTATATCGAACGATTGCGAGGGCTGGGAAGTGAATCCTTAGCTTATTTCGATGCAGATCGTGTGGGAAAGGAGAATATCGCGTTTCCGAGTCTCCTACAGTGATTTATCGTTATATCGAACGATTGCGAGGGCTGGGAAGTGAATCCTTAGCTTCTTTCGATGCAGAACGTGTGGCAAAGGAAAATATCGCGTTTCCGAGTCTCCTACAGTGATTTATCGTTATATCGAACGATTGCAAGGGCTGGCAAGTGAATCCTTAGCTTCTTTCGATGCAGAACGTGTAGCAAAGGTAAATATCGCGTTTCCGAGTCTCCTACAGTGATTTATCGTTATATCGAACGATTGCGAGGGCTGGGAAGTGAATCCTTGGCTTCTTTCGATGCAGAACGTGTGGCAAAGGTAAATATCGCGTTTCCGAGTCTCCTACAGTGATTTATCGTTATATCGAACGATTGCGAGGGCTGGGAAGTGAATCCTTAGCTTATTTCGATGCAGAACGTGTGGAAAAGGAGAATATCGCGTTTCCGAGCCTCCTAGAGTGATTTATCGTTATATCGAACGATTGCGAGGGCTGGGAAGTGAATCCTTGGCTTCTTTCGATGCAGAACGTGTGGCAAAGGTAAATATCGCGTTTCCGAGTCTCCTACAGTGATTTATCGTTATATCGAACGATTGCGAGGGCTGGGAAGTGAATCCTTAGCTTATTTCGATGCAGAACGTGTGGAAAAGGAGAATATCGCGTTTCCGAGCCTCCTAGAGTGATTTATCGTTATATCGAACGATTGCGAGGGCTGGGAAGTGAATCCTTAGCTTCTTTCGATGCAGAACGTGTGGAAAAGGTAAATATCGCGTTTCCGAGTCTCCTACAGTGATTTATCGTTATATCGAACGATTGCGAGGGCTGGCAAGTGAATCCTTAGCTTCTTTCGATGCAGAACGTGTGGAAAAGGTGAATATCGCGTTTCCGAGCCTCCTAGAGTGATTTATCGTTATATCGAACGATTGCGAGGGCTGGGAAGTGAGTCCTTAGCTTCTTTCGATGCAGAACGTGTGGAAAAGGTGAATATCGCGTTTCCGAGCCTCCTATAGTGATTTATCGTTATATCGAACGATTGCGAGGGCTGGGAAGTGAATCCTTAGCTTCTTTCGATGCAGAACGTGTGGAAAAGGTAAATATCGCGTTTCCGAGTCTCCTACAGTGATTTATCGTTATATCGAACGATTGCGAGGGCTGGGAAGTGAATCCTTAGTTTATTTCGATGCAGAACGTGTGGAAAAGGAGAATATCGCGTTTCCGAGCCTCCTAGAGTGATTTATCGTTATATCGAACGATTGCGAGGGCTGGGAAGTGAATCCTTAGCTTCTTTCGATGCAGAACGTGTGGAAAAGGTAAATATCGCGTTTCCGAGTCTCCTACAGTGATTTATCGTTATATCGAAAGATTGCGAGGGCTGGCAAGTGAATCCTTAGCTTCATTCGATGCAGAACGTGTGGAAAAGGTGAATATCGCGTTTCCGAGCCTCCTAGAGTGATTTATCGTTATATCGAACGATTGCGAGGGCTGGGAAGTGAATCCTTAGCTTCTTTCGATGCAGAACGTGTGGAAAAGGTAAATATCGCGTTTCCGAGTCTCCTACAGTGATTTATCGTTATATCGAACGATTGCGAGGGCTGGCAAGTGAATCCTTAGCTTCTTTCGATGCAGAACGTGTGGCAAAGGTAAATATCGCGTTTCCGAGTCTCCTACAGTGATTTATCGTTATATCGAACGATTGCGAGGGCTGGCAAGTGAATCCTTAGCTTCTTTCGATGCAGAACGTGTGGAAAAGGTGAATATCGCGTTTCCGAGCCTCCTAGAGTGATTTATCGTTATATCGAACGATTGCGAGGGCTGGGAAGTGAATCCTTAGCTTATTTCGATGCAGAACGTGTGGAAAAGGAGAATATCGCGTTTCCGAGCCTCCTAGAGTGATTTATCGTTATATCGAACGATTGCGAGGGCTGGGAAGTGAATCCTTAGCTTCTTTCGATGCAGAACGTGTGGAAAAGGTAAATATCGCGTTTCCGAGTCTCCTACAGTGATTTATCGTTATATCGAACGATTGCGAGGGCTGGGAAGTGAATCCTTAGCTTATTTCGATGCAGAACGTGTGGAAAAGGAGAATATCGCGTTTCCGAGCCTCCTAGAGTGATTTATCGTTATATCGAACGATTGCGAGGGCTGGGATGTGAATCCTTAGCTTCTTTCGATGCAGAACGTGTGGAAAAGGTAAATATCGCGTTTCCGAGTCTCCTACAGTGATTTATCGTTATATCGAACGATTGCGAGGGCTGGCAAGTGAATCCTTAGCTTCTTTCGATGCAGAACGTGTGGAAAAGGTGAATATCGCGTTTCCGAGCCTCCTAGAGTGATTTATCGTTATATCGAACGATTGCGAGGGCTGGGAAGTGAGTCCTTAGCTTCTTTCGATGCAGAACGTGTGGAAAAGGTGAATATCGCGTTTCCGAGCCTCCTATAGTGATTTATCGTTATATCGAACGATTGCGAGGGCTGGGAAGTGAATCCTTAGCTTCTTTCGATGCAGAACGTGTGGAAAAGGTAAATATCGCGTTTCCGAGTCTCCTACAGTGATTTATCGTTATATCGAACGATTGCGAGGGCTGGGAAGTGAATCCTTAGTTTATTTCGATGCAGAACGTGTGGAAAAGGAGAATATCGCGTTTCCGAGCCTCCTAGAGTGATTTATCGTTATATCGAACGATTGCGAGGGCTGGGAAGTGAATCCTTAGCTTCTTTCGATGCAGAACGTGTGGAAAAGGTAAATATCGCGTTTCCGAGTCTCCTACAGTGATTTATCGTTATATCGAACGATTGCGAGGGCTGGCAAGTGAATCCTTAGCTTCTTTCGATGCAGAACGTGTGGAAAAGGTGAATATCGCGTTTCCGAGCCTCCTAGAGTGATTTATCGTTATATCGAACGATTGCGAGGGCTGGGAAGTGAATCCTTAGCTTATTTCGATGCAGATCGTGTGGGAAAGGAGAATATCGCGTTTCCGAGTCTCCTACAGTGATTTATCGTTATATCGAACGATTGCGAGGGCTGGGAAGTGAATCCTTAGCTTCTTTCGATGCAGAACGTGTGGCAAAGGTAAATATCGCGTTTCCGAGTCTCCTACAGTGATTTATCGTTATATCGAACGATTGCGAGGGCTGGGAAGTGAATCCTTAGCTTATTTCGATGCAGAACGTGTGGAAAAGGTGAATATCGCGTTTCCGAGCCTCCTAGAGTGATTTATCGTTATATCGAACGATTGCGAGGGCTGGGAAGTGAATCCTTAGCTTCTTTCGATGCAGAACGTGTGGCAAAGGTAAATATCGCGTTTCCGAGTCTCCTACAGTGATTTATCGTTATATCGAACGATTGCGAGGGCTGGGAAGTGAATCCTTAGCTTATTTCGATGCAGAACGTGTGGAAAAGGTGAATATCGCGTTTCCGAGCCTCCTAGAGTGATTTATCGTTATATCGAACGATTGCGAGGGCTGGGAAGTGAATCCTTAGCTTATTTCGATGCAGAACGTGTGGAAAAGGAGAATATCGCGTTTCCGAGCCTCCTAGAGTGATTTATCGTTATATCGAACGATTGCGAGGGCTGGGAAGTGAATCCTTAGCTTATTTCGATGCAGAACGTGTGGAAAAGGAGAATATCGCGTTTCCGAGCCTCCTAGAGTGATTTATCGTTATATCGAACGATTGCGAGGGCTGGGAAGTGAATCCTTAGCTTCTTTCGATGCAGAACGTGTGGAAAAGGTAAATATCGCGTTTCCGAGTCTCCTACAGTGATTTATCGTTATATCGAACGATTGCGAGGGCTGGCAAGTGAATCCTTAGCTTCTTTCGATGCAGAACGTGTGGCAAAGGTAAATATCGCGTTTCCGAGTCTCCTACAGTGATTTATCGTTATATCGAACGATTGCGAGGGCTGGCAAGTGAATCCTTAGCTTCTTTCGATGCAGAACGTGTGGAAAAGGTGAATATCGCGTTTCCGAGCCTCCTAGAGTGATTTATCGTTATATCGAACGATTGCGAGGGCTGGGAAGTGAATCCTTAGCTTCTTTCGATGCAGAACGTGTGGAAAAGGTAAATATCGCGTTTCCGAGTCTCCTACAGTGATTTATCGTTATATCGAACGATTGCGAGGGCTGGGAAGTGAATCCTTAGCTTCTTTCGATGCAGAACGTGTGGCAAAGGTAAATATCGCGTTTCCGAGTCTCCTACAGTGATTTATCGTTATATCGAACGATTGCGAGGGCTGGAAAGTGAATCCTTAGCTTCTTTCGATGCAGAACGTGTGGAAAAGGTAAATATTGCGTTTCCGAGTCTCCTACAGTGATTTATCGTTATATCGAACGATTGCGAGGGCTGGCAAGTGAATCCTTAGCTTCTTTCGATGCAGAACGTGTGGAAAAGGTGAATATCGCGTTTCCGAGCCTCCTAGAGTGATTTATCGTTATATCGAACGATTGCGAGGGCTGGGAAGTGAATCCTTAGCTTCTTTCGATGCAGAACGTGTGGAAAAGGTAAATATCGCGTTTCCGAGTCTCCTACAGTGATTTATAGTTATATCGAACGATTGCGAGGGCTGGCAAGTGAATCCTTAGCTTCTTTCGATGCAGAACGTGTGGAAAAGGTGAATATCGCGTTTCCGAGCCTCCTAGAGTGATTTATCGTTATATCGAACGATTGCGAGGGCTGGGAAGTGAATCCTTAGCTTATTTCGATGCAGATCGTGTGGGAAAGGAGAATATCGCGTTTCCGAGTCTCCTACAGTGATTTATCGTTATATCGAACGATTGCGAGGGCTGGGAAGTGAATCCTTAGCTTCTTTCGATGCAGAACGTGTGGCAAAGGAAAATATCGCGTTTCCGAGTCTCCTACAGTGATTTATCGTTATATCGAACGATTGCAAGGGCTGGCAAGTGAATCCTTAGCTTCTTTCGATGCAGAACGTGTGGAAAATGTGAATATCGCGTTTCCGAGCCTCCTAGAGTGATTTATCGTTATATCGAACGATTGCGAGGGCTGGGAAGTGAATCCTTAGCTTATTTCGATGCAGATCGTGTGGGAAAGGAGAATATCGCGTTTCCGAGTCTCCTACAGTGATTTATCGTTATATCGAACGATTGCGAGGGCTGGGAAGTGAATCCTTAGCTTCTTTCGATGCAGAACGTGTGGCAAAGGAAAATATCGCGTTTCCGAGTCTCCTACAGTGATTTATCGTTATATCGAACGATTGCAAGGGCTGGCAAGTGAATCCTTAGCTTCTTTCGATGCAGAACGTGTAGCAAAGGTAAATATCGCGTTTCCGAGTCTCCTACAGTGATTTATCGTTATATCGAACGATTGCGAGGGCTGGGAAGTGAATCCTTGGCTTCTTTCGATGCAGAACGTGTGGCAAAGGTAAATATCGCGTTTCCGAGTCTCCTACAGTGATTTATCGTTATATCGAACGATTGCGAGGGCTGGGAAGTGAATCCTTAGCTTATTTCGATGCAGAACGTGTGGAAAAGGAGAATATCGCGTTTCCGAGCCTCCTAGAGTGATTTATCGTTATATCGAACGATTGCGAGGGCTGGGAAGTGAATCCTTGGCTTCTTTCGATGCAGAACGTGTGGCAAAGGTAAATATCGCGTTTCCGAGTCTCCTACAGTGATTTATCGTTATATCGAACGATTGCGAGGGCTGGGAAGTGAATCCTTAGCTTATTTCGATGCAGAACGTGTGGAAAAGGAGAATATCGCGTTTCCGAGCCTCCTAGAGTGATTTATCGTTATATCGAACGATTGCGAGGGCTGGGAAGTGAATCCTTAGCTTCTTTCGATGCAGAACGTGTGGAAAAGGTAAATATCGCGTTTCCGAGTCTCCTACAGTGATTTATCGTTATATCGAACGATTGCGAGGGCTGGCAAGTGAATCCTTAGCTTCTTTCGATGCAGAACGTGTGGAAAAGGTGAATATCGCGTTTCCGAGCCTCCTAGAGTGATTTATCGTTATATCGAACGATTGCGAGGGCTGGGAAGTGAGTCCTTAGCTTCTTTCGATGCAGAACGTGTGGAAAAGGTGAATATCGCGTTTCCGAGCCTCCTATAGTGATTTATCGTTATATCGAACGATTGCGAGGGCTGGGAAGTGAATCCTTAGCTTCTTTCGATGCAGAACGTGTGGAAAAGGTAAATATCGCGTTTCCGAGTCTCCTACAGTGATTTATCGTTATATCGAACGATTGCGAGGGCTGGGAAGTGAATCCTTAGTTTATTTCGATGCAGACCGTGTGGAAAAGGAGAATATCGCGTTTCCGAGCCTCCTAGAGTGATTTATCGTTATATCGAACGATTGCGAGGGCTGGGAAGTGAATCCTTAGCTTCTTTCGATGCAGAACGTGTGGAAAAGGTAAATATCGCGTTTCCGAGTCTCCTACAGTGATTTATCGTTATATCGAACGATTGCGAGGGCTGGCAAGTGAATCCTTAGCTTCTTTCGATGCAGAACGTGTGGAAAAGGTGAATATCGCGTTTCCGAGCCTCCTAGAGTGATTTATCGTTATATCGAACGATTGCGAGGGCTGGGAAGTGAATCCTTAGCTTATTTCGATGCAGATCGTGTGGGAAAGGAGAATATCGCGTTTCCGAGTCTCCTACAGTGATTTATCGTTATATCGAACGATTGCGAGGGCTGGGAAGTGAATCCTTAGCTTCTTTCGATGCAGAACGTGTGGCAAAGGTAAATATCGCGTTTCCGAGTCTCCTACAGTGATTTATCGTTATATCGAACGATTGCGAGGGCTGGGAAGTGAATCCTTAGCTTCTTTCGATGCAGAACGTGTGGAAAAGGTAAATATCGCGTTTCCGAGTCTCCTACAGTGATTTATCGTTATATCGAACGATTGCGAGGGCTGGCAAGTGAATCCTTAGCTTCTTTCGATGCAGAACGTGTGGAAAAGGTGAATATCGCGTTTCCGAGCCTCCTAGAGTGATTTATCGTTATATCGAACGATTGCGAGGGCTGGGAAGTGAATCCTTAGCTTATTTCGATGCAGATCGTGTGGGAAAGGAGAATATCGCGTTTCCGAGTCTCCTACAGTGATTTATCGTTATATCGAACGATTGCGAGGGCTGGGAAGTGAATCCTTAGCTTCTTTCGATGCAGAACGTGTGGCAAAGGAAAATATCGCGTTTCCGAGTCTCCTACAGTGATTTATCGTTATATCGAACGATTGCAAGGGCTGGCAAGTGAATCCTTAGCTTCTTTCGATGCAGAACGTGTAGCAAAGGTAAATATCGCGTTTCCGAGTCTCCTACAGTGATTTATCGTTATATCGAACGATTGCGAGGGCTGGGAAGTGAATCCTTAGCTTCTTTCGATGCAGAACGTGTGGCAAAGGTAAATATCGCGTTTCCGAGTCTCCTACAGTGATTTATCGTTATATCGAACGATTGCGAGGGCTGGGAAGTGAATCCTTAGCTTATTTCGATGCAGAACGTGTGGAAAAGGTGAATATCGCGTTTCCGAGCCTCCTAGAGTGATTTATCGTTATATCGAACGATTGCGAGGGCTGGGAAGTGAATCCTTAGCTTATTTCGATGCAGAACGTGTGGAAAAGGAGAATATCGCGTTTCCGAGCCTCCTAGAGTGATTTATCGTTATATCGAACGATTGCGAGGGCTGGGAAGTGAATCCTTAGCTTCTTTCGATGCAGAACGTGTGGAAAAGGTAAATATCGCGTTTCCGAGTCCCCTACAGTGATTTATCGTTATATCGAACGATTGCGAGGGCTGGCAAGTGAATCCTTAGCTTCTTTCGATGCAGAACGTGTGGCAAAGGTAAATATCGCGTTTCCGAGTCTCCTACAGTGATTTATCGTTATATCGAACGATTGCGAGGGCTGGCAAGTGAATCCTTAGCTTCTTTCGATGCAGAACGTGTGGAAAAGGTGAATATCGCGTTTCCGAGCCTCCTAGAGTGATTTATCGTTATATCGAACGATTGCGAGGGCTGGGAAGTGAATCCTTAGCTTCTTTCGATGCAGAACGTGTGGAAAAGGTAAATATCGCGTTTCCGAGTCTCCTACAGTGATTTATCGTTATATCGAACGATTGCGAGGGCTGGGAAGTGAATCCTTAGCTTCTTTCGATGCAGAACGTGTGGCAAAGGTAAATATCGCGTTTCCGAGTCTCCTACAGTGATTTATCGTTATATCGAACGATTGCGAGGGCTGGGAAGTGAATCCTTAGCTTCTTTCGATGCAGAACGTGTGGAAAAGGTAAATATTGCGTTTCCGAGTCTCCTACAGTGATTTATCGTTATATCGAACGATTGCGAGGGCTGGCAAGTGAATCCTTAGCTTCTTTCGATGCAGAACGTGTGGAAAAGGTGAATATCGCGTTTCCGAGCCTCCTAGAGTGATTTATCGTTATATCGAACGATTGCGAGGGCTGGGAAGTGAATCCTTAGCTTCTTTCGATGCAGAACGTGTGGAAAAGGTAAATATCGCGTTTCCGAGTCTCCTACAGTGATTTATAGTTATATCGAACGATTGCGAGGGCTGGCAAGTGAATCCTTAGCTTCTTTCGATGCAGAACGTGTGGAAAAGGTGAATATCGCGTTTCCGAGCCTCCTAGAGTGATTTATCGTTATATCGAACGATTGCGAGGGCTGGGAAGTGAATCCTTAGCTTATTTCGATGCAGATCGTGTGGGAAAGGAGAATATCGCGTTTCCGAGTCTCCTACAGTGATTTATCGTTATATCGAACGATTGCGAGGGCTGGGAAGTGAATCCTTAGCTTCTTTCGATGCAGAACGTGTGGCAAAGGAAAATATCGCGTTTCCGAGTCTCCTACAGTGATTTATCGTTATATCGAACGATTGCAAGGGCTGGCAAGTGAATCCTTAGCTTCTTTCGATGCAGAACGTGTGGAAAATGTGAATATCGCGTTTCCGAGCCTCCTAGAGTGATTTATCGTTATATCGAACGATTGCGAGGGCTGGGAAGTGAATCCTTAGCTTATTTCGATGCAGATCGTGTGGGAAAGGAGAATATCGCGTTTCCGAGTCTCCTACAGTGATTTATCGTTATATCGAACGATTGCGAGGGCTGGGAAGTGAATCCTTAGCTTCTTTCGATGCAGAACGTGTGGCAAAGGAAAATATCGCGTTTCCGAGTCTCCTACAGTGATTTATCGTTATATCGAACGATTGCAAGGGCTGGCAAGTGAATCCTTAGCTTCTTTCGATGCAGAACGTGTAGCAAAGGTAAATATCGCGTTTCCGAGTCTCCTACAGTGATTTATCGTTATATCGAACGATTGCGAGGGCTGGGAAGTGAATCCTTGGCTTCTTTCGATGCAGAACGTGTGGCAAAGGTAAATATCGCGTTTCCGAGTCTCCTACAGTGATTTATCGTTATATCGAACGATTGCGAGGGCTGGGAAGTGAATCCTTAGCTTATTTCGATGCAGAACGTGTGGAAAAGGAGAATATCGCGTTTCCGAGCCTCCTAGAGTGATTTATCGTTATATCGAACGATTGCGAGGGCTGGGAAGTGAATCCTTGGCTTCTTTCGATGCAGAACGTGTGGCAAAGGTAAATATCGCGTTTCCGAGTCTCCTACAGTGATTTATCGTTATATCGAACGATTGCGAGGGCTGGGAAGTGAATCCTTAGCTTATTTCGATGCAGAACGTGTGGAAAAGTAGAATATCGCGTTTCCGAGCCTCCTAGAGTGATTTATCGTTATATCGAACGATTGCGAGGGCTGGGAAGTGAATCCTTAGCTTCTTTCGATGCAGAACGTGTGGAAAAGGTAAATATCGCGTTTCCGAGTCTCCTACAGTGATTTATCGTTATATCGAACGATTGCGAGGGCTGGCAAGTGAATCCTTAGCTTCTTTCGATGCAGAACGTGTGGAAAAGGTGAATATCGCGTTTCCGAGCCTCCTAGAGTGATTTATCGTTATATCGAACGATTGCGAGGGCTGGGAAGTGAGTCCTTAGCTTCTTTCGATGCAGAACGTGTGGAAAAGGTGAATATCGCGTTTCCGAGCCTCCTATAGTGATTTATCGTTATATCGAACGATTGCGAGGGCTGGGAAGTGAATCCTTAGCTTCTTTCGATGCAGAACGTGTGGAAAAGGTAAATATCGCGTTTCCGAGTCTCCTACAGTGATTTATCGTTATATCGAACGATTGCGAGGGCTGGGAAGTGAATCCTTAGTTTATTTCGATGCAGAACGTGTGGAAAAGGAGAATATCGCGTTTCCGAGCCTCCTAGAGTGATTTATCGTTATATCGAACGATTGCGAGGGCTGGGAAGTGAATCCTTAGCTTCTTTCGATGCAGAACGTGTGGAAAAGGTAAATATCGCGTTTCCGAGTCTCCTACAGTGATTTATCGTTATATCGAAAGATTGCGAGGGCTGGCAAGTGAATCCTTAGCTTCATTCGATGCAGAACGTGTGGAAAAGGTGAATATCGCGTTTCCGAGCCTCCTAGAGTGATTTATCGTTATATCGAACGATTGCGAGGGCTGGGAAGTGAATCCTTAGCTTCTTTCGATGCAGAACGTGTGGAAAAGGTAAATATCGCGTTTCCGAGTCTCCTACAGTGATTTATCGTTATATCGAACGATTGCGAGGGCTGGCAAGTGAATCCTTAGCTTCTTTCGATGCAGAACGTGTGGCAAAGGTAAATATCGCGTTTCCGAGTCTCCTACAGTGATTTATCGTTATATCGAACGATTGCGAGGGCTGGCAAGTGAATCCTTAGCTTCTTTCGATGCAGAACGTGTGGAAAAGGTGAATATCGCGTTTCCGAGCCTCCTAGAGTGATTTATCGTTATATCGAACGATTGCGAGGGCTGGGAAGTGAATCCTTAGCTTATTTCGATGCAGAACGTGTGGAAAAGGAGAATATCGCGTTTCCGAGCCTCCTAGAGTGATTTATCGTTATATCGAACGATTGCGAGGGCTGGGAAGTGAATCCTTAGCTTCTTTCGATGCAGAACGTGTGGAAAAGGTAAATATCGCGTTTCCGAGTCTCCTACAGTGATTTATCGTTATATCGAACGATTGCGAGGGCTGGGAAGTGAATCCTTAGCTTATTTCGATGCAGAACGTGTGGAAAAGGAGAATATCGCGTTTCCGAGCCTCCTAGAGTGATTTATCGTTATATCGAACGATTGCGAGGGCTGGGAAGTGAATCCTTAGCTTCTTTCGATGCAGAACGTGTGGAAAAGGTAAATATCGCGTTTCCGAGTCTCCTACAGTGATTTATCGTTATATCGAACGATTGCGAGGGCTGGGAAGTGAATCCTTAGCTTCTTTCGATGCAGAACGTGTGGAAAAGGTAAATATCGCGTTTCCGAGTCTCCTACAGTGATTTATCGTTATATCGAACGATTGCGAGGGCTGGCAAGTGAATCCTTAGCTTCTTTCGATGCAGAACGTGTGGAAAAGGTGAATATCGCGTTTCCGAGCCTCCTAGAGTGATTTATCGTTATATCGAACGATTGCGAGGGCTGGGAAGTGAATCCTTAGCTTATTTCGATGCAGATCGTGTGGGAAAGGAGAATATCGCGTTTCCGAGTCTCCTACAGTGATTTATCGTTATATCGAACGATTGCGAGGGCTGGGAAGTGAATCCTTAGCTTCTTTCGATGCAGAACGTGTGGCAAAGGTAAATATCGCGTTTCCGAGTCTCCTACAGTGATTTATCGTTATATCGAACGATTGCGAGGGCTGGGAAGTGAATCCTTAGCTTCTTTCGATGCAGAACGTGTGGAAAAGGTAAATATCGCGTTTCCGAGTCTCCTACAGTGATTTATCGTTATATCGAACGATTGCGAGGGCTGGCAAGTGAATCCTTAGCTTCTTTCGATGCAGAACGTGTGGAAAAGGTGAATATCGCGTTTCCGAGCCTCCTAGAGTGATTTATCGTTATATCGAACGATTGCGAGGGCTGGGAAGTGAATCCTTAGCTTATTTCGATGCAGATCGTGTGGGAAAGGAGAATATCGCGTTTCCGAGTCTCCTACAGTGATTTATCGTTATATCGAACGATTGCGAGGGCTGGGAAGTGAATCCTTAGCTTCTTTCGATGCAGAACGTGTGGCAAAGGTAAATATCGCGTTTCCGAGTCTCCTACAGTGATTTATCGTTATATCGAACGATTGCGAGGGCTGGGAAGTGAATCCTTAGCTTCTTTCGATGCAGAACGTGTGGCAAAGGAAAATATCGCGTTTCCGAGTCTCCTACAGTGATTTATCGTTATATCGAACGATTGCAAGGGCTGGCAAGTGAATCCTTAGCTTCTTTCGATGCAGAACGTGTAGCAAAGGTAAATATCGCGTTTCCGAGTCTCCTACAGTGATTTATCGATATATCGAACGATTGCGAGGGCTGGGAAGTGAATCCTTGGATTCTTTCGATGCAGAACGTGTGGCAAAGGTAAATATCGCGTTTCCGAGTCTCCTACAGTGATTTATCGTTATATCGAACGATTGCGAGGGCTGGGAAGTGAATCCTTAGCTTATTTCGATGCAGAACGTGTGGAAAAGGAGAATATCGCGTTTCCGAGCCTCCTAGAGTGATTTATCGTTATATCGAACGATTGCGAGGGCTGGGAAGTGAATCCTTAGCTTCTTTCGATGCAGAACGTGTGGAAAAGGTGAATATCGCGTTTCCGAGCCTCCTAGAGTGATTTATCGTTATATCGAACGATTGCGAGGGCTGGGAAGTGAGTCCTTAGCTTCTTTCGATGCAGAACGTGTGGAAAAGGTGAATATCGCGTTTCCGAGCCTCCTATAGTGATTTATCGTTATATCGAACGATTGCGAGGGCTGGGAAGTGAATCCTTAGCTTCTTTCGATGCAGAACGTGTGGAAAAGGTAAATATCGCGTTTCCGAGTCTCCTACAGTGATTTATCGTTATATCGAACGATTGCGAGGGCTGGCAAGTGAATCCTTAGCTTCTTTCGATGCAGAACGTGTGGAAAAGGTGAATATCGCGTTTCCGAGCCTCCTAGAGTGATTTATCGTTATATCGAACGATTGCGAGGGCTGGGAAGTGAATCCTTAGCTTCTTTCGATGCAGAACGTGTGGAAAAGGTAAATATCGCGTTTCCGAGTCTCCTACAGTGATTTATCGTTATATCGAACGATTGCGAGGGCTGGCAAGTGAATCCTTAGCTTCTTTCGATGCAGAACGTGTGGAAAAGGTGAATATCGCGTTTCCGAGCCTCCTAGAGTGATTTATCGTTATATCGAACGATTGCGAGGGCTGGGAAGTGAATCCTTAGCTTATTTCGATGCAGATCGTGTGGGAAAGGAGAATATCGCGTTTCCGAGTCTCCTACAGTGATTTATCGTTATATCGAACGATTGCGAGGGCTGGGAAGTGAATCCTTAGCTTCTTTCGATGCAGAACGTGTGGAAAAGGTAAATATCGCGTTTCCGAGTCTCCTACAGTGATTTATCGTTATATCGAACGATTGCGAGGGCTGGCAAGTGAATCCTTAGCTTCTTTCGATGCAGAACGTGTGGAAAAGGTGAATATCGCGTTTCCGAGCCTCCTAGAGTGATTTATCGTTATATCGAACGATTGCGAGGGCTGGGAAGTGAATCCTTAGCTTCTTTCGATGCAGAACGTGTGGAAAAGGTAAATATCGCGTTTCCGAGTCTCCTACAGTGATTTATCGTTATATCGAACGATTGCGAGGGCTGGCAAGTGAATCCTTAGCTTCTTTCGATGCAGAACGTGTGGAAAAGGTGAATATCGCGTTTCCGAGCCTCCTAGAGTGATTTATCGTTATATCGAACGATTGCGAGGGCTGGGAAGTGAATCCTTAGCTTATTTCGATGCAGATCGTGTGGGAAAGGAGAATATCGCGTTTCCGAGTCTCCTACAGTGATTTATCGTTATATCGAACGATTGCGAGGGCTGGGAAGTGAATCCTTAGCTTCTTTCGATGCAGAACGTGTGGCAAAGGTAAATATCGCGTTTCCGAGTCTCCTACAGTGATTTATCGTTATATCGAACGATTGCGAGGGCTGGGAAGTGAATCCTTAGCTTCTTTCGATGCAGAACGTGTGGAAAAGGTAAATATCGCGTTTCCGAGTCTCCTACAGTGATTTATCGTTATATCGAACGATTGCGAGGGCTGGCAAGTGAATCCTTAGCTTCTTTCGATGCAGAACGTGTGGAAAAGGTGAATATCGCGTTTCCGAGCCTCCTAGAGTGATTTATCGTTATATCGAACGATTGCGAGGGCTGGGAAGTGAATCCTTAGCTTATTTCGATGCAGATCGTGTGGGAAAGGAGAATATCGCGTTTCCGAGTCTCCTACAGTGATTTATCGTTATATCGAACGATTGCGAGGGCTGGGAAGTGAATCCTTAGCTTCTTTCGATGCAGAACGTGTGGCAAAGGAAAATATCGCGTTTCCGAGTCTCCTACAGTGATTTATCGTTATATCGAACGATTGCAAGGGCTGGCAAGTGAATCCTTAGCTTCTTTCGATGCAGAACGTGTAGCAAAGGTAAATATCGCGTTTCCGAGTCTCCTACAGTGATTTATCGTTATATCGAACGATTGCGAGGGCTGGGAAGTGAATCCTTAGCTTCTTTCGATGCAGAACGTGTGGCAAAGGTAAATATCGCGTTTCCGAGTCTCCTACAGTGATTTATCGTTATATCGAACGATTGCGAGGGCTGGGAAGTGAATCCTTAGCTTATTTCGATGCAGAACGTGTGGAAAAGGTGAATATCGCGTTTCCGAGCCTCCTAGAGTGATTTATCGTTATATCGAACGATTGCGAGGGCTGGGAAGTGAATCCTTAGCTTCTTTCGATGCAGAACGTGTGGCAAAGGTAAATATCGCGTTTCCGAGTCTCCTACAGTGATTTATCGTTATATCGAACGATTGCGAGGGCTGGGAAGTGAATCCTTAGCTTATTTCGATGCAGAACGTGTGGAAAAGGTGAATATCGCGTTTCCGAGCCTCCTAGAGTGATTTATCGTTATATCGAACGATTGCGAGGGCTGGGAAGTGAATCCTTAGCTTATTTCGATGCAGAACGTGTGGAAAAGGAGAATATCGCGTTTCCGAGCCTCCTAGAGTGATTTATCGTTATATCGAACGATTGCGAGGGCTGGGAAGTGAATCCTTAGCTTATTTCGATGCAGAACGTGTGGAAAAGGAGAATATCGCGTTTCCGAGCCTCCTAGAGTGATTTATCGTTATATCGAACGATTGCGAGGGCTGGGAAGTGAATCCTTAGCTTCTTTCGATGCAGAACGTGTGGAAAAGGTAAATATCGCGTTTCCGAGTCTCCTACAGTGATTTATCGTTATATCGAACGATTGCGAGGGCTGGCAAGTGAATCCTTAGCTTCTTTCGATGCAGAACGTGTGGCAAAGGTAAATATCGCGTTTCCGAGTCTCCTACAGTGATTTATCGTTATATCGAACGATTGCGAGGGCTGGCAAGTGAATCCTTAGCTTCTTTCGATGCAGAACGTGTGGAAAAGGTGAATATCGCGTTTCCGAGCCTCCTAGAGTGATTTATCGTTATATCGAACGATTGCGAGGGCTGGGAAGTGAATCCTTAGCTTCTTTCGATGCAGAACGTGTGGAAAAGGTAAATATCGCGTTTCCGAGTCTCCTACAGTGATTTATCGTTATATCGAACGATTGCGAGGGCTGGGAAGTGAATCCTTAGCTTCTTTCGATGCAGAACGTGTGGCAAAGGTAAATATCGCGTTTCCGAGTCTCCTACAGTGATTTATCGTTATATCGAACGATTGCGAGGGCTGGGAAGTGAATCCTTAGCTTCTTTCGATGCAGAACGTGTGGAAAAGGTAAATATTGCGTTTCCGAGTCTCCTACAGTGATTTATCGTTATATCGAACGATTGCGAGGGCTGGCAAGTGAATCCTTAGCTTCTTTCGATGCAGAACGTGTGGAAAAGGTGAATATCGCGTTTCCGAGCCTCCTAGAGTGATTTATCGTTATATCGAACGATTGCGAGGGCTGGGAAGTGAATCCTTAGCTTCTTTCGATGCAGAACGTGTGGAAAAGGTAAATATCGCGTTTCCGAGTCTCCTACAGTGATTTATAGTTATATCGAACGATTGCGAGGGCTGGCAAGTGAATCCTTAGCTTCTTTCGATGCAGAACGTGTGGAAAAGGTGAATATCGCGTTTCCGAGCCTCCTAGAGTGATTTATCGTTATATCGAACGATTGCGAGGGCTGGGAAGTGAATCCTTAGCTTATTTCGATGCAGATCGTGTGGGAAAGGAGAATATCGCGTTTCCGAGTCTCCTACAGTGATTTATCGTTATATCGAACGATTGCGAGGGCTGGGAAGTGAATCCTTAGCTTCTTTCGATGCAGAACGTGTGGCAAAGGAAAATATCGCGTTTCCGAGTCTCCTACAGTGATTTATCGTTATATCGAACGATTGCAAGGGCTGGCAAGTGAATCCTTAGCTTCTTTCGATGCAGAACGTGTGGAAAATGTGAATATCGCGTTTCCGAGCCTCCTAGAGTGATTTATCGTTATATCGAACGATTGCGAGGGCTGGGAAGTGAATCCTTAGCTTATTTCGATGCAGATCGTGTGGGAAAGGAGAATATCGCGTTTCCGAGTCTCCTACAGTGATTTATCGTTATATCGAACGATTGCGAGGGCTGGGAAGTGAATCCTTAGCTTCTTTCGATGCAGAACGTGTGGCAAAGGAAAATATCGCGTTTCCGAGTCTCCTACAGTGATTTATCGTTATATCGAACGATTGCAAGGGCTGGCAAGTGAATCCTTAGCTTCTTTCGATGCAGAACGTGTAGCAAAGGTAAATATCGCGTTTCCGAGTCTCCTACAGTGATTTATCGTTATATCGAACGATTGCGAGGGCTGGGAAGTGAATCCTTGGCTTCTTTCGATGCAGAACGTGTGGCAAAGGTAAATATCGCGTTTCCGAGTCTCCTACAGTGATTTATCGTTATATCGAACGATTGCGAGGGCTGGGAAGTGAATCCTTAGCTTATTTCGATGCAGAACGTGTGGAAAAGGAGAATATCGCGTTTCCGAGCCTCCTAGAGTGATTTATCGTTATATCGAACGATTGCGAGGGCTGGGAAGTGAATCCTTGGCTTCTTTCGATGCAGAACGTGTGGCAAAGGTAAATATCGCGTTTCCGAGTCTCCTACAGTGATTTATCGTTATATCGAACGATTGCGAGGGCTGGGAAGTGAATCCTTAGCTTATTTCGATGCAGAACGTGTGGAAAAGTAGAATATCGCGTTTCCGAGCCTCCTAGAGTGATTTATCGTTATATCGAACGATTGCGAGGGCTGGGAAGTGAATCCTTAGCTTCTTTCGATGCAGAACGTGTGGAAAAGGTAAATATCGCGTTTCCGAGTCTCCTACAGTGATTTATCGTTATATCGAACGATTGCGAGGGCTGGCAAGTGAATCCTTAGCTTCTTTCGATGCAGAACGTGTGGAAAAGGTGAATATCGCGTTTCCGAGCCTCCTAGAGTGATTTATCGTTATATCGAACGATTGCGAGGGCTGGGAAGTGAGTCCTTAGCTTCTTTCGATGCAGAACGTGTGGAAAAGGTGAATATCGCGTTTCCGAGCCTCCTATAGTGATTTATCGTTATATCGAACGATTGCGAGGGCTGGGAAGTGAATCCTTAGCTTCTTTCGATGCAGAACGTGTGGAAAAGGTAAATATCGCGTTTCCGAGTCTCCTACAGTGATTTATCGTTATATCGAACGATTGCGAGGGCTGGGAAGTGAATCCTTAGTTTATTTCGATGCAGAACGTGTGGAAAAGGAGAATATCGCGTTTCCGAGCCTCCTAGAGTGATTTATCGTTATATCGAACGATTGCGAGGGCTGGGAAGTGAATCCTTAGCTTCTTTCGATGCAGAACGTGTGGAAAAGGTAAATATCGCGTTTCCGAGTCTCCTACAGTGATTTATCGTTATATCGAAAGATTGCGAGGGCTGGCAAGTGAATCCTTAGCTTCATTCGATGCAGAACGTGTGGAAAAGGTGAATATCGCGTTTCCGAGCCTCCTAGAGTGATTTATCGTTATATCGAACGATTGCGAGGGCTGGGAAGTGAATCCTTAGCTTCTTTCGATGCAGAACGTGTGGAAAAGGTAAATATCGCGTTTCCGAGTCTCCTACAGTGATTTATCGTTATATCGAACGATTGCGAGGGCTGGCAAGTGAATCCTTAGCTTCTTTCGATGCAGAACGTGTGGCAAAGGTAAATATCGCGTTTCCGAGTCTCCTACAGTGATTTATCGTTATATCGAACGATTGCGAGGGCTGGCAAGTGAATCCTTAGCTTCTTTCGATGCAGAACGTGTGGAAAAGGTGAATATCGCGTTTCCGAGCCTCCTAGAGTGATTTATCGTTATATCGAACGATTGCGAGGGCTGGGAAGTGAATCCTTAGCTTATTTCGATGCAGAACGTGTGGAAAAGGAGAATATCGCGTTTCCGAGCCTCCTAGAGTGATTTATCGTTATATCGAACGATTGCGAGGGCTGGGAAGTGAATCCTTAGCTTCTTTCGATGCAGAACGTGTGGAAAAGGTAAATATCGCGTTTCCGAGTCTCCTACAGTGATTTATCGTTATATCGAACGATTGCGAGGGCTGGGAAGTGAATCCTTAGCTTATTTCGATGCAGAACGTGTGGAAAAGGAGAATATCGCGTTTCCGAGCCTCCTAGAGTGATTTATCGTTATATCGAACGATTGCGAGGGCTGGGAAGTGAATCCTTAGCTTCTTTCGATGCAGAACGTGTGGCAAAGGTAAATATCGCGTTTCCGAGTCTCCTACAGTGATTTATCGTTATATCGAACGATTGCGAGGGCTGGGAAGTGAATCCTTAGCTTCTTTCGATGCAGAACGTGTGGAAAAGGTAAATATCGCGTTTCCGAGTCTCCTACAGTGATTTATCGTTATATCGAACGATTGCGAGGGCTGGCAAGTGAATCCTTAGCTTCTTTCGATGCAGAACGTGTGGAAAAGGTGAATATCGCGTTTCCGAGCCTCCTAGAGTGATTTATCGTTATATCGAACGATTGCGAGGGCTGGGAAGTGAATCCTTAGCTTATTTCGATGCAGATCGTGTGGGAAAGGAGAATATCGCGTTTCCGAGTCTCCTACAGTGATTTATCGTTATATCGAACGATTGCGAGGGCTGGGAAGTGAATCCTTAGCTTCTTTCGATGCAGAACGTGTGGCAAAGGTAAATATCGCGTTTCCGAGTCTCCTACAGTGATTTATCGTTATATCGAACGATTGCGAGGGCTGGGAAGTGAATCCTTAGCTTCTTTCGATGCAGAACGTGTGGAAAAGGTAAATATCGCGTTTCCGAGTCTCCTACAGTGATTTATCGTTATATCGAACGATTGCGAGGGCTGGCAAGTGAATCCTTAGCTTCTTTCGATGCAGAACGTGTGGAAAAGGTGAATATCGCGTTTCCGAGCCTCCTAGAGTGATTTATCGTTATATCGAACGATTGCGAGGGCTGGGAAGTGAATCCTTAGCTTATTTCGATGCAGATCGTGTGGGAAAGGAGAATATCGCGTTTCCGAGTCTCCTACAGTGATTTATCGTTATATCGAACGATTGCGAGGGCTGGGAAGTGAATCCTTAGCTTCTTTCGATGCAGAACGTGTGGCAAAGGTAAATATCGCGTTTCCGAGTCTCCTACAGTGATTTATCGTTATATCGAACGATTGCGAGGGCTGGGAAGTGAATCCTTAGCTTCTTTCGATGCAGAACGTGTGGAAAAGGTAAATATCGCGTTTCCGAGTCTCCTACAGTGATTTATCGTTATATCGAACGATTGCGAGGGCTGGCAAGTGAATCCTTAGCTTCTTTCGATGCAGAACGTGTGGAAAAGGTGAATATCGCGTTTCCGAGCCTCCTAGAGTGATTTATCGTTATATCGAACGATTGCGAGGGCTGGGAAGTGAATCCTTAGCTTATTTCGATGCAGATCGTGTGGGAAAGGAGAATATCGCGTTTCCGAGTCTCCTACAGTGATTTATCGTTATATCGAACGATTGCGAGGGCTGGGAAGTGAATCCTTAGCTTCTTTCGATGCAGAACGTGTGGCAAAGGAAAATATCGCGTTTCCGAGTCTCCTACAGTGATTTATCGTTATATCGAAAGATTGCGAGGGCTGGGAAGTGAATCCTTAGCTTATTTCGATGCAGAACGTGTGGAAAAGGAGAATATCGCGTTTCCGAGTCTCCTACAGTGATTTATCGTTATATCGAAAGATTGCGAGGGCTGGGAAGTGAATCCTTAGCTTATTTCGATGCAGAACGTGTGGAAAAGGAGAATATCGCGTTTCCGAATCTCCTACAGTGATTTATCGTTATATCGAACGATTGCGAGGGCTGGGAAGTGAATCCTTAGCTTCTTTCGATGCAGAACGTGTGGAAAAGGTGAATATCGCGTTTCCGAGCCTCCTAGAGTGATTTATCGTTATATCGAAAGATTGCGAGGGCTGGGAAGTGAATCCTTAGCTTCTTTCGATGCAGAACGTGTGGAAAAGGTAAATATCGCGTTTCCGAGTCTCCTACAGTGATTTATCGTTATATCGAACGATTGCGAGGGCTGGCAAGTGAATCCTTAGCTTCTTTCGATGCAGAACGTGTGGAAAAGGTGAATATCGCGTTTCCGAGCCTCCTAGAGTGATTTATCGTTATATCGAACGATTGCGAGGGCTGGGAAGTGAATCCTTAGCTTATTTCGATGCAGATCGTGTGGGAAAGGAGAATATCGCGTTTCCGAGTCTCCTACAGTGATTTATCGTTATATCGAACGATTGCGAGGGCTGGGAAGTGAATCCTTAGCTTCTTTCGATGCAGAACGTGTGGCAAAGGTAAATATCGCGTTTCCGAGTCTCCTACAGTGATTTATCGTTATATCGAACGATTGCGAGGGCTGGGAAGTGAATCCTTAGCTTCTTTCGATGCAGAACGTGTGGAAAAGGTAAATATCGCGTTTCCGAGTCTCCTACAGTGATTTATCGTTATATCGAACGATTGCGAGGGCTGGCAAGTGAATCCTTAGCTTCTTTCGATGCAGAACGTGTGGAAAAGGTGAATATCGCGTTTCCGAGCCTCCTAGAGTGATTTATCGTTATATCGAACGATTGCGAGGGCTGGGAAGTGAATCCTTAGCTTATTTCGATGCAGATCGTGTGGGAAAGGAGAATATCGCGTTTCCGAGTCTCCTACAGTGATTTATCGTTATATCGAACGATTGCGAGGGCTGGGAAGTGAATCCTTAGCTTCTTTCGATGCAGAACGTGTGGCAAAGGTAAATATCGCGTTTCCGAGTCTCCTACAGTGATTTATCGTTATATCGAACGATTGCGAGGGCTGGGAAGTGAATCCTTAGCTTCTTTCGATGCAGAACGTGTGGCAAAGGAAAATATCGCGTTTCCGAGTCTCCTACAGTGATTTATCGTTATATCGAAAGATTGCGAGGGCTGGGAAGTGAATCCTTAGCTTATTTCGATGCAGAACGTGTGGAAAAGGAGAATATCGCGTTTCCGAGTCTCCTACAGTGATTTATCGTTATATCGAACGATTGCGAGGGCTGGGAAGTGAATCCTTAGCTTATTTCGATGCAGAACGTGTGGAAAAGGAGAATATCGCGTTTCCGAGCCTCCTAGAGTGATTTATCGTTATATCGAACGATTGCGAGGGCTGGGAAGTGAATCCTTGGCTTCTTTCGATGCAGAACGTGTGGCAAAGGTAAATATCGCGTTTCCGAGTCTCCTACAGTGATTTATCGTTATATCGAACGATTGCGAGGGCTGGGAAGTGAATCCTTAGCTTATTTCGATGCAGAACGTGTGGAAAAGTAGAATATCGCGTTTCCGAGCCTCCTAGAGTGATTTATCGTTATATCGAACGATTGCGAGGGCTGGGAAGTGAATCCTTAGCTTCTTTCGATGCAGAACGTGTGGAAAAGGTAAATATCGCGTTTCCGAGTCTCCTACAGTGATTTATCGTTATATCGAACGATTGCGAGGGCTGGCAAGTGAATCCTTAGCTTCTTTCGATGCAGAACGTGTGGAAAAGGTGAATATCGCGTTTCCGAGCCTCCTAGAGTGATTTATCGTTATATCGAACGATTGCGAGGGCTGGGAAGTGAGTCCTTAGCTTCTTTCGATGCAGAACGTGTGGAAAAGGTGAATATCGCGTTTCCGAGCCTCCTATAGTGATTTATCGTTATATCGAACGATTGCGAGGGCTGGGAAGTGAATCCTTAGCTTCTTTCGATGCAGAACGTGTGGAAAAGGTAAATATCGCGTTTCCGAGTCTCCTACAGTGATTTATCGTTATATCGAACGATTGCGAGGGCTGGGAAGTGAATCCTTAGTTTATTTCGATGCAGAACGTGTGGAAAAGGAGAATATCGCGTTTCCGAGCCTCCTAGAGTGATTTATCGTTATATCGAACGATTGCGAGGGCTGGGAAGTGAATCCTTAGCTTCTTTCGATGCAGAACGTGTGGAAAAGGTAAATATCGCGTTTCCGAGTCTCCTACAGTGATTTATCGTTATATCGAAAGATTGCGAGGGCTGGCAAGTGAATCCTTAGCTTCATTCGATGCAGAACGTGTGGAAAAGGTGAATATCGCGTTTCCGAGCCTCCTAGAGTGATTTATCGTTATATCGAACGATTGCGAGGGCTGGGAAGTGAATCCTTAGCTTCTTTCGATGCAGAACGTGTGGAAAAGGTAAATATCGCGTTTCCGAGTCTCCTACAGTGATTTATCGTTATATCGAACGATTGCGAGGGCTGGCAAGTGAATCCTTAGCTTCTTTCGATGCAGAACGTGTGGCAAAGGTAAATATCGCGTTTCCGAGTCTCCTACAGTGATTTATCGTTATATCGAACGATTGCGAGGGCTGGCAAGTGAATCCTTAGCTTCTTTCGATGCAGAACGTGTGGAAAAGGTGAATATCGCGTTTCCGAGCCTCCTAGAGTGATTTATCGTTATATCGAACGATTGCGAGGGCTGGGAAGTGAATCCTTAGCTTATTTCGATGCAGAACGTGTGGAAAAGGAGAATATCGCGTTTCCGAGCCTCCTAGAGTGATTTATCGTTATATCGAACGATTGCGAGGGCTGGGAAGTGAATCCTTAGCTTCTTTCGATGCAGAACGTGTGGAAAAGGTAAATATCGCGTTTCCGAGTCTCCTACAGTGATTTATCGTTATATCGAACGATTGCGAGGGCTGGGAAGTGAATCCTTAGCTTATTTCGATGCAGAACGTGTGGAAAAGGAGAATATCGCGTTTCCGAGCCTCCTAGAGTGATTTATCGTTATATCGAACGATTGCGAGGGCTGGGAAGTGAATCCTTAGCTTCTTTCGATGCAGAACGTGTGGCAAAGGTAAATATCGCGTTTCCGAGTCTCCTACAGTGATTTATCGTTATATCGAACGATTGCGAGGGCTGGGAAGTGAATCCTTAGCTTCTTTCGATGCAGAACGTGTGGAAAAGGTAAATATCGCGTTTCCGAGTCTCCTACAGTGATTTATCGTTATATCGAACGATTGCGAGGGCTGGCAAGTGAATCCTTAGCTTCTTTCGATGCAGAACGTGTGGAAAAGGTGAATATCGCGTTTCCGAGCCTCCTAGAGTGATTTATCGTTATATCGAACGATTGCGAGGGCTGGGAAGTGAATCCTTAGCTTATTTCGATGCAGATCGTGTGGGAAAGGAGAATATCGCGTTTCCGAGTCTCCTACAGTGATTTATCGTTATATCGAACGATTGCGAGGGCTGGGAAGTGAATCCTTAGCTTCTTTCGATGCAGAACGTGTGGCAAAGGTAAATATCGCGTTTCCGAGTCTCCTACAGTGATTTATCGTTATATCGAACGATTGCGAGGGCTGGGAAGTGAATCCTTAGCTTCTTTCGATGCAGAACGTGTGGCAAAGGAAAATATCGCGTTTCCGAGTCTCCTACAGTGATTTATCGTTATATCGAAAGATTGCGAGGGCTGGGAAGTGAATCCTTAGCTTATTTCGATGCAGAACGTGTGGAAAAGGAGAATATCGCGTTTCCGAGTCTCCTACAGTGATTTATCGTTATATCGAACGATTGCGAGGGCTGGGAAGTGAATCCTTAGCTTATTTCGATGCAGAACGTGTGGAAAAGGAGAATATCGCGTTTCCGAGCCTCCTAGAGTGATTTATCGTTATATCGAACGATTGCGAGGGCTGGGAAGTGAATCCTTGGCTTCTTTCGATGCAGAACGTGTGGCAAAGGTAAATATCGCGTTTCCGAGTCTCCTACAGTGATTTATCGTTATATCGAACGATTGCGAGGGCTGGGAAGTGAATCCTTAGCTTATTTCGATGCAGAACGTGTGGAAAAGTAGAATATCGCGTTTCCGAGCCTCCTAGAGTGATTTATCGTTATATCGAACGATTGCGAGGGCTGGGAAGTGAATCCTTAGCTTCTTTCGATGCAGAACGTGTGGAAAAGGTAAATATCGCGTTTCCGAGTCTCCTACAGTGATTTATCGTTATATCGAACGATTGCGAGGGCTGGCAAGTGAATCCTTAGCTTCTTTCGATGCAGAACGTGTGGAAAAGGTGAATATCGCGTTTCCGAGCCTCCTAGAGTGATTTATCGTTATATCGAACGATTGCGAGGGCTGGGAAGTGAGTCCTTAGCTTCTTTCGATGCAGAACGTGTGGAAAAGGTGAATATCGCGTTTCCGAGCCTCCTATAGTGATTTATCGTTATATCGAACGATTGCGAGGGCTGGGAAGTGAATCCTTAGCTTCTTTCGATGCAGAACGTGTGGAAAAGGTAAATATCGCGTTTCCGAGTCTCCTACAGTGATTTATCGTTATATCGAACGATTGCGAGGGCTGGGAAGTGAATCCTTAGTTTATTTCGATGCAGAACGTGTGGAAAAGGAGAATATCGCGTTTCCGAGCCTCCTAGAGTGATTTATCGTTATATCGAACGATTGCGAGGGCTGGGAAGTGAATCCTTAGCTTCTTTCGATGCAGAACGTGTGGAAAAGGTAAATATCGCGTTTCCGAGTCTCCTACAGTGATTTATCGTTATATCGAAAGATTGCGAGGGCTGGCAAGTGAATCCTTAGCTTCATTCGATGCAGAACGTGTGGAAAAGGTGAATATCGCGTTTCCGAGCCTCCTAGAGTGATTTATCGTTATATCGAACGATTGCGAGGGCTGGGAAGTGAATCCTTAGCTTCTTTCGATGCAGAACGTGTGGAAAAGGTAAATATCGCGTTTCCGAGTCTCCTACAGTGATTTATCGTTATATCGAACGATTGCGAGGGCTGGCAAGTGAATCCTTAGCTTCTTTCGATGCAGAACGTGTGGCAAAGGTAAATATCGCGTTTCCGAGTCTCCTACAGTGATTTATCGTTATATCGAACGATTGCGAGGGCTGGCAAGTGAATCCTTAGCTTCTTTCGATGCAGAACGTGTGGAAAAGGTGAATATCGCGTTTCCGAGCCTCCTAGAGTGATTTATCGTTATATCGAACGATTGCGAGGGCTGGGAAGTGAATCCTTAGCTTATTTCGATGCAGAACGTGTGGAAAAGGAGAATATCGCGTTTCCGAGCCTCCTAGAGTGATTTATCGTTATATCGAACGATTGCGAGGGCTGGGAAGTGAATCCTTAGCTTCTTTCGATGCAGAACGTGTGGAAAAGGTAAATATCGCGTTTCCGAGTCTCCTACAGTGATTTATCGTTATATCGAACGATTGCGAGGGCTGGGAAGTGAATCCTTAGCTTATTTCGATGCAGAACGTGTGGAAAAGGAGAATATCGCGTTTCCGAGCCTCCTAGAGTGATTTATCGTTATATCGAACGATTGCGAGGGCTGGGAAGTGAATCCTTAGCTTCTTTCGATGCAGAACGTGTGGCAAAGGTAAATATCGCGTTTCCGAGTCTCCTACAGTGATTTATCGTTATATCGAACGATTGCGAGGGCTGGGAAGTGAATCCTTAGCTTCTTTCGATGCAGAACGTGTGGAAAAGGTAAATATCGCGTTTCCGAGTCTCCTACAGTGATTTATCGTTATATCGAACGATTGCGAGGGCTGGCAAGTGAATCCTTAGCTTCTTTCGATGCAGAACGTGTGGAAAAGGTGAATATCGCGTTTCCGAGCCTCCTAGAGTGATTTATCGTTATATCGAACGATTGCGAGGGCTGGGAAGTGAATCCTTAGCTTATTTCGATGCAGATCGTGTGGGAAAGGAGAATATCGCGTTTCCGAGTCTCCTACAGTGATTTATCGTTATATCGAACGATTGCGAGGGCTGGGAAGTGAATCCTTAGCTTCTTTCGATGCAGAACGTGTGGCAAAGGTAAATATCGCGTTTCCGAGTCTCCTACAGTGATTTATCGTTATATCGAACGATTGCGAGGGCTGGGAAGTGAATCCTTAGCTTCTTTCGATGCAGAACGTGTGGAAAAGGTAAATATCGCGTTTCCGAGTCTCCTACAGTGATTTATCGTTATATCGAACGATTGCGAGGGCTGGCAAGTGAATCCTTAGCTTCTTTCGATGCAGAACGTGTGGAAAAGGTGAATATCGCGTTTCCGAGCCTCCTAGAGTGATTTATCGTTATATCGAACGATTGCGAGGGCTGGGAAGTGAATCCTTAGCTTATTTCGATGCAGATCGTGTGGGAAAGGAGAATATCGCGTTTCCGAGTCTCCTACAGTGATTTATCGTTATATCGAACGATTGCGAGGGCTGGGAAGTGAATCCTTAGCTTCTTTCGATGCAGAACGTGTGGCAAAGGTAAATATCGCGTTTCCGAGTCTCCTACAGTGATTTATCGTTATATCGAACGATTGCGAGGGCTGGGAAGTGAATCCTTAGCTTCTTTCGATGCAGAACGTGTGGAAAAGGTAAATATCGCGTTTCCGAGTCTCCTACAGTGATTTATCGTTATATCGAACGATTGCGAGGGCTGGCAAGTGAATCCTTAGCTTCTTTCGATGCAGAACGTGTGGAAAAGGTGAATATCGCGTTTCCGAGCCTCCTAGAGTGATTTATCGTTATATCGAACGATTGCGAGGGCTGGGAAGTGAATCCTTAGCTTATTTCGATGCAGATCGTGTGGGAAAGGAGAATATCGCGTTTCCGAGTCTCCTACAGTGATTTATCGTTATATCGAACGATTGCGAGGGCTGGGAAGTGAATCCTTAGCTTCTTTCGATGCAGAACGTGTGGCAAAGGAAAATATCGCGTTTCCGAGTCTCCTACAGTGATTTATCGTTATATCGAAAGATTGCGAGGGCTGGGAAGTGAATCCTTAGCTTATTTCGATGCAGAACGTGTGGAAAAGGAGAATATCGCGTTTCCGAGTCTCCTACAGTGATTTATCGTTATATCGAAAGATTGCGAGGGCTGGGAAGTGAATCCTTAGCTTATTTCGATGCAGAACGTGTGGAAAAGGAGAATATCGCGTTTCCGAATCTCCTACAGTGATTTATCGTTATATCGAACGATTGCGAGGGCTGGGAAGTGAATCCTTAGCTTCTTTCGATGCAGAACGTGTGGAAAAGGTGAATATCGCGTTTCCGAGCCTCCTAGAGTGATTTATCGTTATATCGAAAGATTGCGAGGGCTGGGAAGTGAATCCTTAGCTTCTTTCGATGCAGAACGTGTGGAAAAGGTAAATATCGCGTTTCCGAGTCTCCTACAGTGATTTATCGTTATATCGAACGATTGCGAGGGCTGGCAAGTGAATCCTTAGCTTCTTTCGATGCAGAACGTGTGGAAAAGGTGAATATCGCGTTTCCGAGCCTCCTAGAGTGATTTATCGTTATATCGAACGATTGCGAGGGCTGGGAAGTGAATCCTTAGCTTATTTCGATGCAGATCGTGTGGGAAAGGAGAATATCGCGTTTCCGAGTCTCCTACAGTGATTTATCGTTATATCGAACGATTGCGAGGGCTGGGAAGTGAATCCTTAGCTTCTTTCGATGCAGAACGTGTGGCAAAGGTAAATATCGCGTTTCCGAGTCTCCTACAGTGATTTATCGTTATATCGAACGATTGCGAGGGCTGGGAAGTGAATCCTTAGCTTCTTTCGATGCAGAACGTGTGGAAAAGGTAAATATCGCGTTTCCGAGTCTCCTACAGTGATTTATCGTTATATCGAACGATTGCGAGGGCTGGCAAGTGAATCCTTAGCTTCTTTCGATGCAGAACGTGTGGAAAAGGTGAATATCGCGTTTCCGAGCCTCCTAGAGTGATTTATCGTTATATCGAACGATTGCGAGGGCTGGGAAGTGAATCCTTAGCTTATTTCGATGCAGATCGTGTGGGAAAGGAGAATATCGCGTTTCCGAGTCTCCTACAGTGATTTATCGTTATATCGAACGATTGCGAGGGCTGGGAAGTGAATCCTTAGCTTCTTTCGATGCAGAACGTGTGGCAAAGGTAAATATCGCGTTTCCGAGTCTCCTACAGTGATTTATCGTTATATCGAACGATTGCGAGGGCTGGGAAGTGAATCCTTAGCTTCTTTCGATGCAGAACGTGTGGCAAAGGAAAATATCGCGTTTCCGAGTCTCCTACAGTGATTTATCGTTATATCGAAAGATTGCGAGGGCTGGGAAGTGAATCCTTAGCTTATTTCGATGCAGAACGTGTGGAAAAGGAGAATATCGCGTTTCCGAGTCTCCTACAGTGATTTATCGTTATATCGAAAGATTGCGAGGGCTGGGAAGTGAATCCTTAGCTTATTTCGATGCAGAACGTGTGGAAAAGGAGAATATCGCGTTTCCGAATCTCCTACAGTGATTTATCGTTATATCGAACGATTGCGAGGGCTGGGAAGTGAATCCTTAGCTTCTTTCGATGCAGAACGTGTGGCAAAGGTAAATATCGCGTTTCCGAGTCTCCTACAGTGATTTATCGTTATATCGAACGATTGCGAGGGCTGGGAAGTGAATCCTTAGCTTATTTCGATGCAGAACGTGTGGAAAAGGTGAATATCGCGTTTCCGAGCCTCCTAGAGTGATTTATCGTTATATCGAACGATTGCGAGGGCTGGGAAGTGAATCCTTAGCTTATTTCGATGCAGAACGTGTGGAAAAGGAGAATATCGCGTTTCCGAGCCTCCTAGAGTGATTTATCGTTATATCGAACGATTGCGAGGGCTGGGAAGTGAATCCTTAGCTTCTTTCGATGCAGAACGTGTGGAAAAGGTAAATATCGCGTTTCCGAGTCTCCTACAGTGATTTATCGTTATATCGAACGATTGCGAGGGCTGGCAAGTGAATCCTTAGCTTCTTTCGATGCAGAACGTGTGGCAAAGGTAAATATCGCGTTTCCGAGTCTCCTACAGTGATTTATCGTTATATCGAACGATTGCGAGGGCTGGCAAGTGAATCCTTAGCTTCTTTCGATGCAGAACGTGTGGAAAAGGTGAATATCGCGTTTCCGAGCCTCCTAGAGTGATTTATCGTTATATCGAACGATTGCGAGGGCTGGGAAGTGAATCCTTAGCTTCTTTCGATGCAGAACGTGTGGAAAAGGTAAATATCGCGTTTCCGAGTCTCCTACAGTGATTTATCGTTATATCGAACGATTGCGAGGGCTGGGAAGTGAATCCTTAGCTTCTTTCGATGCAGAACGTGTGGCAAAGGTAAATATCGCGTTTCCGAGTCTCCTACAGTGATTTATCGTTATATCGAACGATTGCGAGGGCTGGGAAGTGAATCCTTAGCTTCTTTCGATGCAGAACGTGTGGAAAAGGTAAATATCGCGTTTCCGAGTCTCCTACAGTGATTTATCGTTATATCGAACGATTGCGAGGGCTGGCAAGTGAATCCTTAGCTTCTTTCGATGCAGAACGTGTGGCAAAGGTAAATATCGCGTTTCCGAGTCTCCTACAGTGATTTATCGTTATATCGAACGATTGCGAGGGCTGGCAAGTGAATCCTTAGCTTCTTTCGATGCAGAACGTGTGGAAAAGGTGAATATCGCGTTTCCGAGCCTCCTAGAGTGATTTATCGTTATATCGAACGATTGCGAGGGCTGGGAAGTGAATCCTTAGCTTATTTCGATGCAGAACGTGTGGAAAAGGAGAATATCGCGTTTCCGAGCCTCCTAGAGTGATTTATCGTTATATCGAACGATTGCGAGGGCTGGGAAGTGAATCCTTAGCTTCTTTCGATGCAGAACGTGTGGAAAAGGTAAATATCGCGTTTCCGAGTCTCCTACAGTGATTTATCGTTATATCGAACGATTGCGAGGGCTGGGAAGTGAATCCTTAGCTTATTTCGATGCAGAACGTGTGGAAAAGGAGAATATCGCGTTTCCGAGCCTCCTAGAGTGATTTATCGTTATATCGAACGATTGCGAGGGCTGGGAAGTGAATCCTTAGCTTCTTTCGATGCAGAACGTGTGGAAAAGGTAAATATCGCGTTTCCGAGTCTCCTACAGTGATTTATCGTTATATCGAACGATTGCGAGGGCTGGCAAGTGAATCCTTAGCTTCTTTCGATGCAGAACGTGTGGAAAAGGTGAATATCGCGTTTCCGAGCCTCCTAGAGTGATTTATCGTTATATCGAACGATTGCGAGGGCTGGGAAGTGAGTCCTTAGCTTCTTTCGATGCAGAACGTGTGGAAAAGGTGAATATCGCGTTTCCGAGCCTCCTATAGTGATTTATCGTTATATCGAACGATTGCGAGGGCTGGGAAGTGAATCCTTAGCTTCTTTCGATGCAGAACGTGTGGAAAAGGTAAATATCGCGTTTCCGAGTCTCCTACAGTGATTTATCGTTATATCGAACGATTGCGAGGGCTGGGAAGTGAATCCTTAGTTTATTTCGATGCAGAACGTGTGGAAAAGGAGAATATCGCGTTTCCGAGCCTCCTAGAGTGATTTATCGTTATATCGAACGATTGCGAGGGCTGGGAAGTGAATCCTTAGCTTCTTTCGATGCAGAACGTGTGGAAAAGGTAAATATCGCGTTTCCGAGTCTCCTACAGTGATTTATCGTTATATCGAAAGATTGCGAGGGCTGGCAAGTGAATCCTTAGCTTCGTTCGATGCAGAACGTGTGGAAAAGGTGAATATCGCGTTTCCGAGCCTCCTAGAGTGATTTATCGTTATATCGAACGATTGCGAGGGCTGGGAAGTGAATCCTTAGCTTCTTTCGATGCAGAACGTGTGGAAAAGGTAAATATCGCGTTTCCGAGTCTCCTACAGTGATTTATCGTTATATCGAAAGATTGCGAGGGCTGGCAAGTGAATCCTTAGCTTCATTCGATGCAGAACGTGTGGAAAAGGTGAATATCGCGTTTCCGAGCCTCCTAGAGTGATTTATCGTTATATCGAACGATTGCGAGGGCTGGGAAGTGAATCCTTAGCTTCTTTCGATGCAGAACGTGTGGAAAAGGTAAATATCGCGTTTCCGAGTCTCCTACAGTGATTTATCGTTATATCGAACGATTGCGAGGGCTGGCAAGTGAATCCTTAGCTTCTTTCGATGCAGAACGTGTGGCAAAGGTAAATATCGCGTTTCCGAGTCTCCTACAGTGATTTATCGTTATATCGAACGATTGCGAGGGCTGGCAAGTGAATCCTTAGCTTCTTTCGATGCAGAACGTGTGGAAAAGGTGAATATCGCGTTTCCGAGCCTCCTAGAGTGATTTATCGTTATATCGAACGATTGCGAGGGCTGGGAAGTGAATCCTTAGCTTATTTCGATGCAGAACGTGTGGAAAAGGAGAATATCGCGTTTCCGAGCCTCCTAGAGTGATTTATCGTTATATCGAACGATTGCGAGGGCTGGGAAGTGAATCCTTAGCTTCTTTCGATGCAGAACGTGTGGAAAAGGTAAATATCGCGTTTCCGAGTCTCCTACAGTGATTTATCGTTATATCGAACGATTGCGAGGGCTGGGAAGTGAATCCTTAGCTTCTTTCGATGCAGAACGTGTGGAAAAGGTAAATATCGCGTTTCCGAGTCTCCTACAGTGATTTATCGTTATATCGAACGATTGCGAGGGCTGGCAAGTGAATCCTTAGCTTCTTTCGATGCAGAACGTGTGGAAAAGGTGAATATCGCGTTTCCGAGCCTCCTAGAGTGATTTATCGTTATATCGAACGATTGCGAGGGCTGGGAAGTGAATCCTTAGCTTATTTCGATGCAGATCGTGTAGGAAAGGAGAATATCGCGTTTCCGAGTCTCCTACAGTGATTTATCGTTATATCGAACGATTGCGAGGGCTGGCAAGTGAATCCTTAGCTTCTTTCGATGCAGAACGTGTGGAAAAGGTAAATATCGCGTTTCCGAGTCTCCTACAGTGATTTATCGTTATATCGAACGATTGCGAGGGCTGGCAAGTGAATCCTTAGCTTCTTTCGATGCAGAACGTGTGGCAAAGGTAAATATCGCGTTTCCGAGTCTCCTACAGTGATTTATCGTTATATCGAACGATTGCGAGGGCTGGCAAGTGAATCCTTAGCTTCTTTCGATGCAGAACGTGTGGAAAAGGTGAATATCGCGTTTCCGAGCCTCCTAGAGTGATTTATCGTTATATCGAACGATTGCGAGGGCTGGGAAGTGAATCCTTAGCTTATTTCGATGCAGAACGTGTGGAAAAGGAGAATATCGCGTTTCCGAGCCTCCTAGAGTGATTTATCGTTATATCGAACGATTGCGAGGGCTGGGAAGTGAATCCTTAGCTTCTTTCGATGCAGAACGTGTGGAAAAGGTAAATATCGCGTTTCCGAGTCTCCTACAGTGATTTATCGTTATATCGAACGATTGCGAGGGCTGGGAAGTGAATCCTTAGCTTATTTCGATGCAGAACGTGTGGAAAAGGAGAATATCGCGTTTCCGAGCCTCCTAGAGTGATTTATCGTTATATCGAACGATTGCGAGGGCTGGGAAGTGAATCCTTAGCTTCTTTCGATGCAGAACGTGTGGAAAAGGTAAATATCGCGTTTCCTAGTCTCCTACAGTGATTTATCGTTATATCGAACGATTGCGAGGGCTGGCAAGTGAATCCTTAGCTTCTTTCGATGCAGAACGTGTGGAAAAGGTGAATATCGCGTTTCCGAGCCTCCTAGAGTGATTTATCGTTATATCGAACGATTGCGAGGGCTGGGAAGTGAGTCCTTAGCTTCTTTCGATGCAGAACGTGTGGAAAAGGTGAATATCGCGTTTCCGAGCCTCCTATAGTGATTTATCGTTATATCGAACGATTGCGAGGGCTGGGAAGTGAATCCTTAGCTTCTTTCGATGCAGAACGTGTGGAAAAGGTAAATATCGCGTTTCCGAGTCTCCTACAGTGATTTATCGTTATATCGAACGATTGCGAGGGCTGGGAAGTGAATCCTTAGTTTATTTCGATGCAGAACGTGTGGAAAAGGAGAATATCGCGTTTCCGAGCCTCCTAGAGTGATTTATCGTTATATCGAACGATTGCGAGGGCTGGGAAGTGAATCCTTAGCTTCTTTCGATGCAGAACGTGTGGAAAAGGTAAATATCGCGTTTCCGAGTCTCCTACAGTGATTTATCGTTATATCGAAAGATTGCGAGGGCTGGCAAGTGAATCCTTAGCTTCGTTCGATGCAGAACGTGTGGAAAAGGTGAATATCGCGTTTCCGAGCCTCCTAGAGTGATTTATCGTTATATCGAACGATTGCGAGGGCTGGGAAGTGAATCCTTAGCTTCTTTCGATGCAGAACGTGTGGAAAAGGTAAATATCGCGTTTCCGAGTCTCCTACAGTGATTTATCGTTATATCGAACGATTGCGAGGGCTGGCAAGTGAATCCTTAGCTTCTTTCGATGCAGAACGTGTGGCAAAGGTAAATATCGCGTTTCCGAGTCTCCTACAGTGATTTATCGTTATATCGAACGATTGCGAGGGCTGGCAAGTGAATCCTTAGCTTCTTTCGATGCAGAACGTGTGGAAAAGGTGAATATCGCGTTTCCGAGCCTCCTAGAGTGATTTATCGTTATATCGAACGATTGCGAGGGCTGGGAAGTGAATCCTTAGCTTATTTCGATGCAGAACGTGTGGAAAAGGAGAATATCGCGTTTCCGAGCCTCCTAGAGTGATTTATCGTTATATCGAACGATTGCGAGGGCTGGGAAGTGAATCCTTAGCTTCATTCGATGCAGAACGTGTGGAAAAGGTGAATATCGCGTTTCCGAGCCTCCTAGAGTGATTTATCGTTATATCGAACGCTTGCGAGGGCTGGGAAGTGAATCCTTAGCTTCTTTCGATGCAGAACGTGTGGAAAAGGTAAATATCGCGTTTCCGAGTCTCCTACAGTGATTTATCGTTATATCGAACGATTGCGAGGGCTGGCAAGTGAATCCTTAGCTTCTTTCGATGCAGAACGTGTGGCAAAGGTGAATATCGCGTTTCCGAGCCTCCTAGAGTGATTTATCGTTATATCGAACGATTGCGAGGGCTGGGAAGTGAATCCTTAGCTTATTTCGATGCAGAACGTGTGGAAAAGGAGAATATCGCGTTTCCGAGCCTCCTAGAGTGATTTATCGTTATATCGAACGATTGCGAGGGCTGGGAAGTGAATCCTTAGCTTCTTTCGATGCAGAACGTGTGGAAAAGGTAAATATCGCGTTTCCGAGTCTCCTACAGTGATTTATCGTTATATCGAACGATTGCGAGGGCTGGGAAGTGAATCCTTAGCTTATTTCGATGCAGAACGTGTGGAAAAGGAGAATATCGCGTTTCCGAGCCTCCTAGAGTGATTTATCGTTATATCGAACGATTGCGAGGGCTGGGAAGTGAATCCTTAGCTTCTTTCGATGCAGAACGTGTGGAAAAGGTAAATATCGCGTTTCCGAGTCTCCTACAGTGATTTATCGTTATATCGAACGATTGCGAGGGCTGGGAAGTGAATCCTTAGCTTCTTTCGATGCAGAACGTGTGGAAAAGGTAAATATCGCGTTTCCGAGTCTCCTACAGTGATTTATCGTTATATCGAACGATTGCGAGGGCTGGCAAGTGAATCCTTAGCTTCTTTCGATGCAGAACGTGTGGAAAAGGTGAATATCGCGTTTCCGAGCCTCCTAGAGTGATTTATCGTTATATCGAACGATTGCGAGGGCTGGGAAGTGAATCCTTAGCTTATTTCGATGCAGATCGTGTGGGAAAGGAGAATATCGCGTTTCCGAGTCTCCTACAGTGATTTATCGTTATATCGAACGATTGCGAGGGCTGGCAAGTGAATCCTTAGCTTCTTTCGATGCAGAACGTGTGGAAAAGGTAAATATCGCGTTTCCGAGTCTCCTACAGTGATTTATCGTTATATCGAACGATTGCGAGGGCTGGCAAGTGAATCCTTAGCTTCTTTCGATGCAGAACGTGTGGCAAAGGTAAATATCGCGTTTCCGAGTCTCCTACAGTGATTTATCGTTATATCGAACGATTGCGAGGGCTGGCAAGTGAATCCTTAGCTTCTTTCGATGCAGAACGTGTGGAAAAGGTGAATATCGCGTTTCCGAGCCTCCTAGAGTGATTTATCGTTATATCGAACGATTGCGAGGGCTGGGAAGTGAATCCTTAGCTTATTTCGATGCAGAACGTGTGGAAAAGGAGAATATCGCGTTTCCGAGCCTCCTAGAGTGATTTATCGTTATATCGAACGATTGCGAGGGCTGGGAAGTGAATCCTTAGCTTCTTTCGATGCAGAACGTGTGGAAAAGGTAAATATCGCGTTTCCGAGTCTCCTACAGTGATTTATCGTTATATCGAACGATTGCGAGGGCTGGGAAGTGAATCCTTAGCTTATTTCGATGCAGAACGTGTGGAAAAGGAGAATATCGCGTTTCCGAGCCTCCTAGAGTGATTTATCGTTATATCGAACGATTGCGAGGGCTGGGAAGTGAATCCTTAGCTTCTTTCGATGCAGAACGTGTGGAAAAGGTAAATATCGCGTTTCCGAGTCTCCTACAGTGATTTATCGTTATATCGAACGATTGCGAGGGCTGGCAAGTGAATCCTTAGCTTCTTTCGATGCAGAACGTGTGGAAAAGGTGAATATCGCGTTTCCGAGCCTCCTAGAGTGATTTATCGTTATATCGAACGATTGCGAGGGCTGGGAAGTGAGTCCTTAGCTTCTTTCGATGCAGAACGTGTGGAAAAGGTGAATATCGCGTTTCCGAGCCTCCTATAGTGATTTATCGTTATATCGAACGATTGCGAGGGCTGGGAAGTGAATCCTTAGCTTCTTTCGATGCAGAACGTGTGGAAAAGGTAAATATCGCGTTTCCGAGTCTCCTACAGTGATTTATCGTTATATCGAACGATTGCGAGGGCTGGGAAGTGAATCCTTAGTTTATTTCGATGCAGAACGTGTGGAAAAGGAGAATATCGCGTTTCCGAGCCTCCTAGAGTGATTTATCGTTATATCGAACGATTGCGAGGGCTGGGAAGTGAATCCTTAGCTTCTTTCGATGCAGAACGTGTGGAAAAGGTAAATATCGCGTTTCCGAGTCTCCTACAGTGATTTATCGTTATATCGAAAGATTGCGAGGGCTGGCAAGTGAATCCTTAGCTTCGTTCGATGCAGAACGTGTGGAAAAGGTGAATATCGCGTTTCCGAGCCTCCTAGAGTGATTTATCGTTATATCGAACGATTGCGAGGGCTGGGAAGTGAATCCTTAGCTTCTTTCGATGCAGAACGTGTGGAAAAGGTAAATATCGCGTTTCCGAGTCTCCTACAGTGATTTATCGTTATATCGAACGATTGCGAGGGCTGGCAAGTGAATCCTTAGCTTCTTTCGATGCAGAACGTGTGGCAAAGGTAAATATCGCGTTTCCGAGTCTCCTACAGTGATTTATCGTTATATCGAACGATTGCGAGGGCTGGCAAGTGAATCCTTAGCTTCTTTCGATGCAGAACGTGTGGAAAAGGTGAATATCGCGTTTCCGAGCCTCCTAGAGTGATTTATCGTTATATCGAACGATTGCGAGGGCTGGGAAGTGAATCCTTAGCTTATTTCGATGCAGAACGTGTGGAAAAGGAGAATATCGCGTTTCCGAGCCTCCTAGAGTGATTTATCGTTATATCGAACGATTGCGAGGGCTGGGAAGTGAATCCTTAGCTTCTTTCGATGCAGAACGTGTGGAAAAGGTAAATATCGCGTTTCCGAGTCTCCTACAGTGATTTATCGTTATATCGAACGATTGCGAGGGCTGGGAAGTGAATCCTTAGCTTATTTCGATGCAGAACGTGTGGAAAAGGAGAATATCGCGTTTCCGAGCCTCCTAGAGTGATTTATCGTTATATCGAACGATTGCGAGGGCTGGGAAGTGAATCCTTAGCTTCTTTCGATGCAGAACGTGTGGAAAAGGTAAATATCGCGTTTCCGAGTCTCCTACAGTGATTTATCGTTATATCGAACGATTGCGAGGGCTGGCAAGTGAATCCTTAGCTTCTTTCGATGCAGAACGTGTGGAAAAGGTGAATATCGCGTTTCCGAGCCTCCTAGAGTGATTTATCGTTATATCGAACGATTGCGAGGGCTGGGAAGTGAATCCTTAGCTTATTTCGATGCAGATCGTGTGGGAAAGGAGAATATCGCGTTTCCGAGTCTCCTACAGTGATTTATCGTTATATCGAACGATTGCGAGGGCTGGGAAGTGAATCCTTAGCTTCTTTCGATGCAGAACGTGTGGCAAAGGTAAATATCGCGTTTCCGAGTCTCCTACAGTGATTTATCGTTATATCGAACGATTGCGAGGGCTGGGAAGTGAATCCTTAGCTTCTTTCGATGCAGAACGTGTGGCAAAGGTAAATATCGCGTTTCCGAGTCTCCTACAGTGATTTATCGTTATATCGAACGATTGCGAGGGCTGGGAAGTGAATCCTTAGCTTCTTTCGATGCAGAACGTGTGGAAAAGGTAAATATCGCGTTTCCGAGTCTCCTACAGTGATTTATCGTTATATCGAACGATTGCGAGGGCTGGCAAGTGAATCCTTAGCTTCTTTCGATGCAGAACGCGTGGAAAAGGTGAATATCGCGTTTCCGAGCCTCCTAGAGTGATTTATCGTTATATCGAACGATTGCGAGGGCTGGGAAGTGAATCCTTAGCATATTTCGATGCAGATCGTGTGGGAAAGGAGAATATCGCGTTTCCGAGTCTCCTACAGTGATTTATCGTTATATCGAACGATTGCGAGGGCTGGGAAGTGAATCCTTAGCTTCTTTCGATGCAGAACGTGTGGCAAAGGAAAATATCGCGTTTCCGAGTCTCCTACAGTGATTTATCGTTATATCGAACGATTGCGAGGGCTGGCAAGTGAATCCTTAGCTTCTTTCGATGCAGAACGTGTGGAAAAGGTGAATATCGCGTTTCCGAGCCTCCTAGAGTGATTTATCGTTATATCGAACGATTGCGAGGGCTGGGAAGTGAATCCTTAGCTTATTTCGATGCAGAACGTGTGGAAAAGGAGAATATCGCGTTTCCGAGCCTCCTAGAGTGATTTATCGTTATATCGAACGATTGCGAGGGCTGGGAAGTGAATCCTTAGCTTCTTTCGATGCAGAACGTGTGGAAAAGGTAAATATCGCGTTTCCGAGTCTCCTACAGTGATTTATCGTTATATCGAACGATTGCGAGGGCTGGGAAGTGAATCCTTAGCTTATTTCGATGCAGAACGTGTGGAAAAGGAGAATATCGCGTTTCCGAGCCTCCTAGAGTGATTTATCGTTATATCGAACGATTGCGAGGGCTGGGAAGTGAATCCTTAGCTTCTTTCGATGCAGAACGTGTGGAAAAGGTAAATATCGCGTTTCCGAGTCCCCTACAGTGATTTATCGTTATATCGAACGATTGCGAGGGCTGGCAAGTGAATCCTTAGCTTCTTTCGATGCAGAACGTGTGGAAAAGGTGAATATCGCGTTTCCGAGCCTCCTAGAGTGATTTATCGTTATATCGAACGATTGCGAGGGCTGGGAAGTGAGTCCTTAGCTTCTTTCGATGCAGAACGTGTGGAAAAGGTGAATATCGCGTTTCCGAGCCTCCTATAGTGATTTATCGTTATATCGAACGATTGCGAGGGCTGGGAAGTGAATCCTTAGCTTCTTTCGATGCAGAACGTGTGGAAAAGGTAAATATCGCGTTTCCGAGTCTCCTACAGTGATTTATCGTTATATCGAACGATTGCGAGGGCTGGGAAGTGAATCCTTAGTTTATTTCGATGCAGAACGTGTGGAAAAGGAGAATATCGCGTTTCCGAGCCTCCTAGAGTGATTTATCGTTATATCGAACGATTGCGAGGGCTGGGAAGTGAATCCTTAGTTTCTTTCGATGCAGAACGTGTGGAAAAGGTAAATATCGCGTTTCCGAGTCTCCTACAGTGATTTATCGTTATATCGAAAGATTGCGAGGGCTGGCAAGTGAATCCTTAGCTTCGTTCGATGCAGAACGTGTGGAAAAGGTGAATATCGCGTTTCCGAGCCTCCTAGAGTGATTTATCGTTATATCGAACGATTGCGAGGGCTGGGAAGTGAATCCTTAGCTTCTTTCGATGCAGAACGTGTGGAAAAGGTAAATATCGCGTTTCCGAGTCTCCTACAGTGATTTATCGTTATATCGAAAGATTGCGAGGGCTGGCAAGTGAATCCTTAGCTTCATTCGATGCAGAACGTGTGGAAAAGGTGAATATCGCGTTTCCGAGCCTCCTAGAGTGATTTATCGTTATATCGAACGATTGCGAGGGCTGGGAAGTGAATCCTTAGCTTCTTTCGATGCAGAACGTGTGGAAAAGGTAAATATCGCGTTTCCGAGTCTCCTACAGTGATTTATCGTTATATCGAACGATTGCGAGGGCTGGCAAGTGAATCCTTAGCTTCTTTCGATGCAGAACGTGTGGCAAAGGTAAATATCGCGTTTCCGAGTCTCCTACAGTGATTTATCGTTATATCGAACGATTGCGAGGGCTGGCAAGTGAATCCTTAGCTTCTTTCGATGCAGAACGTGTGGAAAAGGTGAATATCGCGTTTCCGAGCCTCCTAGAGTGATTTATCGTTATATCGAACGATTGCGAGGGCTGGGAAGTGAATCCTTAGCTTATTTCGATGCAGAACGTGTGGAAAAGGAGAATATCGCGTTTCCGAGCCTCCTAGAGTGATTTATCGTTATATCGAACGATTGCGAGGGCTGGGAAGTGAATCCTTAGCTTCTTTCGATGCAGAACGTGTGGAAAAGGTAAATATCGCGTTTCCGAGTCTCCTACAGTGATTTATCGTTATATCGAACGATTGCGAGGGCTGGGAAGTGAATCCTTAGCTTATTTCGATGCAGAACGTGTGGAAAAGGAGAATATCGCGTTTCCGAGCCTCCTAGAGTGATTTATCGTTATATCGAACGATTGCGAGGGCTGGGAAGTGAATCCTTAGCTTCTTTCGATGCAGAACGTGTGGAAAAGGTAAATATCGCGTTTCCGAGTCTCCTACAGTGATTTATCGTTATATCGAACGATTGCGAGGGCTGGGAAGTGAATCCTTAGCTTCTTTCGATGCAGAACGTGTGGAAAAGGTAAATATCGCGTTTCCGAGTCTCCTACAGTGATTTATCGTTATATCGAACGATTGCGAGGGCTGGCAAGTGAATCCTTAGCTTCTTTCGATGCAGAACGTGTGGAAAAGGTGAATATCGCGTTTCCGAGCCTCCTAGAGTGATTTATCGTTATATCGAACGATTGCGAGGGCTGGGAAGTGAATCCTTAGCTTATTTCGATGCAGATCGTGTGGGAAAGGAGAATATCGCGTTTCCGAGTCTCCTACAGTGATTTATCGTTATATCGAACGATTGCGAGGGCTGGGAAGTGAATCCTTAGCTTCTTTCGATGCAGAACGTGTGGCAAAGGTAAATATCGCGTTTCCGAGTCTCCTACAGTGATTTATCGTTATATCGAACGATTGCGAGGGCTGGGAAGTGAATCCTTAGCTTCTTTCGATGCAGAACGTGTGGAAAAGGTAAATATCGCGTTTCCGAGTCTCCTACAGTGATTTATCGTTATATCGAACGATTGCGAGGGCTGGCAAGTGAATCCTTAGCTTCTTTCGATGCAGAACGTGTGGAAAAGGTGAATATCGCGTTTCCGAGCCTCCTAGAGTGATTTATCGTTATATCGAACGATTGCGAGGGCTGGGAAGTGAATCCTTAGCTTATTTCGATGCAGATCGTGTGGGAAAGGAGAATATCGCGTTTCCGAGTCTCCTACAGTGATTTATCGTTATATCGAACGATTGCGAGGGCTGGGAAGTGAATCCTTAGCTTCTTTCGATGCAGAACGTGTGGCAAAGGTAAATATCGCGTTTCCGAGTCTCCTACAGTGATTTATCGTTATATCGAACGATTGCGAGGGCTGGGAAGTGAATCCTTAGCTTCTTTCGATGCAGAACGTGTGGAAAAGGTAAATATCGCGTTTCCGAGTCTCCTACAGTGATTTATCGTTATATCGAACGATTGCGAGGGCTGGCAAGTGAATCCTTAGCTTCTTTCGATGCAGAACGTGTGGAAAAGGTGAATATCGCGTTTCCGAGCCTCCTAGAGTGATTTATCGTTATATCGAACGATTGCGAGGGCTGGGAAGTGAATCCTTAGCTTATTTCGATGCAGATCGTGTGGGAAAGGAGAATATCGCGTTTCCGAGTCTCCTACAGTGATTTATCGTTATATCGAACGATTGCGAGGGCTGGGAAGTGAATCCTTAGCTTCTTTCGATGCAGAACGTGTGGCAAAGGAAAATATCGCGTTTCCGAGTCTCCTACAGTGATTTATCGTTATATCGAACGATTGCAAGGGCTGGCAAGTGAATCCTTAGCTTCTTTCGATGCAGAACGTGTAGCAAAGGTAAATATCGCGTTTCCGAGTCTCCTACAGTGATTTATCGTTATATCGAACGATTGCGAGGGCTGGGAAGTGAATCCTTAGCTTCTTTCGATGCAGAACGTGTGGCAAAGGTAAATATCGCGTTTCCGAGTCTCCTACAGTGATTTATCGTTATATCGAACGATTGCGAGGGCTGGGAAGTGAATCCTTAGCTTATTTCGATGCAGAACGTGTGGAAAAGGTGAATATCGCGTTTCCGAGCCTCCTAGAGTGATTTATCGTTATATCGAACGATTGCGAGGGCTGGGAAGTGAATCCTTAGCTTATTTCGATGCAGATCGTGTGGGAAAGGAGAATATCGCGTTTCCGAGTCTCCTACAGTGATTTATCGTTATATCGAACGATTGCGAGGGCTGGGAAGTGAATCCTTAGCTTCTTTCGATGCAGAACGTGTGGCAAAGGTAAATATCGCGTTTCCGAGTCTCCTACAGTGATTTATCGTTATATCGAACGATTGCGAGGGCTGGGAAGTGAATCCTTAGCTTCTTTCGATGCAGAACGTGTGGAAAAGGTAAATATCGCGTTTCCGAGTCTCCTACAGTGATTTATCGTTATATCGAACGATTGCGAGGGCTGGCAAGTGAATCCTTAGCTTCTTTCGATGCAGAACGTGTGGAAAAGGTGAATATCGCGTTTCCGAGCCTCCTAGAGTGATTTATCGTTATATCGAACGATTGCGAGGGCTGGGAAGTGAATCCTTAGCTTATTTCGATGCAGATCGTGTGGGAAAGGAGAATATCGCGTTTCCGAGTCTCCTACAGTGATTTATCGTTATATCGAACGATTGCGAGGGCTGGGAAGTGAATCCTTAGCTTCTTTCGATGCAGAACGTGTGGCAAAGGAAAATATCGCGTTTCCGAGTCTCCTACAGTGATTTATCGTTATATCGAACGATTGCAAGGGCTGGCAAGTGAATCCTTAGCTTCTTTCGATGCAGAACGTGTAGCAAAGGTAAATATCGCGTTTCCGAGTCTCCTACAGTGATTTATCGTTATATCGAACGATTGCGAGGGCTGGGAAGTGAATCCTTAGCTTCTTTCGATGCAGAACGTGTGGCAAAGGTAAATATCGCGTTTCCGAGTCTCCTACAGTGATTTATCGTTATATCGAACGATTGCGAGGGCTGGGAAGTGAATCCTTAGCTTATTTCGATGCAGAACGTGTGGAAAAGGTGAATATCGCGTTTCCGAGCCTCCTAGAGTGATTTATCGTTATATCGAACGATTGCGAGGACTGGGAAGTGAATCCTTAGCTTATTTCGATGCAGAACGTGTGGAAAAGGAGAATATCGCGTTTCCGAGCCTCCTAGAGTGATTTATCGTTATATCGAACGATTGCGAGGGCTGGGAAGTGAATCCTTAGCTTCTTTCGATGCAGAACGTGTGGAAAAGGTAAATATCGCGTTTCCGAGTCTCCTACAGTGATTTATCGTTATATCGAACGATTGCGAGGGCTGGCAAGTGAATCCTTAGCTTCTTTCGATGCAGAACGTGTGGCAAAGGTAAATATCGCGTTTCCGAGTCTCCTACAGTGATTTATCGTTATATCGAACGATTGCGAGGGCTGGCAAGTGAATCCTTAGCTTCTTTCGATGCAGAACGTGTGGAAAAGGTGAATATCGCGTTTCCGAGCCTCCTAGAGTGATTTATCGTTATATCGAACGATTGCGAGGGCTGGGAAGTGAATCCTTAGCTTCTTTCGATGCAGAACGTGTGGAAAAGGTAAATATCGCGTTTCCGAGTCTCCTACAGTGATTTATCGTTATATCGAACGATTGCGAGGGCTGGGAAGTGAATCCTTAGCTTCTTTCGATGCAGAACGTGTGGCAAAGGTAAATATCGCGTTTCCGAGTCTCCTACAGTGATTTATCGTTATATCGAACGATTGCGAGGGCTGGGAAGTGAATCCTTAGCTTCTTTCGATGCAGAACGTGTGGAAAAGGTAAATATCGCGTTTCCGAGTCTCCTACAGTGATTTATCGTTATATCGAACGATTGCGAGGGCTGGCAAGTGAATCCTTAGCTTCTTTCGATGCAGAACGTGTGGCAAAGGTAAATATCGCGTTTCCGAGTCTCCTACAGTGATTTATCGTTATATCGAACGATTGCGAGGGCTGGCAAGTGAATCCTTAGCTTCTTTCGATGCAGAACGTGTGGAAAAGGTGAATATCGCGTTTCCGAGCCTCCTAGAGTGATTTATCGTTATATCGAACGATTGCGAGGGCTGGGAAGTGAATCCTTAGCTTATTTCGATGCAGAACGTGTGGAAAAGGAGAATATCGCGTTTCCGAGCCTCCTAGAGTGATTTATCGTTATATCGAACGATTGCGAGGGCTGGGAAGTGAATCCTTAGCTTCTTTCGATGCAGAACGTGTGGAAAAGGTAAATATCGCGTTTCCGAGTCTCCTACAGTGATTTATCGTTATATCGAACGATTGCGAGGGCTGGGAAGTGAATCCTTAGCTTATTTCGATGCAGAACGTGTGGAAAAGGAGGATATCGCGTTTCCGAGCCTCCTAGAGTGATTTATCGTTATATCGAACGATTGCGAGGGCTGGGAAGTGAATCCTTAGCTTCTTTCGATGCAGAACGTGTGGAAAAGGTAAATATCGCGTTTCCGAGTCTCCTACAGTGATTTATCGTTATATCGAACGATTGCGAGGGCTGGCAAGTGAATCCTTAGCTTCTTTCGATGCAGAACGTGTGGAAAAGGTGAATATCGCGTTTCCGAGCCTCCTAGAGTGATTTATCGTTATATCGAACGATTGCGAGGGCTGGGAAGTGAGTCCTTAGCTTCTTTCGATGCAGAACGTGTGGAAAAGGTGAATATCGCGTTTCCGAGCCTCCTATAGTGATTTATCGTTATATCGAACGATTGCGAGGGCTGGGAAGTGAATCCTTAGCTTCTTTCGATGCAGAACGTGTGGAAAAGGTAAATATCGCGTTTCCGAGTCCCTACAGTGATTTATCGTTATATCGAACGATTGCGAGGGCTGGGAAGTGAATCCTTAGTTTATTTCGATGCAGAACGTGTGGAAAAGGAGAATATCGCGTTTCCGAGCCTCCTAGAGTGATTTATCGTTATATCGAACGATTGCGAGGGCTGGGAAGTGAATCCTTAGCTTCTTTCGATGCAGAACGTGTGGAAAAGGTAAATATCGCGTTTCCGAGTCTCCTACAGTGATTTATCGTTATATCGAAAGATTGCGAGGGCTGGCAAGTGAATCCTTAGCTTCTTTCGATGCAGAACGTGTGGAAAAGGTAAATATCGCGTTTCCGAGTCTCCTACAGTGATTTATCGTTATATCGAACGATTGCGAGGGCTGGCAAGTGAATCCTTAGCTTCTTTCGATCTAGAACGTGTGGCAAAGGTAAATATCGCGTTTCCGAGTCTCCTACAGTGATTTATCGTTATATCGAACGATTGCGAGGGCTGGCAAGTGAATCCTTAGCTTCTTTCGATGCAGAACGTGTGGAAAAGGTGAATATCGCGTTTCCGAGCCTCCTAGAGTGATTTATCGTTATATCGAACGATTGCGAGGGCTGGGAAGTGAATCCTTAGCTTATTTCGATGCAGAACGTGTGGAAAAGGAGAATATCGCGTTTCCGAGCCTCCTAGAGTGATTTATCGTTATATCGAACGATTGCGAGGGCTGGGAAGTGAATCCTTAGCTTCTTTCGATGCAGAACGTGTGGAAAAGGTAAATATCGCGTTTCCGAGTCTCCTACAGTGATTTATCGTTATATCGAACGATTGCGAGGGCTGGGAAGTGAATCCTTAGCTTCTTTCGATGCAGAACGTGTGGCAAAGGTAAATATCGCGTTTCCGAGTCTCCTACAGTGATTTATCGTTATATCGAACGATTGCGAGGGCTGGGAAGTGAATCCTTAGCTTCTTTCGATGCAGAACCTGTGGAAAAGGTAAATATCGCGTTTCCGAGTCTCCTACAGTGATTTATCGTTATATCGAACGATTGCGAGGGCTGGCAAGTGAATCCTTAGCTTCTTTCGATGCAGAACGTGTGGAAAAGGTGAATATCGCGTTTCCGAGCCTCCTAGAGTGATTTATCGTTATATCGAACGATTGCGAGGGCTGGGAAGTGAATCCTTAGCTTATTTCGATGCAGATCGTGTGGGAAAGGAGAATATCGCGTTTCCGAGTCTCCTACAGTGATTTATCGTTATATCGAACGATTGCGAGGGCTGGGAAGTGAATCCTTAGCTTCTTTCGATGCAGAACGTGTGGCAAAGGTAAATATCGCGTTTCCGAGTCTCCTACAGTGATTTATCGTTATATCGAACGATTGCGAGGGCTGGGAAGTGAATCCTTAGCTTCTTTCGATGCAGAACGTGTGGGAAAGGAGAATATCGCGTTTCCGAGTCTCCTACAGTGATTTATCGTTATATCGAACGATTGCGAGGGCTGGGAAGTGAATCCTTAGCTTATTTCGATGCAGATCGTGTGGGAAAGGAGAATATCGCGTTTCCGAGTCTCCTACAGTGATTTATCGTTATATCGAACGATTGCGAGGGCTGGGAAGTGAATCCTTAGCTTCTTTCGATGCAGAACGTGTGGCAAAGGAAAATATCGCGTTTCCGAGTCTCCTACAGTGATTTATCGTTATATCGAACGATTGCAAGGGCTGGCAAGTGAATCCTTAGCTTCTTTCGATGCAGAACGTGTAGCAAAGGTAAATATCGCGTTTCCGAGTCTCCTACAGTGATTTATCGTTATATCGAACGATTGCGAGGGCTGGGAAGTGAATCCTTGGCTTCTTTCGATGCAGAACGTGTGGCAAAGGTAAATATCGCGTTTCCGAGTCTCCTACAGTGATTTATCGTTATATCGAACGATTGCGAGGGCTGGGAAGTGAATCCTTAGCTTATTTCGATGCAGAACGTGTGGAAAAGGAGAATATCGCGTTTCCGAGCCTCCTAGAGTGATTTATCGTTATATCGAACGATTGCGAGGGCTGGGAAGTGAATCCTTAGCTTCTTTCGATGCAGAACGTGTGGAAAAGGTAAATATCGCGTTTCCGAGTCTCCTACAGTGATTTATCGTTATATCGAACGATTGCGAGGGCTGGCAAGTGAATCCTTAGCTTCTTTCGATGCAGAACGTGTGGAAAAGGTGAATATCGCGTTTCCGAGCCTCCTAGAGTGATTTATCGTTATATCGAACGATTGCGAGGGCTGGGAAGTGAGTCCTTAGCTTCTTTCGATGCAGAACGTGTGGAAAAGGTGAATATCGCGTTTCCGAGCCTCCTATAGTGATTTATCGTTATATCGAACGATTGCGAGGGCTGGGAAGTGAATCCTTAGCTTCTTTCGATGCAGAACGTGTGGAAAAGGTAAATATCGCGTTTCCGAGTCTCCTACAGTGATTTATCGTTATATCGAACGATTGCGAGGGCTGGGAAGTGAATCCTTAGTTTATTTCGATGCAGAACGTGTGGAAAAGGAGAATATCGCGTTTCCGAGCCTCCTAGAGTGATTTATCGTTATATCGAACGATTGCGAGGGCTGGGAAGTGAATCCTTAGCTTCTTTCGATGCAGAACGTGTGGAAAAGGTAAATATCGCGTTTCCGAGTCTCCTACAGTGATTTATCGTTATATCGAAAGATTGCGAGGGCTGGCAAGTGAATCCTTAGCTTCATTCGATGCAGAACGTGTGGAAAAGGTGAATATCGCGTTTCCGAGCCTCCTAGAGTGATTTATCGTTATATCGAACGATTGCGAGGGCTGGGAAGTGAATCCTTAGCTTCTTTCGATGCAGAACGTGTGGAAAAGGTAAATATCGCGTTTCCGAGTCTCCTACAGTGATTTATCGTTATATCGAACGATTGCGAGGGCTGGCAAGTGAATCCTTAGCTTCTTTCGATGCAGAACGTGTGGCAAAGGTAAATATCGCGTTTCCGAGTCTCCTACAGTGATTTATCGTTATATCGAACGATTGCGAGGGCTGGCAAGTGAATCCTTAGCTTCTTTCGATGCAGAACGTGTGGAAAAGGTGAATATCGCGTTTCCGAGCCTCCTAGAGTGATTTATCGTTATATCGAACGATTGCGAGGGCTGGGAAGTGAATCCTTAGCTTATTTCGATGCAGAACGTGTGGAAAAGGAGAATATCGCGTTTCCGAGCCTCCTAGAGTGATTTATCGTTATATCGAACGATTGCGAGGGCTGGGAAGTGAATCCTTAGCTTATTTCGATGCAGATCGTGTGGGAAAGGAGAATATCGCGTTTCCGAGTCTCCTACAGTGATTTATCGTTATATCGAACGATTGCGAGGGCTGGGAAGTGAATCCTTAGCTTCTTTCGATGCAGAACGTGTGGCAAAGGTAAATATCGCGTTTCCGAGTCTCCTACAGTGATTTATCGTTATATCGAACGATTGCGAGGGCTGGGAAGTGAATCCTTAGCTTCTTTCGATGCAGAACGTGTGGAAAAGGTAAATATCGCGTTTCCGAGTATCCTACAGTGATTTATCGTTATATCGAACGATTGCGAGGGCTGGCAAGTGAATCCTTAGCTTCTTTCGATGCAGAACGTGTGGAAAAGGTGAATATCGCGTTTCCGAGCCTCCTAGAGTGATTTATCGTTATATCGAACGATTGCGAGGGCTGGGAAGTGAGTCCTTAGCTTCTTTCGATGCAGAACGTGTGGAAAAGGTGAATATCGCGTTTCCGAGCCTCCTATAGTGATTTATCGTTATATCGAACGATTGCGAGGGCTGGGAAGTGAATCCTTAGCTTCTTTCGATGCAGAACGTGTGGAAAAGGTAAATATCGCGTTTCCGAGTCTCCTACAGTGATTTATCGTTATATCGAAAGATTGCGAGGGCTGGCAAGTGAATCCTTAGCTTCATTCGATGCAGAACGTGTGGAAAAGGTGAATATCGCGTTTCCGAGCCTCCTAGAGTGATTTATCGTTATATCGAACGATTGCGAGGGCTGGGAAGTGAATCCTTAGCTTCTTTCGATGCAGAACGTGTGGAAAAGGTAAATATCGCGTTTCCGAGTCTCCTACAGTGATTTATCGTTATATCGAACGATTGCGAGGGCTGGCAAGTGAATCCTTAGCTTCTTTCGATGCAGAACGTGTGGAAAAGGTAAATATCGCGTTTCCGAGTCTCCTACAGTGATTTATCGTTATATCGAACGATTGCGAGGGCTGGGAAGTGAATCCTTAGTTTATTTCGATGCAGAACGTGTGGAAAAGGAGAATATCGCGTTTCCGAGCCTCCTAGAGTGATTTATCGTTATATCGAACGATTGCGAGGGCTGGGAAGTGAATCCTTAGCTTCTTTCGATGCAGAACGTGTGGAAAAGGTAAATATCGCGTTTCCGAGTCTCCTACAGTGATTTATCGTTATATCGAAAGATTGCGAGGGCTGGCAAGTGAATCCTTAGCTTCATTCGATGCAGAACGTGTGGAAAAGGTGAATATCGCGTTTCCGAGCCTCCTAGAGTGATTTATCGTTATATCGAACGATTGCGAGGGCTGGGAAGTGAATCCTTAGCTTCTTTCGATGCAGAACGTGTGGAAAAGGTAAATATCGCGTTTCCGAGTCTCCTACAGTGATTTATCGTTATATCGAACGATTGCGAGGGCTGGCAAGTGAATCCTTAGCTTCTTTCGATGCAGAACGTGTGGCAAAGGTAAATATCGCGTTTCCGAGTCTCCTACAGTGATTTATCGTTATATCGAACGATTGCGAGGGCTGGCAAGTGAATCCTTAGCTTCTTTCGATGCAGAACGTGTGGAAAAGGTGAATATCGCGTTTCCGAGCCTCCTAGAGTGATTTATCGTTATATCGAACGATTGCGAGGGCTGGGAAGTGAATCCTTAGCTTATTTCGATGCAGAACGTGTGGAAAAGGAGAATATCGCGTTTCCGAGCCTCCTAGAGTGATTTATCGTTATATCGAACGATTGCGAGGGCTGGGAAGTGAATCCTTAGCTTATTTCGATGCAGATCGTGTGGGAAAGGAGAATATCGCGTTTCCGAGTCTCCTACAGTGATTTATCGTTATATCGAACGATTGCGAGGGCTGGGAAGTGAATCCTTAGCTTCTTTCGATGCAGAACGTGTGGCAAAGGTAAATATCGCGTTTCCGAGTCTCCTACAGTGATTTATCGTTATATCGAACGATTGCGAGGGCTGGGAAGTGAATCCTTAGCTTCTTTCGATGCAGAACGTGTGGAAAAGGTAAATATCGCGTTTCCGAGTATCCTACAGTGATTTATCGTTATATCGAACGATTGCGAGGGCTGGCAAGTGAATCCTTAGCTTCTTTCGATGCAGAACGTGTGGAAAAGGTGAATATCGCGTTTCCGAGCCTCCTAGAGTGATTTATCGTTATATCGAACGATTGCGAGGGCTGGGAAGTGAGTCCTTAGCTTCTTTCGATGCAGAACGTGTGGAAAAGGTGAATATCGCGTTTCCGAGCCTCCTATAGTGATTTATCGTTATATCGAACGATTGCGAGGGCTGGGAAGTGAATCCTTAGCTTCTTTCGATGCAGAACGTGTGGAAAAGGTAAATATCGCGTTTCCGAGTCTCCTACAGTGATTTATCGTTATATCGAACGATTGCGAGGGCTGGCAAGTGAATCCTTAGCTTCTTTCGATGCAGAACGTGTGGAAAAGGTGAATATCGCGTTTCCGAGCCTCCTAGAGTGATTTATCGTTATATCGAACGATTGCGAGGGCTGGGAAGTGAATCCTTAGCTTCTTTCGATGCAGAACGTGTGGAAAAGGTAAATATCGCGTTTCCGAGTCTCCTACAGTGATTTATCGTTATATCGAACGATTGCGAGGGCTGGGAAGTGAATCCTTAGCTTCTTTCGATGCAGAACGTGTGGAAAAGGTAAATATCGCGTTTCCGAGTCTCCTACAGTGATTTATCGTTATATCGAACGATTGCGAGGGCTGGCAAGTGAATCCTTAGCTTCTTTCGATGCAGAACGTGTGGCAAAGGTAAATATCGCGTTTCCGAGTCTCCTACAGTGATTTATCGTTATATCGAACGATTGCGAGGGCTGGCAAGTGAATCCTTAGCTTCTTTCGATGCAGAACGTGTGGAAAAGGTGAATATCGCGTTTCCGAGCCTCCTAGAGTGATTTATCGTTATATCGAACGATTGCGAGGGCTGGGAAGTGAATCCTTAGCTTATTTCGATGCAGAACGTGTGGAAAAGGAGAATATCGCGTTTCCGAGCCTCCTAGAGTGATTTATCGTTATATCGAACGATTGCGAGGGCTGGGAAGTGAATCCTTAGCTTATTTCGATGCAGATCGTGTGGGAAAGGAGAATATCGCGTTTCCGAGTCTCCTACAGTGATTTATCGTTATATCGAACGATTGCGAGGGCTGGGAAGTGAATCCTTAGCTTCTTTCGATGCAGAACGTGTGGCAAAGGTAAATATCGCGTTTCCGAGTCTCCTACAGTGATTTATCGTTATATCGAACGATTGCGAGGGCTGGGAAGTGAATCCTTAGCTTCTTTCGATGCAGAACGTGTGGAAAAGGTAAATATCGCGTTTCCGAGTCTCCTACAGTGATTTATCGTTATATCGAACGATTGCGAGGGCTGGCAAGTGAATCCTTAGCTTCTTTCGATGCAGAACGTGTGGAAAAGGTGAATATCGCGTTTCCGAGCCTCCTAGAGTGATTTATCGTTATATCGAACGATTGCGAGGGCTGGGAAGTGAATCCTTAGCTTATTTCGATGCAGATCGTGTGGGAAAGGAGAATATCGCGTTTCCGAGTCTCCTACAGTGATTTATCGTTATATCGAACGATTGCGAGGGCTGGGAAGTGAATCCTTAGCTTCTTTCGATGCAGAACGTGTGGCAAAGGAAAATATCGCGTTTCCGAGTCTCCTACAGTGATTTATCGTTATATCGAACGATTGCAAGGGCTGGCAAGTGAATCCTTAGCTTCTTTCGATGCAGAACGTGTAGCAAAGGTAAATATCGCGTTTCCGAGTCTCCTACAGTGATTTATCGTTATATCGAACGATTGCGAGGGCTGGGAAGTGAATCCTTAGCTTCTTTCGATGCAGAACGTGTGGCAAAGGTAAATATCGCGTTTCCGAGTCTCCTACAGTGATTTATCGTTATATCGAACGATTGCGAGGGCTGGGAAGTGAATCCTTAGCTTATTTCGATGCAGAACGTGTGGAAAAGGAGAATATCGCGTTTCCGAGCCTCCTAGAGTGATTTATCGTTATATCGAACGATTGCGAGGGCTGGGAAGTGAATCCTTAGCTTCTTTCGATGCAGAACGTGTGGAAAAGGTAAATATCGCGTTTCCGAGTCTCCTACAGTGATTTATCGTTATATCGAACGATTGCGAGGGCTGGCAAGTGAATCCTTAGCTTCTTTCGATGCAGAACGTGTGGAAAAGGTGAATATCGCGTTTCCGAGCCTCCTAGAGTGATTTATCGTTATATCGAACGATTGCGAGGGCTGGGAAGTGAATCCTTAGCTTCTTTCGATGCAGAACGTGTGGAACAGGTAAATATCGCGTTTCCGAGTCTCCTACAGTGATTTATCGTTATATCGAACGATTGCGAGGGCTGGGAAGTGAATCCTTAGCTTCTTTCGATGCAGAACGTGTGGAAAAGGTAAATATCGCGTTTCCGAGTCTCCTACAGTGATTTATCGTTATATCGAAAGATTGCGAGGGCTGGCAAGTGAATCCTTAGCTTCATTCGATGCAGAACGTGTGGAAAAGGTGAATATCGCGTTTCCGCGCCTCCTAGAGTGATTCATCGTTATATCGAACGATTGCGAGGGCTGGGAAGTGAATCCTTAGCTTCTTTCGATGCAGAACGTGTGGAAAAGGTAAATATCGCGTTTTCGAGTCTCCTACAGTGATTTATCGTTATATCGAACGATTGCGAGGGCTGGCAAGTGAATCCTTAGCTTCTTTCGATGCAGAACGTGTGGAAAAGGTGAATATCGCGTTTCCGAGCCTCCTAGAGTGATTTATCGTTATATCGAACGATTGCGAGGGCTGGGAAGTGAATCCATAGCTTATTTCGATGCAGAACGTGTGGGAAAGGAGAATATCGCGTTTCCGAGTCTCCTACAGTGATTTATCGTTATATCGAACGATTGCGAGGGCTGGGAAGTGAATCCTTAGCTTCTTTCGATGCAGAACGTGTGGCAAAGGTAAATATCGCGTTTCCGAGTCTCCTACAGTGATTTATCGTTATATCGAACGATTGCGAGGGCTGGCAAGTGAATCCTTAGCTTCTTTCGATGCAGAACGTGTGGAAAAGGTGAATATCGCGTTTCCGAGCCTCCTAGAGAGATTTATCGTTATATCGAACGATTGCGAGGGCTGGGAAGTGAATCCTAAGCTTATTTCGATGCAGAACGTGTGGAAAAGGAGAATATCGCGTTTCCGAGTCTCCTACAGTGATTTATCGTTATATCGAACGATTGCGAGGGCTGGGAAGTGAATCCTTAGCTTCTTTCGATGCAGAACGTGTGGCAAAGGTAAATATCGCGTTTCCGAGTCTCCTACCGTGATTTATCGTTATATCGAACGATTGCGAGGGCTGGCAAGTGAATCCTTAGCTTCTTTCGATGCAGAACGTGTGGAAAAGGTGAATATCGCGTTTCCGAGCCTCCTAGAGTGATTTATCGTTATATCGAACGATTGCGAGGGCTGGGAAGTGAATCCTTAGCTTATTTCGATGCAGATCGTGTGGGAAAGGAGAATATCGCGTTTCCGAGTCTCCTACAGTGATTTATCGTTATATCGAACGATTGCGAGGGCTGGGAAGTGAATCCTTAGCTTCTTTCGATGCAGAACGTGTGGCAAAGGTAAATATCGCGTTTCCGAATCTCCTACAGTGATTTATCGTTATATCGAACGATTGCAAGGGCTGGCAAGTGAATCCTTAGCTTCTTTCGATGCAGAACGTGTAGCAAAGGTAAATATCGCGTTTCCGAGTCTCCTACAGTGATTTATCGTTATATCGAACGATTGCGAGGGCTGGGAAGTGAATCCTTAGCTTCTTTCGATGCAGAACGTGTGGCAAAGGTAAATATCGCGTTTCCGAGTCTCCTACAGTGATTTATCGTTATATCGAACGATTGCGAGGGCTGGGAAGTGAATCCTTAGCTTCTTTCGATGCAGAACGTGTGGCAAAGGTAAATATCGCGTTTCCGAGTCTCCTACCGTGATTTATCGTTATATCGAACGATTGCGAGGGCTGGCAAGTGAATCCTTAGCTTCTTTCGATGCAGAACGTGTGGAAAAGGTGAATATCGCGTTTCCGAGCCTCCTAGAGTGATTTATCGTTATATCGAACGATTGCGAGGGCTGGGATGTGAATCCTTAGCTTATTTCGATGCAGATCGTGTGGGAAAGGAGAATATCGCGTTTCCGAGTCTCCTACAGTGATTTATCGTTATATCGAACGATTGCGAGGGCTGGCAAGTGAATCCTTAGCTTCATTCGATGCAGAACGTGTGGAAAAGGTGAATATCGCGTTTCCGCGCCTCCTAGAGTGATTCATCGTTATATCGAACGATTGCGAGGGCTGGGAAGTGAATCCTTAGCTTCTTTCGATGCAGAACGTGTGGAAAAGGTAAATATCGCGTTTTCGAGTCTCCTACAGTGATTTATCGTTATATCGAACGATTGCGAGGGCTGGCAAGTGAATCCTTAGCTTCTTTCGATGCAGAACGTGTGGAAAAGGTGAATATCGCGTTTCCGAGCCTCCTAGAGTGATTTATCGTTATATCGAACGATTGCGAGGGCTGGGAAGTGAATCCATAGCTTATTTCGATGCAGAACGTGTGGGAAAGGAGAATATCGCGTTTCCGAGTCTCCTACAGTGATTTATCGTTATATCGAACGATTGCGAGGGCTGGGAAGTGAATCCTTAGCTTCTTTCGATGCAGAACGTGTGGCAAAGGTAAATATCGCGTTTCCGAGTCTCCTACAGTGATTTATCGTTATATCGAACGATTGCGAGGGCTGGCAAGTGAATCCTTAGCTTCTTTCGATGCAGAACGTGTGGAAAAGGTGAATATCGCGTTTCCGAGCCTCCTAGAGAGATTTATCGTTATATCGAACGATTGCGAGGGCTGGGAAGTGAATCCTAAGCTTATTTCGATGCAGAACGTGTGGAAAAGGAGAATATCGCGTTTCCGAGTCTCCTACAGTGATTTATCGTTATATCGAACGATTGCGAGGGCTGGGAAGTGAATCCTTAGCTTCTTTCGATGCAGAACGTGTGGCAAAGGTAAATATCGCGTTTCCGAGTCTCCTACCGTGATTTATCGTTATATCGAACGATTGCGAGGGCTGGCAAGTGAATCCTTAGCTTCTTTCGATGCAGAACGTGTGGAAAAGGTGAATATCGCGTTTCCGAGCCTCCTAGAGTGATTTATCGTTATATCGAACGATTGCGAGGGCTGGGAAGTGAATCCTTAGCTTATTTCGATGCAGATCGTGTGGGAAAGGAGAATATCGCGTTTCCGAGTCTCCTACAGTGATTTATCGTTATATCGAACGATTGCGAGGGCTGGGAAGTGAATCCTTAGCTTCTTTCGATGCAGAACGTGTGGCAAAGGTAAATATCGCGTTTCCGAATCTCCTACAGTGATTTATCGTTATATCGAACGATTGCAAGGGCTGGCAAGTGAATCCTTAGCTTCTTTCGATGCAGAACGTGTAGCAAAGGTAAATATCGCGTTTCCGAGTCTCCTACAGTGATTTATCGTTATATCGAACGATTGCGAGGGCTGGGAAGTGAATCCTTAGCTTCTTTCGATGCAGAACGTGTGGCAAAGGTAAATATCGCGTTTCCGAGTCTCCTACAGTGATTTATCGTTATATCGAACGATTGCGAGGGCTGGGAAGTGAATCCTTAGCTTCTTTCGATGCAGAACGTGTGGCAAAGGTAAATATCGCGTTTCCGAGTCTCCTACCGTGATTTATCGTTATATCGAACGATTGCGAGGGCTGGCAAGTGAATCCTTAGCTTCTTTCGATGCAGAACGTGTGGAAAAGGTGAATATCGCGTTTCCGAGCCTCCTAGAGTGATTTATCGTTATATCGAACGATTGCGAGGGCTGGGATGTGAATCCTTAGCTTATTTCGATGCAGATCGTGTGGGAAAGGAGAATATCGCGTTTCCGAGTCTCCTACAGTGATTTATCGTTATATCGAACGATTGCGAGGGCTGGGAAGTGAATCCTTAGCTTCTTTCGATGCAGAACGTGTGGAACAGGTAAATATCGCGTTTCCGAGTCTCCTACAGTGATTTATCGTTATATCGAACGATTGCGAGGGCTGGCAAGTGAATCCTTAGCTTCTTTCGATGCGGAACGTGTGGAAAAGGTGAATATCGCTTTTCCGAGCCTCCTAGAGTGATTTATCGTTATATCGAATGATTGCGAGGGCTGGGAAGTGAATCCTTAGCTTATTTCGATGCAGAACGTGTGGGAAAGGAGAATATCGCGTTTCCGAGTCTCCTACAGTGATTTATCGTTATATCGAACGATTGCGAGGGCTGGGAAGTGAATCCTTAGCTTCTTTCGATGCAGAACGTGTGGAAAAGGTGAATATCGCGTTTCCGAGCCTCCTATAGTGATTTATCGTTATATCGAACGATTGCGAGGGCTGGGAAGTGAATCCTTAGCTTCTTTCGATGCAGAACGTGTGGAAAAGGTAAATATCGCGTTTCCGAGTCTCCTACAGTGATTTATCGTTATATCGAACGATTGCGAGGGCTGGGAAGTGAATCCTTAGCTTCTTTCGATGCAGAACGTGTGGAAAAGGTGAATATCGCGTTTCCGAGCCTCCTAGAGAGATTTATTGTTATATCGAACGATTGCGAGGGCTGGGAAGTGAATCCTTAGCTTATTTCGAAGCAGAACGTGTGGAAAAGGTGAATATCGCGGTTCCGAGCTTCCTAGAGTGATTTATCGTTATATCGAACGATTGCGAGGGCTGGGAAGTGAATCCTTAGCTTATTTCGATGCAGAACGTGTGGAAAAGGAGAATATCGCGTTTCCGAGCCTCCTAGAGTGATTTATCGTTATATCGAACGATTGCGAGGGCTGGCAAGTGAATCCTTAGCTTATTTCGATGCAGAACGTGTGGAAAAGGAGAATATCGCGTTTCCGAATCTCCTACAGTGATTTATCGTTATATCGAACGATTGCGAGGGCTGGGAAGTGAATCCTTAGCTTATTTCGATGCAGAACGTGTGGAAAAGGAGAATATCGCGTTTCCGAGCCTCCTAGAGTGATTTATCGTTATATCGAACGATTGCGAGGGCTGGGAAGTGAATCCTTAGCTTATTTCGATGCAGATCGTGTGGGAAAGGAGAATATCGCGTTTCCGAGTCTCCTACAGTGATTTATCGTTATATCGAACGATTGCGAGGGCTGGGAAGTGAATCCTTAGCTTCTTTCGATGCAGAACGTGTGGCAAAGGTAAATATCGCGTTTCCGAGTCTCCTACAGTGATTTATCGTTATATCGAACGATTGCGAGGGCTGGGAAGTGAATCCTTAGCTTCTTTCGATGCAGAACGTGTGGAAAAGGTAAATATCGCGTTTCCGAGTCTCCTACAGTGATTTATCGTTATATCGAACGATTGCGAGGGCTGGCAAGTGAATCCTTAGCTTCTTTCGATGCAGAACGTGTGGAAAAGGTGAATATCGCGTTTCCGAGCCTCCTAGAGTGATTTATCGTTATATCGAACGATTGCGAGGGCTGGGAAGTGAATCCTTAGCTTATTTCGATGCAGATCGTGTGGGAAAGGAGAATATCGCGTTTCCGAGTCTCCTACAGTGATTTATCGTTATATCGAACGATTGCGAGGGCTGGGAAGTGAATCCTTAGCTTCTTTCGATGCAGAACGTGTGGCAAAGGAAAATATCGCGTTTCCGAGTCTCCTACAGTGATTTATCGTTATATCGAACGATTGCAAGGGCTGGCAAGTGAATCCTTAGCTTCTTTCGATGCAGAACGTGTAGCAAAGGTAAATATCGCGTTTCCGAGTCTCCTACAGTGATTTATCGTTATATCGAACGATTGCGAGGGCTGGGAAGTGAATCCTTAGCTTCTTTCGATGCAGAACGTGTGGAAAAGGTGAATATCGCGTTTCCGAGCCTCCTAGAGTGATTTATCGTTATATCGAACGATTGCGAGGGCTGGGAAGTGAATCCTTAGCTTATTTCGATGCAGATCGTGTGGGAAAGGAGAATATCGCGTTTCCGAGCCTCCTAGAGTGATTTATCGTTATATCGAACGATTGCGAGGGCTGGCAAGTGAATCCTTAGCTTATTTCGATGCAGAACGTGTGGAAAAGGAGAATATCGCGTTTCCGAGCCTCCTAGAGTGATTTATCGTTATATCGAACGATTGCGAGGGCTGGCAAGTGAATCCTTAGCTTATTTCGATGCAGAACGTGTGGAAAAGGAGAATATCGCGTTTCCGAATCTCCTACAGTGATTTATCGTTATATCGAACGATTGCGAGGGCTGGGAAGTGAATCCTTAGCTTATTTCGATGCAGAACGTGTGGAAAAGGAGAATATCGCGTTTCCGAGCCTCCTAGAGTGATTTATCGTTATATCGAACGATTGCGAGGGCTGGGAAGTGAATCCTTAGCTTATTTCGATGCAGATCGTGTGGGAAAGGAGAATATCGCGTTTCCGAGTCTCCTACAGTGATTTATCGTTATATCGAACGATTGCGAGGGCTGGGAAGTGAATCCTTAGCTTCTTTCGATGCAGAACGTGTGGCAAAGGTAAATATCGCGTTTCCGAGTCTCCTACAGTGATTTATCGTTATATCGAACGATTGCGAGGGCTGGGAAGTGAATCCTTAGCTTCTTTCGATGCAGAACGTGTGGAAAAGGTAAATATCGCGTTTCCGAGTCTCCTACAGTGATTTATCGTTATATCGAACGATTGCGAGGGCTGGCAAGTGAATCCTTAGCTTCTTTCGATGCAGAACGTGTGGAAAAGGTGAATATCGCGTTTCCGAGCCTCCTAGAGTGATTTATCGTTATATCGAACGATTGCGAGGGCTGGGAAGTGAATCCTTAGCTTATTTCGATGCAGATCGTGTGGGAAAGGAGAATATCGCGTTTCCGAGTCTCCTACAGTGATTTATCGTTATATCGAACGATTGCGAGGGCTGGGAAGTGAATCCTTAGCTTCTTTCGATGCAGAACGTGTGGCAAAGGAAAATATCGCGTTTCCGAGTCTCCTACAGTGATTTATCGTTATATCGAACGATTGCAAGGGCTGGCAAGTGAATCCTTAGCTTCTTTCGATGCAGAACGTGTAGCAAAGGTAAATATCGCGTTTCCGAGTCTCCTACAGTGATTTATCGTTATATCGAACGATTGCGAGGGCTGGGAAGTGAATCCTTAGCTTCTTTCGATGCAGAACGTGTAGCAAAGGTAAATATCGCGTTTCCGAGTCTCCTACAGTGATTTATCGTTATATCGAACGATTGCGAGGGCTGGGAAGTGAATCCTTAGCTTCTTTCGATGCAGAACGTGTGGAAAAGGTGAATATCGCGTTTCCGAGCCTCCTAGAGTGATTTATCGTTATATCGAACGATTGCGAGGGCTGGGAAGTGAATCCTTAGCTTATTTCGATGCAGATCGTGTGGGAAAGGAGAATATCGCGTTTCCGAGTCTCCTACAGTGATTTATCGTTATATCGAACGATTGCGAGGGCTGGCAAGTGAATCCTTAGCTTCTTTCGATGCAGAACGTGTGGAAAAGGTGAATATCGCGTTTCCGAGCCTCCTAGAGTGATTTATCGTTATATCGAACGATTGCGAGGGCTGGGAAGTGAATCCTTAGCTTATTTCGATGCAGATCGTGTGGGAAAGGAGAATATCGCGTTTCCGAGTCTCCTACAGTGATTTATCGTTATATCGAACGATTGCGAGGGCTGGGAAGTGAATCCTTAGCTTCTTTCGATGCAGAACGTGTGGCAAAGGTAAATATCGCGTTTCCGAGTCTCCTACAGTGATTTATCGTTATATCGAACGATTGCGAGGGCTGGGAAGTGAATCCTTAGCTTCTTTCGATGCAGAACGTGTGGAAAAGGTAAATATCGCGTTTCCGAGTCTCCTACAGTGATTTATCGTTATATCGAACGATTGCGAGGGCTGGCAAGTGAATCCTTAGCTTCTTTCGATGCAGAACGTGTGGAAAAGGTGAATATCGCGTTTCCGAGCCTCCTAGAGTGATTTATCGTTATATCGAACGATTGCGAGGGCTGGGAAGTGAATCCTTAGCTTATTTCGATGCAGATCGTGTGGGAAAGGAAAATATCGCGTTTCCGAGTCTCCTACAGTGATTTATCGTTATATCGAACGATTGCGAGGGCTGGGAAGTGAATCCTTAGCTTCTTTCGATGCAGAACGTGTGGCAAAGGAAAATATCGCGTTTCCGAGTCTCCTACAGTGATTTATCGTTATATCGAACGATTGCAAGGGCTGGCAAGTGAATCCTTAGCTTCTTTCGATGCAGAACGTGTAGCAAAGGTAAATATCGCGTTTCCGAGTCTCCTACAGTGATTTATCGTTATATCGAACGATTGCGAGGGCTGGGAAGTGAATCCTTAGCTTCTTTCGATGCAGAACGTGTGGCAAAGGTAAATATCGCGTTTCCGAGTCTCCTACAGTGATTTATCGTTATATCGAACGATTGCGAGGGCTGGGAAGTGAATCCTTAGCTTATTTCGATGCAGATCGTGTGGGAAAGGAGAATATCGCGTTTCCGAGTCTCCTACAGTGATTTATCGTTATATCGAACGATTGCGAGGGCTGGGAAGTGAATCCTTAGCTTCTTTCGATGCAGAACGTGTGGAATAGGTAAATATCGCGTTTCCGAGTCTCCTACAGTGATTTATCGTTATATCGAACGATTGCGAGGGCTGGCAAGTGAATCCTTAGCTTCTTTCGATGCGGAACGTGTGGAAAAGGTGAATATCGCTTTTCCGAGCCTCCTAGAGTGATTTATCGTTATATCGAATGATTGCGAGGGCTGGGAAGTGAATCCTTAGCTTATTTCGATGCAGAACGTGTGGGAAAGGAGAATATCGCGTTTCCGAGTCTCCTACAGTGATTTATCGTTATATCGAACGATTGCGAGGGCTGGGAAGTGAATCCTTAGCTTCTTTCGATGCAGAACGTGTGGAAAAGGTGAATATCGCGTTTCCGAGCCTCCTATAGTGATTTATCGTTATATCGAACGATTGCGAGGGCTGGGAAGTGAATCCTTAGCTTCTTTCGATGCAGAACGTGTGGAAAAGGTAAATATCGCGTTTCCGAGTCTCCTACAGTGATTTATCGTTATATCGAACGATTGCGAGGGCTGGGAAGTGAATCCTTAGCTTCTTTCGATGCAGAACGTGTGGCAAAGGTAAATATCGCGTTTCCGAGTCTCCTACCGTGATTTATCGTTATATCGAACGATTGCGAGGGCTGGCAAGTGAATCCTTAGCTTCTTTCGATGCGGAACGTGTGGAAAAGGTGAATATCGCTTTTCCGAGCCTCCTAGAGTGATTTATCGTTATATCGAATGATTGCGAGGGCTGGGAAGTGAATCCTTAGCTTCTTTCGATGCAGAACGTGTGGCAAAGGTAAATATCGCGTTTCCGAGTCTCCTACAGTGATTTATCGTTATATCGAACGATTGCGAGGGCTGGGAAGTGAATCCTTAGCTTATTTCGATGCAGATCGTGTGGGAAAGGAGAATATCGCGTTTCCGAGTCTCCTACAGTGATTTATCGTTATATCGAACGATTGCGAGGGCTGGGAAGTGAATCCTTAGCTTCTTTCGATGCAGAACGTGTGAAACAGGTAAATATCGCGTTTCCGAGTCTCCTACAGTGATTTATCGTTATATCGAACGATTGCGAGGGCTGGCAAGTGAATCCTTAGCTTCTTTCGATGCGGAACGTGTGGAAAAGGTGAATATCGCTTTTCCGAGCCTCCTAGAGTGATTTATCGTTATATCGAATGATTGCGAGGGCTGGGAAGTGAATCCTTAGCTTATTTCGATGCAGAACGTGTGGAAAAGGTGAATATCGCGTTTCCGAGCCTCCTAGAGTGATTTATCGTTATATCGAACGATTGCGAGGGCTGGGAAGTGAATCCTTAGCTTCTTTCGATGCAGAACGTGTGGAACAGGTAAATATCGCGTTTCCGAGTCTCCTACAGTGATTTATCGTTATATCGAACGATTGCGAGGGCTGGCAAGTGAATCCTTAGCTTCTTTCGATGCGGAACGTGTGGAAAAGGTGAATATCGCTTTTCCGAGCCTCCTAGAGTGATTTATCGTTATATCGAATGATTGCGAGGGCTGGGAAGTGAATCCTTAGCTTATTTCGATGCAGAACGTGTGGGAAAGGAGAATATCGCGTTTCCGAGTCTCCTACAGTGATTTATCGTTATATCGAACGATTGCGAGGGCTGGGAAGTGAATCCTTAGCTTCTTTCGATGCAGAACGTGTGGAAAAGGTGAATATCGCGTTTCCGAGCCTCCTAGAGTGATTTATCGTTATATCGAACGATTGCGAGGGCTGGGAAGTGAATCCTTAGCTTATTTCGATGCAGAACGTGTGGAAAAGGAGAATATCGCGTTTCCGAGCCTCCTAGAGTGATTTATCGTTATATCGAACGATTGCGAGGGCTGGGAAGTGAATCCTTAGCTTCTTTCGATGCAGAACGTGTGGAAAAGGTAAATATCGCATTTCCGAGTCTCCTACAGTGATTTATCGTTATATCGAACGATTGCGAGGGCTGGGAAGTGAATCCTTAGCTTCTTTCGATGCAGAACGTGTGGCAAAGGAAAATATCGCGTTTCCGAGTCTCCTACAGTGATTTATCGTTATATCGAACGATTGCAAGGGCTGGCAAGTGAATCCTTAGCTTCTTTCGATGCAGAACGTGTAGCAAAGGTAAATATCGCGTTTCCGAGTCTCCTACAGTGATTTATCGTTATATCGAACGATTGCGAGGGCTGGGAAGTGAATCCTTAGCTTCTTTCGATGCAGAACGTGTGGAAAAGGTAAATATCGCGTTTCCGAGTCTCCTACAGTGATTTATCGTTATATCGAACGATTGCGAGGGCTGGCAAGTGAATCCTTAGCTTCTTTCGATGCAGAACGTGTGGAAAAGGTGAATATCGCGTTTCCGAGCCTCCTAGAGTGATTTATCGTTATATCGAACGATTGCGAGGGCTGGGAAGTGAATCCTTAGCTTATTTCGATGCAGATCGTGTGGGAAAGGAGAATATCGCGTTTCCGAGTCTCCTACAGTGATTTATCGTTATATCGAACGATTGCGAGGGCTGGGAAGTGAATCCTTAGCTTCTTTCGATGCAGAACGTGTGGCAAAGGAAAATATCGCGTTTCCGAGTCTCCTACAGTGATTTATCGTTATATCGAACGATTGCAAGGGCTGGCAAGTGAATCCTTAGCTTCTTTCGATGCAGAACGTGTAGCAAAGGTAAATATCGCGTTTCCGAGTCTCCTACAGTGATTTATCGTTATATCGAACGATTGCGAGGGCTGGGAAGTGAATCCTTAGCTTCTTTCGATGCAGAACGTGTGGCAAAGGTAAATATCGCGTTTCCGAGTCTCCTACAGTGATTTATCGTTATATCGAACGATTGCGAGGGCTGGGAAGTGAATCCTTAGCTTATTTCGATGCAGATCGTGTGGGAAAGGAGAATATCGCGTTTCCGAGTCTCCTACAGTGATTTATCGTTATATCGAACGATTGCGAGGGCTGGGAAGTGAATCCTTAGCTTCTTTCGATGCAGAACGTGTGGAACAGGTAAATATCGCGTTTCCGAGTCTCCTACAGTGATTTATCGTTATATCGAACGATTGCGAGGGCTGGCAAGTGAATCCTTAGCTTCTTTCGATGCGGAACGTGTGGAAAAGGTGAATATCGCTTTTCCGAGCCTCCTAGAGTGATTTATCGTTATATCGAATGATTGCGAGGGCTGGGAAGTGAATCCTTAGCTTATTTCGATGCAGAACGTGTGGGAAAGGTAAATATCGCGTTTCCGAGTCTCCTACAGTGATTTATCGTTATATCGAACGATTGCGAGGGCTGGGAAGTGAATCCTTAGCTTCTTTCGATGCAGAACGTGTGGCAAAGGTAAATATCGCGTTTCCGAGTCTCCTACCGTGATTTATCGTTATATCGAACGATTGCGAGGGCTGGCAAGTGAATCCTTAGCTTCTTTCGATGCGGAACGTGTGGAAAAGGTGAATATCGCTTTTCCGAGCCTCCTAGAGTGATTTATCGTTATATCGAATGATTGCGAGGGCTGGGAAGTGAATCCTTAGCTTCTTTCGATGCAGAACGTGTGGCAAAGGTAAATATCGCGTTTCCGAGTCTCCTACAGTGATTTATCGTTATATCGAACGATTGCGAGGGCTGGGAAGTGAATCCTTAGCTTATTTCGATGCAGATCGTGTGGGAAAGGAGAATATCGCGTTTCCGAGTCTCCTACAGTGATTTATCGTTATATCGAACGATTGCGAGGGCTGGCAAGTGAATCCTTAGCTTCTTTCGATGCGGAACGTGTGGAAAAGGTGAATATCGCTTTTCCGAGCCTCCTAGAGTGATTTATCGTTATATCGAATGATTGCGAGGGCTGGGAAGTGAATCCTTAGCTTATTTCGATGCAGAACGTGTGGAAAAGGTGAATATCGCGTTTCCGAGCCTCCTAGAGTGATTTATCGTTATATCGAACGATTGCGAGGGCTGGGAAGTGAATCCTTAGCTTCTTTCGATGCAGAACGTGTGGAACAGGTAAATATCGCGTTTCCGAGTCTCCTACAGTGATTTATCGTTATATCGAACGATTGCGAGGGCTGGCAAGTGAATCCTTAGCTTCTTTCGATGCGGAACGTGTGGAAAAGGTGAATATCGCTTTTCCGAGCCTCCTAGAGTGATTTATCGTTATATCGAATGATTGCGAGGGCTGGGAAGTGAATCCTTAGCTTATTTCGATGCAGAACGTGTGGGAAAGGAGAATATCGCGTTTCCGAGTCTCCTACAGTGATTTATCGTTATATCGAACGATTGCGAGGGCTGGGAAGTGAATCCTTAGCTTCTTTCGATGCAGAACGTGTGGAAAAGGTGAATATCGCGTTTCCGAGCCTCCTAGAGTGATTTATCGTTATATCGAACGATTGCGAGGGCTGGGAAGTGAATCCTTAGCTTATTTCGATGCAGAACGTGTGGAAAAGGAGAATATCGCGTTTCCGAGCCTCCTAGAGTGATTTATCGTTATATCGAACGATTGCGAGGGCTGGGAAGTGAATCCTTAGCTTCTTTCGATGCAGAACGTGTGGAAAAGGTAAATATCGCGTTTTCGAGTCTCCTACAGTGATTTATCGTTATATCGAACGATTGCGAGGGCTGGCAAGTGAATCCTTAGCTTCTTTCGATGCAGAACGTGTGGAAAAGGTGAATATCGCGTTTCCGAGCCTCCTAGAGTGATTTATCGTTATATCGAACGATTGCGAGGGCTGGGAAGTGAATCCATAGCTTATTTCGATGCAGAACGTGTGGGAAAGGAGAATATCGCGTTTCCGAGTCTCCTACAGTGATTTATCGTTATATCGAACGATTGCGAGGGCTGGGAAGTGAATCCTTAGCTTCTTTCGATGCAGAACGTGTGGCAAAGGTAAATATCGCGTTTCCGAGTCTCCTACAGTGATTTATCGTTATATCGAACGATTGCGAGGGCTGGCAAGTGAATCCTTAGCTTCTTTCGATGCAGAACGTGTGGAAAAGGTGAATATCGCGTTTCCGAGCCTCCTAGAGAGATTTATCGTTATATCGAACGATTGCGAGGGCTGGGAAGTGAATCCTTAGCTTATTTCGATGCAGAACGTGTGGGAAAGGAGAATATCGCGTTTCCGAGTCTCCTACAGTGATTTATCGTTATATCGAACGATTGCGAGGGCTGGGAAGTGAATCCTTAGCTTCTTTCGATGCAGAACGTGTGGAAAAGGTGAATATCGCGTTTCCGAGCCTCCTAGAGTGATTTATCGTTATATCGAACGATTGCGAGGGCTGGGAAGTGAATCCTTAGCTTATTTCGATGCAGAACGTGTGGAAAAGGAGAATATCGCGTTTCCGAGCCTCCTAGAGTGATTTATCGTTATATCGAACGATTGCGAGGGCTGGCAAGTGAATCCTTAGCTTCTTTCGATGCAGAACGTGTGGCAAAGGTAAATATCGCGTTTCCGAGTCTCCTACAGTGATTTATCGTTATATCGAACGATTGCGAGGGCTGGGAAGTGAATCCTTAGCTTCTTTCGATGCAGAACGTGTGGAAAAGGTGAATATCGCGTTTCCGAGCCTCCTAGAGTGATTTATCGTTATATCGAACGATTGCGAGGGCTGGGAAGTGAATCCATAGCTTATTTCGATGCAGAACGTGTGGGAAAGGAGAATATCGCGTTTCCGAGTCTCCTACAGTGATTTATCGTTATATCGAACGATTGCGAGGGCTGGCAAGTGAATCCTTAGCTTCTTTCGATGCAGAACGTGTGGCAAAGGTAAATATCGCGTTTCCGAGTCTCCTACAGTGATTTATCGTTATATCGAACGATTGCGAGGGCTGGGAAGTGAATCCTTAGCTTCTTTCGATGCAGAACGTGTGGAAAAGGTGAATATCGCGTTTCCGAGCCTCCTAGAGAGATTTATCGTTATATCGAACGATTGCGAGGGCTGGGAAGTGAATCCTTAGCTTCTTTCGATGCAGAACGTGTGGAAAAGGTGAATATCGCGTTTCCGAGCCTCCTAGAGTGATTTATCGCTATATCGAACGATTGCGAGGGCTGGGAAGTGAATCCTTAGCTTCTTTCGATGCAGAACGTGTGGAAAAGGTGAATATCGCGTTTCCGAGCCTCCTAGAGTGATTTATCGCTATATCGAACGATTGCGAGGGCTGGGAAGTGAATCCTTAGCTTATTTCGATGCAGAACGTGTGGAAAAGGAGAATATCGCGTTTCCGAATCTCCTACAGTGATTTATCGTTATATCGAACGATTGCGAGGGCTGGGAAGTGAATCCTTAGCTTATTTCGATGCAGAACGTGTGGAAAAGGAGAATATCGCGTTTCCGAGCCTCCTAGAGTGATTTATCGTTATATCGAACGATTGCGAGGGCTGGCAAGTGAATCCTTAGCTTATTTCGATGCAGAACGTGTGGAAAAGGAGAATATCGCGTTTCCGAATCTCCTACAGTGATTTATCGTTATATCGAACGATTGCGAGGGCTGGGAAGTGAATCCTTAGCTTATTTCGATGCAGAACGTGTGGAAAAGGAGAATATCGCGTTTCCGAGCCTCCTAGAGTGATTTATCGTTATATCGAACGATTGCGCGGGCTGGCAAGTGAATCCTTAGCTTCTTTCGATGCAGAACGTGTGGCAAAGGTAAATATCGCGTTTCCGAGTCTCCTACAGTGATTTATCGTTATATCGAACGATTGCGAGGGCTGGGAAGTGAATCCTTAGCTTCTTTCGATGCAGAACGTGTGGAAAAGGTGAATATCGCGTTTCCGAGCCTCCTAGAGTGATTTATCGTTATATCGAAAGATTGCGAGGGCTGGGAAGTGAATCCTTAGCTTATTTCGATGCAGAACGTGTGGAAAAGGAGAATATCGCGTTTCCGAATCTCCTACAGTGATTTATCGTTATATCGAACGATTGCGAGGGCTGGGAAGTGAATCCTTAGCTTATTTCGATGCAGAACGTGTGGCAAAGGTAAATATCGCGTTTCCGAGCCTCCTAGAGTGATTTATCGTTATATCGAACGATTGCGAGGGCTGGGAAGTGAATCCTTAGCTTATTTCGAAGCAGAACGTGTGGAAAAGGTGAATATCGCGGTTCCGAGCCTCCTAGAGTGATTTATCGTTATATCGAACGATTGCGAGGGCTGGGAAGTGAATCCTTAGCTTATTTCGATGCAGAACGTGTGGAAAAGGTAAATATCGCGTTTCCGAGTCTCCTACAGTGATTTATCGTTATATCGAACGATTGCGAGGGCTGGGAAGTGAATCCTTAGCTTATTTCGATGCAGAACGTGTGGAAAAGCAGAATATCGCGTTTCCGAGCCTCCTAGAGTGATTTATCGTTATATCGAACGATTGCGAGGGCTGGGAAGTGAATCCTTAGCTTCTTTCGATGCAGAACGTGTGGAAAAGGTAAATATCGCGTTTCCGAATCTCCTACAGTGATTTATCGTTATATCGAACGATTGCGAGGGCTGGCAAGTGAATCCTTAGCTTCTTTCGATGCAGAACGTGTGGCAAAGGTAAATATCGCGTTTCCGAGTCTCCTACAGTGATTTATCGTTATATCGAACGATTGCGAGGGCTGGGAAGTGAATCCTTAGCTTATTTCGATGCAGAACGTGTGGAAAAGGAGAATATCGCGTTTCCGAGCTTCCTAGAGTGATTTATCGTTATATCGAACGATTGCGAGGGCTGGGAAGTGAATCCTTAGCTTATTTCGATGCAGAACGTGTGGAAAAGGAGAATATCGCGTTTCCGAGCCTCCTAGAGTGATTTATCGTTATATCGAACGATTGCGAGGGCTGGGAAGTGAATCCTTAGCTTCTTTCGATGCAGAACGTGTGGAAAAGGTGAATATCGCGTTTCCGAGCCTCCTAGAGTGATTTATCGCTATATCGAACGATTGCGAGGGCTGGGAAGTGAATCCTTAGCTTATTTCGATGCAGAACGTGTGGAAAAGGAGAATATCGCGTTTCCGAATCTCCTACAGTGATTTATCGTTATATCGAACGATTGCGAGGGCTGGGAAGTGAATCCTTAGCTTCTTTCGATGCAGAACGTGTGGAAAAGGTGAATATCGCGTTTCCGAGCCTCCTAGAGTGATTTATCGCTATATCGAACGATTGCGAGGGCTGGGAAGTGAATCCTTAGCTTATTTCGATGCAGAACGTGTGGAAAAGGAGAATATCGCGTTTCCGAATCTCCTACAGTGATTTATCGTTATATCGAACGATTGCGAGGGCTGGGAAGTGAATCCTTAGCTTATTTCGATGCAGAACGTGTGGAAAAGGAGAATATCGCGTTTCCGAGTCTCCTACAGTGATTTATCGTTATATCGAACGATTGCGAGGGCTGGCAAGTGAATCCTTAGCTTCTTTCGATGCAGAACGTGTGGCAAAGGTAAATATCGCGTTTCCGAGTCTCCTACAGTGATTTATCGTTATATCGAACGATTGCGAGGGCTGGGAAGTGAATCCTTAGCTTATTTCGATGCAGAACGTGTGGAAAAGGAGAATATCGCGTTTCCGAGCTTCCTAGAGTGATTTATCGTTATATCGAACGATTGCGAGGGCTGGGAAGTGAATCCTTAGCTTATTTCGATGCAGAACGTGTGGAAAAGGAGAATATCGCGTTTCCGAGCCTCCTAGAGTGATTTATCGTTATATCGAACGATTGCGAGGGCTGGGAAGTGAATCCTTAGCTTATTTCGATGCAGAACGTGTGGAAAAGGAGAATATCGCGTTTCCGAGCCTCCTAGAGTGATTTATCGTTATATCGAACGATTGCGAGGGCTGGCAAGTGAATCCTTAGCTTCTTTCGATGCAGAACGTGTGGCAAAGGTAAATATCGCGTTTCCGAGTCTCCTACAGTGATTTATCGTTATATCGAACGATTGCGAGGGCTGGGAAGTGAATCCTTAGCTTCTTTCGATGCAGAACGTGTGGAAAAGGTGAATATCGCGTTTCCGAGCCTCCTAGAGTGATTTATCGTTATATCGAACGATTGCGAGGGCTGGGAAGTGAATCCTTAGCTTATTTCGAAGCAGAACGTGTGGAAAAGGTGAATATCGCGGTTCCGAGCCTCCTAGAGTGATTTATCGTTATATCGAACGATTGCGATGGCTGGGAAGTGAATCCTTAGCTTCTTTCGATGCAGAACGTGTGGAAAAGGTGAATATCGCGTTTCCGAGCCTCCTAGAGTGATTTATCGCTATATCGAACGATTGCGAGGGCTGGGAAGTGAATCCTTAGCTTCTTTCGATGCAGAACGTGTGGAAAAGGTGAATATCGCGTTTCCGAGCCTCCTAGAGTGATTTATCGCTATATCGAACGATTGCGAGGGCTGGGAAGTGAATCCTTAGCTTATTTCGATGCAGAACGTGTGGAAAAGGAGAATATCGCGTTTCCGAATCTCCTACAGTGATTTATCGTTATATCGAACGATTGCGAGGGCTGGGAAGTGAATCCTTAGCTTATTTCGATGCAGAACGTGTGGAAAAGGAGAATATCGCGTTTCCGAGCCTCCTAGAGTGATTTATCGTTATATCGAACGATTGCGAGGGCTGGCAAGTGAATCCTTAGCTTCTTTCGATGCAGAACGTGTGGCAAAGGTAAATATCGCGTTTCCGAGTCTCCTACAGTGATTTATCGTTATATCGAACGATTGCGAGGGCTGGGAAGTGAATCCTTAGCTTCTTTCGATGCAGAACGTGTGGAAAAGGTGAATATCGCGTTTCCGAGCCTCCTAGAGTGATTTATCGTTATATCGAAAGATTGCGAGTGCTGGGAAGTGAATCCTTAGCTTATTTCGATGCAGAACGTGTGGAAAAGGAGAATATCGCGTTTCCGAATCTCCTACAGTGATTTATCGTTATATCGAACGATTGCGAGGGCTGGGAAGTGAATCCTTAGCTTATTTCGATGCAGAACGTGTGGCAAAGGTAAATATCGCGTTTCCGAGCCTCCTAGAGTGATTTATCGTTATATCGAACGATTGCGAGGGCTGGGAAGTGAATCCTTAGCTTATTTCGAAGCAGAACGTGTGGAAAAGGTGAATATCGCGGTTCCGAGCCTCCTAGAGTGATTTATCGTTATATCGAACGATTGCGAGGGCTGGGAAGTGAATCCTTAGCTTATTTCGATGCAGAACGTGTGGAAAAGGTAAATATCGCGTTTCCGAGTCTCCTACAGTGATTTATCGTTATATCGAACGATTGCGAGGGCTGGCAAGTGAATCCTTAGCTTCTTTCGATGCAGAACGTGTGGCAAAAGTAAATATCGCGTTTCCGAGTCTCCTACAGTGATTTATCGTTATATCGAACGATTGCGAGGGCTGGGAAGTGAATCCTTAGCTTATTTCGATGCAGAACGTGTGGGAAAGGAGAATATCGCGTTTCCGAGTCTCCTACAGTGATTTATCGTTATATCGAACGATTGCGAGGGCTGGGAAGTGAATCCTTAGCTTCTTTCGATGCAGAACGTGTGGAAAAGGTGAATATCGCGTTTCCGAGCCTCCTATAGTGATTTATCGTTATATCGAACGATTGCGAGGGCTGGGAAGTGAATCCTTAGCTTCTTTCGATGCAGAACGTGTGGAAAAGGTAAATATCGCGTTTCCGAGTCTCCTACAGTGATTTATCGTTATATCGAACGATTGCGAGGGCTGGGAAGTGAATCCTTAGCTTCTTTCGATGCAGAACGTGTGGCAAAGGTAAATATCGCGTTTCCGAGTCTCCTACCGTGATTTATCGTTATATCGAACGATTGCGAGGGCTGGCAAGTGAATCCTTAGCTTCTTTCGATGCGGAACGTGTGGAAAAGGTGAATATCGCTTTTCCGAGCCTCCTAGAGTGATTTATCGTTATATCGAATGATTGCGAGGGCTGGGAAGTGAATCCTTAGCTTCTTTCGATGCAGAACGTGTGGCAAAGGTAAATATCGCGTTTCCGAGTCTCCTACAGTGATTTATCGTTATATCGAACGATTGCGAGGGCTGGGAAGTGAATCCTTAGCTTATTTCGATGCAGATCGTGTGGGAAAGGAGAATATCGCGTTTCCGAGTCTCCTACAGTGATTTATCGTTATATCGAACGATTGCGAGGGCTGGCAAGTGAATCCTTAGCTTCTTTCGATGCGGAACGTGTGGAAAAGGTGAATATCGCTTTTCCGAGCCTCCTAGAGTGATTTATCGTTATATCGAATGATTGCGAGGGCTGGGAAGTGAATCCTTAGCTTATTTCGATGCAGAACGTGTGGAAAAGGTGAATATCGCGTTTCCGAGCCTCCTAGAGTGATTTATCGTTATATCGAACGATTGCGAGGGCTGGGAAGTGAATCCTTAGCTTCTTTCGATGCAGAACGTGTGGAACAGGTAAATATCGCGTTTCCGAGTCTCCTACAGTGATTTATCGTTATATCGAACGATTGCGAGGGCTGGCAAGTGAATCCTTAGCTTCTTTCGATGCGGAACGTGTGGAAAAGGTGAATATCGCTTTTCCGAGCCTCCTAGAGTGATTTATCGTTATATCGAATGATTGCGAGGGCTGGGAAGTGAATCCTTAGCTTATTTCGATGCAGAACGTGTGGGAAAGGAGAATATCGCGTTTCCGAGTCTCCTACAGTGATTTATCGTTATATCGAACGATTGCGAGGGCTGGGAAGTGAATCCTTAGCTTCTTTCGATGCAGAACGTGTGGAAAAGGTGAATATCGCGTTTCCGAGCCTCCTAGAGTGATTTATCGTTATATCGAACGATTGCGAGGGCTGGGAAGTGAATCCTTAGCTTATTTCGATGCAGAACGTGTGGAAAAGGAGAATATCGCGTTTCCGAGCCTCCTAGAGTGATTTATCGTTATATCGAACGATTGCGAGGGCTGGGAAGTGAATCCTTAGCTTCTTTCGATGCAGAACGTGTGGAAAAGGTAAATATCGCGTTTTCGAGTCTCCTACAGTGATTTATCGTTATATCGAACGATTGCGAGGGCTGGCAAGTGAATCCTTAGCTTCTTTCGATGCAGAACGTGTGGAAAAGGTGAATATCGCGTTTCCGAGCCTCCTAGAGTGATTTATCGTTATATCGAACGATTGCGAGGGCTGGGAAGTGAATCCATAGCTTATTTCGATGCAGAACGTGTGGGAAAGGAGAATATCGCGTTTCCGAGTCTCCTACAGTGATTTATCGTTATATCGAACGATTGCGAGGGCTGGGAAGTGAATCCTTAGCTTCTTTCGATGCAGAACGTGTGGCAAAGGTAAATATCGCGTTTCCGAGTCTCCTACAGTGATTTATCGTTATATCGAACGATTGCGAGGGCTGGCAAGTGAATCCTTAGCTTCTTTCGATGCAGAACGTGTGGAAAAGGTGAATATCGCGTTTCCGAGCCTCCTAGAGAGATTTATCGTTATATCGAACGATTGCGAGGGCTGGGAAGTGAATCCTTAGCTTATTTCGATGCAGAACGTGTGGGAAAGGAGAATATCGCGTTTCCGAGTCTCCTACAGTGATTTATCGTTATATCGAACGATTGCGAGGGCTGGGAAGTGAATCCTTAGCTTCTTTCGATGCAGAACGTGTGGAAAAGGTGAATATCGCGTTTCCGAGCCTCCTAGAGTGATTTATCGTTATATCGAACGATTGCGAGGGCTGGGAAGTGAATCCTTGGCTTATTTCGATGCAGAACGTGTGGAAAAGGAGAATATCGCGTTTCCGAGCCTCCTAGAGTGATTTATCGTTATATCGAACGATTGCGAGGGCTGGCAAGTGAATCCTTAGCTTCTTTCGATGCAGAACGTGTGGCAAAGGTAAATATCGCGTTTCCGAGTCTCCTACAGTGATTTATCGTTATATCGAACGATTGCGAGGGCTGGGAAGTGAATCCTTAGCTTCTTTCGATGCAGAACGTGTGGAAAAGGTGAATATCGCGTTTCCGAGCCTCCTAGAGTGATTTATCGTTATATCGAACGATTGCGAGGGCTGGGAAGTGAATCCATAGCTTATTTCGATGCAGAACGTGTGGGAAAGGAGAATATCGCGTTTCCGAGTCTCCTACAGTGATTTATCGTTATATCGAACGATTGCGAGGGCTGGCAAGTGAATCCTTAGCTTCTTTCGATGCAGAACGTGTGGCAAAGGTAAATATCGCGTTTCCGAGTCTCCTACAGTGATTTATCGTTATATCGAACGATTGCGAGGGCTGGGAAGTGAATCCTTAGCTTCTTTCGATGCAGAACGTGTGGAAAAGGTGAATATCGCGTTTCCGAGCCTCCTAGAGAGATTTATCGTTATATCGAACGATTGCGAGGGCTGGGAAGTGAATCCTTAGCTTCTTTCGATGCAGAACGTGTGGAAAAGGTGAATATCGCGTTTCCGAGCCTCCTAGAGTGATTTATCGCTATATCGAACGATTGCGAGGGCTGGGAAGTGAATCCTTAGCTTCTTTCGATGCAGAACGTGTGGAAAAGGTGAATATCGCGTTTCCGAGCCTCCTAGAGTGATTTATCGCTATATCGAACGATTGCGAGGGCTGGGAAGTGAATCCTTAGCTTATTTCGATGCAGAACGTGTGGAAAAGGAGAATATCGCGTTTCCGAATCTCCTACAGTGATTTATCGTTATATCGAACGATTGCGAGGGCTGGGAAGTGAATCCTTAGCTTATTTCGATGCAGAACGTGTGGAAAAGGAGAATATCGCGTTTCCGAGCCTCCTAGAGTGATTTATCGTTATATCGAACGATTGCGAGGGCTGGCAAGTGAATCCTTAGCTTATTTCGATGCAGAACGTGTGGAAAAGGAGAATATCGCGTTTCCGAATCTCCTACAGTGATTTATCGTTATATCGAACGATTGCGAGGGCTGGGAAGTGAATCCTTAGCTTATTTCGATGCAGAACGTGTGGAAAAGGAGAATATCGCGTTTCCGAGCCTCCTAGAGTGATTTATCGTTATATCGAACGATTGCGCGGGCTGGCAAGTGAATCCTTAGCTTCTTTCGATGCAGAACGTGTGGCAAAGGTAAATATCGCGTTTCCGAGTCTCCTACAGTGATTTATCGTTATATCGAACGATTGCGAGGGCTGGGAAGTGAATCCTTAGCTTCTTTCGATGCAGAACGTGTGGAAAAGGTGAATATCGCGTTTCCGAGCCTCCTAGAGTGATTTATCGTTATATCGAAAGATTGCGAGGGCTGGGAAGTGAATCCTTAGCTTATTTCGATGCAGAACGTGTGGAAAAGGAGAATATCGCGTTTCCGAATCTCCTACAGTGATTTATCGTTATATCGAACGATTGCGAGGGCTGGGAAGTGAATCCTTAGCTTATTTCGATGCAGAACGTGTGGCAAAGGTAAATATCGCGTTTCCGAGCCTCCTAGAGTGATTTATCGTTATATCGAACGATTGCGAGGGCTGGGAAGTGAATCCTTAGCTTATTTCGAAGCAGAACGTGTGGAAAAGGTGAATATCGCGGTTCCGAGCCTCCTAGAGTGATTTATCGTTATATCGAACGATTGCGAGGGCTGGGAAGTGAATCCTTAGCTTATTTCGATGCAGAACGTGTGGAAAAGGTAAATATCGCGTTTCCGAGTCTCCTACAGTGATTTATCGTTATATCGAACGATTGCGAGGGCTGGGAAGTGAATCCTTAGCTTATTTCGATGCAGAACGTGTGGAAAAGCAGAATATCGCGTTTCCGAGCCTCCTAGAGTGATTTATCGTTATATCGAACGATTGCGAGGGCTGGGAAGTGAATCCTTAGCTTCTTTCGATGCAGAACGTGTGGAAAAGGTAAATATCGCGTTTCCGAATCTCCTACAGTGATTTATCGTTATATCGAACGATTGCGAGGGCTGGCAAGTGAATCCTTAGCTTCTTTCGATGCAGAACGTGTGGCAAAGGTAAATATCGCGTTTCCGAGTCTCCTACAGTGATTTATCGTTATATCGAACGATTGCGAGGGCTGGGAAGTGAATCCTTAGCTTATTTCGATGCAGAACGTGTGGAAAAGGAGAATATCGCGTTTCCGAGCTTCCTAGAGTGATTTATCGTTATATCGAACGATTGCGAGGGCTGGGAAGTGAATCCTTAGCTTATTTCGATGCAGAACGTGTGGAAAAGGAGAATATCGCGTTTCCGAGCCTCCTAGAGTGATTTATCGTTATATCGAACGATTGCGAGGGCTGGGAAGTGAATCCTTAGCTTCTTTCGATGCAGAACGTGTGGAAAAGGTGAATATCGCGTTTCCGAGCCTCCTAGAGTGATTTATCGCTATATCGAACGATTGCGAGGGCTGGGAAGTGAATCCTTAGCTTATTTCGATGCAGAACGTGTGGAAAAGGAGAATATCGCGTTTCCGAATCTCCTACAGTGATTTATCGTTATATCGAACGATTGCGAGGGCTGGGAAGTGAATCCTTAGCTTATTTCGATGCAGAACGTGTGGAAAAGGAGAATATCGCGTTTCCGAGTCTCCTACAGTGATTTATCGTTATATCGAACGATTGCGAGGGCTGGCAAGTGAATCCTTAGCTTCTTTCGATGCAGAACGTGTGGCAAAGGTAAATATCGCGTTTCCGAGTCTCCTACAGTGATTTATCGTTATATCGAACGATTGCGAGGGCTGGGAAGTGAATCCTTAGCTTATTTCGATGCAGAACGTGTGGAAAAGGAGAATATCGCGTTTCCGAGCTTCCTAGAGTGATTTATCGTTATATCGAACGATTGCGAGGGCTGGGAAGTGAATCCTTAGCTTATTTCGATGCAGAACGTGTGGAAAAGGAGAATATCGCGTTTCCGAGCCTCCTAGAGTGATTTATCGTTATATCGAACGATTGCGAGGGCTGGGAAGTGAATCCTTAGCTTATTTCGATGCAGAACGTGTGGAAAAGGAGAATATCGCGTTTCCGAGCCTCCTAGAGTGATTTATCGTTATATCGAACGATTGCGAGGGCTGGCAAGTGAATCCTTAGCTTCTTTCGATGCAGAACGTGTGGCAAAGGTAAATATCGCGTTTCCGAGTCTCCTACAGTGATTTATCGTTATATCGAACGATTGCGAGGGCTGGGAAGTGAATCCTTAGCTTCTTTCGATGCAGAACGTGTGGAAAAGGTGAATATCGCGTTTCCGAGCCTCCTAGAGTGATTTATCGTTATATCGAACGATTGCGAGGGCTGGGAAGTGAATCCTTAGCTTATTTCGAAGCAGAACGTGTGGAAAAGGTGAATATCGCGGTTCCGAGCCTCCTAGAGTGATTTATCGTTATATCGAACGATTGCGATGGCTGGGAAGTGAATCCTTAGCTTCTTTCGATGCAGAACGTGTGGAAAAGGTGAATATCGCGTTTCCGAGCCTCCTAGAGTGATTTATCGCTATATCGAACGATTGCGAGGGCTGGGAAGTGAATCCTTAGCTTCTTTCGATGCAGAACGTGTGGAAAAGGTGAATATCGCGTTTCCGAGCCTCCTAGAGTGATTTATCGCTATATCGAACGATTGCGAGGGCTGGGAAGTGAATCCTTAGCTTATTTCGATGCAGAACGTGTGGAAAAGGAGAATATCGCGTTTCCGAATCTCCTACAGTGATTTATCGTTATATCGAACGATTGCGAGGGCTGGGAAGTGAATCCTTAGCTTATTTCGATGCAGAACGTGTGGAAAAGGAGAATATCGCGTTTCCGAGCCTCCTAGAGTGATTTATCGTTATATCGAACGATTGCGAGGGCTGGCAAGTGAATCCTTAGCTTCTTTCGATGCAGAACGTGTGGCAAAGGTAAATATCGCGTTTCCGAGTCTCCTACAGTGATTTATCGTTATATCGAACGATTGCGAGGGCTGGGAAGTGAATCCTTAGCTTCTTTCGATGCAGAACGTGTGGAAAAGGTGAATATCGCGTTTCCGAGCCTCCTAGAGTGATTTATCGTTATATCGAAAGATTGCGAGTGCTGGGAAGTGAATCCTTAGCTTATTTCGATGCAGAACGTGTGGAAAAGGAGAATATCGCGTTTCCGAATCTCCTACAGTGATTTATCGTTATATCGAACGATTGCGAGGGCTGGGAAGTGAATCCTTAGCTTATTTCGATGCAGAACGTGTGGCAAAGGTAAATATCGCGTTTCCGAGCCTCCTAGAGTGATTTATCGTTATATCGAACGATTGCGAGGGCTGGGAAGTGAATCCTTAGCTTATTTCGAAGCAGAACGTGTGGAAAAGGTGAATATCGCGGTTCCGAGCCTCCTAGAGTGATTTATCGTTATATCGAACGATTGCGAGGGCTGGGAAGTGAATCCTTAGCTTATTTCGATGCAGAACGTGTGGAAAAGGTAAATATCGCGTTTCCGAGTCTCCTACAGTGATTTATCGTTATATCGAACGATTGCGAGGGCTGGCAAGTGAATCCTTAGCTTCTTTCGATGCAGAACGTGTGGCAAAAGTAAATATCGCGTTTCCGAGTCTCCTACAGTGATTTATCGTTATATCGAACGATTGCGAGGGCTGGGAAGTGAATCCTTAGCTTATTTCGATGCAGAACGTGTGGAAAAGGAGAATATCGCGTTTCCGAGCTTCCTAGAGTGATTTATCGTTATATCGAACGATTGCGAGGGCTGGGAAGTGAATCCTTAACTTATTTCGATGCAGAACGTGTGGAAAAGGAGAATATCGCGTTTCCGAGCCTCCTAGAGTGATTTATCGTTATATCGAACGATTGCGAGGGCTGGGAAGTGAATCCTTAGCTTCTTTCGATGCAGAACGTGTGGAAAAGGTGAATATCGCGTTTCCGAGCCTCCTAGAGTGATTTATCGTTATATCGAACGATTGCGAGGGCTGGGAAGTGAATCCTTAGCTTATTTCGAAGCAGAACGTGTGGAAAAGGTGAATATCGCGGTTCCGAGCCTCCTAGAGTGATTTATCGTTATATCGAACGATTGCGAGGGCTGGGAAGTGAATCCTTAGCTTATTTCGATGCAGAACGTGTGGAAAAGGAGAATATCGCGTTTCCGAGCCTCCTAGAGTGATTTATCGTTATATCGAACGATTGCGAGGGCTGGGAAGTGAATCCTTAGCTTCTTTCGATGCAGAACGTGTGGAAAAGGTAAATATCGCGTTTCCGAGTCTCCTACAGTGATTTATCGTTATATCGAACGATTGCGAGGGCTGGCAAGTGAATCCTTAGCTTATTTCGATGCAGAACGTGTGGCAAAGGTAAATATCGCGTTTCCGAGTCTCCTACAGTGATTTATCGTTATATCGAAAGATTGCGAGGGCTGGCAAGTGAATCCTTAGCTTCTTTCGATGCAGAACGTGTGGCAAAGGTAAATATCGCGTTTCCGAGTCTCCTACAGTGATTTATCGTTATATCGAACCATTGCGAGGGCTGGGAAGTGAATCCTTAGCTTATTTCGATGCAGAACGTGTGGAAAAGGAGAATATCGCGTTTCCGAGCTTCCTAGAGTGGTTTATCGTTATATCGAACGATTGCGAGGGCTGGGAAGTGAATCCTTAGCTTATTTCGATGCAGAACGTGTGGAAAAGGAGAATATCGCGTTTCCGAGCCTCCTAGAGTGATTTATCGTTATATCGAACGATTGCGAGGGCTGGGAAGTGAATCCTTAGCTTATTTCGATGCAGAACGTGTGGAAAAGGAGAATATCGCGTTTCCGAGCCTCCTAGAGTGATTTATCGCTATATCGAACGATTGCGAGGGCTGGGAAGTGAATCCTTAGCTTACTTCGATGCAGAACGTGTGGAAAAGGAGAATATCGCGTTTCCGAATCTCCTACAGTGATTTATCGTTATATCGAACGATTGCGAGGGCTGGGAAGTGAATCCTTAGCTTATTTCGATGCAGAACGTGTGGAAAAGGAGAATATCGCGTTTCCGAGCCTCCTAGAGTGATTTATCGTTATATCGAACGATTGCGAGGGCTGGCAAGTGAATCCTTAGCTTCTTTCGATGCAGAACGTGTGGCAAAGGTAAATATCGCGTTTCCGAGTCTCCTACAGTGATTTATCGTTATATCGAACGATTGCGAGGGCTGGGAAGTGAATCCTTAGCTTATTTCGATGCAGAACGTGTGGCAAAGGTAAATATCGCGTTTCCGAGCCTCCTAGAGTGATTTATCGTTATATCGAACGATTGCGAGGGCTGGGAAGTGAATCCTTAGCTTATTTCGAAGCAGAACGTGTGGAAAAGGTGAATATCGCGGTTCCGAGCCTCCTAGAGTGATTTATCGTTATATCGAACGATTGCGAGGGCTGGGAAGTGAATCCTTAGCTTATTTCGATGCAGAACGTGTGGAAAAGGTAAATATCGCGTTTCCGAGTCTCCTACAGTGATTTATCGTTATATCGAACGATTGCGAGGGCTGGCAAGTGAATCCTTAGCTTCTTTCGATGCAGAACGTGTGGCAAAGGTAAATATCGCGTTTCCGAGTCTCCTACAGTGATTTATCGTTATATCGAACGATTGCGAGGGCTGGGAAGTGAATCCTTAGCTTATTTCGATGCAGAACGTGTGGAAAAGGAGAATATCGCGTTTCCGAGCTTCCTAGAGTGATTTATCGTTATATCGAACGATTGCGAGGGCTGGGAAGTGAATCCTTAACTTATTTCGATGCAGAACGTGTGCAAAAGGAGAATATCGCGTTTCCGAGCCTCCTAGAGTGATTTATCGTTATATCGAACGATTGCGAGGGCTGGGAAGTGAATCCTTAGCTTATTTCGATGCAGAACGTGTGGAAAAGGAGAATATCGCGTTTCCGAGCCTCCTAGAGTGATTTATCGTTATATCGAACGATTGCGAGGGCTGGGAAGTGAATCCTTAGCTTCTTTCGATGCAGAACGTGTGGAAAAGGTAAATATCGCGTTTCCGAGTCTCCTACAGTGATTTATCGTTATATCGAACGATTGCGAGGGCTGGCAAGTGAATCCTTAGCTTCTTTCGATGCAGAACGTGTGGCAAAGGTAAATATCGCGTTTCCGAGTCTCCTACAGTGATTTATCGTTATATCGAACGATTGCGAGGGCTGGCAAGTGAATCCTTAGCTTCTTTCGATGCAGAACGTGTGGAAAAGGTGAATATCGCGTTTCCGAGCCTCCTAGAGTGATTTATCTTTATATCGAACGATTGCGAGGGCTGGGAAGTGAATCCTTAGCTTATTTCGATGCAGAACGTGTGGAAAAGGAGAATATCGCGTTTCCGAGTCTCCTACAGTGATTTATCGTTATATCGAACGATTGCGAGGGCTGGGAAGTGAATCCTTAGCTTCTTTCGATGCAGAAAGTGTGGCAAAGGTAAATATCGCGTTTCCGAGTCTCCTACCGTGATTTATCGTTATATCGAACGATTGCGAGGGCTGGGAAGTGAATCCTTAGCTTATTTCGATGCAGAACGTGTGGAAAAGGAGAATATCGCGTTTCCGAATCTCCTACAGTGATTTATCGTTATATCGAACGATTGCGAGGGCTGGCAAGTGAATCCTTAGCTTCTTTCGATGCAGAACGTGTGGCAAAGGTAAATATCGCGTTTCCGAGTCTCCTACAGTGATTTATCGTTATATCGAACGATTGCGAGGGCTGGGAAGTGAATCCTTAGCTTATTTCGATGCAGAACGTGTGGAAAAGGAGAATATCGCGTTTCCGAGCTTCCTAGAGTGATTTATCGTTATATCGAACGATTGCGAGGGCTGGGAAGTGAATCCTTAGCTTATTTCGATGCAGAACGTGTGGAAAAGGAGAATATCGCGTTTCCGAGCCTCCTAGAGTGATTTATCGTTATATCGAACGATTGCGAGGGCTGGGAAGTGAATCCTTAGCTTCTTTCGATGCAGAACGTGTGGAAAAGGAGAATATCGCGTTTCCGAGCCTCCTAGAGTGATTTATCGTTATATCGAACGATTGCGAGGGCTGGGAAGTGAATCCTTAGCTTCTTTCGATGCAGAACGTGTGGAAAAGGTGAATATCGCGTTTCCGAGCCTCCTAGAGTGATTTATCGTTATATCGAACGATTGCGAGGGCTGGGAAGTGAATCCTTAGCTTATTTCGAAGCAGAACATGTGGCAAAGGTAAATATCGCGTTTCCGAGTCTCCTACAGTGATTTATCGTTATATCTAACGATTGCGAGGGCTGGGAAGTGAATCCTTAGCTTCTTTCGATGCAGAACGTGTGGCAAAGGTAAATATCGCGTTTCCGAGTCTCCTACAGTGATTTATCGTTATATCGAACGATTGCGAGGGCTGGGAAGTGAATCCTTAGCTCATTTCGATGCAGAACGTGTGGAAAAGGAGAATATCGCGTTTCCGAGCCTCCTAGAGTGATTTATCGTTATATCGAACGATTGCGAGGGCTGGGAAGTGAATCCTTAGCTTATTTCGATGCAGAACGTGTGGAAAAGGAGAATATCGCGTTTCCGAGCCTCCTAGAGTGATTTATCGTTATATCGAACGATTGCGAGGGCTGGGAAGTGAATCCTTAGCTTCTTTCGATGCAGAACGTGTGGCAAAGGTAAATATCGCGTTTCCGAGTCTCCTACAGTGATTTATCGTTATATCGAACGATTGCGAGGGCTGGGAAGTGAATCCTTAGCTCATTTCGATGCAGAACGTGTGGAAAAGGAGAATATCGCGTTTCCGAGCCTCCTAGAGTGATTTATCGTTATATCGAACGATTGCGAGGGCTGGGAAGTGAATCCTTAGCTTCTTTCGATGCAGAACGTGTGGAAAAGGTGAATATCGCGTTTCCGAGCCTCCTAGAGTGATTTATCGTTATATCGAACGATTGCGAGGGCTGGGAAGTGAATCCTTAGCTTATTTCGAAGCAGAACGTGTGGCAAAGGTAAATATCGCGTTTCCGAGTCTCCTACAGTGATTTATCGTTATATCGAACGATTGCGAGGGCTGGGAAGTGAATCCTTAGCTTCTTTCGATGCAGAACGTGTGGCAAAGGTAAATATCGCGTTTCCGAGTCTCCTACAGTGATTTATCGTTATATCGAACGATTGCGAGGGCTGGGAAGTGAATCCTTAGCTTATTTCGATGCAGAACGTGTGGCAAAGGTAAATATCGCGTTTCCGAGTCTCCTACAGTGATTTATCGTTATATCGAACGATTGCGAGGGCTGGGAAGTGAATCCTTAGCTTATTTCGATGCAGAACGTGTGGAAAAGGTGAATATCGCGTTTCCGAGCCTCCTAGAGTGATTTATCGTTATATCGAACGATTGCGAGGGCTGGGAAGTGAATCCTTAGCTTATTTCGATGCAGAACGTGTGGAAAAGGAGAATATCGCGTTTCCGAATCTCCTACAGTGATTTATCGTTATATCGAACGATTGCGAGGGCTGGGAAGTGAATCCTTAGCTTATTTCGATGCAGAACTTGTGGAAAAGGAGAATATCGCGTTTCCGAGCCTCCTAGAGTGATTTATCGTTATATCGAACGATTGCGAGGGCTGGCAAGTGAATCCTTAGCTTCTTTCGATGCAGAACGTGTGGCAAAGGTAAATATCGCGTTTCCGAGTCTCCTACAGTGATTTATCGTTATATCGAACGATTGCGAGGGCTGGGAAGTGAATCCTTAGCTTCTTTCGATGCAGAACGTGTGGAAAAGGTGAATATCGCGTTTCCGAGCCTCCTAGAGTGATTTATCGTTATATCGAACGATTGCGAGGGCTGGGAAGTGAATCCTTAGCTTATTTCGAAGCAGAACGTGTGGAAAAGGTGAATATCGCGGTTCCGAGCCTCCTAGAGTGATTTATCGTTATATCGAACGATTGCGAGGGCTGGGAAGTGAATCCTTAGCTTATTTCGATGCAGAACGTGTGGAAAAGGAGAATATCGCGTTTCCGAATCTCCTACAGTGATTTATCGTTATATCGAACGATTGCGAGGGCTGGGAAGTGAATCCTTAGCTTCTTTCGATGCAGAACGTGTGGAAAAGGTGAATATCGCGTTTCCGAGCCTCCTAGAGTGATTTATCGCTATATCGAACGATTGCGAGGGCTGGGAAGTGAATCCTTAACTTCTTTCGATGCAGAACGTGTGGCAAAGGTAAATATCGCGTTTCCGAGTCTCCTACAGTGATTTATCGTTATATCGAACGATTGCGAGGGCTGGGAAGTGAATCCTTAGCTTATTTCGATGCAGAACGTGTGGCAAAGGTAAATATCGCGTTTCCGAGTCTCCTACAGTGATTTATCGTTATATCGAACGATTGCGAGGGCTGGCAAGTGAATCCTTAGCTTCTTTCGATGCAGAACGTGTGGCAAAGGTAAATATCGCGTTTCCGAGTCTCCTACAGTGATTTATCGTTATATCGAACGATTGCGAGGGCTGGGAAGTGAATCCTTAGCTTCTTTCGATGCAGAACGTGTGGAAAAGGTGAATATCGCGTTTCCGAGCCTCCTAGAGTGATTTATCGTTATATCGAACGATTGCGAGGGCTGGGAAGTGAATCCTTAGCTTATTTCGAAGCAGAACATGTGGCAAAGGTAAATATCGCGTTTCCGAGTCTCCTACAGTGATTTATCGTTATATCTAACGATTGCGAGGGCTGGGAAGTGAATCCTTAGCTTCTTTCGATGCAGAACGTGTGGCAAAGGTAAATATCGCGTTTCCGAGTCTCCTACAGTGATTTATCGTTATATCGAACGATTGCGAGGGCTGGGAAGTGAATCCTTAGCTCATTTCGATGCAGAACGTGTGGAAAAGGAGAATATCGCGTTTCCGAGCCTCCTAGAGTGATTTATCGTTATATCGAACGATTGCGAGGGCTGGGAAGTGAATCCTTAGCTTATTTCGATGCAGAACGTGTGGAAAAGGAGAATATCGCGTTTCCGAGCCTCCTAGAGTGATTTATCGTTATATCGAACGATTGCGAGGGCTGGGAAGTGAATCCTTAGCTTCTTTCGATGCAGAACGTGTGGCAAAGGTAAATATCGCGTTTCCGAGTCTCCTACAGTGATTTATCGTTATATCGAACGATTGCGAGGGCTGGGAAGTGAATCCTTAGCTCATTTCGATGCAGAACGTGTGGAAAAGGAGAATATCGCGTTTCCGAGCCTCCTAGAGTGATTTATCGTTATATCGAACGATTGCGAGGGCTGGGAAGTGAATCCTTAGCTTCTTTCGATGCAGAACGTGTGGCAAAGGTAAATATCGCGTTTCCGAGTCTCCTACAGTGATTTATCGTTATATCGAACGATTGCGAGGGCTGGGAAGTGAATCCTTAGCTCATTTCGATGCAGAACGTGTGGAAAAGGTGAATATCGCGCTTCCGAGCCTCCTAGAGTGATTTATCGTTATATCGAACGATTGCGAGGGCTGGGAAGTGAATCCTTAGCTTATTTCGAAGCAGAACGTGTGGCAAAGGTAAATATCGCGTTTCCGAGTCTCCTACAGTGATTTATCGTTATATCGAACGATTGCGAGGGCTGGGAAGTGAATCCTTAGCTTCTTTCGATGCAGAACGTGTGGCAAAGGTAAATATCGCGTTTCCGAGTCTCCTACAGTGATTTATCGTTATATCGAACGATTGCGAGGGCTGGGAAGTGAATCCTTAGCTTATTTCGATGCAGAACGTGTGGCAAAGGTAAATATCGCGTTTCCGAGTCTCCTACAGTGATTTATCGTTATATCGAACGATTGCGAGGGCTGGGAAGTGAATCCTTAGCTTATTTCGATGCAGAACGTGTGGAAAAGGAGAATATCGCGTTTCCGAGCCTCCTAGAGTGATCTATCGTTATATCGAACGATTGCGAGGGCTGGGAAGTGAATCCTTAGCTTCTTTCGATGCAGAACGTGTGGAAAAGGAGAATATCGCGTTTCCGAGCCTCCTAGAGTAATTTATCGTTATATCGAACGATTGCGAGGGCTGGGAAGTGAATCCTTAGCTTCTTTCGATGCAGAACGTGTGGAAAAGGTGAATATCGCGTTTCCGAGCCTCCTAGAGTGATTTATCGTTATATCGAACGATTGCGAGGGCTGGGAAGTGAATCCTTAGCTTATTTCGATGCAGAACGTGTGGAAAAGGAGAATATCGCGTTTCCGAATCTCCTACAGTGATTTATCGTTATATCGAACGATTGCGAGGGCTGGGAAGTGAATCCTTAGCTTATTTCGATGCAGAACTTGTGGAAAAGGAGAATATCGCGTTTCCGAGCCTCCTAGAGTGATTTATCGTTATATCGAACGATTGCGAGGGCTGGCAAGTGAATCCTTAGCTTCTTTCGATGCAGAACGTGTGGCAAAGGTAAATATTGCGTTTCCGAGTCTCCTACAGTGATTTATCGTTATATCGAACGATTGCGAGGGCTGGGAAGTGAATCCTTAGCTTCTCTCGATGCAGAACGTGTGGAAAAGGTGAATATCGCGTTTCCGAGCCTCCTAGAGTGATTTATCGTTATATCGAACGATTGCGAGGGCTGGGAAGTGAATCCTTAGCTTATTTCGAAGCAGAACGTGTGGAAAAGGTGAATATCGCGGTTCCGAGCCTCCTAGAGTGATTTATCGTTATATCGAACGATTGCGAGGGCTGGGAAGTGAATCCTTAGCTTATTTCGATGCAGAACGTGTGGAAAAGGAGAATATCGCGTTTCCGAATCTCCTACAGTGATTTATCGTTATATCGAACGATTGCGAGGGCTGGGAAGTGAATCCTTAGCTTCTTTCGATGCAGAACGTGTGGAAAAGGTGAATATCGCGTTTCCGAGCCTCCTAGAGTGATTTATCGCTATATCGAACGATTGCGAGGGCTGGGAAGTGAATCCTTAACTTCTTTCGATGCAGAACGTGTGGCAAAGGTAAATATCGCGTTTCCGAGTCTCCTACAGTGATTTATCGTTATATCGAACGATTGCGAGGGCTGGGAAGTGAATCCTTAGCTTATTTCGATGCAGAACGTGTGGCAAAGGTAAATATCGCGTTTCCGAGTCTCCTACAGTGATTTATCGTTATATCGAACGATTGCGAGGGCTGGCAAGTGAATCCTTAGCTTCTTTCGATGCAGAACGTGTGGCAAAGGTAAATATCGCGTTTCCGAGTCTCCTACAGTGATTTATCGTTATATCGAACGATTGCGAGGGCTGGGAAGTGAATCCTTAGCTTCTTTCGATGCAGAACGTGTGGAAAAGGTGAATATCGCGTTTCCGAGCCTCCTAGAGTGATTTATCGTTATATCGAACGATTGCGAGGGCTGGGAAGTGAATCCTTAGCTTATTTCGAAGCAGAACGTGTGGCAAAGGTAAATATCGCGTTTCCGAGTCTCCTACAGTGATTTATCGTTATATCGAACGATTGCGAGGGCTGGGAAGTGAATCCTTAGCTTCTTTCGATGCAGAACGTGTGGCAAAGGTAAATATCGCGTTTCCGAGTCTCCTACAGTGATTTATCGTTATATCGAACGATTGCGAGGGCTGGGAAGTGAATCCTTAGCTCATTTCGATGCAGAACGTGTGGAAAAGGAGAATATCGCGTTTCCGAGCCTCCTAGAGTGATTTATCGTTATATCGAACGATTGCGAGGGCTGGGAAGTGAATCCTTAGCTTCTTTCGATGCAGAACGTGTGGCAAAGATAAATATCGCGTTTCCGAGTCTCCTACAGTGATTTATCGTTATATCGAGCGATTGCGAGGGCTGGGAAGTGAATCCTTAACTTCTTTCGATGCAGAACGTGTGGCAAAGGTAAATATCGCGTTTCCGAGTCTCCTACAGTGATTTATCGTTATATCGAACGATTGCGAGGGCTGGGAAGTGAATCCTTAGCTTATTTCGATGCAGAACGTGTGGAAAAGGAGAATATCGCGTTTCCGAGCTTCCTAGAGTGATTTATCGTTATATCGAACGATTGCGAGGGCTGGGAAGTGAATCCTTAGCTTCTTTCGATGCAGAACGTGTGGAAAAGGAGAATATCGCGTTTCCGAGCCTCCTAGAGTGATTTATCGTTATATCGAACGATTGCGAGGGCTGGGAAGTGAATCCTTAGCTTATTTCGATGCAGAACGTGTGGAAAAGGAGAATATCGCGTTTCCGAGCCTCCTAGAGTGATTTATCGTTATATCGAACGATTGCGAGGGCTGGGAAGTGAATCCTTAGCTTATTTCGATGCAGAACGTGTGGAAAAGGAGAATATCGCGTTTCCGAGCCTCCTAGAGTGATTTATCGTTATATCGAACGATTGCGAGGGCTGGGAAGTGAATCCTTAGCTTCTTTCGATGCAGAACGTGTGGAAAAGGAGAATATCGCGTTTCCGAGCCTCCTAGAGTGATTTATCGTTATATCGAACGATTGCGAGGGCTGGGAAGTGAATCCTTAGCTTCTTTCGATGCAGAACGTGTGGAAAAGGTGAATATCGCGTTTCCGAGCCTCCTAGAGTGATTTATCGTTATATCGAACGATTGCGAGGGCTGGGAAGTGAATCCTTAGCTTATTTCGATGCAGAACGTGTGGAAAAGGAGAATATCGCGTTTCCGAATCTCCTACAGTGATTTATCGTTATATCGAACGATTGCGAGGGCTGGGAAGTGAATCCTTAGCTTATTTCGATGCAGAACGTGTGGAAAAGGAGAATATCGCGTTTCCGAGCCTCCTAGAGTGATTTATCGTTATATCGAACGATTGCGAGGGCTGGCAAGTGAATCCTTAGCTTCTTTCGATGCAGAACGTGTGGCAAAGGTAAATATCGCGTTTCCGAGTCTCCTACAGTGATTTATCGTTATATCGAACGATTGCGAGGGCTGGGAAGTGAATCCTTAGCTTCTTTCGATGCAGAACGTGTGGAAAAGGTGAATATCGCGTTTCCGAGCCTCCTAGAGTGATTTATCGTTATATCGAACGATTGCGAGGGCTGGGAAGTGAATCCTTAGCTTATTTCGAAGCAGAACGTGTGGAAAAGGTGAATATCGCGGTTCCGAGCCTCCTAGAGTGATTTATCGTTATATCGAACGATTGCGAGGGCTGGGAAGTGAATCCTTAGCTCATTTCGATGCAGAACGTGTGGAAAAAGAGAATATCGCGTTTCCGAGCCTCCTAGAGTGATTTATCGTTATATCGAACGATTGCGAGGGCTGGGAAGTGAATCCTTAGCTTCTTTCGATGCAGAACGTGTGGAAAAGGTGAATATCGCGTTTCCGAGCCTCCTAGAGTGATTTATCGCTATATCGAACGATTGCGAGGGCTGGGAAGTGAATCCTTAGCTTATTTCGATGCAGAGCGTGTGGAAAAGGAGAATATCGCGTTTCCGAATCTCCTACAGTGATTTATCGTTATATCGAACGATTGCGAGGGCTGGGAAGTGAATCCTTAGCTTATTTCGATGCAGAACGTGTGGAAAAGGAGAATATCGCGTTTCCGAGCCTCCTAGAGTGATTTATCGTTATATCGAACGATTGCGAGGGCTGGCAAGTGAATCCTTAGCTTCTTTCGATGCAGAACGTGTGGCAAAGGTAAATATCGCGTTTCCGAGTCTCCTACAGTGATTTATCGTTATATCGAACGATTGCGAGGGCTGGGAAGTGAATCCTTAGCTTCTTTCGATGCAGAACGTGTGGAAAAGGTGAATATCGCGTTTCCGAGCCTCCTAGAGTGATTTATCGTTATATCGAAAGATTGCGAGGGCTGGGAAGTGAATCCTTAGCTTATTTCGATGCAGAACGTGTGGAAAAGGAGAATATCGCGTTTCCGAATCTCCTAGAGTGATTTATCGTTATATCGAACGATTGCGAGGGCTGGGAAGTGAATCCTTAGCTTCTTTCGATGCAGAACGTGTGGCAAAGGTAAATATCGCGTTTCCGAGTCTCCTACAGTGATTTATCGTTATATCGAACGATTGCGAGGGCTGGCAAGTGAATCCTTAGCTTCTTTCGATGCAGAACGTGTGGAAAAGGTGAATATCGCGTTTCCGAGCCTCCTAGAGTGATTTATCGTTATATCGAACGATTGCGAGGGCTGGGAAGTGAATCCTAAGCTTATTTCGATGCAGAACGTGTGGAAAAGGAGAATATCGCGTTTCCGAGTCTCCTACAGTGATTTATCGTTATATCGAACGATTGCGAGGGCTGGGAAGTGAATCCTTAGCTTCTTTCGATGCAGAACGTGTGGCAAAGGTAAATATCGCGTTTCCGAGTCTCCTACCGTGATTTATCGTTATATCGAACGATTGCGAGGGCTGGCAAGTGAATCCTTAGCTTCTTTCGATGCAGAACGTGTGGAAAAGGTAAATATCGCGTTTCCGAGTCTCCTACAGTGATTTATCGTTATATCGAACGATTGCGAGGGCTGGGAAGTGAATCCTTAACTTCTTTCGATGCAGAACGTGTGGAAAAGGAGAATATCGCGTTTCCGAGCCTCCTAGAGTGATTTATCGTTATATCGAACGATTGCGAGGGCTGGGAAGTGAATCCTTAGCTTCTTTCGATGCAGAACGTGTGGAAAAGGTGAATATCGCGTTTCCGAGCCTCCTAGAGTGATTTATCGTTATATCGAACGATTGCGAGGGCTGGGAAGTGAATCCTTAGCTTATTTCGATGCAGAACGTGTGGAAAAGGAGAATATCGCGTTTCCGAATCTCCTACAGTGATTTATCGTTATATCGAACGATTGCGAGGGCTGGGAAGTGAATCCTTAGCTTATTTCGATGCAGAACGTGTGGAAAAGGTGAATATCGCGTTTCCGAGCCTCCTAGAGTGATTTATCGTTATATCGAACGATTGCGAGGGCTGGGAAGTGAATCCTTAGCTTATTTCGATGCAGAACGTGTGGAAAAGGAGAATATCGCGTTTCCGAATCTCCTACAGTGATTTATCGTTATATCGAACGATTGCGAGGGCTGGGAAGTGAATCCTTAGCTTATTTCGATGCAGAACTTGTGGAAAAGGAGAATATCGCGTTTCCGAGCCTCCTAGAGTGATTTATCGTTATATCGAACGATTGCGAGGGCTGGGAAGTGAATCCTTAGCTTCTTTCGATGCAGAACGTGTGGCAAAGGTAAATATCGCGTTTCCGAGTCTCCTACAGTGATTTATCGTTATATCGAACGATTGCGAGGGCTGGGAAGTGAATCCTTAGCTCATTTCGATGCAGAACGTGTGGAAAAGGAGAATATCGCGTTTCCGAGCCTCCTAGAGTGATTTATCGTTATATCGAACGATTGCGAGGGCTGGGAAGTGAATCCTTAGCTTATTTCGATGCAGAACGTGTGGAAAAGGAGAATATCGCGTTTCCGAGCCTCCTAGAGTGATTTATCGTTATATCGAACGATTGCGAGGGCTGGGAAGTGAATCCTTAGCTTCTTTCGATGCAGAACGTGTGGCAAAGGTAAATATCGCGTTTCCGAGTCTCCTACAGTGATTTATCGTTATATCGAACGATTGCGAGGGCTGGGAAGTGAATCCTTAGCTCATTTCGATGCAGAACGTGTGGAAAAGGAGAATATCGCGTTTCCGAGCCTCCTAGAGTGATTTATCGTTATATCGAACGATTGCGAGGGCTGGGAAGTGAATCCTTAGCTTCTTTCGATGCAGAACGTGTGGAAAAGGTGAATATCGCGTTTCCGAGCCTCCTAGAGTGATTTATCGTTATATCGAACGATTGCGAGGGCTGGGAAGTGAATCCTTAGCTTATTTCGAAGCAGAACGTGTGGCAAAGGTAAATATCGCGTTTCCGAGTCTCCTACAGTGATTTATCGTTATATCGAACGATTGCGAGGGCTGGGAAGTGAATCCTTAGCTTCTTTCGATGCAGAACGTGTGGCAAAGGTAAATATCGCGTTTCCGAGTCTCCTACAGTGATTTATCGTTATATCGAACGATTGCGAGGGCTGGGAAGTGAATCCTTAGCTTATTTCGATGCAGAACGTGTGGCAAAGGTAAATATCGCGTTTCCGAGTCTCCTACAGTGATTTATCGTTATATCGAACGATTGCGAGGGCTGGGAAGTGAATCCTTAGCTTATTTCGATGCAGAACGTGTGGAAAAGGAGAATATCGCGTTTCCGAGCCTCCTAGAGTGATCTATCGTTATATCGAACGATTGCGAGGGCTGGGAAGTGAATCCTTAGCTTCTTTCGATGCAGAACGTGTGGAAAAGGAGAATATCGCGTTTCCGAGCCTCCTAGAGTAATTTATCGTTATATCGAACGATTGCGAGGGCTGGGAAGTGAATCCTTAGCTTCTTTCGATGCAGAACGTGTGGAAAAGGTGAATATCGCGTTTCCGAGCCTCCTAGAGTGATTTATCGTTATATCGAACGATTGCGAGGGCTGGGAAGTGAATCCTTAGCTTATTTCGATGCAGAACGTGTGGAAAAGGAGAATATCGCGTTTCCGAATCTCCTACAGTGATTTATCGTTATATCGAACGATTGCGAGGGCTGGGAAGTGAATCCTTAGCTTATTTCGATGCAGAACTTGTGGAAAAGGAGAATATCGCGTTTCCGAGCCTCCTAGAGTGATTTATCGTTATATCGAACGATTGCGAGGGCTGGCAAGTGAATCCTTAGCTTCTTTCGATGCAGAACGTGTGGCAAAGGTAAATATCGCGTTTCCGAGTCTCCTACAGTGATTTATCGTTATATCGAACGATTGCGAGGGCTGGGAAGTGAATCCTTAGCTTCTCTCGATGCAGAACGTGTGGAAAAGGTGAATATCGCGTTTCCGAGCCTCCTAGAGTGATTTATCGTTATATCGAACGATTGCGAGGGCTGGGAAGTGAATCCTTAGCTTATTTCGAAGCAGAACGTGTGGAAAAGGTGAATATCGCGGTTCCGAGCCTCCTAGAGTGATTTATCGTTATATCGAACGATTGCGAGGGCTGGGAAGTGAATCCTTAGCTTCTTTCGATGCAGAACGTGTGGAAAAGGTGAATATCGCGTTTCCGAGCCTCCTAGAGTGATTTATCGCTATATCGAACGATTGCGAGGGCTGGGAAGTGAATCCTTAACTTCTTTCGATGCAGAACGTGTGGCAAAGGTAAATATCGCGTTTCCGAGTCTCCTACAGTGATTTATCGTTATATCGAACGATTGCGAGGGCTGGGAAGTGAATCCTTAGCTTATTTCGATGCAGAACGTGTGGCAAAGGTAAATATCGCGTTTCCGAGTCTCCTACAGTGATTTATCGTTATATCGAACGATTGCGAGGGCTGGGAAGTGAATCCTTAGCTTCTTTCGATGCAGAACGTGTGGCAAAGGTAAATATCGCGTTTCCGAGTCTCCTACAGTGATTTATCGTTATATCGAACGATTGCGAGGGCTGGGAAGTGAATCCTTAGCTTATTTCGATGCAGAACGTGTGGCAAAGGTAAATATCGCGTTTCCGAGTCTCCTACAGTGATTTATCGTTATATCGAACGATTGCGAGGGCTGGGAAGTGAATCCTTAGCTTATTTCGATGCAGAACGTGTGGAAAAGGAGAATATCGCGTTTCCGAGCCTCCTAGAGTGATCTATCGTTATATCGAACGATTGCGAGGGCTGGGAAGTGAATCCTTAGCTTCTTTCGATGCAGAACGTGTGGAAAAGGAGAATATCGCGTTTCCGAGCCTCCTAGAGTAATTTATCGTTATATCGAACGATTGCGAGGGCTGGGAAGTGAATCCTTAGCTTCTTTCGATGCAGAACGTGTGGAAAAGGTGAATATCGCGTTTCCGAGCCTCCTAGAGTGATTTATCGTTATATCGAACGATTGCGAGGGCTGGGAAGTGAATCCTTAGCTTATTTCGATGCAGAACGTGTGGAAAAGGAGAATATCGCGTTTCCGAATCTCCTACAGTGATTTATCGTTATATCGAACGATTGCGAGGGCTGGGAAGTGAATCCTTAGCTTATTTCGATGCAGAACTTGTGGAAAAGGAGAATATCGCGTTTCCGAGCCTCCTAGAGTGATTTATCGTTATATCGAACGATTGCGAGGGCTGGCAAGTGAATCCTTAGCTTCTTTCGATGCAGAACGTGTGGCAAAGGTAAATATCGCGTTTCCGAGTCTCCTACAGTGATTTATCGTTATATCGAACGATTGCGAGGGCTGGGAAGTGAATCCTTAGCTTCTCTCGATGCAGAACGTGTGGAAAAGGTGAATATCGCGTTTCCGAGCCTCCTAGAGTGATTTATCGTTATATCGAACGATTGCGAGGGCTGGGAAGTGAATCCTTAGCTTATTTCGAAGCAGAACGTGTGGAAAAGGTGAATATCGCGGTTCCGAGCCTCCTAGAGTGATTTATCGTTATATCGAACGATTGCGAGGGCTGGGAAGTGAATCCTTAGCTTATTTCGATGCAGAACGTGTGGAAAAGGAGAATATCGCGTTTCCGAATCTCCTACAGTGATTTATCGTTATATCGAACGATTGCGAGGGCTGGGAAGTGAATCCTTAGCTTCTTTCGATGCAGAACGTGTGGAAAAGGTGAATATCGCGTTTCCGAGCCTCCTAGAGTGATTTATCGCTATATCGAACGATTGCGAGGGCTGGGAAGTGAATCCTTAAGTTCTTTCGATGCAGAACGTGTGGCAAAGGTAAATATCGCGTTTCCGAGTCTCCTACAGTGATTTATCGTTATATCGAACGATTGCGAGGGCTGGGAAGTGAATCCTTAGCTTATTTCGATGCAGAACGTGTGGCAAAGGTAAATATCGCGTTTCCGAGTCTCCTACAGTGATTTATCGTTATATCGAACGATTGCGAGGGCTGGCAAGTGAATCCTTAGCTTCTTTCGATGCAGAACGTGTGGCAAAGGTAAATATCGCGTTTCCGAGTCTCCTACAGTGATTTATCGTTATATCGAACGATTGCGAGGGCTGGGAAGTGAATCCTTAGCTTCTTTCGATGCAGAACGTGTGGAAAAGGTGAATATCGCGTTTCCGAGCCTCCTAGAGTGATTTATCGTTATATCGAACGATTGCGAGGGCTGGGAAGTGAATCCTTAGCTTATTTCGAAGCAGAACGTGTGGCAAAGGTAAATATCGCGTTTCCGAGTCTCCTACAGTGATTTATCGTTATATCGAACGATTGCGAGGGCTGGGAAGTGAATCCTTAGCTTCTTTCGATGCAGAACGTGTGGCAAAGGTAAATATCGCGTTTCCGAGTCTCCTACAGTGATTTATCGTTATATCGAACGATTGCGAGGGCTGGGAAGTGAATCCTTAGCTCATTTCGATGCAGAACGTGTGGAAAAGGAGAATATCGCGTTTCCGAGCCTCCTAGAGTGATTTATCGTTATATCGAACGATTGCGAGGGCTGGGAAGTGAATCCTTAGCTTCTTTCGATGCAGAACGTGTGGCAAAGATAAATATCGCGTTTCCGAGTCTCCTACAGTGATTTATCGTTATATCGAGCGATTGCGAGGGCTGGGAAGTGAATCCTTAACTTCTTTCGATGCAGAACGTGTGGCAAAGGTAAATATCGCGTTTCCGAGTCTCCTACAGTGATTTATCGTTATATCGAACGATTGCGAGGGCTGGGAAGTGAATCCTTAGCTTATTTCGATGCAGAACGTGTGGAAAAGGAGAATATCGCGTTTCCGAGCTTCCTAGAGTGATTTATCGTTATATCGAACGATTGCGAGGGCTGGGAAGTGAATCCTTAGCTTCTTTCGATGCAGAACGTGTGGAAAAGGAGAATATCGCGTTTCCGAGCCTCCTAGAGTGATTTATCGTTATATCGAACGATTGCGAGGGCTGGGAAGTGAATCCTTAGCTTATTTCGATGCAGAACGTGTGGAAAAGGAGAATATCGCGTTTCCGAGCCTCCTAGAGTGATTTATCGTTATATCGAACGATTGCGAGGGCTGGGAAGTGAATCCTTAGCTTATTTCGATGCAGAACGTGTGGAAAAGGAGAATATCGCGTTTCCGAGCCTCCTAGAGTGATTTATCGTTATATCGAACGATTGCGAGGGCTGGGAAGTGAATCCTTAGCTTCTTTCGATGCAGAACGTGTGGAAAAGGAGAATATCGCGTTTCCGAGCCTCCTAGAGTGATTTATCGTTATATCGAACGATTGCGAGGGCTGGGAAGTGAATCCTTAGCTTCTTTCGATGCAGAACGTGTGGAAAAGGTGAATATCGCGTTTCCGAGCCTCCTAGAGTGATTTATCGTTATATCGAACGATTGCGAGGGCTGGGAAGTGAATCCTTAGCTTATTTCGATGCAGAACGTGTGGAAAAGGAGAATATCGCGTTTCCGAATCTCCTACAGTGATTTATCGTTATATCGAACGATTGCGAGGGCTGGGAAGTGAATCCTTAGCTTATTTCGATGCAGAACGTGTGGAAAAGGAGAATATCGCGTTTCCGAGCCTCCTAGAGTGATTTATCGTTATATCGAACGATTGCGAGGGCTGGCAAGTGAATCCTTAGCTTCTTTCGATGCAGAACGTGTGGCAAAGGTAAATATCGCGTTTCCGAGTCTCCTACAGTGATTTATCGTTATATCGAACGATTGCGAGGGCTGGGAAGTGAATCCTTAGCTTCTTTCGATGCAGAACGTGTGGAAAAGGTGAATATCGCGTTTCCGAGCCTCCTAGAGTGATTTATCGTTATATCGAACGATTGCGAGGGCTGGGAAGTGAATCCTTAGCTTATTTCGAAGCAGAACGTGTGGAAAAGGTGAATATCGCGGTTCCGAGCCTCCTAGAGTGATTTATCGTTATATCGAACGATTGCGAGGGCTGGGAAGTGAATCCTTAGCTCATTTCGATGCAGAACGTGTGGAAAAAGAGAATATCGCGTTTCCGAGCCTCCTAGAGTGATTTATCGTTATATCGAACGATTGCGAGGGCTGGGAAGTGAATCCTTAGCTTCTTTCGATGCAGAACGTGTGGAAAAGGTGAATATCGCGTTTCCGAGCCTCCTAGAGTGATTTATCGCTATATCGAACGATTGCGAGGGCTGGGAAGTGAATCCTTAGCTTATTTCGATGCAGAACGTGTGGAAAAGGAGAATATCGCGTTTCCGAATCTCCTACAGTGATTTATCGTTATATCGAACGATTGCGAGGGCTGGGAAGTGAATCCTTAGCTTATTTCGATGCAGAACGTGTGGAAAAGGAGAATATCGCGTTTCCGAGCCTCCTAGAGTGATTTATCGTTATATCGAACGATTGCGAGGGCTGGCAAGTGAATCCTTAGCTTCTTTCGATGCAGAACGTGTGGCAAAGGTAAATATCGCGTTTCCGAGTCTCCTACAGTGATTTATCGTTATATCGAACGATTGCGAGGGCTGGGAAGTGAATCCTTAGCTTCTTTCGATGCAGAACGTGTGGAAAAGGTGAATATCGCGTTTCCGAGCCTCCTAGAGTGATTTATCGTTATATCGAAAGATTGCGAGGGCTGGGAAGTGAATCCTTAGCTTATTTCGATGCAGAACGTGTGGAAAAGGAGAATATCGCGTTTCCGAATCTCCTAGAGTGATTTATCGTTATATCGAACGATTGCGAGGGCTGGGAAGTGAATCCTTAGCTTCTTTCGATGCAGAACGTGTGGCAAAGGTAAATATCGCGTTTCCGAGTCTCCTACAGTGATTTATCGTTATATCGAACGATTGCGAGGGCTGGCAAGTGAATCCTTAGCTTCTTTCGATGCAGAACGTGTGGAAAAGGTGAATATCGCGTTTCCGAGCCTCCTAGAGTGATTTATCGTTATATCGAACGATTGCGAGGGCTGGGAAGTGAATCCTAAGCTTATTTCGATGCAGAACGTGTGGAAAAGGAGAATATCGCGTTTCCGAGTCTCCTACAGTGATTTATCGTTATATCGAACGATTGCGAGGGCTGGGAAGTGAATCCTTAGCTTCTTTCGATGCAGAACGTGTGGCAAAGGAGAATATCGCGTTTCCGAGCCTCCTAGAGTGATTTATCGTTATATCGAACGATTGCGAGGGCTGGGAAGTGAATCCTTAGCTTCTTTCGATGCAGAACGTGTGGAAAAGGTGAATATCGCGTTTCCGAGCCTCCTAGAGTGATTTATCGTTATATCGAACGATTGCGAGGGCTGGGAAGTGAATCCTTAGCTTATTTCGATGCAGAACGTGTGGAAAAGGAGAATATCGCGTTTCCGAATCTCCTACAGTGATTTATCGTTATATCGAACGATTGCGAGGGCTGGGAAGTGAATCCTTAGCTTATTTCGATGCAGAACGTGTGGAAAAGGTGAATATCGCGTTTCCGAGCCTCCTAGAGTGATTTATCGTTATATCGAACGATTGCGAGGGCTGGGAAGTGAATCCTTAGCTTATTTCGATGCAGAACGTGTGGAAAAGGAGAATATCGCGTTTCCGAATCTCCTACAGTGATTTATCGTTATATCGAACGATTGCGAGGGCTGGGAAGTGAATCCTTAGCTTATTTCGATGCAGAACTTGTGGAAAAGGAGAATATCGCGTTTCCGAGCCTCCTAGAGTGATTTATCGTTATATCGAACGATTGCGAGGGCTGGCAAGTGAATCCTTAGCTTCTTTCGATGCAGAACGTGTGGCAAAGGTAAATATCGCGTTTCCGAGTCTCCTACAGTGATTTATCGTTATATCGAACGATTGCGAGGGCTGGGAAGTGAATCCTTAGCTTCTTTCGATGCAGAACGTGTGGAAAAGGTGAATATCGCGGTTCCGAGCCTCCTAGAGTGATTTATCGTTATATCGAACGATTGCGAGGGCTGGGAAGTGAATCCTTAGCTCATTTCGATGCAGAACGTGTGGAAAAAGAGAATATCGCGTTTCCGAGCCTCCTAGAGTGATTTATCGTTATATCGAACGATTGCGAGGGCTGGGAAGTGAATCCTTAGCTTCTTTCGATGCAGAACGTGTGGAAAAGGTGAATATCGCGTTTCCGAGCCTCCTAGAGTGATTTATCGCTATATCGAACGATTGCGAGGGCTGGGAAGTGAATCCTTAGCTTATTTCGATGCAGAACGTGTGGAAAAGGAGAATATCGCGTTTCCGAATCTCCTACAGTGATTTATCGTTATATCGAACGATTGCGAGGGCTGGGAAGTGAATCCTTAGCTTCTTTCGATGCAGAACGTGTGGCAAAGGTAAATATCGCGTTTCCGAGTCTCCTACAGTGATTTATCGTTATATCGAACGATTGCGAGGGCTGGCAAGTGAATCCTAAGCTTATTTCGATGCAGAACGTGTGGAAAAGGAGAATATCGCGTTTCCGAGTCTCCTACAGTGATTTATCGTTATATCGAACGATTGCGAGGGCTGGGAAGTGAATCCTTAGCTTCTTTCGATGCAGAACGTGTGGCAAAGGTAAATATCGCGTTTCCGAGTCTCCTACCGTGATTTATCGTTATATCGAACGATTGCGAGGGCTGGCAAGTGAATCCTTAGCTTCTTTCGATGCAGAACGTGTGGAAAAGGTAAATATCGCGTTTCCGAGTCTCCTACAGTGATTTATCGTTATATCGAACGATTGCGAGGGCTGGGAAGTGAATCCTTAACTTCTTTCGATGCAGAACGTGTGGAAAAGGAGAATATCGCGTTTCCGAGCCTCCTAGAGTGATTTATCGTTATATCGAACGATTGCGAGGGCTGGGAAGTGAATCCTTAGCTTCTTTCGATTCAGAACGTGTGGAAAAGGAGAATATCGCGTTTCCGAGCCTCCTAGAGTGATTTATCGTTATATCGAACGATTGCGAGGGCTGGGAAGTGAATCCTTAGCTTATTTCGATGCAGAACGTGTGGCAAAGGTAAATATCGCGTTTCCGAGTCTCCTACAGTGATTTATCGTTATATCGAACGATTGCGAGGGCTGGGAAGTGAATCCTTAGCTTATTTCGATGCAGAACGTGTGGCAAAGGTAAATATCGCGTTTCCGAGTCTCCTACAGTGATTTATCGTTATATCGAACGATTGCGAGGGCTGGCAAGTGAATCCTTAGCTTCTTTCGATGCAGAACGTGTGGCAAAGGTAAATATCGCGTTTCCGAGCCTCCTAGAGTGATTTATCGTTATATCGAACGATTGCGAGGGCTGGGAAGTGAATCCTTAGCTTATTTCGATGCAGAACGTGTGGCAAAGGTAAATATCGCGTTTCCGAGTCTCCTACAGTGATTTATCGTTATATCGAACGATTGCGAGGGCTGGGAAGTGAATCCTTAGCTTATTTCGATGCAGAACGTGTGGAAAAGGAGAATATCGCGTTTCCGAGCCTCCTAGAGTGATTTATCGTTATATCGAACGATTGCGAGGGCTGGGAAGTGAATCCTTAGCTTATTTCGATGCAGAACGTGTGGAAAAGGAGAATATCGCGTTTCCGAGCCTCCTAGAGTGATTTATCGTTATATCGAACGATTGCGAGGGCTGGGAAGTGAATCCTTAGCTTCTTTCGATGCAGAACGTGTGGAAAAGGAGAATATCGCGTTTCCGAGCCTCCTAGAGTGATTTATCGTTATATCGAACGATTGCGAGGGCTGGGAAGTGAATCCTTAGCTTCTTTCGATGCAGAACGTGTGGAAAAGGTGAATATCGCGTTTCCGAGCCTCCTAGAGTGATTTATCGTTATATCGAACGATTGCGAGGGCTGGGAAGTGAATCCTTAGCTTATTTCGATGCAGAACGTGTGGAAAAGGAGAATATCGCGTTTCCGAATCTCCTACAGTGATTTATCGTTATATCGAACGATTGCGAGGGCTGGGAAGTGAATCCTTAGCTTATTTCGATGCAGAACTTGTGGCAAAGGTAAATATCGCGTTTCCGAGTCTCCTACAGTGATTTATCGTTATATCGAACGATTGCGAGGGCTGGGAAGTGAATCCTTAGCTTATTTCGATGCAGAACGTGTGGCAAAGGTAAATATCGCGTTTCCGAGTCTCCTACAGTGATTTATCGTTATATCGAACGATTGCGAGGGCTGGGAAGTGAATCCTTAACTTCTTTCGATGCAGAACGTGTGGCAAAGGTAAATATCGCGTTTCCGAGTCTCCTACAGTGATTTATCGTTATATCGAACGATTGCGAGGGCTGGGAAGTGAATCCTTAGCTTATTTCGATGCAGAACGTGTGGCAAAGGTAAATATCGCGTTTCCGAGTCTCCTACAGTGATTTATCGTTATATCGAACGATTGCGAGGGCTGGGAAGTGAATCCTTAGCTTATTTCGATGCAGAACGTGTGGAAAAGGAGAATATCGCGTTTCCGAGCCTCCTAGAGTGATTTATCGTTATATCGAACGATTGCGAGGGCTGTGAAGTGAATCCTTAGCTTATTTCGATGCAGAACGTGTGGAAAAGGAGAATATCGCGTTTCCGAGCCTCCTAGAGTGATTTATCGTTATATCGAACGATTGCGAGGGCTGGGAAGTGAATCCTTAGCTTATTTCGATGCAGAACGTGTGGAAAAGGAGAATATCGCGTTTCCGAGCCTCCTAGAGTGATTTATCGTTATATCGAACGATTGCGAGGGCTGGGAAGTGAATCCTTAGCTTCTTTCGATGCAGAACGTGTGGAAAAGGAGAATATCGCGTTTCCGAGCCTCCTAGAGTGATTTATCGTTATATCGAACGATTGCGAGGGCTGGGAAGTGAATCCTTAGCTTCTTTCGATGCAGAACGTGTGGAAAAGGTGAATATCGCGTTTCCGAGCCTCCTAGAGTGATTTATCGTTATATCGAACGATTGCGAGGGCTGGGAAGTGAATCCTTAGCTTATTTCGATGCAGAACGTGTGGAAAAGGAGAATATCGCGTTTCCGAATCTCCTACAGTGATTTATCGTTATATCGAACGATTGCGAGGGCTGGGAAGTGAATCCTTAGCTTATTTCGATGCAGAACTTGTGGGAAAGGAGAATATCGCGTTTCCGAGCCTCCTAGAGTGATTTATCGTTATATCGAACGATTGCGAGGGCTGGCAAGTGAATCCTTAGCTTCTTTCGATGCAGAACGTGTGGCAAAGGTAAATATCGCGTTTCCGAGTCTCCTACAGTGATTTATCGTTATATCGAACGATTGCGAGGGCTGGGAAGTGAATCCTTAGCTTCTTTCGATGCAGAACGTGTGGAAAAGGTGAATATCGCGTTTCCGAGCCTCCTAGAGTGATTTATCGTTATATCGAACGATTGCGAGGGCTGGGAAGTGAATCCTTAGCTTATTTCGAAGCAGAACGTGTGGAAAAGGTGAATATCGCGGTTCCGAGCCTCCTAGAGTGATTTATCGTTATATCGAACGATTGCGAGGGCTGGGAAGTGAATCCTTAGCTCATTTCGATGCAGAACGTGTGGAAAAAGAGAATATCGCGTTTCCGAGCCTCCTAGAGTGATTTATCGTTATATCGAACGATTGCGAGGGCTGGGAAGTGAATCCTTAGCTTCTTTCGATGCAGAACGTGTGGAAAAGGTGAATATCGCGTTTCCGAGCCTCCTAGAGTGATTTATCGCTATATCGAACGATTGCGAGGGCTGGGAAGTGAATCCTTAACTTCTTTCGATGCAGAACGTGTGGCAAAGGTAAATATCGCGTTTCCGAGTCTCCTACAGTGATTTATCGTTATATCGAACGATTGCGAGGGCTGGGAAGTGAATCCTTAGCTTATTTCGATGCAGAACGTGTGGCAAAGGTAAATATCGCGTTTCCGAGTCTCCTACAGTGATTTATCGTTATATCGAACGATTGCGAGGGCTGGCAAGTGAATCCTTAGCTTCTTTCGATGCAGAACGTGTGGCAAAGGTAAATATCGCGTTTCCGAGTCTCCTACAGTGATTTATCGTTATATCGAACGATTGCGAGGGCTGGGAAGTGAATCCTTAGCTTCTTTCGATGCAGAACGTGTGGAAAAGGTGAATATCGCGTTTCCGAGCCTCCTAGAGTGATTTATCGTTATATCGAACGATTGCGAGGGCTGGGAAGTGAATCCTTAGCTTATTTCGAAGCAGAACGTGTGGCAAAGGTAAATATCGCGTTTCCGAGTCTCCTACAGTGATTTATCGTTATATCGAACGATTGCGAGGGCTGGGAAGTGAATCCTTAGCTTCTTTCGATGCAGAACGTGTGGCAAAGGTAAATATCGCGTTTCCGAGTCTCCTACAGTGATTTATCGTTATATCGAACGATTGCGAGGGCTGGGAAGTGAATCCTTAGCTCATTTCGATGCAGAACGTGTGGAAAAGGAGAATATCGCGTTTCCGAGCCTCCTAGAGTGATTTATCGTTATATCGAACGATTGCGAGGGCTGGGAAGTGAATCCTTAGCTTATTTCGATGCAGAACGTGTGGAAAAGGAGAATATCGCGTTTCCGAGCCTCCTAGAGTGATTTATCGTTATATCGAACGATTGCGAGGGCTGGGAAGTGAATCCTTAGCTTCTTTCGATGCAGAACGTGTGGAAAAGGAGAATATCGCGTTTCCGAGCCTCCTAGAGTGATTTATCGTTATATCGAACGATTGCGAGGGCTGGGAAGTGAATCCTTAGCTTCTTTCGATGCAGAACGTGTGGAAAAGGTGAATATCGCGTTTCCGAGCCTCCTAGAGTGATTTATCGTTATATCGAACGATTGCGAGGGCTGGGAAGTGAATCCTTAGCTTATTTCGATGCAGAACGTGTGGAAAAGGAGAATATCGCGTTTCCGAATCTCCTACAGTGATTTATCGTTATATCGAACGATTGCGAGGGCTGGGAAGTGAATCCTTAGCTTATTTCGATGCAGAACTTGTGGAAAAGGAGAATATCGCGTTTCCGAGCCTCCTAGAGTGATTTATCGTTATATCGAACGATTGCGAGGGCTGGCAAGTGAATCCTTAGCTTATTTCGATGCAGAACGTGTGGAAAAGGAGAATATCGCGTTTCCGAGTCTCCTACAGTGATTTATCGTTATATCGAACGATTGCGAGGGCTGGGAAGTGAATCCTTAGCTTCTTTCGATGCAGAACGTGTGGCAAAGGTAAATATCGCGTTTCCGAGTCTCCTACCGTGATTTATCGTTATATCGAACGATTGCGAGGGCTGGCAAGTGAATCCTTAGCTTCTTTCGATGCAGAACGTGTGGAAAAGGTAAATATCGCGTTTCCGAGTCTCCTACAGTGATTTATCGTTATATCGAACGATTGCGAGGGCTGGGAAGTGAATCCTTAACTTCTTTCGATGCAGAACGTGTGGAAAAGGAGAATATCGCGTTTCCGAGCCTCCTAGAGTGATTTATCGTTATATCGAACGATTGCGAGGGCTGGGAAGTGAATCCTTAGCTTCTTTCGATTCAGAACGTGTGGAAAAGGAGAATATCGCGTTTCCGAGCCTCCTAGAGTGATTTATCGTTATATCGAACGATTGCGAGGGCTGGGAAGTGAATCCTTAGCTTATTTCGATGCAGAACGTGTGGCAAAGGTAAATATCGCGTTTCCGAGTCTCCTACAGTGATTTATCGTTATATCGAACGATTGCGAGGGCTGGGAAGTGAATCCTTAGCTTATTTCGATGCAGAACGTGTGGCAAAGGTAAATATCGCGTTTCCGAGTCTCCTACAGTGATTTATCGTTATATCGAACGATTGCGAGGGCTGGCAAGTGAATCCTTAGCTTCTTTCGATGCAGAACGTGTGGCAAAGGTAAATATCGCGTTTCCGAGCCTCCTAGAGTGATTTATCGTTATATCGAACGATTGCGAGGGCTGGGAAGTGAATCCTTAGCTTATTTCGATGCAGAACGTGTGGCAAAGGTAAATATCGCGTTTCCGAGTCTCCTACAGTGATTTATCGTTATATCGAACGATTGCGAGGGCTGGGAAGTGAATCCTTAGCTTATTTCGATGCAGAACGTGTGGAAAAGGAGAATATCGCGTTTCCGAGCCTCCTAGAGTGATTTATCGTTATATCGAACGATTGCGAGGGCTGGGAAGTGAATCCTTAGCTTATTTCGATGCAGAACGTGTGGAAAAGGAGAATATCGCGTTTCCGAGCCTCCTAGAGTGATTTATCGTTATATCGAACGATTGCGAGGGCTGGGAAGTGAATCCTTAGCTTCTTTCGATGCAGAACGTGTGGAAAAGGAGAATATCGCGTTTCCGAGCCTCCTAGAGTGATTTATCGTTATATCGAACGATTGCGAGGGCTGGGAAGTGAATCCTTAGCTTCTTTCGATGCAGAACGTGTGGAAAAGGTGAATATCGCGTTTCCGAGCCTCCTAGAGTGATTTATCGTTATATCGAACGATTGCGAGGGCTGGGAAGTGAATCCTTAGCTTATTTCGATGCAGAACGTGTGGAAAAGGAGAATATCGCGTTTCCGAATCTCCTACAGTGATTTATCGTTATATCGAACGATTGCGAGGGCTGGGAAGTGAATCCTTAGCTTATTTCGATGCAGAACTTGTGGCAAAGGTAAATATCGCGTTTCCGAGTCTCCTACAGTGATTTATCGTTATATCGAACGATTGCGAGGGCTGGGAAGTGAATCCTTAGCTTATTTCGATGCAGAACGTGTGGCAAAGGTAAATATCGCGTTTCCGAGTCTCCTACAGTGATTTATCGTTATATCGAACGATTGCGAGGGCTGGGAAGTGAATCCTTAACTTCTTTCGATGCAGAACGTGTGGCAAAGGTAAATATCGCGTTTCCGAGTCTCCTACAGTGATTTATCGTTATATCGAACGATTGCGAGGGCTGGGAAGTGAATCCTTAGCTTATTTCGATGCAGAACGTGTGGCAAAGGTAAATATCGCGTTTCCGAGTCTCCTACAGTGATTTATCGTTATATCGAACGATTGCGAGGGCTGGGAAGTGAATCCTTAGCTTATTTCGATGCAGAACGTGTGGAAAAGGAGAATATCGCGTTTCCGAGCCTCCTAGAGTGATTTATCGTTATATCGAACGATTGCGAGGGCTGGGAAGTGAATCCTTAGCTTATTTCGATGCAGAACGTGTGGAAAAGGAGAATATCGCGTTTCCGAGCCTCCTAGAGTGATTTATCGTTATATCGAACGATTGCGAGGGCTGTGAAGTGAATCCTTAGCTTATTTCGATGCAGAACGTGTGGAAAAGGAGAATATCGCGTTTCCGAGCCTCCTAGAGTGATTTATCGTTATATCGAACGATTGCGAGGGCTGGGAAGTGAATCCTTAGCTTATTTCGATGCAGAACGTGTGGAAAAGGAGAATATCGCGTTTCCGAGCCTCCTAGAGTGATTTATCGTTATATCGAACGATTGCGAGGGCTGGGAAGTGAATCCTTAGCTTCTTTCGATGCAGAACGTGTGGAAAAGGAGAATATCGCGTTTCCGAGCCTCCTAGAGTGATTTATCGTTATATCGAACGATTGCGAGGGCTGGGAAGTGAATCCTTAGCTTCTTTCGATGCAGAACGTGTGGAAAAGGTGAATATCGCGTTTCCGAGCCTCCTAGAGTGATTTATCGTTATATCGAACGATTGCGAGGGCTGGGAAGTGAATCCTTAGCTTATTTCGATGCAGAACGTGTGGAAAAGGAGAATATCGCGTTTCCGAATCTCCTACAGTGATTTATCGTTATATCGAACGATTGCGAGGGCTGGGAAGTGAATCCTTAGCTTATTTCGATGCAGAACTTGTGGGAAAGGAGAATATCGCGTTTCCGAGCCTCCTAGAGTGATTTATCGTTATATCGAACGATTGCGAGGGCTGGCAAGTGAATCCTTAGCTTCTTTCGATGCAGAACGTGTGGCAAAGGTAAATATCGCGTTTCCGAGTCTCCTACAGTGATTTATCGTTATATCGAACGATTGCGAGGGCTGGGAAGTGAATCCTTAGCTTCTTTCGATGCAGAACGTGTGGAAAAGGTGAATATCGCGTTTCCGAGCCTCCTAGAGTGATTTATCGTTATATCGAACGATTGCGAGGGCTGGGAAGTGAATCCTTAGCTTATTTCGAAGCAGAACGTGTGGAAAAGGTGAATATCGCGGTTCCGAGCCTCCTAGAGTGATTTATCGTTATATCGAACGATTGCGAGGGCTGGGAAGTGAATCCTTAGCTCATTTCGATGCAGAACGTGTGGAAAAAGAGAATATCGCGTTTCCGAGCCTCCTAGAGTGATTTATCGTTATATCGAACGATTGCGAGGGCTGGGAAGTGAATCCTTAGCTTCTTTCGATGCAGAACGTGTGGAAAAGGTGAATATCGCGTTTCCGAGCCTCCTAGAGTGATTTATCGCTATATCGAACGATTGCGAGGGCTGGGAAGTGAATCCTTAACTTCTTTCGATGCAGAACGTGTGGCAAAGGTAAATATCGCGTTTCCGAGTCTCCTACAGTGATTTATCGTTATATCGAACGATTGCGAGGGCTGGGAAGTGAATCCTTAGCTTATTTCGATGCAGAACGTGTGGCAAAGGTAAATATCGCGTTTCCGAGTCTCCTACAGTGATTTATCGTTATATCGAACGATTGCGAGGGCTGGCAAGTGAATCCTTAGCTTCTTTCGATGCAGAACGTGTGGCAAAGGTAAATATCGCGTTTCCGAGTCTCCTACAGTGATTTATCGTTATATCGAACGATTGCGAGGGCTGGGAAGTGAATCCTTAGCTTCTTTCGATGCAGAACGTGTGGAAAAGGTGAATATCGCGTTTCCGAGCCTCCTAGAGTGATTTATCGTTATATCGAACGATTGCGAGGGCTGGGAAGTGAATCCTTAGCTTATTTCGAAGCAGAACGTGTGGCAAAGGTAAATATCGCGTTTCCGAGTCTCCTACAGTGATTTATCGTTATATCGAACGATTGCGAGGGCTGGGAAGTGAATCCTTAGCTTCTTTCGATGCAGAACGTGTGGCAAAGGTAAATATCGCGTTTCCGAGTCTCCTACAGTGATTTATCGTTATATCGAACGATTGCGAGGGCTGGGAAGTGAATCCTTAGCTCATTTCGATGCAGAACGTGTGGAAAAGGAGAATATCGCGTTTCCGAGCCTCCTAGAGTGATTTATCGTTATATCGAACGATTGCGAGGGCTGGGAAGTGAATCCTTAGCTTCTTTCGATGCAGAACGTGTGGCAAAGGTAAATATCGCGTTTCCGAGTCTCCTACAGTGATTTATCGTTATATCGAACGATTGCGAGGGCTGGGAAGTGAATCCTTAACTTCTTTCGATGCAGAACGTGTGGCAAAGGTAAATATCGCGTTTCCGAGTCTCCTACAGTGATTTATCGTTATATCGAACGATTGCGAGGGCTGGGAAGTGAATCCTTAGCTTATTTCGATGCAGAACGTGTGGCAAAGGTAAATATCGCGTTTCCGAGTCTCCTACAGTGATTTATCGTTATATCGAACGATTGCGAGGGCTGGGAAGTGAATCCTTAGCTTATTTCGATGCAGAACGTGTGGAAAAGGAGAATATCGCGTTTCCGAGCTTCCTAGAGTGATTTATCGTTATATCGAACGATTGCGAGGGCTGGGAAGTGAATCCTTAGCTTATTTCGATGCAGAACGTGTGGAAAAGGAGAATATCGCGTTTCCGAGCCTCCTAGAGTGATTTATCGTTATATCGAACGATTGCGAGGGCTGGGAAGTGAATCCTTAGCTTATTTCGATGCAGAACGTGTGGAAAAGGAGAATATCGCGTTTCCGAGCCTCCTAGAGTGATTTATCGTTATATCGAACGATTGCGAGGGCTGGGAAGTGAATCCTTAGCTTATTTCGATGCAGAACGTGTGGAAAAGGAGAATATCGCGTTTCCGAGCCTCCTAGAGTGATTTATCGTTATATCGAACGATTGCGAGGGCTGGGAAGTGAATCCTTAGCTTCTTTCGATGCAGAACGTGTGGAAAAGGAGAATATCGCGTTTCCGAGCCTCCTAGAGTGATTTATCGTTATATCGAACGATTGCGAGGGCTGGGAAGTGAATCCTTAGCTTCTTTCGATGCAGAACGTGTGGAAAAGGTGAATATCGCGTTTCCGAGCCTCCTAGAGTGATTTATCGTTATATCGAACGATTGCGAGGGCTGGGAAGTGAATCCTTAGCTTATTTCGATGCAGAACGTGTGGAAAAGGAGAATATCGCGTTTCCGAATCTCCTACAGTGATTTATCGTTATATCGAACGATTGCGAGGGCTGGGAAGTGAATCCTTAGCTTATTTCGATGCAGAACTTGTGGAAAAGGAGAATATTGCGTTTCCGAGCCTCCTAGAGTGATTTATCGTTATATCGAACGATTGCGAGGGCTGGCAAGTGAATCCTTAGCTTCTTTCGATGCAGAACGTGTGGCAAAGGTAAATATCGCGTTTCCGAGTCTCCTACAGTGATTTATCGTTATATCGAACGATTGCGAGGGCTGGGAAGTGAATCCTTAGCTTCTTTCGATGCAGAACGTGTGGAAAAGGTGAATATCGCGTTTCCGAGCCTCCTAGAGTGATTTATCGTTATATTGAACGATTGCGAGGGCTGGGAAGTGAATCCTTAGCTTATTTCGAAGCAGAACGTGTGGAAAAGGTGAATATCGCGGTTCCGAGCCTCCTAGAGTGATTTATCGTTATATCGAACGATTGCGAGGGCTGGGAAGTGAATCCTTAGCTCATTTCGATGCAGAACGTGTGGAAAAAGAGAATATCGCGTTTCCGAGCCTCCTAGAGTGATTTATCGTTATATCGAACGATTGCGAGGGCTGGGAAGTGAATCCTTAGCTTCTTTCGATGCAGAACGTGTGGAAAAGGTGAATATCGCGTTTCCGAGCCTCCTAGAGTGATTTATCGCTATATCGAACGATTGCGAGGGCTGGGAAGTGAATCCTTAGCTTATTTCGATGCAGAACGTGTGGAAAAGGAGAATATCGCGTTTCCGAATCTCCTACAGTGATTTATCGTTATATCGAACGATTGCGAGGGCTGGGAAGTGAATCCTTAGCTTATTTCGATGCAGAACGTGTGGAAAAGGAGAATATCGCGTTTCCGAGCCTCCTAGAGTGATTTATCGTTATATCGAACGATTGCGAGGGCTGGCAAGTGAATCCTTAGCTTCTTTCGATGCAGAACGTGTGGCAAAGGTAAATATCGCGTTTCCGAGTCTCCTACAGTGATTTATCGTTATATCGAACGATTGCGAGGGCTGGGAAGTGAATCCTTAGCTTCTTTCGATGCAGAACGTGTGGAAAAGGTAAATATCGCGTTTCCGAGTCTCCTACAGTGATTTATCGTTATATCGAACGATTGCGAGGGCTGGGAAGTGAATCCTTAGCTTATTTCGATGCAGAACGTGTGGCAAAGGTAAATATCGCGTTTCCGAGTCTCCTACAGTGATTTATCGTTATATCGAACGATTGCGAGGGCTGGCAAGTGAATCCTTAGCTTCTTTCGATGCAGAACGTGTGGCAAAGGTAAATATCGCGTTTCCGAGTCTCCTACAGTGATTTATCGTTATATCGAACGATTGCGAGGGCTGGGAAGTGAATCCTTAGCTTCTTTCGATGCAGAACGTGTGGAAAAGGTGAATATCGCGTTTCCGAGCCTCCTAGAGTGATTTATCGTTATATCGAACGATTGCGAGGGCTGGGAAGTGAATCCTTAGCTTATTTCGAAGCAGAACGTGTGGCAAAGGTAAATATCGCGTTTCCGAGTCTCCTACAGTGATTTATCGTTATATCGAACGATTGCGAGGGCTGGGAAGTGAATCCTTAGCTTCTTTCGATGCAGAACGTGTGGCAAAGGTAAATATCGCGTTTCCGAGTCTCCTACAGTGATTTATCGTTATATCGAACGATTGCGAGGGCTGGGAAGTGAATCCTTAGCTCATTTCGATGCAGAACGTGTGGAAAAGGAGAATATCGCGTTTCCGAGCCTCCTAGAGTGATTTATCGTTATATCGAACGATTGCGAGGGCTGGGAAGTGAATCCTTAGCTTCTTTCGATGCAGAACGTGTGGCAAAGGTAAATATCGCGTTTCCGAGTCTCCTACAGTGATTTATCGTTATATCGAACGATTGCGAGGGCTGGGAAGTGAATCCTTAACTTCTTTCGATGCAGAACGTGTGGCAAAGGTAAATATCGCGTTTCCGAGTCTCCTACAGTGATTTATCGTTATATCGAACGATTGCGAGGGCTGGGAAGTGAATCCTTAGCTTATTTCGATGCAGAACGTGTGGCAAAGGTAAATATCGCGTTTCCGAGTCTCCTACAGTGATTTATCGTTATATCGAACGATTGCGAGGGCTGGGAAGTGAATCCTTAGCTTATTTCGATGCAGAACGTGTGGAAAAGGAGAATATCGCGTTTCCGAGCTTCCTAGAGTGATTTATCGTTATATCGAACGATTGCGAGGGCTGGGAAGTGAATCCTTAGCTTATTTCGATGCAGAACGTGTGGAAAAGGAGAATATCGCGTTTCCGAGCCTCCTAGAGTGATTTATCGTTATATCGAACGATTGCGAGGGCTGGGAAGTGAATCCTTAGCTTATTTCGATGCAGAACGTGTGGAAAAGGAGAATATCGCGTTTCCGAGCCTCCTAGAGTGATTTATCGTTATATCGAACGATTGCGAGGGCTGGGAAGTGAATCCTTAGCTTATTTCGATGCAGAACGTGTGGAAAAGGAGAATATCGCGTTTCCGAGCCTCCTAGAGTGATTTATCGTTATATCGAACGATTGCGAGGGCTGGGAAGTGAATCCTTAGCTTCTTTCGATGCAGAACGTGTGGAAAAGGAGAATATCGCGTTTCCGAGCCTCCTAGAGTGATTTATCGTTATATCGAACGATTGCGAGGGCTGGGAAGTGAATCCTTAGCTTCTTTCGATGCAGAACGTGTGGAAAAGGTGAATATCGCGTTTCCGAGCCTCCTAGAGTGATTTATCGTTATATCGAACGATTGCGAGGGCTGGGAAGTGAATCCTTAGCTTATTTCGATGCAGAACGTGTGGAAAAGGAGAATATCGCGTTTCCGAATCTCCTACAGTGATTTATCGTTATATCGAACGATTGCGAGGGCTGGGAAGTGAATCCTTAGCTTATTTCGATGCAGAACTTGTGGAAAAGGAGAATATTGCGTTTCCGAGCCTCCTAGAGTGATTTATCGTTATATCGAACGATTGCGAGGGCTGGCAAGTGAATCCTTAGCTTCTTTCGATGCAGAACGTGTGGCAAAGGTAAATATCGCGTTTCCGAGTCTCCTACAGTGATTTATCGTTATATCGAACGATTGCGAGGGCTGGGAAGTGAATCCTTAGCTTCTTTCGATGCAGAACGTGTGGAAAAGGTGAATATCGCGTTTCCGAGCCTCCTAGAGTGATTTATCGTTATATTGAACGATTGCGAGGGCTGGGAAGTGAATCCTTAGCTTATTTCGAAGCAGAACGTGTGGAAAAGGTGAATATCGCGGTTCCGAGCCTCCTAGAGTGATTTATCGTTATATCGAACGATTGCGAGGGCTGGGAAGTGAATCCTTAGCTCATTTCGATGCAGAACGTGTGGAAAAAGAGAATATCGCGTTTCCGAGCCTCCTAGAGTGATTTATCGTTATATCGAACGATTGCGAGGGCTGGGAAGTGAATCCTTAGCTTCTTTCGATGCAGAACGTGTGGAAAAGGTGAATATCGCGTTTCCGAGCCTCCTAGAGTGATTTATCGCTATATCGAACGATTGCGAGGGCTGGGAAGTGAATCCTTAGCTTATTTCGATGCAGAACGTGTGGAAAAGGAGAATATCGCGTTTCCGAATCTCCTACAGTGATTTATCGTTATATCGAACGATTGCGAGGGCTGGGAAGTGAATCCTTAGCTTATTTCGATGCAGAACGTGTGGAAAAGGAGAATATCGCGTTTCCGAGCCTCCTAGAGTGATTTATCGTTATATCGAACGATTGCGAGGGCTGGCAAGTGAATCCTTAGCTTCTTTCGATGCAGAACGTGTGGCAAAGGTAAATATCGCGTTTCCGAGTCTCCTACAGTGATTTATCGTTATATCGAACGATTGCGAGGGCTGGGAAGTGAATCCTTAGCTTCTTTCGATGCAGAACGTGTGGAAAAGGTGAATATCGCGTTTCCGAGCCTCCTAGAGTGATTTATCGTTATATCGAAAGATTGCGAGGGCTGGGAAGTGAATCCTTAGCTTATTTCGATGCAGAACGTGTGGAAAAGGAGAATATCGCGTTTCCGAATCTCCTAGAGTGATTTATCGTTATATCGAACGATTGCGAGGGCTGGGAAGTGAATCCTTAGCTTCTTTCGATGCAGAACGTGTGGCAAAGGTAAATATCGCGTTTCCGAGTCTCCTACAGTGATTTATCGTTATATCGAACGATTGCGAGGGCTGCCAAGTGAATCCTTAGCTTCTTTCGATGCAGAACGTGTGGAAAAGGTGAATATCGCGTTTCCGAGCCTCCTAGAGTGATTTATCGTTATATCGAACGATTGCGAGGGCTGGGAAGTGAATCCTAAGCTTATTTCGATGCAGAACGTGTGGAAAAGGAGAATATCGCGTTTCCGAGTCTCCTACAGTGATTTATCGTTATATCGAACGATTGCGAGGGCTGGGAAGTGAATCCTTAGCTTCTTTCGATGCAGAACGTGTGGCAAAGGTAAATATCGCGTTTCCGAGTCTCCTACCGTGATTTATCGTTATATCGAACGATTGCGAGGGCTGGCAAGTGAATCCTTAGCTTCTTTCGATGCAGAACGTGTGGAAAAGGTAAATATCGCGTTTCCGAGTCTCCTACAGTGATTTATCGTTATATCGAACGATTGCGAGGGCTGGGAAGTGAATCCTTAACTTCTTTCGATGCAGAACGTGTGGAAAAGGAGAATATCGCGTTTCCGAGCCTCCTAGAGTGATTTATCGTTATATCGAACGATTGCGAGGGCTGGGAAGTGAATCCTTAGCTTCTTTCGATGCAGAACGTGTGGAAAAGGTGAATATCGCGTTTCCGAGCCTCCTAGAGTGATTTATCGTTATATCGAACGATTGCGAGGGCTGGGAAGTGAATCCTTAGCTTATTTCGATGCAGAACGTGTGGAAAAGGAGAATATCGCGTTTCCGAATCTCCTACAGTGATTTATCGTTATATCGAACGATTGCGAGGGCTGGGAAGTGAATCCTTAGCTTATTTCGATGCAGAACGTGTGGAAAAGGTGAATATCGCGTTTCCGAGCCTCCTAGAGTGATTTATCGTTATATCGAACGATTGCGAGGGCTGGGAAGTGAATCCTTAGCTTATTTCGATGCAGAACGTGTGGAAAAGGAGAATATCGCGTTTCCGAATCTCCTACAGTGATTTATCGTTATATCGAACGATTGCGAGGGCTGGGAAGTGAATCCTTAGCTTATTTCGATGCAGAACTTGTGGAAAAGGAGAATATCGCGTTTCCGAGCCTCCTAGAGTGATTTATCGTTATATCGAACGATTGCGAGGGCTGGCAAGTGAATCCTTAGCTTCTTTCGATGCAGAACGTGTGGCAAAGGTAAATATCGCGTTTCCGAGTCTCCTACAGTGATTTATCGTTATATCGAACGATTGCGAGGGCTGGGAAGTGAATCCTTAGCTTCTTTCGATGCAGAACGTGTGGAAAAGGTGAATATCGCGTTTCCGAGCCTCCTAGAGTGATTTATCGTTATATCGAACGATTGCGAGGGCTGGGAAGTGAATCCTTAGCTTATTTCGAAGCAGAACGTGTGGAAAAGGTGAATATCGCGGTTCCGAGCCTCCTAGAGTGATTTATCGTTATATCGAACGATTGCGAGGGCTGGGAAGTGAATCCTTAGCTCATTTCGATGCAGAACGTGTGGAAAAAGAGAATATCGCGTTTCCGAGCCTCCTAGAGTGATTTATCGTTATATCGAACGATTGCGAGGGCTGGGAAGTGAATCCTTAGCTTCTTTCGATGCAGAACGTGTGGAAAAGGTGAATATCGCGTTTCCGAGCCTCCTAGAGTGATTTATCGCTATATCGAACGATTGCGAGGGCTGGGAAGTGAATCCTTAGCTTATTTCGATGCAGAACGTGTGGAAAAGGAGAATATCGCGTTTCCGAATCTCCTACAGTGATTTATCGTTATATCGAAGGATTGCGAGGGCTGGGAAGTGAATCCTTAGCTTATTTCGATGCAGAACGTGTGGAAAAGGAGAATATCGCGTTTCCGAGCCTCCTAGAGTGATTTATCGTTATTTCGAACGATTGCGAGGGCTGGCAAGTGAATCCTTAGCTTCTTTCGATGCAGAACGTGTGGCAAAGGTAAATATCGCGTTTCCGAGTCTCCTACAGTGATTTATCGTTATATCGAACGATTGCGAGGGCTGGGAAGTGAATCCTTAGCTTCTTTCGATGCAGAACGTGTGGAAAAGGTGAATATCGCGTTTCCGAGCCTCCTAGAGTGATTTATCGTTATATCGAAAGATTGCGAGGGCTGGGAAGTGAATCCTTAGCTTATTTCGATGCAGAACGTGTGGAAAAGGAGAATATCGCGTTTCCGAATCTCCTAGAGTGATTTATCGTTATATCGAACGATTGCGAGGGCTGGGAAGTGAATCCTTAGCTTCTTTCGATGCAGAACGTGTGGCAAAGGTAAATATCGCGTTTCCGAGTCTCCTACAGTGATTTATCGTTATATCGAACGATTGCGAGGGCTGGGAAGTGAATCCTTAGCTCATTTCGATGCAGAACGTGTGGAAAAGGAGAATATCGCGTTTCCGAGCCTCCTAGAGTGATTTATCGTTATATCGAACGATTGCGAGGGCTGGGAAGTGAATCCTTAGCTTCTTTCGATGCAGAACGTGTGGCAAAGGTAAATATCGCGTTTCCGAGTCTCCTACAGTGATTTATCGTTATATCGAACGATTGCGTGGGATGGCAAGTGAATCCTAAGCTTATTTCGATGCAGAACGTGTGGAAAAGGAGAATACCGCGTTTCCGAGTCTCCTACAGTGATTTATCGTTATATCGAACGATTGCGAGGGCTGGGAAGTTAATCCTTAGCTTCTTTCGATGCAGAACGTGTGGCAAAGGTAAATATCGCATTTCCGAGTCTCCTACCGTGATTTATCGTTATATCGAACGATTGCGAGGGCTGGCAAGTGAATCCTTAGCTTCTTTCGATGCAGAACGTGTGGAAAAGGTAAATATCGCGTTTCCGAGTCTCCTACAGTGATTTATCGTTATATCGAACGATTGCGAGGGCTGGGAACTGAATCCTTAGCTTCTTTCGATGCAGAACGTGTGGAAAAGGTGAATATCGCGTTTCCGAGCCTCCTAGAGTGATTTATCGTTATATCGAACGATTGCGAGGGCTGGGAAGTGAATCCTTAGCTTATTTCGATGCAGAACGTGTGGAAAAGGAGAATATCGCGTTTCCGAATCTCCTACAGTGATTTATCGTTATATCGAACGATTGCGAGGGCTGGGAAGTGAATCCTTAGCTTATTTCGATGCAGAACGTGTGGAAAAGGAGAATATCGCGTTTCCGAGCCTCCTAGAGTGATTTATCGTTATATCGAACGATTGCGAGGGCTGGCAAGTGAATCCTTAGCTTCTTTCGATGCAGAACGTGTGGCAAAGGTAAATATCGCGTTTCCGAGTCTCCTACCGTGATTTATCGTTATATCGAACGATTGCGAGGGCTGGCAAGTGAATCCTTAGCTCATTTCGATGCAGAACGTGTGGAAAAAGAGAATATCGCGTTTCCGAGCCTCCTAGAGTGATTTATCGTTATATCGAACGATTGCGAGGGCTGGGAAGTGAATCCTTAGCTTCTTTCGATGCAGAACGTGTGGAAAAGGTGAATATCGCGTTTCCGAGCCTCCTAGAGTGATTTATCGCTATATCGAACGATTGCGAGGGCTGGGAAGTGAATCCTTAGCTTATTTCGATGCAGAACGTGTGGAAAAGGAGAATATCGCGTTTCCGAATCTCCTACAGTGATTTATCGTTATATCGAACGATTGCGAGGGCTGGGAAGTGAATCCTTAGCTTATTTCGATGCAGAACGTGTGGAAAAGGAGAATATCGCGTTTCCGAGCCTCCTAGAGTGATTTATCGTTATATCGAACGATTGCGAGGGCTGGCAAGTGAATCCTTAGCTTCTTTCGATGCAGAACGTGTGGCAAAGGTAAATATCGCGTTTCCGAGTCTCCTACAGTGATTTATCGTTATATCGAACGATTGCGAGGGCTGGGAAGTGAATCCTTAGCTTCTTTCGATGCAGAACGTGTGGAAAAGGTGAATATCGCGTTTCCGAGCCTCCTAGAGTGATTTATCGTTATATCGAAAGATTGCGAGGGCTGGGAAGTGAATCCTTAGCTTATTTCGATGCAGAACGTGTGGAAAAGGAGAATATCGCGTTTCCGAATCTCCTAGAGTGATTTATCGTTATATCGAACGATTGCGAGGGCTGGGAAGTGAATCCTTAGCTTCTTTCGATGCAGAACGTGTGGCAAAGGTAAATATCGCGTTTCCGAGTCTCCTACAGTGATTTATCGTTATATCGAACGATTGCGAGGGCTGGGAAGTGAATCCTTAGCTTCTTTCGATGCAGAACGTGTGGAAAAGGTGAATATCGCGTTTCCGAGCCTCCTAGAGTGATTTATCGTTATATCGAAAGATTGCGAGGGCTGGGAAGTGAATCCTTAGCTTATTTCGATGCAGAACGTGTGGAAAAGGAGAATATCGCGTTTCCGAATCTCCTAGAGTGATTTATCGTTATATCGAACGATTGCGAGGGCTGGGAAGTGAATCCTTAGCTTCTTTCGATGCAGAACGTGTGGCAAAGGTAAATATCGCGTTTCCGAGTCTCCTACAGTGATTTATCGTTATATCGAACGATTGCGAGGGCTGGGAAGTGAATCCTTAGCTCATTTCGATGCAGAACGTGTGGAAAAGGAGAATATCGCGTTTCCGAGCCTCCTAGAGTGATTTATCGTTATATCGAACGATTGCGAGGGCTGGGAAGTGAATCCTTAGCTTCTTTCGATGCAGAACGTGTGGCAAAGGTAAATATCGCGTTTCCGAGTCTCCTACAGTGATTTATCGTTATATCGAACGATTGCGAGGGCTGGGAAGTGAATCCTTAGCTTCTTTCGATGCAGAACGTGTGGCAAAGGTAAATATCGCGTTTCCGAGTCTCCTACAGTGATTTATCGTTATATCGAACGATTGCGAGGGCTGGCAAGTGAATCCTAAGCTTATTTCGATGCAGAACGTGTGGAAAAGGAGAATATCGCGTTTCCGAGTCTCCTACAGTGATTTATCGTTATATCGAACGATTGCGAGGGCTGGGAAGTGAATCCTTAGCTTCTTTCGATGCAGAACGTGTGGCAAAGGTAAATATCGCGTTTCCGAGTCTCCTACCGTGATTTATCGTTATATCGAACGATTGCGAGGGCTGGCAAGTGAATCCTTAGCTTCTTTCGATGCAGAACGTGTGGAAAAGGTAAATATCGCGTTTCCGAGTCTCCTACAGTGATTTATCGTTATATCGAACGATTGCGAGGGCTGGGAAGTGAATCCTTAACTTCTTTCGATGCAGAACGTGTGGAAAAGGAGAATATCGCGTTTCCGAGCCTCCTAGAGTGATTTATCGTTATATCGAACGATTGCGAGGGCTGGGAAGTGAATCCTTAGCTTCTTTCGATTCAGAACGTGTGGAAAAGGAGAATATCGCGTTTCCGAGCCTCCTAGAGTGATTTATCGTTATATCGAACGATTGCGAGGGCTGGGAAGTGAATCCTTAGCTTCTTTCGATGCAGAACGTGTGGAAAAGGTGAATATCGCGTTTCCGAGCCTCCTAGAGTGATTTATCGTTATATCGAACGATTGCGAGGGCTGGGAAGTGAATCCTTAGCTTATTTCGATGCAGAACGTGTGGAAAAGGTAAATATCGCGTTTCCGAGTCTCCTACAGTGATTTATCGTTATATCGAACGATTGCGAGGGCTGGGAAGTGAATCCTTAGCTTATTTCGATGCAGAACGTGTGGCAAAGGTAAATATCGCGTTTCCGAGTCTCCTACAGTGATTTATCGTTATATCGAACGATTGCGAGGGCTGGCAAGTGAATCCTTAGCTTCTTTCGATGCAGAACGTGTGGCAAAGGTAAATATCGCGTTTCCGAGCCTCCTAGAGTGATTTATCGTTATATCGAACGATTGCGAGGGCTGGGAAGTGAATCCTTAGCTTATTTCGATGCAGAACGTGTGGCAAAGGTAAATAACGCGTTTCCGAGTCTCCTACAGTGATTTATCGTTATATCGAACGATTGCGAGGGCTGGGAAGTGAATCCTTAACTTCTTTCGATGCAGAACGTGTGGCAAAGGTAAATATCGCGTTTCCGAGTCTCCTACAGTGATTTATCGTTATATCGAACGATTGCGAGGGCTGGGAAGTGAATCCTTAGCTTATTTCGATGCAGAACGTGTGGCAAAGGTAAATATCGCGTTTCCGAGTCTCCTACAGTGATTTATCGTTATATCGAACGATTGCGAGGGCTGGCAAGTGAATCCTTAGCTTCTTTCGATGCAGAACGTGTGGCAAAGGTAAATATCGCGTTTCCGAGTCTCCTACAGTGATTTATCGTTATATCGAACGATTGCGAGGGCTGGGAAGTGAATCCTTAGCTTCTTTCGATGCAGAACGTGTGGAAAAGGTGAATATCGCGTTTCCGAGCCTCCTAGAGTGATTTATCGTTATATCGAACGATTGCGAGGGCTGGGAAGTGAATCCTTAGCTTATTTCGAAGCAGAACGTGTGGCAAAGGTAAATATCGCGTTTCCGAGTCTCCTACAGTGATTTATCGTTATATCGAACGATTGCGAGGGCTGGGAAGTGAATCCTTAGCTTCTTTCGATGCAGAACGTGTGGCAAAGGTAAATATCGCGTTTCCGAGTCTCCTACAGTGATTTATCGTTATATCGAACGATTGCGAGGGCTGGGAAGTGAATCCTTAGCTCATTTCGATGCAGAACGTGTGGAAAAGGAGAATATCGCGTTTCCGAGCCTCCTAGAGTGATTTATCGTTATATCGAACGATTGCGAGGGCTGGGAAGTGAATCCTTAGCTTCTTTCGATGCAGAACGTGTGGCAAAGGTAAATATCGCGTTTCCGAGTCTCCTACAGCGATTTATCGTTATATCGAACGATTGCGAGGGCTGGGAAGTGAATCCTTAACTTCTTTCGATGCAGAACGTGTGGCAAAGGTAAATATCGCGTTTCCGAGTCTCCTACAGTGATTTATCGTTATATCGAACGATTGCGAGGGCTGGGAAGTGAATCCTTAGCTTATTTCGATGCAGAACGTGTGGCAAAGGTAAATATCGCGTTTCCGAGTCTCCTACAGTGATTTATCGTTATATCGAACGATTGCGAGGGCTGGGAAGTGAATCCTTAGCTTATTTCGATGCAGAACGTGTGGAAAAGGAGAATATCGCGTTTCCGAGCTTCCTAGAGTGATTTATCGTTATATCGAACGATTGCGAGGGCTGGGAAGTGAATCCTTAGCTTATTTCGATGCAGAACGTGTGGAAAAGGAGAATATCGCGTTTCCGAGCCTCCTAGAGTGATTTATCGTTATATCGAACGATTGCGAGGGCTGTGAAGTGAATCCTTAGCTTATTTCGATGCAGAACGTGTGGAAAAGGAGAATATCGCGTTTCCGAGCCTCCTAGAGTGATTTATCGTTATATCGAACGATTGCGAGGGCTGGGAAGTGAATCCTTAGCTTATTTCGATGCAGAACGTGTGGAAAAGGAGAATATCGCGTTTCCGAGCCTCCTAGAGTGATTTATCGTTATATCGAACGATTGCGAGGGCTGGGAAGTGAATCCTTAGCTTCTTTCGATGCAGAACGTGTGGAAAAGGAGAATATCGCGTTTCCGAGCCTCCTAGAGTGATTTATCGTTATATCGAACGATTGCGAGGGCTGGGAAGTGAATCCTTAGCTTCTTTCGATGCAGAACGTGTGGAAAAGGTGAATATCGCGTTTCCGAGCCTCCTAGAGTGATTTATCGTTATATCGAACGATTGCGAGGGCTGGGAAGTGAATCCTTAGCTTATTTCGATGCAGAACGTGTGGAAAAGGAGAATATCGCGTTTCCGAATCTCCTACAGTGATTTATCGTTATATCGAACGATTGCGAGGGCTGGGAAGTGAATCCTTAGCTTATTTCGATGCAGAACTTGTGGAAAAGGAGAATATCGCGTTTCCGAGCCTCCTAGAGTGATTTATCGTTATATCGAACGATTGCGAGGGCTGGCAAGTGAATCCTTAGCTTCTTTCGATGCAGAACGTGTGGCAAAGGTAAATATCGCGTTTCCGAGTCTCCTACAGTGATTTATCGTTATATCGAACGATTGCGAGGGCTGGGAAGTGAATCCTTAGCTTCTTTCGATGCAGAACGTGTGGAAAAGGTGAATATCGCGTTTCCGAGCCTCCTAGAGTGATTTATCGTTATATCGAACGATTGCGAGGGCTGGGAAGTGAATCCTTAGCTTATTTCGATGCAGAACTTGTGGAAAAGGAGAATATCGCGTTTCCGAGCCTCCTAGAGTGATTTATCGTTATATCGAACGATTGCGAGGGCTGGGAAGTGAATCCTTAGCTTATTTCGATGCAGAACGTGTGGCAAAGGTAAATATCGCGTTTCCGAGCCTCCTAGAGTGATTTATCGTTATATCGAACGATTGCGAGGGCTGGGAAGTGAATCCTTAGCTTATTTCGAAGCAGAACGTGTGGAAAAGGTGAATATCGCGGTTCCGAGTCTCCTACCGTGATTTATCGTTATATCGAACGATTGCGAGGGCTGGCAAGTGAATCCTTAGCTTCTTTCGATGCAGAACGTGTGGAAAAGGTAAATATCGCGTTTCCGAGTCTCCTACAGTGATTTATCGTTATATCGAACGATTGCGAGGGCTGGGAAGTGAATCCTTAACTTCTTTCGATGCAGAACGTGTGGAAAAGGAGAATATCGCGTTTCCGAGCCTCCTAGAGTGATTTATCGTTATATCGAACGATTGCGAGGGCTGGGAAGTGAATCCTTAGCTTATTTCGATGCAGAACGTGTGGAAAAGGAGAATATCGCGTTTCCGAATCTCCTACAGTGATTTATCGTTATATCGAACGATTGCGAGGGCTGGGAAGTGAATCCTTAGCTTCTTTCGATGCAGAACGTGTGGAAAAGGTGAATATCGCGTTTCCGAGCCTCCTAGAGTGATTTATCGTTATATCGAACGATTGCGAGGGCTGGGAAGTGAATCCTTAGCTTATTTCGATGCAGAACGTGTGGAAAATGAGAATATCGCGTTTCCGAATCTCCTACAGTGATTTATCGTTATATCGAACGATTGCGAGGGCTGGGAAGTGAATCCTTAGCTTATTTCGATGCAGAACGTGTGGAAAAGGTGAATATCGCGTTTCCGAGCCTCCTAGAGTGATTTATCGTTATATCAAACGATTGCGAGGGCTGGCAAGTGAATCCTTAGCTTCTTTCGATGCAGAACGTGTGGCAAAGGTAAATATCGCGTTTCCGAGTCTCCTACAGTGATTTATCGTTATATCGAACGATTGCGAGGGCTGGGAAGTGAATCCTTAGCTTCTTTCGATGCAGAACGTGTGGAAAAGGTGAATATCGCGTTTCCGAGCCTCCTAGAGTGATTTATCGTTATATCGAACGATTGCGAGGGCTGGGAAGTGAATCCTTAGCTTATTTCGAAGCAGAACGTGTGGAAAAGGTGAATATCGCGGTTCCGAGCCTCCTAGAGTGATTTATCGTTATATCGAACGATTGCGAGGGCTGGGAAGTGAATCCTTAGCTCATTTCGATGCAGAACGTGTGGAAAAAGAGAATATCGCGTTTCCGAGCCTCCTAGAGTGATTTATCGTTATATCGAACGATTGCGAGGGCTGGGAAGTGAATCCTTAGCTTCTTTCGATGCAGAACGTGTGGAAAAGGTGAATATCGCGTTTCCGAGCCTCCTAGAGTGATTTATCGCTATATCGAACGATTGCGAGGGCTGGGAAGTGAATCCTTAGCTTATTTCGATGCAGAACGTGTGGAAAAGGAGAATATCGCGTTTCCGAATCTCCTACAGTGATTTATCGTTATATCGAACGATTGCGAGGGCTGGGAAGTGAATCCTTAGCTTATTTCGATGCAGAACGTGTGGAAAAGGAGAATATCGCGTTTCCGAGCCTCCTAGAGTGATTTATCGTTATATCGAACGATTGCGAGGGCTGGCAAGTGAATCCTTAGCTTCTTTCGATGCAGAACGTGTGGCAAAGGTAAATATCGCGTTTCCGAGTCTCCTACAGTGATTTATCGTTATATCGAACGATTGCGAGGGCTGGGAAGTGAATCCTTAGCTTCTTTCGATGCAGAACGTGTGGAAAAGGTGAATATCGCGTTTCCGAGCCTCCTAGAGTGATTTATCGTTATATCGAAAGATTGCGAGGGCTGGGAAGTGAATCCTTAGCTTATTTCGATGCAGAACGTGTGGAAAAGGAGAATATCGCGTTTCCGAATCTCCTAGAGTGATTTATCGTTATATCGAACGATTGCGAGGGCTGGGAAGTGAATCCTTAGCTTCTTTCGATGCAGAACGTGTGGCAAAGGTAAATATCGCGTTTCCGAGTCTCCTACAGTGATTTATCGTTATATCGAACGATTGCGAGGGCTGGGAAGTGAATCCTTAGCTCATTTCGATGCAGAACGTGTGGAAAAGGAGAATATCGCGTTTCCGAGCCTCCTAGAGTGATTTATCGTTATATCGAACGATTGCGAGGGCTGGGAAGTGAATCCTTAGCTTCTTTCGATGCAGAACGTGTGGCAAAGGTAAATATCGCGTTTCCGAGTCTCCTACAGTGATTTATCGTTATATCGAACGATTGCGTGGGCTGGCAAGTGAATCCTAAGCTTATTTCGATGCAGAACGTGTGGAAAAGGAGAATATCGCGTTTCCGAGTCTCCTACAGTGATTTATCGTTATATCGAACGATTGCGAGGGCTGGGAAGTGAATCCTTAGCTTCTTTCGATGCAGAACGTGTGGCAAAGGTAAATATCGCGTTTCCGAGTCTCCTACCGTGATTTATCGTTATATCGAACGATTGCGAGGGCTGGCAAGTGAATCCTTAGCTTCTTTCGATGCAGAACGTGTGGAAAAGGTAAATATCGCGTTTCCGAGTCTCCTACAGTGATTTATCGTTATATCGAACGATAGCGAGGGCTGGGAACTGAATCCTTAGCTTCTTTCGATGCAGAACGTGTGGAAAAGGTGAATATCGCGTTTCCGAGCCTCCTAGAGTGATTTATCGTTATATCGAACGATTGCGAGGGCTGGGAAGTGAATCCTAAGCTTATTTCGATGCAGAACGTGTGGAAAAGGAGAATATCGCGTTTCCGAGTCTCCTACAGTGATTTATCGTTATATCGAACGATTGCGAGGGCTGGGAAGTGAATCCTTAGCTTCTTTCGATGCAGAACGTGTGGCAAAGGTAAATATCGCGTTTCCGAGTCTCCTACCGTGATTTATCGTTATATCGAACGATTGCGAGGGTTGGCAAGTGAATCCTTAGCTTCTTTCGATGCAGAACGTGTGGAAAAGGTAAATATCGCGTTTCCGAGTCTCCTGCAGTGATTTATCGTTATATCGAACGATTGCGAGGGCTGGGAAGTGAATCCTTAACTTCTTTCGATGCAGAACGTGTGGAAAAGGAGAATATCGCGTTTCCGAGCCTCCTAGAGTGATTTATCGTTATATCGAACGATTGCGAGGGCTGGGAAGTGAATCCTTAGCTTCTTTCGATGCAGAACGTGTGGAAAAGGAGAATATCGCGTTTCCGAGCCTCCTAGAGTGATTTATCGTTATATCGAACGATTGCGAGGGCTGGGAAGTGAATCCTTAGCTTCTTTCGATGCAGAACGTGTGGAAAAGGTGAATATCGCGTTTCCGAGCCTCCTAGAGTGATTTATCGTTATATCGAACGATTGCGAGGGCTGGGAAGTGAATCCTTAGCTTATTTCGATGCAGAACGTGTGGAAAAGGAGAATATCGCGTTTCCGAATCTCCTACAGTGATTTATCGTTATATCGAACGATTGCGAGGGCTGGGAAGTGAATCCTTAGCTTATTTCGATGCAGAACGTGTGGAAAAGGAGAATATCGCGTTTCCGAGCCTCCTAGAGTGATTTATCGTTATATCGAACGATTGCGAGGGCTGGCAAGTGAATCCTTAGCTTCTTTCGATGCAGAACGTGTGGCAAAGGTAAATATCGCGTTTCCGAGTCTCCTACAGTGATTTATCGTTATATCGAACGATTGCGAGGGCTGGGAAGTGAATCCTTAGCTTCTTTCGATGCAGAACGTGTGGAAAAGGTGAATATCGCGTTTCCGAGCCTCCTGGAGTGATTTATCGTTATATCGAACGATTGCGAGGGCTGGGAAGTGAATCCTTAGCTTATTTCGAAGCAGAACATGTGGCAAAGGTAAATATCGCGTTTCCGAGTCTCCTACAGTGATTTATCGTTATATCGAACGATTGCGAGGGCTGGGAAGTGAATCCTTAGCTCATTTCGATGCAGAACGTGTGGAAAAGGAGAATATCGCGTTTCCGAGCCTCCTAGAGTGATTTATCGTTATATCGAACGATTGCGAGGGCTGGGAAGTGAATCCTTAGCTTATTTCGATGCAGAACGTGTGGAAAAGGAGAATATCGCGTTTCCGAGCCTCTTAGAGTGATTTATCGTTATATCGAACGATTGCGAGGGCTGGGAAGTGAATCCTTAGCTTCTTTCGATGCAGAACGTGTGGCAAAGGTAAATATCGCGTTTCCGAGTCTCCTACAGTGATTTATCGTTATATCGAACGATTGCGAGGGCTGGGAAGTGAATCCTTAGCTCATTTCGATGCAGAACGTGTGGAAAAGGAGAATATCGCGTTTCCGAGCCTCCTAGAGTGATTTATCGTTATATCGAACGATTGCGAGGGCTGGGAAGTGAATCCTTAGCTTCTTTCGATGCAGAACGTGTGGCAAAGGTAAATATCGCGTTTCCGAGTCTCCTACAGTGATTTATCGTTATATCGAACGATTGCGAGGGCTGGGAAGTGAATCCTTAACTTCTTTCGATGCAGAACGTGTGGCAAAGGTAAATATCGCGTTTCCGAGTCTCCTACAGTGATTTATCGTTATATCGAACGATTGCGAGGGCTGGGAAGTGAATCCTTAGCTTATTTCGATGCAGAACGTGTGGCAAAGGTAAATATCGCGTTTCCGAGTCTCCTACAGTGATTTATCGTTATATCGAACGATTGCGAGGGCTGGCAAGTGAATCCTTAGCTTCTTTCGATGCAGAACGTGTGGCAAAGGTAAATATCGCGTTTCCGAGTCTCCTACAGTGATTTATCGTTATATCGAACGATTGCGAGGGCTGGGAAGTGAATCCTTAGCTTCTTTCGATGCAGAACGTGTGGAAAAGGTGAATATCGCGTTTCCGAGCCTCCTAGAGTGATTTATCGTTATATCGAACGATTGCGAGGGCTGGGAAGTGAATCCTTAGCTTATTTCGATGCAGAACGTGTGGAAAAGGAGAATATCGCGTTTCCGAGCCTCCTAGAGTGATTTATCGTTATATCGAACGATGGCGAGGGCTGGGAAGTGAATCCTTAGCTTATTTCGATGCAGAACGTGTGGAAAAGGAGAATATCGCGTTTCCGAATCTCCTACAGTGATTTATCGTTATATCGAACGATTGCGAGGGCTGGGAAGTGAATCCTTAGCTTATTTCGATGCAGAACGTGTGGAAAAGGAGAATATCGCGTTTCCGAGCCTCCTAGAGTGATTTATCGTTATATCGAACGATTGCGAGGGCTGGCAAGTGAATCCTTAGCTTATTTCGATGCAGAACGTGTGGAAAAGGAGAATATCGCGTTTCCGAGCCTCCTAGAGTGATTTATCGTTATATCGAACGATTGCGAGGGCTGGCAAGTGAATCCTTAGCTTCTTTCGATGCAGAACGTGTGGAAAAGGAGAATATCGCGTTTCCGAGCCTCCTAGAGTGATTTATCGTTATATCGAACGATTGCGAGGGCTGGGAAGTGAATCCTTAGCTTCTTTCGATGCAGAACGTGTGGAAAAGGTGAATATCGCGTTTCCGAGCCTCCTAGAGTGATTTATCGTTATATCGAACGATTGCGAGGGCTGGGAAGTGAATCCTTAGCTTATTTCGAAGCAGAACGTGTGGCAAAGGTAAATATCGCGTTTCCGAGTCTCCTACAGTGATTTATCGTTATATCGAACGATTGCGAGGGCTGGGAAGTGAATCCTTAGCTTCTTTCGATGCAGAACGTGTGGCAAAGGTAAATATCGCGTTTCCGAGTCTCCTACAGTGATTTATCGTTATATCGAACGATTGCGAGGGCTGGGAAGTGAATCCTTAGCTCATTTCGATGCAGAACGTGTGGAAAAGGAGAATATCGCGTTTCCGAGCCTCCTAGAGTGATTTATCGTTATATCGAACGATTGCGAGGGCTGGGAAGTGAATCCTTAGCTTCTTTCGATGCAGAACGTGTGGCAATGGTAAATATCGCGTTTCCGAGTCTCCTACAGTGATTTATCGTTATATCGAACGATTGCGAGGGCTGGCAAGTGAATCCTTAGCTTCTTTCGATGCAGAACGTGTGGAAAAGGAGAATATCGCGTTTCCGAGCCTCCTAGAGTGATTTATCGTTATATCGAACGATGGCGAGGGCTGGGAAGTGAATCCTTAGCTTATTTCGATGCAGAACGTGTGGAAAAGGAGAATATCGCGTTTCCGAATCTCCTACAGTGATTTATCGTTATATCGAACGATTGCGAGGGCTGGGAAGTGAATCCTTAGCTTATTTCGATGCAGAACGTGTGGAAATGGAGAATATCGCGTTTCCGAGCCTCCTAGAGTGATTTATCGTTATATCGAACGATTGCGAGGGCTGGCAAGTGAATCCTTAGCTTCTTTCGATGCAGAACGTGTGGCAAAGGTAAATATCGCGTTTCCGAGTCTCCTACAGTGATTTATCGTTATATCGAACGATTGCGAGGGCTGGCAAGTGAATCCTTAGCTTCTTTCGATGCAGAACGTGTGGAAAAGGTGAATATCGCGTTTCCGAGCCTCCTAGAGTGATTTATCGTTATATCGAACGATTGCGAGGGCTGGGAAGTGAATCCTAAGCTTATTTCGATGCAGAACGTGTGGAAAAGGAGAATATCGCGTTTCCGAGTCTCCTACAGTGATTTATCGTTATATCGAACGATTGCGAGGGCTGGGAAGTGAATCCTTAGCTTCTTTCGATGCAGAACGTGTGGCAAAGGTAAATATCGCGTTTCCGAGTCTCCTACCGTGATTTATCGTTATATCGAACGATTGCGAGGGCTGGCAAGTGAATCCTTAGCTTCTTTCGATGCAGAACGTGTGGAAAAGGTAAATATCGCGTTTCCGAGTCTCCTACAGTGATTTATCGTTATATCGAACGATTGCGAGGGCTGGGAAGTGAATCCTTAACTTCTTTCGATGCAGAACGTGTGGAAAAGGAGAATATCGCGTTTCCGAGCCTCCTAGAGTGATTTATCGTTATATCGAACGATTGCGAGGGCTGGGAAGTGAATCCTTAGCTTATTTCGATGCAGAACGTGTGGAAAAGGAGAATATCGCGTTTCCGAGCCTCCTAGAGTGATTTATCGTTATATCGAACGATTGCGAGGGCTGGGAAGTGAATCCTTAGCTTATTTCGATGCAGAACGTGTGGAAAAGGAGAATATCGCGTTTCCGAGCCTCCTAGAGTGATTTATCGTTATATCGAACGATTGCGAGGGCTGGGAAGTGAATCCTTAGCTTATTTCGATGCAGAACGTGTGGAAAAGGTAAATATCGCGTTTCCGAGTCTCCTACAGTGATTTATCGTTATATCGAACGATTGCGAGGGCTGGCAAGTGAATCCTTAGCTTCTTTCGATGCAGAACGTGTGGAAAAGGAGAATATCGCGTTTCCGAGCCTCCTAGAGTGATTTATCGTTATATCGAACGATTGCGAGGGCTGGGAAGTGAATCCTTAGCTTATTTCGATGCAGAACGTGTGGAAAAGGAGAATATCGCGTTTCCGAGCCTCCTAGAGTGATTTATCGTTATATCGAACGATTGCGAGGGCTGGGAAGTGAATCCTTAGCTTATTTCGATGCAGAACGTGTGGAAAAGGAGAATATCGCGTTTCCGAATCTCCTACCGTGATTTATCGTTATATCGAACGATTGCGAGGGCTGGGAAGTGAATCCTTAGCTTATTTCGATGCAGAACGTGTGGAAAAGGAGAATATCGCGTTTCCGAGCCCCCTAGAGTGATTTATCGTTATATCGAACGATTGCGAGGGCTGGCAAGTGAATCCTTAGCTCATTTCGATGCAGAACGTGTGGAAAAGGAGAATATCGCGTTTCCGAGCCTCCTAGAGTGATTTATCGTTATATCGAACGATTGCGAGGGCAGGGAAGTGAATCCTTAGCTTATTTCGATGCAGAACGTGTGGAAAAGGAGAATATCGCGTTTCCGAGCCTCCTAGAGTGATTTATCGTTATATCGAACGATTGCGAGGGCTGGGAAGTGAATCCTTAGCTTCTTTCGATGCAGAACGTGTGGCAAAGGTAAATATCGCGTTTCCGAGTCTCCTACAGTGATTTATCGTTATATCGAACGATTGCGAGGGCTGGGAAGTGAATCCTTAGCTTCTTTCGATGCAGAACGTGTGGAAAAGGTGAATATCGCGTTTCCGAGCCTCCTAGAGTGATTTATCGTTATATCGAACGATTGCGAGGGCTGGGAAGTGAATCCTTAGCTTATTTCGAAGCAGAACGTGTGGCAAAGGTAAATATCGCGTTTCCGAGTCTCCTACAGTGATTTATCGTTATATCGAACGATTGCGAGGGCTGGGAAGTGAATCCTTAGCTTCTTTCGATGCAGAACGTGTGGCAAAGGTAAATATCGCGTTTCCGAGTCTCCTACAGTGATTTATCGTTATATCGAACGATTGCGAGGGCTGGGAAGTGAATCCTTAGCTCATTTCGATGCAGAACGTGTGGAAAAGGAGAATATCGCGTTTCTGAGCCTCCTAGAGTGATTTATCGTTATATCGAACGATTGCGAGGGCTGGGAAGTGAATCCTTAGCTTCTTTCGATGCAGAACGTGTGGCAAAGGTAAATATCGCGTTTCCGAGTCTCCTACAGTGATTTATCGTTATATCGAACGATTGCGAGGGCTGGGAAGTGAATCCTTAACTTCTTTCGATGCAGAACGTGTGGCAAAGGTAAATATCGCGTTTCCGAGTCTCCTACAGTGATTTATCGTTATATCGAACGATTGCGAGGGCTGGGAAGTGAATCCTTAGCTTATTTCGATGCAGAACGTGTGGCAAAGGTAAATATCGCGTTTCCGAGTCTCCTACAGTGATTTATCGTTATATCGAACGATTGCGAGGGCTGGGAAGTGAATCCTTAGCTTATTTCGATGCAGAACGTGTGGAAAAGGAGAATATCGCGTTTCCGAGCTTCCTAGAGTGATTTATCGTTATATCGAACGATTGCGAGGGCTGGGAAGTGAATCCTTAGCTTATTTCGATGCAGAACGTGTGGCAAAGGTAAATATCGCGTTTCCGAGTCTCCTACAGTGATTTATCGTTATATCGAACGATTGCGAGGGCTGGGAAGTGAATCCTTAGCTTATTTCGATGCGGAACGTGTGGAAAAGGAGAATATCGCGTTTCCGAGCCTCCTAGAGTGATTTATCGTTATATCGAACGATTGCGAGGGCTGGGAAGTGAATCCTTAGCTTATTTCGATGCAGAACGTGTGGAAAAGGAGAATATCGCGTTTCCGAGCCTCCTAGAGTGATTTATCGTTATATCGAACGATTGCGAGGGCTGGGAAGTGAATCCTTAGCTTATTTCGATGCAGAACGTGTGGAAAAGGAGAATATCGCGTTTCCGAATCTCCTACCGTGATTTATCGTTATATCGAACGATTGCGAGGGCTGGGAAGTGAATCCTTAGCTTATTTCGATGCAGAACGTGTGGAAAAGGAGAATATCGCGTTTCCGAGCCCCCTAGAGTGATTTATCGTTATATCGAACGATTGCGAGGGCTGGCAAGTGAATCCTTAGCTCATTTCGATGCAGAACGTGTGGAAAAGGAGAATATCGCGTTTCCGAGCCTCCTAGAGTGATTTATCGTTATATCGAACGATTGCGAGGGCAGGGAAGTGAATCCTTAGCTTATTTCGATGCAGAACGTGTGGAAAAGGAGAATATCGCGTTTCCGAGCCTCCTAGAGTGATTTATCGTTATATCGAACGATTGCGAGGGCTGGGAAGTGAATCCTTAGCTTCTTTCGATGCAGAACGTGTGGCAAAGGTAAATATCGCGTTTCCGAGTCTCCTACAGTGATTTATCGTTATATCGAACGATTGCGAGGGCTGGGAAGTGAATCCTTAACTTCTTTCGATGCAGAACGTGTGGCAAAGGTAAATATCGCGTTTCCGAGTCTCCTACAGTGATTTATCGTTATATCGAACGATTGCGAGGGCTGGGAAGTGAATCCTTAGCTTATTTCGATGCAGAACGTGTGGCAAAGGTAAATATCGCGTTTCCGAGTCTCCTACAGTGATTTATCGTTATATCGAACGATTGCGAGGGCTGGCAAGTGAATCCTTAGCTTCTTTCGATGCAGAACGTGTGGCAAAGGTAAATATCGCGTTTCCGAGTCTCCTACAGTGATTTATCGTTATATCGAACGATTGCGAGGGCTGGGAAGTGAATCCTTAGCTTCTTTCGATGCAGAACGTGTGGAAAAGGTGAATATCGCGTTTCCGAGCCTCCTAGAGTGATTTATCGTTATATCGAACGATTGCGAGGGCTGGGAAGTGAATCCTTAGCTTATTTCGAAGCAGAACGTGTGGCAAAGGTAAATATCGCGTTTCCGAGTCTCCTACAGTGATTTATCGTTATATCGAACGATTGCGAGGGCTGGGAAGTGAATCCTTAGCTTCTTTCGATGCAGAACGTGTGGCAAAGGTAAATATCGCGTTTCCGAGTCTCCTACAGTGATTTATCGTTATATCGAACGATTGCGAGGGCTGGGAAGTGAATCCTTAGCTCATTTCGATGCAGAACGTGTGGAAAAGGAGAATATCGCGTTTCTGAGCCTCCTAGAGTGATTTATCGTTATATCGAACGATTGCGAGGGCTGGGAAGTGAATCCTTAGCTTCTTTCGATGCAGAACGTGTGGCAAAGGTAAATATCGCGTTTCCGAGTCTCCTACAGTGATTTATCGTTATATCGAACGATTGCGAGGGCTGGGAAGTGAATCCTTAACTTCTTTCGATGCAGAACGTGTGGCAAAGGTAAATATCGCGTTTCCGAGTCTCCTACAGTGATTTATCGTTATATCGAACGATTGCGAGGGCTGGGAAGTGAATCCTTAGCTTATTTCGATGCAGAACGTGTGGCAAAGGTAAATATCGCGTTTCCGAGTCTCCTACAGTGATTTATCGTTATATCGAACGATTGCGAGGGCTGGGAAGTGAATCCTTAGCTTATTTCGATGCAGAACGTGTGGAAAAGGAGAATATCGCGTTTCCGAGCTTCCTAGAGTGATTTATCGTTATATCGAACGATTGCGAGGGCTGGGAAGTGAATCCTTAGCTTATTTCGATGCAGAACGTGTGGCAAAGGTAAATATCGCGTTTCCGAGTCTCCTACAGTGATTTATCGTTATATCGAACGATTGCGAGGGCTGGGAAGTGAATCCTTAGCTTATTTCGATGCAGAACGTGTGGAAAAGGAGAATATCGCGTTTCCGAGCCTCCTAGAGTGATTTATCGTTATATCGAACGATTGCGAGGGCTGGGAAGTGAATCCTTAGCTTATTTCGATGCAGAACGTGTGGAAAAGGAGAATATCGCGTTTCCGAGCCTCCTAGAGTGATTTATCGTTATATCGAACGATTGCGAGGGCTGGGAAGTGAATCCTTAGCTTCTTTCGATGCAGAACGTGTGGAAAAGGTGAATATCGCGTTTCCGAGCCTCCTAGAGTGATTTATCGTTATATCGAACGATGGCGAGGGCTGGGAAGTGAATCCTTAGCTTATTTCGATGCAGAACGTGTGGAAAAGGAGAATATCGCGTTTCCGAATCTCCTACAGTGATTTATCGTTATATCGAACGATTGCGAGGGCTGGGAAGTGAATCCTTAGCTTATTTCGATGCAGAACGTGTGGAAAAGGAGAATATCGCGTTTCCGAGCCTCCTAGAGTGATTTATCGTTATATCGAACGATTGCGAGGGCTGGCAAGTGAATCCTTAGCTTCTTTCGATGCAGAACGTGTGGCAAAGGTAAATATCGCGTTTCCGAGTCTCCTACAGTGATTTATCGTTATATCGAACGATTGCGAGGGCTGGCAAGTGAATCCTTAGCTTCTTTCGATGCAGAACGTGTGGAAAAGGTGAATATCGCGTTTCCGAGCCTCCTAGAGTGATTTATCGTTATATCGAACGATTGCGAGGGCTGGGAAGTGAATCCTAAGCTTATTTCGATGCAGAACGTGTGGAAAAGGAGAATATCGCGTTTCCGAGTCTCCTACAGTGATTTATCGTTATATCGAACGATTGCGAGGGCTGGGAAGTGAATCCTTAGCTTCTTTCGATGCAGAACGTGTGGCAAAGGTAAATATCGCGTTTCCGAGTCTCCTACCGTGATTTATCGTTATATCGAACGATTGCGAGGGCTGGCAAGTGAATCCTTAGCTTCTTTCGATGCAGAACGTGTGGAAAAGGTAAATATCGCGTTTCCGAGTCTCCTACAGTGATTTATCGTTATATCGAACGATTGCGAGGGCTGGGAAGTGAATCCTTAACTTCTTTCGATGCAGAACGTGTGGAAAAGGAGAATATCGCGTTTCCGAGCCTCCTAGAGTGATTTATCGTTATATCGAACGATTGCGAGGGCTGGGAAGTGAATCCTTAGCTTATTTCGATGCAGAACGTGTGGAAAAGGAGAATATCGCGTTTCCGAGCCTCCTAGAGTGATTTATCGTTATATCGAACGATTGCGAGGGCTGGGAAGTGAATCCTTAGCTTATTTCGATGCAGAACGTGTGGAAAAGGAGAATATCGCGTTTCCGAGCCTCCTAGAGTGATTTATCGTTATATCGAACGATTGCGAGGGCTGGGAAGTGAATCCTTAGCTTATTTCGATGCAGAACGTGTGGAAAAGGTAAATATCGCGTTTCCGAGTCTCCTACAGTGATTTATCGTTATATCGAACGATTGCGAGGGCTGGCAAGTGAATCCTTAGCTTCTTTCGATGCAGAACGTGTGGAAAAGGAGAATATCGCGTTTCCGAGCCTCCTAGAGTGATTTATCGTTATATCGAACGATTGCGAGGGCTGGGAAGTGAATCCTTAGCTTATTTCGATGCAGAACGTGTGGAAAAGGAGAATATCGCGTTTCCGAGCCTCCTAGAGTGATTTATCGTTATATCGAACGATTGCGAGGGCTGGGAAGTGAATCCTTAGCTTATTTCGATGCAGAACGTGTGGAAAAGGAGAATATCGCGTTTCCGAGCCTCCTAGAGTGATTTATCGTTATATCGAACGATTGCGAGGGCTGGGAAGTGAATCCTTAGCTTCTTTCGATGCAGAACGTGTGGAAAAGGAGAATATCGCGTTTCCGAGCCTCCTAGAGTGATTTATCGTTATATCGAACGATTGCGAGGGCTGGGAAGTGAATCCTTAGCTTCTTTCGATGCAGAACGTGTGGAAAGGGTGAATATCGCGTTTCCGAGCCTCCTAGAGTGATTTATCGTTATATCGAACGATTGCGAGGGCTGGGAAGTGAATCCTTAGCTTATTTCGATGCAGAACGTGTGGAAAAGGAGAATATCGCGTTTCCGAATCTCCTACCGTGATTTATCGTTATATCGAACGATTGCGAGGGCTGGGAAGTGAATCCTTAGCTTATTTCGATGCAGAACGTGTGGAAAAGGAGAATATCGCGTTTCCGAGCCCCCTAGAGTGATTTATCGTTATATCGAACGATTGCGAGGGCTGGCAAGTGAATCCTTAGCTCATTTCGATGCAGAACGTGTGGAAAAGGAGAATATCGCGTTTCCGAGCCTCCTAGAGTGATTTATCGTTATATCGAACGATTGCGAGGGCTGGGAAGTGAATCCTTAGCTTATTTCGATGCAGAACGTGTGGAAAAGGAGAATATCGCGTTTCCGAGCCTCCTAGAGTGATTTATCGTTATATCGAACGATTGCGAGGGCTGGGAAGTGAATCCTTAGCTTATTTCGATGCAGAACGTGTGGAAAAGGAGAATATCGCGTTTCCGAGCCTCCTAGAGTGATTTATCGTTATATCGAACGATTGCGAGGGCTGGGAAGTGAATCCTTAGCTTATTTCGATGCAGAACGTGTGGAAAAGGAGAATATCGCGTTTCCGAGCCTCCTAGAGTGATTTATCGTTATATCGAACGATTGCGAGGGCTGGGAAGTGAATCCTTAGCTTATTTCGATGCAGAACGTGTGGAAAAGGTAAATATCGCGTTTCCGAGTCTCCTACAGTGATTTATCGTTATATCGAACGATTGCGAGGGCTGGCAAGTGAATCCTTAGCTTCTTTCGATGCAGAACGTGTGGAAAAGGAGAATATCGCGTTTCCGAGCCTCCTAGAGTGATTTATCGTTATATCGAACGATTGCGAGGGCTGGGAAGTGAATCCTTAGCTTATTTCGATGCAGAACGTGTGGAAAAGGAGAATATCGCGTTTCCGAGCCTCCTAGAGTGATTTATCGTTATATCGAACGATTGCGAGGGCTGGGAAGTGAATCCTTAGCTTATTTCGATGCAGAACGTGTGGAAAAGGAGAATATCGCGTTTCCGAGCCTCCTAGAGTGATTTATCGTTATATCGAACGATTGCGAGGGCTGGGAAGTGAATCCTTAGCTTCTTTCGATGCAGAACGTGTGGAAAAGGAGAATATCGCGTTTCCGAGCCTCCTAGAGTGATTTATCGTTATATCGAACGATTGCGAGGGCTGGGAAGTGAATCCTTAGCTTCTTTCGATGCAGAACGTGTGGAAAGGGTGAATATCGCGTTTCCGAGCCTCCTAGAGTGATTTATCGTTATATCGAACGATTGCGAGGGCTGGGAAGTGAATCCTTAGCTTATTTCGATGCAGAACGTGTGGAAAAGGAGAATATCGCGTTTCCGAATCTCCTACCGTGATTTATCGTTATATCGAACGATTGCGAGGGCTGGGAAGTGAATCCTTAGCTTATTTCGATGCAGAACGTGTGGAAAAGGAGAATATCGCGTTTCCGAGCCCCCTAGAGTGATTTATCGTTATATCGAACGATTGCGAGGGCTGGCAAGTGAATCCTTAGCTCATTTCGATGCAGAACGTGTGGAAAAGGAGAATATCGCGTTTCCGAGCCTCCTAGAGTGATTTATCGTTATATCGAACGATTGCGAGGGCTGGGAAGTGAATCCTTAGCTTATTTCGATGCAGAACGTGTGGAAAAGGAGAATATCGCGTTTCCGAGCCTCCTAGAGTGATTTATCGTTATATCGAACGATTGCGAGGGCTGGGAAGTGAATCCTTAGCTTCTTTCGATGCAGAACGTGTGGCAAAGGTAAATATCGCGTTTCCGAGTCTCCTACAGTGATTTATCGTTATATCGAACGATTGCGAGGGCTGGGAAGTGAATCCTTAGCTCATTTCGATGCAGAACGTGTGGAAAAGGAGAATATCGCGTTTCCGAGCCTCCTAGAGTGATTTATCGTTATATCGAACGATTGCGAGGGCTGGGAAGTGAATCCTTAGCTTCTTTCGATGCAGAACGTGTGGCAAAGGTAAATATCGCGTTTCCGAGTCTCCTACAGTGATTTATCGTTATATCGAACGATTGCGAGGGCTGGGAAGTGAATCCTTAACTTCTTTCGATGCAGAACGTGTGGCAAAGGTAAATATCGCGTTTCCGAGTCTCCTACAGTGATTTATCGTTATATCGAACGATTGCGAGGGCTGGGAAGTGAATCCTTAGCTTATTTCGATGCAGAACGTGTGGCAAAGGAGAATATCGCGTTTCCGAGCCTCCTAGAGTGATTTATCGTTATATCGAACGATTGCGAGGGCTGGGAAGTGAATCCTTAGCTTCTTTCGATGCAGAACGTGTGGAAAAGGAGAATATCGCGTTTCCGAGCCTCCTAGAGTGATTTATCGTTATATCGAACGATTGCGAGGGCTGGGAAGTGAATCCTTAGCTTCTTTCGATGCAGAACGTGTGGCAAAGGTAAATATCGCGTTTCCGAGTCTCCTACAGTGATTTATCGTTATATCGAACGATTGCGAGGGCTGGGAAGTGAATCCTTAACTTCTTTCGATGCAGAACGTGTGGCAAAGGTAAATATCGCGTTTCCGAGTCTCCTACAGTGATTTATCGTTATATCGAACGATTGCGAGGGCTGGGAAGTGAATCCTTAGCTTATTTCGATGCAGAACGTGTGGCAAAGGAGAATATCGCGTTTCCGAGCCTCCTAGAGTGATTTATCGTTATATCGAACGATTGCGAGGGCTGGGAAGTGAATCCTTAGCTTCTTTCGATGCAGAACGTGTGGAAAAGGAGAATATCGCGTTTCCGAGCCTCCTAGAGTGATTTATCGTTATATCGAACGATTGCGAGGGCTGGGAAGTGAATCCTTAGCTTCTTTCGATGCAGAACGTGTGGAAAAGGTGAATATCGCGTTTCCGAGCCTCCTAGAGTGATTTATCGTTATTTGAACGATTGCGAGGGCTGGGAAGTGAATCCTTAGCTTATTTCGATGCAGAACGTGTGGAAAAGGAGAATATCGCGTTTCCGAATCTCCTACAGTGATTTATCGTTATATCGAACGATTGCGAGGGCTGGGAAGTGAATCCTTAGCTTATTTCGATGCAGAACTTGTGGAAAAGGAGAATATCGCGTTTCCGAGCCTCCTAGAGTGATTTATCGTTATATCGAACGATTGCGAGGGCTGGCAAGTGAATCCTTAGCTTCTTTCGATGCAGAACGTGTGGAAAAGGTGAATATCGCGTTTCCGTGTCTCCTACAGTGATTTATCGTTATATCGAACGATTGCGAGGGCTGGGAAGTGAATCCTTAGCTTATTTCGAAGCAGAACGTGTGGAAAAGGTGAATATCGCGGTTCCGAGCCTCCTAGAGTGATTTATCGTTATATCGAACGATTGCGAGGGCTGGGAAGTGAATCCTTAGCTCATTTCGATGCAGAACGTGTGGAAAAAGAGAATATCGCGTTTCCGAGCCTCCTAGAGTGATTTATCGTTATATCGAACGATTGCGAGGGCTGGGAAGTGAATCCTTAGCTTCTTTCGATGCAGAACGTGTGGAAAAGGTGAATATCGCGTTTCCGAGCCTCCTAGAGTGATTTATCGTTATATCGAACGATTGCGAGGGCTGGGAAGTGAATCCTTAGCTTATTTCGATGCAGAACGTGTGGAAAAGGAGAATATCGCGTTTCCGAATCTCCTACAGTGATTTATCGTTATATCGAACGATTGCGAGGGCTGGGAAGTGAATCCTTAGCTTATTTCGATGCAGAACTTGTGGAAAAGGAGAATATCGCGTTTCCGAGCCTCCTAGAGTGATTTATCGTTATATCGAACGATTGCGAGGGCTGGCAAGTGAATCCTTAGCTTCTTTCGATGCAGAACGTGTGGCAAAGGTAAATATCGCGTTTCCGAGTCTCCTACAGTGATTTATCGTTATATCGAACGATTGCGAGGGCTGGGAAGTGAATCCTTAGCTTCTTTCGATGCAGAACGTGTGGAAAAGGTGAATATCGCGTTTCCGAGCCTCCTAGAGTGATTTATCGTTATATCGAACGATTGCGAGGGCTGGGAAGTGAATCCTTAGCTTATTTCGAAGCAGAACGTGTGGAAAAGGTGAATATCGCGGTTCCGAGCCTCCTAGAGTGATTTATCGTTATATCGAACGATTGCGAGGGCTGGGAAGTGAATCCTTAGCTCATTTCGATGCAGAACGTGTGGAAAAAGAGAATATCGCGTTTCCGAGCCTCCTAGAGTGATTTATCGTTATATCGAACGATTGCGAGGGCTGGGAAGTGAATCCTTAGCTTCTTTCGATGCAGAACGTGTGGAAAAGGTGAATATCGCGTTTCCGAGCCTCCTAGAGTGATTTATCGCTATATCGAACGATTGCGAGGGCTGGGAAGTGAATCCTTAACTTCTTTCGATGCAGAACGTGTGGCAAAGGTAAATATCGCGTTTCCGAGTCTCCTACAGTGATTTATCGTTATATCGAACGATTGCGAGGGCTGGGAAGTGAATCCTTAGCTTCTTTCGATGCAGAACGTGTGGAAAAGGTGAATATCGCGTTTCCGAGCCTCCTAGAGTGATTTATCGTTATATCGAACGATTGCGAGGGCTGGCAAGTGAATCCTTAGCTTCTTTCGATGCAGAACGTGTGGAAAAGGTAAATATCGCGTTTCCGAGTCTCCTACAGTGATTTATCGTTATATCGAACGATTGCGAGGGCTGGGAAGTGAATCCTTAACTTCTTTCGATGCAGAACGTGTGGAAAAGGAGAATATCGCGTTTCCGAGCCTCCTAGAGTGATTTATCGTTATATCGAACGATTGCGAGGGCTGGCAAGTGAATCCTTAGCTTCTTTCGATGCAGAACGTGTGGCAAAGGTAAATATCGCGTTTCCGAGTCTCCTACCGTGATTTATCGTTATATCGAACGATTGCGAGGGCTGGCAAGTGAATCCTTAGCTTCTTTCGATGCAGAACGTGTGGAAAAGGTGAATATCGCGTTTCCGAGCCTCCTAGAGTGATTTATCGTTATATCGAACGATTGCGAGGGCTGGGAAGTGAATCCTTAGCTTATTTCGATGCAGAACGTGTGGAAAAGGAGAATATCGCGTTTCCGAATCTCCTAGAGTGATTTATCGTTATATCGAACGATTGCGAGGGCTGGGAAGTGAATCCTTAGCTTCTTTCGATGCAGAACGTGTGGAAAAGGTGAATATCGCGTTTCCGAGCCTCCTAGAGTGATTTATCGTTATATCGAACGATTGCGAGGGCTGGGAAGTGAATCCTAAGCTTATTTCGATGCAGAACGTGTGGAAAAGGAGAATATCGCGTTTCCGAGTCTCCTACAGTGATTTATCGTTATATCGAACGATTGCGAGGGCTGGGAAGTGAATCCTTAGCTTCTTTCGATGCAGAACGTGTGGCAAAGGTAAATATCGCGTTTCCGAGTCTCCTACCGTGATTTATCGTTATATCGAACGATTGCGAGGGCTGGCAAGTGAATCCTTAGCTTCTTTCGATGCAGAACGTGTGGAAAAGGTAAATATCGCGTTTCCGAGTCTCCTACAGTGATTTATCGTTATATCGAACGATTGCGAGGGCTGGGAAGTGAATCCTTAACTTCTTTCGATGCAGAACGTGTGGAAAAGGAGAATATCGCGTTTCCGAGCCTCCTAGAGTGATTTATCGTTATATCGAACGATTGCGAGGGCTGGGAAGTGAATCCTTAGCTTCTTTCGATGCAGAACGTGTGGAAAAGGAGAATATCGCGTTTCCGAGCCTCCTAGAGTGATTTATCGTTATATCGAACGATTGCGAGGGCTGGGAAGTGAATCCTTAGCTTCTTTCGATGCAGAACGTGTGGAAAAGGTGAATATCGCGTTTCCGAGCCTCCTAGAGTGATTTATCGTTATATCGAACGATTGCGAGGGCTGGGAAGTGAATCCTTAGCTTCTTTCGATGCAGAACGTGTGGAAAAGGAGAATATCGCGTTTCCGAGCCTCCTAGAGTGATTTATCGTTATATCGAACGATTGCGAGGGCTGGGAAGTGAATCCTTAGCTTCTTTCGATGCAGAACGTGTGGAAAAGGTGAATATCGCGTTTTCGAGCCTCCTAGAGTGATTTATCGTTATATCGAACGATTGCGAGGGCTGGGAAGTGAATCCTTAGCTTATTTCGATGCAGAACGTGTGGAAAAGGAGAATATCGCGTTTCCGAATCTCCTACAGTGATTTATCGTTATATCGAACGATTGCGAGGGCTGGAAAGTGAATCCTTAGCTTATTTCGATGCAGAACGTGTGGAAAAGGAGAATATCGCGTTTCCGAGCCTCCTAGAGTGATTTATCGTTATATCGAACGATTGCGAGGGCTGGCAAGTGAATCCTTAGCTTCTTTCGATGCAGAACGTGTGGCAAAGGTAAATATCGCGTTTCCGAGTCTCCTACAGTGATTTATCGTTATATCGAACGATTGCGAGGGCTGGCAAGTGAATCCTTAGCTTCTTTCGATGCAGAACGTGTGGAAAAGGTGAATATCGCGTTTCCGAGCCTCCTAGAGTGATTTATCGTTATATCGAACGATTGCGAGGGCTGGGAAGTGAATCCTTAGCTTCTTTCGATGCAGAACGTGTGGAAAAGGTAAATATCGCGTTTCCGAGTCTCCTACAGTGATTTATCGTTATATCGAACGATTGCGAGGGCTGGCAAGTGAATCCTTAGCTTCTTTCGATGCAGAACGTGTGGCAAAGGTAAATATCGCGTTTCCGAGTCTCCTACAGTGATTTATCGTTATATCGAACGATTGCGAGGGCTGGGAAGTGAATCCTTAGCTTCTTTCGATGCAGAACGTGTGGAAAAGGTGAATATCGCGTTTCCGAGCCTCCTAGAGTGATTTATCGTTATATCGAACGATTGCGAGGGCTGGGAAGTGAATCCTTAGCTTATTTCGATGCAGAACGTGTGGAAAAGGAGAATATCGCGTTTCCGAATCTCCTACAGTGATTTATCGTTATATCGAACGATTGCGAGGGCTGGGAAGTGAATCCTTAGCTTATTTCGATGCAGAACTTGTGGAAAAGGAGAATATCGCGTTTCCGAGCCTCCTAGAGTGATTTATCGTTATATCGAACGATTGCGAGGGCTGGCAAGTGAATCCTTAGCTTCTTTCGATGCAGAACGTGTGGCAAAGGTAAATATCGCGTTTCCGAGTCTCCTACAGTGATTTATCGTTATATCGAACGATTGCGAGGGCTGGGAAGTGAATCCTTAGCTTCTTTCGATGCAGAACGTGTGGAAAAGGTGAATATCGCGTTTCCGAGCCTCCTAGAGAGATTTATCGTTATATCGAACGATTGCGAGGGCTGGGTAGTGAATCCTTAGCTTATTTCGAAGCAGAACGTGTGGAAAAGGTGAATATCGCAGTTCCGAGCCTCCTAGAGTGATTTATCGTTATATCGAACGATTGCGAGGGCTGGCAAGTGAATCCTTAGCTTATTTCGATGCAGAACGTGTGGAAAAGGAGAATATCGCGTTTCCGAATCTCCTACAGTGATTTATCGTTATATCGAACGATTGCGAGGGCTGGGAAGTGAATCCTTAGCTTATTTCGATGCAGAACTTGTGGAAAAGGAGAATATCGCGTTTCCGAGCCTCCTAGAGTGATTTATCGTTATATCGAACGATTGCGAGGGCTGGCAAGTGAATCCTTAGCTTCTTTCGATGCAGAACGTGTGGCAAAGGTAAATATCGCGTTTCCGAGTCTCCTACAGTGATTTATCGTTATATCGAACGATTGCGAGGGCTGGGAAGTGAATCCTTAGCTTCTTTCGATGCAGAACGTGTGGAAAAGGTGAATATCGCGTTTCCGAGCCTCCTAGAGTGATTTATCGTTATATCGAACGATTGCGAGGGCTGGGAAGTGAATCCTTAGCTTATTTCGAAGCAGAACGTGTGGAAAAGGTGAATATCGCGGTTCCGAGCCTCCTAGAGTGATTTATCGTTATATCGAACGATTGCGAGGGCTGGGAAGTGAATCCTTAGCTCATTTCGATGCAGAACGTGTGGAAAAAGAGAATATCGCGTTTCCGAGCCTCCTAGAGTGATTTATCGTTATATCGAACGATTGCGAGGGCTGGGAAGTGAATCCTTAGCTTCTTTCGATGCAGAACGTGTGGAAAAGGTGAATATCGCGTTTCCGAGCCTCCTAGAGTGATTTATCGCTATATCGAACGATTGCGAGGGCTGGGAAGTGAATCCTTAACTTCTTTCGATGCAGAACGTGTGGCAAAGGTAAATATCGCGTTTCCGAGTCTCCTACAGTGATTTATCGTTATATCGAACGATTGCGAGGGCTGGGAAGTGAATCCTTAGCTTCTTTCGATGCAGAACGTGTGGAAAAGGTGAATATCGCGTTTCCGAGCCTCCTAGAGTGATTTATCGTTATATCGAACGATTGCGAGGGCTGGCAAGTGAATCCTTAGCTTCTTTCGATGCAGAACGTGTGGAAAAGGTAAATATCGCGTTTCCGAGTCTCCTACAGTGATTTATCGTTATATCGAACGATTGCGAGGGCTGGGAAGTGAATCCTTAACTTCTTTCGATGCAGAACGTGTGGAAAAGGAGAATATCGCGTTTCCGAGCCTCCTAGAGTGATTTATCGTTATATCGAACGATTGCGAGGGCTGGCAAGTGAATCCTTAGCTTCTTTCGATGCAGAACGTGTGGCAAAGGTAAATATCGCGTTTCCGAGTCTCCTACAGTGATTTATCGTTATATCGAACGATTGCGAGGGCTGGGAAGTGAATCCTTAGCTTCTTTCGATGCAGAACGTGTGGAAAAGGTGAATATCGCGTTTCCGAGCCTCCTAGAGTGATTTATCGTTATATCGAAAGATTGCGAGGGCTGGGAAGTGAATCCTTAGCTTATTTCGATGCAGAACGTGTGGAAAAGGAGAATATCGCGTTTCCGAATCTCCTAGAGTGATTTATCGTTATATCGAACGATTGCGAGGGCTGGGAAGTGAATCCTTAGCTTCTTTCGATGCAGAACGTGTGGAAAAGGTGAATATCGCGTTTCCGAGCCTCCTAGAGTGATTTATCGTTATATCGAACGATTGCGAGGGCTGGGAAGTGAATCCTAAGCTTATTTCGATGCAGAACGTGTGGAAAAGGAGAATATCGCGTTTCCGAGTCTCCTACAGTGATTTATCGTTATATCGAACGATTGCGAGGGCTGGGAAGTGAATCCTTAGCTTCTTTCGATGCAGAACGTGTGGCAAAGGTAAATATCGCGTTTCCGAGTCTCCTACCGTGATTTATCGTTATATCGAACGATTGCGAGGGCTGGCAAGTGAATCCTTAGCTTCTTTCGATGCAGAACGTGTGGAAAAGGTAAATATCGCGTTTCCGAGTCTCCTACAGTGATTTATCGTTATATCGAACGATTGCGAGGGCTGGGAAGTGAATCCTTAACTTCTTTCGATGCAGAACGTGTGGAAAAGGAGAATATCGCGTTTCCGAGCCTCCTAGAGTGATTTATCGTTATATCGAACGATTGCGAGGGCTGGGAAGTGAATCCTTAGCTTCTTTCGATGCAGAACGTGTGGAAAAGGAGAATATCGCGTTTCCGAGCCTCCTAGAGTGATTTATCGTTATATCGAACGATTGCGAGGGCTGGGAAGTGAATCCTTAGCTTCTTTCGATGCAGAACGTGTGGAAAAGGTGAATATCGCGTTTCCGAGCCTCCTAGAGTGATTTATCGTTATATCGAACGATTGCGAGGGCTGGGAAGTGAATCCTTAGCTTCTTTCGATGCAGAACGTGTGGAAAAGGAGAATATCGCGTTTCCGAGCCTCCTAGAGTGATTTATCGTTATATCGAACGATTGCGAGGGCTGGGAAGTGAATCCTTAGCTTCTTTCGATGCAGAACGTGTGGAAAAGGTGAATATCGCGTTTTCGAGCCTCCTAGAGTGATTTATCGTTATATCGAACGATTGCGAGGGCTGGGAAGTGAATCCTTAGCTTATTTCGATGCAGAACGTGTGGAAAAGGAGAATATCGCGTTTCCGAATCTCCTACAGTGATTTATCGTTATATCGAACGATTGCGAGGGCTGGAAAGTGAATCCTTAGCTTATTTCGATGCAGAACGTGTGGAAAAGGAGAATATCGCGTTTCCGAGCCTCCTAGAGTGATTTATCGTTATATCGAACGATTGCGAGGGCTGGCAAGTGAATCCTTAGCTTCTTTCGATGCAGAACGTGTGGCAAAGGTAAATATCGCGTTTCCGAGTCTCCTACAGTGATTTATCGTTATATCGAACGATTGCGAGGGCTGGCAAGTGAATCCTTAGCTTCTTTCGATGCAGAACGTGTGGAAAAGGTGAATATCGCGTTTCCGAGCCTCCTAGAGTGATTTATCGTTATATCGAACGATTGCGAGGGCTGGGAAGTGAATCCTTAGCTTCTTTCGATGCAGAACGTGTGGAAAAGGTAAATATCGCGTTTCCGAGTCTCCTACAGTGATTTATCGTTATATCGAACGATTGCGAGGGCTGGCAAGTGAATCCTTAGCTTCTTTCGATGCAGAACGTGTGGCAAAGGTAAATATCGCGTTTCCGAGTCTCCTACAGTGATTTATCGTTATATCGAACGATTGCGAGGGCTGGGAAGTGAATCCTTAGCTTCTTTCGATGCAGAACGTGTGGAAAAGGTGAATATCGCGTTTCCGAGCCTCCTAGAGTGATTTATCGTTATATCGAACGATTGCGAGGGCTGGGAAGTGAATCCTTAGCTTATTTCGATGCAGAACGTGTGGAAAAGGAGAATATCGCGTTTCCGAGCCTCCTAGAGTGATTTATCGTTATATCGAACGATTGCGAGGGCTGGGAAGTGAATCCTTAGCTTATTTCGATGCAGAACGTGTGGAAAAGGTAAATATCGCGTTTCCGAGTCTCCTACAGTGATTTATCGTTATATCGAACGATTGCGAGGGCTGGCAAGTGAATCCTTAGCTTCTTTCGATGCAGAACGTGTGGAAAAGGAGAATATCGCGTTTCCGAGCCTCCTAGAGTGATTTATCGTTATATCGAACGATTGCGAGGGCTGGGAAGTGAATCCTTAGCTTATTTCGATGCAGAACGTGTGGAAAAGGTAAATATCGCGTTTCCGAGTCTCCTACAGTGATTTATCGTTATATCGAACGATTGCGAGGGCTGGCAAGTGAATCCTTAGCTTCTTTCGATGCAGAACGTGTGGAAAAGGAGAATATCGCGTTTCCGAGCCTCCTAGAGTGATTTATCGTTATATCGAACGATTGCGAGGGCTGGGAAGTGAATCCTTAGCTTATTTCGATGCAGAACGTGTGGAAAAGGAGAATATCGCGTTTCCGAGCCTCCTAGAGTGATTTATCGTTATATCGAACGATTGCGAGGGCTGGGAAGTGAATCCTTAGCTTATTTCGATGCAGAACGTGTGGAAAAGGAGAATATCGCGTTTCCGAGCCTCCTAGAGTGATTTATCGTTATATCGAACGATTGCGAGGGCTGGGAAGTGAATCCTTAGCTTCTTTCGATGCAGAACGTGTGGAAAAGGAGAATATCGCGTTTCCGAGCCTCCTAGAGTGATTTATCGTTATATCGAACGATTGCGAGGGCTGGGAAGTGAATCCTTAGCTTCTTTCGATGCAGAACGTGTGGAAAGGGTGAATATCGCGTTTCCGAGCCTCCTAGAGTGATTTATCGTTATATCGAACGATTGCGAGGGCTGGGAAGTGAATCCTTAGCTTATTTCGATGCAGAACGTGTGGAAAAGGAGAATATCGCGTTTCCGAATCTCCTACCGTGATTTATCGTTATATCGAACGATTGCGAGGGCTGGGAAGTGAATCCTTAGCTTATTTCGATGCAGAACGTGTGGAAAAGGAGAATATCGCGTTTCCGAGCCCCCTAGAGTGATTTATCGTTATATCGAACGATTGCGAGGGCTGGCAAGTGAATCCTTAGCTCATTTCGATGCAGAACGTGTGGAAAAGGAGAATATCGCGTTTCCGAGCCTCCTAGAGTGATTTATCGTTATATCGAACGATTGCGAGGGCTGGGAAGTGAATCCTTAGCTTATTTCGATGCAGAACGTGTGGAAAAGGAGAATATCGCGTTTCCGAGCCTCCTAGAGTGATTTATCGTTATATCGAACGATTGCGAGGGCTGGGAAGTGAATCCTTAGCTTATTTCGATGCAGAACGTGTGGAAAAGGAGAATATCGCGTTTCCGAGCCTCCTAGAGTGATTTATCGTTATATCGAACGATTGCGAGGGCTGGGAAGTGAATCCTTAGCTTATTTCGATGCAGAACGTGTGGAAAAGGAGAATATCGCGTTTCCGAGCCTCCTAGAGTGATTTATCGTTATATCGAACGATTGCGAGGGCTGGGAAGTGAATCCTTAGCTTATTTCGATGCAGAACGTGTGGAAAAGGTAAATATCGCGTTTCCGAGTCTCCTACAGTGATTTATCGTTATATCGAACGATTGCGAGGGCTGGCAAGTGAATCCTTAGCTTCTTTCGATGCAGAACGTGTGGAAAAGGAGAATATCGCGTTTCCGAGCCTCCTAGAGTGATTTATCGTTATATCGAACGATTGCGAGGGCTGGGAAGTGAATCCTTAGCTTATTTCGATGCAGAACGTGTGGAAAAGGAGAATATCGCGTTTCCGAGCCTCCTAGAGTGATTTATCGTTATATCGAACGATTGCGAGGGCTGGGAAGTGAATCCTTAGCTTATTTCGATGCAGAACGTGTGGAAAAGGAGAATATCGCGTTTCCGAGCCTCCTAGAGTGATTTATCGTTATATCGAACGATTGCGAGGGCTGGGAAGTGAATCCTTAGCTTCTTTCGATGCAGAACGTGTGGAAAAGGAGAATATCGCGTTTCCGAGCCTCCTAGAGTGATTTATCGTTATATCGAACGATTGCGAGGGCTGGGAAGTGAATCCTTAGCTTCTTTCGATGCAGAACGTGTGGAAAGGGTGAATATCGCGTTTCCGAGCCTCCTAGAGTGATTTATCGTTATATCGAACGATTGCGAGGGCTGGGAAGTGAATCCTTAGCTTATTTCGATGCAGAACGTGTGGAAAAGGAGAATATCGCGTTTCCGAATCTCCTACCGTGATTTATCGTTATATCGAACGATTGCGAGGGCTGGGAAGTGAATCCTTAGCTTATTTCGATGCAGAACGTGTGGAAAAGGAGAATATCGCGTTTCCGAGCCCCCTAGAGTGATTTATCGTTATATCGAACGATTGCGAGGGCTGGCAAGTGAATCCTTAGCTCATTTCGATGCAGAACGTGTGGAAAAGGAGAATATCGCGTTTCCGAGCCTCCTAGAGTGATTTATCGTTATATCGAACGATTGCGAGGGCTGGGAAGTGAATCCTTAGCTTATTTCGATGCAGAACGTGTGGAAAAGGAGAATATCGCGTTTCCGAGCCTCCTAGAGTGATTTATCGTTATATCGAACGATTGCGAGGGCTGGGAAGTGAATCCTTAGCTTCTTTCGATGCAGAACGTGTGGCAAAGGTAAATATCGCGTTTCCGAGTCTCCTACAGTGATTTATCGTTATATCGAACGATTGCGAGGGCTGGGAAGTGAATCCTTAGCTCATTTCGATGCAGAACGTGTGGAAAAGGAGAATATCGCGTTTCCGAGCCTCCTAGAGTGATTTATCGTTATATCGAACGATTGCGAGGGCTGGGAAGTGAATCCTTAGCTTCTTTCGATGCAGAACGTGTGGCAAAGGTAAATATCGCGTTTCCGAGTCTCCTACAGTGATTTATCGTTATATCGAACGATTGCGAGGGCTGGGAAGTGAATCCTTAACTTCTTTCGATGCAGAACGTGTGGCAAAGGTAAATATCGCGTTTCCGAGTCTCCTACAGTGATTTATCGTTATATCGAACGATTGCGAGGGCTGGGAAGTGAATCCTTAGCTTATTTCGATGCAGAACGTGTGGCAAAGGAGAATATCGCGTTTCCGAGCCTCCTAGAGTGATTTATCGTTATATCGAACGATTGCGAGGGCTGGGAAGTGAATCCTTAGCTTCTTTCGATGCAGAACGTGTGGAAAAGGAGAATATCGCGTTTCCGAGCCTCCTAGAGTGATTTATCGTTATATCGAACGATTGCGAGGGCTGGGAAGTGAATCCTTAGCTTCTTTCGATGCAGAACGTGTGGCAAAGGTAAATATCGCGTTTCCGAGTCTCCTACAGTGATTTATCGTTATATCGAACGATTGCGAGGGCTGGGAAGTGAATCCTTAACTTCTTTCGATGCAGAACGTGTGGCAAAGGTAAATATCGCGTTTCCGAGTCTCCTACAGTGATTTATCGTTATATCGAACGATTGCGAGGGCTGGGAAGTGAATCCTTAGCTTATTTCGATGCAGAACGTGTGGCAAAGGAGAATATCGCGTTTCCGAGCCTCCTAGAGTGATTTATCGTTATATCGAACGATTGCGAGGGCTGGGAAGTGAATCCTTAGCTTCTTTCGATGCAGAACGTGTGGAAAAGGAGAATATCGCGTTTCCGAGCCTCCTAGAGTGATTTATCGTTATATCGAACGATTGCGAGGGCTGGGAAGTGAATCCTTAGCTTCTTTCGATGCAGAACGTGTGGAAAAGGTGAATATCGCGTTTCCGAGCCTCCTAGAGTGATTTATCGTTATTTGAACGATTGCGAGGGCTGGGAAGTGAATCCTTAGCTTATTTCGATGCAGAACGTGTGGAAAAGGAGAATATCGCGTTTCCGAATCTCCTACAGTGATTTATCGTTATATCGAACGATTGCGAGGGCTGGGAAGTGAATCCTTAGCTTATTTCGATGCAGAACTTGTGGAAAAGGAGAATATCGCGTTTCCGAGCCTCCTAGAGTGATTTATCGTTATATCGAACGATTGCGAGGGCTGGCAAGTGAATCCTTAGCTTCTTTCGATGCAGAACGTGTGGAAAAGGTGAATATCGCGTTTCCGTGTCTCCTACAGTGATTTATCGTTATATCGAACGATTGCGAGGGCTGGGAAGTGAATCCTTAGCTTATTTCGAAGCAGAACGTGTGGAAAAGGTGAATATCGCGGTTCCGAGCCTCCTAGAGTGATTTATCGTTATATCGAACGATTGCGAGGGCTGGGAAGTGAATCCTTAGCTCATTTCGATGCAGAACGTGTGGAAAAAGAGAATATCGCGTTTCCGAGCCTCCTAGAGTGATTTATCGTTATATCGAACGATTGCGAGGGCTGGGAAGTGAATCCTTAGCTTCTTTCGATGCAGAACGTGTGGAAAAGGTGAATATCGCGTTTCCGAGCCTCCTAGAGTGATTTATCGTTATATCGAACGATTGCGAGGGCTGGGAAGTGAATCCTTAGCTTATTTCGATGCAGAACGTGTGGAAAAGGAGAATATCGCGTTTCCGAATCTCCTACAGTGATTTATCGTTATATCGAACGATTGCGAGGGCTGGGAAGTGAATCCTTAGCTTATTTCGATGCAGAACTTGTGGAAAAGGAGAATATCGCGTTTCCGAGCCTCCTAGAGTGATTTATCGTTATATCGAACGATTGCGAGGGCTGGCAAGTGAATCCTTAGCTTCTTTCGATGCAGAACGTGTGGCAAAGGTAAATATCGCGTTTCCGAGTCTCCTACAGTGATTTATCGTTATATCGAACGATTGCGAGGGCTGGGAAGTGAATCCTTAGCTTCTTTCGATGCAGAACGTGTGGAAAAGGTGAATATCGCGTTTCCGAGCCTCCTAGAGTGATTTATCGTTATATCGAACGATTGCGAGGGCTGGGAAGTGAATCCTTAGCTTATTTCGAAGCAGAACGTGTGGAAAAGGTGAATATCGCGGTTCCGAGCCTCCTAGAGTGATTTATCGTTATATCGAACGATTGCGAGGGCTGGGAAGTGAATCCTTAGCTCATTTCGATGCAGAACGTGTGGAAAAAGAGAATATCGCGTTTCCGAGCCTCCTAGAGTGATTTATCGTTATATCGAACGATTGCGAGGGCTGGGAAGTGAATCCTTAGCTTCTTTCGATGCAGAACGTGTGGAAAAGGTGAATATCGCGTTTCCGAGCCTCCTAGAGTGATTTATCGCTATATCGAACGATTGCGAGGGCTGGGAAGTGAATCCTTAACTTCTTTCGATGCAGAACGTGTGGCAAAGGTAAATATCGCGTTTCCGAGTCTCCTACAGTGATTTATCGTTATATCGAACGATTGCGAGGGCTGGGAAGTGAATCCTTAGCTTCTTTCGATGCAGAACGTGTGGAAAAGGTGAATATCGCGTTTCCGAGCCTCCTAGAGTGATTTATCGTTATATCGAACGATTGCGAGGGCTGGCAAGTGAATCCTTAGCTTCTTTCGATGCAGAACGTGTGGAAAAGGTAAATATCGCGTTTCCGAGTCTCCTACAGTGATTTATCGTTATATCGAACGATTGCGAGGGCTGGGAAGTGAATCCTTAACTTCTTTCGATGCAGAACGTGTGGAAAAGGAGAATATCGCGTTTCCGAGCCTCCTAGAGTGATTTATCGTTATATCGAACGATTGCGAGGGCTGGCAAGTGAATCCTTAGCTTCTTTCGATGCAGAACGTGTGGCAAAGGTAAATATCGCGTTTCCGAGTCTCCTACCGTGATTTATCGTTATATCGAACGATTGCGAGGGCTGGCAAGTGAATCCTTAGCTTCTTTCGATGCAGAACGTGTGGAAAAGGTGAATATCGCGTTTCCGAGCCTCCTAGAGTGATTTATCGTTATATCGAACGATTGCGAGGGCTGGGAAGTGAATCCTTAGCTTATTTCGATGCAGAACGTGTGGAAAAGGAGAATATCGCGTTTCCGAATCTCCTAGAGTGATTTATCGTTATATCGAACGATTGCGAGGGCTGGGAAGTGAATCCTTAGCTTCTTTCGATGCAGAACGTGTGGAAAAGGTGAATATCGCGTTTCCGAGCCTCCTAGAGTGATTTATCGTTATATCGAACGATTGCGAGGGCTGGGAAGTGAATCCTAAGCTTATTTCGATGCAGAACGTGTGGAAAAGGAGAATATCGCGTTTCCGAGTCTCCTACAGTGATTTATCGTTATATCGAACGATTGCGAGGGCTGGGAAGTGAATCCTTAGCTTCTTTCGATGCAGAACGTGTGGCAAAGGTAAATATCGCGTTTCCGAGTCTCCTACCGTGATTTATCGTTATATCGAACGATTGCGAGGGCTGGCAAGTGAATCCTTAGCTTCTTTCGATGCAGAACGTGTGGAAAAGGTAAATATCGCGTTTCCGAGTCTCCTACAGTGATTTATCGTTATATCGAACGATTGCGAGGGCTGGGAAGTGAATCCTTAACTTCTTTCGATGCAGAACGTGTGGAAAAGGAGAATATCGCGTTTCCGAGCCTCCTAGAGTGATTTATCGTTATATCGAACGATTGCGAGGGCTGGGAAGTGAATCCTTAGCTTCTTTCGATGCAGAACGTGTGGAAAAGGAGAATATCGCGTTTCCGAGCCTCCTAGAGTGATTTATCGTTATATCGAACGATTGCGAGGGCTGGGAAGTGAATCCTTAGCTTCTTTCGATGCAGAACGTGTGGAAAAGGTGAATATCGCGTTTCCGAGCCTCCTAGAGTGATTTATCGTTATATCGAACGATTGCGAGGGCTGGGAAGTGAATCCTTAGCTTCTTTCGATGCAGAACGTGTGGAAAAGGAGAATATCGCGTTTCCGAGCCTCCTAGAGTGATTTATCGTTATATCGAACGATTGCGAGGGCTGGGAAGTGAATCCTTAGCTTCTTTCGATGCAGAACGTGTGGAAAAGGTGAATATCGCGTTTTCGAGCCTCCTAGAGTGATTTATCGTTATATCGAACGATTGCGAGGGCTGGGAAGTGAATCCTTAGCTTATTTCGATGCAGAACGTGTGGAAAAGGAGAATATCGCGTTTCCGAATCTCCTACAGTGATTTATCGTTATATCGAACGATTGCGAGGGCTGGAAAGTGAATCCTTAGCTTATTTCGATGCAGAACGTGTGGAAAAGGAGAATATCGCGTTTCCGAGCCTCCTAGAGTGATTTATCGTTATATCGAACGATTGCGAGGGCTGGCAAGTGAATCCTTAGCTTCTTTCGATGCAGAACGTGTGGCAAAGGTAAATATCGCGTTTCCGAGTCTCCTACAGTGATTTATCGTTATATCGAACGATTGCGAGGGCTGGCAAGTGAATCCTTAGCTTCTTTCGATGCAGAACGTGTGGAAAAGGTGAATATCGCGTTTCCGAGCCTCCTAGAGTGATTTATCGTTATATCGAACGATTGCGAGGGCTGGGAAGTGAATCCTTAGCTTCTTTCGATGCAGAACGTGTGGAAAAGGTAAATATCGCGTTTCCGAGTCTCCTACAGTGATTTATCGTTATATCGAACGATTGCGAGGGCTGGCAAGTGAATCCTTAGCTTCTTTCGATGCAGAACGTGTGGCAAAGGTAAATATCGCGTTTCCGAGTCTCCTACAGTGATTTATCGTTATATCGAACGATTGCGAGGGCTGGGAAGTGAATCCTTAGCTTCTTTCGATGCAGAACGTGTGGAAAAGGTGAATATCGCGTTTCCGAGCCTCCTAGAGTGATTTATCGTTATATCGAACGATTGCGAGGGCTGGGAAGTGAATCCTTAGCTTATTTCGATGCAGAACGTGTGGAAAAGGAGAATATCGCGTTTCCGAATCTCCTACAGTGATTTATCGTTATATCGAACGATTGCGAGGGCTGGGAAGTGAATCCTTAGCTTATTTCGATGCAGAACTTGTGGAAAAGGAGAATATCGCGTTTCCGAGCCTCCTAGAGTGATTTATCGTTATATCGAACGATTGCGAGGGCTGGCAAGTGAATCCTTAGCTTCTTTCGATGCAGAACGTGTGGCAAAGGTAAATATCGCGTTTCCGAGTCTCCTACAGTGATTTATCGTTATATCGAACGATTGCGAGGGCTGGGAAGTGAATCCTTAGCTTCTTTCGATGCAGAACGTGTGGAAAAGGTGAATATCGCGTTTCCGAGCCTCCTAGAGAGATTTATCGTTATATCGAACGATTGCGAGGGCTGGGTAGTGAATCCTTAGCTTATTTCGAAGCAGAACGTGTGGAAAAGGTGAATATCGCAGTTCCGAGCCTCCTAGAGTGATTTATCGTTATATCGAACGATTGCGAGGGCTGGCAAGTGAATCCTTAGCTTATTTCGATGCAGAACGTGTGGAAAAGGAGAATATCGCGTTTCCGAATCTCCTACAGTGATTTATCGTTATATCGAACGATTGCGAGGGCTGGGAAGTGAATCCTTAGCTTATTTCGATGCAGAACTTGTGGAAAAGGAGAATATCGCGTTTCCGAGCCTCCTAGAGTGATTTATCGTTATATCGAACGATTGCGAGGGCTGGCAAGTGAATCCTTAGCTTCTTTCGATGCAGAACGTGTGGCAAAGGTAAATATCGCGTTTCCGAGTCTCCTACAGTGATTTATCGTTATATCGAACGATTGCGAGGGCTGGGAAGTGAATCCTTAGCTTCTTTCGATGCAGAACGTGTGGAAAAGGTGAATATCGCGTTTCCGAGCCTCCTAGAGTGATTTATCGTTATATCGAACGATTGCGAGGGCTGGGAAGTGAATCCTTAGCTTATTTCGAAGCAGAACGTGTGGAAAAGGTGAATATCGCGGTTCCGAGCCTCCTAGAGTGATTTATCGTTATATCGAACGATTGCGAGGGCTGGGAAGTGAATCCTTAGCTCATTTCGATGCAGAACGTGTGGAAAAAGAGAATATCGCGTTTCCGAGCCTCCTAGAGTGATTTATCGTTATATCGAACGATTGCGAGGGCTGGGAAGTGAATCCTTAGCTTCTTTCGATGCAGAACGTGTGGAAAAGGTGAATATCGCGTTTCCGAGCCTCCTAGAGTGATTTATCGCTATATCGAACGATTGCGAGGGCTGGGAAGTGAATCCTTAACTTCTTTCGATGCAGAACGTGTGGCAAAGGTAAATATCGCGTTTCCGAGTCTCCTACAGTGATTTATCGTTATATCGAACGATTGCGAGGGCTGGGAAGTGAATCCTTAGCTTCTTTCGATGCAGAACGTGTGGAAAAGGTGAATATCGCGTTTCCGAGCCTCCTAGAGTGATTTATCGTTATATCGAACGATTGCGAGGGCTGGCAAGTGAATCCTTAGCTTCTTTCGATGCAGAACGTGTGGAAAAGGTAAATATCGCGTTTCCGAGTCTCCTACAGTGATTTATCGTTATATCGAACGATTGCGAGGGCTGGGAAGTGAATCCTTAACTTCTTTCGATGCAGAACGTGTGGAAAAGGAGAATATCGCGTTTCCGAGCCTCCTAGAGTGATTTATCGTTATATCGAACGATTGCGAGGGCTGGCAAGTGAATCCTTAGCTTCTTTCGATGCAGAACGTGTGGCAAAGGTAAATATCGCGTTTCCGAGTCTCCTACAGTGATTTATCGTTATATCGAACGATTGCGAGGGCTGGGAAGTGAATCCTTAGCTTCTTTCGATGCAGAACGTGTGGAAAAGGTGAATATCGCGTTTCCGAGCCTCCTAGAGTGATTTATCGTTATATCGAAAGATTGCGAGGGCTGGGAAGTGAATCCTTAGCTTATTTCGATGCAGAACGTGTGGAAAAGGAGAATATCGCGTTTCCGAATCTCCTAGAGTGATTTATCGTTATATCGAACGATTGCGAGGGCTGGGAAGTGAATCCTTAGCTTCTTTCGATGCAGAACGTGTGGAAAAGGTGAATATCGCGTTTCCGAGCCTCCTAGAGTGATTTATCGTTATATCGAACGATTGCGAGGGCTGGGAAGTGAATCCTAAGCTTATTTCGATGCAGAACGTGTGGAAAAGGAGAATATCGCGTTTCCGAGTCTCCTACAGTGATTTATCGTTATATCGAACGATTGCGAGGGCTGGGAAGTGAATCCTTAGCTTCTTTCGATGCAGAACGTGTGGCAAAGGTAAATATCGCGTTTCCGAGTCTCCTACCGTGATTTATCGTTATATCGAACGATTGCGAGGGCTGGCAAGTGAATCCTTAGCTTCTTTCGATGCAGAACGTGTGGAAAAGGTAAATATCGCGTTTCCGAGTCTCCTACAGTGATTTATCGTTATATCGAACGATTGCGAGGGCTGGGAAGTGAATCCTTAACTTCTTTCGATGCAGAACGTGTGGAAAAGGAGAATATCGCGTTTCCGAGCCTCCTAGAGTGATTTATCGTTATATCGAACGATTGCGAGGGCTGGGAAGTGAATCCTTAGCTTCTTTCGATGCAGAACGTGTGGAAAAGGAGAATATCGCGTTTCCGAGCCTCCTAGAGTGATTTATCGTTATATCGAACGATTGCGAGGGCTGGGAAGTGAATCCTTAGCTTCTTTCGATGCAGAACGTGTGGAAAAGGTGAATATCGCGTTTCCGAGCCTCCTAGAGTGATTTATCGTTATATCGAACGATTGCGAGGGCTGGGAAGTGAATCCTTAGCTTCTTTCGATGCAGAACGTGTGGAAAAGGAGAATATCGCGTTTCCGAGCCTCCTAGAGTGATTTATCGTTATATCGAACGATTGCGAGGGCTGGGAAGTGAATCCTTAGCTTCTTTCGATGCAGAACGTGTGGAAAAGGTGAATATCGCGTTTTCGAGCCTCCTAGAGTGATTTATCGTTATATCGAACGATTGCGAGGGCTGGGAAGTGAATCCTTAGCTTATTTCGATGCAGAACGTGTGGAAAAGGAGAATATCGCGTTTCCGAATCTCCTACAGTGATTTATCGTTATATCGAACGATTGCGAGGGCTGGAAAGTGAATCCTTAGCTTATTTCGATGCAGAACGTGTGGAAAAGGAGAATATCGCGTTTCCGAGCCTCCTAGAGTGATTTATCGTTATATCGAACGATTGCGAGGGCTGGCAAGTGAATCCTTAGCTTCTTTCGATGCAGAACGTGTGGCAAAGGTAAATATCGCGTTTCCGAGTCTCCTACAGTGATTTATCGTTATATCGAACGATTGCGAGGGCTGGCAAGTGAATCCTTAGCTTCTTTCGATGCAGAACGTGTGGAAAAGGTGAATATCGCGTTTCCGAGCCTCCTAGAGTGATTTATCGTTATATCGAACGATTGCGAGGGCTGGGAAGTGAATCCTTAGCTTCTTTCGATGCAGAACGTGTGGAAAAGGTAAATATCGCGTTTCCGAGTCTCCTACAGTGATTTATCGTTATATCGAACGATTGCGAGGGCTGGCAAGTGAATCCTTAGCTTCTTTCGATGCAGAACGTGTGGCAAAGGTAAATATCGCGTTTCCGAGTCTCCTACAGTGATTTATCGTTATATCGAACGATTGCGAGGGCTGGGAAGTGAATCCTTAGCTTCTTTCGATGCAGAACGTGTGGAAAAGGTGAATATCGCGTTTCCGAGCCTCCTAGAGTGATTTATCGTTATATCGAACGATTGCGAGGGCTGGGAAGTGAATCCTTAGCTTATTTCGATGCAGAACGTGTGGAAAAGGAGAATATCGCGTTTCCGAATCTCCTACAGTGATTTATCGTTATATCGAACGATTGCGAGGGCTGGGAAGTGAATCCTTAGCTTATTTCGATGCAGAACTTGTGGAAAAGGAGAATATCGCGTTTCCGAGCCTCCTAGAGTGATTTATCGTTATATCGAACGATTGCGAGGGCTGGCAAGTGAATCCTTAGCTTCTTTCGATGCAGAACGTGTGGCAAAGGTAAATATCGCGTTTCCGAGTCTCCTACAGTGATTTATCGTTATATCGAACGATTGCGAGGGCTGGGAAGTGAATCCTTAGCTTCTTTCGATGCAGAACGTGTGGAAAAGGTGAATATCGCGTTTCCGAGCCTCCTAGAGAGATTTATCGTTATATCGAACGATTGCGAGGGCTGGGTAGTGAATCCTTAGCTTATTTCGAAGCAGAACGTGTGGAAAAGGTGAATATCGCAGTTCCGAGCCTCCTAGAGTGATTTATCGTTATATCGAACGATTGCGAGGGCTGGCAAGTGAATCCTTAGCTTATTTCGATGCAGAACGTGTGGAAAAGGAGAATATCGCGTTTCCGAGTCTCCTACAGTGATTTATCGTTATATCGAACGATTGCGAGGGCTGGGAAGTGAATCCTTAGCTTATTTCGATGCAGAACGTGTGGAAAAGGAGAATATCGCGTTTCCGAGCCTCCTAGAGTGATTTATCGTTATATCGAACGATTGCGAGGGCTGGCAAGTGAATCCTTAGCTTCTTTCGATGCAGAACGTGTGGCAAAGGTAAATATCGCGTTTCCGAGTCTCCTACAGCGATTTATCGTTATATCGAACGATTGCGAGGGCTGGGAAGTGAATCCTTAGCTTATTTCGAAGCAGAACGTGTGGAAAAGGTAAATATCGCGTTTCCGAGCCTCCTAGAGTGATTTATCGTTATATCGAACGATTGCGAGGGCTGGGAAGTGAATCCTTAGCTTATTTCGAAGCAGAACGTGTGGAAAAGGTGAATATCGCGGTTCCGAGCCTCCTAGAGTGATTTATCGTTATATCGAACGATTGCGAGGGCTGGGAAGTGAATCCTTAGCTTATTTCGATGCAGAACGTGTGGCAAAGGTAAATATCGCGTTTCCGAGTCTCCTACAGTGATTTATCGTTATATCGAACGATTGCGAGGGCTGGGAAGTGAATCCTTAGCTTCTTTCGATGCAGAACGTGTGGAAAAGGAGAATATCGCGTTTCCGAGCCTCCTAGAGTGATTTATCGTTATATCGAACGATTGCGAGGGCTGGGAAGTGAATCCTTAGCTTATTTCGATGCAGAACGTGTGGCAAAGGTGAATATCGCGTTTCCGAGCCTCCTAGAGTGATTTATCGTTATATCGAACGATTGCGAGGGCTGGGAAGTGAATCCTTAGCTTATTTCGATGCAGAACGTGTGGAAAAGGAGAATATCGCGTTTCCGAATCTCCTACAGTGATTTATCGTTATATCGAACGATTGCGAGGGCTGGGAAGTGAATCCTTAGCTTATTTCGATGCAGAACTTGTGGAAAAGGAGAATATCGCGTTTCCGAGCCTCCTAGAGTGATTTATCGTTATATCGAACGATTGCGAGGGCTGGCAAGTGAATCCTTAGCTTCTTTCGATGCAGAACGTGTGGCAAAGGTAAATATCGCGTTTCCGAGTCTCCTACAGTGATTTATCGTTATATCGAACGATTGCGAGGGCTGGGAAGTGAATCCTTAGCTTATTTCGAAGCAGAACGTGTGGAAAAGGTGAATATCGCAGTTCCGAGCCTCCTAGAGTGATTTATCGTTATATCGAACGATTGCGAGGGCTGGCAAGTGAATCCTTAGCTTCTTTCGATGCAGAACGTGTGGCAAAGGTAAATATCGCGTTTCCGAGTCTCCTACAGTGATTTATCGTTATATCGAACGATTGCGAGGGCTGGGAAGTGAATCCTTAGCTTCTTTCGATGCAGAACGTGTGGAAAAGGTGAATATCGCGTTTCCGAGCCTCCTAGAGTGATTTATCGTTATATCGAAAGATTGCGAGGGCTGGGAAGTGAATCCTTAGCTTATTTCGATGCAGAACGTGTGGAAAAGGAGAATATCGCGTTTCCGAATCTCCTACAGTGATTTATCGTTATATCGAACGATTGCGAGGGCTGGGAAGTGAATCCTTAGCTTATTTCGATGCAGAACGTGTGGCAAAGGTAAATATCGCGTTTCCGAGCCTCCTAGAGTGATTTATCGTTATATCGAACGATTGCGAGGGCTGGGAAGTGAATCCTTAGCTTATTTCGAAGCAGAACGTGTGGAAAAGGTGAATATCGCGGTTCCGAGCCTCCTAGAGTGATTTATCGTTATATCGAACGATTGCGAGGGCTGGGAAGTGAATCCTTAGCTTATTTCGATGCAGAACGTGTGGAAAAGGTAAATATCGCGTTTCCGAGTCTCCTACAGTGATTTATCGTTATATCGAACGATTGCGAGGGCTGGGAAGTGAATCCTTAGCTTATTTCGATGCAGAACGTGTGGAAAAGGAGAATATCGCGTTTCCGAGCCTCCTAGAGTGATTTATCGTTATATCGAACGATTGCGAGGGCTGGGAAGTGAATCCTTAGCTTCTTTCGATGCAGAACGTGTGGAAAAGGTAAATATCGCGTTTCCGAGTCTCCTACAGTGATTTATCGTTATATCGAACGATTGCGAGGGCTGGCAAGTGAATCCTTAGCTTCTTTCGATGCAGAACGTGTGGCAAAGGTAAATATCGCGTTTCCGAGTCTCCTACAGTGATTTATCGTTATATCGAACGATTGCGAGGGCTGGGAAGTGAATCCTTAGCTTCTTTCGATGCAGAACGTGTGGAAAAGGTGAATATCGCGTTTCCGAGCCTCCTAGAGTGATTTATCGTTATATCGAACGATTGCGAGGGCTGGGAAGTGAATCCTTAGCTTATTTCGATGCAGAACGTGTGGAAAAGGAGAATATCGCGTTTCCGAATCTCCTACAGTGATTTATCGTTATATCGAACGATTGCGAGGGCTGGGAAGTGAATCCTTAGCTTATTTCGATGCAGAACTTGTGGAAAAGGAGAATATCGCGTTTCCGAGCCTCCTAGAGTGATTTATCGTTATATCGAACGATTGCGAGGGCTGGCAAGTGAATCCTTAGCTTCTTTCGATGCAGAACGTGTGGCAAAGGTAAATATCGCGTTTCCGAGTCTCCTACAGTGATTTATCGTTATATCGAACGATTGCGAGGGCTGGGAAGTGAATCCTTAGCTTCTTTCGATGCAGAACGTGTGGAAAAGGTGAATATCGCGTTTCCGAGCCTCCTAGAGAGATTTATCGTTATATCGAACGATTGCGAGGGCTGGGTAGTGAATCCTTAGCTTATTTCGAAGCAGAACGTGTGGAAAAGGTGAATATCGCAGTTCCGAGCCTCCTAGAGTGATTTATCGTTATATCGAACGATTGCGAGGGCTGGCAAGTGAATCCTTAGCTTATTTCGATGCAGAACGTGTGGAAAAGGAGAATATCGCGTTTCCGAGTCTCCTACAGTGATTTATCGTTATATCGAACGATTGCGAGGGCTGGGAAGTGAATCCTTAGCTTATTTCGATGCAGAACGTGTGGAAAAGGAGAATATCGCGTTTCCGAGCCTCCTAGAGTGATTTATCGTTATATCGAACGATTGCGAGGGCTGGCAAGTGAATCCTTAGCTTCTTTCGATGCAGAACGTGTGGCAAAGGTAAATATCGCGTTTCCGAGTCTCCTACAGCGATTTATCGTTATATCGAACGATTGCGAGGGCTGGGAAGTGAATCCTTAGCTTATTTCGAAGCAGAACGTGTGGAAAAGGTGAATATCGCGGTTCCGAGCCTCCTAGAGTGATTTATCGTTATATCGAACGATTGCGAGGGCTGGGAAGTGAATCCTTAGCTTATTTCGATGCAGAACGTGTGGAAAAGGTAAATATCGCGTTTCCGAGCCTCCTAGAGTGATTTATCGTTATATCGAACGATTGCGAGGGCTGGGAAGTGAATCCTTAGCTTATTTCGAAGCAGAACGTGTGGAAAAGGTGAATATCGCGGTTCCGAGCCTCCTAGAGTGATTTATCGTTATATCGAACGATTGCGAGGGCTGGGAAGTGAATCCTTAGCTTATTTCGATGCAGAACGTGTGGCAAAGGTAAATATCGCGTTTCCGAGTCTCCTACAGTGATTTATCGTTATATCGAACGATTGCGAGGGCTGGGAAGTGAATCCTTAGCTCATTTCGATGCAGAACGTGTGGAAAAGGAGAATATCGCGTTTCCGAGCCTCCTAGAGTGATTTATCGTTATATCGAACGATTGCGAGGGCTGGGAAGTGAATCCTTAGCTTCTTTCGATGCAGAACGTGTGGCAAAGGTGAATATCGCGGTTCCGAGCCTCCTAGAGTGATTTATCGTTATATCGAACGATTGCGAGGGCTGGGAAGTGAATCCTTAGCTTATTTCGATGCAGAACGTGTGGAAAAGGTAAATATCGCGTTTCCGAGCCTCCTAGAGTGATTTATCGTTATATCGAACGATTGCGAGGGCTGGGAAGTGAATCCTTAGCTTATTTCGAAGCAGAACGTGTGGAAAAGGTGAATATCGCGGTTCCGAGCCTCCTAGAGTGATTTATCGTTATATCGAACGATTGCGAGGGCTGGGAAGTGAATCCTTAGCTTATTTCGATGCAGAACGTGTGGCAAAGGTAAATATCGCGTTTCCGAGTCTCCTACAGTGATTTATCGTTATATCGAACGATTGCGAGGGCTGGGAAGTGAATCCTTAGCTCATTTCGATGCAGAACGTGTGGAAAAGGAGAATATCGCGTTTCCGAGCCTCCTAGAGTGATTTATCGTTATATCGAACGATTGCGAGGGCTGGGAAGTGAATCCTTAGCTTCTTTCGATGCAGAACGTGTGGCAAAGGTAAATATCGCGTTTCCGAGTCTCCTACAGTGATTTATCGTTATATCGAACGATTGCGAGGGCTGGGAAGTGAATCCTTAACTTCTTTCGATGCAGAACGTGTGGCAAAGGTAAATATCGCGTTTCCGAGTCTCCTACATTGATTTATCATTATATCGAACGATTGCGAGGGCTGGGAAGTGAATCCTTAGCTTATTTCGTTGCAGAACGTGTGGCAAAGGTAAATATCGCGTTTCCGAGTCTCCTACAGTGATTTATCGTTATATCGAACGATTGCGAGGGCTGGGAAGTGAATCCTTAACTTCTTTCGATGCAGAACGTGTGGCAAAGGTAAATATCGCGTTTCCGAGTCTCCTACAGTGATTTATCGTTATATCGAACGATTGCGAGGGCTGGGAAGTGAATCCTTAGCTTATTTCGATGCAGAACGTGTGGAAAAGGAGAATATCGCGTTTCCGAGCCTCCTAGAGTGATTTATCGTTATATCGAACGATTGCGAGGGCTGGGAAGTGAATCCTTAGCTTATTTCGATGCAGAACGTGTGGAAAAGGAGAATATCGCGTTTCCGAGCCTCCTAGAGTGATTTATCGTTATATCGAACGATTGCGAGGGCTGGGAAGTGAATCCTTAGCTTCTTTCGATGCAGAACGTGTGGAAAAGGAGAATATCGCGTTTCCGAGCCTCCTAGAGTGATTTATCGTTATATCGAACGATTGCGAGGGCTGGGAAGTGAATCCTTAGCTTCTTTCGATGCAGAACGTGTGGAAAAGGAGAATATCGCGTTTCCGAGCCTCCTAGAGTGATTTATCGTTATATCGAACGATTGCGAGGGCTGGGAAGTGAATCCTTAGCTTCTTTCGATGCAGAACGTGTGGAAAAGGTGAATATCGCGTTTCCGAGCCTCCTAGAGTGATTTATCGTTATATCGAACGATTGCGAGGGCTGGGAAGTGAATCCTTAGCTTATTTCGATGCAGAACGTGTGGAAAAGGAGAATATCGCGTTTCCGAATCTCCTACAGTGATTTATCGTTATATCGAACGATTGCGAGGGCTGGGAAGTGAATCCTTAGCTTATTTCGATGCAGAACTTGTGGAAAAGGAGAATATCGCGTTTCCGAGCCTCCTAGAGTGATTTATCGTTATATCGAACGATTGCGAGGGCTGGCAAGTGAATCCTTAGCTTCTTTCGATGCAGAACGTGTGGCAAAGGTAAATATCGCGTTTCCGAGTCTCCTACAGTGATTTATCGTTATATCGAACGATTGCGAGGGCTGGGAAGTGAATCCTTAGCTTATTTCGAAGCAGAACGTGTGGAAAAGGTGAATATCGCAGTTCCGAGCCTCCTAGAGTGATTTATCGTTATATCGAACGATTGCGAGGGCTGGCAAGTGAATCCTTAGCTTCTTTCGATGCAGAACGTGTGGCAAAGGTAAATATCGCGTTTCCGAGTCTCCTACAGTGATTTATCGTTATATCGAACGATTGCGAGGGCTGGGAAGTGAATCCTTAGCTTCTTTCGATGCAGAACGTGTGGAAAAGGTAAATATCGCGTTTCCGAGTCTCCTACAGTGATTTATCGTTATATCGAACGATTGCGAGGGCTGGGAAGTGAATCCTTAGCTTATTTCGATGCAGAACGTGTGGCAAAGGTAAATATCGCGTTTCCGAGCCTCCTAGAGTGATTTATCGTTATATCGAACGATTGCGAGGGCTGGGAAGTGAATCCTTAGCTTATTTCGAAGCAGAACGTGTGGAAAAGGTGAATATCGCGGTTCCGAGCCTCCTAGAGTGATTTATCGTTATATCGAACGATTGCGAGGGCTGGGAAGTGAATCCTTAGCTTATTTCGATGCAGAACGTGTGGAAAAGGTAAATATCGCGTTTCCGAGTCTCCTACAGTGATTTATCGTTATATCGAACGATTGCGAGGGCTGGGAAGTGAATCCTTAGCTTATTTCGATGCAGAACGTGTGGAAAAGGAGAATATGGCGTTTCCGAGCCTCCTAGAGTGATTTATCGTTATATCGAACGATTGCGAGGGCTGGGAAGTGAATCCTTAGCTTCTTTCGATGCAGAACGTGTGGAAAAGGTAAATATCGCGTTTCCGAGTCTCCTACAGTGATTTATCGTTATATCGAACGATTGCGAGGGCTGGCAAGTGAATCCTTAGCTTCTTTCGATGCAGAACGTGTGGCAAAGGTAAATATCGCGTTTCCGAGTCTCCTACAGTGATTTATCGTTATATCGAACGATTGCGAGGGCTGGGAAGTGAATCCTTAGCTTCTTTCGATGCAGAACGTGTGGAAAAGGTGAATATCGCGTTTCCGAGCCTCCTAGAGTGATTTATCGTTATATCGAACGATTGCGAGGGCTGGGAAGTGAATCCTTAGCTTATTTCGATGCAGAACGTGTGGAAAAGGAGAATATCGCGTTTCCGAATCTCCTACAGTGATTTATCGTTATATCGAACGATTGCGAGGGCTGGGAAGTGAATCCTTAGCTTATTTCGATGCAGAACTTGTGGAAAAGGAGAATATCGCGTTTCCGAGCCTCCTAGAGTGATTTATCGTTATATCGAACGATTGCGAGGGCTGGCAAGTGAATCCTTAGCTTCTTTCGATGCAGAACGTGTGGCAAAGGTAAATATCGCGTTTCCGAGTCTCCTACAGTGATTTATCGTTATATCGAACGATTGCGAGGGCTGGGAAGTGAATCCTTAGCTTCTTTCGATGCAGAACGTGTGGAAAAGGTGAATATCGCGTTTCCGAGCCTCCTAGAGAGATTTATCGTTATATCGAACGATTGCGAGGGCTGGGTAGTGAATCCTTAGCTTATTTCGAAGCAGAACGTGTGGAAAAGGTGAATATCGCAGTTCCGAGCCTCCTAGAGTGATTTATCGTTATATCGAACGATTGCGAGGGCTGGCAAGTGAATCCCTAGCTTATTTCGATGCAGAACGTGTGGAAAAGGAGAATATCGCGTTTCCGAGTCTCCTACAGTGATTTATCGTTATATCGAACGATTGCGAGGGCTGGGAAGTGAATCCTTAGCTTATTTCGATGCAGAACGTGTGGAAAAGGAGAATATCGCGTTTCCGAGCCTCCTAGAGTGATTTATCGTTATATCGAACGATTGCGAGGGCTGGCAAGTGAATCCTTAGCTTCTTTCGATGCAGAACGTGTGGCAAAGGTAAATATCGCGTTTCCGAGTCTCCTACAGCGATTTATCGTTATATCGAACGATTGCGAGGGCTGGGAAGTGAATCCTTAGCTTATTTCGAAGCAGAACGTGTGGAAAAGGTGAATATCGCGGTTCCGAGCCTCCTAGAGTGATTTATCGTTATATCGAACGATTGCGAGGGCTGGGAAGTGAATCCTTAGCTTATTTCGATGCAGAACGTGTGGAAAAGGTAAATATCGCGTTTCCGAGCCTCCTAGAGTGATTTATCGTTATATCGAACGATTGCGAGGGCTGGGAAGTGAATCCTTAGCTTATTTCGAAGCAGAACGTGTGGAAAAGGTGAATATCGCGGTTCCGAGCCTCCTAGAGTGATTTATCGTTATATCGAACGATTGCGAGGGCTGGGAAGTGAATCCTTAGCTTATTTCGATGCAGAACGTGTGGCAAAGGTAAATATCGCGTTTCCGAGTCTCCTACAGTGATTTATCGTTATATCGAACGATTGCGAGGGCTGGGAAGTGAATCCTTAGCTCATTTCGATGCAGAACGTGTGGAAAAGGAGAATATCGCGTTTCCGAGCCTCCTAGAGTGATTTATCGTTATATCGAACGATTGCGAGGGCTGGGAAGTGAATCCTTAGCTTCTTTCGATGCAGAACGTGTGGCAAAGGTAAATATCGCGTTTCCGAGTCTCCTACAGTGATTTATCGTTATATCGAACGATTGCGAGGGCTGGGAAGTGAATCCTTAACTTCTTTCGATGCAGAACGTGTGGCAAAGGTAAATATCGCGTTTCCGAGTCTCCTACATTGATTTATCATTATATCGAACGATTGCGAGGGCTGGGAAGTGAATCCTTAGCTTATTTCGTTGCAGAACGTGTGGCAAAGGTAAATATCGCGTTTCCGAGTCTCCTACAGTGATTTATCGTTATATCGAACGATTGCGAGGGCTGGGAAGTGAATCCTTAACTTCTTTCGATGCAGAACGTGTGGCAAAGGTAAATATCGCGTTTCCGAGTCTCCTACAGTGATTTATCGTTATATCGAACGATTGCGAGGGCTGGGAAGTGAATCCTTAGCTTATTTCGATGCAGAACGTGTGGAAAAGGAGAATATCGCGTTTCCGAGCCTCCTAGAGTGATTTATCGTTATATCGAACGATTGCGAGGGCTGGGAAGTGAATCCTTAGCTTATTTCGATGCAGAACGTGTGGAAAAGGAGAATATCGCGTTTCCGAGCCTCCTAGAGTGATTTATCGTTATATCGAACGATTGCGAGGGCTGGGAAGTGAATCCTTAGCTTCTTTCGATGCAGAACGTGTGGAAAAGGAGAATATCGCGTTTCCGAGCCTCCTAGAGTGATTTATCGTTATATCGAACGATTGCGAGGGCTGGGAAGTGAATCCTTAGCTTCTTTCGATGCAGAACGTGTGGAAAAGGTGAATATCGCGTTTCCGAGCCTCCTAGAGTGATTTATCGTTATATCGAACGATTGCGAGGGCTGGGAAGTGAATCCTTAGCTTATTTCGATGCAGAACGTGTGGAAAAGGAGAATATCGCGTTTCCGAATCTCCTACAGTGATTTATCGTTATATCGAACGATTGCGAGGGCTGGGAAGTGAATCCTTAGCTTATTTCGATGCAGAACTTGTGGAAAAGGAGAATATCGCGTTTCCGAGCCTCCTAGAGTGATTTATCGTTATATCGAACGATTGCGAGGGCTGGCAAGTGAATCCTTAGCTTCTTTCGATGCAGAACGTGTGGCAAAGGTAAATATCGCGTTTCCGAGTCTCCTACAGTGATTTATCGTTATATCGAACGATTGCGAGGGCTGGGAAGTGAATCCTTAGCTTATTTCGAAGCAGAACGTGTGGAAAAGGTGAATATCGCAGTTCCGAGCCTCCTAGAGTGATTTATCGTTATATCGAACGATTGCGAGGGCTGGCAAGTGAATCCTTAGCTTCTTTCGATGCAGAACGTGTGGCAAAGGTAAATATCGCGTTTCCGAGTCTCCTACAGTGATTTATCGTTATATCGAACGATTGCGAGGGCTGGGAAGTGAATCCTTAGCTTCTTTCGATGCAGAACGTGTGGAAAAGGTGAATATCGCGTTTCCGAGCCTCCTAGAGTGATTTATCGTTATATCGAAAGATTGCGAGGGCTGGGAAGTGAATCCTTAGCTTATTTCGATGTAGAACGTGTGGAAAAGGAGAATATCGCGTTTCCGAATCTCCTACAGTGATTTATCGTTATATCGAACGATTGCGAGGGCTGGGAAGTGAATCCTTAGCTTATTTCGATGCAGAACGTGTGGCAAAGGTAAATATCGCGTTTCCGAGCCTCCTAGAGTGATTTATCGTTATATCGAACGATTGCGAGGGCTGGGAAGTGAATCCTTAGCTTATTTCGAAGCAGAACGTGTGGAAAAGGTGAATATCGCGGTTCCGAGCCTCCTAGAGTGATTTATCGTTATATCGAACGATTGCGAGGGCTGGGAAGTGAATCCTTAGCTTATTTCGATGCAGAACGTGTGGAAAAGGTAAATATCGCGTTTCCGAGTCTCCTACAGTGATTTATCGTTATATCGAACGATTGCGAGGGCTGGGAAGTGAATCCTTAGCTTATTTCGATGCAGAACGTGTGGAAAAGGAGAATATCGCGTTTCCGAGCCTCCTAGAGTGATTTATCGTTATATCGAACGATTGCGAGGGCTGGGAAGTGAATCCTTAGCTTCTTTCGATGCAGAACGTGTGGAAAAGGTAAATATCGCGTTTCCGAGTCTCCTACAGTGATTTATCGTTATTACGAACGATTGCGAGGGCTGGCAAGTGAATCCTTAGCTTCTTTCGATGCAGAACGTGTGGCAAAGGTAAATATCGCGTTTCCGAGTCTCCTACAGTGATTTATCGTTATATCGAACGATTGCGAGGGCTGGGAAGTGAATCCTTAGCTTCTTTCGATGCAGAACGTGTGGAAAAGGTGAATATCGCGTTTCCGAGCCTCCTAGAGTGATTTATCGTTATATCGAACGATTGCGAGGGCTGGGAAGTGAATCCTTAGCTTATTTCGATGCAGAACGTGTGGAAAAGGAGAATATCGCGTTTCCGAATCTCCTACAGTGATTTATCGTTATATCGAACGATTGCGAGGGCTGGGAAGTGAATCCTTAGCTTATTTCGATGCAGAACTTGTGGAAAAGGAGAATATCGCGTTTCCGAGCCTCCTAGAGTGATTTATCGTTATATCGAACGATTGCGAGGGCTGGCAAGTGAATCCTTAGCTTCTTTCGATGCAGAACGTGTGGCAAAGGTAAATATCGCGTTTCCGAGTCTCCTACAGTGATTTATCGTTATATCGAACGATTGCGAGGGCTGGGAAGTGAATCCTTAGCTTCTTTCGATGCAGAACGTGTGGAAAAGGTGAATATCGCGTTTCCGAGCCTCCTAGAGAGATTTATCGTTATATCGAACGATTGCGAGGGCTGGGTAGTGAATCCTTAGCTTATTTCGAAGCAGAACGTGTGGAAAAGGTGAATATCGCAGTTCCGAGCCTCCTAGAGTGATTTATCGTTATATCGAACGATTGCGAGGGCTGGCAAGTGAATCCTTAGCTTATTTCGATGCAGAACGTGTGGAAAAGGAGAATATCGCGTTTCCGAGTCTCCTACAGTGATTTATCGTTATATCGAACGATTGCGAGGGCTGGGAAGTGAATCCTTAGCTTATTTCGATGCAGAACGTGTGGAAAAGGAGAATATCGCGTTTCCGAGCCTCCTAGAGTGATTTATCGTTATATCGAACGATTGCGAGGGCTGGCAAGTGAATCCTTAGCTTCTTTCGATGCAGAACGTGTGGCAAAGGTAAATATCGCGTTTCCGAGTCTCCTACAGCGATTTATCGTTATATCGAACGATTGCGAGGGCTGGGAAGTGAATCCTTAGCTTATTTCGAAGCAGAACGTGTGGAAAAGGTGAATATCGCGGTTCCGAGCCTCCTAGAGTGATTTATCGTTATATCGAACGATTGCGAGGGCTGGGAAGTGAATCCTTAGCTTATTTCGATGCAGAACGTGTGGAAAAGGTAAATATCGCGTTTCCGAGCCTCCTAGAGTGATTTATCGTTATATCGAACGATTGCGAGGGCTGGGAAGTGAATCCTTAGCTTATTTCGAAGCAGAACGTGTGGAAAAGGTGAATATCGCGGTTCCGAGCCTCCTAGAGTGATTTATCGTTATATCGAACGATTGCGAGGGCTGGGAAGTGAATCCTTAGCTTATTTCGATGCAGAACGTGTGGAAAAGGTAAATATCGCGTTTCCGAGTCTCCTACAGTGATTTATCGTTATATCGAACGATTGCGAGGGCTGGGAAGTGAATCCTTAGCTTATTTCGATGCAGAACGTGTGGAAAAGGAGAATATCGCGTTTCCGAGCCTCCTAGAGTGATTTATCGTTATATCGAACGATTGCGAGGGCTGGGAAGTGAATCCTTAGCTTCTTTCGATGCAGAACGTGTGGAAAAGGTAAATATCGCGTTTCCGAGTCTCCTACAGTGATTTATCGTTATATCGAACGATTGCGAGGGCTGGCAAGTGAATCCTTAGCTTCTTTCGATGCAGAACGTGTGGCAAAGGTAAATATCGCGTTTCCGAGTCTCCTACAGTGATTTATCGTTATATCGAACGATTGCGAGGGCTGGGAAGTGAATCCTTAGCTTATTTCGATGCAGAACGTGTGGAAAAGGAGAATATCGCGTTTCCGAGCTTCCTAGAGTGATTTATCGTTATATCGAACGATTGCGAGGGCTGGGAAGTGAATCCTTAGCTTATTTCGATGCAGAACGTGTGGAAAAGGAGAATATCGCGTTTCCGAGCCTCCTAGAGTGATTTATCGTTATATCGAACGATTGCGAGGGCTGGGAAGTGAATCCTTAGCTTATTTCGATGCAGAACGTGTGGAAAAGGAGAATATCGCGTTTCCGAGCCTCCTAGAGTGATTTATCGTTATATCGAACGATTGCGAGGGCTGGGAAGTGAATCCTTAGCTTATTTCGATGCAGAACGTGTGGAAAAGGAGAATATCGCGTTTCCGAGCCTCCTAGAGTGATTTATCGTTATATCGAACGATTGCGAGGGCTGGGAAGTGAATCCTTAGCTTCTTTCGATGCAGAACGTGTGGAAAAGGAGAATATCGCGTTTCCGAGCCTCCTAGAGTGATTTATCGTTATATCGAACGATTGCGAGGGCTGGGAAGTGAATCCTTAGCTTCTTTCGATGCAGAACGTGTGGAAAAGGTGAATATCGCGTTTCCGAGCCTCCTAGAGTGATTTATCGTTATATCGAACGATTGCGAGGGCTGGGAAGTGAATCCTCAGCTTCTTTCGATGCAGAACGTGTGGCAAAGGTAAATATCGCGTTTCCGAGTCTCCTACAGTGATTTATCGTTATATCGAACGATTGCGAGGGCTGGGAAGTGAATCCTTAGCTTCTTTCGATGCAGAACGTGTGGAAAAGTTGAATATCGCGTTTCCGAGCCTCCTAGAGTGATTTATCGTTATATCGAACGATTGCGAGGGCTGGGAAGTGAATCCTTAGCTTATTTCGAAGCAGAACGTGTGGAAAAGGTGAATATCGCGGTTCCGAGCCTCCTAGAGTGATTTATCGTTATATCGAACGATTGCGAGGGCTGGGAAGTGAATCCTTAGCTCATTTCGATGCAGAACGTGTGGAAAAAGAGAATATCGCGTTTCCGAGCCTCCTAGAGTGATTTATCGTTATATCGAACGATTGCGATGGCTGGGAAGTGAATCCTTAGCTTCTTTCGATGCAGAACGCGTGGAAAAGGTGAATATCGCGTTTCCGAGCCTCCTAGAGTGATTTATCGCTATATCGAACGATTGCGAGGGCTGGGAAGTGAATCCTTAGCTTATTTCGATGCAGAACGTGTGGAAAAGGAGAATATCGCGTTTCCGAATCTCCTACAGTGATTTATCGTTATATCGAACGATTGCGAGGGCTGGGAAGTGAATCCTTAGCTTATTTCGATGCAGAACGTGTGGAAAAGGAGAATATCGCGTTTCCGAGCCTCCTAGAGTGATTTATCGTTATATCGAACGATTGCGAGGGCTGGCAAGTGAATCCTTAGCTTCTTTCGATGCAGAACGTGTGGCAAAGGTAAATATCGCGTTTCCGAGTCTCCTACAGTGATTTATCGTTATATCGAACGATTGCGAGGGCTGGGAAGTGAATCCTTAGCTTCTTTCGATGCAGAACGTGTGGAAAAGTTGAATATCGCGTTTCCGAGCCTCCTAGAGTGATTTATCGTTATATCGAACGATTGCGAGGGCTGGGAAGTGAATCCTTAGCTTATTTCGAAGCAGAACGTGTGGAAAAGGTGAATATCGCGGTTCCGAGCCTCCTAGAGTGATTTATCGTTATATCGAACGATTGCGAGGGCTGGGAAGTGAATCCTTAGCTCATTTCGATGCAGAACGTGTGGAAAAAGAGAATATCGCGTTTCCGAGCCTCCTAGAGTGATTTATCGTTATATCGAACGATTGCGATGGCTGGGAAGTGAATCCTTAGCTTCTTTCGATGCAGAACGCGTGGAAAAGGTGAATATAGCGTTTCCGAGCCTCCTAGAGTGATTTATCGCTATATCGAACGATTGCGAGGGCTGGGAAGTGAATCCTTAGCTTCTTTCGATGCAGAACGTGTGGAAAAGGTGAATATCGCGTTTCCGAGCCTCCTAGAGTGATTTATCGTTATATCGAAAGATTGCGAGTGCTGGGAAGTGAATCCTTAGCTTATTTCGATGCAGAACGTGTGGAAAAGGAGAATATCGCGTTTCCGAATCTCCTACAGTGATTTATCGTTATATCGAACGATTGCGAGGGCTGGGAAGTGAATCCTTAGCTTATTTCGATGCAGAACGTGTGGCAAAGGTAAATATCGCGTTTCCGAGCCTCCTAGAGTGATTTATCGTTATATCGAACGATTGCGAGGGCTGGGAAGTGAATCCTTAGCTTATTTCGAAGCAGAACGTGTGGAAAAGGTGAATATCGCGGTTCCGAGCCTCCTAGAGTGATTTATCGTTATATCGAACGATTGCGAGGGCTGGGAAGTGAATCCTTAGCTTATTTCGATGCAGAACGTGTGGAAAAGGTAAATATCGCGTTTCCGAGTCTCCTACAGTGATTTATCGTTATATCGAACGATTGCGAGGGCTGGCAAGTGAATCCTTAGCTTCTTTCGATGCAGAACGTGTGGCAAAGGTAAATATCGCGTTTCCGAGTCTCCTACAGTGATTTATCGTTATATCGAACGATTGCGAGGGCTGGGAAGTGAATCCTTAGCTTCTTTCGATGCAGAACGTGTGGAAAAGGTGAATATCGCGTTTCCGAGCCTCCTAGAGTGATTTATCGTTATATCGAACGATTGCGAGGGCTGGGAAGTGAATCCTTAGCTTATTTCGAAGCAGAACGTGTGGCAAAGGTAAATATCGCGTTTCCGAGTCTCCTACAGTGATTTATCGTTATATCGAACGATTGCGAGGGCTGGGAAGTGAATCCTTAGCTTCTTTCGATGCAGAACGTGTGGCAAAGGTAAATATCGCGTTTCCGAGTCTCCTACAGTGATTTATCGTTATATCGAACGATTGCGAGGGCTGGGAAGTGAATCCTTAGCTCATTTCGATGCAGAACGTGTGGAAAAGGAGAATATCGCGTTTCCGAGCCTCCTAGAGTGATTTATCGTTATATCGAACGATTGCGAGGGCTGGGAAGTGAATCCTTAGCTTCTTTCGATGCAGAACGTGTGGCAAAGGTAAATATCGCGTTTCCGAGTCTCCTACAGTGATTTATCGTTATATCGAACGATTGCGAGGGCTGGGAAGTGAATCCTTAACTTCTTTCGATGCAGAACGTGTGGCAAAGGTAAATATCGCGTTTCCGAGTCTCCTACAGTGATTTATCGTTATATCGAACGATTGCGAGGGCTGGGAAGTGAATCCTTAGCTTATTTCGATGCAGAACGTGTGGCAAAGGTAAATATCGCGTTTCCGAGCCTCCTAGAGTGATTTATCGTTATATCGAACGATTGCGAGGGCTGGGAAGTGAATCCTTAGCTTATTTCGAAGCAGAACGTGTGGAAAAGGTGAATATCGCGGTTCCGAGCCTCCTAGAGTGATTTATCGTTATATCGAACGATTGCGAGGGCTGGGAAGTGAATCCTTAGCTTATTTCGATGCAGAACGTGTGGAAAAGGTAAATATCGCGTTTCCGAGTCTCCTACAGTGATTTATCGTTATATCGAACGATTGCGAGGGCTGGCAAGTGAATCCTTAGCTTCTTTCGATGCAGAACGTGTGGCAAAGGTAAATATCGCGTTTCCGAGTCTCCTACAGTGATTTATCGTTATATCGAACGATTGCGAGGGCTGGGAAGTGAATCCTTAGCTCATTTCGATGCAGAACGTGTGGAAAAGGAGAATATCGCGTTTCCGAGCCTCCTAGAGTGATTTATCGTTATATCGAACGATTGCGAGGGCTGGGAAGTGAATCCTTAGCTTCTTTCGATGCAGAACGTGTGGCAAAGGTAAATATCGCGTTTCCGAGTCTCCTACAGTGATTTATCGTTATATCGAACGATTGCGAGGGCTGGGAAGTGAATCCTTAGCTTATTTCGATGCAGAACGTGTGGAAAAGGAGAATATCGCGTTTCCGAGCTTCCTAGAGTGATTTATCGTTATATCGAACGATTGCGAGGGCTGGGAAGTGAATCCTTAGCTTATTTCGATGCAGAACGTGTGGAAAAGGAGAATATCGCGTTTCCGAGCCTCCTAGAGTGATTTATCGTTATATCGAACGATTGCGAGGGCTGGGAAGTGAATCCTTAGCTTATTTCGATGCAGAACGTGTGGAAAAGGAGAATATCGCGTTTCCGAGCCTCCTAGAGTGATTTATCGTTATATCGAACGATTGCGAGGGCTGGGAAGTGAATCCTTAGCTTATTTCGATGCAGAACGTGTGGAAAAGGAGAATATCGCGTTTCCGAGCCTCCTAGAGTGATTTATCGTTATATCGAACGATTGCGAGGGCTGGGAAGTGAATCCTTAGCTTCTTTCGATGCAGAACGTGTGGAAAAGGAGAATATCGCGTTTCCGAGCCTCCTAGAGTGATTTATCGTTATATCGAACGATTGCGAGGGCTGGGAAGTGAATCCTTAGCTTCTTTCGATGCAGAACGTGTGGAAAAGGTGAATATCGCGTTTCCGAGCCTCCTAGAGTGATTTATCGTTATATCGAACGATTGCGAGGGCTGGGAAGTGAATCCTTAGCTTATTTCGATGCAGAACGTGTGGCAAAGGTAAATATCGCGTTTCCGAGTCTCCTACAGTGATTTATCGTTATATCGAACGATTGCGAGGGCTGGGAAGTGAATCCTTAGCTTCTTTCGATGCAGAACGTGTGGAAAAGGTGAATATCGCGTTTCCGAGCCTCCTAGAGTGATTTATCGCTATATCGAACGATTGCGAGGGCTGGGAAGTGAATCCTTAGCTTATTTCGATGCAGAACGTGTGGAAAAGGAGAATATCGCGTTTCCGAGCCTCCTAGAGTGATTTATCGTTATATCGAACGATTGCGAGGGCTGGGAAGTGAATCCTTAGCTTATTTCGATGCAGAACGTGTGGAAAAGGAGAATATCGCGTTTCCGAGCCTCCTAGAGTGATTTATCGTTATATCGAACGATTGCGAGGGCTGGGAAGTGAATCCTTAGCTTATTTCGATGCAGAACGTGTGGAAAAGGAGAATATCGCGTTTCCGAGCCTCCTAGAGTGATTTATCGTTATATCGAACGATTGCGAGGGCTGGGAAGTGAATCCTTAGCTTCTTTCGATGCAGAACGTGTGGAAAAGGAGAATATCGCGTTTCCGAGCCTCCTAGAGTGATTTATCGTTATATCGAACGATTGCGAGGGCTGGGAAGTGAATCCTTAGCTTCTTTCGATGCAGAACGTGTGGAAAAGGTGAATATCGCGTTTCCGAGCCTCCTAGAGTGATTTATCGTTATATCGAACGATTGCGAGGGCTGGGAAGTGAATCCTCAGCTTCTTTCGATGCAGAACGTGTGGCAAAGGTAAATATCGCGTTTCCGAGTCTCCTACAGTGATTTATCGTTATATCGAACGATTGCGAGGGCTGGGAAGTGAATCCTTAGCTTCTTTCGATGCAGAACGTGTGGAAAAGTTGAATATCGCGTTTCCGAGCCTCCTAGAGTGATTTATCGTTATATCGAACGATTGCGAGGGCTGGGAAGTGAATCCTTAGCTTATTTCGAAGCAGAACGTGTGGAAAAGGTGAATATCGCGGTTCCGAGCCTCCTAGAGTGATTTATCGTTATATCGAACGATTGCGAGGGCTGGGAAGTGAATCCTTAGCTCATTTCGATGCAGAACGTGTGGAAAAAGAGAATATCGCGTTTCCGAGCCTCCTAGAGTGATTTATCGTTATATCGAACGATTGCGATGGCTGGGAAGTGAATCCTTAGCTTCTTTCGATGCAGAACGCGTGGAAAAGGTGAATATCGCGTTTCCGAGCCTCCTAGAGTGATTTATCGCTATATCGAACGATTGCGAGGGCTGGGAAGTGAATCCTTAGCTTATTTCGATGCAGAACGTGTGGAAAAGGAGAATATCGCGTTTCCGAATCTCCTACAGTGATTTATCGTTATATCGAACGATTGCGAGGGCTGGGAAGTGAATCCTTAGCTTATTTCGATGCAGAACGTGTGGAAAAGGAGAATATCGCGTTTCCGAGCCTCCTAGAGTGATTTATCGTTATATCGAACGATTGCGAGGGCTGGCAAGTGAATCCTTAGCTTCTTTCGATGCAGAACGTGTGGCAAAGGTAAATATCGCGTTTCCGAGTCTCCTACAGTGATTTATCGTTATATCGAACGATTGCGAGGGCTGGGAAGTGAATCCTTAGCTTCTTTCGATGCAGAACGTGTGGAAAAGTTGAATATCGCGTTTCCGAGCCTCCTAGAGTGATTTATCGTTATATCGAACGATTGCGAGGGCTGGGAAGTGAATCCTTAGCTTATTTCGAAGCAGAACGTGTGGAAAAGGTGAATATCGCGGTTCCGAGCCTCCTAGAGTGATTTATCGTTATATCGAACGATTGCGAGGGCTGGGAAGTGAATCCTTAGCTCATTTCGATGCAGAACGTGTGGAAAAAGAGAATATCGCGTTTCCGAGCCTCCTAGAGTGATTTATCGTTATATCGAACGATTGCGATGGCTGGGAAGTGAATCCTTAGCTTCTTTCGATGCAGAACGCGTGGAAAAGGTGAATATAGCGTTTCCGAGCCTCCTAGAGTGATTTATCGCTATATCGAACGATTGCGAGGGCTGGGAAGTGAATCCTTAGCTTCTTTCGATGCAGAACGTGTGGAAAAGGTGAATATCGCGTTTCCGAGCCTCCTAGAGTGATTTATCGTTATATCGAAAGATTGCGAGTGCTGGGAAGTGAATCCTTAGCTTATTTCGATGCAGAACGTGTGGAAAAGGAGAATATCGCGTTTCCGAATCTCCTACAGTGATTTATCGTTATATCGAACGATTGCGAGGGCTGGGAAGTGAATCCTTAGCTTATTTCGATGCAGAACGTGTGGCAAAGGTAAATATCGCGTTTCCGAGCCTCCTAGAGTGATTTATCGTTATATCGAACGATTGCGAGGGCTGGGAAGTGAATCCTTAGCTTATTTCGAAGCAGAACGTGTGGAAAAGGTGAATATCGCGGTTCCGAGCCTCCTAGAGTGATTTATCGTTATATCGAACGATTGCGAGGGCTGGGAAGTGAATCCTTAGCTTATTTCGATGCAGAACGTGTGGAAAAGGTAAATATCGCGTTTCCGAGTCTCCTACAGTGATTTATCGTTATATCGAACGATTGCGAGGGCTGGCAAGTGAATCCTTAGCTTCTTTCGATGCAGAACGTGTGGCAAAGGTAAATATCGCGTTTCCGAGTCTCCTACAGTGATTTATCGTTATATCGAACGATTGCGAGGGCTGGGAAGTGAATCCTTAGCTTCTTTCGATGCAGAACGTGTGGAAAAGGTGAATATCGCGTTTCCGAGCCTCCTAGAGTGATTTATCGTTATATCGAACGATTGCGAGGGCTGGGAAGTGAATCCTTAGCTTATTTCGAAGCAGAACGTGTGGCAAAGGTAAATATCGCGTTTCCGAGTCTCCTACAGTGATTTATCGTTATATCGAACGATTGCGAGGGCTGGGAAGTGAATCCTTAGCTTCTTTCGATGCAGAACGTGTGGCAAAGGTAAATATCGCGTTTCCGAGTCTCCTACAGTGATTTATCGTTATATCGAACGATTGCGAGGGCTGGGAAGTGAATCCTTAGCTCATTTCGATGCAGAACGTGTGGAAAAGGAGAATATCGCGTTTCCGAGCCTCCTAGAGTGATTTATCGTTATATCGAACGATTGCGAGGGCTGGGAAGTGAATCCTTAGCTTCTTTCGATGCAGAACGTGTGGCAAAGGTAAATATCGCGTTTCCGAGTCTCCTACAGTGATTTATCGTTATATCGAACGATTGCGAGGGCTGGGAAGTGAATCCTTAACTTCTTTCGATGCAGAACGTGTGGCAAAGGTAAATATCGCGTTTCCGAGTCTCCTACAGTGATTTATCGTTATATCGAACGATTGCGAGGGCTGGGAAGTGAATCCTTAGCTTATTTCGATGCAGAACGTGTGGCAAAGGTAAATATCGCGTTTCCGAGCCTCCTAGAGTGATTTATCGTTATATCGAACGATTGCGAGGGCTGGGAAGTGAATCCTTAGCTTATTTCGAAGCAGAACGTGTGGAAAAGGTGAATATCGCGGTTCCGAGCCTCCTAGAGTGATTTATCGTTATATCGAACGATTGCGAGGGCTGGGAAGTGAATCCTTAGCTTATTTCGATGCAGAACGTGTGGAAAAGGTAAATATCGCGTTTCCGAGTCTCCTACAGTGATTTATCGTTATATCGAACGATTGCGAGGGCTGGCAAGTGAATCCTTAGCTTCTTTCGATGCAGAACGTGTGGCAAAGGTAAATATCGCGTTTCCGAGTCTCCTACAGTGATTTATCGTTATATCGAACGATTGCGAGGGCTGGGAAGTGAATCCTTAGCTCATTTCGATGCAGAACGTGTGGAAAAGGAGAATATCGCGTTTCCGAGCCTCCTAGAGTGATTTATCGTTATATCGAACGATTGCGAGGGCTGGGAAGTGAATCCTTAGCTTCTTTCGATGCAGAACGTGTGGCAAAGGTAAATATCGCGTTTCCGAGTCTCCTACAGTGATTTATCGTTATATCGAACGATTGCGAGGGCTGGGAAGTGAATCCTTAGCTTATTTCGATGCAGAACGTGTGGAAAAGGAGAATATCGCGTTTCCGAGCTTCCTAGAGTGATTTATCGTTATATCGAACGATTGCGAGGGCTGGGAAGTGAATCCTTAGCTTATTTCGATGCAGAACGTGTGGAAAAGGAGAATATCGCGTTTCCGAGCCTCCTAGAGTGATTTATCGTTATATCGAACGATTGCGAGGGCTGGGAAGTGAATCCTTAGCTTATTTCGATGCAGAACGTGTGGAAAAGGAGAATATCGCGTTTCCGAGCCTCCTAGAGTGATTTATCGTTATATCGAACGATTGCGAGGGCTGGGAAGTGAATCCTTAGCTTATTTCGATGCAGAACGTGTGGAAAAGGAGAATATCGCGTTTCCGAGCCTCCTAGAGTGATTTATCGTTATATCGAACGATTGCGAGGGCTGGGAAGTGAATCCTTAGCTTCTTTCGATGCAGAACGTGTGGAAAAGGAGAATATCGCGTTTCCGAGCCTCCTAGAGTGATTTATCGTTATATCGAACGATTGCGAGGGCTGGGAAGTGAATCCTTAGCTTCTTTCGATGCAGAACGTGTGGAAAAGGTGAATATCGCGTTTCCGAGCCTCCTAGAGTGATTTATCGTTATATCGAACGATTGCGAGGGCTGGGAAGTGAATCCTTAGCTTATTTCGATGCAGAACGTGTGGCAAAGGTAAATATCGCGTTTCCGAGTCTCCTACAGTGATTTATCGTTATATCGAACGATTGCGAGGGCTGGGAAGTGAATCCTTAGCTTCTTTCGATGCAGAACGTGTGGAAAAGGTGAATATCGCGTTTCCGAGCCTCCTAGAGTGATTTATCGCTATATCGAACGATTGCGAGGGCTGGGAAGTGAATCCTTAGCTTATTTCGATGCAGAACGTGTGGAAAAGGAGAATATCGCGTTTCCGAATCTCCTACAGTGATTTATCGTTATATCGAACGATTGCGAGGGCTGGGAAGTGAATCCTTAGCTTATTTCGATGCAGAACGTGTGGAAAAGGAGAATATCGCGTTTCCGAGCCTCCTAGAGTGATTTATCGTTATATCGAACGATTGCGAGGGCTGGCAAGTGAATCCTTAGCTTCTTTCGATGCAGAACGTGTGGCAAAGGTAAATATCGCGTTTCCGAGTCTCCTACAGTGATTTATCGTTATATCGAACGATTGCGAGGGCTGGGAAGTGAATCCTTAGCTTCTTTCGATGCAGAACGTGTGGAAAAGGTGAATATCGCGTTTCCGAGCCTCCTAGAGTGATTTATCGTTATATCGAAAGATTGCGAGGGCTGGGAAGTGAATCCTTAGCTTATTTCGATGCAGAACGTGTGGAAAAGGAGAATATCGCGTTTCCGAATCTCCTAGAGTGATTTATCGTTATATCGAACGATTGCGAGGGCTGGGAAGTGAATCCTTAGCTTCTTTCGATGCAGAACGTGTGGCAAAGGTAAATATCGCGTTTCCGAGTCTCCTACAGTGATTTATCGTTATATCGAACGATTGCGAGGGCTGGCAAGTGAATCCTTAGCTTCTTTCGATGCAGAACGTGTGGAAAAGGTGAATATCGCGTTTCCGAGCCTCCTAGAGTGATTTATCGTTATATCGAACGATTGCGAGGGCTGGGAAGTGAATCCTAAGCTTATTTCGATGCAGAACGTGTGGAAAAGGAGAATATCGCGTTTCCGAGTCTCCTACAGTGATTTATCGTTATATCGAACGATTGCGAGGGCTGGGAAGTGAATCCTTAGCTTCTTTCGATGCAGAACGTGTGGCAAAGGTAAATATCGCGTTTCCGAGTCTCCTACCGTGATTTATCGTTATATCGAACGATTGCGAGGGCTGGCAAGTGAATCCTTAGCTTCTTTCGATGCAGAACGTGTGGAAAAGGTAAATATCGCGTTTCCGAGTCTCCTACAGTGATTTATCGTTATATCGAACGATTGCGAGGGCTGGGAAGTGAATCCTTAACTTCTTTCGATGCAGAACGTGTGGCAAAGGTAAATATCGCGTTTCCGAGTCTCCTACAGTGATTTATCGTTATATCGAACGATTGCGAGGGCTGGGAAGTGAATCCTTAGCTTATTTCGATGCAGAACGTGTGGCAAAGGTAAATATCGCGTTTCCGAGTCTCCTACAGTGATTTATCGTTATATCGAACGATTGCGAGGGCTGGCAAGTGAATCCTTAGCTTCTTTCGATGCAGAACGTGTGGCAAAGGTAAATATCGCGTTTCCGAGTCTCCTACAGTGATTTATCGTTATATCGAACGATTGCGAGGGCTGGGAAGTGAATCCTTAGCTTCTTTCGATGCAGAACGTGTGGAAAAGGTGAATATCGCGTTTCCGAGCCTCCTAGAGTGATTTATCGTTATATCGAACGATTGCGAGGGCTGGGAAGTGAATCCTTAGCTTATTTCGAAGCAGAACGTGTGGCAAAGGTAAATATCGCGTTTCCGAGTCTCCTACAGTGATTTATCGTTATATCGAACGATTGCGAGGGCTGGGAAGTGAATCCTTAGCTTCTTTCGATGCAGAACGTGTGGCAAAGGTAAATATCGCGTTTCCGAGTCTCCTACAGTGATTTATCGTTATATCGAACGATTGCGAGGGCTGGGAAGTGAATCCTTAGCTCATTTCGATGCAGAACGTGTGGAAAAGGAGAATATCGCGTTTCCGAGTCTCCTACAGTGATTTATCGTTATATCGAACGATTGCGAGGGCTGGCAAGTGAATCCTTAGCTTCTTTCGATGCAGAACGTGTGGCAAAGGTAAATATCGCGTTTCCGAGCCTCCTAGAGTGATTTATCGTTATATCGAACGATTGCGAGGGCTGGGAAGTGAATCCTTAGCTTCTTTCGATGCAGAACGTGTGGCAAAGGTAAATATCGCGTTTCCGAGTCTCCTACAGTGATTTATCGTTATATCGAACGATTGCGAGGGCTGGGAAATGAATCCTTAACTTCTTTCGATGCAGAACGTGTGGCAAAGGTAAATATCGCGTTTCCGAGTCTCCTACAGTGATTTATCGTTATATCGAACGATTGCGAGGGCTGGGAAGTGAATCCTTAGCTTATTTCGATGCAGAACGTGTGGCAAAGGTAAATATCGCGTTTCCGAGCCTCCTAGAGTGATTTATCGTTATATCGAACGATTGCGAGGGCTGGGAAGTGAATCCTTAGCTTATTTCGAAGCAGAACGTGTGGAAAAGGTGAATATCGCGGTTCCGAGCCTCCTAGAGTGATTTATCGTTATATCGAACGATTGCGAGGGCTGGGAAGTGAATCCTTAGCTTATTTCGATGCAGAACGTGTGGAAAAGGTAAATATCGCGTTTCCGAGTCTCCTACAGTGATTTATCGTTATATCGAACGATTGCGAGGGCTGGCAAGTGAATCCTTAGCTTCTTTCGATGCAGAACGTGTGGCAAAGGTAAATATCGCGTTTCCGAGTCTCCTACAGTGATTTATCGTTATATCGAACGATTGCGAGGGCTGGGAAGTGAATCCTTAGCTTATTTCGATGCAGAACGTGTGGAAAAGGAGAATATCGCGTTTCCGAGCTTCCTAGAGTGATTTATCGTTATATCGAACGATTGCCAGGGCTGGGAAGTGAATCCTTAGCTTATTTCGATGCAGAACGTGTGGAAAAGGAGAATATCGCGTTTCCGAGCCTCCTAGAGTGATTTATCGTTATATCGAACGATTGCGAGGGCTGGGAAGTGAATCCTTAGCTTATTTCGATGCAGAACGTGTGGAAAAGGAGAATATCGCGTTTCCGAGCCTCCTAGAGTGATTTATCGTTATATCGAACGATTGCGAGGGCTGGGAAGTGAATCCTTAGCTTATTTCGATGCAGAACGTGTGGAAAAGGAGAATATCGCGTTTCCGAGCCTCCTAGAGTGATTTATCGTTATATCGAACGATTGCGAGGGCTGGGAAGAGATTCCTTAGCTTCTTTCGATGCAGAACGTGTGGAAAAGGAGAATATCGCGTTTCCGAGCCTCCTAGAGTGATTTATCGTTATATCGAACGATTGCGAGGGCTGGGAAGTGAATCCTTAGCTTATTTCGATGCAGAACGTGTGGCAAAGGTAAATATCGCGTTTCCGAGTCTCCTACAGTGATTTATCGTTATATCGAACGATTGCGAGGGCTGGGAAGTGAATCCTTAGCTTATTTCGATGCAGAACGTGTGGAAAAGGAGAATATCGCGTTTCCGAGCTTCCTAGAGTGATTTATCGTTATATCGAACGATTGCCAGGGCTGGGAAGTGAATCCTTAGCTTATTTCGATGCAGAACGTGTGGAAAAGGAGAATATCGCGTTTCCGAGCCTCCTAGAGTGATTTATCGTTATATCGAACGATTGCGAGGGCTGGGAAGTGAATCCTTAGCTTATTTCGATGCAGAACGTGTGGAAAAGGAGAATATCGCGTTTCCGAGCCTCCTAGAGTGATTTATCGTTATATCGAACGATTGCGAGGGCTGGGAAGTGAATCCTTAGCTTATTTCGATGCAGAACGTGTGGAAAAGGAGAATATCGCGTTTCCGAGCCTCCTAGAGTGATTTATCGTTATATCGAACGATTGCGAGGGCTGGGAAGTGAATCCTTAGCTTCTTTCGATGCAGAACGTGTGGAAAAGGAGAATATCGCGTTTCCGAGCCTCCTAGAGTGATTTATCGTTATATCGAACGATTGCGAGGGCTGGGAAGTGAATCCTTAGCTTCTTTCGATGCAGAACGTGTGGAAAAGGTGAATATCGCGTTTCCGAGCCTCCTAGAGTGATTTATCGTTATATCGAACGATTGCGAGGGCTGGGAAGTGAATCCTTAGCTTATTTCGATGCAGAACGTGTGGAAAAGGAGAATATCGCGTTTCCGAATCTCCTACAGTGATTTATCGTTATATCGAACGATTGCGAGGGCTGGGAAGTGAATCCTTAGCTTCTTTCGATGCAGAACGTGTGGAAAAGGTGAATATCGCGTTTCCGAGCCTCCTAGAGTGATTTATCGTTATATCGAACGATTGCGAGGGCTGGGAAGTGAATCCTTAGCTTATTTCGATGCAGAACGTGTGGAAAAGGAGAATATCGCGTTTCCGAGCTTCCTAGAGTGATTTATCGTTATATCGAACGATTGCCAGGGCTGGGAAGTGAATCCTTAGCTTATTTCGATGCAGAACGTGTGGCAAAGGTAAATATCGCGTTTCCGAGTCTCCTACAGTGATTTATCGTTATATCGAACGATTGCGAGGGCTGGGAAGTGAATCCTTAGCTTCTTTCGATGCAGAACGTGTGGAAAAGGTGAATATCGCGTTTCCGAGCCTCCTAGAGTGATTTATCGTTATATCGAACGATTGCGAGGGCTGGGAAGTGAATCCTTAGCTTATTTCGAAGCAGAACGTGTGGAAAAGGTGAATATCGCGGTTCCGAGCCTCCTAGAGTGATTTATCGTTATATCGAACGATTGCGAGGGCTGGGAAGTGAATCCTTAGCTCATTTCGATGCAGAACGTGTGGAAAAAGAGAATATCGCGTTTCCGAGCCTCCTAGAGTGATTTATCGTTATATCGAACGATTGCGAGGGCTGGGAAGTGAATCCTTAGCTTCTTTCGATGCAGAACGTGTGGCAAAGGTAAATATCGCGTTTCCGAGTCTCCTACAGTGATTTATCGTTATATCGAACGATTGCGAGGGCTGGGAAGTGAATCCTTAGCTTATTTCGATGCAGAACGTGTGGCAAAGGTAAATATCGCGTTTCCGAGTCTCCTACAGTGATTTATCGTTATATCGAACGATTGCGAGGGCTGGGAAGTGAATCCTTAGCTTATTTCGATGCAGAACGTGTGGAAAAGGAGAATATCGCGTTTCCGAGCTTCCTAGAGTGATTTATCGTTATATCGAACGATTGCGAGGGCTGGGAAGTGAATCCTTAGCTTATTTCGATGCAGAACGTGTGGAAAAGGAGAATATCGCGTTTCCGAGCCTCCTAGAGTGATTTATCGTTATATCGAACGATTGCGAGGGCTGGGAAGTGAATCCTTAGCTTATTTCGATGCAGAACGTGTGGAAAAGGAGAATATCGCGTTTCCGAGCCTCCTAGAGTGATTTATCGTTATATCGAACGATTGCGAGGGCTGGGAAGTGAATCCTTAGCTTATTTCGATGTAGAACGTGTGGAAAAGGAGAATATCGCGTTTCCGAGCCTCCTAGAGTGATTTATCGTTATATCGAACGATTGCGAGGGCTGGGAAGTGAATCCTTAGCTTCTTTCGATGCAGAACGTGTGGAAAAGGAGAATATCGCGTTTCCGAGCCTCCTAGAGTGATTTATCGTTATATCGAACGATTGCGAGGGCTGGGAAGTGAATCCTTAGCTTCTTTCGATGCAGAACGTGTGGAAAAGGTGAATATCGCGTTTCCGAGCCTCCTAGAGTGATTTATCGTTATATCGAACGATTGCGAGGGCTGGGAAGTGAATCCTTAGCTTATTTCGATGCAGAACGTGTGGAAAAGGAGAATATCGCGTTTCCGAATCTCCTACAGTGATTTATCGTTATATCGAACGATTGCGAGGGCTGGGAAGTGAATCCTTAGCTTATTTCGATGCAGAACGTGTGGAAAAGGAGAATATCGCGTTTCCGAGCCTCCTAGAGTGATTTATCGTTATATCGAACGATTGCGAGGGCTGGCAAGTGAATCCTTAGCTTCTTTCGATGCAGAACGTGTGGCAAAGGTAAATATCGCGTTTCCGAGTCTCCTACAGTGATTTATCGTTATATCGAACGATTGCGAGGGCTGGGAAGTGAATCGTTAGCTTCTTTCGATGCAGAACGTGTGGAAAAGGTGAATATCGCGTTTCCGAGCCTCCTAGAGTGATTTATCGTTATATCGAACGATTGCGAGGGCTGGGAAGTGAATCCTTAGCTTATTTCGAAGCAGAACGTGTGGAAAAGGTGAATATCGCGGTTCCGAGCCTCCTAGAGTGATTTATCGTTATATCGAACGATTGCGAGGGCTGGGAAGTGAATCCTTAGCTTATTTCGATGCAGAACGTGTGGCAAAGGTAAATATCGCGTTTCCGAGTCTCCTACAGTGATTTATCGTTATATCGAACGATTGCGAGGGCTGGGAAGTGAATCCTTAGCTTATTTCGATGCAGAACGTGTGGAAAAGGAGAATATCGCGTTTCCGAGTCTCCTACCGTGATTTATCGTTATATCGAACGATTGCGAGGGCTGGGAAGTGAATCCTTAGCTTATTTCGATGCAGAACGTGTGGAAAAGGAGAATATCGCGTTTCCGAGCCTCCTAGAGTGATTTATCGTTATATCGAACGATTGCGAGGGCTGGGAAGTGAATCCTTAGCTTCTTTCGATGCAGAACGTGTGGAAAAGGTAAATATCGCGTTTCCGAGTCTCCTACAGTGATTTATCGTTATATCGAACGATTGCGAGGGCTGGCAAGTGAATCCTTAGCTTCTTTCGATGCAGAACGTGTGGAAAAGGTGAATATCGCGTTTCCGAGCCTCCTAGAGTGATTTATCTTTATATCGAACGATTGCGAGGGCTGGGAAGTGAATCCTTAGCTTATTTCGATGCAGAACGTGTGGAAAAGGAGAATATCGCGTTTCCGAGCCTCCTAGAGTGATTTATCGTTATATCGAACGATTGCGAGGGCTGGCAAGTGAATCCTTAGCTTCTTTCGATGCAGAACGTGTGGCAAAGGTAAATATCGCGTTTCCGAGTCTCCTACAGTGATTTATCGTTATATCGAACGATTGCGAGGGCTGGGAAGTGAATCCTTAGCTTCTTTCGATGCAGATCGTGTGGAAAAGGTGAATATCGCGTTTCCGAGCCTCCTAGAGTGATTTATCGTTATATCGAACGATTGCGAGGGCTGGGAAGTGAATCCTTAGCTCATTTCGATGCAGAACGTGTGGAAAAAGAGAATATCGCGTTTCCGAGCCTCCTAGAGTGATTTATCGTTATATCGAACGATTGCGAGGGCTGGGAAGTGAATCCTTAGCTTCTTTCGATGCAGAACGTGTGGAAAAGGTGAATATCGCGTTTCCGAGCCTCCTAGAGTGATTTATCGCTATATCGAACGATTGCGAGGGCTGGGAAGTGAATCCTTAGCTTATTTCGATGCAGAACGTGTGGAAAAGGAGAATATCGCGTTTCCGAATCTCCTACAGTGATTTATCGTTATATCGAACGATTGCGAGGGCTGGGAAGTGAATCCTTAGCTTATTTCGATGCAGAACGTGTGGAAAAGGTGAATATCGCGTTTCCGAGCCTCCTAGAGTGATTTATCGTTATATCGAAAGATTGCGAGGGCTGGGAAGTGAATCCTTAGCTTATTTCGATGCAGAACGTGTGGAAAAGGAGAATATCGCGTTTCCGAATCTCCTAGAGTGATTTATCGTTATATCGAACGATTGCGAGGGCTGGGAAGTGAATCCTTAGCTTCTTTCGATGCAGAACGTGTGGCAAAGGTAAATATCGCGTTTCCGAGTCTCCTACAGTGATTTATCGTTATATCGAACGATTGCGAGGGCTGGCAAGTGAATCCTAAGCTTATTTCGATGCAGAACGTGTGGAAAAGGAGAATATCGCGTTTCCGAGTCTCCTACAGTGATTTATCGTTATATCGAACGATTGCGAGGGCTGGGAAGTGAATCCTTAGCTTCTTTCGATGCAGAACGTGTGGCAAAGGTAAATATCGCGTTTCCGAGTCTCCTACCGTGATTTATCGTTGTATCGAACGATTGCGAGGGCTGGCAAGTGAATCCTTAGCTTCTTTCGATGCAGAACGTGTGGAAAAGGAGAATATCGCGTTTCCGAGCCTCCTAGAGTGATTTATCGTTATATCGAACGATTGCGAGGGCTGGGAAGTGAATCCTTAGCTTCTTTCGATGCAGAACGTGTGGAAAAGGTGAATATCGCGTTTCCGAGCCTCCTAGAGTGATTTATCGTTATATCGAACGATTGCGAGGGCTGGGAAGTGAATCCTTAGCTTATTTCGATGCAGAACGTGTGGAAAAGGAGAATATCGCGTTTCCGAATCTCCTACAGTGATTTATCGTTATATCGAACGATTGCGAGGGCTGGGAAGTGAATCCTTAGCTTATTTCGATGCAGAACGTGTGGAAAAGGAGAATATCGCGTTTCCGAGCCTCCTAGAGTGATTTATCGTTATATCGAACGATTGCGAGGGCTGGCAAGTGAATCCTTAGCTTCTTTCGATGCAGAACGTGTGGCAAAGGTAAATATCGCGTTTCCGAGTCTCCTACAGTGATTTATCGTTATATCGAACGATTGCGAGGGCTGGCAAGTGAATCCTTAGCTTCTTTCGATGCAGAACGTGTGGAAAAGGTGAATATCGCGTTTCCGAGCCTCCTAGAGTGATTTATCGTTATATCGAACGATTGCGAGGGCTGGGAAGTGAATCCTAAGCTTATTTCGATGCAGAACGTGTGGAAAAGGAGAATATCGCGTTTCCGAGTCTCCTACAGTGATTTATCGTTATATCGAACGATTGCGAGGGCTGGGAAGTGAATCCTTAGCTTCTTTCGATGCAGAACGTGTGGCAAAGGTAAATATCGCGTTTCCGAGTCTCCTACCGTGATTTATCGTTATATCGAACGATTGCGAGGGCTGGCAAGTGAATCCTTAGCTTCTTTCGATGCAGAACGTGTGGAAAAGGTAAATATCGCGTTTCCGAGTCTCCTACAGTGATTTATCGTTATATCGAACGATTGCGAGGGCTGGGAAGTGAATCCTTAACTTCTTTCGATGCAGAACGTGTGGAAAAGGTGAATATCGCGTTTCCGAGCCTCCTAGAGTGATTTATCGTTATATCGAACGTTTGCGAGGGCTGGGAAGTGAATCCTTAGCTTATTTCGATGCAGAACTTGTGGAAAAGGAGAATATCGCGTTTCCGAGCCTCCTAGAGTGATTTATCGTTATATCGAAAGATTGCGAGGGCTGGCAAGTGAATCCTTAGCTTCTTTCGATGCAGAACGTGTGGCAAAGGTAAATATCGCGTTTCCGAGTCTCCTACAGTGATTTATCGTTATATCGAACGATTGCGAGGGCTGGGAAGTGAATCCTTAGCTTCTTTCGATGCAGAACGTGTGGAAAAGGTGAATATCGCGTTTCCGAGCCTCCTAGAGTGATTTATCGTTATATCGAACGATTGCGAGGGCTGGGAAGTGAATCCTTAGCTTATTTCGAAGCAGAACGTGTGGAAAAGGTGAATATCGCGGTTCCGAGCCTCCTAGAGTGATTTATCGTTATATCGAACGATTGCGAGGGCTGGGAAGTGAATCCTTAGCTTATTTCGATGCAGAACGTGTGGAAAAGGAGAATATCGCGTTTCCGAGCCTCCTAGAGTGATTTATCGTTATATCGAACGATTGCGAGGGCTGGCAAGTGAATCCTTAGCTTCTTTCGATGCAGAACGTGTGGCAAAGGTAAATATCGCGTTTCCGAGTCTCCTACAGTGATTTATCGTTATATCGAACGATTGCGAGGGCTGGGAAGTGAATCCTTAGCTTCTTTCGATGCAGAACGTGTGGAAAAGGTGAATATCGCGTTTCCGAGCCTCCTAGAGTGATTTATCGTTATATCGAAAGATTGCGAGGGCTGGGAAGTGAATCCTTAGCTTATTTCGATGCAGAACGTGTGGAAAAGGAGAATATCGCGTTTCCGAATCTCCTAGAGTGATTTATCGTTATATCGAACGATTGCGAGGGCTGGGAAGTGAATCCTTAGCTTCTTTCGATGCAGAACGTGTGGAAAAGGTGAATATCGCGTTTCCGAGCCTCCTAGAGTGATTTATCGTTATATCGAACGATTGCGAGGGCTGGGAAGTGAATCCTAAGCTTATTTCGATGCAGAACGTGTGGAAAAGGAGAATATCGCGTTTCCGAGTCTCCTACAGTGATTTATCGTTATATCGAACGATTGCGAGGGCTGGGAAGTGAATCCTTAGCTTCTTTCGATGCAGAACGTGTGGCAAAGGTAAATATCGCGTTTCCGAGTCTCCTACCGTGATTTATCGTTATATCGAACGATTGCGAGGGCTGGCAAGTGAATCCTTAGCTTCTTTCGATGCAGAACGTGTGGAAAAGGTAAATATCGCGTTTCCGAGTCTCCTACAGTGATTTATCGTTATATCGAACGATTGCGAGGGCTGGGAAGTGAATCCTTAACTTCTTTCGATGCAGAACGTGTGGAAAAGGAGAATATCGCGTTTCCGAGCCTCCTAGAGTGATTTATCGTTATATCGAACGATTGCGAGGGCTGGGAAGTGAATCCTTAGCTTCTTTCGATGCAGAACGTGTGGAAAAGGAGAATATCGCGTTTCCGAGCCTCCTAGAGTGATTTATCGTTATATCGAACGATTGCGAGGGCTGGGAAGTGAATCCTTAGCTTCTTTCGATGCAGAACGTGTGGAAAAGGTGAATATCGCGTTTCCGAGCCTCCTAGAGTGATTTATCGTTATATCGAACGATTGCGAGGGCTGGGAAGTGAATCCTTAGCTTCTTTCGATGCAGAACGTGTGGAAAAGGAGAATATCGCGTTTCCGAGCCTCCTAGAGTGATTTATCGTTATATCGAACGATTGCGAGGGCTGGGAAGTGAATCCTTAGCTTCTTTCGATGCAGAACGTGTGGAAAAGGTGAATATCGCGTTTTCGAGCCTCCTAGAGTGATTTATCGTTATATCGAACGATTGCGAGGGCTGGGAAGTGAATCCTTAGCTTATTTCGATGCAGAACGTGTGGAAAAGGAGAATATCGCGTTTCCGAATCTCCTACAGTGATTTATCGTTATATCGAACGATTGCGAGGGCTGGAAAGTGAATCCTTAGCTTCTTTCGATGCAGAACGTGTGGAAAAGGTGAATATCGCGTTTCCGAGCCTCCTAGAGTGATTTATCGTTATATCGAACGATTGCGAGGGCTGGGAAGTGAATCCTAAGCTTATTTCGATGCAGAACGTGTGGAAAAGGAGAATATCGCGTTTCCGAGTCTCTTACAGTGATTTATCGTTATATCGAACGATTGCGAGGGCTGGGATGTGAATCCTTAGCTTCTTTCGATGCAGAACGTGTGGCAAAGGTAAATATCGCGTTTCCGAGTCTCCTACCGTGATTTATCGTTATATCGAACGATTGCGAGGGCTGGCAAGTGAATCCTTAGCTTCTTTCGATGCAGAACGTGTGGAAAAGGTAAATATCGCGTTTCCGAGTCTCCTACAGTGATTTATCGTTATATCGAACGATTGCGAGGGCTGGGAAGTGAATCCTTAACTTCTTTCGATGCAGAACGTGTGGAAAAGGAGAATATCGCGTTTCCGAGCCTCCTAGAGTGATTTATCGTTATATCGAACGATTGCGAGGGCTGGGAAGTGAATCCTTAGCTTCTTTCGATGCAGAACGTGTGGCAAAGGTAAATATCGCGTTTCCGAGTCTCCTACAGTGATTTATCGTTATATCGAACGATTGCGAGGGCTGGGAAGTGAATCCTTAGCTCATTTCGATGCAGAACGTGTGGAAAAGGAGAATATCGCGTTTCCGAGCCTCCTAGAGTGATTTATCGTTATATCGAACGATTGCGAGGGCTGGGAAGTGAATCCTTAACTTCTTTCGATGCAGAACGTGTGGCAAAGGTAAATATCGCGTTTCCGAGTCTCCTACAGTGATTTATCGTTATATCGAACGATTGCGAGGGCTGGGAAGTGAATCCTTAACTTCTTTCGATGCAGAACGTGTGGCAAAGGTAAATATCGCGTTTCCGAGTCTCCTACAGTGATTTATCGTTATATCGAACGATTGCGAGGGCTGGGAAGTGAATCCTTAGCTCATTTCGATGCAGAACGTGTGGAAAAGGAGAATATCGCGTTTCCGAGCCTCCTAGAGTGATTTATCGTTATATCGAACGATTGCGAGGACTGGGAAGTGAATCCTTAGCTTCTTTCGATGCAGAACGTGTGGCAAAGGTAAATATCGCGTTTCCGAGTCTCCTACAGTGATTTATCGTTATATCGAACGATTGCGAGGGCTGGGAAGTGAATCCTTAACTTCTTTCGATGCAGAACGTGTGGCAAAGGTAAATATCGCGTTTCCGAGTCTCCTACAGTGATTTATCATTATATCGAACGATTGCGAGGGCTGGGAAGTGAATCCTTAGCTTATTTCGATGCAGAACGTGTGGCAAAGGTAAATATCGCGTTTCCGAGTCTCCTACAGTGATTTATCGTTATATCGAACGATTGCGAGGGCTGGGAAGTGAATCCTTAGCTTATTTCGATGCAGAACGTGTGGAAAAGGAGAATATCGCGTTTCCGAGCCTCCTAGAGTGATTTATCGTTATATCGAACGATTGCGAGGGCTGGGAAGTGAATCCTTAGCTTATTTCGATGCAGAACGTGTGGAAAAGGAGAATATCGCGTTTCCGAGCCTCCTAGAGTGATTTATCGTTATATCGAACGATTGCGAGGGCTGGGAAGTGAATCCTTAGCTTCTTTCGATGCAGAACGTGTGGAAAAGGAGAATATCGCGTTTCCGAGCCTCCTAGAGTGATTTATCGTTATATCGAACGATTGCGAGGGCTGGGAAGTGAATCCTTAGCTTCTTTCGATGCAGAACGTGTGGAAAAGGTGAATATCGCGTTTCCGAGCCTCCTAGAGTGATTTATCGTTATATCGAACGATTGCGAGGGCTGGGAAGTGAATCCTTAGCTCATTTCGATGCAGAACGTGTGGAAAAGGAGAATATCGCGTTTCCGAGCCTCCTAGAGTGATTTATCGTTATATCGAACGATTGCGAGGGCTGGCAAGTGAATCCTTAGCTTCTTTCGATGCAGAACGTGTGGCAAAGGTAAATATCGCGTTTCCGAGTCTCCTACAGTGATTTATCGTTATATCGAACGATTGCGAGGGCTGGGAAGTGAATCCTTAGCTTCTTTCGATGCAGAACGTGTGGCAAAGGTAAATATCGCGTTTCCGAGTCTCCTACAGTGATTTATCGTTATATCGAACGATTGCGAGGGCTGGCAAGTGAATCCTTAGCTTCTTTCGATGCAGAACGTGTGGAAAAGGTGAATATCGCGTTTCCGAGCCTCCTAGAGTGATTTATCGTTATATCGAACGATTGCGAGGGCTGGGAAGTGAATCCTTAGCTCATTTCGATGCAGAACGTGTGGAAAAGGAGAATATCGCGTTTCCGAGCCTCCTAGAGTGATTTATCGTTATATCGAACGATTGCGAGGGCTGGCAAGTGAATCCTTAGCTTCTTTCGATGCAGAACGTGTGGCAAAGGTAAATATCGCGTTTCCGAGTCTCCTACAGTGATTTATCGTTATATCGAACGATTGCGAGGGCTGGGAAGTGAATCCTTAGCTTCTTTCGATGCAGAACGTGTGGCAAAGGTAAATATCGCGTTTCCGAGTCTCCTACATTGATTTATCATTATATCGAACGATTGCGAGGGCTGGGAAGTGAATCCTTAGCTTATTTCGATGCAGAACGTGTGGCAAAGGTAAATATCGCGTTTCCGAGTCTCCTACAGTGATTTATCGTTATATCGAACGATTGCGAGGGCTGGGAAGTGAATCCTTAACTTCTTTCGATGCAGAACGTGTGGCAAAGGTAAATATCGCGTTTCCGAGTCTCCTACAGTGATTTATCGTTATATCGAACGATTGCGAGGGCTGGGAAGTGAATCCTTAGCTTATTTCGATGCAGAACGTGTGGAAAAGGAGAATATCGCGTTTCCGAGCCTCCTAGAGTGATTTATCGTTATATCGAACGATTGCGAGGGCTGGGAAGTGAATCCTTAGCTTATTTCGATGCAGAACGTGTGGAAAAGGAGAATATCGCGTTTCCGAGCCTCCTAGAGTGATTTATCGTTATATCGAACGATTGCGAGGGCTGGGAAGTGAATCCTTAGCTTCTTTCGATGCAGAACGTGTGGAAAAGGAGAATATCGCGTTTCCGAGCCTCCTAGAGTGATTTATCGTTATATCGAACGATTGCGAGGGCTGGGAAGTGAATCCTTAGCTTCTTTCGATGCAGAACGTGTGGAAAAGGAGAATATCGCGTTTCCGAGCCTCCTAGAGTGATTTATCGTTATATCGAACGATTGCGAGGGCTGGGAAGTGAATCCTTAGCTTCTTTCGATGCAGAACGTGTGGAAAAGGTGAATATCGCGTTTCCGAGCCTCCTAGAGTGATTTATCGTTATATCGAACGATTGCGAGGGCTGGGAAGTGAATCCTTAGCTTATTTCGATGCAGAACGTGTGGAAAAGGAGAATATCGCGTTTCCGAATCTCCTACAGTGATTTATCGTTATATCGAACGATTGCGAGGGCTGGGAAGTGAATCCTTAGCTTATTTCGATGCAGACCTTGTGGAAAAGGAGAATATCGCGTTTCCGAGCCTCCTAGAGTGATTTATCGTTATATCGAACGATTGCGAGGGCTGGCAAGTGAATCCTTAGCTTCTTTCGATGCAGAACGTGTGGCAAAGGTAAATATCGCGTTTCCGAGTCTCCTACAGTGATTTATCGTTATATCGAACGATTGCGAGGGCTGGGAAGTGAATCCTTAGCTTCTTTCGATGCAGAACGTGTGGAAAAGGTGAATATCGCGTTTCCGAGCCTCCTAGAGAGATTTATCGTTATATCGAACGATTGCGAGGGCTGGGAAGTGAATCCTTAGCTTATTTCGAAGCAGAACGTGTGGAAAAGGTGAATATCGCAGTTCCGAGCCTCCTAGAGTGATTTATCGTTATATCGAACGATTGCGAGGGCTGGCAAGTGAATCCTTAGCTTATTTCGATGCAGAACGTGTGGAAAAGGAGAATATCGCGTTTCCGAGTCTCCTACAGTGATTTATCGTTATATCGAACGATTGCGAGGGCTGGGAAGTGAATCCTTAGCTTCTTTCGATGCAGAACGTGTGGCAAAGGTAAATATCGCGTTTCCGAGTCTCCTACAGTGATTTATCGTTATATCGAACGATTGCGAGGGCTGGGAAGTGAATCCTTAGCTTATTTCGATGCAGAACGTGTGGAAAAGGAGAATATCGCGTTTCCGAATCTCCTACAGTGATTTATCGTTATATCGAACGATTGCGAGGGCTGGGAAGTGAATCCTTAGCTTATTTCGATGCAGAACGTGTGGCAAAGGTAAATATCGCGTTTCCGAGCCTCCTAGAGTGATTTATCGTTATATCGAACGATTGCGAGGGCTGGGAAGTGAATCCTTAGCTTATTTCGAAGCAGAACGTGTGGAAAAGGTGAATATCGCGGTTCCGAGCCTCCTAGAGTGATTTATCGTTATATCGAACGATTGCGAGGGCTGGGAAGTGAATCCTTAGCTTATTTCGATGCAGAACGTGTGGAAAAGGTAAATATCGCGTTTCCGAGTCTCCTACAGTGATTTATCGTTATATCGAACGATTGCGAGGGCTGGGAAGTGAATCCTTAGCTTATTTCGATGCAGGACGTGTGGAAAAGGAGAATATCGCGTTTCCGAGCCTCCTAGAGTGATTTATCGTTATATCGAACGATTGCGAGGGCTGGGAAGTGAATCCTTAGCTTCTTTCGATGCAGAACGTGTGGAAAAGGTAAATATCGCGTTTCCGAGTCTCCTACAGTGATTTATCGTTATATCGAACGATTGCGAGGGCTGGCAAGTGAATCCTTAGCTTCTTTCGATGCAGAACGTGTGGCAAAGGTAAATATCGCGTTTCCGAGTCTCCTACAGTGATTTATCGTTATATCGAACGATTGCGAGGGCTGGGAAGTGAATCCTTAGCTTCTTTCGATGCAGAACGTGTGGAAAAGGTGAATATCGCGTTTCCGAGCCTCCTAGAGTGATTTATCGTTATATCGAACGATTGCGAGGGCTGGGAAGTGAATCCTTAGCTTATTTCGATGCAGAACTTGTGGAAAAGGAGAATATCGCGTTTCCGAGCCTCCTAGAGTGATTTATCGTTATATCGAACGATTGCGAGGGCTGGCAAGTGAATCCTTAGCTTCTTTCGATGCAGAACGTGTGGCAAAGGTAAATATCGCGTTTCCGAGTCTCCTACAGTGATTTATCGTTATATCGAACGATTGCGAGGGCTGGGAAGTGAATCCTTAGCTTCTTTCGATGCAGAACGTGTGGAAAAGGTGAATATCGCGTTTCCGAGCCTCCTAGAGAGATTTATCGTTATATCGAACGATTGCGAGGGCTGGGTAGTGAATCCTTAGCTTATTTCGAAGCAGAACGTGTGGAAAAGGTGAATATCGCAGTTCCGAGCCTCCTAGAGTGATTTATCGTTATATCGAACGATTGCGAGGGCTGGCAAGTGAATCCTTAGCTTATTTCGATGCAGAACGTGTGGAAAAGGAGAATATCGCGTTTCCGAGTCTCCTACAGTGATTTATCGTTATATCGAACGATTGCGAGGGCTGGGAAGTGAATCCTTAGCTTATTTCGATGCAGAACGTGTGGAAAAGGAGAATATCGCGTTTCCGAGCCTCCTAGAGTGATTTATCGTTATATCGAACGATTGCGAAGGCTGGCAAGTGAATCCTTAGCTTCTTTCGATGCAGAACGTGTGGCAAAGGTAAATATCGCGTTTCCGAGTCTCCTACAGTGATTTATCGTTATATCGAACGATTGCGAGGGCTGGGAAGTGAATCCTTAGCTTATTTCGATGCAGAACTTGTGGAAAAGGAGAATATCGCGTTTCCGAGCCTCCTAGAGTGATTTATCGTTATATCGAACGATTGCGAGGGCTGGCAAGTGAATCCTTAGCTTCTTTCGATGCAGAACGTGTGGCAAAGGTAAATATCGCGTTTCCGAGTCTCCTACAGTGATTTATCGTTATATCGAACGATTGCGAGGGCTGGGAAGTGAATCCTTAGCTTCTTTCGATGCAGAACGTGTGGAAAAGGTGAATATCGCGTTTCCGAGCCTCCTAGAGAGATTTATCGTTATATCGAACGATTGCGAGGGCTGGGTAGTGAATCCTTAGCTTATTTCGAAGCAGAACGTGTGGAAAAGGTGAATATCGCAGTTCCGAGCCTCCTAGAGTGATTTATCGTTATATCGAACGATTGCGAGGGCTGGCAAGTGAATCCTTAGCTTATTTCGATGCAGAACGTGTGGAAAAGGAGAATATCGCGTTTCCGAGTCTCCTACAGTGATTTATCGTTATATCGAACGATTGCGAGGGCTGGGAAGTGAATCCTTAGCTTATTTCGATGCAGAACGTGTGGAAAAGGAGAATATCGCGTTTCCGAGCCTCCTAGAGTGATTTATCGTTATATCGAACGATTGCGAGGGCTGGCAAGTGAATCCTTAGCTTCTTTCGATGCAGAACGTGTGGCAAAGGTAAATATCGCGTTTCCGAGTCTCCTACAGTGATTTATCGTTATATCGAACGATTGCGAGGGCTGGGAAGTGAATCCTTAGCTTCTTTCGATGCAGAACGTGTGGAAAAGGTGAATATCGCGTTTCCGAGCCTCCTAGAGTGATTTATCGTTATATCGAAAGATTGCGAGGGCTGGGAAGTGAATCCTTAGCTTATTTCGATGCAGAACGTGTGGAAAAGGAGAATATCGCGTTTCCGAATCTCCTACAGTGATTTATCGTTATATCGAACGATTGCGAGGGCTGGGAAGTGAATCCTTAGCTTATTTCGATGCAGAACGTGTGGCAAAGGTAAATATCGCGTTTCCGAGCCTCCTAGAGTGATTTATCGTTATATCGAACGATTGCGAGGGCTGGGAAGTGAATCCTTAGCTTATTTCGAAGCAGAACGTGTGGAAAAGGTGAATATCGCGGTTCCGAGCCTCCTAGAGTGATTTATCGTTATATCGAACGATTGCGAGGGCTGGGAAGTGAATCCTTAGCTTATTTCGATGCAGAACGTGTGGAAAAGGTAAATATCGCGTTTCCGAGTCTCCTACAGTGATTTATCGTTATATCGAACGATTGCGAGGGCTGGGAAGTGAATCCTTAGCTTATTTCGATGCAGAACGTGTGGAAAAGGAGAATATCGCGTTTCCGAGCCTCCTAGAGTGATTTATCGTTATATCGAACGATTGCGAGGGCTGGGAAGTGAATCCTTAGCTTCTTTTGATGCAGAACGTGTGGAAAAGGTAAATATCGCGTTTCCGAGTCTCCTACAGTGATTTATCGTTATATCGAACGATTGCGAGGGCTGGCAAGTGAATCCTTAGCTTCTTTCGATGCAGAACGTGTGGCAAAGGTAAATATCGCGTTTCCGAGTCTCCTACAGTGATTTATCGTTATATCGAACGATTGCGAGGGCTGGGAAGTGAATCCTTAGCTTATTTCGATGCAGAACGTGTGGAAAAGGAGAATATCGCGTTTCCGAGCTTCCTAGAGTGATTTATCGTTATATCGAACGATTGCGAGGGCTGGGAAGTGAATCCTTAGCTTATTTCGATGCAGAACGTGTGGAAAAGGAGAATATCGCGTTTCCGAGCCTCCTAGAGTGATTTATCGTTATATCGAACGATTGCGAGGGCTGGGAAGTGAATCCTTAGCTTATTTCGATGCAGAACGTGTGGAAAAGGAGAATATCGCGTTTCCGAGCCTCCTAGAGTGATTTATCGTTATATCGAACGATTGCGAGGGCTGGGAAGTGAATCCTTAGCTTATTTCGATGCAGAACGTGTGGAAAAGGAGAATATCGCGTTTCCGAGCCTCCTAGAGTGATTTATCGTTATATCGAACGATTGCGAGGGCTGGGAAGTGAATCCTTAGCTTCTTTCGATGCAGAACGTGTGGAAAAGGAGAATATCGCGTTTCCGAGCCTCCTAGAGTGATTTATCGTTATATCGAACGATTGCGAGGGCTGGGAAGTGAATCCTTAGCTTCTTTCGATGCAGAACGTGTGGAAAAGGTGAATATCGCGTTTCCGAGCCTCCTAGAGTGATTTATCGTTATATCGAACGATTGCGAGGGCTGGGAAGTGAATCCTTAGCTTCTTTCGATGCAGAACGTGTGGAAAAGTTGAATATCGCGTTTCCGAGCCTCCTAGAGTGATTTATCGTTATATCGAACGATTGCGAGGGCTGGGAAGTGAATCCTTAGCTTATTTCGAAGCAGAACGTGTGGAAAAGGTGAATATCGCGGTTCCGAGCCTCCTAGAGTGATTTATCGTTATATCGAACGATTGCGAGGGCTGGGAAGTGAATCCTTAGCTCATTTCGATGCAGAACGTGTGGAAAAAGAGAATATCGCGTTTCCGAGCCTCCTAGAGTGATTTATCGTTATATCGAACGATTGCGATGGCTGGGAAGTGAATCCTTAGCTTCTTTCGATGCAGAACGCGTGGAAAAGGTGAATATCGCGTTTCCGAGCCTCCTAGAGTGATTTATCGCTATATCGAACGATTGCGAGGGCTGGGAAGTGAATCCTTAGCTTATTTCGATGCAGAACGTGTGGAAAAGGAGAATATCGCGTTTCCGAATCTCCTACAGTGATTTATCGTTATATCGAACGATTGCGAGGGCTGGGAAGTGAATCCTTAGCTTATTTCGATGCAGAACGTGTGGAAAAGGAGAATATCGCGTTTCCGAGCCTCCTAGAGTGATTTATCGTTATATCGAACGATTGCGAGGGCTGGCAAGTGAATCCTTAGCTTCTTTCGATGCAGAACGTGTGGCAAAGGTAAATATCGCGTTTCCGAGTCTCCTACAGTGATTTATCGTTATATCGAACGATTGCGAGGGCTGGGAAGTGAATCCTTAGCTTCTTTCGATGCAGAACGTGTGGAAAAGTTGAATATCGCGTTTCCGAGCCTCCTAGAGTGATTTATCGTTATATCGAACGATTGCGAGGGCTGGGAAGTGAATCCTTAGCTTATTTCGAAGCAGAACGTGTGGAAAAGGTGAATATCGCGGTTCCGAGCCTCCTAGAGTGATTTATCGTTATATCGAACGATTGCGAGGGCTGGGAAGTGAATCCTTAGCTTCTTTCGATGCAGAACGTGTGGAAAAGGTGAATATCGCGTTTCCGAGCCTCCTAGAGTGATTTATCGCTATATCGAACGATTGCGAGGGCTGGGAAGTGAATCCTTAGCTTCTTTCGATGCAGAACGTGTGGAAAAGGTGAATATCGCGTTTCCGAGCCTCCTAGAGTGATTTATCGTTATATCGAAAGATTGCGAGTGCTGGGAAGTGAATCCTTAGCTTATTTCGATGCAGAACGTGTGGAAAAGGAGAATATCGCGTTTCCGAATCTCCTACAGTGATTTATCGTTATATCGAACGATTGCGAGGGCTGGGAAGTGAATCCTTAGCTTATTTCGATGCAGAACGTGTGGCAAAGGTAAATATCGCGTTTCCGAGCCTCCTAGAGTGATTTATCGTTATATCGAACGATTGCGAGGGCTGGGAAGTGAATCCTTAGCTTATTTCGAAGCAGAACGTGTGGAAAAGGTGAATATCGCGGTTCCGAGCCTCCTAGAGTGATTTATCGTTATATCGAACGATTGCGAGGGCTGGGAAGTGAATCCTTAGCTTATTTCGATGCAGAACGTGTGGAAAAGGTAAATATCGCGTTTCCGAGTCTCCTACAGTGATTTATCGTTATATCGAACGATTGCGAGGGCTGGCAAGTGAATCCTTAGCTTCTTTCGATGCAGAACGTGTGGCAAAGGTAAATATCGCGTTTCCGAGTCTCCTACAGTGATTTATCGTTATATCGAACGATTGCGAGGGCTGGGAAGTGAATCCTTAGCTTCTTTCGATGCAGAACGTGTGGAAAAGGTGAATATCGCGTTTCCGAGCCTCCTAGAGTGATTTATCGTTATATCGAACGATTGCGAGGGCTGGGAAGTGAATCCTTAGCTTATTTCGAAGCAGAACGTGTGGCAAAGGTAAATATCGCGTTTCCGAGTCTCCTACAGTGATTTATCGTTATATCGAACGATTGCGAGGGCTGGGAAGTGAATCCTTAGCTTCTTTCGATGCAGAACGTGTGGAAAAGGTGAATATCGCGTTTCCGAGCCTCCTAGAGTGATTTATCGTTATATCGAACGATTGCGAGGGCTGGGAAGTGAATCCTTAGCTTATTTCGATGCAGAACTTGTGGAAAAGGAGAATATCGCGTTTCCGAGCCTCCTAGAGTGATTTATCGTTATATCGAACGATTGCGAGGGCTGGCAAGTGAATCCTTAGCTTCTTTCGATGCAGAACGTGTGGCAAAGGTAAATATCGCGTTTCCGAGTCTCCTACAGTGATTTATCGTTATATCGAACGATTGCGAGGGCTGGGAAGTGAATCCTTAGCTTCTTTCGATGCAGAACGTGTGGAAAAGGTGAATATCGCGTTTCCGAGCCTCCTAGAGAGATTTATCGTTATATCGAACGATTGCGAGGGCTGGGTAGTGAATCCTTAGCTTATTTCGAAGCAGAACGTGTGGAAAAGGTGAATATCGCAGTTCCGAGCCTCCTAGAGTGATTTATCGTTATATCGAACGATTGCGAGGGCTGGCAAGTGAATCCTTAGCTTATTTCGATGCAGAACGTGTGGAAAAGGAGAATATCGCGTTTCCGAGTCTCCTACAGTGATTTATCGTTATATCGAACGATTGCGAGGGCTGGGAAGTGAATCCTTAGCTTATTTCGATGCAGAACGTGTGGAAAAGGAGAATATCGCGTTTCCGAGCCTCCTAGAGTGATTTATCGTTATATCGAACGATTGCGAGGGCTGGCAAGTGAATCCTTAGCTTCTTTCGATGCAGAACGTGTGGCAAAGGTAAATATCGCGTTTCCGAGTCTCCTACAGTGATTTATCGTTATATCGAACGATTGCGAGGGCTGGGAAGTGAATCCTTAGCTTATTTCGATGCAGAACTTGTGGAAAAGGAGAATATCGCGTTTCCGAGCCTCCTAGAGTGATTTATCGTTATATCGAACGATTGCGAGGGCTGGGAAGTGAATCCTTAGCTTCTTTCGATGCAGAACGTGTGGAAAAGGTGAATATCGCGTTTCCGAGCCTCCTAGAGTGATTTATCGTTATATCGAACGATTGCGAGGGCTGGGAAGTGAATCCTTAGCTTATTTCGATGCAGAACGTGTGGAAAAGGAGAATATCGCGTTTCCGAATCTCCTACAGTGATTTATCGTTATATCGAACGATTGCGAGGGCTGGGAAGTGAATCCTTAGCTTATTTCGATGCAGAACGTGTGGAAAAGGAGAATATCGCGTTTCCGAGCCTCCTAGAGTGATTTATCGTTATATCGAACGATTGCGAGGGCTGGCAAGTGAATCCTTAGCTTCTTTCGATGCAGAACGTGTGGCAAAGGTAAATATCGCGTTTCCGAGTCTCCTACAGTGATTTATCGTTATATCGAACGATTGCGAGGGCTGGGAAGTGAATCGTTAGCTTCTTTCGATGCAGAACGTGTGGAAAAGGTGAATATCGCGTTTCCGAGCCTCCTAGAGTGATTTATCGTTATATCGAACGATTGCGAGGGCTGGGAAGTGAATCCTTAGCTTATTTCGAAGCAGAACGTGTGGAAAAGGTGAATATCGCGGTTCCGAGCCTCCTAGAGTGATTTATCGTTATATCGAACGATTGCGAGGGCTGGGAAGTGAATCCTTAGCTTATTTCGATGCAGAACGTGTGGCAAAGGTAAATATCGCGTTTCCGAGTCTCCTACAGTGATTTATCGTTATATCGAACGATTGCGAGGGCTGGGAAGTGAATCCTTAGCTTATTTCGATGCAGAACGTGTGGAAAAGGAGAATATCGCGTTTCCGAGTCTCCTACCGTGATTTATCGTTATATCGAACGATTGCGAGGGCTGGGAAGTGAATCCTTAGCTTATTTCGATGCAGAACGTGTGGAAAAGGAGAATATCGCGTTTCCGAGCCTCCTAGAGTGATTTATCGTTATATCGAACGATTGCGAGGGCTGGGAAGTGAATCCTTAGCTTCTTTCGATGCAGAACGTGTGGAAAAGGTAAATATCGCGTTTCCGAGTCTCCTACAGTGATTTATCGTTATATCGAACGATTGCGAGGGCTGGCAAGTGAATCCTTAGCTTCTTTCGATGCAGAACGTGTGGAAAAGGTGAATATCGCGTTTCCGAGCCTCCTAGAGTGATTTATCTTTATATCGAACGATTGCGAGGGCTGGGAAGTGAATCCTTAGCTTATTTCGATGCAGAACGTGTGGAAAAGGAGAATATCGCGTTTCCGAGCCTCCTAGAGTGATTTATCGTTATATCGAACGATTGCGAGGGCTGGCAAGTGAATCCTTAGCTTCTTTCGATGCAGAACGTGTGGCAAAGGTAAATATCGCGTTTCCGAGTCTCCTACAGTGATTTATCGTTATATCGAACGATTGCGAGGGCTGGGAAGTGAATCCTTAGCTTCTTTCGATGCAGATCGTGTGGAAAAGGTGAATATCGCGTTTCCGAGCCTCCTAGAGTGATTTATCGTTATATCGAACGATTGCGAGGGCTGGGAAGTGAATCCTTAGCTCATTTCGATGCAGAACGTGTGGAAAAAGAGAATATCGCAGTTCCGAGCCTCCTAGAGTGATTTATCGTTATATCGAACGATTGCGAGGGCTGGCAAGTGAATCCTTAGCTTATTTCGATGCAGAACGTGTGGAAAAGGAGAATATCGCGTTTCCGAGTCTCCTACAGTGATTTATCGTTATATCGAACGATTGCGAGGGCTGGGAAGTGAATCCTTAGCTTATTTCGATGCAGAACGTGTGGAAAAGGAGAATATCGCGTTTCCGAGCCTCCTAGAGTGATTTATCGTTATATCGAACGATTGCGAGGGCTGGCAAGTGAATCCTTAGCTTCTTTCGATGCAGAACGTGTGGCAAAGGTAAATATCGCGTTTCCGAGTCTCCTACAGTGATTTATCGTTATATCGAACGATTGCGAGGGCTGGGAAGTGAATCCTTAGCTTATTTCGATGCAGAACTTGTGGAAAAGGAGAATATCGCGTTTCCGAGCCTCCTAGAGTGATTTATCGTTATATCGAACGATTGCGAGGGCTGGGAAGTGAATCCTTAGCTTCTTTCGATGCAGAACGTGTGGAAAAGGTGAATATCGCGTTTCCGAGCCTCCTAGAGTGATTTATCGTTATATCGAACGATTGCGAGGGCTGGGAAGTGAATCCTTAGCTTATTTCGATGCAGAACGTGTGGAAAAGGAGAATATCGCGTTTCCGAATCTCCTACAGTGATTTATCGTTATATCGAACGATTGCGAGGGCTGGGAAGTGAATCCTTAGCTTATTTCGATGCAGAACGTGTGGAAAAGGAGAATATCGCGTTTCCGAGCCTCCTAGAGTGATTTATCGTTATATCGAACGATTGCGAGGGCTGGCAAGTGAATCCTTAGCTTCTTTCGATGCAGAACGTGTGGCAAAGGTAAATATCGCGTTTCCGAGTCTCCTACAGTGATTTATCGTTATATCGAACGATTGCGAGGGCTGGGAAGTGAATCGTTAGCTTCTTTCGATGCAGAACGTGTGGAAAAGGTGAATATCGCGTTTCCGAGCCTCCTAGAGTGATTTATCGTTATATCGAACGATTGCGAGGGCTGGGAAGTGAATCCTTAGCTTATTTCGAAGCAGAACGTGTGGAAAAGGTGAATATCGCGGTTCCGAGCCTCCTAGAGTGATTTATCGTTATATCGAACGATTGCGAGGGCTGGGAAGTGAATCCTTAGCTTATTTCGATGCAGAACGTGTGGCAAAGGTAAATATCGCGTTTCCGAGTCTCCTACAGTGATTTATCGTTATATCGAACGATTGCGAGGGCTGGGAAGTGAATCCTTAGCTTATTTCGATGCAGAACGTGTGGAAAAGGAGAATATCGCGTTTCCGAGTCTCCTACCGTGATTTATCGTTATATCGAACGATTGCGAGGGCTGGGAAGTGAATCCTTAGCTTATTTCGATGCAGAACGTGTGGAAAAGGAGAATATCGCGTTTCCGAGCCTCCTAGAGTGATTTATCGTTATATCGAACGATTGCGAGGGCTGGGAAGTGAATCCTTAGCTTCTTTCGATGCAGAACGTGTGGAAAAGGTAAATATCGCGTTTCCGAGTCTCCTACAGTGATTTATCGTTATATCGAACGATTGCGAGGGCTGGCAAGTGAATCCTTAGCTTCTTTCGATGCAGAACGTGTGGAAAAGGTGAATATCGCGTTTCCGAGCCTCCTAGAGTGATTTATCTTTATATCGAACGATTGCGAGGGCTGGGAAGTGAATCCTTAGCTTATTTCGATGCAGAACGTGTGGAAAAGGAGAATATCGCGTTTCCGAGCCTCCTAGAGTGATTTATCGTTATATCGAACGATTGCGAGGGCTGGCAAGTGAATCCTTAGCTTCTTTCGATGCAGAACGTGTGGCAAAGGTAAATATCGCGTTTCCGAGTCTCCTACAGTGATTTATCGTTATATCGAACGATTGCGAGGGCTGGGAAGTGAATCCTTAGCTTCTTTCGATGCAGATCGTGTGGAAAAGGTGAATATCGCGTTTCCGAGCCTCCTAGAGTGATTTATCGTTATATCGAACGATTGCGAGGGCTGGGAAGTGAATCCTTAGCTCATTTCGATGCAGAACGTGTGGAAAAAGAGAATATCGCGTTTCCGAGCCTCCTAGAGTGATTTATCGTTATATCGAACGATTGCGAGGGCTGGGAAGTGAATCCTTAGCTTCTTTCGATGCAGAACGTGTGGAAAAGGTGAATATCGCGTTTCCGAGCCTCCTAGAGTGATTTATCGCTATATCGAACGATTGCGAGGGCTGGGAAGTGAATCCTTAGCTTATTTCGATGCAGAACGTGTGGAAAAGGAGAATATCGCGTTTCCGAATCTCCTACAGTGATTTATCGTTATATCGAACGATTGCGAGGGCTGGGAAGTGAATCCTTAGCTTATTTCGATGCAGAACGTGTGGAAAAGGTGAATATCGCGTTTCCGAGCCTCCTAGAGTGATTTATCGTTATATCGAAAGATTGCGAGGGCTGGGAAGTGAATCCTTAGCTTATTTCGATGCAGAACGTGTGGAAAAGGAGAATATCGCGTTTCCGAATCTCCTAGAGTGATTTATCGTTATATCGAACGATTGCGAGGGCTGGGAAGTGAATCCTTAGCTTCTTTCGATGCAGAACGTGTGGCAAAGGTAAATATCGCGTTTCCGAGTCTCCTACAGTGATTTATCGTTATATCGAACGATTGCGAGGGCTGGCAAGTGAATCCTAAGCTTATTTCGATGCAGAACGTGTGGAAAAGGAGAATATCGCGTTTCCGAGTCTCCTACAGTGATTTATCGTTATATCGAACGATTGCGAGGGCTGGGAAGTGAATCCTTAGCTTCTTTCGATGCAGAACGTGTGGCAAAGGTAAATATCGCGTTTCCGAGTCTCCTACCGTGATTTATCGTTGTATCGAACGATTGCGAGGGCTGGCAAGTGAATCCTTAGCTTCTTTCGATGCAGAACGTGTGGAAAAGGAGAATATCGCGTTTCCGAGCCTCCTAGAGTGATTTATCGTTATATCGAACGATTGCGAGGGCTGGGAAGTGAATCCTTAGCTTCTTTCGATGCAGAACGTGTGGAAAAGGTGAATATCGCGTTTCCGAGCCTCCTAGAGTGATTTATCGTTATATCGAACGATTGCGAGGGCTGGGAAGTGAATCCTTAGCTTATTTCGATGCAGAACGTGTGGAAAAGGAGAATATCGCGTTTCCGAATCTCCTACAGTGATTTATCGTTATATCGAACGATTGCGAGGGCTGGGAAGTGAATCCTTAGCTTATTTCGATGCAGAACGTGTGGAAAAGGAGAATATCGCGTTTCCGAGCCTCCTAGAGTGATTTATCGTTATATCGAACGATTGCGAGGGCTGGCAAGTGAATCCTTAGCTTCTTTCGATGCAGAACGTGTGGCAAAGGTAAATATCGCGTTTCCGAGTCTCCTACAGTGATTTATCGTTATATCGAACGATTGCGAGGGCTGGCAAGTGAATCCTTAGCTTCTTTCGATGCAGAACGTGTGGAAAAGGTGAATATCGCGTTTCCGAGCCTCCTAGAGTGATTTATCGTTATATCGAACGATTGCGAGGGCTGGGAAGTGAATCCTAAGCTTATTTCGATGCAGAACGTGTGGAAAAGGAGAATATCGCGTTTCCGAGTCTCCTACAGTGATTTATCGTTATATCGAACGATTGCGAGGGCTGGGAAGTGAATCCTTAGCTTCTTTCGATGCAGAACGTGTGGCAAAGGTAAATATCGCGTTTCCGAGTCTCCTACCGTGATTTATCGTTATATCGAACGATTGCGAGGGCTGGCAAGTGAATCCTTAGCTTCTTTCGATGCAGAACGTGTGGAAAAGGTAAATATCGCGTTTCCGAGTCTCCTACAGTGATTTATCGTTATATCGAACGATTGCGAGGGCTGGGAAGTGAATCCTTAACTTCTTTCGATGCAGAACGTGTGGAAAAGGTGAATATCGCGTTTCCGAGCCTCCTAGAGTGATTTATCGTTATATCGAACGTTTGCGAGGGCTGGGAAGTGAATCCTTAGCTTATTTCGATGCAGAACTTGTGGAAAAGGAGAATATCGCGTTTCCGAGCCTCCTAGAGTGATTTATCGTTATATCGAACGATTGCGAGGGCTGGCAAGTGAATCCTTAGCTTCTTTCGATGCAGAACGTGTGGCAAAGGTAAATATCGCGTTTCCGAGTCTCCTACAGTGATTTATCGTTATATCGAACGATTGCGAGGGCTGGGAAGTGAATCCTTAGCTTCTTTCGATGCAGAACGTGTGGAAAAGGTGAATATCGCGTTTCCGAGCCTCCTAGAGTGATTTATCGTTATATCGAACGATTGCGAGGGCTGGGAAGTGAATCCTTAGCTTATTTCGAAGCAGAACGTGTGGAAAAGGTGAATATCGCGGTTCCGAGCCTCCTAGAGTGATTTATCGTTATATCGAACGATTGCGAGGGCTGGGAAGTGAATCCTTAGCTTATTTCGATGCAGAACGTGTGGAAAAGGAGAATATCGCGTTTCCGAGCCTCCTAGAGTGATTTATCGTTATATCGAACGATTGCGAGGGCTGGCAAGTGAATCCTTAGCTTCTTTCGATGCAGAACGTGTGGCAAAGGTAAATATCGCGTTTCCGAGTCTCCTACAGTGATTTATCGTTATATCGAACGATTGCGAGGGCTGGGAAGTGAATCCTTAGCTTCTTTCGATGCAGAACGTGTGGAAAAGGTGAATATCGCGTTTCCGAGCCTCCTAGAGTGATTTATCGTTATATCGAAAGATTGCGAGGGCTGGGAAGTGAATCCTTAGCTTATTTCGATGCAGAACGTGTGGAAAAGGAGAATATCGCGTTTCCGAATCTCCTAGAGTGATTTATCGTTATATCGAACGATTGCGAGGGCTGGGAAGTGAATCCTTAGCTTCTTTCGATGCAGAACGTGTGGAAAAGGTGAATATCGCGTTTCCGAGCCTCCTAGAGTGATTTATCGTTATATCGAACGATTGCGAGGGCTGGGAAGTGAATCCTAAGCTTATTTCGATGCAGAACGTGTGGAAAAGGAGAATATCGCGTTTCCGAGTCTCCTACAGTGATTTATCGTTATATCGAACGATTGCGAGGGCTGGGAAGTGAATCCTTAGCTTCTTTCGATGCAGAACGTGTGGCAAAGGTAAATATCGCGTTTCCGAGTCTCCTACCGTGATTTATCGTTATATCGAACGATTGCGAGGGCTGGCAAGTGAATCCTTAGCTTCTTTCGATGCAGAACGTGTGGAAAAGGTAAATATCGCGTTTCCGAGTCTCCTACAGTGATTTATCGTTATATCGAACGATTGCGAGGGCTGGGAAGTGAATCCTTAACTTCTTTCGATGCAGAACGTGTGGAAAAGGAGAATATCGCGTTTCCGAGCCTCCTAGAGTGATTTATCGTTATATCGAACGATTGCGAGGGCTGGGAAGTGAATCCTTAGCTTCTTTCGATGCAGAACGTGTGGAAAAGGAGAATATCGCGTTTCCGAGCCTCCTAGAGTGATTTATCGTTATATCGAACGATTGCGAGGGCTGGGAAGTGAATCCTTAGCTTCTTTCGATGCAGAACGTGTGGAAAAGGTGAATATCGCGTTTCCGAGCCTCCTAGAGTGATTTATCGTTATATCGAACGATTGCGAGGGCTGGGAAGTGAATCCTTAGCTTCTTTCGATGCAGAACGTGTGGAAAAGGAGAATATCGCGTTTCCGAGCCTCCTAGAGTGATTTATCGTTATATCGAACGATTGCGAGGGCTGGGAAGTGAATCCTTAGCTTCTTTCGATGCAGAACGTGTGGAAAAGGTGAATATCGCGTTTTCGAGCCTCCTAGAGTGATTTATCGTTATATCGAACGATTGCGAGGGCTGGGAAGTGAATCCTTAGCTTATTTCGATGCAGAACGTGTGGAAAAGGAGAATATCGCGTTTCCGAATCTCCTACAGTGATTTATCGTTATATCGAACGATTGCGAGGGCTGGAAAGTGAATCCTTAGCTTCTTTCGATGCAGAACGTGTGGAAAAGGTGAATATCGCGTTTCCGAGCCTCCTAGAGTGATTTATCGTTATATCGAACGATTGCGAGGGCTGGGAAGTGAATCCTAAGCTTATTTCGATGCAGAACGTGTGGAAAAGGAGAATATCGCGTTTCCGAGTCTCCTACAGTGATTTATCGTTATATCGAACGATTGCGAGGGCTGGGATGTGAATCCTTAGCTTCTTTCGATGCAGAACGTGTGGCAAAGGTAAATATCGCGTTTCCGAGTCTCCTACCGTGATTTATCGTTATATCGAACGATTGCGAGGGCTGGCAAGTGAATCCTTAGCTTCTTTCGATGCAGAACGTGTGGAAAAGGTAAATATCGCGTTTCCGAGTCTCCTACAGTGATTTATCGTTATATCGAACGATTGCGAGGGCTGGGAAGTGAATCCTTAACTTCTTTCGATGCAGAACGTGTGGAAAAGGAGAATATCGCGTTTCCGAGCCTCCTAGAGTGATTTATCGTTATATCGAACGATTGCGAGGGCTGGGAAGTGAATCCTTAGCTTCTTTCGATGCAGAACGTGTGGCAAAGGTAAATATCGCGTTTCCGAGTCTCCTACAGTGATTTATCGTTATATCGAACGATTGCGAGGGCTGGGAAGTGAATCCTTAGCTCATTTCGATGCAGAACGTGTGGAAAAGGAGAATATCGCGTTTCCGAGCCTCCTAGAGTGATTTATCGTTATATCGAACGATTGCGAGGGCTGGGAAGTGAATCCTTAACTTCTTTCGATGCAGAACGTGTGGCAAAGGTAAATATCGCGTTTCCGAGTCTCCTACAGTGATTTATCGTTATATCGAACGATTGCGAGGGCTGGGAAGTGAATCCTTAACTTCTTTCGATGCAGAACGTGTGGCAAAGGTAAATATCGCGTTTCCGAGTCTCCTACAGTGATTTATCGTTATATCGAACGATTGCGAGGGCTGGGAAGTGAATCCTTAGCTCATTTCGATGCAGAACGTGTGGAAAAGGAGAATATCGCGTTTCCGAGCCTCCTAGAGTGATTTATCGTTATATCGAACGATTGCGAGGACTGGGAAGTGAATCCTTAGCTTCTTTCGATGCAGAACGTGTGGCAAAGGTAAATATCGCGTTTCCGAGTCTCCTACAGTGATTTATCATTATATCGAACGATTGCGAGGGCTGGGAAGTGAATCCTTAGCTTATTTCGATGCAGAACGTGTGGCAAAGGTAAATATCGCGTTTCCGAGTCTCCTACAGTGATTTATCGTTATATCGAACGATTGCGAGGGCTGGGAAGTGAATCCTTAGCTTATTTCGATGCAGAACGTGTGGAAAAGGAGAATATCGCGTTTCCGAGCCTCCTAGAGTGATTTATCGTTATATCGAACGATTGCGAGGGCTGGGAAGTGAATCCTTAGCTTATTTCGATGCAGAACGTGTGGAAAAGGAGAATATCGCGTTTCCGAGCCTCCTAGAGTGATTTATCGTTATATCGAACGATTGCGAGGGCTGGGAAGTGAATCCTTAGCTTCTTTCGATGCAGAACGTGTGGAAAAGGAGAATATCGCGTTTCCGAGCCTCCTAGAGTGATTTATCGTTATATCGAACGATTGCGAGGGCTGGGAAGTGAATCCTTAGCTTCTTTCGATGCAGAACGTGTGGAAAAGGTGAATATCGCGTTTCCGAGCCTCCTAGAGTGATTTATCGTTATATCGAACGATTGCGAGGGCTGGGAAGTGAATCCTTAGCTCATTTCGATGCAGAACGTGTGGAAAAGGAGAATATCGCGTTTCCGAGCCTCCTAGAGTGATTTATCGTTATATCGAACGATTGCGAGGGCTGGCAAGTGAATCCTTAGCTTCTTTCGATGCAGAACGTGTGGCAAAGGTAAATATCGCGTTTCCGAGTCTCCTACAGTGATTTATCGTTATATCGAACGATTGCGAGGGCTGGGAAGTGAATCCTTAGCTTCTTTCGATGCAGAACGTGTGGCAAAGGTAAATATCGCGTTTCCGAGTCTCCTACAGTGATTTATCGTTATATCGAACGATTGCGAGGGCTGGCAAGTGAATCCTTAGCTTCTTTCGATGCAGAACGTGTGGAAAAGGTGAATATCGCGTTTCCGAGCCTCCTAGAGTGATTTATCGTTATATCGAACGATTGCGAGGGCTGGGAAGTGAATCCTTAGCTCATTTCGATGCAGAACGTGTGGAAAAGGAGAATATCGCGTTTCCGAGCCTCCTAGAGTGATTTATCGTTATATCGAACGATTGCGAGGGCTGGCAAGTGAATCCTTAGCTTCTTTCGATGCAGAACGTGTGGCAAAGGTAAATATCGCGTTTCCGAGTCTCCTACAGTGATTTATCGTTATATCGAACGATTGCGAGGGCTGGGAAGTGAATCCTTAGCTTCTTTCGATGCAGAACGTGTGGCAAAGGTAAATATCGCGTTTCCGAGTCTCCTACATTGATTTATCATTATATCGAACGATTGCGAGGGCTGGGAAGTGAATCCTTAGCTTATTTCGATGCAGAACGTGTGGCAAAGGTAAATATCGCGTTTCCGAGTCTCCTACAGTGATTTATCGTTATATCGAACGATTGCGAGGGCTGGGAAGTGAATCCTTAACTTCTTTCGATGCAGAACGTGTGGCAAAGGTAAATATCGCGTTTCCGAGTCTCCTACAGTGATTTATCGTTATATCGAACGATTGCGAGGGCTGGGAAGTGAATCCTTAGCTTATTTCGATGCAGAACGTGTGGAAAAGGAGAATATCGCGTTTCCGAGCCTCCTAGAGTGATTTATCGTTATATCGAACGATTGCGAGGGCTGGGAAGTGAATCCTTAGCTTATTTCGATGCAGAACGTGTGGAAAAGGAGAATATCGCGTTTCCGAGCCTCCTAGAGTGATTTATCGTTATATCGAACGATTGCGAGGGCTGGGAAGTGAATCCTTAGCTTCTTTCGATGCAGAACGTGTGGAAAAGGAGAATATCGCGTTTCCGAGCCTCCTAGAGTGATTTATCGTTATATCGAACGATTGCGAGGGCTGGGAAGTGAATCCTTAGCTTCTTTCGATGCAGAACGTGTGGAAAAGGAGAATATCGCGTTTCCGAGCCTCCTAGAGTGATTTATCGTTATATCGAACGATTGCGAGGGCTGGGAAGTGAATCCTTAGCTTCTTTCGATGCAGAACGTGTGGAAAAGGTGAATATCGCGTTTCCGAGCCTCCTAGAGTGATTTATCGTTATATCGAACGATTGCGAGGGCTGGGAAGTGAATCCTTAGCTTATTTCGATGCAGAACGTGTGGAAAAGGAGAATATCGCGTTTCCGAATCTCCTACAGTGATTTATCGTTATATCGAACGATTGCGAGGGCTGGGAAGTGAATCCTTAGCTTATTTCGATGCAGACCTTGTGGAAAAGGAGAATATCGCGTTTCCGAGCCTCCTAGAGTGATTTATCGTTATATCGAACGATTGCGAGGGCTGGCAAGTGAATCCTTAGCTTCTTTCGATGCAGAACGTGTGGCAAAGGTAAATATCGCGTTTCCGAGTCTCCTACAGTGATTTATCGTTATATCGAACGATTGCGAGGGCTGGGAAGTGAATCCTTAGCTTCTTTCGATGCAGAACGTGTGGAAAAGGTGAATATCGCGTTTCCGAGCCTCCTAGAGAGATTTATCGTTATATCGAACGATTGCGAGGGCTGGGAAGTGAATCCTTAGCTTATTTCGAAGCAGAACGTGTGGAAAAGGTGAATATCGCAGTTCCGAGCCTCCTAGAGTGATTTATCGTTATATCGAACGATTGCGAGGGCTGGCAAGTGAATCCTTAGCTTATTTCGATGCAGAACGTGTGGAAAAGGAGAATATCGCGTTTCCGAGTCTCCTACAGTGATTTATCGTTATATCGAACGATTGCGAGGGCTGGGAAGTGAATCCTTAGCTTCTTTCGATGCAGAACGTGTGGCAAAGGTAAATATCGCGTTTCCGAGTCTCCTACAGTGATTTATCGTTATATCGAACGATTGCGAGGGCTGGGAAGTGAATCCTTAGCTTATTTCGATGCAGAACGTGTGGAAAAGGAGAATATCGCGTTTCCGAATCTCCTACAGTGATTTATCGTTATATCGAACGATTGCGAGGGCTGGGAAGTGAATCCTTAGCTTATTTCGATGCAGAACGTGTGGCAAAGGTAAATATCGCGTTTCCGAGCCTCCTAGAGTGATTTATCGTTATATCGAACGATTGCGAGGGCTGGGAAGTGAATCCTTAGCTTATTTCGAAGCAGAACGTGTGGAAAAGGTGAATATCGCGGTTCCGAGCCTCCTAGAGTGATTTATCGTTATATCGAACGATTGCGAGGGCTGGGAAGTGAATCCTTAGCTTATTTCGATGCAGAACGTGTGGAAAAGGTAAATATCGCGTTTCCGAGTCTCCTACAGTGATTTATCGTTATATCGAACGATTGCGAGGGCTGGGAAGTGAATCCTTAGCTTATTTCGATGCAGGACGTGTGGAAAAGGAGAATATCGCGTTTCCGAGCCTCCTAGAGTGATTTATCGTTATATCGAACGATTGCGAGGGCTGGGAAGTGAATCCTTAGCTTCTTTCGATGCAGAACGTGTGGAAAAGGTAAATATCGCGTTTCCGAGTCTCCTACAGTGATTTATCGTTATATCGAACGATTGCGAGGGCTGGCAAGTGAATCCTTAGCTTCTTTCGATGCAGAACGTGTGGCAAAGGTAAATATCGCGTTTCCGAGTCTCCTACAGTGATTTATCGTTATATCGAACGATTGCGAGGGCTGGGAAGTGAATCCTTAGCTTCTTTCGATGCAGAACGTGTGGAAAAGGTGAATATCGCGTTTCCGAGCCTCCTAGAGTGATTTATCGTTATATCGAACGATTGCGAGGGCTGGGAAGTGAATCCTTAGCTTATTTCGATGCAGAACTTGTGGAAAAGGAGAATATCGCGTTTCCGAGCCTCCTAGAGTGATTTATCGTTATATCGAACGATTGCGAGGGCTGGCAAGTGAATCCTTAGCTTCTTTCGATGCAGAACGTGTGGCAAAGGTAAATATCGCGTTTCCGAGTCTCCTACAGTGATTTATCGTTATATCGAACGATTGCGAGGGCTGGGAAGTGAATCCTTAGCTTCTTTCGATGCAGAACGTGTGGAAAAGGTGAATATCGCGTTTCCGAGCCTCCTAGAGAGATTTATCGTTATATCGAACGATTGCGAGGGCTGGGTAGTGAATCCTTAGCTTATTTCGAAGCAGAACGTGTGGAAAAGGTGAATATCGCAGTTCCGAGCCTCCTAGAGTGATTTATCGTTATATCGAACGATTGCGAGGGCTGGCAAGTGAATCCTTAGCTTATTTCGATGCAGAACGTGTGGAAAAGGAGAATATCGCGTTTCCGAGTCTCCTACAGTGATTTATCGTTATATCGAACGATTGCGAGGGCTGGGAAGTGAATCCTTAGCTTATTTCGATGCAGAACGTGTGGAAAAGGAGAATATCGCGTTTCCGAGCCTCCTAGAGTGATTTATCGTTATATCGAACGATTGCGAAGGCTGGCAAGTGAATCCTTAGCTTCTTTCGATGCAGAACGTGTGGCAAAGGTAAATATCGCGTTTCCGAGTCTCCTACAGTGATTTATCGTTATATCGAACGATTGCGAGGGCTGGGAAGTGAATCCTTAGCTTATTTCGATGCAGAACTTGTGGAAAAGGAGAATATCGCGTTTCCGAGCCTCCTAGAGTGATTTATCGTTATATCGAACGATTGCGAGGGCTGGCAAGTGAATCCTTAGCTTCTTTCGATGCAGAACGTGTGGCAAAGGTAAATATCGCGTTTCCGAGTCTCCTACAGTGATTTATCGTTATATCGAACGATTGCGAGGGCTGGGAAGTGAATCCTTAGCTTCTTTCGATGCAGAACGTGTGGAAAAGGTGAATATCGCGTTTCCGAGCCTCCTAGAGAGATTTATCGTTATATCGAACGATTGCGAGGGCTGGGTAGTGAATCCTTAGCTTATTTCGAAGCAGAACGTGTGGAAAAGGTGAATATCGCAGTTCCGAGCCTCCTAGAGTGATTTATCGTTATATCGAACGATTGCGAGGGCTGGCAAGTGAATCCTTAGCTTATTTCGATGCAGAACGTGTGGAAAAGGAGAATATCGCGTTTCCGAGTCTCCTACAGTGATTTATCGTTATATCGAACGATTGCGAGGGCTGGGAAGTGAATCCTTAGCTTATTTCGATGCAGAACGTGTGGAAAAGGAGAATATCGCGTTTCCGAGCCTCCTAGAGTGATTTATCGTTATATCGAACGATTGCGAGGGCTGGCAAGTGAATCCTTAGCTTCTTTCGATGCAGAACGTGTGGCAAAGGTAAATATCGCGTTTCCGAGTCTCCTACAGTGATTTATCGTTATATCGAACGATTGCGAGGGCTGGGAAGTGAATCCTTAGCTTCTTTCGATGCAGAACGTGTGGAAAAGGTGAATATCGCGTTTCCGAGCCTCCTAGAGTGATTTATCGTTATATCGAAAGATTGCGAGGGCTGGGAAGTGAATCCTTAGCTTATTTCGATGCAGAACGTGTGGAAAAGGAGAATATCGCGTTTCCGAATCTCCTACAGTGATTTATCGTTATATCGAACGATTGCGAGGGCTGGGAAGTGAATCCTTAGCTTATTTCGATGCAGAACGTGTGGCAAAGGTAAATATCGCGTTTCCGAGCCTCCTAGAGTGATTTATCGTTATATCGAACGATTGCGAGGGCTGGGAAGTGAATCCTTAGCTTATTTCGAAGCAGAACGTGTGGAAAAGGTGAATATCGCGGTTCCGAGCCTCCTAGAGTGATTTATCGTTATATCGAACGATTGCGAGGGCTGGGAAGTGAATCCTTAGCTTATTTCGATGCAGAACGTGTGGAAAAGGTAAATATCGCGTTTCCGAGTCTCCTACAGTGATTTATCGTTATATCGAACGATTGCGAGGGCTGGGAAGTGAATCCTTAGCTTATTTCGATGCAGAACGTGTGGAAAAGGAGAATATCGCGTTTCCGAGCCTCCTAGAGTGATTTATCGTTATATCGAACGATTGCGAGGGCTGGGAAGTGAATCCTTAGCTTCTTTTGATGCAGAACGTGTGGAAAAGGTAAATATCGCGTTTCCGAGTCTCCTACAGTGATTTATCGTTATATCGAACGATTGCGAGGGCTGGCAAGTGAATCCTTAGCTTCTTTCGATGCAGAACGTGTGGCAAAGGTAAATATCGCGTTTCCGAGTCTCCTACAGTGATTTATCGTTATATCGAACGATTGCGAGGGCTGGGAAGTGAATCCTTAGCTTATTTCGATGCAGAACGTGTGGAAAAGGAGAATATCGCGTTTCCGAGCTTCCTAGAGTGATTTATCGTTATATCGAACGATTGCGAGGGCTGGGAAGTGAATCCTTAGCTTATTTCGATGCAGAACGTGTGGAAAAGGAGAATATCGCGTTTCCGAGCCTCCTAGAGTGATTTATCGTTATATCGAACGATTGCGAGGGCTGGGAAGTGAATCCTTAGCTTATTTCGATGCAGAACGTGTGGAAAAGGAGAATATCGCGTTTCCGAGCCTCCTAGAGTGATTTATCGTTATATCGAACGATTGCGAGGGCTGGGAAGTGAATCCTTAGCTTATTTCGATGCAGAACGTGTGGAAAAGGAGAATATCGCGTTTCCGAGCCTCCTAGAGTGATTTATCGTTATATCGAACGATTGCGAGGGCTGGGAAGTGAATCCTTAGCTTCTTTCGATGCAGAACGTGTGGAAAAGGAGAATATCGCGTTTCCGAGCCTCCTAGAGTGATTTATCGTTATATCGAACGATTGCGAGGGCTGGGAAGTGAATCCTTAGCTTCTTTCGATGCAGAACGTGTGGAAAAGGTGAATATCGCGTTTCCGAGCCTCCTAGAGTGATTTATCGTTATATCGAACGATTGCGAGGGCTGGGAAGTGAATCCTTAGCTTCTTTCGATGCAGAACGTGTGGAAAAGTTGAATATCGCGTTTCCGAGCCTCCTAGAGTGATTTATCGTTATATCGAACGATTGCGAGGGCTGGGAAGTGAATCCTTAGCTTATTTCGAAGCAGAACGTGTGGAAAAGGTGAATATCGCGGTTCCGAGCCTCCTAGAGTGATTTATCGTTATATCGAACGATTGCGAGGGCTGGGAAGTGAATCCTTAGCTCATTTCGATGCAGAACGTGTGGAAAAAGAGAATATCGCGTTTCCGAGCCTCCTAGAGTGATTTATCGTTATATCGAACGATTGCGATGGCTGGGAAGTGAATCCTTAGCTTCTTTCGATGCAGAACGCGTGGAAAAGGTGAATATCGCGTTTCCGAGCCTCCTAGAGTGATTTATCGCTATATCGAACGATTGCGAGGGCTGGGAAGTGAATCCTTAGCTTATTTCGATGCAGAACGTGTGGAAAAGGAGAATATCGCGTTTCCGAATCTCCTACAGTGATTTATCGTTATATCGAACGATTGCGAGGGCTGGGAAGTGAATCCTTAGCTTATTTCGATGCAGAACGTGTGGAAAAGGAGAATATCGCGTTTCCGAGCCTCCTAGAGTGATTTATCGTTATATCGAACGATTGCGAGGGCTGGCAAGTGAATCCTTAGCTTCTTTCGATGCAGAACGTGTGGCAAAGGTAAATATCGCGTTTCCGAGTCTCCTACAGTGATTTATCGTTATATCGAACGATTGCGAGGGCTGGGAAGTGAATCCTTAGCTTCTTTCGATGCAGAACGTGTGGAAAAGTTGAATATCGCGTTTCCGAGCCTCCTAGAGTGATTTATCGTTATATCGAACGATTGCGAGGGCTGGGAAGTGAATCCTTAGCTTATTTCGAAGCAGAACGTGTGGAAAAGGTGAATATCGCGGTTCCGAGCCTCCTAGAGTGATTTATCGTTATATCGAACGATTGCGAGGGCTGGGAAGTGAATCCTTAGCTTCTTTCGATGCAGAACGTGTGGAAAAGGTGAATATCGCGTTTCCGAGCCTCCTAGAGTGATTTATCGCTATATCGAACGATTGCGAGGGCTGGGAAGTGAATCCTTAGCTTCTTTCGATGCAGAACGTGTGGAAAAGGTGAATATCGCGTTTCCGAGCCTCCTAGAGTGATTTATCGTTATATCGAAAGATTGCGAGTGCTGGGAAGTGAATCCTTAGCTTATTTCGATGCAGAACGTGTGGAAAAGGAGAATATCGCGTTTCCGAATCTCCTACAGTGATTTATCGTTATATCGAACGATTGCGAGGGCTGGGAAGTGAATCCTTAGCTTATTTCGATGCAGAACGTGTGGCAAAGGTAAATATCGCGTTTCCGAGCCTCCTAGAGTGATTTATCGTTATATCGAACGATTGCGAGGGCTGGGAAGTGAATCCTTAGCTTATTTCGAAGCAGAACGTGTGGAAAAGGTGAATATCGCGGTTCCGAGCCTCCTAGAGTGATTTATCGTTATATCGAACGATTGCGAGGGCTGGGAAGTGAATCCTTAGCTTATTTCGATGCAGAACGTGTGGAAAAGGTAAATATCGCGTTTCCGAGTCTCCTACAGTGATTTATCGTTATATCGAACGATTGCGAGGGCTGGCAAGTGAATCCTTAGCTTCTTTCGATGCAGAACGTGTGGCAAAGGTAAATATCGCGTTTCCGAGTCTCCTACAGTGATTTATCGTTATATCGAACGATTGCGAGGGCTGGGAAGTGAATCCTTAGCTTCTTTCGATGCAGAACGTGTGGAAAAGGTGAATATCGCGTTTCCGAGCCTCCTAGAGTGATTTATCGTTATATCGAACGATTGCGAGGGCTGGGAAGTGAATCCTTAGCTTATTTCGAAGCAGAACGTGTGGCAAAGGTAAATATCGCGTTTCCGAGTCTCCTACAGTGATTTATCGTTATATCGAACGATTGCGAGGGCTGGGAAGTGAATCCTTAGCTTCTTTCGATGCAGAACGTGTGGAAAAGGTGAATATCGCGTTTCCGAGCCTCCTAGAGTGATTTATCGTTATATCGAACGATTGCGAGGGCTGGGAAGTGAATCCTTAGCTTCTTTCGATGCAGAACGTGTGGAAAAGGTGAATATCGCGTTTCCGAGCCTCCTAGAGTGATTTATCGTTATATCGAACGATTGCGAGGGCTGGGAAGTGAATCCTTAGCTTCTTTCGATGCAGAACGTGTGGAAAAGTTGAATATCGCGTTTCCGAGCCTCCTAGAGTGATTTATCGTTATATCGAACGATTGCGAGGGCTGGGAAGTGAATCCTTAGCTTATTTCGAAGCAGAACGTGTGGAAAAGGTGAATATCGCGGTTCCGAGCCTCCTAGAGTGATTTATCGTTATATCGAACGATTGCGAGGGCTGGGAAGTGAATCCTTAGCTCATTTCGATGCAGAACGTGTGGAAAAAGAGAATATCGCGTTTCCGAGCCTCCTAGAGTGATTTATCGTTATATCGAACGATTGCGATGGCTGGGAAGTGAATCCTTAGCTTCTTTCGATGCAGAACGCGTGGAAAAGGTGAATATCGCGTTTCCGAGCCTCCTAGAGTGATTTATCGCTATATCGAACGATTGCGAGGGCTGGGAAGTGAATCCTTAGCTTATTTCGATGCAGAACGTGTGGAAAAGGAGAATATCGCGTTTCCGAATCTCCTACAGTGATTTATCGTTATATCGAACGATTGCGAGGGCTGGGAAGTGAATCCTTAGCTTATTTCGATGCAGAACGTGTGGAAAAGGAGAATATCGCGTTTCCGAGCCTCCTAGAGTGATTTATCGTTATATCGAACGATTGCGAGGGCTGGCAAGTGAATCCTTAGCTTCTTTCGATGCAGAACGTGTGGCAAAGGTAAATATCGCGTTTCCGAGTCTCCTACAGTGATTTATCGTTATATCGAACGATTGCGAGGGCTGGGAAGTGAATCCTTAGCTTCTTTCGATGCAGAACGTGTGGAAAAGTTGAATATCGCGTTTCCGAGCCTCCTAGAGTGATTTATCGTTATATCGAACGATTGCGAGGGCTGGGAAGTGAATCCTTAGCTTATTTCGAAGCAGAACGTGTGGAAAAGGTGAATATCGCGGTTCCGAGCCTCCTAGAGTGATTTATCGTTATATCGAACGATTGCGAGGGCTGGGAAGTGAATCCTTAGCTTCTTTCGATGCAGAACGTGTGGAAAAGGTGAATATCGCGTTTCCGAGCCTCCTAGAGTGATTTATCGCTATATCGAACGATTGCGAGGGCTGGGAAGTGAATCCTTAGCTTCTTTCGATGCAGAACGTGTGGAAAAGGTGAATATCGCGTTTCCGAGCCTCCTAGAGTGATTTATCGTTATATCGAAAGATTGCGAGTGCTGGGAAGTGAATCCTTAGCTTATTTCGATGCAGAACGTGTGGAAAAGGAGAATATCGCGTTTCCGAATCTCCTACAGTGATTTATCGTTATATCGAACGATTGCGAGGGCTGGGAAGTGAATCCTTAGCTTATTTCGATGCAGAACGTGTGGCAAAGGTAAATATCGCGTTTCCGAGCCTCCTAGAGTGATTTATCGTTATATCGAACGATTGCGAGGGCTGGGAAGTGAATCCTTAGCTTATTTCGAAGCAGAACGTGTGGAAAAGGTGAATATCGCGGTTCCGAGCCTCCTAGAGTGATTTATCGTTATATCGAACGATTGCGAGGGCTGGGAAGTGAATCCTTAGCTTATTTCGATGCAGAACGTGTGGAAAAGGTAAATATCGCGTTTCCGAGTCTCCTACAGTGATTTATCGTTATATCGAACGATTGCGAGGGCTGGCAAGTGAATCCTTAGCTTCTTTCGATGCAGAACGTGTGGCAAAGGTAAATATCGCGTTTCCGAGTCTCCTACAGTGATTTATCGTTATATCGAACGATTGCGAGGGCTGGGAAGTGAATCCTTAGCTTCTTTCGATGCAGAACGTGTGGAAAAGGTGAATATCGCGTTTCCGAGCCTCCTAGAGTGATTTATCGTTATATCGAACGATTGCGAGGGCTGGGAAGTGAATCCTTAGCTTATTTCGAAGCAGAACGTGTGGCAAAGGTAAATATCGCGTTTCCGAGTCTCCTACAGTGATTTATCGTTATATCGAACGATTGCGAGGGCTGGGAAGTGAATCCTTAGCTTCTTTCGATGCAGAACGTGTGGAAAAGGTGAATATCGCGTTTCCGAGCCTCCTAGAGTGATTTATCGTTATATCGAACGATTGCGAGGGCTGGGAAGTGAATCCTTAGCTTATTTCGATGCAGAACTTGTGGAAAAGGAGAATATCGCGTTTCCGAGCCTCCTAGAGTGATTTATCGTTATATCGAACGATTGCGAGGGCTGGCAAGTGAATCCTTAGCTTCTTTCGATGCAGAACGTGTGGCAAAGGTAAATATCGCGTTTCCGAGTCTCCTACAGTGATTTATCGTTATATCGAACGATTGCGAGGGCTGGGAAGTGAATCCTTAGCTTCTTTCGATGCAGAACGTGTGGAAAAGGTGAATATCGCGTTTCCGAGCCTCCTAGAGAGATTTATCGTTATATCGAACGATTGCGAGGGCTGGGTAGTGAATCCTTAGCTTATTTCGAAGCAGAACGTGTGGAAAAGGTGAATATCGCAGTTCCGAGCCTCCTAGAGTGATTTATCGTTATATCGAACGATTGCGAGGGCTGGCAAGTGAATCCTTAGCTTATTTCGATGCAGAACGTGTGGAAAAGGAGAATATCGCGTTTCCGAGTCTCCTACAGTGATTTATCGTTATATCGAACGATTGCGAGGGCTGGGAAGTGAATCCTTAGCTTATTTCGATGCAGAACGTGTGGAAAAGGAGAATATCGCGTTTCCGAGCCTCCTAGAGTGATTTATCGTTATATCGAACGATTGCGAGGGCTGGCAAGTGAATCCTTAGCTTCTTTCGATGCAGAACGTGTGGCAAAGGTAAATATCGCGTTTCCGAGTCTCCTACAGTGATTTATCGTTATATCGAACGATTGCGAGGGCTGGGAAGTGAATCCTTAGCTTATTTCGATGCAGAACTTGTGGAAAAGGAGAATATCGCGTTTCCGAGCCTCCTAGAGTGATTTATCGTTATATCGAACGATTGCGAGGGCTGGCAAGTGAATCCTTAGCTTCTTTCGATGCAGAACGTGTGGCAAAGGTAAATATCGCGTTTCCGAGTCTCCTACAGTGATTTATCGTTATATCGAACGATTGCGAGGGCTGGGAAGTGAATCCTTAGCTTCTTTCGATGCAGAACGTGTGGAAAAGGTGAATATCGCGTTTCCGAGCCTCCTAGAGAGATTTATCGTTATATCGAACGATTGCGAGGGCTGGGTAGTGAATCCTTAGCTTATTTCGAAGCAGAACGTGTGGAAAAGGTGAATATCGCAGTTCCGAGCCTCCTAGAGTGATTTATCGTTATATCGAACGATTGCGAGGGCTGGCAAGTGAATCCTTAGCTTATTTCGATGCAGAACGTGTGGAAAAGGAGAATATCGCGTTTCCGAGTCTCCTACAGTGATTTATCGTTATATCGAACGATTGCGAGGGCTGGGAAGTGAATCCTTAGCTTATTTCGATGCAGAACGTGTGGAAAAGGAGAATATCGCGTTTCCGAGCCTCCTAGAGTGATTTATCGTTATATCGAACGATTGCGAGGGCTGGCAAGTGAATCCTTAGCTTCTTTCGATGCAGAACGTGTGGCAAAGGTAAATATCGCGTTTCCGAGTCTCCTACAGTGATTTATCGTTATATCGAACGATTGCGAGGGCTGGGAAGTGAATCCTTAGCTTCTTTCGATGCAGAACGTGTGGAAAAGGTGAATATCGCGTTTCCGAGCCTCCTAGAGTGATTTATCGTTATATCGAAAGATTGCGAGGGCTGGGAAGTGAATCCTTAGCTTATTTCGATGCAGAACGTGTGGAAAAGGAGAATATCGCGTTTCCGAATCTCCTACAGTGATTTATCGTTATATCGAACGATTGCGAGGGCTGGGAAGTGAATCCTTAGCTTATTTCGATGCAGAACGTGTGGCAAAGGTAAATATCGCGTTTCCGAGCCTCCTAGAGTGATTTATCGTTATATCGAACGATTGCGAGGGCTGGGAAGTGAATCCTTAGCTTATTTCGAAGCAGAACGTGTGGAAAAGGTGAATATCGCGGTTCCGAGCCTCCTAGAGTGATTTATCGTTATATCGAACGATTGCGAGGGCTGGGAAGTGAATCCTTAGCTTATTTCGATGCAGAACGTGTGGAAAAGGTAAATATCGCGTTTCCGAGTCTCCTACAGTGATTTATCGTTATATCGAACGATTGCGAGGGCTGGGAAGTGAATCCTTAGCTTATTTCGATGCAGAACGTGTGGAAAAGGAGAATATCGCGTTTCCGAGCCTCCTAGAGTGATTTATCGTTATATCGAACGATTGCGAGGGCTGGGAAGTGAATCCTTAGCTTCTTTTGATGCAGAACGTGTGGAAAAGGTAAATATCGCGTTTCCGAGTCTCCTACAGTGATTTATCGTTATATCGAACGATTGCGAGGGCTGGCAAGTGAATCCTTAGCTTCTTTCGATGCAGAACGTGTGGCAAAGGTAAATATCGCGTTTCCGAGTCTCCTACAGTGATTTATCGTTATATCGAACGATTGCGAGGGCTGGGAAGTGAATCCTTAGCTTATTTCGATGCAGAACGTGTGGAAAAGGAGAATATCGCGTTTCCGAGCTTCCTAGAGTGATTTATCGTTATATCGAACGATTGCGAGGGCTGGGAAGTGAATCCTTAGCTTATTTCGATGCAGAACGTGTGGAAAAGGAGAATATCGCGTTTCCGAGCCTCCTAGAGTGATTTATCGTTATATCGAACGATTGCGAGGGCTGGGAAGTGAATCCTTAGCTTATTTCGATGCAGAACGTGTGGAAAAGGAGAATATCGCGTTTCCGAGCCTCCTAGAGTGATTTATCGTTATATCGAACGATTGCGAGGGCTGGGAAGTGAATCCTTAGCTTATTTCGATGCAGAACGTGTGGAAAAGGAGAATATCGCGTTTCCGAGCCTCCTAGAGTGATTTATCGTTATATCGAACGATTGCGAGGGCTGGGAAGTGAATCCTTAGCTTCTTTCGATGCAGAACGTGTGGAAAAGGAGAATATCGCGTTTCCGAGCCTCCTAGAGTGATTTATCGTTATATCGAACGATTGCGAGGGCTGGGAAGTGAATCCTTAGCTTCTTTCGATGCAGAACGTGTGGAAAAGGTGAATATCGCGTTTCCGAGCCTCCTAGAGTGATTTATCGTTATATCGAACGATTGCGAGGGCTGGGAAGTGAATCCTTAGCTTCTTTCGATGCAGAACGTGTGGAAAAGTTGAATATCGCGTTTCCGAGCCTCCTAGAGTGATTTATCGTTATATCGAACGATTGCGAGGGCTGGGAAGTGAATCCTTAGCTTATTTCGAAGCAGAACGTGTGGAAAAGGTGAATATCGCGGTTCCGAGCCTCCTAGAGTGATTTATCGTTATATCGAACGATTGCGAGGGCTGGGAAGTGAATCCTTAGCTCATTTCGATGCAGAACGTGTGGAAAAAGAGAATATCGCGTTTCCGAGCCTCCTAGAGTGATTTATCGTTATATCGAACGATTGCGATGGCTGGGAAGTGAATCCTTAGCTTCTTTCGATGCAGAACGCGTGGAAAAGGTGAATATCGCGTTTCCGAGCCTCCTACAGTGATTTATCGTTATATCGAACGATTGCGAGGGCTGGGAAGTGAATCCTTAGCTTATTTCGATGCAGAACGTGTGGAAAAGGAGAATATCGCGTTTCCGAGCCTCCTAGAGTGATTTATCGTTATATCGAACGATTGCGAGGGCTGGGAAGTGAATCCTTAGCTTATTTCGAAGCAGAACGTGTGGAAAAGGTGAATATCGCGGTTCCGAGCCTCCTAGAGTGATTTATCGTTATATCGAACGATTGCGAGGGCTGGGAAGTGAATCCTTAGCTCATTTCGATGCAGAACGTGTGGAAAAAGAGAATATCGCGTTTCCGAGCCTCCTAGAGTGATTTATCGTTATATCGAACGATTGCGATGGCTGGGAAGTGAATCCTTAGCTTCTTTCGATGCAGAACGTGTGGAAAAGGTGAATATCGCGTTTCCGAGCCTCCTAGAGTGATTTATCGTTATATCGAAAGATTGCGAGGGCTGGGAAGTGAATCCTTAGCTTATTTCGATGCAGAACGTGTGGAAAAGGAGAATATCGCGTTTCCGAATCTCCTACAGTGATTTATCGTTATATCGAACGATTGCGAGGGCTGGGAAGTGAATCCTTAGCTTATTTCGATGCAGAACGTGTGGCAAAGGTAAATATCGCGTTTCCGAGCCTCCTAGAGTGATTTATCGTTATATCGAACGATTGCGAGGGCTGGGAAGTGAATCCTTAGCTTATTTCGAAGCAGAACGTGTGGAAAAGGTGAATATCGCGGTTCCGAGCCTCCTAGAGTGATTTATCGTTATATCGAACGATTGCGAGGGCTGGGAAGTGAATCCTTAGCTTATTTCGATGCAGAACGTGTGGAAAAGGTAAATATCGCGTTTCCGAGTCTCCTACAGTGATTTATCGTTATATCGAACGATTGCGAGGGCTGGGAAGTGAATCCTTAGCTTATTTCGATGCAGAACGTGTGGAAAAGGAGAATATCGCGTTTCCGAGCCTCCTAGAGTGATTTATCGTTATATCGAACGATTGCGAGGGCTGGGAAGTGAATCCTTAGCTTCTTTTGATGCAGAACGTGTGGAAAAGGTAAATATCGCGTTTCCGAGTCTCCTACAGTGATTTATCGTTATATCGAACGATTGCGAGGGCTGGCAAGTGAATCCTTAGCTTCTTTCGATGCAGAACGTGTGGCAAAGGTAAATATCGCGTTTCCGAGTCTCCTACAGTGATTTATCGTTATATCGAACGATTGCGAGGGCTGGGAAGTGAATCCTTAGCTTATTTCGATGCAGAACGTGTGGAAAAGGAGAATATCGCGTTTCCGAGCTTCCTAGAGTGATTTATCGTTATATCGAACGATTGCGAGGGCTGGGAAGTGAATCCTTAGCTTATTTCGATGCAGAACGTGTGGAAAAGGAGAATATCGCGTTTCCGAGCCTCCTAGAGTGATTTATCGTTATATCGAACGATTGCGAGGGCTGGGAAGTGAATCCTTAGCTTATTTCGATGCAGAACGTGTGGAAAAGGAGAATATCGCGTTTCCGAGCCTCCTAGAGTGATTTATCGTTATATCGAACGATTGCGAGGGCTGGGAAGTGAATCCTTAGCTTATTTCGATGCAGAACGTGTGGAAAAGGAGAATATCGCGTTTCCGAGCCTCCTAGAGTGATTTATCGTTATATCGAACGATTGCGAGGGCTGGGAAGTGAATCCTTAGCTTCTTTCGATGCAGAACGTGTGGAAAAGGTGAATATCGCGTTTCCGAGCCTCCTAGAGTGATTTATCGTTATATCGAACGATTGCGAGGGCTGGGAAGTGAATCCTTAGCTTCTTTCGATGCAGAACGTGTGGAAAAGTTGAATATCGCGTTTCCGAGCCTCCTAGAGTGATTTATCGTTATATCGAACGATTGCGAGGGCTGGGAAGTGAATCCTTAGCTTATTTCGAAGCAGAACGTGTGGAAAAGGTGAATATCGCGGTTCCGAGCCTCCTAGAGTGATTTATCGTTATATCGAACGATTGCGAGGGCTGGGAAGTGAATCCTTAGCTCATTTCGATGCAGAACGTGTGGAAAAAGAGAATATCGCGTTTCCGAGCCTCCTAGAGTGATTTATCGTTATATCGAACGATTGCGATGGCTGGGAAGTGAATCCTTAGCTTCTTTCGATGCAGAACGCGTGGAAAAGGTGAATATCGCGTTTCCGAGCCTCCTAGAGTGATTTATCGCTATATCGAACGATTGCGAGGGCTGGGAAGTGAATCCTTAGCTTATTTCGATGCAGAACGTGTGGAAAAGGAGAATATCGCGTTTCCGAATCTCCTACAGTGATTTATCGTTATATCGAACGATTGCGAGGGCTGGGAAGTGAATCCTTAGCTTATTTCGATGCAGAACGTGTGGAAAAGGAGAATATCGCGTTTCCGAGCCTCCTAGAGTGATTTATCGTTATATCGAACGATTGCGAGGGCTGGCAAGTGAATCCTTAGCTTCTTTCGATGCAGAACGTGTGGCAAAGGTAAATATCGCGTTTCCGAGTCTCCTACAGTGATTTATCGTTATATCGAACGATTGCGAGGGCTGGGAAGTGAATCCTTAGCTTCTTTCGATGCAGAACGTGTGGAAAAGTTGATTATCGCGTTTCCGAGCCTCCTAGAGTGATTTATCGTTATATCGAACGATTGCGAGGGCTGGGAAGTGAATCCTTAGCTTATTTCGAAGCAGAACGTGTGGAAAAGGTGAATATCGCGGTTCCGAGCCTCCTAGAGTGATTTATCGTTATATCGAACGATTGCGAGGGCTGGGAAGTGAATCCTTAGCTTCTTTCGATGCAGAACGTGTGGAAAAGGTGAATATCGCGTTTCCGAGCCTCCTAGAGTGATTTATCGCTATATCGAACGATTGCGAGGGCTGGGAAGTGAATCCTTAGCTTCTTTCGATGCAGAACGTGTGGAAAAGGTGAATATCGCGTTTCCGAGCCTCCTAGAGTGATTTATCGTTATATCGAAAGATTGCGAGTGCTGGGAAGTGAATCCTTAGCTTATTTCGATGCAGAACGTGTGGAAAAGGAGAATATCGCGTTTCCGAATCTCCTACAGTGATTTATCGTTATATCGAACGATTGCGAGGGCTGGGAAGTGAATCCTTAGCTTATTTCGATGCAGAACGTGTGGCAAAGGTAAATATCGCGTTTCCGAGCCTCCTAGAGTGATTTATCGTTATATCGAACGATTGCGAGGGCTGGGAAGTGAATCCTTAGCTTATTTCGAAGCAGAACGTGTGGAAAAGGTGAATATCGCGGTTCCGAGCCTCCTAGAGTGATTTATCGTTATATCGAACGATTGCGAGGGCTGGGAAGTGAATCCTTAGCTTATTTCGATGCAGAACGTGTGGAAAAGGTAAATATCGCGTTTCCGAGTCTCCTACAGTGATTTATCGTTATATCGAACGATTGCGAGGGCTGGCAAGTGAATCCTTAGCTTCTTTCGATGCAGAACGTGTGGCAAAGGTAAATATCGCGTTTCCGAGTCTCCTACAGTGATTTATCGTTATATCGAACGATTGCGAGGGCTGGGAAGTGAATCCTTAGCTTCTTTCGATGCAGAACGTGTGGAAAAGGTGAATATCGCGTTTCCGAGCCTCCTAGAGTGATTTATCGTTATATCGAACGATTGCGAGGGCTGGGAAGTGAATCCTTAGCTTATTTCGAAGCAGAACGTGTGGCAAAGGTAAATATCGCGTTTCCGAGTCTCCTACAGTGATTTATCGTTATATCGAACGATTGCGAGGGCTGGGAAGTGAATCCTTAGCTTCTTTCGATGCAGAACGTGTGGCAAAGGTAAATATCGCGTTTCCGAGTCTCCTACAGTGATTTATCGTTATATCGAACGATTGCGAGGGCTGGGAAGTGAATCCTTAGCTCATTTCGATGCAGAACGTGTGGAAAAGGAGAATATCGCGTTTCCGAGCCTCCTAGAGTGATTTATCGTTATATCGAACGATTGCGAGGGCTGGGAAGTGAATCCTTAGCTTCTTTCGATGCAGAACGTGTGGCAAAGGTAAATATCGCGTTTCCGAGTCTCCTACAGTGATTTATCGTTATATCGAACGATTGCGAGGGCTGGGAAGTGAATCCTTAACTTCTTTCGATGCAGAACGTGTGGCAAAGGTAAATATCGCGTTTCCGAGTCTCCTACAGTGATTTATCGTTATATCGAACGATTGCGAGGGCTGGGAAGTGAATCCTTAGCTTATTTCGATGCAGAACGTGTGGCAAAGGTAAATATCGCGTTTCCGAGCCTCCTAGAGTGATTTATCGTTATATCGAACGATTGCGAGGGCTGGGAAGTGAATCCTTAGCTTATTTCGAAGCAGAACGTGTGGAAAAGGTGAATATCGCGGTTCCGAGCCTCCTAGAGTGATTTATCGTTATATCGAACGATTGCGAGGGCTGGGAAGTGAATCCTTAGCTTATTTCGATGCAGAACGTGTGGAAAAGGTAAATATCGCGTTTCCGAGTCTCCTACAGTGATTTATCGTTATATCGAACGATTGCGAGGGCTGGCAAGTGAATCCTTAGCTTCTTTCGATGCAGAACGTGTGGCAAAGGTAAATATCGCGTTTCCGAGTCTCCTACAGTGATTTATCGTTATATCGAACGATTGCGAGGGCTGGGAAGTGAATCCTTAGCTTATTTCGATGCAGAACGTGTGGAAAAGGAGAATATCGCGTTTCCGAGCTTCCTAGAGTGATTTATCGTTATATCGAACGATTGCGAGGGCTGGGAAGTGAATCCTTAGCTTATTTCGATGCAGAACGTGTGGAAAAGGAGAATATCGCGTTTCCGAGCCTCCTAGAGTGATTTATCGATATATCGAACGATTGCGAGGGCTGGGAAGTGAATCCTTAGCTTATTTCGATGCAGAACGTGTGGAAAAGGAGAATATCGCGTTTCCGAGCCTCCTAGAGTGATTTATCGTTATATCGAACGATTGCGAGGGCTGGGAAGTGAATCCTTAGCTTATTTCGATGCAGAACGTGTGGAAAAGGAGAATATCGCGTTTCCGAGCCTCCTAGAGTGATTTATCGTTATATCGAACGATTGCGAGGGCTGGGAAGTGAATCCTTAGCTTCTTTCGATGCAGAACGTGTGGAAAAGGAGAATATCGCGTTTCCGAGCCTCCTAGAGTGATTTATCGTTATATCGAACGATTGCGAGGGCTGGGAAGTGAATCCTTAGCTTCTTTCGATGCAGAACGTGTGGAAAAGGTGAATATCGCGTTTCCGAGCCTCCTAGAGTGATTTATCGTTATATCGAACGATTGCGAGGGCTGGGAAGTGAATCCTTAGCTTATTTCGATGCAGAACGTGTGGCAAAGGTAAATATCGCGTTTCCGAGTCTCCTACAGTGATTTATCGTTATATCGAACGATTGCGAGGGCTGGGAAGTGAATCCTTAGCTTCTTTCGATGCAGAACGTGTGGAAAAGGTGAATATCGCGTTTCCGAGCCTCCTAGAGTGATTTATCGCTATATCGAACGATTGCGAGGGCTGGGAAGTGAATCCTTAGCTTATTTCGATGCAGAACGTGTGGAAAAGGAGAATATCGCGTTTCCGAATCTCCTACAGTGATTTATCGTTATATCGAACGATTGCGAGGGCTGGGAAGTGAATCCTTAGCTTATTTCGATGCAGAACGTGTGGAAAAGGAGAATATCGCGTTTCCGAGCCTCCTAGAGTGATTTATCGTTATATCGAACGATTGCGAGGGCTGGCAAGTGAATCCTTAGCTTCTTTCGATGCAGAACGTGTGGCAAAGGTAAATATCGCGTTTCCGAGTCTCCTACAGTGATTTATCGTTATATCGAACGATTGCGAGGGCTGGGAAGTGAATCCTTAGCTTCTTTCGATGCAGAACGTGTGGAAAAGGTGAATATCGCGTTTCCGAGCCTCCTAGAGTGATTTATCGTTATATCGAAAGATTGCGAGGGCTGGGAAGTGAATCCTTAGCTTATTTCGATGCAGAACGTGTGGAAAAGGAGAATATCGCGTTTCCGAATCTCCTAGAGTGATTTATCGTTATATCGAACGATTGCGAGGGCTGGGAAGTGAATCCTTAGCTTCTTTCGATGCAGAACGTGTGGCAAAGGTAAATATCGCGTTTCCGAGTCTCCTACAGTGATTTATCGTTATATCGAACGATTGCGAGGGCTGGGAAGTGAATCCTTAGCTCATTTCGATGCAGAACGCGTGGAAAAGGAGAATATCGCGTTTCCGAGCCTCCTAGAGTGATTTATCGTTATATCGAACGATTGCGAGGGCTGGGAAGTGAATCCTTAGCTTCTTTCGATGCAGAACGTGTGGCAAAGGTAAATATCGCGTTTCCGAGTCTCCTACAGTGATTTATCGTTATATCGAACGATTGCGAGGGCTGGCAAGTGAATCCTTAGCTTCTTTCGATGCAGAACGTGTGGAAAAGGTGAATATCGCGTTTCCGAGCCTCCTAGAGTGATTTATCGTTATATCGAACGATTGCGAGGGCTGGGAAGTGAATCCTAAGCTTATTTCGATGCAGAACGTGTGGAAAAGGAGAATATCGCGTTTCCGAGTCTCCTACAGTGATTTATCGTTATATCGAACGATTGCGAGGGCTGGGAAGTGAATCCTTAGCTTCTTTCGATGCAGAACGTGTGGCAAAGGTAAATATCGCGTTTCCGAGTCTCCTACCGTGATTTATCGTTATATCGAACGATTGCGAGGGCTGGCAAGTGAATCCTTAGCTTCTTTCGATGCAGAACGTGTGGCAAAGGTAAATATCGCGTTTCCGAGTCTCCTACCGTGATTTATCGTTATATCGAACGATTGCGAGGGCTGGGAAGTGAATCCTTAACTTCTTTCGATGCAGAACGTGTGGCAAAGGTAAATATCGCGTTTCCGAGTCTCCTACAGTGATTTATCGTTATATCGAACGATTGCGAGGGCTGGGAAGTGAATCCTTAGCTTCTTTCGATGCAGAACGTGTGGCAAAGGTAAATATCGCGTTTCCGAGTCTCCTACAGTGATTTATCGTTATATCGAACGATTGCGAGGGCTGGGAAGTGAATCCTTAACTTCTTTCGATGCAGAACGTGTGGCAAAGGTAAATATCGCGTTTCCGAGTCTCCTACAGTGATTTATCGTTATATCGAACGATTGCGAGGGCTGGGAAGTGAATCCTTAGCTTATTTCGATGCAGAACGTGTGGCAAAGGTAAATATCGCGTTTCCGAGCCTCCTAGAGTGATTTATCGTTATATCGAACGATTGCGAGGGCTGGGAAGTGAATCCTTAGCTTATTTCGAAGCAGAACGTGTGGAAAAGGTGAATATCGCGGTTCCGAGCCTCCTAGAGTGATTTATCGTTATATCGAACGATTGCGAGGGCTGGGAAGTGAATCCTTAGCTTATTTCGATGCAGAACGTGTGGAAAAGGTAAATATCGCGTTTCCGAGTCTCCTACAGTGATTTATCGTTATATCGAACGATTGCGAGGGCTGGCAAGTGAATCCTTAGCTTCTTTCGATGCAGAACGTGTGGCAAAGGTAAATATCGCGTTTCCGAGTCTCCTACAGTGATTTATCGTTATATCGAACGATTGCGAGGGCTGGGAAGTGAATCCTTAGCTTATTTCGATGCAGAACGTGTGGAAAAGGAGAATATCGCGTTTCCGAGCTTCCTAGAGTGATTTATCGTTATATCGAACGATTGCCAGGGCTGGGAAGTGAATCCTTAGCTTATTTCGATGCAGAACGTGTGGAAAAGGAGAATATCGCGTTTCCGAGCCTCCTAGAGTGATTTATCGTTATATCGAACGATTGCGAGGGCTGGGAAGTGAATCCTTAGCTTATTTCGATGCAGAACGTGTGGAAAAGGAGAATATCGCGTTTCCGAGCCTCCTAGAGTGATTTATCGTTATATCGAACGATTGCGAGGGCTGGGAAGTGAATCCTTAGCTTATTTCGATGCAGAACGTGTGGAAAAGGAGAATATCGCGTTTCCGAGCCTCCTAGAGTGATTTATCGTTATATCGAACGATTGCGAGGGCTGGGAAGTGAATCCTTAGCTTCTTTCGATGCAGAACGTGTGGAAAAGGAGAATATCGCGTTTCCGAGCCTCCTAGAGTGATTTATCGTTATATCGAACGATTGCGAGGGCTGGGAAGTGAATCCTTAGCTTATTTCGATGCAGAACGTGTGGCAAAGGTAAATATCGCGTTTCCGAGTCTCCTACAGTGATTTATCGTTATATCGAACGATTGCGAGGGCTGGGAAGTGAATCCTTAGCTTATTTCGATGCAGAACGTGTGGAAAAGGAGAATATCGCGTTTCCGAGCTTCCTAGAGTGATTTATCGTTATATCGAACGATTGCCAGGGCTGGGAAGTGAATCCTTAGCTTATTTCGATGCAGAACGTGTGGAAAAGGAGAATATCGCGTTTCCGAGCCTCCTAGAGTGATTTATCGTTATATCGAACGATTGCGAGGGCTGGGAAGTGAATCCTTAGCTTATTTCGATGCAGAACGTGTGGAAAAGGAGAATATCGCGTTTCCGAGCCTCCTAGAGTGATTTATCGTTATATCGAACGATTGCGAGGGCTGGGAAGTGAATCCTTAGCTTATTTCGATGCAGAACGTGTGGAAAAGGAGAATATCGCGTTTCCGAGCCTCCTAGAGTGATTTATCGTTATATCGAACGATTGCGAGGGCTGGGAAGTGAATCCTTAGCTTCTTTCGATGCAGAACGTGTGGAAAAGGAGAATATCGCGTTTCCGAGCCTCCTAGAGTGATTTATCGTTATATCGAACGATTGCGAGGGCTGGGAAGTGAATCCTTAGCTTCTTTCGATGCAGAACGTGTGGAAAAGGTGAATATCGCGTTTCCGAGCCTCCTAGAGTGATTTATCGTTATATCGAACGATTGCGAGGGCTGGGAAGTGAATCCTTAGCTTATTTCGATGCAGAACGTGTGGCAAAGGTAAATATCGCGTTTCCGAGTCTCCTACAGTGATTTATCGTTATATCGAACGATTGCGAGGGCTGGGAAGTGAATCCTTAGCTTCTTTCGATGCAGAACGTGTGGAAAAGGTGAATATCGCGTTTCCGAGCCTCCTAGAGTGATTTATCGTTATATCGAACGATTGCGAGGGCTGGGAAGTGAATCCTTAGCTTCTTTCGATGCAGAACGTGTGGAAAAGGTGAATATCGCGTTTCCGAGCCTCCTAGAGTGATTTATCGCTATATCGAACGATTGCGAGGGCTGGGAAGTGAATCCTTAGCTTATTTCGATGCAGAACGTGTGGAAAAGGAGAATATCGCGTTTCCGAATCTCCTACAGTGATTTATCGTTATATCGAACGATTGCGAGGGCTGGGAAGTGAATCCTTAGCTTATTTCGATGCAGAACGTGTGGAAAAGGAGAATATCGCGTTTCCGAGCCTCCTAGAGTGATTTATCGTTATATCGAACGATTGCGAGGGCTGGGAAGTGAATCCTTAGCTTCTTTCGATGCAGAACGTGTGGAAAAGGTGAATATCGCGTTTCCGAGCCTCCTAGAGTGATTTATCGTTATATCGAACGATTGCGAGGGCTGGGAAGTGAATCCTTAGCTTATTTCGATGCAGAACGTGTGGAAAAGGAGAATATCGCGTTTCCGAGCCTCCTAGAGTGATTTATCGTTATATCGAACGATTGCGAGGGCTGGGAAGTGAATCCTTAGCTTCTTTCGATGCAGAACGTGTGGAAAAGGTAAATATCGCGTTTCCGAGTCTCCTACAGTGATTTATCGTTATATCGAACGATTGCGAGGGCTGGGAAGTGAATCCTTAGCTTATTTCGATGCAGAACGTGTGGAAAAGGAGAATATCGCGTTTCCGAATCTCCTAGAGTGATTTATCGTTATATCGAACGATTGCGAGGGCTGGGAAGTGAATCCTTAGCTTATTTCGATGCAGAACGTGTGGAAAAGGAGAATATCGCGTTTCCGAATCTCCTACAGTGATTTATCGTTATATCGAACGATTGCGAGGGCTGGGAAGTGAATCCTTAGCTTATTTCGATGCAGAACGTGTGGAAAAGGAGAATATCGCGTTTCCGAGCCTCCTAGAGTGATTTATCGTTATATCGAACGATTGCGAGGGCTGGGAAGTGAATCCTTAGCTTCTTTCGATGCAGAACGTGTGGAAAAGGTGAATATCGCGTTTCCGAGCCTCCTAGAGTGATTTATCGTTATATCGAACGATTGCGAGGGCTGGGAAGTGAATCCTTAGCTTATTTCGATGCAGAACGTGTGGAAAAGGTGAATATCGCGTTTCCGAGCCTCCTAGAGTGATTTATCGTTATATCGAACGATTGCGAGGGCTGGGAAGTGAATCCTTAGCTTATTTCGATGCAGAACGTGTGGAAAAGGAGAATATCGCGTTTCCGAGCCTCCTAGAGTGATTTATCGTTATATCGAACGATTGCGAGGGCTGGGAAGTGAATCCTTAGCTTCTTTCGATGCAGAACGTGTGGAAAAGGTAAATATCGCGTTTCCGAGTCTCCTAGAGTGATTTATCGTTATATCGAACGATTGCGAGGGCTGGGAAGTGAATCCTTAGCTTCTTTCGATGCAGAACGTGTGGAAAAGGTAAATATCGCGTTTCCGAGTCTCCTACAGTGATTTATCGTTATATCGAACGATTGCGAGGGCTGGGAAGTGAATCCTTAGCTTATTTCGATGCAGAACGTGTGGAAAAGGAGAATATCGCGTTTCCGAATCTCCTAGAGTGATTTATCGTTATATCGAACGATTGCGAGGGCTGGGAAGTGAATCCTTAGCTTATTTCGATGCAGAACGTGTGGAAAAGGAGAATATCGCGTTTCCGAATCTCCTACAGTGATTTATCGTTATATCGAACGATTGCGAGGGCTGGGAAGTGAATCCTTAGCTTATTTCGATGCAGAACGTGTGGAAAAGGAGAATATCGCGTTTCCGAGCCTCCTAGAGTGATTTATCGTTATATCGAACGATTGCGAGGGCTGGGAAGTGAATCCTTAGCTTCTTTCGATGCAGAACGTGTGGAAAAGGTGAATATCGCGTTTCCGAGCCTCCTAGAGTGATTTATCGTTATATCGAACGATTGCGAGGGCTGGGAAGTGAATCCTTAGCTTATTTCGATGCAGAACGTGTGGAAAAGGTGAATATCGCGTTTCCGAGCCTCCTAGAGTGATTTATCGTTATATCGAACGATTGCGAGGGCTGGGAAGTGAATCCTTAGCTTATTTCGATGCAGAACGTGTGGAAAAGGAGAATATCGCGTTTCCGAGCCTCCTAGAGTGATTTATCGTTATATCGAACGATTGCGAGGGCTGGGAAGTGAATCCTTAGCTTCTTTCGATGCAGAACGTGTGGAAAAGGTAAATATCGCGTTTCCGAGTCTCCTACAGTGATTTATCGTTATATCGAACGATTGCGAGGGCTGGGAAGTGAATCCTTAGCTTATTTCGATGCAGAACGTGTGGAAAAGGTGAATATCGCGTTTCCGAGCCTCCTAGAGTGATTTATCGTTATATCGAACGATTGCGAGGGCTGGGAAGTGAATCCTTAGCTTATTTCGATGCAGAACGTGTGGAAAAGGAGAATATCGCGTTTCCGAATCTCCTACAGTGATTTATCGTTATATCGAACGATTGCGAGGGCTGGGAAGTGAATCCTTAGCTTATTTCGATGCAGAACGTGTGGAAAAGGAGAATATCGCGTTTCCGAGCCTCCTAGAGTGATTTATCGTTATATCGAACGATTGCGAGGGCTGGCAAGTGAATCCTTAGCTTCTTTCGATGCAGAACGTGTGGCAAAGGTAAATATCGCGTTTCCGAGTCTCCTACAGTGATTTATCGTTATATCGAACGATTGCGAGGGCTGGGAAGTGAATCCTTAGCTCATTTCGATGCAGAACGTGTGGAAAAGGAGAATATCGCGTTTCCGAGCCTCCTAGAGTGATTTATCGTTATATCGAACGATTGCGAGGGCTGGGAAGTGAATCCTTAGCTTCTTTCGATGCAGAACGTGTGGCAAAGGTAAATATCGCGTTTCCGAGTCTCCTACAGTGATTTATCGTTATATCGAACGATTGCGAGGGCTGGGAAGTGAATCCTTAACTTCTTTCGATGCAGAACGTGTGGCAAAGGTAAATATCGCGTTTCCGAGTCTCCTACAGTGATTTATCGTTATATCGAACGATTGCGAGGGCTGGGAAGTGAATCCTTAGCTTATTTCGATGCAGAACGTGTGGCAAAGGTAAATATCGCGTTTCCGAGTCTCCTACAGTGATTTATCGTTATATCGAACGATTGCGAGGGCTGGCAAGTGAATCCTTAGCTTCTTTCGATGCAGAACGTGTGGCAAAGGTAAATATCGCGTTTCCGAGTCTCCTACAGTGATTTATCGTTATATCGAACGATTGCGAGGGCTGGGAAGTGAATCCTTAGCTTCTTTCGATGCAGAACGTGTGGAAAAGGTGAATATCGCGTTTCCGAGCCTCCTAGAGTGATTTATCGTTATATCGAACGATTGCGAGGGCTGGGAAGTGAATCCTTAGCTTATTTCGATGCAGAACGTGTGGAAAAGGAGAATATCGCGTTTCCGAATCTCCTACAGTGATTTATCGTTATATCGAACGATTGCGAGGGCTGGGAAGTGAATCCTTAGCTTATTTCGATGCAGAACGTGTGGAAAAGGAGAATATCGCGTTTCCGAGCCTCCTAGAGTGATTTATCGTTATATCGAACGATTGCGAGGGCTGGCAAGTGAATCCTTAGCTTCTTTCGATGCAGAACGTGTGGCAAAGGTAAATATCGCGTTTCCGAGTCTCCTACAGTGATTTATCGTTATATCGAACGATTGCGAGGGCTGGGAAGTGAATCCTTAGCTCATTTCGATGCAGAACGTGTGGAAAAGGAGAATATCGCGTTTCCGAGCCTCCTAGAGTGATTTATCGTTATATCGAACGATTGCGAGGGCTGGGAAGTGAATCCTTAGCTTCTTTCGATGCAGAACGTGTGGCAAAGGTAAATATCGCGTTTCCGAGTCTCCTACAGTGATTTATCGTTATATCGAACGATTGCGAGGGCTGGGAAGTGAATCCTTAACTTCTTTCGATGCAGAACGTGTGGCAAAGGTAAATATCGCGTTTCCGAGTCTCCTACAGTGATTTATCGTTATATCGAACGATTGCGAGGGCTGGGAAGTGAATCCTTAGCTTATTTCGATGCAGAACGTGTGGCAAAGGTAAATATCGCGTTTCCGAGTCTCCTACAGTGATTTATCGTTATATCGAACGATTGCGAGGGCTGGCAAGTGAATCCTTAGCTTCTTTCGATGCAGAACGTGTGGCAAAGGTAAATATCGCGTTTCCGAGTCTCCTACAGTGATTTATCGTTATATCGAACGATTGCGAGGGCTGGGAAGTGAATCCTTAGCTTCTTTCGATGCAGAACGTGTGGAAAAGGTGAATATCGCGTTTCCGAGCCTCCTAGAGTGATTTATCGTTATATCGAACGATTGCGAGGGCTGGGAAGTGAATCCTTAGCTTATTTCGAAGCAGAACGTGTGGCAAAGGTAAATATCGCGTTTCCGAGTCTCCTACAGTGATTTATCGTTATATCGAACGATTGCGAGGGCTGGGAAGTGAATCCTTAGCTCATTTCGATGCAGAACGTGTGGAAAAGGAGAATATCGCGTTTCCGAGCCTCCTAGAGTGATTTATCGTTATATCGAACGATTGCGAGGGCTGGGAAGTGAATCCTTAGCTTCTTTCGATGCAGAACGTGTGGCAAAGGTAAATATCGCGTTTCCGAGTCTCCTACAGTGATTTATCGTTATATCGAACGATTGCGAGGGCTGGGAAGTGAATCCTTAACTTCTTTCGATGCAAAACGTGTGGCAAAGGTAAATATCGCGTTTCCGAGTCTCCTACAGTGATTTATCGTTATATCGAACGATTGCGAGGGCTGGGAAGTGAATCCTTAGCTTATTTCGATGCAGAACGTGTGGCAAAGGTAAATATCGCGTTTCCGAGTCTCCTACAGTGATTTATCGTTATATCGAACGATTGCGAGGGCTGGGAAGTGAATCCTTAGCTTATTTCGATGCAGAACGTGTGGAAAAGGAGAATATCGCGTTTCCGAGCTTCCTAGAGTGATTTATCGTTATATCGAACGATTGCGAGGGCTGGGAAGTGAATCCTTAGCTTATTTCGATGCAGAACGTGTGGTAAAGGTAAATATCGCGTTTCCGAGTCTCCTACAGTGATTTATCGTTATATCGAACGATTGCGAGGGCTGGGAAGTGAATCCTTAGCTCATTTCGATGCAGAACGTGTGGAAAAGGAGAATATCGCGTTTCCGAGCCTCCTAGAGTGATTTATCGTTATATCGAACGATTGCGAGGGCTGGGAAGTGAATCCTTAGCTTCTTTCGATGCAGAACGTGTGGCAAAGGTAAATATCGCGTTTCCGAGTCTCCTACAGTGATTTATCGTTATATCGAACGATTGCGAGGGCTGGGAAGTGAATCCTTAACTTCTTTCGATGCAAAACGTGTGGCAAAGGTAAATATCGCGTTTCCGAGTCTCCTACAGTGATTTATCGTTATATCGAACGATTGCGAGGGCTGGGAAGTGAATCCTTAGCTTATTTCGATGCAGAACGTGTGGCAAAGGTAAATATCGCGTTTCCGAGTCTCCTACAGTGATTTATCGTTATATCGAACGATTGCGAGGGCTGGGAAGTGAATCCTTAGCTTATTTCGATGCAGAACGTGTGGAAAAGGAGAATATCGCGTTTCCGAGCTTCCTAGAGTGATTTATCGTTATATCGAACGATTGCGAGGGCTGGGAAGTGAATCCTTAGCTTATTTCGATGCAGAACGTGTGGAAAAGGAGAATATCGCGTTTCCGAGCCTCCTAGAGTGATTTATCGTTATATCGAACGATTGCGAGGGCTGGGAAGTGAATCCTTAGCTTATTTCGATGCAGAACGTGTGGAAAAGGAGAATATCGCGTTTCCGAGCCTCCTAGAGTGATTTATCGTTATATCGAACGATTGCGAGGGCTGGGAAGTGAATCCTTAGCTTATTTCGATGCAGAACGTGTGGAAAAGGAGAATATCGCGTTTCCGAGCCACCTAGAGTGATTTATCGTTATATCGAACGATTGCGAGGGCTGGGAAGTGAATCTTTAGCTTCTTTCGATGCAGAACGTGTGGAAAAGGAGAATATCGCGTTTCCGAGCCTCCTAGAGTGATTTATCGTTATATCGAACGATTGCGAGGGCTGGGAAGTGAATCCTTAGCTTCTTTCGATGCAGAACGTGTGGAAAAGGTGAATATCGCGTTTCCGAGCCTCCTAGAGTGATTTATCGTTATATCGAACGATTGCGAGGGCTGGGAAGTGAATCCTTAGCTTATTTCGATGCAGAACGTGTGGAAAAGGAGAATATCGCGTTTCCGAATCTCCTACAGTGATTTATCGTTATATCGAACGATTGCGAGGGCTGGGAAGTGAATCCTTAGCTTATTTCGATGCAGAACTTGTGGAAAAGGAGAATATCGCGTTTCCGAGCCTCCTAGAGTGATTTATCGTTATATCGAACGATTGCGAGGGCTGGCAAGTGAATCCTTAGCTTCTTTCGATGCAGAACGTGTGGCAAAGGTAAATATCGCGTTTCCGAGTCTCCTACAGTGATTTATCGTTATATCGAACGATTGCGAGGGCTGGGAAGTGAATCCTTAGCTTCTTTCGATGCAGAACGTGTGGAAAAGGTGAATATCGCGTTTCCGAGCCTCCTAGAGTGATTTATCGTTATATCGAACGATTGCGAGGGCTGGGAAGTGAATCCTTAGCTTATTTCGAAGCAGAACGTGTGGAAAAGGTGAATATCGCGGTTCCGAGCCTCCTAGAGTGATTTATCGTTATATCGAACGATTGCGAGGGCTGGGAAGTGAATCCTTAGCTTATTTCGATGCAGAACGTGTGGAACAGGAGAATATCGCGTTTCCGAATCTCCTACAGTGATTTATCGTTATATCGAACGATTGCGAGGGCTGGGAAGTGAATCCTTAGCTTATTTCGATGCAGAACGTGTGGAAAAGGAGAATATCGCGTTTCCGAGCCTCCTAGAGTGATTTATCGTTATATCGAACGATTGCGAGGGCTGGCAAGTGAATCCTTAGCTTCTTTCGATGCAGAACGTGTGGCAAAGGTAAATATCGCGTTTCCGAGTCTCCTACAGTGATTTATCGTTATATCGAACGATTGCGAGGGCTGGGAAGTGAATCCTTAGCTTCTTTCGATGCAGAACGTGTGGAAAAGGTGAATATCGCGTTTCCGAGCCTCCTAGAGTGATTTATCGTTATATCGAAAGATTGCGAGGGCTGGGAAGTGAATCCTTAGCTTATTTCGATGCAGAACGTGTGGAAAAGGAGAATATCGCGTTTCCGAATCTCCTAGAGTGATTTATCGTTATATCGAACGATTGCGAGGGCTGGGAAGTGAATCCTTAGCTTCTTTCGATGCAGAACGTGTGGCAAAGGTAAATATCGCGTTTCCGAGTCTCCTACAGTGATTTATCGTTATATCGAACGATTGCGAGGGCTGGGAAGTGAATCCTTAGCTCATTTCGATGCAGAACGCGTGGAAAAGGAGAATATCGCGTTTCCGAGCCTCCTAGAGTGATTTATCGTTATATCGAACGATTGCGAGGGCTGGGAAGTGAATCCTTAGCTTCTTTCGATGCAGAACGTGTGGCAAAGGTAAATATCGCGTTTCCGAGTCTCCTACAGTGATTTATCGTTATATCGAACGATTGCGAGGGCTGGCAAGTGAATCCTTAGCTTCTTTCGATGCAGAACGTGTGGAAAAGGTGAATATCGCGTTTCCGAGCCTCCTAGAGTGATTTATCGTTATATCGAACGATTGCGAGGGCTGGGAAGTGAATCCTAAGCTTATTTCGATGCAGAACGTGTGGAAAAGGAGAATATCGCGTTTCCGAGTCTCCTACAGTGATTTATCGTTATATCGAACGATTGCGAGGGCTGGGAAGTGAATCCTTAGCTTCTTTCGATGCAGAACGTGTGGCAAAGGTAAATATCGCGTTTCCGAGTCTCCTACAGTGATTTATCGTTATATCGAACGATTGCGAGGGCTGGGAAGTGAATCCTTAGCTCATTTCGATGCAGAACGTGTGGAAAAGGAGAATATCGCGTTTCCGAGCCTCCTAGAGTGATTTATCGTTATATCGAACGATTGCGAGGGCTGGGAAGTGAATCCTTAGCTTCTTTCGATGCAGAACGTGTGGCAAAGGTAAATATCGCGTTTCCGAGTCTCCTACAGTGATTTATCGTTATATCGAACGATTGCGAGGGCTGGGAAGTGAATCCTTAACTTCTTTCGATGCAGAACGTGTGGCAAAGGTAAATATCGCGTTTCCGAGTCTCCTACAGTGATTTATCGTTATATCGAACGATTGCGAGGGCTGGGAAGTGAATCCTTAGCTTATTTCGATGCAGAACGTGTGGCAAAGGTAAATATCGCGTTTCCGAGTCTCCTACAGTGATATATCGTTATATCGAACGATTGCGAGGGCTGGGAAGTGAATCCTTAGCTTATTTCGATGCAGAACGTGTGGAAAAGGAGAATATCGCGTTTCCGAGCCTCCTAGAGTGATTTATCGTTATATCGAACGATTGCGAGGGCTGGGAAGTGAATCCTTAGCTTATTTCGATGCAGAACGTGTGGAAAAGGAGAATATCGCGTTTCCGAGCCTCCTAGAGTGATTTATCGTTATATCGAACAATTGCGAGGGCTGGGAAGTGAATCCTTAGCTTATTTCGATGCAGAACGTGTGGAAAAGGAGAATATCGCGTTTCCGAGCCTCCTAGAGTGATTTATCGTTATATCGAACGATTGCGAGGGCTGGGAAGTGAATCCTTAGCTTCTTTCGATGCAGAACGTGTGGAAAAGGAGAATATCGCGTTTCCGAGCCTCCTAGAGTGATTTATCGTTATATCGAACGATTGCGAGGGCTGGGAAGTGAATCCTTAGCTTCTTTCGATGCAGAACGTGTGGAAAAGGTGAATATCGCGTTTCCGAGCCTCCTAGAGTGATTTATCGTTATATCGAACGATTGCGAGGGCTGGGAAGTGAATCCTTAGCTTATTTCGATGCAGAACGTGTGGAAAAGGAGAATATCGCGTTTCCGAATCTCCTACAGTGATTTATCGTTATATCGAACGATTGCGAGGGCTGGGAAGTGAATCCTTAGCTTATTTCGATGCAGAACGTGTGGAAAAGGAGAATATCGCGTTTCCGAGCCTCCTAGAGTGATTTATCGTTATATCGAACGATTGCGAGGGCTGGCAAGTGAATCCTTAGCTTCTTTCGATGCAGAACGTGTGGCAAAGGTAAATATCGCGTTTCCGAGTCTCCTACAGTGATTTATCGTTATATCGAACGATTGCGAGGGCTGGGAAGTGAATCCTTAGCTTCTTTCGATGCAGAACGTGTGGAAAAGGTGAATATCGCGTTTCCGAGCCTCCTAGAGTGATTTATCGTTATATCGAACGATTGCGAGGGCTGGGAAGTGAATCCTTAGCTTATTTCGAAGCAGAACGTGTGGAAAAGGTGAATATCGCGGTTCCGAGCCTCCTAGAGTGATTTATCGTTATATCGAACGATTGCGAGGGCTGGGAAGTGAATCCTTAGCTTATTTCGATGCAGAACGTGTGGCAAAGGTAAATATCGCGTTTCCGAGTCTCCTACAGTGATTTATCGTTATATCGAACGATTGCGAGGGCTGGGAAGTGAATCCTTAGCTTATTTCGATGCAGAACGTGTGGAAAAGGAGAATATCGCGTTTCCGAGTCTCCTACCGTGATTTATCGTTATATCGAACGATTGCGAGGGCTGGGAAGTGAATCCTTAGCTTATTTCGATGCAGAACGTGTGGAAAAGGAGAATATCGCGTTTCCGAGCCTCCTAGAGTGATTTATCGTTATATCGAACGATTGCGAGGGCTGGGAAGTGAATCCTTAGCTTCTTTCGATGCAGAACGTGTGGAAAAGGTAAATATCGCGTTTCCGAGTCTCCTACAGTGATTTATCGTTATATCGAACGATTGCGAGGGCTGGGAAGTGAATCCTTAGCTTATTTCGATGCAGAACTTGTGGAAAAGGAGAATATCGCGTTTCCGAGCCTCCTAGAGTGATTTATCGTTATATCGAACGATTGCGAGGGCTGGCAAGTGAATCCTTAGCTTCTTTCGATGCAGAACGTGTGGCAAAGGTAAATATCGCGTTTCCGAGTCTCCTACAGTGATTTATCGTTATATCGAACGATTGCGAGGGCTGGGAAGTGAATCCTTAGCTTCTTTCGAGGCAGAACGTGTGGAAAAGGTGAATATCGCGTTTCCGAGCCTCCTAGAGAGATTTATCGTTATATCGAACGATTGCGAGGGCTGGGAAGTGAATCCTTAGCTTATTTCGATGCAGAACGTGTGGCAAAGGTAAATATCGCGTTTCCGAGTCTCCTACAGTGATTTATCGTTATATCGAACGATTGCGAGGGCTGGCAAGTGAATCCTTAGCTTCTTTCGATGCAGAACGTGTGGAAAAGGTGAATATCGCGTTTCCGAGCCTCCTAGAGTGATTTATCTTTATATCGAACGATAGCGAGGGCTGGGAAGTGAATCCTTAGCTTCTTTCGATGCAGAACGTGTGGCAAAGGTAAATATCGCGTTTCCGAGTCTCCTACCGTGATTTATCGTTATATCGAACGATTGCGAGGGCTGGGAAGTGAATCCTTAGCTTATTTCGATGCAGAACGTGTGGAAAAGGAGAATATCGCGTTTCCGAATCTCCTACAGTGATTTATCGTTATATCGAACGATTGCGAGGGCTGGCAAGTGAATCCTTAGCTTCTTTCGATGCAGAACGTGTGGCAAAGGTAAATATCGCGTTTCCGAGTCTCCTACCGTGATTTATCGTTATATCGAACGATTGCGAGGGCTGGGAAGTGAATCCTTAGCTTATTTCGATGCAGAACGTGTGGAAAAGGAGAATATCGCGTTTCCGAATCTCCTACAGTGATTTATCGTTATATCGAACGATTGCGAGGGCTGGCAAGTGAATCCTTAGCTTCTTTCGATGCAGAACGTGTGGCAAAGGTAAATATCGCGTTTCCGAGTCTCCTACAGTGATTTATCGTTATATCGAACGATTGCGAGGGCTGGGAAGTGAATCCTTAGCTTATTTCGATGCAGAACGTGTGGAAAAGGAGAATATCGCGTTTCCGAGCTTCCTAGAGTGATTTATCGTTATATCGAACGATTGCGAGGGCTGGGAAGTGAATCCTTAGCTTATTTCGATGCAGAACGTGTGGAAAAGGAGAATATCGCGTTTCCGAGCCTCCTAGAGTGATTTATCGTTATATCGAACGATTGCGAGGGCTGGGAAGTGAATCCTTAGCTTCTTTCGATGCAGAACGTGTGGAAAAGGAGAATATCGCGTTTCCGAGCCTCCTAGAGTGATTTATCGTTATATCGAACGATTGCGAGGGCTGGGAAGTGAATCCTTAGCTTCTTTCGATGCAGAACGTGTGGAAAAGGTGAATATCGCGTTTCCGAGCCTCCTAGAGTGATTTATCGTTATATCGAACGATTGCGAGGGCTGGGAAGTGAATCCTTAGCTTATTTCGATGCAGAACGTGTGGAAAAGGAGAATATCGCGTTTCCGAATCTCCTACAGTGATTTATCGTTATATCGAACGATTGCGAGGGCTGGGAAGTGAATCCTTAGCTTATTTCGATGCAGAACGTGTGGAAAAGGAGAATATCGCGTTTCCGAGCCTCCTAGAGTGATTTATCGTTATATCGAACGATTGCGAGGGCTGGCAAGTGAATCCTTAGCTTCTTTCGATGCAGAACGTGTGGCAAAGGTAAATATCGCGTTTCCGAGTCTCCTACAGTGATTTATCGTTATATCGAACGATTGCGAGGGCTGGGAAGTGAATCCTTAGCTCATTTCGATGCAGAACGTGTGGAAAAGGAGAATATCGCGTTTCCGAGCCTCCTAGAGTGATTTATCGTTATATCGAACGATTGCGAGGGCTGGGAAGTGAATCCTTAGCTTCTTTCGATGCAGAACGTGTGGCAAAGGTAAATATCGCGTTTCCGAGTCTCCTACAGTGATTTATCGTTATATCGAACGATTGCGAGGGCTGGGAAGTGAATCCTTAACTTCTTTCGATGCAGAACGTGTGGCAAAGGTAAATATCGCGTTTCCGAGTCTCCTACAGTGATTTATCGTTATATCGAACGATTGCGAGGGCTGGGAAGTGAATCCTTAGCTTATTTCGATGCAGAACGTGTGGCAAAGGTAAATATCGCGTTTCCGAGTCTCCTACAGTGATTTATCGTTATATCGAACGATTGCGAGGGCTGGCAAGTGAATCCTTAGCTTCTTTCGATGCAGAACGTGTGGCAAAGGTAAATATCGCGTTTCCGAGTCTCCTACAGTGATTTATCGTTATATCGAACGATTGCGAGGGCTGGGAAGTGAATCCTTAGCTTCTTTCGATGCAGAACGTGTGGAAAAGGTGAATATCGCGTTTCCGAGCCTCCTAGAGTGATTTATCGTTATATCGAACGATTGCGAGGGCTGGGAAGTGAATCCTTAGCTTATTTCGAAGCAGAACGTGTGGCAAAGGTAAATATCGCGTTTCCGAGTCTCCTACAGTGATTTATCGTTATATCGAACGATTGCGAGGGCTGGGAAGTGAATCCTTAGCTCATTTCGATGCAGAACGTGTGGAAAAGGAGAATATCGCGTTTCCGAGCCTCCTAGAGTGATTTATCGTTATATCGAACGATTGCGAGGGCTGGGAAGTGAATCCTTAGCTTCTTTCGATGCAGAACGTGTGGCAAAGGTAAATATCGCGTTTCCGAGTCTCCTACAGTGATTTATCGTTATATCGAACGATTGCGAGGGCTGGGAAGTGAATCCTTAACTTCTTTCGATGCAAAACGTGTGGCAAAGGTAAATATCGCGTTTCCGAGTCTCCTACAGTGATTTATCGTTATATCGAACGATTGCGAGGGCTGGGAAGTGAATCCTTAGCTTATTTCGATGCAGAACGTGTGGCAAAGGTAAATATCGCGTTTCCGAGTCTCCTACAGTGATTTATCGTTATATCGAACGATTGCGAGGGCTGGGAAGTGAATCCTTAGCTTATTTCGATGCAGAACGTGTGGAAAAGGAGAATATCGCGTTTCCGAGCTTCCTAGAGTGATTTATCGTTATATCGAACGATTGCGAGGGCTGGGAAGTGAATCCTTAGCTTATTTCGATGCAGAACGTGTGGTAAAGGTAAATATCGCGTTTCCGAGTCTCCTACAGTGATTTATCGTTATATCGAACGATTGCGAGGGCTGGGAAGTGAATCCTTAGCTCATTTCGATGCAGAACGTGTGGAAAAGGAGAATATCGCGTTTCCGAGCCTCCTAGAGTGATTTATCGTTATATCGAACGATTGCGAGGGCTGGGAAGTGAATCCTTAGCTTCTTTCGATGCAGAACGTGTGGCAAAGGTAAATATCGCGTTTCCGAGTCTCCTACAGTGATTTATCGTTATATCGAACGATTGCGAGGGCTGGGAAGTGAATCCTTAACTTCTTTCGATGCAAAACGTGTGGCAAAGGTAAATATCGCGTTTCCGAGTCTCCTACAGTGATTTATCGTTATATCGAACGATTGCGAGGGCTGGGAAGTGAATCCTTAGCTTATTTCGATGCAGAACGTGTGGCAAAGGTAAATATCGCGTTTCCGAGTCTCCTACAGTGATTTATCGTTATATCGAACGATTGCGAGGGCTGGGAAGTGAATCCTTAGCTTATTTCGATGCAGAACGTGTGGAAAAGGAGAATATCGCGTTTCCGAGCTTCCTAGAGTGATTTATCGTTATATCGAACGATTGCGAGGGCTGGGAAGTGAATCCTTAGCTTATTTCGATGCAGAACGTGTGGAAAAGGAGAATATCGCGTTTCCGAGCCTCCTAGAGTGATTTATCGTTATATCGAACGATTGCGAGGGCTGGGAAGTGAATCCTTAGCTTATTTCGATGCAGAACGTGTGGAAAAGGAGAATATCGCGTTTCCGAGCCTCCTAGAGTGATTTATCGTTATATCGAACGATTGCGAGGGCTGGGAAGTGAATCCTTAGCTTATTTCGATGCAGAACGTGTGGAAAAGGAGAATATCGCGTTTCCGAGCCACCTAGAGTGATTTATCGTTATATCGAACGATTGCGAGGGCTGGGAAGTGAATCTTTAGCTTCTTTCGATGCAGAACGTGTGGAAAAGGAGAATATCGCGTTTCCGAGCCTCCTAGAGTGATTTATCGTTATATCGAACGATTGCGAGGGCTGGGAAGTGAATCCTTAGCTTCTTTCGATGCAGAACGTGTGGAAAAGGTGAATATCGCGTTTCCGAGCCTCCTAGAGTGATTTATCGTTATATCGAACGATTGCGAGGGCTGGGAAGTGAATCCTTAGCTTATTTCGATGCAGAACGTGTGGAAAAGGAGAATATCGCGTTTCCGAATCTCCTACAGTGATTTATCGTTATATCGAACGATTGCGAGGGCTGGGAAGTGAATCCTTAGCTTATTTCGATGCAGAACTTGTGGAAAAGGAGAATATCGCGTTTCCGAGCCTCCTAGAGTGATTTATCGTTATATCGAACGATTGCGAGGGCTGGCAAGTGAATCCTTAGCTTCTTTCGATGCAGAACGTGTGGCAAAGGTAAATATCGCGTTTCCGAGTCTCCTACAGTGATTTATCGTTATATCGAACGATTGCGAGGGCTGGGAAGTGAATCCTTAGCTTCTTTCGATGCAGAACGTGTGGAAAAGGTGAATATCGCGTTTCCGAGCCTCCTAGAGTGATTTATCGTTATATCGAACGATTGCGAGGGCTGGGAAGTGAATCCTTAGCTTATTTCGAAGCAGAACGTGTGGAAAAGGTGAATATCGCGGTTCCGAGCCTCCTAGAGTGATTTATCGTTATATCGAACGATTGCGAGGGCTGGGAAGTGAATCCTTAGCTTATTTCGATGCAGAACGTGTGGAAAAGGAGAATATCGCGTTTCCGAATCTCCTACAGTGATTTATCGTTATATCGAACGATTGCGAGGGCTGGGAAGTGAATCCTTAGCTTATTTCGATGCAGAACGTGTGGAAAAGGAGAATATCGCGTTTCCGAGCCTCCTAGAGTGATTTATCGTTATATCGAACGATTGCGAGGGCTGGCAAGTGAATCCTTAGCTTCTTTCGATGCAGAACGTGTGGCAAAGGTAAATATCGCGTTTCCGAGTCTCCTACAGTGATTTATCGTTATATCGAACGATTGCGAGGGCTGGGAAGTGAATCCTTAGCTTCTTTCGATGCAGAACGTGTGGAAAAGGTGAATATCGCGTTTCCGAGCCTCCTAGAGTGATTTATCGTTATATCGAAAGATTGCGAGGGCTGGGAAGTGAATCCTTAGCTTATTTCGATGCAGAACGTGTGGAAAAGGAGAATATCGCGTTTCCGAATCTCCTAGAGTGATTTATCGTTATATCGAACGATTGCGAGGGCTGGGAAGTGAATCCTTAGCTTCTTTCGATGCAGAACGTGTGGCAAAGGTAAATATCGCGTTTCCGAGTCTCCTACAGTGATTTATCGTTATATCGAACGATTGCGAGGGCTGGGAAGTGAATCCTTAGCTCATTTCGATGCAGAACGCGTGGAAAAGGAGAATATCGCGTTTCCGAGCCTCCTAGAGTGATTTATCGTTATATCGAACGATTGCGAGGGCTGGGAAGTGAATCCTTAGCTTCTTTCGATGCAGAACGTGTGGCAAAGGTAAATATCGCGTTTCCGAGTCTCCTACAGTGATTTATCGTTATATCGAACGATTGCGAGGGCTGGCAAGTGAATCCTTAGCTTCTTTCGATGCAGAACGTGTGGAAAAGGTGAATATCGCGTTTCCGAGCCTCCTAGAGTGATTTATCGTTATATCGAACGATTGCGAGGGCTGGGAAGTGAATCCTAAGCTTATTTCGATGCAGAACGTGTGGAAAAGGAGAATATCGCGTTTCCGAGTCTCCTACAGTGATTTATCGTTATATCGAACGATTGCGAGGGCTGGGAAGTGAATCCTTAGCTTCTTTCGATGCAGAACGTGTGGCAAAGGTAAATATCGCGTTTCCGAGTCTCCTACAGTGATTTATCGTTATATCGAACGATTGCGAGGGCTGGGAAGTGAATCCTTAGCTCATTTCGATGCAGAACGTGTGGAAAAGGAGAATATCGCGTTTCCGAGCCTCCTAGAGTGATTTATCGTTATATCGAACGATTGCGAGGGCTGGGAAGTGAATCCTTAGCTTCTTTCGATGCAGAACGTGTGGCAAAGGTAAATATCGCGTTTCCGAGTCTCCTACAGTGATTTATCGTTATATCGAACGATTGCGAGGGCTGGGAAGTGAATCCTTAACTTCTTTCGATGCAGAACGTGTGGCAAAGGTAAATATCGCGTTTCCGAGTCTCCTACAGTGATTTATCGTTATATCGAACGATTGCGAGGGCTGGGAAGTGAATCCTTAGCTTATTTCGATGCAGAACGTGTGGCAAAGGTAAATATCGCGTTTCCGAGTCTCCTACAGTGATTTATCGTTATATCGAACGATTGCGAGGGCTGGGAAGTGAATCCTTAGCTTATTTCGATGCAGAACGTGTGGAAAAGGAGAATATCGCGTTTCCGAGCCTCCTAGAGTGATTTATCGTTATATCGAACGATTGCGAGGGCTGGGAAGTGAATCCTTAGCTTATTTCGATGCAGAACGTGTGGAAAAGGAGAATATCGCGTTTCCGAGCCTCCTAGAGTGATTTATCGTTATATCGAACGATTGCGAGGGCTGGGAAGTGAATCCTTAGCTTATTTCGATGCAGAACGTGTGGAAAAGGAGAATATCGCGTTTCCGAGCCTCCTAGAGTGATTTATCGTTATATCGAACGATTGCGAGGGCTGGGAAGTGAATCCTTAGCTTATTTCGATGCAGAACGTGTGGAAAAGGAGAATATCGCGTTTCCGAGCCTCCTAGAGTGATTTATCGTTATATCGAACAATTGCGAGGGCTGGGAAGTGAATCCTTAGCTTATTTCGATGCAGAACGTGTGGAAAAGGAGAATATCGCGTTTCCGAGCCTCCTAGAGTGATTTATCGTTATATCGAACGATTGCGAGGGCTGGGAAGTGAATCCTTAGCTTCTTTCGATGCAGAACGTGTGGAAAAGGAGAATATCGCGTTTCCGAGCCTCCTAGAGTGATTTATCGTTATATCGAACGATTGCGAGGGCTGGGAAGTGAATCCTTAGCTTCTTTCGATGCAGAACGTGTGGAAAAGGTGAATATCGCGTTTCCGAGCCTCCTAGAGTGATTTATCGTTATATCGAACGATTGCGAGGGCTGGGAAGTGAATCCTTAGCTTATTTCGATGCAGAACGTGTGGAAAAGGAGAATATCGCGTTTCCGAATCTCCTACAGTGATTTATCGTTATATCGAACGATTGCGAGGGCTGGGAAGTGAATCCTTAGCTTATTTCGATGCAGAACGTGTGGAAAAGGAGAATATCGCGTTTCCGAGCCTCCTAGAGTGATTTATCGTTATATCGAACGATTGCGAGGGCTGGCAAGTGAATCCTTAGCATCTTTCGATGCAGAACGTGTGGCAAAGGTAAATATCGCGTTTCCGAGTCTCCTACAGTGATTTATCGTTATATCGAACGATTGCGAGGGCTGGGAAGTGAATCCTTAGCTTCTTTCGATGCAGAACGTGTGGAAAAGGTGAATATCGCGTTTCCGAGCCTCCTAGAGTGATTTATCGTTATATCGAACGATTGCGAGGGCTGGGAAGTGAATCCTTAGCTTATTTCGAAGCAGAACGTGTGGAAAAGGTGAATATCGCGGTTCCGAGCCTCCTAGAGTGATTTATCGTTATATCGAACGATTGCGAGGGCTGGGAAGTGAATCCTTAGCTTATTTCGATGCAGAACGTGTGGCAAAGGTAAATATCGCGTTTCCGAGTCTCCTACAGTGATTTATCGTTATATCGAACGATTGCGAGGGCTGGGAAGTGAATCCTTAGCTTATTTCGATGCAGAACGTGTGGAAAAGGAGAATATCGCGTTTCCGAGTCTCCTACCGTGATTTATCGTTATATCGAACGATTGCGAGGGCTGGGAAGTGAATCCTTAGCTTATTTCGATGCAGAACGTGTGGAAAAGGAGAATATCGCGTTTCCGAGCCTCCTAGAGTGATTTATCGTTATATCGAACGATTGCGAGGGCTGGGAAGTGAATCCTTAGCTTCTTTCGATGCAGAACGTGTGGAAAAGGTAAATATCGCGTTTCCGAGTCTCCTACAGTGATTTATCGTTATATCGAACGATTGCGAGGGCTGGGAAGTGAATCCTTAGCTTATTTCGATGCAGAACTTGTGGAAAAGGAGAATATCGCGTTTCCGAGCCTCCTAGAGTGATTTATCGTTATATCGAACGATTGCGAGGGCTGGCAAGTGAATCCTTAGCTTCTTTCGATGCAGAACGTGTGGCAAAGGTAAATATCGCGTTTCCGAGTCTCCTACAGTGATTTATCGTTATATCGACCGATTGCGAGGGCTGGGAAGTGAATCCTTAGCTTCTTTCGATGCAGAACGTGTGGAAAAGGTGAATATCGCGTTTCCGAGCCTCCTAGAGAGATTTATCGTTATATCGAACGATTGCGAGGGCTGGGAAGTGAATCCTTAGCTTATTTCGATGCAGAACGTGTGGCAAAGGTAAATATCGCGTTTCCGAGTCTCCTACAGTGATTTATCGTTATATCGAACGATTGCGAGGGCTGGCAAGTGAATCCTTAGCTTCTTTCGATGCAGAACGTGTGGAAAAGGTGAATATCGCGTTTCCGAGCCTCCTAGAGTGATTTATCTTTATATCGAACGATTGCGAGGGCTGGGAAGTGAATCCTTAGCTTCTTTCGATGCAGAACGTGTGGCAAAGGTAAATATCGCGTTTCCGAGTCTCCTACCGTGATTTATCGTTATATCGAACGATTGCGAGGGCTGGGAAGTGAATCCTTAGCTTATTTCGATGCAGAACGTGTGGAAAAGGAGAATATCGCGTTTCCGAATCTCCTACAGTGATTTATCGTTATATCGAACGATTGCGAGGGCTGGCAAGTGAATCCTTAGCTTCTTTCGATGCAGAACGTGTGGCAAAGGTAAATATCGCGTTTCCGAGTCTCCTACCGTGATTTATCGTTATATCGAACGATTGCGAGGGCTGGGAAGTGAATCCTTAGCTTATTTCGATGCAGAACGTGTGGAAAAGGAGAATATCGCGTTTCCGAATCTCCTACAGTGATTTATCGTTATATCGAACGATTGCGAGGGCTGGCAAGTGAATCCTTAGCTTCTTTCGATGCAGAACGTGTGGCAAAGGAGAATATCGCGTTTCCGAGCCTCCTAGAGTGATTTATCGTTATATCGAACGATTGCGAGGGCTGGGAAGTGAATCCTTAGCTTCTTTCGATGCAGAACGTGTGGAAAAGGAGAATATCGCGTTTCCGAGCCTCCTAGAGTGATTTATCGTTATATCGAACGATTGCGAGGGCTGGGAAGTGAATCCTTAGCTTCTTTCGATGCAGAACGTGTGGAAAAGGTGAATATCGCGTTTCCGAGCCTCCTAGAGTGATTTATCGTTATATCGAACGATTGCGAGGGCTGGGAAGTGAATCCTTAGCTTATTTCGATGCAGAACGTGTGGAAAAGGAGAATATCGCGTTTCCGAATCTCCTACAGTGATTTATCGTTATATCGAACGATTGCGAGGGCTGGGAAGTGAATCCTTAGCTTATTTCGATGCAGAACGTGTGGAAAAGGAGAATATCGCGTTTCCGAGCCTCCTAGAGTGATTTATCGTTATATCGAACGATTGCGAGGGCTGGCAAGTGAATCCTTAGCTTCTTTCGATGCAGAACGTGTGGCAAAGGTAAATATCGCGTTTCCGAGTCTCCTACAGTGATTTATCGTTATATCGAACGATTGCGAGGGCTGGGAAGTGAATCCTTAGCTCATTTCGATGCAGAACGTGTGGAAAAGGAGAATATCGCGTTTCCGAGCCTCCTAGAGTGATTTATCGTTATATCGAACGATTGCGAGGGCTGGGAAGTGAATCCTTAGCTTCTTTCGATGCAGAACGTGTGGCAAAGGTAAATATCGCGTTTCCGAGTCTCCTACAGTGATTTATCGTTATATCGAACGATTGCGAGGGCTGGGAAGTGAATCCTTAACTTCTTTCGATGCAGAACGTGTGGCAAAGGTAAATATCGCGTTTCCGAGTCTCCTACAGTGATTTATCGTTATATCGAACGATTGCGAGGGCTGGGAAGTGAATCCTTAGCTTATTTCGATGCAGAACGTGTGGCAAAGGTAAATATCGCGTTTCCGAGTCTCCTACAGTGATTTATCGTTATATCGAACGATTGCGAGGGCTGGCAAGTGAATCCTTAGCTTCTTTCGATGCAGAACGTGTGGCAAAGGTAAATATCGCGTTTCCGAGTCTCCTACAGTGATTTATCGTTATATCGAACGATTGCGAGGGCTGGGAAGTGAATCCTTAGCTTCTTTCGTTGCAGAACGTGTGGAAAAGGTGAATATCGCGTTTCCGAGCCTCCTAGAGTGATTTATCGTTATATCGAACGATTGCGAGGGCTGGGAAGTGAATCCTTAGCTTATTTCGAAGCAGAACGTGTGGCAAAGGTAAATATCGCGTTTCCGAGTCTCCTACAGTGATTTATCGTTATATCGAACGATTGCGAGGGCTGGGAAGTGAATCCTTAGCTCATTTCGATGCAGAACGTGTGGAAAAGGAGAATATCGCGTTTCCGAGCCTCCTAGAGTGATTTATCGTTATATCGAACGATTGCGAGGGCTGGGAAGTGAATCCTTAGCTTCTTTCGATGCAGAACGTGTGGCAAAGGTAAATATCGCGTTTCCGAGTCTCCTACAGTGATTTATCGTTATATCGAACGATTGCGAGGGCTGGGAAGTGAATCCTTAACTTCTTTCGATGCAAAACGTGTGGCAAAGGTAAATATCGCGTTTCCGAGTCTCCTACAGTGATTTATCGTTATATCGAACGATTGCGAGGGCTGGGAAGTGAATCCTTAGCTTATTTCGATGCAGAACGTGTGGCAAAGGTAAATATCGCGTTTCCGAGTCTCCTACAGTGATTTATCGTTATATCGAACGATTGCGAGGGCTGGGAAGTGAATCCTTAGCTTATTTCGATGCAGAACGTGTGGAAAAGGAGAATATCGCGTTTCCGAGCTTCCTAGAGTGATTTATCGTTATATCGAACGATTGCGAGGGCTGGGAAGTGAATCCTTAGCTTATTTCGATGCAGAACGTGTGGTAAAGGTAAATATCGCGTTTCCGAGTCTCCTACAGTGATTTATCGTTATATCGAACGATTGCGAGGGCTGGGAAGTGAATCCTTAGCTCATTTCGATGCAGAACGTGTGGAAAAGGAGAATATCGCGTTTCCGAGCCTCCTAGAGTGATTTATCGTTATATCGAACGATTGCGAGGGCTGGGAAGTGAATCCTTAGCTTCTTTCGATGCAGAACGTGTGGCAAAGGTAAATATCGCGTTTCCGAGTCTCCTACAGTGATTTATCGTTATATCGAACGATTGCGAGGGCTGGGAAGTGAATCCTTAACTTCTTTCGATGCAAAACGTGTGGCAAAGGTAAATATCGCGTTTCCGAGTCTCCTACAGTGATTTATCGTTATATCGAACGATTGCGAGGGCTGGGAAGTGAATCCTTAGCTTATTTCGATGCAGAACGTGTGGCAAAGGTAAATATCGCGTTTCCGAGTCTCCTACAGTGATTTATCGTTATATCGAACGATTGCGAGGGCTGGGAAGTGAATCCTTAGCTTATTTCGATGCAGAACGTGTGGAAAAGGAGAATATCGCGTTTCCGAGCTTCCTAGAGTGATTTATCGTTATATCGAACGATTGCGAGGGCTGGGAAGTGAATCCTTAGCTTATTTCGATGCAGAACGTGTGGAAAAGGAGAATATCGCGTTTCCGAGCCTCCTAGAGTGATTTATCGTTATATCGAACGATTGCGAGGGCTGGGAAGTGAATCCTTAGCTTATTTCGATGCAGAACGTGTGGAAAAGGAGAATATCGCGTTTCCGAGCCTCCTAGAGTGATTTATCGTTATATCGAACGATTGCGAGGGCTGGGAAGTGAATCCTTAGCTTATTTCGATGCAGAACGTGTGGAAAAGGAGAATATCGCGTTTCCGAGCCACCTAGAGTGATTTATCGTTATATCGAACGATTGCGAGGGCTGGGAAGTGAATCTTTAGCTTCTTTCGATGCAGAACGTGTGGAAAAGGAGAATATCGCGTTTCCGAGCCTCCTAGAGTGATTTATCGTTATATCGAACGATTGCGAGGGCTGGGAAGTGAATCCTTAGCTTCTTTCGATGCAGAACGTGTGGAAAAGGTGAATATCGCGTTTCCGAGCCTCCTAGAGTGATTTATCGTTATATCGAACGATTGCGAGGGCTGGGAAGTGAATCCTTAGCTTATTTCGATGCAGAACGTGTGGAAAAGGAGAATATCGCGTTTCCGAATCTCCTACAGTGATTTATCGTTATATCGAACGATTGCGAGGGCTGGGAAGTGAATCCTTAGCTTATTTCGATGCAGAACTTGTGGAAAAGGAGAATATCGCGTTTCCGAGCCTCCTAGAGTGATTTATCGTTATATCGAACGATTGCGAGGGCTGGCAAGTGAATCCTTAGCTTCTTTCGATGCAGAACGTGTGGCAAAGGTAAATATCGCGTTTCCGAGTCTCCTACAGTGATTTATCGTTATATCGAACGATTGCGAGGGCTGGGAAGTGAATCCTTAGCTTCTTTCGATGCAGAACGTGTGGAAAAGGTGAATATCGCGTTTCCGAGCCTCCTAGAGTGATTTATCGTTATATCGAACGATTGCGAGGGCTGGGAAGTGAATCCTTAGCTTATTTCGAAGCAGAACGTGTGGAAAAGGTGAATATCGCGGTTCCGAGCCTCCTAGAGTGATTTATCGTTATATCGAACGATTGCGAGGGCTGGGAAGTGAATCCTTAGCTTATTTCGATGCAGAACGTGTGGAAAAGGAGAATATCGCGTTTCCGAATCTCCTACAGTGATTTATCGTTATATCGAACGATTGCGAGGGCTGGGAAGTGAATCCTTAGCTTATTTCGATGCAGAACGTGTGGAAAAGGAGAATATCGCGTTTCCGAGCCTCCTAGAGTGATTTATCGTTATATCGAACGATTGCGAGGGCTGGCAAGTGAATCCTTAGCTTCTTTCGATGCAGAACGTGTGGCAAAGGTAAATATCGCGTTTCCGAGTCTCCTACAGTGATTTATCGTTATATCGAACGATTGCGAGGGCTGGGAAGTGAATCCTTAGCTTCTTTCGATGCAGAACGTGTGGAAAAGGTGAATATCGCGTTTCCGAGCCTCCTAGAGTGATTTATCGTTATATCGAAAGATTGCGAGGGCTGGGAAGTGAATCCTTAGCTTATTTCGATGCAGAACGTGTGGAAAAGGAGAATATCGCGTTTCCGAATCTCCTAGAGTGATTTATCGTTATATCGAACGATTGCGAGGGCTGGGAAGTGAATCCTTAGCTTCTTTCGATGCAGAACGTGTGGCAAAGGTAAATATCGCGTTTCCGAGTCTCCTACAGTGATTTATCGTTATATCGAACGATTGCGAGGGCTGGGAAGTGAATCCTTAGCTCATTTCGATGCAGAACGCGTGGAAAAGGAGAATATCGCGTTTCCGAGCCTCCTAGAGTGATTTATCGTTATATCGAACGATTGCGAGGGCTGGGAAGTGAATCCTTAGCTTCTTTCGATGCAGAACGTGTGGCAAAGGTAAATATCGCGTTTCCGAGTCTCCTACAGTGATTTATCGTTATATCGAACGATTGCGAGGGCTGGCAAGTGAATCCTTAGCTTCTTTCGATGCAGAACGTGTGGAAAAGGTGAATATCGCGTTTCCGAGCCTCCTAGAGTGATTTATCGTTATATCGAACGATTGCGAGGGCTGGGAAGTGAATCCTAAGCTTATTTCGATGCAGAACGTGTGGAAAAGGAGAATATCGCGTTTCCGAGTCTCCTACAGTGATTTATCGTTATATCGAACGATTGCGAGGGCTGGGAAGTGAATCCTTAGCTTCTTTCGATGCAGAACGTGTGGCAAAGGTAAATATCGCGTTTCCGAGTCTCCTACAGTGATTTATCGTTATATCGAACGATTGCGAGGGCTGGGAAGTGAATCCTTAGCTCATTTCGATGCAGAACGTGTGGAAAAGGAGAATATCGCGTTTCCGAGCCTCCTAGAGTGATTTATCGTTATATCGAACGATTGCGAGGGCTGGGAAGTGAATCCTTAGCTTCTTTCGATGCAGAACGTGTGGCAAAGGTAAATATCGCGTTTCCGAGTCTCCTACAGTGATTTATCGTTATATCGAACGATTGCGAGGGCTGGGAAGTGAATCCTTAACTTCTTTCGATGCAGAACGTGTGGCAAAGGTAAATATCGCGTTTCCGAGTCTCCTACAGTGATTTATCGTTATATCGAACGATTGCGAGGGCTGGGAAGTGAATCCTTAGCTTATTTCGATGCAGAACGTGTGGCAAAGGTAAATATCGCGTTTCCGAGTCTCCTACAGTGATTTATCGTTATATCGAACGATTGCGAGGGCTGGGAAGTGAATCCTTAGCTTATTTCGATGCAGAACGTGTGGAAAAGGAGAATATCGCGTTTCCGAGCCTCCTAGAGTGATTTATCGTTATATCGAACGATTGCGAGGGCTGGGAAGTGAATCCTTAGCTTATTTCGATGCAGAACGTGTGGAAAAGGAGAATATCGCGTTTCCGAGCCTCCTAGAGTGATTTATCGTTATATCGAACGATTGCGAGGGCTGGGAAGTGAATCCTTAGCTTATTTCGATGCAGAACGTGTGGAAAAGGAGAATATCGCGTTTCCGAGCCTCCTAGAGTGATTTATCGTTATATCGAACGATTGCGAGGGCTGGGAAGTGAATCCTTAGCTTATTTCGATGCAGAACGTGTGGAAAAGGAGAATATCGCGTTTCCGAGCCTCCTAGAGTGATTTATCGTTATATCGAACAATTGCGAGGGCTGGGAAGTGAATCCTTAGCTTATTTCGATGCAGAACGTGTGGAAAAGGAGAATATCGCGTTTCCGAGCCTCCTAGAGTGATTTATCGTTATATCGAACGATTGCGAGGGCTGGGAAGTGAATCCTTAGCTTCTTTCGATGCAGAACGTGTGGAAAAGGAGAATATCGCGTTTCCGAGCCTCCTAGAGTGATTTATCGTTATATCGAACGATTGCGAGGGCTGGGAAGTGAATCCTTAGCTTCTTTCGATGCAGAACGTGTGGAAAAGGTGAATATCGCGTTTCCGAGCCTCCTAGAGTGATTTATCGTTATATCGAACGATTGCGAGGGCTGGGAAGTGAATCCTTAGCTTATTTCGATGCAGAACGTGTGGAAAAGGAGAATATCGCGTTTCCGAATCTCCTACAGTGATTTATCGTTATATCGAACGATTGCGAGGGCTGGGAAGTGAATCCTTAGCTTATTTCGATGCAGAACGTGTGGAAAAGGAGAATATCGCGTTTCCGAGCCTCCTAGAGTGATTTATCGTTATATCGAACGATTGCGAGGGCTGGCAAGTGAATCCTTAGCTTCTTTCGATGCAGAACGTGTGGCAAAGGTAAATATCGCGTTTCCGAGTCTCCTACAGTGATTTATCGTTATATCGAACGATTGCGAGGGCTGGGAAGTGAATCCTTAGCTTCTTTCGATGCAGAACGTGTGGCAAAGGTAAATATCGCGTTTCCGAGTCTCCTACAGTGATTTATCGTTATATCGAACGATTGCGAGGGCTGGGAAGTGAATCCTTAGCTTATTTCGATGCAGAACGTGTGGAAAAGGAGAATATCGCGTTTCCGAGTCTCCTACCGTGATTTATCGTTATATCGAACGATTGCGAGGGCTGGGAAGTGAATCCTTAGCTTATTTCGATGCAGAACGTGTGGAAAAGGAGAATATCGCGTTTCCGAGCCTCCTAGAGTGATTTATCGTTATATCGAACGATTGCGAGGGCTGGGAAGTGAATCCTTAGCTTCTTTCGATGCAGAACGTGTGGAAAAGGTAAATATCGCGTTTCCGAGTCTCCTACAGTGATTTATCGTTATATCGAACGATTGCGAGGGCTGGGAAGTGAATCCTTAGCTTATTTCGATGCAGAACTTGTGGAAAAGGAGAATATCGCGTTTCCGAGCCTCCTAGAGTGATTTATCGTTATATCGAACGATTGCGAGGGCTGGCAAGTGAATCCTTAGCTTCTTTCGATGCAGAACGTGTGGCAAAGGTAAATATCGCGTTTCCGAGTCTCCTACAGTGATTTATCGTTATATCGAACGATTGCGAGGGCTGGGAAGTGAATCCTTAGCTTCTTTCGATGCAGAACGTGTGGAAAAGGTGAATATCGCGTTTCCGAGCCTCCTAGAGAGATTTATCGTTATATCGAACGATTGCGAGGGCTGGGAAGTGAATCCTTAGCTTATTTCGATGCAGAACGTGTGGCAAAGGTAAATATCGCGTTTCCGAGTCTCCTACAGTGATTTATCGTTATATCGAACGATTGCGAGGGCTGGCAAGTGAATCCTTAGCTTCTTTCGATGCAGAACGTGTGGAAAAGGTGAATATCGCGTTTCCGAGCCTCCTAGAGTGATTTATCTTTATATCGAACGATTGCGAGGGCTGGGAAGTGAATCCTTAGCTTCTTTCGATGCAGAACGTGTGGCAAAGGTAAATATCGCGTTTCCGAGTCTCCTACCGTGATTTATCGTTATATCGAACGATTGCGAGGGCTGGGAAGTGAATCCTTAGCTTATTTCGATGCAGAACGTGTGGAAAAGGAGAATATCGCGTTTCCGAATCTCCTACAGTGATTTATCGTTATATCGAACGATTGCGAGGGCTGGCAAGTGAATCCTTAGCTTCTTTCGATGCAGAACGTGTGGCAAAGGTAAATATCGCGTTTCCGAGTCTCCTACCGTGATTTATCGTTATATCGAACGATTGCGAGGGCTGGGAAGTGAATCCTTAGCTTATTTCGATGCAGAACGTGTGGAAAAGGAGAATATCGCGTTTCCGAATCTCCTACAGTGATTTATCGTTATATCGAACGATTGCGAGGGCTGGCAAGTGAATCCTTAGCTTCTTTCGATGCAGAACGTGTGGCAAAGGTAAATATCGCGTTTCCGAGTCTCCTACAGTGATTTATCGTTATATCGAACGATTGCGAGGGCTGGGAAGTGAATCCTTAGCTTATTTCGATGCAGAACGTGTGGAAAAGGAGAATATCGCGTTTCCGAGCTTCCTAGAGTGATTTATCGTTATATCGAACGATTGCGAGGGCTGGGAAGTGAATCCTTAGCTTATTTCGATGCAGAACGTGTGGAAAAGGAGAATATCGCGTTTCCGAGCCTCCTAGAGTGATTTATCGTTATATCGAACGATTGCGAGGGCTGGGAAGTGAATCCTTAGCTTCTTTCGATGCAGAACGTGTGGAAAAGGAGAATATCGCGTTTCCGAGCCTCCTAGAGTGATTTATCGTTATATCGAACGATTGCGAGGGCTGGGAAGTGAATCCTTAGCTTCTTTCGATGCAGAACGTGTGGAAAAGGTGAATATCGCGTTTCCGAGCCTCCTAGAGTGATTTATCGTTATATCGAACGATTGCGAGGGCTGGGAAGTGAATCCTTAGCTTATTTCGATGCAGAACGTGTGGAAAAGGAGAATATCGCGTTTCCGAATCTCCTACAGTGATTTATCGTTATATCGAACGATTGCGAGGGCTGGGAAGTGAATCCTTAGCTTATTTCGATGCAGAACGTGTGGAAAAGGAGAATATCGCGTTTCCGAGCCTCCTAGAGTGATTTATCGTTATATCGAACGATTGCGAGGGCTGGCAAGTGAATCCTTAGCTTCTTTCGATGCAGAACGTGTGGCAAAGGTAAATATCGCGTTTCCGAGTCTCCTACAGTGATTTATCGTTATATCGAACGATTGCGAGGGCTGGGAAGTGAATCCTTAGCTCATTTCGATGCAGAACGTGTGGAAAAGGAGAATATCGCGTTTCCGAGCCTCCTAGAGTGATTTATCGTTATATCGAACGATTGCGAGGGCTGGGAAGTGAATCCTTAGCTTCTTTCGATGCAGAACGTGTGGCAAAGGTAAATATCGCGTTTCCGAGTCTCCTACAGTGATTTATCGTTATATCGAACGATTGCGAGGGCTGGGAAGTGAATCCTTAACTTCTTTCGATGCAGAACGTGTGGCAAAGGTAAATATCGCGTTTCCGAGTCTCCTACAGTGATTTATCGTTATATCGAACGATTGCGAGGGCTGGGAAGTGAATCCTTAGCTTATTTCGATGCAGAACGTGTGGCAAAGGTAAATATCGCGTTTCCGAGTCTCCTACAGTGATTTATCGTTATATCGAACGATTGCGAGGGCTGGCAAGTGAATCCTTAGCTTCTTTCGATGCAGAACGTGTGGCAAAGGTAAATATCGCGTTTCCGAGTCTCCTACAGTGATTTATCGTTATATCGAACGATTGCGAGGGCTGGGAAGTGAATCCTTAGCTTCTTTCGATGCAGAACGTGTGGAAAAGGTGAATATCGCGTTTCCGAGCCTCCTAGAGTGATTTATCGTTATATCGAACGATTGCGAGGGCTGGGAAGTGAATCCTTAGCTTATTTCGAAGCAGAACGTGTGGCAAAGGTAAATATCGCGTTTCCGAGTCTCCTACAGTGATTTATCGTTATATCGAACGATTGCGAGGGCTGGGAAGTGAATCCTTAGCTCATTTCGATGCAGAACGTGTGGAAAAGGAGAATATCGCGTTTCCGAGCCTCCTAGAGTGATTTATCGTTATATCGAACGATTGCGAGGGCTGGGAAGTGAATCCTTAGCTTCTTTCGATGCAGAACGTGTGGCAAAGGTAAATATCGCGTTTCCGAGTCTCCTACAGTGATTTATCGTTATATCGAACGATTGCGAGGGCTGGGAAGTGAATCCTTAACTTCTTTCGATGCAAAACGTGTGGCAAAGGTAAATATCGCGTTTCCGAGTCTCCTACAGTGATTTATCGTTATATCGAACGATTGCGAGGGCTGGGAAGTGAATCCTTAGCTTATTTCGATGCAGAACGTGTGGCAAAGGTAAATATCGCGTTTCCGAGTCTCCTACAGTGATTTATCGTTATATCGAACGATTGCGAGGGCTGGGAAGTGAATCCTTAGCTTATTTCGATGCAGAACGTGTGGAAAAGGAGAATATCGCGTTTCCGAGCTTCCTAGAGTGATTTATCGTTATATCGAACGATTGCGAGGGCTGGGAAGTGAATCCTTAGCTTATTTCGATGCAGAACGTGTGGTAAAGGTAAATATCGCGTTTCCGAGTCTCCTACAGTGATTTATCGTTATATCGAACGATTGCGAGGGCTGGGAAGTGAATCCTTAGCTCATTTCGATGCAGAACGTGTGGAAAAGGAGAATATCGCGTTTCCGAGCCTCCTAGAGTGATTTATCGTTATATCGAACGATTGCGAGGGCTGGCAAGTGAATCCTTAGCTTCTTTCGATGCAGAACGTGTGGCAAAGGTAAATATCGCGTTTCCGAGTCTCCTACAGTGATTTATCGTTATATCGAACGATTGCGAGGGCTGGGAAGTGAATCCTTAGCTTCTTTCGATGCAGAACGTGTGGAAAAGGTGAATATCGCGTTTCCGAGCCTCCTAGAGTGATTTATCGTTATATCGAACGATTGCGAGGGCTGGGAAGTGAATCCTTAGCTTATTTCGAAGCAGAACGTGTGGAAAAGGTGAATATCGCGGTTCCGAGCCTCCTAGAGTGATTTATCGTTATATCGAACGATTGCGAGGGCTGGGAAGTGAATCCTTAGCTCATTTCGATGCAGAACGTGTGGAAAAAGAGAATATCGCGTTTCCGAGCCTCCTAGAGTGATTTATCGTTATATCGAACGATTGCGAGGGCTGGGAAGTGAATCCTTAGCTTCTTTCGATGCAGAACGTGTGGAAAAGGTGAATATCGCGTTTCCGAGCCTCCTAGAGTGATTTATCGCTATATCGAACGATTGCGAGGGCTGGGAAGTGAATCCTTAGCTTATTTCGATGCAGAACGTGTGGAAAAGGAGAATATCGCGTTTCCGAATCTCCTACAGTGATTTATCGTTATATCGAACGATTGCGAGGGCTGGGAAGTGAATCCTTAGCTTATTTCGATGCAGAACGTGTGGAAAAGGAGAATATCGCGTTTCCGAATCTCCTAGAGTGATTTATCGTTATATCGAACGATTGCGAGGGCTGGGAAGTGAATCCTTAGCTTCTTTCGATGCAGAACGTGTGGCAAAGGTAAATATCGCGTTTCCGAGTCTCCTACAGTGATTTATCGTTATATCGAAAGATTGCGAGGGCTGGGAAGTGAATCCTTAGCTTATTTCGATGCAGAACGTGTGGAAAAGGAGAATATCGCGTTTCCGAGCCTCCTAGAGTGATTTATCGTTATATCGAACGATTGCGAGGGCTGGCAAGTGAATCCTTAGCTTCTTTCGATGCAGAACGTGTGGCAAAGGTAAATATCGCGTTTCCGAGTCTCCTACAGTGATTTATCGTTATATCGAACGATTGCGAGGGCTGGGAAGTGAATCCTTAGCTTCTTTCGATGCAGAACGTGTGGAAAAGGTGAATATCGCGTTTCCGAGCCTCCTAGAGTGATTTATCGTTATATCGAAAGATTGCGAGGGCTGGGAAGTGAATCCTTAGCTTATTTCGATGCAGAACGTGTGGAAAAGGAGAATATCGCGTTTCCGAATCTCCTAGAGTGATTTATCGTTATATCGAACGATTGCGAGGGCTGGGAAGTGAATCCTTAGCTTCTTTCGATGCAGAACGTGTGGCAAAGGTAAATATCGCGTTTCCGAGCCTCCTAGAGTGATTTATCGTTATATCGAAAGATTGCGAGGGCTGGGAAGTGAATCCTTAGCTTATTTCGATGCAGAACGTGTGGCAAAGGTAAATATCGCGTTTCCGAGTCTCCTACAGTGATTTATCGTTATATCGAACGATTGCGAGGGCTGGGAAGTGAATCCTTAACTTCTTTCGATGCAGAACGTGTGGCAAAGGTAAATATCGCGTTTCCGAGTCTCCTACAGTGATTTATCGTTATATCGAACGATTGCGAGGGCTGGGAAGTGAATCCTTAACTTCTTTCGATGCAGAACGTGTGGCAAAGTTAAATATCGCGTTTCCGAGTCTCCTACAGTGATTTATCGTTATATCGAACGATTGCGAGGGCTGGGAAGTGAATCCTTAGCTTATTTCGATGCAGAACGTGTGGCAAAGGTAAATATCGCGTTTCCGAGTCTCCTACAGTGATTTATCGTTATATCGAACGATTGCGAGGGCTGGGAAGTGAATCCTTAGCTCATTTCGATGCAGAACGTGTGGAAAAGGAGAATATCGCGTTTCCGAGCCTCCTAGAGTGATTTATCGTTATATCGAACGATTGCGAGGGCTGGCAAGTGAATCCTTAGCTTCTTTCGATGCAGAACGTGTGGCAAAGGTAAATATCGCGTTTCCGAGTCTCCTACAGTGATTTATCGTTATATCGAACGATTGCGAGGGCTGGGAAGTGAATCCTTAGCTTCTTTCGATGCAGAACGTGTGGAAAAGGTGAATATCGCGTTTCCGAGCCTCCTAGAGTGATTTATCGTTATATCGAAAGATTGCGAGGGCTGGGAAGTGAATCCTTAGCTTATTTCGATGCAGAACGTGTGGAAAAGGAGAATATCGCGTTTCCGAATCTCCTAGAGTGATTTATCGTTATATCGAACGATTGCGAGGGCTGGGAAGTGAATCCTTAGCTTCTTTCGATGCAGAACGTGTGGCAAAGGTAAATATCGCGTTTCCGAGCCTCCTAGAGTGATTTATCGTTATATCGAAAGATTGCGAGGGCTGGGAAGTGAATCCTTAGCTTATTTCGATGCAGAACGTGTGGCAAAGGTAAATATCGCGTTTCCGAGTCTCCTACAGTGATTTATCGTTATATCGAACGATTGCGAGGGCTGGGAAGTGAATCCTTAGCTTCTTTCGATGCAGAACGTGTGGCAAAGGTAAATATCGCGTTTCCGAGTCTCCTACAGTGATTTATCGTTATATCGAACGATTGCGAGGGCTGGGAAGTGAATCCTTAGCTTCTTTCGATGCAGAACGTGTGGAAAAGGTGAATATCGCGTTTCCGAGCCTCCTAGAGTGATTTATCGTTATATCGAACGATTGCGAGGGCTGGGAAGTGAATCCTTAGCTTATTTCGAAGCAGAACGTGTTGCAAAGGTAAATATCGCGTTTCCGAGTCTCCTACAGTGATTTATCGTTATATCGAACGATTGCGAGGGCTGGGAAGTGAATCCTTAGCTTCTTTCGATGCAGAACGTGTGGCAAAGGTAAATATCGCGTTTCCGAGTCTCCTACAGTGATTTATCGTTATATCGAACGATTGCGAGGGCTGGGAAGTGAATCCTTAGCTTCTTTCGATGCAGAACGTGTGGCAAAGGTAAATATCGCGTTTCCGAGTCTCCTACAGTGATTTATCGTTATATCGAACGATTGCGAGGGCTGGGAAGTGAATCCTTAGCTTCTTTCGATGCAGAACGTGTGGAAAAGGTGAATATCGCGTTTCCGAGCCTCCTAGAGTGATTTATCGTTATATCGAAAGATTGCGAGGGCTGGGAAGTGAATCCTTAGCTTATTTCGATGCAGAACGTGTGGCAAAGGTAAATATCGCGTTTCCGAGTCTCCTACAGTGATTTATCGTTATATCGAACGATTGCGAGGGCTGGGAAGTGAATCCTTAGCTTCTTTCGATGCAGAACGTGTGGCAAAGGTAAATATCGCGTTTCCGAGTCTCCTACAGTGATTTATCGTTATATCGAACGATTGCGAGGGCTGGGAAGTGAATCCTTAGCTTCTTTCGATGCAGAACGTGTGGAAAAGGTGAATATCGCGTTTCCGAGCCTCCTAGAGTGATTTATCGTTATATCGAACGATTGCGAGGGCTGGGAAGTGAATCCTTAGCTTCTTTCGATGCAGAACGTGTGGCAAAGGTAAATATCGCGTTTCCGAGTCTCCTACAGTGATTTATCGTTATATCGAACGATTGCGAGGGCTGGGAAGTGAATCCTTAACTTCTTTCGATGCAGAACGTGTGGCAAAGGTAAATATCGCGTTTCCGAGTCTCCTACAGTGATTTATCGTTATATCGAACGATTGCGAGGGCTGGCAAGTGAATCCTTAGCTTCTTTCGATGCAGAACGTGTGGCAAAGGTAAATATCGCGTTTCCGAGTCTCCTACAGTGATTTATCGTTATATCGAACGATTGCGAGGGCTGGCAAGTGAATCCTTAGCTTCTTTCGATGCAGAACGTGTGGAAAAGGTGAATATCGCGTTTCCGAGCCTCCTAGAGTGATTTATCGTTATATCGAACGATTGCGAGGGCTGGGAAGTGAATCCTTAGCTTCTTTCGATGCAGAACGTGTGGAAAAGGAGAATATCGCGTTTCCGAGCCTCCTAGAGTGATTTATCGTTATATCGAACGATTGCGAGGGCTGGGAAGTGAATCCTTAGCTTCTTTCGATGCAGAACGTGTGGAAAAGGTGAATATCGCGTTTCCGAGCCTCCTAGAGTGATTTATCGTTATATCGAACGATTGCGAGGGCTGGGAAGTGAATCCTTAGCTTATTTCGATGCAGAACGTGTGGAGAAAGAGAATATCGCGTTTCCGAGCCTCCTAGAGTGATTTATCGTTATATCGAACGATTGCGAGGGCTGGCAAGTGAATCCTTAGCTTCTTTCGATGCAGAACGTGTGGCAAAGGTAAATATCGCGTTTCCGAGTCTCCTACAGTGATTTATCGTTATATCGAACGATTGCGAGGGCTGGGAAGTGAATCCTTAGCTTCTTTCGATGCAGAACGTGTGGAAAAGGTGAATATCGCGTTTCCGAGCCTCCTAGAGTGATTTATCGTTATATCGAACGATTGCGAGGGCTGGGAAGTGAATCCTTAGCTTATTTCGAAGCAGAACGTGTGGAAAAGGTGAATATCGCGGTTCCGAGCCTCCTAGAGTGATTTATCGTTATATCGAACGATTGCGAGGGCTGGGAAGTGAATCCTTAGCTCATTTCGATGCAGAACGTGTGGAAAAAGAGAATATCGCGTTTCCGAGCCTCCTAGAGTGATTTATCGTTATATCGAACGATTGCGAGGGCTGGGAAGTGAATCCTTAGCTTCTTTCGATGCAGAACGTGTGGAAAAGGTGAATATCGCGTTTCCGAGCCTCCTAGAGTGATTTATCGCTATATCGAACGATTGCGAGGGCTGGGAAGTGAATCCTTAGCTTATTTCGATGCAGAACGTGTGGAAAAGGAGAATATCGCGTTTCCGAATCTCCTACAGTGATTTATCGTTATATCGAACGATTGCGAGGGCTGGGAAGTGAATCCTTAGCTTATTTCGATGCAGAACGTGTGGAAAAGGTAAATATCGCGTTTCCGAGTCTCCTACAGTGATTTATCGTTATATCGAACGATTGCGAGGGCTGGGAAGTGAATCCTTAGCTTATTTCGATGCAGAACGTGTGGAAAAGGAGAATATCGCGTTTCCGAGCTTCCTAGAGTGATTTATCGTTATATCGAACGATTGCGAGGGCTGGGAAGTGAATCCTTAGCTTATTTCGATGCAGAACGTGTGGAAAAGGAGAATATCGCGTTTCCGAGCCTCCTAGAGTGATTTATCGTTATATCGAACGATTGCGAGGGCTGGGAAGTGAATCCTTAGCTTATTTCGATGCAGAACGTGTGGAAAAGGAGAATATCGCGTTTCCGAGCCTCCTAGAGTGATTTATCGTTATATCGAACGATTGCGAGGGCTGGGAAGTGAATCCTTAGCTTCTTTCGATGCAGAACGTGTGGAAAAGGAGAATATCGCGTTTCCGAGCCTCCTAGAGTGATTTATCGTTATATCGAACGATTGCGAGGGCTGGGAAGTGAATCCTTAGCTTCTTTCGATGCAGAACGTGTGGAAAAGGTGAATATCGCGTTTCCGAGCCTCCTAGAGTGATTTATCGTTATATCGAACGATTGCGAGGGCTGGCAAGTGAATCCTTAGCTTCTTTCGATGCAGAACGTGTGGCAAAGGTAAATATCGCGTTTCCGAGTCTCCTACAGTGATTTATCGTTATATCGAACGATTGCGAGGGCTGGGAAGTGAATCCTTAGCTTCTTTCGATGCAGAACGCGTGGAAAAGGTGAATATCGCGTTTCCGAGCCTCCTAGAGTGATTTATCGTTATATCGAACGATTGCGAGGGCTGGGAAGTGAATCCTTAGCTTATTTCGAAGCAGAACCTGTGGAAAAGGAGAATATCGCGTTTCCGAGCCTCCTAGAGTGATTTATCGTTATATCGAACGATTGCGAGGGCTGGGAAGTGAATCCTTAGCTTCTTTCGATGCAGAACGTGTGGAAAAGGAGAATATCGCGTGTCCGAGCCTCCTAGAGTGATTTATCGTTATATCGAACGATTGCGAGGGCTGGGAAGTGAATCCTTAGCTTCTTTCGATGCAGAACGTGTGGAAAAGGTGAATATCGCGTTTCCGAGCCTCCTAGAGTGATTTATCGTTATATCGAACGATTGCGAGGGCTGGGAAGTGAATCCTTAGCTTATTTCGATGCAGAACGTGTGGAAAAGGAGAATATCGCGTTTCCGAATCTCCTACAGTGATTTATCGTTATATCGAACGATTGCGAGGGCTGGGAAGTGAATCCTTAGCTTATTTCGATGCAGAACGTGTGGAGAAGGAGAATATCGCGTTTCCGAGCCTCCTAGAGTGATTTATCGTTATATCGAACGATTGCGAGGGCTGGGAAGTGAATCCTTAGCTTCTTTCGATGCAGAACGTGTGGAAAAGGTGAATATCGCGTTTCCGAGCCTCCTAGAGTGATTTATCGTTATATCGAACGATTGCGAGGGCTGGGAAGTGAATCCTTAGCTTATTTCGATGCAGAACGTGTGGAAAAGGAGAATATCGCGTTTCCGAATCTTCTACAGTGATTTATCGTTATATCGAACGATTGCGAGGGCTGGGAAGTGAATCCTTAGCTTATTTCGATGCAGAACGTGTGGAGAAGGAGAATATCGCGTTTCCGAGCCTCCTAGAGTGATTTATCGTTATATCGAACGATTGCGAGGGCTGGCAAGTGAATCCTTAGCTTCTTTCGATGCAGAACGTGTGGAAAAGGAGAATATCGCGTTTCCGAGCCTCCTAGAGTGATTTATCGTTATATCGAACGATTGCGAGGGCTGGGAAGTGAATCCTTAGCTTCTTTCGATGCAGAACGTGTGGCAAAGGTAAATATCGCGTTTCCGAGTCTCCTACAGTGATTTATCGTTATATCGAACGATTGCGAGGGCTGGCAAGTGAATCCTTAGCTTCTTTCGATGCAGAACGTGTGGCAAAGGTAAATATCGCGTTTCCGAGTCTCCTACAGTGATTTATCGTTATATCGAACGATTGCGAGGGCTGGGAAGTGAATCCTTAGCTTATTTCGATGCAGAACGTGTGGAAAAGGAGAATATCGCGTTTCCGAGCCTCCTAGAGTGATTTATCGTTATATCGAACGATTGCGAGGGCTGGGAAGTGAATCCTTAGCTTATTTCGATGCAGAACGTGTGGAAAAGGAGAATATCGCGTTTCCGAGCCTCCTAGAGTGATTTATCGTTATATCGAACGATTGCGAGGGCTGGAAAGTGAATCCTTAGCTTCTTTCGATGCAGAACGTGTGGCAAAGGTAAATATCGCGTTTCCGAGTCTCCTACAGTGATTTATCGTTATATCGAACGATTGCGAGGGCTGGGAAGTGAATCCTTACCTTCTTTCGATGCAGAACGTGTGGAAAAGGAGAATATCGCGTTTCCGAGCCTCCTAGAGTGATTTATCGTTATATCGAACGATTGCGAGGGCTGGCAAGTGAATCCTTAGCTTCTTTCGATGCAGAACGTGTGGCAAAGGTAAATATCGCGTTTCCGAGTCTCCTACAGTGATTTATCGTTATATCGAACGATTGCGAGGGCTGGGAAGTGAATCCTTAGCTTATTTCGATGCAGAACGTGTGGAAAAGGAGAATATCGCGTTTCCGAATCTCCTACAGTGATTTATCGTTATATCGAACGATTGCGAGGGCTGGGAAGTGAATCCTTAGCTTATTTCGATGCAGAACGTGTGGAGAAGGAGAATATCGCGTTTCCGAGCCTCCTAGAGTGATTTATCGTTATATCGAACGATTGCGAGGGCTGGGAAGTGAATCCTTAGCTTATTTCGATGCAGAACGTGTGGAAAAGGAGAATATCGCGTTTCCGAGCCTCCTAGAGTGATTTATCGTTATATCGAACGATTGCGAGGGCTGGGAAGTGAATCCTTAGCTTATTTCGATGCAGAACGTGTGGAAAAGGAGAATATCGCGTTTCCGAGCCTCCTAGAGTGATTTATCGTTATATCGAACGATTGCGAGGGCTGGGAAGTGAATCCTTAGCTTCTTTCGATGCAGAACGTGTGGCAAAGGTAAATATCGCGTTTCCGAGTCTCCTACAGTGATTTATCGTTATATCGAACGATTGCGAGGGCTGGGAAGTGAATCCTTAGCTTATTTCGATGCAGAACGTGTGGAAAAGGAGAATATCGCGTTTCCGAGCCTCCTAGAGTGATTTATCGTTATATCGAACGATTGCGAGGGCTGGGAAGTGAATCCTTAGCTTATTTCGATGCAGAACGTGTGGAAAAGGAGAATATCGCGTTTCCGAGCCTCCTAGAGTGATTTATCGTTATATCGAACGATTGCGAGGGCTGGAAAGTGAATCCTTAGCTTCTTTCGATGCAGAACGTGTGGCAAAGGTAAATATCGCGTTTCCGAGTCTCCTACAGTGATTTATCGTTATATCGAACGATTGCGAGGGCTGGGAAGTGAATCCTTACCTTCTTTCGATGCAGAACGTGTGGAAAAGGAGAATATCGCGTTTCCGAGCCTCCTAGAGTGATTTATCGTTATATCGAACGATTGCGAGGGCTGGCAAGTGAATCCTTAGCTTCTTTCGATGCAGAACGTGTGGCAAAGGTAAATATCGCGTTTCCGAGTCTCCTACAGTGATTTATCGTTATATCGAACGATTGCGAGGGCTGGGAAGTGAATCCTTAGCTTATTTCGATGCAGAACGTGTGGAAAAGGAGAATATCGCGTTTCCGAATCTCCTACAGTGATTTATCGTTATATCGAACGATTGCGAGGGCTGGGAAGTGAATCCTTAGCTTATTTCGATGCAGAACGTGTGGAGAAGGAGAATATCGCGTTTCCGAGCCTCCTAGAGTGATTTATCGTTATATCGAACGATTGCGAGGGCTGGGAAGTGAATCCTTAGCTTCTTTCGATGCAGAACGTGTGGAAAAGGTGAATATCGCGTTTCCGAGCCTCCTAGAGTGATTTATCGTTATATCGAACGATTGCGAGGGCTGGGAAGTGAATCCTTAGCTTATTTCGATGCAGAACGTGTGGAAAAGGAGAATATCGCGTTTCCGAATCTCCTACAGTGATTTATCGTTATATCGAACGATTGCGAGGGCTGGGAAGTGAATCCTTAGCTTATTTCGATGCAGAACGTGTGGAGAAGGAGAATATCGCGTTTCCGAGCCTCCTAGAGTGATTTATCGTTATATCGAACGATTGCGAGGGCTGGGAAGTGAATCCTTAGCTTCTTTCGATGCAGAACGTGTGGAAAAGGAGAATATCGCGTTTCCGAGCCTCCTAGAGTGATTTATCGTTATATCGAACGATTGCGAGGGCTGGGAAGTGAATCCTTAGCTTCTTTCGATGCAGAACGTGTGGCAAAGGTAAATATCGCGTTTCCGAGTCTCCTACAGTGATTTATCGTTATATCGAACGATTGCGAGGGCTGGCAAGTGAATCCTTAGCTTCTTTCGATGCAGAACGTGTGGCAAAGGTAAATATCGCGTTTCCGAGTCTCCTACAGTGATTTATCGTTATATCGAAAGATTGCGAGGGCTGGGAAGTGAATCCTTAGCTTATTTCGATGCAGAACGTGTGGAAAAGGAGAATATCGCGTTTCCGAGCCTCCTAGAGTGATTTATCGTTATATCGAACGATTGCGAGGGCTGGGAAGTGAATCCTTAGCTTATTTCGATGCAGAACGTGTGGAAAAGGAGAATATCGCGTTTCCGAGCCTCCTAGAGTGATTTATCGTTATATCGAACGATTGCGAGGGCTGGGAAGTGAATCCTTAGCTTATTTCGATGCAGAACGTGTGGAAAAGGAGAATATCGCGTTTCCGAGCCTCCTAGAGTGATTTATCGTTATATCGAACGATTGCGAGGGCTGGAAAGTGAATCCTTAGCTTCTTTCGATGCAGAACGTGTGGCAAAGGTAAATATCGCGTTTCCGAGTCTCCTACAGTGATTTATCGTTATATCGAACGATTGCGAGGGCTGGGAAGTGAATCCTTAGCTTCTTTCGATGCAGAACGTGTGGCAAAGGTAAATATCGCGTTTCCGCGTCTCCTACAGTGATTTATCGTTATATCGAACGATTGCGAGGGCTGGGAAGTGAATCCTTAGCTTATTTCGATGCAGAACGTGTGGAAAAGGAGAATATCGCGTTTCCGAGCCTCCTAGAGTGATTTATCGTTATATCGAACGATTGCGAGGGCTGGGAAGTGAATCCTTAGCTTATTTCGATGCAGAACGTGTGGAAAAGGAGAATATCGCGTTTCCGAGCCTCCTAGAGTGATTTATCGTTATATCGAACGATTGCGAGGGCTGGAAAGTGAATCCTTAGCTTCTTTCGATGCAGAACGTGTGGCAAAGGTAAATATCGCGTTTCCGAGTCTCCTACAGTGATTTATCGTTATATCGAACGATTGCGAGGGCTGGGAAGTGAATCCTTACCTTCTTTCGATGCAGAACGTGTGGAAAAGGAGAATATCGCGTTTCCGAGCCTCCTAGAGTGATTTATCGTTATATCGAACGATTGCGAGGGCTGGCAAGTGAATCCTTAGCTTCTTTCGATGCAGAACGTGTGGCAAAGGCAAATATCGCGTTTCCGAGTCTCCTACAGTGATTTATCGTTATATCGAACGATTGCGAGGGCTGGGAAGTGAATCCTTAGCTTCTTTCGATGCAGAACGTGTGGCAAAGGCAAATATCGCGTTTCCGAGTCTCCTACAGTGATTTATCGTTATATCGAACGATTGCGAGGGCTGGGAAGTGAATCCTTAGCTTATTTCGATGCAGAACGTGTGGAAAAGGAGAATATCGCGTTTCCGAGTCTCCTACAGTGATTTATCGTTATATCGAACGATTGCGAGGGCTGGGAAGTGAATCCTTAGCTTCTTTCGATGCAGAACGTGTGGCAAAGGCAAATATCGCGTTTCCGAGTCTCCTACAGTGATTTATCGTTATATCGAACGATTGCGAGGGCTGGGAAGTGAATCCTTAGCTTATTTCGATGCAGAACGTGTGGAAAAGGTGAATATCGCGTTTCCGAGTCTCCTACAGTGATTTATCGTTATATCGAACGATTGCGAGGGCTGGGAAGTGAATCCTTAGCTTCTTTCGATGCAGAACGTGTGGCAAAGGCAAATATCGCGTTTCCGAGTCTCCTACAGTGATTTATCGTTATATCGAACGATTGCGAGGGCTGGGAAGTGAATCCTTAGCTTCTTTCGATGCAGAACGTGTGGCAAAGGTAAATATCGCGTTTCCGAGTCTCCTACAGTGATTTATCGTTATATCGAACGATTGCGAGGGCTGGCAAGTGAATCCTTAGCTTCTTTCGATGCAGAACGTGTGGCAAAGGTAAATATCGCGTTTCCGAGTCTCCTACAGTGATTTATCGTTATATCGAACGATTGCGAGGGCTGGGAAGTGAATCCTTAGCTTATTTCGATGCAGAACGTGTGGAAAAGGAGAATATCGCGTTTCCGAGCCTCCTAGAGTGATTTATCGTTATATCGAACGATTGCGAGGGCTGGGAAGTGAATCCTTAGCTTATTTCGATGCAGAACGTGTGGAAAAGGAGAATATCGCGTTTCCGAGCCTCCTAGAGTGATTTATCGTTATATCGAACGATTGCGAGGGCTGGGAAGTGAATCCTTAGCTTATTTCGATGCAGAACGTGTGGCAAAGGTAAATATCGCGTTTCCGAGTCTCCTACAGTGATTTATCGTTATATCGAACGATTGCGAGGGCTGGGAAGTGAATCCTTAGCTTCTTTCGATGCAGAACGTGTGGCAAAGGTAAATATCGCGTTTCCGAGTCTCCTACAGTGATTTATCGTTATATCGAACGATTGCGAGGGCTGGGAAGTGAATCCTTAGCTTATTTCGATGCAGAACGTGTGGAAAAGGAGAATATCGCGTTTCCGAGCCTCCTAGAGTGATTTATCGTTATATCGAACGATTGCGAGGGCTGGGAAGTGAATCCTTAGCTTATTTCGATGCAGAACGTGTGGAAAAGGAGAATATCGCGTTTCCGAGCCTCCTAGAGTGATTTATCGTTATATCGAACGATTGCGAGGGCTGGAAAGTGAATCCTTAGCTTCTTTCGATGCAGAACGTGTGGAGAAGGAGAATATCGCGTTTCCGAGCCTCCTAGAGTGATTTATCGTTATATCGAACGATTGCGAGGGCTGGAAAGTGAATCCTTAGCTTCTTTCGATGCAGAACGTGTGGCAAAGGTAAATATCGCGTTTCCGAGTCTCCTACAGTGATTTATCGTTATATCGAACGATTGCGAGGGCTGGGAAGTGAATCCTTAGCTTCTTTCGATGCAGAACGTGTGGCAAAGGTAAATATCGCGTTTCCGAGTCTCCTACAGTGATTTATCGTTATATCGAACGATTGCGAGGGCTGGGAAGTGAATCCTTAGCTTATTTCGATGCAGAACGTGTGGAAAAGGAGAATATCGCGTTTCCGAGCCTCCTAGAGTGATTTATCGTTATATCGAACGATTGCGAGGGCTGGGAAGTGAATCCTTAGCTTATTTCGATGCAGAACGTGTGGAAAAGGAGAATATCGCGTTTCCGAGCCTCCTAGAGTGATTTATCGTTATATCGAACGATTGCGAGGGCTGGAAAGTGAATCCTTAGCTTCTTTCGATGCAGAACGTGTGGAGAAGGAGAATATCGCGTTTCCGAGCCTCCTAGAGTGATTTATCGTTATATCGAACGATTGCGAGGGCTGGGAAGTGAATCCTTAGCTTATTTCGATGCAGAACGTGTGGAAAAGGAGAATATCGCGTTTCCGAATCTCCTACAGTGATTTATCGTTATATCGAACGATTGCGAGGGCTGGGAAGTGAATCCTTAGCTTATTTCGATGCAGAACGTGTGGAGAAGGAGAATATCGCGTTTCCGAGCCTCCTAGAGTGATTTATCGTTATATCGAACGATTGCGAGGGCTGGGAAGTGAATCCTTAGCTTATTTCGATGCAGAACGTGTGGAAAAGGAGAATATCGCGTTTCCGAGCCTCCTAGAGTGATTTATCGTTATATCGAACGATTGCGAGGGCTGGGAAGTGAATCCTTAGCTTCTTTCGATGCAGAACGTGTGGCAAAGGTAAATATCGCGTTTCCGAGTCTCCTACAGTGATTTATCGTTATATCGAACGATTGCGAGGGCTGGGAAGTGAATCCTTAGCTTCTTTCGATGCAGAACGTGTGGCAAAGGTAAATATCGCGTTTCCGAGTCTCCTACAGTGATTTATCGTTATATCGAACGATTGCGAGGGCTGGGAAGTGAATCCTTAGCTTATTTCGATGCAGAACGTGTGGAAAAGGAGAATATCGCGTTTCCGAGCCTCCTAGAGTGATTTATCGTTATATCGAACGATTGCGAGGGCTGGGAAGTGAATCCTTAGCTTATTTCGATGCAGAACGTGTGGAAAAGGAGAATATCGCGTTTCCGAGCCTCCTAGAGTGATTTATCGTTATATCGAACGATTGCGAGGGCTGGAAAGTGAATCCTTAGCTTCTTTCGATGCAGAACGTGTGGCAAAGGTAAATATCGCGTTTCCGAGTCTCCTACAGTGATTTATCGTTATATCGAACGATTGCGAGGGCTGGGAAGTGAATCCTTACCTTCTTTCGATGCAGAACGTGTGGAAAAGGAGAATATCGCGTTTCCGAGCCTCCTAGAGTGATTTATCGTTATATCGAACGATTGCGAGGGCTGGCAAGTGAATCCTTAGCTTCTTTCGATGCAGAACGTGTGGCAAAGGTAAATATCGCGTTTCCGAGTCTCCTACAGTGATTTATCGTTATATCGAACGATTGCGAGGGCTGGGAAGTGAATCCTTAGCTTATTTCGATGCAGAACGTGTGGAAAAGGAGAATATCGCGTTTCCGAATCTCCTACAGTGATTTATCGTTATATCGAACGATTGCGAGGGCTGGGAAGTGAATCCTTAGCTTATTTCGATGCAGAACGTGTGGAGAAGGAGAATATCGCGTTTCCGAGCCTCCTAGAGTGATTTATCGTTATATCGAACGATTGCGAGGGCTGGGAAGTGAATCCTTAGCTTCTTTCGATGCAGAACGTGTGGAAAAGGTGAATATCGCGTTTCCGAGCCTCCTAGAGTGATTTATCGTTATATCGAACGATTGCGAGGGCTGGGAAGTGAATCCTTAGCTTATTTCGATGCAGAACGTGTGGAAAAGGAGAATATCGCGTTTCCGAATCTCCTACAGTGATTTATCGTTATATCGAACGATTGCGAGGGCTGGGAAGTGAATCCTTAGCTTATTTCGATGCAGAACGTGTGGAAAAGGAGAATATCGCGTTTCCGAGCCTCCTAGAGTGATTTATCGTTATATCGAACGATTGCGAGGGCTGGCAAGTGAATCCTTAGCTTATTTCGATGCAGAACGTGTGGAAAAGGAGAATATCGCGTTTCCGAGCCTCCTAGAGTGATTTATCGTTATATCGAACGATTGCGAGGGCTGGGAAGTGAATCCTTAGCTTATTTCGATGCAGAACGTGTGGAAAAGGAGAATATCGCGTTTCCGAGCCTCCTAGAGTGATTTATAGTTATATCGAACGATTGCGAGGGCTGGAAAGTGAATCCTTAGCTTCTTTCGATGCAGAACGTGTGGCAAAGGTAAATATCGCGTTTCCGAGTCTCCTACAGTGATTTATCGTTATATCGAACGATTGCGAGGGCTGGGAAGTGAATCCTTACCTTCTTTCGATGCAGAACGTGTGGAAAAGGAGAATATCGCGTTTCCGAGCCTCCTAGAGTGATTTATCGTTATATCGAACGATTGCGAGGGCTGGCAAGTGAATCCTTAGCTTCTTTCGATGCAGAACGTGTGGCAAAGGTAAATATCGCGTTTCCGAGTCTCCTACAGTGATTTATCGTTATATCGAACGATTGCGAGGGCTGGGAAGTGAATCCTTAGCTTCTTTCGATGCAGAACGTGTGGCAAAGGCAAATATCGCGTTTCCGAGTCTCCTACAGTGATTTATCGTTATATCGAACGATTGCGAGGGCTGGGAAGTGAATCCTTAGCTTATTTCGATGCAGAACGTGTGGAAAAGGTGAATATCGCGTTTCCGAGTCTCCTACAGTGATTTATCGTTATATCGAACGATTGCGAGGGCTGGGAAGTGAATCCTTAGCTTATTTCGATGCAGAACGTGTGGAAAAGGAGAATATCGCGTTTCCGAGCCTCCTAGAGTGATTTATCGTTATATCGAACGATTGCGAGGGCTGGCAAGTGAATCCTTAGCTTCTTTCGATGCAGAACGTGTGGCAAAGGTAAATATCGCGTTTCCGAGTCTCCTACAGTGATTTATCGTTATATCGAACGATTGCGAGGGCTGGGAAGTGAATCCTTAGCTTCTTTCGATGCAGAACGTGTGGCAAAGGCAAATATCGCGTTTCCGAGTCTCCTACAGTGATTTATCGTTATATCGAACGATTGCGAGGGCTGGGAAGTGAATCCTTAGCTTCTTTCGATGCAGAACGTGTGGCAAAGGCAAATATCGCGTTTCCGAGTCTCCTACAGTGATTTATCGTTATATCGAACGATTGCGAGGGCTGGGAAGTGAATCCTTAGCTTATTTCGATGCAGAACGTGTGGAAAAGGAGAATATCGCGTTTCCGAGCCTCCTAGAGTGATTTATCGTTATATCGAACGATTGCGAGGGCGGGGAAGTGAATCCTTAGCTTATTTCGATGCAGAACGTGTGGAAAAGGTGAATATCGCGTTTCCGAGCCTCCTAGAGTGATTTATCGTTATATCGAACGATTGCGAGGGCTGGCAAGTGAATCCTTAGCTTCTTTCGATGCAGAACGTGTGGCAAAGGTAAATATCGCGTTTCCGAGTCTCCTACAGTGATTTATCGTTATATCGAACGATTGCGAGGGCTGGGAAGTGAATCCTTAGCTTCTTTCGATGCAGAACGTGTGGCAAAGGCAAATATCGCGTTTCCGAGTCTCCTACAGTGATTTATCGTTATATCGAACGATTGCGAGGGCTGGGAAGTGAATCCTTAGCTTCTTTCGATGCAGAACGTGTGGCAAAGGCAAATATCGCGTTTCCGAGTCTCCTACAGTGATTTATCGTTATATCGAACGATTGCGAGGGCTGGGAAGTGAATCCTTAGCTTATTTCGATGCAGAACGTGTGGAAAAGGAGAATATCGCGTTTCCGAGCCTCCTAGAGTGATTTATCGTTATATCGAACGATTGCGAGGGCTGGGAAGTGAATCCTTAGCTTATTTCGATGCAGAACGTGTGGAAAAGGAGAATATCGCGTTTCCGAGCCTCCTAGAGTGATTTATCGTTATATCGAACGATTGCGAGGGCTGGGAAGTGAATCCTTAGCTTCCTTCGATGCAGAACGTGTGGAAAAGGAGAATATCGCGTTTCCGAGCCACCTAGAGTGATTTATCGTTATATCGAACGATTGCGAGGGCTGTGAAGTGAATCCTTAGCTTATTTCGATGCAGAACGTGTGGGAAAGGAGAATATCGCGTTTCCGAGCCTCCTAGAGTGATTTATCGTTATATCGAACGATTGCGAGGGCTGGGAAGTGAATCCTTAGCTTCCTTCGATGCAGAACGTGTGGAAAAGGAGAATATCGCGTTTCCGAGCCACCTAGAGTGATTTATCGTTATATCGAACGATTGCGAGGGCTGTGAAGTGAATCCTTAGCTTATTTCGATGCAGAACGTGTGGGAAAGGAGAATATCGCGTTTCCGAGCCTCCTAGAGTGATTTATCGTTATATCGAACGATTGCGAGGGCTGGGAAGTGAATCCTTAGCTTCCTTCGATGCAGAACGTGTGGAAAAGGAGAATATCGCGTTTCCGAGCCACCTAGAGTGATTTATCGTTATATCGAACGATTGCGAGGGCTGTGAAGTGAATCCTTAGCTTATTTCGATGCAGAACGTGTGGGAAAGGAGAATATCGCGTTTCCGAGTCTCCTACAGTGATTTATCGTTATATCGAACGATTGCGAGGGCTGGGAAGTGAATCCTTAGCTTCTTTCGATGCAGAACGTGTGGAAAAGGTGAATATCGCGTTTCCGAGCCTCCTAGAGTGATTTATCGTTATATCGAACGATTGCTACGGCTGGGAAGTGAATCCTTAGCTTCTTTGGATGCAGAACGTGTGGGAAAGGAGAATATCGCGTTTCCGAGCCTCCTAGAGTGATTTATCGTTATATCGAACGATTGCGAGGGCTGGGAAGTGAATCCTTAGCTTCTTTCGATGCAGAACGTGTGGCAAAGGTAAATATCGCGTTTCTGAGTCTCCTACAGTGATTTATCGTTATATCGAACGATTGCGAGGGCTGGGAAGTGATTCCTTAGCTTATTTCGATGCAGAACGTGTGGAAAAGGAGAATATCGCGTTTCCGAGCCTCCTAGAGTGATTTATCGTTATATCGAACGATTGCGAGGGCTGTGAAGTGAATCCTTAGCTTATTTCGATGCAGAACGTGTGGGAAAGGAGAATATCGCGTTTCCGAGTCTCCTACAGTGATTTATCGTTATATCGAACGATTGCGAGGGCTGGGAAGTGAATCCTTAGCTTATTTCGATGCAGAACGTGTGGCAAAGGTAAATATCGCGTTTCCGAGTCTCCTACAGTGATTTATCGTTATATCGAACGATTGCGAGGGCTGGGAAGTGAATCCTTAGCTTCTTTCGATGCAGAACGTGTGGCAAAGGCAAATATCGCGTTTCCGAGTCTCCTACAGTGATTTATCGTTATATCGAACGATTGCGAGGGCTGGGAAGTGAATCCTTAGCTTCTTTCGATGCAGAACGTGTGGCAAAGGCAAATATCGCGTTTCCGAGTCTCCTACAGTGATTTATCGTTATATCGAACGATTGCGAGGGCTGGGAAGTGAATCCTTAGCTTATTTCGATGCAGAACGTGTGGAAAAGGAGAATATCGCGTTTCCGAGCCTCCTAGAGTGATTTATCGTTATATCGAACGATTGCGAGGGCTGGGAAGTGAATCCTTAGCTTATTTCGATGCAGAACGTGTGGAAAAGGAGAATATCGCGTTTCCGAGCCTCCTAGAGTGATTTATCGTTATATCGAACGATTGCGAGGGCTGGGAAGTGAATCCTTAGCTTCCTTCGATGCAGAACGTGTGGAAAAGGAGAATATCGCGTTTCCGAGCCACCTAGAGTGATTTATCGTTATATCGAACGATTGCGAGGGCTGTGAAGTGAATCCTTAGCTTATTTCGATGCAGAACGTGTGGGAAAGGAGAATATCGCGTTTCCGAGTCTCCTACAGTGATTTATCGTTATATCGAACGATTGCGAGGGCTGGGAAGTGAATCCTTAGCTTATTTCGGTGCAGAACGTGTGGAAAAGGTGAATATCGCGTTTCCGAGTCTCCTACAGTGATTTATCGTTATATCGAACGATTGCGAGGGCTGGGAAGTGAATCCTTAGCTTATTTCGATGCAGAACGTGTGGAAAAGGAGAATATCGCGTTTCCGAGCCTCCTAGAGTGATTTATCGTTATATCGAACGATTGCGAGGGCTGGCAAGTGAATCCTTAGCTTCTTTCGATGCAGAACGTGTGGCAAAGGTAAATATCGCGTTTCCGAGTCTCCTACAGTGATTTATCGTTATATCGAACGATTGCGAGGGCTGGGAAGTGAATCCTTAGCTTCTTTCGATGCAGAACGTGTGGCAAAGGCAAATATCGCGTTTCCGAGTCTCCTACAGTGATTTATCGTTATATCGAACGATTGCGAGGGCTGGGAAGTGAATCCTTAGCTTCTTTCGATGCAGAACGTGTGGCAAAGGCAAATATCGCGTTTCCGAGTCTCCTACAGTGATTTATCGTTATATCGAACGATTGCGAGGGCTGGGAAGTGAATCCTTAGCTTATTTCGATGCAGAACGTGTGGAAAAGGAGAATATCGCGTTTCCGAGCCTCCTAGAGTGATTTATCGTTATATCGAACGATTGCGAGGGCGGGGAAGTGAATCCTTAGCTTATTTCGATGCAGAACGTGTGGAAAAGGTGAATATCGCGTTTCCGAGCCTCCTAGAGTGATTTATCGTTATATCGAACGATTGCGAGGGCTGGCAAGTGAATCCTTAGCTTCTTTCGATGCAGAACGTGTGGCAAAGGTAAATATCGCGTTTCCGAGTCTCCTACAGTGATTTATCGTTATATCGAACGATTGCGAGGGCTGGGAAGTGAATCCTTAGCTTCTTTCGATGCAGAACGTGTGGCAAAGGCAAATATCGCGTTTCCGAGTCTCCTACAGTGATTTATCGTTATATCGAACGATTGCGAGGGCTGGGAAGTGAATCCTTAGCTTCTTTCGATGCAGAACGTGTGGCAAAGGCAAATATCGCGTTTCCGAGTCTCCTACAGTGATTTATCGTTATATCGAACGATTGCGAGGGCTGGGAAGTGAATCCTTAGCTTATTTCGATGCAGAACGTGTGGAAAAGGAGAATATCGCGTTTCCGAGCCTCCTAGAGTGATTTATCGTTATATCGAACGATTGCGAGGGCTGGGAAGTGAATCCTTAGCTTATTTCGATGCAGAACGTGTGGAAAAGGAGAATATCGCGTTTCCGAGCCTCCTAGAGTGATTTATCGTTATATCGAACGATTGCGAGGGCTGGGAAGTGAATCCTTAGCTTCCTTCGATGCAGAACGTGTGGAAAAGGAGAATATCGCGTTTCCGAGCCACCTAGAGTGATTTATCGTTATATCGAACGATTGCGAGGGCTGTGAAGTGAATCCTTAGCTTATTTCGATGCAGAACGTGTGGGAAAGGAGAATATCGCGTTTCCGAGCCTCCTAGAGTGATTTATCGTTATATCGAACGATTGCGAGGGCTGGGAAGTGAATCCTTAGCTTCCTTCGATGCAGAACGTGTGGAAAAGGAGAATATCGCGTTTCCGAGCCACCTAGAGTGATTTATCGTTATATCGAACGATTGCGAGGGCTGTGAAGTGAATCCTTAGCTTATTTCGATGCAGAACGTGTGGGAAAGGAGAATATCGCGTTTCCGAGCCTCCTAGAGTGATTTATCGTTATATCGAACGATTGCGAGGGCTGGGAAGTGAATCCTTAGCTTCTTTCGATGCAGAACGTGTGGCAAAGGTAAATATCGCGTTTCCGAGTCTCCTACAGTGATTTATCGTTATATCGAACGATTGCGAGGGCTGGGAAGTGAATCCTTAGCTTCTTTCGATGCAGAACGTGTGGCAAAGGTAAATATCGCGTTTCCGAGTCTCCTACAGTGATTTATCGTTATATCGAACGATTGCGAGGGCTGGGAAGTGAATCCTTAGCTTATTTCGATGCAGAACGTGTGGAAAAGGAGAATATCGCGTTTCCGAGCCTCCTAGAGTGATTTATCGTTATATCGAACGATTGCGAGGGCTGGGAAGTGAATCCTTAGCTTATTTCGATGCAGAACGTGTGGAAAAGGAGAATATCGCGTTTCCGAGCCTCCTAGAGTGATTTATCGTTATATCGAACGATTGCGAGGGCTGGAAAGTGAATCCTTAGCTTCTTTCGATGCAGAACGTGTGGAGAAGGAGAATATCGCGTTTCCGAGCCTCCTAGAGTGATTTATCGTTATATCGAACGATTGCGAGGGCTGGGAAGTGAATCCTTAGCTTATTTCGATGCAGAACGTGTGGAAAAGGAGAATATCGCGTTTCCGAATCTCCTACAGTGATTTATCGTTATATCGAACGATTGCGAGGGCTGGGAAGTGAATCCTTAGCTTATTTCGATGCAGAACGTGTGGAGAAGGAGAATATCGCGTTTCCGAGCCTCCTAGAGTGATTTATCGTTATATCGAACGATTGCGAGGGCTGGGAAGTGAATCCTTAGCTTATTTCGATGCAGAACGTGTGGAAAAGGAGAATATCGCGTTTCCGAGCCTCCTAGAGTGATTTATCGTTATATCGAACGATTGCGAGGGCTGGGAAGTGAATCCTTAGCTTCTTTCGATGCAGAACGTGTGGCAAAGGTAAATATCGCGTTTCCGAGTCTCCTACAGTGATTTATCGTTATATCGAACGATTGCGAGGGCTGGGAAGTGAATCCTTAGCTTCTTTCGATGCAGAACGTGTGGCAAAGGTAAATATCGCGTTTCCGAGTCTCCTACAGTGATTTATCGTTATATCGAACGATTGCGAGGGCTGGGAAGTGAATCCTTAGCTTATTTCGATGCAGAACGTGTGGAAAAGGAGAATATCGCGTTTCCGAGCCTCCTAGAGTGATTTATCGTTATATCGAACGATTGCGAGGGCTGGGAAGTGAATCCTTAGCTTATTTCGATGCAGAACGTGTGGAAAAGGAGAATATCGCGTTTCCGAGCCTCCTAGAGTGATTTATCGTTATATCGAACGATTGCGAGGGCTGGAAAGTGAATCCTTAGCTTCTTTCGATGCAGAACGTGTGGCAAAGGTAAATATCGCGTTTCCGAGTCTCCTACAGTGATTTATCGTTATATCGAACGATTGCGAGGGCTGGGAAGTGAATCCTTACCTTCTTTCGATGCAGAACGTGTGGAAAAGGAGAATATCGCGTTTCCGAGCCTCCTAGAGTGATTTATCGTTATATCGAACGATTGCGAGGGCTGGCAAGTGAATCCTTAGCTTCTTTCGATGCAGAACGTGTGGCAAAGGTAAATATCGCGTTTCCGAGTCTCCTACAGTGATTTATCGTTATATCGAACGATTGCGAGGGCTGGGAAGTGAATCCTTAGCTTATTTCGATGCAGAACGTGTGGAAAAGGAGAATATCGCGTTTCCGAATCTCCTACAGTGATTTATCGTTATATCGAACGATTGCGAGGGCTGGGAAGTGAATCCTTAGCTTATTTCGATGCAGAACGTGTGGAGAAGGAGAATATCGCGTTTCCGAGCCTCCTAGAGTGATTTATCGTTATATCGAACGATTGCGAGGGCTGGGAAGTGAATCCTTAGCTTCTTTCGATGCAGAACGTGTGGAAAAGGTGAATATCGCGTTTCCGAGCCTCCTAGAGTGATTTATCGTTATATCGAACGATTGCGAGGGCTGGGAAGTGAATCCTTAGCTTATTTCGATGCAGAACGTGTGGAAAAGGAGAATATCGCGTTTCCGAATCTCCTACAGTGATTTATCGTTATATCGAACGATTGCGAGGGCTGGGAAGTGAATCCTTAGCTTATTTCGATGCAGAACGTGTGGAAAAGGAGAATATCGCGTTTCCGAGCCTCCTAGAGTGATTTATCGTTATATCGAACGATTGCGAGGGCTGGCAAGTGAATCCTTAGCTTATTTCGATGCAGAACGTGTGGAAAAGGAGAATATCGCGTTTCCGAGCCTCCTAGAGTGATTTATCGTTATATCGAACGATTGCGAGGGCTGGGAAGTGAATCCTTAGCTTATTTCGATGCAGAACGTGTGGAAAAGGAGAATATCGCGTTTCCGAGCCTCCTAGAGTGATTTATAGTTATATCGAACGATTGCGAGGGCTGGAAAGTGAATCCTTAGCTTCTTTCGATGCAGAACGTGTGGCAAAGGTAAATATCGCGTTTCCGAGTCTCCTACAGTGATTTATCGTTATATCGAACGATTGCGAGGGCTGGGAAGTGAATCCTTACCTTCTTTCGATGCAGAACGTGTGGAAAAGGAGAATATCGCGTTTCCGAGCCTCCTAGAGTGATTTATCGTTATATCGAACGATTGCGAGGGCTGGCAAGTGAATCCTTAGCTTCTTTCGATGCAGAACGTGTGGCAAAGGTAAATATCGCGTTTCCGAGTCTCCTACAGTGATTTATCGTTATATCGAACGATTGCGAGGGCTGGGAAGTGAATCCTTAGCTTCTTTCGATGCAGAACGTGTGGCAAAGGCAAATATCGCGTTTCCGAGTCTCCTACAGTGATTTATCGTTATATCGAACGATTGCGAGGGCTGGGAAGTGAATCCTTAGCTTATTTCGATGCAGAACGTGTGGAAAAGGTGAATATCGCGTTTCCGAGTCTCCTACAGTGATTTATCGTTATATCGAACGATTGCGAGGGCTGGGAAGTGAATCCTTAGCTTATTTCGATGCAGAACGTGTGGAAAAGGAGAATATCGCGTTTCCGAGCCTCCTAGAGTGATTTATCGTTATATCGAACGATTGCGAGGGCTGGCAAGTGAATCCTTAGCTTCTTTCGATGCAGAACGTGTGGCAAAGGTAAATATCGCGTTTCCGAGTCTCCTACAGTGATTTATCGTTATATCGAACGATTGCGAGGGCTGGGAAGTGAATCCTTAGCTTCTTTCGATGCAGAACGTGTGGCAAAGGCAAATATCGCGTTTCCGAGTCTCCTACAGTGATTTATCGTTATATCGAACGATTGCGAGGGCTGGGAAGTGAATCCTTAGCTTATTTCGATGCAGAACGTGTGGAAAAGGAGAATATCGCGTTTCCGAGCCTCCTAGAGTGATTTATCGTTATATCGAACGATTGCGAGGGCGGGGAAGTGAATCCTTAGCTTATTTCGATGCAGAACGTGTGGAAAAGGTGAATATCGCGTTTCCGAGCCTCCTAGAGTGATTTATCGTTATATCGAACGATTGCGAGGGCTGGCAAGTGAATCCTTAGCTTCTTTCGATGCAGAACGTGTGGCAAAGGTAAATATCGCGTTTCCGAGTCTCCTACAGTGATTTATCGTTATATCGAACGATTGCGAGGGCTGGGAAGTGAATCCTTAGCTTCTTTCGATGCAGAACGTGTGGCAAAGGCAAATATCGCGTTTCCGAGTCTCCTACAGTGATTTATCGTTATATCGAACGATTGCGAGGGCTGGGAAGTGAATCCTTAGCTTCTTTCGATGCAGAACGTGTGGCAAAGGCAAATATCGCGTTTCCGAGTCTCCTACAGTGATTTATCGTTATATCGAACGATTGCGAGGGCTGGGAAGTGAATCCTTAGCTTATTTCGATGCAGAACGTGTGGAAAAGGAGAATATCGCGTTTCCGAGCCTCCTAGAGTGATTTATCGTTATATCGAACGATTGCGAGGGCTGGGAAGTGAATCCTTAGCTTATTTCGATGCAGAACGTGTGGAAAAGGAGAATATCGCGTTTCCGAGCCTCCTAGAGTGATTTATCGTTATATCGAACGATTGCGAGGGCTGGGAAGTGAATCCTTAGCTTCCTTCGATGCAGAACGTGTGGAAAAGGAGAATATCGCGTTTCCGAGCCACCTAGAGTGATTTATCGTTATATCGAACGATTGCGAGGGCTGTGAAGTGAATCCTTAGCTTATTTCGATGCAGAACGTGTGGGAAAGGAGAATATCGCGTTTCCGAGCCTCCTAGAGTGATTTATCGTTATATCGAACGATTGCGAGGGCTGGGAAGTGAATCCTTAGCTTCCTTCGATGCAGAACGTGTGGAAAAGGAGAATATCGCGTTTCCGAGCCACCTAGAGTGATTTATCGTTATATCGAACGATTGCGAGGGCTGTGAAGTGAATCCTTAGCTTATTTCGATGCAGAACGTGTGGGAAAGGAGAATATCGCGTTTCCGAGCCTCCTAGAGTGATTTATCGTTATATCGAACGATTGCGAGGGCTGGGAAGTGAATCCTTAGCTTCCTTCGATGCAGAACGTGTGGAAAAGGAGAATATCGCGTTTCCGAGCCACCTAGAGTGATTTATCGTTATATCGAACGATTGCGAGGGCTGTGAAGTGAATCCTTAGCTTATTTCGATGCAGAACGTGTGGGAAAGGAGAATATCGCGTTTCCGAGTCTCCTACAGTGATTTATCGTTATATCGAACGATTGCGAGGGCTGGGAAGTGAATCCTTAGCTTCTTTCGATGCAGAACGTGTGGAAAAGGTGAATATCGCGTTTCCGAGCCTCCTAGAGTGATTTATCGTTATATCGAACGATTGCTACGGCTGGGAAGTGAATCCTTAGCTTCTTTGGATGCAGAACGTGTGGGAAAGGAGAATATCGCGTTTCCGAGCCTCCTAGAGTGATTTATCGTTATATCGAACGATTGCGAGGGCTGGGAAGTGAATCCTTAGCTTCTTTCGATGCAGAACGTGTGGCAAAGGTAAATATCGCGTTTCTGAGTCTCCTACAGTGATTTATCGTTATATCGAACGATTGCGAGGGCTGGGAAGTGATTCCTTAGCTTATTTCGATGCAGAACGTGTGGAAAAGGAGAATATCGCGTTTCCGAGCCTCCTAGAGTGATTTATCGTTATATCGAACGATTGCGAGGGCTGTGAAGTGAATCCTTAGCTTATTTCGATGCAGAACGTGTGGGAAAGGAGAATATCGCGTTTCCGAGTCTCCTACAGTGATTTATCGTTATATCGAACGATTGCGAGGGCTGGGAAGTGAATCCTTAGCTTATTTCGATGCAGAACGTGTGGCAAAGGTAAATATCGCGTTTCCGAGTCTCCTACAGTGATTTATCGTTATATCGAACGATTGCGAGGGCTGGGAAGTGAATCCTTAGCTTCTTTCGATGCAGAACGTGTGGCAAAGGCAAATATCGCGTTTCCGAGTCTCCTACAGTGATTTATCGTTATATCGAACGATTGCGAGGGCTGGGAAGTGAATCCTTAGCTTCTTTCGATGCAGAACGTGTGGCAAAGGCAAATATCGCGTTTCCGAGTCTCCTACAGTGATTTATCGTTATATCGAACGATTGCGAGGGCTGGGAAGTGAATCCTTAGCTTATTTCGATGCAGAACGTGTGGAAAAGGAGAATATCGCGTTTCCGAGCCTCCTAGAGTGATTTATCGTTATATCGAACGATTGCGAGGGCTGGGAAGTGAATCCTTAGCTTATTTCGATGCAGAACGTGTGGAAAAGGAGAATATCGCGTTTCCGAGCCTCCTAGAGTGATTTATCGTTATATCGAACGATTGCGAGGGCTGGGAAGTGAATCCTTAGCTTCCTTCGATGCAGAACGTGTGGAAAAGGAGAATATCGCGTTTCCGAGCCACCTAGAGTGATTTATCGTTATATCGAACGATTGCGAGGGCTGTGAAGTGAATCCTTAGCTTATTTCGATGCAGAACGTGTGGGAAAGGAGAATATCGCGTTTCCGAGTCTCCTACAGTGATTTATCGTTATATCGAACGATTGCGAGGGCTGGGAAGTGAATCCTTAGCTTATTTCGGTGCAGAACGTGTGGAAAAGGTGAATATCGCGTTTCCGAGTCTCCTACAGTGATTTATCGTTATATCGAACGATTGCGAGGGCTGGGAAGTGAATCCTTAGCTTATTTCGATGCAGAACGTGTGGAAAAGGAGAATATCGCGTTTCCGAGCCTCCTAGAGTGATTTATCGTTATATCGAACGATTGCGAGGGCTGGCAAGTGAATCCTTAGCTTCTTTCGATGCAGAACGTGTGGCAAAGGTAAATATCGCGTTTCCGAGTCTCCTACAGTGATTTATCGTTATATCGAACGATTGCGAGGGCTGGGAAGTGAATCCTTAGCTTCTTTCGATGCAGAACGTGTGGCAAAGGCAAATATCGCGTTTCCGAGTCTCCTACAGTGATTTATCGTTATATCGAACGATTGCGAGGGCTGGGAAGTGAATCCTTAGCTTCTTTCGATGCAGAACGTGTGGCAAAGGCAAATATCGCGTTTCCGAGTCTCCTACAGTGATTTATCGTTATATCGAACGATTGCGAGGGCTGGGAAGTGAATCCTTAGCTTATTTCGATGCAGAACGTGTGGAAAAGGAGAATATCGCGTTTCCGAGCCTCCTAGAGTGATTTATCGTTATATCGAACGATTGCGAGGGCGGGGAAGTGAATCCTTAGCTTATTTCGATGCAGAACGTGTGGAAAAGGTGAATATCGCGTTTCCGAGCCTCCTAGAGTGATTTATCGTTATATCGAACGATTGCGAGGGCTGGCAAGTGAATCCTTAGCTTCTTTCGATGCAGAACGTGTGGCAAAGGTAAATATCGCGTTTCCGAGTCTCCTACAGTGATTTATCGTTATATCGAACGATTGCGAGGGCTGGGAAGTGAATCCTTAGCTTCTTTCGATGCAGAACGTGTGGCAAAGGCAAATATCGCGTTTCCGAGTCTCCTACAGTGATTTATCGTTATATCGAACGATTGCGAGGGCTGGGAAGTGAATCCTTAGCTTCTTTCGATGCAGAACGTGTGGCAAAGGCAAATATCGCGTTTCCGAGTCTCCTACAGTGATTTATCGTTATATCGAACGATTGCGAGGGCTGGGAAGTGAATCCTTAGCTTATTTCGATGCAGAACGTGTGGAAAAGGAGAATATCGCGTTTCCGAGCCTCCTAGAGTGATTTATCGTTATATCGAACGATTGCGAGGGCTGGGAAGTGAATCCTTAGCTTATTTCGATGCAGAACGTGTGGAAAAGGAGAATATCGCGTTTCCGAGCCTCCTAGAGTGATTTATCGTTATATCGAACGATTGCGAGGGCTGGGAAGTGAATCCTTAGCTTCCTTCGATGCAGAACGTGTGGAAAAGGAGAATATCGCGTTTCCGAGCCACCTAGAGTGATTTATCGTTATATCGAACGATTGCGAGGGCTGTGAAGTGAATCCTTAGCTTATTTCGATGCAGAACGTGTGGGAAAGGAGAATATCGCGTTTCCGAGCCTCCTAGAGTGATTTATCGTTATATCGAACGATTGCGAGGGCTGGGAAGTGAATCCTTAGCTTCCTTCGATGCAGAACGTGTGGAAAAGGAGAATATCGCGTTTCCGAGCCACCTAGAGTGATTTATCGTTATATCGAACGATTGCGAGGGCTGTGAAGTGAATCCTTAGCTTATTTCGATGCAGAACGTGTGGGAAAGGAGAATATCGCGTTTCCGAGCCTCCTAGAGTGATTTATCGTTATATCGAACGATTGCGAGGGCTGGGAAGTGAATCCTTAGCTTCCTTCGATGCAGAACGTGTGGAAAAGGAGAATATCGCGTTTCCGAGCCACCTAGAGTGATTTATCGTTATATCGAACGATTGCGAGGGCTGTGAAGTGAATCCTTAGCTTATTTCGATGCAGAACGTGTGGGAAAGGAGAATATCGCGTTTCCGAGTCTCCTACAGTGATTTATCGTTATATCGAACGATTGCGAGGGCTGGGAAGTGAATCCTTAGCTTCTTTCGATGCAGAACGTGTGGAAAAGGTGAATATCGCGTTTCCGAGCCTCCTAGAGTGATTTATCGTTATATCGAACGATTGCTACGGCTGGGAAGTGAATCCTTAGCTTCTTTGGATGCAGAACGTGTGGGAAAGGAGAATATCGCGTTTCCGAGCCTCCTAGAGTGATTTATCGTTATATCGAACGATTGCGAGGGCTGGGAAGTGAATCCTTAGCTTCTTTCGATGCAGAACGTGTGGCAAAGGTAAATATCGCGTTTCTGAGTCTCCTACAGTGATTTATCGTTATATCGAACGATTGCGAGGGCTGGGAAGTGATTCCTTAGCTTATTTCGATGCAGAACGTGTGGAAAAGGAGAATATCGCGTTTCCGAGCCTCCTAGAGTGATTTATCGTTATATCGAACGATTGCGAGGGCTGTGAAGTGAATCCTTAGCTTATTTCGATGCAGAACGTGTGGGAAAGGAGAATATCGCGTTTCCGAGTCTCCTACAGTGATTTATCGTTATATCGAACGATTGCGAGGGCTGGGAAGTGAATCCTTAGCTTCTTTCGATGCAGAACGTGTGGCAAAGGCAAATATCGCGTTTCCGAGTCTCCTACAGTGATTTATCGTTATATCGAACGATTGCGAGGGCTGGGAAGTGAATCCTTAGCTTCTTTCGATGCAGAACGTGTGGCAAAGGCAAATATCGCGTTTCCGAGTCTCCTACAGTGATTTATCGTTATATCGAACGATTGCGAGGGCTGGGAAGTGAATCCTTAGCTTATTTCGATGCAGAACGTGTGGAAAAGGAGAATATCGCGTTTCCGAGCCTCCTAGAGTGATTTATCGTTATATCGAACGATTGCGAGGGCTGGGAAGTGAATCCTTAGCTTATTTCGATGCAGAACGTGTGGAAAAGGAGAATATCGCGTTTCCGAGCCTCCTAGAGTGATTTATCGTTATATCGAACGATTGCGAGGGCTGGGAAGTGAATCCTTAGCTTCCTTCGATGCAGAACGTGTGGAAAAGGAGAATATCGCGTTTCCGAGCCACCTAGAGTGATTTATCGTTATATCGAACGATTGCGAGGGCTGTGAAGTGAATCCTTAGCTTATTTCGATGCAGAACGTGTGGGAAAGGAGAATATCGCGTTTCCGAGTCTCCTACAGTGATTTATCGTTATATCGAACGATTGCGAGGGCTGGGAAGTGAATCCTTAGCTTCTTTCGATGCAGAACGTGTGGAAAAGGTGAATATCGCGTTTCCGAGCCTCCTAGAGTGATTTATCGTTATATCGAACGATTGCTACGGCTGGGAAGTGAATCCTTAGCTTCTTTGGATGCAGAACGTGTGGGAAAGGAGAATATCGCGTTTCCGAGCCTCCTAGAGTGATTTATCGTTATATCGAACGATTGCGAGGGCTGGGAAGTGAATCCTTAGCTTCTTTCGATGCAGAACGTGTGGCAAAGGTAAATATCGCGTTTCTGAGTCTCCTACAGTGATTTATCGTTATATCGAACGATTGCGAGGGCTGGGAAGTGATTCCTTAGCTTATTTCGATGCAGAACGTGTGGAAAAGGAGAATATCGCGTTTCCGAGCCTCCTAGAGTGATTTATCGTTATATCGAACGATTGCGAGGGCTGGGAAGTGAATCCTTAGCTTATTTCGATGCAGAACGTGTGGAAAAGGAGAATATCGCGTTTCCGAGCCTCCTAGAGTGATTTATCGTTATATCGAACGATTGCGAGGGCTGGGAAGTGAATCCTTAGCTTATTTCGATGCAGAACGTGTGGAAAAGGAGAATATCGCGTTTCCGAGCCTCCTAGAGTGATTTATCGTTATATCGAACGATTGCGAGGGCTGGAAAGTGAATCCTTAGCTTCTTTCGATGCAGAACGTGTGGCAAAGGTAAATATCGCGTTTCCGAGTCTCCTACAGTGATTTATCGTTATATCGAACGATTGCGAGGGCTGGGAAGTGAATCCTTAGCTTCTTTCGATGCAGAACGTGTGGAAAAGGTGAATATCGCGTTTCCGAGCCTCCTAGAGTGATTTATCGTTATATCGAACGATTGCGAGGGCTGGGAAGTGAATCCTTAGCTTCTTTCGATGCAGAACGTGTGGCAAAGGTAAATATCGCGTTTCTGAGTCTCCTACAGTGATTTATCGTTATATCGAACGATTGCGAGGGCTGGGAAGTGATTCCTTAGCTTATTTCGATGCAGAACGTGTGGAAAAGGAGAATATCGCGTTTCCGAGCCTCCTAGAGTGATTTATCGTTATATCGAAAGATTGCGAGGGCTGGGAAGTGAATCCTTAGCTTCTTTCGATGCAGAACGTGTGGCAAAGGTAAATATCGCGTTTCCGAGTCTCCTACAGTGATTTATCGTTATATCGAACGATTGCGAGGGCTGGGAAGTGAATCCTTAGCTTCTTTCGATGCAGAACGTGTGGAAAAGGTGAATATCGCGTTTCCGAGCCTCCTAGAGTGATTTATCGTTATATCGAACGATTGCGAGGGCTGGGAAGTGAATCCTTAGCTTCTTTCGATGCAGAACGTGTGGAAAAGGAGAATATCGCGTTTCCGAGCCTCCTAGAGTGATTTATCGTTATATCGAACGATTGCGAGGGCTGGGAAGTGAATCCTTAGCTTATTTCGATGCAGAACGTGTGGAAAAGGAGAATATCGCGTTTCCGAGTCTCCTACAGTGATTTATCGTTATATCGAACGATTGCGAGGGCTGGGAAGTGAATCCTTAGCTTCTTTCGATGCAGAACGTGTGGCAAAGGTAAATAACGCGTTTCCGAGTCTCCTACAGTGATTTATCGTTATATCGAACGATTGCGAGGGCTGGGAAGTGAATCCTTAGCTTATTTCGATGCAGAACGTGTGGAAAAGGAGAATATCGCGTTTCCGAGCCTCCTAGAGTGATTTATCGTTATATCGAACGATTGCGAGGGCTGGGAAGTGAATCCTTAGCTTATTTCGATGCAGAACGTGTGGAAAAGGAGAATATCGCGTTTCCGAGCCTCCTAGAGTGATTTATCGTTATATCGAACGATTGCGAGGGCTGGAAAGTGAATCCTTAGCTTCTTTCGATGCAGAACGTGTGGCAAAGGTAAATATCGCGTTTCCGAGTCTCCTACAGTGATTTATCGTTATATCGAACGATTGCGAGGGCTGGGAAGTGAATCCTTAGCTTCTTTCGATGCAGAACGTGTGGCAAAGGTAAATATCGCGTTTCCGAGTCTCCTACAGTGATTTATCGTTATATCGAACGATTGCGAGGGCTGGGAAGTGAATCCTTAACTTATTTCGATGCAGAACGTGTGGAAAAGGTAAATATCGCGTTTCCGAGTCTCCTACAGTGATTTATCGTTATATCGAACGATTGCGAGGGCTGGGAAGTGAATCCTTAGCTTCTTTCGATGCAGAACGTGTGGAAAAGGAGAATATCGCGTTTCCGAGCCTCCTAGAGTGATTTATCGTTATATCGAACGATTGCGAGGGCTGGGAAGTGAATCCTTAGCTTATTTCGATGCAGAACGTGTGGAAAAGGAGAATATCGCGTTTCCGAGCCTCCTAGAGTGATTTATCGTTATATCGAACGATTGCGAGGGCTGGGAAGTGAATCCTTAGCTTCTTTCGATGCAGAACGTGTGGCAAAGGTAAATAACGCGTTTCCGAGTCTCCTACAGTGATTTATCGTTATATCGAACGATTGCGAGGGCTGGGAAGTGAATCCTTAGCTTATTTCGATGCAGAACGTGTGGAAAAGGAGAATATCGCGTTTCCGAGCCTCCTAGAGTGATTTATCGTTATATCGAACGATTGCGAGGGCTGGGAAGTGAATCCTTAGCTTCTTTCGATGCAGAACGTGTGGCAAAGGTAAATATCGCGTTTCCGAGCCTCCTAGAGTGATTTATCGTTATATCGAACGATAGCGAGGGCTGGGAAGAGAATCCTTAGCTTATTTCGATGGAGAACGTGTGGAAAAGGAGAATATCGCGTTTCCGAGCCACCTAGAGTGATTTATCGTTATATCGAACGATTGCGAGGGCTGGGAAGTGAATCCTTAGCTTCTTTCGATGCAGAACGTGTGGCAAAGGTAAATATCGCGTTTCCGAGTCTCCTACAGTGATTTATCGTTATATCGAACGATTGCGAGGGCTGGGAAGTGAATCCTTAGCTTATTTCGATGCAGAACGTGTGGCAAAGGTAAATATCGCGTTTCCGAGTCTCCTACAGTGATTTATCGTTATATCGAACGATTGCGAGGGCTGGGAAGTGAATCCTTAACTTATTTCGATGCAGAACGTGTGGAAAAGGAGAATATCGCGTTTCCGAGTCTCCTACAGTGATTTATCGTTATATCGAACGATTGCGAGGGCTGGCAAGTGAATCCTTAGCTTCTTTCGATGCAGAACGTGTGGCAAAGGTAAATATCGCGTTTCCGAGCCTCCTAGAGTGATTTATCGTTATATCGAACGATTGCTACGGCTGGGAAGTGAATCCTTAGCTTCTTTGGATGCAGAACGTGTGGAAAAGGTGAATTCCGCGATTCCGAGTCTCCTACAGTGGTTTGTCGTTATATCGAACGATTGCGAGGGCTGGGAAGTGAATCCTTAGCTTCTTTCGATGCAGAACGTGTGGAAAACGTGAATTCCGCGATTCCGAGTCTCCTACAGGGGTTTATCGTTATATCGAACGATTGCCAGGGCTGGCAAGTGTATCCTTAGCTTCTTTCGACGCAGAACGTGTGGAAAAGTTGAATATCGCGTTTCCGAGCCTCCTAGAGTGATTTATCGTTATATCGAACGATTGCTACGGCTGGGAAGTGAATCCTTAGCTTCTTTCGATGCAGAACGTGTGGAAAAGGTGAATATCGCGTTTCCGAGCCTCCTAGAGTGATTTATCTTTATATCGAACGATTGCGAGGGCTGGGAAGTGAATCCTTAGCTTATTTCGATGCAGAACGTGTGGAAAAGGAGAATATCGCGTTTCCGAGTCTCCTACAGTGATTTATCGTTATATCGAACGATTGCGAGGGCTGGGAAGTGAATCCTTAGCTTCTTTCGATGCAGAACGTGTGGCAAAGGTAAATATCGCGTTTCCGAGTCTCCTACCGTGATTTATCGTTATATCGAACGATTGCGAGGGCTGGGAAGTGTATCCTTAGCTTCTTTCGACGCAGAACGTGTGGCAAAGGTAAATATCGCGTTTCCGAGTCTCCTACAGTGATTTATCGTTATATCGAACGATTGCGAGGGCTGGCAAGTGAATCCTTAGCTTCTTTCGATGCAGAACGTGTGGAAAAGGTGAATATCGCGTTTCCGAGCCTCCTAGAGTGATTTATCTTTATATCGAACGATTGCGAGGGCTGGGAAGTGAATCCTTAGCTTATTTCGATGCAGAACGTGTGGAAAAGGAGAATATCGCGTTTCCGAGTCTCCTACAGTGATTTATCGTTATATCGAACGATTGCGAGGGCTGGGAAGTGAATCCTTAGCTTCTTTCGATGCAGAACGTGTGGCAAAGGTAAATATCGCGTTTCCGAGCTCCCTAGAGTGTTTTATCGTTATATCGAACGATTGCGAGGGCTGGGAAGTGAATCCTTAGCTTCTTTCGATGAAGAACGTGTGGAAAAGGTGAATATCGCGTTTCCGAGCCTCCTAGAGTGATTTATCGTTATATCGAACGATTCCGAGGGCTGGGAAGTGAAACCTTAGCTTCTTTAGATGCAGAACGTGTGGAAAAGGTGAATATCGCGATTCCGAGCATCCTTGTGTGATTTATCGTTATATCGAACGATTGCGAGGGCTGGGAAGTGTATCCTTAGCTTCTTTCGACGCAGAACGTGTGGAAAAGTTGAATATCGCGTTTCCGAGCCTCCTAGAGTGATTTATCGTTATATCGAACGATTGCTACGGCTGGGAAGTGAATCCTTAGCTTATTTCGATGCAGAACGTGTGGAAAAGGAGAATATCGCGTTTCCGAGCTTCCTAGAGTGATTTATCGTTATATCGAACGATTGCGAGGGCTGGGAAGTGAATCCTTAGCTTATTTCGATGCAGAACGTGTGGAAAAGGTGAATATCGCGATTCCGAGCATCCTTGTGTGATTTATCGTTATATCGAACGATTGCGAGGGCTGGGAAGTGTATCCTTAGCTTCTTTCGACGCAGAACGTGTGGAAAATTTGAATATCGCGTTTCCGAGCCTCCTAGAGTGATTTATCGTTATATCGAACGATTGCTACGGCTGGGAAGTGAATCCTTAGCTTCTTTCGATGCAGAACGTGCGGAAATGGTGAGTATCGAAATTCCGAGCTTCCTAGAGTTATTTATCCTTATATCGAACGATTGCGAGGGCTGGGAAGTGAATCCTAACATTCTGTCGATTGACGATTCGAAATGGTGAATATGGCGACTCCGAGCCTCCAAGAGTGATTTATCGTTATATCGAACGATTGCGAGGGCTGGAATGTGAATCCTTACCTTCTGTCGGAACAGTACGATTGGAAAAGGTGAATATCGCGATTCGGAGTTTCCTAGAATGATTTATCGTCATATTGAACGAGTGCGAGGGCTGGAGAGTGAATCCTTACCTTCTGTCGTTGCAGAACGTGTGGGACGGGTGAATATGGTGATTCTGATCTTCCTAGATTGATGTATCGTTATATCGAACGATTGCGGGGGCTGGAGAGTGAATCCTTACCTTCTGTCGTTGCAGAACGTGTGGGACGGGTGAATATGGTGATTCTGATCTTCCTAGATTGATGTATCGTTATATCGAACGATTCCGAGGGCTGGGAAGTGAATCCTTACATTCTGTCGATTGACGATTAGAAAAGGTGAGTATCGCGACTCAGAGCCTCCTAGAGTGATTTATCGTTATATCGAACGATTGCGAGGGCTGGAAAGTGAATCCTTACCTTCTGTCGATACAGTACGATTGGAAAAGGTGAATATCGCGATTCCGAACCTCCTACAGCGATTTATCGTCATATGGAACGAGTGCGAGGGCTGCGCAATGAATCCTTTGCTTCTTTCGATACAGAACGTGCGGAAAAGGTGAATATCGCAATTCCGAATCTCCTAGAGTGATTTATCGTTATATCGAACGATTGCGAGGGCTGGGAAATGAAGCCTTCGGTTCTGTCGATGCAGAACGATTGGAACGGGTGAATATCGCGATTCCGGGCCTCCTAGAGTGATTTATCGTTATATCGAACGATTGGAAGGGCTGGAAAGTGAATCCTTACCTTCTGACGATACAGTACGATTGGGAAAGGTGAATATCGCGATTCCGAGCTTCCTAGAGTGATTTATCGTTATACCGAACGATTGCGAGGGCTGAAAAGTGAATCCTTAGGTTCTGTCGATACAAAAAGTGTGGAACGTGTGAATATCGCGATTCTGAGCTTCCTAGAGTGATTTATCGTTATATCGAACGATTCCGAGGGCTGGGAAGTGAATCCTTACATTCTGTCGATTGACAATTAGAAAAGGTGAATATCGCGACTCAGAGCCTCCAAGAGTGATTTATGTTTATATGGAAAGATTGCGAGGGTTGGAAAGTGAATCCTTAACTTCTGTCGGAACAGTACGATTGGAAAAGGTGAATATCGCGATTCGGAGTTTCCTAGAATGATTTATCGTTATATCGAACGATTGTGAGGGCTGGAAAGTGAATCCTTACCTTCTGACGATACAGTACGATAGGAAAAGGTGAATTTCGCGATTCCGAACCTCCTACAGTGATGTATCGTTATATCGAACGATTGCGAGGGCTGGGAAGTGAATCCTAACATTCTGTCGATTGACGATTCGAAATGGTGAATATGGCGACTCCGAGCCTCCAAGAGTGATTTATCGTTATATCGAACGATTGCGAGGGCTGGAAAGTGAATCCTTACATTCTGTCGATTGACGATTCGAAATGGTGAATATCGCGACTCCGAGCCTCCAAGCGTGATTTATCGTTATATCGAACGATTGCGAGGGTTGGAAAGTGAATCCTTAACTTCTGTCGTTGCAGATCGTGTGGGACGGGTGAATATCGTGATTCCGAGCTTCCTAGATTGATATATCGTTATATCGAACGATTGCGAGGGCTGGGAAGTGAATCCTTTCATTCTGTCGATTGACGATTGGAAATGGTGAATATCGCGATTCCGAACTTCCTAGAGTGATTTATCGTTATATCGAACGATTGCGAGGGCTGGAAAGTGAATCCTTACCTTCGGTCGATACAGTACGATTGGATACAGTACGCGTATTGTACATGATATAAGCGAAGAGTGTATCCCCACCACTGAGGGGTATACCCCTTGAGGCGTCCTGAAGTTCCCTTGGCTATCAGTGTAAGGCGATCCGGACTCGGGTATATCGGTGAACTAATATTAATTGAACGATGAAACTTTGCTATTTCTCATCCTTTTCTTATGAAACTTTTACATAGCATAGCTGACAATTTTCTGATTAAAATGACACCAAACACGATATAATTTGGACTATATTTACTGCCTTAATTAACAATAATACATTTCGACCACAGAAAAGGATAAGTAGTGAAAAGAAAAGAGATGCTGTGATCGTAGCAATCGGCAAAGATCAAAGGCCCACTACACTGTTTAACATACCAATGTGATACTAACATTTTTATTTTCAGTTCCTTTTTTATACAACTTTTACCGATAAATTTGTGATATTTTTCTGATTAAAATGAGACCAAACACTACATAATTCGGAAAATATTGACTTGTAATAACTTATTATCTTTCATTATAGTTCCTAATAAGTTAGAGAAATAAATTGTTACCCACATTTAGAATAATACTATGGCCGGAATATTACAAATTACAGTAGTATGAAGTATAAAAAACTTATAATTAAAATTATATAAATTCTTTATTATTTGTGCTTACAATAATTAAAACAAATTTATAATTTAAAAAATATAATATTTCGTGATGAAAAATATCCGTGTAGAATGAAAGTGAGTAACAAATAACACATCAAGTGGTGTGTATTATTGCTACAGATGGAAATGATCACGTGAGTGAATTTATTTCTTCTGGTTAATACCGCCTAAAAAAATACCGATACCTGGTTATGAACAAATTAGTCCACGACTGAATGTATACTTTATAAGCGAACGTGTTAATGCGTGGACCCCAATGTAATATGGTACAGTAAATATGGTCCAAATTATATCGTGTTTGGTGTCATTTTAATCAGAAAAATATCACAAAACTGTTGGATAAAGTTTGATAAATAAAAAATATAAAATAAAAAAGTTTCATCTTTGCATTAGTGTTATTTCACCGATACGCTGGATTTTGTTTTGGCTTGGCTGCTCGGCCCTCTTTCTTTACTCGCTGTCCTTTTCTACGTTCGACGCTGTCGGCAAATTTCAACAATGTAGGAACTACACGATATAAGCGTACGTTCAGACCCGAAGCTTTCGCTTATATCGAAGATTCACTGTAGCTGTATTGTCGGCATTTTTACCGAGGCACGTGATCACGTGGGTACAGTCGACGCTATTTGCCCTGACACCTCACCTATTGTGCTACCCTGCGTGCGTTCTATATATGACTATATGTCCGCTACTAAATTAAAATACGTTTCTTCAAACGTGTCTCTATCTGCCGTGAGAGATGCCCCTGAGTCTATTCCCTCAGTCGCACGCTGGATCTGCACTTGAATTACGTTGTAGATGTTATTCAAACGTACGTTTGCCTCTAACCGTTTTTGCAACGCCTTTATAGATACTGTCTGCGCGGATTCACTGAAATATTTATTCAGTCGAGTCACCGCAGTACAATTATGCCGCGGTCGGTAATCAATTTTTTTAGTTCGGCTTCCATTATACGTTATTTCACAAATAAGGGAAGGGAATTTGATCTTACGTGACAGGAACGGACGTAGTTCACTGATACTGCTTTGATCGTAACTTGCGATTTTCTGCTGCGGTTCCTGTGCTGCTGAACTGCGGCTGAATCGGTTGCTGTTCCAATCCGATCCAAATCCACGATGCTGTCTTCTATTGATTGATGTTGACGTCAATCGACCCGCCGATCTATGGCACTACTATCTTTTATACCACACTTTTGCTCTAACCTTTATATCGCTACGTATCACTGAATTGTGGTAATATGCTCTCTCCTGGTCTGATGCACTGAGGCTGTATCGGTTGCTGTTCCAATCCGATCCAAGTCCACAATGTTGTATCCGGCTCGGAAGGACCAAATGTTAGGATGCGTGACTTCCCTGAATATTTGCACGAAGTGCCGTCTGTGTTTTCACTCGAAGGACCACCCAAGTTATACGGCTTGGGGCCGTGGTGATGGTAATACATGTGACACGTGTTAATATAACAAATAACTATTTATTATGTGTCGAGGTTAAAGTATCGTCTGTATGTGTCTGCGTTCTGATGTTCTTTTACTGATTTCTATCTGTTGTATTCTGTTCTACTACTCTATCTACGCGCTATGTCTCAAGCTAATCTATTACTGTGCTCTATCTAATGTAACTAAAAAGTCTCCGTTTTTGCCAAGTTCCTCTGGTTTTAAGACCTCGTGTTCTCCCCTTCCATTACGCCCTTGGCGTGATTTTAATAAATGTTACTAATAAATAAATGTAACGTTATCCGTTTCACGCGCCAGAAAAATTCCATACTCTTTCCTTATACCCTCTAGCAATTTCCTCTCTCAGTGGTCAACACTATTCGTGATCTAGGCGTTATTATAGATTCTTCGCTATCCTTTTCAAAACATATGAGTCGAGCAGTTTCGGCAAATAATAAACCCCTTGGCTTTGTCATCAGATCCTCCTCACACTTTAGGCACATCGGCACTCTTAGGTCACTGTTTTTTAGCCTCGTCCTTCCTCGTTTAGGATTTACATCAAGCACCTGGTCCCCGCATTACATTAAACACAAGAGACAATTAGAAACAGTGCAGCATAAAATGCTTAAGCATATAGCCTACAAACTTGGCCAACCAATGGCTATCACCGACCATGACTATTCGGACATCATGAGTTGTTTGAATTTATCCACCCTAGAACATAGGCGGATTGCATATGACCTCACCTATTTTTACAAAATACTTAATGGGCACATATATTGCCCTCAAATCCTTGGGAGGATTAATTTGAATGTACCGAATAGAATGTTCAGACACGCTTCTACGTTTGCACCTCAATTTTATAATTCCCGATTTAACCACACGGACACCATTACTAGACTATCGCAGCTTGCAAATACATTCACCGGTACAATAAACTTGTTTGAAGGCTCTTTACTCCTGTTCAAATCACAGGTAAAGAGAGTCCTCAGCGACAATTAGATTAAGCACACTGTTATCACTACCTTGTGTATTATTCTGTATGCAGCGTCAGTTAATTATTTTGTATTATATTTCTGTAACCTGCGACATTTAAATACTGTTTATAGTATCATATTGTATTCTGCGACAGAGTACCTGTCTACATTTATACCAAAGAGCATCAGCCCGTTTAATAATAATAATAATAATAATAATGATGATGATGATGATGATGATGATGATGATGATGACAGTCCTGCTTTATTTCCCAGGTTTTTGCCAGGTGATGAGTCCCTACCGCGAACACCGTAATGTGTCGAGGCCGAGTCATCCCTTGGTGCGGCGATGTTTATCGCACGGAAAACCTTTTCCTGTGCACCCATTGCACATCTGCAGAAAAATTACCGAAGTCACGTACTCCTCGATTGCTGCGAATTACCCTGCCATAAACCTTGTCTTCTCGCGCCAAAATAAGAATAGAATAGAATAGCCAAAAATAGAACGCCGGCCAGAAAATGTCCTGGTGTTAATACCGCAAGATCGCACGGGTCGCTAGTCATCGGGAAAATGAGTCTCGAATTTAAGCAGGCTTCGACCTGGCAGAGCAGGGTATTGAATTCTTCCACGGAGAACGTATGTTTGCCCAGGACACGACGCAAGTGCCGCTTTATACTCTTGACCCCGGCCGCCCAAATCCCACAGAAGTGGGGAGACGCGGAAGGTATGAAATGCCACCCGGTTCCGTCGGGGGCGTGTCGAGACCCTAGATCAGCGTCTTTCGTGATGATTTTGAACGTGCGCGAAAGCTGTCGGTCCGCTCCCTAAAAATTCCTTCCATTATCGCTGTACAAATCGCTTGGAATTCCGCGCCGCGATACGAATCCATTAAGGGCGGTGAGAAACGCGGTCGTAGAACAATCACCCTCTAGCTCTAGATGGATCGCTCGTGTAGAGAGACAGACAAACAGTGCAACATAATTCCTCAGTGCATGTTGACCCCGGCCCGTGACTGGTAGGACGTTATAAGGACCGGCATAGTCGACGCCCGTATGCAGAAACGCCCTTGAAGGTGTGATCCTCACGGAGGGGAGATCACCCATAATTTGTGTTCGGGTACTTGCCCGTTAGCGCGTGCAAACAATACAACGATGGATTCGTAATCGAACCATATTCCGGGCGCTAATGATCCAAAACATTTGGCGTAGGATTCGTAACGTTAGCTGAGGGCCCCTGTGAAGGGCGCGAAGATGCGTATGGTCGACAATTGGCTCAGCTACTCGTCCATTGGGAGCAATAATTCGGTGCTTCTCATCGTACGGCAGTATCGAGTGTCTTAGCCGCCTGCCAAGACGTACAATGTCGTGTTCTGCCAGAAAACGGTGCAGTTTTAGCAACGGGCTCTTCAACAGGAGATCGCGGCCTTGTTGGAACGCTTGCATCTCAAGAGGAAAGGCTGAGCTGTGGGCTGTTTCTCACCAATACAGTCGTGTATCGCGGATTTCTGCGGTTGCTAATCGCGACAGAATCCTTGGCTCCGACGATAGGTTGGCTCTAATATTTTCTACGATTCGTAGAATGTATGCGGTGACTGGAAGGAGTTTTGGCCACGAAGAGAAATGCTCGGCCAATTCCATAGTTTTGGTCTCTGGCGCCGCAGTGTGAATTTCGCCCCTGCGACGTTCTGACGTCAGGGAAGCGCAATTATCCGGGTTTGTTTGCCGATAGTCAGCTCGTCGCGCAGGCCAATGCGAAGGCGCTCTCCTAAACCACGGTGGCCCGTGCCACCAAATTACGTGGTGTCCGAGTTCTCTCGGATGGATGCCGCGGGGGGCGTAATCAGCGGTGTTGGAGGCCGTAGAGATACGTCTCCATGTGACCCACGGTAGTCACGTCTGAATATCCGCAACGCGATTAGCCACGAATATGATCCACGTAGAAGGATGTTCATTCAGCCAATCGAGAACGACTGTAGAATCAGTCCAGCAGTATATAGCTGCGTTAGCGCACCGCATAGTGGATGAAATTGATTCTCAGAGTTTTGACAACAGAACGGCGGCATTCAACTCGAGACGAGGAATGTGTTTTAAGAGGAGTGTTTTAAGTAGGAAACGTTTCGTCCCAGTCGCTCTCGCACATCCATAGTTCTTCTATCAAAATCTTCGCTGTAATTATGATAGGAGTAGCCCATCCCTATGGGTCGAATAGCCTTGCGATGGAAGACAGCACGGTTCTTTTCGTTGAGCCAATGTCCAATCTTGCCGGAGGTCGTTTTAGTAAATGTATCGTAGTGCTGTCGTAAGGCTCCGGATCCGCGACCTCCGGGCCTTGCAAATGCGGCCAAGATGCGACAGTACGAGTCTTCGTTGCCGCATAAGAAGTGATACGCTGAAAAACGTACGCGCGTATTGGTAATGACGGTCCATTGTTATGCACGGGTTGCATCGCGAGATCAAGATATGATTTGGACTCGTTTTGCATCTCTGGGTGTGCAACGTCTGCGAGAGAGTTTCGGATATGAAACTGTATGTGGAACCTTGATCGAGTAGGGCTTTGGTTTGAATGGTTCTGCCTTCGATCGTGCGGAGGATTACACGCGCGGTCGCAAGTATAGCATCTCTACATTTATAACATCTCGATTGGCTGACCCACTCGCTCGGGCTGTGTCCTTTACGCAGGCAATTCACACAACATTTCAACCGTTTTACAAGGGCATATCGGTGTTCTAGATTTGCACGTTGATATTCGTCACACCGATAGAGAGGGTGATTTCCGGAACAATGTGGGAATTTTGAAGAACTCGCGATACGGTGTGGCACGTCCGCTACATACGTTTCTGCGACCATTCGATGCACATCAGATGGACCCGCGGGGGTCCCATCTAACCCTCGCAATCGGTTGGTAATAAACGCAATGAACTGTTTTAGCGACGGAGGCTCATATGAATCGTCGAGTCGCAGTTGCCATTCTTGTCGCGTCCGCGGAGCAAGATTTTTGTCAAGAGTATGGACAAGCCAATCGTCTCATGTGTCAACGGGACTGCCGAGATTTTTTAGGAGGAGATCTCCTTCTTGAAGTAGTCCACCTCCATGCGGTTAGCATCGTTCGCTCGTTGATGGATATATGCGTCTAGCTGTTGACATCTTTCCCACAGTTTCTCCAAGGCTTGTTTTCGATTTTGCACCTTTGCAGCCGTGTAATTCCGCATGCCTGTTTTCTTTAAACTGGGCAAGGCGCATTCGATTTGAGCGATCGTACGCTCTTCTTCGATTATGACAAGGTGGAGTTCATCCATGATTCCCTGATCAGTCGTACGAATGTATCACACGGTATATCGGCAATCGGAGCGGTCCGGTTGCACTTCACTTCACTCGAAACTGGTTCGTACTTTGAAGTTCGACACTAGTAAGGATCCGGCCCGAAGGACCATAAAATGTTCGCGACGCCCTCAATTTCGTGGGAACACTCTAAAACTTATTTCTTGCCGGCCCACGTGGGAAATAAGGAGTAGTGCTTTGCAGCGGGAAAAGACTCTCTACCGGAGCTTTATTAGGCACTTTATTGTCAATATAATGGCAAGAGTTGGGAGCTCGGGCTCCTCCGTGGTCCTTAAAATCTTCACATACAAAATAATTCTCTTCTCGCTCACGTACTACGACTCGCACTCGCTAATGACTTTCTCACTCGACAATTAGCCAACGTACTGGCTACGCGTCGTTGTCGATGGTCACTCATGCATATACGCACAGTCGGAGACACACACCACGAGGCCGAGCTTACTCAGCTTACTCAGCCGAGCTTACTCAGCCGGAACACAAGTATATTTCATCAAATAGAGATGGATCCGAAAGATAGACGGAAAACTGAATTTACAACCCCGAATGGACATTACGAATTTCTCGAATGCCTTTCGGATTAATGAACGCACCACCCACATTTCAACGCCTTATGGATCAAGTACTCACTGGACTTCAAGCGACAGATCTTTTTGTTTGCTTGGACGACATTTTGGTATACGCTTCATCGTTTCAAGAACATAATATCAAAGTTAAAAAATTATTAAACCGCCTTAAAGATCATGGATTAACCCTTCAGACCAATAAATGCGAATTTCTACGGAAAGAAGTTGCATATTTAGGACACATTATATCAAAAAATGGAGTCAGACCTGATCCTAGGAAATTGAAAGCCGCTCAAGATTTCCCTACACCCACCACACAGAAGAATATTCAACAATTCTTTGGACTTGTAGGATATTACCGAAGATTCGTACCCAATTTCCCTTCAAAAGCAAAGCCTCTGATTAACTTATTAGGGAAAGGCATCAAATTCAAGTGGACTCAAGACCAAGATGAGAGTTTCAAACAATTATGCAACGAATTGTGCCAGCAACCCAGTCTACAATATCCAGATTTCGATAAACAAACCAAATCGTTACAACATCGATGCATCCGAATATGCTATCGGAGCCGTACTCAGTCATGGGGAGATAGGAAGCGACCTGCCGATTGCCTACGCAACTCGCAGTCTAAATAAACCCGAGAGGATTTATTCAGTTACGCAAAAGGGATGTTTGGCAATGGTATACGCCGTAAGATATTTCAGGCCTTATATCTATGGAACCAAATTTACACTAATTGCCGACAATAGACCACTTGCTTGGATACATCTTTTAAGGATCCGACTCCCAGACCCATGAAGAGGAAACTTAGACTTTTGGAGTATGAGTACCAGGTTGTTCATAAAGCTGTAAAGATACACAAAAGCGCAGACGCTTTGTCGCGTAACCCCACTTCTGTCTGTTTACCACTTCTTCCACGGGAATAGACCATACGGGGATCAGACCATATTCACTGATTTAATATCTTTTGAGGAACCGCTTGAAAATACTGTAATAGAAAATGCAACAAATATTCATCAAGATTTAATTAGCACCCCGCAAGCATCAGCGCGAATTACGGATGAAGTTTTACAACCAGCAATTAACCAGCTACCTGCAGGAACCATAACCGAAGCAAGTGTAGGACAGCCACCTGATAGAAGGTCAACTCGCCGTGAGGCCTTCGACTACACACTTGACCCTTTTTTTTTTTTTTTTTTTTTTTTTACGAGGTGGAAATCTTAAAAAGACACCTCCTGCCCTGGGGAAGAGCAGGAGGTAGTGTCGGATTTTTACCGACTAAAACCACCTCGGTTGCCAGTCCTCTGCCCTGGTTGGGGAGGCCCCGGGAACTCCGAAGATAACTTCCGGTGCCTCCCCACGCTCTGGCTGTCGAAGCCACTGTCCTCCGGAGGGTCAGGAGGACCCTCCACTCCTGCACACTGCCGCGCCGGGGGCAACACCCGGCGCGGCCCTTCTCCAGGCCGTTGAACGGGACGACTCGGGTCCCCACCCAAGCCGCCCACGGCTCTCCGACGGCCTCGCGTGTAGCGAGGGAAGCGGGTTCCCTCTTGGCGGGCCGCCGGTCTACTTGTCAGCGGTGGCGCCATTCCGAGGGGGGGAGGAGGAACACCTCCGCGCCCCCGGCCACGCCACCGCTTTTACCTCTCCGAAAGGGGGGGGATGTGGAACTCGTCGACGGAAAAGGCCGGCGAGTCAAACCCCCCCTTTCACCATACACGCCGCTGCTTCCGGCTATCGGGCAGCCCTGCGGGGTAACAGGAGGACAAGCGTCCTCCCACAGCAGGGCCACCCATCCGCCGGGCAGCGATGACGGTCGCCCGAGAGACGAGGAGGGGGACACCCCCAGTCGCCTCCCGGGCCGACACCGCTTTTCACACTACGGGAGGGGCGGGGGATCCCGCCAACGGACGCGTCCGTGGCCGGCGAGTCCTGCCCCTCCGCCTCTCGCGTCGGGCGGGATCGGATAGTTCCCAATCCCGCTCCGCTGCCTCCTTTCTGCGAAGGACGACCTCGCAGAAGGAGGCCATCGCCGTCCAGGCCCTCTCGCTGCCCAGCATCCTGCTGACCATGCCCGGCAGCGAGAGGTCCGCCCCCACGTACGCCCTCAGTTCCCGGCGTTCCGCCGCCCATTCCGGGCACTCCTCCAGCGTGTGCTGCGCCGTGTCCAGCGCAGCACCGCACTCACGGCACTCCGCCGTCGTCTCCGCCCGTATCCGGCACAGGAACTCACCGAAGCATCCATGCCCGGTGAGCACCTGCGTGACCCGGTAGGTTAGGGTTCCTCTGCCGCGGTCCAGCCATTCGTCCAGGCTGGGCAGGACCGCCCCCACCGCCCGCTGCGCGGCTCCCCTATCCAGGAGCTCCGCCCTCCACTTGTACCGCGCAGACAGCCGGGCCAGGCGTCTTATGCCCACCTCTTCCTCGACGGACACCATCGCGCCCCCCGTGCGGAGTTCTCAGAGACGGTCGTAAACGAAAGCGTCTCCCTCCGCCAGGAAATCGAAGGGCACGGGGCCCGCCAATGTCAGCGCCGCCTCGTGGGATATCGGGCGGTATCCTCTGGCCACCCTGATGGCCATCCTCCTCTGAACGCGGCGCAGCAACATTCTACTACGCTGACACACTTGACCCTTAACCTTCACTACTGACTTTGAAGATTCAACCGATGGAGACAATTTGGAAGAAGCTTTACCAAAAGAAGCGCACAGAATTACTACTACTTCAAACACTCTCACGGCTGAAGAAGGACACTACATACATTTTATATCTGCCGACTGTAATTTACAAACAGCTGTTGGGAAACTACTACTCGTTACAGAAGTAATAAAAAAAAAAAAAAAAAAAAAACAAGATCTTCTAGCAAGGCGACCCGAAAAAGGACAAGTGGTAACGCTGGATAATGGGTCGTATAAATCTTTCCGTATAGTAGCCTCTGATCACTTTCATGATAATATTAAAAGAATAAATGCTCTTCGAGGTTTAAAAATCCATAAAGACACATTAGAACAAAATAGTAGTAAATCATTCCGAATTTCTGCAACCGGAGGTTTTCATAAATTACCAGTCAACGATTTTCTCATGTTATTAGATAAAGCTTTCACTGGAACAGCTTAACAGATTAGTATTTGCGATTGTATCACCACTACACCATCCATAGAAGACAGACAAGAAATGATCCGCGAAGCTCATGATAGTTTAATTGGAGGACACAAAGAAATAACGAAGACATATAAACGCATTCGGTAAAAATTCCATTGGCCGCAAATGCGCAACGAAATTCAAGATTACATCCGGAAATGCCAAAGTTGTTAAGAACAAAAAGTAGTTCGAGCAAAAACGAGTCAGCTTATGTTGATTTCCGACACACCTATGGGGGAATTCGATAAAATTGCCTTGGATACAGTAGGACCTTTACCAATCACACCTAGTGGAAATAGATGCATCCTCAGTATGCAAGATAATTTAACTAAGTACTGCATGGCAGTAGCAATACCAAATATTCGGGCTGCTACTATTGTAGTTGCTTTTGCCAGACATTTCAGCGCAATCTATGGTATACATCGCCCAATACTGACAGATAAGGTAACCAGTTTTATTGGAAACCTTATGACAAACTTTTCCGAAATATTTAAAATCAAACAAATGACAACCTCAGGGTGCAAACCGCAAACCAACGGATCATTGGAACGAAGTCACATCGTACTTAGGAATTAGGATCCCCATTAATTAATGAAATAGAAAACACCGTCCCACTGGACAACCTCCTTTCAACATCACTGACTGATGGATGGAAATGGACTATGTCGTCCCTACCGACGACTAACCTGCGGAGATTACAATAGCGATAAGTATACACATACACACTACATCCGACAATTTCATACTCCTTTCTTTTGACGGAGAATTTTGGGCATTTTTTCTTCTTTTTGTGAAAGCATCACGCGAATCGCGATGTTTCATCTTGGGAGGGGAGATGTTACGTATGGAGAATAATTTCCATACGTCGCGACGTCCATGATGCTACAGTAGTTCATAAACGAATAACAGTTTACAGATTTTAAAAATCAGACAACATTTTTTTTACTTTTGGTCACGTTTTCGGGCTTTTACGCAACTGTGCGTCGCCCTCAACGCGCTTTCGAGCTCGCGTCTGTGAAGGGAAAACGCCCTAAAATTCTTTCGGTTATAGTAAAGAAATAAAGGGGGGGCCTGAGCACAAGCACGATTAACTGCATCAGACCGAGACGGGCGTGGCCCGACGGAAACTCCTAAATTTCCTTATATGGAAAATTCTAGTGCGTTCCCGCGCATTTTGGGACTATATGTATGAACTTTATGAAAATGAAGGGCGGTCGTCGGGAATCGAACCAGAGACCTTCGTATTTCTAGGCACTGATCAGTCCATCTACGCCCGACCCCTTCTTATTACTCGTTGTCCCTTTGTTGCTCTTAACGTTCTTGGATGGAGCCGCCCCATCCACACATATATAAACACTTTAGTTTCTACTGTCATTGGTTTATAGTTACACAGTCACGCGTAGAGTCACGTCGTGTCACGCGCGTACAGAGCCAGTTATATCAACTGAGATTGGGCTTAGTGCACCTTTCGAATCATAGATTATGTTATGTATGGTGAATACTTCTCATACGCTTCTCGTGCACGTGCCGTTCAAGCTTGCGTAAGCAGGGAGGAGGCCCAAAGATTTATGTCGCCATCGTATACAGATAATAGGGGCTTTGATGTTCACTGGCTGCATTGTGACCGATTGGGTGAATGGGTGACCCGACGAACATTCCGAAGTCTACCCTTACACGGGAACCTCTAATGAGTCCCCTCCATGTATTTTGGGACTATATAAACTCTTTGATTTCAATCATCTTCGATTCATAGCTACACAGTTACGCGTAGATTCACGTCGTATCTCGCTCGTATAGAGTCGGTTGCATTCAGTGAGATTGGGCTTGGGGCATCATTCAAATCACAAGTTAACCCGTTAGAATCCGCAAGTCCGGTTGAAGTTCTTTCGGCAAACTATTGTAACCGTTCTGACCCCGCATCGCCAGTACGTCAACACCGTGCAGCTTTAGGTAATAACTTACACATTATACAATTATATCGCGACAATTACATGTGTACTACAACTGGCTATATTACTAAACTGGCATATATTAACTGTTCACCATTAAATCGAGTAGATTCGTCAAACCCATCTTTAGTCCGTAATCCTTTATATTAGTAGGAACGTTCCCACACATACAACTTAACTGCTCCAGTTGCATCAAACTTTAATTTATAGTTGACTAGACGAACTAACATTTCCTGCGACTCCCTGATTTCGCATCAGGCTCGTCCGCGCACCTAACTAACAAACTGATAACCATACTCCTGGGTAAGGTTCCTGGGTAATATTCCCCTCGCCGGCCTCTCGTGCTGCCACACAGCCCGGCTCGTAACAAAATTGTTATTGTTTTTATTGTGAATTTTATTTCTGTAAATTATACATGTTCATAATGAAAAAGAGGGACCCGATCATCTACCGTCTACCGTAGGCCGCATCAGTGCGAGCGTTCTCGGCATTGAACTATTTGCTGGCAAAGCTTTTGCACCTGCAGTTGCCTGCAGCCAAATTTTATGCAGCATAAAGTCTACACCCCATTCTTAATGTGTATTTAAAAATAAGCGCGGATACGGCCGGATAACAAAAGTATTTCATAAAAGGACGCGTAGAATATTGTTTTATTGAAACTTTCTTGACAAAAATTTATTTAAAAAACACCGAAATATTTTTCTTTTGAGTTTTACACATTCCTAATCTTTGTTGATGCAGTTCCTGCAAATAGATTTGCCATTAAGGTCCTGAGCATTAGATAACAGGTGAAAATAATATTCTTCATTTTTAAGCTTTTTTTTAATTATCTTTAATTAACGCTTGTATCCCTTGCCACGCTTAAAAACAATGGATTTAAGAAATGAAAATGTCGTTTTTAGTTGCAACAGACATCTATCTTGATATTGAATATATAATTATAGGCCTACTCCGTACTTTGTTTTTCGACTTTTGCACTCTTAAATTGACGTTTTTACCCACTGTGCGCTGGGTTAATTGTAAGCGAGGACGAACTCGCTGCGCAATCGGAGAACCTCAGGAATGGAGTCAAGCCCTGACGAACCTGATGCGAAATAAGGGAGCCACTATGAAGACGCTCGCATACGAACCCAGCGCGAAACCGGGGAGCTGCTGGGAGGTTGGAGTATTCACAGACGAACCCAGCGCGAAGCTGGGGAGCTTTCGGAGCGTTCGGTGGTTGGTAGACGTACGGACGAACCTCGAGCGGTTAAGTTTTATATGTGGGAACGTTACCACTAATATGATGTATTACGGAGTAAAGATAGGTATTGACGAATCTATTCCATTTTATGGTGAACAGTTCATACAGGGTGTTTTGTAACTAGTGAAGTATCCCGAAATGGGGGGCAGCTGACAAGGAAGGAAGGTATTATGAAACTTTGCATACAAGTACAGTATGTCATCCGTAATACAAACCTATTTTTCGATTGCGCCATAATTCGGTTTTAAGGGATGAAATCAGCCCCTGAAAAAAATCGATGATTTTATTTTTCGTGAGATATCTCAGGAACCCTGAGAGATATCTGAAAAAATTTTAATTCAAACTTGCAACGTTTTATTGTGTTTACTAAACTGCGTAAAAAATTTGTTGGAAAAATACGTGGCTGCTGAGTTACCCATCCCCCCAGCCCCTCTGCCCAAAGAAAATATTGTTTACTCTTCGTGCTGAAATACCTCTGGGTACCCGCTTCTCATATGTCTAAATGATATATGTTAAAAAATTTGTGTTTAGGTAACAAAAACCATTATTAACGAATTTGGAGTCCATTTACGCACTTTTCTTGAATAAACTGGTCTCACAACGCAATACTTGAATAATTTACATTTATTTTAAGTTCATTTACATCAAAATTATTCATATTAAATTTAATTGTAGCAGTATAACAGTTTTTAATAATAAAATTGTATAAGTGACAAACGACAAAAATAGTAAAACTCACGGTTTGCAATTGGTACAATAATGATATTGCTGGTAGAAATGTTCGAAACAAAGGCACTCGCCACACCACGAACATCGCATAAAGGCCGCCGCGCCACAAATACGATACTTTGGTATAGCCATTTCACTCCTATAGTAACCGAAATCATCCTAATTTAAGAATAATGTGTAATTATCAGAGGTGTGCGAGTTCTCGACATTTTGGGTTCGGGTCGGGTCGAGAAATCTCGGGCAAGATCGGGCGAGCTCTCGAAAATGTGATACTCATCGAGATTCTTGAAAGTATCCGAACGTTTCGAGATCCCGAAAGGCGGTCCGAGAAATGGTGATCCCGAAAGGCGTATCGAGAAATGGAAACTGACTATACGATGCAATGTATCGGGATCCCAATAGTGCTTACATATTATTATGAAGACACAGGCACATATATTACATAGAAATTACAATGTTCGACCAAATTTAACTTATTTCGCTTTTGTTAGCTTCAAGAGCCGTCTCTTATAGTATTTACTATCCTCTACTGTGCAGAACGTATGGTTTTTGAAAATATAAAATTTCAAGAAAATTATCAAGTTTCAAGTTTGGAATTGTTTTGTGCTTTTACGATAATGTGGAATTTTTACAAATAAAATGTATTACCTGCCGAGAACGAACCCGGTGCGAAATCGGGGAGCCGTAGAACGCGGACGAACCTGGTGCGAAGCCAGGGATGCATAGGAAAGGTTAGTTTTCGTGGTAGAACCCGATGCGAGATCGGGGAGCCACTAGGTTGGAATAGTTTGCTTGTTTGGATAAAGACGTGCGAATGAACCTGATGCGAGATCAGGTAGTCGCAGGAAATGTCAATTTGCCCCATAACTCTAAATTAATATTTGATACAACTCGAGCGGTAAAGTTGTATCAGTGGGTACGTTGTTACTAGTATGCAAGGATTACGGGATAAAGATAGGTTTAACGAATCTACTTGATTTATAAGTGAACGTATTAAAGTTTATATTCTGTATATCAGTATAAATACAAATGTTTCTGTCGCGATGAAATAATATGAAATGTGTAATAACTTTGCACAGCTCGTGATGTCCATCCATCAGTGGTTAATGCTATTGCAATGTTATTGTTTCCTACAAATAGCATACAATTCATACCATTAAGTGGAAAAATGTAAATATATACAGGGCGGCCCGTAACTCGCGCCGTATCCGAAAAGGGGGAGTAGCTGAGGTGATTCTGAACAAAATATTGTTTGAAGCTTCGTTTTTGAGTTATTAATGAAGAGCACTGGCCAATCCGATCGTCAGTGGTAGCAGACGACTTGAGTGGGGGCTCGGGTCGTTCTAGGTCGTCGCGCTGCGTGTCACCCTTGGCGCGGCCTGAATTGAGGAGCATCGGAGGGTCCCAAAGGGCTCTCCCGAGGATCGGTTCTAACATCAAGGGCGCGGGGTAGAACTGGAAGATATCTTTAGAGGTCACGGAGTTTCCCCGCAGCGCCCGACGGCGGTGACCGAGGTGGTTTTACCCGGTATAAATCCGGCACTACCTTCTGTCCTCCCCCAGGATAGAAGGTGTCTTTGAAAGAAGCAAAAAAAGAAGAAGTAACGCTCAAATCGAACCAATCAGCAGGATTTTGATTTCAGTTCTGTACAAACTGACATATGCCAATTCAGAGGCATGGTAAAAATTCGATGAAATTACTCAACAATATTTAAACAGTACACCAAGCCGGTACACTGGATATCAGTCGTTCCAACTTCTCATCGATACACAAATGCACACTCAGATACGAGAAATATTGGATCAAGAAGCAGCCATTATGTTCCAGGAGAAACGAACTGAGATACAACAACAAGCTGCAGAGGCTATTTCGAAAATTTCGGAAGAAAATAGAAGGAACTATAATGGAAAGCGTAAAAACCTACAAGCTACAAAGAAAACGAACTAGTTGCTATCAAACGATCACAATATGGACCTGAACATAAACTACACCCAAAATACTTTGGGTGTTACAGAGATGATGCATATAACCAAGCAGTGTATGGAATCTATGTTTACATGCGGCCTCGGTCGCAATCTAAGGTCACGCTTTATTATTTTTTTTTTTTAATGTATTATTATATGTATTCCAATATAGTACAGTATTTATTGTAATGCACGTTACTATTTTGCATTATCCTTCTATTCTTATTCTAATAAATAAGTATAATTTAAATTGTATCCTGTTTATTTCAATATCTTATTATATTTATTATAATGTACTCTTTATTTTACATTATCCTGTTATTATTAGTTCAAAAAGAGCAACGCGTTTTTTTACTGTGTAGTACGTGTTTAATAAGTATCCACAAGTAAATATAATTCGATGAATGTTAATATCCCGAAGCAGAATAAAGGTTCTGATTAATTTTGGCGCCCGCGACTCTAGCGAGCTCGAGCGGTAGCTCCGCTCACCAGCGCGAACTGCGATGTTCTTTTCTTCTCCTATGTTACGAGGGAGTCAAGCCCGGACGTGTTTACACTACCTTCATTCTTACAAATAGAAATCATCTTTCTTCAAAGGCTGCGTTTTACTCAAATCCTTATCAATAAAAATAATGTTCCATTGTTCCTCCAACATAATAATGTATTACTTATTTAATAGTTATACATATATTAATGTCTAGTTCTCCTACTTAAAATATGACAAACACGCCCCGTTTGATTAGATTCGAGTCTTTAGTTAGTGCAACGATGAGAATTATATTAAATATCCGACGAAAAAGCAGAAAGTGCTTGGCAAACTATAATCTATATAGTTTCTAGAATATAATGGTTAAGAGCTTATCCCGGAGGAATCATGGCGACACGTGGCGACACTGTGCGCCGTGGCGACTGAGAGTCGCCTCTCGAATGCAAAGGGTTAATATTCAAGGTAAACCGTTTAGGGCACCTCAATGTGTGAGGAGGGGATCGAGCTCATAGTTCGCTGATAACACTGTTCAACATGGGTCTGATTTTGTATCCTTCAATAGGCCTTTCTTGTAGACTTTAACGCGCTGAATACGAATCTGAAATCCGTTTTTCTCCAGAACGTACCATTTTTGAAACAATCAATTTTGAAAAAAATCGCAAATTTTCAACTTTGAAAGTGTTTTGTGCTTTTCCGGTAATAGTTATTCAGTCCCGCTTGGTTCCAAATGATTCTTTGGAGTTTCACGAATAAAATGATATAAATAGTTGTTTGATTATAAACATTTAAATATGTTTAAATAATGATCAAAGTGAAAAGGACACCGAAAACGCACCCATTTTGGCCGATATTTTTCAATTTATTTCAAAAACTGAGGGTCTAGGAGAAAATCTGACTATGCCACGCGATAGAACAGACATTTCTGCCAAGGAAAGCATCAACGGAAGTTGCAAAATCATTTTCGTTTTTAATACCGAAGCGAAATAGTTTGGCAAAACACGCGGCGGCAACAGTGACACTCAGCAGAAGTACTGCGCGTCTAGTGATTCCGGTACGCCGAGCGATAAGCGGGGAGCCGCTGTCATAGAGCACCACTGCCGCCGCCTCGTGTTTTGCCAAACTGTTTCGCTTTGATATTGAAATTAAGAATAATTTTGTAACTTCCGTTGATGCTTTCCTTGGCAGAAATGTCTGTTCTATCGCGTGGCATAGTCAGATTTTCTCCTAGACCCTCAGTTTTTGAAATAAATTGAAAAATATCGGCCAAAATGGGTGCGTTTTCGGTGTCCTTTTCACTTTGATCATTATTTAAACATATTTAAATGTTTATAATCAAACAACTATTTATATCATTTTATTCGTGAAACTCCAAAGAATCATTTGGAACCAAGCGGGACTGAATAACTATTACCGGAAAAGCACAAAACACTTTCAAAGTTGAAAATTTGCGATTTTTTTCAAAATTGATTTTTTCAAAAATGGTACGTTCTGGAGAAAAACGGATTTCAGATTCGTACTCAGCGCATTAAAGTCTATAAGAAACACCTATTGAAGGTTACAAAATCAAAAAAAAGTTGAAATTTGTCGAACAGTGTAATTCGACAGTATAGTGACTGAGAATTTACGAATAGTTAAAAGATAGTTTTCCCGCTAAGATATACAGCTAAATCATTCTTAGCGAATGCTCCCCAGTTTCTCGCGCTTTAATTTCTTGTATCTTAAAACTGCTTCGTTGCTTGCCTTTATAGTTTAACGAGTGCTTGCTCGATAAACGCGCTGATTCGGCTTATTCGCGTGCTTGAACTTTAGTGCTTTATTGCTTGCTACTTATTTCTGTGTAAATATTAATAATTATGACTTAGCGATCGTCGCTCATTATCGTGCTTGATTTTAAGTGACTGTTATTTAACAAACTTTATTAAATGTTAAGAACACGAGACATTACTTTTACACTTGCGTCCTACAAAGGTAGGCTTCGAGGCAAAGCGGAAACTTAAGGCGACGGATTTCTAACCCTTTCCAGAGAAAGGGCGAAACCTCCCGAACAGTCATCATTTTCGAACTTTTATGAAGCAATGGTAACGATTATGGGCAAATAAAAGTTTGAGTGTAGTACACATTGTTTTCTATTACAAAAGTTTTTTTTATTTTCTTCGAGATGATATACAATTTGTTCATAAAAAATTTGGTAAATTGGTATAACGATTTGGAGTAATAGCTTGAGGGATATTTCCAGTAGCCCATACATTAGAGCTAACTGCATGTGTTAATGGGTTAAATTTTCTGGTTACTCAGATTATTGGGATGCTTCTTGTTTTAGAGTTTCCTCGGAATAAATGTAGAATATAGATTGTTTGCCAGTAGGTTTGGGTGGGCTTATATAGAAGAAAGTAACAACTAACATATCGTTGACTCAATTTGGTACAGTGATTTGATAAGCGTTGATTTATACCTTGTACAGGGTTAACAAAAATATAATAATATGTTACGACTATCGCAGATCGATTTAACATCTTTCATTTGGTGGAAGTTAATGTAAGGAAGATGCCGTATAATTGTTTATAAGAATCAAAATTAACGTTAACAAATATTTCTAACATCACATTCTATTGGGAACTGCGAAGTAGATTGGCTTGGTTCGCGCACATATGAGTGAGAGCGAATGAGACTTTTTCATTTTTTCTTATTTCGGCGCGCAGTATTGTGCCGTCATCGAAACGGAACAGTTTGTGTATGTTATACATATTATAATAAAGCATCTAATACCAACATATCCATCAAATCAAAGGTGTGGAATAAAGCTGGCATAGTCGGGACACGTAATATTTTTTACACCATGTACAGAGATTTCAATCCCATAACCCACATTCCACGTCAATTTTTTACTATGCAAAAACTTCTTATTTTGCTTCGTCATAGTTTTCATACTTTAATTCCCATTTTTATTACATATTTACAAGTGAATTTATCGTATATAGAGTATCTTAATATAAACAACAAATTGGCATACACAAAACAGTCAGATCTATCAAAATCGCGTTCGTACTTAATACATTTAGTAAAATTGCAAAACAGAAAACTAAATTACAATGTCATATTCACATAGTAAAGGCACCTGCCATCAATACAGATTGTGAATCATTGTTCGAGGGTATGCACGCATGCGCGCGCACACGCACATTACAGATGGTTTCATACATTCTGATAATATTCTTCGTGCAAAGTGTGCATCTGCATTTCTTTTTATAATAATAATATTTAATCTTGCATTGATGTTTTAATACTCTTATACGAAATTCCAAAGGATGAAAATTTAAATTTGTTACTGCTATTTATATTATGCAGTGTACACATGTGTGGACATTATAAACGATGTAGATCACATAGTCAAATATCAAATCCCTTAGCCTTGTCAATTCTGAATGATTGAATATACTGTTGTAGATGTAATTTATTAAACCACGTAATTATATGAAGCAACCGAAACACCATATATATTAATTATTCAAACACCGTTGTAAAGTTTATTGTATAGTACATACTGGTATCGTAAACTAAAAAAATATAAAGATTATTATACGTGTATAAAATGCTACAAAATAGTTAAATCAGTCTTACTGACCAAATTTAAATTCAACTAATCACTATCTCTTAAAAATGTATAGATTAAATTTATTATCACACGTTTATTATTAATATATTGGGGAGACTCAGTGTTCTTCTGCATTTCTTTCCTATAGATTTAATATTTTACAATCTACAATTGTTCAGTTCATTTGATGTCAATTTGTGTTAACTACTTTGAACTCTTATCGTGTTACTGAAGAGCATGTACTTATCCTAGGGCAAGCCCCAATTATTTATTAGACGCGTACATCAATATGATACTATACATAGTACTCATTGACATTCAGAGCGTCTGAATCGTTATCCTATACACAACTCTCTTGAGTTGAAATTAACGGTGTACGAACAGTAACAACTTCTCTTGTGGCATGTTTTCCACTCATTGTCGAAATATTAAAGTCCTGAAAGGTAGTCCTCGTCGATAAAGATGCTAATGTGTACGGCGGTACTGTAGAAGTATCAATTTTCAATGGTCTTGTATTATGATCTATACACGAATAAATTGCTGCCTCTTTTGTACATGGTTTAGCACCTACGATCATATTGCTTCCATAATTCTGAAGCGTACTTAAACTATCGATCCCGCTAATACTTGTCAGTTTTGTGTCGTTTGCCAATGTTGATAATGTTGTTGGGCGTACGAGGCTGAGTTCAGCGTACATTTCATCAGAAAACTGAAATAAAGAAAAAATGTTCATCTTTCCACTTTCCGCATATAATTATATTAATATGACTATTGTGAATTATTTACGTAGATCCATTAAGATAATGAGCTCGGTCTACAGGTTTGATCTAATAACAATAGAAGTGGTTGTAATCTAAGCAATATTTGGTAAATCACAGTAAATATTCTTACATAGAAGCATAGGTGCAGCTATATATTAGCTTCTGACACACCGGGTGATTCAGGTAAGTGCGCCCCCCAAATTATTCGTAAACTATTTGATTCCAGACGCTTAGCCGCGATAGATCAGTCCAAAAGGGAATCATGGAGGAGCTTCTGCCATGAGACCGAGGCATTGCCACTTGTGGCAAGGCTTCAGAAAGTCTTAGGCATGGGCCCACAACCCAGTCTGGGCTGCCTGAGACTGCCAAACGGAAGAGTGACGGACAACCATGATGAGGTCCTGTCACACATGATGGAGGTACACTTCCCCGGCTCGGAGGCAACGGAGGAAGGAGGCTCGGAAATAGAGGACGGACCACCACAAATCCGAATGCCGACGGACTGGGGGACGGCCTCCAGAATTGTCACATACGACAAAATAAGGTGGGCGGTCGGCTCCTTTAAGAGGTTCAAAAGCCCGGGGACCGACGGGATCTTCCCAGCCCTACTACAAGAAGGCATAGAACAGATCGTGAAATACATCTACGAGATTTTCCGATCATGCATAGCCTGGGATATATTCCTAAAGGATGGAGGACGGCTAGAGTGGTGTTCTTGCCCAAACCAGGCAAGGACACATACGAAACAGCCAAGTCCTTCAGACCCATCAGCCTAACATCCTTTCTTCTAAAGACATTGGAAAGGCTGGTGGAAAGACACATCAGGGAAACATCCCTAAGTCGAAAACCGCTACACACGAGCCAACATGCATACATGGCTGGCAGATCGGTGGAAACGGCCCTCCACTCGCTGGTAAGGCGGGTGGAGGGGGCTCTTAGATGGAAGAAATCGGTGCTGGGGGTATTCCTTGACATACAGGGAGCCTTCGATAATACCGGTTTCGACTCCATCTGCGAAGCGGCGGAACGGTTTGGAGTTGACGGAATAGTCATCCAATGGATCCGCCAGATGCTGAAGACACGGAGGATCGTAGTAAGCGCAGAGGGGGCAGCAACGACGTGGCTCGTTGCGAAGGGCTGTCCACAGGGAGGGGTGCTATCCCCCCTACTGTGGAGCCTGGTAGTGGACGGACTACTCGTGAGACTGAGCGATGCAGGCCTGAAAGCCCAGGGCTACGCAGACGATCTCGTGATAACAGCCAAGGATGAAGATACGGCATCTCTGACAAGACAAATGCAGAGAGCGCTGAACATCGTACAGGGATGGTGCCAGGAACAGTCTCTGTCTGTTAATCCAGACAAGACGGAAATGGTACTTTTCACAAGGAGAAGGAAGTACTGCATACAGGAACCCCACATCTTTGGAACAAAGCTCAAAAGAACCATGGAGGCACGCTATCTGGGGGTAACCATAGACAGCGGGCTAACATGGAAGAGCCACATAACACTACAGGCACGGAAAGCCATCAGAACATACTGGGCCTGTAGAAGAATGTTTGGAAGATACTGCGGAATCAAACCTAGAGTGGTAAGATGGCTGTACACGGCCATATTGAGACCCCAGGTAACCTATGCCTCCGTAGTCTGGTGGACAGCGATGAAGTTCAAGACTAACCGGAGGATGCTGGATCGGATACACCGAATGGCATGTCTTGGAATATCTGGTGCCTTCAGGACGACGCCAACCCTGGCAATGGGGGCCCTACTGGGCCTAGACCCGCTGCATATCGCAGTAGAGGCGGATGCTAGGAAGGCGGCCCTAAGGCCTGGAGAAAGCGGGGCATGGAAAGGGAGCGGGACTGGCCACGCAAGTGTGCTGTGCAAATGGGACAGTGCAGCAATGACACTGGACGGCACTAGCGACCGAAGTGAGCCGATCTACCGCTTTCACACCAGATATAAAGTCAGAATCCCTACAAGGGAGGAATGGGAAGAAGGAAGAAGACCCTTCGACCCAGGCGGACTCGTCTGGTACACAGACGGGTCCAAGACAGGCAAAGGCACGGGGGCGGGAGTGTATGGTCAGAGCCCGAAGATGGAAGTATCCATAACGTTGGGGGACCACCCGACCGTCTTCCAGGCTGAAGTGCAAGCCATTTGGTCCTGTGCTGCAATGAATGTGGCAAAGGGATACAGAGGGAAATGAATAAGCATATGCAGTGACAGCCAGGCGGCACTGAGAGCTATTCGCTCATACGTGACCAGATCTAAGCTGGTGCTGCAATGCTGTGGGACTCTGGAGGAACTATCCCAAGAGAACCACGTGGAAGTAATATGGGTGCCAGGACACAGTGGTGTCAATGGCAACGAGAGGGCGAATATGCTAGGCCAGAAGGGAGCGGCAGGCATAGGGTCACCCCCCTCACAAAGTATAGGTTACGCACCGGGGCACATCAGGAATACGGTGGAAGCCTGGTCTAAGGAACAGACCAACCGACTCCTGCAGGAGACCCCGGGGCTAAAACATTTTAAGGCCATGACTGGGAAACCAGAACCTGCCCGGACTGCAGAGTTCTGCAAAATGGACAGGGGCGATATGCGCTTGGCAGTGGGCCTGTTAACGGGACACTGGCTAACAAGGAAGCACCTACATGTAATGGGCCTTAGCGAAGGAACGACTTGTAGGTGGTGTGACGGAGAGGAGGAAACCCCCCTACATCTCGTCACAAAATGCGAGCGAGTGGTAACTGCACGGCTCAAACACTTGGGCTCCCCGCTCCTAGAATTACAGGAGTGCAGGAAGATTCCAACAGGCAGGCTTCTCAAATTTGCTAAGGAGGTCGGTCTGGAGGAGAACTACTGCACCCTGGGTTGACTGTCTCCGAAAAAGGAGACCCGGGCACAATGGTCCAGAGGGACTGAGCGCCCGGCGAAGCCCCCCTTAACTAACTAGCCGCGATAGATTGTAATAGTCGTACGAGAAGTTTCGCGATCTTTCGAGAATCAGGCGTGCACGCGCGATCGCTGGCATCGCCGAAAAATGAATGATCGATATGTCATGGAATGTCAAGGACCCTTTAAGGAGACCGACTCTTTTGGGGTCAACTCCGAATCGATCTAAGCGCCATTGTGAAGAAACGAGCGTTAGTGAAAACAGAAAATTGGCAGGTTCGACATTGGACGGCGACATCACATCTAAAGTGATTATACAGAATTATAAACTCACCTTGTGACATCTAACGTTATTAGGCAAAATTATAAACAGAGAGTGGGAGGCCATAGTTGCCAAATCACATCATTTGAGAGTTCTGTCGCACTGTTGCCACATCTGTTACAATCCTGGCCATCAGCAAAATGAATCGGCCCGAACTGAGATTTTGATTCGTGCCGGACATAGACATAGCTGCTGAACCGCTAGAAACTTTTTTGTAGGTTCGATCCCCCTCGGGTATATTTTTTTCCATTAATTTTTTTTAATTACTAACTATATAACAATGATCAATATTTGTTTAGTAATATTTTAAAAACATTTGCCGAATATTTTTATTTAATATACATAAATCTGAAATTAGAGCGCTTTTCGTGCTACCGTTTCTCTTGCCATGTATCTTGCCAATTATGGTATTGTTTAATATTTCGAACATTAAAATATAATATATGAAGCGCATTTTCAGACGTCTTAGATCAGGGGTGGCCAACCTTTTCAGCAGGTGGGCCAAATTTCCGAAATAATATTTCCTGCCGGGCCACGAACCTAATTTTTTGTTTGTTAACTAAAGTAAACAAGCAAGCGTGCTACAGCTTCGAACACTTTGTCGCTTCCGAGTAGGTGAGATCGTGGTCAAACGCTTGCCTGGTTTAATGTAAAAAAAACAAGAAATAGGTATATTAGGTACAATAAAGTTAACATTTATGTTGATGTGACCTAGCTCCGCGGGCCTCGTGTTGCTCACCCCTGTCTTAAATTGAACAGTCGTAGACGAAGTGCAAGAAAACTCGTGTGATGTTTTACTACTATTTCGCCTTTCTTTTAGACCACACAATTATTTCTTTTTTACAAATAATTATTGTTGCGAATGCAATTATACCATGAGAAATATAGGAAAATATTTATTTTTAGAGATTTTATTGCGAGTACGGAATATGCATACAGGATGGTTCAAAACCCAGGGAACATCGGGAAAGGGGGGATAGCTGGGGTGATTCTGAACAACTTTCTCCTTGACCCAAATGTTGCTTGCAGCTTTGTTTGTTAGCTATTAACGAAAAACACTGGCTAATGAGAGCGTCGCCGCTCTCGCGCTCAGTGCATACCTCTCAGCTGCGCTCGGTCGTGATGGGGGCATCGAGGGTACCGAGGGAAGCGTCCGGCAAATGATGCATCGTCGTAAATTAAAGATAATGTGGAATTTTTCGTTATTCATTAATAAGAAATAAGCTAATAAGTCGTTTAATAACCGTGTTCGATACGTTTATTCATTATTCGAAAGGAATAAAGTGTTTTGTTACTTCTAAAAAAAATATATTTTTTTAACAGTACGTTTTCAGGTGGATAAATTACGTTTTAAGAAAAACGATTTGCCCAACTAATGTTAGGAAAAGTTAGTTCAACTTACCCATTCGTCCACGAATTAACCTGTTTAACATTGTGCGAATCCTGACCTAGGCAACGCTCAACAGCTGATATTACGGCCGGGTAGTATCCTTGCGTTACGATCACTTCACTTCATTGTCACATTCACTTGCTACTGTGAAGTGTGGGGATATGTATTTGAAAATAAATTGCTTTTGCTACGTTTAAACATTTTATAATACATATTCCGCGTTTGTACGATTCATGTTGCACGTTCGGTTAGCTGTATGGCTCTGCCAGTTTAAACGTTCGCACTCGTCCCACACGCACATGCACACATACTGTCTCCAAAGTTAGTGGAAATTCGGCGGCTGAAACCGACATACAGGGCAGCATCGGCCCTTGTGTTGTTCTGCGTCGCAGCGTGAGCGTTGACACTACAATGTTATCCACATTAAAGAACTTGGGCATGTGCGTGTGGAAGCGGGTGCAAATACTTGCCAAAACCATCAGATTTGGATGGATAGTGAATTAATGTTAATCATTACGCAGTACTGTAATCATTGGTCACTAAGTGCCCGACTTGGTTACACGTAAGAACAATAAATCCTGTCCAATTATCCCTAAATTTTACAGTAGAATGTACAAGGGGCTGTGCAATGAAAGTGATAGTGAAGTGAGTTCACCGCCCCGGCTGTAACATCAGCACTTGAGGATTGCAGTGAAAGGTCAGGATTAACCCAGTGTCACCAATTTGTGGACGAATGGATACGTTTAAGCTTCTTCTAACATTAATTATCAAAATCGTTTTTCTAAAAAAAAACATAATTTATCCACCTGAAAACGTGCTGTTAAAAAAAACATTTTTTTCATAAGTAATAAAACACATTATTCCTTTCGGATAACGAATAAAAGTATCGAAACAGTTCTTAAACGACTTATTAGTTCATTTGTTATTCATGAATAACGAATAATTACACATTATTCTTAATTAAAACGATGTATTATAACATTTGCTGCACGCTTCCCTTGATACCCACGTTGCAGTCAGCTGTGCCAAGCGCGCTGTGCGAATGCGTCGGTTACGACCACGACCGGGCGTGGTTGAGAGCCACGCGCTCGGGCGCTGTAATTGGCCAATATTTTTCGTTAATAACTCAAAAACGAAGCTTCAAACAACATTTTGGTCAAGGAAAAAGTAGTTCAAAATCACCTCAGCAATCACGCATTTCCCGGAGTTCCCGTAGTTACGAAACACCCTGTACATATAATTGTAATTGTGTCTTATTAAAAGTCACCATAAATTGCTGCAACAATACCTATTGTTAATTGATATAAAACAAGAAATCTGGAATAGGTAATGTTAAGTAAATTGTTCGTCCTAGTGTTAATGCATGAAAGATTAATAGATGCCACTCGATTATACGGGGTGTCCCGTAAATGATGAAAGACACGTAAAGGGGTGATTAGTGGGGTTATTCAGAACAATATTTTCGTTTTGTAAAGTGATGAATAATGTCAAATTATTCCTGCCACTTGTCTTCGTCATTTTTCATTCCTTTTTCAAAATAATTTCTTTGGAATCCAGACCGCCATTAATCAGGTATGCGAAATAGTGTGTCTGGTAAGGGAAAGAAAAGACATACATATAAGCACCTACATTTTAGTTATTGAATTGCGGTACAAGCATTTTTCTGGTATTTATTCAAATATGCGTAGTTCATAACAATTTAAACTTTGACGAAGGTCCTATAAAACTGTTAAAGTTTTATAAAAGTGTTAGAAGTCGGACTTTTCTTATATGAAATGTTACATAATTGTTAACAAAACCTATAAATTGCTAGTTCCTGCAAGTTTGAATTCTGTATGAATTGAAATAAATAGACACTAGGCGTGTAACATTACGTTCTGAATCAGAACGCACATGAAGGATTTTTTTATAATTAGAAATTTATGTTTTTGTACTATCTCCTTCTTATACAGGGTGACCCGTAACTAGTGGTTACAACGGGAAATGGGGGGTTGCTGGAGTGCTTCTGAACAACCTTTTCCGCTACCAAAATAATGTTTGAAGCTTCGTTTCTGAATTATTAACGAAAAACACTGGACAATCAAAACGGGCGCTCAAACGCATTGCTCTGAACTGCGCTCGGTCGTGGTCGTGAACCAACGCATTGGCACAACGTGTTACATCGTCTTAAATTAAGAACAATGTGGAGTTAGTCGTTATTCATGAATAACAAATAAACTAATGAGTCGTTTAATAACTGTGTTCGACACTTTTATTCGTTATCCGAAAGGAATAAAGTGTTTTTCTGTTACTTATGAAAAAAATGTTTTTTTTAACAGCACTTTATCAGGTGGATAAATTACGTTTTATGAAAAACGATTTGCATAGCTAATGTTAGAAAAAACTGTAGTTAAACGTACCCATTCGTCCACGAATTAATCTGCTTCGACTCGACACGTAATACAGCGGCCGAATAGATGAACTCCACGAAACGGTCGTTACAAATCACATCGATTTCGCGTTTGTTTCCACACGCACATACACGCGAACATTAACAAACGTAGGCGTCATTGTAGTGATAACGGCCATGGCGCGTCAGACGTCTCCTCATAGCCAACCGATCACGCTGTACACAAAAGACGGTATCAAGGGCCGATTTCAAGAGGCCGGATACTGCATAATAGATAAGATAATCAGGTGCAACTTGGAGACATAGTGCCGACAGGTAATATCCCTTAACGACTTCGGGGTTCATGGGTGAGCACTGTGCAGCTACATGCAGTATGGCTGGGTCCTGAACCAGGACCTGGGGGCTTTTACCTCTGGGCTGGATGTAGGGTAATGCCCACTCAAGCGTGGTTATATCAGAGCTTGGCAGACCAATAGTTCCTTGAGGGTCCTTTGCTGGATGACCGGAATTGGTCTGCTGAGGGTGGATGGTGAGAAGGAAAAATAACCCATTTGCCGAAGTTATCACCAGTTACAGGCCATCCTATATATTTATCATCTCAGACCATCCGTCGACCGAAAGGGGTAAGGGCGGGATTGGATGGATCTCTGGCTGGAGCGCATCTCCGGGTGCCGGAGAGGAGAATGGACGGGGCTACATGGGACAGGCGCGACCACGCGGGGCCAGGTAACAACTTCCAACGCGGAGCCGTCTAAGGCGGCACACTGGGCCCTTGTTAGCATGGGTGATAAGTGCATGTCTGGGAAGTAAAAACTCCGCGGCAGGGATCAAAACCCTGTCCCCCAAGCTAAGATCGTACCGAGGGTTGGATAACACTTGGATTATAGTGTCGCAAACGGTATTCTTGGGAAACCGGGCCACCTCCCATTGTATCTAGCCTTATCCCCTCAGGCGGGCTCTGGGGGCAGGGGGGGAAGCTTATTTCCCGACTACTTGTGGGTCCACATATGGATAATAATAATACTTTACATACAGTAACTCGCCGTTCCAAAGCGTTCGTTCACAACCACGACCGTGCGCGATTGATTAAAAGAATAATTAGTTTATTTCTTATTCATGAATTACGAAAAATTTCACATTTGCCGTACGCTTCCCTCGATACCCTCGATACCCTCGATACCCTCGATACTCCCGATCACGACGCGAGCGGTGTTGCTGGCTACGCGCATGAACGCTCCACGGGCGCTCACATTGGCCAATGTTTTGGGTTCATAACACAAAATGTTGATCAAACAACATTTTGGTCATCGAAAAAGTTGTTCAGAATCACTCCAACAACCCCACATTTCCCGATGAAAAACAGAGGTACTAAGCAACAAATGAAGAAAATAGTGTGTGCGTATGCGCGCGAGCGACGCATTTATTTTGTCGACGACGATGTAGTCGTGGAAAAAGCGCACGTGAGTTAGTTTCGACCTGCGAGTCGCGGTCAAAGCTATTGTAAGAGTAAAATACTGCGCTGTTATTTGACCAGCGAGGTGCGGTCAATCGCGTAGCGTATAAGTGCATGTTTTTATTTGCTTTATGTGTGTTCTTCTTTATTTGCATTCTCTTTATTTGTATTCTTCTTTATTAATAATAGATATATAAACTGTTTTATTTAATTCCCGCGGAGTAAGTTATATTTTTTCCCCCAATAGTGTAGCAGTATTTATAGTTCTTGATAGGCGTTTGAGATTATAGTGTATGCAGTGTTTTTTTCATACAGTTTATATAAAAATGTCCCAAACATTAGACCAGTATTACTTAAAACATGAAGATCTCTTTCATGTATTTTCAAAAATGTATTTTGCTACCAGGATATTTATCGGAAGATGCAGCGCAATCCAAAAACAAATGCTATAAACACGACAGACAGTTTCATGCCCGAAAAAAGAGCCGGCGAAATAACTTAGAAGACGTATTCAGATCTATGGAAACCTCAAATTCGTTAATATCAAGCATAAGTCTGAACAGCAGGATGCATAAGCAACAGCTCACTAAATTTAAATCGCCCTCCGGAGTTTTATCGTTGGTACGTTCTCCATGTATTGCACAAGAACCATCGACATCCACATCTACAACTTATCCTTCAGAAGAAACAAGTGATGAAGATGACACAGAAATATTGCCAATATTTAGGCATCTAGATAATTTAGAACTATTATAGAATCAGAAGGATTATAGGTAAGTTTATATACTTGTTGTCCATTGACAAAATGATTTGACAAAAAAATGTTTCAGATTCAGCATTCAGCCTTCTACAAATGTCAGTATCAAAAATGTATAAATACTGTTTGACATTTCCTACACTAAAATAATTGTATTGAAGATATTTATCTTTTCGATTGATGTGGAAAAGAAGAGGTCAAGCAAAGTTCTTAATCTTCAATGCTGTTTTGGTTAATTATTGGTGCCCTCAGTTGCTAAGTACTCCCGCCGATGTTACAAGTTTTGACAGGTTCCAAGCATGCGATAAATTATAAATTATTGCATTGATAACAATAATTATATGTAAAAAAGAAATAATTGTGTGGTCTAAAAGAAAGGCGAAATAGTAGTAAAACATCACAAGAGTTTTCCTGCACTCCATCTACGACATCTGAAAATGTACTTCATATATTACGTTAATGTTATAAATATTAATCAGTACTGTGGGAGCTTCGGGTATCGGCTTATACGGTGGTGGAAGTAGGATGCGACGGAAAAAAACAGGGAGGAAGAAGGTTGCGTTTCGTCCCAGGCCTGCTAACGGACTCGTCAGTAAGGCATGCTAGCAGGCCCTGCTTTAGACACCGGGATAGTAGGCAATGGTCGGAGGTTATATACATGGTCGCGGGGACCTATACAACCACCTTCTCGACGCCCAGCGGTGTATGTGGGAAGTGCCCCCCACAGTTCCATAATTGGCAAGATACGCGGTGTTGCGCAGCAGGTCAAGTTCGAATATGTCCAGGCTTGATGCCCTTGATTTTTTGGCATTGAAAATCTATTGATGGATGAGGTGGTAGATGAGGTGATGGGCGTGGGAGGAAATTTAATAAAGGTCAATTCTGATTGGTGTTTGAAAATGAATTGGAGGACGTTAGGGGTGCTAAGAAAAAGCAGTGGGAAAGGGGGTGAGATTTCGCGATGCTAGATCGAGGCCCGAGTTATTCCCATTTTGTCGTAACTGTTTTAAGTACCGTTAAAAAGTAGCGTGGTAGCAACACACTTGCGTGCTGGCTGCCGCACGGCCTACCTTTATTAGCGGCTATACTTGGTCCTAGAAATGTTAGTGCTGACTAGTACCATTATCAAGGGCTGCGAAGCAAAATGTGGGAACAGAAACGGTAGCACAGAAAGCGCTCTAAGTTCATTTTATAAATATTTTTAAAATATTTAGAAGAAAATATTGATCAGTCATATAGTTAGGAATTAGACAAAAAGTTTATGTTTAAAAAACTGAACCCGACGCACAGTGCGGCCTCCAATGGACAAAAATCAATAAAGTCATGTTTGAATTTTGAACTTTTTATTCAAAATAATCATTAATCGGGAAGTAAGGAATACGAATGTAACAATTTTTACTGTAAAAAGTCAATAGGGGACCGGCAATAGTCATCTGTTTATAATAACTGAAATCTTAAAAATTACATAACTCGTGCATCACTCGTTCTTTTTTGTTCGTATTTTGCGATATTGTTTATTGTACCTTAAATATGGAGAATTTAATAAATGGTATGCAAAATTTTAATTTGCAATGAAAAATTTTGCATATTTTCCTAAAATTCAATTTGCAAAAAAGCGGCTCAAACGTCCTGTAATTGTTGTTGTTTTGAATCGACAAGGTGTTGTACTACATAGCTATATAATGTTTATCTGCAACTACCTGCAACACTATAAGTTATTTAATTTTTTGGAAAGACCAAAACCCAGTTTCGGCTCACCGAACGACGCACAGTGGTCCCAAATCCCTGAATACAACAGTATGTTAACTATGTGCCGTTCATTCGCGATTCCACTGTGTATTTTTTTATTATAATATTCATGTTTGACTTATATTTCGTTATGTAACAATTATTTCTTATTATTAGTTACTATTTGTTATTAATGTTTATTATTAATTGTTATTGTTATGATCATGTTATGTCATACAACTAGTTTGACCTTTTCCACTATAAAAATGTTCATTATTTAAACATTTACGAATTTTTATATTTTTGTCCCGAACGTCCATTGAAAGGCCGCACTGTGCGACGGGGCTCGAACTTACAAAAAAGTTAGCAGCCGTTTAGCAGTTGGAAACTTTACCGCAGGACCACCGATGCCGTTGAAAATATGTGAAATACTTTAGAATACAGAGGAGTGACGTAATATCAATTGGCTCGGTTTATCTAGTTTCGTAAATTTCTATCCTAATTTGCTGTATGTAAAAACATTGAACATGGCATAAAACACTTATTTAACTACGGCGCACCTAACGAAAATTTAAAAAAAATTTAGAGTAATAGTATAAATAATATGTACCTACAAGAAAAGTATAAATGTTAATGCGCGATTCCTTCAATACCAATTCGGCATTTCTCAGCATTTTTTGACGTTTTTAATTTTTTGGAGCTCGGGGTTCCAATTTAAGCATCTGAAAAACTTGTAACTTCCGTTGATGCTTTCCTTAGCAGAAATGTCTGTTCTATCGCGTGGCATAGTCAGATTGTCTCCTAGACCCTCAGTTTTTGAAATAAATTGAAAAATATCGGCCAAAATGGGTACGTTTTCGGTGTCCTTTTCACTTTGATCATTATTTAAACATATTTAAATGTTTATAATCAAACAACTATTTATATCATTTTATTCGTGAAACTCCAAAGAATCATTTGGCACCAAGTGGAACTGAATAACTTTTACCGGTAAAGCACAAAACACTTTCAAAGTTAAAAATTTGCGATTTTTTTCAAAATTGATTTTTTCAAAAATGGTACGTTCTGGAGAAGAACGGATTTCAGATTCGTATTCCGCGCGTTAAAGTCTACAAGAAACGCCTATTGAAGGTTACAAAATCAGACCCCGTTTTGAACAGTGTTATTTGGATTATCGGGCAGATAACGTCGAGCAACAATCCTTCGCACCCAGATCGTTTTCCGAGCCCACGATTCGAGGAACGCATCTTCGCTGTCGAAAATGTGGTAATTGTTTTTGGGGATTAGTAATGACCGTTGTTACGCGGCAAGTCCGCGGAACCAACAGCCGAAATAAATAGCCCCCCTCATAAAAAGGCGGCTAGCAATCTGTAGAAAGAACAACCTTCGACGTGCACATGGCTAGGGCGTTTATGACCCGCAAGCAATAGAACTGTTTTTGAGGAAACCGTTTTTCTCCATAATCCGTCAGGATACAAGAAATTAAGCATACACGGCCTCAACAGTCAATTGCATGCGTCATAAACGTGAATTTCCAAAAGGGCCCACAGCTATGCCCCAGCAGGCAAGACCAGGTCAAACTCTGGGATCCTGGCGGAAATTCCCGTGCATTGGCAGGTCAGCCGTGACGGTCAGGAATGCACCCCCTCCTTTGGAAGGCGCGCTTCGAGCGTAAAGAAGGATGGGTGTGTCCCCGTCTTGAAAACAGGCTCATTGGCATTTAGTCATTTCTCCTAATGTCCAATCAGCATGCCAAAAAGTCACTTCCGAGTCGACGAGATACGATACACTCGACGAGGAAGTCAGTTGTTAATCAGAACTCCAACAGTCGTCATTCAGAACTCCGTCGGTTGTCATTCAAAACTCAGTCAGCCGTGAGTAGGAGTTCAAACGGTCCATAATTAGAGTCTAACAATCTCCGTTCGGAATCTGTCAGTTTACATTTAGAGTCTGACACTCTCCATTCGGAATCTAATACTCTATTCAGAGTCTAACACTCTCCATTCAGAGTCTATTACTCCACTCAGAGTCTAAACAGTCTAAAGAGGTCTCAGACAGGGTCTCAGACAGGAGAAACAGTATCCTCTCCTTCTTCTTATCTGAGTCTTTGACTCAGGGGTACAAAAAACAGTATAATCTCCTACCTCAAGACCCCAGTACATTAGAAAAGGAGAAACAGTAACCTCTCCTTCTTCTTCTGTCAGTCTTTGACTCTGAAGTGCGAGAAACAGTATACTCTACCACTGCAAAACATACGGAGACGACTTTGACTCAGAAGTAGGAGAAACATTATAATCCCCTACCACAAGACATACGGGAAACATTATCTTCCCTTATCATTATTTCACTAGATATTACACACTCAATAGATCCGTTTTATTATTACGTTCTCCTTTATCATCAATTTATCTATATTTATTCAACAAATAAAATTCGTTAGTTAAATCTACATTCTGTCAATTTACCACCCCTACCTCCGTAAAAGGTCGTAGGGTCATACGCGTGCAACGGTGTCGGTAGAAATCGAAACGGAAATTTACGACCTCAATGCATCCGATAGTATCATCGAAGCCGCGTATTACGTAAATACAACCGTGCAACCATATCGGTCACTCTGTGACGAATGAATACAATACTGTGTAATGAAAAGTTGATCTCTCGCCCGAATTAAGATTTATTCACTATCCATCCGATCCGCCCGTCTCGGCGGTCCACGCAAACTGTTGGATTTTGCAAGCATTCCCACTCCCTTCTACACGCACACCCACACGCACCCGCACCATCTCCAAATTTAGTGGAAATCGGCGGCAGAAACCAATCACACAGGTCAGCATCGGCCCGTGTGTTGTCTGCGTCGCAGCGTGAGCATTGACACTACAATGTCATCCACATTAAAGAACACGTGCGTGTGCGTGTGAAGCGAGTGTGAACGTATAAACTGGCCGAGTCATTCTGCGTACCTAACGAGCAAAAAGAATCGTACAAACGCGGAATATGTGTTATAAAATGTTTAAACGTAGCAAAAGCAATTTATTTTCAAATACATATCCCCACACTTCACAGTAGCAAGTGAATGTGACAGTGAAGTGAAATGATCGTGAAGTAAAGTTATCCTGAAGTGATGTGATCGTGCAAGGATACTAACCCGGCCGTAACATCAGCTGTTGACCGTTGCCTAGGTCAGTTTAAGTTTAGCCAGATTTTTCTAACATTAGTTATACAAATCGTGTTTGTTAAGACATAATTTATCTACCTGAAAACATACTGTTAAAAAAAGATTTTTTTCATAAGTAATAAAACACTATTTCTTTCGGATAATGAATAAACGTATCGAACACGGTTATTAAACAACTTATTAGATTACTTCTTATTTATGAATAACGAATAATTCCACATTATTCTTAATTAAGACGATGTAACATTTGACGATGTAACATCACGACCGAGCGCAGCTAACAATGAGAGGTACGCGGCCTGAGCAAGCGCCCGATGGGCGCTCTCATTGCCAGTGTTTTTCGTTAATAACTCAAAAACGAAGCAGCAAACAACATAGCTGTCAATGGGAAAGTTGAAATCACCCCAGTTACCCCCCATTACCCGATGTTCCCTGAGAACCGGGCACCCTGTATAGTAAGTTACACTGTTCAACACGGGTCTGATTTTGTAACCGTCAATAGGCGTTTCTTGTAGACTTTAATGTGCTGAATACGAATCTGCAATCGGTTTTTCTCCAGGACGTACCATTTTTAAAAAAATCTGTTTTCTAAAAATCGAAAATTTTAAATTTTGATAGTGTTTTGTACTTTTGCGGCAATAGTTATTCAGTTGCGCTTGATGTCAAATGATTCTTTGAAGTTTCACGAATAAAATGATATAATTGGTAATTAGTTTATAAACATTTAAATGTGTTTAAATAATGATCAAAGTGAAAAGGACACCGAAAATGCACCTATTTGAAAGGAAAGCATCAATGGAAGTTACAAAATCATTTTTGTATTCAATATACAAGCGAAATAGTTTAGTAAAACACGCAGCGGCAACAGTAAGGGTCCGCCTTCATAGAGCACCACTGCCGCCGCCACGTGTTTTGTCAAACTGTTTCGGTTTGATATTGAAAACGAAAATTATTTTGTAACTTCTATTGATGCTATCCTTTGTAGAAAAGTCTGCTCTATCGCGTGGCATAGATAGATTTTCTCCTGGACCCTTAGCTTTTGAAATAAGTTGAAAGATATCAAAGATAAACACATTTAAATGTTTATAATCTAATTACTATTTATAACATTTCATTCGTGAAACTTCAATGAATCATTGGGCACCAAGCGCAACTGAATAACTATTACCGCAAAAGTACAAAACACTTCCAAAGTTTAAAATTTGCGGGTTTTGTCGAAATTGATTTTTTCAAAAATGTTACGTTCTGGAGTAAAACGTATTGCAGATTTGTATTCAGCAGATTAAAGTCTACTACAGACGCCTATTCAAGGTTACGAAATAAAAAAAAATTGAAATTTGTTGAACAGGGTTATTAATGAAGAAATTTATTGTTTACATCCGCTTAAAATTTGAATAGAAATAGCTCGATGCAAAACGCCAGCAAATCTTCGGATTTTCACAGCACGCGATCCTCAATTACCACCACTTATGTATCATTATTCCCGTCGACCGTTCAATTTAGGCACATGCTTATTTATGGCAGTATTTTCTCATTGAGACCTGGCCCGAAATGGAATAAATTATCTTGTTACTTTCATACTTTAATCCATTTATTTAAACCATCCTGATAACCAGCATATGTAGGTGCAGCTGTAAAGCTGCCCTACTTATCATTTAAAACCATTTAAACAGTTATTGTAGTGTAAATTAGGTTTGTATTTTCATACTAGCGTCTGACGAAAAATTTTAGCCTTTAAAGACGCAGTAATATATTACTTATTAGTTCATTGTCTTCAACTTCATCAGAATAATTTAAAATATTCATAATAAATTATAATACTTAGAATGGTACTACTCACCGGCAAAGTTGGATAATTATTATATTCTTGCGAGAACGTTGGCAGTCCATGTAGATGATTGACTTGTTGTATAGAAATCGAAGTTGGTGGATGTCCATCTGGTGTACCTTGTGCAACCGTAGGAGTGCCAGATATTGATCTCTTCAATTGGTAGTCTGAATCTTGCAATTTAAAAAATTTCATTATTATAATAGTATCGGTATTTTTCGTGTTAGTTAGAATACAATATTTTTGTTACGTGTAGAGAATATTTCTCATACGCCGCTCTAACACGTGTTTTTTCGAGCTTGCGTAAGAAGGAAAGACGCCCAAAGATTCCTTTCGGCTATCGTATACAAATAATGAGCGATCTAATCACGACCAGCTGCATCGTGACTCCGATGCATCGGAGACCCCGAGGTTTATCTTATATGGAAACCTCTAATGGGTCCCCATGCACTTTGGGGGCTATACAGGGTGCCTCTTAATTATGGGAACTCTCGGAAATGAGGGATTGCTGGGATCCGCCCTCGGACGACAACCATCGCTACCCGCAGACTAGTGACCCAGCTGGGGAGGACTCTGTCCTACCATTCCCTGCGGGATCGTCAGAAAGCCGTTGATATCGGCGACGTGAAAGGCGGGGAGGAGGGGGGAGGGGGCTCGTCGGCCAAGACCGCTGGAGAGATCCCCCCCTCCCGGGTTGCAAAAGCGGTGGCGTCCCAAGGGGTCCGAAGGGTCCCCCCCCCCAAACTCGGATGACTGTCGTCACTGCCAGTAGACTGGCGACCCTGCTGGGGAGGATCATGTCCTCCAATACCCCGCAGGATCATTGGAAAGCCGTGGACGGATTGAGTGGGAGTTCGGTTTGGGCCGGAGGTCGCGCTAGGCGTCAGCCTTAGCGCGGCCTGGATTGAGGAGCATCGGAGGGTTCTAATTGGGCTCTCCCGAGGATTGGGATGGTGCCGAGGTGGCTTTAGCCGTCAGGATCGGCACAATGTTAAGCAGGTTAATTCGTGGGTACGTTTAACTAGCTTTTTTTAACATTAGTTATGCGAATCGTTTTTCTTAAAACATAATTTATCCACCTGAAAACGTACTGTTAAATCAAGATTTTGTTCACCAGTAATAAAACACTTTATTGCTTTCGGATAAGAAATAAAAGTATCGAACACAGTTATGAAACGACTTATTAGTTCATTTGTTATTCATGAATAACGCATAATTACATATTATTCTTAATTTAAGACGTGGTAACACGCTGTGCCAATGCGGTGGTTCACAACCACGACCAAGCACAGTTGAGAGCCACGCGCTTGAGCGCGCGCTCTACGGACGCTCTGATTGGCTAGTGTTTTTCTTCAAAGCTTCAACCAACATTTTGGTAAAAGAAAAAGTTGTTAAAAATCACCCCAGCAACCCCTCATTTCCCGATGTTACCACTAGTTACGGGCTACCTTGTATATAAACTGTTCACCATTAAATCGAGTAGATTCGTTAAAATCACTTGAAGACCGCACTTTTAAACAAAGAAAGTATTTTCAGCACTTACGTACTGCGCTTAAAAATCTCGTGGTCAGTAGCGTTCTTACTAAAATCGTGGTCAGTAGAGTTCTTACTAAAATCGTGAACATGACCCGGCCAAGTTAAAAAATCTAGATGAATGCCCGTCTGTCTACTACCAAAATATACGCTGTCTCAGATCAAAATTTAAATTGTTAGCGCATTCCAACTCCTGTTCTTCTAGTACAGGTGATATTATTATATTTACTGGGACATGGCTCGCGCACGATATGTGTGACTCTGAGCCGGCTATAATATTTTTCGTTGCGACAAAAGTTCATAAAACATGTGCATTTCTTCGACGCAATGTACCTCCGTCCTCTAACGTAGACTTATTTGGAAGACATTGCAAAACGATCTGCGATGCAGTCACGTCACACCCTAACTCGAGTGTTTACATACTAGGTGACTATAACCTACCGCAAATGAAATAGTCTAACGAAAATGCATTTTCTATGCCAGGGACTGCCAAGATTTTCTCCTCTAACCGCCACCGAGTCCCGACTACCAATTAAACGCGAAAATAATGTGACGTTGACATAGCATCTAACACAATACGCATAGGTGTGTGGAGCGTCATTTGTCTGTATGTCTGTCATATGTCGCGCGACCATTTCGCTGGAGGTGGAAGATATAAGTAGGGGAAGGGGCCACGAGTAGCCCGCGGGCCACCGTTTGGCAGACCCTGTTCTATGCATTCAGATTTCAGAGAATGCATATCAGATTTTTCAACTTGTACAAAAGATGATATAATCTGAAATTACATACTTATATCCACTTAGCCTACACAAGAAAAACTCCACACTCACAAGGGAAGGACCCCAATTGTCCCACTCCGATTTAAACGCACTTTTGTAAGGTGATAGTATATAGGCCCCTAATGATAGGTGTCATATATTAGCGTCAGTTATTCAATAGTTTTAAAGATATAAACAATTAAAGGTACGTACCGCTTTTGTGCCATGAGTATAAACACATTTTATAGAGGCTGTGATGGCGCAGTGTGATAGTTGGGTGATCCGTACCGCCAAAGTGCGGGGTTCGATTCCCCCCAAGTACATTTGCTTTTAATTCTTTAAAAAAAAAAGACTAATGACAATATAAAGTTCTCATCCTTTAGATCAGAGCTCGGAATTAAGTGTTCTTTCGGGCCGATTTTCGGAGGCAATGCCCCCTTTCACCCGTCGCGCGTTTTGGCCCATGAACCGCGCGGATACGCACTAGGGCGACACCCGTATCCGTAGGTTTCCACATCCCCCATGGGGTACTATTATCGATGCGGTTCTTTGTTGTCAGTGATATCCCCTGTAAGCCTATTCCACGGTGTCGCGCGATAAAAAATAGATACCAAAAATGCTTTCCACTGTCAAAATTTTAATTATGTTGCATTCTCGGTATTCATTTTTATCGTGCGATTTTTTATCGTACGGGTGTCGCCCTAATGCGTACCCGCGCGGTTCATGGCTGACGAGCTTCCAGCCGCTAGGCGATCGCGAGGGCCAAGACACGCGGCGGGAGAAAGGGGCGTTGCCTCTGAAAATCGGCCCGAAGGAACACTTAATTCCGAGCCCTGCTTTAGATAATAGTTTAAAAAAGATACTATTGGTATAGTATTGAAATTTCCTTTCAATTATTAATAATTTCGATACAATATTTCTTTATATGTAGTATTTTCTACTCCCAACTTTCATTGGGAGGCTACGTCAATGCTCGAAAGTCATCATTCTATCTCACTTTGTCTCCATATGCGTGTCGTGGTCCTTTGCCATTGGCCATAGCCAATAAGGACAATGCGTGTGATAGGAGCAGAGTGAGAACGGAATATGCTCTGACTAGCCATCTCCTGGCGAACGCATTATACCTTTAATTGTTTATATCTTTAAAACTATTGAATAACTGAGGTTCATACTTGGCACGTATCATAAGGGGCCTATATACTATCGCCTTACAAAAGCTCGTTAAAATCCAAGTCGGACAATTGGGTTCCTTTCCTTGTCAGTGATTTCGGTAGACTGCTGGATCCTTTGTTCACGAATGACTCATCAGTTCTTATATGTCCGGCTGTTGATCCCCTTCTTCCCCTTAATAGGTACCATCCGGCACTTACTTTTAAGTTAAAACTTCTGAGATTCCACAGAGCGACTTATACATTTTTACCACGGCGAAACTTTAATCTAGGTGAGTACCAAATAATAAATGAGTATTTTAACTCCCTAAATTGGGTAGAATGCAATCGGTTCCTTGCCCCTAGACGATGCTGTTGATGTAGTATATGAGCATATACTACAGGAACAATAGCATCCTTTAAAAGGGACGTACTAACTTCGTGCAGAGCTACTCCTTAGTCACTTATGTATTAAATAATGTCACTCTCATATTATGTAAAATTAAAACTTTTTAAAATTAGGACTTTTTGTCCGTTAAATAAATAAATAAAAAACCTGTCTTTACCCATTAATCCTTCTAATACTTGTAGCAACGTTCCCACTGATACAACTTTACCGCTCGAGTTGTATCAAACTATAATTAAGAGTTACGAGACAAGGAAACTACTCCAACCCAATGACTCCCCGATTTCGCATCGGGTTCGCCCACAAAACATAACCCTTCCTATAGCTCCCTGATTTCGCATCCGGTTCGCTCTCGTTTACAACTATCCTAACAGGTCCCTGGCTTTCGCAGCAGGTTCGTCCGCACCCCTAACTAACAAACTTTTAAACTTATGAACACAAATGGTGTAAGATCCGTGAAGGGCGGATTCTGAACAGCATTTGCTCTTGCAAAATGTTGGTTCAGCCCTCATTTAATGGAATATTAACGAAAAACACTGACCAACTAGGTCGCGCTCAAGGTGAACAAATGTGTCTGGACCATGTCGGTATAGCAAAGTTATATGGAATAATGAATACAAAAATTAAGATTAATGTCGAATTATTCGTTATTCATGTAGAATGAATGAGTTGAATAATTCGAAAGTAAAAGTGGCCATGCAATAAAAGTGATAGTGAAGTGAGTTCATGGACCCGGCCGTAACATCAACTGTTGAGGATTGCCTTGAAAGGTCAGGGTTAACCCAGTGTCAACAATTTTCAGGTTAATTCGTGGACGAATGGGTAAGTTTTTCATAAGTAATAAAAGCTTTATTCCTTTCGGATAACGAATAGAAGTATCGATAACAGTTGTTAAACGACTTATTAATTTATTTGTTATTCATGAATAACGAATAATTCCACATTATTCTTAATTTAAAACGATCTAACATTTGTCGCATGCTTCCCTCGATACCCACGCTGTAGCCTAGTTACGGAACAACCTGTATATTGTTGAGGTTCTTGTACAACGCATGTTGTGATGCATGCATCGACTCTAGGTTTCATAAAACCTTGCATCAGTTTCTACACCGTTGAAAGACGTGCTTCAAAATGTCGGATTCTTTTCCAATTCCAGTGTTATTGGCTATTGTAGGAAGTATGTAAATCATAAAAAATAAACAGTTGAAGACTAAAAAGAATTGGGCAACAAGATGGTTAATCGAGAGAAACAGATTTTCTAATTCGGCATTGTTTAAAGATCTGAAAACCAATGAACCTAGTGATTATAGAAACTATGGACGATTCTGCTTTTAATTATCTATTGGAGAAAATTGGCCCAAAGATTGGAAAACAAAATACAATACATGTACTACGATGAGAAATACAATTAGTGCTGAAGAAAGACTTTCTGTAACACTAACAATTAGTCACAGGAAAGATGTATAAGGATTTAAAATTTTGTACTGCTATTTCACCTCAATTATTGAGAAAAATTACCCCAGAATTATGTACTGCTATTTACGAAGAATTAACAGACGGATTTCCAAAGGTGAAGTTAAATTTTTATTTTCAAAAATTTGTATACAAATCAGGTAACCAAAAATTGGTAAGAAAACTAAAAAAGCCTGCAAAATTATAGTGGTTTATTACGTGGAATGTAATATGGTGCAATGTTTTGTGGAGTACTGGTTGTTGAATTTGATGGATATTGAGATAGCGGGTTCTATGGAATGTAATTAATTTTAGGATATTTATATATTCTTGGATTGTTTGGTTCTATAGATGATTTCCCATTTAATCAACCTAATTTTTCGTAGTAGATCGTATCTTCATTTAATGAACGCAAATCGTAAGCAATTTTTCCACCGTAATGTAAAATTTATCTTCTTGTGAAATGCCATTATATCGTTCCAGAGTTTCGGTAGCCAAACAACGAAAATCCTACTCCACAGTTTTCCTCTTCCTTGGTCGTGTATTTGGAGTAATCTCCAAAATATTATCATTGTTTTGTGACGTTGACGCTTGCTGCATATCTTGTATAAAATCGAATGTACAGCTAAGCAGTGTTTCCTAAAACACAACATAAAAATTATACAAAATAAGAAAAAGTAACAAGTTTATGAAGAAGAATGGAGAGTAGTTGCTGTAGAATTTGAACAACGATGGTATTGTGATACATGCTGTGAAGTCATAGATAGCAACCACATTAATATAATCAAACCTCGAAGCAGTGGATCTATTATTACAATTAGGAAGGAAACTTTAGTATAGTATTATTAGCAGTTGTCAATGCTAATTATGAGGTTATATATTAGTTCAGATATCGTGTCGACCACCGAACTGAACGGCCGTGTTATTGTCGTGGATCCGCGAACGACATGTCTGTTTTGTGTGAAATATTGGGTTTCTGTTAGTACGGCGGACCGTTTTCATATCTCTGATAAATTGAACATCATTTTCTTGTGTCCCTCCTGTGTGTGAAATCCTATTGAGGCGCGGACGTGCTATAAGCCTTTCTTTCTTCTGAAAGTGCGAAAAACTGTTAAAATCTGTTACAGAGTGGATTTTCTCAAGTCCTTCATACTGTGCATTTTGATCGGCTTTCTTGTGAAGAACCCTACAAATCTTTTCTGCTCGCACTGCGCTATTAAAATAGTTGTGTCTAGTGCCTCATTTACAAATTACATATACAGGGTGTCCCGTAACTACCGCAACATCGGGAAATGGGGGGTAGCTGGGGTAATTCTGAATAACTTTTTCCTTGACCAAAATGTTCTTTGAAGCCTTGTTTTTTAGTTATTAACCAAAAACACTGCCAAATTAGAGCGCCTGTACAGCGCGCGCTCCGGTGCCTACTTCTGCACTGTGCTCGGTAGTGTACGCGGGCATCGAGGGTATCGAGAAAAGCGTACGGCAAATGTTATTCATTCATCGTTATTCATTAATAAGATATAAACTAATTATTCTTTTCATCAATCGCGCACGGTCGTGGTCGTTATTCATGAGTAACAAATAATTCCACATTATCCTTAATTTAAGACGATGTAACATTTGCCGTACGCTTTTCTCGATACCCTCGATGCCCGCGTACACTACCGAGCACAGTGCAGAAGTAGGCACCGGAGCGCGCGCTGTACAGGCGCTCTAATTTGGCAGTGTTTTTGGTTAATAACTAAAAAACAAGGCTTCAAAGAACATTTTGGTCAAGGAAAAAGTTGTTCAGAATCATCCCAGCTACCCCCCATTTCCCGATGTTGCGGTAGTTACGGGACACCCTGTATAATGGGAGCCTCTTTCCTAAATGGTTTTCTCCGCAACTCACTAAACTAGCCAAACAGAAAAAGTGGGCCCATATACGATACAAAGAGTGAAGCAGTCTCGCAGACTACATAGTTTTCTCCTCGCTCCGATCCGAATGCAAGAAGTCGGTTAAAAAATGTTACGAAAACTATGTACACCATACTGAGGCATCGCCTGAGTGGACCAAATATAAAGCCTTCTTGGAATTTTGTAAACGCCACGGGGAAAACTCGAAACCTTCCTGGAGAATTACATTTATACAACTGTAAGACTACCTCATCCAAAGATATTGCCGATTTGTTTGCGTTGCACTTTTCCTCTATATACTCTTCTGTGTGGGATGCTTCGCCGGATTTTCGTTTCTGTCAGACCACTGAATTATCCAATATCCACATCAGTAATAGTGATATTTATAAAAAGTTATCAAATTTAAATACAGATAAACGAGCCGAAATCGACGGCATTCCACCTATATTTTTCAAATCATGCAGCTTCATTTTGTCTCGGCCACTATGGATCATTTTTAATGTTTGACTAACAAGGAAGGTTAGGCAACCCGAAGATTCCGAAAATTATGAAACTTCGCATACAAGTACAGTATGTCATCCGTAATACAACCCTATTTTCCAATTGTGCCATAACTCGGTTTTAAGGGGTGAAATCAGCCCTTGAAAAAAATCGAGAATTTTCTTTTTCGTGAGATATCTCAGGAACGCTGAGAGATATCTGAAAAAAGTTTAATTCAAACTTGCATCGTTTTATTGTGTTTACTAATCTGCGTACAAAATTTGTTGGAAAAATACGTGGTTATCGAGTTACCCCTCCCCCCACCCCCTCCGCCTTAAGAAAATATTGTTTACTATTCGTGCTGAAATACCTCTGGGTACCCTCTTTTCATATCTCTAAATGACATATGTTTAAAAATTTTTTTTTTAATAAAAAATCCATTATTAACGAATTTGGAGTCCATTTACGCACTTTTCTTCAATAAACTGGTCTCACAACGCAATTCTGAAGTAATTTACATTTATTTTAAGTTCATTCACATGAAAATTATTCATATTAAATTTAATTGTAGCAGTATAACAGTCTTTAATAATAAAATAAGTATTTAATCGTTTCCATTCTCTTTTTGTACATCTTTCCACATCGAAGGGTTGTATAAGTAACAAACGACAAAAATAGTAAGAAGCACGGTTTGTAATTGGCACAATAATGACATTGCTGGTACAAATGTTCGAAACAAAGGTACTCGCCACACCACGCACATCGCATAAAGGCCGCCGCGCCACAAATACTACACTTTGGTATAGCCATTTCGCTCCTATAGTAACAGAAATCATACCCGAAATTATACCCGTCGTTTTCTTTGAGTGATTGAAAATGCCACTTCTTGATTTTCTGGAATCAACTGATTTAACTGATTTGGGCAGTGTCCAGACCATGAATCGAATAATAGCATGCTTTTGCGGCCAGTATTGGGCAGATATACTTGGACAGATATACAGATATATTAAAGAAAAGGACGGGTATGATTCAACCTTTGGATGTATTTGGTTGCCGGATTTGGAAAAATTTTGTACGGAAATTGTCGGATAATGTAATTCTTCTGGACGAAGATATCAATCTGCATTCACGCAATAAAATAATTAAATTGCAGTCGTTAACCCATAACCATCTTTCTTCGCACAGATTCAAAAATTGCATATCTAGGAACACATCCCAGCAAGTTCCAAAATCCTGTAGATTTCTGTTACTATAGGAGCGAAATGGCTATACCAAAGTGTAGTATTTGTGGCGCGGCGGCCTTTATGCGATGTGCGTGGTGTGCCGAGTACCTTTGTTTCGAACATTTCTACCAGCAATATCATTATTGTACCAACTACAAATCGTGCTTTTTACTATTTTTGTCGTTTGTTACTTATACAACCCTTCGATGTGGAAAGATGTACAAAAAGAGAATGGAAACGTTTAAATACTTATTTTATTATTAAAAACTGTTATACTGCTACAATTAAATTTAATATGAATAATTTTCATGTGAATGAACTTAAAATAAATGTAAATTATTCAAGAATTGCGTTGTGAGACCAGTTTATTGAAGAAAAGTGCGTAAATGGACTCCAAATTCGTTAATAATGGATTTTTTATTAAAAAAAAAATTTTTAAACATATGTCATTTAGAGATATGAAAAGAGGGTACCCAGAGGTATTTCAGCACGAATAGTAAACAATATTTTCCTAAGGCGGAGGGGGTGGGGGGAGGGGTAACTCGATAACCACGTATTTTTCCAACAAATTTTGTACGCAGATTAGTAAACACAATAAAACGATGCAAGTTTGAATTAAACTTTTTTCAGATATCTCTCAGCGTTCCTGAGATATCTCACGAAAAAGAAAATTCTCGATTTTTTTCAAGGGCTGATTTCACCCCTTAAAACCGAGTTATGGGACAATTGGAAAATAGGGTTGTATTACGGATGACATACAGTACTTGTATGCAAAGTTTCATAATTTTCGGAATCTTCGGGTTGCCTAACCTTCCTTGTAAGCCTCGGCTTGTTTCCCGAAATATGGAAATCAAGTTTAGTTACACCATTACTTAAATCCGGCGATCCATCTAATGCCAGAAACTACAGACCGCTACATAAGCTTGACGTACTCCCAAAACTTTTCGTAACCCTAGTTGTAGATGCGTTAAAATCGTCTGTTCTCAACTTAGTTTGTCAAGAGCAACATAGTTTCACGCCTTCACTATCTGCGACAACTAACCTTGCCATATATAGTCATTTGGTTGCGAAAGCCGTAAATAAAAATACCCAGGTTGACACGATTATCATGGATTTCAAGAAAGCCATCGATTCTATTCCTCATTACATTTTGCTATCTAAACTACATGCTATGGGAATAAGAGAGCCTATATTATCTTGGCTCCCTAGTTACCTCTCAAAACGTAAGCAGATAGCCCGTTTCAAAAATTGCGACTCTTTTGAAATCGATGTAACGTCATGTGTACCACAAGGCTCTCACCTTGGGCCGTTACTTTTTATCTTGTTCATTAACGATCTGCCGAGTCAGCTTAACACCTGTTCTACCTTATTATTCGCGGACGACCTAAAGATATTTAAAACCGTAACAAACGCATCTGACTGTTTCCACCTTCAACTTGATATTTGGAACTGTAAGACTACCTCACTGGTGTCGCATCAATGGGATGTCCCTAAATTCCTCTAAATACAATGTGATGAAGTCTCATCGTCATGTTGACGCTATTCCTTTCAATTATAAGCTGAGGGGCATTTCGTTATCTATTATTTTCGAGACCTGTGACCTGGGCGTTCGTTTCTCATCACTCGTAGATTTCTCTCCGCACATAACTAACATAACTAACAAATACAAGCAAATAGTCGAAAGTGTCCAACATAAGTTTCTTAGGTTTGCAGCAAACAAGCTTGGAAACCCCATGCATTACTCCAATCACGACTACGGGGCTATCATGAGCAAAATAAACTTAAAGTCGCTTGAGAATCGGAGAACTATACACGACCTTCTATTCTTACACAGAATCTTAAATGGACATATATGTTGCCCCTTCTGCTATCATACATAAACTTCCATGCTCCATCAAGGCCTTTATGATCGTCGCGTATTTTCCTACCGCGCAGGTATTTAACCAGGTTCATTTACTCTGACCCCATAAGCAGAATATGCGACACTGCAAACAATTATTGCTCCAAGTTTGACTTTTTTAATACCTCGTTAAACTGTTTTAAGATAGCCGCGCACAAGTTATTCTGAATATTTTCACACGTCGATTGAAAAGCATACACTTAAATTATGTCTCGTCCGTTAGTTCTATTGTGTTACCACGATATAAATATGCCATTGACTTTGTAAATTAATGGGTTGTTTTTCCCGTTCCGATGAATAAATAATAATAAATATTTATTCATACCGGCACTGACGCACGTATTACGGATGGAAGAGTTTTACAACGTACTAAATTGTATTAAAAATTAATGAACAGTTCTTTGAATTTGCCATCACTAGAGGTACCTAATTGTACTAAATATTTTCTACCTTTCGTTTTCGTGGCCGATGAAGCATTTCCGCTCCTTAAAAATGGACTAAAACCGTACCCTCAAAAAGGACCGACATTTGAACAACTAATTTTTAATTATTGGCTAAGTCGTGGAAGAAGAATTGAAGAGAACGCATTCGGCATTATGGCTTCTTGATTTAGAGTATTGCAAACCGATATGGCTATTCATTAAGCCTTTTTCATAATTATTTATGGCGCACATCACTTGCAACGTATTCACATTTTGATTACAATGATATAGAAGATTCAGAAGGAGGAACAATTATACCTGGTAATTGGCGACAAAATAGAAGCAATTTAGAATCATTAAAACGCACACCAAGAGGAACAACTACACGAGCAAAACAAATAAGAGATGAATGTAAAATTTATTTTAATAATGAAAGCAGTGCTCCATTCAAAGAAAAAATGGCATTCAATCATGGCATTTAATAAACATAATGTACTTTGTCTTTGTATATAAATATATACTTACCCCATGTCGTATATCATTTTCTGCCAATTGACTTTCTCCTTCCCCATCATCTGAAGACCTTCCTCTGCGTGGTATTTCGCAGTCTACAATAAACTTTAGTTGGTCATAACACCATAATGTTGACCTACATACATCATTCGTCGAACGGCCACTCCTTTTCGACGACAGCACTTTTTTGGTTCTCTCCGAAAGGCTACATCTCAGGGTATGAATGTTTTGCATACAAAGTCTTTGCTTGGCAGCTGGCAATTATTCTTTACAGTTTTCAACAAGTTCTTCGTTTGTCAAATTACGCATATTTCGATCTGCATATTCCGATTTTCTTATTGTTCCGTAAACACATTAATTCTATACAGGGTGGCACAACACTCAGGGAACATCGGGGTATAGGGTGTAGCTGGGGTGATTCTAAACAACTTTTTCCTTGACCCAAATGTTCTGGATAGTAGCGTTTTTGAGTTATTAACGAAAAACACTGACCAATGATGTATTCAGTGTACTTCTTATTCACCAATAACGAATAATTCCACATTATTCTTAACTAAGACGATGTAACATTTGCCGCACGCTTCCCTCGGTACCCTCGATGCCCCCATCACGACCGACCGCAAGTGATCGGTTCGCACCTGAGCGCGCGTCAGCCGATGCCCAGCGGGCGCTATCATTGGTCAGTATTTTTCGTCAATAACTCAAAAACGCTACTATCCAGAACTTTTGGGTCAAGGAAAAAGTTGTTTAGAATCACCCCAGCTACACCCTATACCCCGATGTTCCCTGAGTGTTGTGCCACCCTGTATATATTTATAAAATTTTCCCAAAATTTCTTGGGCTTGTCCGGTTTCATTGCACTACACTTATGATTTCACTGCACACTTTGAGACTGACGAGTCGGGCCTTGCTCCCCAACGAAGTCGGAACTCTGATTCCTGAACTGATGCAAGTTTCTGATGCCGAACTATACGTATACAGGGTGTTCCGTCTAACGCGACGCAGGATTTCTCACCCACTTGCAGCGATATGACAAAAAAAGTTTAGAGCAAAAGTTGCAGGGTATAGAGTCTACAATAAATATCAGTAAACAAAATTTCGAAAATAGCTTATTTTCATGGCGAAATCAAGGTCACCTTAGGTAAAACAAATAGGAACACATATCTATTTTTTGCCATATTATAAACGACATTGAGACGAATACAAAACACATATTACATGATATTATGACTAACATATTACTCGTTTTACAGTAGTGGAAATGTAAAATATTTAGCTTTTCGTCGTATTTGACTTTAAAACAGTGTAAACATTATTTGTTTACATACAACACCGCTGTATTTCAATCTGCAATTAATAATATTGAAGAATTGCAAGGAAGAATCATCTCAGTAATCTCAGCATGCAGAGCTGTGGATCCAGCAAGTCTAATGGCAGCAACACATTCACACTTCTGTAAACGAGCAGAATATATATTGCGTCGCGGAAGGCGGAATGCATTTCGAACATGCAATTTAAAAAAGTACATTTTCTTGTGTTCTGGTCACGTGTTCACATTCAGTAATATTTTCTAAAAGCTGAATATTTCACATATCCACTACTGTGGAGCGATTAATATGTTAGTTATAATGTCATGTAATATGTTTTTTGAATTCGTCTCGATATCCTCTACAATATGGGAAAAATAGATAAGTATTCCTATTTGTTTTACGCAAAGTGACCTTGATTTCGCCATGAAACTAAACTGTTTTCGAAATTTTGTTTACTGATATTAATTGTACACTCTATACCCTACAACTTTTGTTCTAAACTTTTTTTGATCAGATGGCTGCAAGTGGGTGAAAAATCGTGCGTCGCGTTAGACGTAATGATTCTGAACTTTCCTTGATCAAAATGTTGATTGAAGCTTCGTTTTTAAGTTATTAACCAAAACCGCTGCTCAATGAGAGCAGCCGTAGAGCGCGCGCTCTAGCGCGTACCTCTTTACAGCGCTCGGCCGTTTAGGGGGGCGTCGAGGGTATCGTGGAAAGCGTACGGCAAATGTTACATCGTCTTTGTTGGAATTTATTGTTCTAAATAAAGGACAAAACTAATCTATTTTTCCGTATATGCATTAATCGGTTTATTTTAGTCTGCCCTGGTCTATACATTGTATGTACAATGTCCGCGGCATAAGTGCGTCGCTCTTTTGTTTCTTGACTTGTGCGACTCTCGCTCGAGACGCTTCTTCGAAAGTATTCAAAGGTGCCTTCCTACGTGCCATTCATAGGTGCCGTGCCAATGCGTTCCTTCACGACCACGATCGTGCGCGATTAATAAAAAGAATAATTAGTTTATTTCTTATTAATGAATAACGAAAAATTCCACATTATCTTTAATTTAAGACGATGTAACATTTGCCGTACCCTTTACGCGGATACCCTCGATGCCCCCGTACACTACCGAGCACAGTACAGAGGTAGGCACCAGAGCGCGCGCTGTACAGGCGCTCTAATTGGGCAGTATTTTTGGTTAATAACTCAAAAACGAATCTTCAAACAACATTTTGGTCTAGGAAAAAGTTGTTCAGTATCACCCCAGCAACCCCCGATTTCCCGATGTTCGTATAGTTACGGGACTCCCTGTATACAGATATTCCGGTTGCTATCAGAAACAATAATAAAGAGGAATAAAATTATTAATGCCATGATAACAAAAAATTGTCCAAACCATATCGGGTTTGGTTTCATTTTAATCAGGAGATTGTACTAAACATTTTGGTAAAATTTCATTTAAAACGATTCATAAATGAACAAGTTTTAATTTTTAATCTCGCTTGCATTAGTGTTGGCTCTCACCGATATTCGATCTCGGTTCGGATTACATGCTCGGCGCTCGACGCTTCACTGATTCCAAGGGAACCACCCCAAGTAGTGGGGATAGAAATGAACACTAATCGTAGACACAATTTTGAACAGTAATCGAGATTTTACTGTACATTGCAACATGTATATGAATCCTGGAAGTCGATGCACGCATCGCAACATGTTTCATCATGTAAGGATCCCTTTAGAGAACATTGTCGTTCTGCTGACAATGAGTCGAGCAACCTTTCCCAGACACATTTTCTCGGGTAATTAAGCATAATGAATAAATACCTTAGGCAATAAAATGTTCCTTATATGTATATTTAGACATATTATAACGTTATACCTTTATTTATAGGTACTACATCTGGATTTCTATCGTCAATGTCATATAACTCTTCGGAACTGGGTGCGGTGCATTTCTTCAGCGGTAGACCATTGGGTCTTTGAGCTCTTCTGTCACTACGGAACTTCATAGCTGCTAAGACAGTAATTATAACTAAAAATAATACACTTGCCACTCCGATCAGTCCTCCTAATAATGGAGTAATTTCAAATGGAACTGGAATACCTGGAAACGAAACATTTATTCTGGTGCAAATTTTGCAAGATAAAGTTGAATATAAATATTGTTGGTACAATCAGTATGATACATTCTTAGGGCATGAACGCCTGAAACGCGTCACCAAAATCATATTTAGGGCAGCATACATACTGGTGGGCATAATTAATGATATTGTGCTTATTACGTGTAATAATTATGGTACATTTATCATGGTAACACGTTATGATAATGCGTTAATAAATTGTTTAAACCCCATTCTGTATATTGTTCGAAGTCGATGACAGAAGAAAATTATTTTTCAGTTTATGAAGTAACTAAGTGTCATGAATTTACGATTTAGTTATGACTAACGGTCATTTAAATTTCAGGAGATATACACAATGATAAGATACTTACACTATCGGTCAAAAGATTGGTATCACTAGACATTTGAAAGATAATCATTTCCAATAAAGATGAACAATTTTACGTTAACAGATTGTATAGTCTGGTCAACTAATATATTTGTAAATGTTAATCGTTCTAATATTAACCGCCGTGAGGCGCTGAAAGTGAAATTGAGCAGCATTAGAAAAATATTAGAATGTTTAGAAAAATCCAAGCATGCTATGCTTAGGTGGAAAAGAAATGGTGGTTCTACATTATGACTCTGCTTGTTTCATTGTCATGTTAGAAATTGTAAGTGCAATTAGTGGATATCTAACTTGACACGATTCAAAGTGTTAACGAAAAACTAAATTACAATAAATATGAACTATTATTAATCCATTTTATTATACGACAGGATGAAAAATATGCCCTTATCACTGAAATTTTCCACCATGCGTTCATAATATGAATGCGCGTATATACATTTCGCTCTGGCGATAATAACCAGGAAAATTGAGCGTATTTATACAGGGTGATCCATAATTATCAGAACTCCCGGAAATAGGAGGTTGCTGGGGTGACGCTGAACAACTTTTTCCTTTACAAAAATTTTGGTTGAAACTTCGTTTATGAATTATTGACGAAAAACACTGGCCAATCAGAGCGCCGGTAGAGCGCGCATTCAAGTCACAGCGTGTTACATCGTCTTAAATTAATGTGCAATTATTTTTTATTCACGAATAACAAATAAACTAATAAGTCGTTCGATAACTGCGTTCGCTACATCTATTCGTTATCAGAAAAGAATATAGTGTTTCATTACTTATAAAAAAAAATCGTTTCTTTAACAGCACGTTTTAAGGTGGATAAATTATGTTTTAAGAAAACCGATTTGGATAACTAATCTCCGAAAAAGCTAGTTAAACTTACCCATTCGTCCATGAATTGTTGACACTGGGTCAATCCTGACATTCTATGCAACCTCAACAGCTGATATTAGGGGCGGGTCAGTGAACTCAATTTCTTTCGGATAACGAATCAAGGTAACTAACATAGTTAGTAAACGATTTATTAGTTTATTTGTTAGTGATGAATAACGAATAATTCCACATTATTCTTAATTTAAGGCGATGTTACACATTATGAGTGCGCTTGAGAGCCGCGTGCAGGAGCGCTATTTACATGTTTTTCGTTAATAATTCATAAACGAAGCTGCAATCAACATTTTGGTAAAGGATAAAGTTGTACATGTCACCTGAGCAACCCCGTATTTCTAGGAGTTCCCATAGTTAAGAGACACCCTGTATATTGATTAATCGCGGGACCCATGTGTGATGCAAGAACGTTGGAGGGTTGCCCTCATGGAATATGAGTACCAAATCATTTATGGAACGGGATCATTTTTGAATGCAGTCGCTTTAAGTAGAAATGGTATACTCATAGTTACTAAAGCGAGAACAGCCTGACGCAAGAACGTTGTTTTTTCCTAGTTCACGGATAAAAACCAGCTATTTTTGGATTTCCAACTGGAAGGCACTGAGAATATGACATTGACCTATTAAGACGATTACCTTTCGATCAGAGCCAACAGTTTCATACACAAATAGCCTGTAGAGCCATAAAGGAAGTGCGCAGCTTTGTTATTAGCCCGGAATTTCTAGAATTTACCATCAATCATATTCACCTATTACGAATTTCCACCATTTTAGATAACCTATAAAACCGTGTAACATAGTGTAATTCCTAGTTTATACCTAAATATACGCGGAAAGTTAGCGCGCTCGACGCACAGTCGTCCGAAAAAGCTTCCATTTTTGTTAAATAAGTAATATCTACATAATAAACAAGAGAACATTGAATCTGGGAAATAACTCATTTAACAAATATTTATATGCTTCCGTAGTTGCCAAATATAATATCAATGTAAAACAAATCAGAATTTAAATATGGCCTTAATGTACACTGAACTAAATACAGGATAAATATATACAGGGTGGCCCGTAACTCGCGCCGTATCCGGAAATGGGGGTCGCTGAGGTGATTCTAAACAACTTGTTCCTTGACCAAAATATCAGGCACAACTGCGCGCTGTCGTGATCGGGTGCATCGAGGGCAACGTACGGCAAATATTACATCGTCTTAAATTAAGAATAATATGTAATTATTCGTTATTCATGAATAACAATTTAATTAACAAGTCGTTTAATAACTGTTCCATACTTTGATTCGTTTCGGATAACGAAAAAAGTGTTTGGATAATTAATCTTAGAAAAGGGTAGTTAAATAAACTTACCCATTCGTCCACGAATTTACCTGCTTGAAGTGAGGCTTTGGCACTTGGTTATTGTATCGATCCTGACCTATCTTAACAATTATATGCCAAGAAACGCACGTCTCGGCGATCGATACAAATCTGATTCGCACTTGTTTCAACACGTACACGACACGCACAGTAACGAACGTAAGCGTGATCGTAGGTTAGACAAACCAAGTGAAACCTGCTTTCCGGACCTATGTTGCGTAAAGGAACACTGTTCCGTTCGGTCTGCGGATCCATCGACAACACCCTCGATTAGCGGGATTGCTTCCCGGACCTATTTTGCGTACAGGAACATTCCAGGTTTTCGACGGTTGACTGCCACATACGTGCAAATAAAACTAACGTAGAGCTTAATCTCGTGGTTCGCTTTGAACCGTTCTATCTATACCGCCGTTGGGTTGGAATTCAGTCGAGCTACCACATCTTAGTACTGTACTCCACTGACCTGCGCTACAGCCGTTAATTTTATAAATATACAGAGATCCGTCGATTAAAATAACGCTCCTTAGTAAGGATTTAAGAAGTCCAGAGACGAGCCAGAGACGAGCCAGAGACACTATGATAGGTGGTCATGCAGGTATACGTAAAACCATAGCCCGTATTCAGAATAATTACACGTGGATAGGACTCCACGAAGAGCGATTGTCTCGTATGTCAGGAAGTGAAAGTAAATAGAAAGGCAGTCAAAGGTCCGCTGAAGATAACTGATTCACCTTTGCAATTTAATAACAAAATTGCTATGGACATATTGTGGGATATGATGATAATGTTGGATGACTGTGACACCAGGTATATCAGGGACGTCCAACCTTTTCTCCTCGAAGAGCCACCGAGTCCCCACTACCAGTTAAAGTCGCCCCACTCCATTGCAAAGCCACATACAGGCCGGGGCACAGGGGCAAGACGGGAATCGGAAGCCCGTTCTTCGAATAGGTCGCGGCGATAAATCTGATAAATTGCGATGATTTGCGATGAATTGCGCAGATTGCCGCCTTTTTGTTAGGGTATGATTTTAAATTAGGAGGCCCTAGAATTGTTTCTGTTAGACCTTCAGGTACGTCTGCTACGCGAGTGATGTCGGCATCTAACTTGTGTAGGAGTGCGAAGCGCCCAACGTCCGGGCATGGGTCGTCTGTGACCGGGCTACCTGGGACACAGCTGGTCTGCAGGCGTGCAACGATGGCCTGCAGACCCGTGTCCCCTGTTAGTTGTCGTAGGCGCCAGAGCGCGCGCTGTACAGGCGCCCTAATTGGGCAGTGTTTTTGTTTAATAACTCAAAAACGAAGCTTCAAACAACATTTTGGCCAAGGAAAAAGTAGTTCAGAATCACCCCAGCTATCCTCCATTTCCCGATGCTGCGGTAGTTACGGGACACCCTGTATATGAAACTAATATTAATATAAGATGGTAAACACTGAACCACTGAAATAAATAGGGCAGATTCACCGAGACACCAGTACGTTGAAGCCGGAAATCTAGATAGGGCGACAGGGGAAGGAGCGACTCGGGCCTCGCCATCCACCGGTTCGGTGGAGGTTGAAGCTCCAGAGAGGGGAAGGACCGCCAGTTGGACGTCCCTGGTGTATATGATGGTTTGCATGAGTGACCTGAATGAGTGCATTTACTGTTTGTGGGAACGCGTGAAGAGAGTTTGGCTTTCAGCTTGGATTCGATGTCAATAGTTTAGCGAACCGATAACGAAGTGATAACGGAATATTTTGTGAAGCATTCAGTGCGGTGTAACGTTTAGTAAATCATTTCTGTTCTTTACTCTCACTTTCCCTATAATATGTTACCATACTGAAGACGCAGACGGTTATAAATACGTACAATTCAGTATCAATTGTCGACATTTTTAGAGGCAGTACCATTAAGGGAACAACAAGCTCCGACGGTTGCCACATTCTTATTAAACAATTGGATTCTACGCTGTGGAACACCAGATCAGATACTCGCCGACCAGGGCACTAAATTTACGGGAAATACTATGCACGATTTGTCTAACATAATAAGCTTTGATTTTCAGCAGATTATTTCTTCCACCCAGAATCAAACGTGAGTCTTGAGCGAACCGAATACTAAAGGATTACCTCAAAGCCCAGCTAGAGATTTCCGGGATTTTCGAACACAAGAAGTGGAGCGACAAGATCCAAGCCGCAGTCTATGAGTTTAACATAACTGTTCATTCTTAAACCAGCCTAACACCATTTTCGCTTGCATTCGGGAGATACCCCCCCGAGATCCAGTTATGTCAAATAAAAATGTACTCAATCGTGTATATAAGATAACACACACTTATCTAATTATCACGAAAACTAATGCCAAGCTAAGATACGGCAAGACTGTATGTCTTTTAACTCGCGACAACTTTGCAAAAAGTGCAACGGAACGTACACCGGCGGGCAGGGACGTGTATTGAGTTAGAACGGCTGCACTTTGAAAACAGACTCGCAAACATGGCAATACACCACCGCCATCACAATCGCCCGCTTGCAGAACCATAATTTTTAAAGGTAGACAGAATAAATCGTTCCAAATATACGCACATTTCACAGTGGCAAGTGAAAGTGACCGTGCACTGACCCGGCCGTAATATCAGCTGTTGAGGGTTGGCTTAAAAAGTCAAGATCGACACAATGATCCAGTGTTATCAAGCCATTTCCGTCGAAACAGGTTAATTCGTGGACGAATGGACAACTTTAACTAGCTCTTTCTAACATTAGTTATCCAAATTGGTTTTCTTAAAACAATTTATCCAGCTCAATACGTGCTGTAAAAAACATTTTTTTTTTTCACAAATAATAAGACACTAATTCTTTTGGATAACGAATAAAAGTGTCGAACACAGTTATTAAACGACTTATTAGTTTATTTGAGATTAATGAATAACGAATAACTCCACAATATTCTTAATTTAAGACGATGTAACATTTGCTGCACGCTTCCCTCGAGACCCACGCTGTGCCAATGGATTAACGACCACGACCGAACAAGATTAAGAGCCACGCCCTCGTAGCGAGGGCCTGATTGGCCACTGTTTTTCGTTAATAATTAAAAAGCGCAGCTTCAACCAACATTTTGGTAACGGGAAATAGTTGTTCAGAGTCACCCCAGCAACCCCCACGTGATTTGTTAGAGAATCGTGTTGAGTAGTGTAGTGAGAAAAAGTTGACGTGTGTCGCCATTCTGTTAATAAAGTAGTAAGTATGTACATTAAAGACTGGCATGTATTACTTCCCCTATTCCCCTACATTTCACTTTTGTGAGATTTACGAAAAATAATCTCTACAGTTGGATCATATGTCTTTATTATAATCGTAGTCTACTCGTCTAATTGCTTGGGATCCTACAACTGTGAAACCCGTATAGCCCAGCCGATCAGCAACATCAATCGGCAGTTCCCCTTCCACAATTTTACTAGAGTTCTCGACGCACTATGTGTCATATCTATTTCATCCTACACAGGGTATCTTACTTAAGTCTAAAAAGTTGTAGATCTATTGGTTCCGGTTAATGAACAAGATCATTGCTGGTTATATTGAAATTAGTTGTTGCATAAGTGAAATACTTATTTCTGGAATGTGTCGGGCGGAAATATGTTTAGATTGTTATTTACCCGTCTGCTTTTCCGCAACTTTTAATGTAAATCCTTCCAACAATGTAGGTTCACTTGTCCCTTTCGCATTTACAGCATACAAAACCATACGGAGAATTTTGCCTGACTCTAAACCATGAACTGTGAACACAGCATTTTCTTCGGATGTAATATTTGCTTGTAGTATTCCAGTATGCTGATCGAAAACTTCAAGAAGAAAATGTTGTGGTTGGCCACCATCGAATCCAGCGGAACATTCTACTGAGAGTGATTCGGTTGTTTGGTTAGATAAGGTGCAGTTGTAAAGAGATTCAGGTTTTCCTGTAAATAAAAATATTTGTATAATAAACGTAAATAAGTATGAACTAGAGTTCGAGAAGCACAAATACAGTATAAAATTTAACGTATGCTAAAAATGTTAATATTACAATGTCTGGTGTAGCATATACATAAATTTTACATGTTACGCAAAATAAAATATTCCGGAAATGGGGGGTAGCTGAGGAGATTCTGAACAACTTCTTCCTTGACCAAAATATTGTTTGAAGCTTCGTTTTTGAGTTATTAACGAAAAACAATGGCCAATGAGAGCGCCCGTATAGCGCGCCTTCAGGCACAACTACGCGCGGTCGTGATCGGGTGCAACTATTCGTTATTCATGAATAACAATTTATACGTTATTCATGAGTAACAATTTAATTAACAAGTCGTTTAATAACTGTTCCATACTTTTATTCGTTATCCGCAACGAATATTTCTGGTTTCCTCATTTAGTGGAGAATCGGCGACAGAAACCGATCACACAGGGCGGAATCGGCCCTTGATGCCGTCGTCTGCGTGCTGCGCGATCGGTTGTCGACAAGAAGACCTCCGACGCGCCATGACCGTTTGCATTACAATCATGCCTATGTTCGGTAATGTGCGTGCCGTGTGCGTGTGGCAACAAGTGCGAATCAGATTTGTATCGATCGCCGACACGTGCGTTTCTTGGCATATAATTCTTAAGATAGGTCAGGATCGATCGGAACAGGATTCCGTTGAAGCAGGTAAATTTGTGGACGAATGGGTAAGTTTATTTAACTACCTTTTTCTAACATTAATTATCAAAACACTTTTCTCATACGTAATAAAACACTTTATTCATTTCGGATAACGGATAAAAGTATGGAGCAGTTACTAAACGACTTGTTAATTAAATTGTTATTCATGAATAACGAATAATACACATTATTCTTAATTTAAGACGATGTAATATTTGCCGTACGTTGCCCCTCGATGCAGCCGATCATGATCGCGCGCCCGAGCGCGCGCTATACGGGCGCTTTTATTGGCCATTGTTTTTCGTTAATAACTCAAAAACGAAGCTTCAAACAATATTTTGGTCAAGGAAAAAGTTGTTCAGAGTCACCTCAGCTACCCCCCACTTCCGGATATTTCACGAGTTAAGAGACACCCTGTATATAAAAATTGCAGAAAATATTGTTTGTACTCTGTAGCATCTAGCAAATAACAAGGAATGTGTTAAGACATACTCCTCTTTGTGAGCAGATTTTATCCCCTAGATCAGTGGTTCTTAACCTAGGGTGTATGCACCTCTGGGGATGCAAGAACAGTTTCTAAATTTTCGATGAAAAATAAAATAGTGGCGAGAAAACACGTGTTTCGAACTCGAAAAGTACAAAGCTGGAGCGCTTCGTCGAGCCAAATAGGGCAGTGCGATGTCAATCCAGAAATATGGTAAAATTGTGGAATGGGAACTGCCGATTGATGCTGCTGATCGATAGGGCCGTATGCGATTCACAGTTGTAAGATCTCAAGCAAACAGACGAGAAGACAGCGAGAAAAATAAAGAAATATGATTTAACTTATATCATGTTTGGCCTCATTTTAATCGGAAGAATCTCAACAATATGCTCAAGAAAATTTAATGCAAAAGAAGCTAGAAATAAAAAATGTCGCACCGCCGTTTTTATTGTAACATCGTTAATGTACCATGTAAATAAGGTGGTTTGACGCTGAATCGAATACAAATTTTCTTTAATTTACCAATATTAATAAGTGACTAAAGCCCATACCGGATACGATCAGTTGATTACATAAAGGTTTCCTGCAAATTTTGAATAATTATAATTGTCATTTTTGTTGTGTCCACTTATGTTGCGTCATTATGTTAGGTGGATTTTTCAAAGGGGTGTGAGAACTTATCTTTAAATTGAAGGGGGCGCCGATCATTAAAGAGGTTAAGAACCACTGCCCTAGATTAAGCATTACGACTGGTGATTTAAATGATCAAATGGTAGAACGTTCAAGCTTCAAAATGATTTCTATTTCATCAACTTTGGATGAATTTGAACCAAGTTATGGGAGCTTGAAATTTACGGGCATATTTTAAAATAGTTTTGTTCGGTTTTTCAATCCAAATGCCCTACTGTGCGTTGGAGAGACAATCTTCATATTATACTACAGGACCGTGTCTCTTACAGGTCTCACACGGACTGTTGGGGCAACAATCTCGATCAAGCAATGGTACGCGGAACGACGGGCGTAACTACCACCTTTTCTCGTATGTACCACCAGTTACATAGGACTGTCATTAAGTGCATGTACAGGGTACATTAAGCCGGGGAGATTGGGGCCCAGACAGTGCATTTAACCAGCCAAGGTGACGAATCTATTTTTATATGAGGCTCGAGCCGAGCGTGAACGTAGAAAGGGGCAGATAGTGGAGGAGAGAGAGAGGTCCAAAGAATCAAAGCGAGGAACCGAAGCGTATCGGTGAGGAAATACTAATGCAAAAATAAAACTTTTTTGCTTATTAATTTTTCTAAATTTAACATTTACCAATGTATTTGTGAGATTTTTCTGATTAAAATGAGACCAAACATGATATAGTTTGAATTATATTTACTTGTTGATACTTATTAAATACGTACCACAAGGTACAAAAACACATTGCTCTTATTAAACTAAGAATAAAAGAATAACATAAAAGAATAAATTACATTATAATGGGATCTGTTTCGAGCGTAAGGTGACGTCCGGTCAATTCTCCTAACCGAACGTGTACGCTCTTTGTGTTTTTATGGAGGGATTGAGTGAGGTATAATGAAGTAGAGTTCACTGGTTAAAAATGTATATATTTGAGTTATTAGATTGAGTTCTGATTGTTTGATTGATTGAGTTCTGATTGATTGATTGATTGAGTTCTGATTGATGGATTGATTGAGTTATGAGTGATGGATTGATTGAGTTATGAGTGATGGATTGATTGAGTTATGAGTGATTGATTGATAGAGTTCTGATTGATTGATTGATTGATTGATTGATTGATTGATTGATTGATTGAGTTCTGATTGATTGATTGATTGATTGATTGATTGATTGATTGATTGATTGAGTTCTAGATCGTCTGTTGGTATAGAGTAATCTCTCTGAGTTCCTAGACGATACTTGCCGGTTCCGCTGGTCAGTCTCCTTTTTAAGGTGCCTGTCATCCCTTCCAGTACGCCCTTAAGGTGTTAGGTACTTGGAAAGGGAACAGGCCCAACCCTGTGTGGGTGTGTACTGCGAGGTGGTGTGAATCTGGAAAGGGAACAGGCCCAAGCCTACGTGGGGGTGCACCGCGAGGTGTTGGAAAATCCCGGAGGGTTGATGCGAGGTCGCCAGATGTGACTACGTATGACCGCTCGGCCTTCTCGAGGTTTATGACAGGGTCGCTGCTATTGAAGTAAACGGAGAGAGTATTGTGTCGTGCCGATAATTATGTTTTGAAGCTTATTGCAATTCGGTGCTATTTGAAGGCTGGCAGCCAGATGTTTTACAACGTTAGAAATATTCCTCGAAAATAGTATTAGCTTGACCGTGTCATACATTGCTTTAATAGGACCTCTTTGGAATCGCGATGTAACTCTCAACAGGATCCCTCTACGTGAAGGGGATAGTCACCATTCATTTATCCAGTCAATATTTTCCTGCATTTACCCAGCTTTCACTGTATATGAAAATTAACAGTCTCGGTTTTCAAAGGTGATTGTATATCTTTGTTTCGGTTGATATTTGATAAAATAAGTTGCCCCAAATATGTTTGTAACAATAAAAACTAATGTTAACACAATTCTTGTAATCCTACAAAGATAATCCCACATAACTATCGTTACTGAATTAGAAGGCTTTCTTAAAATTTTACAAAAAATTTTGTAAGAAAAATTAAACGACATTTAAGACTGCATAACTGTTGCCGATCAGAATTTTGTTGCTTGCATTGTTTACGAAAGCAAAGGCGTTAACTTTTTGAAATAGAACTGCAGGGTGTTCCGTAACTATGGGAACTCTATGAGACTCTGAACAGCTTTTCTCTTTAACAAGGTGTTGGTTGAAGCTTCGTTTTTGAGATGTGGCTCTCGACCGTGCTTGGTCGTAGTCGCGCTTGGCACAGATGACTGCAACGTGGGTTTCGAGGAAAACGTGCGGCAAATGTCACTCAGAGACGAATGAATACGATATTGCGTAACGAAAAATTGAAGAAAGCTGCACGTGGCCAACCGATCACGCTGCGACACGGGACACGGCAGCAAGGGCCGATATCGGCTGTTCGATCGGTTTCTGCCGCCGATTCTCCACTAAGCTTGGGGACGGTGTATGTGTGTGCGCGTGCGTATGCGTGCGCGTGTACGCGTAGAAATGAGTGCAAATACTTGCCAAATCGATCAAATTTGTATTTACCGCAGAGACGGGCGGCGGCAGAAGCGGATCGGATGGATAATATCAGATAACGGAACCTTCTAGCCTACACGGCCGCAGAACACGTACCTGCAATGCCTAGGAGACCCCCAAGCCTGCACACATCTTGCTAACATAACCATCCTAATCCTTCCCTCTTTTTCATTTACAATACGAAATCCTATTTCCACTCCCAAACCATAGTAATATCCAATAGTATTTTAGCAATAGTTCACAATTTTCCTTGCACCACATAGAGAAGCCAGAATTCACTTTACATTCAAACAGTAGGCATCAAACGAGTAATAAAGGCGACTTATACTTTTTACCTTGGAATACCTTATTCAACGGGTTCACGACAATAGTGAATTAAACTTAATTCGCCCGTGAGATCGACTCGTCGTTACGCAGTACTGTATTCATTCGTCACTGAATGAGCGTCTATGTGGCACGCGAGAACAATAATTCCTGTTGAATCATCCATAAATCTTACAGTGGAAAGTAAAAGTGGCCGGCAGTGAAGTGAGTTCACCGACCCGGCCGTAATATCAGCTGCTGAGGGTTGCCTAGAAATGTCAAGATTGGCCCAGTGTCATGATTTCGTGGACGAATGGGTAAGTTTAACTAGTTATTACGCGACTTATTAGTTTATTTGTTATTCATGAATAAAGAATAATTCCACATTATTCTTAATTTAAGACTATGTAACACGTTGTGCTAATGCGTTGTTTCACGACCACGACTGAACGCGGTTGAGGGCCACGCGCTGGAGGGCCCGCTTTACGGGCGCTCTGTTGCCCAGTATTTTTCGTTAATAATTGAAAAACGAAGTTTCAACCCACATTTTGGTCTTGGAAAAAGATGCTCAGAGTCACCCAAGGAACCCTCCGTTTTCGGGAGTTGTCATAGTTACGCATTACCCTGTATAATATTCTGCTACGGGTTACAGAAACTTGTTCACTCATAGATATGGCGGGGAAAAAATTAATTTAACAAAAATTGCAAATTTTCAGCTTTGGAACTGCTTTGTGTTTTTTCGGAATTAGTTATTCAGTTGCTCTTAGTGTCAAATGATTCTGTGAAGTTTCACGAATAAAATGATATAAGTAGTTATTAGATTATAAACATTTAAATATGTTTAAATAATGATCAAAGTAAAAAAGACACCGGAAATGCACCCATTTTGGCTGATATTTTTCAATTTATGTAAAAAACTAGAGGTCCAGGAGAAAATCCAACTATGCCACGCGATAGAGCAGACCTTTCTGCTAAGGAAAGCATCAGTGGAAGTTACAAAATCATTTTCATTTTCAATATCAAAGCGAAACAGTTTGGGAAAACACGTGGCGGCGGAGTGGTACTCAATGACGGCGGCCCCGCGCTTATCGCTCATTGTCAGCGTATCGGAATCACTAGATGTGCAGTACTTCTGCTGACAATTAACAGTTACCAAGACTTTAACTGTTTCTCGTGCTACATTGCGCGACTCAATTTGATTAATCACGTATGACGATCCCTTCCACATATCGTTGACCAGCGAACTGTCAGTATGTCGTACATAATATTTTATACAGATACGTACCGGCCGGTATGATGTGAAATACGCAGGCATTCTTTTGCTGACCAGCGGTATTACTAGCCCAGCAAAATACTGTGCCATAATCCATTTCTGTAATTGGTCGATAAATAAGAATGCTTTGACTGTGAAGTGTTGAGTTTTTGAACCGCGCCTGAGGTACATCTATCATTTCATCTGTATTATTAAAAGTCCAACGGAAGCTGTCTGGGGCTGGATAGGCTTCAACTCGACAAAGTACCTGCGCATCTTCATGTCGTGCTACACCATAAATACGTTTTTGTTCCAGTGCGCAAATTGGTTTGTCTAGAAAAAGTGCATATAATATTGCAGATTGTTGTATCAAAAGTTACTTATAACACGTGCAACTTCCACAATTATTTGTATGATACAATTATCATTTTCATTAAAGTTGGAAAAGTAAACGAAAAAAGTATCATACATTAAATAGTATTTGTATCACAACAATTTACATTTACCAAACGGAGGAGGCTTTCGATTAGTTGAGTTACATTGATGGAGTTCCGAATTTCCCAGTTCTCCCAAATACAAAATGTATTCGCCACGTCGATAATTCAGTAACTTATTTTACTAAATTTATATTAAATCAATTTTATAACATTGTACAGGGTGTGTAAAAATGATGTGTAAAGGCCACCGCAGAGGGATTCTGCAGCTTTGCATAGGTGGAACAGTGTGAAAAATAATTTATCAAAAATTATTTATAACAATAAAAATTAACATTAAATTTTGTGATACCTGTGTACTATGTATTTGAGTTGTCTAGAGAAAAAATCTGAAAGGAACCATACAGGGTGTTCCGTAACTATGGGAACTCCCGGAAATGGGGGGGTTGCTGGGGTGACTCTGAAAAACTTTTTCCTTTACCAAAATGTTGGTTGAAGCTTCGTTTTTGAGTTATTAACAAGCAAATCAGAGGGATCGAATGCGTCGCTTTCAACCGTGTTCGGTCGTGGTCGTGAACCAATGCATTGGCACAGAGCGCTTGGCGCAGCTGACTACAGCGTGTGAAACGTGCGGCATTAAGACAATAGTCTTAATTAAGAATACTGTGGAATTATTCATTATTCATTAATAACAAAGAAACTAATAAGTCGTTTAGTAACTGTGTTCAATACTTTTATTCGTTATCCGAATGGAATAAAGTGCTTTATTACTTGTGAAAAAAATCTTATTTTAACATCACGTTTTCAGATGAATAATTTATGTTTTAAGAAAAACGATTGGGATAACTAATATTAGAAACAGCTAGTTAAACTTAGCCATTCGTCCACGAATTGATGACACTGACAATTCGACATTGAGTGCCTGGTTTGGTTACGCGTAAGAACAATAAGTCCTGTCGAAGTATCCCTAAATTTTACAGTGGAAATTAAAAGTGGCCGTGCAATGAAAGTGATAGTGAAGTGAATTCACCGACCTGGCTGTAACATCAGCTGTTGATGATTGAAAGGTCAGGATTAACCCGGTGTCAACAATTTGTGAACGAATGGGTAAGTTTAACTAGCTTTTTCTAACATTAGTTATCTAAATCGTTTCTCTTAAAACATAATTTATCCACCTGAAAATATTTTCATAAGTAATAAAACACTTTATTCCTTTCAGATAATGAATAAACGTATCGAACACGGTTATTAAAGGACTCATTAGTTTATTTGTTATTCATGAATAACGAATAAGTCCACATTATTCTTAATTAAGACGATGTAACATTTGCCGCACGCTCCCCTCGATACCCACGCTGCAGTCAGCTGTGCCAATGCGTCGGTTCACTACCACGGCCGAGCGCGGTTGAGACCCACGCGCTCAGGCGCTGTGATTGGCCAGCATTTTTCGTTAATAATTCAAAAACGAAGCTTCAAACAACATTTTGGCCAAGGAAAAGGTACTTCAAAATCACCTCAGCAACCCGCCATTTCCCGGAGTTCCCATAGTTACGGAACACCCTGTACAGGGTGTACCACGTATCTCGGAAACCGTGCGCGCGCGAACTTGTGTAAATGGCAACACAAGAAATCGATACACGCGTCATCTATGAACTGTTAGTGAATGTATAAAGTCTAGTAGGGGGTGCAAGGCTTGGCATGATTGGCGAGACTGTCTACCGGTCACCCTCAGGTAGCGACTGACCTGGGGGTGACTGCGGTGCGGTCTCTGTCGATCGCGCCTGAGTTTAGCCGAGCCGAGCCGGCCGAAGTCTTGCCGTTTGCCCATTCTTACAACCCAAATCGTATCTCAGACCAGTCTCTCAAATCTTGCCAAACCTTGCGCCCCATACAAGACTTTATACCGTCACCAACAGTTCACAGATGACGCGTGTATCGATTCTTGCGATGTTGCCATTTATACAAGTTCGCGCGCGCACGGGTTCCGAGATACATGGTAGACCCTGTATGTGTTCCGATATATTTGCTGACTGAATTAAAAGTGGGGGTGCAGGAGAGGGTGATTCAACCCATCCCCGAACCACAATTTCACTTCACCATACACATATGTATCATAATTGGGATAAATAATTCATTAACCAAAAGTTCACAAGCCACGTATACTTAATCTTAATTCGAAATGAATAGCCCGATAGCTATGTGTTGGAGCATTTGAAATTGGCGCAACGATTCTCTTGCGACATCACACGTTGTGATACATGAACTGAGTACTAAAAAAGAGCCTTTCCGTTGTTCATAATTTTTCTAGCACACATAGCGCCATTGTATTTTTCCAAGAGTAGTAGTCCATACAGTATTATTCATTATACGAAATATATAAGTTCTTTATATCACTGTCTTGTACATTCTCATTTATTCAACCTGCTACCGTGCATATTTACCATTTTTATTATTTACCATTAACTCTGCAACACTATCATATACATATAAGTAAAGAAACTGGTAGCCTTCTGGAGTTTCATGTCTACTCCTCCTCTAAATTTTATACCAATTTTGTTATTAACCGATATTAATTTCCAAGCAACAAATTACTTCCTAACAACTGCAGTGCATACTAATGTAATTAATATTACTATTGCAAATTTTAGATGCTCATATTATGATTAATAAATGCGTATTTCAAAATAATAGCCACCCGTATGTCTAAACATGTATATCTCATGCGTTCGCAGCCCGGCAGTATCGCGCGGTTCGCGTGTTATGTGAAAATATACAAAAGTGTAGGAGGCAAATCCATCATACTATATGTCAATGGATTCATAAAAAATTTCGGTTCTTTTTTGTCATCATGTAAATGTTGGTGGAGCGTAATGTCAATCACATGCGGATTCTTCGGAAGAATGAATCATCGGACCATCCCAGTGAGGTACCAAGTGCTTACGACAAACGTCGAGAACGAAAGGGAAGACTATCCACTTGCGGCTCTTTTATAATCATCCTCTATTATTGATAATGTTCTTTAGGATCTTGGCTCAATATGGTATGGCTCAACGGAAACGAATAATTCGGCAACGAAAAAGAATTATACCTATTTCCGATACATACATGTTTTCGATACCTGCTGCACATACAGGATAGCGCACTTAAAACAGGTTAGCTGATGTAGGGGTTCTACGTAAGACATGGTCTGGGTCGGATCATAATGGTTTACGTTAGGGCGCGACATAGTCACGTCTATTCCGCGACGGTTCCTATCGGGCGCCACCTAACATAAACAATCTCAAGAGCTGTGCGTCGTCGTTGCGAAGGACCGATCGGTTGAGACGATCGTCGTGGTGAGGAGGACATGCAGTCGTTGTGTATCGGACATTAAAGACAGCCGTAGCTGAGAATAGTTTAATAAAGTATTGTCTCCATCTATCGCTTAACATGTCATCGTTTCTTTCAAGAGCCTTTTGCTCCCATACTGAATATCTCTCTAGTTACTAATGACAGAAAACTGGAAGTGTAGAGCAGATATAATGGACAATCCTATTTTTTTAAATGAAATGATATTTTTTTTCATGTACATTCTGAAGTGACGTTTTAAAAAGAATACAATGGCCTACTTATGAAGGCCATTAAAAGACAAGATATTTACGAATACTTTGACTAGTATAAGTGGACACAATGACGACCTTGGACATTGATACCTCTGTTACGAGCCAGGGCTGTGGGCAACGCCCAGGCCGGCGATGTTGGAATTACCCAAGGAATACGGTTGTGAATTTGTTAGTAAGGTGCGCGGACGAACCTGATGCGAAATCAGGGAGCCGCAGGAGGGTGAAACGACGTGGACGAACCCGGCGCGAAATCGGGGAGCCACTAGGAAAAAGAAATTCACAGACGAACCCGACGCGTAGTCGGGGAGCTGCTAGGAGGTTGGTTTATTCACAGACGAACCCAGCGCGTAGCTGGGGAGCTGTTGGGAGGTTGGTAGACGTACGGACGAACCTGATGCGAAATCAGGGAGCCGTAGGATACAGACGAACCTGGTGCGAAACCAGGGAGCTGTAGGATGGGTTAGGTTTTGTGAACGGACCTGATACGAAATCAGGGAGTCGCAGGAAATGTTAGTTTGTCTCGTAACTCTAAATAAATATTCAATACAACTCGAGCGGTTAAGTTGTATCTGTGGGAACGTTATTACTAATATGAAGGATTACGGAGTAAAGATGGGTTTAACGAATCTACTCGATTTAGTGGTGAACAATTTATATATATATGTTGATATCAGTCGTTTGTACAAATGTAATTGTCGCGATATAATAATATAAAGTGTGTAAGTTACCTAAGTATTTGCGCGGTATTGACGCACTGGCGATGCGGGGTCTGAGAGCCGCTTTAGAGTATACCCAAAAGAACTTCAACCGGACTAGCGGATTCTAACGGGTTAATCTATGATTCAAAAGGTGCACTAAGCCCGATCTCACTAGATATAACTGTCTCTGTACGAGCGTGACACGACGTGACTCTACGCGTGACTGTGTAACTCTGAACCGATGAGGGTAGGAATGTGTGAGAATGTATTAGAATTTCCATATAAAGAATTCGGGGAGTCTTCGTCGGGTCACTCCCGCCTCGATCATAGTGCAGCTGGTTGTACATGTGCTTAGGACCCCCCCTATCTACTTAAGATAATCGAAGGATTTTTAGGACGCTTCCCTTCGTAGACGCGAGCTCAAAAACGCGTGAGAGCGACGTGTGAAGAATATTCTCCATATGTAACACCTCCTGAACGACTAATGCAGATGTCTCCATATATTCGTCCGTCTTGTTGAAATGGGTGATTTGCAACAATTAATTTTCTATTGCAGTTGACCTGAGGCCACCTTTAATGGCATTCACAACCAGGCCATTGTATACGTTTCAAAACTCTGTTCCAGAATATAAATATAAAAATATATTGTTCCAATAAAAAAAATGCAGGATTGACCTTCATATCACCTCTGCGTCTCCAGCTACAAAAAATTTAATAACACCAAATTATACCTTTGAACCTAAATAAGCTTCATCTGATACATTTTTCTCTATTATTCGAAGCAATCGAGATATTCAGGTAACCAATTTTAATGCTCCACCTTGGATATAATTAATAATTAACATCATAATTAGGGTGACACAGCTAAAAGCACATTTGGTCATTGAACGCCGATGAAAATCGCACTTGCATGAGAACTAACCTAACGAGGACTAATTACACAGTTCCACAAATTACAACTTCTTTTTTATTTTGTAACCTTGAATAGGCGTTTCTTATAGACTTTGATGTGCTGAATACGAATCTGCAATCCGTTTTTCTCCAGAACGTACCATTTTTGAAAAAAAAGAAGTGTTTTGTACTTTTGCGGTAATAGTTATTCAGTTGCGCTTGGTACCAAATGATTCTTTGAAGTTTCACGAAAAAAATGATACAATCAGTAATTAAATTATAAACATTTAAATGTGCTTAAATAGTGATCAAAGTGACAAGGACACCGAAAATACACCCATTTTTGCTGATATCTTTCAATTTATTTCAAAAGCTAAGGGTCCAGGAGGAAATCTAGCTATGCCACGCGTTAGAGCAGACCTTTCTGCAAAGGAAAGCATCAACGGAAGTTACAAAATCATTTTCATTTTCAATATCAAATCGAAACTGTTTCGCAAAACACGTGGCAGCGGCAGTGGTGCTTTATGACGGCGCGCCGCGCCGCGGCGTGGCGGCACCACGTGTCACTGTTGCCGTCGCGTATTTCACCAAACTATTTCGCTTGTACATTGAATACAAAAATGATTTTGTAACTACCACTGATGCTTTCCTTAGCAGAGGCTTTTCGGCCTCACAGCCATGAAAAATTGCTTTACATTCTTAATTTATACCTCATATTACGTTTTCCCTCATCTGCCTTATGCTACATTTATTTATTCCTATTGACTTATTATCAATAACCTTAGACTAACTGCCTTACACTAAATTGTATCTTATTTTTATTCGTCCTCGTTCTCTCTCTATCGTATTCAATGACATCCATTCCCACTCTTGCCCTCCCTATTCCTTCTTTTTCTCTTTTATTTTTCCTTCCACCTCCCTTAACCATTTTTCGGCCTCTTCATTTTCCTGCCACTGATCAGATCTTCTACCCCTGTGTTCCCTCTTTCCGGCTTCCTGCACTCCCTTGACATGTACTCCAGTGTGCCCCAACCCTCCTTGCACAGTTTGCACCTCCTTTCTTCATCAGCCTTCCAATATCTGTTCCACACCTCCCTGTTCCCGCACCTCGCCCTTGCTATCAGCCTCTGGCTGTTTTCCCTACCCTCCTTGGTCAAGTACTCCGTTAGCACCCCTGTGTTTATATATTTATATCTATTATTATATCTACTTGTCCCTATTGCACTGCCTTGTCCTTGTCCTTGAACCTGCTGGTCTCTTTCCTTCAGTCTCATCCCAACATTTTGCCCCTTACTTCTTAGTTGGTCTTGTGGTCTTTTAAACTTTCTGGTCCCTTTCCAGATTGTGTGGTCGTTTTTTGAGAGTGTGGTGATATGGTGCTCGAATGTTTGGTTTCGTGCATCCATTAAAGAATTTGGAAGTTTCCGTCCTAGTTTATTGTATGAGTATCTGTCAACGATGTTTCGCGTTCTTTGCCACTTCTTTCGTGCACTTCCTTTTACTGTTACCAGCTCCGTTATATGTTTTGGTTTTCCTTTGGCTTAGCTGTTGTGGGGGTTGAGTTACAGGCTGCTTCATGTATTAAAGTGGTGAAGTATTGCACTGCTTTATCCACTTCGTCAGGTTCTTTTAATCTTATATTCAGCTTTATATGTTCTTCTATGAATACACGAAATATGTACCAATTTGTGGTTGTTGTAGTAAGTATTGGTGTGATTGGTTTTCTTATTATATGTGTACATATGGTTGCAATTACTGGGGAATGATCCGATGCGAGCGCGAATTCAAATTCGACTTGCGAATAACCTGGAGTGAGTCCCTTCAGAATACAAAAGTCCAATATGTCTCGTATTTTGGAGGAATCCGTTGGCCAGTACGTTGGTTCATCGGTAGATGTATATGTACAGTTTAGCTTGGTAATTGCCCTTAATGGGTTCCGTTCTTTTGATGTTATGAGCCTTCCCCCCATTCAGTACGTTTAGCGTTCCAGTCGCCGCCTATCATGAATTTAGATCCGAGAGATATGAAAAACGCTAAGTATTCTTCAGTTGAGATGATGTGCCTAGAAGTCCCTGGTTGGAGAGGACAGCGGACGCGCTTGGCCGTTTATTCCCCAACATCGGGGGCCGGAGGAGAGGGCCTATATGTGAATGTCGTGCGGTCGATGGCGCTGTATAGCGCCCCGATATGTGCGTGCGGCCTTGATGGTCAGGCGGCGCAGCCGACGATTGCTGCGCCGCGTACAGAGGAGGATGGTCATCAGGGTTTCTAGGGGATACCGCACGATATCCCACGAGGCGGCGCTGACACTGACTGGCACAGTGCCTTTTGATTTTCTGGCGGAAGGAGACGCGTCCATCTAGGAGTGTCTCCGCGAAAATAGTAGAGATAGTAGAAATTGAAGAGGTTCGTTCCTGTGCCGGATAAAGGCGGAGACGATGGCGGAGTGCCGAGAGTGTGGGTATGCCCGGTACATGGCGCAGCACACGTTGAAGGAGTGCCCAGCATGGGCAGACGAGCGTCGTGTCCTGGTGGCGGCCGTGGGGGTATACTTCTCGCTGTCGAGCAGCGTTAGAAAGATGCTGGACAGCGAGATGTCTTGGAACGCAATGGCCTTCTTCTGCGAAGGTGTTCTTCGCCAGAAGGGTTACTTCGGGCTACTGCCGCCGCTGCCCTGAAGACAGTGGCCCCGCAGAGGAGGACTATCTCCTCCCGTTCCATGCGGGGTCGATAACCCCCTTCGGAAGACTGCTACCGCTGACAGGAAGACTGGCGACCCCGCTGGGGAGTATCATGTCGACCCATTCCCCGCAGTGTCCTCGGAGAGCTGTGGGCGGCTCGGGTGGGGCCCCGAGTTATCTAGGATGCGGCCAGGGAGGAAGGTCGCACCGGGTGTCACCCCTCGTGCGGCCTTACATCTAGGAGTACCGGAGGGTCCGACTGGCCCTCCCGAGTATAGGGCCGAAATGGCGAGGGCGCGGGGAAGCACCGGAAGATATCTCCGGAAGTCACGGAGCATCCCCCGCAGCGCCCGAGGAAGGTGACCGGGGGGGGGGGGGGGGGGGGGGGTTTAGCCGGTAAAAGTCCGGCACTACCTCCTGCTCTCCACCAGGACAGGTGGTGTCTTGCGAAGATTTCCACCTCGAAAAAAAAAAGAGATTTTAAATGGGTGCTGTTTTGCCTCGACTTGGTATTAGTGCTCTGGATTTTAACCGTTTGGTGATGAATTAATTCATGATGAGCACTTTTATTTCGAATAATAATAGCTGCACCCTCTTGAGCCATATCATCTTTGTGAGGAGTATGGTAGACTTTATAGTACGGTATTTTAAACATAGTTTTAGCAGAAAAGTACATTTCGGATATTAGTGCTATATCAATTTTATGCATTAGCAGGAAGTTCTGTAATTCTGTGATTGTAAGTTTGTGATTTACTAGACCATTGGCGATCCAGAGTAGTATTCGTAATGAATTATCCATTATTGAGCAATTTTCTTAATGACCGTTGTTAGCATGTTTAGTATCATGCTGTTTTGATGGAGCAATTGTAGAAACGTTGCTTTAAGGACCCCGACTCCTTTGGTGACAACTCCCATTCGATCTAAGCGCCATTGTAAAGAAACGGGCGTTAGTGAAAACAGAAAATTGGCAAGTTCGACATTTGACGGCGTGACATCTAAAGGCGGGTCTACACTTGTTACCTCGCCTCACACTATTACCGGGATAAATGCCTAGCCAAGTGGTCTGGAAGAGGTGTGGGAGCAAATGTGGAGTGTTTCTTGCTTCCTCATATCGTTACTCGTTACTTGGATCGGCTGATCGAGAAATAGTCGGTATTGCGACCCGCTCCAAAGGAGCCAGCGAGCTGCCGTAGATCTGTACACTCGTCCTTGCGCCACTCCCAATGTGTTAGCTCCCCTATGAACTGCCGTAGATGTGTGAACTCGTCTGTGCGGCGCTGTTCCTATGTATTGTAGACTGTTTAGTCTTGAGAGATAGGGCTCATTGGGCCTATGCCTATGAGATAGACCAGACCCCCTTGGCGACGTAGGGCTGTTATGAGTGCGTGCCGAGTTCGGCCCTCGGTCAGGTTTATAACGCGGTCGAAACTAACCCTATTTTTGCGAAGTAATTATTAGTCTTTCGACCATCTGAGTGCAGGATTTAGATTGTAAGGATTAGAATAAAAGAACACATGGTAAAGAGCCATGCAATTTCAATCGACACATCAGTTTCCCTTTTTTTAATACAATTAACGCCATTAGTATTGATCGACAGACACGACTGAAATCAATGCCGCAATATATCAACAAAAGGATCTTCGTGAAGTATTTTTATATGTTAATAAATAATGAAGATTTATTATATACGACTTAGAAATTGTTGTTATACTAGAATCATCAACTTTAATCAACCTAATCCGGCCAAAGGTAGCCAGAAAAGATACAAATGTAAAGAAAGCTATAACTATTCAAAGGCGACTCAAGTACCTTCTTTGGAGCGGGTCGCATACAGACAGCGGATGGGACGGCCGAACCAAGTAAAAAGTAACGCTATGAGGTATCAAGACACACTTCACATTTCTTCCTAGACCTTTTCTGGACCACTTGACTAGGTAATAAATCCCGGTACGGTAACAAATGTGGACGCACTTTTACGTGCAGAAGAATAGGAAATGGGTCCCACACCAAACCTGGTGACACCCTGACGGGTGTCAGTAACAGGCCTAGGTAACAAGTGTGGACCCGCCTTAATGTCATTATACAGAATTATGAACTCACGGTGTGACATCTAACGTCATTAGGCAAAATTATAAACGGAAAGTGGGAGGCCATAGTTGCCAAATCACAACATTTGAGAGTCCTGTGTTAAAATCCTGGCCATCAGCAGAATGAATCGGCTCGAGCCGAGATTTTCATTCCTGCCAGACATAGACATAGCTGCTGAACCGCTGGAAACTCTTTTGTGGGTTCTCTCCCCCTCGTGTATATTTCTTTTTACATTAATTGTTTTTTAATTCCTAACTATATGACAATGATCAATATTTGCTTATCAATATTTGAAAAACATTAGTTAAATATTTGTATTTAATATACGTAAATCTGAACTTAGAGCGTTTTTGTGCTACAGTTTCAAACAGTGTGATGTTTTACTACTATGTCGCCTTTCTTTTAGACCACACAATTATTTCTTTTTTCCAAATAATTATTCTTGCGAATGCAATTATACGATCAGAAATAAAGGAAAATATATATTTTTAGTGATTTTCTGCGAGTTCCGAATATGCATATCTTGATAATTTTTAATTCATTTCATTCGGTTTTTGAATGACACCAATGAATGGTGTAGAATGACAAACGAAGAACACGGAGACATAGTTGATATTGTTATATCTATTTGTCTTGCTTGTCAGAAAAACTTCAATAGATTCGACTCAAGTTGAGGTTTTGATTCTTGCCAAACATAAAAGAGATTAGTGCAAATGAAAGAGATTCCAGGGTCATGTTGAAGAAAACAGATTGATAAAACAATTTTAATGTGTGTAACAATAAAACGTCTTATTCATATGTTCGATGTATTTCATGTATACATATACATATATAATTTTATTAATTTCTTTTAAAATAATATGTTGAACTTATGAGAGAAGGCTCTTATTGCTGCTGGACAGAGGTCAGGCACAGTCAACTGGCGGGCGACGTGCGTCATAGTATAGCCGTTCACACGCTGCGTCGCACAGTGGGGAAAAATGGCAATTTAGGAGTGCAAAAGTCGAAAAACAAAACCCGGACTAGGCCTATAATTTTATATGCAATATCAAGATAGATGTTCGTAGCAGCTAAAAACGACACTTTTATTTCTTAAATCTATTGTTGTTAAGCGTGGCAAATGATGCAAGCGTTAAGAATTAAAGATAGCTTAAAAATGAAGAATATGATTTTCACCTGCTATCTAATGCTCAGGACCTTAATGGTAAATCTATTTGCAGGCACTGCATCAACAAAGATTAGGAATGTGTAAAAATCAAAAGAAAATTTTTTGGGAAATTTTTAAATAATTGTTTTCAAGAAAGTTTCAATGAACCAATTTTCTACGCGTTGTTTTATGAAATACTTTCGATATCTGCCCGTATCCGCGCTAATTTTTATATACACATTAAGAATGGGATGTATACTTTATGCTGTATAAAATTTGGCTGCGGGCAGCTGCGGGTGCAAAAGTTATTGCATTTTTTATAGAATAGTTAAATGCCGAGAACGTTTGCACTGATGCGGCCTACGGAAGACGGTACATGATCGGTACATTTTATACAAATAAAATTTACAATAAAAACAATAACAATATATATAATAACAAAATAATATTTACATCATAATTATTACTAAAAATATTAATAACATATAAAATAAATTTAATCTTCTACGAAAGGAAAAAATATTAAATTACGAAATAATTACCTCGATAGGTTTATGACAGGGTCATAAACAAAAAGAATTTAGTTAATACACGCCTCGCTATTCATTAATGGATTTACTTCTATGTAGTATACTTCGTAAACTAACGCATCTATATTTTTTCGGTACGGCCGTATGAGGGTTATTATCGTCATTGTTCTTGTGAATTGTCGAGGAAGACAATAGTTAGCATTTCTAGGTAGTTACTTAATAAAAATAACATAAATATATTAATAACGCATAAGATATACATCCTAGAAAGAAAGACGTACGGAATCCAGTACACCAATTTAGTGTCCATAAAAAATAAAATTAGTAAGATAAAGACTATTTAAACAATGACAAACGTAACAAAAAGTAAACAAAGATGGAATATGTAAATCAATTTTCTTCTAGTCAATTGTTTTCATGTCAACAAAAAAAAGCGGGACCCGATCATCGGGAGTCTACCGTAGGTCCCATCAGCGCGAACGTTCTCGGCATTGAACTATTCTATAAAAAATGCAATAACTTTTGCATCCGCAGCTGCCAGCAGCCAAATTTTATACACCACAAAGTATACATCCCATTCTTAATGTGTATATAAAAATTAGCGCGGATACGGGCGGATATCAAAAGTATTTCATAAAGAAAGACTTTTGCACTCCTAAATTGCCGTGTTCCCCACTCTGCGTCGCAGTATGCGCTGTCACACCGATCCCCGTCTTGCTGTCCCTATCATAGGTACATCAGACGTACATAGCTCTATCTCTGTCTATCATAGTAATGGGTTTATCTTTGTCTATCATAGTAATGGGTCTATCTTTGTCTATAATAGTAATGGGTCTATCTTTGTCTATCATAGTAATGGGTCTATCTTTGTCTATAATAGTAATGGGTCTATCTTTGTCTAGCATAGCTTTCTCTTGTCTTAGAGCGAAGCACAAAATGGTCAAAAAGGACCATGGTGACATTGTATTGTTGTATAGACTACGGTCGTGAGAGATAAGCAAAACATCTTTTTAACACATACACGCCCACATAATCATTTGAGTCGGCATCAAAGGCCGATTCCGCCCTGTGTAATCGGTTTCTGTCGCCGATTCTCCACTAAACGTGGAAATCAGAAATCGACCCTTGATGCCGTGTTCTGCGTGCAGCGTCATCGGTTGGCAACGGGAAGACCTCCGACGCGCCATGACAGTTTGCCCCACATGACTCTACGTTCGGTAATGTGCGTGCCCGTGTGGAAACAAGTGCGAATCAGATTTATATCGATCACCGAGACGTGCGTTTCGTGGAACAAAATTTATAGATAGGTCAGGATCGGTACAATGACCAAGTGCCAAGGTCCCACTTCCGTCCAAGCAGGTAAATTCGTGAACGAATGGGTAAGTTTATTTAACTATCTTTTTCTAAGATTAATTATCCAAACACTTTTTCGGATAACGAATAAAAGTATGAAACAGTTATGAAACGACTTATTAATTAAATTGTTATTCATGAATAACGAATAATTAGACATCATTTGTTACGTATGGAGATTATTTTCCATACGTCGCTCTCAACGCCTTTTCGAGGTCGCGTCTGTGAAGGGAAAAGGCCCTAAAATTCTTTCGGTTATCGTAAACAAATAAAGGGGTCCTGAGCACGAGTGCGATCAGCTGCGTCATGACCGAGATGGGCGTGGCCCGACGAAGACTCTTAAAATTCCTTATATGGAAAGTTCTAGTGCGTTCCCGCGCATTTTGGGACGATATAAACCCTTTGGTTTCTACCCTCGTTGGTTCAGAGTTACACAGTCACGCGTAGAGTCACGTCGTGCCACGCTCGTACAGAGTCAGTTATGTCAAGTGAGATTGGGCTTAATGCACCTTTCGAATCATAGATTAACCCGTTAGAATCCGCTAGTCCGGTTGAAGTTCTTTCGGTATACTCTAATAGCGGCTCTCAGACCCCGCATCGCCAGTGCATCTACACCGTGCAAATACATAGGTAACTTACACATTTCATATTATTTCATCGCGACAGAAACATTTATACTTATACTGATATTCAGAATATAAACTTTAATACGTTCACTTATAAATCGAGTAGATTCGTTAAACCTATATTTACCCCGTAATCCTTGCATACTAGTAACAACGTACCCACAGATACAACTTAACCGCTCGAGTTGTATCAAATATTAATTTAGATTTACGAGGCAAATTGACATTTCCTGCGACTACATGATCTCGCATCAGGTACGTTCGTACGTCTTTATCCAAACAAGCAAACTATTCCAACCTACTGGCTCCCCGAAATCACATCGCATTCGTCCGTAAGTCTACCAACCTCCGAACAGCTTGGTCAAGCGCCAGGTTCGTCTGTGAATAATCCAACCTCCTAGTAGCTCCCCGATTTGGCATCGGGTTCGTCTGCGAACATCTTCCTAGTAGCTCCCAGATTTCACCCTCCCGCGGCTCCCTGATTTCGCTGCGGGTTCGTCCGCGCTTGAACCCCCTCCTAGAGGCTCCACGGTTTCGCATCGGGTTCTTCCTCGCTTACAATAATTCGACCGGCGCCCTGATTTCGCATCAGGTTCGTCCGTGCACCTACTAACAAACTGATGACCATGTTCCTGGGTAATATATCTCTCGCTGACCTCTCGTGCTGCCACACAGCCCGGCTCGTAACATATTCTTAATTTAAGACGATGTAATATTTGCCGTACGTTGCCCTCAGATGCACCCGATCAAGACCGCGGGCAGTTGTGCCTGAGCGCGCGCTATACGGGCGCTCTCATTGGCCAGTGTTTTTCGTTAATAACTCAAAAACGAAGCTTCAAACAATATTTTGGTCAAGGAGAAGGTTGTTCAGAATCGCCTTAGCTACCCCCCATTTCCGGATACGGCCCGAGTCACCCTGTAGATTAACATAGCAGCTTTATTGGTAATATAAATATAAATTCTTAGCAGCTGTTTCATCGACGAACGCGGCCTCGCCTTGTATCTTCACATTGTGAAGTACGTGTCGTCGTAAAATTCAGTTAACCAGCCATTGCAGGCAGAAAATTTCAGGTTTTTAAAGTGGGAAACGGAACTAGACGGTTCTAAATGCTTCAGCTGATTGAAATATTGTTTATCTTGTTGGAGCTTTTCAAGTAATTTCCTATAGCAGTCTGGAGTAATTACATTTATTTTAATCGTTTCATTTGGTAGGGCCTTACATTGGTATTGTTCTTTATCTATCGTTAAAGTTATAAATTATACCATTCTTTGATAGTTTGCTACCCCGTATATAAATATTGGCGGCAGTTTATGTACATTTCTTGGTTAATCTTTATCGTTGATTGAAGTATAAATTGTGTTGAGGTGAAACGAGTTTCCTACTGTGGATGGCTCTGGGTAGCGGTTAGACATTTTTCTTTTCTTTATTACTTGCCAGTGGCATTTGCCTGTTGTTTCCGATTCATTGTGATCCACATTAGATGTATCGTTTGCTTTATGGGGTCCGCAAATTTAGTCAAAGCCATGCGTGAAAATCGGCTGGTGTTGGCGAGTTTTCTGCCATCACTAGATTTATCTGACACTGTATAGATGTTCAGACACTTGCTGGTAGTCGCATTCCTCCACCGCACGAAGAATTTCGGAACGGTTGAGGTAAATAGATCTTCTAGTTAAACTGTACACTTCACACAGTACACGATTAGACTATAATAGAATAGCTATTTAACACTGCGAACTTTAACCGTCTGTATACAATCACGGAGCAGTTAGTAAGTCAACCATACAGCTCAGTGGCTGGTACCAGACTGAACAAGGAATGTATGTGCTTTAAATCTTCGTATTTAAGTATTTAAGTCTCCCTAACTATACAGTAAAAAGATAAAACATAATTGCCAAGAATTACCCTCAACACCGACTGTTAAAGTTTTATTCAGTCAAAGAGTAGCCTGTATAGTATGTAATAAAGTATTAACACGTATCTGTCTTACATGCATACATTGAGATCATCTTTAACAAATATAAATAGAATAAAATATCAAGAAATGTTATTAAAAAAACTTACACATAATTTTAAGTTCGACCTTATTGCTATAACCATCTCCTTCGACATTGCTAGCAATACAAGTGTAATTTCCGGCTTGAGATCGGTTAACCTTCCTCAAAACCAAGTCATACTGCTGCACGATTACGCCAATCTTTGCATTGGTTTGAATCATATTTCCCTATAAAAACGTATAAATTAAAAATTTTGCGTATAATATCCTTAGGTTTCATACTAGGTACCGGAAAAAGTTCGTGCGATTTTTGTTTATTAAATCAGAATTGAATCTGCATTTCTTACAGCATTTTTTTCAATAATACGATAAGAGTTGTATTAGCGATTTTGTGATATTATTGATGATAAATTTCAGGAAGATGGACTTTTATTGTCTTTATAGAGGAAGCTCATTGTCAAGGAATTACGCTGAAACTGTTTTAATAACGTACTGAAAACAATGAATCATTCAAAAAATTAGATCTTTTTGAGAATCCACATACAGCGAATACTAACAAATTACCTACAAATGGGAATTCAACACACAAATATATATTCAAGTTGTTAATGAAAACATGTGAGGAGTATCCATAAAGTAAGTTCCGTTCACAAATATTGCAGGCACCATTTAGAACAGTCAAAGTAGACAATTGATGGACTTCAAGGACAAAAGACAGGTTAAGAGACCCATAAATAGTTGCGAAAATTTTGATAAAAAAATAATTTTTTTACGAAAATTGATCCCGCCCCCATTTTCAGGAAATTTTAATTTTGTTCTAATATATTTTCTATGCTTTATAAATCTAACGATGTACTGCAGTATACATAGGTATAGTGAATCCAGAATTATAGTAAAAAGTAGTGGAAAGAAAACACGTGTTTCGAACCCCAATACACGGATAGGAGAATCTGCTTGGAAAGCTGATCAGTAGTGCTTTTCGATCTTTTCAGATCGGCATAGCAAATGTATACATACATATAATACCTGTAACAGTGTAACACATACTGCAAACCTTTGTTGTTAGGTGACAACAAGTTGTGAAATGTTTTCATACTCTGTGTTAATCAAATTCATGAATCAAATGTGTATTGGCTCTATTATTTTAAATGTGTGTCTAACTAAACTGCATATGATGGATCCATAATCGATTTTTTATCGTATTATTACTCTGTACTACACGTATGTTTCTAGTAGCGTTTCCGGGCCTGCCCCTGCGTCCTCCCATATTCATACATCGTGTAGAAGAAGTTATATTGAATGGTGTCTTGTACTTAAGTACATGTCCATATTTCAGTAAAACTTACATTATGTTTCCACACAACTTTATATGCACTAGGATTAGCATGTGCTTTGCAATCAAAATACACGTCGTCACCTTCCTCAATGTCGTCTGGATTCATATTCGCGCCCAACTCCAGATGTAAAATTGGCACAACTGAAATGTAAAAAAAGAAACGTTGTTAAAAATGTTATAATCAGTATTCAATCTGTGCATGTAATCGATTGCACTCTGCGATTTAAAGTAAGTAAAGTTGCAATGACTTTGTGAAACATCACTTTACAGTAAAACCTGAGTAAATGATAGAAAAAATTGACTGCATAAGTGATGGGTGACTATCCGCTCCACTTGGGACGGATAGTCACGTGTCGCTCAAGCTTGCGTAAAAAGGGAAGTCGCGCTTCCGCGAAGGGCCCAAATATTTCTGTCACTCTCGTATACGGACAATAAGGGCCTTTGATATTGATTAGCTGCATCGTGACCGATTAAGTACATGCGCGTCCCGACGAGCTCTCCTTGATCTTACCTTATATGGAAACCCCAAATACGCCCCTCCGTGCATTTTGGGACTATATAAACCCTTCCATTTTGATCATCTTCGGTTAATAACTACACAGTTACGGGAGTATTCACGTCGTGTTACGCTCGTACAGAGTCGATTACATTCAGTGAGATCGGGCTTAGGGCACCGGTCAGAACACAAGTTAACCCGTTGGAATCCGCAAGTTCGGTTGCAGTTCCTTCGGTATACTATTGTAACCGTTCTCAGACCCCGCATCGCCAGTGCGTCGACACCGTGCAGTTTTAGGTAACAACTTACACACTACATAAATACCGCGTCAATTACATTTGTAGAAACAACTGATTTTAATGTATATATAAATTGTTCACCATTAAATCGAGTAGATTCGTCAAACCTATCTTCATTCCGTAATCCTTTATATTAGTAGTAACGTTCCCACAGATACAACTTAACCACTCGAGTTGTGTCGAATATTAATTTAGAGTATCGAGACAAACTAACAAGTTCCTTGGGTAATATCAACCTCGCCGGTCTAGGCGTTGCCCACAGCCCTGGCTCGTAACATTATAATAAATAGAATAATACATTGAAATAAACAGGATGCAATTTAAATTACATTTATTTATTAGAATAATAATAAAAGCTTAATGCAAAATAGTAACGTGCATTACAATAAATTCTGTAATACATTGGAATACATATAATAATACATTAAAATAAATAATAATAGAGCGTGACCTTAGATTGTGACCGAAGCCGCATGTGACAGATTCGACACCCTGCTTGGTTATATGCACCATCTCTGTGGCATATAACTTATTCTAATAAATAAATATAATTTAAATTGTATCCTGTTTATTCCAATGTATAATTATATTTATTATAATGTACTTTATTATTTTAAAAAGTGCAAAGCGTTTTTGTACTTGTGGTACGTGTTTAATCAGTATAGACAAGTGAATATCATTCGATCTATATCACGTTTGGTCTCATTTTAATCAGAAAAATCTCGCAAATACATTGGCAAAAGCTGCATTTAGAAAAATTAATAAAGAAAAAAGTTTTCTCGTTGCATTAGTATTGTCTCACCGATACGTTTCGACCCCTTGCTTTGATTCGTGGACCTCTCTCTGTTCTCCACTGTCTGTCTCTTTCTACGTTCACGCTCGGCTCCAGATACTTCTAAGAATAGATTCGACACCCGTGACTTCCAAAAAGTTACGTCCGGGTCCCACTCTTTTGACACTTACCCAGGTTTTACTGTACATGAGTTCAAATTTTTCAAAAATTATTTCTGAAAATATAAGCTGCATGTACACTACCTTTCAGGCTTTTGTTAACTGATTTTGAAAGAACAGGGGAAGTAAACGCATGAAGCTATTATTTGTCATCAATCATTATATTTTGAACAGAATTACATTTATTATACAGGGTCTACCATTTATTTCGGAACATGTGCGCGCGAACCATGTAAATGGCAACAACGCAAGAAGTCGATACACGGGTCATCCGTGAACTGTTGATGAAGGTATAAAGTCTTGTAGGGGGCGCAAGATATTGCAAGATTGGAGATTGGTCTAAGATACGATTTGGGTTCTAAGAATGGGCAAACGGTTCGACTTTGACTCGACTCGGCTAAACTCGGGCGCAATCGGCACAACGCATCGAAGTCACCCCCAGGTCAGTCGCTACCTGAGGGTGACCGGTAAACTTTTCAATCATATGAGGTTTGTTTACGTACGTCGTATGCCTTTTTACCCGTAACGCACGAAGGAAAAAGTCTGAGGGTGTCAAATCCGGCGACTGTGGTGGTCACAATCCACGCGATCCTTTTGCCGAAAGTAAATCTTACCACGGTCAGGCCGATAGACGTTGGGGTTCTCGAAGATCTGCACATTTACTCCCATACTAGGAGCCGCCACCTTGACGTGGTGTAGGGGTTTAAGTAGCCGTGATGAGGCCGAAGGCCATGCCGGCGGGAGCTTCATTCCCGGCAGGGTCACCCTTGCCGGACGGGGTAGGGCTGAACGGTGAAAACTAAGTAGCGGCTCGTAGGATGATTGTACGTGTGAATGTCCCCGCAGGGGGGACCCAGGGGTGGGCAAGTCCCACTCTCTTTGGAGTGTCCTTAGGGGCGTAGCGACCCCTCGTACCCGAGGTGGCCCACCCAGGAACCGAGGCTGCAAGGACCTCAAATGGGTAGTTACGACCGCCGAGTTGCGATGGGTATGACCAGTATGGCCCACAGCACTGGTACCACGGGTGATGTTAAGGCCCCGCGGAGGTCTGGTGTGCCCACGCACCTTCTCGGAGGGCGTTGGGCCCCCATCGGACCCGCTAACATCTAGGGTTGGATTCGTGGTGGCAGTGGTAAGCCCGTATCGAGGGCTAGAGACGCGTGCACTTCGGGGCGCAGTGCGTGCCTCGTAGTGTGTGATGACTCGACGTGTGAGTTGCGTTTCAACTCGCGCACCGTCCTGCAGAGACGGTAGAGATTTAGAAAGGTCTCGGCCCTGCCTGAGGCGATTCGAGGCTTGCAACTCGAATTAACAGGTAGCACCCTTGGAGGCGTCTCCTTGGGTGTGCGTTGATTGGGCGTATCTCAATCCCGCGCCCATGGGGTCGTGTTGGTATGGGCTTCGGCTAGGTACAGCACGTAAAATCTCGAACGACTGATGTACGTGTGAATGTGTGTGCGAGTGGGCTGCGGTCGGTGCTTCACAGATATTCCCGACACACTAATGAAGGGGGGAGTAGTTTCCCCCCGACCGGGGCAGCGCGCCATGTCAGTACCTGACGTCTGCAGTAGTAATAAGGGTAACTGTAAGTCCGACAAGTGCGGCAAAGACCCGGTGAACCCGTCAGTTAAACGTGGGAGGATCGCCCGCGTGGCCACTGACTGGAGCCTCTGAAGGGGTTGAAGTGGGGTATCCGGGCGCAGTTGTGGGGGATTACTTGGTCAGTATTTCCTCATACTCAGAGCTGGGTAGGTTTAAATCCTAGCACCGTCTGGCCAGAGGCTTGGGCTAGGCACCGGTTCGGATCCGGTGTCGCCCATTCAATAGGGGTGACGTAAAACCTTTTGCATAATCTATGGCGCGGGACTATCCCGTAACATTTTTCTACAGAGGGTGTTCCATAACTATGGGACTTCCCGGAAATGGGTAACGAATGGGTAAGTTTAACTAGCTTTTTCTAACATTAATTATGCAAATTGTTTTTCTTAAAACATGATTTATCCACCTGAAAGCGTACTGTTAAAAAACATATTTTCTTCATAAGTAATAAAACACTTTATTCCTTTCGTATAACGAATAAACGTATCGGACACGGTTAGCAAACGACTTATTAGATTATTTCTTCTTAATGAATAACGAAAATTTACACATTATCCTTAATTTCAGTCGATGTAACATTTCCCGGACGCTTCCCTCGGTACCATTGATTCCCCCATTTTTCGTTAACAACTAACAAAGGAAGCTGCAAACAGCATTGCTGCCAATGGGAAAGTGGTTCAGAATCACCGCAGGTACCACCCTTCCACTCCTCCCTGGGAAGTCCCATAGTTACGGAACCCCCTGTAGAGTCATTTGGTGCCGATAGGACTGACCATTCGACAAACCGCTTCTCGGATTCGGCATCCGTCAATAGGGTCAACCCAAAACGGGGAGGTAACCCCACTGCGATGGGGGGGGGGGCATGATGGACCAACCGTTCGGTAAAGTCTATGAACCATGTCTAAAATAAATAACACAATCAACGAGTTGAAGCAGGTGGAGCCACGCTCTTGTATCGTGAGTCCGGCGGGGAGGGCCGTACCCACAGGACAACCCGGAATGAGCGTCGATGGACGATGTCACCGGGTGGTGGCACAACGGGTCGCGAAGGAGGCCCACCTGGGCTGGTGAGTACCGAGGATGGTCGCTCGGACTCGAATGCCGCCACAATAACGCGGAGGAAGAGGCCGCGACCATCAAAGGCCTCTGCTGATGGATGCAGCTTCACTAAGGGGAGGATGGAGCTGAGTTCTGGGGACGAGGCCTCACCAGCAAGGGTGACCCGATCATACTCTTCCAAGGGTTCGAAGCTGTGAGTTGGGTGGACTGCCGCCCGCTGCAGTGTTTCCGCTGCACCGCGGCGAGCCATGTTAGGCACCTGTGCACCAGCACTATTGTTTGCAACCACAGGGTGCACCGCAGCAGGCGCTGCCACAATTGCGGCAGTCCCGAGCACAGGGTAGCACAGTGCATGAGCTGCAGTTCCAGCTGGCCCCCCAACTGGCCCCCCAACTGGCCGCCTTGCACCTGGCCCTGAAAAAGGAGAAGTCGGCAACACCCGCCGCAACGGACGTAACGGTGCCTGCGGAGGATGGGGCCATGGATCTGAAGGAGAGGGGGGGGGGAGCAATGTCCCTGCTGCTCCACAGGATGTGTTTGTCCAGTCTATGGTCGAGTGGGATGTGGAGTTGGCGATCGCTGCGGAGCCGTACATGATTCCCGACCATCCTAACTGGTTCGGGGACCTGGGCAACTCTGTAGCAGCTATTCTTGGACCTGCGGTTGTTGAACCGGGGGGCAGTCAGCACCTGCATCCGCTACCGGAGGAGTCCATAGTCGACTTGTCTTGGACCCGAACACCTGGTCCGCCGCTATGGGTGTCGCCAGGCCCGGCTGGCTCCGCGTGCCAAGTGGAAGGCCGAATTGGTGGACCGCGAGACCGTCGCACAGTAGTCCAGATTGAAAAAGTTCGTGCCATTTGTATATAACATTTGAACCGTAAAACATATTGATACGAAATTTGGAATCAATAATCTGATAAAAATTTTATTTTATCAATATTTTGTTCTTAATATTAATATTACATATTAATATTATTGAATTATTAATTCCTCAGCCTCGAAAATCTTTATTTGTACGGAAACCTTCCATTTTTATGTAATAAATTAAATCTGAGTAACTATGGGAACTCCGGGAAATAGCTGAGGTGACTCTGAACTACTTTCCCACTGACAGCAATGTTGTTTGGAGCTTCGTTTTGAAGTTATTAACGAAAAATACTGGTCAATCACAGCGCTCGAGCGCGTGGCTCTCAACCACGCCCGGCCGTGCTCGTGAACCGACGCATTGGCACAGCTGACTGCAGCGTGGGTATCGAGGGAAGCGTGTGGCAAATGTTACATCGTCTTAATTAAGAATAATGTGGAATTATTCGTTATTCATGAAGAAAAAAACTAGCTAATAAGTCGTTTAATAACCGTGTTCGACACGTTTATTCATTATCCGAAAGGAATAAACTGTTTTATTACGTATGAAAAAAATATTTCTTTTAACAGTACGTTTTCAGGTGGATAAGTGATGTTTTAAGAAAAACGATTTGCATAACTAATGATAGAAGAAGCTAGTTAAACTTACCGATCACGAATTAACCTGCTTAACATTGTCCGAATCCTGACCTACGCAACGCTCAACAGCTGATGTTACGGCCGTGTTAGTATCCTTGCACGATCACTTCACTTGCCACTACGAAGTGTAGGGATATGTATTTGAAGCCGAATTGCTTTTGCTACGTTTAAACATTTTATAATACATATTCCGCGTTTGTAGGATTCATGTTGCTCGTTCGGTTAGCAGCATGGCACTGCCAGTTTAAACGTTTGCACTCGCTTCCACGCGCACACGCACGCACACTGTTTCCAAAGTTAGCGGAAATTCGGCGGCAAAAACCAATCACACAGAGCAGCATCGGCCCTTGTGTTGTTCTGCGGCGCAGCGTGAGCGTTGGCACTACTATGTTGTCCACATTAAAGAACACGAGCATGCGGAACATCAGCTGATGTTACGGCCGTAACATCAGCTATTGAGCGTTGCGTAGGTCAGGATTCGCACAATGTTAAGCAGGTTAATTCGTGAACGGTAAGTTTAACTAGCTTTTTTTAACATTAGTTATGCAAATCGTTTTTCTTAAAACATCACTTATCCACCTGAAAACGTACTGTTAAAAGAAATATTTTTTTCATACGTAATAAAACACTTTATTCCTTTCGGATAATGAATAAACGTGTCGAACACGGTTATTAAACGACTTATTAGCTTATGTATTTATTATTCTAAATTTAGATGATGTAACATTTGCCGCACGCTTCCCTTGATACCCACGCTGCAGTCAGCTGTGCCAATGCGTCGGTTCACAATCACGGCCGGGCGCGGTTGAGAGCCACGCGCCCGAGCGCTGTGATTGGCCACTATTTTTCGTTAATAACTCAAAACCGAACCTCAAACATCATTGCTGTCAATGGGAAAGTAGTTCAAAATCACCTCAGACACCACCCATTTCCCGGAGTTCCCATAGTTACGGAACACCCTGTAGAGGAAATGTTAAATGCAGGAAACAATTCATAAGATAAACCTTTAAGTGTTTTCATACTTACCAAAGAAAAGTACAATGAAGTATATATCAGAAATATAGTGTATATAAGAAAACATAAGGAACAAAATTCATTGATTAGATATCGATACGAGAAAGTTAATTTTTTGGCTATATGGCAGCAACTTTCTCGATCCGGACCACTGTGCGTCGGGGCGGTCCTGCCCACTTTGGGTGAGTAGTTGGACCGTGGCCGATGGAGTTTAACCTACCGGATCACACTGGTGCTCACCGGGCACGGCTACTTCGGTGAGTTCCTGTGCCGGATAAAGGCGGAGACGACGGCGGAGTGCCGAGAGTGTGGAGCTGCCCGGGACACGGCGCAGTCCTGACGGCGGCTGTGGGGCTACTCCTTTCGCTGTCGAGCATCGTTAGAAAGATGCTGGGCAGCGAGAGGTCTTGGGACGCAATGGTCTCATTCTACGGAGATGTTCTTCGCCAGAAGAACGAATTGGTTTTTCTTGATAAGCTATCGAATGACACCTCACAAGTGGAATTTGGTTTAGGGGCACATTTTACCCCCTTATCCGGCTATAGCCTTTGATTTCGATATTGTTACGAATGAAGAATATTCCATACGTCGCTTTCAACGCGTTTTCGAGCTCGCGTCTGTGATGGGAAAACGCCCTAAAATTCTTTCGGTTATCATAAACAGATAATGGGGTCCTGAGCACAAGTGCGACCAGCTGCATTATGACCTAGACGGGCGTGGCCCGACTAAGACTCTAAATTTCCTTATATGTAAAGTTCTAATGCGTTCCCGCGCATTTTGGGAGTATATAAACCCTTTGGTTTTTACGCTCGTTGGTTCAGAGTTACACAGTCACACATAGAGTCACGTCGGGTCACGCTCGTACTGAGTCAGTTATATCAAGTGAGATTGGGCTTAGTGCACATTTCGAATCATAGATTAACCCGTTAGAATCCGCTAGTCCGGTTGAAGTTCTTTCGGTATACTCTAATAGCGGCTCTCAGACCCCGCATCGCCAGTGCATCTACACCGTGCAAATACATAGGTAACTTACACATTTCATATTATTTCATCGCGACAGAAACATTTATACTTATACTGATATTCAGAATATAAACTTTAATACGTTCACTTATAAATCGAGTAGATTCGTTAAACCTATATTTACCCCGTAATCCTTTATATTAATAGTAACGTTCCCACAGATACAAGTTAACCGCTCGAGGTGTCTTGAATATTAATTTAGAGTTACGAGACAAACTAACATTTCCTGCGACTCCCTGATTTCGCATCGGGCTCGTTCGCACGCCTTATCCAAACAAAGTAACTACAACTACTCTAACCCAGTGGCTCCCCGATTTCGCATCGGGTTCGTCCACGAAACCTAACCCATCCTACAGCTCCCTGGTTTCGCACCAGGTTCGTCTGTATCCTACGGCTCCCTGATTTCGCATCAGGTTCGTCCGTACGTTTACCAACCTCCGAACAGCTCCCCGGCTTCGCGCCGGGTTCGTCTGTGAATAAGCCAACCTATTACACGTAGGTAAACATTTATAATATACTAGTTTTCTCTAGTTAAACATTTAGTAATATTTTAAAATGGCAAATCCTCAAGCGAACGTCTCTTCTAATTGGATGCTAAACCTGACAGTTTCAATTGCCAATTCAATGACACTCTTAACGCAACGGACGTATATACAGAATATTACATCGTCCATTCCGACCTTTGACGGAGAAAAGCTATCGTTAACGCACTTTGCACAAAATGTGGAAGACGGGTTAATTTTGATTCCTGGTGGTACGGAAGCGGAGTATCTTGCAATTATTTTGATTAATTCTTTAATTATATTCATCAAATATAGATGATCGGGGCCAAACAATTTCAATTTTAAGAAATTCTGATAGAAACCGCAAACCAAGTTTGTATTGTTGGCATTGTGGTACGAACGGACATGACGAAAAGTCATGTTGGAAACATCCGCGTAATTCACGATATCGCCGGGACCCACGAGATTCGTCCGTAGAATCAAACAAGTCTTTCAACTTCAATCGCGCTCAACGTACAGGCGATGAGCGGAAACGAGGAAGATGTCCATTCCAATTCCAACGGAATTGGAATCAGGAACGGGAGAATTCTTAATTGATGGTGGAGTAGCCGTTAATCTTGTGGCCATCGACGTTCTCGGAAGAAACGCAGAAATAATTTCTAGGGAAGAAATTGAACTAACTGGACTGACAACGACACCGATTCACACTCTTGGAACTACAATTCTTCACATTCATGGATCTCCAGCATTTTTCTATGTGGTAAAAAATCTTGCGGTAGACGCAGATGGACTTATCGGAAGCCCGTTTTTAAAACAGGAAGAAGCTGAGATTTCTTACTACCATGGAACCTTAACATTAAAAACTGAACCGATCCGACCTTTACATTTTTCGAATTATCGAGATTTACTTCAAACAAAAGAACAGCAGACAGTTACCAAATATTGTATTAAACCTAGATCTTCGCAGCAGATTGCCGTAAGAATAGCAAACGTGAAAATGAAAGAAGGATATTTACCACGTATCAAAACCCACGAACAACTTTACATAGGGGAAGCAGTCGTAACAAACAATGGTGGAAAGTGTCACGTTATGGCGATAAATACTAGCGAAGAAGTAATCGACGTGGAGATAGAGCCTCAAATTTTGGAGCCTTATGATATCGTAAGTATCGTAAGTATCGTAAGCAGAAATGGAACACCCGTCGAACTTCAAAATTAGGAAAGGCAGGATTCAGGGAATTTTACAAACTCTTATATTAAATCAGTTGAACAAAGAGGAACGGAATTTCGTTACCGTTTTAGTAGACGCATTTCCTGACCGATTTTTCCTGCCAGGAGATAAACTCGGGAAGGCTCGTGACTATAATCATTCAATTCACACGACTAATGATATTCCTATTAATACGAGACAATATCGCTATCCGCCCGTATATCAAAAAGAAATTCAAAAACAGATCAGCACTATGCTATCTGCAGGCATAATTTATCATTCTAAATCTCCATATAACTCGCCTTTATGGATTGTTCCAAAGAAAGCAGACGCACAGGGTAATAAACGCTGGCGCTTGGTAATAGATTTTCGCGCACTCAACGAGAAGACAATTTCTGACAAATACCCATTACCGTAAATGACAGAAATATTAGACCGATTGGGAGGAGCTAAATACTTCTCAGTCTGTGATCTCGCAAGTGGATGGAACACCCACCACACGGAAGAATATTCAACAATTCTTAGGACTTGTAGGATATTACCGAAGGTTTGTACCTAATTTCACCTCAAAAGCAAAGCCTCTAATTAACTTGTTAAGGAAAGGCATCAAATTCAAGTGGACAGAAGAACAAGATAAAAGCTTCAAACAATTACGCAACGAATTCTGTCAGCAACCCATTCTACAGTATCCAGATTTCGGTAAACCATTCATCCTTACAACAGATGCATCCGAATATGCTATTGGAGCCGTACTCTTAGTCAAGGAGAGATAGGAAGCGACCTGCCAATTGCCTACGCGTCCCGCAGTCTAAATAAACCCGAGAGGAATTATTCAGCTACGGAAAAAGAATGTTTGGCAATGGTTTACGCCGTAAGATACTTCAGGCCTTATATCTATGGAACCAAATTCACCCTAATCACAGACCATAGACCACTTGTTTGGTTGCATTCCGTTAAGGACCCGACTTCCCGACTCATGAAGTGGAAACTTAGACTTTTGGAGTATGAGTACCAGGTTGTTCATAAACCTGTAAAGATAAACAAAAACGCAGACGCTCTGTCGCGTAACCCCCACTTCAGTCTGTTTACCACTTCTTCCACGGGAATGCAGGAACACCGACTTCAAAGTTCAGATACCAAAAACAGAAGCTAATACCGATTCAATTGGACATCGCGTTCGGCAATTACGTCGAGATAGAGAAAACCGACCCAAGTATCGGGACAGTAGCAGCTCAGATGAAATAGAACAAGCCGCATATGGAAAGGTCCAACATTCGCCTATTATACATAAAAACCGATATTTTCCCAGCCTACCTCAAGAGGTAACGATGCCAGATGAACGCCAGGAAACCATAAATAGTTTTTCACCCGCAGCAAATTCTACACAAATTTCTCCTTTGGACAAGGATCAGACCATATTCAACGATTTAATATCTTCTGAAGAACCGCTTGAAAATATTGTAATAGAAAATGCAAGAAATATTCATCAAGATTTAATTAGTATACCGCAAACATCATCGCGAATTACGGATGAAGTTTTACAACCAGCAACTACACAGCTACCTGCAGGGGCCATAACCGAAACAAGTGTAGAACAGCCACCTGACAGCAGGTCAACTCGACGCGTCTTGACCCTTAACCATTCTTCACTACTGGCTCCGAAAATACAACCGATGGAGACGATTTGGAAGAGGTTTTCCCAAAAGAAACACACAGAATTACTACCACTTCAAACACTCTCACGGCTGAAGAAAGACACTATATACATGTAGGATGAATACCTATATATATGTGTGCATGTGTGTGCGTGCATGTGTGAGACGTTGTGTGTGCGTACATGTGTGAGGCGTTGCGTGTGCCGCAAATTGCGTCAGAAACGTTGAACAAAAGGTGCGATTGACGAAGGAACGTTAGTCGAAAGCAAGGTGTGAAGAACGACAGATGAAGTGCAACGGTATTGTAATAGTCTTGTAATCCAATACTTTTATAATAAACCGCTTGTTTTCCTATAAATTGGGGGCTCGTTCAGTGCATCCAGCTCGTCCAGTGCATCTAGTGCGTCTAGTGCATTTAGTGAAGCGTGGTGGTGGTGCAAGGGACCGGAAGGTCGAAGAAGACGGTGAATTCTGAACTACGCATTTTTAGTTCTCAGCAAGATAGAAAGTTTAGGACAGATTACGACGATAGAACATAAAATTAAAACAGCATCTTCCATTTCTATAAAGTCTCTCCATCGATTTGTATTCGATATCGAAGGCGATAGACAGAACCGCAAGAGATTGCGTGCATTTGGTGGATTTGCGTTTTCCGATGGATCTCGCGAACACATAACGAAATTGGAAAAAGTAAACGCGATGACGTTTGGCGATTTAGCTTCTTGCTGTAATATGCTTGGATTAAACTTTCAAGGGACGAAGGAAGAATTAATCCAGAAGATATGTAGTGCGTTGATGGATATAAATTCGCTTATGATACACGATGATGAAACAGAAGACGAAGACGGAGACGACCATCGTAACGAAGAAGACGGCAATGATCATGTATCTATTTCGGCAAGAGAACCTAATGACGATGAGGATGCCGATAATGTGTTCTCGAAATGGATATAGGAAAGCCGCAACGTTTGCGATGAATTATCGAGACGTACAAGATTCCATTCGATCATTTGACAGTACTGGTTCTTATGCGGTAGAACGCTGGATCGCAGACTTTGAAGACATTGCAACTTTGTTTAATTGGTCGAATTTGGAAAAGGTGGTATTTCCAAAGAAGTCGTTGAAACGTTTGGCAAAGTTATACGTGCAAAGTGAAAGTGTCGTTAAAACACGGACGAAATTAAAATCGCTCCTGTGCGAAGAATTCTCAGAGAAAACGAATAGTGCGGAATTGCATAAATTACTATCGCAGCGGAAAATTCGAAGAAACGAAACCGTACAAGAATATTACCTTATTATGAAAGAAATAGCATCGCGAGGTATGATCGAAAACGACGCGTTAATACAGTATGTCATTGACAGCATGCCCGACGAATCTAGCAACAAATTGATTTTACTTGGAACGAAAAAACTGAGTGAATTCAAAGAACGATTAAAAATTTACGAAACACTTCGAAAGAAACAACAAGAAAGACCCGTAAGAATGAGAGAGAATACAATGAGAAGAATAGATCCAGCTAGAAGAGGCGAGAATTGGGGAAAGACGACATCATTGAAAAAATGGGAAACAACACCAACGAAATTCGAATCGCGTTGTTACAATTGTGGTGATAGAGGACACTTGTCTAGAAACTGTAATCGAAAAGCGCTTGGGAAAAAATGTTATGAATGCAATTCTTTTGGTTATACAGCTGCTGAACGTAAAAAAGGCGAGGGTAAGTCACCTGCAATCACACAATCTACTCCTATCGTGAACAGTATTGTAACCACAACGAAGCATGAGATGCAAAAAGATATTTTTATTAATGATGTACGCGTTAAAGCATTAATAGATACTGGTAGTTGTGTAAGTTTGTTACGCGAAGACGTTTATAAAAAAGTGGGCATTGATAGTTTACACGCGTGTACGACAAAATTAACGAGTTTCGGTAAAGGAAATGAAACTAAACCTTTGGGTTACGCGCAAATACTTATTACAATAGATGAAGAGGAATTCCCAGTTACTGTTTATGTGGTACCGGTTGAATCAATGAAGATGGAAGAGGTGATTGGTTCTGATATAATAAACTTAGCCGAATTATTAATTGATCCGCAGAACATTTCTTTCCGTAAAATTCCATTATCGATGTTTTTAACGCAAATTCCTCCCGACAATAATCAATTAGATTTAAATCATATCCAAAATACTGAAATACGTGACGAATTACAAGAATTAATACATTCATATAAACCCGAAAAGAAGACAGACACAAATATAAAGATGCGCATTATCTTAAAAAATGAAAAACCGATAAGTCAAAAACCGCGTAGACTGTCCATGCCGGAAAAAGATATCCTACAGAAACAAATCGACGAGTGGCTAAAAAATAATATCATTGAGCCGTGCGCTTCCGAGTATGCAACTAATGTAGTAATTGTAAAAAAAAAAGACGGATGTCCTCGAATATGCATTGATTATCGCAAACTATATAAAATAGTAGAAAAGGATAAATTTCCGCTTCCGCTAATTGAAGACTTACTTGATCGCTTACAAGACGCTCGTGTTTTTTGTACCAAAGATTTAAAGAACGGATTTTTTCATGTCGAAGTGGATAAAGACAGTAAAAAATATACGGCGTTTGTAACACACTCCGGGCAATATCACTTTACTAGGATGCCATTCGGACTCTGTAATGCGCCAGCGGTATTTCAAAGATTTATTAATAGTGTGTATCGTGAGTTAGTAATTAAAGGTATCGTATTAATATATATAGACGACATAATCATTCCAGCTAAAGACGAAAAGGAATGCTTGATACGATTAAAGTTAGTTTTACAGATCGCTAGCGAATATGGTCTGAGTTTAAATATGAAGAAATGTAAATGGATACACAAGCGTATTGAGTTTTAGGTCACCACGTCGAAAATGGGAAAATCTATCCATCTGAGGAAAAAATAAAAGCCGTTGTAAATTTTCCAGAACCAAAATGTATAAAAAATGTACAAAGCTTCTTAGGCCTGTCAGGTTATTTCCGTAAAGGCTATAGCCGGATAAGGGGGTCAAATGTGCCCCTAAACCAAATTCAACTTGTGAGGTGCCATTCGATAGTTTGTGAAGAAAAACCAATTTGTGCCCAGTTTCAACCCTGAAACTCAACTGGGAGGGTAGTTACAGGGAAAAAACAAAAATCTAGTTTTTGGCCAATATCTGCCATTTTAACGAACAAAAAATTATGAAAAAAATCAAAGACACTTCTACTATGGAGGCACATATTATACAATTTTTGCAGATTTTTAAATTGAAAACCCGAGCTGTAAAAAACCCGAGCCTTTATTTCACATTATTCAATTATAGCAAAACCTCTTAGTGACATGTTACAAAAGGATAAAAGGATAATCCAATACTTCTATAATAAACCACTTGTTTTCCTATATACATCTTATATCTGCCGACTGCAATTTACAAACTGCTGTTGGGAAATTACTACTGGATACCGAAGTAATAAATAGACAAGATCTTCTAGCAAAGCGACCGGAAAAAGCACACGGGGTAAGACTAGCTAATGGGTTGTATAAATCTTTCTATAGTAGTCTGTGATCATTTTTATGATAATATTAAAAGAATAGACATTCTTCGAGGTTTATCAATTCTCAAGGACACATTAGAACAACATCAGATTAAATCATTCCGAATTTCTGCAACCGGGGATCTTCACAAATTACCAGCCAACGATTTTCTCAAGCTATTGGAAAAAGTTTTCACTGGAACAGCTCAACAGATTTGCAATTGTATCATCACGACACCATCCATAGAAGACAGACGAGAAATAATCCGCGAAGCTCATGATAGTTTAATTGGTGGACACAAAGGAATAACGAAGACATATAAACGCATTCGATCAAAATTCCATTGGCCGCAAATGCGCAACGAAATTCAAGATTACATCCGGAAATGTCAAAGTTTCCAAGAACAAAAATTAGTCTGAGCGAAAACTCGTCAACCTATGTTAATTACCGACACACCTATGGGACCATTTAATAAAATCGCTTTGGATACAGTAGGACCTTTACCCATCACGCCAAACGGAAATAGATATATTCTCACCATGCAAGATAATTCAACTAATTAAGTATTGCATGGCAGTAGCAATACCAAATATTCAGGCTACTACTATCGCAGATGCTTTTGCCAGACATTTCATCGTAATCTATAGTACACCTCATGCAATACTGACAGCCAAGGGAACCAATTTTATTGGAGACCTTATGACAAACTTGACCGAAATATTTAAAATCAAACTAATTCCAACCTCGGCAAACAGACAACAGACCAACGGATCATTGGAACGAAGTCACATCGTACTCACCGAGTACCTCAAGCATTATATGGATAATTACGAAGATTTGGATTTATTAATACCGTTCGTAATGTTCTCCTACAATACATCCCTTCATGAAGCAACAAATTTCACTCCGTATGAACTAATTTTTGGAAAAACAGCTCGAGAACCAAGTTCTTTTCCAATCGGCGAAAAGTTACAATCGTATGGAAATTATTTAATAGATTTGATAACGCATATGACTTAATATCCGTAATTTAGCTTCAGATAACTTAAATAAAGCAAAAATCTGTTCAAAAGGTTATTACGATCTTCGTGCAAAACCAGCAACGTTTAACGTAGGCGATTCTGTTTACGTACTCCTGGAACCACGTATTAAGAAATTCGTATAAAACCGTATGAGATAGTAGACGTAACGGATCTGAACAACGTAGTACTGCAGAAACACAACAAGCTAATCACAAAACATCGGGATAAACTGAAACACGCTTATTATTATTATTATTATTATTAGTATACGGGTTTTAACCCTTTGGTAAACAATAAACTACAAAGAGACAAATAGGTTATACAGAAAAGTCGTAAAAGGCCAGAAATCGCATAGTATTATTTCTAAAAGTAGTAAGGGAAGAAGAAAAATTGAGGGGACAGTAAAATCTATTGCCATTAATAAAAATTCTATTTAGACAATTGAACTGGCCGTAAACCGTCCTATGAGCTTCAGTACGTAATATTAGATGGTGCCTCAGAGATGGCCGAGATGTATTTAAATAAAATTTCGGTAAGATATCAGGACAGCAAGAGAGACCATTTAATATTTTAAAGGCAAAAATAAGATCAAGTACTATTCTACGGCGTTCAAGAGATAAAAGGTTAAGAGAAGATAAGACAGGCGAATAGTTATGATCAAGGCGACACATACTACAATTTAGCTAACGTGAAGCCATACGCAAAAAATTATGTTGCACGCTTTCAAGTTTGGAGCAGAGGTAGCGATGATGGGGTGACCAGACAATCGCACAATATTCTAAACGTGACCGAACTAAGGAGCAGAACAAAACATTGATCGTATTAACGTTCTTAAAGTACTTAGAGACCCTGTGAATGAAGTACGGAAGTACGGAAAGCTGCATTTGATGTAACTAAGATATGCTTAGAAAATGAAAGATCTGAGGAAAAAATGACACCAAGATCACGTATTTCCGCCACAGAATTCAAAATAATATCATCTATAGTGTAATTGTAATTTAGGTAATTTTTGGAAAGTGCGAATCGGATTGTAGAGCATTTTGATATGTTAAGACAGAGTTTGTTATATTGACACCATGCTATAAGATTGTCAAAATCGCGTTGAATAAGTGCCATACTGGTGCGATCCTCAATAGCATGAAAAAACTTTAAATCATCAGCATAAAGCAGAAAATATGAGTAGAGAAAGCATTCATTAATGTCATTAATAAAAAGGTTAAAAAGTAGTGGACCGAGATGAGAAACTTAAGGAACTCCTGAAGTTACATTAATAGAGTAAGAAAAAGAATTATTAAATTTTACAATCTGTAATCTAGACGATACAAAGCTACCAATCCAAGCAAGCAGATTACCTGAGATTCCATACGCATTAAGTTTCGCAAGAAGGATGGAATAATTGACAGAGTCAAAGGCCTTCTTAAAATCAGTATAAATAACGTCGACCTGCATTCTTTGCTCTACAGCATTGGAAAGGTAATGTTGGTACAGAACGAGGTTTGTTACAGTAGATTTTCCCGACGTAAAACCATGCTGTTCATTAATTAAAACATTTTTACACAGAAAAGAAAGTTTTTTAGTGATAATACCTTCAAAGATTTTGGAGAAAGTGTTCTGTAAGCTAATCGGTCTATAATTAGTAGCATCGGATGGATCCCCACCTTTGAAGATAGGTTTAACCAAACAAGATTTCCAAAGAGTCGGGAAAATACCAGTGGAGAGCGATGTATAAAAGATCTTAAAAAGAATTCGCGATAAAATGAAAATGCATGATTTTACCAAAGTTGGGTGGATCCCATCATTACCTGGTCCAGAATTCTCATTTAAAGAGATTATGCTGTTAAAAACTTCACCGATATCTATGCTGAGGCCAGAGATAGCAAGGTCTGATTCGAAATTAGAAGAACGGTTACAATCATCATTGGTGCAATAAACCGTTTCAAAGAACTTAGCAAATCCATCAGCTATAGAGGCGTCACCACACAGATGGTAATTATTAAGGTGCATAAATGATTCTACATCATCAGCAAGGAATTAAGAATAGTCGCCCCTGTGGACAACTAAACCAGCGGATCTACGCCAATAGCCATAAGTACACAAATACACACTATACCCGACAATTTCATACACATTTCTTTTTACGGAGAGTTTTGTGCATTTTTCCTTCTTTTGCGAAAGCATCACGCGAACCGCGATGTTTCAACCTGGGAGGGGAGATGTTACGTATGAAGAATATTCCATACGTCGCTCCCAACGCGTTTTCGAGCTCGCGTCTGTGATGGGAAAACGCCCTAAAATTCTTTCGGTTATCATAAACAGGTAAAAGGGTCCTGAGCACAAGTGCGACGAGCTGCACTATGAACGAGACGGGCGTGGCCCGACAAAGACTCCTAAATTTCCTGATATGTAAAGTTCTAATGCGTTCCCGCGCATTTTGGGAGTATATAAACCCTTTGGTTTTTACGCTCGTTGGTTCAGAGAGTCACGTCGTGTCACGCTCGTACAGAGTCAGTTATATCAAGTGAGATTGGGCTTAGTGCACATTTCGAATCATAGATTAACCCGTTAGAATCCGCTAGTCCGGTTGAAGTTCTTTCGGTATACTCTAATAGCGGCTCTCAGACCCCGCATCGCCAGTGCGTCAACACTGTGCAAACACTTAGGTAACATACACTATTTCATATTATTTCATCGCGACAATTACATTTGTACAAACAACTGATTTCAATATATACAGGGTGGCACAAAACTCAGGGAACATGGGGGTATAGGGTGTAGCTGGGGTGATTCTAAATAACTTTTTCCTTGACCAAAATGTTCTGTATAGTTTCGTTTTTGAGTTATTAACGAAAAACACTGACCAATGAGAGCGCCCGTCGGGCATCGGCTTACACGCGCTCAGGCGCGAACCAATCATCTGCGGTTGGTCGTGATGGGGGCATCGAGGGCACCGAGGGAAGCGTGCGGCAAATGTTACATCGTCTTAATTAAGAATAGTGTGGAAGTATTCGTTATTCATGAATAATAAATACACTAATAAGTCGTGCAATATCCGTGTTCGATACGTTTATTCATTATCCGAAAGGAATAGTGTTTTATTACTTATGAAAAAAATTTTTTTTTTATCAGTACGTTTTCAGGTGGATAAATTATGTTTTAAGAAAAACGATTTGCATAACTAATGTTAGGAAAAGCTAGTTAAACTTGCCCATTCGTTCACGAATTAACATGCTTAACATTGTGCGAATCCTGACCTAGGTAACGCTCAACAGTTGATGTATCCAAGCGCGATCACTTCACTTCACGATAACTTCACTTCACGGTCACTTTCACGTGCCACTGTGAAATGTGGGGATATTTAAAAAGAATTTATTGTTCCTACGTTTGAACATTTTGAAATATTCTGCGTGTGTACGATTCATGTTGCTCGTTCGGTTAGCAGCATGGCTCTGCCAGCTTAGACGTTCGCACTCGCTTCCACACGCACACGCACATGTTCTTCAATGTCGATAACATTGTAATGCCAACGCTCGCGCTGCGACGGAGTCAAGATAAGGGCCGATGCTGCCCTGTGTTTTCCACTAAATTTCCACTAAATTTGAAGACGGTGTGTGTGCGTGTGCGTGTGGAAGCGAGTGCGAACGTCTTAGCTGGCAGAGCCATGCTGACCGAACGAGCAACATGAATCGTACAAACGCAGAATATTTCAAAATGTTCAAACGTAGGAACATAAAATTCTTTTTAAATATCGCCACATTTCATAGTGGCAAGTGAAGTTATCGTGAAGTGAAGTGATCGTGCAAGGATACTAAGCCGGTCGTAACATCAGCTGTTGAGTGTTGCCTAGGTCAGGATTCGCACAATGTTAAGCAGGTTAATTCGTGGACGAATGGGTAAGTTTAACTAGCTTTTCCTAACATTATTTATGCAAATCGTTTATCTTAAAATATAATTTATCCTCCTGAAAACGTACTGATAAAAAAATTTTTTTTTCATAAGTGAAGGAATGTTAGTTTTAAGCTTAGAATAAGATGTATGCGATACCGTACGGTGGGGAGAAAACAAAAGGGTAGCAACGGCCGTGGCCAATCGACGCCGAGGGTCGCGGTGGAGGCAGTCGTTCAGGATACCTCTTAGGAGAAGCGTTCATCATTATTAATTCCTATATATATATATATATATTGCTTTGTACGTATTCATGTATTTGTTATAAATAAATCCATTGTTTCTAAATTCCTACAAGCGGGGGCTGGCAGCGGAATTTGAACCGAGCTAGCAAACGGACGATATCGCGAAAAGTAGTGGCGCGTAAAAAGTGTAAGTGTCGAAATTGGCAAACGCAATGAAAGTGGTGCTGCGGAAAGTTGAAAGTTGTCAAATTTCGATAAAAAGAAAAGATACGCCTTAAAGACGCCCGAAGATGTCTGACACCAGAAGAAACGAATCAGAAGAAGTACGCAGCAACGGGCAAGAAGAAGACGAGTACATTCTGGACCAAACGGTAGTAGAACAAAGAAACACAAAGGCGATGAACACGCTAACAGAAGAAAGAATCAACCGCATGAAAGTAGACCAGCTAAAGCGGAAACTGAAAAAGCTAAAATTGGAAACCGAGGGTAAGAAACAGGTGCTAAGAGACAGGTTAATAAACCAATTAAAGGGTGACACCGTGGATGAAGTGGCCGATGACGACGTAGAAGCAAACGATAGCGACGATTCCGAAGAAGATGGCGATGCGTCGAGTGTAGCAACAGAGACGACAAAGGGACGTCGTGACAAGGGACGGTCGCTCGCGCGAAGCATTAAATTCACGATAAAAGATGTCGACGAAAGCTTGGCGTACTTCACGGGTGACGAAAAACTACCAATCGAAAAATGGATCCAAGATTTTGAAGAACTCAGCACGATATTGGAATGGGGCGATATACAGAAGCTGATGTACGGGAAACGTATGTTAAAGGGCTCCGCCAAACAATTCGTAACGTACGAAAAAACGGTAGTATCGTGGAAAATCTTGAAAGAACGATTGGTGTACGAATTTAAAACCGAAATAAATAGTGCAGTGGTGCATGCGCAGCTCGCAAAGAGAAAAAGAAAGACCAACGAAAGTGCAAGACAGTACGTAGGAGCAATGCAAGAAATAGCAAGTCAGGGGAACGTTGAGGACGAGGCCGTGATCGAGCATATCATCAATGGGGTACAAGACGAAGAAACGAATAAAACAATGTTGTATGGTGCCCATTCGCTTCACGAAATGAGAAAAGTGTTGGAACTATACGACAGAAGGAAAGAAAAAATGACGGACAACAGAAAACCACATTTCAAGAGAGAAATAGCAAAAAAGAAAACCAGTTTTGACAAATCCAGAAGGACCCATTGTCCTGCATGTGGCTCAGCGGAACATGATTTCAAGATGTGCCCGAATAAGGAAAAAGGGCGAAAATGTTTCAATTGCAACAATTTCGGCCACATCGCACCGAATTGTCCGGAGGAGAAGAAGCCGAAACAGAGCGTCGCAAAAGTGAATTGTGTGAAAAGTGACCGTAACGAATTCCTTAGCATAGTCGTTAACAATGTAACGTGTTGGGCGCTGGTGGACACGAGGAGTGAAGTGAGTCTTGTTCGGCGAGACCTTTTCGGTAAAATGGACAAAGTGAAGTTATCCCAGACGTCGCGTGTGCTGACGGGATTCGGTAACGCGCAGATTGTTCCGAGCGGAACGTTTCAAGCGAAAGTAGCTATCGGCGATAGTGAATACGCGACCGGTATGTTGGTGGTGCCGCGAGAAGCCATGATGTCAGAAGTAATATTGGGTCGCGACTTTTTGGCTCAAGTGGAACTGTGCATTAACAAGGGCGTGATAACAGTGAAGTCGGTAAGTGACATTAAAGAGCGGACAATACGAGTTCGCGAAAACCCCATTCGGTCTTTGTAATAGCCCGATCAGTTTTCTAAAGTTCATTCACGAAGTTTTTAAAGATTTAGTTGCACGTAAAGTCGTTTTTACATACATGGACGAACTAATAGTACCTGGTACTGATAACATTGTTCAACACGTGTCTGATTTTGTAACCTTCAATAGGCGTTTCTTATAGACTTTAACGCGCTGAATACGAATCTGAAATCCGTTTTTCTCCAGAACGTACCATTTTTGAAAAAATCAATTTTGAAAAAAATCGCAAATTTTCAACTTTGAAAGTGTTTTGTGCTTTTCCGGTAATAGTTATTGAGTCCCGCTTGGTTCCAAATGATTCTTTGGAGTTTCACGAATAAAATGATATAAATAGTTGTTTGACTATAAACATTTAAATATGTTTAAATAATGATCAAAGTGAAAAGATCACCGAAAACGCACCCATTTTGGCCGATATTTTTCAATTTGTTTCAAAAACTGAGGGTCTAGAAGAAAATCTGACTATGCCTCGCGATAGAACAGACATTTCTGCTAAGGAAAGCATCAGCGGAAGCTCGATTTCGTAGAATCGATCCCGCGTCTCTATAATTGCATTAATGAAACTTTCACGGGTATACCACACACGGGTAGACTTCACCACAGCCCGGTTGGTATGTTTGAACGCCAATAAATTCATCATTCGTTCAGGAGAACGCTATTTCTGAAACTGGCAAGCTTGAGGCAGACATCGATGTAGGCAACAATATGGCCGCTGCATCTTGACACATTTCACATTTCGCAAATATTGAACGATTTAATAGTTTATTCACTGCTAAAACCACCAACCGGGCTTCCTTGAACTAGCACAAGATCACAGAAATTCTATTTTTCACAATCTATCACTTCTGGAAAGCGGAGGAACAGTATTACGATTTGCACGCATCCGACGTAAGAATAGTTCAATGATTTTCCGTCGGAGGCGTTTATGACACATTTTAGCTAATTTGGCCAGGTTATCGTCAGAGTCGATAAAAATACAAATCAGTCGGTAAATGTAAGTTATAATTTTACAGCACGAACGGCGATTCATACGTGAATACGTGATGCGTGAACACAGACGCAAGTAAAACATAGTTGCCGCAACGTATCAAGACCTCTGTCACGCTGTGCCACATCTGTTACAATTATAACCATCAGCAAAATGAATCGGTTCGAGCCGAGATGTTGATTCGAGCCGCGGCAAAGTTTTTTGTAGGTTCGAGTCCCCTTGGGGTTCATTTTTTTTTACATTAATTTTTTTAAATTACTAACTACATGGCAATGATCAATATTTGTTCAATATATTTATCAAAAATATTTGATAAATACTTTAATTTAATATACGTAAATATGAAGTTGAAGCACTTTTTTCTACCGTTTTACCAATTATGGTATTGTTTAATATTTCTAACATTTGGACGTGTGTACACGTCAATCCAAAGCTCAAAATGTGTAACTCAAAATTTCGACCATTTGGTGGTATGTTTCATTTATATTACCAATAAAGCTGCTATGTTAATATATGCGAAATATATTAACTATATTATACAACAATAATATAATTGTAATATAATAAAAATATATATAAGATTATCGAAGGTGCTTGAATAGGTATTCAAATGATTATGTGGGCGTGTATGTGTTAAAAAGTTGTTTTGTTTAGCTCTCACGGCGGTAGTCTATACAACAATACAATGTCACCATGGTCCTCTTTGACCATTTTATGCTTCGCTCTAAAACAAGAGAAAGCTATGCTAGTCAAAGATAGATCCATCACTATGATAGACAAAGATAGATCTATGATGTCTGATGTACCTATGCAGGACCAGCAAGACGGGAATCGGTGTGACACCGCATACTACGACGTATGACGCACGTGGTCCGCGACCCGCCAGTTGGCTGTGCCTGACCTATGTCAAGCAGCAATAAGAGCCATCTCTCACATAAGTTCCAAAAATTATTTTAAAAGAAATTAATAAAATTATATATGTATGTACATGAAATACATCCAAAATATGAATAAGACGTCCTATTTTTACACATATTAATATTGTTTTATCAATCTGTTTTGTTCAACATGACCCTGGAATCTCCTTCATTTACACTATTCATTATATTTGTAACAAAAATAATTGTGTGTTCTAAAAGAAAGCCGAAATAGTAGTAAAACATCCCACTGTTTGAAACGGTAGCACGAAAAGCGCTCTAAGTTCAGATCTACATACGTATATTAAATTAAAATATTTAAAAAATGTTTTTAAAATATTGGTAAGCAAATATTGATCATTGTCATATAGTTAGGAATTAAAAAAAAATTAATCTAAAAGAAATATACCCGAGGGGGATCGAACCTACAAAAAAGTTTCCAGCAGTTCAGAAGCAATGTCTACGTCTGGCAGGAATCAAAATCTCGGCTCGAGCCGATTCATTTTGCTGATGGCCAGGATTGTAACAGATGTGGCAACAGTGAGACAGAACTGAAGGTTTGGCAACTATGCCTTCTCACTTTCAGTCTCTGCCGATCGCGCCTGACAAGGAAGGTTAGGCAACCGGAAGATTCAGAAAATTATGAAACTTTGCATACAAGTACAGTAGTATGTCATCCGTCATACAACCCTATTTTCCAATTGTGCCATAATTCGGTTTTAAGGGGTGAAATCAGCCCTTGAAAAAAGAGATATCTCAGGAACGCTGAGAGATATCTGAAAAAAGTTTAATTCAAACTTGCATCGTTTTATTGTGTTTACTAAACTGCGTAAAAAATTTGTTGGAAAAATACGTGGTTTTCGAGTTACACCTCCCCCCACCCCCTCTGCCCTAAGAAAATATTGTTTACTATTCGTACTGAAATACCTCTGGGTACCCTCTTTTCATATCTCTAAATGACATATGTGTTACAATTTTTTTATAAATAAAAAAAACCATTATTATTAGCAAATTTGAAGTCTATTTACGCAGTTTTCTTTAATAAACTGGTCTCATAACGCAATACTTAAATAATTTACATTTATTTTAAGTTCATTTACATGAAAATTATTCATATTAAATTTAATTGTAGCAGTACAACAGTTTTTATTAATAAAATGATTATTTAAATATTGAAATATTCTCTTTTAAGCCACCGATGAATACAATGAAAATTACGGTTAAAATTAGTACAACAATAATATTCCTCATGGAAATGTTTGAGACAAAAGTACTCGCCACACCACGCACATCGGCTAATAGCAGCCGCTCCACAAACATTTCACTCCAACTCGGTATCAGAATCATGTGATTCAGCGTGATCTAACGATACGGGGACCCCTCTGCAAACATAAATCTTCAAACAATGTCTTGACCTCAGACCTCAGACCACGGACCTCAGACCACAGACGGTCAATACGTATTGTCAATAATATTGAAAACCTTCAAATATTAATAATAATATTGGCCGTCTGAGGTTTCCGTTATCGTTACACTTGTCGTCGAAATTTTACTTATTTTGCGCAGTTTTCCGGTGATGCTTTTATTTAAATGTTCCCGCGGAAGTAGCTCATTTACAGTTGTATTTACGACAGTAGTCAAGTGTACATGGTGCGATTTAATTTTAAGAAGTCAGTGCCCATTGCTTCAAAGGCATTTCTTTAAAATGAACTCAAGTAATATCGCTAACGTAATAAAGATGTTAGCCACTATGTTTCAAATCGCGAGTATAACATAGACACCAATAAAGCCGGTAGAAGTTGACTTGCTTAATGAAGTTCGTGATATTATAAATATTGGGTTGGTGCATCATTTTTGCCGTTTTTTAATTGGTGCATAATTATTGCGGCTTTTTTTAAAAACATTCGGACTCGTTCGGCTTTGTTGTTTTCGGAGAGTTCGTGGGGAACCAATCCAGCCAATTTCCATACTTTTTCGAGCTTTTTGAGACGACGAACGATGGTTGAATGGTCCACATTGAAGTCTTCGGCCAACATGCTCGTTGTCAAGCTTTCGTCCGTTTCCACTCTGCCAAAAGTGCCTGGTTGTCCAAATTTGATGGTCGACCTCTTCCTTCTTCATCTGCGAGGTTTGTATCGCCGAATTGGAACTTCTTGAACCGTCTTTCAACTTGGCTTTTGCTGATTGTTCCTTCGCCAAAAAGTTCGTTGAGATCGCGAAATGACTGTGCTGCATTTCAACCTTTCTCGAAGTGGTAGAGCATAATATGGCGAATATGGATATGATTTTCGATACGCATTTCCACTAACTGAAAAGAGAGGATTATTTTTATGAAACAAATTTTTTAAAACGCCAATTTTCAAAGAAAAAAAAAGTCGCAACAATTATGCACCAACCCAATAATTTCCAAAATACGTATTTCACACCATCAATTGAACATGATTATGTGCTTGAATTTGATGATCCATCAGAATCACATAGTGCTCAAATTGTAGATTATATTACGCCCACAGACTATGAAGAAGATAATTTTGACCCTGGAGAGCGTATTGTTGATGAGGTAGGTGGAAAAGTCGACTTAAGTTATAAGAAAAAAGCTGTCGAGTTTTGTAGAAGCGGAAAACAAACACTTCGACCGCTTACAACTGTGCAAAAAAACTTTCGGAAGGTTAAATCCGCGCATCAGCTATACAGGTGGGCTACGAGTATTGAGAAGAGTGGAACAAATCCAGATAAACTTACATTTATTACGGAATATGTACTGCAAAAGTTTGAAGAAACTTGTGACAGGAGACTTATTGTGCATGACATTAATTAGAGATTATGGGCTTTAAAGGCAAAAGACCTACTAGTGAACCTACCCGAATTCAAGACAAGTAAATAGTGGATTTGGAAATTCGAGAATATGCATGGAATCGTATCTCGCAAGATAACATTCAGGACACGATCTACGTTCCAAGATATGGGTAACTTACAAAATGGTGCAGCAACTTTTGTTTCAAACGTAAGATCAAACATTCCAACAATCGGAGTTGAAGAAATTTATAAGGCAGACGAAAGTGCCTTCAACCTTGAAATACATTCTGGACGAACATTGGCAAAATCAGGAGTGAAAACAGTAGAAGCAGTGACTCAATCGATGTCCGCTATGACACACAGTTACACTATTGTTCCTATTATTTCAGCAAGCGGGCGTCTGCTTTCACCGTTATACGCACTTTTGAAATAGCCTTCAGGAACATTACGCCCGAGGTTGCAAGAAACACTATTCCGACCAAGCAATATTTACATCGAAGCTTCGAAATCAGGAATACTCACGTCAGAACATTTCCAAACTTGGTTTAGCCAAGTATATCTGCCCAATGTCGGCCGTAAAAGCATACTACTACTCGATTCGTGGTCTGGACACTGCCTAAATCAGTTAAATCAGTTGATTCCAGAAAATCAAGAAGTGACATTTTCAATCATTCTAAAGAAAACGACGGGTATGATTCAAGCTTTGGATGTATTTGGTTTCCAGATTTGGACAAATTTTGTATGGACATTTTCGGATAATTGAATTCTCCTGGACGAAGATATGAATTTGCATTCACCCAATGAAATAATTAAATTGCAGTCGTTAACCCATAACCAACTTTCTTCGCCCAGATTGACAAACATTTTCCAATATGCTTGGTTTAAAAGCGGATATTTATAAACGCATCCCAGCGAGTTAAAAAATCCTGTAGATTTCTGTTACTATAGGAGCGAAAAGGCTATACCAAAGTGTAGTATTTGGGCCGTGGCGGCTTTTATGCGATGTGCGTGGGGTGGCGAGTACCTTTGTTTCGAACATTTCTACCAGCAATATCATTATTGTACCAATTACAAACCGTGATTTTTTCTATTTTTGTCGTTTGTTACTTCAATGTATGAAAAATGTACAAAAACAGAATGGAAATGTTTAAATACTTATTTTATTATTAAAAACTGTTACACTGCTACAATTAAATTTAATATAAATAATTTTCATGTAAATGAACTTAAAATAAATGGAAATTATTTAAGTATTGCGTTATGAGACCAGTTTATTAGAGAAAACTGCAAAAATGGACTTCAAATTCGTTAATAATGGTTTTTTTATTTAAAAAAAATTTTAACACATATGTCATTTAGAGATATGAAAAGAGGGTATCGGGGGGTATTTCGGGGGTATTTATACTATTTCACGACTAGTAAACAATGTTTTCTTGGGCGGAGGGTGTGGGGGGAAGGGTAACTCGAAAACCACGGATTTTTTCAACAAATTTTTTACGCAGTTTAGTAAACACAATAAAGCGATGTCGTTTCACTTCAACTTTTTTCAGATATCTCTCAGCGTTCCCGAGATATTTCACAAAATAGAAAATTCTCAATTTTTTTCAATGATTTCACATTTCACGCCTTAAAACCGAATTATGGCACGATCGAAAAATAGTGTTGTATTACGGATGACATATTGTACTTGTATGGAAAGTTTCATAATTTTCTGAATCATCGGGTTACCTAATCTTACTTGTAAGATCCGCGATATAAAAGTCAATAAAATCAAGGAGACTTTTTCAAGTCCTGACGGAATAAACGCAAAGTTCAAACTATTTAGTAAAAATTAAGGTCACTCATTAGAACGCCAACGGGCTATTGATATCGTTATTACTGGTTCACGTAATTGACCGACAAAGCTGCATGAGCTATACACATGGTCGAATCATGTGATAAGGTGCATTCAATTTTAGTTTTACTCTTTCTATTCAGAAGTTTTAAGAAAAAGAAATAACAAGTAAAGGAACTCTTTAAAAATTACAATATTTTCGTGTCATTTGAAAAATATTTTATATGAATTATGGAAACATTTTTACTTACAAAATACGTTTAACTTCCATATGTCTTCTATTACAGCTTGCTGAACCTTTGGATTCTCTGCTCGACAAGTAATTGCTTTATCGTGATCAAGTAAAGTTGGTTTCAATGTTAGTATAGAATTCGTTATATTTCCATCCTGGGAAACCTTTAACATGAAAAATAAATACGCCACTGTAAAATCACATGATATTACAATGTTTTAAACTGTATTGATGTATATTTCTTGCGGGGGTATTTAAGTAGTTATACAAATCTTGTATGTACATGCCCCAACACAGGGTGTCCCGTAATAACCGATCGGCCGGGAAATGGCAATTGCTGGGGTGACTCTGAACCAATCTCTAGTTACCAAAATGTTCGTTGAAGCTTCGTTTTTGAATTATTAACGAAAAACACTGGCCAATCAGAGCGCAAAAGCGCGTGGCGCTCATAGGGGGCTGGTCGTGGCGGTGAACCAACGCATTGGTACAGCGTGTTACATCGCCTTAAATTAAGAATAATGTGCAATTATTCGTTATTCATGAATAACAAATAAACTAATAAGTCGTTTAATGAGTGTGTTCAATACTTTTATTCGGTATCCGAAAGGAATAAAGTGTTTTATAATTTATGGAAAAAATGTTTCTCTTAACAGCACGTTTTCAAGTGGACAAAATTATGTTTTAAAAAAAACGATTTGGATAACTGATGTTAGAAACAGCTAACTAAACTTTGTGACTTCCTTATTAGCATAAGCACTGGAATTTTGAGACGCAACTGAGGCGGGAGCCCGAAGGCGCAACTTAATGTGACCTCCAAGGTAAAATAGGCATAGATAAGAAAGGAATTTGGAGATGTAACCAAGATATCGGACATCGACGCAGATGAAATATGATACGTAAGACGTAGTTGGGAAATGCTATAAAAGCTCATAAACAGAACGCATAACCATTCATTCGAGAATCGTACTCCATTCCATCTCCAACAGTAACATAGTTAAGATCAAGAGCATTGAAAATATCATAACCATTCATAATAAAGTAAGTGTTGTTTTTTTAAAAACAAGCTATATTCACCCTCGCCTGTGACAACTTAGCCATTCGTCCATGAATTGTTGACACTGGCTCAATCCTGACTTTCTAGGCAACCCTCAACAGCTGATGTTACGGCCAGGTCGGTGAATTCACTTCACTACACGGCCACTTTTACTTTCCACTGTAAGATTTAGGGGTGATTCGACAGGATCAATCAGCTGTTGAGGATTGCCTAGAAAGTCAGGATTGGCCCAGTGTCAACAATTCGTGGACGAATGAGTAAACTTAATTAGCTTTTTTAACATCCTTCATTCAAATCGTTTTTCTTAAAACATAATTTATTCACCTGAAAACGTGCTGTTTAAAGAAACATTTTTTCCATAAATTATAAAACACTTTATTCCTTTCGGATAACGATTAATTCCACATTTTTCTTAATTTAGGACGATGGAACACGCTGTGCCAATGCGTTGGTTCACGACCACCACCGAGCGCGGTTGAGAATCACGCACTTAAGAGGGCCGACTCCATGTACAAATGACCTTTGTGCGTGGTTCCATACAAACAACGGAAAGTATGCACGTATACGTCATATGCGAGACAGACACTCAATTTCGTCGATTTCGGTATTCGTCTCAATAATTGCAGAAATTAAATTTTTGTGGGTACAGCACCAGACTTCACCAAAGGGTGGTCTGGTCCGTTTGAACGCCAATAAACACCATTTGTTGAGAATAGTAGTATTTTTTAAACTCTAAGCCTGAGACAGACATCGATGTAGGCAGCAAGATGGCTGCCCGCATCTCGCTACATTTCACATCACCCGAGTTTTCCTGTACTCCATCTACGACTGTTCAATCTAAGACATCTGAAAATGTGCTTCATACATTACTGTAATTATAAATATTAAACAGTACCATAATTGGCAAGATACATGACAGCAGAAACGGTAGCACGAAAAGCGCTCCAAGCTTATATTTACGTATATTAAACAAAAATATTTAACCAATATTTTTAAAATATTTGATAGCAGATATTGATCATTATCATATAGTTAGGAATACAAAAAAAATCAATGTTTATAAAAAATGAACCCGAGGGAGGCTCGAACTTACAAGTTTTATGGTCGCGTCCGTTATGTGTACTATTTCATTCTTGCTATTCCTTTTCTTTCGCTCACGCTGTCCTTTCTTATGTGCGGCTGGAATCAAAATCTCGGCTCGAATCGATTCATTCTGCTGATGACCAGAAGTGTAATAAATATGGCAACTGCGCGACAAAACGCTCAAATGATGTGATTTGACAACTACGCCTTGTCACTTTCCGCTTATAATTCTGCATAATGATGTTAGATGTGACACTGTCAGTTTATAATTCTGTATAATGACTAGATGTTCACACCGTCAAATGTCGACCCTGCCAATTTTGTGGCTTCAGTAATGCCCGTTTCTTTACAATGCCGCTTAGATCGAGTCGGAGTTGGCCGCAAAGGAGTCGGCCCCCCTAACGCACAAGCTTTACGGACGCTTTGGTTGGCCAGAGTTTTTCGTTCATAATTCACAAACGAAACTTCAGCCAACATTTTGGTGAAGGAAAAATGTCTGCAGAATCACCCCAGCAAACCCCCATTTCCCGTTGTTACCACTAGTTACAGGCCTCCCTATATAGTAAAACGTAATTCTGTTCCAGAATTATTGTATCATACAATAAACAGCTAAAATGAAAATACCTTTTCTGTGTAGTTGTTTAGTCTCCTTCCATCCATGTACCAAGATATTTTTGCTGGTGGCCTTGAACCAACAGTCATACAATTTATATCGTATTTTCGATCGGCGCTAAGGGGAGCATGTTCACTGCTCAATATTGTTACAGTCAACGGCTTCACTGAAAAGCAGAAGATTATGAAAACGTGTTTATGCAAACGTGCTGAACAGCAACAAATTCTCGCTGGGATATGCTCAACAAGTATAATTTGACCACATTATTAATCCTAGGAATGTTAAGAGGAGCGGGGAGGGCATCTCGAACTCACACCTTGTAAAATGTTAAAGGCTATAGCCGGATAAGGGGGTCAAATGTGCCCCTAAACGAAATTCGACTTGTGAGGTATCATTCGATAGCTTATCAAGAAAAACCAATTCGTACCATGTTTTAACCCTGTAGCTCGACTTGGAGTTTCCAATTTAAAAATGTGCAAAACTTTGACAACAAGGTGCTTCTATAATGGAAGTGTCTCAGTTTTTTTTTTCAAAAGTTTTTGCGCTAAAGTGGGAGATATTGCATGGAAAAAGATATTGCATTCGTTGGAAGAACAACATTGTAATCATAGCACCATAGAATAAATACTCTTTATAACAGATTTGGTGTGATCCAATTTGTTTCCAGTTATTTTCCATCTTAAAATTATTATTTACTGTCGAGTACAGCTTCATGTTTGATATTCAAAAGTCCCCTTGCTATATCTGAACTATAAATTTAATCGACTTAATCGAAATAATCGATTTAATAAATTTAATCGTTAAATCAACTTTAAAGAAGATATCGAGATAGGGAAAGCCTGGAAGCGATTAAAAAGAGCAGTATGGAACAATGTTGAAAGGAAGACTCTAAGGGTAAAGAAATGGAAAACTAAACAGCGAATGTTGTTCTTTGGCACTTTAGTAATGGGAGTTTTTATGTACGGGGTAGAACTGTGGGGGTACAGGGAAAGAGAAGAATTGGAAAGAGTCCAAATGAGATACTTAAAATGGGCACAAGGGTTAAGCGTGCAAACACCGGAGTGTCGGAGTATGACACTAGAAGTGTCATCTCTCTCAGAAGAGAGAGAGAGAGAGAGAGAGAGAGAGAGAGAGAGAGAGAGAGAGAGAGAGACAGACAGACAGACAGAGACAGAGACAGAGAGAGACAGAGACAGAGACAGAGAGAAAGGTAGTTGCAAAGTGTGGGCGACGAGTGACGGAATGAACGAGTCGACTTTGTTAGAGGTAATGCTTTATTGTAATCTGTTTGCTTCGAGCTCTGGCTACCGACTGCCCGCCTCGAAACCTAGCACGTTCGATTGCGTGTTCGTACACTACCTACGCGTCACTGTACACTCTGTATCGGTACTACACTGCACTATTGCGTTTGTCTAATGAACAACGACAAAACGGTCGGGAAACCCCACCCTTCTACCCGATCTCGTCGTTCTTTCACTGCCGTCCAGTGGAGGTAGTCCTGGCGGATCGTCTGCGCTGGTCCTGGAGGTCCTGGATGGTCCTGATACCCGCTGAAAAGGTATGCCGGCTTCAAACGGTCGATGCTCACCGGCACGGTCCTTTGTCCGATTTGGACGGGGAAATGCCCTAGGTACCTCCTAAGCACCTCGCATGGGCCATCGTAGGCGTGCTGAAGAGCGCCTCTCAGCGCGTCTCGTCTGACGAACACGTGCGAGGCCGTACCCAGATCTTTAAACAAGAAGGTCGGCCTGCTGCAATGTCGCGATGCAGGGGCCGGCCGCAACTGATGCAAATGTCGCCTCAACCGCGTGACGTACGAATCGGTGTCGTCCCTGTCGACTCGTTGAATCTAAAGGAACTCACCTGGCAGATGTAGAGATTCTCAGTAAATCATTTCTGCCAAGGTGGCCTTGAGGTCATCCTTCCATACCATCCGTATTACGAGCAAGACAGCAGGTATCGCCTCCGTCCAACTATCGTTGTCATGGCACACGATCGCGGCCTTAAGCTGACGGTGAAAACGTTTGCCCATACTGTTCGCCGCCGGATGGTACGCAGTCGTCCTGAAATGTCGCGAGCCGGTGATTCGCGCTAATTGCTGGAAAAGGCCGGATTCGAACTGCCGTCCTTGATCGGAATGCCATGACACCAGAACGAGCTTTTGAACATGCTAAATACCATAACAAAATCGTTAATGAAATCTTGTAACCGTAAAGAAAAGTACTAAAATATTGATTATTTTCAAATATTAATAACTATACAAATATATGTGCTAAAAGTGTAAAATCTGTTCGAAAGTGTAGTATATACCTACCTAAAAAGCTTCCATAAGGGCAGAATTTACACAAATTCCTTAAAGGATTCATAAATCGGTAATAAGCAACGATGTTTTAGACAATGGTTAAGAAAGAAACGCGTGCCATCAAATCTGCTAACTTTCGACGAAAAATGCTGCTCCCTGAGTTCATAAATAAGAAAACAAAAATTGATACATTGTTCCTCACATATTCAACTATCTCAGACAACAAAAATTTTTGCCTTTCGCAAAACTTTGAAAATTAACTTTTGTCCGGTTTTTCGGGCCAAATACCCCACTGTGTGTCGTTGAGTTGCGCCTTCGCGAGTTCGGCAAAATCTAAAGCGCACGAAATTTGCGATACCCTGGACAAGGCGTCGGCGACCACGTTATCCTTGCCGGACACGTGACGGATATCCGTGGTAAACTGTCCAATCAGGTCCAGGTATCTAAACTGTCGCGGCGAATGCTGTTCCGATTTTTGCGCGAACGCGAACGTCAGGGGTTTGTGGTCCGTAAAGACGATAAACTGACGGCCCTCGATCATATGCTTAAAATACCGTACGGCCCGGTATATCGCTAAAAGTTCACGGTCGTACGGGCTATACGTGCGTTGTGAATTCGTTAACTTCCTCGTGTGGAAAACCAACGGTTGCCAAGCTCCCTTTGTGTACTGCTGCAGGACCGCTCCAACGGTGCAATCGGAGGCATCCGTGAAAATCGCCAAAGGTGCCGTTGCGTCTGGATGCGCCAGGCGAGCTGCGGCGGCGATGCTGTCCTTACACATGTTGAAAGCGCTCACTTCCACTCCTCTCCACGTCCACTCCACGGGGGTCCGTCCTTTGACGCGGGCTCGCAGCGTGTCGTTAAGAGGTGCCTGCACCTCGGCGGCGCCAGGTACAAATCGGCGATAAAAGTTCACCAACCTGAGAAATCGTCTTAGTTCTTTCACCGAAACGGGACGCGTATAGTTTTTAATCGCCTCCACTTTTTAAGTGGAAACCGAGGAAACGAACCTCCGCCGCACCAAACCGGCACTTCGCGGAATTCACGAGCACCCCGTAATCGTTTAAAGTTTAAACGACTGAAAAGTTCGCAGAGGTGCTTCTCGTGCTCTTCTTCGGAATCCGACGCTACGAGGATGTCGTCGATATATACGTAGCACCAATTCAAACCGCGAAGCACTTCGTCCATAAACCGTTGGAAAGTTTGAGGACATGCACGGAAATTCAAACAATCCAAACGGCGTAATTATTGCAGTCTTTAATACGTCGCTCGGATTTGCGGGAATCTAGTTATATGCACGCACCAGATTGTCGAGAACACTAACTTCCCGGCGAGCGCGTGAGCGAAATCCTTTCCGCAATTTCGCGATTTCGTCCCGCACATCAACGTCTGATTGACCGCGGCTGCCACTTGGGGTCACGGTGTCACCTCCATCACTGCGTCGGCGAGCGCGGCCAATTCCGTGAGACCATCTTTCTGTCTCGGTACCAGAACGGTCTGGACACTCGCTGGCAAAGGACCCGCCCAGAGCGTTCTCAGGAACCCGTCGGTCACAATATCACCCGTGAGCCTCTGCAGGTGTCGCAAAAACGCTGTCGGCTTCCGATCTCCTAGCTCCTCCTGCTCTAACAACCGACGAATGTTCTGTTCTCCCAAATACGGAATTCGGACCGCGACTCGCGCCACGGCAGGCGAACGGTCCTCGGTCGCACAGTTAAGATCATCGCTCGGACCGGCGGTCGCGTTATCCGAGGCTGCGAGGTCCGTTGCAAAATCGCGTTACGGCGCGCGACGTTACACAACGCGGCACCCTGATCACGTCGGGGTCACCAATGTGGGCGACAGGTGACGGAATGAACGAGTCGACTTTGTTAGAGGTAACGTTTTATTATCATCTGTTTGCTTCGAGCTCTGGCTACGGACTGTCCACCTCGAAACCCCGCTCTTCCTACCTCGTCCGCGATGCCCTCCGTTTACCCCTGACTTCTACCAAGATTCGTAGAAGTCGAGAGGCGACGGTTAGATCTGTTGGCGACGAGGATCCTAAACAGAAGCGGTTGTTTAGGCCAGTCCGGCGCCACGGGATAAACATTCTTCGGCACTCGATATCTGCCTCGGTCGAGAGACTTCGAGAGGGCCGTTCGTGGAATGCCGATGGGTTGCCACACAAAGAAACGGAATTAGCTTTCTGGGAATACAACAAAGGCGAGAAAAGGTGGGGGACAGAATAGAAGAGTTAAGGAACAGAGATAAGGAAGTACTAAAAGCACGTGCAATATAATGAAATAAGCAAATCCAAGTTCAACGAAAAGTACAAATGTATAAAGACTGAGTGGTTACCAGAATATTTAAAGAAAGCGTGAAGAGGAGGGGGTCAGCGGTTATTGGCGCAAGCGAAATGCGGCTCGCTAGAAAGCTGAAACAAGTACTGGGTGGAAGAGGAGAATAGGCGCTGCGGAATTTTGCGGTCACAGGCCTCGGAACCTAGAGCACATGACACGAGAGTGTAGGGGACTGGAGAGAGGTGTCAGCTTAGATTAAGTAAGAGATGGAAGGGACAGAAAAAGCTCTGAACCGGTTAAGAAATCTAGAAAAGAAAAGGAAGGAAAGAGGTAGGAGGACTAAACAAGAGTAGATAGATAGAACGCGTGCGCGCGCGAACTAGTGTAAATGGCAACAGCGCAAGAAGTCGATACACGCGTCATCTGTGAACTGTTGGTGAAGGTATCAAGACTTGTAGGGGGCGCAAGGTTTGGCAAGGTTGGAGAGATTGGTCTGAGATACTATTCGGATTGTAAGAATGACCAAACCGTTCCACTTCGGCTCGGCTCGACTAAACTCGGGCCCGATCGGCACAGGCCGAAAGTGAGAAGGCATAGTTGCCAAATCTTCGGTTCTGTCGTACTGATGCCACATCTGTTACAATCCTTGCCATCAGCAACATGAATAGGCTCGAGCCGAGATTTTGATTCCTGCCGGACATAGACATAGCTGCTGAACCATTGGAAACTGTTTTGTAGGTTCGATCCCTCTCGAATATTGTCTGAAGCTTCATTTTTGAGTTATTAACGAAAAACACTGGCCAAGGAGAGCGCCCGTACAGCGCGCGCTCAGGCACAACTACGCGCAGTCTTGATCGGGTGCATCGAGGGGCAACGTACGGCAAATATTACATCACCTTAAATTAAGAATATCAAGGGGCGATTCCGCCCTGTGTAATCGGTTTCTGTCGCCGATTCTCCACTAACCGTGGAAACCAATAATCGGCTCTTGATGTCGTGTTTTGCGTGCAGCGTGATCGGTTGGTGATGAGAAGACGTCCGACGCGCCATGACCATGTGCCATTGGTCAAGGAAAAAGTTGTCCAGATGTGATTGTATTTCACGTTGAATATCCACAGCAGTTTTGAAAAGATTGGCCTCAGAGACCCGATGAATCAAACGATCTGTTGGACAGTTGGTTTTACGGGCTTTCGGTTTACGAAGAATATTTTCTGAAGTTTTCCGAACATTAATATGCAATTCAATGACGCCTACATTCGTTAATGTGCGTGCCGTGTGCGTGTGGAAACAAGCGCGAATCAGATTTGTATCGATCACCGAGACGTCCATTTCGTGATATAAAATTGTTAAGATAGGTCAGGATCGGTACAATGACCAAATGCCAAGGACCCACTCCCGTCGAAGCAGGCAAATTCGTGCACGAATGGGTAAGTTTATTTAACTACCTTTTTCTAACATTAATTATCCAAACACTTTTTTCATAAGTAATGTAGGAATTATTTTCCATTTAAATTCCTTTTCAACAATCGTTTGCCGTTCGTTGCCCCTCGATGCACCCGATCACGACCGCGCGCAGTTGTGCCTGAGCGCGCGCTATATGGGCGCTCTCATTGGCCAGCATTTTTCGTTAATAACTCAAAAACGAAGCTTCAAACCACATTTTGGTCAAGGAAAAAGTTGTTCAGAATCACCTCAGCTACCCACCATTTCTGGATACTTCACGAGTTAAGAGACACCCTGTATTTTTTTTTTTTCATTAATTTTTTTGAAATTCCTAACTATTTGATAATGATCTATATTTGCTTATCAATATTTTAAAAACATTTGTTAAATATTTTAATGTAATATACGTACATCTGAACTTAGAGCGCTTTTTGTGCTACTGTTTCACTTGCCATGTATCTTGCCCATTATGGTACTGTTTAATATTTCTAACATTAAAATAATATATTGCTTTATATTGCAATCCGTTTCTGCAATTTAACAACGCAAATATGATCCAAATTATACTGTGTTTAGTCTTACTGTAAGCATAAAAACGTCAACAATATCGAAATTTGCAGAACAAAATGAATAAGTATAGAAAAGTTTCATCGTTGCATTAGTGTTGTCTCACAGATACAAACGCATTTATGTAATCGTTTACTGACATCCGACCTTCCCTTCCTCTCTTTCTTTCACTCGCAGGCCCTTTCTGTGACCGTCGATGAAACTTCGCTATTGCTCATTCTTTTGACCGTGGTAAGATTTCCTTTCGGGAAAAAGGTCGCGTGGATTGTGGCCACCACGGTCACCGGATTTGACGCCCTCAAACTTTTTCCTCGATTCGTTACGGGTAAAGAGGCGTACGAACTACGTAAACAAACCTCATACGATTGAAAAGTCTACCGGTCACCCTCAGGTAGCGATTGACCTGGGGGAGACTTCGGTGCGGTCCCTGCCGATCGCGCCCGAGTTTAGCCCAGCCGAGCCGAAGTCGAACCGTTTGCCCATTCTTGCAACCCAAATCGTATCTCAGACCAGTCTCCAATCTTGCCAAGCCTTGCGCCCCCTACAAGACTTTATGCTAAAAAAAAGCGGATGAATGGATACACTGGATGAATGCTTGTGGAGTGCGGCCTAATAGAAGACATACCGGTAAACCAAGTCGCTGAGTATAAATAAACATATATTATTTTACTTTATCTTAATCTTAGTACTTCGTCGTTTTGCCATTTGCCTTACTAACTTCTGCACAACGTCTTTGCATAGAGTTTATTAGACCAATGCATCGACCAATAGAAATAGAATGTCATGCATTTTCTATTATTTTGTATAATTCCTTGATATTTTTTGGTTTTTATAGTTTTATTTCCTTATCTATATCAATCTAAAATATCTGTATTGGATTTAAATCCGGACTTGTGCCGGCCATTTTAATATAGTAAATTTTTTGCTATCTATAAATTGTTTCACGATTTTCGTCGAATGCTTTGGATCGTTATCGGCCTGATATATCCAATCTCTGGACAATTTTTCTTCGGCCCATGGCCAAGGAATATTTTTAACAGTGTTCAAATAAACAAACGATCCATTCTTCCTTCAATACGATGAATAGGTCCAGTACCATTAATGGTCATACCACCCCAAACGAGCACCAATCCTTCACCTTTAACGGTTCGTTTAATACATTTTGCACTATATTCCTCATCAAAACGGTGTCTTACATAAATTTTTCTGCCAGATCCCATACGATTGAACTTACTTTCGCCTGTCATTACATCTTTTGGCCACTGTTCTTCTGTCCGACTCACGACCTTTTGCAAATTAAAGTCTCGCACGACGATTTTTCTCGGATATGAATGGAATGTGTACACTGATATCATTGTCCAGATGTGATTGTATTTCACGTTGAATATCCACAGCAGTTTTGAAAAGATTGGCCTCAGAGACCCGATGAATCAAACGATCTGTTGGACAGTTGGTTTTACGGGCTTTCGGTTTACGAAGAATATTTTCTGAAGTTTTCCGAACATTAATATGCTGCAGACCTTGTGCCAAGCTCCGACAGATATACCCAATTGTTGAGAAATATTTCGGTACGTCTGTCCTCGTTCTCTCAGTCGCTGCACTTGGCGTCGGTGCTCTGGCGTTATATTTCTACCCTTACTCTTGGCAACTTAGTTTGAATTTTTGTGTACACACTACCTTACAACAGATAAACCAGCGATAACTGATCGCGAGGGCAACAAATTTAAAAGAAACTGGGTAAACTTGAACGTTAATAATGTTCAGAAGTATGTGTCCGCAACAATGTCGCCGAGTCAAGACAAAATGTTTTATACAGCCCATAATATAAAAGTTATACAAGCGATAGGACATAGTATAGTAGCATGTACTTCGCACATGTAAGAAAATGCAATAAAATACATTAGAAATATTGTTAATACCCTAATATAGAGAATGAAAATGTAATTATTCATATGTTCGTAAGTCTACGCCCGCCACTGTACAGGGTGTTCCGTAACTATGGGAACTCCCGATATTAGGGGGTTATTGGGGTTATTCTGAACAACTTTTCAGTCAACTTTTAACTATCTTTTTCTAACATTAATTATCCAAACATTTTTTTCGTAAGTAATAAAACACTTTAACGTTTCGGAAAACGAATAAAAGTATGGAACAGTTATTAAACGACTTGTTAACTTAATTGTTATTCATGAATAACGAATAATTGCACATTATTCTTAATTTAAGACGATGTAATATTTGCCGTACGTTGCCCCTCGATGCACCCGATGACAACCGCGGCCGGTGGTGCCTGGCCGCGCGCTATACGGGCGCTCGCATTGGCCAGTGTTTGTCGTTAATAACTCAAAAACGAAGCTTCGTAGAATATTTTGGTCAAGGAAAAAGTTGTTCAGAATCACCTCAGGTACGCAAAATTTCCAAATACGGCGAGACTTACGGGCCACCCTGTATATTAACCCTATATATTTTGATGCATTAAACATTTTCTAATCAACAATGTATGTTTCTAACACGATTCATGCAGTGACTATTTTTAATTTCTGAACACATTTATAGACAAAAATGGAAGAAAAGAAAGTTTGAAAGAAAAGTGTAACTGTGCTTACAGAAACTCACCAAGTTCACGAGAAATTCTATATTTATTCGTTGAGAAATATAATTACCCTACTCCATAAGTCGAGTACAGGAAATGTTCACTCAAACGTGTGGGATGCGAGAATTCGTAGAAATCATATGTGAGAGCTTCGTATGGATCGTGTGGCGGGTAGTATCGAATGAGGCGCGAAGTGTGAATGAAGAGTGTTAGTGGAAATGTCGAATGTGGATCGAGTGCATGTTTATCTCTATGACTGCGGTCAGAGTGGATCCAATATCGGTCAATTCGACAGACAACCAACGTCGGTCTAACATGCACGATGCCTTGGGATGCATGTGTGTGTCTTTTTACCCAATTTCGTGGTCCTACGTGGTCAGAGTAGCACCAATGTCGGGCGATTCGCCGGACGTGTGACGTCAGTTAAAATGTGTGAGCGTTTCGATGTATTGAGAAGCATGTGTGTGGGCTATCGGTGTAGCCGTCGGGCAAGTCGAAAATCGGACGAATTCAACGATTTTGAATTTTGTCGTGGATACACTTGAGACGCCTCGTGGCTTTCGTTATTAGGAAAACAAACCACGGTCGGGCCGATAGACGTTGGGGTTCTCGAGGCCCCTTACTTAAACACTTGAATTATGGGCCCACTGATATGAACAATGAAACTTTGCTATTGCTCATTCTTTTGCTATGAAACTTTTACCCAGACATTGGTGACATTTTCTGATTACAATGACACCAAACACGATATAATTTGGACTACGTTTACTGCTTTAATTGATGGCAAGATGTTTCGGACACAGAAAAGGATGGCGCGTGAAAAAGAAAGAGAAGCTGCGACTGTGACAATTGGCAAGGACCAGATGCGTCTTTGTACTGATCAAGATACCAATGCACTGCAATCTTTTTTTATTTTTAGTTCTTTTTTTATACAATTTTTATCAACATATTTGTGATATTATTCCGATCAAAATGAGTCCAAAGACGATATAATTTGAGTAAAACAGTGAGGACTTAAATCGACGACAATGGCCGTATGTGTTCGACATGGGAGTCCGAGGAACTTTGGAGACAATACAACCACACTGTCGCGATGTCGAACGTAATGAGTGAGGACGAACGAAGGATAGAATGAGAGGAAAGCTAAGAGTGAAAGAATATACATATTGAGTGGATGATACGTGCGCGAGTCAGTGTCGAGTCAAAATTCTAAGAGAGTTAAATCAGAGACGAATTAGAGACGGGTTGAGACGAAGTACGCAGAGAGACGTTTGAGCTGTAAAGACATTCCGAGACGTGTTGATCATATATCTTTAAGTTTATAATAAACTGAATTAACGGTCCATAGAGTTGTGTAATTTCACGCTGCTTCTGATCTGGACACTTTCAAATCCCACAAACGTAAGAAAAGAAGTGTTAACATATTGTACATTATCAGAGTGCAAAGATGAATTCATTATGCTAAAAATTTCGAAAGATGTAAATGAACATGTGAGTACTGCATATTATAGTTATTAGATATACTCACACTGTATTACTATGTAATACAACGCAATGCATTAAATCAGGCATGCTAAACTGGTGGCCCGCGGACCATAGGGAGACAATTCTCTTGTGTTGGTGCATCGCTGAATGGCCCCTTCCGAACCTACTAAACTCTGACGATCTTCAGTCGAGTTCCTCCCTCTCTAGTCACCGCGGCATTCTTATTCATCGGCCGGCCGTAACGGTAGTGTCAGGTAAGGCAAGCAGTATATGTATATGAATATAATTGTAGTGGTGATTAAAGAGGGATGAATTCGACTGCGATCGTCGGAGTTTAGTAGTTATGGGGGGGTTCTGCGATGCACGAATGGCCCTCGTAGTCCATGGACCACCAGTTCAGCATGTCTGCATTGAAGCATAGTACAACTTGTTTTTAAAAATTGTTTTATTCTGTTCATTAACGTGTTCATACTATTCTTCTGAATTGCATTAAAATAAAATATTTATATCGTTATCTTATTTTTAATAGTAGTGAAATGAATCTTACAGTGCATTTCGATTGTAACAGATGCAGAGACAGGTTGACTGATATTGTTATTAGATGCCTGGCAGGTAAATACGGCATGCAGATCAGCTCTTGAAAGTTCATTAACAACCAAGGTGCTTTTGCGGGCACCTGAAAATTCTCCTGGTTCATCTTGAGAATCAAGAAGCATTTCGCCACGCCACCATTTTATTTTTGGTTCTGGTCGACCTACAGCATAACATAAAGTATAAGAAACTCATTTTTTAATATCAGAAACTAATATTACTAACACAACTACAAAAAAGTTGTTAAATCCATATAGGTAGCACTGATTGTGAGTGATCTCATTTAATAACATCACTTAATATTTTATAATATTTCCAGGAATTGTTAACTTTTTAGTAATTGTTATAAAAAACATCGAATATAAAGCGTCTGCATATGAATGATCAAAGAACTTACCTCCAGAGACTATGCATTGTAATTTCATATTACCGCCTTCTTCATATGGACCTGCTACTGTTGACACAGTTTTCCCATACTCGTCAACGATATTTGGTTTGTGCGGTGGGACTATAATATAAAAATAACTTCAAATTGTTACATGGTTAAAAAAATGTTGTACTTCCACTATTATACAATATGCGCTTGTGGTACATTATTGTTAGTTTTATGGTGCATAGTTTGAAATTGGAAACATTAATCGCATACTCTTTGCAATATTTGAACCTGCTTTGGACTATTTCGACGGAAAAAGTGTTCTTATCGAGTACATACATTTTTCCGATGAATCGATGCTCTTTGAATACAGTAAAACCTGCTTATATGCAATAAATTTTGCTTGGATATAGGCAATTTGACTATCCCCTCCACTTAGGGGGAACCCTCCATTGCGATAGCGACGCTCGGCGAAGGAGCGGTGTAATATGATCCAAGCCAGAATATCAGTGTGACTAATACTAATTCAACCATGAAACATTTTATTTTTGACTTTTTTTTAATGAAACTTTTACTAACGTATTTGCGAGATTTTTCTGATTAAAATGAGACCAAACACGATATAGTTCGAATTATATTCACTTGTGTAAACTGGTTAAACACGTACCACAAGTACAAATACGCGTTGCTCTTTTTAAACTAATAATAACAGGATAATGTAAAATAGTAAAGTACATTATAATAAATATAATAATACATTGAAATAAACAGGATACAATTTAAATTATATTTATTTAATGGGATAAGAATAAAAGCTTAATACAGGATTAATACAATATAATCACGTGCATTACAATAAATACTGTAATACATTGGAATACATATAGTAATACATTAAAATAAATAATAATAGAGCGTGATCTTAGATTGTGACCGAGGCCGCATGTAAACATAGATTCGACACATCTCTGTTGCATATAGCCAAGCAGGGTGTCGAATCTGTCACCATCTACAGAGATGGTGCTGGAGATGCACTGCAACAGTGCAGTGGCTTAATTAAGGGTAATAAGTTTCGACCGCAGAAAAGGATAGGTAGTTAAAAGAAAAGGAGAAGCTGCAATCGAGACAATCGGCTAAAATCAAAGGCCCAGTACACTGTTTAACATACCAACTTATTACCGTTAATTAAGCCAGTAAATATAGTTCAAATTATATCGTGTTTGGTATCATTTTAATCAGAAAAATGTCAGCTATGCTATGTAAAAGTTTCATAAGAAAAGGATGAGAAATAGCAATGTCTCATCGTTGAATTAGTATTAGCTCACCGATATACCCGAACCCGGATCGCGTCACACCGATTGCCAAGCGAACTTCTTGACGCCTCTAGGGGTATACCCCGCAGTAGTGGGGATAAACTCTTCGCTTGTATGGGATACCACATTTTCGCTTTAATGGAGACATTACTGTACATAGATACACGCTTCTGCGTAATTTAGCATAAGTTTGCGTAAGTTATTTTCAAGACTAAACTACTATATGCTATAACTGCTATACCGAGTGTATCGTAACTAACTGAACATCCGGAAAGGGGGTGTTGCTGGGGTGGCTCTGGACAACAGTTTACCTCACCAAAATGTTGGTCGAAGATTCGTCTTTGATTTATTCACGAAAAACACTGGCCAATCAGAGCGCCAGTTGAGCACGCTTGAGCCGCGCTTCAACCGCGCTCAGTCGTGATCATGAGACGACGCATTGGCACGCCGTGTTACATCGTCTTAAATTAAGAATAATGCGGAATTACTCGTTATACATGAATAGCAAGTAAACTAATAAGTCGTTTAATAACTGTGTTCAATACTTTTATTCGTTATCCGAAAGCAATAAAACGTTTTATTACTTGTAAAAAAATGTTTTTTTTAACAGCATGTTTTCAGGTGGATAAATGATGTTTTAAGAAAACCGATTTGGATAACTAATGTTAGAAAAAGCTAGTTAAACTTACCAATTCGTCCATGAATTATTGACACTGGGACAACCCTGACCTTTCTGGCAACCCTCAACAGCTGATGTTACGGCCGGGTCGGTGATCTCACTTCACTGTGACTTTCACTTGCCATTGTAAGATTCAGGGATGTTTAGACACGATTTATTGTTTCTGCGTGTAACCAAGCGGTCACTCAGTGTCGAATGAATACAGAACTGCGTAACGAAAGGTTGAAGAATGCTGCACGTGTCCAACCAATCATGCTGGGATTAACGGCCGATGCCGCCCTATGTGAGCGGTTCCTGCAGCTGATTCTCCACTAAGCTTGGAGACTGCACTTGCCTATGTGTATGCGTGTGTGGAAGCGAGTGCGAATGCTTACCAAATCGATCAGATTTGTGTCGACCGCCGAGCGGGGCGGATCGGAGGGATAGTGAATAAATCTTGATTCGGGCTACGAACTTTTCGTTACGTAGTACTGTATTTATTCGTAATTTACACGTAGGAACAATAAATCCTGTCGAATCATCCCTAAATCTTGCAGTGGAAAGTAAAAGTGATCGTGCATGTGAGATCACCGACCCGGCCGTAACACCACCTATTGGGGGTTGCCTAGAAAGTCAGGATTGACCCAGGGTCAACAATTCATGGACGAATGGGTAAGTTTAGTTACCTTTTTCTAACATTAGTTATCCAAATCGTTTTCCGTAAAACATAATTTATCCACTTGAAAGCGTGCTGTTAAAAAAAAAAAATTTTTCCATAAGTCATAAAACACTTTATTCATTTCGGATAACGGATAAAAGTATCGAACACAGTTATTAAACGACTTATTAGTTTATTTGTTATTCATTAAAACGAATAATTCCACAGTATTCTTCATTTAAGACGACATCGCCTTTTGCCGCACGCTTCCCTTGATACGCTCTGATTGGCCATTGTTTTTCGTTAATAATTCAAAAATAAAGCTTCAACCAACATTTTGGTAAAGAAAAAGTTGTTCAGAGTTATTGGATTAACTGGATCTAGTTTACACTCAGAGTCAGACAACAAAAATAAGTCGAATATTCATTTGGACATCCTTGAGAGATCGGTTCTAAGGACAGGGGGATACGATTGCTAGTGAAAACAATCGAATCTAAATCGCGGTTTCGTCGGTCGAGATCCAGTCCGCCTATAGAAAACCTCAGTGAAGAGAAGGTGTTGTTTCTAAGCCTTATTAAAGTATTCTTTTAATTTTAATTTTAATAACTTTTAATAAAAGTAATTTATTGCTGTAATTGTCTTGTCATTTATTGCTTCCACATATGCCCTTCCAATAAGAGTCACACCTGTAAAGTCCTGACTGCATTCCTACAGACGAGTCCTGCCATATTGCCGTTAGTATACAGGAAGTCACGTGACAAATTTATTTCACGTAGTGGTGACGAGATGGCGCCTACTCGGGAGGACTGCGAACGTGGAATCAGAGCAAAACTGAAGCGTTGGCTTGTTACATATGTCACAGCAAAAGCGTGATGCAGTCAATGTAAGCATTTTAGTACGATATTATGTTAGGTTATATGCATTTTAGGCATACATTGACTGGGAACTGTATAGATTTATTAAACGCTTTTACTGTGATACATACATCACTTGGAATACCTATCGAATTTACGTTATAATTACATGGCCACATTTTCTAGAATTAAGAAGTGGAGATTGGAGCTTTTTTACTAATACTGGAAGTATTGATGCACTGATATCATATTTTCAGAATGCGGAAGTTTCTGCAATTATTTGAAATTATTGCTCATTATTATTCTTTTTTATTCTTTCGACAATTTTGTATAAAAAATATAATAAGGAAATGTCTCCAAATCAGTCAACATTTGACTCCCTGATTTTCTTTGTAATCCTTTATGCTCCTATGTATGAAGTATAGAACGCCGATTCATACGTAAATACGTGATACGTGAATACAGACGCAAGTCAGGCATAGTTGCCGCAACGTATCAAGACTTCTGTCGCACTGATCCCACATCTGGTACTATTCTGACCATCAGCTAACTACAAGAATCGGCTCGGGCCGATATTTTGTCTCGAGTCGCAACAAACTTTTCTGTAGGCTCTAGTCCCAAACTGGTTCATTCTTTTTTGCATTAATTTGTTTTTAATTATTAACTATATGACAATGGCCAGTATTTGTTTACAAATGTTTAAAAAATATTTGGTAAATATTTTAATTTAGATATGAACTTAGGGCGCTTTTTGTGCTACCGTTTTTCGGAGAGCGGAGACGATTGTGCAGATGAGTGGGTATGAAAAAAAACGGGCCAAAACTGCATGTCCTTCGGTTTGCGTAGCGAGTGAATCACCTTTGTGATTTGTATCACATTACGTCCCTCTTCACATCACGAAGATATTTTAGAATGATATTCACAGTAATACAATAGTAAAAATAATAATATTTTCACAAATAAAGCATTGTAACATTTGTGATGTTTCCCTAATGATAAATGACACTAAACACGGTACAATTTGAATAACATTTAGTCGTAATAAGTTTCGGCCGCAGAGAAGGATAGCGAATGAAAAAGACGGAGACAATCGGCTGTTCTTTTTTCCCACTCGCTTTCTTCTCCTGCGTTCGAGGCTATCGACAAACTTTTGAAAATGTAGGAACTACAGTAAAATATCGATTAGAGTTCAAAATTGACTATGTAACCCTATCCGTAAATCGATAATTGGCGAGAGACAACACCAATCCAAGTGCGGTTCAAAATTAAAAGTATTTTATTTTTGGTTCTTTTTCGCATTTCTTCGATATATATTTGTGACCATTTTCTGATTGAAATGACGCCAAACACGATATAGTTTGGACAATTATATAAATATAAATTATTGGTACCACGATAAGTATACTTTTCACTCAAGCTCAAAGTTTGCTGTACGCTCTAAATAACAATGCTGTTGAAAGTTTTAATAATATCACTGCTAAATTCATCGGAGGCAAAAGGATAAACTTTGGACGACGTGGTTCGTATCAGGGTAAAGTCTTCGCTACTGTCGTCCAATTTAACACAAAAGAGGCGTTTAGCAGATTGAGTATGGCAATGAATAAAGAGCCGACAACCATCGTAAGAAAGATGGAAGAACGTCGGATGCGTGCAGCAGAAATGGCAATGAAATATAAAGAACAAGCGAAAGCTTCCGAGATCAACAACAATCGTACGACCAGGATTACGGCCCAGCGCAGAAAAACCAGATATGGAAGGGACAAGTCTTTCGAGTGTGAAATGCACGTGGCTATAGTCCATGAGTGGCAAACGGTGCGATGCAAGATAAAAACGGAAACTCCCATTCAGGCGAATAGCGAAAAGCCGGTAGCTTATAGGAAATAATTATTAACTGCATCCAATTTCAGCAAGGTTATGCCAACTACGGAAGGATACAACACGGACAAATACTTTGAAGAGTATAATGTATCCGCAACTCCAAAATTGAGGTTCTCTCGAATACGGAAAATGAATTTATTTTTACAGATCAAACCAGGGTGTACAGCATGATAATTCAAGAGATGTAGTATCGTCTCCTCCACATTCCATTCAACATCCAACACAATTTTATATATATATATAATGTTTGTTCAATAACTGCTTTCTGCATAGGACGTTTAATTATCTTGTAATACATAAGTGTATAACTTTCATGTACTGTTTCAGTGTTTTGCTAATAAAAAAATGTCTAACCTAACAAACTTAATTTTCTTGGAACATCCCATGTCCGTCATCTATTTTTTGTTTTCACCAATAATTCCTTACTGCAACGTAACATAGTGTAGCATTAATATTAAAATATTGGCAATGGCTTTTTTATGATTTATTTTAGGTGCACATTTTCTTAGATAAACATTATGGAGTTGAGGGGTGTTTGCTACTAATTCCTTGTACTTAATTCAAATTAATGAAAAATGTTACAATATCATTAAAAAGAATCTATGCCGATGAATATGTAGTTCATTTTAGAATGTGTATAATTAACCCTCAGTTGATATCTTTGGGTCTCTGGCGATCCACAATTCTTCAATCGTTTATTTTATGGTTGTTAAGCAACGCCGTTTATTACGGCTTACAATTAACCACGATTGAGTCACATTCGACCCCATGGTACCTGTTTAGCCGTAAATATCCAACATATTTATAATCCCTTGCGAGTGGGCAATGAGAGGAAAAGAAATTTTGAAGAAGCTAGAAGTGGCGATGATTGAAGATGATATGACAACGGCATAATGACATATACCCCGAAAAATGACAAAACATTGTTCAGATCTTATATCTGAAACACTCTACATTTTGTGCGAAATCTTTGTTTCACTTGCAACGAAGATTTATAAATATTACCATATATCATATCATATTTTTTATTGTATTTGTTGTGGATATGTTGAAGGACTCTTATGGTCCACGATGATAGAACACACCATTTATGTGAATATAGTTTATTTTATATAGATAGAAAGTAATACATGTAATAGAGCGTGATTGCAAAAGTAACTCAACCGGAAGTAGAACTCAATGGCGCCACTTGTCGTTGCAAAACTCTATCAAACCCCCACTTTCGCGACATAATTTTAATATCGGTCTAAACCCCTTTAATCCCATCTTTGTTATGCAGTCTTCATGTTTTTTTTAGGATTTAGTCCCTTGGTTAGAACGTCTGCTGGATTCTCGTTTGTTGGGACATATGACATTTCATCATCAGGCCTTCCCCAAACTTCTTTCTCACTAAATGATAGCATATGTCATTGTGTCTATTGACACAATGAAAAATCTATTGCTGCCCTATTGACGCAAAACATTTGTACTCCTGCAAAATAATTCAACAGATTAAGTTCGCCTAATACCATATTGAGCCACATAATTTCCTTGACTCCATGCGACCCGGCTACATATTCCGCTTCCATTGTTAAAGTGGAGATGCACTTTTGCTTGGCCCATCTCCATTGAACTACGTTGCCTGCTACTTTCATAATTAGACCTGAGAATGAATGTCTATCATCTAGGTCACTTCCCTGATCTGCGTCGACATACAGGGTGGCACAAAAGCCAGGGAACATCGGGAAATGGGGTGTAGACGTAGGAACACGCACACGCACACACACCGTCTCCAAATTTAGTGGAAATCGGCGGCAGATACTGATCACACAGGGCAGCATCGGCCCTTATCTTGACTCCGTCGCAGCGCGAGCGTTGGCACTACAATGTTATCGACATTGAAGAACATGTGCGTGTGCGTGTGGAAGCGAGTGCGAACGTCTAAGCTGGCAGAGCCATGCTGCTAACCGAACGAGCAACATGAATCGTACACACGCAGAATATTTCAAAATGTTCAAACGTAGGAACAATAAATTCTTTTTAAATATCCCCACATTTCACAGTGGCACGTGAAAGTGACCGTGAAGTGAAGTTATCGTGAAGTGAAGTGATCGCGCTTGGATACATCAGCTCTTGAGCGTTGCCTAGGTCAGGATTCGCACAATGTTAAGCATGTTAATTCGTGAACGAATGGGCAAGTTTAACTAGCTTTTCCTAACATTAGTTATGCAAATCGTTTTTCTTAAAACATAATTTATCCACCTGAAAACGTACTGATAAAAAAAAATTTTTTTTTCATAAGTAATAAAACACTATTCCTTTCGGATAATGAATAAACGTATCGGACACGGATATTGCACGACTTATTAGTGTATTTATTATTCATGAATAACGAATACTTCCACACTATTCTTAATTAAGACGATGTAACATTTGCCGCACGCTTCCCTCGGTCCCCTCGATGCCCCTATTACGACCGACCGCAGCTGATCGGTTCGTGCCTGAGAGCGCGCCAGCCGATACCCAGCGGGCGCTCTCATTGGCCAGGATTGTTCGTTAATAACTCAAAAAGGAAACTATAAACAACATTTTGGTCAAAGAAAAAGTTGTTCAGAATCACCCCAGCTACACCACATTTTCCGGTGTTCCCTGGGTTTTGGGCCACCCTGTATAAGCAGGTTTTACTGTATCGAGAAGGCGCAAGCTCCTGCGCGAGTGGGTGCCTCGGCAAGTCCGTCATCCGATTCCTTAAACGCGCCGATCGGGATCAAACTGCCGACGATTACGTTGCCAAGTTTCGATGGTCGGTACAATCGGTGGATTCAATTTCGGAGTACGTTCGAATCATTAATTTATGAAAATGTTACCTTGACAAATATACAGAAATTCCACTATTTAACTTGTACGTTAAAAGGGGACGCCGCGAGGGTGATTCAGTCGTTGGGTGTGACAGAGGCAAACTATAATATCGCTTGAAAAAATCTGAGCGATTGATATGAAGATTCGGAAACTTTAATTCGTCATCATGTATTGGGATTATTTGATTTACCGTCGGCCACTAAACCATCGTTTGCGGGTCTTAGACAGTTGGTTGACGATACAAACAATCATTTACTCGCATGAAAATCATTAAACGAACCGGTTGATGAATGGGGTACTCTCGTCATTCATCTGAAACTTCCAAATTAGATCACAGAACTAAACGCGAATGGGATAAGAAGTTGATAAGTACGTCGGGCAAACCATCGTTCAAAACTCTGATCGAGTTTCTGGAACAACAATGTAAATATCTGGAGAGATCCGCACCCGACAAATTAACCGGACCACCCAAATCGAGCACCGTCGGTAAGAACTATGTAAACTATGTAAAGGTGGACATGCCTTGTATCAGTGCGAGGTCGTTAAGAAATTCAATATTGCGATTCGCCGACAAGGGCGTGCGAGCACAACGTCTGCTTTACATAATTGTCTATGGTCAGACCACAGAGCGGCGAATTGTACCCGAGGAAATTGTAAAATTTGTAAGCGAACTCATCACACGTTTTTACACACAGACGAATCGACTGCGAGGGATTCAAGGGTACAAGCGGAAGAGGCGAACGCGGTGTCATTAACGCAGACCGACAAGGTTGCCGACGGGACGCGTGTTCTTTTAGCTACTGCCCTAGTTTACATGCCAGATAAGGCTGGGTTCAACCACGAGTGCCGCGCGTTGCTTGATCCCGGTTCGCAAACGCATTTCCTCACAGCTGAATTTTGCGACAAATTGCGTCTTCCGTCCACGCATTGCGGCAAAACATTATCGGGAATTCGGCAAATAACCAAGCAACGTGAAGGGCCAACAACAAGTTGATTTACAGTCTATGCATACGAATTATGCAGCGACCATCTCGTGTTTGATCATTGCACATATTACACTTGATTTACCGAACGATCGTGTGAATAGGACAGCGATAGCGATACTCCGAACATACAACTTGTAGATCCGACCTCCGATCGCTCGTGAAATATAGATCTTTTGATTGGCGGCGAGTTATTGTAGCGCCATGATTCTACATGCAAAGAAAGGTAGAACATCGACAGGCCGAGATACCATAGGTATACAAAAAACGTTAGTTTTGCCAAACGCGGCCGCAGCGCAACGCCCGAAGTTACGCGAGTGGTAAACACGGTCAATGCCCTGGTGATGACATGTTTATCTATCGTGGAGCGACAACGTCACCAGGGCAACGACCTCACCAGGTGATCGACAAACAAGCAATAGACTAACGACGAATTTTCAAAGCAGAGTCGTGGAAAGGCGAGCAGGTCACCTGGTGGGGAGAGGGTTAAAAAGCCGCGGCGAAGGTAACGAAAAGTTAGTACAAGCGGAAGCAACAGACTGTAAGGAGTTAATAAAGAATATTGCGGAAACGTAACCGTCTTGTCGCTAGAACACCTATAACTCCACATTATTCTGGAACTTACTTTGCGTCGGCCAGTACAGCGTAGGATCGGGTTATCCGATTCTACAGAAGACGCAACTTGGATGGGTACTTGCGGTACGTATAAATTTACCGCAAACTAGGAAAATCTCTAATTTGACTTGCCATGTAGTAACCAACGAACTATTATCGCATCAATTGCAGCGATTTTGGGAAATAGAAGATCACGGGGAATCAACCGGTTCGCGGTCAATAGATACTCGGGATGTTTGTGAACAGCAATTTCAAGCGACAACCACGCGCGATACTGACGGGCGGTACGTAGTGAGCATTCCATTCAATGTTCGAGTAAAAACGTTCGGTGAGTCGCGAAAAGTCGCCGAACGGCGGTTACTCTCAATTGAGCGAAGACTTGCGTGACTTCCGGAAGTAAAGAAACAATCCATCGAGTTCATGGTGCAGTATGAGGCACTCGGCCATATGATTCCGATAACGAAGGAGAAGCGATCGGATCATCCGTTTCCATATTATCTACCGCATCACGCGCTGACGAAAGAGGGTAGTATTACGACAATGTTGCGAGTAGTATTTGATGGAAATGCGAAAACATCGTCGGGCATTTCATTGAATGGGACGCAGCGGGTAGGATCTGTCGTCCAGGAAGAGCTGTTTGCAATTTTGCTGCGGTTCCGAAAACACACCTTCGTGTTATCAGCGGATGTGACGAAAATATACAGGCAGATACACGTTACACCAGCTAACCGACGATTCCAGACAATCTTGTGAAGACCAGAGCTTGCACTGCCGATTCAAGAGTACAACCTCAACGCCGTAACGTACGGCACATCATCCTTTTTGGCGACACGGGTGCAGCGAAAAATTGGAGAAGATCACGCAACAACGAATCCAGAAGCGAGCCGCGTGATCATTAGGGACTTTTATATGGACGATCTCCTAACAATAATAGATGAAAGGCGTCTATATCGCGACGTCCGCGCGTCCCAGAGATTTTGAGGGCAGCAGAGTTGGGGCTACGCAAGTGGGCATCGAACGAGCCGCAAGCCTTCGCGACACCGCATGCAGCATCTTCCACGCTGGTGGAGATTACCGCGGACAAGGATCCAATAACTTTGGGTCTCCTTTGGATGTCGTAATGTGATACGTTGCGATTGTCAGTAGCTGCGAAGCGACATACACGTGCAACTAAGCGATCTTGTCCGAGATATCACAGATCTTCGACCCGTTGGGAATTATTGGGCCGGCAACGATAACTGCGAAAATTCTACTGCAGCGCATATGGCAGCTTCGAATTTCATGGGACGAATGACTGCTACAAGATCTACACACCCAATGGGAAGAATTTGGAAAGGAATTGGAAGCGTTAAATGACATTGCACTTCACGACATGCACTTCAAAATCACACCTTCAGGACAGAACTGCACGGATTTTGTGACGCATCTGAAAGGCTTACGGAGCGTGCAAATACCTGCGATCAACGAATAATGACGATAGAATCCTCGTGCGATTATTCTGCGCGAAAAGCCGCGTGTGTCCATTAAAGAGGACAACTTTACCACGCTTAGAACTGTGTGGCGCGTTACTGTTGGTTCAGCTAAGTAAACGGCACAGTGAGGGCCGCACTTAGGAATACCACATGCGGGTGGAACGGACCCGCATGGCTTGTGAAGGAAGTTGAAGACTGGCCTGTTGGAGAGACGACTACTGTCGATGCTCCGGAAGAAAGGAAACAAGTAGCAACAAGTCTCAGGTAAGATAAGTATACACACGCTTCCTGCGAGTGACGTGCTTCTGCTTGCGCGCGATGCAAAATTTGCGAAAGCGACAGCGAAATAACTTTAAGATTCGTATACGTGAACTATGCCGAAATTCATTTAGATGCGCGAGAGATAGAAAATGCAGGGATCACTCTCTTGCGAATAGCGCAAGACGAATCATTTTCCGAGGTGTTGCGTTGCATTTGAGAAAGGCGACCGATACCCCGATCGGGCAATCTACACACTCTCAATCCTTCCGTCGACGACCTAGGATTGCTCAGGGTGGGCTGACGCCTTTCGAAAACTCGAGTAGCGTACCAACACAAACACCCTATAACACTAGCGAGTAGACATCCACTAACGGATCTGATTATCAGAGCCGAAAACATTTGATTGTTTCATGCAGGATGTCAGAGTGCTATTGCGTCATTACGAACTCAGTATTGGCCGTTGGCGAAACATCATTTAAAACGTGTTATCGGGAAGACGCGACTAACTTATGTAGGATCGGGCGCCTCCATCAAAAGAACGAAGTTAAGAGGAACAAACGAACAGCGAATATGAGGAAGGGGCCGTGGCGTAAATGGACTGATCAGTGCCTAGAAATACGAAGATCTCGGGTTCGATTCCCGAAGCCTGCCCTTCCTTTTTATTCAGTTCCTACATTTGGTGTCAGAAGTGGGATGGAGGGCAGCGCCGACTACACGAAGCACAAAGACGACATAAAAGACGATGATGAACGATGATAATTAAAGACGATCAGGGATTAAAATTCGAGGGCGAATTTCCCTGCAGGACGGTCGAGTGTAGGATCGGGCGCATCCATCAAAAGAACGAAGTTAAGAGGAACAAACGAACAGCGAATATGAGGAAAAGGGGCCATGGCGTAAATGGACTATTCAGTGCCTAGAAATACGAAAATCTCGGGTTCGATTCCCGAAGCCTGCCCTTCCTTTTTATTCGGTTCCTACACTTATGAAGAACTTTACAGAATTCTGGTGTACATTGAATCATGTATGACCTCGCGTCCATTGTGTCCTGTCTCCTCCGATCCCATGTACTTAACTCTTTTGACATCTGGCCATTTTTTATTGATGACCAGATGACCGCATTACCGCATCGAGAACTACTCGAAGTTGTAACTAATCGGTTGACTCGATACGAGCAGCTACAGTACATGGGAACAATGTCATCATCAAGGATGACAATCTACCGCCGTTGCGATGGCAATGGGAAGAGTCGTGGAGTTGCATCCCGGCAAGGAGAATGTTACCCGTGTCATTTCTGCCAGGGTCTCGGACGGCCTTGTAAAGCGCCCCGTCGGGAAGATCTGCATTCTGCCTATCGAGGACGATGTGGATGCCAAAAATACCACAGCTAAGTGAACGACTCAACTTAGTTATGATTTCGTTATTGGAAGTCATGCCTCCAAGGTGGACGGAATATTCGAGAATCGATGGGAAGGGGCGCCTCTATGCGACGGTTTCGGACGCACCCAAGCCGTCGCTTGTTTTTTCGCCATCGATCACGCTGCCGATCATGACCAAGCAGTCGACACAAAGCAGGTAACGAAGCCAGTCGTGAACAAAAAACTATATCATTCTTGTAAACATTAGTCTTCATTTAAACATAATATCATCGAAATCCAGAATAAAAACATGGGTACGTCGAAGACAATTCACAAATTTATTAACGCCTTTCCGTACCGAACACGGAGTGCGCTGGTCAAATAGAGAAGTGGAAAAGTCCAGCAAGGATATACACGATAAAGAACGAGGGAAATTAACGAATGAAGCAGTCAGAGAGTTAAGCAAATATTTCTCTTGCCGAAATGAAACAGGCAATATGGGCCACGTTTTAGAAGGGAAGCTATACAGACGAAAATCCGCAGTATGCAGGGTGGCCCAAAACCCAGGGAACATCGGGAAATGGGGTGTAGCTGGGGTGATTCATGTGCTTAATGAACAACGAACAATTCCACATTATTCTTACTTAAGACAATGTAACATATGCCGCACGCTTCCCTCGGTGCCCTCGATGCCCTCGATGCCCCCATTACGACCGACCGCAGCTGATCGGTTCGTGCCTAAGCGCGCGCCAGCGGATGCCCAGCGAGCGCTCTCATTGGCCAGTGTTTTTCATTAATAACTCAAAAACGAAACTATACAGAACATTTTGGTCCAGGAGAAAGTTGTTGTGTAAAATCTCGATTAGTGCACTTCGCTCGGGACTAAATGCGAACTATAATCGTGTATAGGGGACGCTTCCCAAACGAGTTCGGCTCGTCTTTGATGCAGTGACAGCCGAGAATCGGGGCAGCGTGCGGGGCAAAAAGCAAGTTTAAATACCCGTGTACGAGTGAGACAATACCAACGCAATCAAAATTTATGATTATAGCTTTTCCATTTTTGGTTGTTTTCTTATGAAATTTGCCTCCCGGTTAAAATGATACCAAACACGACATAGTCTGGTACCATGGGACTGATTGTATAGAAGACACAGTTCAAAAATTGCAAACAACAATCGTGTCGAAATCATATCGTGTTTAATGTCATTTTAATCATGAGACCGTAAGAAACAGTTTGGTAAACATTTCATTTAAAAGGGACCAAAAATAAAAAAAGTTTTTATTTTAAACCTCGGTTGCATTAGTGTTGGCTCTCGCCGATATTCGATCTCGGGGCGGATTACGTACTCGGCGATCGAACCATATAAGGGTACACATTTGTACACATTTGTTACCTAGTCTTGTTACCGACACCCGTTACTTCATTTTTTGGTAACCAGGTTCGGTGTGGGACCCGTTCCTACCGACCTGTACTGTTACCTACGGCTGTTACTCTCCCCTGTTTCTTCATCGCGTTCCAGTTGTCTGTATACTGTGAATAACAGGTTTGAGTATGTGAAAACGTCCAAATTTAGCTCGTTATCTTCTTTGAAGCGGTTCACTATACCGACAGCTCATCGATACAGCCGAACCAAGCAACGAGTAATGGTATGAAGTAACAAGACTTGTAACTCCTTTAATTATGTTGTCTAAACAAAATGACGAATATTATTAGAATATACAGGATGTTCTTCATAACGCGACGCACGACTTTTCACCCACTTCCAGCCATCTGACAGAAAAAAGTGTAGAACGAAAGTTGCAGGGTATAGACTGTACAATAAATATCAGTAAACAAAATTTCGAAAGCAGTTTATTTTCATGGCAAAATTAAGGTTGCATACTTTTGTTCTAAACGTTTTTGTCAGATAGCTGCAAGTGGGCGAAAAATCGTGCGTCGCGTTGGACGGAACACCCTGTATATAAATATGTGCATACAAATCTAATACCAAAAACCTAATATTTTCCAACCTATAAAAATCCCGAAAAATAACATAAAAATTGACACCTAGTCAATTCACATTTTTAATGCAGATTTTAAACCAGTACAACAACATCCACACGTGCCATAACTATCACAATAGTGTGGGTGAGATTTATTTCGAGTGTAAGGTGATGTCCGATCAAGGATAGTAATCGAACGGGTACGCTCCATGTAATTTTATGGAGGAAATGATAAAGTTCTTAGAGTTCTTTGTATTAGAGTTCTACATTGGCTATATTTAGAGTTCGATGATTATACACTGGTGTTTTACTTAAATTCTGAATGAGTTCTGATTGACTTCTAGATGAGTTATATGTTAAAAAGCATAGGTCAGTGGTCATCAAAGGTTATCAAAACGTATATTTCGACTACATTGACGTGTCGATGGTGGAATTCCTTCTTACCTCATACGATTGCTTAACTAAAATATCTTAACAAGAATCTTCCTGGCAAAATGATGATACGATTTTAGGTTCCGCTAATCTGCAAGGTCATGCGGGGAACTAGGATGTTGGACGTTAGAAGCATTGTTTACAACGATACAAACCTATGACTGTTAGATGAATTCTTGAATTCCTGGTGGGGCTCTTGGAAAAGTCTACTCGACATCTGTATTCGCCTTCGTCCCGTTCTTCAATATGATTGATGTTTAAGGTTGCTGGTTCTGTGACGGTTCTAAAGAACGCCCGATCGTTCAGATGATCTTTATCATTCCAATGAGAAGCTTTTTCTGAATGTTTACCTCTCATGTCATAACTGAAACAAAGTAGTTTTGATTTAGTCTTCTCAAATACAAATGCTATATTTCGAAAACCTGATGAAGCTAGAATGTCTCCAGGACATTTGTACTAGACCTAACTTAAGCTTCAGAAAGTAATATTGAAATATGCAAATATAATTGACGGACGCTCAAAGTAATTGACATAACAAAACATATTTTGTTAACCTCCTTGACTTTCTCCACGTATCAAGGGATATGATAGCACATGATTCATCCAGTTAACAAATAACTACTTATTATAAAACAATTTGATGCAGTGGTTACGACAATATGATTACGGTAAAGATTTAGTGAGGCAGCTCATTTCATGAAAGGCCGCGTTCACATGTCTCCCGCTGTCGGAATTCCTGGCGAAGGGGGGCGCGAGAACCTACGATGGTCCGTAACCTCCGTCGGGCTGATCGGAAGTACATGCAGATGACGCACCATATCCGGCGGCATGTGATATGACAGGTGTGACTGCATTAGCCAGGAAACTCCGCCAACGTGTCGTCTGCTCAGTCTAGACGACTCTCCTACCGCGTGCCGGAGGTGCTCATCGGGAACAGTTGCTGCGGGGAGTATCTTGTGTCGCATAAGTAAAGAGTCGACGGCGCAATGTCACCATTGTGGACTAGAGTAGGATACAGCACAAGTAGTCGCGCCGGATCTCTAGAAGAATCGTAGGAACGGTGGTCTCGTTCTGCTTGCGCAGTAAAGCTGAACCCACCTGCCGCGCTCGGAAAGAGGCTCGATGACTACCAATACATTACGAGTCGCATTGATTTTGACATTTCGGTCCGTGAATATTAACGGATCTTCCCCGTTGCACAAATAACCACCTTGAGCCGCGAGGTATTCTAAAACTCCAGAGGGTTGGTGTGAGGCCCGCTATAGTTAAACTACCATTGCATGGCCGGTCGGAAATCTCGCAGTTTATACTCTGAGCATACTCGAAAAATTTAAATATCTAACGATTAAAACAAAAAAACTTAATTATAAAGTATTACAACCACCTTCGGTCTCCCCGATATAAATATATATTCTTAATTTGTACATATTTTGTACATATTTGTACATATATGTACATTATTTCTGAATATTTATTAATGTTCTTAATGTGTGAAACATAATAAATTGCACATTAATAAACTTTGTTTTTTAATTGTATGTAATAAATGTCTTACAATAAAAATAAAGATACAATATGGTCTGAAATATGTCATGTTTTGTTTCATTTTAATCGGAGGACTTTCAACCATATGTTTAAAAAAATTGGAAGTCGAAAAAACTAAAAAGAAAAAAGTTAAGCTGTCGTTTTTATTATAGCATCGTTTTGCATTTGAGACAATACACCGACGCGGTGGCATTTAAATTTCTCGACTGCCTCGGCAATCGTTCTATTTTTGTTTTTTCCTTTACAACCAAGCGACACCGACAAACGCGAGCCACGAACTTCGAGATATTGGGTGCCGTTCTACTGACACTGTCTCAAACCATTTACTCATTGATCAACAGTCTATCATATACTGTATATGTGCACCTATTCCAAATTGGCATGGCACTGCCCTGCTCGGTGCGACGTGCGGTCGAGCTTTCTAGTTCGTTTAGTCGGGTGAGAAATCCCCACACCACCTTTGTCATTTAGCTCTGGATTTACTATACATCGTATTGTTTAAATACAGGATTATATTGCTTAAGCACCGACCATGGAGAACCGAGGGCACAGAAAGCCAGAGCATTAGAATGCTGACATCATCAATTTTGGATTGTTTTAAAACCTTATTTATTGAAGATCGTAAGAATGCAGCTATCTCCAAAAGGACACGTGTCGTACCTAAAAACGAAAAGATTTTCTACAATCCACGGGCGACCGGACCTACCTAAAATCCCTATATCCCACCAATACAGGGTCTTCCGTAACTATGGGAACTCCCGTAACTATGGGAAATATGGGGTTCCTGAGGTGATTCTGAACTACTTTTTCCGTGACCAAAATGTTGTTTGAAGCTTCGTTTTCTAGTTTTTAACGAAAAATACTGGCCAATCACAGCGTGCCAACGCGTGGCTCTCAACCGCGCCTGACCGTAGTCATGAACCGACGCGACGCATTGGGACAGCGCGCTTGGCACAGGTGACTGCAGCGTGGGTATCGAGGGAAGCGTGCAGCAAATGTTACATCGTCTTAATTAAGAATAATGTGGAATTACTCGTTATTCACGAATAACAAATAAACTAATAAGTCGTTGAATGCCCGTGTTCGATACGTGTAGTCCTTATCCGAAAGGAATAAAATGTTTATTACTTATGAAAATATTTGCAGGTGGATAAATTATGTTATTAGAAAAACGATTTGGATAACCATTGTTAGAAAAAGTTAGTTAAACTTATACATTCGCCCATGAATAATACATGTTTCGACTCAACAACTGATGTTACGGCCGGGTCGGTGAACACACATGCACGATCACTTTGATCGCACGGCCACTTTTACATTCCACTGTAACATTTCGGAATGATTCGACAGAATTTATTATTCCTACGTATAACCAAGGCCGCCACTCAGTGACGGCTGAATACAATACTGCGCAACGAAAAGTTGAAGAAAAACTGCATGTGGCCATCGGACAATATTTTTCGTTACTAACTCAAAAGCTTCAAATAACATTTTGATCAAGGAAAAAGTAGTTCAGAATCACCTCAGCAACCACCCATTTCCCGGAATTCCCATAGTTACGAAACACACTGTAGATACGCAATATCGACATACAAATTTTGTATTGTCTCAACGGTTGTTACATTCTGACTGTATTTGGGCTCTGCCGCTTTTACTATGTACGCGCGCATTCATCGAAAGCTGCTTTCAACGATTTTTCTCAATGGTTCAGGTGACGCCTTCTTTACAATTTCTTTAATTTTTTTGCAAAAAGACTAAAACGGGTTAAGGGGGTAAAAAGTGCCCCTAAACTATATACGACTTGCAAGGGGTAATTCGATAGCTTACCCAGAAAAACCAATTTGTACCGCGTTTTAACCGTGTAATTCGACTGGGAGGATAGTTACGGCAAAAAAAACAAAATAGTGGTTTTGCTCAATATCTCCCATTTTAGCGCATAACAACTTTTGAAACAAATCTGAGACATTTTAGTTAAGGAGGCATATGTCACAGAAGTTCTCAGGTTTTTAAATTGGAAACCCGAATCGCAAAAGATTAAAAAACACGTCAAAGAATGTTGAAAAATGCCGATTTTGTATTGAAGGAATCGCGGAACCACATTTATATTTTTTTGTAGGTACATACATATTATGACTTTTTCTTCTCCATCTTTCTCCTTATCCATTCTTCTTTTATTCAGATTAAATATTCTTCTTCCTGTAGAACTTATTAGTGTAGTGGTACTACATATTCTCTACCAGAATTTTCTATCAAAATTTCTATATCACAATCTTGACTACTATTTTCATTTAAATTTATCGCAATCATCGAATGCTTGGTTTGAATTGGAAACGCCGCATCGTTTCTTTTCAAATAGTTAGAACGATTTTTTGTTATGTAATTATTTGGTTTTTTTGTGGATACGATATAACCGATATCGCGATGCGCAGTTCCTTTTATTTTTTTTTATATGCACCACGCTTTTCACATATAGAAGCGAGAACTTCTGAATATCACATTTTCTTGGTATAACTGAAAAAGACACCAAAGATTTCAATTCGGGTATAGGAGGTTTATTACATAAATAACTAAGATCTTAGTATTTACTAAACGGCACGGACACCTCTAAACAACATAAAGGAGAGATTTAATAATAAGCTGTAACAGTCTTTGAGAGAATGTGTGAAACATATCTTATGAAAGCTTAATCCTTGCCCATTTATAAAGAATTATTCTTCTCCACGCCTTTGGATAGATTCAAAGTTATTTCAAATTTCTAGAAATCATATTTTCTATTGTTTTATTATATTAAAATAAATATTTTTACACTTTTACAGGAACTACTACCATTGAGTAGAAAATGAACACGTCACATATAGTACTTCGTATGTCATTGACTATGTAATCTCCAAGTCCTGCCTACAAAGAACATTCGTATATTATCTGTTTATTTGATAAGCCAGAGGACCAGATTTTCAGTGGGCTCACAAGGAAGGTTAGGCAACCCGAAGATTCAGAAAATTATGAAACTTTGCATACAAGTACAGTATGTCATCCGTAATACAACCCTATTTTCCAATTGTACCATAATTCGGTTTTAAGGGGTGAAATCAGCCCTTGAAAAAAATCGAGGATTTTCTTTTTCGCGAGATATCTCAGGAAGGCTGAGAGATATCTGAAAAAAGTTTAATTCAAACTTGCATCGTTTTATTGTGTTTACTAAACTGCGTAAAAAATTTGTTGGAAAAATACGTGGTTTTCGAGTTACCCCTCCCCCACCCCCTCCGCCCTAAGAAAATATTGTTTACTCTTCGTGCTGAAATACCTCTGGGTACCCTCTTTTCATATCTCTAAATGATATATGTGTTAAAATTTTTTTTAAATAAAAAAAACCATTATTAACGAATTTGGAGTCCATTTACGCACTTTTCTTCAATAAACTGGTCTCACAACGCAATACTTAAATAATTTACATTTATTTTAAGTTGATTCACGTGAATATTATTCATATTAAATTTAATTGTAGCAGTATAACAGTGAAATGGCTATACCAAAGTGTAGTATTTGTGGCGCGGCGGCCTTTATGCGATGTGCGTGGTGTGGCGAGTACCTTTGTTTCGAACATTTGTACCAGCAATGTCATTATTGTGCCAATTACAAACCGTGCTTCTTACTATTTTTGTCGTTTGTTACTTATACAACCCTTCGATGTGGAAAGATGTACAAAAAGAGAATGGAAACGATTAAATACTTATTTTATTATTAAAGACTGTTATACTGCTACAATTAAATTTAATATGAATAATTTTCATGTGAATGAACTTAAAATAAATGTAAATTACTTCAGAATTGCGTTGTGAGACCAGTTTGTTGAAGAAAAGTGCGTAAATGGACTCCAAATTCGTTAATAATGGGTTTTTTTTTTTTTAATTTTAACACATATATCATTTAGAGATATGAAAAGAGGGTACAAATTTTTTACCCAGTTTAGGAAAAACAATAAAACGATGCAAGTTTGAATTAAACTTTTTTCAGATATCTCTCAGCCTTCCTGAGATATCTCGCGAAAAAGAAAATCCTCGATTTTTTTCAAGGGCTGATTAAACCGAATTATGGCACAATTGGAAAATAGGGTTGTATTACGGATGACATACTGTACTTGTATGTAAAGTTTCTTAATTTTCTGAATCTTCGGGTTGCCTAACCTTCCTTGTCAGTCCATTCAGAAACTTTATAGCAAGGTCAGGCACATGTTGAACATCTTTTTACGATACAGTTATTTGTTACCGCTAGACTTTTCTACGAGCTCAGAGACGTCAGAATTAGTGATTTAAAGCAGAGAAAGTTGAACCGCAACATATCCTACACTCGTCACTTGTATAATGCTGTGGGATCTTGTTAATGGAAAATAACCAAATATCCGTGATTATAAGAATGTGCAAATATATATATATATATATATATATGTTTTATTAAATGTGACACTATGAAATATGTAGTAACACTAAAATTAAAACTGACAATTAAAATATACTTTACTACGCACACAAAAATAAAGGCTCAAGAGCGCACCTCTCAGGTCAGAGTTTTCTCGGTCACCGTTGGCTCTCGACTGTTCCTAAAAGCTATTTTTTCTTAGTCGAAACTTTCACCCCCAATGTCAGCTGCATCGCATGCATCTGGAAAATTCCGCTGGCGACCGACACGGAAATACACACACACTATCTTAACCTAAGCGAGGCCCTTTTTAACGGTGGCTTCTTAGCCCGAGCTACGGTCAAATTTATGACTCTACAATGCTTTGAAAGTTTTATTATGACCCTTCCTATTCGTAGAACCAATGCACATTGATAAATTCGCTTTTATGGGTACCCTTAATATATTATCAACAATTTCAGAGAAGCCCATATTAACATTTTCTAATCGCTTTCTATACTTGAAATGTAGTTTCACACTTTGTAGTGTAAGTAAGGTCATGCAATCCCAACCTCTCAGTGGTTGCCGAGTGCTAAAATATCTATTTATCAAAAAAAAAACAATAGCTTTGTTAATGGTTCCCTATTTTTTAATTGTAGGTTTGTCCAGGACTTCAGGCACAACAGATTTAAAAGACCTGTCATATTTGTACGAAGCTTAGCCCTGCTTCATTTAAATGTTCTTTTAAATCCTGGAGGAGAAATCGAAGTATATGTCTACGACAGAAATTTAATTCTCTTATTACTTTACTGAATGTACCTTTTCACCTGGAACGTGCTAATTACACTGTTCAACACGGGTCTGATTTTGTATCCTTCAATAGGCGTTTCTTGTAGACTTTAACGCGCTGAATACGAATCTGAAATCCGTTTTTCTCCAGAACGTACCATTTTTGAAAAAATCAATTTTGAAAAAAATCGCAAATTTTTAACTTTGAAAGTGTTTTGTGCTTTTCCGGTAATAGTTATTCAGTTCCGCTTGGTGCCAAATGATTCTTTGGAGTTTCACGAATAAAATGATATAAATAGTTGTTTGATTATAAACATTCAAATATGTTTAAATAATGATCAAAGAGAAAAGGACACCGAAAACGCACCCATTTTGGCTGATATTTTTCAATTTGTTTCAAAAACTGAGGGTCTAGGAGAAAATCTGACTATGCCACGCGATAGAACAGACATTTCTGCTAAGGAAAGCATCAACGGAAGTTACAAAATTATTCTTATTTTCAAAATCAAAGCGAGACAGTTTGGCAAAACACGAGGCGGCGGCAGTGGTGCTCTATGACAGCGGCTCCCCGCTTATCGCTCGGCGTACCGGAATCACTAGACGCGCAGTACTTCTGCTGACAATGAGTGTCACTGTTGCCGCCGCGTGTTTTGCCACACTATTTCGCTTCGGTATTAAAAACGAAAATGATTTTGCAACTTCCGTTGATGCTTTCCTTGGCAGAAATGTGTGTTCTATCGCGTGGCATAGTCAGATTTTCTCCTGGAACCTCAGTTTTTGAAACAAATTGAAAAATATCGGCCAAAATGGGTGCATTTTCGGTGTCCTTTTCACTTTGAACGTTATTTAAACATACTTAAATGTTTATAATCAAACAACTATTTATATCATTTTATTCGTGAAACTCCAAAGAATCATTTGGAACCAAGCGGGACTGAATAACTATTACCGAAAAAGCACAAAACACTTTCAAATTTGAAAATTTGCGATTTTTTTCAAAATTGATTTTTTCAAAAATGGTACGTTCTGGAGAAAAACGGATTTCACATTCGTGTTCAGCGCATTAAAGTCTATAAGAAACACCTATTGAAGGTTACAAAATATAAAAAAAAATTTAATTTTGTCGAACAGTGTTATCCAATATGGACAAATTTTGAACATAGTAGTTTTTCAGTACTTGATAACATTTACAATTTGAAAAATGTTTTCTCACCTGTAAATAGGTGTAATGTCGCTTTTGTACCAAACAACTAGAATGGCTGAGTCATTCTGCCGTGGAGGTGTGATGTCGCACGGTAATTCTGCAGTACCTTGAAGGACCGCTCTGGTTGCTATCGTAGGTCCTATAACAGAGCAAATAGACTTTGTTATCGTCATGCTGTAAAAATGATATATGGAAATAGTGCACACGTAATATATTAAGTCTATTTAAGTAAGATTATTAGTCTCTTTGTAATGGCGTTTTAATTAATGAATTATACAGGGTGGCCCGTAACTCCCGCCGTACCCGGAAATGTGGGGTAGCTGAGGTGATTCTGAACAACTTTTTCCTTGACCAAAATATTGTATGGAGCTTCGTTTTTGAGTTATTAACGAAAAACACTGGCCAATGACAGCGCCCGTATAGCGCGCGCTCAGGTACAACTGCGCGCGGTCATGGCCGGGTGCTTCGAGGGGCAACGTACGGCAAATATTACATCGTCTTAAATTAAGAATAATGTGTAATTATTCGTTATTCATGAATAACAATTTAATTAACAAGTCGTTCAATAACTGTTACCATATGTAACCATACTTTTATTCGTTATCCGAAACGAATAAAGGGTTTTATTACTTATGAATAAAGTGTTTGAATAATTAATGTTAGAAAAAGGTAATTAAATAAACTTACCCATTCGTCCACGAATTTACCTGCTTCGACGGAAGTGGGTCCTTGGCACTTGGTCATTGTACCGATCCTGACCTATCTTAACAATTCATGCCACGAAACACACGTCCCGGCGATCGATACAGATCTGATTGGCACTTGTTTCCACGCGCACACGACACGCACATTAACGAACGTAGGTGTGATTGTAGTGCAAACGGTCATAGCGCGTCGGAGGTCTTCTCGTCGTCAACCGATCACGCTGTTAATGTGCGTACCGTGTGCGTGTAGAAACAGGTGCGAATCAGACTTGTATCGATCGCCGAGACGTGCGACGTGTATCGATCGCCGATTCGTTTCAGATAACGAATAAAAGTATGGAACAGTTATTAAACGAATAGCCAATTAAATTGTTATTCATGAATAACGAATAATTACACATTATTCTTAATTTAAGACGACGTAGCACGCTGTGCCAATACGTTGGTTCACGATCACGACCGGGCGCCGCTGAGAGGTACGCGCCTGAGCGCGCGCTACACGGGTGCACTGATTGCCCAGTGTTTTTCGTTAATAACTCAAAAATGAAGCTTCAAACCATATTTTCGACAAGAAAAAAGTTGTTCAGAATCCCCTCAGCTACCTTGTATTTCCGGATAGTTCACGAGTTAAGAGACACCCTGTATATCAATGTTATGGCGTTAGGTAATAGGCTTCTCGCAGATTTAAGAGGGCGATAGCAATTCAATCCATCTCCGAGTACCCCGTACCCCGTCGTAAGCGATATTGGCTCTGTCCCACAATTACCAAAAAATTTTGATACCAAGGTTTGATGGTAATCACAATCAGTGGTTCCGACATTGGGATACGTTTCAGTCCATTGTCCATCATAATGAATTATTAACTGTCATCCAACGTTTTCATTATCTTCTGTTTTACGGGGTGCAACTCCACGTAGAATCGAATCATGGATTGTTTCTGACGCAAACTACAAACTTGTGTGGAAACGGTTAAAGCATTGGTTCGAGGACCCCAAATCATTAACTGGGCATCACGCTACTATACTATTAGAGTTAGACCATCTCCCCAAAAACCATCGGGCGCGGATCTGAGGTTGTTTATAAATAATGCGCACTCTCATATCATTCCCTTGCGTGTCCTGGGAAAGGAAGTCGATAGCACGGATACCCTTGTAGTTTTAATCTTAGTAAATCAGTTAGATGCATTGTCTAAACGGGAATGGGAGAAGAAATTATTAGGCATACAAGACAATGCGACGTTGCGGGATCTTGACCGGCTAGTGTGAGATCAGTCAAGATCGTTTAAACCTACAGGCGGTAATAGAACTTCACAGATCTCGTGTTCCACTAACTTACCACTTAACTTCCACAAACTTACTACGCAAAAATTAAAACAACATAGATCGGACACTATTATATATATTTTGATTTACTTTCTTTGGAATACAAGGTTTAATTTGTAGTCTAGGACAAGCCGGAAGCATAATCTATGAGACCACGCCTCGGTACTTAAAGGTTAAACTCACGAAAACATATTCCCGAACATACTGTGCTGTCCACCGCACTTATTTACATTGCGGATCAGGACGGTAATCAACACGAATGCCACGCGTTACTAGATTCCACTTGTCAAGACGATTTTATCGAGAAACGACCGTAAGAGCGCCGCGCGTGGCTCGAATAATTTTCGAACTGCTCCATTTTTTCAAGTAGTTCGCCTTATTTCGAGCAGTTCGTCGATTTCGTGTAGCTCGGAAAATTCAAGCGCTCAACTCGGCTCGACAGACCGAACATTACTCGACTCGAATTTAGAGTACTCGATGTATTTAGGGGTTCGCACACCTCTACTTGAAGGTATGCAATCTGGGCGACAGTCGTTGGCAGGTGGCTCGTCACCATTCAGTATGGGTCAAAACATCTTCTCCGCCGGGTGGCTGATGGCCACATTGGGTTCCCCAGCTATCAAGTGCCGAAGGTTGGATTGTTTAAATGGCGAGAGAATGTTTAGAGTGGACAAGCGGCCCAACGCCGTATTGTTAATGAATAGGGACTCTGTTCCTCTAGGAACGGGCCATGGAGTGGGGAAGAGAATGCCTTTTGGTAAGGGGACTGTGACGAACCCCTCAGCACTTACCTCAGAGCCTTGGAACTCTTCAGTCGTTTTCTTGTATTCTGAAGCTAGTTTTACAAAGTAAACACAATTATTTTTCGATTATGACACATTGTTGTCAATATCGTGTAGTATCGGACTACACAACAGGCATACTCCCAGGTGGAGCCTAAGGTGACCTCGATGGTGGCGGCAGAGAAGTCCCTGGAGGAGCGATTAACGGCCATGATGGACAGGAGGCTCAGGGCATTGGAAACCAGGATACTGGTGGCCCTGGGTGGGGCGACCAGGGAGCAGGTCGCACCCCCCTCCCCCCAAACCCGGCAATGGCGCCAGCACCGGTCACCTGAGTGAAGCCTGTCCAGAGAGAACGGGGAGGGGGGCGGGCCCGTGATGACCAAAGGAGGAGAGACACGCTATCGAGGCTCGAGGTTTGGCTGGCGGTCGTCGCGGAGCCATATGTGGTCCCTGATAACCCATCCTGGACTGGGGATGCGCGTGGCTCGATGACGATCGTGAGGGTAGGGGGTATGGGTCCCCGATTATCACCCCACTAGAGTGCGGCGAAGGATGATTGCCGAAAACGTTAAGCAGGTTAATTCGTGGACCAATGGGTAAGTTTAATTAGCTTTTTCTAACATTAGTTATGCAAATCGTTTTTCTTCAAACATAATTTATACACCCGAAAACGTACTGTCACAAAAATTTTTTTTTCATAAGTAATAAAACACTTTATTCTTTTCGGATAATGAATAAACGTATCGAACACGGTTAGTAAACGACTTATTAGTTTATTTGTTATTCATGAATAACGAATATTTCCACATTATTCTTAATTAAGACGATGTAACATTTGCTGCACGCTTCCCTCGGTACCCTCGATACCCCCCATCATGACCGAGCGCGGCTGAGTGGTACGCGCCTGAGCAGGCTCCCGGCGGGCGCTCTCGTTGGCCAGTGTTTTTCGTTAATAACTAACAAACGAAGCTGCAAATAACATTGCTGTCAATGGGAAAGTTGTTCAGAATCATCCCAGGTACCCTCTACTTCCTGATGCACGGGTAGTTACGGCACACCCTGTGAAAACCAATGACAATGAACTAGCGGCTCGCGAGCCACCTGTGGCCCCTTCCTGTATTTAGATCTTCCACCACCAGCGAACTGGTGGCTCGCGAGCCACGCGTGTCTTGCCCCTGTGCCCCAGCGAGTCCTTATCTTTGCGAAGAACTAGGGTGTTTTTAACTGGTAGTGGGGACATGGTGGCTTTTGGAAGAGTAAAACGTCGTTGTCCCTGACATAGAATGCGCATAGCTGTTGTTATATGTACTTACAGTAGAGATACTCGTATCCGTACTCTCATTATCCGAATACCGTAATGTACGGACGTTCTAACAACTGCGGATGTTTTGTTATCCGAACAACGATTCGTAGCGATGTTAATACATGATACAATGTATTTAGATGTGCAAGATCGGCTGCCGGTCGCAAAGTAAGTAAAGAACGCATTACTGCACTTCTTCGTGCGAATGCTACCAATTCAACTTCCAATTCTGATCATCGGAAAAGTAAACATCCACGCTGTTTTAAACATGCTAATATGAGTGTAATGCCAGTTATTTATAAAAATCATCATTTGAAAGTCATTTGAAAAAGGATGTGGGAGCTTCGTCTATGATGGTGGAAGAAGGAAGCGACGGAAAAAGAAAGGAACGAAGAAGGTTGCGTTTCGTCCCAGGCCTGCTAGCGGACTCGTCAGAAAGGCATGCCAGCAGGCCCTGCCTCAGACACAGGGATAGTAGGGAACGGTCGGATGCTACGTATATAGTCGCGTGGACTCATACAACCACCAAAGTGGTGTATGTGGGAAGTGGGGGACAAGGACACCGATGGACAAGGACATCCTGCCACTTTTGCGTCCCTATTAGTTCCAATACGGGAGTCTCTACTGTGTTTAAAGAATATGAATAAAATGCCGTGCTACTACTACATCACAAACTGTAACTTCATACAAATCTGTACTATAAAACGTAACTTACCTTTCCCGATGCTTATTATTTTTGGACAAACGCTTTGCACATAAAATAGGCAGCAGAGTAAACTAAAAACGATCTATTGGTGGAGGCGTGTCACTATCGATGATAGTTGTGATGCGTAAGAAAGGGAACTTTCTCAAATATCGGAGCTGCGTTGCATAGAATTTCTTAAAGCATCAGGGCGCAAGTTCTGACTTGCTGAAGGTATTGGCGACAGTCTAAAAACCAAATAAACACCAGGCCACCCGAGTCGAACCATTAAACCCTGGGACCCTTGAGCCCGGCTGAGGCGATGACCCGAGCCTCCGTAACGACAGGCAGAACAACAACCCAAAGCTTGTACTCGATGAAAACCAGGCGCGTACCCTCGAACCTAAACGGGACGATACGCGAAAGACCCTCTCTGGACTCAAGGCTGCAACGCCATAAGCTCTCGATTCGCAACAGTCAGAAAAGAAGCAACTGTGACGCTGTCGACATCGTAAGTACCTTCTCGCTTACTATCCGTCTTTTTACGACGGTTATTATGAAAGTGGTCAAATTGTAATTAAACATTTTTCGTTTATTACATTTCACTAAATTTTTATGTATTACTATATGTCAACATGATACATAATAAGCGTATAGTTCAATTTCTTTTTATTTAATTTCGACTGAGGCCACTTCCATAATAACTATTTGTAATTTTTTGTTGAAAAGCTGTGTCAAGTGTGATTGTTTGTGTCTCCGCGTGTTTCTTACACTAAGAGATTCGTGTATTGAGTCTCACGTAGAAAAATAATTTAAAGGAGATGCCAACGGCCGAAACTGCAGAACAGCAAGAAGCGACTCTGCCCCGACGGCGGAGCCCGTCCCAAGATGGGCGCAAATGGTGGAAGGCCTACATATTATACAGGGAACTAGCCAAGAGGCTGAGGAAAAAGGTACAATGCGTCCAGAGCAAAATGGAAAAAGTGGTGTGGGGATTTCTCACCCCACTAAACGAACTACAAAGCCCGATCGCACGTCGAACCGAGGAGGGCAGTGCCATGCCAATTCGAAATGGGTGAACATGTACAGTATATAATATACTGTTGATTAATGCGTAAATGGTTTGAGACAGTGTCAGTAGAACGGACCCCACTTTCTCGAAGTTCGCGGGTCGCTTTTGTCGGGGTCGATAGGTTATAAAGGAATAAGCAAGGATAGAACGATGGACGAGGCAGCCGAGAAATTTAATAAATTTAACTTTTTTATTTTTAGTTTTTTCGACTGCCCATTTTTTTGAACATATTGTTGAAATTCTCCCGATTAAAATGAGACCAAACATGATATATTTCAGACCACATTGTATCTTTATTTTTATTGTAAGGCATTTATATCAATTAAAAAACAAAGTTTACTAATGTTCAATTTATCATGTTTCAAAAACATTAATAAATATTCAGGAATAATACATATATCTGTACAAACATGTACAAAATATATATAAATTAACAAGATATAATTATATCGGGGAGATCGAAGGTGGTTGTTATACTTTACAATTAAGAATTTTAGTTTTAATCGTCAGATATTTAAATAAATTTCCTCATGATCACCTACAAAATAGGTATTTCTACTTTAAAAAAAGATACTGATGTTACAATGCAAATATAGATGTCTGTTTTCTTGATTTTATTAATTAGAATAGTGTACTAGGTGACAAGCATCCTTACTTGCCATTAAGTACAAAATGTGAGTCTAAATAGAACAAATAGTAACGGACATAAAATTGTATATAGGAGTCTTTGCTATTCTGGCTTGTGGTTGTAAACGGAATGAGCAAAACATTTTCTCTATATTTGGAACATTAGAATTTGTTAAAACAAAAGATGTCGCATTGGCATGATAGCACTATGAGCGTTATATTTCGAAAGTGGTTCCTATACTACAAACCAAGGATAATACTGCGCGAAGAATTTAAATTCTATCAAATACTTAAAATATTGAATAAAATGTATAGCTATAGTAGTAGTAACTGAACTATTGGTGTAATTAAAAATTAATTCATAAGCTTCTCATCTTATTGCTTAAAACCCAACATCGGCAGGGCGGCATCAATCGGCCGCTCTCACTCCACTTTTTTCATTTAGCTCTGGACGCACTATACTTCCCTGTTCGATTATTTTAAGTGGACTGTATTTTTGTTATGAAACGATACTTCGATAATTACGACACTTGATTCTATACGATTCGATATTTATTCTATTCAGTTCTCCTACGACAGTGGGGTTGTTCGATGGCTGTCTTTCTTAATAATTTTCTGGAGTCAGTGGTGTAGCTTCCACGAAGACTCGGTCCTTCCTTTTCTTTCTGATTGGCCGACGTTCGATATTTTTGGATGCGAATCAGCGAATCTTAATAACAATAACCACCGCCCTTCCAATATGCCCTTAGCGTGCTGTCCTTGGAAGAGTGGGAGGTTACCTGTTTGCATGGTGGCGTACGTGACCGTCAGGGGTATTTCCGTCGGCTGATGTTTCGGCTGTCGAACCGTTACATCCAGATGTGCGTTCGGAAACGGTCAGGTTTATGGCATGTCTTTTAGCTATTGAGGCAGAACATACTCTATGTTATAAAAGCAATCAAGGAAAAAACTCTTTTTTATACTCAAAAATAGCTTTATTTGGCGATCGTGCCATATACCTTTGCCCATAGGTATTTTAAAAATACCTAAATCGACGTTGATTATTTTTTTTAACCTTGTAATGTGCCAATACGACAAACAATAAATAAATTATGGCCTAAAATGAGTTCTATTAATTTTGTACAATATCCGAATATTTCTGTGGTACAAGAATCCTATACTTTTTCAGTTCTGATTTATTATTTATATAACTGTATGTAATAAATAAAAAAGTGTTGCATGCCAGGATTTGGAATCTGGGCTCTAGCATAACATAATACATATTTTCTGTTTTTTGTAGGTTTATTTTAAATAGAGCGCATTGTCGAGGCGTAAATACTACGTATTTCCTGGAGACAGTTTTATAGTTAGGTCTTTTAGATTATAAACAGTTTTGGAATCAGCAGAAAAGTGTTAGCCTCGTAAATAGTGGCGGCTCGTAGCTAAAATTAGTGGGGGTGCTGCTCCAGGAAATTTTTAGCCTTTGTTTTAAAATTGTGTGAAAGGCACTGCGGGAGCGACAGTGCTCTCTCTCCCTCGCAGCCTCGCGTGCAGCTTCCTATGTGCGCATGCGCATAACAGTCAAACGCCACGCCGCTGGAACTGTGAAGCGCACAGTTCCATACAAAGATTTTTGTATCTGTTTCATAAACTGACATTAAGCTTAAGGATTATACAGGGTGTCAGAACACTCAGGGAACATCGGGGTATAAGGTGTAGCTGGGGTGATTCTAAACAACTTTTTCCTTGACCCAAATGTCCTGGATAGTAGCGTTTTTGAGTTATTAACGAAAAACACTGACCAATGAGAGCGCCCGCTGGGCATCGGCTGACACGCGCTCAGGCGCGAACCGGTCAGCTGCGGTCGGTCGGGATGAGGGCATCGAGGGCACCGAGGGAAGCGTGCGGCAAATATTACATTGTCTTAATTAAGAATAATGTGGAATTATTCGTTATTCGTGAATAAGAAATACACTAATAAGTCGTGTAATAACCGTGTTCGATACGTTTATTCATTATCCGAAAGGAATAAACTGTTTTATTACATATGAAAAAAATATTTTTTTTATCAGTACGTTTTCAGGTGGATACATTATGTTTTAAGACAAACGATTTGCATAACTAATGTTAGGAAAAGCTAGTCAAACTTGCCCATTCGTTCACGAATTAACATGCTTAACATTGTGCGAATCCTGACCTAGGCAACTCTCAACAGCTGATGTTACGGCCGGCTTAGTACCCTTGCACGATCACTTCACTTCACGATAACTTAACTTGACGGTCGCTTGCACTTGCCACTGTGAAATTTGGGTATAGTTAAAAACAATTTGCTGTTCTTACGTTTGCACATTTTGTAATATTCTGCGTTTGCACGATTCATTTTGCTCGTTCGGTTAGCAGCATGGCTCTGCCAGCTCGACGTTATCGGCCCGATAATCCAAACAAGGAATCAATCGGCAGCAGGGTACTTAGGTTCTGTGTCCGATGGGTACGTGCGCTATCGGGTTCCGCCGTGATGTTCCCCAGATGCCCAGCTAGAGCGCACGCAATAGAGCCATGCTGCTAACCGAACGAGCAACATGAATCGTGCAAACGCAGAATATTACAAAATGTGCAAACGTAAGAACAGCAAATTGTTTTTAACTATACCCAAATTTCACAGTGGCAAGTGCAAGCGACCGTCAAGTTAAGTTATCGTGAAGTGAAGTGATCGTGAAGTGAAGTGATCGTGAAGTGAAGTGATCGTGCAAGGGTACTAAGCCGGCCGTAACATCAGCTGTTGAGAGTTGCCTAGGTCAGGATTCGCACAATGTTAAGCAGGTTAATTCGTGAACGAATGGGTAAGTTTAACTAGCTTTTCCTAACATTAGTTATGCAAATCGTTTTTCTTAAAACATCATTTATCCACCCGAAAACGTACTGATAAAAAAAATATTTTTGTCATAAGTAATAAAACAGTTTATTCCTTTCGGATAATGAATAAACGTATCGAACACGGTTATTACACGACTTATTAGTGTATTTCTTATTCACGAATAACGAATAATTCCACATTATTCTTAACTAAGACGATGTAACATTTGCCGCACGCTTCCCTCGGTACCCTCGATGCCCCCATCACGACCGACCGCAGGTGATCGGTTCGCACCTGAGCGCGCGTCAGCCGATGCCCAGCGGGCGCTCTCATTGGTCAGTGTTTTTCGTTAATAACTCAAAAACGCTACTATCCAGGACATTTGGGTCAAGGAAAAAGTTGTTTAGAATCACCCCCGCTACACCTTATACCCCGATGTTCCCTGAGTGTTCTGACACCCTGTATAATAAATAAAGGATTAATTATACTTATTGTACAAGTATAAAGAAAGAATTAAAGAAAAATAGACTCATTATATAATATGTTATCGATAATATCAAGTGGAAATAGGGGGTGCTGCAGTTCCACAGTGCCCATACGCGAGCCGCTGATCGTAAACTAGATTGCAGAGAGTCTGAGTTTCGTTGAAGTGCTTATCGGGCTATTGTAAGTGGCACGCAAGACGCGAGGTGACGGACGCACGATACGTCGGAAAATTCGGAGAATTTTCATCTTTCATGAGAACCTCCCACTACCGGCTCTCTTTTGTGACTGTTTCAATTCCACCAATAGCAATGACGGCTCAGCAGAGTTTTCCTCTGAGGAGGGCTTTAAAGCAAGCGTGAGAATAAGAATCTTCTTGCGAGCATCTTGTTTTCATTTATTATCTACATCGTACAAAGTTAAGTCGGCGTATGAGGGTACGTGTTGAGCGCGACAACGACGTATGAGCTTCCACGCACATACACACGCATAAAAGTCTTTATACCTGGTTCCGAATATTTTTGTGACCGACTGTATGTAGCGCTGACGCAACAGGAATCCGATTTACCCCTTACAAATTTGCACGATCAAGCGCAGACGAGCGCTTTCAATCTCATGTGGGTAAATCGAATGGAAAGATTCGCGAAGGGTAAGGTTCAGGAGGTTGAAGAGTATCTACTGTCTTGGTGGCTATATGCTACTCGAACGATATCAAATATCTGGCAACTCGTCCATGCTAACCAATATGAACGGGGGGGGGGGGGGGGGGAGCAACCGGAACATAACCTTTGATTTACCAACCGAAAATCGAAAATATTTGGCGGCGCTCTTAGTATTCGCTTCTGCTCAACAAACCACCGACACTTGTTTCTTTCATTTGTATATAAGATATGGACTCAGCTCAGGGAACATAGCTCAATACCAATGTAATTATAAACAATGGAATATATATATAATATGTAGGAACTGAATAAAAAGGGAGGGTAAGGTTTCTGGAATCGAACCCGAGTTCTTCGTATTTCTAGGCACTGGTCAGTCCAAATACGCCACGGCCCCTACCCGTTATTCGTTGTGCATTTCTTCCTCTTTACGTCGTTCTTTGGATGGGGGCGCCCGATCCTACATATATTTCTTGAAAATATTTAGCTTCTATCGTATAGATAAAGATCTTTCAATGACTCAAATGCTTACATATGCCCTGAATATCTTGCGTGACATCAAGATAGAAAGTGTACATAAATATATTCCCTGCAAATAAGCAGGAAACACATGTAGAAAATTGTGCGGAATTGTCGGTATACGTACAACTAGAGTATTATACCCGCTCTGTATTTCTATTCTCAGCGACTTTGTGTTTTCGTGTACCAACTGTCGACACTGGTATGTTACTTTACATGCCTCCGGCACGGAGCGCATCTTCATCTTCATCTGTTGTGCTTCCATTCCGTTACTTGTGGAGGATTGTATCCGGCTAGAGCCCCGGAGCCAGATACAGAGATATAACACAGCGCTGTTCGAGTTAAACTTCGAAGCTTAGAATGTTTTTCAACGCTCCTTGCCCTAAATGGGAGCACACAACCTAATCGCCTTTGTTTAAGGAAGGTGTCTCGTTTTTTGAAGAACTAAGTTAGTAAATTTGAAGAACTTTGAAAATTTTGAAGAAAATTTTGAAGAACTAAGTTAGTAAATGTTATGCGTAGCACTATATTAGAGTACCGTACAATGCTGAAAGAAGAGAAAGAATCGAGCTCTATTCTTTGATCATGGCCGTATCGCCTGTACGTATTATTTTGTAGTGGGAGCATAAAAATGGGACACGCTACGAAAGGTTTTAATTACGCGAAGCAGATAGTTTAAATAGTAAGATAGTAAGTATATTTACTTAGAATAATATTTCACAATTTGTTTTACAATATTAGAATTTCCAAATATTGAAGAGATCTCACCTGTGTATGGAATCACTGAATTATCGTTAATGCATAAGACTAATGATTAATTTCACCAACAATTGAATACCCAGTGCTTCACAATTCATTGCAATGCCGTTTATATAAATATATTACAGAGCTGCTAATTCTGTGCCTTGTTGATATTCAATACATAGTTCAATAGTGTAGCATCATTAAAAGTTGTTAATTGTAAATTGCGTAACGAATAAAGTTATTTCAAATACAATGATTTAGGTAATGATGTAAATTGTATATTTAATCAAATGAAGGAACCTCTTTCTATCAAAAATGTTTATTTAGAATAGACTCTCCTACTGTCTGGACTATTATCGGCAAAGGAAAGATCTTCACCAGGGCATGTTGCAAATGAAATATGCAGTCCTGTACCGAGCACAGTAAGGAACACAAGTTGGGAACAAACATCGCAGCATCAAAAAGAATTCGGCGGTTGATTTAAATAGTTCAAATAATATTCCGACAAATTATTGAAAATACTTCTAATCTTAACTAACACGGCCCATGTTAATTATACTCCCAGTAGATTTAGCATAGATCCTGTTCTGGATGTAAAAAGGTTGCATTTTTGTAGATTTTCCATCATGCTAGTCTCTCATTTCCGGATATTTACTTTTGAATAATAAATGCAATATTTTATACGAAGCACGACAATTAAGTTTCGAGGACAATGTCTTGTTTTAGAACGTCATTAAATTTTCGAATTTGAAACTGGCATTACCTGCCTTTAAGCTAGTCCCCTTCAGACTGGCATGCATTTAAGCGCTGAATCCATTCACCTTGTAGGACTTTCAATTTCAAAAAGTAACTGACAATGCTTTCGTTTTACATCTACTTGTACTCTTATGCAGAGAAATAAAAAAAAAACAGTTAGGCGGAGACAAATCGAACGAATAAGGGAGGCGCTACAGCGTTGAGTTTAAATTCAAGAACACTTTCATTGCAATCACTGAGTGTGTAGAAGCATATTCACATACACGTAACACGAAACTCACCATGTCTCTGTGTGAACCAAATTGAGAACACTGATTGAAACAAACTGACAATGTTTGCCTATTGCATGCAGGTAGAAGAGGAAGCAGGCTACACAACATGGGGTGGGGGGTAGTAATTGTTTACATTGTTGCCATTTTGATGGAAACAAAACTATTCTGGAATCTTTATTGCCACCCTGCGTACAACAGTGATCACTCGTACGCCCTCGCTTCTCCTTTAGTAGAGGCTACATTTGTCCAACTATAGGTGTTCCGTCCTAAAATCGGCCGTACGAGAAGACGTACGGCCTTCTAATGATGCTACACTATTAATTAAATACAGCATAACACATCAAAAGCTCGCACACCCGAAATCCAGAGATTCGAGGATGGAGATTTGAAGAAAACTCACGAACATCATAACACGCAATAGTAGTAACGCATTTATTAAGCATTAAGAAACATTAAGAGACATCGCAAACGTACCACAAAAACAACATCACGAACTTGTAAATCAACATTGTGAAGTAAAGTATAATGATAACTTTACTATAACACGAAAAACTTATATTATCTCCTGCCATATCAATGCGACTTGCAATCAAACCTTTTGAAACCCGAGCCAACCATAAGCCTTCAAACATTGTCCCAGGTGCATAATTGGGATTTACGACCTCGAGAAATTCTTTTTACCAAACCCAAAAGAATTACGATCTTCGAGACGCACCACTTGTTTTCAGACGACAAATAAAGCTTTTGATGCTCGCGAAACTGTGACAAATGAACTGAGCTTTAAAACGTCTTGTACGGCAAAAACTAAAGGACATTAAATTTCTAGAGGTGGTGGTGCAGGGGTTCCATTCAAGTACTAATAATTCATTTTTCTACAATATTTTCAAATTTTTGTTTAGAATACGGAATGTAATTCTCATTTGCCTTTGTGCTGCTTCCGACATATGGTCAATCGAAAAAAATGTAGAGCGATGGTCCTTAAAATATTTCCAGGAATCGATAAAAATGGGGGGTATTCAACATTGTAGCTTGGTGAATATCTTTTTAAGAATAGTAACAATCTGCTTGAAAGAAGTTACGCACTTTCCATGAACCTGTCAAATTTTGATGCTACTTGTAGGGGAAATGGAACCGCCGCACAGTGGTCCGAAACCGTAAAAACCCGAACTAAATACAATTTTCCGACCTCCTTGGAAATGTATGAAATTTTAGCTATAGTTTCTTATATGAATAGACTAAAATTTGGCATGCAAATGGATTGCCGCAGGGCACTGGTAATTGCCTGAGACACCTTCAAAGGGGGGAAAAATGTCTGAAAAATGTCCATTTCTTTCTGAATTTGCTATACTTTGCGGTGCCATATTTTTTTACAGAGTGAGCTGACACAAATCTGTTTATACATTTTTAAAGAGTGTTCTTCCAGCTACAAGTACATGTAACATGAAAGGTATCTACGTATTTATACCCTTTGAAAAATACCTTTTCGCGACTCCCTATTTTTTCCCCATTTTCCACTTTCATGTGGTTTATAAGGAGGAGGTAAACTCGGGGATGCGATGAAATTTATATGAAAGTATTTGTTAGAACGTATAGTGCGTCCAGAGCTAAATGAAAAAAGTGGAGTGAGAGCGGCCGATTGATGCCGCCGATCGGCAGGGCCGTAGCTCTCTGCCGACGTTGCGTTCTAAGCAATAAGATGAGACGCTTATGAATTAATTTTTATTTACACTAATAGTTCAGTTACTACTAGTATAGCTATACATTTGATTCAATATTTTAAGTATTTGATAGAACTTTAATTCTTTGCGCAGTATTATCCTTGGTTTGTAGTACAGAAACCACTTTCGAAATATAACGCTCATAGAGCTACCATGCCAATGCGACATCTTTTGTTTTAACAAACTCTAATGTTCCAAATATAGAGACAATGTTCTGGTCATTCCGTTTAAAACCACAAGCCAGGATAGCAGAGACTTCTATATACAATTTTATTTCCGTTACTATTTGTTATATTTAGACTCACATTTTGTACTTCACGGCAAGTAAGGATACTTGTCACCTAGTGCACTATTCTAATTAATAAAAAAAAGAAAATAGACTTCTGTATTTGTATTGTAACGTCAGTATCTTTTTTAAAATTACAGATATCTATTTTGTAGGTGATCATGAAGAAATTTATTTAAATATCTGACGATTAAAACAAATATACTTAATTATAAAGTACAACCACCATCTTGTTAATTTATATATATTTTGTACATATTTGTACAGATATATGTATTATTCCTGAATATTTATTAATGGTTTTGCATTTGTGTATCACACCGACACGGTGGCATTTAAATTTCTCGGCTGCCTCGGCTATCGTTCTATCTTTGTTTTTCCTTTACAACCTAGCGACACCGACAAAAGCGAGCCGCGAACTTCGAGAAATTGGGGTCCGTTCTACTGACACTGTCTCAAACCATTTACACATTGATCAACAGTATATCGTATACTGTATATGTGCACCCATTTCAAATTGACATGGCACTGCCCCGCTCGGTTCGACGAGCGGTCGAGCTTTGTAGTTCGTTTAGTGGGGTGAGAAATCCCCACACCACTTTTTTCATTTAGCTCTGGACGCACTATATATACTTAAGAAGGCTGCATAGAAATTTCTTGCAACTATTTGCAACTCCGAGAGTTATAACAATATATGTGCAGTCATGGGTGCGCCGTCATGGCGGGAGAGCACGCACATATACACAGAGAAATACAAATAAAATCCAACCGATTCCTTCCTGTCGTGCACATTAGTTAGTACTAACGTTGGTGGTCACTTACTTTCACCAAAGTCGCGAGGTCCGATACCTTTTTTTTTACTTTTCCCATTATTTATACCTTACAATGGAACCATTAGATTAAAGAGATCGATTTAAATCTTGCAAGAAAAATGGTGATAATGCAAAGCGTCATGTGCAATGGAAGATCTTTTTGTTAGTAAATTATTTATATACATACCAAGCTAAAACACGCGTAGGACATTTCTTTCTAAACGCAATGTGTAGGAAGGAAAATGGTTAAAAGCAAATATCATAAAGAACAACTGATTAGATTTCTACTAGCAAGGCCGGGGCGAACAACTCCCTTGCGTTCATCGTCGATTTTCGCCAGCTACACCCGCACCTCTCGTTTTGCTCTTTATCACTCTCTTTCTTCCGTTGATTGGACCAGTAACTTCAGGACTAACCAGATTAACTTACCATCTGACGACGGAAATCATTCTATTCGTTCTACCACTGTAACTCGTCGTTTATCAGAACTTTATTCTACGAAGTGATGTTGCGACAAGAATCGTACCCTGCTCGACCTTGATTAATGTAACCTATTTGTACTTATGATTTTTCAGAAAAGAAAAACATACATTGTAAACATGAAGATCAGATCCAGAAGTAGAAATGTCAAGCTTTAAAATGATACCTCACGCATCGACAGGCACAAAAATATTTCCTAACAAAAGCTTCCCAAAGTACTCATATTATAAAATCGGACATTTCATATGCAACAAGCTAATATTTTACAGTATACTTTACATATAATATCTTTTCTATGGTAATTAAAACGAGTCAAAGCTACGGGTGTTTTTTCTGCAAGCCATAGTTTATGGACACAATACACCACTACACAAAACAAAAATTCCATTTCAAACGGTATTGCAATTCTTCCACATTTTGCAAACCTAAATTCAGTAAGGTACCCTATAACGTACGGATTTTATGTAGTATCTCATAATTTTTAGTATGCTACGGTATACGTAATATAACAAATGATAAACTTGAATAATGATAATTGCTTCAGATATATTAACGTCGTAGTTAATTTCTCGGTATGTATACACTTAATTGGTCGGCGTTGGAATGCTGTTGGAAGGAGTTGGTAATACTTTCTCTTTCAACGCACTGTACAAAGAAATAAAAAAAAGTAACGTGAGGGGATCAAGCTCGCCAATTTATTTTAACGCGAGGTGGGAAGTTGACAACGAGGCGACAACTTTAGCTCCCCAATTCGATAATTAAGTGGACTGTACGTTTGATGCTATGTTGAAGTGATAACTGTGTATGGAAATGAATTTATTCGAAATATCTTGATAGTTTTATTTGTTCACGCTAATGTAATTTTCGGCACTTTTTCTCTTCGGTTCTACTTCTACTTTAACAATAATTTTCGTCTCTCGTGTTCTTTCCACGAAGACTCGCTTTTTACACTTGCACACTGATTGGCCGACATTCTATATTTGTAAATACCATTTAGAGTATTTAGAAACAATAACCACCGCCCTTCCAATACGCCCTTGGCCCGCTGTTCTTGGACGGAAGGGATGTTACCTTGTTGCGAGGTGACGAATGTTGACCACCGTGGCGTTTTCCATCGGCTTGTGTTTCAACTATCGAGCCGTCACATCCAGATCTTTTAGCTATTGTTTTTGCGTAATACGCGGCTTCGATGCTACCATCGGATGCAATGACAGCCTTAGTATACGGAGGTCGTAAGTCTCCGTTTCGATTTCTGTCGACACTGTCGCGCACGTATGACCCTACGACCGTTTATGGAGATAGGGGTGGTAAATTGAATAAATGCTCGCCTAACTAACGAATGATAACTATTTAATAAATATTCAGAAATGAATGATAACTATGTAACGATAAACGGATCGTGCAGTCGTATGTAATGTACTATAACGTGAACAAACTTGAGGGAGGATAATGTTTCCCGTATGTTTGGAAGTAGGAGAGTATAATGGTTTCTCCTGCTTCTGAGTGAAGACAAATTAACGTATAAGAAGATGATATATACTTATAGTATTGTACATTACACACGACTGCACGATCCGTTTATATACTTTGACTTGCACTTTGACTTGCACTTTTGGACATTAGGGAAAATGATTAATTGCCAATCAGCGTGTTTTGAAGGTGTGGTCGCACCCTTCCTTAGCGCCCGAAGCGCGTTTCCTTAAGGGAGGGGGTGCGTCCTTAAATGTTGCAGACTATTTGGCAACGCCACGGAATTTCCACCAGGGTCCTCGAGCTTGACTTGGTTATGCCTGCTGGGTCCCAGCTGCGAGGCCCTTTTGGAAACTCACGTTTATGACGCATGCAATTAACTGTTGAGGTCGTATATGCTTAATTTCGTATACCTCGACGGATTATAGAATAAAACGACTTCCTGAACAACAGTTCTATTACTTGCGCGTCTTAAACGCCCTAGCAATCTGCACGTCGAAGGTTGTTCTTTTTGCCGATTGCTAGCCGCATTTTTATGGCGGTAGCCATTTATTTTTCGTGTGGGTACCGCGGGTTTGCCGCGTAACAGCTATTGAGACCGAGAAGCACTAATATTCGAAATGTGTTTAAGAAACTAAATTGGTTTCGCCAGGATCAGTTGCGAGTCATACAAGTAATCAAACTCCTTATTCTCAGAAATAGCTTTACTTTACGATCATGACATAAACCTTTGCCCATGAAGCGTAGCGAAATCAATGGGGCATACTATTGCGTCACAACAATGCCATTGCAACCGAAGGAGGAGTAATGAAATATTGGTTTGAGAACTTCGCATATTATTGAACAGTTGTTATGTTGGAACTATATTTTCATCCACATTTCTAACGGCCAGTTGGGTAATAATACTTGCCTTGTTTTCCCACAATGTACTATATTTTCCATCGCACCCTGCGATACATTGATCTTAGCAAGTTGTCCAATAAGTTCATTCCGCTTTCATTCTGCAATGGGTTTGTTCCAACAATATTTATTTACTGAACGTCTGATGGTAGACCATTGGATAGCTTTCACGTTCTCCTTCCAATGCTACTGAAAATTTTGTCGCATTTCGCTGGTAACAGAGAAAGTTCAATCGATAAACTATGAGCACGAATATCTGACGTATTTTATTTTACGAGTTTAACGTGGTGTGGCAGCTGTCGAAACATTTGTGCTGACTGTGACAATGGTCGTGCCATGTTTTGCTTCGATGAGGAGCTTGGATTGTTTGGAAACTTTGTTAATTACCCTATCAAAAAATTAGTATTGACAACCTTAAAATCTCAACACGCAGGCCGAATATTATCATCGATTAATTCATCTAAAACGCACTCGAGCAGAATAATATTCCACAGTCAGTAAGGATTTTCCCATTAGTAGTATTGTAGAAGTTATATTTGGCAAATTTCACGTACAATACACACAGAGAACGGGTTGGATAGTGGGACTCCGGTTTCTTTCAACCATTAATAACTTTATTAATATAGAGAAGTCGACACACGACAATTCTCTCAGACACAACTCTCACACTATACTCGCGATACTATCAAACTCCATTCTACTCTCTGCTCTCTGCACTCTCTCAAACCTACGCTTCTCTCTACTCTGGTTCCCAAACTATTCTATTCTGCCTCGCGCCCGCATCATCCACTCTATATACTCTTTCACTCTTAGTTACTCTTTCATTCAATTTCTCATTTGCTCTCACTCATTTAGGACACGCCCCGCAGCCACTCCAAAAAAGAACGGCACTTACAGAATTTGTATAGATTATAGAGAATTAAATAAAAAAAAATGAAGGGCGTCCATTTCCCGATGCCACTCATCGAAGATAAAATAGACGAATTAACGAATGCACGCGTATTTTCGGTTATTGATTTAAAAAATAGCTATTTAAATGTATCAGTCGCGGCAGAAAGTTATAAAATACACAGCCTTTGTAACACCGAATGCGGGATACGAATTTCTGAGAACGCCATTTGGTTTATCGATTAGCGCTACAAGTTTCTTAAGATTTATCGATGAGATATTTAGAGATCTCATTCAACGCAAAATAGTTTTCGTTTATAGTGGCGGACATAGACTTACGAATTACGAACATATGAATATGTGGTTACAGAAGAACAGTGTGGTCACAGAACAGAAGAACAGTGGTCAAAAATTGTATTCACTGATGAAAGTAAATTCAATCGTATGGGATCTGACGGGAAAATTTATGTAAGATGCCGTATTGGTGAGGAATATAGTGGAAAATATATTAAACCAACCGTTAGAGGAGGTGGAGGATCGGTGCTCGTGTGGGGTAGTATGACCATTAATGGTACTGGATCTATTCATCGTATTGAAGGAAGAATAGATAGTTTTGTTTATTTAAACATTGTTCAAAATATTCCTTTGCCATTTGCCGAAGAAAAATTGCTCGCAGATTGGATCTATCAGACCGATCACGATCCAAAGCATACGGCGAAAATTGTGAAACAATTTATAGGTACCAAAAAATTACTGTATTAAAATGGCCGACACAAAGCCCGGACTTAAATCCAATAGATATGCTTTGGATCCATGTAGATAAGTAAATGAAACTAACAGAACCAAAAAATATCAATGAAGTATACAAAATAACAGAAAATGCATGGCATTCTATTTCTATTGATCGATACATTCGTCTAATAAATTCTATGCAAAGACATTATGCAGCAGTTATTAAGGCAAATTGCAAAACTACGAAGTACTAAGATTCAGATAAATTAAAATAATATTCGGTCTAATTATTACTACTAAAATGGAAATATCATATTTGCTTGCTTCGTCGTATGGATGGTGGATGAAGGTAACGACGGGAAAAGAGAGGAAAGGGAGAAGGTTGCGATTCGTCCTAGGCCTGCTAGCGGACTCGTCAGTAAGGCGTACTAGCAGGCCCTGCCTTAGACGCAGGGATAGTAGGGAATGGTCGGAGGTTATATATATAGTCGCGGGGACTTATATAACCACTTTCGGGAGCCGGATCGTCGTGCTCGTCCCCCCAGCGGTGTATGTGGGAATTGCCCCCACAATATCGAAAACACATTGTTCACAAGTATATGTCCGCAACAATAACGTACAGTTAAGATAAAATGTTATATACAGCCTATAATATCAAAGTTATAGAAGCGATAAGAGCACAGTACAGTAGCATGTCCCTCAAACATGTAAGAAATGTAATAGAATAAATTATAAATATTGTGCATACCATAATATAAAGAATGAAAATATAATTATTCATATGTTCGTAAGTCTATGTCCGCCACTGTATGTTGACGACATAATAGTACCGGGATTAAGTGATGAAGATGCGTTCGAGAAATTAGTCGAAGTATTAAAAGTTGTAGCTAGAAACGGATTAATATTGGTGAGTTCGAATATGCTCAGACGAAACTGCCGAGCCGTATCCGATCTCTATTGCCGAGTTAAAGAGTGGTTGGTTAAAGGAAATTACACTTTTCGAAAAACGATTGATAGTGGACTGTATTTTAAAGTATGAAAAGATGGTCCAGTGACAATATGGTCGAAGTTACAGGATTGATAGTCTTCTATCGAGCTCTCGTTTCGATCTGCCCTTCGATCGCATGTTCGTCCTGCATGAAAACGCCAGCAATTGGTCGCTTTGAAAAAGAGTGGGTGCAAATAGCCCTGCCCATTGATTAACAGGAAAATCGATGGTGGGAATCGGATCCCGTCCAAAGAACGCTCCGATACCCGGAACTGCGGTTCTGAACGCTCTCGTATCGCACCTCTTGAGTAACATACACACGACGGCCTAAACTCGGAGTGCGACGCCGGCAGAGCAATCAGCGACGTTATAAATGGGTAGATACAAACACTTAAAATTAAGGCTATTCAAAAAAAGGGCCTATTCAAAGCTCAACAAATATTAATTGGGATAAATGCCAATTATTGGAAACGCAAATAGATATTTGGGACATAAGATTGAAAATGGAAAAGTTTACCCAGGTGACAATAACGTTCGGTCTGTTGAGAAGTTTCCTGATCCAAAAAATAAGAAACACATACAAAGTTTTCTAGGGGTTTTACTAGGGGTAATACGCGGCTTCGATGATACTATCGGATCGGATTTCGATTTCTATCGACACCGTTGCACGCGTATGACCCTACGACCTTTTACGGAGGTAGGGGTGGTAAATTGACTGCATGTAGATTTGACTAACGAATTTTAACTGTTGAATAAATATCGATAGACTGATGACAGAGAAAAGCGCAATAATAAAACGGATCTATTGAGTGTGTAATATCTAGTGAAATAATGTTAAGGGAAGATAATGTTTCCCGTATGTCTTGAGGTAGGGGATTATAATGTTTCTCCTACTTCTGAGTCAAAGTCGTCACCGTGTGTCTTGCAGTGGGAGAGTATACTGTTTCTCGCACTTCGGAGTCACAGACTGACAGAAGAAGAAGGAGAAGATACGGTTTCTCCTTTTCTTGCGAAAGACCTTGTCTGAAACTCCTTTAGACGTAGGCTTTAGACTGTTTAGACTCTGAATTTAAAGTATTAGACTCTGAATAATGGACTGAGTAATGGACTCTGAATGGAGTATGTCAAAACTCTGAATGGACAGTGTCAGACTCTGAATGGAGTATTAGATTCCGAATGGAGAGTGTCAGACTCTAAATGTAAGGTGACAGATTCTGAACGGAGGTTGTTAGACTCTAATTATGGACCATTTGAACTCCTACTCACGACTGACTGAGTTTTGAATGACAACCGACGGAGTTCTGAATGACGACTGTTGGAGTTCTGATTAACAACTGATTCCTCGTCGAGTGTGTCGTATCACGTCGACTCGGAAGTAACTTTTTGGCACGCTGATTGGACATTAGGAAAAATGACTAAATGCCAATGAGCGTGTTTTCAAGACGGGGACACACCCATCCTTCTTTACGCTCGAAGCGCGCCTTCCAAAGGAGGGGGTGCACCCCTAACCGTCTCGGCTGACCTGCCAATGCACGGGAATTTCCGCCAGGATCCCAGAGTTTGACCTGGTCTTGCCTGCTGGGGCATAGCTGTGGGCCCTTTTGGAAATTCACGTTTATGACGCATGCAATTGACTGTTGAGGCTGTGTATGCTTAATTTCTTGTATCCTGACGGATTATGGAGAAAAATGGCTTCCTCAAAAACAGTTCTATTGCTTGCGAGTCATAAATGCCCTAGCCATCTGCACGTCGAAGGTTGTTCTTTATGCAGATTGCCAGCCGCCTTTTTATGAGTCGGGGATCCGCGGATTTGCCCCGTAACACTAGGCTTAACCGGATATTTCCGCAAGTTCATTAAAGATTACGCAAAGATCGCAAAACCACTATCAGACATAATCGAACAAAACCAACAGTTCATTTGGGGTGAAAAACAAAAAAAAAAACATTTTCAGTATTAAAATACAAGTTGACCACGAATCCAGTATTACGAATTTATAATCCGAAAGCGGAAACCGAAGTTCACACCGACGCTAGTCAGGAGGGATTTGGTGCAGTATTATTACAAAAGCCGGTAAACCATAACGCATTTCATCCCGTGTATTATTATAATAAGAAAACGATAGACGCAGAACGAAAATATAATTCATATGAATTAGAAGTACTCGCGGTAATCAACGCAGTGAAAAAGTTTTGAGTTCACCTATTAGGTGTGCCATTCAAACTCGTCACAGATTACGAAGCATTGAAGAAAATGTTAGTAAAAAAATATTTATCCCCTAAAATCGCGCGTTGGGCATTGACCCTCGAGGAATTCAGTTACAATGTAGAACATCGCTAGGGTACACGTCTCAAACAAGTAGACGCGTTTAGTCGGTATCCAGTGTTAATAATAGAGGATAAGGCTACGGTTACGGTGGATGCGTATTCTGACGAATAATCAAATGCATTAGTTCTTATGCGAGTAGTTACACTACATGCAATTTCTTTTCCGATGTCGCACGAATTCGTGACAACAGTTTGATATTCCGATCGTTCGTACGAACTCTATCTCTCCATGTAGTGGTGTGTAACGATTCGATCAGCTACCACATATGAAGCAAACATTACCATGGTAACTATTGAAATCAATAAATTCTTGAGAATAATAATTATATATAGGCCCGCATTATTTTGTTTTTTTCGCCTGCACGAAGTCGTCAGAACATATTACAATAATCAAACGAGTTTGATTCGTGGTATGTACGTCGCAGAGAAATTTGATAGCCATGGGCAGAGTTGTAGACGTTCAAAAATGAATTTATATCGTTTCATTTAATTCGAATGTGTTTACCACCTATAGAATCAATGCAATGTGGAAAATTCCAACATGTGAAATAATCTTCTGCGATCTTTTTCAAATCACTGGTTTTGGGTACAGGCATGTGCCCTTCCTAGAAACAATTCCATATGGAAAGACACGTGTCGTAAACTATTTGTCTTATTGCACAGTGTGAAATTCTATATGCTAAATGCTAAAAGCTAAATGATCTAAATGACAGGCCGGTTGGAAGAAATCTGTAAGAAACCTGCATCCTTTATATGTATTGTAGAATGAATTATTATTTGTATATGCCTACATGTCATTGTTTATTTAAAAAATGTAGTTTATTGTACATTGATATTATTCTCAGTTGTAATAGTCAAAACTAAGTGGAGGGCCTACGGGGCACATTCCGGAAGGAAATCAGCAAAATCTCGTAGAAAAGGTCCGGAGATGCAGGAGGAACCCTGCTTGAATCACATGGCCCTACTTTAAGGCCATGATGTTTTTAAAGGAATAATTCTTGGCAAGGAAAATGCACGGAAATATTCTTTCAGATACAGAGGAGAGAAGTGGAAATGATGTTGAAGACGTAGGGCGACATGTGCCCTCCCCAAAAACAAAAGCTCATCGCTCAGCAGGAACGTCGGTGGCTGCTGCTTTGGCGTCACTCACGCCATATATTCGTCAGAAAACGCATCCACTATAACCGCTACTTCTCACGTTTGTCCGATGAACAGTTCGGACGTGTTCGTCAGAACGCCAGTTCGTACGAATACGCATCCACCGTAACCGTAGCCTAAGTTACTGATAATGATTTAAAAAAAAACAAGCAGAAGAAGAAAGACTGCGAATAATAAGACACATTTGAGAAAAAGAAGCGTACAAAGATTATATTATAGAAAACGATATTTTAATGAAACGAAAAAATGGTAAAAACTTAATCATGCATACCTTCGCGTATGCAAATCGAAATAATAAGAAGAATGCATGACAATGGTCATTTTGGGGTGCAAAAAATGAAAGAAAGCATCGAATCAGTATATTATATTCCGAATTTATAAGAAAAAGTAAAGAAATTCATCAGTTGTCGTATTACTTGCATAGTGTCAGAGAAAAAGTTAGGAAAAAGTTAATACCACGAAAACAGTTAATACAAAAGAAGTCATCAATAAGTTAGATAGTCCGCAAACATTTTTTGGAAACCCAGACAGCATAATTTCTAATAGAGGAACCGCGTTTACATCGATAGATTTTCGAGAATATTCCGAAATAGAGGGAATAGAGGGCACCCGAATTACGACAGGGATACCGCGTGGGAACGAACAGTTAGAACCAGCAACTCGTACAATAATACCGGTGTTAACTAAATTATCATTAAAGAATCCAGATCAATGGTACAAGCACGTAAGTACGATAGAAAAATGTATTAATAGTACATTTCAAAGAAGTATAGGCATGACACCATTCGAAGTTCTTTTCGGAGTAAAAATGAAAATTAAGCAGGAACATGAAGTCATTACACTTATCAAACAAGAAGCTATACAACTGTACGACGAAAGCCACGACGAAATGAGAATGTTAGCCAGAGAAAATTTGTTAAAAATGCAAGATGCAAATAGGAGACAATACAATAAACGTTGTAAACCAGCGAAGCGATACAAAGAAGGCGATTTAGTATTTATTAAAACAACGCCATTCGGCCTCAAACACAAAATAAAACAGAAATATTTAGGACCATATGCGATAACGAAAATGAAGCGGAACAATCGATATGAAGTGACGCGAACCACAGATGGTGGGTAAAGGACCTATCATGACAAGTACCGCCGTAGACCATATGACTATATGAAACCGTTCGGATGTATCGGTGAAATGTGGGCCGCATCTTCGGAGATCGAAGATTGTGCAGGAAAGGCCGAGTTATGAGGGATATAAGCGAGCGAGAAACTTGTGCGTGTGTACATGCAGAAACAAAGGAAAAGCGATGCGAAGGCAGAGCGCGTGGAAGAGCGTGCATGAGATTTAGTGAATGCGTGATCGGCAGAGAGAATGGTTCAATCGACGTTATAATATTATGTTATACATATTATTAATGTATAGTATAGTGTATAAGAATATTATTGTTAATAAATTAGCTTAGTGTGGTTAAGAGACGAGAGCGAGAACCGCTTCCATCCTACATTAGATATTAGTTATTTGGTTCATCAAAGGCAAAACTCAGACTAAAATATAGTCAGAACAAATTTATGAGGTCTCATTTAAAACATTAAGGAGACATTAAAAAGAAATTACTGAAAAAATATATTTTAATCACGCCGTAAGCAATCTTAAACGCAATCTTAAACATATTTAAAAAACAATTTGAATTTGCTCAATAATAACAGGCAAAATTAAAGTGATCCGTGTAAATTGTAATTCCTGTATATGAAATTATTGTACAATACATTTTTTCGCATACTTTGTTCCGGTTAAAGTCGTTTTAAATTTACTTGTAAGAAATTAGTAGCATACTATTCCTTTTCTTTTCATTAAGGTGTTAAGTCGCATTAACATTTATGGTCTTGAGTCATGAGGGACTCGACTTATTTACACTTACATTTCATGTAAGATTCTACCCCGTTACTTTCAATCTTCTGTTGATCTTCGTTCTGTAGTCTCGGAATGAAATTGTTTCAAAGTCCTCATTATATGGAAGGGTAGCCTTATAAATTTGGTTTCCTTTTCCTCTTTAAGGACTTGGTATACTGTTTAAATTCTGATAAATGTTGACAATCGCTAATTGCACCATTTGAATATGCAACCACTATAATCATTAAATTTGTACCGATCCATAAGGGCAGTGATTAACATGACATTGTTTGTTTCTCTGTTGTATTATATTTGCGATAGCTTGCACTACCGCATACAAGGCACCTAACCCAACATAAACATGTTTAATGTCGCACCCATATTGCACAACGAAACCGCTCGGCGTAATACCGCGTTCATATTAGCGAAGCGCAACAGTCTCCCCATGCATTGACGCGAACATGACCAACATTAAGACAATGCTGTGCTTAAAGCATACAACACGCATAAGAATATCGTTCCGTATTATTGCGAGTGCGTGTGAAGCCAGATGTACAATTTGCAAATGCATCCCAAGGGAGACGTCGCGTCGCATCGGATAGTGCAACAAAGAAGATACGCATGAAACGCTCCCGTAAGCCATTTAGATGTACAAGTAATGCTCGTCATTCGCATTGAGTTCTAAGCAGACAAAATATCTCTTGTTCATTGTCCGATGTAAATCAAAGATCGTACACTACTGTTCAAAATTTCGGACGCACGTCCTAACAAGAAAAATATTTTTCAGTTTCCATTATTCTTTCAATGCCAATGTTAAATTTTGTTTTGTTTTGTAATCACAATGTAAATATGATGAAATATTAGGTTGCGAATGGTATGGCAATGGTTGGCAATGGTACTAAGCAGCCATAATTCTACTTAAAGTTGGAATTTCGTCAGTGCATCAGCGGAGTAAGATAATCTTTAAGGACATGCAATAATTGTGCCCTATACCGGGTGTTTTGTAACTAGGGGAACTCCCGAAAATGTGGGATTGCTGAGGTGACTCTGAACAACTTTTTCCGTTACAAAAATGTTGGTTGAAGTTTCGTTTTTGAATTATTAGCGAAAAACACTGGCCAATTAGAGCACGTGTAGAGCGCGCGCACAAACGCGCTCGGTCGTGATCGTGAAACAACGCATTGGCACAACATGTTACATCATCTTAAATTAAGAACAATGAGGAATTATTCGTTATTCATGACTAACAAATAAACTAGTAAGTGGTTTAATAACTGGGTCCGACACTTTTATTCGCGATCTGAAAGGAATAAAGCGTTCTATTACTTATGATCTCACGCCCGAATTAAGATTAATCCACTAGCCATTTGATCGGCGGTCGATAAAAATCTGACGGCAAATTTTCGCACTCACTTCACACGTACCCGCACACGTACCCGCACACGTACCCGCACACGTACCCGCACACGTACTCGCACACACACCGTCTCCAAGCTCAGCGGAGAATCAGCGGCAGAAACCGATCACACAGGGCGGCATCGGCCCTTGATGCCGTGTCCTGTGTGTACAGCTTTCTACAACTTTTCGTTACGCAGTACTGCATTCATTCGTCTCTGGGTGAGCGAGTTGGTTACAGGTAGAAACAATAAATCTTGTCGAATCATCCCTACATTTTACAGTGGAAAGTAGAAGTGGCCGTGCAACGAAAGTAATAGTGAAGTGAGTTCACCGACCCGGCAGTGACATCAACTGTTGAGGATTTCCTTGGAAGGTCAGCATTAATCATGTGTCAACACTTTGTGGACGAATGGGTAAGGTTTTTCTAACATTAGTTATCCAAATCGTTTCTTAAAACATAATTTATCCCCCAGAAAACGTGCTGTTAATAAAAGATTTTGTTGACAAGTAATAAAACACTTTATTCCTTTCGGATCACGAATAAAAGTATCGAACACACTTATTAAACGACTTATTAGTTTATTTGTTAGTCATGCATAACGAATAGTTCCACATTATGCTTAATTGCAACAATGGAATATTTTCCGTACGCTTCTCTCGATACCCACGCTGCAGCCAGCTCTGCCAAGCGCGCTGTGCCAATGCATTGGTTCACGACCACGACCGAGCGTAGTTAAGAGCCACGCGCTTGAGCGCTCTGATTGGCCAGTGTTTTTCGTTAATAACTCAAAACGAAGCTACAAACAACATTTTGGACAAGGAAAAAGTTTGTTTGTTTCATAATCTAGGGAAGTCACTTTGCAGTACAGTCTCAACATTTTTTTATATATACGATAAAAAGAACACCATGTAGTGATCTGACATTTTATCGAATTCTGGATGAAGAAGGAAAATGGTCCCAATGCTCCGAGTTTCCATTTATCTCGGGGTTCCATTCCCAAAGGAGCCGTCAACGTCGTCAAGCAGATCTTCCTCGAATTATTGCCGGAGACCTGACTTCGTGAAGGCGCTCTCGCTAGGATTGACCGCGTTAGGATATACCATCGAGTTCGATCAAATATAAATCGCGAATCCCAGCTTAGCGCGGTCCCATTTTTCGATATTGAAGTCAATCCTAGTTTACAGTCTGCATATACCTCGTGATAGGTCGAGGACTCTTCGAATCCGCAATGCAATGCAATGCAATACATATTATATATATTTTAGTGAGGAGCCAACGGGCACAGGAAATATTCCTTTGTGAAACTATGTAGATCCGTCGATCATCTTCGGTACCCTATCTTTAAAGAAACTATAAATGCAATACTTTCCCGTAGATATGCCTTGACACGCTGTTTGAAATACATAGAGAGTCTACCAAGGACATCGTACAAATAATTGCTTTGTTTGTGCTGAATTTATTCTTGACACTACGTTCACGGAACACGTCAATTTCAGGGGTTTCATGATTTCATGAGCTAAATTACAAAAACCAGTGCTATTATTTATTAGCAATTTTTGCTGACTTTTATTGATAGAATGATACCAATATATGTATACCCAAATCTATTTCTCCCTCAGCTCTATAATTTTCAAATTCTGTATGATGTATACCTATTTCTCCGGATACCCGCTTTAGTCATGAAATTATTTCTTCGATAACAAAGCTATAGGTAATCAAAAGGCAGATACTAAATAAAAATTGTAATACCACGGAGACATCATTCGACTGCGTCAAACCCAATATCAACCCGCAGCGGAACACCGGAGCAATGCAAGTGGTTATGGTACTGTACAGGCCTAAGTGCGAAAAGCAATAAGCCCAAGAATAAAGAACGAACTGCAGTCATTGACTTATAGTCGAAGTGTAAAGACGTCATAGAAAAGTTTCAGTTATTACCAGTAAATAAATAGATATAATAATATGACTAAATTGTTTTTAAATTAAATTAATCGTTCTTTTCACGAAAATACGTATTTTCTTTTACCCGTTAACTGGACTTGTAACTTGCTGAAAGGCTTATTTGTTTAAGCAATTTATGAAACATCTATATTATTTTGGTTCGTCAGGTAAGTGCCGGATTTATTTTCATGTCAATTTATACATATACACCACAAATCTGGATAAAAGAACGCATACATGGATATCGCCTTTTTAGTCGCGGAAATTAGAATGTATATCAGCGGGTTTTTTAATATGGAATTATTAATTTGATTAAAATCAAATTTTCTCCAGTGAATATGGCATATAATGTACTTTAAAAATCACTAGATTAAAGATCACTAGATAGTAGAATACGTACATCCGCACTCAAACATCATCGACACGTGTAATGTTTAAGAATATGGGACTATATAATGCAAATTATTGGAATTCCTGCGCACATTTGCGAATATATGTTTAATATTAAACGTAAAGATTGAAGAAGGTGGATCCTTAGTTCCGCGATAATCTGTACTCTACGAATTATTAAGACCAAAGAATTGAGAATAGAGGCTTTTACTTGAAACTAGAACGCATTACATTAATTCATTCCTATACCAATCATCTGCAGTAACGTCCCACAAAACAGATACAGTTTAACCGCTCAAGGTTTATCGACATATTGAAAGTTACGAGGTTGCATTATTAACAATCCTAGTGGCTCACAGTTCTGAGATAAACCCTGGTTCGTCCACGACAACCTTCCTAGTGGCTTCCAGTTCTGAAATAAGCTCTGGTTCGTCCACGCACTTCCTATCTTAGCGGCTCCCGGCGATAAAATAAACACCTGTTCGTCCGCATTAGCAAACTTTTAAATAACCGATTCTCGGCTCCGTAGCCGTGCTTCTTCCCTCGCCTCGTAACATGTAATTACTATTAATAATTCGCCATTGTCAGGAATATGTTGCCACTAAGAAGAGGTGTTTTCAAAAATGCTTAGAGGGTAAAAGGAAAGTGGCAATCTATGTTGGTCATCGTTAATCAAAGTTTCAGCGAGGGCAGGCATTACATTGTTTTGGTTAGTCATTTCTACACTAATTTTATTGCGCTTAATGGCATTTTTAACATAGGATATGTTATACGAGAGGTAATTAGGGAAGAAATGTAACGTTACGAAATCGCGTTACGGAAACGTGTAACGGAAATGACAAAATATTGTAACGGAAGTATGTGACACTGCGCATGCGCAGACACACGATCCTATACCGTGGAGCGTGCGACGTTTTCATTCTGCTAACATAACTTGTCGTCAAATTGAAGGCAGAAACAAAACAGACTGTGTGCAAAGACTCTGATGGCAGAAAGAAATCGGGCAGACCCTGCAACTTCAGCCATTTGTATTTTAAATGTAAAATTTAAATGGCTCAATTTGCTCGATGGTTTGGTTTTTGGTATGGCAGATTAGGTTCGTAGGTCGATAAGACAGGGAAGGAAGGAAAGACCCTCAAGAGATCGATCGATGTTTCACAATCCTTCGAGCGTGAGAACAGCTTATCCCGTCACGCTCAAATTCCTTCATATTCTATGTCTAAAGATTTAATGAATTAAGGGGGGTGGGGAAATACCTTTAGGCGGGTGAAAATGAGCTGATTTTCATGTATTTTTTTGAAAGGGAAAGGTTTGTTTCACATTTTTGAAACTTTGGATATCATTTATTATACGAGGGCCATTCAATAAGTAACGAGACAAACTGATATAGCTCCTAAACGCTTTCATGAACCAATAAGAAACTTTCTATATTTCAAGTTGGCATCCTTGTAACGACTTCTGGTCAGCTGTTTGACAAGATTTTGTAACCCTAACCTAAAATCAGTCAGTTCAAAATGTCAAGTACGATTGAGAATTGCACCGCGGAAGAACAACGTGCTGTGATCAGATTTTTAGTCGCAGAAGGTGTTAATGGCAGTGAGATCCATGCAAGAATGTTAAAAGTGTACGGAAATAAGTGTTTAAACCGTTAGAACATTTACAAGTGCGTAGAACAGTTTAAATGTTTGGTCCCCTTGAGGAGGCTCTACGTAGCAAAAAATTCCCGCACGGCCGTGCCGATGTTGCGTTCCAAGCAATAAGATGCGAAGCTTATGAATTAATTTTTAATTACATTAATAGTTCAGTTACTACTAGTATATCTATACATTTTATTCAATATTTTAAGTATTTGATAGAATTTTAATTCTTCGCGCAGTATTATCCTTGGTTTGTAGTATAGGAACCACTTACGAAATATAACGCTCATTGAGCTCATGTTTTAACAAACTCTAATGTTCCAAATATAGAGACAATGTTCTGCTCATTCCATTTAAAACCACAAGCCAGAATAGCAGAGACTTCTATATACAATTTTATTTCCGTTACTATTTGTTCTATTTAGACTCACATTTTGTATTTCATGGCAAGTAAGGATGCTTGTCACCTAGTACACTATTCTAATTAATAAAAAAAAGAAAGCAGACATCTGTATTTGTATTGTAACGTCAGTATCTTTTTTAAAATTACAGATATCTATTTTGTAGGTGATCATGAAGAAATTTATTTAAATATCTGACGATTAAAACAAATATACTTAATTATAAAGTACAACAACCACCTTCGATCTCCCTAATATAATTATATCTTGTTAATTTATATATATTTTGTACATATTTGTACAGATATATGTATTATTCCTGAATATTTATTAATGGTTCTGAAACATAATAAATTGAACATTAATAAACTTTGTTTTTTAATTATATGTAATAAATGCCTTACAATAAAAATAAAGATACAATGTGTCTGAAATATGTCATGTTTGGTCTCATTTTAATCGGAAGAATTTCAACAATATGTTTAAAAAGTTGGAAGTCGAAAAAACTAAAAATGAAAAAGTTAAGTGTCGTTTTTATTATAGCATCGTGTTGCATTTGTGTAATCACACCGACACGGTGGCATTTAAATTTCTCGGCTGCCTCGGCCATCGTTCTATCCTTGTTTTTTCCTTTACAACCTAGCGACACCGACAAACGCGAGCCGCGAGCTTCGAGAAATTGGGGTCCGTTCTACTGACACTGTCTCAAACCATTTACAGTGAATCCTCGATATAAGCGAAAAACTTCTACGTGTATAAGCGAAGAGTTTATCCCCACCACTGAGGGGTATACCCCTTGAGGCGTCCAGAAGTTCACTTGGCGATCAGTGTAACGCGATCCGCGGGCTCGGGTATATCGGTGGCTAATACTAATTGTACGATGAAACTTTGCTATTTCTCATCCTTTTCTTATGAAACCTTTACATAGCATAGCTAACAATTTTCTGATTAAAATGACACCAAACACGATATAATTTGGACTATATTTACTGCCTTAATTAACGATAATAAGTTTCGACCGTAGAAAAGGATAGCTAGTGAAAAAAAAGAGAAGCTGCGATCGTGCCAATCGGCAAAGATCAAAGGCCCTCTACAGTAATGTCTCGATTAGTGTATATACCTCGCTCGGGACCGAATGTGAACACTAATCGTGTGCAGGCACGATTCTCGAGCGAGTTCGGGTCGCCTTTGATGTTGTGGCAGCCGAGATACGGGGCAGCGTTCCAGGAAAGAAGCAAGTTTAAATACCCACGTACGTGAGACAATGCCTCGAGTCTCGGCTGCCACAACAACAACATTGAAGGTGACCTGCCGCTCGAGAAACGTGTCCTGCACACGATTACTGTTCGCATTCGGTACACTAATCGAGACAGCCGATTCGAATTTACTTCCAAATGTATAATCTCAATACTAATTACCTTATTGCTAACAACTAATATACACAGATTCTAGTTGTCATCGGAAACAATAATAAAAGGGAATAAAAGTATTAATACCACGTTAAGTAAAAATTATCCAAATCATATTGTGTTTGGTGTCATTTTAATCAGGAGATTGTAACGAACATTTTGGTGAAATTTCATTTAAAACGGACCAAAAATGAACAAGTTTTAATTTTTAATCTCGCTTGCATCAGTGTTGGCTCTGACCGATATTCGATCTGGGTTCAGTTTACATGCTCGGCGCTTCACGCTTCGCTGGTTCCAGGGGGGACCACCCCAAGTAGTGGGGATAGAAATGAACACTAATCGTAGACACAATTTTGAACACTAAACGAGACATTACTGTACACTGTTTAACATACCAATGTGAAAAATATCCGTATAGAATGAAAGTGAGTAACAAATAACAGAAAGTGCTCTGTATTATTGCTACAGATGGAAATGATCACGTGAGTGAATTTATTTCTTCTGGTTAATACCGCCTAAAAAAATACCGATACCTGGTTATGAACAAAACTAGTCCACGACTCTATGTATACTATATACGCGAACGTGTTAATGCGTGACCCCAATGTAATATGGTACAGTAAATATGGTCCAAATTATATCGTGTTTGGTGTCATTTTAATCAGAAAAATGTCACAAAACTGTTGGATAAAGTTTGATAAAAAAACAATATAAAATAAAAATGTTTCATCTTTGCATTAGTGCTATTTCACCGATACGCTGGATTTTGTTTTGGCTTGGCTGCTCGGTCCTCTTTCTTTACTCGCTGTCCTTTCCTACGTTCGACGCTGTCGGCAAATTTCAAACAATGTAGGAACTACACGATATAAGTGAACGTCCAGACCCGAGGTTTTCGCTTATATCAAGGATTCACTGTACATATTGATCAACAGAATATCATATACTGTATATGTGCACCCATTTCAAATTGGCATAGCACTGCCCTGCTCGGTTTGACAAGTGGTCGAGCTTTGTAGTTCGTTTAGTGGGGTGAGAAATCCCCACTCCACTTTTTTCATTTAGCTCTGGACGCACTATATATGTGCATATTCGATTAACTGGATCAAGTATGCACTCAAAGTCTAAGAACAAAAATAAATCCAATATTCATTTGGACATCCTTGATATCGGCTCTAACAAGAGAACCCCGCGAAACCTTACTCCCAGATTTGAATGAAACTTTGTAGGTTTATAGAGTGATCCAAGACAAGAATAACGGTATGCTTCATTCGTGCCCAATCGCCCTTTAAGGGTGTGAAAACTAACCTCAAAGTCATATCGGGTTTTCACTTTTTCGCGTATATCTCTTAAAATACATGAGATGGAAAAAAATGTTTTAGGTAAAAATGTTTAATGGTACAATGAGCGCTATAATTTTGCAGTAAGAAAATGAAATAACAATTTTTTGCGTTATTTTAAAGAATTTTTACATTTTTAAGATAACTAAAAATATTACGTGTTTTATTCTGATTTTAACCATGCATACTAATGTTACTATACACCATCGACTTATGCAGATACACGACGAAGATTCAGCGCCACCTACAAAGTTTCATTCAAATCTGGAAGTAAGGGTTCGCGGTGCTCCCTTGTAAGAAGCAGAGAGCGATATGATCGCTACTAAACAATTGAAACTAAATCGCGGGCTCGTCGACCGAGATCAAGCTAGTCTGTAGAAAACCTTAAAGAAGAAAAGGTGTCGTCCCTTAGCCTAATTAAATATTCTTTATTAAAACTGAATTGCCTCATCATCATGTATTGATTCCACCCATAACCTCATTCAATAGGCTCAATAGGCACATAGTTCAAGTGTTTTGGTGAACACAAAAAAGGCGACAATTACAACTTTATAAAACTTAATAAAAGTGAGTGTGTGAGTGCGAATAAAAATGAGTGAAGAAGGGAAGAAGAGCAAACGGAATATCAAGCCCTTAGACGGCGAAAAATACAGTATTTGTGTAAGAGACTCCGAGCTGCGAGCACCCTAGCTGGGCATCTGGGGTACGTCAGCGCGGGACCCGATAGCGCACGTACCCAGCGGACACCGTAGGATACCATAAAGAAGGCCCTTGAAGGCATTGCGTCGTGGGAACATGGGACAGCCCGCCTTTTTGGCGACCACGATGCAGCGCGGCATTCTTGTATCGATCGCCGATCGGAACAGTCCTGACGATAGTTTAGCAGAGCATTTAATAAAGAATAGCTGATATAAGCGTCTTAGATAGAGCAGCATTATCTATTTACGTGCACCAGCACGTAACCTACCTTTACCAGCGTATCATTATATTGTTATATATTGTATAATAAAAAAGAGGTGTCTTACATTTGGAAGTACAGGATTCGTGCATTGTTAGCAGAAGAGGATGCCTTAAAGGTTTGGAATGAAGAGCCTCCAGCTATTCTGAACAACGAATGGAAACGACGTGACAGAATCGCCAAGGGCATAGTGATCGAGTACCTTACGGATATAATGTTGTGCTTCTCAACGGAAAACGATACGGCTAAAAATATCACAGAGTAATTAGATTCAATATACGTGAGGAAAAGTTTGGCAACCCAGCTAGCAATTGAGAAGAAATTGCTGTGTTTTAAATTTAAAGAGGATACACCGCTTAACATTGCCAAATTCATACGATCCATTAGTCACCGCAATCCAGACTCAAGCAGATGAAAATTTAAGCCCCGCATGTGTAAAAATTAAATTGTTGGATTACGAAATTAAAATACGAAATGAAAAGGCTGAGACAGGCGCTAAAGTGCTGCACGTGGAGGCAACTTCTGATAATTATATAACTAGAAGGAATAAAGTATTTAAACCGAACTTCAAAGGAAAGAATTACCATTAAAATTACGATTTTAAAAATAAAAGAGTTAGTAAAAACTATGATAAAAGATGTGACCATTGTGGTAGGATGAACCACGAGAAATACAAATATAGAATGTTATTACGGTGCTCAAAATGTTCAAATTCAGGATCGAAACAAAAGTTTTCCTTTTATGATTGTAGCTACGGTTCTTAAAAATTCAAGTTACAACCAATTAACAAAACTAGATTTTGTAGCGCCCTGCATAAAGAGGTAGTGCACCGGGCGGCCGCCAGACTAGCGCCCCCGTCACCCTGCTTGACCTGCAACCCCGCTACCTGACCAACCCTTGTGCGCTTGCGCCCTGACTCTCCCCCTCCACCACTCGCACTGGCCCAAGACCTCCCGCAACGAATAAAAAGAGGCCCAGCCGATAGTTTTATGGACAAGTGGGTTCACTGCTCCTAAGATGCTCCCTTGTGTGGACATCTAAGGACAGGAACTAGTCAGGCTCCGGCATTGCTCCCTTGTGTGGACATATCCAGGACCATACGACACACTTGCTCCCACGTCAAGGAGACGCCAAACGAACAGCATACCTGTCAGGCTCCGGTATTGCTCCCTTGTGTGGACATACCCGGACCACACGGCACATCTTGCTCCCTACGTTTGGTTTCACTATTACACGAAACCATTATAAGTACCAACCAGTGTATCCGAGTAAAATATATCATTGCCGTTACTACTCACAAGTGGATCTTCTTTGTGGTCAGCCCGACCCTCTCAAGTAACCATTAAACAACCATCGTTACAATTTTATAATAGACTCTGGTGCTACAGATCATATTGTTAATGAAATAGACATTTTGACAACAGTAACATCATTGGAGAAACCCTTAAAAATATCTATTGCGAAGAAAGGAGAAGAATTACAACGAATTTAGGTGTGACTGGTTCCCTGGAGAAAGTATTATACGCACCTGAGGTGCCATGCGCCGAATCCAGGAGGCGGGAATGAGCGTCATTTTCGATAAAACTGGAGGCGTTATAATAGGAGGTGGTAAGACTGTGCTCACCGGTAAATCAAAAGGAAATATAATATGCGTAACGTTTACTGTTGAAAGAAATATGAATAATAAAACATATTCAAATAATATATCAGTATTAAATGCATATAAAATGTGGCATGAGCGTTTAGGTCATATTGGAAATTCTAAATTCGTCTAGATGAAACAAAATATCATAGTTCAAGATGCAGAATTAATAGATCAAATCAATCCAACTAAAGACCTTTGTGAAGCTAGTATATACGGTAAACAAGCATACTTGCCTGTCTCAAAAGAGAGAGACAGAAGCCACGCCATGCGACCTTTGTTCGTTATTCACTCCGACGTGTGTGGGCCAATCAAGCCTCCAACCATTGATGATAAGCACTATATTGTTACATTTATTGACGAATTTACTCATTACTCATCACACGGCCGTTTATCTTATTACACTTAAATCAGAAATGTTCAAAGTCTTCCAAGACTTTGTGGCCAAAAGTGAAACGCATTTTAATTCAAAAATTGCGTATTTAAATGGCTTTTTGTGTACCAAGGTTAATTCAATGTCACCTAAAGGCGGGTCCACACTTGTTACCCCGCCTCACACCGTTACCAGGATAAGTACCTAGTTGAGTGGTCTGGAAGAGGTTTGGGAGCAAATGTGGAGTGTTTCTTGCTTCCTCATATCGTTACTTGGTTCGGCTGATCGAGAAGTTGTCGGTATTGTGACCCGCTCCAAAGGAGCCAGTGAGCTGCCGTAGATGTGTGCACTCGTACTTGCGCCACTGCCAATGTGTTAGCTCCCCTATGAACTGCCGCAAATGTGTGGACTAGTCTGTGCGGCGCTGTTCCTATGTATTGTAGACTGTTTAGTCTTGGGAGATAGGGCGCATTGGGCCTTGCCCATGAGATAGTCCAGGTCCCCTTGGCGACGTAGGCCTGTTTATGACGCGGTCGAAACTAACGCAATTTTTGCGGAGTAATTTTTAGCCTTTCGACCATCTGAGTGCAGGATTTAGAAGGTACGGATTAAAATAAAAGAACACATGGTCAAGAGCCATGCAATTTCAATTGACACATCAGTTTCCCTTTTTTAATACAATTAACGCCATTAGTATTGATCGACAGACACGATAGAAATCAATGCCGCAATATATCAACAAAAAGTTCTTCGTGAAATATTTTTATAAGTATTTTTATATTTTTATAAATAATGATGATTTATTATATACGGCTTAGAAATTATTGTTATACTAGAATCACCAACTTTAATCAACCTAATCCGGCCAAAGGTAGCCAGAAAAGATAGAAATTTAAAGAAAGCTATAACTATTCAAAAGCGACTCAAGTACTTCCTTTGGAGCGGGTCACAATACCGACAGCGGATGGAACGGCAGAACCAAGTAAAAAGTAACGCCATGAGGTATCAGGACACACTTCACATTTCTTCCTAGACCTTTTCTAGACCACTTGACTAGGTAACGAATCCCGGTACGGTAACAAATGTGGACGCATTTTTACGTGCAGAAGTACAGGAAACGGGTGTCAGTAACGGGCCTAGGTAACAAGTGTGGACCCGCCTTAACAGTTCCATATACGCCCCAGCAAAATTCCATACCAGAGCGAATGAATAGGACTCTTTTGGAAAAAGCTCGGGCGATGATTCATGGTACTGAAATTAACAAAGAATTATGGGGAGAAGCTATATTAACAGCAGCTTACATAACTAATATAACCCCAAGTAAAGCCATTGCGGATAATAAAACTCCTTTCGAACTTCAGTAAAAGTCAAGAGAGCGAAATAAACGAGCTCGATAAAAGGCCCGATGAAAACATTGGCGCTCAAATTGACTCAAATTATAGTGGCTTGCGACGTAGCGCAAGAATTAAAATTAAACCTCACATAAATTATATAATGAGGAGCCCGACTATCGTGTTCATGCACTATCAATAACCTGCGAAGTTCCCAAATGCTAGGGTGAGATAAGAGACCGTGATGATAGAGTTCAATGGGAAAGAGCGATAAAAGATGAAATCGACTCCTTGATAAGTAATAATACATGGGATATAGTTGTGCGTCCAAATGACAAAAACATTGTTGATTGCAAATGGTTTTCAGCATTAAAATGGATGCAAAAGGAAATCCATACAAATGTAAAGCAAGATTATTTACAAGAGGTTTTAGCCAAAAGTATCTGGAATATTACAATGAAACTTTTGAGCCAGTTGCGCGAATTGCAACCTTTCGAATGCTGATTGCCTTTGCAAATCAACACAAACTATTAATTCATCAAATGGATGTAAAGACACCGTTCTTAAATGGTGTACTAAAAGAAGAGATTTATATGCGCGTACCGGAAGGTATTCAAACGCAACAAAGTCACGTATGCAAATTAAATAAGGCATTATACGGCTTAAGGCAATCGGCGAGATGTTGGTTTGAACTTCTCGACGAGGCACTAAAAACGCATGGTTTTCAAAGCTCCTCAGTAGATCGCTGTCTGCATATGCTTGATAGAAGTAATATTACTAAAAAAATATATTTAATCCTTTATGTGAATGACCTCTTAATAATAACATTTAATAAGGATACAATAAAAAACTATAAAAATTATTTAAAGAAAAAATGTCAAATGGCAGACATGAACGAGGTAAAATTATTTTTGAGAATAAGTATAGAAAGGAAAGGTGATGTAATTACTTTGGATCAAAGTACTTATTTAGAAAAAGTTTTAAACAGATTCAACATGAATGACTGTAATAGCGTAAGGACTCCATTGCTAGTCAAAATAGATGATACTGCCTTAGATTCAAATGAATATTATGAAGCACCTTGCAAAAATCTTATTATTGTGCAAGGAGACGATCTTCCTGCTCGAAGTATGTAATACGAGATCGTCGTCAAGTGCCTTAGCGCGATACGGGACTTGCTTATGCGTGCGGCGATCAGGGCACATGGTCCTACGAGGGGTCGACATCCCGTCGCCAGCGAGGGTTCGAAGGGCCCAGTCTTATTCAAGCGGTCTTAGGCAAACCATAGCCAACAAGTGTCACATACATTATTGAATAAACGTATCTTTACATTTCATCACGAGTCTTTCACATTTACTGGACACTTCCACCTCCTGCATTCGTTTAATGAACAACACTTATTGGTTGTTTAATGTATGCCATGTTATGCACATGGCCTGATTTATGCTTTCCCGTTAACTTGCTGAGCAGATTTCAAAATAAAAATAATAAAGAATTATGGCAAAGTCTAAAGAGGGTCTTAAGATATATTAAAGGATCGTTAAATTATCGTTTAATCTACAAAAGAAACGATTATAAAAACATTGTTACTGGTTATGTGGATTCCGACTGGGCAGGAAATGAATTTGATCGGAAAAGTTCAACGGGATAAATATTTAAAATGTTCGACATGAATGCGATCTGTTGGAATACGAGGCGACAAAGCTCAGTTGCAACATCCTCAACAGAAGTCGAATTGTATATGGCGTTATATGAAGAGACTAAAGAAGCCTGCTGGTTGACATCCCTGCTATTAAGTATAAAAATAGATTTAAAGGAACCGATAACTATTTTTGAGGATAATAATGGATGCATAGCAATTGCAAGTAACCCAACAGATCATAAACGTTCAAAGCACATCGATATAAAATATCATTTTTCATGAGAAAAAATTGAACAATAAACAATAATACTTAAATATATTCCTACAGGTAAACAGTTGGCGGACAGTCTCACTATAAGTCAATACCACCAGTTCAATTATCGTATATTAGGAAGAAGATAGGTTTAGCGGAAATCTAATAATTTTAATAATAATAAACATAAGTTTTAATGTGAAAATACTGGTCTGATTAGGATTTTCTCTGGGTTTCCCTAATCCTTGCAACAAATGTTGGACCAGATGTTGTTTCCCAGAAAAGGCTGAGAGGGGATGTCTTTGATTCATTTTTGAGGAGGCGTATTGGATTAACTGGATCAAGTATGCACTCAATGTCTAAGAACAAACATAAATCCAATATTCATTTGGACATAGCATTGATAAAAAGCAGAGGGCGATAGGATCGCTACTAAAACAATTGAAACTAACTCGCGGGCTCGTCGACCAAGATCCAGCTAGTCTGTAGAAAACCTTAAAGAAGAGAAGATGCAGTCTCTTAGCCTAATTAAATATTGTCGAGCTTTGCAGTTTGTTTAGTGGGTTGAGAAATCCCCACACCACTTCTTTCATTTAGCTCTGGACAAACTGTACTTAATGTGCGTGTGCGTTTTTTCTAACGTTAGTTATCGAAATCGTTTTTCTTAAAACACAATTTATCCACCTGAAAACGTGCTGTTAAAAAAACATGTTTTTCATACTGTTCCGCGGCAAACCCACGGAACCAACACGCGAAATCAATTGCCCACCCAATAAAAAGTCGGCTAACAATCTGCAGAAAGAAGAACCTTCAACATGCAGATGGTTAAGGCGTTTATGACGCGCTAGCAATAGAACTGTTTTTGAGGAAGCCACTTTTGTCCATAATCCGTCAGGATACAAGAAATTAAGCATATACGGCCTCAACAGTCAATTGCATGCGTCATAAACGTGAATTTCCAAAAGGGCCCACAGCTGTGCCCCAGCAGGCAAGACCAGGTCAAAACTCTGGGACCCTGGCGGAAATTCCCGTGCGTTGACAGGTCAGCCTAGGCGGTCAGGGTGCACCCCCTCCTTTGGAAGGCGCGCTTCGTGCGACAAGAAGGATGGGTGTGTCCCCGTCTTAAAAACACGCTCATTGGCATTTACTCCTTTTTTTAATGTCCAATCAGCGTGCCCAAAAGTCACTTCCAAGTCGACGTGATACGACACACTCGACGAGGAAGTCAGTTGTCACCAAGAACTCCAACAGTCGACACTCAGAATACCGTCGGTCGTTATTCAGAACCCCGTCGGTTACCAGTCAGAACTCAGTCAGTCTGCGATCAGAGTCTTACCAATCCACGTTCAAGGTCTAACACGGTTTCCATTCAGAGTCCAACACTCGTCTTTAGAAATCGATCACTTTACATTCAGAGTTTCACATTCTCAGTCAGAATTGTAACTCAGAGTTTCACATTCTCAGTCAGAATTGTAACCAGTTTAACTTCAGAATCTAAACAGTCCTACAGCCTACGTCTAAAGGAGTCTCAGACAGGGTCTTTCGCAAGAAAAGGAGACGACTCTTTCCTTCTTCTTGTCTGAGCCCAGAGTGCTCAGCGGTACGAGAAACAGTATACTCTCCTACCTCAAGACCCCAGCACATTAGAAAAGGAGGCTCCATACCACCTCCTTCTTCTTCTGTCAGTCTTTGACTCTGAAGTGCGAGAAAACAGTATTTTCTGCAAGACAACGGTGCTGACTTTGATTCGAAGGTAGGAGAAACATTATAATCGCCTACCTCAAGACATACGGGAAACAGCATCTTTCCCCAACATTATTTCACTAGATATTACACACTCAATAGATCCGTTTAATTATTACGTTTTCATTTATTATCAGTTTACTTATATTTGTTCAACAGTCAAAATTCATTAGTCAAATCCATATTCAACTCAATTTATCACCCCTACCTCCGTAAAAGGTCGTAGGGTCATACGCGTGCAACGGTGTCGATATAAATCGAAACGGAGATTTACAACCTCCGTATACTGGGCTCTCAACGCATCCTTTAGTATCATCGAAGCCGCGTATTGCGTAAAAACACATACGTAATAAAACACTTTATTCCTTTCGGGTAACGAATAAAAGTATCGAAGACAGTTAATACTTGACTGATTAGTTTATTTGTTATTCATGAATAACGAATAATTCCACATTATTCTTAATTTAAGACAATGTAACACGTTGTGCCAATGCGTTGTTTCACGACCACGACGGAGCGCCACTATCAGCCACACGCTAGACCGCGCGCTCTACGGTCGCCCTGATTGGCCAGTATTTTTCATTAATAACTCAAAAACGAAGCTTTGACCAATATTTGAATAAAGGAAATAGTCGTTCAGAGTCACCCCAGTAACCACCCATTTCCGGAAGTTCCCACAGTTACGGAACACCCTGCATTCTAATACTTGTACAGTATGTATATGTATAAATGTATAGGGTGCCCATTTTAATCTCTCAGAGCAAATATCTCGAAAAATGCGACAGATATGAAAGTATGTTATAGGTAGAAGTTGTGTGGGCATTTCATGGTGGGCACGTTGTACTGTCATTTATATGACCGCGCGATGAACTTGGGGTACGTTTACGCGTTATCCAATCGAGCTTGAATTTTTCTCAGATTAATGTTTTATTAATTGGAACTATTCTGGGGAGGTGCCGGAAAGAAAATTCAAAAGTCGAAAATAAGAACCACCCTAGTGTACAGGCATGAAGGTACGCGTCAGAATAATAGCTGTTGGAATCTTTCCATAAACTTTATTACACAATACAGTTTTGGCATATTTCTCTTTAGAATGGGACTTTAAGATTGAATCAATTCTTAAGTCGAAATTGCGTTATCGTCGGTGACAACGTCGACGTCAATTACTGTTACTACCTTTACCACCGTACTACATTTGCATAAACAGCCACGACTCAATCTCTATGCTAATCGACTAGCTCGAGTCTGAAAAGTATCTGCGTCAGGTGCACGTATCTAAAATCGTGAATGGATACGGACTATATAAATGTGTGTTTCTAAGTGGCACGCATTTTTTGTTCCACGCATGTTATACAATGTTTCGATGTTTTTGGATACTTTGGTTCCAAGACACTCCGTAAAATCTATCGTACACAGGGTGTTGCGTTTAAACACGAATAGTCGAATATTGTGTAAAAGGTTGTAGCTATAAAAAAACAGTTTCTACAAAAGTTGTCTGACTTAAAGGGGCACATGATACGGTGTGGATTATTTTTGCATAATTGCAGCACTGTGGGAGATTTAGAAGCCAAGACAATTTTTTTAAATACATAGCACCCTATATTCTTATACTCTTAATATAGTAGAAAGTGTTCAGACGAATACTTCCTTGATTAATGAAGTAGGGGCTTCCTCCCCCGCTCGAAGGAGGAGGAGATAGTGTCTGAAGAGAGTGTCCTTAGTCTTGTGCTCCTCCTTCTCAAGTTCTTGCAGCTCCTCGGTGGGCATCCCTTCCCTGCCCTCTAGACTAACACCTTCATCACTATCACTCACATTTAGACACATGGGCCTGCCCACTATTCTCCACTATAGGCAAAGCCTCAAAGTTCCTTTCAGTCACTGTTTCGTCACTTCAAAGCACCTTTGATGCCCTTGGCCTTTTTCTGCGTTGTTTTTCAAAAGATCGGTATACAACAGTTTTGCCTTTTCGCAAATCATTGCCTTCGATACGCTATTGCCAGCACCCTGTTTTTCTGTTATCTAGATCAACAGCAATTTCCCAAGATACTCTAATGTCCCTGATCTTTGTCGTAATCGATTTCACTCCCTTCGCAACGTTAGCAGATCTAATAACATCTTTGATTTATTAACGGCATACGGTATGCAGCAGCCAAGTCCCGGATACGCATGCCACCTTCATAGTTTTAAACAATCTTTTTAATCACAATCCATGGTGATCCTAACCATTTTTTTCATTGCTTGGCATTTCTCATTAAATTTCTTAGAAGTCATGGTTAATGAAATTACAACAAATTTTCGCGAAAAAACACAAAATTGCTTGAGAATTAACAAAAAGTTAGAGCGCGGGTTGTTCATAGAATGGCAGAAACAATCGAACTGACGATCGCGGGCAGTCGTGGCACAGATCTTACCCCATTTTCAAAAACCGAATACCGTCGATCGAGGACGTATAGTGGGTCCAGCAATAGAGTCAAATTGTGGAATGGGATCTGCCGATTGATGCCGCAGATCGGCAGGGCCGTATGCGATTCGCAGTTGTGGGATCCCATAGCAAACAGATCAGAAGACTACGACATATATAAAGTAATATGATCCAATTTGTATCATGTTTTGTCTCATTTTAATCGGAAAAATCGCAAGGTGTACGTGTGAGACAATACTAACGCAATTATTAAATTTTTGGTCCTTCTTAAATGAAATTTTAACAAAATGTTTGTTACAATCTCCTGATTAACATGACACAAAACACGATATGGTTTGGACAATTTTTACTTATCATGGTGTTAATAATTGGATTCCCCTTTATTATTGTTTCAGATAAGAAGTAGAATATGTGTATTATATATTTGCGATTATAAATTTGGAATTGTATATTTTCAGTAAAATCTCGAATAGTGCACTTTGTTCGGGACCGAGTGCGAACACTAATCGTGTGCAGACACGTTTCTCGAGCGAGTTCAGGTCACCTTCAATGTTGCTTAAATGCAAGGGGGCGAGAATAATCCCGAATATAAAATTTTAGCTGCGGGTAGTTATTAGTTTCTGAGATACATATGTACAGTAAAAACCCTGTAAACGCACGAAAATTGACTCCACATGGGGAATCCCCCTTGGCGATAGCGACGCTTGACGAAGGAGCGGTGTAATATGATCCGAGGAGGAATAGTGGTGTGACTAGAACTACTTCAACAGTGAAACTTTTTTATTTTTGACTTTTTCTTAATGAAACTTTTACTAACGTATTTGCGAGATTTTTCTGATTAAAATAAGGCCAACCACGATACAGTTTCAATTATATTTACTTGCAGATACTGACTAAATACGTACCACAAAGTCAGCATCAACAGGTTAATATAATCAAACTATATCTCATTTGAATCGGAAAAATCTCACAGATACATTGGTAAAAGTTACACGTTGAAAAATTAATTAATAAAAAAGTTTCATCGTTGAATTAGTATTACTCACACCGATACTACTGTTCCGATCATATTACTCTAGCCAATCTTTTCTTCCATTTTTCTCATCATAATATTGTCCAACTTTCCCATGACCAGGGCCAGCCCTGGGTTAGACGGCGCCCTGCTGCGGAGTTCTTTTATAGCGCCCCCATCCCCCTATATTATTTTAAAGACAATAGTGGCTAATTTTCCGGTAATAAAAATAATTGAAATTAAATTTGGTTTACATTGAAAATTTTTAAAACAGCATACACTTCATTTAAAAAGAAAATCTTGTAAGGCGGCCCCTTGCGGCGCGCCTTGATGCTGTGCATCACTTGCTTCGTGACTTGGACCGGCACTGCCATGACCATTCAACATGTGTACGAGACTGACTAGCCAATTGTGAACAGTTCGAAAAACTGCTTGCAGAAGATGTTTCTAACAATTGAATGTGTCTGATTTCGATAAATGTACAGAAGAGGGACAAACTCACCGATTTCAATGATTTTTAAATATGTTGTAGAAATCAGTATTCTGAACAATTTTTGAACAATAAACCAGGGTGTACAGCATGATAATTCATGAGACGTAGTATCGTCTCGTACACATTCCATTCAAGATGGAACACAATTTTATATGTAATGTTTGTTCAATAACTGCGTTCTGCATAGGATGTTTAATTATCTTATAATAAGTGTATAACTTTCCTGTTACGCTTCAGTGTTTTGCTAACAAAATAATGTCTAACCTAACAATGCCCTGCCCCTAACCTAGTTTTTCTGTTCACTTATAATTCCTTACTGCAACGTAACATATTGTAGCATAAGCACATTTCAAGTAATTAAAATGTACAATGAATTTTCAACGCTTGCACTACAGGCAGCCTTTCCGTTTGAATTTTAAAGTTCCACGTAACAGCTGACAATTTCTTTCCGCATTCAGAATAGAATAACGAAATAACAAGCAGCTCCCTCTCGCCTGTCGCTATTACCATTTCTGTGCAGGAAAAGGCTGCTGTAATACCGACCTGCCAAATCGGCGAGGTCACGTGGCGTGCCTACCCCCTTAACTCACGTCTTAACTCACTATAATTTCTGGCTTGTCGCTTCCCAAGATCTGTAGCGAGGACGCTGGCGAGTCATCCCCACCACTGGGGTGAGGGGGGCTGGTTATGAGTGGGCGGAGCAATCCGACACCTTTTGGCTAGCCGACACGTCGCGGCGGCTGACTTAAAGATTAAATGCCTTCGTATTGATGCGACAACACTAATGCAACGTTGAAAGTTTTTTATTGTTACTCATCGAACCATGTGGTTAGTTAAAGAAGGTACGTTTGTACCTTCCCTGCCAAGATAGGGGGCGCTGTTGAGCGGCCCCTGGCGGAAGTTGCGACTTGCATGAGTTTACCGCTGAATTTGGAAAAACCCATGACTGTCTCGGAGACGAAAGTAGCCGCAAACAAGACATCAAACGATGGTCGATTGTTTGTGTCGTCAATACCTTTGCTCGTTCCACAGTGGTGTTCAATCACCTGGATCGTTATACGTTTGGAAACCGAGACGGACTTAAACACTTCCGTTTTAATTTTAATTCCGAAAATAGGCAGCTGTCGCAAGCTTTTCCGTTTATACCTTACGTAACCTACGCAATAAAATATGATACAATACGATAGAATCAAATTTTTCCGTATCTATATAAAGTCAGTATACACAGTTGTCAGTTGGACAAAAGTGTAAATATAACTTATGAAAAGCAATTTATTTAATAACTAAATACCATGAAAATTGTTTCAAATAATCCAGTTCAATTAGTCTGATGAAAAATACTCATTTTGTGTTATTCATAAGTCTTTCTACAAAATTATTATTCATTTCATTCTCTGTACTCACAAATTGCTGATTTCATTTCCTGAACTGACGAATATTTTGTATTATTTTTATAAAGACAAACGGCGAATGCCGGTCATATAGTCTCAATAAGAATCCATAGCCTGTGTCACTCATTTTAAGTTTCAGTTATTGCGGTTCCTTCGCCTTGCTCAAATACATACATACTTGCAGTATGATGGATCGGGGCATCATCTTTCTGAAATTGGAATGTCATATGTCATGCTGTTGAATAACAATTGAGCAAGTATGAGCATAACGGTACCTGATATTATTAACTAATTATTTGGATTGAAATGCAAGCAATTGAGAGCTCTCCAGATGCTCTGACATCTCTCGCACCATTAACCCTCCGACAGCGGTGACTCGTGCAGCGAGACCGGAGTCAATTTGACTCACACCGATATTTCACTACCGCATATTCACGGTCTCCCAAACCCTCTCCGATTTTGTACTAGCACAGTGACGGTTGCTCGTGCCTAGACCCTCATCGATACATTGTATTCTAATCGCTTTGCGTTCAGGTATTTTTTTCTTTACTACATATAGGATAAAATAATCATTTCATGAATTGTAATAAACATTATTTTTATTATAAATTTGAATTGCTACATGGAATACAGACAATTTTACAAACAGAATGGGTGTTTTTACTTACACACATGCCGTCTACGTTTAGTACATAGTTTAGAATATCTACTATTACTGGCGATACAAAGACAACACCTAGCACGCTTCTGACCGGCTACTCTTCTTGTTTTTACAATTTATTCGATGATTCTTCAAAATTGTAGGCGTCTTCCGGAAAATCACCAAAAAGAACTTGCTCCTTTGTTCGTAACACACACATTGCATTAACAAAAACAACGAAGAAATAACAACAAAAAGTTTCTTTCGCAACATATAAGACTCAAGTAAAACTGAAAACTATAAAGGAATTCGAAGAGAGGTTGGCTCAAGTCGCTGGTCGTCGCAAGAATAATCCCTCGCTGCACATTTGTTTCCATTCAGCCAACAGAGCCAACAGAGCCAAGAAGAGTTTTTCTTCTTCCTTGACCGAAATGTTGTTTGCAGCTTCGTTTATTAGTTATTAACGAAAAACACTGGCCAATGAGAGCGCCCGCCGGTCTCGCGCTCAGTGCGTACCTCTCAGCTGCGCTCGGTCGTGATGGGGGCATCGAGGGTAGTTAAATTAAAGATAATATGCTATTTTTCGTTATTCATTAATAAGAAATAAACTAATAAGTCGTTTAATAACCGTGTTCGATATATTTATTCATTATCCGAAAGGAATAAAGTGCTTTATTACTTATGAAAAAAATATTTTTTTTAGCAGTAGTTGGTTTTTCTTGATAAGCTATCGAATGGCACCTCACAAGTTGAATTTGGTTTCGGGACACATTTGACCCCCTTATCCGGCTATAGCTTTTATTCCTCGCGCTCTGCATCTGTACTTCACTACTTCCACGTGGTATCACCTTTATTTGTTTTAATAGTAGTCTATCATTGGATATATTATTCATTTTGTATCATGGTTGTTTCTATATAATCGTACTGCATTAATGTGTACTTTGAAGATAGTCGATACTTATGTACTTCCTTCAAAAGTAGGAAGGACGCAAACATTATTTGACCGAGTGGCAGGATATGAAAACTAGATGTCTTCGCGCATATGAAATCGGTCAAGCTAGTTGGTGGGATCATATAAACTAACGATAATCAATTTGGGAGCTCGAGATAGTACGTGTTTGCTTGTGGGTCCATTCGGGAGTGCAGATCAGCGGAGGACGACGTCAACGCTATTAGCATCGACATTAGCATTAGCATTAGCATTAACGCCAACACCAACGGCAACGTCATTCTCGAATCCTCCTCTCTATTCGCCCGTTGTCACCTATGTACACGCGTCCACACAAAAACGCCGGCTGCTTGGCCAGACGGATCTTCTACGATCTATGTATACAGAACACGTTTACCACCACACCCGAAGTCCTCTGCCTGAAGAAACTAGTACCAAATTGTTTAACTATGAAATCAGTGTGTGCACAACATACCAATGCAATAAGACGTCTGTATTTCATGTTTGTAATAAATCTTCTCTTTATCAATTTCTTTATGCATGGTATGTATGTATGTACGATTGGCTTATATTGCGGCCCGTTTCCCAAGGTCCACTTACTTGTAACTTAGTAATAATATTTATAATTACAATACAAAAAGTACAGAATATCGCTAAAATATAATCTCTATGTCTTTACGTTCTCACGACCAAACGGAAACTTGATCTTCTTCTGTCTTCTTCATTTTCTCTGTTGATTCCGATCGTTCTTTATGCAGGAGGTATCGTCACATAGTAAACAAAAAATGCTAGACGAATATGTAAATCTGATAGTAATACATGTAGGATTGAACCGGAAGAGGAACTGTCGTCTATCGCGACTCCCGATCACAGTGACTTAAAACAAACTTTTTTTCTCGCGCTCTACCGCTGCATCGGTTTCATTTGTTCACACATTTACATACACGCACGCACACACACGCACACGCATACACACGCATTATACACACAGTAGCTTTCTGCTCGCTTCCATTGCTCATACATAATTGCTTTGTTCGTTTAGTTAACGATACTGTTATCCAAAACATTACTAACATCTGCTTGGAGGCATCTGTCTAATTTGATCAAAAAATATTAGTAACTGGCAAGATACAACTTTGGTGATGTGCCCTCGTCATCAACTCAAACGACAATTGCTAAATCTGATTCAGGTTAGTGGCAAATATGGTCGTGTTTACGGTACAAGTAATAGATAATTAACGCTTTCGCGCGTACGGCCATACATGTACTTACTGCCAGACTAAATCTGTTCTGGTCAAATAGAGTCCAAATATACCATATGACACCCAATTATTTATTATGGTTTAACTTATCATTATATGCTTCAAACATTAGTTCAGAAATTTGAAAGGAAAATTAAAAGAAAGGACACAACACTTACGTGCACTGATTGTGAGCGCCGGCTAAATTTTTGGGACCACTTCCTTAGTTGTAAAACTATCGAATAGTTTGTTAACGAATGATTGATTCGAAATCAAAAGTATAGAGACTAATAGTAACTAACTTTATTTCGATATGTCCTATCTTGAATATATTCTTATACCTTCAACTCAAAATCATTAATTAGTCATAAATCTTTTGTATTATTTCATATTTCCCGTTAGTATGCGTACCAAAGCATATAATCAAGCATATACAGGCTAAAAATTATAAAGCGTTACAGACGAATATCTCCAAAAATATTGAATCTACGCAAAAATGTTTCAGATGATAGTTGTTCAGTACCGAGGGGGACATCATGTGGTGGGATTTTTATTCTTCCCAGTGGACACTCCACGGTGAGGTGAAGGTCAACTTTCTTTTTTTAAATGGAATGATATGTTTTTTTTATCCACCATGAAATAGTGCGTTTTAAGACGAGTTCAATGACCTGTGACTGAAGGTCATTCAAGGTCAAACTTTCAGGGAAGTGCAGAAAAGGTGTGTCGTTTTATTTGTACTTTAGTGTTCAAAATGATTCCCTCTTACTTCAATGCACGTTTATCTTAGCACAAGCTTCGCGTATTCTGACTTCCATGGTAAGTAATCCATCACATAATTGGGGTAGGTTTAATGGACATTACGCAGTTTTTAATGTGACCCCATAGAAAGTAGTCGAGTGGTGTTAACTCCGGCGAAAGGGGCGCCCCGACTACAGGACCTTCTCGACCTATCCACTTTTCTGCAAAGATTTCATTCATTCCTGTTCGAGAGCATACTGCATAGTGCGGAGGCGCACCGTCATATTGCATCCACATAACGCGTCTTTTATTTAAAGGTACTTCCTCACATAATTGGGGTAGTACATTGTGTAGAAAGTTAACATAACCTTGCCCAGTTAAAAGTCCTTCGAAAAAGTTCGGGCCCATGACAACATTTTCGATAATGCCGCACCAAGCGTTCAGGGTCCATGGATGCTGAAACGCCGTTGTTCTCATCCAATGCGGATTTTGAGCTGCCCAGTAGTGCATGTTATGCCTGTTTACAATGCCAGTATTTGTAAATGTTGCTTCATCAGAAAATAGGACGTTATGTAAAAACGAAACATCTTCAACTATCTTCTGATGAATCCAATTGCAGAAGTCCAATCGTTTGATGAAATAGTCTCCGTACAAATCCTGATGCAATGTTATGTGGTATGGATGGAATTTGTTGGAATGTAAAATGCTCAATACAGTTATTTGACTAATTCCACGTTCTCTTGCAATTTGTCTACTGCTTGCATGAGGATCCATGTTAATTCGTGCCGATACATCAGTAGCGACGTTATCGTTAGCCACAGTTCGAGGTCGTTTTCTTTTCACTTGCGCAGAACCTGAACGGAGAAAACGCTGTTCTAGTCGATTAAAGTAGTAAACCTAGTAGTAAATAGGTTTATTTTCCCTCTTTCCCCCGTTTCTATCATTCCTTTATCCGTTTTTGTTTCCTCCAAAATTAGATATGATGGTATGTCGAAGTCCAGACCTAACGTCCACCTTATGTATTTCTCCTGTATTTTCTCTACTTCTTCTGCTTCCATTCATTCCCAGATTTCTGCCGCGTACAGCAGGATACTTTTCACTATGCTTCTGAATGTTCTCATTCTTCTTTCAAAGTTGTTCTTGAACATTCTTTGCCCTATTCCCCATATCTGCGCCATGCTACTCCTGCTTTCTTTGTGACTTCCCCTTATATGCATCTCTCTACTCCCGTTTTTCTGGAAATTATACCCCAGGTATTTGAATTCCTTTACTTCTTCCAGACTATTCCCCTCCCAGCTCCATTCTTCCGTCTTTTTCGTTCCTCTTCCTTTATGGAAAATTAACACCTTTGATTTCTCTGCGTTCAGTTGCAACCCTTTGACTACATACTTGTATTATTAGTATTGTTTATTAGCTTTGGACCCATAAAGATAGCTTTTTACTCATCCAACCCTCTTTCCAATTGCAAACTCAAATTTTACACATTACGATGAAAGAACTCAAGGCGACCTTTACATTTTGGGAAAAAATAGAATAGCATCAAACAAATTGTTGCATCGTATAGTTCTTTCGATTCCATACAACTTTTGTTTGAAACCTGTTATCATATAACAAACTGTCCACAAGCAATTTTGGTGGCACACTTAGGTGAACCACTCTGTATACTGCACTTTGTAAGAGATAAACTATAACATAATGACGAAGGCAAGTTAGTCAGAGAATGTGTTTTAAAAATTTTGTTTATTGTTGGTAAATTTCAGCGGAGAATGTAGAAAGGATATATTATATTAAAGAATGAAGAGTCATATATTGGTGTCATTTTGCATATCTACTGTATATATGTTGCCGTGCCATACCACCGAAATCGAAGGGACTTCCCCGACAACGGACTATAAATTTCATAGGAATGTCGTATGGTGCAGCATGGCAGAGTTGTAAAACGGTGATTTATTTACAATGCGTACTAATTGATTTACAATCACGGCGAGGATCGCATATAGCCAATGGCATTTCACAGCAACGAATTGCCCAATCCCCAATCCCCACACTCTATACCTTTCCTTCTTTAAAATTCAATCTATGCATCTCTGTCTTCGCATTGGTATAGTCACCCGAGACGACAAAACTTTATGTAATGCGTAAAATGGCGTAATGTCATTTTCACGATACTCGCATAAATTCTAGCCCGATATTTTATCGAGCAAATTTTAGAATCATTTAAATAACTAATTGCGTTTTAATTTGGTTTGAATTTCATTGCATTTTCTTTGTACAGGTTCTATACATTCTGATATTTCACATCGTGTTTAAAATTTTTTGAAAAAATACTGTATATTTTCCTGATAATTGTCTAGTTTGCCACATTTGTTAGTAAATTTTTATATTAATAGTCAGTTCCGCGGAGAAAAATATTAAACTAACTTCATTAGTCCTCAAAATTGATTAATTCATACAAACAAGTTTAAAGGTCATGATATACAAAGTGTTTCGTTTAACTAAGAACAGTAGAGTATCGGACAATAGACTGAAGCTACTATAAAACAAGAAAAAGTCAGAAATGTTGTTTGATATAAAGGGCAGCATTCTACATATCCATAATTCATTTATGGACGGATTACTGGTGGAGATTTTAAATTCAAGGTAGTTTCACGAGTCGTTTAATAACTGTTGTCACAGGCGAAGATGAAGAGAACAGGTTTTTTAAAAAACAAGTATTACTTTATTATGGATATTGTATTTACAATGCTCTTGACTTGGTAACTGATGGTGATGAACTCTAGTTCTTGAATGAATCCTTTATGCGTTCTGTCTATGGGCTTTTATAGCATTTCCTGACTGCGTCTTAAAGGGGTAGACACGGCACGTGACCTCTCCGATTTGGAAGGTCGGTATTACAGCAGCTTTTTCCTGCACCGAAATGGTAATACCGACATGCGAGAGGGAGCTGCTTGTTATTTCGATATTCTATTCTGAATGCGGAAAGAAATTCCCAGCTGTTGCGTTGAACTTGAGATTTGAATGGAAAGTCTGCTGGTAGTGTAAGCGTAGAAAATTCATTATACTTGAAATGTGCTTATGCTACAATATGTTACGTTGCAGTAAAGAATCATAAGTGAAAAGAAAAAATAGATGACGGATATTGGATGTCCCAAAAAAAAAGTTCGTTAGATTAGACATTTTTTTGTTAGCAAAAGTCATTGAAATCGGTGAGGTTGTCCCTCTTCTGTACATGTACCGAAATCAGACCCACTCAATTGTTAGAAACATCTTCTGCAAGCAGTTTTTCGAACTGTTCACAATTGACTAGTCAGTCTCGTACACATGTTTCAATGGTCACATGAAAGTTTTGGACAATATTATAATGACAAAAATGCAAGAAAAGATTGGCTGTAGAAATGGACTATCCCCTCCACGTGGGGGGAACCCCCTTGGCGATAGTGACGCTCGACGAGGAAGCGGTGTAACATGATCCGAACCAGAGTATCGGTGTGACTAATACTAATTCAACGATGAAACTTTTTTAATCATTAATTTTTTTACATGTAACTTTTACCAATGTATCTGTGAGATGTTTCTGATTCGAATGAGACCAAACACGATATAGTTTAAATCATATTGACTGGTTAATACAGACTTTGTGGTACGTATTTAATTAGTATCAACAAGTAAATGTAACTCAAACTATATCGTGTTTGGCCTTATTTTAATTAGAAAAATCTCGCAAATATGTTAGCAAAAGTTTCATTAAGAGAAAGTCAGAAAGTAAAAAAAATGAACACATATGGGACTCGAACCTAAAGAAAAGTTTGCGACGGCTCGAGACAAATTCTCCGCTCGAGCCGATTCATTTAGTTAGCAGAGTTAGCTGATGATCCGCATTGTAGCACATGTGGCAACAGCGCGACTGAAGTCTTGATAAGTTGCGGCAACTATGCCTTACTTGTGTTTGTATTCACGCATCACGTATTCACGTATGAATCGCCGTTCGATACTACAAATAACCGTACAGGAGTACGAAAAAAATCAGGGAGTCAACTGTTGACTGATTTGGAGACATTTCCTTATTATATGTTTTATACAAAATAGTCAAAAGAATGAAAAAGAATAATAAGAAGAGCAATAATTTCAAATAATTGCTGTAGCTACCAAATTCTGAAAATATGATATCAGTACATCAATACTTCCAGTATTAGTAAAAAAATAAAAAAATATAGCCATATAATTATAACATAAATTCGACAGCGATTTCAAGTCATGGATGTGTTACAGTAAAAGCGTTTAGTAAATTTATACAGTTCCCAGTCAATGTATGCCCAAAATGCATATAACGTAACCTAATATTGTACGAAAATGCATACATTGACTGCGTCACGCTTTTACTGTAGCACATGTAACAAGCCAACGCTTCAGTTTTGCTATGATTCTACGTTGGCAGCCCTCCTGAGTAGGCGCCATCTTGTCAAAACTACCTGAACTAAATTTGTGACGTCACGTGCTCTGTTTTAACGGCAATATGGACGACGGACGGTGAAACTCGTCTGTGGGAATGCATTTAGTTGGATGCAAATGAAATCTTTATATGACACTATTTTGAGCTCGGAGAGGGCTCATTCGAAAGAGGAAGGTTCAGCGCAGTGCGCCAGATGTGTTTTTGAACGAGGTTGTGTCTTTTAGTGAACTAAAAATACTGTTATTCTGCTGCTGTATTTTGTCCATTTTTTCTTACACTTTGAACACTCATATTATTAAATATCAACACAATCTCGTTCAACCATCTAACGCGCTTGGAACGAACCATGAATTTCAACGCGTATTCGCCAAAGACGATGAAGCTCTGATTATAGCTAGTAGTGCAGTGATAATTTTAGCTTACAATGAGTTATGTGTTTTCCTTTCTTTAAAAAATACGTTGACTGAAGAAAACACACTAGTCATTCGTGTCCCCGATGCGCTTTTTCCCGAAACCATCCTGGAAAACCCAGGAAAGGTCCGCTCGCAGAAATAAAGAAACGTGCGCGGATAAGGCGGTTTATCCGTTGTAGTGACATATGTGTAGTGACAACGGTCATGGCGCGTAAGAGGTCTTCTCGTCGCCAACAGATCACGCTACACGCAGAACACGGCATTTAGGGGCAATTTCTGGTTTCCACGGTTAGTGGAGAATCGGCGACAGAAGCCGATCACACAGGGCGGTATCTGCCCTTGAAGCCGTGTTCTGCGTGCAGCGTGATCGGTTGGCCACGGGACGACCTCTGACGCGCCATGACCGTTTGCACTACATGACGCCTACGTTCGTAATGTGGGTGTGCGTGTGCGTGTGGAACAAGTGCGAATCAGATTTGAATCGATCTCCAAGACGGGCGTTTCGGGACTTAAAATTGTTAAGAAAGGTCAGGATCGTCACAAAGACAAAGTGTCAACGGCCCACTTCCTTCCAAGAACATTAATTCGTGGACGAATGGGTAAGTTTATTTAACTACCTTTCTCTGACATTAATTATCTAAACATTTTTTTCATTAGGAACAAAACACTTTATTCGTCTCGGATAATGAATAAAAGTATCGAACAGTTATTATACGACTTATTACTTTATTTGTTATTCATGAATAACGAATAATTACACATTGTTGTTAATTTAAGACGATGTAGCCGGCTGTGCCAATGCCTTGGTTCACGACCACGGCCGAACGGTTTTGAGAGCCACACGCTTGAGCGCGCGCTCGACAGGCGCTCTGGTTGGCCAGTTTTTCGTTAATAATTCAAAAACGAAGCTTCAACGAATATTGTGGCAGAGGAAAAAGTTGTCCCCTATCGAGGTGTATTGGAACAGGCATTCATATTTTTTGGTGAATTGCCATGCCCGAAAAAACGGTACGATTATGGTGACGAATCGGTGTCTTGCGCACGTGGTGACCGGCTAGTAGAGCGTTGACGAATTTATTGGCCCTTAAAGAAAGGTCGGCATTCTTTCCCTTTACAACTTAAGAACTCTTATACAATTAATGGAGAAATATTTTTGCAACATTAAGCAGACCGTTAGTGCGTCTTTCTTTTTCAATCTCTCAAATAACACACCACATTTTGTCTTGTTACATTCGCTTTACTTTCAACCCCGCTGCTGTGTCGGCTCAAATATAGGCACGCATAGTTACTCGAATGTCACTTCACTATTTGATAAACGTACAATGTATGTCACGAAATAGTTAATTCCTCATCTAAACCATTTTTTTCTAAAAAGTAAATTCGTACTATTATACGAACTGTGCACAACAATTTGCTCCATTTCAAAAACTAGGTCCCTCCAAAGTTTTTCGAGATAATACGTGCTGTGAACATTCAGAACATTCATAAAATTTAGCAATATAGAAGTTCCAATCTGTATGAAAATAGTTGGCGCAGGAGAATTATTTACTGGTTCGGTTATCTTAGGATAATAGAGGTAAAATCGAAGAATCGGGATTGACAGGTGTCATAAAACAACGAAATTCTCGATGCTTTCAAGCAGCAGCAACCAATATCCGTCGTAACAGTGTCGTTTTGTATCACGGTGCACGAACTCAATGGATATTGCTTCCCCGTGGCCGAAAGTTGAAAAGATACGAGAGAAGTTTCCCCCGCGTTGTATATAGACGACAGCCTCCCCCACAGTTCTTACGGGGTAATGGGCTTTAGAGTGCGGCGACAGCTGCGAAAGGAGATGAAGACAAAAGCGAGGAAGACACTATGCCAAGGTTCCTAAAGCGTCCCGGTAACAAATCATTCAAGAGGTAGCGAACTGCTATACAGTTCCTGCCTTTGACCCTTTCGTGTACACCGCGATTTATATACTTGGTTGTAATTGATTTTGATCAGATAGTTCATAGTAACTGGCTGAGTGTATTAATTCCCTTCACAAACATATGCACACTTGTTTTAATGTCTCTGGTAGCGGTAAAATATCATCGAGAATCACGGAAGATTCAAAGCGTCGAACACAATTTTTCATTACTGTCAAAGTCAATTATCTAACAAAGTTCTCTTAATTTATTGTTAAACTGTGGTAGCAAAATAAACATATACATATTATTGTCCATAAATTCTATCCCTAACAGACGAGGCTCTAAGTAATAGGTACATAAAAAGTTTCTTTGTAAGATATACATATTAAAATACGAAGGTCCGTAAGACTGTTGAGCCTTTCTACCATAAATTTCTATAAACATCTGAACCTGAACTCGCATTTCATGGACTTAACGTTACTGTGGTCACTAAATCTAGTTCCAAACTCTTAATGTTGTTGGAACCAATAAAGTTTATTGTCTTCCAGCAAAATCGATATAATCAAAGATGATTATACAGGGTCGGCCGTAACTAGTGAAGGCTCTGGAAATGAGGGGTAGCCGTGGTGATTCTGAACAACTTTTTCCTTTACCAAAATGTTGGTTGGAGCTTCGTTTTTGAATTATAAACGAAAAACGCTGCCCAATGAGAGCGCCTGTATAGCGCGTGCTCAGGCGCGTACCTCTCGACTGCGCTCTGTCGTTTTCGTGAACCAACGCATTGGCACAGCCGACTACATCGTCTTAAATTAAGAATAATGTGTAATTATTCGTCATTCATGAATAACAATTTAATTAACAAGTCGTTCAATAACTGTTCCATACTTTTATTCGTTATCCGAAACGAATAAAGTGTTTTATTACCAATAAAAAAAGTGTTTGGATAATTAATGCTAGAAAAAGGTAGTTAAATATACTTACCCATTCGACCACGAATTTACCTGCTTCGACGGAAGTGGGCCCTTGGCACTTGGTCATTGTTCCGATCCTGACCTATCTTAACAATTCTATGCCACGCAACGCACGTCTCGGCGATCGATACAAATCTGATTCGCACTTGTTTCTACACGCACACGGGCACGCACATTACCGAACGTAGAGTCATGTAGGGCAAACTGTCATGGCGCGTCGGAGGTCTTCTCGTTGCCAACCGATCATGCTGCACGCAGAAAACGGCATCAAAGGCCGATGCCGACCTGTGTGATCGGTTTCTGTCGCCGATTCTCCACTAGACGTGGAATCCAGAAATCGTGAAGTTATCGTGAAGTGATCGTGCAAGGATACTAACCCGGCCGTAACATCAACTGTTGAGCGTTGTCTAAGTCAGGATTCGCACAATGTTAAGCAAGTTAATTCGTGGACGAATGGGTAAGTTTAACTAGCTTTTTCTAACATTAATTATGCTAATCGTTTTTCTTAAAACATAATTTATCCACTGAAAACAGCCTGTTAAAAAAAAATTTTTTTTCATAAGTAATAAAACACTTTATTCCTTTCGGATAATGAATGTACGGATCGACCACGGTTATTAAACGACTTATTAGTTTATTTGTTATTCATGAACAACGAATAATTCCACATTATTCTTAATTAAGACGATGTAACATTGCCGCACGCTTGCCTCGGTACCCTCGATGCCCCCATCACAACCGATCGCAGCTGAGAGGTACGCGCCCGAGCAGGCGCCCGGCGGGCGCTCTCATTGGCCAGTGTTTTTCGTTAATAACTAACAAACGAAGCTGCAAACACCATTGCTTCCAATGGGAAAGTTCTTCACAATCACCCCAGCTGCCCCATTCCCGATGTTCCCTGAGTTGGCGGACACCCGTTCAATATATGTTTTATTGAATGTGGCACTATAAACTGCGGAGCAATACTAAAATAAAAACTGATAGTTAAAATACACTTCACTACGCACACAAAATAAAGGCTTAAGACCGCACCACGCAGGTTAGTTTTCTCAGTTTTTTTAAGATAACATTAAATCATATCACAATAATAATTATCATTGTGATCGCAATCGTCCTCGTCTGCCAGTTTCAACGAATTTCATTACACAGCCTAAGCCAATTAGTCACCGCCAGTGACAAAATTTGGGGTTGACTTATGAACAATAAAATCGTTGGTTTTTATTTTATTGAGGAAAATCTCGCTAGAAACACATATGAGGGAATAATGGATATGGTAAAATCAAAAGGAATGTTTGTGTGTAAATGACAAAACAATAGACGAATGAAAACAATTGGCTGTGCAGAGAATGGGCAGTATAGGAGTGACCACAAGTGTGTGCGGAAGTCTTTTGTCTCCATTCTATTTTTTATTATTTTAATTTACTTAACCAACTTTGGCGAAGTCCAGCCCTACGTGCACACGTTAATGTGTGCATTGCTACATATGTATGCGCTGTATTCGTTCCTTTGTGGGGGCCAACACCAAATGCAAAGCGAAATTCCAGAACCATCAATTACACGTGAAAAGTATGTCGTGCACGTGTCTCGAAAATTTTAACATTCTTACGGGTGAAGTCGAATCAGCAGTTCTGGGTAAAGCTACAACTTTGCATCAATGTCGAGAGACAACATTTCGAACTGCATCTCTAAATTGAAAGTCGTGTGTTTGATATTTAATGACCTCGGCTAACCTTGTATTATATGTATTTCTATACATTTTGAAAAACTGCAAGTAGCAGACCATTTTTGACCATATCTACTTCTTAAAACTATAATAAATATTCGATTCGTATAAGTCTCTTTGTCGTTAGTAAAAAAGGATTCAGCTGTTTGAATATTATTATGATTTTAAATAAATGTATGTATGTGACTTCGAGCGCTCGTACTGAAATTAATAGAAGATCGGCGTTTATCTAACGTGCGCGAGCACTGAATCTACATGTCTGTATTCGCGTCTTTAATTGGATCACGTTCAACTGCACTTAATGGTGGAAGAGTCCGTTTGAAAGCCAATAAACACCTTTCGTAGAAAATGGTATTTTTGAAACTGTAAGCTTGAGACAGACACAGATGTAAGCAAACAAGATGGCCGCCGACACCTCGTCATTTAGTCAATATTGAACGATTTAATGGTTTATTCACTGATATCACGCCTTTCCACCCTTCCTCGAACTAGCACAAGATCACAGAAATTGCATTTTGCAGAATTTATTACGTCTGGAAGAGGAACGCTCGAATCAACGATTTGCACTTATCGGACGTAAGAATAGTTCAATGATTCTCCGTCAGACACGTTTATGGTATATTTTATTTAATTTTATTACGTTATCATAAGGATCGATGGAAATACAAATCAGTTTGTTGTGCCCGGTATATTTATGCGACACGATATATTAATCGCGACTCAGCAACACAAGCAATTTAGGCCGTGTTCGACGAAACCGACCGGATGCGCTAGGAATTCGCTGACCACCGACTCAGCGATGCCTGCGAGGCCAGGACACCTGCGAGACGTCGCCCATCAACGAAGAGTCAGCGAATTCGTCGATCGCCACGATATAAAACCACGGGCAGATCAACCGGATTCATCATTCGATCATTAAAGTTAAGGCCGTCATTATACATTCAAAATCTGTCCCAAGTCTAATAAATCTCTTGTATTCACTCGAACACCGGTGGATACCAATTCTTCGTCGATCCCGCATCCATGACATCCTCCAACAATCGACAAGTGCTAACCGTGGCACAACAAGCTGCTAAATGTAATTTCTAATTTGACACCAGGAACGGCGATTCATTAAATACGTGAATACAGACACAATTGAGGCATAGTTGCCGCAACGTATCAAGACTTCTGTCGGGCTTTCGCCACATCTGTTACAATACATATTGACCATCAGTAAATGAATCGGCTCGAGCCGATATTTTACTTCCTGCCGGACATAGACATAACCGCTAAAACGCTGCAAACTAAAACATAAGGCGTGTTTTCCTGCACTCCATCTACGACTGTTCATTCTAAGACATATGAAAACGCCACAAAATATATTTCTTGAATGTTATAAATATTAAAGAGTACCATCATTGGCAACATACTTGAAATTAAAAACGGTAGCACAAAAAGCATTCTAAGTTAATATTTACGTACAATAAATTAAAAAATTAAAAAAAAATATTTTAAAAACATTTGCAAACAATTATTGATCATTGTCATATAATTAGTAATTAAAAAAAAATTAATGGAAAAAAGGAAACCTGAGGGGGACTTGAACCTACCAAAAAAACTAGTATGTGCTTAAGACCGCACGACCGAAGTGTAAACTTTGATGGCGGTTGTAATCTATTCTAAGTAATACACTATACAGGGTAGTTCAGAACTCAGGGAACATCGGGAAATGGGGGGTAGCTGCGGTGATTCTGAACAACTTTCCCATTGACAGCAATGTTGTTTGCAGCTTCGTTTTTGATTTATTAACGAAAAACACTGGCCAATGAGAGCACCGGTAGAGCTCGAGCACGCGACTCTCAATCGCGCTCGGTCGTGGTCCTGAACCAACACAGTGACACAGCAACCGAGCACGATTGAGAGTCGCGTGCTCGAGCGCGTGCTCTATGGGCGCTCTGATTGGCCAGTGTTTTTCGTTAATAACTCATAAACAAAGCTGCAAACAACATTTTGGTCAAGGAAAAAGTTGTTCAGAATCGCCCCAGCAACCCCCCATTTCCCGATGTTCCCTGAGTTCTGAGTCACCCTGTATATGAATAATATGAATATTATTATGGATGTTATGACTTGGACGAATCAGCAACAAGTCATAAATTAAGATTATATGTATAAAACCATTTATTTTCATTCGTTTTATGATTAGATCTAGAGTGTGTGCAAATATAACTATTTATCAATTATGTGTTTAATTTTGCTGTTGATTTGGTAAATCAATGTCTTCTTCAATATTACTATAATTTAAGAAAGAAACAATGGGCTTGTGATAACTAAAATACGATATAAATAGTTTTGATTGAAATCTCTCTAAATATTTCAAAAGAAATCCGTCAATTGTAGTTCCACATTTTGTTGTACTCTCATTTGGTTCACTCGACATATTTAAATCCAATGTTATTTTTAAAAAATCAATAAAAGGCATTGATTTTTCTTTTGAGAAATCAGCATTGAAATCTCCACTCAAAATCATAGGCAACATAGGCATGATGTTACTTTCGATTGGGCAGAGCAGACACTATTTTGCAGGCATGTCGAAAACTATTCTGCGTAAACTGTTTATGAAATTCTGTATGAGCACTGATGTGTCTTTTATAAGAACTGTAGGTCGTTGATGATCTGTAGGGTTGTGAATTGCGAGCAGGCGATTCATGCGCTTGATCTTCTAATGGTGCTAAATTATCATCCATGTTCATTTGGCGGTTTTCTGCGTCTGTTTGTGATAAATATTTTTACTGTTTTGTTTGCGTTTCAAGATTTTCTTCTTATGAAGGTCCTGCACAGGTTTTCTCATAATCATTTACATTTCCTGAATAATCGTTTACAACAATAGGTATGTTCATCTTTGTGGATGTTCCAGGGATCTGTGAATTATGAATCGTGGTTCTCTGACTCTTAATTACGAGTGGTGGATTACATTTTGAATGCCCGGGAATCTGTGACACGATATCGTCTAGAGAGCTCCCTTGCTATTTCTCTCTGTCGTTCTAATTTATTTTGTCGAATTTGTTTCTTACTTTGTTTCTTTTCTTCATTCTGCGAGACTAAATTCTGCTGTTGAGCTTCTTGCCGCTTTCTTTTACGGTGTTCTCCCTTGCGCGCATTAGCTAATTCTCTTTTCTGTTTCAATTCATCGTCGAATTGACAATTTTGATCCATCTTCGATTTTAAAAATTATAAAGGGCAACATTCCAAAAAGTTTACACTTCAAAAAATATTTATACACTAACCACAGCAGGGTATTGCGAAATTGGCCTTGATGAATTTTAAAGGGTGGGGTTGTGTGCCCGTTTCTGTGCGAAAGCACTCTGCTCGCGGTATAAAATTAATTGAAATTAACTCAAATAAATCAATAATGATTTAACTTTAAATGAACTTTTAATAACTTATTAATAATAACTTAAAGAAACTTAATACAAACTTATAACTTTAGATACTTTTTGTCGCATTCTTAGTTGACGATAGAGTGAAAGTCCAAACGATCTCTTTCAGCTCTTAACATTAAAACATCTCACGACTTTGTTTGTCGTCAATTAAAATTAACATTAGTTTTATAAATTAATTACAAATAATCCTCTTAGCTATCTATTTAATATTAACAGATAATCAATAAGTAACACTAATCCTATTGGCTATCCATTTATGATTGATAGCTAACCAATTAATAACGAGTGTTTTACGTCAAAGCAATGCAATTAAACAGCGACGTGAAGCGCTGTCTGATTATCGCTCGCTCGCATAAACTCGGCTCCCCCGAGTTTACCCGAATGAGAGTTCCTCCTCTGAGCGTGACGGATCAGACTCATTCGCTGCCCAGCAAAAAGTGAAAATCGTAGATTCGGTTATACGCCTCCAAGAACTAATAAATTGTGAAAAGTCGAATTTCTGTGATATTGTGGTACTTGAAGGAAGGCTGGTTGAGTGTGATATCAGTAAACCATTAAATCGGTCAATATTTGCTAAATGTGAAATGTGACGAGATGTGGGCAGCCATCTTGTTGCCTACATTGGTGTTCGTCCCAAGCTTACAGTTTCAAAAATAACATTTTTCTCAACGGATGGTGTTTATTGGCGTTCAAAAGGGCTCTTCCACCCTGCGAAGAAGTCTACCCGCGTGTGCTGCACTCACGAAAATTTAATTTATGCAACTATGGAGACAAACAACCGAATCTACGAAATCGAATGTCTCTCTCGCGCATGGCGTATCCGTGCATGCTTTCCATCGTCTGTGTGAATGCACGCACACAGGTGATGGCCCTTGGAGTCGGGGTCCTTAACTTTCTATTTGAACACATCTGGAAACATTAATCCCCTTAGTTATTTACCTCGGACCTCCAATCGTAGAGCCATCTTTGTCCCTTTTATCAATACAGTAAAAGCCGTATAACTGCACGAAAAATTGAGTGGATAAGTCCAGGGTGACTAGCCCCTCCACTTGGGGGGATCCCTCTTGGCGATAGTGACGTTCGACGAGGGAGCGGTGTAATATGATCCGAGCCGGAATATCGGTGTGACTAATACTAATTCAACTATTACGAGCCAGGGCTGTGGGCAACGCCTAGACCGGCGAGATTGATATTACGCAAGGAATATGGTTAAGAATTTGTTAGTAAGGTGCGCGGACGAACCTGATGCGAAATCAGGGAGCCGCTGGGATATTTGTAAGCGAGGACGAACCCGATGCGAAATCGGGGAGCCACTGGGTTGCAGTAGTTACCTTGTTTTGGATAAGGCGTGCGATCGAACTTGATGCGAAATCAGATAGTCGCAGGAAATGTTAGTTTGTCTCGTAACTCTAATTAATATTTGATACAACTCGAGCGGTTAAGTTGTATCTGTGGATACGTTACTACTAATATAAAGGAGTACGGAGTAAAGATAGGTTTGACGAACCTACACGATTTAATGGTGAACAATTTATATATATATATATCAGTTGTTTGTACAAATGTAATTGTCGCGAGATTTATGTAGTGTCTGAATTATTACCTAGAGCTGCACGGTGTTAACGCACTGGCGATGCGGGGTCTGAGAACGGATACAATAGTATACCGAAAAGAACTTCAACCGGACTTGCGGATTCTAACGGGTTAACTTGTGATCTGAATGGTGCTCTAAGCCCAATCTCACTGAATGTAACCTACTCTGTACGAACGTTACATGGCGTGAATCTACGCGTAACTGTGTAGCTATTAACCAAAGATGATAAAAATGAAAGGGTTTATATAGTCCCAAAATGCATGGAGGGGGGCGTTTTGGGTTTCCATATAAGGTAAGATCACGGAGAGCTCGTCGGGTCACTTAATCGGTCACGATGCAGCTAGTCAATATGAAAGGCCCTTATTATCTGTATATGAGGGCGAGAAAAATCTTTGGGCGACTTCCCTTCTGACGCAAGCTTGAGTGACACGTGCAAGAGCAGCGTACAAAGAGTATTATTCATACGTAACATACCAATAAAGCAACTCTCTGCCGTTATAAAGTAATTAAATAATTAAATAGAGGTAGAAAGAAAAGAAAGTCGACGATTTATACTAAACCTTGTGAGATAGAAAAAATCAGAGCAGAACATGAAGAAAAACGGAGAAAAAAAGTGAATGGAAAAACATGCAATCCGAATTTGAAAACAAAAATAGTAAAAAACACAAAAGCAAGTGGAATGAAGAATTGAATTGCATGAACACAATTATTTTACTTGGCTTCATTAATCGGTACACTTTAGTTGAATAAATAATTTTCCTTAAAGAAAGAAATGTTGTATTACTATCGACCCCATGCCGTGTTACAACCGTCCCTTACCTCGGGGCGGTTGTAACACTTTCTACGGTCTCGGTTTTTTTTATTAATAACTTGGATATTACTTGTCATAAAGCGAACATACTATATCTCAATAATGTCAGATAACTATGGAAGATGTCAATAGAAAATTTGATGTTGTTAATGTAATAGTTTTTGCGTAATCGTAGTTCAAAGTCAAATTGTTACTTTCGACCCCGGTCTCCCCTACAGTGGGATATTTTATAACAAACGACCTTACCCAAACGAATGCTACAACGGACAGTTTTTCGATTTCAATCGGAGCGCCTGCAACGAACGAATATGTTATAACGAACGTAAGGTTCGCTGAAAGAAGTCGAATTGGTAGCTCCTCATCCTCCTCTTCTTTATAATTTTGTTACAAGTTGACATATGTGTGCAGTGTATAAAATTTAAACCGATATCGTTACACGATAGCCCACTGTATTTTTTTCAATGGTTGACAAAAGTATGCAATACGCTGTTTCGCTTACCGTTCAAAATGTTCCTAGGTTTATGTTAGTTAGAAATATTCGGATGCTTTATCACGCTGTACTTCTTTGTTGCTAAAAGCAGCCTCAATGGCGCGTGCGATTATTCTATTATCATACGTTAAAACAGTTCGTAGCCAATAGTTAATGTGCGCAACTGTATTTAATAGATTACTTTAGTTGATTATCGATACATATTTTTATGGTTTAATGGAAATCCACCTAAATTAAGTGCAGAACCGTAAGAGAATTTATAAGAAATTTAGATTGTTTTAATTACAACGAAGTTTTTTTCCTCCAAGAGTCACAAAGTCCCCACTAACAGTTAAAAAGCCCTACTCCTTTGCAAAGATAAAAACTGACTGGGGTACAGAGGGCAAGACGCACGTGGCTCGCGAGCCACCAGTTCACTGGAGGTGGAAGAGATAAATAGGGGAGGCAGCCACAGATGGATCAGGAGCCGCCAGTTCTTTGCCTCTGGCTTAAATATCTAAATTTTCACAAAGGGATTACGTAAAACCCAATTTTCTTATTTCCTCGATTTCATAATCAGTTTTCATAATTATTATTACATAATGGATACTAGGCATACAGAGTTTACCCGTTCAAATAAAATATATCATTGATAAAATACTCTCAATTATAAACACTTGAAATGTAAGCTATAATTGTAACCTTCTGAAGTAGGATTAATTGCAGCAGTGCATTATTAAATTTCTGTATTTGTCTATCAGAATATTGAATAAACGACATAGACGAATAGGCTGGGTATGATGGGATAACTAATCGAAACATGAGAATAAGTTATATGTAGGCTGCTTTATCACAGGGAAGAAATGAACAGGAGCGTGTCTATGGCTACACGCGAAGCTTGAGGTCTGGATTGTAAACGCACTTTCTGCCCTTTCCACTTCGTCAGGTTCCTCAGAGCCGTGGCTAGAAGGGTGAGTCGTCGATGCAGAGAAGTCAGAAAGAGGTTAAACCATGTGGGCGGTGGCAGCACGGTCCAAGAATTCCCAAATGGCCGGTCATTGTGCTTCGCTAAAGGGTAAAAGAGACCAACTGAACGATCGACCAACCGACCGACCGACGGTTGAGTTCTCCTTCCCCTCTTTCCCCGTTCAAGCTCTGTGTCTATTGTACGGCACTTTGTGGTCAACCTTTGATTTTCGAGCGACCAAATTCCTTCGCATTCCACGTTGCATCGACCTCCTCCGTATCCCTTTTCACTTGATCGCCGCTATTATTTTTTACTTTCAGACTTTTTCATTTACTCTTTTTTTTCTTCCTTTTCCGAATCCTTTTTGTTCATATCTGTACTTTTAGCGTGTGTTCTGTTTTCCTGTCTCTCTGCTTACCTTTTTACTGTTTGCTGTTCCTTACCGCTACACCGCTCTACCGCTCTACGAACTGGCAACCAGCTTGCTCGCCCTTTTGTCTTACTGTTAGCCGCAAATCACGAAAGTTTTATGGCGGACCGTGCATCGAGCAGGTTCAACACAGATATTGGTCTCTGTGCTCTACCGTGATCTCTTGATTGAAAATCAGTCGCTGTCGAAGCTTGATTGCTCTACAAAGTTTCGTGACTTGTGTCCTCCTTAAATACTTACATGTTGATATTGTAACACGGTATCGTTCTTCGCTCTCGACATTTTGATGCATTTTGTGGCAAAAGCTAATCGATTTCGGTTACAATTCGATAACAACTGAATTATGTCGTAGCATATTATAAATGCAGCATAGAAGTCTTTAATAAGAAGGTTAACGATGTGCCAGAATAAATATTATCAAATAAATAAATAAAAATTTTCAACATATGTTAACATAGTGTATATGTAATTTCTCGTTTGTTTTTCATAACCATAACTCATATCACACTCCACAATTTGGTTTTTGTTATGCACCGTTAAAGCGGGACCACACTTGTTATCGCACCTCGCACTCTTAGCGGGATCTGTGCCTAGTCAAGTGGTCTGGAAGAGGTTTGGGAACAAATGTGGAGTGTGTCTTGTTTCATCGTATCGTCACTCGTTACTTGGTTCGGCGGATCGAGGAACTGTCGGTATTTTACCCGCTCCAAAGGAGCTAGTCAGGTGCCGTAGATATGTGCACTCCTCCTTGCACCACTGCCAATGTATTAGCTCGCCCTTGAACTGCCGTAGATGTGTGAACTCGTCTGTGCGGCGCTGTTCCTATGTATTGTTGACTGTTTAGTCTTGGGAGATAGGGCTCATTGGGCCTATGCCTATGAGATAGACCAGACCCCATTGGCGACGTAGGCCTGCTGCGAGTGCGTGCCGAGTTCGGTTTAGTCAGGTTTATGACGCCGTCGAAACTAATGGTATTTGTGCGGAGTAATTTTTAGCCTTTCTCCTATCTGAGTGCAGGATTCAGATGGTAAGAAATAGAATAAAAGAAATGGGTCCCACACCGAACCTCGTTACCGAAAACTGAAGTAACGGGTGTCAGTAATAGGACTAGGTAACAAATATGGACCCGCCTTTACAGACTGTCGATCACTCTCATAAAAATGCTTACTCTTTCAAATATCGCTTAAGAATTCGATAATCATACATGTGGGATTTAGAAGCGACCGGAATAGAAGCAGGGTAAAATAAGACAACCTGCGTGCCGCTAACTAAGTTTATTAGACACTCACGGATATATTAATATAAACGTCTCGGAATGTTCTCCAGCACAAACATCAACTCGACTCTGCTTAAACTCTCCCCCTTTACCTCTACTTCGCCTGTACTTCGTCTCTGACTCGCGCACGCATCATCAACTTCATATATTCTTTCACTTACAGCTTCCCTCTCATTCTATCCTTCGTTCGTTATCATTCATTACGACACACACCGCACACACACCCTTGCCACGTGTCACTGGTCGACCACGGGCCACCATGTACATAGGGACATTGGGGGGGGGGGGGGGGGGGGGGACTCTGAACAACTGTTTCCTTTACCAAAATGTTGGTTGAAGCTTCGTTTTTGAGTTATTGATGAAAAACAGTGGCCAATCAGAGCGCGCGCTGAAGCGCGTGGCGCTCAACATCGTAGCTTAACGGGCTGTTTTATGGCAGGGCTTTCCTGAGTTGGACTACGTGCCCTTCTGGTGACGAAAAGCCTTCGAACCTGCCATAAAACAGTTCCAGCAATAAATTCCAAAATGTTTCCACCTTTCCCCACTCCTGCCGACATAATTCTCTAGAACATCCGACAGAAAATACGTCTCTTAACACTCCACGAGGACACGACAGAATACGCGAACCATATAATCCGAAAACGTCGATGAGAATAACGATACACAATTCTTATTAACTTATACTCGACCACCGCGATCACTAACGAGGCTCAAGTGATAACGTCACGAGAGTCAGCGCCATCGAGCAGCGTCGCGATACAACGGAACCGGGATTTACGACCCTGCGAAATTGTATACAAGAATTGCGGTGTGCGAGACATAACACTAACAATGTCGAATATTAGTTATTCATGAATAACAAATAAATCAATAAGTCGTTTAATAACTGTGTTCGATACTTTTATTCCTTATCCGAAAGAGATAAAGTGCTTTATTACTTATGAGAAAAATGTTTTTTTTAACAGCACGTTATCAGGTGGATAAATTACGTTTTATGAAAAACGATTTGCATAACTAATGTTAGAAAAAACTGTAGTTAAACTTACCCATTCGTCCACGAATTAATCCGCTTCGACTCAACAGCTGATGCTACGGCCGAGTCGGCGAACTTCCCGAAACGGTCGATACAAATCTGATCGATTTCGCAAGCACTCGCGTTTGTTTCCACATGCACACACACACGCACATTACGGAACGTAGGTATCATTGTAGTGACAACGGTCATGGCGCGTCAAAGGTCTTCTCGTGGGCAACCGATCACGCCGCACGCAGAAGACGGCATCAAGGGCCGATTTCTGGTTTCCACGGTTAGTGGAGAATTCGGGGGCAGAAGCCGACCACACAGGGCGGCATCGGCCCTTGATGCCGTCTTCTGCGTGCAGTGTGATCGGTTGACCACGAGAAGACCTGTGACGCGACATGACCGTTGGCACTACAATGACGCCTACGTTCGTTAATGTCGTGTGCGTGTGCGTGTGGAAACAAGTGCGAATCAGATCGGTATCGATCGCCGAGACGTGCGTTTCGTGGCATAAAATTGTTAAGATAGGTCAGGATAGGTAAGTTCATTTAACTATCTTTTTCTAACATTAATTGTCCAAACATTTTTTTCGTAAGTAATAAAACACTTTATACGTTTCGGATAACGAATAAGAGTATGGAACAGTTATTAAACGACTTGTTAATTTAATTGCTATTCATGAATAACGAATAATTGCACATTATTCTTAATTTAAGACGATGTAATATTTGCAGCGCAGTTGTACCTGATATTTGGGCGCAGTTGTACCTGAGCGCGCGCCATACCGGCGCTCACATTGGCCAGTGTTTTTCGTTAATAACCTAAAACGAAGCTTCATACAATATTTTGGTCAAGGAAAAAGTTGTTCATAATCACCTCAGGTACCCCACATTTCCGGATACGGCGAGACTTATGGGCCACAGAACGCATATGCTGCCGAAAAATGATCTACTTTCAAACTAACTTTTCTTGGGAATATCTCGGAAACTAAAAGAGACGGCGTACTATATGTACAGGAAAAAGTTGTCCAGAATGTTGACATTGGCAACATATTTCATGGCATTGAAATCGGATGTGGCTCTCTTATTCTGTACATTTACCTAATTTTGGAAGAGCTACGTCATAATTATATATCCTTTTGAACATAAATTTACAAATAATGGAGTTGACTGTGGGCTGCCCAATTTTATAGAAATATTGCAACGTAATAAGTGTCAGTATAAGTTCACTGGCGATTCAATAGTTTTGCTAAAAATGAATTTATATCGAGCTAGGGCTATAATTGGTGATGGCATCAAGTATATTGCAAGTACACTCGAACATAGATGAAATAGGTTTAAACTCCTGGTACGTACCTTGATAAAGGAAACCGATAATTTCAAGTATAATCGAACCTTTACCAAGTAGATTCAAACTTTTTATGAGCATACCAAAATATGATTCATTCGGTTCATAGTCATGGCCTATTGTCTGTAATTATATATTCACACGCCGCGGCAATATGAAAGGACACGCACTTTACAAATAAGATTTTTATTCAATATCAATAATAAAAAACGGTAATAATAATAATATACGAATAATTTTACTTTTCTTCCAATTCTATGGGCTCTGTCATCCTTCTGTGAATTGATTTGAACAAAATTTTCAAGTTTTTGCGTTAAAAATGCATTCTCTTTTAATGGATGAAATTGTCTACAAACATTGTCAGCTAATTGTCCCCACAAATTTTCAATAATGTTCAGGTCTGGAGATCTCGCCAGTCAAGGTAAAAGTTGAATACTATTTTCTTCAATAGTAGTTCTTCAGTACTATTTTAAAACTGCGATCCAAATGCAAGACTATACATGTAAATACATACATATATTATAAATTCCCAGAACTCGCGAACTTTTTTAACTGTGTATCCTGTATTTTGCTGCTATAAATGCATATTCCTTATTTATAAGAGCTCATTTATAATATCTCCAAGTGGGCAAACATGAATGACCTTCAGTCGTTGGTCAAATAGTAAATTAACAAAAAAATTCATAACACAGGTACGAATTTACTATAATCAGGTTCCAAAAGAATGTAACACATAGCATACAAAATGTAAAAGCAAGACCTGGCGAGAGTATGCGATGAATGTATTCCAATAGATGAATCAACTTGCGATTAAATTATGTCTGCTTTACGAGGATCATATTAAAAAATTAGTGTACTTGTTTTTATTTACTATTTTTTGTTAGTGCAAAATTAACTATAACGCTTACAATATTTTATATAGCTGAAGTTTTTCAAATAAAAATGTGGCAAACTTGGGCGGGTCCTAGCAAGTCACCTTTTAGTCTTCGACGCAGTAACGCGAGACTTGGTTTTACTACGGTCAATACCACCGCACTCTTGTAGCTTCTTTTTTAAGCTTTCCAATTGTGCCTTTTTCATAAAGCTGGGGCTACAAGTATTTGGATAACAGAACATTTTCGAATTCTTATTTCGTGGCTTTGAGTTTTATGTTTCCATGCACGGTAAGAAATTAGGTGCACTTTCAACCGATTATGGTAATCATTTTCAAAAAATATCTCAACATTTCTATGTCTCGCAGGTCTGCCAATTACAAATTAGCTCGACCTTAAATATTGCAGAGTTTTCGAATCAAATGGAAGAGTAATTTAAATAATTTTTAACACATTCCCTGCACAAAAGGAACGGGATTCTAAACACTAGAGAAAAATATATACTAAAGTATTGAATTAGTGAACCATTTTTAATAAATCTGTAAGACTTTTATCTATTTACGTGTGTAGTTTCTACATATAGGAAATACGTGCCGCTCATTTTCTGCAACACTGACATATCTAAAAAATTACTATTTTAGGGGAAACAAATTTCTACGTGTCGAAGCATTATAATTGTGTAAGAATATTACATGCAAGAATCACCTTTTCTGCACCAAGAACTCAAAAACAGCAACCTTTGAGTTATAATATGTCATTGTTGCAGCAACTGTGCGATATGTAGATGCATTTTACCCACCTTAAATTAGAAAAATTTCTGTAATTTCCGTGATCATATTTATAAAACGACTCGTGTAAACGAAATTTATAATTAATTCATATATTAATTTATTTATTTCTATTTAGTTTGACATTCAAAAAATAGAATAAATAGAATAGAAACGAAAATAGAACAAAACTGTTAAGTTTTTGCGGAATGTGTTCGCATAATATGTAACAATAAATATTTATATACACTGCAGCTCAAAAGTATGTGGACACTTTCCGTGTTCAGGAAATTTGTGATATTTAATCTATATTTCTATTATTAAAGAATATTTGTTGCTGAATTATATTATGAATATGTATGTAATATATTTTAATAGTACTAAATTAACAATTTAGTTATTCAATTTTCCATGTGGTGGGTGGAAAGCTGCGTTACATTTCGTTGCGTGCGTACAGTTTGTAAGGCTTTTCTCCAGTAGTTTACGATGTCCCAAATCTGAAAAACATTTCTGGGAAATCTTAGAATCTGAGTGGAACCTTATTAATTCTGAAATAATTAAAAATTAAAATTAAAATTAAAAAGTTAATAGCCAGGATGCCACGACTAGTAAACGCGGTCATAAAAGCACGCGATGGATATGTAGATGAAAAGAAGATATAATTATTATTTATCATTATCGGTGAGATATTTAATAAATTACTATTAAAATATGTTGTCTAACACTGTACGAACTAGAATACATACAAGGTAATAAAATTGACCAAAGATGTCATAACTTTTTTCAGGTAGTTATAAGAATTAAGGAAATGTCCACATGCTTTTGAACGGCAGTGTATGTACACATATGTATAACTACAACTGATTGTGAGTGAGAGTATGCACATAAACACTGCTTTGAAAAAAGAATTTGATAAATTCATTGACAACACTTTTTAAAGATGTACTTCAAAAAATTCAAAACATGAATATTGCATTAACCAATGAAAATGTATTTGCAAATTAGCATCTAAACTCCACTTATACAACTTACACAGCGGTAGAATTATCATAAAATTGTAGAAGTTATTTCTTGTTATTTTATATGATAATACAATTAGTAGTCCAGGTGGATCATGTGCGATATAAACAAGTGGTTTCCAAAAATAGAAATTCGGAAAACGACGCGAAATGTATATGTATTACGAAATATTCTTATACGCGTAGTAATAGTTTTATAGTCATTGAATAGTCGTGTGAAATTGGTGGCCTTTTCAAATAAGATCATACTGTAGTTTCTTCTTCGTACTGTAACAAAGAACAGCAGAAAATTGTGAAAACATATTAGCCTGTCGAAAGTAATGAATGAACGGAAGGTCTTATAGATCACACGGATACTTATGGTTATAGTTACTAATAAGTCTAATTATTGCACACGTGATTATACAATATCAATCCAACAATTTGATAATCTGTTTTATAGCAGCGCTTAAGGTCCTACTTGTGCTGAGTAAAAAAATTTGGCAATGTTAATATTGAGTTTTTAAACTTTTTATTTTCTGTTACCACATAAATACGTTACACTATATAGGTTAAAATATATGTGAATTATTTGTAACTCTGTAAGTAGTCTTATACTTTGTAGCAACGTAAGTAAATGCTAACAACTTTTCAATGTGTTGTGTATTTTATATTCTATATGAACGATGAATGAGTTCTACTTGAAGTATAAATGAATTCTGATTGCACATGTGTTCTAGTTGAGGTATGATTGATTTCTCTTTTTCCTTTCCGTCGTGTGCTGTGTTGTTTAACATGTAGACTCTTTTATATAGGACAACTATTGGTGGATGAGATGGTGGACGTGGGAGAGCATTTTGCTGAAGTTCAATTATGATTGGTGCTTGAAAGTGAATTGGAAGATGGTAGAGACGTTAAGGAAAAAGAGTGGGAACGGCACCCCCGTTTTCTTGAAGCGGTGGCGTGTTTCGGGGATTCTCCTATATTAGTGTGACTGGTTGTAGTTACCGCTAAGAAATAGTGCGCTAACCTGGTCGACACCACACGGGCGTACCGACTGCCGCACGGACTACGTTTATTAGGTATGATACCTGAGCTTTCACAAAATTCGTGCTGTGTCTGACCACGATGAAACGTCGCGAGGCAACACCATGTTATCTTCGGTAAACATATGTAGGGCAAACAAATTCGTGGCACGTGCATGTATGTATTAGGCTTATTATATTGCAAATAAAAGATACATTGTTTATGAACACAAAATGCCTGGGAGAAATAATAGGAAGTGTATTATAAAAAACCTCGTTATTGGCTTTAATAAAAACTGTTTTATGAAAAATACACTGAATTCGATAACCTCAATTAAATAAAATGTATTCCAAGTCTTTTATATTGTTAATTTTCCGATATACAAACCCGACATCATTTTTTATCACGATTATTTGTTAAAGCGACCTGGAGTTCAATGCAACGAGTAATGTTTACAAACAGTTTATAATATTCGGTTCACATAACGGTGCATAAGTTATACAGTGCACAATGTTCGCTGCAATGTTCGTTGAAGGTGGATAATCTGCACGTGAAGTCAATGTGTAATATAATATACAAACGTGTAGCGTGCAAGGGTTCCTCCCAGATTTTTGTTATTTCCTTCAGTTCTTGGCCATTTTTCCCTTGGCCCCCTATATAAGATCAGTTTGTCGCTTTTGTATGTCTGTTGCACACTAGTTGTTGACATTTTTATACATATACATAGTGTCCCAGCCGAAGCAGACAACCTAAATATCTTCTTCAGGTTTCAGGATATAAAAAATATTTCTGGCACAATGTTAATTGCTTCAAAAAAGGAATAATCTGGAAAAAGAATTTTGCTTTCGTTAGGTCATTTTCTCTTGTCTTTTTTCATGGTCATTCTTATTTTTTATGTGAAAACGCGGTTTTTTGTATTTAATTACGTAGGGGATGAGAAAATATATTTGAATATGACTAACCCATGACCTTCAAATGTCCTTTAGACGATTTTAAAAGTGAAAAATGTGATGAACCTGCTAGGATTATATTGGAACTTTCATGTTACAAATAACTTAACTATGTATGTTATTAAGTATTTAAACTGATGTCCGTCGGTAACGATACATTTTTTGATACGTAATGACAGATTGTGTGGATCTCTCACTTAAGTTCTGTTGACCTAGGTAGCGTGCTATCTAGTGGTACGAATCCTCGCGGACGTGACGCCAATGAGGCCCCCAGCAAAGGGGGAATAGCAGGGAAAGCGCTTCTCTCACTAAAAGGAGGGGAGGGGAAGGCGAATAATTATAAAAAGGCAAGGACTCAACTCCTCGAGATCTTTTTTAACAAACTATTTGAGAGAGTATGTTTAAGCGAGTACTCGTTTTTTCTAAATATATTTGTGTGTGTTCGAAAATGAGTGAGAACGTTCGCGTAGAGAATAAAGCAGTTTCATTATTGGCATTATTATTTAATTATAAGTTCATTTTCATATTTAAATGTATTTTGTCATCCCCTACAAGATGTAATGAAAGAAAACCCGCGATTTCTACATAAAAAATAGCGATGACCATGAAAAAATCAAGAAAAGATTACCCGACAAAAAATTCTATTTCCAGATTATTCCACTTTTGACGCCATTAACATTGTGGATATTTAGGTGGCCTTTGTAGGCTGGGACACTCCGTATACTTCCGGATCCGCAAACATCTGCCCCACTTTTATAGCACCAAGGGGCACAGGATTGTGGTTAAGTAGGACAACCACAACCGTTAAGGCGTCAGGTCTAAGTGTGAGAATCCCTATGCCCCGCTTCATTGCACGTACATCAAGGGGTTTATGGCGCGTCAATCGCAATTCATAGTGCAAAGACGCCAACAATTCTTATATGAAAATGCGCCTTACTTCCATAGACTAAAATTTTTAGCTACAATAACTTACAATTAGAGGAAACACACAGCTTACAAAGAATTACGGGACTAGCCATTTGTATCGTAAGCCCAAGTGTCGCAATGGCTTCGAATTTTGTAATTGGGCGAGTAATTGAATGAATTTGCGATCAATTGAACAAGTTCGTAAAGTATGAACACTATGGACCAGAATATATAATAATGTATACGGCATGGGTAGTTAGCTTCATATGTTACATCGCTATGAATGAATGTATCTTGGGAGAAGCTTGTACAAATACAATACTATTCCTTTTGTCTCCAAGAACTGATCTCCCGAGCTTAGGTCTCAGATTTAGTTAGATGCAATGTAGACTTAGTCGCAGAGAGCTGTCTTGCGCTTGTAGTGCCAAGGGGAGAGAAGTAACCGAGATATATGGGTATTAAGAGGAAACCTCAGTACGATTGTCCAGTAAAGCGGTAATCCTTGTAAATCGCCACTATCTCGCGTCAGTATTTTCGGCTGTGTTAACTAGAATCAATATATTTCCCTCTAACAAGTCGCAGACGTTTAGTTATTCCACATGTAAATTTAGTATTGAACGAAAGATCTAAATTGCATTGCTTCAATTGCTCTGCCCGATAGGATATTTTATTCGTGTCGAGCACTATTTGAAACCAGTTATGCTTCACGAGCAGCAGAATACCTGGATATTGAATACTGAGCGAAAGTTACAAAATCATTAAAACCACATTCTGTTTTCCCTATAATTTTAAATTATGTTTAATGTAGTTGCGTGATTGTGCCCAATTAAAATATTAAATTGAATGATATGTATTTTGGGGATATTACATGTATATCGTAACGTATTGATCCATGTGTGAACAATTTTAACTCGATCTTTATATGCTGCACTCTTCACAATTTAGGCAACAACCATCTGTCTCTATGTAAAGTAGAAGTGTAACTGCCCTTTATAAAATAGTAAAGTTTGTGAAGTCATGCCGGTTTCTACTAGCTTCAATTATAACAGGGTCTAATCATTAAATTCACCTTGTATTAGTGGTATGACGCTAGCAGATGGTACTTGTCTCTACTTTAAACTTTAACAGACTCGCCAAAATTATCGCAAACATAGACGTAACTAACATGGTACTATTGACTCCTGATGCATACAAGTTTTAGTAACTTCGTTTTTAAATAAGCTACTTCCGTTCGAAATTAATCCACTACTGCAGCCGTTCTAATTACTTATGTAGTAGTTTGTAGTTTGTGGCTATTCTTCGACTTGGCTGAATTACTGTATTCTTTTCCACATTTGCGTCCGTTCCTCCTAGAACCTGATTCCTCCCAACATATAAATCTATACTTTCATTAGGCTCAGGCAAACGATCACAACTATATGAGTTTTCAATAGACCGAACAAGTAATAGTCCGATGGGACGAGTTCAGGACTATAGGGAGGATACCTCGAAACGAATTTTTAACAGGATGTCGACGAAGATTCACGCCCGAAGAAAAGGTGAACACAGCGGTGCGTTCGTGGCTAGCAGCTCCGCCGAAAACATTTTTCAATGGGGGAATACGCAAACTTATAATTATTACCGGATGGACAAAGTGTATTGAATAGCTGGACTATTTTGTCGAAAAATGCTCTATTTTTTTTTTCTGAAATGTGATCACAATAATTTCTACAGTCGGGCTTCGCACAAGTTTTGATTCAGTCGGGCATAGTAAATAAATTTCTCGTAATTTTGAATTTACGCCCCTCGGCAATTGAGATACTCATATAGATGCACGCTGAGTGCAAAATATAATGCAGGCTTGGGGGTCGCAAACCTGAACGAGTTTCGTCAAAATGTAACTCCGTCTTCGTGGTGTCCACCGAGGCGTGCCGAAGATTGCAATAACACTAACTTTGTTCCGATTCAGCGTAAATTCATTTCTTTTCCAAGTAAAACGGCCATTTTCGCTATTGATTTTATTTAACCTTTACCGTTGCCTTTCCCGTGTTTCGATATCTTTTGTAAGTCTTATTTTTGCAGGAAATCTAGGTATCTTATACGCTTCCTTAGGGAGTAGAATTTGATACACGAATCGACTACCGTGCAAGTGAACTTTGCAGACTGGAATGAAATGTTGCGTTTTACACGCGGTAATTATTTAGAAAAGGGGGGGTCTCACCGATTTTGATGATTTTTAAATATGATGTGGAAATCAACATTTTGAGTAACTTTTTCCTATACATATAACCGTCGCTCGGCCTTAGTTTCCGAGATTTTTCCCAAAAAAGATCGCTACTACCACATTGCATTCTGTCTATACGTACGATCGGCTAAGCGTTCGATCGGCGATTGTCACTGGTTTCTTGAAACACATCGAGACGGCCGGCAATGGACGCGTATAACGGGTGCTCGATTTGGGTAGCCGGCCGCCTTACGGAATAAAAATCCGACCCGAACCTTACTCAAATCGAACTTTTCTACCTAGTAACTATTTTAATGGATTAAGTTCGGTTTAGGTTTGGGTTAGAGTATTAATTCCGGCCAGACATTCATCTTCTGTTTAATAAGGAGATCAGTGCAGGACAAAATTTGCTTTACACATTGTATAATGTTGGTCGCTGGACGCTACGCTGTTATATATAGAAACGATGGACAATTGCCGATCAAACGCTTACGCATACGCTTTCACGGACGCGTACGTATAGACAGAATTCAATGTAGTAGTAGCGATCTTTTTTGGGAAAAATCTCGGAAACTAAGGCCGAGCGGCGGTTATATGTATAGGAAAAAGTTGTTCAAAATGTTGATTTCTATAACATACTCGAAAATCATAAAAATCGGTGAGACCCCTCCTTTTCTAAATAATTACCCAAAATTTTATCATACTATATTATTACTGTTCAAAAATTTGTAGTGAAGGATCGCAAGATGTAACATCGTTAAATGGTTAGAAAGGTATAGGATTGGAAACCTTCATATTAGTATACTGGTCACCCACATTTCTGGTCGCTTTCCACAATTTTCTTGTTCTCGTGTTCTTTTTCCGTTGAAATGAAAATTTCAATTTCACAGTATTGACCAGCCCACCGTATCAATAGAAAAGGGAATACGAAAACAAAGGAATATATGGTAAGTTGCCGTGGCTATGCGCGGCTGCACTGAGCGTGCAAACGTGAAGATCCGTGAAGAAGTTGGTTTAAATACTGATTTGCCGAGCTATTCCGTTTTCCTGGGTACGTACAGTATTGCGTATAAGGCGCAATAGAATCACAGTCTTAATAGTACCTTTATTTCACGCATTCTTCCTTCACGTTTTAATGTAAGAACCGCGGAATGTAAATGTCTTTGGAATTCAAATCCGCGACTATTGTATTAAATTGTTGTGGGCCAAATGACCCGATTGCTTAACGAAAACATCAACATCCACATTAATATTTATTAATGAAAGTACAGTCATTAGAGTCAATATACTTCGACCATCGCAGAATTTCTTTTTGAATGCAAGGAAGTGCCTGGAAAAACACTTTGCGCAACGCTGCCATTAATCGTTCTTGTAATCCATGTTTCTCAATTCAAATTTTTCAGGCCACCTACGAATTATACGTTCATTTCCAACATCTTCTGCTGACACTGACAGATGACATATTATATATATTGTACTCCGCTTTTACTACGTTATGTTCAACTTTGAATACATATGAAAACAGCACCTGAATCAGATTTCTATTCATGATTCCCCTTGACAGAAAATCTATTGCCCAAAGATAGAGAAACTACGAAACCATGTATATACCTTGTTACATTCGTGCAGCTCCGACCTTTAAATTGGTGAACACTGTGCTACTTGCTAATAGTAAGGATTGAGAACAGCTCAGATGCCAGCCATTTCATATACAACACCTTCATACTTACATATTCGTATTCTGACTTGTCATGTCTATTCGATCAATGTTTCTAATCAATGTAAGACTTCTACACTGTTGGATGACATATTAAGCACTGATTTTTAACTGTCTTTTTGCTGTGCACTGCCACTCTCGTGGCAACCTCTCGCACTTTCCAACATTTATTTGTCGCTGAATCTTTTTTACCTCTATGTGTATTCCATTCTGTTTTCGGATTACGCTTGTCTCTCGATTTATATACTCGGTACACTTTATATGTAATGGTTCCCTACGCAATTAAAAAATACATTTCTCTGATCTATTTTTTCAAATTATTGTGTGACAGTCGGTCAATGTATTACATAACTTTATTCATATTTTGCTCAATTTGTGGAATATTTTGAGCATATTGGCATACACTGATACAATATTGTGTTTTGGAGACTGCCATTTATCACCAGAGCCGCGGTGGCTTGGTCGGTTAGAGGTTAGAGAGACATTCTGCTCTTCGCACGAGTAACATGGATCGTACACCAGCAGAATGTTACCAAATGTTCAAACGTAAGAACAGTAAATTGTTTTTAACTATACCCAAATTTCACAGTGGCAAGTGCAAGCGACCGTCAAGTTAAGTTATCGTGAAGTGAAGTTATCGTGAAATGAAGTGATCGTGCTTGGATACTAAGTCGGCCGTAACATCAGCTGTTGACCGTTGCCTAGGTCAGGATTCGCACAATGTTAAGCAGGTTAATTCGTGAACGAATGGGTAAGTTTAACTAGCTTTTCCTAACATTATTTATGCAAATCGTTTGTCTTAAAACATAATTTATCCACCTGAAAACGTACTGATAAAAAAAATATTTTTGTCATAAGTAATAAAACAGTTTATTCCTTTCGGATAATGAATAAACGTATCGAACACGGTTATTACACGACTTATTAGTGTATTTCTTATTCAGGAATAACGAATAATTCCACTTTATCCTTAACTAAGACGATGTAACATTTGTCGCACGCTTCCCTCGGTACCCTCGATGCCCCCATCACGACCGACCGCAAGTGATCGGTTCGCACCTGAGCGCGCGTCAGCCGATGCCCAGCGGGCGCCCTCATTGGTCAGTGTTTTTCGTTAATAACTCAAAAACGCTACTATCCAGGACATTTGGGTCAAGGAAAAAGTTGTTTAGAATCACCCCAGCTACACCTTATACCCCGATGTTCCCTGAGTGTTCTGACACCCTGTATATATATAACCTCCGACCATTCCCTACTATCCCTGTGTCTAAGGCAGGGCCTGCTAGTACGCCTTACTGATGAGTCCGCTAGCAGGCCTAGGACGAAACGCAACCTTCTCCCTTTCCTCTCTTTTCCCGTCGTTACCTTCATCCACCATCCATACGACGCAGCAAGCCTCCCCACAAATAAATCTTATTTATAGAACATACATGTTGCATGTTGCAAACTGAGAGAAAACATTTCATTGTAAATCTATAAATAGAATTATAAATAACAAATTCAATATGTAAGTATTTAATATTGCGACCCGCATACAATATTAGGTTTTAACTTTTGGCACGCAACAAATGTGGCACGCGGGCCGCAGTTTACTCCTACAGTTTTCATGTAATTAATAATATAATTGCATAACTCGTAACAATATAAAACTTGAAACTCACAACATTCGTGAATGAAGACCTATGTTAATAAAACCTATTAGAGTTTTATAACATTAGATATGCAATTTACCTTGCATTTAGTTCTATCTAAAAAACAATTTCAGCGTCCGTACTCAGTCACTTAAAACCGATAAGTAACCAGTGTAAGTTGTAAAGCAAACAGTCGCACTAATTACAGAACACACCGCACACACAAAGGCTTATTTGAAAATCAATTCATTGATGAACAATCATGCAGTTGGATTTTCAAAAGCTTCAATTCGGTGAGTAACTAGCTCAATTGAGAAGTAGACAAATCGGAAAAAATTGAGAGCCAGAGTACAGTAATGTCTCGATTAGTGTACCTCGCTCGGGACCGAATGTGAACACTAATCGTGTGCAGACACGATTCTCGAGCGAGTTCGGGTCGCCTTTGATGTCGTGGCAGCCGAGATACGGGGCAGCGTTCCAGGAAAAAAGCAAGTTTAAACGCCCGTGTACGTGAGACAACACTACCGCGATCAAAATTTAATATTGAAACTTGTTCAATTTTGGTTCGTTTTAAATGAAATTTTACGAAAATGTTCGTTACAATCTCCTGATTAAAATGATACCAAACACGACATGGTTTGGACAATTTTTACTTATCACGGTATTAATAATTTTATTCTCCTTTATTATTATTTTTAATAACAACTAGAATATGTGTATATTAGTTAACAGCAATAAGGTAATTAGTAGTGAGATTGTAAATTTGGAAGTAAACTCTCGAATTGAGAGTCTCTTAATTCTTTTAATCTTAAATTGCTATATTTAGTTAATGGCAAAATATTGTTGTATCGAGAATTATTCTCGTTCCTGTGACATTACATTCGGTGTTCATAAGAGTTTATAATTTTTACTGATAAGAAATTGTAAGAATTTATATCTACTTTTTAGATAAAGGAACTACGCAGAGAAGAGAGCTGGGTCATTCGTCGCATCAATAATAATAAGTAAATATATGTATAGTTCCAAAATCATATATTCTAGTTGTTATCGAAAACAATAGTAAAGGAGAATGAAATTATTAATACCCTGATAAGTAAAAATTATCCAAATCATATTGTGTTTGGTGTCATTTTAATCAGGAGATAGTAACGATCATTTTGGTGAAATTTGATTTAAAACGGACCAAAAATGAACAAGTTTTAATTTTTAATCTCGCTTGCATCAGTGTTGGCTCTCACCGATATTCGATCTGGGTTCAGATTACATGCTCGGCGCTTCACGCTTCGCTGGTTCCAGGGGGGACCACCCCAAGTAGTGGGGATAGAAATGAACACTAATCGTAGACACAATTTTGAACACTAATCGAGACATTACTGTATAAGTATAATCGAATACTGGTAATAAATGATTAAAACGAATTTCTTATCCATAGTGTAGGATTATTTTCCAGGGGAAATTATGATTGCCTTTTTCTTCTAATATAAAACTGCTTTATTGCTACATGTCTCTTAATTATTCTCTTTCTTTACTTTATCTCACACGACAACTCTCACTCGACTCTGTCTCAACTCTGCCTCAACTCAACTCTGTCTCCACTCAACTCCACTCTGACTCCACTCTGTCTCAACTCCGTCTCAAATCTGACTCTTGCACGCACCATCCACTCCATATATTCTTTCATGCAGTTTCCCTCTCATTCTATTCGTCATTCGTTCTCACTCATTAGGACCCACACCTATACATACACTCTTACCACGTGTCACAGTTCGACCACGGGTCACCATGCACCCTAGGCTCCACGTGCATTCCCCGAAACCATCCACTCTATCCTCGAGATAAACATTCACTCGTTCCGCATTCGACGTTTCGACTAACACTCTTCATACACACTTCACCTGATTCATACGAAGCCCTCGCATACCATTTCCAGGAATTCTTGGATCCCACAATAGTTAACTCTTAATATACAAGAAAATGAATTGTATTTACAATAGCATACCTATACAGGGTCCGCCCTGCAAGCGCCGCTCTTTTAATAGGTTATCATTTGAAGTTATGAAATACGTATTTGTACATGTAAAACTAAAAGTCAATAGGATTAGTGGCCGTAATTAATATCGTTTGCAATCAACCGCAAATTATTTCATTTGCGAACGTTTTCATAAATTGTTCTTATAGTTAGATTTTAAGTTAATAGATTCGTTAACCACTAACTTTATTGGTTAAACTGCGTATAAACATTGTGTACTGTGGCATTATAGCAACTTTCAACGTGAGAATGTAATCTCTATTAGAAGGTATTGCAACAACTGAAAGAAAAGTACTGCGAACAACATTTACATGCGTCAATGTTTAAATGTTAAAAATGTTAAAGCGTTTAATTTCTATTGTTATTGCGCAGCTATTAAATGCGGAAAATGTGTTTACTGTGATACTATTCTTTTCATGGCAGCTATCTGAATTTCTCCTTGAAACGATATCTCGTTTGCTTTCCACTCGCCCAGCCTTTTCACTCGACCGATTGTCCTAGAAGAACGACGATCAGGAACGTAAGGAGTGTCGTCGAGTTCACATCGTCGAACGTCGCCATCCACTGTACCAACAATGGATATGGAGAATGTCGCAAATGTTTGGCGCCTCAAGCAACGAGACGTGGTACTCGGGGCGTCATTCAAGCAACAATCTTGTCGTCGTCATCATTACCGCCACTCGTGTCAAGAATCGCTTCGTGAAACAATTTTTCACCATCTCTTTCAAAAATGTCTTCCATATACTTAAAGACCATGCATCATAATGCTGCAAACTGTATATGCACACACATATGTACACGTTGTTACACCTGGAGTGGCTTCCACGTACGCGTTTTCGAAACTTTTCTTGTTAAATATTAGCTCTCGTTCCTTTCAAACATAATCAACCATGAGTTACTACTAACCATAGAACACGAAAACCAATTCGATGACCATAAACTGAATTGTATAGCCTTAAAAAATTAAATATAAATTGCAATGTATGTCTGGTTTTGCAAACTCGTGCACAATGAATGTTGAAATTATCATTTGGCCAGTTAGAATACGTTTCCACAGGTGATTTTTCTGCCCATACCACGTCTGAATATTCTAAATGTTCGAAGGACATTCTGATTTGCGCACCCTTGTAAATTATATATTCACGTCTTACATTTTATATCTTGTCTTGCTTTTAATTCAATAACAAAAACGATTTTGTAGGGAAAATTCCTACAGGAATAGACATGGTGTGACGGTTGCATAGTGTCGGGGCCCTTGTCACCCACGATCTTATACGGGACACTCCCCTACTCGCCAGAGCACATGGCCCCGGACCGATACGAACTGAGACGTTAGTTCTCCGCAGGAAGGAATATATGTAATCAATCGTGTCCGAGCGGTCACTTAATAATGTTATTCTTGTCTTTTTCACCTACAATTTTATTGTATATATTTTAAACATCATGTTTGTTGAGAATTGAGAGTGCATGGCGTTGACGTCTTGAAACCAGAAAAGATCTTTCGCGTATTGTCCTGTTTAGGTTCGAGGGTACGCGTCTGGTTTTCATTGAGTCCCAGCATTAGGCTGTTGTTTTGTCGTTCGTTACGGAGGCTCGAGTTATCACTTCAGCCGGACCCAAAGGTCCCAGGGTTTAAGGGTTCGACTCGGGTGGCCTCGCGGGTATTTGGTTTCTAGACTGTCGCCAATGCCAAGGGCGTCATAAATTGTGCCCTGATGCTTCAAGAAAGTCCGTGTAACGCTGTTTCCGTATTTGGAAAAGTTTCCTTTCTTACGCATCATAACCAGTCTCAATAGTGACACGCCTCCGCAAATAGTTCGTTTTACGTTACCATCGCTCTATCATAATTACACGAATAGGGTTGTTTGTTAGGCTCGTAGTTTTAAGACTCCACCCTTGCGAAGGGGTCTGTAGTTTCCTTCGGCGGAGTTTGTGCCGAGGAAGTCAGAATCGATTTAGAAACAGTAGGTGAAGCAAGTCAGAGTCAGTAAGAGAAGCATTTTGAGAATAATAAGGAGAACTATCGAACTCTGTTTGCGAACAGAGTATAGTACCATTATTGTCACTTGTTAACAGTTTGTCAGAGCAGAGTTAGTCTAGTGAATATAGAATAAGTGTTGTCCATTAAAGGGTACGGTGGTTTATTTAACCACCTCCAGAACCTTGCTCCTCATCTTGAACATTCGTTCAAACTTTTGGGCTCTTGCACGCATTCATTGTGCAAGAGAATTGTCAGGGAATCGTGAAGATTTACAACCTTCAAACAAAGCGACGCCCTGCCATAACAATGTTTATACATCATGAAGCGGGGATCTTGTTTGAATAGTAGACATAATTTTATTGTTTATTATTAAATTATTATTGTAACTTTTATTGTCAAATTTTGTACAGTTAATCGAGATAATTACAAATACCGAAACTAAATTCGAAACTAATTTTTGGTAATACATTTTGCAAGGTGGTCTACTTGTCAGTAAATATCTGTTACTGAAATTGGAGGCAAGTGCGTGGAAAACATTTATATGCATTGAAGGGTGACGGCACAAGCTTAGTTCATTATACTTTGCAGAGAACGAATCACCACGGATTCGTGACTTCCTAAGTTTACAGCATTCTCTTTCTTCGTGCTATAATTGTGGGATGCAAGATTTCGTGGAAATAGTATGAAAGGGTTTTTTAAGGATCGTGTGACGGGAAGTATCGAATGTGGCACGAAGTGTGAATGAAGAGTGTTAGTGGAAACGTCGAATGTGGATCGAGTGAATGTTTATCTCGAGTAAAGAGCGAATGGTTTCGGAGAATGCACGTTGAGTCTTGGGTGCATGGTTCCCCATTGTTAATGAGTGAGAACGAATGAGGAATACAATGACAAGGAAACTGCAAGTGAAAGAATATATGGAGTGGATGATGCGTGTGCGAGTCAGAGTCAAGAGAGAGTTAAAGCAGAGCGTAAGAGTAGAGTTGTGTTGCGAGTATAGAGTATTGAGAGTTAATTGAGAGAAGAACACATTCAAGATAGAGTTTAAGTAGACTTAAAAAAGAGTACATAGAGTCAAGTGAGAGTCGAGATATAGTCGAGAAAGAGTTCAGTTGAGTGTAGAGTATTGTGAGAAGCGCAAAAGATATTGTCGAGTATATTGAGTTGTATAAGAGTATGGATTAGAGGTATTTAGCAATAAACTATTAGTATTACGAGACATGGCGAATCACAAGTTCCCTAGGACATAATCCTACATAATGGTGTAGACCCTTTAAAACTGGTGTAGAAAGCGTCGCTTTTCGAGAATGACTGTCATAACAAAGTTATATTAATGCGAAAACCTGCACGACCAAGGCTGATCTATTTAACAACAGATTCTTTGCTACATTCCTCCATTTTGTCCCTTCAATAATATAGGACCCGTATACACACAAGGTCGTTACTGCAAGGCTAAAATATCATTCAAAATATTTCTAAACACTTTCCCATGACCTTCGGAATTTTATTATTATACCTGAAGCGTACTTCTTCTGGCGTATTAGCTGCAATAATTACACAACAATTATTGTTGTCATAGTTTATTGATCTTGCAGCATGGGATGCTCGAATGTACATAGACTTGTTTACGATATTGTTTTACTATAACGACTTTATTGGAGGAATGAAATGAAAAATCTCGAAGGACACGTGTGTTTTGTATTGATCTTGTTACGTGGGAAGCCTCCGTTTCCTTCGTTTCTTTCGTTATGCCCTTATTTGGAAATCGTGAGTGCATGCAGTCGAACCACCCCTTCCGCGATAATGCAATGACTCAGTCCCTTCAGAGGAACCTTTGGACTCCCATGGAAGATCTCGTGCCCCCACCATCTTTTTAGACTAATTTTCGAGTATAAAAAGGGCACGGAAACCACTCTCGTGGCTCAGTATGGAATCCACTAGCTTCGTACCATGTCCCTGCCAGCTAGCCATACAGATGTCCAGCGAGATCGGGTTGCAGTCCTTTTCGAGCAACTACATATACCGGGTGGCCCGTAACTCGCGCCGTAATCAGAAATAGGGGGTAGCTGAGGTGATTCTGAACAACTTTTTCCTTGACCAAAATGTTGATTGAAGCTTCGCGTGAATGGGACGCGTGAATGTGCAGGATGGGACGCCTATCGGCGGCGAAAAAAACAATGAATGAACAAAGGGAGAATAGAAGTCGTACAAGTTCGAGCGAGGTGCGAAGGTATGTAATGCGCTGTCATGATAAAAAACTATAAAACCAAAGAAAGTCATTAAGTACGAAACCACCACATAATCAACAAATGGTCCTTCGAGCCGGATTAAGTTCGAAAAAATGAAGTACAAGACGGATTAAGTCCGATAAAGTGAAGTGCAGGACGGATTATTTCCGAATAGTGAAGTAGTAACGAATTGTACAAACGGTGCAAGCTGAATTAGAGAATTTAATGCCCGAGGGGGGCGAGTCAATGTCCGAGGATAGAGTACATTTCGGAAACGATTATTTTCCGACTTTAGCTAGGGCATAACGAATAATCGCAGGTTGGAAGTCACAGAACGCCAGATCTGATAATGTGCAGTTTGTAAATGATAGAAACATAGATCATAGAGTAGGGATTATAAAGTTGCCGACATTGACATTGCCTACATTTCAGGGCAAGTATGACAAATGGTTGTTGTTCAAGGACGCCTTCAAAACATGTATTAATACAAACGATAGATTAACAGAACCGCAGAAGTTCCAGTATTTACGCTCCTTATTGAAGGGGGAAGCGTTAGAGGCTGTACAGTCATTGGACACGTCAGAAGATAGCTTTGCGATAGGCTGGGATTTACTGGTGAAAAGATACGATAATGATAGGTTAATCGTGAACAAGCATATGAGAGAGTTGTTTGAGTTACCTGTGATGGCAAAGGAAACATACGGAAACTTAAGACAGTTTGTTAATTTGATTCGTACCCACATGAGAGCGTTAACAACCTTGAAGCAGCCAGTAGATCAATGGGACACTGTGCTTATTTACTTGTAGTGCATAAGTTGGAGGCGCGTATTCGTCACGAATGGGAGAGAAAATTGGTATTTGTGCGATCGAGGAATTGCCCACAATGGACAATCTGTTAGAGTTCCTAGAAAGCAGGTGTCATACGCTGGAAATGATATATCGGGATAAGTTGAAGCAGGAGTCAGAAAAGCCAAGAGGTACGTTTAAAAGCGAGAATAAAGCTTCGTTGACTGCAACGGCTGAGTACTGCTGCGAATATTGTAGAGGAGAGTATTATTTGTATAAATGTCCAGGGTTCTTGATATTGGCAAGCGATGCCAAGATGAAAGAAATACGTCGATTGAGATTATGCTTGAATTGTCTGAAGCCTGGTCACATAAGTAAGGATTGTAGGGCTTCCGCATGCCGACGTTGCTCGAGAAGGCACAACACTCTGCTGCATCAAGAAGTACAACCCTTGAGTCAAAGGGTTAGCAGATTGCAAAATGCGACTGCAGAGACGCAAGTTACAACAGTGGCGAACCATTGTTCAATAAAAACGCGCACACTGGCAGTTCTTTCTACAGCATGGGTTTATGTCTATGATGTAAAGGGCAGACGTAAAGTCTGCTGTTGGGGTATAGAGTGGTGGCGCGATGATCGCCGCGCCGCGTGCGACGGTTCTGATGGCAACAGAGCCTCCTTTGTTTTAATGTACGACTGCGAAGGTTTTGTGCGAGTCGTACAAGTCGGTCAGCAGCAGCGACGGCGAGAAGACGCAAGTCAGTCAGCAACAGCGACAGGCGCGTTAACGAGAGCGAGCGACGTATCATCATTATATTATACGCATAACAATATACAAGCGAGAAAATTAGCATAAATACATCGGTACGTTTCGAATACAGTCTACAGTGTTTATTACAACCTACCCGTACCGAACATCTGCAGAGTTCTTTTGGATCCGGGATCACAGGCAAACATAATTACGCGAGATTTAGCGCAATGGCTGGATCTCCCGATACAAAATAACAAGTATTGCATCAGTGGGATTGGTCAGGCTAGTGGAACTACCCCTGGCACGGTTAGTATAAAATTGGAATCGAAAGTGTACAATTTCATCGCTTCAATAGAGTGTTTGGTACTGCCCACGGTAACAGGAAAAATACCGACAGTAAAAGTAAGGTCACCGGTACTAAGTATACCTGCAAATATCAGGCTGGCAGATCCGCAATTTTACATACCAGGTGACATAGACATGCTCATCGGAGCTGGTTTTTTATCTCGGAGCTCCCTCAACGACAAGCTACTGGTATATTTGAATCTACAGCAAGATTTAATTGAGATCGCACTTCGCTTCAGGATGCATAATTATGTTGTAGCCGCGGACATTGCGCAAAGGTTTAGACAGATAGAAGTGAATAAGAAGGACAGATCCTTTCAACGAATACTATGGCGATGGGAGGCTAGCCAGGCTGGACGAGCTTTTGAACTAAATACGGTTACATCGTTTGCACCTTATCTGGCGATGCGCTGTTTGAAACAGCTTGCCAGCGATCAGGGGGAGAGTTATCTTCTCGCAAACGCGGTTCTAGTCAATGATTTCTATATGGATGATGTTTTGTCAGGAAAGGACACACTCGAGGAAGCGATAGAGCTTCAGAAACAGCTATCAGCATTGCTTCAGGAAGGCGGTTTTCCATTAAGGAAGTGGAGGAGCAATGAGCCACGTGTTTTAGAGCATCTGGCAGCTGACTGCAGAACTGACAGTTTAATGGTCATTGATAAGCAAGAAGCCTAGAAACCGCTAGGTTTGTTATGGAACGCAAGATCGGATATTCTTCAATACAGCACACATCTGTCGAAGAGAAAGGGTTGTACAAAAAGAATCATTTTATCGCAAATAACTCTCCTTTATGATCCATTGGGATTAATTGCTCCAGTGCTAATCAGAGCAAAAATGTTCATGCAGCATCTATGGAAGCTGCAAGTCAACTGAGATGAGTCCGTTCCCTTGGAAATATACAACGAATGGCATGCGTGTTACGATTCGTTACCGAGGATTCACGAATTGGAAGTTCCACGCTTTGTCCAGGCTGGCAGCTCCAGGGGTATCACCGTGCACGGATTTAGCGACGCGTCGGAAAAGGGCTATGGAGCATGCATTTATGTGGTGAGCCACGATGCGGGGAGAAGAAGCACGGCAAGATTGCTCTGCGTGAAATCTAAAGTAGCCCCTCCAAATGCGGTCACGTTACCGAGACTGGAACTCAATGCAGCCCTGTTATTGGCATAGCTTGTGACTGTCGTATGGAGCGCTTTGGGGGACAAAGTAGACGAGACGTACCTTTGGAGCGATTCGACGATCGAATTAAATCCTATTGGATTAAAACGGAACCAAGACCGATCAAGACATACGTAGCCAATAGAGTGGCAGAAATCCAAGAGAGCACTGGACAAGTCGAATGCAGACATGTGCCTACCTGGGCAGACAACCCAGCTGATCTCCTTTCCAGAGGCACCACAACTGAAAATCTGCTAGAGAATCAGCTTTGGTGGAGAGGCCCGGAATGGATAGCCTCTAGAGAAGATTGGCCTAAAAGGCAGATCACTATGGATGACGGGGTACCTGACTTAAAGATGACTACAGTATAAAATGGCTCAGTATTGAATCAATCTAGCTTCGTGTTACGTCAGAATCTTCTACGTTCATACTCCAGCTCAGCGAGATTGGGTTTAGTCCATTTCGAGCAACTTATATACGTATTACCATACAGTATAAATCTCCTGTTAGGCATATTTGAACCTAAATTGTATTCATATCTGTACGGACCCATAAACCGTCCAAATAAATCGAAGCTGCTCGCCAAATGGTCAATGACAAATGTATGGAAAATTCCGGCGACAGCTTCAGGTAATAAAACATTAACCATGCCGTTGCTCGACAACTACCACCATCATAAAATAGCAAACTGTAAGGCCGACCATAAACCAGCGGTTTCCACATCTGGTGACCATTCCTCGCCGTGTTTTTTCCAATTTCTCACCTCTCACTCTAGTACACCTCCCACCTTTTTTGGTGGAGAGGAATTAAAATCAGTGGTAATTTCCCCCGAGGCAGCCTCCCACGGCCGCGAACTAACAATTAGTCTTGCGGAATTGCATTCCGAATATACACTATTCACAAAATATCAAGTGGAACTAGATACGTACGACGAAACGGCAGATCTATTGCGCGATCGGGTCGCCTTGAAATCATTTTACATGCAGACGAGGGCTCGAGCATTAGAATTAACGACACCAACTATCAATGCGCAAACCACACAAGCGCGCGATATCTTGTCACCATACTCAAAATTGGAATCAGTGGACCTCGACGCACAGTTGCCCAAAATGAATCTACCCACATTTTCGGGCAACTATGAGGATTGGCCCGGATTTGCCGATCAATTCCGGTCGGGAGTTCACGATAAGCCGAGACTTACCGACGCCAAAAAACTGACATACCTGCGATCGTGCTTGGAGGGGGAAGCATTGAGAGATATTGAATCGCTTAACAGTTCATCCGCGAACTACGCCTTAGCTTGGGCAATTCTGGAAAAACGGTACAACCAACCCGCTGTAATCGTCGCCAACCAGCTGAAAGCCTTGTTTGAAATTCCAACCCTAAACAGACCTGCTCCCCGCGAACTCAGGTCATTTTTAGGCAACGTAGAGGCACATTACCGGGCGCTCCGACCGTTGCAACAGCAATCCGCTGAGACAGTATTAATATACCTGTTCATGTCAAAGGTAGACAAGGACACCTCGCTAAAATGGCGGGAGCATATAAAGAACGATAGCTTCCCCACATTAGAGACATTATTTGAGTTCCTGCACGAGCGTTGCCGAATTATCGAGCCAATGAGCAGTACTCAGTACCAAGCAACTCCTCCCAAGCCGAACGTTTCATATCGAAACCAAGCACACCCGCGGGTTAGCAACCGAATGAATTTTCGCGAACAGCGTCCACCGCCAGCACATGTGCTTACCATGCAGGTGACAACATCTTGCAACTTCTGCAACGAAAACCATTATGCTCCACAATGCGAAACGGTCACACGCCTCTCGATACCCGACAGAATCAATCTTGTAAATTCAAAAAATCTATGCACAAATTGTCTCGGGTCGAACCATACTATCAACGCGTGTCGATCCACCACATGCAGACGATGTCATCAGAAGCATCATACATTGCTACATCTAGATAAAAGAACTGCACCTACATCCCTGACTTCGCTAACCACGCATGTCGATACGCCATTCGTACCAGAGCCATTTTTAGCCACCGCAGTAGTGAAACTCACTGACGACGCAGGCCAGACGCATCTGTGTCGGGTTCTCCTCGATTCCTGTTCGCAAGCTGATCTCCTAACGTACAAATTCTTTAAGAAGGTACAGCTAACGTCTGAAAGAATCACCATACCACTATCCGGCACAAACAATATGACAGCAATTAACAGCCAAACAAGGGCGAGTATAAAATCCAAATTCAATAATTTTTCAGGATCCCTTACATTTCTGCTAGTAAATAAAGTATCCCAAAACGTCCCGACAACACCAATCAATCTAAGCGCACTGACAATTCCCCAGAATTTACCTCTAGCCGATCCTCAATTCCATCAATCAGCCGAAATAGACGGGCTCATAGGCGCACAGCTATTTTGGGACTTACTCTCCGTAGGTTGCATCAGCCTAGCTGATACAAATACAAAATTACACAAAACCAAACTAGGCTGGGTAATTGTCGGGGAAACCGTAGCACAACCACGTCGGACGACAATCACGTGTAACGTTATTACGAACTCACTAGAACAACAATTATCCAAATTTTAGGAAATTGAGGAACGATCCACCAAAAAACACCTGTCCCTTGAGGAAAACACCTGCGAAGCTCACTACGCAAAACACACCATTCGCGAACCAATTTAGTGGGCGGTATTCAGTCAGACTTCCCTTTAAGGAGAACGTATCAGAGCTAAGCGAATCATAAACACTAGCAATGAAGCGGTTTTTGTCATTGGAACGACAACTGGATCGTAATCCACACGTTAAAATCCAGTATTCGGCGTTTCTCAAGGAATACTTACATCTCGGGCACATGGGCCGTACCGTCTCACAATCTCGCGATGGGTATTTTTTACCCCATCACGCGGTAAGTAAGGAAGGCAGCCTTACCACCAAGATTCGAGTGGTGTTCGATGCATCCGCCCGGACAACCACAGGAGTATCTCTTAATGATACCCCCATGACAGGTCCCACGATACAAGACGATTTATTTTCACTAGTAATACGGTTTAGAACCCATCAATACGTGCTCACCGCGGACATCGCAAAAATGTATCGCCAAATAGAATTAGACACTGCACATCGACAATATCAAACAATCCTGTGGCGAGAGGAACACAAACAACCGATTCAGACATTTATCTTAAACACCGTTACGTACGGCACAGCCTCCGCCCCTTTCTTAGCCATTCGTACATTGCAACAACTAGCAGAGGATGAAGGTACTCACTTCCCTCTCGCAAGTCAAGCACTCTTGAACGATTTCTATGTCGACGATCTACTTTCCGGAGCCCGACAATTCTCTTAAGCCGAAAATCTGCGCGATCAATTAATTGCTCTTACTGCCAAGGCAGGACTTCAATTGCGCCAATGGGCATCCAACGACGCCCGGTTAATAGAGCCGCCTCGAAACCCTCAGGACGAATCTATGACCCTCACCTTAACGGACAATAAAAAGACATTGGGTCTATTTTGGCACCCACAGCGAGATAACATAGGTTATACGGTAAGGGAATATGCGCCTTGTCAAAGGTAACCAAACGAGCGATCCTTTCCCGAATCGCACAACTTTTCGACCCGTTAGGATTGTTAGGCCCTACCATAGACCGAGCCAAAGTTATCATGCAAGAACTATGGAAGGTAAATGTTCATTGGCATGAATCTGTGCCCGCAAACATTCATACAGTCTGGAACGAATTTCAGAATCAAATACCGGCACTGCAGTCATTTTTAGTGCCACGCAAAATCGTAGGCAGTCAAACAGTATCGACGGAACTCCATGGTTTCTGTGATGCTAGTGAGAGTGCATACGGAGCATGTCTGTTCCTCCGATCCACCAGCATCCACGGAGCTCACACCGTACGACTGATATGCTCCACAACTCGAGTAGCTCCGTTAAAGGTGCAATCATTGCCGAGACTCGAATTATGCGCAGCCATACTCCTCATCGGTCTATATCGAGCTGTAATACAATCATTAAAAATCTCCATCGACGCAGTGAGCTTCTGGACCGATTCAATGATAACCTTGCATTAGATACGGACCCCCCCCCCCCCCCCCCATACTTTCAAACAATTCGTGGCTAACAGGGTTAGCGAAATTCAACAACACAGTCATGCCAATCAATGGAGACACCCTTCGTCGGAAAATCCAGCCGATATTCTCTACCGAGGATCGAGTCCAGTAGATTTAATCAATTGTAAAATATGGATCAATGGTCCATCTTGGTTAACTAAGGAGAAACAAAACTGGCCCTTAACGAAACTAGAAACCAGTTGCCATCCCAGATCAACGATCCGTAACAATATTACAAGTCATAGCCCGAAATCCATTAGGATATCCAATTCTCAGAAGATTTTCTTCATTCACCACTTTAATACGTGTATTGGCATATTGCTACCGATTTTTCCACATCACACATCATAAAACCAAATACACCGACCAATTGAGCACAAACGAGCTCGACAAGGCACACATTCTGGCAATCTTATTAACTCCGAATGAAACATTCGCAGACGGACAATCGCAATTGAGGAAAGGGAGAATAAATAATTATAAAGGTCGTCTCGCACCTCTTAAACCCTTTCTAGACTCAGACGGCTTAATTAGGGTAGGAGGGCGACTCGTGAACTCGGCCTTGACCTACGACAGAAAGCATCCTATCTTACTTCCCAATAATCACCCAATTACCATTTTAATAATTAATCACTATCATCGTTCACATGGCCATACAGGCGCCCAAGCCACATTAAACGTATTACGCCAAAAAGATTGGCCCATAAATGGAAAAATGCAGGTGAAATCATCCATTCGACGATGTATTATCTGTTTTCGCGCGCCCCTACTATACCGAACTACGAAATGGGCAATCTACCCAAACACAGAGTTACTTACATACGTCCATTCTTAACCACCGGTGTCGATTACTGCGGTCCATTTTTTATAAAAGCCCAAAAGTTACGCAATACAAAAAGGGTAAAATGTTACATAGCCATCTTCGTTTGTTTCTCTACGAAGGCAGTCCATATAGAATTAGTAAGCGACCTCACCACAGACTCGTTCATTGCAGCCTCTATGTCGGTTTTTTGGGCGTCATAACATTTGCCGCATGCTTCCTTTGGTATCCTCGATACCCCATCACGACTGAGCGCAGCTGAGAGGTACGTGCCTGAGCGCGCCCTCGGCGGACGCTCTCATTGGCCAGTGTTTTCCGTTAATAACTCAAAAACAAAGCTGCAAGCAACATTGCTGTCAATGGGAAAGTTGTTTAGAATCACCCCAGCTACCCCCCATTCCCCGATGTTCCCTGAGTTACCCGACACCCTGTATACATACTAATATCATAAACTCTGTTGTTATTTTTTAGCTTGCTACAACTAAAATCAACATGATAACGTTATTGATCGTCAAAGATACGCAACAATACAAGATAATAAATTAAATTAAATATCTTAGAATATCAGAAAAGCGTTCATTTAGTATATTATCCCTGCATTCTTGTAGTACATATTGGATGAATTCAATTGTACTGTTGACAGCATCGATACCTATTGGCTATTAATATTGGGTAGTATCGCTCCATGAAGTATTGATATTGAAAGTTGTACCAAATAGGCCCCAGATTTCAATATCTTTTAGTACTTCCCGTTATGCATTCTGGTACCGAATTATTTGAGTGTCATCAATATGTATCGTATCAACCTCATCATTGTTCAGAGTATGCGACAAATAGTTTATTGGCCCAAAATACAAAGATTTATATTACATAATTGTTTCGAGCGTAAGATGACGTCCGGTCAATTCTCCTAACCGAACGTGTACGCTCTTTGTGTTTTTATGGAGGGATTGACTGAGGTATAATGAAGTAGAGTTCACTGGTTAAAAAGTATATATTTGAGTTATTAGATTGAGTTCTGATTGATTGATTGATTGAGTTCTGATTGATTGATTGATTGAGTTCTGATTGATGGATTGATTGAGTTCTGATTGATTGATTGATTGAGTTCTGATTGATGGATTGATTGAGTTATGAGTGATGGATTGATTGAGTTATGAGTGATGGATTGATTGAGTTATGAGTGATTGATTGATTGATTGATTGATTGAGTTCTGATTGATTGATTGATTGATTGATTGAGTTCTAGATCGTCTGTTGGTATAGAGTAGTCTCTCTGAGTTCCTAGACGATACTTGCTGGCTCCGCTGGTCAGTCTCCTTTTTAAGGTGCCTGTCATCCCTTCCAGTACGCCCTTAAGGTGTTAGGTACTTGGAAAGGGAACAGGCCCAACCCCGTGTGGGTGTGTACTGCGAGGTGGTGTGAATCTGGAAAGGGAACAGGCCCAAGCCTATGTGGGGGTGCACCGCGAGGTGTTGGAAAATTCCGGAGGGTTGATGCGAGGTCGCCAGATGTGACTGCGTATGACCGCTCGGCCTTCTCGAGGTTTATGACAGGGTCGCTGCTATTGAGGTAAACGGAGAGAGTATTGTGTCGTGCCGATAATTATGTTTTGAAGCTTATTGCAATTCGGTGCTATTTGAAGGCTGGCAGCCAGATGTTTTACAATGTTAGAAATATTCCTCGAAAATAGTATTAGCTTGACCGTGTCATACATTGCTTTAATAGGACCTCTTTGGAATCGCGATGTAACTCTCAACAATAATGTAATATACCAGCTATTGGCTCCAAATTATTGTAGGAGCAAAAGGCTGTTGGGAGGACAATTAAGTGATTCCACGATATGTGTAAAACAATACTCTTTATTTAACACTAAATCAGGACTATCTTCAATGAGCGATGGCGCCCGTTAATACGAACCGTCGCGGTATAACCGTGAACAATCTCACGCCCTAAAGTAAACCATGATAGCCCAAGCCAAACTTTACGCCTTAAGGTAGGTATAGACGAGCGCGCTGCGGCTGCAACGCGGCAGTAACGCGGCATTACAGCGTGTGAGCGGTGTTCCGTTTTTACCACGAACACGCACTGCGCTTGGAACGAACCATGAATTTCAACGCGCATTCGCCAAAGACGATTAAGCTCTGATTATAGCTAGTACTGCAGTAATAATTTTAGCTTACAATGAGTTATGAGTTTTCCTTTCTTTAAAAAATACGCTGACTGAAGAAAACGCACGAGTCATTCGTGTCCCCGATGCGCTTTTTCCCGAAACCATCCTGGAAAACCCAGGAAAGGATCCGCTCGCAGAAATAAAGAAACGTGCGCGGATAAAGCGGTTTATTGTGTTCGGTACTTGGCACAGTCGAAAAAATCATGAATGTATTTGAACTTTTTAGCCAAAATAATCATTTATCGTTAGGTAAGGAATACAATTGTTATTATTGTTATACAACTAGTTTGATCTTTTCCACTATAAAAATGTTCATTATTTATTCCTTATATAAGCATTTATGGAGTTTTGTCCCGAACGCCCATTTAAATGCCGCACTGTGCCTGGACTCGAACGCGGCAAACCCACAGAAAACCGTCCACACTGCGGCAACGAATCCCTTTGTGTTCGCGCAAAAAACCGACTCGAAATGGTTCGTTGCGCGGCAATGCAGTACTGCCGCGTGCCACCGTCCAAACGAACGAATATTCGCCAAAACACGTTCGTTCCATAATGCGTTGCTGCCGCAGCGCGCTCGTCTATACCCACCTTTACGTAGTATCCCCTTCATTATCAAAGATATTTGTTAGAATATTCGAAGTACGTGAACGGCTGAGACAGGCTATGACCATTTCGTCGATGCACACTATCTTTGTCTAGCATAGCTTTCCACTATGGCGAAGCCTATAACAGTTAAAAAGGGCCACGGTGACGTAAGCGTCCTCGCGACCGATGTTTTTGCCAAGGAAAGGCATTTTTGTATAGACTACGGTCGCGAGAGCACAGTTTGATAAACGGAACAACTGTTTAACACATACACGCCTACATAATCATTTGATTACCTAATCAAGACTCCTTCGATTATCTTACATATATTTATGTACGTATTTAATATAAAATTTCTAACTCTACATTAAAATTGCAATATCGAGAACATACTGAGTGGTCGATTTAAGTTGGAACATTGTGGATAATTACTAACAATGTGTTGAGCGTCGTGGTATGCGACACTTTGGAATATGGTAATACTTCGGTATACCATCTCGTTATAAATATTAACTATAACTTGTCACGAATATAATAACGAGGAAATCGAATGAAACCAAAACTCGGAAGATTTACTGGAGCAGACGGTCTCCTGGATGGTGTGGCTATGGTTGAGGTCAAACTAAGACTCGTCACTTAAGACGTTGGATTAAGACTCGCTTCTTCGTCGAGCGTTTCTTCAAACGTCGACTGGGAAGTGGGTTTGTGCATGCTGATTGGTCATTTAGGAAAATGTCTAAATACCAATCAGCGTGTTTTTTAAGGTCTAGCCGCATCCTTCCTGAGCGAAACGAAGCGCGTATCCTTGGAGGAGGGGGTGCGACTTCAAGCGTTGCCATCGGTTTGACAACGCATGGGCATTTCCGCCAGGGTGTCGAAGCCTGACCTGGTCAGTGGCTGTTGCGGACCAGCGCCGAGCCCCCTTTGGAGATCCGCGTTTATGACGCATGCAAATAACTGTTGAGGTTGTGTATACAGGGTGTCCCGTAACTACCGCAACATCGGGAAATGGGGGGTTGCTGGGTTGATTGTGAACAACTTTTCCCGTGATCAAAATGTTGTTTGTAGCTTCGTTTCTAAATTATTAACAAAAAACATTGACCACTCAGAGCGCCCGTAGAGAACGGCCTCAGGCGCGTGCCTCTCTACTGCGTTCGGTCGTGTAAGGGGGCCTCGACGGTATCGAGGGAATCGTACGGCAAATGTTACATCGTCTTAAATTAAGAATAATGTTGAATTTTTAGATATTCCTTACTAAGAAATAAACTAATTCTTCTTTTAATTAATCGCGTACGGCCGTAGTCGTGACTTAATGTATTGGTACGGCATGTTACATCGTCTTTAAGCAAGGATAATGTGGAATTTTTACTTATTCGGAAATAAGAAATAAACTAATAAATAGTTTAATAACTGTGTTCGATACTTTTATTCGTTATTCGAAAGGAATAAACTGGTTTAATACTTATGAAAAACTTAACCATTCGTCCACGAATTAACCTGCTTCGATTGAACAGCTGATGTTACGCGGTATCACTGCGCGGTCAATTTTCTTGCATGATCACTTCACGGCACCTCACGGTCACTTGCACTTGCGACTGTGAAAAGTGGGAATATTTAAAAACAATTTATTATTCCTACGTTTGAACGTTTCGTAATATTCTGCGTTTGTACGATTCATGTTGCTCGTTCGGTTAGCAGAATAACTTCCAGCTTAAATGTTCGCACTCGCTTCCTTCCACACGTACATATACGCAATTGTTCTTTAACGTGGATGACATTGTAGTGCCAACGGTCACGCTGCGACGCAGTACAACACAACAAGGGCCGATGCTGCCCTGTGTGATCGGATTCTGCCACCGATTCTCCACTAAATTAAGAGTCTGGGTGTGCGTATGCGTGTGCGTGTGGGAGCGTATGCGAGCAAGTGTGGAGCGAATGCTTGCTAAATCGATCAGATTTGTATCGACCGCAGAGACGTTCGGGTCGAATGAATGGTGAATAAATCATGATTCGGGCCTGAGATCAACTTTTCATTACACAGTACTGTATTCATTCGTCAGTGAGTGACCAATTTTGTTACACGTAGGAACAATAAATCCTTTCGCACCATCTCAAAATTTTACAGCGAAAATTAAAGTGGTTGTGCAGTGAAAGTGATGAAACCGACCTGGCTGTAAAATTAGCTGTTGAATCGAAGCAGGTTAATTCGTGGACGAATGGGTAAGCTTTTCATAAGTAATAAAACACTTTATTCCTTTCGGATAACGAATAAAAATATCGAACATAGTTATTAGACGACTTATTAGTATACTTCTTATTCCCGAATAACCAAAAATTCCACATTATGCTTGCTTAAAGACGATGCAACATGCCGTGCCAATGCGTTATTTCACGACCACGAGCATGCTCGATTAATTAATAGAATAATTAGTTTATTTCTTATTATTGAATAACCAAAAATTCCACATTATGCTTGCTTAAAGACGATGTAACAAGCCGTGCCAATGCGTTCTTTCACGACAGTGAACGTACGCGATTAATTAAAAGAATGATTAGTTTATTTCTGATTAAGGAATATCTAAAAATTCAACATTATTCTTAATTTAAGACGATGTAATATTTGCCATACGATTCCCTCAATACCGTCGAGGGCCCCATTCACAACCGAGCGCAGTAGAGAGGCACGCGCCTGAGCCCGCTCTCTGCGGGGGCTCTAATTGGGCAGTGTTTTTGGTTAATAACTCAAAAACGAAACCTCAAACAACATTTTGGCCAAGGAAAAAGTTGTTCAGAATCACCCCAGCTACCCCCCCCCCCCCCCCATTTCCCGATATTGCGAAAGTTACGGGATACCCTGTATGTACAGGCGGCCCTCAACTTTTGCACAATTCGCTATTTCGCACAAGATTTTTGTCGATAATGCAAAAATTGTTCGCTTCCATGCAGTTAAAACAATTATGCCCACAAATGATGAGTGATTTTATAAATTCTGAAATCCCGAAAACTAACAGATGAAATAGTTAGCCTAATGAATGAACTAAACTTGGACATCAACGACGAAGATGTTAATGAGTTGATTGAATCTCACTCAGTACCTCTGACAAATGAATACTTAATTGAGGAACAAGGGTTACTTAAATGAAATATGTACACAATGGAAGTGAGGAAGAAGAGCTGATAAAATCGTCAACACATTGGCAACTAAAATATAAGTATGAAGCCTTCGTGCATCCTCACAAATTTTTGACTTTTTACCATGGAAGATTGTGATCCCAAAAAAAGAAAAACAGGGGTGGTATTCAACTAACTCTTGATAAGTTTATAAAGAAAACACCTAAAAGCACTTAAACACGTAAACGCGTTAACTGAGTTATGTATACTGATAAATAATATTGATAAATGTTAAAATATCATCCTTGAGTTTTTTTTACATCCATCTACTTCTGAACATTCAACATTCGTACATATTTTCAGGAACCAATTATGTGCGAAAGTCGAGGGCCGCCTGTACAGTTATCTAATATAGAGGTACAAAAGACAAGATGAACATGCTAGATAAGATTGAACGGCAAAATTACTTTTGTGTTAACACAATTGAGCGATGATCGATACAGTAATATAAAAAAAAAAACAAGAATTATTATAGATATATGTATATATACAATATATGTATATGTCGACATGTACATAGAAGTATATAAATAATAAATATAGATGGTATGTATGCAGATGTACGAAAAGGAGAATTGTACACGTAAAAGGACCATAAATCGAGGAAGAAGAATAAAGCATAGAAAGGAGAGTAGACTACTGACTAATGTTAATTACGATGCAAACAAACGAACCAACCTCCTCGGTAGGGCCTAGCAGAAAATGTTCGCGGGCCTCCTGGAACAAAAATATATGTAAATCATAAGAATTTATCGGAGAATAAAATAAATAGATACTTGACTTTAAGGGCAGATATATAATAGGTATGAAGCAGCAACGGTGCGAAAGGAAGGGGTAGGTACATCGGTTTCATAGGAATATCAACATTTTAGAATAATAAGCATCTTGTTATTGTTGTACACACGCTAAACTAAACGAATACCCCTTCGTTCTTAATAATTATACCTACGTATAATTATAATTTTCGTAACATACAGAGTGCGGCAGAATGACATGTGCAAACCGGCACGAGGTGATTCCTTATGAAAAAATAAGAACAAAATATGGGATAAACTTTTGTCATTTAAGGCTTAGTTTTGGGGAAATTCGAGTTCGAAAATCCGATGCGTATATGCGTATGCTATTACAGCCATGACGTTAGGTCTATAACCAAGATATTGAAAGTTTAGGACCATTTAATACAAAGGATTCATCACGCCTTTGAAGGTTTGAAAAATCAAAACGCGTCACCACGTTACACGTTACACGAGAGTTCATGCATCTGTAATTAGACGGACACAGCTATGTATACGACAGGGTGGCAATCAGTTTCCGCAATTTTGTAATTGATAAAATAAAATGTTGTTCCTTAAAAGTCTTCTTTGTATCTTTTCTTGGACACAGTAACTTTTAAATGCTGTGTAGACATTGTTTACAAACACGATACGTGTTATACGTTGCTCGGAGTAATAGGGTTGGTACTGGAGACTGGGCCTGAAATAAAGTTTACATCGCGAACTCGATGTTTGCGGCGATTAATCGTTGCCGGAAACGTGAAACAGTTGAATTTAAAAATTGCTGCCGCGCTACCGTTATGAAAGAGAAACCGAAACGGCACGAATATTAATTGTAAGTTCGATAGATAATAGGTACAGTTATTGATGTTTCGAATACCCTCCCCAAAAAATCAAGACACATGATATAAGCTGCTTCAATCGATAAGATGTCTAGTATACTTTGAAAACAATCTGATATCACTTACCAATATTAAAATTATTCCACATCGTATATCACTTCGTTGTTCGTTTCATCATTGTAATGAGAATTGAAAAGGCGTAATGCATTGTTCATGCAATTCATAGCTCCATTATTATGTACTTAGGCGACAAAATATTAAATACTAATTTTGTTTAGCTACGCTATAGTATTTGGGTTTACCCACACAGTGATGTACAACACACCATTGGAAAGCTTATGAGCATATATATATCCAACAAGGGTAGTATCCGGCTACTGGCACCCTCCCATTCAGGAAATATAGATTGAAATGTATAAATTCGGCATTGGCATAGGCAGCAAAATAGGCACATTTCCTACGTGAGACGGTTGCGGTAGCTGAAACTATCCTTGTGGGGCCCAACTAGGAGCCGCCACCTTGACCTTGGTGCAGGGGCTTAAGTAGTCGTAATGAGTCCCGAGGCCATGCTGGCGAGAGCTTCGTTCCCGGCAGGGACACCCATGCCGGACAGGCTTGGGCTGAACGGTCAAAACCAAGCAGCGGCTCGCGGAATGAATGGGCGTGTGAATGTGTGTGCGAATGGGTTGTGGTCGGTGCCTCATGGATATTCCCAAAAAACTATCCAAGGGGGGAGTAGTAGCCCCCGACCAGGGTGGTGCGCGATGTCAGTACCTGACCTCTGCGGTAGTAATAAGGGTAAACGTAAGTCCGACAAGTACGGCAAAGATCCCGTGAACCTGTGTGTTAAGCGTGGGAAGACCGCTCGCGTGGCCACTTACTGGAGCCTATGCCGGGGTTGAAGTGGGGTAACTGGGCGCATGAATGGAGGATTACTTGGTCAGTATTTCCTCATACCCGGAGTTGGGTAGGATAAATCCTAACACCATACACCCTGAGGTTTGGGTTAGGCATCGGTTCGGATCCGGTGTCGCTCATTCAATAGGGGTGACCTAAAACCTTTAACATAATCTACGACGCGTGCCTATCCCGTAACCTTTTCTCGTAGAGTTACTTGGTGCCGATAGGACTGACCATCCGACAAACCACTTCTCAGCTTCTGCACCCGTCACTAGGATTATATTCTAACGCGAAAATGCCCCTACCGCGGTAGGGGTTCAATGATGGGCGAACCGTACCAATAACTACGCATAATATGTCTTTTTCTAAAACACAAAACGAACGGATGATGGAGGAGGACCTGTGCACTAGTAGCGTAAGTCCGGCGTCGAGAACCGCGCTCACGGGGCAACGCGGTACGGGCGGCGGTAGAACGAGTGGTACCCCTGGGCCATCCAGGGTTAGAGGCCATCGGAAGATGGCAAGGCGGGGCTTGGAGGGAACCGCGCAGTGTATTGTCAGTACGGAGGACGGCAGCTCCAACTCAAGTGCCTTCACGGTGACGGGCAGAAAGGGGCCGACGTCATCTAAAGCTTTGGACCTTGAGAGACGGTCGCTCAAGGGGATTGTGGAGCTGAGCTAAGGGGATGAGGCCTCCCCAGCAAGGCAAAACCCAAAGCTTTGGAGGAATTGGAGGTGGCCAGCGAGCTTCGGCCGCAACCCACGGCCAATCTGGAATCTAAGATCCTGACCCAGATGGCCCGTGGTGGAGAAGGTGGCGCGCACCTCGAAGAAGAAGACGGAGAAGAAGGAGACTGCCTCTTCTCCCGGCCTGGAGCATCCTTGCCGATAATGAATGCGGCCCCGGTGGTGGATCCCCTCCCCCAAAGGTGGAGGAGAAGGGCGGAGTGTCCTGGGCCACAGTGATGGGGAGGAAGGACAAGCGGGCCGCAAAGGCGGCGCCTGCCGAGGGACGCCCGGGTCCTCCGCCTACCGGCAAGGCAGCCCTGAAGGCAGCAGGAAAGAGAGCAAGTGCCGAGGTCGATGAAGACGGCAGAGCTCTGCGTGAGGGACCTCGTGGTGTCCACCACTCGCGGTGACGTCGCTGCAGCTACTGCAGCTGCCGGGGATGCCCATTGGGGGACGTTAAAACCGAAGACATCCGGTCGTCCACCGTGGCTTGGGTACCATATGGGTGAGGTGCCTTCTGCTGGCGGCCAGGAAAGTGGTTCCAGCCAAAAAGCTGCGTGTTGGCTGGACCACTGCCCGGCCTTGAGGTGGATCAAGTCAGACAGCGGTGCACTAGCCACCTTCGACCGCAGCGGGCGGTGCTACAATTGTGGCAACCCGGAGCACAAGATGGCGCAGTCCACGAGCCGGCCTAAGTGCCACTTATATTCTGACTTAAGGAAACCCTCAGGTCACCGGATGGGGATTAGGGTGTACGGGCCCCCGCGAAGGGAAGAAAGAACCCGGGCGCCATCGGTGGGGGTCAGCAGCCCCAGCTGGCCCCGAAACAGGCCGCCTTGAGCCTGGCCGCGGAGCAGCCGAGGACGGCGACACCCACCGCAACGGAGGAGACGTGGCCCGTGGAGGAAGGGGCCATGGATCTGGCGTAGTGGGGGGCTATGGCTCTGCTACTCCAGGTCAATCTCAACCACTCGGCTAGGGCGCAGGGTTTGTGGGTTTGGCGATAGCCGCGGAGCCATACAGAATTCCCGACCATCCTAACTATTTCGGGGGTTCTGTTGCGGTCATCCGTGGTAGAGCCTCGGTGCCCTTGCCGTTCTCCCTGGCCGAAAGGAGGCAGAGCTTATACACGAGTGTCTCCGTGACCTTCGTCCTGGGCGCAGTGATCTCCATTGCGGAAGGGGTGGACGTCAGGCGATGGAAGGCCGAACTGGTCGACCGTGGGGCCGCGAGAGGTCTTGGAACGCGATGGCCTCCTTCTGCGAAGGTGGTCTTCGACAGAAGGAGACGGCGGAGCGTGATAGGAAGTTATCCGACTTTGTGTTAAGACACACTCTGAGTATTTAATATTATACATGATTTACTTATTTCATTATTACTGTAAGATATTTGTTCAAACTTCTAATTCGTAAATGTGGTACTGGTACCTGAATTCACTGTTGCCCAAATTAAGCTACCGTGCTTGCAGAGTCCTGCTTAGCCTACCCTGTTCTGGCTGACGCCACACAACCATCAGAACCAATTACTTCTTACAGGAATTAAGCTATCGATTTTCTTTCATTTTCAGAGTCGGCTAGGCTACATAAACTACTAAACGTTATCTATCATATTGCAAAGTCTGGAAAAATGCTTAGCATACATTTGTGGCATTACACTTTATGGTATCGTATTGGCACATTTTACGGCATTTGGTACATGATCAAAACTCTATAAAAAGGAACTAGAAATTAATAGCTATTGCTATTACAATTTATGAATTAAGTGGAATTTGTTGAAAGGAAATTTTAACAAGACTCATGGAAAGTACAACTGTTCTTGCATTGAGTGATGTTGGCGATTCATTGACGAGAAAGGAAGATATGAAACGAATGAAATACGTACTGTGACATGTGATCGCAAAACATTGTCAAAATTGTGACCCAATATTATCGTGACCATTTAAAATGTATGCATTGTTATGTTCAAGTATCAAAATATAATTTACAATTAGTCTCAAATAATTGTTTCTGTGTAATATTTGTGACTTATCGTCAGATGTAAATCTTAATATTAAATCCTCACTATGAGCATTCCTTTCACGTACATACGTACTACTACGGTTGCAAATCGGAAAGTTTGGCCGTAAGTCAAAATAATTGTTAAGGTTTTTCGTTGATTTGAAGAGACTCGTAACTGCTGGGCACTATATCCGTAATTTATAGCTAACTGCGATATAGTCTCGTGATAAAAGATACCCGTTGAGTAAGTATCTTTTACTGCCCCGTATTACTTGCAATCCATTACGTTGCAGATCGCGTACATGGAAGATTAAGTTTCTCCATTCGTTCAGTGGTCCTCTTTGTTCGACTCGGCACTGCGGTAGTTCACGCAGAAGAGAATATTACAAGCGTTACCGCGTTTGATCATATTGCGGTTGATTACACGGTAAGAGTATTTATCGACCCTTAATTTTCTGTGATAATAGAAACTGACAAGATAAAATTAACTAAATGTAGCAAAATACCTTTTTCTATCTTATGCAATTCCTATTGTAAATTCTGATCACCTTTATATAATCGCCGTAAGCAGTATAACCCTGGGAATTTTGTACGATCTACTACCCAGATAACAGTCATTTTGACCTGTTTACGATTTTCCCAAAATGTGCACGCTTTTAATTATCTTTTCTCTTAAATGTCTTTTTTCAGTTATAGTCAATCATTTTTTGCCATTAGTTTTATAATCGCTGTTCTGTTCTAAGACAGAAGTGTTTTATACATTATTTGTTTTTAAAAGTTTCAAGCGATCCAGGCGATTGGACACCTTGTTGAACAAGCGGATGAATAGATGACCCCAGCAATCGAACAGTATTTTAATGTCTTGTTTGCGGCAACTTTCGTTTTCGATGAAGTCATGGGTTCTTCCAAAATCGGTGACAAGCGTATACAAGTCGTCAACCACCGCCACGTGCCGTGCCGGAGGCTGTTTATAAGCACCCCTTCGTCTTGTAGTGAGGATACGAATGTACCCTCTCCAACAAGCCTAAGGGGTTCGCTGGCCGTAACCAGCCAATCAGAACTCCTTGATTTTCCTATACGTGGTTCCTCATTGTAATGAAAGTTTAAAGATTACATATAATAATAAATAATAAGGTTGAAGGTAACATAAGTCGCTTATTAAATTTTTTATTTTAACTGCAGCTTATTCACAAATACTGACTTCCCGTCATCCTCTCTTTTCTTGTATTCTGGAAGCTTTCGCAGATGATCATTTACAATTTGTTATATTCTTCCCTCAATTTAACTCCTCTCTTTGATATATAATGTACTACTGGCAGTTTATTTATTAATTCTGAACTTTTAATCAAACTTGTACTTTCGGACTATATTGAAGGACCCGTTTGTAAAAATTGATCTTCGAGTTCAAATCTTGTATAGAATGCTCTATTTCTGTTCGAAACAAACGATCGACTGTTTGTAATTTGAAAAGTTTATACAATACTTTAAAATCAAGATATTGTGCTTTAGCAGCAGGTGAAACACAGCAGCAGAAAAACACAGATATCGCTTTTAACAGTTTCGTTCTCCGGTGCTAATTGGCAATAATCCCTGAACAAAAAAATTGTTGAACAATAAATAGCGTTTGCCATCCATCTCGCATGATGATCCCCGGAATGCGAAAAGAAATACCGCGTTGTGGTGATTCTCCAAGAAATACATATGACTGTTAATTAAAGGAATTGCAGCAATTGTATATTTGGGTAGTCCCAGTGTTCAAGCACCTCTCAATCACTTCAGTCAAAATATTCTTCTCGAGAATACCGTCCGTCTATTGCCTGAGACAGAACGTGCCAGAACGCTGTATATAAACGTCTGCATTCAATAACCCTGAAGAATATTTTGTCGGACCGAACCGCGCCGCGACGTGTCGGTGTGAAGCGATAATATAAGTAGGCCTTAACGCTTCCGATGATGGAATTTAAATTTCCAGTACAGGGTATCATTTAGTACATATAAACTTTGTAAATAAATGTAAGTGTAATTTTTCATTTCAACTCTCGACCTTGCATTTGTTACGCAGTTTGCATCTCCGCATTCAGCGAATATAAATTTGTCAGCTACCCCTTTTTAAAGTAGCGTTTTATTTATAAGATAAGAACTCTCGCCTTACTTATACATATATAAAACACAAATTGTAAAATACGTAGTAAAATATAAGTGACTATAACTTTAAAGTGAACGTAGTTGTTGTTAAACGAAATTTTCACTTAACTATGTTTTATCGAACCACTGCTTTGACCTCATGTTTTCTGCAGATTTCTGATTCAAAAGTTTTGCATACTGTTTCAAACTATGTATGCTGCCGCCGGCGTTTCTTATCTTCGAGGTAATTTCTACCATAAAACGAATTATTCAAAATACAGATATAGATATAGCCTTCAGAATATCATAAAGCATTAACATATCGCATGATATGTGTCTCAAAGTATCTAGATTTGTAGAAAGTATGAGTTTAGCGTAATAAGTCTAACTTTCATCAAAACATTGAAAGTGGAAAGCAAAAATTTCGAATGACAAAAAAGAAGTATTGTCCATATATGTAAGAAAATCCGAGGGTTCGGAGCGCCTAGGATGGCCACCTGGCCATTATTAGAGAAATTGGCCGACAGAGTTTGATAATAGCTGTGTAATCAGCACGTCCCTTTGGGAAGATACAGTTTATCAGTTTTGCTGAATAAAACGCTGAATATAATCCTGAAGTGTCACAGGAACAATTATTAATTTATAGTTAAAATTTTTGTTTGCAAATAGAGGGGTTAACTCGATTGCCAGACATAGCCATACGCTTTCATCTGAATTTTCATTATTCGTTCACTGAAATGCATTCTCTGACTTAAAGTTCGAGTCTTCTAGAAAGCTTTACAAGTATGTCTAGTAACACGTCGAGCACGAATAATAGTCTGGTTTTCTTTTTTTCTAATCTGTCTTTTCATTCCTCAATCACTTTTTCATTACAGCTGCATACAAAAATATAATACCTCAATATAATTGATAAAGTATTATCAGTGGTGGTAAATACAGTTGCAATATGAACTTCTAATACTCGATGCTGTGACAATAGTAGTATTGTGTAGTATTGTACAATAGTACAAGAGGGACGACAATCTAGTGTACCTGAATGACTTTTAACAGAAGGACTAACGCCGCGCAGTAAAGACACACATATAAAAGGCAATTCAATCTCCGCGAAATGTTAAAGAGGAAATGTGGAACATAAGGAGTGTCCGTTCAAGCGGCGTCTGCAACATTTGGCAATGAAATCTCGTAGCCTTGTAAATGGGAACCTTAATGGTCTTGATGGTCTTGATGGATAGAAGTTGGGTGTTAACGAAGTTGAAGGTGGAGTTGTAGCTACATATATCGGTGTGGATAGAGTACAATGTGTAACAACATGGCAAGTTATCGCCGTGAAAGACGGTGGTACTGGCCGAGGGTTTCATGACACTCGGGCACAGGTGACGTCTACTCGTCTTATCGCCTCGACTGGCCCAGACCAAAAGTCGATTGCTACGTACAAGTAGGTGGCAAGGTGACAAAACGTTGTTAATGGCGAAATACTGCGACAAGCAAATCTGTACGCACCTAGTTATTAGCTTCTCCCGTATGCGCACACATTTTGTTCCCCGTAACGTAATTATTTTATTTTTCTCGTGCATTTCGTTTGCAAAAGTTAGTTTTGTAAGTTGAAAAAATGAAAAGCTACATGAGCTACGATTGAACATGGAGTATAATGAATTTTTTAATTTCAGAGTTATAGACATAAAGCCTGAATTCATTTTTATACTAATGACTTTCTACATATCATTTGTACCTCGTATTTGCTATGTCTGTAAGAAATTGTTTAATGAAAATGTTTGCTGTTGTAATATAGCATTGTTGAGAGGTACATCGCGATTCCAAGGAGGCCCTACTAAAGCTATTTATGATACGGTCAACCTAATACTATTTTCGAGGAATATTTCTAACGTTGTAAAACATCTGGCTGCCAGCCTTCAAATGACACCGAATTGCAATAAGCATCAAAACATAATTATCGGCACGACACAGCACTCTCTCCTTTTACCTCAATAGTAGCGACCCGGTGATAAAACTCGAGAAGGCCGAGCGGTCATACGCAGTCACATCTGGCGGCCTCGCATCAACCCTCCGGGATTTCCCAACACCTCGCGGTGCACTCCCACACAGGCCTGGGCCTATTCCCTTTCCAGATTCTTCACCACCTCACAGTGCACACCCACACAGGGCTGGGCCTGTTCCCTTTCCAACGACATATCACGTTAAGGGCGTAATGGATGGGATGACACGCACCTTAAAAGGGAGACTGACCAGCGCATCGGGCATGTATCGTCTAAGAATTCAGAGAGACTACTCTATACCGACAGACGATCTAGAACTCTGTCAATCAATCAATCAATCAATCAATCAATCAATCAATCAATCAGAACTCAATCAATCAATCAATCAATCAATCAGAACTCATTCTAATAACTCAAATATATATAATTTAACCAGTGAACTCTATTTCATTATACCTCACTCAATCCCTCCATAAAAACAGAAAGAGCGTACACGTTCGGTTAGGAGAGTTGACTGGACGTCACCTTACGCTCGAAACAAGCATTACAGTGAAAAGCAAGCTAACACGAAAAATAAGAGTCCCTGTTTTGTCTATTATTAACTATTCATTAATTATTCGCAAAGTTCGAAGCGAATAATCGAATTATCCTGCCCTTAAATAAAGATTTATGTGCTTTGACATATGTAAAACGTAAAAATGCATTCGAATATTTCTGTGCGGTTTGCCAAGAAATTTAGTTAGTCTCGTCTCCCATGTCAATGAAATATTTATTAAAATTTATAATACAAATGGAAATGTCAGAAATAAATGATTCCAGCCATCCTGTATTTCTGTTTCCCAAGAATATTCGCCAATCATTACAATTAAAAGCAATGTTAACGTCAGAGAAATATAAGCCCAGCTACTCACAGTCATTTCCTACAGAAACCAGCATCCACAGTATAGACACATCTGTCATTAACAAATAAACATTTTTCTGTGAAAATACCATGTATCTTGTAACTTGTGCGTACAGCCTGCCTTTTGGTTTTCAATTATGAAATCGTTCAAGCTTTCATGAATTCTCACGCGCCCGGCCAACGAAGATATCTCACTCGAGGCACCACCAAGGTGCAAGTGTTGAGAACGTACAATCTATTTGTCAATGGGAAACAATATACTTGTTGCGTATATTTTAAAAGACCCATACTTGCAAAAGAGCTGCAGAGGAACGGACTTCTGAACGAAGTGTTTGCCAAACCGAAACGAAAACCGTGCGATGACTGGTCGCAACGAAGCAGTAGCAATAGCCGATTATCGCGTTAAATATGCATCCCAGCACCTTGTTCTTGCGCTATGGAGACGCTTGTTGAGCAAGGGGTTGTTGGGTGATACCTAGATCACGAGATGGACGGTTGTTTGGCAACGGTGCGAAAGTTCCACCAGGTATGATTTTCGGTCGACGAAATATTACAGTGTAGCGCCCTGCGTAAGGAAGGTAGTGCACCGGGCGGCCGCCAGACTAGCGCTCCCGTCACCCTGCTTGACCTGCACCCGCGCTACCTGACCAACCCTTGTGCGCTTGCGCGCTGACTCTCCCCCCTCCTCCACTCGCACTGGCCCAAGACCTCCCGCAAAGAATAAAAAGAGGCCCGGCCGATAGTTTTTATGGACAAGTGGGTTCACTGCTCCTAAGACGCTCCCTTTTGTGGACATCTAAGGTCAAGGAACTAGTCAGGCTCCGGCATTGCTACCTTGTGTGGAGATATCCGGACCATACGACACTCTTGTTTCCTACGTTTGAGTTCACTATTACGCGAGACCATTTTATAAGTACGAACCATTGTATTAAAGTGAAATATATCATTGTCGTTACTAGTCAAGAGGATCTTATTTGTGGTCAGCCCGACCCTTTCACGTAACAATTAACAACCAACGTTACAACAGTAAAATAACGGCAGCTTTAGGACACTCCAATATGCCTCCAGAGTTGTCAGAGTTCTTAAAAATGTATCACAAATCTCTGCGTCCTAAATGATTTTACGGTCATCGATTTCAAAACTTACCGTACTCAAAAATAGTCTTCGGTACGATAGTGTCATAAAACTCATGCTAGCGACACCTTAATGTATCGCGGATAACAGGTCTGTACAGATTTATCTCAAGTAAACCGTTTTGTGTGTTCAGGTTGTCTCTTGCGGGTTGAAGGAGGAGAAAGAAAAGGTGTGCATAGATTTAGTCTTGTCGTATACCCAATATATTCATAGAATGCTATATGATAGTTTTCAATAGAAGACTACTGAAGATAGAGCATTGTACTTTTTTTTATTACCTGCAATATAAATTCATCACCTAATTGACCTCAATCGTCTGCGTTTCTTGAAATCTAGTTCTATGTATATGTTACAGAACCTTTCGTATTTTCGGTGGTTCTCAGAAAAATGTGCCCTAACAGTAATACGAAAAACAATTTTTAAAGTGAATCCGATGTGTTTATAATTAAAAGTAACGATTATACTTTACATTAATTACACTAAAGTTATAAGTAATCATTTGCCTAACTCAGTTTAACCATTTCCTAACGTCCTCTCCAACTGTTCAGGACACGTATAGGGTCTATGCTGCGATCGCATCGGGAGAAGTGCTTTTGAGAAGGGACCCATAATAAATTTAAGACTTGTGTATTTACGAAGAGGTTCTGGCCTGGCTGGAATGTGAGACCGAGTTTTTGAGGTGACATTTTCCAGTCACGTCATTCTCAGCAGCACTTGACGTAACTATCGTGACCCTCACGATAGCGCGGCTAAACATCCGCGGGTTCGGTTTTTCCTAGAACAGGGGACCTTTTGTGCGACGTTCTTACAGGGCTTTCGTGTCGAAAAACTGTTTAGGCTCGGGGGCGTTGCATTGACGGAAGACCGACGTGCGCATGCAATTGGATGGCCCCATGCCCTACCAAGGACAGAAATCCCTTCAAGATCGTCTTGGAGGAAGACTTGGGAGGGGGTCCGGGCGACTTGTTATACGACATTAGAAATAATCGAATTAGAACAAATTCAGCCCTAGCACACAACAGACTAGAAATAAGCAGACTTTAATAGAACAGTACGACTCTTGCCTTGGACGAGTAGGAAACAAGCGACCTTACGATTATTCAGTTTAATTAGTAATATTGTACCTTATTGTTAATTACCTTATGCTCATGTATTGGAAGAAATATATTTTCTCTTCGAACCGAGTTCTAGCAGAGTTCTTCCAACCGGATATTGGAGTTAACGCCAACTATGCAATATCATTGTGATTATTTGTATAAATTATGATATGATTTAATAAATACAGTAGCTAAATGTTTAAAGATATAACTCTCCTACGTTAATAAAAACCGTACTGTTATCTTCCCCGAGGAGACTTTTTACATCAAATAAGAGTAAACAAACATAGTTGTGTAGGAACCGAATGAAAATGAAGGACAGGCATCAGGAACCGAAGCTGAGATCTGCTGGTGGTAGGCACTGATCATCAGTCCATCTACGCCACAGCCTCTTCCCAATATTCGCTGTTCTTATATTCCTCCCATAATTCTTTGATGGAGGCGCCCCAATCCCGCAGTTATGTAATATGAGTTGCACAATTGAGAGATTGGGCCATAGTCAGTGATCACTTATCGGTATAACTTACTGTTAGCCGTTCCTTTAGTTCTTTTCCGGGGAAGATACTATGTACCACAAAATTGAGACGTAATGTCTACAGTCATAGAAAACAAGAATTGTTTCCATGAAGTAGTATTAGATCTTCTTCAAATGTTCAACTATGGTTGACATTTTATTACACACAATGCACGTGTTTTACGAAATATACCATTAACTCTGTTATACGACGACATCTCCGTTATGTTTTTCCTTCTACACGGAAATGTAAAAGGAAACCAATTACCTACGATAGCATGGCTTCTGCGGAACCGCGAGTGCCAAAAATTTTGAAATTTTCCAAATCCTTGAAATCTCGAAAAATAGATTTCCAACAGCTGTTAAACGTCTTGCAAACGTAACTGACGGTTTATTTAATGTCATGACTTCATTTAAAGTACTTATTTCTTCTGAGTTACGCTATCGATCAATGTGTCAATACCACAACAACGTATTCCACTTTCCTAGAAAGTTCGATAATTTAAACCCTTTACCGTTACCCATACTTGCTTTCAACGTTGATTAATGATACTGCTTCGAGGACGTCAGTTTGTTCGTATGCTATATGCTGTAACTACCTCGCACAATATAATTTCATGCTAATTGCTGTTTATCGGAATTTTTATGTACAGGGGAGCAGAGAGATCTAAAGAGCGAGTGGAGTGTAAAGAATTTGAAGCATTGCGACCTAACAAATATTAAAGTGTATAGTTTAAGCCTTCGCTGCCTCTCTAATCGTCTTGCAAAAATTCTATACTTCTTGTACTAGCAAAAATTTCGTCTTGTAGCCTTGCAGCAATGCTTGAACGAATCGTGCAGCGTTGCATTGCGCCGCTTCACGGTTCTTGGAAGCGACGCGAAACAGCGTGAACTATAAATCGTTACGTGATAGCAAATACCGATATTAATCATATTGTGTGCGTTCATGCGCAATTCAGCGTAAGTTTACGCGTGCTGCTAGGCACACTGACTGCGCGCAGTTCCTCTGCGCGGCATAGGTTAGAACAGGCCAGTATATACTGTGCATAACTTTCAATTGGTAATTAGTAATTAGTATACAGTGTATGGTAGCGGCCGTAGCACTCGCTGAAAGTACGCGATTCCTTCTAAATAGGTAAGTCGAAATTGCAGAACAAACTTCTTGTATTTGGAACATCATTTCTTCAGAAAAACGTTTTTTATAATAAGTCTCATGAATTTCTGCCCTTTCGTTAGTCCGTTCGTTAATGAATCCAGCTCAAATAAATTAATGGCGAAGAAGCAAATAACGATAGCAATGATACTAAATCATACAATTTCGCACATCTGCAGATTCTAAATCGAACCAAAGTAATAGTTTTTGCTAATAAAAGACTGTTTTGTCCGCGCCTTTCAATTTTGGGTTGTCAAAAACGTTATTCGCTGAAGCGAAACTTTGGATGCAGAAATCTTGTTTCGCAGTTTTGACTTATTTTTGCGTCACTTCTTTCTTAGCTGCGCCACTAGTGTTGAGGCACCTTGTATACATACTTCAACACTGACTAAAAACCTAAAATTATGCTACCCAACTTATGTTAGATGCTTCTTACTAGTTGGGGCATATTCAATTACTCACACTTAGGGGTGCCATGTTTAAGATGGTTTCTGTCACCACCTTATTCACATTTTGATACTAGCATACATATAACGAAGACTAATATCGTCCTTGTTACTCGAAAAAATTAAACTTTTTTACGCTAATTTCCGATAGGTATCACAATTCATATCGATTGTATTAGCTTCATGGAAATACTGGAATGAATTTTCATAACGAACGCCAAACCTTTCGCAAATAAATATAATATAATTCCCGGCTATATGTGTTACATTTTATTTTCAAAATGTTATAAGTCTCAGAAACAGAAATGTACGAAATCGGAATTTTCATATTATTCTACAGGGTGGTCAGTAACCGGTGGTGCAACCGGAATGGGGGTAATTCTACATCAGAAAAAAAATCGTAAATGTGGAATAAAATTTGTTCATCTAAGGTTTTGTTTTTGAGAAAATCGACTTTAAATTATTTTTTCTCATTTGTTCGTAAAGCACATATGTGTATTCAGCAGAATAGGCAACATTCTCAACAATTTATGTAATAATAAAATTTATTGCGAGTTAATATTCTGTTCTATTGTATATTCTTGATTACCCAGTGCAATAAATACAATCACACTACAATCATGCCTACGTTCGTTAATGTGCGTGCGTGTGCGCGTCGTGTGCGTGTCCTGTGCGTGTGGAAACAAGTGCGAATCAGATCTGTATCGATCGCCGGGACTTGCGTTTCGTGGCATAAAATTGTTAAGATAGGTCAGAATCGGTACAGTGACCAACTGCCAAGGATCCACTTCCGTCGAAGCAGGTTGCTTCGCGAACGAAAGGGTAAGTTTATTTAACTATATTTGTCTAACATTAATTATCAAAACACTTTTTCCATAAGTAATAAAACACTTTATTTGTTGCGTATAACGAATAAAACTATGGAACAGTTATTTTAGTAGAAAATCGTCACAGTAGTAAAATCGTGTCACCTCACACACATAACAAATACGAAGAACTCTCACAACATACCGATGAAAACATGCAAGCAAATGAAACTGTTTATACCTCAATCAGAAATGTACATAAACCGCCGCCAATATTTATATACGGGGTTGCAAACTATCAATGAATGGTAGAATTTATAACTGTAACGATAGATAAAGAACAATACCAATGTAATGCCCTACCAAATGAAACGATTAAAATAACTGTAACTATTCCAGACTGTTATAGGAAATTAATTGAAAAGCTCGAACAAGATAAAATAGTGTATCATACATATCAAATTAAAGCGGAAAGGGCCTACAGTAGTACTACGAAACCTGCACCGCTCAATGCCAAAAGAAGAAATCAAACAAGAAATAGAGAAACACGGTCATGCGATCCGCAATATCGGAAACAATAGGCATCGCAAAACCAAACAGCCTTTTCCCTTGTACTTCAGGGACTTAGAACCCAAACAAAACAATAAGAGTATCTATAACAGGGCTCGGAATTAAGTACTCTTTCGGGCCGATTTTCAGAGACAACGCCCCCTTTCTCCCGCCGAAGAAGTACATACATTGTCATCACTCTACCATCAAAGAAACAAGGACCATAAAAACCCACTGTTAGCAAAGCTAAAAAACTCAACGTCAAAAGAAGGCTAAAGAAAAAATGGCCAACTGACTTACTAAAGACGCCAGAAGGAAGAAACTCTAACTAATAACTAACGAAAATGAATGATGACTCTACTCGTGTCAATTTCAATCAATGTAGCGACTTAATGCCCAAACATAGAAGTAGCTTGTAAATTTGCTGTAAAATAAATTTTAAAAAAATTTCTGATTTATCATTATCCTCTGTACGGTTGTATCACCAGTTACTGACCACCCTGTATTAAACCCCTACCGTTGCAATAATGTTATCGAACGTTACTCTACTTACAGTTAGTAATAAAGATCTAAGGTGTATGTTTATATACATATTAGTATTTACGACATGACTAGCGTAAACAGTTTAAGCAGTTTAAGATATAAGACTTTTTAAGAATTACAAACGGAAGTAGTACGCTTTGAATGATATTGTCAATTACAGAATCAATTATGTCATCATAACTAAGTCATGACTTCTTGTTATTAAGAAATGCCTGCTTTCGAAAGATACAAATCCCACGCAACTGTTCTTCAGTAACAGTAAAAGTACTTCGAACATATATGTATAACAAATAATTTGCCGCCCATACGGTTGTAACTTCAAAAGATTGACTCTATATGTATTTGGTGGGCAGATAGGAGAAATGAATCGCGTAATTAAAAGGTCGGTCATTAAGTGTTTTTTATAGGTGGAGTAGAGACGACCGGGGTCGAAAGTAACAATTTAACTTTAAACTACGATTACGCAACTATTAACATTTGCAACAAAAATTTGTATATCAAAATCTTACATAATTATTTAACATTATTGAGGCACAGTAGTTTCGTTTTATTACAAGTAGGTAATCTCCAAGTTGTTACAATCGTCCCGTATCTCGGGCGGTTGTACGACGGTATGGGGTCGATAGTGACACAATATTTATTTTTTTAAATCAAATTATTGATTAAACAAAATTGTAACAGTTTAAATTTGTAATTGTTTAAAAGTTACCATACTTTTATCTGATTACAGATTATTCGGTTTCACAATTATTGCAAACGTACAATTCTTGTTGTTAAATACTTTCTTCGTGTGCCCGATCGTTACTCTCCATTCACTGCACCCATTTTTCATTTGCTTGCTGGAACTATATGAATCGAGGCATACAAAGCGATAATACTCTTTACCTTTTTCATTGTTACATTCTTAATTCCTGTTTTTGCCCCTTGGTGTTTTTACAATTTTTTCCTTGCAAATTTAGATTGCGTTCCTTTCCATTCACTCCTTCCCTCCATTCTCTTCGTATTCTACGATCCCGTAGGAGTCGCATCAGCCGGAGTCGACTGTAACGTCACATTTGACCCCGACTGATGATGATACAATCGTTCACGACCACTCTTTTGAACATAGATCACAAATCTTCACTAACGAGACGCTTGGCAGTGTTAAGTAACGATCAATATTACATTTAAAAGGATCACATTACAGATTAAGAAGAAGAAAAAGCACCTACTTCACAAGGAACTCAATTGCGTATATAAAGTATTACGGCATGGATGAGTCTACTTCAACTGTAATTTTGCATCATAAAATAACCGAACTTTTGTAATTACGCGACAATGGATCGTCATAGCAACGAGCGGTTCACAGCGCTTCAATTGTCATAACCTTCCACGGAAAACATGCGTTTTACACATTCTTTATATCTCATTTAGTCCTCGAGTTATTGTTATTTGAGTGCAAGGTGTTTCAGTGTGCGCGGCGATTTTTATGAAATTTTCGTGAAATTTTGCATGAAACTGCGGAAAACATTCACGGAAACGTTTGAATTTTTGAAGCAAGCTTACGGAGGTGATGCTTTTTCTCGTACACAGTGTTACGAATGGCTTACCAGATTTAAAAATGGTCGTCAATCAATTGAAGATGACCCACGACCAGGAAGGCCTGGTCAAGGTGATGCTCACGGTTTTTTTCGATTTCAACGAAGTTGTGCATTTTGAATGTTTGCCTCAACATCAAACAATCAACCGCCAGTACTACGAAGGCGTTTTGAGAAGATTGCGTGAAAAAATTCGCAAAAAGACACCACAGTTGTGGCGAGACAACTCATGGTTCCTTCACCATGACAACGCGCCTGGCCACTCAGCTTCGTTAATTCGCCAGTTTTGTGCCAAAAATCAGATGACTGTCCTCCTCCAGCCTCCCTACTCCCCAAACCTTGCTCCCTGTGTTTCGACTCAATTGATGACATTAAGAACAATCCGTCACTGGCATTGAAGAATATTCCTAAACAAGCTTACGAGTAGTGCATGGTAAAGTGGAAACACCGCTGGAACAAATATTTAGAACGTGTATTTTAAAAAAACTGAATTCCACGTTAATGATGTTAGAACTCCGGCTCCAATAGGATTTGACTCAACAAGAATAAGCTCCTTTAATATGACAATGTCACAAAGATTGTCTAACGCAATCTTTTAGAAGGACAAAGGGGTTTCATAATCAAAGTTAGGTAAAAACAACATTCGCCTTAAGATTATTTTCAACTCGTTATTTCTTCGAAAGCTACTTGTTAACTAGTATCGCGATTGGCATTAAGAGCGCTAATTAAAACGTTTGGCGAATATGCTTTCGAATTCTTTCACACTCAATGGGTAATCTATTTTCAGTGAACGAGGACAAACGAATCAGAAGTACTAAAAGAACTGATAATTTCAAAAATGCCGCGATATGTATATCGTTGCTCTTCATAAAAGCTGGAATGAAGAGATTTCTTTCTTCCGCTTCCGTGGAAGCGTGCGCTCGGCCGTTATCGTTCTGAAGCACCGCAACAAGCTGGCTCTAATCCCAGCCCGCATCACTGGCTATCATTTTATTTCGATTCGTTCCACTCTTGACTTGAGCGTCGAGTGGCAAAGTTTTTCGATTTAGCGAGAGTACGGAAACGCAGTGGTTGCTCCATACACACGCAACCAACGTCCGCAATGTACAGAGAACGAGATATACATACATAAGTAAAGGTAACACGGAAATACTGCAGAACCGTTGCAGATTTTAGACGCGTAGTGAGAGACACAGAGCGCTTAAGTGGTTAGAATTTCAGAGCTCGGGCCAGCAAACTAACTCAGTTTCCATATCTAGATTACAGACTATACGAAAAGTTTAGCTTAAACGCAACGACTCCCATATTTTGAAGGGTGCCATGAACAGACACAATCCGAATCAATTCCTTTAAAGAAAAATGAAGTGATTTCATTTAAAAGTGAAATATCGTTTCATCGAAATATTTAAATATACAGCATTAACAGACCTTTATTAATGTTTTGTTTTCGACGTTTGAAATCTTGCAAAATGGCGAGTTCCTTAGCAAATATCGAACTGGTTGGAAACGTTCGGCCGGATATGTATCTACATACGCAATAGAGGCAACTTAATTTCCGTAATTGTCGCCTGTTGGGTATTTGCTGCCGTGTCCTCTTACAAGATTCATATACAGCAGTTTGAAAAGTAAATGATTTTACTTCCATGCATGGTATGTCGTCACACAGTTGATCCTGAGTCCTGAGATATTACAAAAGATTTACACGAATTCTCTGTAATTTATTAACCGTATCAAATCTAATTCACCTTTACCGAATTTTAAGTTTTTGCGAGGGAACTGACAAACTTACTGGAACCATGTAACATGATATCGCAATTCTTGCAGCCAATATTAATTCATTACTGCAGGTAGTCTGTCGATCAATCACCCACATTTCCCATTTCGTTAACCCACTTAATATTCTAGCGTGAGACGAAGGAAGTAATATTGTAGGAACCGAATAAAAATGAAGGGCAGTCAGCGGGAATCGACCCCGAGATATTCTAGTGTTCCTTATAACATTCTTTGATGGAGGCGCCCCAATCCGCACAATATTTTCATTCTTTATAGTTCCGACGAATATTTTTGTATCAAACTTCCATCGATAACAAGAGGAACATAACGTGCCAGTAGTAAATTTTTGTAAACATAAGTATAACGAAAAAATAGTTATCCAGTTAATAGACTCTACAGAGGCATTTTTTTCTTTGTTTACGGATTAACACAATTGTAGGCACGGCACGAACGAAATCAGTGTGAGGAAAAATATTCTAAAGCCAAGCACGGATCAAACGCACGGTGTTTCGCAGTGAAAAATAGTGGTACATTGTAAATTTGGACTGTATCACAGCAAACAGATTGGATTGCGAGGGTGAGCGAACAATCCATTGGGTATCGGTGTGTTAAAAAAAAGTTGCACGTTCGATTGGTTACTTTCTGTAACACTGGAATTTAAAGTTAGCAACCCATGCAATGCGGAACAACTGCTAACATCAAAGAACTTTTTGCAAAATTGCCCGATTTAATGTTATGAAGTTTCCACCGTCATAGATCAGTGCAAAGTAGTGATGTACGTTGAGATGAATCTGACTTGACATCAAAAGGAAGAAGATGCCGCAAAAATACTCTCCTCTTTCGTATCACTCTGCTCGTATCATTTTTATGCAATGAATATGTACACGTTGTAACGTAACGAAAAGATAGAGGTAAATTATGATAAAATTGCATTAAAATATATAATTTACAAGAATACTGTAGTAGTATTAGATAATTCAGATGCTTCCTTAGTATTCTAAATCTATAAAGAATGCTAACGTTGAAATGAATTACTTCAAAATTGGTTATGTTTCATACTGTGTTATGTTCTACAGGGTGTCTCGTAACTACCGTACAGTGGCGACTCGCGTATAGGCACTGTGGAACTGCAGCACCCCCCAATTTCCACTTGATATTGCCGTCGATAATTTATCGATAACATTTATTATAATGAGTCTTTTGTTTCTTTAATTCTTTCTTTATACTTGTACAATATATAATTCTTAAGCTTAATGTCAGTAGCCATCCCCCAGTTTATGAAAAAGATACAAATATTTTTGTATGGAACTGCGCGGTTCACAGTTCCAGATGCGTGGCGTTTGGCTGTTGTGCGCATGCGCACATAGGAAGCTGCGAGGGAGAGAGAGAGCACTGTCGCTCCCGCAGTGCCTTTTACATAATTTTAAAACCAATCAACCAAATACACTGCCCAATTAGAGCGCCAAATTATAGTTATTACAAATTATAATTACATTATATAATTACAAAAATTGATCGAAGCTAGTCAGAGAGAGTGTTAACTGAAAGATTTTTTAGCAACACGGCATTTTTAAATACATACATCGGCAATAGAAATGTCTGCAGTCAACATTTTTAAATGAAATGCTCGCAGAACGACTCAGGCTGCATGCTATAAAAAGCAATAAGTCCCTTCTTTCACTACATTTCCCGGTAAAATACGTGCAGAAAAATTTATTATGATACAGCGAAATATTAGAATCTACAGCATTGTAACAACTAAGCATCATAAACATTGATTGATTGATTGATAAAACAAATATTTACGCGGTGGCTTAAGACTTTTGCACAGTACTGTATACATATATTCACGGAAATTTTGTTTAGTAATAATGAGTTTCAGCTAACCGTCAGTTCTAGCAATAAATAGAGAACATTACTATTAACGAGGGAGGATAGTTAGAATTCCTACTGGCTACAAAGGCTATTGACTATTATTATACAATTGCGGATAATGCAAAGTGTGATTGCCTCTTTTCCTAGTTATATCTTTTACGTACTTCTTGTCGGAGGTTTGATATGCCACGCACCTTCTTTAGCCTACTTAACCAGCGAATTCCATAAATCTTCATGGGTATAAAATTGTAGAATCTTTATTAAATAAGCAATAGAAATAATGAGGATCTCGTTGCAAATAGTGGCCAAATGAAGTAATAAATGTTAATAAAATTTGTTGCGTCTTCATTTCGGTCCAAGAGATGTATAATAATGGACGAGTGGGAGGTCTATCTTAGTTTTGTGTACATGGATACAAATGCATCGCTTTATCTTTCTCTTGCCTGTATCTTCATCGTGCGCCTGTACGCATATTCAAACTTCTGGTGCTGCTCAGACAGTTCCTTTCGTAGCAGCGGTGTACTTTTATTCCACCTACATACACATACATATATGGCGTAGCCAGAGGGTGCTAAGATCTTCGTCGTTGTCCTCGACCTCGTTTTCCGGATGTCATGAGTCTCGGCGGAGTGCAGCGTCGTTGATGTCGTTGGCCAGGCTACCCTCTTTAGTAATCTTCTTCTTTCTCTCACTCTTCATTTATCTCTGTCTTCTGACCTTACGCATTCTGTTCTTTAAATACAGATTTCTTCCTCTCCTCAATTTATTCCACCGCATTTCAGCATTTTCGTCCCTCATAATATCCTTTTCCAACTTCCGTTCCTATTTTTAGACAAAAGTACTTCCCACATTGTACCTCTTAATTATTCTGTTTCGTTGCAATCTTTCGTAATATTGAATTCCTTCCTTCCCTGGTTCCCTTATACCTTTATTCGTTAATCCATTTACGTTGTTCGTTATACTTTCGCCTTTACTTATAGTTCTATTATACATTTTTCCTAGCTGCTTTCCTTCCGGCTCTCTCACCCTCCTCCTCGCCCCTACCACCACTCTATCACCCCCTCCCGCCCTTTCTCTTATTCTCCTTCCATCTGTCTCCATCGAATAATTAAGGCCATTGGCCACGAGGTCGATGAGCAAACCGCTTCGACGTCACAAGTCGACCCCCCCCCCCCCCCACCGCTCCTTTTATTCTTCTCCTCCACAGCCAGGGTGAGATTAATCTTAATTTTCGTCGAGCTATAATCTTTAATTAAATCGCCATTGATCCGCGACTGCCAGACTCCACCAATCAGATGGCCTTGCCGAAATAAAAAAAAGTAGGGTGGACTGTAAAAGAGAAAAGAAGGGTTTAAAGTGGGAGAATTGCGTATGCGCACGACCGTGCACAAAGAAAAATCAATTTTATAGCTAAAAGACCGAGGCCTAATTATCAATTTACGGACATGAGTAATGAACGGTGTTGAAAGGAGCCTCGTGAAATTTTTATTACCCGAAAATTGCTGCCCGGGACACCTCAAATTCGTTTCTGCCTTAATGGTTTTCGATGAAATTGGGCTGGAAGAAAATGGCTTTTTGTATAAGGATACATATGAATGACGGGAAACCTTCTGAACAGGCTCCTATAACCGATTCACTGTTTTTTAAAGGTAGGTTAAAATACAGTTTTCCGGAAATAGAATATTTAACGTTTTGTAAATTTAAGTACTACGAATATACCATGCGAGACGCAGCAATTATTAACATGCTCTTGACTCTTGAGAATTAGCCATGGATTCTGTGCAAGTTACATAACAGCTTAAAGAGGGTGTCGCCTTAAGTTGACTTACAAAATTGCTGTCCACCATCTCGAAAGTTATTGAATAGAAAAATTCAGTAAATACTAAAATCAAATTCAGTTAACAGAAGGGTGATGTTTGCATGAAAAAGAATTCAACTTGCAATTACCTGAGTCTTTGCAATACAGTTTACAATATACCATAGTCCCGAGGAGGGTACGTGTATACCGTGGACCACGTCAGAATTTGTTCATGCAATAGGTTTGTTGAATTTCGCGGTAATCATCGCGTTATTTTTCCCGCTAGAGGGCATCTCGGCCCCCGGAAGTCGGACCGAAGGGCAAGGCCCAGTCTGTTGCGTTACGGTGCCGAGCTCGCCCGATTGTATGATTAAGTATCCTCTGTAGAATAACTATTATAATAAATGTATATAAATAGATACACACAGTAGTGCTCTCTGTACGACTACACGTCGTATTCCACACAAAAAGTCCAACAAGGTTGATAAAAGTTAAATGGGGAATAATGAGGACAATCTGTTGGATTCCGAGGGTGAAAGGATGAAACCGATTGTAGTTAATAATACAATATACATATTTACGGCTAAATCCCGAACAACTCCCGGATACAACTTTTGTGGGACGTAACAGTGTTTTCCGAAGACGAAGGTGCACATCGAACTGCTAATGAATAGTGTTACTTGGTAATCTTAGAGTGATGATGATCTTTCTGCGTTCACATTTATGTACACCCTCTGTCCCAAAAATAACCGGAATGACTCTAGTTTAACGAAATTAGTGGTGCTATCTGTTGTTATGCGATTGATTTATGAAGTGTTAACTTGCCTTACCAATCTGTAAAAATTGGATCAGATTTCGTTCACTAGAAGCTAAGATACCACGGATTAAGTGACACTAGTTTGTATACATCGGTCGAACTATAAAGAACAAAGAATCAATATTAAGTTCTGTGTTAAAAACGGTCAAAATGCTACAGAAACGCTCCAAATGCTTAAAATCGCTCATGGAGATAATTATTTGTCACAAACACAAGTTTTTCAGTGGCATCGACGATTCAGGGCAGGCAGGGAGGATGTGGATGATGATAAACGATCAGGCCGATCAATTGAAACGATGACCGAAGAAAATGTCGAAAAGTGCATGATTTCGTGAAAATTACGAAAAAATCTTCAGTAGATTCATGGAAATACCTTCTCATCGTTCGTCAATGATCATTGATTTTTTGACCAAGAAACAAATTTGTTTGCTTCAACATCCCCTGTGTTCACCTGATTTGGCTCCCTGCGACTAGTTTCTATTCCCTAAGCTGCATTTGGCGAAGAAAGGAATCCGTTTTGCATCAGTTGAAGATATTCAACGGACAACGACGAGCAATCTGAACACCATTCCAATCAGCGACATAAAAAAGTCATTTGATGCACTTCTTGAACGTGCAAATCGTTGTATTTCGGCTGAGGGAGAATATTTCGAATAAATAAAATGATTTTTGTCAAGTTTTTTGCACTATTTTGGTTTCTCTAAAGCCATTCCGGTTTTTTGGGGGACGGAGGATGTACATATGTATATCCTGCATTTGGAAGGGCGAGGACGGCCTTAGCTCAAGCACGGCTTTCATCCCTTAGGACTATAAACTCCGTCATTCTGACCAATACTTGCCATGATTAAGGCAAGACCCGTGTATCTTGCTTTTATGAATGTCTCACTGGTTCGTCATCCAGCCAAACTACGAATTGGTACTAATGAAGAACGGTATGCAATTTGCTGCATAAAGCGCTAGCATAATAATACGTATAGACTATTACCCATTAGTGAACCAACCCATTGGTAGAGCGTGTTACATCGTCTTAAATTAAGAATAATGTGGAATTGTTCGTTATTTATGAATTCAGAATCACCCCAGCTGCCCCACATTTCCGGATACTTCACTAGTTACGAGGCACCCTGTATATATTTTTATAGTACTAACAATGGAAATGAGATTGTGTAATATAAATTTATTGTTTACATTGTACTTTTATTTATGTGACAACATCGGTCCCTGATCACTGCGGCACAAAAATTTGTGGACGTTCTCATATACATATATGATTGGCCGAATTGCAGAATTGTTGCGCCATTTTTTTTGCACTTTTTTACGAAAAAATACCATGCGGCGACACTAAATTTGTACTTGAATATATTCGAGCTCTTCGAAAAACTATCTATGTATCTGACAGCAAAGAACAGAATTTCAAAAAATGAGGGGTAATGGGGATAAATTTTGAAATAAAAATATTTTTTGAAAATTTCTCACAGTCGTATTATTGACCATAAGGAGCCACCCAACTTTTAATGTAACTTTTTCCCTATATCTTAAACAGTTTGTTAATTATTCACGATAATATGTGCCTCCATAAGTGAAACGTCACAGATTCTTTCCAAAATTTTGTATGCGCTAAAATAGGATATATTGAACAAAATCACTACTTTTGTTTTTTCGCCGTAACTACCCTCCCAATCGAGTTACAGGGTTGAAACTTGGTACAAATTAGTGTTTCTTGATAAGCTATCGAATTACCTCTTGCAAGTCCAATTTGGTTTAGGGACACTTCTTACCCCCGTATCCGGCTATATCCTTCTTGCAGAAAAATGAAAGAAATTGTAAAGATGACAACACCTGGCCGATTGAGAAGAATCATTAAAAGTAGGATTCGGCGAATGCGTGCGGACATAGTAAGCCACCGAGTTCAGATACAATCAGAACGTAACCACCGCTGTGAAACTTAAGAATTTGTATGCCAACATACACACTGCTCCTACTCACGTTTTTGGTGGTCACGCAGATTGTTCACAAAAAACAACATTACTATTGTTTTAGCAATCTGTTAAAGCAGTGGGAAAATGCGAACGAAATGAATTAAAGATTATAAATATATGCATTTTCTACACGTTTTATGGGTGCACACATTTGTATTTTATTTCATTCTTGATACTCCATCTCTTTCTCTCGCTCTATCCTTTTCCATATTCGGCAGGAATCAAAATCTCGGCACGAACGTTGCTGATGGTCAGAATTGTAACAGATATGGCAATAGCGCGACAGAACTCTTAAAAGATGTGATTTGGCAACTATGCCGTCTCACTTTCCGTTTATAATTCTGCATAATGGCGCTTATTGTTAGATAGATTCGGAGTTGGCCTCAAAGATGTCGTCCCCATTAACGAAGAGATCGCTTTAGGAAAAATTATCTTCTGATAGTGTTCACTACATATGTACATATTATCATTTCAGCATGAATATTATTATGAGTTCGAGTGAACCCTGACGTCGTCTTTCGTGTGGTTTCGTGAACTGTCAGCATTGTAAGGGTTAAATGCATAATATTACACAAGAAACGCGAAGGTTCTTTGACGATACTATACGAGATGTGTCCCTAGTTAATTCTCGCTAATTTCGTATATTGTAACGTTTACTTTCAGTGTCCGAATGAGGACGTCAGTACATCGAATTTCGCCCTACGATTGGGGCGGGTGTGAGCACGAGATCTCTATGAGGAAACAATATCCCGATGCACAGTCGAGATTGCGCTCCCCGTTTCTGGCAGGGGCTTTGGGGCAAGAAACGGAAACACAAGGCGTAGTAAATCTTGAGCAGCATAGGAAACTAACACCTAATCTAACGTAGTGGTTCAAATAGCGGTCGTCTTTACCAGCGGATACCACTAGAAGGAATTGTAATTAGGTTTGATTTGAACATGCTTGCGGCCCGATGGAAATCTTCTACCTTGCATTCTAACTCGATTAAGCAGTTGCGTTTGCCACGGTGACAAATCTTTAAAATTTATCGCCTTGGAGGCAGGTTCGTTTCTAACCCTGCACGTGACCATTTCTCCATCAGCGGAGTTCATTTCAATCAATCGCGATGATATCTCGTTAAAGTTCATCGAACGGAACTTAACTCTTCACAATTCTCCAGATTTTTTCACGCATTTATTAAATGACATATACGCATTTGTGACATATACTAGATGTATCTTTTTTTAAACTTCCAGCAAATTATGTGCAAATTAAATTTATGCGAAATATCGTTAAACGGCATCTATAACTGCGATCGCTATTGATGCCTGATTTACGCAAATTATCCCAATACAGTCCATCGTTCCACAGTTGACGTTAGGTATCGGCGTAAAATAATGGAATTCTCTAACACGCAGAAACAAACTACGATACGCGTTTAAAATTCCAACCATGAATACATTTGTCTACCCACCTGATATAATTCACTGAGCTAATTACTTTGCTAATACGTTTAATACTGTTCAGCGGTGTTGTATGCGTTGTCATCTACAATAGTTATGCATTTAAAATTTGTGTGAAACATCAACACGGCGAAGCTAATTCGCTGTTCTAGAAAAACTATTCGGTGGTTACAATGTTCCTATGTTTGTCATTTAACAATTTTCGAAAAATGGTAAAAAGGTACAGATTTGGTTACAGGACCGACACCAAGTCTGGAAGGGAAAAGTTTTTATTAGTTTGCATAATTATCATTTTTTTAGGTTGAATTAATTAGTACACTGAGAGAAACTAATTATGAATTTAATATCGCGAGTTTTTTAATAAAGTGTTTGAAGAGTTTGTGGGGGCACTTCCCGCATACACCGCTAGGGGACGAGCACGACGATCCGGCTCCCGAAAGTGGTTATATAAGTCCCCGCGACTATATATATAATCTCCGACCATTCCCTACTATCCCTGTGTCTAAAGGCGGGTCCACACTTGTTACCCAGGCCCGTTACTGACACCCGTTACCTCAGTTTTTCGTAACGAGGTTCGGCGTGGGACCCATTTCCTGTACTTCTGCACGTAAAAATGCGTCCACATTTGTTACCGTACCGGGATTTGTTACCTAGTCAAGTGGTCTAGAAAAGGTCTAGGAAGAAATGTGAAGTGTGTCCTCATACCTCATGGCGTTACTTTTTACTTGGTTCTGCCGTTCCATCCGCTGTCGGTATTGTGACCCGCTCCAAAGGAAGTACTTGAGTCGCTTTTGAATAGTTATAGCTTTCTTTAAATTTGTATCTTTTCTGGCTACCTTTGGCCGGATTAGGTTGATTAAAGTTGATGATTCTAGTATAACGATAATTTCTAAGTCGTATATAATACATCTTCATTATTTATAAAAATATAAAAACACTTATAAAAATATTTCACGAAGAACTTTTTGTTGATATATTGCGGCATTGATTTTTATCGTGTCTGTCGATCAATACTAATGGCGTTAATTGTATTAAAAAAGGGAAACTGATGTGTCGATTGAAGTTGCATGGCTCTTGACCATGTGTTCTTTTATTCTAATCCTTACCTTCTAAATCCTGCAATCAGATGGTCGAAAAGCTAAAAATTACTCCGCAAAAATAGCGTTAGTTTCGAGCGCGTCATAAACCTGACCGAGGGCCGAACTCGGCACGCACTCGCAACAGCCCTACGTCGCCAAGGGGGTCTGGACTATCTCATAGGCAAGGCCCAATGAGCCCTATCTCCCAAGACTAAACAGTCTACAATACATAGGAACAGCGCCGCACAGACGAGTTCACACATTTGCGACAGTTCATAGGGGAGCTAACACATTGGCAGTGGCGCAAGTACGAATGCACACATCTACGGCAGCTCACTGGTTCCTTTGGAGCGGGTCACAATACCGCAAATTTCTCGATCATCCGAACCAAGTAACGAGTAACGATATGAGGAAGCAAGAAACACTCCACATTTGCTCCCAAACCTCTTCCAGACCACTTGACTAGGTACTTATCCTGGTAACGGTGTGAGGCGAGGTAACAAGTGTGGACCCGCCTTAAGGCAGGGCCTGCTAGTACGCCTTAGGCTGCGGTCACCGTGGCTCCGACATCGGTCGATTCGACAGACGACCGGCATGCCGGGCAAATTCGGCCGACGCGTGCATTCGTGTTAGTAAGCACGTGTGTGAGCCATTGACTTTCGTCCGACACACAGTGGACTACAATTTGCCCCTCAAAGGCGGAAAAAACTATTTTCTGACTCACATCATATGTTCAACCCTTATTTTTTTCTGTTATACAATTAGGGCATATTTTTGTTGCCTTGCCGGTTCAAAATAATCAATAAAATTTATGTTTTATTGCATTTACATGCAATTATTATAAAATAAAATGTTTTATTGCATTTATACATAAATTATGGATAATATTGGGCAAAATGAGAGATGCTCATTTTTAAGTGGAGCATTTAATCCAATAATTTAATACAAACACATTTTTATTGATTTTTACAAATATTAATTTATTTCAACTTAGATTTTTAGATTTTTTGTTACTTCATTTTAATTTTAAAACTTAATTGAAAAAAAGGATGCTGATGGTGCGGAGGTAAATTCGATTTTTAGGAACGAGGTAATTTATGGTCCCGAAGTTCTTGACGTGACGTGAGTTGTATGTTCAAATTATCTTTCTTGTGTGCCTCTTATTAAACAAAGTAAGGATGTCAGCTTCCTGACTGTTAATATTATATATAAAATATTATTTGAAATACTCCAATTATGTCGTCTTTGGACTCATTTTGATCGGAATAATATCACAAATATGTTGATAAAAATTTGTATAAAAAAACAATTGAAAATAATAAAGATTGCAATGCATTGGTATCTTGATCAGTACAAAAACGCATCTGGTCTATGTCGATTGTCACAGTCGCAGCTTCTCTTTCTTTTTCACGCGCCATCCTTTTCTGGGTCCGGAACCTATTACCATCAATTAAAGCAGTAAACGTAGTCCAAATTATATCATGTTTGGTGTCATTGTAATCAGAAAAATATCACTAATGTCTGGGTAAAAGTTTCATAACAAAAGAATGAGCAATAGCAAGGTTCATTGTTGATATCAGCGGTCTCATAGTTCAAGTGTTTAGGTGCGGGTCCTCGAGTCCCGAGAACCCCAACGTCTATCGGCCTGACCGTGCTAAGGTTTGTTTTTTTAGTATCGAGGACCAGGAGGCGTCTCAGGTGTATGTACGACAAAATTAAACATTTTTGAATTCGTCCGACTTTCGACTTGCCCGACGAGAACGGCTACACCGATAGACCGACCACACACATGCCTCTCACGCAGCCAAACGCTCACACAGTTTAGCTGACGTCACACGTCGGGCGAACCGCCCGACATTGGTGCCACTCTGACCACGTAGAACCACGAAATCGGATGAAAAAACACGTACACATGCATCCCAAGGCATCGTGCATGTAAGCCCGACGTCGGTCGTCTGTCGAATCGTCCGATATCGGAGCCACGCTGACCGCAGCCTTACTGACGAGGCTGCGACGAATACGACGAAGCAAGCCTCCCCACAAGTTTTATTGAACTATTTAATAAGTTTAACCAATTCCTAATCCATTCTAACTGTCATCGATGTGAAAAATCCCACATTATCTGTTACCAGTCGAAATAGCAAATTATGTAATTGACTTGATATTCCGTACGCGAATAATTCGAAATTGTAAAGGTAAGAGTAATAATAATAGTGCAAAAATATATTAAAATTTTAACACGAAATTTTAAGCATCTTCGATATTGCTTAAGGGGGCCGACTCCATGTGCCATGACCTGTGTGCGTGCACTCACCCAACACCGGAAAGCATGCACGTATACGCCATGCGCGAGACACTCGATTTCGTAGATTCGGTTCTGCGTCTCGATAATTTGCATAAATGAAATTATCGCGGGTACAGCACAGTGTGCTTTCGCTCGCCCAGCCCTCTTGTGTGTTCGGCAGGAATCAAAATCTCGGCTCGAGCCGAGTCATTTTGCTCATGATCAGAAGATTTGGCAACAGGGCGACAGAATTCTGAACTGATGTAATTTCACAACTATGGCTTCTCACTTCTCGTTTATAAATCTGCATAACACCATGTCACAGCTCCATGTCACACCGTCAGTTTATAATTCTGTATAATGAATTTAGATTCTTAAGCTCTTAAGGGGTAGACTCCTTTGGGGCCAACTCCAAATCGATCTAAGCGCCAATATAAAGACACGGGCATTAGTAAAAACATATATATTTTGCAAATTGGACCTTTGAGGATGTGACATATAACTTCATAATGCATAATTATATACTGACAGTGTGACATCTAATGTCATTATGCAGAATAGCAAACGGAAAGTGAGAAGGCATCGTTGCCAAATGACATAATTTTAGAGTTCTGTGGCGCTGTTGCCACATCTGTTACAATTCTGACCATCAGCAAAATGAATCGGCTGGGGCCCAGATTTTGATTACTGCCGGACGTAATATAACTGCCCAATCCCTGCACACTTTTTCGTAGGTTCGGGTCTCCCACAGGTGTTTTTTTTACATTAACTTTTTTTTAATTACCAACCATTTGACAATGATCAATGTTTGTTTACAAATGTTTTAAAAATATTTGTTAAATTTTTTAATTCATTATACGTAAATATTAAAGCAGAGTGCTTTTTGTGCCACCGTTTTTAACGCCAAGTATCTTGCCAATTATGGTACTCTTTAATATTTATAACATTCAAGAAATATATTTTGTGCATTTTCATGTCTTAGAATGAGCAGTCGTAGATGGAGTGCAGGAAAACTCGCGTTGTAGCGCCCTGCGTAAGGGAGGTAGTGCAACGGGCGGCCGCCAGACCAGCGCCGCCATCACCCTGCTTTGCCTGCACCCCCGCTAGCTGTTCAATCCTTGTGCGCTTGCGCGTTGACTGTTCCCCTCCACCACTGGCACTGGCCCAAGACCTTCAGCAAGGAATAAAGAGAGGTCCGGCCGATAGTTTTTATGGACAAGTGGGTTCACTGCTCCTTAGACGCTCCCTTGTGTGGACATATCCCGATCATACGACACTCTTGCTCCAAACGTTTTCGCACACATTAACTAGACTCTGAACGAACAGCATACTGTGGTATTGGTGGATATTTTAGATTATTTTAACGGATAGGGCCAGGTTTGTTGGCGCCTTTTCGTTTATAGTACTGTCTCGAGGTTTGTCGAAGGCAGGTGTATGATAAGCATGGCGTAAATGATGAGTGTTAGTAGAAACGTCGAATGTGGATCGAGTGAATGTTTATCTCGGGGAAAGAGTGAATGGTTTCGGGGAATGCACGTGGAGCTTAGGGTGCATGGTGACCCGTGGTCGACCTGTGACACGTGGCTAGGGTGTGTGTGTCCGTGTGGGTCCTAATGAGTGAGAACGAATGATGAATAGAATGAGAGGGAAACTGCGTGAAAAAATATATGGAGTGGATGATGCGTGCGCGAGGCAGAATAGTTGGAGAGGTATAGCATAATAGTTTGAGAAGCAGAATAGAGGGAAGCGTGGAATTGAGAGAGTGCAGCGAGCAGAGATTAGTATTAAGGTTGAGAGTATCGTGAGTCGTGTAAGAGTCATTGTCGTGTGTCGACGTTTTATATTAATAAAATTATTAATGGGTGAAAGAAACCGAAGTCTCGTTACCCCACCTATTCTCTGTCTGATTGATTAAGTGAAGTTTACTAAGAATAACTCCTACAATACTTGTCCGGCTCCGATATTGCCGTTATTGTGTTATTAAGTGAAATATATCTTTGTTATTACTAATCCAGAGGAACTTATTTATGGTCAGCCCGAACCTTCCCGTAACAACTAACACCAACCGTTACCGCGTTATATTTTACTTTGCAGCGTTTTAGCAATTATGTCAATATCCGGCAGGAATAAACATTTCGGCTCAAGACGATTCATTTTGCTGATGGTCAGTATTGTAACAGATGTGGCAACAGCGCGACAGAAGTCTTGATACATTGCGGCAACTATGCCTCAATTGTGTCTGTATTCACGTATTTAATGAATCGCCGTTCGTCGTGTCAAATTGGAAATCACATTCACCAGCAGAATTGTATTTCCATCGACCCTCATGATAACGTAGTAAAATTAAATAAAACATACCAGAAACGCATCTGACGGCGAATCATTGAACTATTCTTACGTCCGATGAGTGCAAATCGTAGATTCGAGCGTTCGTCTTCCAGACGTAATAAATTGTGAAAAATCGAATTTCTGTGATCTTGTCCTAGTTCAAGGAAGGGTGGAAAGGCGTGATATCAGTGAATAAACCATTAAATCGTTCAATATTGACTAAATGACGAGGTGTCGGCGGCCATCTTGTTTGCTTACATCTGTGTCTGTCTCAAGCTTACAGTTTCAAAAATACCATTTTTCTCTACGAAAGGTGTCTATTGGCTTTCAAACGGACTCTTCCACCATGTGGTGATGTCTACCCGTGTGTGCTATACCCGCGAAAATTTCATTTATGCAATTACCGAGAGAAACCACCGAATCTAAGAAATCGAGTGTCTCTCTCGCGGATGGCGTATACGTGCATGCTTGCCGTTGTTTGTGTGAGTGCACGCATACAGGTCATGTCACATGGAGTCGGCCCACTTAAAGTATGCTGTTTTAAAAATAATTTCGCCAATCAATAAGTGCATAGATAATGTAAAATATTAATTATTTGGAAGCACAGCTTTGAAATACATAGGGCAGCATTATACAGGGTGTCAGAACACTCAGGGAACATCGGGGTATAAGGTGTAGCTGGGGTGATTTTAAACAACTTCTTCCTTGACCCAAATGTCCTGGATAGTAGCGTTTTTGAGTTATTAACGAAAAACACTGACCAATGAGAGCGCCCGCTGGGCATCGGCTGACGCGCGCTCAGGTGCGAACCGATCACTTGCGGTCGGTCGTGATGGGGGCATCGAGGGTACCGAGGGAAGCGTGCGGCAAATGTTACATCGTCTTAGTTAAGAATAATGTGGAATTATTCGTTATTCGTGAATAAAAAATACACTAGTAAGTCGTGTAATAACCATGTTCGATACGTTTGTTCATTATCCGAAAGGAATAAACTGTTTTATTACTTATGAAAAAAATATTTTTTTTTATCAGTACGTTTTCAGGTGGATAAATTATGTTTTAAGAAAAACGATTTGCATAAATAATGTTAGGAAAAGCTAGTTAAACTAACCCATTCGTTCACGAATTAACCTGCTTAACATTGTGCGAATCCTGACCTAGGCAACGGTCAACAGCTGATGTTACGGCCGGCTTAGTATCCAAGCACGATCACTTCACTTCACGATAACTTAACTTGACGGTCGCTTGCACTTGCCACTGTGAAATTTGGGTATAGTTAAAAACAATTTACTGTTCTTACGTTTGAACATTTTGTAATATTCTGCGTTTGCACGATTCATGTTGCTCGTTCGGTTAGCAGCATGGCTCTGCCAGCTCGACGTTATCTGCCCGATAATCCAAACAAGGAATCAATCGGCAGCAGGGTTCTTAGGATCTGTGTCCTATGGGTACGTGCGCTATCGGGTTCCGCCGTGATGTTCCCCAGATGCCCAGCTAGAGCGCACGCAATTCGAAAACTCTTACACACGTATCGCTGCAATATTATACCACACATTTCTTTTCCGTTCTATTGAAAAAATATTCCATCCCTAACAAACGCCACCTCGGACCCACGAAATGCTTAAGCTGGCAGAGACATTCTGCTAACCGAACGAGCAACATGAATCGTGCAAACGCAGAATATTACAAAATGTTCAAACGTAAGAACAGTAAATTGTTTTTAACTATACCCAAATTTCACAGTGGCAAGTGCAAGCGACCGTCAAGTTAAGTTATCGTGAAGTGAAGTGATCGTGCTTGGATACTAAGCCGGCCGTAACATCAGCTGTTGACCGTTGCCTAGGTCAGGATTCGCACAATGTTAAGCAGGTTAATTCGTGAACGAATGGGTTAGTTTAACTAGCTTTTCCTAACATTATTTATGCAAATCGTTTGTCTTAAAACATAATTTATCCACCTGAAAACGTACTGATAAAAAAAATATTTGTTTCATAAGTAATAAAACAGTTTATTCCTTTCGGATAATGAATAAACGTATCGAACACGGTTATTACACGACTTATTAGTGTATTTCTTATTCACGAATAACGAATAATTCCACATTATTCTTAACTAAGACGATGTAACATTTGCCGCACGCTTCCCTCGGTACCCTCGATGCACCCATCACGACCGACCGCAAGTGATCGGTTCGCACCTGAGCGCGCGTCAGCCGATGCCCAGCGGGCGCTCTCATTGGTCAGTGTTTTTCGTTAATAACTCAAAAACGCTACTATCCAGGACATTTGGGTCAAGGAAAAAGTTGTTTAGATTCACCCCAGCTACACCTTATACCCCGATGTTCCCTGAGTGTTCTGACACCCTGTATAAGTACGGCATAATCGTTGACATTAAAATGTATTCAGCTGTATTTGTATTATCCATCTTTGACCTACGATTTCATATTGCACAGGGTGTACAAACATCGCTTGTCACAATTATCGCAGATCAGTTCTACACCTCTGATTTGGAGGAAGTTAATGTAAAGAAGGTACCGGAAAATTGTTTCTAACAATCAAAATTAACGTTAAAACAATGTTTTTCTTCCCAATTTATTCTTTTGCGTGAGTAGGGAAAAAGCTTGAAAGGAAACTACACATCGCGAGTGCGCCGTTTGCCCAATATAAATTCTTAAAGTTTTACACAAACAAAATTTGTATAAGTCGCACACACGAAGAAACGAACGGTTCATGCTAATGTCACATCGTATCTCATTTTTACATATAATTTTCATTATCTTTCGCACATTACTTACATAAATTGCCATACCGATCTAGGCAATATCGAAGCAAAGTATAAGCCTTTCAATTCATTATTAATTTTATCCGACGAGCTTGTTTGCGTCAAAGTTTTTTTAAATGGAAAGTTATAGGACAACCGCCATTATACCCCCCAGTTATTCTGGTAAAGTTTGCCATTTTGAGATACTTCATTAACAATGTGGCGTTATCTTAATTACATCAATCACATTAGTCGCATACTTTTATTATGCAAGGTGTCCGGTTATTTACTGGCGTCCACAAAGGAATCACAACTTAATGCTTAATAAAATAGAGGTTTTCAAATACCGAATAGAGTTATGTACGCCGTAAAATTATAATAAATAATTTAAATGGCCACAGTTTGCTTCTATTGATAAACCAACGATTGACAGATTCGTGAAAATGTAATTAAAGGCGTACCTTTTTGTGTTGCCCTACATATTTGAAATCTCTACTTTGACTTCGGCAGTGTGCACACTGTGTTGTGTCAATAATCTAGTTTCACATAAACGTTGGTCGACAGCGACAAAAGATTTATGGTTCGCTATCACGGGATTGGGATGCTTTTCTTCTTATCGCGCGTCGTACGAGTTTCAGTACGAGTATATATACGATACGATATTAATTTTTCATTTTGCAGACAAAGACCCGGTTTTTATCCATATCGAACTAGCATTTCAATTTTCGTTTCCGTAACTATATCTTTATTGATTGAACCGGCTAGATGAAATATTCATGTAATATATCGTTATTGCAAAGTTTCGCTGCATAGATGCATAAAGCTGTGCTATACAGGGTGTTCGGCAACACCTGCTACTAAACTTAAGCGATGATTCGTCAGATCAGAATTACTAATGCACGAGTAGTAGTTTGCTTCGGTTCTGCTTCGCTTACTGCTCACAATATTGATGCTCAACGGATTTGCTTGAATTTGAGCGAAATTAGTTTAATTTTTCGATGTCTGTATTCATTTAATTTGTACAGTACTCTGATCGGTTAGGTGTCAATATCTGATCTGATAACTGTCTGAATACTTTTCAGCGATAGTATTATGCGCTCACGTGCCCAAGGGTGATTGCAGTATTTTTGGATCCAACTTCAACAATTTTTCAATCCATAATTCCATAATTCAATCCATCAATCGGGTTGCTGTAATACATTCCATAGTTCACTGGAAATTGAAATGCAAATTATATTGGGTATGTCTTCACCCGATACTCTAAAAAGAATATCAAAGTTCACCAGTTATTACTACAGTTTCTTTTTACAAGCCTCTTGTTGAATATACGATCTATAAAAAGTCCCATTGGTAAAAGTCGCTTTCAGTTACTCAGTTTTTCCAGTCGTTTAACCTCCAAGGTACCGTTATACAAATGGCCGCGAGTCAACTGCGAGTCGACTTCGGGTTCTAAAGCCCAGATAACTTATTTGGTACACAGCTTTCTTGCTACTGTTCCGGCCAAAATAATTTTCAGCAACTGATTTTTCAAACGTGCCGAAGATCAGCTGCAACATCTGGCTGCTGATCTTAGCGACGGCACTGTGCACTGTATGTGGCAAAGTAGAAGTATAAGGATACAATGCTGATCGAATGTCCAACCGTTAACTGCCCTCAACTGTTTGCAAACCTGAAAATGACTGAACAGCAACAGTACAAATGAAAAGTGCGCGTTAATTAGTTGAAGTTGTTACGCGGTTGTAGGTGAAGAAATATTGAGGCAGATGGTTTCCTTCAAGTATTATAATCTCCAAACAATGCAACACAAAATAATTGAATATAATATAGTTGGGGATGACAAGCGCAACCCTCGAACTGTTGCTGCACGTTACAGCGTCTACGGGTACATTCGGAACGATTAAATAGCACGGACTTCTTGCAAGGAAGTCGATGGAAATAATTAGCGGGCTGTATCGGTTGGGGTACAGTGTATATTGGAAGAATAGAGTTGGATTTACAAGTGTGTAAGAATGTATTATCTGCATTGGCGCGAGCGCGGACGCGAACACTGAACGAATGTATAATATGAATGATGTACGAGAAGCTTGAATAGTGGCTTAATGGAAAGAAAACCTACTGAGTCTAGGCTCGATATCCCTTTTCATCACCTCGGAAAGGTGTCTTAAATTCCCCTTAAACTATTTTGTAGCGTAGGTGGTGGTAAGATGTACTTCTATTGGTTTTACATAGATAAGGGAAACCCCGGAAAAATTTACAATCTTAATATTTTGCGCACGCGGGGCCGTGTGCTGCGAACCGGATTCTGCGAAATTTCTACGTGACAGAAGGCATTCGGTCTTGGACGACTGAATGACAATTAATGATTATGTTTGGAAAAAAACCTGCCATTTCGGCCCTTGGCCTTTCCTAGGGAGCAGGGCGGATGGCGTCGCTCTGTTTGGGGCAAGCGACATCTTATTTTCCTGAGAGTTGTCTTATTTGTTTTGAGTTCCGGGTTACTCATTCCGATTTGCAACAACGTACAAAATCTACTGCATACACTCAGCATAGCTTTTTCTATAAATGGTGGGCAGAGAGTTGGGTTTGCACGAGATGTTCGGAAAAGTTGGCAACGCTTGCGAAACTTCATTGTGAACGAGTAGCGTATTAAGTTCTAAAATATACGAAAAGCAAATTTTAACTTGTATTGATCGGAAGACTTGCAAAAACAAGGTGCAAACGTTTCATTTAAAAAATAGCGTACCCTTCCAGATTTAGATTCGGACCGTGTAAATTATTCGAACAAGTGTGAGTTTAAAACGGCTTTGTAAATGAATCTGATGAGGTCATTTCATACTGTATGAAACGTGTTGTTGCAAAATACATTTTTGAACAATACAGTTTCAGCACTTGAAAAATTTGAATATGTTATCCTGTTTCAAGGTCTTATGGTAGAACAAATATTATTATAGTTATTCGATAAATCCAAGTAAAGAAAAAATGTTATTGGAAAATACGATATACAAAAGGAACGGGGAAGCACCACCTATTATCATGATACGAGACAAGAATTAGCACTATGACTGTAACCACTAGCTGCTAATTGTAAAAGTTTCGCCAGGAAGAAAAGAAACTTTATCGAGAAAAAATATCAAGAGCAAGAATTAGTACGAAGAATTGATGATTTATTGGCTGATAAGGAAACCTCGATAAACAGAAAATTCCGATTCTTTTTCAATCTTTGCAGGTTTGTGTGAAATGTTAACAGAAGTGTTAAACAAATTGTATTATCTTGCTGCTTTCTGTTTCTTCTGGATGAAAACTCTAATTTTTGCTTTAACTCTTTAATTAAGCTTCCAATGGCGCTTTTGAGCCTTGTCTGGGTTTTAAACAATAAACTATAATTACGCTTCCATGCGTGAACCTTCTGTTGAGAAATGAAACAGTTCTAACATAGGAAGAATTGTACATTCCTGAAATAGGTAAATATTCGCTCACGAGTGTGTGGAATTGGCATAAAGCTCGACACTTAACGAACGAACACGAGCGAGCACAAACCGGTGCACGTGAACACGTTTCTTGGATTTCCAGTAACTGGTAAATCGCATTTACCTGCGTTCGTTTGCTGCTATTTGTTCGTCAAATGCGGCCCCAGCTTTGAAATGTCTTACCTTGTATGTAACAACGCGCATTGAAATGAGTTACTGTACACAATGTCATCATACGACCGTTATTTCCATTTCACCTAATTTCCTCCAAATACTCGGGGGAGTTGCCTTTCAACGGATCTCGCTAATAACCTACCACTCGTAAAAAAACACATCCTCCTTGCACACCTATTGTTTATACTTAACTTACTGAACTGAGAGAATAACGGATCTTACCCTGTGTTAAACCACGGACCTGAGATTTATGGTACGAACGAAACAGAACACTGCCACTTTCGAGAGTCATCAATTTTAGTCCCACCACATCGCGTGTATTATCAAAGACTGGCGTACAGTTGAAATTTCGCTGCTGACTTCCTAAGAAAGTTTTCTAATCATACCTCTCAATGGAAATTGGAGTATTGCAAACTCAAGTACATAGACAGAATCGCAAATGGCAAGAGCTTCAAATTAATGGATCGGCTTCCTCTGACAACCCTTGAGAAGATCTAGTGCGACGTCAGAAGAATTTCCTAATTATAGGCATTGCGTATGGAGGAGGGCACATAATTTATTTGATTGAATTTTTGTTGAGCCCACATACATTCTCAAATTCCCTCAAAGCTCCTTGGAGGAAGGGGCGAGGGGTTTTAGTGGTAAGAACATTAATTCGTGTTAATAAACTCTCGGCTAACAATAAGCACATTCAAACATCAACGTTAATTTGATTGTTGTAGCCAAGTAGCAAGGCTTTTGAAAATTCTCGGCACCATGCGAGGTAGCCAAATTTAATTCGCTATAGCGTTGCAGTATATGTACATATACCGGAGCCAGATATATACAGTGGCGGACATAGACTTACGAACATATGAATAATTGCATTTTCATTCTGTATATTATGGTATGCACAATATTTATAATTTATTTTATAACATTTCTTACACGTTTGAGTGAGGCACATTCTACTGTACTGTGTCCTACCGCTTCCATAACTTTAACATTATGGGGTGTAGAAAATATTTTGTCTTAACTCGGCGACATTGTTGCGGATCCATACTTACGAACGTTCGAGTTTACCTCGATTGTTTTAAATTTGTTACCCTCGCGGTCAGTTCTCGCTACTTTATTCGTTGTAAGACCCTGTGTACGCCAGAGTTGAACGAAATAGCCATGAGTAAAGGCAAAAATATAACGCCAGAGCAACGACGCCATGTTCAGCTTCTGATAAAACAAGGACTGACGTACCAAAATATTTTCCAACAATTGGGCATATCTGTGGGAGCTTGTCACAAAGCCATGCAGCATGTTAATATTCGGAAAACGTCAGAAAATATTCTCCGTAAGCCGAAAGCCCGTAAAACCGACTGTCGAACAGATCGTTTGATTCATCGGCTCTCTGAAGCCAATCGTTTCAAAACTGCTGTGTATATTCATCGTGAAACACAGTTACATCTGGACAATGATATCAGTGTACGCACTGTTCGACGTCGTTTATGTGAAATAAATCTAATGCGTAGAGTAGGATGACGCAAGCCATTCATATCCGAAAAAAATCGTCGGGCGCGACTTCAATCTGCAAAAGATCATCTCAATTGGACAGAAGAACAGTGGTCAAAAGTTGTATTCACTGATGAAAGTAAATTCAATCGTATGGGATCTGACGGAAAAATGTAAGTAAGTATGTAAGACGCCGTATTGGTGAAGAATATAGTGCAAAATGTATTAAACCAACCGTTAAATGAGGTGAAGGATCGGTGCTCGTGTGGGGTAGTACGACCACGTTCGTAAGTCTATATCCGCCACTGTACATAGGCGGTACCAGGACACCGATGGGTAGATAGGAGAATGTTGTGTTAAATACAAGAAAAGTAAATGCTCTTGGAATGAACGCAATGCTCTCGTTACGGCAGGAAATCCGCCCGATGCAAGATTCACTTGCGGTCTCAAACAGCTACATATCTAACTTTCGCTTAGCAGGACTCGTTGGCGTTGACGAAAAGCACTAACCGACACACATCCTTGACCGGTTAACGTATTTAGTAATGAGAATGCGCAAACCCAGAATTGCAATTGAGCAGAGTTCCATTTTATAGAACACAGTGAAGCTTCAAATCTGCATTTGGGCTACAATTGGGAAGCCGGAGTCAACATTTTAATGGGGGTAATTACACACGCTTGCAGAAAATATTTACGGATCTTGTGAAAAAGAAGGAACGGCGAGGATTGAAAAGAATAGTTTCCTCGAATAAATGTTGGTCGTTATTGGGGTTTGGTAAATAAATTAAGATGGCACTGGTGCCGTGCAATATTCATGATCATGACAAACACAGTTCAGTAATGTCCCATGTTAGACAAAGTACACTGTTTGAGACTGAACTTGCGTCCTAGATTGGCATAGTTTAGAATAACTGAGAGCAGTCCACGGGGTGAGTTGAACGGTTCGCTTCGTTTGACCAGCTGCACTGATCAGAGCTGGTCACGTACAGGTGCCCATTGTCCTTCTTGTTACATTTAACTCAGGGAAAACACGTTACGTTGTAAAAAATTACATGAAGTTTGTGTAACTTACACAAGTAAGTGTTGTGTAAATCCAAAATATTCGCTTATAATTTTAGTTATTCTGTAATGAAACAATTGTTAGTGGTTACTAACTATTTCTACACTGATTAAAGTTAATATGATTTGTTCAATAATTGTATGTAGATGCAAGGGACTTACACTTATTGTTAAGTTAATCGGAATATCTACGATAGCAATCTAATTTCACTTACAGTAAAGCTACTATTACTTACTGAAACACTTGATTGTTATTTATTAATCTGTAGAACATTAATTAGTTGATCACAATATACATTGTAAAATAATTTTGTAGTTATGTACATTAAAGCTGCACCTGCACCCTTGCGGTACAATATTCCAAACATTTTGTATACCATTTTAGTATACAAGTCCAACGAATTTGTGAGTCTCTTATTTTTAGCTATTTGTAGTCCTCGAGGCTAAGAGTCAGATAACATTCAAAGCAGTATTCTTTGTACTGTGCTATATATTTTTGAGAAACAATTACAGCATCCAAATTTCAAATGCCCTTATCCATATCGTACGCAAGGAAGAATGAAAGTCCCCACCATAATGGAAAGAATCGAAAGAGGTCAGAACACTTGTGGCCGGTACTATATACATATGTAGTCACTTTTAAATAATTATGTGTAAATTTCTAGAAATACAAACAAGTTCAGGTACAAGAATTGTTGCTGCTTTGAATTGTTGATTTGAAGGACATTCAATAAATTGTTGTGAGCATTCACTTCTTTCAGTAGATGTTGTACAGTTTTGGTATCGTGTGAGATATTCTGCAAGCTTTCCACCATTCACCTCTAAATATTTGTATGCCTAATTGATTCCAAACTCTAAGGTAAACCGAATTTAACAAGAACATTTGTATCTCGCACAGAACAATATTCAAAAGTTATTGATTACTCCTTCGCTAGACTATTACATCAAGTACAACCCATAACTAGTGGGTGCTGACACCCATATATGTATCGAGCATCAAAATTTCGTCAGCGTTCTAGTCACCCGTAACTTTACGTAGATGAATTTCATGTATAAAAATAAATGCACTATCTGATTATGCACTTGTACTCCCTATATCTGGATATCGGCGTTTGTACTGTCAGTCTAAGTTCTTCTAACGGTACTATATTACAGAGAGCATTAAATAAGTTGTGTGAGTGTCCAGTTTAAACGTGAGTTGTGGTAAAGGACTTTTGTATAGGTTAATCGATTTTTACGAGTGAACTACGTAAATGGGTTTGTCTAAATGTCTTTGCTGTCATGGTTTAAGCCAGGGACAGCCAACTGGCGGGCCGCGGGTCACCCGTGACCCCTTTCCCCTACCTAGATCTTCCACCTCCTACGAACTGGTGGCTCGCGAAGCACGCGTATCACTTTACAGTCAAGTCTTATTGTTAGTTGCCATATCAACGTCAGATTGTTTTCAATAACTTTTTTCGGGAATTCAATTTAATGATTCGACGCATATGCATTTTTCAATTGTTTACATCCACACAATTGGTGGTGTCACACCGATCCCCGGCTTATCCCAATGCCCCACCCTGCCTTTGGGTTTGCACAGCAGTAGGGCACGGTTTATTGTTTAATTGGCAGTGGGGACTTGGTGGCCCTTGGAGGAGAAAAACTTCGCTGTCCCTGGTTTAATCTATTACACATGTTCAGATTTAGAGCACAGCAAATTGTTCAAAGGGGCAAGCAAAATAAAAACAGGAAATCCATTTCAAGCGTTTTCAAGGCCAACGAAATTTTTCGTAAGCGAAATCCTGCATTGTTTTCCTGCACTATGCTGAAGAAAAAAGTACAAATACCACGACTGCAATGCCGTACAATTCCATTCAAGTAATCTGAAAGCGATCAATATTTCCTGACGGCACACGTGTCACATAAATTCTCATGTCCGTTCACACAACGTATATAAATATACCTATCATCAAGATACATACACGTTTCATTGACAATTCCGAACAATAAGTGCATACTTTGAAAACGAAACAACAACAAAAAACGGTCGTTTGTTTCGATGCATACTCGAAACCTTTTGATCAATGTTCTTTTTTTACAGATTTCTAGTTCCTGCGACATTGTTGATGCACATGACGCAGCAATCCTTTATTTCATATACTCTGACGTTGCAGGTTTTTCGTGATAAATAATGGTTTTTGATTTACCTCGTAGATAAAAATCTAGTAGAGTGAGGCTAGGGAAACGGGCTAGAGACCTCGCGTCTACTTCATTATCGTTCGATCCATCGTTCACCAACGCGGATGCCCAATTATTATCCTTTCGTATTTTCAGGTCAAGATAATTGCAGATTACGGGATCGAAATATTAGGTACCGTACTATAATTATTACTTAATAACACCGCGAGATGTGTAGAAGCGCTTGCAGGAGCATAGAAAGAAATATAAGATTGAAAGAATGAACGTAGATCTTGAGATCTCTTAAGAAGCAACCTTAAAAGGGATTTATTGGCTAGCAGTTTCTTCGCCCATTTGGATAATTTAGCACGTCTTATAGTTTTATTCTCGTATCAATAAATGACGGAAATAGTCAAGCAATGCCATTGACGTATATACTTCGCCCTGCGTATTCGACCCGATGACTAACCAATTCAAGGTTTGTATAAACGGTTCCATGTTTGAAGTTTAAAAATTTGTATGTGTTCTTTAATAAATAGCAGGGTGTTTATCGTAATTTGGCGAATACATTTTAATAGTTGTTATATATCATTAGAAATATAGCAATATATTTTGTAATAAAACCAGGTATCGTTATAGATGTAGTTTTAATTTAATTCTTGATCAAACTCTTAATTATTTGCTATTTATTTGAACTCATTTGTTATTATTTATTACTGTTTAATTTCTATACATTATTTGCGGTTGTGTAAAGGTTTATTACAGAAATTACAGAAATTGTACGTCAATCGGCCGTAATTAAATTTTACGCGGCCGATCGTGATACAACACGGCTGATATCGCTTACGTTTCATTCAATTAATTATTGTTATTAATAATATTTCCTGACATTATTCTGTAATTAAATAACAACTCCAAATGTTTTATGAGATGCATTAGTATCCACTAATTGTTACCAGATGGTAAATAAATAACACCCATTATTCTAAAATAACAAATAATAACATACGAATCAGTTTTTACCTTACACAAGTATATTATTTGCAATGGCATTATTTACGGATTTCCAAATGAGGTCATTATGCGGAATATTATATTATGTACTAAATATATGTTAAGAAATTACTCATGCACCAAAAAGTACACGTTTATCTATTGAAAGTTTATCTACTGTGGAACTAATTGTAGCATTTTTCTTAATATGTAATGTTGAAAACATTACCTTCGAATTCCATAATATACTTTTTCCACTTGAAATACATTCTTCTCTGTATTTCGTATTCAACTTTTTATTACTTCGATTGAGCCATTTGCAATTTTTCTCTAGTACGTATCGGTTAAACTGCGACTTGAATTCGAGCCAGACCACAGATTTGGAGAGTTCCTGGTCGCCCACTTTTGTATTGAGCAATGGCGTATCGCTTTGTATTGGGCATTCTGAATTCTGCGGGTGTAACGAATTTCAAGCAAATTCGTATCCTTAAATTGTGCTTTATATCGGCTTCATTTCCAATGAATAAATCAGTTATTCTAAAGATGTGCAACCTTGTACTAAAGTGTTAGCTTTCAGAGGTTTGTACTATGCATAGGTACTGTAAATGAAATCGATTTATACAGATCTAAGATGTGACTGCAAAGTGAAAAATAATGTTACATATCTTTCCCTTCATACTTTACGGGTCAACAATATTTATGTATGTATGTATGTACAGAGGGCGGTCCATTTAAAGAAGCCTATATCAATATCTCTCCAAATTGTGATGACACAAAAAATATTTTGTGTGGAACTTCAATGGTGCCCGGGGATCAATATTTTTCAGGGACACTTTTTCGTATATTATAACATTTCACTCGCCAAATTTGAATAAACAATATACATAGATATTCACGAGTATCGCGAAACGATATCGAAATATTGCTATCTAAACAAATGACTGATTTGCAAAGTATTATTGTGAAATTTGCACTTTGGAGAATAATATTTTATCTTTGATTTTTATCTGATTGCATAAAAATGATTATCCTCTATATCAAACATGTGTGGGTTAATCCACGGCGATATCAAGGATTTAGATGATAGTAGAATATGTTACAATTGATATGAATATCTGTCCTGTTTTAATTTGAAATATTCTTACATCCAAAAGTTATACTTTCCTTCCACGTATTTCAGTGTTTGAAAATATTATCTTCATATTTTGTAATATTGCATCAATAAATACATATACATATGTATTATACTGATTTGAACACTTCTAATTAAACTAAAGATATTAAGTACTGAATTTATATTGTATTAAATAAAAAAATTGATGCATCATTATCCCAATCTTTAGAATTGCTCAAATAAATCGTATCAAATGGCATAAGACTCAGCTTGGTTTCTGCTAAGCGATCAGAATACAGGGTGAATCACGAAATCTGGACGGGATGTATCTCGAATTTGGTAAGAGATGGGAAAAAACTATTGAGGGAAATCTTAAATGGCATGATAATGTCTATTTCATTTTCTTCATGAACGTAACGATGCTCCCATTAAAAGCAAATGCACATTTTTGTAAACAGAATTGCATACTTTTTCTTACTCGTATCAACTTCTCCGAACATTTAACGTAAAAAAATAGTGATGGAAAATGTGAAAAAAAACAACATTTTGTAAGATAATCCACACTGCGATGTTGATTTGGGCACAAGGTTGCGTGATTCCTCTGTTCCCAATTCTCTGATGGCAAGCTTTATCAAGTTAACCCCCCGAATACTATTGCAATCTACACAGATGGCAGGAAAGGAGCAAATTCTCAATCGGTGGGTGCTGCATTCTATTGCCCGCAATTGAATATAACTTTACAGCAGAATGTTGTTCTATTAACCAAGCATTAGATATTGCCACTACATGCGCTGGTAGGAACTCCCTTTTTTTACCGACTCCTTAAGCGGAATTAAATCATTACAGAAACCAATCTTTTGTTATAACATCCCACTAGCCCACTAGCTGAAATTAAATCTAAATATGTCTCCTTTGTATCTAATAATAATAGCCTAAACTTTGTTAAGTTCGTCTGGATTCAAGCCCGTATCGGGATTTCTGGTAATGAGAAAGAAGGACTTCTTGAGAAGGAAGCGACCAACGAAGTCAAGCGAGAGTGTCCACCAATAATTTAATGAAACAGGGAGGCCTAATTAAAGGAATAAACTATTTTCGCTCTTTCCACAAGGACGAGGGTAAGCCGCGGTATACTGGGCATAGGCTTTCCTTTATGACTTTTGTTAACAGATGCTGTTCCAATCACTATAATTTAAATGCTTCATTGGTCAGAGTTAATTTAATTTCCAGTAGCGCTTGTCAGTGCAGAGCAGAATCTCAAGTCCGGTTTACGAAGATGAACGCAGTGTGCTATTAGTAATGTTCCACAAACGCAAGCTCTACCTCCCCCATTGCATTGACCCTTTCTTAATCTTAATTAATCAATGCTCTGTAAGGGTTTAATTTAATTTAGTTTAATTTAATTTAGTTGGATATCATTTGTGTTGGATACTTCTTGTAAAACTGCTTACTGGAACTTAAAAAGTCTGTGCGATTGAAAATATGTTTAGGTACCATGAAATATGTAATGCATTGTAATTGCTATATAAGCCATATTTGGTTTAAAGCAATTTAATTAAATAAATATTTTTGTGAGATACACATCTCACATTTTTGATAAGTCGTGGACACCACGAAACGCAGACAAAGGACCTGGGACTAGGCGCGGGGATTCGACAGTCTATCGTCTTCCTTCAATAAGCCAAAAAATTAAAAAAAAATTTTCATTGTATACAGACATACATAAAACCGCGTTGTAAATAATACAGCGAAGCGGAACCGTGTTCTTGGATAGGTATCCAACAGTCCGTGTGCCCCATCATCGAAAAGACGCGGAAAAAGGATTTGTTTATATTTTTCGACATTATAAAGTAAACTATCGAGATTGAAAAATTTATTTTATAATTGCCCAATCCTTTGTGAACAAAACAGAAAAAGAGTAGTTCAATCGGACAAACAGTTCCTGAAATAAAAATTCCTGACTAAAGCCCGTTTTTCCAAAAATGGCAAAAATTACAAACTTTGAAGGTCTGTATTTTCTAAACATACCGCGAAAATGATGACTTAAACACCGCAGGTATATAATCAATTACAATGTGTGTATTGTGTGCTGGTGCACCATCTTTTTGATAATGATAACAGATAAGAGATATCTCACGAAATATTGTTTTTTTAAACATTGTGCATTAATACTGTTTTACGCAAAATGTTCACAGGGCTTGATACTAGTAAGAAAAAATATGCAACTGTAATAAAAAAGAAAGTGCATTTGCATTTTTTCAGTGTATCGTTCCGTTCGTGAAGAAAAGCGAGTCCCTTTCCACCAACCCAATGCTTCGTCTTGTTGAAACCAATTCAAACTTTGTCAAATCCTGCGAGGCTGGGAAAAGTTGAATACTGTTCAGTGAAAAACCGAAATATATCTTACGTGTAAATAATGCACTCACATGTTTGCAATTCATTCAAAAATTTATTGTCATTTATAATTAGTTTAAACGACGAAAAGACCGAATACAAAATATCTTTCTGACTCACATTTATGCAAAACACCCCTTTTATGAATGTTTCAGAATTCAATTTCATCCAACCACAATAACTAAAGACCTGCTATATGTATACAGTCTTAAATAGATCTGTACGCCAAACCGGCTGTTGAAACTTATTTTCAACAATCAAACAATTTTTCACAGAACTGACGTTGTTTCAGGTATCACTCCATCGTTCCACATCTCCCAAGTTGTCAATGGCGCCAACTACTTTAAGGGCGCACTAGAAAGGCATTCGCAGTCCTCTGTAGGCACGTTGATTGCAAGATTACATATTTTTGCGTCAGCCAATCAGCGTCGATAGTCGAGCTTGTACGATAGTCACTCTAAACCAACAATTTTCCACCGGTGTGCTGCGAAAAGTCCGTGATACCATATTTTAATTCAAAGTTATATTGTAGCGTAGGAGCAATAATAAGAAATCAATCGTGACATCATTTTTTGTTTAATTTTGTCTTCAAATCCGTGAATGTCATTTAATATGTAGTAGGGGTTCTGAGAAAGAGAGAAGACAAAATACGAGAGAGGCAGTCAAAAATGATAGAAGTTAACTTATCTGGGTTGAAGGTGCGTGTCAGAACTTTCACGATAGGACAATGTAAGCTCAAGCCACGCTAGTTTCACGTGGGCTATCGCAATATTCAATATCAACCAAATGGCTGACAAAAGTAATCGACATACGTAAGTCTTGAATGCCCCTGTGCTCTGGAATACTTGATCGTAGTTTGGAAACTCTTACAAAGCTGTACACACTGGTATTACAAGTATGTGCATCTAAAATATTCTAGGCAGCGCGACATCGATGTGGTAATGAATAGGTGGAACCTCGAATGGCTTTAACCTTACATTTCAATGGTAAATGCATGTTAAATATGATTTCACCAATGTACGATCAATCTAACGTAGCTTTCTCCCGTCCTGTTCAAATTGTAGGCCGAATTTAATACCATTAAGAAGGAGTTGAAAGTACGTTTACAACAGTCACGATGTCATCGGAGTATAGATTTTTTAGCTATGTTATGTCTGTATTTGTGAAAATAACTTTTATGTCACTGCGCTGGATTTTACTGAAGATAGTAATAGGCGAAGGTATAATATTTATTTTACGTTGAGATATTTGCAACAATGTACAGTGTGTCATTATATATGACATACAAAGGTGTTTACTGTTGACTACGTAGTATTGGATTCTTCTATAGAAATTGGTCACATGTACTCTATATCAACAAAGCTTTAACAATCCGGATAATGTAAGAAAAGTTGTACTAGTTTTATTTACCGTACACACTTCTAGCATACAATTTATATCCAGTACTATTAAATTGGCTTTATCAAAAATGTTACGCGATTCTATTATGAAGAATAGTTTTATACGTAAGAGCTGAAGTGTGTTACGTATGAATAATATTCTTTGTGCGCTGCTCTTGCACGTGTCACTCAAGCTTGCGTCAGAAGGGAAGTCGGCCAAAGATTTCTGCCGCTATCATATACAGATAATAAGGACCTTTGATATTGACTAGCTGCATCGTGACCGATTAAGTGACCCGACGAGCTCTCCGTGATCTTACCTTATATGGAAACCCAAAACGCCCCCCTCCATGCATTTTGGGACTATATAAACCCTTTCATTTTGATCATCTTTGGTTAATAGCTACACAGTTACGCGTAGATTCACGTCGTGTTACGCTCGTACAGAATCGGTTGCATTCGGTGAGAGTGGGCTTAGGGCACCATTCAGATCACAAGTTAACCCATTAGAATCCGCAAGTCCGGTTGAAGTTCTTTCGGTTAACACCAGTAACCATTCTCAGACCCCGCATCGCCAGTGCGTCAACGCCGTGCAGCTTTAGGTAATAATTTACACGCTACATAAATACCGCGACAATTACGTTTGTACAAACAACTGATTTTAATTTATATGTAAAAATTGTTCGCCATTAAATCGAGTAGATTCGTCAAACCTATCTTTACTCCTTAATCCTTTATATTGGTAGTAACGTTCCCACAGATACAACTTAACCGCTCGAGTTGTATCAAATATTAATTTAGAGTTACGAGACAAACTAACATTTCCTGCGACTCCCTGATTTCGCATCGGGTTGGTCCACGACGTTTCACCCTCCTGCGGCTCCCCGATTTCGCATCAGGTTCGTCCGCGCACCTAAATAACAAACGGATAACCATTTTCCTGGGTAATATACCCCTCGCCGGCCACTCGTGCTGCCATTCAGCCCAACTCGTAACCCACTATAACGTATTTAAGCATTTAGATTGCTTCTTAACAGAGAAAAAATTCACAATGAGGTAGCTATAAGAATTGCGATCGCAAGATTGATTTCTGCCAAAAATTCGAATTTTTATATCAAGCCGCTGAATTCATTGTTTAAATTAATTTAGAATTTGTTAGCGGAAGTATGTTACATCTGGTACAGTTTATTTAGATTAATAAAATTTGGTTTTGGCTACATTATTGCGGTTTGAAGCTTCATTTATGAGTCCGCCATTTCATGTCCAACGACCTAATATGCATCCTCTTTCGTTCCTTACTTCTCGGTATCACTCCACCTTTCTATTGTTTTCTTAGATTTTTCGCTCTAGTTTCTACATTGAAAAAGCTCCAATGGGATCTCGTGTAGCTTAGTTTTATGTAACCAAACTTTCGCGATCGTTTATACGCAATGTGATCGTAAATTTCTGAATGAAACTAAATTTCTTAAAGTAATTAAAATTTTTTGAATGCCAAAATCATGTTGGGTGTAAAATTGATAATAGCAGTTCTAATGTCGAGATTGCCAAAGCACAGTATAAACGGAATATAACACGTTGGCTACTGATTGATACTTCCGCTCCTAATTCATTCATGCTTATATGCTAGGAAATGTTAATTACAAAATATGGGTGCTAGTAATTGAGAAAAAGTCTCATTGCATGAAACATTGGGGACGGCGTACATACCAAACATGAAAAAATTGTGCAACCCTTTAACATATTGGGGTGAAGTCAATCAGTCGACAGCGCTTAAAACGGTAATTGTCGGTAAAAAGCGAGTTCGATGTAAGAAATAAAAATAAAACGCGTATAACGTGCTTTGGTTTTAACAAACGAATCTGCAAATCACATGCACCATATAACGACCCAATTGCACATACTGCTAACATTTATTTGCATTGTATTCTTATACCTAAAAATTTGATCTCCCTTGCACTCCACATGTAAGTGTAGTTTTCCTAGAACCGATAGAACTACCCGCATTCCATACAAAAACTATTGGCATAATTGACATGCACAAAAAGAGCTGTTGAATAATGTGAACACCTTTTCTTACTTATATTTGCTCTCAATATAGATGATTATACGTATTATGAACATTATAACGTAAACGATAATTTTCTACCCCCTACGGAGCTGTGAACAGTTCCGATACTTTTGTGTGCTTTGCGACCATTTAGGTAAATGTTGAATATTGATCATCTAAATGTTGGTTATTCAGATGTAGCGGCATGTTGATTATATGGAAATTGATTTACTAATTATTATCGATTATCGAATACCCCAACGCAACGTGTAAACTGAAATTTCACATTGTCACAGCTATATGGAAAGATTCGAGGAAGCAACGTTTATGCAGCATTTATAGATACATTTGTATTAGATTATATCGTGTACTGCGTGTTATTTTTGTACTATTTTTATAGAAACAATTCATCGAATTTTTTGAATAATTAAACTACAGGGCTAATTTACAAGATGGCGAATAATAAAGTCTAAAGTATTTCAAATCGACCTAATTTCTTGTCTTCTTAAAAATTATTCATATTAACGTGCCTATGATTACAATCGTGGAATTAGCCACAGAAGCAAAGTCAAGAAGTCTGTGTTAATCAAAAGGTAAATAAAACACAGGAAATCTTTTGATCACGGATATAATTGTAAGTGTAAGTTTGACTATATTCACCCTAGTTTGTCATGGATTTAAACGCAAATCGAAAGTATTGGGAACAGGATTGTTTGCGTTGCGCTAAAAGAATGTCAAGTGCTATTACATGATTAGTTAAATAGTTTATTATTTTGGTAGGAAACATACCTAACCAAAAGGTATGCATGCTGCATTTTCTTCTATCATTACTTTCTTTCACCTTGCAAAAAATTTAATATCTTTTATGATTTTCCATTTCGAAGCAATTCTCCGTTAAGAAAATTTCACAGAGAATGAAATAAATAAAACTCGTTACGATAAACGATGTGAAAATACACAATGTACAAGCAATATGCAAGTATTATTGCTAAGAAGAATTTTTCATACAATGTTAATAGTCTTCCAAAAATAGTAAGATCGATGCACACATATTCGTCAGACGTTAGACCTTCCGCGATAATAACTAATTCTTTGTTGATGTTGATATCATACTATTTATGGAACATTTCGGGCTTCATCTTCCACATCTGTAGTATCGTCATAGGCATGTATATGCACATTCGCAGCCGGCCTCCACTTTACGTTTAATGTAATGCCTCCACGTCACTTTAGTTCTAGTAGGAATTGAACGTCACTTAAATGTCTTACTATTATATAATTACTTCGAATGGAAAGTAATTGTATTGCATTCACCCTTTGATGCCAATAAAATTACATATAAACCTCTTTTTGTGTCTCTTAAGAGAGATACCCCGTATATAAAACTTTCAATCTCCACATGGCTTTGATGATTAAATGAATCTAATGCATCTTTCATTCTTGTTTCTAAGTTGCTTCATTTAACAGTGATTTTGTGTGGCAATATGTTGTTTGATATTACATATGACTTTGTATATGTACTGGTAATTTCTTCGTTCAAAGATTCCAGTAGAAACAATATGTAATGAGTATAATCAATTGGGAAATTCCACAAACAGATTTATAGGAGGAACTGTATAATATTATATTAAAACATGAGGCATATTTAACGATAAGTTGACCATCAAACTGCAGTTAACGTTCTAAAGATATACAGGTATTTGTTGACAGTTTATTTTTGTATATATCCTTACAACCTACTGTAGAACAGGGGCTGTTTTACTGATATAGCCAGTGATTTTGTTGATTACACAGTTGTCTAACTATGACGTAATCAACAGTACATCAGTAAACAACAGTCATAATTGATTATGAAAATAATGTAAGGAAAACTATCGGATCCTACTCACGTTACCTACGCTACCTACACTGGTGACACAAATGATGTTTGCACCTATTAGACACAGCAAGGCTGGTCGTCTAGGTACCCGGACCATATGTACTGCTTTACAGGCAGAGGTAGGCTCACCTACTGGATCACGCAGGTGCTCACTGGGCACGAGTGGTTCCTTCATATCATGCTCCTTCATGCTCCTTCATATCTTGAAAATTGGAGCTTGTTAATTGCGTCAGGGAAAGTTTATCATCTTAACAAAATTGATATGTGAAACATTTTACCATTAAAGTAGGTGTTATAAACATAAATTTTCCATAGAAATAAAGTAACATATCTTTGAATTTATCATTATAATTCCGTTTTCAATATATCATAAATCTTAGCCATATCTTAATGAACCGGAAGGAAAATAAAGATGTTATTCACGGAGTATCACGCTGGGACAAGTCTCTTGATATAAAGTTGCATGTCAACTATGATATCCAGTTGAGAAACTTTGCCCCTTGTTGCCCCTCTGCAAGATATTTAAATTTAAAGTATCCAGTAGGGGTATTTACGGTCTGTGCCACTAGAGCGTAGTGGCGATATCTCGTGCAAAGGTTAATATATTTTCGAAGTATATAGCAGCTTTTCTTGCTACATCAGATTTGTTGTATATCTATCAATACATCAAATGCCGCTTGAATTTTTTAAATATATTGATTGGTTACTAAGATATAAGCCGTCAAAGTTGACGAAAATCCATGCTCCTTCGTATCTTGAAAATCGGAGCTTGTTTAATAAGCCGGAAGGAAAATAAACACGTTATTCACCGAAATTCACGCTGGGACAAATTTCTTGATATAAAGTTGCATGTCAACTTTGATATCCAGTTGAGAAACTTTGCCCCTTTTTGCCCCTTTTTAAGATATTTACATTTAAAGTATCAAGTAGGGGTATTTTCGGTCTGCGCCACTAGAGCGTAGTGGTGATATCTCGTGCAAAGGTTAATATATTTGTGATAAATTTAATATGATATAAAAAAATCTATCGAAAACACTAATATAATAGTAATAAATAAATAAATAATAATTAATAATAATAATGATGGGTCCAAGATTAAAGCTTGATAACATGATTCCTTGAAATAAGTCAATTGGGCAACATCACGATGTCTTGAGTTCAGACTTGGAAAGTATACAAAGTGTAATAGGTAGACAGAGGTACCGGCCTTCCGGGTATTTGTTGCGGGAACTATTGTCTTCTACTTTACCCTCTATTGTCACACAGCTGGAAACTATAACCCTGTTAGTTACCGCGGACCTCCAGTCATGAAGTCATCTGGTCGCTATTACCCAGTGAGACTCTTTGTACTTTTTTAGCAGTATTTAACTGTTACAGAAAACGGACTGAACGAACTCAACATCCGGACCATAAATTAACTCCTTTCCAAAATACAAATTCTCTTTTCTGCACCCCTATTAACAACCAATGCCAAATCCTATTTCCACTCCCTCACAATAGCATTTTACCGATAGTTCCCATTTTTCCTTGCGCAACATCTAGAAAACAGAAATAATCTCCAACTCGAACTGCAAACAGCGAAACCGACATTTATAAAATATTTGAATTCAGCAAGCCCAAAAACATAAGAATACCAATTCTTATGAAAATCGTGTGAAATTACGAATTGTGGCCAGCTTTTCGAGAAATGGCACCACTGTGCGCCGTGTCCTAACGGTGGCTGTGGGGGGAGACCTCTCGCTATCCAGCATCTTCCTTACGATGCTCGGTCTTGGAGGTCTTAGAACACGATGACTGTTCTAACTCCTTCTGCGAAGATGTTCTCCTCGGGATATTTCACGAAAAAGAACTTTCCGAATTTTTGTCAAGGCTGATTTAGTAACTCCTGCAGTTAAACATGACTACGGACCTGTTATGATATCGATTATCGTTCGTACAACGATGGGCAGATTCGTAATCTTACAATTGAAGGGAAACTGACATCGATAAAATATTATGTACAATTGCTTATGGAAAATCGTTTTCTCTGCTATTCAATGAGACAGCTAAACATCACATATTTCAACACGATAAAGAACCCAAGCACACATCGAGTACTATAGAATAAAACAATTGTTAAAAGAAACCAACATCTTCTTGCTTTGTTGGCTAGCACAAGATCCGGGTATTGGATACTCTGACCTCCAGATGCATATAATCAGAGATAAGATAAGGAAGGAGTTTCAAGATGCAACTGAAACATGAAACAAAAAGACGTAGCCGAAAGACACTATAATAGCTCATGGACGAATTCATTCCAAGTTCTGTCAGAGTCCAATCCACATAAGGAATCTTGTAACCATTACAATTAATAATTAATAATATTTTAAGAGCAAGGTTCGCTCATCCCCGCATGTAACAATGCCTATAGCAAGGAATAAAGCGTTGAATTCCTAAAAGTCAGATACGTAAGGTCGACTTACTTAACTGACAAGGAAGGTCAGGCAACCCGAAGATTCAGAAACGTATGAAACTTTGCATAAAAGTAAAGTGTTTGTTTTTAAATCCACGGAAAAAAAGAAATGAAAAATGTTACTCGTTCGGTTAGCAGAATAACTCTGTCAGCTTAAACGTTCAAACTCGCTTCCACACACACAAACGTGTACGTGGGCATGTGGAAGCGAGTGCGAACGTTTAAGCTGACAGAGTCATTCTGCTAACCGAACAAGCAACATGAATCGTACAAACGCAGAATATTACGAAATGTTCAAACGTAGGAACAATAAATTGTTATTAGATATCCCCACATTTCACAGTGGCAAGTGCAAGTGACCGTGATGTGAAGTTTTCATTAGCAAGGATATTAATCCGGCCGTAACATCAGCTGTTGAGCGTTGCCTAGGTCAGGATTCGCACAATGTTAAGCATGTTAATTCGCGGACGAATGGGTAAGTTTAACTAGCTTTTTCTAACATTAGTTATGCGAATTGTTTTTCTTAAAACATAATTTATCCACCTGAAAACCTACTGTTAAAAAAAATATATTTTTCATAAGTAATAAAACACTTTATTCCTTTCGGATAATGAATAAACGTATCGAACATTCAAACGTATTGAACAACTTATTAGTTTATTTCTTATCATGAATAACGAATAATTCCACATTATTCGTAGTTAAGACGATGTAACATTTGCCGCACGCGCCTGAGTGCTTGCGGTGATGCTGAAGAAAGCATAGATTTTTAATCCCATGTCTTGAACACTAATTTTCTCCTCATTTATACGTGCAGAGTAATAGAATACAAAATGATACTAGCCATTTTCAAGTTTTCTAATGTTTTTTAAATGTAATTGAGAATACCTTACGTCAGGCCTCGGAATTAAGTGAAGTTTCGGGCCGATGTTCAGAGGCAACGCCCCCTTTATGTGGGCGTTGATTTTGTGGCGCGATAGCCACACTGCCCGAAGCTCCTCAGGCGCGTAGCATATGAACAGCGGTCCATGGGACGAAGTGGAATCCTATTGATACGAGTGTCGCCCTAATGCGACCCGCGCGGTTCATATGCTACGCGCCTGAGGAGCTTCGAGCCGCGTGGCGATAGCGGGGGCCAAGACGTGCGGTGGGAGGAAGGGGGCGTTGCCTCTGAAAATCGGCCCGAATGTTCACTTAATTCCGAACCCTGCCTTATGACATTGTATGTTGTACTTCGTTACATCGCGGACTCATTGTGATACTGCTTTGCGGTTCGATTGATCATTTTAATTAATGCTGTAATATGTTCCTACATATGTTCAGTTTCCGATGGTGGATTAAATCGTGGGATTTACGAGGAAGTTTCTCTGATTTGTCGATGACACGAATAGGTGGAAGGATATTGCGGCGAGGTTTGCGTGGCTAGATGTTCCCTCGTTTGTTCTCTAGTTTATATATAAGATGGAAACAAGAAAGTGGCTTCCCAGTTAGAAATCCTTAACTTGCAGCACAGTGTAGCATTATAAGCAATATTAACAGGCTGTACGCCAAAGACACAGGTAGATATTAACTATTTCTTCGAATTTTCGTATTTGTTAAATACAATTAATCGGGAAGCGTGCGTTCATCGCTTTAAACGATGGCATGAGTATTAGAGGGGCAACTAACTGCTATCCTCGTGCACAGTAAGAGAAGCTAACTATAGAATTCGCTTCGTCAGGGGAAGTCTTCCCACTTCGCTGTGTGAATAATGCACGTGCCTATTGACAGACAAAGTTTCCTACTCTCTGAATCACTTTGAGTGAAGCTTTAAAACTTGACGAATGAATAACAAATATTTCATTTCTTCGTTAGTCAAAACCTGAAGTTCTGGTTAATTAGAGAAGTCGTAGTTCATCTCTGTTGTTCGAATCGTGTGGACAGATGCAATCTACCCCAAACAAAGTGAGCACAAAAATCTGTATAAGTATCATTTCGTGAATAAAATGTAGGGATACATCGGGCTCGCTTTTCGAATACTTAAGTATAAGTATAAGCGTATAATTGCTGCAGTAATATAGTGTTTCAGGCAAACTAGTAATGGAATCAACTAATATAACGGCACAGTTATAAACATATACCCCTATATTTAACTTTTGGCGAAATCAACGCAAACTTTGTGCAACTAAGAGAGCTTAGCTTATGATGGTGAAACAACGGGTTTGAGGAAAACTTTGTAAGAGTTAAATTGGCGATAAAATCTTCCTGCCGGAACAAAAGATCGACGACGTCAAAGGGTGCAAGAAAGTATTTAAGAGCGACAGACGTGAACCACTTTTGTGTGGTTCGAACACATTGCGTAACCCTGGGCAAAATAACAAACCAAGCTTAGCACGGTTTCAAACGAGACAAATTGTCAAGAAACGATTCACGACATTCACGATTTTCCATGTTGAAATGTCTCCTTCTCTCCCGGGAGGCTGAAGAATCCCGTTACTTTTGTTGCGCTTGGTATCTCTATGAATCGACCCGTACATTAGAAATGCTGGAGGGAGCCGTCGGAGAAAGAGGAGGCTTCGTCTTTGACGACAAACATCGCGTTCCACTCGGAAAGCTTTCAACCGTTTTCGCGGCTCTCCGCACGAATCTGGGTATGCGGTGCACCATTCTTGGTATGCATACACCTTTCTGTGTGCATCGTGGATTTACCTATCGAAGGAAGGTCATATATACCGGAAAGAACTTACTCTTGATGCAGGAAGCAAACAAAAATCGGTAAGCAGACAGGAATCGAAAAGATCAAGGTATGTTGATAAAGGGGGAATACGTCGACATCTCGAGCACAGTCGTTTATCGGAAAAAGCGAAACCTAGATATTCTATTTCGATGCGTGCAATATCCTTCGATTTTCGCCGTGGCATTTATTTTGCGAATTTGGAATGCACGCTACGCGAGAAAATATTGAATTCTGTTAATGATATGATATCGGTTGGCAGATTATGTACGACTGGAATACTGCGGTTTAAAGCTTAATTGACAAAGCTAGACGGCAGGATGTGTGAATAACACCTACATACGGTTACTTACAAACTTGACGTTTGCCTATGCTGATAATGAAAATAGGCCGGAAATTTAATGTTTAACGCACATATTTAAAAGTATAACCACAATATGTATTTTATTCGTATGTTCAGAAAACAAATGTTAAATAAAATAAACCATTTGTTTATGTTTAACAAATACTTGTATTTATATTCATCCTCCCTTCTAGTTTTCATTACCATTACGCACGCATAGCTGTACTAAAGGGTACACTGAATTTTGTAAGAAACTGTATAATTATAATATAGAGTGAATGTTTTTCTGTAGCATAAACTTGAGTTTTGTAGCCTAGTGAAATGCAATATACTGGTGAAAGCAGATGAAATGCGAAGATGGAGCAAATACCTGGACTGCATACGCGTCGCAATATTTAAGAAACGACGGTGGAAAAGCTTCATCCAAATCGGAGCGGCGCAGTTCGCTAACCTTCCCAGTGAGAATGATAATCTATTTTCATTATATTCGTCTTTGTAAAGCCAGCGATTTTTAAGATAGACCTACTGAAATTCTGGGTTAAACCAGACAAATCTTGAAATAAAAGATGAACACATTTGTGACGCATTCACTGAAATTAAAGGAAATTAACCAGAAATTCATATTGTAGTATACTCAATAAAGCAGTTTTTAGTATGTTTGTAAGAGATTTTTCTATTATTTTTTCTTGTGGAATATGTTGGAATTGTTTTGCTGAAAAATGTAGGAACACGCTGTACATACGCATGCATAGCCCCTTATGAGAAAACTTTATCCGCATCTATATCCACAGGTATCTGCATTCCCTTTGCTGAGTGACCATGTTATTTCAACTTCTTACAACTCACTTACCATGCTACTTCGGGGCCACATTTGTTAGATTCCAACAAGGTCTCTTTTGCTGTAAAAAAACCTCCCGTTGCAAAGGTCGTACAGAATTCAGACCTTTTATCTTATTTAAAATGTAGTGCTTCGTTTAGTTTTCTACAAAAGCTAGTTTCTCGGTGGTAATCCGGTTCAAACACGTCCCAGAAGTAAATTAAACTTAAAAAATGTGTATCGCCTATCTTTAAACTGTCAGTGGGTGGAAACGCCTCTTGTATGTCCTAACACATCTATATATATAGGTTATCATAAAAATCTGAAAGGTGTAACGCGGATTTGACGATGACCACGGGAAAGAGAATCATTCGACCTAGTTCGGCAATATTATATACGAGCATGCCACAACTAAACTGACACTACTGATAGCCAGTTCGCCATTACGAAGAGATTGCGTTTTCGTTCGTCTCCTTTTAGTAACGGCGACAGAATTTTCTATCTGCTGGACTTCTTGCACTACACTTTTCCGTTGAATTTACAGCCGACACCGATGTCTGGGGCTGTGGGGCTGGTCGCTTACGATCTTTCCTTTTCAGTAAACGAAAACTATGAAGGCGGCACATCGAGTGATGTTTGCGGTATATAAAACATAATGTGTAACTTTAATACAAAACTACACATATGTAGATATAAATTATACCGAAACCTTGTTATATGTAAAATTAATTAGCAATACAGTAATATCTCGATTAGTGTTCAAAATTGTGTCTACGATTAGTGTTCATTTTTATCCCCACTACTTGGGGTGGTCCCCCCTGGAACCACCGAAGCGTGAAGCGCCGAGCATGTGATATGAACTCCGATCGAATATCGGTGAGAGCCAACACTTATTAGTGTTCGCCTTCGGACCCGAGCGAGGTACACTAATCGAGACAGCCGATTGTGATACTTTGCAAAGCACTTAACAAGAGTCGTCCCAAACTTGAACACCTACTTACGTTTCGCGCCAAAATCCGAGCCGAGGCTTCTAAACGACTAGATTGCAAATACCTAATTCTATTCTTCCACAAACGGGCACCATCCCTAAATAAGTGACATTCTCGCCGCGGAGCTTTTCGAATCCATCCTCGTCCCACATAGTTTGCAAAGGGAACTGTGTACTTAATCTGCACGTTCGTCGCTATCCCATAAAACCAATGTGTCCAAAATTATGCAAGGTGAAAATTGCCCGAGCATATTATTTCGCGTGGTGCATTGAAAATTCCATTGGAAGAGGAAAGTTTCGTGGAGGTAGCGATATTTCGAACCTCCTTACAGTCGATCGTTCCCGGAAAATGAACGTACGTACACGGATATAACCGTGCAATTTTCGTTGGCTGAGAAGGAGACGAAAAGAAAATCGTGAAAAGAGCGGAGGGTCGCGGAAAGAGTGCGGAAGAGCTGTGGATGTGGTACGTGGAAAAGAGTAGGCTGGGGCTAAGCGGGTGCGGCGGGGAAAGATTGGAGCAGTAAGCGGGCAAATACGAAAGAGGGAAAGAAGGAGCCGAGGCTGCAACGGAAATGACTGCAGAGAAGCAAAACGTACGGCTTCTGCGTACGACATTCGAATTACTGCGCACCTATAACGATATTTATGAAATGCGTTTTCGTACCCACTCCGAGTGATGAAGCATTTATCGATCTTTTGGCCTCTTCAAAAATATCAGAGCTCTAATCCAAAGCGTTTCGATAATACATTAGCTCGCCCGTATTATTATACATCTCGACATAACCTCTATAACGCTATTTTTTTAAATACATTTTCCGCCTGTTATTTACAGTTAACACGAATAAAGTGATTCGAACGATGAAGCGTGACAAAAATATCTACTTAATTATTTAAATGAAAATTTGTTTTAATATTTCTGATTTCGCTGAACGCGATCTTCGTTTTAATATTTCACTTATTATCGTATTAAATTATTATTTATTGCATCCAGTTTCATAAAGCTGGAAAAGCATTGCATCAAAATTCAGGAGCGTCATTCCTTAAAATTCTATGGAAATATTAAGTGTAGTGAGTATACATAGAATAAACATAGTAGATATAATAGCCTGCGCAATTTTATTTTCTTTCACGCTACTAATAAGTATGAAGCGAATGATATTCATTATTCTAAAGTAGTAAATTACTGACAGATTAGTCGTGACTTGATGTAAGTGAATTATCTATACCAATATTCAAACGATTCCAGCATTTAAAATAATTTTTATTGCAAACAAAATTTGTATTGTGCAAGGAGACGATCATCGTCTAAGGTAATACGGGATCGTTGTCAAGTGTCTTAACGCGATACGGGACTTGTTTATGCGTGTTGCGATCGGTGCACATGATCCTGCGAGGGGTCGATGCGAAACCCCGTCGCCAGCGAAGGGTACAAGGGCTCAGTCTCATTCAGGCGGTCTTAGACAAACCGTAGCTTAGAAAACAAGTGTCAGTTACATATACCCATATGTAGGAATTATTTTTAGTAAATTCCTCTTAAACAACCCGACAGAGAACAGGTGGGGTAATGAGACGTCGGTTTCTTTCAACCATAAATTAATTTATTAATATAAAAGGTCGACACACGACAATGACTCTCACATGACACCACGATACTCTCAAACTCAAACTAATCGGTACTCTCTGTACTGCTTCCAAAACTATTATGCTTCCCAAACTCTTCTGCCTCTCAAACTATTCTGCTACACCTCCCCAACTATTCTCCCTCGCGCACGCATCATCCACCATAGGACACATGCTTTTTATCGGGTCCGCCACGGTTACATACTATTACAGTATCACCCTACTGTGCACTCATTCACATTATTCAAGTTTCCAGATTCCGTGATAGCAAGTGGTACGGTACGAAAGGGAGTCAACGTTCAATAAGACTTCACATTTTATAATCGGGGAAATAATATAATTCCCAATTAGCTGTTTACTGAATTGTGAAAGGAAGTGTAAATGTGTGAGCATGCAAGTGCGAATGGATAAAAGAAATATAGCTGCGAAGTAAGGAGATAACGAGTAGATGTAATACGAGTAACGGGAGAGAGAACCCGTAAAATAATTTTGTTCCGCGACGCACCCGCGGAACCAACTTATTTACAAAATCGCTACCCTCATAAAAAGTCGGCTAGAAATATGCACATGGTATAACCTTTAACGTGCAGAGGGCTAGGGCGTTAATGACGCGCAAGTAATATAACTGTTTTTGAGGACGTCGTATTACTCTCTAATCCGCCAAGGTAGCAGAACTTAGGCATACACGACCTCAGCAGTTAATTGCATGCGTCGGAAACGTGAGATTCCAAAAGGGCCTCGCAGCAGCTGGGCCCCAGAAGGCACGACATGGTCAAGCTCTAGGACCTTGGTGGAAATTCCGCTGCAACGTTCAAAGACGCACCCAGTCGCTTTTGGGTTTTCCACCAAACCAGTCGTTTCAGGATTTTCACCCAAACAAGTCACCAGTGGGTTCTTACCCAACCAAGTCGGCTTCAGGGTTCTTACCTAATGGAGAAACGATACAGCAATTAATGACTGCGGAGTATCCGTCCTCACGAGAGGGGTGAACATCGCGATTCCACCCGATACTTCGTCACACACACAAATCAAACGTTCACTCACTTCATCCATTCAATCGTTTTTATAGTTTAAGTGTTGTTTTCTTATAATAAATACCAACCGTTAACAGAACATCGTTAACATCGCTGACCCTTACATCAATAATTATTCCTATCCTGTCGAAAGAATAGGAAAGCTAAACACCACGCGATGCGACCCTAGTCGGAACCTAGTCCTGTCCACACGGTACGCCGCGGGTGCGCGGCAAGGCAAATTTATATTATGTACTGTACCTTAAAATAGATCTCTCACCGCCTAGTTACATTACGCAGGAAGTGTTCGATCCGATCGAACGAAGTTTCGAAACTCAAAAGGTACAGTACCAACTGAGTGTAGAATACGATGGAAGATAAACATCTAACCAAACAGGCATGAGAACTATTCGAATAACGTTATACTGCTCGATAGCAATTTTAGCTCAGATAGAGCGATGCACGTTCAAATTCAAGGGTAGTTACACATATACATAATCAAAGGCGTTTCTGCAATCGAGAACTCAGGAATTTATTGGCAAACTTTCCAGACAAGTCCAGTTTGAGTATATTACGGACCAAATTTTGTATACATTTCAATGGGTGTAAGTATGTAGAATTGAGTGGATTTGCTACCCTACTCCGTTTTTTTACTTTTTCGCATCAAATCGCAGGAGTTTATTAAAAGCTTAAAAAAGTGATGCACGTTTGTTGCCAGTGGATATCATACCACGTTTCTACTAAAAATACGTCAAAGCAAGTAAATATATCTTTCTTGTGATTGGTCGATTATTGTAATCGATTATTGTATTGTAAAATGACATCGATTGAAAGGTGAAACGTACCATGCACAGGGCGTAGAGCAAATCAAACAGATAAAAACAGCAAAACACACCGTTCAGACCCCCTTGAATTAAACCAGCTGTAACATACATTATATGCTGGATAAAATATCAAAGAGAAATTCAGCAAATAAAGCGCCAGTCTAGTATAAACTTTATGTATGAATGACCCCATGGCAGCAGCTCTGTGAACGAAGTTTCACAGGCAACGTGTTATGTTAATAATTATATTGCGTGTTAATTACTTATTGGCTCACGAGGTTTTTACATATAATTATACTAACTGTTTAGTAATAGGTGCACCCATAATAGATTGGCAAGATCATAGTTGCAATACTGTTGCTTAATTCCTACTTACGGCATTAAAATTTCTAGAAAATCAGTACACTTTGAATGAATATTTGTTAATATTTATGTCATTTTCTTATCGAGCAGGAACATTTTGTGCGTTGTTTGCATCATGAAACATCAAACATAAAAATCGTTCGAACACATATGTAGATGACGAATACCGAATTGTGATTTCTGAAGATTACAAGTGTGGGATGCATCTTTCCCATAGCATTGCCCGATCGCATCTTTTGAAATATGTCTTCCATTTTGTATGTTTATATATAATATATGTGTGTAGTTCGTATCATGTTTAGTATGTCTCATCTCACGTTTCTCCCAAACTGTTGCCAGTGTGTTTGGTTGAAGCTTCAAACAACATTTGGGTCAAGTTTTGGAAAAAGTTGCTCAGAATCACGCCAGCAACTCCCCATTTCCCGATGTTCGTGTAGTCAAGAGACACCCTAAAAACAGCATTGTAAATGCTTTAGCTAGAGAATTAACGGTATGTGCTACGTATTTTGAAATCCAACAATACCAACATATGTATACGTATATTCTAACTTATGTGCACCTTCATTCAATAATGTCAATGTACTAATTAATTGCTTAAATGTGTTAAGTTTGTAAAATGCATATAAACTGTTTACTCGATGCTCTTATTGAAAATGTAATTTTACTAACAACAAGTAACATCTCAAACTGTTAATAAAGGTAACAAATCCGACACTATAAAACAACGTTTTGCGTCAAAACATCAACAGTGGAATATGAATATATATACTATTATAAATAAGCTCAATTTTTATTTAAAATGCGATGAGGAGCTTACACTTTTCATACAGAATTGGCCTTTATAATACATTAATGCAGATGTTGAGAGGTACAATGCGAATCCAGAGGGTTGGGTTCAATCGGATTTATGAAACGGCCAAGCTAATGCTATTTTTTAGGAATATTTCTAAGGCTTCAAGCATCTCGCTGCCAGACCTCAGATGGCACCGAATTAGAATAAACGAACACTTTCTTAATAGCCTCACAATTATAGCCACAACACATCACTCTCTCTTTGAACCTCAATAGCAGCGAGCCTATCATAAAACTCGAAAATTCCAAACGGTCATTCGGAGGCTCATCCGGCGGTCTCGCATCAACCCTCTGGGACTTTCCAACACCTTGCGGTCCACCCCCAAACAGGGCTGAGCCCGTTCCCCTTCCAGAGACACATCGCGCTTAGGCCGTAATGGAAGGCAGGACGCGAGCCTTTAAAACTCATCGATCTACGCATTTTTCGCCTTGATTATTAGCCTTGATCGGATTTCACCTTATGCTCGAAACGGCAGACGTATGGCTGACTTTATGTTAATGAAACAGCGATCGCGTCGAATCCTTTCAATAAACAGCGTTTGAAACAAACAGGCTACATGCTGAACTAATTTGAAGGTTTAACGTAGGGTATACGTAACTCACTTTATTAGATAAGTTTCATTGCATGGATCTCTGGAACGACGCAACCAATGGACGTACAAGTACTACAAATTCGAGTTGATCAACCACTCGAACCTAGGATTGCAAAGAACAGGGAGGAGTCTTCATCACACACACACTCACACACACGCGCACAGAGAGGCACGTTTCCTCTGTGTTTGACCTCCGACATGTCTTCTGTGCACTCTACGTACACGCAAGGAAAATTGAGTCAGCAAAGACGATGGAAGGAGGAGAGAGGAGGAGAAGGTGGTCCACTGGTATGAGAAACGACGAAGGTAGTCGGTAGTCGCGCAAACGAATGACTCGCGGCGGCTGTTCCGAACAAGTTCTCACAGAGTGTAGATGCAGCTACAACACGGGCACACGTTTTACCTAAGTACGACGACACACGACATACGTGCATGCAGAATTTAATTAGTTGCATACTTGAGGCCGCTGTACCTGCGCATGATAGATTCTGCTCGACGCGAACTGCCGCGAAACTTCAGACCTCTGCCGTGCTCTCCTTCTCCTTCCGTAAAGACCACTCGACCGCTTACATCGTTCTTTAATTACCCAGAAAAGCTTTCGATTTTTACTCAACTTTTCTCCGTGCAATTAAGAATGCCGCGGCTCCAGAGAAATCACAGTGCGCTGCTAAACCCATCAACGAGGAAGGGAATTCAACTTGCAAAAACCTTCCTGTTCCCCTCTCTGAAAAACCGCTGGCCTTCATAGATTTATGTATAGTGCAGCGTCGCGTGAGCGTAACTCACGGCCCTCTTTTTAACGACTTTTACCACCCGAAGATTGAATCTTAATCGTTTGAAAAACGACAAGCCGTTGGAATGCAAACGGCAACCCTACGTTTCAACTTATCTTCGACAGTTCCAGTTCTTCAATCAGATCGAACTTAAAGTTAAGCGATGAAACGCTCTGAATGCAAAAACTAAATGAATCTGTGGCAGTATTGATTATCGAAGTGTACCCTTCTCTATCTACTTTACAACGCCACTTATACAGAATCGCTCAATTTACTATTGTAGCCGTATACAATTTTTTCAAAAATATTATACCCACTTAAAATACTAATACTCGTAGAATTGTATAAAAAGAAGTGAGGACTTTTTAGAAATCTGCAGCTCTTACGAAACTGACGGGCACTATAAATGTTTAATACACATAGATTGAGAAACACCTATTTTTCCGAAATAAAGGCAGCCGTTTATTCAGATTATGTTTATACGAGAAGTTTGATCTTTTGGTTGAAGGAATACGGCTCCGAAATCAATATCACATAATCGATGTACTAACTGAGCTCTTTTCATTTCTGGGGCGAATAATAAACTGATACTATAGAACCGTTCACCCTATGTCACTTATTAAGCACAATTAGCTCCATCGATGATAAATGCTTAATACGTTAATATTGATGCAAACAGCGATTGGAATGAATAGCACAGAAAAACATAGAGTGGAATGAATCTCTTTCAATTAATGGCACAATGATTGTACTAACAATGGCTCGATATATAATAATAACTATTCCACAGTTTTTGTATACAAATGAACAGAGAAAATATGCAACTTGACTTCAAAAACACACAATCATCTTAGAATCATGAGAATTTTCGATTTCATCAATCCGGCAGTTTACCTTATTTCGGGCGCAGTTTCCATTTAATCTAATTTCTATCTAAACAGCAGATATATGTAGGTACAATATTAAAAATCTTTTAAACATTTTTATCCGAATAAGTTTAGTTAATTACACATTGGCGATGAAAGTTCAGCTAATAGTTTCAAACACTCGATCGAGTAGCGATAAGAATCTATTTTTCTGAACGCAGTGCACAATTGCAAAGGATCGATTCACCGTCGCGCGCAGTTGTTCAGGTTCGTAGTATTTCAAGAAATGGAGAGAAGTTGGAAAATAAGTACGACACACGGAACAAATTTTCAGAGTGTCACTTTTAAAGAAAATTTTATTGCATGCCAGGCCAACTTTATCTACAAGCGGACCATTCGATTTGTCTTGGGATGAAATAATTGATAGAAATTGATTGAAACGAGACTAGCACCAAATTTTCGAATTTATGGTGAATGTTCCGTCGGGTCACGAGGTTATACATCGCAAAGACAGCCCCAATTGGTGGTCAGGTGGCGTTTTAGCTAAGCCAGAGGTTTACGACACATACGCGTTAGAACAGCTATTTTTAAGCTTCGAGTTTTTATATTGTTTCACGCATGGCCGACGATTTATTCTATCCTGGCGAGTGAAAGCAAATACTACTATTTCCATCTTTGGCAATTTGTCTTCCTTGCCCTCAATAACTCCAAGACATGTCATAAACAAGGGATCCGTTCGGACCTAGTAAATTGGCAACAATCGGAACCTGGCGGAAAAACGCATTCTGTCGCTTCGCGGACAATGTTCACCACCACTACATTTTAAAGACAAACCCCCTCTTCAAAGGAGCGCGCTCAAGGTGCAAAAGGAGGCTTAATCAGCACCCCCAAAACCGGCTGATTGGAAAGTAGGTATTTCTTTAATAACAAATCAGTGTGTATAAAAAAGACCTCCGAGCCGATGTTGGAAGAAACGCCGAGGTCAACAGTACGGTAAGAATCACATAGGAGAAACACAATCATCAACGAGGCACTACACATCAAACAAACTCAGAAGTCTCCCACTCGCTCAAATTACACTATCAATCAGAATCTAATCAACGCAAAATTCACCGTTATTGATAAAGCTAGTGCTGTTAATTCAATTGTATCCACAAATAAATTTTTTGTATCCACATAAATCCACATTTGCCGTACGCTTTACTCGGATACCCTCGATGCCCCCGTACACTACCGAGCACAGTACAGTTGTACGATCCTGAGCGCGCGCTCTACGGCCGCTTTCATTGGGCAGAGTTTTTGATTAATAACTCCAAAACGAAGCTTCAAACAACATTTTCGTCAAGGAAAAAGTTGCGGTAGTTACGGGACACCCCGTATATTGTTACCCTCCATACTATGCTATCAAAGTGTATCAAAACAATAACAATCAATTAAATAAGGTATAATATTTAAAAATTATACGAGTTTTAGTTCTCAGTTTTTCAAATCAGTTTTTTTAAAGACATTGTCTCAGAGAAAATGATACTATTTTAGCATTTTAGCGTAACAGCTTGTAACATATGTGTTACCAGCACCACGTTCTCATGGTTTCCATTGAGCAATGACACCATTTTTGTACAACATATTCAATTAGTAGGTATAGAAAGTAACATCTACAAATGAGGTTATGATTAAAAAGGTGTTGTTGACCAAGAGTGGTTACAAATATTGTTCTCGAGGTATAAATAGGGTCATTTAGTCGTATACGAGGTCTGCTGGTATTGTTTTCAGACCAACGGGTATAGGCAACCGGCCATAATAGCAGGAGCGCTCGACTCACCTACCTGAAACGGGGGTACGCCGCGTCCTTTTCCAGCTCATTGTGGCGCCAATTTTCAATACTCCATTATTTTGAAGGGGAAACTTGAAGGAATGTGGCCATATTTTTTTCAAGATTTATGTTCCTGTGCACCATCATCGCGCACGCATCATCCACTCAATATGTTCTTTCACTCTTAGCTTTCCTCTCATTCTATCCCTCGTTCGTTCTGCCTCATTAGGGCACACACCGACGCACACACCCTTTCCACGTGCCACAGTTCGCCAAGGGCCACCATGCACCCAAGACTCCGCGTGCATTCTCCGAAACCGTTCGCACCTTCCTAGAGATAAATATGCACGCGATCCACATTTGACATTTCCACTAACACTCTTCATTCGCACTCGCGTCACATTTTATACTTCGTCACACGATCCATACAAAATCCCCATTCTCGATTCCTACGAATTCTCGCATCCCACAATTTATCGAAATCCGCTTTTTTTTTCGCTGAAATTAGAATAGAGTTCCTTTATGCACATTAATTCAATTCAACGTTAAACCGAAATCGATTAATCGAAATTATTTGCGTTCTAGGTAATTGTGCAGTCGTCGTTGTAAAGTTGCTAGAAGAATGGCTATCTAATAGGTAGTAAAAGTGCGTATGTGTGTTATCGGTTTACAATTCAAACCTTACGCAGCAATTAAATTTCCTCCTTTTTAAATTGCGAATTGTTTCGCCATTTTATAGCGACATGTGGTTTCCTTGGGCACAAAAGCTCTTTGTAATTTGCTTGCTTCGCCACGCGTAATTACAACAGGAGTAGTACTGGTATTATTTACATTTACAAATCGCATCATTCTATTTACAAAAAGTTTAAAAAATAAAGAAATTGAACAAAACTTCGCAACGCTTTACACTGCTTATTATGAAAAATTCATAATGGTCAACTCAATCCGTATGAGAACCGTATTTTAACTTTTGCTATGGATCAATATGCACACCGTTTATGTAACCTCTTTTTTTTTTATTTCAAAACACGAAGCTAACATATCTCCAGTAAACAACCACCCTCTTAACACAAAAATCTTGATTACTGAACTCAAATCTGAAATTAAATCTATAAAAAATTCTAGCAACAGTCATCCCCATACCAAAATCTGGAAAAAACAAAAAAACACTCTTATAGCTATAAACCCATCGCTCTTGCATGTTGTTTATGCAAATTATTGGAATAAGTATTAAATAAAATTCTGCGATGGTACCTAGAAACCAACAACTTACTAGAAAGAAACAAAAGCAGAGTTAGAGAACATTGCTCAACTATCGATCGTCTTACAATGCTCGATTCTAACATTTGTGAAGCCTTCCTAAATAAACAATACCTAATAGCGATGTGTCTGGCTATTGAGCAGGCTTATGACATGCTCTGGAGACGCAAAATAATACAACGACTCAAACAGTGGAACATACATGAAAATATACTGCAATTTATATCCATCTTTTTAAACAACAGATTCATGTACGTTCGCGTCAATGGCAAACTATCAAAGAAAACCGAGATCACGAATAGAGTGCTGCAAGGGTCAGTCTTAAGCGTAACCTTATTCTTGATTGCAATAAATAGTCTTACGGAGGTATTTCCCAGACCAGTCAAATATATCATATTCGCCGACGACTGTACATTCTTTATCACTGGAAAGAAGCACTAGCCAACAAATTCTCCAGGACAGCCTGAACAAACTCCAAAATATTGCTCCAAAGACTGGCTTTAAAGTTCTCAAAAAATAGAACCACAGTAACCCTCTTCTTGAACGACAGATCGGCACCAAACCACCAACTGCAGTTAAACCTAGGTCAATATCGACTTAAGAGAACCGATACTCCTAAAATGCTTGGTTTAACATTCGACGGGAAACACACTTAGATTCCATTCCTAAAAAATCATAAAATTGAATGCTGCAGAAGACTAAATATATTACAAGTCACAGAATAAAAAACTGGGGCGCAGAGTTTCAGGTTGTAATTAATTTATACAAGGCCTTAGTTCTGTCTAAGATGGATTATAGTCAATCGTATATGGTTCTGCCAAACCACGCACCCTACAAATATTATCACCTATTCACAAGGTTTCGCTGGAGCCAGGATAGCGACAGGGGCTTACCGTACAAACCCGGTTGCTGCAATTCTATGTGAAGCCAACGTTACACCATTGGAAGTCAGAAGAAAACAACTAAGCCTATCATATGCAGCATCCAAATTATCAATACCATCGAATCCCATCCACGATTTATTAAAGGCCAACATCTTCCTTAACTAGTTCGCGAAAAAGCCTAGCTTACCGAAACCCTTATACTTTTGGCTCAAGGAATACCTTCAGCACTTCAAATATATATACATACAGGGTGTCAGAACACTCAGGGAACATCGGGGTATAAGGTGTAGCTGGGGTGATTTTAAACAACTTTTTCCTTGACCCAAATGTCCTGGATAGTAGCGTTTTCGAGTTATTAACGAAAAACACTGACCAATGAGAGCGCCCGCTGGGCATCGGCTGACGCGCGCTCAGGTGCGAACCGATCACTTGCGGTCGGTCGTGATGGGGGCATCGAGGGTACCGAGGGAAGCGTGCGGCAAATGTTACATCGTCTTAGTTAAGGATAATGTGGAATTATTCGTTATTCGTGAATAAGAAATACACTAATAAGTCGTGTAATAACCGTGTTCGATACGTTTATTCATTATCCGAAAGGAATAAACTGTTTTATTACTTATGAAAGAAATATTTTTTTTATCAGTACGTTTTCAGGTGGATAAATTATGTTTTAAGACAAACGATTTGCATAAATAATGTTAGGAAAAGCTAGTTAAACTTACCCATTCGTTCACGAATTAACCTGCTTAACATTGTGCGAATCCTGACCTAGGCAACGGTCAACAGCTGATGTTACGGCCGGCTTAGTATTCAAGCACGATCACTTCACTTCACGATAACTTAACTTGACGGTCGCTTGCACTTGCCACTGTGAAAATTGGGTATAGTTAAAAACAATTTACTGTTCTTACGTTTGAACATTTTGTAATATTCTGCGTTTGCACGATTCATGTTGCTCGTTCGGTTAGCAGCATGGCTCTGCCAGCTCGACGTTATCTGCCCGATAATCCAAACAAGGAATCAATCGGCAGCAGGGTACTTAGGATCTGTGTCCGATGGGTACGTTCGCTATCGGGTTCCGCCGTGATGTTCCCCAGTTGCCCAGCTAGAGCGCACGCAATTCGAAAACTCTTACACACGTATCGCTGTAATATTATACCACACATTTCCTTTCCGTTCTATTGAAAAAATATTCCATCCCTAACAAACGCCACCTCGGACCCACGAAATGCTTAAGCTGGCAGAGACATTCTGCTCTTCGCACGAGTAACATGGATCGTACACCAGCAGAATGTTACCAAATGTTCAAACGTAAGAACAGTAAATTGTTTTTAACTATACCCAAATTTCACAGTGGCAAGTGCAAGCGACCGTCAAGTTAAGTTATCGTGAAGTGAAGTGATCGTGCTTGAATACTAAGCCGGCCGTAACATCAGCTGTTGACCGTTGCCTAGGTCAGGATTCGCACAATGTTAAGCATGTTAATTCGTGAACGAATGGGTAAGTTTAACTAGCTTTTCCTAACATTATTTATGCAAATCGTTTGTCTTAAAACATAATTTATCCACCTGAAAACGTACTGATAAAAAAAATATTTCTTTCATAAGTAATAAAACAGTTTATTCCTTTCGGATAATGAATAAACGTATCGAACACGGTTATTACACGACTTATTAGTGTATTTCTTATTCACGAATAACGAATAATTCCACATTATCCTTAACTAAGACGATGTAACATTTGCCGCACGCTTCCCTCGGTACCCTCGATGCCCCCATCACGACCGACCGCAAGTGATCGGTTCGCACCTGAGCGCGCGTCAGCCGATGCCCAGCGGGCGCTCTCATTGGTCAGTGTTTTTCGTTAATAACTCGAAAACGCTACTATCCAGGACATTTGGGTCAAGGAAAAAGTTGTTTAAAATCACCCCAGCTACACCTTATACCCCGATGTTCCCTGAGTGTTCTGACACCCTGTATATACAGGGTGGCCCGTAAGTCTCGCCGTATTTAGAAATTTTGCGTACCTGAGGTGATTCTGGACAACTTTTTCCTTGACCAAAATATTCCACGAAGCTTCGTTTTTGAGTTATTAACGAAAAACACTGGCCAATGAGCGCGCCCGTATAGCGCGCGGCCAGGCACCACCGCGCGCGGTTGTCATCGGGTGCATCGAGAGGCAACGTACGGCAAATATTACATCATCTTAAATTAAGAATAATGTGTAATTATTCGTTATTCATGAACAACAATTTAATTATCAAGTCGTTTAATAACTGTTCCATACTTTTATTCCTTATCCGAAACGTATAAGGTATTTTATTACTTATGAAAAAAACCTTTGGATAATTAATGTAAGAAAAAGATAGTTAAATAAACTCATCCTTTCGTTCACGATGTAAACTGCTTCGACAAAAGTTAGTCCTTGGCAGTTGGTCGTTGCACCGATCCTGACCTATCTTCACAATTTTACGCCACGAAACGCACGTCTCGGCGATCGATACCGATCTGATTCGCACTTGTTTCTACACGCACTACAATCGTTACTACTAATCGTTAATGTGCGTGTCGTGTAGTATATATAAAATAAGTATATATAAAAATAAGTATATATAAAAATATATACTTATTTATGAACAACGAATAATTCCACACTATTCTTAATTAACACGATGTAGCATTTGCCGCACGCTGGCCTCGGTGCCCTCGATGCCCCCATCACGACCGACCGCAGCTGATCGGTACGTACCTGAGCGCGCGTCAGCATTCGCCCAGCGGGCGCTCTCATTGGCCAGTGTTTTTCGTTAATAACTCAAAAACTAAACTACAAACAACATTTAGGTCAAGGAAAAAGTTGTTCAGAATCTCCCCAGCTACACCCCATTTCCCGATGTTCCCTGAGTTTTGGGCCACCCTGTATATACCCCTCACCATACCGAGAACACACTATCAACTTCCACCATGAAAAATGAATACTCCTTCCACAATTGCCTAATTCCTAAACACAGGCAAAGACACAAACCCAAATGTCTTCAAAACTCGATATACTGAATTATCCACCGAATATCCAAACCACAAACAAATATTTACCAATGCCTCAAAATCAAAGCAAGGGACTGAATGTGCAGTATGCTCTCCCGGAAATAAGCTGCTATTGGCACTCGCAGAAGCATTTACAGTTTTCTGCAGTGAGGCATATGCCGCTATACAAGCCCTAAGTATATTGTTGTGGCGCAATATTAGAATCATAAAGCCATCGGGTTCCTTAAATTACTTTAATTTATTTTTCGTGAACAGCTATCACATTCTGCAGCTACGAGCCATATATAAACTTATAGCTCATTTTCAGAGATTAGTATGTTTTTCTAAACTCAGCGTGCTATATAACTTTATCTGCGAACCATTAGCTGCACATGTAGACTTCGCGCGAGTCACACAACTTTACCATTTTCTCTGACTCCAGAAGTGTCATGTTATCCTCACAAAATTTGCAGTCAAGCAACGAAATAATTAGGGGCATCATAGAAACAAATTCAACACTCATGTGTGCCGAAAAAGGGGTTATGTATTCCTGGATTCCTTCACATGTTGGTATCATTGGAAATAAAGAAACCGGCTCAGCGGCAAGGCTGGCTAGCACCAGTACACCTGTAACATACCAGGTCCCTACAGTCACCTATCATAAATGCAACAGTAAAAGGGTACAACACGACCTACCAAATTCGCTCAATATGTTACAGAAACAAGGACTCCTGCAAAAAAGTGTTAAATTTCCCCAAAGACATTGGTTTATTTCACCTACTATAAGCAGTTTATCGCACTGACAATGAGTGCGATGCTTACACCGTGGTCACTAATAACCTCAGAAGGTGCATGTGATGTAAAACGCAGAGTAAAAAAAAAGTACACAACTATTGAACAAACATGCGACAATGGAGATAAATGTAGAAACATAAAATAAGACACACTAGACACCATGTTATGAACACTGGTAGCACACAATTATTTAAACTATGCCAATATTGAATACTTTGACGAATGCCTAAACGACACTGGCAGTCTATGACAATCACATTTTACGTTTGTCATTCATCTGAGTGATACAGCTGTACAATAATTTTGTTCACGGCAATCGATCGAGTATCGCCTAGAATTGCGCCGACTAAATTTATGATCTAACAAAATTCCAAAGAATCGCGGCTCGGATCGTAATACCCGCCGTTAATAGATCGATAAAAACTTCTTTACTACAGATTGTTCGAAAGCGCGTTCTACATAATTCCAGTCGACATTTTTTATATCTTTTTGAGAAGTTTCCAAGGTCACCTCCAACTTTCTTATACATATACAGTGTGTTAAGAAATGATAGGTTCACTCACACTTGTCATCGTAACTTAGAGAAATGTATCAACTGTTCTCAAACTTTCGAGATATAAGGTCCTTGTACTAACAAATCTCATTGCTAAATTTCACTTCGGAGTAATATTTCGGAATGACGTAACATAAGAAAATCATAATTTTACCATAATCATCGTAAACATCGCGTAGTAGTTGTCCCCACAAATTCTCAATGAGGTTAAGGTCAGGAGACCTTGATGGCCATGTTAACGTGTTCTATATTTTTAGTATTGTTTCGTGCTTGATGAAATGTGTACTGTTGCATTATCATGCATAAATTCAACTTCCGTTGATGCTTTCCTTAGCAGAAATGTATGTTCTATCGCGTGGCATAGTCAAATTTTCTCCTAGACCCTCAGTTTTTGAAACAAATTGAAAAATATCGGCCAAAATGGGTGCGTTTTCGGTGTCCTTTTCACTTTGATCATTATTTAAACATATTTAAATGTTTATAATCAAACAACTATTTATATCATTTTATTCGTGAAACTCCAAAGAATCATTTGGAACCAAGCGGGACTCAATAACTATTACCGGAAAAACACAAAACACTTTCAAAGTTGAAAATTTGCGATTTTTTTCAAAATTGATTTTTTCAAAAATGGTAAGTTCTGGAGAAAAACGGATTTCAGATTCGTATTCAGCGCGTTAAAGTCTATAAGAAACGCCTATTGAAGGTTACAAAATCAAAAAAAAAGTTTCAGACCATATTCATCCCTATTTTTTATAAACTGATTCACCACGTTGCAAGATCTGCCCATACGACAACCAATTTCTCGATGAGACATTCCAGAGTCCTTGTACGCCAATATCTGTTCTTTTTCTTTCTCGTTCAAAACGTTTCCCCTGCCCATTTTTTAGAAAATGCCTTAACACCTTAATAACTCAATACTTCAACACTTTAATACCTTTTTCATTGTTAATGCATAGGAGGATTCGTGAGAGATTATTTACTGTTTGTTTCCTTTGAAACCGGGATAGGTAACAAGCGACACGCAAACAAAATGACGATGTCAAGCAGCAAAGTTCACAGTGAATGCATTATAACGAAAGAATATTGCGACGTATTAAATTTTGATGCATTAACAAATCATTTAACTGCCCTTTTAACAAGTGAACCTATCATTCATTAACAGTTAAAAACTGGTTACATTCAGTAAAAGATTTCTAGTTTCTTTTTGAACCGTTATTTCCATATAATGTTTAACAGAACAGTTTGTTAACATAAGAGCTAAAGATTCTGAAAATCTGAAATTGTTTCATGCACTTGTTTCTAAATTACCACCATAAGTATGACTCAACCTATCATTTCTTAACACACGGTATAATTCCGTAGGGTTCTCGTTTATCAGTTATTGAAACAATGTTGAGCGTCGTGGTATGCGACACTTTGGAATACGGTAATACTTCGGTATACCGTCTCGTTATAAATATTAATTATAACGAGTCGCTATTGAGAATCGAGTGAAACCAAAACTCGGTTGGTTTACTGGAAGAGATGGTCTCCTGGTTGGTGTGGTTCTAGTTGAGGTCTAACTAAGACTCGTCACTTAAAACGTTGGATTAAGACTGTCTTCCTCGTCGAGTGTTTCCTCAAACGTCGACTCGGAAGTGGGTTTGTGCATGCTGATTGGTCATTTAGGAAAATGTCTAAATACCAATTAACGTGTTTTGGACGAAACTCTGGACGAGTCCATATTCGAATTGCCCCCCTGTGGGCCGCGGCCCCACGTTGGGAAACACTGACATAATGTATTGCTAGCCATAGCGACGGTTTCTGTAGCCGAGGTCATAGTTGTACGAATTCACCAAGAGCCATGGTAGCAGCCGCACGTGTGAAAACCACAACTGCGCCGAGAAAAGTTTTCTCTTGTGATTGGATTGCGAAGAAAGATTAATTTGTATTTCATAATTTTCCAGCAGTGCGTCGCTTTAGTGGCAATAGTTCAACACTGTGAAATGGATTTCTGGTGAAGAGTGGCGATCGGAGGGCCAACCTAGCTCCTATTAGTCAGGAATCATACCAATCGGTTTCCTCCGTGTCGATATAAGGAGACCGTTCAGGTTGAAAAGGGTAGCCTTATCGAACATTGCACTGCGACGATTCCATCTCAAAAAGGTGTTTCTTTACAGCGCATGGCAGTTCGCTCTTGTTCTTTGTTTTACGAGTTAGTCGAAGACTCAGTACCAAGGTTCGTTTCCTTGGGAGCTGATGAAAGAAGAAGACGTTTTCCTTCACGGTTGGACAGCACCTTCCATCGCGATGATAGAAGATGACTCCTTCTCTTGCCCCACCTCCGTTTGTCCTACAAAGGAAAACGGATCCTTCGCCATGTATGCGAAACCTCTAGGAATAATCCCGTCTCCTCGTACCTCCAATAACCCAAGGTGGAAAATGACGATGAACAGACGGTCATTCTATTCGCCCTCCTTACATCCTTTAAAATCTCTCCCAAACCCTTCAGAATCTAGATCCGAGCGTCAGATGATCTCACTGGGTTTCGATCACCACGCATGCCACCAATACCATCCGGTACTTCTCATCCTCTGACCAAAGAGAAAAGTCCAGTATTCAATCGACGCGACGGGCATCTCTATTCCCATGCGGCCCCACGCTCATTGAAAACGTTTACTTTGATTTCTTCCGAATGAAAAGGATTTGATTGAATTCGCAAATTGTTTTTGACGGAGCTGAGTTTGTTTCACTTACAGTAAGGGATGGAATTATTTTTAGAGTTACAACGTAAACAACCAAAGGACTTTTGTTTTAATCCTATGTGCTGCTATAAATTACAGAGTAGTAAAACTAAATTCTGCTTCGTAATATTTCTTGTTTATTATTTATTAATATCTATTTATGATACGCTGTTGAATACATACATATGTGTACGTTTGAATATATGCTTTAAATCACGTAGAAAATATAGTTCACTCTATTTTCACACTCTTTTGTTCTTCGCTGCGTTTGTCCTTGGACAATTGTTATTACTCTATAAATTGAAGGCGATGAAGAGATATAACGACGCATTGGCTCGAGAGACATCCAGAATGATTGTCAGGAGGCTTGATGTAATGCCCACGCGAATTAACTCAAAAAATTGCTTCAAATGGCTGTTTTTCCCTGATTCAACCCTTGCAGGATGACCAATGGAGATTAAAATGGAGGTATTTGTTAGTAATAGTTTTCGGGTTCTCGACATTTTTCTCTTTGTTTCATTAGTCTAGAAACTTTTTATACGAGCTTCGTGTATTTTTTTCTTTGTGTACGGCAGCGGGGCATTAAAATTAATTGTCCCTGCTATTTTACAAAGTCTTTGCGTAAGGTATGCTGGCAGCTGTGGAGATTTGATCAATTGATGACGTACTTCTTTGACAACTGTGCATCCGTCCACCGACTTGTCCTAAATTTGCCGATGCACGGTGGATAGTTGGATATCGGTCAATCGATTATCGATTTGGTAAATATTTATAAGTGAAACATAACTGTTTTATTTTGTTAGTTTTCACTTATTCTGTTTCTCGGCTAAAATTTTTATATCGATCTACTAGAATTATTCGTAGCAAGATGGCGTCCGAATTCTGCTTTGCAACTGCTTCTATTTCATTTTCCCATTTTATAAAATTTATTATAATTCACAAACAGAAAAGAAAAATTCAGCAAAACAATATGAATGCGCGGTGATAAGTCGTAAAAAATTTCCATGTAAAATCATATACAAATTTAAAAACCCGATGTAAAAACATTCTATATCTTTTGAACTCTCTCAATTGAACATTCTTTTATCCGATCAGTATATTTTTTATTGGTAGTAAAACATTGTATGTACGAAATTTGTTCACAATACGTATCCGATTTGTTCGCAATAAAACATTAAATAATTGATTAATGTGGTAAAGTATTCATAAACTTGAATGCAAAACGCTTGTTGGTCTATTGTTCAGTACAGTATGTACTTCAAATCTAACACTATTCATTCAGCAGGTTACCGTAATTGTGCCTCATCCAGAATGCAACAACGTGTATTACCAAATTTGACTGTAGAAATGACTACTAAATATATTAAAATTTCCAATACGTTTTTAATATATTAGTGGTAATGAATACAGACAACGCTGAATGTATTATTTTATATCACTGCAATTCCGCCCTTTCATTAGGAATGAAATCCTGCAAGAAACGGAAGTTCTTCCAATTACAGGGTACACTTCCCAGATGGCCCATCGCCAGATGATATACAGGGCGTCTCGTAACTACCGCAACATTGGAAAATGGGGGGTAGCTGGGGTGATTCTGAACAACGCTTCCGGTGACCAAAATGTTGTTTGAAGCTTCGTTTTTGAGTTATTAACCAAAAACACTGGCTAATCAGAGCGCCCGAAACCGCGAGCTCGGGCGCGTAACGCACTACACTGCCCTCGGTGATGTACGGGGGGCCTCGACGGTATCGAGGAAATCGTACGGCATATGTTACATCGTCTTTAACCGTTTTAGTCCCACCGGTTTTTGCTGTTTCCCAATCGAAAATTGCCAGGCGACGCGATAGCGCTTGATTCATTCCGTGTCCGAAAATATCAGATGGCACATTTGCCGGCGATAGCGCCTCTTATTTCTTTCAGTTTAGTGTTATTCTGAAATTATTTACTCCAATATTGCCTTAATTTACCTAAGACTGAACGGTAACCGTAAAGACATGCATCGACAAATCCGAGCGTGCTTTTACTGTCGGCTTCGCAACATTGCAACCTAGAGCGCTGGCACTTTTGAACACAGAAATAGAATAAGCGCGATCGCGCCGCTTGGGACTCAAACGGTTAAGCAAGGATAATGTGGAATTTTTTGTTATTCATTAATAAGAAATAAACTAATTATTCCTTTGATTTGTTACGTATGGAGAATATTTTCCATACGTCGCTCCCAACGCGTTTTCGAGCGACAGCATTCGAGCGTTTCGAAAAACGCCCTAAAATTCTTTCGGTTATCGTAAACAAATAAAGAGGTCTTGAGCACAAGTGGAGATCAGCTGCATCATGACCAAGACGGGCGTGGCCCGACGAAGACCCCTGAATTTCCTTATATGGAAAGTTCTAGTGGGTTCCCACGCATTTTGGGAGTATATAAACCCTTTGGTTTCTACCCTCGTTGGTTCAGAGTTACACAGTCACGCGTAGAGTCACGTCGTGCCACGCTCGTACAGAGTCAGTTATATCAAGTGAGATTGGGCTTAGTGCACCTTTCGAATCATAGATTAACCCCTTAGAATCCGCTAATCCGGTTGTTCTTTCGGTATACTCTAATAGCGGCTGTCAGACCCCGCATCGCCAGTACGTCAACGCCGTGCAAATACTTATGTAACTTACACATTTCATGTTACTTTATCGCGACAGAAACATTTGTTTTTATACTGATATTCAGAATATAAACTTTAATACGTTCACTTACAAATCGAGTAGATTCGTCAAACCTATCTTTACTCCGTAATTTACTCGCTTACAATAATCCTAGCGGCTGCCTGATTTCGCATCAGGTTCGTCCGGGCACCTAACTAACAAACGGATAACCATATTCCTGGGTAATATACCCCCCGCCGGCCTCTCGTGCTGCCACACAGCTCGGTTCGTAACAAATTAATCGAGCACGGTCGTGGTCGTCAAAGAACGCATTGGCACGGCGTGTTGCATCGTCTTTAAGCAAGGATAATGTGGAATGTTTGGTTATTCGGGAATTTTGCCGTACGATTCCCTCGATACCGCCGGGGCCCCCGTACACGACCGAGCGCACTACAATAAAACCTGCTTATACGCACAAAGATTGGGACCCAAGATATGCATATAACCAAGCAGGGTGTCGAATCTGTCACATGCGGCTTCGGTCACAATCTAAGGTCACGCTCTATTATTATTTATTTTAATGTATTATTATATGTATTCCAATGTATTACAGTATTTATTCTAGTGCACGTTACTATTTTGCATTAAGCTTTTATATGCTTATTCTAATAAATAAATATAATTTAAATTGTATCCTGTTTATTTCAATGTATTATTATATTTATTATAATGTACTTTATCATTTTACATTATCCTATTATTATTAGTTTAAAAAGAGCAACGCGTTTTTGTACTTGTGGTACGTGTTTAATCAGTATCCACAAGTAAATATAATTCGAACTATATCGTGTTTGGCCTCATTTTAATCAGAAAAATCTCACAAATACGTTAGTAATAGTTTCATTATGAAAAAGTCAATAATAAAAAAGTTTCATGGTTGAATTAGTATTAGTCACAGCGATATTCCAGCTCGGATCATATTACACCGCTCCTTCGTCGAGCGTCGCTATCGCCAAGGGGGATCCCCCCAAGTGGAGGGGATAGTCGTCCTGGTTTTATCCAAGCAATTTTTTGCGCATTTATACGTGTTTTGCTGTAGTAGAAACTCAAGTATGACAATTTATATTTTCTTAGGTCACCTCTAGGATTACCTTGTATTCGTTTAATGGGGTGAGATCCTTTTTCACTTTCCATGGCATAGTGAAGTAAAAATATTATTACATTGGTTCCTATGTGTTAAAGTTGTTTGATTATGCACATGCATATAATTATCATTGCGTGTAGTATTTTTTGTAAGTGTCCTGCGTGCACCATCCGAGTATGATTAGGCGGACATTCTAGTGTGGTATGCGTAATTTTATGCTGTTTTATTTTTCTTTTGCAGAGAAACTATACCATCTTTTGCGATCAAATATTTGCGGGGGTACCACATGGCGTTGTACACATTCAAAGTCAATCAAAGTATATCAAAGCTGGTGCTTAATATCTTTTTCTTCATAGATTGCACAGGAAGGGCGAGAAAATAAAAATCTCCAATCTTATCCATGTGGTTTGGAAAATAATCTGGCTCCATCAATGCCTACAGCACGCGGATGATATTCTGTAGTATAGTATATGTACTTCGTACAGTGCGTTCGCCAGGAGATGGCTGGTCAGAGCATATTGCGTCCTCACTCTGCTGCTATCACACGCAATTGTCGTTATTGGCTATGGCCAATGACAAAGGACGACGACGAGCATCTCGAGACAAAGTGAAATAGAACGATGCCTTTAGAGCATTGACGTAGCCTACCAATCAAAGTGTACACTATGTATTAAGAAATTGAATGATTTCCTGAGGCTACGGCAGTGCATTGGAATCATTCTATTTCACTCTGACTCGATATGCATATCGTCGATCTTTTTCACCGTCCGCGCCCAATAACAGCAACGCGTGCGGTAGCAGCAGAGTGAGAGCGTATGCTCTGACTAGCCATTTCATGGCGAACGCACTGCACTTTGCTGGAATGTTTGGGGCAATTCTGTGAAACGCTCAAATTCTGTTAACTGTAGTTGTACGCGTCCGAACACTCGCAGGCTCGTGAACGGGTTGATGGAGGAAAGAATGTATAGCCAAAGAGTTGTTGTAAAATAGTGGACTGTATTTCTGTGGTTGGTTGCGTTGAATATTAAGGGACGGTCCCTTCTATGGATGATTATGTTGTAATGTTCTGTCGTGTCCGGCAGTCAGACCAGAGTCTTGGTACTCGTAGAGATCGAAGACCACACCCTTGGTTGCTGTATCGTGTCCGGCGGTCAGACCACGACCCTTGATGTTCTTCAAATCTGTAGAGAACCCCTCGACGACTGATCGGTCCAGCTCCTCAGTAACGTCTCTTCTTAATAACTAAAATTGGCGGCTTATATGCAAAAAAGGGACGCAGTGATCAACCAATCAGCGCCTTTGCCCGCTAACACTAGGTGTGCAAGGCCTGTACACCTTGGCTAACGGTACCAGGTACATTTGGTGTTTTGCGGGTTTGAACGCGATCTTCGTCGTTTATGACGTTCGCGGTCAGTCAGCCATCTGGCTGCCCTGACTAACCCTGGTCATGCGCTTATCCCTTCGCGCGGTGGGTTTTTACGCCCGAACAGTAGTTGATGTCGCAAGACTCTTTGTAATACCAGTTTTTGTATAAACTAACACTACAGCCAATTACATAGTTATTGGTTCATGCGTGGATCACTCAATATTGTCGAGAGCATTACACGCAGAGCAGGCTCCACTGGTTCCTGGAAAAACGTGCCCCGGTTTGTCCGATTTGATAACTAATAATATAACGTTGAATAGAGGAATATTCTCATTTAAATTATCATTATAGAACTACATTAACAGAGTTGTTATTTGTATTCGTGCCATGGGAACAATACAATAATTGCATTGTAGTATTTTGAATATCAGTAAATAATGCGTAGCTAACAAAAGACGATGGCGGCAATAAAGCAAATGGATTGGGACATAAAGCAATAATTCATCGTCTCTGAAAAGAAACATGTTTTCTTATTGATGTATTCATTTACTTATAATTCATGACTCAGCGACCTCAATTTAAAAAATTCATGAATCTTCTATAAAAGCCTCTCTACCAGGAGCAAGTGGTGAGAAAATAAACGGAAATATTTTTGTCGATCGCTTTGCCGTTCGTCGCAACTTCTAATTTCTTTTATCAATACAGCCACAAAGGAGTCACTGTGAAGACATCGCGGAAAAACGAGCGAGAAAAACTTTTGTTAACGAAAACGGGAGTGACTGTGCCGGGAAGAAAGGAATAAATTGAAACACGATAGTCCGATACCGGAGTAACCGCGTGTAGTATAGAGTAAAGGTAGAACTCCGTAAGTAGCCTCCGAAGGAACTCGTGCCAAATAATTTGCAATGCTGAAGCGAAAAGTTGTGGAGCTTTACTGCAAAGAGGGCTTCTCACGGGCCAACCAATGGAACGAGTTTGTACCGTTTCAAGAAAAACGACAGGGAACTGCCATCAACCAGACGAACCAACTTGAAATTGAGAGAACAAAGGAAGATAGAGATTAACGAAACGGAAGATTATCGAGTAATTGAACTGCTCCCTACATAAAATCGGGAAAGACTATATGCGCTGTAAGAAAAGGAATCGTTAACTTCTATTGTCTGCTGCCTCGCTGTGTAATCTTTATTGGTTTTCCTGTAAAGCGTAACAATTACATCAATCGCCTGTCGCGTAACAAAAGATAATACGCGACTATTGTGGTGGTGCTACGGAAAAGCGCCAGGCGATTAGTGCCAACACATACGACGTAGTATGTCCCTCATACTTTGTTTTACGCAGTGCCAGTGCAGATAGAATCAGCAATCTTTCGCGATCAATTGTTCGTAATCTACGGGCAGGGCCATTTCAGTATCAAGTGTAACTAAATATTATTGCCCTACATACAATTTATTCATAATTAAGTCGGTACAAACGTAATTTTTCAGATTCACGACACCCCAAGCACCCAGGTACCACGTGCGCATAACAGTACGATTGTAAAATGTACCCTTTTTCCAAACATGGAAATGACCGAAATCAAAGGTAGTTCCCATTACGCTATTTTTTTTTTGTTGTATTTTATTTTTGTAAACACGATAGTGGTACATCTTACCACCACCTACACAAAGGAAAATGTAAGCCACACCTTTCCGACGCGATGAAAAGGCATACAGACTCTAGACTCGCCAGTGCAGCTTTCGACTCTGCAAAATACATTGCAATAGCATACAAGCCAAGTGTTGCATACTATACATATATATGGAATCTGTGCTCCGAAGTCTCCTAGGACACTCCGTATTACCAAAAACCACGAGTCAGAGTTCGCGACATGCGGACCGTCGCACAGCGGCGGAAAAGGTCGAAAACGTGAACAAAATTAAAAATTGCATATATTTGGTACATTATTGGTATATGTTATAACAAAATGACTTCAGAGAGTAAACAATGTAAAATTTATTGTTAAATATTGTATCCGTAGTCTTAATGACAATCGTAAATATAAAAAATAAAAAATACTTTAAACGTCCAACAAAATGAAAAGAAAGATTAAACCTAATTGTAAAAAGATAATAGTTTCCTAACAATACAGTTAAATTTTTAAGTTTAGACTTTTATATTTTGCCCCAATGTCCGACGTTACTACAGAGTCGTCCCACTCTGGGGCCTTCCTAGCGAAGCATCAAAGGATTATGATACGGCAATTGCTAGTCAGAGACGATAGACGTGTTTTGGAATAGAATTATGTTTATTATTAGGATAATTAAACAACTCCAGCTAATGTACCCGAGATTTTTCATTGGAATTCACAGGCAGCCGTATTATAAATCTGTGGGTCGAAATCGTTAATTAGAAGTCGTAACAATAAAGTAAGAAATAAATGAATAACAAAACAATAAAAAAACAGTCGCTAAGTTATCACAAACAATTTACAAAAATAAGGCACAGAAACAGACACGGGGAACACTGTTACGAAGCTGGTGAAAGAAATACCACAAAACACAATGGAAGGCGAAAAACAAATGACGATAATTGGCAAAGTCGCAAATGGTCGCAGCTAATTTCAATCGGAACTTGCTCTGTGATCTTTAAACTTCATTTTTAAAAAAATATGAACGCGGCATTCACAACTATTTGCACAAAGGAAGATAAACGTATACATACAGATCTTGCATTTTTTACTACGACAGCTTTATACAGTTTTTAAAAGTAATCAAAGGTAGAGCACATTAGATAATGCGAACATTCATAGATTATCTTGATACATCGACAGTGAACCGTACCATAATTTCTAGTTTTAGTGGAAAGAATCCCTTTTCTAACACTGCTACGTTTGAAGTTGCATATCTCTTAGAGGAAGAAATTATAAACGCTGAATTTGATAGAAGATGATGCGTAAGTTACATAATTTTGTAACTTCCGTTGATGCTTTCCTTTGCAGAAAGGTCTGCTCTATCGCGTGGCATAGTTAGATTTTCTCCTGGACCCTTAGTTTTTGAAATAAGTTGAAAGATATCAGCCAAAATGGGTCTATTTTCGGTGTCCTTTTCACTTTGATCATTATTTAAACACATTTAAATGTTTGTAATCTAATTACGAATTATATGATTTTATTCGTGAAACTTCACAGAATATTTGGCACCAAGCGCAACTGAATAACTTTTACCGCAAAAATACAAAACACTTTCAAAGTTGAAAATTTGCGATTTTTTTCAAAATTGATTTTTTCAAAAATGATACGTTCTTGAGAAAAACGGATTGCAGATTCGTATTCAGCACAATAAAGTCTACAAGAAACGCCTATTGAAGGCTACAAAATCAGACCCGTGTTGAACAGTGTTATCAAACAAAGTGATTTAATACTAAATCATGTGTCAGTGAAATTTAACCGCATATACACCGTGTAAAATAGATCTATCGGTAAATGTACCTAGCTTTTTCTAACATTATCCTAAAACATAATTTATCCACCTGAAAACGTGCTGTTAAAAAAAACATTTCCTTCGTAAGTAATAAAATACTTTATTCCCTTCGGATAAGGAATAAAAGTATCGGACACTGTTCTTAAATTACTTATTAGTTCATTTCTTATTTATGAATAACGAAAAATTCCACATTATTCCTATTTAAGACGATGTAACATTTGGCGCTTCCCTCGAAACCCTCGATGCCTCCATCACGACCGAACGTAGCTGATTGTGAGAGGTACGCGCCTGAGCGCCAAATTAAAATTTGAGAGACAATCCAAATTAGTAACGTGCGTATGGAAAAAATCGAACGCTGTCAAACCAACTTTAGTTACTGCTATTACTAAGCATTATGATCTGAGATTGCTTTAACAATTAACACGGAGGACATCCTTGTTGAAAGAAAATTTACAGTAATAGAGCATATAGAATTATTTCTGCAAAATCTGTTTTTTTCCATGTGTATGTTTGAGGAAGAGAAGTACTAAACATTCTAATACGATCATGGCCCTACGCACACACCGAACGTCGTAAAATAGTTAATAACAAAAATTTACATCCGTTTGCTACTTTCGTTTACCGCAAAGCTAGGATCTTAATAAGTATTCAAGCGACGAATATGTTAAGGAAATTAATTTCTAGTTTATTCTTCATCGCCTATGAGATGTAATAAATGCGACGAGATAACAATGAGTTATTAATTCCATACAAAAAATATTTCATTTGGAAATTAACGTCAGGTTAATTTCCAATAACAATAAGATAGAAACTGTTTATTTATTTTGTTATTATTGTAAATATAATTATTGTTGTAACTATTGCGAGAAATATCTAATTAGCTAATGTCCATTGAAGACAATAGTTATATTATACTAAAACGATATTCCTCTGCTGAATAAAATTTAAGGTGACAAATTATATACCGATGGGACTACCTTGCATGACGCAGCAACACTGGATCACGCTTATATTCATATTGTACAGAGTCTTCTGAAAAGGGCCAACGCTTAAAGTTTTATTATACTTATCGAGAAGAATAAAAATGTTTAATCAATACAGGTCATAAAGTCACCATTCTTTCTATGCAAAATATATTGTCAGAGGAGTCGATATAGCGTGGCTATAAACTAAACTCGCAACTGGTGGGGCACTACACTTTTATGCATACGCGCTTTCGGTAACATAAAAGGGTCTCTTCGCAACATATTGAATGCAAAGATAAAAATCCGTATGGAAGTTCATTATTCTCAGGGTGAAATGTATTGGCCGGTCAGGAACAAATCCCTTGCGCAGCCTTTCATCTCTGACAAGCCGCACCTAGCAATGAACATATATGCAGTAGTATAAGGATAAAAACAGATGTTTCGTCGGATGCATTTACCACCGTAAATCCACCCTTTAACTGCCTTTCGAACAAGCTATGTGTATAAACTTTCTTCGTGTTCTTCTATAAGATCGAACTCATCTACCTATCGCCTTACAACTATGGTTTTCGCCAACCAATATTTGCTCCCGAAAATAATATTCAAAATTTTATGACAGCAGAAAATAATCAGAGATCTCAACAAAGATCATTTGATAAACATAAACCTAGCCTCAGTTTCGATGTCAATCGAATACAAATTTGCCTCTTCTACGACGCGAAGCGTCGCATCGAATACACTTTGGCTGACTAAAGTGTGGTTCTATTACTGATATGAAGCGAAACTAGGGACAAATTTTCAAAAGAGTATTCGGAGAGTTGCAGTGACTGTAACTATTAATGTCCCAGTGATTTGACTAACTCTTCACGAACAGATATTCTATCTATACGTTAAATGCGCTAGTATTGTATAATATTTTGCCAAAAGGTACTTATAAGATGCACCGCAAGGCCAAACTCTTATATTGTCATCCCCTTCATTAATCGGGCAGAATTTTCCATAAGTGGAATTACGAATTTTCGTGCTGGCCGTAAATGGCCAGCTTGAATCCCCCGTGTAATGATTGAATCCGCAAGTTAAAAGAGATTGTTTTGGAAAGTGTGGATGGGCATTTTATGAAATCTACTTCTAGTACCATTTTTTCCATTGAACAATATTCCGAGTGTACGGTTATGATGCAGTTTGCGTCGTATGATGTAATAAATAGAAAATAGACGACACTCAATGCGAGACATACGTACATCGATTTTTCTTCTGCCTTGTACCGAAAAAATGTATACGACCTACGTTGGTCAAGGATATTTTACTGTTTCACTATTGTTTTCTGTACGATAGATCTCGTTCCCACAACATTCGCGGAACCAATTACGTGGAAAATAAAAGTGCACTTCATGTATCACCCCAAATGTATATTTCAATAAACAAAACATGCTGTATATCTATACACATATTATAAACTGTTTCAACGACACTTTATGCGATTTTCCATATACTACACATACCCTATTATACATACATATCTACTATAGTTAAGTGAAAATAAACCTAGTTGTGAATTAAGCGAATGCATCGCTTCTATAAATTAAAATATGAATCCATTTAATAATAAGCCGTTAAACAATCTAATCAAAGAAATTTGATACAAAGAAAACATTCACGTTTGGCATTAAATCATCGTAGAGCAATTTATAAGCTGTAACGATTTTGTAAGCACACATTTTTGACAATTAAAATATGTCAGGTTGTTAGTTGAACCGCATGTTTGATTTTATTCATATCACAAAAATGTATTCATCCATTAATGACATTATTATAATGCGATGAAAGATGCAAGACCGCAAATTACAAGCAGCGACCACTTCTTTCAAATGCGTTGGTTTTACTGGCTTCAACGGTTTATTTGGATATAATTCTTACACCTTCGACAATAAAGCGCAGAAGCTGCAAGGAACACTGATTCCCTTCGAACTAAATATTTAAGGTTTTGTAACACGAAGTCCTACAACATTATTGTTAGATTCAAAATAGCGCGCTTTAGCCGTTGCGCGTTGAGCCGTAACGGCGTGGCGCCACTTGTCTTCCCATAGCGGCGCCACTTGTCTTCCCATAGCGGCGCCACTTGCTTCCCATAGCAGGGACCGCCATTATTATTCGTTTCGTTGAAACAAACGCACGTTATATCACGCTTTACTAGAGTTATTATTATCCTCGTATTTTTCCACAATAAAAGTATACAGTAATGTCTCGATTAGTGTACCTCGCTCAGGAGCGAATGTGAACACTAATCGTGTGCAGGCACGATTCTCGAGCGAGTTCGGGTCGCCTTTGATGTTGTGGCAGCCGAGATACGGGGCAGCGTTCCAGGAAAAAAGCAAGTTTAAATGTCCGTGTACGTGAAACAACACTACCGCGATCAAAATTTAATATTGAAACTTGTTCAATTTTGGTCCGTTTTAAATGAAATTTTACGAAAATTACAATCTCCTGATTAAAATGATACCAAACACGACATGGTGTGGACAATTTTTACTTATCACGGTATTAATAATTTTATTCTCCTTTATTATTATTTTTAATAACAACTAGAATATGTGTATATTAGTTAACAGCAATAAGGTAATTAGTAGTGAGATTGTAAATTTGGAAGTAAACTCTCCAATCGAGAGTCTCTTAATTCTCTTAATCTTAAATTGCTATATTTAGTTAATGGAAAAATATTGTTGTAATGAGAATTATTCTCGTTCCTGTGACATTACATTCGGTGTTCATAAGAGTTTATAATTTTTACTGACAAGAAATTGTAAGAATTTACATCTACTTTTTAGATAAAGGAACTGCGCAGAGAAGAGAGCTGGGTCATTCATCGCATCAATAATAATAAGTAAATATATGTATAGTTCCAAAATCATATATTCTAGTTGTTATCGAAAACAATAGTAAAGGAGAATGAAATTATTAATACCCTGATAAGTAAAAATTGTACAAACCATATCATGTTTGGTGTCATTTTAATCAGGAAATTGTAACGAACATTTTCGTAAAATTTCATTTAAAACGGACCAAAATTGAACAAGTTTTAATCTTCAATGTTGATCGCGTTAGTATTGTCTCACGTACACGGGTATTTAAACTTGCTTCTTTCCTGGTCGCCGCTGCCTCGAGTCTCGGCTGCCACCACAACAACAACGTTGAAGGTGACCGGCCGCTCGAGAAACGTGTCCTGCACACGATTACTGTTCGCATTCGGTACACTAATCGAGACAGCCGATTCGAATTTGCTTCCAAATGTATAATCTCAATATTAATTACCTTATTGCTAACAACTAATATACACAGATTCTAGTTGTCATCGGAAACAATAATAAAAGGGAATAAAAGTATTAATACCACGTTAAGTAAAAATTATCCAAATCATATTGTGTTTGGTGTCATTTTAATCAGGAGATTGTAACGAACATTTTGGTAAAATTTCATTTAAAACGGACCAAAAATGAACAAGTTTTAATTTTTAATCTCGCTTGCATCAGTGTTGGCTCTCACCGATAATCGATCTGGGTTCAGATTACATGCTCGGCGCTTCACGCTTCGCTGGTTCCAGGGGGGACCACCCCAAGCAGTGGGGATAGAAATGAACACTAATCGTAGACACAATTTTGAACACTAATCGAGACATTACTGTATCAGTTATTCTGTCGTTCCTACTCATTTCATTCACGACCTCTAACAATTATAGGTCTATTTTGAATATGCCTAACATAAATATGATATTCTGCATAATGAATTAATTCTGCCTACCCATTAAGATTAATTTTAAGATGCCACATTTCATTAGATGATTATTTTCGACTATGTCATCTGAAGTATAATATCATATTCATATGTATAAGAGTAATTTCTGGTCTCCCGAAAGGACATCTTCTACATCGTCATACAGCAGCTCTTGGCAATAGCAAAAGCCATCTTTTTCATCGTACATGAACGTATTATTATCAATTTGTGAAAAAAACAATTAAATCATTACTTTATTATCAGGTGATTTAGAAAGTCTGTCCATATTCTTCTGCGATTCTTGCAAAAGAAAATCACGAGAGTGAAAGTTTATTGATTAACATAATTTCTCTCCCGGTCGATAACTTTTTTCCCCGTTATTATAGTCATTTATTTTTGTCCAGCACGAAAAATTCTATAGGTTTTGAATTGCAAAGTGGATATGCTCCAGCTTCTTTTGCATGCGTATTTATTGTCATCCTGAAATATGTTACTGTACCTGATACGCAATTTGTTGATAATAATTGTTGTGACGAAAATATCAACAACCTTTTATAAATTAGGTTCGCTGGCTCAATTTATCTTCAAGGGAGAAGTCATTAACTCATGCTTTGGAGTGGCATAAAGATGAACATTTAGAAACGAATATTGCTACAAGGTACGTAGTACCCAAACTTTTTCGGAATGACTCAAATTTGACAGGATGAACGTTATATTTTACAAACAACACTTCCTAATTTTTCTACTAAATACCAGTTGAATGTGGTAATTGCAAGTGACCAAATCCTCTTGTGTCTACATTTTCTATCCAAGTTTTACATCAATAAAAATACAACGGAAAAATAAGTTGAATATTTTATCATCTTTGTTTAATGAACAATTTAGATTATAGTTTACGTTCCGCGGCGCACCCGCGGAACCAACATATTTACAAAATCGGTACCCCCATAAAAAGGCGTCTTGACATCTGTTCAAGGAATAACATTCAACGTGCAGATGGCTAGGGCGTTTATGACGCGCAAGTAATATATAACTGTTTTTGAGGAAGTCGTTTTACTCTCTAATCCGCCAAGGTAACAGAAATTAGCTGGGGCCCAGAAGGCACGACGTGGTCAAGTTCTAGGACCCTGGTGGAAATTCCGCTGCAACGATCAAAGACACACCCTCTCCTTTCCGAAATACGCTTCGGTCGGTAAGGAAGGGTGCGTCTACACCTTCGAAACATGCTGATTGGACATTAGATGTTTTTCCTAACATCCAATCAGTGTGCATAAAAACGCTTCCGAGTCGACGTGTCGAGTTACACTCGACAAGGGATTCAGTCGCCTTCGGGTTTTTTATCCAAACAACAAGTCGTAACTGGGTCTTTGATCCAAATAAGGCGTGTCTGGAAACCAAGTCGTAGCTGAGCTTTCAACGAAACCGGTAGTTTTTGGCTTTTCACCCAAACCAGTCGTTTCAGGGTTTTCACCCAAGTCGTCTTCAGGGTTCTTACCTAACGGAGTAACGATAAAATAATTAGCGACTCCAGAGTATCCGTCCTCACGAGAGGTGTAAACATCGCGATTCCACCCGATACTTCGTCATACATACAACTCATCAGACATGCAATAATTATTCCTATCCTGTCAAAAGAATAGGAAAGCTATACACCACACGACGCGACCCCAGTCGGAACGGAGATTTGCGACCTTCGTTTCACCTGCTCGGTCCTGTTCACACGGTACGGCGCGGGTGCGTGGCAAACCAGTTTATCTATATGACTAGATCTTTGTATGCAGTGATTGAGAAGAATTACTTTACCACAGAGGTAAAGTAACATGTTCATTTGTAGAGATCACAATTACACCTATCGTAGCAAATATTGGCAAAGAAGACTGAACATTACTTTCATGCCGGCATTATATTTCCATGAAACTGATTCGCGCAGACCGTTGAAATACGGGCAAAGTATATATTAGGGAACAATTCGCAAGGTCTGCGTCACAAAACTTGATGAAAATGGCGCGGTTGTAGGAAAAATTAATTGTATGCTCGAGGTCATTCTCCTCATTAAAACGAGTACAACCTCTCGTTTGCTTTTTTTTTCTCTTTGCTAGACGAGCAAGGTTGCCGTGGGCCTGAACCGTGTCCAAACGATCTATAACGTCGGAGCCGCTCGTAAAGCGCAAAGGACACAGTTGTGTGGAAAAATAGTTTAACGGCTGAAATTGCTACGCTTGTGTAATAAAACGGTTGGCACTTGTCCGTGTAATTTTTCCGAGCGCAATGAGTGACGAGACCGCGGGAACTCGTTTGTTGGGATTCTGCAGTGCGGAGTTTGTGGCGTAAAATTATCAAATCACCGCGTATAGGTCTCAAAAATACCGCAATTATGCAAAGAACCGGGGAATGATGATTTATTCCCCAAACACTATGTGCTGCGATGCCGCGGACAATATTAGTTACAAAGAATCTAGAAAGAGACGAGGAATACCTCTCGCAGGTATAAAACTGAACTATAGAACCATGATTATTGCTGCCGTGTTACCTCTATACGATAGCTACGCTTAATTAAACGTTTAATTTTCAAGTACAGTTACCGCCGAGTTTCGATTACCTGGAGTAATTAAGTTGTGCCGCGCGCACTTAAGGGAATCAAATTTTTAAACCTTCAAGCTTGCATCTCTTTGTTTAAAATCTTCGAACGTTGCATGGTTATTAAATGTACTAATTATTGGAATTAAAAATACTGTTTTCCTGTGTCCCGTTTAAATGAATTGTTAGTAAATTGTAAAACGAGATCTTTATTTTCTGTGTGGTCGTGACAAATAGTATTCTCAAGGAATGCAGGTCTCATCGATGAAATTGTACCTGGACAATGTGATCAGAGTTGTTGTGCACTGATATGAAAGATGACAAATGAACACATTTGCATTGCTTCTTGATAACGTAATGCACTTAAAGGAACTTTGTTGTGTGTATTGTGCAGGTGGTATGACCTGTATAGCAAGTACGTGTACACCTGGTGTCATATAATTGGTGGTAGAATCGGGTAGCTGGTGATTTTCACGTGAAAAAATAAATCAAAAATAGAAATAAAGTTTTCTCATTTAGGGCTTCGTTTTCGAGAAAAAGACTGAAAGTTTACCGAGTGTGTACGCACCCCGTCGAGTGGAAGCTTCATCAGGTTCTCGGTGTCATTTCTCTCGCAACTAAATCCTCGTAAGCAAAAGATGCATGTCTTATTTTTTCATATAGAATTGATCCTTCGCAGTTATGCCGTCAGCCATATTACACCCTGCAGTTAAGTGGGTGCACTCGATACTCTCAATGTCACTTTTCTTAAAACCGAAGCTACAAATAAAATAAATGTACCCGCTTGTACTATTGGCTACGGGGCACCCTGTATATGTTAGTAATTAATTCATCATGCCATATTCGATTTTGCGATTACAATTGTATTTCTATGTTAGTTTATTAGTATTCCAAGTTACGTGATTGTTGTTTCTTTGTAAGAAGAACTAAAGTGGCTACTTCAGAAAGGAAAAGCAAGCTGACACGGGTGTGATGAAGGTGATTATGTGTAGTTACATGATTTATCGCTCCATACTGCCGGGTTTTTATGGTGCTTTTGTGTAATCGTGAAATCAGGCGATCAATCGGTTAATCGCTAAACTTGGCTTTCTGGTCCTACAATTTCAACCCGTTACACAGCTGTTTCAATTTCATTCCTGATACAATCTCTCAAAGAGGAATGTACTTATTGGACAGAATAATAAACCCCGTTTAATTCTAACTGCAAGCCAAAAACATATTTCCCATTAAAAAGATTTAAAAAAAGGGAACCAACTGAACAAAACTTGCGATAGTTTAAATACCCTTTGCAAAATTACTTTAATTTCAATATAACTTTAATTGTTAATTATTATTTTTTTCTATACACCACTTTTAATAATATTTTGAGGTACATTAGTTTTTGATTAACAGTAAGTTCAAAATGTTTACAACATTTACCAAATGTTTTGGTAAGTTAATTTATTGTTCTGGCCTGTGTCTTACTTTCAACTTTGCCTACCATTTCTGTTTGAATTCCAGTGAATGTTAATATTGTAACGCTGCGTAAGGGAGGTAGTGCACCGAGCGGCCACCAGACTAGCGCTCTCGTCACCTTGCCTTGCCTGCAACCCCGTTACGCGCTCTGAGTAGCCAGTGTTTTTGGTTAAAACTCAAAAACGAAGCTTTAACCAACATTTTGGTCAAGGAAAAAGTTGTTCAGATTAAACAGCAATCCCAATTTCCCGATGTTCGTGTAGTTACGAGACACCCTGTATATTATAATACACAATGCGTATCCGTCTGGTAAAGTGTACTTTGCTAGTGTACTTTATTAAATATTTAATGCATTTAAACAAATCAGTGCAATATTATATACACATAATATCAAGTAACTATTAACAGTAACACGAAATTGCACTATATTAATTGCATTATATTTATATTTTTATAAATAATGAAGATTTGTTATATACGACTTAGAAATTATTGTTATACTAGAATGATCAACTTTAATCAACCTAATCCGACCAATAGTAGACAGAAAAGATACAAATTTAAAGAAAGCTATAACTATTCAAGAGCGACTCAAGTACCTTCTTTGGAGCGGGTCACAATACCGACAATTTCTCGATCAGCCGAACCAAGTAAAAAGTAACGCTATGAGGTATCAAGACACACTTCACATTTCTTCCCAGACCTTTTCTAGACCACTCGACTAGATAACAAATCCCGGTTCGGTAACAAATGTGGACGCACTTTTACGTGCAGAAGAATAGGAAATGGGTCCCACACCAAACCTTGTTACCAAAAACTGACGTAACGGGTGTCAGTAACAGGACTATGTAACAAGTATGGACCCGCCTTTACAATTAAATTCAACACTCGTAGATGGAGTGCAGGAAAACTCGTGTGATGTTTTACTACTATTACACCTGTCTTTTCGATCCCACAATTATTTCTTTTTTACAAATAACTACTGTTGCGAATGCAATTATGCGATCGTTAATTTTTATTCGATAAAAAATTAACAATTCATTGTTGAAGGGATATTGTTATTAAAAAATTCAAAATTGTGAAAAAATAATAAAATTCATAAACGAGAAAAATTTCTTTGAATCTTATAAGTATCACCCAGCAAAGAACCAGAAATTACTAAGGACCTTCATAGTCCGCGCATCTCATTTATGTCATCGGAGAATATCCGATATGTATACAAAGTGAAGTATACAAAACAATTGGGGGAATACCCGATGCATTGGAGGAAATAATCAACTCAGTTTGTAAAACGTAATTAGTTGTACGGGGAATATCCAATATACCAAAGAGAATAACAAATTTTGTTTATAAAATACATCGAGTTTTTATATTAAATGGTAATTGTTTATTTTACTCAACGAGTATACGCGTCAACAGCACCGCAATAGATCTTTGGATTAACATGTATACATGTTGAAATATTATAAATATTATACAGTACTGTAGAAGTTATTTTTAGTAAACTTCACTTAATCAATTAGGCAGAGAACAGGTGGGGTAATGAGACTCCGGTTTTTTTTAATCATTAATAGCTTTATTAATATAGAGAAGTCGACACACGACAATTCTCTCAAAGACACAACACTCACACTATACTCGCAATACTCTCAAACTCAATAGAAAAATAACAATGACGCATCATGGATGAGAATTCCATGTCGAGAATTTTCCCAGCATTACATAGGGTGAATCACGAAATGTAATGAGCTTAGATGAGTTTGTTATTAGTGATATATAACAAGCTGGAAGTGATTTTGAACACTTCGAAAAAAACACGGTTGATAATTTACTATAATTATTTTGAAATTCTCAATAAACAATGATATACCACATAAACAAATCTCCGATCAACCCACTAGCAATAGAGTAATCTAAGCTGATGACGATTCGTAGTTCACCCTGTATATTTGTATGCATGTGCGTGGGTATGCAATGTGTATCGCGTAACAATGACGCATCATGGACGAGAATTCATTTGCCGAGAATTTTTGATGCGTCAATGACGCATCATGGATATACGGATGGATATTTTATTTATTGATACTTTTATTGTTCCGGTTCAATACGGCGAATACATGGTACAGATGAGGGTGTGGGATCAGCTCGTTTACGAAGAAGACTGAATGTAGTATATCATAAGTCTAACCACGGTGTTGTACGAGTCACCTTTACTTTACTGAAAGACCTTCTAGGGAAAAGCAAGGCAATTATTCTTCCATAGTTTATGTTGCAAAGTGGTTGCCGCTCGGAAGAAATCGATAAGGCCATTGCATTTTTCCTTTCCTACATTTCTCTTTCACTGTTCCCGAGTTTAATTACCAATTCTAATGTGCATTGCTTTTAAATATTGTCGCTTGTTTTCAATACAGATGAACCACATAGAAGCGACCAGCTCTACTATATCTGTAAGGCAGAATGAACCACGAATATTTGCTGGAATAATTTTCCATGCAACACATCTGACGAGTGAGGCCTAGATATTCTGAATTAGAGTTGTCAAAATTGATACTCTCCGTGAAGTAAAGTCCCCAGCGATATTAAAGTTTATCCTACGGTGTTCCGTGTAAAATCCCGCTCAAGGGTGGGAACAGAAGAGACTAATTGCAATCCATTTTTGGTGGAAATTAGAATAACTCCACCTGCCTCTGCACATACTCCGAAAACACAACCTTCCGGCAATGAATTAATCAGATCTCTACAATACTAACCAAAATCTTGTTACTAAATGCTCTACCTATGCCGAAGAGGGCGGTGTGCTTGTTAACCAATGCACATATCGTAAATTAAAAGGCACCAAAGTCTGAACGAACTTCAAAAATCATTCTCAGATAAATCTGACGTTGCTTTTTGCGCACTCGTATCTCTTTTCCAGTTTTGACTTCTGTCTTCTCCGCCGCACCTCACCCTTTCGCGCTACTTACCCTTAAATGCTTTCAGAAGCCCACAATAAAAAAAGGACTGTGCTCCATTTAGCGCAATTACGTTGGTAAAAAAAAGAAGTCCAACATCTGGTTGTAATGTGTCATGTGTTACCCAGAAAGGTAACAGAATTTCGCGAAAAGTTCCTCATTACTAAACAGAATATGCACAAAGCCCTAATTGTTCGAAGAATGCGTCGCGCTTACGGTGTGCTCGGTGAGAGGCACAATCACGGTCCAGTTCACAGAGGGAAAGCACAGTTTCAAAAATAAAAGACTGTGCCAAAAGTGACAGTATTGTATTCCGCCTGCAGCAAAAATCCGTCACGATTCTTAAGGAGTTACACCGAGGTAGGTGAACAAAGAATCGGCTGTTTGATTTTCATATGCTTTGAATGCTTCCAATTTTAAGAGGACGCTCTAAATCTTTCGAATCGATATCGCAAATTATGATAGAGTTACTATAGCGATACTGCGCTATTCATTATTGATATTACATGAGTTGATTGGTTAATTTATAAAAGTGACTCAAGTGAAAATGCTTAAGACCCCAGAAAATGCTTCGGGCTATATCGAAAACAGATGTGTCTAAATGAACCTGAACTTTTACTGGGATTTTGAACTCCCTTTCTCGAACTACAACATTTAAAAACCGAGGAGTGGGGCTAGACACTACTCATATTTCGAGAAATCGCTGTTTTAAAGGAAATTTCAGTTAACGCATTCCATCTATATACATATTTTCAATGTTCAGCGAAATACACTATATATAAATTTTCAAATTAATTCAGCATTTACGTAAGAAAAGTAAGAATGCAACAGTAGGTATGTTAGAAATCAGTTTAGGGAGAGTTCGTTTTCTAAAGCAATGCTTGCGCTACAACCGTTGCAACGGTTCTGGGGTAAGTGCCGTGTGGGCTAACACAGTCCTCTTACCAGAAGGCATCCCTGCCTTCCCCGCTCCGTGGCCAGCTCCTAGTGACAAGCATAGCGATGCAACGTCGGGTTGCTTGCAATCCCCCTTAGTTTCCCAAACCTTCTCTAAACTGACGTCTGATACCCGATTGCTGGCGACCGTAGGTCATCGGCCAGTGTCTGGTGTATGTCGTCTTCGCGATCATCCGCAAAACTATAACCCATCATAAATCGTCGCTTCAGCAGAATAGCGGCAGGCTACCTGTCCTTCGCGAACCCTTGAAACAGATGGTCGCTAACAAGTAATAATAAGTGATTAACATTTGCATTAAATTCAGTACTATATTATCAATTATTTAGGCCAGGCAATTAAAATTATTGGCCAATTTATTATTTTGTGTGTGTGTGTGTGTGTGTGCTTGCATGGTGTGTGAACAATCAAAAGACGAGCGAACGTTGCCAAGTACGCAGGAATCAATTCGAATATAACAATGTATGCGGAAATATTGCTTGTATTTCTGTAATTTTTATCGCTTTTTGTAATAAACTCGATGTTATACAAGTTTACGTTATTATATCCATTCCTATATATTATATCGAACCCACATTCATAGTTAATCTTTCCAGAAAAAAAATTGGGTTAAATTTCGTTTAGCACCGTCGATTCACTTGGGCGGTAAAACATTTCTATAAAGCAATTCATAGCTTGCTTGAAGACGACATAAACAGTATAAAAGGCCGCTACAGCCAGTGGAAATGAAGCTTTAATTTCGTAGAAATTTAATTTCAGGTAGGTTGCGTCAACGAAATGTCATACATAATTGCATTAGTTTCCTCCTTTTTATTAATTATAAAATAAGTGACGAGGAACAGACTGCTTCGTTTAAAACTGTGCCAATAATTTTTAATTAATGGTGCACGTTTTAATAAAGTCTTGAAATTAGATATTCTCGTTTCCTATACATACTACGACTATAATTTCAATTTTTTTAGTATTTCAGCAATTATATTGTAAGAATGGCCTAATACTCGAATCGAAGTCTCGATTAGGTATTAGAATAATTGCGTAGGCGTATATATATATATTAACAAAGTATTCCGTTTATTAATACTGTGCTCTCTCGACCGTAGTCTATACAAGAATGCCTTCCTTTGGCAAAAGCGTGGGTCGTGAGGACGTTTACGTCACCATGGCCCTCTTTAACCATCTTAGGGTTCTTCCAAGAACCAGCTACGCTAGATAAGGACGGCATGCATCTACGAAACGCACATGGCCCGCCTCGGCCGTTCCTGTACCTCGAATATTCTAACAATATTTAGAAAAGAGCAACTTTGAGAATCTAGTAAGTAAATATCAGTGCTTCAGAAATTTAAGAAACTATACATACATATCTTACATCCGTGGACTTTGTTATATTCGTACAGGGTATACACCCGGTAATGATAAAAAACAGTAATGGTCACGGCTTGCAGGGGTGATTCTAAACCTTTGGATCGGTGGACTGTAAGACTAATTTTAGGGTAGAATTACCCAGTGATGATACAACAACTTTTTATTCGTACTACTCGCTACTGATACAATATTCTACGGATCGCTATCCGTACGTTCTCGACGCTGGCGTTCCATAGAGTGCCCCGACGTTGCATCATGGGCGCCCCCAAAGGCGGGGTCGTCGGGCCCACGACGTAGTACGTTCAAGGGCCTGCTTTATGGCACCCCCAAATGTATACCGATCCCGCTCGCGTATCGGCCTCTCGGTGACATATCCCAGATGTGCATACTGGGCGCTCCGAACCCTCGGATTATCTTACAGGACATTTGATAAAATAAGTTCCTGCAAAATGTTTATAACAATAAAAACGAATGTTAATAATTTTTTGATTCCAATCTCACTCATGATCGTGAGTAGATAAAATGTAGATAAAAAAGTCTGAAAGGAATCGCATATCGCAAATATATCGGTTGCTCAACATAAATCGTTAAAGTTTTGCACAAATAAGATCACGTAAGTCACACGTAGGACGAAACAAACGTTTACGCCTTTTCCTGAAAAAAACATTTCTATATAGCAATTTGCTGTTGACTAACTTTTGGTCCAAACATGTGTTTCTATAAATTCTAAATTATCGGAAGAATCTCAAACATTACCTACTCACAGTTACACTGAATACCCTGTTTACGTATACATTATACATTTTCAGCAACGTACGTGACTTGGGTACAATTCGACTATGCGACCGTGACCGCAAATACAAAGATTACAACAATGACTGTTTCGTATAATTATTGTCAACAACAAAGTTGTCTTAACTCTAGTTTAATTTTTATTTTATTTAAGGGCAATGCTGTTCACTCAACTATGAGGCGGAACGTTACAGAATTTTTATCACGAGTGTATTAACTTTAGGGCCAGGAAAATGGGAAAGTACATACTTGGTATCATCTGTCAGTAAGTACTGAAAACCCAAACATTAAACTATATTTCAGCGATAAGCGATATACGATGTACGTGACATTAATCCGGTTTACTGAATTCCATTAGTTCCTTGCCAAGTGCGTATGTGTATATATCTACCTGTGGTTACAAATTGTTAGTAATCAATTCGAAGGTTATCCTGGTAATCGAGATAACACCAAGTAACGTATAGCAGTCGAAATTCATGGCACATTGGTGCCACATACATATATCGAATTGACATAATTAACCCCAGTAACCACAACCGGGTCGCGTGCGTGTTTCGTCTAGTGGTCCGTCCTAATTGTAACTCCTGAGAATATGTACCTACCCGGTCGGGCCGAAAAAAATATTTATTATACATGTTTTTCCTTACAATGGCACACGCAACAAACTAATTTATCACGGGAACATGCTTATTAAAAATAATATTCTCCCGCATCATTTCTACCTTCCTTTTCAACTTTATATTCCATCAAAGTACCGACATTTTACTACTTTCGCCGTCTTGGATATGAGTCATTTGCAGTTTCATGTAGCATACCGGTAGGCATGTCATAATCTTTTACCACCCTATTATGTATACGAAAGTAAAATATATAAAGTGCAAGCCAGAGTTGTGTGCATGAGATTCTAAAACATACTTTCTACGGGAGGAATAATTTCATTTCTTGAATTTATTACGTTTATTAAATCTTTGATCTCTTTGTGTAAGAAAATGTTTAACGTCTGTTCCTCTCCCTATAGAATTTTTTATCAGCATATTTTTATTATTGAACATTTCATAGTTATTCTAACGAGTCTAGTCTAACGAATCTACGACAGAATTGTATTACCTTTTAGGTAGCGCACCACTTAGAACAGCGAGTCGTTCTTCCCCGTAAGTAATGAGACTCATATACGTTTCTGTTGAAATTAGAATTCCAGCATATTCGGCGCTGTCCATTCAGAGAATTACATTTAATTAATACAAATGTTCTAGTAGCTGTGGGGCTATTTCAGGTGCGATGATAATGTATCTGATGATTAAAGTATGTAATACCAAACATTCCAGCGTTGAAAATCGAACAACGGTAAAATTTACAATATGGTCTCAACATCTAAAGATATTATAAAGTGTCATTATTTCCACAGGTACAATTGTAAGCGGCAAAATGCTTAAGTTCGTAACCTTAATACGTGTGCTGGATTCAGTGGCAAGTGAAAGATTAAACGCCACGAAGATGAAAAACGTGTTATAAAGCTATTAGAATTTCACCCGATAACCTTGCACTGATATCTTCGTGCTAATATACATTACATACTGCAGTGCGATTCGATAACGTAAATCTAATAACCAACGAGGATTAAGGTCCACGGTATCCAGAAAATTAGCCTGGCATGCTTGGCATCAATACATGGTGTAACATATCGTACTAACATTTTAATAAATAATTTTTTGTCCATAAGCATCTCCGTTTTTCATCTACAAAAGAGAAATTAGAGTAAAAAAACTTGTGCGATAAAGTCTACGTACAATGTTGCATGCAAATTGGTACGATAGTTATCGTAAAAATTCTGCCATAGCCTTTGAGAATCCTGTTGTACATGAGTATAAATACTGTTCCTGTACTTGCGGAAGTAAATGTAAATCTTTATGGAATCATCGATGCGAGAGTGAACAATGTCCCAGCAAGGAATACAGTTTAAGGGGCATCCATTCTTTTTTGCCTGTGACAAATTTTCGCCCTCTTACTCGTTACTTTCCACCCTTTTGCCAGGGCCTTTATGTATGAGAAGCAAATGTTCATATATTTTTAAACAACTTTAACATACTTTTTTCTAGTCGTTATATTTTCGTTCAATTCCGAATATAATGCAAGTAAAATATAAACTGAAAACAAATGAGATAACCCTCTACATAAAAAAAATGTAATCGCTAATAACCAGTTCGTGCGACTTGCCATAAAGAAAGTTCAGAAGTAATACGAAATAAATTTCCTAGTGTCGTGTAATAATGTCTGAACCCATTAATGCTCAGTGACACGTTTAATAACATTTTCATTTCAATGCTTTGAAATGTATTATATAGATATTTCGTACTATACATACATATGTACATATATCAATGAGCTTGAAAGTAAAGATAATAAATATGAAAAAAGGACACATAATTTGGTCGTTAATGGGTTAGTACAATTCACCGTAACATCTGTCCGCCCCATTTCGATTCGAAATTTCACGGTATTGTAAGATTTGCCGTGATAGGTTTCAACAACTTTTAAGACGGTGATAGTTGTTTCAAACTAGTGAAACGCATAGACGAATCCAGGAACAATATGCAGGGGTACATATATACATAAGCAGCAACAGTACCGACACACAATTAAATACTACATTAAGACAAAATATTGCCATTCGTGCATCGACTGATAGTTTTTATAATGTAAAAGAAATTAAACAAAATGTGCCAGGGAATGGCTGAATCTCCTGATTCTATGGTACGTGCGTAAAGAAGGTGGAAAGATGGATGAGAAAAAAGGGGGAATGGTCATAACAGCAGAGTCGTGAGTGAGGCTTACTATCAGGCTCGTGCCTTTAGGCCGACTCACAAGGGAACTTCGAAAGTTGCGGTTTTTTAAGAATTTTCAAAAAATATAACTATTTTCATAATTTATCACATCCGTATTATAGACCATAAAGAGCCTCCAACTTTTAATTTAATTTTGTTCCTGTATCTTAAACAGTTTCTTAATTATTCACGATAACATGAAAAGTCAAGATTTCTTTGGAGGCCTGTTTTCACCTCTAGGACCGGTTTTTTTAGCAGGAAACAAAAATTGTTCCGTTGTTAGCATAATGGAACTACATTTGTGCAAAGTTTCAAATTTTTCTGAATTGTCGAGTTGCCAAACTTCCCTTGTCAGACACGTCGAATAATTAAATCGATTAACGAGTAATTTACTGTAATTAATAGTAATTTACCGCGCGCGAACGATAAAACTTAGTCGTCTAGTTTAGCGAAACAATTTATTCGAGTAGATCCATTTCTTTAGGTTTTTCTGGTCCAGTCGGTTTCATCCGTCACCTTTCCTTCGAAAATTCTTTCAAAGGAAATGTTAAAACGTTCGATTCCGTAACTGTGTCTCTTTGCAGCACATTAAATGTAAATACACATGAATCAGTTAGAGAGTATCTGTGTACATTTATTCAAAATCGCACGAACAACAGGATATTATCAGTAAAATATCACAGAAGGTACGCCGGTAAATATGTATATGGCATTCTGCGATCCGCAGATGTCGACCTTGTAGTGGAATCGAAGGAAGGCATATCAAACATTTCTTGCAAATGTGAAAACAAACTTTGCTGTTACATCGACAGAACTTATGTTGATTAAGCAGTTTTTACCCCTCTAGGTAAGTACTATAAACCCCTAAAGTCTAAAACAATTTTTTTTTATTATCTTCTATATGTATCATACGTCACTACGTCTGAATATATCCACTATTTCATATTTATTGTACATTGTCGGTGCTTCGCGTTTACGTCTCGTCGACATTATGATACGCCGTAAACGCTTGCACCGCCCATTCGGTGCTCAATCATTATGAGCAAATGTCGTAGATACAATGCCCTAGTAGAAAATATATTGTTCGAATAATTAGAACGTTTAAATGAGAGCACATTTGGATAATGGGACGTTTCGATAATAGGTGTTCGAATAATGAAGGTTCTACTACGTTTATGTAATTTTCTAGGAAGATGTTGAAAATTGTGTATCCGATATATGTATGTACATACAGGGAAAACCGGGGTAAAGTCCACATATGTTATTGTTTTTGAACTAGTTGACAATTTTTCGAGGTCGTTGTAGTGACACAAAAACCATATGTGTACTGTTTCATAAAAAAATCTTATATTTACTTCCGTTTTCGAGGGCTTTGATCTACTCTTCTAGCATTAAAAAACTCCAGAAATTTTGGCAGTATTCAGGTTGGTATTCTTTTCGTGTGTGTTATATTATTTGTCGCGCGTTAAAGTGTACATAATTAAGGGTTACTTCTTTCAAATCGTCATGGTATTGTTAGTAGATTGCATTATTTAAAAAAGTGCACGCTACGGTCTTGAACGAAAAAGAAAAGGAAGAAGATATCGAAATTAAAACAGAGCCTTGTTGTTAAAGGGCCAGACCTAAAAATGGGGAAAGCCGTAAAATGGAACAGAAATATTGAAATACCAAGAGAACAATGGTGACGAAAATAATGATAGTAGAAAGATTGAAGATATTTGAGTTTGCCGTGGCGGCGGCAATGGCACTCTCTGTATTACTGCACCCCCCCGCATGTCGCTCAACGTAGCGGAATCATTAGATGCACAGTATGTACGTCTGCTGACAATGAGTATCACCGTTTGCCACCGTGTGTTTTGCCAAACTATTTCGCTCCCATATTGAAAACGAAAATGATTTCGTAAATTCCGTTGATGCTTTCTTAGCAGAAAAGTCTGTTGTGTTGCGTGGAATAGTTCGATTCTCTCCTGGGCCTGTAGTTTTTAAAATATATTGAAAAACATCAGCCAAAGTGGGTGCATTTTCGGTGCCTTTTCCCTTTGATCATTAATTACACATATTTAAATATTTGCAACCAAATAACCACTTATATCATTTGATTCGTGAAACTCGAGAGAATCATTTACTACCAAGAGCAACTAAATAACTATTACCGTAAAAGCACAAAACACTTCAAAAGGTGAAAATTTGCGATTTTTTTTTAAATTGATTTATTCAAAAACGGTTTCGCTTTGGAGAAAAACGGTTTGCAGATTCGCGTTCAGCACATTAAAATCTACAAGAAACGGCCATTGAAGGGTACAAAATCAGCCCCGTGTTGAACAGTGTAATCGTAGTAATCACTACTTATTGCCGAAGGAAATAAGGAAAGGATCGACAAGAATGTAAAGCCAGAATTGCTATCCTGATACCATATGTTATAGAGACTACCATATGTGTGCTGCCAAATTCATGCAATCCTGCAATTATCTGAGCTCAGAAAGCTTGGCCTCGATCGTTTGGTCTCCTTTCCGTTTCCTTTTCTAATTGCTCGAGCATTACCTGGAGGACGTAACTTTCGACAGCGAATAGTCAGACGCTTCTGATGTGACAGATTTCATAAATATCTTCTAACAGAAGCTAAGTATAACTTTCAGCACGCATGTAGCTGCTCTAATGTAATTATGGTCCGTGAATCTTATAGGAACGCGATTTAAGCATGATGGAAGACGAGCATTGCAGTCAAAATTTAAGAAATGCGAACTGTTACACTACCAATTCTGTTAGATGAGTAATATCTTTGTGAAATAAATTGAACAAAAATTTCAGCCAATTTCCCTGTTAAACGATCATTAATTTGAGTTTAATATTATGAGGGCCAACAGTCATTTGTTCCGTCTACCAATCTTCAGCATAAAGCTGTTAATTGTTGGGAAAATTCTTGCACAATTTAAAATATTTAGTGAACTAAAATTGTTGACAAATATATGAGTATTGCAGTGGTTTCGTCGGGCGTGTGTCTGTAAAAAAACATTATTTATTTCTGTCTATTCGATAGAGCATAGATAGGGCATTTCGGATAAAACAAATTTGGCCTTCAAGGAATAGTCGTAGCTCACTCAATTCAGTTAACACTAGTTTCGACTACCCGAAACACTACTTTCAGCAGTAACTAGTTTTAACTCTCAGAGCAGTCAGTCAATTTTAGAATGATGTAATTAGTTAAAAGCAGTATTAACGAAAGAGATTTGTTAGAACTAGAATTAAGTAGGAGAGTTGGATTTTTAATGAATTTGGGTATTCACTGTAAAATATATGGATACAAAACATAGTTTCAGACCAAAGTTGAACTGTATTTAAGTGTATATAACTTTCGTTAATTAGTTTCTTTATCCGAATCCTGTTTATGATCGAAACTAGTATAGTATAAGAGGTGTTTCTGATTCGTTTCAACCAAACTATATCAGTATAGTTTTGTTGTAACGAATCTTGGGAAGTCTAATCACTTAATAATAATAAAATATATATATATGTCGCATTAAAAGTTAACGAAAGATGTGGAAGGCTACGGTGTACCGAAGTATTCGTTGATAAAATACAAATTAATCGTTGAAATGTATAAATCAAATAGTTTTCTTTTAAACTCAAAAGGTAACATCAATGTCTTCGAAAACATATTAATGAAGAAAACTCTTGTTTACAAAAATTACGGCTCCTCGACTATGTAGTATTTCAACGTCATCCTCAAAACTTTTTTTGTAAATTTCAAGGAAAGTCCTGAAATTTCTTGACAACACTTACGTGCGACTTCCTGTATATAATATTTAATATTTGAAGCACGATTATACTTTTAAATTAGTTTCGTTGATATCCTTAGAAATCAAGGAGGTCAGGTGCTTTTTTATTTGCTGAAACCTAGTACATAAGTTTACATATTGAAATTGTATCTAGCAATAGTTAGTGTATTACCTGCTCTGGACATCGTCTACCTCTTACGGTTTTAATTTTATATACGAGTGTTTAGTCTTGAAACTCCGTTCTCCTAAGAAGTCTGAGCTAAGCTACTAATGTAAGTAGGCAATCATGCTGTCTCCAATTTTTATGGAGTACGAGTGAGCATCGCGAATATTGCTGTTACGTGTTCTAATTATTGCCGTCGTTGCTTGGAAGTAAAGGAAGTTGATTGCGCTATGCAAATGATGCTTGATAGTATTTTTAATGATTAATGCCGTAAAACCGTGAGCTTTGCTGGCGGGTGCTTTGCATCATAAATTGCGTATGATGGAATTTTAATGCGATGTTTGCGGATTAGATGCATCTCAGAAATTAGTATTACACCAGTATCATGCATAATAATTACGACACCTTTTAGGTGCTGCATTCGTCGAGCTAATTTATTAGCATTCCATGTTACGAAGATCGTGTTTCAATTTGGAAGGTTTTTGGCATCAATTTTGGGACAGGTTATTCGTTGTACACACTTATAGGAATTGGCATATATTTGCTAGGCTGAAGACTGTGATAGAAGACAGCCAGTTGATGGGCGATTCATGAATGTTCTTGTAATGTAGTACATGTATATCTGTGTGTAGGTCAATTGCTGGGCATAGTTTTTCGATTCGTCCGGTATTCGAAACAAGTGACTTTCTCCCAAACGGATTTAATTTTTAAACTGGTTTATAACTATTAATTTCTGTTTGAACTTGGTTAGTTATTCATTTAGTTATTCTACAGGTTGGACTACAAAGTTTTCTCGTTTCATTTAATGAAATTTAAGGACAAATTTCATGTATACAACGAAATTCATTATAAAATATACGTTTTCCATATTTTATTCGGTAGTCCCCTTCCATATTCTGAACAATTGATTATCCTGTCTTTGAAGAAATCCTTACGTTTTATCACAAAACTATTGCAAATCGCAGGTCCCCAGATTCTATCATTTTTTCCTTTAAGGAATTTCTGAAATGATCGAATTCCACAAAAATCTAAAGGTGATAGGTCGGAATAGAATTAGGGTGAGGTTGAACGTTCCACGTCGTCTTTTTCGGTGGCTCAAGGAGACACCTGGCGCCCAACTATGTTTGGAGAAGCATAACGCTTTTTGAGCTGGCGAATTGTGGGCGCTTGGCATCGATTAAAACCCTGAATTTGCTTAGTTGCAAGAAACATTGATCTAAATGAAGCGTTTGATTGCTTGGTAAAAGCAAATAGCATAAGACAAGCGTCCAATTCCACTGTAAACAATGTGTAACTCTTCTGAATGAAGATTGTGCGTTGGGGCGGATGGGAGTGTCCTTGGTATAAAAGGAATTTGCTTCTCACCGATTAATAACCTTCGTTTCGAAATACTTTTATATCAATTCAATAACGACACGTACCAGAACTGCGCAATGGAATAAGGTTTACAAGCACAATGATAATTTGAACAGGCAACCTGGCTCAAATGGTCTTTAATGCTCGATTCTAACACATCTAGGGCAGCAGGAATCTCCGATATCTGTTTTATGGCAATTAAAACCATTTACTGATGTAACCTAGTAGGAGTTACATTTGACAAGAAACGTGATAACTTATTGCCTGTCCCAATACATTTGATAGCAGATATTCAGGTATGACTTTACTTTTATAGTTCTTGCAACGAGCAATTGAAGTTATTCGTCTAGAAATAAATTTTCGTTTATACTCAGGAGCAGAAAGTCTTATAGAAATACCTATACAAAACAGTAATATGAAAGCTGACGTAACTAGTCTGTCACACCAAAATTTTGTATTACTGTTACAAGTAACCTATATTTCTGATTACATTGACAAAAATTAACAGCGATAAGTGGGGTTAATTAAGTAAAAGAATAGTTGTAGGGTGTTTTTAAATTAAATATTATATGATCCTATGACAGGAAAGGCAGATTATTGCAAAGATTATGATTATGACAAACTTTGATTATGACAAAGAACCACACGACAATCGGACGTATGATGTTCTCCTTTATCGAGGGCAGTAAAATGACATTCTGAGACAACAAAATATAAACACATAATACATGCAGTATAATTGTCATATAATATTTTCCTTTTTACGACCAACAGAAAAACAGAGCTCACAAATTATTCGGGCAATGAGACGAATAAAATGAACAGATTAAATATGAAACTTGTGAAAATAGATAATTCAAATTTTTTTAGACAGGCAGACCAAGTCTGATCCGTTTGTGCTATAATAATCAAAAGCATGGAGTAACACATTTCTGTGACAGACGTGTCCGCAAGATCACGCGTTCACAGTGATGATTCTTTTTCATTTTACGATAGAAGAAGTACATAAAAATGAAGTTCACTGAAAAATAATATAATAATCGCAGAAAAATATTTATGTGTCTCTTAAAGATAATATATTGTAATCTTTATTGCTTAAAATGTTTCAAAATACGTAAAATTTAAAATTATAAAAATATATAATATCATGCACTATTTGTAAATGAACAATCATAAACATTTTTGTGGATATGAATTGCGAATAAAATGATGTTTTCTGGAAAGAATGTATCTCAGCCATACTGTGCAATTACCTTTACTTCAATTTTCAATTATCACGAATCTTGGTAAGAGTGTATTTGATAGAATACTAGTACATTGAATATAAAAACGATGCTAAATAAAGTTATTAGAACTATATTATCTAATACCGTGTATCATCGGGGTATGTATTGATTGATTTTCTGTATTCAAAAGTTCTTTACTAAAGTTTAGAATACCACTGAAAATGTTGCCAAAAATATGAAATAAATATGCAGTTACAAGAAAACAATGTAAATTTCAGGTTAACTTTTATTTATGTCTGTGGTAAGTGAGAGCTAAGGAAAATTATTGCATGCTACTATCAGTAACGTCAAATAAACCAAAATTAAGTATAATATATAACGATAACTAAAGTTAAATTACACATTTTTGGTCGAAAGAACTGAATGATGAACAAATGGATACTGTCTACGTTAAGCCACATGCAGAGTCCTATCTATGCCCAAAAACAAAATTGAAGGAAAACTTCATAGATTAGAACATGAAATTTCGCAACATTCCCAGTTTCGCCTAATCCGGGTGGGATGTCCGGTTTACCAGATTTTCGAAGACCTAGATTTTCGTAATGAATGAAATGATTCAGAACGAAGGGGTGACAACAGCAGCGCAGAAAATATTGTTCCTTCTCAACCAGCGATTCTGAACCTTTTGGAGCGTGACCTAACATATTAGTTTCTAATAATACCGCGACACATATGTCTGTAATACAAAATTTGTTAATCGCAAAATTTCAATTTTGGAAGTGTTTTCTACTTTTGCGGTAACAGTTATTCACTTGCGCTTTGTGCCAAATCATTCTTTGAAGTTTCACGAATGAAATGATATAATTAGTAATTATATTATAAACATTTAAATGTGTTTAAATAATGATCAAAGTGAAAAGGGCACTGAAAATATACCCATTTTGGCTGATATGTTAGATATTATATATTATATTATATATTATATATATATATATATATATATATATTATTATATTGTAATATAATATTAATAGGTTTGTTGAATCGATTATAAGGAAAATGATATACGCTTTATTTACCAACAGAAATATATATGTAACTAACTAAACGAGGCCCTATAGTGATATACTCAATTCAAAGAAAGAGTAAAAAGATTACACAATTCAAACTATAGAGAATAATTTAGAAATGCAAAAGTGCGCATAATAATAGCGTGTGACATGTTCTTTCGTTTTTCATGTGTCATAGCGATGTTTCACAGCAATAGTCTTCTTTTCTTAGACGTCCTAGGTCCGTCAACCTCGATTGTCTGACGGTGGTGCAATCATCACCCGAAATCAATCTCAAGGGCTGAAAGACACTGCGCCACCCTGATTGCACGCGCACCAAGACGTAGGTCTACATGTTAACAGTTATTCAAGATTAGACAAGCTACGAACAGTTCATATGGTTCGCAGAAATTCTGAATTTCTGCAGCCGTAAAACCCCGTCTACCTCCTGACTTTTATTTAACACTAGAACTTCCGATAGATTTTGGTACTATTCACATAGCATACGTTAGACAGATTATGAACACGAAAGTCGTCGAATGCACATTAAATAGAGATATATGTCTTATTAAAACTCATCATAAATTGCTACAAGGATACCAATATATTCTTAATTCTAAAGCAGGAAATCTGAAACAAGTCATTTTGACTTGCTTGGTAGTTCTAGCGTTAAAGACTATTTACATTGCGCATGCAGCTACAATATCTTAATAGCTATGAAACCGACGTGATATCAAAAATAATAATCTGACAATGTGAATCAGAAAATACATGTACAGCGTGTCCCAGATTTCAACAATCAGACTTTGTCGGAATATTCTATGGACCTAAATAGGAAAAAAAATGTGGCACAAACGAAAGACGTTTGAAAAATTATTACACAATGGTATCCAAAATACGAACTACGAAGAGCGCAAGAACAGACTTGCATATGGTTACTGTGATACAATGCAGGAATAGAATAGCAGTGTCTAGCATAATAAGGTCCAGAATAGTGTAATAAATTCGCAGTGATAAAACTTAGTAATTCGCACAAAAATGAATTTCATTTTCTGGAAGTAGAAAGAGTATGTAATTATATTATGCAACATTTGGCGATATAACCTTTATGTTTAACTTTTAAAAATATTATAAAACTTATAAAAATATTGCTAATCTATTTGTAAATTGTATCGCGATATGTAATCGCAAATTCGCAACTGTTCCTTTCGCATTTCGTACTTTTGTACGTATATTGAGAGCAACATATAGTAACATAAAATATGTAAAATAGTGATGTACTACGTTTGAAAATGGACAAGTTATCGTGGAAGCGGACTCGATGGAAAACGTACAACAAACATACGAATAGTTTCAGTTAAAAGTATTATAATACAGTTCGAAATGACAATTTTTGTAAATACATATGTATTGCGTTCGTGCATGCAGCGGTATGCATTCCACTTGGAATAACGGCTATGATACGCACAATCACTTCTTAAAATAAGATGAGTGAAACGTTGAAAGCATCGAAACAAAAATGTTCCAGTCTTGTTCGCAAACTCTTACTTGTCGGCGATACGTGCACTTCTTCAACTAGCGAGCGTGTTGCGTAGGTTTTCAACGAATATGAGCCAAATTGAGATTTTCTGGCAAGTATTCTAAAGAGTCGTGGGAAAAAAGATAAATATAACGAAACTGTACTTATGTCTTCATATGATACTTATTATCAAAGCAATAACGAACTTCGTTTCATTTGCAATGCAAGTACCCGTTAAACGATGTTTTCACGCAAGTTTCAAAAATAAAATACGAATGTGTATTACCGCGACATGCAGCATATTACTATAATTGCATTATTCTATTCCCATCATTTGAATGCCAGGCGCATTCAATGGACGTTGACTATGCTCCTGCTATACTGGTATACTGATCAGGTATGCTGATATACCTCGATACGATTCGTTGAACATAACGCGAAGTAACTTTTTTACGCGTCCCGTGAACCAGCGATGTTGATATTTTCCCCGGCTCGTGCACACCTTGAACGCAATATCCCTAAGCAAACAGAATTCAGTACGGAAGACTGCGGCATTGTTCATGGCTTTCTCATCGAGACGAAGAAGGAGCAGATAGCTCCCCACAGCTCCTTTTAAAGCAGTTTCTACGTATACGAAGTTGAATGGTATTCACGATGGTGTGGGGGCCGTATACCAAACGACTCGCTGGGGTGCACGAAGAAAACAAGAGGGTGCGCGGAAAAAGGTCGGTGACTGGTGACGCCAGAAACCAGGGACACGTAATTTGTCGATCACGCCCCGATGCTTTTAACTACGGTGTGCGTGCATACAATACGTATGAATACGCAAGCATGCGTACGACCCAACTCGCTTGTAGCAAGGGTTTTGCGACTGACAATGAGCTTGTCGAAAAACGAATCGAAGAAAGGGCGTGACAAAGTCCTTGGCGTTATAATACAATCTACAAATGCGCGTAACTTATGCGACGTATTATACATGGTGTTGCGCATAAAGCGTGGAACCATTGTTTCTGAGAATATGCACCGAAATAAAAGGCGAGAAAAGCGCTTGAAAAGTATACACATCTGTAAACAATTGTGCGGACATTCCCGATAATCTAGCAAGAAAATGGTTTGAACAAACGTTAACGCCATCTTGGCTTCTTTAAATAGTACCATATGCCTATATACAGGGTGTCTCGTAACTACACGAACATCGGGAAATGTGGGGTTTCTGGGGTGATTCTGAACAACTTTTTCGTTGACCAAAATGTTATTTGAAGCTTCGTTTTTGAGTTATTAACAAAAAGCACTGGCCAATCAGAGCGCCCGTAGAGCGCGCGCTCAAACGCGTGGATCTCAACCGCGCTCGGTCGTGGTCGTGAACCAACGCATTGGCACAACGTGTCTTAAGTTAAGAATAACGTGGAATTATTCGTTATTCATGAATAACAAATAAACTAATAAACGGTTTAATAACTGTGATCGATACTTTGTTTCGTTATTCGAAAGGAATAAAGTATTTTATTTCTTGCGAAAAAATCTTGTTCTTTCAAATCACTGGCCAATCCGAGTTCACTGACCCGGCCGTAACATCAGACGTTGAATCTAAGCGGGTTATTTCATAGTCGAATACGTAAGTTTCTCATAAGTAATAAAAAAAAATGTATCGAACACAGTTATTTAACGACTTTTTAGTTTCTCTGTTATTCTTCAATAACGAATAATTCCACATTATTCTTAATTAAAACAATGTAACATTTGCCGCAGGCTTCCCTCGATACCCCCGCTGCAGCCAGCTGTGCCAATGCGTTGGTTGACGACCCCGACCGAGCGCGGTTGAGAGCCAGGCGCTCGAGCGCTCTGATTGGCCAGTTTTTCGTTAATAACTGAATAACGAAGCTTCAAACAACCTTTTGGTCAAGGTAACAGTTGTTCAGAGTCACCCCAGTAACCCCCCATTTCCCGATGTTCGTGTAGTTAAGAGACATCCTGTAGAAATAAATATACAGTTCAGAACAAAAATGTTTCATTCGATGCTCAGAATTCGAGGATATCAATTTTGGAAATCCATTGGATAGGTACATGCACCTATGTAGATATACATATGTATACATATGTTAATTTATTGTTAGACGACAATGGCAAGCACAGACCGTATAGACAGAAAAGGGTGGCAGCTTCAACGGTTCCATAATTGCCTGCTTGAAATATTGTTGAAAAAAAATTATTCTGTGTTTTCTTGAATTTAATGTTTTGTCAAAGTCGTCTAGACATTGGATATAAACAGGATAGTATTACAACTTCACTCCATAAATTGCATCTTAGTCAACTTTCTTAAAAGCTGAGCCTCGGATGAAGAAGTTTCGTTGCAATTATCTTTATCGAGCGCTTTCGATTTATTTTTGTTTAACAAACCAATTCTTTCCCACTTGTGCCGTAATGTATAATACAATAATACCAAGCAGAATCTTGTATTGCATGATAAATTAAAGAAATGAAATTATACTTTATAATTTGCATACCTTTCATTCGCAATAAATACAAGAGTTTAGAAACTTGAGGGTGAAGATGTTAAAATAAAGTGTTTTCAAATTTTCGAATTTATATTGTCATGATATGAACTTATTATAAACTGGGATAAAGCTTTGAAATACACATCATAAGAGTATTTATTGTGGATACAGTAATATCAATGAGCTTATGCTGTACTGCGTTCATACGAAATATGCAACAGAGGAGAGTTATACAATGTACATACGTATATGAGAGGCAAAGTAATCAGTGATTGAAAAGCTTTGAACTATCTCAAATACGTACACACGTATAATATTTTCCACATTCCTAATTAATACGTTTATTTATTATTGTTGTACACAAACGGATTTTTATCAATGTATACATTTCCGTATACACATTGTTCCATTTTATAAGTGTTCCAAATATCAAAACACACTTCACATGAAAGTAAACTACTTCAGAAGAGGATATTTCATAGTGGCTGTCCCGACTTTTCAAAGCGTATCAATTAATATATATAATATCATTCATTTTATCCTACCTAGAACTGCAATGCCAACAACAATATTTGATTTTATGTGTAAAAGCGGTGACCTAAAAATGTCCAATGTGGTCCGATTTATATGGAAACATTTTTTGATATTACTAATTTCGGATTGACCAACAAGTTTTCTCGATTCTTTCTCGACGTCTATTCGCATTGAGCTACATTAGTTTTATTTAGTTTTTAACAAACTAACAAACTAACTATTTGGGAACTATTCGTATTAGTATTCGTATTAGTATTAATATCCTGTTTGGTAACCGCACAATCAAGCGATTATGTCCAGTTGCCTCATTATTTAATTGACATAAAACCATTTTGGAACAATTGCTGGCAATCAATGAGAAATGTATTTGCGTGCAGCCGTTTTGTATCCAGCAAGTCCCATATTCATCATCAAAATTGACTATTAACCGCCCAAAATTCAATCTGCATTCAAAAAGGTTATGCAGTGCATACTGTGTAATTGAAAGGATGTCTTGTGCTATGAAGTACTGTCAAGCAAATGAATGGTTCATTCAGATAAATATTTATTGCAGCTAAGGAAATGCAAGGTTTCCATCGAATACAGTCGTCCAGAATCTGCGTGCTCGAAGAACATTGGGCTCCTCAAAGCAATAATGCGTGTCTAAGTTAGCAGAAGTTGGGTTTCAATGGGATGTTCAACCCTACCTTAAACATACTCCAACCTTGTACCCTTAGATTTTCATTAATTCCTGTCCATTAGAGTATGCTTCATGAAAACAAGTTCAAAAGTCTAGAGGTCTGCAAAGGCTATTTTCAGTAGTTTATGGCTAAAAGGAGAAGAAATTCCTTTAAAATCGAAATACATAGTGGGTCTACTTGAAAAATAACAACAGGTAATCGAATAAAATAGGGAGCATATCGTGTCATAATGTTCTGTTTATACGTATACGTGAAATTGCCCAGAAAATTTCATGAAAGAAAACGATTAACCGTTCTTGCCAACTTAATAGTTTCATCAACATTGGAGTACGACGATTAAAATGAATTACTTTGCGTCGAACAAATTCGTATTTTATTGTATTACGAAGGGCACCGTTTATTTGTGTTGTGATGACACTTCCCACATACACCGCTAGGGGACGAGCACGACGATCCGGCTCTCGGAGGTGGTTGTATAGGTCCCCGCGTCTGTATATATAACCTCCGACCATTCCCTACTATCCCTGTGTTTAAGGCAGTGCCTGTTAGCATGCCTTACTGACGGTCCGCTAGCTCTGGCCTAGGACGACACCGAATCCTCCCTTTCTGTTTCCGTCGTTTCCTACTTCCACCATCGCATCAGCCGATACCCGAAACTCTCCCACAGTGTAAATACTATAATTATATACAATTTATCTATGTGAAATTGTAGGAAATAATAGTGCTGTAGTATTTCATATGGTGCAGCAGAATCAATATTTAATTTTGCAAAATCTATAATTATTGTGGTTGCGCCTTATAGGAATAAGAAAAAGCGCCCTGTACATATACGGGGTTTAAGAGCTCAGTGGTTTCACTTGTATCAGGTGACGCGCTCTATTGTTGCACGCAATCATTTATCATACTCCGACGATGCACTTCGTAAAAGCAACAACAATATTACTTTACCGAAGTCACGTACTGCTGTTCACTTTTGTACAAAAAAGGTAACGAAGTTTTTGTACCATTCAACATGACGTGCAATATTGCTAGAAATTCTCCCTTTAGTTCTGTCTACATTCCTTTTTCACTTCATGGAGAACAATTTAGTGCTCGTGTTAAAATGGGGAGATAGAAATGATTAAATACACGCATATTCTCCCAACGATAGCAGCATAAAAATGTTCTCTCCTTTGAATATGTAATTCCAGGTATTTTTCTTTTTGTAATGTAAAACTTGTTTTTAATATCCGTCCATAAATAATGAAGAGCTTGTTTTGTTTTTCTTGCGATATTTCCACTAAATCAGCACGTACTGCATAATATACTGTATGCTCGCACGAAAAATTAACAGATAACTTATATCTGCCTACTTCATCCTTTAATTTTAATACATGTTTCATTTTACACGTATCGCATACCCACATAGCGCAAGGTCAAAAAGAACGTTTGGATTGTTGGACCATTGCAGATTAAAGGTGCGCATTTAATATAAAATGACAGCGTGTATATTTGATATTGCTGCTAATACAGAGCTCTGGATTTTCAAGCTTTCCATTTAATCCTCAACTCCATACTCTTAACAAGTAAGTGCACACATTTTCCACGCTATACGTGGTCATGAATAAAGTTGTGCCCAATAGAGATCACCCAATACTGAAACAACGATTCTCTTTTGTTTATCCGTTGGAAAATATATATGTAACTGTATCCAGCCTCCTCACATAATATGTAACATTGATTGTTACAAATAAGGGTACGAAAATCATAGTGTCCTTAGACTCTATTGCGTGTCTATTTAAAAATCAAATGCATCGGTTATATCTTATTAGTTATTATAAATTTGTGGAAAGTATGCTATATGTATAGGAAGGGATTGAAACGAATAGGGACTGTCATATCATAGTTGAAAACGTTTTCTACAATATACATAAGTGCCCATGCTTATTGTAAGACTGCTTTCCGTCTTGATGCGCACTAACGCGTTGAAGTTTATTTGGAATTTTGTCAACACCCTTTCAACACCCATGCTCACATTCTGTCTCTTCTGTCCTCATTCGAGAGAGACTCTCAGTCATCCTTAGCAAACATACAATCACGTACACCCTAAACCTTATTGCTAAATGGTCACGCACATTTCATTCGCACCCCAATCTCAAGTATATACTTCATTCGTCCTCGCATCACTCTGTCCCGAACACTTCCAATCTATACCGAAATATTCGCTATCCCCACAATAGTAGCACATGCCACTTGTATATCTATCCTGTCCAACTTTTTAACATTCTTAATACACGATTTTCAACTTTTATAGAGATCAAACTTTTGTACTAATTTCGACATACATACATAGTTTCATCAGTACTTTTTCCACGATTTTTAAAACCCTATCCTAAAGGGCGCATATTGAGAAACCTGTAAAACTTTCAGCGGACAACGCAATATGAAACGTTTCCGAATATTATTCTGAATACTCTAGCATAATCGATCCTTTGAATCTGAAATCTGAAATAGAGTGTATTACTTACGTTGGAATAGTGAGTCAATTGTCAATTTAAGTATATTAAAGGAATTATTCCCTGTTTATTCGGTCTATTGTAGCATAATTAGAATATCCATTCGGGATATGCAGTAATAACGTAGGTAAAAAGTAGTTGGAGTATCTGGGTCTTCCGTTTAAGTGAAGCTTTCCATGCAGAGCTGCTCGCAGTATGCAAAGGCGCGCCCAGTAAAAGTTGTTTTTCTTTCCAGAGCAAAGAAAGACTCGAATGTAGATATTTATAGGAAGTGCACTACAAATAATGTTATTGATGAATAAATGATTATATGGTGCTTGACAATTAATATGTCAAGGAATTCATTTGCTTGGCCTCAATCTAATTTTTGTAATTTTAAAGAAAATATCATACTGCATTACAGTAGTAACGAAATTGTAAATTATTGTCGAAGAAATATAATGTAAAGTACCAATTGTGGATATTTTTAAAAGCTCGAAATTTCTACAATTTGTTCATATTTATTAATTCATGTATTTCTATGACTTGCGAATTGTTGTAAGCATATTATGTTTCTCCAATTTATGTTGAAAGTATAGAACCTCATTTTTTGCTTTAATCCTGAACGCATGCAAAATGAATTCTATGAAACGAGCTTTCGAAAATAACTGTTTCCGTTCTTTTTTTCTTTCTTTTATCGACAATGCTGCCGCTTTGAGGCGTAGCTCGTACCAACTACGTGACAGACACTACAGAATGCAATGAAATTCAATCCCTGTAATTTACGAAAGTTTAAAACTAGCTGATGTGCTCGGTTCGCATTGTGTACAAAAACTTAAAATCTTTGTACATTTCAAATTGGATACAAATTAGATAGTACATTGTATGCACATGAGTGTTTGTCGCATCTGCTATTCGTGGCTTTTGATGTACGAATATGGATAAAAAATGTATAAATGGCGTCCCTGTAGAAAGCACATATTTGGCTCTGCCAATACCATACCCAACCATATCACAGCCTGTTTCGTTACCTCGTGATGTACTTTAACCCACATGGTGGTCTAGTAGCAAACTGTTGCGCGTAATAAGGGAAAAGTGTAATTCAGCAGAATTTATGGAGAGCACGGGTAACTTATTCTGCACAGTAATTCGGATGCTTTTTGTGTATTACAGCGTGACTTCTCTAACTGGAAAAACAAGTAATGCTGAACGTTAATCTACATAAATGAATATTAATGACATTTATTACAAAGAACGAGATTGAATTTATAATAAAAGAATGAATTCTGACGCAATATACAGGGTGTATCTAAGATTCACCACCGTTTCTCAGGTACTTCCAATAATTTTCCAACGAAATGCATTAAACAAAAGTTGGTTTACCTTCGGCGCGCTATTTGCAATCCCTAGCGTTCAAAGGCAAGAAAACCTTTTATAGCTAGCTTTCCAAATTATACGAATTCCTTCAAAACGAAATGACAGCATTCTGATTGAAAAATACACCCTATTTCACACCATACAAGGAAACATAAACCTTACAGGCGTAAAAGAAAAATTCAAAAAATCTCGGCTGTCCGCACAGCTATAAGTTTTAGTACCATAAGTTTTTATACCAAATATCATTTCATCCTTTGAGTCTTATTTAATAACTCGTCACTTTGAAGTTTGTGCCAACTGACTGAGTTTATTGTGCGAACATAACTCTCCCGAAGAATATCGAAACATATCGGTCGAACATAAAAAGTCTTTGCAGAGTTCCTGCAATCAATGCTTTTGCTTTTTGTGCACACGACCAAATGGAGTTTACGCATACTGAATATGTATAAACCAGAGCAAAGAAATTTTGAAATCTTGATCCGTGTTCTTTAATAATGCGCCCTTTCATCAAAACCGAGTAGACTTGCACAGGTATATCGATCACGCCGAAAACAGGTAGGTGAAAGGTATTGTGGATTCAAGCGGGAGCTAAAAGAGCAGATGATGTACTATACTTAGACTTGACAGTGTAATAAAAGAAATGGCAGGTCTATGGTCTTTAGGTTTGGGTTAGGTTTGGTATATCGTTGGCAAACTTATAAGACATGATGTTCACGAAGAGTGGTCGCTGCCGCTAACGTCCCGATCAAGAAATACGGATTGAAATATCTAGATTCGCTCGATGCACAGCCAATACTAACTCAACCTACTACCGGGTTGGGATTGGTTAAAGGGCATATGTATATGAATACAACCGCCTATGCCAATGTCGGATCTACACATTTTAATTTACATTTCCAAAACGGGACATCTGCAGTAGCAGTGACCACCCTTGTTGGACACCTCTATCCATAAGCTTCCCAACAGTGTGTCCTGAACCCAAGTGGGCGTGGGCCTAAATACTATAGTCATGCCACAGAATTGATAGAAGTATCAATAGGCATTGAACTAACCTTGAGCACAGACGACATGGAAGAGAACAGTGACCGCAGCAAGGACGTAATACCACATCTTCCTTTTTCCACCTTTCTTCTTTCTTTTAGACACTCGGTTTCCTCCCTTTTCTTGTATCCAGCTTCTCTTTCACTTTCCACGCGACACCACGATTCTGCTGATTTCTGTGCGCAGAAGAATTCACGCACTATGCTTTAATCGTATCTTTGGCGTACCTCGCGCTGTTTAGACGACAGGGTTTGTTTCGATCTGATCGAAACTCGAACGTTTACCGTCACGAACAGTACTGTATTCACTCATATCAAAATGCGTTCACTATTTGGAAAATATTTCGCTGCTTCACAATTATGAAATCTTTACGTATTTCACTATTTCAAAAATGTTCACCGAACTATAACGAACATTTTCGAACTGTTTACTGCTCTTGAACCTCACTGTCTACGGATTCTTCTGGGACAAAGTTCCATATTACTTTCTTCTCCATCCTGTAACATAAATAATATCACATTTAAGACTCGAATGCATTAACTTGCAATGATCGCAACGAAAATTACAAATATCGGGGAAAAATGAGTTTCGCGAAGAAAGCTTGTCAGAAATTGCAAAACTTAATCGTTTCGTTATTGCAATTAGCGGGAAAATATCTGAGCGTCGAAGCGGAAGGTCGCGCGAGAGTCTGTAACGGTCACGAGCACGAACATTGCGTCTCGTGACAAAGCCGCGATAATATTACGAGAAATTATGCACAGGAAAAAGATTATTGATTGTACACACTTAAATCCAACAATGTTTGTAACATTTCATGCAAATATTCAGGGGGCGTAGTTGAGAGTGATACTTTAAGAAAGACATACGTATTTCATGGTTATTTCAAAAGAGATATATATTTGGCATATCGTAGAAGGATAATTTTTGTAACGTGGAATTGTGAGGTTACATGATAGAAATCAATATATTATGACAATTAGTGTACAGGAGTCCCTCGAACATCGCGGGGGTTAGGGACAGCAACAGACGGCGTAGAGTGAATTCGCGTAGTTTCTGACGTACATACACACATTTATATGGTTTAAACGATTGTGCATATACATATGTACAATTTCTTAAATGAAGTATCTACATATACAGGAATGTATACATAAGTACATCTATATTATATAATTACACTATATTACATATATTATTTATGTATACATACATGTATTTCGTATTTTCATCGACGTATGCCAGCCCATTCTGACAAATTCTAACTGTTTCCGCGGTTCGCTGTCGGGTTTTTTTTCCGGACGATGGGAGTGGAGAAAGCGCAAAAATATTGTTCGAAATCCTTTCGTCATCTGGTCGACACGTAGCCCGACTCAGGAAACCCGACCATTAAAGCTTGCCAAGTAACGTTGGCCGTCGATATGTTCGGTTCTTGCGACCAAACAGTTACCATCGTATGCATCGAGCATCTACATCCGATTCAAACAGATATGAAACTGTTTAGAGAAAGGGATAAGAATGTATTTGTCCAGACCAAAAAAAAAAAAAATTGTCCGAAGGAAAATCCGCGTATAACTGAAACCGCGTTGTTCGAGGGATTACTGTAGTATCGTAGTTTAAAATAGATACGAGTTCTCGGCTTAACAATGAAAGAAAACTTTTTTTGACGTGAAATATGTTTTATTTTTCAATATAATCACCATGTGTCAGGCCGAGAACTTTTCAGACTGCCCTCGTAGCTTTATTTTAGATTAAGAAAATACGTTGGAGTGCGGTGTTGGAGCGTCGTAGACGAGTTCCAGGAATAGGAGCGAATGTTTGTATGATTGGGAAGAGTGATCGGGAGTTAATGAGAGAAAAAGATTCGGGGAAAACGAGAAGTGTGGTGGAATGATGCATGCGAGTGGAAGGCAAGTCAGTCCTGCTAGAGACAAGAGATCGAAGCGAGTGTGTTTCTTCTTTGTACCTTATTGAAACCCTTATACATATTTTTTGAATATAAAGTTTTCTTACAACTGTGGTGATCTCTTGTATTCTATTATAAGTCTCGCTCTCTACTCTTACTACTTGGCTACTGAGCTACAATTACAATTACATTTACATACGCTACGCGCCGCTGCGCGACGACGAGCCACCGATCTTACGCCATCTCGGCCGCGAAAATTTAAATGACAACACAACAGTCATAGAAGTTGTTTTCCTTTTATTATGGAAAGATATATTTGAAACTATTTTTCTCCAAAATAGGAATCTGGGTCTTATCGACCCAGTGTGACAACCGGGTGTTAAAGAATATGGTTCCTGTGGGTACTACACAAATTCTTTTTAGGCAATGGTGCAATGGAAAGTCATTCGAGTACTTCTGTTAATGTATGCATGTTTTGTGCCCTTTTTTTAAACACTCTTTTTGCGTTGCTTTCTAAACAGGAATATAATATATCTCGTAGAGTGTTATACCTCTGTTGGACACCTCTCTACACGGCCCCACACATATAACAAATATTTTGGACTATCTCATCGTATACAATGAGTAAGATGAGGAATAGCACATCGTTCTATCTCCTATCCCGCTTACACAATGCCGCATTTCGACATCAGACGTCGTCGGAAGAATCACGCACGAAGAAGAATTACCAAACGATATTAGAAACATCTATCGCCCAAGTGTTCTAAAATAATTGTAAGATTTCGAGTATTAATGTTTAGTGTTAAAGGAAGAAAGTATTATTTTCTTGAAATACTAAACCCCGGAATCCAACACCTGCGACGATATTATCTGCACCTTTTATATACAGAATGACCCTTGCAAACAGGTGGTTACATTCGGAAAAAGTTCAATTGCACTTTACAAGTGCTGCGATGCACTTCTGAAAGCAATCGAGCCATGAAATGGCACAGCTCGACAAACCATGCCAAATTTTTGTAAATACTCGTAATATTTGCATTATATTTAACATAGACGTTCACAGATAGTGGAAAATTTCCAGAGTAGATATCCAAAATTTATACTGTTCCTAAACAAATTTGGTGCATTGTACAAGGTTGAAAGAAATCATACGTTTTAGAATGCTTGCAGATTAAATCAGTTATTATAAAATTGGAATAATTTATGTAAAAAATTGTTGGCGATGATAAAATAATTTCGAAATAAAACACAAAAAATATTAAATAAGTTGTATAAAACAAATTAATATACAATTAGCATAAAATAATAAAATGAATTAAAATATAAATCAACGATCGTTGTAAAGAACATAAGAACAAAAAATATTAAGAAGGGGCCGTGACCTAGATGGACTGACCAGGGCCTACCACCAGAATATCTCGGGGTTCGATTCCCGATGTTTGTGAAAGATGCAAAGCGAAGAAAAGGCGAAAATAAATATCTTTGGAAAAAGGTGACTAATAAGTACCTATTAGACAAAATTTGGGATATATCTTCGAATGCCACCGGTGGCCGATCGGGACGAAAGTTAGTAAATGTCCTATTTCAAACGGTTCCTCGAATATCTTTAAAAATATGCATGATACCGGCACATGTTTCGATCAAAACTTAAATGTTTATTTGGTCATACAGGGTGTCGGGGACAGCGATATTTGACCAGCACCTTGCCGTTTATACGATATGATCGAAAATCTTACTCGAAAATTACGTATTCCAAAAACCACGAAATGAAAAGAATCACCTAACGAAATGTATTTATGGCATTTCATATCTGAGAAATACAAGAGGGTGGACGCTGTCTGTCAGTTGATCAGTATGAAATACTATTAATGAACTCCTAATCATTCCTAGGAGATGATGAATTTCTATAAGAACTTTCTGTTTCCTTTCGTACTTTATACTTCTTCGCTTCCTCCCTTGCCTTGTTATCGACCTCCTTTCTCAACAACCTGGCGTATGCACGATACGAATATGTTAGAGGAATACTGAACAGGCGAATCGACTTTCCGACTTATCGTTGATGATTGATGGACGTGGAACACACACGAATCTCCTAGTAACTTCGGTAGCGTAACACTGTATTATGCCAACGCTTACAAATCAAATATTACCAACTAGGCTTCTGCTATTTCCTGCTTCACCTCAAACTTTCATTTCGACCTACACCCTTGTCACCCGCCACCCCTAAACCTTCCCACTACTCGAGATCCAGTAGCACTCTGAGTCGTAGCAAGACATAATTGAATAAAACCTCTAAGTGATTAATTGCATAAACCTTCACAGTGCTCTTCCTTGCAATCTAACTTTGTACTCGACTTTCACAGACACTCATTTCATCGTTTTTGAAGTTCACTTTCTGAACCATCAAAAGATGCACCTGCTGTGGAGGGTCGGAATCGTTATTTGTATTCCTAATTTATAGGCGAGTATTCAACTGTATATCACTATCAGTAATTGGAAGATTTATAAAAACATTGGCGAGTTGATCATGTGTTTCGTTTTGGTGGCTGGGAAACTAGTAACTATAAATATAAATGTAATGCGAATAGAGCAGCACTAAGATAACGAAATTATAAACACTACATGCAGAGAAGAATGTACAAACATCGAATTCATAGGAATAAATTGCCAACATAGGATAACACTTATTTATTTTAAATATAACATGATTCGTATGACTAATTAAAAAATTGCAATTTAAAGTGTTCCGATTTATTCAATGGTGCATTCAGAGTAACGAATGGAGCTGTTATCGAGAAACTGGAGAAAGTTTTGAAATTTTTCGAGCAGATGTAATTTGCTAGGCACTCGATCTTGTATTCAGTTTTTGCATGCAAAATGGTCAATTCACAAGCCTGCAAAATCATTCAGACTTTAGCAACCAGATTATACTGAAACATGAATAAAGGTTAAATTTCTGCGCCATTGTTTAATGAATTTAAACTTGAACATGAATTAGTTAGCGCTGTATTATAATAACATCGATACAATTTTTGGAGGAGATAAATGAATAGAATGCAATCAATATAGTAGAGTAAGCCGCTGGTTTGAAAAATCTAGAGGCATTATGGACCTCATATATTATTAACAAAAATAGTAACAAGTGCTATCCAAGACATTCTGCATCCATAACACAATTTGTTTAATACATAGGTACAGATATCCTTGTTTCCCGATGGTCAGAATTGTATTGAATTCAATGTAACGTGCTCACATTAATAGATATTATTTTTGTGAAGTCTAATTAGGAATAAGTGGAAGTGAGTAATTAATAAAATAATTGCTAATAATTATAGCAGCAGTCCAATAATATCCGAACATATTTTTACTTGATTGTTCTACAACCTGAGTATAGCAGGTTAGAAAGGTAAAAACATAGACATTGCTAGAGTTTAGCACATAGTACAAAAGGCGTTTCCCTGTTTTAACGTATATAAAACCTGTCATATAGTTTCCCTACTAATTGGAATACAATCGTCCGTCGATTTACTGGGTACTATCTGAACAGGAAAAAAACACGGCAAATAATTCACCCCTTTATATATTATAAATTATTTATTGTAAAATATTATATACGAGTAAGTCAAGGATTCGCATTCAATTGTATTTACATTACTTCGATTTTTTAATTATTTTTTGCTCGTTTGTACAATAAGATATAATTCGTTTTTTTTCTAGGTCCTCGTTATTATTGTCTTTTTGTCGAGTACTAATGAAATTAATGCGAAATAAATATTTTTACAATACACATAGCTGTTTCCCGTACGCATTTTTTTAAATTGGTTTTCATACTAGCAGACTATTTACTCGATTCTCAGCAGCATAAAAGAAATTCACGTGGACCTAACACTCTGCGTCAATCGAGGAACGAGTGTACTGGAAACCCTGCTGTAATCGCAATAAAAAAACCGGAAAATTTGACCTCTCCTAAGTTACAAATTATTTACTATTAAACACTTCCACTTCGTTTTAAGTAGGGTGAGGTGCAAGATCGGCACATGCTTTTCCGATTAATTTGCACAGCAGACTTGAACACTATTTCTTGGACAAATAATATTACAGGGTTCACTTTAAACTTAAAACATTGTAGGTAAATATTTCACAGACTTATAGGAAACACCTTGACAATTTACTTATGAAATAAAGATGCAATTTTTAAATTAATATAGCGTCTATCGACAGTATAACTAATTTGTTGAAACAATTTAAGAAAATATCGATTTGCGCTTTCCAGCTTATTGATTGAACTTAACAACTTCAATACCCTATTACATTTACAGAGGAATGTATTTCGCGCAACAATGTTAGTAGTAGAACGCACTTATATTTATTACAGAGGTTTAATCTATTGAACTATTAAACAGATTTTGTTTCTACGTTACAAAATTTCTATCTACTGTTTAGATCATTATTTATGACCACTTTAAGGTACTCAATTTAAATGGAAAGCGTACAGTCCAAATATGTATTATATAATATCTGTGCGTATTTTAGCTGAAGAAATTCACTTTACCTAATACAACAAACAATTACTCGTTACGTGCAAATCAATGGGAAGAAATATCTGAAATTGTTAAATTTTTAACCATTGCAGGATTGATAAATGGAATTAAAAATAAAATGCAGAGCAATGTTATATAAAAGTATAGCGGTTGTCTTAGTATTTTACGTTATTTATTATGTTACTTATCAGTATTTTCAGGAAGATGCTGACGAAAATTTGATATTTACTTATAGTAACTCTTACTCCTTGCAGAGAATATGAGTAAGATTGATCAAGGAAAAACGCTCGGGTAATAGGCAATTAAAAAATTATTCTGTGCAAAACTCAGATAAGATATCAACCCGATGAAAAATGAGTAACAAAAGTTTTATCAAACATTTCCTAATACGTTTAAATTATTTTTAAATTATCGGCAGCGACAAAAACAGACATCGATTTTACCTACAATGGAGTACACTTTTTACCGAGCCGTTATATTAAACCTATATAATTGTTTCTATACCATTCGAATATAGGTGAATCGCGGCGGATAATGTAGCGCAGTTCAACTAAACTATCGGTATAATTTATAATTGAAATAAAAGTTTATGGTGTAAGCATATTAAAAATACGGAAATATCAATTGCGCAAGTGTTTCAACAAGATTATGAATTCGCGTTAAAATTCATGATTTCACTGCAGCGATTATGCTGCTCAGTTCTATGTGTTTAATTAAGCTATAAAGACGTAATTATCCTAAACCGATAAGAAAGTTTAAACGTCAATCTAAAAGTTTCATCCAAGACTATCCTTTGAGTAGATTATTCGAGCAAATGATACGGTGAATTGTAGTTCTCTCGAAACAAAATATCAAGTCTGAGAATTTGTCTTTACAATGCTTAAATTTATGTGTATCGTTCGTTTAAAGTTTTCGCTTCCATCCGAGTTACCCTCTACGATAAATTACGTTTCTGCCAGGAACAATTTAAAAAAAAATAAAACTCCGTAACCGTATGATTCAGTATCAAAGTATCAAATGGAATTTTCTTGCACGTCTCCACGCGTTTAAATTCGCTTGAGATCTACTAGGTTAAAAGTTGGCACGGAAATAAAAGAGGTTTCGATTCGCTGGAAAAGAGGAATCAATGAATTTACTGGTTTTCAAGAACATTCGACATCTTTGAAACGAAAACACAACTAATTTCACTTGAGAAGCGCAGGTCGGTTTCGGTGGCCTTTCCACTCCGCTTTATCACTACCGGAGATTCGTTACTTTCGCGTGTGTATCTATGTCAAATCAAACCCGCTATTTGTAAGTTACAAATGCAATTTTAAACAACGCGCAACACTTCCATCACTCGAAGCAAGTTACGCTCTAAATGACGAATACAATCCAGTGATGGGCACTTGTTTCTTCAAGCACTGAATAATAAATAATAAATAAAACCATGACTTTAACTGTGAATAAAAATGAGTTTGTTAATTTGAATAAAAGTTATATAAATAATGCAAGGAACAATATATTTATTATTCATTATTGGCGATTAAAATTGTATTTTTATTTTGGATACAAGGGAAAAACAAATAATAAATAGTTTTTGGTCATCTCTTATCTGTTTCATTTTGTACAGTAAAAAAATCGTAAAATTGATGGATTTTTCAATACACAATACGCAGTTCGTGTTTGGTTCAAAAGCTACCCGCTAATCGAGCAACCAAATGGTATGTGTAAATAATATTAAAATGGTGGCAAGTGATAATCAAAAAATAAATCTAATTGTAGATGCATGTGAATAACAATTTAATATCCCTCTTTAAAATAATTTATTTAAAGTTGTTCAAATAACAAGTAATCATTTCTACTTTTTATATCAACTCACAAATAACAAAGAAACTTTCTGTTTAAATCATTGTTTCAATGAAAATTTATTTAAAAAAGCCCAAAACTGACACGGACACCCGAATTGGTTTGAATTTTTTGGAAACCGGTGATAAACTTCGCGGTATAGAAAAGTTTCCTCGCGAAATTTCTATTTGTATCCCGCGGAGTTGCCTGTTTCCGTGTACTGTTAGCCTGATTCTGCGAATATACAGCAAACTGAAACCTAAAATTCATTGTCTGTTTGGATACGATTGGCAGAGCGCCGGGGTGAAAGTGTAGAACGAAAACGCTGCTAGTTGTTCCGTGGCGTCGATCTGGAAAATGTGATCCAGTGGAACGCATAGCCGGAGGTCGCTTTTCCGGGCGCGAAAAAGTTTATTAAACGTCGGCGTCGCCGTGCGTCGGTCGCATTATTCCTCTAGTCCTGGGTTCCGCCAGTGGAAGTTACCGCACCGAATCGAATTTGCTAATACGCTAGTAGCCCAGGGGGACTTTGCTCGTCGCGTGGCGGGAAGCGTTGCGGAGGTTATTTAACGGAAACAGAAACGTCATTTCTCACAACATATTAGCACGAAAATTCTCGAAGCACAACACATCAACAATGATTAACTTCCGCACGCGAATGTTTAATCATTTTTCAATTATTCTGCCTTCTTTTATTAATTCGGTGTTATACATTTCGATCGAATTACACGGACGTTTCTTGGTGCTAACGTATGTAATTTTTGCGTGTATATTCGTAAATATCGTAGAGCAATTTCACTTGTTTTCTTATTTTCGTATATCTGCTTGATTTTTTTACAAGCACGTCGAAAGATTCAGTTTCTCGTTACGGATTCTATATTTTCCCACTTTAATTACGGGCATTTCACAGTTGCGTGGTTATTCGCGAAACATTTTGTTATCAAGCTGACAAACGTTAAGTAATTTAATTATGTTGGGGATCTAATTTGAAAATTATTGAAGATTAAATGCGAATTTCGCGCATTATTAGCAATCATTCATAATTGTATACGAGTTTACGAGTTACAGCACTTTCTAATATTAGATTTTTGATGGAATTATTAATAATATTTGCACTCGAAAATGTATTTTCCCATTTGTAGTAGCATTTCGTAATACAATATTCACAATCGAACTAATATAACATGACATGAATGTTCATCCATTCATCTCGATAGTTGTTGCAGGAACAGCGATAACAAAAATGCAGAGGAAGTGCAAAATTTTAGAGAGCTGTTTTAAGTAATGCCAAATAGTGTCTGGATATTTAAATTGTCACAGACTTGTCAAGTTGATTTTTAAAAAATCGCGCTTGATATTTTTTACACGCAACAAAAATACTAACAGAAATAACTAAATCATTTTTATCTTTCCCCGCTTTGATTTATAAAACTAGCGATAGCTGCAAAAAATTTAACAGAATTTGTCCGTCCTATTGATGAATGCTTTGCGTATATTTTTTCGAAGCGACTAAACGAATGAGTGCATGGCTGAAATATCATTAAGCTTATTCGACAAATACTATCTGTTCTGAGAGTATAACCATTAAACTGGCTCACCACCTGTGGATGTAACACACACTTTTATCGGCATAATATCCAAGTTTTCTTTCATATAAAATTGCTATAATAAATCCGCGGAATGCGTGAAAGCACTATCAATTACACTGGTAGATCATTATACAGAACTCGCTAAAAAATCTCGAACAATCTGTCACAAAAAAGCTTCGTTTGAGAATTCCAAATCGCTGTACATTGTTCGGGAGCTCTTTTTTCTGTACATTTGCTAGATCGCTGCTAACAAGGAAAGTTCGACAAAAATGTGAATACGTTTGCACATTATTTACGCACGAATCTCGAACAACACCGCACACAAGTTAAAACTTTTTAATAACTATTTTTCCCGCTGGCCTTTGCAATCGTTTTGCAGGTAAAATACCTCCCCTCTGCCGTCGTCTCGTTCCTTTCAATAAATATTAATGAGGAAAAGATGAACACGAAGTGGGGTGTCAGCCAATTTTTCGTACGTTCGAGAATGGAAATGAAAAGCGTCCTCGGTTCGTCGATACCTACCAGCTCTTGAAATATTTGAAAACACTCGGCAGTGTCATCGAGTCGTGCGACGAAAAAAAAAGACATTACTCTTTTTTCGATTTCGCGATGGTGGATCAATACGAATTAATTTGTCGATAAAAGTATCGTATCGGTGGAAATTTTGTGTGCCACTCGATCTCCAATTACCAAACGGTCGACCGAGAAAAACTCGTTGAACTCGTTAAGCTGCTGCGGCGGACCTGTTACCAATCCCAACGCGACGGTTCAGCGTCGAATAAGATTCGTGCGAGAATGAAATCGTGAAAAGGGTGTATCTGTGACGTACCCGAAGTCACGTATGCCCCGTGTTCTACAACTTTCGATAAAAGAAAAAGAACGAAAACCGAAAAATCATTATAGAGATACGAGGAGAAACCCTATAACCCTCCACGATCGTTCGATAAAATTGATCGGAGAGTAGCAACACGTTAACACGGAAACAAATTAAGTCCGCGTCGAACTTTGAACGAATAAATATAACGAGAAATTGCCGTAAAAAATATTCAAATCCTGAATGAAATTCTGCACGGACTAACGATAAGCAATACTCATACGTGCTCCGTGTTTGAATGCAAGGGCGTTCTATTTTATTAAATGCCAAACGTAGTTCAAACTCCTGGAGCGGAGGCAAGAATGGGTTCACTAATGGAAAAGTCGTGGAAGATATTGAAAATTATGCATATTCTTCACCTGTCACCGCAGCCATAAACAACGAAAGTTACCCGATATATTCGTTACAGTGGAAACGTGCAACCGATAAGCGTAAATGACGGCTAAAATCTATTTGTCTGAACATTGTGCTTCGCGTCAGAAATTACCGAATCTTTGTCACTGTCCTCTGAAACGAATAACAGAGGCATACCGACGAGCGAACGGGCGTTCGACGCGAAAGAAAAACGCGGACACCCCTGTCGCGATTATTACTTTTAAACGCATCACCCGCCCCGGCTGAAGTGGCCATTGGTCGCGTAACAGCAAGCGATAACGGAGATACAAAGAACGAGGGAAAGAATGAAACTCGTAGATACATCGTTCCCCGGAAGTATACGTCTAACGTCTCCCCAAGGATTTTCTTCACTGGTCACAAATAATAATCTTTTCCAGGCTCGTCTTCTTACCGCTATTCGTTGGCAGAAGACTAGTCGGAGTGGGTCCACTTTGAAACAGCGCGACGGTTAAACGCGGTGGGTTTACTCCTGAAACTCGGGTGTACCGTGGCCGTCTATGTACGTGCGCGGAAGGTTGCACAGGCAAGTGCACACACGTATATCAGGAAAGCTGAAAGAAAATACGCGTACGCTCACGACGGTCGCGGGCTGAATACTGGCGCGCCGTACCGCCCGGACCTCTAGTTCTCGGCGCTACCGAGAAGCGTCGCGACGCTTCTCGCGCCCCACTCCGTGGCTGCAGCCCCTGGTCCGCGTCCGCCAGCCGGCCCTCTCGAATCGTCCGGCACGTTTCACGGTATCCCTCGGTTCGCATCCACCCTTCGCCCCTCGACGAGCCACGGCTGGCCACGCCACGGCCCGGCAGGACTCGACGGATCTCGTATTTCCATTCTCGATCGCCCCGTGACGCCTCGTATCATCGCCTCTATGTACAGTCTTTTGATACGCCGCTACCAGGTAAATGACAACCCTACGTTGGATACTGCTTCGACCACTTAACTCCAAATACGTTTGCTGATGTTCTTCGCGTAGCGATGCGTCGCGTCGTGTCGTGTCGTGTCACAGAATCGAAGCGACTGGAAACATTTTATTTATCGCGATATATCCTTCGATCTTCGAGCGTGTCGTACAGGGTGTTCCCTGAATGATTGGGAGGGGGGTGGGGGAGGGGTGCTGACACTCGTATGGGTAACAGTACTCTCTGCAGAACGTTATTTCATGGGTACGCAAACACTGAAGTTCATTTACGGCACCTTTCATTAGTATTAAACAATTAATCAATTATAAGTCTGCGAAGCGAGCAGACTTATTGTTAGTCTTTCATCGTACATTTCATCGCACATTTCATCGAGTATTGGTTAATGATACCATGTTTATAGAACACATTGTTCTTTATTTTACCTGGCTAATCACCTCCTTTAACTTCTCAACAATGGTCCTTTAAAATGTATATAATGTAATCGATTCGCCATTTTCAAACTGTTACGCGTTGATCTGATATTCAGCTAACCGGTAGCTTTCATATATCTTATTTATGAAAATCGGCACCATTTCTATTCTTATTCACTATTGTAACAGTTAATGGAACATATTTGATTTATTCTCTGATATACGTACTACAACATGGGGCAAAGATTATTCACCAGCGACGTTGCCGAAAGCATGCACAGTTTATCGTTATATTTAAGTAAACGAAAATAATATCGTATGTGCCGAAAACATTAGCGGCTTTTCAAAATACAAGAGCTTCTTAATATCTACTCGAGGTCGAGAAGCGCTATAGGTCGCCTAGGTTAACTGTCCAAGCAATGTGGAAAGAGAAAGTTCCAATATTTCATATATTTTTTCTTAAATCGCTAGTGCATAACAAATTTTGAGAGCTGTATTGCAAAGTTACAAGTGATACGACTTTATGCTATTTTATTGGAACCAAAATAAATAAAACGGATGAATCTGAAAATTTAACTGCTATCAAATATTCGTTGCATCTATAGTGACATATTTACAATGATTTTCTATTCTAGTTGAGATACAATTTACGAAAGTGAAAGTTTGCTCCTACTGTCTTTTCACTTTCTGTTCGCTTTTTGTTTTGGTTACTTGCTCTAGCATTCTTTCCATTAGCGTATGTGAAATTAGTGGTAACACAAATAATGTCTTTTCAAACTTTGAAGTACAATTTTAAAATGTTACTCATTATTATAGAGGTTCAGGCGCTTGTTATTACCTGTGTACATAATTATAATTGCATCCCTACCAAAACTCGTTTCGAAATGATTAATTCTATTCTATGTTAAAACATTATTCAAACGTATAGCCAGTCGAGAGGATAAATATACGTCGAGCGGAAACTTTATTTTAATGTCCGAAACGCCACTCAACATTCATTAAAGTAATTAACTGCTCTAAAACTATTATGCAGCAATGGTTGATATTTTAAGGGCTGTCATAAATGTCGTAATTGAGGAACTTTTATTTTAAACGGTAAGAACCCGTAAAAGAAGATATACTGCTTTAGATGCATACATGTTGCAGCAGAGCTGTATAAATGTAGGAATGAACTAATTTTAATGGCAGCGATAGGGCTTATCACTGGTGCGGTTGATGCAACTTCAAATAGACGAATAGAACGCTGAATTATTTAATGTCAATTACAGCAGGACAGATTTAACGTTTTGTCTACAGTAATGTCTCGATTAGTGTACCTCGCTCGGGACCGAATGTGAGCACTAATCGTGTGCAAACACGATTCTCGAGCGAGTTCGGGCGGGTCCCTTTTGATGTTGTGGCAGCCGAGATACGGGGCAGCGTTCCAGGAAAGAAGCAAGTTTAAATACCCGTGAGACAACACTACCGCGATCAAAATTTAATATTAAAACATGTTCATTTTTGGTCCGTTTTAAATGAAATTTTACCAAAATGTTCGTTACGATCTCCTGATTAAAATGATACCAAACACGATATGGTTTGGACAATTTTTACTTAGGACAGTTTTTATTAAGGGTTTTCGGTTGGCATTCGTGTTATTTACGAGGGATGTTACCCAGATGACCAACCGGTTAAAAAAAAGTGTATAAATTATAGTATTCTATCCCCTAATAACTGAAATGAGTGCCACCCTCACGGAAAATTTGATATCCGTTTGAAAAATTACGTAAAAGTCCGCCATAAGTGACTCCGAAAATCACTATATATGCCATTTTTTCGTTATTTGTTCTTTTTTTCAGATTTATTTTCTAGATACATATAAAGATAATAAGTGGAATAGAAAACAAAACTTGGGTCTCAAAACCGATAGTGGGTATTAAACATTTTTGTGTATCTAGCCGCACGAAGTTTGAATTGCATTTGGATACATTGGGTATAATCTATCACATTTTTGACCCTTCATTGCACTAGCACCCATCCTAATGTATAATTAAGAGAATAAAATTTTATAATTATTGTGAGAATTGTTCTATTAATTGTAAATTTTCCTAGATTACCCAAGTTTTGTTTTCTATTGCAGTTATTTTATGTACATGTATCTAGAAAATCACCTAAAATTATAAGGAAAAATAACGAAAAAATGGCATTTATACCCATTTTCAAAGCTGCTTATGGCGCCTTATAGGCTCCAGCCGATATCAGAATTTCCTGAATCTGTAACAGCATATAGTTTGTAGGGGTGTCCTTTTTTAACATATTTGTGTACAAAAAAATATTTATTAAGAAAGTGAATAACTTAACGGGATAAATGTTAATTATTTTCAAAACACTTACCATTCATTTTCCTGTTGATTAAAAATACGATAAACATCTTAATTAATAATTAGAATGAACCAACTGTTTGATGTTGATCTGCATCGCACCAAATTAAACTTTTCACCTGATCGTTATCCAGTGCTTCTATATTAATCGTTATCATTTCCAATAATATTATGTAGTACGTGATACTTCTGAAAGAAAGATCCCAGTTACATACTTTATATCCGATTGCCCTGAATATGTCAGTGAAAGAAAGGAGCACAACATCGCCAGTAGTTTAACACGTTCCGTGTCAGACCGATTTTCGGTAACTTTCTTTCACTTAAATTGTGCAGCAATTATGACGATAATTTGTTCAAACAAAAATGTGTACTCTTTCTGTACTGCATGTTAAATGTCGTACTTTCTTCTTGATAATAATTATGAATATTACACCGTGTATATATCATAAACAAAAATGTTGTTCTTGACAGCGTGGGGCGCATACCACCCATGTGGCACGAAACGTGTTAACCGTTTGAGTGCCCTTGGTCGTTCCGCTTTCCGAATCAAAAATTGCCAAGCGGCGCGATGGCGCTAGTCTTATTCCCGTAAAGACGTGCATCGACAACAACCGAGCGTGCTGTTTTTGTCGGCTTCGCAACCTAGAGTGCTGGCATTTTTGGACACAGAATAGAAGAAGCACGACCGGGCCGCGTGGCACTCAAACGGTTAAAATTAAGACTCAACAATATTATTTCTGCAGTTTTTAGAATACTGTAATTGTTTAAATTGTATACCGTTTCAACCAACATGTCCTGTTTATTACATTTTTTATTATTATAACGAGAAGTAATATACTAGTCACTGATGGCCTTTTGTAGCAAATGCGACTTCACATAAATAAATTGCTAAATAATATTGGTATACGTACTATTTTATATGTATATACAGTGTGTAACAAAATGTTTTGTCATGGTTTTTTCACGCGATTCTACACCATTAAATAGGTAGAGATCTGTGTTACGTAGGAAGCCTCCGTTTCCTTCGTTTCTTTCGTTATGCCCTTATTTGGTAATCGAGAGTGAATGCAGTCGAACCACCCCTTCCGCGATGATGCAATGACTCAGTCCCATCAGAGGAACCTTTGGACTCGCATGGAAGATCTCGTGCCCCCACCATCTTTTTAGACTAATTTTGAGTCTAAAAAGGGTACGGAAACCACTCTCGGGGCTGAGTATGGATTCACTAGCTTCGTACCATGTCGGTGTCAGCTAGCCATACTGATGCCCAGTGAGATCGGCTTTTAGTACCTTTCGAGCAACTTCCATACGTATCACCATACAGTATATAAATGTACTGCATAAATCTACTGTGTATCCGTAAAGATTGAGAAGGGTGGATCTTAGTTCCGCGACAATCTGTATACAACGAATAGTGAAACCAAAGAATAGAGAATATAGACTCTTATTACTTGAAAATAAACGCGTTACAATAATTCATTTCCCGTACCAATCGTGTGCAGTAACGTCCCACAAAATAGATGCACTTTAACCGCTCAAGGTGTATCGACTTCAGTGGCGGCTTGTAGCTAAAATTAGGGGGGGTGTTGCTCCAGAAAATTTTTAGCCGTTCTTTTAAAATTGTGTAAAAGGCACTGCGAGAGCGACAGTGCTCTCTCTCCCTCGCAGCCTCGCGTGCAGCTTCTTATGTGCGCATGCGCAAAACAGTCAAACGGCGCGCCGCTGGAACTGCGAAGCGCACAGTTTCATGCAAAGATTTTTGTATCTTTTTCATAAACTAGGGGATGGCTACTGACATTAAGCTTAAGGATGATATATTAAATAAAGGATTAATTATACTTATTGTACAAGTATAAAGAAAGAATTTAAAGAATAAGAGACTCATTATGTTATATGTTATCGATAATATCAAGTGGAAATAGGGGGGGTGCTGCAGTTCCACAGTGCCGCGAGCCGCTACTGATCGACTTATTATAAGTTACGAGGTTACATAATTAACAATCCTGTGGCTCCTGGTGATGAAATAGGTCCCGGTTCGTCCGTTAACTAACAAACTCTTAAACAACCGATCCTCGGCTCGTAACACCAGTGAAACAAAGTTGCCGCAAAATTGACATTCGTCTTGAAATTTAAGGTCAAATTTTGTTTATTATATCGAATTCTATTCGTCACAAGAATAAAAAGTCTGAAAGGAACCATCTGTCGAAAATGCACTGTTTGCTCAATATAAATTGTTAAAGTTTTACATAAATAAGATTGTTATCAGTGATCACACATAGGAAGAAACAAAAGTGCTATACTAGCTTCGGGTCGTTTACGCACGAGCCTATTATGTGTGTACCCGAATGCTCACAATTTTCCGATCACTGCAATAGTGTAATAAGCACCTCCTTCGTTATTTACTAATGATTCCTTTTCGTTAACATATTCAAAATTCAATACATCAAGTAGTCTCATAACCTTTCAATTTATAATCGTTCTTTAAATCCGACAATAATCAGTCACATGCTTATCATTAAAATTTCATATTCGACTATTCCTCGGGAACCTTCAAATTGATGTTCGTTCGCCAATTACTTATAAGAACTAATTATATTAACATTAAATGAAATTAAATATATAAATAAATTTACCCACTTTTGATCTTTATAGAGTCCCATTGTATACTAGAATCTGTTACTGTAAGAAATTACAAGGAACAGTCGCATCAGTGAACTATATGTGAATAAGGAAAACACAATCACAGCACTAGAAGGAAACCGTGGATCGTCCATTTAAATAACAAAGAGATCACGTAATTAATAATAAATGCGAACAATATAACGGTGGTTTCCTATTAAAAAGCAAATTGAAACGCTACGGTGGCCGAGTATCCTAGTATATGTATGTATGTACAATATGTATATGTACACATACATATTGGCACGAGGAAGGAGATGCTCATTAATATGAAACCGAGATAACTTCCTCCAGCACAGAGACGGAAGTAGATAAACAAATAGAACAAGTGACGAATGAGGGAATTGTATTACACTTAAGAACTAACTAATGGATGGTGGTTTGTTAATACTAATTGTATGTAATGTTTTATAGATTCAAAATGGTAGGCGAGGTGCAGCAGGGAAGCAGTGACACTGTTATTAAAAAAAACTCTGTGCTTGAAAGAGATTGAGAAAATCACGTTATCATCTTCAAAGTAGAGGCTATGCCCGGTCGGAGACGCTGCTTCTACTCGTTGTTGCAATGTTGGAAGACGTTTAGTCTTATCGCCTTCAGCTGACCTGTCACCGCCCTGTGAACGGTTTTCACATTGCAATAATGATAGCCTTTCAGGTGGAATTTCAGTTTGGGGAAAAGAAAGAAGTCTGCAGGCCTTTTAGATTTGGTGAATAGCGTGCGCCAGAACCATTGAAATGTCCTTCCTAGACAAAAATTCGGTGGCTAATAATGCAGAGTGCAATGGCCATTTTTATTTTGTCGTTACAAGTTCAGGTACTGATACAAATTGTTGCAAATCGATAGGTAGCAAAGTTTGGAAGTTTGCGGTAGACTGGCTTGTTATTTAGGTTATAAGCAGTATGTCCGTTGCCAGAATACGTTTACTGTTGTTAATAAACAAATTTCCGGCAACAGTCTCATTACTTTTGCACCACACTTTGTTATCTTATATAAATTAAATTGAATGTGTCTATCATATTTTTAATAGGTTTTGCAAAAATGAGCTTCAAAGAAAATATCATTAATTACGATGCCTACGACCGCGTAAGGAAATAGGGGTGGTAAATTGAATTAATGCAGATTTGCCTAACGATGTTTAAATGTTTAATAAATATCGATGTAAGTATGATGAAAAACGTAAAAATAAAACGGATCTATATATAGTGTGTAGTGCAATATCGGTTGAAAAAATTCGTTAAGGGAAGATAATAGTTCCCGTGTTTCTTGATGAAGGAGAGGACTGTTTCTCCTGCTTCTGAGCAAAGACTGTTTCCCCTTTTCAGTGTACCTGGTAAGACCATGTCTTAGACTGGCTTCCTCGTCGAGTGTATCCTATCACGTCGTCTCGAGAGTGTGTTTTAGGCACGCTGATGGGTCATTAGAACAAACAACTAATTGACAATCGGCGGGGTTTGAAGGTGTCGGCGCACCCTTCCTTAGTGCCCGAAGCGCGTTTCATTATCACGTTGACTGCCACGGTGGTCATATATGACCGCAGATTGTTTTTCCTGTGACGCCACAGTGGTCATTGGTGACCGGAGTGCTTCAACTGTTTATAATTGTACGAGTTGAATGAAAATTGACAGTTAATGCATAGAAGAAAAAAAAGGAAAATACACTTGTGGCGTCCTGAGCCAAACATGTAATTTCGGCGTGGCAGTCAACGGGTTAAGGAAAGGGATGCGTTCCTTGAACGGTGCAGTTTGTTTGGCAACCCAGCGGAATTTCCACCAGAGTCCTAGAGCTTGTGAATATAATATAATTAGATCAGCTGTGAGGCCCTTTTGGAAACTCACGTTTATGACGCATGCAATTACCTGTTGAGGCCGTGTATGCTTAATTTCTTGTACCTTGACGGATTATAGAATAAAAGGACTTCCTCAAAAACAGTTCTATTACTTGCGCGTCATAAACGCCCTAGCAGTCTGCACGTCGAAGGTTGTTCTTTGTGCCGATTGCTGGCCGCCTTGTTATAAGGGTAGCCATTTATTTCAGGTGCGGGTTCGCGGGTTTGCCGCGGAACAGTTGAAGAGAGAAAAATCTTTTGCTCTAATACTTTATCTTTTGTTTATGCATTTTTAAGGTGTATAACGCTAAAACTTTCTGGACATTAAAGCCCATTGCATTATCATAAGTCTCATCTGGTAGGTTCTAAATAGCTTTCCGTCGTGGGCAGAAACACTTTTAGATAGAAAATGCATAAATATTCATATAAACAAGCTAATGTTCGTCGTGGTTTCCTGCGATATTCAAGCATACGAGGATCATCCCTCTTAAAAGACGAATAAAATTACCTTACTAGTTGTGCCAAGTTTACAGACTATATGACATCTGTAAAGACTTCTGGTTCCTAATTGAATTATTGAAACAACTTTTAAAAAGTCATTACTTTCAAGGGTCTTAAGAGGCTTACGTAACTATACTTACAGCTATATCCACTTTCAACCGACAAGTTGTAAACGAAGACTTGAGATAATTGCGTCCAATCATGTTTCACTGGTGTACCGAAAATACGTATGCATGTATGCATATGTATTGCATTTATGGGGCTGGAGTGTTCGTGTTAGAAGCAAAGGAACACGAAAACTAGGAATTACGACGAATGGTTAAACCATTCACGCTAAAAATGGCGGGATCAAATCTCGAAAAAGGGGTTTTCTTTTTCTACAGTTCGAGCACACATATACATAGATACATAATATGTACATATAAACTCATACATGGACGTTAAGAAATACAGAGCAACATGCACTATCTTTTCCAACAATACGTATTCACTGCCTGATGTTACGTTCACTGTGGGTGAGCGTTAAAAAATAGCTGAAAGAAACATTACACTACGCAACAAAGTTTCTGATGAAGAGGCGCGGTGGCGCGGTCGGTTAGCGGCTGGACTCGTAATCGAATGGTCTTCGATTCGACGAGTTCCGCCGCTGCCGATTTCAACCGGCACCTCTGTACATATTACATGTGCTTTACACCGTGGTTTCTGGTGGCTCGAACTCCACCTAAAAATGCAGGTCCAATACAGATATAGGTTCGAAACTCATGTTTCAAACTTCAATCCCCAAAGTTCACCGTTCCATAACTCCACCGTAGTCCACAATGATCACTGCAGTCGATGCGACTATGAAAAAATTGTTTCTCAAGTGTACAGTTACTGCAAAGTTATGGTAAATATTGTACAAAACGTGAATCCCTGGATAAAGCGGTACCATGTAACACCCGCGGACGTACCAGGGTGGCAGGCTGATAATAGTGTTGTTTTGTGGTTCAATGGTATATTATTATTACTTATGTACATTATAGTAATATTATCAAATATTGCTATGACTATGGCATGGATCTTTCTAATTACCAACGATAATGTTAAAAAATTTTCATGTATTTGCCGAATTGTGTGAAATTAAAACTCGCATATTTGTATTCAAAATACCATAGTATGTACACACGCTATTATATAACAACGTTAACGTAAGTAAGAACAAAAACAAGCAAACACGTGCATCGGAAATATCAAGTCATATTTTCGAAGGACCAGTGGTAACACAAATTGGAAGCTTGTTGCAAATATACATATTGTTATACAGTGATTGGACAAAAAGAAAGAAACACAACATACCAAATAGGTTCAAACTAATTTCCAATAGCATTAAAGTCTCAGAAGATTTCCTACAACTTTTAAAAGCCTCGAACCTTTTTCAGTTAATCCACATTTACAATTTAATCAACATTTCCTGTTTTTTTCATCTTTCAAAATTGTAACATACTGTAATATAGTAATCCGTAATAGCCCTATGAAGTGCATGTGACTAAAAATATAGAAAGCAGAAAATAAAGAAGGAAATACTGTTACGAACATATCAAATTATAGTTAAATTTTGTTTATAAGTATTTTTGGACGGACTTTAGATTGTCCATTGCGTATTTTTGAAATGTATCTCTTCGAACCTAAGGTTATTTCATTTTATCGATACAATAATTTCCACTAAATTACTCAAATGACCGTCTCTAGACTTAGACTGTTGAAACTCAAGTAACTACTGGTGCACTGGGTAGGGCATGCCCATTCAAAACAGAAAACAAGCAGTACAATCTGCTCCAAGCAATGTATACAGAAATGAAAACAGTAAACAAGCGAGTTCGAGTAGTGAACTTATCATTATTTCGGCCACTTCATGTGCTAACAACAAAAGAAAGAGTATACTTTATTATCATTGGAAACGTAATAACACTGAAAGCATAAAGCAGGCCTCAGATTTAAGTGGTCTTTTGGGCCGATTTTCAGAGGCAACGCCTCCTTTCTCCCACCGCGCGTCTTGGCCCTGCGATCGCCAATCGGCTCGCAGCTCCTCAGGCGCGTAGCATATGAACCGCGCGGGTCGCATTAGGGCGACACTCGTATCAATAGGATTCCACATCGTACCATGTCCCATGGACCCATGGTTCATATGCTACGCGCCTGAGGAGCTTCGAACCGCTAGGCGATCGCGGGGACAAGACGTGCGGCGGGGGAAAGGAGGCGTTGCCTCTGAAAATCGGCCCGAAAGATCACTTAAATCCGAGGCCTAGCATAAAGTATGTACATTTCCAGTCCGTTCATTATGTGATCACCCACTGTATCATCCACTGTGTATAATAAAAAAAAGTGTATCCATGGACAGCACTTCGAGCATTACTTAAATTGGAAAGCAATTAAAGAATATCTCGGTAATTATTAATTTTTGACCCTATAAATCACAACAGTTTTTCTACTCAACAATCAGTAGTCTTTCACGCGGACAAATACTACACATTACAAGTAAAAACCTTAAGGTGACCTCCATGTCCAGTGAAAAAAGCAGAATATCAAAAAAACTAATTATTACATTTACTTTCGTTTTAACTATTTTTTTGGAGAATAAATAGTTTGCAAGTAAATTTAGTTGGAACAGTTAAATAACACCGGGTGTATGCGTTAATTGGCCCGCAATAAGTTTCAACTAACCGTGTACATATACGTAAGTCGTATTGTCGCGGCGAACACCTCTCGTATCACATATCACGTAAAATTTCATTGACGCCGATTCAACGAAAGAGGCTTTATCTTGTTTAAAGTTAATCAAATATTTTGTACAACGTCAACGGTATTCGATCAGCGGTATTCTCACGATGATATTTATTGTCGGAACACGTTTTCACGAAATTAAAGATGTCATTCATAACGTAATGCATGGGACTATGGAGGCTGCTTTAGAACGAAAGAGAATTTATCGGAAAATTAGATAACAATATTTACGTACATTTTATAGACAGTTTATAAACTGAATGATGGTTCCAAGTTTATTTTAAGCGATTTCATTAAATATCTTAGGTGTTGGAAAATGTAATTTACTAATTTGTACACTAATGTACATGTTAGAAATTATACTTTAAGAGTATGCAAGGTAGATCTTTCCCGGACAGTTCTGGGGTAAAGACTGAGCGGTCAATCACAGTTCATTTACCAAAAGGCATAACCTTCCCCACTCCGTGGCCAGATCCTCCAGGAGCAGAGTCCCTATACCTTGGTAATACGGCGACAGGCCGATTGCCATGTTTGGTCTTTCATTCCTCATTCAAATAAACAATCCTTCGACACCAGATGGTTGGAAAACCCAAAGCGGTCGCCAGCCATCGTCGGCCAACAGGATGTTCAGTCTCGTTCATTCATTCTTAAAAACCCCTAATAAACGGTCAATCCTGGGACATTCGATAGTTGAATAGCGTCGGGCCACCAGCCATCGTCTGTCGTCCAGATTGCCCGTTTCCAAGACACTCTCCAACCATACGCAGGCTAAGTCCCTATCATAAATTCTTCCCCGAATGAATAGCACTTCGCCATTCGGTCCCTTTCTTTTCGTTAAAAATATGCTGTCGCTAACATACACTTATATGTGTTTTACATTCTTCATAATGATCTGGTTAGAAAAGGTTGTGTAAAATGTGAAAGAATTATTTGAAGAAAAATGATTCAACGTCAGTAGAACAAACTATAATAATGTGTAGGAATAATCCATACGATAATAATGTATATGCACATATACCACCGTATTAAAGGAATTAGAGGTAAGCACACATTTCAACAAAAATCTCATACACCTCATTAAAGATTCTATCTTATTAATGAATTTAAAAGAAAAATTGGTCCCTATCTGTAACTGTTTATTTTGAAACCAACTTTTAGCCTGCTAACGCGATAATCTATATACATAGAACTAATACTGTGTAAAATTAATAGAATTCTGGGACATCTGTAGTAAAATATTCTTTTATTTAATCTAACTTTAAAACAGTTACATTTTTTACTTATATTTTTGCCTGCATAAGGATCATTCGATTTGCTGGTTGACGATGATTCGATGCGCATGTAAATGAGATGGGATGGGGAAGGAGACGAGAATGGAAAGTACGTGTACAACTTTGTCGCCGATGGTTTGCACTTTATATTGACTACATCGACGTAACAAAAGGAAAGTTACACGATTTCTTGTTTCTGTTGCTGGTTCACTGTAGTTTCCGTCGCGGATAGAAGTGGTTGCGGACACATTTTCTGTGCACGCGACTATTGCTCTTGTTAGTATGTCAAGCTGAAACCCTTTCAGAAGACCTTGTCGAACGTTTCGCCAGCTAAGAGAATAAAGAATAAGGAGCAAGACACGAAAAGGATCACAAAATGTTTCAAAGAACAAAAGCACTCGCGTACTCTGAAGCTTGCGACACTGAACTTGCGAGAGCTATTCTTGCAGGGTTAGTATCTTGCAAAGTCTTTTAACACCGACTAGTCATATCAAATTATTACCGCATACCAACTCCTACTATTACAATCACCTTATTTTTTCAAAAACAGACGCAAAAAAATGTTAATAATATCCATATTATAAATTTCCGAAAAAATATAGTTCATGCAAAGAGACGAGCATTATAGTGAAGATCGTTTTTCTGGAGGGCATGTTCTCCAGGATTTTCAGCCAATATTTTTGTTTACGTTGTACCACATATTTCTATCACTGCTGCGCGGTAAGTGATAACAATTTTAATCTGCAATTACGTACGTGCATACGATATACCGTGTGCCTAGTAATACATGGAAATATTAAAATAGATATTGTAATGTACGTGTGTACGTATCTCAACGTCAAAATGTCAGCCTGTAAAGCTGTACTGTGCACACAAAATTGACGCTGGTACTTCAGAATTAATTTCTACTCATTTTTATTTAAGTGTGAGTTCACTTCGCTTGTTATAGGTGGTCTAACATGAAAAGCCGGCAAGCGATACCGTTCGTCATGATTTAAATACCCTTTCAGTAAAAGAAGGAATTGCCAGTCGTAACAGAAGACACTATGTAAGCCTCGGCAATTACACGAACCCGCTTGCACTCTAGCTACTAGTACTCGTAATCACAAAATTATAAACTCTATCTCAGCAATGAAAGTTTCAAATTTTATAGTCAATTCGTGTATGCACTTTATCACTGCATTGAGTAATTGAAATATAGATTACTGGTTTATCTATCGTGCACGAGTTCTGCCAATCATCATCATATTTACCAGCAATATGTACTCAACAGATTAGTAACTTAGAATGAAATGAAACGAGTAACGGCAGTGGTGATACCCTATGTATATATTTGTCAGTAATTGCAATCAATTAACTATGCCCGCCTCAGGGCAAATCTGTGGGTGTATCGTTTCATAGTGCTGATACGTATTTAGAACTCGCTGGAGGAAGGTCATAGTTAACGAAAACTCGTTTGATTTATCTACAAATGAGCCCCCATTACGTAGCAATTTAGACTATTCGGTATCGTGATCTTTGAAAATGAAGCCAATAATTGTCGGGTAATATCGATGCGTTTAAATGCGGAAGTTTATGAAATTATAAATAATTCCTTTTCACTATTCACGGTGTTAAATTTGCATTAAGTACTTGTGAATTTTAATTGTGTACTTAACATGAATATAGAGAGCCTTCTACGCTACGAACGTGATCGAATCTACATATTTTTGTGGGACTATAGTGCGATACAAATTGATCACGGAAAACTGAAAACGACTTTTTAGGGAAACTGTAAGATATCGTTTTATAAGAAAAATATGAGATTCTGTTTGAAAGTGAAAATGAAACAGTGGCCAAGTGCAATCTAGGAAGGACGCGAGGACATGATCAGTGGTGAACGCACATAAAGGCGGGTCCACACTTGTTACCTAGTCCTGTTACTGACACCCGTTACATCAGTTTTTGGTAACGAGCTTTGGTGTGGAATCCAGTCCTATTCTTCTGCACGTAAAAGTGCGTCCACATTTGTTACCGTACCGGGATTTGTTATCTAGTCGAGTGGTCTAGAAAAGGTCTGGGAAGAAATGTGAAGTGTGTCTTGATACCTCATAGCGTTACTTTTTTACTTGTATATAGTTAGAATAGTTATAGCTTTCTTTAAATTTGTATCTTTTCTGGCTACCTTTGGCCGGATTAGGTTGATTAAAGTTGGTGATTCTAGTATAACAATAATTTCTAAGCTAAATACTATATAATAAATTTTCATTATTTATAAAAATATAAAAATACTTATAAAAATATTTCACGAAGAACTTTTTGTTGATACATTGCGGCACTGATTTTTTACATGTCTGCCGATCAATATTAATGGCATTAATGGTATTAAAAAAGGGAAAGTGATGTGTCGATTGAAATTGCATAGCTCTTTGACCTGTGTTCTTTTATTCTAATTCTTACTGTATGAATCCTGCACTCAGCCAGGTGAAAGACTAAAAATTACTCCGCGAAAATAGCGTTAGTTTCGACCGCGTCATAAACCTGACCGAGGGCCGAACTCACAACAGCCCTACGTCGCCAAGTGGGTCTGGTCTATCTCATAGAGATAGGCCCAATGAGTCCATTTCCCAAGACTAAACAGTCTACAATACATAGGAACAGCGCCGCACAGACGAGTTCACACATCTACGGCAGTTCATAGGGAAGCTAACACATTGGCAGTGGCTCCTTTGGAGCGGGTCACAATACCGCCAATTTCTCGATCAGCCGAACCAAGCAACGAGTAACAGTATGAGGAAACAAGAAATACTCCACATTTGCTCCCAAACCTCTTGCAGACTACTTGACTAGGTATTTATCCCGGTAACAGTGTGAGGCGAGGTAACAAGTGTGGACCCGCCTTAAGATACGCCTTATTAAACGAGCGTTACCCCGCACGAACGAGCACGAATGAACGAAGGTTAGATTGTCTTGCCTTATAAAGTTACCAAAAGCTACTCAATAAACGATACATTTATGCATTTTGTATGGCCAGCGTAAAGGCACAGAGCGCGTTCTAATTGTATCCGTCTGTGTTAGTTCACATTTGTTAAATGTGAGTCCAGTTTAAGAAATATGACGTCAATCATTCCACGCCACTAGCACAAAAAAAAATTATGGCAATTTGGGTTGAATATTTTATGAAACTTTTATAAAAATAAAATATATTGTCACGTTTTATCGTTTCAAATAATATCAATTACGAGTGAACAAATTTATTAGCTGCATAAAAAATGGTCTGTTCCTCGTAGCAAAAAATATGCATCGTAATCGCGCATTAACGAATGCCTCGAATAGCTACATATATCATCAGACACACAAGCTTGTTTATAATCTATTGTATAATATTTCTTTCTGACCACAAAAACAAATTAAATGATTCTGATGTTTAAGCGATATCTGTCAAAAAATGAACAAGTACGGCCACCCTATGGGGGAATGGTAGCAACATGCATTATCCCTATGAAAGAGATAGTGTTCAGTAACACAGAAAACAGGGAACTGTACCGCAGGTGCGGTAACATGGTTTTAGACTAATAAATAACGAAAGTGACAAAAAGTGTTTTAATGATCTTGTGAACTGTCTTTTTCGACGTACCGATGTTTTTATTCTGAATTTTGTGATGATATTAGGTTAAATGAAGACTAATGGTTACACGAATTAAATAGTTCTTTATTCACGACTGGCTTCGTTGCCTGCTTTGTAGTGGTGGACAAATATCGATGGCACTATCGATCTTATCGATGGTTACTAATATCGAAAACTATGCATAGTACACTTTTACTATTGATAGTATCGAAAACGTGGGTTCATATTCGTAATGCCGCGAATATAAAAATGTTGGTAGCTATAATTGGATGATAGGCATTTGATCCATAGCTGACGATAGCGATAGTATTTTGTCATTAAACACTGTCTTTCTGTGTGATCTTACGTACGAAAGAATCTGCATTTTACACAATTTTATATCCTTGTTATTCTTTATATGTATATGCATATGTATATGTATATCACATTCCATCACTATAGATAACTATCGATGGTCGATGGGGAAACTATCGGAAACTTTCGCTAGTGCTGACCACCGATATTTTCCAACACTCCGTCGCATGGAGGCGCTCCTTCACACCGAGTCTCCAACAAAAAGAATTTAGTTTTAGTTTTAGTAGGTGAAAGGGGGCGCGATATGCATATCATATTATGTATCTTGCGTTGCGTACAACAAGCCTCCTGCACACGCAAGCAGTTTTGTAAGCTGGTTGAGTCTTCTTTCAAGAATTTCAGACCCGTTTGAGGCTACAGATATCAAAGGTATTCAACACGGAATCAAAGCTATCAAGAAAGATGCTTGATCGGAAATGTCTAAGGTAGTCATTAATTGTAATACAATGTAACGCAACATACGTAAATACCAACGCTGTGAAACTTCATTTGTCAGCAAAGGGACAGTATGGGTCAATGGTACCCGAATATTTGACGGTATTACTTGAAACAGATCCTTTATTAATTAACCGCTATCCGTTCAATGATAGGGAAAAGGCTGGTGGGGGGGGGGGGGGGGCTGGATAACGCGTATATAGCTTGCTGAATGCGCGATACAGAAAAGCGGACACACTGGCAAAAGGGATCGTTTGTGCAAATACACATGAAGCGAAAACGGATAGAACGGTAGACTGCGCGCAAGCTCCAGCTGCACATAATAAATGTGCGTTAAGCTATGCGCATGTGGACCAAAAGCATCGAGACTATGGCGAAAGCTAATTAACTCCCTCCGTTGGACCCATTGTTTGCTCAACTTCGTGGCTTCCATATTCTTCCGCACACCGATAAGCAGATAAGTCCAAGCGACCCCGATCGATCTGCGTTTTAGACTAAACTCACAACTTGCGGTAAACTTGTTAAGATGTTTGAGTTTACGATATGGATACCTAGGATTTAATTCACGGGCGCATATTGACGTATCGTGAACTCCTACATTTCCATGGGCGTGTAATCAGCTGGGGCACGAAGTCCCTTCAGCCTTGAGATTGATTCTTTAATGGCCATGACACTATTACCCTACGCCCTTTCGGCTATCAAGGTGGATGGGATGCGTAAGGACCCAAGAGAACAGTTCAAAGGTGAAGATGCCCGCTGCTTTGTTAAAAGCGTGAACGCTCGGTAGCAATAAACGTATAAAGCTGACGAGTTTGCTCTGGAAAAAAGCTCTGGAAAAAATACTGAGACAGGAATGTGCTACCCTTGGGCACCACGTGGGCATTATTTATTGTCAACCTTATTTACAATTATATTAACAATTGTATTGCTTTGCATGCTTTATTGTCTACAATTTAAATACAAATAAAGTACCTTTCATTTTGTTATACTAAACTAGTGCAATACAACTGTTGTGCGTCACAGCGTTGACGGTATATTAGCAACGATTAAATAACATGGACTTCTTGAAAGGAAGTCTTTGATGATAATGAGTGGACTGTACTGGTTGGGGGTAGTGTGTATTTCGGAAGAATACAGTTGAATTTACAAGCTGTGTAAGAGTATACAGTATTGTATGTATTGGCGTGAGTACGAATGCGAATACTGAACGAATGCTATACTAAAAGCTTGATAAAAGAAAAAAATATTCTGTAAGAGTGGTTTCGTGATACTAAGACCGACCCGTTGGTACTTGGACCGACTTTTTGGTTGCCTCTGCGTAAGATTGTTGCAGCATTTAAAATACTGTATGTGTCTTTTGATTGGTCTCCACTGTGTAGTGGTGAACAAGTATACGCGTACAGTTTTTACGAAACTTAAGGGTGTGTCCTGTGCACGGTAGCGGCAAAGGTACGCGAGGTTCCCTTATTTTCGATGGTCAAAAATACGGAACGTTTTAAGATACTGTTGCCTTGCGCGCGTGGAAACCAGGTGCTTCGAACGTTGAAGATTTTTTATTAGTAGGGTTTCTGTTAACAGTAGCAGTTAATCAGTCCGCTTGCTGTATGACGTGTTTTACGACTTACCAACAAGCTTTTCAAAGCATTTGGAACAGTTTCATTGTTGCATGTTCGATATAGCGTACTTTCACCGTATTCTTTTAAATATCTTCTGGATTGATAATGAGGTAAAGATTATTTTCTTATTCTTCCTTGTCCTTCGACGATTTCATGAATTGTTTGTTAGATACGATACTGTGACAAGAGAATGTGAAGAATTGCACGAAAATAATCTCTCTCTTTCGTTACCGTTAAATTAAAAAAGAACTCAAATCTTCGACGAATAGATATGAAATGATATGAAAACGAAAAGATGAAGACGTATTATACATTATTAGCAAGCTTTTACCATGGTTACAGCAGTTTAAATTAAATATGGGCAAAGTAATTACACTTTCTACATATTTGAAACGCGAATTGACTTTGGAATGACTTTTGGAATACAATGAAGATAACTTTGAATTTTACGCTTACATAATCAACTCAAAAGATTGATATCCATATACATATTTAATAGCTTCGGAGATATCAGTTCATTCATGAAGACAATTTTCTTAAAAATGAACTGATTAAGCTGCTCAAATCTTAAACAGTTTTGAAACTAGTCATTTCTTGTGGTCTACAATATATTTTAATACCAACTGTGTTAGATATGGAAAATTAACTAAAAATAACTTTTGTGTTCTTATTAAATTAATATATTTAATACACTTTGGAAAGAATGTCATTTCTCTATGAGGAACTCTCTTCGACTGACTGGAATACTCAAAAGAGAAGTGAGGTCCACTTATACCTTCGAATGCGTACTGTTTCATTTTGCCACCTAGACCCTTTTGACTAACCAAGTACAAGCCCATCTGGTCCTCTTATTATATTTATTAGTAAGACGTTTGTGAGAGCGTTGTGTTAATTTTTCCTCTTGCGCGATATATTTTATTTACTATCCCTACTTATAATCCAACAAACTGTATCAATGTGATATCGAGGCGCGAGACTAATTGATTTTATGTGCGGTGACCTGGGATAAACCTTGCGAAGTAACTTAAAATTTAGATAATATATGAACAGTTAGGAATTTTTACTTTTTCGGATGGCCTAATTTACGGTTCTCAATGTTCTTTCGAAATATACAGTAACGATCAATTAACGTAACGTTTTGGAAATGTGAATTTCAAAAAGGAGCTATGACATGACGGAGCGGATTCCTAAATTAAGGTCACATTCCTGCATTACATTCTTGCATACTCTATGCAGCTGCTTGCGGGGGATGTATGCAAAATTGTGGAAACCAATCTCATAGCACTCGCATGTTCCCACCGCTATCTGTCAGTCTTCAAGGACATACAACAGAATTTTTATCTTAGCCTTCAATTATTTTTCAGACTTGAAACTATTAAGTATTAATTATTAATTAGGTACGTTCCCCCCATTTCTTTGGACTGATTGTACAGCTTGAACTACGACTAAATGTGAAAGCAAAATGTGAATGTTTTGCTCCACAAAAATAAGTACAATGATGAAATGTGAAGATTGTATTTAGCTGTGTATATCAGGTTGCAGGATGTGACATGTCCATTTGAACATAAGACTGTTCTATAAATGCACTTATGTTAAGATGAAAGTATCGTTTCACTATAAAGTAGTAGAAGAAGAGTCAACGAAGAAGTCGTTGGCTTTCTACGTTTTCTCACTGCTGTATCAGCAACGTAGAGAATCATCTTTTGATTGAACAAACTTCAGAAGTTCCACATTTTATGAAAATGAAATTAAGAAGCCTATAATTAATTTGCAAATATCACTCGATTCAACCAACGTATACTTTTATTAATAAAGTGATAGGCAATGCAATTGCTGTCAAAGCTAACTATTTATTATATCTAAATACAAAAGTAAAATGAATATTTGCAAATGTTCCTTATTTAAGCAATTCAGCTTTTTATTCCTCAAGCTACCTGTGAAAGAACTAACTTGTCACTTGTATCTACACCGATCTGTAGCGCATGCACAAATTTGAAATATTTGTTCAAGGATGAAGATAGAGAAATGAAAATAATCAATTCTCTTGCATAATACGTAGATCCGCAATTTGCGGTGACTTCGTTTATTCGCATTAGTAAGAATCATTTAAACCTCGAATATATGATAATCTAGCGCTAGCTGCCTCGCTCTTTTGCAGACCCCGTTTCAATAAATCAGCATTTTTAAAGTAATTCCCTCTCATTAGAAATAGTCCTTGGACTTTGCTTCTAATAACGTACAGCATTGGCGAATATATAAATAAATCAAGAAGAATGAATACTTTTATTTCGAAAAGCACTTCATAATAATTTAAAAATAATTCACAGGAGCATTATTTTGTTGAACAATGAAGAAGGGTCCACTGAGATGTACTAAGAATTTTGTAATCTATTGCCACATTAAATTCAGAGAACTACTACCATTTAACCAGTCTTAAATCCTTGTATGGAATTTGCAAACGTATAAAGATTAAGTTTGAAGTCGGAATGACCTACCTCACATATGCACAGATAACGAGTTATAAAATAAAATATATTATGGTTTATTTAAAAGTTTTAGTTTAATATTTTCTTACAATTCCTACACGGCAGGTTTAATTATAAACTCATTAAGGCTCATAGAACATAGTTTTATTATTTTTGACTTATTTTCTCAAATACGAGTATAATCATCACCTTTCTGCTGCACCACTAGTTATATGATACTTTGCGCTTAAAAAATAACCGCTGTTTTTAAAATTTTGTAGGAAAAAGTGATTGATAAAAAGTTGACTTTTATTGCAACGGAAGGGACGTATCATTCAAGCTACAAGAAATTTTTGAAAAAATGATGTGATTGAAAAATTTCAATTTTTAACTTTTCTGGTTATGAATAACGATTACAAATGACTAAAATTTTATTGGTTATACATATCCATTATTAATGACCAAAATTGTTTTCGGTCATAAATAATCTTTACTGAAGACTAAAATTTTTTTTGGTTACGAAGAACCATTACTGAACTTATTTTTGTGACGAACTATATATTAGAATGTAAATGTTACAATAGTGTCATAAATGTTCTATCGAAGCATACACATACATGCGCAATCAGAATTTGTTTACCGGAGGCGAACACGTTTGCGTACTCGAGGAATATATACATATGTATAAGAAACTTTCAACCGGTTCATATTTGCAACAGAGCAGTAATTTATATAAAATTGAAGAATTTGTAAAATTTTTCTGAAAATAATGCAAAATCTTGACGACGGTTATTGAATTTTCCTACCGAAAAATTGTTTCTCTCATAATACACCACCCCCGACAGACATCATGTTATTAAAGATCTCAGATTTCGATAACAAATTTCAATACATTTCCTCACAATACAAAAGTTTATGTCGTAAAGAATAATTTCCTTTCTCCATTTTCGACTTTGTACACATTTAAATTAAAAGCAAGATCAATAAGTACTTTATACTACTAACGTTAAAATGCCGAGCATTCAATTTTTACATTAATCTTTCCAAATATATTGTTCTTTGGTTTTTTCAGTTTCCGCGTTGGCGGCCGACCATTTGCCGCAGTGAATAGTTAAACGAATTGGTATTTCGAAAGCCAATTAGAACGCGATACGTTGGGTTATTGGGGTGCATTGTTCCCGGAGCTGACGATCCAACATGAATTGAGGAAGGAAAAGTGTAGTACAGGGAACAGTTGCGAATGAAAGCCACGTGGCAACTTCAATAAAATAAAAAAATTAATAACTATATACAGTGGGTCAAATAAGTCTCCGTACACCTTGCTCTAACTAATTTACTGCACTATAACTAAAAATATGACGCATATGAATAAAAGTACCCTTAAGTATTTTCAAAAGTAACATATAAAGTGTTGGTATAATTAAAATTAAGAACCTTTGATGATAAATGAACTCAGAAGTAAAATATAAATGACAACTGAACAAAAGTTGGGCCTTGGGTACTTCTCTTATACGTTTTGGCAAGGAGGGAACAAATTTTGATGTCGTTGTAGGTTCAATTTTGCTCCACTCTTCTAATAATGCTTGTTTCAATTATTCCTTGTTCCGAACATTACAATTTTGAACACGTCTGGCTAGTTCATCCCATAAGTGCTCGATTGGGTTGAAATCGGGCGATTAAGAGTATGTATAAAGTTTAGTAGGCATATTATGCGACAACCATTCCTTAACTTTCTTCGCAGTATGCTTGGAGTCGTTATCCTGCTAGAAGATAAACCGCGCACCAAGATTTAATTTTTGTGCACAAGCATGCAAATTTTGTTTCAAAATATTTGAATACACACATTGGTCCATATTCCATTCAACAAATTGCAAGTTTCCCATTCCAGACGCACTCGTACACCCACAGTCAAGAACGTTGCCAACACCATGCTTCACAGTTTGGCAGAGATGCTTAGCTTCCATTTGAGTGTTGGGTTTCCTGCATACTGTAACTCGTCCATCCGAACTAAGTACCTTAAAATTGCTTTCATCGCTAAATAATACTGAATTCCAGAAGCTTATTGGTTCATCCACGTGAGCTCATGGAAACTTCATTCGTTTCTTCTTATTCACTTTACTAATAAAGGACATTTTCCTACGCTGCACACGACCGTTATATCCTGCATTTATAATGACAATACGGACTATTTCAGGCACAACTTCCACACCATAATCAGTTGCGATCATGATAGCCAATTTTGGAGCACTTGTTTTTGGATCGATTCTGATTGCTTCTAAAATTGTACGTGGACGAAGAGCTTCCAATTTTTGTGACTGACCGCTACGTTTTCGATCTTCGCAAGACTTTGTCTTCTTCTATCTATTTATGATATTTTGTTAGCAATTTCTCGAAGAGACTACATCGAACAAGCATGGAATTAAAAGTGGATCTCCTAAAAACCAACAAATATAATTAACTGTTCAGGCGATTTCTTTCAAGACGTGGTAGGAAGATAGACCCTTAATAGAAGGGAGCAAGTTATCTTAAACGAGATCTAGATTGGTGACACGAAAATCACACACGACTTCCTCCTAAAGAAAACACGTCAACGTCAGTATAGCAAGTGTCCGTGTCCCCTAACTCTCGAAACATAGTGATATTCCCTAAAGAAATTGAAGCTGCTCGAACTTAGATCAAACTATCCAAATCATTAAAAGAATCCTTCCGTAATACTGAAAATGTTAACTGTTCCGTCCTAAAACGGGCCGTACTAGGAGACGTCGAGCGCGCGGTCCTCAGGCCCAGGTCAAGGGATTATCGAGGACCAGTTAACGACACTGCTGAACCATAAACACCATACCTTCCAAAAAGGCGGCTAGCAATCGGCACAAGGAAAAACTTCCACGCGCAGATGGCTAGCGCGTTTTATGACGCGCAAGTACTAAGACTGTTTTTGAGGAAATCGTCTTACATCCTTAGTCAAGGAGCTACACGCCTTCAGATAATCCACGACCTCAACAGTCAATTGCATGCGTCATAAACGTGGACTTCCAAAGGGGCCTCGGAGCTTGGCCCAGCCGACATCTGGCAGCTTCTAGTTGTTATCGAAAACAATAATAAAGGAGAATAAAATTATTAATACCACGATAAGTAAAAATTGTCCAAACCATATCGTGTTTGGTGTCATTGTAATCAGCAGACTGTAACAAACACTTTGGCAAAATTTCGTTTAAAACGGACCAAAAATGAACAAGTTTTAATCTTAACTTTTATTGCGTTAGTATTGTCTCACGTACGTGGGTATTTAAACTTGCTTCTTTCCTGGAACGCTGCCCCGTATCTCGGCTGCCACAACATCAAAGGGAACCCGAACTCACTCGAGAATCGTGTCTGCACACGATTAGTGTTCACATTCGGTCCCGAGCGAGGTACACTAATCGAGATATTACTATAGTTGCTTCGTGTTTATGTATACTATTATCAATTTTAACATTATTATGTTAAAGCACGTTTCTATTTCATCAAAGACACGTTAAAGTTATCTAATTAAAAGCACATAGAAAATAGAATTGCCAAGTGTAAGTTTTAAGAGACGCGTGCCGCTTGCGACTGCCTGTGTATGCGTGTGTGTATGGTGAGTGACGACGCGACGTTGCCGAACATCGTCGATGACCGGCGTCCCGACGGCAGTTCCGCTGCAGCGTTCGAGGCAAGAAGTCTTTTGTATCTACTGATCTAAATATACTATCCCCTTGTTTTTAATTAATACGGTGTTCACATTTATTCATTCCCACGCAAGTGACAAAAGAAATTGGAATTAACGGTAAAATCAAAGATTTATATTAATCCTGATGTCAGCAACCGAAATGTATAACGTTGTTCAATATCCTGGGTACCCGACTGCCCACTTTCAGAATTCGTATAATAAACGCATTTTATCACAGGTAAATCTTAATCTTACTAATTTATACACATTGTGGGCTTCGTAACGGGAAAACGTGGGCTTCGGCGCCGTTCGGAACGTTTCTCTAATTGTTACTTGTTTCGTCGCGTCCCTAGCAATTAGATTTCCGCCAAGAAACGTTGAACGTGGTGACGTCCTCGGGCTCCGATCAAGGGGTTACTGATTGTGAGTACAAGGGAACACTACAAAGTTCGTACCGGCTGTGCTGCTATTGTTTAGACATTGGTTTTTATTCGTTTAAACATCTCTGTAATTGTATAGCAGTGTAAATACTTTTATTTGCCCAATAATGCATGATATATCTCATATTTCTACAAGCCAACACCCGGATACCCCTGTTACTGAATAACGACTACAACTTTGACTCAGACATTTTTGAGGTTTAAGGACGAAAAAAAGATGGAAAAGATATCAGAAGTTATTTTCTGGAAACTTCGCGCGTTTGGTATAGAGGACCGGTAAGGTAATAAGACTCCAGTTTCCGTTAAACTGTTAATTACTTTATTAATATAAAAGGTCGACACACGACAACTCTCTGAACAACGACTCTCACCCGACACGCGATACTCTCAATTAAACTCTGCAAACGATTCTCTCTACTCTCAATCAGTTCTCTTCTACTCTGCCAACGATTCTCTCTACTGTGCCCCGCGCACGCATCGTCCACTCTATATATTCTTTCACTCTTAGTTTCTCTCTCATTATATTCTTCGTTTGCGCTCACTCTTTTGGGATACACCCCGCAGCCATTCCTTGGCGACAGTCGGTCGCGTCCACTCGAATCCTTGGGTCGGTGCACCCTCCGATCACACGATCTTCTCAAGAACTCAGCTCCAAACACATATCTTTCACACCTCGGAATCATTTTAAACAGTCACGCAGTATTTCCAATCGCGCGGATATTTCGCTTCTAAAAGGTTCTAATTGCGACGATCCTGAGGTCTTCAATAAAATTTGCACAAAGTGTATTCAGGTGCACACCCAAATATCGAATTCACATAAGGGTTAACTCTGTACGCGGGAGCCACAGGCAGTGGTCAGTAACAGAAAGTTTAAGAGCTAAGCGATACGATGAAAGAACATAATTATGGAATATTTATAGCGTACAGAGTGAGGTGATACGCGATATAAAATGTCACGTACGGAAATTGCTGATACTCATATGTATAAACTCCTGTTCTAAAATTTATTTTGCCCGTCAGCGTATGGACATAAATTATAATTTGCAGTAGGAGTTCGATCAGCCGGTTTAATTGGGAGACAGACGAGCTGAGTAAATTGAGACCCAGCGGATAATAAAGACCTGATAGCAAACGATTAAAAACGTATTCTGTGTACACAATTGTCCCTTTGTGTGAGAGGAAATGCGTTTCTTTCGTTAGAGAATGTATATTTACATATTGGGGTGATGTTTATTTAATAAAGAAGTTTTACGTCTATCTTTTCACAGTCCACCCTGTCAACGTGTTCACCCTTATAAGTAAGTAATATAATATTTTTTTCAATTCTTCTCAGTTATTATATTAGGGGCTGTGTTTTTCTAGAAACAGATAGAATTTTCTTCTCGACATCTTATGATTTTTAAACACATTTATTTGACATTGGAATAGTATAACCAAGTAAATTTCTGAAACAGCAACTTTCAAGAATGGCCAATTCATATTTATGAAAATAATATCATTAAGCCAACAAAGACGATTTCATAACGCCAAGATATTTTTGTTGGAAGTCTCCAATTTTGTTCTTCATGTGTGGCATGTGTTTTGCTGTTTTGTTCATTATTTCATTCTTGATACAACGTTGCCGTACAATCCGACTCTCAGATTTATAGAGAGTCCAGTATTATATAAGAATTCGACAATCAAGATCTTAAAAAGCAGGGACCAACTTCCAAAGCGTTATGAAATGTAATAAAATTTTAATCAGACCCGTTTTTCAGCATAGAGAACAAAATCATATGGTGCTCCAATAATATTTTAGAAGTTGAATTTTAAGCACCATCCTAACACGTATACCTCGTTACATTGTTTTTATTGCAATCAAGATTGCATTGGCAAGTGCTCTATCGTGTCTACTTTCCAATAGCAAGAGGGTTTTTTAAAAGGGGCGGTGGCATACTGTTAGTGAGTCCAAGGCCGTGGATAATCGAGACTCTGGATAACAGATGCCCCAGATGATTGACACCGCGGATAATCGCGACCCAATTAATCCATACAGCGCTGTGTAGAGCCGCAAGGAGAGAATGAAAAGTAGTAACTCGTGACGTAGAGGCAGTCCTTACACAAAATATAGTAAAAAATGTTATATATTCGAAAAATAACAACAAAGAATATAAAATATTTATTTAAAACGCATAATGGTATTAAGACGAAGGCACCGAAAATTATATTAAAATTATACTAATTATCTCTTACTTATAAATGACAAGTATCAAAGCGAGTGCTCCAAAGATAGAACGGGGAAACGTGCCCATGCCAGTGGACGCACGAGACGAATATCTATGTATATATTAGATTACACAAATATATATTAGTATTGCATATTTATAATATGTACATTGAAATATTTTATCAGAAGAGTGCAACGACAAAACACTAATTTACAAAATGCTTTTTACTTTTATATAAAATACTTTTTGGTCTGTTCGAATACTCACGCTACTCACTGAACGAGCCAGCAAAAATACTTTGGACTGATACAAAGGGTGTGACAAACGGCTGACTGTGACAGAGCAGTGTCTCTATGAACTCAAACAGAAACAGAAGGTGTGTAGAAAAAGATTACTGCCAGGTATTTTTCGTGGTCCTTGCTACAGCAGTTAATGGATGAACACCGTAATTCGATCTCCATCCGTTATATAATTGCGAAACTTCAAAGCGATTCGTCTATTAAATTTTGGGAGCTTTGCGTCACGTATTATACGTTACGAATTTTTGTAACAAAATACTACTATAAAGATCTTCATCATGGCGCTTAGCCATCATGGAAGTCAATGTAACAAAAACTTCCGTTTCCAGGTCCATTGGGGGTCATGGTATCTAGATTCTTGACTCGCTCCCAGGTATGTTATAATGTGATGCAATCAGAAGCTCACAGTCCTCTTCCAGAGGAATAAGAATGACCTGGACGTCTGTGAAAATATGGAGTTGGCCAAATTGCTGTATAAGTTACAATATAAGATACCTTGAGCTATTCCACTGTTTCTCAACTATTTTTCTAGCTTAGACATATTGTACATTGAAACCATTTTGTCAGTATAATCGTACACGGAGTACAGTGTGAAGCTTATAAAGCATAATTGCATTATCATGCGAGTGAAAATGTTTGAAATGGTATGGAATAATATCGTTAAAGGAATATTTCTCCCGTATAGGGCACCGCAGAGTGTACTACATAGATCTACGACACAAAATGCCAACTGTTCCGATATTAGATTGAAGTCACCTTCTTTTCACTCAATTCATTAAATCGCTGAAGCTCCATTCGGAAAAGTAACAATGGACTGGTAGCGTAGCCGGCTAATACAGCATCGAGCCATTTTCATTGATTGAACGAATCGATAATTGGTATCTCGGAAGCAAATTAGAGTGCCGATTGAGGTAGCTGTTGAAGGTGCATTGTTGTCGCGGTCGTCGACGGACCAATAGAGGATACAAGCAACTGGACTGGCCAGGCAGAGGGTCAGGCAGAGGGCCAGGCAGACGCGAGTAAATGCGAAGCTTGCTGTTTGCTTCACCACGGCGTTCGATTAATTTCTCCGGCAAAGCCTGCGGGCTCGAAGGGCATTGACAACGATTGTTTTCGGCTTTGTCGATCTCAAAACCGTGCAAACGTCCAGCAGTCGCTCCCGTGTGTTTCCTAATTAAACTACCACTAAGGCGGAAGAGGTCTCACCAACCATACAAACGACAAACAGCTTTCTGTATTTGCATCAAATCACGTATATCTTCTTGGAACACCATTTTCATTTATTGTCCTCTTTATCATTACCAAGCTACTCTAATTACCAAATTGCCTAATTAACCAAGTCCTCTAACACCATTGCAATGGTGTGTATATCTTTGTTGATACTTTTTGCGCTAGATTTGAAGAATTGATCGAAGTTATTTTACGGTATATAATTTTTAATGGATTAAAAAGTTTATTGCGGCACATATGTGGATGTGCATGTAGATATCAATGCGAACACTACCACTGATGTATGTTGTATCTACTTCACGAAAATTTAACGCGAGTTTTCTCCAATCGTATCGGAGAACCCTGTGTTTTAGCAACAAGAATGTTGATTATACAGCGTAAGATAGTAACTATACTTTTATTATGTATTCCTCTTTTTTTATATTTAGGTATTATTATAGCTATCACGCTGTACCACGGCATTTGCACATGTCCCTGTACCTCTTCCTCGGTATTCTACTTTTATACTGTATACATATACATTACATATACAACGATGATGACCACAGCAGCGACAACATTTATGTGTACGAGAGAATAGAATTAACATTTGTAACAAAACCTGATATTCTATGAAAGTACTCACTGTCAGCCAATTCGATGATCATCTTATTTTTAGTGTTACAATAGTTTATGAAGAGTTTCACACAATTATAAGGTCATCGAATGCCACAAGCATTTTAAATTATGATTTTGATAACAAAGTGATGTATTTAAATATAATATACATATTATATCTGTGATGCAATTCAGTTGCTATTTTAACTTTCACATTCTACGCGCCCGCAGTAATTACCTATAACATTAGTTAAATTATTTTGGAAAAGAAACAAAGAGACTCCGCATCTACATGCTTGCTATCGTTTCCAAAGAAGGTCAAACTACAAGTAATTGCAAACAGCGTTAATTTTTTATTTAATGAAATGTTTGTATACTTTTTACCAATTTTAACAATGATAACAATACACTTCTTGCATGCAGATTTTTTATCACCAATAGACACATTTTTTTTTATGCGAGGTGGAAATCTTCGAAAGACAGGAGGAATCTTCCTCCCCCAGGACAGGAGGTAGTGCCGGATTCTTACCGGCTAAAACCACCTTGGTCACCATCCTCGGGCGCTGCGGGGCAGCCCCGTGACCTCTAACGTATGAGAACAATCCCATTTCTGAAAACTGTGGGAGCAAAAGGCTGTTGGAAGGAAACAATAAAAACGATGAGCGATATATATAAAACAATACTTTAATAAACAATATGTCAGGACTACTTCTAACGATGTACAATGCACGAAAGAATACGAACGAGTTCCAATACACGAATGAATGCATTCCGCTCCACGACGATCGTCTCACCCGATCGTCCTGCCCAATGGCGACGCACAGCCTTTGAGATGATTTACATTAGACACCAACCGTCGCGGTATAGCCTCACGCGCTAATGTAAACCATGATGGCCCGAGGCAGACCACACGTCTTATGTAAAACTCCTACAAACGATAACTTCCGGTGCCACCCCGCGCCCATGCCCTTAGGCCCAATCCTCGGGAGAGCTCACTTAGGACCCACTGATACACCAGCGCGTCCACCCGCGCGGGCCGCATCCGGGACAACCCGGGCCCCCACTCGAGTCGTCTGCGGCCACTGACGACCCCGCAGGTTTCGGGAAGGAAGTTCGCCTCAAGGGTCCAACGCTCGCCCCCCCCCCCTTGACGGTGCCCCTACCCCCGAGGTAGAGCTCATACGGAGAGACCAGTGGTCACCCTGGTCGACGAGACGGCAGCCCGACGGACCGGGACTCTGCAGCGAAACGCTGCCGCCAAGCCAGAGCCCCGTTAGCCACCAGTACGAGACTGGTGCCCAGGTCCCACCACGAGAAGGTGGGGATGGCGCATGTTGCGGTTCGGCTGAAGTGCAAGGCCTAACCAGCAACTTTGGGACCCGTCACCAATAGACACAAAAAAAATATTTGGCCCCAATTTCTTGTACCAATATTTTCACACCTTATACCAAATGAAAGCTAATGTATACAGTCTTTGTAAAAATCACTAATTAAGTATTAGCCAATATTGCATAGTAACATAATGTAGAAGTTATTTTCTGCAAACTTCACATGTTTCGAATAGAGGCCAGTAGGGTAATAAGAATTCAGTTTCCTTCAACTATTAACTAACTTTTTTTAATATACAACGTCGACACACGACAACTCTCTAACAATAAACGACTGTCACGCAATACTCAAAACACTCTCAATTCAACTCATCTCTTAATACAACTCTGTTCTACTCTGCCTACGGTTCTCTCTACTCTGCCACGCGGACGCATCATCCACTCTATCTATTCTTTCACTCTTAATTACTCTCTCATTCTATTCCTCATTTGCTCTCACTCATTTAGGATACACACTGCAGACATTCCTCGGCGACGATCGGTCGCGTCCACCCGAATCCTTGGGTCGCTGTACCCTCCGTTCACACGATCTTCTCCAGTACTTAGCTCCAAACACATATCTTTCACACCTCGGAATCATTCTAAAAAGTCACGCAGTATTTCCAATCCCACAGAAATTACCTTTGTTCTATTACTAAAAAGATGTAATTAAATTTCAGAATAATATTTGGCAAGATGGGAAGACTTCGCAAATAGGTTTCTGGTTAATTATGCAGCCTATTCGCGGTATTGTGTGTACATGAGAAAACAGTCCAGAATCTGTTGAAGTATCTGATTATTTACTCGGATTACGTGCATATGTGTTGGGTGATGCATGTCTCTATTGGTTGTGGAATTGGATATTCAATAGCAGGGCTTCCGAAAATGTCCATTAAAGCTGAGCCAACATAAAATCCGCCTTCGAGGTACCTCTGAAAGCTCTAATAACATTTCTGATATTTATATTAAATTATATGTATACATGGGGCTTCTAATAAAACAAAAGAACATACCAAACATATACATCGATTTGCGGATATGATTCATTACGTTGAGACTACTATCCCTGTTCCCCATCAATAATACACACACATGTAAACTTATAAAATAAACCTGTGTATCTAACACAATATTAATTTCATTACAATGCAAATATAACATAAAACTATGCATGTACATACACTATGTGACGTACTAGGGAAAATTCTCAAGCATCGAGGTATGTATAGAGCCAACAAGATTTTGTGAATCGTAAGCACTTACAATGTGTATATCATCTAGACGGTTGGAAAAATATGCCATGAACATTATAATACCTATAAGTATACACATATTATGTGTATAATACTACTATGCAGTTATGATTCCACTTGTCTTGTATCTCTAAAGTTTAGCAATAATAACAAAAATACCCTCTTAGTATTGTCGTCGAATGGCACAAGATGAATTATTGTTGACCGTAATTTATTCAAGCTTTAGTAGTATCATACATAGTTACAATATTTTACACATTCGGTTGTGTTTCGGTCCAACACCGTAGAGCCGTAGAGAGTTACGTACGGAGTTAAAATCGTGAGTGGGGAATACCTTGGGACAGAATTTAGAAGTCGCGGTCACATGCCAAAATGTGGCGTTAAAGTGCAGCCTGGGAAAGAATTTGGATGTCGCGGGTTATGTACCCAGATATTTAAATGACCGGCGTTGCTATTTGCTAAAAAAAAATTAAATACCGAAATGCAAATAAATGAAACGTCTGGTGCATGTTTTTCCTGTTAAATCTGATGGACATGTTAAAATATCATGTATTCAAGCTTGTCCGTTACGACCCGGGGGTGATCCAGAACAACCTAAAGTGATTTTGTGAATTGTAAGTGTAGCATTGTAAATAATTGGATAATGTACTCTATTTTATTAACCGGATATTAAATCGAAGAAATGCGCAAAACTGTTTTATCGAATGGTCTGCCTGCATTACTAAAAGGTTTACCCTTAAGTGTTCGTCGGGCTACGTGGTATCAACGTAGGTTTCTGAATTGCACCACTCTTCGTCTCATTACTGTGACATATGTTACAAAAGAGAGAAAGCCATGTTTGGCTAAATTGTACATTCCATTTCGTGTATAACTTGGAAATATATGAAGGGTACATCTACATACAATATCACTATATATTTGCTTAGAATGTTTATCTTTAGATAGGAATGGTCCAGGATCATTTTGGTTCTTCTCTTCAAATTGCTGCTCTATAATGACTTTGTTAGTAGCGCATAAAATTTTGAACTTCAACCCCATTTATACAAAAGTCAAGTGACGCCTAGGTATAAACCGTGTCGTAGATTGTGAAGTTCTCGTAGAATAAAATAGAAATTTGTTTTTAATGGCTTTTGCGATGCGCTTTGATAGAAGACTGAGGGCCTGGAAGAAACTTTACGTCGTTGCTAAAGTTTCGACCTTCAACGCTCGTCGGGGCAGCTACTGTTGTATCCCTACCTGAGGCGAAGTGAGCCGCCCTGCAATAGGAGGAAAATTGCATTGCCTTTGGAAATGTTAGAGTTAGTTGGAATTAAAAGCAACTAGATCTGCAATAGATAGATCCTCAATCCACAAACTTTTAAACAGACATTTCACAACGTTAAAGATTATGGCTGACTTTTGACACAGTTTTCTTTTAGCTTTCAAAGTTTGCTTCTCTCTAAAGATTATCGCGTGGCTGGAATATATAACTATTTTCCAGTTACAGCATCTCATTAACAGTGGTACTCGACAATGTACATATATGTAATAGTAACTTGAGCCTTATCGGTCAGAGCCCGAGTTTATTAAGATTTTGAACTTGTTTTGTAACGGAGTCTGCAATACGCAATATTGTAGGTGCTCCAGAACAATAAATCTGAGAAAGCTGTTGCTTTTTAAATATTCAACCTTGATCCTATAATGCCTTACCTTGGGGGGGGGGGGGGCGGCAAGTTTCTTGGGCTAGGTTTGTAAAGTTACCCTTGAGGAGTCGTTTTCCTTGAGGCAGTTCATTTACCAATGACTTCATCCCTAACTGGACCCTATTCATTGTTTATTAATTGCTGCATTTGAAAATATGGGAGTTGTTTTAATGAGCGAGAACGTTTCTTTGCTACATCCCTCGGAAACTGATTTTTTCTCGACCGATACTAAGCATCTGCAAAATGAAATGTATTACTTGGAAGCATAGCTTGTGAAGTATGCACTTTTAAATCGTATCCTGGCTGCCTGGCTGTATCCTCAATGTAGAAAAACGGACACCTCCTGTTTTTGTAGAATTAACTTAATTGCCATTCTAAACAAAAAACCAACTTGTTACTTATTCAAATGGTTTTTACGCCTATCCATAAACAGCAGGCATATTGTAAGCGTTGGCTGGATCGGGTGTCGCTGTAAGGCCCTTATCGTTGTTTGCGGCAGGCCTCGGATTTAAGTGATCTTTCGGGCCGATTTTCAGAGGCAACGCCTCCTTTCCCCTGCCGCACGTCTTGGCCCCCGCGATCGCCTAGCGGTTCGAAGCTCCTCAGGCGCGTAGCAAATGAACCATGGGTCCATGGGACATGGGACGATGTGGAATCCTATTGATACGAGTGTCGCCCTAATGCGACCCGCGCGGTTCATATGCTACGCGCCTGAGGAGCTTCGAGCCGATTGGCGATCGCAGAGCCAAGACGCGTGGTGGGGGAAGGAGGCGTTGCCTCTGAATCCTTTTTCGAGAGGCAGTCTTGTCGAAGCCACAGTGGAATAAACAGAGCGCTATTACTTTACTCCAGAGAGCCTACATTTATTGAAAGACCCTTCCATCCTAAAATATCTAGCAAATCATTTTTACATAGTCGACTCTCTACGATGTCAGCTCCACAAATAACGTACGAGCTTGAAGAAACAACGACACCAGAGCAGAAGCCAACTAGTGCCACTTCCACGAGTATAAACGAGCAACGGCATGTGCATTCCATCGTTAAACATTCAATTTAAGGATAAAGCTTGTTTGTGTTCGTGCCTGCTGATAGCACATGGATGTACTATTGGGCGTTAAGCCGAATTTACACTGTTCACTCTGTTTCAGGAACGGGGTACCTTCAAGTTTAAAAATAAAGTGACCGGTAAATTATCATGTTCGAAATGTTGAACAAAATGAACATGGAACGTACTGACACGGATTGTACATCTGTTCAATGCGGTTGTCAATTCAGGATGACTCATCTAATTTGAATACGTTTAAACACGAACCTTGAGCATTCAAAGCTAAATGTTCACAAATTATTATTTCAACATCATTTACCTCGGCGCTATTTTTAATTGAACCAATTTGATTAATTATATATAAATGTATGTACCGTAGTCCCACAACTACATTGTTCCATTTTGTTGTCCATGTGTAAATTTGTATTAGCGTTAGCACGATGCAGCATCGAAACCTTAATTATATTGCACAATTTTCTGTTGTATTGAATTATTAATGATACTGGCCGTTTAGCTCATTGTTTCCGTTAGTAACTATCACTATAGTCAAAATTGTCTTTCTAAAGCGTAATATTATATATAAAAGCCTTGTTACACTTTTGTCCTATGGCCAACCGTTCAGTTGTTACATGAAACGACACATATCGTGAGACACCGTGTATTTGTGGGCACTGCACTTAAATTACAATTTTAAAATCAATTCGAAGGGGCGCTGCAAAAACCTCGAATGGTTCTGCATTTTGCACACTAAAATCTTGAAATATCTTGGATGCATTTTATCGACTTCTTTTCTTGTATAGGGATGTCATATATGCAGAACGTCTCGTAGTTTTTGCAGCTTTAGATGGCTGCATTATGGAAAAGGCAGCATTGTCATGACAATAGTATTGCATCGTCTCTGCTTTACATCGAAACAAGTTACCTTTAAAATTGCGGTACATCCCGAAAAGAAGTGATACTTTGTGCAAATAATACCTCGAAAATGTAGCATTAAATGTTATTATACTGGGTTTCATTTTCCAATTTGAATATTCATTATCTGCGTGTACACTCGACTTTGGGTAATTTGTTTGGTTACTCGACGGTAACTATTAATCATTATTTCCATTCGTGCTTGTAAACAACTTCAGCGTTTGGTACAGTTTACAGTACCGCAACAAATTTCAATAATATATTTATATTATGAGTTTTGAAATTGCATGAAATGTTATCCTTGTTGCAAACAAATTATTCCATAGCGAATTTAAATATATGAATCGATAATACTATATTCAAATGAACCCATGTTGGATTCCGGGGTAAACGAAATCGTGTGCAACAATTACTTTTGCAAAGAGGTTTTATATAAGAATACCGTGACGAGTTTGCGCGACAGAGTGATGGTATGCGTCGTGTCCAAAACTATTCTAAGTACAATTGCTATTCCGCTATATATATATATATATATATATATATATATATATATATATATTATGAGTTTTAGGGGGGAATGCTGAACTTACAATTAGCCCTTGTTGTGTCGCCTTAGCCAACGCGGAGTCTGGCCCTTGGCAGTAGTCATATCGCTGACTACTACCTTGGTGCATAATATTGACTCTGACTAGGCCAGGATCCGCGGGCCTTACATATTATCGGTGACTCAAGGGCTGGTCATCCAACACCCATATTCTACGTAATTTCAAATCATATATCCTCAAAAACAAATCTTCTATGAAAGAATTTCATTTTATATTTCCGATTTACATTCTGCTAATGAACTACACAATTTATTTACCACGTGCCCATTCGATAGCTAAGGACTAAATGTCAGATTAAGTTGCATCTTACCTGGGTAGATTAACATCATTTAACCTATAGTCGCGTTATCAGTATCACTACGATTACACCCAATTTTTAAGGATACATGTTATAACGTTTGTAAGCACAATGTTTGTCGACTTACATATGTACATATGTAAGTACGTATGTACATGTTGTGTTGGAATATTTGATTGACTGCAAAATGCTGCAAGTAAAATTAGTTTGCAATTGCTAACTCATTGTCAGCCAAATTAAATGGAATAACGCTCTACTATAGTTGGTCTCAATGGTCGCTATATCAACATCAAATATTTAATTTGCACGATGGAAGTGGAAAGTGCTCTACATACTAATACAAGTAATTGACCAGAATAGTGTGTGATGATTGCGTGAAAGAAATAACCTACCCGCATAATTTTTGTTTACTTCTGGATAATCTATAATCGATTTGGTCCTCAAATTTTCTATCAATTTTATATACTTTGAACATTTATAGTATGTCAAATGACCAATATCTTGAAAGAAGTTTTTGCGGTATGTAATGACTTTTAACCCTAACAATATTATACAATTCTGCACGTTCAGGCTTAGCGGTTCCAGATATCTGTTTACTGGGCCAAAATTAAAAATCCAACCAATAGTTACAGAATACACATGTATATTCGTGAGTTTTCAGTATGCAGAACTGCAGTACAGTCGTTATGGCGTAAACCCCTAATGTAAATCAGAAGATTTACAAAAATCTCACTGTAAGCTTCGAATTCTCCTTTCAAGTTTTATTCTAAAGACTATTATGTTGGGTCTGCCAATCCATTGTTTATTGTCCCTGCCGTGAAGAATTATCTATATAATTAATATTAAGTGAATTCAAGGGCAATAGTAGTCATTATCGTTTCCCCCGACAATTTCCTATTGTCTGAAATCTTAATAATTTCATGCCAACAGAAATTCCGATTTTTGTTTGTAGTAAACTGATTAAAGTGTTTTCTCGTGAGTTCGATAGCTTCGAAACATTTGGGGAACAAATGACAAGTAAATGATATAGTACGATGTGGCTATGTCCCATGCCTAAGCAAATTGAAGCAAATGTCTTGCGACAATTTCGGCATGGGAAGTCTAACACTGACATATGTATAATCAGTCGATGCGTGGTCACCATACAATTACATCATCAGAAACAAAAATTAATATATCTCCACACAGCTGACGTTTTTAGCTTGCCACAGAAATGCGGCGGGCTCTACTAAAAATAAGGGCGACTGATATACCGAATGAATTATTTCAGAACATATGGCTATTATACTTTGATGGAACTGGTAAAAAAATAGTGCATTATTTATCGGTGAAAGTTGGGAATTGAACTACATTCTTAAAATATGTAGCAAATATGTGGTTATTAAAAATGTACATACTTACACGTATTTAATTCGAGCGAACTGTGACGGTAATGTAACTGGAGCACATTATTAATTAGAGCGTATAAACTAGCTCGCTTCGCTATGGCTAAAAATGTACTATTGCTCATCGGCGTTGACGCGTTTTACGAAGGACCTGTCCATTAATAAGAAGGTCTACCAAAAATAATGTCGCGTCGCTGTGGGGTTCCTCTACCCATGTTCATTTATGCTAAAGGCTAGGCACCAAATTTACTGTTACATAATCCAAACATAATATATGATATACTTACAAAGGCGTGTAATTTTGTTAGAAAAATTCCGATATACTGAGGCGACAAACGAAATATACATTCGGGACTGGAGATTGTTAGCGGATGTAACGAGCAGCGATAGGTTTCATCACAGAGGTTATTCAGCTGGATGGGAATGCCGTCAGCATGGTTGTCGTTGAGAATCCAATCAAGTAGTCGAACATAGTGCGCCTTGATGATCCCAATAATAACCGACCATTTAATTTCGATCAATGATAGATTGCCCGAATCACTGATCACCAATCGCTTGCTTCCACAAGATTCGAGTTTGAATCCGTAATCACAGTCTATAATTCTTGTGCTTGAGTACCCATTAGGCGGTTCAATATGAAATGTCGATATTTTCCAGAAGGAATGGAATTCGTTTATTACATTGGAGTCAATATTTTATTTGCCAAAGTAAGTGCCGTTTGATTTTATGGCGTTTTGCCAACGCGATTCCAACAAAAAATTGCAGAAAATTTCTCCCGAAGATGGTTTAACTTTTGGATGGCATAGATTGAGGTCTATTCTTTAAGTTCTTCTCTTCAGAACGACGTTTTGCGAACCATCATTACGAATAATTGTATTATGTATAATATTTACATAGAAAGGAAAAAGCAAATGAGAACTTAATAAGAATTTTATTGGTTCTTACGCGAAAATTTAGAATATTTCTACACTCCTTTAATTACACAAACGATCATGTTTCAGTTGTTTAAAAAATCTATTCGTACATATATAGAAGAGAAAAACCACATTGCCGAAAATATATCAATGAAGACTGAACATGATCCGTGCTCAAAAACTAAATGATTTTTTACGAAGAACATTACCCACCTGTGAAAAAGGTGGGGAACGTATTGCAGTATTTAATTATAGCATTCAATTATTTAAACTTAAATGCATACAGAAATTGGAACACCAAAAATAGGACAATAGACAAAAGTTCAAAAAGAGCTTTGAAAGAATAATCGTAATGATTAACAGTTTGGTAAACAGCATTTTATTATACACAGCTTAATTATAGGCATAGAGAGGAATAGAAGAAATGGAAAAGACTGCAAGAAAAATACGTAAGATACTTATGAAGCTAGAACTAGATTTCAACACACCGCCGTACCTAAATTTGTAACTGTAGTAACTACATATAAACTGCCTCACGAATCTTTTCACAATGTTCGGTCGCGGAAACCGAACACATCGGCGGCCGTCGCTGCTGAACGGGCTGGTTTATGGCTGGGCTGTCCTGAGTCGGGCTACGTGTCAACCAGATGACGAAAAGCCCCCGAGCATGCCATAAAAGAGCTCCCAAAAATATTCCACAAACTTACCACCTTTGTGGTAACTCCTGCCGTGGAGGATAGAAAAGCCGGCAGCGAGCCGCGGGAAAGGCCAGACAACGCCAGACATCGAAAGCGCTCGAAAGACAGAACACGAAAGAACACGAATACGATGCACTACGAACGCGTCGGGTCGCGGCGCGTCGGTGACAACAAGGTAAAACGCGAATCCTATTATCTTACATTCGGCCATCGCGGCCATCTAACCAGGCTCGAGTGATAACGTCACGGGAGTCAGCCTGCGCACGATACATCATCGTCGCGATACAGCGAAAGTGGGATTACGACCGTACGAACTTCCACCTGAGAATTGTGGTGCGCAAGACGCAACAGACGGTTTTAATGGGCACATTACGTATTCCATTTCCGCCAACATTCCAGATTAAACTTTTAAGTTTGCTACCTTCAGGGACTTACTTTTCTCGAATCAGTACGTTGAATAGATGCGTTCTGAAAATTGTAATTAAAATAATAAAAAATGATTCCAATTAGGGCAACAATAATTTTTTAATATTTTCTAGTCTTCTTTTATTGTTTTGTGCTGTAATTCCTTTAATTACGAGTTTTGTCACCATCGTAATACAGACAACTATGTTTCTTTGCCGCAAAGAATTATCGTATTAAGAGAAACTTGCGCAACGATTGTTGATTCAGTCATAAATAATGATGGTTCTGAAACTGTTAAGCTGCTCATACTGCTCACTGCAATTCAAGGCCAATGTTTTAAGCATCAGCTTGTTTAAATTTTGAAGCAAAGTCTTGATTCAATCACTGAATAACGTAGCGTGTTGCGCAAAGCCTGTACAAGTATCGTAACACTATGTTTGGCGATTAACACTGCCGTGTCAATATGGCTGTCGTCTTATAATATCTCTGCCTTGCTACTGTCACTTGCCACGTACACGTTGCTAAGGTTGCCATAATCGTACGGTTCTTAAACCTTTCAACCATGTTCTAGTCGTTTCAATATATTGTACTATTATACGTGCTGTTATGTGGCCGCCCGTTACACCACCAGCCAACGTTGCGAATTCCAATATCGTTGCAAAATACTCCAAGTCTATACGATATACGTACTTAGCTGACGCGGCCAGGACATCGACGATGGTTCAGCCGCGACATAACAGTACATATGAAAAACACATTCGTGACATCACTTACTATTTTGTTACTTATTATTGGGAAAATAATGAACATCTTGCAATAACTGTGTACTCGGAGTAGGTAAGGGACAGCATGATTAGATACAGAGCGCGTGGCAACCTAAGGATCCCAATTAATTGATTTTTTGTTACAGACGTCTACAGACGTTCTCGAGACTGAAAAGCTATACATGGAAAGAACTTGAGCGAATATGATATGCAAAAAATGCTTGCACGGGATCAGGTGTAAATTTAAAGTAACAAATTGCAAGTTGAAAACTAGAGTTATAGAGATATTTGGAGTACATTGTTCTTGTTATTTTCTACTGCTCGCTTGAGTAGACAATTGAATAATTATCCGACAATCTGAATATTCTCGCTCATACTATTTCATTGAAATATTTGATACCTGTAAAACTTTGAAAGATTGCAAAAAACGATAATCGATTTTCAGTTATTTTATACGGTCGTTTCTCTTGCTGTTCGAGTACAGGAAATTATGGTAAAAAAAGCTATTAATTGGATACTCTCTTTATAAAGGATTTAAGAGTTAGTTAATTTCATATAAACCCCAAATTTTGTCCGACGCTTTTGCAAAACTCAAGAAAAATTATTTACAGAAACAGTTAATAGGGATAATTATTAGAAACAGAACAAACGAGTAACCAGATTGAAATTTGTATACGTCGATATTTGTGCACCACGCTGTTTACTTAACACTAAAACCTGGAATACGGTCAGTTTACCTGCTTCTATTGATTATTTTGCCATTATTTTGGCACTCTTGTCTTACAATTAGAAGATGACTTATCATATTTTTGTGGCAACATTGTTGATACGAAGTTTCAGCGGTGTATCTGTATTCCTTAGGGCGCGCCCGGGCGCGAAGATAGAGAATTACGACATTAATTACCTGGAACTATGGGGACAGTTATAATGATTTGGAGCAGTTTTTGCCTTACATTAACTTAGCGAAGCGAACTCGTGTGAACAGTTTACAATATAATACATCTTATGTCCAACCAAATATAAGACAAAGGGTAACTGTACTATTTTAAACAGCTACTTTATCGATTACAGAGTTGCTTGTGTGCTATAAATGTTGACTCATACTTTGCATTTCCATAAATACATCCACCGTTATTTGAATAAGGAACAAATAGTTAATTGATTATAAAACTGATGAAAACCATGTTATTAAAGAAGACGCAACGAAACAGTATCTGACAGTAATATTCGTTAAAAATATTCGCAACGTGAACACGAGCACTTTTGCTTGCGAAGCTTCAAGTAGGTTCAAGTTCCAGGGGTACCTTTGTTCGCGTTAACGCCAAGCGATGGTTTCGTTCAGAAGCGACCAATCAGGCTTAAGCGAACAGAAACCACATCACATTGTTACATTTTTGTAATAATATTACCATAAATTTTCCATTATAAAAATTAACCAACTTAAAAGCAATTGGGTCTCGAGTCTTTTTAACGTGAATAGTTCTCTGTATAATAATGAAGATGGGCAACTGGTACCCATTTGTGTAATATCCAAGGTCGTAATTCAATCATTCGCGAGGGGACGAACATGTAATGTATTATGCAAAAGTATAGCCCGTCTGAAGTCACGTACAAAAGGGGATTGGGATTGGGATTACGATAGACGGGCTCGCGTGTAAAAAAATCTAAAAGGGGTAAATGATACTGTGCATTTCGATCGCTCAGTACAAAAATATCAGAATTCAGGTAATACTGTTCCGGATATTTCTGACTAAAGCATGCGACATTTTTGACTCGCTTTGAATATTTATTTGCAAATATGGCATTTGCACTGCTGAACGCAGTTGCAGTATCGTCCATTTCCCAAAGTTATCGAAAGTGGCTGAAATGAAGAATGTCTCTCAAGTTATCACAAATGGCCATAGTTAAAGAAGAAACAATAGAAGTGCAATTTGATTGGCTCATCCTGTACGGTTAAATGCTACACGTACATAGCTCTTCCGTTAGAATTGATCCTCATTTTTCTCTCTGATACTTTGCAGGGACAAATAAGATGCAGAAAAGCAAGAACGATCCATTCCTGGCAAGTCTATTGTTCCGGTGAGTTGCTTTAGATAGATGTTGACTTTCTGGCGACTTGAGATACGTAGTGCATTGCACGTACATACAGAGTCTTTCATAATATGTGGGACCCACTTCAGGAGTGGACAGGGGACTCAAAAATAATGAAAAGCGTTCATTTAAACATGAGTTCTATTTGACCTTCCTTCAAAGGTATAGCCACTTTTGTCTTTAAATAATCCGGATTTTTCCAAAAATGTTTTGTCCTGGAGAAAAACGGATTGCAGGTTCGTATTCAGCACATTAAAGTCTACAAGAAACGCCGATTGAAGGTTGCAAAATCGGACCCGAGTTGAACCGTGTTATTAGAACGCTAGTGCACATTTGCCCTTGTTGTCGGACTGCCATTACGAACAACTGGTTTCAGAGAACACCATAAAAAAATCCAGCGGTGTTAGATCAGGCTAACAGGTCGTACAGTTCGCGCATATCGCCCAACCCATCGCTGTGGAAATTTATCATCTACTGCGCAACGAATTATTGCCGCATTATGAGCCGGGCTGCTGTTGTGTTAATACCATATACATAATCTCTCTGTTAGTGGCAGATCCTCTGGTACTTGAGGTGGTTCATTTGTTAAACAGTCTGCGTATGTATATTTGCCCATCCAATGGACTGTCAATAAAAAAGGGTCCCATAACATTGTTTTTAAACAAACAGTGTATGTTAGTTTACTTGTCTAGTTGTATGTCTCCTTGCTTTTCTATGATTTATGAAACTCGATTCGTTGAAAAGAAGCACACGGCCAATAAGAATTTACATTTTTTGCACTGTCTATTCCTAAAGTTGAGACGTTTTTCAAAATACTTCCGAATACACTACCATACCCGACCCGTTTACTGCTAATACTCTCTAAAGATTATTCATTCTAATTAACATCGTACGAGTGTAAAGAGTAGTTGACATGGAATGCTATACAGTGAATAGCAGAAGAAAACAGTAACCCTGAATGCCCGAATTGTCCAATAACATTATTTACCTTTCTAAAAAATACAATTTTCTTCGCAAACTTCTTTTGATATCACTAAAATCAACGAAGTTACATCGGGTAGTTCCTTATAAGCAACAGGCAAAGCTTGAAATTTAATGTGTATAACATTTTGCTAATTTCAGTATATTGATTACGTTTATATGGTATGTATTATTATAAAAGAACTTTGCTCTGCTAGAAGTTACTGTCATTTTGGGGACACAGATAAAAAATTTCATATGTCAATGTTTTTCTACGAATGTCTGGTTCGATGTTGCTTGAGGTTTATTAACTGTTTGATCTGCTTCAGTGCGTAAACTTTTAATTGGCATTGATGTTTGAACATTATAGCAGGGTGATCAACATGTTTGGTATATTATACGCAGACTACGCGGTAGTCGAAGTTTCACTGCACGCAATATATTCCACTTTATACAGGACTTCCCTTGGCATGTATCGAACCGGAAACGGGGGGTTGCTGGGGTGACTCTGGACAACTTTTTCCTTTACCAAAATGTTAGATGATGCTTCGTTTTCGAATTATTAACGAACTACACTGGCCAAACACTGGGAAACCCTGTATAGCATACAATAATACAAATACATTGTATAGCACATACCTATGAAATTCTCAATATTGTAGGAACTTAATAAATATGAAGAGGACTCGTCGTCGGGAATCGGAACCCGAGACCTGCGTATTTCTAGGCACTGATCAGTCCATCTACGCCACCGCCCCTTCTTACTACATATTTGTTCTTCGTTTGTTCCTCTTAGTTCGTTGGTGGAGGCGCCCGGATCCCACAATATTTATTCTATTTTATACTTAGTATTAATTTAAACATTAATTTCACCATTAATTTCTAATATTTATATTTATGTATTTTGCTACTTCTACTTTACTAGTTCTACACTATTGCCTGTTACTGTTGGACGTACTTTATTATAGTTTTTTTACATACAAATGCGTAGTAAAAATACGTCGACAAATAAATATTTTCTGGGGCAAAAGCAATTTTCCTTTTTAATTACACAAGTTTGCAATTCAAGTTTATATTGCCGTAATCTTCTCTCCAGTGTTTGTAAAAGGTGTTCCAAGTTGTGAGACGGTGTAGAAAGTGAGAACATGGCAAAGAGTAGTAAAAGCGCCTCGTTTGGTATAAAAATTTAATGTATCTGTTTTCGAAACGACTGGAGGCCGAACTCCAGCCACTTCGACAAAAATAGAAAGCGAGCAATTGCGTATGTGAGGATGCAAGGACTTAAGGGGAAGATGTCAAAACATCTTTCTGTTAATAGAAGATTACAGTAATGTAATACGAGGTAAACTTGATTTGTACATCATATTTTTCCATAGGCGCGAGTGAACCGAATGCGTTACAAAACTGAAAATGATTGTCCATCTTCGAAATATATTTGTTTGTTCCCTACCAATTGTTTCCTCAGTATAGCGACCGCTATAGTTCTTCGTAGTGCGTAAAACTTTATTTATATGTACAACTAATAAACCAAGGAGAATCGTATCTTACAGCACAGTGTGCGTTCAGTAGATCGTCATAGATTATGATTGTTTGATTGTATACTCAATACTGTAACATACAAATCTCTATTGTTTATTAGTTGGAAAATATAAACTTGTATCGAGCTTCCCTGCGTATCAGGCCTATCCAGTCTCCTTCATACTTCTGAAATCTTTTCTTCGATTTTCGTTCTGAACATACTGTTGTAAGAAAATTTATACCTCGTAGGGCTTGCTTCTATACTTGAAACTGACCCGCGTGTCTGAATACATTCGGTGGATGTAGGAGAAACTGTATCTAATTTTGTGAACGATAGTTACTAATTCTTTTGCCGTCAACATTGTGGGATCCCGATCCTTCCGTATCCAAAACTAATGGAGCGTACGAGCGGCGGTGTACATTTTTGTACTAAGGTACATTTATCCCGAAACTTACCGTTTTTGAGATATTTGACTACGTTCATCCTATTACCCTCATCATGAAGGATATCCATATCTACGCACATTTGTACAGTGTTATTGTCGACACTTTCATACATGAAAGTAATAGGACGAACAAAGTCAAATTATCTCAGAAACGGTAAGTTTTAGGACAAATGTACCTTGGTACTTTTTTATTCAGAATTTGCCATTCCACGGAAATCGAGCATAAAAAATAAGTCTTTCCACTTAAAAAAACGAAAGTGACCATCATATCCCGTTTCCACGTCCACTTGTCAACAAAATTTTCGCGTATTGTTTAAAATAACGAAGATATTTCAGGCGGACAGAGTTCGTGGGACACACTGTATCTGTTACGGGTGCTTAAACGGCCACGTTCGGAAAGCACTGTTTATCGTATACGACATCGTATCGCCCACACTTTTATCGCCACGTTCGCAACATTCTTCCATGGTTCCCTTGTTACAGGATCAGTTAGGATATTAATGCGATATACTGTTATTATTTAAGAAAGCAACTCTTAAACTTGTCGGCGCTCGTAGCGTTAAGGTAAAGGTAGTGTTACGGTATAGCTGGCGTCACTGCCAATGTTGTGGGGACTCGATAAAAGAAGCGTCAGCAAAAGAGCGTGGCCATGTTAAAGATGGTATGCGGATGTATCTGGATGAGAAACTAAATGCTAGATGTTTTTATAGTGTTTTCAACCCTCTTCCACGTTTTTAGATTTCGATTGACACAAACACTTCACTTAACAAGATCAGCTATAAAGTGCAACTCCATTATTCAGAAAATTCTTCGGATTACGTGTGATCGCCTTCCCGGTAGTTCCCTCCGATTTAATGCATTGCTGCATACTACACCATCACGGCTTAAAACTGTTCTGGAAATAATGTTCTGCCAGACTTTCTTGCGAAGAAACTCCGTGGCCTTTTACTTAATCTCTATTACTGACGAAACGTAGATTTCCTTAAGCAGCAATTTAATGTTGGAATAGGGAAAGGTATTCGCGGGTCGTTGAATCCAGCGAATAGGTAGGTAACAAATATATCACTGCACTTTTGATCCAACCGTAGTTATTACTCGAGTAAAAGTTTGATTTTAGCACCTATTAATAGTGTAACCAGCGCGCTGAAAACTTTTTAAACGATGGCAGATTAAAATACAAAATTTTGCAGCGAAACGTGTCATTAAGTTTACGACTCGGGGAGGTATGGAGAAATAACTGAATGTTTAATATGCTCACTTCCGCCAAACACTTTAAGCGTAAAACCTTAACTTCGTACTGAATATTTTGAAATAGGTGTTCATAGGCCTAGGCATTCGTCGAACTAGCGATTACGCGATAATGTGTATTGCCACCCAAGCGTTTACTAACGTAGTCTAGGTATTTTTGTCGCTCCCTTGTAGAACTGCTCCTATTTTATGCACGTGGTGTCCACGGCACCACAAAATTATACATTTTGGCGTACTCATTTAATATCGAATGTCGATCTACATCCTGTATGGCCAGTAATTTCATACATCCCCAAAATAACTACATGTATGTGCACGTAACTCCAAAAGTTCCATGCAATTTGTCGGGATAGACATTCAGTAAAGTGTATTTTAAGTGTAACGTGTGAGTGCTATTCTCATCGGAGTAGTATTGACGCTATTTGTCTAAGATAAATTACAATTGTGAAATATGTGAAATTTACAATTTTATAAAGCATATTCGCAATAGGCCTCCATCAATAAAAAATAAATACAAAACGTAAGGACAGCTATGCTTTTTGAATTGAAAAGAATGAAAATTCGGTTTTGTCTGTAGTTTTTGTTTGGACCCATAGGATACAAACAAGTTGTTAGAAAAATTGATGATGGTTTCACAAGAAAAATCAACAAAAACGTCAAAACTTCCAACATATTGCTGCAATAGATGGACTTTTTAAAAATCTGTTTGTATAGCCATATTCATAGTGCAAAAATACGAGTATCGTCAATTTACTCTGTCCATCCATCTTTAATTGTTACCGAAATATTTGATAAAATATGTGTACCACCCCCAAGTTTGAACATGGTTTTCGCTCTCTCGGCACATACGCTCGTCAATAAAGAAAATATATGATCCCAATGCCGGTTGCGGAATATCTTCGCCCAAGATTTCATCAAAATCAGTGTGTACGGGGATTAATATGTTTCCTTGTACCTCTGACTTAACAACTTCCAAAGACGAGAATCTCCTGCTTCGTCTGTAGCGTAAATCCCAGCTGTACGGCCTGACGTTACTTATTCAAGGCATATTAGTTTCGGCAACTTTGACCCTTTAACTTGCATTCAAATATTGTTAATATGGACCTTACTTCCAGAAGCGCGTTAACTTTTTGGGTAACTAATAATCTATTCGTAGTGAACCATTCCTTGTTTCGTTGCATATCTTGTAATTTGGTTTGGGCCGAAGGTAATTCGGTCAAGGTATTCTGCATTAGGAAATTGCTTTGAAGAAACCGAACAAAGGTTTCACATTTGGGGATGCCATTTAACACGGACAACAAGTGACAACAGGGGTTCCGATCGATTGATCTATCAAGCTGGCACTCAACGTGCTAAGGATAGCATATAGTATCGATATTATTAGCATCGTAGTTTACTATAGAGGAAACAATAATTTACTTGCTTTGGGGTGAATCGGTGTCAAAAAATTTGATGCTTGAGATATGAAGGTTTTTTGCAAACAAAAGAAATCATTTTCCTCTTATTATCTTCAAAACATGTATTCTTTATTTAGGCTATAACATGCCCAGGTAATCTCAACCGTGCCTCATCTCACCCAGACAATACTGCTTAGATGGCTTTATGCAGAAGATTCAATTTTTTCTCTTCGGTGAAAAAAGCTACAATTATTTTTTTACTTTTCCTTTCATATTATAATTTCACATATGTAGAAGTTATTTTCTGTAAACCTCACGTAGATTGGAATAGAGGGCAGGTAGGGCGATAAGACTTCAGTCTCCTTCAATTAAACACTAACTTTATTAATATGAAACGTCGACACACGACAACTCTCAACGAACAACGACTCTCACACGATTCTCACGATACTTTCAATTCAATGCTCTCTTCTAACTCTCCCTAAACTCTCTGCCTCGCGCACGCATCATGCACTCTACATATTTTTTCACCCTTAGTTTCTCTCTCAATCTATTCCTCATTTGCTCTCACTCATTTAGGATACACACTGCAGACATTCCTCGGCGACAGTGAGTCGCGACCATCCTGAACCGTCCGTTTCACACGATCTTCTCAAGTACTCAGCTCCAAACACATACCTTTCACCCCTCGGAGTCATTCTAAACAGTCACCCAGTATTTCCAATCCCACACATATACTGAATTATTCTAATTTTTTTTTTTACTTCGGACAGCTATTCAATTTGCAATGTATTGATTGCTTAAAATATGTACGTTTAACACTATGGAAATGAAAAACCCGGTTAACAAAGAGGATTCATTGTACTTCTTTACAGTCGCAAGTTTCGAAGGCACAGGAAAAAGGCTGGCATTAAGTTCCGGGACAGGAGAATACCCGCGGAGAAATAATACCGGTGCGACCCTTCTTAGGCATTTTCAATTACGTAAAATTAACTTGGGTTATTAATAATGCTAGCTGATATTTACGCTACCCAGAGTCTCGCCGGAGCCACCAACCGTGCTATTCTCTCTTAAATATAGTGGTACGCTGACGGAAGCAAATAAAGCTTATTATGTGGTTGCGTTCGCTGAAAATATGCTCACCATAGTACCAATTTAAATGCACACACGTACACGTAGCTACAAAGTGTTAAGACCTCGCCTTTTAACATTCGCAATATCGAAGCGATGGATGGAGGTGGCTTGTGCTTGCCTCAGCTGTTTTTCAAATTTCCAGCTTTTACTGCCTCAGTAAAGTATTATTTAATTATTCAATTAATTTATCCGACAACCGTTGGTTACCTGTTCGTGATAGCTTCAAATGATCCTGTCATTGATTTTTAGATAATATGAATCACTATTCCATGGCAAAGGTCCAGCGAGCTTTTGCTCTCACTGTACCTTATTAACGCGTTTAATGAAAAAGATCTCGAAGACAACAACAACCGGACAATCTTTTTTATGTCATACTATTAGTCTCAACTTTCCTCCTTAACATTATCCTCTATCTTTAGTCCTAACGGAAATTTGATCGCAGCAATTAATTCCACCTGACATTAATTTCAGATCAAATGCTGCGGTTATTCCGTTGTCGACGGTCATGCCACCAACATCTGTTAAGAAATTACATTTTTTTTCTTCAGTTTTCGTTATGAAGCTTTTCATCTTTGCGTAAAAATTAAATATTATTTCTCCATCACACTCTCATGTTTTCAGTCTTTGTACATATGTATGTGTTTATACTCATTACTGTAGTGCAAAATTTTGTAATACATTATTGTTGTCATTACCTAAAATAGGTTTCTCACAGTGTTAAAAACCAGTGTTTAATATTTTCCTTCTTTAAATCTCGCGTAAGTGAAATAGAGTACAGGGGAAGTAATAAGATGTTAATGTAACTTTGAATACTAACTAGTTTAATAACAAACTGTCGCCGACAGGCGACAACTTTCCCACAACTACTTCTAATTAAACCGATCCGCGAACAACAGTCTCGCAACTTTCCTAATTATCTACGCATTCTCTATCAATTCTCAAACGATTTTGGCTCGCGCACGTATCATCCACTCTACATATTCTTTCATCCTTAGTTCCCCTCCCATTCTATTCCACATTTGCTCTCACTCATTTGCGATACACGCTGTAAGCATTCCTTGGATGTCCGCGCGCCCTTCGTTCATACGATCATCTCAAGTGCCCGGCTCCAAACATCGCTTGCACTTCGAAACCATCCCAAACATTCGAACGGCATTTTCAATCCCGCACTAAAAACTGCCGCGAAAGCTTGAAAGCTTTTAGTCGTTCTAATTCGATGCCCAGGGGCTGTAGACCGTGCCTAATGCCGAGAACAACAAGGAGGCCAGAAGATGGACGCAAAGGACGGTTAAAATATTTCATTAAAATAAAGTAGCTTGTAGCAAACGGTCGTTTAACGAAGCTCTGAAGAGAAGCTCTTGTAAAATACTAGGATTCACGAAGCCTTCTGCTACTTGTCTTTGCTTTTTTCCATCTCGACACGCCGCGCCGTTGCTTTTTACCACGTTATAAGCAGTATAACCTCAAAGGGCAAAGTGAAACGGTGGAGATGCTAGTTGGTACAAAGGGTACCACCTTCCACATTCTACCACGCACCTCGTGCTCTTCCGTTATTGTTGTACGACTATATATGACAGTTGTACGAATAGCAGGAAAAATAAGACCCAAGGCAAACACGTTCATCTGACATTTACAACATGTGCATAACAGACATTGTGCACGCGTTAAAGTGGCTTTTATTTTTCCAAACTGCAATTTTTTTACATTCGCTCCTCTAAAGTGGTCCAATCCGCGAAATGAACAGTATCTAGAACACATAAATTGAACTGTTACAATGAAAGAGAGTGTAGCCGTAAGCCGTTGAATATGAATCAAGAATGCAATGGCTCGCATGTAGTTCTATCAAAGGCACACGGAAATCTTTCATTCATCTGGTTACAATTTGTTTTAAATCTATTACGAATGAGCTGACTATTAAATACATTCTTTATTAAAACAATATAGTCACTTGTTGGTCTACTCTAATGTATAGAAACAGCAATAAAATTAGTAGGATTGTTCGAAAAATTTGTAATATTTGTATAAATTTATGCAGACGGTTGTCAGAGAGACAAACATTTAGTGCGGTTTGTTTTGTGTTCAAAGTAAGGAGTAAGCAGAAAATAAATACATTATGAAAGGTACATTAACCGATATTTCGAATTTCTTTCGCCAAATGGGGGTTTAAGGGGGGCAACTCATTTAGCACGCTTAAAATTAGGTATTTCTTTATCATTTTCTTTAAAGATAAAAAATTGATTTTTTTTAGAAAAATTTGTTGAAAAGGTGGAAATAAAAGTATGTTAAATAATTTTTTTAATGTATAATTAGGTTTAACTAGAAGAGAATTTATTTATCTTCAAAATCCAGTTTGATTCAAGTCAATTGGTCCATTAGTTTTTTCGCTATATTGCACGACAGATTGAAGCACGTCGTTCTGAGAAAAAGTCGTTAAAAGTTAAAATAGGGTTTCGCGAAAAGGTATTTTTCAAAGGGTATAAATACATACGTAGATACCTTTCATGATACATGTGCTTGTAGCTGAAACAACACTCTTTAAAAATATATAAACAGATTTGAGTCAGTTCCACTCTGTAAAAAAATATAGTACCACAAACGGACTGCGTGTTCCAACTACTTCGATTTTTTCGACCAGTTAAATGAGTTGCCCCCCTTAAAGATCAGCTAGTAACGCAAATGAAAAGAAAACATGTAGATGAAAGGAAAATATGCTTTAAAATAGTAGACCAGGTGAGCGACATGATAATTTTCGGTGTAGATCCTTGGGACACGTTTTATCGTTATCTGAGTGATTTTATGTGCGTTTACGCATTATGTTCTCGTATAATGAGGTACTGTGCGTTCGCCGAAAGATGGTTAGTCAGACCACCAATACGAACCAATACCACTACCACCAATACAAACAGAGAAACTACAGGCTACAATGATCAAAATAACACTCTGGGCGTCAGCTAACAATAGTGATAGTCTACTGTCCTCCAAGATATTCGCTAACCACTGATGAATTTCACGACTTATTTGACTCTCTCGGAAACAACTTCCTAGTAGCAGGTGACTTTAACGCCAAACATCACTTTTGGGGATCAAGATTGTCAAATCCCAAAGGAGCTAAATTACTTCAACAAATAATCCACAGGCAACTAACAGTTCTTTCAACAGGGCTACCCACATATTGGCCGGCAGACCCCAACAAAGTACCTGATACTCTAGACTTCGGCATCACGAATATTGAACATATGTAGTCATATTCAAACCACCGAAATACTCAAACTCATCTCAGATCATTCGTCAGTACCATTTTTAATAAACCTGACAGCCACCAAATTTCATAGCAGACCGAAATTAGCAAACAAGAACACCAACTGGGAGAATTTTAGAAGGATAATTAACAACAATCTAACTTGTAACATACCATTAAAAATGAAATGCGGCATAGAAGTAGCGACAGAACAATTAACCACTCTACTGCAATCGGCAGCTATTAATACTACCCATTACCAAACTAACAAGACTGGGGAAAAAAGTAAGAAAAAAATGGTAGCATAGACGGCTACCACATCACAAAGCTGAATTAAATAGACCAACTGAAATCATAGGTACAGAAATTCAAAATCATAACAATAAATAATTTACCAAATACATCACGAACCTCGATGCTTACGATACATCACCATTCTAACCAATGCAATACTTCGCTCCGGATACTTTCCACAAATATGGAAATGTGCTGAAGCGATTCTGCTGTTAAAACCTGGAAAAACCCCAATTCCTCCCAATCATATATGCCTATTTCGCTATTACCCATACTGTCCAAAGTAGTCGAAAAGAAAATACATAGGAAAATTATCACTGTCGCTCAGGACAAAAACTTAATACCAGATCGTCAATTTGGATTCCGGAAGAAACACAACACAATAGAACAAACTCATCGCATGGTACAATAAATACTACAGTCACTGGAAGAAGAAAATATTGTTCTGCAGTCTTTCTTGACATCGAGAAAGCATTCGACAAAGTCTGGCGTCAGGGCCTGCTAGACAAATTTCAAAGATCATTCCCTACTTCGTTGCACACACTAATTCCATCCTATATTGATAATAGATGTTTCTACATAAAAATTAAGGACACAATACAAAATCACATCACCTTACTAGAAAACTGGGTTGAATCCAATAGAATAAAAGTCAACGCCACAAAATGTGCTCATGTGATCTTTCATCTCCGTAAAACTAACGCAGCCAGCCGACCTAAAACTGAACAACAGCAGTATCCGACAAGTTGCAACTGTCAAATATCTAGGACTACACCTAGACACCAAATTGACATGGAAAAAAACATATACAGCAAAAAAACAAATCAAAATGTTGAACAAAAATATGTTTTGGTCATTGTGCAGGAAATCCAAACTTAGCAATAATAATATATGGAGTTACGGAACTTTGAGGAATGGCAGCCAAGTCTCACATCCAAAAAATGGTAAGATTACAATCTAAAATTGTACGTGCTATTATAGACGCATCCTGGTATGGCAGAAACGACGACATTCGCAGAGCATGAAACATCCCTTCAGTACCAGCAGAAATAATACGACTTACGAACTCACACAAAACTAGAATCGAATCCCATACCAACCCATTAACAATAAACTGCTACTATAATGCAGTGAGAAGGTTAAAGCGAAGGCACTCTTCGGATTTACTAAATATATTACCCTTCTTATTGTACTCATGAAAGTTTCAATTACTTTTGCGCTGTGTATTAGGTGGTCCCAAAAGATTATTTCGCCTTCTTACTAGATATTAACTGCAAACAATTTTACGAAGAGTACAATATTTTTAAATGATGTATGATACGTTCTTTTTCACCATTCTTCTTAATCCGTCCGGAAGTATCATGATATCATGTTTTAACATTTTTTTGTTGTTGTTGAAAAATATTGATCAACATGATTTTTATCTCATTTAAAGAGTTCAATTCTTCATAACAAATAGAACTTTCTAAAGAAATAAATAAGTAATAATCAGAAAGGCAAGATTTGATGGGTAAGGGAGGAGGGAGACAGAATATTCCAAATCAGATCCAAATGCCTTGCCTGCTTTTCCAACTTTCGATACACGCAGAACGGGGTGAGACTATCGATTCTAACGTCATTATACCACTGGAAAGCTAGAAAACAGCTGAGTGTCCTATCATCAAAGAAAAATGGATCAGTCAGTGTCTTTGACTAAATGTTGTCCAATAAAACCGAGCAATTAAACAGCGAAAGAAACTTTTGGGACAATCTAATATATTCAGTGTTCCATGTATACAGTAAACCCTGCTTATATGTACAAAGATTGGGACCCAAGGTATGCATATAACCAAGCAGGGTGTCGAATCTATTCTCAGAAGCAGCTTGAGCCGAGCGTGAACGTAGAAAGGGACAAACAGTGGAGGAGAGAAAGAGGTCCAAAGAATCAAAACGAGGCGCCGAAACGAATACTAATGCAACAATAAAACTTTTTTGTTTATTAATTTTTGTAAATGTAACTTTTACCAATGTATTTGCGAGATTTTTCTGATTAAAATGAGACCAAACGTGATATAGATCGAATTATATTTACTTGTGGATTCTGATTGAACACGTACCACAAAGTACAAAAACGCGTTGCTCTTTTTAAACTAATAATAATAGGATAATGCAAAATAATAAAGGTCATTATAATAAATATAATAATACATTGAAATAAACAGGATACAATTTAAATTATATTTATTTATTAGAATAAGAATAAAAGCTTAATGCAAAATAGTAACGTGCACTAGAATAAATACTGTAATACATTGGAATACATATAATAATACATTAAAATAAATAATAATAGACCGTGACCTTAGATTGTGACCGAGGCCGCATGTAATCACAGATTCGACACCCTGCTTGGTTATATATAAAAGAGATGGTGCATATGACACGCACATTAACGAACGTAGGCCTCATTGTAGTGCGTGTAGAAACAAGCACGAATCAGATTTGTATCGATCGACGAGACGTGCGTTTCGTGGCCATAAAATTGTTATGATAGGTCAGGATCGGTACAATGACCAAGTGCGAAGGACCCACTTCCGTCAATTTATTTAACTACCTTTTAACTCCCCAATTCGATATATTCGACAATTCAGTGGACTGTATGTTTGATACTATGTTGAAGTGATAACCGTACGGAAGTGAATTTATTCGAAATACCTTGATAGTTTACTGGATCACGATAATGCAATTTTCGGCACTTGGTCTTATACGACTGGATGTTGTTACAACTGGATGCAGGACTTTTTTGAAATAAATTGTAAGATATCAGCCAAAATGGGTGTATTTTCGGTGTCCTTTTCACTTTTTTCATTATTTCAACACATTTAAATGTTTATAATCTAATTACTAATTATATCATTTTATTCGTGTAACTTCACAGAATCATTTGGCACCAAGCGCAACTGAATAACTATTACCGTAAAAGTTCGAAACACTTCCAAAGTTGAAATATTGCGATTTTTTTCAAAATTGATTTTTTCAAAAATAATACGTTCCGGAGAAAAACGGTTTGCAGATTCGTATTCACTACATTAAAGTCTATAAGAAACGCCTATTGAATTTGTCGAACAGTGCTATTTCGACAGTTGCTCCTACAACACTTTCTTCTCTTTCGTTTTACTTCTACTTGAATTCTACCTTTCGTCTCTCGTGCTCTTTTCACGAAGTCTCGGTTTCTCACACTTGCACACTGATTGGCCGACATTGTATATTTGTAAATACCAATCAGAGTATCTATTAAGATTCTTATTAGATTCTTATTGTAAGAATAACCACCGCCCTTCCAATACGTCCTTAGCGCGCTGTCCTTGGAAAGGAGGAAGGTTACCTTGTTACAAGGTGACGAAAGGTGACCGCCATGGCGATTTTCGTCCGCTTGTGTTTCAGCTGTCGAGCTGGTGTACCCTGATGTGCATTCGGAAACTCCTAGTTTTATGGCATGTCTTTTAGCTATTCAGGGCGAGAAGCATGAATATTCGAAATGTGGTTTTTAAACTAACAAAGTTGCTCTCGCCAGGACGTACTCTATGTCATACAAGTAATCAACGAAAAACTCCTTATTCTTAAAAATTTTCACAAAATTGCGTAATTAGTAGCAAAAATATTTTAATTATTGAAATGAAATATAAAATAAATAAAAAGCATTTAATTGGTACAAATGACGTCTATAGACAGCGACGGTACGAGTACACTGGAAACCGACTGTACGTTACGATAAACAGCATGACTTGAAATATTTAATAATTAAGATCTGAGATTAATAACCGCGTAGCCAGACTACAGAGATATGCACCCGTATTTTAATAATAATTAGCACAATCGGCGACTTCTGCTGCCAGCTCTTTCTCTTGCACTCAAATATCGTATCACTGTACCATTTTAAAATGTTCAATCATAAGGAACGAGTAAACCCAAGAGGAACGTAACTCGCGTGATTGAGAATTTCTACCAAGGTATTTGTCCGTCCAACCTTGCCTCCATCCTACGTTTCTCTGCTTCACCCCAACCTCTTTCCCTCTACCCTACCCGCCCTCTTCCTTCCTTCCTTCCTTCCTTCCTCCACTGCCATCGTTGCCGCTTCCTTTATTCTCTCAAATATACAGATTCTATCCATGCAAACCAGTCTGCAAATAGGACGTGTGGGTGACTGCATGTAATTATTCTAATGCGGTGCACGGGCTTGGAAGGTAGACTTGAATAGGTATTGCCATGCTCCACCCTTTTTTTCTTTTAGTCTACTCTCTCACATCGTAAGCCACTATTGATTCTTAAAAATTATTTATCGATACAATAGAGCAAGGTGAATTAGTGTTATGTTAAGCGACATTTTTTACATGTATATTGGCCTGTATGCAATGCGCACAGCTTTCGAATATCCATAATGGTGGTACAAAATTGTAATTATACATGTACTGGGTGTTTCGCAAAATTGTTCCAGGTAGTTAGTAGGCTCCACAATTTTTCTATAGAAAATCGGTTACGAGCCTTCGAGGACTATTTATGGCAAGTTAATCAATTTAATATTTTCTCGTTTATTAATTGCGATTGAAAATGCCGCCACTAAGTTAAACACGGTGGGTAGTTTAATTTTACTTCACGGGTACACGTGTAGGATGGTTTACAATGAAACCGACACTTTGGCATCGCGTTCTAGAAAGTACTGCCCCTGGGAAAAAGATTTTTATGGAACAAAATTATATGAAGCTGACTAAAAAACTAACCCTTCCTCTTTGAGGTACAAATAATGTTACTCGTACTATGTATATTTCAATTTTCAACGCACAGAATAGTATCTAATTGTAAGTCCACAGTGTTTTTACTCATAGCGTATTATCATTTTGATGAAAAACTTTTGTCACGGTTAGTACTTTGAATAACACAAGTTACATCAACTTTTAGCAGGGATCTCTGGGATGTTCAAACTGCATTGGCATAGACAAATTTTCGGTGTGGTATAATTTTATATTATAATGCTTATGCTTTTGAGCAGATTCCATTATTTCGATCACCTCAAATAGCGGAAGGGTGTGCCGTAAAGTAACCACCGATGGTTGGTAAATTCCTCGTAACTGTTTGTTGTCTGGAAACTAAAACCTGCAGGCATTTTCGCACAGTTGCTAAACGTCTGTCCGTACCAAATCAATTTAGGTGTAATCGCTCCCTGATTGCCTTCGATAACCGCAAGGTGAGGGTGTAACCGTGAATACAAAACTTGCAAATTCGTTATTGCAATTTTAATAGCAGCCAGTAGGGATATATTTAGACGAATATTAGTTACCGAAAGCACCGTGTCAGCGAAAGCAGTGGCTGAGCGCGTTTAAGCAAAAAAATGCTTAATCGAAAATTCTGGTCTACTTCCATTTGCATCCACTTATCATTCATAATTTCCGCCTTGAGGTTCACTTTTATTGTAAAATTTAAATGTATATGTCATGATACAATTATCTACAATAGTTTAAAATGCTATTTTAATGTTAAATGTAATGATTTAAAACCGAACCAAATATATGCAACATTATAATTAGAAATGTATTGTGTGTCTCTAAAATTTGCAACAGTGGCATATTTTTGTAATTTACTTATTATTGTTAATTTCACCCACACGGCCAACGAATGAACTTGGTTTACATTTTCTTTTTTCCCTTACTTGACCCACCCTCATCCTTCCACACCTCATACATATCATATACATTATATTAATTACTATTTTCTTTCATTCTCCTTATTTTATTCTCTGCATTTTCCAACTAATCCATTACTTTCTCTGCATTCCTTCCACACAATATTTCATCTATAGTGCAATTCCCTCTTTTCAACTCACACCGATCTTCCAACCAGTGCTTTACCGTAGCCCTATCGTTACTGAGCAATACATAATATGTACGCTCACTATCCTCTAACCAATATCTTTTAGCACTTTCTAGGTTTCCACGCCTTGCCCTAGCAGTTAACTTTTGACTATTTCTACTTTTCTTTACTGTTAGGTACTCTGGTAACCTTTAATTCAGTATATGTTTATACCTACTGCTATATTTTTCTTCCTGCCCTTTTCTATTTTGCTCAATTGCATTTGCCTTTGGTTATCATAATCTCTTTCTTTTAATATATTACTAACTTTTAATATTTTTTCTTTTCCATACACTCTCTCTTTCTCTATAGATACCCCATTCCTTTCCCCTTAGACCCTTTCCTCTCAAACACTTCTTCACTAGCGCCCTTCCTTGTATTTTTCTAATTTTCTCTTCGTACCTCATTGCTCTTGCAACAATAGTGCTTTAAATTTCAGAATGCTTACTTTCTGTTTATCGTAAACACCTTGTGGTGCACGTACGATCAACAAATTGCATCAGTGTTTAATTTAGTTTTATTTCGATATTGAATTCTTGATGAATGTTGTGCCAAGTTCTTAAGTTCGTGGATCGAATTTCGTATCAGGTCAATGGCTAGGGAATTCACTTTCAAAGAACTGGCTGACATGCACTTCAACTATGTTTGCGGTAACGGAAATACATGCGGGGTATGTGAATTTCATAACGAGGCTTTTCCTACTTGTCGAATTCCAGGTACACATGCATTTAGTTCCCTTCGTTTGCGATTGAAGGAACGAGACTGATTTTCTCGAAGTATGCCCGACGCAAGTGAAAATTGTGGATAAAGGATTGGCCGTAGTCATTCAATCAAAAGAATATTCCCTTGTTCCACGCAGCACTGAACATTGAATACCAGTAATTGATTTGTTTATATCCCTGTGGGATTTGGAAGTACTGCTAACTGTTTAAAATGATTCCGAGGGGTGAAAGATATGTGTATGGATCTGAGTACTTGAGAAGATCGTGTGAACGGAGGGTGCAGCGACCCAAGGAATATCTGCAGTGTGTATCTTAAATGAGTGAGAGCAAATGAGGAATAGAATGAGAGAGTAATTAAGAGTGAAAGAATATACATATAGAGTGGATGATGCGTGCCAGAGTCAAATTGAAGGAGAGTCGTATAGAGAGTAGAGAGAATCGTCCACAGAATAGTTTGGAGAGTCGTGTTGAGCGTAAAGAGTATTGAATTGAGAGTATTGCGAGAATCGTGTGAGAGTCGTTGTTTGTAGAGAATTGTCATGTGCCGACGTTTTATATTAATAAAGTCAGTTAATAGTTGAAGGAAACTGAAGTCCCATTACCTGCCCTCTATCCCAACTACCTGAGGTTTACAAAAAATAACTTGTAATGAAACACAGTCTGTCTGTTGAACAGCTCATTTCATAAATATATGTTAACAAGAAAATCTGAAAAATGTGTACGTACAAAAAGAATTTAATTTGCATTCTGTAACAAATACAGATCATCGTTACAGTGACCTATCCGTTTGTTCCTGGCTCTAGGGGAATGAAGAACAGCCCAAACACCTCGTACAGCCGTAGTTGAAAATCACACAATCAATGGAATTAAAATCAATCCTCAAAATGGCACGCGAGGAACCTAAACGCTTAAAGGGAGTTCTGCTGTCTACTGTGTGGAAAATCATCTACGAAAACGAACGGTCACCACATTTCTAATGCTTGAATTTGTATTTAATGAGCTGAAATCTGCATTCTAAGCTAGCGGAATAATGAAAAATATGCCGAATGTGCCTATAAATCTATTATTAATTTTAAACTCCTGTTATAATTATTCGCGAAGATAAGGTATCACACACATTATCTCCTAAAACAGTTTTAAAAAAATTTATGATTCCCAGATGCATATTTGTTATATTTGTTAGAACTTTTTTTATTCACTTATTGTTAGTTGGATAGAATTCACATCTAAATTTTGTGATGCTACTTTAGAAGCACCGTACACAGGCATCCTAGAACGTACATTTGAATGTGCTTTCAACGAGCACGCATTTAATCGGCATTTCACGTATGCACAAAAGTACCAAAGCTCAATCATTCGCCTAGAAAGATCAGAATGCGTGAAATAAGGTAATTCAACTGCGTTTCCCAGGGCAGACTGTTTATTAAAATATGGTACAGTTAACCAGGCTCATTTAATACATTTTTAACTATTTTGCTGATTTTGTTTTCATTGCTCTTCGAAATAGTCAAAGGTCTAGTGAAAAATAAAAGGTTCTGCAGGAAACGATGTAGTCATAATTAAAAACTGACAGGAAACTAATGTACTGTTAGCATGTATATTTTCTCATATTTTATGAACTGCATCACATAATAGAACATTTCTTAAGAATATTCAATTTCACTTATGCTGTATATGTATACCTATGTGTAATGTTTAATTTAATACAAATATTCGAACGGTACACTAGTCGAATATTTTCTGCATATTTGTACAAAACATCGTATTGTACATTATTGAATAAATTATCTGCGTCTCAGCAGATTCCCATTAAGTAAAAATTAATATGCAAAATTGAAGAAGTCTTACATATCACGTAAACAAAATACAGAGCACTTACTGAGACAGTGTGCAGTTTGTCATAAAGATATCCAATGGAAGAGTCTCGTAAATTAATTTTTCATTTACAATGTAATATAGGTTTAAAAATAATGTTTTAATGTAATGTAATAATGTACCTAATGGCTTGTATATATTTGTTAACAATTTCGTGTAAGTTTCTTCTACACAAAAATATTATTTTCCAATTTATTGAATACCTAACGTGGCTGGACCATTTGTGACCAACACTACATATAAAAAATAATAGCCATATTGAAATGTAATGATTTATATTAAATACACTGTGCTTCAATATTTTATTAATCCATATTAAGCAATAGTAATGTCTTGGAAACAATTTGTGATACTAGATACACATTTTTGTCATAATATACGGAATTATAGATTACTACGAAACACCATTGTGTTTCAAAGTCCTCTTCCATGTTACATTAATGTCTCTGAGCCTTCTGTCGACTTTCTTCGACAAATATTGGATTGGATATAGGTCTGAACTTTGTGATAAAGTCGGTAATGTATGGAAGACCTTGTACGTGGACGTTGTACGTGTACGTGTGTACGTATTCCTAGAATATTTTATATATTATTTCTTTCCGCGGTCTATTATAGGTATTTTCCAAATTTTTCAATACATATTTGATTTCGTCCAATATCCAATATTTGTCAAAAAATACAGTACTCAGTATTTTTCACACAACGTCGTTTTACAGTGGTCTGCACATTTGTCAACTGCAACTCCGTGTTTCGTTCTCTTCGTTCCATTCTTCGAATTGATATACTTTCATCGGAAAATGAAATTTCATCGACGGATATGTTCTTTTTTTATGTGTTCTTCAACAAGCTTCACATTTAACAATGCAGTTTCTGTTCTTCTAATTACTTTAGGGCTTTCTACGTGGATTTCTGTTGTAGATATTGCTTTCTCGCAGAGTTCTACGGCACAATTGTTATCGCAAGTACTTCTTTGTTAAAGTTCGTAGCGAGAATTAATTCCATGTTCGGTGCAGAAGTAAGTTTGCTGTTCCTCTCGACTTATTTCGTGTAGCACATACTTGCAATATTTATATCTTTATTAAACTTTATTACTATTAAACGAATTGATGGCGCAACATACTTCTAAGATATTGACATTTGCGTCGTGCTGCAGTAAGGTTGCTTTCACGTTTAGTTGTATTCAGCTTTCTGGTACTTGTGATTTCCAAAGGCGAAGAGATGTTAAATTTTCATCCACGGCAAAATGCAGTTCCTTTGTTTCCATTTAGATTTATCGATTGAATATTTATTGAGAACAGTGTACCTTATGATAAAACGTTGAAATATCAATTATACTAATATTTCCTTTCTTTCCTTTCATTATTAATATTTTCTTGCTCCATATGAATACAAGGTGTTTCGTTTATGGCGTACAATGTTACATTGTATGGAGTGACGAACTTCTACCCCGCCTTTTTTTTTTAATATATCCCTTGTGTTGGGTAAGCCGCTCCTGAGAGCGTTGAATGCCCTCTTACCGGTGGTACATGGCCATTTTGATGGTATTACCCGCTGAAGATTAAACTTGGTGAAAAATTAAGGAGGGAGGAGGGGACAAAATTTTCAAAAAACCCCTGACATGAGGAAATGCACCAGAGGGATTTGGGGCACAGGTTGACAAGGGTTGGGAATGAATCTGGTCTATCAGGGGGATAAGTGTGGTTTGGGTGGTGGTGTGACTGAATCGTTTAGGACTGATACCTATGGGTGCCAGATGATGGAGGTGTGGAAAAAATGTAAACCTGGATCGTGGGTTATAGATCCAGGGAATTTTATTTTAGGGTTGGATGGGATATAGTTACTCTTGTAAAGTCCAGTTTGCCTTCCTTTTTTTTTTAACGAGGTGCAAATCTACATTTCACGAGGACAGGAGGTAGTGCCGGATTTTTACCAGCTAAAACCACCCCGGTCACCTACCTGGTGACCGGCCCCGTGACCTCCGGAGATAACTTCCGGTGCCTCCCCGCGCCCTCGCAATATCGGCCCTGTCCTCGGGAGGGTCTAATCGGGCCCTCCGAATCTCGTCCATGCGGGCCGCGTCAGGGGTGACACTCAGTGCGACCCTCCTCCCTGGCTCGAGCTCCCTCGAGCTGTCCGCTGCTCTCCAATGACCCTGCGGGGAATGGGAGGACAGGATCCTCCACAACAGGGTCACCGATCTACTGTCAGCAGCGGCTGTTGTCCGAAATGTGGGAGGGGGGACACCTCCACGCCCCACGGAACGCCACTACTTTTACAACACGGAAAGGGGGCTTCTCGCCTGCGGTCTTGGCCGGCGAGCCCTCCCCCTTCGCCATTCAGGCCGGGCGCGATCGGTTAACTCCCGATTCCGCTCCGACGCCTCCTTCTGTCGAAGAACACCTTCGCGTTTCAAGACGTCTAGCTGTCCAGCATCTTTTTAATGGTGCTGGGCAACGGGTGGTCTCCCCCCCCCAGCCGCCGTCAGGACACGGCGCTCGGCTGCCCAAGCTGGGCAGTCCTCCAACGTGTGCTGCGCCGTGTCCTGGGCAACCCCACACTCGTGGAACTCCGCCGTCGATTACGCCTTTATCCGGCACAGGAACTCACCGAAGCATCCGTGTCCGGTGAGAACCTGCGTGAACCGGTAGGTGAGAATACCTCGTCCACGGTCCAGCCACTCGTCCAAACTGGGCAGGCCCGCCCCGACTGCTCGCTTCGCGGCCCCGCGGTCGATGCATTCGGCCTTCAACTTAGCACGCGTAGCCAGTCTGGCCTGACGCCTGATGTCCACCTCTCCCGCTAGGGATTCCATCGCAACCCCCTGACGAAGGTCTCGGAGACGCTCATAAATGTGAGCGTCGCCTTCCACCAGGACATCGAAGGGCACGGTGCCCGCCAGTACCCGCCATAACACGTTACGATACCCGCAGGGAGGGGAGCCCGCAGCACCGTGTCGTAGCCGATATCAGAATCGACAGGATCGGTCCCAAGACCGACCCCTGCGGGACGCTGTGGTTTACCTCCCTCGAGCGCATGCGGCCGTACCCACCCGGATATTCTATCCACCTGTCCCGGAGGTAGTCCCGAAGGGCCACCCACATGTAGAGGGGCACTCCGTGCTCGGTGAGTGCCCCCCCCCCCCCCGCATAGCTCCCCAGGGGAGGGAGTTAAAGGCGTTGACAATGTCGAGACTGATCGCCAACACCCACCTCCCCACCGGGACGTCGCCGAGTCCGAGAGGGACCTCACTCGACTGAATGCGTCTACCGTCGAGCGTCCCCCTCTAAATCCGAATTAGGACTCGGCCAGGTCGGGACCAGCCCGGGACAGGTGCCACGGGAGGCGGGAAACCAACACCCTCTCGAACAACTTCCCCGTCACATCGAGGAGACGAATGGGCCGAATAAAACACTTTATTCCTTGCGGATAATGAATAAACGTATCGAAGACGGTTATTACACGACTTATTAGTTTATTTCTTATTCATGAATAACGAATAATTCCACATTATTCTTAATTAAGACGATGTAACATTTGCCGCACGCTTCCCTCGGTGCCCTCGATGCCCCCATTACGACCAACCGCAGCTGATCGGTACGCACCTGGGCGTGCGCCGGCGGGCGCTCTCATTGGCCAGTGTTTTTCATTAGTAGCACAAAAACGAAACTCCAAACAACATTTTGGTCAAGGAAGAAGTTGTTCAGAATCACCCCAGCTACACCCCATTGCCCGATGTTCCCTGGGTTTTGGGCCACCCTGTAGTGAGCGATGGAGTGTGCAGACGGATGGCTACCATTTCTATCCCAGGGATAGGGACAAGGCTAAAAGCAGCGAAGGGTAGGGTGTGGTGAATTGTAATAGCAGCTCTACCTCGTCGGGAGGCTGGCCTATCAAAGCGAATCACTTTGTATTCGGGTAGGGAAAACTTAATGCGAGTATGAAGCCACGTTTCGGTAAGGAGAACGATGTGGACCTCATGTTTTTGGAGACTGAGAATAAGTTCATTCCTCTTTTGAGGAATAGAGTTTGCATTCCAGAGCATTAATCGGGGGAAGATACCACCGACATGAGTGCTTGAAATTGCTGACTTTTGGAAGTACATGTGCGCAGTTTCTGGAGGAGCGGTTCGGCAGCACGTACCATTGCACTCGCGTCACGGATGTCCGAGATCTGGTTGAATACGTTGAGGGTCTGTTCGATGGTCTTAGCCTCTTCGGTGACTGGAGGTAGGGAAAGAAAGGGACTGTTGACACGCGAGGTCTTCGCAGTGAGGGCACCCCGGTTGGATATGGGAGTCGCAGGTGGAGTCACGTTAGGCCTGGCTCTGTGAAGCAGGAGGGGGAAACTGGCGGTGGTGGGGGCTAACGGGGTGGCGTTAGTCGAAACACGGGGTTTTGGGACTGTTCGTTTGAGGAATTTCTCCAAAGGAGGACATTTTGAGAAATTTGCAGTGTGTTGCCCACTGCAGTTTACACCTTTTGGAGCTTGCTCCCTGGTTTTGGTGCACTCATGGGTGAAGTGGGGGAGAGCACACTTGACACAGCGGGGGACAGGTTACAGTTGGCCGACGAGTGGCCAAAAGCCTGGCAGCGGAAGCACTGCGTGTACGATTTGTGAGACATGAATTTCTCCCAATAGACACGGGTATGGAACAAGAAGCCGACGGCCTTAACTGATTTTAATGGGGTTCCCGTGGGGAAGATAATTTTGTATGTGCAGTGGCAGGTTTTAGTGGAGTCCTTCCTTTCAATCGGGCTGCATGCAACGGGTGTGAGACCAACAGTTTGGAGCTCAAGAGCTGGTTCTTGAGAGGACATGAGGGGTAGCCCTTTCAAAGTCAGGGCAAGGGGTTGAACTTCTTCCCCGCCGAAAGCCACAGGTCCGCCACTACCAATCGGACGAGTCCCCCTCTATGGTACAATAACAACTCTCTTATTACATATTTACGCTCCCCTACTACGCTTATACTGGATGCGTATACGGTCTCTCCCATTTCGTGCCGTAGCCGTAGACGTAGGGGGGACATTCCCCTTCGCCCAGGTTACAGGGTTATAAGTGGCAAACTGGCCCCAGGGCCGCCAGTTGGTCACCCCTGCACGCCGTACATCGTTGAATCCTCGTCATTGCTGCCGATACAAAAAAATGTCTGAGGACAAAGTTGTTTGGCTCAGGCCGTTGAATATTGTAATTTATATGTTTTTAACCGTTTGAGTGCCAAGGAGTGATTTTGCGCTTCTTCTGTTTCGCTCGAAAAGTGCCAGCGCTCTAGGCTGCGAAGCCGACAACCGGCACACGCTCGGCTTCTGTCGATGCGCGACTTTACGGCTACCGTATAAAAGCAGAAAACAGCGCAATAGCGCTCCCTTGGCATTCTTATCGCGCCGTTTGGCATTTTTGGGTGGGGAATAAGACAAGCGCTGAAGCGCTCCATGGCACTTTTGGACGGGGAAACAGCAGAGACGCGTGGCACTCAAACGGTTAATATCATATTATTATAACTGTTCAAGAATAGGTTTTCGGTATGTATGATACATTGACCTTCAAATGACTTTGACTTGAACGTGCATTCGCTCGAGCCACAACGCTATGATTTTATTCAAGCTAAAACCATAAATAAAATGTTGCCTTCAAACTACTGCAATTTCTTAATTCAAGAAACATCTGCTACATTATCTGCTACAGCGATACCAGAATGAAAAATATATCGATATTATCGAAAAATCGTCGATGAACTTGTCAAGTGGAAAAAATGATCTCGGGAGGAATAGATTGGTAATTAGAATATTAGACGAGTTACATACCTTTATTCTGGGACATTTGTTTGTGTATCGGCCAAAATATCGTAGAAAGTACGATGTACGTTCTAAACCAAAAACACCCTACACGCCGTTGCTATAAATCGTTTCGCAACTTTTACTCGTGGTTTGAGAATCGTTAGAAAACTGGAACATTACAGAAACGCCACGTGATTACATAAAATAACAGCGTATGATTGTGCATGTAAGCGAATGCAATTATTTAACGGAACCCAAAATATAATGTTGTCACTGGGAATGTTTTCATTCCGATAGCAGATGTGTCAGCAGCGAACTAATGGACTTGCTTTCTACGTGAAATTGAATTATAACGCTGTAGCAGTCCGCGGCTTTTGCCGCGTAACAAGGTTTAATAAAGCAGTCTGCGTAATAATATGGTATAGCAATAACACATGCAGTAGATTACTGTGCTATATATCGAGCCGCGCGGATACATCGGGGAGAGATATTGCCCTAGCGAAATTGCGATATCGTTTAGTCGAAACTAGGCAAATATTGTTGTGAAATAGCCGCGAGTTTTCACAATTAGCAGCTCCCCACCGAACCGCTGCACAACTATCTTCAGCAATGCATTAAAACTGTCGAATCGAATCAACGCCATTCACCTTCAAGTTTCTTTTCTGACTGAACCGTCAGATTTCACAGCTGGCTCTGGATGCGAAATTCGAGGAAAAGGTAGGTCGGGAATATCCTGAAATGCTTCACAGTCTCGATGCTCGGCACGTATCTATGCATGTATACCCATAAGCCGATATCTTTATTACCCTTACCTCGAATAAATCTGTCAGAGCGTTATTAGGTTTAGGAGAGTTAGCGTCAATCGTTCAATTTTCGATACAATGGTGGACAAAAGTATTGAGCAGAGCACTGTTTAATATAATCGTTTGTATAACAATTGAAATAAATACTCATTTCTCTTATTTCTATCTGGTTCATTATTCGCCACAACTTACTTGCCCATGTAAAAAAGTGGAACTGTATGAACAACATAGGAAATGTATATTGCAATTAAAAAGTATGTGACCTATAAAATTCTTATAGCTAGACAGAAGTATTGACGCAATTTTAATGGTGATACTTATCAGTCTGAAATTAATGTAACCTAATACAATTTTAATATAATTTTGCATGGTTAAGCATAATCCAAATTTCTTGTCGTTGAAAATATCTTGAGAATAGCTGGTTGAGATGATGGTTAATGTTGTTGAATTTGTTTTTCAACTCTCAGCAAGTGTGCAAGAAAAAAGATACTGTAATTGAAACGATTTTTCTCTATAGAGCAGCTTAATACTGTCGTGAACCCGTTGAATAAAGTATTCCAAGGTAAAAAAGTATAAGTCGCCTTTATTACTCGCTTGATGCGTTCTGTTTGAATGTAAAATGAATTCTGACTTCTCGATGTGGCGTGAGAAAAATGTAAACTAGTGTTAAAATAGTATTGGACTTTGCTACGATTAGGGAGTGGAAATAGGATTTCGTATTGGTGCTTAATAGGGGTGGAAGTGGTACTGGAAGGAGTGTTAGGATTTTTGGGGAAGGAGGTAATTTATGATTGTTGTGTCCTTGAGAGCAAGGCATGCTTTTGATGAAAGTTCCGTGTGCTAAATGAAAAAGGGACGAAGGATTAGTATGGTTATTTTAGCCAGATGTGCGCGGACTTGGGGGTTTCCGAGGCATTGCAGGTACGCGTTCTGCGGACGTATAGGGTAAAAGGTTCCCTTATATAACAATACATATCGCTTTATGCAGTTCTTTGCGTACAAACAGCGATGATATTTACAATTCGTTTTATAGCCGAATTGTTTTTGGAAAAGAGTATATATAGTTGCAAAGAATAAAGAAAATGCACAACAGGCGCCGTCAGCAATATTAAGTTAGTGATCTGGGATGCTTTATTGTTAATAAAGTAGCATCCACATAGAAATGTTTTTCTTCTAGACAAGCCAATGATAAGACAGCGATTTGGGGGAATGAATATAAGATCGCGTATATTAGATCATAAAAGAGTTGTATATATAGGAGCGGTAGACAGGAAGAAAAGATGGATAGTTTCGCCGAACGGACAACACGGTTCGGTGTAAGATGAGTTGTGCAAAGTTGAAGATTGAGATAGTGGTGGAGCAGATGGTTTGCTGGGAGAGAAGGGTTGAAAGGATGGAAGGAAGCAAGATCAAGAAGGAACACGTAATTCCAGAGGGTTTAACGCGCCCCAATTTTCGGACCAGTAAATTCCAATAACGTCCGATGCCCTTAAACTCTTCGTACATCATGTCCTGTGAACCTTCGATCGATTTATAACAGAGGAATTCAGGTTATCGATATCCATTGGAAGGTTTTACTCGTTACGAGCGATTTTTCGTTTAGTTCCGTAAAGCTACATTCCTTGGTCACATTCTGCTGCTGCGAGTGTCAAACGATACGATATGTATCCGTGTTTATGTATCAATGTGTATGCCAAGATTAGCACCGGGGGTAAAGCTACGTAAAATACTGCGTTTGTTAAAAAATTAATAATCTGTCGGTGTTTTTTTTTTTTGCGGCACACCGCCTTCATTCGTTCATCATTTTATACAGTTTATTCAGTTGATACTACATACATACGTAGTATTTCAATACAGATCCATATCTAATATGATACGGAGGAATTACTGCATCGCTTCATCGACACCAAGGCGAATATATTGTCTCTGCTGCTTCGCCGGTCTCGTGATGATCTCACGGTGGTGTTTTGCTTCATGCTTTATAGAATTTCTCTATGTGAACAATAAGTGTAACGCGGGTAATACTTGAGCGATTGGCCGTTGCGTTGCGAGGAATGATACACGTTTCTCGAATTTTCCACACGATGGTGATGAAAGCCTCCCCTTCAAGACTGGGTAGATGCTTTTTTTTCAATCAGCGCGGCCAATGCTGTTGTTGTTTACAGCGCTGGAACCCACGAATGCTTCTCAAGCGGTGTATTTTGCGGCTGCATTGTTCCCCGAGTCTGTGATGTCGAAACGGCATCCCCGGTTGCTCCTTATACCAATTGTACCTATGCACAGTAAGCCTGCAGTATGGAGTTTCCCCCGTTTTCATTTCCTTTTGAAATTTTCAATGTTCCATTCGACTAGAATAAAAATGAAGTTCTTCGATCGGCCTACTTCTACATTCTACGTGTTATTTTTCAGTGTGACCTTCAACAATCGTCACGATTTTGGATGTCGAGTTAAAAACGACACGTTCGTGTGGCTGTATAAATGTAACACAAAATTGGGCAAACTTATAATGGAAGGTTAGAAAGTATTAACAAAATATGCCAACCTGATTTTGATGTTGCAAAGAAGTAATGACTGCGCGTCGATAGCGATGAATACAGAAGGGCGCTGGCTGAATGGATGGACCCCTGTACGCGCTTTGTCGTCGTCGATGCGTCATCGTTATACGATGGAGATACGTGGAGAATACGGGGACAGATCAACAGATTTTCTCCGATCTTCCCGCTGTTGAATTCTCTCCGGAACAGAAGGAAATATAGACGTTTACCTTTGGCGAACGTTCGTTCACCGCCGAAACACACCTCATATCGGTTGAAGTCCATATAGCATAACATGCAGCGTAAAACGGCAGAACTACAATATACATATCGATATACAAAAGTGATTCATTAGTTGTTCAGTTATCGCGATGGCCATTTTTAGCAATATAATATCACATCTCCACATAAAAGTGTATACAACCCGAAACGGTACACCTTTTTCGAATGGCACGAGAAAACAGCTTTCCGCGCGAAGCACGCAAATACTCATTTGTACACAGGGCGTACGGTATAAAGTGTCCCCAGGTGATTTCCACAAAACTATTAACGGTAAAAACGAAATTCGTTTTTAGTTGTTCGCTCGTCGATGTACGCTTTTATAGTGGAGGCAGTGTACTGCCGTTGAATCCCCCAGAGGTGGGGTAGGAAGGCCACGTCTATTAACTTTCATATTTTCAAAGAGCTCTCCTAAATCCTCGTAACGTTTGTTTGAAAGAGTTTTTCCATTTTACATGATAAAAGGAGTACTCCAGAAAATTTTTCAGACGGGGTACGACGAAGCGTATTAAATTCACTGTTTCCGAGCTTCGAAATTACTTCAATAATTGTTTCAAACGTTTTCCATTTGTTTCGAACCGTTTATTGGATCGTGCGCGTAATATTCGGATGGAAGTTAACTCTTCGCCGGGAACGAGGGAATCGGTCGAATTGTGTCTGTCCTTACCTAATCTAGTATGATTTGTTTTCGTTATATCCTGTTTTATAGTACAACTACTATAGTTCTTATCATGATGTACAAATTCTATTCGTACGTTGCAAAGCGTAACTAGGCTTTCGAAACAGTATTTATCTTAATATTCAACGTCTAAGAAAATTATACAGCTGAGTCATCGTTACCGCAAGTGGATCGAAGGTGATGGGCAACATTTTGCACAAATATTGTTTACTAATTAAAAAATATTGCAAGTTGTTCGTATAGTACCCGATCTCTTTTCTTCAGAATGTTCTTATCGCGTGCATGAGCCCTTGAGATATAACAAAATATTGTTCATCCATTTCCTGCTAATTAAATTTAGCAAGTGCTGGAACTAAACATATAATTTGAAACTTGATAAATATGTTTCCATTGCAAAATACTTTGTTCGATTTGCGACTAAAGGTAAGATTGTTTTGCTAAATAACCAACTCCAGGACAACTTCGATTTGACTCATGTTTATCAAAATCTTCCGCGCTAGAATCTGGTATCAGCAAGTAACAATTGCACCGTTGAGTTACACCGCGAGGGATTCTAATTTCAATCGGATGATATGGATGCATTTGTGTCTTCGTTCGGTTAGAAATTTCGAGTTCCATTGACAAGGGTAAATCCTTGCTTTGTATTCTCGAAGGGATCGATTATCGGGGCACCGACCAGAAATCGACGTGGTGAATGTTGCGGTCTAACGATGCACACGAGCTGGTATGCGCAGGACACCGTGGTGCCGGACTTGCTACGAACAAGGTTGTAACCAATAACTTGCGCAACGCTTTGAACAGTCGCCTGGTTTGTGGCTTCGTGACTAAATAGTAATATCGGGAGTAGCACGATGCTGCTATTCTGCATCGCGTTTGCAGCATACCCCGTGCACGGAGAACCGTCTCTATCTTCGGATGCTTTACATCGTGTAAGCGATTCGACGAGCCTTCCTTGAGAAAAGTGCCACAGTGATCTCTCGAAATTTGAATTGAAATTATTTTCTGTTACGAAATATAATCAAGCCGATTTTTACCAGGAAGCTATGTATGAATAGTTCACTTTTAGTTAGGTAGCAATGCATTTCGGGAACATTGAAAGTGATGAATAATATCTGTCCGGAGAGAATGTTAGTAACAGGTAGTACGCTGGTATGCAAAATTAAAGGCCGCTAAATTTTGGTTGCAAGCTTGTTGATATTTGAACTGCTGTAGCTTCGCGAAAAGGATCGTATAGCGTGACGTCTCTTACCTTGACAGCCCTGCGTTCATTTTTTAAAGACTTTTTTACATCGTGTACGGGGTGCGGCCGCGAACGTACTTTTTTCGACAATTTTACAAATTCCGGAAACCACCCTGGATTTGAAAATTGGAATCTCCCCTTTACAACGAGCGCAAAACTGACTTACGATTTTTTATTTTGCCATTTTATCCCACTTTGAATGAAAACTGAGCCGCCGGAATTGGAATTCATTTCACAGCTACATAGTTTCATCATTTTACACGTGGAAAATCTATACCAAACTCGGTTACGCAAAGCACAGCAAAGCGTATTCACTTTTGCTTCATTTTTAAAGCCATTTTCTAGGATAATGAAATTTCGTATTGAAGATATGCATTCCATAATTCCTATTTACATATTTAGCATATTATGTGTTGTTACTGTGTCTATTTCACCACGGTGTTGCATGAATTACAGTTCATCATGTGATTCTAGAATGGGTCAAGCTTCCGTGTGAAATAAATAAAATTAAAATGATCTGACCCGTAGCAGATACAGTTCTGATAGCACCAATATTAACAATAATATAAGTACACTAATCTCTTAATAATTGTTTTGTATGCGCTGTGATTTTTCAAAATAACTAATTTCAAGAATCGGATTCAGATGACCATTGGGGACATTGCTATGGATCATTAAAAATTTTATGAGCGGTATGGTAGATTCACAAGTGGACAATCGTCAACTGAAGATGACCCAAGTAGCAGACACACGGAGCGGATACAAAACAAGCTTTCGGGAAAGAATGATAACTCGGACATTAAGAGATCAGACCGAACCAAACTTGGTCAATGTGTGTATCAAAATGTATTACGTTTCGCTCCAATAAATCTCAGGTTTGCATATTATTTTCCCATTCGAATAACATAATGCTTCTGCTCTAACTAATAACATGGGAGTCTTGAGAAGAATTAGTTTCATTATAACGCAGGCACTCATTAATTAGAAACCATAACGCAATTTCACTCATACCCATATATTATACGCACATACATATTGTATATTGTCTGTGGAAACAGTTCAATTTGCAAAAGAACGTTAACTGATTGCTTCAGTTAAAGTGGACATAATTCTTTGTAACGCTGATAAATATGGCTAATATATAATATTAAACAGCGAACATTCCTACACGCGTATACTGATATATTTCTTTGCGGTCATTTCTGAAAATATTGTACCCGCGTTGAGTACTTTCTTATTTTTATTTACTGTTTATCAATATTGTTTACATCTGTTTTTGTGTGTAGTAAATTAGGCATGGCTCTATCATTGTGAAATTGAATATATGCATTCAATACTATAAGGAACCTAATGGAATGTTATAATTATATTAATTGCAAAAACGGAATACCTGCAACCGCAGTGGTGATAGAGTTAGCAAATCATATACATACGCCCATCAACCACCCAGCGTATTTGACCACGCGGACGTCGCGCTATCCCCACCGCAGAAGACCGCACCACATTTCCGTATTTTGGATATTAATTTTGTCCTTTTAGTAAAAAAAGGACTGCTAACAGCTGTACAAATCCAGCGGAATCTTTTTCAATTGAAATGCATGTAATTTGTTCTGTGCTGTTACAAATTAAAACTGGTGTATTCGTATTTGGGGTCTTGATTAGTAGTCAACATACACAAGTTTACACGGTAATCGATCAACATTTTACAGGAAGAATGGACAAACAAATGCTCTCTTACCTAAATAACTTTTGAAGGAATTAACTTTTTTAAAGTTCTTTTGTCATTCTAAATTCAATGTTCAAAAATATAAAATTTCGCCATTTGCACTACTTTTTTTTTTATTTCAAATAACTTTCGAAACATTACGCTAAATAGATAAAAATTGAATTTTCTTTGTACTATAATATTTGGTGTTAAAAGTTTAACGAAATTGGTGCTTCAATGGAACAATGTTAGCACTAATGCATGTATTATGAAACCATTATGGGTTTATAACATTAGTATTTTCTAATCATTCTAATGTATCACAACAGTTGCTATTATTGTAGGATTGGAAATACTGCGTGAATGTTTAGAACGATTGCGATGTATGAAAGGTACGTTCGGAGCTGAGTACTTGAGAAGGTCGTGTGTATGGGGGGTACAGCGGCCCATGGGTTCGGGTGGTCGGGACCGACCACCACCGAGGAATGACTGCGGGGGTGTGTCCTAAATGAGTGAGAGCAAATGAGGAATAGAATGAAAGAGAAACTAAGAGTGAAAGAATATAAACAACGAATGATGCGTGCAAGAGGCAGAGGTAAGGGAGAGCTAAGAGAGAGTTGAAACAGAGCGTAGTGAAAAGTATCGTGTGTTGAGTAACGTCGTGTGTCGACGTATTTATAATAAAGCTAGTGTTTTAATGAGAGTAACTGAAGTCTTATTACACCACCTGTCCTCTATTCCAAACTACGTGGGGTTTACAAAAAAATAACTTCTACATTATCATATGTAATTATTAGATTCTGTTGTAATTATTAAATTTAGTAGATTTATGAGAAATAAATGAGATTTCCATGAAACAGTTATTTGTAATATCAATAACATTATTATACTGATACAATATTATATTATAATAATATAATTGCTCGCCTTGTCATTATACAAACAAGTTTGTAATGTATTATTAAACAAACAATAAGAAGCACATCCGATTCCTCCTTCGGCTGTACAGAAACGGGACGTATCCAATAGCGTTACTGAAAAATTGAAAAGCTTTTCCTCCTGTCGCGTAATAGAAATAGTATCGTGTAACATAATTTTCATAGCGGTGGCAATATTTCACGTCATACAAATTGATGTGTCGTTATTGATTAATTTTGTGGATTATATATATAGAAATGAGTAATAGTATTTTGTTCATATTACAAACTTAATACTTTTATACCCTACCAAGAAAGTTTCTTCATTACAAACTTATATTCTGGTCTTTATTGGATCAAACAGCAAGCATGCTTTCCAGAAAGAAAAACTAAAATCTCATGAACTTCTGAAAGATTCAAAAGTAGAAACTTTTTATAAGACTTTTTACCCTCTGAATTTTTGTACAAATCCTCCATTATTATTAACTGTTCGTTAATTAGATAGGTAGATGGGTGAGGGGGGCTGTCCCATGACGACATATTAATCTCTAAAACCGTTTGGAAGTGAAGAAATCAAAGACAAGAAATATTGAATAGTACCCTATTTCGAATAAGATGTATCATTGTTAATAAATAAGCTTTATATTCGATACGACATGATACAAAAAACAGTAAGAATAAAAAAACATTCAATTTGTTTTCAGTTGTTCTTATACGAGAAAAGAGTATTTAGTAAATACTATTTACCCGTTCGGTACGAATTGTCGACTGTTAATCGTTTTCCGCAACATCCAATCAGTGTTAAGTCGTCAATCGCCTTATCTAAATAGCAATTTGGAGAACTTTGCGACCGGGATTCCAATTTTATTTCACTTTAAATCGAGCGTACCTTCACTCTGTTCTACAATTACCTCCACCCTAAGAAAATTAAGCAATCGCGACAGTCTTGTATATTACCTGGACACTATTGTTTTGCGAAGACAACAAGTCAAAACAGCAAAACCCCTAACATTTATACCTTAACAAATATTTTACTTCAAGCATACTTTCATCGAAAAGAAAGATATCTAATATTATAATTCATAACTTGTGTGCCTTGCAATCAATAATTTTCCATTGCTTATTAACTATTTTATCAAATTAGTTGGGTAAAATTAGGTTTATAAAGTTGTACATTTGTACCGTAAACTTGGTCCATGCTTTGAATACTCCAAAAATTCTTTATGTGCTAAATATTAAGTTTGGCAAGAGGTAATCAACTATATTTTTATTACATTCGTGAGACGTTAATGACACGTTGCGGAGCGCTTTATGTAAAAAAGTTGGAAATTCTCGACATCCATTCAGAACATTTTCTATTTTTTCTAGGACATTAAAAATTTCAACGCAGTTGATATAGTAATATTTGTTTGCAGTGAAACCAACAGGCCCTGCGGTGAAGCTGACATTTCTAAAACATTTCTCGGACAACACACGCCGCATTGATATAAATAAGTCATAATACGACGCTGATCTGTCCATTGGATATGCCAGACAATTTAATAAATCACCCAAAGCAACATAAAATAAAATGTCTTTTGTCATTTTTATTATACACTTGTCTACCATCGCCACGAACTAATATAATTATAAATGGAAAAATCTCCATTTGGAAAGAAATTGGAAAAAAACCGAGGAAATGAGAACGATTACCACAATGAGTGGATTGTTTCATAATATGTTGCGATTAAACGATAAAATTATTAGAACAATAGTGAATTACTTAATGATGCTAATACATTCAAATCCATCGGAGGTTTGCACTCAACATACAGACCACCATCGGTGACATTAAACCTGACAATGGTTCCATCGAATATCATGCTTACGGTACGTGTTGGTTACTGGGATGCGCAAAACAATTCGCAGAATGCAGACAACTCCGACGAAATACGTGTAATCGGACGAAATTAAAACGTTGCAATTCCCGCGGCCACAAACAGGTATAATTAGACGAGCATCATGCCCGACGCGACGTTGCACATGTTCGACACTCAATTATTCCCGCGGTGAACAGTAATGCTGCATGACATTCCGTTTGGAATGATAATTGGATATCGATCTCGTCGCAATAAAATATAATTCGTGCGTCGACTCAAGCTTTAGAGTTTTGATGCTTCTTACAATTGTTTATTCTTGTTCCATTGCTCCCGTTGTTTCAGTTCGATCGTTAGTAGGGAGAACTGATTAAAATATGACTATAAAAGTACGCATCTTTGGGTGGGTGAAAAAGTGTTGATCTGCTTTCTTATAAAAAAATAGGGTCTGTTGTTTCACTAAAAATACTTTAATTAATAAATACACATCGATGTCGTGACAACTTGTCGTGAAACATTTTTTTTAAAGAAGTTTTTATTAAAATGTACTAAAAAGGCGAAAATAATTTTGATGCCACGCTAAATTTTTGTATTTTATCGAACGCAAGTATGATCCAATTTATATCTGGTTTGGTCACATTTTAATCGCAACAATCTCAGCAATGTTTATGTACAGTATGCATAATGATATAAATAACAATAAAAAAGTTTCATGGTTGCATTAGTGTTGTCTCTCGCCCATACTTAGATACATATCTAATTTTTTAGTGACGCCCGGTTTTCAGTACCCCTCTTACTTTCACTCCCAGTCCCTTTATGGGGCCCTCCATGTCGGCGCCAGCAAAGAAACAGGGCTTGGCCGAAATTTCTTTGATAAGCAATATCTGCTTTCCTGACCCCGTCATCAGGTCGAAATCATGAAAACATTGTATTGTCATCGGAACAATGTAGGGGTTGGGGAGGGGGAGTAATATGGTCACTGGAGGCAAGACTTTCGTATAGTTCACACTACTAGTTAGAAGGATTAGTTTACTACTTGATGTGCAAACAAAATTGTTGGAATTAGTCGGAATTGCAAACAGAAAGAGCGAAGGTGCTTTTTAGAACTTTTTGGTCTGACCCAGTCATGAAAATTTAAAAAATACATTTTGTAGATTGGATGTAGTTGTAGGATGGACTAAATGCAAATAGATGCGTCCCATCTTGCTCTGTATACGTTGTCATTTGACGATATTGTTATGTTTCGTTAATCTATTTCAATATACATGTATTTCGATAAATAGATATAAGCAGTATACGTAATATTTTTTATCGACACAAAATCAATAGACAAAAAATTATACAGCAATGTTCCCTTAGCGCTTCCCCCCCCCCCCCCCCTACCCCCAATTTCAATTTGTTCAGATATGTGGAAGTGGGTCCGAATTAGCTGAAAAGATTTGACTCTAACATACTAACAAATGGAGCTAAATAAAAAAACTTGTAAAAATGCGTCAGACCTCGGTTTTCGACAGAGTGCAATTTTTTAAAGATTTTTTAGAGTAACTGAGAGTTTAAGAAGGTAGCCCACAGTATTCGGAGTGTACTCTGAGTGAGAAAAAAGGTGACAGAAATCAGGGAGCAATAATTATGGTTTAATATTACGGTTTAAGCCTGACACTTTATTTAACTACCCATCTCATCTTATGAGTTCGATTATTTTTCTATTTTCCATATCAAAAGTGGAATAGTGGACTAAAAGGGCAACATCATGTTATATTATTTAGTTTAGTTTTTTTTTACATGTATGTACAAGGGAAGATCGTCGATCCGTGTAACGCGAATAACGGAATATTATATTAGACGATATAATATTCATCCATTTCGAACTATACTCTGTTTCATGTTTCATAAAAGTGTACAGCAGGCGGCAGTTAATTGTACGTAGTTTCTATTGTACTGCGAAACTCTGCAGGCACGAGAAACACTGCCAATCCTTACAACATTCCCACTTTCAGCATATTGCTTTCGTGAAAGGAATATTGTGATCGGAGTTTAAGCTAATTTTACAGCATGCAACTTTTACGGATGCAATAACTCCTTGTCGTAACAGTCCGAGTTATATAATATGTAATTATTATACTATAACAGCTGTATTAACAGATGAGACATGGATAACTACTTCATGAAACGTTTACAAGTTTTTCGCTATATAGATCTCGAAGGAACAAAGTTTGTCGTACATTCGCAGCGCGTAAGTATTACATACCTTTGTAAGAAGTGGTAGTAGACGTAAGAAGTGAAAGAGGAATGCCTGAAACAGACAGGTCGTAACGGAACAGGTACAATTGTCTGATGGGTTCATGATTAACAGAAAAGCAGTACTAATGCAATTCTGCTATGATTAATGATTGATGTCATGATTCAACATTCTTATCGTTGTACGGGCTATCGTGCGATCAGTGATAAGAAACGAAAATAATAATGAGTCATTGTGTAAAAACATGGGGACAACAAAAAATTAACCTTTTTCCTACGATGAGTGGTTTTCGAGAACAATATCTTTACGCATTTGTAACTCCATCTTTTGTCGCTTTTGTACCAAATTTGTACCAAAATCGGAAATCCGTCAAATCCAATCGTTTATATTTTAAGCAATTTATTAATTTCACACATCTAGGCAAATAAAAATTAATGAGTATATTAGCTGTCTGAATATCAACTTCTGAAAATACACTTTTGGGTAAAATTAAAGTATGTACGTTAATATACAGAACCTGGTTAAAGTCATGAAACATGCGATGTCCATATTAAAAACTTTTAGCAATTTGTATGTAACAGTACTAAAGTTTAATATTGCTAGGTGTTAATTACCGTGGGATCGGGGTCTCGGTATCAGCAGAAAAAGAACACCAAGAAGAGAAGATACGAGAAAGACGGCTGGTCGATGCGTGCAAGTCCAAAGATGGCGGGAACAGACCCCGTGCCCGATCTTCATTTTTTCGCGGCCCCTGCACTAGTTACTTACAAAGAACGCAAGACTGAGATTTGATTTGGTATGGAAAGTGGGCAGCGTTATATCAGTACTATAGATGACGTATTACGAAGTTACAACAACAGAAAATAAAAGTTGGTAGAAGGTGAACAGTCTGTGGTGGCACACGAACCGCATTCCATACTTTACGTTATTTTGCCCTTCTTAGTTAAATGTCCTACCTGTCTTTCTTTTAAATATGTAGATACATATCTATTATATACATCTTTCAATATGTTTTGAAATATGTGCTGAGCTAAAGCATTTCGCATGTTTGCAGTGCATCAGAAACAGTTTAATCGATTCAGCTTAATTATTTTACAGTTGGTTTTACTAGTTCATAGTGATCTATGGAGATTTGCTAACAATACGTTAGATAGGTCTAAGCTAATACTTGAAATGCAGATAAAATATTTCATCTTACTGTTAGTATGACCAGCATAGCACCAACGTACCCCACAACACAAAAGTGAAAAATTGTTGCCAACGAAGCTAGTCGATTTTCTTTTAAAAATTATTAAGGGTTTCTGATAACAATAATGACAATAACTAGTGTTACATTTAAGTTATTTATATCAATGTGGAAAAATAAATTAATTAAGCATGTGCGATTTTACTCGCTTTCTATGATAAAATGTTTTGTCTCCCTTTTTTATAAAATTAGAATACTCTATACTTTATACGATGCTACCCTAATTCCAATTAATAAAATTATATATGGCATGTAAATGTTTAAAACTTAATGACGAGAGAAAAGAATACAAAAAAGAAAAGATGAAACTACTACTATCTTTCGGCTGCTCAAACATATTAGCTAGCTTTATTAAGATAAGGAAGTTAGTACTATTGTCGGTACCAAGTTTTGTTAGATCACACAGGTGTCCAAATTCCAAGGTGAAGGACATTTTTTCACCAACCGTTATTTACGGACGTTCACCGATCTAGAGATATACACACTCTAGACATTTGGTCGATCAGTTAAGAACAATCAGGTTATTAAAGATTACATTTCGTGTTGCAGTTGGAAAACAAATACAGTTTTGGTCATGCATTTTATTTGTTAGCAAAGTGAATCTCAGACCACGACAGACCTGCAATTAGGTACTCTAGAAGTTAGTTCATTTGTAATTAGAGGGTGCAGTCAGGTACTCGTTGAATTGTCCTTAAGGATTCTAGAGATTAGTTACACAAATTAGTTAATTAGTTAGTCAGTGCAATGAGACGTTTGCTGCAGGGACAGTAAGACTTCAAGTGCAACGCTTTTTTGTTGGTTAACTCCTAGTAGCCCTTTAAATACGCAGACAAATATATGGGTTACACGTTCATGGAATATTCAACGGTATGGAAGAATACAGCATTCTAGAATTACTTGATGATTTCAAATTGAAAGTAATTTGGACGTCTATTCATTTCCTGTATACCACATCTTGAGCAACGCCAACAGCACACGTACACAAAATATAATCATATTAAAATGAATAAATAAATATGTATATATATTACATATTACAGCCATATTATTGTGCTAAGCAGTACTGTAGCCACAAATGCATTACATCGTCAATCAAAGGAACTTCAGCAATATAATATTTTAAAGAAATAGCAGGATAAATGTTAAATGATTTTAGATGAATTCTTTTTTTTGGCAATGTCAACAAGTATTATACACACAAAGACGAATTATCCACAGTATAGTCTTTTTTACTGTGCTGTACTATAATCTGCTATACTGCGTGTTGTGTGTGGATTATTGAATTTCACTCAACTTTCAATTTTGCACTGAAAATTTCAATTTATTTGTTCACTCCTGTCGTTTGAATTGAGAGCACGAGACTGGTCGCTCCGCTAATAGCTTGTACCGAAGAAATACAGCGGGTTGTAGTACATTTCTTGCAGCTCGCAAGTGTATTGAGAGCTAAAATCTCGGAGAATTTTGAGGCATAGTACTGGAGTAGGGCACTACTGCAAAACAGTCTCCATGAATGGATTGACAAGTTGAAAAATGATCGCGCATGTGTGATCCTCACCGATCAACACCTGAAAAAAATGATGCATACATGGTTTATCTCTTGACTGAAAACAGTTTACTCCGAGAACATGGCGAAGCTTTTTTGTCGATGGACACGGTGGGTTGAAAAGCACGAGGATCGTATTTGAAAATAATGTACAGACAAATATTTACTGGCGATGGAATAAATTGTTTAAACACAGTCGGGGAAATTCACTCATCTTCGGGCATTTTGAATTCTACAGTAAACCGCTTGCTAGTCGTTGGAAACCGTACGATGGCATAATATGTCGTGCGATTTAGACTGAGACTAGTTGAAATTTGCTAACAGATTTTACTGAATTGAACGATTAAATCTCGTTACTGCTGAGCTTGTTTTCTTCTTGGACGTTCTAAACGAGAAGGTATACGCAAAAAAATAGGTGAGGAGAAAAGAACCTGGCGGTATATAGATCCTTGCACAGACAGCCAACCATTAGATACACCCATCTCAATCACTGACGTACGGCTGGTCATAAATTTTTCTGCCGTAATAGGTAGAACGGCGAGGACAGAGACGCGAGCCAGCTAACTCACTTGAGCTGAAAATGCGTTCAGGGTTTACGTTACGATCAATTCGCGCGATTCAGCCCTTATCGATTTTTTCCGTCGCGGCATAATTATTTATTCTGCACACTATTTTCACTTCTCCTACCACATTCTCCTTATTTTTATTTTCAATTAAACTATCTCTGATTACATTAATCCTATTTCGAATGACTATAGGCGGATTAATTTGGCTAGAATCACTTCCTTATGAAATATGCAAATGTACGATAAAAGTTCTCTGAACAATGTATAGCCTTTTTCGGGTTCTTATATTCTCTGGAATATAACAATATGTATACGTTAGCAGATGTGTATCAGCGCCATTCATATTTAACACAGTGTTCCTTTTTTATCAATTGAAATATGCTGCTAAGTATTTCATTTAACCTATTAAACCTTTTGATACATTCAATTTCGCAATGAACTTCGAATGACAAAGAAATTTCTGCTCGCCTGCAGAACATTCTTGCAATTGCAGGCTTTATTAACAGATTAAGCTTTAATGCAGTAATCCTTTTAGCCATACTTCTTGTTAGCACGCTGGAGGGACAAAGATAAATCTCGTGCATTTCGCTAATAATTCAAGTTTCCGTTCAAATAAGTGTACTGCATTTACTTATGTGGGATCGGGGTCTCCATCAACGAACATAAGGAGCATAAGAACGTCTGAGGCGCAGTGGTCGATATTCGTAAAAAATGGAACAAAAATCAGAATTACTTAAAAACTCTCTATATCGATTTATGTGCGCCGTGGGGTAGGGCGTCTGGCCAGTGCATACACACAGAACTTCTCGGGTTCGATTCACTTATGATAAAGTTCATGTTCATAAAGCTCCTGAATTTCTCGAATACCACAACTCGCTATAAGAACATTCCACACTCACCGAGTGATCGTCCAAAAAATGTTTCCCACTCGTTTCTGTATTCGCTGAATTATACTGACATTGGCTAGAGTCCCCTAGCGCAACACATTCATGCCCTTCGTATTTATTTTTTATCCCTTTCTACGCGACGATGAAATGCAGCGAGGCCAGTGTACACGTCTGTGTGCGTATATATGTATGTATTTCGGGAACATCGTGCGGTACTAGTGGAACGAATTATTTCATCAAGCCAAACCACACTAATCCCCGAATCGTTCGCCCCAGGAATCAACGTACCGCGCTCGTGTCGCCGATTGGAGATCATCGCATGCATGCGCCATTCGCTTTGTACACGAATGTACACAGAATTATGCGCATTTACTCTACAGCTATGGTGTTCTAGCGAAAGTAATAATGAACTAATTATAATGAACGTAACATTATATGCGCTTCGTCAGAAATATATTTCATTTTTCACAAATGTGTTATGGCGTGGCAATGCTGCGACGGCAGCAGACATCAATATCCCGGCTTTTTCGATAGAGTTTCTTCTGCCCATATATGTATGTATGCACTTACTGCGAAATATACTTCGAAACTTTGGGGTATTGTATTGCTCGAAATATGACGATGTAGTTATAGTTAAATTGCAGGAAGTTGATGCGCTCGTTCACCGTGAATACATTTTGCCTAACCTTTCGCAAAACGACCTTTGTCGTGACGATGCAAACCAAGTAAGGGATTTAAACTAATCGTGAGACTCGTCTGTACATATCGCAAGAATGTAAATCGTTGGACTAAGTTTTTCTACAATTACTTATCTATTTATAACTTTTACCGTGCTAATTAATAGCTTTTCTGTATATTGCAGTATGAAGCATGTATATTTGAGTGAAATTCAGTTCAGTGAAATCATGAAATCAAGTTTTCGTATGAACGATATATTTTTGATTACATAAATTCGCGAAAGAAAAGAAGAAAGTATTATCATAATGAAAGTTATGAATAATGATAATTGGACCAAATGGTATCGATATAATGGTAGAAATGGTAGAAGCGATGCCAAGCTGTAACTGTTAATGGCGAATATTGGACGCAATATTAAGCAAGGGCGTATTAGCGTTTCCGATATACATTCGATACGAATAAAAGTTCTTTGACAAATAAACTGATACTTGCCGAGATATCGCCGACACGCTCGGGAGTGACAGACTGCCCGTTACTTTTTAATACACTTTTCGTCGCTACATTTCAGATTGATGTCACTTTGTATTTCAGTGGCACAGTTTTAAAAAAATTGCCCGTTCATTATCTTCGATCTCCGTAGCCCTTGCTAACGAGTGAAATGGAACGAAGTGGAGAAAAGGGGGCGCTTTTCTATCCGGGCAACGCGTTGAAACGGCAAGCCATGGCCCCATCGTCTAGCTCGACGCATTTAATAGATCGCACGCCGACTCGTGAATTCCATCCTGTCATCCCGACAACCGTGTTTCAGGTTGCCTCCACGTACATACATACATACATACATACACAGTGTATAATTCCGGTTAGATATGTACGCGCGTATGTGCTTGTTTTCAGAACAGGACAGTGCACCAATGAAATGTCCTCTCGCCGAGATTTCATTCCCGTTCCAGCTTTTGCCGCGCCGCGTGCCAACCCGCACGTCGCATCGGATGTTCCGTCATCGCTTTCTATGTAGCCCGTATTATCGTGCTTGGAAGAAAAGCCGCCAAAAAATTCCACGGAACAATACGCGATGTTAATGACGTGACCGCTCCACCTGTTTCTGTTAACACTTATGTATGCGCCAGGTTCCGACCTACCTCTAAGGGAAACCGACAAAATTTGCGCTCCTGTTCGTTCGCAGGGAGATTAATACCCTCCATTTAGTCGATGTTTACAGAGGACAGAATAACGTCAACGGGCGACCGTCATATCGCACTGTATTATTTTAGAAAAGCTATTGTTACAGCATCGTGTTGGTTTTATTCTAAAAAACATCATACATATGTTATTTTTTCACCTTGCTTCGTAGTACGACATATTTTCTGCCAATGGTGTTCCATGCGCAGACACGCAACGAAGGGATAATATTGTATTCAAAAATTTCCTTAGACATTATGGTGTCAATATTGAAAAGCTTGGCCCCAATGTCTTGACAGTAATAAATAATATTAGCCAAGTGTAGCACACCGATTTTAATGAAATTTATACACGTGGTAGTTCTTAACAAAAATGTTGACACGCAGTTTTTTATCTGCACTGATCCATATCTAGAGGGTGATATCAACCCTCAAAGTTGGGGATGAAGAACATATTTTCTAAAAAGAATTTGGAAACTTTGGATCTAGGAAAACATGGTTCAAATAAAAATAGTGGATTTTTTAATGATAAATTTAACTACGCAAGCAGCTTTTCAAAATAACAATCTGTTCAAAAAAAATATATAAAAACTATCAATTTTTTTAATGTTTTCCTCACAAACTGCTGCTCCATGTTTGCGAAAATTTGTCAATATAAACTACAGATCAATACAAAAAATACGTATCCTTTGAAATGTTTCACTTCATTATAGTAAAACAATCTGCGGGGGACAGCAATATATTACGAGAAGAGTTGTAAAAGAGAATCGCATATCGACTATTTACATTATGCCCTTTGCTCTTAACTAGTCCTTGGGCATAAAAAATTGCAGAACAACCTACCGTAAGCAGTAAGGAAATTTTTTTACACCGGCGAGATCTAAAAACATTAAACGTTGCATCACAATTATGTACGTGCAATTGTTGTCAGAAAACCGTAAACGTCGGAACATCTGTAGTTTCATCAAATACTAACTCCTGCTCGGTTCCCACCACTGCATATCCAGCCAATTTGTAACTATCTATTAAAGGGTGAAACTCATGTGACTGGTCCAAAAAATTGAATCTCTTGTTTTTATATAAATCAATAGTCTTCCATGCATAGGACACTATCCACGACGTTTCATAGTGAAATAAAACTGTCTAAACGTGTGACAAGGACTCCTGCACTCGCAGGCATGCGCGCTGGCGAGAGTCTGAATGCAAAATAGGTTTGTGTATCCGCGAGCCTAAGGTAATAAACGGATTTCAATCACGATCCTCCGCCGCACGAAGATCTTCCCAAGCATCTACTAACAATTTATCAGGATTTGTCTCACACGGAACTGCTAGAAATATGGTTAGGTGGACACACCCAAAATCATTTACATGCTGGTAAAAAGATAATCGAAAATGCTTCCATCTTTAATGAAGGCTATAGTGCAGTGTTAATGATAATGGACACAATAGGTTTAACTCTTGGGAGAGAATGCTATTTATATGCAGAGTCGTATAAGAAAATGCTACTCACGAGGCAAGCAAGAGGCATGTACAGCTCGTAGACTCAAGCAGATTGGGGAAAATCAGTTGCTCGAAGAATTTGGTGATCTACTGTATGGGCCTGGAATAGCAGATTAGCTGCCAAAAGTGATAAGTCCCCAACCATTTTACTTTTTTTCTATCGAAATCTTTAAGCACGTTTTTGTCACAACGAACTTTTTCAATCTTTCGTGCAACTTTCGTGTAATATAGCTACGAAACTTGTAAGAGCATGAGCGCGAGGGTGACCAGACGTTGGGGCTACCTGGGTTTATGGCGTGAATACACCTGGCTCGAGAAGCCCAGGCTTGGCCTAACGTTTGGCACCCACGTGACTGGCGCGTAGCCAGCGTATGTAGCACGCTACTTAACAGTACGCTTCCTCACAGACGTGATACCGCGGAATGCCGATGAGGCCCCCAGCAAAATGTCCGATTTGCGTTGAACGCGCACCTCTCTGTCAGGGAACGGGAAAGGCGAGCCCTTATAAAAAGGCAAGGAATCAGCCCCTCGGGGTCCTTTTTAGGAAAGCGTTTTGTAAGAGTCGAACAGGGTGTACTCTATATTTATATTCTGAGTAATCTGAACACAAGCGAGAAGTTTCACAAGCAAATACAGCACGGGCTTATTACACGTATATCTATTCTGAGTGGCTTCATTTATTTATTGGAAGCAACCCTTACAAAACCAATTGACAAATTGGCTTGAATGAAACGGTATTTGAAAGATAAATAAATTCTCATCTAATTATACCTATTTATGTATAAGAAAAGAATTATTTAACATACTTAGTTTAATCTTTTGAACAAAATTTTCTCAGAGAAATCAATTTTTTTTTCAAAGCTTGTGTTTTTGATCGGTCACGCACAATGTTTTGCAAATGTTCCGTCCTAAAGCAGGCCGTACTAGGAGACGTCGAGCGCGCGGTCCTCAGGCCCAGGTCAAGGGATTATCGAGGACCAGTTGACGACACTGCTGAACCATAAATACCTTCCAAAAAGGCGGCTAGCAATCGGCACAAGGAAAAACGTTCCACGTGCAGATGGCTAGCACGTTTTATGACGCGCAAGTACTAAGACTGTTTTTGAGGAAATCGTGTTGCATCCTTAGTCAAGTAGCGACCAGCATTCAGATTATCCACGACCTCAACAGTCAATTGCATGCGTCATAAACGTGGACTTCCAAAGGGGCCTCGGAGCTTGGCCCAGCCGACATCTGGCAGCTCAACTTTGGACACCCTGGCGGAAATTCCGCTGCATCGCCAAATTGATGGCAATGTTCAAGGACACACCCTTACCTCCCAGAAACACGCTGCGGGCGTAAAGGAAGGGTGTGGATACACCTACAAAACACGCTGATTGGCATTTAGTAATTTTTGCCACTACCCAATCAGCGTGCAGAAGATCACTTCCGAGTCGACGTTTTGACAAACGTTCGACGAGGAAACGAGTTCCATTCCGACTACCCTCAAGACAAGAAGCGCCTTGATCTTGAGTACTACCGCTTCAATATAGCCGAGACGAGCCTTACAACCTCGATCTTGCATCTTCGCGCAAGACGAGTCTTGCGCGTACATTTATTTTCGGAATAAGGGCTCCGGAGTCCTTACAAGACTTCGTAAAGTGACCCACTAGTTTAGCGTTACACATTGCGCGAAACGTCGTGGTACCGTCCAAGATTTACGACCTTGGACAATCTCTACACAGTGCTTGCGAACATTCTATATTGCTGACGAATATAGCGAGCACGCCACAGCAAATTTTGGTACAGCCAGAGTGTAATATCATAACAAAAATGAGAATCCTTTATTTTTTGTTCTAGGTCAATACGTAATACAAACCTCTAGAGTCTAGACTGTACGAAATGGGACAACTTTTCCGCTGTAGCGCTCAAGCTGACTGAAAATATTTTTTAATTAAATTCTTCTTTTATTACAAAAGTTGGACTCCTGAACACTATAAAAATCAAGATCAAGAAACCCCTCTTTCTAACGCGTGACATGAGTTTCTCCCCTTAAATCGATAACACTAAAAATGAAAAAAAAAAAAAAATATTTATAATGTTACTAGGATTAACTTTCATTTTTATGCGAAGATATAGGGCTATACCAATAAACATAATCAATGATACTATATTAATACAATTGCTATACCTCGGAAAATCTGAAATTCTGCAAAACAGTGGATAGAATTATTATAAAACGTAACGTAGTTATGAAAGGAGTTATACACTGTGCATCAATGTATAAATACTTATAATGACACTGTCGTTCGGGAAGCAATCATGACAATTTTTAGCCTTACTCTAAGTATATGAACCAACTAACGATTTCAGATAATACATGCAAAAGTCAAGTAGCGGTGGCGGTTGCGAATTGAGCACACACCAGCTACCCGACGGTGATAAGACAGGACAGTTGTTGCTTCACTGTGTCTTGGGTTTTTTTCAAATTCCCATGGTCCGGACTATAAATGCATAAAAAACGAGAAAAACGGACGAAATAGCTGGCACCAATTACACGTAGATAAGTGTGTTCCAGAATGTAATGTTTTCGGCTTTTCAAAGCATTTACAAGATTGATAGTTCTTAATATATTTTTTAAACAATTAGTTTTTTTGAAAATCTGTTTGCATATTTAAATTTGTCATAAAAAAATCATTTGTACGATTGCTGTAATTGTTGTACACTTCTTCAACGTACTTCGATTGCCTGAACACAGTTTAAGATTGTAACTTTCACTGCCCCGTTGTTATTAGATGTACATAGCAATGACTTACAGAATTATAAATAACATGATTAAACAATGGAATAGATTGACCTTTAGTCTATCGATTTCACTTGTAGTTCGTATTCGGATGAACGCAGCTATGCGCGATGTGGTGAATCAAAGTCGGAATCTGAACTCTTCAGTCATGTAGGGAGTTATTTGATGGCACATTAAATTGGTTGACCAACAAATAAGGTTAGGCAACCCGGGAATTTAGAAAGGTAGGAAACTTTGCGAACGTGCAAAGTGTGTCACCCGCAATACAACTCTATTTTCCGTTCCTGCCAGAATTCGGTTTTAGGAAGTGAAATCAGCCCCTGAAAAAAATTCAGAATTTTCTTTTTCGTTAAATATCTCAGGAACGCTGAGATGTATCTGAAAAAAGTTTAATTAAAACTTAAAAAAGGTTTTTCACTGGCTGATTTCCCCCCTTAAAACCGAATTATGGCACGAACGAAAAATTGGGGAGTATTACGGGTGACATACTTTACTTGTATGCAAAGTTTCATACGTTTCCGAATTTCCGGATTGCCTAACCTTCCCTGTAAGATTAAATATAGCTTATAGAAATATTAGGAATCGCATCAACACTTAAGACGAGCGGCCATATTTATTTCAAATTTTATTCCAATTGCATTTCGATGATTTCGCCATTTAATGTAAAATCGTGCCCCTACGAATTGTTTCATTATTATTGTCCCGCGGGGTTAACGAGGCTGCGCGTCGCGCAGCAAAGACGGGCCAAATTGGTAATCATTGACGCTTTGGCTGGGAAAGAGGTTTCTGACAGATACGTGTTAGTACGCCTATTTTTGTGTTTAGGATTGTTATATTGTTTCATGCATCTTGGACGATTATTTCTATCCTGTCGTGTGAAGACAGAGTACTATTATTTCCAGTTTTAGTAATTTAGTTACATCCACGCTGAAGACATGACATCCCCTCCACTATCAAAATTAAGGACCGACAGATGGACCTATTACTATAATTTCAGAGACACCTGCTTAAGTTCAAAGATGCTCCGCTGTTTGCAGAATGACTATCTACGATTTATTGGTAATGCCATTGCTTCTGTCCTCGATCCACAGTATCGTTTTTAAAAGGAGTACGTGATACCACGATGAAAAAGAAAGTAGCGACGACTTGAAAATATTTAATGTACCGCAACAGACATAGAACCATCGCAAAAAAGTACAGGTTTGTATGAAAATGATTCACAGTTTCGGCGATACGCGCGTACACCGACTGAAATGGAGCAATCTGCATACAAATTGTACGTATTCAATGATATTAAAACCTTTAGAATGACCGACAGAGGAGGAGGCAACGACTCCTTCGTTGAAGGAGTGAACGAATGCATTCAAATGTATAAAAGGACCAGATTCTATAACTGCACAGGGTGTAAAGAAAGTAAGTGCAAAGGGCATTGTAGCGTGATTCTACACCTCTGGATGGGTGAAGGTCTGTAAATAAAAGTTGGTTCAAAATTGTCCTTGACCTTGGAATGCAAGGTCGAATCTGTATTATTGCATCGTATTCTATTTATCACGAAGATAAAAAGTCTGGAAGGAACCATATGCTGCAAATGCACGGTTTTCTCAATAGAAATGGTTAAAATACATAAATAAGATTGTGTAAGTCGCACATAAGAAGGAACAAACGGGTCACACTAGCATTTCTCGTCTACGAACCCGATGCTAGATCAGGTCGTCGCGCGAAATGTTTATTTGCCTCGTAACTGTAAATTAGTATTTGATACAACTCGAGCGGTAAAGTTGTATCAGTGGGTACGTTGTTACTAGTATGCAAGGATTACAGGGTAAAGATAGGTTTAACGAATCTACTCGATTTGTAAGTGAACGTATTAAAGTTTATATTCTGAATATCAGTATAAAAACAAATGTTTCTGTCGCGATGAAGTAACATGAAATGTGTAAGTTACCTAAGTATTTGCACGGTGTTGACGTACTGGCGATGCGGGGTCTGAGAGCCGCTATTAGAGTATACCGAAAGAACTTCAACCGGACTAGCGGATTCTAACGGGTTAATCTATGATTCGAAAGGTGCACTAAGCCCAATATCACTTGATATATAACTGACTCTGTACGAGCGTGGCACGACGCGACTCTACGCGTGACCGTGTAACTCTGAAGCAACGAGGGTAGAAACCAAAGGGTTTATATCGTCCCAAAATGCGTGGGAACCCACTAGAACTTTCCATACAAGGAAATTTAGGAGTCTTCGTCGGGCCACGCCTGTCTCGGTCATAGTGTAGCTGGTCGCACTTGTGCTCAGGACCCCTTTATTTGTTTACGATAACCGAAAGAATTTTAGGGTGTTTTCCCTTCACAGACGCGAGCACGAAAACGCGTTGAAACCGACGTATGGAAAATATTCTCCATACGTAACAACGATGTAACATTTGCCGTACGCTTTCCTTGGATACCCTCGATGCCCCTGTAGCGCCCAGATAACGCATGGAAACATAAACACCATAGATCGTCACCCCAACTTTGGAACTTGATAAACCCCTCCTCCACTAAACCCAAACCGAAAACTGTACTATAAAGGATCGCTAAAATAAAGAACGACGTTCAGTCTTTTTCTCAAGCTTATACTTGGAAGACTCGTATATACTCGAAGACTGCGGAGACTCGTAATCGTACTATATTTTATTATTATATAATATTATATATACATATATATATAATATAATATATATATATTATATAATATTATATATGATAATATTATAATGATAATATTATCAATATTACTATATTACTGAGAATACCTACAAGTTAAGCGGAACTTACCATTTGTGGTAAGTCTCCGAACCACTGTGGTATATCTCATTCGAAGTCGCGGAAGTCTTTATTAACGGTTTAAAGTTTAAAGTGTTCAATCAGAATCCTCGTGACTCTATTACCTTTTTCTTAAAATAAAACCCTGTGAAGACTTTCCACGTGACACCCCCGAACACGACCGAGCGCAGTAAAAAGGTACGGGTCTGGGAGCGCGCTCTACAGGCGATTTCATTGGGCAGTGTTTTTGGTTAATAACTCAAAAACAAAGCTTCAAACAAGATTTTGGTCAAGGAAAAAGTTGTTCAGAATCACCCAAGATACCCCCCATTTCCCGATGTTGCGGCAGTTACACGACACCCTGTATGTGTGCGGACGCGCCATCGCAAATTACCAAACATTACTTTAAAACTTTAAAGTATAAAACCTAAGAATCTCAAATTCTGTTTGGGGCTCTGTTCTTTTACCGGCCGGCTGGCGTTTGTCACGAAACCTTTAGGTATACCTTTCTATTTTACCTTGCTGATACTTAAACATGGCGGCTTGAATATTGTGCATTATGGACTACTGGCTCCCACGACACATAAAAATTTTCTATAGAATAAACGACGTATAGGGTCCACGTTTATGTAAGGAAACCGTAAGAGTAAAACTAAAATATTAACTAATATGAAATAAAAAAGTTGATAAACTTTCTGTGGTAAATGCAGAATGAAAACGGCGCAGTATACGGTTAGCCCGGGAGAATAAAGTCAATACGGAGATTTGTGAAATCCTTGGTGAAATGGAAACGGGTGCGAAACAATTAACAGGGTTGGCGTGATTCCGCGTGTGCCTGACAGCACTTAGAAATAAAATATACGACCGTACGTCTTGTAATGGTGTACAGGTCGATCCTAGCGTGGAATCCAAGCTAGGCTGAAAGTAGAAGTGGCAGTTAAAAGGGATGAAAGTTGTTGGAGGGGTAGCGGTAGGCAGTGATCGAGCGGTTGCGACTTAATGAAACTCTTAAGTGCTGACTATTAATATGGCTTTCAAGCTCCTAAGACTCGTTTCATCTCCCACTGTTCCATCCCTTCTCTTTCCATCTTTGCCGTGTGTTTCTTACACGAATGGGAAGAGAATGAACGCAGAATGTATGCGCGACCGAGAAAACCAGTTGAGAATGGAGTATAGGAGAATACTGGGAAATAGGACGCGCGGCTAATGGAATTCTCCGATATTCGCGCTATTATCAGGTATGCATACAATTTACATAGAGGAAACTACTTCAAAACGACACATCATTTCATGAGCGAATTGCGCGGCCTAAAATCAGAGATAATTCACGCTCGTATTAGAATTTTAAGTATACATTAGGAAAAATTTCGATATTCCGTGTATTTGTGGTCAAAATTGTCATTTTTTTGTAAGATATCCATGCTATGTATTGGAATATGGGTATTAATAATAATCTATTCTAAAAACAATTTAAAAGGCAGTGCTACAAAATTGGGGTTATTGTGAAATTTTTATTTCCAGCAAGACAATGACCCCAAGCATACGGCCAGAATTATACAAGAATGGTTATTGTATAATACACCACATAGGTTACATACACCCCCACAAAGTCCAGACATTAACCCCATCGAACATTTGTGGGCGGAAATCGGCAAGAGATTAAAAAATTACAACATAACTTCGAAAGACGTACTAAAACAAAAAATTTTGAAAGTATGGAATTCTATCGAACCTGAAACCAAAACTACTTTAGCGTTGTTTATAGGCTCAAGGTCATAATATGCTAGGTCGTTGAAGCCGTTTTAACGTCAGCTACAGTGCTTTGTAATTACAAATAAATTTTAACATTTGACGAATTAAAGAGACCTTGATTTAAAAAAATTGTTGAAATTTTATATATTGAAGTTGTAGAGAATGGTTAAGAAAGAAAGGCGTCCTATAAAATCTGCTAACTTTCGACGAATCACGCTGATCCCTGAGTTCCTAAATAAGAAAAAAAAATTGATACATTACGTTCTTCATATATTCAACTATGTCTGACAGCAAAAGCCTTCTGTAAAATTTTGGCAATTTACTTTTGTCCGGGTTTTCGGGCCAAATACCCCACGCCGCGCTCTGAATAGTTTGCGAATATGCGCAAGTAACGATTACAAAGATAACACGCTACCATAGTGTACACATAAACATATGTATGTGTATATGTATATGGATAATATACGACAACACAGTACAGTAATATAGAAATGTTGACTATCATACCTGATCCGAGACGCGAACATGCAGTGTAGAAAAAAGGAAGACACTTGAAAATACAAGAACTTATGGTAACAGATTATGGTGTATAATTTAAGTACATTTTGGAATATGACTACGGTTAGAAGTGCAGTTAATGATAAATTCAAGATAAAACTGAAAAATATATTTTCGCCAGTGTAATAAGAACTCGAAAATTCGAATTTTTTAAACTTTGCAGGTTTGTAAGCGACCTCGGTGGAAGTATCGGGCAATTTTTCCTTTCGGCCACATTCGGTTTTTAGACTGGAAGCACCCATTCAACGTAGAGAAATTTATCATATATTACATTATGCATATGTACATATATGTATCTTTCAAACTGTAATAGATATAGAAAAATGGTTACAATAAAAATTACACCTATTTACTTTTAAAGGGTGTTTTCACCTTAGAAAATTGAGTTTGAGATCCCCTAAAAACCTGAAAAGTTGGGAAAAAATTACAGTTTTCAGATTACTGAACTACCTTGGTTAGTCAGGTATATGTATGCTATTCAGCAAAGGTACTGTAGATAGTGTGCTGAAATTACCTAATCATTCAAAGTGCTTCACTTTTTGCTTGCTACTTTTGATCACACTTCCTATGCCATATACATTCGATCTTTATCAATGCCGCTGTAATATAAAATAGTACAACACCGTACCTTATAACGGTAGTTGGGTTAGTATTGCCTACGTTATATGATCGTTGTTGTCCATGTATAGCGATTGCCCGTGCAATCAATAAGGTTCTACCACGGCAATTGCTATGGAGCAGCAAACGACGAGCACTCAGCTCATTAAGACTCTCGTCGTTTCTCCAGATAGTAACATTAGCTACGCGGTTACGCGGTACATGTGATGTTCTGGAACGCGGCAAGCAAATCGTTCGTATTACAAAGTTGATACAATGCTTTCTTCAACGTTATAAAATGAATAGATTACATGCATCCATTCGCAAGCCTATCACTTGCTTCGTATGTCGATGTTTGTGAGTAGTATAAAAACTGTGGTTTTGTTAAGATTTCTTTTATTAATATGAATCTCGCTCTCTCTCTCTCTCTCTCTCTCTCTCTCTCTCTCTCTCTCTCTCTTTCTCTCCCTCTGTTTTAGGCTAATTTCTTGCAAATATGATTATTAAACACACGCCAACAGGATTGTCTAAATACTTTCTCTCTTTATTCATATGAAACATAATTGATATTCACTGATTTCAAAGAGACTGTGCACATTGACAGAGGGACCGAAAATATTGTTCCTGTATGGCATGGATATTGCGCCTATGATCTGAAACCATTCTTCGAAATAGATGCTCAAACAGGCTAATAAAAATATTGAGTTTGCGGGAGAGTAGTTTTGCGTTGATTATGCAGCGACAAAGGCGATTCCTTTTTATGACGTTATTTCGTATTCCGAGTCAGCAGACAAGAACGTGTCCGATTCAGGTCTATTGTTAAGACGAGGATCATCGCAAAAATTTTCGAACAACCACTGACACCTACGTTCATTAACTACATCAGGGTCTGCCAAATGATGGCCCCTTCCCCTACTTGTATCTTCCACCTCCAGCGAACTGGTCGCGCGTCATATGACCGACATACAGAAAAATGACGCTCCACACACGCATTGTGTTAGCTGCCATATCAACGTCACATTATTTTCGGCATTATTTTATTATTTTCCAAAAATGTTTGGGCAAAATATTCTAACGTGTAAGATGGTGCAGAACGTGCAGAATGGGAATAGAAAAATGAATTTGCCGCAAAACAGTGCTGCCATTTCACAACATAAAGATATCAACATTCAAGATATAAATATTGCAATAATATAAACTTGATTTGTAAATTGTATACTATTTTCGAAAATATTTATTTTGCGACCTAAATTTGCTAAGCATTTTCTCCCCAGTTGCATTAGCGTTACACGTGCTCAAAGTGGGTAACACTTTTTTTTAATATTCTGTACATACCTGGTGATTCTAGAAAATGGGTCTGGCGATAGCTTCATTCCAAGCGAATCTAGGAAATATCGCTTAACGAGCTCCAGCATTCTATGACACGTTTTTTTTTCATAATTGCACCGCTGTAGTGGTCAACTGCACAATTTCTTTTTTACATTCAGAAGATAAGAAACAAACAGTTGTACAATATCCTTTAGGAACGAAAATTTAAAAAATGTATTGAAACCATTCTCCAAAGTATTTAAATGCCTAGAAAAGAGTAGTACTTATCGTCGCTGTGAAATCGTTGAAACGAATTTTAAACTTGTATTCTTATCAAATTACTAATATAGTGGAGCAGCATATTCCACACTTATTGTACAATTACATTTTTCAAACAGATTTATTTAAACCACGCTCGAAGCTGGTCCATCCAAAATTAATCTGCAATGTGCGCATTTAAGTTACGAATTAATTTAGAATGCAGTCCACGAGAGTTAAACACCACCAATATGCTACGTGGTCCAACTCGACGGGAGATTATTCTACATATGTACATATATTTATATTAACGCAACTGGCGAGCAACCACTTGCGAGAAGTCGCGTGTCCAATTTGCAGACATCTAGTGGCGAACTTTTCGGCAGATTTTCGAGGACTCGCACGTCATAGCCCCAGTTCTCGAACTCCCCCCCACCACTCTTGCGTTCCGTAAGTTAGACGTATCGAGGACACGACCCCACAATAGTGGTATGAATTATATCCATTTATAGCCCAGTGTAGCAATTGTAATAACTACATTTATTAATTGAGGCGTTGTTGAAATTGTTTTTCCGTTGTCGCGTGTTAAGTCAGGAGCCCAGTGTATGTGTGCCGGACTTTCAAATTGTATCATTTCGGAAACGAAGCATCGTATGAACAAACTTTACTGTACAGTTTTCTTTGCGTGTAAAATAACATCCGATTCGGTTGTACCAATTGTCCTGGACTACTCTGTTTAACACGGTTTCCATAAGACGCGTCGTATACGCGTCGCGACGTGGTGCAAAAATTGTGGTGCATGCTGTAGTCTACAGTTTTTCAGAGTGTGATGCCATGTGTAGGTAATGTTCACGTCAATATCAAGTGTTCTATTCTGTGTTTTGCTGTAACATGTATCACGAAATAGGGGCATGTTGTAGCCGTACTTTCTTTAATATTTCGCGTCTCTTTTACTTCATTCTTTAGTAGCATTCCGGTTTTACAATGCGTATCTATTCTGTGCGTGTATACAGCTCGCGCAACGCATATTCTGTGTCGAGTTTTCCCTTTTAGCGTTTCTTTGTGTAATGTATAAAGCTGTTTACCTTCTTGCAGAAATTTGTGTTTGCGTTCGAAGATGAAGTAGGAAATAAATAATCTGTGTAGGCAAAATAATTGAAGTCATAAGTTGCATATTAATCTCGCGCGATTAAAACATTATTTCGTGGCAAAAAACATATATATTTAATTGCAAACAGAAATTTAGTGACATTCTGAAGTAAATAGTAATATATATTTTCCTCACTTTAAAGATAAATTACTTTATTTTAAGCTAAATCTCTTTCGAAACTAACTTCACCTTTATTATTATACGTGTTATGTAAATCTCACGTAAGATACCATTTTTTATGGAAGTGAACTACTGCGTTGTGTTAAGTTTATCTGTACTTACGTTGGAAAATAGTATTTTTAAATAGTCAAAATCATATGCCGATTAGTATAATATTTTTCATGTCAATTTTTCCTCCGGTGGAATCCAGGTACCACATAATAGACTAATGTGTGCGAGAGGGGTGACGCGAAAAGTCAATAAGAAAGGTAAGAAAAGCGTGAAATTTGTCTGTAGGAGTCGTCGCTGCATAAGCAAACGTTTCTTCAACTCTCGCGTTTCCATCATCCTATGTTGTCTGCAGCATAATGATGGGAAGCTGGAGGCGAAAAGTGCTTCGAATTTACATTTGAAAACGTCGAATAAACAGAAAGTCTCCAAGTTCGAAGAATCAGCAGAGTTTTGAAAGTTTCGCCAATCGTGAAACAATCGAAAGTCTACAATCTCGGTAGTCTTTAGATTCCAGGACTCTAGATATTGCCAAGCTCCCATTATATTATATAATACATATGTATGCCATTATTATTTTTTCGTTCTGTCACATTTTGATTTAATCGTACCTTTATCGTACATAGTGGTTCGTTTTTTTCATTTATTTTTATGTCTCCATTATTTTTTGTAGCAAAACAAGCGAATATAAATGAAATTGTTTTATCCAATAAAATAAATGTTGTGACGAAAGAACTAAGTGTTCAAAATTTTTATTCTATTTTTTACGTTTTCGAACCACGCCGTATGTTGCAATAGTACAGCAGGAACAAGAATATCCTTTCGCAGAGTTGCTAATGTAGCGAAGATATGCGAAGAATAACGCTAGCGCAACAAATTGATCATTTCGTAATTTTTTACGCTACTAAATAGTCCTGAATTATGTACTATTTTCCATATTCGTGGTGGTGTCTTTATATCTTTAGAACTGCCGAAGAATCGAAGTAAGATGGTTTTACACCTTATTAAAAGTGTTCGAATCAATGTCAGGCCACAAATGAATACGTATGAAAACGCAATTAATTATTTTTAAATGTAACCTAATCTTGAGGACTATCCTATCACTTCACATACTAACAAAATAGCATTTGGCTTAACACACGAAGTCACAAATTTTACTTCATAATATATTAGCATATTAGTTCAGTAATTTCCTATATAAACAATATTACAATTAATATTAATCATTTTCCTATTAATTTGTTAAATGTAGGAACGGATGTTTAGGATAGAAGGGAAAAGGGAGGACCCCGTGTTTTGCCTCAGGATCGCCTATTAAACTCATCCGTAGGGTGTGTAGACGATCGCTGCCTCAGACCTAGGGGTATAGGAGATAGGAATAGATGTTCGAAAGTCCTGTTTACCCAAGTGGTGAGCGGCCACTTGTGAGATATCGCGAGGTCCCAATCCGCGGACATCTGTTGGCGAATTCGTGATCTTTGCGGACTCGCACGTCACAACTCCACTTGTCGATCTCCCCCGCCACTCCTGCGTTCCATTTGTGTTGGAAAGCGGCTACTTTAAAGGGTTGAGGAGAAAACCAGAGACAATTCCACTATTATAAACCATATGCATATATTTCCGTAACGGTGGCTAGCAAATCGAATGCCACGAGGCGCCGATAGCCGACAGAAACCGAATTTCGACGCTCCTTTGCCTCAAGATTTACACGCACATTCAATTTCGCATCTCCGTCACACATCCTTCCTCACTCTCTTGCTCTACGCATCCCGGGCCACATACGCTCGTCCGCCCCCTACACTACTTTCCTGTATTAGTTTCGCCACTGAAAGTACCCTAAAGTAAGCCTTAAAATAATCAACTTGTGCTATAACTTTCGGGTATACATACGATCACAATCTACGTGGACAATCACCTTATTCAGCCCCTTCTCATTTTCCGCCCTACAATGCATTCCAACCACCAAAAAGTGAAGCCAAGTTTTCTTTACGCTTAAACGCACAAATAACCGAAAACATAATAAAGTATAACATATTTCGCAACGTACCTGGATCCTTTCGATCTTAAGCGTGCGGATTACCAGATTTTCAAAGATCTAAATTATTTTGTAATGGAGCAAGTCTGTTAAGGCGAAGGGCATCCATGAATAATTTTCAGTCACAACAGTTTGTGAGTTCATTAAATTTTTAATACAAACCAGTTAATTATTGCATAATGCATGGAGGAACACGAGGAAATTATTTTAAGTAAATGCATAGTGCCTTGAAGGCACTACTTGTATTGAAAACTTTCTTTAATAAAGTTAACATTTCATACGCACCATATACTAAATTGTTGAACATTGGCGTTAATTTTCGGTTACAAAAAACAAGTCATGTATAAAATTTCGCAAAATCTTGTCTAATTGAAATTATCCGTGGACATTACATAGCTTAAAAAAATGACTGAACACGACATTTGATAAAGCCTTGCTTTTGGAAATAACGTGTGTTAGATACGATACAAGACTGACCAATCAACTTCTTAAACAAGCATTTAAAACTAATATTAATTAAAATAAAATAATGTAGAATTTGAAAAGCAGGTCTCAGGACGAAAAGTCCCAAGAAGTATGCTAGGTGTGCGGCGACATATGGATTAGTTTCAGGAAATACAAGTCTTGTTAGGATTTAGAATAGAACTGGGATAAAAATACTTAAGTGAATACGACCACATACATAGTGCACGTTTCGCATAGAATTTAGTAGGAAATTGCGGTAACACAACACATTCGAAGGATTTTATGGTAACCCGTTTCGAGGGCAATAGACTCCTACATATCGAGATATGCAGTTTGCAAGAGCGAAATACGAAAACTGCCGATCGTTTAGTCGTGCGCGCAACGACCAACCCTTCCCTTCTACCTTTTTCATCTATCTAGCATGGTGGCGTCCGCTCGTTTTTCGATTCGGCACCGAGACAATGAAGTCCTTATCGCCAGTGGCAATCGCTTCGAAAGCCAATGCACCAGCACCCATGTATTTCGCCCCGCGTTTTTTCCCCATTTTTCAATACGTTCTTTTTATTTGGTTTCAACCACTGCTTTCTGTGCTTTTACCACAAATCCAACGGCTCTGACCGCAAAGCGTGGCCGCCAACAACGAAAGTGCTATCAACGATTTTCCGGTAACCGACCGGTCCATGTTCGTTAAGACTGTACAATGCCTTTTTGAATTTAACACCACTGCGGATATTTATTGTTTCTTATCCCTTCGTGACCGATTTCCGTGATATTTGGAAACGTTGATTTCACGTTCGTTTGCAAATTCATGGAATCAGGGAATACATATTAAGTGCTTGGAAGTGTATACGCATATGTAATAATCTACAATCTATCATAGTATACTGTCTATCATTTCAGTGTATGTTATGAATGCTATAATGAACAGAGAACACAATTTTTTATTAAACCTAGGAAAGCATTTGCAATGGTATACCTGAACCCTCTGCACATTAGCAGTATGTAGTACGGAACTATTGTCTTGCTATAACGAATGTTTCAGCTAGTGTCGTCCGCATTTTGTCGTTCCCAATAGTTTCCAACGACTACTGAAATGTTATTTATACATAACTATGCAAGGAATGTCGCCGAATGATGCGAATCAAGATAGGATCATTTTCCTAAGACAATGCGTAAAACTGATTTACAATCTAATTGGTACAGAGAATAGAAATCTCTGTTGATCTAAAGAGATAGACTTATTTGATCTAATAAGTCTGATATCAGACTTACATCTTTTAGTATTAGTTAGTATTTGCTAATATTATAATTAATAATTCATCTTAATATTTGTGTCAAGTTTCGTGTTGCGCATAGTTACAGCTTAAATAATATCGTTGAATGTAATACAGTAGCTGTTAACTACTATTGCAAGGTGTACGGTTGAGTGTAGAACCGATTTGATAGAACTGTTATGAAACCAGTGTCTGTAATTATCGTTTGGAAAACCGATATGATATATGGTGTGCCAAGAGATTCCGGTTCTTGATAAGTACTCAAAAAACTGAAACCGATTCTATAACTGTTCGCAAACCCTTGCAAATAAGGAAGCTAGTGAAATAAGAAATTCAATACTTTTTAATACTCATTTGCCATATTTTCAAAACATGTGTACTAATTGTAAGACTGTTTGATTTTGCCCGATTACGATCGTATTTATTATAAATAACATGATGTCCCATGCAATGTATTCATTTTTTCAACAATACAACTTGCATCTTGGACACCGATTGACTTGGCGAACTGCTTTACGCGAAAAATGTCGCCTGGATGCATTAAAATAGAGATTGTATTTTACACGTACGCCGACGTGTGAAAGAAAATCGTATTGTAAAGTGGAGCTCGTTAAACGAAAATTTTTCTTTACAATTTTTTTTTATAACTTTACTTGCATCAGAGCTATACGCCTCACCTACAAGAATCAACCGCAGTGTTAAAAAAAATTGATGTTGAACTTTTGGAACTATGTGCGTTGCACTATTAATATATCAGGTTAACGACAGAAACCCTTAGTCACAGTAGTCTCCCTTTAAGTAGCTTCATTCTACAGTAATGGTTTTATGGCAACCTAAAAAGGTAGGTGATGTTTTGTCGTGCATAAAATTCTAACAATTCGATAACACACGCGCCCTGCTAGAATAAAGTTGTATGATTCGAAATTTTAGTACGACATTCGATCGATTAATTTTACTTCTGACTGTTGGCCAGAGTTCTAACCTCAGGTAGTTAAAGTTCCCTGCAGTACCTATTAAATTATGCATAGCAATTGTGTGGGTTTGAGATGGGCAGAGTTAAATTAAATGATACTGATCTAGCGCGAGTGATTGACTCACAAGGAAGGTTAGGCAAGCCGGAAATTTAGAAACTTGTGAAACTTTGCGTACAAATAAAATATGTCATTTCAGATATTTCTCAGCCTTCCTGAGGTATTTAACGAAAAAGAAAACTCTGAATTCTTTTCAAGGGCTCATTCCACCCCTTTAAACCGAATTATGGCACGATCGAAAAATGGGGTTGTATTACGGATGACATACTTTGCTTGTACGCAAAGTTTCCTCCGTTTCTGAATTTCCGGGTTGTCTAACCTTTTTTGTTGGTCATGTGGGACTTTCGTGTATGATGGTGGAAGAAGTAATCGATGGAAAAAGAAAGGAAGGAAGAAGGTTGCGGCGTGTCGTCCTAGGCCTGCTAGCGGACTCGTCAGTAAGGCGTGCTAGCAGGGCCTGCCTTAGACACAGGGATAGTAGGCAATGGTCGGAGGTTATATGTATATGTATACATAGTCGCGGGGACTTATGCAACCACCTTCGGGAGCCGGATCGTCGTGCTCCTCCCCTCCGTGGATTTTTCAAACAAATCCTGCATTTTTTCAAGGGGCCATTTCAGCCCTTACACCAGAATTATGGCACGCACGTAAAATAGGATTGTATTGCGGACGGCATACTCTACTTGTACGCAAAATTTCATGCATACGTCTCTGAATTTTCGGAACGCCTAACCTTCCTTGTCAGACATTGTATGCACATTTTGAGCAACATAGATAAATACAGGGTGCGGCGCCAAAATCCGGACAAACTTCAATTTGAATTTCTCGCCATTCTGTACTTCTTGTAGAGATCGCGATTGGCGTCCAAATAGCTCGACGCATGTACTAAACAGTCATAACCTCGAAACAGTCGCAATGTTGAAACCAAGTGCGGAGTATAAGCGAAGAGCCGCGATTATCGAAAGTGTTCGCGCTGGGCGCTCAGCGACAGAAGTTCGTTTGCGTGTTCTGACAAATGTAGTGAAGCCGTGGATGGAAACTGTGTCGTCTGGAAAGCCGTATGTTTCCCAGCAGGACGGTGGGCCCGCCCACACAAGTCATTTGGTTCAAAATTGGTTGTCCGACAACGTCGACATGTTTCGGTCCAAAGAATCCTGGCCCCCCAGCAGCCCAGACTTAAATCCTTTAGACTTCTATGTATGGAGCGTGGTTGAAAGGGTCGCCAACAAGTCCAGGCATCCAAACGTCGCATCATTGAGAGCCGTTACTGAAGCGACATTCGCCGATATGGACCGTGACGCATTAAAACGGCCCTGCAAACGCTTCAGACCGAGAATGGAGGCAGTCATTCAAGCGGGGGGAGGATATATTGAGTAAATGTGTTCATTATGACCTTACAGAAAATTTAGTAAAAAAAAATTTATAAACTTTCCCGTTTTTGCAATAAAAATTATGTTTGACTTTGGCGCCGCACCCCGTATACATAATAGTAAGGGAGTGGATAATAGTTGATCTACCCTGGCAGTTTTTGTTAATGCAAAAAGAGCCCATGCCTGTAGAAGATACTAAATGCAGTTGCCGATCATCTCTGGTACGAGTGTGCGTGAAATGTTAAGAAGGAAAGTCTTGTTGATTGCATATTTAGCGTTGAACCGCGTAAGCAATTATGACGAGCCCGCCGGCCCCTTCACCGATTATACGTAGTATGAGGGGTTTGATGATGAGAGGTGAGATTGCCGCCGTACATGTATGTGGCTGGTGTTGCATACACGATTAATGCAATACCTATTAGGGATTGATTAGGTATTAGCAGCTAATACCCGTAGTTTAGGCTTCGTTCACGCGGTATTAGGTAGCGTTGCCCGGAGAAATAAGGAATATGTACGACGATTGGACGCCATTTACAAAACAAATCCGGAAAGAACGTACTTTCTCTGCGTTGCGGGTGAAGTTGCGAGGAAAGGAATGAATGCACCACTTGTACGTAAATTACATTAAAGTTAAATACAGATTGGATGATATTTCATTTAAATTTCACGTTGGAATGAAAATATCTTCAGCTTCGGGTTTAAAAGAATGTGCACTATTAATGATGTTGACCGCTCTTTATTAACAAAATGTTTGAAGCATGCAACATATTATTTAATAGAAACGAAAAGATTGGACAAAGGTTTCACCTGTGGTAGTTGTATAAATAATTAATAACCCGAAAGCAGCGCGTAGTGTTGTCCGGTATTCTTAATGCATACCTGTGAATGTATACAATTTTGAGGTACAAATACACATGCATTGAATAACGTTCGAATTTCTATTTTCTATATAAATTATTAACAAGTTTTTGCGTGAAAATTATTTTGACGGCAATTTGAAGTAGGTAGGTAAAATCACGCGAACGGCAATGCAGCTGCTCATTAAGTTAGATATCGAAGTATTAGGTTAGCAATAATATTCAATTGCACGCGATGACGTTCATATTTTTTAACAAATCTGTCTCAATTCTCTTTCGATTGTTTGGCGTATAGGAAAAGATTTCTCTTTTCCTATACGTCGAAAGGTAAGTATTCAGTCTGAATATTGTACGCCAGACTGATACAAGTTTCTCGCCCGAACCCGTATCAAAATTCTTTCCGAAATGAATTCCTGGACGAAAGAGGTGTCAGAGTGGTCTTCCAGAAATCGATTTCTTCGAAGCTATCAGAAGAACGACGCAACCGAAAACAAGAAGGACGATGGGAAGGTAATAAGGTGGCCGTTTGTCGTTCAAAGTGTCAAATAAGCGTAGCAGTGTCACCCGTTAGGGCGTCCTGATCTTTTTTCCAACGTTCTACTTTACCTTACTGCCGTCACATTCCGCCGACCAGTTTCTCCTTTTTGTTCATTCGCTTTGCAAGAGATGTTTAGAATAATAAAATCGGTTCCCGTCGATATATACTAAGAATAAGATAGCTGGCCGACATTCCCTGACAGCAGCATTCCACAAGGAAGATTTAATAAAAACAGGAAGTACAGAATACAAAAATCGAAGGGCCAATGTGGTAAGAGAACTATCGTTCCGTCCGTTTGTAGTGCATGATATATTTTAATTTACGGTATAAATATAAAATTTGCAAGTAGAAATGTATCTAAGTATCGATATAAAACTTCTTTATTGATTATACAATGTTGGAAATATTTCGAGCTCCACTGCGTTCTGTCACATTGCCCAATAAATGCTGCACTTACAATTAATGCGCGACGTATTGTATAGAACTTATGTGCATACTTACATGCGTCACGGCATGCACGAATTTCCAATCACGTGCCATAAAAATGACAACCGCGCGTTGCTTTAATTAGCAGCCGTCTAAATAGTTGTTTCAGCAGTCGCGATTGCAGCAGCGAATCAGAATTGAAACAGCGTTGTTATTATTAAATTGATTACAGCGATCTGGAAATCGGTTAGTCTGTGGCACCGCTAATCGTGCGCAGTATTCTGACTGGTTCTCTGTAATCAGTAATCGTCATCCGATTCGATTTCGTTCATTGATCGAACAGACACCGATGATTGGGCCGATTTAGGGACTAATTAATTAATGGCCGTTTCTCCGTAGTTTAGTTGCTTCTGCGTCTTCCTCTCTTCTAGCGATAGCTATGTATGTTTGGTCAAGTGCAGGTCGGATACGGACAGTGTTCGATCACCTCTCCATGGCATTTCCGACTGTATACGAAATTCACGGACGGCCATCATTGATTTCCACCTATTCCAATAGCGTGCTCACGAATTGCAGGGAAGTGCCACACATTGTATGAATCTGTGTGCTATTTGTGTATCCTAAATACTCACAAAGTACCGTAATATGAAAAAATCTCAACGTCGTGCGAGCTGTTAGATTTGCGTTGAGTCTGAGAAACGGAGACACTGTAGGCACAGTTTGCGTTTCGAATTTTGCTAATGGGGCGAAAAATCCGTTCCAGAAGTCTTATAGTAAATTTGATGAGCCTGTTATATGTATATACAGGAACGGGGTTTTAGTAGGGCAGGGAAAAGAAAGGGGAGGGATGTGTTTCGTCTCGGGATCGCCTGCTAGACCTCTGCTACAGACACAGGAATATGGGGGTAGGAGAATATGTTTAGAGGTCCTTATATGTATACAACGCAAAGGGTGAGCAACCACTTGTGAGAAACATCGAGATCTATCCGTTGTCGTCTGGTGGTGAACTCCCGATTTTCGGGCCTCGACGTGACAGCCTCGTTACTCCTACGTCCCAAACATGTACTAAATGATCTAGTACAATAGAATACCACTTACGGCAAACATGAATTTTCGGTGACTTCTTCGATCTAACAATAAGTGAAACAGTGCACGCTTTTAAGCATTATAGAGCGATCAACTCTATTTTCATTCGTTTCATTCGTTCAACGTTTGTTTCTTAAATGTGAATAATTAATATTTCATCTCGTTTGTCAACCACAATGTGGGGTCACTATATTCTTCGTAACGTTATCCCTCAAGCCTGCAATATATTATTAAAAAAATCTGTCAACCTCTGTATCAAAATATTTGAACATTAAGCATTGTTCTTAATGATAAATATTTGTTTTGTATTGAACTTCGAGAGTTTAGTAAAATATTTTGCAATGGAGAAGTATGCTCAATGTTAAATAAAATCGAAAGAAAGCGTGAAATGTATCACGAATCGAATGCTAAATGATAACAAGTACTTAGGTCGTCATTGTGTCTTACTAATATTGGATTGACAATGATTATTTTCAAAGGGTACTTCTTGCAGCTCCATCTCGGCCTTGCATTCAATGCAAGTTGCATTGTTTTGTCATTAAAAATAAAAAGAACGAAGATGGTCTTCTAATTCTACAATAACCATATCAAACTCTTTAAACTAAATTATGCCTTCGCGTTCACTGCGGTATGGAAATGTGTAGTCCAAGTACATCTAGTCAAGGCATACGAGGCAGAGTGAATGGATTAAAGTGGAATTGGAATTCCACATTCACAGATTGAACTTTTGCAAATGATGTTTCGAAACGAACTTATATTACGGTATATACTATACATGGGAAGATAACTGAAAATTAGGGGGGTGAAGACTAAGGAAAAGAAAAAGTGATTCCACTTAAAAAGCTTATACTAATAACAATATTCCTACATATGCATGTAGCATGCACTTTAGTCTTATACGTAGTACAAGTTTGATTTTTGTTGAAGCAATATTATTATCTCCACTTTGCCATACCTTCCTTACTCGTGTATAGACTTTTATACATAGTAGCATGTACCCAGATACATGCGCGCAGTAGGTACATTAAATGGTCTAAGTTCAAGTGTCGAGTTCTCGGGAGTTCTTCTATCTAGTGAGCAAGTTCGGCGAGTGTTGGCGTTCGATAAAAGTGTTTCTCTTTTCCCTGGTAGTTTATACCAAAGCCGCAGCTGGAACTTCTGGCTTCTTGACCAGCCGGTTACGGTTCCTTCCGTTCGTTTTTGCGATCCCTTGGTGGCCACAGGGCCTCTGATAACAATGAAACGGTATCGTCACAAGGCAGCTGCAGTACATTAATAATTCATTATTCCAAGCAAACAGTGTGGCTTGCCCCATTCGCCACGGAGCTTCATTATTGCTTCTATGACGTCGCTGGTTGAACGTAGGACAAAATTTTCTTAAATTCAGCGTTCCGATAAATTGGGCCAAGTTCCGTCGCTCAGCACAAAAATCTACCAACTTTTGATCATTTTATCTTACTAGGCGAGGTACATAGTCATTACTCTTCAAGGCAAACTCGTTCGCACTTCCATTATGCTACCGAAGAAGAATTTAAAAATTAGTCAAGAGTTTTGAACGTTTTGTCCAGGAAGGAACTTCAGTCGAGATTCCGTGCTAAACTGCGACTGAAAATTCTTCGCCCATTGTAACATCGGCTATTAATAACTCTGCGGAAGTTTCGAAAAAATAATTACCTTATTGTTAGAGCTTCGTTCTGTGCGCCTAAAGTGAAACATCGTGCAACGTCAGTAACGTGCAGGTAGATATAAGCAATGTTGTCAACGTCAACGATAAAAGTGTTTATTACAGATCACAGTAGCGCATTTGAAATGATGCTCTCATTGTAAGTTCGATATGCACTGAATGGCACAATGTGTAAGGGTACTATGAAGTTTACAATTCCGCACGCAAATGAAACCATTTCCCGTATTATAAGTTTCGAATTACTTCTACAATGCGTATCAAAAATTTGTTTCTACAAGAGTTAATCGACATATTGCTGATACCAGAAAAGACTCGTAACATTTAAATTTATCGAGGCTGTATTCAATCTAAGGCTATAGTGTTATTGGTGACCCCGACGTGATCAAGATGCCGCTTTGTACAGGGTGGCTCAAAACCCATGGAACATCGGGAAATGGGGGGCAGCTGGGGTGATTCGGAACAACTTTCCAATTGACAGCAATGTTGTTTGCAGCTTCGTTTTTGAGTTATTAACGAAAAACACTTGAGTTATTAGAGATTCAGATTTGCGTGCTCGAGCGCGTGCTCTACAGGCGCTCCGATTGGCCAGTGCTTTTTGTTAATAACTCAAAAACGAAGCTGCAAGCAACATTGCTGTCAATGGGAAAGTTGTTCAGAATCACCCCAGCTACCCCCATTTCCCGATGTTCCCTGGGTTTTGAGCCACCCTGTATAACGGCGTGCGCCGTAACGCGATTCTGCAACAGGCACAGTTTTTTGGTGCGATTGTGAGTGACGTTCGTGAACTTTGGCGTCCAGCGACTTAATCACTGCCAGGGGGTTGATATGGCGACCCAACGCCATTCCACGAACAGCGCCCTCGAAGCCTCTTGACCGAGGCAGATATCGCTTTACCTTATGTGTACGTCCGAATTTAAAAACATCCGTGCAACAGGATATTCGTAAAAATACTAAAACTAAACCAACTACGTCTATGGATACTGAAGAAAATTATATAGAAATGGTGTATAAAGTGTTAAACATTTTGTTAAATTTTGTACGCTCTCGAAAATACGTACATTCTATATTATTCGTACAGTAACAGTTTCACGTAAATTGGGAAACCTTTTGTAAATGGACATTGCTTAATATTATTTTGCTACATAGTTTACGCAAAATTTAAATGAAGCATATTCCTTTAACATAGCTTGAATTTCGTAATCGAATTTCCCGGGAAACAATTAATACGATCGTCTTCAGTTCACATTCAATTACATTGTAACACGTAACTATCGACTGCACGAATCGAAAGTTTTAGTCGCAGCACAATTTATAGGATGGATCAATCATGGACCTAACGTTATATACGTAATAACGTATCGCATAAACTCAGCCCCAAATAATAGCTGTATGAAACCTTTCTATGCTAGAATCAAGAAGGGTCATAACAGTGGTAAATGTAAGTACTAAAATTCCTACAAAACGGACGACCATTAATCTAATAATAAGAAACATTGCCGCGCGATATTAATTTTCATTTCGAAGGAAAGTTTCAGATCCACCAAGATAACACGGCCAAACAAAAGCGAGCAAGTGATTACGAAAAGATCTGTTAAATAGGAAAAAATAATTTACTGTGACGGATTATGCAAAACAGAGGAACGTACTTGCAGTATAAAACCAATTAACATTCAACTCATGAATGTTAAACAGGGCTTGGGGAAATATATTACCCTGATCTCCTTTTAGATGACAAATGTTATACCTGGAGCTAAGTGTAGCGAGCTTTTTATAAACACGTGTACACACAACAAAAATTAATAGAAACATACCCGACGGGTAAAATCAAAAAGTGATACGCGCTAAATATTGCAGGCAGTTACAGCTACGGGGCACGAGACTAATTAAAAGGCGTAGATGGTAAATAGTACGAGGCAGGAATTCAATGTGTTGGCTGAATTTTTCACGCGATGCGCTACTTACACACGAAAGCCTATCAATTTACCGACGCTTGTCCACAGGCGCATGCGCGCACGGGTGTACAGGTAGATATATGCGTGTGAACGGTAAATTAACCACGGCAAGTCAAGCGGGACTTTATAATCCGGAAATTAAAGGTGTATTATATCCGGAGGAGGATCCTGGGTGTTAGCGAGCATGCCCCTGACGAAAGGGGTTTGTGGTGGTAGCGTAGGAAAAAGCAGGCTCGCTTGGTGGTCGAGGCGTAGTAAGAGCAAAAGGAAGCGTAGGCAAGGAAGGGCAAACGGGAGGGGGTGGCGAAGGAGGAAGCTGGATATACGGGAAATAGAAGAACCGAGCGAGGCCGAACTACTAACTTTTCTTATAAGATCTAAAGTTTCCGCGCGCTAAGACTTCACTTCCTCTCCTTTCTCCCTCCCTTCGTTTCATTCCTCCTCTTCTCGCCCCTCCTTTTCTTCTTTCCCTTCTTATTGTATAACCTCCCGGCTATCGTTTCATTCGTTCCCCTGCTCTTCGACAACTCCTACCGCCCAATGCACGCGGAAGTATCGAATATTGGTCGGGAAATATTAGATCTTTTAAATGTCATTATTAGTTAACACTGCGAGGCGAATAAATTTCGGAGTGCCTTGGTTATATTTCGATGGTTGCTCGTGCTAAATTCTGTTTTTTATGCATACTACTCTTCACTAGCGGAACAACAATTAATGCATCATGCATCAATATTTCTTCCTATCTAGAATATATTTATATTGAAAGATAATGTACCTTTCCATATCCGAAATTTCTCATGCACGTGGCGTCTATTTGTAGATATTGTATGGTTCAGGTACCTACTTACCTATTACAGAACTTTGAATACCTTTTATTAAGCAGGTAGAAACGAAATATGCGCCCTACAAATATCGGACAGTGCACATTATTTTATTTTAACATTTTATTCTACACTTTGTCTAGGTATTACAATTTTATCCGCGAATTATTTTCTTCGCCGTTTGACTGGTTCTACTGCGGATCATCCTTCGTTTGCACAGTGTAAGCGGAACCAAGTGTAAGGCGAATTATAAAATAAATAGTACTATGCGTACGAATAAAATCAATATAGACATATACATACATATGTATATGTATTGATGCGTATAGTATCCTTTTTCTTGTGCAAAGAGAGGAAGGTCGGGCATTTGAACGCCTATTCTTTTTAATCGTCCAATTAATTATAAATGTTGTGGGATTGCGACCTCCATTTCAGTAAAAAAAATACAAACCTTAAAAAGGAAATTGGGAGAGCACTAGTTCGGGGAAAAGCGAACATCGCAGCTACAAATTCAGATAGCCGAGGCATTCGTATTACTCGGCTGCTAAGGTAATAGAATTGCGATTTTCATAGACGAAGTCACGTGTACAAATATTTTCCATGCATCATTTCGCAAATGTATATGCGTTGGAGATTAAAAACGAATTTGTGAAATTTAAACGTAGTGTAACGTGATTCAAGCATTTTCATCGCGACTGTGTATGCATAACCCAGATTTTGCCTAAATGAGACCGTGACCACAATGTCTTTTTAATAAATTGCCCTCAAGGAATAAATCTTCGTGCCTAAGTTTAGTTTTGCTAATGAAAGAATTCCTTTGCATACCTTTGAGAGGGTGGGACGCGAAAAATCTTTTGAAAATGTAGGTATACATATAATAAAAAGACTGCAAATACAAACTTCAATGCTGCGAGATTGAATGATAATATGTAAGTAGGTAAATAGTTCGTACCAGGTTACTACAAGCAATAACCTAGTCTACAACTGAATTTATTACCGATGTTTCAATGTCAAATGCAAATTCCTAAGAACGAAAGTAGCTTACTTTCGTGTACCAATATTGTGCGCAACAATACTCCATAAAACATGGAATTCGAGTCGTGTTACCTCTTTTTCTTTATTGGTCTGCCTTAATCCTACACTTTATTTACGGCTTATTCTTCGTTCGCGTGTTTGGAAAGACTGTCAAGCTGCAACCGTTCTATCGACGAGTAACTAGACAAATTTGGCGTCAACCGCAGGCGAATTATGATGCCAGAAGATCAAACACCATGGTCTTTAAGCCTATGGAAATTGCGGTACAACACTGGAGTGGTGAAATCATTTCGGATTTGCAAGGGAAAGTGAAGAACATTATTCTCAGAACTGAACATTTATTTCTTATATAATTTTGCTACACGTTTCGAGAGCAATACGAACAGAAAAATCGTACCTCACAAGTACCCTGACCCCTCTGGGGTTAATTACGAATTGAATCCGTGTGTAAATTTTTCGCATCAATGGCCAAACGGCAAAGACGTCTACCATCAGAAGCGGAAAGTCTTGAAAGTCTGACGCGAGTCTAGGTGAAATTAGAGTTAATTCAAGGCAAGGTGAGTATTATCCTCGTCACGACGGTAGAACTGAGGTTGCCACTGTTACAAATTTGAAAACCAAAGCAGGATGACATCTCAATCGTAGTGTAGTTCAGAATTGTGTCGAAGTTTCTTGATAACAACGCCGCACAGTTCCCTCCCCTGTCGCCTTTATAGACTCTCGACCTTTTCGCGGTAATCTTAGACCTCCTCCAGCCGAAGAGCACACATTTACTTAACCCTACCATCTTAGTCGTCTTGGATCACTCTGGACAAGTCTCGAGAGTCTCGCTGAAACTCTCGACCGCATTCATGGCTGGCTGTCGCTCCTAGGAGAAGCAGCTGTTATGGTCGAAATCACTTTTCCCCCACCTTTCTCTCTTCCACTCATGCACTTCCGTCTGCTCTGGCCATCCCCATTTCGCAGCTCTCTATTTCACTAGCTTCGCAAGCGGGTACCTCGATTACACCTAGCTCGAGTGTACGAGTACCAACCTGGGTTTCTATGGGGCAACCCTCCAGGGTTTACGTGCTTCGAGCGATATCCGAAATACTCTCGCAGTAATCCTTCCTTCCGATTTATCCTCTTCCGCGCGTCTTGGCCAATATACATTTATCGCTTATGATCGCATTGATTTCTTATGAGCCATTTGACGATGCAGTGTTCGAGCATTGTCGCACGGTAATCCTACAAGTTGTCGGCGCATATTTAATTGCGCACGCGCCATCTGCATCTGTTTTGTCTATAATAATTGTTCGGTCACGAAATCGAACACATCGACAACCATCGTGGCTGAGCGGGCTGTTTTGTTGCCGGGCGTTCCTGACTTGGACTACGTGCCTTCCAGACGACGAAAAGCCTTCGAACGTTTCCATCTTTCCCAACTCCTGCCGACAAGGGTAGAAAAGCCGGCGGCGAGCCGCGATCGGAACACAGACGGAAGATATAAATCTCTAGAACGGCCGACACAAAACAACTCTTTTAACCTTCGACGAGAACACGACAGAATACGCCGATGAGAATAGAATAGCTACACACGATTCTTATTATCTTATACTCGACCACCGCGGACAACCAACGAGGCTCAAGTGATAACGTCACGAGAGTCAACGTCATGGAGCGGGATTTGCGACCCTGCGAAATTCGATCTAAGAATTGCGGTGCGCGAGACGTGACAATAGTCGTAAGTTATTTATTTCTAACGAAGGTGCATTCAAGCAGGAAAATTAATTATCCGGGCGATATAAACGTACTATGAGAACTGCAAGAGGGGAAAGGAAAGTACTAAGGATTGGACATTCGCCTTTGTGCACTTGCAAGCAGCGCCTTTATTCGCTTAGCCAAGGTATCTCAATCGTATCCTGTAAGGCGGAAGCCCCGACAGTGCAATACCATTTTGGTAATGCAAGGATAAATCTATAATTATTAGCAACGTATGTATTTATGAAATTGGTTAGAACACTTCTATGTATATATTCCTCTCTTACCTTTCAACGCAGCCCCCTTGACGTTCAACATAGTTACTTGAAAACGAACTAAGTATACATGTGTAGTAATAAATCACATTTTTGCGATTGTTTTTAAACTTATCAAACTATTTATTAAGACTATTTTGCAATAGAATACTACTTCCATACTGTGCTGGAAGCTTTCGTGTATTTCAGCTTGAAGCTTCTTCTTTATTCGTGCATATTAGAAATGGGACAATCATCTTTATGTATCCGAAATAAAATAAAGGAATAATCTATTACGTAAATTTAATTGGGAAACAGAGGAAAAGAGTGGCGCCTAACTATATTCAGTGTCGTCTCATAATCAGTAGAAAGTTGTAGCCCTATTGTGCACAATTGTTGACTCTTCCTCGAAGTTTGCGTAATACGTGTAATATAGCATTAGATAATATTATAACATTCTGCAATTTTACCCACTATTTACGGATCAGTGTAATACACACGAAAGTTTGTGACTTAATCGATGAAAAAAGGCTAGTTTCGATGTAATATATTGAGATACTCTTTAATATTGGTTCTCAACAAAATGATACATGTAATAAGGTATATTTATACACAATCGCGCTGTGTCCGTTCCGTGTCCCTGCCGTGCACCGGACCTCAATCGGTTACCATGGTTCTATATGCAATAATTTGAACATCATTCGTGCCGTGACCGCCGACATCCGTGGCTCGGACGTCCTCCGGTCATATTTAGTACCCTCTGATATTTCTCCTGTTTGTTGGTCCGGTCAAGAAAGGATACACCCAATAGCATGGACTTGTAAATATAAACGTTCCCTTCGTCGCTTGACTTCTTCACCCAAAAGTACATATTGCCACTATAGCCAAGTCTTCGGTGGAAAACGACATTTTGTTGTACGCCCTATGTTTTATGACGGTAGGCGAAACAGAAGGCCGGAAACATCGTCAAATTTTTCAAAGATCTCGCGTTCACTGAAGTATCGTCTTATGCTTTCCACGAATAACTGTGCCGCAGGCGTACTAAAAGAGCGTTCGCAGTCCCTATCAGACACGCTGAGTAGAAAGTGACAATTCCGAGTGCCACCCAATTAGCGGGCACTTTTTTGGCGACAACATAAAGTTGGCGTCATTCGAACATCTCGAGTCAGTCATGGTTGATCGTTCTTCGATCGAGGCCAATTACTTCAGACTATTCTACCAGCATTCGGACCTTTTAGTGACTTAACGATATTAGAGCAATCGAGGTAAATTAGGCTTGTATATTCGGTCAGCATTCGGAGATTTGGATTTTGACTTGGATTTTCAACAATCGAGGCCAACTGGCATTGAGCATTTGGTTAGACTTCGAATCTGACACTTTACTCTTAGACTTACAATCAGCCTAGACTAGTCACCTTTGAATTTGGTTAGCATCGGGAACCGACAGTTATTCTTATCAATTCGACAAAAGTAACTGTCAGGCATTCATTTGGCGGGTGGCAGGAGCCACGGAGCTCTGTGGGAAATAAGTTAGGTCATACTAAAAAAATGATAGTTTCTAACTTGGTCGTTACGACCCAAATAAAGAAACAATTATCTAAATAAAACGCTAGTGTACGTAAAGTAGTCTACTATTGCTGGCTTGCACTACATTTTGCTCGGCTCTATGGAACCGAAAAAATTTAATGTAAAAACATTAACGCGTATCTAACCAAAAGTAGTTTCTATATTATTAGTATACATACGTAAACTTGACATTAGTACATTCTATACTAATACAGCTTTTTCGAACGTTGTTACGCGGCGTTCGTTTTCATATATTATAATGCAAAAAATTGTATACTGAATATGAGGTATTTAGATGTCGTTAGTATGTTATATGTTGTTGGAAAGCGTATGACTTTAAATATACACGTCTTTAATTTTTTTAGCACCTTCGTCGATCAGTGACTTACGTTTATCGAACAAACGTATCTAGCACAGTGAAATACCCCGCCAAAGGGATGCGGTGTAATGATTCGAATGAACTGGAGCCACCGCCTACGTCCAAATTACCATAATTGTATGCACTTTAATACAAAAGAAAAACTAAAACAGAAGCGCTATGAAATTTTGTTCCCTCTTGAAATACCGCGGATTCAGTTTACTGTTTTCACCGGAAAACAAAGGGGACGTGTGACGAAAGACTAAGGACGATAATCTTACAAGCTGCTCGTAAAAGTCGTACCGAGGCCGGAAGCACTCTCCTACTCCCGACAGATATATCGCCTACATGCTCAAGTTTAATGGCGGTTACTTATTCACATAGTCGAAAGAGCACTACTTTCATGAGGTAATAAATAATTAGTTGACGCAATGAACTTACTCTGCTGACACAATGAGACTACAATATGTTTATATGCATCGTAGTTCAGAAGATCTCTAGGGCACGAAGAAACTGTTATTTCTTTTGAATCGAAAGGAATATTATACATCTTCTATGTCTTAACAAAATGTTATTGTCATGGAAATGTAGATTGTTGCAATAGGATCTAATCGTTTGGTGTGTCAGGTAAAAGTAATTGCAGGGGAATTCTATTATAGTACGTAATCGAATTCCTATTTTCTCAACATTTTGCTATTTAAACATTTTGTTTCTTTAGATACTGTACGTATTTCAAAAGGGACATAATTTGCAGAAATATAATGTTTTGATTGTAACCGAGGGTAAGAATGATTAAAGGGCGCACATGAAGTAGTTGAATAAACATCTGGCCCCTGGTCATTTTAAAAATTTAGCCAACTGAATTTAGGAATCAGCCCGTCAAATGGTACTTGTCCATCTCTTAACGTTTCAAACAAGAACATATCACCATATACAAACGGAACACATTTCGAGCTGTGGTCTAAACTATAAAGTATATTTCGTATATGATAGATATTGGCCATTTTGGCCAATCGGTAGACATGACTAAGGATCGTACGAGAATTTGAGCTATGGACGAAGTAAGATACGAAATAAGATTTGGGAAAGTCTCTCCTTCCAGTTTCCGCAGTTTGGTTTTCCTCAAATTTTGGCAGGATACAACTGAAATGAATTTTTGTTTGTATAAAACCTGTAACATTAATATTGTATGAAAAGACAGGATACGATTATAGTGACTGCATGCTTAGAATATTATAAATACATAGGTACAGTCAACATCTACTCAATAATGTAAATCTCAAACTCAGCATACTTATCGCTTACTGATTCTTGCATTTTGAAAACATATGGTTGATTTTAATTAACATTTGCTAGAAATTGTTCGACTAAGCATCCGTACCATAAACCTAATCGCCTTAACAGTACGGGTAACCGCAAACATGATGGCGAACGGCATGCACGCGTGATTAGCTAACGTGTTCGATACGTAAACTTTAATCCCCATCTGTTTTTGCTATTTGAAGGGCAAAGCCACGTAAGAGGAGTTTTGTATGATCAATGCTATTGTACAATGTACTTTACACTAATCGTGTCCTACTTTATGTTATTTAGTGTAAAAAGATATCATTATAGTTTCAATCGTTTCTATTTTTATGTCAGAAATCTGACAGATATGCCCACAAATTATTACTATCATATATTTCCATATAACGTACAAAGATGCAGCTAAAAATCGTAAAAGCCTAACAAAATAGCAAGCGATGGTCGATGCGGACGGTCGATGCGGACGGTCGATGCGGAAAGCTGTTGAGGTAATCATAAAAAAACAAATGTATTGCCGCAAAGTAACAGCAGCAACTTACAATGTTGCACAAAACTAAAGGATTGTTTCTACACTAAGTACATACACGAAAAGGCACAACGTACCCCCTCTTTCCGACAAATGTTCGTTTTGAAGTATCGATAGTTGACACAACGCTAACTTTGAAGCAGCCGTTGAACAGTCTGTTATGCCTTTTATACCAACCCTTCGGGACCTCGGTTCAAATACTAGTGTCAACATCTCCTCTTCTCCTCTTCAGCATAGCTATAGGGGATTGAGCTGTTATCGCAACAGGAGTGTGTTAGTGTACCTACCTGAGTTTGAAGCAACCGGTGCGTACCCGAAAATCTCCAATCGATAGCGCGAGGGTAGTTCATGGAAACTATAGTAGGGTGAATAATTCAAGTATAATTATTCTTGGAAGCCAGGAAAGCCACGAGTGCACCAGATCTTTTGTATGTATATACGTATCATTATGGGAGACAATTGCGCAAAAAGGTTTGCAATGGAGTCAATTTTGGGCGCGAGTTCATAGGTTGAGATTGTTGTGTCAAGGTAAAGCATTCTAACGGTAATTGAATTTTGTGTTTTTTAAAAGAGTCTGAAAGAAATTCTAAGAAACACAGTGCATTTACACATTACGTCATAAGTCTGATCTGAACTTATTTTATTAATAGGAAAGATTGTATTACTTTTGTAATTAAAATCCGACTTCTCCTTTCAGTTACATTTGTCTTTTTGTGACATGGCACACGAACAAATCGACGCAACAATCAGGCGCCATAGATGACGGGAATCCTAAACAAATTCCAAGTAACAAGGAAATAATGAAGGTATAAAATCCACAGCTCGGAGAAAACGCACTTTCAAATAGAAATAGTAAGAATTAGAGCAGTAACCGAGTGTCAAGAGTTAAAAGAGTGCGAAGTGTGAACAGTCAGTTGCACGTTGTCCATGAACGTACCCGTCCGAGAGATGGGAAGAGTAATTAAAGTTGCTAAAGTAAACGTTAATTACCATTTATATTGTATTATAAGTTCAAAGACTGTTTTTTAACGCGCCATTCTTGTTACATTATCATTCTTCATTTATTTAAAGGGTACATTTTAGAATAAAGTAATTTAGAATAAATTACTTCACTATTGTGCTCCCGCAGAGTCGATTAATTTTTTAAATTAACTGCATTTTCTATTTTAAGTTTGTCTTCTACAAAATGCGATATGAAATTATTTTGACCAAAATTCATTCAATTGTGATACATTTTCAGAGCGCCATGCACAAGGCTTAAGAAATATATTACAATATAAATACGGTGACGTACCCATGCTTCTCAAATTAATTTCTTGAAACGATCTGCAGCATTATACGCTTCCTGCTTTAATTTTCTAATACTAGGACAGAGAACTTCATTATCATTTTATTATTCGATTACGTGTACCTACTCATTATATTTAAGTATTATCTGCTATTATTCCATTGTCTTTTTTTCTATATTATATTCAAGACATGTAACTTTTATGTAAAGATTGAATAGATGTTTTCCATAATTGTGAATTAGAAAGAATCATTTATTGCACAGAAATAAATTAAACATACCCGTTTGTTTCACTAAATGCTATTGGCCACTGGCAGCTAAACTTATAAAAATGTGTAATATTTTCACCATAACATACTCTTACTCCGAAGGTGAGTACCTTACTATTCCCTACCCTGATTCTCTCCTTTGTCTCAACTACGGATTGTTTGCAAGCAAATTGTAACGATTATACAGTTTCATGATCGAAGAACAAAGGCTCAACCCTAATGTCGGATGCATTCTATTACAATTGGATGTACGCTAATGAGTGATTAGTAATCAGAGTGCCTGGTGCCTAGTAAGCATAAAGCTCCCACTGTCCTTTGCGCGTCTATTCTTGATGGAAATTTGGAGATACCAGAGCTACGCCGCCGGAGATTGGCAGACGTTCAGCAGCGGTGCAGAATTTCCGACCAGGTTTCAAATTATGCACTATGAATGGCTCGAATTAATTTCAATAGAAGACTATTTAAAAAATTCTGTCTTTAAACATAGGTATAAGTAGTTCGCGTTCCAGATTATCTGGAATATTGTAAATTATTAATTACTGTTAATATAAATAAATGGCACCCGAGTTCAGACAGTTGCCAATTAAATTGTAGCGATATGTGAAATAAATATTGTATGAGGTACCAGGTATCTTCTGCTGGCGCGGAGTGCTTAGGAAATCAAGGAAAAAGCGAACACGGGCATACATGATACGTACAGTGGATCGTGTTATCTTACGGGTGCACTGCGAAGAAGTGGCCCACCATTTCGTGCTACACCTTCTTTCCTTCCATTTTTCGTGCTTTTCTTTTATGCAAACGTAACATTCAAATCCTTGTCAAAGTAATAGCTTTAAGTTGTCGGCAATGTACTATATCCGTACAGACTGTGGGAAGTTGTATCGGTCAGTGGTTGCAAAAGATTAAAAGGGAAGATGCAATTGCGACTTTACACGCTGCACGAATAAATATAAGTATCTAAACTTATACAGGGTCGTCGAGGTGAATCCGGAAAAGTCATTGTATAAAGAAAAGCAGGTCAAATTCCAGGGAAATGTCAATATATTCTTTCAGCAGTTTGTAAAAAAGTATTGAATGGTATAAAGAATGGATTTTCTTTTTTTCTTCTGCCAAGTCATTCATTGACTGTCCACCATCCTGATGAATCTTTTCTTTCAATTCGACCGCGGATATCGCACTTCTCTTGCGATCAGAACGCTTCCTGTGAGTTGACCAGGATGCAATTACGTTCTTCTGTTTGTCAGGACAGGAACATGTCTTTTTGTAGCCAAATCACGCAATGATTTGCGCGGCCGATATTCCGGCGCGAAGCGATTTGAGTATTGATGCGCCCCGGTTGTATTCTCGATTCATAACTAACATTTTCCCGCTTGTTCACTGATCGGTGGTTTGTATTGTGACTACCCTTATCGACAAGTGCTTTGTTTAAATCTGCCTCACCTATATCTTATTTGGGGGATTGTCCGAAAGAATTCCGGATTTATCTTGACGGCCGGCCGACGGATGCGCCAAGTGTTTATTTATTTTTGCATTTGTGTTTCTCCATTAATCTGCATAAAGGGGCGAATAACAGTAGTTATGAATGACAGTTATGAAAACAGTAGTTAAAATTCTTTCAACAGAAACCATTGCATAAAAGAAGTGATAAAAGTCATTAGAGTTCTGTTAATATCCAGACAGAGACATGTTGCATGTGTTCTTAAAATTTTGAAGGGAAGCGCATTTCGCTTCAAGACAAGTGAAATTGGACAAGTGGCATAATTAGTCGAAAGAATGCCGCGATTATCTATCACTGTCGTCAGAAACAAATGACACACCGACGGCGCAAAAATTCTATTCCATTGTATGATCCGAAAAATGTACCTATATATTTTTAAGTGAATTTATATTATTTCTATGGAATGTCAACTATTGGTTAAAATGTTTCTTACAATAGCTTTTTATCTCCAGATTAAGAACATAGTTTCCCGAACGTTTCACAGGACATTGGACGCTCTAAGCGCACAGGAAGATTGACTGGAATCCAATATACCTGTTTCTAACTAGGTAGCCTATGTAGCAAAGTTGAACGTCGTTTTTTTTCTTCATTTCATTTGGATGGCTTTGCATCGTGGATCTGTACAAGGTGTAGCTTACTTAGTGATTCAAATTACCCGTACAGATTATCTACTTAGTTGGTGGTTATATTTTCTGCGCGACAAGTGCACGTCTTTTTATGGTGGGAACATTAATCTACAAATACCAACGAATAAATATTTCATTGAATTGAAGCGCAGAAGTATCTCAAAAGCCGCAAAACTGTAATGAATTATACGACATAGTGCAAGAGGGAATGAGTGTTACGAGTTATTGACTTCAAACACAAAGGAACAATGCGGACTCTACAAAATACAATGTGCTGCACTTGTTTCTAAGGTAACATTGTGCTATAAAAGTACCTGCAATGTGGAGAAACTAATATTCAGCGCATAAACAATCGAGTGGAGAGTAAGATATCTTATTGTTAGTCTAAAACACCATTAAAAATAGAGAGTGAGGAGATACCAACACTTCGCATAAACTGTAAGAAACGGTCAAGTAACTTTGGAAATAACTTCTTGATGTTAATATCGTATTAATATGGTATTAATATTTGTATAATATTTGTTTGTGTGCAAGTGATTGACATCCCTTCTGTGGTCGTGTACGTCGTAGCTCCGGCGAAAAAGCATGCGACGGACAAGAAAATGATTTACCTTTATGCTTATCTATCACTCGTATTCCAAAGCTATTAGAGTTCTACTGCAGACGAATCGATACTCGGTACATTCCGCAGCAAATTCCAAAAGCATCCGAAGGGAAGCGTTCAACTTGCAAGACACATCCCCGTTCCTCTTCGTTGCCCCTATATTTCGAGTCTCTTCTATCTGTTGCGAAGATGCAAGGTGATAATCCGTAATTAGGCGTGGAAGGGGTAGCACGCTTGTTCATGTTGCTGCGAAACATTCCGGCGATAATTCCCCGGAAATTCTCATCGTTACTTGCGTATGCGCCAATTTGTATACTTGTCAGCGCTTTTCGGATGCCGTGAGAAAATTTATCGGCTGCAATGTATCGATGTCTAACAATATTTCCGTAATTATCTGTTATCAATATTTAACTAACCTATTATATGCGTTATTCTGTTTTACATCAACTCTATCATACTTTGGTTTAACTTGCCTAAGATTGGAGCTCGAAGTGTCTTCCTCGTTATTAATCTTGGAGAAGATTCGAATATTCGTATCGAAGGTGTCAATAACGTCGAACAGGAAATTTCTTCGCGTACTCGGACTTGCACGAGATATCGAGGCCAACGAAATGTTTGGAAATGAAGCGATACCTTTTCAGTACTGCAATGCTGATACCAAAAAAAGGGTCAACCCGGTTCGTGCAGTGACACGCTACCTTTCGGGTGTAGAGGGATAATTCCTTTGGCCCGCAGTTTCATTTTCGATAGGTGCTGATTTTTCTACTGGTACACGTAAAACCGCCCACAAAATTAGATATCAATGGGAGCAATATGAAAACCAATTCCCGGTTAACACCAATTTTCCCTCGTCCAACCCAGCAAAAGGGAAAGTTTCTGTCCAATACCTCCCTCCTTGATATTCTCGCGCAGTGAACGGAGCAACCGTTTTGCTGGTACCAGATGTTCTTACGATTGTGAATAGGTAGATATATGTATACGGTGTTCTACTTTAATCAGCGCAGGTGGAAACCGGCGGAACTGTTTGATGTATTCAGAGACTGTATCTCAAATGAAAGTTAAATTTCTTCTAAACGCACATTGCACGGTGGCTATAACTTATTTCTAGGGACAAGCATTCAAGAATTCCAAGCACTTCATCAATTTTGTTGTTGTCAGGTGGGGGGCATTATAGGCCCAGAAAAGACAGAAGAAGTTCTTTATATGTTGATAGGTATCATTGGAGCTGATTTCTACGATCACAGTATAGTTATACAATTGGCATTAAAATATTCCACAATTTGACATCTTTAGACTATTCTTCGTGGGACTCTTAAAGAGCAGAGTTAACCTAGAGTCTACAAAGCCTACGTACAGACCACCTGTCTCGTTATTGTGATGCATCGAAGAGATAAATGTCTGGCAATGGTCCGCTCACTGGTCAGTACTTACCTTCATGACAGATCGATCCCCGGCTTGCAACAAATTCAGCTGCAATTTTGCGTTGCGGAGTTTGCCATTAAATCAACAAATTTAATGGCGCGCAACTCAATTACACGAACCTCCCGTATGATTGAGCTTAATGATATTTTTCACCTTAAAAAGAGACATTCGAATGGTGGATTTCGCGTGACCTGGTCATATTTCATGCAGGCACATTCCCTGTAAACCAACAAAACACAGCCAGTGCGCCACTCGCGCTAATGAGAAGTAACGTTTCAATAGACGTCTAAATACGTTGTTGACGATCGCGTGACTAAAAAAAGAGCATCATTAAAGCATCAATTTTCAAATTTCATTTCTCATTTTTGTGTACCATGTAGCGTTCCGAAAAATATGCCGTGGTCATTTTGTAATCAATAGCTAATAAGGATCATTTGAAACAATAGCAGGGAATTACTTGCTTCACTTCGTTGACGCTTTCGATACGTAAGAAAAGCACACTTGAGGTCTTCTTCTTTTATTAGTGCGACGAATAATTAACATTCACAGCGCACAACACAACAATATGATGAATATTACTTGAAAGAATCGCTACTAGTGTTATACGCGTGTGACATATTGAGAAACAGGCACATTATTCCTATCTACTATATGCAGGTATATCGGGAGGGATTTTATAGGTAACTCTGCTTACACGGGTTTACACGTCAGAATAAGATAATCTCTTAATAACAAAGATAGTTTATTGATTACACTTCTATAGGAAGGGCATTTTAGGGAGGCAGGGGAAAAAAGAAGGCTGAAGGTGTATTTAGTGTTGAAATAGACTCATCAGTAGGTCGTTCATACGAATCCTACCCCAGGCATGGGAATATGGGAGATAGTAGGAGGCGAGACGAAGTCCTATAATATTAACGCAAGTGTGGAACGACCACGTGCGAGACAGTTGCAAAGTCCCAATCAGCTGTCATGTGGCGGTGAACTCTTGATTCTCGGGGCCTTGCACGTCCCAGCCCCACTCTTACGTTCTACTAAGCTTGAGTATGTATACGGCACTCAACTCGAAAGTTGACTGTTGATCAAAAGCACATTTCATCATATATAAGATGATGTAAGGTGATGAAAAATTTACTTAATAAATAATCGTATATTTATATGTTAATGTACAATATGATAATTGAATGTGACTAGTCAAAGGTGAGGAGTGTCTGTCGATGATATTGAGACGACTAGTTAAAGGTGATGACTTGACTCGTCAAAGGTGATGAATTCACTGTGTAAAGTCGTGGAAAAGACTTGTAAAAGGCGATGGAAAGACTGCCTTGCAAGGTGGTGTAAAGACTGGCGAGTCTTCGTTAGGATCGCCCTTACGAAGACTCGCCAAAACCTGGGGATGGGCGTGTTGCTGGTGGTAACATGCGGATTGGCTAATTCATATGGTTTGTCGATCTAGAGAGGTGACGGAAGGGATGTTCGAAAATCTGGTAGAAATGGAAATTACCCGCCCCTGTCTACCGGTCACTCTCAGGTAGTGACTGACCCGAGGGAGACTCGCGCGAAGTTCACATGTGCAGCTAATGGTTCGCAGATAGTAAAAGTCATAAAGCGCTCTGAGTTTAGAAAAACCGACTACATAATCCTAGAAAAGAGGTGGACAAATTTATAGTTATATAGCTTGCAGCTGTAGAATGTAGTAGTTGTACACGCAAGTAAATAATTGTATTTTAAGGATCTCGATGGCCTTATGATTCTACTGTTGCGACGCAACAAATTGGATGGCACGAATCCTATAATTCTAGTTGATCGTACGGATGTAAACACGCACAAGACACTCTATTCTCGACTCACAACACACGATTCCCTACTCTGGCTCGCAAATCTCACTATTCGTCGACTGTATGTCAACGCTGAACTCACTCTGCTCATCAACTTCATTCTGACTTTCTTCTGGCACTGACTCTTATACATCAGTCAGTCGTCCAAACACGCAACACGTACCTAGCTCGCATCGTCCACCCTACAGAAAGACATCATGAATCCCTGATAACATCTACGGGCAGACCGATCCATTTCTGCTGATAACGCAGGCTTTAAATGTAGTATTAAATAAGTTTGGAGTACTTCTTAATTCTATGCTAGGGGTCCGCCTGGCTAGGATCCTCAACTTATGTGATCAGTTACAGTGAACACCCTGTATACATTATGTGAAAATTTCTTGGAAACAAAGTATTTATATTGTACAAAAGTACAAAAAACAAAGCACGATCTGTGGCGAAAGTTCTTCCTTCTCGGGCCGTGCGTGGTAGCGAACATGTTAAAGGTTATACATAAGAACACATATTTCCATTCAAACTAATTGCAAGTCGTACTCCATATACTTTTATTTGAACTCGATCGTTTACACTTTTATTATGTATTTGTTGTAAGAAATATAGAGATATGAGTAAAATCGTTTTTGTCGGCTGTTCTTAAAATGTTTACATACATCTATGCATGTATTCAGTTTCAAATTGACAATCAGTAAAATGTTGCGTCAAAAAGCCACAAATTTGAAGTTATCATTAAAGCTATAGAGAAAAACTGTTAAAGGATAAGTATAAGAGTAAAAAGTATAAAATGTTTAAAATGGTTTGTGAGAACATAACTGTAGAAAATAATGTAAGAAAATAATAAAGCACGTTTTGTAGATTGTGATACACAGAAAGACAACTGCAAACAATGATGCCTCATAATCTTACGTAATAATCTGCATTTGCCGTCACACTAAATTAAATGTTAACTAGAGTATGACTTACCACGCGTAATAAAGCGATTGTCCTTTCTATAATTTACCAGAAAGATATAGGTAATCTCGAATGTCTTTGATAAAAATTTGAGTCTTCCTTAAAAAAAACCCTCAGCCGTAACTTCATGGGTGTTTTAGATTTCCTCTCCTCCTCAGGCGTGTATGGTGCACCGAAGGTATACTGAGGTCGAAGGTGGCGAAAATTGTGCATCAAGCAAAGCGCCCAGTAATTATTACTTTCATTTTTGCCGAGAGTAAACACTCAGCAGTAAAAAAAAAGGGCGAAGGTGTAGTGGAAAGTACGACGATGGCGCGGCTGTTACTTATAACTATGTACATATATGTATGTGTAGTTGCCTCGTCGTTACAGAATCCCATAGCCACGAGTATATTCTGGAAGGTGTCTTACACCGACCTCTCTTGGGCGGCGCTAATGTTCCTCGTATATGTAACAGCGATGACCGAGTTTCGCTTGTGCTATCCTATTCTTGTGTGCCACTTAACGTATTAACTCGTTAAGAGATTCATTTAATTTTTTTTACAAGGTCCTCATTTTGTCGAGATCGATGTTAGAAATCGAAGAAATTTAATTTGATATATTTTATGTATATTTCTCATGGCACTTTTGTCGATTTAAATACTACCTTTCTTTGATCCTGCTCCCGAACGTGATCGTATAGGTCCCCGTGACCATATATACGTAAGTAATGAAACACTTTATTCCTTTCGGATAATGAATAAGCGTATCGGACACGGTTATTAAACGACTTAATAGTTTATTTCTTATTCATGAATAACGAGTAATTCCACATTATTCTTAATTAAGACGATGTAACATTTTCCGCACGCTTCCCTCGGTACCCTCGATGCCCCCATCACGATCGAGCGCAGCTGAGAGATACGCGCCTGGGCGCGCGCTCGACGGGCGCTCTCATTGGCCAGTGTTTTTCGTTAATAACTCAAAAACGAAGATGCAAACAACATTGCTGTCAATGGGAAAGTTGTTCAGAATCACCCCAGCAACCCCCCATTTCCCGATGTTCCCTGGGTTCTGAGCCACTCTGTATATTTCACTTAAGGTTGTACAGTGGTTATCAATAGTGAATCATAGACTTTTATTTCTGTTCCATGTGTGCACTTACATATCCCGCCAAAAAAATTATGACGATCCTGAAAAGATACGATATACTACGATATACTGGTATATACAATATTGGAGAAAAATGATTTCATGTAGGTACTTAATGTAGTTTTTGCGGCGAATGTATTTTTCCAAGACATCGAAATTTTTGTAACTCATCTTGTGTATCCGATACTATACCCGTAACGGCGGTGAAACGAAACTTAGCAAGATAAACTTTATAGATTTTAATTGCACCTACTATTGTGCTTCTTTTCTACGCGTTCAAGAGTCTATATGATATTGCCCTCCTTTTCACTTGAACCTCATAATATTTTCCATTAAATACTGTTATTTTGTACGCAAAACACAAGCAATCTGCTGTAAAAATTTGCAGTAAACAGAAAGCGTAAATCGAGGTTATTAAAAATTAAATATTTCTGTCCCCCAATCGTAGTATATTCAACCTTTTGAGCAGTAAACCTTTCAGTTTTGGAATTCACTCTTATTCTTAAACTGAACAGAGATATTTGGCTACTTATTTGAAAATAGTTATACGGGACAGCATATGGTCGTAGGACTTAAAATTATCTTCCACTCTTGTAGAATGTGCAACGTTTAAATAAAAGTGCACGACAATAGCGTGGAACTTGTACAGCTCGATGTACAATTATAAATTCTTTTATTATGATAACTGAACACGCGGCAAGGTGAGCATACAAAGTTTCGTCAGGTAACAGAAGCAAGTATTTGCATTTGATGCATCTGTCGAGGTGTCGTAAATGTACGAGTACGAAAAGAACGCCATAAGTTCGTCGTAAGACACTGCTTCTGATCCGTATACTAGCACCAGTTGGCGCATGCATCATCCCTGGCCTTTTCTACCACATTATTCCATTCGAGCAGCGTAATCTGCATTCGCCGCTTTACGTTGCAGAAATATCGAGAGAACGTGGCTAGCCTGGCTTTGCTGCCAAACTCTTTCGGTCATCATGCCAGCTATTTGTATACACGTATATAAGTGCATGTATGTAAACCGCTCCCTTAAATATGATCGAAGATCATACCGAGTAACATAGCATAAAATTAATTGCATTATAATCTCTCTACTTACATTAGCGGGCATCATTTATAGATAATGTTGGACTATGTTTTTGGGAAATTGTGACTCGCCTTTTATGAAAATAATAATAGTTTATTACTAAACAACTCCACCAGTTTATTACTAAACAATACTTTTACACGACCCTATTAACTGTTACGCGACTCTATGTACTCTGTGATAACTCTGAATACAACTCTACTCTTACGCTTCCCTCCATACTCTCAACTCTGAATTAACTCCCCTTGGACTCTGTCTTAACTCTCTGTTTAATTGTACCTCGCGCACGCATTCGGCAGTCTACATGTATATTCTTTCACTCGTCAGTTTCTCTCCCATTCTGTTTCTTATTTGCTCTCATTCATTAGGACAGACACCGACACGCACACTCTTGCCACGTGTCACAGGTGGACCACGGGCCACCATGGACCCAAGACTCCACGTGCATTCTCCAAAACTATTCAATCTTCGCTCGAGATGAACATTCATTCGATCCACATTCGATGTTTCCACTAATACCCTTCATTCACACTTTACGGTACATTCGACGTTTCCCGACACACGATCCTTGCAAAACCGTCACATACTATTCATACAAATTCTGGCATCACACAATAATATCTGGAGCGTTCAAGAATAGTCACATTGGTTGGATCAGTAGTAAAGTTTTTAAGACATACTTTCTTTTGTGGAATATGACTGCTGGGCGTAATCGTGACAAGCATCGTTGTAAAGATCTGTGTACGAAGAGGTTTATGACGCCGATGACTATTTCCGTCAATTCTGTGAAAACTATGCTGTCCCGTTAAGCAATAAAGCTGGTTCGGCCAGATGCCAAGGTCATTCAGCTTATAGTTCATAAAGTTTGAATTTCTGCGTGCCATATGAATAGCTGGTGCCATATCTCTGCACTATGAATAGCGACTGACGTATCGTAAACTCAAGTCTTCGATCAATGTGAAATTAGCGTGGCACAGGTTCTCTTCACCTTTGGTTAATTTCAAACGACCGGCGACACCCAGGCTATGTCCTATGACACAGGTTACGCCCTTAGACTATTAAAGTTAGCAAGATAACTACCAACCCAGAAGGATAATCCGAGGGTGAGAAATCTATTAGATTTCCTTAAAGTGTCACGGTCATTGTGTCGCGAAAATATACAGATATGCAAACTTACATTTCACACAGGAAAAAACGCTACACGTGTCTGTCACATATGCATCGTGTATAGTTATCTATTAGCATATTTAATATTGTGAAATGTGTATACAATTGTACATTTCTTGCTTTTCCCTTTCAATACATATTTTTTGTTCGCAAATAAATTATTCTTTTGTATACAATCGACTGCACGTACGTACTTCGAAGAAGCCAACGTTGTGTTTAAACAGTATTCAATTTCCAAGAAATCGTATATTTTTGTACTACCTACAGAAATAGGGGCAAAAAGTAATAGACTATACGCGGCAATTTCTTGGTATTTTTTTAAATAAATTACAGGCAGCAGGAAAGGATGGGCCTTCTAACTTTGAATTCTTTTGCATTTATTATACATTTAATCAAAAACTGTAAAATCTTCCAATTAAGTACAATAATAAAGTCACGGTATAGGCACAGTATAAAAACAAGAGTATATTTAAAAGTTAAATATGTCATTTACTAATATTTAGTGCGTTTGCCTTTGTTTTTCTGAAGCAAATGGTTTGTCAATATTTGAGCACGTTATCTTTACACGATTAATAATTTCGGTTGCTATTGCTAGTGTTTTTCATATTATTTTCCACCAGCGTAAATTTGTTTAAAATAACACATCCGTACATTCTGTACACTATTTAGGTCGGAGGACAAGGTTCGCTAAACGTGCTTAATTTATGGGGCATTATCAGACAAAAGGTCTGGCTCTGCTGTCCCATGACATTCGTCCAATATTTTCTCAAGAATAACCATATGTTTACTGAAATCATGTTTTTGCGCCATAATTATTAAGCGCGTAATGCCGAAGCAGGACGTTGCACCTGTATATCATAATAAAATGAAGCAATAAGTGACGAGGAAAAAGAGTTCGTCCTTCTCGCAGATCGTTGTAATAATGTGTGTATCTATCCAGTCCATCTAGATTGAACAATTTTTTGCCTGAAATAATGACACCATGTCACTGATTAGGCCAGGTAATGAATGCACGTTTAGGGTGCCGGGCTTTACCATTCCACTTTTTTAATACAGATTTCGTCTTGATTTTTCAATGTTATCTAGCACGTATTGTAGTATTTGTACAATGGAATTGCCAAAAGCATCACTGCTATTCCAATGTATTATTTAATTTTTAAAACGAAAAGTAATCGATCAGAAATGTTTCACAGAATTAGTGTAGGAGTGCGAAGCGCCCAACGTCCGGGTATGGGTCGTCTGTGACCGCGCTACCTGGGACACAGCTGTCCCTGTTTTCTATGTTTTAGGGATATGAATGAGAGAGAGAGAAAGACGGGAATGACTGAAGACGAGTGGGTGTATGAATGGGAATAGACAGAGTAGATCGAACAGCGGAGTAGTGTAGATCGTGGAGGAGAAGTGTAGAGTTAACAGCGGAGGAGTGTAGATCGAGGAGCAGTGTAGAGAGAACAGTGTGGATACAGAGTAGATAGAGTAGAGTAACATAGTGTAGTATAGCGTAGTAACTGTTTAATAAATATATATATTCTTGTTACCAATCACACTACACTTGCACCGGCTTAATTTCACCTAAAACTTCCAATCCCACATTAGACATGACAAATTATCAATAATTTTAGCATCTCTATTGATTTTTCTTGCAATTTCTTGCTTCCATGCCCACGCCCTTTCGAAACGTTTTCCTCTCTAACCTCTTTAGCACTTAATGTTGTTCCACGGCCAGTGTTAGCGCAATGATAAAAATATCAAAAGTAATAGCGACAAAGCCCTAGAATTATTCATAGAATTGTTACTAGTGTTTCCTTACAAAGAATTAACTGCGCGTAATTAAACAAAGACACTTTCTTAGTTTCCCCAAACACAAGATTATCAAAATTCTTGGAAACATTTGCAGCTATGCAAATTAATGAGTTCCTCAGTTGACAAATGGATTAAGTCTCTTTTCTTCGTTCTGTAAAAATTAGATTCTTGTGTAACACTTTAAGGAGTCACTTTTTCACGTTTTTATTAACATAAAAGGCAATATACGCAAGTTAAATTGGTAAATGAAGCAAGTACTCTTGGCACCAATTGTTTCTTTAATAAACTCATTTCTTTATTTTTTGACTTACTCCACTTGTCAAATGAGGTGATTAAATGCTACCCGTTGCTACGCGTTATTCCATATCGCGTACGTATTCAATTATAATATAAGACCGTTGGATGCCATTTGTTTTCACTTAACCGGAAGTATATATTTTTATTTGGGATCATTCATATGTAACGTGCTCTATGCCACCCAGCGTTACTACTCGCTCACAGTTAGTTTGCTATATCTTTCAATTTACTTGACCCTGGTTATCTATATGGCAGTTATAGCAAAATGTTATAAAAAAAAAAGAAATACGTAATGGGGATTTGCACAGAAAAATATCGCAGAGGTATATTGTAGATGAACAATCTATGAGATCGTGGCTTCCATATCTAAAAACAAATAGAACATAGCAGTGGGTCAGTGCTGCGCGAGTCCCCGAAGATCACAAGTTCGACACCAGATGCCGCGGATCGAAACTTCTCGCAAGTAGCGGCACCCTACTGCTGTGAATATTTGCATACAGATTTCCAAACATCTATTCCTACATGTTCCTCCCGTATCCCTTCGTTTGCGTTAGGAATCATCTGCACACTACTAATAAGGCCAGCAGGCAATCTCGAGACCAAACGTCGTGGTCCTCTCCGCCTTCTTTCCCAAGAAGCACAAACTGTAAAATACAACGCAGAATTGTATTTTCAATGAAAAGATCCAGATCAGCTATAATGATAATGGGCGTTCTAGGACTTGTTTTTCACTTCAATCTGTAGTAATACTTACAGAGTTAAAAATGACCTTCACAACGATATCGCAAACCATTAATTGAACAAGCATTTCACATTTAGAAGAACAAAACTGACCGACGCTTATTGTATACAAGCTCATATGTATACAATGTAGAGTTAAAGTCGCGGTACGTGTTGGCAAAGGACTATTCTTGATACAGAAATGTCTCGGGTCGAAAGCATAGCATAAACCTCTATCTACCTCTACTTCCTGAGCCTTTGTTTTCGAGAAAATTAGGTTTGAAGATAGCGTAAATGCGCGTACATTACTACGCTGGCATATCGAACGAGCTGACCTCACGAGTAAACGAGTAAAAAAGAGCATGCAAAAAATAATTAAAGTGTATTTATTTTATGACATTGAAATTAGTAAATAATGTTATGTCCGCCGAATTTATATTACGCCACGTTCCATTTCTTCAAACGCCCAATAATTTTCCCAATAATAGTCGCCTCAGACTTTTCCACTTCGATCTATTAGGCACGCAGAATAGCTTTAATATAACATGGACAGCTCTTTAATGTAGACTTTTTAATATATAATATTCAGAAATAAATTGCGATTTTCGGTAGCCTAATATTTAAACCCCCGTGCACTACGAATTTTGAATTTGTGTTTATTATACCATATACCACTTTGAAGAGTAGACTTCGCATTATCGTTTTCTGTTCATTTTCTATTAACATTGATTGGTTGTTGGCACAGCTCATCTAAGAACAAGAGGCAATAGAAAGGAAGCAGGTTCATACAATTTTTTTATATCCATTTAAAAAAGGGCGTAATCCGGCAGAAACTGCACAAGATGTTAATCGCGCATTTGATAAAAATACGACTACTGAACGCGCAGTGCAGAATTCCTTTCGGCGATTTCATAGCGGCGATGAGAGTCTCGAAGAAGAAGACAAAACCTACCTTCGACAATTGATAACCAGAAATTCAAAAGCTTTCTTGAAGATGATCCATGCGCAGCACTTAGAAAACCTCCCAAATTCCAAAGAGGAATTCAGAAAGCCACAAATTTGAATAAGTGATAAGCACCACGCCTAAAAACCCCCAACTCATTTTTTAAAACGATAAATTCTTTCTGTCGGCAAGCTTAATTTTGTCGAATGAAAAATGATGCAAAAAGTAACCTGATTGGTGAATAGGTATAGTTCGCGTGTACTTCACGACAATGCTTACTGTGAGTTACACATGTCAGAATGAACACTGGAATTGTATCAACCAGGATACGTAGGTCTTGCTTACTTCTTCGTAACGAAAAAATATTCAGATATGAGCCAGCAATAAGATATATATTTGAGGTATTTGTTGCAGCCAAGCATTCAAGCTTTGTTAAATAATATGTTGTAAATAATATGTAATAATAATAATAATATGTTGAATGTATTTCACCCTATTTTAATTAATAACAATTGGTTCCGATTACGTCATTGTAGTTTCCAATCATTTAATAAATTAAATTTATTGTACACAAGAATTCGGACTCACGAAAATGCGCTAAAGCCATTCGCAATTCGTTGATAGAAACATGTTGAACTGTTACTTGTTTTGATTAATATAATTTAATTGCGACTTCGTCGTTGCGGTTTAAAGTTTAATTTATGAATCGGCCATTTCATGCGAAACGGCCTAACAACGTCATAAATCCAATCATACGACCGTTTTAACGTTTAAACATATAGGAATAATCTACATCGCAAAAATATTTCAATTACATCAACTACGTTGATCTGTAATCCATTAATTGATTAGAATTTACCAATAGTACGATAACATACGTGTGTATAATTTTGTACCGGCGGAGAATAACCGAAAATTCGCACGCCCGGTATAGTATGCTATCTCTATTACAAATTGATATAATCGATCTTAAACGAGATGCTGCGGTTAAGTAGCAGTATACATTATTTAGTCAGGCGGTCGGTTTGACCAAACGTTTAACACTTATAGTTGTATCGCGCAAAGAGTATTTGGTTGGAACTTTATTAGTATCCAATCGGTATAGAATCTGAATTCAATCTGATTGTATATTCTGATTCGAAACCGAATCCCATAGGACTATATATCTGATCGATTCTGCGTTTGTCTTATACGTTTATACGCTGTGTGGCGTCGGAGTGGTTGGTTACCTTCGAAACGCGATGGGAAAATAGGACTGTATGACCGTTTGCCTCAGTGTAAATTGGCGGACTACTGAGCAATGGATTTCTTATGTAATAGTATGTATATAAATGCACGACTCCGCGCAAAGTGTATATTGTATAAACAAGAAGAAACGTATTTAATCGGGAAAAAATTAAGTTGTCATTAAAGGAAGTACAAAATTTCAGATTACTTATTTCAAGTTGCACTTATTGCACTTTGTTCACTTGGCACATTTTAAATATTTTATATATTAGTGGATTTCAGTTATCCTTCTTTTTAGCTTCAAATTTGAACAAAAAATACATGTTCCTAAATGTTATTCACCAATTTATTCGATTCCCTCGGTCGTTGGTTACTATAGTACAAATGTACCGTGCTTATACAATTTGTATACGACCGCGGCTGGATTTTCGTTGCGGACGAAATACGATTCTGTTACTATTCAGGCGGGTTCTCGTTTTTTATTTTTCAACAGATTAATCTTCGGTAACGTTCGGAATGTGGCTAGAAATACATCATCTAAGTCTTCAAAGAATGTTTTTCCGCTGCACTACTGCATGCTTTCAAAGAAGTAAGGATACTAAAGTTCGTTCTCTTTCCAAACTGTCCGATATTTACCTACGGTATTTTTACGTATAATGAACATTTACGCGCGTGCAAAATATTACAATAAAATAAGGGAGACATTGCGGCGCAAGCCGTTGGACAGTTCGTGGAAATATGAAGATTCGCTTTGGTCTTTCCTTGTCCTCAGATCCTACATTGTGGGATACCCCAATTATCTTCACAGTTTCTCAGTAAATAATTTGCCTTGAAGCACAAGATACTCGACTACCCGTAACTCGTCAATACTGAGATTGCTCATCTTCGTAACCCTACACCTAATTCAACTCCAGGAGCAGCGGGGTATTACGGGGGGGGGGGGGGGGGGGGTAAAGGCGTGATAGATGGTATTAAAGTTGCACAATCAACCGGCCATACTGCAGCTGCAAGTTAGCCCACTCTATTGGCTCCGTTCGATGCCACAGTCCAAACTGTTACGAATATAAATGAATGGCGAGAAATGCAATTAACCTACTAATACCACCGATTTTTCTTCCATCTGCTATGCAGGAACGTTCAAGTGTGAAACTTTCAACAAAATAGCTGAATTATTTCTGCAGTCAACAATTTCAGATTACCGTTTTCAACAAATAGCTGGGGAAGTCCATGAACCTGCAAAGGAAAGCAATATTATTGTTCTTCTTGCGAGTAAATTTGTACTGACAAGTATATAATACTGACACAATGAAAATGGATTGAATTATACGTACTATGCAAATAATAAATGGCTGTTCACTCGAAATATCATACGCGATCTTCTGGAAATCTTGTTCCCGATGCTTGTGCGCATAATCTCAGAAAAGATTGAAGCAGCACTCGGTTACCTTTTCGATATTATAAAGAAGCACATTCTTCTTTCGCTTTTCCTTTCGCCCTATGAAGTGAAGAAAATGCGAAAAACTGAAAACTTGGTCTCAACTTGATTGAGTCACTGCGTTATTTGCTGCTCTTATTTTGCGAACTTACGATATATCAAACTTCTAGAATACTTGATACTGAATACTGTTTTTATTCAAAACATTGTCTCTTTGTGAATTGTGGACGTTAAGTAATGTTCGAGTATGACTATATTCTATGGGAAAGTCCATATAACTAACGGAAACACATGATGAAATGCAACAGAAAGATGAAACTGTCGCATGACCAGCAAGAATTTAGAACGTTGGAAGATCTACGATTGCTGGTGTTATATGACAGAAGTTGAAAATTATGTGCAATGTGAAAAACTGTAATGGTCGTTGTATTTCACTACACTCCTTATTCAATCGATCATATCCGCTGTTATTTCGGACATTTAAAGTCGCGCAATAATTCATTTCAGTAACCGGAAATATACACGATCAAATCTATCACATTTTCCGCGATAAATGAAAATATTTGGAATATTTTGCAAATCTACTGCATACTGACGAAAAATCAGGGTAGCTTGGAACCTGCCAGAATTCAAAATTTGACACTTTCCTTGTGTGTACCAGTTGGCAAGGTTCCATTCTGTAATTTCAGCCAATAAATAAGATATTAAAATAAAGTTAAACTGTTATTTAACAACCCCTAAAAAAATCCCGATACTGTGATACAATGATTATCTGAGGAAAAAATATTAAGCTTTCCTACACTTCACGAGTACCTTTGTCGCCCACTTTATTATGTTCGTATGCATCCTATCTTGAAGTGGTTATTTTATGTTAATGCTGTGAAGAACCTTCAACGTTGAAGCTGTCACAGAAGTCAACTGTAATAGGAATGTCGTGTTTCTCACAAAATAGGACTACGCGATTAATTCTGGAATTATCAAGAATATTTGACGTGCTTGGCGTTTTTGTAGTTTGCTATGTTGCATATAGTTATACAGTGAAACTGAAAACGTAATATACATAGATTCACATAAGATAATATCTTTATAACGTCAAATCTTTAAAACACTTTCTGCGCACTCCTATACAATCTAAAGAACTGGTACATAAGGTGATAGAGTTGGCCAATTCTGTCGTTGCCGGGAAAATAACAAACAGCGACAGAGATTATTAGAACCGAAAGTTCTTAAGAGTGCCAAGATTTTTTAAATTCAACTAGAATCTTACTCATACACTATGTAGTTAATCGCGAGAAATGAAATGAGACATTTATCTCGTGTCAGATAGTTGAATAATAGGAGTGAACGAGAAAGTATATTTTTATGTCATAACTTCATAATAACTATTTTTTTGAAAATTATTACCAAATTTTATTTACGCCCTTCTTTTATTTCTACCTGCCTACTCTTAAACATCAACTAAGTATTTCACTTGTTAATGGTTTCGTTTCGAAAATTACCTTAAGAATCGAAGAACCCAATAGTACTTAAACTACTTGAAAGCTAATTGCTAATGCGGCGCCAATGGTGTTTTTATAGCATGTTCACAGTTGAACAATTTTTTAGCCTATTTTAAGGATGCTCATTTATATTATTGTACATATGGTAGGCTCAGATGCCAATCAGTGTAAGTCCAACTTTCCCTGGACATGAGTTTCGTAGTTCAAAAACCTCTTTATTGTTAAAGTTTTCAGTTGATAAATCAATTAAATCACTATTTTCATACGTAAGCAATAAATGACGGTACTGGCATTGATTTTTTACAAAAGGGTCTCCTTGGCCGTTCGTTAATGATACGCGAAAAGTAAATAGATTGTTTGATTATTTTTAGTTTACACTAATAGAGACACCTTTTTTGTTCAAGGAGAAATATATTTTGCAAGATCATCATTTTAATCAGCGTTCACGCCGACTACAATTTTGAGCAGCAACCAAAACATAGGATTGTTCGAAGAACAATGTTAATGAGTTTAAATAATATTTAAATCCGTTAATTCTTGTTTCCATACTTCCCGTGGCGACGACATTATTAAAACGTGCACGATACATTTTCGCAACACCTTGCATTGATCAACCCGGTTCCATTAATTTAATAAATGTCTTGCGCGATATCGACTTACACGTCGTCATCAGCTGGCAGCTAATTTGTGGGAATACCATAATCTTAAGTGAAAGCAACGTCGAGTTGCATAGGGACCTACATATGTACATAAGGGAATTTGCTAATTGCCGTAGAAGTAGCTTGATCCGTATTGCGCCAGCCGTCATTGTGCCTGTTCTCTGACAAATCTGACGATATATTGACTTGCTCAAACTAGCAGGTTTATCCGTGACGATACATTACCCAAATGTGGTTTCCAGATGTGCTGATAGAGGTCCCTTGAAATTAATTTCTCCCGTTCTCTTCCGCCTGATGCCTTCCTACCGGAGCCATCACACTCCATTGCACATTTATTCTGCTCCTTCAACTCCTACGCCCCTTCTTTGCTCGAAACCACCGACTATATTTATTTTGTCCTGATTATTGTGCATGCTCAATTGGTCAGAAGAAGTCACCTGGAAGACAAGCCGGAAAGTAGACAGGTAGATAAAAGGTTCGGAGAGAACGTCAGGTACTATTGGCATGAATAGAGCGTGAAACTACGAAGGTGGAAAATGGCGGTGGTTATATAGTATATATAAGAGAAACATGAAAGAGCCTAGGGGCTTGTTTAACGAGTAAAGTCAGTACGACCTTCTACATAGGTTTCGCTATCGGCCACGAAACGTGGTTCCAACAACTTTAGGACAAGCTAACCAACCGTCTAACTCGCAATAATCTCTCTTGCGCCCTTTTAATAGAACTTTGCCCGTGGGAAAAGATTTCACCCTTTCCTCTTACCTACCGATCAGTGGCCAAATCAATTTTATTACTCTCGACTCACTTCGAAAGTTGGTCTGCGTAAGAACAAGTGAATCATAAAAAAATACTTTTACCTTCCAAATAATTACCAACAAATATACATGGTATGTAGAGTCCCGCTTATAACTTTGAAACGCTGAAACACAAGAATATTTTTTGAAAATATTGTTCTTACATATCAATTTGAGGGATACTTAAAAATGAACACATCCTTTATTATTTTTCAACGGTAATAAATGTAATTTTTCACCGAAAAATTCTCCTCCTTCCTTTTTGATTATTCGTACAATTTTAACATTCTAGTATTTAATTTTTGAATATTTGTTGTGTTTCATGTTCCTGTAAACATTTCTGCAGTCCATTTTTGGGAGTTGGCCATTTCTTCCTTGCCATCCCATCAAATTCATCACGCGATCAATTTTTTTTTATCTGACTTTTTGCAACAAATATTATCGAAGAACTATTGTCACTTCGTGTGATCAAATTCAAAATGTCAGTGAGTTTTGATTATGCACAACCGTTTCCGAAACGTCAATTCACGTCACCCAGCTCTCGAAACAAAATAATATCCAACAGTTTCTTTTTCCGTTTAACGAAATGCGTATACAGAAAATCTATATTTGTTAAATAGAAAAAAACATCCGGATATATGACTGGATGACATTGTTTATTCTTTAAAGTAGGAATATAAGACCTGTAAATGCTGTTCCACGCACCTACTAGTACTACATCTTGTACATTCATTTAACATTACGTCACTGTTAAGCGAAACCTAAAACAAGATAGAAAAGCTATCGTATTATACATAAATACGAAAAAACAGATCATGTAAGAACATTTTAAATCGCATACATTTGATTTCACAGTTTCCTATTATTGATATTGTTATTATTTCTATTGCAGTATATTAATAATATGGCTATTACCTTTCTATTGTTGCTGTCGGGGCAAAAAAACGTTTACTGCTTATATCATTAAGCGAAAATTTACTTAATCCCAAATGCAATAAGACTTACTGTATCGTAAAGTTGTACTTTAAAAATGATATTCAAATCGTTGCAATGGTAGTACATGATAAGGATTTTTCAACAGTACTACACTCCGCTAAAAAGCAATATTTAGCACTTCCAAGATTAGTCGAGCTTTTCAAAGCACTTGCAATTTAAATCGGAATTATAATTAGCTCACTCGTGAGTTCATGAGACTCACTCTACTAGTCCAAGATAAATATAAAATTTTTCTCCCTAGAGCTGCAACTCTTTTCTCTCATATCTTTTGGTGAATGCGCGAACTTGTATTACTGCCATTGACAACATATTATGTTCTTGAAAATAATTCATAAATAATGCATAATTGAAGGTAGTACGACTGTTAAAGATACAATTGTTGATGTCAACTTTTGCCAGTGCTTTTAAAGATAGAGCTCGGTGTAGTTTTCATTTCAAACTAAAGTAATTTAAACACGGTTTACCATTATTCAATTCATGTCACGTGATCTAAATGTTATCTATCTATCAATATACTATCTTAAAAAAAAAAAAATAAGAAGCACCCTGACATATATACTCAAGGTTGATAGCCTTATGTGTTATTTGTCAAGTATACATTGTACCTATGCCTGTAATGGTGTTTATATGTGTTGTGACACTCCTGTTGTCACTAAATAATTTTTAACAACCCTATGCTTTATCGTTGCATGGTGTTTAATATAGATCGGAATTCTGAAAATTGTATGCACACAGGTCCCTCCTTTATTTTAGACGAAACGAATTCGAGCCATTAAAGTAATTTACCGATGTTAATGGCCCAATTTATCCACGCGAATAGAAGGATAATGATCTTTGAAACGAATGCGCTGGAAAAGTATATGGCACGAATTGATGCATTAATTTCGCGAAACGACGCATCTGTATTACGGAGCCTACTATGCTGTAAAAAGCATCGACGCATCGAAATGGAAACTACAAAACAGTGGTCAGTTGCATTTTGATGGAAAAGCTTGCACGTTATCGCTCAGGTGTTTCAAACCGGAGCAGGTAAAACCGATATAACGTATCCGATGCCAATTACGAAAATAGAGTGATCAATTTGATTGCTATGTGTATTTTCTGTCAAATCACAGGTACATATTTATGCTTCCCAGAATTTATATTATATGGTAAATGGTTCATCTATGAAGTTTTAGGATCGGATTAATAAAAAATTAAACTTTCAAGGAAGAAAATAATCCGGAGTTAAGAACTGTAACACTTTTCCTTGGAAGAAAATCTTTGCCAACGACTAGTTATTGGGAGCATTGTAATGTATTATTATGTCTGACCACAACAACACGGTATTACAGTGCTATGTGTTAACAAAGAGCTATTGACAAACGCACGTGATTAACCATTTGAAACTTTGCGTAATTCACGTCATGTTTTAAATTAGTAGCCAGAACGGCCACTAGATGATTTCCATAGTACTCTGTGAAAAAATTCTTCCCAAAACATCGTAGATCGTGCATGTTGTATGCACAATAAATCATTGCATACAAAAGTTTGAGAAATGATCTCCGGAGAAATTCGCGTCTGCAACTTGTGCGGAGAATAGTATTGTGAGATTGGAAGTTTTATGCAACCAAGGCCCATGTAAGTGTAATATAAAAAAGATATACAGGGTGGCCCGTAAGTCTCGCAGTATTCGGAAATGTGAGGTAGCTGAGGTGATTCTGAACAACTTTTTCCTTGACCAAAATATTGTATGAAGTTTCGTTTTTGAGTTATTAACGAAAAACACTGGCCAATTAGAGCGCCCGTAGAGCGCGGGCTCAGGCGCGTGCCTTTCTACTGCGCTCGGTCCTGTACGGGTATCGAGGGAATCGTACGGCAAATGTTACATCGTCTTAAATTAAGAATAACGTTGAATTTTTGGTTTTTCATTAATAAGAAATAAACTAATTATTGTAGCATCAGCTGTTGAATCGAAGCAGGTTAATTCGTGGGCGAATGGCTAAGTTTTTCATAAGTAATAAAACACTTTATTCCGTTCGGATAACGAATAAAAGTATCGAACACAGTTATTAAACGACTTATTACTTTATTTCTTATTCGTGAATAACGAAATATTCCACATTATTCTTGCTTAAAGCCGATGTAACACGCCGCGCCAATGCTTTCTTGCCGACCACGATCGTGCTCGATTAATTAAAACAATAATTAGTTTATTTCTTATTAATGCGTAACCAAAAATTCAATATTATTTTTAATGTAAGACCCTGTAACATTTGCCGTACGATTCTCTGGATACCCGTACAGGACCGAGCGCAGTAGAGAGGCACGCGCCTGAGCACGCACTGTACGGGTGCTGTAATTGGCCAGAGTTTTTCGTTAATAACTCAAAAACGAAGCTTCAAACAACATTTTGGCCTAGAAAAAGTTGTTCAGAATCACCCCAGCTACCCTCCATTTCCCGAAGCAAGGGTAGTTACGGGACACCCTGTATAACTATAAACTTATACACCTCCTTTTCTAGGATTAGATTGTAGTATGTTTTCCTAAACTCAGAGCGCTTTATGACTTTTACTGTCTGCGAACCGTTAGCTGCACATGTGGACTTCGCGCGAGACACCCTCAGGTCAGTCACTACCTGACAGTGACCGGTAGACAGGGGCGGTTAATGTACGTTTCTACCAGATTTTCCAATATCTCTTGCGCCACCTCGCCACATCCACAAACTATATGAATTAGCCAATCCGCATGTTACCATGCAACACGCCCATCTCCAGGTTTTGGCGAGTCTTCGTAAGGGCGATTCTAATGAAGACTCGACAGTTTTTTTCCATCACCTTTCACGAGTCTTTCCACAACTTTACAACAGTCAGTTCACCACCGTTGACGAGTCAAGTCATCACCTTTGGCTAGTCGTCTCACCATCGTCGACAGACACTCCTTACCTTTGAGTAGTCACATTCAATTATCATCTTGCACAATAACATATTAATATACGATTATTTATTATGTTAAATCATTTCTCACCACATCCCACCACATTCGTAACTAGCCCTCACGACATTAGTTTGCCGTAGAGCGCAACGGCCATCGTGCTTTTGATCAACAGTCAATTCGCGAGTTGAGTGCCGTACAAAAGGTATTACACTGGATTAAAATATCTTACATAATTATACTATATTTGTTCCACACAATACTACGCTATCTCTCCCTGTTCCACACTACGCGGCTCTACACTATTCTACTATTCGATCTACACTCCTCCGCTGTCGAATCTACTCTGTACTCGCTTTCCATTCGTACATCCATTCGTTATCAGTCATTCCCGTTTCCCTTTCTCATTCACACCCCTAAACCTGACGGTAATCTTAAAGAACATAGAAAACGGAGGCCACGGTTCTACAGGTCATCACTGCTCGTCTGCAGACTAGCCGTGTCCCAGGTAGCCCGGACATAAACGAACCACAGTATCGACAACAGTATCAGCCACACATATGCATTTTCATTAATTCCTGACAGTACCTTTAGTTATCAGATTTGTGCTTTCATAGCGATTAAAGAGGTAGTACAAATATTTTCGCTGTTTTTAAATCGTTCATTCTTTTATGGAGAAAGGAACAGGACCTCAAATTTGCTCATGGCTGCATACGCGTTTCATACAAATTCTACATTTTCAATAATTTGTAATTCAACACTTTTATTTCACAATATTTGATTAACCTTTCTCGTTGCAAAAAATGCAGAAGAAAATAGTACAATTTATTTCTAGCGAATAACCTTCACACCCCCAACCTTTTATTTCGATCACAAAATGCGTGAAACTGTTGACCCATATTCTTCAGTCTCATTTGGTTCAATTTACGATGTCGAATTGATCTTCCACACGTATAGGTGTACAAAATATACAACAGTAATAATAATATGCACTAATAAAACCGATTCATTCATTACTTGGGAAGATCATGATATGAAAACAATAATGCAAGTTGATTAACGATTATTATTATGCCAAAATAAGATTCTCGCATCGATATAAAAACTTTTATAGACGTCTATAATTATCGATAGTGGAATATAACGATTTTCGCTACGCTAATAATTGTAATAATACATACGTACATAAGCAGGTACATAGAATAGCAAGAAAATGTTGGCGAATACGTAACACTAACACAAAAGGTAGAGAGACGTGATTCACATATTGTGATCAGCCGTTCCAATAAGTAATAAAGAAAGCATTTTTAACGAATTTCGATTCCTCGCGCATTATTTTTCAATTCAATTTTTTATGCAGTGAATTATGTAATGCGAATGCTTAATTATAACAGTAACTGCTCGTAAGGCATCCTTTTAGAAATTATTTATGTACGTACATATGTGTAATATAAGGTTTGAGTTGGAAAATTATAAAAAGAAATTAACATATGATGAAGATTAATAACAATTTAAAGCTATTCTTATTTAATATTCTACACTTAATCAATAATTAACTATATCACAGTAGTTGGGGCGACGCGTCGCCTCGCGACGTGGCTTCTGTAATGCAAGTAAAATTAAATTCTTTTAACTTTACAATTTTATTTATTTTTTTCTTCTTTATTTTCTTTTTTTGGAGTACGCTAAGAAAATCCTATTAAATTTCTAAGTACATTTTAAGAGGATATCTTGAAATAGTGATTATACTCAAGTAGAGTGTCATTAAACTGTCCTGAAATTCGCAACAACCAACCGGGTAATTGTTTGCTTTAACGAAGTGGTATTGAAACAGAATATAATGCAACAAATAATTTACGGAACTAATATTTCACTTTTGTGCATAGCGGTCTGTATTTTCGATGACGTTCGTGAGATTTGCATTAATTTTCCTACTTTCTATACCACATTTCATTCTTTTCTTCCTTAATCATTTTATATTCATTTACACATTTGTACATTCAGTTTACAATGTTAAAAGTATAAAATAAAGCAAAGCCAAAAAGTTTGGTACTTATTAAAACTAGCTGCAGTTAAAATTGAGTAAAATTTGCATATTTAGTTTTAAAATCATCACGTTATTTTGCATGCTGTACATCAAATACAAATTCTATAAGTGAGCGGAGCAGCTAAATCAGTTAACTTCATTTTTACATTTAAGATAAATTTTGATATTTTTGTTTTGTGGAGTTAACCGATGTAGTCTATGAGCGACTCAATTAATACTCGCGAGCATCATACTTGAAAATATAGAAAAAGAAAGGCAAACAATTATATAAGCTTGCCCAATTTTCAACTATTAACTGACTTTATTAATATAAAACGTCGACGCACGACAATTCTCTAACAAACAACGACTCTCACACGGTTCTCGCAATACTCGCAATTCAATACTCTTTACGCTCAACACGACTATCCAAATTATTCTGTCTACGATTCTCTCTACTCTCTATACGACTCTCCTTCACTTTGACTCTCGCACGCATCAACTACTCTATATATTCTTTCACTCTTAGTTACTCTCCCATTCTATTCCTCATTTGCTCTCACTCATTTAGGATACACACTGCAGGCATTCCTTGAGGACAGTCGGTCGCGTCCACCCGAATCCTTGGGTCGCTGCACCCTCCGTTCAAACGATCTTCTCAAGTACTCAGCTCCAAACACATATCTTTCACCCTCCCGGTATCGTTCTAAATGTAGTCACGCAGTATTTCCAGTCCCACAGTATGAATAATGAATATCTACCTGCTCTGAAATTACAAAGCCTTCATGTGCAAAAAAACTGTGTTGCAAATCCAAAACGGCATTCAAAAATGAAAAAAGAGTCTTGCATAGTATTAAAGTTCATTACGTTCATGGTATACCAAAATTTTCTTATGATATGTCACGAAATATTTAACATATCTAATTAAGTATTTAATTCTACATGAAAATATTGTGCACTACGTGTTAAAGTTGAATTTTTCTTTAACTTTATAATATAAAATTTTGCACTCCTATGTGCCTTTCGTAGTATGTAAATGATAGGTATGTTGGTAAGAAGCCTCCGTTTCTTTCATTATGCCCTCATTTGGTAATCGAGAGTGAATGCAGTCGAACCACCCCTTCCGCAATAACGCAATGACTCAGTCCCTTCAGAGGAACCATTGAACTCCCAAGGAAGATAACGTACTCCCACCATTTTTTTAGACTAATTTTTTAGTATAAAAAGGGCACGGAAACCACTCTCGAGGCTCAGTATGGAATCCACTAGCTTCGTACCATGTCGATGCCAGCTAGCCATACTGATGCCCAGCGAGATCGGGTTTTAGTCCCTTTCCAGCAACTTACAGACGTATTACCATGCAGTATATAAATCTACTGTTAGGCATCTTTGAACCTGATTTGTTTTTGTATCCGTAAAGATTGAGAAGGGTGGCCTAACGAATAGTGAAACCAAAAAATAGAGGATATAGACTTTTTCTTACTAGAACATAAACACATTTCAATAATTCATTTCCTGTACCATACATTTTGCAATAGCATCCCACTTAACCGCTCAATGTGTATCGACTTATTATAAGTTACGAGGTTACATAATTAACAAGCCTGTGGCTCCCTGTGATGAAATAGGTACCGATTCCGTCCGTTAACTAACAAACCGATCCTCGGCACCGTAGCCGCGCCGCTTTGCCCTCGGCTCGTAACAGGCATATACATGTAATCATAAAATGAAGAATACTTTAATATGGTACCAAGTATAGAAACAAAAACCTATCTCATTAGGGAGTATGCACCTATAGCGTCAGATGTGGGCATTTCATAAGAAATGCGACGATACTGCAGTCTCGTTCGAGATGTCGGTTTCCAAATATGTATCTTCCAAATTGCGTCCGATATGTGTACTGTATACCGCGCATTTACCAATACTAAAAATATCTTAACACAGATTTTCTTGTAACACAGGACGTTGCATGCTATAGAAACTTAATAAACCAGTTGATGCATTTAATATTAGAGAAAGATAGAATAATTCTAACACAGATAGAACCTTCCTAAATCTGTAATAGCATCGTTTAATGCCCAGGCATACTCCTACTGTTAATTTGGTTTCCACTTAGAGCAGTGGTGCAGAGTACATCGAAAAAAGGAGGAAATGAAAGCAGAAAGCGTTTACAGAAATTACTGATATCCGGAGTATCTGTGCCTCCATTGCGGCGGGCAAAGAAGAACTTCACGTAGCAATTGGTTGATACCGCTACAGGCGAGGATCCTCGTGGCACCATCGAGACAATCGAGGTGCGCGCCTGCTGTTTTCATCATGATAGCGTATACGAGTGGTGGAGCTTGTGCCGCCTGGAGGGAGTGGTAGGGCAGCATACGTTGGCTGGCTACTACGAGAGGGATGAATTATCGCACCCGGTAACCGAGTCGAAAGTTCTCAATTCCCATTAAACGAGGCAGCCGGCCAGAAACCGATAGGTTAGTTGGTGAACCTGCTGAGAATCCCCGGTGCTCACACCACCAACCAACTCGGTGACTACACATTGGTCCGATGTGGAACATCGACAAGCAGGCGCCAAGAGGACACCCCATACCTTCCAAGCACTTATGTCCGTGCAACCAACAACGCTAATAATAATACTAATTCGACGCTGCACAATCGCTTACAGTTGTTTCGAAAATTTTGAACGCCACCGTGAGTACGTTTCTGGTTAAATGTATATTTGTTGGGGAATAGAGTGGTAGGCGCGATGATCGCCGCGCCGCGTGCGACGGTTTCGATTGCGTCAGAGCCTCCTTTGTTTAATGTTCGACTGCGAAGGCTTTGTGCTTGGCAGTCCCAAGTCAGTCAGAACAGCGACAAACGCGTTAGCGGAGAACACGCACGATCAAGCGACGTGACACCAGTATCTGATACACATAAATGTACATACACGGGAGCAATATAGCAAAAATACATCGGTACTTTCTAATACAGTCTACCTGGTTTATTCATAACCTACCTGTACCGAACAATATGGATATAATGATTTCATTGTTCCGTGTCTACTATCATTGCTATTTGGTTGGCAACTACAGTGGGTGCCCAAATGTATGACTTCACGCTGAACAATGAAATCGCAAATGGAAACTGAAAGAAAAAATAAAGGCATAAAGGGTTCCAATTTCTTTACAGAAAAAAAAGTCGAGATTCTCGATTGGCCTGTAAACTCTCCAGACCTCAAACCAATCGACGAATCTATGGAAAATATTGAAAAAGGAATTTTCAAAGGAACTTGTCACAAACGAGCAATAAATAACTGACCGTTTAATTGCAATATAGCGCGAGAATGATATAAATAATCTGTGTTCAAAATATGCTGAAAAAAATTAAAACCGTTATAGTAGCAAAAGGCATTGCCACCAAATAATAAAACGTGTATTTTTAATTACAAATGTATTTTTAAGGAACTTTATCAAATAAAAATATTCTGACAATAGAAATTAAGATTATTTGGAAAAAATCTTTCTATTATATCTTACGACATGGGGCAATTCTGCAACAGGACAACGCTTGCCCATATATTGTACGTCGAACGCTGTAGAAAGTTGACGAATTGAGATGAGAACGCCTAATTCGTCCACCATACAACCCAGACGCTACTCCGAGCGATTATCACTTGCTCGGGTCGTTGCAGCATTCCTTGGCTGGAAGAGATTTATGCAAAGTTGAGAACGATAGAACGCACCGGTCCACATATTTTAAATCAAACGAGTCCAACTACTACCGACAACGAATTGAAAAGTTGCCAAATATGTGGCAAAATATTATTGATTCAAATGGAGCATATTTCGATTAAAAATTGCAAATTGTACAGCGTACAAATTTAAGAAACAATTGTGTTTGAGAAAACAAAAAGATCGCGAATTTAGTTGCCAACCTAACAGTTTATATAAGTTTTTAATACAGTCACGATAACGCCGGTTTCGTAAATTCTTATATTATGTAGACGCACTGTTACAAAATGTGCTGCCAACTTGAAGTACCGAAGAGAATGTATGTACATACATACATAAGTGAGATCGATACGTTCTTGACAGAAATATAAACACACGGGCGGATTGTGCAGCATGTGCAAGAATATCGTACCGTGCTACTAAAAATGTATAAAGGGACAGGACCGTTTCTTAAAGTATGTCCCTACATTTACATCGGGAAATGTTCATGGAAAATTGTACATCTGCTTAAAACTAAAAGTGAGTAAAGAGTATAAAATATGTACAGCTGAACGGACTACGGTAAAATCAATTCAGGAACACTTTTCTTGAACATCGGGCGACGTCGAACCAAGGACATACATATTTTGAGTGGTGTACCTGGCCCTGCGTGTATTGTGGCAATGGTGCAGAGCAGTCCTTTTGTGCACGTTGTATGTTAACTGTTCGATAACGTATGTGGAGTAGGGATTTATGTCTATCAAAGTTGTAAGCATCAGGCGGCCGTTAGTTAATATTAAATTATTAAAACCATTGATCTACAGTAATCTTACCATATCTCCTGACGCAATTTTGTAATATTATATTGTATATTAGAATCAACACGGGTACTTGTAGTCCGTGGGACGATCTAGCATTTCTCAATTTGATGTTATAGCTTTATAAGTGGTGTGGCGCATTTGTATTGCAATCAAATTATATTAAATAATGTTCCTGTATTCGATTTGGATAATTCATACCACTTTGAAAAACCATGTCATAAAAATAAAAATAAATTTGTTGCGAATTACCATTGTTAAAGAAAATTGCATGCTCAATTATTGCTTTGCTGAAAGTATATATGTATTTTGGATTTTTGATACGAATGAAAACGATAGGCATTATTATCGTTACTTAAACAAAAATTTTCTTGTCCGAACAGTTACTTAAGAGCATTGCTTTTAATCTCATCGATTCCTGTTGATATCATGTGTGGTAAAAAAAATTTACCACGCACGCGTATCGTTCAACTTCTAATACCAAATAGCTCCCTATAATTCCCTAATTAACGGTCTGGCCGAAAATCACTGTAAGCAGTAAAGCAACAAGCGCTTGGCAACTATTAATTAAATGGGCGTAGACGGTGGACCGTTGGTAGGTGGATACCGTAGCCGTAATTGTTAACGAAACTGTGCCCCGTTCTCGCTTACTTCTCTCCACGCTCCACGATCTCTTCTCCTTTTCCTCTGTGCCACCCCCAGTTTATAATTTGCATGTACGTGATCATTAACCCAAAGCTGTGCGAACAATCAAACGACCGCGAAAACCGACGCTTTTATACGCATAAAGTTACGCGTGCATGAAATTGCACTAGGGCAGGTATGCGTATGAACCGAAACCGTACCTACTACAGACAACATTACACGCGAGTGCATACGCATTTGCATAGAAATTCGGATACTTACTCTGACACAGTATTACGTACTTTAATAGAAAGGTCCATCCAACGGTGATTCTTTTCCTTTCTTTTCCGTCGCGCGAAATGTTTGTATGCGAAATTCACTGATTATATACGACTCGATTGATGCACCTACCAGGTGCGTTTCCTACAAAATTATCAATTGTGTCTGCCTGCAGATAAGAAATTTAACCATTCATGCCTCTTCGTATCACTCAAATTTTACTTTCAGCTATTAACCATTGCGAGACAGGATTGGTGTTTGCACGATGCTGCCTTTATAAGTTCAGCTTCGACGTATGTACTTCGTAGACAACGCAGGTATGCACATATGTTGATTGAAGAAGTCGCGTACAAGCAAAAACGTGCACAATTCCATGCTCATTGCTCGGTTGTAAGGCCGGTCTGTTTCGTTCCATGTCGCTCCGCTTCGCCTGCGAAGCCACTTTTGGGGTCGGATGCGGCGCAACTTTTGTTTTCCGCTTGTTGATTTCAATATAACACAACGCGACGTGCGGAGAAACTCTGTTCAATTATACCAATATATAGGATTACCGATGACAGCACTTAAACTGTACATTCGCGGTGCTCCAGACTTCCGCACATTACGTGTTAACACATTATCGACGCGTCACGAGCGAATTTGTGCTTATGCGTGCATCAATTTATAAAATTAAAAAAGTGCAGCATTGTATGATTTGTCATTAAAGTATTGCTGATTATGTTGAATAGTGTCCGCATAATTTTTTAACAATTTCTGTAGCGTTAAGGCGGTAGTTTGTGTATCGAATATAATAGCTGATCTATATATGTATTTGTTAGAAATTGTACTTTAAGAGTATGCAAGTTAGATCTTTCCCGGACAGTTCTGGGGTAAAGACTGAGCGGTCAATCACAGTTCATTTACCAAAAGGCATAACCTTCCCCACTCCGTGGCCAGATCCTCCAGGAGCAGAGTCCCTATACCTTGGTAATACGGCGACAGGCCGATTGCCATGTTTGGTCTTTCATTCCTCATTCAAATAAACAATCCTTCGACACCAGATGGTTGGAAAACCCAAAGCGGTCGCCAGCCATCGTCGGCCAACAGGATGTTCAGTCTCGTTCATTCATTCTTAAAAACCCCTAATAAACAGTCAATCCTGGGACATTCGATAGTTGAATAGCGTCGGGCCACCAGCCATCGTCTGTCGTCCTGATTGCCCGTTTCTAAGACACTCTCCAACCATACGCAGGCTAAGTCCCTATCATAAATTCTTCCCCGAATGAATAGCACTTCGCTACTCACAAGGGAACACCGCGAACCCTTACTCCCGGATTTGAATGAAACTTTGTAGGTTTATAGAGTGATCCAAGACAGGAATAACGGTATGCTTCATTCGTGCCCAATCGCCCTTTAAGGGCGTGAAAACTAACCTCAAAGTCAAATAGAGTTTTCACTTTTTCGCGTATATCTCTTAAAATACATGAGATGGAGAAAAATGTTCTAGGTAAAAGTTTAATGGTACAATGAGCGCTATAATTTTACATTAACAAAATTTTTTTAAAACTTTTTTTTCGTGTAAAAGAAATTTTTTTTTGCCTTATTTTAAAGAATTCTTACATTTTTATAATAACTAAAAATATTACGTGTTTTATTCTGAATTCAACCATGTACACTAATGTTACTATACACCGTCGACTTATGCAGATACACGACGAAACTTACACCGTGCGCGCGATTGCGCGCTAAAAACACGCAGTAAATTACATATTCAGATTTCTTGTTTTCGTTGCAGTTCTTAATATATGACGACAAAAAACAATAACATATTAAAAGATATTAAAATGTATTAAATATGTTAACTGTACTTGTTTTGTATGAGATACGTTTAATCATTTGGCTGTGAGTTTCAAGAACGCCATCGCGTTCCCCCGATGGTCTGCCGACAATTTCAGAAAGTGCTATCGCACTCCTGCGTTTTCAACCGTGTAATCAATTAATGGTAATTTTGCAGGGCTGTTTGTAGTGTTATTAATTGTAGTGTTTGTATGTTATTTGATAAGTCAAACAACAATAAAATTGAAAAAAATATGAATTGGTTCGTGCTATATATAATTTCGCCTAAATTTTTAACAAATTTTTCATGTACGCGTGTATAAAATTCTTTACACTCACAAAATTTTATTTTGCACAAGTTATTTCTATCGTTTGATAATTATGTTGCCCTGTAAGTACACAAGATACTTCTATCTTTTTATAATTATGTTCCGTTTGTAAATATCAAAGGTTAATTAGTCAAGCTATTTTTAACGAAAAAAAATGTACTATTGGGTCCCAAGGAAGGACACAAAGACTTCGGAAATATGGTTTATTCGGTATCGACGGTCTAATGCAATCTCTAGTCAATAAGCTGGTTCCCTCGATTTTTGCACATGTAATATATACTATCTGACAAGTACAGTTGTAAGTCAGGCTGACAATGAGGTTCAAAGGTTTTGACTCCACTTTTGCTCTGCATAGGAACTCACAACAAACGGGATAGTGTGATTCACGGAGAACGCTTGTTATCCGACAGTACTTTGTATTAATTGTACGATTAATTTACTGGTAACAGCTCTACATATAACCAGTATACCGCCGTCTCCTGTTAATCATAGGGAAATCGAACTATCAGAAATTATACATACTATGATACTTGATAGTATGAACGAAGTTTCATTTACAGCCGACTATGTTACGACCCTGGAATACGAAGATCCAGCGCGACCTCAAGAATGTGAGTTTGTTCAAGAGGGTAATATCGAGGAAAACGTTAGTAGCGATGAATTTGATGACAGGTGTGTCCCGGGTGAAAGTGGTAACGTAGACTTAAATTATAAAACTCGAGCTGTTGAGTTTTGGAGAAGCGGTAAAAAAACTCGCAGGACTCTCGTCAGTGTACAACATAAGTATAGAAAAGTTAAATCAGTTGAACAACTGTATCAATGGGAAGAAACATTGGCGAGAGGTGGTACACGCAGAGAGAAGATATTATCAATCGTGAAGTATGTACTGGACAAATTTCAGGCTGCTATGGATCAGGGCTCCTTTGTGCACGACATGGATATAAAACGATGGGCGCTAGAAGCAAAGGAGGGCGTCGATCTTCCAACATTTAAAGCTGGCCATACCTGGATCATGAATTTCAAAAAAGCGCATAACATCGTTTCAAGAAAGGTTACAAAATTCGTCAGTCGTTCCACACAACGGGACCGGCAACAATTACAATTGACATCCACCGAATTCGTAAACCGGGTAAAACCATACATTGCTACGTACAATTCAAATAATGTTTACAACGCTGATGAGAGTGGATTTAATTTGGAAATTCATTCTGGTCGTACGTTATCGTACCGTGGTAGAAAGACCATAGAAGCATCCGTGCAGTCAGTATCCTCAACTACCCATAGTTATACGATTCTCCCTACCATTTCCGCGAGCGGTCAGTTACTGTCACCCTAATGTGTTTGTTACTGCTTCAAAATCTGGGACGTTGTCATCGCACCATTTCAACATTTGGCATACAGAAGTCTTTTTACCAAAGACTGAATCTAAAAGTGTTCTGTTACTTGATTCGTGGTGCGGCCATTGTCCTTTGACTTTTCAGCAAAGTATTCCGGCTGACAAAGAACTTATTGCGTTACCCATACCGAAAGGAACAACAGGTTTGATACAGCCGCTGGATGTTTTCGGTTTTCGGGTATGGAAAAATTTTGTGAGAACTTTTTCAGATCGGGTGTTACTATATGATCTTGATATAAATTTACATCTGCGAAATAATATTATCAAATTGCAATCTCTAACACACAACCAGTTGTCTTCGCCGAGATTCCGGGAATTATTTAAATACGCTTGGTATAAAAGTGGATACCTTGAACAAAGGCCAGACCAGCAATTTGAAAATCCAGTAGATGTCTGTTTCAAATTTCCTGAAGTATATAACCTGTCTCGTTGTGATCTGTGTGATAAGCCTGCTATTATAAGATGTGCTTGGTGCAAAAAGTATCTATGTATAGAACATTTCTTTGATGCACATCACTTTTGTGAAAATTATGTTGAATAAAATACATGTATAAGCGTATTCAAACTGGAATAAAATATTAAATTAGTATGAAAGAAATGTTTATCTATGGATATATGTGATATAGCGCAATGTATGTGACATGTCATCAATCTTGATGTAATTTCTTATATTATGCTTTTTTTATGTTATCATACACAATATCGTCATATATTAAGAACTGCAACGAAAACAAGAAATCTGAATATGTAATTTACTGCGTGTTTTTAGCGCGATATCGCGCGCCCGGTGTAAGTTTCGTCGTGTATCTGCATAAGTCGACGGTGTATAGTAACATTAGTGTACATGGTTGAATTCAGAATAAAACACGTAATATTTTTAGTTATTATAAAAATGTAAGAATTCTTTAAAATAAGGCAAAAAAAAATTTCTTTTACACGAAACAAAAGTTTTAAAAAAATTTTGTTAATGTAAAATTATAGCGCTCATTGTACCATTAAACTTTTACCTAGAACATTTTTCTCCATCTCATGTATTTTAAGAGATATACGCGAAAAAGTGAAAACTCTATTTGACTTTGAGGTTAGTTTTCACGCCCTTAAAGGGCGATTGGGCACGAATGAAGCATACCGTTATTCTTGTCTTGGATCACTCTATAAACCTACAAAGTTTCATTCAAATCCGGGAGTAAGGGTTCGCGGTGTTCCCTTGTCAGTCCATTTCTTTTTGTTAAAAATACGCTGTCGCTAACATATTCAAATATAACATCGGATTCCAAGGAAGGAGAAATTATTTACCAAATATTGGATCGTATAGCGAATGCTTTCTATGTATAGTGCTTCGGTATTCAACTTTTACTTGCCACATATTCCTTTTGTAAGAACGTGCGCGCGAACAGGCGTTGAAACTTGCGTTTATATTGTGTATGTGATTTGCTCGAAAAGTTTTGTCTTGCCCTAACATTCGGCACAAGAGGGTCTCCTGCCACGCGTTCATAATAATATAAATAGGGCCAGAAGACGGACTTAGGCAGAGGGTGACAATATTAAAAGGCCGGGCTCATCTCGATGCGTGCCCCTTTCTTAGCAACGTTTTAGAATCCGCATAAATGAGTACACTGTACGTTCTCACAATAAACGGATATTAATGTCCAAGAAACAAACTACTTCCTGACAATATCATACTGCAATGGATAGTAATGTAATTAATATTACTATTGCAAATTTTAGATCATCTTGTTATGATTAATAAATGCGTATCTCATAATAATAGCCGCCCGTATACCTATACGTGTATATCTCGTACGGCCGCAGCCCGGCGGACCCACGCGGTCTGCGTATTATATGAAAATTTACAAAACTGTCGGAGGCAAACCCATCATATTATATATCATAGGATTCAGACAAAAATTTCGGTTCTTTTTTGTCATTATGTAAATTGTTGTATCTCTTAAGATAATGTAACAATAAATTAGTTTGTTATAAACAAATTACTTTTTACAAAATCTGCGACCACTTTTTGTTTTACCTCAAGAAACCATAAAACTTTTGCTCAAGATGTTTTCTTATATCTGTGACAGTTTTCGAGATACTATTTTTCTGCTGAAACTTCAAGGGGTGATTCCACCCCCTGAACATGCGATTGGGCCGCTATAAAAAAATACTTGTCCCTTATTCTCGCCTGCTTAATATATCCACCAAGTTTCATCAAAATCGGAGACGGACACCGAGGTGTGGTTCCTTGTCAGTGAAAGAGAAAGAGTGTCAAAGGTCACGGGGTGGGAAATTGTCATCTTGTTATCTTCACATGTAACAAAATTATAATCCAAGCCAACCCTGTACCAGGACATATCATAGTGTCGTTTTTCCATAGCTTATTTTTAAATGCTACAAAGTGGAACCTATCGTAGTTATAATCAAGTCTGCGTAGTCTGTAAGAAAACGACGGAACGGCGAGAAGGAACGACGCGACGACATATTAATTTTTTTTCTATATTAATAATAAACTCTATCTTTAATTGTAATAATAAACTTTAGCTTTAATTGTAATAATTGTAGGATTATTTTTAAAGGAAATTGAGTTTGGCTCTCTTCTCTTAAATAATATTGCTTTATTGTTAACTTAACACAACTCAACTCCATATACCCTATGCTCAATTCAAATCGCACAATGATTCTCTCTCGATTCTCTCAACTCCGCCTCAATTCTGCTTCCCAAACTATTCTGCTATACCTCCCCAACTATTCTCTCTTTCCTCGAGATAAACATTCACACGATCCGCATTCGACGTTTCGACTAACACTCTTCATTCACACTTCGCGCCACATTCGATACTTCCCTTCACACAATTCATACAAAGCCCTCTCATACCATCTCCACGAATTCTTGCATTCCACATAATAATCCTACATATGTATTTATATATTAATATTTAAAAAAATATGTTGCGGTTTTTACATTCCAAGTACAAATATTCGAACATTGCAGTAATAAGTAGAGGTAGGTGAAAATGATAAAATATTGGAATGAAAATGACGGTCAGGTGTAAAATTTGCACCTCTCGAGTGTCTCGTGTGAAAGCCTCCATTTGAAACAGTGCAGTACCGCTAGCGGTGCCGACATCTTCTGTGGTTGAAACGGTGCGATGTTCGGATCAAATCACTGGGAGACACAGTGTCGTTGCGTTCGAGGTATTCGACACATGTCTGAAAGACCCCATAAGCGGAAATGCTTTCTGTAGGCTGCAATGCTGCGTGACAAGCAATTTCGACACAAAGTGTCTTTGTTGAAATACGGCTAAAAATAACAGTATGTACTTCGATTTCTCGTTGTTTTACGGGTTTAAGGTTTACGGATGACGAATTATGGATGCAAATTTCGAAATCGTCCGTTACGTCTACAAATATTCAGTGTCGTGGTGCTTTGACGATTTGAAAGTACCTTGTGGGCGTGGCAGCTACACTACCGGCCAAAACTTTCGAATCCCTAGGTATTTCAAGGGCTGTAGACATTTTCAGGGCAACTAATTTCAAGTTGAGAAGTTATAAGCAACTCTAAGCTAGAAGATATATTGAAGTGGAACAAAGAATTATTAGATTCTATAACATCAATTTCGCATTAACGATTGGATAACATAGGACGAAATATTACTTATGGAAAAAGTGTCCGGATGAGCACATCCTTTACAACGTATTAGGCAAATCTTACAGATTTTTATTTCAAATTTTTGTTGGCAGAGCAGTCGTTATAGGACGCAGGTATTCTTCACTATATTTCATTGATATGCAAAATAATGCACGCTGGTCTACGCAACATATTGTGCAGGCTATAAACATAGTATTAGAAATATTAACATTTCTGAGAGCTAAAATTTATTACAAGATTATGAAGGCAGTTTAGTTCCTTGAAGACAGGTTCTGATGATCACTATAGGAAAAACAAATCGGAATTCATTGCTTCTGAACTTCCTAGGAACTGACGTCTCTCATCTTTAATAGTTTCAGCGTGTCAAGAAACGAAGTTTCACCCTGTGGTAAATCGCTCGTAAACACTCGTCAGATGGTACGCCATTCTTAACCCTGACCCTTGAAGAATGTCTCCTATCTTCCACGAAAGGAATGCTAAGGCGAGCGATAGTTAAGATTTGGTAAATTACTTAGCGATGTATATTGCCATTCCTGTTTCCTTAAGCGTAATTGGATAACACTTGATCTCGAAAGCTACATTCGCACAACTTTTTAGGAGTTATTTTGATTCAATACGTCATACTGCACAAATTCGGCACTCGTAAATGTATCTGCAAAAGATCAATCCTAAAAGATCAAGAACGATACATAGTTCAATACATTGGTCGTGTGATATTATTGCAAAGATGCCACGCCCTTTCGGACCAAGAATTCTTAAAGTCCCAGAGCATGTCAATAAGTGGCAGTTATCTTTCAAAGATAGTTGAAACCACAACCAGGCCTTCTTAATAGCTCTAAATACTCAAACGTAACGGATCATTGTCCGCAGTATCTAGAATGACACATTGTGCGTGCGCTACCACAATGCCCCAAACAATGGGCGTAGATGTGCTATATTTATTCTTGATTTGTCATGCGTTCTACCCAACTAAGTTGCTACCCGTTGCTGTTGGCGTAGCCACGCTAGTTTAGTTGGCATAAACTTCAAGCGTAGTAGGTTCATGCGTCCGTGAATACCGAGTCGCACCTTGCCACACGAATACTTAATGCCGTAATCTTACCTACAGGATAACCGAAGAAAGCATGTGGAATGTATACGCGTGTGCGTGTACATGCGTGGGCGATTGTACAAAATAACAGAAGAAGAATATTATTCTATATTGGCCAATGTAGATTTACGTAGATGTTTAACTTGCAGCATTACCCGTGGTAAATTTTGATTTAACTTTGGAACCAAGAGTACTTTGGAGCCTTTGAAGAATTATTGTTGATTAGAATGTTTCTCTATCCTAAGAAGGAAGTCTGAAAATTACATTCCAAGGGTATACTGTAAAAGTGTAGCGAACCAGACAGTCAATTTGCAAACTTTGTAAAAAGAAATCCGAGAGTAAATACTGCTAACAATGCTAACATCAGAGATAAAGTGTTGCCGATCATTTTTATTAAAAAGGCTGTTTGTTTGAAAATTAACTTTCATTCGGGGTTACTTTTGAAAGAAAGAAATTTTTAATAAGGTAGGTTTGTGTCGCAAAAGTAATAAATACAGTTTTATCATTAATCGTTCCACTTAAAAAAACGAAGGTGATCTTCATATCTCCTTTACGCGCCAACTTGTTAAACAACTACTATCAGTATATATTGTAGGAACCGAATAAAAGGGAATGGCAATAGAAAAGATCAGTAAAGAAATGCAATAATAAGAAAGGCGTACACAATCTGAAGCGGCTACCACTAATTTTCAAAGCCAATTGTTGATACCTAATGTCTTTTGACAAATATTTCCGTTTAACACTTTTCATTTATTTTTACATGAATAATCATTTCCTGCTTAATTGCATCAGAAATCAAATCACCTCTTGTGCATCGATTTATACTTTCAAATGAAACTTATTTATTTATAAACGACGTATTGAAGACAAATGAAATTTAAATAGGTTATGAAGGATCGTTAACCTCTATATTTTATTAAAAGGACATTGAAAAGGCCCACCACTGACAAGGGAGATATTCCTTTTTCCTCGGTTTCTACCGTTATGGAAGCGGCTTACACTAATTAGTACAAACTGAGCTGTTCAAAAGACGAAATTATTAGTATACTTTGTAGGAAGTTTGTCCGGAGCTTTTATTAAACAGCATGTGCGTGTAGTGAAAGCCGCGGGCTCCACGTATTTGTATCTCAACTTGGTTGGTTGGTTAACACGTTCCCTGCCGCGTGGGGCGTATACGCCCCACGCTGAACTTTCCGTTCAAGCCATTTGGTATTATCATTGTAAAATGAAGAATTTTTTAAAAATTCATTATGGAGTCAATTATGGACATCTTAATACTATTGCTGATGCTCTCATTTAATCGTGGGGCGTATACGCCCCACGCGGCGTGATGGGCAATTTTTCTTTACTGTGACTTGTTTTAACCGCATTTCTCTTATTCCGATCAGTCATTTATTCGCGTGTCGTTGATACAATACTTACTGCATCACTGAAGCTAGGATTGATTTATAGTTCAGTGTGTTTCTTCAGTGTGTTAAACGAAGGAAATACGGTACGTACATATTATTTCAGTTTATAAATTCGGATATCTTGCATTTAAAAATGTTTGCAATTTTTCCCGCCTTCTCTTCCTCAGACCTTTTCCAAATTTTACAATAATTACTGATGTCGTGTAATAATAATAATAATAACTCTCCACGAATTGGACCAAAAAGAAATCGACACGAAATTAAAAAAAAGGAAGGCCACTTTAACTCGATAAGAAGGCGCTGCAAAATTTGTTACGAAATAAATGTTAAAAATTTAGGTTCCCAGTCGGCAAGAAACTGCACTGTAAAAGTTGTAACATTCTGCGATAGTTGTGTGGATAAACCACACTTATGTTTGCCATGTTTTAACAAAGTTCATCGTAACATCCCTTTGTAATTGCATACAAACTTGAATTTAACTAAAATGTTATATTTTAAATTGATATAGGCATGATAAAAAAAATTATATGTGAGGATGCCACTCGCTTGGCATAATAATGTTCAGCCAGTTATTTGTTAAACTAATTCCTAGAAAAATAAATTTATTGGTTTGTTGTGTTATGCATGTTAAACTATACAACCTTTCCTTGATAATTATGATTTTTGCACTATTTTAATTATTGTAAGGCATACGCCAGAAACAAAATAATACAAATGTAAAGCGTGGAGCGCATACACCCCACGCGGCTTGAACGGGAAGTCTTCAAAAAACGGTCTGGCAGGGAACGTGTTAAGGGCTGGACTCGTAATCGTGCGATCTTCGGTTCGAATTCTGCCACTGCCGATTTCAGCCACCACCTCTGTATGTGCATGATACATGTTCTTCGCACCGTGGTTCTGGTTATTCGGAATTCACCTAAAACTGTAGGTTCAACAAAATTTACCCTTATTAAAATCATATTAATGACACTTGTTCTACCCTCTATAGTCGACGCGGTAATCGACAGTGGCAGTCGTTGCAACGTTAATTATCAGCTGACTAAAGTTATCAGTTAACTAAAAAAACAGGATAGTGATGGATAATCCGAGTTAGTTAAAGAAAAACAAACATGGACAGTCAGTGGAGGAAAGGGATATGTTTTCGATTTACATTTGCGTGAGCAATTACCACCTTTCCGGTTGAATCACGAGTGTGGAAACATTCTGTATGGAAGTAGCGTTACGCCCTGACGACAGTTACAAGTTAGTGGTAATGGCGAAACTAGCAACAACAGCGCGGGTAAGTGGTTGCAACGAAAACCTCAATAAAACACTCTGGATTAATTAATCCGCTTCCTATATTCTCAGTGTACCCGTCTCTTGTTCCGTGCTTCCGAAAAAAAGGAACAAATAATGGAAAATACTATGGAGGCGCACATCTCCAATCATCAAATACAGGCATAGCTATCCATTTTGGAGCGACGATGGGGAACGTCTTTTGTCGCCACGCTCTGCGTGTATGAACCGGGACAAAAGCACAACAGTCAAATGCAAGGGAGTTCGATTAATGGCTAGTAATAAATCTATCGTATTGCCTGGCTGAACGGTGCTATTTTATCAACAGTGTTCGGGCTCCTTTATTATTTTTTCTATTGAAATGGATGTCACATGTCTGTAAGGCTATCCCAATCATATATTCACAGCATATCGCATTCACCCTATTTGTCCGGATTTCTGTAGGGCTGCAATCAGTATCGGAACTCGGTGATAGTATGGTGCGAAATAATTAATCGATAATTATTAGGCCCGTATTTTTTTTTATGGAAGTGTCAATGTGCAAATATATATATATATATATATATACTTTTTGCAAACATACTTAACTGTCATTTTTGATAATATGGAATTAGAAGAATGAATAAATATATGGTTCCAACGAGATATCTCACCCCCGCATTACATGTCAGCAGTAAAATACTGGTTAAATGAAAATTTTGACGTGTGATTTCATCCTACGGGGGTATTCAGTTTATCGCACTCCGGTTGATAGTGCAATAGAATTACGTCAACGAATAGTGCAAAAGTAACGTCTGAAATGCTAAGGAAGGTGGAAAAGCAATTCCAAAACCTAGTTACTAAATAGACACACACACAGACAGCACACACAAAATCGGTTCCTTTTAGGGCCACTGTGATGTACAATAAACTGTAAAATTTAATAACTCAACAACACCTTATGTAAAATACATGAGTGGGCAGTGCTTTAAAAATGGCTCACTATTAGCTACAAGAACGTCTAGTAAAAAATTTAGAGTTACATATATTTAAAAATTAAGTGTGATCTTCATAGGGCACTCCAATGCTGTTTCAAGATCAAACAGTTATCGTCACGCTATGTCCCCCATGATACCATACAATTTTCATCTGCAATATTTTTAGTGAGTCTCATAATTATAGAAATCACACATAGGCACTTAAAACGGAAATACTGTGTATAGAGTATTTTTGGCGCAGGTGTAAATAAATCATTTTTTGAGTTTCTATAGAGCGTCGTGAACCCGTGAAATGAAGTTACTCAGAGTTACAAAGTATATATGTAGTCTTTATTTAATCGTTTCGAAGTGAATGGTTAGACTGTTCGGTTTATTCTGAGATCTCGGAGTCGCTTAGGGAAAAATGTAAACTATTGCTATCGAAGGAGTGGGAATAAGAGATCGTAGTGGTGGTTGATAGGGGTGGAAGTGGAACTGGAAGGAGTTTTCGGATTTTTGGGGAAGGAGGTACTTTATGGTTTTAGGGGCCTTGAAGAGGTGCGTCAGTTTTCGGAGAAAGTTTGGTATCGTTAAATAAAAGGACTGGGATTAGGCCCCGGGGGGGGGGGTAATTCTAGCCAGATTATTGCGGGTTTGACATTTTTGGCACATGTTCCGTGCACGTGTAGGTTCGGGGGTCCAGGTATCTAACAAGAGTAAAAGTTGAGTAACTGACTATTTATTTCTTGAGAGCTTCAAAGGTAAACATACATTTTTGTTTCAATGTTCATAATGTTTTACGACGGTGTACATCTGAACACAGATCGATGCTAGTTCATTTTATTTAGAATTACAAACAAGTATTGTTACTTTCTCAATCTCAAATATTTGCATAGCTTGTATCAATTTATTACCGATTATAGAGGATTTCTATAGATTTGGCATTGAATTCTCTAAAGTGTGCATACGCACTATGGATGAAGAAGTATCGAATACTGAACTTTCTGTCTTTATGATACACTTTACTGTTAAGCTATTCTATTATTTTCGAAAGCATTTCTATGTTTAAAAACTGTCCAAAACACCCTAATTATCCATGTTGAACTACCAGACTAACACTTTAATTCTATAACACAGACCGTTAAGCACCTAATTAAAAGTCCCATTCCGCGGCAGTAACTGTCTCGCGGATGCTGTCGCTGGATTTCTCGGCAATAAGCCCGGACGCAGGCTGGACGCAGGGTGACGTAGCGCAGGCACTTCCAAACCATTTATTTATTTTCTTGTTGTGTGTGGACAGAAGCTACACAATGTAATTAATAACCACGGTGAATTGGTAGAATTTAAATACTCAATTTGGAACAAAATATTCTTCTTGATAAATTTTAATCTACAAAGAATAAAGGATATTTGCACGAAAACTTTCGTTAGTAACTAAGACTGTGAAATTATTAATTTGTTCATGTATCAGATTTGAAACATCAGATATTTTAACTTTATGTATTTTTCACATAAATCTCCAGTCATAACCTTCTACATGCGTAAGCATTGTTCAATAAGTGTTCCGCCTTCAAGATATATGTATGTATACATATACAACTGACATTTGACTTTCAGTGCAAGGATAAATTCGATGAAAAAACACTATAATAGCTGTTAGTAGGAAAATAGTTCGAAAATTACTTCAATAGGCGTTTCTTGTAGACTTTAATGTGCTGAATACGAATCTGCAATCCGTTTTTCTCCAGAAAAAATCAATTTGGAAAAAATCGCAAATTTTCAACTTTAAAGGTGTTTTGTACTTTTGCGGTAATAGTTATTCAGTTGCGCTTGGTGCCAAATGATTCTTTGAAGTTTCAAGAATGAAATGATATAATTAGTAATTAAATTATAAACATTCGAATGTGTTTAAATAATCATCAAAGTGAAAAGGACACCGAAAATAGACCCATTTTGGCTGATATCTTTCAACTTATTTCAAAAACTAAGGGTCCAGGAGAAAATCTAACTATGCCACGCGATAGAGCAGACTTTTCTGCTAAGGAAAGCATCAGTGGAAGTTACAAAATCGTTTTCATTTTCAATATACAAGCGAAATAGTTTGGTAAAACTATTATTTATCCCCACCACTGAGGGGTATGTCCCTGGGGACGTTGTGAAAGTCGCGTGGCGATCAGTGTAACGCGATCCTGGATCGGGTATATCGGTGAGCTAACACTAATTCAACGATGAAACTTTGCTATTTCTCATCCTTTACTTATGAAACTTTTACATAGACATAGCTGACATTTTTCTGATTAAAATGACACCAAACACGATATAATTTGATACTATTTACTGGCTTAATAAACCGTAATAAGTTTCGACCGCAGAAAAGGATAGGTAGTCAAAGAAAAAGTGAAGCTGCTCGGTCCGTTTTCTTCACTCCCTGTCCGTTTCTACGTTCGACGCTGTCGGCAAACAAACAATGTATGAAGTATCCGATATAGGCGAACGTTCAGTCCCGAGGCTTTCGCTTATATCGAGACTTTACTGTACTGGACTTTTACAATATTAGAAAAGTTTACTTGTCTGTCATTTGGACAATAGCGAAAGTAACCCTTCATGCATCCGTGTAACTTTGAAGTCGTGCACTCGACGTCTATATTTTGTTAATATATACCTTGTTTTTTCAATAATTTGTCAAGCTATTTTGACAATTGTATCATCTTATCGCAATCAATGGTTTTGTTGTGGCCGTCACCCGCTGGAAATTCAAAGCTACAAAGTTTTCTATTATAATAACCTATTCAAAATCATTTACAACGCGAAAACATATTCCGATATAGAGAATTAAATTAAATACGATAGAGATCTCCAATATAATCGTATATTAATAAAGCGTTGCAATTTAATTCGATAGAAAATGTAAAACGTTTTAAAAACTCACTTAAACACGATCGCGCGGAATGGACTCCTTTGGAACTAAAATCCTCTTCGTATTCTTGAGAGGTGTACGGAAAAACTTCTACTTCGTAAGCAATTTGCAATTCTTTTGAATCGTGCACGGCACATAGTCCGATTTTAAACTATTCTACGAACAAGCGCACAGTCGCACAGTAGCGTCTATTCGAATAGAATTTCTTCAACCCAGGGCTATTTTCTTTACTCGCTCCTTCTCCTACCATTTTCTTAAGATTGCAAATTAAATTGGCGGCTAGAACAGTACCAAAGCAGATAATACTGATTACTAATGATTTCCTTCTGTCAGTTATAAATGTGAAGTAACGAAACTGCATGAAAACATCGGGGGCCATACATTTGACTTATTTTCAATCAAACTTGCACTAAATAATGATTTATTTTGCAACTTGAAATACGTGCTCCATAGATAATATTTTTGTGATAGCTTGAGCGAAGCTTTCTTGTGTCACTTTTATGAGGCACTATTGTTGAACAGCTTATACTTAATTGATATCGTAGAATGGAATATCGTTGCAAATTTTAACAATAGAAGGTCTGACAGCCGTAGACGACATCATTTCAGCGTTCAGGTAGTTGTTACAAGCAACGGGGACAGGCGTTGATGTATACGTAACGGGTGCGCTGATAGGTCGTCGAAACGACGATGCATATGGGTATTCCATTCCATCATTGTCAAACTGCGCGTCAATCCAAACATGAAACTGACAAACCGAATTTCAGTAAGTCCCACTTGCTACGGAATCGCGCAATTATTCTAACTATAGTAATATTAGTAATATTATGTTAAACTAAGCGCACCTTTCAAACTATCGCCTCATCCTTTAAATCGTGTGTATGGAAAGCATTTCAATATATGTATAACATAAATAAAGGTGCATACATTGAATGAGATATGCATATTTTACAATATAGTTAGCAACAAAATGAGATGTTGCAAAATTTCGGTGTATTAACAAAATCAATATTTGGAATATAGGTGTTTCACTTTTAACGTTATACTTTCAGTAAAGATATAAACCATCATTTTTAATTATTGCAATAGAATTTTTAATGCAAAATGGGAACGCTGAGAAAGAATTGCAGTATGGTCTTGTTGATTGAGTTTGTATCTATAAAAAATATTATGTACAGTATTAATACCTATTTATCGGAATATATTAAATTAGATTTACAAAACATAACGGTAGAACGTACAAAAAAATGATTTTGCGCATAGTGACCATGTCCTGTTTTGCCCCGCACACGGGGAAAGAAAGTACATTTGATTTTGATTAAGGCAGTTTTTACAGCTTCGAAAGCCCCCAAAATTATTCTTCATTTGTTGAGAGTTTTCTCGATAAAAAAATACTTTTCTCTCCACCATGTGTATGTGTTACTGCCTTACGATACTCATTTCTTTTTTTATAACTGCTTCAATGCCTTTCCACAATGAATCTTCGGGCCAACTCTGTCTCTCTGTCTTTCTTCTATACATCCGAACCATTTTATCTAAAAACCAGGAGATATTTAAAAAATGTCCCCATTTTGTCCCAAATGTTGCATCGGAATTAATTGAGTAATAATATCATTATTTGTTCAGGATTGATATTCATAAGCAGATAAATGAAAAGCTTGAAAAATTGTCTAACCGATAGTATTCAAGAGATAACACATTTGAGAATTGTTATAAAAATAATTACTGTTGGGAAGATCAAAACTGTGGCCAATAAACGCATAAGAACGCAATAAACTGATTGAAACTATTGGCAACAAATATCTGATGCACGATTCAAGTGTTTTCTTTTGTTTTTAGTAACATGGAAGCATAGTGTAGCGTGAAATAAACGATAGTCTCGTCTTGCCCCGCGTTCCCATCTTGCCCGATCTTCCCCTACAGGGTATATATTATACTGTTGTTCTTCTGCGAAACCATTTAAATTGCGCTGCAAATATTTCTGATATTACTGAAAACAGAGAAGGGCATTTAGGTGGTCTCTTCTAATTGTAAGTAGGAAACCCGGTAAACAGTTGTATGCCATAATTTACAGGGTTGTCGGTAACTGGTGGTACAACTGGAAAAATGTTGTACATATAAGGCTTTGTTTGCGAGAAAATCGACATTAAATTTCCGCCCGATACACGCACCCTTTACTGTGTCTCGCCACCTAATGTATTCCGCTGTAGCTTACTGTCTTGGTTCAGATTTGTATTTATTGCATTGGATAATCAAGAGCACACAATAAAACAGAATATTAACTTACCATAAATTTTATGATTACAGAAAAATGTTGCCCATTCTGCTGAATACACAACTGTGCTCTACGAAGAAACGTGTAAACGTGTCTAGAAATGTGCAATATGTTTTAATTTGCTTGCGACATTTAATAAGCATTTACCGACATCCCAAACAGATAATTTAAGGTAATTTTGAATAAGCAATTATATTCAACGTTTAGAAGAAAAAAGAACCTCCGTAAAATTTAGTATCAGTAACCTAGTTGCTACGCCATACTTCGAATTTTATATTTTAACCGCTGCCAAGTTATTCATTGTACATTTATGAATTACTGTAACATTGTGTACCATATAAACACTATGCAACCTAATCTTTTATTCAAAGTTCAGCACGCACAGCAGTTATGTATTTATGTTGTCAATCAAGGAGAAGAAATGTTTAAATCAAGTGATACTTCATTAAACGAAGTGTAACAAAGAAATACAAAAAACTGTGGGATTGGAAATACTGCGTGACTGTTTAGAATGATTCCGAGGTGTGAAAGATATGTGTTTAGAGCTGAGTACTTGAGCAGATCGTGTGATCGGAGGGTGCAGCGACCAACGGATTCGGATGGACGCGACTGACTGTCGCCAAGGAATGTCTGCAGTGTGTATCCTAAATGAGTGAGCACAAATGAGGAATAGAATGAGAGAGAAACTAAGAGTGAACGAATATATAGAGTGCATGATGCGTGCGCGATGCAGAGTTAAGGGAGAGTTCAAGAGAGTCGTATCGCGAACAGAGAGCTTTGAATTGAGAGTATCGTGAGAACCGTGTGAGAGTCGTTGTTCGTTGAGAATTGTCGTGTGTCGACGTTTTATATTAATAAAGTTAGTGTTTAATTGAAGGAGACTGAAGTCTTATTACCCTACCTGCCCTCTATTCCAATCTACGCGAGGTTTACAGAAAATCACTTCTAGAAAACTGACACACGCCGGACACATCATAGGAGGGGAGTGATAGTTCATTATTCGTTACGCAAAAAATAGTGTCCAAGCAATAAAGATTGCAAGGACAATTTCTTCGCTATCTGTAATAGAATCTGAGAAATATACCTTAACTAAACACTATTATTATATGTATAATGCACTGTATACAACCTATTTTGCATAAGAACTTGAAATGCAAAGTTGGTGTGTACTAGAGCAAGCGTGTAGCGTTCCGCGGTGCTTCGAGCCACGCGATACGGCACTAAGCTGCGCAAGCTTGCGCGCAATCATGCAGGACGATCATGCCCGTAGTGGTTCATAGCACCCGGACTGTCCACTATGAATCGTGATGTTACAGGAAGCATCTAAACCGATAATACACAACCTTTGACGCACTGACATTTATCAAATCTTGCCCGATCGTGCGCAATTCGACGCAAGCTTATTTTGCGGAGCTCGAGGGCGCTGATCTAGATTTTCGCACTCCATTAACAACAAAGTGCTCCAAACATTAGGTGACGGTTTATGTTACAGATAGACAGTATATCGTCGATTTGCTTCTCAACTGTTCTATCCCCATTAGTTTGTAACTGAGAAAACTGAGTTTCAAGTTTATGAAGCTTAAAAAGTTTCGAGATTGTTTGGAGTTAGGACTTAAAAGAACAGAATATTTGTTGCGTTCTAAATAGAATTATCACCACATTATATTCTTTATAGTAAATATATATATATATATATATATATATATATGTGAATTGGTTAGATCCATTTTGTTTTTTTTAAGGAGTTGGAGTAGTTAAGCAGTAGGGCGACGTTATGCAAGTACATAGGTACTTGGGGTATCCTAATAGCAACGATAAGAACAGATTTGTATTATAGAGAGCGCGGCCTGTAAAAGGGTACACCTAAGTAGCTCCATTGTTGATAGACACATGCAAAGACTGCTCAAGGAGAAGTTAAACTATTGGAACAGGCGAACGATCTAATTTTTTGGTAATTTCTGATAGAAGATGAGCTGCAAATGTAATATCCGTGCAGCTCGCGAACAGTTTCGACCAGTGTAGGCACAGCGCGATGAGTAGTGGAGACTAAGGTGCCTGATATTTAGAGAAATAAAGGAGAATCATTATTACAGTATTAGATGCTCTCGGCGGATCGCGATATATTAGAATTGTTTCTTTGTTTACTTTATACTGTACCATACAATTTCTTTTGTTTATTAGTTGAAAAATATAATACTGTATCAAGCATCCCTACGTATCAGGCCTACGTAACCTGCATGCTTGGCATCATTAAAATGAACAGCCACGTTTAGGTGGTTTATTTCACTTGAGGTCATCGTGTACAGCCCTTATTAATTGAATTAGAACCATGTGCAACGATTTCACTTTTCCAAGTATGATGGTATGACATAAATAGCAAATTGTGCATAGCTAACCAAATTATGTATTACCAATTACGTAGACAACCATGTATGCGTAGAAAGTACGTGCATTACTCCTATGTAATTCTATTTCCACAGCAAGGTAATTCGATGTACCTCGATGTCATTGAAAATGTTCAGAGCCCACTCGAATCCCTTGTCCACTCGTTATCGGACACCGCATTTTCCGATTTAGAAACAAAATTTCAAAATATTTAACAAATAATGAAGATGAATATACCAGAAACGATACGATCTACAATTTATTTTTATTATTTCTTCTCCAAGAACTTTACAATTTGTCCATTAAGTACATTCAGTAAATTCACATAACTATTGTGGGGGTCACGTCACGCAGATGCATTTCTCATGAGAAAGCATCAGCACAGAGTTACAGCGTATTTTGCTGGGTAGGAGGTCACTGGAGTGTTTTCAGTGCAGTCTTCTAATAATATCCACAGCATATAGGTTTTTGGCTAGATCACCGGGATGATTGTTTATTCCTGCTTTACATCTTCCAGTCTGGAGTTGCATTTCTTCAGTTACGGGTTTAACCTTGAGATCCTTCCGAATTTCGTCGTTGCGCACGTATCAGGGTGAATTGACTACGGTCCTAAAAGTATAATGTGGCTTTTCGCTGCCATGCGCCATAGTTGTATGCCGGAAGTCCAAATCGGTTAATTAGTGTTTTGCATATTAAAAGTTTATTGTCCGCGCTTCATTTAGATTTTTTGTTAGTTAACCAGTACATGTTTTTCCTCTTCAAACGGATTTGATCTATTTTGTCGCGTATGTGGTATTTCCATGTTAACCGTGAACCTAAGTGCATACCGAGGTATTTAATTGTCTTGACTTGTGGTACAGTAACCTTATTCAGGCTTACAGACGGAACCGTATTTTTCTTTAAGGTAAAAGTTATATGTTTACATTTGTCGGTGCTAGCTTTTATGTTCCATACGTTCAGCCACTGTTCGATTTTTTAAAGAAGTTGCTGGAGTGTAGACGATGCTGTTTTCAGGATCTTCGTGCATGGCTAACAATAAGTTGGCTGTATCATCGGCGAATGTATATAATGTAGTGGTCATGTATGTGACATGTGTGGTTGTGGAGTTAATTTGTGTGGTGTTTGTGTGCGCGTGTTCGCTTTGTGTATTGATCAGTCGCGCGAATATATTATTATATTATATATAATTAATATATTATATATAATTAATATATTATATATAATATATTTAGACGTACATAAGGTTCATAAGATAACATACATAAAGCACATAACGTCGCTCTCTGTCATTCGGTGGCGAACTGCCGGTCCTCACGCGCGACGCCCGGGCCCTGCCTCGACGCAGGGGCGTAACATCCTTTATAGTGACACCAGTCGGGTGTCACTACACCAGTAGCTTCGACATTATCGGAAGTAGTGAAATTGGTCTATAAGATGTTGGATTATGTATCTCTTTTTTAGGTTTGGTTAGCATAAGTTGTGCTACTTTCCAGTTAACGGGGAAGTATCTAGTCCTGTGTACTGAGTTAAAGATTATTACCGCTTTCGGCGGGAGTTCTTTGATGATTCTTCCGATCATTAGGTCAAAGCCAGGAGTCTTTTTCATCTGAGTATCTGCAATGATTTTTTTGACTTCCTTTAGTGTAGTTCTTGGGACGTCTTCGATGAGGTCAGACTCATTCACTCTAGGTGGAGTTTTTCTTGGTATAATTTGGGAGATGTTCGTGCTATTGGGTTCGAATGTGTCTTGCAGGTGTTCAGCAAAAGTTGTGACTTTGTCATGATTGTCCCTTGCCCAGCTATTGTCAGCTTCCTTTATAGCAGGTACAGAAATGGTTGGTCTTTTTAATCTTTTGGTAGCTTTCCATAGCGAGTACCCCGCGTCTTCATTAGGAGAAAGGATGGAGATATAATTGTAAAACCCTTCATTACAGTGGTTCTGTAATAAATTTTTTACTTCTTTAGTGATTGAGTTTAGTCTCTTCTTGTTACCCGGGGTTTTTTGCTTTTGTCATAAATATTTTGCTTTACGTTTCACTTTGATTTTGTTTATAATTTCTATTGGGTAAGTAAAATATTTCCTTTTAGTTTCTATTTGTTTGGTGGCTGTCCAGGCGGCGTTTTGGATTAGACTTGTAAGGTTGACTACAGCAGATTCTATTTGTTCGGGGTTTTTTAAGGGTATATTGCAATTTATATGATCTACTAGGTATTCCTTGAACTGTTTCCAATTAGTGCTGCTATTGTATAAATATGGTGTTGGTCTTGTGAATATTGGATTGTGTAGATAGTTGAAAAGGATCGGGGAGTGGTCAGAGGTGAGATCTAAAGAGGATTGTACGTCGAAGTGTGATTTATTCAAGCCTTTGATCATTGCGAAGTCTAGCAAATCAGGAGTTTTATCGTAGGCCGCCGGCCAGTATGTGGGCTCGCCAATTGATAGTACATCTAGTGATAATTTCCGTATCGTTTGTTCCAAGATTTTACCACGGGGTGAACTGGTTTTGTTGCATAGAAATTGTTTGACTTGGAGGACAGTAAGCAGCAGCCAGCATGATATTGCCGTGAGTTGTCTTGATAGTAACAGAAGTAAGTGGTATGTGTGTGTCATTGACGGTGCTGTTTCGAATCGTAGATGATATAAGAAGGAATATTAATGTTGTTTTTAGCAGTGAGATGGCTTTCTGATATGAGTATAATGTCAATTTGTTGGCATGTAGAGAGACTTTTAGTTCCTGTTCTTTGCTGTAGCCCGTTAGCGTTCCAAATTGCTATTTTTAACGTAACAGCCGTTTTATTTAGTTTTAAGCATGCATGTAAGAAGTTGTATCATTTTATTAATTTGTTGAGATTGTTGACTTACGAGTTTAGTTTGTTTGAAAAGCATATTGGTTATTAATTCGGTGTTTTTAGCTGATTGTATTAACAGGTTTTTTATTTCTAACATATCTGTTGCCTGTTCGTAATCCTGTATGATTGTGTACGTTGCATTTTTAATTGATTGTGCCCCAGTTACACGAGCATAGATCCTTGTATTTGTGTTGTGTTCTTGTCTTTTAGTGGTGTTATTATTGTTCTCGGAAACAGTTTGTGTGGGAAGATTTAAAGTATCTGTAACTGTTTTGCATCCAAGTCTGGGATACAGTTTTTGCTGTAGTTGTTTCCTGACTATGCAACCTTCATAGGTAGCAGGATGATTTCCCTGGCAGTTACAGCATTTAACGTTATCTATTTTGCGAATCTATTTTGTCTGGTGTTTGCCAGCTTATTTAACGCATGCGGGTATTCTATTGCAATCATTTCCGGTGTGGCCATAGCCTTGCCAACGGAAGCATTGGAAATCGTCCCTTTTTATTCTAGGAGGTTCAAATGATACTATGGTGTTAAGCAACTTATCAATTTTGCATATGTCGTTACTGTTATCACTAGGTTCAAATTCAATAAAGAAAAGTGGCAGTGGCATGTTTTACCATGTTATTTATTTGTCTTACCTGATGGCTCAGTTCTTTTAGTTCATTGGTGATTGTGGCAGTGTTTGTCGTAGGGTGCATCCCTCTCAGTACGACCTTGTAGCTTTTGTCTTCTTTTAATTGGTACGAATGGAAGTTCGCATTTTTCCCTTTTAGGGCTAAAACGATTTTACTGTAGCTTTCAGTGATGTTAGCTTGTACCTTGATATGATTGTTTTTAAGATGTTTTAAAGTCCAGTTTTCCTTTGCTATTTTGTCCAAGAGATCAGAAACGGACAGAAAGGATAATTTGGGCCTCAACGTATATCGCTGGAAGTTTCCAGCGAGGTCGAGCTCTTTCTGGTGTAACATTTTCTGTTGGTTCATTTGCGGTTTCCTGTAGTACACTAAATGGGTTTCGAACTGGTACATTTATCAACCACTTTTCGACTTCTGATTCTTGGTCCAGATCGTCCAGCGACAGATTATTGTAGGCAGATTTTGCGTTTCTTAGTTATAACTTGCTTTAATCTGCTGGCTCGCGGTTTATCAATTTCCATTGAGTCTGTCATGGCTGATGTGTTGTCTTGCCTATTGTTGATAGCGTATTTATCCCCTATTTTGGTGAGTTTTATTTGCAAGTCTTTTGCCGTTGCCACTTCGGATTTAAACTTGCCAGGTGGCAAGTTACTCCAATTGCACTCTTCCACGTACATTGATATTGTCAGCTGTATACATACACTGATTATTAGTCGCATAAACACGTCATATTCCTCTGACTGACTAAACGAGACGTATCTACAATTAAGGCAGGGCGGAATCACATAATACATCTATGGGCCTGGAAAATTAATTAGACTTTGTCACCGGAGGAATTAAAATTATGGAACTAGTTAAGTTTCTTTGAGCGTTGGAATTGAGGTGGTATTCTGGAATCTCCAACATTTCTAATTATTTGAATTTTCGTTTCAAGTTCTGAAGCGTGACAGCCGCTGGTGCCGTTCACTAGTTCCGGCCAATTCAACGTTAACGCATTTCACTCAAGTAATTTATCAATAGCGTCACAACTTTACGCATTGCGTAGACCAATTCCAATCGCTTCTCTGCTCAACTTGCAGTGCGAATACACTATTCACTGTCAGGGGAACACTGAATACGTTACCATTTAAGCCAGAGCTTGGAAATGAAGGTAATTAGAAATAATAATTAGGAGCAGTGTATGTAATTCGATGTTGCGACATTGCTATTAATTTGTACACATAAAATACATAGTTATACTTTTAATTTTATAAGCTTACAATTTTCTCTTATTATATCGCCTATTCTGTTCACCTGTTAACAGTTGAGCGTGTTCCTCGATTTCCTATACATATTCCAATTAAGCACACGTACTACACATTCTGTATTCAACATTTCACGGATTATTTGCTCACATGAATTTTTAACATTTAAGTACATATACATTGCAAAGATCCAATTGTGCTATCAAAAAATGTGTTCTGCCTTAAAGTTTTATGTAATATATCGTTTTCATTTTTCTATTCTCAGATTTGTCACTTTTGTCAGATTTGTCGGATTTGTCGTATTTGTCGGATTTGTTACCTCTTGTTATTGATTGAAACACTTTCCAAAGCATTTACAAAGGTCATTATACGAGTGCAATCCATTCAGTATTATTTGACATTCTAAATTGTATCCTAATGCTACATTGATCACTCGAAGCAATTATGGGTAATGGAAATTCATATCGTAAGGAATTCCATTCCATTCAGTGCAACGCAACGTTCAGCAATCCGACCCATTGTACATACCTGGGCTGCTGTCGCGGTGGCAATAACAATAATCATGCTTCAGGCCCTTTAATTTTGGTGGAGACTAAAGTTTGATAGTTCAAACTGAAGCATATTAATTTCATTGGATCAAATGCTCGTGAAATGTGCAGAGAAACATATTGAAAAAGTAGAAAAATCGCATTCCAATTATAATTTAGGCAATTAGAGTTCTAATGCGTTTTATCAGAAAGGACGAAAGGGTGGTTTGGTAATTTTGTCGTCGACAAAAGAGCAAACTGGAATGATATTGAAATCGAAATGACGCAAGCTTACTAGCAGATAACAAATTTAATGGGACAGTCATATTAAATAGCTGAGGCATGGGCAGAATGTTAGTGGTTTATATTATATTTTACTGTAGCTACGGATATTACACAGTAAAGAGCTGTCTATTTATACCCATCTACGTGGGCCCTTCGAAGGTAATTGGCAAAAAGATATTTTATTTGGAACCTGTACTTCTTCTGTACTCTGTGAAACTTTACTAGTTTATGATAACACGTTACATAGTACAACACCGCGCCTAACTGAATGCAATGCGATGAAGCTTTTAATTGCATTCGCTAGTGTATCGAATTAAACTCCGATTTTTTTAAACTGCAACCTTACAACTAATCGAGTTTTTGAGTGCACTTTTTGGTCCTTGCTTTATTGCAACGGTGAGATCCATTTTTGTTGACAAAATATTTTGCTGCCAAAGTATTCCTGCCGCAATAGAAAAAGTGATCTAGTGATCTTTATTCCGAATCTCTAAAAACCTAAACCTCCTTCCGAAATGTTTTGGGGCCGACCAAGGACGCAAGTCGAAAGCAACAAATATCCAGCAAAGAGTCCGGTTGCTCTCCCTTATGTTTTAAGTCGATAGTCAGCTTAGTTCTTTGGCATGGTCGTGCTAAATATTCTCAATCCTTAAGAAAGTGACTTTTATTTCTTGACCCATACGTACAGGTACAGGTATGTACATGTTCAAGTCATATGTGCAGGGTGTCAGAACGGTATCAGCCAAAAAGAGGATTAGTAAGTAATTAATATTATATCTTTATTGTACATTGGAGAAGGTGCTTTAACGTCTTGCCCGGCACTGCCACAAATCGGCACGTTGCCCAAAGTAATCAGCCATCGTGAAGACAAACAATCATCGCCGGTTTGCTTTAATACAGATACTCGATAGTAATGGCGTCGCGGTAACAAAAGAGTTACGCTTACATGCGAAAGTGTAATCAATTACCAAATTCTAATCTGGGACATACAAATACAGATGAAAGCACCTTTTGTTATTAACGGAAAAATTTTGTTTTCATTTCGTATTAATTCATTGCTACATCACGCAACTTACGTTTTAATCAACCCAGCTTGTGGGAGAGCTTCGTGTATCGCGGTAGATACGGTGGTGGAGGAAGAAAGCGACGGAAAAAGAAAGGGAAGAAAGAAGGTGGCGTTTCGTCCTAGGCCTGCTAGCAGGCCCTGCCTTATTGTTAGACACAAGGATAGTAGGAAATGGACGGAGGTTCTATATATGGTCACCCATGCAACCACGTTCGAGAGCCGGAACGTCGTGTTCGTCCCCTAGCGGTGTATGTGAGAAGTGCCTCCCACACAGCTAATAGCTAATTACTGTAATACTGCTAATAGCACCTTTATGGTGCGAAAAGAAAGTTGAAAATATTATTGCGAGAAACAGGTGCAGCCCATAATATTTACTTGTGTTAAAGCATTTGCACCTTGAAAGAAAGTTATGGAAGTAGAACAAAGGGGAAATGTAGCAGCACAAGATTATTAAGAGTGTGTATCATCGTGTCTCCTTTCTTAATATTCTTTCCTATGGCGATAGTTAGTGAAACGGAAAAACTCAGTTACTCTGACGATGTCTAATTAGCTGTAAGCGCCTTAGTTGCACGGACTCCGCATAATTTCCAAGGAAATTATGTGATGCAGTTACTTTAGAGTGTATCAATAAAAGTAATTTTCTCAGTACTTGGCATTTCATCTTGAAGTTTTACTCATTGTCAGTCGATTTAGCATGCTTTAGTTGATGGCAAATATTCATATTAACCATCCCTTTATTTATAAACAAACAATGGAAATACAAAACACTAAATAATAGTTCAACCAAATAATAAAAATCTTCGATTTTAAATAAAATAAGCATAGCATCCTCGTTAAACTCAAGTCTAAGGTTTACTCAGGAATTTAACGAAATTTTGAATGTTTTTTTATGATACTTTGACGCAAACGTATGCTAGAAATTAATCAATTACTCAATGACCATCACTTTTTTACCATTATTTGCCACTTTCAACTTACAAATACTATCGTCTCTACTTTGAATGCAGTGTATGATTGCTTGTTCCAGATCTTGAAATGTATTCTGCAAAATGCAATAATGTGACTAGCGAAACCAAACAATATGTCCTGGAAACTTTCGAAGACCACAGCTACTGGAATTCAAGTATATGAAACCAATAGGCAAATGATAGTCCCAGATCATCAGGAAGACCACTCGGAAGACTATTCTTCCACTCAAGAACACATAAAGTTTTCAAGCCATCCTAAATAGGTTAAAAGGTCCAGAACTCAACCACTTATTATAAATAAATAATAGAATTCCTTAAGCATTGCGTCTATGCAGTGATATCATACTTATATTTAAAAAGAGACATAATATGGTCGAAATGTATCTATAAATGCATAAAGAACAATATTACTTGCGGTATCGAATCGCATGCATCAAGTTTTTTTGGATGGTGCATGGGATTTTTATATTTTACAATAAAGGTGACACAATAAGATTGTTAACTTGAATGTGCACTTCATAGTATTAGATACCTCTTGTATACTCCTACTAAAGCAACCGTAAATTGTTTCGCATTTTGTGTAGGTATACCAAACAAGTCTCACCTAAAAGCTATGGTGGAAGCTTTTTGTAAGTGTGCTTTATGACTGTTAAGTGTACTGTTACGTGCGTTTTACGAGTTCAGTCGTAAGTCCGAAGCCGCAGAGGAAGTAAACCAACTAAAAAACTAGAACAATGATCCACATTCCACAGTACTATTGGATTTCGTTGCGAACCATTTTGAAATTCTGCTGATTAATGTGTCAAGAAATACATAACTCATAAAAATCTTGAATGCGCTAATTCTCCTGCCTGATATATATTCTATTAATTCATACAAAAAGCTTTTAAAAAATATCAAAAGGATTGCAAAGCACCCTAGAAAAGCATTATAATATAATATAACTAATTATGCATTGTTCCTTTGGATATTTAACAATGTTAAATATCAATGCCAGACTACATTACTGGGAACTAAAATGGTATATTTCTTATCATTTCTTTCAAGTAAACTCTTTAAATTAATTCTTTAATTATGCAAGTTTCGTTATGCGTTCTACTGCGTAGCATAACATTCTGTAAATATCCACCATAATAAAGTTGGTATCTAGCCGCGGGTGAAACAAACAGTTGCTAAATATTATTATTTACCTTTATGTCTTCATGGAATCACAACTCTCTTTTACAAACTATCTGAACCGTACTTTTCTGAGTTACAGGTTTCCGCAATTGATATTATTCTAATAATTTCGCATTATTTTTTTATTTTAACGCATGCAGCACGTGAAAGTCAAGAAAATAGGTAGGTCACTAGGAAGGAAAGGTCGCAAACATCGGACATTTTAATAAAACTTTGCAGGATTGAAGAACAGTCCAAAATATTAGATTTGTGGTTATTTTAAACTGCGGTAACTCCAGTTTAAGGGGTGAAACCAGCCTCCAAAGTTGATCCACTAAAATGCTACCTCAAAAACGGTTTGAGGTAGGCAACATTTTTTAATATTTTCGTTCACAACGTCTTTATTAATTTTTCCCTGCATTGAAATTATGAAAAAATTCAACTAGATACTAATAGGACTCGACTAACTGCAATTTGACACGTTATATTCTCAAATAAAAACGTTGACTTTATTCTGAAGTAATAGAGATAAATTATATGTGTATAAATATAACAATCCATTAGCACTAATCCTCGAAAGAAAGAGAATAAGAAAATAAAGTTAACCCTTCCTAATATTATCTTGCATAGCAGTAGAAAATGAATTACTACATGTTCCGTGCAATTAATACTTTCCCCAGGAGGCAAGCACAACTTGCTCTTTGTCCTTTCTCACTCACATTGTAGTCCAGTTCTTTAACTTCGTGCACACTTACACACCCTTAGTCCTCCCGTCCATCTCACGCTACCACTTACATACTCCCGCGAATAAAAACATTCTCTAAAACTAAAACAAATACATATTTCTCCGTCTCAATCTATCAAACTGTAGACTTTACTGTACAAGGTGAATTACGGAATTCAGATGGCCGTATACATCGAGCTTATTGTTAGTTAAAGACCGATAAACTATTTTGCTATGACATTACATTTTTGATAGGTGCAACGACGAACGTAAAAAATGCCATCGCACATGTATAGAAGCACATATGTATACGTGGATCGATACTTCGGAACATTCTGCGCAAGAAAGTATTAGAGTATGTATAATGTTTAAAAAATGAATCTGTGTACAGGGTGAGTCATGGATTTGAGACGGATTCGACGGAATGACGTATAAAGGGATATTCCCCTAGACTTCACTCTTTTCACAAGTGAAACGTTGCATCGACAAAATGCAAATGCCTTTTTTTGTATAATGTTAAAAAATGAATATTCCGTGAGGTATTTGAAATTTCGGTATTTTTCCGTGAATTTAGATAAGGAAACAATTCCGCCATCCTCCGCGAATGACATGACGGAATGAATTAAATTACATCGTTCAAGCACAAGAAGTGACTATATTAATTCCATTATGGAAAACATGAAAAAACAATTTATAAAATGTTTACTATATAAAGGCAACCCGTTTGAACATCTACAAAAGGGGATGCAAATTATTCAGAATTTCAAACAACCCACAGATATCGATTTTCTTAACATCATACAAAGAAGTACATTTGCAGTTTTAGATGAAAATACCTATGAAACACGCCAATGAAAGAAGTGGAGTCATAAGAAAGTAGCCCCTCTAACGCGAATCCGCTTTTTCTTTTATACTCTTTTCTATTTCTAACCAAACTCGAGATATAACCAGTCCAAATTCCGAGACACACCCCGCATTATTTGGATTTTTTGACTTCGAAATACGTACTCACTTGAAATATGTAACACAACAAGTGCAATTATTCTTAAATGCAATGAACCAGCTTAAGTAGTATAAACAAGTCATACATTATTGAACCGCTCATTAGCCAAATCGGTTAACTCCACTTTTTGAAGCTTTTTAAATTTTCTTGTCAAAGCGTTTGATTGAGTCTTGGATTTGGCCAAGGAATACGTCATTTACCGTTTTAACAATTAAAAGTTCAAAAATAATATTCGGTTACAAACAGAACCTACTATTCATTTTTCACTATTCATTTTCCACTGTAATTGTTCTCGAAGATAGTGATTTTCAAATTCGTGGTAATAATTTGTACTTGAGTATTTATAATAATACAGGAGCGTTCTTCCTCCGAAATTGTGAATCATCATTCTCTTCGGAGTCGCTTCCAAGATTTGTATCAGCCTGTCATTACCGTAGACAAACAATTAGTATGTTCACAAAGTTCCTCGTTAAACTTTAAAATGGCATGCGTTATTTAAACTAATGTAGCCTTAGACACGTTGCAAAACGTTTTAAATATGTTCTCCACGAAAGTTGCGGTTTGCTCTGCCTTGCTTTACCTATTTAAACTAGGTCAACAAGTAGTACAAGCAGCCAGGAGCATATGTAAAACATTGAAGACGTTGAAGTTAGTGATCGCGAATTGCAATTCTGGTTCGCGAACTTTTGAAACGGAGACGACGCTCGAGGACGATCCGCAGGAAGTTGGCTTTTATAGACAGAAAGTCAAGTTAGTATCATAGAAAGCGTACATAGACTTGACAAAAGATGTAGAGATATTTGAAACCGTAGTATTAATATCACACTTTATTAAAATCGCAAGAACTTTAAGTAAAACATAAGATGCGAACATTAATCTGGAATGCACATTTCTCCAATATCTCTTGTATTTTCGTTACTGATTTTATCCTTAATGAAATATGATATTGGATTTATAAGTTCCTTTGTAAACCAAATGTAAACCAAAAGGTGAGCCGTTAGCCTGTAAGGCTGAAGAATAAGCATTGTATTATTAATATACATTACTTTTTATTCTTCTTCCCAAAGAAATTAATTCTTTTTTATTTGGACAAAACATATTTGACTTCAATGAAGAAAAATACCGAAGAAAGTTGTGTTCCAATTGTGTTTGTATTATAAAGCTGATCAAGCATGTCTATAGGTTGCCCGCGAGTGTCGATATAATTAGAGTCTTCTTCTCTCTTCGTTTTCATCTGTTCTCCAGAATTCCACATACTCGCAGAATCGCACGTTTCAGTTTCGATAAATAACTCGTTCTACAAAGGCAGAGTAAAATTATAGTAACTGCCATTGTCAGCATTGGAATAAAAAAAATTGCGTATTATAATGGCGAAAATAATGAATCCTGATCTCTATCAAATAACACGTATTATATGTTATGTACTGTTATGTGCTGTACAGATTTGAAAAGAAGTCGAGCGAAAGGAAGGCTTGTTCAATATTGTAACGTAATATTTTCTGACGCAGGATGCGTCGACGCAAGTCGATGCGAGTAAAACAACACATGTAATTCCAGATACAAACCGTCCTAACTGCGTGATGCACCGTGTATTCCGATTGCTTGGGGGCCCTCTGAGTAGGCTGGCGGCAATTTAGTTCTTACTCATAAGTAATCAATTGTATTCTTGCCAAAGTCATGAAGTTTTAAAAATTTAAGTGGGTCAACTTAGATCCTTGAAGGAAAGGATACAGCTGAGCAACCACCTGTAAAAATATACAGGCAACAGTATCCATCTCTCGTGGTGAATGTGGAAGATATCGCTGCTACTACACAATGTATAACAGTTACATCAGCCGGCCAAATTAATTCCAGTCTCTCTACAATATATGGTCATGTAAATAGTGAATGCAGATAGTCACGCGTAAAATTGTACTAGCAAACGACTAAACTGCAACTTTGAAGGTTAATAGCACAATAGCACCATTAAACGACTAAACACTAAAAACGACTTCAATTGACACATGTAATGATAAAGGCGAAAATGAAACAATTGATCGTGACAATAATGACGGCAACATCGGCCGATCCACCGCAGTTCTTGTTAAAACAAACGAAACGATTTGCAAAGTAATCAATAAACAAATCCCCATGCTGGACAAAAGTACTTGTACCAACAATCACCGGGGACCGCACTAACAATGGAAATGAACATAAAATATCAACTCTAAAGTCAAATACAGGATTCACTAATCCTAACAGAGAATATGCAGGTTCGAAAAGAACAAATGTTAATGGAAACTTTGGGACTGGTTGTCACTTCGAGTAAAGTAATCAAACTATCTTTCAAAATTTAATTAATACGTAAAATTGAATTTAAAGCGCGAAAGATTATTCGTACGATACAGGAGCTAGAATATTTATGATTAATAAATATACATTAATTTATACGTTAATAAAAAAAGAAATATAAAGGGAGAATAACGTTCCGTAACAAATGAAACCAAGTATCTAGTGGTCATATAGCTTCTTTGTTTACCATGTGCAATTTGCCCCTCGTAACGATTCTCCTAAACTAACCTAACCTAATTCGAAGGGCGTGATAGCTAAGTTATCGTGTACTTGAGCCAAGTCCAGACTAAACTGAAGCCGCAGAAGAGCGCGAAGCCGCGCAACTTTGTACACAGTCATGCCAAATGATTGTCCATGTTCGTTGTTTCATAATGTCCAGACTGCTCGCTACGAATCACGATCTTACAGAATACTCACCGAAGTGCGCGCATTCTTGCCACAATCAGCGCAAGCTTTAGCGTGCTAGTATCTATACTAGTCGTGTATACATATGTACCCGCATATTGTACATCCTTCGCGGATGCCTGATTTAAAATCCGGGATTTTATACTTTTCAGGGCGAAAATTAGTTTGTACATATGCAAATTAATGTTTCGTGAAAAACGTGCAAAATCAATTAACAGGGGCAATCGTTGGCATTAATATGAAGGGCATGGGGTCAATTTAATCCAAAGATTGATATTAACCGATCTTAGACGATAATGGTGTAAGATAACTGTTCCGTCCTAAAGCAGGCCGTACTAGGAGACGTCGAGCGCGCGGTCCTCAGGCCCAGGTCAAGGGATTATCGAGGACCAGTTGACGACACTGCTGAACCATAAATACCTTCCAAAAAGGCGGCTAGCAATCGGCACAAGGAAAAACGTTCCACGTGCAGATGGCTAGCACGTTTTATGACGCGCAAGTACTAAGACTGTTTTTGAGGAAATCGTGTTGCATCCTTAGTCAAGTAGCGACCAGCATTCAGATTATCCACGACCTCAACAGTCAATTGCATGCGTCATAAACGTGGACTTCCAAAGGGGCCTCGGAGCTTGGCCCAGCCGACATCTGGCAGCTCAACTTTGGACACCCTGGCGGAAATTCCGCTGCATCGCCAAATTGATGGCAATGTTCAAGGACACACCCTTACCTCCCAGAAACACGCTGCGGGCGTAAAGGAAGGGTGTGGATACACCTACAAAACACGCTGATTGGCATTTAGTAATTTTTGCCACTACCCAATCAGCGTGCAGAAGATCACTTCCGAGTCGACGTTTTGACAAACGTTCGACGAGGAAACCAGTTCCATTTCGACTACCCTCGAGATCAAGCCGAGCCTTGATCTTGAGTCCTATCGTTTTACCTAAGAAGCCAAGACTGAGCTTTACAACCTCGATCTTGATACTTCTCGCAAGATCGAGCCTTACAACCTCGATTTTGAATGTGCGCAAGCCGAGTCTTGCATCTTAACGATAACGCCGGAATAAGGGCTCCGGAGTTTGATTTACAACCATTCTTCGTTACTCCTGTCGTGATCCAAGTTACGAAAATCGTGACCGATACGACACCACAATAACTAATACTCGAATCGGAGTCTCGATTAGGTGTTACAATAATTGCGTAGGCGTGTATATATTAGTCTATATTAAAGTATATTAGTAGTCTATACAAGAATGCCTTCCTTTGGCAAAAGCGTCGGTCGTGAGGACGTCTGCGTCACCATGGCCCTTTTTAACCATTTTAGGGTTCACCCCAAAAGAAAGCTACGCTAGACAAAGACAGCGTGCATCTACGAAATGCACATGGCCCGCTTCGGCCGTTCCTGTACCTCCAATATTCTAACAATGGGCATTGAGGTATCTGCTAATACAAAAGTATCGATGAAAGTAGAATTTATAGATTAATTTCTATTTTAATATAATAAGCTGTTTTAAAATCTTATTGATCACACAATTTTTAGACAAGTTAATGATTTGTGCATTTGTTATTTAAAGGGCTTTTAATATTGTTTATCAATGGCGATCCAGTGTGTTAAAAGTTCAGTATTTCTATGCTGCAATAATTTGTATACATTTTTGTCGAGATAAATTGTGTTATACCTGATGTCCTTGCGATGGCATCTGTAGCGGTATTCTATACGACTCGATATTTATTCTGTTCACTTCTCCTACGACAGTGGCTCCTACGCCAGGTCGATGGCTGTCTTTCTTAATAATTTTTGAGTCGGTGATGTAGCTTCCACGAAGTCCCGGTTATTCTAAATTTCATGCTGATTGGCCGACGTTCGATATTTTCGAATGCCAATCGGCGTATCTTAATAAGAATAACCACCGCCCTTGCAATACGCAATTAGCGCGCTGTCCTTGGAAAGGTGGGATGTTACCCGTTTGCATGGTGGCGTACGTGACCGTCAGGGGTATTTCCGTCGGCTGATGTTTCGGCTGTTGAACCGTTACATCCAGATGTGCCTACGGAAACGTTCCGGTTCATGGCATGTCTTTTAGTTATTGAGGCAGGAAATACTCTACGTTATAAAAGCAATCAACGAAAAAGCTCCTTATTCTCGAAAATAGCTTTATTTGGCGATCGTGCCATATACCTTTGTCCATGACGTCTAGGGGGCTCTGCGGGGCGCATTATTCCGACACGACAAAATTCGATATCGTTGTTTGTCTATTGCGCGTGGGCGATACGAAAAAAAGTTCATGAAATTTTCGTACATTGAAGTTTTCCTTAGAATTTCATTATCTCGGACACAACAATAAACTTTTGTTTCTTTTGATGTAGAACAGTGAAAGAAAATAACACTTTGTATGGTCGAAACAAAGACAACAATGACGAGTACTATCGACGTACACTCTCTTTTGTACTTGCATGGTTGCACAATATACACCATCTCTCTACAGTTTGGGTACACCTACCGCAATTGTACTATACGGGCAAACAGAAATTACAGGACGTAATGCTTCACCACAACTTACTTTTTTCATATTTTCTCAAATCATTTTCAGTATAGAAATTAATAGTGCCGCACTTGCTTCATATAGAGAAAAATTTTCTGTCAGGAAAACTGCAAAATAGTGAAGTTCATCTGAGCGTACAGTGTGAAGTACTATCGACACAGTAGCAAAGGGCTGGGACTTTAGAAGGAATCGAACGACCGACAGTAGCAACTAAATCAGAAGATGAAAGAAGACAAAAGAATTGGAATTACGTCACAGAGTTAGCAGAAGAAAGTCTTTGGTATTGCCTCACGTTTATTTTAACGCCAGATGGGAAGTTAACAACGAGCCGACAACTTTAACTCCCGCATTTGATATATTCGATAATAAACTGTCTTTTGCATTTTATATTGAAGTGATAACTGTGTACGGAAGTGATCTTATTCGGAGGATAATCGACAGCTACTTGATCACGTTAATATGATATTCAATTAGTTTCATGGCACGTGTTTTAGTTATTGAGGGCGATGAACCATGAATATTCGAAACGTGGTTAATAAACTAAATTGCTCTCGCCAGGGCATACCCCAAGGCATACAATTAATCGATGAAAAACTCCTTATTCTCAGAAATAGCTTCACCTTGCGATGCTGCCATAAACCTTTGCCCGTACAGCCTAGTGAAATCTATGGGGCACATTATTGTGACGCAACAGGCATAAATGCTCGAACAGAACTAAACTGCGTAATTACTTTAACAAACGGAAAGTTTAACTAATTGTAAGTATAACATGCTTTTTAATCAATTTGTATCTTAACGTACATATCTTGAAATACAAAACACAAAACAAGAAAACTAGAGCGGTAATATTACATCAAAAGTAGAAAGTTAGGAATATTTTCTCATTAGCACGAGCACTCAAACTTTTTGGTAGCAGTACATACAACAGTGCATACATATACCGACGGGGTAAAAGCAAAGTTTCTGCTCGGAAAACATATACATATGCAGCATTCAAAAGTACAGTCCTCAGAAGATTAAAAATCTCGAAACATCTTCAAGGACAAACTTGTTGTTGGCCAATCGCTTCACTTTGTATTGGGTTACAAGGTTCACTAAAACAAAAATGTAAGATTCCTATTATACGACCTTGACAGACTTGGTCTATTCTAAAACTAACGAGCTCGTAATTACAAAAGCGTTCGCATGTTGCACTTTTGATAACCAATATGTCCTTGAAACAAGTTTTCCTAAGAAAGGACACACGATCTTCTTCTATCTCGAGACAGTGTTGGTAGTATTTATTGGGTGAGTCCTTCAGTCGGACGATTGCGAGATCCCTAATATTTTCAATTCTACGTGAATCGTGATGAAATGAATTCTATTGCTTTTATAGATCATAGATGTAGAAATAGATGACGCGTTGGTTTCGAAGTTATAGAGAAGTATGTAGGGGATAGACCCAAGCTTGCCAGAGCGTTGTTTAGGGCAACAGGGGAACATGCTCCTTCTATTACTTTGGAGTAATCGTTTGAAAGATTTCCATGTTTTAAAACCGAGAAAGATAGAGGACCTGCATGTTTTGTTTGCATCTAAAAGTTTCTTCACACACAACACAGCCTATCGGCAAGCTCGTTTTATTCTTATAACCTTAGAAACAGTATTTAATTTGCGTTAACTAAATTGTTCAAGGAGCGTGTATACAGAATATTTTAAGAAGGTTCACAGATTATAGTCCCACACCTGTTCTTTTATATGACTGGCGATCTGAGTTATAGTGTCAAGACTTTCAGATTTCCAAAGTAAAAATAGACACGATAGTCTGCCGGGGTTAGATAACACATTCTACCTGTTTCGAAGTATTTATAAGGTAGAACGAGGTATCGTTCTTTAATTTAAGCCCCGTTTAAAACAGTATAATTACTGTATATAAAAACTCTTGTTTACCCTTTCCCTTTAAGGGATTATTAATTATTTAATTATTCAGCTTCGAGATTAATAATTTCTTCTTTTTCTTAATAATTTCATCAGCGATTCTAAGAAGTATCTAAAGCGTATCTTCCAGTAATTTCTGCATTTTATGGATAAGGAAACGGCAGCGAATTATTAATATCCCATTGTTCAGGCAAATTGTGATGACAGAGTAGCGCATGCGCATTAAAACATCGGATCAATTTTATGCGAATTACAGACCACGACAAAGTGATAGGATCACCCCCTTTCATTTACCACACCCTTCTTAACACATCGTGTATTTCTCCTCTCCGTTTTTCTAGTTAGTTTCATGGACATAATCGTGACACTACCAAACAGAAGTAATTTAATTTTAAATTATGTGATTTATTAGTAAGATTATGTAAAAAAAGCAGCGTATATTTTTATTTCACGGCAGGCAAAATTATTTTAAATAATTAAAAAATACACTTCTACGAACTTTCTCTGTGTTCTTCCAGTGTTTTCTCTATTCGCCTTAACGCGTAATTATTTAAATTATTCAGTTTAATATGTTACTATAAAAGGTTCTTAAAGATATTCTGATCAATCATTTGTTAACATTTCCAAATAAATGTTTCATTTCATCAACTGCCTATCGTTTCGATTAATTAACGCGCTGGTTGTTTCAATATTTTCACCCGGCTTTTTCCAACCATTGTTCAACCACAGATGCGGTTGCTTAGGAGTATTATTCTGCTGGAACACAAATTTTGGTGTTTTAAATATTGAATATAATTCGCGGAGAGTTATGGAGAGTAAAATGGCTATGATGGCAAGGCAATTAATCAACCTCGTAGCTATGGTCTTATAGAGTAACTTGTGGACAATAGATGTGTGGATTGAGTCTAAATATATACACACTACAAGTACACTAATGATATGATAAATAATTAGACCAGAGACTAGTGTCATAAAATGGCAATGCTGCCATTATTCTGTCGCCATAGAATACTCTTGGACGTTTATTTCAATTTTAAAATAAATATCCAACCCTATTATTCCCTGTATCCTACGATACACTGTTTAAGTCAACGTTTGTATGTGTAACAAATTCCACCTCGATCGATTAATATAAATTGTGCAGTAATACTCATTGATGTAGGGCATACGCGTCTTTTAGGGTCATTTAAAATCATATACAATTGTTCGATATCTGTATGCTCTAAACGACCAGAAATTCTTTTGTATCTAAAAAATTAAACATGGCCGTCAATGTATCAGTTCATTCGACCTCTCGATAATGAGCCATGTTTTACAAATATACAGTAGATATTAATTAATATTTCTTGATTCTTCGATTAATTATGCAACAATTTAGTATATTTAGTGTACGCTATCCAATTTGAAACCATTTGTTCTTGCGCACAACATGGACGTGGTATAAAATTCCAGAGAATTTATATACATCTACTTTGAATTAAATATGAATAATAGATAGACGTGATGCATATGGCTCCGAATTGAATTTCACTCAACAACACCCAATCTATTTGCATGCTTTCTATAAAGAGCTCAAATGTGCAAACATCAGACACTCGTCATTCTATGGCGATTCGTATTCTTTAAGGAATTAGACGCTGAATTAATGTCGTTTACATATCACGTTCTAATATATTAGAATATAATACGTAATGTTGTTTACGATACATACATATTATAAACTGAATACTTAGCATTGGGGTAATTTATAGCGTATTATGTGATGAATATTAATCGGATACGGTAGAGTAGATAAACGTGTGCCGAGTATAGATATACATATGCATATGGTGTATGATAGAATCTGACACGAGTGATTCAAATACTGATGAGGCAGTAGTGTTGTGATAAAAAACCAAAGCAAACAGGGTAATTTCCTCGAGCAGCTTTCATGTCCACGAGGTATCACGGTACTCGGATTTTCTCTCATTACGTAGGGTTCAAACACGATGTTGCCAAACCACGTGTCTCAATTACTGCCCTCGGCCACCTAATAAATATCAGCAAATGTCAAGAAGTGTAATTCTTGGAGAAATTTGTTCACCATCTTTCATAGTTTTGAAGAATTTAATTTATAACACGTTATGTGATTCACCCGGCATAATGAATCAGTGAATCTATCGTAAACCATTTATTTTTGTGTCGGCGTTTTGTACCAAATCTTGTCCTCAGAGTACAAAATTAAAACCATACTACAGTACAGTAAAATCTGCTTATATGCACAAAGATTGGGACCCAAGATATGCCTATAACCAAGCAGGGTGTCGAATCTATTCTCAGAAGCAGCTCGAGCCGAGCATGAACGTAGAAAGGGACAGACAGTGGAGGAGAGAGAGACAGGTCCAAAGAATCAAAGCGAGGCGCCGAAACGTATCGGTGAGACAATACTAATGCAACAGTAAAACTTTTTTCTTTATTAACTTTTCTAAATGTAACTTTTACCAATGTATTTGCGAGATTTTTCTGATTAAAATGAGACCCATGGTAACCCAAACCTAACCCAAACGCGATATAGATCGAATTATATTTACTTGTGGATACTGATTAAATACGTACCACAAGTACAAAAACGCGTTGCTCTTTTTAAACTAATAATAACAGGATAATGTAAAATAATAAAGCACATTATAATAAATATAATAATACATTGAAATAAACAGGATACAATTTAAATTATATTTATTTATTAGAATAAGAATAAAAGCTTAATGCAAAATAGTAACGTGCACTACAATAAATACTGTAATACATTGGAATACATATAATAATACATTAAGATAAATAATAATAGAGCGTGACCTTAGATTGTGACCAAGGCCACATGTAAACATACAGATTCGACACCCTGTTTGGCTATATGCAACAGAGATGGTGACAGATTCGACACCCTGCTTGGTTATATGAACCATCTCTGTTGCATATAGCCAAGCAGGGTGTCGAATCTATATTTATATGCGGCCTCCGGCCATCACCTAAGTGGGGGGGGGGAGGGGGGGGGGGTTAGTCAAATTGCCTATATCCAAGCAACATTTTTTGCATATAAGCAGGTTTTACTGTAATGTCTCCATATAAGCGAAAGAAAGAAAGAAATTTGCCGGCAGCGTCGAACGTAGAAAAGGACAGCGAGTAAAGATAAAGGACCGAGCAGCTTACCTTTCTGCGGTCGAAACTTATTACCGTTAATTAAGCCAGCAAATATAGTCCAAATTATATCGTGTTTGGTGTCATTTTAATCAGAAAAATGTCAGCTATGCTATGGAAAGCTTTGGAGTTTCGTAACAAAAGGATGAGAAATAGCAAAGTTTCATCGTTCAATTAGTATTGCTCATCGATATACCCGAGCCCAGTTCGCGTTAAGGTGGGTATAGACGAGCGCGCTGCGGCTGCAACGCGGCAGTAACGCGGCATTAGAAGGTGTGCGCGGTGTTCCGTTTTTACCACCAACACGCACCGCGCTTGCAACGAACCATGAATTTCAACGCGCATTCGCCAAAGACGATGAAGCTCTTATTATAGCTAGTAGTGCAGTGATAATTTTAGCTTACAATGAGTTTTCCTTTCTTTAAAAAATACGCTGACTGAAGAAAACACACGAGTCATTCGTGTCCCCGATGCGCTTTTTCCCGAAACCATCCTGGGAAACCCAGGAAAGGATCCGCTCGCTGAAATAAAGAAACGTGCGCGGATAAAGCGGTTTATTGTGTTCGGTACTTGGCACAGTCGAAAAAATCATGAATGATTTTTGAACTTTTTATCCAAAATAATCATTTATCGGTAGGTAAGGAATACAATTGTTGTTATTGTTATGATGATGTTATGTCATACAACTAGTTTGATCTTTTCCACTATAAAAATGTTCATTATTTATACATTATATGCATTTTTGGAGTTTTGTTCCGAACGCCCATCTAAATGGCGCACTGTGCCTGGGCTCGAACGCGGCAAACCCGCAGAAAACCGTCCACACTGCGGCAACGAATCCCTTTGTGTTCGCGCAAAAAACCGACTCGAAATGGTTCGTTGCGGGGCATTGCAGTACTGCCGCGTGCCACCGTCCAAACGAACGAATATTCGCCCAAATACGTTCGGTCCGTGCCGCGTTGCAGCCGCAGCACGCTCGTCTATACCCACCTTTACACTGATCGCCGAGCGAACTTTTTCACGTCTCCAGGGGTATACCCCCCAGTAATGGGGAAAAACTCTTCGCTTATATGGAGACACTACTCTATCTTTTTACTTACTAGGACATATTTTACTTGCACCTTGTTAATATGTACTTGGATATGCACTTTAAAAAGATATTCGATATTAGATTTTGTATTTAGCACGTGTTTGCTATAATTCATGCATTCCTCTTTAAAATTATAAATTCATTGAAGCAGATTCCGGATGTTTCATTAATACGGTCGACGTAATTATACGCCTGACAGTTAATCGTCATAAAAAATATTTCAGGCAAATGTTATCCTTTCGATGATAATATAATCTGGCAAGTTTATGAATATAAAAATAAAGAATTCTATGGATATAGAAATGCTCCATACAAAGTATGGAGTACAATTGTACAGGCAATTGCATTGAAATTGCGGAATATAGACAAAAATTTGTAAAGCCAAATGGAATGGATCTAGTGCTGCGCGAGTCTTTTACAGAAGTGAATAGGTTTAAAAGTTTTCAAAGTTGATTCAATGTTTTAAAAATGCAACGCTATCTTCTTTAGGTATGTGTATAACAATGTTTTTCATTTTAATTATTACAACGCGAATTTTTTCTGTGTACGATTAATCTAAAAAGTACTTTAGCTAACTGTTTAAAAATAATATTCGCGAGTTTCGTAGCTTCCTTTGTACATCTACGTTGAAAAATTGCAATATCGTACCACAACCGAAAGAATAATTATGAAATTAACTTTGTTTTAAATGTACTATGCTATTTGACGTGCGAGAAATGTTCAAACGAAATCGTTATTCTTTCACGTTTTTGTAAGACTAATTTTAGGGTAAAATTACCCAGTGATGATTAAACAAGTATTTATTCGTACTACTCTCTAATGATACAATGTTCTACGGATCGCTATCCGTATGTTCTCGCCGCTGGCGTTCTATAGTGTGCCCCGACGTTGCATCATGGGCGCCCCCACAGGCGGGGTCGTCGGGCCCACGACGTAGTACGTTCAAGGGCCTGCTTTACGGCACCCCCAAATGTATACCGTTCCCGCTCGCGTATCGGCCTCTCGGTGACATATCCCAGATGGGCATACTGAGCTCTCCGAACCCTCGGATTTTCTTACATTTTCATAACAAACAATATTATTTTGAATTCAGGTTAATTTAAATATTTCTGGGGAGGTCTTTCTACCCGTGAACACAATGAATAGATCACGGAATAAATACAGATAAAGAGGTGCATATAAGTGAAATGTGAAGGCGTATGCCCATATGCAGGCTGTCTCAGGAACCTCAAAGGGAGAAATTGTTCCGTTCAAACGCCTACATATTAATCCTTTCTATACAGAGAATGTATAGATGTATAAATGTATAAATTGGATTAGATGAAAATATTTGTTTGCATTTAAGAAATCTAATTTGTCTTTGAAATTTTTCTTCGAACTGCTAAATCAGTTTTCCAACAGTTTGTGATTTTGTTACGCATTTTGCTGGTGATATCGGTAACACTACTAAACTCGTAGATGAGCCAAGTGAAATTAATATGAGCTTAATTGCAATCTTAATGACTTGATCGATAGCCGATAGATCATAATTGATATGATTACTGCACGAACCCCGAGGTCGCTTGTTAATACGTTCCGTATTTACGAGGGTGGACGACGCGTCGTGCAGACTGTAATCAACAACCGATTGTTTATCGGCAATCAGTCGCCGATGTAGGGTTTCCAATCATCTCGTAATTTGACAATTGTAATTGAAACATATCAGCTGTGATAACTGTTCAAAGTACAGCACAAAGATCAAACGGCGTACGTAACTATTTTAGGTTTCTTGTTTCCATTCCACTATCTCCCGTTTCGTAACGTAAACACCGAAATCACATGAAGTGTAATGTGTACCTGTGCAACATGATAAGCAAATACGCATAGTTAGTATCGGTCAATATTAAATAAATTTTCACTCAAATAATTGTGTCATTTGAAAGTTATTTGTTATTTGAGATTTCGAATAAAATGTAGAGGTAATTATTTGTTATTTAAACAAGTCTAAATAAATTATTTAATATAATACAATTTAATTTAATACAATTGTTATTTATATACATCTACAATTTAGTTCACTGTTTAATTATTATTTACTACTTTCGATACTCTTTCTCAGCATTCTCAGATGAAAAATAAATGTTTGCTATCTATTTGGCTAGAAAAGCGATTAATTCTACAAGTAAATATGAACTGCGAACTGTCTATTGGAAAATAACCATATTAATTTCGCGATTTTTTAATTATACAAAAAGGAACAGATAAGAGTAGGCCAAGGAGTATTTATTATTTGTGTTATAAAAAGCACACGAAGGGCATACAAAAACATGTGATACTCAAAGCTCGTTAAAATTGACTTTCCTCCCTTTTCCTACGTCATGTATTATAGTATTTACTTCTCCTAAAGAAGTTGATAAAAAAATTTGACTGTAAAAGTGTACCATCATTCGACTATCGTAATCGAATTACAGTAATTTATTACAATCTAGTAAAAGATTGCTATCAAAATAAGAATAAGTAATTTTTGTATAATGTCCAATTACATTTTCCAAAGTGCACATACAAGGAGATCGGTCCGTTTTCCAACTCACGTACCCTTTTACACAAGAAATCGATTCATCGAATCTTCCTCTCGAGATTGGATGCCAAGGACGGGTTTGAGAAGCAGTCAAGTACGGAATAATTCCTGAAGGTCTTAAGGATGCATAGAGTTTGAAAGCAGTCTAATACGTTCAAGGACCATCGGGATATCCGCGTCCTATCTTCCTTGATTCGAAATCAATTTATCATTAGAATCTTCTAGGTTAATATTGTATAATAATAACTGCAAAATTTCCATGAATTATATGAATCAAATGACCTTGTGCAAAACAAGTAAATAAACTAAACGATATTTACCTATTAAAAATTTAACAAATTTATCAATTGGGCAATGTGCCACAAAATTATTAAACTCAACTCCAACGTATTTATTGTAGATATAAACAACTTAACGCATATTGATATAAAATTAGAACAATTTGCTAAATAACTAATACTGCATCAAATAATTTATATACCTGAATGCACATAAAATTCGGTGAATGTTTTACAAGGAAAATTAGCAAGGGATCATAATTTTTAATATATTGTATAAACAATTTGAGGTAACAGAAACTATGCATAGATGGTGAAAACAGGGAAAGTTTTAGTACATAACAATTCATGTTATGGCTTTTCATTTTAACTGACCACATGGCGAATTTAAAACGTTAAAGGGTGTTTCAGCATAAATATATTGTTCGCAAATTGACATACATAGCTCCCTGTCCTTATGCAGTGATAAATTTTTCTGTTTAAACAGTGTATCTGTTTTAAATCGTTCACCACCTTTAACTGTGCGGCCCATTTTCACCACCCATATGCGGACTATTGAGAGTTAAAAAAAGGTACACGTCGACTATATTGGCACTGGCCGCTTTGTAACAAATTTCATTAAAATCGCCGGGGGATGGTCCGTTGTAAATGGTCGTTGTCGCCTTCTATTGTATTATGGTCCGCGTATCTAGTGACGTACATACATATTTCGTACGTATTCAGTATAAACGCGAACTTCGTATGTTATGAAATTAATTTAACCTGCATAATAATTGCAGCCCATCAGTGAAAATACAGAGATGTTGCAGTTTCAGCCACGGAATATTACGTGACTAAGAAGTTTGAAAAATCGTGAATAAATTCCTAGGAAGGCTATAAATGACACTTTTAGACTTAAACTAAACGCATTCGTAGTCGGCCTCAAATTGTTTCAAAGGATAATTGCATCAACACTTGTGGCCCTGGCGTTTCTTAGCCAATATAATTGTAAAGAGTTTTTTAAAACCATTTTTTTATATTATTTTGATACGTTCATAATCCGCACAATAAAAATATTCAGATGTAACTATAATAATATACACTGTACATACATATGTATGTATATAGACTCAAACATGAATTATAACTTTGAATAAAACGAACAAAGGAAACTTGACTATCCAACCAATATAACTTAACTAATACAAATTAGGTGACAAGCATCAGATGCATTGTGACAGAAGATTTTGCAGAACTAATAAACAAACTAAGAAAGAGCTAAAAACAAAACTCACGATTTGTTTGTAGAACGTTAAACGTGTGGCTGAAGGTGAGGGACTAACAAGACAATTATTAGTTTCCTGAACGTATAAATGTGTTAAAGATCTGAAATATACATATATGGATCTCGTTCCATGAAAAACAAGGTTGCAATTAATGAATCTACAAATGTGATGAAACTCCTCAATTATTGAAATGAAATATCAGAGTAATTTATAGTGTCATCCAATAAGTAATGTCGTTTTTTTAGTCTGCATTAGTTGAACATCAATATTTTATTTGACAACAAATACGTGCTCTTCTTTTAGAAGAAGTCAAACGTTCAAGATATAGTTGAAGTAACAAATGATATAAACTTGCACGCTGCACCTATATGTGGGAGTGCGTAGCGTCCACCGTGTGGGTACGGGGCGTTTTAGACCAGGCTACCTGGGGCACATGATCTGCAGGCCTGCAGAACCGTGTTCCCTATTTTCTATGTTTTAAGGATAGTATTTTTCTTTAAGAAATATATAACAATTCCTGTTGTTAATTATATTACACTTACACCGGCTTGATTTCTCATAAAACTTCCAATCCCACGTATAAACAGGTACAAGGGGATAAATAAAACAATTTTCAATAAAACTCACTGTTTTCTTACAAGTTTAGCGGCACAACTTTGTGTATAATTCAACAGTAGCAATAGTAATTATTCATTCCTATAAATATATTAATATATACGCTATATGTATGTCTTCGGTATATCGAAACCATTTACAGTTCAGTAACATTCACCAAAATCAAAACAACTGTTAGTATAGATCGTTGTGCTGTTATACAGGCTTGTTCAATCTACTATATTAAGTAAACCACATAATATCAGCTTCATTAAAAACGAATGATAGAAAGGTACAAAAGACTGTAGATTTCTTGCAGCTTCTTCATATGTAAAGTAATTCATATAAAGGTCTGCTGTATTAATACTTGCCTGTAACCCTGTCATCATTAATTTGCATGAATGGAAGTACTAATTATCGTCGCTCCGACCTCCAACCTATATCTTGTTACGTACAAAGACTTCATCCCAAGCTTTTGACCCCGTAGGGAGTTGGAATGAACACGCCTAGAAGAAAGGTCGTCGCCCCAGGAACGCTATGGTGTAGCCAAATTTTCCAAGAAAAATTCTTTATGATTAAACGCAAGCACATACTCTATAGCTCTTCGGTTCAATTTTTTAGTATAAAAAGAACTCCCACGCATGAATTGTCGACTCGATTATTCAAGAAGACATGTTGCGTAATACCCTGCCTGATATTCAGACAATTTTAGTTGCAAGATCGGGAACAAAAGTTTGAACAATTGTTGTATACAAAATTTGCAGGATTTTTAATGCCAGGACACTTTTATTTCATCCGAATTATTTAAAGCGCTCGAAGGGGAGAAATTCAAATTTTGATTCCACGACATTCTATGATACATATATGTATTCTCTGATCTTAAAGTAGGTACTTCGGAAACCTTTAATTTCATCGACTTGCAGTACCGGCCATAAAAACTCGAATAATCGAACTTTATTTATGTATTTCCTCCTTCATGTTTCTGTGTTTTACGTTCCTTCGGACCTAATTTTGGGATCATTTTGTGTACTCTAATTGTCTCCAAAGACAGGTAACGGTTTGAACAATACAGCTCCGAACATTTTTCTTATTTCCGGCATTCCGAATTACAAATAGCTACATATGAAATTATTGCAGACCCGTTAAACCTCCAACTTAAAAGAATGGTACAAGTATTAGTTGGAACGTAAATAAAAATATAAATTGTCAGCGAAATTATTGTACTAAATAAGACCGCGTGGAAAAAGTTTTTAACGTAGGCCACAGTTGTTTTAATACGGTATACGGTATAGTTAATCACACTGCTGTTAAAGATACATCAAACATCCACCAGATACACATGTCTCTCATTGTTACAAAAACGGTATCCAATATAATCATCCCTGCGCCTTTAATTAGCCGTTGGGAATCGTCGAGATCGCGGTGTCCATAATAATTGAGGCATGGATTTACGACGCACAGTTTTGTGGTGCCTCATCGCGAGCGTGACGAACGTTCCCCATTATCTGGTTGATACTACGTACATTGTAACTGCACGAGTACTGTCAACGCTTAAACTGTGTACCCTATTGTATATAATATTTGAGCGGTCTTCATTCGAAACTAAATCAGTACACAAATTCTTAGCTTGGAGTGAGCATACAATAATACACTTGAAATGGATCCAACTATAAAGTTACAAGGACCATTGTAATATTCCTAGTGGTTCCCTATAGTTGAACTGTAGGTTTGTCCACGACTCCCAACCTCGTAACGGCGCGGCGTGCCCTCCTATAGTTTAACAGTAGGTCTCTATCCGCAAAAACCAGTCTTCCTGGCAGTTCTCTATGGTTTAGCCGCAGGTTTGTTCACACTATCCAATATCCTGCGGCTACCAGTGATAACCAAGCGCTAGGTCGTCCGCAACTAACAAACTCACACAAACATAATTCCATGGCGACGCACCTGCTCGGCCGTTGCTCGTAACAATCTAACCATTGGTGCAGTTTGAAGTATCGAAGAAACTTATATTTATTACTCAATTGTGGAAATGAAAGGAGCACAACTAGGATACATTTTATAAATATGATTACCGATTAGTTAAAAGAAAAGTACGGTAGGAAGTTTCAATACTCTGCCTCCTAATAGCTGAAATGAGTGGCATATAAATGGCATTTTGTCGCATTTTTTCTTTGCTTTTTACAGATTCATTTAAATGAAGTAACTGGAATAAAAAAACACGAGGGTCTCGATTCCGATGATGGATGTTAAACATTTCTTTTTATTTACCCCACCGAAGTTCGAATTACGTTTGGGTATGGTATATTTATAAAATTGATTGAATGTACCATATGTAAGTACGTGCAAATATATCTTCGTATTTATTGTATATTTTTACTTTACACGTATGTATGTATCTACTACTGGCATTACTAGCTGTAACTTCGTTAAAGAAACTCAAAAATGACAAAACCTATTGTCTGTAGGATACGACATTTGTCAAACTTTCCAGGAATTTTCCAATTGGGCACCGACTTAAATAATATTGAACAAATGAGCAAACAATGGAAGGTTCAAGCTTTAATTTGCTTTTCGATCAAATAAATTTGGATAAATTTCAATAAAGTTATGGAATATTAGATTTCGGCAATATGTTACTAGTCCACAAGTGATGCAACAAATGTTGCCCGTAGTGTAACATATTTGGAATCTATGCACCCTAATGTGTTTCGAATTTTTACATCGTTTAGACAAATTGCAAGGCAAAGCATTCTTCGCACACATGTTGAAAAATCGTACGCTATTCCGATCGAAAAATTATTTTGCACCAAATTATAAAACATGGACAGTAAATTACATTACTCTTAAAGAGTAGGCAGCATCTTAACTCTAATGCTGCTTAACTTACGAAATTTATGAGAAAATAGTATTATAACAGCATATACATCAACGGAAATTACTTCCAATTGCGTACATATTTGATTTTCAATATAGTAAAACTTTTGAGTGGCAATATCTGTTGCACTGCAGTGCGATCTATAATCATATACTTTGTTTCAAAAGTCAACCTGTTGTGCTAACTCAATTTGTTGCCCTACTGCAGCGTTTTTCAACCTTTTTTATCTCACGACACACTTGACCTATAGTTGAACTTCCGCGGAACACTTAAATTCTATATTTTTTAGTATATTATGTATACGTGTGACATGCAAGAATTCGTGGAAATGGTAGGAAAGAGTTTTGTATGAATCGTGTGAAGGGAAGTATCGAATGTGGCGCGAAGTGTGAATGAAGACTGTTAGTCGAAACGTCGAATGTGGATCGAGTGCGTGTTTATCTCAAGGAAAGAGTGCATGGTTTCGCGAAATGCACATGGAGCCTTGGATGCACGGTGGCCCGTGGTCGAACTGTGACACGTGGCCAGGGTGTGTGAATAGAATGAGAGGAAAACTGTGTGAAAGAATATATGGAGTGGATGATGCGTGCGCGAGTAAGAGTTGAGGCAGAGTTGAGGCAGACTCGAGGCGGAGACAAGGTGGAGTAGTGTGAGAACCGCTGTGCGAGTTGAGTATTGAGTATTGAGTATTGTAGAGTATTAAGAGTTGAGTTATTAAGAGACTTTTAGCCATAAAGCATTGTTTTTATGAGAAAAGATTCAATCACAATTTCGCCTCGAAAATAATCCTACATACGTTTATTATAAAAATGATATATTCGTCCTATGAATTTAAAGGGGTTTTAATTTTGATATGGACACTTATTGTGCTTTGGACTTCTTTCGAAAATGATTGAATTAATGATCCTTGAAAATTTACATTGGGACACCGAAGATCCTCTCACGGCACACTGGTTGAAAATCGCTGCCCTACTGTGACGGGTGACCATCCAGTAAATATTAAAGAACACGAGTAAAATACGTAGCGTGAATTACATAGATATATAATAAACTGGTGTACGGCTTGTGGTAGTCATTAGCACTCTTCGCATGCGAAATTTATGAGAAAGTCAGAATTAATTTTTTGCTGCAGACAATTGCTTCAGTACTTAAACTGCTCTGAATTGTTAGAACTGTAGTCGCTCAGGACATAAATAAAACATTTAACTTTGGCGACAAATAATTAGAAATTTCGTAAGGCAAAGGGTTAAACTCTAACTGTTTTGGTGAAATTGCTGTCTGCTTCCGATACCTGGACACTCTTCATAATCTGATAGTCTACTTGATTACACTCCGATATTGCGTAATTTCAAACATGAAAGGTGACCTGACTCGTTATTCCCAAGGTACTTGACTCCGTTTCCGGTGATTGACTCATTGCAAAACATCTAAGAAGTATGCTGCTACTCAATTTAAATTACAACTGTACTTGGATTAAAATGAACTGAAGTAATTTTCTGTGATTAAATCTCTCGCGTTCATAAAATTGATTAGATATATATTCATATTTGCATATCTCCCAACTGATTCCGTCTGTAGATGATATTAGGTAGCGAAAAAGTTCATGCGGTTCTCCCGTTACTGAATTTTTAGTAGCATCTCATCAAAGGAAACCTGTAATTGCGATTTCGTTTACTTTATTCCTCTGTAACACTTTGTACAGACGGCGTGCACTTTTTGTTTGATGTGAATAGTTCAATATGCAGATAAAATGGGAAATGATGAGCGATAGATAAGTGTTGGAATCAGCGAATTTTATCAATGTAAACGGAGGAATGCAGTAAGATACTAAATAAATCCGTTTCTGAAAAAATGCACATGTAACATTACATCAATACAGGGATAGTAATTAATCGCTAAACACTATAAAAGACTCCAAAAGCTTTCCATTTACAATCGAGCATAGCCAATTGCCTACAAATGTGCATTCATACTTGGACAAAGGCATATATATTTCAAATAAGTCATAGTTTAATAGAATCTGGTGAGAATGCAATCAGTGGTCACGAGCAGAGGATTCGAAGCAACAGCCCGCAGCCTCAAAGTCTTCATTCTACTCACCAATAATTTAGGACTGCGTTAAATAAGTTCGTGCAAACATTTCCCGCGATTTGGACATGTCGTGTCACATTTGTTTGTGAGTGCTGTCCAATGGCCCAATTCAATGAATCATGAAATGCACTGGGACTTCGGCAGCATATAGTTTTCGAATTTTGTGTACTGCGTACTTTGCGGTTGGGTTCTTAGCAGGACTTTTGAAATAATTGATTTTTCAAATAATTGTAGCATCTGACGAATAAAACAAAGTATGGCATCCATTAGTTTGATTGCAGTTCGAATCTGCCCCTTCTAGATTACCAAAACTGTGTGCCTTTCAAGCAAATTAGCGCTTTACAAACAATGACAGAGTTGAAATTGCCATTCAATCTTTCTTTGCAGGCAAAACTAAGCAGACGAAATCTATGAGCTTATGCAATATAATGGACACGCCATAGAAATGAGTGTCGATATTTTTGTTGTATAAAAGTATATTTCCCAAAAGTTCCAGTTAAATGAATTTTGTACTGGAAACCCACACTTATTCCAGCCCATAATACTTTGATCTAGTTGTAACATATGATCCTTCGTTTTCGGTGGTTTAAATGAATCTCTATGTTTGATTAACATCGTTTTATTAATAACAGCATATACTTTTTGAATTGAGATACCTTTGCCAATAGATTATAATGTTCATAATTCCATTTTTGTGTTAAATAAATGATTAAATACTAATTAAATAACCGAAAATAACTTGACATAACCACGGATGAAAAGTATGATCATTACAGTTGCAACGAGTTGCAAAAGTTTATATGAAATTCAAGATTTTTATTTTCTAATCAACAAACAAATTGAATTTAAATACGGATAGCAACATATTTAATGTACAAAAGGCTATTATATAAATCAATATAATACATAATAAAAAGGAACATTTGATATTTACTTTAGATACATGTTTAGGATGGAAGGGTCTTTCAATAAATGTAGGCTCTCTGGAGTAAAGTAATAGCCAACGCTTACACATGTTAGAAATTATACTTTAAGAGTATGCAAGATAGATCTTTCCCGGACAGTTCTGGGGTAAAGACTGCGCGGTCAATCACAGTTCATTTACCAAAAGGCATAACCTTCCCCACTCCGTGGCCAGATCCTCCAGGAGCAGAGTCCCTATACCTTGGTAATACGGCGACAGGCCGATTGCCATGTTTGGTCTTTCATTCCTCATTCAAATAAACAATCCTTCGACACCAGATGGTTGGAAAACCCAAAGCGGTCGCCAGCCATCGTCGGCCAACAGGATGTTCAGTCTCATTCATTCATTCTTAACCACTTGCGCTGGCAAAAAATTCAACGACGCGTGTACCAGAACGGTCCAGTGTACGGTCTCCGAAGTAAAGAGAACTCGAAGTATGTATCGAGTGGAATAACTGTGTTCCACGTCTCTTGAGTACGAATACTTTAGAGCAGCTATGTACAAATCGCGGCCCGCGGGTCGCGTGCGGCCCAATTGAAGATTTTATGCGGCCCTTTTCAAGTCTGCAGCTACGTATATATATCGTGCATTTTCTTAATAATGAAATAAAAAATATATATTGCCTGTTAATAGATTTGGCGAGTATAAAGAGTGTTTTCTAGTCCACATTTGTTTGCTGTAGCCTCTCGCTCATCAAAACATGAAGGATCAATTGCGTTCCGGGTCAACAAAATTACCAGTTGACATTAAAAAATTAGCAAATAATATAAAAAAATAATCTTTACATTACAATTTAATTTAAGTTTGTTTAATAACTATATTGATTCTATTGAATGAATTATGTAAAGCAAATAAAATATAATAGTGATCAATTTCCCTGTGTGTATGTGCGGCCCACAGGAGACCAGCAAGATTTTTGTTGGCCCTGTAAGCGATTTCAGTTGGGCATCGCTGCGTTAGAGTCTTAGGGGAGGTGTTCTCCTTGTAAATGTGAATTTAGACTGATGAATTGAGAGTCGTATGTTAGGACTCGTCTTATAAGACTTGATTTAAGACTGCTGGGTTAAGAACCTTCATTAAGTCTGACTTTCTCCTCGAGTGTATCCCATTACGTCTAATTTCCAATCAGCGTGTTTCGAAGGCGTAGTCACACGTTTCCTAAAGGAGAGGGTGCGTCTTTCAAGATTGCAGTTCGTTTGACAACTCCGCGGAATTTCGGCCAGGGTCCTAGAGCTTAACCTGGTCGTATCTGCTGGGGCCCTTCTGCCAGGCCCTTTTGGAAACTCACGTTTATAACACATGCAAATAATTGTTGTGGTCCTGTATGCTTAATTCCTTGTGCCTTGTCGGATTTGAGAATAAAACGACTTCCTCAAAAACAGTTCTGCTACTTGTGCGTCATAAACGCCCTAGCCATCTGCACGTCGAAGGTTATTCCTTGTCCAGATTGCGGGCCGCCTTTTCATGAGGGTAGCGATTGTATTCAGGCGTTTGTTCCGCGGGTTCCAACAAGTTTTGATTGTAAATGTATCGTTGGTAATATAATACAGAAATTCACAGAATACAGAATATGAGACGTGTTAGACATCATTTACTATTATTTATTAAATTTTGCACCTCCAGTATGCAAGCGTTCTAATTATTAGTAAAAGCTTACATTTGGTGGAGACTATATTAAAAATATTTTTTTCTGGTTTTGCTCTAAATATAAAAACAGCGTACCCAAGCATCCTTGAATGAGTACATATAAATAAAAATTATTGGTGAGTAGAGAGCTTATTGCTCGTAATAAAGTATTTAACATCGCAGGCGTGAAATATAAATTGGAGTACACAGCTCTAATATGTAGGTGTCATTAATATGGCAGCTTCATAATATTGTATGATTTCTCCAATATTCGTGCTTTACTATTACACGTATCACTAAGCGATTGATATTGACACAGCAGCGTGCAAGAAGTGATGGCTTCTTGGATACATAAAAGCCGGAACGCACAAAGCATAGTGAGGATAATATGTATCCCTCCCTCGTTCCGAACCCTCGCTTCAATTAAATCAGTCTCCTTCGTAAATTACGCTTTCAAGAACCTCATTCTCCTCATAGCCCGTTCGATCTTTGTCCTCATCACTGATACGGCGCTTCCTACACCTTCATTGATTTTACGTATTCTATTGGTAGACCGTTCTCCAGCATCACAAGATTGCACGTACTTCGATGTAACCGCAGGACTTGCCGAGTTGTCGATAGTTAAACGAAGCCCTGCGCGATGCTTTGTAACGAACGACGATGGCCAAAGATTATACCACGTTACCTGACGTATTAAATATGTGATTTCCTTCCAGCGTTAACGCAAGATAGCGCCGTCCTGTTTGCGCGTATGAAACGTGTGAACGTAAAGTGGATACTTGTATCGTAGTATTCCGAAACAAGCACGTTACAATTACTATTCTTTCGACAAGCGTCGTCCATGCTATGGCATTGCCTGAACATGTTGTGTTTTTCAAAACCGTACTGTTGGACAAGCGTTCACAAAAGACATTACAGTTGGTTCGTCAATGAATACCATTTTTTGACAACATTTCAATCACCCTGTTTACTTGAAGGGAAGTTGCAGAGAAAAAAATCTAGTTTGCAGTCCAAACACAGTAGCTTTTGTCCTATTCTGTGGAACGTACTCTAAAGTCATTTTCGTCCGTCGGATGCTTGTAAAAAATATTTCCAATATTCTGACGGTAAACGGGGTTTTAAATAGTTCGATATTGCCAAATTTTATTAAATTTACTAAACAATTCTGTTCCTATATTTATGTTTACATTTGTAGAATTGATAAGACCTATCACGATCTGCAAAATATTTGTACATACTGCACATGTAGCTGTTAAAAAGTTAAAGTTTCAATCTTTTCGTGAATAAGGGTGCAAGTCCATTTTATTCCTTAATTTACATTCATTCTTCGTTAAATGGATATTATGAAATAACGACGGCAATCATCTCTCATTCTAATTGACAATGGAAATAATTGGTGTACCTACTCAGTACTCAAACTGTCTATAAGAAGAGGAGGAAGATCATAAAAATGGTTGTTGACTAACGTTGTTCGCCCAATGCATAGCTATATATGCATGCACATATGCTTTAAACATCTATGTTTCTATAATATACCTTTGTGACGTGCGTAGTCGCAAGAGGTATCCGGATCAGTGAGGTGGTGGTTTGGTCCGGATGAATGTGGGATGCAGGGATTCGTGGAAATGGTATGAGAGGACTTTGTATGAATCGTGCGAAGGGAAGTATCGAAAGTGGCGCGAGGTCTGAATGAAGAGTGTTGGAAGAGTGTGGAAATGTCGAATGTGGATCGAGTGAATGTTTATCTCGAGCAAAAAGTAAATGGTTTCGGGGAATGCACGTGGAGCCTAGGATGCATGGTGGCCCGTGGTCGACCTGTGACACGTGGCAGGGGTGTGTGTGTCGGTGTGGGTCCTAATTAATGAGAACGAATGATGAATAGATGAATGATGAGTATTGAGTATTGAGTATTGAGTGTTGTAGAGTATTAAGAGTTGAGTTGAGTTACTAAGAGATTTTTAGCAGTAAAGCATTGTTTTTATGAGAAAAGAGTCAACCACAATTTCCCCTCGAAAATAATCCTACATGAATTAATGCACACGTAGTGTACTTGATCATAGAACTTGATCCCATGTTCTGCGTGCAGCGTGATCGGTTGGTCACGAGAAGACCTCTGACGAGCCATGGCCATTTGCACTACAATCAGGCCTACGTTCGTTAATCTGCGTTCCCTGTTCGCGTGGAAACAAGTGCGAATCATACTTGTATCGATCGCCGAGACGTGCTTTTCGTGGCATAAAATTGTTGAGATAGGTCAGGATCGGTACATTGACCAAGAGCCAAGGACCCACTTCCGTCGAAGTAGGCAAATTCGTGGACGAATGGGTCAGTTTATTTAACTAATGGAACAGTTATTAAACGACTTGATAATTAAATTGTTATTCATGAATAACGAATAATTACACGTTATTCTTAATTTAAGACGATGTAATATTTGCCATACGTTGCCCCTCGATGGTACAGTGGTACAGGCCTGAGCGCGTGCTATACGGGCGCTATACATGGGCGGTGTTTTTGGTTAATAACTCAAAAACGAAGCTTCAACCAACATTTTGGTCAAGGAAAAAGTTGTTCAGAATCACCTCAGCTACCCCCGCATTTCGGTATACTGTGCGCGTTACGGGCCACCCTGTATTTGGATCACTTCTCATATCGACATAAAGGTTGTTGAAATAGCTAAAGCTAACGGGGTTATAATGCTTCCTTTCCTTCCTCATTGCACACATCACTCACAATCTCTACATGTCAATGTCCATGGGCCGTTCAAAAGTCATTGTGCTACTGCACATGATAACTGGACGCGCAATAATCCTGAAAAGACTACGTCCCTTAATAAGATTCCTGGAATTGTCAAACATGTCTGTCCCCTGACATCAATTCCTAATAATATAACTGATTGATTCAAGAAGACTACTTTTGTATGCCGATATAAAAAAAAAATATTCTCGGTAGTTGCTCACCATAAACCTTAACCAGGGCCCTCCAATATTGAAAACGTAGGGCAATTGATTCCCTCTAACATCGTTGAACAGGCGGAAGTAGTCGGACCTTTACCAAAAGCAATGCCGAGGCACTGGAAATCTATGCATCGTAGAGTTAAACAATCTGCTATCTTAACTGACACCCCAGACAAAAATGCCTTAGCTGAAGAGCAGTGAAGGACTAAAAACAAGGGGAAAAAGAAAGAGGAAAGGAAGAATAAAAACAGAGACAGGCAGAAGATTCTCCAAATATAAAATTCTATTAGGTGGATTCGTAGATTATTGTTCTTATACCAAAGATAATTTTTATGATTACTACAGTGTTTTGATTTTCTTTGAAACCAAATATACTTTCGTTGATACGAACCTTAATTAATAAAATTGTGTTTCATTTCATTCAAAGGCAACTGCTATTTCTTAGTAACATCTTACACCAAGGCGGTAACAACTTCTTCTTGCCCCGCGAAGGGGCAAGAAGTTGCGTCTCGACAGCCACAAATAAATAACTTTCTATGAAAAACCTATTACAATAAATTAAATACTTATAAGTTTAAAACCCTAAGATATAATAAATTTCACAACAAATTAGTCTATAGTGTAGAGCAGGGGTGGCCAACACGAGGCGTGCGGAGCTAGGTCAAATGAACATAAATGTTAACTTTATTGTGCATACCACCAAAAGAACATACATCGTGAGTTAACAAAAAAAAAAATTAGGTGCGTGGCCTGGCAGGAAACATTATTCTGAAATTTGGCCCGCCTGCTGAAAAGGTTGGCCACCCCTGGTGTAGTGAATACCTACATTACTTTTGAGTAATTTTTTATGTTTTCTCTGCTATTGAATTTTCTCCCACATTCCAAAAGTTGCTATCTTTAATTCTTAAATGGGCGAATATTTGTCTGTTAATACGTGAAAACTGAAACCTCCATAATTTTTGATAATATTCGTATATGAAAAGCCGGTTGGCCACTTTGAAATCATGATGCTAGGATATTCCTTTTGAGTACGTTCTTTATGATGGGTCGAGGTATTATCTTATTGAAATTCCCAAGTAATTGTGCCACCTCCTTGAATGTAAGGAGAGAAATGTGATTCTAACATTTTTGCTATTGTCAGCTGTTCATTTCTATTGAAAGATAGACAATAGAGTTTTCTAAATTACCGGAAGCTCTCTATAATGTTACACTAACTCCACTGAAATTGCGACTACAGAAAATGGTCACTCTTCGCTAAAGCGACGTCAACGCAAACAGAAGTCATAATGACCACAAAAACGATCAATTTCCTCGCCACGATAAACATTGGAATAGAAACGTTGGTGAGATAAGAAAGAACATAAGTGAATAGTTTTTACATCACATGCAAAAAACAGCACGTGTAGCGTGCAGGCATATTTAACAAAATATAGTATCAACATTAATTTAAAAGAAACTATTCTTGTCTTTCTTCCGAAAAGTTACTTCAAAGAAGCTTATGCTGTTCCTGATCTCACAGAGTCAATTAAGAAACCAACTGATACTTCAAACTTCCCAACAGCAACGTAGTTGTAAATTTAGATTTCATGGAAAGCAGAAATACACAGAAGTTGTATAGATTGCAACACAACATATAAATCCTTGCGTTGCGTATTATGTATAATTTGTCACACAAATTAGCATTCAACTGCTGAATGAAAAAACAAAAATTCGTACCAGGTATAGAATATAATGCACATATTTCACACATGGAGAATGCGGCTGTTAGAGCCACTTAATGTCGCAGTAAAATCAAAGTAAAGGGGGCGTGGTAAAACGATAGTACAACAATTTTCATGTGAATTGAATGCGCAATGGTAGTAAGGGGAGAAAAATGGTTAGTGGTTAAGGAAGGAGAATCTTCTAAGCTTCTGAATAAGATAGTCGTGTTTTCTAACTGGAGGATATGAAAGTCAGGCTGCTTGGGGAATACCGGAGCCGAAAGGGTCGGATAGATACTGCGAGAAGTGATTTATGCGAGAAGCACGGGGCTGAATATTACTAGCAAAGGTCCGCACATAGAGTTCGCTTGTGGTGCTGGTATGATCGAACTCGTACATTTCCGCAGCAAGCTCGAAACCCCTATGCATAGACACATCGTGCAAGTGGAAGTACAGGGACGGAAAGTAGTCGATTCCTTAAACGCAGAGGTCTGAAACACTTGCGGTACTGATACTAATGCCTATGCCAATATTCCTCAGAGACATGCTATCCCTCTTCCGTGCGCGTCCCTACATACATCTTCGGGAATTCCGTTTGCGGCTTCGTGAACCTCTAGGCCAGACTAACACTTACTGCGATTTTACCTTGCTTTCAGAATCACTGCATTACCGTCATTTATTATTTTCCCGAATTATGGCTCAACGGATCTAGTCTGCCAAACAATTGTCCGCAGATACATCCCTGCAAACAGTGAACGCACAGTGTACGTGGTTAAAATACGTGTCCGCAGACAGTCCATGGACATGGTTTGGCCTGTATTTCGTTTTCCATTGGAATGGAAAACAAGAGACAGTGCCTGTGGAATTTTTCCGACGTCCAGGAATACGTGTCTACAGACAATGTCTGTTAGTGTGGACGAGGCTTAAGGAGAATCTTTCACGTAAATGCACGATATGAACAACGCGTTAGGCAGGGGGAAAATACCAGGGCAGCTCGAATGCAAATAAATAGGATAGGTAAAGGTAAAAAAGAAATACATAGAATACACAAGAAGGGAGCTCGTTTCGAATTAATACTACCCATGAAAGGTGAAAATTGAAGTAAGCCATTTTTCTTTGACAACTCTGAAAATATTTTGTAAAAATAATTTAGTGCGGCTAATAAACTGCTCGCCATATTGAACGTAGGAATTGGGAAAATTGTGCCCCCATTGGAAGAAATAAAATTATCAGCTATCAAACTCTTAAGAATTTTTTACCTAACGTGTAAACGTATCTCGAAAAAAGTACGTGCATTCAATTTAATTGGCTCTATTAGCACAGTACTCCGTCCAAATTTTATTAAAATTGCTTGAATATTTGACAGAAAATGGGTCACGAAGTTCAGAACTAAATAAGGATAAAGCTTTGCCGTGCGTTCCTTTGAAAGAGATGAATTGATTACTTTAACTCTGCCCTGAAAACTTCTTTCGCAAATAGCACGATTGAAATGATTATGTAACAACGTTATTAAAACAAAACAAATACACTCCATTTTATTCTGAAAATTTGTATATTAACGATATGTTTTATCTGGCCATATTAACCATAGAAATGGAACAGATATAATTGAAAAATGGGGAACATTACTAGTGTATATTTTAAAACCGCAATCCCCTGCTACTGTCTACTTAAGCATCGTTCGAGGTGGAAGCACAACCCCGCCCTCGAATTATCCGCATCGTAAATTTTCAGTCGGCAGCAACTGATGCTTGATACCCAAGCTTTGCATTTCGCGTCATGTTCCACTTATATTTCAAATATTTCCGTCTCAAGTTTCGTCGCGTTACGGCAAAACATTTATAAAATGTTACAGACTAAAACATCAGAGGGTAATAATCCTATCGTACGCAATTACTTACTTCCAAAACGACTAAAACGGAATTATTAATTTTACTCTTAGCGTTTCTTTTTATTTTCAAATATGTTCCTATTGTACGTATACGTTTTAATTCTATCCAACAGTTATTGCTTATGCATAATAAAGATATCAACGCTCTAAAATAAATAGTATAATAATTAAATTTGGTAGATACAGTAATATTTAAACAAATTTTAGTTTACTATGAAACTCTACTATGAAACCATGATTATTATGAACTGGTATGAAATTAATTTTCATTTATACTTAATATTCTAATAGATTTGTGATTCGTGAATTTCACAGTCGATAGTGAGTAATAAATTCCGTCTATTATGCATTCTAGATAGATCATATTCGGAACTGAATGGGTTTCATATAATGTAATAACAAGCAGGAATAATAGTTTGAAGTGTTAAGAATACTGTGATTTTCTGTTTAAATAATGAATTCTGTTTTTATTGCTTTCAATACATTGTATCAAATATTTTTCGGTGACCTATATGGTACAGAAAATTAACTACAATCGTAATTTGCCCCTCACTTATTTCCCTTCCTAATTTCTATAATTTCTGTTTCTGCTTTTGAAAAGTCTGGACTGTTGAAAAATTTATCATCTCTGTAGTTTGTTGATGAAGACAATTCAACATATTTTGTATTTGGAACAGTGAAAATAGGTTTAGAGTTTATTCATTTTTTTCAGTTTTTTCTCGAGTTGGAGAATTTTCAGTTAAAATGCCCTAGCGAATTTTATTCAAAGTATCCTTTTATACAACTTTAACGTATTATATTTATATAATTATTATATCATTATATTCAACAAATTGAATTTGATCAACAATTACCGAAAACAAGTTTTTGTTTCTAAACTTTTGACGAACCAGCAATGCCTGATAGACGTTCGTGTCTGATATGTTACCTGGTAAAGTCATGTTATATTTAATGTAACTGCAACGTGTAACAGAAACAGTATCTACATTGATTAATATTGCACAAATCCCATGCAATCTTCAACACGCTGAATAATTTTCCAAAGATACACTGTTGATCTAGTTGTTTGTCCATTTACTTGTAAAATGGATCGTCTTAGGAAAAATGATTTTGTTCAATCATCAGTCATAATGTATTGGACTGTTAATTAATTTTACTAGTGTAGAATATTATTTGGGAATGGTTAAGGATACACCGTATATATTTTCATACATATACCATTTCAACTAATTTTAAACGTGGTATTACTTTTGCAACAGTTTCAAGTTATTCATATATTCTTACGTACTCTTAGACTCGTTTCAATTCGGACAAATATTAACAAATAAACAGTGCATTAACATACGCATCCACTAGAATATTTTAAAATACATGTATAAATACATAAATAAAAGTGGATGAGTACGAAGAACAAGTAAATAAATTAAAACCAATTTTGATAACAACTGACTTTTTATACAGTATTTACGTCGCTTAATAAATGTTGAGATGGAGATTAGGTTTTTTAATTGAATGAGAAAAACTGCAGCTATTATGTTGTATGCATATGTTAGGAATGAAATACGTATAGATTTGGAAGAATATGCCATTATCCGCATACAATTGATAGCAAGTTATGGTTTCTACACTACAAATGCGTTAATTAATTTGGCGACTCCAATAATACAGAATTAGTATTCGAGTCGAATTTATAGTGGAAATATTAATATATAATATTCAATCAACTGAGCCGTATTAACGCATTGTTAGATTGTGCACCACATCATATTATCAAGAGGCAACTGACTGCTTAATTTAGAATCTGTTACCCCCGTTACTGTAAATTCAGTGCATTCAGCATCGTACAGTTTAGTTTTAAAATACTACTATTGAGGAATGGGGTGTGTAATTATAAGTATGAATGTGAATATTTGTACAATTACGATATTTTTAAATACGGAAAATTCCAATGTAATATGTTCAAAGTACACACATCTATTTCTTATTATTTTGTGCATTTTGACTCGGGCTACAGTATATTACAATAGTTATTTGTATTGTGCTATCTGCAAATTAAAATGATTTATTAATAAAAAAAATTAAAAATTTGTACGCCTTAACAAGTGTTCCTCTTGTTACGATAGTAATTCCATAAACAACCACTTTGCAGTTTTAATGAACACGTTTAGAAAAGATCGATAAAATAAAAACCCGCTGCACCTGACAGAAACTTATGGACTGTATCTACTGTCAGAGTTACTACATGTCTCGCTTTAAAAATTCTTTTAGAGCTCCTTTTCAGATGTTTCCATTTCACTTCGTCGCTGTTTCCGTGTACTTTTCTCGTCGAATCCGCCTGAATAATGCAACCATTACGGCGTATTCTTTTCTCTGATACGCCGTGCGCTCTGCAAGCTCTCTAAACATCCACAAACGAGCAGCATTCATAACAGTTGATTCCATCTTCGTGCAAAGACAGACGCTCGCTGGCAAATGACAAGTGCGCGCGCCAACCAAGGGATTACCCCTCTTTTTCACCAAAAAAAAAAGCAGACACTCGGTCTCGGGAACTTAAAATAGAAAATCTGAAAGATTGCAAACGAAGGGGTTGAGACACGATTCCGAGATCATGGGTGGCTGACTGCGTGAAAGAGGGGGGACGGGTGGATCGAGGGGTGTTCTAGACTCGATAATGAAATGGATGCCCCCGGGTGCAAGCGGGTGAAGTAGCGCGTAGTGTGAAACCCATTCGCAAATTAACCTTACTTATTCATTAACGCTAACGACCTCCCAGCATTGCGTTCAACCATCATCCTACTTCGACTGCTCCTCTGCACTCGTCTACACATCGTCTTTATCTTTCTTGGAGGAGGAACTGGGTAGACGGGAAATATGTCGCTCATTAAATTTTTTTATCGCGACCACTACGATTGATATTCTTTTTAAGTGGCTCCTTGCACGTGTAGCCGATGTTACGATAAGTTAAGAGTGAAACTGTTGCTCCCGGACTCAATTTCATTATTGTGCCCAACGAAAAGTATTTATATTCAGACCGCTGATGTTCGTGCCATAAATATGCTTACCCAAAAAGGCTGATTACATGAGAACACCCGCTGCGATATGTACGCTAATAAATAATACCTTCGGCATATTTTTTTTTTTTATCTCTCAGACAGTCGTTGCACCTCGGCTTCCACAGAAGGGACTTGCAGATCCTTACGTGTAACTTCGTTTTTGACATACCATGGTGCGTCAACTATTGTAGGAAGGATTATTGATTGCGTAGATTCCATTTTTGAGATGTGGCTTTTGGCCGCTGTATCCCACAACTGTATACCATAGCTCCAGATGAGTTTGATTATGGTTTTGTAGGTTACAAGTTTGTTTTCGGGACTTACTTTCGTCCGACGACTCGTTAACCAGTGCATGTCTCTTCTTTTGGCTCTGATTTGGTCGATTTTTTTTTATGGATATGCTGCTTCCAGGTAAGGTTTCGTGCCTAGATGGAGCCCCAGATATTTAAGTACCTCTCTTTGCGGAATTTCGTTGTCAACGAGTATGATCCTTGGTCTCTTGCCTTTGCAGAAGGTGGACGCAATATGGTTGCATTTGTCGTTGTTTACTTTTATTTTCCGTGCAGTCAGCCATTTCTCCAGTAGGTATATGTGCTTTTGTAGGCTATTGGTTACTTCTTTCGGGTCTTCGTGTACTGCTAATATTGCGGTGTCATCTGTAAATGTGCTTATTCAACTGTCTGGCGTTGTTGGGATATCTGCTGTATATAAAGTGTAGAGATGGGTCCAAGTACACTTGCTTGGGATACTCCAGCGTCGATGAATTTTATATCAGAGTCTGAGTCCTTTATTTTAACATGGAACGTTCTATTGGTCAGGTAGGATTTGAGTAGTTTGTATAATGCATCTGGGATTAGCTTCTTTATGACTTGTAGTAGTCCTTCGTGCCAAACCTTGTCAAACACTTCTTCTATGTCTAAGAATGGAGGTGAACAGTATTTTTTGTTTTCAAATGCAGCTATGATATGTTCTACTATTCTGTGGATTTGTTCTGTAGTAGCATGTTTTTCTCTAAAACCAAACTGGTGATCCGGGTGTAGTTAATGTTTTGTGATTATTTTCTTCAATCTGACCAGAACTGTTTTTTCAAGAATTTTGGATAGTGTTGGCAATAGCTCTTGTTTGGTATTGGCAGCCTGATGACTTCAGCCAGCTCCCACGTACTTGGGAAATATTGCAATCTGAATATGGCATTGAATATTATTGTGATCATTCTTATTGCTTTATCTGGAAGTTCTTTGATTATTTTACCGTTTATTAGATCACACCCCGGAGCTTTATTCGTTTTGATAGCTTTGATTAGCTGTTTGATTTCCTTTCTTGTGGCGTTGCGTATTTTGAAGTTGTGGTCTGTGTTTTCGTTCGGGTTATCTGTTACTGCGTTTTCGTGTGATAAATTGTGTGGTTGAAATGCTTGATGCAAGTGTTCCGCAAATACCATTGCTTGTTCAGATGAAGTTTTGGCCCAGGAGCCGTCTGGTTTTCTTACTGCTGGTGTCGGTGTAATCGGTCTTTTGAACCTTTTTGTCGCTTTCCAGAGAGAATAATTCGTGTCTTCATTAGGTGTTAGAGATGTGAGGAATTTATTGAACTCTTTGTTGCAGTGATCGTGTATGATTTTGTTTAGCTCTTTGGAGGCTTTGTTTAGTTAACGTTTGTCATGAGTTGTTTTGTATTTTTGCCATTGTGTTTGTAGTTTTCTTTTTTGTTTTACGTTTTGTAGGATGTAGTTATGGGTTAGGTTTGTTCTATTTTAAACTGTTTTAGTAGATGTCCAGGCTGCTTCTTGTATAATTTGTGTTATACGGTTTACTGCGTTCTCAATCTGTTCTGGAGTTTTTTATGGGATGTTGCAGTCAGGGCCGCTCCAAGGCACGATGGTAGTGATGCCCAGCATCAGGGCGGCCCCTTACGGAGGCAACTTACAAGATTATTTTTTTATATAAAATGTTTGCTGTTCTTGAAGTTTCAACCAAATTTAATATCAATTATTTTTCTTACCAGAAAACTAGCCACTATTGTCTTTAAAAAAATATAGGCCGAGGGGCGCTATAAAAGAACTTCGCAGCAAGGCGCCGACTACCTTACGGCCTGCCCTGGTTGTAGTTCAGTTTCTGGTTTATTCTTAATCTAAATTTTTTCTCAGTTTGCAGTGTAATTGCATAGGGTGACGGTGTCATATTTTTGAGCTGAGTTTTGCAGGTATTCAATAATTACGGATGGGTGGTCCGATTTCAGATCAGGGCTGAATGATAACGTTAGTTGATTTTTATTCAGACCTTTGATTATAGCAAAATCTAATAGGTCTGGTGTTTTTTCGTATGCTGTTGGCCAGTATGTGGGTTCGCCGGTTGAAAATGGTGTCAGGGATAGTTTTTCTGTCATTGATAGTGGGGTTTTATCTCTAGGTGTGTTTATTTTTGACCCCCAGTATCGATGCTTCGCGTTATACTCTCCTGCACCTAGAAATTTGTTACCTAGAGTTTCGAAGAAGTTCTGATATTCTTCTGTGGTGAGTTTGTGCTTTGGGGGAGAGTATACGACTGATAGTTGGATCGCTCCGTTTGATGTCAGTGTCATGATCTTGCGAAGAATAGAAGGTCGCTTGTGCATAGCTTTACTTAGCTACATTCGCTTGGGAGTTGAGTTCTGCAGCACGATTGGTGTTTGTTTCTATTGGTAAGAGTTCGTTTCTCTTCCTGAGGCTAGCGAATAGCTTTTGTTGTAGTTGTTTCCGAACAATGCATCCTTTGTAGCTTGCGAAATTGAGAGTCGCGTACTCGAACGCGCGCTCTACGGGCACTCTGATTGGCCAGTGTTTTTCCGTTAAGATTGCAAAAACGAAGCTGTAAACAACATTTTGGTCAAGGAAAGGAGTTCTTCAGAATCACCCCAGCAACCTTCCATTTCCCGATGTTCTCTGAGTTCTGAGACATAAACACTTTTGTATAAGCACTAGAATACTATGCCCCAATATATTCTCAGAACTAAAAGAGATAATTTTTGTTTAACAGGGTTTTATTCAATGCATAAAACCAACAGTTTTGATTATTATTTGAATCGAAACACCATATATTTCTGTGCAGAAACTAAAGAGCATTAAAACTTAAGCGCAAAAGTATTAAGCCATAATAGGAATATATTTCCACCACCACATTTTGGTTAAACAATGTGGAAGTCTCATTTAATATTGTATTGCACGTATTATTTATGTAATGTAATAAGCTTTTACCAAGCAAAGAAATATTATATAAGAAAAAGGAGTTACGTAATGCCTAATGATATTGTTATATTATAAATGTTATAGTGTCATTTTCGTAAGTATTCTACTATTTTCATTCTAGTATTCGAACAAGTATTCCCATTGATCCAAAATTATAAATTTTAAAGTTAAAGTATAATAACAAAACAGTTGTTTGTTCAAAGAGGAGTTCCCGAAAGTAGTTCGTTTAAAATATGTCACATACCTGTAGTACTTCAGATAATTGTATTACTCCTTCTGAATTGCGGCTTGTATAGTAAATTTTATTTTTTATTACATTCGAAGCACTATGCTTCGTTACCAATAGTATACCGGTATAAGTCTATCAACCCTAACTGCCGTCAAATTGAATGCTGAACGGTAGTACAATTTTTCAATCATAATATTTATTACCAAATTGAAATGAAATTACTATAGATAAATCCATACAAAATACAGAACGGCGTATTTTTTCGTGTACAGTATTCGTAGCACTTCTTTGTTTAGACGAATACGAAATTAGTTGCCAAAGATTAGACATCCCAGAAAGACTAGAAGAAAGAAAAACCTTATAGGTATAATACTAAATATTTCCTAAATAGATCTTTATATCGCAAGCAATAAATTATTATATATTATATTATTATATATATATATATTATATTTTAATATCTTTTTCTTTTATTTCGTTCAAAACATAATTACATATTCTTCTAATAATTTTGAATAACTCTATTGCACACATTTTGAATTATTTCTTAAAGCACATCATTCAGTGTATTTGAATTAGATTATTAATGCACAATTTCTGGCTTCTAGATCTCTTTATTAATAAGGATGAGATTCCCGATTTATTAGCATACCATGACCGCTTATTGAAAAATCATATCCATAAAGGCAACGGTAGGTAATGGATTCTAGGATTAGTGAACTACTTTCCATTAATTAGGATCTTCTAGTATGTATCTGTTGGATATACCTGATTGCACAAGGGAACAAATATTCCGAAAGCAAAATCCCGTAAAGAATTTCTATACAGCTCTAAAGCCAGCCAAGCAATTCTATGCAAACACAGTGGAATTATTATTGCTTCCACTAACAACTGGAAGACCTGCAATATAGAAAATAAATTCATTTTTGTTTAGTCGTTAATGTTTTAGGAGCTTGCATTAATCACTTTGCAAACGGAGCAACAGTCGTGTAGAACCCAAATGAGAGACGAAAATGTTGTTTTTCGCAAAATAATGCTTTGGACCATTTTACGATAATGTAGACAAAGTATTGACTGGAAGGTATGTATGTATTTATAGCTATAGTAGGGACGGGTTTTTTAGGAAGTAATATGCATATTGACGCAAGTGTGGAGCGACCACTTGCAAGAAGTTGCAAAGTCCTAATCCGCAGACTTCTGATGGCGACCTCGTGATCTTCGGGGACTCACGCATCACATGATCACTCCTACATCTCTCCGCCACTTCTACGGTCCCTTAGTTTTGGATATGCAGGGCCCGATATCACACTATCTCGAAGATAAATACTATTATAATACATAAGATTATACTACCTTAAGGGGAGCAACTCATTTAACTGGTCCAAAAAATCGAATTTCTGTTTCTTCATAAATGAATAGTTTTGTACGTATAGCATACTATCCACAAAGTTGTATTGTGAAATCAAACTTTTTAAACGTGTAACAAGTACCTACTACCGTATCGTGCGCTCGCAGTTATGCGCGCAAGCAGTTGGAACACGAAGTCCGGTTGCGGCGCTATATTTTTTTGCAGAGTGGAACTGACTCAAATCTGTTTATATATTTGTAAAGAGTGTTGTTTCAGCTACAAGTACATGTATCATGAAAGGTATCTACGTATTTATACCCTTTGAAAAATACCTTTTCGCGAATCCCTATTTTAACTTTACCCTTTTTCTATCGAAAACTTTAAACGCGTTTTTCTCAAAACGACGTTCTTCCAATCTGTCGTGCAGTATAGCGAGAAAACTAATGGACCAATTGACTTGAATCAAAGTGGATTTTTGAGGTAAATAAGTTCTCTTCTAGTTAAACCTAATTATACATTAGAAAAATTGATTTAACAATTTTTTGCAAATTTAGGTATAACTATAGCGTAAATCCACGAACAATATGAAAATACATCATTTTTTGTTCTGAGTCAATTCTACGAAGCTCTACTTTTTTTACTACAAAATTTTTGTTTATAATCTTAAACGTTAAATGAAATACTGAACAAAATTTCAAATAGATTCGTCAATTTTTGATCTTTAAAAAAAATGATAAAGAAACACCTCATTTTAAGCGTGCTATACAAGTGTCTGCCCCCCCCCCCCCCCCCCAAACCGAAATACTGCAGAACAGACGTTGATTTCCATAAAAATTTGTAAGCGATGTTCTTCCTTGAAATTTGTCTTGTGATTGTTTAACGTAACAATTGTGTTAATGACTTTTCGAAAAATTATAAATCGGATCTAATACTAAAAATTAATTAATTAATTAAATTGCTTTAGCAGTTTGCATATTCGGCGAAAGCTGCAGAACATTGCTAAGAGTATTCAACCGTTAAGGATTTTAACTGATTTTTAAACTAGAATAATTTCCACAGTACTCGAATGAATATTGCAATGCGCAGAGCTCAAGAATCAATCAAGAAGTTTAAAGATACGCAACGATTAAGATTGTCAGTGGAAAATAATCTTAAGAAATCGATGCAAATGAAGAATAAATAATAAATAGCATAATCAATATTGTAATAGATAAATAAGCTGTTAAAATTGTAGAACTGCAGTACGCGTACAAAACTTTAGGCGTTCCTGTTATGTACTGCCCGAACGACACTAGGACAAATAACACTCTCTATCGAGTGACGTTCGTCATTTCAACTAATATTTGCTGCAGAAACAATAACGCACTGGAAAAAGAGTATTTTCCGTATTTTCGTGGAAGAGGAATAATAGAAAGTACGGTGACAGTATAAAAATTCTTTATTTATTAAGCCATTCACATTATAATACACTTAGGTTTAAAAATAATATTTCACAATCGTATTAAAATAACCTTTTCATATTTGCTATTAGATTTATAGCATATTTATAGCAATATATGTTCAGATACTTTTGTGATCAACTGTATGTTCAGGATTGGTAAAAGCTTTTTAAGATTGAGTCACTGGTACATGATGTCTCGATGACGCTAGGGACCGATGTTCACTGCGGCATAAGTGAGAACGACCCCATTTTCTGTGCTTATTCGTACACCTACATGCGAATACCTACATGAGACGATGCTTTTTTAAAGTATATGCAGGGTGCGGCCGAATAATACGGACAAGCGGGCACGAGGTTATTCCTTATGAAAAAATAAGAACAAAATGTGGAATACAATTTTGTCATTTAAGGCTTAGTTATCGGGAAATTCGAGTTTGAAAATCCGATGCATGCGTATGCTGTTACAGCCAAGTTACGTTTCAACGAGCAACGTATAAAAAACGTTTTAACGCGTATCGTGTTTGGAAACAATGTCTCCACAGCATTTGAAAGTTACCGAATTGAAGAAAAAATACACGGAAGACATTTAAGGAACAACAATTTATGTTATCAATTACAAAATTGCTGAAGCTGATTGCCTCCCTATCGTATGCATAGCTGTGCAAACTCCATTTTCTCGAAAACTGAGCCTCAAATGAAAAAGTTTTATTTCATTCCGATGAATATAGCATCGTGGTAATTTATTCCTAAAAATTTGCTCAATTTTCATGCTATTTATATTGCATAGTTCCTGCAAGTTAAACTACCTTAATAGATACATGTTCTACAAATCGATAGGATGTTATAATAGTAGCATTAAAAGTTATAATACTCTGAAGTGTACTTGAATATAATAAAAAAGGTAATATAATAGAAATTAAGCTGCTTCAAGATGGTATTTCTGTAAATGGAGTTCGAAAAATCAATGATATTCGACATTCTGGGCGCAACGATATCCATTAGCATACAGAATAATATTGTTATTCGTAATATAAAGTAAAAACGATATAAATTCATTGATAAATGTTCTGGATTTAAATACTGCGAAATGAATCAGGAATTTCTGTGTTAGGAATTTTATATAAACTCAGATTCTAGTAAGTCAGCCATTTTATAGTTCAAGAACAACATTTTTTTTGCCATGCCTCTTATTCTAAAGGTTCCTTCGTACAGTGTTATTCATGTGGCTTGAATATTAGGATCATTTGTATTCCTCGTAAAGCGTCCACCGAATAGCAAAGAGTCTGAAGAAAAATGGTCATCCATTGAACTGGATGATGAGGAAACGTGACAAGGAAAATATTCAACGAGGCCTCAAAGGGTAGGTAGGAGTGACATGGATTATTCTTCGCTATTTGTTTTACTTAATTGAAATGTTGAAACATCAATTCTGGCAACAAAACGAATAGTACTTTCAATTTCTATTCGTTACGTATATTGAACATTATTTAATAACAAATACTATATATCGTTGCATTTTTTTAAATTAGTATACAGCACTGTATACTTATTGGCAGATAAGAATAGCATTGGATAAGTGACACTTATTGTCAGTGACCAGAAATTATTTTCATTGCAAATTATAAATTAGATTGCTAACTAGAAAACCTTCCATAGGACGCTTCAATTGTACACACGATTCGACGACGTACACCCTTTGTTTAAACTACCTCTGACATTGATTCCTTTCCTCACAAATAGCAAATTTAACGTACGGATTAAGCACTTTTCAAATAGTAGACAAATAGTAGATGAAATAATAAATTTTATTATTGCATGTTAGTTAAATAATTTGTGGTTATACAAAAATCAATTTTATCGTGCTACGACATACTCCACCATAAGTGTAGTTTATTGGAAAATAATATCTACTTCATTGTACGAAACGAAATAGTCAAAATGCAATTTTAATTAGGTAATTTGGTAAATACCTATATCTATGTCATTGTAATAGAAATTTGATTATCGCGTACTATGTGCGACTTAAAACCTAATCGTCCTGTGTATACCAGAGAAAACAAGATATTGGCGTACACAATTTGAAAATTATATTGCAATGTTAATCAGTTACTCAGTAACCAAAGTCACTTGCTATCAGTATTATAAAATACAACTTAAAGGGCACAACAAAATCATAATCGAAAGAATAAAATACTTAAAAATCATAGTTGCAATCCATTAATTGTATGCAATGAAATCAATCGTTACGTAAACTCACAATCTTTTCTCATTTCCAATATCTTAAATATACATAGGTAATATGTACTAATGATTGAACGGATACATACTACGCGACTAAAATATTAAATAACGTTGGACTTAATGCGAGAATATAAAAGCTTTTCACGAGATGAAATTGCAAGGACAAAGGAAGAAAAATTAGACGATATAGTTTAATACCTTCACCCTTAACTGCCATTTCTTTTAAATCCATTAAAACACCGATACATAATAACGAGAGTGAGCACAGAATATTCTTATTCATTGAATTAACGAATTATTAAAGTGAGGAGACAAATTACCGACAGACAATTATCGTCTTGCTGGGTCGCAGAAAGATCTGTTCGAGATGAGAGGAAGATGAAGAAGTGTGACTAATCGACCTGCTTAAGAAAATGGACGTCGTTCAACGGTCCAAAGGTAGGGAGGAAAAAAATCTTAAACAATTGTCACAGAACTCTGGCGCAGAGGAAATCCTGCAGCGATAGCTTGGGTAGCAGCGGGGAAAAGGGTGAGGCTCAGGTGGGCGGAACGGGCAGAGAAATTGCTTTAAACGGAAAAAATGTGGCAAGAGACCACAGACTTGGGCTCAACGTCATTCTAGTCCTTTTCACAGACTTTTCGCTCCCCACCTTTCGTTCTCTCTGACTGCCTCCTGCATTGCCCCTAACCTCACCCTACTACACTCGTTTCTCATGGCAAGGGAAAGTCGGCGAGGGAATACGCTCCCCGTCTCCGTTGGTAATTTTTCAACCCTCTCTTTGACTCACCTCATCCCTTCAAACTACCGGCTCTCGTGCTTACCACCTACCCTCCCTCTGAACAGTATTTCGCGGCTTCCGACACCGATTCTCGTCCCCTGCGCGTGTAATATCTCAAGCACCTTCAGCCGGTTTTCCATACCTAGCTGCCAGTTGTTGCGTGTAACTGCCGTCACGTCAACCCATTATTCAATGCACCGGTAACCTTTGTTTAACAGGTTAAAGTGTTTAATGTGTCCATCGATAGGCGAACGTGATTACAAAAGCGGCTCACCCGGATCGTACACTATAGCGGTCCTTGATTGCAACCAGCTTGTCCACCTAGTCTTCGATGATAGGATGTACAACCAAGATAGAATGGCTTACCTGCGCCCCTGTATGAATGTAGGATCGACTTTGGTAGATTAGAAATACTACGTATAGAACACGTATCTAAAGTCAATTTCATCTAATATAATAGCGGTCAACCGATGCAGCAACTGAAGGAATTGAAAAGTAAAGTAGCGCAGAACTTTTCGTTTAATGTAATACGTATATTCAATAACAGGAGACCTATATTGTAGTTATCATTAAAAACTTTAGCAGTTGCACTTTTTCCAAATTTCCCAACCTGAAATCCTCTTTGAAAGGTCCTACATATGGTCTCAAATATAAAGAAGTACTCTAGGAGTGTTTTACTTTTATTGCAGGTCATTATAGAAGACGCTTTGACGCTTTGTAATCGACATTCAAGAACTTTTTGATAATATCTTGGGTGCACATACGAGTACCCTCCAACATAATACACATAATATGTACGTATAGTAGATAAGTGAAGCTACAAGTACATAAAAGAAGGCATTGAAGCTGTTCGTGAAAAGCTTTGTATTAAAACAAACGTCCGTTAAATATCTCTTTCACACGAGGAACAATGCAAAACCTCATGGTGTTGTTCAAAAAAATTGGGGAGGCTGTATTAATCCTTTCGCCATACATGTAATACATATGTATATATATGTATGTACGTCGTCAAATATTCAGCAACTGTTTGCTACAAATTCATGTAAGCATTCGGTACAAGAGTATATCATTATTTAAACTATTGTAGAGTCATAAATTTGATCGTGGCTCGGATCAAGAGGCCACCGTTAAAAAGGGCCCAGCTGAGGTTAAGATTGCGTGTGTGTGTGCCCGTCTCGGTCGCCAGCGAAATTTTCCAGACGCCTGCGATGCAGCCTACATTGCGAGTGAAAGTTTAGGCTAACAATAAGAAAAAATAGCTTTTAGGGACAGTCGAGAGCGAACTGTGACCGAGAAAACTCTGACCTGCGAGGTGCGCTCTTGAGCCTTTGTTTTGTGCGCGTAGTAAAGTGTATTTTAATTATCAGTTTATTTTAGTATTACTCCGTAGTTTATAGTGTCACATTCAATCAAACATATATGCATTTGCATATTCTTATAATCACCGATATTTAGCTATTTTCTTTAAATAAAATCCCACACTATTTATATCAATTAAACCATAAGTAACTGAACAGAGTATCTAATTGCAAGTGTTTATACATATAGCACCTCGACATTAAAGCAATCTTTGTGTACTGTTCTCTGCATCGACGATACCTACATTTGTTATGCTGCCGTAGAGAAAAGGTTCTACCTTTTAGAAGTACATAATACGACCCAGCATTATCGACGAATGATTTATGTATAAAATAGGAACCTAGTAATAGGCGTCTGCAATTTCAGGAAAACTTGAATCCTCGTGTAAAATAATATGTTCGAAAATGGAGGAATGGGGCTCGAGGGCTTTCGAAAAACGTGGTTAAAAATGGTTTACTATCTGTTTCCAATTACGCAGTTCATCTCCATATGTACGTATGTGTGTGTTACACGAAAGCATGCATATAAGTATAAGCTGGGCTAATAGTATTGCAAAATAAAATAATAATAAACAGCATGCAGATAGTTAATATTCAATATTCGTTATCTTATCGTACAGTTTTGTAACATAGTGACAGCGTGCAATAAGGGAGGTGCATTTTTGAAATATGTACAAAGTAGTATATCCATTGGACAAAATGCAGCAATAATAGAGCGACCAATTTCTTTTATAAAATATGAAAATTGCAAATGAAAAATAATTTGTCAACAAAAGTCAAACTGGTTCATCGTTTTAAAATATAGGAATATGTGCAATATAAAGCAAGAAATTAATTGCCGGGAAATTGTATACCCGTCATTTTTGAAATATAATATTTCTGCTCGAATTCACAATCATGTTCATGTATCCTAGTGCATTATGTCAATACGTAACATACGCATAAAGTACCAACACCAACACTCGAGCCTCAATTGATTCCCATACCTGACAATGAGTCTACGGTAACCACATTTATGTTTAACTAATTATAAGTTATTGCGGTGTAAATTATAATACATGGAAGAAGAAGTAGAAGGAAATATCATACTGTAGGAATTCCGGGGACCGAAAGTCCAAAACGCCTCGATTACTTTTTAAAATAGACTTTATTTCTTCTTTATTCTGAACCTTTCGCTTTCATACTCATTCTCGTTCTAATTCCATTTGGTTCATCCTCACGCTCGCTCGCCGTCTTTCGCATTCCCTGTCTCTCTCGCACTCATTCTTCCACGCTTTCTGTCTCCATCCTTGCCAATCATACACTCGTTTCCAAACATTCCATCTATCATATTTCCTGATTCGCGCTTTTCAAACAAACACACATACACACCTAATTACACGCATCACCTTCGCGGCTGCCGCGTAATTTAATCCCATCATACTAATTCTTTTAATGTGTTCGTCTGTATATTGAAGCAATATATTGATTAATGCTTTTGCAAGAATTTAATAATCAAATTATCTACTGAAGATCATCTTCCTTACCTGCTTTTTGCTACTGACAGTTAGATATTTTCTACTGACCCCTTAACTTTTCTCTCATATATTATAACACACATATTTTCCTTACCCAGTACCTTTCCATCAAAATTACAAAAGCTACTAACATTTACAAGCGTCCTCGATCAGCTGCATCTACATTACACCCACGTGCAGCCACTGAAATAGAATTCTTGCGGAAAAAGCAACAGTTTCAAGGACAATAGATATTTAACAATTAAGTGGAAACGTGTGCCTTTCATATTCACTTTCCATGAACTAATTAATTACGATTGCACAGTCTATATAAAATATTTAATCACTTATACAGCTTATAGTGCTAAATATAATTGACAGTTTCTTCGAACGTAATCCATATCTATGTAGGAACCGAAGAAAAGAAAATCCCAGATATCCGGGAATTGAACCAGTGATCCTGGTATCTATGTAGCTTACTATCCAGCCACACCTTTACTCACTTAAGCAAGGCGTCTTCTCGGGAACCTCTGTAAAATTGCCTTTTTTTGCTGTGGATTTAGAGGTTCCAATTCCACGTCTATCAAATTTTCTTATGAAAGTAATATAAAATACACCGTTGACACTACATTTTTCTTAATCAGTTTTTAATTACTTCTGATAGTTTATCTACTTGAAAATTGCAGCAATACATCGTCATATACACTCAGGCCCACTAGCCATGGGACACCCTATTATTAGGAATACTCATTGTCAGATCAAGAGTCGCCACGAAAAACTCACTTTTTTCTACTGATTTATCGTGAAGACATTTGATTTTTACAGAACATTTCTCATGTTTGATGTATGCTATATTTTAGAAATATGATAATATACGGCTTTGCATTGAGTTTTTGAATATTTGTACATACGTAGTTATGAAATAAGTGTGTAGTGCAAACTAACGTTCTTACACTAAAGTAGCCTAATTCTGATTCTTCTAACATCCAACAAGATTAACCAAGCATTACATTTGTTGAATACTTTCTATAGGTGTGGCATTGCATTTCTAACAACTTCGGTTAGTTGTTTGTTATTCTCTCGTTATAAAAAGAAAGGAAATGTCCTTTCGCACGATTACTGGCACCGCAACGCCTAGTACGGTATCATTTTCTTATGGACAGCGTTCATGACATATAGCCAAGCGAAGTAAAGTTGCACACGAAAATAAATAATTTTTTGGCCGTTTTTACAGAAAGAAAATGGCTTCAATTTAACATTTTTCAAGTTGCTACTTCTTAACCCTATTGAGAAGTTATAGGATGAACTAGATTCAAGTCTTCGAAAACACATTTGCAACAATTCTATTCTAAGTATACCAAAAGAGACTTAGAAGAAAAAGTCACCTCAGGACTACAAAAGTTACTTATTAGAGCTATCCTCGCTAAACGGAGAGCGCGAGAAAAATAGAAATTTTACGTACATAATTTGCAATAGAATCTAGCATCAAGAAATTGTGTTTAACGTAAGTGATCGTTTGAGTTCAGTTTACGAATGTTTAATAGTGCCAATTTAAACGTATGGCTGAAACTACAGTGTCCCATGGTTTATGCACGGGAGTGTATTTGTAAGTGCACCCCTTTTTTGGGGGCACATTACTCGACTCAGTTGATTGTACGAACGAACAATGCTTGCGCAAATTGTATATATAGTTACATAATTAATCGCTGTGGGTATATATTGTTATTAATGCTTGTAATGTGTCCTTTTACGTAATTACCCATTCATATGGCGCGGTCTAGTGTCGAGAACAATGTAAGCGCACGGACCATAAATACATATAATACGCATTGTGATGGATTTTATCGAGTCAGAATGGAATTCTGTACCATGGGCGACTAGCCGTCGCGTCAGTAATTTCACTTTCTAAATCGACTTTTATTGATCAATTAAGACATTGTATGTAATGTCTGCCGGACGATCGATAATAACGGAATGTTACTCAAACATTGACACGGACCTAATTGAGTCATTAATAATAAAACTGTGCACATGTTTCGATAATAATCATCCGAATCTGTGCAGACGAACACAATGAATAATTCTTATACATAAATATTTACTGTTTTCTGGTACATCGGAATTGCTATTTCCTACTATCTGCTATATACTATATGCTATCACAGTTACCGAGAGTAGAAATTTATTTTTTTAATTTCACTGAGTGAATTATGCGTGTAACATTATGTGAGGGAGTCGGCAAGAATACTTTACAACGAAACAGAAGCAAACGTATGCGTTTGTGAGCGATGAAACAAGGAACGAAAGAAGACGGTTGGCTGTGCAGAAGAACGGTAGAATGAAAGTGATGTTGGACGTACTTTCTTATGCTTTAAGAAACTTACAGATAGGTAACTATAACTTATTTTAATCTATAAATACTTACAAACTATGCAAACTTGAAGAATTTATATTTCGAGGTACAACTTGGGCTGAAGACTTCAAGTTTGTCTCAGAGGTTGTTGCATTTTGGAAATGTAATGTAATGTAATATATTTTACCAATATAATTGTAAATCTTAACGATATAAAACCAATGAGTGCTATATTTTTGTTTTAAAAACGCAGAACTGTCGATTACGGAATGTTACAAAAACTTCAATTCGTGATTATGTGATTTGTCATAATGAATCCACCAATTTCTTTGCAATACGTGTAATTTATTTGCATTTATAAATTAGGTATAATTATGAACCAAAGCCTGTAACTATCGCAAGCATTTTGAATGCATACATTGTTTAATACGATCACCACTAATTATATAGAAAACTCTAGGAATTGAACGACTGCACACTGTTCGTATTTGGTTTTGTTTTTAATTTTTCATGTTCATAACACGTATTATGTGAAATAGAATTGCACCAACGATAGGTGGCGGATCATGACATTGTCAGCTTTTAACGCTAAATCAAGTACAAATTATCGGTTATTTCATGGTATGCAATTCAATGATTTACCTCAGTTTAACTGGCATCTATGTACCTGTAGGTTTCTAATGTGTTTGCACATACGTCTAGCGCGCTTCCATATAGGACAGACACAGGAAATAGCGTTAAACCAGTGGTTTGCAGCATGCTGCTTTCTCTCCACTACTATAGAGGAACAAACAATAATTAGGTATTCCGATAATAATTATCGTTGAGTTCCAGATCAATATGAATTTGATATTGACAAACGGTTCTCGCATTAATGCATCCGACAGGAAACAGTAATGAACTGCGAGGAACATTTAAAATTAACCATGTGGACTTGTTCTCATCTTACCATCATTTTTTCGATTATTATCTTCACTCGAGAGTAGATGGTAAATATTTTGTTGAAAGTAACGTAAGACATTAAAAATTATGCGTTTAAATCCCCTTATAGATGAAACGTACTGCACTTCATAAATTTCAATATTAATATTGTTCAAAAAATTAGGAATTTTACATCATTTACTGCTTCTCCCGAGAAACTGGATTTTTTAAATAAAAGAAACTTATTTATGGTTCATAATTCTTTTCGCAAATCTTTAAACCATATTTCAGATACAATTGTAACAGTAGTCATTAGTGAATAGAAATTTTAGTTGAAATATGTGTCGACTGGAAAAGTCGAAACTTGAATGAAAATTTCCTCACGATCGGTAGTTCTCGCATATTTTATTCATTATTTTAAAAGTGGATGCCAGATTCCATTGGTGGGCTATGCAAACGGGCGGGTGTTTTTTTTTTAATGTTGAAGGTGTAGTAAGGTTTGCAAAAAATATGTGAGGGCACATTTATGCATTCGTTACACTTAGCATAAGTAAAACGGAAATAAAAGGTGTTCAACTTCGTGCTACCTCAATTGAGAAAATTATTCAGGAACATCGATTTCAATTCAAAGGGCAAAAACGTGCCTCGTGAAGTTCGGCGGTGTATATCACAATTTAGTAAGAAATAAAAAAAAAGAACGTTATGTGGAAATAATGAGAAAACTTCTCTGCTTGAGAAAATCAAATCCAATACTTGTGCTATTCAGAACTTATTTATTTCTGTATGGTACTAGCACTTAGATTGGTTATTTGAACACACGGTAGGTATTTCTGGTGAACATCAGAAGTTCTACTGACAGATCCATTAATCTAATTCTTTGAGAAACAATTGTTCTGCTGTTACCTACAACTGTATACTATTAATAAATCAAGTACAAATAGTTTGTTTTTAAACGTTCAGCATCTTGCACTAAAATTGCCTGTTTTATTTTTCACAAATTTTCTTCACCCGAAACTCCAAATACCGTACAGAAATTGGATTATTTGATTTAGATTCAACACTCTACGATTTATACAAGAAAACATAATATATAGGCTACCTCTATGCACTACAGAACACACGTACTAACTTCAATGGGACGCCATTAATTTCTTTGCGCAATAATTTATTGGTAGTAAATTATGTAGTACAGTGTACGTAGTAAATGAAGTTTGCGTATAAATTATACTAGCTATAGCTAAAATTAGCAAGCGCGAAAAAACCTATCTCCACTAGATTACTGCAAGTCAATTCAGTTTCCCATAACTATACTCACAACACTAGATACTACTTTAGGTTTCTCCAATCAGTTATAATATTGACATATTGTAATTTCTGCTGAACTACAACTGCTAAACTGAAATGTAATTATTAAGTTTTTACTTGAATCCGAGTTGATGTTATCGAGAAATACAGGGTTATTCTCTGTTGGTTGGATTGGTCTTGACGCCAGCTGCTGCGGCATGTAGACACAAATGTATAATCCTATTTAAAAAAACATCGATTTATGAAAACTCCCGAAAAATATGACCATGAGAAAAAACACCTTCTCTGCCAAAATATTTGCCTCTTCGAACCAAACAATTTATCCTTTTGACACATTCGCGTATCGATACAAATAACCGAGATATCGCCTTGTAACCGAGTTATCGGGACACCCTGTATATGGGACCATGCCCTCCATGCCCAAACCTAGCGGCACGTAAAAGTGGTGGGGGAGATCGAAGAGTGAGGTTCTGACGCGCGAGTCTCTAAAGTTCACGAGTTCGCCACCAGATGTCTACGGATTGGGACTCGCGACTTCTCGCAAGTGGTTGCTCTCGACTTGCGTCAATATATGTATACTAATATCCCGTTCTGACATATATTCCGTATGTGACAGCATGCATGATTATTTACATTTATACAAATATGTATATTGAAAACGGTATATGCGAAGGTGCCATTGAAAATCACCACATCTCTTCAAAAATAGCAAGGTATACAATTATATGATCCTCTTAATATGATAATTCTGAGCGGTTCGTAGAGTGCATTGAAAATTCTTCATTGAATTTGATTGATGTGCGTTTCTAAGGGAAAGCTGGGTTTCAGAAGCAGTTAATGGAAATTTGAGGAGATATGCAGATGCTGCGACGTACTAGAGGTACGAAACTTCTGGAACGCGGGAAAATACCCAAGTGTTCATGTTGTCGTAAACACAAGTACTATACGCGATGCCCTATTATACACAAAGTGCTAATAAAACCTTATTGTCAGAAATTTCCGTGACAAGGTCTTCTGCACTATAATTGGACAAATTATGATCCTTCATTATTTTCCGCTGAAATCAACCGCCTGCATACACGAGTATATTTGTTCAGAAATTTACGTGAATAATTTTAACCGATATTTTGTTTCAAGCTTCGCTAGTATAATGGATGCAGTGAAAATGCGGTAGAAGATTATTTAAAATACTAAAAAGCAAAATTATTTATATAGAGTAGAATATAACGAATATTAATTATACATAGAGCGTATCATGTTGGCTTCAAAGGAGAAGGATATTCTATTCTTACTTACAATTAGATACTACTTTTAGAAATTCGGGCCAAACTCCGACATGCAGGATGCGATTCCTTTTGAATTATAACTGTGATATGTGACAAATGCATGTGCTCGTTTCTAATAAATATTTGAGTATTACCGAAATAGTAAATGTTATCGTACAAATCGGTGTCTGAATTTAATAACATTTTGCATACATGTAATGTAAAACATGGATGTAAATGCAAATGTACCGCTTATCTATACTACTGGAAATACAACTCTGTTTCCTACTTGCTTCCAATTATAGGCACTCTGAAAATTGTATAAATGCATATGCGATGCGCTGTATATCGGTATTATATGATATTTCATTAAGTATCCTTCAAATTCCAAAATTTGATAGTGAAGTAGAAAATCCTTGCATGTCATGTACTGTTGCCAAAGGATTACTAATTAAAATTATTCGATAGAGAAATTTTACTCCATAGCATAGTTTTCTTATTAGAAACTATAACTCCGAAGGTAGCTTGCCTTTTCTGTAGAACTTATACGAGTAATAACATTTTCATAATATTGAAATATCTAAAGGAATTTAAGAGGGACCGAGAGTTTTTGATACCATAATCGATTCATATAAATTGAATCACCATGCGAGAATCAAATCACAGTTTACATCTATCTAGCTGTGACTCATTGTTAAAAATTGAATTGCATTAGCAATTTTGCAATCTTGCAGTAATATATGAGGCATACGTGTGTGTGCAGTAGCCATATTCCGTTTGAGAAACGATTAAAACGAAATGAATAAAATACAATATGCAGGATTTTATGCCACGCAGAATGTAATGTTTTATTGCAATATTGAAAATCGAAATTCCAATATGCCTGTATTCTGTATTTTAGTGTGAACAATATATTTGTTAATTTATACAAAAAGGGCTGGACATGCTGTGAAAACATTAACAATATTGCAACAGTTTTTAATAAATTGTAGAAACGAATAATATTTTGTATAATGCGCGTACATATCCGTAATTTCTTTCGAAAGCAAGTGATTCTAATATTTCATTAATTTCTCTAAATCCAATAGTCTCTAGGATATTCATTTGAGAAACGTTTGCCAATCTGGAAGCCATTCCTATCCAAATCGAACGTTTTCATGTCAGTACTGTCTCTTGATTAACATGCGCACATAACATGTTCTACAGCAATTCATTCGATGTAATGTAATTATTTTCATTATTTATTGGATCTCTTCCTATTCTTCTGAGGTATTATACATATTAGAAATTTGGATCGAATGAAAACTATGATTTATACTTGTAGTCAAGTCATCATCAAACCCTTGCAATAGTATAATTTTAGAAAATGTAGACAAATTTTGTAGACAAACGACGCGCACCGTGCCATATGTTGCGAAGGTGCAGACATTGTGGCAACTATGTGAAGGTGAACATGCCTTGTATTAATGCGAGGTCTTTAAGAAATTGAATGTATGTATTGCGATGCGTCAAGCCACGGAGTGGCGAATATTACCCGAGGAAATTGAAAAATTAGTAAGCGATCTCTTCACGAGTTGTTACGCACAGACGAATCGGGAGAGGCGAACGCGGTGTCATTGACGCAGACCGACAATGTTGCCGACGGGACGCGTGTTCTTTTTACTACTGCTGTAGTTTACGTGCAAGATAAGCCTGGGTTCAACCACGAGTGCCGCGCGTTGCTTGATCCGGGTTCACAATCGCATTTCCTCGCAGCTGAATTTTGCGACTAATTGCGTCTTTCGTCCACGCCTTGCAACAAAACATTATCGGGAATTGGGCAGATAACTAGCAACGATTCTGTCGGGCGGTACATAGTGAGCATTCCATTCAATGATCGAATAAAAACGTTAGGAGAGTCGCGAAAAATTGCCGAACGGCGGTTACTCTCCGTTGAGCGAAAACGTGCGTGACTTCCGGAAGTAAAGAAACAATACCTAGAGTTCATGGTGGAGTATGAGGCACTCGGCCATATGACTCCGATAACGAAGGAGATATTATCTATCGCATCATGCGGTGACGAAACAGGGTAGTAGTACGACAAAGCTGCGAGTAGTATTCGATGGATCTGCGAAAACATCGTCGGGCATTTCACTGAGTGAGACGCATCAGGTAGGATATGTCGTCCAGGACGAGCTGTTTGTAATTTTGCTGCGGTTCCAAAAACACACCTTCGTGTTACCAGCGGATGTGAGGAAAATGTACAGGCAGGTACACGTTGCACCAGCTGACCGACGATTCCAGATAATCTTGTGGAGGCCAGAGTCTGCACTGCCGACTCAAGAGTACGAACTCAACACCGTGACGTATGGAACATCATCCGCGCCCTTTTTGGCGACACGGGTGCAGCGAAAAATTGGAGAAGATCACACATCAACGAATCCACATGCGAGCCGCGTGATCATTTTATATGGACGATCTCCTTCGAAGTGCTGATACATTCATAGATGCAAGGCGTCTATATTGCGACGTCTCAGAGATTCTGAGGGCAGCAGAGTTGAAGCTGCGCCCCCCACTAGGAGTCGCCACCTTGACGTGGTGTAGGGGCTTAAGTAGCCGTGATGAGGCCCAAGGCCATGGCGGCGAGGGCTTCATTCCCGGCAGTGTCACCCATGCCGGACGGGCTTGGGCTGAACGGTGAAAACTAAGTAGCGGCTCGTGGAATGAATGTACGTGTGAATGTGTGTACGAGTGGCCTGCGGTCGGTGCTTCACGGATATTTCCGGCAGACTAATCAAGGGGGGAGTAGTTGCCCCCCAACCGAGGTGGCGCGCCATGTCAGTGCCTGACCTCTGCGGAAGTAATAAGGGTAACTGTAAGTCCGACAAGTACGGAAAAGATCCGGTGAACCCGTAAGTTAAACGTGAGAGGACTGCTCGCGTGGCCACTGACTGGAGTCTATGAAGGGATTGAAGAACAAAAAAATGTTGTTTGAAGCTTCGTTTTTGAGTTATTAACGAAAAACACTGCCCAATGAAAGCGGCCGTAGTGCGGGCGCCCAGGCTCGTACCTATCTACTGTGCTCGGTAGTGTACGGGAGCATCGAGGGTATCCGAGTAAAGCGTACGGCAAATGTTACATCGTCTTAAATTAAGGGTAATGTGGAATTATTCGTTACTCGTGAATAACGACCACGACCGTGCGCGATTGATGAAAAGAATAATTAATTTATATCTTATTAATGAATAACGATGTAACATTTGCCGTACGATTTCCTCGATACCCACGACGCCCCCGTACACGACCGAGTACAGTACAGAGGGAGGCACCAGAGCGCGCTCTGTACAGGCGCTCTAATTGGGCAGTGTTTTTGGTTAATAACTCAAAAACGAAGCTGCAAACAACATTTTTGTCAAGGAAATAGTTGTTCAGAATCACCCCAGCTACCCTCCATTTCCCGATGTTGCGGTAGTTACGGGTCACCCTGTATATGTATAACTGGCATCATAAAAAATATAGTTTATAAGCTGACGTGTTTTCATACGTCCGTTAATGATATGGACTGTATACATATTGTCTGTTTGTTTCTATAACTTTTTTCAGAACGGCGAAGCATAAAGGAGCATAGGAACGTTGGAGAAAAATGAAAGGTAAAAATTAGTTCAAATGAATTATCGACAGTAATTTAAGCTTGAAACGTTTGACAAAAATAACATTCATTGCAATTTTTTTTACAATTATAGACAGGGAATGTATCAATTATTATTAATGGCATGAATAATACTAGGGCGTTTGATAATGACCTGAAAAAACTATCAGAGGTTGGTACTAATAACAAACGACTATAACTGTCGCTAAGTATCAACATTCTAAGCTCCTGTGTCAAAGTTTGAAAGCAACCAACCATCGAATTTGTTTTTAAATCGAAAAGGATGAATTTCGTGTTTTGATTATACATTATTTTTTGCGTGAAAAAACTATCAGTGACAGCAAAATTAAGCTTGATAAGTATTATCCGGACTCTTCGCTATCAATCGGAACAATTCACAAGTGGTTTACAGAATTTCGTTGTGGTCGTACGAGTACAAAAACCATACCAAGTCCGGGTCGTCCAAAAGAGATCACAACACCAGAAATGATCAATAATATACATGATATTGATTTGGATGACACGAAAGTGAAAGTGCGTGAGATTTCTGAGATGGTAAGCATACTCATGTGAACGTGTGTGCAATATTTTGCACAAACATTTGAACATGAAAAAGCTGTGTGCAAGATGGGTGCCGCGTTTGCTTTTTCATCACGATAATGTACCATCCCACACATCGATCATCGCACGGGCCAAATTGCATGAATTACGATACGAATTACTTCCTCAACCACCGTATTCACCAGATTTAGCCCCCAGCGACTATTCCCTGTTCCCAAACGTCAAGAAATGACTGCCTGATAAGCGTTTTGAGTCGAACGAAGAAGTCAAATGGAAAACTGATGAATATCTTGAAGGATTGGACAAGACGTATTATTTGAAAGGCATAAAAAAGTTAAAAGACCATTGGAACCGTTGTATCGAGCTAAATGGAGAATACATTGAGAAATAAAACCGATTTTTGCTAAAAAAATAGGTTCTTGTTGATTTTTTCAGGTCATTATCAAACACCCTAGTAATATCGGCTGAAGTCAAAATAGTGCTAAATAAATAAAAAAATAATATATATGTATATTGACTTTTGATATATTTCATGTTTCAAACCGTTTGTGGAAATCAAGTTTTATTGACCCTCGTGTTAGAATATTCGAGGTACAGGAACGGCCGAGGCGGGCCATGTGCGTTTCGTAGATGCATGCCGTCCTTATCTAGCGTAGCTTGTTCTTGGAAGAACCCTAAGATGGTTAAAGAGGGCCATGGTGACGTAGGCATCCTCACGACCGATGCTTTTGCCAAAGGAAGGCATTCTTGTATAGACTACGGTCGAGAGAGCACAGTATTAATAAACGGAATACTTTGTTAATATATATATACGCCTACGCAATTATTCTAATACCTAATCGAGACTTCGATTCGAGTATTAGGCCATTCTTACACTCGAGCGTTTCTCTTGGATAGATGTTTTTTATTTCATTACCAGAATGGGTTTTTGGCGTTTCTGTGACACCGCAGTAGTACATACATTGTATTGTTGGATTCCGGGGTAAACGAAATCGTGTGCAACAATTACTTTTGCAAAGAGGTTTTATATAAGAATACCGTGACGAGTTTGCGCGACAGAGCGATGGAATGCGTCGCGTCCAAAGCTATTCCGAATACAATTGATATTCCGCTACAATATATGTATATTATGATGTTTAGGGGGAAAGGCTGACGTTAGCCCTTGTTGAGTCACCTTAGCCAACGCGGTGTCTGGCCCTTGGCAGTAGTCATATCGCTGACCACTACCTTGGTGCATAATATTGACTCTGACTAGGCCAGGATCCGCGGGCCTTACATATTATCGGTGACTCAAGGGCTGGTCATCCAACAGTATTGTGCATAAATTAAATTGTGCCCGTAATAAATGTGATCGCCACAGTTCTGAGATGTGTATTTAGAATTTATATGAAAGCGAGATCGTTTTAAAATTCAGAGGAATATTTAATACAATATGTAATAAAGGACGTAATTAGTAATAAACTGTTGTTCATTAGGTGTATGCAAGAGGTGGAATGGCCAGTAAATGTGAAAGACTCGTAGTGAATGATAGAAAATACCTTTATTCAATATGTAAATATGACACTTTTTGGCTATGCTAGGGTTTGTCTAAGACTGGGACTGGACCCTTGTGACCGTCGCATAGCGGTCCGAAACCGTAAAAACACGATCTAAATTCATAGCACTGTTATTTACACATTATTCATTATGAATAGAAAGATTTTAGGTAGTTCTTGAGTTATAGAATATAATTGCAATTAAAGATTCACTTATTATAATTATTTTAACAATAATATTTGATAAAATGTTGTTTGGTCGAAAATGGTTCTGATATTTTCTGTGGTGTGCAGTTATCTCTCAGGTAGCAGTAAATAAAATTTGTTACAGCCGCTATAACGACTCTTACAATACTGATTTCATCATTGAGATTCATAATCTGTAAAAAACTTCATTGAAATTATATAGTTAATATTGAAACAATTCTACAATGGGATGTAGAACCTACACATCCAAATGCGCGTTTATGATGTTATTTAATTGAACGAACATGTTAGCAAAAGATTTAAAATAAAAAATATATACAAAATAATTTTAAAAAATTGAATGAAATAAAAAATTTTGGAAAAGGAGAAAAAATGTTATGACTAGATTGACATTACCCTACAGTTTCATGAAACTGTCAGAACTGATTACAATTTTTAGAAAATGTTCTTCCCCACTGTGCGGCGTTCTGACTTCACATATATTGTTATAACTTTTGGAGTTGCAAATAGTTGCAAGAAATTTTCATGCAGACATCTTAAGTAGGTTTTAACAAATACTTTCATGTAAATTTTATCGCATCCTCGACTATCCATCCCCCCTATAAACCACATTAAAGTGGAAAAACGGGGGGAAAAAATAGGGATTCGCGAAAAGGTATTTTTCACAGGGTTTACATACGTAGATACCTTTTATGTTACATGTACTTGTAGCTGAAAGAACACTCTTTAAAAATATGTAAACAGATTTGAGTCAGCTCCACACTGTAAAAAAATATAGCCCCGCAAAGTATAGCAAATTCAGAAAGAAATGGGATCGTTTTAAAGTGCCCCCCCCCCCCCCCCCCGAGGGTATATCAGGCAATTACCGATGCTTTGCGGCAATCCATTTGCATGCCAAAATTTAGTCTATACATATAAGAAGCTATGCCTAAAATTTCATACATTTCCAAGAAGGTTGAAGAATTGAATTTAGTTCGTGTTTTTACGGTATCGGACCACTGTGCGTCGCTACTTAAGGGATGTCGACCCCTCGCAGGACCATGTGCCCTGATCGCCGCAAGCATAAAAAGTCCCGTATCGTCCAGTATCCCGTCAAGACACTTGATGGCGATCTCGTATTACTGTAGACTGTAGACGACGATCGTCTCCTTGCACAATATAAACATAGGCAAATTTGATTTGCGAGTAACGTTGGAAACATAGCTCGCCCAAACAAATTCATCTCAACTTCAAGCCAAACAACAAATAGCTAATTCAAATAAAACCGGACCTAAGGTAAAATTGAGTTCATCAAATACTGATATACATATAAACAAGATTAATGACTGAAGCAATATTAATTTCGAAGCGATACAGAAATAAGTAAATAAATTGAAGTAGCTAGAAATATGTAGTTATAGGTAAGAAAAGAAGCAGTAGAGTTTGATATTAGAAACGAATAAGAAGCAAATACTTCATTCTGTTAAATAGCTAATCTGTCAACAAATATTTTTCTTCTTATACTTCTATATTATTGTTTTACGACTGCAGCAGGAGAAGCGCATAATAAAATATTAACTATTTTATTAATAGTTACAATACTATATCTCTAATAACAATAGTACATCTCACCACTCATCCATGCCACATTCAATTTGGTTCCACCTTACAACCAATATGACAACTTTCTTCCCTTCATCGAATTAATCACACCTATTTAACCCATGCCGATTTTGCTCTTCCTTGGAGAATTTAGTCTCATTTTAGACCACAACAATATTTTACTTCTCCAGCAGACCAAGTACTGTTTATACATAACGAAATTTTGTATCTTTTTATTTGAAAGTTGCACCTCGAGGTGCTTTCGCTCTCGTGTTTAATCTAGCACTTTACACGTTGTGATGTAAATTCGTAATACACCGTGAGCCGACCCGGCGAACGCAACAGCACTCATATGTACAGTACATCAAAGAAAATGAAACTTTTATGTTTCATTGGAAAGGGTTGCAAACGATTTTACAACAAATTGAATCCTAGTAATTTACGTTGCAACTTATTATTTCTGCAAAAAATAACATCGAAAACATTCATGGAACAGCAGAATTGTAATTAACTGTAAGGATATACTCAATTAAATATCCCGAAATTGTAGATTCGAGGTAATTTGCGAAATTTCAAGAAACGGAAAGCATGCTAAAATCAGTGTGAATATACATTAAAAAATATTTATTCCAAAAGCGCGAATGCTACAGACGATCAAACAACTCACAAACCTTTGAGTACAAAGCAGAAAAAAGGACCACACAGCATAATAAATAAAATACATTTACGATTCCATTTAAAACGGGTTAAACTGATTTACCGAATAATAAAATTGCAACTGGAAACAAATTATTGTGTAGAATTGAATGAAAACCTGGTAATCAACATTTGATAAGACAATCGTACCCTAAAATTGTAACATAGCTCAAGTCAAACTTTCGCACTATAATTTTTAAAATAGGTTTAATCAGACCTATTCCAGCATTGCCTGCGCAATTGAAGTTCGATGTTAACGTAGCCTTTTATGCCACAAGCTTTGGAAATGACTGTAGTATACGTATAAAAGTATGCTACGTGGAATAAATAAAGTATGTAATCTTGAAAGACGGTTGGAACAAAGTCCTCGAATATGGAGGAAAGAATTCGATCAATCTCTGGTCGAATCAGGTATACTGCAACGATCAAAGCTTGTCATGTGTGTTTATCGTTCAATAGCGGAAAACAGAGAAACAATTCTGCCAATCTCCGTATAATACAACCGAGACATTCATTAATAGGATAAGGCCAATCGCTTTGATAATCTGCGGTTAACATTGAATGTAGAATAGCTAAAAAGGTATTCGATATGAAATATTTGTAAATAAATGATGTTGGTTAAACTTGTAACTGGGACAATTCCCAATCGTACATTCGGTGCAATTCGGGCGTCACTAGCTCCAGCTAATTCTGCGAGAATAGAATAACTCACTAACTTCTACGTACGCAGACACTCTGCACTCTTAAATCTCATTAAACATACATACATGCATACATCACGTGTTTCACACTACATTCTGGGTTACATTCGAAACTTTACATTAAGTCAAACTTTGCTCGGACAAATCTTGCTGCTTTTTTATCTTATTTTGGAGCAAATTTCATTTTTAAAAAAAGGGTTATCATTTTATGTGTAAGCAGATGTAGAATTTTTGTCTAAACGTATCATAATTGTAGCATTACATTGAAAGTAATTTGTATTTCGATGCAAACAACTGTATTGAAGCACTGGAAATGTTAATCTACAACACAATACGAAATTTTGTACCGCCATATATTACTTTTCTTTCCAAAATGAATCGCTGAACTTAATATGTGATGCTCGGCCACCTCTACGCAAAGACATTGGTTATATGTATATGGAAAACTTTGCTGACCAGAAACACAAACGTTGTTGACCAGCGTTGAATACATTCGTCTATGTGCATGCATTAATTTATGCAATTATTGAATTCTTAATAAACAATTTCGTCGTTATACTCTTATAATAGTATTGACGAATGCATTGCGTAGGATTTGCTTAATTTTTATATTATGTATAATATTTTTCCAGATTTCCGACGCTTTAATTGCAATTTCAGTGACGTTATATTGTCACGGGCTAGTTTTTTGAATAAATAGCCGTCAACAATGTGTTAATACACTCCACGAAAAGTAGTGCGATCGATTTGCCCGTCGCGCGTACACGAACGAAGAAGAATTAGCATAGAGAGGCATTGTATTTTGTGTCAACACTAATTTCCCTCAAATGTATGAGCCATTTAAATTTCTGGATTTAAACGTACTCCGATGACACCGATAAAAGACTTGAACTAGTGCACACCACCATGAAGTAGCGGCGTCGAATCCTTTATTAAATTCAATTTCTAAAGAGAATCCTCGCGGAATTGAAACGGTTCAGCCAAGCGAATTTACGAACCGCTGACAAATACGATTTTGGAGATATGACGAAGTTAAACATGCATATAACAAATGTCGTCACCTACAATACATCATCATACTAATACCTTGAACCCCCATAATACTTTCATCTAACCTAACAAAATTATATTTTAATTACTTTGTCGATAATTCGACTGCTTAATTAAAGCGGAGCGCCGCGCAAATGGTTTTTAATGGTCGAAAGCTGCTTAACGGCAACAAATACGGATGAAATGAAAAATCGTTGGGTAAAATAAATTTTTCCGTGGAACGAAAATGCCGTAAATTCAGAGGCAAAGAAGGAACACACGAATTCCCGCGTTACGAATACGATGAAATTAAAACGGTTAATGGCATTCTGCTGATTGGTTCGGGCAATTCATGAGTTAGCCGATCCACAAATACATCTGATGTTGTACGCGTTGATAGTGTAACAATCGTTGAACACGGAACCAAAACAAACGTTGGCAAATTATTTCAGCTGGATTGCCGCGCGTTTACACGTTACCGCGGGTAATACGATGCACCAAAAAATTGTTAACAAATCGTCGACATTGACGGAAACGTACAAAGGATCGAGGTAATACATTGTCGGTTTCCTGTTCCGCTAGTAGGAGTGGACATAAAACCTGTCGTTCGATTTCGCAATAGAGCGAAAACAGTTATTGAGCTGCACGTCAACAAATTGTTTGCATTACCTCTAACAATACGCGCAGCGGTGAAATTGTTACAAGAAAGTAATTGTGGCCGCGACAAAAATTACATTCCTGGTGATTTAAATTTAATTGGTATACAAAGCGCGACAGGACAGAGATAACAATCGGGGGGGTTAAAAATAAATCGAAAATATCCAACAAAGTGTTTTTGTAAGAAGCTTGGTATCCGAGAGAATTAAATTTATAGATTCGTCTGCTATCTCCGGACTATTTGTTTGTACCAATAAACGACACCAATGCCTTAATAAGAAAGGATAATACACTTATTAACGATTTCATTAATTTATATTATTATAAAATTCGTAACAAAGAATTACACAAAGCAACGTTGAAAGAAAGCAATATCGATCTTAGAGTTAGAAATAGAAATTAAAATCTCCAAACAGTTGCAACAACAATTTTATGCTCTAACAGGCAAAGTTAACTTCAATTTTACACAAAGACATTAATTAGAAATTGCCCGAATAATTAGTGATACATATACTAAATACATATTTTTGGCATATAATATTAATTTCAGGAGAAGAAAGCTGTTACCTGCACAAAATAAAAAATATTGTCAAATAATAGAGAGAATAAAAGGAAAACTATACAAAAGACTCTGGTTACAGAAGCATTGAAATAAAAACAAAAGAATACATTCGCTTTCGTTCGTTTTCAACCTTCCGTGCACATTGACCACAACTCGTACAGCTAAAACCCATTTTTCCATCTTTCGTAATTTATACACAGTCACAGTTGTCCCATTCGTATTCTTCATGGATACCAATTAAAGACAGTACCTTCTATCAGTACCTAAATGATCTGACAGTACCTGAATTGTATTGTTCTGTTCGATTGTCCAATACTATTAACAGTGAGAAAGTATTCTAATTTTCTTGGAAATAAACCAGCCATGCAGGAAATTGCATATCTGATTGAACAGAAATAAACTCTTATTTGTAACTCAAATTTTGTAGACAATATAACAAGTGAGGCGCCTACTTTATTTGAATTGAATTCTGGGGACACCATTTAGTTTTCCAGAATTTCACGAAACACAGCGTGCCATTTTAATTCACGCAAGCTGACATAATAGAAACTATTAGAGATATCAAATGTTTGAAATCAAATTTAATCTCTTGGGCACGAATTTCGCAGTACATATTCAGTGTCGCATGTGCAGTTGGGCGAATCTGCGTGCGCAATTCCTGATTGGATAAACTGTATATTTATTATAACTCCTTGATTCTTCCTCATCAGTCCAATCATCCAATCAGTCTTCCTCGCACGTACAAGTTCACGCACTATCAATGAACTCTATGTACTAAAGTACATCCCGAGCAAAGTCTTTGTCGTTTTATATCCTCCCGTCCCCTTCTTTAACCGAAGGTGAGCGCGCCCGACGGTATACATCCACTTTGCTGGGGGCCTCTTCGGCGTCACTCCCACGAGGTATAGTAGCGTTAGGTATCTACCTACTTAGGCTCTCCAAACACGAAGGCGTCAAACACTGGGTCAAGTCCGGCCTCCTCAAGCAAGCCCTAAATGCACTATAAACCCCGGTAGACCGAACGTCTGGTCAAGCACTAAAGCACTACATATCATACAGTATGATTAAGTATTAGAATAAAATTACTTTTATTTATAATTGAAGAAGCGATCGATGCAATGACTTACGTACGTTATTTTGTATGCCTAAGCGATAGGCAATTGAAAATGTTAAAATTATTTGGAAACATTATAATGAAATATAATTTTCCATCATGGTGTTTGTGTCAGGTCTCAAGGGCTAGAAACCATTTGTCGGTGCTGAAAGTCTGGAGCTCAGCGTATCATATCACCTGTCAGTACCGTGACTCTGCAACTATGAACAATTAACATGTCGTAAACCCGCGTCACAATGCATATGCTATCAAGGAAGCCCAGAACCTCGTATACCTTGAGACTGACACCTAAGGATCATGGCACTACCACAATATAAAGCTGGACGGGTGTTTCTGAAACTAGGAGAACCATCTAAGGATAAAGATACCCTTGGAAAGTACTCGCCTTTAGAAAAGTAGGTAAAAGAGGCGAAAATATTCGAAGACTTCGACGATACAGGACACCTGAGAAACCTGGGTATGTACTATAGTTATCTTGTGCACGCGTATCCCAAAATTACTATCAATTTCGCGAACTGTAATCTTGACACTTTATCAATAGTGAGTATATCATTGTACATCCTGCTCTTTGTTTCTTTAAAAATACGTGCATAGCTAAATAAAGTGCATGTCATTTTGTGGAAGCCAACAATAAGTAGCACGTTGCTTTTTGTATCAATGTGTTCTGCTAATTCTAAATCGAACCTAGTAATGACACGAGGAGCTGATAAAAAATATAGGACCGCATTCTGTATAAATAACTGCATTTCTTTTTTCTCGCTGTTTAAATACAAAAATATTGAAGCATACTATCAAAATGTGAAAGTATCAAAGGCCAGAAAATTACATATATCAGATCGTTTCAAAAGCAAATATTTTTCTGCAAATATATAGACTAGAAGAAACAGGTAGATTCTTTTATAATATTTTATCATAATTTTAACAGAAACTTAAAATAGAATTTGAGTTAAGGAATGTATCATTGTCTGCAAGTCCTTCTGCTTTTACATATTTATGCATAAACTGGTAATAGCAGATTGTTGAGAGCTTAGTTTATCAACATCTACAGTGCAGATTTATTATACTTATAAAATATATGGTTCTTTTGCGCGTTTTATTAACGACCACTGGCGAAAGTGGAAAAAAATCAACTCCCTCTAAAGGTTCACTGGTTACATATTGGCACTAAAACTGGTGTTCGAAGATGCATATGTGGCGTAAAATATTTCTATCAAATACAAAAATTTCTGAAATCATTCAAGAATAGTTTTTAGCAAAAAAGTAGAGGCGATAATAGTTATTATAGCAGAACAGAGGCGGATGTTTGCAGTTATGCTATAACATATTGAAGTACGCAAAATATAACCAAAATATAGATATGTAGAGAATATGTAAATGGGTGTTTTTGGTTGTTTCATTCACTGTAACTGAAGCTGCAATGTATCACAAATTTTTCTTTAATTTTGTCGCCTATAAACTCAAATAATTTATCGTAGACCTTAATTAAAAGTTAGGCGGGTAAGAAATATACAAAAGGCTGCATAATATATTTGTATTCTAATTACAAAATAAGCAGATATATTTTTATAATTCAGTAATGACTAAACCAATGTCTATTAAGATCCAAGATCCTCTACATATGTTGGGACAAAACGTACGTTATAAAAGGATATACATACAATATAACAGAGCAAGTGAAATGTAGATTTATAAGGTAGAATGTAGGGGGCTCCTAGTGCCGCAATAATGAAAGTTGCAATACATCAACGAACAACCTTGTAGTAATCACGCGAAAGAAGCTACAGTCTTCATTTTCGTTCTATCAATGTTCATAACTCATTGCGTTTGAATATATCATAACTTTACATCGGCCACCAGATTCACCAAGAGTAAAACGTACGGACATGAGATATAATATCACCTTTCTCCAAATATCCGGGATAACATCGATGGTCACGTCGGAAATATCAGTGGCAGGCTGGGAGTTATGGGGTCTTTTGCGGATCAGAGACTCCCATGAACAGAAAGGAAGGCCAGGAAGGAAAGCAAGGAAGAGGGGTTGGTGGATTTGTCACGGTTCGATATATATCCCATCTCTCGTTTCTCATAAAAAATGATCGATCTTTCCCGACAGTGCGACCACGATGGACGATTGAGTTCGACTCGAATCGCCAGATATTAAGAATCTTGCCGATTTATAAAAGGGTAGTGGACCCTCAGTTAAAAAAAACCCAAGCCCTTGCCCTTTCTGGATTCATCTCTTCGCCCTTCGTCTTTTCATCCTTTGCTACTTTCACGCTGCTTTGATCATTTTTCAACGATCTATGCACGTCTTAAACTTCGCCCGACGGATGCCGGGTCATTTTGACCCGCTGCATAATACAGTCTGTTTTGCAATTGGATCTTATCGCTGTGACATAGGCATGCATCTACTTTGCAGTCTACAGCATCTAAAGCGAACGCTTTGAAACGAATGTTCCGTAGACAGTATTCAATCTAGCACCTAAACAATTACACCTGTCCGTAATCCTACATTAAACGGCCACGTCGCTTTGTGGGACATCCGCCGTGCGAGGGTTAATATTGACCTAACGCAATCCCGCGCATTAATTAATACTTCAAAAGTATTCTACATCTCATTAATCCAGGATAGCTTGCAGTTCGTCATTAATTACTGCACCTTAGATTATTGTAGAATATTCTTGTATTAACTAAATGTAATATTTCTTAGTGAAATATCGACCTTATTGTGTATGTGGAAACCTTCTAAGATATTTATAACAACTTCCCTACATTAAATTAGCTGCTTTAAGATATAATAAGTACGTTGCAACTCTTTGCGTACGTTGTTTATCAGAAATCAATATAACCACGTATTTCTTGAAATAATATGCAATTTATATCAAATTATGTTATTACTTTAATACTTGAATACACAATTTTATTTCAAACGTATCAGACATATTACCATTATATTTTTCAGACAAAACAAAATATTGTAATATTGCTTGCCAGGAATATTTTGAGTTACAAAAACTACGATCATTTATGGCATCTGCAAATCATTAATATGTACAATAATCAAGTTGCCATAAGGCAGCTTTAATGTTGTGAAAGACAACATTATATGTTTTCTTTCATGTATAGTATATGACATACATACATGTTTGCCCCAGCTCAATGTTATACCAATTGGAAAATTAATATGATAACGTTACAAAATTATTGTGATTCACAACATTTGAATTCGTCTTTTGGAAAGTCATAATTTTTTAGTTGTGTCACTGTTCGAGTAAACGAGCAATGTACGGGGTGTACCACCTCAAGATAGCCACCTAAATATCTGCTTCAGTTTTACAGATAGAAGAAATGTTTCATATTTATAATTTCAATAAAGAGTACGAATCCCCTGTGAAATATTTTTGTAGCTAAGTCTTTTTTTATGCTATTTTTTAAATGACAATGACATAACCCTGAAGTGACCTTTAATTTTCGAAATTAAAGTTGAACATGAAATTACTTCTATCGGTATGGCAAACAATCGAAAGATCATTGGAATCATTGCTCTTGTTGCTAGTTTTTAACACTTATCAAAATAAAAACTGGTAAAGGAAATAGAAGAAATACTTGTTCTACATACGAGAGGACAACGAGCAAGAATAATTGCGTTTGTTTGCCTGACAGGTATAGAACATATAACATATCGACATATATGAATTTTATGTTCAATTTTATCATTGACAAACCAGATCGCTTCAAGATCATATCACTATACATTTTTAGAGGCATACGAGTGGCCGTGGAACAGAAACATATTTTGCAATAGATTCGTCCTTCGATATGACTCAAATGGTATGTAAAATATATTTAATATCTTCAAAACTGAAGAAGATCTTTAGGTTGATACCTTTATGTGGGACAACCTGTATGTACACTGATGCTCAAAAGTATGTGGACACTTTCCGTGTTCATGCAATTTGGGATATTTAATGTATATTTCTATTATTAAACAATATTTGTTGCTGAATTTTATTGTGAATATGTATGTAATGTATTTTAATAGTACTAAATTAACAATTTAGTTCTTCAATTTTCTATCCGGTGGGTGAAAAACTGCGTTATATTTCGTTGGGTGCGTACAGTTTGTAATGCTTTTCTCCAGTAGTTTACGATGTTCCAAATCTGAAAAACATTTCTGGGAACGTTAGAATCTGAGTAGAACCTTATTGGTACTGAAATAATAAAAAAGTTAATAGCCAGATTAGTAAACGACTAGTAAACGCGGTCATAAAAGCACGCGATGGATATGTAGATGAAAAGAAGATATAATTATTTGTTATCATTATCGGTGAGATATTCAATAAATTATTATTAACTTATGTTGCCTAACACTGTACGAATTAGAATAAATACAAGGTAATCAAATTTACCAAAGATATCAGAACTTTTCCAGGTAGTTATAAGAATTAAGAAAGTGTCCAGATACTTTTGAGCGATAATGTATTTTCTCACACTCGCCATAATATTGTGAACAACAATACTGTATGTACCTGTTCTACCACAAGCACAGACTATTTTTCACAGGTACGGGGTGACCTTTCGATCACGTGTATCTAAATCAGTACTGCCCCAGTTGAGCACCCGGGCTTAAAATTAGAGAGCTCCTCTAATGACATGCATGTTCCCAATTGACTTACCTTCGACGAGAAATAAAATTTGGCCTCTAATTTTAGATAAGATACTTAAACTTTAATCACTCACTGTCTCATGGCGATAGCGCGTAACGAAGGAGTAACCCTTTTGCGATCCATCGTTTAAATAATTTTGCACGAGCGATGTGCAGAGTTTAAGGAGACACACAATCCAGAAAACATCGTAGAAATAATTTTTTTCTACCTTTCAACTCCAAAAATATGTTTTTCTGAATAATTTAGTGTGTTTTTCTTCATTCTCAGGACCAGAGTCTATACCTTTTTATGATGAGGTTTGAATTCCATTTTCGTTTTTCGAAAGAATGGCTCACCTGTAAAACCTGTTTTTAATCCGTCCTAGCTCGCATTCTCAGAATGTAACAAAACAAATTCAAGCAAACTTTGTATGGCTATGCGTAAGAAATTGCTGAGGATCTTGAATATAGGAATTTGGAAAATAACGCGTAATTTCTTTCCTATCATGTTTTTGTATACTTGCAAAGAAACCCGAGATTCAAGTTACTTAATATTACTATTAATCAGTAAAAATTTGAGAAAGTGGGTCAGATATTTCGAAACTTTCTCATAAAACGTTCCCTGAAGGGGATAAAATATAAAAGATCCAAAGATTTGCTTCTTAGATGTTCGCTTCTACTAATTTCCATAAAGATATAAACCACTAAAGCAAAATTCGTGAAATTTCACGAGTTGTGGAAGTTTATGGAACAAGTATTGTACCTCTACCAAGAACTTCAAACGCAAAACGACATTTTCCAAATTGGCAGTACAGTTATCTAGAGAACTACTGCACCAAGTAGCTTGCACTTTTGCATAAATGTAAAATGGATATCCGATTATCGTTTCAATTAGAATAATGTAGACATTTGCAATAGTAAGGGCCTCTAAAGAAACTGCTGCCGATATTGAGTTTGCATAATTAAGAGAAAAGAATTATACATGTATAAGTTGTGAGTTGTCCAAATAATTCCAAATTGACGTCTGCGAAGTTTTAGGACCAATTTTTGATAAAGAGATCTGCTACTATTCAGACCATCGAGCGGCTGTTATTGCTACTAATTAATAACACATCTGAACTTGACTTGTATAAAGTTTCATCCGATTAGTCACGTGCGTTTGGAAGTAGCTCTTTGTTAAACTTAACACAGTAATACCAAGTTGTTATGGATTGATAATATGATGTATGACAATGCTCCTACTTGTGATACGATACTGCCCAGAATCTTTAAGAAATGTATTTCAGGTGAAGCATCTTCAAAGTTTCAAACAGTTTATGCAACTAATTGCACAACGATTTATTAGAATCTGTTATCGTAATTTGGTTGCATAGTAGACTGAACAAATTCTTCGCCGACGTAACACTGAAAACAAGCCAACCATATGTACAAAAAGGCTGATGTCGAACTGCGACGATTCAATATTCATTCAGCCATTTATGATATTGCTATTCAAAAGTCTTACAGTGTGCAAGAAGTGTACAAAAGTTCTGTTTCGAAAATGAATTTTTGAGATCCTCACATTCAATTCACTACACTAATGTAGAAATATTTTTCTAGAATTAATTATTAACTGAATGATGATCAAACTATGACGTCATACCATAATAATATAAGCAAGTAGATTCCTTTGTCGAGGTCACTGAACCCGTTTAGCCGGTCTGCTCTTGTACTTGCAATGTAACAGATGCACGCAAGCATACGTATAAAAATAATTTTAAACATATATAAATTTAAATTATTTGAAACAGATATAAATAACAGCCCACAGTAATTTTTACTTTAGCATAAGCAGTTTTCATTTTCATCCTCCACATATAAATCGGAGTATTTTATCCAAGTAAATAAAACGGTATGCAAGTAAATCTGTATTTGGCAATTTTTCTTTAATTCAACAAATGACTCAAACAATATTTCGAACTGACAATAGTGATTTTATTCCATACAGAAGAAGCAATGATTGTGTTTCATATTAAAGGTCATTCAAAGATTTTCAATACACTTTTTCACAGCACGGTTCGTCTCAGCAACGGTACAACTCTAAAGCCTACCCTTAAAACTGTGCCGGTTATATCTCTGTTTGGAATTGAAACGTTGGAATGCTGTTTTGCCGTTTTGCCCTTTTCATGTGTCGATCTTAATGTTTCCACGGCAAACCAGATATTTCAGTTCCTTTTCACATACATATAGCTAATAAGCTGAACAAGACTCAGAAGCAAAAAGAATAATTTTGCCGTAAAATTATAGCGAGTGATGGAAAAATAGTTTCGTATAATAACCCTAACCGCAGAAAACCACGGACAGATCCATATCAATCATCAGAACTTAATTCGAAATCCATTATTCGTACCAAAGCAAGTTTTATTGTTTATGCGGTGGGATACGTGGGACATGGTGTATTACGAATCGCTAGATTCCGGTCAGACTGTTACTGCAGAACAGTCACTAGCAATAATTCGCCCGTTTGGGCGATGCATTGAGGCGAAAACGGTCATGCATTAGATAGAAAGGCAGGGAAGTCATTTTACAGCATGACGATGCTCGGCCACATGTCGCAAAAGGGATGAAGGACATCGTCTACTTTCTGGGGTGGAAAATTCTTCCGCGTGCGACGTATTCACCAGACCCAGTCGTATTATCACTTGTTCCGGTCGCTCCAACACCATCTGGCTGTTACCCGTTTCAAGACAGTGCAAGAAGACGAGAAGAAGTGGTCGTAGAAAACTTACACAATACCGTCCGCTAATCGACCGTGATCCACCCCAATGTGATGCTTGTGATAATACTATATATAATACTATTGCTGCGAAGGAAACCATCATTGACTGCCTTGAGGGTACAGTTAACCATTAACGAATCAGATTTAACAGAATACAAGAGTCAGTTCATAGCTGTTCCGTCCGTACACGGGATTTTGTATTTGTTCTTGGAGTATAAGTGTTTATTTCAAGGCGCCAGGATTCTGGAGTATGGCGAGACTTTTCATAGTCGAGGCGCCAGTTTTCCTGGCGTACAAGCTAAGTCAAGGGCCCCCTTGTACTCAGGCGACAAGGGCCTGTGAGGCCCGATGACAGAATTAGCGGTCCTGCAGTGACGCTGACCGCCCGCGTCGTAGGGTTTCCCACGACGAGTTTTTTCCCTTTCCCTAATTATTAGGGGAAGGTCTTATTTGGCACCCTTGGTGGGAGCTATGCCGGATTGCACCAATCAAGTTACACTGTTTTAAAAAACCATAGGGAACTCCACCCACTCCGAGTCCACCTTGTAGCGCGTGATGAGCCTTTAGTTTAGTTTACCACAAACCAGCGTAGGAAAAAGTTGTACCTATCCATAGCACCGTTGTCTATCTAAGAATTGCTGTAGTTCTCAATAAAATACATAACATTGGTGAGGAGCTTCTGTGGTTACAGTTCTTCAAAGGCTCTCTAATCGCCTAAAAGTTCTCGCCGCCATTAGTTTGCCGTCGGGAAGCGCAGTCTAGGCAACTTACAATTGTTAGACGCGCGCCGTCGTTACTGTTCGAAAAAATTGACGTACGGTCGAAACAATAGCACTAATATGGATTTGATTGTTTTATTCAACAAACTCTCACTTTGATTTACAAATTCGTCAAACTGAAGTTGACCAAAATGCAATTAGGTTAGCGGAATCCTAAGATATTTGGAAGCAGATATTTTTGTATGAAAAGCGTCCCTCTCCTTTGATAAATAAACGAAAAATAAAGTCAATTATGAGTGATAGAATACTAAAATATTAATATGAATAGAAATATTTGGAACTGTCTTAAGACATTTTGTTAAAAGCTTGGCAAATATTTTTTCATTTAATATGTTTTTAGCAACTCGTATGAAGATTATCCTCTCTAAACTATTATAATAGAAAATAATCTTCTATGGCAATACCTAAAACTCACTAAGAAGAATTGTTCTGCGACAATTTCTATTAATTACGGGACGATATCCGTGGCACAAAACTTGTAGCTTGAAAACTAATATGGTAGACAGTTCTTACCTCTGTACGCTATCTAATACACTGATCATTTCTTTATCTACGCAATTATTTATTTTGTACCTGTTTTATGTGCCCTTAACTTATTTGGTGAAATATATTAATAGCGGGCGTCACGCAATTAGAATATATTACTGTTCCGCTTTTGTTTGAAGTAGAGGGCAAAAATTATACATACATATATGCAGAAATTAAGTCGTGTAAACGCGTTTCTTTCTATATCCTTTGCAATCATTTATTTAAACGTGTAATAAAGATTAACAATAATGCACCCACGTTTTCTATTTATTTTTATATGACACAACTTTCACTTGCGAAATAATGATGATGGAAATCAGTTTATTAAGGGCACGTACTTTTAGCGTATCGACCCTCTACCTCTACACATTTCTAGGCATACATATGTATTACACATATACGTAGCAATTCTTTTTTGGTCATTAAATACATTTATCGTAGTATGTAGATATGATACATATTTCGTTTTGAAAATTTATGTAGAATAGTGCATATTAAAAACAATCATTTTACGTAATTTCACATAGAACAATAATTCAGCTATAACAATTTCAGTTTTTAACAATAGCTGTTTATAAATTTGAGTACTTTCGATTTATTAAGAAAGCAGCAGTTCCAGCGCTCAAAACTGCATTGCTGCAATACTTAGAAAATTGCAATTCTGTATTAGATTGTTCGGCTCATATGTTTCTGATTGTCATTTTTCTCTAAGCTTCTGGGCATTGCATGAACTACAAGGAACCCGTTCGCTTCTTTAATCGATCATTTACAACGATTCTTGAAACTGGATTCTGGTAATACTGAAAATGAAACATTCATTTGAGAGCTTTTTCTGTAACAAAATATTCTAAATGCGACGAGGAATGAAATTAATGAAATGGTATAAATGTTTGCGGCAGCTGTCGCTAATGAAGTAATAATACGACTCTTTCTGTCTTCAATTCATAGTTCGCGTACCACAAAAAGTATCACAAAAATATTTAACAATATCTTCGCAAAGATATGATTGAATTACAAATTGATAGGAGATATTGTTGAATTACAAAAAATACACAGTATTAGTTCACTAAGCTTGGGCTGAAAATAGAAGAATTATCAGAGTTGCCAGAAACAGATCAAGACATTGAATTAAATACGTCGAGATTTTCAAGCAGTATGATCAGGAAATATGGATGTATAAGGAAAAAAAAACGAGAAGGAAGCTGCTATCTTTTAAGGGTACGAGAACTGTTTCGTATTGAACGCGATTGAGACGTAGCATCATATAAGAAGGAAAAAAAAACGTTTCAAGTTTGTAACTTAGTAGGTTAATGCAGAGATATTCGGTCATTTGCGAACTGACGAGTTCGTTCGATCGCAGCTCACGTACATGAAGTAATTTGTTCCGATTAAACCAGCCAGTAGAAGCGACCGCAGCAGAGTCTGCTCAGTTTAGTTGCAGCTGCACTTTCTAAGGGAGGAGCTGGAGTACTAGATATCGATCGTTTAGCGTACCAATTGTGAAGATGATAGAAAGTTCGCCGTTTCCAACTTGTTCATTGGATTGCTCGACATTTATAACAGTGTTACTAATAGAATTAAAGGTTACTAAGAAATGTACTTGTCATCAGATATGCTTAAATAAATTATTCTACGCTTGATCTATATTTCACATGTTCATAATTTGCATATTACTTTCAAAGCATCGAGCCCTGATCATAAGGGCGGTCCAAAGTAATTGGCAATAACTTCCGAGCTTGTATCCTCATGAATTACCAAGGATGTTTTAATAACTTTTTTTCAATAATCAGCGACACAAATAGAAGACTCTATTTTACAACACGTGTTCAGAATGATCATATTTACATTTAATACAAGTGTCGGGACGCTTTTTAAAGTTTTCGACGACGCTCGCACACCCTTCGAAAGTTATTTCACGGCTTTTCCCAAGCATTGTTAAGTTGTTCCACAGTAATATATTTTGAATAAGAGATCCTTTTTCCAGAACTAAGCACACCAAAACACCCATAGCATTCGAGATCAGGAAAGGCCAGACATCTATAACCAAAACCTTTAGAAACAATTCGTCCCAAAGCCTGATCGATGATTTCCCTACGTGTGCAGGTGCCCCAAGTCTGCTGAAGGCTTTTGATTTAATTTTTCACAAGAAATCGCCACCTGACCGCTTATACCATCGGCTGGGCCGCACCCTACATGTAATGTACCTGTTTTATAGGTCACGAAATTTTTTCTATCAAAATTTTAAAGACTATCGAACAGAACCTTGATTTTTCCAAATCTTCGCATAAACAATATGATATTTAATTGGGAAAAGTCATCTTTACACCTTGAAGCGTTTCTGCGTCGAAAATATTTAATTTATTCAGAAATAAGTGTTGATCTATATCGTGGACTACTTTCGACTAACATTGCATTCAATTGATTTCCTTTCGAAAGAAGCTATCCAGTTCTAAAATGCATAGTGCTCGATAATTATATCGCATTTGTAAGCTATAAATTTGGGTTTTTCATTCGAATACCAATTTCACTGTTATAATAGTAACATAAACTATAGATACTAAGAATGACCTTTTTTATCCTACAGTCTTTAACCGTCGTCCAACAGACATAAGTCAACAATAATCAAATGCATTAGCATTAATAACTGAGAAAAACGCAATGAACTTTTCGAACAGGCCAATACATACATATGTATACTACGTAGGCTGTCCCTTGAAACCACATAACTTTTGTACGTAACAATGTTTTATACACTACATAGGTTAAAAGTTATTCAGGTTGTGCGAATTAAATCTGCCACCCTGTATAACGGGCACAGATGGTACAGAGTGTCTCAGGAGAAGCATGTATCATAAATATTTCGCCTGATCTACATTAACGAAGAGTAACCCATGTTAATCTATAAATGATTACGTTTAAGAAAGCACGTAGAATTGGTAAGCGTGTTTGTGGGAAGTTGAAAAGGTAAAAGGACCATGCGTAGGTAGCAAGCTTATCCAGTAGTGGGTGGTAAGGCGAATTTAAGGAAAGTTTCATTTTCTTTAATGTCATGGCGTACATTCTTCTCTTCAGAAAATTACTATAAATCATTTCGAGACGATTTCAACAGTATCTTGTGTTTACGTGCGTTTAGTGAACAATCGAAAAGAAATGTACAAATTATTAGAAATAGGTGCTATTTAATTTTGGTGAAAACCGTAGCAAAATGAGTATACATATGTACGTTTGCTGCAAAGCCACAATTAATTCGAACGTATAAAGCTGATACTTTGAGAGTGCGAACAGACACGCTCCCTCTAAGAAGGTTTTGAAAGTGTTGCACAAGTAAGGGCACCACATATAAACGTTTGAAGCAGACTCGCTTTTGTATTTTATCAATGTTTCCGGACAAAGTTTTCGAAGTTACGAAAGGTTACAATCCTCATATTTATGTCGTAAAATCGTGCAACAAATTATTATAGGAACGGGGTTTTAGGAGGACATGGAAGAAGAAAAGAGAGGGGTGTGCTTCATTCTCGGGATCGCCCGCTAGACTCATCAATAGGGCGTGCAGACGATACCTGCCCCAGACACAGGGATATAGGGAGGGATATGGGAGATAGGAGAAGATGTTGGATAAGTGGCCGGTAATCACATGCGAGAAACCTCGCGTCCTCTCCGCTGTCGTCTGCTAGTGATCTCACGATTTTGGGGCCTCACGTTTCCCCTCCAGCCCCTTTCGGTCTCACCACCCTTATTCCTACGTTCCATTACTTTCGAGGGGTATGGAGGGCTGCGATCTCGCATTATGTTTTTCAATCCACCCTGTTGCTCTTGATAATCCAAAGTAATCCTGTCAGAATATGTATATATGTACATATGTATATCCGTTGCTATTTAGGAAAATGTAATTTCCATTCAGCGACCTGGTAGCAACATTTGATAACGATTCTTGCCAATGCTAAATGGTATTGGTATCACGACGACAATTAGTGTATCGATACTGTTGCAAACAAAATTAACACATGTCCAAACTTGGTTCCTGTACTACAGAACAAATGATAAACACTGCGATGCTAACCCAACACCGATGCTACACTGTCATGTATAGAATTATGAAACTATCGATTCCAATACACATCCAAGGTAGACCTACAAAGGAACGATGCCTTTGAGCAGGCCCCTTTAAAGCTTATCTATGAATATGTGATTTCAATACAATCATACTTTGCTATTAAGAATTGATATTGATTGAGGACGACCATGCCCGTCACTAGGCCGTGCAACACTTATATATGTATGTATACAACTGTTTGTATTGCCTTAAAATTTAAATAGTTTTCACACTCGAAGGTGAAGGATATATTTTTTTCAGTGTTCTGGGCGGACATAGTCATTAAAACACAAACGATTAAATATAAAAATGGAATATATTTCAGACAAATTGTGGCTGACGTAGTATCAGTATAAATTCACTCTCTGACTCTCCAACTCGAACTCCTATGACCGACTGTCGACCCTCGAGGGCCTCGCTGCTTTCAGCCTCTTCATGAAAATATTCATATTCTCCAAGAGTCTCAGACAGCCACACGTCTATTCTATAATTTTCTATCAGGCGTTTCAACTATAACGACAGAATTTTTGCAATGTTGTTACACATGCTATACAAATGGAAATTATGTTTTTCTTCAATTCTCTTTCATTATAGTATTTCCCACATAAATCGTTAAAAATAATACTTACTTTTCAATTGCTTGAATAAATCAAAAACGTGCTGGTGTTATTTTAAGGTCATCTCATACTGCATACATAGATACATTTTATTCATGCTACACATAGCCACGAAAATAATAGTGCAGGATTCTATTTAAAATAATTATACTCCGTATACATACCGTTTGCGTACAGACGTTACGCGTACATACTCAAATATACCATGTACTGATAATCAAAATACGCAAATGCATCCCTGGGATTTTTGGGCCTGTTTCTGAGATATAGAGAGTCTACTGAAACATGTAACAAATAAAATATTACAACTATACATAGGATTATGTATAATGAATTACGCATTAATTGAAAATTTTATAGGAAAATTAGATTTACGTTTAAAATCGATGCAATCCTTTATTTCATGATGCAGTATAAATTGCTTTCACATGTACTGTTCATAATGGCCATTGCGTGACTCTACCGCATTGATTGCATTCACTGAACAGCAGCAAGTTGATCCCTGATTATAATGGCGGCTTCAATTGTGTTTTATAAAACACGAACTTTGCAGAGATGAGCAGCTTATTTCAGTTAAAATGACCATTTAAGTTTCCAGCACGTCAACCAAAGGGGAATTTCGTTTCTGTTCATATTCCTATAACGTATTTTACCCGGCTCATGATTTGTATAACCTTTCTTGCCCAATGAGCAAATAAAATTTGTCGATTTCATTAGGGAAAATGCAGTAAATTATGCATAATGGAAATTTGATTGAATAAGGGGTGATACTCTAGTCACTAGGGTGTAGTGGAATGGTATATGTAATATGGATGACGTAAAAAATGTATTCTACATGTTCCAAATATTTATACACATCAAATCGTTATTTACATGATTGAACCACGATTTTATCTCCAGTCTTTATGCGCATAACAATCCAATAGGAATTTACTATTACACTATTTACTATTTTCTTTGAAATTAACAATTTACTGTGCTCTGTTTGTGGATTAATCAATGCTACATATTTATTAAAAAGTAGTTTAAATTATCCAGCATTGCCCGACCTCTATATCTAGAATATCAGTGTTTTTGAAAATGTGAAAATCAAACAATAGCATATGAAAGTAATTCATAGTAATAAGAAGTAATTTATAAATATACACTTAGCTTGTATCGTTATATTATTACAAAGTGTCCAGGGGGTGAATCTGTGAGAGAGGATGGTGAGTCCAGGTTTTATGGTATTCTAGTCCACAGCAGCCAAAGGATTTATGAATGCAGTAGATAATATACAGACAGATAAATACGTTACGTTAGCTAACAATAACTCTTAATTTTTTCGTTGATTTTATTGTTCTGTCGTCACCCGTGATTGACAATCATTAAATTTAGTGGTAATTAATTGAACAATTAGGCACACCTCACGAACGATATGTTAAAATAGAAGACTAAACGGAATAAGAATATTTTTAAGATTATTATTCATATTCATTTTCTACACAGAGACAAGGCATAAATTATATTTTGCATTGCTATAAAGTATGAGTCTTGTAATCTCGCCATATCATAGAAAATATTAAATATCCTCTGCTAAGCTGCTCTATTTGTTCTAGAAAACGAGACCCAGAAATTCTTTCGCATGACGTCAAAACTTAACATTTCTGTGTATCTCAGGAACCTACATATGTCTTTCCCTTTACATCTTGAGCATCGATTGATGCCCCATAATGCAACCACGAGGCGATAGAGAAGCAAAGGGGTCCAAAGTCTTCTCGCCCCTTCGACTGATTTCTCAACAATCATGGCACAACCACCCTACTACCCTGAGGCTACCAATGGAGGCTGAATATCTGAGGAGGACTCTACAAGAAGAAAGAATGCTCGCTGATTTCGCAAAGACTACGACACTCATCTTACAGCAAATGAATAACGACGACGAACTCGTCTTTAACGATGGAAGCAAAATTATTCAGCTTAAGGGGTAACGCTGGTAATTTAAACGATGATTTTTCGTAATTTCAAGCAACATACGACTCCAAGAAACTGCTGTATTTGTTAAAAGTATGATGAACTATCTTTGAAACCATATCTAAGTTGAATTGATACAATCGTAGATACTGTAGACAATAATTTATTATTGTGGAGATGAATACACCGACATAATTTTAACGGCGAGTTTTAAGTTTCGAAAATAACGAGATTGTTAAAGGAAATAATACAAAACAGTATACAAAACACGCCATTATTTAAAACGCATTCAATGCCTTCTCCAAATGCTACTTGTCTTTTCTTTAGTTTAAAGCATGCATTTTTTTCCTAATACATTTTCAACCCATCCCTACAGAACGGTCACAACATCATAGATTACGAATGACTCCAAGATACCAGGCAAATACCAACTTACAAATATTTATGAAATTTCATATAATTATGCACTGGAATAGGCAAAACTGATGCAATAATCTATGTGCAATACATACAGCCAGCTAAAATATCTCATTCTACGGTACTAAAAATGCCAAAAGAGGCATATCTATCGGTATAACAGTTGTGTACACGCAATACTCGAACGGCGATAGCGAATCCTTACGTGTACTATTGGATGATCTACGGAACAACTAGCATGTTGCATCGATCGTTGCCACGACAATCCGCATGTCGCGAACTCTAAATTACGGTTTAAATACGTAGCATCCAAGGGCGTCTGGAGTACAAGTCCCAGAGTTCACTAGTTCCAACATATTCAAGCACTATCTACAGGAAATAGGTACGAACTTTTCGGAGGATGCAATATGATATCTTTATAAAGGGGATTCTTTTAGATATGATTGTTTTAGAGACAGTCCGTAATAACAGTTATTTAAACAGATAATTATATTGTTTTAAAGAACTGCATCAAGCAATCGCATAATTTTGGAACAGTCGAGAATAGTTAATGGCATGCATACTGCACACCCTTGACAGCAATTGTTATGCGATATACATATCAAACTATTATTATTTCTGAAACATCAGTTTCAATGAGGAATAAATGAAATGAAAGGGACATTTTCATGATTTTTATCAATTTTTGTGAATATGTATTAGCAGTGTATACATATAACCATACACTGTGAAAGGTTTCACATAAATATGTGAAATTACTTACTTCAAATTTGTATACATGTATATATGCACGTGTAGCAGAGTTTCTCGATGCACAGAGGAATGAAGCAATGTCTGTGGTTTAACTGTGCAGTGAGAAAAATGACTAACTCGATGCCTCCATCAATAAAATCCTTACTTTCTGCAACCAGAAGCTTGTTTTCCGCGACCTCGTTGATTTATGCATCGCTACAGACGTGCGTGCAAATAAATTATATCCGAATCCCTAATAACAATGTTTGCATTTCAATAATACAGCCATCTATTCGCTGGACAACAATAACATTGACGCATCACAATTGTGTCGCGAGCAGGTATCGAATCCCAACCAGCAATTTTCACACGAAGGAAATTGGATTTAATTCTGATGCGCGCCATCCATTACATTAAATTGCGATACCAAAATTCCTGGGGTTTTCGAGGTACACAGGATGCACGCGTGTAAGGTTCGAAGCTGCACAGAAGAGTCGGAAGTAAAAAGGCCCCTGAACGAAATGAAAATAGAAGAGTCGAGTGGGTTGCAGGGGACAAGTGAGAATAGGTAGACGGGAAACGAGTTAAATTTTGTAGGCGATGCCAGACCGAACTCGAACCTCGAGGCTTTCCCGTGGCGATAAGAGGTCCAAACGTGATATAAATTCGCGAGGGGTTTAAGCCACGATCGGTCTAACGAGCGTACACAGCACCGAACTCAGGGTCAGGAGTTTACTGAATGGCGAAACCGCACGGTAATTTCCTCGAGTAATCGTCGCCCAGTAGTCCACGAGACTGTTCCGGACTTCACCCGAGTTCGTCTCACCACGTTAGCCAACGTTCATTCTTTCTCCCTATTCTCATCCGCGTTTTTCCTCGCGCCATATCTCTGATTTTACAGGATCCCACCATTTCATATCCTTTTTCCCACTTTGCGGCATCGTTTCTTTTTCTTAGTCTCTACCCCTTTTAGTTCAAGTACAATACTAATAAACAATACTTAGCGCTTCGTCGTTAATTCCATTGCGACTCGTACGTTCCGCACTGCGCTGTCTCGTATCTCTCACGCTATATCAGTTTCCACGACACGTACAATTGGTGTATGCTCGTTACTTTTATCATCATCGTTGTTGTTCATTTTTCCTATCTGTGTTTGCACCCGTTTTACTACACTTGTGATATCCTTCAAACATCGAAACATAGTAATACCTTGTGAATAGATATCAGAAAATTGGCAAACGTTATCTCATGTCGTATTTGCTTTTCTAATGTACAATAGTAATTGTTTTTTTGTTGCAATTTACTTTGCTGGTGCTATGGATCTTGTTCGAATCGGAAATTAACGGATAACCAGATGGACCATTCGGAATGGTCGGTGTTTTCCTTGTTTGCTTCGTAGCGCAACAAAGTTGTGGGAGAAAAAGTTGAATGGCGCTAGAAAACTGCACTTCTTGCGACTACACTTTTTCGTGAGCGATAAAACGCACCCAAATAATGCAAGTATGCTTCTTCTTGATGCAGCTATACGGTTTCGCTTTTTCTACAAAATTTCTATAATAAATGTTTCCGATAGGCATTGCATTAACACTCCAATATGATAATTTAGTCACGCCTTCCAAGATTTGTCGAATGAAACTGCTGTCTAAAATATACTCCTGAATGCAATTAATGCTACAAACAATGCTGTATCTCAAGGTTCTGTTCCTCTACTGAACAGAACTTTGCAACGAATGACGAGAATTGTTTTTAGTACTAGTGCGTAACGAGTCAAACAACAAAACCTCTGAATTAACTACTTTCAGCAGTTAGCTAGGAAACGTTTAAGCTCAAGAAATTTGTACGAAAATAATTGAAACGCTGGTGAAAGCATGGATTTAATTGCACGTGCAGCATACTTTCATGTGTTGGCCTTAACGGTTGCCTGAATAGTTTAATTGCAATTACTCGAGTGTAGGGAAACAGTTTCTCTTGTGAGCGAACTGCCTGCGATCCCTCAAGGAATATCGATTTAACAATGACCGTTAGCACGGTGCTATAAACTCGCAAAGTCTAATATTTTAATTGTGGCCTACTTGCTGCACTAGTAGCAAGTAATACTAATAAATTACTTCGATTCGCGTTGAATCAACACCGATTGCACTTCTACCAAAAAGAACAGACACCGTTCAAGGCTAGTTCGTGGTCTTGCCTGCCTTTTTTGCCAGATAGATGCTCAGGGCCAGCTCTGGCCTTACAGCGTGGACTTGTAGTCCCATTTATTTTCCAAATAGTTTCTATTTTTTCGCCACAATTCTTGTACGAGATGTCAGGGGCTTGCAAGAGTTTATGGGCGAAGAAGGTCTGAATTTTTACGCACCATTTGGTCTGTTAGCACCTTCACTCTGACCCTATGAACAGTTGAGATGTCGTAGTCCACGTATCAATGCTCGAGCAATCAGGAGCAGAGCTTCGTCTAGCCTATAAGATTGTCGTGTAGTCGTCACGATGTCATTACCTTTGAGACTATCAAGATGGGCGGATGGCCAGGTAACCTAGGGGGATTGTTCAAGGGTGGAGATGGCCACTGAGTCTCCTAAATTTTTGATAAACATGTAAAAGCAGTATGCTCACTTTTAAAAATTACTCCTAATTCCAAGAACTTAAAGCATGGAACATTAACCAAGAATACTAAAAGACACATTGTGGACCTGAGCAAACCGCATTCAATCATGTACCGTGCATATTTATAAGGAAATGAAACATAATACTATTAAAACATATACAGTGGGGTATCCTATAACGAACGACCTTGTTATAGGATACCGAACAATTTTTCTCATTAAATCAAAATGCTTTTTACACACGTGTGCAATGTATGCAATTTATATATAATAAATTAAATTTATAATACGTGTATTTGCATGCTCCTCTCTTTTATCATAGAGGTTCTTCGAGTTATAGACTGCATATGTATCCTATAACGAACGAATGCTAAAGAATAAGGTTCTAGAACAAATTACAGTTCGTCATAGAATACCCCACTGTATATGTATGTGTGCGAGTGACGAAGTAATGAGTGACTGGTGCCGCGGATAGAATGGGTAGTATGGAAGTGACGATGAGCGTGAATGGAAGTTCCTCGTACCGGTTTAATTGTTTCTGGTTTAGTTTATTTTATTTTATTCAATAAATATATTTAGTATTAAAATATATTCGCGCAGGCCTCTCTGCGCCTCAATAATCAGTTCTGCGATATTTTTAGGATCTAACGGTGAGCGTTGATATTTCCGACAAATCAGTGGGCATCTCCACTTTTGATCTATTCTCCTGGGTCCGGAGACCTTCCGCCCACTTTGATAGTCGGAGGGTAGAGCGGTGATGGAGTCATGACCGTTAAGAAATCAGTCCCAAGGGTGAGGTAACCCTCAGTCTGCCTTGATTGCCGATACATTGCGACATGGTTTTATGATGGATCGATCACAGCCCATATGTATGCTAGTATGCAGAGGGGCTAGCTTTCTGCAGACATAAAACGATTCCCGAACCATAATATCTGACTAAATTACTGCCATCTACTAGAAAAGGTGGCATTAATATTTTAAAGAAATAGCAAGATTAGGCGCCTGTGCCATAAGTCCACATGTGTTAACATACTTTAATTTAAAATAGTACTCAACGATTTAAAGCGGAAACGATTTGTTTCTTGGGCTCTGATATTTTATTCTCCTCACATTGTATTCTTTATCCTTGAATCATTTGTATTATGTAAACAAGTTATGAGAAAATAACATATACAAAAATAACAATTAAGTACGATTTTTTTAATATTATTGTATACAATAATTATGTTATTGATTGTGATTAGTGTAAGGTTGTAACGAAGTTTCCAAGCATGATGACTTCATTTTCGCAATTCTCATTTATACCGATAAACAATACGATGCTTCCGAATTAAACAATTAGTAATACCTAGAGTGTACATGTATCTGCGTTAAAATACACCTGGTTCAAATTTATTAGAAATGAACACAACACTGTGTGCCTTAAATATGTTAAAGTATAAAAACAAATATTACTACCAAATCATCCCGATATGGTGCAAACATATCTACATCAAATTATATGAACTGAAAGGGCTGAAATCTATTGCATATTATATATGAGCAGGAAGATACAGTCATTTGGACACAGGAATCTTTTTATCAAACAAAATAACAATACTTTAATATGTTCTCCATCATAATTATGCACTGGACATTTAATATTCTACATTTTTACTTGCGCAATCATTTGTGCAAAGACATTTGTATAATCATATCAAAACTGATCATTTTTAAACACTCTTCTAAATAACTATTCGCACTAAGATAATTCAGAAGTTAAAGTTCGCACTTTGCATCAAACTTGGAAGTTTCTCCAGTAACAGTTTCGTGTCAGCTGCAAGTAATAGGAAAAATGAGAAGAGTGGATAAATGGATAACGCGTCGATTAACAAATAGTGAAAAAGTTGACACTGTTTTCTTGTTTCTCGTCACATAAGACCCGAAACAACTAAAGAACATTTGCTCAGAATCGTAACTTATTGTGACGCAGAGTAGATATTCTACTACTGGAGAAAACGATTTGAACAATGGTTAAATCTTACTAAAATTGCGGAACGTATAATGAAATGGCTTGTACAGTCAGTTGAAATTGCCGAAACTGAGAAAACTATCAAGTCCATGTAATGTATAAAATACGTATAAAATATAAATAAATATGATAAATTAATTTTACTGTACTGTCAACACAATTACGTTAAAATTCTATCACCATTACGGCTACTTATATTTCTTCTTGGGTCAAAAATAATTTCACTCTCGACACGGCTTATACGGCATTTGAAAATTCAAAGATTAATAATTTTTACACAAACTAGAAAGCTTCATCAAAATAGTATATTACGTTATATGATATTCCATGAAAAAAGAAGAAAAATATTAAGGATAATCGTGCACACATAGACTGAGTATTTCTGCGCAAAGACACACAACATTTTTATCTGGGTAAGTAAAATTAAACATTTCATCAGGTTAAGGACAATACATATAAAGATCAACCTAAAAACACTTTAACTTGAATGGGAAACTTTTTTCGATATTGCCAGTTATTTTCACGATATCCAAGCCGTTCGGAACACACAGCTGCGTTTCCATTGCAGAAAGAGTAGAAAACTGCTATTTTTGAAAGTGTCGTTTGTCAGTCGTTCGATTATACGGTATTTTTCTTCGGAACAAATACGTGACTAGAATTTGTCAGCACCCAACTTTATCGGAAAAGTTTTCCAGTCATCGCTACTCAATAGCCATTGAATCCCCTTACTTCATGTTGAAGTAAAAAATTCGTTTTTTTATTAGAAAATTGAAATCTATTAACAGTTCGGTGCAATAACTTTATTGAATCGATATTATAAGTGTTGAAACATTTAAAGTTCCATTAGATTGAATATTGATGACCTTAATGTTATATTACATTTAATGGAATAAATCTATGTTTCAAATGATGCTCCAATAGTACTTAAAAAAATGTGGATACAAGTTTGAATGCGATTTAATTGTTTGCAGCAACGCGTACAATATTTATAGAAAAAATTAAACAAGACTAATTAAATTAAATTAAAAAATGTCTGAATACTGAGATTATAACATACTCTAAATTTTAATAGGTGGGAAAGTTATTAAAGGTACCATACGACTTTTATAGCTACAGATAAGCGCAAATTTATGATATGCACATATGCGCGTACGCATATAAACGTGTGTACATACATTCGTACACATTACAGCTCAAATAATCCTTTTCGACGAATATTAAACGCCCATCATTAGCGATAACTGTATCTGAAACGATAACTATAAAAGCTCTATATCACACTTATCAGGGATATACAATACATCGGAAATTACATTTTTGTATGTCACAGAAAGCTGCAATATTGAAAGCAAATTGTTCAAAATAATAACATCGATTACTTTACTTTAAAAAATATATTTTCAATACGGTAGCCTTTATAGCAGCTCTGCAAATAGCTTCTTACTTGCACAATTTTGCAATACATATAATATCTTGATATTAGACTCTAATTAGATACGTATACAGAGCGAGTCAATAAGATCTGCTATCTAAAATAACCTATTTCTCTTTTCGTGTCAGCAAACTGTTGCAACTACATATGTGGAACGTATATGTAGGTATTGCGTATTCTTACGTATACAATAGACAGTTAGTTACAAAAGTCTACATTCAGCTTATGAACGTAAGTTAATAATAATTTAAAAAATTGCAGATTCAAGGAATACAACGGGTTGGGTACATAGATTCCCCTATGTAGTTTGTCATACTAGTTCACGGCGGTAGACACCTTGCTTCTTTTGAAATACTTGAAAAGGGGTGTGTGGATACTTTTGCGACTGACTAATTTCCAACATACTTTCCGGAAAATACCGTTTTGCCATGTGTCTCCTGAGTACAAGAGAACTAAATCTTCTGATAGGAACATTTTCAATCCTTAATCTTTTGTGAAATATCTCCTTTCTGCCTTTCGTTTCGAATACTCAGGCACGAAGTCATGCAAAGGACGCTAACCGCCATTTACTAATTCATATTTCCATCGGGTGGAAAAGAATGCATAAAAAATACCAAGATTTAGTGGAAAAAAAACTGGAGACGATGGTGAAAGCAAGTATTAAAGGAAGTTAATTGTTAAAGCACTTAGAATTGTAACACGGACTTCTAATCTCGTATAGTTCTTAGAAATGTTAACGAAACCTGGCCTGCTAAACTTTTAATGCTTTAACCAGGTTGCATTGCCTAGCAAGTGTTTGATGGGTACAAAGACATTTCGGCATTTCTGCATGCCCTATGGGGTACTAACGCCTTGCTTCCGCATCGTGTCCAGCGACCGACCTGTCATAAAAGCTCGTCGCATTGCACCGACAATTAAAAGGACTGTATGTTGCCGCACTCTTGGGATCAATTTCTTAACGTCGACATTTAAGATGGCCAGCAATCATTTTATAACAATTCTATAATGGGGACGCGTCGCGACGTCCTCGCCTTTCATACGGATGTTCTGGTTCAGTTGCTTTAAAATACGGTATACTGTAAACAGTTGTGCAACCTGAAAAACAGTAAACTTCTGGTTCTACAGTAACAAATGACTATTTTATAGCAACTGTCCTACGCGGTTCCTTTGTATTCAGCAGCATGTTTGTAAAAGCAGATGGTGGCCGGAAACTTTATGTGTGCAAAAGCTGTTGCGAAGTTATAAATGCAAATATAAATTTTCGAAAAGTATTTCACAGGCCTACCTGTGAATACCAGTAATACCACCATTTAATTTATGGAGTTTCCGTAATTTAAAGATTTGCTAATATGTACGCTTAATTTTGTGCCACTGAAATAGCAGTATTTTTATATTTTTAGTTAAATCTAACCAAATAATTAATGTTTATCAAAAACTTTTCTAAGGGTCCTTATCTAAACTATTCGAATAAATACATACTGCATTATTGTACTAAAATATCAATGTTTTCATTCATTTTCCCGCCGATTTTCACTACCAACATCAGTGTACGCTCAATTTTGTGAGTAACTGTATACTCCGGAGATATTTTCGTCGGAATACGATAATTATTTCTGTAAAATTCTAGCCCAATTAGTAAGAGATATTTCATTAAACATTGGGCAACATACACGTTTCCAATATGACGAGTGGACAGCGGATTGCAATTGATATACGGAAACATTATTAGAGAATAATTTTATTTGGGCGTTGGATAGGAAGATAAAGCTGTGAAGTAAATCTTGTGCCACCAATCATCTGTGGAATGAACTAAGAATATTGTTTCCCATAAAAAGCTTCAACATCAGAGAACACAGAACACGATTCAATCTCAGACATAATGTAAAGGGTCCATGAAATTCATCAAATAATTTTAATTGTGTATTAAAATTAGCGACCATCACTTTTAGCACTAGCAGCTTTATTTTCAATTGCAAGCAGCTGGAGATCGAATGATCTGAATCGTATATTACTAAGGTTATTAAATTTTTCTTTTTACGTTCTGGCGGAATTTAGAAATAAAAAAGTTGAAAAAACCGATAACCTCGTATGGGATTGGAAGTTTTAAAGAAATCAAGCCGGTGTAAGTGTAATATAATTAACAACAGGGATTATTATATGTATATTTAGTAAACAGTTATTACACTAGTCCACACTATGTTACTCTATTCTATTCTACACTGTTCTTCTCCACGATCCACACTCTTCCGCCGCTCAATCTACTCTGTCTACTCTGCGCTCTACCCTGTTCCGCTGATCCATCCACACTGTGCATTTCCATTCGTTCGTCCATTCGTCCTCAGTCATTCCCGTCTCTCTCTTTCTCTCTCTCTCTTTCATTCGTATCCTTAAAGCTAACGGTGCCCTTGAAACCTAGAAAACAGGGGGCACGGTTCTGCAGGCCATCGTTGCACGCCTGCAGACCACCTGTGTCCAGGTAGCCTGGCTATAAACGCCCCGTGCTCGGACGTGGGGCGCTACGCACTCGCACACTCGAAATCTCGAACTGAACCGACCGCGAAGAGATTCTTCTTTTTACCATTCTGTACGTCTCTTTACTGTACAGCTCAACTTCGCTTGAACAGTTTTATTCACACATCTATAAACCGTTGAGATATTGAAATGTACAAAATGTAAATGTACCCGTTTAAGTGCTCCACCCAAGGCTCATGAAAAATTCAATTCAGTTATTCAGCGCAGCTTTTTAAACATAACGTCCCCAACACTTTCGGTCTAATTGATAAATTAAACTGAATATTTCATCCGCTAACAAGTTACGGTGCCGCAACCATTATACTGTATGTATACAATATACCATGTGAACATTGTTTTGCTTTGTTCCACGTCGAGGATATTCGCGGGCGATGCCCGTTGCATTTCTAACTACGATACGATATACTTAATGCCCAGCAGAATTTCCCAGGTGGCACTCACTGTTACCGTATTTTCTCAGAAGCGTTACGCGTGATAAGCTACCCGGCTTCGCTATTTTCTACAGAGCCAACTGAAAGAAAAAACGCTTGAGAAAATTCACTCGTTAATTTCACGCAAAAAACAAATCACTGAAGAAATATCAATAACCAAGCAGCAAATGATGCCGAACACCCGCATAAAAATGGAGTGAACATCTCAGGTAGCTATAGTATTCGTGTCTGCGCTTAACGCTTATGTCGATAACCGAAATGTATAACGTTTATTCAATATGCGGGGTACCGGGGTGCGCACCTTCAGAATTCGTATAATAAACGCAATTTTATCACGGGTAAATCTTAATTTTACGAATTTCGAAACGTTTCTCGAAACATTATATTCTGTCGTGTCCTTAACAATTAGATTGCTGCCAGGAATCGTTGGACGCGCGGTCCTCAGGCCCCGATCAAGGGATTATGTACCGAGTACAATGTTACGTAGGAAGTATTATTTCCTCGCGTTTCTATTATGCCCTTATTTGGGAAGCGGGAGTGCATGCAGTCGAGTCTGCCCCTTCCGCGACGTCGCGATGACGTGACCCTTTGGGGGGATCTTTTCGAACTCCCTTGGAAGATTCCGTGCCCCCCACCATCTTTTTGGTCCGACTATCGAGTATAAAAAGGGCACGAATTCTGCTCTCGTCGGCTCAGTATTAATCTAGCTTCGTGCACGTTCCGTAATCGACTGTATTGATATCTAAGCTCAGCGAGATCGGGTTTTAGTCCCCTTCGAGCATTATTTAACACGTTATTTTACGCGTTATTTTACACGTTAGTTTTTCAAACGATATATCTTAGGATATAACGTTAGGCCTCTTTATTGGCAATTTACGTTCTAGTCCGTACAGACTGAGAAAGGTGGATTTTGTAGTTCCGCGTTTAGACTCTGTTCAGACCAAAGAATTTACAATATACATATATTATTCTACAATTAAACGCATTTGTTTTATTCAGTCTCCTCTACCGATCATTGGCAGTATCATCCCACTATAGATACATCTTAACCGCTCGAGGTGTATCGACATAGTAAAAATTACGAGCCCCCATACTAACCATCCTGTGGCTCCCGGTGATGCAATAGGCACCGGCAAGTCCACGAAATCTTACCATCCTGTGGCTCCCGGCGATGGAATAGGCGCTGGCAAGTCCACGATTACCTCTACCTTCCTGTGACACCCGGTGATGCAATAGGCACCGGCTCATTCACGCAATTCCTATCTAACGCGGCTCCCGGTGACGAAATAAGCACCGGTCAGTTCGTAACTAACAAACTAATAAATAACCGATCCTCGGCTCCGCAGCCGTGCCCTCTTTGCCCTCGGCTCGTAACAACAAGGTAATAATACAAATTGCGTACCGGCTGTGGGCCTATCGTTTAGACATTGGTTTATATTCATTTAATCATATGTGTAATTATATAGCAGCGTAGATACTATCATTTACTGAATAACGGATGATGTACCTCATATTTCTACAAGTGAGCACCCGGGAATCCCTGTTACTGTGCAAAGACTACGTGAACCTTGACTCAAAAATATATTTGTTTTAAGGGCCCAAAAGAAAATATAAAAAAGATATTTCGCTTCTGAACGATTCAAATTACGACGATCGGCTTTTTGGTTTTTAAAAAAATTGCGCTGGAAAGTAAACCATTTCCACTAAATGTATTCAGGTGGGCACCCGAGTATACCCGGTTATTCACATAATGGTTAAAGGATCTCGAGTACTGTTACAGTATTATTCAGTTCTAAATGCATCGCATCGTTAATATCGCATCGGACAAAACATATAAATGTTAACATCTTTGTTGCACTTTGAAGAATAGAAAATCTTGACATTTTATCTCAATTAGACGTAATAAATTAGTTTGTAACAGATTATCTATGTGTTTAAATACCTGAATACCAAAGGATTAAACGTCAAATGTAGTGTCTTTTTTGTATTTTTAATACACACTCGTACTTGCTACTCGTACTTGCGTGTGTAATTAAGATTGGTATGTTTGGTAAAGATTTTCCTTTTGTAGGGTCAATCATTTTAGATGAAAACGATAAATGTTTTCAAAGGATTTATTTGCAATTTCAATGGAATGGAATGCAGGATTTGCTTGCATTGAATAGCACTGGTTCGTTTAAAGTTTAAATGAATGCGGCATTATTTTTCGTTTGATGAAATCTATACGACAGTAAATTAAATACACTTTATGACTTCGTGCAATTTTATGTAACACATATTGTTACATAAAAGGAAATTTTGTTTGCTATAAATTCCATATACTATGAATTATTTGTTGGTAGTTGATAAAAAATGTAAAAAGAAAATATGCCAAGTTTATTTCCGTGTTACGTATGGAGAATATTTTCCATAAGCCGCTCTCAACGCGTTTTCGAGCTCGCGTCAGTGAAGGGAAAACACCCTAAAATTCTTTCGGTTATCGTAAACAAATAAAGGGGTCCTGAGCACAAGTGGAGATCAGCTGCATCATGACCGAGACGGGCGTGGCCCAACGAATACTCCTAAAATTCCTTATATGGAAAGTTCTAGTGCGTCCCCGCGCATTTTGGGACGATATAAACCCTTCGGTTTCTACCCTCGTTGCTTCAGAGTTACACGGTCACGCGTAGAGTCGCGTCGTGTCACGCTCGTACAGAGTCAGTTATATATCAAGTGATATTGGGCTTAGTGCACCTTTAGAATCCGCTAGTCCGGTTGAAGTTCTTTTGGTATACTCTAATAGCGGCTGTCAGACCCCGCATCGCCAATGCGTCAACACCGTGCATATACTTAGGTAACTTACACACTTTATATAACTTCATCGCGACAGAAACATTTGTATTCATAGTGATACTCAGAATATAAGCTTTAATACGTTCACTTATAAATCGAGTAGATTCGTTAAACCGATCTTTACCCCAACGCACCCACAGATACAACGTAGCCGCTCGAGTTGTATTGAATATTAATTTAGAGTTACGAGGCAAATTAACATTTCCTGCGACTATCCGATCTCGCATCAGGTTCGTTCGCACGCCTTTATCCAAACAAGCAAACTACTCCAACCTAGTGGCTCCCCGATCTCGCATCGGGTTCGCCCGTAAGTCAACCAACCTCCGAACAGCCCCCTGGTCAAGCGCCAGGTTCGTCTGTGAATAATCCAACCTCCTAGAGGCTCCCCGGTTTCGCATCGGGTTCGTCCTCGCTTACAATAATCCTAGCGGCTCCCTGATTTCGCACCAGGTTCGTCCGCGCACCTAACTAACAAACTGATAACCATATTCCTGGGTAATATACCCCTCGCCGGCCTCTCGAGCTGCCTCACAGCCTGGCTCGTAACATCCGTAGTGGACACAATTACGGTTTCTAATTATCGAAACGAGATGTCATTTAATTCTCACAAAGAATAGTTGTTACATTTTCTTGCAACTGGTACTTTACGTACACTTTTAAGCATGCTAATTTTGTACGCGCTCCTCGTCGCACTTTGCGACTCATGTAATAATTCAATACGCACATCTTGCAATTATTGCCATGCTTTTGATCGCGTCTCGCGACGCAATACGATCATTACAGAACTAAGAGTCTTTAAAATTCATGTCAACTTATTGCTTGTCGCAGTAGAAATTAAAAGGATAGCAATGTGCATTGAATGAAAAATGTGCACAAAAGCAAACACTTGATAATTGCACAATAAATTAAGAAACATTATCTTATTACAATTTTTCGTTTGACTTTAGTTAAATTAGGAATCTTCATTGATAGCTTTGCAATTTTGTTAAGGAAATAAGCTTGAAAGTGCAGTACCTTCGCAAAGTTTATTGATCGCAAATGTCGTTACATTCGGATTAGTATAATTTGTTACAGCGTTTAACAAAAAGGTTGAAACATTTCTCCCTAATGCTAGTTTAAAAAAGTCAAAGGGGAAAGATAACGTGAAGTGGTAGCTGTGATTGGAAAATATATCTGGAGCAAAAATTTAACTTGTGATTGGCTTTGAATTCGAACGAAACGAAGGAGCAAAAGCTATCTCGGGAATATGACGGTTGTTCCGAGTTTCAAGGAATTGGCCCCGATTCGCAGAAAGTCTGATTTCCTGCGGCAAGTAACGGCCAACCGCAGCAAAGTAGTTCGTCGCAGATGTTACGAAATGAAAATTTTTACAATCATATTAATAAAAGCAATGAGACATGAAACAGTAAGAAATATATAATTCCTAGTAACAACTTCACTTTCCATATTTTGAAAAATTATACAACGATACCGTTCGAACGGTATATCTGGTCGAACGGAATTATTATCTACAAAAAAGTAAATCCTCCAATATTCCCTCACTTATACGCCTTATCCGACTGAAATGAACGTCATTTTGCTGAAATTTTATACAGAGTTGAATGCCATTGGAGAAAGCCGACTTTCTTCTTGAATAGGGGCCGTGATATTGGCCAATTTCCGTTTCAATGAGGAGCTATCTACAAAAATGTAAATACCTCAATACCTCGTCACGTATACGCTCTATCGTATGCGGCTAACGTGATTTCATGGGAAATTTAATTCAGATGGCAATCAAGTTCGTGGTATAAAACGAATCCAACATACTTTTTTTCCTTTTCAGTTCCTATCCAATTTACTTTCCTACAAATAAATTTAATTTATCCTTTCGGTTTGGATTTCTGAAGATTGGAAATATGTCTGCGCACAAAGCAGTGGAATTTTTGTTAACATCGAGAAGCTGAGCGCATTTAAACATTTGTGTACTCTGTTGAATTAAGTAAGGCATCATTTATATAAATAATTACAATAATGTACCATTATTGCAGAGAACGTTTACGTACGCATTCAGTAAATGGTTCCCGAAATTCCGGAGGTTTGTGAAGAAAAGCACCTACACTGATTAGTTTTCATTAGCTTGTGCATTAATTACCATTAGCTCATTAACCTGAATGTAATAGTTTTGATTATAAAAAGATTTTTGTGAGTATTGTCACACTACGGTCTTTTGACTAAAAAAGGGTATTCCAGTGGGCAACTGTATCCATGCTCCAATAATCTGAGTCTGTGTGACTTATTTCTTTTCCCAAAGATAAAAAAAGTTAATAAGTTAATAAAGAAAGCTGCAATACCAACGTTTGGGAACTGTAGACAATATTCGAAGGGCCGTGCCCAATCAGCTAAAGACACTTTCTATTGAAGATTACCTGCACTGTTCACCCACAGTGCCAATAGTCACTGTGCTGGCAGTGCGTAGATTCCCAAAGGAACTACATCGACCGAGATCAAATTAATTTAATACAATGAATACAAATACATATTTCTGCACTGTCAGTATTGTTGCTTTTCTGACAGGCTACATATAGGTGCATGTGGCCTATGTATCGAAAGGGTTAACCGCAACAAAGAGAAATAGATGTAGGTTTTCGTCCAACGGTGTTATCGCTCATTTGGTGGAACCGAGGCATAGCTAAAAAATCCTGATCTGAATACGTTTTGTGAAATATTATAACTTTGTAACATCATCACGTTCAAACTCCCTATTACTGCAACATAACATCTTGAATTAGAGTAAAAATATTATAATAACGTAACTTAGTTAGTACCATAAATTAAAATGAATTAAATCGAAATAAAAATTGAATGAATTAAAATGAGATGGGCCGTAATATGAACTCCGACTTTTAGTTTAGATTTTTTACAAATCAGTAATATACATATGTTGAATCACTAGGTAGTTGGTGCTTATGTAAATATTCTTGCACAATATTTTTATAAAAAATAAGTAAAGAAATGAAATATGAACGGCCAAGATATATCTTCACTTTACATACATAAATAATATGTATCTTTCCCAGTGTACATTCGAGAATCTAGAATCTAGATCATAAAGCTTAATTGCTAAGCGAAACCGATTTGTAGTGTACGCGGTGTTGGATGACCAGCCCTTGAGTCACCGATAATATGTAAGGCCCGCGGATCCTGGCTTAGTCAGAGTCAATATTATGCACCAAGGTAGTAGTCAGCGATATGACTACTGCCAAGGGCCAGACTCCGCGTTGGCTAAAACGACACAACAAGGGCTAAGGTCAACCTTCCCCCCTAAACCTCATAATATATATAGTGGCGGAATACCAATTGTACTTAGAATAGTTTTGGACACGACGCATACCATCACTCTGTCGCGCAAACTCGTCACGGTATTCTTATATAAAACCTCTCTGCAAAAGTAATTGTTGCACACGATTTCGTTTACCCCGGAATCCAACAGCGGTTTAGAAAACTATTTTAATATACATATTATGAGTTTAATTGCAATCAATAAACCTCTAAATAACAGGCGTGATATACTTTCTACATACACCCTGCACATATTTTGCTTGTTTGTATGGCATGTTAAATGCATATATCCAAGAATTTAATCCACCGAAATAGCAAATAGGAATAGAAAAGAATATAATATAAATATGAATGTATTAGTTCTCGTTAACACTAGGTTTAATCGTTAACACTAGGAAATACAAAGGTTAGTGAAGATCCGTGAGTATTATATAATTAAAGTAATTACATTTCATTTCGAAATTAAGTGAATTAATTTTTTAAAGAAAACGCTCATTTCCATTGGCTATTGTTAATCGTAGGGAAGTCAGTAAAAATAAGTGTTCAAACTTGTCCGTAAACCTAGTGTTAAGGTTAATTAATTTTATCTCGTTTTAAATCCAATGTCCGTCAGTCGCCCAGGCTCGGGTTTAACGACTCGATATCGTGAAATTCAGGTGCTCGACGGGACGTCATATTAATTGCGAATTGTTTACGTTCAATAGACCCAGTTCCTGCTTGATATAAGGCTTTTTAAATATATTGCTCCAATTAATTGACGAGAATTTAATAAATATCTAGAAGTGCCAGTGTATCGATAAAGCCATTGAAGAAATCAACAATTGCAGTTAACTGTCATACATGCTATTTCCATCATATTATTAGATTATCCCACGAATAAAGCGGATCTATTTGGATTAGGTCTCAAACAACATAGATCGTTCCGATTGTAACAGTAGGATGTGCGATCTGTCGCATTACAAATATGTACTGCGTGCATATTTATATAAAATGTTCTAACATGGAGTATGCTGTACGAGTAATAGAACGTTCAGGCGTTCGGATAGTACAGAGTTTGGATAACGCGTGTTCGGATAATGGAGATTCTACTGTGATATAGTGCAAAAATTCCCTGAAAGTGTTCTATAACAGTTTCGTTATAACACGGAGTAGTAAACCCTTGAATGCAACCGATGTTTTATAGTACTATTTCATAGAAGCTTCAATGGACTTTATAGAAGATTCTACATATATGCATAGCGAAAGCGTTATACGCGTACCTTCTTCTTTAGGAAAACAAATTCAGTAGGTATTTTTTTTTTTTAACAGCTGACGGCAGTTGCACAAACACGTTGATATAATACGGTACCCTGAGACCAAATTTTCATAAAACGGGGTACGAATGAATCTTCAGTACAATTGACGTACCACTTTGGCCGGGGCCATATTTTTAAAAATTTTCAACCTAATTGTTTCTTCTCTTTTTTTTTTATAAAACTGTGGGGGCACTTCCCACATACACCGCTAGGGACGAGCGCGACGATCCGGGCCCCGAAGGTGGTTGTATAGGTCCCCGCGACTATACATATATATAACCTCCGACCATTCCCCACTATCTCTGTGTCTAACAATAAGGCAGGGCCTGCTAGCACGCCTTACTGACAAGTCTGCTAGCAGGCCTAGGACGAAACGCAACCTTCTTCCTTCCTTTCTTTTTCCGTCGCTTCTTCTTTCACCATCATACCAACCGATACACGAAGCTCCCACAAAACCATACACTATAATATATATCATGTTAGACTAGACTTTGAATAGACCTTGCAATTACATTAAAATCGAATTTTTGTGTGAAAAATACCATGGTGTCTTTTCATAATCGAGGAAATTTTTAAGTATCTCCATCAAGCCACAAATTGCATAGCTACTTTGACGCTATCTTATGGATTTAATACCGCTGTGAAAAAACATTTAAAACATCATAAGGCGTCATGACGCGGTGATTAGATGGTCAATATGATAACCATGAACATCGTCAGAGTTTACTTCACGTCTAATTCAACCTTACCGCAATAAACCGACCGTGTTGCTATTGACACCTGGACCAAACGCACTCATGGGAACAATATCAGTTTATCGTTAAGATCTATTACTAATCCCAACGAATCGTTCATCTCCTTAAGCGTGAGCGCTATTATGGCTGTATCCACACCAAACCCCAAGGGAACCACTATGGTTTACGCGCTGAAATCTTGTGATAGAAAAATGCTTCAGCTGAGCCCTTTCGTTGTCCAGCGAGAAATAGGTAAATGGACGAATCGATGCCATTGTGCAGACTGGGAAAATCCACGCAACTAGTGCGAAAATTGTAGATCAACACTTTTGACAGATATGTACTGCTGTCGTATTTGCCAATAGAGCACGTGTTCTCTCTAGAAATAGAAATGATTTACACTCGACAAGCGAAGAACTTCCCTAGAAGCATACGTGCAAGACGCAAACTGGCATACAGATCATTAAAACGGGGATTCCAACCCACGTAACAGAAAACGTACAAAATTGGCGGAAAAAGAATGAAAGAACTGAAAAAGCGAGACCGAATTCACAGAGGAAACATGTAGATCATAAAAACGCGAAAAATTATCCACTTAAATTAAATTAAATTAAAAAAAAAAAAAACATTGCTATGCACGGCATAGTAGGATGGTACTGCAACGAACTTAACATAGGTAACAGAATTTAATTACTAGAAACATTACCATAAGAATGCAAACGTACAATGTTGGAAACTGATTATTGCCTCCAAATTTACACAGAATGCGCTGCACGAAGTCGCATAACGAAATTCATATCTTTTCCAGTTGATTGCTGGAAAAATATGCATATTTGTCAGTATCGCCTGTCGCGTGAGTTAATGCAGTCTCACACCAAACAAGTATTTTTTGCAAGCAAATAATCATAACCTACCAGCTCCTGGAGCTTCACCTACGACTCCTGAGCATCGATGAAATTTTCGTATATGCTATCTTACGGAGCATAAAAAAACAAATACCTTGACCTTTTACACTTTTTATATCTCAGTTATCCTTTACCATTATCTGCTTTCACCTCACATTCGGGAACCATTTTTACTCCCTAAACACGAACATCAAGCCGTCAAAAATAAAGGTCGAACATTTATTGATCCTTTAGCCTCGTGCAAAGTTTCAAATTGAAAGTTATTGCTTGGGGCTTGGATGATGTGCCAGAATGTACAAAGAATTACAAATGCACCTTGTTGGATAAAATAGCGACCGGACAACTTACAACTCAACTGGGAACGGAATTGGAATTAGATAGAACGCAAATTTCATTGCGAACGAGGTCGAACAACTGTGTGTCCTATATGTATAATGTCCTAGTAGCTGATTAAAAAAATACAAGCTATTTTTATTAGACAGAAACGTGACAGTTGTGCAGACCTTGTGAAATTTTCGGGCGGGTACAGATATGCATATGGTACAGTATAGAATCTACACGAATAGGGATTGAAGCAAAACATACCTATTACTTCTATTCACAACTTTTAGGATAATAGAAAACAGAGGGAAAAAATGAATAACACTATACTACATGTACACATAGGAGAAGGGGGATATCCCAAGGGTATAATATTGCAGGTCTAAGATTCTTTTTAGTAGCTATAAACAATAACAATTCAGTAGCCATAGAGAATATCAGGGAATCTATAAAGAAACTTTTATGCGTAGGTACGTTGATGGCGAAAAGTTTCCGACCAGTTCGATATATGTATGTTTAGAATAGATTAGTAAGTCAACGAATATAAAATGAAAAGTTTGCATGGCTTTCAAGAATCACAAAACCTTCCAAAAATGATTATACGACGCCTTTATTGGTAATAATAAGAAGATAAAGTTATGCAGTGCTTTTGTTAAAAACTATGCCTCTGGATCTTTTCAGTTTTCGAGTTACTTGTATGTACTTTGTCAATTAATTTCTTTATTGTGGAATATCCTGTCAAGCATTTCGAAAAAACATCCCAGAGATCCTTATTTGACATTGGATAACGTTCTCTAACCTTCCTGCCGCGCCGGGGTGATCCCAGAGCAAAGCAATGGGGTTTAGATCCAGCGAACCGAGCTGGCCATCTCTTATCAATTAGTAATCCTTCCTATATTTCTTTTGGAAATCCTTGACATTTGAACGTACGCTTGGAGTCATCCTCTACCAGCACGAATCCATGTCAAACATCAGTTACAACTTTCAGAACATTGCAGGAGCAACGAACACTCGGACTAAAATCGCTCAAGCAAATCTCAACCCATCAAGATTGGGTCTTCGACTACACGTAGCTCTCATTTTTGACAATAAACTGTTAGAGAAACAACACATAAGAGGAGTGAGCATAAAGTACCAATTTTGTTGTCAGGTATTATTGATCTACATTAATCCTGTTGGATTCCCGGGTAAACGAAATCGTGTGCAACAATTACTTTTGCAAAGAGGTTTGATATAAGAATACCGTGACGAGTTTGCGCGACAGAGTGATGGTATGCGTCGTGTCCAAAACTATTCTAAGTACAATTGGTATTCCGCCACTATATATATTATGAGTTTTAGGGGGAAAGGATGACCTTAGCCCTTGTTGTGTCGCCTTAGCCAACGCGGAGTCTGGCCCTTGGCAGTAGTCATATCGCTGACTACTACCTTGGTGCATAATATTGACTCTGACTAGGCCAGGATCCGCGGGCCTTAGATATTATCGGTGACTCAAGGGCTGGTCATCCAACGATCCCATTCTACTTTCCCATTAACTTCAACAGTATGCAATAGTTTATAACTACAAAACATGAATATAATTGCATATGTTTAGTCAATTTCGTATCACAGTGTCTGATGGAATATTTTTTGCCACGGGTGATATGTACACATGATATGTAGGAGTCCAAAAAAATTAAAGGTCAGACACTCGAGATTCGATTCAGATTTGCACCCACTGGTCAGTCGAACCACGTCTTGTTACTTCTTGCTGTTACACCCAGGCCTCGATCCCACGTGTATTATAAAGTATTTATTGCACCCTAAATATGGCGCGAATAGGGAAATATGTACTAAATATGAATATGAATTTCCATCGAACATTAATTGGATGAAGTAATATACACGTGATAAAACTAACTACATGCGTCTCATCAATGGGATACAATAAATTCATGCAACATGATGCAGATCGTTCAATATAAGACCTGCTAAATGTACTGCAATTTAAAAGTTGTAACCTACAAGATGTAATACATGATGCCGAATACTAGAACCCTGGATGCAGTTACTTTTATTATTTGTATTTCTTGCCCTCTATTATTTCGGTGCGCTTGATCGGTTAATCTTAGGCCATGGACGATCAATTGCTGTTCATATTTTTATTGAAACATTTTATGTACAAAAATTTCATGGCCGCAATTATTAAGAAATTATAACATAAATTACCTAGAATACCAAAGACAGACTCAATGACTGCGAGCACTTTTCGAGAGAAATATTGCTCCTACAGTCTGCTATTTTGTTAATTACAGAATTGCCACTGTGGCGTGAATGTTTATGCATTCTTTACATATCCAACAGCGCTGGAGTTAAAAATACTTAATTCTCCATGAAACTAATGAAAAAACCCATTGAATATTACTAATGGGCACGGTATTTAACAGTATTTAACAGGAATGTTCGTGCAAAATATGACTATAACTCATATAAAACCACATCCAGATCATTCGAATTTTGATATGATTTGTATAAACGTTATACGATAAGAAATTACCCACCAAACCAAAAGGTACATGAATCCCTTGGAGCCGAGATTAAATGCTGCGTGATAAAATACAACATTGCAGACACTAATATTTCAACGTAAAGCTGTGCAGCTTATCTAAGATCTCACAAACGTGTAATTGTCATAAAAAAAATTGCTATCGACTAATCAACAAATATGGAGGCCACTTTTCACGAACGTCATCACTAATACGTTAATAAATGCGTATGTGAGCTTTACAGATGGATCAAGCATATTGGCGGAAACAGCTTTCACCATTCTTTGGAGTAGTACCTAAAATTGTATAAAGTCCGGCTAATAGACTAGAATACGGGCATTGAAGCGTACAACAAGATTATAATGTAGAATTTACAACGGAGTACAAAACACAATGACTAAACAAAAAATAATTCTCTACCGAAAAAAGAACTCTCTACCGACCATTGCAATAGAAAGCTCTGCAACAGTCGATCCACTCATACCGAAGGGTGAATTCAATGATCGAAGAATTGCCCATAGTCAAACAGAAACATATTGTATGCATGCGAATACGAAGCCACGTAAGAATCAAAGACAACGAAATCGTTGATAAGGACGCAAAAATAATGAGAAAGGATGTATGCGCAAATATTATCCTTATGAGATCAGCAGAGTTAAAAAGACATACTCCCGCTCATAAGTCAGACGGCAGGTAATATAATTTAATAAAATGTCTAGAAAAGTATTGGAATCGTTACCATGTTTAACAGAAAACACTGTTTCTTTACACAATACCTATGTGGCCAATAAAAAAAGCACGTGTAATAGCTTGTGCAAAACCTTATCAAGAAAGTTAATAATAATTAGATTTTGATTTCATCCACTAATAATGTCGACATACTAAAAATTGATTCTTTTTACAATTTCTTTTCCATTCTTCTTTTGTAGAACATTCCGCAGCCTGGTTTTAAATTCATCCACAACTATTTTCCACCACTTTAATTATGTTTTTCATTGTTTAAAAGATTACAACTGCTAAAGATTATGTTTGCATCCACGAAACTAATGTTAAACGCAAATGTATTTGTAAATATACGCAGCAATAGAACTGTATGAAATTTCAATAAAAAAAGAATAGCCACTCGCTAAAAATAACCTACTGAGAGTAAAACTTTCTGTTATGAAACGGGAAACTCCATCTCAAATGAACCAACGAAATAGCGTCATATGACATCATTAAAATTGGAGACGATATTATCGTGCACCTATAGAGGGTGAGACACGTAGAACAGGACATCTAAAAATCTCTGTCACGGTTGAAGAAAAGGAAACACGCAAAGGAGGAAAGTTATATTGTTCAAGAGGGCAAATATGTTGATACCGATAAAACTCCTGATTGACATTGTTGCAGGGTCTTTTAAAGATCATCGATGCAGTTTAAATGGAACTATACATATAATATATCCTTGACTTCAGTCTGTAATAGCTTGAGTCCAGGATTCTGTGTTTGATCATCGGGAATATTAACACGCAAAAGTATTCCGAGAACGTCAGGTTTCAATCATGCCCATAACGCGTGTGCAATTAGTGAAAGATGATCTCTAAATGTACATATACAGAAACTGTGCCACAGCTGTGGCAAATGGTACATTATACTGCATAAAATCTTCAAATTTAATTATCTTGAGAAAAAGTTTCGGATGAAAAAATTTATTCTACGTTTTAAACTACTTTTTGCATAAAGAATGGTATAGTATAGAGCAGGGGTCGGTAAACTACGGCCCTCGGGCCAAATCCGGCCCCACGTGCAGTCTGTTTTTAATCCGCCCGCGGGTTAATATTGTTTTTTTGCATGAAAAAATTAAAAATAAAGCAAATTACGCGCTGTAACGCAACGGCCGATAGTTGAGCTGAGAATAATGAAGTATGTAAAATCGCAATACAGATCATTATTAACATATGACCACTTGCAAACAACTTTTAATGGTAGCAAGTACTAACTTCAAACTCCAGTATGATGAAATATAATCTCAGAAAAACGCAATTACATTCATTGCATTAGCACAAAATTTAACCAGTTCTGTAATACGTTTATTAATAAATGGAAATATTTTATTCGTTTTTTTTTGTTTTAAATGTCAGCATGTGTATAAATATTGTGTAAAAATGTCACTTCCTAATAAAAAAATTTTGAACCTGTTTCTTTTTGTTGCTCTATGAGTTCATGTTAATGCTCTCTCTCTGTTAATGCCCCCTAAAATGTAATGAATCATTACATGAATAAAATGTAAAATCATACCTTGTAGATTGTAGATGGAAGGGGCTTCCATTCTATTTCCAAAATATACCTTTGCATATGTATAGAACATTGTGAAATACGTTCTCAGAGTTTTGTTCTTTGTTTTTAATCAAACGTTAGACATTGCTTGCGCTATTTTCTGTATTCTGCAAGTCTGGAACCCTCAATATAAACAGCATTTATGGAATACAGCTACAAAATGTTAAATGAAAAAAAACGGAAAATATGTATAGTTTATTTTACTTTTTAATAATTGGAAGAAATAATTATCTACTTTACAGGTCACCTTGTGTATTAGATATTATTCCCCTGCTGTAACTTGTGAAAGCGGAAACACACGATATGAACAGTAAATTAAGGCACAATACGGTAAATAAAAAATAACGGTGGGAAAGAATTACTTACAACTATTTCCCTGTTTTAAATAAAACTACTTAAGAATACATGCTGCAGACAAGTTGCTTACAGTATTCCGTTACAATTGTATATAAAAATTGACCTAAACGTGTCGTGAATTTGATACACCAAATATCTCATTTTTAAAAGAAAATCAGTAATCTACAATTTATTGGCTACACAAGTATGTGTGATTTTGAAGAACAGTATAAATAAACTTTTTTTATATCATACACAACTGAAGGAGCGTCGTAGAAAATTTTCCATCCCTTGAGAAGCCGTGGATTGGTATGGACAATAATGTCGCCTTCTTTGCCCAATAATTTTCTGTTTTCTATTTTAACTGTTTTACAAGTGCTGTCTGGACCGCATCCTATTTCAGCACATTTCTTCTTCTCCCTTGACTGAAGTCGTTTTAAAGCAACGCATTTTTTAAAGAATGGAACGAAATTATTCGTAAATTGCAGGAAAGCTGTTAACTCTTCCGGAAGAAATGTTCAGCCCTGTATTACTACACTACTTCGAAGTACAAATAATCAAGCCGTATTGATGCATAAACATCATGTTTTAAGGGCCATTATAAAATCGTTTAGAATAAACAGTTTATGTAAACAGTTCTCGGAACAGAACAACTTTTTTTTTATATGATGCACAGGGTGATCCATGTAATGGAGACTATCTGCACCTGTTTTTTGATTGCAGTTAGAAAAAGTTTCTGGAGGAAAAATTTGGTTCAAAGATTATCTTTTTTCGTAATTTTATTTAAGATATACGTATGAATATTTTACACTTGCTTCATTTTTGTGAAGTTCTCTTGTTGGATTCCGGGGTAAACGAAATCGTGTGCAACAATTACTTCTGCAAAGAGGTTTTATATAAAAATACCGTGACGAGTTTGCGCGACAGAGTCCAAAACTATTCTAAGTACAATTGGTAGTCCGCTACTATATATATTAAGAGTTTTAGGGGGGAAGGCTGACCTTAGCCCTTGTTGTGTCTCTGGCCCTTGGCAGCAGTCATATCGCTGACTACTACCTTGGTGCATAATATTGACTCTGACTACGCCAGGATCCGCGGGCCTTACATATTATCGGTGACTCAAGGGCTGGTCATCCAACACTCGTTAAACCATTTAACCTTTGCTCCAACTGTAGGGAATCGATAGGTAGGCGCGATGGGAAAGAGCACCAAATGCAACGGTTTCGGTTGCGTTCTTACCTTCACTTGTTTTTCGTAAACAAAGTTAGTTATACATATACCGCAGAACAAGCAGGGAAGTTACACGTGACAATAGTTACATATACATACTCATTATATCAAAGTTCTTTGTGCGATAGGTACAATGCAAATCGTTTTACATCATTGTAAACAGCATTGGTATTTAATAAATTGATGGATAGGCATAAAAACAACGGTCATTACACCCTTTCCGTACCGAACACCAACATTTTTTGTTAATTACAATAAGCTAAGAGTTACGACTTGTTCCAGCTAGTATCCTACCACTTTGCATGTTAGTAACTCAGAGACGTCAAGACGACAATTAAAGACTCGTAACAGCATTAAAAAATCGTCGCGTGACCACAGATACAATTGACTCCACGCGACCATATTATTCTAAAAGGAGCATACCTCAAGAATCATACAAAGTTCTTAATCTTATCACTCTGTTGATTTCCAAATCTCTTCAAACCTCAACTAAATATTTCGCGTTATCGTGATTTACAAAATAATAATTTCAACTATAGGTAGTGTCAACTTAATTTCCGGTAAACGTTTCCTACCTAATGTTTTTTTAGTTGCAAAATTTATTGTTAATTCGACATACAATTAAATTATTTACTATAATATTACTTGAAGGCTTGACTAAAAATGTTTTTGTTCATTTATATCATTTTAATTATTTTTCTTACATCTTTTCATTGGTAGTGAACAAAATTGTGGTAAATGGTCACTTACAGTTAGTACAAAATCTGGCGTATACCAACGTAAATCGAATAAAGATCGAAGAAATTACATCAGTGTGTGGTAGATGCAGAACCTGCATGCGTGGAACCAAACGATTACAGTTTATACGCGGTTGCCTAATTAGTGGTCTTGTCCACTACCTCGAGGAAAGTTTGAGTTAGTCACACCCTTGGAGAGGAGGACCACAAGGGTAATCTTCGTGATGGCCCCGAATAGTGTACGTCATGCCAGACCATAAATTGTAATCAAACGAGATATTTACACTAGCACGTAGAGATAATATACATGTACATAATTTATATACATTAACGGCTCTTCATTTCTGCAAACCTGTTACTAAATTTTAGCATTCTAACCCCTTGATAGAAACAAGATTGACCGGGTGTTAACAAATAAAAGAAAAATCGAAATATCAAGAATGTGCGGTAAAGTTTGAAACGAATATGTATTATCAAATGCGAATTAAGTTTTGATATACATAATAATATGTAAGAGGTACTTCGCTTTCGAATGTTTAGCGATAGACTAGCTTCATGAAATTCTTTAAGGCCTCCTAATATACTCGGACGTAAGAAAACTGCAGCAACGAGTTTTTTCAGTTCAGCATCCAGAACGGAGGGGAATTTAATTACATGTGCATCATTGTACGTCTGTTTTCGCATGCGCAGTGTAACTCGCGACACACATTGAACGGTTCCTTTCTTGAACGAGGAATAAGGGTGGCACGTGGGTACCTGACATTCGTTCTGTCTGTCTGGAGTTGAGGACCTAGACCAACGAGCAATATAGATGGGATAATTGCAGATAATTTGCGGCGTCGATTGCTATGCGTTCTCCACTTCAGCCACCCTTCTCTCGTCAGCCACATCCGTCCCCTCGTTCTCCAATTATCGTTCCCCTTGCTTCCTACCTCGTCTTTTCGACACTCGAGTTTGCCTCATTTTGCTCGTCGAGAAGGAACAGCTTTTTGCTCGCAACTCCGAAACCTGGCGATCGCGCGAATCATTTACATGCAGCTATAACTTATAATCTTGCGGACTACTAGCGCCATTGTTTTTGCCGGCTGCGCGCTCACGAACTCTCGTCGCCAGTTGTACTTCTTTGCCCTTTTCGTACCAGTGATTTTTGCGCTCGGGTAATTTACTAGTTTTTTATCCGCAGTTTGAATAAATACACTTGTGCCTCGTTACATGTTGGGCGTTGCTTGAATTCTGCACGCCGGAAAGAATGGAGAACTTACGAATAATATGCAAGGCTACCCCTTCGTTGCAATGCTTTTCCGGTCTCTGATTATTTGATACAAATGTATACTAGTCTCTTGCTCGATCGAAACATTGCACAATTATATTATATCTTCGTTTGTATTTAAGGACCACTGTTTTATACAGATAACGCCAGAACACTAAAATTATTTAAAACAGCATGAGCGCGATGTATTTTAAGCTAAATTTTTTGCCTAAACGAAATAAAAAAAATAATAAATGGAAAATGTTCCTTTGGAAAAAACGAATTCCAAATATCAATAAAACGAAAAATACTGAAGTGGAACTGATTTAAAAAATTATATGCATATATGTCTATCGAAATATCGATTTAAACTGTATGCCTCTCGTAAATGCGTCAGATTTGTATGTGCGACTGAAATGTATTTCGAACAGAAGAGCAGAGTTATAGGTGTATGCAGGCAGTGCTTGGTTCTAGTATACACGGAGCCAGGCTTTGAGCGAAAAGCTTGTGTCCTTTAAAAATGTGCAGGATCAGCCAGGATTCAGAATGAAATGGAGAATGAGAGACAGAGGGGGAAAATGTATTAAAGTACTACAATACGAGGATATACGCGTGCATGTCATAATAATGCTTGCTCACCGTATATTAAGATTACTTTTAAAAAAAGAATAAGATAAGGGAACGCCGTTGAATAATTTTATTTATTAATTATAACCTGCGGATTAATTTTCCATTCGTTTATGAATATAAAAGTACCTACACCTTTTTTTTTATTCCTGAAACTCGAACTTGCATTCCCATAGAATTTACACAAAATAATCCTAACATTGTAAACCGTATTAAGCAAGTCTGGTATCTACAATGCAATACCGTACTATTCATTATGTGGGTAAAACCCAAGTTTAGATTAACTCGAGTTTACTGAAAAATTTACTATTTAAGAAATAATATAATTACAACATTTTAATGCAATAATGTATTAAATGTGTTTAAATGTTCCATAATATATTAAAATAGTATTCATTGTTTGACAAATATAATTTGTTGAACTATAGAGACCCTCCTACAGAGATTTTCAAATTGATAGATTAATCATAATTCCAGCAAGTTGCCTTGAGTAATTTTAAACTTCGCAAACTAATATACCATAAATAACGTTTTCAAGTAAATGAGATATTTCCTACATTCAGAAGTATGAGCTAACAAAATTTTGTATCAGACGTGTTTCTCCAAATATTAAAGTTTTCATATTCGAAATTAACAGTTGTTGTTGGATTCCGGGGTAAACGAAATCGTGTGCAACAATTACTTTTGCAAAGAGGTTTTATATAAGAATACCGTGACGAGTTTGCGCGACAGAGTGATGGTATGCGTCGTGTCCAAAACTATTCTAAGTACAATTGCTATTCCGCCACTATATATATATATATATATATTATGAGTTTTAGGGGGGAATGCTGAACTTACAATTAGCCCTTGTTGTGTCGCCTTAGCCAACGCGGAGTCTGGCCCTTGGCAGTAGTCATATCGCTGACTACTACCTTGGTGCATAATATTGACTCTGATTAGGCCAGGATCCGCGGGCCTTACATATTATCGGTGACTCAAGGGCTGGTCATCCAACATTGTGACCAACAATCTGTAATCCATAAAAAATATCTTATGATAAATATTTCGTTCAATTGTGAAAAGCATGCTCATGCTCACAACAATTAAACTAAAAGTAATGAGTATTGAAGAAAACTATAACCTCGCTAGAGTACTGTAATTTTAACATACATCGTCCTTCTAAAAATCGCTGCACATCTTTCAACCGTCAAGTACCGAGGACCTACACTGAAAGAACTGAAATATTGCCATCCAAAATACAAGTTTAGTGTTTGAAAAGCTGCAAGATGGTCACCATATGATCGATAACACGGGCAACTGAGTTTAATACAAAGTTGGAACACCCAAAGCTCCGAAGGAAAATATTGCTGAATGAAATAGCACCAAACATATCAAAGTTCTGAAAAAAAGAAATCAGTGAGCGTACAATCTGTCGCGGTTTCCTTAAGAAGCAAAACTTTACTACTCGGATTTGATCTTGGGAATGGCTGGATGAAATTGGCCATAAGCACACCGAAGTCCCTCCCAGCGGTGGACGAGCAAGAGTGCGACTTATCGAAACTCTTTCGAAACTTTTGCGAGAGGTCTTTTCCTCGGCTCATCACTTCAGCTTCCCACCCTTATTGACTTTAAGTCCGCCATTTGGAAGCTCTCCGTTACCTCCCGCGCTTACAACAATCTGTCACGTTCCTCCATCTGTGTGAATGTATCGATCTAATAACTCGAAGCCCTAATGAGTTGACCCGATGCTAAATACATCGGTACACATATTCCGACTCAAACCTCGTACTATTGTCCCTTGTCTTCTGTTTCAAGAAGGTATTCCGCTGTCAACCTTTGGAGAAACCCACGTCTTGTACTCTCGCGATGGATACGGTTTAACAAAATTGATGTGCAAAACCCTATACTGAACACCAGAAATTAACGAAGCTATGATTGTTTGGAGGAAGCTAGTATCAGTGGTATTTGTTACCGGTAAATAAAATTTTGAACGCGGTCCTCAAAATTGTGTCCATGATCACTCATACATCTACTGGACCGATTGGTTCCAAGTTCGAGGAGCACCTTCGGTGTATTAATGACTATACCCGTACTAGAACCAAATCAAAATTTGTATTTCTACCTTTTTAAGCCCCCTGAAGATAAAAAAAAAAGCGTGAAAAATCGCTAAAATAACTTGAAAGTATCGCTATTTTTTTTACGTATCGCCTTTATTTGTTCTTGTTCATATTATAGTCAAATACATTACAATAAGTGAGGATTTTAAATAATACTAACTGATTGGGAGCAAGAATCTTATTGTTCTTTTGATTTTGTTCAAGGTCATGCGGTGTCACCAATTTCGATTTTCCCTCAACAACAAAAATTATAAACGTCACTAAAATATCTATAAATATTCCGTGAAATTTTTACTGCAAAAAGCATTGTAGTTTTTTTCGGAAAAAGTTTCCAAAACAGCATTAAAAGACGCGACCCACACTAGAATAAGTAATTATGCTCCCTTCATCGTGAAACTCTGCCTCAATTTTCTATGTCCACATACTGCTTCCACGTTATATTTATTTCTGCGCGGTTTTAAAAACGATTAGCCCTGCCCCTTGAGACTCCGGTCATTACAGTGGAAACTATTATATTAATATGAATTAAAAATTTTCATTACACCTTTGCGCAGCATTCTTTAAACTTCGTTTCAACTGCATCGCACAAGTGGAGTTTACTTAAATTATACATTAAATGCTGCGACATGAAATTTTATTATTCGTCAGTGTTTTTATAGTAAGTTGGTATGGCGCAGCAAGTAGCTATAAAACAGAACTGTAATAAATATATTACAGTATTACAGTACAAATATATTACAGTGTAATAACACGGACTAAAAAAAATGGTAGCAAAATATTTGCATATTATCTATATTATATTACTCTATCGAAATATTAAATGTTCCATCGTGTTAAAACGAAGAAACCGAATATTCTAAGCATTTAGTACCTACGCGTCGTTTAAACAATTTAACCGTATTAAAATTTTAACGAAGAAGCCCAAAGCTATGAAAATAGTAAATACCAAAATGAAGCGAATCAGAAATAAACCATTACGACAACTTACATATTTTTGTACTTTAATAATTATTAACATTATATTGAAATTCAAACTCTTGGAAATCCAACTATTGTAACCATACTTTAAATTGCTGTAAAGGGCCACAGAATGAATTTAGCAATAGTATTCTACTGCTTAGGAATATTGGTACGATTTGAACTGTTATATAATCTGTATCGTGATATTATGCCGCGTCAGGATTTTGAAAGGTCGACATTAAGCATTTCTGTGAAACCCGTGGCCGTGGCACCCTATGTCGTTGAAAGGTCACACTTTTACACGGTCATCCTCTTTGCCAGGATCCCTTATATCCTCTGGGGTTTCTTATAAATTAAATTGAATCAATATAATTCGAGGACACGACCAAGCACATCTACACGCATCCTCTAGGAAATGTTACGTTATCTCAGCGCTTCTCAACCCCCTTGACCCTTGTACCTATTACAAAATGTATTTCTTCAAGAAAATCGCATCGTTCCGCACTCCGTCAGCTGTTGGATAAAAATGTGATAACATTCATAGAGAAATTAGTAGCCTACTAGACCCGGCAATCGGTGAACTGCACTTCAGGCGCATATTAAATTAGCCTGAGATCGGATAATTAAAACGATATATCCTCTTATACGATTAAATCCAACTTCTTACGCAGCATAAGAATATAATGAGAAAAATATGTGCTACTGCTTAAGACGCATAAAACGAATCCAGTTGCTTCTAGAAAAAATATACTTTCGAAGCTTTCATGATTGATACCAATAAACTTTTGCTTATGACAGTTTTTGCTTTATCAAATGAGCTTAATTTATTAATAATTTATCAAATTATCATATATCGTGACCTGTGGTATATAACATTTTCTGTCATTATACTATTGATTTCTTAAACAAATTTCTTAAAATTTTACCTAATTACAAGGTGGAGTATCCATGAACGATATAGCCTGCGTATCTACCATAATTACTGTGTGTTGCGTATAATTGTAAAACATTGCTGGAGAGATCCCCTGTTGAGAACCACTGTGCTAGAATGAAAACGTGGATGCGTGAGGTTGATACGCGTACAGGTAGATGTATCGGTCCCCCTCGTAGTGAATTAAATAGACCATGCCTGGCCCAATCCCTAGCTTATTGGATCTCTCTCCCTCGGAAAGTGGCCAGAGTTTCACTTACTGCCCTTCTGGCCTCTCTCGAGGGCATTGCGTTGATAGCCACATCACTATCCCTCGGCGTAGCCGTGGTAACGTTTCTATTACGTAGGCACGATGACTTCCTAATTATCATTTCACAGATATTGTGATACCGAGAGCTTATCAGGTTATTTTAAGCGAAAGAGCAGGGAATGAAATAATCTAGGCAATCGGCTTTGCGATATCGAGTCAATTTTTTCTGTTCGTTAAGATGTGCTTATGGATGAATCTAAGTTGAATTGTTAAGTTTTGGCGAGCAAAGAAAGAAACGCTGATCAACGTTTCTATAGATTTGGAGATTATCAGAAAATATATTTGATCCGAAATGGTTATTTTCACAACTCGATAATCATTTAAATTAACGTCACAAAAAGTATTCCCATATTACTAATGCAAATTAAATTTGAAACGTGCACACTGGTGTTTGATGTTTGACTAAGCAACCGTTTTGAAAGTGCTTGATTTCTCGGCCATTACAACATTGTACCATTTATTCCATTTATCATAACACTTCACTATAATATAACAGCTATACTATACTATATACTATGTACTATAAGATACACTATACTATAATATAAACGGTATAAAACTTGCAATGGTCATATGGAACGAAAAAGAAGCTTCAAAAATCTTCCATGCAAGTAAAATATGATTGTGAAAATTGAAAACCAGGCCCATTTTTTTTAATAATATTATAGTACGTTATACATATTCAATATATCTGATCTACGAATATATGAACAATTATTTCAATCATTCGTAATAATGAAACGCTCGTTATAACCATTGGAGAATATTTCGTAAACATTCAAATGGTGGAAGGTTGACGGAAGAGTTCTTTTAAAAAAACTGATATTCGTTTAGCATCTAATATAGAATTAAAAATATGACGACCAAAAAAATTTATTTTATTACATTTTTGTTATCTCAACCTAATACTCCTTTTTACCCTTCAAGCTTCGCCTTTGTCTATTCGCCTTCTTTTTGTACGGCATGACGAGAGGATTGTGCAAATGGAATGCAAATGGAATAGCAAACTAATATTGCAAACTGAAATAAGTTTCAAATGTATTCTAACCTATGAAGAAATAATGTATGATTACGACGACACATTTTCCAATGGACTTATAATTTTAAAGAAACTATAAATAGTTTCTATTTATCTTCTTAAAGTTGAACAAATTTCATACATACCTGACTGCCAATTTTTCCATAATTCTACGTTGAGTATGCATGTAACCACCAGAAAGTCTTATTGGCTAAATCTATTGCTATTCATTAGGCTTCACAAACAATTTAATCGTCTGTGAATAAGTAGTTTTAGCAGGAGAATGAACTAATATCATATGATATTTTACCTATTCTCTAATTTCTGTCCAATTTTCCCCTACTTTCCCCTTCCCCCATACTTCAGTTACAATTTGCCCCTTTCTTTCACATTATGTATAACATTCATGTTATATATATAGAATGCAATAATAATAGAATACTGCACGAGATACATATGTATAAATAACATACATAATGAAACGACATACACGAAGAATAATAGACAGACACATGTGTTAAGACCTATTTCGAAATATGACCAGTACCGTCCCGAATACAAATAAGAGTACCTTTTAATCGTATATTAATTTACTTTCATTCGAAGAATTATAGGCCATTTAATCAAATTTTAATGTATTAAATTGTTTCTACTTTTAAACGAATTGCATATTAAACTATATTTCTTATTTTTTGATTGTTTTCGGTAAATATTATTCGTGACATAGGATAGATTGAACCTAAATCTTAACGGTGATGCATTTATAAATTCCGTACAAGGGTTAAAGGTTTGGAACAAGTTGAAATCAGTTCTTACGTTTAATGTTTCCACCTTCAAATGTTTAACTGTAAGGAATATTATTTTTTCCAAATGCATGCACGTTTAATAAAAAACAAACAGTGGTGTGACGCAATATATTATTTAACCACCAAGTAGCTCATATTGTCACCTACAATGCGTTCTTTTACGCTCGCCCTCAAATATATTCTTATTCGACAGAAAGTACTGTTTAAAATACATAAGATTGAGTTGAATCATATTAAATGTTAAAGCACAAACATATATTGTAATATTATTCAATGCTTCGTTAATACCAGTGATTGTAATACCGGTCCAAGTAAAGAAAAAGTGAATATATCACTTAATTTGTGTTCCATAGATGCAAATTACAATAATGTGTATCTGTTTTTACGAAATAATCAGAAATTTAATCATTAAATTAAGTTGGTAGTTGTGTCGTTGAAGAGATTTCAGTTTACGTATATTTTGACAGTCAGGTAACAATAAGACACTTGCTATTCTGAAAATTGTGTAACAATATAAAAGTTATATGTTTACAGAGTTCCTTAATATTTGAATTAAATGGGTTAAATAATTTGTTTCGAAGACAAAGAACACCAAAACATTGATGAAAATTAATTAATCAAAATTACGACAACTATGAAATGTAAATTAATATATTCGTTTCTAACTGACTCTTTTTTACAAAAATTTGTTATTTTTTAAGATATATCATTAATTTTCATAGTAGTCCAACAATAAATCATTTGAAGTTTCACAAAACACCTTCACTCAAGCTAAACAGAACATTTTGCAATCACAGAAAATATTTCAAATAAAAGCCCAAGTATTTTGTGAAACATTTTGTTACATAGTGCAAAAATATTTTTGTGTACACCCAAAGGTAAAACTTTAAATATCTCGGAAGGAAAAATACTCTATTACGATGTAGCTTGATTTATCTATAAAAATATCAACTACGTATAATCAAACAAGTATAAATTAAAATATAATGCAATGTATACAGAGTAATGTATAACACGTAACACCTTTCACGATCTTTCAAGTACTTGCGATAATCTGACAAAAATATATTTTAAACAAAAGTCGATCAGTTTTCGATTGGCTATACATTGCAATAAAAAAAAGTTAGAAAATTTTTTTATTATTATTATTGTCAAGGCCACCCTCATTTTTTTAAACGGCACTTTCTATTTTTGACTTAACAGTATTATAGTCCGTATCAAGACAAATTCAACGACCTAGTATACCATGATCTTCGGATGACCTTGAAGGCCCTTACGATATTGTCGTAGCGAAGTTCTTCGCATGTTGCACGAATACGCTGCTTTAAATGTTCCTTATTTTGTTTTGGAACATCATAAACTATCTGTTTGATAGTAAATGACCCCATAAAAAAAATCAAGTGGTCCAATGTCCTCCAATCTTTGCCTTCAAGGTCATCCGAAGATCATGGTATACTAGGTCTTTAAATTTCTTTTTGATACAGACTATAATACTGTTAAGTCAAAACTGCAAAGTGCCATTTTCGAACTTTTTTTATTGCATAGTATAGCCAATCGAAAACTGATCGACTTTTGTTTAAAATATTTTTTTGTCAGATTATCGCAAGTACTTGAAAAATCGTGAAAAGTGTTACGTGGGACACCCTGTATATTCCACGATTTTCGATTTTCGAATAAACATTATATTTTGCACATTTTGCATTGCATGTAGGACAATTTACTGTTTCTTAGAGACAGCGCAGTGGAGTAAGGCTAAAAAAGTGGAGGCAAATTACCACATTAAAATGAATAAGAGAGACTTGCTAAATTCCGTCGAAAAATGCATTATCGGGCGCATTTCAGCTTGGAAATTACAGAAATCCACGTTTACATTTGACAGCCAGAAGGACTTGTGAAAGGAAGAAGTTACTTTAACCTAAAGGAGACGGACTGTGACAATGTAGAATAAAACAAAAAGAGGAAAAGGTGAAAGATAATACTAGAGTAAAGGTGGAATACTGACGGAACTCTCAAGATAGAAGAGTGGGAAAAAACAGAAGGAAGGAAAGCCACTCGATTCTTAGAGGCTGATAATTTACGAACTTGCTGGATCGGATCATCTTCCCGTTCCCTCGCCACCCTTCCACTTCTCATTCTCCCGTCCCATCTATCTGCGATTTAGTAGCCAATTTCCAAAGTGCGAGGCGTTGCTGGTACTTAGACGTTACTCCCTTTTAGGAGATCGAATGGCATGACGGAATACGAAGCAAGGGGAAGGAGGAAAAGACTACGAGGTTACAGTTGAGAGTTAGAAAATGGAAGCTTCAATTTCAATTTAAATAGTTCTTACCTCACCTCCGGGCAACAAAATCTTTCCCTTTAGCCAGTACGCCCGATCCTAGGAGGCACGCGCTTACGCTTACGTATGTAAGTATATCTATACTGAAATGGTGGAAAGCGACGAAAAAAGAAACCAGGAAGGATATCCTGCGAGAAAGGGTAGTTTCTTGCCACAGCTGAAATCCAATATTCGGACAACGATGGAGAATCTCGGAAGTTCCATCTACCACTTACTTCCTTGAAAGTTATATCGCGCTGCTATCTATCTCGTGTTACATCCGAACCTTTTTAATACAAATGTAATAACGAGACGGAAATCAATCGAGTCGCATACGCCTCCTGCGAAACTTCATTCCTAACGTTGTACAATTTCATCAAAAAACTTTGCTACTTATCAACGTTCTTGTCGAGTTTGAAAATATCAATGCATTTGCTAAAAAAAACAAATATGAAAGGCTGTTGTAAAATGAAGATGGTTAGAGTTAATAAACTTGAGAAATAACGTGAGCAGCTCGTACCTTACCATTTTTTTATAATGCACGATCATACACCGATATTATATTGCATGTTGGACCGATGTTACATGAAAAATCATTTTTTCGTCTCTTGGAAGTATACCAATTCGTGAAAAAGTAATATCCACGGTATATACATACATATTATATGATTGGTCAGATAACGATAAAACGTGCCCGAAGGCACTGAGGAGTAGTAAATACAATATCGACCCCATCCTGTCAAAATTATGAATGTACAAATTTTTGTTTCTCCAAACCATCTCTTCCCAATGAAACATTGTTTTACAGAAATATTTAAATCCGATCACATTGGCAGTAGAATACACGCTGCATTAAGAATAAATACTTTTTCGTTTTCAACATACATATGCATCTAACAATAAGTATGATAGCAATCACACATCAAACTGTGCACTTTCGTGTTAGTGAAAATTATAACGAAAGTATACATACGCACGAAGATAGTGGTATTCACAATCAGGAAGAGATCGCACCGAGACACACACTTGTCAACAAAACTGTTGCGTCGCGAAAACGAGCAACAATTGCTATCCCGCGCCTTACCTGCGAACGACGCTAATAAATTCGTATCGTGCCAAAAAAAGGCAGCTAGCAATCTGCACAACGAAGAACCTTCAACGTGCAGATGGCTAGCGCGTTTATGACGCGCAAGTAACAAAACTGTTTTCGAGGAAATCGTTTTATTTCCTAAGCCAAGAAGCTATAAGCCGTCAAATCTATACACAACCTCCGCAGTTATTTGCATGCGTCATAAACGCGGATCTCCAAAGGGGGGCTCGACGCTGGTCCCCAACAGCCACTGACCAGGTCAGGCTTCGACATCCTGGCGAAAATTCCCATGCGCTGTCCAACCGACTGCAACGTTTGAAGTCGCACCCCCTCCTCCAAGGAAACGCTCGACGAGGAAGTGAGTCTTAATCCAACGTCTTAAGTGACGAGTCTTAGTTTGACCTCAACTATAGCCACACCAACCAGGAGACCATCTCCTATAGCAGAGACTGCCAAGCTTTTCTCCTCTAACGGCCACCGAGTCCCCACTACCTATTAAACGCGAAAACAATGTGACGTTGATATGGGATCTAACACAATACGCATAGGTGTGTGGAGCGTCATTTGTCTGTATGTCTGTTATATGACGCGCGACCAGTTCGCTGGAGGTGGAAGACATAATTAGGGGAAGGGGCCACCATTTGGCAGACTCTGTCCTACAGTAAAAAACTAAAGGAAAATATTAATTGATGATTAAGGGGGAGTGTTGAAGTTCGCGGTAATCATCGCGTTTTTTCCCCCTAGAGGGGCATCCAGGGCATCTCGGGTCCCCTGCTAGTTGCGTTACTGTACCGACCTCACCCGGTTTTTATGATTAAGTATCCTCGGTAAAATAACTATTATAATAAATATATATAAATAGATACACACAGTAGTGCCCTCTGTGCGACTACACGTCGTATTCCACACAGAAAAATCCAGCAAAATCCAACCGAGCCTTGGTTTCATTCGATTTCAATAGTGACTCGTCATAGTTAATATTTATAACGAGACGGTATACCGACGTATTACCGTAATTCCAAAGTGTCGCATACCACGACACTCAACAGAGACGATCATAATAAATTTTAAGTACAATATTTTCGTCATCAAAGTACTTATTTATTGAACAGATGTGTAGGAACAGGGTGTTAAGAAGGAAGTGGAAAAAAGGGCGTAGCCGTGTTTCGTCTTGAGATGGCCTGCTAGCCCGTAACCGGTGATGTAGAGCCTAGGGGACTCCAGACTCTGCCACGTTATTAACAAAAAAACTGCTGATAGAACACCGACACTTATAAGATGCAAATTAACTTTCACTACCTTCAAGAAGGTAATAGAATCTACGTGGTCGAAAATTCACACGTTTAAGGGAGCCGACTCCTTTGAGGCCAACACTGAATCGATCTAAGCGCGATTGTAAAGAAACGTGCATTAGTGAAAACACATATTTGGCAAATTCAACATTTGACGGTGCGGCATCTAACGTCATCATGCAGAATAATAAATGGAATGTGAGAAGGCATATTTGCCATATCACATCATTTGAGAGTTCTGTCGCGCTACTGCCATATCTGTTACAATTCTGGCCATCAGCAAAATGAATCGGCTCGAGCCGAGATTTTGATTCCAGCCGCTGCAAACTTTTTTGTAGGATCCAGTTCCCCTCGGGTTCATTTCTTTTACATTAATTTTTTTGTAATTCCTAACTATATGACACTGATCAATGTTTGCTAAAAAAAGTTTTAAAAATATTTGTATAACATTTTAATTTAATATACGTAAATATAAACTTAGAGTGCTTTTTGCACTACACTTTTTCTTGCCATGTATCTTGCCAATTATGGTAGTGTTTAATATTTCAAAACATCTACACTTAGATTGAACAGTCGTAATATTATTTCGCCTTTCTTTTAGACCACACAATTTTTATATTTTTAATGGAAAAAGTTGTTCACAAGTCTCCTCAACAACTCCCCATTTTCGGGAGTTCCCACAGTTACGGAACACCCTGTAGTGGCTGTGTATGACGGTTAACTTTTCGAATTGCCAGGACGGAAAGGACGATTGCAGCAATGTCAAATCGATTTCTCGCGTCTTTCTATTTTTGTTGGCCTGTAAAATGAAAACAGAACAATTTGGCCTAATTCTGGTAGGGACGATAGCGAGACGTCTGCTGAAGATGTGCGTAAAAGATGGTCCCTATCGGTTCACTAGAATTTGAGATAAAGCACGGTTTTGAGAAACAACGCAAGAATGTAATACAACAAGTATATTGGGATGTGCCTTGCTCGACGCTCAGGTTGGCACTAAAATTCTGGAAACTTGGCTGCCGAGGGTACACATGTGCACTATAAACCTCCTGCAAAACAAAAGGGACAGTTTGATCAAGACAAATGACTAGTAACTGCCAATCAATATACATATTAACATCTATATACATATACATTGCTGAGGTGATTCTGAACAACTTCAAACAACATTTTGGTCAAGAAAAAATTTGTTCAGAATCACCACAGCACCCCTCCATTTGCCGATGTTCCCTGAGTTCTGAGCCACCCTGTATATAGTGTCAAAAATAGAGAAATAGGCTTGGCCTAGTCCAAAGCTGGACGTAACACTGTTATTTTTATAAAATCAGGCAAATCTTTGTGCAGATCTATTTTCTATAACATCTAATTCTAGAAAATATAAAGAACAATGGATTTTTTAGTCCGTCACACTAGAATACACCCTTAAAGTAAATTTTATTTTGACTTGTAGAGGTTTTCGCAGCGGAGTGGAAGGGAATTCAGAAAATTTTCGTCTTATTCGCTTGTACATTGAATACAAAAATGATTTTGTAACTTCCACTGATGCTTTCGCTAGCAGAAAGGTCTGCTCTATCGCGTGGCATAGTTAGATTTCCCCCTGGACCCTGTGTTTTTGAAATAAATTGAAAGATATCAACAAAAATGGGTGTATTTTCGTTGTCCTTTTCACTTTGATCATTACGTAAACACATTTAAATGTTTATAATTTAATGACTAATTATATCATTTTATTCGTCAAATTTCAAAGAATCATTTGGCACCAAGCGCAACTGAATAACTATTACCGCAGAAATAAAAGACACTTTCAAAATTGAAAATTTGCGATTTTTTTCAAAATAGATTTTTTCACATATGGTACGTTCTGGAGAAATACGGATTGCAGATTCGTATTCAGAACATTAAAGCCTAGAAGACACGCCTATTGAAGGTTAAAAAATCAGACCCGTGTTGAATAGTGTAATTAATGTATTGCCACATGTTTTGTAAGACGTTTCGGTTTCGGGTAGTTTTATGAAGCTAGTTTTATTAAGCTTGTCCCGATACGTTAGAAGCACATCCTATATCGTACCTATGTTACACCCCACGATTTAAAGTATAGTAATCTCCTGTAACAGTTTGTCATAAACTTCATGGATCGTGAACTTGCAGTCGTTCACGAAAATATTTGAACACCAACATTTATTTGACATTTATATTTATGTTTCAAAGAGGATGTATTTTTTTTAAAAGCCGGGTTTTATTATATTATTATACAAAATTATTATTATTATTCTATCATTACATTGTATCCGAAGTATCCGATCAAACTAGTAATTCAAATGAATCGTAGAAATAGCTAAACGCTATATCAACTCGTAAATAACAATCTTCTGCTTAAATTCAATACTTGGTCCGATAGACCATGTGTTTCAGAATATATTGCAGAAATATCGGCGTTCGGGAAATATGAAGTTTTTATGTAGCGAACATTAAATACTGCATCGCTCTTGTAAAGCACAAATGCAAATTCCATTTCAATTAAACTCTTTGCTTTCATTTGCGATACAGTTTGACACATGAGCTTGCTGTACATTAAAATTATTCATGGCACAGATAGTCGTACAGTATTTGAATTGTTCAATAATGGTATAAAATATTGGCATTGATAATAATTTTAGAGTAGCCCTAATAAAATTGTAAATGTTTTTCTACTGCGATAGTTCTATCCCTTTTTATCTGACCGCTAATCGAAGCATTTAATTATCTGTTTTCGAAGCATCGAATTATCGTTAATAGGTAATGTTACGCCCACTCGATTTGCAAATATTTGCAGTGTTTACAGATTCATAGGCCCACAATTTAATTATAATTCCAAGCATTGAAGCAAAATATTAAATTTGTTGTATTCATTAAAACCACTATTGTATCTCGAAGTTGTCAAGTTGATGTCTGGCTTTCGCCAAATTTTAATTAGGAATTTATATACGGTAAATGAATCAATATCTATTAATTCTAATACGTGCAATACGGACGTAAGTACGTGTATATTTGATAAACAGGGATAATGGAACATTTGATTGCATAATTGAAAAAACCTCGATCGATTTAATGCATCTCCGATTGAAATACCTATGTACGGGTTTGAAAAAATGAAATAAACGAAGGCATGAAAATATTTTTGTAACCACCTTATCATGGGGTTCCCTTGCCATTGTGAACAGTGAAAAATACTGAAAAAGTTTTGGCCGCCGCTTTTGGTACACCCTGACCATTCTACTACTATTAAACTACCCGCCCAAATCTATTGAGAAGTAACAAAATATCGTATAAATAAATCGCAATGTTAAGACAAACTTTAGAAAATATTCAACTCGTATTTCGCCCATGAGTGGCAAGTTCAGAAACTTTCTGTATACCTAGGTCAATAATTTAAAGGCAATAATTTTACTTACACACAATAGTAACGCTCATTTTATTTCTATTCTAACAATGAATAATATTGAATAAGTTCTTTAGCTCAAGTCAATGTATATGTTTTTCCAAATTGTAATAGTACGTTGCAAAAAGGGACAGCAGAGTAAGTATCAAAATAAAATATATTATTATTGGAACTCGTCTCCAACACATGACCTTTACATAAAAATATATACTCTACAAGTATAATGACCAATGAAAATTTCATTAATTTGGCTAACAGTTTTACTTGCATTCCTCGAAACAAATACATATATTGTTCTTATAGATGTGTATATGGAAAATACTGATTTCTATTGGAATGGTTGCAAACTTGCAGTGGTTGAAAAACGATATGCTTACTGCTATTATGACTGCAATAATAATGAAGTGTACCCTTTCTTTAGCCTCTTGAGATATTAATATTCAATCTAAAATATGTAACTAAACGTGAAGAAATAATCATTCATATACGAACTAGTCGAGTCTTTTAGTTTATCGAGTCACCGGCGAAACATTCGAATAATAGTTCCACAAATAGCGTCTGCGATGAAAGAGAAATTAAGGAGCGAGAGCGAAAGCGGGGTGAAGAGTGGGAGGCGCCCCTTCGCACCAATTAAATCTAATTACTCCAATTCCCGTAAGGGTAACGTCCATCTAATTATCGTTTGACCGAAGCACGTATTAATAGCAAGGCCCGTCGAATCAGCTTACACTCTAGCATCCTCATACCAGCATCCGTTCTCTCATCTATAACACTATCGTATGATTGCACTTGTACGCGAGCGCACGTGCACGCGCACGTACGATTAAACGTGCACGCCACGTGCACACGTATGTATATGTAGGTGGCTAACCTAACGACCAAGAAAGAAAGAAAGCGGTCGGCGGATATCGTGGCAGTGGCCTGACCTAGCCACGAGGTCAACGGGGGTTAAATCGCTCTTCTGACGAACCAGTCGGTTGCCACAGAGGCCTATGACCCCCGTAATTCTTCGCATAAACTGTAAACGATGCCCTCTGCTATGCCAATTTACTTATGACCGATGATTCGTGCAGGAATTCCATACCTCGTTGTTGAAGAATTATTCCGTTTATGTTATAGAAACGGTGAGAGAGCGTTCTCCTCTACTACAATTTCGCAGATGTCGGAAAATTTGAAAAGTATCTTAGAATTCCAAGCAGCCAGTATAATATATTAATTTGTAGATCGACGTTAATTTTATTCAAATCATCATCATTTTCATTCTGTGCATATACAAATGAAATGTACTATTATTAACATCGTTATTTGATTAATCATTAGAATACCGAGGTGGGCTCAGCTTCTTTTATTCTTATATTCATTATTTTAATCTTTTGTGATATTATTATTATAACATTTTCGTTTTAATATCCATCAAACTAAACTTGATGAGAATATCATTATAACCTCCACTCCTTTGGTATGCTAAGTGTTGAACTTGAAGACCTCGTGGAAAATTACAAATGTTATTGCAACTTGGCACCTAGCCTGAGTATGTACAAAACCTAATAGCGAACTACTTTATGATTATAGATTATTTATTGCTGAAAACTTTGTTAAAATATACGAAATATATTCACGAGTTGTAAAAGAGGTCCAGAAATAAATTGTTGCTGTTTTCAAGCGCGATGTCTATCACTTATCGACATTTCCTGCTTGCCGAATTTTTCTGTAGAGATAGGGAATCAAATTTTTTGAATTTTTCGTTATCAATGGTCGACGGCAGATGTTGTTCTTCTTTTCATTCGAAACTTTTATCGTCGCTGCGATATTTTTATCAAATTCACGAGTAATATTTCGTGCAGTTTCTGCTGACTTCCTTTCTATTGTTTCTTACTGTTAAATAAACTATTTCGTCAGCAAATGAATGTTAATAGGAAACAAACCGTTCAAAGTGGGATATGGCATAATAAACCTAAATTCAAAATTTCTAGTACACACAACTCTAAATGTTAGGCTACTGAAAACCGCAATTTATTTTCGGACACCGCAATAATTCAACAGAGATTTAGTCTTTCTATGATCAAGATACGGAAGCTGTTATATTAAACTCGTTGTATGGCGGTTATAAAAAGAAAATGAAATTTACTCGAACCCACGACTATCAAAGCCTGAGACTTTGTAACTGCGTGCTAGAGGCTCATACCACCGGCCGATTTAAATCGACACGACCCTGTTGACAAACTTATATCGCGTGATAAAGTCGTTCCAGCTAGCTAACGTTCCAATTCTTTCTAAAGGTGAAAGCTGAAATGGTGCGGCAGCTTTTTAAAATCCTCGGGCCCGTTATTTCGAAGGTCTATCAATAACGCATTTTTTAACGAAGTAAACACTTCGTCCACTTGGAAGTGGAATTTTTGTGTATATTTTTCTGCATTTATACCTCAGTGCATGCGTGCCGTATTCCTATTTTGAAACATATTTCTCGATATAGAACTGCGGCGGAAAAAAAACATCCGGAGCACAGCATAGAGCTGTGCGAGGCGAATGGCAAAAATTTCACAAAACAGAAGTCCACGATGTCCACAAAGGCCGCGAATAACCCAGTTTCTATCCATTAACACGCAGTTTTTTTTTCCTGTGTCGGATTCATCTGAAGTGATTTTTCAGCGAATTTTTCGTAACATTCTGGAGATTATCTGCAGCCTTCTTCCCCAGCAGCTTTTGTCTGCAGACTTGTCCACAAGCGAATCGCTGCCTCATAGATTTGGGTGGTTTCCAGCTACAATAACAACGAGTATAATATCCACAATCTTCTTACCTCCTTCTCATTATTATCTTCTTACTTTTCACTTACCTTTTACTGCACTGCATCCTGTTGGTTCAATAAAGGGATTTAATAAAGATTTCGAAATTTGTAATGCTGTATTCAACCATAGTAAATTTTCGAACAATGTGAAAAACGTGCCGCTCAAGCGGCTGTCCACTCGAACGCTCAGCAGAGTTTAATTATAGAAACCAGGTATGCACATAGTTCGGAATGGAACGATATAAAAATCTGTATTAATCAAAATCTGCTGTGGTCTAAGAAAATATTTCAATATCATCTGTCCGGAGACGAATGTAAGAAAAAACTTTCTGTCGGATGAAGCGAAAGTTTTGCTGTGTATTTTAAATTAACAGAGCAAACCGAGCCCATTATATTTCTGATTTAATTTCAAGGGCTTAGGATGACGTTTTATCGTCATTCGATTGATTTTGTCCAGCCGAAACATTATTCCCCTGCGAATTGGAGCACGTCTGACAATGAGCGGCGAGAGTAAAATCCTTGAAACAAGAAGTAGCAACTGTTTCACTGCTTATGCATTAAAAAAAAAAGTTTATTCGATACAAAAATAAAAACGAAGGGTTTCAGTTACTACTATATTAGAAGCCCGGACGAAATTGGCTTCTGAAGTGATATTGAGAAACTTTATTAGCACAGTTTTTGCATATACGAATACACAAATGCAACGAACGACGGAGTTTCAAGCTGCACTTGTTAACGGAAATTATACCACGTGTACTGTGGACGGAGCTGTAGTAGTGTTGCCGGAATGTTACCGGCGTGCCTTGTGATTTTTGACTGACCTGAAAACGATAGCAGTTTCGACCATCAACGGGAAGGGGCATGTTCGACGAAGCAACGTAGTTTTTTGTGATCAACAACTAGATAATTAACCGTGCAAAGTTTGATGGACTATTATCGTTGGGATCTTTCGCGACTCAAGGCTAACAGTGACTCGATAGCCAACAATAATATATTCAGGTATCACTTTATTATTACATGTCAATTTATTGTAGTCTTGTAATTTCCTTTATTATAACGTCGTAACAAATTTATTACTTACATCTGCCACTTATATTTGGCATACAGCATTCAATGTACATAGATTACAGTACTCGAAATATATTGTTTCTTTTTGTTTCATGAAATATACTGCATTACGAATAATATTCGGCGTATATTCCTATCTAATAAAAAAAAGTTGTGAAAGAATTCTTTGATAATAGGACACACCTTTTGTAGACTGCTTTCCTTAATAAAAGAAATGCAGAGACACAATGCTGGAAAACATTTGTAACAGTCCTGCGTTAAGATATATATGTAATCCCAGCAGCATAGATATCGCGGTCCCAATGATCATTGCATTGTTTATTAAAAATAACTGCCGTCGCAAAGTTTTCTAATGAAACCCCTGTATCTCTAATTGCGGCAGCGGCACAACTACGGAGTACATAGTCTGTTCGTATAGAACGTTCGCGCAACTTTCAACGCCGCTGCACTTGCAAACGGCAGCTTTGCATACGTATATGGGCCAAGTTTGAGGAACTCGAGGATTGAAAAACTAAGTCTTCTTACATAACTCGAGTCACAAGTTCCAACTGCGGTAACATTTCGCGGGATCGCAAGGAGATAACGGAAATGAGATCAGGAAGTGACTGTCAGCGTTCCGGTTAAATTTCCATTAAGTTATCGAGGCGCGGATTGTGAAATATAACGGAAAATTTAGCCGTGCAAGAGACATACACGAATTATATGAATCTTTGAGAGTAAACATAGTTGTGCAAACAATATACGATACAACTTATGACATAGCACAACAAATATTGAGATTATGTATTATCAATTATTTTTTAACTCATACAGTAAGCATATGGTTCTTGTGCATCTATGGAAAATACTGATTTCCATCGGAATGGTTACAAACTTACAGTTATTGTTATTAGAAACAGATGGAGAAATTATATATTTTATGTTACTATGGCTTCACTAATAGTGTGCAGTATATCCATTCTTTTGTTCTTGGTATACTGTATTTTTATACATTTGCAACGGTGTTTTGTTTAATCAATGTACAGCACGACACAAATTTGTAACAAACTACCAAATTGGTGCTACCAATTGATCATTCGTAAGCGTGGCTTGATATTAATGATTCATGCGTTTGTTTTATCGGACTATTATTTATTTTACCATTGGTTTAAATAATAGCGGGTATACATATTATGGTATTTTGGATATAGAGATTTTCAATTTTGCATAATTCAACGAAATCGTGTAAAAGCGTTGTCATGTATCGTTAAAAACATAACAATATGTTATGTAATAAAAGAAGTACATTATAAGCATATTTTTAATTCCATTCCTGATCAAACTTAAAGTGAATGGTAATTTCGAAGTGTTCATAATAGTATGATCGCGCATTGTATGTTGCAACTGAATCAGTAAGATACGAAGCAAGATAACGCAATTCCGTTTTTTAAATTGTGCTATACATTGATTTATGTTGCTCACATTTAAATATATCAAATGTGTGAAAAAACTGCACACATATTTTTATTCATAGTCTATGATTTGTTATGACGATTCCTACCTTGGTATTATAGTTTTATGAGTGATCTTGTAAAATATTAAAATAAGATCATAGTAACCGTTATACATTGTATTGTGTTTCGGTCTATATCAACCGATACTGATTTTACGTCTAAAATTTCTAAATTTTGAACAAATTCAGCAGGATTGTTGTCTTGCGGCTTTTGAAACTTCTAAATAGAAAATCTGTGAGAGTTAAGTACGTTTTCTTGTACTTATTTTCAGGTACTTGTGTCACTTATTGTTAGTGCAGAATCAACATGAATCATAAAAATTTAAATAGAAATATTATAATCTGCCATTGATAAAGAAAATATTGCCACAGGAAAATGATATTTTCATTGAATACATTTCTAAAGACATACATTTATTACAAAAATGTTGGCAACAATAAGGCCACCATTAATTTTTGAAAAAATGTACTTCTATTACCGAGAAGTTACTTCCAATTAATTAATCATATTAAGTAGTACTTATACCATAATACTTGATACATTTCCAAGCCTTGTTCAGGTAAGTATTCCGAAGTTCTTTTTGCAGTACGATCAATGCTAATGCTATTATAAAATATAAGAAGGTATCAACGATGCTGAAATGATCACCCGATGGACAACGTCAGACATTAAGTTACAATGCCCATACATTTCATCGACCGATAAACTTATAAATCAAATTCTTATCGAACGAACCCGGTTTCCGATCAAAGCAGAATTTCAGAATCAGGAATTTATATTGACGTTATAATGTAAAATTTTCTAATAGCTGTCACATGCAATAAATAAATCAATGATATATTCATATATTGCAAAGCATATATGCAATTTTGCATAGCTTCTTAATAATTACATGCTAGTATTAATTTTGACAATATCTTGAATTTCGTCCCATCTACCTGTGTTAATTGTACAATATTGTAATAGATTGACACAAACTATTTTTACCTTCAATAATTGCCAAAATCCATCGTCTTTAACTGCAAACAAAATTTACAATTATAGATAGAAATTTCACTAAGGATCTAATTGTGCAAGACAAAATATATCCAATTACGCGGTTCAATATTGCAGAGTAAGAAACATAATACAAAGGACACCGAATATGACCAAATGATATCGCTATTTTCAACGATCAAGTACATAAGTAATTGCAGCCGTGGCAAAAGACTAAGCACTGCCTGTCATAGAAAGTAATAAATTGCTTTGAACGCACAGGGAATAATTAGGTGTTAATGGTCGGGGTAAATATTTCTTAATATCGCGTATGAGTACACCGGTTAAATTAAAATGCCGTTCCGATGCTATTAATACAGATGATTTGTAGATGGCATTTTTCCTTTCAATACGGGTGACCCAAGACTACACGTTATTGAAGATGCAAAAGAATCTAATAAATTTCTAGGCTTCTTAATATCCGCCCATTGACTTGGGCCTGCACCAACGAGTATTCCGTTAGCTGGGACGGGGAAAGCATTGAAGCCGCGCTTGATAGAGACGCCTAATGGCGCCTTTCAATTTGCACGTTAATGAATTTTTCAGCGAGCATACTTCCTCCCCAACTCTCTCTCTCGATTCGTCGAATAAACAGGCATGCTTCAGTCTCGTAATAACAAGCCGTCGTTCGCCCTCTGCTAACCGGCACGATGTAATAAACGCAAACTTCTGCTCGAACACAAATTGCTACCACACCCACGCCTTGCGGAGGTCAAACGTTGCGTCCCGCTATGGCATCCTGAGAAAGAGCAGGCTGCAACTCGGGAAACTGTTCCTTTTTCATCGGATTCTTACTCTTTTATTAGTCAATACACACTCACTGATCGTCCCCCTATATTTCACAGTACTAAAACGAATTTATTAACGGCGTAAAAACAACTGGGGCACGATAGAACCGACGTGTGCGGGTCACTGGAGAGATATATCGGTTTAAGGAGGTATTCTGGCGTGGAACGCATATGTTATATACGAATAAACAATAAACTGTACACTCTTTTTGCAGTCAAAATTTACGGGGAATATTTGTAGAGTAGTCAGTAACGTTCATAGTATCTGTGTTGGGAAAAAGTCAACATTGCTGACTGTTAGATTCTGGAATTTAGTGTTTTTAGGAAAATAATATCCTCCTGCTTTACGACTGAAGCTTAATTCTCGAAATCTTACAACTATTTAAGAACATTTGCGCGATAGATGTTTCTAATATGGTATCGTAATTCTTCTAAGTGCGTTAACACTCTTTCGAAGTGTTGGGCGTAGAATCTCTGAGGTACTGAAAATGGACAAGGGTCTGATAGGAATGTTCAATCCTTGTGTCAGCAACCGGCTACCCATTTCTGTACTTCCCTTAATCATTTTTGTATGTTCGTGACGAAATATCGCACCACCGCACTGGATCTTCATTCTTTGGACACTTTTACGTCAATTCACGTTTTGCGAAAAGAAATTTATGCAGAATACTTGAAATAACTAAGCTTCAAACTTATTGACCATTTTGGTTGCCAACGTAAGGGTTAAGGTTCAGGGCGTATGACTCGGATTCATGACTGAAGGGATTCAGGGGTCCCTATGCGTCATTATGAAAGGGAGATAGGAGGTAGGAGATACGTATAACGATTTGATGATGCTGATCTTAATGTGTGACATCATTGTATACTATGGAACCAACTCAACATCTTGGTACAACTTCTGTAACTTTCATCATTTTTGTTGTTGGGAAACAAACCAACATTGGCGTGCCCTTAAACGTAATCGCATTTAATAAAGGTTGCCACACGGTGAAAACGTCCGTGATTCCGGCCATTCTGGTTATCCGAAATGAAAAAAAAGCAAAAGGGTCCCTAATTAGGATGAAGTGGTTATAATGGGAACAAGAATGAGAGAAAGAAGTCATTAATTAAAAACATGGGTACACTATGAAGTTTGATTATCGATTTTGTTTCTCTTCATCTTTAAGGGGCTTAAAAAATAGAAGAAATACAGATTTTGTATTGATTCTAGTTCGGACTATAGTCATTAATGACATCGTTTCGAAAGTAAAACGAAGTTTGATGTAGCGGTAGCAGTACCACTGGATCGTTAGGGCTTTCAAACAGTTATAACTTCCTTAATCAGGAACTCCGGAAATTAATGAACAGAAACAAGAAACAAACAAAAAGCAGACGTATGTAGAAAACATCAAACGATTTCTTTCACGTGTACCTTCACTTTCGAGTGTATCGAGTTTAGATATTCGAAGAATTCCAGTGCACTGAATCGCTCTACTGTGGATTCACGTATGTACAGTATCTATGTTTGACCATGCAACACTTCCTGTGTAACAAAGGAGACGTTTCCTGTAATACTGACGCGAACGGAAATAGTAACAGATATTCACTTAACGAATGTTTCAATCCGATTTTCGATATGAACAATTGACTATTTATATTTTTTACATGTTTTGAATGAGAAATCGCCTCAGTTTTAGTTATACATACTGTTGGATGACCAGCCCTTGAGTCACCGATAATATGTAAGGCCCGCGGATCCTGGCCTAGTCAGAGTCAATATTATGCACCAAGGTAGTAGTCAGCGATATGACTACTGCCAAGGGCCAGACTCCGCGTTGGCTAAAGCGACACAACAAGGGCTAAGGTCATCCTTCCCCCCTAAAACTCATAATATATATAGTGGCGGAATACCAATTGTACTCAGAATAGTTTTGGACACGACGCATACCATCACTCTGTCGCGCAAACTCGTCCCGGTATTCTTATATAAAACCTCTTTGCAAAAGTAATTGTTGCACACGATTTCGTTTACCCCGGAATCCAACAATACCACGATTTCTGAAGCCTACTATAGGTAGGAGGAAGAGGAGGCAAGATGGGAACGCGGGGCAAGACGAGACTATCCTTTACTTCATACTACTACTATGCTTCCATGTTACTAAAAACAAAAGAAAACCCTCGAATCGTCCATCAAATGTTTGTTACCAATAGTTTCAATTAGTTTACTACGTTCTTATGCGTTTACCGGCCGCAGTTCTGATTCCCACGATTTTGTTCGTATTGTCTGACATGTTTTAAAGAAGCAACAATTATCAAACATATTATCTCTTGAATACTATCAGTTAGACAATTTTTGAAGCTTTTTATTTATCTGCTTACGAATATCAATCCTAAACAAATAATGATATTATCATTGAATTAATTTCGATGCAACATTTGGGGCCAAATAGAGACATGTTTGTAACATCACCTAGTTTTTAGATAAAATGGTTGGGACGTGTACAAAAAAGACAGAGAAGCAGAGTTGCCGATACATGTAACATTTATAACTCAGAAAAATTAGAAATTCTCAAATTACATATAGCTTATTTGTTTTGTCAGACATAATAATTCGGCCCACATTGATGAAAAGATCTATTAGTAAAATAAATCTTAACTTTATAAGTTGTAATGGACACAGAGAAAATTTAACTCCCAAACTTCGGTTTCCCAAGAGGTTTTATTTAACACCGGACTATGACTTTGACAGTCGACTTTACTTGCAAGATCTAAGCTAAAGTGTAAGGGAACCTTGGGTTTTTAAGGAAATTGGGAAGGGTGTAGTAGGGATGGTGAGGGCGAATTCCGAAGGACTGGGGAGGGGTAAGGATCATAGGACAGTATGACGCATTGTTTTGGAAGCGGAGATGCGTTAAGGTTCGATGACGAGTATTTGTGACGACGAAGGCTTAAAAATATTTGCGTACATGAATCCTTAGGTGACTAATAGATAATAAGACTAATACAGAAATATATCGTAAGACTAAATATAAATATATTGGGGCGAATACATTACAAAGTGATAGGAAGAATTACGAATCAATACACCACACTTATTTTAGACGACAATCTAGACCAATAAAGCATACTGCAGTTGCAATCTTATACCTTTGTTGAGTAACGGAATAAACAGACTGTGGTATTGAAGTTGACTGTAGTGCCTCTTCCACGGTTATGTACTGCCTAATCCAACTTCAACAGGTGAATATTATTTGTTGGTCAAAAAGTTAATAGAAGCGACATTATGCATTATCGTCGATTTTATCTCCAGCCATCCACAAGATTAACAGCAATCAACTTGGCGGCATTTAAGAAAATAAATAATAAAAGCGACATTGAACGCCAATTGTCATGATTCTAACCTATGAACGGCTAATTGTAAGATCCATAGATTTATTGTATTTATTATGGTCTTACCACGAATCTTTACGACAAAAACTCTTAATTCAGATTCGATGAACATCCTATATAACTTATCTATCCGATTTCGTATAAAGAACAATATTCTAAAGATTTATGGGTTATAATATTTATAACAATAATATACGTTTTATATTATATATTTCAATATATTTATAATTATAATATATATACATTATATTATTATTGTTCATACAAGTATATTTCCCATTCTAGGTCACAACAACAATTAAATCATTCGTTTGTTACTTTTACCAGAAAGTCGGGCTTTTAAACGACGAATTAATTTTTCAAACATCCGGTACAAATACGGGCAATCATATTTTATTATGCAAATACAATTTATACCGTTGAAAAGTCTGCGTCGCATTTAGAGATATGCATAATTTTCTGCTCGTTACTTCGCTCTGTGAGTCAACCGACCTGATAGAAAAAGTTTCGAGTAATCTGTTTCTCTGTTTCTTTTTAATCTCCAAACAACTTGGATAGTTGCCTTGTTATTATCGATATAATCGCATGTAAAACAAACAAGCGGCCATTGCGCAGTATTTTATCAATATACGTATTCAATTTATTCCCTTCATATAAGACCCGGATAATGAAACAATGAGACTGTTTCTTATGCATTACCTACCCCTGAATTACATCTACTGCTTGCACGTCATTCCTGTAGGAAGTATTATTCATTTTATTCCGATTTTAACATTCAGCACTTTTAGAAGACACCATTGTGTCTCTTTATACAGTCTATCGAATAAGAAACTAAGGCTAAAAGTAATTATAGACCTTATCGGAAAAAGCAAGAACCACTTCGTTCGTGGCTTCAATGGTGGCTAATAAACTCCGCGTGTATTCAAGTATATATTCTCTTAACGTTCTCTTATTCGATCAGAATGCTCTATTTGCTAATACTCGAGCAATCAATTTTTGTTCAATCTGTAAATGTGTTAGATGTATATGTTTGTTTCATTATAAAAAAAGTTTATACGGACATAGTGTTTCTGAATCAATGAGGTCCTTTATACTATTTGCATTTGAAGAATTAGGTTTTAACGACTAGATTATACTTCACCTCATAAATGTACATAAAAGCATGGAGGAATGCGCGAATTTCAGCAATAACTGTTGCTGTATCAATTATATACAATACTATTGGTAACACTGAAAACATAATGGCATTAAAAAATAAATAATCTACTGCTAACTGTTGATGAACAAAATGTCATAAAGCTTGGTCAACTTTCATATCAATATAGATTATACGATTTTAAGTAAAAAAAGAAGCGTCTAATAGAAATTATTTGTAGCAGGTAATTTTTAAAGAGCCTCTGAAGACGAAAATATTAGTGCCAATGTATTAGGTCGGTGTATATAAAATTGCTGATCTTTCAAGCGCGTGGTGCTTTCACAATACAGTAAATAATTAAGTGTATTAACAAATAGCACTCATTATACACCAATTTAAATCTTGAAACTAGGGAAATACAATGCAATCGACAGTTCTTTAACTGTTCTATTTCAAAATGACTAGTTTTATATCAAGACGAATCATGCTTGGTCATGTGAGTTTTTAATTTCTTCATAATACAGTAAGAGGAGCCCATAATATCAATGCAAGTTTCAGAGAAGGCACAGCTAAAGAAAGCAGAGTTACCCGCTAGCTTGAAAACTTTCAATCGAGAAATAATGAACGTCAAAATTAATGAAAACGTAACCTTGTTTAATGATGGTAAGGGTCTACTGAACTATTATTAAATATTGTTTTCCATAAGACTCTAGGTATTGACAATTAATTAATAATAACGAATTCGCAGACAGGAGATTTTACTATGAAAGTGTGGGAGCTTCCTGTATCGCGGTTGATACGATGGTGGATGAAGAAAGCGACCCTACCTTATTGTTAGACACAGGGATAGCAGGGAATGGTCGGAGGTTATATATATAGTCGCGGGGACTTATACAACCACCTACGGGAGCCGGATCGTCGTGCTCGTCCCCTAAGAGGTGTATGTGGGAAGTGCCCCCACAAAAGCAATAAACTTGATTTTCTTAGGGCAACTTATAATCTGATATATTATTTTGTTCCAAATATTATATTCGGACACATGCATCACAAACTAAGCGTTTTATTTCTCGCTTTTCTCCATTTTCTAATGGAAAATGGAAAATTGTCTGCGGGAATCGATTATGATGAAACGAAAAACCACGCGAATTCCAGTTATCCAGTTATCCAATTTAAAAAGAGAGTCTTACTTTTTAGGATCTTATAGTACTCGCCGAGAAGAGTAAAACTACTTAATCGACATAAAATCCTAAAATCAATCCTATCAATGTAAAAACGCAAAGATTTGTTTGCACAACCACAAAAGAACTTCCTTCCTTGATAGACATCTTCGAATTATGAAATGACGTACATTTTCAAGTATTCCTTCAGTGATATTTTGGAGCCAAGCAAACTTGAACTAATGTATTATACTTCTTAAACCATTATCCTGTTCACATATTGTAGGAACGTGGATTTAAAAAGGAAGGGGCGCAACCACTTGCGAGAAATTATGCGTCCCATACTGTAGATGGTGTAGACATCTGATGGAGAATTCGCGATCCTCGAGAACTCACGCGTCACAGAGCCATTCCTCGATCTCCCCCACCACTCTTACGTTCCGTTTGTTTTAGCGTATAGAGGGCACGGTCCCACAATACTGTAAAACTACCGGTATAAGGCACCCGCAAAATATTCGTGCACAAAAATATATTTTACATGCGTTGTTGAAAAGATTGATTTTAAAATCCATATTGGCTTATTTGAGGCACTATGGACAATTCAATGAATAACGCAACCAACCATTAATAGTTTTCGCTTTATTGCGGGTTGCACAGCAGCTTGATATTATAAATGAACATCATTATTGCCAGAAACTTGTCTTGTTAGCAACGCGTTAAGCTTATATCCAGGTTTCACTTTCACAAAACAACTTATGGAATTTAATACCCGGTGTGTGGCTAATGTCTCGGAAACTAACTAAAGTTTAACAAAATGTTTTGACAAACTTCCTTAGATACACACGTCTTGCTATTTGCGGCCTGGACATCAGCCATGTGGTACCATCGCTTGTGCAAGTCAGCGTCATCATTAAATGCGCTTTTCATTCATTTCCGTTGATCATTAATGTCTCTTTGCGTTTTGTATTTATTGCGTGATTGAATGAAATTTGTAAGCGCTATTTTATAAGCAAACCTGTTGCACCGATACCGGAAGAAATTCATAATATGTGTATCATAAAACAAATTTTATTTGAAATGGGCAAATACTTCATAATTAACAAATTAAATGACTTTGCTGTAGAACACCTTGACAGTGTCTCGTATTGGAAAGGCGGCGGTTATTCTTATTAAATACGTCGATTGGCGTTCGAAAATATCAAATGTCTGCCAATCAACGCGAAAATCAGAAAAACCGAGTATTCGTGGAACACAGACCCAATAGGTTAAAAAATGATATCGAACGAGAAACACAACTGTTGTATGGGAAGTTAACAAAAGAAGTATCGCGTCGTATAATACTAACTAAGTGTCGTACTTGTCGAAGTCTCGTTTTATCAAAATACAGTCCACTTAAATTCTCGGACTGGGGAGTACCAGTGTCGTCTTGCGGTCAACGTCCCACCTTCCCAACTACCCAGGAATTAACAATGGTTATGTTAAAAAATTAGCTAGATTCTTCTAAAGCAGCTATTAAATATTACAATATTAAAAGTAACACATTGGACGATTCCAGTTAAAAAGAAGTCACCTTAACATTACTTAATTAGTATGAAATACAATTCTTTTAAACGATAATGGTTGTAATTTGTTAACGAGGAAAGCCGTTCAATATCATATGCAGCATTTTATAAAGTAATTAAAAACTCGTTGATATTTTTGTAATGAATACCTCGTATAGCATTGTACATTCATTTGATTTACATCTGGTAAAGAAGAATAAAATCATTCATAATGAAATTCATTGTACAAGATTAAAAACGTTGCAAAATGGATCAATTCATATGACAATTCAGTTCTTTTCATGACAGGGAAATATATGCCTTGTATAAACTACAGACTAAACATATAATTATATCAAATCACAGATATTGATATCCACAGTGCAAATATTATAATGCAATTATTATAGCAGAAGTATCACCTAAATAGCTAAACCGTTTTAAATGTGCGTATACGTATATGTTATTACGAAGATTTGCAATACAAAAATGATAAACATTTTAATATCTCTTCATAAACTTAGTTTGGCTAGTAATCATAATCGTAACTGAAAACTACTCGTGAAAGAACATGCTTTAGCTCCTGGTTTTTCGAATTGCACCTTACAGTTAATCTAATTTACTGTTGCAAATAAGATTTACCGATATAAATCACTTTTAAATGCATATGAACACTAAGTTATTAATATACATTCGAGCGATGTATTATTTCGGTATTACTCGACCATTTTTGGACTAAAATATTTGCAGTATTAGAGACTTTGATTACTGTTTACTGTGACCTCAATAGATTATTGATAATTAAAGATGATTGACTATTAATAATGGAAATAATGCAGATGAAGTGAATCGTGTACGTGTATGTGGTTTGACGTTGACATGAGAACAACGTAGAAATAATTAATTCCTATTTACGTACTAACGAAAGTACACATTTTATTGAATATGCATTGAAGCGGTACTTCATACCAAATAATTAGAATGCCCACAAGCACTAACGACTGAAAATTCTTCTAAATGTTATACAAAGAGAAAAATGCAAGATACATAATGATAGTATAATTTGCTTGCATATTTGCATATTTATATTAACATATTAATCCCAACACCGTTCTATGATAATATAACTCCCTTTCTTAAATGTTCTTTCGCATAATTATTTATTATTGTTATTTTATCCAATGAACCGGGAAATTCAATAGAAAGTGACGTTTAAAAATTTGAAAATTTTATGTTAAATTTAGTAGAAACAACAATTAAAAACTTCAGTATTAATTAAAGTTAAAATAATTCTTAGAACGAACTTTGTAAGTCGTAACATTAAAGTAATTTGACGCTCTCCTTCCCAATTGAATAGAAATCTAAAATTAATTCATACTATACATTTACTTCTTTTGTGAAAATATATGTATATGCTACATACAGTAACTGATTTAAGCAGAAAATAATATTACAACGCCTGTAAAGAGAGAAAAATAGATGAAGCTCCAAATGTAATGCGATTAACATGGATATATAGGCTAATATAATATTTTGTAAAACGAATCTTCTTACTAGAACGCACAAAATATTTTCTATTCATTTATATAATTTTCTTTTCTGTGTGTTTGCGTATTATGTATGTACCTACATCTTTCCGACTTTTAACATATTTTTGAAACGAAGATACCATTTGTGTCATAGACGAATTTACGCCTACTATTTTTCACGCAGTACATACGTATGTACGTATATGCATGTGAGTATTCTCTTCCATAAAAAATGGAGTAGCCAGACTTTTGGATTCAATTTTCCCATTTCCTCACATTCAAAGCAGCAAACCCGTACAGTTTACATATGTTTCGGAGCACAGTAGTCGCAGAATTTTCCTTCTTCAATTCATAAAGCATGCAATTTGGATGAATTTCATTTATTCTCTACGTAGCGTGCTTAGTGGTATGCGACATCGGTCGAATAAAAAATTTCTCCAAAATTCAGGTTTTAAATTATACACTACGAGAGGAGAAAAGCAAATGATTGATATTAAAACATCGTACTTATTCAGAAGTATTCCATCCACGTAGCAAATTCTGCAGAATCAACCAAACGCTTTTTAAACTGAAAACATAACGTACCAGTCATGCAAATATTATAATTGCATGTGTATTAGAGCAATGTCACCATACCAGTGTTGTTAAAAATATTCGGAATATAAAAAATAGATTATACGTGCCAAAGATGATTCTTCAACACGTGTTTCCGCCAAATAAAAACTATCAAAGAAAATGAAATCGTACATTATGAAGGCTTTTACACTTTGGCTTGTAATCAATACTTTCTTCCCCTCGGTACGTGCCATGAGTGTACTTGTGCGAGGGGAGAAACGCAACATACACGAACGTGTTGCGTGACAAAAGTAGACTAGTGGCTGTTGAATTCATTGGCAATAGGCAAAACCGTTGAGATGAATTTACACTTCTACACTTTGGATGCGCATCGTGGATGATTCATCCACGGTGAACGTGAAAGATGAAAGCTAGACTATTTGCGCCAGTTCAATGATTCAATTCATTTCACTAGTTTTCAAAATGTAGATGACTGAAACAATGAGTGGTGGGATTCGAGCCAATAAGTTTAACCCTTGTTGAAAAATGTCGTAGAATATTAGAAACAAGAGAAGAACGTTGAGCGTAAAATCTTGAATTCGGTGGCGAGTAGAATTGGTAGTATCGACACAATTATCAATAGAACTTGCTGCAGAAGCTCTCGATAGCAATTGGAATCATTTATGTCATAATAATAATGCTTCAAGAATAAGCGAAGCTCGGTTTAATATTGTTTGAAAGAAAGTTAGTGCTTTCATGAAGACAGGTCGACACCTTCTTGGCGTCAGCTTTGCCTGCAATAATGTGGAATCATTCATTCAACTGTTTCAAAGTAGAGGCCGGCTCTACTCTCTTCACTGTTCACTTTGGATAAAATGCAAATGAAAACAATCTTTACACCTTTCACTATGGGTGAATCATTCGCGATGTACATCCAAAGTGTCAAATCTAAATTCGCCTTTAGTAAAGTTTTCACATGGAGTATTATACTATTTCATATTATGTATATGATACTATTTAGTAGCCCAGATTACGCGAACAACGAAGTGTAATAATTGAAAGCTCGATAAGCAATAAGCAGCTGCTCGTTTCACTTTTCGCTAGCTGCATGATATTCTAATTAAGCTTCCCCTGAACCACCTCCGGACAAGAATATTTTTTGCCTTATTTTCACTCATTTCTTTCTGAGCAGCCCGGTCTCTTTCATAGCCGCCAAGCATAAATCACTCCGTCCACGGTCATTACGGACAAAACCACCGGTGTTCCCTTTCCTCAATCCTCTATATTTCGAAAAAATTTCTACTGTGGATCGAAGGTACGAAACATTATGCACGAAATGTTGAAAAGAGGCAAGGGATCACGCAGCTAACATCCAGTGCAGACTATTGATTACCGAATTCATTTTCATTCTTCATTTCCATTTTTATTCCTGTCTTCTTTGCTATCGCTGGTCCGATCGTTGGTTTCAAATCTTTGCAAAATTAATAATGCTTGGTTGACGTCGAAAATTTGCTAGGTTTTGAGAAACAGGGACACGGGACAAATTACAGTATAAACGTCTGACTTCGAGACGTAAAATCTTTACAAACATTTCATGTGACAAAAAATATCTCGCGGTAAGCAAACAAGTCGACAATTCGTATTGTGTTTTGTAAAGATCAATAATGAAATGATTCGCGAAACAGATGATTCGAGAACGTTGAACGTTTTTACAATTATGATATTGCATTGCATAGTCCATAGAAATAAAGATTGCTCAATACTTTTAAACGCTGTGCTGCGTAAAGTAGGGACATTAGTATCGAAAGGAATCAAACACATTAACACATGAAACGGTGTCACAAATAAATATGTTAGCAGCTCTGAAATTAATAATGCAGACAATCCTTTGTTGCAAGCAAAGATCACTAAACATTCTTTCGTGTATAACTGTATCTGAGGATATCAAAATAAAGGATTGATTGTAAAATACGAGATATAGGTATAAACTAAAAATAAGATCACCCATCAAATCGGCCTTTGAATTGCGGATAGTTTTAAAAGCAAAAATATATTTCAATTCAGATGGAAATAACTATAACGCTTCATCATTCGTGATATAGATCATAGTAACCCTCATGCACGTCCGTTTTTCTTTATTCCTATGCCAAATGCAAAGTTATATTATTGGATTTTAAGATCAGAAATTGTTGACACGTGTAATACTACTTTTCTCTCCTTTTTTTCCACATCGCCACTGCTCTGTATTCCAGTGTTTCCCAATTGTTGGCATAAAAGTATTCACCATCAGTTCTCTTCGGTTCCCAGTTTTTTGATACGCCTTTCTCGTATTCCCTTTCTTCTGCCGTGCTGAATATAACAGTATAAGTATCGTGGGTGGAATTGTAAGCCTACTGCATACTACACATATCAATATAGCTGAAACCTCTTGCACGCGGGAACCGGAGCCGTGGCTTAGCCGAGTCACCATCTACATAGGCATGTTACAGCTTTACGGCACTTTATATACTACCAACTTTAACTTCTCCGTATACTACGAGCGGAAATTTAATCACGAACTTCCAACTCACTTATCGAATATTTCTGAAAAAGATAACCTTGTCAGAATTTTATACGCGCGGCACTGAACGTGAATATCAATCACCGCCCAACATCCATACATGTGCATCCACTTTGTTAATCTATATTAATCATGAAATGTTAATTGATGCACGTTTTAAGCACACCTCGTTACTATCATCTTTACGAACAAATTTATATATTACTTATATATTATTTTCATAAAATTGGAGTATTACTACAAAGTAAATGTGTGACCCAACGACTTTCAAAACTAGCCATTTTACATTTATAACTATCTGCTTCGCAAATAATAGCATTAGGCTAATGAAATCGATTTATTAATACGAGGGTATTGCTTCCGGAATTGCTTGATTAATAACAACTAGTCAAACAATTCGAATCTCAGATTTGTGTAGAGCCCGATGTATGGGTTCGTTATTCAAAATATTAACAAGTCAGTAGCAGTCATGTAATAAAATTTTATCCAGCGCCGTTTTTTAGCGTAGGGAATAAAATGCTAAAGTGCCTCAATAATATTTTAAAACCTGAAAATTGGGGTCGTGCTATCCTATACCATACTTTATCCGCCCATATTTTTTTTTTAATTTCTTACTACGTTTCAGTGGATAATGGACCATAGCGCGCTATTGCAAGGAAGCATTGCATTGAAAACAACAGAAAGGAAAATTTGTATTTTGGATACAACGAAAGTTTCAATCTTGTCGCCGCTTGTCAGTTACGTTCTTTCTAATATTCTGTGAGTCTCCGATGTTGCTAAAATTTGAAATGCCACTCAACAGTGACAATAGGTACCATATTAGAGATTAATCGGTAAAATTTAATTGAAACAGGATTTACATGTTTCCTTTCAACTTGTCTTCCTATCTAATATTTTACGAAAAAAAAAATATGCTTCCCGTTTCCTTTTCTCATTTCCTTTATCTTTAAAGTTTAAGGACCAGCTTTTAAGCTTTCAACATCGTTCAGAACGTTAGTAAAATTTCTACACATTGTCGTCGGTGAAAGAGGCTTTTGTGCAGCCTTATTGTAATTATCGGTGTAACACGACGAAAGAGAGAAACTTATACGTCCTTCATCTCTGTACTGGACTTCTCTTTCGTTGGCAAGTTAACTTAAAGTAACTACGCGGAACAGTACTACCGCCCATAATTTTCAAACAAAGCATTCTCAAAGGGGCTTTATGTTTTTTTACCGAATAACATGCGGAACTTTACGTTGTTCGCGAAGTTATGCTCGAGAATATACAAGACCAAATGTAACAAATATTTTAATTAACTTCACTTTTCTATAGTGTTATACATATTCCTTAAACGAAGGAAACACTGCACAAATTAAATAACAAACGAAATATATTTCGCATATATTTCAAAGACTTTGTTGTTCATTCTACACATTTATTTACATTATAGTCGAATGAAATATTTATAGAATCGACAGATTTATTGGATTAATGAGGATAGGATAAATCGTACGCACAACTTTTTACAACCAGAGTTCCTACACTTTGAAAATTGACTGTTCGTGTAGAATTGATCATTGACCAGTTACGTTGCTGAACACGTGTAACATTTCTTTTACTAATTTTATGCGCTCCATAATCCCTTTAGAATCTTCTAGCCGAGCCAATTCTAGCCAACTTTACGCGCTTCTTAAATGAATAGCTCGTAGCATTGAATTTCAAAGCAAGGACCTTTATCAAATTTCTCGTTAAAATAAGGATCCTTATTTTTATAAATCTATGGAATTTCAAATTAATTTTCGAATATATAAAAGGAGTACCTTCAAGTCGATAATATCAGATCCATTCAAAACTTTTGTACAATACCATTATCCAGAATATGTATATATTCTTTATATTATTCTTTATCTTTGTCTAATTTTTCATATGGAATCACCCTTTATCATATATACCACTAATTACATAACAACCTACAGTTAAGTGCACGTGGGCGAGATCAATTTTCAAAGTCATTTCTCTTGAAAGCAAAGCTTTAAATGAAAAAATTTGTTCTGTACTTTCGATTTATTTTGTCACGTAGAATGCACGGGCCACTGTATTTTAAATTGCACTGCTGTAATAGACGTCGACGCAAAAAGCTTTATACAATGTTTCACTCTTATTGAAATAAAATAAATAAAAATTTTTCATAAGTTCATAAAGATTTTAACACCCCCGGGCCAAGTTTTATTTACATTTATAAAATTGTGTAAGGTTTCCAACAATTATCAGCCATCAGATAATTGTTCATCACCAGCCAAGCGTTGTTAGCCGCTTATAGATAACGTGTTTACCATGCGCTATTACTGTGCGTATACATGCACTTCATAACCATCTAGTAGTCAAACACAATTGCGTATTTCGGGCAGTAAACTCGTCAAATAAATAAACTTCCTACTGGGACAATATTAAGAGAATGAGCCTTTTCCAGTAAATAATCCCAGAAATATAATATCCGCGAATTACGCAAACGAAAATGCATCTCTTTTCACTTGGCCTTAAAGAGTTGTAATTATGTCGCGATACATCCAAGTCATACAATTATAATATTGCTTTCTGCACAATCTTCATTAAGTGATATTCTTTAAATGCTGTTTCATATTGTGTACCATATGTGCTATGATACAAATGTTTCGTATACTATTATCTAACTTAGAGATTAATTGCTGGCAATAGTACAAGGAGCAGAAGGAGTTGTAGCATAATGTTAAATCTGATAAACAAAGAGTTCTTTCAAACATTTAAATGTTTGTGTAGGCTATACTTCTATGTATGTCAAAAATGTGAATTTGAACTATAAACATCCAGCGTGTATCAGGTATATTATAAACCTATTATAAATATTTCTCAATTATAATTCTTATACCAAATTGTCAATATTTCGTGGAATGTACTCTTATACTGCATATGTGATACTATTATTTTAATATAATAACAACAATGAACGGAAACTTTCTCCCCAAATATTTTGCAAACAGAAAGCATCACTTTTCTTTAATTGTATAGTATTAGGGGGAGTTAAACAATGACAACCAAGTAACTAAACGAGCTGTTTCGTTAAACAAAAAGATATACTATGTATTCATTGAAACTTCGTCAAGTTGTACAATTCGTCAAGCACAATTAGCTAAAAGCTCATGGTATGTGTCGAAAATTATATTACATAGATCGATTATATAGATTACATAACTCAATTGATCAACAAATAATTGCAACATAGGGAATTTTAAGTAAAATCATACACTTTTAATTGGAAATTTCTTTATCAAGCCACGTAAGAGAAATATAGTACATAGGACAAGAGGAATTGTTCCGTCCTAAAACCCTCCGCGCGAAGAGAAGTCGAGCACGCGATCCTTAGGCCCCGGTCAAGGGATTATCGAGGACAAGCTAATCAAACTGCTGCTTCGTGAAACGTAGCAGCAAGCATTGATCCGCAGCTTACGCGCAGAATTAATAAGCTCGGCACCTTCCAAAAGGGCGGCTAGCAATCGGCACAAGGACAAACCTTCCACGCGCCGATGGATAGCACGTTTTATAACGCGCAAGTGACAAGACTGTTTTCGAGGAAATCGTTTGATGTCTTTAGTCAAGAAGCTGCAAGCCTTCAAGTTTATACGCGACCCCAAAACAGTTAATTGCATGCGTCATAAACGTGGGCTTCCAAACGGGCCTCGGAGCTGGGCTCAACAGACATCGAGCAGGACAGGCCTCGACACCCTGGCGAAAATTCCGCTGCGTTGTCGAATCGAAGGTAACGTTTGAAAACGCACCTCCTCTTCCAGGAACCGCGCTTCGGGCGCTAAGGAAGGGTGCGGCTACACTTACAAAACACGCTGATTGGTATTTGAACAGTTTCCTAAATGTGCAATCAGCGTGCATAAAGTCAATTCTGAATCGACGTTATGAAAAACGCACGACGAGGCAGTCAGTTCATTTCCGACCACACTCAGGACAAGCCAGGCCTTGCATATACGGAATTTGGGCTCCGGAGTCCTTGCAAGGCTTCATAAGGTGACCCACGATTAGAGTACGCATTGCGCCGTCCGTCGTGGTACCGATCAAGACTTACAACCTTGATCAAATAAACTAGTGTTCGCAAAAATTCGCTATCGTTGTTGAGTATCGCGAGCACGCCACAGGAATTAAAAATATAAATGTACGCAATAGACACGTACATACAGTCGCTTCCGATGCAAGTTAACGATTGTCATTTATTAATGGAAACGATATATGTAAATCTTTGAACCTTATTTTTGTATGTACTTGTACTATACAGAATACATTCAAACATATAAGCATACATCATAATAATTGTTAAGACGAGGTTCCGTCAGCGTACACTACGAGCCTGGCGAGCGATCGCCGTTTGTTCAGAACGGCTTGAGTTTGGACCGTCCGGTCCGATCACTCTCTTGCGTTCGTGATCGCGTTGCGTTAACATCGTGCGTGGATACATATTGTAACATTTATACTTTAACAATAATAATATATACATTATAATTATTATTACACATTTAAACTGTTGGCAAGAGAGTTAACTTACTTTACGAGTCGATTGTACATAACGAAAGTATGCATGCAAGTACATACATTATGTATAATACATATTTGCATACGCATACGTAGGTAGTGTATTTATATGTACGTAAGTACTAAGTACATTGATGCCGTTGATCGGCAGTATGCCGTATGCGTTCCGCAGTTGTAGGATTCCAAGCAAACAGGTGAGCAGACCACGTGTTAAATAAAGATATTTGATCCAACTTATATCATGTTTGGTTTCATTTTAATCGGAAGAATCCCAACAATATGTTCTAGCAAATTTCATGCAAAGAAAGCAACAATTCTTGAAGCTTTATTTTTAATGTAGAAAATATTCTAAAACGCAACTTTTAATTTAACTTTTTTTCTGCATCTTATACAGTTTCTTAAATGTTCACGATAATATGGAACATCAAGATTTCTCTGGAGGGAGGACCGTTTTTCAACCGGAACCAATAATTGTTCCGTTGTTAGGATAATACGAACTACATTTGTTCAAAGTTTCAAATTTTTCTGAATTTTCGCGTTGCCGAATTTCCCTTGCTAGTCATTTTTCTCATTGGGTGGCTATTTGCTCGGGTAAACTAACCACTGTTTTTCGCATTCCATGCAAGTAATTATTATTATAAATAAAAGTATTAATTACAGCAACACTATGCTATTGCTATAAATAATAGCAATTCTATATTATCTCAATTTTGAGAAAACTATATACACACATATGCTATATTTCTAAATTATGTAACTAACCTCAGACGAAAATAAATTATTCCAAGTGCATGAAATCAAATTTTATGGAACGTTCTGACGCTACAAGTTAAACCAGTATAATTTAGAGTGCAATATTTATTTATACTGCTGCAAATATTATACTTCTGAAAATTATGACGTTCATATTGTTGCGGAAACACAGGAAGTATCCATATGAATAGCCCCACTTGTTTAATCGCGCTCGGTTAACGATTCACCATAAACCACAGAACAAACATTAGCAACAGCTCCTTGTACAGTTCCATTAAAGGTTTGGGTTAGGTTTTGATTATGAAATTAACATTGCTCAAGGAACTTTAGGAATTACTTTCAAAAGAAATTAATTAATTAATGCAAGCGCCAAAGTTGTTGGCAATTTCTTTAAACACTTTGAAAACTATGAAGAAATGCATATATAAATGTAGTGGAAAAATCTCTCGAATAGAAAAGAAGATTTTCCACGATATTTCTAATTTTAGTCTCGTTAAAAATGTTAAGCAATAAGTTGAAACAGCAACGTCGATTTCGGCCATTAAGCCGGGCGTATTTTACAAATGATCAAATCAAAATAAAACCTGAATTAAAAGAGCCTTGTATTGATGCCCGACTAAATCTCATAAGAGTATTCATATAGTGGACTACTAATCAGTAGCAGATTGCAATTTATTCAAATACAGTATAGTTCAATTCGAATGGGCGGGATGGATATACACATTATTATCAATGTAAAAAAGTAAAATAAACTCTTCCCCTTCGTCACTAATCCCTTGGTTACCTGATGATATGAGGTGTTGCTCCCCACGTTGATGTAACTGATCTACTAATTATGAAAAGAGGACGAAGTTCGAGTGAACGTTTAAATATCCTGGTAAACGTGTTGGGAAATATTGAACACGTTATGGCATAATACATTTAATTTTGTTGTATACACTAAACGCATTTAATGAAATAATAGTCCTGTTTTATAAGCATACAGAGGTTGTCAGGTAGCCAGCATTGTGTACCGTTCTAAATATTGCAGAGGATATACGTAAATTGTAGCCTAGCCTCATAAGCTAAAGGCGGTACAAAAATCGCTGGCACTCACGATCAAAATTATTAATCGAACAAAGATAATGTGGTGTCGCATCGGTCACGAATTTCGTGACTTGGATCACGACAGGAATAACGAAGAATGGTCGTAAATCAAACTCCGGAGAAACTAGTTACTTTATTTATACAAAGAGCAAGACTCGGCTTGCAACCTCTAAGAGAAGTTCGGTCATACTTGGAAGTATCGGTAAGTTGTCAGTCAATCGTTCTTAATCGCAAGACAGATATGGTCGTACTTTTAAGGTGTTGACTGATCGGTAGCGTAAACAGTTTTGCTTTCTGGGTTCGTGTAAGGTTTTTAGGAAAGCTCCGATGTAGATGTGGTCTTAGAAAAATGTATATTACTGGTTATGGGGTGTAACAGGAAAACGATAGAGGTGGAGGAAAATGTGGTGGACTAGGAGACGTACGTGAGATTTGTTGACAGCTATGCTTATGATTTAGCGACTTATTGTTAACGGTGTGCAAGGGCTACAAAACACCTGGCAGTCAGCTGCGTTTTCCTTCGGGTGTCTTAATCCTCTAAGTTACCTTATTTGTCATTTTTGGACGCGGACTACGTCGGTCGGTCATCTGGCAATTTAAAACTGCCCTCGGTAGCGCCCCTGTCCCTTCGTACGGGCGCTTTAAGACGGAACAGATAACATGATTAAAATATCGAAAAGTCAGACTACACTACAGTCAAAAACGTGTTATTTTACCGAAACTAGAGAAGAGCATACTTAATATAAGTAAATTGAATTTTCATCTCCTAAGCTATCTTTATCGATTTCTGAAAGTGAGCTATTTACCCGAACTTTCCAATGTTTTCTTTATACTAGATTTGGTAATTTATTTTAAAATACAAATCTGAAACAAATGACAAATGTAACTTGCTTAAAAATTTGGACGATAGCAGAGCCTTATTTGGCTATTGGAATTTTAAAATTATAGTCACCTTTTATACAATAAAACAAGTGAAATATTAAACGTCAGGTGATTACTCTCGCACATTTAGCGACATGAAAGCAAAGTTAAACCGGATATACGATTTTCACCAGGCAATTTGCCACTCTGTAAAACTATGATACTAAATCAAAGGAGAGGCACACATACACACATGTATACTATCTACATCAAGCAGATCATACAGCACTACAATATTTGCCGGATGTTCGAAAACTTTTTGAACGAGAAAATTCCTCGAAACTTCTGCACTTTCGTCGTTTCAAACTATTTTACTCTACCCTGTTAGAATAATTAATGACGCGGTTACTCTGCGTAGTTTCACATAATTCGCGTACAAGTTCTCGATAAGCAATGGGGCGGCGGCGGAAGGGGGAGGAAAGTCAGGGATGAGAAGGCAAGAGAAGGGAAGAGAAGGGAAGAGAAAGAACAAGGCTGTTCGCGCACGGTTCAACCGGAAACTGAATGCCATACGAGCACATGCTTCCCGTGGGATAATCGAGAGAGGCCATGATGGACGATGCATTCTTTCTCTTTCACTGTGGAGATAAAACGAAACGACGGGACAGATGAGCTGAGTTGCCGCTCTAAAAGTTTTTCAGTGCGTAATACGCGGCCGGAAAAGCAAGAGGGAAGGGCGCTGGAAAGCGGAAAACCTACCGCATTGTGGCATATATAGGGTGAGCCACGGAACTAGGACAAGCTGTATTTGTGTCACTGTTTGGTCCGCAGGGATTCGCTAACCCCCCCTGATAGAAAGAACGGAAACTTTTCTTACTCGAGCCGAGACTTGTCTTTTTATTTTAATTCATTTACCGCCCTCGCGTGTTGCCAGATGCAGTGGGCGATCGAATTATTATCTACAGATGGAAGAGAGAAATGTTTTATGTTCTCGCGACATCAGTAATAGGAATTCTTTCGTTCTTAACGCCCGGATACACAATTTTACTACACTTTCATATATTCGCAATCCGTATATTTGTAACAAGCTACCGATTTGGCGTGATTTAATATTGCTCGTTCGTGTGCTTTTATCTGTTGATTGCTGTTTCCTGATTACCATTCATTTTTACGTTGTTAAGTAATAGTGTGTCTGCATACGAACGAGTGTTAATATAACATACGTCAATATGTTTACTAATAAAAACGTACTTTGAATTCCACTATTCATGAAACATCAAATGGGTGATACTTTCGAAGTGCTCATAATAATTTCATCCTCCGCTGTCCAGTCATACGCAGAACCTCATAAAGAGTGAAGTTAGCAAACACGGTAATTAACATTATCTTCGATCCGAAGGATTTAATTTTACCGTAACGTTGAAAATAATTTACCACAGATGACCCTGCTATCTCATTAATCAATTTCTAAAATATTACACGAAATGCTATCTTTCTCAGCAACATTTTTCATTATCACTTAATTTGAAAAACTTGCTGTTTAAAGATTATCTAAAATGACCTGCAAATGGATTAATTATATAAGTATAATCACGCAAACCAGAAGATTGAAGAGTGAACTGCAATTATCAATATATGTATATATATATAACTAACAATAAGATATAGATCGCAAATCGATTTGAATCGCCCACCCTGTATAAGGTTGTCGCTGTACTTCCCGTTGCGCGATATCAGTGGAGGCAGTAGCGCTGGTGGCGGGTCTTCTGGCAGCGATGGTGGTGGCGACTCGAGAACGACTCGGCATCGCAACATAAAATCGCCATTACCGCAGCCGTATGGCGAGTTACGGCACTGAGAACATCTTCCTACCTCTCCACGGTCCTGTAAATAAATACGTCGTTCCATCTTACGTACTTCAACCTCTGAACGTATATAGATCCCGGGATAGGGGAAGTGACAGACCAGCCCTGGCAGTATTCCAATAAAAATCCGGCAATGTCGAGCCACCTGACGTGAAAACGGATTGTGACGCGTGTACGATCCGGTTGCCGAAAGTCCTGCCCATGTCAAGCTCGCTTGGCCAGCAACCGACCTTTAACAGTCGTCTTTCTCTTCCCTTTATCTGGTAGCAGACCCATCCGACTTTAATGAAATTCCGTCTCCCTCTAACTTGAATGGTGCTTCTGGGACAAATATTACACACTCTATACTCCATTCTAATTTTTATGGCGATACAATATCGACAAATCGTTGAGTACATTTGAACAATGTTGTTGGATTTTCTAGTATATTTAGTGATGCGATGGCAACTGCATTCGTCGCGCGTGTAGAATGTTGAGTTGGCTTCAAGAGAACGAGATTGAGGATCAATATTCATGGCACAACCGACACAAAATTTTCACGAAAAGCCACGGCATTCGTTGCGGGGTTTTCATTTAACTGTGAATTTTATGTTATAGCTACTAAATGGTGAAGAAATGAACATCTTATGTTCTAGCGCATAATGGATCGTGCACCTGCTTCCACGTGTTTTCTTTCCTTTTTATACAAGTGCATTTATTCGAATAAGTTTTTCAAGTCATATTTTAAACTTGATATTTGTAACTAAGCTGAGTTAAATATAAATGGACATTTATATACGTACTGTTATATGTAAGCAATATTAACGATGACTAATATAGTATAATATAATCATTCATTTTTCAAATATGTACACAAAGGAAGATAGACCTTTGCCAGTTAAAAATATTTATTTTGTTTCTTAAAACAAGAAATATTAGTGAAATAACTAATGTACATAAGAACAAAAGTGTGTGGATCCATGGACTTCAATCCATAAGCGAGATAAAATCAGTGTAATAATAAACGATCACTTGCTGCGAAGCAAGGCATTTTCTAACAAATGTTTAAACACTTTTTCCCGAAACACTTTTGTTTCAGCCTATCTCCAATCTTAAAGGCGCAACAAATATTTTATTGCAATATTTCAGAAACAAAATGATAAAAAAAGAAATAATTCGATCGAGGCAACCGAAGATATTCTGAAAATCTCAAGCTACGGGATATTACTAACAGTGTAGCTTTTCGAATCGCGATATTAAAAAAATATTAACTCGAATGGAAACAGCAGCAACAAAAATAATTAAAATGAACAAGATATTACTCCCTGTATGTGAAAATATTTGCAGATACATAAATGTATAAGCGTAAAGCAATTCAAATGAATCCCATTTGAATATCGTTTAAGACAAAAGTCTATTAACGAAGGTCTATGAATTCTGAAATAGTTAAAAGTATTATCACGAATTCCCGCAATGAATACTTTTGTTCAACCGATCGAAGTCATTCTGCGATTTGAGAATAAATGAAGTTCCTTGAATGCAGAGGGATCCGAGGAGACGAGAAACTTTCAGATAGCGCGACAATTTGTGCCATTATCACTAAAAGATTGCGTTAATTAGAATCGCTGACGTATGAATTAGTAAAACTCCGAATAACTGTTTTCCCTTGATTCTTTATTCATGTCCGGCATCTGGGAGTAGTAATAATTTCAATTACATAAAGTTGAAGAGAGATGGAGACCAATTCCATGTATATGTATATGTAGAGTGGAGGCCGCGCGATGAAAATCGTTACACGGCGAATACAGCTGTTTATGTTATACATAATAAGCGACTAATTCTAAGGTCGTTCATCATCCATTTAGCATTATGCGCCGAGCAAACATAGGAAACCTGTTGCGCCACACGTATCAGATTAACAACAATGTTCTTCGATGAGAACAATAATGACTGAAACATTTTCAATTTTAAGACGATCTTATTCTCAGAAATGGCATTACGTACACTACCGATCAAAAGCGAGGAGCCACCAGACATTCCGATCGATGCAGTTTGATGACTGATTAATAATTTTGCGTTGAACATTTGAGAACATATCGGGACACAGCTAATTGCTAACAGTCTCTATAACATTAACTTCCAATCAATGAATCGTTCGCAAGCCATTCAATATTTGTATGACTAAAGGAGTGTAGGAACGGGGTTTTAAGAATGAAGTGAACTACTGTAAAACCTGCTTATATGCACAAAGATTGGGACCCAAGCTGTGCATATATCCAAGCAGGATGTCGAACCTATGTTTACATGCGGCCTCGGTCGCAATCTAAGGCCACTCTCTATTATTATTTATTTTAATGTATTATTATATGTATTCTAATGTATTACAGTATTTATTGTAGTGCACGTTACTATTTTGCATTAAGCTTTTATATGCTTATTCTAATAAATAAATATAATTTTAATTGTATCCTGTTTATTTCAATGTATTATTATATTTATTATAATGTACTTTATCATTTTACATTATCCTATTATTATTAGTTTAAAAAGAGCAACGCGTTTTTGTACTTTGTGGTACGTGTTTAATCAGAATCCACAAGTAAATATAATTCAATCCATATCGCGTTTGGTCTCATTTTAATCAGAAAAATCTCGCAAATACATTGGTAAAAGCTACATTTAGAAAAATTAATAAACAAAAAAGTTTTACTGATGCATAAGTATTGTCTCACCGATACGTTTCTGCGCCTCGCTTTGATTCTTTGGACCTCTCTCTCTCTCCTCCACTGTCTGTCCCTTTCTACGTTCATGGTCGGCTCGAGCTGCTTCTGAGAATAGATTCGACACCCTGCTTGGTTATATGCAACCTTGGGTCCCAATCTTTGTGCATATAAGCAGGTTTTACTGTATGCACTTGCGAGGAATCGTGCGTCCAATCCGAAGACATCTGAGGACATCTTCGGGCACTCGCAGGTCACAGCCCCCCTCCTCGGTTTACCCCACCACTCCAACGTTCCACTAGTTCTGAACACTGGGCCCAACCAGAAGTGGTCCCAAACTGTTGGCCGGCAGCGTACAGTTTAAATATAAATGCATAAGTGGTTCTATAGACGTGTACAGTGAAAAGAACTGAAAAAACAAATAGGTGTTGAAATAAGTTCGCACGGATTTTTCTGCATTCTGCGCTGCATTTATCCAACTGTTTAGGAAAACTGGGAGAGTGATGTTGTATAACTGACACTAATAGTGCAACTAAACAGACAAGTCTTTGGCGCCACCCTGAACGCTACACATTTCCCAACTGTTTGCGAAGCTATTTCTGCGCCATTCTTTCACTGCCGATGTAGTTGATATATGTACCTCTGTAATTCTCAGGAATAATACTGCTATGCTTTCATTTTTATTAATATGGAAAATATTGACATCGTGATCTTCTAAAAGCCTCTGCAGAATTTGTCGCAAAGAAAACATTGTCTGGTGACAATTGCTTACACTTTATAGAATAACGAAGTTTAATTCTTGTTTAATAACAATTTAATGGATCCTGATATGCAGCAAATAATTTGCACAAAATATTCTAAAAACGTCGATCTCTACAAGGGAAAACATGGGCTTTTGTTTAAATAATGTAGCCTATATTTGTTAATTTGAAAAATACTATTTCTTAATTTTCGTTGATTTTATTTAACTTTAGCAACTGAAATACATGTCCATGCATTCTAAGCCGATTTTCAAATGATAGTACTTGCAGAGATACTACTTCCACGAGTTCGTGAAACGATGTTTCGAGAAAATCGCGTTTCTAGTTTGGGTCGCGTCGCGACGCTAGCACAAGCTGAAGAAGCGTTTCAACCACGCCGGTAGATACGAATGAAGATGAATTGCAAATTCGACACTGTAGCATATATTATAACATAAATGTTTACACTATCTATACTACAAATTAATACAATAACACGATATGTGTATACAGATTTTTATTTAGATTTACAATATTATAAATTGTCCTGCAATTACAGTTACGGTTCGATTTATGTCGATGGAAACTTAATTCATTATTTTTGACGGTTGTCAGTTTTGAATCTTAATTTGGCCCTCTTAATGAAGTTTTATTTGTTTGTCTACGTACATCGGCTTGGCAGATACGGTTTACTTTTCGTCAAATTACTTCATCTCTCTTAAAAATAAGCTCGGACTCATATTACTGCCAAGAAAGATTTGCATGTACAATTATTTTATATTGATATTATAAAACTATCATAAACGGCATTTCTTTTCTTCAATATATATGTTTATATTAAATGAGTGCAAAAGTTCTGTCGATTTTGTGTCTTTAAGTATTTAAAAAAACAATTGCAATTTTTAGTATTTTTAGTTGCTTCTTGTGTATCTATGTATAGACAGTAATTTCTACAAATGTTTCCTATATTGTATTTTCTCCCTGTAAAATAATAATTATTTGTATGTTCCCTTCAAATTGCGCCGATAAATAAATGATGGCTATATACGTAACGTGATAGCTCGCTTCCCATTCATTTTACGAAGCAAAAACCAGTTAAAGGGAATGCTGCGAATAGCTCTGTTAGTCCGGCTGGATAAGTGAATTGCAACGAGGTGTCAGTAAAACCGGAACAATCGTCCTTAAAATGTTAAGAATTAAATCCCCTGCGAACGCTAGGTACGCATCGCAGAAGTGTCAAGCGGAAAGTGGCTGTAAAAAGAAATGGGCGTAACTCGAGGCTTACAGCTGTTTAGTCGTCTCGTAAAAACGTCTCCCCAGTCTGAACGCTTGCTGCATTGCTTTTTCCTTTCACCGTCGTGTCCACGTTCTTCCTGTATACTTCCGTTTCCTGGCAACACAGCGTGTCCATTTGTCGACAATAGCCCGGCATTCCGGCTACGTCTAGAAACGCGATATTTTTTTTATTAATCGTCCAGATAAATTGCTTTCCATTGGCAGAACTTTACATAACTACATAATGTACGTCAATTTCTTTCCTTTCGGGCTTATGTGTAGGTTGTCCTACTTTAGTCCATAAATGCGACTTGCTTGTAAATTATCTGAAATTGAAAGGTTTAGCGAGGGACGTGTTCAGGTGTAATTAGTTTTCTATAAATGCACGTTTAGAGGTAATATGAAGGTGATATACACTGTCTTGAACGGAATTACATATATAATTTTGTATGCATACGTTGATACAGCTTTCTATTTCCTATAAAAAAGTAATGTGGTATTTTTTTCGAGAAACCATTATTTTAGGAGATATTTTATTCAGAAGTGCGAGGGCAACCAAACATTTCTAACTATTCTGCTGATTTTTATTGCTTTCATAAGCAATAAGCCTCATAAGCCTAGTGATAGTGTTAACTAATTCCAGTGGTAAAGGAAAATACCTGTTAGGTAAGTAGTTACGCAATCGTCTTACAATAGCCGATAACGTCATACGTAGTCGTAAAATATTGTTGCTTATAATAGTTGGGGAACAAAGTAAAATATTTTTAATCATCATAAAATCCAATCGGTTTTATATAAAATACAAGTTTGTTCTCCGATTGTTCGTTCTTTATCAGCTTTAGCGGTTCACGCAACTTAAGCCGATGTATACAAATTTTTCATCTCTCGAAAAGATATTTTTCCATTTTAATTTCAAATATATTACTCTACGAAAATTTTGAAGCTTCTTTTTTAATCCGCTTGCAGCAAGGCTCGGTGATTTTTTTATTAACTCCATCTAATAGAGTCCTAGTAGTTACGGTAATAAGGTACAATTGTGTCACACAAATTCATTTTAAGCCTAGAGAATGTGTAGTAAATAAGAGCCTTGGATGTACTTGTAGATATTGAAATTTAAAAAACCAAACACAAAGAGCAACCTGTAGAATTCTCGTCTGTGCTATTGAAGGGGTTTCAATGCGTCCGGTCCTTGAGACCCCATTCTACTGCATGTATCCGGTCACAGGCTGGCTTGTGCCAGATAACTGTCTCAAATTACAGAACCTGGCTGCTGTAATGTGAGACCACGATTCCTTCTAAAACTTACCAACAAATTAACTGCCCTTCCATATTTATCAGGCTTTCACGATACTCAATGATTCCAATAATATTACATTTTAAACACTCCTATATTCTAACAAACTTTTGTTGCGTATTATGCAAGTTAATGAGTATACAGCGACGTTGCGCAGCAGCTCGAGTTCGAGTGTATCCAGACTCGATACGACCGCGCATAATGTTGAATGCGATTTGATAGAGGTGTGAAGAATTTCAAGTATAACAAGCAGTTGTCAGTTACTATACGTTTTATTCTGAATATTACACAAGAATTGTGAACCTTAAATGCATTTTAATCTTTATGCTTCGTAACACAGCAGCATAAATATTCATTATAAAAAATATTATCAGATACTACCACTTTATTGTAAGCATCAATTTCATGAAATGTTTAATGCTATTGAGGGTCATACATTTTTATCACAATTTCAAAAAAAAAATAAACTGAACGTGATAAAATGTCAGCACTTTACATAGTGACCATACATAAATGTAAAAATAAAATTAGTTATAAATAAAGATATCATAATTATCAATAGTATAAATGTGATATAACTAACTCTTTACTGTATATAAACACCCTTGCATGCGATTCAAAAACATTGTCGGAAATATTACAATTCATCAACAACTTGCAAGTTTTGTGCAATATCGACATATGTACATACAGATGTATGGACTATGATCAAGTATGATATGTCACATTAATATTACACAGCGCCTCAAACAAAGAGGTCAATGCATAACATGCATACATCCATACATGTTTATGTGTTTACGTTATAAGTATCATATTTTCACCGAACCAACATCCTGTAATTTTTGATTCCTTTTATAAACTTATAAATATTCGAATTTTAAAATATACATCATGATATGACAAATCTGCCGCACTGAATCTGACAACGAATGAAATAACAATACCTTTAAACTAAAACGTCTGTGCACTTTCTCAAACGATAGTCGTGAAAAATGTAGGTATAACTTTCTACGATTCATATAGAAGCATCTTTTTTTTCACCTCAATCCATGTTATATTATATTTACCTGTGAGGTTCAATTTTTTCGTTATAAGTCAGAATAAGCTGGACAATTTTAGTACCTCGTACATTTGGAGGAAAGAGGGCAAGATGGGGGGCTGCTACGTAAGACGGGGTCAGGTTTTATTTATTTATGCAAAGAGGTCGTCCGCTGAAAAAACAGTTGAATCTAAAGAAACATTGGACCTTCGCATAACACCACCGATTTTAGTCGATTTATAATACCCTTGTGCGCGACATAGCCTTTTTCCGGTTTCTACCGTCCCTGATCTAATATAAGTAGAAGTAGAAGCATATAAGCCACAATTTGTAATTAAACTAATTCTATAATACTCAATTCGACCGTTTCGTAAAGTATCAATTGTTATAGTAATGGCGATTATTTGCAAACAAATTAACTTGTTACCATGTCATTTATATCAGTATAACAATTGGGGTAAGGCGGGGACATTTCTACAGACCGTAATTTGTAGTCACAATTGGTGCGATCCTACAGAAGAAGGACCGAGTGACAAATATTAGTCTGCGAAGTCGATGCAAAGGTTGTTGAAGTAGTGTAAAAAGAATATCGACTATCATAAGGTAACTGCCGCTTTTAATGTTCCCCAAACTACATTAGCGAGAAACGTGGCTTCCCATCGAAAAAATCCTCAGCAGACGTTCAATGTTAGTTCGGAACTTTTACAGGCAGTGAACGTTTGTATCTTTTATTATTTAACTTCAAGAAGAGGAGAAACTAGCAATGGATCTTAAAGAAATGGTTCTACCCTTTCTTACCCCATGTATGAGGCAAGATGGGGTATCGTCGCTATACTGAAAATTAGTTTTTCATATTTTTTGCGTTTAACTTGGGCAATTTATTTTACTGTAAGTACTTTGATAGACAAATACTAACACAACATATACTATTACTTATATACATTACATCGATAATGTTAATGTTCTGCTGCCATTTTTCCATTGCTTCCCAATCATGCCCCGTTTCCCCTCATTGTTCTAAAATATATTCATAATATAATTTCCGGAGAAATCCACTGTAGTATCATTTTGATCACATAGATCGTTAGACATAAATTAAACGCAAGTCACGCCGAAAAGGAATATTGGAATAACAGAAATCATGCTCGCTGAAAGAATTAAGGTATTAATTAACGATGCAGTGGCGTCAATTATAATTTAATCAATAAATTTAATGGACGCACATATTACAGGTACTTTTGCAAAAATAACTTCAAATAAATAATAGAAGAACTTGATTTGAATTCAAAATGGCGTTATAGTGGAGCAGACAATATTAGATTTCCGACAGCACTATAGGTAGACATTTTCTGACTGTCATTCGTGAGCGCAAGGGAGCGCGCTAATTAATATAAAGTCTATTTGTAAAGAATGAAAACATTTTCCTATAGTGGTTTCAAAAGTATTGAGACAAAAACAAAATCATACTGCTCATTAAAGTTATATTGCAGTGAGATATGCATGAATATTCAATCGCGATGATTCGGGTACTAGATATTTCAGAAACATTTATTTCTATGTGACAGCAAATATACTCGTAATCACTTTTCGAACTCTGTAGATACCTATCATTGAGTTCGAAACCCATTCCTATGGGCTGTGGCAGTTTGCATGTATAGTCGCAGCCATGTACATAGTATATCTATACATATGTACGTATAGAAACGAAGCATTTGTTCTCACGGTTGGTATTTGATCCGCGTGAAATCAAACTTGGGATTTAAGTTGATGCCGATTTGTAAGTTCATATATGAATGCAGAACTTGATCTTATCCATGATTATACTGCTTTGGCGGTCATGTTTCTTGACGATAGCTATTGTACTATTTCTAAATTGCATTGAACATTAGTTTTTAGTATTTAAGTTTAGAAAATAGTTATAATAGTATTAATAATAAAATGCTTAAATACTGGATAATAGAGGTGGGAAGGCGAGACAGAACAAAAATTCGCTGCAAAATAAAATAACTAGTTTAAACAACGTAATTCAACGAAATAAATTAAGCCATCATTCGACATTCTCTTGTTGATAATAATTGTATTTTCCACACGTTTAGTTTAACGCGAGGTGGGAGGTCAATGGTTGCACTGATTCCCAAATAAAACACAAACGACAAAGTACAGCTCGTAGATGCAGATAAATATGTGTATTTATAAACTTAACAAAACTGTACAAAAGGATTCGACGTGATTCGTAGAGTAAAAGACTTGGTGAGTTACAATGTTCGGAGCAGTTCCGTTCAACACGATATTTAAAGTACTGGAGGCTTTTGGTTGTTACTGTTTCGATGATATTTTAATTCTGCTCTTCGTTAGCGGTGTAGCTTCCACGAAGCTTCGGTTTTGATCATTCTCACTCTGATTGGTTGACATTCGATTATTGCAAATGCCAATCAGAGTGGTTAGTAAAGGTAATCACCGCCCTTCCAAATACGCCCTTAGCGTGCTGTCTTTTGGAAGGGATGGAGGTTACCTGCTTGCCCTGGTGAGGAGAGGTGACCGTCATGGGTATTTCCGTCGGCTGATGTTTCGGCTGTCGAACCGTTCCATCCAGATGTGCCTTCGGAAACTCTTGGGTTTATGGCATGTTTTTAAGCTATTGAGGTAGGACCTGCTCTAAAGTTGAAAAGTCAATTAATATAAAAACTCCTCATTCTCAAAAATAGCTTTAGCTTGCGACCGTGCCATAAACCTTTGCCCATGGGCTCTAGCCTCCTCTGCGGGGTGCATTATTGCGACGCGACAATAATATATTAAGGAATATATTTGCAATGAAAGTTTTGTTTCTCTAGTTTCATTAATAATGCAATGGTCTATGAACCGTATTACGATTCTCATTCCTACGGTTATAAACCGTAATGAAATCAATTATACTGGGCAATGCATACGTAAAATGGAAGTAATTGAAGTAATCTTGTATTAAATTTATCTTTCCTCCTGTTCCTCTTAACTTCTTTATTATCTATTCATATTTATTCTCAGTTCAATATCTTTCATAACTGCTAATTAAATATCTGCTTTCTCTCATTGTATATACCATTGTAGGTATTTTATTCTAGAATGAAAATTATATCGAAGAATTTTTCTCCCGACTAATTCATTAAATCTCTGATTTTTTCAAACTTCTGTTTGATATTCTTCTTTAAAAGAAACCCAGAAATCCAAAATCTAAAAAAATAAAATAAACGTAACCATTTTTAACTCTAATACGTAAATTAAATCACTATTTTATATGAATGACTAACGAATTCTTATCACTGTAAAATTCTTGTATGCTATAAACATCAAAAATTCGAATTCTCTTTCTTCGATTCAGACTCCGCACTTTACATGTATCCCATGTGTACACTATATATTACATGGGTATCTAGCTTTATTCCTTCTGTATAATATACCCTTTATCTGCCTTCGCGTGTATGTACATACATATGTATGCAAGTGCTCCAGGGTAGGTCTTCTGTCTTCCAAAGTATTTTAATCCATAAGGAAATAACATTTATGACAGATGAAATAAACGGAATAAGTCGAGCTATTATGAAAATTCGAATCCACTTTTTTCAATGATAATTTTCTCAACATAATGCATTCAATACGAGAGTCGAGAGAAACTTGCAACTGGATGGATGAAAATTTGTTATATTCACCTCGCACTCATTGAGACGGTCGAACTCGTTACAATTTCCATTCAAATATCAATTGCCCTGTGACACGTTTTATCATTTTCTGATCGATGTTACCTGCTGTAAATATTATTTTCTTACGAATTATAATATTCTTAAGAGGGCGTGCAACATTGCAATCAATCGGAAATAACGTTCACAATTAAATCTACCAGTTGCACCAAACAGATTTGTTCAAAATATGCATACTACATCATCAAAGTTTCGTTAATGAGTATCCTACTTAATTGCATAATCTTCCATATCAATCCACTCCAACAACATCAATTTCTCTAATTGCAAGCAATTTGTTTTGTCAAATTAACACCGATGCATAGAGACAGTAAATATACGACTATGTACTAAAAAATAAATAATTATATATAATACGAAATCTTAACTACTGTTGAGTATCTTCTGTCATTAATTGTTAATTCGTTTGTGTGCCTTAATTCGGATACTGTAACGATTACGCGAACAAATCTTCTCATTGTGAACCTATTGGACCATTTAATACAGCATTTTATCGCGTTTCTTGCAATTACCCTTGCACATCGATTGCAAGCATTTCATGAACTCTAATTTATTTTTGTTTGCTGGCCTGGAAGTAAGGGGCGAATAGAGAAAGATGGTTAAACTGATAGGAATAAAGGTACATATACATATATACTTATCGTGAAAGAGAGGGAAAGGAGATGAAGCGATTCGCAGCTAGGATCTTTTGTGCTGTTGCCTTTCTCGTCTTCGTCGCCCGTTACACGGAGCTTTGTAATTTTAATTATTTCATTAGCGGAAATCCTTCGAATATACAAAGGAGATGCAGAGTAGAAAGTAAGCTGCCGTTGTTTCTCTAACTCAAGGGAATACGTCGACGTCGTCGCCATTCTATATCGGTTCTATTTTTCTTGCAGAGGCATTTTCTTTCTTTGTCGGAACCTCTTTCCAACATTTCCCCCTTTTTATCGTCTGCTTTGTCGTTGCCTCAGCGACTTTATTCGCCCCAACCGTTAGTTCCCTCGGCATATTTTTTACTGCCAACCGGTTCGACGCGATACGTTGAAATATTAACAAGTCGCGTTGATAACTTTTCATAGTCGTAATTATCAGCTTAGCCAAAGTCCAATAAAAATACTGCAAATTTTCAACTGGGTAATGATTGTTATCGCTGCTTATTTACTTGACGATGTACCGATAGACAAAAAGGCGTTTCAAATTGTCGTTTACGCTTACCTTAGAATTTTAAGCTGCAATGCCGATACAATGTATAAGCACCTGTATCTTTCGAACCCATGATCTCCACGAGCTAAAATTGTATTTCAGGTCTACTATCTCGCCCCATGATACCAACCAAATTTCCCAAACTTAATCCAAGCCTAAACTAACCGGGCACCGGTGCAATTTCAAGGTGTATCCGAATTTTGTTTTACGTATTACGGTAACTCTTTTTTTTTTATTAAATTCGCCACCTTCGTGTTTTCTTAAATGCTTAACAATACTTTGATCGAAATACGCTCAACTTGACTCAATAATCGTTTACCGTTTGTTCGGTAACTTTTCAATTCCTTGGCGGTAAAAGTCTTCTTCGATTAAAAATACATCTGGTCACGTGCGTTCTGATGTCCTCAACTTCGGAGAAACATTTTTCAGTCAGAAAATGTTGTAGCTACCTGAACAAGTATTGGTTCGGTGCAGAAATAATTGTGGTTTTCATTCGAATAAATAAATGCCGAATGACTATTGCCTGATCAAGTTTTACTCCTTTTGCAACTTCTTGTAGGTTTTAAGAGACGTGATGGATGTGTGGAAAATGTTACGATGTAACATTTGCCGTACGCTTTACTCGATACCCTCGACGCCCCCGTACGGCGCTGTACACGCGCTCTAATTGGACAGTGTTTTTGGTTAATAACTCAAAAACGAAGCTTCAACCAACATTTTGGCCAAAGAAAAAGTTGTTCAAAATCACCCCAGCTATCCCCGATTTCCCGATGTTGCGGTAGTTACGGGACACCCTGTATCTAGTTACTCTTTATTGTTCTGACGCAATTATTTAAACACCCTTAGTAACTTTACTACAAAATTTTGACATGCAAATGGATCGCCTCAAGACGCGCGTCCCGACGGCTGTTCCGGTGCAGCGTTCGACGCAAGAAGTCTTTTGTATCTACTGATCTAAATATACTATTCTGTCATTCTTAATTAATGCGGTGCCAACATTTATTTATTCCCACACTCTCGAGATGTTTTTCGAGGATCTGCTTCGATAATAGCCCTCAATTCATCATTATCAATTGCGAAATTTTGTGAAAAACTGTTGTGTTGTGCACGCGCTGATTAATAGTCCCCTGACCAAACGCGTTCTTAATGTTGCGAGCAGTTTCTGCAGCTTTACTCCCCAATCTGAACTCATATTATAAGATTGCACGAAATTGCTTTCTTTCCGTCATCTAACAATGATGAAACAGTTGACACAAGAGGCAGAACGCCAAACCGGTGGATGGATCTCCACGCTTTTAATTGATGTTCTATACGAATGTAATAAGATAAAACGTTAGTTCAAAACCACAGTTATTTTTACACCAACCCAATTGTAATGATTTGCAGCAGCGTCTGGGCTATATGGTGAATCGTACCTAGCCCAATCCTTCAATTGTCCGCAGCGTTCGACTTGCAATATGTGGCCGAGCGGTGTCCTGATGCAGAATAATTCGTTTTCGTAAGAGTTGGCGGAACGATAGTTTTCCGAATAGTTTTGCACTTCGGAGCCCACTTAAATGATATTACCCGTCAACATAAGAAACCTACAAATATGGTTCTTACGAACAAAAGAGGAAGACGCGAAACGAATAGTCGTGACTTTAAGTGCTATCCTAATACTTAACATATGTGGAGCAACATTGTTTTCCTCCTGAATGTTTTTCATTACACACCATGGTGAATAATTGCCGCGATGAATCATACGGATGACAGGTGGCTGACGATTAACAAGGCGCTATTTATTAGACTCTGCAAATCCATGACGAAGCAGGACGATGTACCCCGATGATGCTTATCGTTGTGATACTGGCAGATGCGCGGCTGTCGCGATATTAGCCGGTAATAAACCACGACGTAGATAATCAAATACACGACACGTAACAAGGTCCAAGCACCTACCTCCGCGTACAACGGGGCGCGTGGTGCACCGGTAATTTAGGTACCATTGGTTTGGTCAATAGCCAATTCCTATTTGGCTTAGATCCAAGAGGTCAAACAAACCGGTCATGCCGCTACGAATGGTAAAGTTTAGAAATCCCTTGAGCTCAAACTTCATTCTTTGGCCTTCGACATCCTTTATTCCTGCCTGCTGCCCCTTCCTACGAACACTGAACCATCCCTTCGTCAATGGGTCGCGCCCTTTAACGTTGACTGTCACATTCGAGAGAGTCGCTTCGGATCTTGCTTATTAACGAGCCACTTTTGTGCAACATGTAATTTATAGAATAAATTGCAAACATTTCTCTGCAAGAGACTACCATAAAGAACCACCAAATTTGGCTTATTTTGAAAAGAAACAGAGCTTCCGGCTTATATCGTGAAATTATATATTAAAATATGTCTTCAGTTTTCAATAATTACAGATAGTGCTTGGTAAGTTGCGGGGGAAAGAAAAATCATATCATGCTTTCTGTTATAAAATCGATATCAAATATTTTATTGCTATCGTTTGGAATGACACAAAACTTCTTCTTATACTTATATCAATTTAGCATTGAGAATTTGTGAACGCTACCGATAGAATATTTGAAATCATTAGTTATCACAAGTTATCACATTAGTTTTCGATACGCTAAATTAGTATCGAAATGCTAATTTAGGATCTGTGAGAAATCAGAATATTTGATGCTTGTGACAAACATTCTAATAGCAAAAACCTACGTACATAATAAATCCTGGTTGAAATTGATGGTAATTCTTCGAATCAGAGTTTAAAGGCAGGCGTAATATCGATTTTGTTTCTCGCAACGGTTATCGAACAACTGTTATAAATGACCGAAAGCCCTAATTCCATCGATTCTACTACCTATTATGAAAGGGGTCATATATCTACCCAATATTGATTCTACACAGCTCAACACGGCTTCCTTATATGAATTACTACCACTAACGTTTAATCGCTTGGCATTGCTCTAATATTACTATTACATGTGTTATCTCCGCGATTTATATATACGAATCTATTGATCATTTTATGTACTTATGCAGATATACATCAGCGGTAATATAACAATTATTGCTAATACTATTTTCTGTCACAGACTGTCACAAGTAAATCCGAGATTATTTCCTGCACATCGCATATGTCAAATGCAACGCTTGGACAAGCTTTGGAAAGTGCTGAAAGCCGGAAATCGGTTGAAAATCGATATAGTAACGGGTTATAGAACCGAATTAATTAAGTAAAGCTTCCCCTGACGGACAAATCAAAATTTTAGTAAACCTTATTGAACCTTCTTACACTTATTGTTAGCGTAAGTATATAACATTTATAGAGATTGGATTGTTTGATAAGTACCTACGTAGAAATTTTCGTTAATGTAGAAAGTTGATGTTTTCCAGGCGTACTTTTGTACCAATTCATCGATTGAATGCTCGGTTCAGTGATTAGCCAATTCAGGCTTTCGCAGAATTATTTTTGTTGGACCAATTAGCCAAGCTTTTAAACGCTCTTATTCAAACGGGGAGCTCGTCTAGAGTCTGCCACACCATTTATGTAATAATTGCCCGTTCTGAAGCGCGAAAATCATTTCCCAGGCAGTTTTTCCGTAGCATAACCTTTGGCGTAGAACACCGAACAATGGAGAAATATTTCGGTCAGCCTCGGCAGTTTTCGGGCTACGATTGACCTCGACAAGGAAAATACGTCGAAGACGCTTATTTCTGCTAACTCACTCAGCACTCCATCATTTTTAGATTGAAACGTTTTTGTTGCCATAACGATTAACGACGAATAAAAGAAAAATAAAAACCGCATGAACTTATTTTCTGAATTATTGAACTTAGGATAAATTACACAGGATATTGTTACGCAGTACTATAATATTTAACGGAATGAGTATTGTTTTTGTTCAGTGTACACCTATGAAAGAAAACTCAATTATTATGAAGAACGAGAGCCAGAACTGTGATTTGTAATAAATTGCTTATAATTTAACTTTAATTTTATATTATATTTTAGGAACCTCTGTTACATAAAATGTTGTATAGCGATTACATATTATATTACTATTTTTGCAGTATGTAGGTAATTCTTCAGACAGTAGTTACGCAATTTTAAATGTAAGTGAATAAGTTAGAATAGATATTTTACTCTTCGAATAATATAATCATACAAAACAATAACTAAAATGTCAACAATGCACACAAGGTTATTTAAAAAATTAAAGACCACCTAATCTTCTGGCACGACTTATTTGCTAGTCTTCACCAATCGACAGTACAGAATCAAATAACAGTTATATCTACTATAATAATAGCAAGGTAGGTCTAACTTTAAGCGTAACTAGAATAGTTGCAAACATTTGTATCTAATCTTAAGTAATATACACGCATTCCAAATTCCTGCAAGCAACTTTATACTTTATGTGTGTACTATATTGTAAAACATACGGGGTGAACCACGTAAATAAGTAAACCTAAATATCCCCGCCGTTTCTAGACATATGAAAAAACTGTTCTACATCATTATAAAATGCTAGAAAATAAGTTCAACAACCCTAATGACATGCCGCCCATATCATTTAATCGTAAAATTTTTCTTCCGAATGTAACGAATATTTCTTGTTGCAATAAATATTTCAGCGAAACTCTGCGGCTAATATTACAATAAGATATATCATTGAACATTACCGACTGCACGTAGTTTCAATATGATGGATCTCTAGCACATATTAAGCAGGTTTACAAAGGTATTATCAGACACTTTCACTGAACATTAAATATAAAGGCCCGTTCGTCCAATTTTACGACATTTAATTTTTATTTATGGCGTAAACTACAAAATATGATTCCTCATGGAAAGCCTACATTACCAGGATATATGACGCAAAGAATTATTGCTGATTCTGCATTAATCACACCACAGGTCATAGGAATGGTTCACAGAACATTCATCAAAAGACTTTAATCATGCATCGAAAGCAACGGCCATTCCTTTCAACACTTTTAGCTCCATTTTCCCATAAAAATGTTGCTGTATTTATTTGCGAGTCTTCTGTAATAAAATAGAACAAATATACATATACAAATATACAGGATGAGTCAATAACAACTGTTATCTAAAATAACTCGTTACCTATTAGTTGCATACAAAAAAACATTTTAAATCACTTATCCTGCATTTAAAAGGATATTTTCAAGGATATTAAGGTAACCTAATGTTTTTTCAAGACGTTGTATCCTATAAGAAGACAAATTCAGAAATCTATAATGATATAACATTGAGTTGACCTTAAAGCTTAAAATTCCGGATCCAAATCCATTCAATTTCTTCGAATTGATCTAAATCCAACACATTTCTTCGAGTAACCAAATTGCGTCCATCCCCTGATACGAACCTTTAAATCCCCTTTAAATACAAGACAATTCATCAAAAATGTTTCTTGGTACAACCAATAGGTAACCAATAGGTAATATTGCAGGTAATAATTCTTTTACAAGGGCATTGGTATGATATGTCAAATATTGAAAAAAGTCAGTGTAAATTAGGACTCGTCAAAGTTGACCACGTCCCTACATTTTCAAGGGGTGCATGAAAACTGAAATTCTAGTACCTATATGTATAGTACTGCAGATGCGCAGATACAATCGTTAGCCCATATGTTCAGGTCTGTGAAGCAACTGTTTCGTGTTCGGCTCAAGAAATATGCTATCGAGCACAAAATAATTACGTTTATTCGTCTATGTACATCTTTTCCTTCTAACAATTCGTTTAATTTTAAATAATATTGCCACATACGCATAAGGCGTTTCACAGAGGAGTTATGCTAACCGATTAAGTTATAAAACGTATTTTGCTGTATGAAAAGCCATTCAAATATGTTTATTGAAAACATTGAAGGTTTCAGTCTCGGTTAACTGTATAATTAAGTGTGGTAAGTTCATTGAAAATGTTAATAAACTGTTACGCGATTTAACTGTTATACATAACGCAGGACAGGTGGGATATCAATTTTGCTTAATCGTTTCTAAAATATAATATACAATCGTCGTACACCTGAGGAATTATATCTTGACCAGAAAATAAAATGAACTGCAATAGTTCCTCCAGCACATTCTTACTGCCAGTTCAATTCTCATAAGACACATTCCAACTAATTGAAGCGCCCGTAAAGAAATTCAGCAACACAATTTTCTCTACAGATAGATTTTATGTATAGAAATGAACTTGTTAACGTAACAATACTCTTAAGGAATTTTTCTTTCAGGATAAAAGAAGAGAAACACTCCAATCGCACCCTTGCGTTTGAACATATTCGAATTTTTCAAAGAAAATTCAAATCAAGCCGGTTCTTCGTAAATAAGAAAAAAGAAAATGAGAGGTAGGTGCCTCTCCTCTGCTATTAGTAGATTAATCGCAAAGAAACTTCAGCTCGTAACCATATTTCGTGCACCTCCTTCTTGAGCCCATCTTCTTCCTTTTTTTCACTTTATTTCTATTCCCATTGGTCATACAGATCTTTTAGTTCTGGCGACGTAAGTCCTTAGCGACCCAGTTTTCAAACTGCTACAGAATATATTTGCAAGAGTTGTACTATCGACCGTTGGTACTTGTTCTCCTTTTCATCTTTGTTCTCTTCGTTTCCTGTCTCGTTGTCTCTAGGTTTCGAGACTCTACTGCACCGTAGACGTGCTATAATGCTCGACGGCATGTTCGGGGATCTAGCAAATGGAAAACCGTTCGCATTTGTACATCGTATCGGTACATCAAGTGTTTTTCGCGTTATATGAAAAGACACGGCATGACTTTTGCAGTTAGATGTATGCATCTGGACCGGTGCGCTAGTCCATTCGCCGAAACGAATGGACACGTTACACAAAAAAGTCGAACGAGAAGATTAGAAGCCATATCCATTTAACAAGTATATGCATCGCACCTGATGCATTTTTTCGTGTAATTAATTGCAAACGTTCGTAACCTAAGAATTTATGATATCTTTTAGACTTAAAATTAGGTAAGGAACGTAAAAATTGTCGTATCTTTGCACGGTGGAGGGATACTTTTTCTATTGAAAACACACACGAATGAAAATTAGAAATTAACAAAACGAAAGTGACTAATAATGGTATTACTGCCAACGAATTTGGAAATGTAATCCGGAGCCACAAGGCGGAAAACATTTTTTAATGGAGGGAAAGGAAGAGCCATTATGAGACTCGAATTCGTCTAATGGAGTCATAATGTATTATACATGGCTCGTAGAAAGGGGGAAAGCAAATGCCTTCGCTCCTCATTCCGTAATTGTGTCGAAAATATAATTCTATTGTCGCGTCTTTTTAATAAATCATCGCAATCCCCGAAACATATAATTAATTGTTGGCTTTACCGCGACATTTATAAAGGCTGTCGAGATTAACAGAAACTACATTTTACCCTTAACTCTGCTGCTGCGGATTCTTTGACTACAACTTCAATATTCGTTTGCTAGAAATATATACACATAGGTAAACGTCCTGCGTAACAGAGTTTGTTAAGGGAGTTACCTAACAAAATCATTATTTACAAATTGTGCCTTAGTTAATCATTAGGTTGAATTTTTGCTGAATAAGGCATTTTTCTTGGGCAAGGTTGGTGACTTTTTTCAAATCTTTTTCTATTCAGATAATTTTGCAACAATTTGAAGAAATGATAACTTACTAATGCTAAGTCAGGTAATGCATAGTGTAAGTGCAACATAACTTTCCAATTCAATTCTTCATTTTTTTTCAGAGTCATGAAGCTCATGACCACGTACGATCAGGCGTTGTTCTGTTGGATGACCAACCCTTGAGTCACCGATAATATGTAAGGCCCGCGGATCCTGGCCTAGTCAGAGTCAATATTATGCACCAAGGTAGTGGTCAGCGATATGACTACTGGCAAGGGCCAGACACCGCGTTGGCTAAGGTGACTCAACAAGGGCTAACGTCAGCCTTCCCCCCTAAAACTCATAATATATATAGTGGCGGAATACCAATTGTACTTAGAATAGTTTTGGACACGACGCATACCATCACTCTGTCGCGCAAACTCGTCACGGTATTCTTATATAAAACCTCTTTGCAAAAGTAATTGTTGCACACGATTTCGTTTACCCCGGAATCCAACAGTTCAGGCGTTTAGTTATGTACAGTTTAATCACAGTAACGAAGCGGGAATTTATTTATTTTTGTATACATAGAACGTTAAAATGATATCCTGTAGAAAGCGCAGAAACTTTCCAGTCGATCCCATAACTAGAAATTGTGCGGCAAAGATCTCAATAAATGTACCTAGTACTGAATTCTCTCCGTAAAAAAAAGGTGCAGCGTTAAACAAAAAAACATGATCGCCTTAACTTTATTTATAAGCAATGTAGAACAAAAATAGGGTATGACATAGTCCTGGCCACCTGAGGAGGCACCTGTCTGCGAAGTCCCGAACCCCACTTGTAGGAGAGCCAAAGGAACAGAAAGAAACGAACAATCGACGTCGCCCCTTTCGTAATGGGGAAAAGTTAATGTGAGAAAAGTTCTCCATTATGCGTATCAGTATGTTGATAGGTCTGATTTAAAGTTTACTTTTCATTTAAAGAAGTGGCCCATCGAATATGTATATTGCCTAAGGCTCCAGGGCGAAGAAATGGGGTGATCTTTTTGGCAATGAAATGGAATAGGGGGAAGAAATGCCTTCGTCTCGTTTAGAGGAAGCAAGTTGTGCTTAATTATGCTATGGATATATAAGGGGGCTCGAGTATACTCTAGAGACCGTTGCTAACTTTATAATGCACGACGCAATGTCTCGGTAATGACTCAGCAACCAGCTGTCTGTTCGTGCCTTATTAAAGCACACACGCTATCGCCTGTAATATGATAAATAGTTATATGCTGTATACACATGAAGGTAAAAAAATAATCCATCATACATTAGGCAATATGCATAGCAGTATGCCTGTTAACCATACATGCGTATTATCGTAATCATTTTCAATTGCAAAATATTTAAGCGATAAAGTCCATTCTAATAGATTACCTGTGGCTCGTTGCTCGTTAGTAATAGTGCAAATATCTTTTGAACACACAGCAGCCTTAACAAATTACTCGTCGAAGCACCAACAAAAAAACTGCGACGAAATGTATTTAGTTATAGAAAGTCAGTCAGTGAAAGGTGGGTGGCCTGTTAAACGTAACACATTTAATATTGTACGATTAATATTGCATAATATTGAATAACAGTTTCCAAGAGAAGGAGGTATAAATAATCAATTTAAATTCTCCGAAATAATTAACAATATGTAATACTAGCATACTAAACATATGTATACCAATATTGGTCAATTCCTAGTTTGTTGGAGTTACACAGAAAATATTGATTGTGTATTTTACGTTACGATTAAATTACGAAGCATGCGTGAATCAATTATTCAACGCTTTCCAACAATTTGTTATGCTACAATTTTGGGTAATGGTATCGTTTAATAGTTTCTCTTTCATTGGGTATATACTTTGTATCAATTTCGAGCACGGTATTTCCCTCGCCTTCGTGTACACACTTTGTACATAAAGGTGCTACTTCATCTGGACGTTGCATAAGTTGCTGTAACTTTTAAATTCCGGAAGTTCAATTTGATGTAACAAAAGACTATAGCCGGATAAGGGGATAAACAGTGCCCCTAAACCAAATTCGACTTGTTAGGTGTGATCCGATAGCTTATCAAGAAATACCCATTCGTACCAAGTTTCAACCCTGTAACTCGACTAGGAGGGTGGTTACAGCGAAAAAACAAAAATAGAGTGTTTGCTCAATATCTCCCGATTTAGCGCACAAAAAATGTCCCATTTTCACACTACCTACGTGTATCCAGTAGAATGGGCAAGATGAAATTGTCGAATTTTTATTAAAAATTATCAACGTCCAATGGAAAATAATATTCACTAATAAAACTACAAGGTTATTTATATCTTTGTTTGAAAAAATGTGTGCTCCCAATTGCGAAGAGGTCTGAAACCATTTTCACTGGACATTCATTACTAGTTTTGATTTTCAATATTCTCCGATTAAAACTTGTCAGACCTTTGAAGATTGCATTGATATTATAAGAAGGTTCAATTATTCTTATTCATACGTCGCTTTAATATGCAATAAAAAAATACGATTTAATGAGCATTTAATTAATTATTTTAATGTTTAACCGGTCAAGCACGGCTATGTCCATAGGGCATGTCGACACCAAGTTTTTCATATGCGACCAACCGCCTTGCGTGACATAGACCACACGGTCTCCTTATTTCTCCACATTTCTTTATCCATTCAAAGCGAACGAACCGCGGTCCATACGAGATATGGAGGTCGTTCCTGTAAATAACATTGAAATGCCAGTGTACATAATGAATCTGGGATCGGAACACGAAAAATGCATCCATCCGTATGGACAGAAAAGTGGATCTCGTTTACGTCGTTAAGGGCGGGGGCGCGGGTTTCCCCTTTATCCGATCGAGCTCAAATTCACAGGTTATTATTTTATTAATTGGAACTGTTCTGCGAAAAAAACAGAAAAGTTGAGAACAAAAGCCACCCTAGTGTGAATGTGCGACGTAATCCCATTCCTTGTCACCCACTTTGTTCCAATTACATCAGGCAGATGGTGAATATTCTCTCCTAAATAGTGTAACGGTTTCAGGTCGATAAAATTCTGAAGCTATTTTCGAACTTCTGCCATTGGCTTAAAATAAGTATCACCCAGACACCGTTAGAGCGGGCAGAACGATTTCTCACCCCAAGGAGTAGACGATGTCGTTCGCCCCTTTTACGACACGTAGCTAAGTATTGTCATGCTGTACAATGACTTGTCTACCTCCCAGACCAATAATAATAATACATGGTCTTTTTCACTCAAGTTCATGGCTCAAACTGTCAGCTGGTTTTGCTGACGTTCTACACTAACAATATGACCAGAATCCAGCAAGTAGTAATACGCTGTGTCTTTTATATATGTAGAAACCGGCATTTAAAAAGATAGGGGAAAAAGAACCAGCTAGACTCATTAGTAAGGCGTGTAGACGATCCTCGCAAACTAATTTTCCCTATAAACCCGAGACACATAAACCCTATACAGTATTTGCCTGTACATTAGTATCTTTGATACCAATTTTTTGGCTGAGCTCATCCCAAACCCTGCGTTCTCCTTTTCGAATTTTACCCAAGTGACTTAAGCGGACGCGGATTTTGAGTAACTGATTCGGCATAAGAACATCCAGTTGGATATTTAAAGATAGCACACACGCAGGAAAAGGCTTAAAACAGAGAGACACTGGTGTTCGGAATTAAATAATTACTAATTTTTCGATGGAAGATCGCCGATAGTTGAACTACTCTAACTGCGTGAGAAAAAATCGTACAACAAACCGTCAGAGTTCATTTTAAAACGTAAAGTCTCTACTTTCGCAGGCTTCAGTGTTCATTTTCGCGTAGCAGGTGGAAAAGTGAAGATACTTTTTTCGAACATTTTTCCTCGAGAAATTTTTTTCGTGACAGAAATCACCATAGATTTGAGGATAGCCTTCACTTTACAACGACAACAGAAGAACTGAGACGCAATTTTTTCTGCAATTTTACCGCGCATTGGACGAAAAGTGTGCCGCTGCGGTACTGTCGCACAAAAACCCAAGGTACATCACAAGGCGTTTGCACGGCCAGACTTGCGTATATGTATGTACCTTGTGTATGTGTTCAGTGTGTGTTTGACATGTCCATAGAGACACCGGATTAATTTGTCCACTTAATATATTGTGAAAGTAATTAATATTTCATGCATTCGACGCATTTTGTTCCCGTGAAAGAATTTTAGCCATGATCATTGTTCCGCGAAAATGAAATATCATGAACAATGAGAAACACGTCAATTATATCTTCTATATCTATACATCCGAGCATTCAATGTTGAAAAATGGATTTAAGCAATAAATAAATAACGAGGACAGTGTCGAACAAATCTTGTTTAATTGATACTTATTTCAATGAATATATAAATTTTCGGCATTTTGTAACCGCCACTGCACTATTCATGAAATATTATAGATTCATCTACCGTAACGCAGCATAAATGTGTTTACATTGCGGAAAAATGTAAATTCACCTATGCGTTCTTGTGCAGCTAAGATATGATTGAAATTCATCGAAAATACCCAGGCGTACGCGAGCTTCCTCCGAGATAGTTCATAGTAGAAAAGGACGTTTCTTGTTCAGCATACAAAGTGTTTTGTCATGCGTAACACAAAGCGCAATCCCAGACCAATATTTAAATAAAAATTTCATACCGGAGATTAATTTTTTTTTCTTCTCAAATACACATTCCGTCTGATCTCTCGCGATACGTTTCACTTGTTTTCAATTTTGCATTAGAAAAATCTTTCAAAAACTACTATTTACATAAAAATGCTGTACCACCTTGAAGAATAACTTGCTATCGAATATTTGAAGAACAGAACGATATAAATTACTTGCGCTTGTTCATGACATGTTAGCTTTTGTTAGTCACTTCATTACCGTATAGCAATCACTTAATTGCAAATGTCTTTTCTCATTCATAAAAAACACTGATCTTATTAAATAAAGTCAATATACATTTCAACATTAAACGCATGCTGTGTCACAAACCCTTTCATATCAAAACAATTAGCAAATTTTTACAACGTCTTTTCATAAATTCGTATTTGAAAATTGTTTTCCTCTTACAGTTAGTTCTCTTTCTAACAGAGAGAGTTGGCACATAGGCCAAATTAAACTTCTCTAGCGGTACTTCCATATGTACATATATGGAAAAACTCATTAATCCGCTCCTTTTTAATATAATGTTGAAATTTAATAAACATTAATATATCATTGGCATACAAAAATAAAAACAGTTAACATAAAAATATAAAATTCGAATACTATCGCATTCAGAAAATCTTTGAAAAAATTAGTTTTCAAACACTCTTACTTCTTCACAAAAATATAATACATGCCGCCAATTCTATAATGTTTACTCAACAATAAAACAGTTACGAAGGTTTCGATGCACGTTATCTATACGCGTTCAAATTGCAGGAAGTGATATTTTCCGTGTTACAATTTCGCGGTCGTCTCTTCACGCTTCGTTACGAGTTACTAATAGCGTGTTCTGTTGTTCGTGATTCTTACTTGAATATCTCGAATTCGAATGTGCAAATCCTTTGATGTGTTGTGATGGATTTCAATTGGTGGATTTGGAAGGATGTTTGAGAGTGGAAATGTTTCTGATTGGCGTTGCAGGTGGTTCCGAGGTGTCTACTAATTTTTAGGTGGACGGCTGAGGACAAAATAGCCTAAGGTAATAAACATTTAATAATATCTAAAATAATAATAAATTTTCTTATGTCTTTTTTTTAAGAGTTTCACCTTCATCATTTTTATCTATGACCCTTATACCGTTATACAATATACCTGTACATGTACTATGTACTGAACCATTTCTCATATGAAATCCACCTGCTAACTTTTTGGTCGCTGACGTGGCAATGACGAATGGCAAATGAATTAATTCAATAAGATCAGAAACAACATACTTGTGCCATTATTAGGGATCTTTTCTGAAACAAGGGAACAGTTGCACGTGCGAAATTTAACAAGAATATTTTTTTCAAAATTCTTTTGAAAAATGTATAGGTGTTCTTGGAAATATAATAAACAGCCATATAATTTTCTATATAAAAAATAGTTTATGAAATTTGTATATTATCTTTTTTACTTGTGTTGCTGTTATGTCTGCACTAACAACAAGCGATATAAATCATCCGAAATAAGTCACTCATAAAGCTACGTATAATATCAAATTGCGAATCGTAATAACATATTGTTAGATTACAATTCTTTATTAGGGCGATAGTGATACATTTGTTTTATTGTTAGGCACGTCTGCGTTTAGCCACTGGTCAGTTCGTACTAGTGGTGGACAAATATCGATGACGCTGTTTGACGCTGATGACGATGTTACTAATATCGAAAACTATCCATAGTACACTTTTACTATCGATAGTTATCGAAAACGTGGGTTATTTGATGATAGGCATTTGTTCTATAACTGACGATAACGATAGTATTTTGTCATTAAAGACATGAAAGACCTGTGTGATCTTGCGTACGAAAGAATCTGCAATTTAAAGAGTTTTATATCCTTTGTTCAGGATTGGACAGTATCTGCGCGTTTTCAGGAGGGCGCTCTCTTCCTCTGCGCCTAGCGTTATTGGCTTGGCTGCCGGAGAGAGCGCTCTTCCTTACATTACTTATGCATGTACTACATATACATATGTATATGTATATCACATTCCATCACTATCGATGACTATCGATCGTCGATGGTCCAACTATCGGAAATTATCGATATTTCTCCACCACTAGTTCGCACTGCTTCACCATACCGAGGATCCGCGTATGGTCAAGACGACATTTGACGATCGCAGCCCTGTCGTTAATGGCCCCCATACATATTTCGATAAATCACATGATAAATCACTGCAAACTGTTTTACCATACATCTATATGTACATGATTTGTAGTGTTTTTGTACGTATTTTGTTACGTCTGCAATTCTTTCGGGCTTGGTGCAAAGAACTTTTCCGGGTCGTAAATCCCGTTTACACGCTCACGACGATATTCGAAGAAATAAGGTTGGCTCGCGTATCGAAACGTTTGATTAGAAGTCGCGTTGATATGACACAATATAATGTATGGCGATATAATGTTTTCGTGTTAGAGTAAAGTTACGATTTAATTTCACTTCACAATGTTGATTTACAAGTTTGTGATTTCGTTGTTCGTGTTATAATATCGTGTTGTTCGTGTTCGTGTTTCTTAAAGTTGCGTTACAGTCAATGCGTTACTGCTATTGCGTGTTATTATATAAGGTTCGTGATTATTCTTCGAATCGTTTGCATTTGTGTGTGCGAGCCTTTTCGTGTGTTATGCTGTATTTATATTGGTGGATTTATGAGCATGTTTGAGCGTGGTATCGTCTCTGATCGGAGTTGTATTTGTGTTAATATATTTAAATATAAACAATATGGTTCACTGGCACGGCCGATTTCAGCCAGCATCTCGCTTCACGATTCATGTTCCTTACATCGTGGTTCTGCAGGTTTGGATCCCACCTGAAAATGTAGATCCAAATGAAGTGAAATGATTCTGTCCTGTAACCCCACAGTCACAATAGCCACTAATGACCCTGGCAATCGATACGACTCCAAACGCCCAATTTAAAAAAGAAAACATGGTTCAGTACAATCAATTCAAATCGAGCTCGGCGAAGATTTCAGTTAAAATTATTTTAACGTAGATTGCTTGATGGTCGAATAAATTCTAAATTTCTTGGCTCGTGAGGTCCGGACATTGACTTCCTGCCAAGAAATTGCACGCTGATTGGCAGACGCACGAAATTCTATTTTTCCAATCAGTTTGCTTAATCACGATCGTCGTCGCCCTTTCAAAGTGCCCTTAGCGAGGTTTTACCTAAAACGAAAGGGGAGATGTCTGGAGTGCACGTGAAGTCTTGGAAGAATTTGGCAAGGATGCAGGATTCTTTCCAGGTCTTAGGAAATCTATTTCAGGTGTCGTTAGAAAATATTATTGACAAATCTATTCAAAATTACTGATTTATGACGCGATCGTATCAAGACCGAACAAAATGGGATGGTACATTTTTAAATAAGGTAGGAACAATATATACAAATTTGACTTGCAATGAATTCGTCCTTTGATGTCATTAAAATTTCGTACAAAATTTTGTTTCTATCCCCGAAACTCTTAAAACTAAAGAAGAGATTTTGGTAGTCTGGTTTACATGGGACACTCTGTACATTCACGTCTTCACTCGAAAATGGCCGCTTATTCTCGATCGCGTCATAAACTATGCCAACGAACTCATTTCGCTTTGTTCCGATGAATGGAACAGCCCTATAATGCCTTTGCCTCTTAATTAAAGGGGATTGAGACAGGTTCACTGAACCGAATAAAAAATGTTCTTCGTTATCTACAGAAGTCATACGACGAGAAAGGTATTTTAAGAGAAAAATATCTTTGCACGTGATGAGTAACGTACTGTATGTACTACTAATTTTACATTTTATACTCACTTAAATCCACAGCGTGATTTGGATTTATGTACTTACGTTTGTATAACCAAAAGAGGTTTTTGTTCTGAATGTATAAATAAACTTTGTATATAAGCCTGTCTTTGTACAGTAGAACCTAGATAACTCGAACCTCGGTAAGTCGAAAACCTCTATAAGACGAAAATTTTCTTAATTCCCTTCCTCTCCGTTGCAGAAACCTCTGTAAGTCGAGATAAAACTGACTTTAACTCGAATTATTTGCCACATGCCCAGATGCAGTATTTTACCTCTGTAACTCGAATTTAAAATAGCCGAACCTCTACAACTCGAAGTATAGAACTTTGTGTCAGAAATCATTCAATTGTTTCCTTCCTTTCCGTCCTCGCAAGTAGAAAAGTTGACCGTCATACAGGGCCTCTATAAGTCGAATTTTCGTCTGTTAACCCTTATGTTAGCAACCGAAATTTCAACGTCTGTCTCGTAACCGGGTACCCGGGTACCCCATACTGTTTCCATCGGCACATTAGCCAAATTGGTTGATTCCATCTATTAAATTTGTTCAAATTTTATCGTTAAAGCGCTTTATTGACACTTAACTTCTTATATTTATAATAAATTGACTTCTTTTTGTTTTGTGGAGTTAACCGATTTAGCCAATGAGTGGCTGAAATATGAAATTATATTCTTTCGAGACTGTTAACTTTCATTTCTATAACTCAACAGCTGCAGCTTTAAACATTTTATGCAAATCTATTATATGTATATTCTTATACTGAAATCAAGTATCAGTTTTTTTTTTTAATATTTTAAGTGCTCTTCTATGAAGTCTCCCAGTTTCTCAAGTGTCCAGTTTTCGACTTTTGATTCTTCGAATCGTTCCTAGTTCCATAACTAAAGAAGGGATGCTTATCTTATTTATATAAACAAGTTTAAGCTAGCATCGGAGATCATCTCCAATATGCATCAGTTTGTATTCAGTTTTCGATTCGAGACACACGATTCTTCGCAGTTAGTTGAAACGTACAGTGCTTTTGTGAAATATAATTTGTAAGTTTTAGAAGTTTATATTGTAAAAATCGAAGCATTATCAATAATAATATATTGTCTAGAAAATCAAATAATCGACGTGTGTTTCTACGTCAATTAGGGGAAGACAATTCGAACCCGATTGGCAAATGCTCAAACTATGAGACATCTTTCCACAAAATTGGCAATACATAGCATGATAAATAGTCAAGTGGAAATAAATGAAATTCCTTCTACTTCTACACAAGAACATGACGCCAGTGGAAGGAAAAAAAGTCGTGGGATCCTGTTATATGTGTCAGGCTGATCCCGAAAAGAAGCGACGAAAAACAAGAAAGGCTTGCCACAAGAGCCACCGTTCTATTTGTGACGAACACGCAAATACTATAGCAATATGCAGAAATTGTCCACAGAATTCTTAATTATTGAAATTTAATAAATAAATAAATCATATTAGTTAAAAATTGGTTTATGTGTATGTGCATAGAACACGTAACAATCACGTCTCTTATATGGGTACCCGGGTACCCGGTTACCAGACAGACGTATAAATATGTTTAAAGCTTTATAATTTAAAAAATTGCGAACCGATTTTATTTAAAATTGGTATATCGACGTAGAAACATCCAAACAATGGTGATCCAGAGGGCTTTTGCGATATTGTTACCAGAACATAAAAAATTCTTGTAGGAAACTTGAAATGGGTACCCGGGTACCCAGTTGCTAACATAAGGGTTGAACCTCTCTTACTCGAACACACGATAACACGAAACCTCTATAACTCGAAGCTTTTTCTCTTCCCTTGAGATTCGAGTTATCGTGGTTCGACTGTATAATAAAACTAATATGAAAAATATAAAAAAATACTTACATAAATGGTATAGCAAAGTTTATACATATACGTATTAAAAACGAAAACAATTTTGTTCTACAACTTAAACCTTTAAATTTTAATTAAAGCAACCCGCCTCGTTGTTAACATACCTTGTCGAAGACGCAGATGAAGTTTGTCCCTTCCATCATGCAGTAAATCAAGAACAATGCAAGGCATTTCTAATATAACGAAAGGATACTTATGCACACATGACATAGGGAGTTTATTCTATGTATATTTACGAATTACGAATAATATCCTTTACGAATATTCTTGCATAAAGAATCGCTTTCTATCCTCGTTGCGCCATGATTTGATCTTCATTCTGTGTAATATACAGCAATAGCAATAACGAAACCGTAAAAAACTATTCTACTCATTTCGTATTTCAAGGTTCGCGTACATATTAAAATTGAATCAAAATATTTCGCAATGCATGCTTTTCAGTACTCTTTTAAAATTTGTTTCTATGTTAAACAAATGATACTGAAAATTACTATCAGTACATATTTGTGGGAAAAAACATGTCGAACACAAAGAATAGAGTAATTTCATTTATAAGCATCAATTCGCTTATCGTATAAATACGCTAAATTTCACATATTTGAAATAAGACACCATTCCCAAAATCTACTGTAACGTATGCATAGTAGCACGTAACTGGAACAATTCCGATTGCTCCGTATACATATAAGTACCAATTTTTGTGAAGCATATTTCATATAAAAGTTAATTTGTTTCAAGGGGTGCACGATTTAACGTAATTAGTTTGTAATTGAATGCGTAGAAAATATACGGAGGTCAAGTTCATTTTTTGTATAATGAATTCTATATTTTTCATTATGTCAAGCGATTCTACCCGTAATGTTTCATAAAAATGTATTAACCTGTTCATATAAAAAGATTGAAGGACGATATTAGTTCAGATATTAGTTCACGAGAAATTGTACCTTCAATTCTCGAAGTGGCATAACTGGAAGCACTGCAATAATGCACTGATTAAATAACGCGAACTTCTTGCAAAGAAGTCTATGTAAGTAATGAGTGGACTGTACTGATTTGGAGTAGTGTGTACACATTTCGGAAGAATACAGTCGAATTTTCAAAGTGTGAAAGAATACATTGTGTGTATTTGGGCGAGTACGAACGTGACCACTGTACGAATGTATAATACGAGTGCATGATATACTAGTAGCTTGATGAAAGGAAAGGATGTACTGTAGGAGTGGTTTCGCGGTACTAAGACCGACCTGTTGGTACTTTTTAGTACTGCCCTGCGTAAGATTATTGCAGTATGTATTTAAAACGCTGTTTTTTTTTTTATTGCTTTCCACTACGTAGTGGTGGATAAGTACAAGGATAAGTACAAATTTTACTAAATTTAAGGAATATTCTAGGGTGACGGATAAAAAAAAGATTTTTTTTACATTTTCCTATAATCAGATGTTATAGAAAATAGATCTGCAAAGGGGTGTAAGACTAATTTTAGGGTAGAATTACCCAGTGACGATTAAACAAATATTTATTCGTACTACTCTCTAATGATACAATGTTCTACGGATCGCTATCCGCACGTTCTCGACGCTGGCGTTCTATAGAGTGCCCCGACGTTGCATCATGGGCGCCCTCAAAGGCGGGGCCGTCGGGGCCACGACGTAGTACGTTCAAGGGCCTGATTTACGGCACCCCTAAATGTATACCGTTCCCGCTCGCGTATCGGCCTCTCGGTGACATATCCCAGATGGGCATACTGAGCGCTCCGAACCCTCGGATTTTCTTACAGGAGTTTGTCTGATTTCATAAAACGTAGCAAGTTTGTTACGGGGCCGTTTGAACTAGGCCAGGCCTATTTCTCAAATTTTTGCACTTACTCTTTGGCATTACTTGCCTAGTCATTTCTACCCAGCAAGAGTTTTTTGGAAGAGGAGGAAGGTATTCTCTATGGACTAGGCGTGGCAGATTAGTTGTAAGTAGAAATTTCCTCACCGAGAATTGTTATGTTACGTATAAGAATATTTCTCATACACTGCTCTTACATTTCGTACAAGCTTGCGTAAGAAGGGAAGACGCCCAAAGATGCCTGTCGCCATCGTATACAAATAATAGGTGGTCTAGCGCCGACTAGCTGCATCGTGACCGATTAGGTGCAGGTGTGACCCGACGAAGACTCCGAGGTTTCACCTTATATGGAAACCTCTAATGCTTCCCCCCATGCATGTTTGGGACTATGTATAAACACTTTGATATCAATCATTCCCGGTTCAGAGCCATACAGTTACGCGCAGAGTCACGACGTGTCACGCTCGTACAGAGTCGGTTAGAATCAGTGTGATTGGGCTTAGGGCACCATTCAGATCACAAGTTAACCCGTCAGAATCCGCGAGTCCGGTCGAAATTCTTTCGGTATACACCAGTAACCATTCTCAGACCCCGTATCGCCAGCGCAACACCGTGCAGACATAAATAATAACTTACGCATAATACAATTATATCGCGACAATTACATCTGTACCAGAAGTGGTTCGCAATATATATAAATTGTTCAGCATTAAATCGAGTAGATTCGTCAAACCTATCTTTACTCCGTAATCCTTTATATTAGTAGTAACGTCCCCACAGATACAACTTAACCGCTCGAGTTGTATCGAACTTTAATTTAGAGTTACGAGACAAACTAACATTTCCTGTCACTCCCTGATTTCGCATCAGGTTCGTTCGCACGTCTAATCCAAACAAGGTAACTACTCCAACCTAGTGACTCCCCAATTTCGCATCGGGTTCGTCCACGAAACCTAACCCATCCTACAGCTCCCTGGTTTCGCACCAGGTACGTCTGTATTCTACGGCTCCCTGATTTCGAATCAGGTTCGTCCGTACGTCTACCAACCTCCGAACAGCTCCCCGATTTCGCATCGGGTTCGTTCACGACGTTTCACCCTCCTGCGGCTGCCTGATTTCGCATCAGGTTCGTTCGCGCACCTAACTAACAAATTCTCAACGATATTCCTTGGCTAATATCAATCTCGTCGGCCTAGGCGTTGCTCACAGCCCTGGCACGTAACAGTTGGCAAAACTTTAAACGCGTTTTTCTCAAAACTGTGTTTTAGAACATGGTAACCATGATACCCCAAAATCCTAGTGAACCGATCGGGACCATCTCGCGCATACATCTTCAGCAGATGTGTCGCTATCGTCTCTAACAGAATCAGGTCAAAATGTTTGTCTGTTTTAGTTTTACAGGCCAAAAAGGAGGGAAAAAATAGGAAAAAAACGAAAAATCGATTTTAAATTGCTGCCGTTTTAAGAAATTTTAATATTTCAACCCAAATCTGCTACCAGCGATAACCAGAGCCATATAATTTCAGAATTTCTTTGGTTTTTGTAGTTTCGAAGATTAGAACGAGCTGAATCATGGTTACCGACCGAATCACTCTGTGCGCTGTAACGTCATCTTTATTTTATACTTGTAGGAACCGAATAAAAATGAAGGGCAGTCATCGGGAATCGATCCTAGATATTCTGGTGGTAGGCACTGATCAGTCCATCTACGCCACGGCCCCTTCGTAATATTCGCTGTTCTTATGTTCCTCCCATAATTCTTTGATGGAGGCGCGCCAATCCCCACATATTTTTAATTTAAAAAATTTTTTACATAGAGTTCAAGATGTATTAAAAACACAGTAAAAAGTTCAGTATAAAAATCTTTCTCTGAGACCTTAAAAAAAAAATTCCTAAAAGCAAATTTTATTAGTAGGGTTTCTGTTAAAAGTAGCGGCTAATTAGTCCGCTCGCAGTATGAAGTGTTTTACGACTTAACAGTAGTAACTCAGACGAAAATATTGCTACAGATGAAATCCCCATGGTTGTATCCCCAGTGTATTATTCGATTTATTGTATTTTTGTGTTTCTTGTATTTATCGATATTTCATGCTCATCTTCCATTTTTTAAACGGAAGCAAAATTGCTTTCACCATGAACGTTATTGATAATAGTAAAACAAATTCGATCGTGTGTATTGCGATGATCATTAAATAATTGGGAAAAACATTTGGCAATTAACGTACACAAAACTAGTTCCTCAGATATTTCACTGTTGGAGAACCTTGACCATAGTGTAAACAAAAGATTACCGGTCATACAGATGCTCTGATAATCTTTTGTGTCTTATTGTCGAGATTACTTACATAAAAAGCATAAGGTTATCAGATCGTCTATAGATCGGAAAACATTTCGGTACTCTTTTGACCTTATACGGCCTCGAAGGTGATTATATTGCATCAGAGTGAATGCGTCTCGACATGCGCTTGATTTTAATACAAAAAATGTGCAGCATTCCATTAAAAAAATCAAAGGTCACCTTCGTTTCTAAAAAAATATTGCAAATATGAAAAGTTGATAAACGCTGGCCACGGAAAGCTACGAAACCTTTTCCATTTACCTTTTTTTTCTAATACTTATCATTTACGAGAAAAATGCTGGCTAGTATTAGCGTGTTCACCCTGTATACATACAGTGGCGGACATAGACTTACGAACATACGAATATGCGGTCACAGAACAATATGTTTGACCGCAGAAGAACAGTGGTCAAAAGTTGTATTCACCGATGAAAGCAAATTCAATGGTATGGGATCTGACGGAAAAGTTTATCTAAGACGTCGTATATGTGAGGAATATAGTGCAAAATGTTTTGAACCAACCATTAAAGGAGGTGGAGGATCGGTGCTCTTGTGGGGGGTAGTATGACCATTAATGGTACTGGACCTATTCATCCTATTGAAGGAAGAGTGAGTCGTTTTGTTTGATTGAACATTGTTAAGAACATTCTTTTCCCATTTGCCGAAGAAAAATTACCCGCAGATTGGATATATCAGGCCGATAACGATCCAAAGCATACGGCGAAAATCATGAAACAATTTATAGATACCAAAAAAAATTACTGCATTAAAATGGCCGGCACAAAGTCCGGACTTAAATCCAATAGAGATGCTTTGGATCCATGCAGGTAAGGAAATAAAACTAACAGAACCAAAAAATATCAATGAATTATCCAAAATAATAGAAAATGCATGGCATTCTATTTCTATTGATCGATGCATTCGTCTAATAAATTCTATGCAAAGACGTTGTGCAGCAGTTATTAAGGCAAATTGCAAAACGACGAAGTACTAAGATTCAGATACGTTACAATAATATTTGGTCTAATTATTACTACTAAAATGGAAATATCATATCGAAAACACATTGTTCACGAGTATATGTCCGCAACAATAACCGATTAAAATCTCCATAAAGATCTATTGTAAGAAATGAATGTGAAAGGAGAAACTGGAATGCTCAAGTAGGTATTCAATTAAATGGGCTTGACGATTTTGAAGTGATTGCAAATATCGAGTAGCGTTGGCGTCGCAGAAAGGATTGGCGGGGAAGCACGTTCTCTAGTATGCTTCGAAATCGGTCGGATCGCAGCCTGAACCGGGCTAGGAAGCAATCTCGCGAGACGACAGGATCGCACGAGTCGTTAACGAAATTCGTTAACGACATTCGTGCGTTCGAGCGAAATGAGGTTGGGTAGTTTAATCGAACGATCTCTTCTCGGATGTTTTTCTTTTCTGCTCCCCCTTTTCCTCCGTCAAAATGAAAATCGAATGAATCGACCGATGGTGTCCGCGTTCGTTCATTTTGACGATTGCTCTTCGTCTTCTGATTACTTAATTGACTAACCTTTCTCGACGCGAAGCAATTAGTAAGAGAAAAAGGTTGAAACCTCTCGATCCTGTAACTCATTATTGCTAAGAATATTTCCATCCTTCTAGAAACATCTTTTGGATCTTTCTTCCTTTTTTCGTAGAACGAAATTTGTTCAATTCTATTATGACACTACGTTGTATCTATCGCAAGTTGTCCAGAAATAAATTGCGGCTTTCAGGTACGTATGTATGTACGTTCTCAAAGTGATGTCCTCAATTTATAGTCCTCAAAGGTAGAAGATTGTCCGCAACCTTCTCTCTCTTGCAGACTGGTTAACCGTGTCTTAACCCTTTACGTTATCATTTATTATACGGCTATGTGGAAGATACATGCTCGCTTAAAGTGAGGCATATAAAGAGATGTCCAATCTCTTTCCAAGATGATGTAATTCATTAAAATTACTCATACGTGCTCTTACGGGCCATTTACTTTATTAAGAAAATTCGTATCAGTAGTGGTTGTGATCTAGTGAATATATGTAAATTGCCAATGCGGAAAAATACTGGTAGCGATAAACCAAACCCCTTCGCTGTTTACCAGTCGATTAAACGATACCTACCTGGCATCATTTACTTAAACTCTTGCCTTCGCTTACACTAATATCGTAGATACTACTATATGTACAGCTAAGTTAAGTTCATCTACTGTATCCATACCGCGTAAGAACTTCATATTCTACGATACGACCAGTTCAGGCTACTAGGCCCACGTGTTTTCATAAATAGTACATATACAAAGATAATGGAAGAAGTGGAGGTTGTACCATTTTTTATGCACAATAAAGCAGCTCGAAGAAATTTGTCTGCGTGTGCAAGATCTTTGTAACAACCATCACGCGAGATTTTTATGAAGTGCAATGGGCACGGTCCTGATCTGTGACAGAATTTTTTCAGCTGCCTTATTCAATACGTCATGTAATGTTACTGACTTGATAGGGGGTTGCAAAGTCTTCAAACTGTTTTCACGTATATACTTTTTTATGACGCAGATCCCCATCGTGGGTCGTAGAATTGCTCTAAACCGCCTCTTCCATTTGATAGAAAAATATGATAGAAAAAGAAGAAAGAATTCGTATAAAGTTCATTTGAACCACTGTATTGCCTACAAAAAAGATTAATACCTTTTCCCTTTTCATTTCTCTCATAAACCGACTATTTGTGAGAGAAAAGCTGAGGACAAACAGCCTGTACGCCCTGTATACGCAAAGCACCTATGTATTTTACGCCATATCATCCATTTAAATCAAAACCTAGTTGCCGTACAGCCTCCATACAAAGTTCTGTATACAAACTTAACAGCCCTTGGAATATAAGGCCCTCAAGAAGTTCAAACGTGCAAGTAGCACTAACGAAGGACCACCCCGAAGTGTCAGTTACCGATATTTAGTGAAATTTTGAAATATGATAGCAATGAAAAAAATATTTGATTTAATGAAAACAGAAAATACAACGAAAATACAACGTGTACTACTTGACATAATATTCCTGCCTATATTATTGACCTGCGCTACTTAAAAATGTATTTCTGGGCACATCAGTTACCTATCAGTATAATACTTAAACGTAATATTTAATATTTATCATCATGATAATTAAGAACGTAAATAATATATTCGGCATTTAGCAAGTCCCTATTTTTAGTGCAAAATGAAAATCTTAATTATCGTACGATTATTACTGTCTATTAAATGTGATAGACCTTAATAAACTAATATTTTTCACAAAATTAAACGTTGAGCGTTTTTTTCCATGTATTTAGCAAATTCATCTGCAAGAACGTAATGTACAAAATGATCTTATCGATAATTATTGCGTCCACGGAATTGCCACTTTATTTTCTTGGTATACCGAACTCTGATGTACGAGGAGATTAATAACGGTTACTTGAATGATTACTTTGCTAATGGATCGTCATAAAAGATCACGATAAAGTACACTAATATAGTGAGTTATATATCTTATACTGATTGTGCAAATTTTGATAACGCACCTACCAGAGATCAGATTACTTCCTACGTCAAGATCATTGTGGGAATGGGGTTCTTAAGAAGGAAAGGAAAAGAAATGCGCCCCAGCTAGTATTCAAAGTCATCTGAAGATCGTAACTGACACGTGCCCGTAAGCATCTTTGTATCCGCAAAAAATATTAGTGACTCTAAAAATATGTAGACGAAATGGCGATACAAAAAATATTTCTCTTCCACTAGATCCCTCCTGTCAAGTCATTATTTAGGTGACCCGCTTCCGCTGCGACAGCTTGTATATTTAAACTTGGAAAAACGTTTTAACGATTCATTTCATATTACTGTGGGATTGCAGGTTTTATGAGGTCAAAGCCGATGTAAGTGTACTCGTAATATAAAATGTATTCTCTATTTAACATATAACAAGGTACTGCATTGGATTAAAGTATATAATTGTACTATATTTGCTTCGCACAAGACTACGCTATTTCTCCCTGTTCCACAGTACGGGTAGTAGCCTGGAAACCTCTAAAAAGTGGCCAAAAGACAAAACATTATCGGAACTTTATGAAATTTGGTAATCAAGGGTTTTTGAGGTTGTTGATAACGAATCTGACACCAAAAAATAAAAATTCAAAATGGCGGACAAAGAAGAACATAAAAAAGTAACGAAATATATATATAATATGTTTATTACATGCAACTCGCCGGGCAATATGCGAAATGGCCGAATTAGCAGATTTTTTTGATCGCGCTAAATGTTAGAATTGTAGCAAACCCGATGACTTCATGATTCTAGTCTAGTCTCTCTATAGGACAGTAGAACGACTTCCATTTACTATTTTAGCAGTTTCACTATATGGGTTATCCATGCTACGTAAATGTAATATCACCTTCCTTTCTTCAATTGTATTTTTGTTTAGTTTGGTAACCATTCTTACTCTATTCCAATTCTTTGCTTTTTAACTATTGAAATCTTCAATATAAATTACCAAGCATTATAACAAATCACTTACGCGGAATCCCCTACCGTTTCTTCCAAATACCGCTCCAAACGCCTAGTAGGTACGCGAGCCCAGAGCACCAAAATACGGCGGGCGTCTACTTGCTAAAACTCGCATAGATTGAGAAAATGCAGGCAGATGCAGCTAAAATTTGTATTATCTCATTCGTGAATGTCTAAGCTTTCATGTGGGACGAATTTCAAGTTGAACAACTTTGAAATTTATTTCAAAAACCTACTCAAAGTTTCAGTTGTCATAAATTATACACTGTTCGTACATGGATTAAAAAATCCTTACAACGAGAACCTTAAATACACTTACTGACATGTATAAAACCATCATTTAAACCTTCATTCTGATATTCTATAACGGTCATCTAGAGCGTTTAATTTTACATCCAACTTTACAATTTTGACTTCAGGACTCTATATCTTGTCACACAAGTATGTAAAACGAATAATATCTTTGATTTTGAAGCTTTGAAGGGTGGTTAATTTGTACGAAAAAACTTTTTCAAAATATTAATGTTGGAAAATTGGCTTTTGGCTACTTTTTCGGGGTTTCCAGACCATAGTGCTACGTAGTACTATTCTACTACCCTAACTACACTGCTTCGCTGTCAAATCTACTCTGTTCCTTTCCGTTCATTCAAACATCCATTCCTCACCAGTCATTCCCTTAAACCTAACGGTGGACACGGTTCTAGCTAAAAACTACGCACTCCCACATTACTAATTTATTCGAAAATTTCTTCTCCCCTCGCGATGGGTAATAATTCCAAACTTTTGACCGAGAATATATGAGAAGCGTAGAAGCTATTACTGATTGGGCGTTACCTTTTCCAATGTTCTGAATTTTAATGCTAAGGTAACGAACTAATGTTTAACTTTTCGTACATAAAATAAACTACCTTCATAATTCTATTTATTATAAAATATGCAACATTTTGTGTTGCTGCTGAATGATAAATAATCGATTTCGAAAATCAGTGTAATTATATTAACTAGTCTTCAAAATACTTTCTTCATTTTTAATAAATGCAATGGTTTTGTGCACTGGATGATATATTATATTTTAAAATATATCCTTGTGTATGTATTGCAAGCGAAATTTGAGAAAACAATGTCCCTCAGTTTATCAATTTTTTATACCTTCTGTTTGATGTGGTCAGTTTTGTGGTCATCACAAAAGCTGAGTATTATAGGTATTAAGTATTTATTGTATTGTAGACCTTTTAAAGACGTGATCTTTTATCGCTATATTGTATTATATCAGAAAAATGGTACATATTCTAGGAATAAGTGGCTTATATCTATTAAATATTGCAATGGTTGTAATGTATTATGAAATATTCCGTTTTTATGAAAAGAAGATTGGTTTATCTGTTTTGTAAAAACGGTTGGAATAAATCCAATAATAATGCACAATATTACTTCTATTCATTCTTTAAACGTGTCTAATTTTCTAAACGAATGCGTTGAACAAACTGTGGAATAGATAAAGATATACATAAACAGTTACCTAACGGCGTTTGTACACTATTATTTTCCACGTCCAAAAAATTCGCCTAAAAATACGATACCTCCCTGTCCAAATCCCGTAAAAATTGTATACACAAGCCCTCTCATTGGTAGGCATTTATTTGATGTCATCAATAAAAAATAGACTGTATACACAACAATATTCACTGATGGATCACATTGCAAGTAAAAATTCAGGACGTGCATTAACGTTCTCAGGAGGAAGAAAATTGTATGGCGAAGAAGGAAGAAAATTTCTATTCTGAGGCTCTGCCAATCCATCAAGCTTTAGAAATCGTATAACTATCCAATAGGTCCAAAGTTGTAATCTTCACTGACTCAAAAGGTGTATTATTAAATCGTATCCAAAACTTCTGTGAAGCCAATTATGGAATTCGTTATTAGACTCAACCATAAAATTAACATAACAGAAGTGGTTTATGTATGGGCACTTCCATTATATTGCAATTGAGAAAAACGACTATGACGACGCTGACAAGGGAACACCGCGAACCCTTACTCCCGGATTTGAATGAAACTTTGTAGGTTTATAGAGTGATCCAAGACAAGAATAACGGTATGCTTCATTCGTGCCCAATCGCCCTTTAAGGGCGTGAAAACTAACCTCAAAGTCAAATAGAGTTTTCACTTTTTCGCGTATATCTCTTAAAATACATGAGATGGAGAAAAATGTTCTAGGTAAAAGTTTAATGGTACAATGAGCGCTATAATTTTACATTAACAAAATTTTTTTAAAACTTTTTTTTCGTGTAAAAGAAATTTTTTTTTGCCTTATTTTAAAGAATTCTTACATTTTTATAATAACTAAAAATATTACGTGTTTTATTCTGAATTCAACCATGTACACTAATGTTACTATACACCGTCGACTTATGCAGATACACGATGAAACTTACACCGTGCGCGCGATTGCGCGCTAAAAACACGCAGTAAATTACATATTCAGATTTCTTGTTTTCGTTGCAGTTCTTAATATATGACGATAAAAAACAATAACATATTAAAAGATATTAAAATGTATTAAATATGTTAACTGTACTTGTTTTGTATGAGATACGTTTAATCATTTGGCTGTGAGTTTCAAGAACGCCATCGCGTTCCCCCGATGGTCTGCCGACAATTTCAGAAAGTGCTATCGCACTCCTGCGTTTTCAACCGTGTAATCAATTAATGGTAATTTTGCAGGGCTGTTTGTAGTGTTATTAATTGTAGTGTTTGTATGTTATTTGATAAGTCAAACAACAATAAAATTGAAAAAAATATGAATTGGTTCGTGCTATATATAATTTCGCCTAAATTTTTAATGTACGCGTGTATAAAATTCTTTACACTCACAAAATTTTATTTTGCACAAGTTATTTCTATCGTTTGATAATTATGTTGCCCTGTAAGTACACAAGATACTTCTATCTTTTTATAATTATGTTCCGTTTGTAAATATCAAAGGTTAATTAGTCAAGCTATTTTTAACGAAAAAAAATGTACTATTGGGTCCCAAGGAAGGACACAAAGACTTCGGAAATATGGTTCATTCGGTATCGACGGTCTAATGCAATCTCTAGTCAATAAGCTGGCTCCCTCGATTTTTGCACATGTAATATATACTATCTGACAAGTACAGTTGTAAGTCAGGCTGACAATGAGGTTCAAAGGTTTTGACTCCACTTTTGCTCTGCATAGGAACTCACAACAAACGGGATAGTGTGATTCACGGAGAACGCGTGTTATCCGACAGTACTTTGTATTAATTGTACGATTAATTTACTGGTAACAGCTCTACATATAACCAGTATACCGCCGTCTCCTGTTAATCATAGGGAAATCGAACTATCAGAAATTATACATACTATGGTACTTGATAGTATGAACGAAGTTTCATTTACAGCCGACTATGTTACGACCCTGGAATACGAAGATCCAGCGCGACCTCAAGAATGTGAGTTTGTTCAAGAGGGTAATATCGAGGAAAACGTTAGTAGCGATGAATTTGATGACAGGTGTGTCCCGGGTGAAAGTGGTAACGTAGACTTAAATTATAAAACTCGAGCTGTTGAGTTTTGGAGAAGCGGTAAAAAAACTCGCAGGACTCTCGTCAGTGTACAACATAAGTATAGAAAAGTTAAATCAGTTGAACAACTGTATCAATGGGAAGAAACATTGGCGAGAGGTGGTACACGCAGAGAGAAGATATTATCAATCGTGAAGTATGTACTGGACAAATTTCAGGCTGCTATGGATCAGGGCTCCTTTGTGCACGACATGGATATAAAACGATGGGCGCTAGAAGCAAAGGAGGACGTCGATCTTCCAACATTTAAAGCTGGCCATACCTGGATCATGAATTTCAAAAAAGCGCATAACATCGTTTCAAGAAAGGTTACAAAATTCGTCAGTCGTTCCACACAACGGGACCAGCAACAATTACAATTGACATCCACCGAATTCATAAACCGGGTAAAACCATACATTGCTACGTACAATTCAAATAATGTTTACAACGCTGATGAGAGTGGATTTAATTTGGAAATTCATTCTGGTCGTACGTTATCGTACCGTGGTAGAAAGACCATAGAAGCATCCGTGCAGTCAGTATCCTCAACCACACATAGTTATACGATTCTCCCTACCATTTCCGCGAGCGGTCAGTTACTGTCACCCCTATTTATGGTGTTAAAAGAAACTAGTGGAGAATTTGGACCCAGAGTAGAAAAAAGCTTATTTAGACGGGCTAATGTATTTGTTACTGCTTCAAAATCTGGGAAGTTGACATCGCACCATTTCAACATTTGGCTTACAGAAGTCTTTTTACCAAAGACTGGATCTCAAAGTGTTCTGTTACTTGATTCGTGGAGCGGCCATTGTCCCTCGACTTTTCAGCAAAGTATTCCGGCTGACAAAGAACTTATTGCGTTAACCATTCCGAAAGGAACAACAGGTTTGATACAACCGCTGGATGTTTTCGGTTTTCGGGTATGGAAAAATTTTGTAAGAACTTTTTCAGATCGGGTGTTACTATATGATCTTGATATAAATTTAAAGACCAGACCAGCAATTTGAAAATCCAGTAGATTTCTGTTTCAAATTTCCTGAAGTATATAACCTGCCTCGTTGTAGTCTGTGTGATAAGCCTGCTATTATACGATGTGCTTGGTGCAAAAAGTATCTATGTATAGAACATTTCTTTGATGCACATCACTTTTGTGAAAATTATGTTGAATAAAATACATGTATAAGCGTATTCAAACTGGAATAAAATATTAAATTAGTATGAAAGAAATGTTTATCTATGGATATATGTGATATAGCGCAATGTATGTGACATGTCATCAATCTTGATGTAATTTCTTATATTATGCTATTTTTATGTTATCATACACAATATCGTCATATATTAAGAACTGCAACGAAAACAAGAAATCTGAATATGTAATTTACTGCGTGTTTTTAGCGCGCAATCGCGCGCACGGTGTAAGTTTCATCGTGTATCTGCATAAGTCGACGGTGTATAGTAACATTAGTGTACATGGTTGAATTCAGAATAAAACACGTAATATTTTTAGTTATTATAAAAATGTAAGAATTCTTTAAAATAAGGCAAAAAAAAATTTCTTTTACACGAAAAAAAACTTTTTTAAAAGTTTGCTTGATCTAAAATTATAGCGCTCATTGTACCATTAAACTTTTACCTAGAACATTTTTCTCCATCTCATGTATTTTAAGAGATATACGCGAAAAAGTGAAAACTCTATTTGACTTTGAGGTTAGTTTTCACGCCCTTAAAGGGCGATTGGGCACGAATGAAGCATACCGTTATTCTTGTCTTGGATCACTCTATAAACCTACAAAGTTTCATTCAAATCCGGGAGTAAGGGTTCGCGGTGTTCCCTTGTGAGTGATTCAAGAATGCGCTTAATATAGAAAAAATACTATGAAACCCAATTTTAGTTGAATTCGAACTAAAGATAAAGAGATACTAAAGTGTGCGTCACAAAATAAAAATATTATAGTCGCTAATAACTTCAGCAATTGATATGACTTATAATAAAGAGGGACCAAAATAAGATATATTGGACAGTGAAATACTATTTGCATCATTCCCATTTATTGGTACGACATTTGCATCAATGCCCTATTTACTATACGCCTACTGAGCTATTGGCAAGGGCCACTTCGTTTATAGAAATGCTTATAGCTGCTCAAACTAATTATAACAAACAACTAATTAATAACAACGATGACGAATTACTAACTTGCAGCTAATACACTGAATATCGTGTGCGTTACTAAAGTATGAGTTATTCTCGGTACATTATTTCTAAAATAAGGTTTGAAACATTACTAATTCTGAACCAATTGTGTAACTAATTTATTATTAAATATTCGAACGAGCGCTCCGTTAATTTCATTGAAACATCAAGGAATCATTTAACTGTACCACCTAAATTGATATGTAAACTATTTATTGCATTAAAGAATGTTTCACATGGAAGTTGTTTAGTATTAAGGGGGGTGGGGGCGCACAATGTAGCAATAATTCTGTTTTGGTGTTTTACTTTTTTCATCGAAACTTGTAGGTCGCCTTGAGGATTTTCCTTGGCCTTGTGATTCGCACATTTCTTGAACGCGGAGTAAAAAACCATTAAAAGTATATGGGGTCAAAAACTAATAATAATTATCAAGATATCCTTCAGTGAAGGATAATGGAGCTTTTGTGAATGAAAAATACATACAGGACATGTCTGCTTGACAGTAATACCCAAGCATTTTCATGCAAGACCGCAAATATTTTAAAGAGAACTGGCGATCATTGTGCAACAAAAGCAGTGGAATGCATAGCATATAAGGATTCGTTGCATATTTGTGTCAGGATATCGTTGAAAAATAGAATTCATCATATCATGGAAAATGAATACTGTAATTTATCACAGGAACACTGCCAGTCTACGCAGGGCGCGGCGCGGCGCGGCGCGGCCCTGCCTTCCAAATATTTCCGCTATGAACCGCTGAATCAGTTGTGTAAGAACCACTATCATTTCGCACCCCTTAGCCTCTGCGTCAACCTGACCTACATACCCTTTCAACCTATGGCCTACCCCAGGCTCGAAGCACCTCAGGCGCGTAGCATATGAACCGCGCGGGTCGCATTAGGGCGACACTCGTATCAATAGGATTCCACATCGTCCCATGTCCCATGGACCCATGGTTCATATGATACGCGCCTGAGGAGCTTCGAACCGCTAGGCGATCGCGGGGGCCAAGACGTGCGGCGGGGGAAAGGAGGCGTTGCCTCTCAAAATCGGCCCGAAAGATCACTTAAATCCGAGGCCTGGCCTACCCTATCACCATCACATCTACCTTCCAAACGTTCAAACCCCGCGATCCTGTTCTTAACAATAGATTCCTATGCCAAAACTCGCTCAATGTCGATTATTATCTGTCGTGTAATTATTATCTGTATTGTATTAAATATAGGGCAAACACCTAGATAAGTTTTCTTCGAGTTATTTAAATAAGTGCGACCCTTCCACTACGACATATTGTAACTTCGAGTGCTGGAGAATTCAGCTATAATTAATGAATCAGTTTGATCACCGTTAATCCGTTTATTCACCGATGGTAGAAGCAATCAGTTAAACTACGGTATTGTGACTGCAAAATTAGTGTGAGTCGTAGAAGGTTATAAAAAAAGACACATTATTGCATGGTGTACGTTTTGTTTATAAAGCTTGCTTATAAAGAATCGTTCTATAGGAATCTTTTCCCTTACTGCCGTCAATATAAAATTATTACTTCAGCCGATATGTAAATCTCACCATGTTAATTATAATATAATCTTTGAATTATTGTGCTTTGTGTTAATGAAAATATTTTTTTCTTGTGATATTAGTAAACGTAACGACAAAGTGTTCATAGAATGTCAGCATAATATACATTATCAGAAATAATATAAAATATCTTCTAAGGTATTCAGTGTTCAATAGTCTTACCTTATAACATCCATATGCAGAGTAAGCCGAGAAAGCCATTGATGTAAACAAAAAATGGTATAGCACCATTTCAACAAAAAAAATGCAATCGCACTTTGAAAGTGCGGCGATGCACTTGCAAAACAAGTAATGTCAGGGGGGGAGTACAGCTCGTAAAACCATGCCAAATTTCGTTCTACAATTTTTTGTTCTCTCTGCATATGAAGCAGGACTGTGGCTCGGCCCAGTTACTAGAGTCACCTTATATACGTTCTACTCTAATCGAGAATATAATTTACTTTAATGTAGATGTTACTTCGTGCATATGTCCACAGCTTGAATAAAAAAAATGTAACATGGGTGGAAGAATGAGAAAATAAAAGAATTACAGAATAAATATGTCACTCATAAAAACTGTCCCTCGCGAATTAAATGGAAGTGCTTCTATATAATTATATACGCCACAGCGCGTGAAAGAAAATACGTAAACCAAAAATATCGATCGACATACTAATGTTTTAGCGTTCGAGAATACACCATTCCTAGCACCCCGCGATATTCACTAACTAAGCAAAAATTTGAAGTATTTTCCAGCCAATTTCCATTTCTCGTCCACCATCGTCGCAGGCTACTCGTGATATCGGCTTTAAAGGTCTAGATTCATAAGCTGACGGTAGCTCGATTCCGTCTTTCCTTGAATATTTTACCGCCAATCTCATTGTTCGACTTTATTTCTTTCAGACCTCCTACTAATCAATATATATTCTATACGTGCATATTTCGCCTAAAAGTATTAATTTCGAATGTTTCCTAAAAGACTTTTTACTCAATCGAAGCAAGTGTAATTAAGTAACACATATATGCAAATTCAATACACATGCTTCTTTTACTAAAACGTAAATTGTCACTGAAACATTGAAAATACATAGCAGTAAAGGGTATATAATAAAGTGGATGCGCATAATTCAGTATTAAAAACTTTTAATACTATATGACAATTAACTTTAGAAAACCCAGAATCATGAAAATAATGATTTTGACTGGAAGATAGCAATAGTTATTGTAACTATAGACAAATTTCTACAAAGTGTACTTCTTCAGATCTTTTGTCCTCTTCCTCTGCATCCTTTTTTATCTAATTTAATAGACATTTCTCGTTATACACTGAAATGACTAAACAATGCATTACATTAAACCTTATAAAAACTATTAAAACGATACCGTAATAACTTGAAAAACTCTTAAGCCCGTTTGGACGAATACTTTGACCATATTAACGTAATCAAAGGAAAGAAGGCACTTAAACTTATTAATTATTTTACCAATAATGCATAAGTTAATATTAAACGATTACGTATCAAATATTTCTCTCAGAATCCTTCAGATTTATAGAAGCATTGTACTGATCAATGCTTCTGTGCCCCCTCCCCCCCAGTGCAGACGATATTTTAAAATTCCTGGGAATAAAATCATTTGAAATCGAATTGCATGAGAATGTCTGCTATAGATATATGTATGTATGTATAAAAAATGCATTAGCCTTAATATAGCCCAGCAACGACCGCATTACTATAGTCCATACAGCCAATGATGCGTTTAAACAAAGAATAACAAAACGATTGAAACGTGTGAAAGATGTTATTACTATATGCAGGAATATGAAATCAATAATTACCGGGGCACATTTTCTCGAACGCTGTCTGAAACGTCAACCACCACTGGTCCCGTGCCTCCAACCACCTATATTATTTACTATGACCTAGGAACCCGGTATCAAATCATAAACAAATATCCCGGTAACGAGAAGCAAACAGTGCGTTCAACGGAACAGCTGAGGTGGTAGCTAGGTAGTAATGGTAGGTAACCAAAAGGGATAACAGACAAAAAGAGTCGAGAGCGGTATAGTGCAGAGTGAATGAGAATAAGCAATAAAAAATGATGCGAAATACACCAGAGATAACAGGATGGATATAGAGGAAAGAGTAAACGTTAGACGGAAGAGGATGGTGGGGATAATTGCAAGGGATCAAGGGATAGAATAAAACACACTAAAATTGCGATAGAAAGTTAACAATGTAACGACACACTTGCCACGGCAAACATATTGACACGTTACAGTATCGACCGTTCTCACTTTAAGAATGCTGATATTTTTCTTAACATGCCTGTAGATCCTTCTTGCATTGCTTATAATTAATTGTCTTTCAATGAAAGCTATTGTTCAGGTGAAACTTGAATTGCGAGTAATATTGACGTGTATAAATGGTCTAAAAGAGTTTTAATACGTTCCGCAATCCATTGTTGGATGTCCGGATGAAATAGGCTTGTAAATTGATATCGCAGAAGTTTATTCGCTCATTGTTAGTCTTTAAGTCTACTAATACACAATTACGGGATTCACAGTGAGCAGTGTTACTATGATTTCGTGCGAGTGATTATTTAATTGTCCACAAACACTCGCGGTTTGGACCTTCAGTAAGAGATGGGGTGTCTCACGAATCAGCCCCCTATTTGGTAATTAACATCTAAATAACTAACCGACCAAAATTGGACTGACTATAGCAGTTAGGGGCTATAGAAGGGACTATAATAATTAGGGTCTTCCGTAAATATGTACCCAAAGCTGGTAATAACTGGCTATCCGGCACCGTTCTAACTTTTATTTGTCCTCAATATATTATAATAACACTATCATGGTTAATTGGCTCGTGATTACACGTAATTTCAATTATCTGTGCCCTAATTATCCAGATTCTCGGCCCTGCTAACAATACTAGATCGTGCCTTACAAAAAGTCTGTCTGATGTTGAAAAATTGGCGTGGTAGAGCAAATTTAATCAAATCAATTGCATGTAACGAAGGATGTGCAAATATATACATTCTGTCGTAAAAAGAATGCATGCGGTACTCTGCATCAAAGGGGACAATTGCGTATGCCTTTTAACAAACCCATACAAAATATGCTTTTACTAATTAACCGATTGTCAATTATTGGCTGACAATGAATCTCAATTAAAGCACTTATTCGAGAGATCCTACTGTACGAACAGAGATAAACTTTGCATTACGGTATTATACATTTTTGAAATTTATTCACGCGTTTGAATGTTTGTGACTGTGTATACGAGTACAAGTATTCTGTAAGTTCGAATACTGAAAGTTTAACTGTTAGCTGCTACTAAAAGATCGCGAATTTATAACAGGAGAATTAATGGAGATAATCTGCGGAATAACGCGGCATATTACAAAACGCAAATCGTTTAAGCAAAAACAGATTTATGCAAAACAACAGCAGCTGGACAAAATCTATTTATGTATATTAATAGAAGCGAGAAAGAAACCGCTCGTTTCAGTAAAGGAATTAAAGTCTGGATTGCAAGTAGCTATTGAAGAATGGCAGATTCGAGTGCGCATTTAACAGGCCAGTCTATGCGAGCGAATTTTTAATACTTTCAATACATTATTTTGATTATTTTCGGAAAATCCCGTTTGTAACACTTGGTGGCCCTCCATCTATATTGCATTCACCAGAAAGGAATATCGAAGTTTTCAAACACACAAATCATTCGTTCGAATATAGAAAGACTTTATTCGACAATGTATTGACGCTTCTAACTCCAAACCTTTCACCATTTCACGGACAGCTGTATTTTAATTCTATCATCCCTGAGTGGAGTTCGTGTTGAAAAGCACAGGAATATCCAGTATTACAAAAATCCGGTACTACTTTTTTCCCAACAAAATAATTTCATTGAACTAACTGAACTAGAAAATAGAAAGAGCGAATCGTAACTCTCATTGTCAGTACAAATTACGCCCGTGATCGATATTCATCGTCTTTATACAAATATACATACATACACATGTGTGTACAGGATAACGAAGAAGACACGTTTTATTTAAAAACTAAGGAGCCTGGGCTGACAATGCGTACATACATACATACATACATACATATGTACCATGTATATGAGTTCACCGAGTGGAGGTCATTTAAAGGTCAGTCCCATTTTTTCATTGGAATATGCTATATTTTTCAGGACTGTAAAGCGTAATGAGATGAGCTCCATGACCTCGTTGCATTTTTTTTCAGTTTAGAATTACTGACGTTGAAAAATTTTACAAAATGCACGTGCCACGTGTGCATACAATCAGAGTTAAGCTTAAACCCATGAAATTTTTCCAACAATTTGTTGTTCTGAAAAAGGTGCTTCGATTCGAACTCACTGAATTAGAATACCAGCCCAGTGGAAGTCATTCCGCGTCAAAAAGCACAAAAAGGGTGAAAGGAAAAAATGCAAAAGGTCCATTATGTACTACGACGGCAATACCTGCACTTTTTGACGTGGAACAACTCGTACCTATAAATTAACCCCGATTGTTCAAATCGTATCAGCATTTCATCGAACTTTTTATTACTGACAGAAAATATATGAATTCCTGATAGTTTAGCATTAATTGTCCACATAATTAGCTTATCAGACGTAATAGGGCTGTTCAAAGAACGATGTTAGTCTACAATTCCAACATCTAAATATAGGTTACATAATAGATTAGGATTGTAATTATGCATTCAAACCTCATATTTCATATTATTTTTCATTCATACATTCTTCGTACGAAGATTACGTACATTCTTCCTACAGTAAAACAGATAATTAAAGTCTGGGTTGTACGATTTTGCACGCATTTTAATCTTTTAATCCATGTACGCTTTATAAGCTTTAGGCAAGGCAAAATTACTAATTCTTTTTTATCACACTGTTTCCCCTTTGAAACTGTTTTCATATAACTACGTGAAAAATATATATGTACAGTGTGGAATATTTAATCCCATTCATACTCAACTGAACACTTCATTAAATTGGGATAAGTGGAGTATAAATTTTTTCTAAAACAAATGTTTGTTGAAGTGAAATGTATCGCACGTGTCATGTTGAACAATTTCGAACCACTTTTTATTTATGATTTATTAGCCCTACATTTGCAAAGTTACAATAATCTGACAAAATACTTTCAAAGTTATAGCACTATTAATTTTATCTGTTCCAATTTAGTGCATTTCGTTTGTCCATTGTTATTTTGTGTATGGACGATGAGTTATTGTTGTAAAAGAGAACGACGTAATACAAATAAACACGTTTGCTATTATCATGGGTTGCGTAGCACAAATGTAAAGAATGTTGCAAGCATTGTATAAATAATGGTGTGGAGTACTTTAAACGAGACACAGCTGATTAAGCCGTAAGTATATTAACAAATTTTTTTTGTTGCAAAAGTTCGGTTTATTTTTGTGCAGACCACGCATATAAAGTATGTATACAGGGTGGCTCAGAAATCAGGGAACATCGGGAAATGGGGGAATACTGGGGTGATTCTGACCAACTTTGCGATTGAGAGTTGCGTGCTCGAGCGCGCGCCCTACGGGCGCTCTGATTAGTCAGTGTTTTTCGTTAATAACTCAAAAACGATGCTGCAAACAACATTTTGGTCAAGGAAAAAGTTGTTCAGAATCACCCGAGCAATCCCCCATTTCCCGATGTTCCCTGAGTTCTGAGCCACCCTGTACGCATAGGACGTTGAGACATTTATGTACTACTATCTCTCATATCCCTATGTCTGGGGCATGGATCGTCTGCCCATCCTACTGATGAGTCCAGGTTGCTTCCTTTTTCCCTCCCTTCCTGAAACCCGTTCCAGCACTGATTGCTGACTTTTCAACTCTCCGTGTTGTGTATATTTGTTGTTGTGTATGCATAGTTCCTACGATGAAAAATTCTTTCAGCAAAAATACACAGAAACTGCATCGATTCGTATTCAATCATTGCATATTAACGAGTAAAGTTTGTAAATAAAGTAATGTGCGCTGTTAAAGTATGACTGCAAAATAAAGGTAATCTGGAATCAAGTACAAATTAATAATAATGCAATTAAAAGGATGCAATATTTTTGAATGAACAGTATGAACAGACATTCAACTGGTCTGGGTTGTACATACATGTCAGCATTCGATATTATTCGAGCAATAAGTGATAACTATCTCGAAAGAATGGACATCAAAGTTTGGAGCCGAGTGGACGCTCTTTATCTCTAAAAGTACAATCTAGGATAACGGTCGAACGCCGTGATTGCGGGTAGCAGATTTTAAGATACCGTTAAACAAAGCGGGCATGTTGTAATTGAGAAATAACAAAAGTTCTTTAAAAAGTGTTAAATAATCTATTTACCGAAATATATCATATTTCATTCAATAGCTTCGTGGAATACGTGTCCATTCAGTTTCTTAATTTTATTGATATGTTATTGAACCACGATAGTTTTTCAAATCAGCACTTCATTCCTATATTGGATTTTCATTGACTGAAATTTCCTAGCATATCTTAGTTAGTAATGCTTCCATTGCACTTTACAAGTGTCGTAGATATCATATAGTACGTACGTAATAGTTTGCAAAATACAATTACTATAATGTCTGTTTAGCAGAAATATTGTAAACGTAATAAAATACTAATGATAAATAACCGTACTTCCACGTACATATGTATGTACATATACAGATAAAGCTGCCTAGATTACAGCATTAAAGCCAGGTCACCTGAATAATTCGCTCACCTGGAGAGATAGAGCAGAGTAAATACCTTAGATAAATGTCTCCTGGACTCCAGGGGGACATACTATGACAACTTTTTTAGTAAGTAGATGCGCAGAGAAGAATTAAAAAGTAGCTTCTTCTTAATGCAACAATACAGAAATAAAAACAAAAGTAGATCAATTTTTCTCAACTTCTTATACCATTTAAGATACGTACAACGATTCTGATACAAGGTTATTGAACGTTAAATACGAATAAGAAATAACTACTGTATCGAACGCGTTCACGTATTCTCGTTTAAGCTTGAAATTCTACACTTGCATGTACTTTGCATTTATATTACACATCATGTTTGTACACCACATTTATGTAATAATATGTTCATGAATATAGTATAATATAATAATATACACCTGATAATTTTGCAGTGTATAATAAATGAAATGTCAAATATCAAAAGGGTTTTCCTTCGAAACTATTAAACATAGCAAAGAAATTCACTTTGCAATTCTTACTACACACTGAGGTCTTTCAAATTAGTTCTCGTCAGAGATAAGTCGATACTATACATATATGTACAGATCAAGCAAAATGTAGCTTCCCTACTTTACTATCGAACAAAATTTGAGACGTCAAAAGTGACAGCCAGTTCCTTCACGTACCAACTTAATATTTCATACCACTCTAATCTTAATCCTCGACTCCTGATAATTTGTATGCTCTATTAACCGACGTTTTATTTCATTAATGTAGGTACATTATGTACCTACTGATTATTGACTCGAAATATTTAATATTCCTCTTATTTTACCCGACTTAAACATCAAATGCTGATAAAGTTCGTTTTATGTTTTCAAGGTGAGATTTGTAACTCTAGTACGAGACCAATATTAAAAATATTTTCGTTAGAGTATATTAATATAAAACAATGTTTCTATTAACTGCAAATTGATTGTGCCACCTTAAAAAATAATGAGTCGTTAAGAATGTAACTGATACCAAATTTATACTACACTGTCCGAAATTTCCATAAAACCACCTTCATTTTTACTTATATTTAATAAAATTTTAATAATTTAATAAAGATTTAATAAAAATCTTGATATTAACAAGGGAAATTACACAGATGACCAACTAGTTTAAAAACAATAACGGTTGGATTTTACAGTATTCTACCTTCTAATAACTGCAACGAGTGTCATTCGCGCGGAAAAATCGGCTAGAAAAGTGGTGTCCAAGTCCAACCTATAAAGACCACAGTTCACCCTAAAGGAAAAAAATCAGAAGCTGACTAGGGGGCATGCAACGTACGCTACTTATGAGATGCGCAGCCAAAGAAATAAAAAGTGCATCAGATCTACGCAAAAATCTTGAGTTGCAAGTGTCCACGAGACGTGCCTAACAAGTATTAAAAAATTCTAAGCGGTTCCAATAGTCGAAAATTCTGTATTTATTGTGGGCTGTATTTACATTCGATAGAAAAACACACATTTATCGTATTTCTCCTGAAATGAATTCCGATCAATACACGGAATTGTTCGCATCAATTTCTATACTTTCACCGGAGAAATTGACAATGATAACTTAATTTTTCAACATGACAATGCTGCAGTTCACACATCACATCGTACCAAGCGGTGGCTTAATCAAAAGGATATTAAAGCTGTGATGTTGCCAGCCTGTTCCCCGGACCTCAACCCGATCGAAAACCTGCGGAAAATAGTCGCGAAGAAAGTTTATAGAAATTGTAAACAATACAATTCGATTCACGACTAATCGAAGATAATTTGTGAAGCGTCCATCGATGAAGAAACTCTTCGAACTTTCATTTTATCACTGCCGAATCGGATTTTTCAAATTATTCAGAAAATTGGTAATTGCACTGATTACTACTTTAGAGATAAGAAAGAAACCATTGTTAATTTAGAGTTCATTTGTCCCTTTTTCACTAATGTCCATAAATCCTATTTTTATAAAAGTAATAAGAAAAATAGCAGAACATATTTCTGAGAAAAGTTATCATTACTTCTTCAAAAAAAATCTTATGCTGTTAAAAAAGTTGGTACGAACGAATGTTACTCAAAATTATCAGCCATATTCTAATTTCAACCAACCAGCACCATGAAAACAGCTTAATTGCATAACGCTGAAGTTACCGTTATCTTTTGTTTAACGCTTTCATAAAACAAAAACAATATTTATATAGAAATCTAGTTTTCACTTTCGACACGAAACAGTGAAGTAAACTTAAATGAATACTTAACGCAGTTTTTTATGAAATGTAACTGTGATATTCGATTATTACTCTGCTTTACGTCTTCTTATCGTGAATTCAAGTGTAAAATCTATCGTCTTTCAATTATATATTTCCAGTCAGTAAAACGCGACTAAAAGTAAAACGGAACTAGTGCTTGTGCAATACAATACAGTGTTACCAAATCAATTGAATCGTTGCTGTAAATGGAGTTAAACCAATTGAAAACGGAGAAAACACCTAAGCAATTCCGTTTAACAACCAGACTTCTACTAACTAATTCACGAGAATACCGTGTTACCTTGATTATGTTATAAAGCGAAGCATCGGTTTGTAGTCGAAACTAACTTTAACTCATTTTTGTCAAAATGGGGCTTGCAATCGGTACATCCTTTTAAAACAAAACTCTTTTGATTTACTTTCCTCCCCTGCCTCTGTCTTCTCTTGATCTTTCAGTCTATACTTTCTAAAATGAGATTCTTATGAATGAGCTTTAAGAAAAGAGGAAATAAACTGCGGCAGGGGAATATATTATGCCCCTCGCGATAATTGTATCATTCAGCAAAATAAAAAGCAATTGACCTCGTCAAAGTTCTGTGCATTCGGAGAAATATAATGTACAGGAAAAATTATTTTAAGTTTTATCGTGAACTGCATACAATGCAGAAAAAGAAAAGTCGAAGAGAAATATGCGAAGAACTAAATAAAAAAAAGATGTCCTACCGTAAAAGAGATGTACTGATACATACCGAAGTACGGTGCAAACTGGCAGATCGCATACTCCCGCTTATTGTGCCTGCCTACATACGTATGTATGTACATACATATATGAAAGCATTGTATACATATATACATGCGCCCAAGCGTACGTACATACATATCTACTGCATATTTTCGGCACTGCAGCATGATATCGACGAACTACATGCCGCACGTGCAGTACACAGACATACCATGTACCATACCATGAAATTGCGTATGACGTGTACCGTGGTGGTATGGGATATACGTATTAGTCTCAACACACGTGCACGTTACATATAACTACTTCAAACTCATACATCACATATTCCCCAGCAACGCCTGTATCATTTGCAATTCACAATGCACATATTCAATACGATTCAGATTAATACAGAACAATTCACATGGACGTGCATACACTCGATCTCATAAGTATTGGTGACCTCACTGTCAGTACAAGATATTTGTTAAAATCAAGTGTTTAAAGGGAGGTTGAAGGTCATGTATTTCTTTATATATGTGTTCATATATAGTAAAAACTTTATTGGAGAACCACAGACGGATCACTCGATTGCAATCATTTTCTTTTATTAGCGGTGAGGGAGGGTACGAATACTTATGGGGCTGATCCGCGTTAACACGTATTGGATAAAGCAAAGAAGTGTACAATCATCGCAATTTAACAGTATCGTCACTGCATTATAATAATTACACCATTTTACGTTACTAACTCTAACAAGCTTTGTAAATCTGTAACCAGGAAACCTTCTAATCGGTTACTCTTCTAAAGATATGTAGTTTCAAGTATTATACATTACTTGCAATAACTTAATTTGCAATGAAAAATTTAACTAAGTTATCCCATTATTATCTCATCGATTTGCATGAATAAATAGAGTATGTATATTTTGAGTGATAATAATATCAACGAAAGATAATATTACGAACGCTTCCTTCTTTTTATATCATACCACTATTACAAAATTATTACTAAATGTTCTGTAACTGCAATTTAGAAATAACATATCTTAACATACAAAGATCAAGCTGGGACTGTCAATATAATAATTTCTTACATTATACATAATATACACTCTCAATATTTACAATATAAGCACATATAATTTGCCGATATATATTATTTATTACACTACTTAAATTTTAAATCAACGTTAAAATATGAAATCAACGTCCACGCTCACTACAAATCACCAAAAGCTTTACGAATCGTCCAGAGCCCAAACTGACTAACTCCATCAAGCAAATAATAGAAAAATCGAAAAAATTGATACACTTAAAAACACTGCTGTTTACAGTTTGGTTCGCAATGTAGTCACAAACAAGTATTCTAAAATTTACTCTTAAATATTATAAAACTGAGACATTTATTAGTAACAACAAAATGACTTTACTCAAATTATATTCAACGGCATTATAAACCTTTGCACATCTCGTGTGTATAAATAGAGTTATAGGGGGAACTTACTTTGCATATAAAAAGTTCAACTTCAATTTCATACTTCAATATTACAATTCGGAACATTAGAAAAAGTAGCGTCAATTAATTTGCCTTTCGAGTGGCTGACACAGGTGGGCTTACTTCTTGGTTCTAAAACTAACCGTACACCTACAGGGGTGAGTTTGCGAATAAAACGATAGAGAATCGACTAATGACTGTATGTGTATAATATATGCGGAATACTACTGTAGCAACAGAAGCTGCCGGACGTCAGAAACAACCTCGTGCTTGCGAAAATAATGGGGACGGGAAACGAGCGGGTGCTCGAGAACACTGGCGCAAGTACGAGAGATGCGACCGAGCGATTAGGGCGTAGACCGTTTCTCTTATGCCGCGTTCCAGCTGCTGTAATGAACGGTGCGGAATACACTTGAACTACTTAAAAAAAGGCCCCTCTTAATAGGCAGGTGTCCATTCAATGCGTGAAAACGCCCGCTGTATGTAAACGAAGATTCATTATGCGGTAGGGAAAATTTCGACTTCACAAATAATTCAGATAATGCCGTAGTATTGCACCAATTCGAAAGCCTTTGCGTACGTGATCGAAGTAATTGATAAATCTACGGAAGTGGCACTACCTCACCGATTTCGATGATTCATCTCTCGATGAAAATTCGGCTACTGCGACGAATCTTTCGAATTATTTGAAAAATCGTGCACCCAAAATAATACAAATTATTCAGTTCGTAATTGTAATTGTGTAACTGCGCAAGGCCGTTCAAAAGTATTAGGACACATTCTTGACTATAACAAATGTTTGAAAAAATATTACGAAAACATTAATGATTACTGAATTTCACAAAAGATTACATATTTTGTTTTTTACCACATTATATTTCTATAAATGATAATAATTATATCTTACTTCTAATACTTTTTAGCAGCAGTGAATGCTAGAAAATCTGTACTTAACTACTGCAAACAATACATTTATAAAGAACACAACGTCGCTATAAATAATGTAAGCGTAAGAAAGTAAAACCAGGCGAAATTGCATTAATAATGAATTGCCCTAAAACATCCAACACACCATTGCAGATAGCACACTATTTTTATCTATGAATATAAATCCCACTACTCATACCTATTGATATCAGACCGCTCAAACAGATTAAATAATAGAAGAAGTCGATACATTTGCAAGTCGATGGCATTGTTGTCCCCTGATTTCGATTCGATTGCCTTTGACATTCCTAACCGAATAATATAACAGAATATAACGTATAGAAACAGATTCAAGTGCAAAAAGGTTATAACGCTATGCGATAAATACTCCAAGCAGAATCCGCCATGCAATCTACCAACTGCAACTGTATACACGCTCTGGCAAACTAAACAAATACAAGCACAACCTCCAACTTTGATCACCCGTTTCACGAGAGCCCTGGCTATATGGGCTTTCAAAACGTTGCGATTGTTTCACGAAAGTCTCTGAAACTAGCCATCTGGTACTCTCATTTATTGCAATTCCCGTCACGTTATACACCGTGGACCATAATTCGTGGTACAAGGGGGTGAATACTCCGGAACTCACAACAAGTTGAAATGATACAATAAATTTTTATCGCGAACGACTTTATTTTCTAGAAAAATGCCTTTAAAAGCAACCGAGTACGCATACACCTGACAGATACTTGATTGAGCATATTTCCTTCGTAAAGTATTACTATAATTTTGCTACTATTGTTATTGTACTTGTTCAGTTGTCTCAAGAAACCCCTAGTATCAAGTACTAATAATAAACGAACAGTCGAATAATTATCGCTTTAATTTTCCTGAAAAATAAAGTAGAAAGGTATTCCCCATTAAATCCGGAAGTTACAATCAAACCTGTATATAGCATAGTAAAGCCGCTTTAATAATAACCGGCATGAATACTATTGAAGCAACAGGAATATCTTTTAATACCATACTGTGTTCACTTAATCATACCAGTAACATTTACTGATGCACTGTATTATTTCGCACAGCTCACAATTTCATTTTTACTTCTTACACCTTCAGATTAGATATAAAAATTTGTCGTGGAAATACATTCAAAGTACTGAGTAGAAAAATATTACATAATTATAATGAATCAAACCAATAGTTAAAATTCAACTTTTTCATGAAACTGTTAATTATTAATATACATTAACATCAAAGCAATCTGCTATAGTTCTCATTTAATTTTGGAGTGCATTGAGTCACGTTTTACCTTTACTCATTCATCTTGTCTGATCTAAATATTAATTTGTCGTGGATTGAAACAATTTGGGATATAAAATAATTAAACATAAAATAGCAGCCACATTTAACGTAAATACTATAATGGTGTTTACCAGAAATATTGTTATTAGCTAACAATTTTCAATTTTGGTAAAACTTTGCACAGTGTAGAATGCCGGAAAATACTACGCAAACTCTTTTTATCGCTAATATTATAAAAAAACATATATAATTTATTTTCGTATAGCGTACGACGTACGAAATGCAATTTAATTACATTGATGTAATAAACAAAACAAATGTTAAATAGAAACAAGCTAATGTTTTACACGAAATGACATTAATGACATGAACAAAAACACAAAACATTTAATATGACCGTAACTAAAAGATATACTTTCCCATCAACATTTTTTGCCACTTTGCAAAACGTTGTCAACAAATGTCACATATTTTCTCGGCAAGTCAATTTTCGAGATATTAAAAAACATATTTAAATAATAATTTTCGGTGAATGTCGAAAGGACACGTATCATTTCGAACGTTTTCTCGGTTCACCTGTTTGACTTACAAGGGAAGCTCGGCAACATGAAAAATTAAGACAAATTTTGATTCTTTGCACAAATGTAGTTCATATTATGCTAATAATATTTTTATGACTATTTAAAAAAATGTTTTTTTTCAAAATTTCTCAAGTATGTATTATAGACCATAAAGAGCCATCCAACTTTTAATTTAACTCTTTTCCTGTACCTTAAACAGTTTCTTCATTATTCACTATTATATGTAAAGTCAAAATTCCATTGAAGGGGTGTTTTCACCCCTAGGCCAGTTTTTCAACATGGAACGAAAATTGTTCCGTTGTTAGCATAACATGACCTACATTTGTGCAAAGTTTCAAATTTTTCTTGATTTTCGAGTTGCCGAACTTCCCTTTTGAACTTCTCAAATTTTAAACGCCTGTAGTTTTTGAAACAATAGCTTTAAAAAATATATGTTTCAAACAAAAGTTGCTTGCATTCTAACGTAGAATACACAAATATTTTTTGTAGGTGTTGTAGGTTAAAATTTTAAGCTTCACCAACGTTTTGTTGCTCAAGTGAGTTTGCATAGGAATCAATGGTTTGAATTTAAAGACATCCAAGATCTATGAAATCGATTTTACAATTCTTAAAGTATTAACAAGCTATCTCCCAAAAATTGTCCAATCCATAACACAATCATATTTAGAGTATATAAAGTCAGCCTAATATCGGTAAAGCGAAGTCCGAAGCAGTTAAAATTTAAATGGGAACTATAATGGCTTCTGCCTCCTGTGTTACTACTAGACTTAATATCAGAATTTTCGGTTTATCTAACAGTAATGTTTTTCCTCAAATCTCTTGTTGAATTATTATCTTAAAATAATTCTCGTTGGTAGAAGCCGGTCTCGATTAATTTAGTCTTTACATTGCGTTGGCAAGATTAAAACCTTGTCAACGTTAAAAGTACATCGACATCAAGTAAATTGCCATTAGCCCCTAGAATGTTAATTTCGAATTCGTGAAAGATTAGCAAGAGATTAGAAAAGAGATTAGAACAGCTATTAGAAATCGTGTTTTTAAAAGACAATCGCTGTAATGTTAATAAATTATACCCATTGTTATGTATAGAATTGTGAAACTATTATACATATACACTAATATACAGATTCCTCGCAAGGTAAACTATGGGCATAAAGGAACGATACTTTTAAGCCTATATCACTTAGGAATAATTCTCGATAATTCTCGAAGTATCATACCCATCATTGCAGTTGGTCACAAAAGTATATAAAAAAAAACTATTAACTGCATACGTTGTATGTAAAGTTATTAGACTCGGCCATGAAAGCCGATTAGACCCCAATTAGCCACAATAGAAAGTAAAAAAAGTAAACCAAAGAAGAACATATTAACCAGGACAAGAAGTTATTTCCGTAAGAGATTTTTTACAATACTGCACTTCTTAGCTTAATTGACCGAACAAACATTTTTATACATCCGACGAAAATGAGGTTTTATGATATTCTTTGTGGCCTGCGCTATTAAAACAACTTTACCTTATCTTATCATTTTCTTTCGAGCATATGTACGGACAGCAAATTAAATGTTTCAGATAGGACATTTCAACTTCGTAATTCAAGTAAGATAGGATACTTCAATACAGAAAACAATTAATTAATTTTTACACATTCAAAAATAACTTTAATGTAACACTCGTCATTATGATTATTATTATTATTAGAAAGCCTTAATGATTCGCCAATGACAATTGCCTTCAATTTGTGGCTTTCATTTGTACTTTTGTATTGTGTGTCAGTGCCGTGCCAGTAGTGTCTGTCTAAAACAAATGATCATATCTGCATTTCAAGCGTCAACTTAGACCTTTCTAATCCGATAGATGTTACACAGGACACCATAAATTAGCAAAATCCATTTGCTAAGCAGTTAGGACAAGGAAATTAAAAGCAAAATATGTAGAGCTCAAAACATGGTGAAACACGAAGAATTGGTGGAGAGAATAAATAGGATTATTATAATGTACTCAATCGAAATGTATCATTGCCTGAGCTTTCGTAGTAGTCACCCAATCCTTTTCCGTGCAGTCACTCTAGATACGAACGACGACGCGTTCTGTTGCTCACGCTAAATCAGCAAGAAAAGTGCTAGACCTGACTCCACAAAACTGTCGCCGCAAAAAAAATATGATCACTTACCCTAGAAATAAGAGATAATGAACAAAATTACAGCACATTTCTTACCCGTGTACATAAAACGAAATTGAAGTATTGATTTTCTGTTAATCTCTCACCTTACGATGTTTTCGCATTATAAATAACGCAATTTATTAAATTCCTGTGTTAGATAGCTGCATAGTTTTGACAATTTGTTTTTTTGGCAAACAGTTTTACACAGTACCGAAAACTACCACGACTTTCATTCATATTTTTATATTAGATTTCATCTTGTGCATGCGACTTGTAACACGCACGATTGTCACTCGTTGTGTCAAGGTAATGGGTTAACATGGCTATACACTATATCGTCTTTATTCGTCACCTCTGTGGGACATGGCGATGGGCATGATCATTCTCATATTAGTATTAATTCCAAATAGCAAAGTATAAGTGTGGGCGGTTTTCTTCGGGTTTGCCGCGTTCGACCCCAGGCACCGTGTTGGGGACAAAACTCCAAAAATGCATGTAATGCATAAATAATGAACATTTTTATAGTGGAAAAGATCGAACTAGTTGTATGACATAACATCATCATAACAATAACAACAATCGTGTTCCTTACCTACCGATAAATAATTATTTTGGATAGAAAGTTCTAAATTTTTATAATGTCCACTAATTTCTTGAAATTTTAAATCCCGCATCAATTTGTCCCCGTTTCGTTTACAATATAGATCTGTATGTCACCATGTTCGCTGCCTCCTTTCCCTTTTTCTTGACCTTTAGAGTTGCGGTGTACGAGACGTAACAAATACTATTTAGTATTAATAATGGCAAGTATCAATGTCAAATGTCAGTACCAAATACTTCGTTTTTCAATAGATTTTGATTCTCTTAATATGTACTCGATTATCGTATTGTCTGAAAATCGTGAGAAAGATTCGAATTATTCGTATCCCCAGTCGAACTTGCCCGTCAGATCCAACGAAAAACCCGGCAGCAGTATATGGGTGCATCTAATAACAGAAGTGTAAGTGACATGTTATGAAATTGTAGCTTCCAAATTGTCCCATGTGTATCTAATCTTGCAAAACGAGACATGTGCATTTAGTATAATTTTCGCCACATTATTACCCATAGAACTAAATTCAACATTTGCAATAATACTCAAATGACTCTCAATAATGATGAGATATTTCTTTAAATCTTAAAATCTAAAAAACAATAAGATAGAAATAAGAAATTATAACGTCCAGTTTATGCTGTTTTCAATCAAATTATTTCATAACTAGTGCGCTATATTTAGTGTAACATCTTCCGTCAATTGTTTTTTTCGCACGTTCAAATGGCTTAGCCTAATTCACTGGATAAAAATCAATAGGTACCTTTTATATTTCTTACTGTCTTCAGTATTGAAATCATATTTCCAATTACTTAATGTATAACGTAGACGCACATGAACAAGGGAGTTATCGACAACAGGAAGAGAAGAGTATACGAGAGTATGTTAAAAGATTTTGAATTAAATTAACTGCTGTCACAATTTGTATCCGATTATCAGAAAACATTTCGTCCGCTGCCCGTTCCTAATAACTCTTGCGCTCTTGCAGTATTTAAATGTTCAACATTAAAAAACATGAACGTCTATTAAACATTTTGTATAGTCTACCTTCAAAATTTGAACGCACTCGCGGCCACTATTATCAATCGAACAGAGGGCTCCTAAACAGAATCTTTTTCCCTCTTGTCAATGGACATACGTCATAGGTCCCAGCGCAGTATCAATGCAAAGAATAAAGCTGATACTCGATACAAATTCATTGAGAATTGAACGAAGTATATATAAAATGCAGCGTAGCTTATTGCATTGTTAGCAGTATATAATTGGATTCATTCATCGGACATCTATTGAACAATCAATAAACTGGTCAGTCGCGATTGGAAACAATACTATCGATGACATCCCATAACGGTATACAGCCGATCAATTATCCGGAGGAAAATTTACGTTTCACTCGATAACCACGCAGCTCTGTTTCCCGGCTGAAAGGGGCAGTACCGCCGAGCCGGCTCGTTAAATCTGGATGCTTTCATTTTCCCGAGCAGAGTAGCAAGGTACTCTCCGAGGGCGACAGAGTCCCCGAAGGTAGAAAAGAGGAAGATCGGAAAGAAGCGTAACCTTCTGTCTCTCCTTACCTGAAGCCGTAGCCGACCTAGTTAATGCTGGTCGCGTCTACGAAGGAGAGATTCACTAAGAAAGAAGCTCCAACGAGCGTGACTAATGCGAGGTTATACGTATACGTTTCCCCGGACAGATACAGAAACGCGAGTAAAAGGGAGCAGCTCCCGCCACTGGTTCGCTTGACAAGATACCGGGGTTCGTTCGGTGAGGTTGGAGACGGAAAACGTATTCAGAAGCACAAGCGACAGAGAAGCTGTTGTATCCGCCGACAAATACGACGCATCCCTCTTCACCGTATCTCCGAAAGACAAAAAAAGCCCCGATGCGATATGGTTGTAGCGTGAGAATAAGGGGATGCCGGGCCGGCGAAAGGCAAAAACCAACAGGAACAATGATTTCTTCGGTCCGAGTAACGAATAATTCTCGTCTAACTAAATAACCCCAACAACGTAAATGTTGTGTTCTCCTTGAAGCATCAACCAGGAACCTTGTGTCGCCTTTTGTTGCTGGGTGTTCCCAAATGTTTCCACTAAACACCAACGTATAGAAACATTTTGTTCACACTGAAGCAACATAACTTGACGAGTATTTGGGTTATGGTTATCAGGCAACAGATCGCACAATTTGGAGGAGCATTGGTTGCTGTTGCTACGTGTCGCTGCCTGTTTTATATTTTCCTTTGATCTTCACCGCATCGAGTGGAAACAGACAACAAGCGGCGGCATTATTTGCTGCTGGCAACAGAAACACGAAGAAACATCCAGCAACAAGCGGCGACTTTTTCAAGGTACATGACAAAAGTCCAGACAAAAGATCCTCGTTGTTGCTTTAGTGAGAATGTAGCTTAGTAGCAATCCCGACAAACAGGCATAGCAAAGTGCATACCAAATAAACTGGCCTAAAACGTTCTAAGCTATTTAACCTTTTTAATCCCATGGACTGATTTGGGTCGGTTTGATTCAGGTACGAAGAATCCTTCCGGTAGATATCGATCAGCTATTCGACGCCAGTTTTGCATGGAGCTGCTAGTAGGAATGGTGAACTCGTGAGAAGAAATTGTTTAATCAAACACTATATCTTTGTGTTTCTCCTATGGTATTCTAACAACACTATACGCGAGTCTTATAAAAGAAGCAAAAGGCTTAAACAAAGTCTTAGCAACAAATAGGTTTCTACCTAGCCCTACCTATATTATTAGTAACAAATTTTCTTACTTTCCTGCAATCAGTTTCCGAAATTCATCAGTCAATTGCATGTATAACTTTTACAAGATTCATTGGAGAATATGGATAAGGAAAATTGCGTTGTTTAAGGTTGTTTGTAGACAGAGTTAGTCTCACAAAACGTAAAAACGCATATTTCCGAAAATACTATCGATATAAGAAACTGTTATTAAGCAGAGTTTAGAATTCCTACTCTTTTTAGCTAACTGGCGTTTTTAGAAACACGTGATAAATCCAAATCAATCATTACGAAGTGTTGACCGTGAACTTTTAATGGCTCAAAATTTGATCATCTGCCTGGTAATAAACGTCTTATGTTTCAGAATATTGACACCGTATCAACGACGAATTTTTAAGGTTTCTCGGGGGCGGATAGAGGGGATAAAGCCTGCCTCATCCATTTAACTTGCAAACTTCATTGACCTTGAGTGGCTACATTGGCTGAATTCCCTTAAATATTTAATAAAAGATGATTGCATTTGTTTTCTTAACAAATATAAAGTTCAATAGCTGGTGGCAACCCTTTATCTGTAACCGAGAAAAGTATTACTTACTCATAAGGATGACACAGTTCACAGGATGGCTCGTGAAAAAATACAAAAAATATATTACTTTATTGAATAAGCTCCACCTTACCCACCTTTCCTACTGTGAATTCATACTTGCAAGCTTTTTTCGTACAATAAGCAATTTAAAATCACTTCAAACGGGAAAAAATTGTGCTATGAAGGATTAGTTATTGAACAATATATGTACATTAATGGTGTGCCACGAAATTCAAAGAATTGGCTAACGCAAGTTAGGAGCTTCTAAGTAAGGACGTACGCGAAACGTAATTGTGTAATTATGTCCGCCCGTTTAAAGTACTCTGTGAAGCCAGTTTAATTAAAACTGTCCGGAGTAGTAGTAGTAATTACATTTTTCTATATTTATAAAGAGAAATACAGATTAATGCTAAATATTACTAACAAGTACATATAATCTGTATTGCAAGATGTCCCATATTCATATTTCTTCGCGTCTATTTAAAAAAAAATGCTTACATGGGCACTCGTTTTTCAACCGTTCCAATTCATCTTTCATTGAATAGTAATATAGAATTAAATACAAGTACAGAGATAATATAGTTCATAGTCTACCATGTATATTAATACAAAACAGTTCGCTTTGCGTTCGTAAATATCTTTTCCAATGATTCACGAAGTTTATTCGTACAAAAGATAATTTTCTGAAAAAAGGATCATTTATAACGGTCCTATTGTTATAAACAACAGTTAACATTGTTGGATACCTTTCTGATCAATTGTATGTTTGTTAATTTATATGCTACTAATTAGTAGATAATCAATGCGACCGAACATATTCAACTTTATTAAACAATTATTATATCGGACTTGGTAATTCAAATTTGCCAAATTGCTATCCAAAATATTATTGTACTATTCATGATAATTCATATATGTTGTGCACCAGCAACTGATTTAATTTAAATGTTATTTTCATTGATTAAATGTACAGCACTACATAGAAATAAAAGAAATCCGTGTGCTTAGCGTCTATGTATTGCGCAATATAATCTTAGAATTCTGAGAATGAGTTTTAAGGCACTCCCAGTTTGAGTTTTAATTAGGATGAGTTTAGCTATAGCAAGATCTACAAAAAAAGTCTTTAGTGAAAAAAATGGCAGCCCTTTGAAGTTTGATTATCAATTGTGTCATGTTTTCCTATCTTCGGGGGTCTTAAAGTAAGAGAAAAAATAAAGATTTTGAATTATTTCTAGTTCGAGCTCTAATCATTAACCCACTGAAGGTGACCCTAGGATTTGAAAGCAATTGGTCAAGTAAATTTTGGAATATCATGAACACCGTTTTGAGGCAAACGCATTTATAGTTAAACAATACCACTGATCCTTACGTCCTTCAAACACCGTTAATTTCGTTCATTTCAGGGGTTTGGTAAAGGGTTTGCACATACATTACTTAAATTATATTCTTTAGAACAACACAAAAATATCGTTTTTTCAAAGGTTCACACTAGTAGTAGAATACTCTCGTAACAATAAGTTTCAAGCTATACAGCCTCGTACCATATGTAGTTAACAAACAGCAATCGAAAAAACCAACCCCCACAAACGAGAATCTCGTCTGTATAGCCATACTCAGATCACATAAATCTTTACCATCAGGTAGTAATATGTCGACTGAAAGTTCATATAACGCACGGGGTTTAGAACAGACTTATCGTCCAATGTATTCTTTTGACCCTATTTTGTGGGGTTTTAGAGCACCATTCCCATTTTCATGTCACTCGCAACGTTATCAACAGATTATATGTAGTTTTTCAACTGACAATTATTCATGAACGCAGGACGTTCAAATTAGTCGTAATCTTTCAGGTCGGTATGGCAGTCGAACGTGAAACACGAAAGTCCATAAAGTGATAAGTCTATTTTATATCTTGTCTGTGCTCGTATCTAAATTTCGATTAAAAACCAACTTCTGCTCGATCAGATATCTTAACAATGATGGTCATTGGACAGTGAATATGGAATTTCATAGAAATGTGTATCTTACTGGGGGCGTGTGATCCATGCATGTTCCTGATTCAGGGAACACCGCAGAGAACTTAATCCACGAACGTATATGGACATTTCGTTAGTTCGTAACATACATTCTGAAGTTTAAAACTAATACTGACATTTCTGTTCGAAGTGTTAATATGCATACATTTCCTGTCAAAAAGTACCGTGCTCCAGTAGATATGACAATAATGAGCGATTTTTAGCGATTACTATAGAACAATACTTAGATATTGCAACAACACATTAAACGCGAAAAGCATGGAAAACGTCACGGAGGGTGTCAACGGTCAACTGCAAACGAAGTACCAAAAGCTCGCCACAGAATATTCGAAAGTAAGAAACTATCGATATATTAGGTCGAGCCATAAATAATTTCCGCATTTGAGATAAAATTGTAATGCAATTGGTGAAAATGATTTATGACTCGGCCTGATATTATTTATACGATGGAAACAGTTTCGAAGTGTATATGAAACGTAACGCATTTGTTTTGCTTGCACAATGGTATGCTTTTGCTTATTCCTATGATTTGTGACCCATTTTCAATCAAGCCCATTATCAAAATGTTTATCCCTTAGGTATGTGCGCGGGCGAATGTTTTAAAGAGAGCTGTGATCTACGAACAGGCTCGTAACACAGACACCCGGGAACAATTGAAGGAGAAGGAAGTAGAAATTCGCAGAGCGGAGCAAGAGTTGGATAGCTTGTCGTTTCGTAATCAACAACTAACTAAACGTATAACTGTACTGCAAGAAGAGCTTGATAAGGGGCAAAATAAATCAAAGAAGGGAAAAAAGTTGGCAGAGAATAATAGCCAAGTGTCGGTGTCGCCAAATCATATTCTAGACGAAGAATTTCAAAAGAAGATAGTCGAGAATGCTCAGTTATTGTCACAGATCAATGATAAAGATAGCGAAATTGAAACTCTAAATGAAAGGATAGAGCACTTGGAATATAGATTGGACCGACTCGAAAAATCTAAAGCAGAATCTGAGTCTCAGTACCAGTCTGCTATAGAGAAATTAGAGAGAGAAAAAAATGATTTGCAGAAGAAGTTAAGCGATAAACAGAAACAAGAAGAAACTGTCTCGTGGTCTAGTAATGAAGGTAAACGGGATGGATACGAGTCTGACATTAGGATAGGATATCCTAATCATCCACAGATAGAGACATCTCCATTTTCCTCGCCATTGACCTCACGCAGATCATCAAAGTCTATCGGAGAAAGTAGACATCATAAGATGCCCGAGGAAACAACTGATTTGGACTTTTTTAAGTCCTGCGACTTGGAAAAAGAAATTAACCATTGGAGAGCGCAGTATCACATACTCCAAATAAAGTACAATGAACTAGAGCAAAGAGAGGGTTTAAGTAACATGCAAATTGGAAACGAACCTTTGCAGCCTGCAGAAATAAGCCATATGGTACATTTATTTGGAATAGTTTCTAATAATATTATTATTTAAGATAATCTAATTAATAAATGTCAATTACAGATTGGGAAATTAACAGTACCTTTTGCAATACCAGAGGAAATAGAGGCCCGGGAAGAAAAAATTAGAGACTACTTTCTGCAAGAAATTGACAAGCTCACAATGGAGAAACATATGTACCATGTTAAGAATCTAGCTATGGCTGCTAATGTAATGAAATGCATAGATATACAAATTTTCTCAGAAAAACTTACTTTATATTGAATATTTAAATTGAAAATACTTGTCTAGACCGAAGTAATGCAAGTTCACTTGGATACGAGCGAGTCAAAATGGGGAAAATGTGAATCTGCTCTCACGGAGGCACTTTCGAATTGCAGTATTTTACATAAAGATAAAGAAATACAAGAAGGAAATTACAAAGCCCAGCTCAGTACGATGAGTGAACATCTTGCTAATATGAACGAGAAACTTATCTCACAAACGGAAGAGATACAGCAATTGAAATATCAGCTTACAAATAAGGTAACCACTTATTTTAAATGTTAATGATTCTAAAATATTCAGTACGTTGTTTAATTGTTTTCAGAACAGTAAAAAAGGAAAGCAAAAGTGATATTTTTGGTCAGATTGTAAAGTACCAATTATTGACATTCCAACAGCAACATACTTTAATTAGAATTATTAGTAACGTTCGTTTTATGTACATACTCAATCTTACACTCGATAAACGATAATTACAAGTTTCGGACATATATCAACCATACATTAATATATTACAAATTTCTAAAATCAATGTTATTTTATTTATGGAATAAAGCTAAGAATTATTGACGTTCAGCTTTTGAACGTTTAAAACAAAAAAGGACATCGTACTATCGTTTATGTAAATTTACAATCAATTTAAATTATGTCCCTCGTTTGCATCTTAATTAATACAAAATAAATAAAAATGTTGAAACAGGTATCATTTAACATGTAATGTCTAATAAATAAGACGACAGAACAAAGTGGACAACGTATTTCTTCCGAAACAAAAAGTGTTGACAAAGTACTTGCAACTATTATGTATATAAGCGAAAAGAAACTAAACACAATCCAAATAGCTCGTTTGCTTTGTGTCAGAGTTTGCTATATCTGACAGTTACATTTTAATAGAAAAACTGGCACCACAACTGCAACCTTGTTCGGCTAATGGATTGTTAGTTATCCTAAAAGCAGAGCGTATCAATTCTGTGTGGTATTCTATCGTTGCACCCTTAATGTATTCTAAAGATGTCGCATCTATAACCACTTTAGCGCCGTCCTTCTGAAACACTCTGCAATAAGAATAAAATTTCCATTAACCTTTAATAGTAAAGGTATAGTCGTTTCCATAACTTACTTGTCATCTTCATTTATGTTCGTATCCAAGTTAAATTTATATTGAAAACCGGAACACCCTCCACCTTCTACCGTAACCCTCAAATAAGCATTGTCATCAGTGATTTCTTTGAGACGTTTAACACAACTATCCGTGATAATAATGTTATTTTCGGTTTTAACTGCGATTGCAGCAGGAGCTCTGTTTAATGACGAAACAGTAGACACATTATGCCACTGAGAACTGTGAACAAAAATTTCTTTTTAATACATAAATATTATCCTGGAAATTACGATGTATATGTGGAGGACTCAGAAGCCAATTAGCGTCCAACTTCCCCTGAAAATGAGATACATAGTTCAAAAACCTCTTTATTGTTAAAACATTCAGTTGACGAATCAATTAAGTCACTATTTTCATACGTAAGCAATAGATGATGGTACAAACATTGTCATTTTTTCCAAGTAATTTGTAAAAACCTTATAAATCTCGGTTTGAATGTTAATGGATTTACACTGATTGACTTCTGAATCCTCCATATATTGACATTTATTGAACAAAGTTGATCATAATTAATTCTACGTTTATTGAAGAGAAATGGTTTTCTCCGCCTAAATAAATCCACATAAGTAGAACAGGAATTACATTAAAATTTGTGTATAAAACTTACTTACGTCAGCAAACGCGAAAAGTATTGATTTGCAACGAAATTAGAGGAGAGGCTCCAAATCACGCGTTTCAATTTCGCCATATTTCAAATATACACATATATATGTGTACTTTATATATACATGTATGTCCATCATATGCACTACTCACCCGTGTAACACAGAGATGTGAAGTTAGAAATATTAATTTTATCACGATAAAATTGTCGGCAAATTCTTGCGTTATTTATAGCAAAAGGCGTGTAAAACTTCGTAATTTTATTAAAAATAACTACTTTTTTATATACATATTTTTTAAAAATATTAATTAAAAATTTAGTAGGTAAATATACATCATCTCCTGTAGGAGATGACAAATCCGGAACTTTTGGGTTGCTGGGGTGACTCTGAACAACTTTTTCCTTTACCAAAATGTTTGTATGCATCTTCGTTTTTGAATTATTAACGAAACACACTGGCCAATCAGAGCGCGCGTAGAGCTTTCCGACCACGGCCGAACAAGTTTGAGAGCCACCCAACTGATTGGCCAATGTTGTTCGTTAATAATTCAAAAACGGAGTATCAACCAACATTTTGGTGAACGAAAAAGTTGTTCAGAGTCATCCCAACAACCTCACCATTTCCGGACGTTCAGTTAGTTATGAGACACCCTGTATAATAAAAAAAGGGAAGTTCGGAATATGTAATATTCAAAGGAAAAGTCTGGTGTAGATCCATATTATCAGTAATTTTTAGAAAAAATTCATAAAAATCACTTGTTTTTACTATTGTTACACGATAAGCTTCCCTAAATCATCTAAATTTAATTAGTAAATACACTTTTCTTGACGCTTATTGTAAACGACACTTACGCATGCGAAACAGCGCTCCTAGCGGTCTTTTGAAGTAGCAAACAATTCAAATTCCATAGCGTTTGAACAGTAACGGAGTATTGGAGTAACGGAAGACATTGTATTTAGTTGTGTTCAAAATCGAAAAGGGAAACGTTTGTGCAGTGTTACAAAAATAAGTCTGTTGTCGCTTCGAAATTGAATAGAACTTAAATACTAATAAACATGAACGATACACGAGCTGGGAAGAAAGATAAATATCAGCACATACAAGTATTTGTTCGTGTCAGGTAAGAGAATGAAATATATTTTCAATGTCAAAACTTTTCATAAATGAGGCATCGGCTTATATATATTGCTTGCCATTAAATATTGACCTTGAAGCATTATTCAAAAAATGTCAAAAGATCCCAAATATAATGTAATTATTAAACTGTTTTGATATGTTGACAAACATTAACACACCCATATGCAAGTTATGTTTACTATGATAGTATTATTAAAGTAAAGGCTTTTTATTTCTAGAAATTATTTATTATTATTTCTGGGTACATATACAATCGTCCAAAATGTTCAATTCTTCTGCAGGGGTGTATACAGCAGTTGGGGGCAAGTTATTAAGACCATATTATGCTCAGCACAACAAAAATAACAGTCTTAATAAAAATAGGTTCGAAAATCACTAGTTTTGGAGTTACGAGATGTGTACTTCCTGTTAATGTTTCTAGATGTAGGCTTAACGGTTCTATAGGTTCATCATTTGCTTTAAGATGTATGAAATGCGTGTCGGTCATGTCAGAATTTGATTAGGAACAAAAGTAAAAACTTCATTTTTTTATAAAAGAAAATGTCTTTAAACTTGAAACTAACGTAGTCTTCAACTATTTGACTGTTGCTTGCAAATTATCCTTGTCTATGGCTGTCCAGAACTTGTGGAAATGCTAAAAATATGCTTGCAATTACCTGTCCCTATTATTTTTGCCCAACGTTCCACAAGCTTTTTAACCATGTCTGTGTAAAATGTAGCAGAATAATGCAACGTTGCTTTGTGAAAAACACAGAAACTCTATGCCCAACCCAATACATTCAACATTGTTACCAATTATTTTCATCTCTCAGGCCTACAAACAACACTGAACGAACTAATAAGTGTACGGATATAGTAGAAATTCCTAACAATAAGGAAGTCATACTACTTGAACGTCCACACGATAAGTATTCCAAGAAATTCAGATTTGACAATGTATTCGGCCCGTCATCGAAACAGGTATACCATCATAAATATACTAATCAGATATTTAAAGCAAGTAATACTTGACTACACCATTCCTAATCTATAGATCGAAGTATACAATATCGTTGTGTGTCCATTATTGGAGCAAGTTTTGGCTGGATATAATTGTACGGTTTTTGCATATGGGCAAACTGGTACTGGGAAAACATTTACAATGGAAGGAACCAATAGAGATCCGACTTTACATTGGCAAAGTGTAAGATGCTTATTGTATAATTTGATTAAAATAATATGATTTGCTATTTAAATATTTAACACATTGACTGCCCCAAATTTTTCACTTTGCCCACTTTTAATCGTCTCACTGTACGAACGAACATTAGCAGAAAATATTTTAACATCAGCGTGATCCTACAAATATTATTAAACATTAAATATTTATATAATGCATATAAATCAGGACACACCATGCTGAGTAAAAATCTGGTTTCTCAATATTTACAGAATGTGTTCCTCATGTCCTTCTTCCATTGACATACATGCTTGTTACCTTCTTCTTATACAGTCGCCAACTCATCTCAAAATTCCAGATCCTTGTTCATAAATGCAGAAATAAGAATCACCTGGGATCACGTGGAAAATTAATAAAAATTTATGTGAATTTGGCTCACCACTCAATGTGTTAAAAAGTTCTTCAGTGCAAAGAATAAAGAAGAATACAATGTATCAATACGGATTGTCATCTGAAATGACATTCCAGTTGATCGTTGTATAATACATGCAAATTAAGTTGCTTTTGAATCTTTTTTAAGGGAGTGTTTCATTTTTAGTGCTATGAGAATAGAAATTTCACATCGGGTATGTTAAAATTTGATATATGAAACAGGTTCAAAGAGATTTCCGATCAAGTACAACATGTTTCGTATAAAACACTTTTTTTTCGAATATCAATAAAGGAATACATACTTTAGGTTTATTTCAATTCGAGGACTCATTATGATTTTAAGTCCAAATGTAATAGATAAAATGTAAAGCAAACATCTAATGAAAATAGACCAAATGTAACATAAAATATATAAGCAGGTGTACAATTACAGGATTCACCTGCTGGTATGATACCACGCGCTCTGAGCCATTTATTCGACAAACTCCTCTCCTTGGAATCGCAAGAATACACGATTCGTGTCAGCTTCTTAGAACTGTATAACGAAGATCTGTTCGATCTTCTATCACCTAACGACGATGGATCTAAAATAAGGTAAAGAATATAAGTTGTTTTAGTTACACATCATTTGCAATCGTTCATTTAAATAATAATAGATATTTCTTTATTATATTACACGTTTATAAATATTCGTTGAACAGATTATACGAAGATACATCGAAAAAAGGCGCTGTGATAGTTCATGGATTAGAGGAAGTGACGATACGTAGCAAAAGCGAAGTTTACAAAATTCTAGAAAAGGGATCAGAAAGGAGACAAACCGCTGCAACATTGATGAACAGTCAATCAAGGTTATTATTAAAATTGTTTATTTGTTAGGTAAAGGGTATAGCCGGATAAGGGGGTCAAAAGTGCCCTTAAACCAAATTTTTTTTAAAGTGGCGAGTAATATACAAAAATATACAAGTAATAGCTTGTATATGTATTTTGATATGATATGTATTTTCGCCATGCTGCGCCAGACTGGTGATGTGCAGGTGATTATGGGTCGTAGTAGCATTTTGAAAATTATTTTTCTGTTACTGATTGTTGAACAGGAATTGTGATTGATTGGCAGTGGTTATAGTTTCTTCATGACCGAGTAGATATTTGTTATTATGTGCTTAACATGCATGTAGTCTGTTACTTTACCGTTTAGTTATACACCTAAGCGTTTAACTGTGTGTACTGGAGTAGTCTGGTGATCATATACTTTTATGAGTTGAAAGAATTTGGTGTCGGTCTTTTTCCTTGTGAACGTAATTATTTCTGTTTTATCTTTGTTCGCTTTGATTTACCAATCCTTATAGTATTTTTCAGTCTGTGAGCTTGTAGTTGTTTTGATGTGACTATTGCTGAGAAGGAGTCGGCATAGATGGGTAGGTCATCAGCGAATAATGTAGTGTTTGTTTTGTTAAATTTTGGTGAGTCATTGATGAAAATGAGTGAATAACTTGTGTTCAAGTACAGATCGTTGGGGTACTCCTGCCCTTGCATTTCGTTTTGCGCCTTCTACCGTTACGATTAAATGTCTATATCTTAAATATTAGTCTATGAATTTGATTAGAACTTTTGGGTACTTATATGCGATCATTTTGTATATGAAGCAGGTTGATGCTTTACCGCAGAACCCCGGACGCCATTCAAAATATGTTAAACACGTTAGAATATAGAAGCACGAAGAAATCGGTTTTTATCTTTTTTTAACTATGACGCCCTAATCAAAAAATTTGAAAAACTCGAAAAATTTGAGAGGATAGTACATATCAATAATATGTACCTACACAAAAAATATATAAGTGTGGATCCGCGACATCTTCTATACAAAATCGGCATTCAGCCATTTTTTGGTTTCCCTATTTCTTGCACGCTGGATTCTTAATTTAAAAATCTGAGAAGGTTCTATAATACGTGCGCCCATAACTGAAGGGTCTCATATTTTTTTGGAAATTTTGTACGTGCTAAAATAGGAGCTATGGGAGATATTGAGGGAATACATGATTTTTGTTTTTTTGCCGTAATTACCCTCCCTGCCGGGTTACGGGGTCAAATCTTCGAAGAAATTGGTTTTTCTTGATAAGCTATTGAATGACCCCTCACAAGTCAGTTTTTACCCCGTTATCCGGCTATATCCCGGCTATTATCCCTTACTGTTTTTAAGTACAATAAGATTTCGAATATCATCTTGTTATTCAACTAAATGAAGCAAAATATTTTTTCTGTACGAAACGTTACAAGCAAAAATATATAGTCTATATAGCTTGAATCATTTATGAATTATTTCAAGCGGCGCTTAAATACTTGGGCGTCTTTTATATTTCTATCGTTTCGACTATATCGTATTGGATAATTAACGAAAAGTTCAAAACAATTGTTATAGCCGATCTCATACAGTGTTTTCGATTACTGTCCATATGAAAGAAAACACTATTGACGGAGAAGAAGTTCTAAAAACAGGAAAACTGAATTTGGTAGATCTGGCAGGTAGTGAAAATATTGGAAGATCCGGAGCTGTCGACAAAAGAGCAAGGGAAGCGGGTAGTATCAATCAATCTTTGTTAACCCTTGGCAGAGTTATAACGGCTCTTGTTGAAAGAGCACCACATATACCTTACCGGTAACGAACACTAAAAGCATTCTATTCCCTTCCTGTAACAAGTTTAACATAATCATTATATTTGTTATATTTTTATATTGTAGGGAATCGAAACTCACAAGATTATTACAGGAGTCACTCGGTGGGCGTACGAAAACATCTATTATTGCAACTGTATCCCCTGCTAATATTAATTTCGAAGAAACGCTGTCGACTTTAGATTACGCGCATCGCGCGAAAAATATCACCAATCGTCCAGAAATCAATCAGAAACTTTCGAAAAGAGAATTTCTTAAACAATATACAGAAGAAATCGAAAGATTACGAAGAGATTTATTAGCTACACGCGAAAGAAACGGTGTTTATCTTGCGGACGATAACTATAACGAGATGCAAACTCTGATTGCACAACAAATCAAGGAAATAGAAAACAAACTGAACAATATAAAAGCACTGGAAAAAGCTATAGAAAACAAGGAGGTAAATTTTTGAATTATGATTCGGAATTGGAATAATTATTTGGTGCTGCGACTACGTGGCGTAATTATATTATAATGTTATATTGTACGTTTATTTTCGCAGAAAATATTTCACGAACTTGAATTACAAAATGTCGCACAAACGCAAGAGTTGCATGAATCTAAAGCCAAATTAGATAGTGCTACTGGCGCTCTTAAATCAACAAATAGCCGATTGATGTTTACTACCCAACAACGAGACGAACAAAAACATTTAGTAGAAAAGTACGCACATACGGAGCAGTCGTTGTTGAGTCAAGCTGAAACTTTATTAAGCGTTGCAGATACAGCCAGCACGGATTCAAATAAATTGCACGATAAAATTGCGCGTAAAAAGTAAGTCAATCAATATTTGTATTATCTGATCGTGCCACTTTAAATATCCTTCCTTCTTTTAACGATATAATGCACAGACAATTTTTCCTAAAAATACAGGGTAAGTGGTTGTTGGTCCGAACACTCTTTCGCTTAAGGGGGTATTCTAACGTGGAACGCGTATTTTTATGTCATTTTTAGGATTTTGTTGCAAACAAATTACAGCGCCTTATGCAGTAAAAATTGCAGGAAGTATTGATACATATTTCAGCAACATTCATAATGTTGTTGCTTGTTGAGAAAAAATTAAAATAATTAGCACTGCATGCTTTTGAACACAATCTCTTCTAAAGAGGGTCGTCACATGATTGTCCGTGATATCGGCCGTTCTGATTATCCAAAACAAACGAACAAAAAGGATTCTTAATTAGAATAAGCGTATAAAGGAGATGTCTGACGGTCAATAAACATTGTCAATATTTCAGGGCTCTTTCTTATTTTCAGGGGGTTTAAAAAAATAGAAAAAGTACAGATTTTGAATTGATTTTACTTTGGGCTATAGCCATTAATGCACCTAAGGTACCTACCCTTAACATTTAAAAGCTGTTGCTCAAGTAGATTTTGAAATATCATGAACACCATTTTGAGGAAAGCGCGTTTAAAGTTTTGTCTATCGGTAACGATACCACATATGTCCTCCAAACAGTCATAACTTCGTTCATTTCAGGAGTCCAGGCATACGGGTTTGCATATATGTATATGTGCAAAAAATCCTTTTTTCAAAAGAACACACTAAAATAATACCTCCTTAATTGCGAAACAAAGGTCGTCGTGTCCTCGGCCGGTGAATTTGTCCTTTTGTCGGTTACTACGTGCTGTAATGAAAATATGCATTGTCGTTTAAAAAGCTTAAGGTCAATAAGATATCTTGATAAAAAAAAGATACAAAGTCTGGCATCTAGTTACCTCCCTCGAGTACAACGTATGTTTTATGTGCAACATATTGTTCGTAACGTCAATAATAACCGATTTTTTTTTTTAATAGAGAAACGGAACAAATGTTCGAAGTTCGCGGTAAAGAGTTTCAATGTAACGTTTCTGAAGGTTTACGACAAATTTCGGACGATATCTCGATGTATGGTGTAAAGTTAAAACAGTTCGGTGTATCTATAGAAGATAGTCTTGGTAAGATAAAATTGATTATACGTCGAAAATTATTATCAACATTCATTATTCTTACTGTTATTTCCCCTTAGTTACACGAACATCTACTATCCGTGATGCTATTGACACGGCAATACACCAAATTTCCATAGATTTTACTAATCAACGTTTATGTGCCACTGAGAACTTAACAAAAACTATAAATGAAACGGTACATATTTTGTTAAATATTTGGAAAGTGTATGCCATTTCCATTCACACATTCGCGATATTCTATATTTTTCAATATTTCAGCATTCGCTGTATCAAAAGATGATAGAGGAGGAAATAAGAAATACAGTTGATACAGTAGAGTCTCAAAATAAATTATTAAGCATCATTTCTACGAAACTGGCGGAAAATATATTCGAAAAAATAATTGAAAATGAAATTGCTAGAAATTTGCAAATGGTAAGGAGCCAAGTATCTGAAAAGTTAAAACAAACCACCGTCTTTATGAAAGAGATGATAGATTCCGCTTGTGCCCATGAATTGGAAAACTACAGTCGTACGGGTCAAGATCTTAAGATTATTGTGAAAGAAATCGAAACGCTTCGTCGAAAGCAAGAATATTCTGAGAAACAAAAACTATTTGAAAAGGTAATAAGAAATATACTTTCAATGTTGTTCCATTTCGGGATCGGAATTATTAAATCATTTGTAATCTCTTTTTTTTTGCTAGATGATGAGCGATGCATTTGCCGAATTTAAAAGCTTAAATAAAAACCAACAAGAACACTATTCTGCTGTAACTAATGAATGTAATTGTATTAGTAACATTTGTAAAGAAGTTAACGATCAAACAAAAGATACTTACGATACAATTATCGCGATGAATAACAATGCGAAAGAACAAATAGAAAGCGGTATAGAAGAAATTGAAAATGTTGTCATCCTTGGAACAAAATTGGTAATATACGTATATCTATATGATTTATAATATATTTTAACGTTTACTAAGATAATCTTTGTTACGCTTTATCCTACTTGCAGAATGAAGATTTGTCGATCAAGAGTGCGGAACAAGGAAAGCTTTTAATAGACGAATTAAAGTCAAATATGAACGAAAGTTGCAATTTATTAGAGCAATATAAAAATCATGTCAAGGGCAATGGTAAAGAAATGCAGCTGCAAATGAATGTGCATAGAAACGAAGCTCTTTCATTAATCGATGTAAGAATTCATAGAAAACCTTAAATTTACTTACTAATTGAATCTTAGGAATATCTTTTAATGTGTGAAACTGCTTTTCCAGAATGCACATAAAGTAGTGGTCAATGTGAGTAAAAATCATACAGAATTCATGGAGGATAGAAAGACGAAAGCTTCTGAAGCTTGGGGAGAAATATCGACAAAATTGAAAGGTCAAATAACGGAATCGCGTATGTGGAACGAAAATGTTGTTAAAGAATTACAAGAGACAATAAACGAAGTGAACGAATTCTTTGATAATGATATACAACGTGATATTCCAACAGGTATTTTCCCATTTCCAAATTAAGAAGAAAAGAAAAGTGTTTTTTCTACATCATTTGTTAATATTTTTCTAGGAGCAACTCCCGCTAGGAAAGAATTTTCTTATCCGCGACAATTCGAAGTTACGTCGCCACATGAACGAATTTTACACAGATTTAGAGAAAGTAGGAGACTTGTTGAAACAGCGGAGGATGATGTAAGTAGCATACAGTTTACAAACTGTATACTTTACGTGGGATATGTTAAAACACAGTCGGTGCTCGAAACTCGCAGCTCAATGAAAGATCTAAGATCTTCGAATTATGGAGGTTTCGTCGTATCGAATTTGCCGAGCAAAAGAGATTTAGCGAACGAAGGTTCGATTTACAGAGGCTTTGTGCATGAGTTAGTATTAAATATTTCCAACCAACCTTAGGTTTGCTAAATAGTAGCATTCCTATGCCAATATTTTTATTTCCACACTATTTAAGTCCTTTTAATAATCGCTCCCCAACGGCAGGAAATGCAGAGCTTCTTTTTGTGCATTGTAATTTAAATTAGCCACGGTACTTTGAGATCTAGAGGTAGCTTATGACAAACCGTTGGTTTATAGATAGATATCTTGACTCGCATTGTTCGAACTTCTCTGGATTCGAGTTACAGAGGTAAAATAACACGCCTAAACACGTGGTAAATAATTCAAGTTATGCGAGGCTTGTATTTCGAGTTGCAGAGGTTTTTGCAGTAGAGCGAAAGTTCTAGTCGTATGCATACAGGTCTTCGAGTTGCCGAGGATCGGCTGTATGATAAAAATATGTTGTTTCATAACTGTAAAACTCTTTGTCAATGATTTTGTTCAGGACGACTCGTACATGACTAGTGACATAACAATGAAACAAATTGCAAATTCTACTGCAATATCCGATGTCACGATTGTATCTTCTCCATGTGATAGTACACTGTTTGTTACATCTACATTGGATGACTTCCTATCAAAGCACACAATGTCGCGCATCTCAACGGATTCCCAATTAGAAAATACTACGCAGACGCTCGATGTATCTTCGATATCTATGCAATCACGGACGCAATGTGGTTCAGAAATGTACATAAAGGTAAATATTTGCACAATTGTCTTTGCTTTAACAGTTGAATACCGGTACGTCAAGCCGAAAAGCGCTGCCGGGGTGAGTTTTGATCCACACTGAATTTACCTATTCAGTTACTTTATGTTTACGTCACATCTACGGAGTTCAGGTCAGAATTGTCTAAACACCGTTGACGACCTATTAATCGTTTATTTATTTTTTAACAATATTTTGAATGCGTCACTGATGCCTTTAATATCAAACTGACATTACAGAATGAGAATAAGGAGAATGGCGAGTGTGGTAATCTAAGTGATAAAGGAAAAACTACGCAGCCATCAAAATTGCAAAAGCCAAGGCGGAGAGTACTGAGATCGTATAATTAATATATAATTCATTTCAAAGCGAATGTCTATTTTTTAACAACAGATATAATTTTATTATGTTATACAATAATCATTATATTTTAAATTTATAATTTAAGATTGTGTATAGTCCTTGTAAAATCCGTAAAAAATATAAAATTTAGAAAATACTTATGAGATTAAAATGTGAAAGGCACATGAAGTAGATATATTTGACGATAGTGGAATATGATTTTAAAATTACACCTTGCAAAATGAAATGATTGAAGACAAAAATGTTTTTATACTTCTAATGAAGTACATACTCTACAAACTACCAGTTCAAACAAAATGTACCTCCTACAGTCATCGTTTTCGGTATAAACCGGTTTATTACTTTCTTATAGAATATGACAAGCTAAATCGATCGAGATATTATAATATACAGAGTGTCTCATATCGGATAGTACAACCAGGTAAAAGGTGCCACTATCAGCAGAAATTAGTTGAAAAAAGGATAAACTTTTTTCGTTTGCTTCGTTTTTTGAGAAAATTGGATTTGAAAATTCGCCGAGTGCATGTATACATATGTACATTTCTCGATAACAAAAACTCAAACGACTTATTCCTTTTTTGTTGTATTTTTGCTTTCAGTATTGTCTTCTGGCCAGTTGTTCTATCTGACCTGGGACACTCAGTATATGATTCTATTTAAAAAAAAACAAACTGGAACTTCATTCTCTACGCGGCCACATTAAGATAAAATATTTTTCGAAATAATTAAATTTCGACTCACACCTGTATATGTATGTTAGGCATAAATACATATTATAGAGTAAAATGAATACAAGCTTCTTATGATATCTTCTTGTGTAGTAAGTTTTCTATTATATCGAAATAAACAGTTATTTGTAACAAAATAACAGTGTTGTCCACTTTAAAGGTACAAAATAATTGTGTTGCCTGGTACAAATTTTTTACAATTAACGTAATACAATAAAAGATTCGATAAATTAAAAGAAACTTAACAACTAAAATTCATATTCACATCTAATATTTTCATTTCTTTAAATCGATCAAATATTCTTATGATTATAATTAATTCGAAAAATATATTACGAGTGACGCAATAATGTACAAAGCAGTATGATTTCATCCCCAAACACTTTGAATCTACACAATGTATAATGTTGAACACTGTATAACGAGCATAGAACAACGAGCCAATTTCATAAACAATAAAATATACACACAGATACGTAAGTACATGTATATTAATATTTATAAATATATATCGCAATGTTCTATATATATTATTACTAAAAATTGTTTTAAATACATTACATGAGTCGCTCATTGGCTGAGTCGGTTAACTGCACAACAAAAATAAGGAAATCTATTTTAAATATAAAAAGTTAAGAGTTAATGAAGCGCTTTGACGATAAAATTTAAACAAATTCAAAAGGTGGAGTTAACCGATTTGGCTAATGTGCGGCTCATATAGTAGATTGTCAATTATAATAACTTAGTATGACTATGTTTTGGCCCTAATAAAAATGCTTCAATTTGTATGAAAATGACACGCTTGTACGTGTTTTTTCATATAAAAAAATAACATGTATAGAATACAATACAAAATTGTTGACAGAGACGCAGCCAAAATAAAAACATTAAAACTAAAGAGCTTCATGCTTCACCGATTTTCGCACTTGGAAATGCATATTATATTACCCAGTGTAATTTTCGTAGCTTGATTAATCGCAATTAATAACAAGCTGTTCACTGTACAGAAAATATGGTACTTCATATATGCACTAAAATCGTTCGAAATTGATCATTTTTTTATATGAGTCCTTGTACTCTCATTCCTCAAAAGTATAATATGCTCATAGATGAAAATACGAATTCTTAAAGCACATTGTTATTTCAAGCAGAACATAAAACCTATTCCAAAGCTTTCGAATTTATATAAATATTTCTTCTAGCTTTATCCAGGTTTAAATTATAGTTATGTATACTATACTGGATGTGTTTAATAAGAAATTTGACAAAAAAAAAAAACAGGTAACAAAAAGTTCAGTCACTCGTTTGACACAGTTGATTGCAATCAAATTAATTTTCTTTGCTTTACGTTCTGCATGCTTAAGAATTAAAACAATATTTCGTAGGATCCAGGTGAAAAATAACACAGCATTGTTATTTGTGATAAAGCCTTGATGTGATAAAGCTAAAATTGCAAATATCTTCAACATATGCACTTTACTATGCCTAATTTTATACTCTGGCTTTCATGACTCTCCAATTTTTACAAGAAAAATATGTGATAATGCAATATAAGAAACTCCATGTGACTTTCAGAAAGTACCATGTATATATGTATATTTTAACAAAACGAAAATTTATTTTGATTCACATTTTTCTCTCTACAGTGAACAGTTTACAAATAACTGTGTGCATTATTTCAGGTATACTCTTCGATGCAATGAAAAATGTGCAATAAACAATAAATATAATAATATTCCCATGCATTTGTTTATTCAAATATTCGTATAAGAATATTGCTACTTATATATGGAAACATGTTAGATATGTTAAGTAGCGGGAAAAATTTTATATCTTACGATTTCATCGCTCATTTAATTGCAAAATTTCATTGTTGTTACTATCTAATATAATGTTAAGTGAATAACGCGATAACATTTATCAATTCTATTACTTCGTTAGAAGAATATGTAAATATAAATTTTACTGTTCTTTGCACTTTTTTACTTTATGTTCTTCAGTGAGCTTCTGCCCGCGGCAATAATTTTATAAAGTATTGTATACTTTATTTCATTAAGTAACAGTAATTTATTACTTAATCCGAACCATGTTGCTTCAGTCACAGATTCTGACCTACAATTGACGCACTTGATGGCACGGTTACCAGACAAAAGATCATAAAAAATAATCTTAATATATTTCACCAATGGTATTTAAATTGAAATCCTAAGATATTCTGTATGATTGATAAACACACAATAAACTTTCGTTTCTCCCTAAATGATAAAATTATATTTGAATAACTAAAGGAACAAGATTTATTTAAATTAATAAAAAGATATATCACTAAAAAATGCAAAATTTATTTATTTCTTAGTCATGATATTTAGAATTAAGAAAACTATGTCTGTATGTTTTGGTATTTTTTTAAAAGTATATAAATCATATTTCATCAGGACTTGATAATATTAAAGCTTACACAGTGATAAATATTTTTGTTTACCTTTGGCGAAAATAATTGTTTACGATTAGAAAATGTCGTTTACGTATTTAAAAAGCTGGATAAACGGAAGTTTACTGCATTAGTCTAGCTAAATCATAATGCTATAACAAATTTTTGTTTATGTGTCATTATTAAAGCTACGACGTTTACGTTGAAAATGTTGCGACTGCATACCGCAACATTTAAAAAAATACAAATTCTCCTGCACGAATAATTACATACGTACGTATGCAGTTGCGTGCAGCAAAGATTTCTTTAGACATTTAGCTAGACACGTAACGTATCATGTTACGTCATCAAGCGCGCAAAGGTACCATAATATTTTCTTAATAAATAAATACTTTAACTTTTATTAATATAACACTAAAAGCTAAAGATTATTTACGGAAATAATTTGGTTGATCCAGCCAATGAACGCTGAAACTTTCACATAAACTCCAGGAACATCCAATCTTCCGCAACCAAAACCCCACGAGACAAGTCCTGCTAATTCATAGAAACCATCGTCCTGGCATACTAGAGGTCCACCTCCATCTCCCTAAATATTCCATTATTGCAATTATTATATGTATAGAAATATTTGTAATGTGCTGATTCTTGTAAAAAAATATTGCCCATCACAACCCAACTTATTATAGGTAATAACATTTCGAAATGCCATCGTCAAAAGCAGCACACGAATTTAAGTATTAGTTTAAAATAATAGAGGGTCAATATTAATTTTATAAAATCCTTGAGTTTGGGGCCTCGTCCACACTGACAGACATTGTCTGCAGACTTCCTGCAAGCACTGCATGTCTGTCAGTCTGGACGAGCTTTTATTGGTATGTCATTTGTTTATCATCATTACCTGACAGGCGTCGTTGCCTTGTTCGCCTCCAGCACAGAAACTACTAGCTGGCAAAATGAAAATCTTCTCAGTCACAGCATTTACTTTTCGGATACATTCTGCATCGCTGACAATTGGTATCTCGGCCTCACGTACTCGCAACGGGATCGGGCCAGCTACGCATACACATAAATGCATTATATATACATTCATATATTGTCAATTGCGTTATAAGTCAAATTAGGGATAGTTTTTGTAAACAAACAAGAGTTCATGGCACTTAATGGGAACTTCATTACGATAACGTTATAAAATTCTAATGATTTAGAACATTCAAACTAGTTTTTCCGAGAATCATGATTTTTAAGTTATGTCACTATTGCTGTAAACGAGTGATATGAAAAATATAACTCGATAATTGATTCTTATATTCCTAAGTTATTAAAATTCGAGAAAAATGTTCAGCCAAGTACGTTCATGCAACCCATTGTTGGCCCAAATGGTTGTCGTACAACGATTGTAAAAAGGAAGAAAAACGATCGTAGAAACCATATTCTGTATAATCATATATGTAATTCATATTGAACTGATTCTCCGCACGGTAATTTTGCGAATTTAGTAAAAATCCTCTAAATAGATAGTAAAATGACAAAAATTTAATTTCTTTAATAGGTCTTTTCGTAAATAAAGCGAACGTTAAAGAAGAACGGCAATGAGACTATAAATGAATTAAAAAGAACGCATAGGAAAACCCAGGGTAGACACTAAAACATATTGCTGTAGTGTAACATTTTCAAAAGAAAACGAATATCTTTATTGCTTATGGGATGATCTATATTTCAATTTTCACTTTCTTTTAACTTCTATGTATCATTGTAGCCACAACTCGCGTCATCATAACGAAGCAACTCAACATTATTTTATCTTAAACATTACTGCAATTCCTATATCTAACTTGTGAGAATCACCTCTCTGCTAATCAATCGGGTATTTTATTAAGAGTTTCAACTTTATTTCAAACGAACGGCATATTCATACCTAATAATCAATTACGTATGTAGAAAGGACTTACCTTCTCCCATGTATCCATAACCAGTGACGGTGCATCGTTTTCCAGCTGTATGGCTGACACCCCGGGCAGGTAAACATACCAAACAAACGCCATCCTTAAGCTCTGCTTGTCCATGAAGTTTCAACAATGCTATATCATTATCGAGTGTTTGACTATTATGATTATGGTGAATATATGTCGTTGCTACACGCAAAGTTTGAGCACCAGGACTTCCATACTTCCTTGTTAAATCGTGATCACCAACCCTCACATAAATTGCATCTCCAGACCTGACAATGCTACGAATAAAAAAAGGCACGACGTGAATAATCAATAATTCATATAAATAGTTTTCGTTGGATATAGGTACTTCCAAATAGCACCGGCGGCCGATCGGGACGAAATTTGATGAGTATCGTGAAATGAAATAGTAGATCTGAAATATAAAGTCTTAGCTTATGAGAATCATGCGTTTGGAAGATACACGTCTCTATATGTGTTGAATGTATAATAGATCTTCGGGCAGACTATCGCATTTGGACTATCACTCAAGGGGGTGTTTGGCACACTGTTGGGAAGCTTATTGGGCTACCGCAAACGTCCCATTCGGGAAATATAGATTAAAGTCTGTAGAACCAGTAGTAGACAACCGCATTTATATGTGTGGATCCAGCACTAGCGTAGACGACCACGCTCATATGCAGTATGTCCGTTTTAAGTGTCTATACGTGATTATTTCTATAATTATCAGAGATACGAACAAATATTTCAGATGCTCGCTGTTTGACCTAGAGATATCGTTAGGGTGTCTTGTGAATGTGACATTAAAATTTGTAACTCCTATATTTTTTTACCACACGCTCTTGTAGGTAATATTGAGACAGTTCCAAAATACTACCTACTGATGTATTTGGCATAAGCCGCTGTCGAGTTATTAGCTATCAGAGTTTACGTGTCGCCCGCATTAACCGAACGTACTTACACTCCATACGTACCATCGCTACTAATGCTGCATTACCTAAATCGACCGTACCAAAAATGTTACAGGGAATATCATTTTAAACCATATAGACCTGCTATTGTTCTTCGAGATTATGATCTTCGTATGACTTCACATGGATATCGGTAAAAGTTGGAGATAATGCGAACTTTGGTCGTTACCTCGCGTTCATCTCAACGAATGAATGCATTTTTCATACCAATGGCATAACGTGTACACAATTTACTAGAATGTGGTCTTAAGACGGACATACTCAATATAGCAGCCCTGCCTGAAGATCTATTATATGTGTACAGGATTTTTACTTATACCTTCCGAATGCATGATTTTCGCGAGCTGAGTTTTTAGATTTCTGATCGACGGTTTCATCTCATGATACCCACCAAATTTTGCCCCGATCGACCATCGGTCCGTTCTGGAAGTACAGCCTTTTCGTTCTTGTATCCTACAAACTTCGATAACAAAAACAGTTCGAAACATTCATAAAATCCTACTCGACCGCATCCTATATAGTATTGAACAGTGGGCTGCACTCTAGTATTCAGGTCCACGCGCACTGGAATTGTCCATCATGAGTGGTTAGAGCTAACATAAACGGCACGATTAGGAAATATAGATTAAAATTTGTAGAAGCAGTAGTAGACAACCGCTTTTATATGTGTATACCTATACACCTCTAACCAATACCAACTCCCCAGTAAGTCGAGATAGTCTAAATAAATAAATAAATAATAAATGTAAATATCTCAGTGCCAAATCTAAATATTTTCATCTATATTTCCTGATCGGGGTGTTTGCGGCAGCAATGACCACCCTTGTTGAATATGTTTATTAATAAACTTTCCAACGGTGTATCATACATCCCAGCGGACGTGGAGCTAAATTGTACTACAGTCCTGTCAAGCAGTTTGCTACTAGAAAGTTCAGTAATTACAATGCGATTTACTTTGTTACACAATGCGCTGCTGTGAGGACCCATTGTGTTCCGATTAGTGCACCGCCGCAAAGATACTGATTGAGAGAGTTGATTAGAGCAACCTGCCAACACCATTCGTTAGCATCTGCATCTTCTCCCCCAACAACACGACCTCCTCTTTCAATACTGCGAGCTTGAATTGGCCCACGAGAAGTTCCTTTTACACCGCACACGTATTTACTGTACACGGGACTTCTCATAGTGGTCGTCACTGTCGTCGTTTCATCTATAAGATTATTATCATTTTTATTTCTAAAAAACAATTTTCGGTATTTCATGTTTAGATTTTATAAAGTTGGTCGCATTTACAAGCAACGCATTAACAATACGATAGACATAAATTGTTCCAAAATTACGCGACAAGTTTAAATATGTTTATGCAAATGCTTTGCATAAGCTTTAACTTCGGTATTAGTTCCATGCTAAGAAATACTTTTAACATTTCCAGTATTTATTCATTTTTAATGCAAGAAAAACTCGAATTCGTTGAATAATCTACTTGGTTAATTATATTTCTCTTGTAATACAGTAGAACCTCCATTTACCGGATCGTGATTATCTGTGGTCTCGATTACTTTTTAATTTATTAATAATATATTTATAATTGTATCTTCTAACTCTGAAGTCCGTAATTGTAGACGATCTACTGTTTCGAGCCAAAGCGAGCAATGTTTGGACAAATTTGGTTCAACCTGTCTATTTCCCGATTTAATCGGATAATCGAGATCGTACTGCAATACTGTAATACATTCTTCAAATATAAGATTGCATTGTGGTATGCATTTAATAACTTACATATTGCCGTTGTAAGGGGTGTAGTATACGGTCTTGAAGTAACGTAGAGGGTATCATTTCTGTTACTAATGATCGGCTTACTAGAATTTCCGCCACTCACTTCTCGTATTAACGATTTTGGTGCACAACATTGATGGCCTTGTTTCTTGCATTTAAACAAGTTCGTCAACTCAGCATTTCCTATAAACAGAAATCAATGGCGAATATTAATCATATTCAACCGCAGGGTGATATTTCATCATTTATCATCTGGAATCCAGAGACAAATTTTGGGGAAAGTACTAGTTTGCAGTTAAAAAATTGCTTGAATGTTGTAGTTATAATTATATTATTTACATTTAATTATATTTATTATATTATATATATGGTATTTTACAATGATTTTCTTCAGAAAAAGAACTATATCTCAATTAAAAACTCAATTTATATTCTACTAAACTTTGGGGTCGAAAGTGTAAAAACAAAAAACATTTATGTACTTACTGAAACAGGTAAACGATAAGTACGAGACGATGCACGAGCCAGGACATTCTGGGCGCGGGTCTGGTGGCAAAGAAACTGTAGTAATCGGTGGTCTTTGCGTGGGCCTTGGCCTTGGCCTTGGAGTCTGATACGAAGAAGACGGTGTCACTACGTTTACTGTCTACATGTCAATTTCAATGTTCTTTTTACGTCGGTTTATCCATCGTACTCGCCTCAACTAATTCGTTTCATTGAAAGCGTTCTACCGAAGGTAAAGGAAATAGAATCACCTGCGGCAAGTTTTTAGTGTTGTCGCAACAAATGGATCCGGATTGGCAAGTGGAAGTCCTCGGTATTATCAGGTTCGGCCGTTCACAGAAGGCTGCCATAATGGTTAACAGGCAAAATCCGGGACACGGTTGTAATTTCGGCTGCATCGGCTTCGTGATAGGTCGGACTGTCGTTGATGTTGTTGTTGTTTCCTAACCAACCGATCGATAACTATCGATGTAACATTGTATAAACAAAATATGTACTTTCATGCGGTCTCATCTTATTTACCGTTTTCAAAAAAGCATCGATAACGCAACACGATCCATCGTCGGGGCATTCCGCTTCTCCGTCCACTTTGTCGCAGAGCAGAGCAAAGAATCCACTGACGCATTCACCTTTGCACGGGGTTTTTACCGTAATCTTCGGCCTTGTTGTTGTTGTTTGTGGTTTGCTCGTTGTAGTGATCGTTCCCATTGTGCCGACGGAGATACTCGTCGAAGTAACTGTATTTGGCCTAACAGTCGTGGACGGTGAAGGACCCTTGTACGATATATTGAGTGCTGTTTTTTCGTCGAAACGGCTCGAATTTGCCCGGTCGATTATTAACAGTTCCGGCGGGGGCGAATCTCCAAATGCGTCCCTAGACACGCAGCATTTGTATCCTGATTTGCAGAGGGTGTCTATCGCCAAAACAGCATCGCAGTAGTCGGCGATTCTTTCCGCCATGCAAATTCCGGTGCATGTTTTCGCTGGAAATAGCAATTTTTCGATAAACGAGTGAATCTACTGGCTCACGAAACTGAATCTACAATATTGATATTGTTACGCGGTATGAAGGAAAACTTTTAATTATAAAATATAGGAATTATAAAATATAGGTGAAAAAATACATACTCGATGTTTTATTCGCCGCTTCTTTCTGATGTTCCTGCAAAATCAATAAACCGTACTTATTATATTTTTTCGATTTTCATTCTCAATAACTTTTTAACGCACAAGTTAATATGTACTCCGCAAACATATAAAAACAACAATTCCTCAACTTAACGGTACGTTTTTCATACGAATTGTAATTGTGATACGTTTACGAAAAGCAGACTAGGTTTTTGCACACATACAGAATTAGGCTTTGATGGGGTTGTCGAAGATACAGTCGTGACTGCTGTAGTCGTCGAAGGAGTGGTTGTGGTCGTGGTCGTCGTTGTTGTTTTAATAGTAGTGATAGCAGTTGATGTAGGACCCTCGTCAGTAGCAGCATTTTCGGATGTGCCGGTGCCATTTATTGGTGCCTCGATACAACATCGCATACTAGAAGGGCACTGCACGTGCTCGAGAACTTCGTAACATATTAACGTTGCGAAGGCGTGCACACACACGCCAGGACAATCCGCACTATTCGCTGTACTTGTTATAGAATCTAATAGACCTGTAAAACGGACAAAAATATTGATTTGAAAACAGCGCGTCTAAATCAGTGTCCCGTGAAAGGGATGGAATCACACGCCGCTATGTAGTCTTTCAACTGGGAGTGGTGACAAATACGAAGTATGTTTGTTGAAGACAAAAGGGCCGTTCTTAAAACGTATTCAAAGAATTTCTAATATTTTATTAAAGAAGATAAATATATTTTAACAAAACTAAAATCTTGATCTTCCGTTCTCTATTTCATTGTACAAATTGTTTTAAACTATCTGTAAATCTTAGAATAATAGTCTTCTGACTTTATACGTGGTTGTATTAAAAATAAATATTATTGTATGAAGAACTAAAATATAATATTCATAAAGCATGATAAATAATTGTAATTAAGTACCGATATAAATGCAAATTGAGTGTCGTAGTTCTCTTATTTTCATGTCATTAAATAATAGCTAAATAGTTTTCAAGGTTGTATAGTAAAGATTCAATTATATAAGAGACCGAAATTTGAATAACAGTATATAAATGAAACGGAAACTATGTGTAAATCTGTAACTCAAACAACGGTCATTCAATATTGCGTTTGAGATGTTTCCCCGTAAGATATTTTTATCTATGATAATGATTAACAGGTGTATCATAAATTCAACTTTAACTGTATATCGAAGACAGGTGTAGAGGTACCGTGAGTCAAGAGAAATTCTTGCATACGTAATCCTGCGCTCCACTTATACAATAAAATGGTCAAGGATGACTGAATTTCATCTGGACACTCTGTGAACCTGAAATGGATGTTAACAACCTGTCGAAACGGTTCTTTTCTCAAGACTAGCAAAGACCCCTTGTACCATAAAAAAGAGACACACGAATCATTGTTTAATTTATCTTTTATATATCGTTCGAGTTCTTTTGTATTAAATAAATAGATATTGTTTTGCTATATTATTATATTGACTTCATATTATAATCGTATTTCCGATTATTCAACAAAATTATATTACTTTTTTTTTATCATTTATTGTAACACATTATTTTAGTTACCGATACAAGCTAAATATAATTGAAAAGTAATTAATAGAGTTGAGAAAAAAAGGCGCGCATCTCGAAAAACATGTAATAATTTGATACAATGCTTAATTTAATTTTAAAGTTCTTTGTAACATATGATATTCAAGCAGCTACTGAGCAAAATGTTACGAACAGAAAAGCTTCCAATTAGCACGCACCTTATTAAGCATGCTAGTTAACAATGCTTTGTGTCGTCGGATGCATGTCACTGTGCCTCACGTTTTTGACAGAAAGTAAAATGATAATGACAACTTGATATTGTCATTTGCACACAAATGATTATGATACATACATCCTACCTATGAATCAATAAAATAAAAGGACAGCAACTATCTAAATACGAGATCAATTATTAAATAAGTTTTATAGTAGTGATAAAATTGAGTACATTACATTTTTCGTCAAAATCTCAAGGAACTTCAAGCATTTTACCGTTACCTGTTCGAGCTCGAGTACTACGTATATTGGTTTTTTTATGAACTACAGCTATTTAGGGAACGACACAAACAAATTTCAACATTAATGGTGGGAGCACTCCTAATATTTATTATGCAAACTCTGTACCTGTATATGTATAGTTATAGTATAGTTGTAATAATACTATATTGAAATATATTCCGTTGTGATATAGTTATTACAGTATGATGTAACGCATTACATATGTATGCATCTAGTAATGCGTATATGTATTGGTGACGATATGCTAATACATGTGTACGCATTTCTACGTAAAATACAGCGCCATAAGTAATGTATTGCACAAATGTACAGTTTTGGGCAGCAATCTTGAAAAATTATCTTATAGAAACAGAGAAGAGAAATGGAACAAGAGAAGCAATGATAGAAAATGCATGTTACAACTGTCTATACAAAAATGAAAAATAAATCGTGAGGAAAATTTAAAAAAATAATGGGATAAAATATGCATATATTCTTTTTTTAATTTCTCGTGTAGAATTGAATTGCATTTCCCATGCGTAACGGAGAAAAATTAATGCATTGTATATTAATGCATTGTAAGTTAAAATTAATGCATTTTAAAATCATATATTTTAGAAATATAACAAAATATTATTATATATCTAATGTAACATTTTAGATTATTGATTAGAATTCTTAACAAAATCGTCAACGTTCATGGTCTTTGTGGAAATAATATTTAATAATTTAAGCGCGATGCATTGAATCCAAAATACTTAGACTGTTATAAGCTACGAAACAAAATTATTTATACCTTCATTTTAAAAGGTCTGTGGTTTTAGACACGAGTTGCCTTTCAAAGTATATACTTCATACGCCGCTTTCGTCAATAATTTTCAAAGTTGAAGTTTTCTGATGTAACGTTTTCAAACCAGTTATATATTATTTATTCACCTGCCGTAGATTTTCTGAAGGCTTTATTGATATCATGAATAGTTTCTGTTGCGTCATGTCCAAATTGAAATTCATTTTCAATACACAATCTGTCACTCTGAAATATAATTTGGCTTTAATTTTTTAATTAACTTATACTGAGTCCCCTTTGCTTTCAGAATTAACCACTACATTTTGAAAAGTTTTTGGTCTCAAAAAATCGATCGTTTCATACGTAAAAAGCTAATATTTTTCAAAGGTTTGGTCTTTACCTAGATAAAGCTTGGAACAAGACAGTTCGCTGACTTCAAATATTAGTTACTTAATACTTCAAGAAGTACTGTAAAAAGCATTCACGTGCAGTAAAATATTTAAAGAAGAGCACTTTAGTAATCGATTAAAATTTCAGGGAGGAAATTTTTTACGACATATTGTATTGTCTACCTCTACCTGATTACAAAGTCTCTACACTCTACAGTATTTACATCTCTTTTCATTAGGTGCACGGAACATTCGTACAACAAAATAATAATAAATAATGACTTGTAGTTTCCACTACAAGTTAGAAGCTGATGAAAGATTTTTAACTGCAACAAGGCTAGTTTAATATTGATTAATTTCTTTGCAATAGATAAGTAAATAAGTTTCAAGGAATTCGCATGAATGGTAATAGGCGTATAGACTTCTAGCTGGTTTCACTTTGGCAGGCATAACGGCCCAAACAAACATAACGGTAGTTAATTAAACGGTTCGACTCGATCCCATGGCCGTCTTTAGTTTACTATATCTACCTCTTGTAACGTAATCGTCTTAGTTAGACAGTCTTGGGCGTTATTAAATCAATTTTCATGTAAATAATTATTTAAGTAGAAAATTATATATAAATAATGATGTTAAATGTTATTTACATACATATACAATTTAATTTAGTTTTTCATTATTATTTACTACTTTTCATTTATAATTCACATATATTCATTCATTTTTGCATACTCGGATGAAAAGTAGATGGTTGGTCGAAATGCGAGTAGCTTTCAACACAAATATGAAATATGCTTGAAATATAGTCATGTTAACTTTTCGGCTTTTTAACTATACAAAATGGAACGGATAAGGGAAGATCCAAAACTATTTATTATTTGTTCTTTACTTAAATCCAAATTGAAAATCAAATTTTATTTACAAATAGGAAATAAGAAATAAATTATTCTTTGCATTATTCCAATGACTTTTATTTAAATAAAAGACGAATTTCAAATCTCAGAAGCAAAAAAGTGAATAAAGGCCTACAAATATTGTATAATTAGCTTAATTAATTTTTTTCAAGAAAACAGCAGTTATTAGAACGGGTGGTATTAAAGATAGATATACAAACAATGTCCGTAAATCTATTGTTAACTTCATACTTCAATTTGTTTTCGCGCTTAAAAGGATTTTAAATAATTTATTATAGGAAAAAAAACTTGTTACACGAAATTCACAATATGTGGATTTGTTTAAACACGTTGGTTGCAATAGAATGCTAGAACTGCCAAATACTTTGGCAAATTATTCGAAAAATTGACATAAGATTTACAAAATATATAATGTCGGGTATATGTGCCTGCAAAGTTACATGTGTGTATAAAGGGTTAACTGTGTATTTATATGTTTAATGTCATTGTTTCCATATGAAATCTTATTTAAACTGCACTTTGCATACGAATAAAATTATTAAAGGGACACGGAAAGCTTTAAGAATATTTCAGTTATTTAACTAATTAGACGTGCAATGTTTTTTATTGGCGAGCTCTAGAATAATTTTGTAATTTGTAATGCACTATTCTAATATTTTTCAAAAATTAGGACAAATAAAAGCGTATTCTCGAGAAAATAAAATATATATTCCAGAAAACAATATTAAAATAGTTATACCATTTAATACAGTAACTGCAGTTATTATTTTTATATCAGCATTCATTAATATTTCAGTACACTTTTGACATTTCTTTAGATAATTTCAATTAATCGGTGAATGCAATATTAACATATTTACTATTTTATTACAGCATTCAGATATAGAAATACATAACAATATACCATCGATATTCTATAGCCTATAGCCTATGTCTATGCTATTCAGTACCATGATAACTCAGATTATGGAAATGTCTTCACAGAAAAAGAAAACATTTCGAATGTCTTCTGTGTCAATAAAACAGTTGCGTGCATCGTATTAAATAACGGCATTATTAATACAGTATAATAGAATTCACTTTTGTAACTCATATGAACTACATCGTAGTGTCAATAAAACTGTGTCATTCCATTCAAAACTCTAGTTGGCTTTGTAATGCTTTTTAATATAATAATGTATTACACCTATATTTTATTATTCACTGATAACATGATAAAATAGCTTTTAAGTATAGCATAATAAATCCTGCAAAAGTAATATATTATTCATATTAAACTATATGATAACTAATATTCCAATTTCCGTATTTGAAGGACGTATAACTACAATGCACTTCCTAATAATAACATTTGTCATTTATAACATGGCCATATCGAAAAATAAAATCGCAGAACTCACTTGGGTAAAATGTACAAAAATATAGCCATTTTATTAGTGATACTTGCTACTTAATTAAACATTAATTTTCCATTATTTAAAGTTATATAATTTATAGAAAACTATTAATAATTTTAAAAATTATAACTAATGTTGCCTGATTTTTAATTACACTAAATAAACTAAAAATTTTCAAATCAAAGTTGTTTCTTTTCTAGATGAGGTAGGAGTTTATCATAATGTTATAGTATACTAATGCTAATAGAAGAAATATTAACATCCTTAATGTAATTAGCTACAAAATGAAAACATTTCATAATAGAAAACTATTAACGTTAAAATATTTTACTAATGTTATTAATGAAACTTTCCCAACAATTGTATACATACATGCTATTATTTCTTTAGTCTTTGAAAATGAGTGCAAATTGTTCATACAAAAGTTGCTTGAAAGTTAATAGAATATTTGGCTGTGTTTTTCAATTGTTATTTGCAGAGATTTCAATAGCAACAACATTTTTTAAATGGAACAATACATTTTTATTATTCCAGTTTATAACGCGTTTCAGGTCGCGTTCAACGACGTGCATTAAGTATATGCTAGAATAATAATTTATTGGATATTTGTATAAATATTAACGGCCCCACTCTCAGACACATTAGAGGGGAAACGCGTGATATTAGAAGGCGGTTACGATAGACTGCGCACCGCTTACAAGTGACACTGATGTAAACACCTACGTCGAAAGGACGAGTGGAGGGGGAAACTAGCGCATAAGAAGTCTCACCGCTGGTCAGCGCTGGATTAACCGAACTTGACATTGGCCTCCAATCATTGTTCAACTATTCATTTAACATAGATTCTGGGACGCGTCTTGAAACGCATTTAAAAAAAAGTTGTCCTGTTATTGATATCTCTGTAAATAACAATTATAGAAAAAACTCATGTATTCTATTTAATTTGTCCCCTCAAGTCAAACAACATATGCATTTGCTATCTTTTTGAGGATTAAAGAAATAATCGCACGCATAGACTTAAACCGGGCATACTATATACGTATCATCGCGTACTTTTAAAGTTTGCCGATGGTCTTCTCAGCAACAGTGAATTGAGCGCCTTCCGCATTGCGTTCTGCGACTCCTAAGTGGGACATATCGCATCCTTCCAGATACTACACATACAACCGTGCACAGCATACATTCACGCACGCGAATTTCTATTTCTCGAAACCTCCGCTCCGACGAACTAATGTTGTTCAGGACAATTTACTATATATACTTCACTAAATTATCCAAAATATCCAATCAGCTGAGACGATTCAAACGAGTTATACACCTCGGATTGTTTAATTGTAATCCTTCCATAATTTTATCTTTAATCTCTTATAATTTAAAATACAATTATAACTTTCGTATAATTTATTTTCAAAAATAGCAAGAAGAACATATTCATAGAACATTTAAACTTGTGTCAATGACGATTGTTTTTATCACTTATTGTCACCAGTTCATTTGTAACGCCATAGTATTACTGTATACACTTAAAGAAGAAGAAAAGGTCTATTAATTAAATTATAAGTAAATATAAAATTATTTTTGATGATCACAGAGTCCACGTTAACTCACCCCTAAAACGTTCGATCTCACGTTTTTATTCTACCAAAGAAGATACATGAAATAATAATAGTCATATTTGTAATAAGTTGTAAACGGTACTGTTATCCAACAGTCTATTTTGAAAACCAAACCACACACACAGCACGTAAATAAAACCAAAAAATACAGCACGAACGAAATATTCTCATAAGTCGTCAAAATGTGCATAGATTACTTTGCCGATGTGACGATATCGAAAAGTAAAAAAAGAAACGGTTGGCTTACCTGACAAGAAACTGCCAGCCAAAGAATCATCATCTTGAGCAGAGATCAATCCGCCAAGTAGGAGGAAAAGGACGATGCCCCCAGGGACTGTTCTCAGTATCATCTTCACCTCCCTGTTCTCTTTCTCACTATCTCTCTCTCAATCGGTGTCTACCCTTTCTCTTTTCCGCTTCTTTTTCTTCAATTTAAAAAGGTAACCGCGAAAACAGTTAAAGAAATGCACACGGTGTCGTTTACCCGGTTTCGAACACGTGCGTGTCAAACTACATTTACCGCGAGTTCGGCAGCCACGGTAGTATGCGGGCCCGCATTGCCAGTTAGGCTTGTTTGACTGACTGACTGACTGACTGAAGGAGGTACCGAGGCCCACTTGTGGGTCAGGGTGCGGGTCCCCTCTTTCACGGCGGTCAGAAAAAGGAGAGAAAAGAACGAAGCCGGAGAAGTAGAGAGAACCGTCGACGACGCGACGGTCTGGCTATAAGAATTATTTAAAAAGTGGAGGAGGGATTTGTTGCCATTCTTTTCTGGTGCTTTTAATAACTTTTGCATCTTCTGTAGATTGAAGTCTAATTTTTATTCACTTCGATAACTAAACTATTAACCCTTCTCATTGTCAGGAAAGAATAATGCAACAAACGAAATGCGATCCAAGGGATTTGGCAATTTATTTAGCAGTTGACGAGCAATAATAAATATTACAAGAAGACCTACGTGAAAAAGAAAAAGAGAAGGAAATGTATTAAGTCTTAACAACTATTGTAGTCAATCGCTTGTTTACTGATGTTTTTAAAAACTAATAAATTTAAAAATGAATTAAAAATTAATCAATTTAATACCTAATAGTACTGTTATAAAAATATTAAATTGAATTATACAGTATCTGTGTTACGTGTTTGCTTATGTTATATTAATTTCGTTGTAACTCGACGAACTATTTTTAGTAGAAATGCATTCGTAAGTCAGGGAGAATGAAATAATAATAATAAACGAAAATTGTATCAATATTGATACAAAGCACATTATAGTACATATAAAACATCCCTGAAATCATTATTAAACATTCTTCTGCTTTTCTATAATTAATTACTGTTTATCTTTACAACATACAAAATATAACTTTTATTAAGACTAAATTTTCAATATTGTTTCATCTTGATCAACTTAGAGCCTCTCTTTTTCTCTATCTTCTACAGTTCACACTGTTCTTCCTCTTTCCCTCTCTCTCGCACTTCTCCAACTTTTTTCTTGCATTCCCTCTTTCTGACCGCGTATACGTATATGTATATGTGCACGGATAGCGGTACTTCACCCGTAAATGTACGGGATACCGTACGATATTTCCCTTTGGAATTTATCGTTCTTTGCGCAACGGTCAATCCTTTGTAATCATAATACTGAATTAACATATTGTTTTCAATAAAACACGATTAGAAACATTTTTCAATATTTTATTACGAATTGCAATCGATTGTCATTAACGTAGTATAAAAACATAAACGTATTTTTAGTACTTAAGTATTCATAAGTTCCGAGTTCGATAAATGATAAAATACTATAACGATAATGATAAATGATAAGAATGATAAACAAATTATCACATGACGATAAAAAAGTTACTATAACGAATAAATCCCATAGAGTTTTGTCAATAGTACTACTACCAATAAAACACTTCCAATAATAAACATGATATGTTTGTAACTAAAATTTAAGTAAACCTAATTGCGATGGGTCCACTAGTGTAAATTTTTCTACACATTCGAATAACCACATTAATGGTAATGTTTTTATATGAAGCATATTGTACTTCACACGCGGTTCATCTCTTCCAGGTGCGTATATAACGAAATGGGTGCATTTGTATAAAGGATGATTAGGTTCGTTGGCAACGTGGAAAGGAATTAATTGTTCTTCGGCGTTTATATCTTCCGGGTCTGGTTCTCTTTTCAGAACTGTTCCATCGCCTTCTCGTACCAAAGCTACCAATGCGTCCTTAGTTAGTTCTATATTATTTACACAATAAGAACTTTTTGCTTGCAAAGCAAAGTAAAAATGGCAGTGATTGAAGAGACTTGGGTTCTAGAAGCATAAACAAACATATCCAGAATGTGATATTAATTTATAGTATATAATTTAATGGTCAAATTATTACCTGTTTCTGTGCATTTTCTCTAGCTATCTTTGGAACATTTATAAGTGGTGAACCACTGATTTCAAATATTTCTAAATCTCCTTTTAATATGTCGATCACATCCATACCCAATTGGATCCCTTTTCGGTAATAAAAGTAAGTTACGATAGTTAACTTACACAAATTAATACACTCACTTTAGAATATTAATTTACAAGTTAACTCACATTCGGTATTTAGTAACCAACATCCACGTAGAAGTCCCATCATTACATCGTACGTCAATTGCACAATGTTTTCGTTATTCGCTTCAACGATAATATGTGTTATAGATGATCTGTAATAGAATATTTAACATTTTTCAAATTGGAACAGTAATTCAATAGGAGATACTACTACAGTCGAACCTCTATAACTCAAAAGCCTGTACAAGACTATAATTTAATTCATTCCCTTTCGCTCAGCTGTAAACAACTCGAAATTAAAACCTCTTTTAAATCGAATTACTTACTATACATTTAGACGCGTTATTTTAACTATCGATTTCAGGAAGGAATGGCATTTACGATTCGAAGTTTACCCCTATAAATCAAAGTTTGGTCACAATCTACCTCTAGAACCCGAAGTACCGTGATTAATTAGGATTTCAGAAGAAAAGGAAACGCCGAATTTCCTACTGTTAAAGAGTGTCTATTAATATAGTTTAAGCAGTGCAGAAATAAAAGAGTTGGCATAGGAAATTCAATGTGCCGTGAGAAAGCTGAGACTTTTACTAATTGCAACCTGCATAATTCGGTAGATTTTAGCTCTTCCCTTAAACATCGAATTACGAGGTCCGACTATATATAATATCCTATAAACTTCTACTAACAACATACCGAAACATAGATACACTTTTAATTTTGTGCTTCGAAACCATTTGATCTAGGTATCTTTTATTTTCATGCAACAAGTTTGATGCATATATGACACACGATTGCGTGGCAGAAAGTGATTGATTTAATGTACTGTTATGATCCATAGCTCCTTCAGTTGTGTCAATCAGCTCATTTTGATCTTGCAAGATATCCCACATCTCGGTGTTCGCTTCGCAATAATCTCTATACCATAATATAAAACAGCAGCGTTATAACATATTGCAAACACATTAGTAATATAAACAGGATCGTAGCATTCGTACTATCAGGCCATTTCAAAAGTCTTTGCATATTCTTCCCGCGATGTTAAAAAAGATGTAATGAAAGTACAAGTTTAATCGTTATCGTAATCTTTCTCTTTGATAATTACTTTTTCATTATTTTAGCAATTAATCTTTGCCGATCTCGACAAAAATAGGTTCCGAATTGAGAAAAATGGATGCGCTATAGCTTCTTTTACACGCATATTTGCAAATAAACAAAATACTGGCAACTAGTTTAACTCGTTTATTAATGATTATATTAATAGTTTATTAAAATTGTTCGTAGCTCGTGCAGCATTTGCGAGTTTATTGCCTTTCCGAAATATGAGCTCCTTAACTGACGGGTGGCGTAAGTTCAACATTTCGAAAAAGGAGTTTCTTATGGGAATAGTATTAAGTATACTTTTGTTTTATTTACCGCTTTAACTTACGTATATTTTTTTGATGTTAATAAAAGATAAGGGTCACTTCTATATCATAAGTAAACATAAGTACCACTTACACCAAACGCCAATTTTCACAATGTGTACTAGGGGACTTATTTCACGTGCCAATTAAGAGAGCTCATATGCAACCGTGCTTTATATGTATTCTGTTAATATTATACCAATTACTGCAACGACACTTTATGAATTCGGTTTACTGGCTCGATATTGATAATCGAAATGACATAAACATGAACAAATGCAAAATATTTTTACTAAATACGCAACCTTCGAAATGACTCAATATAATCAAAAATATCACATCAACGAGAAAAATCTAATGTATGTGAACAAGTATTAACTAAAACCAATATTAAAATAACACATACATAGGTCTTTTCCCATAATCATCGTAAACATTTTTATTAGCTGAATATTCTAAGAGCATCTTTGCTTCTAACAATCTATTGTTCACTACAGCATCGTGTAATGCTCTTCTATTTCCCGCACCTGGCGTATCTGGCGATGCGCCACATTCTAATAACAACTTACATACATTAGAATAGCCAAAGCTTACAACTTCTTGCTGTAAACAAACAATTCAATATAAATAATATGAATTTAACGAATAAGAATGTATTGAAATGTAACATTTACCAAAGGAGTCCAACCAGTATGATCCTTCGTATTTGGATTCGCGCCCGCAGCTAGCAGAGCTTTTACATAATCCTCGTGATTCTGAAAGTGTTTGATAACTCTTAATTGATTAACGTTGTCTAATTTAACGCGTTATAAATATTGGAACCGTACCTTCACGCACGACACGTGTAATTGTGTTTCCCCTTTACCATTTTGCTTGTTTATATTTTTCTTTGGTATATGATATTTCGCATTGTTTGTCTTCGGTTTGTTAATCGTTGCTGTAACTAACTGTGCTGCGTCTAAATTTCTAGTCGCACTCCACAAGTCCCTAAAAAATTTATATTAATATCGTGTTAATTGAAATGCATCTAGTTTAAATACAAATAAATAAAACAAGCATTAAACTATTGCGTTACTTCTTTCTCAAATAATATGCGCAATATTAAATAGTAAATTAAATGAACAATCCTTGTAATCGATAATTTATGGATTATAGAATTTGCATAAGCACTGAAAGATATATGTATATGTATACAAGTAGAAATGATTCTGCATGAAACAATAAGACAAACATAAGGAATACATTTTTTGCATACGAAGCTTTGATTTTGTGAGAAATGATTCAAAGCTTGTCGAGTTCATGTACACTCCATTGAATGGACAATTGAGGTGCAGGCACACTTGATTACCTTTCAACATTATTTTTCTGAAACGCAAATCTCTCTTTTGCAAAGATTGTATTCCTTATTTTTCCATGTAGATTCACCCCTCTTCGGTCGTACCGTCAGTTACATTGCACTCTGTGTATAAACATATAAGTACCTTTGCAATTCGTAACAAGTGTGCGGTTAAACAAGTAAATTCTTGAACATTGACTTACTTCTCTTGTATAATATCCCCAACAATATTGCAATAAGAAACAAGACTCTGAATTAAGTGATCGTTACATATTTCCATTGGCTGTGCAGGTGTGTTACATATTATACAGTTTGAATCCTTTCCTATGCAAGGTTTACAAAAATAGTGACCGCAATTAGTGTATCTCACAGCATTTATTGGCTTATCCCCACTAAAACAGAAGACAAGTTATAATGTTACGAGACTATAAACCGACTTATAACAAAAAATATTATTTTATATGAGGCATTAGAAACGTAAAATGAAATTGCAAACTGTGCTTAATTTAAATTAGTTTACAATACTAACAGCCAAACCTGCAATCGCTAATTCTGCCCAGATTCTGTTAGCATGTATTGTAAACAGAATAGCTGCAGATTTGATGCAGAACCCAAGCCAAATGCGGACGCAGATGGCTGTTAGGGTATACCCTATGCCATTTCCAATATGTACTATACATACCTTCATTATGTACTAAAGCAAATTATAGGGGATGAGAAGTAGTTTTTTTATTACAATCCCGGGAGGGAAAAACCCCCCCATATAGCTATGTCTGCCCCCAAATCAATGTTTATGTATGAAGGAATATGGAGAGTGATGTATTTTGAATTATTGAACAATTGGTTTCCCAATGCAAAGAGTTGTTGCAAATGATGCAGATTATATGTAAAATTCATTAGTTTTTTTATGTACATTTTAAACCATATGCAATAGTCTTTTAAGAAAAAAGGTCATTATACTTTCTGGTATCCTTAATAAAAACATATTACTGCTGTTCTAAAAATTGAACGAAAAAATTAAGAATTTATACTTTGATGATATACGAATAATATACACGTAAGAAAATATAGAACGGATACATATAATGTTTTCTAATGTGTATATGAAAATATTACCATTTATAACACGTTAGGACATTTGCAAAGTTTCTTAAAGCTTCGCGGGTATTTTTCCATGAAGTATTCATTCTCAGTTATCTGTTGAGATATACAGTTCTAACTTTTAAAACTGAAGTTATGACGACTCCTCTTTTATACGTTGCCATGAATCTATTTTCTACATTTCCTGAAATTAACACGTAGTCAAAGTTATCGTTGATACGCATACAACATAGATGATTTCAAACTGTTAAACTTAAGGTGCAATACAGTTTTACACATTTTTCAATACTGTTTATAATCAGACGTATGACTATCTACTGCATTCTATCTGCGGTCATCAAAACTTAAACTGACGTTCCCCGCCATATCACTTTTAACAGTTGTCAGCGCCGTTGTCACAAGAGAAAAGCGGGCGGTATATCCACATGATACACATACAGGGTGTCTCTTAACATGGGAACTCCCGAAAATGAGGAGTTGCTGGGGTGAATCTGAAAAACTTTTTCCTTTACCAAAATGTTGGTTGAAGCTTGGTTTTTGAGTTATTAACGAAAAACACTGGCCAATCAGAGCGCTCGAGCGTGTGGCTCTCAACTGCGCTTGGTCGTGGTCGTGAACCAACGCATTGGCACATAGTGGGCCAGATTGACAATTAAGTAAGCACTACTTTATATTTTACAGACTTTATCATTTATAGATTCTAATTCAAGCTTATTGGTAATATTACTACACGATACTCATCTAAACTTGAGATATGCAAACAATTTTGTTATTCATTTTATTTATTTATTTTATTTATTTTTACAAAATCTTATTGAGTTAGTAATGAGAAAGTAATGTGCTGTAAAAATGTATGACAATATAGCGTTAAAAACTATTGTTCAAAAACAGCGTCACTTTTGATTATGTCATAAACCTGACAATTGGAAGGATAAAAGTTGCAATAAGAATTAATAGATTAATTTAAATAACTTTGGCTACAAATAATTATCATAAACGATCTAATTGCTTTCGGCCATCGATATACATTATCGATTACGGTTTTGTTATGATTATAACTGTTAGGATCCCTGGTCATTTTACCTATCTTGCACCTATACTTTCTGGAAAAGTAAATATACAAAATATTGTAGAACACTTTCGGGAGGTTAAAACAATGTTTGGCTGATTATGAAAAAAATATGGAATAAATTCATAAAGTCTGACTCCATATATGTAGTATAATAGTAGAAGAATTAAAAAATTAACATAAGAATGGAGAAATAACAAATTTTTTTTGGAGGTATGCCTAGTATTTTTCAGTTTCGACCCACTGTGCGACGTCGAGAGATGTATCCCGTGACCCCGTCCAGGCCCCTCCACGCCAATCTCACACCCTCTCGACTATGCTCTGAACGAACACGTCCTGCGCCCTGGCCGAGTAGTTTAGGTTGGCCTGAAGCAGTAGGGAGACCAGCGCGGCCTCATCCAAGCGCTTCGGCACCTATCTCTTACTCACCGCGGGGGGGGGGGGGGGGGCATACCCACAACCACCCTTTCGCCAGGCGGCCCCGTGTGATGCAGACCTCTATGAGGATATCGACCATCTCCACGCAATCAGTTGCGGCGATGGTCACCGCAACCGGCCTCTTCGTTGCCAGGCTCATTGCAGCCAGCCTAGGGGCCAATTGCGACTGCTGGACCAGTCTGGTGACGGCCGGGTACTTCCCTCTCCTTGTGGGAGGCACACACCCCCTAGTCCACATCCTATGGCCGGTGGGTTTTCCCAGGTCTGAACACAGGGGACACCTCGGTGGACTCTTACACAGCCCGACCTGGTGATTCGGGCTGCCACAGCCGTGGTGCATCGCTACTTGACATGGCCCACCACGGGGCAGCCGAAGCACTGCAGCAGGTGATCCACTAGTGCCACCACCCTGGCGGTTGTCCACCCTCCCCTCCACTACTAGGAGTCACCACCTTGACGCTGTGTAGGCGCTTAACTAGCCGTGATAGGCCTAAGGCCATGCCGGCGGGAGCTTCGTTCCTGACAGGGTCACCCATGCCGGACGGGCTTGGGCTGTACGGTGAAAACAAAGCTGCGGCTCGCGGAATGATTGTGTTTGTGAATAGGCTGTGGTCGGTGCCTCATGGATATCCTCGGCAGACTAACCAAAGGGGGAGTAGTTGCGCCCTGACTGGGGTGGTACGCGATGTCAGTACCTGACCTTTGCGGTAATAATAAGGGTAAACGTAGTAAGTCCGCAAAGATCCCGTGAACCCGTATGTTAAACATGGGAGGACCGCTCGCGTCGGGGTTGAAGTGGGGTAACTGGGCGCAGGTATGAAGGATTACTTGGTCAGTATTTCCTCATACCGGAGCTGGGTAGGGTAAATCCTAGAACCGTCTAGCCTGTCTAGGTGTCCCCCATTATAGCGGTGACGTAAAACCTTTTGCATCATCTATGGCACGGGCCTATCCCGTAACATTTTTGATGTCGGTAGGACCGACCATCCATCAAACCACTTATCAGCATCGGCATCCTTCAATAGGGTTTATTTCAAACGGGGCGTGCCCCCACTGCGGTGGGTGTCCCATGATGGGCACACGGTTCAATTAAACACTGCCAATATATCTTCAATAAAAACACAAACCACAGAACGAATGAAGGTGGATCGACGCCCTAACCAGGGCAACCCGGCACGGACGGTGGTGGAACGAGAGCTGCCCCTGGGTCATCCAGGGTTAGCGGACATCGGGAGGTGACAGGTTGGGGTATGGAGAAACCCCTGTGCATTGTCAGCACGAAAGACGGCAGCTTGGATTCGAGCGCCGTCACGGTGACTGGCAGGAAATGGCCGAGGTCATCCAAGGCCTCCGGCCAAGGAGGGATCCCTGCTCCAGGAAGAGTGGACCTGAGCTCCGGGGATGAGGCTTCGGCGGCGAGGCGCACCCCGAAGCTCCCAACGGAGTTGGAGATGACCAGCCAGCTCCGGCCGCAGGCCACAGCCAACATGGGGTCGAAGATCTTGACCCAGATGGCTGTGGTGAAGAAGGTGGATCGAACAAGCAAGAACCTGAAGGGCACCAACACAAAGGAACTTAAGTTGGCTGTCCTGGCGGTCAGCGCTGCGGCTATGGAGCTGGCTAAAAGGTCGGCTGCCAGGAACGCGCAGCACATAGAAGAGGAGGACCTCCAGCTGCGCGGACAATTGGCTCCGGACCACAGTGCCGGTGTTGCCCCCCCCCCCCCCCAGAACCACACACACATACACCAACAACAGGAGGGGGGTGGGGGCACCAAGAAGAGGGTGACTCGGTTGTTCTCCTCACGGATGGAGTCGAAGGGGTCGTCATCCCCCAAGGAGAATCGCCTGGAGGCGCTCCTCGAGAGCTTTATGGGCCGCGTGGAGAAGAAACTCGCGGCCCTCAGAATGGAGCTCTATGAGGGATTGACGAGGACAATCCCCAGTGGAGCACCGGTGGAGGCTCCCTCTGTCGGAGCTTTGATCACCGCAGAGGCTCGGCCGAGAGAGCCAAAGCAGAGAAAGGTTGGAAAAAGGGCCCAGAGCAGTGGACCCAACGGCCATCAGACGAGTTTAACTAGCCAGTGTTTTTCGTTAATAACTCAAAAACGCAGCTGCAAACAATGTTGCTGTCAATGGGAAAGTTGTTCATAGTCACCCCAGCTACACCCCCAATATTCCAGATGTTCCCTGAGTTACTGGACACCATATATATGTACCGGACCATACATATGTGTGAAATTGTCTGACGTGTTGAATGCGAATGTGAAAGACTAAAGCTGCCGAGACTAGACCAAATTCAAGGGCGAATTTCCCTGCAGGATGGCCGAGTGTGGGATCGGGGCCCCTCCATCAAAGAACTAAGAGGAACATAAGAACAACGAAGACTAGGAAGGGGCCGTGGCGTAATGGGTGGACTGATCAGTGCCTACAAATGTAAAGAACTCGTATTCGATTCCCGATGCCTGCCCTTCCTTTTTATTCGGTTCCTACATGTATCAAGTTGGCTTCGTACTAAATTCTTATGATCAAAATTCATTCGAGCGAATATTGAAAACTATTCATACATTGTATTGCAAACATCGCTGCGAAACGCTGTTCTGATAACAGAATTTGGGGAAAATAGAACGTTCGGATATTAGGGTATTCGATAATGGGGATTTGGATACGGGAAGTTCTACTGTATTTAAATGATACTAATAATGATTAAATTTGTATTGAATATTCTGATTAATAAAAAGGTATTCAAATGCTGTGTTTTCGTTTTAGATCAAATTCCCCGAATAATACGCAAGGGTTGGAATATACTCTATAAGATTTTAATAATGAAAACATTTTTTATTAACCATTATATTTGGTATCTATATGTTACGTGATATATTATATACTTAATTTTTAATTGCGAAATAAGAATATACAATATTACAAACATTTGAATAATTCATTCTGTACAATTCTTATTCTTTACATACAAAGCCAACCTCAAACTCGTGCTCATTAAAATTATTTTCTGTAATATCACAAACGTATCTAAAAAAGTGGATTATTTTGCAGGAACTATAAACAATATATTGAAAATAATTTTTATTGAGTTGCAATTCTTAATATTATCACTAAATTAGCTTCTTTTGAACCTAGTTCATCTTTACACCATTTTTAAATGTAAACAGATAAAGAAACATAAGTAAATAAAGCAAATTTGTTTGGATTGCATGCTAGTTCTTTCCATATTATATCTTTTAAAGTTTCGGCCATACTAAATTAGTCGTTTCATTTATGTTACAGGTTCCCATTAACATCATAATAGTCTACACATGATCTTACGTTATAATAGTAAAGAGAAACAATAAAACTTTAATTTTCTCCAACATACAAAATGAAGCTATTTTTTTTTTTTTGTTATGTGTACATAGGTACAGAATTTTCATATTGTTCGTTCCATTTGATGTTGATTATTTAAACATTGGGAGGTTTTCTATACGCCAAAAAAATAGCGATATAAAACGTACCGCTCTATTTTTTTGGCGTTTCTTTACATTTAAATTTGTCATAATTAAATACGCTACGCTGACTACAATTTCAATTAACTACACGGAGAAACTTTCTCCGCAACCACATGTCCCTTTAATATTCGGATTATTAAAAACAAACTCTGAACTCAATTTAGTTTCCATGTAGTCCATTTCGGTACCTAATAAGGACAGCTGCGCTTTTTTGTCGATCATAATGCGAATACCATCTTGAAGAACTTCTTCGTCGAGTTTAGATTTCTCTTTGGCATAATCCAGAGTGTAACTGAGGCCGTTACACCCTCGTTGCTTCACACTAACTCTTAGACCGACCTAAAAGAGAAAAGATATTATTTACACAATGTGCACGTGTAATGCTAATTATTAATATAATAATGCGTTTCTAATATTTGTATAATGTACCGGGTATCCTATGTACTACCACCATTTCAGACTTTACAAAATACTGTGTTAAACAAAAATTAAATTATATTTATGTCTGTATAATTTCCCTAAACCAAAATATTTTTTATCTTCTTTTTTCGAAGATATAAATATTAACTTTTGTTTTTTTGAATTGAACTATGTATAATGTGTTGCCGTATATTAAGGCGTTCGATTACAGTAAGATGCTGCTGAAATTGCGCTGTTATTTCAATATGTTCTTTGTACATACTTCATTTTCTAATGTAATTATAGTCGTTATATTCGTACTAAGACAAAATATAAGAAATATATTACTGTTCTACTTAAAAAACAACAGTCAAGATTCATATCTCCGAAAAAATTGAGCTAAAAGAAAGGTGATTAATAAAAAATTAAGAGGGCTTAAATACAGTTTAACTTTAACTGGACCGAATTTCGTGTAAAGTTTAAGGAATTGCCCTACAATTTAATGACGATAGTTACGTACGGCACCCATACAAGGTGTCCCGTAGCTACCGCAACATCGGGAACTAGGGTGTAGCTGGGCTGATTCTGAACCACTTTTTCCTTGACCAAATTGTTGTTTGAAGCTTCTTTTTAGAGTTATTAACCAAAAACACTGCTCAATGAAAGCGGCCGTATAGCGCGCGCCCAGGCCCGTACCTCTCTACTGCGCTCGGTCGTGTACGGAGGCATCGAGGGTATCGAGGAAAGCGTACGGAAAATGTTACATCGTTATTCATTAACAAGAAATAAACTAGTTATTCTTTTAATCAATCGCGTACTGTCGTGGTCGTTATTCATGAATAACTAATAACTCCACAATATCCTTACTTTAAGACGATGTAACATTTGCCGTAATCCACATTTTGGTCAAGGAAAAAGTTGTTCAGAATCACCCCAGCTACCCCCCCCTTTCCCGATGTTACGGTAGTTGCGGGACACTCTGTATATTCGTGCAATGAGCAAAATCAATCTCTAAAAACCAAGTTTCGTCTAGGCGCAAATGATTAAATGTAACAGCTCCGACACTGTGTGCGTATCGGCGTCCAAGTCCAGTGACTCCAACATCGCTGTCGGAGGGTTAATTACAAAAATATAATAATAATTTTAATTTTTGGATCGTAATCTTTTTTTCGTACTACTTCTTTCTTCATTTTTAGGAACCTAATAACCGTGTTATACGGGCATTACCTGTATAACTATACTCCGTTCAGCGAGACGAGTCAGTAGACGTAAACAAAACATTCCCGTGCTAGTGGCAAGGAGCTCCGCTATTAGTTGCCAAACACGAACACGAACACGTGCGTTTGTTTATCTCTATTGACTCGTTTCATTGAACGGAGCATAGTATTAAAATACTAATAATACTTTTTAGTAGTGTATTCATTGAGTATTATTTAATTACTGTTTTTACTTACATATTCGCTTTTATCTTTCAATAACTCCTTAATTTTTGTCACTGCAGTTGGTGTCTAAAATCAAATAAATACCGGATAAATAATACGAAAGTAATCGTATACAGGGTGAACCACGAAACGTGAAGAACTTCGTTTATTTTGCCGTTACAGGGTTGAACGAGAATTTGCTTGTCTGTTATAACATGGTTTAATCAAGTTTAATGAGAACTTCAAACTGATTAGAAAATTCTTAACTCTCTTTTCAAATTCACCTTCAGTTACTTATATAAAAAATTGATTATAATTATCTTAAAGCTCTACTTAACCCCCGGTTGTAACACTGGGTCATTTAGCACCAGTTCAAATTTAGTAAACCTACTTAGTAAAGGTGTTTCAATTATGGAGTACATCGTAATATCTTCGTTATTTTTGCAAATGCGAAAAAGTGTCTAAGGACAAAGTTGTTTGGTTCAAACGACAAACATTGCAATTCAGAACCTTTTTCTTCGATCATATTTTGTTGAATTTTTAAGGTCCTCGATGATTTTACAGTAAAAACGATATAATTTAGTCTCAATGTCGCCTTATTATAGGTCGTTAAATTCGTATTTATCGGCTACAACATTAGTAATAATAAAAATATGCATGACCATTTAAAAGATCAAGATCAGCCTGATATCTCAATAAATAGAAAATATAGACAAAATAAAATTAATGCAATTTAGTTAGCACCCACGAATATAATATATTTTATTCGAAATATTTGTTGATAACGTCAATAAGAACAAGTAATTTTAGATAGTAGTATTTATGGACTCACCCTGTATATTTATATGTATTTGTATTTAAGGATCTCATAAAGTATTGTTTATTAACTTTTTCATTTAATTTGAAGATATTCATTAAGCTTAATGAAATTTTGTTAATATACTTGTAAACCAAGAATAAGTTTATTTGATAATTAGCATTAATGCTCTGATATTTTAGTACAACATGTATTTTTTAATAGCAAAAATTGTTTATAAAATTGTATGACAAGTACCCAATTCTAAGAGTATCGTACACAAAATTATCTAATTCACGTAATATCTACAACTATTAAAATGTTTATTAATACCAATTGTCAGAGTTTAACATTATTGGAATAAAAATTTAAAGCAGGTGTTCGCTTGCTTTTTGTAAATATTTTCCGACAACTCTGTGATCATTACAGTGTAATGTAAAATGTAAAGCCAGCGTCGCCTAAGGCCACATTTATCGTTGTCAGAACTCCATCGAATAACGAATAAAATCGTATTCGGATGATGCCACAAATTTAATTGTAGGTAACGAATAATTTTTCTTCAAGTAAAATCGAAGATTTATTCACTATTCATTATTCAAATCAAAATTCAACTTTCCAACAGTGACTTCTATTCGTATCATATGTTGAATAACAACACGCAATTTTGACCATAAATGGTAACTGACAGTGGAAATATGTTGCCAAACGCTTTTAGAAATTATTTTCGTAAAAATACTCTACTTATAGCTTCCGAACCTGTCATTGAATCGACGCAAAGTTAAATCTAATTAAAGATATGTACTGTGCAAAAATACAAGAACTATACGTATATAAAGACTATAGACATAACTTCAATGTTTAGGTAAAGTTAAAAATACTATCTAAAATTATGATAGTTACTACCGAAGTAAAGTAGTACTCAATCTAATATTAAGTGAAAATGATTATAAAATCGAAGATAAATTACGTACTTCAATCGAAATTCAAAACATAACCTCAATTCTCTAATATATAGAACCTGTGTATTTTGGTAAAAGTATTATCTAATGTCACGCCTTGACAACTGAACACTTACTAAATTACATATTACATATTTCATTCACTTATTTACTCACTAATGTAAGGGCAGCTCGCGTGGAAAATATTTTTCTACCCTTGACAGCGCGTACTGTAGCTGTAGCAACCACGGAAGAAGCCATATTAACTTCAATAGTGTCACTATATATGAATTAAAATGCACAAACTTTGGCTTTTCTACATGTTATTTTTTAGAGAAGGCAAGCCTCGTGCCGTTACGATTGCGGTAATATTTTTTCAATTTACCATCAGAGGGCTGCAAGTATTAAACAGCTGAGACAGAACCAATGAGAATGCAGTATTTTGAAAATTTAAAGTATTGTTGAGTTGCAAGCGACAAAGTAAAAAAAATATTGTAAGAGTTGAAAGCATTTTCAAAGAAGTGTAAAACAATAATAGTTACATTAATTGTAAACGGTTGCATCCACAAAACATACAGGTCAAATTAGATGGCACGATAATTTAATCCGCTTAAATATCAATATTTATGTGTGCCAAGTGCATATATTATACCTACCTACACTAATGCACACATATGTATAGTCAAATTGGATCTGTAATAAACTGTAATAAATATTTTTTAATATTATGTATATGAATTATAAAATGTTATGTTTTAAATTTGATGCTGTCTGTCCCCGGTGGCCAATATAGTTTTTAACGCTTAAGAATAATATAAAAACAGTCATGCCCTTGGCAAAGGATTTATTTTTAAAATGGTTATAGGTGTGAAAAAGCATCATAAGGCAAAACTACCGGGTAATTCGGTATATTTGAATAAAATAAAATTATATTCCGACTCCTTTCCTACCTTTCTACCAAACATTTAACTACGATATTTTAAAAATACAGTCGAACGCATGTATTCGTACACCCTTTAAAATAAAATACATTTTTTCACATTAAACCAGACGATGTGAATTTATTTGAGAAGTTAGAAGAATTTGTTTGCTAGATGATGCGCAAAAAAATGACAATGTCTGAGCCCGTAATGAAAATTTAATCAGTTAACATACTATGAACGTACTGAACTATTAAATAGCTTCAAAAGTTAAATTAGAAATATATCCTTATAGTGCCTTATACTATAATGAAACAGAAAAATCTGGACAGTTAGATCTTTAGAAAACTAGAGGTGATATTATGATACCCCAAATGTTAAATACATCGAAACACAAAGTGTGTAATGTTGCAATAAATAATTTTATACATTTTGCGATAGAAAACCAACAAGTGTATTACAAAAAATAGTATTTTACATAGGTATAAAGAGCGAAAAGCGTTTAAATAATTAAACATAGTAACTTTGAATAAAAAAAAACAAAATTTATCTTGTTACAGCTTTTTCAAGAAACAAATATACGATTATGTAATAATAATATAAAGTTTCAAAGGATGTGTAGACTTGGGCATTAAAGAATTGAATTGAAATTGATTTATTGTGTCACATTCTTTTCTTCTTACAATACATAATCATCGTACAAATCAGTGACCATTAAGACAATGTTACAAGAAAAGTTGGGTAGAACTGAAAAAGCTGTTAACTCTGAAAAGCATCGTTAACAGGTTCATCGTCGTCCTCATCTTCTTCTCCTTCGCTTTCGAATGTATTGTCCGGAATATCATACAATCTTATCATCGGTTTGTTAGGATCTTTCATAATCAAGTATTTTCCATCTTTCTGCTTCATGCAAATATCAATAATGCAGCGCAAAATACCCCACGCATTATCCATGTTAAGATTGATTTGTGTTGCGAATTCGTTAGGTTTATATTGTTGGGTGCCAAGGATAACGTGTTTACTGGAATCTCTAACCATTGCTCTGGAAACGTATCCAAATTTCAATTGATCCGAACCAGCCAGCAGTGCCTGCACAGTCCACTTGGCTAACTTGCAAGCATTATTACGCAATTCATTTGCTAATACTGCACCGCGCTGCGTGTCCAATTTTTGCCTCCATTCGACACCATTTGCCACCTTTGAATCCCATTCGTTCAGAGCCTTAATCGTTAAGAACTGCGTCTCATTGTTAGGACCTTGCATTACTGCATCGTGTTCACATCGCGTAACAAGTACAATTCCATTGTTTAAATCCCACTTTCTATATCGATATGCAACACTAGCAACATCGCCTTCTTCTTCTTCAGCAATGAATGGGTTGCCCTCCTCGAACTTGTGTCTTGGCTCGTTCGACTTCAGCACTTGTTGCGAGAAGTTATGGTTGATAAACGTGGCTTCCAAAGCCAAATTTCTGGGGGAATTTAAAGAATTTCCATCGTCCTGAGGTGGCTCTACGCTGGTTTCATTTACCGTTAATAAATCGAACTCGGTATTATCTCGTTTATCGAAGAAGAGCTTATCTCCGATCTTTTCAATTACAATATCCCAGGAATAGTTGCTACGAGTACAACACATTATTGTTGCCAGAATTGCATCTGTAGCGTAAACATTTCCTTCTGTTTTTGAAAGCTTACGTATAATTGGATCATCGGTAGTTGTAACTGTATGGAAAATTCTGTCGATTCTCTGCAACGGTTTTTCGCTCTTGACGTTTACTCTGTCGTAAGTTTTATCATAATACTCGAGAGAACCGCAACATAAAGTGTCTTCCCCATCCTTTACACCGGGCAAGGACAGTTTTGCCAAGCGTGGGAAATCCATTTCTTCGATGGTTACCCAATCGGGTCTAACAGTAACAGATGCATCACGTATTTTAATCGGAGGCTGATTTTTATGATTACGCAGACCTTGCTGCCTTCCCCAACGTTTCGTTTGACCTTTGCGATCGCGTTCACGAAGTTTCAATTTTCCAAGCTGCTGCATTTGACTCAAAGCACCACGTTGGCTTACACGGCCACGCAAATTCCTCTGGTTGTGGCGGAAGCGACCACCCCGTTGATAAGGTGGTTTTTGCACGCGAGTTGTATCCACCAAGTGGAATGTTGTTTCATCTTCGTCGTGGTAGTATGCGTACTGGCTGCCGGAACCAAACTGTGATGTATATTTGTCTGAAAAAGCAATATATTATGTAAAATTGTCGGGTACATTAAGTGGATATTCCAGTATAAACGTTTGAAAAATCATTGAAACCATTGATCTTTTTGTATTTTTTTAACTCTTATGTTAGTAACCGAAATTTTCACGCCAATTACGCTTGTATATATTGTGTTAACAATATATACAGTGGATTCCAGTTAATCGGGACACATTGGGACCGGACTAATTTGTCCTAATTACACTGCTGTCCCAAAAAAGCGACCTTGACCAGGTAGGCAATACCAACAGTTTTTGTTTCCGTCCTTCAGTATCTGTTCCAAATAAATGGCGGTACAGCTTAACTGGCGTCCCAATTAACCGGAATCCACTGCCCTTCTGAGGTCCCCTGTATAGCCAAACTTATTCTAATTCAGAAATTTTTTTTTTTTTCATTTTAAATAACCAAAACATCCTTCACAAATAGGGAACTACTACTTGGGTTTCAAGTGCATTTAAAAATGGTAAATAAATCTTTGCATTCTTGGAGAATTTGTAAATAGCATCTTTTAAAAAAAAAGTACTACAATATGCTACAGTTCTGCTTATAAAATGTAAATTAAAATTTCGTGAAAGAAATACTAATGAGTCTTTCATTGCTGTATTTCATTCATAGCCTGTTTGCACGATCGACAATCATTTCATACTTTTAGATTTTGATAGATATAATTGATATACATACAGTGTGTCCATTTTAAGCTGGAACAGCTAAATACCTCCAAAAATAGAAAAGATACGAAAGAATGATTGAGACAAAAGTTACAGCATATTAAGGGATTCATATCAAGCCAATATTCACCTGAATTTGAGATGACGCTGAATTGCCCTGTGAAATCAGGTTTAGGGTTTTGAATGAGACTCTATGTGTATTTTGTTATTATAAAACATTTTCAAAATACTACTTACATGTGTACATTGTAAACGAATTTAGAAATATGAAACGTCAAAGTTCACATACCGCTGAGATAAAAACAGACGATACAAATTAGTTGCCCACAATGCTTGTATGTGCATCATATCACTCCTTGTATGTATGTATGTATGTATATGCATCGTGCAATACGTATGTATATACATATACTCAAAGGGCAAACCCAAACTTTGACGTTTTATATCTCGAAATTGGCCTGCATGTCCAAAATACTCATGTAAATAGTGATTTGCAAATGTTTTGATGTCAGCTACAAGAACATGTAATAAAATGAGAAGGTACCATTTAAAAACCTAATTCTAACATTCACAAAGCATTTCAGGATCGCTTCAGCATCACCTCAAGGTCAAATAAATACCCACATGATATCCTCTAATATGCTATAATCTTTGTCTCAATCATTCTTTGTATCTTTCATATTTTAAGAGATGTATGACTGTTCCCACTTAAGAATGAATTTTCAAATAATTCCTGGCAAATATGTATACAGTATAGGGGAGCATTTACAGAATACAGTATATTCGTAGCACAGTGTGGTCTCTAAACCTTTGACTTAAAATTACATCTCTGAGACATCATGCATATCTAATGTAAACTAAACTATGACGTCTGAGAGATGTCATACAATTTTTAAAGTTATTTATCACATTTCTTTTCATGTAAATTTTATTCTGCTTATGGTGATATTCTTCTGTGGCACAAATCATAAAGCTTATAATTTACACAAATATATTTGGGTTTTAAAACAATACAAACTCTTTTAGATGTAACCACTGCATATATGGAATGTTGAGCAAAAAATAAATAATATTACATGGGCCAATGCTTCCAAATTACATTGTATGGGAAGGGGTTAATATTATTATTTTAAATTTAGTCTATCTCATGTTACTGCTTCCCCAGATCATAAAAATGACTTTTGAGTACAAAGGGTTATTTGCATCTTCTAACTCTAACATTAGGGAAAGTTAGTTTAAGACTTCTAATTCTAAAAGTGAAAGATAGTTTGAAATCAATCAATTCAGCATCAGAAAAAAATTTGTTTTCAAGCAGTTCTCCTCTGATTTTAATTACATGCGACCCCTCTGTCTCCCAATTGAACCAATTAATCATGGTTCTACAGTACACAAAAAATCTTGATGTCAAGTACAAGTGTATATAGGTTAACGAAACACTCACTTGGGAATTTCTTGTCTTGGAAGGCTGGAGTGGTCCAGTCAGATATCTGTGAGACAAAATAATACAAATATTTATCGAATGTTCGTAAATAAATGAAAGAAAATGAAATTATCTGACATACCTTGCCCAATCTGTCGCCCTTTGAAAATGGTTGATAAGGTATATCCTTAAATTGATCAGGTAACTCACAAGGGCCCCATCCATCTGGATTATGCTGAATTGCTGGAGCTTGAAAATGAGCTACCTCCTCTTCTTTTTGAACCGGGTCATCTAGTACAACCACGTCGTCCGTCATTTTGTAGCTTTAATACGAAAGACGTGAGACACGATGGAACAGTTCGCTTGCCGGAAAGACCGGCAACGCCATTATAGTTAGAGTCAGGGTTACCAGCAAGTGTGCTAAAAGTAGGGATGGCGAAAATTGAAAAAAAATAACATCGATGTATCGATACAACTGCCATTGACCAGTTACTATCGATGTTAGGCGATACATCAGTGGCAAAACATCGATATTTTATAAATCTGTTTAAAATTACTTTCAATGAATTACGTCCGAATTTTGATTTGAAAATGTAATTCATTCAATATTTATCGGGTGAACTATTTCAAAATACTAATTTATTTGGCTTCGTTAACACGGCGAACCATTACGTTTTACATATGGTCGAACATCTGAATCATTAGTTTTTGGTTCGTGAATTGGTAAAATTTGTTTACAAATTGTTTAATAATCATCGCAATACAACATCATTAAATTTGTTTTACTAGTACGCAAATGTTAGTTACTAAAAAAAAGTGTAATTTCCATGTGCCAAAGTCCTACCGACATTTTTCAGAATTATATAATTTGTCATTTATTACACGAAAACAATTCACAGTTAAACTATAAACGTTTAAGTTTTTTCAAAAGCTTATAATTAACTTATAGGAATTATAAAAAACGAAAACGTTATTTTTTAAATTCATATATGTATGTAGGTATAAAATGGACTATCATTCGTAACTTTACAAAAAGATGTCAGTCCAATTATAGTCACATTATATGTATACAGTATACTGGTTTAATTTATAAATTAAACCATATACATAAAGTATTATTTTTAGGATCAAATTTTCACTAGCGACAAGTTGTGGCTTATACATAAACTACAGTTCTAGATCTTTTATTTGACACTGTACAGTTTTATAAAAAAGCAAACGATCTTTAGTCTGTAAAGTATCCTTAACTGATTAACGTTATACTACTAACGTTATTACATAGCATTAAATGCAGTAAATATGTTTACCAATCATGTTGAGAAGAATAATTTTATCCTCGCGTGACATACAAAAGTGAAAATAGTATACGTATTTCTTATACAGGAATATTCAGCATAAGTTAATAATAATTTTAGAAAATAAAGGAGGGAACGTAACAAGTGGTCATGTTGAAAGAAATTTATTATATACAATTAATTAAACATTTTATTACAATTTCAATGCCAACGCACAAAGTGTAAAGTTGTCCTTAAGTCACAGGGGGATATCTTTTATGCTAACAGGGCTGCTGTACCAGGTGCATAAATTTGTACTTGACGATCTAATAACTTATATATATATTTTGTTGTCTCTGCCCAATTATATTTCGCCCTAATAGAATCTATTTTCCAATTAATAGTTAGTTTTCCAGATGCATCGCTGGTATATCCTGTTTCGAATGGCTCGACTCTAACATGTAAATGAGCCATGTGTTTAAGCACATGTGCAAATGTATTAAGAGTACAGTCTTGCAATTCGTGTTTATATGTATGAGTCACAACGCAAAGCTGGGACGTACTATTGTATTCAACAAGCGATCTTAAATATCTTATGCAAAATAAACTTTTCTTTAAATCAAATCCAAGATTATACAAATGATTTAACTCATCAATAATAATAACAATACGTTCGTTTTCTTTAGTCATCCTTCTGCACTCATTATTAATAAACAGAAATAAGTTATGTTCAATGGTTGTATCTTGATTATATATATTATGCATTTTGGATGCGATAATTCTCATCGGTTCTATAACCATAACATTACCTTTTTCTTTCAATAATGTAAGATTGTAACCAAATTTCATACCCACGCTATGATAATGGTTAAACGTGTTATGGAAAAGTACAAAACAAATTTTGTAATCCTTCTTTAGTGCGTTGGATATAACAGAGCTTAATAAAAAGTTTGCATTACTGTCATGTTGTTCTTCTATTAACAATAGTTTTCCATCCATATTTACTTTGTCAATACCAAGTACGTTAAGCACAGAATCTGTTATGCTAGCCATACTTAACGCTAAAAGCAAAATAAATATTCTATTCTTAAAATGCTTCAAGATCTATACCATAAAAGTATACAGGACACCCCTACTTTCTTCCTTCGCTCCATGCCAACACATCCTACAAGAAAATACATAAATAGATTCAAGAATGCTTTGTTATAAAACACTAAGTAACATTGGACAGGTTTTTGTATAATACAGTATTAGAACAGATTGTTGATATTTATCTATGTTGATTTAATTTGTAAGTTTTGCTTATTCTTACAAATACAGGACAGACATCTATAAAAAAATGAATTTATTCCATTGCAAATCTCTGATTGATTTCTTTTCATTTAGGTGAATGCATAAGAAATTCTTTGCATCCATTTCTGTCTTGTGTTAAATTTTGTCAGGCAAGTCTTGTCTTTATTCTTAACACGTGCCGTGCCACCTGGGTTGTATGCGCCCAACGCTATCAACAACAACATTTTTGTTTATGATATATATGCGTTGTAATATTAATTAGATTGCAAAAATCATTATTATGAAGAAAAAGGTATAACGTTTAACATGCAGTGCAGAAGGGTACACATTTTTGTTTTAACAAATTTTCGTCATAATTGCTGCACAGTTTAAGTGAAAGAAAGTTACCGAAAATTGGTCTGGCATGGAGCGTGCTAACCCTTTTTTATCTTGTATTTTTGTTATAATTTTTTAATCAAGCATTTTTAAGCCTATGCTTATACGATAGGTTTCACTTGTGTTTACTCATAGAACGGGCTGCTATCATTTTACAAAAAAAGTAGGAACACCCTGTATATAAAAAAAGGATTGAAATTGGAAATTTTTCTTACGAAGTAATAACTGCTCCGCCTATTTCGACGTAATGATACGATGTATATAACCAAATAATTTTAGTTTTACTTTCTTCGATTATTGTGCTACATTTATACAAAGTTGTATGAAGTCAATTTGAGCTTTCAACAAACAACTTATAGGGGACGTAGAACATGGATATATACATAGGATTCGAGAAGCAAAACCAAGGTTATGTTAAAACTGCAATGCATGTGACCGGTTATCAGATTGTTATCATTCCTAATTCATTGTATCTTCAATTATAAGTTGAAATATTTATTAATTGTATAAGAAATTTATATTAGACCATAAGAATTAATAATTAGAAAAATTGCTGTTAATGTTTAACCAACCGTGCGAAAACTCTGGAAAATGTAATACAAAAATCTGTGCATACTGTACATAATTATGTAATTCACGTTAGCATTTTTGTAAATTGTCAATTATGGGTACACCATCTATACACTTATGAAATTTTGAAACTAGAATAAATACATTTCCATAGAAACGAATTTCATTTAACACAGTTTGAAATACAGAATATTCGAATAATAAAGAACGTGTTCAAAAATAATTCGACATTACTAAACGATGGAGACCAACGTGACATAACATGTTATTATATGCATTCATATTTGCAGCTACGATCCGAAAATTGCTGTTAAAATCCTGAAAAGATCAGTGTACAGCGTACATAATGAATAGTTAAAATAATTTTGTAATCGAGCAAGGTAAAAAATATGTTGATATGGAACAGCTCCAGCCTTGAGAAGAGGTGGCATAACACGTGGCTATCAGCTGATGCGTGCGCGTTCACCCCAACATCCCGACTCAGAATTTTCGATAAGCATTACTTCAGTCAAAGTTCCAACTTTTCGGAGATACACGTCAATAATGATCTAAGAACTCTATTTATAATATAGTGTGTAGTAAGTTGTATTCTACTCATGTACTTATATTGTTCTCTAATTATTCTTTTTTCGTTCGTACCTTCTCTATAATATGTATGAATATACATATATATCTTATATATGCATTTTTCTATCATTTTGATTTTGTAATAGCCTTGGAAGTCTTCTATAAATATTTCGTTATTTCTTCTACGATTCTTAGTTATATTAACAAATTACGAACTGTACTGTATGTTTAATACCTTTATTTGATTTTCCTATTTTATTGAAGCATTGTATATACGTGCGCGCGCAAAATTAATACACATGCTCTATATACCACTAATCGAATTAATTCGGAATGAGTCATGATTAAACACAGTTGTCATACCAATATGTGCTGCACTGCATACTGGTGCTGTTAATGATACTGTTTGAAAATGAATTCCCATTTTACTCTTCAAAAAGTTTCAAACTTCTAAAATCAATGTCATATAATAATTATTAAAATATGTATAAAATTCACAATGTTAATTTAACATTCAGGAAATTATTCTTATATTTATTGTTTATAAATATTATGAATTAAAAATCTAAAATTTACATGGAAAAACACATTCTTTGCTGTATATCCTGTTACTGTTGATTAAAATGCATATTAATATTACAAATATGGTTTTGAATTAATTTTACTCCAACTTTGTTGTTCGACCAATATCATAAATAATGCTATTATTGTTCAATGCTACGAATAATAAATGTATACATTGTATGCAATTTATTACAATAGAAACGCAAATAAAAGTGTTAAACGTACTCTATTTAAATTAGTTTAGAAGTAGAAAAAGATATTTTAATTACAGTTATTTATTAAATATATAAAAAAACTTGGAGTGTACAGTACAAACATGACAGATAAAACACAAAAACTGTCACGGTGGTATTTCGGTGGACTTTCTTCTGCTGGTGCTGCTTGTGTTACCCATCCATTAGATTTATTAAAGGTATTTCTTAGCCCAAATTTTACTTTTTCATTGTTTTTTCTTACATTAGAATGAAGTAGTTAACAATGCACTTTTAAATGCTAATATCTCTATAGTTTTAAACTGCTTTGGTGACTTAGCAAGACTGTAATGAAGTTGAAATTGTAGGTTCACTTACAAACGCAACAAGAGGGTAAAATATCTGTAATGCGATTGACAACTACTATAATACGAAATCAAGGAATTTTAGCTTTATACAATGGACTAAGCGCTTCGTTACTCCGTCAACTTACGTATTCTACAATGAGATTTGGAGCGTATGAAGTAAATTTCCTCGTATTATATGTAGTACTTATTTATAATATTATTAATTCACTTGTAACAGAGCAGTCCGTTTCAAGGCTTTTTTTATATATTTCATGTCATCATACATGTTTATTGAACGTATTATACATATCTAGATGGGTAAACAGACATTCGAGACTCCGGGACATACGTTATTGTTTTCTCAAAAATTATTATTGGCTGGTGTTTCCGGCGCAGTTGGCGGTGTCCTTGGAACACCGGCAGATCTAATTAATGTACGCATGCAAAATGATATAAAGGTTCCACCAGAACTCAGACGAAAGTGAGGAACAATTCTTTTTCTATCCGTTTGTTTCTACTTCTAGTCTATTTAATACTATATGTTAATTGTAGTTATAAGCATGCTCTAGATGGAATAGTACGAGTAATTCAACAAGAAGGTGTAGGACGATTATTTAGTGGATGTTCAACAGCAACGTTAAGAGCAGCGTTAATGACTATTGGTCAACTGAGTTTCTACGATCAAGTTAAAATTACACTGTTGCAAAGTGGTTATTTTAAAGATACTCCTGTAACGCATGTTGTATCAAGTGTATTTGCTGTAAGTATGTCTAAGAATTACGTTTCAGAACAACTTTTATATTCTGCAAGTAAAAGAATGTGTTGAGCAGTCTCCATTCTTTGTGCAATAATTTGTCTCGACCATTTGTTCTTAAAGAAAAAAAGGATATAAATTAAGAATAACACGTTGACAAATAGTGATTTGTCGTTGTGCTAAAATTTCTCCAACGTAGGAATTTAAAATTATTCTATTGATTGAAAAAAGAAAATGCAAAACAAGCATGATTTGAGACAGGGAATGTTTTTAGCACATTTCTACATAAGTTTACTTAGTTTATAATATTTAATTTAATACAATATAGTATGTATATTATATCAGATATTATGTAACGTGCATGTTAATAGTTTTATGCTACATCGATGTTGCACTTCTTCATTTTGTATATTTTTAAGCTACACATGGTTTGAAAGCAATAACATAACAATACCTATGTTTTTTTTTAAAAGAAATGCAATTTTAATAATGTAAAATTGGAAAGGAATCATTGTGCAACCACAGTGCTATCATATTACAGTGGCACTAAGTACTTTTGATACTAACATATAAACTAGTGCTGAACTAGTAAAAAATTTTTCTTTTTTCCCACCGTTATCACTTTTTGCTAGTGTTTAAACAGTACAAATAAATAACGTCATCTATAATGTCCGAGTAGACGTGCAATCGCAAAGTGCTAATCTTCATTAGGAAATATATATTAATTTTTTTACAACTTCAACAATTTTTGAACCAGAGAATCTCGAATAACATGTTTAATTAATCATGCGTTCTCATTTTTATCTAAGGGCGCAGTAGCTACAACCCTTACACAGCCGCTAGATGTTTTAAAAACACGAGCCATGAATGCTAAGCCAGGAGAATTTAAGGTGATTTTTATAATTGCATTAAGTGAATCAAATTGCCGTACATATATTTAATATTTAATCGATGTTTTATAGAGCTTAGCGGATCTATTTTTGTATACTGCTAAACTTGGACCATTAGCATTCTTTAAAGTAAGTGTCTTTACATACTATGTTACTTTCATTTGATTATTTCTATTTTATAATAATCTGCTAACGATGAGATCACGATCTGGATGAACGCATTTTAAATCAATCCAAACTCAAAACATAAAAACCAACAAGAAAGACATACATTGTAGTACATACATTTCACTACAAGTAAAATTTGAATGTATACAATATACGTATAACTTGTACGTTTCGTATACGTTAATCTTCACTACAGTAACTTTGAATATTAAACACAAAAATTAAGTAGCCAAATGAAAATTAATTAGCCTATAACGAAATTAATTATACAACTAATTTAATAGTGGCAATAGTGATGAAATGTATGTTGATTTTATATAAAAGAATATGTTTAAAAAAAATTACATGTCTCATTCCCAAGCTTTTTTCACTAATTACATTTATTTAATCTGTTTAATTATTTGTTTACGTTTATTTATTCATGTATGGACATATGTGTACAGTATGTCTGGTTTAAGTACATACATATTTATGTATACGCGATTTTTTTTGGTTTTTATCTCATGAAAAAATTGTGTATGCATTTGGAGGGTTCAGAAGTCAATCAGTGGAATTCCATTAGCATTCAAACCGAGATTAATAAAGGTTTTTAAAAATGACAATGTTAGTACTGTCATCTATTGTTTACGTATGAAAATAGTGACTTAATTGATTTATTGACTGAAGGTTTTAACAATAAAGGGCTTTTTGAACTACAAAACTCATGTTCAGGAAAGTTGGACTTACACTGATTGGCTTCTGAGCCCTCCATTTGTAGTTTGACTTGACAGGAGCAATTTAATAGAATATTTGATTTTGTTTTTTCATTGTTATTTATGGAGAGTTCAATAGCAACATTTTTTCAATGGAACTCTATATTTTTGTTATTGCTAGTGTATTACACATTTCAGGATGCATTCAACCACGTATATTAAATGTATAATTAAGCTGTAATTTATCGAACATCGTTAAGTATATGGGAGGCAAATGTCAAGTTTGGTAAATGCAGTGCTGCTCCCTCTAATATAGTGCTAATATTGCCTTCAACCCATCCTTTTTTGGCCCACTGTATGTCGCTATGTCGCAGATGTGTCCAATGTTGTCAAGAGAGGGGTCAGCAATATTCATGCAAATATCCAATAAATTCTTATTCAAACATGTACATAATGCACATCGATGAATGCGACTTGAAAGACATAATAAATTGGCAATAATAAACATATACATATAGCTCTATTTAAACAACTGTTGTTGCTATTGAAATCAATGTAAATAACAGTTAAGAAACAAAATCAAATTTCGCTATTAAATGGTCCCCGTCAAAACAAGTAACTTTTACATGAATCTTTTTTTCATATTTTAAAAAACTAAAGAAATAATAGCATGTATATATACATTTAAACCGGACATATATGGAATTTAAATGTGCTTATTCGATTCATGATCTCTCCATTAAGGTATAATATAATGTTAAATGTGTATTGCATATTTTATTTTAGGGCTATGTACCTGCTTTTGTCAGATTAGCACCACAAACTATTCTCACTTTTGTGTTTTTGGAACAGCTGAGATCTAATTTTGGATTTTATCCATATCAAGTTTCATCATTGTAAAATATGCTGAATTTGTTAACAATGCTGGAGTATAATTAACATTGTCAGAAATGTTTCATAGAACGTGACATCCTCGCATAAAGCTAGGAAAATTGGACAGATTGTGGAAATATTTGTGCTACACAATGTTTTTCAATTGCAACTACTTTTCTACTCACTTTAATTGAAAAATTGTTTTTTGTGTGCCCATTTATTAGCAATATGTTGCATTGTGTAGCATACAATATTCCATTTTTGCGATGCATAAGCTATATTAGTCCATTTCTTGTACAAATGATACGCTTTAAAAATTTATAACCGTGCGGATCAAATTCCCATAAGACATACGTTATTTTTGTACGTTGAATTTATTGCCAGATTTATGTCCAACTGTTATTGTATACTTTATACAAGCTTTTTATAGCATTACATTCTTATTCACAAAAATTATATCGACTATATTTGTACAAATATTAAGGAATACTGACATTATTACTAATATGTATTTAGAAATCGTTAGTATTATACCAATATCGTACAATTCTCCAATAATTTTGCACAAAGAAAACAAATGCGATACGTCCTGATTATATATAATTGCAGCAAGTCCGCACAGCATTTTATTATAAAATATTTTTACAATATTCGTTTTGAAATTATTATACGTTCAAGTCAAATATCTAAGCATTGATGGGAAAAGTATGATTTGACGTAAGTGAATAGTTTTATAGCAAAAGAGAAGCTTTTATGTTTTAGTCGATTTTATTAAAAACCATATTTATATTTATACCTATATACCTATATACCTATATTTTTACCAGTGCATTTTAGAACATAGTGTAAAAATAAGTTAAATTCATTATAATTTTATTGGAACTAATTGGTCGGAACTAGTAAAATGCACATAAGAGTATAATAAATGTATTAAATAATGACTGTATATAACTCTATATACAGGGCGTCCCACGTAACTGTTGCCACTAAATTTCAGGGTTTTTTTTTAAATTTACAAAAAGTTTTAATATATAAAAGTTAAACTACAGTTAAGTCCAATCAGAATTTTCTTTCCTGCATTTTTTTTGATATATGAGCGTTAACTTTTGTTTCTTTAAATAGAACACAATTTTTTGTAAAATTTGAAGAAGCCAATAAATTCTAGTGGCGACTGCTACATAGGACACCCTGTGTAACTACACAGGTATTAAGAGTTATTAACAGAAAACACAATGCTTTTATTTAAAGCTAAGCACAAAATACCTTTCCAATGAATATATTCATTGAAACTGAATACATTCCATAAACATGTTATATTTATGTACTGGTGCATATAAAGCTTTATATGTATTTAATTCTATGATGTTTATATGGACAGTAGTATACATATGTATTTTCCGTGCATAGGTAATCTTTTATAACTGTTAACGAAGGAACTTGAAACAAAAGAAATAAATATTTTCTTAATTTGTTAGTTATATGTACAAAAACAATTTGTATATACACTATCTAATTTAAAGTAATTTAGTTTAAAACAAACACAATGTGCAATCTGTTTCTAAATAAATAGAAATTGTTGTTACAAATTTTTGTATTAATATTAATATGTACAATGTTTTGATGTGCACCCGCGATGTACCGTGTGGACAGGGCTGAACAGGTAAAACGGCTAGGGTCGCATTGCGAGGTGGTATGTTTTCCTATCCTTTTACAGGATAGAGATAGTTATTGATGTTATAGTGGATGAATATCGGTGATGGTAACGATGTTCGGTTAATTGTTTGTATAAATTTAATGGGAGCAAAGCTTAAACTATGACAAACAATTGAATTTATTGATCATTGAATGAATAGGGGGGGGGGGGGGGGTGAATGTTCGTGATTTGTATTGACGAAGTATCTGGTGGAATAACTGTGTTCACACCTCCCGCGAGGACGGATTGCGGCGTCTTATAGGAGGAGTTCTACTTGGAAAAATAGGTTGAGAGTTTAAATTGTTCAATAAGACTTGTTGATAAAGACTTGTAGAATAAGACTGTTGCTTTAAGACTCGTAAACTAAGAGACTGAACGACTTATAAGTTAAGACTGGAGTTTCAAGACTGGCTTCCTCGTCGAGTGTTCCGCATCACGTCGACTCGGAAGCGTGTTTTATGCACGCTGAGTGGACATTAGAAAAAACGTCTAAATTGCCAATCAGCGTATTTTGAATGTGTAGTCGCACCCTTCCTTAGGGCGCGGAGCACATTTCCTGTGGGAGGAGGTGCTTTTTTGAACGTTGCAGTTGATTTGACAACGTAACTGAATGTCTGCCAGGGAATTCTGCATCAAATCTGCAGCCATTCTGTTTACAAAACCTGCTAACAGAATTTGGGCAGAATCTGCTATTGCAGGTTTGGCTGACTGGGTAGTACCATCAATAAAATATCTCGTAAACTAATGTTTTTTCTATATACACATAAATAGGTTAACAATTTTTTCAATAGTGGATGAGCTGAAACAATACATGCATTAAAAAATGCATGGTTCCATTAACAAATTGCAGTACGCATTCGATGGTGCCACCCCATGCAACAACACACAACAGGACAAACCTATTCGCAAATATTTTTGGTTCCGTATAGTCAACCCGTTAAAAGAAATGAAGTTGACCTTTATATGTCCTCTACTCTTTCACTTACAAAAGGGCTATTGATTTCAAATTCCCCCCCCCCCCCCCCCCCCCCCCCCCCCACTGAAACCATTTGACTTTTGTTCGAAATATTTACCGGTATCGTGAATAATTTTAGAGATAATCGAAGGTTCTTCTTAACAAGGTTAAATGTAAAATTAATTATTACATAATGTACGTTAATCATATTTCAGGGCATTAGTAGGGCATAGATAATGAGTCAAAGGCACAGTGCAAAAATATAACAGACTGCAAATCAATGTACATAATAAAGAAGTAAAGAAAAATGAAAAGCATTCGAATGATAAATTTCGTATTATTGACATAAATGGTAAACCTTACGTTTAGGGGAGGCAGCTTCGATTACCTTGACCTTGACAAATGTTATGAAGGTTACCGTCTCGAGCAACCCACAAAAGCTTTTACCCGTTGCTCATTTTTTACTAATAGTTACTAATAAAAATGTATAAATGCTGCTATACACTACAATCTGCGTATACGATCATAGGGAAATGAAAATAAAAATTTAATCAGTATTTAAATGATCTAATGGATACAGAGAACTCATTAATTTAAAGAAAGTCTCAATACGTTTGTCAAAATCATAAATTCTTTTGAGTAAGAATTGTGGGAGGTAATAATTCGTGAAATGATATTCACGAGTGCCATAGCGAGGAATATTTGCTCTCACACCACTCCAGAATCTTTTTATATTTTGTGTGTTTACTGTACCAGCAGGGCTCATAATATATAATATAATCTAACCCAAACATAATTAAGTTTTTAATTAACTACCTTAAAGATAGATTAGGTTAGGTTATATTATTCCGGGAGGGGGTGCCCCGCCAATACAGAAAGTTTGAAACAAATTTTTCAATTAATAATAATCAAGTATTACGATATATTTATATCAACTTTATCGCAAAGTTGATTCTCTTCGTGACCTATTTTCAATAGGTAATAACTTTTTAATAAAAAAACGAGCGACGGCTAAAACCTCCTACGGGTTACTGAACGTAAGTTTTACCACATAAATTAATAATTTATAACAAAAACAGCCGAAGTGTGATCAAACTATACAAATTTTATAGAATATACGAGAGATAAATACATGTATGCATATGTGTGTGCATACATAGTGTAATGCGAACATATTTCAATATGGGGTTTCTGTATTCTCTTAGTCTCGCTACATTAACAGACATTAAGTGCATTCGAAATTATTATGCAAAACTACTAAAAATCCTACTTTCATTATGTTTTCTACAAACAGTTCTTATACTTACATCTATAGGTTTTGTTTTTAATTCGACACTAGGCATGTTGATAAACACCATCATAACCAATGTATACGGTAACTGCACACTAATGATTGACTTTTGTTACTCCATCGCGTTAGCCAGGCTTAATATCTAGTAATATCGAATCAACGATCGACGATATAACAGTAACTATCGATAGCGATAATAACTTAGGAGCGAAATTCGAAGTCGGATGAACATACGCGATAAATAAAGCTACATATTATTTAGTACAAGTCGTAGGTAGTCAAATAAAAGGCAAGTCAGAGCATTCGGATCTTAGAACACTTCGCTTGGAAGATTTTTATAAATCTTTATAAAAGTATAAGTTGTCTTTGAATATTTCGCGCTTCTCCGCAAGCAGAGCGTTCAGTGCTCCACGGGCAACCGAACCTACACAAACTCCCCATATCCCTCCAATAGATACGCAACAACTTCATCATTGCTTATTATGTTACTGACTGTACCAGGTGTGAAATAGAATTATATGTATGTAGTGGTATTAAATGGCGAAACACATTACTTTTCGAACGGAAACGTTTGTTTGGGTATAATGTTAAAATACAAGAAATGCGAAACTTTATCAAGGTGCTTCAGAAGAGCGACGATATAGAAGAATCGATTCGCCAACTCGCTAACAACACCTACATACAGGAAGACCCATTATGTGTATATTTACGTGTGTATAAGATAAGATACATATAAGATACATCCTTGGCAGCTATGCACCCTGTCGGTTTAAACTTTAAACAAGTTGAACAAATTATTTTTGCACGTTTTGTACACTTTATATGTGCAAAATACTACTAAAATTACCTATAGTAAAATGACATAAAATGAGAAAGGTATATACGATCTGATACGATGTAACTTTACTCGCAACTATGTTTTTGGATCTAGCACCCAGTAATTATCTGAAAATATCCATCCGATTAACATCAAAGTTTGAATCATTAGTCTTTACAAAATCATGTACAAGATAACGTATGATTTTTTTTATATTTCCATTCGTTCAACGGTTATATGAACTTTCAAAGTTATTATTTTCAGCGAAAACAGAAGTTTGGATTTTAAATAGCCGCCATTTCCTTCCTGTACAAAATTTCTAAAAAAATCTTATGCTACACTTTAAAAAATTTGTTCTATTCCGATCGTAAAAAATATGTCAAAATCTAATCTTTTAGGCCTATATGGTGGTGTACCTCTCTAAGTTTAAAAGCATTAACTGTACCATCAAACATCCGAGTAAGTACTAACAAATTTTTGCCATTTGGTATGCGTTTTTGATAAAAAATTACATTCAACATTTGTTTCCATTTTGTTGCACATTTACGTCTTTATCCTATTTTTACTGCTAGATTTTCTGCATTTTACAAGGTGGGCCAAAAGTTACTTTCTCATTTCGAAGAATCGGGCCCCTTGTTTCAAATAATTTTTTCACCTTTTTTTCTTTCAGAAATAAAGTATGACTGAAAAATTTATGAATACTTGAATGTGGCTCGCACATGTAAAACCATAGTAATCGTAAAAAATCGTCTTATTTCCAGATTTGAATCTGTAATTGAACTAACACGTAAAATAATAGACGTAATAAACAATATTTCACCAGAGATTTTAAACAAATCAATGAAAACTGCAGTGTAACAGGCTCAAATTAGTTCGCGGGTGGGAGGTGACTATTTGATGTACATATTTAATTTTCCACACTTCGGTAGAAAGAAGTTCTATCGGATTTAATAAATCATTTACTGATTACAGTTTGTGTTTCTATTTTATTTTACGTATTCTGCAGTCAAGGGAAGGTTGTAAGTAACTTTTAGCCCACCCTGTATTTCAAGCGAATGTAAAAGGAAAGAATACCTTTTTGAAACAGAATTTAAAAACAAAAATTTTAAAATACCAGTTGTTCGAATCACTCGTAATCATGAAGCTAGGCTGGAAGGTGTGTTGCAGATGGTTATGTAGTCACTTACTCAATCTTTAATTTTTGTTCACTCTACTTCACTCACATTTTAAATAACGCCAAGTCAAATGCAATAACGATTGTTGGAAATTGGCACACAGTGTACAATACAACTATCAACTAACTGAATCGTAAATGCGAACTTTGGTTGGTCAGTATTTCTGATTTAAATGTAAAAGTAACTCGGTAAACATGACATTGTAACTACAAGTATAATCCCCGTACGGTTATCAACCAGTTCAGCCCATCGCCAGCGTTTAAACCCGACGTGAACGTTATGCACGTAAGAAATTACGTTAACAGTTGGCGCGACTGACGACTAACTCAAGTACGTTGTTTAAAATGGCGCGCCACGAATATCAGCGAAGGCGCAAATACATTGTTTAAATTTTTATATGAAATATTGCATCTAACAGATATAGGTTGTATATGCATTTCTCGTTTGAAATTATTTAGTAAACGCAAGATACACGAACACTTAAAACCGTACCACCTTTGTCCACCGAAGCAATAGTTTAATTTTAGACCACTTAGAATACTGTAGTTAACTCTGATTGTATTTCTGTGCTGAACCGACAATGGTTTTGGGTTTCTTTTTTTCTACTAAATGAAGTTTATATACGGCACAAGGGTCAAATGTTAACACACATGTATATGTCTGTATACACGGGGCTTTATATTTGCTACACAAAACAACTTTTTCGCGGAGGAGATTCGGGATTTCAAGGTGATCCGCACTTTTTAAACCACTTCCTTTTAAAATCCCTACCCGACGTCTCGGGGCTGTCAATTTGGGGACTTCATTCATTACTATAATAAAGAACAAATAATACTTGTAAGTACCAATTAGATCGATTAATTCCAAATAATTTCTGTGATATTCTGACAGTAAATATTTCTCATTTATAAATATCAGTGCTGAAAAATCGCATACTAAAAGGAAATTTTGTAGTTTTTCAACAAAAGTAAATTTTAAATGACCTTAAATGACCCTGACAGATTTAGACAGCAATGATTTCGTCTCGAAATAGGTTACATACTAACAATAAGACACGCTGATAACACTGTTCGACAAATTTCAACCTTTTGGGGGATTTTGTAATCCTCAATAGACGTTTCTTTTAGACTTTAATGTGCTGAATACGAATCTGCAATCCGTTTTTCTCCAGAACGTGCCATTTTGATAAAAATCTATTCTGAAAAAGATCGCAATTTTTCAACTTTGGAAGTGTTTTGTACTTTTGCGGTAATAGTTATTCAGTAGCGCTTGGTGCCAAATGATTCTTTGAAGTTTCGCGAATAAAATGATATAATTAGTAATTAGATTATAAACATGTATTTATATAATGATCAAAGAAAAAAGGACACTGAAAATACACCCATTTTGGCTGATATCTTTCAATTTATTTCAAAAACTAAGGGTCCAGGAGAAAATCTAACTATGCCACGCGATAAAGCAGACTTTTCTGCTAAGGAAAGCATCAGTGGAAGTTACAAAATCATTTTCGTATTGAGTATACAAACGAAATAGTTTGGCAAAAACACTGTCACTGTTAAAATGTAGTATACACTGAAACTGTAAGACGTAATTACCGCTATTGGTTCAAAACGAATGTAATAATAACATGCAGATTTATAAACTTTTGTGCGATGCTAAGAGAATACAGAATACACAAATTGCCTATCAACCATAAAATAAACTATTGGAACAGTTGCGGGTACTAACTGAGGGTTACATAATAATTGATTCGAAAAACTGTGAAATAATAAAACACATTTTATTTGTTTTGCATTAAGATTAATTTGTAATTGCGAATAATGTATATAACTCTTATGTCAAAAAATAATTCGAGTAAAATGAATAAAATTGCATAAAAGTATTAGTAGCATAAATGTAATACAAAAGTTGTTCGTGAAATTTAATAATTTAGATAACAGAATTGAAGTACTTAGTTGAAACATATTTAATTATTTCTTAACCCTGCTACGTCCTTTGGTCCTTTTTCGACCCAACGCGTTCCTCTTCCTTCAAGAACTTTTAGTGTTTCCAAAAAACGCAGATTGAAATGGTTATGATTATTCTTGTTTCTGTTACCTTCCCGGTACATTCCCGGTACACCCTAAGGCCATAAAGGCCCATTGTCCTGGTCAAAAGTTATCCTAGTAACGAAAATAGTTATACGTATATGTATGGATAAGGTCTTTGGGTCTTCCTTGAGCCTAAGTAAATGAAAAACAAATTAAATAATGTAAACCGGCGATCAAAGTGAAATATTTTAAAACCGTGACTGATATTAAAGTCAAAAGAAAAGATAAATAATATAGAGTATTAGTTTCAAATTTGATGTCTCAGATGATCATGTATCGTCAGTGTAATACCAGCAGTATGGACGACAAAATAGGGACAAGTAACACCTCAAATATTCTTCTCGCCGCAATGCCGTGTATTGTTTTTTTGCAATAAACAACATTACAAAAGATACAAAAATATATTTCTATACTTTTAGTTAGACCATCAAATTAAAAATACGAATTTCGCATATCCAGATCTATTTGGACCCAAGTATGTACTTTAAGTGTACAATTAAATCGAAAATCGTAGCAGGGTTAAATATCTAACAATTTTCATTTATACTTTTTTATAATCTGTTACCAAACTTTCTGATATTATTAATTTCATTAGAAAAACTTTCATATCCAAATGAAAGACCAGTAAAGTATGTTAAATATGATAAAAGCTACTGGAAATACAATTCTGCTGCGTCTATCAATCCACTGGGCAATTTCTTGCGGCGTCATTGTTGTAAAATTATGTAATTGTGCAAGGGTTGCTCTTCTTGCAAAAGGTTTTGGCGGTGGTGTGCTATTAATAGTCATGATACTTCCTATAGAACATTCTTGGTCTTTGTCTTCTTCAATTTTAACGGCAGGTATGTTGAGAGTACTTGGAAAACTCTGCAAACGAACCGTGTGTATTAGAAAAAAAAAATTAATAATTTGTTTTGTACAGTATAGAATAGTGTATCATGTATGCTTTTTTACGAGACATTGTTTGGAGTCTATTCAATTTATCTGGAAAAAATAATGTATCTTACAAAGAATTAAATTGATAAAATATCGTAGTTATAGCTTAACCCAATGGTTGCCCTCACACTCTTAAATAACTCATAAGTAAAATATCAATTAAAGTAATGGTATTTCGACATAATTACCTTAATACTTTTTTATAGCGGATAAATAGCTGCATTGACTAACGTATTAAAAATTATATGATCCTATTAAAAAAACATATGTCACCTTAATATGACCTCTACGCGTTCATCTATAGAAAAACTAATTGCACCAAATTATAAAAGAGATTTCGATACTTTCGAAACATTTTCTGGACATTTTAAATATTTCTTTTGTTCCTCTTTAATATATGTATACATTTGTAAATAAATATTCTTAGTACATGGTGTCGAAATCTTGCTTTCAAGATCACTTAAAAAAATAATAGGAAAGTAAATTTCATTGAAACACTATTTTCATATTAAACAACTTTTGCAATAACATTTTCATATGTTCCATCTTTTTTGAAAAATACCATAGTTTCTTGTTAAATCGAGCACATTGTATGTATGTATTTATAAGTATATACTTACATGTACAGTAAGATAATTCTGACTTGTATAATCTTGCTCACAGCTGTTTGCATTATCAAGTGATGACCAAGATCGCGATCGTTCCAAACTTGTAGTATTTTTTTGAAATTGTTTCCGTGCCAGCTTTGGTGTCAATGTTGACTTCAATATGTATTTGCTGTTTACTTTTTTCAACGGGACATTTTTCCTGGACAAGTACAGTAAATTAATAATCACTTTAACGAGAATAGCATACAAATTCGTATTCTAAATTAACACGTTCATACTTTCGTCGATATATTGTATTAACGAACGCAAATTCAACCATTGCCGCAAATAAGAATATAGTGCAACCTAAGAACCATATTTCGCTGGCTTTTATATACGAAACTTTTGGTAGAGAGTTTTCCACTTTGGATGCGAGGGTCATGAATGTTAAAATAGTGTTTGTCCCTACGCATAGAAATCTTATTGTAATTAATCCTTAAAATTTATAGCATTAATGATTATCAAAGACATAAATTTCTGAGATATATCACCTAAAACTATTCGCGGCGGGCTTGCATCCATATGCAACCAAAAGGACACCCAAGATATAACTACTATCAATATAGATGGTATATAGTAGTCCATCATAAAAAATCCCATTTCTCGTGCCAATTTAAACGTTATGCTAATCAAACTGAAGTTACCAGCTGCAAATATATGTGGTAATTAATTAAAATAATCTTACTTATTGTTTGTCGTATACAACACTATACATGCCAAAGTGACCGTAATGTTGTTGCGCCGCGGTATAAATTACTTCCGTTGTATTAACCCATTTGTCTACAAGCTTGTATTCAGTTAAATGTAATTCGTCTGCAAGTACGATCGGCTCCTCGTCCCAATATAATACCATGTCAAGCACACTGTACGTCCCTGTAGGTAAAAATTTGATTCATTCCAAGGAGCACAGTAGAATTACGATAGCTGACATTGTAGTAATACAACAACAATGACATCCTACAGCTTTCAAAAATAAGTGGACATTCTTGTACATCAAATGGAAACTTCTCCAAACGAAGCCCACAGTTAAGAGTAGCTTGCAACCTATAACAGTTCACATGCTACTTTTATTATATAGATGGGTTAAATAACATTTTATAAACATTTATAAACATTTTATATTAATATCTTTACTATAATTAAAGGCAAGCTTATGAAAAATGTAATGCCACTATAGTGTCGTGCTGCGGGACTACTTATAATAATATTCCAAATTTTAGTCACTGTAATAGTATTTTTCTTCTCTCGATAGAATATTAGTATTAGTATAACTAAATTAAGTAATTTAGTCTAATTGATGTGTCCATGTAAATAAAAATATAAAGATTCTGATACATATTATAAGTAGTCGTAATGTATAAAACATTTATTTCAAATAATATGCTCGATGTAGGCAACGTAAAAACGATGAAAAATTAAAAATCGATGAACTATGATTACACTGTTCGACAAATTTCAACTTTTTTTTTATTTTGTAACCTTCAATAGGCGTTTCTTATAGACGTTAACGCGCTGAATACGAATCTGAAATCCGTTTTTCTCCAGAACTTACCATGTTTGAAAAAATCAATTTTGAAAAAAATCGCAAATTTTCAACTTTGAAAGTGTTTTGTGTTTTTCCGGTAATAGTTATTGAGTCCCGCTTGGTTCCAAATGATTCTTTGGAGTTTCACGAATAAAATGATATAAATAGTTGTTTGATTATAAACATTTAAATATGTTTAAATAATGATCAAAGTGAAAAGGACACCGAAAACGCACCCATTTTGGCCGATATTTTTCAATTTGTTTCAAAAACTGAGGGTCTAGGAGAAAATTTGACTATGCCACGCGATAGAACATACATTTCTGCTAAGAAAAGCATCAACGGAAGTTGCAAAATCATTTTCGTTTTTAATACCGAAGCGAAATAGTTTGGCAAAACACGCGGCGGCAACAGTGACACTCAGCAGAAGTACTACGCGTCTAGTGATTCCGGTACGCCGAGCGATAAGCGGGGAGCCGCTGTCATAGAGCACCACTGCCGCCGCCTCGTGTTTTGCCAAACTGTTTCGCTTTGATATTGAAAATAAGAATAATTTTGTAACTTCCGTTGAGGCTTTCCTTAGCAGAAATGTCTGTTCTATCGCGTGGCATAGTCAGATTTTCTCCTAGACCCTCAGTTTTTGAAACAAATTGAAAAATATCGGCCAAAATGGGTGCGTTTTCGGTGTCCTTTTCACTTTGATCATTATTTAAACATATTTGAATGTTTATAATCAAACAACTATTTATATCATTTTATTCGTGAAACTCGAAAGAATCATTTGACACCAAGCGGAACTGAATAACTATTACCGGAAAAGCACACAACACTTTCAAAGTTGCAAATTTGCGATTATTTTCAAAATTGATTTTTTCAAATATGGTACGTTCTGGAGAAAAACGGATTTAAGATTCGTATTCAGCGCGTTAAAGTCTATAAGAAACGCCTATTGAAGGTTACAAAATCAGACCCGTGTTGAACAGTGTTATAGCTCAGTTGAAGTGATGAATAAACTATATGTATACATAGTTTGTATACGGAGTGTGCTTCAGTTCTGTGACCAGCTACAGTAAAGATTCGCTGAATGTTCGAAATTAAGGTCCTACCTTAGGCTACTATTTTACAGGGACCACATTATTGTTCCGGCATCGATGATCGTAGAAAAGAACAATTGAAAGAGATGAAAAGAGCCAAAACTAATGCAACGATGACATTTTTTCGTTTTTACTCATTTTGTTATGCAATTTGTATTAAAATATCGGTGAGTTGTTTTGTGATAAAATGTTTTGTGACAAAAACCACTCGTTTTTGTATTTATCAACTGCAAATATGATCCAAATTGTAAATACAGTTTGCAGATATGCGGCGCGTATTTCATGGGAATTCGCGGTTTCCCGTTGTACACACATACGTATTGCCGAAAATTGTCAGATAGCGAAGATAATTCTGATGAAAAAATGTAAAAAGAATGCTATTTTTCAATCAGATTAAAGGAATCAAGTTTTAAAACAAACTTATTTCAAGTTTTATATCTATTTATTTCAGACTTTCGGAGGACTTTTTGTAAACTTTTTAATGCGATTTTAGGTTTATTGTAGGTCATTGCTTTGGTTTCATGCGGTTTAGAACATTATGAAACGTATGGCTACCTTTCCAACGTAAGTTATGTCTTTTTTGTGTGATTTTTTATATACGGTTTTCCGTGGAAAGTATTTACCGCATGAATTGTTGCCTCATTTTAATCACTAAAATCTCACTAATATTTTAATCAGATTTTTATAACAAACTAAGTAAAAGTACATTTACATCGTTGTATTAATGTTGCGTTACCGATGCGAAAACTTGTAATCTTTTTATGGCGATCACGGCCATCAGCCGTCGGCTCGTGAAAGCGTGTTATGTTATATTGCTGGTTCCACTGACACCAAGGACGAACCCCTACCGTGCAGTGGAGGGGATGCAACACGAGCATTCATCGTACAGATCTTCCCGAGCATACAACGAAGCTTTACTGTAGACTGTTTTTGCTAATACTGGAACAAGAAAAGCTATTATTATTTCAATTATTAAATGTATTATTTTTGTCACAATTGGCAATTATAGGTTTCGTACGCCATTTGGTTTACGCAGCGGCAGACTAGATAGAATCTACACCCTCTTAGTGCATTAGTATCTGGGGACAAAACAAGGCCAATATTATAATTTGTTTCAATTTTCATTATTCAAGTTTCATTATTTTCCCATATATTTGTTTTTAGATAATTTAGCAAAAATTGATTTTAATATTATATCATCTAAATGTAAAGAAAAATTCGAATATAGTTTGTGCAATAGCATTAATAACACACGGTGATGTTATTGGAGCATTCATGTTATGTATAGTGTTTATCATTCGGTCCAAAATTACTAAGCTTTGTTGCATTAATAGAATGTTAATACAACGTTGAGTTCTCTTCTATGTTTATTAAAGTGACCTGGTTGTATGGTCATGATGCATATTGTTTTGATGAAATTTTGGTGAGCATAGCTTCCAGAATTCTTCGTGAATTGATATGAATTTGTTAGGATCGTCACGCTACCGCACTGCCGTTGTTTGTGGCATAAATGCCAGGCGCACTGATTAACGGGGCTTTTTGTTTTGAGTGTTTTACATTGACATACTCAAACAAACCGCTTTAAGGAAACACGTCATAGTCATAAGCAACCATCCAGTACGGATTAGTATTTCAAACTATTACTCATAACTGTCTCCGTGTTTTAATCTGAACACCTCAACAAAATGCTTCAGAATTGAATAAGCTTGTCTTTCAAATAACTTAGCTCAAAAATTTCAATAATATATTGCTGGTGTTATCAGCCAAATTGTATGTTAATCATAATAATACTCCGGATGCGACACCTTAAGTTTCTAACACACTATTTCATTTTGAACATAACGCCTTTGCATATCTATATGTATAAACACTTCATTACTGTAATGCAGATTTTAATACCTACAATAGATATATACTCGCAGGGGAAATTGTTGAATTAAAACTTTAAAGTTGAAGGATAATAAATGTATAAGGATAACACGATGTTAACAATAGAAAAGAGTACGCAGAAATTCGAAAAAAGATTATATAAATATTGTCGAAACTGCAGCATACATATGTGGTGATATATGCAAGTATGTATTTACTTCAAAATATCGGTATCACCAAAGATAGTAAGTAAGAAATGAACATTCTACCGAGTTTAAATTCATATTAGTCATCGCGAGATATGCCGTCAACAAGAAATAGCACACTGGTTCATTCTTTCGCGTCAAAATTAATCTTTATATTATTTTAACTTTCAATCGCACCGGTGCCCTACCTATTATATTTGAAATAGAAGAAATCGGAATAAACAATAATACTTTGATCTAACAAATATAATAATTGCCACTAAATCCGCTTTTCGTAATCAACGCTGTAAGAATAAAAAGTCGCAATGGACGGTAGATGCAGAAAACAATATCGCTTGCAAGTACGTCACTTTTTTTTTTAAACTACACCTCATGGTTTTCAAACATTTAAACTGGTCTAATAGACCTACCATTAGTTTAAATCTAATCTTGAATATTTACTACGGGAAATTAAATACTAGTGCCCAGTCAAGGGCGTCCATAAATTTCATATGATTTCTTGGTTGTACTGAGCATAGTTTACTTTTATTTGTTTTGTATAAAATGTTGCACCGATTTGGATAATATTTTCTCTATTAGAAGATACTGAAGATTTTACCAATAGCAATTTTTATATCCTAGCATATCATATTTAACATTGTTTAAATAACGAAACATCGAATCTATGTGGTAAAAAGCATGTTGCATCTCACCGACAAATGAATGAAGCTCAATGATAATACCAGAATTGTTGCACTGTTTTTACAACGTATAAGGAATGTAGCACGAGTTTGATCCAACATAAAGTCCGTATGAACTTTATTCGGGAACTAATGGTTAGTCGATATCGTACTGTATGGTCTATTACAGAATCTACCATTTTCACATGTATGAAAATTTCATATTATAATATTTGATTTACAAACCTAGTATTTAGAATGACCATGCCTGATGGATCTATAGAGACTAGTATGTCTTGAACACTTTTTCCCATTATAGCAGAGTTCGGTTCATTAGAAACGTATACACTAGGAGTCCAAATTAACTCGCGAACAAATTGTCCGCCATATATTCGACTTAAATGCGGTGCCAATTTTGAAAACTCCAATCTTTTATCCAAATATCTAAATTGTAACATGATGTGTACATCGAATTGCTGGAAAAGGATTTTCCGATGTATTTATGAACAGGGTAAGATGCTAACTCGTTGCTAAAATTCATGCAAGACATAAAAGTACAATTATATTAAAAATTACCAGAGTTTTTGCCATATTCGATTTAATTGTGTAAATATAAGCCCTCGTGTATACATTAACTGGGTCGGTAGAATTCATTTCTCCTGGCGGTCTGGTCAATTTGTCGTAACGACAATCGTTTGTTAATTCTTGCAAAAATTCAGTCTGCGTCATAGAACTGCTGCTACCTAACATGGGGCAACTTCCCAATCTGTAAAACACGTAATATGTATGCATGTAGATTACTTTATAAGCGCAGATACGTAAATTTCAGAGTCTTTGTAATATTGCTTAAACATAAGTAACAAATTCCCTCGGAAAGTGTCCAGCAAAGAATGAAAAGCAATGTATTGTATTTCTAAATACGCTGTGCAAAAAGGTGGTGTTCGTTTGAAAGCAGGTCCTTGAATTCAAATTCCTAGCAGCAGTAAGCAGTAAAGAATAGTTCATTGTTGCTTTGTACCGATGTCGGTGACATAATATAATGCACGTGACTGTACATAATAACAGGAATATTTTGCTAGCTTTGGGTAATTGTAAAAAGCGTGATAACGTTAAAGTAATTGATCGCGAACACAAGATTCTGCTTCAAATAAGCATTACATTTTAGTTTGTAATGTTCAAGCAACATGTTGTAGCTGAATAGAGATATAACATGGTGGTAAAGTAAACCAAGTGAAAAGTGCACGTGTTTCGCCCGCGGAAGCAAGCAACTATGCAGTACCGCACGATGCCTATTCAAAATTGGTTATTCCGTTGCAATGTATGAAAAAATTTGGTTATTTTCGAATAATAAATGAACTACACGCGTAACTGTAAATTGGCTATCAGTATTTTCAGTTGGTTCAAGATCATGCTATATATCAGGATCGGCTACAAAATTAATTTATGTTATAGTAAAATATAAGTAAGACTAATGTAGCGTTTATATTCTAGTAGTAAAGTTGAACTAATAGAGCGTAATATGCGTAAGACATATTCGCCCTACAAAATGTATTATTTAATTTATATACTCCTTTATTTTATCATGGAATAATTATTAATATTGCAGAATGTAAAAGAGATTTTTAATTTTCCAACCCAAGCAATACATACTCAGTACTTTAATCAGGACTTTATTACTAATTTGTACATAAGATCTTATCTACTTACAGAGGCACATTAATTTATAGCATCAAACATTCAACTGTTTATGTAAGTTATCAATATTTTTCTTCATGGAACTGCGTATGAGAATGCAGAATAGAATTTTATCATTTAGTTGCAAATTGCACATTATTCCTTTTATCGAACCGTTACCTTTTCAATTGTACAATTTAATGAATTTCATTCTTTATTATTATTCAAATATTGTTTTATTTATTCGATATGTATATCGATTTTAACTTTGATGTTCTTGTTACCCACAACCAACGAATTAATTATGTATGTAACGATTAAAGTATAATGCAATAATGTAGACTAATTGTAGATAAAATTGGGAAAATTTTGCGTAGTAATGTTTACACAAGTGTTTCTAATATATTCGTTTCGTGATAGATAATATGCACAGATATAATTTAGGAAGTGTTTGATTGAAATTATAATACTAGTTTTATTTTTATTATATTTATTAATTTTTTACTAGAAATATATTCAAAACTAAAAGTATTTTCTGTACTGTTTTGTATTCTAAGTACTATTTAAATGTGTCCCCTGTTTATTATACATAAATAATATTCATCGAATATATACACATAATAACTATATTATTTCGTGCAAATTATAAAATACAATTTTATTAGAATGAAGATGACATACAGTTTTATTGAATGTATAACAATCTGCATTTGTTTAATTGTAGGATTGTAAAAACCCAGTTATCATCTATTTCTTCGAATTATTAAAATAATCTTCTGTACATGCAAACACTCGTTATATAATTTTACAAAGTAAAATTTACAAATTTAATAGCGCGTTTAACAGGCCCATAAGACTTTTAGCATGTTGATTGCGGGACAACACAGAGAACAAAGGACATTGAAAATTCCGATCGATATACATATCGATTTCGCAATCAACGTGTTAAACATGTAAGATTTAAAGAAATCTTCATTGGCATTAAATTTAATACATATATAAATTACAAGGGCAGATTTATAATAAATATAAAACTTACATGGCGGAAGCGTTTAAATGTAGCATTTGCAGCAGACACATAAAAATCATGGGAGAATAAATCTTTCTTAATGCCATCTTAATTTCTTGGTGACTTATCTGCCTCACTCGTAAACTCGGACTGATTCTTTCTTGAATATACGAACACGTTCTTGTGCAAATTGTCTGGAAACCAAACATTACCCAACCACTCCTACCACTTGCAATATTCTTTTATAAAGTGAACACTCACGTGCTTGTGTCTGACACCAGGAGGTATTGTTATACGATATGTACCAGGTGTGTCGAAATTATTAGAACAAGTGGAAGTACATAAATATATGTATACAATACTATAAAAACAGTTGACACATGTACAATTTGTCAATATTGTCTTTTATCTTTTGAACCGTAAGTTATAAGTGTTCTGTGATTTTAATTTCGATATGACCTACCTTAGTTTCAAGGGGTTGAAGAAAGATTAGTTTGTGCATACATTCGTGTACAGTACACACGTATACGCATGCAACAGATTATATTGTCCTAAGTAACTATTTAAATTTATAGTTTTTTTATAAGTTGAAAAAGGGAGTAGTAGACTATTTTTTAAAAATGATTAAAAGGTAGTTTCATAAACGTACTCTATTTATTCGGCAAATTACTCTGCCTTCTAATAATACTTTCTAATAATACTTCAAAAATATAACTATTTTCATATAAAGTTTTTGTATTACTTAATAGTCGTGTACATTAGCCTACATTTCGAGAGTAGTAATATTTGTTATCGTAGAAAATATACAATTTTTAGTTCGACTTTCTTTTTTTTACATGTTACGAGTTCTTCACCTTTTGAGTAACTTTATACAATGCGATATGCGATTCAGGTACCATCAAATTTACGCTAGTACTTATAAGTGTATGATAAAAAATTATTCAGTACAGCAACGTATTCTTTATTTGATGGAAAAAACCAATCGTTTGAAATATTTTTTTGCAAGGTGCTAGAATTACTTTAAAATTTTGTGACGGCCAATTATAGTGGACCACTTAGCATAGATAGATAAGTATGTTTATCTTCAGCAACTAATAGGCGTCACTTTTCTAGAGGAAATATTAAAACTTACGAAATTTGTACAATTTATTAATGATACATTTAATTAGTTTCTATGGATGTAATATTTGGTTTCATACGATTAAGAGTATAAGTAAATAGATGTAAACTTTGTAATAGTTTTGTCATTCTTAGGTAATGCCGCTCTGTGTATGGTATCACGGATTCCAGTGTAGAAGTTAATTGTGTTTGCAATTCCAAATGCTCCATCTCAACCATTAAAGCGTTTATAACAACCTATTAATATGAACATTAAAAAAGGAAAGAAGATTATAATTATATACAGGACACGAAAGAATAGCATATTTAATCGCATTTTACAATTTACCTGAGCTACTTGACAGTTTTTACTGTTCACGTTCCATGTAATAGCACATTTAAGTAGCTCTTCCTTGTAAATAGGCTTTAACTCACGAATCGTTTCTTCTAGTTGGAAATTGTTTTTCTTCGAAATGCCTGTCAAAATGAATACAGAAAATAATAATTGAAATTAGACGTAACAAAAATTTTAATATAACTAAATTATTGTTTGACTACCAATTTATATAGGGTGATGATTCTTTGAAGTTTTACGAATAAAATGATATATTTAGTAATTAGATTATAGACATTTAAATGTGTTTAAATAATCATCAACGGGAAAAGGATATCGAAAATACACCCATTTTGGCTGATATCTTTCAATTTATTTCAAAAACTAAGGATCCAGGAGAAAATCTAACTATGCCACGCGATAGAGCAGACCTTTCTGCAAAGGAAAGTATCAACGGAAGTTAGAAAATCATTTTCGTTTTCAATATCAAAGCGATATAGTTTGGTAAAACATGTGGCGGCGTCAGCGGTGCTCTATAACCGCGGCTCCCCCGCTTGTCGCTCAACGTATCGGAATCAGTAGACGCGCAGTACTTCCTCTGAGTGTCACTGTTGCCGTCGCGTGTTTTACCAAACTACTTCGCTTGTATATTGAATATAAAAATGATTTTGTAACTTCCACTGATGCTTTCCTTAGCACAAAGGTCTGCTCTATCGCATAGCATATTTAGATTTTCTCCTGAACCCTTAGTTTTGGAAATAAATTGAAACATATCAGCCAAAATGGGTGTACTTTCGGTGTCATTGTCAATTCGATCATTATTTAAACACATTTAAATGTTTATAATCTAATTACCAATTATATCATTTTGTTCGTGAAACTTCAAAGAATCATTTGGCACCAAAATTATTTGATTAATATATTTTAGTATTTAATATTGCGGCCCGCGTAAAGCAGTAGATTTCAACTGTTTGGCCCACTGCGAGCCAAACGTTTGCTCACCACTGATCTAACGCATACACTAGCCGCGGAAAGGATGTTGACACGCATAAAAATCTTTTGTTTTAGGCATTCCTCAGTTGGAAACAAAACACTTACGGTTTGCAGCCCACAGAATACTTTGTAGCATTTTTTGACATGGTACTGTGGTATTGGTGGACATTTTATATTATACTAGCGGATAGGGCAAGGTTTGTTGGCGCCTTTTAGTTTATAGTACTATCTGGAGGTTTGTCGAGGCAGTTGTATGATAAGCATGTGAATAAAAAGTATTAGTAGAAACGTCGAATGTGGATTGAGTGAATGTTTGTCTCGAAGAAAGAGCGTCTCACTTGGAAGTGTGAAAGATATGTGTTTGGAGCTGAGTACTTGAGAAGATCGTGTGAACGGAGGGTGCATCGATCAAAGGATTCGGGTGGACGTGACCGACCGCCACCAAGGAATGGGTGCGGGGTGTATCCTAAATGAGTGAAAGCAAATGAGAGATAGAATGTAAGAGTACCTAAGAGTGAAAGAATATATAGAGTGGCTGTTGCGGGCGCGAGGCAGAATAGTTTGGGAGGTAGAGCAGAATAGTTTGGAGAGTTGTATTGAGAATACAGAGAAGCGTCAATTTGAAAGTAGTGTCGAGTTTGAGAGTATTGCGATTATAGTGTGAGAGTCATTGTTACGAGAATTGTCGTGTCGACTCCTCTATATTAATAAAGCTATTAATGGTTGAAAGAAACCGAAGTCTCACTACCCCACCCGCCCATCTATTCCAATTTACAAGAAGTTTACTAAAAAAAACTTCTACAGTACAAATAGTAGATGTTCGTTATTCACGTGGAACACAAGTGTTTATCGTTAAAAAGTTATTTAGTACTGCGCGAAAAGTAAGTTCACAGATATTTTCCGTTGTATTTTACTACAATTTGTTCAAGGTTCATGTCTTCAATCATATTTCTCGTAGTTGTTGACATTAATTGTATCGTTTTAAGTTTATATTTTTCAATATTTAAAGAAATATTATTGTAGAAAGTTCGTGAACTTACACCTGCTGATAGATCACAAATATTTAACAGGCGTATAAAAGGAGATACAGATAGAAAAATCGCGTTAGTATTTAACATCTCTGCAGAAGGTTTCATAATGATACTAAATCGTCTGGAAAGTAATGGTACTGCAGAAAATCTTCCAAAATCAGGACGCTCGAGGAAAAACCACAATACGAAAGGATCGCATGATAATAAGAGAGGTGCTTAAAAATCGCTTTGTTCCGTGGAACAATTAAAATCTGAACAGGGTCTTCCTATACAAGAGACACAAGTTCGTACGCGAATAAAAGAAGCAGAATTTGATAGCCGAGTATCAAGGAAGCGATCATTCATTAGTGCTAATGCTAAAAAACGTTTAACATTTGCTAAGCAATTTGTAAATAAAACGACAGAGTTTTGGAAATCCATCATATTTTGTGACGAATCAAAGTTTCAATTTCGTCCGAATAAATGGAAAAAATTAGTTTGAAGAAAAGTTGAGAAGTTATTATTCAATAATTATTTCAACCGTTAAACATGGCAGTGGAGCAGTCTTAATGTGGGACTTGTTTTTCACTGATTGATGTTGGCAATTTACAATTTATAGAAGGCACACTGACAGGAGAGGGATATGTGAATATTTAGCCGCAGAATTTACTGCAATCAGCTGAAGAAATTAACATCCAGAACTCATTCAAAATTGTGCCACTATTCGTGCTTATATGTTTTAATAGTATGAGTTACAATACTTACTTTCTACTATTTTGAGGACTTTATATGGCCGTTGCAACTTTAAAGCTAAGACTAATGCAGAGGATAGTTTATTCGCCTTGAGTAAATTTGCTAATTTCTGCTCTTCTAATATTTGCTGCTCCAATTCCGTTGCCGCTTTCATTTTCCTTTCCTCGGTTATATCTTTCCAAATGACTAGCAACGAATCACTTCCACCACTGATGATAGTTTTTTCATTTCTGTGAACTATAATTAAAATATAGTGGCATACAAATAATCCCATTTAAAGGTGTTATATTAATACCTACCAGCAAGTGCCCATATGCGACTTTCGTGCTGTTCTAAAGTGCATACACATTCTGACGTTTTGATACTCCACAATTTCAAAAGGCCATCTCCACTTGCCGTAATTATTTGCATTCCACGTGACAAAAATTCTGCTCTTAATACCGATGACTCGTGACCTTCTAGTGTCTAATGCAGAAATAGTATTATCATGGACACTTTACGTCTCAATAAATATGGAATCATAACTGAATCACAATATATTTACTTTCAAACAGTGAAGTTCGGTCAAAGACCAAAGTTTTATCGTACAATCGGCTGATGTTGTCAAAAGTACTTGATCTATGGGCGAAAATCGAACACACCATACCCCCCTTCGATGGCCATGAAATACACCAAGTAGTTGAAGATCGTCGGCTGACCACAACTGGAATATTCATTCGATATATCAGGAGTGTTCACTATAATGGTTCGCACGATTTTTCACTCGCACCTTTTTAAATATTCAACCCAAGGTCTTAAGATTTTTAAATAAAACTATATGTGTAGTCTTTTTTACCTCATATTGTAGAGGATGTTATTGCGAATTCAACGTTTTTTTCAATAGTAGTTTTATTCACGCACTACTAAATTTACAGAAAAACATTATTAACCAGAAACGTTCGAAAAATTAACTGAGGCAAAGTTCGACTATTTTTACTGTTGCAAATTTTATATATTGTTTTTATTGATGGTTTAACGTCGCATCAACCACTGGTATGGGTCATGGAACGATGAAGTTTTGGAGCTTTTGCAGCATGAGTTTAAATCTATAGTAGACCTACAGTTTTTTGAGTGGAATCTGAATCTCCGAAACCGCGGTGTAAAGCACATGTATCATGTACAGAGGGGCCGGGTGAAATCGGCAGCGGCGGGACTCGAACCGGAGATTGTTTGATTACGAGTCCAGCCCCTAACTGACAGAGCCACCAAACTTACCCATATGATGAAATTATATACTTCCGTTTAAAAATGGGGGTGACCTCGGGTTTATTACGAAAAAAAAAGTATTTTCAATATATTTTTGATCGTTATATGGTGTGCTCTGAATGCAGATTAATTTTTGTTAATAACATTTTGTGATTACATTGTGGCAAATATCTAAAAAATCATGCGGGCCATTATAGTGAATACCCTGTACGTGCAAATCTCGAAATAGAATGTAAATTAAATAATAGAAGCAATTTGGAGAAAATTTGATATATTATACCTTAGCTGTTTTATCCTGTGATCCAGTAGCAATTAATTTATCGTTTGGTGAAATGGTAACACAATTAATATCTTTTTGGTGCGCTAATGTTGTATGAACTACATTGATGTCATATGTATCTGGAACCATTGGACATGTAAAATAACAGTAAATATCAGGGATAATCAACAATAACATAATAATAAATATTATAAGTACCATTATATTCAATGCTATTTGGTAAATTCCATAACTTAAGACATAAATCTTGACTAACAGTCGCAACCAACTTTGAGGTCGTTGGAGAAATCGCAACAGAACCAACAGGTGCAGTATGTCTCGTTGCAGATGCAATGCATGATATTTTAGCAGATTTTTTGTCCATAAGCCATGCACGTATGCTATTGTCCTATAAAGTGTGGATAATCAGACAAATTTAGATATACAGTATCGAATATGTGTAGCAAAATTTGTATCTTACAACAATGAAGTTTTAATATTTCCTTAATTGCTCTATAGTCAGTTCCAATGTGTTACGAACATTATATTTATAAGTACTTATTAATACAACGTTTTAGTAATATCCATTATACCTTAAACGATATTCTTTGTACTGTAAACAAGTATCCTCCTTTATAATTTATGGAAGATTCATATAAATGATTTACGAAATAAAGGAGTAAAAAGTTTTTTCTAATTTAAAGTCTCAAAGTTTAAAATTCAGTTCGGAGCTTAATTTAAAAAAATTGCTGTTATTGTAGATTCATGTACAGTAATGTTTTTGTCTAATAAAATAAAAAAAACACTTTAATAATGTAATATTGTACATATGTTTAAGATTAATTAACTATTTAATTGATTGAAAGTTTGATTAACTCCCTTAACAATAACTGCCTCTTTACGCTTATGTACCCTCTATGTTAAGCTTTCAAATAAAATTAAGTTATGGTTATTTGTTTAATTGTTATCTGTAATCGTATCTGCAAAGTGCAAAGAACCTCGGTTAAATGGAACTCAGATAACCGAGACTCCACTGTAAATGCAAATTCCCACTGCTTAATTCAAGCGGTGGTAAAAAAAACCACTTCTCACCTATTAATGTGTTATGGGTATACAAAACAGGTAATCGCTAGACAAGTGGCGGTAATTTAGTCAATAGTCAGCGATCAATTTTTTGAGTTACTGTACCTTTAGAAAATAATAGTTACGAAACATACCTTCGCCGAGGATATAAGTAAGTAAGGATTGGCAGGAGTTGTGGCAAGAGACAAAACAATATCTGTATGCCCACACAGTAATTCGCAATTCATTGTGGAAATATCGTACAGTTTTATATCGCAGCTATTGGTAGCAATTGCTATATAGCTTCCATCATCTCCAAGATATACAATATCCAAAATTTCATCACTGTAACCTACTAACTGCAACAATTTCCAATCTTAATTATTCCCAATACACCCAGTAAAGTTCAAATACATTAATACCGTGTAACTCAAACATACTTGTTTCACATACTCGAAAGTTTCTAACGAGTGAATAATTATATTCTGATCAACTGTAACTATAGCAAAGCTGTTACTGATGTCATTGTAAAGCAAATGCGTTATAGATAGATGACCCGCCTCTTTTGCAGCTGATACAATAGAATTTTTTTGTACATACACTTCTTGACCACGTCTCATTTCCCAAATTTTTATGACACCTAAACAAGTTTAAATTACGCGATAAATATTTCATTGATATTTGCAAATTCACATTACTTTAACACGTTGATCGCCGTAAACCGGGCATCTTTCCCACTGGGCCCAAACACTTCTCCGCCGCAGGTTCGCGCACTAACAATATACAAGTGCTTATAAATTCGTTATTTTCAATTTTATATTTCTTTGCCATTCAAAAGAAACAGTTCATAACTTGAAAACTGAAAAATATCTACAAGGAAAAGACAGATACATATTGTCCCAGATGCTCTACAACAATACAACATTTCTTAAATTGCAACAGCAAATATCATAGGAAACTACAGTAATATTACATAATTTGATTAGAAAGAAACTATTTATAACTGTTTGCATGCACATTTATATGTTGTTAGTATTAAATACTCATGTTACCGACCACCCAGATTTGGGTGAAGCGGCGATCAACGTGTTAAAACACAAATAAATTACAGAGCAGGCTAGAACAAAATAATTGTACCGATTGTGAATTCTATGGAATAGTTCAGTATTTATCCTTATTCTTTGCTAAATATTGTAAACAATATAGCAAAAACTTCACGGTACCTTTTTCTCCTGCCGCTGCAACGTGAATTGCTTCTTCACCTTTTTTATGGGGAAGTACAGGTGATGGTACATTTTTAGGTATAAGAAATATACCTTCTATTTCCTCGTAAACTGGTAAAACACGTAATGATGCTCCGGAAGAAATATCCCATAAAATAAGTACTCTATCTCTCCCTGAGCTATACATAAACAACATACGTCGCTCTTTATACAATTTTTGAGTTTTAAAAGATAAATTTAATGTAGTTTCAATATATTACCTAACTAAATAATCCTCTTCTTTGAGAAAAGACAGGGATGTAACTTTACTAAAGTGTCCTGAGAGTGTAACTTTTCTTTGACCAGATTTAATATGCCAGCCATGTATTTTAATATCATCACCAGCAGCAAAAACAAGACCTTTCTCGATGTTGGGATGAAAAACTAGGACACTGAAATTATATTATTGTTCGAAAAATTATCCCCAATTACATTAATTGTATTATTTTATTGTTCTTGAAGTTAGTCCCAACGGTTATCCTCGCACTCCTAAAGAACTATGAATCATTTTTTCATACAGCAAGTAGTTTATGAATAATTTGCATTTATAGATAAGAATGGGACGCTTTGCATATCATTACCTGGCATTCCAATAGTGCTTTAATAAATGGAAGAAAGATTATACTTTATTTTAAGTACCTGACAACTCCTTGTACACCTTTCAGATTATGAGTACAAGCGTGGTCTTGCAAATTCCATAATCTAATAGTACCGTCGCTACCTCCAGAAACCATCAAATTTCTTTCACTGCAATGTGCGATTCGAGCTACAGGGCTCTTGTGTATAGATTTCCACAATTTAAGTAATTTATTATCTGCAATAACCACACTTTGATAAAAGATATTGTATTAAATATACAAGCTGTCCCAGAATAAGTGGGACATGTTTTAGGGATGACTTCAGTACATCAAAACAATGCAAAATATTTGATTTTGTTTTCGAGTTACATATAGCAAATTCTGTATCGCATTAATTCTTTTGCTAGATAGACATAGTATCACTCAATTCCATGGCATTTTAGCCAAATTTCTAAACAATTTCGGAAAAACCAATTTCCAAGGTAATGGATAGGTCGTTGGAGGTCTTATTCCGCTGACCATACTTAACCCTTTAACAGTGCAATAGGAAGGAAGAATCAGGAACGAAAAGGAGTAACTATAATCATGCAGTAAATATTAATCTATAATAAACTGCATATCTTAAACCAGAAGTATCTATGGGAAATAATTGCGACGCGATGACAGTGACGTCGGTTCGGATCCGAGTATCGCTCAGGATAAGTTGTTCGTTAGTCGACGTTCTATCAGAGTCTCGCTCGGGGTGAATTTTTAAAGTGCTAAATCCAATAGATTTTTACTTGTGAACTTATTTGAAATCCATTATGATCTTCATAAAAGAATGGAATAAAATTTCCAACAAATCCATGCAAAAATCTGGACACATGGAGAGAACAAGACAGTCGGTGGTAACACATCCATATCTCTTACGAAGATAAGTACATAGAATTTGTTGAAAATCAAATCTTCTATAACTGGAAAACAAAATAAAACAGGTCATATGTTTATATGAACCGTTTTTCATGGTTTACATGTACTGACGTCACCCTTAAAATAATTCCCACTTATTCTAGGACTTTCTCACATTATTCTGCCCACCTTTATCAGCAAAGCATAGATAACCATGTTGAAATCACTTTTGAAATGGCACTAATTATAAGTACAAACAAAACCCTAATTCAATCTTGTTATAATACAGGAAAGAAATATATTTGAACCAACTACTTGCATGGTAATAGCTAATAGCGAAGGATGTCAAGTTCAATAAATAGACACGAAACTAAGTCTAATCCAACACAAAAAGATGACTTAATTGTACAATATAAAGTATATTGCTAGTAGGTTCGAATATAATAGTTTCAAATGTTTCGTAACCACTTCGAAAAACGAAAACAATACTCTTTGTTATGTTTACTGAGACGTAAGCGATATTTTCGAGTATAATGGAATCCTGGAAGAGTAGATCTGAACCTTTTATGAGTACAGGGACGATCGTCGTCACAATCTACAACCTATGATAGTCTTTGCTATTAACTAACTTCTCAGTTCTCGGCAACCAAGACACGTTAAAATAAATGGCAATGATACAACCAACTATTCACATATCACTTTCACTCAGTAAAAGAGTTGGAATCTTTCTTGCATCAACTACAAGTACGTTTTCGAACCTATAGGTACTCATTGAATCTTTATTACTTTTAAGTAGTATTCGAAACCCATCAAACAAACCTTGGTTATTGCAAATGACTCGTATTGGGAAGTATATATTAAACTTGAGTCTATTCCTGCTATCAGTTTATACTTTGACACCATAGTAGCAACCCTGTACATGTAAGTTTGTTTTATCTAACTAAACTAGTAGCAATGCAAAACTTCGAATAACATGCAAGGGCAATTCTGAAAACAAAACATTAGAATTTTGCAACACTGAATGCACACTATATCCTGCGCCTAGTGCTGTTCCAAAAATGATTTCCATGCTCTTACAAACCTTCATATAAATTAAAACCATTTTTATGCATACTAATAGAAATCAGTATTAATATTATTAAAAGACAACAGGTGGTAGTATACAAAAAACAAGGCTTTTACCTTTCCAATTCCATAGTTTAAAAAGACCACTTTTGTGATGTGTAATGATATTTAAGTCATTATCACTTGCAGTGAATGTGTTAATTGTATCTTCCTCCTCATTGCTATTGCTCTCTCCCAAACATGATATTACTATACCCTTCTTTACAGATAATATACAAACTGAACCATTCTTTTGACAGAATATATATTGTCCATCTGTACTCCACTGTATAACAAAAAATGATTTAACTATTTGGTCAAAAAAATAAAAAAGTTATTTCAAAACCATTTTTACTTAACATACTTGTACATTTCCTCCTGTGTAGAATGCACCATGTTTAGATTCTACCTCGTATCTGGAATCAAAGTTAATAAGCTGCATAATATGCAATTATGTGAATGAATAATCAATGAAACATTAACTTATAACATTTAGAATGTTTCTTCAAAGGAAGATCTACATATAATATATTCTAGGTTTACAATGAAACTAGTACATAAATAGTAATACAGACACGATAACTGGAGGCTCAAGGGGACCGTTAAATTGTACAAATTAGACAGGACTTGCTCATCAAAGCTTTTCAATAAAAGAGGATTAACAGACAAAATCTCAACTTACAGAAACTTTGTACATAGGTTAATATTCAATTTTTGTATCCAACCATTGCTAGCTCTAAAGTTATTACATTCTATTGACTTACAAGGGAAGGACCCCAACTGTCCGACTTCGATTTTCACGAGCTTTTGTAAGATGATAGTATATAGGTTCCTAATGATAGGTGTCAAATATTAGCTTCAGACGCTCAATAGTTTAAAAGATATAAACAATTAAAGGTACGTACCTATTTTTATGACTTGAGTATAAACACATTTAATAGAAACTGTGATGGCGTAGTGTGGTAGTACGGTGACTCGTACCACAAAAGTCCTGGTTTCGATTCCCCCCAAGTACATATTTTTTTTTAAATTCTATTGTGATTGCATCGTAGACGGTGCAGGATTAACTAACTTCTACGCGCCTAGTGATGCATCTGGGACTACCCACGAAAATTTTGGTACATAAACAGTTTGAAAAAGCATAAACATCGTGCGTGAGGCGTTGGGTCAACGCATGAGTGATAAACCAAATATCAATTCTTCTATCTACAGTTCGACGATATCAATTACGAACCGTATCTTCCACGTATAGAAAATACTACATATTAAGAAATATTGTATCGAAATTATTAATAATTGAAAGCAAATTTCAATACTATACTAATAGTATCTTTTTTAAACTATTATCTAAAGAATGAGAACTTTTTATTGTTATTAGTCATTCGTTTTTATTTGTATCGTGTACGATGCAATCACAGTAGAATTAAAAAAAAAATGTACTTGGGGAGAATCGAAACCAGGACTTTCGTGGTACGAGTCACCGTACTACCACACTACGCCATCACAGTTTCTATTAAATGTGTTTATACTCAAGGCATAAAAATAGGTACGTACCTTTAATTGTTTATATCTTTTAAACTATTGAGCGTCTGAAGCTAATATTTGACACCTATCATTAGGAACCTATATACTATCATCTTACAAAAGCTCGTGAAAATCGAAGTCGGACAATTGGGGTCCTTCCCATGTTAGCAAAAGATTCAGCTTTAATTATTTCATTTCATTGTTTTAATTAATATTTTTTGGATTTTACGGATGAAAACTCCCCTCAAACATTAATATTTGTTTTTTTACTTTGTTGAATATCTTCGAAACAAGGATAAATATAAAGATATTGAAAGTTGTCGAACCTTAAAAAAAAACAGTATACAACAAAACTTAATATGCATAATGAATTGATAAAAGGAACTAATTCATTAATTGAGATGAAACAAAATCCAAATGAATATTATACAATAATGAATTCTGTTTTTCATTGATGTTTGGAAATTGACTATTATTAGGTAGCTATAACATTTATTAACAATTTATTCTTCCTTAAACTTATGTATGTTTATGTAAGAACTTTTTTTAATTTCTTCCCATAAAATGTACTGATAAAGTTTGTCTATAGAAAACTTAACACCCTGTATATTCATTCAAAAACTTGTAACATTAAAATAAAAAAATAAAAATGGGAAGTATTCTTTTAATACATTAACAATGGCTAAAATCTTGTGGAAATTATAGCATATGACCGCAACTTCTCAATGACTTAACCCTTTGGTTATTGGCATTCATTCCCAGTTTGTAAACATGAAACATGCATCACCTTTGTATGTAGTACTTGATATTAAATGTTATTTCTTATAATACGATTAGGTTTACTTAATAGATATTTTCTGTCGTTATTATAAAGTTTGAGTTGCTATCACATCAACCACTGTATATTTACAATAAATTGTTATATTTCTATTTAAAAAATGTGTATAATATATTCTTGCATATTTCTATTTTTCGTATAGAAGATAAAAAGAGTATATTAAATTTATGTCAAATTATCTCAATACACAAAGTATTGAGATAAAAGTATGTTTAGAGACAACAGTCTTATTTAATAGTTAATAAAAGTCAATTAAGACACATCATTTCAAAATATCATTCAGTATTACTTACATTTCTTTCAAGGCGACGTGGCTCATTTTTATATTATATTGTCAAAGCTTGATTAGTTTAATAAATATTTGAGGACTGACTTTTTCCATATACAATATTTGTTGGTTATGTTTGGCAAACCTGGCGCACGTGCATAGGGATGGGAACGATGTTTCGATATTTTGAAAAGGTTTTTCCATCGATGTTGATACATCGATAGTATCGAAATCATCGATGCTTTTTTGTAGACTTCCTAATTTAAATCTAAAGGCGGGATTTCTGTTGTAAGCGACTTCAAGTTATGACGTCTAATCATTAACGATTATTTTCCTTTCGTTAGTATACAGTATATAAGAACTTTTTCCCTTTTATTTAAGTCCTTAGTGAAATTCGCTTGCGGTATGGGAGGAAATAAGTCCTCTATATCGTAATTTATACAATCTGCATCAAAAGTTCCTCTCGCATGTTGTCATTTCAATGTTAGCAGAAAGTTTGTCAACAAAATTGTTGACAAAATTGATTGAATAACGACTTTTGAGTTGCGTTATAATTTTTCGAATTAGCCTAGTTTATAATACTCCATTTTAATTCTGCAAATATTTATACATTAGAACCTCGTTTATCCGAATCAACTTATGCTCAGGATCGGTTATCCGAACTCACAGGTAAGCCTCTATTAGATATTCGAAGTACGGTCGAACGTATTCTTATGTCAGTTATACGAAGACGTTTCCTTATGCTGGCGTTTAGAAAGCTGGAGTCAAAACCGCGTCTCTGGACAGCACTCATATTAATCATTCATTCCTGATGTCAACTATTGACTATCGTTTAATATAACTAACTTTAAGAGTCAGTAGCTGTGACCGCTGTTTCTCCCGCGTAATTTACGCGTCGTCGTTTTGTTTACAACTGGCGACTCGAACTCGTTGAACGGATTATAGTTTATCTTACTTTTTTTTGTTCCGGCAATAAGATGTTTATTTTGTACTCTTATCAAAATTGTAGAAGGCGGTTGACCTATACGAGTGTTTGGACAAGAATATTACTATATTTTCGTTCGTTTTGTAATGTTTGTGCAGAAGACTATTTCGCGCGAAGCTAAGCACGTGGACAACGTTATTGGTAAGTGCATTTTGCACACCTGTTTTCCAATAGAATGACAATTTTTATTTCCATATTCTCGTTATTTTATTAGAATACTTATTGTGGCGTATGAAATTTATTTGCAAAGTATTTGATACAAGAACTAACTGCAATGTGTATAAAATTTGTCGATTTACTATCAATTGACAGTGAAAACCGTTCATATCTTTCCTTACTTCATTTAAGTTAAATATATCAAATTTGCTTACGTTAGAAAAGGGAATCTTTTTCCAAACATTCTGCCAGTCCTTTTCCAAATAATTTGGTTAGCAGTCAACCTATTTTACAATGAATTGTGTCAGGTTTTTGTATCACGTGAAAAGGGTATTTAGTATTCAATAACATTTTCAGGCCCGTCTTCATCTTGGTTTAATATATTAATTCTAACTAAATGTATTTTATATTTCATTATGTTTTGTATTGTTTCACAATAGCTTGTACAAACAAGTCATATTATTATGTTATATCAGCCCTATTATTCTAAAAGCTTGATTTGTATTTGTGCATTAGATTAGCATTTTAGATATTTCTATCCTTACGTTTCATTTAACACACATATATTGACTGGTTCAAATGCCCTTTTACTATAATTTTTCTACTAACCAATTTTCTTATCTTTTACTTAAACGATGCAATAATATTATTGATCTACGGTTTGCATCTTTTTATTTAATTCCAACAATTCAGTTATCTTTACACAAGAAGTAATAATAGCTTTGAGCACAATTACAAGTATTTCCTAGTTTATAAATTACAACAGCTTATTTTGTTTGTACCCAGATAGCCAAACTTGGTCCAACAGATCGTTGCATACACCTGTTGGCAGGCCATTGAAGCAGAATTCCCACAGATTTAATGCATTGCCTGTTAAATGCAGAAATTGCCGCAGACAGGTGGGTATAATATAACAAAACATGCTAGAGCAGATTAGCGCGACAAACCTAGCAGATCCTGCTTCCGATAAATGGTATTTAAAATCAAACTTTTTCCAAAATACGAGTGTTTAGGAATAAGGAAAACTATATATGTAAACGTGATAGGAACACAGTAGATTTTTTTGTTTTTAAGATTTCATTCATTTTATTTATATTATATTTACATGATAGTTTTTAAATGACAAAATAAAATAATTTATTAATTAATAATAATTTATAAAAATAATTTATTAGTTAATAATAATTTGTTTGTTATGTATACATATATATATGGTCAGGTTGGGTTCACGGTTGGGCCCAGCCTGTTGCAAATTATAAATATTATGCATTATTTATGCATAAGTGAGCCTCCGTGTTGGCGCACTACCTATGTGTTTTTTTTTTTCGTCAGGGAAATCTTGCATAAGACACCCCGGTTTGACAGGGGTAGACCGGGTTAGTGTCGGATTTCTACCGACTAAAACCCTCACGGTGGGCGTCCACAGTGATGTGGATGGGCATGGGGAAGTCAATCTGCATTCGTGTTAACCTATAACAAGATTGAGAAAAAGGTGTATGTTGTATTTCAGTTACGAGGGCGGATTGAAAAGTCTCCGGAATCGCCACCAGGAGTTTCTTTATTTATAGCTGGGTTCATGTTGTTATGTTGATACATCTTTAATAAGCATTCACACCAAATATTAAAACAATTTATAAAATAGTCTAGTTTCTACAAGCATTTGTGTCGCGCTACTTTACGCTTTTTACGAAATGGATAGAATCGAAATTCGAGCGGTTATCAAATTCTTTCATTTGGAGGGAAAAACCGCAACGGAAATGAAACCGAGGTTAGATGCTGTTCTTGGCAATTCATCACCTTCATTTTCCACGGTGAGTTTTTGGATTTCTGAATTCAAGCGTGGTCGCAGTCACACAATTGATGCACCCCGTTCAGGACGCCCAAAAACGGCTACCACGCCAGAAATTGTGGATAAAATCCATGATATGGTTTTGGTAGACCGCCGAATAAAGGTACGGGAAATTGCTGAAGCCGTAAGCATCTCTTATGAACGAGTGGTTCATATTTTACATAACGAATTGGGTCTAAACAAGCTCTCCGCAAGATGGGTGCCGCATTTGCTCAATTCTGAACAAGAGCGCGTTTGAGCCCGAATGTCAGCTGATTCATTAGAGGTTTTTAAAAGTTCGAAATTCTTCCACATCCACCTTATTCCCCTGATTTAGCTCCCTCTGATTTCCACCTGTTCCCGAAGCTCAAAACCTTCCCAGCTGGAAAGAGATATCAGACGAACGAGGAGGCGATTGAGGCTGTAAAGGAATATATTGGTGATCTCGAAGAAAGTCACTTCCAGGTGGGAATAGAAAAACTAGAGAAACGTTGGACCAAGTGTATTGAGCTCCGAGGGGACTATGTTGAAAAATAAAGTATAACTTAGAACAGATTTATTTCGTTTTCATTATCATTCCGGAAACTTTTCAATCCGCCCTCGTATTTACTCAACAAGTGAGTTTATAGCAGTAAATTAAAAAAGCCACGAAGCTATTGGTACATACGTAAGTACATGTGTTTTAATATTCTGCTTATATATGTAATACAAAACTAACCATGTCCTCTACCCATGAATTATGCACCACTTGTTGGAGACGGACACGGGGCCCAATTGATCTAGTTCGCACCCTCTCTTTAGCAGTGCGAAGCGCCACATTTAGGCAATCACCAATGTCTTTTTTTGACGGCTTTTGAAAGCACCTATTTTGGAGTGTATGAAATATAAACAGAACCTATATAGTATGAATACTGAATACCATATAAAGTAATAGTATCACAAATATATGAACAGTGATTCTTACCCTGTATAGCACTGGCAGCTCTCGTTTGGGCTAAACACATTTTGCCTTCTTCTCGGCCCAACCACGAATAAGATGTCACGAGACTGTCAACAAATAGCTCTTTGAACGACAGTATGACCGCTTCCTTGAGAGTAGACCCGCCCAAAAATACCAAATAGTTTATCTGAACAAAGTAGTACTGATTGACAAACATTTATTACATAAAGATGAATAAAATATGACTTCTGTTTCACTTACAACTTCCCTGTAGCCATCTTCATTAATATCTTCAAATTCCTTTACCACAGATGGAGAACAAAATGGCATAAATGCAGGTTTTGCTGATTTTTGAAGCTGTTGTTACTGCTGCACCATCTGCTGTTGCAGTATTTGGTGCAGCATCTGACTGTGCTGTTGCAGCATCTGGGTCTGCTCTTGCAGTATTTGTTGTTGTTGCTGGAACGCTTCCCCCCATGTCCCCAGTCGCTGGTAGTGCAAGTGTTGCACAAGCTGCAGCATCTCTTCCATCCCGTTGCTATAAAGATAAATTATAATTACATATATATTATAACAACAATAATACAATCAATAGTCACTTTTGGTTTTGCTGCATCCTACTGTCTACTACGTTACTGTGCACTGCATTGTTTTGTGCATATGTACTCATTTGTGGCTGGAACAGGTTTGCTGGCTGGAAGCGGTTTGGGTGGTTTGGCACGTATACGTGGAGTGGGTAATTGGTAATTTCTTCTTCACGATGGGCTTCTCTGCCCACGCCCTCCGGGGCGGCCTGCCCCGTACTTCATACTATATAGTATGAATACTGAATGCCATATAAAGTAATAGTATCACAAATATATGAACAGTGATTCTTACCCTGTATAGCACTGGCAGCTCTCGTTTGGGCTAAACACATTTTGCCTTCTTCTCGGCCCAACCACGAATAAGATGTCACGAGACTGTCAACAAATAGCTCTTTGAACGACAGTATGACCGCTTCCTTGAGAGTAGACCCGCCCAAAAATACCAAATAGTTTATCTGAACAAAGTAGTACTGATTGACAAACATTTATTACATAAAGATGAATAAAATATGACTTCTGTTTCACTTACAACTTCCCTGTAGCCATCTTCATTAATATCTTCAAATTCCTTTACCACAGATGGAGAACAAAATGGCATAAATGCAGGTTTTGCTGATTTTTGAAGCTGTTGTTGCTGCTGCACCATCTGCTGTTGCAGTATTTGGTGCAGCATCTGACTATGCTGTTGCAGCATCTGGGTCTGCTCTTGCAGTATTTGTTGTTGTTGCTGGAACGCTTCCCCCCATGTCCCCAGTCGCTGGTAGTGCAAGTGTTGCACAAGCTGCAGCATCTCTTCCATCCCGTTGCTATAAAGATAAATTATAATTACATATATATTATAACAACAATAATACAATCAATAGTCACTTTTGGTTTTGCTGCATCCTACTGTCTACTACGTTACTGTGCACTGCATTGTTTTGTGCATATGTACTCATTTGTGGCTGGAATGTGTTTGCTGGCTGGAAGCGGTTTGGGTGGTTTGGCACGTATACGTGGAGTGGGTAATTGGTAATTTCTTCTTCACGATGGGCTTCTCTGCCCACGCCCTCCGGGGCGGCCTGCAGGATTGTTTGGTCCTGTTCAATGCTTCCGGGTACCACCTTTGTCCGCTTCCGCGGTTCCTTTTCGGGCGACGTGGTCTCGTAACGCGCGGGTTTGCTGATAACTCGCTTTGTCCGGTCCATTGAAGGTTGTATTGAAACAATATTTTCAACAAATTGAGAAATGTTTATCCGTTTGGAGAAGCGCGGAAAATTGTAAGAGGACTTATGGTTTGTAAAGATCCTCCGTTTCCCTTTGGACTGCTCAACTAACGACGTATTTACTCCTCAAGAAATAATAGAGATCTGATCCTGATCGGAGCTTCTTCTTATTTCCATTTCGGCTCTGGTTCTACTTTTCGACTTCCTTCATTCTCCCTCCGATTTTGCTTGGTCCAATGGAGTTGAGCCTTGTCGGTCTTTGGCGCGTGGAGGTGGTAACCCTTCCGTTTTTCGGTAAGGACGATGCGGCGCGCGAAAATGCGAAAACAAATAATAATAAACAAACGCCGCGGACAACGAAGTTTTTGTCCTCCAAGGGCCATCAAGTCCCCACTATCAATTGAACGCGCCCTACATTTTTGGTAAACCAAGGCTCCAACAGGTGCCGATTGTGGTGGTGGTGGTGTTACGGCAGGGTGGCGATTAAATGTTCAAATTGTTCGCCTTGAGCCTCAATACACGCCTCTGCTCGCCGACGTGTGTTTATTGGGATCCTGCGTAATGTCTCTGGTGTAAGCATGGCTAAAGCGCCGTGAATACGAGCCACCAGCTGCTCCCTCGTGTCCACTGGCTGTCGGTACACTACAGCCTGAAAAATGCAGGAAAAGGAAAATGCGTACCTACAGATTTTTAAAGTAAGTGCAGAATAATAATGACACTGAACGTACCTTTAGGTATCCCCAGAAATAAAAATCCAACGGATTCATATCCGGAGACCGTGGGGGCCACGGTACAGAACCGCCGCGACCAATCTCTTCCAATCCGTATCTTTTCGATCGGGTTGAAACGAGCCACTCGAATAAAGGCAATTCGCCAACGAACGGAAGGTTCTTTCACTACGTGTTTGTTCGCCGGGATGCAACTCGCGGAACCGAGCAGCAGCAGCGCGGTCATTGCAACCGCACTGCGCGTATGTGACAAACATATCGTAGTACTCTGAATTGGTTCTAAACATTTTGCTTGGCGGATACCAGACTGACTGCCAGCTTAAGCATTTCCTGTGTTCTAGCTAGGTGGCTCGTTCGTATTGTTTATTTACAACTGCCCGTGTGTTACGACGCGGCATTACCGTTGGCACAACAATGTCGGCTACAGTAACGAACATGTATGTGTGTGTGTGGAAGCGAATGCTTGGCAAATCACGTACACTACGTACAGATTTGTATCGACCGCCGACATGTTCGGATCGAATGAATAGTGAATAAATGTTGATCCGGCCGTGAGATCAACTTTTCATTACACAGTACTGAATTCATTGGTCAGTGAGTGACCAACTTCGTTACACGTAGGAACAATAAATCCTGTCGCACCGTCTCAAAATCTTACATTAGATATTAAAGTGGCCGTGCAATGAAAGTGATAGTGAAGTGAGTTCACCGACCCGGCTGTTGAGCATTGCCTAGGTCAAGATTCGCACAATGTTAAGCAGGTTAATTCGTGGACGAATGGGTAAGTTTTTCATAAGTATTCAAACATTTCATTCCTTTCGGATAACGAATAAAAGTGTCGAACAGGGTTATTAAACGATTTATTAGTTTATTTCTTCCGATTGAATAACCAAAAAATTACACATTATCCTCGCTTAAAGACGATGCAACACGTCGTGCCAGTGCGTTCTTTCGCGACCACGACTGTGCTAGATTAATTAAAAGAATAATTAGTTTATTTTATTGCTTCTGCGTGGTAGAATTCTTCCGTGGCTAGTTATTGGTTGGACGTCTTCTTCTTCTGGAACAGTGTGGATTATTCGAGCGATGTTCAGTTGCGATCGTAGACCACGATTTCCTGGATGTGATCGCCGTGTTCGGAGTGCGTGTCGGAGTGAGAGTTGCGAGGATTTACAGGGTTTTTAATGTCTGGTGGAATGATGACGCCATTACGAGAATTTCTCGTTAAACAAGATATTCGTTTCAATAGATAGAGCCATCGAAATCGACGGCAACAGTTCAGACAAATTATTAAGAATATTACTGTCCCGATAGTGGATAGTGCCATCGTGTACCATTTGGTGTGTCGTACTATAAATGGTTTATTTAATTGGTCGGTAACTATTTTATCGAATACGCTTAATTTCTTATTGGCATATTTTAATTCCGAGAGATCTATGTTGGTTAGCTTAATTGGAGCTAGTTGAACTGGGGTTGTTTTATTGAACTTTCGCGTTGAAAGACAACAATCATCGGTGGTGATGTCGAGTCTAGGAACATAGTGTATTATGTTGCGATTCGTGCTGCTAGTCGTTTCTAACACGAAGAGGTCCGTATATCCTTTACAGGGCGGTTTTAATTGAAGGATCCCAGTCTGGTGTAACGTCACGTCTTCCATGTGATTTAGTTGATCTTTGCAGATAAGCGTCACCGTGATGGGCTTTTGGAATACGTAGATCCATTGGTTATATTTAATGTACTTCCAGGTCTCCATCTCAGCCTTGAAGGTTTCAGTCCTGCAGTCTTCTGGTATCCGGTTGAGTTGTGCGAATAGGAGTTGCGTTTCACACGTGAGTTGATCGGAGTGGTGGGGAGGGGTGCTCGGGCTAGCTACCTGGCCCGGGGCGCTGGAACTCGCGGTAGTGCGTGACGGTGGTGATAACGTGTGATGCTGTGAAAAGCCTGACGCGCTACAGTACGGAATTAAAGATTCAGTTAACCCTCTGCACTCAAGGGCTTTTTCGCTCGGGCGAACTAGCAACTCGAGACGATTTGGACTATATTGGGCAAGTGTTTTACAGGTACTTTAAAATAGTTTTATACTCAAACAAACGTACACAAATAATAAAATTTCAATAATTTATTTATTTGTACGTTTTACAAAACAAAATCTGTTAAATATTACTCTCTGTAATTGGCTTTTGTGTGATATTTTACGAAACAATCCCAGAGATGCATCCTCGGTTTGTCGGGGCACGTATCACAATAATTCGAGGTTTCACGTTTACCGCCCGGCCGCTGTACAAACAGCGATGAAGTAGAATGTTCAACTTCTGCTGAAGAATCCCCTCCTCAGGAATCATGACGAAGACAAGTGTCCTTTGAAGTGAAAAAAAGGCTGTTGCATTAGCAGAATTGCATCCTAATTGGTCATTGGCGAAGTAAGACAACAAATTCTCTGTCGAATAACCGTCAACTGTCAAGGTGGAGGGACCAAGTTAAGGAAGGTGTGCAATGGCTGCAGCATTTCAATTTTTATCGGCAAAATTTTCATTTGTGGCGTCCAAGCATTGGGTTACCTCATTTAAAAGGCAATATAGAATAAGGCAAAGGCACGTGACAAAATATGTAAGTAGCAGGGAATGTTTAAGTTTGGAAAATACCTTAACGTCAGCAGAAGTGTTTGAAAGCCAAACATCAAACATTATTAAAAACTACAACCCAGATTTTGTCATTAATACTGACCAAACAGGATGTGAATACCGTGTGAATATACGCCGGACATTATCGCACCAAGGTGAAAAATCTACTGAAGTACACATTCAAGAAATAAGTAAAGCAACACACTGCACAGTATTCTATAATAGCATCCGGGAAACTGCTACCAAAAGTTTTTTTTATTTCTTCAAGAAAGGAATGGGACGTTTTGACCACAGGTTGCCGTACATCTACGGCAATTATGCACGAAATTCACCAATGTTTATGTAGCTGCCACGAAATCTGGGAAAATGCAAAAGGACACTTATGAATAGTTTTTAAACCACGTCATCCATCCGTACGTGACTAATGTTACATATGGAGAATATTTCCCCAATAGTCGCTCTCACGCGTTTTCGAGCTCGCGTCTACGAAGGGAAGTTTCCTAAAAATCCTTCGTTTATCTCAAATAGATAGGGGGTGTTCTAAGCACATGTGCAACCAGCTGCACTATGATCGAGGTGGGAGTGACCCGACGAAGACTCCCCGAATTCCTTATATGGAAATTCTAATACATTTCCATACATTTTGGGGGTATATAAACCCTTTGGTTCTTACCCTCATCGGTTCAGAGTTACACAGTCACTCGTAGAGTCACGTCGTGTCACGCTCGTACAGATACAGTCAAATCTAGAAGTATTGGGCTTAGTGCACCTTGCGAATCATAGATTGGCCCGTTAACATCCGTTAGTCCGGTCGAAGTTCTTTCGGTATATTCTAAAGCGGCTCTCAGACCCCGCACCGCCAGTGCGTCAACATCGTGCAAATACTTAGGTAACTCACACACTATATACTATTTTATCGCGACAATTACGTTTGTACAAACGACTGATATCAATATATATATATTGTTCACCACTATGAACAATATATCTAGTAGATTCGTTAAACCCATCTTTACTCCGTAATCCTTTATATTAGTAGTAACGTTCCCACAAATACAACTTAACCGCTCGAGTTGTATTGAATATTAATTTAGAGTTACGGGACCAACTAACATTTCCTGCGGCTCCCTGATTTCACATCAGGTTCACTCACGAAAACCTAACCCATCCTACAGCTCCCTGGTTTCGCACCAGGTTCGTCTGTATCCTACGGCCCCCTGATTACGCATCAGGTTCGTCCGTACGTCTACCAATCTCCCAACAGCTCCCCGGCTACGCGCTGGGTTCGTCTGTGAATAAACCAACCTCCTAGCAGCTCCCCGGCTTCGCGCCGGGTTCGTCTGCAACTTCTTTTCCTAGTGGCTCCCCGACTACGCGCCGGGTTCGTCCACGACGTTATCACCCTCCTGCGGCTCCCTGATTTCGCATCAGGTTCGTCCGCGCACCTTACTAACAAATCTAAACCATATTCCTTGGGTAAATACCAACCTCGCCGGTCAGGGCGTAGCCCATAGCCCTGGCTCGTAACATTAATAACCAATTTTTAATGATTATTGATTACTGGGGAGGGCAAACAAACACCGCAATATACGATCAGAAGTTTTTTGACAAAAATAATGCAGCAACACGCAGAATTGAAATTATACCACCGAAATGCACACCAGTCTGCCAACCTTGCGATGTCTACTTCTACCGACAGATAAAAAATTACATAGCACGTTTCCAAAATCATTATGAACATTTCACAACCGGCCACGACATTGCAAAAAGATCAGATTGCATTAAAATTCATGCACTTATACACCAACAACTACGAGCACCAATATATGCAAACATGATTAAATATGCATGGTTTGCATCAAAACTAACTTCGACGAGAGAAATACTTCTTAACGTCAATCAAGTTGCATTTCCAGACGAAGTACAGAAAAACAAGTGTGATTGCAGTAAACAAGGTTTCATTATGTGTTCGTGGTGCCGGAAAGTTTTATGTTTTCACTGTATACGTAGGATTATTTTCCAGGGGAAATTATGATTGGCTTTTTCCTCACAAATTATATTGCTTTATAGCTCAATATCTCTTAACTCTTCCCTCACACGACTCAATATACTTTATCTCAACAATACTTGCGCAACAATTCTCACTCGACTCCGCCTCAATTCTGACTCGCGCACGCATCATTCACTCCATATATTCTTTCAGGCAGTTTTCCTCTCATTCTATTCACCATTCGTTCTCACTCATTAGCACCCACACCGACACACACACTTTTGCCACGTGTCACAGTTCGACCACGGGTCACCATGTGTCGTCGAATCGGTTGAGACTGGATGTTGTTGATAATCGTTTATTCGAAGTTAGCCTTTTGTTACAATAGTTTACAGATCTTATTTTTGGCGATCGCAGGACCAAGATGCGCGGCGAGGGAAAGGAGGCGTTGCCTCTGAAAATCGGTCTGAAACATCACTTAAATCCGAGGCCTGATCTAGACAAACAGTCTCCGAGTCCTCGATTTAGCAAATCGTGATCCGTTGCTTGGGCCACGGCCGCATAAGTAACATGTTGGGTCGGCGCGTGGTTGTTAAAACTACAATTATTATAACAATTTCCCAAGCACGTTCGCATTACGTCTACTATCGCTTTTAAGAGAATTTTAGTCAGGAAGACGAACAATAGGCTAAGGAGAGCTGCATATCCTTCGTACGAAACATACTCAAACATTTTTTCTTTCCAGGTCTTCAGACGCTGGTGATGAATCGCTTTATCGGATATGTTTTCAAGTTCCTCTAGTGTTCGTCCGAGTGATTGTAGTGCTTCGGGATCTACATGTGATTCCGGCATCAGATTTGGGGAAATTTCGCTCTCGGTTATGTTAAGTTCTGGCATTTTGATGCGTGCCATCACTATTTGATACTCATTGACTTTATTGTCATATATGATGTTTGAAGGTTTCAATGTGGCCGAGAGAGAGATTCCGTTGCAATCGGGTGCTAGAGTTAAGATAAAATTATGCTTAACTTCTATGTGCATCGGTTTTCTGTTGGAACAAAGTATATGGAGCGTTTCCGTTTTTGAGGCTATTCCGATCCATTGATTTCCTGATTGGAGTTGTATCCACAAAAATGATTCTTTGATAAACCTTATTCTAATCGGTCGGTAATACCGAGGAGAAGATTGTGTTGGATTTTGCCAAACAATTTTGTCATTTGTGGAACAAATTAACTGTCGAGGTACCGGAGAACTTCGAAATATGTTTGCATCTGAATCCAAAGGTGCGTGTGGAAGCGAGTGCGAACGTCTGAGCTGGCAGAGCTATTCTGCTAACCGAACAAGCAACATGAATCGTACAAACGCAGAATATGTATTACAAAATGTTTAACCGTAGCAAAAGCAATTCGTTTTCAAATACATATCCCCACATTTGAAGTTATCGTGAAGTGAAGTGATCGTGCAAGGATACTAACTCGGCCGTAACATCAGCTGTTGAGCGTTGCCTAGGTCAGGATTCGCACAATGTTAAGCAGGTTAATTCGTGGACGAATGAGTAAGTTTAATTAGCTTTTCCTATGTTAGCGACAGCGTATTTTTAAAGAAAGGAGTAGGATCGGGTGGCGAAGTGCTACGCACCCTATGGATAATTTATGATGGCGACGCGGTCCTACGGGTGGTCGAAGAGTGTTTTGAGAATGTCCTAGGATTGAGTAGGTTATTGCATGCCTTGGAAGTGAATGAATGGAACCAAACATCCTGTCAGTAGGGGGTGGCTGGCGACCACTCTTGGTCTTCCAACTATCGGGTGTCGAGGGATTTTTTTATTAGATAGAAGAGAGAGAGTTTAAATAAGGCAAGAACAAAGTATATGGAGCGTTTCCGTTTTTGAGGCTATTCCGATCCATTGATTTCCTGATTGGAGTTGTATCCAAACGGTATTCTGGCGTTAACGATATTCTGGCGTTTCCCGTTGAGCGCTATGTTCACGTCGCAAATGTCAATTAATGCCATATAATATACTTCCTTAAGAGGTACAGGGAGGTTGTCGACGTGTTCGCGTTCGCGTAATAATTTGAACAGTTGTTGTGGCGGTAGGATGTAGGGTTTGACTATACCATGTTTGGCATCAAACGTCAAGACGTCCTCCTCACCTGTTCGCGTAAAGTGATGATATTCGATACGAGATCCAACACTATTTCGTCGATTTGTATATTTAACATATTTCGTTTGCTTTCGACAGATCTCTCACCTTGTTAAATTGTTCGTCAATTGCTTTTACCTGGTTGTACGTTTTGTTAGAGACGTCAGTGTTGCCCTGTATGGCGTTGAGTATTATGCTGGTTTGGTTGCGTACATAATGTATAATTTGATCGTTATTTGCGTAAAGTTTATCGAGTTCGTCGTTATAGTACTGCGTGTCTGAAGCATCGAGTGTGCCGTAAAGGGTTTTGCTTATAGTTCCCACGAAATCGAAGATTCCACGTTTAACACGCGTAGATTTGCTATCTATTCCTGCAGTATAGAGTGCATTGCGTAGCTCTCCCCGAATGTGACTAAAATCTGCTAATCGTTTCGCGATTCTATTGCTTGAGGCAGTCTTGCCTGGGAAATCATAGCGATCAGACGTGTTTACATACTAGGTGACAAATACTTAGTGTACTCGTGTGTTCGATTTCTCCGTGAGAGTGTGTCTGTGATAGGAACTTGCCGTTGGCAAGCCCATATCGCAAATGGCACAAAATAAAAGCAGCAAATTGCAGTTGAAAATCATCAAGGATAATGAAGGTTTTTCTATCATTAAACCTCAAACGAGCAATAAACCAAATAATCAAATGGATATTGATACCCCGGCAACTAGGAACAGCAGCAGCGATCCAGTAAAGAAACGGAAAGTATGTCCACCTGACAATTTATTAGATGACCTAGGTCCAGAACAAAATAAATGGTTGAATTATATACCGGTTAGCAATACATTTAACGTACTGACGGAATTGGATAGTGAACCTGCAGGAAGTAATCCAACAGCTATAGAAAAAAAACAGCCCAAACCTCCACCGGTATACATCGAAGCTCAAGTTATAGAACCCCTGATGGACTTAATGAAAAACTTAACTAACGATAACTATACCTTAAAACAAATTAAAGATAACCATGTCAAAATTCAAGTAAACACTTCTGAAGCTTATAGGGAACTTACTCTGGCATTGAAACAGAAAAACGCAAACTTCTACACCTATCAACTGAAAAGGGACAAAAGCTACAAGGTAGTACTTAGAGAAATGCATCCTAAAACCAACACCAGCTCAATAACCAATGAACTGGGTAAAATAAACCATCAGGTAAGACAAATTAACAACGTAACTAAACACAACACAAAACAATCTTTGCCGCTATTTTTTATTGAACTAGAGCCTAGGGAAAATAGTAAAGAAATTTACAAAATCGAAAGGCTTTTAAACACTATAATATCCTTTGAACCTCCTAGAAATAAAGGGGATATTCCGCAATGTCTACGTTGCCAAACATACGGCCATACAAAAAATTACTGCAATAGAATACCAATATGTGTTAAATGCGCAGGACGCCACTGGTCTTCCAACTGCCCTATTTCAGGCAAAATAACGGATGTGAAATGCTTCAACTGCCAGGGTAACCACCCAGCTAGTTACAAGGGTTGCTCAGTACGGAAACAGCTACAGCAGAAACTATTTCCTAGATTAAGACCTAAGACAATTATAGAAAATTCAAACACTACAAATCTCAAGATAATTCCAGAAATGACCAATAACACACCCGGAAAAATGCAACACAACACAAAAACTAATAACATGACTTACGCTCAAGCAACTAGATCTCAACAAAAAGATATACCAACCGCTCCTTCCGAAAATCAGAACTCGACATCTGACATCTCAGAAATAAAACAATTATTGGTATCCTCAACAAAAAATATCGAGTTAATAACCAATATGCTTTTACAGCAAACTCAACTGCTAACACAACAATCACAACAAATTAACAAAATGCAAGAGCTTCTTTTTGACGTCCTAAAAAATAATAGTAATTAAAAATGGATAATCTAAAAATAGCAATCTGGAATGCCAACGGGTTATTACAACGAGTGCAAGAGCTGAAAATCTTTCTACATATACATAAAATTGACGCAATACTCATATCAGAAATTCACTTTACAATAAAAAGCTTTATCAAAATTCCATATTATAGCGTATATGATATAAAACATCCATCTGGCAGAGGGCATGGTGGAACAGCGATAATTATTAAAGACGACATCAAACACTTTGCTCATTGCTCAATCGCAGATATACACATACAAGCTACAGCCATTACTATATACACAAAGCATGGCAATATTACACTAGCAGCAATCTATAGCCCCCCAAAACAAAAAATAACTATTCAGCAGTATGAGAGCTTTTTTGACTCATTAGGGAACAAATTTATTGCTGGTGGGGACTACAACGCTAAACATTCTTTATGGGGCTCCAAAACAATCACACCGCGTGGCAAAACTTTAGAACAAGCTATACATAATCTTTCCTTAGATATAATATCAACCGGTGAACCAACGTACTGGCCATCGGCGCAGGAAAAAACTCCAGATTTACTGGATTTCGCAATTATAAAAGGTTTAAACAAACACCATTTTACTGCACAGGCCTGCTTAGATCTCACCTCGGACCACTCTCCGATCCTTATAAATTTTTCATCAAAACCAACTCTCACGACCAAAACTAACTATCTACACAACAATAGTACCAATTGGACCCAATTTAAAGAATATCTCGAAACTAAGATAAATTGCAATATTCCGCTGAAGACACCTGAACAAATTGAATGGTCAGTAATGAATTTCACCGATATAATACAAGAAGCTTGCTGGATAGCCACTAACCAAGAAGGAAACGCTAGAAATTTCCTATCCCTCCCAGCCTATATTTTGCAGAAAATAAAGCTCAAACGAAAATTAAAAAGTAATTGGCAAAAACATAAAACACACCTAAACAAAAGCAGATCAAATGCCATCACTAAAGAAGTGAAACAGTTAATCCAAAATCATTGCAATGCCGAATTTCATAACTTCATAACAAAACTCTCACCCAAAGAGGACATGAACTATTCACTTTGGAAAGCTACCAAAAGGCTAAAAAGGTCAACCATTGTTCTACCTGCTATTAAAAAGAAAGACTGCAGCTGGGCTAAAAGCCCACTCGAAAAAGCAAATGCTTTCGCTGAACACCTCCAAGACACATTTAAACCAAATACAGGCGGTTCTACAACGGTCGCTCCTCACCACACCGTACCGCCCGTAGCTGAGCACCTCTCAACAAATATTGCACCAACCACGTTAAAAGAAGTCAACCAACTTATACAAGAAACACGAGTTAAAAAAACGCCTGATATGATATGATTAGTGGAAGGATCCTCAAGGAGCTTCCACCAAAGGCGATAAGAATGCTCACCATAATTTTCAATGCGGTGTAAAGAATTAAGTATTTCCCTGCTAACTGGAAGGTAGCACAAATCATAATGCTAAGAAAACCAAATAAGGACCCTCACTCACCGTCGTCATATCGGCCAATTTCACTTCTTCCAATAATGTCAAAATTGCTAAAAAAAATAATCTTAAGTAGAATGAAAAAAATAATAAACAAAGAAAAGCTAATCCCGACACATCAATTTGGCTTGAGAAATAAATATGCAACGATTGAACAAGTTCATAGGTTAACCAATCAAATTTATTTAGCGTTCGAGCAAAAGAAGTACTGCACCGCTGTCTTCCTGGACATAGAAAAAGCCTTTGATAAAGTATGGCATGAAGGGCTCCTACATAAAATTGGACAAAACTTCCCTCCATCTTATCACCAGCTTCTGAAATCGTACCTCAAAAACAGAACGTTTTTTGTTAGGATGCAAGATTCGTTTTCAGAAATCTGTAACATCGAAGCAGGTGTTCCGCAAGGCAGTGTCCTGGCACCAATACTATACACGATATTCACCGCAGATATACCAATCACTAACGAAACATCAATATTTACATTTGCAGATGATACTGCAATTATAGCCACGCACTCTGACCCAAAAATCGCACACAACATGTTACAACATCATCTCCAGAGAATTGAACAATGGCTGAGTGACTGGAGAATAAAAGTAAATTCTGCAAAGAGTAACCATATCACATTTACACTTAAAAAAGGTACCCTTCCTCCTGTTACTCTTAACAATGCCAACATACCGCAAACCAAAAAGGTTAAGTACTTAGGCTTACACATGGACGCAAGAATGGCATGGAAACATCACATTAAAGCTAAAATAGAACAAATTCGCATCAAAAGAAAAGAAATGTATTGGTTAACTAGCAGGAATTCCAAGCTCAGCATGAGCAATAAGCTCCTCATTTACAAAACAATAATAAAGCCTATTTGGACCTATGGGATAGCATTATGGGGTACGGCTGCTAAAAGCCATATAGCAAAAATGGAATCGCTACAATCCATCATTCTAAGAACCGTTGTCAACGCGCCCTGGTATATAAGGAACGAGCGGATACGAAGCGATCTTATGATCAAATCAGTGGACGAAGAAATAAAACATCTATGTAACAGATAGATGATAAGGCTTGGAAACCATCCCAGCGACCTAGCAAATAGACTATACGCAGAGACACTTCCTAGAAGACTTCAAAGGAAACATCCAAACGACCTCTTACCTCCAACATAAGGAGCGTGTACATTAGAGTTGTATCCTACTGAGGTTACAACTACGTGTTATTCATTCTAAATACCGCTACAATAATTAACCAAATGTCCCCCCTGGACAAATTGTTAAGCACAGTGGAGTTAATTAAAAAAAAAAAAAAATTGCTTGAGGAACATGTAAACTTGGATCCCCCTACGTTCCGAACGCACAGTCTGAATAGCACGCTTCTGAATAACTCCTCGATAGCTTCTAGATCGGTATGAATATTCTGCGGTTTGGTAGCAACGAATGTATTCCTTTAGGATAATGTGGGACCTTTCGTTTTTTCCATTAGACTGTGGATGGGTATACAGACGTAAGGACATGTCTAGTTTTCATGGTATTACAAAATTCTGTAAATTCCTTTGCGTTATCGGTTAAGATCTCTTTGGGTTTATCGAAAATTCTCAGCCATGAAGCCCAAACAGCTTGTATGATGGCTGCCGTGGATTTATCAATCAACGGTTCGCACATGATATATCTAGTTAGGTAGTCTTGAATAACTAAAATATATTTATTTTTCTCAGTCGTTTCATCTAAGGGTCCTACTATATCGAGGAAAATTTTGTTCGTTGGTTTTGTCTTAATTGGTTTTGTACTAATAAGCAAGTAGTCTTAATTTCGTGTTCCAGAATTGATGATTTTGGGAGAGGGTCACCGGGTAATACAAAATTGTCATGATAGTTCTAGATTAATTCCCATACTTCGTCTCTACCTTCGGTTAGATGTTCTAAACGAGTATTTTCTTTTAGTAAGGTAATTCTTTCGTTTGTTTTATTGTTACTATTGATATGGAAGACTAACTTTTCATCAAAGTTCTCTATTAATTCAATTGCTTTCTGTAAGTGATCGGACAGTATAGGTTGTCCGTTTGCATCGACTTTTGTGATTGCTCCGTTTCCCGTTATGAAACTGACCAATACCGTCTCGTTTTTACAGTTATTATTTGAATTATTGCGACGTTTAATAACGTTGCCGATTTTGAACGAATTACACGATAGAGAAAAATCATGGTTAAATAGAAAGTCCGAACCTAATATGCCGTCTTGGAAAATTGGAGATCTGTCGTCTACTACTTGAAATGGATTACATTTATTTTTAAATGGAATGAAGACCGAGTATAACGTGTCTGTAGTGTTGCTCGTGATACCCCGAGAGTGTCATGGCGCGTCTTTGTGAAGTTTTTTATTTATAATTTGTTTTTCCTTTATTATGGAAATTTCGCTACCTGTGTCGATGAGGAAGGTGGTCGGTCGGAGTCCTGGCAGTTCTAGTTGAACAAACGGGGAGTTCTCCACGCGATGTTCTTCTGGTGCTGTTGGTCTGTTGTTTCCAATGGTGGCTGTCCGTCCGGTGGCGCGGTGTTCAGCGGGGCCCATTGAAAATTTCGCTGCTGTCCGGTTTGTCTTCCTCATTGTTCCTTCCATTGTTTTGTTCTGCACTCCTGCTCTGTGTGTCCACGTCGTTGGCAGTAGGTGCATTCCTTTGCTTTCTATCCTAGGTTCGATTCCTTGTGCGTAGGATGGTGCTGTTCCCTCGGTTTTCTGTGGTCCCTTGGTGGGTTCCACATTTTGGATTGTTGTTGCATGTACTGGAGTTCTGTATCGTACATGCGTGTGGCTTCGAATGCTTGGTTCAGCGTTTCCAATTGTTGGCTGAATAAATATTGTGAGATCTCGGGTCTCACATTGCGTCGGAAACACTGTATGCCTTCTTCGTTGCATATTATTTCTTTAATATCAATGTACGTTTGAAGTCGTCTTTCGGAGTTCACGGCGGTTAGAAGTTCATCTTGTATTTGCGAAAACCGATGCACGAAGTCATTGATAGTTTCTTGTGGTCTTTGTTTGCACGAGTCCCGTTTTGTTTTTAGTGACGTATGGATTGTTTTGCCGTATATGAATCGAATTTTCTCTATTAGTTTAGGGATTGTCGTGATGGTGTCTGGCCGTATCGTCAAAGCTGCGCGTCCTTTTAGTTTTTGTGATATAATAGCGAGTAGTAGTTGTGGATGTTGATTTTGGTTCAACATGGACGCGACTTTGATGACGGTATTGATAAAAATCTCTGTTTGATCCATTGAATTCCGGAATTAGAGGTAAACATTGTTCATATTTCTCTATTCTGTTTAGAGATTGCATTTCCTCGTGTTCGGGAAATGAGTGAGCGTTACTCGACGTTTGTACACTTGGTCTAGTTTCTTCTAATACTTTTAATCTGTCGCGTACTTGTAATAGTTTGTCGGCTAACATATTCATGTCGATTTGAGCACGAGTGGAGCTTTGTGTCATCTATTATGTGCAAACTTCCAACTCCATTTTCACTCATGCATCGCCATATCATAGCAGATCCGCCTCCGTGTTTGACAGTAAGGATTAAATTCCCCGATTTCATTTCTTCTCTTGACTTCTCCATGCCATTCTTCTTCCGTCCGAACCAAATAAGTTAAATTTCGACTCATCGGAAAATATAACTTTATTCCAGAAGTCTTTGGACTTGCTCGCGTACTGCTGTGCGATTTGCAGCCTCTTCATTCTGTTTATTTTACTCACGAACGGTTTTTTCCTCGCTATACGCCCATGCAAACCAGCATTTTTCAAAATATTTCGGATTGTTTCTGGTGTAACTGTCGTTCCTGACGCTTTTTCAACGTCGTGGCTAAATTAGGTGCACCAATATGACTGTTTTTTTGCACTTCACATAGAACTATCCGTTCTTCTCTATCGCTGATTTTCTTTAGTCGGCCGATGCGACGCTTATTCTCCAATGAATCGTCACTTTTATATTTTGTTATTATATGGCGGACGCACGGTGGTCTATTTGGCCCCAAAAAGCTGATAAAAATATTGTAGCGTTGTTTATAGGCTCAAGGTCATAATGTAGTAGTTCGTCGAAATCGTCTTAATATCAGCTCCAATGTTACGAAATTAAAAACAAATTTTAACATTATTTTATAACATTATAACTTAATTTCTTCTAAAAAAAATTATTTTTTAAATTTGACACATTGAAGTTTGTAAATGTTTGAATACCGTTTGCCTTTTGTTTAAAACATTTTTCTTTAAGACTGTTGAAACCCCTTGAAAAATAGGGTCAATAGTAGAGTACTAGTTTGTTATTTTAATGCAGAATATGTGTATTAGGAAATCATTTATTAAGAAAATACCTATTTTCAAACAACTTTTGGGCTATCTTACCTTCAATCTTCATCAAAAGACACATCCATCGATTCTTCTTCGGATGACGATCCCTCTTCTGATTCTTCTTTTGATTCTTCTGTGTTGAAGGGAAGGAACATATCTAACGATTGTTTTGAATATGCCTGTTTTTTCTTTTTGAATTGACCTCATATTTGACAAAAGGGGGTCGGAACTGAGCAAAATTTTATTAATGACATCCATATTGCATAATTCGCGACTACACTTCCTCGCGTGATTTTGTCTGTATATACGAAATATTTGTTTCTGGCTTCTGCAGCCTCTTCTGAAAGTTGCCCAATGAGTAGAATGGCATTTTCAATAACGGGGGGTCCATGAACTAATATCTTGTGCAGTGTTGGACTCATAGGATACCATGGATATAATTGTACATACATTTCTGCAGTATTCTTGGCATATACTGCAAATTTGTTGGTATCAATTTTATGCCCACTTGAGATTATTTCTAATATAATTTTCAATTTATATATTAGTTGTACATCGATTCCTGTTATTGTTGACGATAACCCATGATTCGAAAAAAAATCTTCTACTCGTGTTACCGTCATTTGTATTTCCGAAACCAGGCTTCGGTACGTCAACAATTATACCCATTTTGTTTCTGAACTTACTTGCCACATTTTAACAGACAATTTATATGATAGATGTAGTAGATGTTCAAATATCCTTATTCTGGCGTGGAGGATAGACAAACCAAATTCTATTGATTGTGGACACACTTCTCTTGTTGCTGATAAGTTATTTAATTCTTTGGAGGTAGCTTCACATATGTAGCATCTCATTGTTGATGTCGTATTCGCCTTACGTAACAGCCTTACATATCTTTGCATCGATCATCGTAAATAACATTTTGTGTTTAATAGCTGTGGATCTGTTTTTTTCAATTCTTGTTTCCTTCAATGCATTTATTTTGCTTTGGATATACTGAACTTCTTCATTAGTAACATCAACTGATTCTTTGATAAACCTTATTCTAATCGGTCGGTAATACCGAGGAGAAGATTGTGTTGGATTTTGCCAAACAATTTTGTCATTTGTGGAACAAATTAACTGTCGAGGTACCAGAGAACTTTGAAATATGTTTGCATCTGAATCCAAAGGTGCGTGTGGAAGCGAGTGCGAACGTCTGAGCTGGCAGAGCTATTCTGCTAACCGAACAAGCAACATGAATCGTACAAACGCAGAATATGTATTACAAAATGTTTAACCGTAGCAAAAGCAATTCGTTTTCAAATACATATCCCCACATTTGAAGTTATCGTGAAGTGAAGTGATCGTGCAAGGATACTAACTCGGCCGTAACATCAGCTGTTGAGCGTTGCCTAGGTCAGGATTCGCACAATGTTAAGCAGGTTAATTCGTGGACGAATGAGTAAGTTTAATTAGCTTTTCCTATGTTAGCGACAGCGTATTTTTAAAGAAAGGAGTAGGATCGGGTGGCGAAGTGCTACGCACCCTATGGATAATTTATGATGGCGACGCGGTCCTACGGGTGGTCGAAGAGTGTTTTGAGAATGTCCTAGGATTGAGTAGGTTATTGCATGCCTTGGAAGTGAATGAATGGAACCAAACATCCTGTCAGTAGGGGGTGGCTGGCGACCACTCTTGGTCTTCCAACTATCGGGTGTCGAGGGATTTTTTTATTAGATAGAAGAGAGAGAGTTTAAATAAGGCAAGCGACCCGACGTCGTATTGCTAAAGAATAGAGACTCTGTTCCTGGAGGATCTGGCCACAGAGTGGGGAAGGCTATGCCGTTTGGAAAGAGGACTGTCACGAACGCCATGGCACTTACCCCAGAACCTCGAGCGAATAAGCATACCTTTCTTAAATCTTACTAACGAATAGAAGTAATCTTATTATTTCGGGCAAATAATTCCACATTATTCTTAATTAAGACGATGTAACATTAGCCGCATGCTTCCCTCGGTACCCTCGATGCCCCCATCACGACCGACCGCAGCTGATCGGTTCGCGCCAGCGGACGCCCAGCTCTCATTGGCCTGTGATTTTCGTTAGTAATTCAAAAACGAAACTACAAACAACATTTTGGTCGAGGAAAACGTTGTTCAGAATCACCCCAGCAAAACCCCATTTCCCGATGTTCCCTGGGTTTTGGGCCACCCTGTAGATTCTTTCACTCTTAGGTTCCCTCTCATTCTATTCCTCATTTGCTCTCACTCATTTGGAATACACACTGCAGACATTCCTTGGTGACGCTCCGTTCACACGATCTTTTCATGTACTCAGCTCCAAACATATCTTTTACACCTTGGAATCATTCTAAACAGTCACGCAGTATTTCCAATCCCACAACATCCTATACGATGATGCGATAGAGGAGGGGTTTTTAGTGTGTAGTTGCCGCACAACACCTTAAGCAGCAGAGCCCCACATAATCCGGCGTAGGTCGGGTATGCGTAAATGCATTTTCCCCTCCTCGAAAAAAAAAAAGAAGTGTTTTTCGTAACTATGGGAACTCCCGAAAATGGTGGCCTTCTGCGACGAGGTCATCAGTGAGACCTGTTTTGTGGTCGTCAGACTTTCCAGATGAAGTCTCCCATCCGCCCAGCGATCGCAGTGGAAGATGACGTGGTCTGCGTTATCTACCGGGTATCCGCAGTCCCAGCAGTCTCCACTGGTCGTTCTTCCAATTCTCTTCCTGAAACTGCCAAACGAGCCATGCCCGGTTAGGAGCTGCATCGTATGATGCAGAATGAGGCCGAGGGACTTCTGCTCGAAAGTCTTGACTGTGCCGACCAGCTTCCGGGTCCAGTTGTTTGGGTCAAAACTGTCCCATCTGCCCTGCCACTGGTCGATGGCCTCTTCCCATATCTTCTTCTTAAATCTGTGGAGATGGGTAGACCCTCCTGCGGGGCCTCCTGTTCTCCGTCTGTGGGATGGGTGTTGGTCTTCTCCGTGTAAATTTTCCAGAGGGCATCGGCTTTTATGTGTATCGGCATTCTTCCTGCCAACACACATAAAGCATCATACGCCACTGTACGGTATGCCGTCGTGGTTTTAATCAATGCCGCTCTCTGGTTTCTACGTTTTTTTTTTTTTTTTCTTTTTAACTCCCTCGAACTCTACAATTTGTCCCAGGAGGACATTCGGTAGATTGTTTTAACAAGATAAGTAAATTTAGCCCGTAGATATTTTCTCAGTAGAAAATTTTTTAGTGATCACAACTTAAATCGTGTGTAGAAGATCATTTGGGTGCTTCCTGCGTTGTCTTCTAGGCAGGTTTTCTGAATAGAGCTTCTTTGCTGGTTAGCTTGGATGATTTCCCAGTCTGGATTTGTATCTGTTGCATAGACGGTTTATTTCCTCTTCCACGGAATTGATCTTGAGGTCCTTGCGTATTTGATCATTTCTCACATACCACGGTGCATTAACAAGGATAATAATGTAGGAGCGAATATTGTTGGAGAAGGATTTGTTCTTCGCGCCCTAAGATCGGCGTGAGGGTGGCGTACCGATCGGCAAGCGAACGAAAGAAAAGAAGAACGGTCAGACGAGAATGGTTTGAGAAGCGTGTGTGATCGAGGGAGGATTCTAACATTGTTAATAAATAGCTAGTAATACAAAACAAAGGGGGTTTAATTAATAAATCCCTACAAGTGGGGGCTCGCGCCGAGATTGAATCGACAAGGAGTCGTGCAAGGACGAAGAATTTGTGCGCGGCGATATCGGCTTTATACGACGTAAGACGACGCGTTCTGTATCTGAAGACGTGGGTGCAGACTGCGAAAGACGAGGAGCCGTAGCGAAAACGTGCAGAGACCAAGCAGTGACGACGACGACGTAAAACCACTTCGAGAGACGACAAGAAGGGACGCACGCTTGCACGTGGTCCACAACGACGAGTTTTCGGACGCCATATTGGATTGACAAGTGAACGCGACACGAGCATTCACGATATGTCCAAGGAATATCCAGTTGGAATTTACGAGACGAGGTTGAGGTTAATTCAAGCATGATGGAGTGTTTAAAAGAAAACGCTAGAGTGGAAAAAAACATTACAGTGGCTCTTGTGAAGGTGATTCGAGCGTTTCATCAGTTGGTGTTCGGTGATATCGGCGATCGAAAAAATCGTAGTAGATTGAGAAGCTTGAGGAAGGAGGAAAAATTGCAGGAATACTATTCGATAATGAAAGAGCTGGCAGAGGTACGATTGAGGACGAAGCACTGATAAGGTATGTGATTCGAGGAATTCCAGACGACGAAGTGAACAAGGCAATCCTCTACGGGGCGAGGAAGCTGAGGGACTTCAAGGAGCGTCTACGAGCATACGCAGAGATATGGGACGCAAGTCGGACGCGAGGTTCCAGGAACGTCCGAGGAAGAGTGACGACAACTAAAACGACGCCGCACGAATCATCGAGGAGGTCGGAAACCCGAGTCCAGGTGGTACGATGTTATAACTGTGGTGATCTGGGGCATTCGAGTAATGATTGTCCGTCGAGGAGGTTGGGCCCGAGATGCTTCAACTGTAATCAGTTCGGGCACAGGTCTCTTGAGTGCAATATGAATGCGAGAGGTAGGCAAAAGAACAATGACAATTTGCCGTTCTAGCTGATATTAATGTGTGCGATCAGTCGTCTGTAAGTATAGGAGAGCGGGTGAGTGAAAAGGAGAAAAGCGAGATCAGAAGTCTAATTGTTAACTATACCCCTAACAAATGTAAAACGACCAATGTCGAGATGAATATTGTAGTAAAGTCAGAAGAACCTATCTGTCAGCGTCCGCGACGGTTACCTTCGGTAGAACGCGATATCGTTGATGCACAGGTGCGCGAGTGGCTGAAAGACGGTGTAGTAGAAGCTTGCTCTTCCGAGTATGCCAGCCCAGTAATCGTTGTAGATAAGAAAGAAGCGGGGAAGAAACGTATCTGCATAGATTATCGGAAGTTGAACCGAATAGTGGTAAAGGATCGGTACCCTTTGCCGCTGATAGAAGATCAGTTGGACAGGTTACAAGATGCGAAAGTGTTTAGTACATTAGACTTAAAAAATGGATTCTTTCATGTTAGCGTAGCCAGAGATTCCCGAAAATATACGTCGTTCGTTACACATAGCGGACAATACCAGTTTTTAAAAGTCCCTTTCGGGCTGTGTAACTCTCCGTCTGTCTTCCAGAGATTTGTGAATTGTGTTTTCACAGCGGAAATTAAAGAGGGAATCGTCATTCCTTATTTAGATGATTTGATCATACCTGCGTTAGATATAGAAGAAAATATTAAACGACTAAAACGAGTTTTACGAACTGCGAGCGATTATGGACTTGAAATTAACGTTAAGAAATGCCAGTTTCTGCAAGAATGTGTTGTGTTTCTAGGTTATGTGATAGAAAGAGGCACATTGCATCCGTCTCCCGATAAGTCACGAGCCGTGGCATTTTTTCCGGAGCCGAAATCAGTAAGAGATGTTCAGAGCTTTCTGGGGCTTACGGGCTATTTCCGTAAGTTCATCGCTAATTATGCCAGTATTGCAAAGCCTTTGACTGACCTTTTGCGCAAAGACGAAAACTTTAAGTTTACCGAAAAGGAGCGAAATGCTTTTTGTTTGTTGAAAGACGCCCTAGCTAAAAAACCGGTGTTAAAGATTTACCATCCCGCTCATGAGAGTGAATTGCATACAGACGCTAGTCAATGTGGCTATGGAGCTGTGCTTTTACAGAGGTCGCCGGAAGATCAAAAGCTTCATCCGATATACTATTTAAGCCGTAAAACAAGTGAAGCGGAACGCAAGTATCCGAGTTATGAATTGGAAGCGCTTGCGATCATCACAGCGTTAAAGAAATTTAGAGTCTACCTGTTAGGTATCGAATTTAAGATAGTAACTGATTGCGCTGCTTTTCAGCGAACAATGGATAAAAAAGAATTATCATTGAGGATAGCACGGTGGGCTTTAAGTCTCGAGGACTATAAGTATACGATTGAGCATCGAGCAGGAAACAAGATGCAACACGCACTTAGTAGATACCCTGTTATGTTTGTAACAACCGATGAAGTTACATTGAGAATTAAGAAAGCTCAGCGAAACGACGAGAGAATTGCACCCACAATTAAGATTTTAGAGAGTCAAGCGTATGAGGATCACTTCATAAGGTCAAATCTATTTTATAGATCTCAAAACGGTTTAGATCTTCTAGTAGTTCCCGAGTCAATGCAAAACGAGATTATAAAGTCAATTCATCAAAAGGGTCATTACGTAGTTAGAGTCACTGAGGAATTAGTCAAGCAAAGTTATTTCATACCAAAGTTGAGAGTAAAAGTTGAGCAATGCATCGCGAATTGCATTCCGTGTATTTTAGCAGGTAAGAAAAGTGGGAAACAAGAAGGCTTTCTCCACCCGATTACAAAAGGAGATACGCCTTTTCACACGTACCACATCGACCACATGGGTCCGTTGCCCTCTACCTCTAAGAACTATAAGCACATTCTAGCGATTATCGATAGTTTTAGTAAGTTTGTCTGGCTCTACGCTACGAAGTCCACGGCGACAAAAGAAGTAATTAATAAGTTAGAACTACAAAAGACTTGTTTCGCAATCCAGCCCACATTGTAAGCGACAGAGGGTCTGCGTTTACCTCTTCTGAATTCAAAGAATATTGCAACACCGAAAGTGTAAAGCATGTACTTGTAACTACGGGGTTACCCAGAGCCAACGGCCAAGTCGAAAGATTAAACCGTACAGTTCTGTCCGTTTTAAGTAAGTTAACACTTTATGAACCCGAGAAGTGGTACAAGCATGTTGGCCGGTTACAGCAGATAATAAATTCATCTTATCAGCGGAGTATAGGAACTACTCCTTTCGAATTGCTCTTCGGGGTGAAGCTGCGAAGTAAAGATGATTTGCACCTGAAAGAGTTGTTAGATGAAGAATTGATGATCAATTCCAGAGCGATCGGAACGAACTGCGCCAATCAGCGAAAAAGCAGATTTTAGAGGTTCAAAACGAGAACCGACGTGTATACAGGGTGGCACAGCACTCAGGGAACATCGGGGTATAAGGTGTAGCTGGGGTGATTTTAAACAACTTTTTCCTTGACCCAAATGTTCTGGATAGTAGTGTTTTTGAGTTATTAACGAAAAACACTGGCCAATGATAGCGCCCGCTGGGCACCGGCTGACGCGCGCTCAGGTGCGAACCGATCACCTGCGGTCGGTCGTGATGGGGGTATCGAGGGTACCGAGGGAAGCGTGCGGCAAATGTTACATCGTCTTAGTTAAGAATAATGTGGAATTATTCGTTATTCGTGAATAAGAAATACACTAATAAGTCGTGTAATAACCGTGTTCGATACGTTTATTCATTATCCGAAAGGGATAAAGTGTTTTATTACTTATGAAAAAAATATTTCTTTTATCAGTACGTTTTCAGGTGGATAAATGATGTTTTAAGACAAACGATTTGCATAAATAATGTTAGGAAAAGGTAGTTAAACTTATCCATTCGTTCACGAATTAACCTGCTTAACATTGTGCGAATCCTGACCTAGGCAACGGTCAACAGCTGATAATACGGCCAGCTTAGTATCCCTGCACGATCACTTCACTTCACGATAACTTCACTTGCCACTGTGAAATGTGGAGATATTTAAAAACAATTTATTGCTCCTACGTTTGAACATTTTGTAATATTCTGCGTTTGCACGATTCATGTTGCTCGTTCGGTTAGCAGCATGGCTCTGCCAGCTTAAACGTTCGCACTCGCTTCCACACGCACACGCACACACACCGTCTCCAAATTTAGTGGAAATCGGCGGCAGATACCGATCACACAGGGCAGCATCGGCCCTTATCTTGACTCCGCAGCAGCGCGAGCGTTGGCACTACAATGTTATCCGCATTAAAGAACATGTCGTGTGCGTGTGGAACCAAATGCGAACAGTCTAAGCTGGCAGAGCCATGCTGCTAACCGAACGAGCACCGACCGACCGCAGGTGATCGGTTCGCACTTGAGCGCGCGTCAGCCGATGCCCAGCGGGCGCTATCATTGGTCAGTGTTTTTCGTTAATAACTCAAAAACGCTACTATCCAGAACATTTGGGTCAAGGAAAAAGTTGTTTAGAATCACCCCAGCTACACCCTATACCCCGATGTTCCCTGAGTGTTGTGCCATCCTGTATAATCTCCGTCGACGAAAATCGATTAAATATTGTTTCGATGATCTGGTGGCGATTAAGCGTACCCAACAGGGGCCCGGGTTAAAATTGAGGTCCAAGTTTCTAGGTCCTTGTGTCCACGTCCACGTGCGCCGAGTATCTTAAGCCATGGACTACTGAAGTGGTACTGCCCGAGGCGGACAGCCGTCAGAATCGGCCGAGTGTAGGAGCGAATATTGTTAGAGAAGGATTTGTTCTTCGCGCCCTAAGATCGGCGTGAGGGTGGCGTACCGATCGGCAAGCGAACGAAAGAAAAGAAGAACGGTCAGACGAGAATGGTTTGAGAAGCGTGTGTGATCGAGGGAGGATTCTAACATTGTTAATAAATAGCTAGTAATACAAAACAAAGGGGGTTTAATTAATAAATCCCTACAATAATAAGGATAATGGATCGTAGTGCTTCAAGTTTGGTTATGTGGCTTTTTGCAGCAGTTCCCCAAATTTCTGTACCATATGTCCATATTGGTTTGATTATAGACTTATATATTAATAGTTTATTGTTCATATTTAATCTTGAATTTTTAAGCGGATTTTCTCTATTTTGGTTTTTATATGATGCTTCCGAGTCATTCTTGCGTCTATATGCATGCCTACTTCTGGTTTAGTAGCTAGCCAACATGCTTGCTGAATTGTATCAGTGAGGTTTATTACCGCAATCTCTATTTGTTCAGGTGATTTTAAGGGTATGTTGCAGTTAATATGTTCTTCTAGGTATTCTCTGAATTGGGCTCAATTAGTGGTATTGTTAGAAAGGTGTGATGAAGTGCTTGAGTGCGATGGTTTAAATAGAAGATTAAGTAGAACAGGGGAGTGGTCGGAAGTAAGATCTAAGATGGATTGTATTTTGAATTTATTTTTTGACAGTCCTTTGATTATGGTAAAATCGAGTAAATCTGGAGTTTTTCCCTGGGCAGTAGGCCAGTACGTAGGTTCACCGGTTGAAATCGTATTTAGTGATAATTTACGTATTACTTGTTGCAAGATTTTGCCTCGTGGTGTAACTGTTTTGGAGCCCCAGAAGGTGTGTTTCGCGTTGTAATCTCCGCCGGCAATAAATTTATTCCCTAATGTTTTGAAAAAGTGCTCGTATTGTTGAGCAGATATTTTATGTTTCCGAGGAGAATATACAGCCGCTAATGTTATGTTGCCTTGTGACGTGTTGATAGTTACGGTAGTAGCTTGTGTATGTGTATCTGCGGTTGAGCTATGGAAAAAATGTTTAATATCCTGTCTTATTATTATCGCTGCTCCTCTATGAGCTTTGCCAGATGGGTGCTTAGTATCGTAAATATTGTAAAAAGGGATTTTGATGTGGTTCTTAGTGGTAAGGTGTGTTTCTGAAATAAGTATCGCGTCGGTATTGTTAGTATGTAAAAAGATTTTTAACTCGTGTAATCTTTATTGTAGCCCATTAACGTTCCAAATAACAATTTTCAAGTTGCCCATTTTATTTGTTGTTGTTGTTTAGCATGAGTGATAGAAGTTCTAACATTTGATTTATTTGCTGTAATTGTTGAGTTAAAAGTTGAGTCTGTTGTAGAATCATGCTGATTATTAATTCAGAATTTTTAATTGATGTTATTAGTAGATTTTTTAATTCTGTTAACGTTGAAGTGGAGTTCGTATTTTCGGGCAATGCGGCTGGATCTTTCCTGACTTGAGTTCGAGCTATTTCAGCAAATGTTTTATTGCTAGTTCGTATACTGTTATATACGCCCTCTGGGGCATTATTGTTATGATTGGCATACGTTACGTTAGGCGGATTTAATTTTGGAGTGACTGATTTGCGTCTAAGTTTGGGGAAAAGTTTTTGCTGTAACTGTTTTCTCACTAGGCAACCTTTATAACTTGCCGGGTGGTTTCCCTGGCAGTTTGAACATTTAACATTATTTGTTTTCCCTTCATATGGACAACTCGAGGTCCAATGTTTGTCTGCACATTTCACACATGCTGGAATTCGGTTACAATAATTCTTAGTGTGGCCATATGACTGACAGTGTAAACATTGAGGAATGTCACTTTTTTTTTTGGGAGGTTCGAATGATACTACCATGTTATATAGCCTGTCCATTTTGTATATCTCTTTGTTGTTTACATTGGGTTCGAGTTCTATGAAGAATAGTGGCAACGGCTCCTTTGAAACACTTTTAGTGATATTGTTTATTTGTCTTACCTGGTGGTTGAGTTTTTTTAATTCATCGATTATTATATCTGTATCCATACTAGGATGCATCCCTCTTAGTACTACCTTGTAGCTTCTATCTTTTTTCAGCTGGTATGTGTAGAAATTTGCATTCTTTTCCTTTAAGGCTGAGGTGAGCTTTCTGTAGACGATGACACGAGCTTCAATGTATATTGGAGGAGTTTAGGTGGGGGATTGATGTTTGACGCTGTGTTGTCTTCAGTAGTATCGTCATTTAGATTTTGTAGAAGGTTGAATGGGTTGTTTACGGGCACACTGCTTAACCATTTAACTTGTTGTTCTTCGGAGACCGTTGGACAATTGGTTGGTGAGATTTTTTTACGCTTCTTCGATGATTCGTTAGCTTTTGAGAGGTCAATATCCATTGCCGCTGAAGTTATTTGCGAACTGAGGTTAAACTGTTGATTTTTGATGGTGTAGTTTTCACCATTTTTTGTAAGATTTGACTTTGGGATTCCGTTTTGCATCATAAACGGATCGAACTTGCCGAAACGGTAAGTTTCCTTTTCGTTAACCGCACTAGTAAACGGAGCTATTACCGGAATGTAGGATGTTATTATTACTTCGCGTAAACACGCTATCGCGCAAACACGTCTTATCGCCTCGAGAGCTCGATGGCAACTTTGGCTTCTACGTAGAACAATTGTGTTGAGTCGTCGGGCATTCGCTGCCTGCGCCCATATTGGGGACGCATACAGGACCACCGACTCCCACACGTTGTAGTACAGAGTCCTACATTTCCTAGCTGGGCCCTTGGCATTCGGAAGGAGGGATTTGGTGTTAAAGTCGCCAGCAAGAATTATTCGCCTACCCCCCGAGGTGACGTTTCCCAGAACCTCCTGGAGGTCATCTAGGTATTTCTCGGGTTGTGTGATGTTTGGTGATTAGTAGCCGCTTATGAGGATCGTATCCTCGAGCATTGCTACTGCTATGCCGGGTAGCGGTATGTTGCTAACGAGGCGCGCCATGTTACCTTTGAAGCCTGTTATCCACACGCCTGCGTCCCCGGTGGAGTCATGGCTCCACTCCCTCCTCTGCCTGTGTGGCTCTGAAATGATCACCGCGTCGGCATTTAGATCCGCTGCTTTCTGCACCATGAGTTTCTGCGCGAGCCGGGATGTCTTCATGTTTATTTCGAGGATTCGCAGTGGCTTAGCTGTTGCGATTGGTTGAACCTCGTAGGGACTGCGTGACCTTCAGGTATTGCGGACAGCCAAGTGATGTGGCCACGTGTCGCAGTCTCTTCCCCTCCAGGCCTGGGCCTTCCCCTTCCCTTGCAGGCCAGACTAGTGTGTCCCAGGGCGTGACACCTAAAGTGTCTGACGACCTTCGGAAGTACCTTCGCCGTGGCCATCGTGAACCCGATCCTGAATTTCCGGGTCCCAAAGTCCTTCGTTACGGCCGCGGACGGTATATCGAGGATCACCGTCTGTGTTCCGGTCGGGGTCATCCTTTTTGACCTCAGGTAAAGCTTCTTGTGGTCTAGGCCCAAGGTTTGGGCTGTCACTCCCAGGATATCTGGGGTTTCTGCCGTCGGATCGACGTTCCGAATTGCAATCGTCGGTCTCGCCTGGAGTGGGCCAACCCGCATGGCTTCCGCGAGCGCGTTACTCAGCGTCTCGGCTACCTTTTGGGCCTTAGCAGTTTTGTGCAAATTTATTAAGGCGAGTCTTTCGTACCCCGCTTGATTCAGCGAGGCAGGCTTTTCCCCTTGCAAGGATTTCTTTCACCGGCCCTAGGTAGGAGGAGCCCTCCTTCACCTTGATAAGAAGGGCCTCCAGCTTTACCTTCGGTGGCCTTCTCCTTAACAATTTGGCTGCGGGCATCTGCCTAACCTTAGAGTCTCCAGAGGGTTTCGTCTTCTAGTTTCCCTTGGTGAGGTGAAGCTTTTGTGGGTCCTGGAAAGCACTACCCGAGGGTGGCGGGGGTGTTTCCCCCCTCTTTCTTCTAGTCCTCCTTTGGCGTCGAACCTTCGTAAACTCTGATTCGGTTGGGGTCTCTGGCGGGGGAGCGCTGCTTGCCACTGTTGCATACGTGGGTGGTGCTCCCGGGCGTGGTTTCTTCGAAGTACCCTCCTCTTGAGGAGATCTCAATTTCCTCTTTTGTTGTGGGAGGGAGCGCTGCCTCGCGTCCAGCCTGACTCATCAGGGCTCTATCTCCGCCAGAATCGCCCACAGTTCGTGTTGGAGGACCACGGGCTCTCCTGGATTCAGTCTCGCCCCCTGGGGATTCTCACGCTCGGGGGTACCCCTTTTTGGTGTGCGCGAGGGAGCGGGGGTCAGCTTGTCTTTGGGGTGCTCAGCTCGCGCCTTCCCCCTTGGGTTAGGAAGGAGCGGCGAGGGAGCCATTAGGCCTGGTGGATTACTCTTCTGTTTTGTCTTGGGGAGGAATGGGTTTGGGTCTCCTATTCGTCACAGACGAACTGACGGTGCCTGGGGGAGCTCCATGTCCCACAGGGCCCCCCTATTGGCGGAATGCAGGTTTCCTCCGAGACCTTCCTCGCCCTCGAAGTGTCGCAGAAGCATGGGGAGGACAGTTTGAACTGGACGAACCTGCTGGGGAAACTGAAGAGCCATGCGACTGAAATGCATGGTGCGTACAATGTAATTCTTGATGTCGTTAGACATGAACCAGTGCACAGGACTTGGCGCGCATACAGTCCACTGAGGATGGCGCGCTGATGGCGATAATGGAATTAATAGTGGATAATGTTAAAAAAGCGTCAGTGCTCATGGGCAATGGCATTGCAAACAAGCCAGTTGCGGGCTTGATGGCTATCGATGAGCTGTATGGGGCGGCTGGCAAGACCATCGAGATGTATAAAACTGAGCTCGATGAGGTTAATAAGGACGTTGCGCAATAAAATATGTAAATAAAATAGTGTAGTGCATCAAGAGGAAATTTAAGACCAGCAGTGCCAGTAATTTTTATGGCTTGTGACAATATACTATTGGTACGATGGTGCATTAGATAGGAGGTGAACTGGGTCCTAATGGTAGGGACAGATCAGGGATAGCGAGAATGGTTTCTACCCAATTGCTAGAAGATTTTAGTTTGAGCGGTATTAGGTGATAAATAAAACAATGTCTAATATAATTAGTGCGTAATTGGCATAGTTGTGGTTGATCATTTGGAACACGAAGCGTATTATGATAGTTGGGTTGGATTCGGCTGCTGCCAAGGTGGGTGTAGTCTTCTCCTGTTGAGCAGCGGTGATTAAAAACTGAGAATTACTACAGGAGTACAGTAAAGCTGTACCCGATGGCCGAGGTACTTCCGGCTCCCGGGGTTACAGCGTCCCATGTGTGCATGTGTGCGCCACTTGCTGGGTGGCCTGCCGCGGGTGCACTCGGATGTCCTCGGTGGCGGGCGCTAGCAGGGAGCGACACCATATTAATTTTAGATTCCCAATGAGATTAAAATGAGCAATTTGTTTCTCTAAGTAGCCGATATTAACCAGTTCTGTCTGGCAAGCGTTGTAGAGAGGTAATAAGAGGTACTAATGCTGCATCTGGCTGCTGTTCGAAGCAGGGTCCCATGCTACGATCTGGTACGCGTACCTGTCGGGTGGCGGGCTACGGATGCATTCATGTATCCGGTGGCTGGCGCCGACAGGGGGTGGCACCGCAAAGCTCGCTGGGCTGATTATAGGTACCAGTTCTGTCTGGAGTAAGGTGGGGGAAGACCCCTGTTTAGGAGAAGGTTACGGGACTATAAGGAATAAATGTGCAGGTGAATGAATAGCGTGGCTCTCTGGCGCGGGTCTAGACTCGTGCCGGGAGGCCGCAGCTCTGAGTGATGTGGCGATCCACTAGGGTTTTGGAAAATTTATCTTACAGGAGTTAGAAACTCTGTACCTGACGGACAAATTTCTTCTGTCCGCTGGTATAGCAGAGTTCCATATTTGACCGAGTGCGCCCTCTGCTGGATGGTGGAGGCTTGGTGACTGCGGTATGCGCCGGTTTCCGCTGCTGGTAGAGGGCAGCACTGAACACTGGAGAACGACAAGGGAGATGTTATCCGCATGGACTGGGTGGTAGACCGAGAATGAGAGACTTCGTCTAAATAGGGTCGGGTGGGTATACTGGGTGCTTGTACCCGGTAGGATCCTGAACGAGGACATGTACATTTGTATCTGGGCTGGATATAGGGTTATGGCCATCCAAGCGTGTGAACCTTAGAGCTTGGCAACCCACTATACCTCCTGCGAGGGTCAAGTTGACCGTGCGGAGCTGGGTTGTGAGGGAGGTTGAGGGAACAAAAATAAGGGAGTCAGGATTCAGGATAGGTAAGTTTAACTAGGTTTTCCTAACATTAGTTATGCAAATCGTTTTTCTTAAAACATAATTTATCCGCCTGAAAACGTACTGATAAAAAAAATATTTTTTTGATAAGTACTAATACACTTTATTCCATTCGGATAATGAATAAACGTATCGAACACAGTAATTACGTGACTTATTAGTTTATTTGTTATTCATGAATAACGAATAATTCCACATTATTCTTAGCTAAGACGATGTAAAATTTGCCGCACGCTTCCCTCGGTACCCTCGATGCCTCATAATATTGGTGTCAAAAATAAATAAAGCTTATGCTTACCAATCAGCGTACCTGTATTTATTCCCCTTGGACCCTTATGTCTTGCGAACCTAGTGACACTTGTATTTAGTATAAATAAAGCTCATGTTTACTAATCAGTGTACCATTATTTATATATTTGTTTATTAACCCTTAGGTCCCTTCCTTCTATGAAATTATAGTGAAGTTTATATTTAATGTAAATAAAGCTCTTACCTGCTATCAGCGTACCTTTATTTATTTATTTAATTCCTCTTAAGCCCCTTCTGTCTTTATTTGGTTGTGGGCATAGTGATACTCATCTTTGGCATAAATAAAGCTCATGCTTGCTAATCGGTGTACCTTTATTTCATTTCGGAGGTTATGTGGTGCGTAGCACCGACCTCGAGTATCATCCACATGAGGGTGTGGGGTGGTTATCCTTAGCATGGGGTGTACACGTGGGGGGCGGAAGATGCAGCCGGGCTAGCCGGAGGTATTGGAGTGTGCGTTGCTTCGCTGCAAGCGCAGTTCCTCCTTCTGCATCGTGGGTCGACGTTGACGGGGGAGTTCGGATTGTTCCTCCGTTGGCGAGGTTACCTACGGGGAGCCGTTCCAGGATCATATGAGGTCCTGCCGTCGATTCACTCCTCCCGTATTCAGTTCAGCTTGTATTTATTACGATAATACGAGGGCCTGTCCGATCCGCTGTTATGACAGCGGTTTTGACAGCGGGTACCTTGCCTCGTTTCCGTGCGGGGTCGCTGATGCTATGTGTTGGTAATGGTTGGCTGTTCTTTCCCCGGTAATGGCGGGAGTAATCAGCCGTTGTGCCGTTATCTAGAAGAGGAGATATTGTAATACTTATATCGTAGATTCTCGTGAATTATGCTTGGATTCCTCGCAGTATCTTCACGGGGTAAGTCCATTATAGGTGTGGTAGGCTGTTCCATGAACATCGGTTGTATTACGGAGCGACGAAGGAGTGGTGTTTGGTTTATGCCCCCTTCGTCCTTCTCTTCTTCGTTTCTGTGTGGCACCTATTAGCTGCGGTCGCACCCGAATTCGTTCAGGTGCCTCCCTGGATGCACATGACACTCCTTCCCGGCAGCCTTCCGTAGTTGGTGAGCGCATCATTGCAATCACCCACCGAAGGGGGGGGGGGGGGAAGAAAAAGGCAGCCACCGATTCCGGAGCTGCCGCTCGCCACGCCGCCATAACCGAACTCCATAGTTACGAAATACCCTGTATAGTGCCGAAATGCGTGGAGAAATTTCTATATGAAAATTCTTGGAAATCATGGTCGAGTAACACCCGTTCCTACAATCGCCATCCAGCTGGTCGAGATTATGACCCCCATTACTTGTATATGATAAACGAAGGGATTTTAGGGCGTTTTCCCTTCGCAAACGCGAGCTCGAAAAACGCTATGAGAACGGCGTGTGGGAAATATTCTCCATACGTAACAGTACTATACTTACAATAAATTACTCAACGTTGTATATTTTGACTTGTATCAGAATTTATTTTCATCATATCCTAAGATAAATACACAAATAAATAGAATGAAAGTCTTAAAGAAATACCAGAAACACCGCAAAAGAACAATTGAGTGCCCCCCGTTCAAATTTATCATAGATAATTTTCTCATGACTTCATCATGACAGATTAGAACGCAAATTGTAAAGGTTTAATATCGTTTGGTTACCCTAGAGTTATTCAAATTACAAACAAATGTATATGGATGCGCAAGTAACAGATTATATTCGCACAAAATTTATTCTACAATTTTTTCAACAACAAATTATATGTATATATGTATGCATGCATATACTTATGCACAGAGTGCAGAATTCAATATTCAATTTAATATATGCGTACCCACTGCTATTACTGATACAACAATGTAGTTTAGGAAAAAGTATATAGTGCAATCATGTCTCTGAACTCACTCAAGTTCTGAGATAAATGGCCCACTCTTAATACATACACATATGTATGTGCATACGTACAAACATATTACAGATTATATATAATACTACATATATTATAATATATACAGGTGCAACACGTTTAAAACAAATCATCTAAATAATGACCACTTTTGTAAGCGTAGGGGATGGTTATTCAAGTAAAAGTTGTTTGCTATGGAACACCAAACAGCTGCAATTATTTTCTCCGTTGTGTATTTAAAAATACTTGGAATTTGTCAACAGTTACAGTCATTATATTTGTATGTTCTATGAAAAAATGATTAAACAACTATATTTAAACACCATAAAATTCTATTTACAAAAGAGTACTGTGTTTATATTATATTAGAAAAATTGGCCAACATAGTGTATGCACCATGTACCATTTTTAAGAAAAAGCAATCCTAATTGAAATGTTTCTTACGTACGTTCTGCAATTGACTGAACTTCTTAAATGTTATGTATTAAAACTTCTGAGGAAAGAAACGAATTCGTATCACTTGTTCTCGCAAAATACGCTAAAAAATGAGAAAGGATAATATCCCTGCAGACAATTATCGTTAACTTCAATTATTCTTATCATTGACATTTGTCGATAGAAGCACATCGTTCTGTAGTATTAATCACAATATCAAACAACTTTTATGATTAAGTACGTATGTCCATTTTCAGAAACCATTACAATTCGATGATCTGCTTTAAGTGCTTCATCTGGATGATATAAGTTTTCAATTTCCTACGTCATAATACATTGCATAAATATTTACAGATATAGTATAACCCTTTAATTAGTAAAGCAAATCAATCTTCTAAGATATTTATTTTTCATTGCGAATTACTTAAATTTCAGCCCGTGTAATCATTTGCCGCTTGTTAACATTAGGGTGTTGTAAAATTAATGCGATGTAGTACATGCTGTTAGTTTTACAACTATATATTTGAATAAAAAATAATTTTTTAGTCAGTATGTCTTGTAGGAATACATTAGCATCTTTCATAAGAGTAAGTAAGTAAATAAGTACATTGTGTCTCGCTCTTAGTATTTAATATTAACAATTCTTACATAGAAAGAACTTGTTAACAGTTACAAGCAACATACGGGTCCTATGATACATTTGTGAAATAAGTTCCAGGGATAAATATATTTAAATGCAAAAATGAATTTGTTCTATAAAAGCTAAAATGGGCGTTTCAGGTAGCAATATTATTATTTTCAGCTTGTACTTTATACATGACAACAAGATCGTAAAAATGACTAAAATACCTACTTGAAATGTTATAAATATTTTGTTCATGTAATATGTTATAACAATAACAACACATAAAATGCGAATATTATATATATATATATCTTAGCATATTAATGTACACCACAATATTACTGTTAATGTATTAATAAACGTAATTTGTGTTTATGTTTACTTTTGAATATTCGTCATCCAAACGAAAAAAGAGAACACTATGTGGTAACAAGGGTAGACTATGGAATACATTTTATTTTTTTATTATAACAGCAAATTTGTTGCATAGGATGAATCTACATATCATTACTTGCCAATCAAATGTATACGTTCACTTAACAACAACCTAGCGCTTCTCGAATTTATTCCTAAGTATGTTATACGTAATGAATTTACAAGTTCTTCCAATACAGTAAACTGAGTAAATAATCGAAATAAATACTATTATTGTGCATTAATTTCACATCATCCTAATAAAGACTGGAAGTTCCATTTTGAAGCAAATCTATGCTTCACGTCTATATACATAAATCGCTTCAGAGGATAGAATTCTTATTAAACATAAATATATTTGGGGCAAGATATAGCTGGATTTTGTAACTGTACAAATTAATGATACGTCTGCCCTCCTCGAACCATTGTTATGCTGAATATAATATATAGTAATATTATTAATTAACAGGGAAAATCGTCCTAATAAGTTTAAGCCATGTTTATTTGTACGCAAACGCGTATGGTTTATGTACCTCATGCAGTAACAAAACATAATTTTTATTAGTAAATATTCCTTTTATTTCTGGGAATTTTGAAGAATCCGTCATTGAAATATTCATATATCGAGGTCCTTGTTCATCACTCTTTACGTTAGCTGTACGTAGGAACAGGGTGGATTTGCTCACGGATACTAATATCATTTTTCATTTCTGCATTCCTTAATAAATATTTTTTTCCATATTTAATTGTATATATTCATTTAAACCCTAAAAAAACAGGGATGTCCGGGTTTCTCTCTGATTTATATAATCTTATTTTTCTTTACTCGGATTGATCATTGCCAATAGATACGTTGGTAATTAAATCACTTGGAAATGTTAAAAGGAATATAACGGGGGTTGATCTATTATTACATCAAATCAATAACGTTACAATACGAATCACTTAAAATAATAATCCAAAAATGAGATTGTATAATCTTCAAAAAAAAATGTTCAGGTAATATACTCCTGGAGTAATAATTAATCGAAAAACAGTAATGGATTGATTACATTCAATGATATGACACAAAATACGATTACAGCACTCGAAGACATTTTTTGGTAATGAGCTAATGTCATCTACGTACTATTTGTACGTACAAATACATCAAAATCCACCCCGTGAAAAATTACACAACAAATCTTCTAACTTCTAAACGCGAACCATACTCTCATCTGGCGATGACTACCACTTTGTTGGACTCGGTCCAGTTGTACCAACGTTTGCTCCAATGAAGGGATTTGTTGAGGTGGCTGTATGAAACAAAGAAATTGTACAGTAATTAAATAACACCTGGTGAATATAAAACGTTAAAGTATTACTAATACTATATCATTTATATTGATTATTAACATTATTATGATGTACAAAATAAATATCAAAACAATACTACTTAGAATGCTTACGTGCATTTGTATTGTATCAATTACCTACCGATTACAAGTTTTACGACAGTATAAAATACGTGCGGTTAATATTAAGTAAGAAACTCAATAAAAAGAATGTATATGATATAAAATATATATATTAAATACATTTTAAAAACTGTTTGTAAGTACCATACAAGTTACTTATTTGTAACATGCATACATAAAAATATTAATAATAATAAGAGATACACTGTAACAACCTTAGACCAAAGTTTGAACAATTTCTCAATAAAATAATATACATACAACAAATAAAGTACAGTAGATACGTCTTATTGTATCTTTTCAGGTAAAAAGTACATTCTGTATATTGCACATTGTGTATTTAAGAGTCGCTATTTTTAGTAAATTCTGATTTTATTTTCATTGTTTAATAATAATAATGCAATCACGTAATAAAAATTCAATGAAAAAGATAAGGAAATTTTAAGCGTTTAACATATATAAATAAAGGAACTATAATTTTGAATCATGTGGATGTACATTCCCAAAACTTGAACTGCTAATTTTACAAGGAGAAAGCTTATATTGACTGTGATGTGAAGAGGACGTTTGCAATAAAGTAACAGAATATTATACCTGAAGTATTGTATATATCGTTAATTTTTATACTTGGAAAGTTATAATTAAGAAAACAATTCTCTATATTATTTTCTTATAAATTGGAATTTATATCAGAATATTATTTTAAGGCCAGAGCTACGGTACCAAAACTAATTAGGTAAACGAATGACAGAAGGCACATCAGTGGGAAGACAAATATTAGCAGTCTTAAAATTAAACAAACAACAAGTATTTAAGTGTAATGCTATAATATCAAATATGTGTTGCAATTATTATCGAAATATTTATATTACATTTATAATTATTTTATATATAAATTATAAAAATGTAGAGAACAAAAAATTCGGTCTCAATTAAAAAGTATTTACGGGTTTAATTATTCAATTTTTGTAGTCTATAACTTTTGCTTTAAAAATTTGTCCATATTTTCATAACAGCGGATATATTTGAATGCCCTTATTTAGTTGCACCATCTAAATGAAATTGTCAGCGATAGTTTGAAAATTGATGTATTTACTTTGCCTCTTCGACACAAATCTTTACACTTTCCTGTGTAAGAAACTCATGAAGAAAATATCATTCATCACTATTATAGCACAACACAAATGAGTACTAAAATTATTATCTGGAAGATTGATATTCCCCCAATAAATAAGCTACAGAAATTTGTATTTATATTTATCTAGTTTTATTTCATTATTTCACATGTATTATCGTACGAAATTAATTTATACAGAAAAATTTACTTACGAAATCAGCATCAAAGAATATGTTAAATCCTGCTTACAAAACTGACTTCTCCAACTATTAAGCTATAATAATATGTAATGGGAAAAAATAAAAATACGACATAACAAACAAAAATCAATGTATTTATATAATATAACAACAATAAGCAATGGATTATGAATGTTTTTATTCTTTTCCCTCAAATATTTAGTGGCACCGTTTCGTAAGCAATAAAATCCTTCGCATAGCAAGATTATAATATGACGAAGAAGTTATACTGGTCTTGTGCAACTACATGATCAGGCAATTACGCTAAGCTACAATATTGATTTCATAATAAAGAAAATTATACAGTATTTACAGCGCGACGAACTTGAACATACAACCATTTTTTAATGCACGCGCATACATATGCATACTATTATATTATACATTTTTACATGGCTTTTCATATCGCTAGTGGGCATAGGCATGCATTTCGGAGTAATTGCCATTCATGACTGTGCTGCATCTGATAATTTTAATTATGCATACTTCCATCTATATTTGTCATCGGCCACAGTATTACAAAAAACCCAAATATTTTGAAATTAAAAAAGTAATTTACAGAAGAAAATGTAACGCAGCTGTCTTTCGTGACGCCAAATAAAAATGCATGATATCTGTGCGCAAACTTAATAGTACTTAAATATTTTGTCGTTAGATCTTTAAAACTAGCGCGAAACTGAAACAAAAAATACTGATCAAGCATTCGAAAATAAAAACAGCATATTCTACTTGTCTAAAAGTTTGAATATACAGAGAACTACGTCCGTACTCTAAAATAAGATAAAAATAATTAAGAAGCACAGGCTTGACAAGAATGGTGTTAATGCAATTTTCTATAAGAAAGTTAGACAATATTGCAAATTCATCCTACAATGTTTAAAAATATACCGCGAATAATTTAATTTGTTAATTTTACATATAGAAATTGGTACATACAAACATATGTCCGCCTACAAATAATAACTTTTGCAGTGCACAAAATAAACAGCAGTAGTGGCAGTTAAAAATTTCTGGTCTTGGAATTAATTTACGCGTTCACTTAAAACTAAATATGCAAGGTCTAGATAACATAGATGCCCGACAAATTTCAACCTTTTTTCGATTTTGTAAATTTCAATAGACGTTTCTTATAGATTTGATTCTGCCGAACACGAATATGCAACCCTGTTTTCTCCAGAACGTATAGTTTTTGAAACAATCAATTTAAAAAAAAAATCGCAAATTTTCAACTTTGGAAGTGTTTTGTGGTTTTTACGGTAATACTTATTCAGTTGCTCTTGGTAGGAGATGGTTCCCCCGAGTTTCACGAATAAAATAATAAATAGTTCGTGAAGTAAATTGAAAAATATCATCCAAAGTGGGTGTATTTTCGGTGTCCTTTTCACTTTGATCAATATTGAAACACATTTAAATGTTTATAATCTAATTACTAATTATATCATTTTATTCCTGAAACTCGAGAAAATCAGTTCCTACCAAGAGCAACTGGATAACTAGTTCCGTGAAAACACTTCCAAAGTTGACAAATTGTGATTTTTCTTTTAACTGATTTCTTCGAAAACGGTATGTTCTGGAGAAAAACGGTTTGCAGATTCGTATTCATCACATTAGAATCTGCAAGAAACGCCCATTGAAGGTTACAAAATCAGACCCGTGTTGAACAGTGTGCTCCATGTCTATTGTTGAGTCTGACTGAATTTTTTTCGATTTCCGAAATTGTTCTATAACGAAAGGTTTCCGTATGTCTATCAGTATTAACGTGGAACGAATATTTTCACCATAATGTACAAGATGTTAACACATTGTTGTCGGGACACGGATAAATCCGTTTTTTTTTAGATTGGTGGTGGTTTGCGGGACACGTAAAAATCCGTTTTCATTGTCTGCTGGTGGAAGTCGCGTCCCGTATTTATACCGTTTTTTTAACGGCGTATTATGCTACCATCGTCTTAATTGGCTAGTGTTGTATAATGTGAGTCTGTATTCAAAATTTCAATAAATTATATTGGTTAATCTAAAAGTTATAGCAATTTCTAAAAATGTCCAATTTCTTACACGGCGGGTAAAATATCGCCCGCGCCAGTCTGAAGACCGCGCGCGAAACGTCCCGCAAACAATGTTTAAAAGTTCGTGCAGTTTAAAACAACTACGAAACAATAGTAAATGCGCAAAAATGTAACGACGTTTTCCATGCCTCTTTACATGTCGAATATGATAACGAAAAGTGAACTTCCTCATCAAAGCTTCCAAGGTGATTTCAAGGTTGCTTTATATTTTTTTCAGACAACACTGAACTCTCTGTTGCAGCGCGATAGAAGATTGGAACTAGCAAATTCCAAATCCCAATACGAAGTAAATTAATGCACGAAAACAAAAACAAATTAGTGACGGGCATGTGTTGAAGAATATTTTCTCTGTTGCGGCTTTGGATTGATACAAGGTTACTTCAAAGTAGTGTTCTGAGTTCGTTTTTCTCTTCACTTTTATTGCGTTGATGTAGTAGTTGAAGTAGTAAAAATGTAGTACTTTGGTATTAGAAAGATAAAATGTCGTACAAGGGTTACTAAACTTAGTTTTTCCCCTGAAACTCACCTTCAGCATCTACCTTAATTTACCTATTTCTACATAAATACTTGCAATGACGCAGACAAACCAGGGTTTTTTTTGTGATCGAGTACTTGTCTATAGGATATGCAGAGGCATAAAGATCCTTCGAACGAACTTCATCGCCATTCTGATGACAACAGTGATGTGGAAGAAATATTGTATATTATTGTAATATATTGTACATTTTGTGTATATATGACGCTTTTTAAGTAGAAGCAGGGAACGTTAAGCCCATAAACGTCATAACTCTATTTCCCGCGGCCTATCATTCACGGGATCAGCAGGCAACATCTATTAGCTGTGCAGAAGAGAGTTTTGAAGATATCTTATTAAATTTATGTACGACAAGTGTTGGAGACACAGTTGCCTCGGTTGAAATCGGAGACTTATCTCCAAATTGATGGGATAGTCCGTGAAAATGGAAATCCAGAATGTTAATTTGGACTAGCTAGACGAAGGAGAAGGGAATAGAACATGTATGTCGCACCAGCTCCTGGAACCGAATCAGTTTGGCCGCACGTAACAAAAAAGAACCACTGCTCAGGCATTTGGTAACTGGGGACAGAAGTGAATTTTGTGCGATAATTCTGAAAGGACGGCGAACATGGACCAGAAGAGTAGACCAACCACATCGAATACGTGGAACCAGGTCTACACCCTTGCAAAGTTCTCATCTCTGTATAATAAGTTTATCGAGGAACTTTGTTTTTCGAGTTACGAGAAAAATTAAAAGAAATAGCAATTAAAGGACCAAGTCTTCCCGGGTGCAGTGTTTGGTGATTATCAAACGTCATCGGTTTGACCCTTATCACATTGTCGACACCATAAGATTTGAAATTTTATTGAATTTTTGCCGATGGGCTCTGTAAATTTACGCAGTAATTAATCGAAAACACCGATTTTTATGAAAACTTGCTGAACTGTAGGGGCTCTCAACAGAAGCATCAAGCAACTTGTGTTTCGTTCTAGTCTTTGGTTCTTCAGGGTGAAGACAACCCTTAACACTGGAACTACCAAGCCAGTCAAAATGACTGGTTTTAGGTTTCTTGCTTTAAAGTTATTAACATGTAGGCATTGTTGCAGCAATTTATGATGTCTTTCAATAAGACAAACTGACAATTATATATCGTTATTTATATAATGTCCATTCAACCACTTTCGTGTTCATAATTCGTCTAACGTATACTGTCTAAATAGTACGAAATCCTATCGGTAGTTTTAGTGTTAATGGTTAGACTGCGATTTCCTATGCCCCTGTATATCTTCAAACCTGCAGTGTGCATCACAAAATTGTTCGAATTAAAGTTTAATTGTACTGTATGTTCGATAAAACTGTGCAATGGAATTTTTATTGTTTAAAAGCATGCTGATTTTTTTCAAATAACATAAAATGTTTAAAATTTCATTCTGAATACAAATGCGCACACTATGTCCTTATTAAATGTATACTAAGATGGTTCTTAGCTACAGGGGTCAAAAATTGTTTTTAGGGGCAGGAGACACGAATATATCCGAAGTTAGAGTGAAATCGTTAAAATTTCAAAACTTTAACTGAAATGGGGCACGGGTTCGCTTTGTATAATCAATCTAAAATTTGTCTGGTATCATTTTCTTACCAAGTGTCATATTCTTAAGGGTTACGGCACAAGAAAGTTGAAAGTTCAAAAATAGGGACCACCCCTACTGAATACAGGTGATTATTTCTTTAGTTTCCAGAAGAATGACAAAATTTGGTTACATATGTTGTTTAACTTAATGAACGTGATTTAATAGAATATTTAATTTTGTTTTTTTGTTTGTCATTTGCGGAGATTTCAATAGCAACAACATTTTTTTAAATGGGACTATATATTTTTTATTATTGCCAGTATGCTACGCATTTCAGGACATTGTATACAATGTTTTCATCCTGAACACCCAAGAAGTAGCAGATAAAGTAGCCACGAATAAGATCCGGCATGGCCCTACAAGTATAGTATGGTGAGTCTAGAATTAAATGAAAAACTTGGGATGGGAACTGCCGATTGATACCGTCAATTGGGCGGGCCGTATGCGATTCGCAATTGTAGGATCCCAAGCAAACCGATAAGAAGACTACGAGTTAAATAAAGATATTTGATCCAACTTCTATCATATTTGGTTTCATTTTAATCGGACAAATCTCAACAATATGTTTAAGAAAATTTAATGCAAAAGAAGTTAAAAATAAGACAGTTACACCGTCGTTTTTATTGTAACATCGTTCTGTATTTGTGTAATCACACCGATACGCTGGCATTTAAACTCGGCTGCCACGACACTCTCTATCCTTCTTTTCTTTTACGGTCTATTGACACGTACAGAAGCAAGCCGCGAGCTTCAAGAAATTGGAAATTCATTATCTTTCATTGTCGTGTTTTGTTATTATCTCTGCACAAATATTAAACGTTTTTCCAATTGTTCTATTGTATACAGGGTCCGGAGGAATGTTATTTCACGTCTTTAATGAGGGGTGTTGCTGGGGTGACTCTGAACAACTTTTTCCTTTACCAAAATGTTGGTTGAGGCTTCGTTTTTGAATTATTAACGAAAAGCACTGGCCAATCAGAGCGCCCGTAGATCGAGCGCTCAACCACGTGGCTCTCAACCGCGCTTGGTCGTGGTCGTGAACCAACGCGTTTCTTCACGACCACAACTGAGCCATGGTGGCTCGGTCGGTTGGCGGCTGGACTCGTAATCGAACGGTCTTCGGTTCGAGTCCCGCCGATCAGCCGATTTCAGCCGGCACCTCTGTGCATGTTACATGTGCTTTACGCCGTGGTTCTGGTGGTTCGGATTCCACCTAAAAATGTAGGTCGAACTTAGTTTTTATAGGTTTTTAAACCCATGTTTCAACCTTCAAAGATCACTGTTCCATAAATCACCGTAGTCGCTAATGACCTCTGCAGTCGATGCGACTTTAAACAGTCAACAAAAAAAAAAATCAACGAAAATTCAAAATTCAAAAAAAATAATTCAAAACGTTAATAATGCGCACGATCGCTCTGATTGGCCAGCAACCTCCCATTAAACGCGTGAAGTAGCATTCCGCCGGACACTGTATAAAGTATGGCAAAGTGTTTTCAAATAATGTTTTGATACCACGGTAATCAAACCTCATATTAAAAGAGAAATATAATACTAGACCAGGGACTGCCAAGCTTTTCTCCTCTAACGGCCACCGAGACCCCACTACCAATTAAACGAGAAAACAATGTGACGTTGATATGGCATCTAACACAATACGCATAGGTGTGTGGAGCGTCATTTGTCTGTATGTCCTGTCATGTGACGCGCGACCAGTTCGCTGGAGGTGGAAGATATAAGTAAGGGAATGGGCCAAGACGTGCGGCGGGCGAAAGGGGTCGTTGCCTCTGAAAATCGACCCGAAAGATCAGTTAATTCCGAGGCCTGTATTACACCAAAATTCTGCCATTTCATTTTCTTATTTATATTGTTTTCATATTAGAAAATATACGCTTTTAAACCCTTTTAACACACAGTGGAATCCGATTTATTGGGATGCCGGCTAAGCGGGACGTTTATTTGGTACAGATACTGAAAAACGGAAACAAAAACTATAGGTTTTGGCTGCTTGTTGAAATTCCCTTCTTTGGGACAACCGCTTAATTGAGACAAATTAGTCCGGTCCCAATGTGTCCCAATTAATCGGAATCCACTGTATTTTCCACAGCGAATCAATCCTCACACGAGCATACGCTTAATCAAAATAAATAAATTGAAGAACTTTGTGGTCGCCAAATGTACGATATTGGAGGAGGCCCGAGAGAGCTATATGAAACACATGCTACATCGAAAACCCAAAAGTATCGGTTTGGCCGGATAAGGAGGGGAAGACAATAATATATCAGGATCGAAAAATTACTAAACAAATAAAAGGGCATCCATTTATTAACGCAAAAAAAATTGCTTAACCTAAGTATCTAATAGGCATAATACAAATTTGGTTTCACTCATATAGTCGTGAAAAAGACCATTCAATTCAATAATTAATACTCAAAACGTTTGAACAGCGCACAAAGGATTACAAAAAATCCGATTTCATTTCGAAAGTTTATAGGAAGAACTAGAATCGCTAATATCGTAAGCTTAAAAGTATACAAAACCCCCAATTTATATTTGTATAAGACGTGGATCCAAACGAAACCAAACATAACCGGAAAGAGGATATATGTACGTCTTGCCCCTTAATCCAAAATCATAAACATGCAAATTTTCACTTTTTGAGTAAAGAAGTGGACAGAATATCCATTAGGAATGAAAAATTATTTTACTGTTAAATGTAGGTCTTAGGGGAGCCTAATCGGTTAAGTAAGACTTAAAAAAATATCAAAAATTCTCGTCTTGACAATTGTATCATTGCATACTGCATTCAATAGTGAACTGTCATAAATTATTGAAATGCATATTTATGTTATTGGCATAAGGGGAAGGATATAATGCTCTAAACAATTAACAGAAATAATAACAAGCAAATGATTATTATACGTTATTGTGATTTAGCATGGTCTTATTTCATTCGTAGTTAACATTAATATGACTTTCGATACAAGCGTATTAGAAAATTAAAGCATTCGTAGCCGAATAGGTATAAATATTGAATAAACATTTTTCGACTTAAATGTCTTTATATTTACTTTTAGTTCTAGTCTTCCCGTGTAGTTCCCTACTTGTAATATTGTAAACGTGAATTAAAACGTTGCAAAGAGCACTAATGCGAGTGTAATCCATGAATTACGTGCAGTAACGTTCTGCTGATTTTACGTTTGCTCAAACGTAATATGGAAATCAAGTTAAAATACACGTCTAGAGAATTCGAAAATAAGCTGAAGCCTTTGAATCTGTTATTTGTTACCATCATAACTAGCTACTGTTTGAGAATGTATTGGACTAAATTTCTGTACAAGGCGCTCCCTCCTCCAAACGCAACTAAAACGCAGCAAAACAAATCTAAAATATTATTATCGTGGTACAATTGAATGAATACTTCAATTTTTCTGACCGGTCAAAAGCCCAGATTCTATCTATCTCGTCAATCCCAGTGCGTGCGCATCCAAAGAACAACAAAAAGCTGGAAAACCACAGAAAAATAAAAATAGAATTTCTACACAATCTGCCCGAAAAATTCAAGTCAGATAGAATGACTGTCACCCCTTTCCTTCTGCTCGCTGATGCAATTAGGTAACACAAATGTTAAAGAATCACAAGTAAGCAACGTCTACATGAATTATTTATAAGTAGGAACTTTGGAAACGATAGTACTACTGACAATACATGGCGGATTGATTAAAAATAAAATGGAGCATATATTAACAAGTGGAAGAACGAAACAAGTTGCATTGCCCAATCTTTGTTCTTTCACCGCACACAATTATGTTAATGTTGAGGTAGACTACTGAAGATTACTGAACCTCTTAGGACATTTGCTGTAGAAAACACAGTTTGAATGAAATAATACTCAGTGTACTATGTTATATTTCACTCATTACCTATAGAAGATTAACATACAGATACTTTAACCCTTGTATGGAAATTGGGTCAGTTTGGCCAAAAATCGGGGCAGGAATAAATACTCTTTTCTCGTTTCCTCATTTAGGCCTAATTTGTGTAATAATAAACTATCTTAGAATTGTGTTGCGGCGAAATTAATTATAAATATTAAACAGAAATAGTTTAATTAAACTGCATCTTTCGTCGTATATGCATTTTTTAAAAATATGTGCAATTTAGATCACTTTTCTGGTACATTTCTCAAATTTCATACCAGAGTTAAAAATAATTGATTAATCCATTTTGCTATACTGTTATATAGTTGTTTTGCTATAAAACAACACATACAATGCACAACACAAAACTAAAGTTATACTTCATACAACGACGAAACTAATTCAACAGCTAAGAAAATCTTTACGATTTTTTAATATGGAAGAATTTTTCTAGAAATATTCTGGCAGCGTCACTGTATCATGTTTGGTTAAATTAAACTTCATTTGTATAAGTTATAATCTTTAACTCAGAAATAGTGGTCATTCCAAAATTTCTGGATGTAAGTGATAATTCGTAATATTTTAATTAGGAAATTTGAATACAAAAATACAATTTAGAATATGAAGAGAACCTGCATTAATTACCTTAAAAAGAGGCGGAACAACCATACATTAACCACACTGTTAGCGATGATGAAAGAAAAAAGTTAGACAATACCTCAAAACATAAATAGCAATGAAAATACGAAATAAAAGTCATACAGTGTTTTCAACTGAAAAATGTGATATAAACGAATCAAGAAAAATGTTACCAAAGTTATCCACTGTCTATATACTCTTATGAATAAATTAAAAGAAACACCTAAAATTTGTTGTACAACTATTGGACACAAATAATATACGAAGCGTATGAAGCAATGCGAAAGGGGAGATGTTGCAAAAAACAGTAATTGTTATGATATTATTATAAACAAAGGAAGAATAATAATCCCATATTATTTCTAAAGAGTTAGAAAAAGAAATCTTCCACTGTAAATGTATTCCACGAAGTTTTGTTCCTGAACAATCTACGCAGTATTAGAAACACATTACTGCTAAGAATGAGGCAGTACAGAAACAAACAAGGTGCAGAAAAAAATATTTGACTGTCAAAACGGTATTCTATTCCAATGGAGGAGAGAAAATAACTGCACAAACGTGAATTTGAAAACGTGGTGCTCTTAAAATATGAACGCGATACCAGTAATAAGTTACACATTTATGTAATTTTTGTCTCATCCCTTATCCTCTAGTGAACACACACTGTATAATTTGTACACAGGGTATTAATATTGAGAAATTTTAATGAGCTTCATAAATGGTATTAAAATGTTTATCCACGTGTACAAAACACATATACTATAACACCAAAATACCGAAAATACTTACAGTCAATCACAAAATTATAAATACATACACTTGCCAAATTATAAATATTTCAAAAGATGATATCGTAACTGCGTGTCTGTTTAAATTTTTTTTTTAATTTTAACCAATAAATATTTTATTCTTCTTCCTGTCACGTACATCTTTGTATTTTTAAAACACGAAATACTTTAAATTCAGGAGCTGTATACAGACTTTTGTGCTTGAAAGTATATATTTCATAAATCGGTGTTGACAAGATACGGGCTTTCTATGTATTTTGGAAATAATTATTTACGTATACGTTCACTAGTAGGTTACGAATATAAAATACGTTCTCAAAACCATTTACCTTGAAAGCACCTCATATTTAAAAAAAAAACTTGTATTAACATATTTAGAAAGCTACAACATAGTAAGGCATGGCTTCTAGTTTCAATAGCGCAACGATTACTTATGCTTCACAATAAAAATTTTGTTAATACTAATTCTGAGACCAGAATTCGATATCTTAAATAAAATTTCTAAACTGATACCATTCAGTAGAAAAGGAAGATTTAATTTGCAGGCAAAGCAATTGCGTATGTACAAGTTTCTGTATACACAAAATCGAAAACATTATCTTAACGAATAAAAAGTTTATCTATTTAAATAAACAACAACTTTACTTCTGCGATCTAGAGTTCTACTACAAAAATGTATCAGTTTTCATTATCCTTTGTTCATGTAAAACATTCAATTTTTGTAGTATTTCGCTAAACATGATCACCAACTTATGAGATTTTACGATTCATTTCGAAAATGTATTATTAACGTTATAGCACGAAGTACAATCCTAAACGTTTCCTTAAAATTGCATATAAATTAGTTGCTTTTTTTTAATTAAAAAATGTTGCTATATTCTTAATCTATGCATTCACTTCGAAGTTACGAAAATAACCGATAATTTAAAAATCTAATATTAAAAGGTTTTGTATATAAATGTACCTTTTTATCGGCGAAGGGCTCGTATTAATGTAAAAGTTTGAATAAACTGCATGACAAATAAATTACGCATCCTTATGGAATTAATACGATGCTTACGTTGCACTTTAACCGATAGCACGCTTAACTGGGAGCGTGAAAATTAGAAAACAAAAAGGCAAAAAGGAAAATACGCAAAAATAGCTAAGACTAAATAATTAAAAAAAAAATTGTCATCTGACGTGTAACGTGCATTAATATTTAAGTACTCGAAATACCAGTTGTGTAAATAACTCTTTCAGCACCGCTGTTCAAGTTTGTATTTTCATCGGCGGTGGGTGGCGGTGGCATGGCGAAAATGGGCTGCTGGCTCGTGGAATTATTCTGTGGGCCACCATGTGGCTGTGCTGTAATAGCATCCTCATCACTCTCATCCTCCTGTTAAAAAAGAAGCAGATAACAAATTCAATTTATATTGCACTTGTGTCCTAATGAGTGATTTGCAAGTACATATATACAAGCACACATCAAAATAGTTACTATTCAAATATGTCGCATTTATAATGTTCTCATTTAATTAAACAAGGTTTCTAAAAATTGTTGTGCACAAATTGGTTAAGTTAGACCTAATACTTAAAACATTCGAAAGTGCAGGATCGTTATGTGCATCTAATGTCTATTACAATATAGTATACAGGGTGGTCCACAGACTTGCACACCCCGAATAACTTGTAAAGTATACGTTGCTTGTATGGAACCACTTTTTATACAAAAGATGCATGGCTTACGGCGGTACATTATTTTATAGGTCGAGGCGTTTCGGAGATTTTATAGTTAACTTTGTTATTTTAAATAGAATGCCATATTTTGTATGTTAAAATATGGAAATATATTGAATTCTGAACATAAAAGCTATTGATCTTTATTAAACATAAACTTATTAGTTGATGAGTAATTTCGCCTCGTTTCTTGAAAATAGCTTACTGAAATAACCATAAATGTTAATACACTTTTGCAAATGATAATTTGACTTCGTCAGGTTAAAATTTGTCGTCGGTACATTTAAAAATAACCTAGTTATAACTGTATTATTGAAGCCCGGCGATACCTACGCGAGAAGGGGTAGTTGTTTTTCACTGCAACGTATACTTTACAAGTTGTTCGGGTTGTCCAAATTGTGTGGACCACTCTTAAATGTATTATTTATTGTAAACGAGAAAGATGGAAAGTGGCAATAACAAATTGATAATGTGATAAGAATTTTAAAACGCTCCCCAAAGTCAGTCCCTTTATTATGTAAAACCCTTATGCATATGTTTCGATGGAAACTGCTTATGACACAATGTAGTGTTACGGGATTTTCATTTCGTTTTACTCCAGGTGCGCGGACAGCCGGACAAAAATATTTATTTTAAGGGGGAAACTAATGTGACGCCTAAGTCTGTCTTTGAGACATTTTCTTTTGACAAATTACAAGTTTTTCTAAGAACGTCTCTATTGAGCAAAAGAATATAGGTATGTTAAATTGGTTTTTTCTCAAATTCCATGTAAAAATATTGAGTATTATAATGACCCCCTTGCCTGCACATACGTCACTGGAGCAAAGGGGACAGCGAATTCCCTGCAAGAAGCGTGGTTTTCAGTACGGGACATGGAAGTCGTACGCAAAGATATAACAAAGAATTATTTAAGTGTAATAATAAGTCTAGATAAGATAAGAATAATAAAGTTAATTAGTGTATAAAAAGTGTTCACACTAGAGGATGCACGCATCGTCTTGCTCATCAATGTCAATGGAAGTTCTAAACAAACAAATATTACCTTAACCCGGGGCTCGGTATTAAGTGAAATTTCGGGCCGATTTTCAGAGGCTACGCCCCCTTTCTCCCTCCGCGCGCCTTGGCCCCGTGATCGCCAATCGGCTCGAAGCTCCTCAGGCGCGTAGCATATGAACAGCGGTCCATGGGACGAAGTGGAATCCTATTGATACGAGTGTCGCCCTAATGCAACCCGCGCGGTTCATATGCTACGCGCCTGAGGAGCTTCGGGCCGCATGGCGATCGCGGGGACCAAGACGTGCGGCGGGAGAAAGGGGGCGTTGCCTCTGAAAATCGGCCCGAAAATTCACTTAATTCCTAGGCCTGTCTGCAACAATACCAGCTAGCTCAGCTTTTACAGAAAGAATGTTTTCAATTATGAATATTTAATTGCGCGCAGAAAGAAATAAAGCAACAGTTAAATTTTTAACAAATGAGCTATTAATTTATATGGATATGCCGAGCCAGCCAAACCTGCAATAGCAGATTTTGTTAGGTTTCTGTTTAGCAGGTTCTATTTGCAGAACCCAAGCCAAATGCGGATGCAGATGGCTACGGATCTTTAGACAGAATCTGTCACTTCTGTTGCCAATCTGCTGTCAATATGCAGGCACCCTTATCCCTGGATTAAAATGATACCTAACACGATTTAATTTGATAAATTTGCATTTGATAAGTTATCGAAACGGGTTGTAATGTAAAATAAATTCACATTACGTCGTACTTGGTATCATTTTGTTCACAACAATGTCAGCCATCATTGCATTAGCATTGAATCACCGACATGAAGGTACGTATTTAGTCTTTCTACGGCTACCCAGGGACTTATATCAACATGTAAAATAACCGTTCGCTACGGTGAAAAGTGTAATGTCAGATAGGAGCTTATGCGTCTCGCGCACCGCAATTCTTAAATTAGAATTTCCCAGGGTCGTAAATCCTGCTTCCGCTGGATCGCGACGATGTTCGAGGACGCTGACTCTCCTGACGTTATCAGTTGAGCCCAGATAGTTGACCGCGATGGTCGGATGGTATAGATATAGATTATAGATGGTAGGATCCAGAGTATCAAGTGATGAGCGTCGTGGTAGGCGACCCCTTGGAGAAACGATGTTGTATGCACCATTTTGTTGCGGTGGAGAAGAAGTTCTCCTTGGTAGTGGTGCAGTAGACTACTTGATTAAGGCTGAATTCCTCGTCGAACGTTTCCCATAACGTTGACTCGGAAGTGGGTTTGTGCATACTGATTGGTCATTTAGGAAAATGTCTAAATACCAATCAGCGTGTTTTTTAAGGTGTACCCGCACTCTTCCGTCGCGCCCAAAGCGCGCTTTCTTGGAGGAGGGGATGCGGCTTCAAACATTGCCGTCTGTTTGACAACGCATGGGAATTTCCGCCAGGGTGTCGAAGTCTGACCTGGTCGACGGCTATTGGGGGCCAGTTTCGAGGTCCCTTTGGAGAGCCAACGTTTATGACACATGCAATTAATCTACGAGGTCGTGTACAGGTTTGACGGTTTTTTAGCCCTTTGACTTAGGTATAAAACGATTTCCTTAAAAACAGTTTTGTTACTTGCGCTTCATAAACTTGCTAGCCATCCGCACGTTGAAGCTTGCCACTTGTGCAGAGACCCTAAACCTTTCTTATCAGGCCCATTTCCCAGGTGGCACCTCGACGCCAGTCATACAAACATTTCGGTACATGAACCGTTACATCCAAATTCTTTCCCAGGCCATCCCTAACTAACTGTTTTTCGACATTTCCCCAATACAAAGAGGGAAACGGCGCGCTGCGGCGAGACCCAAAATGTCAGTAGTCAAAAGTTCATAGCAAGTAGTCAATTAAACTGTAACTTTCTACGGTGCTGGACCTATCCAGAACCAAACCTGTGAAATATTGTAACTATAATCAAAGCTTGAATAAATTACGATCATCGGTAATTTGTCTTGAGCGATTCGACGACATTAGGAAAGCCTATCGTCGCGCGATGCGATGACCCAGGTCGGAGCGAAGATTTACGACCTCCGTTTTACCTATTCGGTCCTGTCCATGCGGTACATCGCGGGTGCGTGGCAACACAGTAGCTGACGTCAAAACGTTTTCAAAATACTATTTACACATTCTCCCCTCGACATCGCCGATCATTTCTCTAAAATATTAGGGGTAGAAATAAATTCTTCACAGTGATTATAAAGTGGAATAAGAAAGGAGTACTATATTACGAAGCCAGTAGAGACAGTGTCTGCTGATCAATACCAGCAACACCTCGTTACTTTGAGCGATGAGATGAGGAGCACAGACTACAAAAGAAGTCATTGTCTCATTAGGCTGAGAAATTTTATCTCATGCCGCGTATTGACTTCCACCTGTTTAGATCTTTGCAACAGAACTTGGGAGATGCACATTTCAAAAGACTTGATAATGTCTTAATAAATAAATAAAATAAATAATAATAAATAAATAAATACACCTAATAGTTTTTCGTTTTTCCCATAGTCTTCGAGATATTTACAGTGTTCCAGATAAAACGGACACTGCATATTTACAAATTTACCTAGCTATCAGTTATTGTGTTAGAAATAGAAAATGATCTAAAATCGCAATATGCAAATCGTCAGGCAGATCCATAATGATTTTAATTGATAAATTCAACTAAATACCCCACTTTACAAAAATGTCACGTGAATGCCTTTGCACAGTGGGAACACCTATTTCGTCAGAAAGATTATTTTCAAACGGAGGGATACTATCGATTAAAAAATAAATAGACCAAAACCAAGTATTGGAAAGGAAATATTGTTTTTAAACAGTTACAAATGTAAGGAATATACAAACCATTTTATGGAATTCTGATTTCCAAGATTCGAGTAGTACTTGTCAAAGCTTAAATTCTTTCTAACATCCAAGCAACACTTATAAGTATGCGTTCTAAACCTGGAAGTACTAACTCTAACGTTCGAAACCAGTTTGTATAGCTTGGATAAGCTGCATATATAATCATTGCAAATTCGAAGCCCGTGAAACAAAGCCAAGATTCGTAAGTACATATTGAACTTGATGCTATCTCTGACAACAAGATAACAACGGAATTGTCTCCTTAAAATAGATGAATGGTTCGAGATAAAACAATGCTTTAAACCAGGTCCCGGAATTAAGTGAACTTTCGGGCCGATTTTCAGAGGCACCGCCCCCTTTCTCCCGCCGCACGTCTTGGTCCCTGCGATCGCCATGCGGCCCGAAGCTCCTCAGGCGCGTAGCATATGAACCGCGCGGGTCGCATTAGGGCGACACTCGTATCAATAGGATTCCACATCGTCCCATGGACCGCTGTTCATATGCTACGCGCCTGAGGAGCTTCGAGCCGATTGGCGATCGCGGGGGCCAAGACGTGCGGCGGGAGAATGGGGGCGGTGCCTCTGAAAATCGGCCCGAAAGATCACTTAATTCCGAGCCCTGCTTTAAACCAACCGTACGCTTGCTATATTACCAAGTGTTTTATTACAGTTATGGATGCTAATGGTTGTGTTAGATTGCTACAATATCCTATGGCTCGACACTTCGAAGAGGAATAAAGTGATATCGTAAATAAGATCGCAACGTATGTTAGGCCTTACAATTGCAAATGCCTTTATTCTTTAGAAACATACAACGAACCGAGAAATTGGAATAACATCGTTCAGAGAACTTCCAGCGACCGAATTGATCCCGACTATGACTTCTTGCGATCCATAAACTAAAAATCATAAAATAATCGTAAGGAAAGATCCACAGGTGGGAAAAAATAGGCGGTAGAGTGTTTCTCCTTACGAGAAGTGCTCCATAGATTGATCATAGGCAAGGTAAGATAGTTAAAAAGTAGCGTAATATTGTTCTAACACAGGTCTCGGATTTAAGTGATCTTTCGGGCCGATTTTCAGAGGCAACGCCCCCTTTCTCCCGCCGCACGTCTTGGTCCCCGCGATCGCCATGCGGCCCGAAGCTCCTCAGGCGCGTAGCATATGAACCGCGCGGGTCGCATTAGGGCGACACTCGTATCAATAGGAATCCTCTTCGTCCCATGGACCGCTGTTCATATGCTACGCACCTGAGGAGCTTCAAGCCGATTGGCGATCGCAGGGCCAAGACGCGCGGCAGGGGAAAGGAGGCGTTGCCTCTGAAAATCGGCCCGAAAGATCACTTAAATCCGATGCCTGCTCTAACATAAGTGCCAAGCAAAATCATAATTATGATTTAATGCTTTTGAAAACATTGGTAACATAATTGACAACAATATTGACAAGATGTTGTGGATACATTAGATCAAGTTACAGAGTCGAATAATAAAACAGGAAATAACCCATATATGGCTATAAAAATTATATACATACGTAGTTATAAAAGTAAAACATTCGAAATTGTGTGCGTCTATATCTCGAAAGTAGAGCGTCAAATTACAAAATGGTAATCAATATATTCTATCTTTAATACGTATAATTAATCCATATCAATTTATGTCACAACTTTGGAGCCAATCGCAGGTAATACGAGGTGTGGCAGAAAAGTAGTCAGACTGCTACTAGAAAACTCTGTACTTGCAAAAAACTTGTAAAACCACATTATCATCTTCAAAGTAGATCCCTGCGGAAACTATGCGCCTCTGGAGACACTGTCTCGACTCTTCGTTGCAGTGCCGGTAGTCGATTAGTGTTATCGCGTCTCCTATGTTTAATTTCAATTTGGGAAGAAGAAAGAGGTCCATGGAACGCAGATCTGCAGAATAGGAGGCTGTGGAACCAGTGGAATGCCTTTTGTAGACAAAAGTTCGGTGACTGACAATGCAGACTAGCAGGGAGCATTGCAATTAAGAAGCCGTCCATCTTTGTAACGTGCCACTAGTGTACACGTGCAGATACAAATTGTTGGAAAATGACAGCTAGGGAACTTTGTATGTTTACAGTTGACTGGCTAAGAGTAATGAGTCATTACTTTTCTGCCACACCTCGTATGCATTATTTTAAGTAACAGCACGTTGCTTGTCTCAGTTATTAACTATGTTTATAAAGTATACCAAAACAAGCTACCTCAAGTATTTTAAAACTTGCCTTAAATTACGCAATCAAGTAAAAGCAGCAGAAATTGCTAACTACCACAAAATATACTTAAAAGTAAAAAGTTTAATTGTAAACAGGTGCGCAGAACAATTATCGGAACTTAAAACAAATGGTAATTAATCAATTCAAAAGATATTAAATTCCCGAGCCATTTTGACGAAAAAGGTTTTCATATTTTAATTTCTTGCACTGCACACTTAAAATGCTATTTACCACGAAAAATCAAACCCTCTGAAAGCACAATTTCTTAAAGTAATACAATTTTAGCTAATACAGCAGCTTTATAGATAAAAGTGTTATATACAAGATGATTAAAAAAAGGGTCAGAACTTTTGGGATAGATAATCATCATCAAATAAAGAAAAAAAGTTCTAGTAAACATGGAGTCGAATTATTAATATTTTCAAAGTCGTAAACAATTTTTTGTTTCAGTTAAATCAAGTAACTTATTGACTTTGACAGTTATCGTGCTGCGTGAATACAATCCTGTTTGTGGCTATTGTTTAAGAGTATAGTATAGTTTTCAACAATCAATGTCACAGACGAATTACATCGGAATACTACCAAATGTCAGTGAAATAAATACGTAGTACATATTTAGAAAATGTATGAGAAACTGAAATTCAGTGTGCAAAAATAGAATTGGAACGTATAGGAAATGTTCTGTAATCAGGAAAGGGAAAAATATTAAAATAATGTATTGTTTGTATGCAGCACTATAGCTACCCAAAAAAGCGACTCACTCGTTTCAACTGGAACAAAAAATTGTTAATAACTATGAAAATATTAATATTCATGAAGTACTCATGTTAATTGGAACTTGTTTTCTTCATTTATCAAGTACATACTACCTATCCTAAAAACTCTGAACCCTTTTTTTTTATCACCCTGTATGAAATAATTAGACCATTTCTCGGAAGTCTTACAGAATTACAAATCGAAGAATTAAATAAATGTCTTTAGTTGGCATTAGAAAAGTTATCAAATACAACGAGCCAATTGATAATGTGAAGGAACCATAAAAGATTTTTGTGAAAATTGAATTTCCTCTGTGAACGAAAGTAGTATATGGTTTTGTTTCACATAGCAATCACATATTTCACTTTATCCTACTACAGCATGAGCCAATACAAAGTATATGTATGCATGTGTACATATGCATACATAGTATAGAGGGTTATACTATTCTCTGCAAAATGCAAGGAGAATAAGTTGTAAATTCAGTTTAGTAAAAATTTAATATTTATAACATAACACCATCATCGTCTGATGAATTCAATTATCCAAAGCTCTGAATCACTTTTGTAGTAATAAATCTACAAAGGTCTGTCAACATACAAATTTCACGTAAGTTAATTTTGTTACAAGTAAGATACGTGGATAAAGCAGTGTTAATAATATACATATAATAGGTTTCAAGTAAGTTTATGTTGACAATAAAAGAGAGTTTCTATTTATTCGTATACTTAAAATATTTTTTTGTTTAAAAGGGGACGTGAGGGTAATTTTTTTGCTGACCCACCTTTGTAATATAAGCTCCTTTAACAAATCTTTTTGTATTCAATATTTCACATTGCTGACCAAATAGCAAAGTAAGTATAATACGTTATATTGCAACGCACTTCATTTTAAAATACATGCTTCAATATGTTAATAGCTTTAAAGTTTATAACTTTAGCAAGTAGTGAGAATGATAGATATTTATTGAAGGCGTTAAAAAATAGCAGTATTAATATTAGCTTAAATTTTCCCTTTCAATTAGGCAATAAAAAAACTGTATATCAAATAAATGGACAGTTAATAAAAGATTAGCTAACACAGAATTCTCTTCATGTGACTTCAATCATATACAGTGTGTCCCACGAACTCTATCCACCTGAAATATCTGCATTATTTTAAACAATACGCGAAAATGTTTCCAATAAAAGTTATAGGATTTAAAGCAGTTAATAATATAGTAACAGCAGTTTTGTGACAAGTGTACGCGTAAAGAAGATATGAAGGTCACTTTCGTTTTTTAAATGGAAATACTTTTTTTGTACACGATTTCGATAGAATGTTAAATGCTGAAAAAACTGCTGTTACTATATTATTAACTGCAGTAAATCCTACAACTTTTGTTTGGAACATTTTCGCGTTTTGTTTAAAATAACGAAGATATGTATTTCAGGTGGACAGTATTTGTGGACACACTGTAATGATGGTTATTATACTCTCTATCGGCACAATTTCAATCCTGACTGTATACAAGGCTCTGTTGGTTTTAGTAATATCGTTCACATTGTCAGTTTTAATGATTACAACTTTCTCGTTTATTTTTCATCATATTTAAACAAATCATTGAAAGAAAGATCAATGTGATGAACAATAGATCAATAGCAATAACAACACATGTGCACACTGTCATCATCTAAATGTCGATACAATATTGAGTATTTTAAAGTAAAAATAGCGGCACTGCAGAATAAACATTAAACTAAAATAATAATAATAATAATAATAATAATGCACAACCTTTCTAATAAAAAAGAACGTGAACAGCCACCATACAAGTGTTAGTAAATAAATACATAGAAACCCTAGACAATATCTATTTTTACCTAAACCTATGTTACAGAGAGAGAATCACGTAAAGCAGGCCTCGTAATTAAGTGATCTTTCGGGCCGATTTTCAGAGGCACCGCCCCCATTTTCCCGCCGCACGTCTTGGCCCCCGCGATCGCCAATCGGCTCGAAGCTCCTCAGGCGCGTAGCATATGAACAGCGGTCCATGGGACGATGTGGAATCCTATTGATACGACTGTCGCCCTAATGCGACCCGCGTGGTTCATATGCTACGCGCCTGAGGAGCATCGGGCCGCAAATCGATCGCGGGGACCAAGACGTGCGGCGGGAGAAAGGGGGCATTGCCTCTGAAAATCGGCCCGAAAGTTCACGTAAATCCGAGCCCTGATTTACACAATACATTTGGAAATTAAACTAAAACAGCTGAGATAAATTATTTCGACTTCAGAACAATTTATATCTTACTTTAATATGTATACACTAAAAGAAGGGAAAAGAGAAATCGATTGGCATTGTTAACATATTATTATTATGTCGAAGATTACAGTTTTACATTTTTCAATTTTAAAATTTCTTTACCTTCTTTAGTCCCTATATTTAAAAAGCAGTACAAACCAAAAAGCGCTCATATCAGTCGCGAACACGATTTGTTAAATCCGAAGCATCATCTGTCTCGGTAACCATGTATACAAACCTGCAACTCTCGTTCTGTACATTCCTGCACGTAGACCAGAAAGAAAGTAATAATGATGAAAAAAGGAAAAGAAAACGATCAAGAAGCTGATGTATGGAAATGATCGAGAGACGAGTAATATGTATGTATTTGCATGTTTGTCTCAATGGTTCTCAGTTCCTCCTATTATTATAATAATACAGAACAAATATCACTTCATTAACTTTCTTTCAGTTCTGCGATTGCCAGTGTAAAACTATAACGACTGACAATCATTAGACAATTACAATCTTGTTAATCTAAATAACATTGCACAGTGAATGCTTTCATAACTAATATCTATAAATCTTCATTTTCACAAACTATGTGTGCGTACAAAAATACAACACAAATAGTACTCTCGTTAAACCAGTCAAATCCATACAGTTGAAATTAATAAGAAAAAAAACCCCAACATTCAAGAAGCAAAGATTAACTATTACTAAGAAATGAGACTTCCTGCACAATTTCTGTTACTTTTGTTATAAAACCGTTATAAAACGAGCATTTCACATCTAATAAACAATTTTAAAACATATATATCAAAGCTAACGAAAACTTCAGTGGCATTTGAAAGATATTTTTGTTTCATAAAATTAGAGGATTAAGAACCACTGATACTGAAGAAAAACTTACCTTAGCCAGGCCCATGGGCTGATTCGTCACGACACCTGCCTCTGGGTTCTGGTCCCGCTACAATACAACAACAACGTAAACAAAACCGCTAATCTATCGTATTCTAAAAAAAAGGCAGACGTAAAAAGTGCATGCTTGGCTAAATTAGAAAGATTTCACATATTACAGATCGGTGAATGTATGGCGAATATGAGATGACTGATCGTGGAAATAATTAATTACACTGAATAAATGCGCCGATTCGTTGGAAATAAAGAAAAACATCATTACTTTTTCTCCTCCTTGTACATCTGTAAGAACAGTATCAACGGAGTGGGTAGAAAGGTGTCAATTTTTACGATTTGATGCATTAAAAAGTGATGCAGCAATGGCCGTGATTACGTGAAAAGGACGAAATAGTATCTTACTTTCTGTGTTATACACCACTACAAATTTGGTTCTTTCGTTTTTGTCTCTCCTAACCGTGTTACTACCATTAAACTTATGTGCAGAATAGAAAGCATTCATCCGATTATAATCGCAAATTTACATGAACAATTCTAATTTTTCATTTCTGAATGGCGCGATTAAAATATACATTGAAAATGCAACCAGATATAGAGTTTATAGTAATAAACAGTAGCCATCAAAGTACTCACGAAAAATGGTTCGCTACCTTGACGAGCGTTTCTTGCATACAACTAATATATTATACATACTCAGGCCAACGAATAGAAAGAAGTAACGATATATTCTTATTGAACTGTACCGATATGAATAGTACTTTTAAGAACTGAAAACGAACAATTAAAATCGATAAAATATCACTAATCTAGCCAGTAAACGTTATACCTTAGCATAATTCAAGAATTATATTAGAGTAAGTTCTGAGGTGACAGTCGAATTTTTTTACAAGGGATGTCGTATGTTTAGAACATTCTTCCCTGTTAACTTTACTTCTCATAAACGTGCTTATATGTATTAATTCGTTTTTCGTCATTATATGGCGAAAGTGAACCAAAATTACTATAATATCTAGCAAAAAAACTGAAGGGTCCAGTGCAAGAGGGAGCTATTTCACAATAGAAATTCCGTAATCAAGACTACTATTTTTTTATTTAAACTTACTAATGTGAAGGTACTGTGTATCTAGGAAAATGTTTTATTTTTTATTGTACTTCCTGTATGCATAAATCTGAAGATTGCATTAAAAAGGGAGCTTTTCACAGAACCTGTTCTAATCCCCAAATATTTTATTTATGAATACTTCACTTGACAAAGCACATGTTTTTGAACATTTTACTTAATGCATGGGAAAATTCTGAAGCTTCTATGGCATAACTTGTAAATAGTGAAAAAAGCACAGCTTAAATCTCATTCTTGTATATCGTCTTCTTTATCACTGTCTTCTAGTGGTCCATATTTGAGTTTCTTTTAAACGCCGTGCAATAGTAACAAGGATAGAGCAAAAATTCTGTCTGGTATAGCTCTCTCTTACACAGGAATGATAATACATAGGGAGGGCATTCATTAATATATACAGTCACAGTATGGACAGAAATGTTGTGTAATTAACATAATTATAAATTAAGAGGTAAGAACTAGACGCCAAGAGATGCCAGAACTAATAAAAATCTCATTTTTTGACATTTTGTGGCACAGCTCCATCTTGCAGAGGACTCCTCAACTCATGTTGAAGATTGGTGTGTTCGATTATACGCTGACGATCAGTAACAAATGTTAAACTTATAAATAATGTCGTTTTCTCGTCGTTTAATGAAATATCGATTATGCACTATAAAGGGTGACTACGATGTTTATGCGTTGAAATATCCATAGGAATGATACGGGGCTAAAATGGAACGAAGGATGCTCTATGACCTATGACATAATGACCGATTCGCCGCCATTTTGTCATAGGAATGCCATGCAAATAAAGTAGATTTCTGGTAACTTTTGTAGTTTTACTGAAATGCGTCAATAGAACAAACGAGGCGCAAGCAATTTTGTTATATATCTTACAATTTAACTTCCACAAAGCTCTAATAATCCGAAATTTACGTAGAAAAGAGCGTATATCGCGTAGAAAGATAAGCACATTCCACACAATTATAGACCACTGAGTTGTGGAAGTTGATTGTAGTACACCTATTCCTCGCTTTACGGCCTAGATACGTTACGAAAAAGTTGGCCCTGAAGCGAGAAGCCGTACAACAAATCTATTATTTTGATACAAACCCATACAAATTCAATTGGATCGGTTCAAATTTTTTATAAAATAATGTAATTTTTAGTTCATAAAGCATTTTATTCTTTTTATTTCCTATGACAGTACAGCATTTTTTTGGTCGAATAACGAAACATTGTGGGCCCTAAATCGCAAAAGTGCCATAATTAAAAAAGGCCGTTAGAGCGAAATAAAGAGGGCCGTATAAAGAGGGACCGTATATCGAGGTATAGGTGTATCTCTATAAATATTTTAACGCACAATGGAAAATACCCCATGCATACATGATATATGTATAACCTTTCAATGTATTTAGTTTAAACCTTGTACGAAAAATTAGGTAAAACTGACTCAAAATCGAGACAAAATTTCCTCTTGTTCATTTTGATCCAACATCATTTACATAAGGATTACAAAGGGTACTCCCTGCTCTCGTTTTGCTAAATCAATTATTAAAAGTGCAAAAAGCCTCATTACTAGCACAAAATAAGGCTACATATGAATAACATTTATTTGTCGCAGTTGGTTATTATGGGATTGTAAGTAAAATATTAAAAAAAAATGAACAGATTACACAAAACATATCGAAAGCGGAAAGAAATATACTTAGACAAAGACAAATATAAACTAATTTCAACTGTAGAAATACTACCAGTAGGTGTATACATTGACACAAGGAACAAGAATATTCAAATAAGCCGAAGAATTGTGCAGATACTTGCAACAAAAAAAAGATGCATAGTGTTTGTGCGTAAAAGTGGTAAAAATAAAGTAAACAGCCTTTTGACTAACATTGCCATGTATAAGTAACGATAATTGGAGGGCTCAGAAGTCAATCAGTGTAAGTCCAACTTTTCCTGAACATGAGTTACGTAGTTCAAAAACCTCTTTATTGTTCAAACTTTCAGTTGATAAATCAATTAAGTCACTACTTTCATACGTAAGCAATATTTGGCGCTACAAACATTGTCATTTTTTCCCAAGTAATTTGTAAAAACCTTATCCTCTCGGTTTGAATGCTAATGGACTCACACTGATTGGCGTCTGAACCTCCAATTGTATAATTGAGTCGTTTATTTTGAATGCGGCCATAGTCCATTTCTCAAAAAAATCCAGTTAACATTTATAGCAGTTACAATTCTACATGATTTTTTTCATTTTTAAACAATTTACAGCCAATGTGTCCACATTCACTGAAATTTTGTTAACAGAAAATTAGCTAACTTACGAAATGATAAAAAATTTTATTTTGGAAGTGGCTTAAGTTCATTCATTCATTTATGATCGCCAGAACAGTCTTACTTTTTAAATAATGGTTATTAAGCCGTTTGGGTTAGTAAATTACACATTTTCAGAAAAACAAAAAACGTTATACTATCATGTTATTATTTCAACAATTAAAAACGTTACTTTGAAAGTGGCCGAAGTCCAATCCACCATTAACATGTCCGAAAATGCGGATTTTCAAATGTCCGAAGACATTGATGCGTTTTTTGAAAAATGGACCGTATAACATGTTCTATAAGATATAAATGGATGAGAATGCAGAGCTTAAAATCCTGAATTTATTACAACGTCGGGATAGACCAAGAAAACTCGAAAATGTTGTATTGGCACCAGTTTATACAAATATAAGACGAATTATAACAGCGAAATACAAGGACATGATAAACTTACTACGATATATACCACCGGAGCACCATGACTTCTTCAAAACCCTCCCGCATACACAAAATGTAGATGAACAGTAAATTGTTATGTAATTTATATAGTTAGAAGATTTCCTGAATTGCGTAAATTGTGTTTTCGAAGTGTTGTAAAGAAATATAAAATAAATTGAGTATTGTTTTTTCAATTAGAAGCATTTTAAATTATGTCGAATGGACTCTTTCAAATTTATTATCAAATCTAGTTCTGAATTTTGAAAATGGCTTGACTCTATTTGTGGTAAGAAAACATAATTCACTTCATAATTGCTATTATTTTAATAGAAATTGTAAATTCAACTCTCTTAGATACACTTAAGCAGTGTGACACATTGGTATCCTATATTTTTAATTTTTTTGAAACGCAAACTCTTAAATATCTCAATTTAAATATAAATGGACTTAGGTCACTTTCAATATAGACGGCTCAATTGTCTTCGAAGCAAAGAATAATACTTAATGCAATACCAGATTGCGTGCAAAATTATAATGCCATGCACACAAAATTTCTTGCAATTTTACCGAGGAACAACAAGCTTCCTTTATTTACAACTTTTTTTACAAGTCTCCATCGTGTGAAGTATCAGAGCGACGAAAAAGTAACGTTGGTTTTTGAGACTGATAACATGAATCGTTTCCCAATTGTCTTTTCGTAGCCAATGATTTATAGTAAATTTGTTGTATTGCTGTTCGGACCTACTTTTATACAATACTCACTTTTCCTTTAAGTTATCAAGTCGATATAAATTGAGGCAGTTTTAATAGTTTACAAATGGAACACAGGGAACTGTTTTGCAGTCATGCAATTTATGAATTGAAACAAGTACAAATACAGCTTGTGCTAAAAATATAACTATAACCCTCCTCAAACAAGTGTAATCCGTGAACCTAAAATGCCGGTTTGTTTCTCAAATTTTACGTTGATTTTGTTCTTAAAGATAAACCTTGGCCAAACATACTATTATGTGTTGGCATTAGAACTAAAAAAAACATCAGTTATCATCTTTTTATAAAAACTGTACTACAAAATTTCCAAAAATTTGAAACAAAATCATAAAAAACAATGAACCTTAAACTCTTTTTGCCTTTATGCTGCAAAACTAACATTACTTTCCTATTACTCTATACATATCTACTGTCATTAACTTGCTGGATTACGTGCAAGATTGTAGAAAATAATAAACTGTGAAAAAATCCCTCCTAAATAAATCCAATCAATTCTCCCCGCCTGGTACCAACATATTATTTACTTTCCGCACTAAAAAACTTATTTCGTGATCAAAATGTTACGAGGAGATTTAAATTTATTTAAAGCCACTCAATTTACTTATATAATGCACACAAAAAAATACTATACTATTAATGCTTATTAATACACTAATATAATATATGCAACTGATGCGCCTAGCAAATGAAGGGCTATTTTGACTACAAGTTTTATTATTTGCATGTTTTATGAAATTCGACACAATTTTATACAGGGCGATTCACCTAAGTGTGCCACCTAAATTACTTGCCAACTGTTTGTTATATAAAAGATTGTTTCAATCAAAATTTAAATGGTATCGGAAGGGCTATGCGATGTAACAATTAGTCGTAAAACTACGGAAGTGGTACTACCTCACCGATTTCGATGATTTTTGAATATGTTGTAGAACTGAGTATTCTGAACAACTTTTTCCTATGCATATAACCGCCGCTCGGCCTTAGTTTTCGAGATATTTGCAAGAAACTGTAGCTACTACTACATTGAATTTTGTCTATACGTGCACGCTCGTGGCAACGTGTTGGGCTGCCGCTTATCCCGCAGCCTGCGAAGAATACACCTCCATCGAATAAGCATTCTTTTAGTAAATCTAACAAACTTATAGAAATAATCATATTATTTCTGACAGGTGTATGGGTCCAAAAACTAATAATTAATAACCTGCCAAACTCCTTTAATAATGTGGTACCATGGCGGGTGCCCAACACATTACGCACAACAATCACGTCAGGTACTACAAAGGCTAACATTTATCGCGAGCCACTAACGACGCCTGAAGATATGAGAAATCAAGCACGTAATACTGTAACTGAAGAAGCACTTCAGCGTGTCCCACTTGCACTAATTAATCGACTACACACTTGTATTGATCACAATGGACAACATTTGAGCATCGCATACAGTAAAACTCGTTGGAGGAATAATATCTCGGTAACTATTAGTTTGGGACGCGTACACATAATAGTTTTTTTACTCAGAATCCAACACCCCTTTGAACTGCAAAGTCAAATTTTACAACTTTTGTTTGAAACATTTTTCATACAACAAACCGTTTTACCAGTAATTTAGGTTGCACACTTAGATGAATCACCCTTATATCATAATGTTTCTGGATTGGTTAAATTAGGGTTGGAAATGTGTTCAACTTCGCTGACATTATAATTTGAAATTAAAATTGTTAAATTAGTTCAGCTTTTGCAAGAAATAAACGCTTCTAGTTTCTTTGTTGTTTTATGGAAATCAAGCAAGATGCATTCTTTCCAGTGTAACGTTACTCTTAGTATCGTAAATTGCAACATACGGGGTGTCACGTAATCGGTAGTACAACCACGTAACAGGAATTTCTACGTGAGAAGTAAGTCGTAAATATAGAATAAAATTTCTTCATTAGAGGCTACTTTTTCATGAAAAATGACTGAAAATTTATCAAGTGATCTTGATCAAACGTTCACTCATATAAGGGACAATATTTCTGATTGGTAACAAACAACATTGAAGATCTACAGTGCGTCTTCTGCTCATTGTTTTTGTAGAATACTTATAGAACTTGGGCGAATCAAGAATCAAATACCTGTAACACTGTGTGCAACACTTAGCGGTTTTTGGAAAAAATTAATCTTGGAAAACGACATTAATTATAGAATAACTTGTTAATGGTATGTAAATTTCTTTTAAGTGATTCTAAAAAAATAGAATACATTGTATGTACCTCGAAAGTAGAGAAAATGAAAAGCTCAGGTGTTGTTTAGAGTCAACTTTTAAACATCATCTTTAAATGCTATTTTTAAAACTACCTGGAAAATATTTGTGTAAGAACGTTGTAGAATAGTCATTTGATTGCATTAACGTACATCATACTTATGTTACAGTGGCAGAACAACTTTTTGTTTAACAAGATAATATGACAATTCTCATTTGCGTATAGCTCAGAAATAAACTTTATAGTTTAAACAATGTACAGAAATGCAATACACGACCTGATTCACTTTTTACGTGTTATTTTCTTTTTTTATAGAGAGATATCATTTTTATAAAGTAGTACATGTAATACTAGAAGCTCACAATTTTCGTACTATTAATTACACTGTTCGACAAATTTCAACTTTCTTTTGATTTTGTAACCTTCAATAGGTGTTTCTTATAGACTTTAATGCGCTGAGTACGAATCTGAAATCCGTTTTTCTCCAGAACGTACCATTTTTGAAAAAATCAATTTTGAAAAAAATCGCAAATTTTCAACTTTGAAAGTGTTTTGTGCTTTTCCGGTAATAGTTATTCAGTCCCGCTTGGTTCCAAATGATTCTTTGGAGTTTCACGAATAAAATGATATAAATAGTTGTTTGATTATAAACATTTAAATATGTTTAAATAATGATCAAAGTGAAAAGGACACCGAAAACGCACCCATTTTGGCCGATATTTTTCAATTTGTTTCAAAAACTGAGGGTCTAGGAGAAAATCTGACTATGCCACGCGATATAACAGACATTTCTGACAAGGAAAGCATCAACGGAAGTTGCAAAATCATTTTCGTTTTTAATACCGCAGCGAAATAGTTTGGCAAAACACGCGGCGGCAACAGTGACACTCGGCAGAAGTACTGCGCGTCTAGTGATTCCGGTACGCAGAGCGATAAGCGGGGAGCCGCTGTCATAGAGCACCACTGCCGCCGCCTCGTGTTTTGCCAAACTGTTTCGCTTTGATATTGAAATTAAGAATAATTTTGTAACTTCCGTTGATGCTTTCCTTAGCAGAAATGTCTGTTCTATCGCGTGGCATAGTCAGATTTTCTCCTAGACCCTCAGTTTTTAAAACAAATTGAAAAATATCGGCCAAAATGGGTGTGTTTTCGGTGTTCTTTTCACTTTGATCATTATTTAAACATATTTGAATGTTTATAATCAAACAACTATTTATATCATTTTATTCGTGAAACTCCAAAGAATCATTTGGCACCAAGCGGAACTGAATAACTATTACCGGAAATGCACAAAACACTTTCAAAGTTAAAAATTTGCGATTTTTTTCAAAATTGATTTTTTCAAAAATGGTACGTTCTGGAGAAAAACGGATTTCAGATTCGTATTCAGCGCGTTAAAGTCTACAAGAAAGGCCTATTGAAGGATACAAAATCAGACCCGTGTTGAACAGTGTTATCTGTCCACTTATATATTATTTATCCCATTTATATAACTTATTCGACGATGAAAGACTATCTTAAGAAGACTTATATTTTCGCAGAAATCAACTTCTGTATTTAGACTGTTCCAAAAATACGAAAATTAACTGGACAATTAAGACTAAAATTCAATAATTACTGTTTATATATTTATGAAATATATGTTTCCAGTAATGGTGGTTCTGATCGAAACGAGCGCTTTTTAGAAATGACTTGGTTTAAAATATAATAATTAATATGTATAAACAAATTATAGTGCGTAGGGTCGCTTAAAAAGAAACGACATTAAACATTAAAAGTTCGAAAACATTTACCTTGTTGTATTTTTAGATAGTAATTATCGACGAGAAAAATAAAAAATTGTCATAAAATATTCTTCCAGGATCAATAGTTCGTATAATATTTATTTTTCGTTTAATGTTAAACTTTAAGAAATAATGAATATTCGTGACCAATGGCGAGGTATTCTTTTTACTAGTTTTTCAAAAGAAATTAATTATTATATATGTCGAAATAAAAACTTCTCCAACAAAGCTTTGCTTTTGACAAAATCAAATTTTTCGGGACCTTGATACATGCATGTACTCCTCTATTCTGTCATATCTACTATTTTTTCGATGTTCGATACAAAATATTCAGGGGGACAAAAATGTTTGACTTGCCATAATTTATCAACTGAAACCCTACTTTCTGAGAAGAATGTCCAGTACGTAACGAACCTATCCAAATCACTCCGTATTTATAATACGCATAAACCAATCTGCTAAATAAAAAAACTTACATAAATATTAGCAAGCATTCATTCAATGATGTATCCAAATTTTGTAGAAATTTCAATACCATAAATACGAATTAACATATAATAATTGTAATTGCTTGGTAATCTATAGGTATGTACAGATGTATCTAGCATGGAAAATCATATAACGCATTGCGTTCTAGTACTGTTGTTACTTTTTATATGTATACAGATGTGTATGTATGTACTTATATGTATATACAGATATTTACAAAATCGAGCGTCAGTAATAAGAAATGTACATTTTTTAACATACGAACAATAAAATGGAGACAATGAAAAACATAGTTACTATAATTGTTAATTGTATAATTACTATACCATTTTTCTTTAATCCTCTTTTTAGTTGTGGCAATTTTACAAAATATACATTTGTTGCTACTGCACCCTAAATCTTCTGAGTAGCTACATATTATTGCTATTAATATTCTATATTTTGTGTGCATGATGTGAAACTTTCTAGTTTATATGCAGTTACTTAATTCATATGCCTGTTAATGCACATGCATTCTAATTTGTTTGAATAAATTACAACCTTTTATACAATTTGTATCCAATGAATATTTGATTAAAACAAATATTCAAAAACGAGGATATACAGTAAACTTGGTGATCGTTTTATTGCCTTTATCGTTTTATTGACCATAAATGTTTAATGATGGAAGAACTATAAATTAATCCTGACTACTTGCTTTTTTCTGTTTTAATTTTAATTTTTGTAAACTTATGAATGTTTTATATATTTCACATATATATCTTCAAAACTTGAGGTTTAAGAGCTTATAGATGTCGAGTGTGTGATTTCAAAGTTACACAATTCGAAAAAGAGTTAACACGCTCCGTGCCCCATGGGTCACCAATGCCTAAGTCAAATAAATAAAGTAAAACTTTCAGTGTACACAATGACCAAGGGATTCACTCCATATTAAATTAATAAACGTAGGTGGGAGAAATGCACATGAGACGAGTTATGCCGATAAGTTTTATTCGTGACCCTTTGATTACGAAAAGCGTTAGGTCAGAGTGAATTTTTCCAACAATTAAAAATGGAAAAAATGTCGTAAAACAAAATGAAATGGTATGGAATGAAACATATTCTGGAACTAATTTTATGCAATTTTATGCATCGCTGTATCTAACAAGTGCAATTACACTTCTTTTTTAACGAAACTTTATACTTTTTACTGGAATAATCGATGCATTCTTTCATCCGCGACAAAAACTATGAAGATACTTTTATTTTAAAGCTAATAGTTTGCAAGTCATTACAGACTATTAGTTATTTTGGTGCATCAACGAGGGCCCGCATGCACAATAACTTACTAATAAATATTATAATGGAGGTTGCAAACTTCTAATGCACAAACAACTTTAACAAGTTACACATTAAATGGCTACAATATTATTAGTATATTTTATAAGTGTTCACTGCGCAATAAGTGGAAGTTATTTAAAAAAATGTAATAGCACAATAATCAATCGTTTTTCACTATTCCTTTACTCAAGCAGCTGATTTGTAACTTGTAAAATTTCACCAATAAGTGTACAAAAGGTCATTAGATATGAACGCTTGAAAAGATATTCGCATGATCCCCCATTTCATTCTAACAATAAACACTTTTTCATTTTTTTCTTAATGTTATACAGTACATCTCTTTCCGTAATTTTTTATTTCTCTCGGACACAGAACGTGTTAAATATCCACCCTTCGATGTATAGGGCTTCTAATTGCCTAAAATTTAGGCATCGATGGAAAGGTGTCCCTGGCCAACCAATATATTTAGCTTCTAGATTAGAAGAGGCTTTCGACATTCTGAGAAAAAGTGTTCCTTTTTTCTTTCCTTGCTTTCAGTACAAAAATATTAACTTTACCTGACATGTAACATTGGAATTTTCAACATGGTTCTAAAATAATGGAAATACTTTATTGGCACAAATGAGAAGAAGAAGGGGCAATTTGTATAAGGGGATTCATTATTGAATATGTAAAAATATAAACCTGTTTCAACCGTAAATGCTGATTGTATACTTATTCTAAATATAATTGTTGTAACTGCTTGTATCCAAACTATATTCTCCAAATATTAAAGGTTCTTACTGTCCTAAAAGTGTTTTAGAATCGAAGAATGTGAAATGATAGGAATATGTATTGAAAGTTAAAACTCTGCACAGGTAACTCTTGTAAAGCACGAAAATTCATACTATATTGCGTCGGAATTGTTTTAAACGACTCTGCGTTAAACAAGTCTTAAACAAGCATTATTTCCAAACTGTAACAATACTAATTATTCAATAAAGTCGTGTTCTACAAATGATGTGTGAACGCAATATGTGGGATGCTGTTACGCCGCATCCTATAATTCACAATCAATATACATTTATATTAAAAAAAAATTGACTGAATTACTGAATTAAGTAGCAAATAAGTCGACTCTCCAGTTGTGTAAATATTGCATACAAACACAATATTTAGCGAACTTCATTAAAAGAATAATTGTTTAATCTAAACAAAAATATTCGACGATCAAACAAAATCTGCAATCTGGACGGAACACATTATTACAGAAGAATTTTCGGATGACACAACTTTTCGATACAAGAGTTCGCATGTATGTACCTTTTATATCTATATTTATATTATATTATACTCATATTTTAATATAAATGTGACTAACAAGGAAGGTTAGGCAACCCGAAGATTCAGAAACGTATGAAACTTTGCATACAACTGCAGTATGTCATCCGTAGTACAACCCTATTTTCCGTTCGTGCCATCATTCGGTTTTAAGGGGTGAAATCAGCCCTTGAAAAAAATTCAGAAAGCTCTTTTTCGTGAAATATCTCAAGAACGCTGGGAGATATTTAAAAAAAGTATAAACAAAACTTGCATCGCTTTATTGCGTCTACAAAACTGGGTAAATTTTGTTTTCAAAAACCCCAATTAAAAATAAAGAAAAAAATCATGGACTTTTAAAAAAATTTGTTTACGCTGTCTTGTAAACACAATAAAGTGATGCAAGTTTTGTTTAGAATTTTTTTAAATATCTCTCATCGTTCTTGAGATATTTCACGAAAAGGATCATTCTGGATTTTTCGAATTACGGTACGAACGGAAAACAGGGTTGTATTACGGATTACATATTCTACTTGTATGCAAAGTTTCATACAGTTCTGAATCTTCGGGTTGCCTAACCTTCCTTGTAAGTGTAAAAGAATATAGTTACAAAAAATCTACATAGACCAACTTTGATTTAATTAATCGTTTTCGAGAATATTAGAAAATCTTAATTCTAAAAAATGCTACTGCCAATGAAAGAGAACTAGATATTTCAAAAGGGAAACTAGTCGTGTTCTCCTTTTAATATAATGTTGAGAAATTTAGGTTTAGTAGCATGTTACAGCCCAGAAATGTAGAAGCCTGTACATTCAACTGCTCGTTTTCTCGTAGTCCTTAAATGAAACCCGCAAAATTGGTGCTCTCACCACTAACAACATTTATGCACATGTTATTTCGAAATTATCAGTCCACTGAATACAAAAACATACTTTTTACAAAATTCACTTACAAATTAATATTCATGAGGATTTCATTGAATTGGCAAGGTCTTCTCCATAAACACGAATCCGAACGTGGGTCTTAAACGAATTAATCTTCCCCATAATAAATTCTTCTCTTGAGAGATGACACAGTATATTACGTTGAAATCTACTTCGAGTTAATAGCTCTTTTCTAGATTCAATTTGAAATGATTTTGGAGAATATGTATTAGAATTAAGCACTCTACAAAATATTGTCGTTTAATCTCTAAATTCGTTCCTCAAAATTTGATGAATCTGCTTGTCAGTGTTACATCTAATTTTATATAACAAAATTTCACCTGATCCAATTGTTATCTCTCGGTCCTATTTCACCAAAAAGTTTCTTTCCATATCGAAAAGCTCCAAGTAAACACTTATAAATAACTCGGTTGCTATTGGTGATAGAAAAAAATGTGTCAGGCGAAAAATGTTTCGTATCTGGGGTGGCATGATCTCATGTTAATAGTTTTTTGGTGGGTGGCGTGTAGAGGATATATGAAGGCCAACTCCGTTTTTTTAAATGGAATGTTATTTTTTCTATGTACTATCTAATAGTTGAAGGTCAATTGCGATGGCAAATATTTTAACTTCATATGTCCTCTTTGCGTCCACCTACAAAAAAAGCTATTAACACGAGATTATGCCACCCTCGAAATCAAGAAAATTTCGTCTGACACATTCATCTTTCACCAATAGCAACCGAGTTATTCAGGTGGCCTATTTTAAATGCCTTACGCTGTATACCGTGCTAGACACACATTTAATATTTCGCAAAATAAATTTTGTCTCTCCATTGATCAAATTGGTAGAAAATTTCACATTGTTAAGAAATTGATACATATGTATGATTCGGACTCACATAAACCAAAGAAGTTTTAATTTCAAATTATGTAAAATTCTAATTTCCGAATTCATTTCATTTCATTCATATCAATCAACATCGACCCACATATCATTTTATCAGAAAGAAGAGATAAACGATATTTAAATAATTTGTGAGCACTCATAATAATTAAAATGTAAACGTTACGGATAATACACAATTCCATTTCTCACACTTTTTTTTCCAAAGTTTGTCTAAATCCTTATGGTCATGCTACAATGAAGACATGTGCATAAAGATATTTGCTAATTCGTGCAACTGTCAATATTTTTTGTTGACATTAATTCCTATAAAGTTTATGATAGCAATGAAAATTGTATTGATTCTTAAAGAAAGTATTGGTTATTCACTAGATTTAATACAACAAAAATTCAATTCACTCAATACATTCAATAATTTTTAATTTTTAGTTAGACATCTTTTAATAGACAAAGCAATTAAGTACTAGCATTTTCTACACATGTCTTGCATTGCTTCAATTTTAATACCGGCTTTCCCTATTTATATTCCTTTATCGCGTTTACAATAAAGCACTATAAATCTGTTGTAAACCTCTAATCCTAAACACTAATCTATTTAATTGCATTTAAACAATCGGCGAACGTCAACTAGTAGTAATAGAAAAAATAAAATTCACCATCTCAAGAAATATAATCTATATTTTAAACGAGCTACTATTTTTAGCATCTTTATATCGTAAATATGCACTACTATGATTCATAATTAGTTTTTAACGGTTAGTAATGGTCATAAGAACCCTTCGAGTTATTAGATTATCGTTTAGATAACAATAATTAAACACATTTCTTAGTTTCATATGCTAAGAGAAAAATGTATGAGAGTCTTACCTGTAAATTGTGATACGCTCCACTGTCTTCTGGTGGTGTGGGCTTATATTTGCCACAACAGAAGTTGCAACAGCAACAACAACAGAGACAGCAATAGCATGCTGTTGCCACACAACAAAATACGAGGAGTGCCTGCAATGAACGATTTGTTTCAGTTTTAATAGGTACAGTAATTATGATATACTGAGTGTAGAACGTAACGTGATGAGCTCTGATTATCCTGTTGTTAGTGGGGCCATCCAAATTTTTTTGTAATTGGGACAACGTGGGTTAATAAGAGTTTCAAAATGATTATAGTAAATCGCCAAACCCTTTTTTCTTTTAGTTACCAAAGTCTCTGTCAAGTTTTTTATAAGAATAATGTATTATAATCAGCATAAACCTCTACCTAAAAAGTTGTACGAAATAAACAAATGTTCGTTTGGCCCACTACCAACAGAATAATCTGAATTTGTCATGTTTAGTTGTTCACCATGAATAATAAGCTAACTTACATGTATATATACAATACTATCACGACTGATTTAAGGGAGTATAGGAGATTGAGCAACAATAAATAATGGCACCACTCAAGCGCATACTCGAATTATAAACTGTGTTATGATATAGTTGTTTGATGTATCAAGCTAAACCAATATTCAATACACATTTCAACTTAATGCACATCGAAAAATAATAATGTTTAAAGTTGGTATTGTTATATCTTTGTAACTGCTCAACTTTATCCTTTCTGTTTCACATGTACATGCTTTGATTCGTAAAAAAGTAGAAGACAATAAAATAAATTTTTGTAATTTTGTTTTTAGTCTTTGCCTTCTCTTTTGTTGCGATGCCAGAATTATTTTATAGAATATTGATATGCAACTAAATGCATATTGTTTTCGAGATCTTAAACCACAAAATGATAATGAACATTCCATCTCATTCGATTTCAGATCCAATATTCCCTTAAATTGTATAATTGTATGAAATGAGATGATCAATATCTCAAGTAAATTAGATAATTACCTAAACAATTTATACGAGTCAGACAAAAAGAAGATTCAATTTACTGTTACAGTTTCAATGATAAAACTGGTTATTTTTTCTTACTTTATTTCTAAAGAAAAATGAGAATTCAACAAATGACTTACCTTGCACCAACCAGAAGTAAGAGTATAGTATGTATTAACATTTTCTTCTCCAAATTGTTCAGCAACGTATAGTCCAAGAGATCCATAATTATCATATATATTCCTCTTAGTTAGATCTGTTAATATAGCGTGCGCTCTATTGATTTCTTTAAACTGAAATACAATAATGTTCCAATAAATTAAATATCTTAAACAAAATTCCTAAAATACATTCTACATTAAACTATATTCGATCCTCAAGTATATTATAAAGATTGTCAATACAAATATTTTGCAATGATTATCAGATTCTACTATGTCTGGAAAAAGTGAGCAAGAAAATTATTGGATTCAATTTGAAAAATGGATGATCTTAAGTACTTATGAAAAACGAGTTAAAGAAATGGCTATAATCACTTTTTAGGCACTTAACGAGCAAGAAATGTGTTTAAGTGAAGTTGGGATACCGTTGTATGTTAAGAAAACTTTAACTAAGTGTATTTCTACAACGAAATATACTTGGAAAGCACAACAGAAATAATTTAATAATTATTGATGTATAACTAAAGCTTGAAACTGCATTTCATTGGAAATTTGCAATTTCAGTGTCGAAAATTAGTTTATATAAAGACCGAAACTTAGATAAATTCGTTTATTCGAATTTGAAATCTCAGCAATTATTTCCCTTAAATAGTGCATTGATTTTTGTTTCAATTATAACTATATAGAAAAGCATTTGAGCAATATTTATGTAAAATTTCCAAAAATACACTCAATAAATCAAACTCTTTATGCATGTACTAAGTTGTTTCAGGTACTATGAACAACCTCTTCGAAATCTAAGCTTATTGTTATACTATATATACAAAGCTTCTGTGGTTGAAAAAACTATAAGTGATGGAGAAAGGATGGATAAAGATTTTAAAAAATTAAGGATATTTTGGCATTAATACGCTTAAAAGATTATTATTCTGACATTGTAAATAATAGAATTTCATGTGTCATGTATTAAAAATGCAATTTAAATTTTTGCGCAATGTTAAATATAACCATTAGTTTGAGCTTTTAGTCCCAAAATTAATTTTTCCCAAACTAACTGTTAATTATTAATGCATTCACTACATTTTGATTGCTGGGTACTACCTTTATCTAATTACCAAAAATTGTAAATACAATATTTCTTAAACGCACATTAACTTAAAAAATTGTGTTACTTTTAAATTTCTGTTAAACATAACTTAACCCAAATTAAAATTTTAAATCTATTAAAATTTTGAGTTCAATTTTATAAAAAATTATTATATAATCTTTCATAGCGTACAAAAACAATAAATGGTTCTTTGTAATGAATCTTATCTAATCTGAAACTTATTTGAAAGTGACTTATACTTAATCCATGAATTCCAATGAATGAATCTTACATCACATGTAAAACAGTGATATCATATATACTTCTCACTTTAGTGAAAAAATACTAACACGCTTAATTTCAAGTATAAAACGTGATTTCATAGAAGTATCCCAATATTTGTAAAAATGCATTAGACGCTGTTATTGATATGAAAACAGTAACTAATAAGCGAAATATAACAATGTGTTACACTATGTAAAAGGTGGATGCATATAAAAACATAATGCAGTCGAACCTTGGCAACACAAAACACAAAGAAGAGCCGAGATCTTGAAATTACGGAGAATTAGTATCGAAGTTTTCGAGTAAGAGAAGCTTAATGAACAAAAATTTGACATTCAGGAGCTTTGTACATGGGTCAGCAATAAATTTGTTGGCTTACCATTATTAGCTCAAAAATTGTTATGTGCCTGTGACTTAGTAAAAGTCTCAGCTTTCTCGCGCAACATTGGACTTCTTATGCTAACATTTTTATTTCCGTATTGTTTAGATCATTTTCTTCTTAAAATCTAAATTAGACGATATACTTCGAGTTCTAGAAGCAGCTATTCCCAAAGTTTGATTTATAAAGGGAAACAAATGCATCTAAATGTGTAGCAAATAATTTGAGTTAACACGAGGTTTATATTTTGAGTCGCAGAGTTTTTACAGTGGAGCGGAAGGAAATGAACAAAATTCTAATCTCATAGAGCTTCCAGTTACGAAGGTTCGACAATATCTATTATTAAAGTAAATAACATATTATCGGAAATCATAAACAAATCTTCCATGTTGTGTTTTACCTTTTCTGCTGCTTCTGGATTGTTCGGATTTTTGTCCGGATGATATTTTAATGCTAACTTTCTATAAGTCCTTTTAATTTCTTCAGGAGTGGCAGTTTTTGGAATCTGCAAAATTTGGTACAGGGAATCCCCTGCTGTCCTGAAAAAAATTAAAACATTAATCTATCAGTCCATTATTACAACCTATAACAAACATAACGCATCAACTTTTAAGTTATTTATTTACATTACAATTACATTTCCTATTATTATTCATCTACTTAAATAAATCCATTCTAATTGTTGTATATGAAATACTTAATTATACATTTTTGTACCTTATAATTGCGTATAAACAATATTAAATTTTAAAAACAAACATGCAATTGTATATTGTGTATTCTATATTAACAAGATCAACAGAGTGTGATTGGAAAAGTAACATATGACATAACTTTTTTAGTAAGCTTTGGAAATGAAAGAATTAAACATTTATGTAATCAATATTTTTTGTAGATAATTCAAACATCTTTTATTGATCCAAAAGAGTAAATAGTGAAACATTGAAAATGCGTATAATAATATGTAATAACAAAAAGAATGATCAATTCGATGATTATTCGGGTTTAATTTTCGTGAATATTTCAATAGTCAGTACACTTATATGAATACATTAATTTTGACACATTGAAAGTTATTACTTATTCGATCTTATAAACCGTAACTCAAAGACAATTTTCGTGTTAAATTTTTTGGCAGCTTGTATTAATACTTGTACAGAGCAAAACACTAATCTTACTTTTGTAAGATTACAAAGACAGTACTTTTGCAGGGCTGTATTAAAACAGTGTACAGCTAGTCAACAAACTAACCTAGTATAAAAAAGGTCTTTACTGTGAATCAATCGATTATTACGTTGCAAAATTACCGTTTGCGCTCCACTAAATGTAAATAATAAACTCAAGTACAAAATTACATAAACAACGTAACATTAAAAAACTTCATAAATTAATAGAAGATTTAACCTAGAATTTGTTGCATTTTTTTATTTATATCAATTTTATTTTACGATCAAACAAATCGGTACAAAAACTCCCATTGATGCTCAATGGAATATATTAATGTACTTAATTTGACAGAGCAAATAGTTTACAATTCGAAAATGTTGAAACAAGGGTGGCGAAGTACTCACGACATTTTTCGTTTATCCATGTTTACTGGAAGTAGCGTTACTTTGCTTATACGATACGAAAAGGAGGTTTAATTTCCTATTAATATATATCGTACTTCGTCGTCTCGTACTACAGGTACATGATTTTCGTCATTAAATGCACGTATCTTTTTGAATAGATGTTGTGTCGGATGATAGCAGGGGAAAAGATTCAATATTTTAGTACCGAAAGTGGACACAGTTGCACCAAACTGGCGCCACGGAAAACGACAACTCGGAGAAACGTGAACGAAGTACGAAACTATTGGTGCACGTCCTTTCAACTAAATGCGCAGCAACGAAAATATTTCACTTAAATTACTTTTCTATTGTAAATTATATTTTGATAAAGTTGATATTATAGGGACGTATTATACACATGGTTACATGGAAATAAAGAATGGCAAGAAAATTGTTAATAGGGAGTTAAATCATGTTACGGGAAAATATTTAGTTCTTCAGGTTAATAAACGAGTTTGAATTAGTACTTCTGAAAAATCAATATATCTAGTAGTAAATTGCATTACAGGTCATACGTACGTTTTCTTTCAATGTCACATGATTCTATATACGTATCAATATACATATGCATGCACATAAAGTATGTATATGTGGTCATTGCCGTGTTAGACGATTACACCCTTCTAACCTGTATATTGCGCTAAATCTTAGAAATATTTTCCTGAGTTAAAAGTCAGCAGAGATTTCTTTTTTTCTTCACAATTTGTATGCAAATTCTGTGATATATTTAATACGGGTATTAAATTACGATTTTAAACTATCTTACAAATTAAATACTGTTTATAATTATAAAATATAAACGGAGATTTTAATAATTGATAAAATAAAAGTCTATATGTTGTCAAATATAATTAACAGAATATAATATCGTAAATCTTAATATGCATTATTCGCTATTATATAAACATTTGTTTATTAACTAACATAATTAACATATAAGCTGTATTTTTAATCAGTTGTATCCTTACATATTTCACACCGAATTTTCTAGAGACGATAAAACAGCATAAGGCACAGTGAACAACATATGTGTTAACTCATTGTCAGTGTATGTACACTGCTCCGACAATTAGAGGATCACATGTTGCACCCATTATCACCGTCAACACGACACATAATTTCTGGAATTTTCTGAATTATGTTTACAAAAACATGTGCATATAACACCGTCCTCTGTTTCTAGGACGAAAATTCCAAAAATTATGCGCCGTGATGGCGGGGATAATGGGTGCAATGTGTGATCCTCTAATTGTTTGAGCAGTGGCATAAACACCCAAAAACGTGGACAAAATGAAAGTATGCATATATTTGGTATATTACTGGTATATATTATAATAAAATGACTTCGGAGAGAAAATGACAAATTTAATGTTAAATATTGTATCCGTAATCCTAATTACAATCGTAAATATAAGAAATACAAAATACTTTAAATTGGTAGTACATTTAATGATAATACAAATTTCTTCATTAGTCATCGCCTTCGTCAAATGAAGAATCTTCATCTATTGTAGGTACTTCAAGTTTTCTTCGTGCATAGTTTCCTCATACTGCTTATGTACGGGTCTGATGTAGCTAATAAATTATGGAAAAGATCCTTCATGGTTTTTATTCTGGAGATCTTTCTACACTAAAATCCTCGAAATTTTTTGATGTCCTTGTTCCGACCTTCTCCGGCTTCTTCTCCCAACTGGAGATGCATAGGTATCTGCCGATCGGCAATCCCAAATTGTAAGTGTAGACGCGCGTTTCGGCTTGGGCCGCATGGCTTGAAAAGCCGAAGGGCATGTCGAGTTAATACCAACTTATGTCGGTTAATATGAAAAGAAATGAGGGCGAAACCAACAGTGGAAATGTGTATTCGGCAGCGAAGTCAGATTTTAACTGCAAGTTCAACCATCGAAGGCGATTAACGCACTTATACGTATAAGAATGATGGACGGAAATGTGGACGAATGACAAAATTTTAAAGGTATTAGAAATATACCGCTATCGTCCCAACCTATTTACTTTTTCACTCTATTTTAAATTCGATCAAATGTAATAATTGCTCGAATTCAGTGCTCGACATTGTAAACAAAATTCGGAATCCACCGTTGCATCTTGTATACTCGAGATTAAGGGCGTTGGCATCGTCCTACATCGAATCTTTCATAAAATCAATTGCACTCTAGATGTCCTCGCTGCGTCAACTGGGTCGCATCCAACATCTGCGTTTTTTAATTGCTTTCTTTCTTTTTGCATATTATAAATGTAGCTACAGAAATTATCACTTCATCGTCACCGAACATTTTGTCGTACTGACGAGGTGTTCGCTACAACGCCGATTAAATGGGGACGTATCACAAAAATTCGAAAAGCCGGTCGACCAAATCAGTGGTTCTCAAAGGGGGCGGCACCGCACACCGGTGGGCGTTGAAGAGATCTAAGGGGGCTCCTTGGGCCCAAGGCACATTTAGGGGGCGTTGAGGACCAACTACCGACCTCCTGAGCATAATTAGCAAGAACGCGCTAAAGAGTTTGATTAATACTAAAAATCATCGAGCGCATATTTCAACAAATAGTTCTAAATGTAATTTAAGCAAGTTCAGTCCGTATTGGAACTGGTACATTATAGCTTCGTTCCTAATACCATTTTGACTAGTACATCAATATGTTAATATCTTTCAATAAAGTAATTTTAGAAATCTGTCCTTGTTCTTCAATATGTATAATATAGTATACTTCACCAAAAAGGAGCGTCATCGTATCGCGGTTTGAAAAAGTAGGCTATGTCCCAAAACAGTCGGAAAATTATGGGTTACATTATTGATTTCAAGAACGGGAGTCGGTGTGTTTTTTTCTGAACAGAGCAATTTTTTTTTCGAAAAGTTGGGAACCTATGGACTAAATTGTTCGGTAAGAATTGATACCGATCGGCAACTGCCTATGCAGTAGCGGGGACGCTGCTTCACGCCGTGTCCACGCTGCTGTTTGCGAGCAGCGCGGGACTGTTCGCGATCTATGTATGTTTATCAACAGAACACGAAGCTCGTGTGGGCTTTGTAACTACTTTTAATCTGCCAGTTAGGTAGATTTCACTACAGATCGCTACTGATTATCGCAACTATTCTTCATTTCTATAAAACGCAATGCCCTATTGTTGCTTTTCGTTGAACTCTTCTCAATTAATTTTATCGGAATATAAATTAAAAAAATATAGTACTGCATTCGAGAAAATAGAGATAACCTTGAAATCTCCTCTATCTCTCCACCCACATTATTTACCTCTTCGTATCATACAAGTATCTTACTAATTGTAAGACGCGGATCGTCTAGAAATAGGAAGAGTAAATATGTACAGTAGAATCTCGGCAAACCGGACAGACTTGTCATTATCCACACTCTAAAAATTACTAATAAAAAACGACAGTGCTGTTTTGAATCAAGTTCTCAATAGTTGGGAAAAATTTGTTGCCAATCATTTCTTGCCAGACATTAATTTCCTAGCCTGCCTGTCTTCTGATTAAGCTGATACGTCGAGGTTTTGTGATACCACGAAAATTGCACACATATTGCAAAATTAAAATAAATATCCATCTTTTAGTGTTGAGAACAAGTGATGTAGGTAGAAAACCATACGGAACCTTTAAATCGGGGATTATCTTATAAAAGTGCAATTGCTGTGGTTGCGTTAGATCTTTTTATAACGTCTCACATATCCAGCTAATAAACCAGGGAATAAAGCAGTTGTTATACTTCTCAGTGTTAGTGGGATCGAAGTAACCCAAACCTAATCCACACGACCAATTAGTTAAACAAAAAAATGACGATTGGAAGTTATAGTATTCTATCTCCTAATAACTAAAATGAGTGCCATTCGCTCGGACAATTTGATATCGGTTAGAAAAATGGCGTAAGAGTCTGCCATAACCGGCTCCGAAAATGAGCATAGATGCCGTTTTTTCGTTATTTTTTTCTTATTTTCCAGATTTATTTTCTAGATAGATGCAAAGAAAATAACTGAAATAGAAAACAAAACTTGGATCTCGATTCCGATGGTGGGTATTAAACATTTGTTTGCATGTAGCCGCCCGAAGTTCGAATTGCATTTGGGTATCAAATTCATTGCGCTTGCACTTGCCCCTATCTTAATGTACAATTAAGAGAATGAAATTTTATAATTATTGTGAGAACTATTCTATTAATTGTAGGTTTTCCTAGATTACATAGAAAAATTAGCAATACATTATACACAATAAAAGGATGTACATACGCACATACATTCAAACAATTTTATAAGTGCTACCGTACCCAAATGCAATTCGAAATTCGAGTGGGCTAGATAAAAAAAATCTTTAACACTCACCATCGGAATCAGGATCCAAGTTTTGTTCTCAATTCCAGTTATTTTATATACGTGTATCTAGAAAATGAAAACAAAGGTCATCTAGGTAACTTCCTTTGTAAGTATGTATATGTAGATGTATTACAAAATAGTTTTGTTATTTATCACGCATTGATCAATATTTTCAAAGAAAAAAGAAGTATAAAAAAGTTATTTCTTTTCCGGAAAATTGGGAAATATAACAAATTAATAGAGCTACCGCTTCAAATTTGAATAATTTCAGCACATAGAGTAAAGAAGAATAACTAGTTCAGCAACTGAGGCATGTTATATTTCGGGGTATACGCGTAAACAACCGACCAAGAGAATTATATTGACAGAAAAAATGATTTGCATACAAAAACAAATATTTACAAAAGTTGTATTATTGTTACAGTCAATTTAAAAAATGAGGCACTAAATACATCATTTACATAAAATAAGAGAAATACCGTGATTGTACCGTTGTATTAATATCTGCTTCTCATAATTATTTGGCTAAATTAATATTATTTTCAATATTCGTTTCCCTTCAACTAAATTGTTGAGCATTCTTATTACATTATTACAAACATAGGTTTGTAGTTTGTAGTAACACGTATCAATTAAAGAGTTTATTGTGTACATAATCCTACCATAAATTTTATGATATCTTCAGTGTCCTTGCTTTATTCGTAAGGTATATTATGCATATAATGCAAGAATCCATAAGATTATTCAAAGTGATCAGCTTTTGCTTCCATACCCCTCTTTAACTGAACGATCTTTTATGTATTCACACATCATGTGTGATCTGTGACTTCCAGTGTACTGATACTACCTCATTTACCAAATGTATCTTCATAATTTCGACATTGATCTAAAGATCAGAATAAGCTCCACTTTTTTAAATATTGGACAGATGTAAATCAGAGACCCTTCGTACTTGACATTTTTCATTTACCATTTATTTCCGTTTTGTTTATAAATTGATAGCAGTGGGTCGTGGAAAAGCGTACGTATAAGAGAAACTGGGATTCAGAAACATCCACTGCGACGTATACAGGGTGTCCCGTAACTACCGCAACATCGGGAAATGGGGGGTGATTCTAAACAGCTTTTTCCTTGATCAAAATGTTGTTTGAAGCTTCGTTTTTGAGTTATTAACGAAAAACACTGCCCAATGAAAGCGGCCGTAGAGCGCCCGCCAAGGCCCGTACCTATCTACTGCGCTCGGTCGTGTACGCATCAAGGGTATCCGAGGAAAGTGTACGGCAAATGTTACATCATACTTTTATTGGACACAGAATTTATGGTACGTCTGTGGACAGACACATAACTGTTTAGTAAGTTCGTGTGATCAGTAGGGCGATGCTCAAAAATCGGGTTTTAAGATTGCATTACACTTCGTTAATGTTTTACAGATTGCTACTCGCTTACTAATATTTTAAATTACGTATTCGTACGCCAACTTTTAATGGTGTGATTATTTGCGAATTAAATTTTTATAAATGTGAATTGGCTACTCTCAAAAGTTTATGGTTCACAAATTTGTGTGGCAATAATATCCCAACGTTAAGAAGACGTGTTTAATACTCGTAATATGTCGAAAAGAAAATTGCATTTTGCTTTTTTAAAAAAAGACAACATTCTATGGCTGATAGCAACCCCTAATATGTAACTAAAAAGAAATACAAAAAAATAACATATTGCTTACTCATAAGGGTGAAAAATATAACAAAGGGTGCCTCGTGAAAAAATACAAAAATAGTGCTTTTTATTAAATTAGCATCACCCTAATGATCAGGGTATAATCAAATTTTATGAATATATTGGAGGCTTTATATAACGTACTATCATACATTGCTAATGAAGTAACGATATTATATTTCATTTTACTTTTAAAGACATTATAAAATATGCAAACTGACAGCATTTTGTAGAAACAGAAAACAAAAAAAAACTGTAAACATGTTAAACGTTAAGAACTATAATATTGATCTTGAAATCGGAGGCAAATATTCGTTATTCGTAGACAGAGTGCTCTTCCTATAATCTTCTATGTTAACATTTATTTGACTTTCCTCGGGGGTAGTTTGCGGCATGGTATCTTGCACCCATTTTTTGTCTAACGGCGCAAAGATAGCAACCTGAAACAAAGAATTGTTATTAATCTTTATCTTATTCATCGTTGCGGCTTTAGTAAAAATAACGTTTGATGTGTAGATTTTTACACTGCCGAAATATCCTACATTGAAATAACAACAAATGATTCATAAACAATAAAGAGGACGAAGTTTTACTTGATTTGTTTCACGGCATCCAGTGTCCTGGCTATAAATTCCAGCCAATTCGTAACGTCCATCTTCGTTTTGGCAAGCAAGCGGTCCACCAACATCTGTCTCGCAAACGTTATTCCTTTCAGCCTTGGTTGCAGCACAGATAGCTCCATCGACAATATTCTCCCCGAAGTTTGTATACGTTAATTGTTGTTTGCAACGTTCGGTTGGCAAAACGTCCATGTTAATTGCATGCATAATTGCACCGGCATAGTGTGCTGAAATAAAATTACATTCATACAATTAATTAGATACTTGTTTCTCAACAGCCATCTATGTATATTATATCTATAATTCCTTATACTGTAATTTGCATGTTCAGTTCTTTCATTATTAAATCACAATTCCAAGTGCATTAATACGTTGGTACGATAGGTGTTGACAATAATGATGATAGAAAGTGACCCTTTTTTTAGACAAGTCGATAGTAGATTCAATATTTTAACATTTTCGATAGAAATAACAATGCTGTGTCAAAGGATTATTTAGTTCTGTATGTACTTATTTGTTTTCCTGAATTATTTGCATTTTAATTGGTCGTGTTTACAGAATGCCGACGAAATAAATTCAAATTGAAATCATTGGTGAGATATGTTATCAAAAAAATTATCTTAATCCGAAAATATTGCCCAATAATGCACCTAAAGTTTCTAAGTATAATAAGAATATTGTGGTAAGATATAATAATATCGAACAAATATTATATGTAATAACAATATTAATATGATATTTTTAACGTACACATATGTCCAATACCCAGCATATTTGGATAGGTTCATTAATGTTTTTGCTAACACTCTTTACCCACAATGATCTTAATTTAAAAATAAATATTTTACATCGAATTAATTTCACCAAATTTTGGAGAAAAGATACACTGTGTTGCTTTAAAGCCACATGAATCGCAAAATGTGAACATAAAATATCAGGTACGGCTGAAGGAATATTATTTTAGTCTTTTTATTTAAGAACTGTAATTAATAATATAACTTTGTTCACTTACCTTGGAGAATAGATTTTCCCCAACCAGTGGTAATGCACAACTTATTGTTTGGGAATTTCGTTGGTTCAGGCAAGCAGAGGGGGTTAATATGACGATCGAGGGTCGCTGTATTTTCGAGATGCACCATTGCGAGGTCATATTCTCCCAGTCCTTGTTTGTATCCAGGATGTATACTGATGGATGATACGTTGATAATTTCGAAAGGAAGTGGCTCCTCGTGCTTTAAGTCGTATCCCAATTTCCATTCTCCCAGCTTTATCGACACGTCATTTGGCGACAATCTTGATTGATTAACAGGAAAATATTATTTGAAATTATCTAAAATATTGAGCGTATCATAAGTAATTTAGTATTGCTCGATCGCATTCATGACTTATTATCAATACATTGTAAAACTAATCAACTTGTAAGAGTAATTGTTGTTACTTTTGCAGGCCCTTCTTTATTTTTTATTCAATGTTACGAACGGCTTTGCACTTTTATTACGATGCAGATATTTCTCAAACATTTGTTGAGCATAACATATTGTTAGATGTAATGTATGTATCGGGCCATTTTAAACACCTTATTAGGCAAATTAAAATAAAATGTTTTCGATAAGTTTGTCGTACATCAAGGATCACTTTATGTGCAAACAAAACTTAATTGTTACGTAGAGCTGAATTGTTTAGTTTAATACAGGAATAGGGAGGGCGCCAAAGAAATAAGGGCAATTATTGTTGTATAATGAATTAATTGTTCCAAAATGTGTAGCTATGAAATAATAAAATTGTTGAAGAAGTAGCGGGACATTTATTGCCGCAGCCAATTATATTATTAATAAATATTTAAACATCCGAGAATTTCCTACGTTCAGGCAAAAGTTCTTATATATTTGTATACTTAAATTATTAAGTATTACTTTTCAAATCATTTCTAAATAAACGTGAAGCAGAAAATTAATTCTAGATACGGAAGTAAACCCAAATTCATCAACCCCATTATTAGTGTTTTCGCTTGTACGATAACTTATTATCACACTTTTACATTTCTAACAATTCTTACCTGTCAACGCAATTAGCTGCTGTTAGTACCTCTTTAGTACCAATTAGAGCACCAGAGCAAAGGATTTTCCTGTCTTGTGAATGCAGGACCATCGCTTGCCATGGAATTTCGGCAAATGTTGTTTTCGATTCCTCACCTTGCAATACCTAACGGTGAAATATTTATTATATATCTATTACTTACGCGTCTGCATATGTATCCTGTGAATATACAGTGTTTTATTGTTGCCTTACAGGTAATTAACACTAGAGCTACCAAGCCTGTCAAAATGACGGGTTCGAGATTTCTTACCATAAAATTATTAACATCTAGGTATTGTTGCAGCAGCATATGGTGACTTTTAATAAGACAAGAGCCATTATATATCTCCATTTAATGCAACCACTGCAACAATTTTCGTTTTCATAATGTACCTAATGGGCGCTGTCCAAATATGTAATACCAAAATCTATCGGTAGTTCTAGTGATAAATATCATATTACAGGGAACAACAACGTTATTGAACTCTGGCAAATAATACGATTCTAGTAGCATAAGTACTACATAATTATCGTGCTTATTAGGCACGGTATAAGTACAGTAGAACCTCGATTAAGTGAGCCGTGATTACTCACAAACTCGGTTATCTGGGATATCGAATTTACTAATAATATATTTACAATCGTATCTTCGAACTCTACAATTATTTATAAGAAAATGATGATATTATTCCTGGTGAAGCTTTTCAACATTTTGCAAAAATTTTCTTTTGATCATTTCTTCGCAGATATCAATATCAATATCTGCAGGTTAGCCTGTTAACTTATTAAGAATGGGAAAACAAGTTATTCCATCATCCGGATGGTCAATGCCCTGTTAAGGGCAATAATTGTTTTCTCTAAAAATTCTTCGCTAAGTGTGCTACGTATTCACGTTTGTATTCCATACAACCCCTTTTCCCTTACTTTTGCTAGAAGAGTGAAGCCAGCGGGAGTATCTTGAGCAATCTTCTTGAATTTGCAAGGCTGTATACCTGTACCTGCAGTTCATCGCTAACAATAATTTTGCCATACTTGCCATAAAGTTTGTCATATGTTTTTAGACAATCTAAAATCTAAACTATTAACCGCGTTATACATTTACAAACATGCAGTACCGTTTTTATGATATCGTGACATTTTAATCTTTATCTGTACTGGCAAGTGTTAGGAACACATTTGATTCTACGTAACAGTACAGAAACGATGACTATATGACCACATGGAGCTTATATTGGAAAATAAAACATATTACAGGTAAAAAAAAAATTTTCTTTCATTGTTAAGCCGAGAACTTTTCAGACCGACCTCGTATTTCGTTGAATAACTAGATGCAATACAGAGAAATGTGCATATTAAATGTATTTACCATATACATATATACTACGCTCAAAACTGTCCAAACAATCACTTATCTTTGGCAAAATATAATTTAATATATTAATGGCAGGACTTCTAATGATAAAATTTGTCGTTATAACAGCTATATATGATAGACTATCATGAAACTAAAGAATTAATTCTCACGTGGAATTTCTTTAACCACAATGTAATAATAAAATTCATGTCCATAAATGCCAAACGCTTAGCGAAATTACTGCACAACTAAATAAGTGCGATGGAAGTGTGAAAAATCTGAAAAAGCGATAGTATTAACAAGAGCCGGAGAATCAAATTATTTCGGAAACAATTGAAAAACTATTGCATCCGGAATTTTTAGTTTATAACTTGCATTATCCATTAGAAACGGCTACACATTTTTTGTGTGAAGATAAATATGTATTGAAGCATCAGTTATACAGTTATACAGCTTATAGCGGATACTTCCTACGTTTCCAGCGGATCCGAACGTAAAAAAGGGCAGCGAGTGAAAAGAAAAGGATCGAGCGTCCAAGGCAAAACAAAATCTAGCGTAACTGTGCGAGAATTTTAATGCAACGGTTGAACTTTTTCATTTCTTATTTTTTTTTTTATGGAACTTTGACCAACAGATTTGTCATCTTATGCTGATTACAATAACACTAAACACTACTATATCATTTGGACCATATTTACTGTTCACAAAGCATTCTACACCACTTATTAAATAACGTAAATGTGATCCAAATTTTGTCGTGTTTGGAATCATTTTAATCAGAAAAATGTCACCAATGTCTAGGTAAAAGTTTCATAAGGAAAGAATGAGGAATAGCAAAGTTTTGTCGTTGAATTAGTATTAGTTCACCGATAAGCCGATCCAGGATCACGTGGCACTAATTGACAATCGAACTTCTGGACGTCTCAAGGACGTGTAAACTATTCGCTTATATCGGATACCACTTTCTCGTTTATACCGAGACATTACTGAATATTATTACAGTATTTTTGAATGATAGTGTGCAGTCTAGTACATAAAACAGAAGCATGTCTATATTCCCAATTAAACCCTAAACCCTCTGACCGACCTAAACAAAATTTCACATATCTACATACAACCCAAAAAGGCATGATTCTACGTGATAAAATAAGGCAAAAGTAAGGAATAACGAAGTCAACGATAATCAAATGCACAAATAAAGAAACATATTTTCTGTGATAAAGAGGCAAGCAACTTTAATTATCCAAAATATTAAATTTAATATATTCATGTTAAAATCTTTCTATAAGAAGCATAGAAACAGTTTGAGAAATGTCATTTTAACTGTATTAGTTTTTGAAAAATCTCAGACACCACTAATAATGGACATAATCGGATAAAATTCAATGAAGTAGCTATGCGCAATCTGATTTGAAATATGAAACTAATAGAAGCTGACCTCGCGAAGTCGTTATTTTTCAATGACATTTAGCGAGTAGCAGGTTTGGAAAAAAATGGCAGTTGAGCGATTAATTTTAGTTATTTAATTGATACTGGTTGCGTACGAAGACCATAGGCGCCGCGTTCCCATTTTTACATGACAACAGCTTTATATCCGATCGTGCTTCTAAGCAAATGACGTTTTCAAGGTCTAATATTCTTTCAAGCGGGATAACGAAAAAAAAAATTCCAGCTCCAGGACCAAAAACAATCCTAATAAACGAATTATCTTTAGTATATGCAAATCCAGATGTTTCTTAACAAGAAAGTATACAGCCTTTTAGTATTTCGTAATTTGAAGCACCTCGTACGTTACACAAGCAATTAACATTTCTACAGTAGATAATATGCATAATCGTATGCAAATAATATGCACACCATGTCAATTCGCGCATGCATTTTTAAGTATTTACGAAAAGTATCCTCCTGCATTATCAGGCACAATATAATAACACTTTACATTTATTTCAACGAAGATGCGCCTACTATATTCATTTCATTGTTGGGTTGTGTTTCAAGTCATTTTTCATATGTGAAAGACATAGTTGTCTCAATGTAGAATTGCAGAAATCTTATGTTTGTTTAACTTTAGCAGAGAAATTGAAAAATTTTCAAGAAAATATCGATATACAAATTACTGATGCAATAGTTTCTTAATTGTTTGTAAATACTTCTTCGCTCGATTCTTGTAAATACTTCTACCTTTTTAGGTTTTGGACACTTGGATCGCACTTAATTAGCTGTGCAGCCAGTCACTAAAACTTTAGTATTTATGGTCATGAATGTTATTATTATATTGTGGTTAATCAATTTCCACGTGAGAATAAGTTTTTTAGTTACGTGATAGACTATTATGTACAGCTGTTGTAATAACAAATATCATTGTAAGTCCTCCCATTAATAAATTAATTTACAGTTTGCCAAAAGTAAACGAGCATTTAGACCCATTGGAATGGTAATGTGTATGCGGTAAGTATATTTAATATCCATATTTCTCTATATTGCATCCAGTTATTCAACAAAATGTACTATAAAATGTTTCACCTAAACAGTTATAATAATTTGCTGGTTATATAGTTTGTGTTTCTGTAACGTTACGTAGAAACAAATGTGTTCTTAACACTTACCTGTGTAAATGAAGATTACAATGTCATAATTGAATAAAGGTTTGCTATATCATAAAAATCGTACTGCATATTTGTAAATGTAAAACGTTGTTAACAGTTTAGATTAGCTAAAAAACGTATGACAAATTTCAGAGATATGACAAAATGGATGCAGGTATACAGCCTAGTAAATTCCAGAAGTTTGTTTAAGATATTTTCGTTGTTTTCACAATTCTAACAAAGATATGTATAATACAGAAAGATGAATACATACGTTGCAATTGATCAATTATTTCTTTTAAACTCATATTGTTTTGTAGGATACCTGACTTTTGTTCACTTAGAAATTATTAAAGAAAACATTAAAGTTAAGAGAGTAAGAGAACGTTCAAGAAAATGTAATAATGCATAAAAAACGTCTAAATAACTGTCGAAATAAAAAACTTTGTTTTAGTTCAGTTAAAAAAACTATTGCGTTAATTGACAAATAATTTACTCTTACAAAGCAGGACAAGCCATAAATATGAATGATACAATATAAAATAATTTTAATTTAACACGCAGCTCTCTGATGACAGTGGAGAACAGAATTTTATCGTGCAGATACGAACGAACTTTGTACACGGAAATCGAATATATAATCCGAATCTTTTTACCGCCCACAAGGGTGGAAAAGAATATGAGAAAGAAAGAGATGCCAATTTCTTAATTGGCTATGTTTTTTTAAGTACTTCACCCTTAACTGATTTAAAAAGAAAACCAGTTCGTTAATATCTATATTAATACAAACCGTACGAATAAAATTTCATGCGTAAGAAAAGTGAAAGTGCAACTAATATTTTTGAATCCCACTCTAAGAAATAAAGAAAATAAACAAACATTTCTAAGATTACAGTAGAGCTCTTGAAATCCCACCAGATGATCCAAGGATTAAAGATACAATAACATTCATTTTCCACGAAACTGACGCATGCATTTTAATGTCCTTACCTTGTTTCGAACGCCGCAAGCTAATCTTGATTCTGATGTATCGTAGTCCCTTCCTGTATTTTTCTTTTCTAACGGGGGTGCTAAAGTTTCCGTAGAAATGTGTGTGTGTTGCGGTACTAATGGAGGCTCCACCTTTTGAGGTGGCTTCACCTTTGCGATATTCAAAAACGTTGGGAAACCTTGTTCGTCAAATCCACCAGAGTAGTTGGCTGGAAGGTTCTCAGTTGGCCAAGGGTCTACGTAGTTTGGATCTCGACAACATTTCCCAATTATTCCATTGTCTGGATTTTTGCAACTCTGTGGAAAAATGCAACAAACTTAATCTAAAGTTAGGATATGTTATGATCATTTTTATATTGTAAAATTTAATCGAATTCGAATATTTTTTCTCAAAATCAAGACAAAACCAGTCAGGTAATATAAATTTATATTACTGCAATTGTTTTCTTATTATGATTGAAGAAAGGGAAGTGCTCGTACGATAAAAAAATTGGAAAAAATAATTAAAATGTACTTAAAAATTCTAATAAATTTGAACGGAACACGATTAAAATAAATATATATTTAAGTAATCTATGTTAATTGTGTACTAACAAATAAATGTATCACTAACATTTGAAATTCAATTCAACGAATACACTAACATTTTTTAGGCTTACTTACACTTAGCGGTACACGTCTGAAAAGTTCTTTCTCCAAAATTGCAACAGGCTCTGTACTAATTGTACCATCGAGGGTGCAGAACTTCTCCTCAACGCAAACCAGAGCTGCCGCACAACCAAGTTGTACAGGGGATGCAAATGCAAACTGGGCTGAAGATTTCGATGTTTGAACAGAGAATTATGGTTAAATTAATATAACTAATTGGTGATCAAATAATCTTTCGTATCGCTATGTTATCTCGTGCATGATATTGTAACTGATATAAATACTATGAACCGTTGCAATTACTTTGCACCTCTTAATTGAAAGAACACGTCATTTGTACGCTACTGGGGACACATTCCTCTTTTACATAACACCTAGAAAGTTATACAATCTAGAATGTCGCATCACGTGTTACCGGTTTCCTTGCCAAAAATTGTGAACAGTGACAATTTTTCGAATATTTTAGTGGAACAAAAATTAAATCTGCAAAGCTGGTATCTCTTCGATTAGAAGTCTTACTGATCTAATAGAGATATAGTTGCACCCAGTGTTAATTAAATTACAGAAATATTTTCGAAAACATGTGACGAAAATGTTGAGCACTTTGCAATCTGATGATTTCTAATTACAGTCTCGACCTTTCGTCGGTATTGCAGTTAGTCGATGCACTCGCGTTCGTCCTTTGTTTATCGTTCACTAAAATAGTGCACTTATAGTGGATGAACAAATTATTATAAACAGATAACTTCAATAATGGCGAAGAATACTCTTGATTTTGTTCTTGACATATAGATACACAATTGAATTATTAATTTTGTTGAATTAATGTTGTCCAGTTAAGCATGCGTTCGTCATGCGTAAGTGTGGCTTGACATTTCTTGATTGTTATTTTTGTTATCGTTACTTGCTTTAAAATTGCTAAATAATACTGTGTATCCATATTACGGTACTTTGGATACACAGGGTTCCTCTTAACTATGGGAACTCCCGAAAGTGGGGGGTTACCGAGGTCACTCTGAACAACTTTTTCCTTTACCAAAATGTTGGTTGAAGCCTCGTTTTTGAATTATTAACGAAAAACGCTGGCCATTCAGAGTGCTCGTAGAGCGCGCGCCCAAGCGCGTGGCCCTCAACTGCGCTCGGTCGCTGTGTCAATGCGTTGGTTCACGATCACGACCGAGCGCGGTTGAGAGCCACGCGCTCCAGCGCGCGCTCTACGGGCGCTGTGATTGGCTAGTGTTTTTCGTTAATAACTCAAAAACGAAGGAGTAACCAACATTATGTTAAAGGAAAAAGTTGTTCAGAGTCACCTCAGCAACCCCCATTTCCGGGAGTTCCCATAGTTACAAGACACCCTGAAGATATACAAGTTTTAATTTTACATTATCGACGAATACATATTTAACCATTGTTACATATGTATGTATCTTTTAAAGCAGGCCTCAGAATTAAGTGATCTTTCAGGCCGATTTTCAGAGGCAACGCCCACTTTCTCCCGCCGCGCGTCTGGACCCCCGGGACCGCCCAGCGGCTCGAAACTCCTCAGAAGCGTACTACATGAACCGCGCGAGGCGCATTAGGGCGACACTCGTATCACTAGGATTCCACATCGTCCCATGTCCCATGGACCCATGGTTCATATGCTACGCGTCTTAAGAGCTGCGAGCCGATTGGCGATAGCGGAGGTCAAGACGTGCGGCGGGACAAAGGGGTCGTTGCCTCTGAAAATCGGCCCGAAAGATCACTTAATTCCGAGGCCTGTTGTAAGGAATAGCACTATGTTTTGTAATAAAAAAGGTATCGTTGTAAGTGTACTTTTAATTCTATACTTGATCAAACTTGAAGCGAATGATAATTTCGAAGTGTTCATAATAATTTGATTCACGGCGGTATATCATACAGCACTGATGGCTACCCACAATATATGTATATGTTGCCTTTTTGCAGAATCCGTGAAAAAATATCATTTAGGCGATTGGCGATGGAAAAGTAGTTTTGGCACCTTGTATTAGTATATGCCATATCAGTCTTAACACTTCAATTAATAAGCAAGTAATGTCAGTGTACTTAACCAGATATTGTTAAGCATGCAGTTATTTATAGAATATCAGAATAAATATAATAAAATTAAATTATTATACTTTGTGTGGGAGATTCAAAAACATTCTGTCCACTGTCTCCTTTAGTTGCTGGAATCTCATTATATTTCGTGCCCGATTGATCACCTTCGAGTATTACACCATTCGGTTTAGTTTTTACAAACGTCTCCTGAGCCTCTCTCACAATTGTGCAACAAACTTGATCGTGAACTCTGCACTGTTGAGCCTGTTTCAAGCAGACATTCAGAACATTTACGTTGTCCAGCATGAGAAATAAAATTTAAGGCCTGATATAAGAATCTAAATTAACCCTTTCAGTACCCATGGCCGATATATCGGCACTGTGTGATTCCCGTGAAATGTCTTTACTGAACAGAAATATATATGTTTCACCAAGTCTCATGTCAAATATTATTGCAAAAATATATGTGAGTAATTGTAGTTGGTTTTAATAATTGTCTCCTAACCCGTATATTTTCCCGGCTATTTCGGGCTGTTTCTTAGAAAACTTGCAGGGTACTAAGAGCGTTCAAGAAGTAACATTAAATCTACATTAAAGAAACAATGTTCAACAGGAAGGAACTCACAATGCAAAATGAATTCGTACTGAGGTCGAAACTAGTTTTAAATCAATTTAAGAGAACCCAAAGCCGAATACACTTTTAAAACGTTTAAAACCCAACATTTTTTATTTCTGAAAATTTAAATTCTACCCCGGTTTCTCGGAAAGCTTTTCAATAGAATCGCATTTGCACATTTTGATTTATTTTCTCAGAATCTAAAGAAGCAAGTTCAATCGAACCTTTCGTATTCCTGAGAAGTTGCCAGACATATTCGAATTTGAAAAATAATTTCTAAAAATCGTGCGGAAATTTCGACAGTTCTTCGTAAGGATAAAGCTTGGCTGTGGGTTTTATTAAATAAACGTCTTTTTGTTTGCAGAAAACATGCAGAACTGGTTATATTATTTGAAGAGAACATAAAATATTCTTACCTTAGCGGATAAAGAGTAAATGGCACTGTTAGGTGAGTGAGTATAGCCATTTAGACAATCGTGTTTACTAGTACAGATCCTATCATTTCCAACACAGCTGATCGTGAAGTCAGATTGATGTTCGGTGAACTTTGAACCACCAGCGGAGAAGTAATCGTCAATCGGATCCTGGCCAATCTGTTGTTCAATATTTTGAAATACGACATGTTCTTGCACAGGACTTTGGTATACCAGTTGCTGGTGGGCAGGAACCTGAACCTCTGTACAAACGAAACAAGTAAAACAGTCAATAATAACACAAGCAGCAACATTGGATTTACATGTGAACTTGCAATAATCATAGTAATTTATTAAACAGAATTAAATATTTGACTTCAGTTTTATACAATATACACGGCTGTTTAATATATTTCGAACCAGGTGGTTTTTTGTTAATTATACTTAGGAGTCAGATAGTTTTATCACTGCAATTAAAAACAGACAGATCACGAGAAATTTCATTCGTGGCCTCGAACGTTAGAACAGCAAACACGAGATTTCTTGGATACTGTCCTGAATGGGGTTAAGAGAAATTGCAAAATATAATTTATAATTATCGAGTAAACCGTTGCTGTAACGTTACAATGACGCGCTATAATAGAATATATTTAATCGATAGAGATTCGAATACGATATTGTTCTATTTTCACTTTAATTAATCGTTCTTAAACGCAAAAGTAATATTACAGATATCTATTTTAATACATTTCTGTATTTGCTGGTGATATAAATAAAATAATAAACATAAAGCGAGCAAATAGAAATCAAATCCCTTGGGATGATATTTTTTTAGTAAATCACACCAATATACATTTAAATATATATTAAAAAATCGAAAGACTACAGACCTACGTAAGGGGCTTGAGCTTCCAATGAGTAGGGGTACCCATTTGTGGAAAAAATAGTAGTAACTAGTATCAATGCCCCGAAAAGCATTTCTCCGGTGTTTCTCTTACGTGCACCTAAAACAAAAAATGAAACGAGAGATAAGTAAATTCTCTACGAACTATCAATTGTTTTTATCCACATGTTTCGCATATAATATTTTAAAGTATTTAATATCGTGATAGTGATACCTAAACATATACACAGTATTGTAATATTCGGTGAGAATATATAACCGGTATAACGACACACAAGTTTAATTATGTAATAATAATTAATTATTCAAGGAATAATTTTCCAACAAATAACTGCAATAAATGGACAGTGAATAAAGTATGCAAGCTGTTACAGCATAAATATTACTTATATTTCTCCGAATTTCTTGCTATTTTAACATAAGTGAAAAACAATTGAATTCTCAATCGAATAAAACAAGAAATATTTAATCACAGTATAAAGGAACACTATACAAAATTATATTAGACCTGAACCGTGTATAATATTTTCGATAACATTCATCATCCTAACTTTAATACCTAATTATCATGTAAATGTTCCGCTATCTGCTTCTATTACAAATATTCGATGTCCTAAGGAAAAAGTTGAAGACGAAACACGAAGGAAATTTGTTCATTAGAATTTACGATATACGAATAACACTATCTATATATACCGCGACGCTTAAATGGCAGATATACTCTAAAAACGTATCCTATACAGATGCAAAACACTATCATCAATCCGACTCATTTATCCCAACGTGATAAATAATAGTATAAAATAGATGTATAAAATTGAGTAAATTTCAGGCCGCAGCTCCAAGTACATGGCCGTGAAGGAATTTCCACCTATGAAAGCATGTGCCGTACACATGTTAGTCCGTTTTATGGTTAAACATATTTCTACGTTCGGTTTCTCATCCCACATAATTTATTATCGGAATTTTGTACCCGCATGGAATTCCACATAACTAGTTAAAGCATCAAAGTTTATTCCAAGAATTATTGATATTACCGAGTGAAGTCGTTACAAAGGTGCACGTAGAAAACGGTATTCTCGAATAGGAAACAGGACTGTTTCTCCTGCACAACGCTTTGATAAAAGAAATTGAAAGTGATTATAAAAGGCTGACAAACCGCACTGGCTAAATACGAAGAAAGCGTTTCGCGCAAGGATGCTGGCGTCCGTGTAAAGTGGTGAAAAGCATTAATTTTAATTTATGGAAAAAGGAAGACCCCATCACCCGGAAATAGCTGATCCAGGCCACATCGTCTCGATCGAAAGAGAAAGGAATACGCACATATACAGATTCTCGATTTTTACTTTTCTAATGTCCTACATTCCAGGAATGATATTTTGGAGCTCACGTCATTCTTTTCGTCGACCTCGAGAGTGTTTCACTTCGCCTCTCTACATCCTTTTCTCCCTTCCTCGCTGTTATTCACTCGTCCACTTTATTACAGGTTACTATTTAAAGATATAATTTTCGGCGTTTTCTAGTCCTCTGGATTAATGACGTTATCACGTTTATCATCCGACAAACTGTTGGCCCTTCGACAAATTACGAATTAATCTAAGAGTTAAGGCTTCCAGCCAGGCACATTAATTCTACGAGGCTCGCTTCTGAGGAAGGCGAAATTATTCTTCGCTATGTAATCCTCTGAGATTCGTCGATGTGTCGTAACGTTGCCCTTCTCAGGATGACTAGTTTGCGAGAAACTACGTAATACACGTAATATTACACTCTCGTTCCACAAACACTTTATTTAATTATAAGTATACGTCGAGATTCGATCCTTTTTATTATTTTATTCACCGTTTCAGTTAGATTCATTTAGATCCAATTTATGTTAAATAATGTTCGTTTGGTTTTATGGTAGCATTGTTATTTAAATGTTATTGCCAAAAGTGAAAGCTTGATTGTTATGTCGATGGCTGTTTTGATGCAAGTAGAATTGCACAATTAAGTGGAAGCTGATATTATTATCGCTATGTTATTAAAGCTGCATATCTTTCTCTGTTTCCCTTTTATGCGTAGGTTTATAATTGCTTGGCATAGAGAAGAATGTTAGCATAGTTTCTTTCGTTTCGCGAATTTCAATTAGCTTTAATGGAGTTTCTTGCAATTAATATTTGTGTCCGTTGAAAATTTGTATTTTATCATGCAGCTTATTTATTAATGCGGGCCGAATACGATTCGGAAAACTGTACCGGGTGACGAAACAAGGAATAACATTTGCTAAAAATACTTTCATACTTTTGCGTTTTAATACGAATAAACATTCGATTGCGAAGTAAGTTTAAACTGAGAATGGAGAAATTATTACTGCAAACGAGAGGAATTATACACTAATCAATAACAGAGATGCGTGTCAACGACTACGTAAATTATTCGTCGAAGAGCGACTAGATAAACGTGTAGCTTCTATTTCTTGCTAAAGATATCCAATGTTTCACTGCATATTATCATATCATCACCAAGTATCAAAAGAAATATCAATCTTTCTTAAACTCAGGTGCAGACGAACCACGTGTTAAGAGAAGAAATCAGAAATGCCGAAAAGCTTTGTCTTAATACGTTAATATTTCTATGGTAAACTATGAAAGACAAAAGGTAACACTATATAAGATGATCAAACTCCATCGTGAAAACCGTGCACACAGAAACAAGGGAGGACACTTAAAGATTTCAAATTTTCACCACTGCCTACCGATAATGAACGTGTAATGCGAACAAATAATGAAGGGTAAGAATTGTAAACAAATAAAATCGAAAAGTTGCTCGAAGATAGGTTAAAATAAACTGTGCAATATATTTAACAGTTATCCTATTTCAAATACCTCGGGACACAGAGTTCAAATGAATTGCAAATAGTATTTGTGTGAGAAAAAGCTTAAAGCTCAATTACGTTTAAGTTGAAGTGAAAATATGAATGTTCTTGACAGTTAAAATCCGATGAAGTGCTACTTGCAATTCTATACAATTCTATATTGAAATATGTTCAACGCTAGCCGAGTAACTTGTTTTTTAATTAGTAAACGAAGATGATACGTAAATGGAATGGATTACGATTAGAATTAGCGATACCTACGTGTTGGGTAGATCCGCATGCGACGAGTGCGATTCACGAAATGGAATTTACTTTTCCGCGTGACACCTAAAAGAAAGTTAATAAAACTGGCGCTGCTTTAGTATTCGTTCTTCTTTTATATCGATTCACCGATCTTCGATATCTCCCTACCATCCCAAACGCAATTGCAACCTTGTACCCACCTTCTTCGGACCATCTTCTCTAGAAGTGCCTTCATAACTAGCGAAATAGTCCTCCTCGTTTGTTCGTGCAAGTTTTGCTACAAGTATACCGTGTTCGTCGTTCAATTGTGGTTCCTCTTTAAACGAAAATTTGCAAACAATTTGATCGTTGTTAAAAATGCATTTGATAACGGCGTGTTTACTGTTGCTGCTTTTGTTCTCGTCAATTTTTTTACAAGAAAAGTGATATCTATACACAAATAAGTATCTTTCACCATGTACAGTTTGTACAATCACTTATATAAATATTGCATAAACATACATGTCTTGTACGTAGTTACAAAGATACTTCTTTCTTACGCACCGTTGAGATTACATGTTTGAACAACAATCCTTTGCTAATAGCGAACTGTCACAAAGCTTCCCTTCTTATTGAACAATTTGTACTGCATTCAATTTCGATATTCTCAAATACAAATACGTTTTGCCTATTATTTGGCAAGGTGGAGAAGAAATGTGTGCAATACAATCAATGCTTTGAATAAAAATCAAGATATTTGGAATACAAGAATTTCGATTGAAAATGACCAAGGAATGGATTATATTCACTAGCTCAATTTTCAAAAGACACTTCTGTCATTTATTACAATATAAGAATTTAAATTGCTGCATTTATCATAAATAAAGCTTATTCTCTTAAACTATCGTAATATTATTTAAATCGTGCTTTATTGCTAATTAACAAGTCGCATTATTGATCGAAAAAATGACAATTATATTTTATTTTATATACTGAGAAGAAATCGCGAAAAAAGTTACACAAAGTCTAGAAATAATGCTGCGCTCCATTATGCTGCGGATAATACTGCGTACGAATAAATCAAAATTTCATGAGGTCAAAATCTTGACATCGTTTCACTCAGCTTACGAATACGTCTTATTGATATTTATATCTGCGATATATATAGTAACTACACATTCATATATTAAAACCATGGTGATTTGACGAAAGTTAATGTCAAGTGAATATAATTCATCGTTCGGTTCAAATTTATTCATTATTAATCTAACATTACGGGGAATTTTCGATTTTGCAAACGTAATGCGGCCATATTTTAATGATGCCAGTTCCGCGTTGCACGGCTATGTTAAAATCGCCAATTTTAGGTATCTCAGCGATTCATGCCCGACACACATTGTCCTCTATTATTTCGGAGAATTTTGCATTTTTGACTCATCATCCTGGCCAACATTTCTCAAAGTTCCATCTGTGGTATGTGTTCATATACAGAAGTTAAGCATTTTTTGGCACGGACTTTTGAAATAAGTGATTCTTTTTTACGACAAGCATGACCGTGAAATGAAACTCGCTAAACTCGTATTACTTGTAGAAGGAAACTTCAACTTTTCTTCCGCTCTTGCCTCGCGGTTTTTGCGTCAAATGAAACATTAAATTTAATAAAATATACCGCCATTTTGTGGAACATTGTGCTTCTTAACATTACTACCTTCTTATGTTTATTATAAAATCTTTCCAGCTTCAAATATACCACACTGTATGACGAATAACAACGAAACCGTTCACAACCTCGCTATAGTCGAAATAGTGGTTATTTTTTTAACAGGACGCATTCAGTTTTAATGAAAATGAGACGGTGACCTTATGTAATACAGCATCAAAGCATTAATATGTATATCGAAAGTTTGCAATTTGCGAGACAGATTCCGTTAAAATAATTTAAAAGAAAATATCAACGAAGAATTGCAAAACACTCATAACTACCGAAATAATCGTCCTCATTTGTTCGTGCAAGTTTTATTCGTGTAATTTCCTGCAAAGAATTCGTTAGAAAATCGGCTTTATTTATAAATAAAATAATACATGTGTGTCTCTAGATACTATCTTATTTTGAAACATTGTGGTTGTTGTTGTTAGAAGCATACTTTCCAAGACAGATTTTCAAAGTGAAACTAACAGTCTGCTGTACACAATTTATTTTATGGGTCAAATGTTAACACTGCATGCTGGTTAATGGAAGACTACAGTAATTTCAAGGTATCAAAAGATTAGTATGTCAATACCTGAGACATAATTGAACGTGACATGCTACAACTTTCATATCCTATGCTATTGAATAAAGAGTATGCAAATTCTAAAAATACATGGGAAACAATATTAGTCTTGTGACTAAAGAGTTACTATACAGTCGGACGTGGGATGCACTGCAAATATTGACTAATTCCCAGAGTACATTCTGCATCTTAGTGAATTATGTTTTGCATCCAGTTTCCAATTGTTCTTCGCATACAGTTTCTTAATCGGAATAATTCGCGCATTAAACTTGTAGAAGTTGTATTAACAATTATATTCGGCAAATTTATTCGTGCAAGCATGTCCAAATTGAAAATTAACAATTGAATTCGAAATGAAGCAGTACGTAGTCAAGTCAAAGGGGTACACGTGTGAATTTCCATAATTCGAGCCACTGATCTCTAAAATATCTCTTATGCAAATTAAAAGTTTCAGACGTGTTTGCTTTAAATGTGTTATATCATTGTCTGTATCAATCTTCTTACTTATGTACCCGATTAGGCGCAAAATCGCGCAATTCGAAGTAGTTGAAGACAAATTAAAGACAGCTATCCTGTAAAAAAGTGGCAACTTTGAATTTCGCTAACTATACGTCAATAAATTTCGTAACAATCCTGTGTCGTAAATTTCATTTCTTGAAGGTAAAGAAAATAGTCCAAATCGAAAGAATTTGTACCGCACTATTTTATATTATACGATACATAGTTGTAAGTGTGCAAGCTGGATTTGTTACATTTCCAATTAAACAAATTACGTGGAAGTTAAATTTCTTTGTGAAATTATTTGCAGCAATTTCATTAATATTTAATCCATTTCAAATTTCATTAAATTTTATTTGCAAATATATGTTGCACGACAATACATATTAAATAATACAATACGTTTTAACGATATTCTTTGATTATTTATGGCGTTTCAAATCGTAATGGATAGAATATCAAATCTTTATGCACTACGCGTGCAGAATTTGTAACTGCTTATCAACGTACCTCGAGTAACTTCTAGTTACTCGATAAAGGAAACGATATCAAACAAAAGTGGTATCGTATTAAAAGATATCATTATGTATTAACTTTCTTACGTTTCACTAAAAATCGCATTCAATTTTTTTATTGGAAAATAACTGGGTGTTTATTTTTGTTTAAATACGGGGAGAACGTAAGTTTGGAAGGAAGATCATATTGGATATGAATATGATTTATACGCGAAAATTCGAAACCTGAAAGTACATTAAGGTATATGTATAATCCTGTTAAGTATTTAAGGGAACCCATAAACTATCATGGGAAAGTGCTGAAATTCGTGACCCATTTTCTGCCAAACCATTCAAGCAATTTTAATCAAATTTCTACTGACAACTCAACTTATATTGTAGCCCTAAATAAATTCAACACGTAATATTTTCATGAACTTTTTAGACAAAAATTATTCGATGAGAATAAAATCGCCCGAGAATTGACGAATGATAGCTGCTTTTCTGCTGCCGATGAAATATCTTCATACAGCTCATTCAGCAACCTGTTCCGTATTATTGTAGAAAGTGTAACTGAATTTGCTGTTTTGGAAATTAAGAAAATGTATTGAAATGAATAAAAGAATTGAAATAAAAAATTGTCTTCCCATCTTAAATTGTAATATTCAGTATTTATTTTGCAACAGGGGACTAAACATCTCCTAACTATACAGTAAGATAAAGTCATATATCAAAGAAATTAGGGCTGCGCACGTAAATAAAGCAAACATGGAAGAAAACGTTGCATTGGGAAACGAGATTTTTTGCGGCGAACGTTGGCGAAATAAAAGGAAGAAAAAAATATAGTGGCAGCAAAATATTCACCAATGGACATGGTGTCGCAATTTTATTAGCCACGATTATCCATATTAAGGCTCCCCAATAAATCGATGTACGTATCTCAAGCCGTGGCACTTAATGTCGACGAAAAATACGTCTTATCAATGAACGCCATGAATGTTTGACACTAGTGTACAATTCATTCTCCGGAAAGCATTATTTTATTCGGTAAACTGCCAACGCAATATACCAATTCGATCCGCATCAATAATCCAAACGGCGCTGAAACGATATTTTGCCGCTCTTATCGCGAAAAGAAGCACTTTATTTTATTTAGAAATAGAAATAATCAATATTCATTTGATTCCCATTCCAACTCATATCTACCGTAACACATTTGATTTTAAAGAATCCGGTGCTGTCGTAAATTCGGTCTCACTTTTAAACGGCAGTGTTAAACCGCACTATGCACGTCACACTGGTGAAATACAGCAGCTTTAGGGTAATTTGTGAAGGCTGAAAGGTGTTGGGATTTCTGATTGCACGGCTGAAATTTATAGTTAGGCTGTGTCGTGGGCAGCTGCTGACTAAGTGTTACTAAGCTTCAAATTCAAAGCTGCTCGATTCCCCGAATCTAGGATCTGTTACGCTATCGCGTTTGTTCGATGATAAATTCAAAATCGTTTCTTACTATTGCCTGAAATTATTGTTCATTCGCAGAACGTGGGTGAAATGGAGCAGTGTAACGCAGAAGGAAGTATTCTGTGCTCTTGATATATAATTAATCTGGAAAATATAATTAATCGTTACTAATTAACGTAGCGAAGAGTAATAGAAATTCGCTTGCAATCTCTCTTCGAAAACAGGAATTTCGAATTTGTATCGTTTATCATTTTCCGAAAGGCAAACTAGTTCTACACGTCGGGAAGTTTTCGAAATCAAATTTGAGTAATTAATAGTTGTAGGAGCGAAGAAATTTTTCCCAATTTTTCCCAATGGTTACAATTATTCGACGTTTAATTAATGATCATTTTTGTCATGCAAGGCAAATTTTATACCCAAGTGATAATATATTGTGCAAGATTTATTTACTTCAAGATAGACCTAGCGGAAAGTTTCTCGTTAGTAGAGGCACGTATATCTGAAACTAAATGAAACACTAAATTTCTATTTCCCAGCGACTGTGTAGCGTAGAGGACTGGATCACGTAACAAAATGAATGCTTTTGAATAACGTCGTCGAAAGTATTTCAAGGTACACCGTTGTGCGAATTTAATTACTAGCATGTACTTTTTGATGTAATGTTCACAATATTTGTCGAATTGTTCGTTCGGTGACCCTGGAAACAATCTTTTCTTCGTTTTAACCTTTGTAAGGCCGTTGGTCACGACGAACCTCTTCTGGTCACTTTGCTCGGCAAAAGTAGATACGCGTTGGAAAGTATACATCATTAGTTCGAAAAACTAAGGTGTCCTTGAGAAGGTATATTATGGGCTTCACGCTGAAAAGTGTTAACTTAATTACGTTATAAAGCTCACGCTAGTAGCAGTTGTCGGAAGATTGATATTTCACGTTTTGAGTGGCTTCTGAACTAACTTGTCTGTAATACCTTCACCTTTCATTCTGTGTATTTGTAATAGCAAGTAGTGTGAGTAGTATCTTTGATCATTTTATTATTCAAAGATTTCTGAAATAATTCAGTAAATTGAAAAGATAATTGAAATTTGCAACACTCTTCGTAGAATAAGATGATAATTGTGAATTGAAGAGACATTTATGATGTCATTATGTTCCTGTATGAAGTATGAAAGAAATATTCGAAAACGGTTGCATGTAAAGGAATAAAGTTATATATAAAGCTTGGTAAGGGACGCTTTGTTAATGAGTTGTAAACAAATATTGTACGCATGAAATATGTAACAATGCATTTTCTATCACAGCACACAGAAGTCGGTAGTACTATTTTGTAAGCGAAGTGGCATATTTTTTCGTCATCCGCGAACAATTTCGTGTGCTGAATAGTTCGAATAGTAACAAATGATTACTTACTATTTTTGATTCCCCATTTTTAAGTTACCTTTGTCCTCAGATGCGACCTTATTTTATACCTACAATATTTGTTTATAAACCTCGCACAACCCGTATAATTATTTTATGCCTGATCGATTGCAATTAATGATACTTAAGGAAAACAGAGAATGGATTGTGCTCCAGAGATTTTAAAACATTGCTCTATTTTTTATTAAAATATCAAAATATACTTTTTTAGTTATTAGTTTGACGGAACGAATAATTCGTATATAATCAATTATTGGAACGTATACAAAATATCCAATAAATTACCTCTCAATTCGACTATATGAATACAGTAATGTAGGAAGTTAGGAAAGGTTATTGAGACATTAATCTTATTCCAGATCTATTTGAAGTCGGTGTTAATTGAGATTCGTGCTGCCGAATTCTCTTTTCCTTTGACATCGAGTGCCGAGGGAAGGTCAACAGATGCAGGAACTTCTTCGTCTTTTAATTATGCCTGTAAAATCACTGAATGTACAGTAATTAATCATAACCTTGTCAAGCGTTCAAGGTACTATCTTTGTGCTTAATCCCTGCCTTTCGATGTTAGTACCCGATTTAAATCGCACGCTTCGGTATATGTATAATCGTGCAATAGAACAAATATGAACTGTAATTCGTTTTCGAAAATCAGGCGATGTAAATCAAGTACAAGTTTCCGCTTTAATATACGATTCTAATTAAATAAGTTTTCTTCTACTGAAAGAAATTTTCTTTCGCTCCAACGTGTTCTGCATATAATAAATTTTTAGTTCATGGCCACGTTATATCTTAAAGGTTCACTTCCTTATGCAAATTCAGAAATTTATGGAATATGCAAAGTGTGACAAAATTAAGAAAAGTTACAGTACTGCCTCAATTATTTCAATTAGTATGGGATCATGAGTGCGCAGATAAACGAAGTTTTGAATAATGGAGTATCTATTTATCAATGTGTGTATTGGAAAAGTGATTACGAATACTAACGATTATTACATATTAACAAGAAACATGTTTTTTATTTATTGAACATAATTATGCAAATAATTATTGGAACGTATAGCAATTGGGAAAAATGTTATTCCCTTCATGCCTAACATCTTGTTTGCCCTTCCTCTAAAACTACAAATCCTTGAGACTTTTTGCCGTCCAATAACACCATCGTTATTCGATCATCATTTGTGCAAAAATGAACCATATTTTTAATTTTTGTTTTCATTAGGTACTTATGTGAAGGACCAAGCTTCATGTTGAGAGAAAACTACTACCCATTCCATTAAAAAGCTAGGCAATAGAAGAAATAAACAGTTTCCTTTGTATTAAATCTTCATTACCTGCATCCCTATATTTCCTTCAAATGAATTAAAATCTCAGGACGAATTTATGAATAATGTAAGATAGTTTCATTCATGTTGATCAAATAGTCAGAATTTTAATTCTGGAGAAAGGGTTAAAGTCTTCCGTGCATAACATTTTTAATGTCCTGTGAAAAAATGTTTCAACATTTTCACATTTTATTCTAAAATCTTGCAAATGTAATTCTGTAAAATATGTAGAAATTCTGAAATATAATTCATCGATACTTTCCAAAGTAATAGTAGTAAATGTATGTACGTAAAAGTTTTTTCGTTTGGCTTCTCTTACTTCTTCAATTTCTTCTTCGTTCAAGCAAATAAGACTCGATAACTAAACTGGCCAACAAGCTTTATATTTTTAATTTCACTTTTGCCGATTATAACTGGACGTAAATACAGCCAGTCCTATAAATAGTCGTAGCCTCACTGTCAATAAAAGAAATTGGTTTAAATTGGTTGATGCATTTGAGGTTTTCCAATACATTTCCTACTATAAAAGAACGCATATGCGAAGTTTATTTGCGCCAAATTTTAACAAAATTACGTAATTAATAAGAAACACATATATGAATTTTATTATATTACACCTTTAAACATTTAATTTCAATAAATTGTATAAACAGTGAGGCTGCAAATACTTACGGGACTGACTGTATTATGTTTTAAAAAACAATACGTTATTATTGAAAAATAATGTGGAGAAACTTCAAAATAAAAGTTTGGACGCGGCGTTATTATTTATTCAGTGTATGTGTATGTGTGTATTTTTTGTTTTTTAACAACCAATGATCCCATGAGAAAGTCTTCCGGAATGTCCTTTCTTACAGTATACAAGTATTATTATTAACGTGTGAATACAAACTTTCTATTGTAGATATAAATGTGGTACACATATCCATAACTGAATAATTTTTTTCCGTAGTGCTATAGATCCTTCCAATATGACCTAATATTCTACTAACGCGTGATATTGGTGAATCTCGGCCTAATTTTTCTTACGAGAGATCAGCGCCCAAGGCACTGTTCGACATGTCAACCGTTTAGTCGTTATACTAATCAAACTTGTGCCAATTTTTTGTTGACATTGTTTACACGTAGAAAATGGAAAGGCTAAGGCATTACACATATATTAACGCGAATGAAAGTCAAATAAATTGTAATGATTTCGTAAACCGATTTATGACATTTAAACTTGTTTGATATTTTGGTACGTTGAAGAATATTAAACAACATTTAATACACAAACAGTTCAATTTGCTTTAGCAATTCTCTATTGGAGGAAACGAAATTTATTTGCTTTGGAATTAAGAGTAATATTTTCATCAATTTATTTTATTGTATTTAAGTAATATTACTATATATATAGAAGTACAAAGTATATGCTGGTGAAACGTAATTTATATACACTGCGAACAAAAAGATTGTAATTATTAGTCAACGGAAGCAGAAATCAAATTTTCAACCAAATTGTCTATATAAAATTAAATATCGAAATGCTTCTTCGATATCAAACGATTCTTTTTTTTTTATAAAATCAAGGTAGCGGTTCCAAACATTTGGCCGATAGTGCATTATGCACTTGCACTCCAGTTGTATAATGTAGTGGGTAAATATGGAATTCCTGTTTAATTCTAATTTAACTTTATCTGAGTTGCATAATAAATAAAAATCAAATCAAAGATATTTACTTTTTTGTAGAATTAAGGAAAGTCAATAGTTGACGCGTATTGTATATTGAAGCCAATTAAATAAACCAATGCAAAAATGGATATAAAAACAGTTACAGAGCAACGGCTAAGATATGTAAAACGTTGTAAGTGTTTGTTGATTTCCAAAAGTTTTCTCGTCACACATGGAAAAAGAGTAAAGTTATCGTTAATACTAAGATTATAATAATAATAATAATTATTATTTTTGTATTTAAGTTAATTTAACTCATTTTTTTGGCACGATGCACGTACAAATGATATTTGCAAGCAACTGTAGTGTCCCAGCCTTAATTTTAATTATTCCTCGTTTCCTAACTATTGGAATGTGCCATATCTTATCTATTTAACATAACGTAAAAGTTCATTCTTTGGTATGCTGCATAATATAACGTATGTTCTTTTTTTTTTTTTGACTTTAATGATCGTTTCGTAAAGTATATCCTAAGTATAAAAGGAATGAAAATTCACACCGCATGTGAAAGTGTAGGGTTACGAAGGTAAGAGATCCGCGTGGAAGACTACTCAAAAGTAACCGACAAAAGAATATTGTGTTGAAACATAATCTTTCTTCATAGCACGGTGAAAACAGTCTGACGTGTTGCGTGTATTTCGGTTGTCAATAGAGGTGAATCCCTTGTGAAAGAATATTCTTTTATCATATTCTTTTATAATACGATCTTCAGGCGAACCGATCGCAAATCATCTTCACCGATCGATGTTCAAACTATTATGCTTGAGAAAGCATTTTGAAATGCTTAAGCCGCCCATTATTTTACAATGGAACTCATCAATACAGTAAGCATTATGAAAATTTAATCCCCGTATGGAAAGGGCGTTGAGGATGTCGAGAAACTATTGTAGAGTACTCAGTAATCTTGTTACTGACCAGACAATTTCTAAACGTCTAGTTTAGGAAATTATCAATAGGAAACCTTTGAAACTAGGTGCGCGCAAAGTTTTTCATGGTTTCTGGTACACATGAATGAATAGGTTGCTTTGTTTCGCAGGGAATAATTTATTTAATCAATTGCATACTCTATATTGTTTACAATCAGCTTCTCCAGTCGTTCCAGTAGTAGTCGACTCTCTTTGCTTTATAAAATGGACTTAATTTCTTTTTTGTTCAATTTTAATGCGTCTGAGTTTTGAAAACCATCCTTTACAAGATACAAAACATTTCCAAAGCGTTACAAATGTTTTTCATACTATTTTTAATATTGCTTCCTCTACGGAACACACAAATGGTGTCTATCGGTAACCATCTTTAATATAAATTGTGCTTCCAACAAAATTGTGCTATTCAAAACAAACAATTTCTCTGGTAAATAACAATTGGCAATAATATATTGCCATGCAAACAAAAAACGTCAATAGATTGTCTATTAGTTTTGGCGAGACGTACCCGACTTCACTACCTATTCTGAATCCCCCGGAACTTTTGCAAGCACATAAATAATGTATAGAAATAATATTAGATCGTTGCACATGAAATCACTGATTTCTCGATCGTGGGAACCCATTCAAAACTAAGTGCTTAATTCTGAAAGCCAATGGGACTTATTGTATGCGAATTTTCACTATTACTTTTACTTTTTCACTCGTTCTTGCATATTGGTATATCACAAATTCTAAACACACGCGAAGTACACGCTAAACAAACCCAAACACACTAACCATGCAATCTCCTCGTGATGTACCTTGATTTATTCTAACGCCGACTTCTCATTCAAAGTGCGATAAAATAGCAGGACAAATCGATTATTATCAATTATGTTTGTCGTCGTTGTAAAGAGATGACTTCAAATCCTTGGTAATTTCAGTTATGAAAAAAATTTGTCAAGCCTAGGGACGTTTGAATTTGTAAAATTGTTGAAAAAAGTGTCTTTGGATTATTCTAAGAATTGCTCTCACGAAGTTACAGCAGTTAAAAAATCTAAAATTTGTCATCGAGAATGTGGTGATCCAACGCTTTTGTACGCCAATGAATATATAACTATGTATTTATTACAAAATGAAATCGTGAACTCTCGAGATACTTTTGTTGGCTGCTGCTATTGCTATAATTGGGCTCGTCCCCCATAATAGCCTGCGTCATCCTTTACACTGTACGTGAACCAACAGCCAAGCCTTATCGGTACAGAAAAGTTTCAAACGTCATGACACATTGTCTCTTAAATCACTGAAACAATTTCAATCAAATTTTTGTCCGAGTACTTCAGTAACAGCGTTAAATAAATTAAGAAGACGAGTTTTTCGCAAACCTTTCAAAAAGACGTTAAACGATCGATAAATAAATAACGTTGAAAAAATTAATGAATGGTCTTTCTAAATTCTTTCCAAATTCCTTAATTCGTTCTGAAATCAGTTCAGCAATCCAAATGTATTAAAGTGAATTAATGAACAATTTTAAAGGGGAGCCATTTTTTCCAAAAATGAAAATGGAATTTAATTTTCAACGCAAAAATCGATGTACTTTTAGCGCTGACAATATATGAACAAAAAAGACCCACATTTCAGAATTGATATTACAAACAAATAAATAAATTTATTGAATCATCTCCGATTCTGGATTAAAAAGTGTATGTCTATGGTACTAAAAAGAAAAATTCCCAGGAGTGGGCGGAGACCAAGAAGTATTCGGTACCCCGACATAATTATCAGAAATCGTAAAGGTGCCGTTTATTCTTCCCCTGCAACCTTCGATAGGGGTTGAACGCCCCCAACATAACCCATATACCCTACGCACTAACCGGTGTACGAAAGAAGATATCGAACCTGCACTAATTGCTGTTGTCAGTACTGTTGATGCATCTTTTTGGGATATTAATTAAAATTTAGTAGAACAATTTACAGCTTGCACAGTTTAGTGTTAAAAACGTAAAAACATCTAACGCGAAAGCTGTATAGTGATATCTTGTTTTCTTTCTACGAAAAGATCCGTGAGGAACATTCGTCTTTTAACTGCCTACACCGGAATATCCACCACGAAGATAGATGGGCAGGAATATAATTACGAAATGAGTAACCTTGTCCTCAACTACAACCTTGGAAAGATTACTATGGAAACGGCGCGTCGCGTCGCGTCGCGACGGTAGGTACTGGCGCCAACTCATATCGAAGGTGACATATAAATTGTTAGAAATGCATGTACTTACGAAGGGCGTAGTATTTTGTAATGCTCAGATATGTAACTTCCCGTAGCATAGGCCGTGATCTCATTAAATATTCAATCATTTCTGAAGAAACTATTCGAAGAAAAGGTGGAAAAATATTCGAAACGATCCGTTTGTTGATACTGGTCCAAAATTGGCTACATTGCATTTTGAAATAATGTTTGCATAATGAAGAAAAGCAAAATGAAATGAAAGCAAAAAGTTCCGAACCATTAGACTTACAAATCTCTTCGAACTAATTTTAATAATTAATAATTTTAAGTAGAAAATCATGTCGAATAGATTTTTGTAAGATGAGATACATTAGATAAAAATTAATTACTGTCAGTATGTATCGGATTGATTTTTGGTCGATAAAAAGTGAGCAGAGCAGCAAATTAATGTGAACCTAAAATGTTTGCAAAACTAAAGAAACGGACGGAAATGTTTGGCCAGTAATGTACATATACAATAAAATTACAAAGCGATTGATAGACTTTGTAGTGCACTTTCTTGAACAAACTAATGAAAATAAAAAAATAGTCGATATTATTGTAACCATATCTACTGCCGTTTAATTATACGTTATCTATAATGCATTTATTAAAGATATTACGATGATTCAAGTCATACATATATAATCACTATACCGGAAGTGTATGCTAAATGAGGCAAACGTCGAAAAATTACGTTCTAATGACATCAAGGTTCCACAGTATAAAAGGCAATGAAATTAAAGTTCAGGTAGTTAGGATGTTTAAAACGGCAGAAGAATTAATTTTAAGTTCGATACTTCCTTATTTGCCATAAAATAGAAGAAGAAGAATACTTTACATCCGTCATTGAAATATGTTAATTGAAAATATAAAGTGTACTTTACACTTTAGAAAACCAAAACTAATATCGTTTCCTTAATTAAATATATTCTTTTTTGCACTACCTATATTTCTTACAATAGGTGTATCAATAACTATTACTACGCAAATGTAGTCAATTTTTAACGTTTATCTGTTTGCAAAAATTACATCGTTTGATTTCAAATAGATGGGCAGAGCAATCCAGTGATTTCCTGACAAAGTACCCAGTGCTCTGCAAAACAACATCTAGAAGACTATTCCTGAGATCTATATACTAACACTAAGTAGCATACGATCATTAATTATTGAAGGATTTCACGGCCGGATTCTTTGAATTCTTTGAAACCTCCACATTTCAAACATTCCTGTACCCAATAAGGTTCAAATATTTCACTGCCCTGCTGTAAGCAGGGCAAACCGAAATGTCGAGACAAAAGTGGGGTCTTGTTTCCTACATGATACTGGTAGTGCTATGGTCATCTGTGAGATTACTTGATGTTAAAATGTAGTGTATAAAGTTTAAAAATTTGTTTAATATTGTTGCACGAAATTATTATCTCGAAAGACAGGTAAGTAGTTCTTTTTTTTGTATAGATGTTATTCTGTCAACTTATCGTTCATGTTCTATATTATACATATAGTGAATTCATTTCGATATATTAGCAACCACTGTACACTATAAATCGGACATCAATTCGCGCATTTCTTCCCCTATCTTCCACTGAACCTGGAGTCAAAATGAAAAGGGAAGAGTGAAATCAACCAGAAACCATTAACACCATTTAACGGGGGAAACTCGTGTAACTGATTCAAAAAATGTATAACATGCTATGCTCAACGTTTTATAGCGAAATCAAACTTTTTAAACGTGTGGCAAGTACCTACTACCGTACCGTGCGCTCAAGCAGTTGGAACACGCAGTCCGATCCTTCCTTCGGATCTTTCTATTCATGCATTAGAACAGCTATGTCCAACACGCGGCCCAATTGAAGATTTTATGCGGCCCTTTTCAAGTCTGCAGCTACGTATACATCGTGCATTTTCTTAATAACAAAATAACAAATATTCATTGCCTGTTAGTAGATTTAGCGAGTATAAAGAGTGTCCTCCGCGCCACATTTGTTTGCCGTGGCCTCTCGCTTACGAAAACATGAAGGATCTGCGTTGGCGGCGTCCACTAAATTACCAGTTGGCATTAAAAAATTAGCAAATAATATAAAAGAACAATCTTCACATTAAAATTTAATTGAAGTTTGTTTTATAACTGTATTGATTATATTAAATGAATTATATAAATATAAAGGAAATAAAATATAATAGTGATTAATTTCCCTGTTTGTATGTGCGGCCCACAAGAGACCAGTAAGATTTTTGTTGGCCCTGTAAACGATTTCAGTTGGACATCGCTGCATTAGACGCTAGAAATAAGACAAATTGCAGAATTCGGGTAAACAATGTATGCATGCGTGCCTATGAATTGGCAACTGTTTTTGTCAGTGTTTAGTCGTGCTGCGAACGTTACCCTTTTTCTATCGAAAACTTTAAACGGGTTTTTTGTCAAAACGACTTTCTTCAATCTCTCGTGCAATATGTATAGCGAAAAAACTAATGGACTTGGATTGACTTGAGTCAAAGTGGATTTTAAAGATAAATAAATTCTCTTCTCGTTATACCTAATTATACATTGAAAAAAGTGATTTAACATACGTTTTTCCATCTTTTCAACAAATTTTTGTAAAAAATAAATCAATTTTTTGTTCAAAGTTCTGTATTTCTGATCAGCTATGCGAAATTTATTGCAAATTTAGGTGTAACTAGAGCGTAATTCCATGAAAAAAAATGAGAACACCTTATTTTTTGTTCTAAGTCAATTCTACGAAGCCCTACACTGCGCGAAATAGAACAACTTTCCCGCGAAAGAATTCAAGCTAATTGAAGATATTTTTAAAATGAATTCTTTTTTTTACTACAAAAATTTTTTTTTATAATCTTAAATGTTAAATGAAGTACTAAACGAAATTCCAAGAAGATTCGTTAATTTTTGCTCTTAAAAAGAAAATGATGAAGGAACACCTCATTCTAAGCGCGTTACATGAGATTCCCCCCTTTAATATTGCGCTTGTGTTCCTTTCTTTTAATTTAGTTGTATCGTTTGCGGTATACTGTCTCCTTTTATTAGAGCTTAAATTTCTTATGTTGCACTTTGTTCCAGATTCCTCTAGTGTAGGGCAACAAGTTGTATAACAAGTATACCTTCTGACTTTTAATTAAGTTTCCTGCAAGTGTCGACGAAGCATAAACCCCAAAGCCTTGAAGCAGAGCTCAGAACGTAGATTTGCTATTAGGACTGTAATATTTAAAAAGAATACTCTAAATAAAATGGCATTTATTAAGAAAGATATATATAGCAAACGAATTACAAATATTATCTGCTATTCTAGTCTATATTCTAGACATGCAGAAAGATACACTTCTGTTTTTGGCATTTCATTTCGGCATTGATTTGTGTATATTTTCTACTTTTTTCGATTTTGTTAATAATTACACTTTACGCGTATTCTTAATCTAAAATTGAAATAGATATTTCAAATATATTGGTACAAAAGATTTTTACAATTTTATTAGTTAAGATGTAAGTGTATAAATAAATATAAAACTAATACTGTGCTGTAGAGAATGGCTCCAGTTTTTGAAGATGCATATGTCGGTATATACATACGTGATTCGTAGAGGACGGGTCAAGACTGTAGCTAGTAAGCACAATGTACAACAGAACAATAAGAACAATTAGAAACAAATTATTCAAAACATCGCATTGGTGTTATTACATAAAAAAACAGATTCCACAGTAACAACAAAAATGAATTCCGTCAATGACAAAGTACAAGACGATTTTTTAACTTTCTCTACTTTACATGTAGATACTATGTAATACGTAGATTTGCAGCTGAAAATAAAATAAAAAGTGGAGGGCAAGATTAACGCATGAAGGAAACATGGAATAAATTACAAAAGACATGCATATAATAACGAACATCATTTTTTATTTCTTTCGCGTTGAAAAAGATTCGCAAACATAAAACTTCTCCTAAACGTTTCTGAAAACTTTCAAGAGATCATTCATAAAGTGTAGCGAAGGTTTTTAAAATCCTTCACGTTCTTTTGCATTCCCTTCTTGATGCGTTCGGTTCGTTTATCCTTCCCATTATATTGAATGATGTTTTAACAAGGAATTATATCAAAGACAGTCAGCGCACTGTCGATCAATTTTTTTCACGATTTTCCACCAAAACCACCCATTAAATTACCGAGTCCTCCCGCTGCACCCTGTTGAAGTTGTTTCATAATGTTCTGCAAGCCTGGCATACCACCTGGAACGAAATTTTGAGACATCCGAAAATTTGAAAACTATAAACAACAATCCCCTCTTCGTCGTAGATTAAACTACCAAATTATAATTACATTTTGTGTAATTACATGTCAGAGGTTTCATTTATCACTTCAGGCGAATATGAAAAACGTATTTACATCATACTACGCATTATTTGTGGAGCCAAATATGTTGGGCGGTCAAGGACGCGTATCCGCTGACGCTTTTTCTTACTGACAAGCGTCATCTGAACTATAAGTGTTCATAATGTAATAGTTCGAAACTAGAAACAGATACTATCGGGCGTGTCAGCTGTCATAAAGCGATCTCTGCCTTCCTTTCTAAGACAGTATACCATCGCTTCCTTTTCCCTTTCTACACAACACACCTACCTGTCCTCCTCCAGAATTGTTGGTTTACCCTTCAGTAATCTTGACCGGCCAATACATTCGACCCAGATAATAATGATTAATGTGCAATCGAACCTCGGTAGCTCAAATCGCAAGGGAAGAGCTGAGAATCATGGAGGTTTCGTCTTATCAAAATGTTCCAGGGAGATAGGTTTAACGAACGAAAATACGATTTACAGAGGCTTTGTAGATGGGCTGGTATTAAATTTTGCTATACAATTGTTGCTACCTCTAGTTATCGTGGCCTAGCGACTTCGCAAAACACCCAGCTTTCTCGCGTAATATTGAACGTCCTATGCTAACATTTTTATTTCAATGCTCCTTTTCCTCTCATAATTTAAATTACACGCGGGACTTCAAGTTCTAAAGCCATCTATGGTAAAACTTTGATTTGTAGAGGGAAAACTTCGATTCGCAGAGGTCGAACTCTGAAATCGACTTACAGAGGTATGCAAAGTAATACATCTAAACGTGTAGCAAATAATTCGAGTTATAGAAGGTTTATCTGTCGAATCGCAGAGGTTCTTGCAGCAGTGGAGAAGGGAATGAACAACATTTTAGCCTTGTAGAGGTTTTCGAGTAACAAAGGTTCAAGTTACCGAAGTTCGACTGCATAGCAAGTTTTGTAAATTATCAAGTTCGTCGGATACTTTCCGTCGGGTTATTAAACGTTGCTGAATGAAATGAAATCATTTACCCATTTGGCGTAGTATTCTGGGATCCATCATTTTCGCCATTTGATGATTCAACTTTGCCATTTGCGTGGAATTTACATTCTTAGACATATCTCCTGCTTTAAATAGACCTTTGATACCGCCCATTTTCTTTACAACCGCTGCGAATTTTGTATACTGTGTAATTAAATCTTTGACTTCCTTTTCGGTGACCCCAGATCCTTGTGCTACTCTTACTATTCTGCCTGGTTGTTTACTGAATAATTTTGCACCATCCCTGTTGTCCAACTCTATAAACATTTATTACTTCGTTACTTTCGGTTCGCTTGCTCAATGAAGTCGTAGCTTGTTGACAACTGTTAATTCGAATCGTTTAAGTAATAAGTTCAATTAGGTGAAAAACAAAAATAACCTGAATCGTTCATACTATCCATGATAGTCATTAAACGTTTTAATCTTGCCATAGACTCCTGTTCTGAACCTTTGGACATAAAATCTTGACTGAAGCCAGGAATCATCCCCTATTTAACAAAGAATTCCAAGTCTTACATTTCTTAATTTTACTTTGATTTTAACCTACATTGTTTACACATTTAATCTACTAAACGTATAAATGTGCAACATATTTCATGCGTTGAATGAAAAGACAAATTTCTTATTTTTTGCATTATTTTAACCCTTTACACCTTGAAGGTCTTTTTCTGGTATAAGGTAGTGGTAACTTGAAACAGACTAAATTTAAAATAATAATATTAGAAGACCACGCTGTACTACAAATTTCACATAGACTAAGCGCCTGAAATATAAGAGTGAAAGATATACAATATTGATAGAAAAGGTATGGTCGCCTCTCAGTCCAGTTGCCGTTTAAGTTTCGAATGCGAAAGGGTTAAAGAAAAGCCAAGAAAAAGGTCTTCAAAGACGAATAGTAGTCAGCAAAGCGCAAAGATATATTCTTCCACTTGTGTTACTTAATATCGCAAAGAAAGAATACAAAGTGAAACTTACCATTAATTGAGAAAAGGGTCCCATTTTCATGATATTTTGGAACTGTTCGTACATATCCCTCATTGTAAACTGTCCATGTTTGATTTTCTCAAGCAGTTCTTCGTTATCATCCAGATTTAACTCGTTTACTTTGTCTATAAGCCCCTCAATGTCTCCCATCCCCAATAATTTACTAATGAATGGTTTGGTTTTGAAAGGCTCTAAGTCATCTATATGTTCTCCTGTACCTACAAAGATTACTGGACTTTGTGTCGCAGCAACCCTACAGAAATATACTTACATAATATACAGAACTTCTGATATGGTCAAACAGTAGATTTCCTTCATTTTCAAGCTCGAAATATATACACTACATTTATATTCAAGCATTACGAAGAAAAAATAACGTGCGAAAGATTTAACTATTTCGTAACAAACTTTACTTTCTATGAGTGTTCTTTGTAATTGAGAAGGAAAATGTAAGAAGAATACGAAAAATCAATTTTGTATAGGCATCATATCAAAGTTTCACAAAACCAATTAGAAAATGAGAAAACTTACGCTGAAAGGGCCCCTCCACCTTTCGCATGTCCATCAAGTTTTGTAATAATGATTGAACCGACATTTACGCGCTCTTTGAAAGCTTTCGCTTGAGACTCACAAGCTTGACCAATTGTTGCGTCCATTACGAAGATTATATTGTCTGGTTGCTACAAACATTACAATTTTTTTATTTGTTTACGATTTAGAAGATGCAAACAAAATTAAGAAATAATACAAATATTATCTATTTTTCATTTCTTCCTTGCCATAATAATTTCCAAACGTTTGTTAAGCATAACTACTTGATAATATTGTGTCCAATATTAAATATCGGACGAAAAATTAAATTTCCTGATGGTTGAGCAATATACCACCCATTAAAAAGGAACAGATACAAATAATTATATGTTATCGGTGCAAAATCATAATGCTGTATCGATAACGTTACTTCTGCTGTACAGTAGGGTCTCGATTATTCGGATCTATCTCAAATTTTGATAATATAATATTGTACATGTATTTAAGTCTAATTAATTGTTTAGTAGATTGGAAGTTTGATTACCTGCCTTTGCAGTACCTAATTATTTACAATTTTATATTCTTTATGTTCAACTTTCGAAGTTAGAGACTCTACCGTAAAGTTCGAAGCATCTCGGATAAAAGGGACTTGATAACAGAGGCTCAAAAGTGCTGTCAATGTCTTAGATATTAAAATTGTAAACACTAAATAAGTACTACATTACTTTACTTTCGAAACATTAGAGAACTATGATACTATAGTATTATTACATTTGTAATCATTCTTGAATCTAAAAATTAATTATTTCACCTGCATTAACTAATAGTAATTGATATTAATTGGTACTAATAAATACGATAGCAGAGTAAACCGACCCTTTCTGATACATTTTAATAAAAGACATTAGCAATTATTAAATTACTTACGATGGCATTTGCAACTTGAAGCATCTCTTCGAACAAAGACTCTTCCTGTTTGTGTCTACCGCTGGTATCAACGATAATAATTTCGTAACCTTCTTTTTTAAACATTTCAACACCGTCCTGTGCTATTGCAACCGGGTCAACCTCTGTATAACTAAACACAAAAATTAGTTTACCCTCATTATAACAGTATATTTTATTTGGTAGAAATATAACAAATATATAAGTGTTACAAAAATATGTAGAAGTTCTATATTTCTTACGAATATATAATTTGTTCCTAATTAACTCATAAGATTAACGCTAAAGTCGGTAAGATAAATTCGACACTCGTTTTATATTTCTATAAAAATACTTTAAGTACAGTATAGAATATTCTTTTATTAAACATATACAGTTTTCAGCAATTCTACCACATTATTGTTTTCTTTGGCATAAAATTAATATGGCCGTCCATTTTGAAGCTCATCATTGTAATGTAAAACGATGAAACACAGGGGGCTGAATATCCATGGAACTCAAAGTGTGTTAAACGAAATAAAGCAAAATAAATATTATATTACTACGTAGAGGATTCAAAACTCTTAGCAATAGACGCCCCTCTACAATTTCAAGTAACAATATTATGCAACGGATTAATAAATCAGAAACTTTATTGGGAAAGGAACATATTTCACTGGAGGGGAAAGAACCCGAGTAAAGCAGCAGCAACAAATAAACATAAGGACATAAAAATACATAAAAAGCGTGAACAATAATAATGGAGTTATGAGAACTTTCTACGTCTATGTCGTTAGCTCTGGATAACGCTAAAGGGCACTTCCGTAAATTCCCACATCTGATTAGATGTCGACTATAATACTGGGCCAACCGTTGGAAACTTGTAAAATCTGAGGTGATAGCCGCAAAAACACTTATCACCACTATATTTTCGAAATTAGAAAACTTTTCATGTTTTTGCCTTTGAGAGCCGAAAAGCCACTATAGTGGTTCGAACCTCGGCCACGCATTTGTATAAGACATATCTCATACAGTGGCGGTCAGCTACCGCTTGATAGTTCGGTGAATACACGTTGCACATATTTCATAAATTAAAATTTTCGTAGGTTAAACTCATATATAATAATCTCTGAAGCATATTGTATAGTAAATTACAAAAATTGTATATTTAACACTACAAACTACATATATTTCTAACATTTCCTTAGCTGATGTCTTTATAACAGCGGACAACTACTTAAGACCGCATTAGATTAGTATTATAAATACAGTTTAAATTAATGAAACTTAGAAAGTTTGGAGAAATAAAACCTAGAAGGTAATTAATAATGCGTTGGTCCTTCTTTTTGTCGAATAACCTCGCAACGCCTTGGCATGGCGACAACGCTGGACTGGAATATTACTCCACCCTTCTTCAATAACAGCGTTCATTTAAATTTTTGGTTTTATGTGTTTAACATATTTTTCGACATCTATCCATAACATCTCAATGGGGTCGAGATCTGAAGATTGCGAGGGCCAAGGTAATACATTTATGTTTGCTTCATTTAAAAATTGTTTAACCCTGCGAGCTGTATGTTTCGGGTCATTGTCAGCTTGCAAAATCCAGTTTTCTGGCATTTGTCCACTTTCAAATGGAAGCATTTAATATATCCATGTATACGTATAGGTCCATAATTCCATTGCTTCTATGAATCGGACCAGCACTTTGCAACGACATTGCTCCCCAGACGTTCACCGATCCTCCTCCTCCTTTCACGGTTGATTTTACACACTTTGATCGAAAATTCTTCGTTAACACGGCATCGAACATACGTTTTGCCATTCGAACCCATTCTGGTAAATTTGGACTCATCGGTAAAAACAATTTTTGACCAATCAGCTACCGTCCAGTGCCGATGATCTTTTGCGAATTGTAAACGTAATTTTCTGTTGCGTTCAGATACGAGAGGCTTCTTGCGAGCAATACAATCCATAAGATTAATTATTCATTCAATCTTCTCCGCACTGTCCGGACACTAATTTGGCAACCACTTTCGATACCAAATTCATTGAGAACTTGTTCAGCTGTTTTATGTCGAACAGCTTCAGCGATGCGATGAAGAACGCGATCATCTCTGACTGTTGTTTTCCGAGTCCTTTTTTCCCGTGACACATTATTCACTGAATCTGTCTTTGATATGAACTGTATTGCTTGTACGCACGCCGTTTTGAAATACTTAATGTTTCAGCGATTATCGAAAATGAATATTCCTCATCTCTCCAGAATTTAATTTGAATTCTCTGTTCAGGAGTAATATTCTTTCTTCGACTCATGATTGCAGACTGATTTGTAATTGTTTATGTTCTTGAACACGTCGGACTATAGCAACTATGTCCACAATGACAGTAACTAAGCCAATGGTGATAAAAACCTATCGGTCTTAAGAAGCTATCCGCTATTACAACGATATGATGTAAGAAAATGTTAAAAATATTTGTAATTTATAATGTAGAAAATAAACTTATTGCAATATTATGTTACAATATACTTCATGGTTTATTATATATGAGTTTAATCCACGAAAATTTTAATTTAGTAAATATCTGCAACATTTATTTGCCGAACTATCAAGCAGTCGTAAGTAGCTGGCCGCCACTGTATATACATATTATAAATTTTTGGAGAAAATCTACTGACCGTTGCTATGAAGTTTGCCGGCCCTCTAAAGGTTAAAGATTAATCTTGATCAGATATATTGCCGTCTATTACAAAAACATTCGATCTGTCGATCATTTAACATAAAATGTCAAAGGATTACTTTTGTTTATGAATTTTTTAAGATTAACTAGCAGCGCTTCCAAACGTTCTTCATTGAAACAAGGGGATCGTCGAAAGAATGGTTGTTTGCTTATGCAAAGATTGTCTATAATAATCTATAAAGCGGAAAAATTACTTTCCAGCTGCTTCTGCAATATGTATGAATGTATAGATTTTAACAGCTCGAACTTAGTCCCATTACTTTCCTAATAAATTTACATATTTTTTCAACACAGTCTTCGATCAGATACCAAAGGCTAGAAAGCACTTATAACAAAGGAAATCTGAATCTGTGGACGTCATATGATGTTCCTTGGTGCTGATAACTACGATCAATGCATGTTGTGAAACAACATCTCAATGCAAAGAGAAAAGCACAAGGTGTTCCACTATTTGAGGCTGACTTTTACAATTGTCTCAATGATGTTGAGACTATCCACCTTGAGACTATCAAGATGGACGGCTTGCCGATATGGACCTATGAAAACTGTTCAAGGGTGAAGATGTCAAACATGTCATGCCGCCCCTATTCCCATAAGTTTAAAGGCAGCGTATACACCTTTATACTTCCTAACTTTATTGAAAATTTAAAAGACATGTGGAACTTTAAGTATTCTGCAATCTTACTGTTATAAATATTGTGTTATCTTATACCCAATTATTTGTTTATTTAAATATTATGTTCTACGCGAATTACATAGTGTTTTTATTTTATAATCGGCCCCACGAATTCTGTGGAAGCTAACAATAATGACCTTTATCAAAAACTTCGAACAGCTTTGATAAGATTGAAGTTGCCATAATTAACATTGATACACGTGAACTTCCGTTTTTGTAATTTTTTCAATATGCTGTTTATCCCCCCCCCTTCTGGATCCTTCATTGAATGTTCATTAAGACATTCACTACTAGCGTGAGATATGCCTGACGCACCGATTCTATTTTGAGAGCCGAAAGGTACATATTAGAGATAGTTGTTGGGAACGTGTATTGAAAAGACACGTGTATTAGGAGTATCTGTATTCTAATCCGTGTTATCTGTAATACACGTGTTCTCGTGTTCTATTACACGTCTAATAATTTCTCCACGTGAATTTTCTTTTTCTTTTATCTACAACTGGAATATGTGTAAAACCATATTTTCATGCTGCATATTATTCGAGTAAATACATATACATAAATTCTGGGATGTCCATGTAAAAAAATTACACGAATTAAAACGTGAAATAGGGTCCTCTATTGCATATCTGTGACATCGACCAAATTTTTAATTATAGTTACATGAACAAAGAGAATCTGCTCCGAAAATTCGCAGTAGAATGTGTAGAAAGTACAAAAACCAATAGAATATTGAACGCTTTTCTCGAACCCTCTATGGTAGCGAACGTGTTAATTAATTTGTTGTATTACTTTAATTAATAGACTCTAAGATTCGAGCTGACCATGTAAATAAAAAATCAACATTAGACGCGAACAGTGGCGTCGAAAAGCTTAATTTTCTCCTTGCAATCATACTTCTGGTAGGATGGTAAGCTTATCTGGGTTTTCAATTTGGTCAGTAAATTGCATCGAAGACGCTTGTTTCTGTCAATTTGGCATTCCATAGTTCTTACTTAGATAGACAGTTTTCTGTTAATAGCATACAGTGGAACAAATTGCAACAGGTTTACATATTATAATACAAAAGTTATGATATGTAATATACATACTTCTAATAGGAAAACATTCTGGAAACAAATTTATCCCGAGATAAAAACCGCACGAACTTATTGACCAACCTAATAGTTTCAATTCTATTTGTATACACAGGTTTGAATAGGTAACAATAAACTAGTTCGGTTAAAATTACTATGCCATTAATATGTGACTTGAGTTTTTCATGCTTTCTCTATTTTCAACTCAAGTTTACGTATAATTACTAGATATTGCTATAAATATATAAATAAACCACCATGGTACAAGTTTTTTTGATTCCGCTAAAGTGCAGTGACCACACGATTATATTCGTGTCTTCGAATTCTCGTTATCAGAAACATCGTATTCGAACGCAATGTGAGCAAGCTGGTTGGAAACACTTCTCGAAGCAACGGTTTCAAACATTATCAATATACGCGTATGATTTGGCGGCAAAAAAATTATATACATCTACCAAGTTTGAAAGCAAAAGCCAAGAATAAATATTGAAAGAAAACAGTGATCTAAAACTAAATTAAAACTAAAAATCATTTATGTGCAGAGCGTACTATATCGAAATAGTAGGCTGATCTTTCCAATCACATGAAATTCTAAAACCATGAAAAACGACCATTTTATAATAACATAAGAAATAAATTAAGTAACATATAATTACGAGAAAAAAACATGGTGAAAGATAAATACATGTTTTCATATGTTTCCATAACTATTATATCAAAGTGAATGTTATTTCAAGAAATGTACAAAGGGGCACTTTTACTAACTCCTATTATATCGTAAAGATAATTCATAAACAAAAGAACACTATTAACTTACCTGTTGGCAGTCCGAGTATAGTTTAATAATAAAGACAAACGAAGTTTTAAACGAAATTAAAAATGATCTTTCAAGTTTCAAATTCAACATAACTTGTCAAAGCTATATTCTTCAACAATAAACTTTCGCTGTATTAATCATAATATTTAGAGTGCTTAAAAATTAGTATCAGATGTTTATGTGTTCGTGCTTTACTTAATTAGTGCGAACATAAATAAATAATTTTTAAACCCTTACTCACCTGCCATAAAATGGAATTCTCGCTTTTGTTGCATTCTGTTTTATTTGATCGTATGCACCTGCACGAAATGTGTCGGCGCAAACCAAGCATGCTTTCCAGTTTTTCTTTAAATAATGGTAAGCAAGTTTTGTACAAGTAGTTGTTTTTCCAGAACCTTGTAAACCGACGAACATAATTATATTTGGTCGCCCTTTTACTGGTTGATAAGCTTTCACTCCAGGATCGATCAACTGCAACACAATAAGCAGACCGCTATTATTATTAAAACTTTGTCATATTTGTACTTTTCTATATACATGTATATGTAAAATTATAAATAAACGAAATACATATGAAACTGAAAATTATCATATTCATAAAATATTACTACATACAATCAAAACCTTTCATAGTCAATTTATATTAGACACAAGAATCTACAGTGTGGTAATGAAGTAGTTGACAAAAGTTTGGATTGCATCCAAAAGAAGAGGAGATTTTAAGTGGTGTTCATATGCCCTTTTTATTTTTAGAATGAACAGAATTCCAAAGGTTGGTCACCTGATTTAATAACTCCTTAAATATTAACATTGTGTAATAATAGATCTAAAGTTTATACTTTTAAGTGGCCAATTTCACATAATCCTTAAGTTGCGTTAAAGACATTTCAGAAAGTTGATTATTATTTACTCCTATAAAGTTATTAGTTACTTCAAACACGTATTGCAATTGCAATATATTCAGCCGCACATTTTAACAATCTTTATTTGCTTTCTATATTGTCTACCAACTATTTAACTTCTACATCATGCTTATAAGATATTTACTTCTAGATTTTTATTCTTAGATTACACCTCCAAAAGAAATATGTACAACTTGTTGTTTCTTTGAAAACTTCATGGCGAGCAAGAACATGGAGCATTCGTGTAAAATAATAAAAAATGCCAATACTACTCCTATTGTACAGTCCAATTTAAGGGGACCAGATAATGATATATTCTCTTTGTCTATTCAATACTTTTACTTATTTTCAATAACTCCATACATAAAATACATAGGATATTATCTAAGATATAAAAATTCGCCAAATGAATCTTATTATTTCATTACCTTAATCATAATAGTTACAGGCAAAATTCTTTTCTTTTAAGAAATTGATAAATCAGTCAACTTACCTTTACAAGTTCTTTAAATACAGCACTCTGAATCATCCGTCTTTTATTAAGACCGCCAGCCATATCATCGAAATCAATGACGAGGCGCACATTTTCTCTCAGCTTTTTGACAAGCCTGATGTTTACATCTGCTTCAAGTAATGCCGCACATATTTCCTTTAGCATAGAATTCAAGACCTGCGAATCATAGAAAACAATGTTATATACAACAATATCAATACAACAAACATTTTTGGTTTAAATATTTAGTTTAATAGTTAAACTTTTAACTTTCAAATAGTAAAACATTAATTCATCTTCTACTACGCAGCGTCTGAGGCAATGGTTATTTGCCTGCTCTTGAATTGTAACAAAGAAGTTTCTTTATCAGAGTTCAACTTGAAGCAAAAAATGTATAATCCACAAACAGGTCTATCAAGATATTAAAATAAAATTGGTCAGTAGAAAATGTTGGCTAATGCAGGGAATCTTGTAGAAGTATACTGGAGTCAACCCTTGTTAACCAAGTCAATCGTTGTCAATGTTAACCCATTATTCTCAATAACTTTTTTGGTCAGGCAAAATAGCAACTCTAGACAGTTTTGCAGTAATTTATTATCAGTATCGGCATCAGAATCAATTTCATTTTTGCTATCTATTCTTTTAGCTTTTTGTCTTCTCACATTACATGTTACATCCTTATTCTCATCATTACTTTCGTTCTCCCTCTCATTAAGTGCCCAATGTATACAACTAATGTCTTCGCAAAAATATGTAACATTCATTCATTTCATTTGCATAGGGCTAAAAGACTTCTGAAATAAAAAACCTTTTCCTTTTTGAAATTCAACTAATATTCTAGGCGAAGCCTGATTCGAAATAAGAAAATTTTATCCAATCAAATGTAACGTAAAGATTGTTGTTTCCCAATTAACATACCCATTGCCGTATCAAACCAAGGGGTAACTGATAATAGCCTCTCGAGCGCAAATGGTTAATATTATTATTATAAATTTAGTCTATCTCGGCATACTGCTTCTTTGTACACCTTTGAAAGAAATTATAACGTTTGGGTGCAAAGAGTTACGATTGCAATGCACTATAATATAAATTTTGAACAATTATACACACATAAATTTGTTAATATATTTAACATGTAAACAATACACATGAACAATGCCATAAATAAGCATAATATATTTGAAACGTTCAATGACATCATGAAAGTGTTGAGATACTTTCATTAGCAGTAACTAATCGTTAAACAATTGATGACTATAATTTAGAATAAGATGAATGTAATATACTTTAAAGCATAGGAAACTGTGTGATAAACATATTTGAAAATCGGAATACACTGGACGAATTATAATTACATAAAATATGCTAAGCTATAAATCAACATATGTTAGAATTTGAATTTAACTTATGTCAAAATAAATTGTTAGGTTATGTTCCAATAAAAATACTTACTTCTTCATTGATGACAGTTGCATTGCTAAGAGATCGAAGGGCAGATGTTATTTTACGCCCTAAATCTGCGAGAACCATTTTGCCAGCACTATTTAACTTTTACGCGTAAGAAAGGAAAAATTAAACGTACACAGTTGTTATCCAAATTTTGCCAACGCACTATAGTGATACATTCGGATATCAAAGTGAATCTAAATTAAATATTTATGTACACTTATGTGTTTAAAATTTTCGATTGTTTAGGTTTTGATAAAGGGATACGTTTTTGGAAAATTCCTGACATTAGAACGCTTCTGTGACACACTATATAAACCATAAAACGAAGGTGAAAAGGATAGGTTGTGTTATGTTAGGTTCGGTCATTGATAAGTAACGACGAACAGATCATTAACAACATGTTTTTATAGTCTAACATGCTTTTCGAAAGTTGTGTGCATTAAATATTTTTGTTTAGTTAGTATTAAAAATATAGAACAAATTGAATGGCAAAGTTGATTCCACAGATAGTATTACTTTATAAGTTATCCAAATATTAATTAAAATTTTTATATGAATTAATATCACCAGCTGTTTCTAAACCATTAGAAAAGTAAGTGGACCCATAAACTTTAAAATTATTGTAGAAGTAAGGAGGCAATGTAACGCTGCGCACCTCGTATTAGAAAAATATATTTGTAATAGGAAATATAATCTGTAGATAAAGTATTTTTAAAATTTTAATTCAAAATGGACTGATTAATAGAACAATATAGAAATCTAATATATTAGGCTGGCTGGGGTAGTTTAACAAAAATGATGCTAATTAGTATTAGCTAACGAAACTATTTTTACCGAGTATGATAATGTGGAATGATGTAAATAAGATTTAAAGAATGTAATATTATTAATCATGTATAGTATAATATAGCATGTGAGAAATTGTAACCGTATACAAAAGTACTTACATGTACATAAGTCTTTATCGTTTCACATTAATTTCTTATAAAGCTACAAGAATTTATAATCAGTAACTGATAATCTATAAAATAAATTACTTTCAATTTAGGGGAGCCTTATATTGTCCTTTCAGCCGCTTTTACGCATAAAATATTATTAAAATGCCTAGCAATTGAGGTTATAGAACTTGTGATGTGAAATTCGATTATGTACATGTATCTCTTTCGCGCACAAAATAAATTGAATTAAATTATTAAATTGTTTAAAGGAATATAATACCTTTTCTAGAATATTGTTGTAAATAGATACAAATAAATTATTGTAAATATATTGTATATTGTAAAAATAAACATTTGAAACATATATAAGTCTCTTTTATTAAAAAACAATAATGCGCTACTCAATGAAATATTTGATAGCGCCAAAATCATAACAGACTTATAACAATAACTCTTTGTATAGCTTGAATCATAATTTGATGGAAATGTTAATGTGAAACATATTAGAAATACTATAATATTTTTTAAACAATTTTTAAAGTATATATAATTAAACATTTATTGTTTGCATGCTGTTATTAAGGTATGTTGATGTAAACTGTAAACTATTAATATACGTACAATATGTCGCAATTAATTCATGGATTATGTTAATATACAATTCATAACATTGAATTTAATTCATGCATTATGTTAATATACAATTCATAACATTGAATTAAAAACATATTTTTTTAAAACAAAAAGAACATTCATACATTCAAAAATATAACGTTAACCCAATTGTTATTCGCTTATAATGGGCATACTCAAACCTTACAACTTACTTCTCTATTATTTCTTCACCTCATTAAAAACAATGAATTTATTTTCAATAGTCATACCTGAGGTTACCCTCTATGTATGTATATAATTTTTTGTGAATGAAAGAATTCAAGTAAGTATGGACAACGTTCAAAGTAGATCAGTGGCCAGGATAATATTAATCTTAACTTTGAATATTTCTGTGTTTAAATTCTATATTAATCAAAACTTTTTATGTTTGATATGTCAAGTGTGGAATTGGATGTTATAAGGGTGTATAGAAATCACAAAACTAAATACTGTTTTACGCAAATTTCAACTTATTGATTAATGTAAAAGATTAATGTTACTGCACTAGAATTTAAAAACATCAATTTCAAATTTACCGCGATTCAGACTCAATTGCGCACTCTATACACGTATATATTGAACATATAGAGCTATAACTTCGCGTGGACCATTGAACAACTCGTGTTATTTATTTCTGCGAACTGCAAAAATACATTTCCGTAAACTGGTTAGTTAATATCGGTATTATTTGAAAAATGCGACTATGTAATCGTAAAGTAGTGTCATCATAAGTTACGGAATAGTGTATGTGTATATTAAGCTTATCGTTAGTTGCAGAAGTTAAAAAAAGGTTTTGATGAATGATGATGTGGAGAAATAGTTTAAATATCGAGTGATAAGATTTATTTCGTCGTTAAAACTAATTAGTATTGTAATTCAATTTAAGGTTAAATACTAAATAAAGAGTTAATGTGGTGCAAGGTCATCGAAGAATGGGTATTTGAAATTGAACAATGAAAATATAATGTATTAGGGGAAATATGTCCTGTGAGTCCTCTAAAGATCGACAGGAGAACGAAGTCGAGGTTTTGAAGGTGCGTTATAATAATAATGATAATGATAATAATAATAGTTTTATTCACTTTCCACATTTTACAAGGCAATTTTTTAACAAACTTAACAAATTTAACAAACACTTACAAGCTATTACGCGTCTTAGGTATTTCTTTATAACGATTTTTAAATCTATTTTTACCTGTAATTTGGAGATCTTTTCATTGGTACTTGAAAGTGCGTAATAATTCACGTATATTAAAATTTGTGTCGTAATGAATTCTATGCTTTTACTATTCCCAGGAATATAATTATTGTGAATGGAAAATATTATTCTTATAGTACAATACACATATATTTTTATTAGCAGGAGTTCAATTTCTAGAAAGAATTTTTCCTATATAATCAGCGATTGATATTTCGTTTATTAAACATTTTATTAATAATTATTGTTGCACATCAATGGGAAGTAATGGTTCGTTTAATTACAGTATAAGAATATATAACATTATTTCTTAAAGTAAAACCTTAATAATTTCTCTGAATAATTTATGACAGTAAATGTTTCATAGAATTTGTAATTCAATGTTATCATTTCTACAATATTATATTTTAGTATTATAACATCATCTAATAGTAACAGGCTGTCATTTTAAAATATGTTCATCATCATAACTATTGCCAATTACTTTACAGTATGTTTTGAATTCAAATTCCTTTGTACCGATACAAGTACACATATAATTAAGTTTAACACATTATGACAACTTCTTGTTAACATAGAAACACTTCTATTTTATTTGTTTTTTGCTTAACAATATTATATTTAGCCCAAAAATTTATTTAATAACTGCATTATTATGTTAGATTAGTACTTATAGAAAAGCATATCCTTAAATTTTATTATGTCTTTTATGGCTGGCATTGATATACATATGTTGAGTACAAAATAGTTTCATTTTTTATATGCATATATACACCTATCTATTCATTGTTTTAAACTGTATAAGGTTAACATGATATACATATTTATTTGCATTTATACAAAAATAATGTGTATACAAAAAGAATGTAAGTATACAATATTTAATACATATACTGCTATTTGTTAATTATGCAATATTTTATGATATTTAAAATTATATTTTAAGGATAATTCCAATAAGTTTATTAACAGAATTACATATTTTGAACATTGCTATATTAATGTCCTGGTTCTTAGCTGTTTTAGTTTCATTGTTAAAAAAATGTAATTAAACAATCCACATATGTCTCATTGATATAAAGAATACAAATTCATGATAATGTGATGAGAATTCTACTAATTCTAGAAAGCAATGGATATTCATTTCTTTTAAGTCCTCACTCCAAACTTCTATACTATGAAATTTTACGAACTTTGTATTCTTTGAACTTTATATTCAGTTTTTTGTTCAAAAACTAGTGAAGATCGAACAGGTAAATTATGGTTAGTGTACGGGCAGTGGTCATGAGTGGCTATATGACAGAAGTGTAATGTACCACCAGTGGAGTACATTGTTATAATGTTAACACATTCCATGCCGAGCTGTTTTTACTCGACTTTTTATTCAGACCATTCAATGTTTTGACTAAAGATTGATATATTATCACACAATATTTCATCACATCATCAGTCCATAAGTAATTAGCTTGTATATAATAGCACTTGTATATAATAGCATCACATTGTGTACCATCTGTGGTACACATGGCACCGAACATTTTAAATATCCATTTAACATGTTCCGTACCAGACCAATTTTCGGTAACTTTCTTTGACTTAAATTGTGCAGCAATTATGACAATCACTTGTTCAAACAAAAATGTGTACCATTTCTGTATTGCATGTTAAATGTCATACATTTTTTTTAATAATAATGATTATTCAATCTAATGAATATCACCCCGCATATACTTCATAAACAAAAATGTTGGTCTTGACAGCGTGGGGCGCATATGAACCACGTGGCACAGAACGTGTTAAAAAAGGAAGGTAGATGATATTTTAATTTTTACTGTTACTCGAGGACAAACAATTCTTTTTAGACTTATATTCTGTAACTATAGTACTATATTATTATTTTAATATAGTACTATATTATAAATATTATTTTATATGCTCATAACGCTGTATTATTTTTAATGATCATTTCAATAGTGTTATCGTACTGTGAAACTGTCCATAATTTTGATAGGCACAACTGTAAAAAAACTTTGATGATGAAGTACCATCAATGATTTCCAGCCATATGCTAATCCTTAAGAATATACTGAACATTGGATCTAAATTGATGGTTATCAATAATTGCAATGCGTTGTTTCAACCATAGCATAGACTGTAACTGTGCGTTCTAAGAAATATTCCATATTCCTTTGCATATATAACATTCATATTTGTGTGTTATTTATTTTTTAATTAATGTTTTGGACTTATAAACATTTTTCCATAGGCTTTATCCAGAAGTTCTTGTTTTTATATTTGTTGCTATTTGTATGAGAAATAACTTTGTAGTTTGAATAGTTCTAAACAATAACGTTGTAATAACCATTGTTAATATAACTAATAATATGCATTATGCATTACGAGTTGTAACTATACTAGAGTTCAAAATTTGTTTTTTAATTTTGCAATTGTCAACTCTCAGCTATCAGTATCTAAAGAACAGCTTATAATTGGATGCATTTAATTGCATTGTTACATTAATCTCGCGTGTTTAGTCCCATTTCGAATAACATTATTCTGTCTCAATCGCTTCTCATTTATGCTGCAAAATTCTACCATTTAAACAATAATAATATAACAAAAGGTTTATTGTTTCAGTTGCTTCTACAATTTCTCTCCATTTATTCTACTCTTCCAAGCATGATATATATTCTACAGCTATAATTGGTGTCTTAATTTATAACTTCTGCTATTCAGAAGAACATATGATCCACATGCGATTTACAACTAATTTGGCCATTTGATTGTGGGAAAGTGCATTAGAACTTAAGCTACTTGAATGTATATTGAAATTGTCGTACTCAAATTTCTTAGCGGTTATATCATATTAATTGTATCAGATATGATGTTTTTTCTTATTTTAGTGGTGATGCATCTTATATGTAAATACTAGGGGTGCGAACAGTTCGGGCACAGACGAGATTCTCCCAATATTTTCTGTCCCGTCCCGAACCCGTAGTTTCGGGTACGCGCACACGTCTAGTAAATACACAATGGCCTTAATTATATCACGCGAAACTTTTGTACTACCCTTTGTACATTACGAATCTTTTTGGTTTCTTTTATTTGGTATTTAATTTGCATGGTCATATAACACGCGTAATAACAACAACATAGTCTAGACAGTAACTAAGAAATTTCCAATGTTTTTCTTTAAATATTCTTATGCTGTATAAGGATAATATTCTATTCTCAATAATATACATGATTTTAAAATTAATAACATTTGCAAAACATGCATTAAATCTTGTATTGGTATTTATATAACAAATATTGTATTTTAAATTAGTTATTTACTATTTTAACATAACTTATGACATATTTAATTTATTTTGTATCAATTTTGTATATATATTTTTAGTTTACTTTGCAATATATTGATACCTTTTTACAGCTCACAATATTCGTAGTAATATACTCCAATTCTACATAAAATTAACATTGCACTTTGGGAAATAACGTTAAATAGACGATCATAGTAGCCATTTGATCTGAATATACACATTATATCTAGGCTAATTCAAGTTAGAATCTCGTTATTCAACATTTGACGTTAAAATCATACACTTTTTATTGCCTTAAGGAAATTTCATTATTGTATTGCATATATGTATATAACAATATTGGACGCCTTTTAGCGCTAGAATTAACAAGTGTGCTCATCTTTTAATTGCGTTGCATCACCTCTCTTCTATAGGATATTTCTTCCAAAAAAATGGTATGTTTTCGGGAAGGTTGCTAAAAAAGTAGTATTTGCGATATTGATCGCTGAAACTTATTTTGCTTGCGAATTGCCACGTGTCTTCCGCATGTTCAAACTACTTATACAACATATTGTTGGCCAAAAATATAGGGTCATTCCTCCGCGTAGTGGCGGATTCTTTCGACTGCCAATGTAATATGTATGTTAGGTGATAAAACTATTATTACCATTAGGAAGGGAGCCTGAAAACACTTGAACGTGAAATATTTGCTTTTGAACCGTTTGACTACTACATCCTTTATACTTTATACGATATACCAATCACAGGAAAGTAGTACTACACTGTTTAGTTGGCAATATATCCACGAGACAAATAATTTGTACCCCACCTATAACATTTTTCTATATTCGTATATACAAACAGGAGAAACCAATGTCACACTACTGAATGCCCTGAAAAAATTGTTGAATATCAATGTTCCATAACTTTGTTAAATTTCTTTCAACAGAAAGCAAGTTAAAGCTTGCACCTTCTAATTTTTGATCAGTTTGTTCGATTTTATGTAAGTCGGCACCCAACGGATAAAATCTTCTCTTAAACGGGGAGTGGTCAAATGTTTAAAATATCTTGATATTTGCCAAGTATTGCATCCTCCAGGAAATAGCTTTTACAATTTTGGCGTGCATTGTCGAAAAGTGTGATTCTTTAGGTTCAACACGAAATGATGGCACGTGTAATAGACTGCAATTAACTTTTTAGCTTTTGTCGAACTTTCGTGAAATTGTTCTACATTCTGTGCTACATACTTGTTTTGACTACCTGTTTAATGTTCGAAGCATTACTTCAGTAATTGGCGATTTTGAATGTTGACAAGGACCACTAATATTTCTATACTCCACTGTAAACTACCCCTTCCAGATTTTATAATTTGTTTCTTCCTGCCGCACCATATGTTTGATTACAGCTTGTCCTAGTCACATTTTATTGGACCTCTTCTCACGTCTGATAGCGTTTCACTGCCTCTTGTCTTTTATTTTTTGAATTACCTATAATTTTCGACATTGGATCATTAATTTTTATATACTTTGGATTAGTAGTTTTTAATTACTTATCATAATAAATCATAAAAAGTTACACTGATATATTGTTCAGATGCTAGGTCAAAATCGTCGCAGTTTCATAGCAGGAAGAGCGCGATCTTCATAAGCAAGGCTTCTATTATAGAATAGAAGATTTAAGCAAAGTCAGTAAACGTAAAAATTTATTGCAAGAATATCTCGCAAGACTCTTTTTATGTTGGATTTATGATCATATTGTTTTCATAACACTGTTACAGGCGTTATTGAATGCTTAATGTTCTAATATGTAAAAAAATGGACAAAACATTCCCGCTCCATGAAAATAATTACAGGAATATTAGAAAGCATTTCTTCATATAATAATGTTGTACAAAATGTCGAAAAATTGTAATGCTATAAATAAAATTCAAACTACAGTTGTTCAATTTCTGAGTAACCTGTGGGTGCAGATGTTACTAAACAATACTTTTCTGGCATAGTAGATGATATCCAAGACAATTCAACAATTTGTCCAAATTGCTCAAATCGCCGCTCTAGTTCTTAACTATTCTAACTTCAATGAAAAAAGAAATTGTAATTAACCAATCCACATACTCATATCTCATTGATATAAATAATGAAAATTCATGATAATACGATGAGAATTGTACTTAGGAAGCATTAAGTATTCAGTTCTTGAGTCTTAACTTTGAATGTTTTTAAACTTCCTAAACAATAAACTCTGTTTTCTCAGTCTACAAACTAGTGGAGATAGAACAGTTAAGAACTATGACTATGAAATATAGATCAACAAAATATTGACACACAATATAAGTAAGATAACGCTTTGCAATCAAATATTCTTGTTACGTTTTATGTGTAAATTATTACAACATATGTTCTGATACGCAGGGAGGCTTATATTTTCTATACTATACAGTTTTATATTTTCTAACTAATAAACAAAATCAATTGTACATTACAATGTATGTACATAGACCAGGTATGTCCAACACGCGGCCCGCTTGAAGATTTTATGCGGCCCTTTTCAAGTCTGCAGCTACGTATATACATATATCCTGCATTTTCTAAAAAAATAAAAAATATACATATATTGCCTGTCAGTAAATTTAGCGAGTATAAAGAGTGTTCTCTAATCCACATTTGTTTGCTGTAGCCTCTCGCTCACGAAAACTTACAGGATCAACTGCGTTGCGCGTCAACTAAATTGCAAGTTAATATTACAAAATTAGCAAATAATGTAAAAAAATAATCTTCACATTAAAATTTAATTGAAGTTTATTTTATACCTGTATTGATTATATTAAATGAATTACATAAGGGAAATAAAATATAACAGTGATTAATTTCCTTGTTTGTATGTGCGGCCCACAAGAGACCAGTAAGATTTTTGTTGGCCCTGTAAGCCATTTCAGTTGGATATCGCTGACATAGAGTAAGCACAATCCTAATCTATCGCGACCTGCTGAGAGTACTCTATATTGTAACAACGATTCTTTTTTCTTTATTACTTGGAAAATATAAAATCGCATCAGGCTTCCTCGGTGTTCCCTATATATGAAATTGTTCTTCATATTTCTACACGGTTATTTCATGGATATCGACTACTTCAGTAAATCACGATATAAATGTACAATTTGTATACAGTGAACATGCAGCGATACAGTCTATCGCGCTATTTCAATACTTTTGTTATTCACCGTATATAATATATTTCTTTATAGCTTAAGACTAACAATTAAATAACACTACTTTTTTTAAAGAGTATCTTTGGAGACGAACTTCGTGATTTTCGTAGCAAGAAAGGTAGACAGAGATGGCAACCATTGGACATGTCGATCACTTTGAATCCGCAGAAGGGCATGTCAGGACCGGCCAAAGTGTACGCACAAATTGATCTACACGTAATTTGCAGCGATAGGTATCCTGACGTGTGAGTATGGTTCACTTCTTCTGAATGCAATGGTCTTTGTGGTAATTTAATTTAACTTGAATTGCTTCTAAATATGCAACAGTGTAAACTTATACTAAGAACTAGACCATGGTCAAATACAGTGGATTTTGGTTAATTGGGACACATTGGGACCGGACAAATTTGTCGCAATTAATCGGCGCTCCCCAAAAAAACCGAATTCCAACAGGCAGCCAAAACCAATAGTTTTTGTTTCAGTTCTTCAGTATCTGTCCGAAATAAACGGTGCGGCGCGGCGGTCCCGCTTAACCGGCGCCTCAATTAACCGGAATCCACTGTACTATTCACAGTATACTTTCTTCTTATAGTATAGTATTTAGTACTAAAAACAAGTACCATCGATAATATTGAATGCGTAACACTTATATACTACATTAATATGCATTATTCCTCTGAATGTCAACTATGACTATAACAATTGATTGTGAGACACTGCTTTTGTATATGCATTGGGTTGAACAAAAGGTTTTTGCTTTTTTTACGAAATGCCATCGTCAGGTTCCATTAGAAAAGAAATAAAATGTAGGTAGACAAGTAAACCGACGCAACACTAGATACTAAAAAAAACGCAGCCCTTTATCAGAGCAAGGTTCAACCATATGTGATTTGCATGGCTCAAAACAAAAATTTCGAAGTTGTAGAACACTCTTTATATTGACCTGAATTAGAAACACAAAATTAGATTTATTCAGGTCGTTTGAACAAAGTTATTTGAATTGAAAAAAATTAGAAAGCCATAAAGAAATCAACAACGTGATTCGAGAATATTCCACGTCATAACAAAGAAATTTTGGCACAAAAAAGATCGAAAAGCCCATGGAGCATTGAGAAAAAATAATAGAGATTAAACGACAATTATATTATTGATTAATTAAAACTGTACAAATGATATAATGATACGTAATAAAAAAATACAAAAGTTTGGCGTTCAACCTAAAACATTATATTTTAAAATCACGTAGGCATCCATTTTTTCCATTTAATTTTCCATTATTCACGAAAGTCCCATCGTAAAATAAACAGATATCGTTCCAATAAATCATTCTATCGCTTGCTTTTATTCTATGAACATTTGGAAGGAGAATAATATCGTTTCTAAAAGTAGCAAATAAGTTTCATGAAAACAGTCAAAAGTTAATTTTAAAAAACTTCATTGTGAGGCGGTATAATAATGAGAGAAAAGGCGTCAATAATTTTCGGTCCGTCTTAAATATCATTTACCACGATATGTCTTATTAATACTGCATGTACATAGTTCCTAACTTTAACCATTGATTTTTATTCATTCAAGTCATTGAAAAATGCCGATTTTGTAGTGCAGGAATCGGAGTACTACAATTATACTTTTTTTGTAGGTACTTGTAGTTTTATGCAATGTTCCATGTTTTTACATACAGCAAACCAGCATAGAAATTGACGAAACTAGATAAACCGGTCCAATTGAAATCAAGTCAATGCTCTATACTCTAAGCTTTAGAGTCTAAAGTATTTCATATATTTTCAACGGCGTCGGTGGTATAATTGACAAGATATATGACAAGAGAAACGGCAGCCCAGAAAGCGCTCGAAGTTCATATTTACGTATATTAAATTAAAATATTTAACAAATATTTTTAATTGTCATATAATTAGGAATGAAAAAAGAAATGAACCCGAGGGAGGATCGGGTATAAGGGTACAACCGACAAAAAAGTTTGCAGCGGCTTAGCAGTTGGACCCTTTACCGAAGGACCACCGACGCGTCGCGACGCCGGTGAAAAGATGTTACGTACTGTTGTGCCCGATACATTCGCGCGACGCGATATATTAATCGCGACTCAGCAACACGTAAAATCAAGGCCGGGTCAACGAAACCAATTCGGGAATTGGCTGACCACCGACCGAATTCGACCCCGTATGACCAGCAACGCATACGGGGCAACGACACCTGCGAGGCGTCAACCATCAAGGAAGATTCAGCGACTTCCTCAAGCGGCATGATATAAAACCACGGGCAAATCGCCCGGCTTCATCTTTCGACCAATAGAGTTTAGGCCGTCACTATCAAAAACCTTCTGTAACTTTCACGAGGGTACCTTCAAACCCTTCCTAAGATTAATATATCTCTTGTATTCACTCGAACACCGGTGAATTCCTATTCTTCATCGCTCCCGCACCCACGACATCCCCCAACAATAGACAAGTGCCAACCGTGGCACAACAGTACTTTCCCTTCAGAATATAAACTACGAAGAAATCAGTTTTGAATTTTCTTAACGGCGGCGCACCTAATTGAAAAATCTGAAAAAATTGTGAGTAGTAGTATCAATGATGTGTACCTACAAAAAAAATATAATTGTAAGCCCTAATATAAGTGTATGTTCATTCAATACAAAATCGGCATTTTTTATCATTTTTTCACGTTTTCTATTTTTTGCAGCTCGGGCTTCCAATTTCAAAATCTGAAAAACTCCTGTAATACAATGTGCCTCCATAATTGCAATGTCTCACATTTTTTTCACAACGTTTTATGCGCTGCCATGTGAGATATTGAGCAAAAACTATATTTTTGTTTTTTCGCTGTAACTACCCTCCCAGTCGAGTTACAGTGTTGAAACTTGGTACAAATTGGTTTTTCTTGATAAGCTATCGAATGACACCTGATAAGTCGAATTTGGTTTAGGGGCACATTTTCCCCCCTCATCCGGCTATAGGCGTTTGGTACGCTTACTATATAGTGTATGAAATATGTCTTATTTCTTGTTGTTTACAATATACAGGGTATTTCACCTAACTTGACCACCTTAAATATATCGCTTATTTTGTATGATAGAAAAAAATGTCAGGGGGTGAAAATATTCTGTTCGAAGGCGCCATTACGGCGATGGGCCGAATTTTTTCCCAAGGTCATTTTTTTTCGAGATTTCAAGGTCATCGTATTTTTTTTAATGGGACTGCATATTTTCACTACAACAGTCTTATAGCTTATAAAAAAACGAATCCAACGAGGTGCAATATGTTGACCTTCACGTGACCTTTAGTGGACGATGTGGTTTCAGCATGACGGCTGTCCAGCTCATAATGCACTCGTCGCACGCAATGTATTAGACACATTTTTTCCCGATCGTTGGATAGGACGTGGTGCAAAAATTTGTTGGCCAGCTCGATCGCCGGATCTTACGCCACTGGATTTCTTTCTGTGGGGATACCTAAAATCTAAAGTTTACAATGATGTTCCCACAACACCAGAAAACATGCGACAAAGGATTCTACATGAATGTAGGTCTATTACTGTAGAACAACTTAAAAATGTTCAGTAACAATTTAATTACCGCCTTCAAAAATGTATCCAGGTTCATGGTGCACATTTTGAACACCTTCTAAAATAAAGATTAAACTTAAGACTGTTTCAATGAAATTGAAATTCCTTCTTTTACCGTCCCCGAACGCGTACTGAAGTTACTGACAAACATTTCATAATTTCCTCGCTAAAGGTCACGTCAAGGTCAACATATTGCACCTCGTTTGATTCTTTTTTTTATAAGCTATAAGACTGCTGTAGTGAAAATATGCAGTCCCATTTAAAAAAAATACGATGACCTTGAAATCTCGGAAAAAATGACCTTGGGAAAAAATTCGGCCCATCGCCGTAATGGCGCCTTCGAACAGAATATTTTCTCCCCCAGGCATTTTTTTCTATCATACAAAATAAGCGATATATTTAAGGTGGTCAAGTTAGGTGAAATACCCTGTATATGCATACGACAATTGTCCGAATAACGTATAATGGGTGCAATGTTTTTTCAACAAATATGATATTACTATGTGCCCCAATAGTCCGAATAACCACTAATTTTTGTAATTAACCATGCAATAGGTGCACAATCTGCTCAGAAATCAACAATTCGGTTCGTAGAACGTCCCAAACTAATAAACAATGGCCAACCTGAACTTCTAATTTAAAAGTTCACTATCTACAGCTGAAGGGAATTAGGGTACTTTTATAATAATAAAATCATACAAACAATGTACAAGAGTTATCATATGGCCAAACATAAAACTACTGTTCTTAATTGTAATATTTAAAGTGTGGAATACAAACGTAGTAGGTGTCCTCGAACTTTTGAGCGGCATGATATATTCACTTCACATTGTTGCAATATTTATATAATATTATAATACTGTTGTTTGTATGCATATTTTATGTTACAAATACTTCGTTGTAATTATCACTTATGAGCGTATTAGCCAGTTTCTATTATTCATTATCAAAACTTTGTATGCTCACCTACGCCCTCCCTAATGAAAATATTTCAATTCATAAAATAGTAGTATCTTCATCACATAAGATCAGTCAGATAATAATAAATAAAATGATTAACGTTTAAAGAGAAATTATAAAGGGTAAACTTTCTTTGCTGTCCCACTAAAAATATCGAAATTTCCTAATTTTTTTCAAATTACTGCTCCTTAGTATAAATTTGGAAGCACATTTGCTTCGGACGTAAGTAGCAAGAATGAATATAAATAATATCAATATTTCTTTGATTGATGTAACACGTTTTGCATCTGCCGCTATTCTTACTACATCTTTGTACTTTATTTTCCTTTTTTAACTATTGCAATTATGTTATGTATTTCTTGCATAGATTTGCAATTAGAAAGTGCTCCTAAATAATTGGTCGTTATAGCTGTCGCATTTTAAAACATATCAATCTTGGAGAAATGTTAACAAACCTATTTGAATATTCAATAATAATTATATGCTTAATTATATATTTCTGTGCCTAAAAAACACATGGTCATGTTATTTCAACTTCTCATTACAAAGGTTCCATTACATACAAAGTATTACCAAATTGTTGCGTGTAGAAAGCAATTTTATCTGTAATCTTACTGTAAAATAATAAAACGTATACAGGGTGTCTCTTACCTATGGGAACTTCCGGAAATGGGGGATTGCTGGGGTGACTCTGAACGACTTTCTCCTTTACTAAAATGTTGGTTTACAACCTTTTTCCCATGTGACCCAACATATTTATTTGCATTGGTACCGCGACTCAAATGTTTATATTTATAATAGAATATTTCGAAAAATCTGGTAGACTGGTACACTGTTGTATATTATACAAATAAATAACATTATGTATATCTGATAATAACTTCTGCATGTGACAAGTAAAATTCTACGCATTTCTAGTGAGAGCGGTTCAGACGATTTACAACAAATACTTCACTTTAGTTATTTATATTTAACTATCGAAAAATATAAGACTGCCGATTTTAAATAAAACAGACTGATTTAATATTACAAAAATTACTCAAATTATTTGAATTACATTTATTTTATGAGCTCTTATATAACTGATGAACAAAATAATACACCCTCTGTCCAAAAAATTACCGGAATGGATAAAAAAAAAACTAGTTAAAAAGAACTTGACAAAAATCATTTTATTTATTCAAAATAGTCTCTCTCAGCAGAAATACAACGAGTTGCACGTTCAAGAAGTGCAGCCAATGACTTTTTTATGTCACTGATTTGAATGTGGTTGAGATTGCTCGTCGTTGACCGTTGAATGTCTTCAGTTGATGCAAAACGGTTTCCATTCGTCGTCAAATGCAGCTTAGGAAATAGAAAATAGTCGCGGGGAGCCAAATCGGTTGAATATGGAGGATGTTGAAAGCAAAAAAATTTGTTTTTCGGTAAAAAAAACTCGATGACTATTGACGAACGATGAGATCATCTAAATTTTGAATATATGTATAATATATAATTTCTGATATTTCCAAACATTTCGAACTTACATAGTGAACAATTTCATAGATTTTATTCAATAAATTACAGAGCACCAAAGATTGAGTTACAAAATAGCAGAGGATTATCTCACCAACAAGTTGCAGTATTATACACTGAATTAGTGGAATTGACAAAACGATTAAAAGGGGAGGTAATGATCTATGAATTAGCTCAACATGTTCAGAAATATCTGCACGAGCATAATAAACCAAGTTACAGTAGTTTCTATGAAGAAATGGTTTCACGGCGGCAAGAGAAAATCGAGTATGAAATGTTGGAAAAACAACTGAAGGAAGATAAAGAAAGACAGGTTAGATATTATTGTGGCAACATTATTTAAACAAACAAATTTGTTACAAATAAATAAGGTACGAAGTGTACAAGCTAATGAGTACATATTACCTACATATTACGCACATATTATTAAGATATTAAGGATGTTTAGCCTGCCAATCTCATAAAAAGTGACACTATAATTTGTGACAGTAAAATACAACAATTAGTTATTTAGACTAATTTCCTTCTCAGGAACAGTAACTCGAACGTATCTCAAATTTGATTGTTATACTATTATATGGCTATTAAAATATATCCAGAAGGTAATAACTTTATGTTTAGGTGTTACACAAATATTGGGCCAAATTCGGTTTTCTAATTTTCCCGAATTATTTAGGTATCCTATTTTTCTATAAATAATTTATATTCCTCATATTTCTGAGCAAATTAGATTTACAGCTTTGTTTAACTAACTTATCTGATCATAAAGGCGTGAAAATCTTGTATTTTAATTCAAAATAAGCAGTTAATTACATATATAATATATTATTGCAAATATTTATGGCATTATAATTTTTTACATCTCTACGAAATAATTATTCCGTAATGTGTAATAACATTCCCACATACATTTTTTTAAAACGAGGTATTATATACAGGGTGTCCCACGTAACACTTTTCACGATTTTTCAAGTACTTGCGATAATCTGACAAAAAAATATTTTAAACAAAAATTGATCAGTTTTCGATTGGCTATACATTGCAATAAAAAACATACGCATGCTAGTAAAAATTATAAAATGTACTTTCTAACACGCTAAAACCCAATATAGCCAATAAAGATATGCTATATTGAAATTTTGTCAATATCAAATTTTTAAGATGATAAAATTTTCAAAATTTCATTTCTTTTTATGTAATAACAGTTATTTACTATATTTTATTATTATTTGGAAATTCTACTTCGAAACATAGGAATATGTTTAACACAGCAAATTGAAGTTTGTCATTAAAAGTAGCTATAGTAATCACGATAGTTCGCACAATACATACAGTGCGATAGTATTATAAATGGCATAAAAGTACAGGATGTTTCGCTGATATTAATATTTTCAACATAAAGAATAGTACAATTATGCAAAGAAAAAAAAAGAAAAAAAGTCGACATTGTGGCATAATGTCAACTTCATTGTGCAAGTGTATTGACTGATTGAAACCCTTATGTGCAAATTAATGATTGCATACAAGAATGAAAAAAGTGCTGTAACGGATAAAAGCGTCACAATCCTATAGCCTGTAATAAAAAATAAAGATAACGTTATAGCATAATATAGATTCGCCCGATGTGTTGATGGCTATATTTTATGTTCCATTTATTACTAAAAGTACTTAGATTTGCGAACACATTTTCTTCTTATGTAGGTTTTTAAAAATACCAACTGTTTTTTTCTTTTTTTTATGTTTTCCTTGACAGCCTTCTGAAATAATTACCAATGGACTGCTGAATTACTAGTTATTATTTCGGTTATCAATAAAGTTGAATTACTCTTAGAATGTAAAAACAAAAACCAATCTCATTTCAAATACTTGAAGGCGCTTTCATTGGAAGAATCTCAGTAATCTGCTTGTAATAGTTTCACAAAGCAGTCATGAAAACGAGATAAATGTTCATTGTTGAACGATGCATTATTAAACATCTGACATAAATACTTTAATCCATTGCATACCCTAGTTCGCTGTTCGATCTCGTTCATTTTTTGATGCTGTATGTTCGCTTTTTGTGTTAGACGAAATTTGGATACATTCTAATCTTTCGGACTCTTGCATATTATACATAAGTTTGCCAGTCTTTCTAAATAGGATTCGCAATTGTTGAAAAGACGTCGGTGGAAAAGAGTCCTTGATCGGACGTGGTTTCTATCTTCTGCAATACTAATATAGTCTTGGACAAAAGTATTGGCACAGTACGTGATTCAGTATAAAAACATATATAACTATTGAAATTATTGCAAATCCCTATGTTATAATATCATGTATCATGGTATAATATCATACTTACATATACATATATGCATACAGATTATGTAGAAAAACATAATGTAAAGACATATGTGTAACAAAAGTATTGTCCTGTCCTGGGGGGAGGACAGGAGGTAGTGCCGGATTTTTACCGACTAAAATCACCCCGGTCAACGTCCTCGGGCGCTGCGTGGAAGTTCCGTGACCTCTAAAGATAACTTCCAGTGCTAGTCCGCGCCATTGCCGTCAGACCCAATCCTCTGGAGAGCCCTTTGAGACCCTCCGATGGTCCTCAATCCAGGCCACGCCAAGGATGACACCCAACGCGACCTCCCTCCCGGGACATTGCCACTAGCCTAGATTCTAGCATAACCCTACATGAACTGTTAACCACCCACCAAACAACGAAAAATTCTTCTGTAGGACCAAATAACATACCTAATATATTCCTAAAACAGCTACCCCTAATTGGAATGAAATTCCTCCTTAAAGTTTACAACTGCAAATGGGTCCACCATGCTTTCCCCGATAAATGGAGGAAAACAATAGTCGTTCCCATACTCAAACCGAATAAAAATAGACACATACCGATCTCTTTGACGAAATGTATATGCAAAATCCTGGAGAAAATCATTAACAGAATGTTGGCTTTATCTATTGAATAAAACCCAGTTAAACAAAAATTTCACCAACATTTGAATATTAGCCAAAATCTGAAAATTCTCTACCACAAAATTTAATCAAAGGATAATAAATCGAAAGTGCCGTTCATGACACCCAGGTGTCGATGCGACGTTAAACCATCAAGAGAAAAAAAAATGATATATTGAATACTAAATCAATTCTATTTAGTACTTTGTACTGTATTCTTTTCATCGGCGTTAAAAATATATCAATAGTTTCGCCCAGGTATGATTAAAAAGCCACGCAGAAAAGAACAGAGGGGAGCAATTATGTCAATAGGCAGTTCTACACGTTCTTACACTCATTTTCGCATTATGTCAATACTTTTATCTCACATTTTTTGTCCACCACTGTATTTGTGAACAAATTTTCCTTCAAATGAACCCAAATTTGGGGACGATAAAAGGACTCATACTTTATTTCTTCATAATGCAATGGACACCCAAAGTCTAATCTTGTAGACTTTTTCAGCCAAACGCTAAGTCCTTTGCTAGTTCCCACTTTTTCTCGAAATCTCTTGCAAGCGTGGATCAATTCATCCCCATATGAAAAAGTAATTAAAATTTCGGCAATAATGAACGAAAGAATAATTACAACCCGTTTAATAAAACGTAGGTCGTGTATTTCATTTAGAACAAAGGGGAAATAACAATTTTTACGTAACAGAGTAAATGTATGGCAATATATGGTACACGCGATGTTCTTAATTGAAAATTGTGATTTGAAGAACAATGTTAAATACACGAGCGTTTGATTGTGTTTCGACTTGGCAGATTTTATGGTGGAATGAGGTATAGATGCTGTTGATGGGCTTATTTTATGAAGAAAACCGATAAAGTAACAAAGAGCAAGTGCTCCGACCTGAGTGTGAACAGTAGGCGGCTGCCTAGAGAAATAAGATAAACGCGCAGGATGAGTTACCCTATGACGAAAATTAAAATTTTTCTATTTTTCATAAACCTAGGAAACCTCCAAAAGACAAGACAGACGTCAAGGGTAATGGTCCTGTAAACTGATACAGAAGACGAAGTCGAGTCCTGAAGGAATTCTGCCTTGTTGCCAAATTTCCGTCCATCGTACCCAGACAGGTATCGTTGATAACTAATCAAAAATACAGTAGAGCCCGGATAAGTGATCGTGGAACATCCTCTCGTAGGCGCATAGGGAGTTACGCCACCTTGCAGTGAGAAAAAACAGGGCATCCTTATTCCTTCATTGAGACACAACTCTACATAATAAAGACGGAGAAACTAATCAAAATGTTTATTTATGAATGCGCAATCGGGCGTTGAATATCTACTGCAGCAATCTTTGAATGTTAAAAACTGATTATTATTCTTTAAATGTCTTTCTTATCGTACACGTGAAATGTTTGATGGTTCTAAAGTTGCGGGGTTAATCGCATTTCAAACGGACGTAAGCATTTTACTCGATATTCCTTTCCTCCTTGCCGACAGAAGAGGAGTTCACAGTGCTGAATTATAATAGATTATAAAGCATGGATTTTGGTAAAAAACAGTCTAAAATTAATATAACAAGGTACAGGTACCAGCTTGCACAATGCCTACATCAATTACTAATTATACGCTAAATATTATAAGATTATAGTATAGGATCAGGTTCACGTTGTTCAGTTTCCTAATAGAGTCCCATACCAACACTATTGCATTGTTACAAAGGGGTACTATGCAATTAGCAAATTGCAACGAACTGCTGTGAGCCAAAAACGAAACTATATAACGCGAAACAACATCACACCCTGCCTTTTCAATGCGGATTGCTATCAAACGACTTGATACGGTAGCTAAACTTACGTTTCCGGACATCGTCGCGAGTGCGTAAACGGGACTTACAACCCCGAAAAATTCTTTTACCGAATTAGAAAAAATTGCGGTGTTCGGGACGTTACAATCGATTTTGCAATGTTTGTTATTGTGCAATAAAAATTACGATTATTTGAATACTGCGAAGGTGGTGTAACTCTTGAAATGGGCAAATGAAATGTCACGCAACATGAAACCGAACGAGATGGAGCAACTATAGACAGCATTTTGGAACAAGTTGATAGCAAATGAAAGTAATAATCAACGCTGTGTTATCTGTTAATAGTGATACAATTTCATATATTTTTCATTAACTTTTCGTGTAATTATTATTTATCGATGAGTAGAATGTATTCATACAATGTCTGTTTGGATTGCTTCTCATCCGAAAAGAAACCTCAGCATTTCGCTGATAATAATTTTATGAAAATCTAATGGAGAATATAAAAAATGACACATCGTGCGTGTGAATTTTCCGCTTTCGTTTAATACCGGCTTGTTGCGCGGAGTACGAGTGACTGTAACAGCTGCTTTTCCTGAATGAAAAAAGAAGTTACGGGTGGATGCTGTCTCCGAGAGGCCGTATCCGGGGGAAACACGATCAGTTATCCGGGCCGCACTGTGCACAGAGGACGAAGAAAGCACGTGGAATTCTTTAACCGACAAAAAAGCGTCAATTATAAGCAACCATGTAATTATCAGCGGACTATTTTCTTGGTGTTATGATTTTTCATTAGAACTTGTGAGAGTTTCAAAGGCAAACGTTATCGGCGAAAGTGTGTATGCATTGGCGATCGCACGATGCAAGCCAGCCAGAAGAAAAACACTGTCTTAACAGTCCAGCAACGGCTCGACATTTTGGAACAATTAGAAAATGGCGTGTCGATGATACAGTTGGTCGACAAATACGGCGTTCATCAACAAACTATTCGGCGTATCAGGGCAAAGGGAGTGCAGATACAGGAAGGAGCAATGGCAGTCGGATATTGCGGTGCTCGTAAACGGATACGTTTGCCCGCTCTGCAAGAGTTGGATAATCGTTTGTATACCTGGGTTTTAGAGCAACGCGCGAAGGGCATCACTGACGTGGTGTTGAGAGAAAAGGCAACAGAATTGAATGGTGAATTTGGCGGCCCGTCGACATTTACAGCCAGCAATGGGTGGATATGGCGGTTCAAGAAACGCCATGGACTCCATTTGGTCAAGGGGCAAAGCGAGTGTGCAGAGAGTGACACAGAGTCGGATGAAGTTTTTGTCGAGGACTTCCTGCAACGCTTGAAGAAGGGGGATATTAATTTAGACCACATTTATAAAATGGACGAAACAGGCTTGCTGTGGAAGGCTCTGCCAGATCAAACGTTGGCTCATTCCGTAGAAAAAAGGATATACGAAAGTAAAATGAAAGAGGACAGAATAACTGTCGCGTTGTGTGCAAACGCCAGTGGAATCCACAAGCTACCACCTCTTTTAATATACAAATATGAAAGGCCAAGGGCCCTGAAACACGTGAAATTGCACGAATTACCTGTTGTTTATAGGAGCCAGAGAGACGCTTAAATGGGCCGAAACGTATTCCTCGATTGGTTGGGAAATAGCTTCAAACCAGCTGTGAAGAAGTACCAAATGGAAAATAAAACTTGTGGCCGGGCACTGCTGCTGGTAAACAATTGTAACTCTTACATTCTACCGTCGGATCAACTAAACAGCGACAACGATGTTGATATTGTATTTCTTCCTGAGCGCGCCATAACTGTTTTGCAATCAAAGGATCAAGATATAACGAGAAAGCTGAAGAGATGTTTTCGTCACCGAATGTTGAAAAGACTTGGTCTGAAAATGAATCGCCATACGTGCGGTTGCAAGTTAGTACACTGAAAATCTATTACGAACAGGTGTACGTAAAAAAATTGAAAAGAGCCCCCTAAACGATTAAATATATTCTTTCGTATCAAGGATGCAAGTAGTTGCAGAGAAAAACGGTAAGTGGTATTCTTTGGTATGCTCGTTGTTTGCATTAACAATATACGTACAGGGTGATCCATTTAAGTAAGGCTACCTAAATGTCTCGTTGAATTGTGATGTTACAAAAAATATTTTTTGGTTTGGTATCAAAGGATCAACAGACAACAGGAATTTTTTTTTCATCGGATTATTTTTTTCGGTGTTTTTAAGGTTACCGATGATTTTTTTGCATACAACTGCATATTTTTGTTTATTGAATATTGTAGCTGATTAAAAAACATGTTCGAACATCACAATGAAATGACCTTGATCTCCCAATATTAAAGTTTTGCGTAAAATTGATATCTCTCGAGATCGTAGGCTTTGGCAAAAACGCGACAGTCGTGAACCCGTGAATGTAAATAAAAAAACACTTCCGCAATGCAGATGATCCCCAAGGGTCTGGAATTCTGATCACTTTCAAATTGTCAGTGTGTCGATGTACTGTTCGCAATGAGTTACTCAAAGTAAGGAAAGATAGATATGATATTCATTTATGGCAAAAGTGATCACTGTTTAAGGGAAGCACATGGAATATACAAAGACAAATTTGCTGATCGCAAGTGTCCATCACGTTGTACATATCATCTTCGAAGATGAGGTCATTTCAAGGTGATGACATTATATGTGTCTGAACGTATTTTTTAAGTTGATTAAAAAGTTAAAGTGCGTTACCGTTAATACTAAGAGTTGCCCGAACTAATGCACATTTGCATTTGTTATGTTCCAAAACGTCTTATCTTACTTGGTGGTTAATATTTCATGGGAGAAATTGTGCTTCCTTTTTAAAACAGTGCGTTCATTTTGAAATATTCAATGTGCTTTTACATTATGGTAGTACAAATGTGTACGAGGATATAAGAAAATGTTGCACGTTGTAAGATACGATATGTCATCGAGAAACCGTTTATACCTATCGCATCACAGAGGCACTATTACAAGACGAAAAAGAAAATTCTTTAGTGGAAAATATTGCAGGAAAAATGCGGTAATATAAAAATGAAATTTACAGAAGTTGAGAAAAATACGAGACATTCACTTCAGTATAAGCACCACTATAAATTGGTAAAAAGGGCTGAAGGCAAACATATGTAATATGTTTAATAATATCGTATAATTAATCGTCAGGTATGACTAATCAGTCAAACGGTCCGGTCACCGTAGGTATGTCGTCGAAAATCACATCAGATTGGTTCCAAAGTGGCATCAGCCCCGCAAACTTGGGGGCAAAAACAATAAATTGTAATGCGTGCATTACAACAATGCTATAGTTATGGCACACTATTTGTATTTCTACTTATATATAATCTGGTGAATGAAGGTCACATAAGTTTTCATTATTTTAACAGTAAGCAGAAATTTGCATTTCGTGACGAACAATTTTCACAGTATATTATTATCATCATAATATTATTGATGCTGCATTCCTCGAAAAAAACGTTTAAGTACAGTTTAAAAATGGGTCTAAGTATAAATAGAAATAGTGTACAAAGTATTTCAAGTCGAAACACAATCATTGTATATTCAATTATTTACTCGTTGGATATTTTAACCCTTGTTTTTAAGCATAATTCACATCAAATTGGATAGTTACAGAACGTTTTATTCCATGGGGGGTTGAAATGGTAAAAGGCGCGGTAGATGTGATAATAACCGGTATAAGTGATAATTTTCAGTATAAACCGAAAAATGTTAATTTACATAATTTTCCCTGAAAAATATACTAATATTGGTCATTACCCCTCACTCTGTACAATTAATTTTTTTAAATAGGGACATGTTTTATTCCTTTTTGATATTACATCATTGACACTTACACGTCTTCTTCGTGAGCGTTTTTAAATACTATATAAGTGACAAGAATAATTTTGAAAACAGAATACATTTTAGAATGATCATTAATCCAGGCCACATAATTGTTCAATAAAATCAATGAATGTTTCTATTTAAATGAAGATGGCAGGCTCAATATCCATGATATTTTGCAAATCATTTGTATTGCATTTAAGGTATTTAACACTTATGCTTAGTGATTTTCAATGTTTATCCATGTAGGCCATAATTCTCGTTAGAATTTTTAGTACTGGATATGATTCGGTTACCAAGCTTAATCACAGATAATTACTTGCACAAATAGTTATTAAACATCTAGAATGTGTTGTTACTTTAGTGCTGATCGTTCATCCGGAATAAAAAATATTACAGGTATTACAGGATGAAATCCTAAAAAGGCAAGAGGCTTTAAAAGCTGAGCTTCGTAATCGGAAAGAATCTACTCGGTTATCTAGCGATCGATCGAATAATCCATCTCAATCAATACCATCATCCCCACAAGAAAGATCACGAATTTATTCACGAAGAAGATGTGCCAGTAGTTCTGAAAGTTCTGATGGATTTCTCTGCGAACATCGAGGCACAAAATCTCTACACTTTGATCACAATAAAGGTATGCAATTTGTAATAATTATTCGTTACATAGAAAATTTATTTTGGTCTAAAAGTAAGTATAGAAATTATTAGGCTATAATTTTGGGGTAGAATACGATTAATAACTGTAAGTTTAGATTAATAATTGATATGCTCTAAAAAAAATAAAACTAATTACACTATTTCTTATAATACACGATTGATATTCATAGGTGAACGACAAGTGTACAGAGCAAAATGTATGGGTCATAGCTCTAAAGGGTCCGTTGTTTATGCGGGTGTAGATATGACAACTGGAGAGTTGTTTGCAATTAGTGAATGGACGTTAAAAGTAAATAACAAAGTGGAAGAAGTCAATATTCAACACATTCTGAAACAAGTAGGAAGTTTGGAGCAGGAATTGAATCATTTACATAAATTGCACCATCCAAACCTTGTACATTATTTAAATATGAAATATTTGCAAGATGAAAACGATGTACTTATTTATGTACTCCAAGAGTTTGTGGTAAGTGTATTAACAATCAGATAGTTTAAAACAAAACGCTGTTACATAATTACAAATTTTTATTACACCGTTGTACCACGTGAATAAGTTTGAAATTTTCTTCTGAACCTATTTTGTTAGAGAATCTCATAGATTCCTTTTACCAAACGAATTTAATTCATCACATTTTATCGTGGGACATTTTTCGGCTGAAAAATTGGTAAAAGTCACGAAGTATATCACAAATAGATCACAAGTGGTCTATTTCCCTATAAATCTAACTTCTACATGTTACAAATTGAGAATTTAGCATTATATGTCAGACTGCGTATTAACGTTATGTAACATTTTAAGTAGCTGAAAATGTGTTACAAGTTATTCACATGTATTATATGTTAATCAATTTTTTACAGATTAAAAGTATATTTATATGTTAACTATTGAATGTCAGATAGGTACAAGCTGTTCCTTTTTCTTACTGGAGAACATCCCAGTGGACATCGATCTCCTTCGATATCTGGCAACTGGAATTCTCTCTGCCTTGAGGTACCTTCATGAGAATAACGTTGTCCACAAGGATCTTCGTGATACAAGCATTTACATTGATCGTGCAGGAACGGTCAGACTGGCAGATTATTCTCTGAACAAACGATTATCTGATATTTATCAGACATGTACAATAGTGAAATCCGAACCAGATTTTCCGAGCATCCAATGCAGAGGCGGAAAAAAAGCGGATATATATCGTTTTGGTGCCCTTCTGTATTCCTTATTGAATGGAATCATAGTTTCTGGAGATAAAATTGATCCAACAATGATAACACAGGTATATATTTGCGTTCTCAGCAAATCTTTTGATCGGTATTTAACACGTTCGCTGCCGCGTTCTTGAAACTAACAGTTTTGTTTATGACACATGACTTATAATGTTTACAAGATTGCAAAAAAAAGAAAAGGGTATAACGTCGAATATACAGTACAGAATAAAGCAAAAATTATTGTCGTAGTTACGTACTTTAAGTCAAAGAAAATCACTCCAACACGGGCCGGTAAGGAACGTGTTAATACGAATCACAAAAAGAAAAGAAAAATATAGGTGTTAATTTCCAATTAAATACAAAATTATTTATACATCTATGGATCCATGACGATGACATATCTTGCTCGTCTGAATATGTATTTATTTCCAACAGAATGCGTAATCATTATATTTGAAACGAAAAATGTGTTTAAAGAAACTATTCTCCAAAAGCAATAAACAATGCATCATAATAATATGTTATACATGAACATGTGTGAATGTACCACTTGTTTCTCTTGAATCTAGTAATAGTTACAAAAATTATGACATTATTTCGAATAGTCTTATTCCTTTATTCCCTCCAATTTTTTCAAATACTGTTGGAGAAATATCAGTTACTGCAAAATGCAAAATGGGGGAAATAAGATATCACGTTCGAAAGTGTTGCAGTTATAGATAAATATTCAGCCATAATTTACTTTTATTGCATCATTACTTACTATTCTTTACTGTTTCTAACATCTCTTACTATTATTCTCTTGTATTCTCTAATAGTTGTAATTTTGTCATATTTTTGCAAAGAAAACAAGATAAACAAGACAAGAATCTCATTTTGCTGTTTAGCATTTTACCAAAACAACTTTCACTGTAACAAATTTTAATTTTTTTTAATGTTTCAGCCTGATCTCCAAGATTTCTTATCAAAGTGCCTCATCAATGATGAAAGAAAGCGTTGGTCCGCCGAACAACTTCTACAGCATTCATTTATAAAAGCCCCTTTAGCTCATGCTCTATCGCCTCCGAAAATACCACGTAAAGACGAACAAGAAGATCGTGAACCGGAAGAACCCGATACGGATATTCGGCAATACGTACCTCCGTTAAGTGGACACTCAAGAATAACAAATGAATTTGAAATTCTCGAATGGCTTGGTAAAGGTGCGTTCGGCGACGTCCTTAAAGTGAAAAATAAGTTAGATGGCGGAATTTATGCTATTAAAAGGATAGAACTGAACCCAAAGAATAAGCAACTTAATAAGAAAATTACTAGGGAAGTGAAATTATTATCTCGGATGAATCATGAAAACGTAGTACGATATTACAATTCGTGGATCGAAAGTGCTACTATAACTGATGCAGTAGAAGAAGACGTGTCTGTAACACCTTCGGAACAGAAGAGTCAAGATTTCTTTAATGTAATTGTTTCCATATTGTTTTAGTCATTTATCTTCTGATGAATAGCTGAACTTCGTCTTATTCTGTACTTTAGTTCGACAATTTCTTCTTGTAGAAATCAAATTTCATTCCAGCAATAATAATTAAATTAAATTTGACGTTCCAGTTCTTGCATTTGGACCTGTCAACTTAAATTTGTCTTTAATCCGTAGACGTAGCTTATCGCTAACGAACAGTAAGAAATTAAAATGGTTATAACTTAAACAATATTGTTAATTGTGTATTCGGGGGTTGAAATCGTTTCTGTTTAATTTATGTGCACTTTGTTGCATTGTAACAATATTATCAGTATATTTCGAATTAATTTAAATTTAACACGTAATCCCTTTATTCAGTTGTAATTAATCAACTTTATTATAATATACAACAATTTGGAACTTTCCAATTGTGAATTTGACTTTCGAAAGCATTGCTTCTCATGTTACTGTAGACTGGCAGTAATGAAAAAGCTAGGAATCAATCATTTATCGAAACTGGTATTACTGAATTATTATATATAAGAACGTTTTTCTATAATCTATAATTAAAATTTTAGCATTTAGACACAGACGATATTGAAAAGCTGGCACCACCAATGCACGAAGTTGAATGGAATGTTTCATACAAATCTCGGACAAACACAACACTCCCAGTCGATAGTGATGATGATAACACTGATAGTGACAGCGATGAAGATTGTGGGTTTTTGTAAGATATCTTGTATTACAAACAGTTCTATATTTATATTTTTTATAACATTTTTTCCAAACGTGTTGGGGCGAACTGTAAAATATTTCAATTTAAAACTAGACTTGTTTCGAATTGAAAGAAAAATATGATAAAATTTCTAATAAAAGCATTATTTAGCAAATTGAAATAGTAAGAGTAAAACAATAAGTTCTTAATCTTGAATTGTTAATGTACCAAAACTAATTTTGATTTGAAAATCATATTACTTTAATATATGTATGTTAATATTCGGTAAATTTACACCAAATTTTTCAGGATGCAAAACCTTTTGCTAATGGATTCCTCTGACAGTATAGAGTTCGAAAGAGATACTAATTACGAAGCACCTGTATCAAACATAAACAACAATGAAAATGGGGATGCGAATGAATCGAATGAAACATTGAGGGAGATTCAATTTATGTACATTCAAATGGAGTTCTGTGAAAAGAGTACTCTCCGAACAGCAATTGACGGAGAACTTTATGAAGATCAAGAGAGAGTATGGAGATTATTTCGAGAAATCGTTGAAGGTTTAGCACATATTCATCAACAAGGCATGATACACAGAGATTTGAAACCAGTGAATATATTTTTGGATAGTAACGACCATGTAAAAATTGGAGATTTCGGTTTAGCAACTACAAACATCCTTTCGTCATTTGTGCAAACCATGGAAACTGACAAGGAATCTCAAGGTGTGGAGAGAGGCAAGTATTCTTGGAAATTTTACACCTTAAAAGTATTTCAGTAATTGCAGAAAGATAGAGTATGTTTTGGTTATTCTTATGATTTGCTGCGTATTTAGTACTTTACACATCCAAACTTTACTACTTTTTAAGGAAAACAAATTAAAAAATAGTTATTTGCTCATTTTTTTGATCGAAATCGAATTATTGTATGCATTATAATACTGAAAATAAAGTTTGAAAATGGTTCGAGGACTGTTTATAAAGAACTACAGTATATTTAATTATTTAAGAACAATATGCATGCCATTTTTATTAACAATTAAACTGTAAGAAACCTGTTTTTGCAACTTACTTTCTGCAAATGAACCTTCTGCGGCGATAGCTGTCTAGTATTGCCCCAATTATTGATCACATACATGTTCGTATTATCAATAATATATTATTAATTATCCAGGAATCAGCTTCGGCACAGAAGATGTAGGTTCTCTAACAGGACAAGTAGGCACAGCACTTTACGTAGCCCCAGAACTTACGACAAAAGCGGCAAAAGCCATTTACAATCAAAAAGTCGACATTTATAGTCTCGGGGTAATATTATTTGAAATGTGTTATAAACCATTAACGACAGGAATGGAACGGATAAAGGTGTTACTTAATTTGCGATCCAAAGAAATCGTGCTGCCCTCAGAAATGCAACAGCCAGATATGTCACGGCAAATCCACATTTTACGGTACGTGTTAAAAACTCTGAAATAAAAGTAAACACATTTATATAAAGACCTAGAATGACGCGTATACGCGTCATCAGTCGCCAGTGTGTTAATAACAATTGAAGTCATTAATCAATCTACCCGTGAATTAAGTGTTCATTAATAAATGCTGCGTTATTTTATGAAATACTGCTTGCTTAATTGAAATACGTATTTTATTACTGCAGATGGCTACTAAATCACGATCCTAGTCAGCGACCAACAGCACAAGAACTACTTTCTTCGGAGTACTTACCTCCTCCACGACTCGAGGAAACAGAGTTACAAGAAATGATCCGGCGAACACTTTCGAACAATCAAAGCAAAGCATACAAATATTTGATTTCATGTTGCTTCATGCAGGAAGTTAGCCCTGCAGACGATATCACGTTCGATATGAATTTACCCAGCAGGGGGCATATTAATTTTGTTGCTTGGCGAAAGCATCAAGAAGATGTGAAATGCAAAGTAGTCGAAGTTTTTCAAAGACACGGTGGTGTTTATTTAGGGACTCCACTTTTGATACCGAAATCACACCAGTTCTGTAGCTTTTCGAATTCTAGTGTCAAGTTAATGACCCGCAATGGGAACATTGTTTGTATTCCACACGATTTACGTGCCCCCTTTGCGAGGTACATTGTATGGAATAGTGTACCACATATCAGAAGATACGCTATTGAAAGAGTTTTCCGTGAAAAAAAGGTATTGCTATATCATGAAATTATAGTATTATTATTAAGATTAGTAACTCTTGTACCCTCCACTGTTACTTTAGGGGGGTACACCACCATGTAGGCCTAAAAAATAGGTAATCTGAATGTGTCTTTTTCCTCTGGTAATTATTCTGGTATATCTGGCACCTAACTGCACATGCGAGTAAAACATGAAAAATGTTTTTTGTCAACCTAAAGATAAATATATTTTTTTGAATGTGGAGTACGATATTTTTAACAATTTTCTAAAATAAGGAAACTGCGGCTATAGTTAAAGTAAAAACATCTGTTTTTCGTTCAAAATAATCAGCTTCGAAAGTTCATAAAAGTTGAACGAATTGAAATATCAACAGAATCGTACGCTACTTTGTAGAGAATTTTGTAAGGAATAATGTGTCGAAGTTAATCACATAGGTACTTGGATGCCAAGTGAAGAAACGTGACATCGAGAAAGGCGCGTTTGAAGTTACTTCAGGCCTTTCTACGTGATATAACGTGCACTCTTTGTTAAATTTCAAAAAATCTTTTTATCACAGTTTATACATATAAAATATAAAGAAAATACCAAAATAACGGTTTTGTTTTCTTTTAACTGACCAGGTGGTGTACTGCCCTTAATCTTTACTTTTAAAATACTTTTTACATTACTAATTATATTTTTGAATAAAACAACTTAATAATTTACGTGTTTTATAGGTTTTGGGGTTTCATCCTAGAGAACTTTACGAATGCGCATTTGATATAATAAGTCCTACCCCTGATAATCTATTAATGGAAGCTGAATTAATATACATCGTCTGGGAAATCATCAACGAATTACCTCCTTTGCAGGAACGAAATTTTGCTATTCGCCTAAATCATACTTCTTTATTACAAGCTGTATTAATGTACTGCGGTGTAGATCAAGAAAAGTATCAAGATATTTACACGATTCTTCGAGACGCGCGTGACGGCAAATTTACGAGGTTTCAAGTACAAACGCATTTGATAAGTTTATGCCTCACTGATCAGGCTATGGAAACATTGTTCAACTTGTTCGAGACCGAAAGTTCTGTTGCCAAGATTCATAGCGTTTTGAAAACAATTACAAGGAGGAAAGGAGATGCTGCTGCCTTGGCTAGAGAAGGACTGAAAGAAATTGAGATAGTTATGGAGAATATTGAAACACTTGGTATAAAGGTAAACTCTTATCCTATTATAAAATGCATACCAATAGAAAATGACTATTCAAACTTAAACCACTTCAGTAATATATCATTTTTATTCACTTACATTGCCTACTGTGTAGAGTGTTTCGTTTATGTTATTAATTAGAATATTTGTCGGGCTGCGACAAATAACTTGTCCTCAGGCATTTCTTTGTATCGGCAAAGTAACAAAGATATTGCGATGTACATCATAAACTGAACACCCTGTATATTACTATAATATCCTACTTATATTTCGCCAGAATAATTCTAATTTAGTTTCTGTACTGTATTTTTTATTATAAGTAGAAAAATAATAACATTATATAAAAGTATAATAAAGCTCGAAATTTGCAGTGGCCAGTGGTTGTCATACCTCTTCTAGTACATAATGTGAATCAGCATAGCGGTATAATTTACCAAATAACTTGTGAAGTTAACCGGCGTAAAAGAAAAGGTGGGGAGGAAGTAATAGCAGCGGGCGGTCGATACGATAAAATGCTTTCTTCCTTTAAAAAAATTCTGGAACGTACAGGAATGGCTAGTAAAGAAATCAAGCAATACGGCGCTGGAATTAGTATTTCGTTAGAGAAGCTTGTTTCTGCGGTCTCAGAGTCTACAGAACCTGTAGAGTTTAAATATGGAATCGATGTGGCGATTTCTTCTATGGGTAATCATCATCGGGAAAAGGAGATGATCGACCTTCTGAAAGAATTATGGAGTCTAGGATTGAAAGTCGCAATTCTAGATCTAGTTTCCCTCGAAGAAATTCTCGAACATTGCCAGGAAAACTCGATCAATCATGTTATTCTGTTTAAGAGCGGAGAAAAGGGAAACGTAAGAATACAAAGTTGGGAACGTGATAGGTTTCAGGAAAAAAGAGTGGCTAGCCAGGAAGTGGGAGAGTTCTTTCAGAGGCTGGATAATTCTATACCTATCCTGAGTAGATCTGAAAGCAAAACAACGAATGACAACTTTTTGAGTAACAACAATCCTGGCAATGTTAATATTAATTTTATATTATCAGAGAGAGACAAACTTTCTGGTAGCTCCAGAAGGAGTTTGAAAAATTCCATGGTTGCACAAATGTCTACGTATTTTCAAAGGATTTCGCCTAAAATTCCAATTGAAATCTTCGCAGTATTTTTAGAAATGAGTGTTATAAGAACGATAATAAGTTTTTTGGAGATTGATGAAGAGGATCAGGATTTTCTGAAAAGCATACAAGTTATCATAGACAAGTAAGTCTTTATTATTATTAAATAATAGTTGTATTATTATTAATTGAATTAATTAATTAAAGTATTATTAAATAATAAAATGGTATAATAATGTTGTCTATATTTAGAATTAGAAATCCTATAATAAAAACAATCAATTCATATTGAAGTACTAAACTGCTAAATTCAATCTTCAATTTTTTCTCATACATTAAGTTGTGTTCTCTGTTTATTATTGATTACAAATATTTATGAAGAAAAAATTAACTGTTATTTTAGGCATCCAAGACATAAGAAATATGTAAAAGAAATATGTGAAGAGATGCAAGAAACAAGGAAAGAAAAACAACGACCTGCACTGATACTTTATAGCTTAATTGATAGTCAATACATGACTCTTCTATGAATAAGTCTGTTTTCTACAAAAAGTTCATACAGGAATATGAAACAAGAATTATTAATTGGTTCATAATAAAAGTATGCCTTTTTTTACAAGAATTTACTTTTGTGTTACTTCTCTCCCTACAATATACAAAAATATATGTACAATTGCTTATGTGTTTGTTACACACTCGTAAAATCAAATTATTTAAAATTGCTCAAGTCTAGCAGAGGTAAGAAAATAATTTATCCAAATACTTTTATTTCTCATTTCAAACGTTGCCACTACTTTCACTGGCTAGCAAACATGGCCGACATTCAGGGATGAACGCACTGTTTCATAGGGCGCATAAAATTGATGATCTTTATTGAATTGCCAAAACAAGTTCGTGCTCTGTTGGAAGATATTTCTTTTCAGACTTAATAACTTCCACTGTAACCGGAGCACTATTATTCTCAAATTTTTTATTCCGTTCTAGCTCGACTAAGTAGCTCTAGTGTGCATTTGTTTACTACTGCTAATTTTTCTGGCGAATCGGAAGATACTATCAGCTTCGTTTCCTACGGATCAGCTGTGTTTGACGTTACGTTATCAAACAAATAAATACTTCTTACTGTTAGATACACGGTGCGTCATTTTTCTTCCTACGATACGAATGTAACAAGATAATCACAGATATAACGTACTAATTGTACTAATTTATGTTTATGCCGAAACAATGGTTCTTTACCAGTGTTCCACGAAATTATGAAACCTAACTGTACGAATACAATTTTTGTTTAAATCTAATAATCTTCTGTTTTTTAATTTTGCTGTTAGTTTTACGACCTTAATAATTTTTATGTCTTGCAAATTCTCTTTACAATCGAAAATGTTTCGTGACTCTGAAGAGGTCACAAATCACTGAATTAAAATAATATACGCGCATTACATTTCTAACAGGTGTAATCCAGAAAGATAAGCAGAATGAACCTAATAACAAAGGAGTTGCTTGTACCTACAAAATACATAAAATTAACAGATGGTAGAATTAGTGTAACGGTCCATAGAAACTGGCTAACCAATTTACTCAACCCGGGTGAAATATCTTTCATTAATCATGAACGGTTAAGCGAAGATGAAATCGCGGCTCATCCCACACTCGAAGAACTGGGTCCAGATTGGATAAGAATATACATCAGAGTAAGCTAATTGTTTGTTAGAGCAGAATCGGATGTATTAATGCAATTACATTTTGCACGCAACATTATTGTTGCACTTAATGTTGTTAAGTTTGTAATATTTGCTACTGTTTTAAGGCTACAGATGTAGTTTATCTTTGCGACTATTTAACTGTTAGGTATAAACAAAAACGAATTACTCGTATTGTGCTTTATTTTAATATTCAAAGGTATCTTCAAACGCAAACACAAAAGAATATTACATTATATGTATTATAACAAAATAGAAAGTAGTAAAGCGTCTTTACTTTGGAGCATTTTTTTCAACTACGATAAATTAATATTTAATTAAGTTTTATTGAAAAGAATGTCTTACGCCTTTAACGGATATAGTATATCTTTATAAACTGTATGAATTATATGTAAATTAGAAAATGAAGTACAAATTATAATTGAATATTATTAAATGTAATTAAAACAAATTTTTAACATTTAAGAAAGTTGAAGTACAGTTATCATAATTCTCAGATCTATGAAAAACAATATAAATATGCTGTTCCGTTACCAAGAGGAAGGAATATAAATGGAAATACTCACGCAGATCTGACATTTTCACAATTATTGCACTATGTAGCAGAAACTAACTATCGAAATTTGTGGAAAGAGTGTTATAAGAAATATTATAGTAGGTATTTTAAGTTAATTTTGCCAAACGTACACTCCTTCACTTATTTTTTGAATGAGTGATAATTTGTATATGCAGGTCCATGGAATTGTGTAGACCACAAAGATCAGTATAATATAAGTGCCAATGTAAGCGATACAACTATTATGCAAGAAGTTCTACAGAAAATGTACAGCTGTGCTTTAGTACAAGTTCGAAATGGAAACATAATATCGGTATCACCTGGTATGTCAAGGGAAGTACATTGCAATCTTCTTCCAATACTGTTTGCTATTGAAACCACATCAGCTTTTTTAACATTGCACGAGCAAACTGCAGAATATTCCCTTCGTGAGTAAGTATCAACCATATATTTGAGTTACATTCTGGTTACTTAATTCTTTATGTGGCTCATTATTTATTTTATCATTTAAAGGTGTTTAATGTATAGCCCTGCTGCTCTAAGTATGAGTCATGGAAAACCACTATTCCTGGTATATCAATTGTTACAATTATCCAGAGACTTGCACGACCGAGGTCTGGTATTGGGTGAAATTACCCTTAGTGATATATTACTTATGGATAACTTTACTATTCAGGTTAATATTCCACTACGCTTCAGTAAATACCTTTTATCTATTGAGATTCCTATTGAAATTTTAACTTCCCAGAATTTATTATCAGGTATTACCAAAAGCGAGCGACAATGTATACATAAAACCTGAAAGTGAACTATCTCAAATCTCTACTAGTCAAGAGACAAAGGGAAAAGGCTTTAATGGATATAAAAAGAATTTTGATACGAACTCATCGAATATCAAATTTGGAATCAACGAAAGCATAGAAAAATTGTGCGAAATGTGGGTTTATAATTGTATCAGCAACTACGATTATTTAATCGCATTAAATAATTTGGCTGGCAGAAGATACGGTGATCCGAGTTCTCATCATGTAATGCCTTGGGTCACAGACTTCACATCACGATGCGGTGGTAATTGGCGAGATTTGACGAAATCCAAATTTCGATTAAACAAGGGCGATAGACAGCTAGATCTAACGTTTGATTCACAATTGGCCGAAGTATACATTTCATAATACACAGGGTGAAACATTTAAATGAGTACTTGTTCAATAACGTTAGGAAACATTAATGTACATATCTTGAGGCCGGATTAACACAACGGTACATTGTTGTAGGTGGTTGAATTTGTCATTTTACCCCCTCTAAGGATATGAACAAAAAAATTATTTTATTTTATAATTTTTATTATTGTATAACTTTTTCCTCTGGAGTTTTTTCACTGCATCAATAATAACGAAGATATTTAGGTGTTACCACTTAAATGCCTCACCCTGTATACTGAATTAAGTTTTACAGCGTAATAATTACTCAACTGACAATAATTTGTACAATACTCGTAGGTAGGGCATCATGTATCGGATGTACTGTCAGAAATTACATATTATGTTTACTTGTCGCGTCGTTACGATAAGTCTGTCCTTTGCAAGTATGTACGACCACAGTGGGTTCCAGGAGAATATCCTGCGTCCATTCAAAGATTACACGATTGGAGTCCCGACGAATGCATACCACAATTTTTTTCTGACCCCAGTGTTTTTAAGGCAAGATAAATTCAGGAGTTTATACAAGTTACGTGCCTGCATCGTGTGTATGAATAGCTGCTTGTAAATTTCAGTCAATTCACGAAGATTTGCCAGATTTAGAAATTCCTGGATGGGCAACATCTCCGGAGGATTTTATTGAAAGACACAGAGAAGCGTTAGAAAGCTTTCACGTCTCTGAACGATTACATCACTGGATAGATTTAACGTTTGGTTATAAGTATGTATTACCTTCAGTATAACGCATGCTATAATGTCCTTATTATGACTCGGCCTTTTTACTTTATAGATTATCAGGTTCGGCAGCAGTAAAGTCAAAGAACGTCTGTTTACAGCTCGTTGACAATCACACCGGTCTAACTAATTCTGGCGTTGTTCAACTTTTCACGCAACCACATCCGCAAAAAATTATTCCATCACCTTATTGGTGTAAGATTCCACCACGATTGCGTTCGTCTTTCTTAATTAATAAATATAGTATGTTTACTACGAAGATCATTTCATTTTCAAACAATTTCTCTTCGATTTCGCGATAATTAAAAATAGTGATTACAGAAAATGACCCAACTGGAACCAGAACTAGCGATGACGAAGATCAGAGTTCTGGATTCGAAGAGGAAGAATTGCCGACATCAATTATAAATACATCGAGATCATCGCCCCTAGTGTTAAGCCGATTTTTAAGTCGTTCCCGAGGTTCTTTACTCGTCACTGAAGACAGCATTAAACAGGACAAGTCTATAAATCAAACGATAACACTGCCAAAAGATTATAATCCTATTACAGCTATTATGCAAGTAGAAACCATGCACGTATTTATGAACAAAGTGAGCTCTCAAGTTTATAAACCAGAGATTGAACTGCACGAAACATTCACTAATTACAAACAAATTGTGGCTAGTGGCCGTATCAAAGAACAGCAAATTCTTGGTTGCCTTATAGTGGAAATATTTCTGTCTAACAAATTCCGGGCAACTTGGAACGTTGAAAAAGTATCGTTTGCAAAACGACTTGCCACGTGTTTAAATACCTTGAAAATGTCAGCCGATGGTTTACCAAAGTGTGTCAGAAATGCTGTGGCTTTACTGCTTCAAGTTGACATTATACCAAAGACTTATAACATCGATAATATAGAAGTAAGTGTCTCTATTAAATAATCAGTATTAAAAAATGTGTTAATTATTAAATTTTTAGTCCCATAACTAATTATTTCATTGGGCGTCTACTAAATCGTATTTATATTAAAGTATTTCAACTACTTTTGAAAACTGATGTTACATGTATTGTATAAAATTGGATTGTCTGTATGAAAATGACCTTGGATTCAGAACGATTCGACGAACCTAGACTTCTGAACCCAAGTCATCGAAAGATCATGGTATACTAGGTCGTTGAACCAGTCTTAACATCAGCTATAACGCTAATATGAAGTTAAAACTACATGATACCGTTTAAAGAAACATGGATGACCTATAAACAACCTTGAATATCGCCGTCAATCAAGAAGTTTGTTTATCCCACCACGTTTCCCCCCTCGAACAATACAACTTTTACCTTGAACATGTTCTCCCATATTCAATCTGAACAGAGATATTTACGATTGTGACTTTTCAGGTAACTGACATGCCTTTTCGTTATCCGACTATTACACACATGGGTCTACCTCCACCATCTGCGCACCAATTTCTCCAACCAATACTTTCAGGAAGTTTGTTTCCATTCTCGAAATATTACAAATATTTATTCAACATCGTAGAAATGTTGCAAGAATATAATAGCTTAGTACGTGAATTAAATTTTACAATGAAGTCCGAGGAAGATATAGACTTTATATTTAAAACAAAAACAAAATTCCATTGTAAAATTAGTGAGTGCAAAGTAAAAGCGATCGCACGGGAATTAGAGCATTTATTGTTCCACACTGGAATTGCAAGAGAAGCGTGTCTGGAACTGATAGTGCCACATATACAGCAAATAATGGAAGAACCTTACAGCGCTGTATTAGCTGCTTGGTATTTATTTGACCCGATTGCCAAGTAAGTATATCGTTTAGAAATTATGATTTTTCTTACTCGTTGAAAAATATTAGAAATTTGTAATATTAATTTAGTAATCGTAAACTTCAATGTCTCCTTTATGTATCTTAGACTCGTAAGATTTTTTAGATATTTGTTTCGATTTATACTGTGAGCAATTATTGCAAAATTGAACAGTCTCAATTTTTTCCAGAGCATTGGGTCCCAAAGACACTGCACAAACTTTTCTCTTGCCTATAATCAAATTGTATGAAAATGGTTCCTTCATGGATAGTTCCGTACATGCTGATGCACTACCCTCCGGATTAATGGCAAAATTTAAAACTACTCGTTTATATCACAGAAACTTTCTGTTAAAACTCATGGTAAGACTGGGGCTGAAACGTTTTTTGGAAAATTTTGTGGCACCCCTCGTAGAAGCAGTTGGAGGATATAGAGATTATGTACAAGGATCTCCAACCTGCACTCATAAAACTGGCAATCTCAAGTAAGAAAAAGTTATACAAAGTATTGAAGTAAAAATGGCACTTTGTTCAGTCACAGCTATACATTAAACGGGTTGTATTTGTAAAAACTGCAAAATAGTATCAACCATATATGTACTTTGATACAACTTATCGCTAGATTTGTTTTGATACTAACTACTTTCCCATCAAGATAACGTTATTATAGTTTGTTGAAGCATCTATACAAACAATATAATGAATCGTTTCTTAAAATTCTTCCACTACCTTGCAGAAGCTGTGATTTAAATGGAATGTGCAACGATGGAGAGGGAATTTTATCTCCTTTAGACGAAGACTTTTCTGCAGATTCAGAGCACAACATTTCTTTATCGCCTGGTCCCATAACCAGTGATTATGCTCGTGACACAAATTCAATCGATAATGATGTTGAGGGTAAGTGATTTGACGTAACATACAAGGTGTTTCGTTTATTACGTACATCGTGATATCTTCGTTATTTCTGCTAATACGAAACATATCTGAGCACAAAGTTATTTGACATAGACCGATGAATATCTTAATTCCTCTTCTCTTAAGGTCATATTTTTCGAGTTTGTCGAACATGTCATCGATGGTTTGTCGATGATAATGACACATTTTTAATACGGTATTATTATAGCTGATAAAGAATGGATTTCAGACATGTATGATACATGGACTTTCAAATGACTTTGAATGAAGAAATCACAATAGTGTGAAGGGCACTGGGAAGTTGAAATTGATTTGGAGGTCAATATATGATACATGCTTGAATTTCATTCTTTATCAGCTATGATAATACCGTATTATTATTGAAAAATGATCTATGACATTAAAAACTCGAATAAAATCACCATAAAAGGGTCGTCATTTACAATATTCGTCGGTTTGAGTCAAACAACTTTTTTTGATCAACAAAAACAACGAACATATTATGATGTATGTCATAAATAAAACACCCTGTATATGTAAAAAATTATGTAAATCTTTGAAACCTTTTCATTTTACAGAAGTATTTACAATGGAAACAGAAGAAAACTCTTGGATATCGCTAAATCCTGGCGCTCCATATGAAATTGATCTCCGCATCGATCAAAGTTTCAATTTTAATGATGACTTATGCGAAGAGGGAAATAAAATTTCACCCTTGAAATCGGTTAAATCGCCAACAATTCCTATACCAAAAGCTTTAAATAAATCTCTAACAGAGTTCAGTAATATTGGTTGCAATGTAGGAAGCAAGACCTCTAACGATGAATTTACTTATGGTGGATTTGGTCAGTCTACGAATATTTCTGAAGAAATATATGCTGCGGTAGTGGACGAACAAAATCCCATAATGTTACAGACAGACGACACAAAATCTGCGACTATAATCCAAGAACACGTTCAAATGGATCAGATCTATCAAAAATCCATATCGAACGAGTGTACAACTTCTGAAATGAGTGCCGAATCTATTATCTGGTTGTCTCACCGTCTTGGACCTGTGCTTACTGCTCGATATTTGTCTCGAAATTTGTTACGAATGCTAACACTATGTTACACAGGGAAAGAAAATTTAACAGTGATAAATGATGCCTGCCTATCCATGGAAGGAATTCCCTGGAATACAAAGGTTTTAGTTGGTGATCGTAACGCTACCAAAGTTTTGGAATGTCTTGCGGCTATTGCAGGTTAATTTGTTTATATATTAAATAAAAGTTAATATCGATTTATCATTCATGTTAAATTTGAAAAATGAAAAGCAATTAAATGCTTTTGTGCAGGTTTATATGGAGAACAAATTATAGTGTTGCAATATTTTGCGCACATGGTAGAGCTGCTGGCCCTTTGTAAAAGAAAATTAACACAAAATCTAGAAGGAGGACTCATTTCATGCTTAACTCTCTTAAACCACATTACTCCATACCTCAGCGATGCGGCATTAATGGACGTGCTTCATGTACGATTACGTTACCTGAATTCCTTTAATATTAAACGAACTTATTTTGAACAATATAATTTTCATTTACAGGAACCAATTGTCAAGGCAATACTATATCCTACAGTTCGTATATTATCATCCACGAGGTTTACTTTTCCCAACGGTGTATTGACGCGAACTATAATGGCTGAGAAATGTTTGGAAACGTTATTTATGTTTAGTTTACGATTAGGAACTGTTATTACGAAAAATCATCTAGCTGTACCTCTTCAAAGATTTTTCTTAACGTTCGATAAATCATTTAATCAAGATGTTACAGCAAATTTTACAGATGAAATTAGCCAGAAAACGATAAGTGAACATTTTACAAGGTAATTTTTGAACTATATAGGGTGAGTCGATAAGATCTCAAATAACTCGATGATTATTGATGTTACAAAAAAATTATTTAAACGAAACATGTTTAATTCGAAGGCGCTAACTTGCTTACAAGTTCTTGCAAAACTCAAGATTATCTTGATATCTAAATAAAGTAAAATCATCAAAAAATAAAAATGCTTGCATGTAGTCAGCTCCCCTTGAATACAACTTATATTTCATTTAAGACATTTGTTGATAACATCAATAACAATCGAGTTATTTTAGACAACAGTTCTTATTAACTCAACCTGTATATCATTGACAATAAATCGTTTTAATATAGTCATAGTCTAACACGGAAGTATTCATTTCCGTAGGGTAAAGGTTGTTAATGACGATAACAGAGATACTATTGGACATCAAGCAAATTTTAATGCAGATGTTGCCGATTCTTATTCCCCGCCAGTTGTAGAAAACCCAGGCGCGTCTGATCCTCAAAAAAATAAGGTAGTCGATGATAATCGATAAATTTAAAGTACTAGATATTTATTGCATTTTACTAATAGTTGTAAATGTTATGGTTCCAATGGTCTTGTAAAGGCACTCGAGGAACTCAAGGCTGTCTTTACCACAGAGTTTGCTCATAAAACGTACATGCTTTTCTACAAATGTATCGACAGCGAAGTGATGGAACAAATACTTAAAAATCATGAACACGTTCAGAATTTATGTCGTAGATATGAACAAGAAACAAAAATTGCTTCCAACACTGGTACGTTATTCTTGCTTGAATTGAAGTATAGTTGCCTACCTTACTGAATGTGTAGAATTCATTTATTTTTAGTCTACTCACTCATTGTTTTAAAGGTGATAACAAGTACGCTGCGCCATACAGTAACAATTATAATACAGCAGAAAGTTTAGACATAATAAATAAAGATACAACGAGTTTTGGAAATATATCAGTTGTGGGGAATAGATTTGCTGTGCAAAAAAGTGATGCAGGAGAACATGATGCACCGGATGGCACATCTAATCGCGAAACAAGTTCTGCTTCGCCAACTGGAAGGCAATTACGAGGAAATTGGTTGGCGTATTGGGAACATGAAATTGGACGATCAGAGAAGGATACAGCATTTAATATAAAGCAAATAAAGCTTCAGACTTTTTGCGGTCATACAAATAGTATCAGATGTTTGTATGTATTAGATAATGAAAATAGTTTTATAAGCGGAGGAAGAGATAAGACTGTGAAATTATGGAGTCTGAGAAGTCAGGTAAAGTTATATATTAAATAATTATTTAATACAAAAATACACCGTTAACATAGTGATATAAATTTCACACTGTATAAGAAAGCTTATCCTCCTAAAATATTTACACTATTTAAACAATGGAATAAGAGAAAGCTACCAAGATTTATGATTTCAAAGAGTACTTAGTATAGTTGCAATAGCTCTTCTTCCAAGTGAAAATATCATAGAAATTGAAATATCAATTTTACTTTCTTATTTGAAGTGTTACAGTACATTCGTTATGTCAAAATGTTGAATTTAAAATTAAGAAAGAGTAACATTTATTAACATGGAACTTACTAGTTGTCTTTCCAGTAATTTTCGAGAATAGGGTATGCTATAGCACTGAAGTTCACGATGTCATTGAATCTCCAAACCATTGAAATGAAGTAAAATATTCATCACAACAATTATAGGATTTTATTTAAAAAAAACGGCGTCGGCCTTCAAATTTCTTTGAGACATCTATTTACAACGAAAGTATTATCACTATACTACAGGCCTTCGAAAGTATAAACTCCTGCAGCTTAACCTTTTTCTATTGTTTGAAATAACAGTGATTATTTAGATAGATCAAGTTTATTATTTGCTTCTCAATAGGGGGATGGAAGTACTGTTTCCTCATGCCAGTACACTTACACAGGACATAAAAAATCTATCCTGGCGCTAACATTCCTAGAGTCCTTAAGATACGTAGTTACCTGTGATGGAACAATTCATTGTTGGGATCCTTTCATGGGCTCCCTTCTTGGGAACCCTGAAAGTTCTCGTCCAGTCCCTGTAAATGCATTGGCAGCAAGCCCGTCTCCATGTACAACTTTACTCGTCGGTACAACTGATATCACTCTAAGAGTCATTGATTGCAGAACGTTTCAATATGTAAATGAAATGAAAGTATGTATGACCGTAAACTGTTTAATATGTACTAGGTTCCATAAGTTAGCAACAATCATTTTTCTTCTTTCAGGTATCTGTAAATCCAACAGGTTTAATTAGATGTATTGCAATAGCACCTAGTGGCTATTGGGTAGCGTTAGGCCAAGCATCAGGTTTTCTGACAATTTTAGATATTCGTACTGGTCTTATAATTGCATCCTGGAAGGGTCACGAATGTGAAGTACGTTATATGTATATTATGTATTAAGCAGATGATTGTATTAAACCGCAAAATATTTCACATGGTACCTTTTTTCAGATACTACAGTTAGAAGCAATTAATGAAACAACTATAGTTAGTTCATCGCTAGATGAGACTATTGCTGTGTGGAGTGCATTGGATGGGAAATTGAAATTTCATATGAAGTAAGACAAAATATTGTTTTTTATGAATGACTTTCTTTACACTGGGAAAGATTTTGAATTATTTGAAGTATAATTGTAACAAATAGAATGAGCTGTTCATGATAATTGATATTTTAGATTTTCCTCGAAAGTGCTTTGCTCGTATTAGACATTATAATTAATAAGTTCTAAAGCAAGTTTGAGACTAATTTTGAGACTCAAGATCAACACAAAATGCATGCATCTAGTTACCGCCTTGAATACAACATATTTTATTTGAAATATTTTTGTATAACATTAATAAAGACCGAGTTATTTTATGTAGCCGTTTCGATGATACAAGAAGACTTGTAAAACTTGTTAAAGGAATATCTAAATAAATATTATTTTGAATTTTCAGGGGCTCTACAGAACCAGTCCATTGCATGTCGATGTACGAGCAAGAATTAGTAATCGGAACAACAGCAAATCGAATGGGTGTTTACACATCCATAGAACCAACAGCCTCGTTCTCATCATCGAAGTTAAAATCTGACACATTTAAGGGTCTCCTTACCACAATGGCGGTTCTTCCCCTTAATCGATTACTATTACTAGGTGCCGATAATGGCGGCATAACATTAATTTGTTAAGTCTCTTCAGTGAATGCGAAGTTAAAATTCATAAATAAATCTAATTTATTACACAATATTATAATTTTACATACAGTATTCCCTCAGCTGTAACATGCTATGTACAAAATTGAATAATAAATCGAATTTTTTTAAGGAAACAGTACGAAAAAGATCTATTACGCATAGTTAATATCTGTTCTTGTTCCAACGACTTTTAATGCAAGATCAGAAGACATTTTATAAACACCAATATCCGCTAGTATTTCCGTTCCAGTAGTTTCATTGGTACTATTCAGTGCTTCAACCAGTAACATCGCTGAGCCTAACATGATGTTTAATAAGATACATGCTTCTTTAATCCTGAAACATTCGAAAAAATAGAAAATATAATAAATATATTACATAAAGTATTAAACTATACACCATGGGCCAAAACCTGTGGTACAATTGAGGCCAAAGAAACAGTATTACGCAGAAGTAGATGAAAATGAAGAATAACAAAATTTTGTTGGAGGCTTCGTTTGCTAGAGAAACGTATTTAGAAACCAATCTAGTATTCCTGCACCTAATTGGCGTTGCAAGTTTCACTACAGATCGCCTGCTGCAATTATTTCTATACAGGATACACTTTGTACCAGAGAATCGTTCCTTATGCATTGCCACGAATTCATCGACCGCAGCCACGACTTTCATCCCGTGATTGATAAGGACCAGCTTCTTTACAGCTTCTTTACAAGAACGGAAAGCTCTAGTGATAATTCGCCTATTCGGATACTGTCCGTAGTGAAATCCATAACGCCAGTTATCAGTTCGCTGCACGCGTACTAGATTGATTTTCAAATACATTTTGCTGGAGAACGAAGCTCTGATTTCGTTATTCTTTATTTTCAACTTATTTTGGGCTATATTATCTCCCTGGCTTCGTTTGTGCAACGATATTTGGTTCATAGAGTGCATATAGAGTTAGTTGGACCACAGGGAGAGACCGGCCAGTATTACTTTTATAATGTCGAAACCAAAGAAGGTTCTATATCTCATTTAGCAATGAATCAGCTTCAATTGACCATGTACAGAGAGTTGTCACGAAACCGATCTATAAATTATGCTTAAAACTTTGTGCAAATACAACTTTTTTTCCAAAAAGTGGTCGAACTATCCCAAACTTACCCCACTACAAAATGTCATAGTATATTTTAAAGCATACAAATTTCTTATGCAGATCACATGTAGTGTCACATGAATCCTAATTTTAAGCCCATCATACCGCTTCTATATGCGATTATATTACAAAAACCTTACCATATAATTTTACATATAATATGTACTCATAAATGTATCGTGTGTTTAACAAACTATAAGTTTACGGTAATATTTATAAATCCAATATTCGCTCTTCTTCGTGCAATTTAAATGACTGTATAATGTTAATTTAATTAACTACCAAGTTTCAAATGTTTCAAATACAATAAACATTTAATCTTGGATTGCGAAATAGTCGAAAAGTTTCAAGAAGTTAGTATAAGAAATATATAATTATTAAATTGTAACTTACAGTGGAAAATATGATTCGGGTTTACTGATATATAAGCCAAATAACGAAAACAGATTTCTGAAAATATCATACTGTAGTTGTTCAGCTCCTCCTGTATTAAAGTGATTGACTAGCACAACTTCTTCCAAGAGGAACTGCAACAAGAAAAACATCCGTTTAATGTTGCAGATTTGATGTAATATTTATGAATGAAATAATTTAAAAATTGGTTTCTAACTTGATCGAACTGTGATGTTAAATTTTTCCAAGCCTGTTCAAATAGCGGTAAAGCAAGTGTATTATGCAGCTGATTGAGCTGCGTCGCCAATTCTTGAAACATGGAATAACCGCTTGGTGTAACGGACAAGGAAACGACTTCTTTAGTAGACTGCATCGCGAACCATCTGTAAAAAATACGATCCAATTGAACTTCATAATATTCCATATGTATTATGTTCTTTTTTCATTTAAAAATTATATACTATCATATGAAACAATGCAATATTGATATTTTAGTTTAAAATGCAGCTTACTTGTCGGTTCTGTATGGTCTGCTTTTCGCTTTTACATCTAAAGCTACGGAATCACTAATTTCGTTTATCAATTCTTTTTCTAGTCTTCTTAGAAGTGCAACAGCTTCGTCAAAAACAGAACCTTCAACCTCACCTACATTTTTAGTGACATCATTCCCTTTCAATGTAGCTGTTTCGACTGCTTCAAATTGTTCTTTGAAAAAATATAGTTGCAAGAAATGCTATTTCATTCAAATAGAAATACGTTTAAATTAAATTAAACTCTTTGTGATAGTGATATAATACGTGTACATTCTTTTATATTTAAAATACTTACAACTGTTACCCCCCATTCTTCCAAAACTGTTCCAACGTAATGCAATGTATTAAGAATGCATGGCATAAGAGACGTTAAGGGGTCTTCGTAGTTTTCGTGTAATAGTTGAAGCAACCTAACTCTCCAGTCGTCGATTAGTTCTAACTGCAGCTCAAGAAACTGCAATCTACACAATTTTATACTTTCTAATGATCATGCGTAAAATTATGTAAATTAAATACTTGTAATAATTAGGTATACCAACGAGTAGTCCACTATTTTGTTTATCAATTTTGTTATTTACAAAAAGGAGTTCTGAAACGATTCGGAGACGTTGATAGTAATTACTGCTATTTCATTGAACTTTTTTGTGTTCCCTTGTTAAGTTAAATATTTCAGGTCTATACGAAAATTGAATTTTGCTTCCGATGAAGTGATGTATTAATAAAGAAAGTGTCAAGAACCATTTTATTTTAAATAGTCTAGAATCTGGAACGTTTTAAATTGCCTGGTATATTCACTGGTTGTAACAACGCTCTGTTATTACTTATTTATATATGTATAACGAACCGTCTTATGTCTGAAAAATTGTGACCACTCGTTGCAAATTAATATCAAGTCAAACAAAAATAGCATTGAAAGAAATCACAATTATTCTTATGAATTAATAGTTTACGATCACCTGATAAAAAAAATAATAGATTACTAATTGAGCCACCTATTAGTTTCTTCTTTTAATATATTAGTTAGTAAAGAAAATTAATGTGAAAATTCAAGTGCAACAATGAATAAGATATGAATCATGATATTTAAAAAAAAGTGTTTCATTTCATTGCTCTGTCAGGAGCCTGAATAATATACTATATTTTTACCTGTGACCTGGTTGAGGTAAGTGCTTGTATCTGTCAGAAATTGTTGTAAGAAGAGTTAGAAAAGCATCCGCGCATTCTGTAACTTTCATATCGTCAGTATTGGAACTTGATAACTTTTCCCAAGCTGTATTCGAATTCAAAATGGCATCCATTTTTTCAGTGGCATCTTAAAAGTTAATTCGCTAACGTGAATTGAAGTTATATATACAGAGTGTCCCACTAACTCTGTTACAAGATGATATCTTTGTTACTTTCTATGCTACGCGCATAATGCGACAATTCCTCTGACATTTCCGCGTAGCATAAAAACTAATAGACATAATGTCTTATGACAGAGATAGGGGGATACCTGTATAAAATGATTTAATAAACAATATATGATACTTTGAAATGTTACATTTCTTCTCCATGTTAATCCACTTCACAAAGATTTGAGCTTGCGTAAGTACAAAAACAGTGGCTGGTTGAGTTGGAGGATAAAGTAATGTTTCCCTTAATTCTCTTTCGAAACCTAAAGCTTCATCGACTAAATGGGCAAACAAAGCATCGTCGTACTGCACTATTGATAATTCCGAATGAAGTTTTTCAACTGCCAATTGCACCAAAGCCCTCATAAATTCTACCTATCCCCAGAACAATAATTCATATGAAAATTACCTTTTATTACTTTTATTTTTTCCAAATCCATGATAGTTTATATTTACCTTTGTGTCTACGTGATTAAGACCTACAGAATTTGCAGCGGGTTGCACGTTCTTCTGCACCCACTGAATATGATCTTTGATCCAAGTTAATATTTGAGTGAAAAACCATTCTGGTTTATCCTGTCGATTTGTTAACTTCGAGCCTGTGAAGTGATATATAAACCTTTGTCTAAGTGGACGCACCAGCAATGAAATTGGTAAACTCACAGGCGTAAAGTCAGTTAGAAGAACTGACTTTACTACCGATTTCACAGATTCTTCTCTATTGGTATTTGGTTACAGGTAAAATATGTTTCTGTATCAAATCTTGATTAGCAAGCTTAACAAAATGAAGCAATAATTTATTCAAATAACGAAAAGGATACGGTAACTGTAAATGTAATAAATACTCTGTAAGTATTTTAAATTTTGTGTATATTTCTGGCATAGGTGTATGCAACGTATGTGCATTGCTACCACAGAAAGGCCACTTTAATATTTTCAATATATCATTATATTCCCTGAAAATGAATATTATGCATTTCCATTATAATATACCCATTATATTATACCTACAGTTAACACGTTTGCTGCCCATTGGGTTTTGATTATGAAACTGCTTAATTGTTTGGGCATTACATAGAGTATTCTTATGTACTACTCAGTGTTCCGTTTGGATTCTTCCAACATAGTTCTTATTGTGCGGATAGTAAACACAGGTGATACAAGAGACATAACCAAACGCTGTTTTAAAAAGCTGAAAATAATTTTCAGATGGGCAGCGACCGTGTTAATAATACTAATTAAATATCAAAATACATCAGTTAAAAATATACTTTGATAATTTCTCCTTTATAAGATTGTGCCAGAAGTGTAGTGTTTCTTTCACATAATTCTGAAGATAATGGCAAGTAGATAGTCGTAGTTGACAACTAATGCCTTTAAGGTCTGTGTATAACGAGATGGTTGATTCGTCATCGCCATTCGCTAAAGACACTTGCAGTCCATCGCTGAAACCGTGCAAACCTTTATATTAAAAACCAATTACAAAATACGAGTAGGTGAATGATATTTTACCTAATATTTTCAATATATTTTACAAAATTCAAATACGACAGGGATTTATCCAGATAACTTATAACATCAATAATTTTCTGCATTTCCAAATTTTTATCATTCTCGTGCATCGTTTCCTCCATACTGTCTCTAAACTCGTTAGAACTCTCTTCTAGTTGCTGAAATTCAAGACCAATCTTTTCAACATTTTCTACAACAGCTTTTACTTTCGACGGAGCTTCAGTCGATGCCATAGACAACTACAATTTGCAAAAAAATTCCTTTTATATCAACTGGATAAAGGCAAATTAAAATATCGCAGTATACAATCATATCTTACAATAAACTTTGCAATCAAGTTTCAACTAAAGTTGTATATGTTTAAATGTACGTACTGATTTTTCGATTTCATTTTTCTGTGTAGCAAGAGACCGATGAAATTCGTATATTTTATTAAGTCCTTTTAAATCGCTTCCCAATTCCGCGTTAAATTTTTGTATAATTTTTTCCTTCGTGTCTATCATCATGCTATATAATGTAAATAGTCGACAGAGTTGAAACCTGGCACTTGACAGCTAGCGGATGTAAGGTTATGGTACTTTGTTTTGTCAGACGTGTATACACGGTCTCCTGTGGGAGATGACAAATTCGGAACTTTTGGATTGCTGGGGCGACTCTGTACAACTTCGTTTTTGAATCATTAATGAAAAACACTGGCCAGTCAGAGCCCCCGTAGGACGCGCGCACTAGCCCGTGGCTCTCAACCACGCTCGCGCGCTGTGCCAATGCGTTGATCACGATCACGACCGAGCTCGGTCGAGAGCCACGTGCTTAAGCGCGCGCTCTACGGACGCTCTGATTGGCCAGTGTTTTTCGTTAATAATTCAAAAATGAAGTTCCAACCAACATTTTAGGAAAGGAAAAAGTTGTTCAGAGTTACCCCTGCAACCCTCCGTTTTCAGATGTGCAGTTAGTTACCCTGTATTTCGAAGGTTTTCACAAATTTCAAGGTCATCCCCATTTTTCTAAGCACAGTAAGGTCTCCATATACGCGAAAAAGTGGTGTTGCGTTTATAAATTAGTGTGCGCAAATCGAAGCTGCGCGCCCTGTTCGGCGTGGCCGCGCTCTATTGTTTTTCGTCCGATCATGAGACGCCGCGAGGAGACGGCAGAAGCAAGCCAGCAAGCGAAGAAGAAGGATGCTTGTATAAACAATAAAGAATAAACGCAAGGAAACAAAGTTTACAAATAAATAGGATGTGATCGGCAAATTGAACGAGTCTTCTCTAAACCTCCACTACCCCACACTCTACAAGTGGTTTCCGATATAAGCGAAGAGTTTATCCCCACAACTGAGGAGTATATTCCTGGAGACGTCACGACGCGTCGTGAAGGTCGCTTGGCGATCAGTGTAACGCGATCCTGGATCGGGTATATCGACAAACTAATACTAATTCAACGATGAAACTTTGCTATTTCTCATCCTTTTCTTATGAAACTTTTACATAGACATAGGTGACATTTTTCTGATTAAAATGACGCCAAACGCGATATAATGTTAGAAAATCTGACACCACTCAGCGAACGAGGCGCAGACGCTTGTGGATGTTTATCCATAAGGCGAGCACGACGACGAAGGGCCCGGACAACGTGACGCCATGCCCGTCATAAATTAGATAGGGCCTTAAGGAATTTGGACGGTGTTAACGCAAGGACTTCCCGGTCCAGAAGGCAGTCTTGCACAGACCTCCAAACGAATACGTTTCACTTTTAAGCTTGTACCGCCATAGCGAAATACAACTTCTTTTTATACCTTCATTCCACTCCTTCCGTGGTTTTGAATTCTTACAATAATTTGGAATATATTTACTAGCTTAATTAACGGTAATAAATTTCGACCGCAGAAAAGGATAGCTAGTGAAAAGAAAAGAGGAGCTGCTCGGTCCGTTTTCTTCACTTGCCGTTCTCTTCTACGTTCGACGCTGTCGGCTTTCAAACAATGTAGGAGGTATCCGATATAGGCGAACGTTCAGTCCCCAGGCTATCGCTTATATCGAGACTTTACTGTAGCATGCTAGACTTTCTTTATTTCTAGTAAAATAGCGAGCGTTTATAAAAAATTAAATTCATAATATTTATGTATTAATGCAACTGTATCTACTTTAATGATAGTTCATCGAAATTAAAAATATGAAAATTGAAATCTAGTACATCCAGTTAATAACGACGAAAAGAAAAAGGAAAATATTCTATTCGTGTATGCAGTACAGTATAGTATACATACTTACCCAGATGTAGAATAGAACGTGTACATTATGCATTTACTGTAATTTGTATTACAAAAGACATTAATTTCGTATTAATCGCCTGCAAGAATCAAATTGTGCTATATTATTAGGCAGAGTTATAATAAATCAGTAATGCATTTTATGCAAATGTGTATTTTCATTTGACAGAAGGCACTTAAAGTTTATATGTACTTACATATTTATATGTAAAGCGAAATAAATGTTTAAAAAATGTATTATTCGGATATAATAAAGTCAGTGAAATGAAGAAATCGTAACGAAAATTTCACTCTTTCTATTCAATTGATAATCAATTTAACTTTTCTGAAACGCTTCGAATGTATTATTTTTTATTTTTCGGTGTACACCTGGCACTTTACTCATAATGTATACAAAGTTATTCGTGTTATACCTTGGTGCATAATAATGAAATAATATGCGTATGCTCAAAGGCAACAAACATAGTACATAGATAATAATTTAAATGTTGAAATTAAATTGTTAATAATACGTCCACTTTTCATGGAACAGGAATAAATATTAACATATAAATATGAGGAATAGGAGAATGTACAGTGCGCAGAAAAATATTTTATTTTATCAATATTGCAAACAATGTTTGGACGGAAATTATTTCTCAGCTCGTATTATAGAAATATATTATGCAATAATGACAATCAATTCATTATGCCGTCATATAACGGTAAGTACGCATTGGTGTTTTATTGTATGTAATTAATAAATTATAATCATTTGACATTAGAATCACACGATGACTACTAAGAAATACTGACTCTTCAATTCAATCGAGAAACTATTATTATCATGCTAATATCTAAACTTTATTTCACAAAACCATTCGACACTAGACTTTTACGACTGTCGTATAGATGCAAGTATGATTCTACACGGTGTCATAAAGAAGTAACTATAAATTGCAGACAATTTCCTATTATTTCATGCTTCTTGTTCTTACAACCAATGGGTTTCAATCGTTTTATTGTAAAATATTGTCTGCGACGTATGACAATTTTCAACTTAACATTGTTGTACCTTTTAACGAAGAAGAACATTCTATTGGATAATTAAGAATGAAAAGATATTTTTTTTTCTTGATAATCTTTATAAGGCACTTTGTATTTCGTTATTTTAAAGCAGAAATATGAGATATTCCCTACGCCCTACACGAATTAATGGGCTTGGCAAATGTATGATCTTGTAAATATTTATTATTTATTTGAAGGCACACTGCAAATTACTGTGTTACAAGTATTATAATTATTTTTCTTACACAGTATTACTATCAAATTTATTGCAGAATTTCCGTGTATATATTCAGTCGTGTAATAAGCGCAAATCATGTCTTTATATTAACAAATATTTCAACAGTGATACTTATTATTGAATAAATAAAATATAAATTTTTAAATTAATTTAAGATAATTGGAATATTTATGTACACTTCGGTTTACATACTTTCGCAGTACAAAATCAATCGTCACGATCTTTTCCTTTCCTTGGAATTTTACAATAGTCTCATACATAAGCAATAATGAAATATTGTACGACAAAATTATGATTTTTGTTCACATCGCTGTTAATGGTTAAACTACTGGAACGAAGATGAAAATATTTTGTTCCGTTTGAAAGAATACACTAATTATAGTCATCTTCTTTTAAAATTACATTTGAGTATCAAATTCAATCTAAACCGAATCCACAAATTTCAATTTATATCCAATTCGTTACAGAGATCGGAAATGTATTGGGTTGTTTAGAAAATTCATAGTAAAATACGAGATTCATTAAAAGACAATATGTCTCCAGAGTTTACATCGAGACTCTTTACAATCTACGAAATAAGTTAAAATCCATATCGTGGGTTATTTTCAACTACAATTTTTTTAATAGTTTACTTCCCTCAAGAGAAAAGTTTCCAATTCTGAAATGATAGAACCAGCTGCATACAATGGCCTCACCAACATTATATCATTTTTCATCTGCATCCGGTTTTGCTCATGTAATAGCAACACAAATTGTACACGATAGGAATGATCTTTCTTGTCCTACAACTCATAGGTGCTGCTCAATAAAAAATCATTTGACAATACATGAGTGAGTCACTTAAGACTGAAAGTTGAAATATTTTTGAAACTGTTAATTACATCGAAAAATATTTCAGCCGAAAGTCGAATGGTACCCAAGGGGGTATTATTTGATGCACCCATAATTAAAATTTTTGTAAGTGGATGCGTAAAAGACATTTAAAGATGAAGCTTGTTTTTTTAAACAGAATAAAATATGTATCTTAATGCATCAATCGATTCAGCTTGTCATTCTCGATAAAAACTGAAAAACCATTATTTCTTCTAAAGTAATGGTTTTCAAGTATAAAGGGTTTACTACTTTTTCATAGACAATTCCGAGAAAAATCGATAGATATATAAAAACACATTAAAAAAATACACTTGACCTTCAAATGTCCTCTACGCATCCATTTACATAACTGCTAATTACATCCAATAATACCTCCCTTGAAACCATTCAACTTTTATTCGAAACGTTTCTCGATAAAAATTAACAGATTCGGAAATATTTCAACTTCCACCCTTGGGTGACTCGCTCTATTTATTCATTCTATTTTAAATGTTACTCAGGAGCGACGACAACGCAACAAACGACACAGAACGCTACGAACTTCTCAAACAACCCAACATAGAGAAACTCGAAGGATAATGGACAAATTTAAAGAAGTCGAACACGAATGCTCTTGAGCTTACGTAAAAAAAGGATTGACTGGTATATATTTTAAAGGGTATCCAGAAGGGAATCTAAGAGATCCAACTGATTCTCATCCCAGCCCGCGGTGGCAATCAGCAAACCAGTGAGATCATCTTCGCTTAAACTAACTTGCGTTGAATCAGGAATTTCTGACAGACAGTCTGGAATTGGAGGAGATACGCTGCTAGGTGGGGTTTCGTATAACGTAGATGGACAATTAATCAAGGATGCGCCATTGCTGGGGGCATGGTCCGTCGTTGCTGCTGTTTTCACAGATATTATCTTCTTTGATCCACGAACTCGTTGGGTCATCGACGCTCGTCGCTTCGACTTTCTGCCTTCCTCCATTCGTTCCAAATCCAGTTTCCAGAAACCACCTTTGCCCGGCTCGTCCTTTGAGCGAGGCAACTTCACGAAACATTTATTCAGCGATAGATTGTGTCGAATTGAATTCTGTTCGAAACGAAACGGAATAAGTTGCGGCATTTGGTGTTATTGCTGTTTGCGACAGTTCGTGTTCGCAGTATACTTTAACGCAGGGACCTCCAAGCATTTCTCCTCGAAGAGCCACCGGAGACCCCACTACCCGACTCCCTACTCCTTTGCAAAGTCAGATACGTGCCGGGTAAGGAGCCACGCGTGGCTCGCGAGCCACCAGTTCGTTGGAACCGGAAATCTACATAGGGCGATAGGGGAAGGAGCCACGCATGGCTCGCGAGCCGCCGGTTGACCGTCCCTGCCTTAACGCATTGTTTGGGAGCTCTTTTGTGTAAAGATTAACGCGTTATCGCGTGTAGTTCGTTGTGCATCATTTCAGGCAATTTAACGGGACTAAAATTGTGATTAAAATGTAAAGAAGGGAAGAAAAATAGTCGATACACAGATTTAAAAAACACTATTCGAGTAATGCTGCAATGAGAATTTACAGAATTTGGCACCTTTGCACCGGTACGCCTAATCGACAACGTGTTAAGGTATTCCTTTTTGCGAGATAATTGTACTGGCCTCAGAGATAATTGTACTCTGTTATTATGAATATTATACAGGGTGCTCGTTGTAGCAGACGCCACAAATTTTCATCTGATAATATGACAGAAAAATGTTGTGAACAAAAATTAGACAGCGTTTAATGGATAATCTTTCGAATTTAAACATTGCTGTAACACTTTGTCTTCGATGGAAATTAATCAGGGTTGCTTTCACCTTCTTGAATGACCCCATATAGTTTTTTCTGTCCTATTATGGCATTCATTAAAAAGAGGAAAAATTGCTTTTCCTTAATAACTTCAGGGACAAGTCTGTTTAATATTTACATTCCATGACAAAGTATCACTGGATTACGATCGCGTTTGACTTAGGCGTTAATGAGAAACCTCATCGCATTTACACAAATTACATTTTAAGCAAATTGAGGAAATCTAACTTTCCTTTACATGGATGAATCGACTTCGACATCACAATAAGTTTGAAGCTTAATTATTCAAAATGTTTTGTATATATTCTCTTTCCCGCAGTGTGAATTTACTTAAAAATACTCAGACAATGGAAATCTGGAGAGGTTGTCGCGATCGTTTGTCGAAAACTAATAATTATTGAATCGCGTATTATTGAGCATACATTGCTCAAACGAAGATAATAAAAAGGTATTTTGGCTATTTTCTATATTACATTTTATTGTCGATTAGGTTCTAAATAATTTTCATTAATAACATTTCTTTGTCATGTTATCAAAAGTGCCCGAAAAATCGTGGCCATCGTTAAGATTAACACCCTGTATAGAACATTTTGTACATACCTGCCAAGCTGGGTCTGCATATTTGTAAAACAGGAAGTTTTCTCGAATCCACGCGTATATGTTTGAAAGAGACACTTTATTATTATTTGCACGCATAGCTAGGCAAATAATTGTGGCATATGAAAATGGTGGTTTTGCATCAGGATCGGTTCGATACTTGTCAGCATTTGCAGCAAGATCTGTACAAAAGAAGAAAAAAACAACATGGTTATAATTAATTTATCTTTCTATGTTACCCTAGGCGATCAAAATTTAATAAACAGACCGAATTTTAATCTCTTTAATTACAGGTACTATAATAAATGTTACTGATAGTTATAATGTGTGAGGCATGTTACATGCATCAATTATAATTATGAAAGTGGTTTAATCCTCAGTCATTTGACATATCGACAAATAAAAAGAAAAATATTTTTTAATTGATACAGTAATATCTCAAAACAGAAATTATATGATAATGTTGATAATTACCGGTTCATGTGTGCTGTAGTTCATAAATTAATGATACAATTGAAAAATCATAATAAGTATTTTAGCATAGTACAAATATTCCATTGGAAATGATTAGATATCCTTTACCGTTTATCGTTAATATGTTTATATTAATAATACTGTTATTGTTGTAAATCCTGTACTATCCTCTGCTCCTTCTTTGTATTTAATCGTGTTTATAAATATGATCCTTACGTCAAGCAAGTGGCATTATGTTTTAGATAACATAGGTATGCCAATAAATATATGCTACAATTATGTTACATAGCCAAATAATTTGGATTTAATCATAGTGAACAATGAATAGTTAATGAGATGTAACGTGTACACTAGTAACTGTACATCGTAATATGTAATAGGCGCTATAATAATTTTTGGCAATACGAAATAAAACGATTTCTCGTAAAATATCTATAATCCACTATTCTATATGTTGAAACTAATACCAAGCCATTAGCTCACTGTTATTATGTAGCAAATGGCAAATAAATAAAGATTGTAATACTATTTAATAAATAAGGACTGTTGTACAATCAATTCTTAGTAAACCCTCCATTTGAGTTAATAGTACCTACTTGATCGCAATTAGTTTATAAATAATAATTATATCTAAATTTTTAACTGGTCTCTATACAAATTGGGAAATATCTTCTTATACAAATACAATATTTGCAGATTTTCTTATGAATTTAACCCCTATTTATCAGCACGATAAAGCACTGTACATGTTCATTTTCGTACACCCTTTGCGTACTATTATATTATATTATATTATATATTATATTCAAATATATAATATATATATATATATAAATTATTTATTAAAGCCCATTAATTCATGCATCTACTTTAACACGAACTGTCCCTTGTACAATGAAAATTTAAATTTATTATAAATCTTTGCACACTGTATTACTTGTTACAGATAAATTACGTTAATTTAGAGTTTGCTGTTCTATTCATGACTAATATTAAAAGTCTATATAAATTGTTGCAACAAAGTAAACCTACATTGCAAAGTTTATAAATATCGTCAAATATCAAAATTGAAAGCCTTATAATAAATTCCTACGCTTTCAGGCAGCCATCCTTACCTCAACCATTGAAATCAGCAGGCAGAAACAATATTTTGACTTTGGAATTTATTGCGAAGATAAAAATACTGTATGAACAACAGCATTCCATATGTATAATAGAAATGGAAAAGCAATTCCAGAAACAGGAATTTTGCTTACCTAATTCGGCCTTAATCAAGGGTGAAAGCTTTTTCCTTGGTTGCCGCGTCACAGGCGGTGGAGATGGAGAACATGGTGGTGTCGGCAAGCTTGAAGCACTCGTAATGTCGAGTGATTGTAACCACGAAAGACTTGTCAATTCTGCTTCAACGCCGTAATCATCATCGTTATGCATATTTTCCTTCATAGCTGATGAACCACGACTGACCGGTGTTACAGAGGCGATCGATTCTGCCTTCATTTTCACCATTTCTCATCGCATAAATATCGAACGCGTACTAATGGCCTGGGTAAAAGTATTGAAAAATTAAATATATATGTATATTGTACTGTTGCGTTAAATTAAATAAATTGTCATTGAAAATTCGTTTCATATGTTCACTCTCAAAAGGGGATAATAATTATTTCACTTGTGTTCAGGGACAGAATTTTGTCGTGGACTGCACTTTCACGAGCGAAACTTAGAAACGTATTTCTTATGAAGAACCGACAGTGCGACATATTTGTTAATCATTAGTGTTATTATATTAAGATTATACGTATAATGAGATATAAAGAAAATCGGACAATTTATGGAGGGTTAATCACGATCTGCAAGTGTGACAGAAATAAAATACTCTCCAATTGCAAAATGAGTTACTAAGAAAGTAAATTGGAAGGGAACACGTTTCCTAGAATTGGTACTATTAATAGCAAGAAAATGTTTCTACGTTTAGTTGCACAATATGTATTGATATGTTGGAAGAATATAAACTCATGCGCGCAGTTCGAAAGCGTACCACGATTAACTAATTTTCAGCAAAATTTCAACGAAAATCACCAAGTGTGACAAATTTGCAGGAAACGATCGTAAAAGAAAAAATTGTGAAAAACGTGCAAATTCATTTTTCGACAATATATTCGGTTGGAATACCACATTGATAAATAGTAAAAGGAACATTCTCCTTTCACTTTTAGATCAGATCTCCCAATTTCCACGGGAGGGTTAAATACTACTATATTAAAAGAAGTATATACTTTGCCAATGAAAAAACCCTTGCGAACGGTAAAGTCTCGAAAAAAAAACGTTTCCAAACGGATCGCTATTTAAAAACTCAACCACAACACACCTTATAACATTTTCAAAACCAACACGTCCAAAGCAAATTGCCGCCCCGTTTCCTTACTCTCGTTATTGGATTTTCACCAAAGTGCAAGGAGACTCGAAAACGTGAACCCGGTTGCGATCTGTTACATCACATACGTACATCCTCGCCGATATATAGAATAAAGCATGTAAACCGCATGATCGTTCGAATGAAACTAGCACCAAGGGGTAACGAAAGGCCTGATAATCCCCCACTTTGAATCTACTTGCCTGCCGTGAACCATTGGTCATGGTTGGTGTGCGTGACAGGTGTTGGCTCTCTTTTGCAGGTGGACCATATGTACATGGTGTTCAACCTGCGTGCAAACCTTTCTCCCTTCCCTTCGTTTTTCGACCAGTAAACGCGGGAACTCACCCTCGAATTCTAAATTTTAGAATAGTTCCGCTCAAAATTCAATGTTCATTATATTTCTCTGCTTTCGTAGAATGGAAAAAGTAATTTCTTGTATAAATGGAAATTGTATTTCCACGTTTTACAGCTGTTAATTTGATTGGGAGAAGAATATAGTTTAGAGCAGGATATAATTTTAGTTTCTTTAATTGTTGGAGAATAGTAGAATACACTGGACACTATTGTATACAGGGTGTTAGGAATACTTTGAAATGTTGTAACCGAACTGTACTGAGCAAATTGATCTTTATTTGTACGTATTGATTAATAATGATCGATTGAATAGGTAGAACTTCAATCTTTCATTCTGAAGGTTTCAGTTTTTTCCTTAATTAGATTCGCGACTTTTAGGTCAGACATGGCTGTAGCGCGCCATTCAAAGTCTTGTAAAGTTTCTCTTTTATTAAGTCTTCGCTGATTTTTGGAGAAAAATATTCTCATTTGCCTAAACAGCGATAGAAACTGGTGTCTGACTTCAAAATTGCACTGGACAGTAAAAAATTGATAAACCGAAATTGTTTATGTTTAACAGACATTTTGGTGTGATTAGAAAGGAATAATCAATAACAATTTTTCAATTACAATCGCCAAATTTGTTACTTGCAGAGCGGTTAATACAAATATTTTGTTAATTTTTTCAACATGCAATACTATTGCATCAACTATTTATTAGAATGCTTTGTATGCAAATAGAGTACGTCGAAATATGTAAACCATATAGGCGCTATACGTAAAACGATTGTGCTACATTTTCATTACCATTTCATTTATTGCGACTTAAGTTACAACGTATTAGAACAGTTCTTTCAATGTTGCCCTTCGCACAATGATTCTATCGACTAAATTATTTGAAAGTTAATTATGCACGAAATGTGCACACAAATGTACAGGGTGCAAAATATGTATGCGTTATATCAAATAATAGAAAAGATAAAATAAAAAGTACATTTTCACAACCTACTAGTGACGAAAAAAATTTAATTTTTTTGCTGCTTTCTGCAAAACTTGTCTATAATAGTATGTGCATAAATATTCATACAGTATCAAGTTGAATATATGTACATACTGTGGAATGGGCGAAGATAGACGTAGACCATTGGCTGGCAACCATTCTACAGTCTGTTCACCGTCCGGCTTCACTCAGTTGTAATATTGCGAACTTTAATGTGATTTATCGTTGCGGACTATTAATAAAAGTAATACAGAAGGTGGTAATTAAGTTAATCTTGAACGTCTTTGCAACATTGAATCGAACAAATGAGCTCTAATTGGAAATTGAATTCTATTTAAAAAAGGAGCAGTGTCTATGTTTTTTAATGGAACACAAACGTTTTCAATTATTTAATGCTTGTAAATTATCAAGGATTCAAAAACTTGTAATTCTATACTGAACACAATATTCTTCCGCTTCATTATTTCAAGGGTTAAAAAAGACGTCAATACTGTTACGATGAACACTCTGTATAAATACATATGCTAACAAATGATATATGTACATTGTGCACAAAATGCGAGCAATAAATATGTAAAGAAATTGATATTGAATATAGGTAAAGTGTCTTTTCGTTGAAAATACTTTTAAAATTAGTTCCATTGCATAATCCTGTCCTTACTAATGGGCATCTCACCAAATAAAATATTCATTCATTATATTTTTATCACTTATGTGTAATCATTATTAACTCAATTTTGCGTATTCGAAAGTATTTCGTAACAGAAAAACTAGAAAGTAAAAAAAAGCCTGAGGAAAATGTGTTATTTTCAATGTATTTCCGTGCTGCAACGCACAACTAATTTGCTTCTCTAGCACCTGCTCTCTATTAGAGGCAAAAGGCACGTGTTCTGTAGATATGCACGCGTCATTTAACATTATGGTTGCAACGGGAATGCTCTATTGTCATTTTCACGATAAAAACAATTTTTACAAAATTCTATTCATATTGCGTATATAAATTCTGGTTAAAATATCAGGTTACGCTAGCAGGAATGTTTATGTAAGTTACAGCGTTAGGTAATATACATATAGCATGTTTTGCGATTTTTCTTATTCAATCATTTGCCGAAATGATTATTACTGAAAATAGAAAATGTAGTTTGAAATAATTTGACGTTTGAAAAGGTCAAGAATATGTGCAAGAAAAGTCATTTTTTAAGGATTTAAGGATAATTATGACAATAAACGGAAACAAAAACTATTGGTTTTGCCTGCCTGTTGAAATTCGTTTTTTTTGGGACAAATTAGTCCGGTCCCAATGTGCCCCAATTAACCGGAATCCACTGTACATGTAAAAAATATTTTCAAATGTATAAGAAAATGAAATGCAATTAAAATGACCGTATGAAGCAAAGTATAAAGTAGTGGGTAATAGATAATTATTTATAGTTCGTTACGTAATTGCGTAGTAAAATTTGTAATAGCACTATGAAAATAGTATTGCTACGAATAGTATTATCATGTATCGTGAGAACACAATAAAGCTATTCCATTTCATTTCGTTTTTCTTTCTTAATTCTCCATAAGACAATTTAACAATGCCTGTATCATAATTCATGCTCATTTGCTGCTAAAAATGTCTTTCTAAAATATCAACATCAAATATTATCTTTTACAAAATTATTCTATCGAGCAAACTATCAGCCTGAATGTTATTTTCATTTAAGTAGTATTATTTGTACTTTTTCCACAACATACTACTATGTTAAGCTTATGTGATAAGCGCGATGTATTTTTTAATATCCAAAATCTAAACACTTGCGACAAGTGTTACAGAAAATTGTATTAAACCAACCGGTCTAAAAATTGTCTGCGGGAATAGTTACTTTACATGCTCCACGATGAAACAAAATTGATATTAAAAACACGTGCATAGTCCCTTCTGTTTATAACGATTTCCATGAACTACATATTATTATCGATGCAACTCGAATGATACGATCAATGATTTCAATGTGCATTTATTCTACTTGCGCAATGACGTGTTCCCTCATCATTTATGACTCATTTACTTCTCCATTCATTCCATCGTGAACCATATTTTGTCAGCGCACTGTGCATACGAGGAAACGTATTCAACCTTTTATACACCTGTTTCACTTTGGAGCCACTGTACTCGACTTCCGATTTTCAATATCTAATTTCTTGTATAAGTATATTGCAGTTGTGTCATTCTATTGCAACCAATGTGTTCTATTGCTAAAATTTCAAGTGACAAGGTATTTGTCTTACCATCATTTATTTAAAATCGTTTAAAGCTGGCAAATAAATTAGACTACAGAGAGTTAGAGACAGGCGATTAATCGCAAATAGTAAGTGTATTAATATAGCAAGTACTATACGCATGCAATCTCCGTGAATAATTATTAATCGATATTTAATGCTTGGGAAATTCATACTTTAAATTTTAAACTGCGGATAATAATTATATTGATTACAGATTGGACAATAAAATATTATAAATCAAGAAGTAGCATTAAAAGTTGCATTAGACATATCTAATTACATAAATTGCACAACAACTAAATGAAATAATATTTAAAGTTTGCATATAAAAGATATTTGCAACTATAAATACGCGTCGACTGCAGTAAAATAAAAAATACAGTTTATCTGACAAATTAACAAAGAGAAACGTACTATAGGAAATTGAATAAAATTGCAAAATATTAGACAATTCGTTCTTCCCCTTGTGCACAATACTTTGAATGATATTCACATTCAGTTTGACAGTTATTCGTTTGGTTTTTTTTATTTATAGCTATTCTGAGACTCCCAAGGGCGAAAAATAAGGTGGTTATTCCATATTCATAACCTCTACTTCACATTAATAAATTAGAAATGGGCAGGTTGTCTGGATTTTAGATCTGATTTGCTTAATTTAAGGACAATCACTTAACAATCACTTCCTTACTGTGTATTAGTTGCATAAAAATATAGATTTAAGCGACGAATAACGCATATTCCTCAAGTAAACTCGTTCAGATATTAAAATAAATATTGGTGAAACTGTTATTACAAAAATATGAAGTTTTAAGTGGATTCTAAAATTTTATATTACATTTCTTAATAACGATATAACTTAAAATATCACTTAATAACATACTTATTATGCTATAATATTTCAAGATCATTCGATGGGCTAAAAAGAAGATTGACCGAGTTATTAAGAAAAGTTTCCTTCCCAGATCCAAGTGCCACTTGAAAAATGAACAAATAGATATACTTTTCATGAGAAATTTCTTCTGCTTACAATGGTTAAACGCAAATCGATACCGCAGGTGTGGAATGCAATCGAATTTTTGCAGTATTCTAAAATCAAGTTTTAAGTTTTAAGTTGTCACTGGTGCCAAACGATACTAGCAATAAATTGAAAAAAGGAAAACAGGCGCATGATTGCAAGTTACTGTCTGCGGTTGAAATAATAATAAATTAGTCGTTGAGTCGAGGAACACTGTGAGTCCAAAATTTACCACTTTCACGCTCAATCTAAATCCGAAAACTCAATGCAAAATGCCAAAATGGAAACTGCAAAAACAATGAAAATTTTCTCGAGAAATTTGTTGCTAAAAGACAAAGGGATGGCTACATTTTTGAACACCGCGTTGGATTTAATAATCTCTTTTCAATCAACCAATTTCTACTTCAATTATTATAATCTAAAACAAGTTATCAAATACTTCTTTCTTCCTATTGCGTTATTTGACGTACAGTCGATTGTACATGAACCTTCCTCTAACTGAGTATAGCCGTACTGAAATTGAAACGGGACTATAATACCAGTGACGCGTATTGAGACACGAACGAAAAAGCTGCTTTTTTAAGGCGTTTTTCAGACTCGCATCGTTCTCCGAGCCGCCGATTCGATTGAGCCATCTGTCTCTGGAGGGCAAGTGAAAATCAGGTGGTTGCACGGCTGAACAGGGATGGTCGTGTTACCTGCTCGTCTGGTACAGGTACTTTCATTGATCGAATCAGGGAGGCAGTGACCGTCACTTATGGTATCCCAACGTAAAAGAGAGGGGAAAGAACCGCAGCTATTCGACGACGAAGGGAATGGCGTGTTAAATTTCCGAGGCTCGCCTATTATTGGTTGCCGTTCGTTAGGATCGTTAGGGCAAAATTTCTCTGATAAATTTATACACACGGACGCGAATTCACCCTACACGCAGAAGCGTCGCGTGGGCGTTATCCAATGTTTGACCAACCCTCTTCGTGGAATCGTGAAACGAGATTAAAATATTAAGCATTAGAGAGCGCACGGTGTGTACGAATTCATTTTGTGACGATTCGAATTTCGAATCGCCCATCTAGCAATTTTGGTATGCTTAAAATCGGGTAATTTATGTGGATTGTACGTAGTTAGTGTAGAGGGTGGCCTCCCTTTCAATGCAGGGAGACTCCACGAAACAAAAATATGGAAATATAGAATATTTTAAATATTAAATATAGACAGTTAAGCGCTTCGGCGATAAAATTTAGACAGCTTCAAAAAGTGAAGTTAACCGATTTTGCTAATGGGCGACTCATGTATCAAAGCACGTTTTTATAAAGAAAGAAGAAGAGTGTGTGAAGTATGTAGATATTTGTCTTTACTTAACTGCTAAAGCAACTTACAATGTAATTTCTGTTAACTGTTTCAATATCTCATAATGCAATTATGCTTCTTATGAATAATTCTTTGAATAAAATTAATTGGTATGAATTATATAAATTATGGAGTGAATAAAAAATCGTGTCGTTATTCGAAACTATGTTCCATTGCAATTATATATAGTTATTAAAAGTTAAACAAATTGGAAGCAACATGTGTCTAAATCTCTATAAATACAGATTCAATTTTACGCCTTAATCCTTCTCCTCGGATGTAGATGCACCGAAATGAATATTATGTTCCTATTCTATAAGTAAAATAATTCATATAAAGCCTATAGCATTCTTAATCCTTGTATAAATAATCATTTGTGCTCCGATACCAATTGCCATTAAAAAATTCTTGTGCTTCTTCTGGATTATTTGAAAATCGCTTTAGATCCGCCCACTGTTCAACCTATTTTCCAAATAAAGATTCGCAAGAAGAATGATAGAAAAGCGGCTCCAAATACGAGGCTCGTTCTATAACCACGGTACCAAAGTATCCATACATGTTAAAAAACGATTAATTCAAAAGTAAATAGCTGCAAAAATTACTTAATCGCTGATTAAAATGTTACTTATTTATTCAGACACAAATTACTTTATATTGCAATCGAAATTGTACGTATTTATTTCAAATGTGATTTGCCTTTGCCGAATCATTAGGACCCGAAGAAATAATACAGACGTCAACAGCGAGTGATATAGAACAGCAGGTTTGAACTAAAAAAAAAAATATGTAAATGCACCACGTGCCGTCGAAAGCTCGTGCCGTCTACGTAGCGCAAGTGGAAGTATCTACGTGCGCGATCAATAATCTCCTGGGAACATCCGTTCCCCTGCTGCCCTATCCAGGTGGCCACCCCTGCAATAATGGCAACACCAGCAGCACCAACAGTACCAGTATCAGGAGTAGTAGCACCTGCTACCCTCCCTGTGCCTCGTCAGGTTGTGACTCATGACTACTTTCCGTTCGACCACCGCACCGTCTGTTATTACTAATTGCTGTTAAAATAAATGCTTCGCCTACGCTTTTTCCCATTGGAATTACGCTTTCTTGCAAGCAACGGTTCTTCCTAGCTGGTTGTACTTATTTATTAATACACTTTTCCTGTACACACATTTGGTGCTAGGTTGCAGATTGTCTTGCTGAGTTTCAAATATGTTAAAATATGCATTGTTTTTTTTAACATTTCATGCATAAGCATGACGAACTTTACCGATTCTCAAAATGTTTTCAATTTTAGCCAATGAAAATGATTTATTGCCCACCCTATCACGTGAAGATTTAAACAACAAATAATGGGAATTGCACGAGTGAACACGTTTAGATATTGAAATAAACATTCGTTAAATTGTTATATGCACCTATGAATATAGTAATGTCTAATGTTTTATTATATTAATAATGATATCTGTTAAAATAAATGCTTCACCTACGCCTTTTCCCATTGCATCTAATTACACTTTGTTACAAAAGTATGCTTTACCCTGGGTCATTTTATTTATTCATGCACTCTACTTGTACACATTTAGAATTAGGTTGGCAACTAAATTCACTAGCTTTTGTCCTGTGCATTCCTCTTTTGTTTATGAGAACTGTATTTGTAGTTCATTTTTGTTGTTGGTCGGTAGTATCATGTGAGTGCTCTTCGATGTGCAAAAATTCAAAACAATTCGTTTCCTCGACTCTTACAAAAATGGATTCTTCTGCAACGGGACAATGCTCGTCCATGCTAGTATATTTCACGTCAAACGCTGCCAAAAATTGACGAATCGGGCTGAAAAACAGCGGATTGTCCACTATCTAGACCAGACGCTGCTCCAAGTAATTACTTATTTAGATCGTTAAAGCTATCCCCGGCTGGAAATGTATTTGGGATCAAAAGAGACCAATTTCTACTGACGAGGAATTGAAAAATGGTCGAGCACATGGTGAAACATTATTCATTCAAGTGGGGCGTATTTAGAGTAAAAATTGTGAGTTGTATAATTTCAATAAATAATTTCGTTCAAGAATACACGAAGGTCGCGAACTCGGTTGCCAACCCAATAACATATTAAGAGTTCATTTTAAATTCAATTCTATCCCCATTTTGTCTCATCTCTCAGTATTTGGAAGTCTGTATTTTGGGGTATTCAATTCTGAAAGCTATGCAAAAGTATACAGTTGTTATATTCTAGGCATGACAGTTTTCCCTAACAACAAGTCATATAACTTATTCGTGCGATTTTCTCGAGCTTTAAATTTTCTATTCAGTTCCGTTCACCATTCGTTCCCATTTTTCACTATTCTGAAATCTGTATTACAGTGATCGATAATAATTGAATTGTGCAAAATTAAATTCTGGAAGCGCTTAAAATTATAAACTAACTTTTGTATTCAATTCCATCCTCATCTTAATCATAAGCCTATAGCGTGTATTTTAAAATTCTATTCCCAAAACGCATGAGATTATACAGCCACGACATAATACTCGTCCAAACGATCACGTTATATACGATGTTCTCTTAATAAATATAGGTAATGTATAGGTACACTTTCGTTAGTTAGGCAAAGTCGCGTCAAATATATTTCTGTTAAAATTGCAAACGGAAATGTACGTTTAAAATATTACTGCACAGCTCTGTAAAAAGAATTCTTTAATTTCTTACAATTTCTTCAATACGAATTACATATAATGGCGTTCTACGCTTGTTTGATCAAAGCTGAAGGTATGTCATCTGCAGGAATATAATCCTTCATTTATATTGATACATGATAAGTTTTAATTAAACATCAATATGTTACAAAGTGTAGCAAGATAAGTGTAATTTATATTTTTCGATACCAAAGTGAAAAGTGTTATAGGTGTAGCTATAAATTATTAAATCATTTTCTTGACGATCATTTTTTGTAACAATGTCACTGTGTGGTATCCATCTATGAAATCACTGTGTGGCAATATTAGGCATCGTATGACGGAATTCTCACAAAAACTGATTTCAATTTGCATAGGATGTTTTAAACTATCCAGCGGAGGGCATTGTATTTCGCAAACCCTCGAGAAATATCGACGTCATAGCAAAATAATCAGAATCAGTGTTTCTACTCACAAGGGACCATATCCAATCCACCCACGCCAATTTGAAAAACACTTCTATGGGGGACAGTTTTCTAAAAAATATTTGACACGCCTTTCTTTTTTATCGGCAATCGTCCATTTTGAAGGGGTGAGAATACATAGTGCTCGAAGTTAGTAGTTGAAAAATATGTTTCTGGAACACCTCCAAATCTAAGGGATATCGTAAAAATGTTTTGTTTTAGATTGTGTGGTCTTAAATGCAGAATTTAATCGCACCAAAAAATGGGGAAAAGATCAATGGTTAAAATAATGTATAAAGAGTTTGCATTTTTTAGTTAATTTTTCTTGTTAAATGTCAATGTAAATTTATGTGCGTGAACTATGGACCAAAATAGAAGATAGTACATACTTGTTTTTGAACCTCTCTTTGTCTTTGCCCATTTTTTTAACAGTTTCAACGCTGTGAAAGTATCTTTATAATAATTTAAAATGTACATTTAATAAAAAGATGGTAAATATTCTGCAGATATGAATGAAAAATACAGTATTAAATTTATTCGTGTATTAATCCATGTATGAAAAAGAACATGGCGAAGATCGTTTGTATACTCAAAGACCTAATGGACGTACAAATTATTAAGTAACAGCCCAAAGGTGGTGATGTTTGCGAGCAACGTTTGCACCATTTTCACAGTTTATTGGACTAAAAGTATTTTGTCAACAATTTTATTAAGTAAACCGCTGGACAAGCTATTATTCTCTTATCGATAAAATAGAACGTTATTGAGGAAATTTATTTGTGTTCACTTTTCATTCGTCTTTGCCTGTCACAGAAGCGCGTTAGTCCTTATATTATAATTTATCAAAGTATCGCCAATTGAACAAGCATGAGGCAATAAATTTTCAAAATCAAGTTTCTCGAAAACTAAGGTTCAAATGAAAGCTGTAACAAAATTGTAATTAATCACCATCTGCCTTTTTGTAACATTATTTCCGGTACACCCCTTACAAATTATAACATACAAACTTCAAAAACATAAAGTAATTGAAATCCGTGTAAGAAACATAATATGACAATTGAAAAATAGTTTTAGAATTTGCACATTTTTTTCCAACCATACATTTATTTGTTTTCAATTGACAAGAAAATAAATAATATAGTGGAAATAATACATTATGAGCATACCTATAGCACAGTATCTACGATTCGAATACAAAATCCTATAAGCTGCCATTAGAGTATTGCTGATTATGTTGCATAACATTTAACTATTTTCCTAGATCTTTGATAGATCAATTCAAATTTCGGTACCGTTCGAGTCTCTAAAATTTAAACGTCACGCGTTTTTTTATGCATAAGATGGTCAATCAACAGTGTGTTAAGAATCTGATAGAAACGTGGACTCACGTTGAGAACCTATTGAGGAAAGCTTGAAGAAAACTGCATAGGAAAACAGTATTTCCTTGAAAAGTGTAGATCGACTCTAGATCGATAGATTTTAGCATATCCCCTTAGGAAACGTTTATAGGTCACCACATGAAACATGATGTGGACGTATTTCAATGGCTAACTCGAAAGTCCAGTTACTACTCCGCGAAGTTACAAATATAGACGCGACAGTGAGTATAGATTTCAGGAGACTGATGGTGCTCTTATAAAATATTCAACGGAATTGATTCCAACTACCACAGCAGTAAGGGCAACTACGGCAGGGCTGGTAGTTATATCGACCATAATGGTAAAACATCTAAAAAAAGGTAACTGTTTTTATTTATAATATTGACATAAAAACATGCTTTAACATCGCAGATTTAACAACCACTCTTAATTGTCGAATAAAAGAATTGATACCTTTGAAATCAAAGCTGTAAGAAGTATTAGTCCTGTCTTATGATAAATAAATATCATTAATTACGATGAAGCTTTGGTAAAATTTCCATTTGCTTAATAAACTTTGCTATAAAATAATGTATGGTGTCGTTGAACGTAATAGCAACGACATATAAATTTATTTTTTATAAAATTTTAATATACATACTTCCTCTCATGAAATACGTTTTCGATTCAGAATGTGATGCAAATACAAATGTTATCTATAAATTTGAATTAATGTAGTACTTACCTAGATAATTGTCTCGCATCAATTCATAAAAAAAGCGGTTTGGATTTTGCAACCGATTCGAAAATGCTGTAGCAAATATGAACATGTGTTAATTTAATTTTGTAGCACACTTTAGCCGAACTTGAAACTTAAGGAGGAATTAAATAACTAAATAAAATAATTACGATAAATTGAACTACGTATTATAAGGTTTACTTAAATAATATAATAAAATGAAAAGAGTAACAACCAATTTTAATAATAAATAACAGTGAAATAACAATCAATTTTAATAATAATACAAATTAAGTCTACTCATTGCATTTGAGAATTACAAAATTAAGACTTTTTTTTATATTTCACAACTCTTTAAAAGTTTTACCGGACAATGCCAATTAATGTTACCTTTGAAACTACCCCGAAAGGCTGCTAGCATCATACTATTGCCATCTTCTTATTCAAGTAAGCGGTACCACTAGGTATACAAATGTAAATACATACAGGGTGTCCCATTTTAATCTATAAATGCGAATTACTCGTAAACTATCTGTTGCATGAAAAAATGGTACAGAAAGAAATGAAATAGTTTCGAGGAGATAACCGGTTGTAATTAGCTTTCCTGCAGTTAACGCGTAGACGTCATATGAAGGCTAGAGAGGTTAACCTGCAATAGCAGATTTTGTCTAGATTCTGTTAACAGGTCTTGTAAACAGAATGGCAACAGATTTGTTGCAGAACCTCTTAAGCATTTAAATGACCCATAGTGCAGGATCTGCTTGGTTTCTGCTGCCAATCTGCGATCAGATTCGGTTCAGCAGGTTCTGTTTGCAGAGCTCAAGCCAAATGCGGACGCAGATGGCTACGGATTTGTAGACAGATTCTGCCAGTTCTGTTGCCAATCTGCACGCGGCGAGCAGTTGGCTGTTAGGGCAGCGAGATTATTAATTATACATAAAATTAGCATTCGAACTCATAAAGTATGTGAATGTACAAGTACTAATAATATGAACAATTCAATTTGCAAAGGAACACTGTTGTCGCTTCTATAAAATATTTTCTTGCGAAAAAAATGAAAAGACGATAGATCTATCGTTTAACTCGAGTTAATGAATAATGTTCCAAGAACGCCTCGTTAATTTTCAGTGTACTTCGTTGTATTAAAGCCACATACATTTTAAAAGTAATACGTATATAACGTACGTTACTTGAATGATTTATTCCAATCACCACCCAGCCAGCCAAACCTGCAATAGCAGATTCTGCCCACATTCTGTTAGCAGGTATTGTAAACAGAATGGCTGCAGATTTGATACAGAAGCTGCTGAACAGAATCTGATGGGATATTAGCAGCAGAAACTGATCACCACCTGCAATTTGAGCCATTTAAATGGCCATCAAAACCCATTTGAATGGTTCAAGTTGCAGAATCTGCTCGGTTTCTGATACCAATCTGTCTTCAGATTCTGTTTGTCGAACCCAAGCCAAATGCGGACGCAGATAGCTACAGATCTTTAGGCAGAATCTGTCAGTTCTGTTGCCAATCTGCTGTCAATATGCAGGTAGATGACTGTTAGGGCCATTTGTCCTATAGTTTAGTATTTTTATCGTTCAAAGTTCTATACATGGTAAATAAATCTGCTGAACTAACATTACTCTAACTGCATGATTATAATAATGCGAATGTCCAAGATCCTATTTTTATATGAAACTAATAAAATAATTATTATTTTCTAATAAATTTTTATGAATTTCTCAAATGTATATAATTCGCCATTCTACAGGGTGTAAAGAAAGTAAGTGTCAAGAGCATTGTGGCGTCCCAGCCAGCCTTTTGGAGACAGACTAGCAGCAGAATTGCCACAAATATTAACAGAGCCTGTGCACAAATCCGTAAACAGCTGTTACGCCGATTCGGCTGCGACTTGCGAAAATGAATTAAATCTTAAAAAGGAAAAAAATCGGTTGCATTCCTATCACATTTATATAGTTCTCCTTATTCCTAAACACTCGTACTTCAGAAAAAGTTATAATTTAAATACCACTTATCGTGCTAGGTTTGTCGCGCTCTAATCCGTTGCCCATTCTGCTTAAAAGCCTGCCAACAGGCATAGGGAACGATCTGCTGTAACAGGTTTGGCTGACTGGGGTGATTCTACACCTCTGGATCGGTGAAGATCCGTAAATAAAAGTTGGTGCAATATTGTCCTTGACCTTGAAACTGAAGACCAAACTTTTTTGTTATTGCATCGCATTCCTCGTAAGGATAAAAAGTCTGAATGGAAACATATGTCGCCAATGCACCGTTTGCTCAATATTAAATGTTAAAGGCTTGCACAAATAAGACTGTGTAAGTCACACGTAGGAAGAAACAAATGCTCCACACTAGCATATTTCGCCTATGCACAAGCATTTGTAGTGACACGTTATATGTGTGCGGGCTCTCCTCAATAGTTTATATTGAGCAAACGGTGCATTTGTGACATATGGTTCCATTAAGACTTTATATCCTCGTCGTGAATACAATACGATGCAATAAAAAAAAAGTTTGACCTTTAATTTCACGGTCAAGGACAATTTTGCACAAACTTTTATTTACAGATGCCCACCAATCCAGTGATGCAGAATCACGCTACAATAATCTTTACACTTACTTTCTTTACACCCTGTACTTTTGCAAAACTTAGGACTCTAAAACAGTTCTAATTATATACGTTCATACATGTCCACATACACACGTCTATAATGTATATTAAACGCGTATAGTTATATTTATATATGGTATTTATTTTATACAGTATTTATTGTGTGCTTTTATTAATTTACACACAAATTCAATTCAACAAAGGAACTACGTCGTTATACTCGTAGAAATCAAGATAGTTTTCATTAAACATGATGTTATTGCTATCCTTCAGACATGAGGAACTTGCTTTCTTCTATTATCAACATGAAAATGAAAATGGAAGATATAACTTTCGTCGTAACACTATTGCAACCTACACCGATATAATAATATTGCCGTAACACTAAACCAAATGAAATAAAGCTACTTTTTAAATCTTACTTAATACATCTAAACATGTCTTGGCAAAAGATGAATAAAAAATATTAAACTAGTGTTCGAATAGCAAACAAAAAATATTACTTATTATCTCGGCAAGATAAAATATCGAAGTTCTAATATGTATTACGTTCACTCATTCTAACAAGGGTAATTATATTCTTTTTTGTTTTTTCTCTTTTATCCCCAACGCTTTCGATCAACAACAATACCAAGCAATCACAAAGAATTAAAACATAGTACATACTTACTTTAACATATTGCATTTCGATATAATTACATATTATTTTAAATTATAGACTGTTGAAAAGTTCTAAATTTATTATCAACGTTACAAATCGCCATTTAAATAGTTGATCGTTAATCAAGATATGAAACAGGCAACCTTTTCATAGCTTCGTAAACCTGTATCATTGAAACCGTACTACAATTTCAATGAGGAAAGCTAATTTAGAATTTGCTTTCTATACGCTATTCAATAAATGTCAACTTGTTATTAGAACACTTCTAGCCGCTATGTATACAAGAACTCTGTGACACGATAATATGATTCTACACAAAATGATTTTATTATCGACAATGATCGATGCGGATTAATTTTACTACCTACATTAAATCGAAGTGCAAATAACCTACTTCATTTACAATAACCAAATTTAAGATTTAAGATTTGAAAAATTATAGAAATCAAGGTACAAATGTATATTATTTTATTTCCTTTTCGATTTAATGCCGGTTAGTGGTGAAGGGCGTCAATCCCCTGAGAGACATGTTATCAAGAACGCCACTTATATAAGCTGAAACATCGACCGTATCTTCTTCCGCTTTTCTAATAAAAGGATGCTCCAGCAACTTGTTGTATTTCGGCCGCTGAGTCTCTTCTTTAATTAAACTTAAACGACAATAGTATATGGAATGTTATTTTATATACAAACACAGTTTTGCAAGTACAGTCGAACCTCGGTAATTCAAAGCCCAAGGGAAGAACTTTCTAATCCTATCGATCTAATCTTATTCATCCCATCGAAGTTTTCGTGTAATAGGTGTTCAACGAACGAATATTCGACTCACACAGGCTTTGTACACGGTTTAGTATTAACTTTTTCTACGCACACCGGGACACATTGTGTTCTAGAAAACGCGCAGACGGAAGATGAGAATAAGAACAGGCCAGGAAGCCTGGAAGTTTGAGGAAGGGATAAGGAAAGCGGGGGAGAGAAAAATAGTTAAGAGGTGTTTAGAGGAAAAGGAAAGGAGGGAATGCCAAATCAATTGCAGGGGAGAAAGAGAGAATTACTTAAAAAAGAATGAATTGAGTCAGGTAGGACTACATTTGATGAGAGGGGAAGAAAAGGAAGTGCTGTGGAGCCTGAAAAGAAGAGATTACGAAATTCTGGAGCAAGAGCAGGATAGAAGAATAGAGCAAGCAAAATACAATGAAAGGTATAGATGAGAATAGCAACAATACCAGAAGATTTAAGTAAAGAAGGAAGAGCGAAGAGCTAACAATTAGTAGTACAGGTAAGATGTGGAACCACGAAAAGATGGAATAGATATTGGGAGAAGAAAGTGTGGTGACAAATTCGAAACATCAGAACAACTGGTGAGAGAGTGTAGGGAGGCAGAGAGGAGGGGGAGGGGGGTTTAGGATAGAAGATGTGGTGAATGGACAAAGGGATGATAGGATAGAAGAATGGCTGAGGAAATTGAAGCGGGAAATGGAGGAAAAGTAAAGAATTAGAATGGCTGTGCAATAAACAGATAAGAGATATGATAGTATGTAAGACAGAATAGGTATGAAAGGAACAGCGATAGAGAAGAATGCCAGAGATAAGTTAGTAGTGTAAACGTGGGTTAATTGAAAACCAAGTCCAAATTTCGTGGCTTTGAGGCCGAAATAAAGGATATCTGACCAACCATTGCTAATTCGAAATCTATTATGGCTTAAATAAAAACCTAGCAAAAGCCTTAGCTTTGTCCCGTAACTCTGGACGTTTTATGCTAACATTTTTATTTGTGCACTGCCATAATGCAAACCATTTTAATGAACACTCCTCAATGGCAGAAAATTTAGCCCTTTTTTCTCTTGCAATCTAAATTCGAATTCTGCAGGCTACAATGACAAGAGGACATAAAATACCTCAAGTTGAAGCAAGTTTATATTTCGAAATGCAGTGGTTCTTACAACGAAGCCGAAGGGAATGAACGAGGTTCTAGTCATAGAAGTTTTCGAGTTGCCGAGGTTTGACTGTAATATAAACATAAATTAAAATTGAATAACTTACCATGTATTAACAAAGTTCACGAAATCCATGGTAAAGTGATTTCCATTTTCATTAGGAGATAATCGCGGAGGATCACCTTGTACAACTTGATAAAGTTGTTCAAAAACAGAATTCCACTTTGGATATGGAAAATAACCAGTCGCAATTTCCATCAATGTAATACCCAGTGACCATACATCACTTCGAACGTCGTAACCTTTTGCACGTTGGGGATCTATCCTTTCTGGCTGAAATATAATTATAAATTCAATTGTTTCATATTATTGCATACAATCAGCGTGAAATATCTGTCTGTTCGTGGTTCTACGTACAGCCATGTACGGCCTGCATCCAGCATCTCGGGTTCGCGCAATAGAATCTACCAACTGTCCTGATATACCAAAATCGCAAAGCTTTATATTACCGTGTCGATCTAACAGTATATTACTAGGTTTTACATCTCTATGAATTATTCTTAATTTTTCCTTGAGGTAATTCAACGCCTTTACTGTGGCGACAGTAATTTTTCCTAAAATACGTTCTGGTATCCTTTCCTGCAATACCTCGTGAATAAACTTATAAAATATATCTAATGAAGTGTCCATGAGCTCCATACAAATCCAACAATCACCCTAATCAAAACAAGATATGCGATTAATGACAAAAGAAAGAAGAATAACATAATTGAACATTTCTTCCCAGACTTTTACCTCCTTAAATAAAGCTCCATAAAATTGCACAATGCATGGACATTCATTAGACTTCATTACAACTTCTAAGTCCATTAACAGTTGTTTTTGCTCCCTTTCGTCCACTGTAGAGCGAATTCTCTGTAATCGGACACGGTACTATGAACGTAACAATTTGTTAACGGCGATAAAATTATATTACGTACCTTCACAGCCATAACAGTATCACTTATCCTATGTATCATCTTATTTACAGTGCCGAACCCCCCACGCCCTATTTCTCCTAGATCTTGAAGATCCTCGCTCGTGAAATCATATACTACATTTGGTGATAGCTGTAATTTTCCAGTACTTTGCATCGACTGACACATTCTTAATTTATCCCTACAGAATATAATTGTTTTAACCAATAATATATACAATGCAGTGATTAATTTGCGTAAACAAAGTTTTACTACCTCGCCTTGTCAGGTAGTTCTGGTGGTACTGTGGTGCATGGTCTCGCGGGTAGCTTAGGCAAAGGTAAAGGCAAATTTGGACGAGTAGATCTGCAATTAGAAAAAATAAGAGTCAGGGACTATAAATCAAGTATAACAGTAAGGTCTCACCGCTTGACAGTACTTTGGGATCTAAACTGTAGAATAGATAGGAGATTCTCTATCATGAGAACGAGCCAACGTTTTGAAAACCCTGTGTCCAGATGGTCGCAAAGAAAGAAAGCATGCGGAGTGAGGATACATGAAAAGGAATAAGGGCAAAAGTCAACCTTGGAATTCATTTAAAAGGAGTCCTGAATTGCTGAGTTGAATTGCCGAGCACATTTTGAATGGGGATAGGGACTGACAATTAGGGAGACCTCACTGTATTACATTGTCAATGGTTAAATTAATGAAACTTACATTGGTAGACAAGCTGCACTTCCAGTTGAATTAGAATGACAGGAGTTTGTTGAATTGGTAAACGGTACATTACTACCTTGCGTTTGCAAATTCAATTTAAATTGTCTTCTTTTCTCTATTACAAAATTAATAACATTATTATGTTACAATAATTATACACATGTAATTGCTATTAAATTATAATATGTATATATGTATCTATGTATATATGCACATACGTGTAGACACAACTCCCGACATCTCATTTTGAACATTGTTAATAGATCCAAATTCCAGATGTTGAAAATTAAATGGTCTACTGGAACCTAAATATTGCGAGACAATAGAAAGCATTAACTCTATTTAAATATAGGCAATTAACTGTGATTTATAGTTGTCAATAAACAATCCATGCATATGTCTACAAATCTATGTATCTATGCATGCACGTACTAATAAAATCGTAGCAATGAAATCACAATTTCCTATTGTAGATAACCCTTTACAGACAGAGCTGCTCGAAATCAAGCATTCTTTACAACTGAATAGCAAACTGCTGAACTGTAACTTTTTGTTGTACAATATATATATATATATCTCAAACCTTCGCTACAATCCCTGAATTCTTATCGACATTAATATTTTGTTTGCAATTGAAATCGCAAACTGGACGTTGATTGAACGCACATACGAGTGCTTCCTCATATGTGATTGCAATTTGTCGAATGCATATACAGATTGATCATCCGCAAAGGGTTAAAAACACAAAACTCATATTATGTAAATAAAATTATTTATGCAATAATTGGTAAACTCGTTCACACACCGTAACTTACTTTGATTAGTTGGGGTTGAAAAATTCCCACGATTCTCGGTCATTTTCTTCAAATTCTTAACACTTGGCTGCCAGAAGAAAAACCTCTTATCAAAGGCGCTCCTTTTAGGAGACCTTTCCGCAAGATTTTAACAATCTAGCATACGTATTCCGCGGTGAGCGCACCATTTGTGCAATGTCGTTCCTTTTTCGGACAGTACAGAAAAAAGAGGATCTTATTATTTTCGAAAAACACACGACATTGATCGCAAGATTCCTTTACATTACAAAAGTACACCTTACCCATAAGCTTATCGCGATCGCTTATTTATTTGACGAGCGGAACAGCCATGTATACGTACCTCTCGATATTATACGTGCACGCAAGTAAAGAAACGAAAGACGATACGAGTTTTATATCAATCTATACCGAATACTTTTTAATAATTTAATAAAAAACTTCTTGCGTGAAATTGTGCTCTTGCTTGTTCATTTATTTTCATTTTACATGTACATATTTTCTGGAGACTCCACGAACTATTTTATAGTTCTACGCCTCGATCGTGGTAGGCACTAGTAGCAACTTTTATGAGGCACAGTAGTTACATCCTCTTACAATCATGCTTCATGGCCAGAATTTCGAAAATATGTACTTCTCTGTACTTATAATAGTATTTTTAATATTGATCTTTTCAGCGGAGTGAATGAAAATAATGAAATAGTTGCGTACATGTTATTCTGATATTCAAATGGTTCTTTTATTCGAAAAGGAAATTATAGCCATTCCACAAACAATTATAATCATTCTTTCTGTATAAAAACACATTAGAAACTTAAGGACATAAAACAGTATATACAAAGCATTAACAATGTTTATTTTAACATTATTGTTCCATTATGCATATTCCTGAAATCGATGTAACAGACTTTATATGCGATACATCTGCCACATTCAGAGACACATGTGTTCATGTGTCAAACTACATTCATAGTACGTAAAGGAATTAAAGCGTAAAGTTGAAACGAAACAAACGCATAAAAATGGTTCTTGCAAGAATGCGTAATTCGTTAATACTATCCAATTTAAGGTGACGTTCGAGAAACCTTCTATAATTTGTACACAAATGCAACCATCAATTTCGATTTAATTGTTGATAAAAAGAAAGAATGATATAACCTTCATTGTTCATACCCAACTAATTTTAATAAGTATCCGATAAAAGCCTTGATACGATTAATTAGTATAATTAACGCATTGACAGCCGGTCATACGGTGTAAAAAATATCGTGTGCACCCGGCCGAAATTTTGTTTTATCCAATAATATTAGTTATTTATCAAATTTGTTGCTTTGAACAAAACGTGCAATATAACAGTATAGGAGTTTAAGTACAGTTGAATAATGAATATTTAAAACTGGACACAATGCATAAAAATTCTCGAAAAATAAAAATAAAATAAAGATTACAGTAGAATCCGTATAAAGTGTAATTATACTTTACCAATTGCCAATGTATTAACATGATTGAGTTTTGAAGTGTATCTTTTTTTCATATGCAAACATCTATTAGTAAAAGAAGTTTCTAATACCATTATGAATAAAAATTATATATAAAGTATATTTCTTTTATAGGTATAATTCAGCAAACACTATCCAATTTTATAGTAGTTTCCCACCGCATTATATCAAACCTATATATAAGAAAGATGAACAGCAAGCGATATTCAAAGGAACGGAGGCGAGCAAAATAGCCCATACAGCTATAAAACCAGCTTGCACTAATGAAACCTGCTCAGAATTCCATGATCCATTAGTTCGGTACATAATCAAAACTATAGTTAAATATAAAAACTTACTAGTATTTATATAATTGATTACTTATACTTTACATTTCAGAAAATTCACAAATTATATTATGAGGAAAGGTAGAAAAGACATGGCCAGGAAATTGTTAGATAAAACCTTTGAAAATATTAAAATATTGCAGCTACAAAAATATTATAATACTTCGACTACGGAAAGGGAATCTATTATATTAGATCCAAAAGAAATTTTTTATCATGCTGTAGAAAATTGTACACCTATTTTGGAATTACAAAAAATAATGAAAGGTGGAATTTCATACCAGGTGCGAATGAAAGTTACATTTACAGAAACATTTTAATAAATTTTCCACATAATGATAAATATTATCACGTACAGGTTCCTGTACCAGTAAGTGAAAATAGAGCTAAATTTGTATCCATGAATTGGTTAATTCGAACTTGCCAAGAAAAAGGAAGTACTGACAAATTTGCGGACGTGTTGGCAAAAGAGTTAATTGCTGCAGCTAACAACGAGGTATACTGTACATGTATACTTTCAATTTAACCATAAAATACAAGTTTAATTCAATATTATATGATACAAAACGATCACTTTACTTATATAAATTCCGTTTGTCAAATGTAAGTCAACACTCCACAATTAATTTGAAAACTTTATATTACAGGGTCGAGTTATTAAGAAGAAAAATGATATGCATAAACAGTGCGAAGCGAATCGGGCTTACGCGCATTATAGGTGGTTGTAAAAAGAAAGATGTAGGAAATAAAATTCTTATTTATATGCAATTGATGATACTTATTTAAACACGTTGATAAATCTTAGTTAACATCACCAAAAATTTTATTAAAATCTGATTGTTTGATAACTTTTCCATGCTTGAGAAACAGTTTCAATTTGTCTTTACATGGTTCAACAATCAAGAATCTATAAAGCTTACTATTATAGTTCAAAGGAGATTCCGTAATAGGTGTAACACTGCTAACATCTGTCTTCAAATCTGCTCTATTGCCCCAATAATTCACATATGATATTATAACTTTTTGATTGTCTTCGTTGAAATATATAGATCCGATCAAATTATTGCATAGATAACAGCCAATATGTAAGAAAAAGGTTAATATAGAACCTAAAATAGATAATAATCATATAACAAACGCTGACAGTATAGTTTCTTATGAATATAATAAATACTATTTAAACTTACTACTGCTCAAAGCAAGTACATTCTCAGATAGTGATATGATATTCAACATTTGAAGTGTTGTAGTTACTGGTATAGTTATTCCACAAAAAATGGTAATATTACGTTTTACCTTGTTCAAAATGTAAGCAGGTACAATGTAAGGAAAAGTATAAATTACATTGTAATCTGGATATTTTATTGATTTCATTATTTTAGGAATATTACGTTTTTCATTATCTGATACATTGTTATATTTTCGAATTGTGTGATTAACACTACTATACAAATTTAATCTTAATCGACTACAATAATTCACTGTAAATAGATTCTTGGGGATTTGTATCATTCTTTTTGTTTGCAATAAAATTCGATGATTGAAGACCAAATTCACTTCTCCCCTCGTATTTGGGAACTCGCAGTTAGAACACTAGCTATCAGACACACGACTCCCGTCTAATTATGCAATGTGTGGAATCAGCGCCTCTAGTAGTACAACGATTCATTAGTTTACGTAACCTGTATAGTACTTATCTATTTCATTGGTGTATGTATAAATACATGTTTTTTGTATTTCAAATTTCAATTTGTACAAATATAATTTACACAGTACATTTCCAATCTTACATATGTAAGCGTTGGCTGGATCGGGTGTCGTTGCAAAGCCCTTATCGATGTTTACGGTATTAGGCGCCATCGCGACGGAGGGGTGGTATGGTTTCGGCATGGGAAGGGACAGCGTTTTTTGAGAGGCCCAGTCCTGTCAAAGCCACAAAAGAATAAACCCAACATTTTTACTTTACTCTAGAGAGCCTACATTTTTTAAAGACCCTTCCTTCCTAAACATAGTTATTTTATTCAATAAAGTTTTATTTAATAATAGGGCCATAGCCGGATAAGGGGGAAAAAGTACCCCTAAACCAAATTAAGCTTGCAAGGGGTTATCAAGGAAAACCAATTTGCACCAAGTTTCAACCCTATAACTCGACTGGGAGGGTAGTTACGGCAAGAACAAACATAGTGTTTTTGCTCAATATTTTTTATTTGAGCGCAAGACGAATGTTGAAAAAAATCGGGGACATTTCAGTTATGGAGGCACATATTGTAGAAGTTTTACAGATTTTCCAATTGGGAACCCGAGTTGCAAAAAATAAAAAACGTCAAAAAATGCTGAAAAATGACGATTTTGTATTGAAGGAATCGCGGAACCATATTTATATTTTTTTTGTAGTTACATACAACTGATACTATTACTCTCAATTTTTTTCAGATTTTTTAATTAGGTGCGCCGCAGTTTAAAAAATTAAAAACCGATTTCGTCGTCGCTTTTTGCGTGTCAGAGTAACTTATACAGTAACTTGTACGACGAGTTCTCGTATATTCTTTGTCCAATAAGTGTTTTATGCAATGTTCAATGTTTTTACATGCTGCAAACCAGCATAGTAATTGACGAAACTAGATAAATCGAACCAACTGAAATTACGTCACTCGTCTACATACTAAGTCTTAGAGTCTAAGATTCTAAAGTGTTTCATACAGGGTGTCCGATAACTCTGGGAACATCGGGCAGTGGGGGATAGCTGGGGTGATTCTGAACAACTTTCCCATTGGCAGCAATGGTGTTTGCAGCTTCGTTTGTAGTTATTAACGAAAAACACTGGCCAATGAGAGCGCCCGTATAGAGCGCGCTCCAGCACGCGACTCTCATTGTCCAGTGCTTACAAATGTTTAAAAAATATTTGTTAAATATTTTAATTTAATATACGTAAATATGAACTTAGAGCGCTTTTGGTGCCATGTACAGTGCATTCCGGTTAAGGGGGACATATTAGGATCGAACTAATTTGTCCCAAAAAAGCGAATTTCCACAGAATTATAGTTTTATTTTAGTTTTTGCTTCCGTTCTTCAGTATCTGTCTCAAATAACTGGCGGTCCCGCTTGACCGGCGTCACAATTAACCGGGATTCACTGTATCTTGCCAAATATGGTACTGCTTAATATTCCTAACATTAACGTAATAGTAGTAAATAGGTTTATTTTTTGCGTTTCGGCCTCAAAATGGAGTTACATATTCTTTTACATAATCTATTACATAATGTATTACATAATCTGTGTATGAAAGCTTTCTTCTTGCGATTCTTTCCTTCTTCTTTTTTTCATGACCATTCGCATCCACTCCGCCCCTTCTTCTCCTCCTTTTAGTATCCCTCTTATCGTTGCATTTCCTCTTCTCTAACATTAACGTAATATATGAAGTGCATTTTCTAATGTCTTAGATTTTTAGACTGTACAGTCATAGATGGAGTGCAGGAAAACTCGGGTGATGTTTTACTACTATTTCGCCTTTCTTTTAATTATTTCTTTTTACCAAGTAATTATTGTTGCGAATGCAATAATTTATCATTCATCGCATGCTAGGAACCTATCAGATATTGTAACACCCGCGGAAATATGTACTTGGCAACTAGCAAGTGGTACCAATAACACTGTTCAACACGGGTCTGATTTTGTAACCTTCAATGGGGGTTTCTTGTAGATTTTAATGAGCTAAATACGAATCTGGAAACCGGGTTTCTCCAGAACATCTTCCGTTTTTGAAATAATCAATTTCTTAAAAGACCACAAATTTTCCACTTTGGAAGTGTTTTGTGCTTTTACGATAATAGTTATTCAGTTGCGCTTGATGCCAAATGATTCTGTGGAGCTTCACGAATATAATGATATAAGGTGTTATTAGATTATAAACATTTAAATATGCCTTAATAATGATTAAAGTGAAAAGAACACCCAAAATGCACCCGTTTTGGTTGACATTGTTCAATTTATTTAAAAAACTAAGGGTGCAGGAGGAAATCTAACTATTCCACGTGATAGAGCATATGTTTGATAAAACATGCGGCAGCAACAGTGACACTCACCAGAAGTACTGCGCCTCTAGTGATTCCGATACGCTGAGCGACAAATGGGGGGCTGCCGTCATAGAGCACCATTGCCCCCACCACGTGTTTTGTCAAACTATTTCGCTTCGACATTGAAAACGATAAGAATGTTGTAACTTCCGTTGATGCTTTCCTTAGCACAAAGGTCTGCCCTGTCGCGTGGCATAAATAGATTTTCTCCTGGACCCTTAGTTTTTGGAATAAATTGAAAAATATCAGCCAGAATGGGTGCATTTTCGGTGTTCTTTTCATTTTGATCATTATTTAAGCATGTTTCAATGTTTATAATCTAAGAACTACTTATATCATTTTATTCGTTAAACTCCACAGAATCATTTGGCACCAAGCGCAACTGAATAACTATTACCCCAAAAGCAAAAAACATTTTGAAATTTGAAATATTGCGATTTTTTTGAAAATTAATTTAAAAAAAAATGGTATGTTCTGAAGAAAAACTGCTTGCAGATTCGTATTCAGCACATTACAATCTATAAGAAAAAAATCTATAACACTGTAACATGATGAAGATTAAGAACTACTTTGCTTTAACGCTTCTTTTCCACATCAATCGAAAAGATAAATATCTTTAAAACAATTACTTTAGTATAGGAAATGTCAAACAGTTTGCCAATTGACAATTGGCAAGATATATGACAAAAGAAATGGTAGCACAGAAAGCGCCCTATGTTCATATTTACGTATATTAGATTAAAATATTTAAAAGTTGACGTGTGTTGGCATCTAAATTAGATGATCTAATCATTAGAATCTAATGTATTACAAAATAAGGTTGTTGTTCCGAAAAGCACCAGTAGTTGATCGTCATTAAATTTGGAGGGGCATTGAAGAGGTGGGGTGCTTAAATTTTGACCGCGTATATTTATTAGTTTTCCAGATATTAATGAACAACCTCTAGTACTGCCCATTAAAAGCTGCATATACAAGAGTTACTAATGCATTGAATGAAAATAGCATTAATGAATTTGGTGCAAATTATTTATTTATAATTCAAAAATTCTATAAAATGGTTAATAAATGTTTAAAATAGTACAAGGTTTCTTTGTACACAATTGTTTATTACCCAGAATTACATCGCCGTATAGTTAGTGTGTTAGTTTAACCAAGTACATGTGTATCTGAACATGTGTATCCAAGTGTATCTGCGTGCAGATTGGCAGCAGTTGGGAACCAAGCTGACAGAATCTGTCTACAAATCCGTAGCCATCTGTGTCCGCATTTGGCTTGTATCTGTATCCAAAAGCAAATTGGCCGCACAAACCGAGCAGATCGATAACACAGTCCGCACAATTTTCGTCACCTACTTTAGCAGGTTTTATTACATTTTTGCCGCCAATCTGCTACAGTAGCTGCATTTAACAGATCCCGCTTCAAATCTGTAGCCATTCTGTTTACAAAACCTGCAAAGAGGAATTTGACATTGCAGGTTTGGCTGACTGGGATCATTAGTAGACATTATGTACATTTCTTCCTTTGGCCTACCATTACGTACAAAATAACAATAACAAAGTTATTCATTTTGTACATCGTTTTAATTACATTACAATATTGTTATAATATATTTTTAACTATATAATAATACAGCTACCATTTGAAAACTATTGGTTTCTATTAACATTAATATTTAAACACTGCACAACTTTTCAAATACATTGTTTTGTAATTTAATTTATAATGGAGGAATAGATCTTTGTAATCATACAGCAATCAATAAAGTAGTGCAATTATTAAACTAACAATTAAATACTAAAAATAAATATAAAATTTGTTTAATACCAGAGTACATTTATATCTCAGTTTTTTTACAAGTGTACGACATTTTTAAAATAGAAAATACCTAAAATATAATTTTATAAATAATAATTTAAAAAAACAATTTTGTGAAGCAATATTTTGTAAAGCGATTTTTTAAATACCTCACATAAATTATCTTTGAAAACATAATGTTAGATTAGAAGTTTCTGCCAAAGTAGCAGAACAAGTATTTATAAAGAATTCATAGAGTATAAAAGTTATACATTATAAAGTACATTTTTGTTCGCGATAAATTAGAATATAAATAGATAGCCGACTTGACAAAAATATTGATTCAGTTCTTAAAACAAAATACAGTAGAACCTCGTTTATCGGAACATGTTGGGGACAAGTCAGTTCGGATAACCGAGCAGTTCCGATAATAGAGGTTGTTCATCAATCTCCTACGATTATCTTCTTAAACTACGAGTCCGAATAACTGACGCTGAGCATTAACTGTTCGTATGCACGAGGTGTGGATAAACGTGGTGCTACTGTATTCCTATTACAAAATAAAATCAGCCCTTCAAGTTGCGAAAGTTTCGAATTCGAGTCTCGAGTATTTAAAAATTAGTTTCGAGCCCATCCCTATGAAAGGCCAAAGAAAAGAAAATTTCAAAAAATACTACATATAAGATACTATTAATAGAAGAGTAACCAATTTACTAAGAACTAATAGATAAAAAATGATATACATATATGTAATACTACAGCTGTCATGGCAATATATGATACTTGTTCCTAGCTTTATAGTCCAAAATGTAAAAATTACATTTATTTTCGCTGACTATATTTCTTCTTATCTGATTTTAAAACTTGGTTATTATTTCATTCAATAACGGCTATATTCCATTGGTGAATAGCCCAGTATAAACATGATAGTATCACAAAACAATGAACATCAAATTTGTTTAGTGTTAAAATATTAAGGTCGCTTACTTACTGTTGTATCAACTTATAATATTAATTGGTAATCACATTTCATTGTCATGTAATAGATTGTATAAGGCATAAAAAATAGCAATTACATTATTAGTACACTCTCGTAATTACAATGTCTTTTAAGAAAAGTAACTAAAAATACGAGTGTTTCTGTAAATCTGTACCCTATTTACTGTATAACAATAAAGGAGCTTTTTATCTACTTTATGTTTCTATCTTATGGAAATTGGATAATCTGAATACGAATACAAATTTTGGCACAGTAACCTGGTAAATGTAGAAGTTCCCTCATTGAGCAGTCAATTTTGCTTGCTCACTATATAGGTAAATACGTATATTGATGACAAGTTGTATATTTCATTAGTTCCGAATAGAAAGAGATCTTTACAAAAGGTTTATACTATAAAAAAGCTATTTAACATTATTGAAAAATAATTTCTATGCACTGTATTAGATAAGTGTTTTTATATTGCATATAATGAGTGGCGTAGCTACCGCGGAGGGTTGGCGCAAACTGCTTCAGGCGCACCGTTAGAAAGGGCGAAACAAAATGTAAAACATTTGTAAAACAAATTTTTAATTAAAAAATTATTATGTTTGTATTTATCAAATTGAATATATCTTATTGTTGAAATGACTTCAATCTCAAATAAATTATTAATAAGTATGGTTTGAATCGAAATACTTACATATGTATATGTCTTTAAACTAAATGTTCAAAACAAACACGAGACCTCTATCGAGGAACGGGGGGGGGGGGGGGGGGGGGGGGCACACTGATTGCACTTGCTCCTGGGCGCTGAATATGCAGCTACGCCACTGCATACAATGTTAGGCATTGCTTAGGACTGCTATGTTATTCCAAATTATTATTTCTTATTTTTAAAACTATTAGAATGCCTGTTAGTTACTTTTCTTGAACAAATACATATAAAGTCATATCTTAAATGATCATTTTGTAATAAGTAACATAATATCCGCCTGCTCGTAGGTCTTCCACTAATATTTTGAGTATTGTCTAGAATTCGTAGACACAATTTTTACCATTACGATACTTAATACAATTGCACTCGTCATGCATCATTTCTATTTCTTCAAGTTATTAAATAATCGTAAAACACTTATGTCAATCGTATTAATTTAACTATCCTCTTAATTAATATTCGAAATGTAATACTTATTTTGCGAAGTTTTCATTAAAATCAATAGTTTGAAAAATTGTCGTGTCGGTGGGAACAAACTTAAGACAACTTGTTCTTATAGCTCTTCGGCGTGAGATTTCAATAATTTCGATAACGATGGCATATCTGATACAGGAAACACGTGATTCAAAATGGCATAATAATGAAATCCAGCTGCTACAGCAACGAAAATATGCCAAATTGCATGTGCGCAAGGTATTCTTCCATCTGACTTAAAAAACACCAAGCCAAGAATGTAAAAGAGTCCTCCCAGTTTTAATTCAGCAATATTATAATAATTGTACTGTAAAGAATAATGTATAAATTTCTTCATCATTTGTGATTACGCTTACGACTACGTTAACCCTTTCGTTTTTTATGAATTTTAAGTGAACAGTTTAGTTTAGTTACTGTTGAATATCGGATGTCGTATATACAGGATTGGGGCAAAATCTTGGGCCATCTGAAATATTTCGGGTAGTTATAAAAATATGGAAAAATCTTATACACAAAACTTGCACGGCACGAAGGGATACATAATGCGACATAAATACTTTTTGCGTGGCTGAAGGCGCACAGGACATTTCAAGGTCAACGTAATTTTTTTTTTATAAATGTCACATTTTTTACTTCATAATCTGATAGTATTTTTTTAGATCAATTCAACGATAGGAAACAGTATAGCATTCCGTTTTATGGAAATGAAGAATAGGCAGTCAAATCTTAATCTGACTCCGTATTCTTGATTTCCATAATACGGTATGGACTATTGCTGCGCACCGTTGAACTCGTCTCAACGCATTCTATCAGATGACGAATAAAAATATATGGCATCCCATTTTAAAAAATAGAAATGACCCTGAAATCTCCTCTATGCCTCCCTCGTTACAATAACATTATAACATACTAATATTATAGCAATATAACATTTTTTCATATTATTAAAAATATACAGGTGGTCCAAGTTTTTGCCATACCCTGTATACGTTCTTCGTAGCGAAAGGGTTAAACGGAGTTATGCTTTAAAAATATAATTATATACTTACAACATTAATGATAGCAACGCTAGGTCCAACTCCTATAAGTAAATAAAAAATTGTTTCTAACATTTTGTATCGTTCATGGAAGATTTGTTGATATAAAATGCCTAATATTGCCATGATCCAAACTGCATAGCGCATTGAAAATAATAATTCATCGTCTGGGAAATGATCTACGTTTAACCACGGGAAATAACTGGCTGCTATAAATATATAAATCATAGCACGATCACAGCGGTGCAATGCATCTTTAAGTGGCCTGTAATATAATAGGAAAGTTCGATCTTTTACAAACATCAATTTTAATCTCCACGAATATAAAATTTATAAGCACAAACTAAAGTTTAATATGCGTAATAGTAAGTACCTGTTCTTATTGCAGTAATGCACACTATGGAAAAATGTCGATACCGTAAAAACGAGAATCAAAGATGTACCATAAACAGCAGCTGACACTAATTGCGTCCATGTTGTAGATCGACGAATTAATTCCAAGCTACCTATTACAGATGGTACAACCCAAATCCCATGAGTAGCTACATTCGCTATGTGTTCTACAGATGTAGGAGTATACGCTTCGTTTGTACATGCTCGAGGATTCATCCATTTTATTCTGCAAGAATTTAAAACATTTATATGCCGCAATTCAACCCTCTGCAATATTTACCCCTATTTATTTATAATTCATCTATACATATACAGAGTGTCCCACGTAACACTTTTCACGATTTTTCAAGTACTTGCGATAATCTGACAAAAAAATATTTTAAACAAAAGTTGATCAGTTTTCGATTAGCTATGCATTGCAATAAAAAAGTTCGAAAATTTTGTTATTATTATTATTGTCAAGGCCACCATCATTTTTTTAAATGGCACTTTGTATTTTTGACTTAACAGTATTGTAGTCCGTATCAAAACGAATTTAACGACCTAGTATACCATGATCTTCGGATGACCTTGAAGGCAAAGTTTGGAAAACATTGGTTGGGCACTTATGGCCCTATTGCTTGGCCACCACGATCACCTGATTTGTGACCACCTGATTTTTGTTATGGGGTCATTTACAGTCGGTAGTTTATGCTGTTCCAATACAAAATAAGGAACATTTAAAGCAGCGAATTCGTGCAGCATGTGAAGAACTTCGCTACGACAATATCGTAAGAACCTTCAAGGTCAGCCGAAGATCATGGTATACTAGTTGAATTCGTCTTCATACGGACTATAATACTGTTAAGTCAAAAATACAAAGTGCCATTTAAAAAAATGAAGGTGGCCTTGACAATAATAATAATAACAAAATTTTCGAACTTTTTTTATTGCAATGTATAGCCAATCAAAAACTGATCAACTTTTGTTTAAAATATTTTTTTGTCAGATTACCGCAAGTACTTGAAAAATCGTGAAAAGTGTTACGTGGGACACCCTGTATACAGTAATGTCTCGATTAGTGTTCAAAATTGTGTCTACGATTAGTGTTCATTTCTATCCCCACTACTTGGGGTGGTCCCCCCTGGAACCAGCGAAGCGTGAAGCGCCGAGCATGTAATCTGAACCCAGATCGAATATCGGTGAGAGCCAACACTGATGCAAGCGCGATTAAAAATTAAAACTTGTTCATTTTTGGTCCGTTTTAAATGAAATTTTACCAAAATGTTCGTTACAGTCTCCTGATTAAAATGACACCAAACACAATATGATTTGGATAATTTTTACTTATCATGGTATTAATAATTGTATTCCCCTTTATTATTGTATCCGATGACAACTAGAATATGTGCATATTAGTTGTTAGCAATAAGGTAATTAGTATTGAGATCATAAATTTGGAAGTAAATTCGAATCAGCTGTCTCGATTAGTGTACCTCGCTCGGACCGAATGCGAACACTAATCGTGTGCAGACACGTTTCTCGAGCGGCAGGTCACCTTCAATGTTGTGGCAGCCGAGACTCGAGGCAGCGGCGGCGACCAGGAAAGAAGCAAGTTTAAATACCCGTGTACGTGAGACAAACTAACGTGATCAAAATTTAAGATTAAAACTTGTTCAATTTTGGTCCGTTTTAAATGAAATTTTACGAAAATCTTCGTTACCATCTCCTGATTAAAATGACACCAAACACGATATGGTTTGTACAATTTTTACTTTTCAGGGTATTAATAATTTCATTCTCCTTTATTATTGTTTTCGATAACAACTAGAATATATGATTTTGGAACTATACATATATTTGTATACCCAGCTCTCTTCTCTACGTAGTTCCTTTATCTAAAAAGTAGATATAAATTCTTACAATTTCTTATGAATAAAAATTATAAACTCTTATGAACACCGAATGTAATGTCACAGGAACGAGAATAATTCTCGATACAACATTATTTTGCCATTATCTAGATATAGCAATTTAAGATTAAAAGAATTAAGAGACTGTCAATTCGAGAGTTTACTTCCAAATTTACAATCTCACTACTAATTACCTTATTGCTGTTAACTAATATACACATATTCTAGTTGTTATTAAAAATAATAATAAAGGAGAATAAAATTATTAATACCATGATAAGTAAAAATGGTCCAAACCATATGGTGTTTGGAATCATTTTAATCAGGAGATTGTAACGAACATTTTGGTAAAATTTCATTTAAAACGGACCAAAACTGAACATGTTTTAATATTAAATTTTGTTCGCGGTAGTGTTGTCTCACGTACACGGGTATTTAAACTTGCTTCTTTCCTGGAACGCTGCCCCTTATCTCGGCTGCCACAACATCAAAGGGGACCCACCCAAACTCGCTCGAGAATCGTGTCTGCACACGATTAGTGTTCACATTCGGTCCCGAGCGAGGTATATACACTAATCGAGACATTACTGTACAATACATACATGGATCACTGCAAGGGGACTATGCGGTCGCTCATAGTAAAAATTGTTCAGGTCGTATCAAAGAACGTATCGGCTCGGTCCAATTATAAGATAAGGAATTTGGTCGAAAATAAATTACCAGTCTGTGGCTTAATACTTGATCGTTACTCGTACTGAAAATTAAAAAATTAATATTATTCTTTATTAATGAACAAAATAATACAACTACATATATTCAATACTGCGCACGATACGACCTGTACGATTCTCACTATGAATGACTGTATAATATGCTATAGGAAATAGTAGAAATATATCATCCCAAAAAAGAATAAATTATTAGTCAAACAGGATATTACCAAATATTTCGGAATGGTATTAGAATTTCTCATGACAAAAGAAGACAAAACCAATTTTCCGATGTGTATTCTGGAACAATTGTCTATTACAGTGTTTACACGCTTAAATATAAACAGATAGTTGAAAATAAAAAGTTCGAGGTTCAATATGGATTATTTAAACCATAATAATAAAAATAATATTTGAAACATATTAACACGTTATTTTCAAGCAATATTTTAAGTTTGCACTTTTTTAATACATTCATGTATCTATCTTTATGTGTACTTCAAACTTAATAATTGTTTGTTCGCCTAATATTTCGTTAGATTTCATTAGACGAACCGTAATGGCCCTTCAGTTTTTTCGAAATTGATGCAAGTGAACAAGAAAATAAAAAAATAAGAATTTTTGCCTACATATATGAAATGAAACGGTTGTTTTACCAAATAATTCGTGAGAGTGAAATTAGATAACGAATTGTTAATTGACCATTTTGTTTCGGTTCTTGATCCTACTACGTTTATAGTCCCATAATATTAAACACATTTATTATATCATATTATAAGTATTTTTCTTCTTATTTCCAAGATATTAAAAGAAAGCAGTCTTTACCTTTGTGCTATTGACAATGTAGAATTATATCTGCCCAGTGCTCATATTTCTATTTACTCCATTATATCTCTTAAACTTTTGCTCAGGTACATACAAATCATTATGTAGATAAATTTCATTTTTTCGATATGTCATTAATTTCTTAGTTTAATTTCAATTAAAGAGTCCAAGGAAAGAAGTGATATTAAATCCATTTTTTCGTTCAGACATATTGTCAAATGGCTACTTAAATCGATTACATCATTAAACCGCCCACAGGCAATAAAAGCAATGAAACAATTTTACCGAATATCGACACCTTTTGTACACTACATAAATGTATAGCTTTATTAGTATGAATGCAGAGTTGCATCTTGAAATGTTAAAAGTGCAACGCTATATAAAAATAAAGGATGAGAGAGATAACAAAAAATGTTTCAGCCAGACAACGTTGTGTACGTTTGATTGCAGACGATGAGTGGATATTTAACCTCAAACGTTGATATAATTCTTTCAGAGTGGCTTGTGCATTTGGATTTATAGAAATTCATTTCTCGAACGATAATAAAACAGAATCTCCTCTAGTATCGTCATCGTTCTACAGAGGACTAAAAAATCATGCGATTGCAACATGGGAGAGAGTGGTTCTACGATCTGGTCGCCGTCGACCGAGCGTACGCTAGCGATATCTGACTGAGATTTTTCAGATCTTCGATCAATCATTCTACTAGAGACACCATTGCCAGTTTCGACACATGTATCATATTTATGCTGAGAATTAAAGGTGCAATGACGAACGTCAGGATAAGCCGCCCAAGTTATTAGTTTCATGTGAGGCAAATAATTGAATCCAATATCTCTGTCGTCTATGATTTTAACTGCTGTCTGAATTTGTAATATGGAATTGAATCAATAAATTCAACATATCTGGAATTTTGAATACTAATTTAGGCAAGATTTTCCTTAGAACTATGTTAATCAATTAAATGCCACTAAAATTGATTGAACAATTCCTATTCAATTTCTAACATTGAACGTACATTTATAATAATAATCCATTATAATTTTCTGATAATAATAAATTACATTTAATAATAGAAACTATTATCTGTTATGCAATTATTATTGTTATTCAATGATACTATCGCTTTCTTTCTTTATCGCTTCTTTTCGGCTTACCGAAAAGACAATCCTGCAAATTACAACAATTATTATGGCCATGAAGAAAGTATGCTGTTTTCTAATATGTAGAAAGAAATGCAGTAGTGAAAATAGGAAATAGAGACTTTAAAAAAGGTTCATATAAACACATAGGTTAATTCTAACAATTATACTAGGCTGTATTCCAAGTGGATACAGCCTATGAATTCTCAAGTGAAACGAGACACAAATTGCCCAGCAAAATGTTGTATAGTTTAACATACTCTACTACTCTGTGATACGATTTTTTCGGCACGTACAATGATGAACTTGCAAAATGCTGTTACACTTATTCTTTTGCATGGTACTATACCAATTTATTTACGCAAATCGATAACTTGTATCACCCTGCGTCCTGCGTATAAGACTTAAAAAATTCAGTTCTTCAGGAAGTATTTTATACTATTACTTATAATGCATTATAGTACTTTTAATACTATTAATACTTGTCGTACTTGTGTGCGTATTGTGCTAGCGTTGAATCATCCCGTCATTGTGTTTACGAACGTCGTATCATGTATAATGTATACTAATATAATCAGTTAGAAACCATTCGCTTTCAAAAAGTTTTTCAATTATGGCTTTTACAAAGATTAACGAAAAAGTTGATGCGTTCATTGTATATGTTACAGTAAATGTGATTAATCCGGTGATTATTTATAATTGCCGGTTATTATATATAATCACCACTAAGTTTGGTAAATGTGATAAATTATTTTCTGTACTTAGGTCTTTCATTTGACAAGAAATGTCAATCCCTTATTCAATTTTCGTTCAAGCTACATCCATGTGACTTAAAATAGCCATTTATTGAATTTTTAATTGTAAATTATAAAATATTGTTATTCGCAGCCTCTTGTGTCATAGTGTCCACCGAAAAACTATCCTTCTGACTAGTAACTACTCAAAAAATCACATTTATCACATTAAGTATTATCTCTCAAACCAAAGAGATAATTTTAGTAATTTGACTGAATACTTTAATAATATTACGAAATAAATTAAACACGCGATTTTGGTTCATTAACCTTTCAAAAAACAGTTTCACGATGAATAGAAATTCTTCATAATGAAAAATGGTAATTATTCATTTGTTATCAGTGTACGCATTACTTCCTAAATGACTAGGTTCAATAAGTTCGATAATTTCATAGGATTCATTATAAAAAGTTAAATTGAACTTTCTTTTTCGAATCCTGAGAGCATACGTTCAAATGGATAAAAATTGAAAATGATATTTACTTTTCGTTCCAATATAATATTTTAATGTTATCAAGGAACTTTCATCTCAGACATTCCTTTGTATCGGAAAAAATATGGAAGACATTACGATGTACGTCATAAACGAAACATCCTGTACATGTCTTACCAAGGTACATATTCCACTACATAAGGTGCATACCTGCTGACTTACTACTTCAATGTAATTTTTGCATCATTAATTTATGATAAGAATATCTTGCTTTAATGAACACAGGTTGTGTAGAAACTGTGCCATTCACGATTCCAAAAATTCGATACAGTTTACAATTTGTTCACAATTTAATCAGGTCTGTAACTCTTAAATTTTCACGATAAACCATTAGGCGTTATCTAAACGCGCGGTGTCCATACGTGGAAAGAATTGTGGCGAAATAAAACAACTAAAACTCGGAAGATGCATCGTATCGGACATACTTATGTCTTAATTAACTTTTCTATTATTCTTGTCCCTTGGACTTACCACATCAATACTTACCACATATATTAGAAAACATCCAGTAAACCAATGTTTAGTAGTACCTTAAATCCCTTTACCGAATCACGAACATCGCAACTGCTTGCACGAAGTTGAGTAAATGTCTCATGAATAGTATTACACAAAAGTAAAGCCTCGTATAATCATGTTACCGATCTGTGCAATTCGCCTAATGATAGAACTAAAACACAAATCAGTTCGTCTGTACAGGCCACTAATAGCACATAAAGCTGTAAATTCTTCTTTTGTCCCTTTCCACTTTCTAAATACTCTTCTGTCTTACATTTTGCAAATTTATATTATACAAATGACAATCATAAAAGGTACCATATTACAAAAAAGATTTCTCTTGCTTTTATTGCAACGAAATGAGCACATTCGAACGAAGTGTTAGTAGAATTACATATTATATCGTGACATAAATAAATAGATATTCATGTCTATGTAAAATAAACTTCGCCCCACAATGATTATATTAATAAATGTTTTCAATGTGCAATCCTCCGAAGTGCTTAATGAACAACGATTAACATTAATGGAGTGACAGTTAGTTCGTTCTTATTGGTACACATTTAATTTAAATCGCTGCAATTGATTGTAAATACGTTCGTTGAACTCTCACAACTTCTAGACGTTTTAAGATACATAGTGCATATACATATACCCGATATCTATTGAACCTTGAAATTTGTATCCTATCAAGTTCGAAAATGAGTAAGTACATGATTACAAAACCTAATATCTGCACGGTGATTAAAACTTTCTTCGATTTTGTTCTGCCATGAGAAATTTCATACTCGGCCTTACCCTGGTTGTTTTAAAATTGTTGCACACACGTTTGTTACCTATTATTGCGTGATACATTTAATTTATCTGCTGAGTCTTTTGTTCAATTAAGAGGGAAGGTCACGATCCGGTCAAATTTCCTTCTTATTGTTAAAAGAAAATTAAGTTTAAAATACAGGCCATCAGTGTAAAGTAGGCTAAATAAGGAAACCGTTTATCCGAGGATAAGTTAAATAAGAAAACGTTTTTATATGTAGTAATAAAATCGGCTAGATATATTATCGTTTAAATCTACGATTTTCTTCTTTGGTTCATAAAGTTCTTTATAAAGACGTGGCTAACAATTACATTAGAAATACTTGCATAAACATCTGCGAAGGTTTACCAGCAAAGTTTAAAAGTAATATGCATACATTACTTTCTGTTAGGTTACCTGCATTCATTTCAATTTTGCATTTGAAATTTCAATTAGAGGATTTTTCATTTTTAGCAATCAAACAAAGTAATAGAATTAAAATGTTCACGATAAAACGATTTAGTTTAGTTCGCACAACAATTCAACAATGTAATAAGAACGAAAATGTTAAAATGTATATTAGATTTCACAAGACCTACAATTACATCTAATTAAAATGCCATAGAGAATCTAACGCGAGAAAAGCATACACTTGATTCTTAATTGTGCTCAAGTTAGAATTCATTAAATTGGTTGCTGGGCTTGCATTGAATAGAAATTACAGTAATGTGTGCTTAACTCCGGCAGAATTGCGATCAAATTACGCCCGTTAATATTCTAGTGTTGTTCTGAGAATTGGTCGTTCTCGTAGGCCTCCGGCTCCTTCGCCTCGAAGTGCATTGCAAGCGAAAAAAAATATAGAATAGGAACAAGCGAAATGTACTAATACGTTGTTTACCATTACCTTTGCCAAAATAATTAAAAATTCGGAATTCCTTTTTTTGGAGTTGCAACCAGTACCGCAGTTTATCACAGTTTAGAATTTCCACGTTATTTAAATTATTAGATTAACGAAACCTATTGTAATTGTCATTTTTAAGGATAGTTTAGAATGTAATATATAGATGTTTGCAATATATGCAATATATGTATATTTTTAACAAATAGGTTGAATAATTATCGAGAATTAGACAAATTAATTTTTAGTTATATGTATACACAAATGAAGGAAACTATATTCAGTTGAAATTGTACTATATATGCTACCAATTTTTAAATACACTTAATATGAAACAAAGTACTAACTGCAAACTGTTAGTTTAACACTTATCAGCAATATGTGATAATGTATTGAACATATATACATATGTATATTTATTATGCATATTTTCTGTGCCTCTCAATCGCACGTGATACAAAAGAAAAAAGATAAGGAAATAGTTGCATATATGCATACTTTCGTACACAGCATTACTGCAATCGCGCTTTCGTATTTTACTTTCGGAAAAACTGAATATTTCTATTTTTATGGCAGAATAATAGAAAAAATGACTTGAAGTCTTTAAGTGGATTAGCTATAAAATTTCGTTTCTTTTTTATTATCTTAATTAAATTGTGAAGGGTTTAATGAAATTGATAAAACTATGCATAAAAAGAAAATTGTAAAGCGATTCAACAATTAATCCTGTAAGATTTAACTTCAAACAACAATTGTATTATTTGTAAAGATATTTAAAAAACTGTGTAGTTTGAGTTATTTCAGCTTGGTTTTGTTCGAAGTGGTGGTTACATGGATCCTGATCTTTCCTCTTATGATTCTTTGTTTAAATTTATTTTTTTTGTACCTAATAAAATGTTTGAAACCATTGCAGAATCGGAAATTAATCATTTTAATGTATCTTATTACAAAACAGTTAATATTTTCCGATAAATGAAATTTGTGCCGTAATTAGCTTGAAAATATCAATCGCAAATAGTGTAACTACTAAGTGTCTTCTTATTTATATTAACACAAAGTTTCACCTTTTAAACATTTTTTATAAGAATTAGTTGTATTCATTCTTTGAGATCATACATTTTTCCATTAACTACTACTACCATTCATGCTACTGGATTGCTAGTATACTGTAAAAACAAAAGAAGGGAATGCAGAAAATAACTATAGATACAGCACAATATGAAAAAAACAAAAATAGGAAAAGCAAGAAATCTGAAAGCTTGAAGCTACGTTACCTACAAAGAGTTACTGAGATTGCAAAAAATGTAAACGAAAATGAAAAACATTTGACACCTGAATAAATACAAACTTTTATTCGTATTTTTACAGTTTACATAATACAAATATTTAAAACCTGCATAATACATTAATGACAACATTTTTGAATTAGATATGCCAATTAGTGAAATTAATTCATTTGTTTGATACATTTCAATTTTAAATAGACAAGCATATACCCTGCATTTTTTCTAATGCATAATATTTGTAGGTGCATTGTATGTACAAATGAGCAATGGAATCGGTTTCATTTCTGATGCAAGAAATTAACTTTGTATAAACTTTTGTTTTACGAAAAATACATGTATAAAACTTTATATTCCAATGTGATATACTAATCTCAATGATGATATTTATTCGATTAGGATAAACTCAGGATAAACTAATACAATGAATGTGATATCAAAATATAACATTTATACTTGAAATGATTCTAACTTTTGAATTGTATTACATATCGAATTATGGAAACTGCATCATTTGTAAGAGAGCAAGAATATGTACAAGCGACAAGATAAGATAACATGGTTAACGTAAATTCAGAAAAATGTATTTTATCATTATGGAAGCATTAACGTCATAATATTTTACTCTTATTCAAAAGTTACAAAACGGCCTACATATTATTATTATTATTTCTCATTTTGAACCTGCCAAATTACAAATACTTGCACATGCAATTTTTGCAAGAATTGATTAAACCTGTATTTTAAAATAATGCAAATGCAGGATGTAAAAGCGCGAGAAAAAGCACAAACTATCAGCTAAAGTAATGTCTAAAATAGAGCCACATGGAATGTATTTTCCTTGGATGTCACAACACATTCTCTTTTTTAATACATTATAGATATTATTATTATCACTCATAATACATCTTGACGATGTATATTACGTATGTATGTATTTTGAAAAGTTGAATTTCAAGCTATCGATCATATTAACCGCGATGAACAAGTTACTGAAAAGTTGTAAAAGAAATATAAACCATGCATCATTGATTATGTACGTTTCATTAGGTGGCGATAATATTAAGCTTTGTTCATCGTGTTTAGTCGTGTCCAGAATTTCCAGTAAACAATGTGCTAATACAGTTTTGGCGTAATGAAAATCAAATTTATGCTGTATGGAATAATGCTAAAAATTATGAATATTCCGTTATGGGTCAAAAATGTCCCGGCCTCGGTCTACCGCATCGAGATTAGCAATTTGATATGCGTTTGAGCATTAAAAATGTCAAATTATGGATTGTCTTTAAGATGATAAACATGTGATTTCATAATATTATCAGTCATCAAATACATATACATATGTATAAATTCGATGTTCATTTTGTTAGATTTTACAAAAGAACCGAGATGCTTAACCGAAATACAGTCAAACCTCGGTAACTCAAAGCGCAAGGGAAGAGTTAGAATATTCTAATATTCTAATCAAGGTTTCGTCCTATCGAAGTTTCCAAGTAAGAGATGTTTAAAGAACGAAAGTTCGAATCACAGAGACTTAGCACATGGGTTAGAGCTCAATTTTTCTGGCCAACCACTGGTAGCTGGAAACTTATCACGGCCTAGCAACATAGCAAAAACCTCAGCTTTCCCGCGTAACATTGGACTTTCTATGCTAACATTTTCATTTCTACACTGTTTAAACCATTTTAATAAATACGCCTCAACAGCAGGATATTCAGCTCTGTTTTTCTCCTATAATCTAAATTAGGCGCGATAATTTGAAATCTAGAGTTTGCTATCACAAAGCTTTGATTCGTAGAGGTAAAATTCGTCGACTCGCAAGGTTGATCTTCTCCGAACTCGAATTGCGGAGGCAAAATAACGTATCTAAATGTGTAGCAAATAATTCGAGTTAGTAGGAGGTTTATTTTTCGAGTTGCAACGGTTTTTACAACGAAATCGAGGGGAATGAACAAAATTCTAGTATTATAGAGGTTTTAGAGTTACAGAGGTTCCACTGTATTTCTATTAACTAAATGCCATATACTTACTTTATAGCAGTACAATATTCATAGTAATGCAATATGTACAATATAATGTAGGAGAAGAAATGTTGCAAAAAGCGTACCATAAACCAATTGAAGATTTTCCCTACTATCTTAGGAATTAAATACTCGTATTAGAATTCATACACATATACGTCAATGCACAAATGCAAATAATACCTACTTATCATACTACGTCCAACGATAATATATTCTTTCCATATTTCACATTCCATATTCCATACGAATTGTGTATTGCACAATAATATTACTGGCTAAATTGATATAGTTGCCACTTACAAGCAGATCGGTGACAAGTTCCATTTAAATAAGTGCAATGAAGATACCCAAAAACATGCAAAGGTTTTAGCTCGACCAGGAATAAAAAAATTAAAATGTAAACCGCAAGAAGTTTCTATTTGCTGAAAATGAAAATACAAATGCGCAAAGATCTTCCTTCAATTTATTTAATCAAGATAATATTTACAAGTAACAAGGTTTTTCTATGTTTCTACTATGTATATGACATTAATGCACGTTCTTACATTTCCTACGTAAAAAGTGTTAAAACCAGTTGTATTACATAAGGAACTAAACTTCTAAGGTTTCATTGAGGCGTACAAGGGTAATATAGAATGACATGCTATATCAAAAGTTGTTATTATTTAAGTACGCATTACAAAGAAAAGGTAAAAAGATAAACTGTACAATTCAAAGTATTAAATACCATGCAACGATTAGACATTGTTAAATTAGTTAAATTAGTTTACACAATGTTAGTTTCAACAAGCACTGTTACATTAATAATTTCAAAAGTTAAGCAAATTAACAGAATACTAAACACGGACAGGTTAACGTTTGTTAATTTAATATGAGTTGTTATATCTTACTCTTTAATACGTCGCAATTGTAAAAGATTTTTTATTGGTGCCGCAACGAATTCATGAAGACTAAATATATCCATGATTTTTTCGAGAAAATACTGAATCTACAATATATGTCAAATATCTCGGACCAACCGACCAGCTTGGTTATAAATGTAAAATATTAATCAGCGCGGTAATTATATATGTTTTACCTCGTGCTTCATATTCTTAAATTAAATACACGAAATGTTAAAGATCGACAGAACTGATATATTTTTTCATTGTGGACGATTTACTTATTCATTTCTTAACACTACCGCTACCGTTGCCGCAGCACTACTGACAGTGAATGATCTTTACCTATAGTAAAGACGCGATATAGAAGTTATATGTATACGTTTCACGTATGGATATACGTATATGCATATACTGTTGCAAAACCGTAGCGAAATATTTAATAGTTGATTGTATATTACTTTTAGACAGTTTTTCATATCAGGTTGTATTATTATTACTAAATAAGTAAATTACGATACAGTAAAATATACAGATTATGTCTCTATTATGTAGATTTTAAAAATTGTTTAAATAAGTATGTATTTATATATATTTTTAAAATCCGTATGCGTAATATGTAAAGACCGTATATGGTCATCGAAAGTGGAAACAAAAAAAGTGTAATGAAAATACTATTAACCTTCGATGTTCTTGAATATATTGTATGTATAATTCTAAATTATATGTATACGTATATTTCTAATATACAGAATATCCGATGTATACCTATCGCTAGTTAAACTGTATTTATATCAGTATAATTTCTATTAATCCGAATCTGGTTATCTTAATTTCTTTGGTAAATATGATTGTTAAACTTTGCTCTCCAAATGGAATTACAATATTTTCACAATGTTTTTTAATTAGTACATGTCTGAACAAATAGAATGACCGTGTTAAATTTAAAAAAAAAGTACGAGTAATGTATGAAAAATGAAAAATGAACGGAACTTGGCAGCGATAGTATATTATTGGCGTTTGACAGCCAAAGTTACATTGATACAATGTATGGCAAATATGCCATAGTGTATGGCATACATTATTTCTAATACTTACTTACTTTTCCCATGTAATTATAGTCATTATATTTGTAACGATTTCTAGTAATAAAAGATATCAAAAAGCGGTAATTGTATTTATATTAGTGGAGGCTTCTCCGATCACCTTGATTTTAACATATGTTGTTCAGGACGCCCTTCTGAGTATCCACAAGAGGTTTTAGCCGTCGCTCATTATTCTCCAAAAAGTTATTAACGATAACGTGTCAGTACCATATATTGAGAGCAACGTATACAGGGTGTCCCGTATCTAACTGAACATCAGGGAATAGCGGTTACTGGCGTGATTCTGAACAACTTTTTCCGTTACCAAAATGTTGGTTGAAGCTTCGTTTTTGAATCATTAACGAAAAACACTGGCCAATCAGAGGGCCCGTAGAGCGCGCGTTCAAGTGCGTGGCTCTCAACCGCGCTCGGTCGCGTCGCGAATCAACGCATTGGCACAGCGACCGTACACGTTTGATAGTCACGTGCTTAAGTGCGCGCTCTGCGGGCGCTCTGATTGGCCAGTGTTTTTCAAAGTCACCCCAGTATCCCCCATTTCTCGATGTTCAGTTAGTCACGGGACGTTACTAACACATTGAATGCTGCCATATGTTATTATCCACCCGACCCAGCATCTGTACGGTGTCCCAAAACTCGTAAACATTGACGGTCTTCACAGAGGGGCCGCTTTTTTAGCTTATCGATCTACGTTCAACATTTTTGTACAGTTTAAAAATGGTCCTAAGATTTAGGGGCAACAGTAACGCAAAACACCCTGTATAGTATTTTAATAGTATATAGTATTCGGAAAAATTCATCAGATTGATACTTGCGATCGCGCAGCGAAAGTATCATAGATATCTTTCAAATAATTATATGGTCTAGTTTTTTTGCTAACATTTGTATATTGAATGCCTATTCACAATTTAATTTAATTTTTTATCATAGTCCAATATTTGTATTTATTTTAAAACAGTATATGCTTTTATATTGGTTTGAAGAATATTTAATATTTAATATGTACTATTCATTTATCCATTCCAGTACAGTTTATTCTAGATCATCTCAATCAGGTCAAATGGCTGCTCAATTGGAGTAATAATTATTTAATGGTTGTGCAATAATTGTTTTGTTACAGCTTATGTTTCGCAATGAGGTATATTATTTGACAATAAAGAGACTTGTTTATAATATATTTCTTATATTTCGAATTGTGTTGCTGTTCAAAATTTACCTTGCAAATGTTATTTAGATTTCTTTTCATTATGAATATATGTTTCAGATCATTCTATCTGTATTCTTCTTTTATTTTCAAGTATAAATACGTTTAACTTTATAAAATGAAAGTTTTGACATATTTCTTGGTAAAATCTAGCTTTAGCAATTTACAGCTAATAGTAATTAAAATGATAAAACTTTCATGAAATTCATCAATGGTGAAAATACCCTCATAATTATATTGTAGCGTACAATATCATCCAGATTTAAAAAGAAATTTGCACGATATAATTATTCTTTCAACGATTTGTCTTACAATTTTTACATAACTTTTGTAATGTTATACAATTAGTTTATATACTAAAGAATTCTTTTTATTGCAACTGTTTTTGTCATTCCATTTTTTCAGATTTTGGTGTTATATATAACACTTATATATTATAATATATATTAAATATATTTAATATTACCCATAATATTAAACTTATTATGATTTTATAATGCTCTTATTAACTCTTTATTATTGTAAACTATTGTTTTAATTTCTATTAATATAGATATTTATAAATTGTACCTTTTATTATTTACTATTCCCCAAACATTAAATGCTATATTTCCATAATGTTTTATTAAAACAGTTTCATTTCAGAACAAACATATATTAATAAAACCATTTATTAACATATTGTACAGTATTCGTTGTTTTTATTCCATTTATGGATAACAATTAATATATCACATCAATGTATATCTTACTTTCAAATGGTAGAAAAGAAATGGTAGAAATATTTACATATTTCCTCATTTATGCACTCTGCTTTACAAGGCTGGCTATTTCCGATACGATTGTTTATATACCATTTCATTAAAATATACTTACTAGTTTTCAAATTACACTGTTACGGGTAGTGTCAAGTCGATACGATACAATTTTGTAAATATAAAATTGATAAGATAACAGTGATTATTCAAAACAAATACAAAAGGATATACATAATAGCATCAAAGCGAACCATCCATATTAGTTGCCATGACAACAACTATACATATGCGTGTATAAATTTTTGTTTCAGTTTCATCGTTCCGCAAATTCAGCGAAGATTGTCAGCTGTTCGATAGACGGAACGATGGTAGTACGAAGCCAGTATACTTGCACCATACACAGTCACTTGTAGGAATCGTTCGACATTAGGTTCGACACTGTTCACACAAATCTTGTATAAGCGTGCGCGTGCGTGTATTTGTTTAGCGTACGTGCAAGAAAGAAGAAGAAAAGGGAGAGAGAGAGAGAGAGGAGTGTGACGGACAAAGAGAGGGGCAATAAAAAACAAAGGGAGAAAGAGATATAAAAAGAAATTAAGAACGAAGTGGATAAAAGTGATCTGTACGCGCACCGTCTGTGCGATTTATGCAAAATCTCGTGCATAACGTGGATGTATTGACACAAGGATTAAAATACAGTATATCAGGACTAATGAACCTCGCAAATCAGACTACTGATCGTGAAAATCGTATTTTCTTTGTTAACTTCAATCAGGATTGCACGTAAGTGTCGCACTCTCGATTAGTTAAAACTCGAGGACGTCGTCCTTTGTTCCCTAACCTTAGTTTTCACTTCCTTTTAAAGATACGGTATAACTGTACTTTAACTGGGAAACGAAATATGCTGCTTATCGATGTTGATTTCTATTTTCTTTCTTTATCGTGTACAATAACATCGCTGAACCTTTTACACGCTCGTTGACGTGTACGCCTCTGCGTATCTTGTAATGGTTACGTTTTCATACGTTATTTAATCTCGTTTTACCTATTCATTGCGTATTTATCGATGCAGCAGTAATTCGAAACAATTACGTCGTGTATTAGAGATGTTCTGATATTTGTGGTATTTCCCATTAGATCATTTCTCGTGCGTTTTTTATTACCTTGTTTTATTTGTTATTAATGGTTTGGGTTGCCTTGAAAGAAGGATTTACCATTTCCCTCTTGCACAATCAACACTATCCATACTCTAGACCATGTGCGATATAATGTTGTGTGTCTGATTATTTTCTAATCTGTCTCATTACTTTTTACAATTTCATGATTGTAATTGATTTGTACAACATTTTTCCAGATCTTTGGCAGTAGGATCGAAAGCAGGCTTTAAACTTTTTTCGTTAAACTCGGTAGACCAGCTTGAAAAAATATATGAAAATGGTAATGAATATTGAATCAATATTTCTTTACATTATCGATTATAATTAAGATTTTACATTTAGAAAGAATTCTACAATTTGGAAGTCATGCAAAGTTTGTTGGACCCTTTGCGCTCGGAAACTATTTTGAGATTTCCTTTCACTGACTCAACAATTATAATACGTACTATGACAGGAAAGGAATTACGATCACTTTAGTGTTTGGTGGAACGGAATGTTAGATTTGATAAATTGCAGAACGAATAATTTATGTATTTCACATACAATTGGAATTCCTAGTTGCATAGGGTTCACATATACTTTGTTGTCTTCAGTATGTTCTATTATATCCCTTATTACATAGCTCGTTTTCTCAATTATATATAATTATGTAAACTATAGATGTTAAGGACGTATACATTGTTGAACGACTGTTCAGCAGCAGTCTTGTGGCGGTGGTTAGTTTAAGATCGCCTCGTAAACTGAAAGTTTGTCATTTTGGAAAAGGAACAGAAATTTGTCACTGTAGCTACTCTAATACTATCTTGGCTGTGAAACTGAATAGAGAGGTAAGAATCTCAAAATAACAATTACTCATTATGATATTATAATAAGTACTGTTTTCTTAAGGTTTTATATTTTCTTACTGGTGCACTCAGTACATCAACTTTGTTTACTTCAACCTTTCATTTTATCTTTGATTAAAATAACAAGGAATATATCTCGACTTTCAATTTTCTGATTTATATTAAATTTATACATTATATTATACATTTCATTCTTTTTATACTAGTATTATACTTGGAGAATACAATTCACTCGTGAGGAAACGGGCGATTGATATTCTGCTTAATACTTTAACACAGCGATGGCCATGGATATCACTGGTAACCAGTACTGGAATTGTCACTGGCATTGTGGTGGCATAAAGCATTACATAACTTTAGTTTTTCACAAATGTTAATGTTATACATCATGGCAAAATCTTGTATCGTATTGAAATGTCTAATTTTCACTTGGGAACTGAGAATGAAGTGCACGAAACTTTTGTGGCCTCAACGGTTTAAACACTCCTACATTTAAAACTATAAATTACATGATAGAGAAAAATATGAAAGAAAAAGAATATAATTGATGAATTTACATATAATTTCTTGTCTTTCAGTATTTTATATAAATTGAAAAAATATGAATCTAATACTTGTGCATTAAGTTAGTTATTATGGCTATTAAATTACAATATGTTACATTAATACGATTTTGTTAAATAATATATATTTTCAGAGGTTAGTAGTATGTCTGGAAGAGTCATTATACATCCACAATATAAAAGACATGAAAGTATTACACACAATTCGTGACACACCGCCAAATTTAGCTGGCCTGTGTACACTATCGATAAATAGCGATAATTGCTATTTAGCTTATCCAGGTTCGAATACAATTGGTGAGGTTCAAATATTTGACGTAATCAACCTTGTAAGTATTTAAAATAAATTGGAGGGAAAAAGGATGTAATATAATTTTAAACATTTATACTCTGTCTCATTTTTAGCAAGCTAAAACAATGATACCTGCACATGACAGTCCATTAGCAGCACTTGCATTTAGTCCTAATGGTACCAATGTAGCCACAGCTTCTGAGAAGGGTACTGTTATTAGAGTTTTTCATGTAAGTTCAAATATTTATGCATTATCGAACACACTGGCGAACAAAATGAGATCAGTTTTCATTGCGTAAGATGTTAGTTGAGCATTACAGTATTTTTCGTGGTGTCTTTACATGTGCTTTCAATTAATTTTCAGAAGTTTTGTTTTTTAAACAAATTTTTATAATTAAGGCTTAATACTCTAGAATTTATTCGAATATTATTAAATTTGGGGACGTTCGTTGCCAAGAAATTGCTTAAATCATATCTGTAAAGTTTCATATATGACACTTTCATCAGTTCAGTTGCTAGACTTAGATGCACTTCTGAAGATGCTTTATATCCTTAAAGGTTCACGATGGTACAAAGCTATTTGAGTTTCGTCGAGGAGTTAAACGATGCGTATCTATAAGCAGTCTTGCTTTTAGTATGGATTCTATGTTCCTTTGTTGCTCAAGTAATACAGAAACAGTGCATATTTTCAAGTTGGAAGAACCAAAGGAAGCGTATGTAATTAGCTTTTACTATCTTAACCCATTGCCTCACACTTTTAGTTTTAAAACTGTGTCCAGAAATGCACTTTTTTCTTTTTCATGTTTTGACTTGTTCAAAACATGAAAAATCGCACACAAAATCAACTTACATGTTATCTGGACAGCTATGTCACTTTTTGTTCAATGTATTACAGAAGAATTAACAAATAAATGCATTAGCACAATCCGTACTAATAATATAATTGGACGGCTATAGCCGTCGTCTGCGGCAATGGGTTAATTAAGATACTTATTACATATGAATTTTGATTAACTCTGGTAGATTACGACAAGCAACAGAGGAATCACAAACTTGGATGGGATATTTAACAAAGGCTGTGTCTGCGTCAGCTAATTATTTACCATCTCAAGTAACTGACGTATTCAATCAAGGACGTGCCTTTACTAGTGTCCATCTGCCATTCCAGGGACTAAAAAACGTTTGTGCCATCACAGTGTAAGTTCAACTAAGTTTGTGCTTTTTGCTAAATACATATACATGTATAAAAATACTTTCCTCCTAATACATATATATATATATATATATATACATTTTTTGTATTACACAGCGTACACAAAGTACTTAGGTTGTTGGTGGCTAGTGTTGAAGGTTATTTGTATGTTTATAATTTGGATTCAACAGAAGGTGGAAATTGTACATTGCTTAAGCAACATAGGTTTGTATTTTTTACGAATTTTTTAAAAGACACGTAGTAGTGTCAATCAAAATATTTGCTTCGAAATTGGTGCATACAAATAGTATTTTAATATAGGATTGCTTTTAATATTTCTTTAAATCGGGTCCTTCTTTTCTATGTTCTGAATATATATGCGCCATTCAAACAATATATTTTGAGTCATACATCTTCTTAGTATTGCATTAATCGATCTAAAGATATGGAATTCAATAGTAAATGTTTATAGATTAGATGGAAAACTGGATGAAGTAGATTGTGCTAGTGTGTCTACAACAGGATCAGGATCTGGTGAAACGCCCGCAGGAACTGCTGCACAAACAGTACAAAATACAGGTATGACGATATTGTATATACAGGGTATCTGTAGAAGATGAAAAATCCGGAAATGGGGGGTTGCTGGGTTGACTCTGAACAACTTTTCCCGTTACAAAAATGTTGGTTGAAGCTTCGGTTTTGAATTATTAACGACAAACATTGGCCAATCCGAACGCCTGTAGAGCGCGCGCTCAACCACGTGGCTGTCAACCGTGCTCTATGGGCGCTCTGATTGGCCAGTGTTTGTCGTTAATAATTCAAAAACGAAGCTCAATCAACATTTTTGTAACGGGAAAAGTTGTTCAGAGTCAACCCAGCAACCCCCCATTTACGGATTTTTCATCTTCTACAGAAAACCCTGTATCTTAGTATTTGAAAAATAAGATAGACTTTACGATGGAGCGAGTTGACGATAAAGATACTCATATGAAACTGACACATAAAAATGAAAAACTTCGATAGTAGATTTATGCAAAATTTCATGCACACATAATATATTAATAGCCCATTTATTTTAAAATTGGAGCATACTTCTAACAAGTTTTGTGTGTTAAAATATTTACAGATTAAGTTTGGCAATTACCACTTCTGTTTTTTTTAAGGCATACCAATACACATATAAATATGTTGCGTATGCGGTATTTTATACAAGAATTGTAGTCTTAAACTGCTTTACATTTTATTCATGGACATGTGTGCATTTATTTGTACATAATATAATCTTTATGGCACACCCTTTAATCAAAGGAATTGAAAATTTATAGAAACAAGCGAAGACTATGTTTCATTTTGGCATTGTAAGTTTGTATCGTCATAGCATTTCTTATTACGTAATTTACAAAAATCCAAATAAATTACGAACCTAGATTTTAATTTTGCAATATCAAGTCAATATTGCATAATGTGAAATTTGTACAGAAAGCAATGAAAAATTGTACATCTTTTAAAGTATTTTTTTTTTATTTCCTTTCTATTAAATGTTAAAATTAGTAATCAATAGAGTGCTGTAGAAGCAATCATAGCGAAGAAGGGTTTAACTTACAGATGTCTTATATCTTTGATAGAGTGTAACGAAATATGAATACAAAAGGTTTAATATTGTTTTTAATAAATGGTGTACCTTGTATACCAAATTGTAAAATTTGTATCACTACCTAAAGCTTGTAAATATTTTATTACAGACATTCGCACTTTATTATGTTAAATGACCATTTTTGTCTTAAATACCATCTAAAGTGAAAAGAATAAAATTTAAATACAACATATTTTTTAAACATAGATAGAATGAAAAGCATAACTGAATGAGTAACAAAGCCGTTTAAAGAATATCATTTTTTGGTTTTACATAAAGTAAATGATAACTGACAGATGTATAACTAATAATACAGTTTCAATTATAACATTATAGTAGAACAGTAAATTTGAATGTGCCCATAATTTTACACGTCCAAAATGTGTTGCAGATAATGCTTTCAACGCTAGGTTTACGAACCAGTTTGATAAATTATTTTTACTGACTTCACAAAATTAATTCATTTAATTTAGAAATGAAATATAGTTAGTTTCATTCCATAATATTAACAGACCTTCATTAATCTTTCTCTTTCAAATTCTGAAATGCGTCAAATCGACGCGTTCCGTAAACCTTTTAGTGTTAAACATGTAAAATAGTAAACGTTCCCGATGATCGTTTTAATGGTTGAAAATGTGTATAAGCTTTTATTTTCAATTCAATTTCTACTACTATAACCCAAAATTTGGTTTCATTACCACTGTATCTTGGTATGGTAATTCATCAATGGCTAACATAGTCACTCCTAGCTTTTTTTGTAAACCATATGTTCTTTAAGACTTCAAGGTCAATCTGAAATGATTTTTTCGTGGAATATGATATTCCCGTACTCACAGCCATATAATTAATGAGAATGCGAGGCTTACAACTTTTTCCTCATAAGATTACCTTGAATATTCTTACAAAAAAGTATCAGGAATACCTCTACTATATAAATTTTAGTGTTTTTAGTTTGACTCTTTCCGGTTCGAAAAATCTTTTATTTAGAGGTCACTGTTTGAAGCTAGAAGTAACATAGATAAAATAATCATTCATTCCTAACCGAATCGAGATTTTCGTAAAGTGTACTTTCGCTACGAATATTCAAGCACAAGGATATCTAAAGGTCAGAAAGTTATGGACATTGTATTTGTATCTTTATCGACCATAAGATGATGTGTAAAAGAATAATACGTTTTGCTAAAAAAATTCAAGATGGTGTTAAAACATTCGGACATACGGTTTCAGTATTCAGTATGACTCTTTAAATGGAATATGTCTTTCATGAAATATTTCTTTGCGATTGGCAACAAATGCAAACCTCTCTAGTAACTTGCTTTATACATATATTGGTACATTGTTTTATATACATATTTTGGAAGCATTCTTTTGGGGAATGAATATTGTATCTGAATATCGAGTATCTTGGACTGAGAACACGCATGATCAGTTATTATCACTCATTTTATATGGCAAAAAGTAACATTCTTTAGAAGTTTTGTTATATGTTCAGTTATGCTTCCTTATTACATATAAAAGTGCTCCTGGTTCTTGGAGCATTCTTTTAAACAATTAAACTTGACGGACTTGAATGACAGAAATAAATTGAGAAGTGTAAGCAGGACAATTAATTACAATTCCGTCGAAATTAGTAGAATCATATTACCTACATTTTAACACGTTAAACGCCATGTCGGTCCCCGGGAGCCGACAGTATCCAGTTAAATGGAATAATACTTTACAATTTCGTTTAATATTAAACAACGTCTTTACACTTTTTGTAATGGATTTTATTGAAAGATTTTAAACAAAAATGGGGATTCCCTTACAATTATTACAAAAAGTTACGGCTTTCTTTGGCACAATTGCTAGCTATTTTTCGCGCTACGTAAATAGAAAGTAAAACAAACAATTAGCTTCGCGTTTAACGTGTTAAACAATGTTCCTACCGGAATAATACAATTGAGTATCAATTACTTGCATTTTACTTGTTTCAATTTCCCGTACATTTGTATTAATAAGATTTAATTGTAAGTAGAGTCAAACGTGTTACCACTTTTATCTAATCCTTTGCGCTGATACTATTTTATCACATTTTTATTGTACACTTTATATTTTCTGTTTTCTTGCTTCTAACCCCTCTCAATTAAATAAGCAACTTCTCTAGGGGCTAAAGGGGGGCCCCAACAATTGACCTTACTTGATGTAATTTTTTTCTTTTTATTATCCACTGAAGCCTGCATAAATAGCTACGCGGGTGTATTGCGCGGCCGCTCGCCAGGCTCCATGTCAGGTACTGGTATATCCTCTATTCTGTCCCTTGCTTTTTCTCGCTCTCATTCTCCATACGCATTCCATTGAAAAATTCTATTGTTGCCACTTTTTTTTATAGCACGGTTTGTTCTTTTACTTTATAGAAGCAAAGAATGAGAGTAACGTCGATTAATAAATTCTTATATGGTTTGGGTATTTTTAAATAGGTACACTTACTTCAATCTGATATTTAATCATAATTCCAATATATTGATAACATCATTAGATACAGCTAGGCAACTACTAGATCGTAACTAAGTAAAGGATATGGTTAATATGCACTTGTGCATGCGGTGTACTAAACACTATTTTCATTTAACATAATATAAATAAAAGTCTGCACATCGAAGTATCCGGTTCAGTCTAATTAATCGAATTGGTAAAGGATTTTCTTTTTCTAAGCATTGAAAATTATTAGAAAATACAATGCATCATGCAAAATTTCAATGCGTCAGCCATGTGGGGATCAAATCAACAGGTAATAGTTTTGTATTGTTCAATATGACAAAATGTAGCGATACAAATGTTTCTGTGGTGTAAAGTATATATTATTTGCAAAACACGATTTTGCGTTCTTCTATTTTTATCGGACCATACCGATTTTTAAGGTTTCGAGGCATTAAATTACTGTACAACTTCTATCTATCACATGATTTGTACGGTAGACAGTCAAGAATTTTTAATTCTTTGTTACTATTTCGATCTTATTTTAGAAATAATTCATAGTAGTAATAGTGAATAAAAGTATTAAATATTGAAAGATGATATAGAGAACGAATAATTTAAAAAAATAAGTCGATATAATTTGATTACGAAACGTATTTTGTAATGATAGTAGACAGCAAACAGGAAATAGTATTTATTCTATCCACATTTATCATAATTGTCTCTTTCAGTCGTAAATACAAATATAAATGTTATAAGATGTTTAAAATAATTTGTTTTTTCTGGTTGACAGAAGCATAAGGAAAATTTACTATAAATTTATTTCAATGTACTTTATTTAACAACGGTACTATTCTTTGTATTTGACATAATTACAGAAATAAGTAATGTGAAAAGTAACGAGTTAATTGGAATGTTTAAGAAACTAAATGATACCTTCGGTATCTGGATTATTTTGAGTTACACAAGATTTGTGATCTGCTTATTTGCACTTATATGATACACGTAAAATATAATCAAAAGATTTTTTTTTACTATTAACAGCAATTAACAAGTATACCCATTATGTTGTAAGAGAATAAAGAAACAATGATAATTGAAATATTTTTCTATTACATTTAATTTTGATGTAAATGTAAATAGTAATGTAATAATTGTTAAGTGCACTTCTAAATGAAAAATATATCATGTATCATTGAATTTCGTTTTCACACATCTTTATCGTTACATCCGCTTAAAATAGTGGTTCGTACAAATGATTATAACTGAAATGAATGAATGGATTTATAGAGTCAGAGAAGTATCATGAGATGATAGCAGCGACCGAGAGTCCGCCAAGATATTCGGATCCGTTTCGTTTGAAAGACGACGCTGAATTCCCACCTGTTACGCAAAGGACGGATTGAGTGTAATTAATTCAGGCATATCAATAATTTCCTGCGAAGATGAATTGTATCCAACAGTGATCGAAATTGAAAGGACACTGAGTACAGGTCAAATTGAAACTATAATCATAGATAAGATTACAAATTCAAAAAAGCAACAAATTGTCTTCTTTTTTGTTTTAATTAGAATGGTATAAAGAAGTCATAAACAACTTGTGTAAATTGCATAAACGCTAAACCTGTCGTATATATATACATATATGTTCATGTCATATCGAAAACTTCAAAAAGGGTTTATTACAATATTTTTGCTCACATTATAATTTTCCCAAGTCAGTATTTTACAATAGAACCTGCATACAGTTGATTTTTTAGAACGCGTAGTAATTTAAACGATAATTACAGTTGCTGCAGTGCTTGAAAGAAAGAACATTGATAAATCTCAAGCTATAAATTGCTTGAAGATATTTAGTAACAAGAAAAGAAAAAAAATACGTTTAACATGAACTTGCGTGAAACAGTATGTAGACATTTAAGTATTTTTACTGTGACTTACTAAATCATAACGGTTATAGTAAAATACTACATACATTAGGCACGTAATTAAAGAATATGTTGTTTGCGGTGCATGATATCTTTTATTAAATATCTTGTACCCTTTCTTTATTCTGTGTTCAGTGACTACTAAAACTTTTTATTCTCTTAAGAAAATGTGTAAAAACAGATTTAAAAAAGTATAAATCAACTTTTTGCGAAGAGTATGTAATAGTTACAGGATTTTAAAAGAATTTTCCACTGCAATATTTGCCAAAACCAGAAATATTCTGAAATATGTCGGTAACGATTTTCATGCATTCTCTACACATGAAATAATAGTTTAAATATGAAAAACAAATTTATATAATTACGTTAAAAATAAAATGAATTTCTCTGTATTTTTATTTCTATTGTGTTCAAAGAGTTATTTTGAACATGTAACATGTAACAATATATCTGGTAGTACTTTTAAAAGATAGTACGGTTAAAGATCATTTATTAAAGCAAAAAGTATTAAAAAAAATGTTTCTATTTTCCAATTATTATACTTTATTCAATTTATAATGCGAAATATGTAATGGTGTACTTGTTATATTATATATAGCAACAGGCTATTTATATATAGTGCGTTTTTTAATACTTTCGTCTATTAATAGTTGAGTGTGTACCGTGATTGCTCATGTTTTTTTTTAGACAAGGGCCATTTGATTCTAAATACAAAATTGATGGTTAATTCAGTTATTAATTTGATAATTGACTAAGACAACCTTATATGTAAATTTGTTTTATATTACTTAATTTTTCTATATCTATACATATATAGTATGTATCAACTTTAAAATTTATACGAGGCGTTCAATGAAATTTTGCTACATATTTAATTAGAAAAGCATCTTGAATAAAAAACTGTTATATACACTATATGTCTATTATTACTCATCAAAGTAGTTAAAAAAAAGTGCAGACAAGTTCTTATTTTTATCGTTCACCTTTTACGAAGTGAAGGTGTGCTTTCCATTTGTTAACAATTGCATTTGACGTTGTAAAGTACCATTTTTTTTTTTTTTTATGAAATTTGATGTATGCTGTAATGTGTGTTATAGGGTAACAAAAAATACTTGAAACAAGAAACTGAAGAAAATCTCTTATTGCATGCATACCATCCGGCAATATTTTAAATTTATCATAATGTTTTAATGAAAAGAAGTAGGCTTATGATGTATATTATGTTTTCTTTTTTATTCGCAATCAGAATGGTACGTCAAATATATGGGCAAAATATGTTGAATATTTTATAGGACACCCAATATATAATACAAAATAATGGTATTTCTTGGAGTATATAAAAAACATTGCAACGAATTGTTTTGCTACATTTTAGTTCTTACTTTTTGCTTTTGCTGTATATTCAATTATATTTATCTGTACTTTCCTGGCTCTCTATATTTGTCCTGAAATTTCTATTCGTGTTTATTTTTGAATATTAAAAGGGAAATAACAGAAAGATTTCGGAATAATTATATAATAATAATGCTAAATAGAACAGAAGATCGATGCGTTGTCTGTAGCACCGTTGCATACATGTTCGTGTATTATTTATGCTCATTCTGTTTAGTATTTCAATTAAAACATTCGTATGTAATTGAATATAAAACTTGTGCTCACGTTTGTCGTACAGACATACATTCTAGTATAAAAATAATATTATTATAGATTTTTTAAACTTTGTACGCCTTGTTTGTTTGTACTGTTGAACATATGCAATCATACTTTTTCCCCCTTTGTCGGAATTCATATTTTTACAGCTACGGACAACGCGTATTTTTCATATATCAATTAAAATAATAAAGGTATATCGATAAAAATGTAATAATCAAGGGAAACAATAAAATACGCGAATACTGTAGATGGATAATGTCTTTCGGTGCTTTTGTATGAATTTAACGTCTTCTTTAGTGAATAATTTTAATGATATCAAAATAAATAATGCAGTACTATCTAGATAAGTGATATCGGAATGATTTCTGATAGACAAGGGTGATAGAAATCTAAGAATGAATCAGTAATTCGTCAGCTATTGCAAGTGATTAGATGAATAGCTGATAATTAATTCCAGTCCAAACATATTTTTGTTCAATCTGTCTGTTTGTTTAAAATCAACGAATTTTTGTTTAATCTGACAATAACCTTTATTTATAGAAGAAAGGGATAGAATCTGATTTTCACTTTCTTTTTTAACGATGTTTTTAATTACTGTATATTACTTGACACAGCTTAATGTCATTATTGAATAAAACTTTAAAGGTATAAAATATGCAACGAAAGTATAGGTGTCAAATGAGGTCGCATTTTCAGGCATTTTATTGAGAGAACCTCAATCATAAATTAATATTTCAATACTCCTGCTGAAATTTCACCTAGTGAAAAGTGCGATCACTTATTTGGAGAGTACTGTGCTATTAAAAACAATGTACATATGCATATATACGTTCTTGAGTATTGACATTGAATATATAACTTCTTACACATATGTGTATGTATGATATTGAATTAACGAAAGGGACTTAGTTTTGAGTTAAGAAAGTATTTCGAATTTTTCCAAAATATCTGTGCGCAAGAAAAATGATATCGATAGTAGCAATAAATTTTTTTACAATAGATTATTATAATATCCTTTATTCATTTTACAGTATATGTAATTAAACTTTTACGTTTAGAAAAAATGCGTCGTTATAATTTCGTTAAAAGAACGAAGTCAGTTTGTAAAATTTTACAATAGTATAGTACGTAGATGTACTTGTGACGTAGGTAATGAAAATAAAGTGTGAAATGAAATAAAAACAAAAAAAAGAAGGACCTTACTTGTATCAATTTAAATTGCTAAACGTCTAATGTAATGTCAGGGTATAATGCCATCTAATTTAAAAAAATTGTACGCATTGATTTATTTTTCTGTTTCCAATATACCTATGTAAATACTTTAATAAACGTTCATAAGAAAATGTATAGTTGAAATTTTTAATTGTTTATAGGAATATACTGTATAACTTGTACCAAAATTTGTAACTGCTGTATAAATAAACCAAAATTAAATAACTTTACTTATGGATAACATCACTTTGCCATTACAGATACACACTTTAATAAGCAACAATGTATTTATTTAAATAAAATCATGAGCGAATTCTACCGGGAAATGTAAATCGTTTGATCAAAAAGTCCATTTTTTTAACCCTGCGTGAAATACGATGAAAATGAATAATTTTAGTATTGTATTTTATTCTAAAAATGAAAGGTTTCAAATGATTCTTTGGTAATTTGTAAGTAAATTTACTACTACAAGCAGGCTGCAAATTCACCAATACACATCACCAGTTCCAACAATTTCACTGACATTGCATAAACTCTCACATTACTGTAATCTCAGAGTGTGAACAATGAAATGTAATTAAGTACAGTGGACAACGTAGCAAAAGAGTCTATCTCTGACTGAAGTTGAAAAAAATTTATAACACTGTTACAGAATCAGAATTACATGTTTATGTAAATAACTCAAATATAAAATTACATAGAAAAACTTATAAACAGAAAATTCGTATAATTTTATGCAATGTATATACAAAATAACGTATTATATTAGGGCAGCTTATACAGACACATAATTGTTGTCGAATTATAATAATACTGTATTGAAACAATGACTACTTACTTTCAAACTTTACTCGTATATCTTCCCTATACGTATAAAATGAAATTAAACAGATTTATATAATTTTTCGCACCGCAAATACAATTGTTGTATATTTTTCTTTTCCTGTTCAATTTTAATATAAAAGAACGTCTTAATTAAGCCGCTATACTTTTAGTTTACCGTAATACAAAATTTACCCTAATTACATACGTAATATTGCATATACTTACACAGAACATCGGTATTGAATTATATTTGTGTATTTTTGTATTATCAATGTTTTAGAATTACTTCTCCTGTAAAATTTGTGTATATAAACACAAAAGTATTTTCTGTAGACAGGCCCTTTTGTCGCATGATCACTGTAATGAGTTACACTGACACGAAGACTTAGCTGTAAAGATCATCATCTCCATCATCCTGGAAGGGTTGATCACCTTGCGTTGTGTCTTGAGTACCACTCGTTCCGCTCTGCGGAAATCTACAAAGAATTCAAATTCTTCGTATATACATGTTCGCTTAATTACGGTTGCAAGATATAGGCATTCGTTCGCCTGTATAATACTGGTTTATATTTAAAAATATTATACGTCATAAGGTATTAACCCTTCATACTCGAACGACAGCCGAGAAGTGACAACAGTAGTCTATGTGTAATTCGTAGTTCTGAGTGGTCTTTAACATATTGAATTTTCGATGTACTTTGTTGTCTGGATTGTCTCGCAGTCAGTGTGTTAATATTATTATTTTAAATTAAGTCTATCTTGAGGTACCACTTTCTTATACCAGAAAAAGGGTCCTCGTGTGCAAAAGGTTAAAAGTAATCCAATTCTTTTTTTTTACCTGAAATTGCTTCCAAATCCACGAGACTGCTGAAGTGTCTGTGCGAACATTTCATACTTCCGAATATCATTATCAGACACTGAACGTCGCGCAAATCTCATTGCTTCTTCGAAATGAGCTCTAGTTATTTCTGGGACAGGATCATCTTCATCCATCTTCGATAAAATAGTAAAGAATTAAATGCAAATATAATTGAATTATTAAGTACACGTATGAAGATTTTCTTTATCAATTTTGTTCTATAACAATGCTAAGAAAGCTGTTCTTGAATTTTTCATGGGTGTCTCAAATTCATTAAATACAACACTTTATCTGTTTCCACGTTGCAAACAGGTAAAGGCGAATGTAGACATTCGCTTTGGATGTCCTGGTTGGTTCATCCACAATGAAAGGTATAAAGATTGTTTTCATCTGTATTTCATCCAAAGTGAACATCCATAGTGACTAGTGAACGAAGTAGGATCGGGTTCTACTTTGGATGAATTCACAACCGCAGTGAAACGGAAGTGAGAAGTCTAAACGTGCCTAAACAAAACCCTCATTTTTTGATTTTGTACAGTTCGACCAATTTTCATGGTCTTGTCGGTACAAAATAATCAATAAAATTTAGTTTTTAACTACATTTATAAATAAATTATTGAGAATATTGGGCAAAATTGGAGATGCTTATTTGAAATTATAGAATTTAATACAATTATAACTATAGTCCGGAAGTCCTTGCGGTTGTTTTGTCTATTTTCCGGGAAAGTTGAATATTGGTAAAAAGGACAAAGTGTTTCAAAGAGTAACGGTGGCCAGATGCCTTTATGATTGGAGGTCCGAGGTAACTAACTGGGTATGGTCTCCAGATATGTTAAAATAGAAAATTAGAGGCAACTACCACAAACACTGAACTGAAATTACTTCGTCATATTTCCGAAATGAATTATTTCAAGAAAGCGTGCTTTTACGTTCTCAATTAACACTAAACCTACCGACACTTCTTGTATACCTATTTCTACCGTGCCCGGTCAAAAAGACCGGTACTTGATAAAAAAGTTACTGTTTTTATAATTAAACGTAGATAATAGTCAATTTGTTACTAAATCAAGTAATAAATGAACAACTTTCATAAAATGACGACATAAACGTCAACGTTTAAATCTATTCCCGGTCAACAAGACCGGTCGCGGTAGATAGGGCAGACTACATATTTTTCTCAGACACAAAAAAATAAAACGAGAAGTAAATACTGAAAAATACATTGTATGGATATTTTAAGAAAAGTTATTAAGTTTGATAGCGATGTGATAACGTTTAAATATGTAAAAGTTGTACCAAAGTTTGAAAACTTTGTCGGTAGGTTTAGTGTTAAAGAGAGTGAGACAATATTTATGCACACGTGGACGTGCACGAAGATTTGTAGCAGGTATCCTCGACGGTTAATTATGCCGCTTACAATCTGTCTTTCCAAAACCTTAAGTGTATGATCCGGCCATTGAGAGCAAAAAAGAAAAGTGAATTTTGAAAGTCTAGTGTTTGGAAATATTAATTGCTACAACACCACTACTGCAAAAACGTCTTGACTCAAAACTTCTGACTAACCATCTTTTCTAAATATTTGACGGCATTTGTTCTGCTAAAGTTATCAATTGAGTCTCCACACTCATTACTTTACTTGCCGACATTTTCAAAGTACTGAAATGAATTCAATCATTGAACAAGTATAAATGCTCCGACTTTCATCTTTCACATTCGCCGTGGATGATTCACCGCGATGAACATCCAAAGTGAAAAAGTGTAAATTCGCCTTTAGGGACAATAATTCAATGCAGTGGTTTGAAATCTAATGAACACTTTTTATTCGCAATTAGAGACTGGTCCAAGACTTCAAAACAGTGCGTTGTATTTGTCTGTTCTGCCCTTTGATTATTTCTTAATGTCCAGATATTCTCTATATTTTGGAAGCAAACAAAAAATGCAGATATATGCAGGGCGAATCAGAAAACGCGATTCGTTCAGATTATTCTGTCGTTAGTGGAGCCATCGAACATATTTTTATTTGGTATAACATCTTTTAATTCGATTTTTAAGATGATTATAATAACTTTTTTTTTTGTCGAAAATTAAAGGTGACTTTGATAACTTAAAAAAAAAGATTTACAATTTACTATAATCATTTTCTAGCACTCATTAAATCATGTTATATCAGATAAGTAAATTTGCGATAAACCCACTAATAGAATTATCTAATTGTAAGCGGATCACATTTTATGGTTCACCCTATACAACATCCCAAGACGAAGTTTTCATAAACATTCATTTGTTTATCGGTTGTCATAATATAGCATCACTGCTGCTCGCGATGGCCTGCTCTTACGTTTCGATTGCAGAATCAGCAGACGCAATGAATATTTGCATGTTTCATGCTTGAAAATTACATACTAGTGGCAAAGTTTTCAAGACACGTTTACTATTCACATTACTGATTAATACTAAACGGTACATTATTCTTGAACATTTTATACTACAAGTAAGATAGTACATTGTTCCTTATCACGAAAGATGGTATTCTGTTGTTCCATCGAAACGAAGAAATAACTTCTAATTTGCTTGCGCATAAGCACTGGCACTTAATACTCCAAAGTACTTTAACCATTTCACACGTTTTTGGGGAAAGCACACGGAATACGAGATGGAAAATACCGAAATAAAGTTAATTACTATCAGTCTCTATAATGTTAATGATTCGTTTACAAGCCATTCAACACCTGTACAACTAAGGAAGTAGTTCCATACACTTGTCTCATTCTGTACACTGTACGATGCAACTTCGCACGCAGTGTGCACGAATTTAGTTTCCTCTCTTTTCGTTTTACCCTCAAATTTTTCAATTAACGTTTTGCATATATACATAATAAAGATAAGCAAAAGCATAACAGATGTTTGCATCTGCATATTTGTACTGAACTTGACCTGCGATAACTTGGTCGTATCCTACTTAGCACGTTCTAGTTTGGCCATATGCGTGAAAGGGTTAAAGTTAGGTGTCCCTATATTTCACGTTTCTTTTAAATACACATGCACACGCGTCGTAAACGAATCCGAATTTCAATTTGTGTCATTTTTACTGTACGGTGCACGTGTATATTCGTGAAACATAGAGAAGCAGTTTGGCAACTTTCAAAAACAAACAAATTTCGGTTTGGTCGAGGATCGCACAATACCGTACAAGTGTATTAAGAACACGAATTTTTCATTCCTTAATACACATTGCGCATGTCTCATGTACGCGTGTATTAAGTTATAACCCATAAAACGTTGCATATTGTTAACTGTACTTACATCCATAGATGATGCCGATGGATTGTTAGCACGTTCTTTCTCTCGTCGAATCTCGCTTTCGATGCTTTGTCTAATAGCGAGTTTGCATGCACGTTGGCAAATTTCTGTTATATCAGCGCCCGAGAAACCATGCGTTACTTTAGCTATGTAGGTTAGCTCTACATCCTGTAAAATATACATTGACAACATACGTAGGTACATGTTACGATAAAATGTATAAAACCTTTAGAACATACAGGAAGGGTCATCTAAGATTAGGGTTTACGTTTTTTAATTGCTTTTAATCACTTTTGATTAACGTTGCAGTTTAAGCAAAGTATTCTCGGCACGCACACGGGCGTGCAAGCACCTTTTATGATTAGCTATCGAATATAACTTGCTAACGATAAAAAATAATCGTAGTTATAATAAAAAATTAAATCAGGAATTACATTATGAAGAATATTGACGACGTAAGCGAATTGTACAAAAGACAAAAAAGTATTAATTAAACAGGAATGAATTTTCATCAAACAATGATACTACTTATATCGTTACATATATCATTACTTATATCATTACTTGTAATATTTATATATTTAGGGTTGTAGTATATAATAGTACTGAATATTTGTTCTACTACATTGATTGTACTCAATTTGTAAAAGTGCGTGAAAACAAATTATAACGGGCGCGACTTGCATTAGGTTCGATTGCTAACTGAGAACTGACTAACTTTTCTCGAAAAATTAATTCACTGATGAGAAAATGTGACATGTACACAGTGCACATATTTGAAAAATACCAATAAAGTATAATCGGTCACGAAGTGCATAAGCAATATTAGAGAAACTAGAGAAAGTGAAAGAATAAAATTGATTCCCGTAATCGAGGTCCTACTGTTTTATATAAATTACCGAGAGCGTATGAACATTAGAGGTATCTGATTTTCTTTACCTTTGCTACGGGCGATTTTCGAAGATTGGCTCTGAAAATTGCTTCTCGAGACTTCTCATCCGGCAGTGGTATGTAAATCAGCTGATCTAATCTACCAGGGCGAAGAATTGCGGGATCAATGATATCAGGACGATTAGTTGCGCCTATGATAAAGACGTTCTTTTTGGCACCCATTCCATCCATTTCCGTCAGAATTTGATTAATCACGCGATCCGCTGCACCGCCAGCATCGCCTATGTTGCCTCCACGAGATTTGGCAATGGAATCCAGTTCATCGAAGAATAATACACAAGGAGCTGCTGCTCTTGCCTACAAATCCAAGGACGGTAGGTGAAGGAATCCTTTTCACATTTCATAAACTAAAATTATTACTTACTTTGTCGAAAACGTCTCTGACGTTAGCTTCGGATTCACCAAACCACATCGTTAATAATTCTGGTCCCTTTACAGAAATGAAATTTGCTTGGCACTCGTTAGCTATGGCTTTAGCCAACAAGGTTTTACCACAACCCGGTGGCCCATAGAATAGTACACCTCTTGATGGTTGCATACCGAATTTTAAGAACTTATCGGGATGCTCAACTGGATACTGTTACATCAAGGTAAACAGTGATCAATGTTAAGGTAATAATTTAATCGCATAACTGAAATATTTGAAACTAGAATCATTTTCTTACCTGCACCAGCTCCTGCAATTCCATTTTAACGTTTTGTAAACCACCGACATCGTCCCATGTAACAGTTGGAACTTCCACAATTGTTTCTCGTAAAGCACTTGGACTACTCTTAGTCATGGCATACTGAATCACAAATGGTAGTGTTATTTACAGCGCCCAACATAAATCGAAAACTTCAAACAAAGTTCAGTGCACGTAAATGTATATTTACTTTGAAATTATCCATAGTGACGGCAAGCGATGATAAAACTTCGGCATCTATGTGTTCTTCTTCTAAATCAATGAGATCCATTTTTTCACGGATTTGTTGTAGAGCTGCTTCCGAGCACAGTGAAGCCAAATCGGCTCCTACATGACCGTGTGTTTCAGCTGCGATCTGGGTAATTACATCGACTCAGTAAGTATTAATCATATCGGTTACCACTTAATAACTGTAACGATAATAACTTGTACAAACCTCCTCCAATTCAACGTCATCGGCAAGTTTCATATTTTTCGTATGAATTCTTAAAATTTCTAAACGACCAGTAGCATCCGGTATTCCGATATCAATTTCTTTATCGAAACGACCAAAGCGACGCAAAGCTGGGTCGATGCTGTTAGGTCGATTAGTGGCAGCCATTACGATAACATGGGAGCTTTGTTTCATACCATCCATTAAAGTTAATAGCTGAGAAACTATACGTCGCTCAACTTCTCCGTGAGTCTATAATTAAATATACAGCATTAATTACATAAATAATTTGTAAACGGATAAAGTAAAATGTCTGATGAGAACCTTTTCTCTTTTCGGAGCGATAGCATCAAGTTCGTCGATAAAAATTATAGCTGGCGAGTTTTTCTCAGCTTCCTCGAATGCTTTTCTTAAATTGCTTTCCGACTCTCCAGCAAGTTTGCTCATAATTTCAGGACCTTTAAACACAATCAATTAAGTAATATTTCAAGATAAAATGGCAGTCTAAAATTGTCGTACCATTAATAAGAAAGAAGAATGCTCCTGTTTCATTTGCAACGGCACGAGCAATAAGAGTTTTTCCTGTGCCCGGTGGACCATATAAAAGAATACCACGTGGTGGTTTAACTCCAATAGCTTTAAATAAGGATGGATGTCTTAAAGGTAATTCTACCATTTCCTTAATTTGAGCTAACTGTTTACGGACACCACCAATATCGTCATAACCTACAGCATTCAATGCTTCCTCCTCCTCCTACAAATTTGTTGCAATATTTGTATTGCAATGCGTACAAATAGAAGATCGCTTGTAAAATTATACTGACCTCCCTCTTAATTGGATCACCTTCATAGTGAATAATTGTATCAGGAGCTACAATACAGAATGGTCCAGGGTCTGTTTCTACAACTTTAAATTCTACGATCCGCATACCACCACGTACAATAAAATTATCATCTTTGTGAACTGGACGGTACGCCTCTAGGAAGTATGGTTTCAAATATACTTCAAATAAGTTTCTATAACAAAAATAAATATTGTATTAATAACAAATTATGATAAATAATAGAAATTTTACAGCAATGAACTACCCTTTTTTACTATTGTACGCAACAAGAAGCGGACAGGGAGAAGTATATCTAATATCTGGGCATGAAAATCTAGTACATATAATAAGTTGCTTTCAAACAAATGATATCAGAATCTTTAATTAAATATTTTGTACAATTTTTCCAGATAATACAGAAGAAAAAAAACACAACTGCTAATTAAATTCCAAGAAACATATAAAGAAAATTCATTTTTTTTTTGTATACTATGTTACATTAATATTGTGTAAAAACAAAGTTGAGTGCAGAGTAAATATTTTACCAATTACAGAAATTATTTGATTTCTTTGCACATCTATTTCAATAAAAATGTCCTACCCTTCAATTCAGTTACAATTTATATTACCAATTAAAAATATTACAAAATTTTATTTATTACGTCATATCGACGTAGTAAATATTTATTTTTGCATAACACTTCAAATAACTAATAATTAATTTCAACTTTTAGACAACTTGAACAGTCTACCTTTGTAAGAAAGATGCAGACAAAATTTGTAACACAAGAAACTTATGAGCCCCTCGCGTATAATTTGTAAAGTAACTAATATAATAACTAATATAAATAACTAATATAATTCGACTGGATAAAGATCTCCGAATTAGATGAAGAAATAGTTATAGGGAAATACCTAAGATGTGTAATAGTTTGTAAGTATTTGTAACATTCCAAAAGTTTTCTTGTAAGGTGGGAAAAGAAAATTAAATTAGTATTATTAGTGTAAAATGTTTCAATATGTATTTTTGATATTAAATAATAATTCTCTCACTATAATGTATATTTGTTGCTGACCAATTTATATAAAGCATGATTACTTTATGAGATCTAAAGTATGCTAAAGATATATACACATATCCATAATATTTGTTATAGGACATCAAATATTACTAATAACTGTAAAATCATTTATGTTTACCAGTTATCTGAAGCAAGGGATAGGAAAGTCAATGCACGAATAAACATTAAAACTACTGCAAAACCAGCTAGGAAAGTAAAAGCAGAAAATAATGAAGATTGAAGTATGATCTAAAATAAAAAAACGGCTTCGAAGCATAGGAAATAAATACATAATAATAGATTGATAAAAGTTGTTGATTTACCCTGTGAGGCCAGTTACTGTATCATCCATTGGTAGAACATGAATGCGCTTTCCATATTTAACTTCAGGACACGCTTGTACAGAGACAACATCGCTCAAGCGTACACGCAGATTATTTCTTATAACACGGTTCATGCGAATTTTTTCATCAGGGCAAGTGTCATCGGAAAGAACAATGCACACAGCTTCCTTGCGTCTTTTCCCTTTTAGCAAAACTGTGTCTCCCCTAAAGAGTTGCAATTCATCCATCTTTGCAGGCGAAAGAGCCACAACAGAGTTGTCATCTGCGATAGCTTCATCCACTAATAATCTATTTGGCTTGTCCTTCTTACGAAGGATCGCTGTTGCCAAATCTTCGCTGTTAGGTCAACAAAGTGTTTAATTAATTTAGATAGAATAATGATAGCAAATAATTAACATTTTGAGTGCCATGTGAACTACTGCTGGTCCACAATTTTCTATTCACATTGCTTTAACCCTCTGGTTTCTACCATTGGCCATTGTCAACAGAGAACTAATGACTTTTTCGTGAGCTCTGCCCATTTATAATTTATAGAAAAGGAGAGTACTATAATGTCTGTCCAACAAGACAGAGAGTAGACAAGACCAGAGAGTAGACAAGGGAGGACAGGACCAGGCTGAATCACAGATTTCAGATACTTGTGAATTAGAAAATTCTGATTCAGTTTGTAACACTCATACTATAGAAGGAACCATAGAATAACGGTATAACTTCGTCCCTGAACATCGACAAGTGGCAGTCAAAACTATCTATCATGTGGAAGTTTTGTTTGTGTCTACTGCTTCATCTCTCTGCTCTGACTAGTGTCCAAGACATCGTACTCGACACATAAACTAGGAAGCAGACAAAACTTCTATTTTGATTTCAATGGTCCTTAACCAGAGAGCTAAGCATTTCATTGTAAAAAGAAACATCGTCATGAAATATCTTAATATTTTTGTGATCTTCCAAGTATTATGGTAACGTTTATATATAAATATTATTACACATATCTTGCAAACATATACAATGAATGGAGAAGCGTGGATCAACCATAGCACATAGAACGTTAATAAGAACTTATGCAAATTTAGCTCCGATATATAAAATGCCTTAAAAGAATTAATAAAAGCCAATAAAAATTTATATATCAAATCTTGTAGTATTACATCTATTCTTTATTGTTTGTATTATATTGGTAGCCATATTGGTTACACTTAGCATAATGATTTTAGTACTTCATTTGTTTTAGCTGCAAAGGTTGCTACTCTTCCATTAAAACTTTTTTTAAGACATGTATTATAAAGTGGTTAATAATTGTGATTACATGAAATTACATATTTAGTATCCAATAATATATACATTTTTTAAAGACAAATCTAACAAATATTAATCAGTTAAGATTTGCAGTTTGGATCCAATTATTTTAAAGTATTACAGTTTTTAATATCAGCATAAATTATACAAATTTCGTTGGAATTAATCATTTCTATTAACTTACAGTTATTAAAAATATGATGTGAAATAAACATAAAAGTAATTTTTTTCGATTTATATTTGCTCCACATGTATAAATATTTGCTAATTACAATAATACTTTGGTCACGAAAAAATAATTTTAACCATTGACAATGATCTATATTTGAGAACCAATGAAAAAATTGTTTATCCTTATTCCTTCAAAAGTAACAATTCTGATAGGAAATAAATATCTGTTAAATCCGCATAAAATGGTATTTTTTATTGTTCAACTATACTCCGGATGTACAGATATATTGATATCTATAGCAATTATCAATTAAAACAAATTGGTGTAATTAATATTTAAAAACAAATGGACTATTTCCATGCACGGTTAAACTTTCGAAATATCGTAAAATATAGATGATATTGTTCAATTTTCATTTCATCCATCATTTTTATACAAGGATGACAAATGCTTAACGAAAAAGAAATTGCAATGTCAGTAAAATTCCTTTGTCACGTTCGGTGAAGTATTCAGCCATGGACAATCGGCATACGAAAATGTTAGGAGCTATTTGCGCCACCGTAAATTATTAGCAGGAGGAAATACCAATTTATTAGGTATTATTGATTTTTACAATATTCAATTTGTTAAATGTTATTTATTTTCCTAAGAATCTATAAAAAGACGCGTTGCGTCGACATGATGACAACGTAAAATTGGAAGCCAGCATGGATGCAATTTTTATTTGCACATGTCGCGTACAGATCTTCGATGTATCGGAACGAAATTATTCTACATATTATTTGGTCGAATGTTTTCTTTGTTAAATGCAACTTACCTTTTTGGTTCACTCATTATTCACTTGATTTTAACGCAAAAGAAAATGCACACGTAACGATCAGAACTCAGTATCGCAACACGTACAAGTCAGCAACACTTACGGCCGATCCAATGAACATTCCTCATTTGAACTTCCATGGCTTGCATTGGACTCCCCCTTTGCCAATGAAAATCTAAAGGCGTATATACAATGAATGTACAAAATTTATATATTTCTTTTTATACATATATTCAAAGTATTAAAAAGTTCGACTCTTTAAAATTGCGAACGATATTAATTAACTATTTTATAAATCCTACTTGTTTAAGCAAATATATTCTTATTGCACAGATTTGAAAGAAACTAAATCAGCAATATAATATACTTTATCAATCATATTTAACTAAAGTATTGGCAGAATATTAACGTTTTTCGGTGCAGAAATTAATGAAATTTAACGCATGTCTCTACGAGGCAATATAAATAATTTGTAATCTATCAAAATTTTGAGTAGAACATACCTATATGTATGTGTACGATTATTCCTAGATATTTATTTAACCAGATCGATATTACGCTATTAAATGTAATAGAATATCTGTAAAAACTGTAGATATTCATGAAAAAAAGAAACGTCTCTTTTATTTACATCCAAATTTTGTGTCACATGTATTAGATGATCTAGTAGCATTTAATTTTGAAAGTGTGTTGAGTTTTACATAGCTTACGTCACGGCATTCTTAAAGTTAGAATACGATAAATATACGTACTTGTCAAATCGGTCTATGATGGTTGGAATTAAAGGTTATTTTACATATCTTTAATTACGTAAATGCAAAAGCTCTTTTCGTACAATAAAGAAACAAATAGTTCTGTCGATGGAAGTTTAATGAACAAATCTATATTAAAGAATGATACGATGAAACATAACCTTACTATTCTTATTGTCATTACTGTCAAATTTATGTATATGAGCGGCACATGTTTGTACATTAATTTAAATTGCACATACGAATATTCTAATTAATTGTAATTTGACTTAGACTCGCTGTAGGTGTTCTTAATAATTCTTCTTATGTCGATTGTATCCTGGCGCTATAAATATTTCTATATGGCCAGATATTTTACGAAGTAATATTCGTAATCTTATGTTAAACGTTTACTACAGTGTCGTAAAAGTAATAAGAACATGAATCTTTAAGGATATAAAATGTGTTGCATCGGATATATATTTAAAATATGGAAATATAACTATGCTTTCAGAAACATTATTTATATTCTTACTTTTTTATATAACGTATCTCTTATTATTCCCATTTAGGCTTCGTATATATTTTGTATGTGTTGCTGTTTAATGGAAACAATAAATATATATTGTTTTGTGTTTGTAAATATTTTGTTTCTAATATTGTAATAGAAATTTATATAATATATAAGCATTTTCAATTATTCAGGTTTATATTAATCATTTATAAATGTATAATTTATTAGGCTTTGTAATTTTCTTACCGATATATTATTATTTGTAAATTGTTTTTGTTTCTGTTTCATGCTAATAATGGACTTCATGTGCGAACAGCGTAAGTAAACAAATACTTTGAAATCAGTTTTTAACACCTTGGCGACCGCTATAATTTAATGAAAAACCTACTCTGATACTTCATAAAGGGTAGAGATGCAAGTAAATATTTGCACAGATTTTGATTTTAAGTATGGAAGCGGTCGTCTAACAGGTAAAGATCTTTTGTCCGATAATAATAGAAAACACAACATTTTTTTGTAGATTAATAGTTTTGGCATTTGCTGGTTCTATTGGCATGACATTTGTCATACTTGGTTGTGCTTTGCCTGTATATAAGTAAGTGTTTATTGATATCTAATTGTTTGGTTTCTATTATAAGCTACCAAAACATTAGATGCGAGGGCATATTAAATTATAATAACGTGTATACATATTTTTATAATGTATTTATCTTTAGAGTATGGTGGCCATTTTTTGTTGTCTTATTCTATATATTGGCACCAGTTCCAACGATAATTGCACGTCGATATACAGATGACTCTGGGAATAATCCGAATCGATGTTTGGAATTGGCAATCTTCATGACTATGGGCTTTGTTGTATCGTCTTTCGCTCTTCCTATTATCTTAGCCAGATCACCAGCTAATGATCCAGTGGTACAATTAAATTATGCATACTTTTCTATTCGATTATTCAAATGTATCTCTAAGTAAACATAAATATGAGATGAACAAGAATAATTATTAATTTAATCCCTTGTACATTTACAGATACAATGGGGTGCTTGTTACTTGACTTTGGCAGGTAATATTATTATGTATCTAACCCTAGTCGGATTTTTCGTAACGTTTGATCAAGAAGATTATGATTATGCCACATGGTAAAGCTTGACATCTGATTGTACTTATTTATTAATTTTACATGGTAATATTTTAAAATATATATTATTGTTTCTGATTCATTCCCCGTGCTTTATATATATATAATGCTTCAATACTTCCAGGTTTTTGCAAAATGAAAGGAAGAATGTAAATCATATACTGCACTGACTGATAATTGTGTGTTGATTCTAAGTCATCGCAAAATTTATAGTATACAATTTATAACTCATAAAATTACTATAAATCATTCGTACGGTTTATATTAATACTATACAAAACAAATAGTATTATCATAATTGATATTAACATCATCGATTTATTTTGCTATTATTATTCAGCAACTAAAATTTCCAACAGCAGAAAGTGAAAAGTTTGACAAACTTCCGTCGATAAAATTAGAAGCGCAAGTATTGCTGAAACATGTAAAACTTAAAACATTTATATTTATTGAACATAAGTTCTTCATAGCAATATTAATAAAGTTACAGTTTTTTTTTATATTACGTGATACTTTCATTATTTTTGCCACTTAATGCTTATAAATTAAAAGTTGTAACTTAGTTTGCTGCATAATAGTTTATAAACGTTTTATATACAATTAATATCTTAGTACCTATGAACAAAATAAATCCAATTTTTGATATACGATATTTTTTAAAGTTACATTGAACAAAGTACGAATCATAACAGCACCTTCCTATTACAGCATGCAGGGAAAGCAATAATGTACAATTTCTTTTAGTTACAATTGAATACTAATCAATATTATAATACACATGAAGAGTTCAATAAATCTATGGACTTTTTATGGAGCGTATTTTCAAAATGTTAAAGGAGACAATTGCAACCATCTATTTCTTACATATCTATTTCTTACTTTAATTTACATTGCGTATTTGTATAAAGTATAATAACTAAAAATTTAATAAACTAGAAGTGCAATTTTTATTTTTAAATAAACGCAACAGATATCTTCAATTATAACAAATAGTGAAATAATTATATTCATCGTTTTATAATTATGTTTTGTTCCATGTATGTCGTACAAATGTTATCAATATTAACAGTTATTGTAATAACACAGAAATGTTGTCATTTATTAATTACTACTTTTGAACTTTCTTGTTATAGTTACCTCAAGTTTCTATTTTGATATCCGATGTAAGAAGTTGTAAAAGTTACTTAAACAGTATGCGGACATTAATTTTATAAAATTTCATGGTTATTAGAGTTATTTACTATAAATCAGTTTTTGATATAAATAATGCACGGAGAATGAATACAAACTGAATAAAAAATTCCAACGAGAAGAAACTCGAAAAGCTTCATAGCTTTATAAAGAAAATATTGTTACTAACTAACAATTGTATTATAAATATTTTATACTTAAAATAATTATAGTTAGAATAATTATATATTGAAACTTTTGATTATTATCAGCACTGGATATAGTACTACTATATATATAAAGCCCAGCTTTATAAATTTATTAAGTTTATGTCTGGATAATAAAAATAATAAGACATTATAAAATATACAAATGGTTTAATAAAAAATATATAGTATTTTTCATTTTTTATAAAAAATCATGTATGGTGTAACATAAATTGTATACACACTAAATATAAATAAACAAGTTATTTAAATAAGTTTATATTTCCATGTAACTGTTACCAAATGTGGGAAACTTGTACACAAAATATTGTCGTTTATTATATTATTTCTTTTTCTTAATGTTAACATTGTTTAACAAGCATATTCCCTAACAGCCATCACTTGCAGATTGACAGCAGATTGGCAACAGAACTGACAGATTCTGTCTACAGATCCGTAGCCATCTGCGTCCGCATTTGGCTTGAGTTCTATCAACAGAACCTGCCAAACGGAATCTGATGGCAGACTGGTAGCAGAAACCGAGCACATCCTGCAACTTGAGCCATTCAAATGGATTCAGATGGCCATTCGAATGGCTCAAGTTGCAGGATCTGCTCAGTTTTTTAGCAGAAAAAGGATTGTCAGCTGAACGAAATGAATCTTATGAAGCAGAAATGGTCATGAGAAGAAAATGATAAACAATGGGATGCTATACTTTCATGACAAAATATTTATCTTATTTTGTATAATATTGCCTATTACTATATTGTATTAAACTTGTCACGCTTGATTTAATAAAATCAGGTTTCGTTTTGGCCCAAGTTTCCAACTTGTGAAACATACGGTCGATCTCTTCTTCCTCCAATGAAGAACAGTGATGAGCATTGGTGTTATTCATGTTCTCTTCAACGATCGACTCTTCTTGCTCTTCGCATTCTAAAATCCATTTTGTTATTTCTTCTGAAAACTTACTTTCTTCACAGTTTTCTGGATTCTCTTTAATAATCAGAACTATGGGATCTTGCTGTAAAAGTTTCCTCCAAGAGTATTTAATATCTAACATTGTTATTTCATCCCATGCTTCGCTGATTAAATCAATAGAGTCCTTTATGTCATAATTACCATAAAATTCTTTGATTCTGCCATTATATTGCTGTATACGACAAAGTAATTTTTGTCGGAATAATGTTTTACATTTTCTAATTACACCTTCTTCCATTGGTTGTACAATCGGATACATATCCAGTGGCAAACTTACTATTTTAAAATGAAGGTCCTCCTCCTCTGTTTCGAAAAACAAATTATTCTTAGAACGATCAACGAGCAACAACACTTTTCCTACTCTCTGTTTTTGTTGTTGGTACTGTCTCACAGTAGGTTTAAAATGATTGGTATACCAATCATTAAAAACAATTTCATCAAGGCGAGCACTGTTTTGACTTATATAAACTACTGGTAACATCTGTCTGCAATGCTTTAAGGCCTGTGGATTAGCATATTTATTAATAAACAGCAGTGGTAATTTGTGCGTACCAGTAGCATTAGAACAAAGGGCTATAGTAACATGGTTCATCCTCATTGTTTCTCCCTCGTGTGACAATACCATTTGCGGAAGTGCCCGCCACATTAAACGCTTCTCATGTATGTTATATACATTCTCTATCTTAACATCGTTCTCGTTTAATATTTTCGCCAATTTATCTGAAGTTAAATCATTTGTGAATGACATTTCTTCCTGCAAATTTGGAACATTTACATTGTACTTCTTCTTGAAACGCCATAGCCAACCACGACTTGCTGTAAACTTTAGTTTCACCCCAATCTCTTTGTGCAACTCTTTGGCTTTTTCTTGGAGAATGCTATCGGTAAATATATCACCATCCGCTTGTCTTTCCAACATCCATTTGTGCAAACGAACATTTATCTCCTCGTGTGGCGCCACACGATTTCTTTTCATTGACAAGCATTTTGGATACCTTGAAATTTTTCGGAGCGACTCTACATTTTTCCAGTATCGCTGGATAGTTCTTTTATGAAGACCGTACTCTATGCAAAGTTTGTTGATCGATACGCCTTCCTCTAATTTCTGAATGATCTCTAAACGCTTTGCAAGTGTAGTTTCTCCTTTTTGCATGGAACTGGATGTTATTTCAATGATCGGTTCAATTATTTTCTTGTCTTCCTTTCGCTCGAAATTAAAAAATAGCTCCTTTACTGCCTCCATAGACATTACCTTTGCGTTCAAAAGACAATGGTAACGTTAAAGATATCAGTATTCCCTTTATTATTCCATAGACTTTTACATCAATGCAATGTATATAATTTGCAAACGATAGCAGAATTATTGGTGACCACCGTATAGAATGTACCGAGCCTGATTTTATAATAAATGATGTAACTAAGATGTTAAGGACACACTATCCATAAAAAGTAGTCTTGCTTTTTTAAATTATCAAGTGATGTTATATTCAACCTGTTCGTTCGAAACGGTGTTATCCGTCCATACTATATGTCTGATGGTCAAGAGCTCTTAACTCTTTTTGTTATTTTTATCGCAAAACGGTTCATGGTCTAAACTTAAATCCTGAATCAATTTCGTAAAGGCAGTAATCTAAGACGTGGATAACGTCCAAATAACATTTCATGGCACCATACGACGCTTTATATCTTGTTTATTTTCAGTGTATATAAGTAAGTAACAATTAGTGTCAAGCAGAACAAACACAGAGCATTAGCAATTCTTGGAATGTTTACTTCCCGCAATGAAATGCGCAGTAATCGTTGGTGGCATTGTATTAGAAACGCCACGTGACCTCTCCAATTTGGCCGGTCGGTATTACAGCAGTTTTTTCCTGCACAGAAATGGTAATACCGACAGGCTTGAGGGAGCTACTTCTATCACAGACGAGATAGAGGAATAGACCACTGACGAGATATATGAATAGACAAGTCATCTTATGGACTTTCGTGGCTCAACGTGACTGACATACCGACTCAGAAAACCCACGCTGATTCGGGCGTCCTCTGCACATGAACAGTGATCACTTGAAGAACTATTATTTACTGAAGCAGCTGGGTGGGGACAGGATTCATGCGATTGTGTGAATATATGTAAATGCTTTGGGGGGGATCAGGAAAGCTATATCTCGGGCAACGTTTCGGTAGAAAAATTGAGCTACGGTGCCTGGTCGCGTGATGCACTTCGGTTCGGCTCGAGTTGACTCGAAATCACATCGCGATGAAATGGACAATGAGATGCGTGTCACGTCAAGCGTCCCGCCTGTGCTGTCCCGCTTTCATTGGGCGGCAAAGAAGAAAAGAATTCTTTACCGAGGATCGTAGGTCCAGCTACAAGTTGGTCAGAAATAGTAAAAGTCCAGTAGGTATAGTGCGTCCAGAGCTAAATGAAAAAAGTGGAGTGAGAGCGGCCGATTGATGCCGCCGATCGGCAGGGCCGTAGCGCCCTGCCGATGTTGCGTTCTAAGCAATAAGATGAGTCGCTTATGAATTAATTTTTATTTACACTAATAGTTCAGTTACTATTAGTATAGCTATACATTTTATTCAATATTTTAAGTATTTGAAAGAACTTTAATTCTTTGCGCAGTATTATCCTTGGTTTGTAGTACAGAAACCACTTTCGAAATATAACGCTCATAGAGCTACCATGCCAATGCGACATCTTTTGTTTTAACAAACTCTAATGTTCCAAATATAGAGACAATGTTCTGGTCATTCCGTTTAAAACCACAAGCCAGGATAGCAGAGACTTCTATATACAATTTTATTTCCGTTACTATTTGTTATATTTAGACTCACATTTTGTACTTCATGACAAGTAAGGATACTTGTCACCTAGTACACTATTCTAATTAATAAAAAAATTGTAACATCAGTATCTTTTTTAAAATTAGAGATATCTATTTTGTAGGTGATCATGAGGAAATTTATTTAAATATCTGACGATTAAAACAAAAATACTTAATTACAAAGTATAACAACCACCTTCGGTCTCCCCGATATAATTATATGTTGTTAATTTATATATATTCTGTACATATTTGTACAGATATATGTATTATTCCTGAATATTTATTAATGGTTTTGAAACATAATAAATTGAACATTAATAAACTTTGTTTTTTAATTATATGTAATAAATGCCTTACAATAAAGATAAAGATACAATGTGGTCTGAAATATATCATGTTTGGTCTCATTTTAATCGGAAGAATTTCAATAACATGTTTAAAAAAATTGGAAGTCGAAAAAACTAAAAATAAAAAAGTTAAGCTGTCGTTTTTATTATAGCATCGTTTTGCATTTGTGTAATCACACCGACACGGTGGCATTTAAATTTCTCGGCTGCCTCGGCTATCGTTCTATCCTTGTTTTTTCCTTTACAACCTAGCGACACCGACAAAAGCGAGCCGCGAACTTCGAGAAATTGGGGTCCGTTCTACTGACACTGCCTCAAACCATTTACACATTGATCAACAGTATATCGTATACTGTATATGTGCACCCATTTCAAATTGGCATGGCACTGCCCTGCTCGGTTCGACGAGCGGTCGAGCTTTGTAGTTCGTTTAGTGGGGTGAGAAATCCCCACACCACTTTTTTCATTTAGCTCTGGACGCACTATACAACCCTAGGATCGTAGGTTCAGCTAAAACTTAGTCAGAACCCGCAGAAGTCCAGTCGGCACGACCTTAGAGTCGTAGGTCCGGGCTAAAAGTTGGTCAGAAACAGTAGAAGTCCAGTAGGTATGACCCTGTGATAGAAGGATTTACGGAAATAGCGAATACCACCGCGCGCAGCCGCCGCGCCGTCGCGTCGCGGAGTGGGGCGACTTCCGGTGTTGGGTCGGCCGTCGCGCGGCGCGGGCCCCATCAGTCACAATTCAAGTGACAATATTAAAAAAATGCATATAGTGCTTAAAGTAATGAACATTTTTATAGTGGAAAAAGTCAAACTAGTTGTACGACATAACAACATCATAACAATAACAACAATTATTCACAATTAATAACAAATTGTAACAAATAGTAACAAATAACAAAAAATAATTGTTACGTCATGAAATATAAGTAAAACATGAATATTATAATAAAAAAAATACATAGTTAACATACTGTTGTATTCCGGGATTTGGGACCACTGTGCGTCGTTTGGTGAGCCGAAACTGGGTTTTGGTCTCCCAAAAAAATTAAATAACTTGTAGTGGTGCAGGTAGTAGCAGATAAAAATTATATAGCAATGTAGTACAACACCTTGTCGATACAAAACAACAAAAATTACAGGACGCTTTGAGCCGCTTTTTTGCAAATTGAATTTTAAGAAAACATTAAAATTTTGCATACCGTTTATGAAATTCTCCATATTTAAGGTACAACAAACAATATTACAAAATACGAACAAAAAGGAACGAGTGATGCACGAGTTATCTAATTTTTAAGATTTCAGGTATTATATGTTAGAAATTATACTTTAAGAGTATGCAAGTTAGATCGTTCCCGGACAGTTCTGGGGTAAAGACTGAGCGGTCAATCACAGTTCATTTACCAAAAGGCATAACCTTCCCCACTCCGTGGCCAGATCCTCCAGGAGCAGAGTCCCTATACCTTGGTAATACGGCGACAGGCCGATTGCCATGTTTGGTCTTTCACTCCACATTCAAATAAACAATCCTTCGACACCAGATGGTTGGAAAACCCAAAGCGGTCGCCAGCCATCGTCGGCCAACAGGGTGTTCAGTCTTATTCATTCATTCTTAAAAACCCCTAATAAACAGTCAATCCTGGGACATTCGATAGTTGAATAGCGTCGGGCCACCAGCCATCGTCTGTCGTCCAGATTGCCCATTTCTAAGACACTCTCCAACCATACGCAGGCTAAGTCCCTATCATAAATTCTTCCCCGAATGAATAGCACTTCGCTACTCACAATCAGTCCTTTTCTTTTTGTTAAAAATACGCTGTCGCTAACATATAAACAGATGACTATTGCCGGTCCCCCATTGACTATTTACAGTAATAATTGTTACATTCGTATTCCTTACCTACCCATTAATGATTATTTTGAATAAAAAATACAAAATTCAAACATGACTTTTTTGATTTTTGTCCATTGGAGGTCGCACTGTGCGCCCGTAGATCGAGCGCTCAACCACGTGGCTCTCAACCGCGATCGGTCGTGGTCGTGAACCAACTCAAATATAATAACTCAAAAATGATGCTTCAACCAACATTTTGGTAAAGGGAAAAGTTGTTCGGAGTCATCCCAGCAACCCCCCATTAAACGCGTAATGTCATACTCTGGCGGCCCCTGTATAATAAATAATATGGAAATATTGAACAGCGTGTTCGAAATATTTAATACAGGTCTTTCGCATTGTTTGTCTTTTATTACATGCATAATAGCGGATTGGCTGGTACCGAATACCGGCGAGAGGAATAGACGATTAGATAGAGATAGGGTGTATAAAAAGTAATGGTCACTGTTTTCAGGGATGATTCTACACCTTTGGATCAGTGGACGTTTGTTAAAATAAGTTGCCGCAAAATTGTTTATAACAATAAAAATGAATGTTAAATTTTGTATGGAACATAGGTTCAACAAAGTCAAGTATCACAGACATCCTCAGTTTTAGGATAAATGTGTACTTTTAGTACACATAGTACTTTTAGACTCACACAGATACAGTGGCGGCTCGCGTATAAGCACTGTGGAACTACAGCACCCCCTATTTCCACTTGATATTATCGTCGATAATTTATCGATAACATTTTATATAATGAGTCTTTTTTTCTTTAAGTCTTTCGTTATACTTGTACAATATATAATCCTTACGCTTAATGTCAGTAGTCATCCCCCAGTTTCTGAAAAAGGTACAAAGATCTTTGAATGGAACTGTGCGATTCATAATTCCAGCGGCGTGGGTTTCACTGTGTGCGCATGCGCACATAGGAAGTTGCTCGCGAGGCTGTGAGGGAGAGAAGGCACTGACGTTCCCGCAGTACCGGAAACATGTTTGTTTCCTTTTACACAATTTTAAAACAAAGGCTAAAAATTTTCTGGAGAGCACCCCCACTAATTTTAGTTACGAGCCGCCACTGCTCGTTAGTATAAAGAATACAACTTCAGGATGATACAATGAAAATTCTATTTAGAGATTAACAAATATTCAGTTCTTTTAAGTTCTAACTCCAAACTTGGAAAGTTGCTGAACTTCATAAACGCTAAACTCAGTTTTCTCAATTTACAAACTAGTGGAGATAGAATAGTTAAGTTATTTAAATTAGTGATAACAATGTTATTGGTTTTATAAGTTTGGTTGTAGCAATATACTTTATTAATAAATGTTCAACAAAACAATACAATTTCATTCATTTTCATGTATTATTCCTCATGTTCCTTCGGGTTCAGCCTTTTGCTGTTTTATTTACATAGGTGATTTTAAAAATTGTTAAGATTTAGAATGAAAATTAAAATAATATTAGAAGCTTATTATTTATTACACCTAATCTTGCCAGCAGTTACCAAGGTTGATTAACTATATGCTCTATGTTTTGTACATTTTGTACTATAACGTTTTCAACCTTGTTTTTTTTATTAATCCCACGATAAATATTAAGGAAGAGTAATGATTTCATTAGTACCTCTTTATCGGTGCATTCAATTTCTTGGCTCTATGTTAATAGCGTCAGAGACATAGAATTCTTTAAAGTTGTTGAGTGCATTCGGTATATTAGCGGTATATTTTTATAGCAATCTTATACAGGCAAATCAAGTATAATCATTCAAAACCCTCATTGTGGTTACCATAGTTACTCTTTTGTTTAGGACTCCAACACTTCCTGTAAGATACAATTCACATTTTATGTTAAGTTTGTTTGTACAAAGGTAATGCGTTTAAAATAAGAATTATCATATGTATTTCTGTATAATAATTTTGTTACACTCATGATTTGTTTCCTCTGAATTTCATATTAGTTCTTAATTATAATATAGTAACTTGAATATTGGTATATGATGCACAAATGCATGTAGAAAGTATATTTATGTTGGTTTACGTTAGTAGAAAAAATGTTTGATATTTTATAAAAGTATTCAATTGCGCTGATCTAAGAATTATTGCCAGTAGTTGGATATTATGACTATAACAATTCAAATAAATGACTGTTTTGGTACGCATGCAATATTTAGTATGGTATTAAACAATAATTGTCCTCCTAGCATTTAATTTCCATGCCATACAATGTGTTTGCATAGGTGTACACTGCTATATACCGTAATTAAACGAATAATCATTTATAGAATAATGAAGAGGGTGAATAAAACTGACGATACTTTCCAAGCACCATGGAATTTAACAGGGTATTCTACAGATGGGTCGTTGTCAGAAGCTTCAATTTCTGAGCGCACTACAAAGGAGCGAAACTTATTACAAGGTCACTCATGGGCAAGAGAAGTAACATCATATAAACATTCAAAAAAGCATGTACATATAGTTGCACCGTCAATGTACCAGCATGATATAAAAGATTCAAAATGGCAAAAAAAACATCTGGAAGATAGTCTTTCTACTTCTGAACAGAACCTAAGTAATAGAACAGAATCCAGAGAGTACATAAAAAGGTTTGAATATAATGAGCATGGAGACATTGAGTCCCAGTTTTTACCTGGTAATATAATTCCTTTGAGAGATTTAGCGGATGGTACATGGTTGTGGAATAAGGCACAGAAAAAATATATTGATTCGCGTCGCAGAAAACGGGTTTGGAAACTAAGAAAAAAAGAAGGCAAGATGTCGTCGGTACAAAAGGTAATGCAAATTTATATTTGTTATAATCTTTTAAATGAGTTTAGTAAAATTTAAATTGATGTGTCTTTAATAAGATCGAAGGAAGGTTAAATAATTTATAAATTGGATTAACTGTATATGTAGTTCTGATGTATTTTGTCACTGGCGGCGGCAATTTTACATTACGGGATTTAGTATACAATACCCAGTCAGCCAATCCTGCAATAGCAGATTCTGTTCAGATTCTGTTAGCAGGCTTTGTAAACAGAATGGCTACAGATTTGATGCAGAACCTGTCGAACATAATCTGACAGTAGATTGGCAGCAGCAACTGAGCAGATCCTGCAACTTGAGCCATTTAAATGGCCATCTAAATTAATTTGAATGGCTCAAGTTGCAGAATCCGGTCGGTTTCTGCTACCAATCTGCCTTCAGATTCTGTTTAGCAGGTCCTGTTTGCAGAACCCAAGCCAAATGTGGACGCAGATGGCTACGGATCTTTAGACAGAATCTGTCAGTTCTGTAGCCAATCTGCTGTCAATATGCAGGCAGAAGGCTGTTAGGGGAAGTAGACACCTTGTATACATTGTATAAAGGCAGCGCACTCGCATTTAAGGGGGGATTCTCAATTAGAATCATAAAAAAATTGAAAAATTTTTTTTCTATAAAATTATGGTTTAATAGCTTTAATATCTAAAACTTAGCACAGATGTTTATTATACTATTACCTTCTACTTGAACTAAAATGATTTTTTAGTCATAAAAAAAAAAGTAATTTTTTATTGCAAAATTACTGCGGAAAATTTCACGTTTTTGTTTTATAATTTTTTTAGTTTAAATAGAAACTACAAGTCTTAACTACTAAAAAAAAATTAATAGATGAACGATGCGGTCGGTACAGTTCCCGCCGTTTTGGAACTCACGCCGCGACCTGCCCGGGAAAATGTTCCGAAACTCTGCCATTTTTTAATTTTTTCAAGAAACAAAAATATTTTGGTGAAACTTAAATATATAATAAATAAGCCTCCAAGTTACAAAAAGAGTGTCCCCCCTTAAAGGAAGCATTCTCTTAATTAAAGGAACTTCAAATACAAAATGTACTATAAGAGACATCAAAGACCAGAGAGAACCACACACTATTATTATTATTTTACACATTCACAGCTCGAATTATTATTGTGAGTTGCACAATCTACATTGTTCTGTTTATTTATTTAAATATACTTGCATACATAAATAAACCTAATATTTTTTATTTGTCATATAATCAGTTGCATAAACCAGGGACTTAATACCGGTACTTACTTTTATACAGGTATTACATCCAGTGACTTATACCGGTACACCTTTTATACCGGTATTACATCCAGTGAATTATACCGGTACACCTTTTATACCGGTTTAGGCTCGCGAAGCTATACCGAAACCGATATAATACCGAGAAGTTTTCGGCGAAAACCGAAATAAAATACCGGTAAATATAGGTAAATATACCGGTATTTCGGTTTCTATAAGGGTTCTGAGGTTACAACCGAAAAATACCGGTATCAAACGCGCTCGGGCGCTGTGCCTATGTGTTGGTTCACGACCACGGCAGGGCGCGGTTGAGAGCCACGCGCTTGAGCGCGCGCTCTACGAGTGCTCTAATTGGCCAGTGTTTTTCGTTAATAATTAAAAAACGAAGCTTCAACCAACCTTTTGGTAACGGAAAAAGTTGTTCAGAAGCACTCCAGTAACCCGATTCCCGATGTTCAGTTAGTTACGGGACACTCTGTATGCGCACAAGTCAAAGTCTGCAAATCGGGATGTGGGTTTACAAAGGACAATTTAGTTTTCGTACAATATTTTCTTCAGTAAATCTATTTTTTTTGCTGAGAATTAATAATTGTCAACACAATAAGAAAAGTTAACAAATCAATACACAGGGTGTTTCGTTCGTGATGTACATACATACATTGTAATATCTTCGTTATTTTTGCCGATACAAAAAAATGTCTGAAGACAAAGGTGTTTGTTTCAGACCGGCGAATATTGTAATTATGATCTTTTGCATAATTCTAATATGATATTATATTATATATTATCAATATATTATGGCCGATCGAGAATTAATTTCAGACATGTATGATACATATCATGAAGTTTATGTCGCGTAGAAATATTCACACGAGCTCTGCCGTTCCCATTTAAAAAATAAACCAACAATTGTTGAATTTTTTAAACTGCTTGATTTTAAAGTATCATAAAATATTACTACATAAATCCTGAAGTTTGGTGTGTTCTATTTTCACTTACTAAATTGAAATATCATGATGTTTTACCACGAGTTTCCCTTTTCACTTGTATATACACGATTATTGACAACAACATGATAGAGAACTATATTTTCAGGCGCTTCAAATAAATGAGGCTGAAATTCCCAAGTCAGTCGAGGAGCAAATAGATACTATTATGGAAGAAATTAATAAGAAAAAAATGGAATTAATTAAGAATAACGAGGATTACGTTAAACCATTGTATTTTAAAAATTATTGCATCGATGACAGTGATGCAAGTTACTACGATACGACTTCCCTTGAAGAAGCAAAAAAATATATAGCTGAAAAATTCGGATATCTATTACAGTATGATTATAAAACTCAAATTGATTTTTGCTTTTTCATCTTTTGCTGTATCTAAGAATTACATTTAACACAGACTTTTCGAATTCCAGTTTCGATGAATTAATAACGGATTTAGAAATAGAAGTCATTGACGCTTATAAACAGTTTGTTATAAAATCATCATGTTTGGAACATACGTTTTTGAACATACGGGCACCTATACCGTGGCATCAATCTAAACTCACAGCAAGACATTTTATGGAGTACAATTTGTTTATTACGAATGAAATTTTGAGAGATATCAGGAATTTATATTTTCTGAAGTAAGTTCTATAGGATTAACATTTTAGGACGAATTGTTAGTATAATTGCATGAAATATTGAATGGAGAAATGGGGTTTCTTAGTGTAGCATAATCGTATACGACATTAACAGTGTTGCCCAAAAATTGTGTCTACTTGAAATATCTTCGTTATTTAAAAAAACGAAAGTGACCTACATATTTCCTTTACGCCCACTTGTAAAAAAACTGTTATTGACTATATTATTAATTGCTTTAAATCCTGTAACCCATATTTTAAACATTTTCGCGTATTGTTTAAAATAACGAAGATATTTCAGGTGGACGGAGTTTGTGGGGCACACTGTATATAATTGCGAAAATGTGAATATAATGAAATTAAAAATTAGCTTATCTGACGAAAAGTTGAGAATAAATAATTAGTAAATAATTTAAGTTTATATAAATGGTATAGTGTTAGTTGAAACTGTACACTGAAAAGTAGTACATAATATAAAATTATCTTTCGATAATACTTCTGGAAGGATGATAGGCTTAAGCACAAACGTTTATTACAAACTTTCATTTTGTAATGGAACTTTATAGTTTGGAGTACATTGATTGACACAATTTTTTACCACCTACCACATTAAAGTTAATAATTTTCAAAATATTTTAATTTTCTGAAATGTTATGTAACTTGAAAAGTTATTTAAATTTTTGTTTGGTTCTACCAATTTTAAAGACACAGCTGGCTTCATTGCCTTCAAATTTATCATTCAAAGTTATTTACTCAACGAATTGGTACCTCAAAAAGGTAAATAAGATGAAATGAAATCCATTTAGTATGTTTGTTTCAAAGAAAATATGGCACAAGTACATCAGTACACAATGACTACTTCTACTCAAAACTTACAATTAATGAATTCTTTGACCAACGTGTTATATAATGAAATTCTTCAAGCTTGATAATAACCAGTCCGTATTAAAACAATGAACTTTCCAGATATTACGACACAATGATAATCAGAATTACAGATATAGGAACAATTCCTATTGCAGCTTTTGAAGTAGAACCTAAAATCAATTTATTATGCAACGAAGCCATAGATCTACTTGTGAAAAATTGGTTGGCTGACGTTGCCAACTTTTTTTTAGAGAAGAAATATGCTTGGTCTTGTTTTATCGAGAAGCATTACAACGCATCCACAGCATTGATCGAAAAGTATTTTAGAAGTGTAAATACGCTTTTATCTAAACAGTTGAGAAACATGATTATGAAAACTCTGAATCATATTAGAGAATTTTTTATGCAGTATGAGATGGGAAATTATTTTGAGGATGAATACAAGGATCTTATGTTTTTCAAGTAAATCATTTATTTGCGTTCAATTCATTTTACTGTTTTACGTGTTATGCTCTACTATATTTACATTTTAGACCTCCATTTACGACAATCACGGTGGAACCGGAGCTTGGTACCGTTAGTTTACATTGCAATCCGAGCGTCTTAGAAGTGCAAGCAATAATTTCGCAGTGTTTCGATAAAATTATTAACGTTGGATCGAAGATTCCAAAGATTGAAACAATTATATTTCCTGAATTGGAAAAGAAGGAGTTTCTGTTTCCTGTGTCACGGGGCGAAGAAGCGGTAAACAAAGTGTATCAAAGTATTGCAATAAATAATAATTATATTTTTCATATATTATTGTTTTAACATAATCTATTACAATAGTTGAGAACCATTAGTTCTGTTATAACTGTAACATTAAATAAATTCGATAGGTTCTAAAGATAATTACCGATGTGTTGAATGTCGTCGGTGCTCATGTTATGGGTCCACAAATTTATTTAAAATGTTACGATCCTTTATTGTATATTATAAATGGCGAAGCCAAAAAGAATTTGGACGAGTTCTTTAAGCTGGAGCCACCCCCATTTTTACGCGAATTTGAAAATAAAATAAAGGGCTACGATGATATCAGGAAAGAGATTTGCATGTTTCGCAACAAGGTAATCATACAGATGAAAAGAAATATTCCAAAGTTGTGCGTCGAGTATAGATTCCCTTCGTTTCAGATTCCTCTGAACATGATAGAAATCGATTGCTCAATTGTAAATAATACTCTAAGAGAAATTCTACACGAATTGCGCACCGAAATCTGTGAATATTTCGCAAATGAGTTACGATCTAATAATCGAGATTTGTGTTCGAATTTCGATAAAATAGCAGAAAATATATCGAAGATGCCCGAAAAAACGAACGAGGTTGTCGAATTGTACAATTACTTGTGCGAAAGTCGGGATTCGACAATATTCAACTTGAAACGAAGATTGGCACGATCCATAGAATTGATTTTATTCCTTTTCGATTATCAGCCGCACTCGAACGAAGACATACAATTGAATGCTCGTACGATCACGTGGCCGAAGGAAATGGAAACCGTAATGGACTTGGCGAACATTCGATTAAGCATGAGGAAAGAATATCTCGAAGAAGTGTTACGCATTAGAAGAGATAACTTTGAATCCAAGATAGAGGGCATGCAACAGGCAATTGATCAGTTCAAGAAGAAGGATCCCCCTATGTTAACTATGGACGAAATGGAGGATGCAGTAGAGGAGATCGAACATCTGTCCATGGGAATGGAACACATCAGGAAAGAGGTCGGAGAGATCAACGAAGAAGAAGCTCTCTTGGATATGGAGTTAAGTCCGTATCTGTTAGTCCCAACGATGTCGTCCGTAGTTAGCACTCTCGACACACTTTGGCACACCGTATTAGATTTCCATACAAATTACGAGGCGTGGTACAATGGACCGTTCTTGGGTCTCAACGCTGATGAGGTCAACGAGGAAACTGATAACATCTGGCGAACGTTGTACAAGGTGTCGCGCATGATCAGCGATATCCCCGGTGCACGCAGAATCGTTGAAATAGTCCGCGGAAAAGTGGACAAGTTCAAACAATTTATTCCACTCTTGCAAATTATATGCACACCCGGATTACAGACGCGGCATTGGGATCAAATTAGCGACGTGGCAAATACAGACATAGTACCATCGGATACCAGCACCCTTTCCGCCATGGTCGATCTTGGATTATTGGTACACATAACCAGACTTGAAGAAATATCGTCCGCCGCTGTTAAAGAGCACGCGCTCCAGCAAAATTTGCTGAAGATGAAGGACGAATGGGCCGATATCGAATTTAAATTTACGGTGTACCGCGAAACTGGCGTCTCCATTTTGACCGCTGTAGACGACATTCAACTGCTGTTGGACGATCATATCTTGAAAGCCCAGACCATGAGAAGTTCCCCTTTCATAAAGGCGTTCGAGCACGAAATGCAGGCATGGGAAAACAAGTTGTTGCTAATGCAGGACATTATCGATCAGTGGTTAGTGTGCCAAGCAACGTGGATGTACTTGGAGCCGATATTTAGTAGCGAGGACATCATGCGTCAGATGCCAACAGAGGCGAGCAATTTTCGAAGGATGGACAAGATTTGGCGGAAGATCATGGCGTACGCCAATGAAAACAGTGGCGTGCTGCAAGCCACATCCATGCTAAATATGTTGTCGGAATTGACACTGTGCAATACTTTGTTGGATGAGATACAGAAAGGTTTGAATGATTACCTTGAAAAGAAACGTCTGTATTTCCCAAGATTCTTCTTCTTGTCGAACGACGAACTGTTGGAGATACTTTCTGAAACTAAAGACCCGCACAGAGTGCAGCCTCACTTAAAGAAATGTTTCGAAGGTATTAGCAAATTGCGATTCACTTCGGACGAGGAAATTATTGGAATGCTATCAGACGAGGAGGAGTATGTTCCGTTAAGCGGAAAAATTTATCCAGCTGACGCTAAAGGGATGGTTGAGAGATGGTTAGCTCAGGTCGCAGAGCTAATGGTAGCTTCTCTTCGAGACATCGCCGAGGAAAGCATCGTAGCGTATTTCGATACGCCTAGAGAGGAGTGGATATTCTCTTGGCCTGGCCAGCTTGTTATTTGTTGCAGTCAAGTACATTGGACCGGCGAAGTATGCGAATCGTTCGAAAATCATTCCACGGACGATTATTTGCAGCAATGCAACAGGCAAATAGAAAGAACGGTTGCTCTGGTAAGAGGTAAACTGGATCCCGGTGCAAGGGTAACGATAAATGCTTTGATCGTGATAGACGTGCATGCACGAGATGTAGTAAGTTTGCTCGTCGAGAAACAAGTGAACAATGTTATGGATTTTTATTGGATATCGCAGCTGAAATATTATTGGTTGGACAACAGCATAATCGTTACAATAATTACGACTAATGTATCGTACGCTTTCGAGTATCTTGGGAATACGCCAAGGCTTGTGATAACACCGTTAACTGACCGCTGCTATATAACTTTAATGAGCGCATTGAAATTAAATCTTGGCGGTTCACCCGAGGGACCAGCTGGGACCGGTAAAACAGAAACGTCGAAGGACCTTGCGAAAGCTGTTGCCAAGCAGTGTGTCGTTTTTAATTGTTCTGACGGTCTTGACTACAAAGCAATGGGTAAATTTTTCAAAGGGCTCGCACAGTCCGGAGCATGGGCCTGCTTCGATGAATTTAACAGAATAGAATTGGAAGTCCTCTCCGTAATTGCTCAGCAAATACTGTCAATCCAAAGGGCTATAAGCGCCAAAATGGAAACATTCTTGTTCGAGGGCTCCGAAATCAAATTAAATCCTACGTGTTACATTATTATAACGATGAATCCCGGTTACGCTGGTCGTCAAGAACTTCCAGACAATTTGAAGGTCCTTTTCCGTACAGTGGCGATGATGGTCCCGGATTATGCTATGATAGGAGAAATTACTTTGTACTCCTTCGGATTCATAGACGCTAAGAACCTCGCGGAGAAGATAGTTCACACGTACAAATTATGCTCCGAGCAATTGAGTTCACAGAATCATTACGATTACGGTATGAGAGCCGTGAAGACAGTTCTGACCGCGGCTGGAAACTTGAAATTGAAGTATCCAACGCAAAACGAGTCCATTTTAGTTCTTCGCGCGATCATCGACGTTAATCTTCCGAAATTCCTGGCTCAAGATATTCCCTTGTTCAATGGAATTTACACAGATCTGTTCCCGGGTATCAGTCTACCAGCGCCGGATCGCGACGAATTGATAAGTCTGGTGAAAGTCGTTCTGGAGAAACAAAATCTGCAATCGACGGATTGGTACATGGAAAAAATCGTTCAAATCTACGAGATGATATTGGTGCGTCATGGTTTGATGATAGTAGGGCACACGTTGAGTGGAAAGACACGGGCGTATCAGAGTTTGGCCGAGGCTTTGGGCCAATTAGCTGGCAGACGACGAGCTACTATGAGAGAGTATGCAGCGACTTACAAAATAATCAATCCGAAAGCTATCACATTGGACCAGCTGTATGGCAACTTTGATCCAGTGTCTCACGAATGGAGCGACGGTGTTCTGGCCAACATGTTTAGGGAGTTCGCCCAGTCGTTGTCAGTGGACCGGAAGTGGATCGTGTTCGATGGTCCTGTGGATGCAGTATGGATCGAAAGCATGAACACCGTGCTGGATGATAATAAAAAGCTGTGTCTGATGTCCGGTGAAATTATATCAATGTCATCTAAAATGAACATGATGTTCGAACCTGCCGATTTGGAGCACGCCTCGCCAGCTACAGTCAGTAGATGCGGAATGATTTATATGGAACCATCTCAACTCGGTTGGAGGGCATTGCTTGAGTCGTATAAAAAGTATCTCCGAGACAAGTTGCTTTTCGAACAATACGAGCTTATCATAGAATTGATCGAGTGGTTAACCGAGCCAATTGTGCTTTATATAAAACTCCATTGCAGAACATTTGTGGAAATCTCAGAGCTCCATATGTTTTTGGTGAGTACGATGAATTTTGATACTGTTCGTTTACTATTTATATTCAACAAAATCAGTGCTTATTGTACGCATTAAAATGGGTGCAAATTATTTGTTTAATAAATTGTCCCTGAAGATTTAATGGCAATACCTATAATATAGTAGACCTGTAATATGAAAAATGATAAAACTATTGGAATTTCGTGTTCACGTCGCAGAAATATACGAATTGAAACAATTAATTAACATTTTTCGTATCAAATATTCTGTAATAACATTACATTTCCCTAAGATCGATTATTATCCATTTTCTTTGCATTTTGTTTCTCGTATTTAATAAAACTATTTTATATTATTTTAGTGAATTTATACGCTTATATTATTGTAATTAATTGTTTTAGTCTTTTACAAAACTTTTAACCACAATGTTGGACGGAGAAACACAAGTTAGTACGGTTTGGCTTCAGTGTATTTTATTGTTTAGCGTGGTTTGGGGGATGTGTTCAACATTACTAAGCGACAGCCGAAAGATTTTCGATGTTTTCTTAAGAAAGTTGTTACTTGGAGATGACGACGAACATCCTAAACCAAAAGCGTTTAAGTTGACGAAGCAACAGCTTTTTCCCGATAAGGGAACTGTTTATGACTGGATGTACGATAAAAGAAATAATGGATGTTGGATACCATGGATGGACACAGCGTTACAGGTATCACAAAACAGATCTCATTTACATATGTATGCTGTCAAAATTCATATTTTCAGAGAGTTAAGATATTTTAGAAGGAAATTCGAGAAAGTGAAGATATATTATGCTAACATTGTGTCATATTGTTTAATATACACAAAACCATCATTATAACTCAACAGAGGATCGACAGATGCAGGAATATTACTATTATACTTTGAAATACAGTATAATAATTTTAATTATAAATCCATTTACTTTCTTGAAATGAAAAGAATTCATAAAATGAACATAAGAATGCTCATTTTTGCACAATTCTTTCAAACCTCCTTTTGTGTGCAGTTTTCTAAATTGATGTGGCAATTCAGTATTTTAAGAACCTGTAGTTTTATACGAGAATGTAATTTTTAGTCTCCCGAGAGTAATAAATATTCAGAAATATTTTATATTTTACTCTAAGACGATCAGGAACAAGTTGCCCATATTAATATTAATAATTAGTTAACATTAATTATAAATCTACTCATATTATACTACTAACGACATATTCCATAACAACTCAAGCCTAATCTACATATTTATGTTCTAGACATCCCTACTCCCAGATATGAAGTCTAATGAACTAATTATACCCACGACTGAAGTAGTGATACAATATTTCTTTATGGCAAATTTTCTTCAGAAAAAAATCCCTATCCTATTCGTTGGCCCAACTGGCACCGGAAAATCTGTTATTGTTTCCAATTACATACAATTTCTTCCCAGAGAGGAATACATGGAGAATGTTGTGAACTTCAGTGCTCGTACTACTGCTGCGCAAACCCAAGAAATCATAATGTCCAAATTAGATCGTAGGAGGAAAGGTGTCTACGGTCCACCAATGGGAAAAACGTGTTTACTATTTGTCGATGATCTAAGTATGCCGCAGAAAGAAATATATGGGGCACAGCCTCCGATAGAATTAATTCGTCAGTGGATAGATCATGGACATTGGTTCGATTTGAAGGACACAACAGCATTGAATTTAGTGGACATCTTCCTGATCTGTGCAATGCTACCACCTGGAGGTGGTTCAAACGTGGTTACACCCAGATTAACTCGACATTTGCATATAATTGGTATTGACGTTTTCGAAGAGGGAACGATGACGAAGATCTTCACTTCGATCCTCGATACTCACTTTTCGAAGGACTTCTCGACAGAAGTGTCCAGATTGGGAAAAATGGTCGTAAGTGCGACCATGGACATATATCTTGCTGCTATCAAAACATTTCTACCCACGCCAGCAAAGAGCCACTACACTTTCAACTTACGTGACTTCAACCGTGTCATCAAGGGTATACTTTTGGTCCCAGCTTCGAAAATGAAGGACGCGGATAAGTTAATTAGACTATGGGTTCACGAGGTCTACAGGGTGTTTCACGATAGATTGGTGGACGACGTTGATCGAGAAACTTTGTTTAAAATGGTTCAGTTTACTTGCTACGATCAATTGCGACAACCGTTGAGCAAAGTGCTTAATAGATTGCTGAAAGAGGGAGAGCAAGAGATTGAAAGCCATCACGTATACGAGCTCTTCTTTGGCAATTACACCGATCCTGCCGCAGTGCCGAAAGTGTACGACGAAGTGGTGAATTTAGACGACTTGCAAGAGAAATTGGATTACTATTTGACGGAATACAATATGCTCTCGAGGACACCGATGGCGTTGGTTCTGTTCCGATTTGCTATCCAACATATTTCTCGCGCTACGCGAATTTTATTGCAAGAAAGCGGTCACGCGCTTCTAGTAGGAATGGGTGGCTCGGGCAGAAGTTCTTGCGCCAAGTTGGCAACCAGTATGTGCGAATACGCGATGTATCAAATTGAAATTACTACCAGCTACGGATTTTCCGAATGGCGCGAAGACTTGAAGAATTTACTATTACGCGTAGGATGCGATGGGAAGTCGACTGCCTTTCTCTTTGGCGATCATCAAATAAAGGACGAAAGCTTCGTCGAAGATATAAACATGGTCTTAAACACCGCCGACGTGCCGAATTTATACAACACCGAGGAGAAAGCTGAAATTTTAGACAAGATGACGACCGTGATGCAAAGTTCTGCCCAGAAGACAGCTGAAGTTACCCCTACGATACTTCACAATTTATTTATCGAGAGGATAATAAAGAATCTCCACTGGATTTTAACGATGTCACCGATAGGAGATAAATTCCGTAATCGTTTGAGAATGTTCCCGTCCTTGATAAACTGTTGCACTATCGATTGGTTCACCATTTGGCCGGACGACGCCTTGGAGAGAGTAGCACGCGTGTCATTCAGAACGATGAACATCGATCAGAGTCTGCGAGAAAAGTGTGTCCGTATTTCTAAACAATTCCATACCAGCATCGGTGTTGCTAGTGAAGATTATTATAACACACAGGGTAGACGGTACTATACAACACCGACAAGTTTCTTGCAGCTAATCAAGTCGTTTTCCATGTTGTACGGCCAAAAGATCGACGAAATTACCGCGCAGCAGACGCGATACGAGAAGGGGTTAGAAAAATTGGACTTTGCGGCAGGGCAAATAGCAGTGATGAAAGAAGAACTGCAAGCCTTGCAGCCAAAATTGATCGCACAGACCGAGTTGAGTAACAAGCTTATGGTCAGAATAGAACAGGACACTATCAATATCGAAGCAAGGAAAGAAATCGTGGGCGCTGAGGAAGCCTTGGCGAACGAAGCTGCCGCTGCAGCTCAGGCAATAAAAGATGACTGCGAAAGCGACCTGGCCGAAGCTACACCCGCTTTGGAGGCTGCACTATTCGCCCTGGACACGTTGAAGCCGGCAGATATCAGTATTGTGCGGTCAATGAAAAGTCCACCGGCGGGTGTAAAATTGGTAATGGAAGCCGTGTGCATCTTGAAGGGGGTCAAGCCTGAAAAGGTTCAAGATCCTGCAACCGGTCAAACGGTAGACGATTACTGGCCAGCTTCTATAAAGGTACTCGGGGACATGAGGTTCCTCGAGAATCTGAAGAACTTCGACAAAGACAATATACCAGCTGCGTACATGAAACGTATCCGCGAAAAGTTTATAAACGATCGAAGTTTTCAGCCCGAGGCTATTAAGAAGGTGTCCACTGCCTGCGAGGGCCTCTGCAAGTGGGTGCGAGCTCTCGAAGTTTACGATCGAGTGATCAAAGTTGTTGCCCCGAAAAAAGCGATGCTTGCGGAGGCAGAGGCCGCTTTGGCTCAACAAATGGAGGCTTTAAATGCAAAGAGAGCCCTTCTCCAAGAAGTCACGCAGAAGTTGCAGTCGTTGAATGACGAATTCGCTGAATGTATGAGAGAGAAAAAGAGGCTCGAGGATCAAAGTGATTTTTGTAGGAAAAAGCTGGAGAGGGCTGAGCAGTTGCTGGGTGGCTTGAGCGGGGAGAAGACTAGGTGGCAGGAAACGGCTGTCACGTTGGGTGCAAGTCTGAAAAATGTTATCGGCGATGTTCTGTTATCTTCGGGAGTAGTTGCTTATTTCGGGGCGTTCACTGTGGAATACAGGAACAGATTGATCAAAGAGTGGCACGATTCTTGCATGGATTTAGAGATCCCGTGTGGTGACAAATTCAGTTTGATTGATATTTTAGGCAGACAAGTGGAAATTAGAGCGTGGATCATTTTTGGCCTACCAGCGGACAATTTTTCTGTGGAAAATGGTATTATTGTGAAAAACGCAGATAGATGGCCGCTCATGATCGATCCACAGAACCAAGCAAATAAATGGGTAAAGAACATGGAGAAACAAAGTAATTTGTTAGTTGTAAAACTCTCGGACCCGAATTATGTGAGAACGGTAGAGACTTGTATACAACTTGGCATGCCCGTTTTAATCGAAAATATTTTAGAGGAAATAGATGCGATACTGGAACCTGTGCTTCTAAAAAACATATACAAAGAGCGCGGCGTTTTCTACATCAAATTTGGTGAAAACGTTATCGAATACAATAGCGATTTTCGACTTTACATTACGACACGTTTAAGAAACCCGCATTATTTGCCAGAAGTCGTAGTGAAAGTGACGCTGTTAAATTTCATGATCACACCTCAAGGACTTCAGGATCAGTTACTAGGCATCGTTGTTGCAAAAGAGTTGCCTTTACTCGAAGATCGTAAAAATCAATTGATAGTAGAGGGTGCAAATAATAAAAGAATATTAAAGGAACTGGAAGACAAAATCTTAGAAGTTTTATCCGCTTCTGAGGGTAACATTCTAGAGGATGAAACGGCTATTACAATTCTGTCAACTTCGAAGACACTATCAGAGGATATCCAAGCTAAGCAAGAAGTCGCTGCTAAAACGGCCGTTGAAATTGATCTCGCTCGTGATGGTTACAAACCTGTTTCTGGCCACGGTTCTGTGCTTTTCTTCTGCATCTCCGAATTAACCAACATCGACCCCATGTATCAATATTCTCTACCATGGTTCATCCATCTGTATGAAATGTCGATAGCTAACAGCCAACGGAATGACATTCTGAGCATTCGCATAAATGACTTGAACAAGTATTTCACAGCTAGCATTTACAGGAACGTATGCCGTTCTCTGTTTGAGAAGGACAAACTAATATTCTCCTTTGTTTTGTGCGTTGGCTTGTTACGCGCTGCTGGGCAAATACAAGAGGAGCTATGGATATTTTTGTTAACAGACGACGTGGCTCTGCATAATCCTAACCCCAATCCTGATCCGTCTTGGTTAACCGATAAGTCTTGGTCCGAGGTAGTTAGAGCTACAAATTTGCCCGGACTTCAGCAGTTCAAACAATCGTTCGAGACGCAGACAAAACAGTGGAAGGATTATTATGATTTGTCTGATCCTCAAGAGGAACCATTTCCACATCCGTATCAAACCGTAACTGAAAGCTTAAAAAAATTGGTACTGCTCAAATGCGTAAGGCCGGATAAAATTGTGGCTGCCGTTCGGTTGTTTGTTATATCTCGTATGGGGCAATCTTTCGTAGAACCTCCGCCATTTGACCTACAAGCATGCTACAATGATTCTAGCAACGTAGCACCCCTGATTTTTATCCTCTCCCCTGGATCTGATCCAATGGCAGGATTAATTCGATTTTCGGAAGATTACGGAATGTCGAAGGAAAGCTTAATGACTATATCGTTAGGACAAGGTCAAGGTCCATTGGCAGTAAATATGATAGATAGGGGAATAAAAAGCGGGGAGTGGGTGGTGCTTCAGAATTGCCATTTGGCGGTATCTTGGATGAAGGAATTGGATAGAATTTGTGACGAGGTTATTATACCGGAGAATACACATCTTCATTTCCGATTATGGTTAACTAGTTACCCATCGAAGGACTTTCCAATTTCCATCTTGCAAAATGGAGTTAAAATGACCAATGAACCACCGAAAGGATTAAAGAATAATTTGCTGAGAAGTTACTTGAATGACCCAATATCTGATGCAAAGTTTTTTAACAGTTGTAGAAAGATTATCGAATGGAGGAATCTTCTCTTTTCTTTGTGCTTTTTTCATGCGGTTGTTCAGGAACGACGCAACTTTGGGCCATTGGGTTGGAACATCCCTTACGAATTCAATGAATCAGATCTTCGCATTAGTATCTTACAGTTGCAGGTAAGACTATTACATGATGTAATAATGCAATGCATTTTTCATCTCAGAGTAATCGTAGTTTAATATGCATGTTGTTACAAGTAGAGATCACAAATGTTGAGAATTATATGAAATCTAGTGCAAAGTAATATCCCGTTCTGGTTAACCGTTGTATGGGATTCCTAAATGTAAGATAATTAAATAACTTTATGTCAATATGACCCAATGTCACAAATCAAATGAATAGGAAAATAAAATTAAATAAGTGGTTGATTTTTTATTACAATTCTTACAATACAATTCCGACAATAAAATAATTCACTCATTTCCTAGCGTAGAAAAGTTCAAGCGGTGTGTCAATAAAGAAGAAAAGATTGTTCTTGTGATGAGTTGATTGAATTTGTTAATTATTGTGTTCTCCCAAAATTTGTAGAGTAATAAAAGTTCCCGAACGGCATGGTAATCAAATATTGTCTGTATATAAATTGTATGAAACATTGGGATATATTTAATAATTGCATTTCAATTTGAAGAAATATTTCTCAATATGAACACAAAATACAGTAAAAAGAACATTTATTCCAGTTAATATATGTATATAAATGTATCAACAATTTTTAAAGTAATAATATTTTTACAATATTATATTAATTATACTGCGCGTTAATATTATTTCCTTAATCCCTTTGGGAAAAATAATGTCTTGGAGATATTCTTTCATGCTAGATACTAATTTTTAGTAGCATATGCTCTTATACATAGTTTATCAAAGCTCAAATCTTATTTATGGCATTAAAATTTCTAGAAAAATTGAAGAAATTAAAGGAATGCATGTTTGCTAGTTTTATTCCATTTTTTCCAATAAACAAGAATGTTTGGCGCGTTATTTGCATACTGAGCTTGTCCGTACACACTGTACGTATCCCAATGTAAATGAATAATAACAAGTTCATGCTTGTTAAGTCGTCATTTTGTTGTATACATTAAAAACTGAAGCTGTATTTATAATTCTTCTATTCTTGATATTTATCTTATATTTTTAAGAAACATATGATATACAGTTAATAAATGTTTTTGCGAAATATTTGTTAGGTATTCATGTTGTCTCAAATGATTCTTATTTACCAGTTAAAAAATACATATATTTACTATAATTGTTTAGTCATTTTTCTTCTTTTTTAATCTAATTTCGTTTCCTTTTTAGCTGTTTCTGAATGATTACGAAGACGTACCTTACGACGCACTTCTTTATTTAACTGGTGAATGCAATTATGGCGGTCGTGTCACTGACGATAAGGATAGACGTTTGCTAAATTCAATACTGCAACAATATTACAACGAAGAAATTATAACTAAGGCTCGGTAAGTTTTATGAATGCTTGGACAACTTTCGTTTAATAATTCTGTTGATACAACAAATAGTTTACGAGTAAAATTAGGTGGCACAGTTAAATGGCACCCTGTACATTGATAATAAATTAAACATTATCACAGGCGAAGATGAATTGAACTGGTTATTAAAAAACAACAATTACAGATTATTGCAGATGACTATGATATTTACAATGCTCTTGACTACGTTACTGATGGTGATCCATCATTTCGTCTGAATCTTGCTCACATTTTCTGCTCACTTTTGCCACACTTTTCGTCTATTTCTCAATGAAACGTATAATTTACACATCTCTGTAAAGAATATATAATATTTTTCATTCACAACGGTCTTCTGAAAGCATGATAAATATTTGTTAAATATCTCGTCAGATTTACGCGATATTTACGAACCTTCATTTATAAATATTATTTAGAGTATTTATTTAAATCTATAATATATTCACAGGTACTGTTTTTCGCCAAGTTGTGAATATCAAATGCCGGAAATTACAGATTATACTGGATGCATAGAGTACATTCGCAGTTTGCCAATCGATCAACACCCAGAGGTGTATGGTTTACATAAAAATGCAGACATAACAAAGGATAATCAGGAATCATCGCAGCTACTTAGATCCGCTCTACTGACTCAGCCACAGATTAGTGGCGTGGGAGTCGAGAGAGATACCGATACTATGGTTTTTCAATTATGCGCCGACATTTTATCGAAAATACCGTTGCCGTTTGATACCTTAGAAGTTGCTAAAAAATATCCTGTACTATACATGAATAGTATGAATACAGTACTTCGTCAAGAACTTATTAGATTTAACAATCTTATCACTGCGCTTCGGTGGACATTAGTAGACGTGCAGAAAGCTATAAAAGGATTAGTCTTAATGTCTTCTGATTTGGAGGAAGTTTTCCAAAGTATGAGTGTTGGCAAAGTACCTACTACTTGGAGCAAAAGGTCGTATCCATCTTTGAAACCGCTAGGAAGTTATATTAATGACTTGATAGAGAGATTAGAATTTTTCCAAGCCTGGATAGACCATGACGCGCCAGTTGTCTTCTGGATATCCGGATTCTACTTCACGCAATCTTTTCTTACGGGCGTTTTACAAAATTATGCCCGCAAGTATAAGATTCCAATTGACCGACTAGATTTTGAATTCGAAGTGACATCGCCTGAAACTAACGTGGGCGTTCAACCGACTTATGGAGTTTATATAAGAGTAAGCTTTTTGTTATACATAGTATTTATACATGTAGAGATTATTTTTCGTAAATTTCACGTAACTGAGATACGGGATGAGGGAGGTAATAAGATGCCAGATTGCAATTAAAATACTAACTAGTTTATTAACAAAATGTCAACACAAGGCAACACTATCTAACAATCACAACTCCACACGATTCTCGTACAGTTCTCTCACAATTCTCTAACGATTCTCTCTACACAGTCACTATCAATTTTCAAACGATTCTGCCTCGCGCGCGCATCATCCACTCTATACAGGGTGAGTCACGTAACTTGCACACCTCAAATGACTTTTAAATTATACATCTAATCAAAAAGTATGTATGGGTTTAGGGGGGGGGGGGGATGTTGACGTCTCAACTTATTTCGTACGTAGTGTAGTTTCCGAAATTTCAAGGCCAACTTCCTTTTTTTAAATAAAAGGATAAATTTTTCCCACCACAGATAAATTTTAATTAGAAAAGTATAAACCTATGTTGATCCTAAACCTGATGGTTAACGGCATATCCTATACATATGTATCTTGGTTTCATACCTCGGGACTGCCTTATGTAAAAGACACGTGTCTTTTGTGTTTTTGTGGTCTTTTGTGGTAGTGTTTTGAAAATGTTTCGATGTCACCTATAAGAATACGTAATAAAAACAATTGGGTCCCATTCAAAAACTTGTACTCGATGTTCATAGGGCATTTTAGGGTCATTTGAAGGTCATGTAAATATCAGCACGTTACGTGCCCCCTGATATTGTTATAACTTTTGGCTCAATTTTTTTTGCGTTTTTTATATTGTTCAAGATATTCAACTACTCTCACATAAACCGGGCACACTGTATATTTGATTTAGTAACATAATCCTTATCTTTTTTATAATAGTATGATTCTGAAAATTAAAATGAAATTTTTTACTGTAATAGGTAAATTATTGTATAGATTTTTTACTGTAATAGGTAAGGACCTATGGTATTATATGAACAATATTTTTGTATTATCAGAAGCAAAGGGATAATTATGTGTTTACGTTTATACGTAATATACGTATACTTAAAATAAGTTCGCGAATGTTTAACATTTCAGGGTTTGTATCTAGAAGGAGCTAGATGGAACAGCGAGATAAAAGAGATTGATGAATCTAAACCTAAAATAATGTTTGACTTACTCCCCATAATATGGTTAAAGCCGGGTAGAAAAGCTGAATTTATTATTGAATTCGTATACTATTGTCCTGTGTATAAGACAAGCGAGAGGCGGGGTGTATTAGCTACGACTGGACATTCATCCAATTTTGTATTGTATATTTTATTCCCAACCCACATTGATGAAGCTCACTGGATTAAAAGAGGCGTGGCGTGTCTATGTCAACTAGATGATTAAATCATGGAAAAACATTTAATATATTATATATAATCAATTTAACATAAGTATCAAAATAAGACTCAATCAGAAAGCTTTATATATAAAAATTTGTAATAAAATATTTATTCAAAATATAATAGAAACTAATCATATAGAAAAACAAAATCATTTGATTTAAAAAGAAAGTATCTTACGAAATTTCTATGTAATTTTTACCATGTCGAATAAACATCGGACATTCAAGGTTTAATTATTGTATTAATTTATTACATATCGTGCACTTCAATGAAAAGTTTGTGGGAGAATGATATCACATGTGTGTTTTTTGAACTTTTTTGTTTCTAAACTCCTGCGACGCTGTTCGTTGCGGCGTAAAAACCATTTGTTTATTTATAGTTGAAACGCTTTAAACGAAATCAGTGGCACATGGATTTTTGTACAAAATTTATTAATGTTAAAAATACAGGCCCAATAACCATCCAACCACAGATGAGATTCCGCTTGGTGCCAAATGATTCTTTGGAGTTTCACGAATAAAATGATATAAATAGTTGTTTGATTATAAACATTCAAATATGTTTAAATAATGATCAAAGTGAAAAGAACACCGAAAACGCACCCATTTTGGCCGATATTTTTCAATTTGTTTTAAAAACTGAGGGTCTAGGAGAAAATCTGACTATGCCACGCGATAGAACAGACATTTCTGCTAAGGAAAGCATCAACGGAAGTTACAAAATTATTCTTAATTTCAATATCAAAGCGAAACAGTTTGGCAAAACACGAAGCGGCGGCAGTGGTGCTCTATGACAGCGGCTCCCCGCTTATCGCTCGGCGTACCGGAATCACTAGACGCGCAGTACTTCTGCCGAGTGTCACTGTTGCCGCCGCGTGTTTTGCCAAACTATTTCGCTGCGGTATTAAAAACGAAAATGATTTTGCAACTTCTGTTGATGCTTTCCTTGGCAGAAATGTCTGTTCTATCGCGTGGCATAGTCAGATTTTCTCCTAGACCCTCAGTTTTTAAAACAAATTGAAAAATATCGGCCAAAATGGGTGCGTTTTCGGTGTCCTTTTCACTTTGATCATTATTTAAACATATTTAAATGTTTATAATCAAACAACTATTTATATCAGTTTATTCGTGAAACTCCAAAGAATCATTTGGAACCAAGCGGGACTGAATAACTATTGCCGGAAAAGCACAAAACACTTTCAAAGTTGAAAATTTGCGATTTCTTTCAAAATTGATTTTTTCAAAAATGGTACGTTCCGGAGAAAAACGGATTTCAGATTCGTACTCAGCGCATTAAAGTCTATAAGAAACACCTATTGAAGGTTACAAAATCAAAAAAAAGTTGAAATTTGTCGAACAGTGTTATTGCTCGTTTCAGACAAAGTATCATCGCAGAAGGATACCATTTTGAATCTAGAATCAGAAAGATCAAGGTCATTTCAAGGTGATGTTATTATACATGTCTGAACGTATTTTTTAAGCAGCTACAATATACAATGAACAAAAATATATAGTTACATACAAAAAAGCATCGATATCCTTGAAAACTCCGAAAAAAATTACCTTTGCAAGAAAATATTCCTGCCGTATGTTGATCCTTTGATACCATTCACATTGCGTAAAAATATTTTTTGCAACATCACAATTCGACGAGATATTTAGGTGGTCTTGCTTAAATGGACCACCCTGTATGTCTTAGAGTAGAGGAACAAATTATAAACGCTGAATTTGATACAAGATGAAGCTGCAATAGTTCATAAACGAATAACAGTTTACAGATTTTAAAAGTCAGCAAAATTTTTTTACTTTTTGCCACGTTTTTGGACTTTTTCGCCACCGTGCGTCCTATGGTGTCCACTGGGTACGTGCGCCATTGGGTCCCGGGCTGACATTACCCATATGCCCAGGTAGAGCGTACGCAGTTCGAAATCTCTTACAATCATCTTCCATCAACGTTTATAATTTCTCCCCCTAAGAGATATGCAGCTTCAAACATACTACATAGTATTTGAAAATGGATTTTTTCAACTAAAACTAGAAATGATGTTACGATTCACTGTCAATCTAAGATAATCTATGAATGTTGGTATTATCTAATGTGCTCTAGATTGTGCCCTACATTGATTTTATTACTTTTAAAAAATTGCTAAGGCAAATGAGCAAATAGTTGGGCATAAAGCGAGATCACGCTCCCATTTTTTTTTTAAGTAAAGCTTAAAGGTCACAGAACAAGTTCCAATTGAAATTAGCTGCGACCATTTGCGACTTTACAGATATTTCTTTCATCAGTTTCGTAACAGTGTTCAACGTGTATTTTTTAGGTGCCTTTGTTTTGTAAATTATTTGTGATTTATCAGTTACTGTTTTAGAATTGTTTTGTTATTCGTATATTTTTTACTTTGTTGTTAGGACATTCGGTATTAACGATTTCGACCCGCGGGTTTATAATACTGCCTGTGAATTCAATTCAGGTACCTCGGGCACATTAGCTGGAGTTCTGTAATTATCCTAATAATAAACATAATTCTATTTCAAAACACGTCTATCGTCTCTGAATAGCAATTGCCGTATCATAATCCCTTGATGCTTCGCTGGGAAGGGCCCACAGTGGGACGACTCAATAGTAACGTTGGACATTGGGGCAAAATATAAAACTCCAAACTTAAAAATTTAACTGTATTGTTAAGAAACTAGCTTTTTACAATTAGGTTGAATTGTATTTTTTTCATTTTGTTGAACAAAAAACTAGTTTGTGTTTTTTTATATTTACAATTGTAATTGGGACTATGGATACAATATTTATCATGAAATTTTACATTGCTTACTTTCTGAAGTCATTTTGTAATAATATATACCAATAATATACTAAATATATGAAAATTTTACTTTTGGCCACGTTTTTGGACTTTTTCGCCACGTGCGACGTATGCGCGGTGACATTCACATGTGCAGTGCATACAAGGCCCGATTGGAAGGAGAAGGAAACGCGTGAGAGCAGCACTGCGATTTCTGCAGTGTGAACGAGTTTATATGAAATGTGTTTATGTGTAGTGATTCCGGAATGAAAGAATATATTATTTAACAGACTTAAACTTGTTCTCAGTTATGAAGAGAGCATAATTGGACAATATCAAAGGTAAGAAGTTCCCTGCATTGGCAAAGTATGTGGATCTTGTAATATCAAATATAATACAAATTCTCAATATACTATTGAGGTTAGGGTTTGGAATATTGTACAAAGAGGAAGGTAGTTATACGTTATACTTTATTTGAAATACAAAGTGTACTAATGGATATCCAATTTTGCTGCAAGTTGTTTCGCATTCACCTATATGACTCTGATAATTAAGATAAATATCTATGTCTCAAGATTTTGTTTCAGAATGACTTAAATTTTGAATTGCGATTCATTATTTCGCGGAATTCGGTTCCAAGATTTCGCGTGTATCGTTATTGCCTCTTATTTATATTCTTACACCGAAATCTTTTTAATTAATTCGAAATCACATACCATAGTTACGAAAAAATATTCGGTGTAACACAATAATACGAAACTTACTAACAACACTGACAATAATTTTCTATGGTTGCAATATTATGTGACACGTTGACTGCCCCTTGATTTTAAATAGAGTTGCCAGAAATCCTGAATGTTTAAATGGAACAATTCAATCGAAAAAGAGAACATTACGGAATTAATGAAATAAACACATTTATTAAGAAAAAAATTGCACAGTTGTTATTTAGATTGACATAAATGACTTAATTTTGCAGGTCTTTCCACTCAGGAATGTTCGACAGTGACATCCACTTGTAAACATTTAATTCTTCAAATTGTTGAGTCCTACAATCTTGTTCATAACCATGTTTAATTAAATTTTGGAGTATACAGCCAACGTTAAGTCTTATGTTAGCAACCAAAATTTGTATGCTTGTTTGGTAACTGGGGTATCTGGGTATTCCGTAATGTTTTCATGTGCACATTAGCCAAATTGATCAACTTCATGTATTGAATTTTTCAAAATTTTATCGTCAGATTGCTTGATTAGTACTTAACTTCTTATATTTAATGTAAATTGACTTACTTTTGTTTCCTGGAATTAACTGATTTGGCCAATGACTAGCTCATATGAAATTCTATTTTTTCACTTTCATATTTTTTCCAAACTGTCCATTTTCATTTCTATAACTCAACAAAATTTATGCAAACAATTATGTAAATCTACTGTATGTATATTCTTATACTGAAACCAAGTATCAGTTGTTTAAAAATATTTAATAATATACTTTGTGTATACACACATGCTCTTTTATGAAGTCTCTCAGTTTCTTTAGTGTCTACTTTTCGACATTTAATTCTTTGAATCCTTCCTGGTTTTATAACTAGAGAAGGAAAGCCTACCTTGTTTATATAAACAAGTATAAGCTGGCATCAGAGACTATTTCCAATATGCACCAGTTTCTAGACAGTTTTCTATTCAAAACACACAATTCTTTGCAGTTACATGAAACATACTGTGCTTTTGTGAAGTGTAATTTGTTTCGGCACTTCAGACCCAATTGGCAAATGCTCAAATTTCAAGACATCTTTTTGCAAAATGGACAGTACAAAGCATAGTAAATTAATCAGTAGAAATAACTGAAATTCCTTCCATATACTTTTACACAAGAACACGACGCTAGTGGAAATTTATTTGTATGTGTCAGGCAGATCCCAAAAAGAAGCAAGGAAAAACCCGAAAGTGTTGCCACAAGTTGCCACCGTCCCCTTTGCAATAAATATGCAAGTACCATAGCAATATGCAGAAATCGTCCACAGAATTCATAATTATTGAAATTCAATCAAGAAATGAATCATTTTAGTTACAAATTGGGTCATGTTTATGTGTATAAAACACAAACTCTCAAGCTTATAAATATGTTTAAAGCTTTAAAAAAGTTGAAAATTTGCGAACAAATTTTATTTTCAGATTTAGAGGGCTTTTGTGATATTTTTATCGGATCATACAAAATTCTGGTAGGAAATACTCATACGATGCTTTAATATATGATAATATAATGTTGCTTCAGTAGCTGCCACCCGGGCGTCGAGTTTAGAATTTTTGGGAATAACAAAAGAATCTATTTTGCAAGATATTTTCCCAGACTGAACAACCGATCTATGTTTTTTCTTTTCCGTATGTTTGTGGCTGCGATAAGCCGGCGCCACGTCTCCGCCTTATGTTTGGGTCAAAACCGTAGTGTGACAGGAAGTATTGAATGTAGCGTGAGGTGCGAATGAAGAGTGTTAGTGGAAACTTCGAGCGAGTATTTATCTCTAGGAAAGAGCGAATGCTTTCTGGGAATGCACGAGCATTCCCTGACTGGGAATTGTCGACCTGTGACACGTGGCAAGGATGTGTGTGTCGGTGTGGGTCCGAATGAGTGAGAACGAATGAGGAATAGAATGAGAGAGAAGCTGCAAACGAGAGAATATATGGAGTGAATGATGCGTGCGCGAGTCAGAGTTTGAGCAGAGTTCAAAGAGAGTTGTGGTAAAGAATCGAATACCTGTAGTCGCGAGTATCGCGAGCGTGTGCCACACCTCAGTGTAATAAAGCTAGTTGCAAGTACTGAAGGGGAATCCATATCCCACATGTTGTTTCAAATCACCCTAAAATATACATTTTCTTTTAGTAGCCTTGGCTCTAAAAATAAATTTTTGAAAAAAATGTTTGTTTATTACAATAAATAATTTTGTACGCATTATGTGTAAGAAAATCCGAGGGTTCGGAGCGCTCAGTATGCCCATCTGGGATATGTCACAGAGAGGCCGATACGCGAGCGGAAACGGTATACATTTGGGGGTGCCGTAAATCAGGCCCTTGAACGTACTACGTCGTGGGCCCGACGACCCCGCCTTTGGGGGCGCCCATGATGCAACGTCGGGGCACTCTATAGAACGCCAGCGTCGAGAACGTACGGATAGCGATCCGTAGAACATTGTATCATTAGAGAGTAGTACGAATAAATACTTGTTTAATCATCACTGGGTAATTCTACCCTAAAATTAGTCTTACATATGAGTATGAAATTATGTGGTAACACATACAGTCGGCCGCATAAGTGTTCGTCCACCTACCGCACTCAGTGTATGCGGAAATAATAGTAGGAAAATATGCAGATAAAATTTGAAAAAAAATTGTAGAAATAAAGCTTCAAAACAAACAACAAAATAAAATAACATTTTGCGAGACTCATAATTGTTATGCATAATGAAAAATAAAACAAAGTATCATAATGTGACGGGAAACTCGAGCGCAAAAGTCTTCGTCCACTTACAAACTAATAAAATTATTGTTATACAAAATTACCAATAGTCCCCTCACTACTTAGTATGGTACCCTTTAGAAGAAATTATGGCCTTTAGACGTTGGGGCATTGATTTTACTAACTTTTCTGTAAAGTCTGGTGGTATTTTCCCCCATTCCTCTATAAATCGTTGTTTTAAGTTATCACGAGTTTGCGACGGTGATTGACGAATATTTTTTTTATTACCGCTCACAAGTGTTCAATGGGGTTTATATCCAATGACTGGTGTGGTGTTTCTAAATAATGCGGGGTGTTATATAATATCCATTCTCTAACGATGATGGCTTTGTGTTTTGGATCGTTGTCCTGCTGAAACATAAAGCTATCTTTGATTCCAAATATCTCAGCACTTCGAAGTAAATGTTCCTTTAATATGTTCAAATACATCCAACGATCCATGATATCATCTATAATGTGGTAATCACCAACCCCAGCAGCCGACATGCAGCCCCATACCATGAGCGATGCTCCCCCGTGTTTCAGGGTTGGTGTTAAGTTTGGTAAAACTACGGAAGTGCTCCGACCTCTCCGATTTCGATGATTTTTGAATATGTTGTAGAACTGAGTATTTTGAGCAACTTTTTCCTACGCATGTAACCGCCGCTCGGCCTTAGTTTTCGAGATATTTGACAACAAATATAGCTACTACTGCATTGAATTTTGTATATACGTGCACGCTCGTGGCAACGTGTGGGGCCGCCGCTTATCCGGCGGCCGGCGAAGAATCTGTATACCGGGTGACCTCATAAAAATTGTACCTCTAGAACTAGATATATCATATGAGATTTGGTATTGGCGGGGGAGGGGCACCCCCTCCCCACAAAATCAAACCCAAACCTAACCCGAATCTAATTTTTATTTAATCAAATATGATTTTGGGTTAGATTGTAAAATTCCCCCGCCAATAACAAATCTGATATGATATATCAACTTCTAGAGGTACAATTTGCATGAGGTCACCCGGTATACAGATTCTTCGCCGGCCGCTGGAAAAGCGGCAGCCTAACACGTTGCCACGAGCGTGCACGTATATGACCGGGTGACCGGGAAGGTTGCTGAAGCGGAGCATCGTGCGGGCACATTCTACAATGGTACGGTTGTCCCTCTCAGCGCTGCCATTCTGCTCCGGTGTGTAAGGAGCTGTACATTCATGGACTATGCCGAGTGTTGCCAGGTACTTGCTCATTTCTGCGTTCACGTACTGCCTACCATTGTTACTTCGCAACACTTTCATGGTTCGTCCAAATTTGTTGTACACTTTTCGTTCGTATTTCTTGAAACAGTCCAGTGCCTCTGCCTTATGCTTCATGAAGTTGACACTTCTGAAGCCTGTCGCATCGTCCTTAAAGGTGATGTACCACCTGCTGCCTCCCAGTGACATGTCTGGCATGGGACCGCATAGGTCGCTGTGGACATATTCGCCTGGTTTCGTGTCTCGATTCACCACCCTTTTAAAGGGAAGTCTGTGTGACTTGCCCACCTGGCACGCTTCACAGAGGAAGTCCTTTGTGTTACTTATGTCAACACCTTCCACTAAGTTCCGAGAGGTTAGATTTTTGATCGCGCACACATTTAAATGTCCTAAGCGCTCGTGCCAGGTTTTCATGCTTGCCACAGACACATTTGCTTCTACTCGCCACCTGTTGTGTGCACGAAAGAACATTCGATATATTTCGTTGGATTGCTTGACTCCAATCGCAACGATGGCAGTTCCTCGCATAAACTTCACCCCGTCACCTTTGAACCACAGTTCTAATCCCCTTGTGGTACACGTGCCAACAGAAAACAAATTCTTTTTCATGGCAGGCACGTGAAGCACGTTTTTGATATGAGCAATGCTCCATTTACCGCTGACAAGTTTCTCTACCACTACTGTGTCCTCGCCGATCACTTCACATTCACCGTTATCCCCGAGGACAATGGTGCTGCCATCCCTTCTCGGACGGTACTCCGTAAACCATTCCCTCCTGTAGGTGATGTGGGCGGAGGCCCCACTGTCGGTAAACCAGACGTCTTCGTTGTTGACCGACAGCAATTTCTCCTTTTGATCGGTGTCGGGTTCCCATGGTAACCCACTGTTGTCTGCGTGCTTCGACTTAGAACTGATAGATGCCACTAGCGCATAATCCCGCGTCGCTGGTACGCCTTGTCGCTTGTTTGTTTTTCGCTGGTGACACTCACATGCGTAGTGACCCTTGCCGCGACACACATAACATTCAAGGTCCTTCTTGTCCTGGCCTTTTTTGTGAGGTTTCTTGTTCCTCTTTGTTGAGTCGACACCACCTTGAGCAGACCTTCTCGTTGTAGCAGCCAGGGCGACTGCTTCTTCGTCCTCCGCGCTCAAGTATGCCTCTTCCTCTATCAGCCGCTCTTGTAGATGTTCAATGGTTTGTCTTGCGGGCTCAAGGTTATTCCATGCCGTGCGAATGTTACGGTACTTTGCTGGCAGGCTGGCGAGGATCTTTGAGATTATTAGTAAATCGGGAATTTGATGCCCGAGATCAGCGAGCTGTTGGGCCATGTTCTGTACTTTGGCCACGTGTTTCACCACCGATCCTGCGGTGTCCATGCGATAGTCGTGGAAACGTTGACTCAGAAGGAGCTTGTGCGTCTCCGATCTCTGTTCGTGTATGGAGGTCAGCCTGTCCCACATCTCCTTAGCGGTGTTGCACGCCAGGAGACACTCGAGCTGTTCAGGTTCCATTGCCGACGACATCACATACATGGCTTTTGCGTTGTCCTTGATCCAGGCTTTTCCTGTTGAACCTTGTGGATCAGTTGGCATAGTCCTGCTTCCTTCGACCACGCTCAGAAGGTCATGCGCCAATAACACTGCCCTGACTTGAAATTTCCAGCCTTGGAAGTTCTTTCCGTCGAATTTTACCATGTGTCTCGCTGAAATTTCACCGGCCATATTTGCTATGTTTGGTCACTCGCGACACATGTTTTGGCACTACTTTGCACTTCGCGTTGCTCCACTGTATACCGAACGATTGTTTTTTTTTGTTTTTTGATATCGTTCTTTACACAGCCGACCGCGTGGCTGGGCCCATAACCTGTTAGAATAAGCTGTTTATTAAATATAGGTAGAAATACAAAGTGAGATGAAGTGCGTTGTATTATATGTCTCTATCTATGCTCTCGTAATATCGTTGTACGCCGTTATGGTGTCGATGCTGAACTAAACACGAGACGTAGCCGATCCGTCGTTCTGCTCTCCCACTCTTGAGCCAGACACACACACACACACACACACACACACACACACACACACACACACACACACACACACACACACACACACACACACACACGCACGCACGCACGCACGCACGCACGCACGCACGCACGCACGCACGCACGCACGCACACACACACACTAGCTGAGAGAGACATATTCCAACAAAAACTAATTTACATCCAACTATATTTTTATTCTCAGGACGATCAACTATTTGCCACGTTTTATTCTTAAGTAATTGCTTGAATTCCAACAAAAAATTCCATTCCTTCCCTCTCTACATCTTCATTATTTGGGACTTCTTCATTTCTTGGGACTTCCTCTTCGTTCTGATTTATCGTTTGATATTCTCCAATCTCAGTTACCGGATTATTTTCTTCCACTTCACGCTTTTGTAAATCATTATCAACATATCCCTTTGGACCATAATTTTCTAAACTTTCTTTTCGAAGTTTCTCATTTATGAATTTGACATCTCTTGAGATGACTATCTTTTGATCCATATGTAACCATACTCGATATCCTTTAACCTCATCTGAGTATCCTATGAAGATTCCTTCTTTGGATCTCTCCCCAAATTTTCCTTTACTCATGGTCTTATCTGTGGGGGCACTTCCCACATACACCACTAGGGGACGAGCACGACGATCCGGCTCCCGAAAGTGGTTATATAAGTCCCTCCGACTATATATATAACCTCCGACCATTCCCTACTATCCCTGTGTCTAAGGCAAGGGCCTGCTAGTACGCCTTACTGACGAGTCCGCTAGCAGGCCTAGGACGAAACGCAACATTCTCCCTTTCCTCTCTTTTTCCTCGACGTCACCGTGCATCCACCATCCATACGAAGAACCCCCCACATATCTAATACAAATGTTTTTGTGCCGAACGTTCGCATATACCTTAAATTCGGTGTTCTTCCCATCCAAATTTCGAATGGAATTTTTCCTTTTAGTGCTTCCGTTGGACATCTATTCTTGATATGGTTTGCAGTCATCACTGCTTCCCCCCAAAATGACAATAGTAACCCTGACTGTATGAGCATACATCTGGCTGCTTTAATTATTGTTCTATTTTTTCTTTCAGCCACGCCATTTTGTTCAGGAGTATATACTGTTGTTCTCCTGGCCCGAATTCGACTTTCTTCCAAATACTTTACAAACTCAAGATTACAATACTCACGACCATTGTCAGATTGTAGAATTTTTATTTTCTTCCCTTTGTGATTTTCGACCAACCTTTTATACTTCTTGAATGCATCTATACAGTCATTCTTTCTTTTAAGTAAATAAATCTGACACCATCTAGAGTAATCATCTATAAAGGTAACAAAAAAACGAGCACCCCTCCTTTGATGATGTTCTCATTGGTCCACATACATCAGTGTGCACAATTCTTAGAAGTTCTGAACATGGCTCTCTCTGACCTTTGAAGGGTTCTCTATGTTGTTTACCTAATAAACAAACCTTACAATCTTTAAAACTTTCATCTTTGGTTATATTTGCTCCATTTATGACCCTATTTTTCATTAGAATCCTTAGATCTCTTACATGTAAATGAGCCATTCGCTCATGCCATAATTTGATTTCCGTTTCTTCTTTATTTGACACTCTATTAGCATATTCATTAACTTCTCTTATACAGGGTGTCAGAACACTCAGGGAAAATCGGGGTATAAGGTGTAACTGGGGTGATTCGTAAACAACTTTTTCCTTGACCCAAATGTCCTGGATAGTAGCGTTTTTGAGTTATTAACGAAAAACACTGACCAATGAGAGCGCCCGCTGGGCATCGGCTGACGCGCGCTCAGGTGCGAACCGATCACTTGCGGTCGGTCGTGATGGGGGCATCGAGGGTACCGATGGAAGCGTGCGGCAAATGTTACATCGTCTTAGTTAAGAATAATGTGGAATTATTCGTTATTCGTGAATAAGAAATACACTAATAAGTCGTGTAATAACCGTGTTCGATACGTTTATTCATTATCCGAAAGGAATAAAGTGTTGCATTACTTATGAAAAAAATATTTCTTTTATCAGTACGTTTTCAGGTGGATAAATTATGTTTTAAGACAAACGATTTGCATAAATAATGTCAGGAAAAGCTAGTTAAACTTACCCATTCGTTCACGAATTAACCTGCTTAACATTGTGCGAATACTGACCTTTTTTTTTTTTTTTTCTTTTTTACGTGTGGGAAATCTTACATAAGACACCCCGGCCTCTGGGGAGAGACCGGGGTAGTGTCGGATTCTTACCGACTAAAACCCACACGGTGGCCATCCCTAGCGACTCGGGGGGGCATGTGGAACCCTTGCGGACACAACGCCATGCCCCCCCTCGCCATACCTCAAACTGTGACAGGAGGTCCATCCCGAGGAGGGTCAGAAGGACCCTCCTCCAAAATCTGCAAATTAAGTACCCACAGCCGCATCACGCAGCCACTACGCGATGCGGCCCCTCCCTTGCCACGTGCAATGGCCGTCTGACCCCCAATCAGACGGCCCGTGGTCCTTTGTGGGGACAGAAGGTCCCCACCATCCCCTCCCCCCAGGGATCCCAGTCAGACACGAAGGAGGCTATTGCCGCCCCCTCCTGCTGACGCCACCTCTTCTTCCTTGCCGAGCCGGATCGGCTCTCTCCCTGCCCCGCTCCGCCGCCTCCTTTTGCGACATGACATCTTCGCAGAAGGAGGCCAGGGCACTCCAGGCTGCCCGGTCACGCAGGATGCCGGCAACTACCACCGGTAGCGCCAGATCCGGGCCCACTGCTCTTCTGAGGACTCGGCGCTCTGTAGCCCAGGCCGGGCACTCCTCCAGTGTGTGCCGCGCCGAGTCCTCTTCTTCCCCGCAGTGCCAGCACTGCGGCGTCTCCTCTCGCTGGATGCGGTGCAGGTACTCACCGAAGCACCCATGTCCGGTGAGCACCTGCGTCATCCTGTAGGTCAGGCGGCCCCACGACCTGCCCAGCCATTTCTCCAGGCTAGGCAGGACCGCCTCGACCACTCGCCGCCCCGCCCCAGCTGGCCCAGCCAGTCTGGTCCTCCACAGCGCTACCGCCCCTCGCCGGGACTGGAGCCTCGAGATCCTCATCTCTTCTTCCCGATCCCGCGGGTCGCCGTCAGCAGTAAGCGCCTTCGCCGAGGCGTAGTCTGCTGCGGCTACTCCTGCCAAGATGTCGAGTGGCAGGAGCCCCGACAGGATCATTGCCGCCTCATAGGAGACCGTGCGGTATGCCCTGACGACCCGTATCGCCACCCGTCTCTCCACCCGACGCAGCATTTCACGGCTGCGCCGGCTGGCCGCCAGGTCCTCGCTCCATACGGGCGCCCCGTATAGTGCTATCGACCGCACGACCCCCGCATAGAGGCGACGCACCTCCGCAGCCGGGCCCCCGAGATTCGGGAGTATGCGGCCCAACGCGACCGCAACCCCCTCCAGTCGGGGAGCCAGGCGCTCAAAGTGGATCCCGAAGCTCCATCGCGCGTCCAGCACCAGCCCTAGGTATTTCAGGTGGCGGCTCACCCCCACGCAGGCCCGCCCCATGCACAGCCCGGTCGCAGGCGGCTCCCCATGCCGGTGCCCGCCCAGCATCCAGATGGCCTCCGTTTTTTGTGGCGCCACCCGCAGCCCGAGCTTCTCCACGCTCCTGACGACACAGGCGACCCCCAGCTCCGCGAGGCGCGCCGTTCTTGTAAAGTCCCCCCCCCCGATGCCAGCACCAGCGTGTCATCCGCGTAGCAGGTGACGCTGACACCGGGTGGGAGGGCCGCCCGCAGCACGGAGTCGTACGCCAGGTCCCACAGCAGCGGGCCCAATACTGACCCCTGTGGGACTCCGCAGCTCACCCCCCTGCACTCCATCCCGTTTTTCCCCGGGTACTCTATACACCTGCCGGACAAGTAGGACCCAAGTAGCCTTCTCAGGTACGGGGGCACCCTGTGGTGGATCAGTGCCCCCCTTATGACCTCCCAGGGTACGGAGTTAAAGGCGTTGACGATGTCTAGCGACACCGCCAACACCACCCCGCCCCCGGACGTGGCGGCTCCCGCGAGGGCCCGGACACGCGTGATCGCGTCCAAGGTCGATCGCCCTCTGCGGAAGCCGTATTGGCTCTCCCTCAGGTCGGGTCCCACCCCGGAAAGATGCTCCGTGACGCGGCTCGCGACTATCCTCTCCAGCATCTTCCCGGCCGCGTCCAGCAGGCATATCGGCCTGTACGCAGACGGCTCCCCCTCCTGCCTGCCCTCCTTCTTGAGCAGCACTAGCCTCCCCCTTCTCCAGGATGAGGGGAACTCCCCGGCTCGAAGGCACAAGCTGAACGCCTGCCTCAGCCTGCCCCCCACAAACGGCATCGCCCACGCCAGTACCCTCCCCGGGATCCCATCCGGACCCGGCGCCGCGCTGCGGGCCGCCATCCTTTGTACCGCCGACTCCAGCTCTCCCTCCGTGACGTTCATCCCTTCGGACCAGTCCGCAGGACCGGCATTCTCCCCTCGCACCAGTCGGGACATCTCCTCCTCCCTCCCGGTTCCGGGGAACAGGGCGTCCAGAACCCCGTTGAGCAGCCGAGGCTCCATCGACTGCGTCAGTGGGGGGGCCCGTGGCCGCATCTTTCCCATGACGATTAGATACGGCCGCCCCCATGGGTTCTGGTCCAGTGTCCCCAGGAGTTCCCTCCAGGCGCCGGCCTTAGCTGCCGCTATGGCCCGCCGCATCGCCGCCCGCGCCTCTTTGTATTCCCCGTACCTTAGCGCTGCCAGTCCTGCGGGACGCCGCTCCCGGCGTCGTGTCCTCGTGTACCGGCGGCGCGCGCGAACGCACGCCGCCCTCAGGGCTCCTATTTCTTGGGACCACCAGTATACCGCGGTTCGCCCTCGCGGAGGAGCGGCCCGGGGCATGGCGGCGTCGCACACCGTACTCATCGTACCCCGGAACCACTCCGCCTCCCCCTCCGCACTGAGTGGTCCCACCGGGTGAGAGCCGGGCCACGCGACGGCGTGAAGCGCCGCCGCCAAGATGTCCCTGTTGACCCGGCCCAACACCCATCTCAAAGGGAGCGGAGCCGTTCCCCCCCCAGGCTGACCTCGCACCGCGGGCCCGCCAGTGGCAACCACCTCCATCATGACGTGCAGGTGGTCCGACAGCGTTTCCACGTCTTCCGCCACTCTCCAGCCCGAGATCCTGCGCACCGCGGCAGGGCTAGCCCACGTGAGGTCCACTATGGACGTACCCTGCCACCGCACGCAGGTCGCCGCGGACCCGCGATTCATGAGCCTGAGGTCAAGACCTGCCGCCCATCCCAGGAGGACATCCCCTCTGGCGCTATTCCTGGGGGACCCCCACGCAGTGGCGTGGGCATTGAAGTCCCCCAGGATCACGACCGGTCGGGGCAGGCACCGCGCCAGGCATGCCCCAACCCGGTCGAGGAACGCCCCGAACGCCGGTGCGCGCTCGCTGGGCGAGGCGTACACCCCTATTAGCGCCAGATCCCCCCATTGCACGGCCACAAAACCGTCGCCCCGCTCCAACAGGGCCATCGTCGGGGGGAAGCGGCATCCCCCCCATACCATCGCCACGGAGCCACGCGCATCCCCCATCCAAGTGTTGGAGGGGGTAACGGGGACCGCATATGGCTCCGCGACAACTGCCACTCCCACCTCCCACTCCCGCATGGTCTGCACAAGTAAGTCCTGTGCTCTGCGGGAGTGGTTGAGGTTCGTTTGGAGGAGCCGGGGAGTGAATTCTACTCAATCTCCATGCCCTCCTCCGTAGGGCATTGCGCGGCGACATCGACATCGTCCCGGCACGTCCCTTCCCTCCCCCGTTCTTGGGTTGGGTGTCGTCCCGGGGCCGCAGTCTCCTCTTCTGCTGCCGGGGTCGTCGCTACTTCCATGCCTGCCGGGGAGATGCGCGGCGCGGTCACCTGTCTCCCCCTCTTTCCTCCCGTTGGGCCAGGGGCGCAGGAGGGAGCCCCCAGTCTGTGTCCTGCCGGTCGGCCTCGATCCCTGCAGACCGGGCACTGTGGGGTTGCCGAGCACTTATTTGCCCTGTGGCCCGTTCCTCCGCATCGGTAGCACAGTTGGCTCCTGTCTACCGTGCTGGGGCACCCGCTTCTAGTATGCCCCAGCTCCAGGTATTTGAAGCACTGGAGCGGGCGCGCCCTCAGGGGCTCCACCGTGGCGCTGCACCATCCCACAATTAGTCGCCCCGTTTTTGCAACCCTGTGTGCAGCCTCCAGTGGGCATCGCAGCCACACCGCCCCCCGGCCAGCAGGGCTAAATGCTACTTCCCCCACTTTTATCTCAGTCTCCTGGCATCTCCCAGCGGCAGCCACGGCTGTCACCACCTCTTGGGGCCTGGTGGAGACGTCCAGGCCCCTCACCCGCAGTTCCGCCGTCTTTGTCGGCCTTGCGACCTTCACTCCCGTTCCCTCCAGTACGCCGGCCATTTTGCTGGCCAGTTGTTGGGCCTTTTCCTGGCTTGCCGGTCCCCGTATTTCCAGAATAAGCCCGCCAGTTCTTGAGGTCTTGGGCTTCACCCCCTCAATCCCCCTTTCTGTCAGGCTGATCTTGTCCCTCGCGGCCGCCATTGCCTGGGCGTATGTTATCTTTGCCCCCGGTGCCGCCGTCAAGGTGACAGCCGCCGTTCTGGGGGGCCTCTGCAGGACAGGCCCCATCTTTTCCTTTCCTCGGCGTCCTGTTGCGTTGTTGTTACTCTCCATGTGTTGGTTCTCTCGCCGCCCAGGTCGTCCTTCGTCGGCCCCTATTACCCTCTGGGGTCTCGCCTGCGTCTGCCGCAGGGGGGGGGGCCGGGTTGTTCCTCTGTCTTATTCGTTGTTCCGCCCTGGCTCTGGCTTCCCTCTTTGCCTTGTTTCTGCCGGTCTTACTGCGGGCCACTCTCCAGTCCCCGGCATTCCTTTCTCCCGGTGGCGGTAGCGCCACCTGGGAGATCGGAGTCATCACCTCCGAAGCCGCTGCCGGGGTCTCGAGGGTCTGGGTTGCCATAGTCCCTTCCCGCGACCTTCGTCTCGTCACGCCTTCCGTCAAGCTCATGCTTCCAAAGGCCGCCATCAGGCGCCTCTCCATGGCGGCCATTTCCTCTCTCATGTGGGATAGCAACCTATCCTGAATTGTCCCCTCAGTTGTACCCTCCTTTTGGGAGCTCTGTGTCCGCTCCATTCTATGGGTTTCAGTCCTTCGCAGCGTCGCTGACAGCTGCGAGTCCCCAGGCACCTCTCTTCTCCTGGCCTCCTGCTGCCGTTGCTGACGTTGAATTTCGGCCATCCTTTTAGCGAGGTTTGTGTTAGCTTCCTGGGTCGCTTTCCCTTCTGGTCCCATCGCTTCCTTTGCTGCCGGCAGTGGTGCAGCCTGAGGGCCGCTCCCTTCACCTCCCGCAGCTTTCCGCCTCTCCTTCCTGAGCTCCATGAGCTCCTTCTTGATTGTCGCAAGCTCCGCCCTTAGTTGGTTATTCTCCACCGACAACCACCGCGCTTCGGTGGAGTCGGAGGAGCGTTGTATCAGTTCAGTGACCGCCACTGTGGTTTCCCTGGCGGCCACCCTCAGAGCCCGGACAAACGTGCCCTTGAGGTTTTTTGAGTTCGTGGAAATTCTTTCCACCTCCCTCATGTGGTCAAGGACCGTCCCCCCCAATTCTCCATTGGACCCCTTCTTCGCCTCCTGGCGCAATTGGTCCACCTTTGGCAGAGCCCGTTCTGAGCTCCTGCCAAACCTGGCTTCCCCAGTAGGGGCGCATCTTCGGGTTGCTCCTTCGTCCGATTCCGACGTGGTGGCATCCCGCCCAGCTCGGTGTTCCTGCTGCGGTGAGTCCGACGAGGCCCAGACTCTGGGTCTCTTCCTCCTTGCGCTTCTTCTCGTCCTCCCCTGGATACTCGATCCAGAGTCGGACTGGGCTTCAGGTACGCCTACCGGTGCACCCTTCCCCTCGCCAGTAGTACTAGGATGCACGGTGGCCTGGTCTTCCACCACCGACATCCCGCAGTCGTTAGATGACGACGCAGCAGGGACCTGCTTGACGACCCCCACTACGCCGGCCCTGGAGGTTCCGAGTCCTCCTGAGCAGTAATTTTCCATTCCATTAGTCGTGTCTGTCATGTTGTATTTTAAACTCCTCTCTTGCCCTGTCGTCTTCGTTTGATCCATCCGGTTACCACTCACTCTTTCGGCCCCTGCCCCGGCAATGCCGGTGCAGGGGCCCAGGGAGCCCCACGTGGAGGTGAGATGAGTGGATTTAGCCGGTTTGGGCCCTCCAACTTCACCGAAGTTCTCCGCACCTGTCCACGCTAACGTGACCAGGATATTGAAGAACATCAGTTCCATCAGGGTTTTCGACCCGGCGTTTACACCGCCAGGAAGTCCCGCACCAGCTTCTGCTCCCCGTGCGAATCCTGACCTAGGCAACGGTCAACAGCTGATGTTACGGCCGGCTTAGTATCCAAGCACGATCACTTCACTTCACGATAACTTAACTTGACGGTCGCTTGCACTTGCCACTGTGAAATTTGGATATAGTTAAAAACAATTTACTGTTCTTACGTTTGAACATTTGGTAACATTCTGCTGGTGTACGATCCATGTTACTCGTGCGAAGAGCAGAATGTCTCTGCCAGCTTAAGCAGACAGACAGCAGAGAAGACAACTGGTTGTGTGTGAGAGATTGCAATTTGATAATATTATTTCGCAGATGTAAATTTATATAAAGAACGTATAGTATCACCCGATCTGAAAAAGTTATCACAAAATTTTTCCATACCCGAAAACCGAAAGCATCCAGCGGTTGTATCAAACCTGTTCTTCCTTTCGGTATGAGTAACGCAATAAGTTCTTTGTCAGCCGAAATACTTTGCTGAAAAGTCGAAGGACAATGTCCGCTCCACGAATCAAGTAACAGAACACTTTGAGATCCAGTCTTTGGTAAAAAGACTTCTGTAAGCCAAATGTTGAAATAGTGTATTAGAGCTTTTGTTTATTCATTAAAAGACGCATCAACTTAACTACTTATACGGTACTGTTAGCGCGCTGCAATCCTTCTCTTTTATTTTTATCGAACGACGATCGACAGACACCATGCGCCGCCAGCGACCGAATAACGCAACCGCCTCCAACAGATACACGTGCCCGATATGCACACACATATCTCCAACATGGTGCGTTGTCGTCAACTTTCCAGATTTTGAAGCAGTAACAAACACATTAGCCCGTCTAAATAAGCTTTCTTCTACCCTGGGCCCAAATTCTCCTCCTCCTCCTCGCGGAAATGGTAGGGAGAATCGTATTGTGGCGGTGAAAAGAGATGGGAAAAATAAACTGTTTTCTACTTTTGCCGACTCAAGTATTTTATTAATATTTCGACGCACACGAACTGTCGTGGTGGAGCTCCTGCTTGTTTGCTGGTTCTTTCTATACTGTTTTAACTAAAAAGTAAGCCAAGCGCTAATGACTAGATTTAAAAACTTACACCTAGTGTTACAAATCTAAAGTACTTAAAGAACTAGACTTAAAGAGTAGTGCCTTAAAACTAACTATGATAACACTAACCTAGTTAAATCTAGTTACGCCCGCCGACGGTAACACTGGTCGCGACTTCGCGACCAACGTCGGTAAACCCCGGTCGCCACAGTATAACTATAGGGTGCGCCATCTGTAGGTACCATATGTTAAATGCTTATAAAATAGTGAAAACGTAATTAAACCGAGTTCGGTTTGCGATATTTATTTACTTTGGTTTATACCAATACAAAAAATTCATTTTTTGAATATAACGTCGGGCAAGTGGTCGCCTTTATGAACGACGCAAAGAAATGCTCGTTTTTTAGCATTCTCCATAACTTTTTGCAACGTTTCGGGCATTATTTCCGTTATTTCTTTGCGGATTACTGATAGTTTTATTATTTAACAATATGATATACACATATGTGGCGGGATAGGTGTTCTAGAGACAAGACGGTTAATTTTCCGTATCTTCTTCTTCCTCCACTCTTTATTAAATTCTTACAGTTTCGGCTTCCGCTTGTACTACCCCCTTTTGGTGTCTTTGCCGCCGCTTTATAAACCTCCCCCCACCAGGTGACCTACTCGCATTTTCTCGACCGCTGCTTCGAAAATTAGTCGTTAGCCTATTGCTTGTTTGGTCGACCACCTGGTGAGGTCGTTGCCCTGGTGACGTTGTCGCTCCACGATAGATGAACACATCATCATCAGGGCATTGACCGTGTTTACAATTCGCGTAAACTTCGGGCGTTGCGCTGCGGCCGCGTTTGTCAAAAACCACCTATGCCCTTGTTCGGAGCTCGCCTACAAAAACTAACGTTTTTGTGTACCTACGGAATCTCGGCTTGTCGATGTTCTATCTTTAATTTGCATGTAGAATCATGCCGCTACACATATAACTAAGTAAGTATCATTCTTATCTTCGCTTTTACGCATAACGCAACTCATGGCATCACATCACACACACATCTCTATACATCTAAGACTGAAGAAACAAAGGAACGCATGAGGCCCACGTTGAGGCGGGAAGGAGTGCTGATTTACAAACTTCTATTCCCAACACTCTCCCTCAGCGCGAGTTACCTCGCTCTCAAGACCCAATCCCAGTCTACATCTTCGATGTGCTGGCGCAACAGTTAAAATGGCCTTTAGTTAAAATGTCCACTACATTATTCTCGGATGAAACATATGTGACATCTATTTCTCCCTGCTCAAACACTTCACGTACATAATGGTTCCGGATGTGAATATGTTTAGTGCGCGCATGGTGCACTGGATTTCGCATTAGATTTTGAGCTCCCTGATTGTCACAAAAAAATGGACGTAGCCGGTTCATTTTCTCGCATAACATTCAATTCCCACAGGAAGTTTCGCATATACACAGTTTCCTTCGCTATTTCGGACAATGCAATGTATTCTGATTCGCTACTAGACAGCGCGACCGATCTTTGCTTACGAGATTCCCAAGACACGGCGGCTCCGGCCAACCTCAACGCAAAACCCGTATAAGACAATCGATCATCCAGATCTCCCCCCCAATCCGCGTAACTTCCGTTGATGCTTTCCATAGCAGAAATGTCTGTTCTATCGCGTGGCATAGTCAGATTTTCTCCTAGACCCTCAGTTTTTAAAACAAATTGAAAAATATCGGCCAAAGTGGGTGCGTTTTCGGTGTTCTTTTCACTTTGATCATTATTTAAACATATTTGAATGTTTATAATCAAACAACTATTTATATCATTTTATTCGTGAAACTCCAAAGAATCATTTGGCACCAAGCGGAACTGAATAACTATTACCGGAAAAGCACAAAACACTTTCAAAGTTAAAAATTTGCGATTTTTTTCAAAATTGATGTTTTCAAAAATGGTACGTTCTGGAGAAAAACGGATTTCAGATTCGTATTCAGCGCGTTAAAGTCTACAAGAAACGCCTATTGAAGGATACAAAATCAGACCCGTGTTGAACAGTGTAATCTTATTGCACTCATTCTCCCAACTGGGGCAAAAGTTTCGGTATAATCTTCCCCAAATTTCTGCGTAAAGCCTTTCGCTACAAGTCTAGCTTTTCTGCGCTCGACAGACCCATCAGCATTATATTTCGTTTTCAAAACCCACTTACAACTAACTACATTTTTATGTTTTGGTCTTCTCACTAGGTTCCAGACGCCCTGCTTTTGCAGAGCTTCAAATTCAGTTTTCATGGCTTTTCTCCATTCCCTTTTATGCGGTTCACTTAAAGCTTCTTCTAACGTTGGATCAACCTCCTGATGTACAATATCAACTTCTACAGATTGGTTACTTTCGTAATGATAAATCTTCCTTGGTCGACCCTTTTGTCCAGTTCTCAACAAGCTTGGCCTACCTCTTGTGCGCCTCGGATTTTCTCCAGATACATTTGGTTCTACGTGATCCACATCTTGTTCCGATTCGGCAGTATCTGATACTCTAGACCGTCTTCTTCGGTTCTTGTTAATTGTATATCTATTAATCGCTCAGGCTCTGGGTTTTCGATTTCAGTAACCGAGTCATTCGAGACAATTTGTCTATTACTGATATTTTGCGTTTTAAAGCAGTTTTCTGAGAATTTCACATCTCGAGCAATAATCACTCTTCTTCTTTCGACATCCCACAATCTATAGGCTTTAGATTCACGTGAGTAGCCTATAAACAAACACTCGCTTGCTTTTGGTTCAAATTTGTCTCTCCCAGGTTTCTTATGCAGCACGAAAGCTTTGCAACCAAATGTCTTAAAATGAGCGATACTTGGCTTATAACCATGCCAAATTTCGAAAGGGGTTTTATCATCCAATTTCCTCGAAGGACAGCGATTTCTAATATATGCGGCTGTATTTATCGCTTCTGCCCAAAAAGTTCTAGATAGACAGGATTCGCACAACATACTACGAGCCATTTCAACGAGCGTCCGGTTCATTCTCTCCGCAGGCCCATTTTGCTGTGGAGAATAAGGGGTGGACATTTCCCTTCTTATACCACTTTCTACCAACGTTTTGTTAAATTCAGCTGAACAATATTCAAGTCCATTATCGGTCCTTAAACATTTTATTTTGCGATTCGTCTGATTCTCAACCATTGCTTTATATTTCTTAAATGCGTTAATCGCTTCGCTTTTCTGTTTCAAAAAAAATACTTCTACCCAATTGGAGTATTCATCAATGAACGTTATAAAGTAACGTGATCCGCCATTGGACACGTTTCGCATTGGTCCACAGATATCTGAATTAACTAAGTTTAATGGACCTGAGCTGCTTCTGTTCGAGCTCTTTGGAAACGGCGTAGCTGCTTGCTTACTTTTCGCACAAACATTGCAAAATGGCATTTTTCTTGCTCAAAATGTAAGCCTTTTACCATCTCCTTTGATGCCAATCTCTTCAAATCGTTTTCGTTTAAATGCCCATAGCGCATATGCCACAACATTAATTCACTTGTTATTGGGGTAACCATCTGAGCTATATTTATTTCTTCTTCTATAAAATATAGGTTACCTTCCTTCCTTGCCTTGAGTATCATCTTACCATATTTATTAATGATTTGTGCACCATGGCTATTGAAATTCACCTTTCTGCCATTTCTGGTAGCCTTCATAACGGAAAACAAGTTGGCTCTCAACTCTGGAACATATAGGGTATTTTCGAGCCTTACCTTAGACCCCCTTTGGTTCAGGCATACCGTTCCTGATCCAAGCACTTCAATTGTTTTATTCGCAGCCAACTTAACCTGTCCCCCTGATACTGCTCTGAATTCAACAAATAGCGATTTGTCATGACACATGTGGGCTCCACTGTCCACACACCAACGAAAATCTTTGTTCTTTGAGAAATCTGAATCTTCTAAACCTAAAGCAAATTCTTTATTCTGATTTGATTGTGTATTTACTTGTGATTTCACTCTAGTAGTGAATAAGGTCTCTCCCCCATGAGCTGCACTTTGTGTTTTATTCACTGATTTCTTATTGCATTCAAAAGACTTATGTCCAACTTTGTGACATTTAAAGCACCTGTATTTAGGTTTATCATAGTTGTTCGGTTTGTGTGGATTTGACTTATTATAATTGTCCGTTTTGAATAATTTGTCTGCGATTCGGACTGCGACTGACTCGTCGCTCGACCGCTGCGCTTGACCACTCATCGGTCGTCGTTCTTTTGTTCACACACACACACACACACACATACATATATGCATTCTTACAATTCGGCCGTCCTGACCGTAGACCGTCCTCGGGCTACTGTTCATCCTTACGTTTCGCATTTTCCGTTGCAGGCATTATCCATGGTCGCATATTTTTGGCTTCCCAAACACCTTGATATTGCCGCTGAGTGTTTTGAAAGCCATCGACATCAGCGACAATGTATCTGTCGTTTCTTAATACTCGCTTAATAGTATACGGCCCTTTAAACGTCGGAATGAGTTTCTTTGATGCTGCCGGAGTGCTATCAAAGTTGCGTAGCATAACTAAATTTCCTTCTTGATCGTGATATCTGAAAATTATATTGGCCTCCATATTTTCCGGTGCATAAAAAAGTAATTCCGAACCCCTTTTTCTATATACTAGTCCATTTCGCATTTCAAAATTAGCATCTTCACTTTTGGCCAACCTATCAGCTATTTCCTTAATCTTTCTATCTTGTGTCTGACAAACGGATAGATTATATACAAAAGGGTTGTCTTCTACTATTAATATGCTCATTGCACGGCTGAGAGCATCGACATGCTTCATTCGTTCGCTGGACCTGTGCTGTAGACTATAATCGTAATTTAATAATTCCAACGCCCATCTGGCTATTCGCGGATGTACATATGTCCTTTTTTTGTAGCGTAAGTTTTACTGAGTTGCAATCTGTAACTATTTTGAACGGAGTTCCCAGTAAATAAATTCGGAAACGTCTGAGCGCGTAAATAATTGCCAATGTTTCGAGCTCAAAACTATGATACTTGCTTTCTGTATTGGTCGTGCGTTTTGAGAAATAAAATATCGGATGATACTTCAAATCAGATTTCTGTTGCATTAGTACCGCACTGAATCTTAATGCACTAGCATCCGTGTGTAACTCTGTTTTATTCTTAGGATCATAAATTGTTAATATGGGTGCAGATACTAATTTTGACTTTAATGTCTCGAAAGCGTTTAGTTGTTCTTCCGAAAATTTGAACACTGTATCTTTCTTCAATAAATCATATAAGGGTTTTGCTATGATCGAAAATCCCTCAACAAACTTGCGGAAATATGAGCAGAGTCCTAGAAAGCTCTGTACATTGCGTATGGTTTCCGGTATGGGGAATTTCAAAACTGCACTTATTCCACCATCCGTGGGACGTCTTATTCCACCATCTCTGTCACTAAGTAACCAAGATATTCAATTTCAGTATATAAGAATTTACATTTATCTATACGCACCTGAAGCTTATTTTGTACTAATAAATTAAAAACGCGCTTAAGAACCTTAAAGTGATATTCTAGAGATTTCGTTGCAATCAAAAAGTCATCGCCTGACCGAATTAGTTCCTGTAGCACTTCATTAATATGTCGCTGAAACTTTGTAGGAGCCGATTTCAAACCAAACGGCATTTTTATAAATTCCAATTGCCCGAATGGGGTAACAAAGGATATGTATTTAATTGACTCTTCTGCCAGTGGTATATGGAAAAATCCATCTCTCAAATCTAATAAACTGAAGTATTTCTTCCCATTAAGTACATTTAACTGATCCTCAATTACTGGTATTGGGAAATTATCCCTTGCTATATGCTTATTCAAATACCTATAGTCGACGCACATCCTGTATTCTCCGTTTTTTTCTTTACTAATACTATTGGCGACACATATTCCGATTCGCTAGCGCGAACTATACCCTTTTCTAACCACCTATCGAGAATTAACCGTAATTGACCTTGTTCCGTATAAGATAATCTACACGGTCCATAATTAAAGGGTTTTAAATCCTTTGTTATTATTTTCATTTCCGTTTGAACTTTAGGTACTTCTGGACGCTTAGGTGATAAATATTCGATATCAAACATATTTCTAAGACATAATTGTTTTTCCTGCGGTATTTCTGGATTAACCCGTAATATCTCTGTTATTTTGCTTTCTGTTTCCTGTGTATCAATATTCAAAATTTTGGCGACTGCATCATTTTCGGAATCAGTATCAGAAGAAATTAACCTTAATTCATATTTTTCTAAAATATCTCGTCCGATAACCGCAGAAGCTGCCATGGTCGTGTTCGGTACTACATACATTAACGCATTATTTCTGAGCTTTCCATCAAGGCGCATGTTAACCGTTACTATTCCTAGCTTAGTTAAATTACTCTTATTAAGGCCGCAATAGGATTTTCCCGAAGGAGTTCGCATTAATGAACGCGGAATGAATTTTTCTTTTACACACGATATCGGGCTACCTGTATCTAGACGTGCCAACAATTTAAATTCTATTTTCTCTTTCGCATTTGCGATTTCGACAACAATATTTTTCTGAAATTTATCCGTTCTTTCTACTAAATCTACGCAATTTACCTGTTCTGTTTCCCTCTTATCCTTACAATCGCTAGATACGTGCCCCATTTTACCGCATTTGAAGCACGAGCCTCTCTCCCTCTTCGCTGCTGTACAATCTTTAGCCATGTGGCCATACTTGCTACAATTATAGCACCCCGTTGACCTCTGCCACTCGATGCCGCCCGGTTTCCTTAGCTATTGTATTCCTGTTTTGATATCCCTGCCTTCTGCTCTCCTTCGCCTCTGGTTTGCCGCCCGACGGTGCGTCACGGGTTGTTTGGATTCTTCCGCCATCCAGTGTCACGTTCTCAAACGCCTTCAAAAGGTCCGCCATGGAATCAAAGTGCTGAATTCGCGCCTGATTCCTCAACTGCTTGTCCGGGATACCATCTATCAGGCATTCTATCAGTTCGTCCTCATCTATTGAGACATGGTTGCCAAAAACAATTTTATCATAGTAGTAAAAGCTGAACGCCTCATTATATTTCCAAGTTCTTTCCTCAAATTTTCTTCTTAACATTAGTTTGCTCTCTCTACGATCAAACATCTTTTTCATTGTTTGCAGCAAGTCCGTTGCACTATATTCAATATATTCGGGACGTGACTGAAACCATTTGAGGGCTTGCCCCTTCAGCTTCGACCCGATTAATATTCTCGATGCATTATCGTCCAAATCATATGTGGAACGAAGTAATTTTACTTGCTTCTCCCAGTTGCTGAAGGAATCCTCGCTACCACTAAACTCACTGAGCAACTCACTAACCGCTTTCACACTGGTTTTCGGGCGCATTTCGTGCGTATCGTTCACAGATCTCGGAGATTCGCGCAACATTTCGTTTTCTCGTTGTAGCGGTCTATTTTCTCTATCCAGAAAAATATATTTCTCTAAAATATATTTCTACAATATCGATGTGTTGTGCTGGCGTTAAGTTATTCATGGTGAATAATGGTATAAAATGAGCTGTCAAATGAGCTAGTATATTCTTCGGAATGTTTACGAATAGCAATTGTTTTAGCGTTTAACATATGGTACCTACAGATGGCGCACCCTGTATGTGTGGTTGGGGATACTGACTGCACGGATGCTTCTATGGTATTTCTACCACGGTACGATAACGTACGACCAGAATGAATTTCCAAATTAAATCCACTCTCATCAGCGTTGTAAACATTATTTGAATTGTACATAGCAATGTATGGTTTTACCCGGTTTACGAATTCGGTGGATGTCAATTGTAATTGTTGCTTGTCCCGTTGTGTGGAACGACTGATGAATTTTGTAACCTTTCTTGAAACGATGTTGTGCGCTTTTTTGAAATTCATGATCCAGGTATAGCCAGCTTTGAATGTTGGAAGATCCACGTCCTCCTTTATCCATGTCGTGCATATAAGATCCATAATGCACAAAGATCCATTGCAGCCTGAAATTTGTCCAATAGGTATATACTTCACGATTGATAATATCTTCTCTCTGCGTGTACCACTTCTCGCCAATGTTTCTTCCCATTGATACAGTTGTTCAACTGATTTATCTTTTCTAAACTTATGTCGAGAGTGCTGCGCGTTTTTTTACCGCTTCTCCAAAACTCAACAGCTCGAGTTTTATAATTGGAGTCTACGTTACCACTTTCACCCGGGACACACCTGTCATGGGAATTCATTGCTACTAACGGTTTCCTCGATATTACCCTCTTGAACAAACTCACATTCTTGAGGTCACGCTGGATCTTCGTATTCGAGGGTCGTAACATAGTCAACTGTAAATGAAACTTTGTTCATACTATCAAGTATCATAGTATGTATAATTTCTGATAGTTCGATTTCCCTATGATTAACAGGAGACGGTGGTATACTGGCTATATGTAGAGTTGTTACCAGTAAATTAATTATGTTTGCCGGATTTATGTACATCATTTTATCGATAACTAATGCTACGTGCAGTTGAAAGAGCACCAGTGACACTGACAATGAATTCCAGTGGCGAAGATGTATTATATTTATGAGGGAACAGCAACATAAGAATAAGAATAAGAAAAAAAACAATCTTACAATTAATACAAAGTACTGTCGGATGAGACGCGTTCTCCATGAATCACACTATCTCCTTTGTTGCGAGTTTTTATGCGGAGCAAAAGTCGAGTCAAAACCTTTGAACCTCATTGTCAGCCTGACTCACAACTGTACTTGTCAGACAGTATATATTACATGTACAAAAATCGAGGGAGCCAGCTTTTTGACTAGAGATTGCATTAGACCGTCGATACCGAATAAACGATATTTCCGAAGTCTTTGTGTCCTTCCTTGGAACCCAACAGTACATTTTTTTCGTTGAAAATAGCTTGAGTAATTAACCTTGTATATTTACAAAGGGAACATAATTATAAAAAGATAGAAGTATCTTGTGTACTTACAGGGCAACATAATAATAAAACGAGATAGAAATAACATGTGCAAAATAAAATCTTCTGAGTGCGAAGAATTTTATGCGCGCGTACATGAATAATTTATTAGAAATTTAGGCGAAATTATATACCAGATATTTCACCTAACTTGACCACCTTAAATATATCGCTTGTTTTGTATAAAAATCGAAGTCGGACAATTGGGGTCCTTTCCTTGTCAGTGTTTTTGTTCATGATTATGTCCATCTCGAAGTCATTCAATTTCTTACTGAACTTTTTTTCCATGCAGCGGGTAGTTTATGAGTACATGTAATTATACGTGTAATTTGTATTTATAAGTTAACCCTTTGCACTGGAGGAGTTTTTCCACCCACAAGTGCCTCGTGTTTGAGATGCACATCTTACGGGATTGTCAGTGATAGCAACAGATTCATCAGAATCTGAATCTGAATCAGCAACAAGGTTATCAGAATCAATAGATGAAACAATATTTAACCCGTGACCCGTGACCCGTGACGGCCAACTTATGTCACATGAACAGTGACATGGAATCTCAGCGACTCTTTGTTACATATTTGAAGGAATACTTTTGCACATTGTTTTTTAAACCTGTTAGGGATTGCAGAATTTAACGAGATGAGCAATTATTCGAATACACTATTTATTTAATACTTATATAACTATCGATAAGAAAATACAATATAAAAACAATCGTAGCAGATCACCAGGTGGAAAGATGCGACCGTGGCGGACTCTACAGAATAAGAAAGAGTAAAACAATTGAAGATTAAAAACGCGCGCATTACAAAACAAAATACAATTTCAACACTCCCTCCTTAATGTGTGCGTTTTAAGATTACACTTAAACATATAAATTTAGACCTAATCCTAATATACATGAAGAATGTTTAATCTTAGATAATCCTTTAGTCAATACATCAGCAGGCATTTTTTCAGTCGAAACATACTTTAATCTAAACTTATTGTCTTTTAAAACATCACGCACAAAATGATATCTCATATCAATATGTTTAGTTCTACTATGATATACTTGATTGTTAGCAAGCAATCTCGCACCTTGATTGTCACTGAACAAGGATATTTCGTACATGAACCCTAACTCCTGCAGATACGTGCTAAGATACATGGCTTCTTTTGTAGCCTCGGCTATCGCCATATATTCAGCTTCGGTTGATGACAATGCCACAGTCCTCTGTTTCTGAGATTTCCATGTTACTGCGGCTCCACTCATAATAAATGCGTACCCAGTGTATGATTTTCTGTCGATTACGCATGAGCCCCAATCTGCATCAGTATAACCTGTTAGAGATAGATCGCTCTTTTGATATGTTAACTCTGCATTACTTGTTCCTTTCAAGTATCTCAGAACTCTTTTCGCGGCTATCCAGTGAGACTGTCTATAATTATTTGAAAACTGAGCCAAACCGACTACGGTTCTCATTATATCGGGTCTAGTTGCTACCCCTAGATACATCAATGCTCCTATCAGTTCTCGATAAGGCCTATTTCTGGATTCTTCATCTTCTTCACCATTCTTAAACAGCTTAGCATTAGCATCAATCGGTGTATCAATGGATTTTGCGTCTTCCATTCCAAAACGCCTTAATACTTCTTTGGTATACTTCTTTTGTGACAATGTGATTCGTCCACTATCTTGAACAATTTCTATACCAAGACAATACTTTGCTTTTCCTAAATCTCTAACTTCAAATCTCTTCATCATATACGATTTAAACATGTTTATGCTGTCTTTACTATTTGACGCAATTAGGATGTCATCGACATAAACCAATATAATTATAATACTTTCGTACGTTCTTTTGAAATAGACACATGGATCACTAGCAATTGGTTTTAATCCAAACCCTTTTAGTTTTTGATCTAATTTAATATTCCATTGTCTCCCGGCTTGTTTTAATCCATATATTGCACGATTTAACTTGCATACCTTGTCTTCTGTTCTGAGTTCCTGAAGCATATTGTTGGCTCTTTTACCTAAATGCCCTTTTTCTCCCTCCTGGAGAACTATTCTCGTAAGAAATTTCCTCAGATAATCTGGAGTCTCCATGAATACTTCCTCTTCTAAATCTCCATTTAGAAATGCTGCAGTCGCATCTAATTGATGTATTTCTAGTTCATATTGAGCAGCTAAAGCTGAAAGTATTCTAACAGAATCAAGTCTCGCAACCGGTGCAAAAGTTTGTCTGAAATCAATTCCAAATTGTTGACTGTACCCCTTCGCTACTAGTCTAGCCTTTCTTCTTTCAAGACTCCCGTCAACATTGGTTTTGTTACTTAAAACTAATTTACATCCAACTATATTTTTATTCTCAGGACGATCAACTATATGCCACGTTTTATTCTTAAGTAATTGCTTGAATTCCAACATTATGGCATCTTCCCACTCATCTTTTTCTTCACTATTCATCGCTTCCTCTAAATTGATTTCGATAAATCCCGCAATGTCATCAAATATATTATTTTCAATTTGTGTATTCTCTAAGTCACCTTCTGTATGACCTTCATCATTGTTTTGGGTATTTAAACTCAATGTTCTATACGCCTTTTTTGGTCGTCCAGGTTTACCAGTCCTGATTTTCTTTGGTCTACCAGGTAATCGTTTATCAATAGCATTTCCATCCCTTTCTACATCTTCATTATTTGGGACTTCTTCATTTCTTGGGACTTCCTCTTCGTTCTGATTTATCGTTTGATATTCCCCAATCTCAGTTACCGGATTATTTTCTTCCACGTCACGCTTTTGTAAATCATTATCAACATATCCCTTTGGACCATAATTTTCTGAACTCTCTTTTCGAACTTTCTCATTTATGAATTTGACATCTCTTGAGATGACTACCTTTTGATCCATATGTAACCATACTCGATATCCTTTAACCTCATCTGAGTATCCTATGAAGATTCCTTCTTTGGACCTCTCCCCAAATTTTCCTTTACTCATGGTCTTATCTAATACAAATGTTTTTGTGCCGAACGTTCGCATGTACCTTAAATTCGGTGTTCTTCCCATCCAAATTTCGAATGGAATTTTTCCTTTTAGTGCTTCCGTTGGACATCTATTCTTGATATGGTTTGCAGTCATCACTGCTTCCCCCCAAAATGACAATAGTAACCCTGACTGTATGAGCATACATCTGGCTGCTTCAATTATTGTTCTATGTTTTCTTTCAGCCATGCCATTTTGTTCAGGAGTATATACTGTTGTTCTCCTGGCCTGAATTCCACTTTCTTCCAAATACTTTACAAACTCAAGATTACAATACTCACGACCATTGTCAGATTGTAGAATTTTTATTTTCTTCCCTTTGTGATTTTCGACCAACCTTTTGTACTTCTTGAATGCATCTAGACAGTCACTCTTTCTTTTAAGTAAATAAATCTGACACCATCTAGAGTGATCATCTATAAAGGTAACAAAAAAACGAGCACCCCCCTTTGATGATGTTCTCATTGGTCCACATATATCAGTGTGCACAATTCTTAGAAGTTCTGAACATGGCTCTCTCTGACCTTTGAAGGGTTCTCTATGTTGTTTACCTAATAAACAAATCTTACAATCTTTAAAACTTTCATCTTTGATTATATTTGCTCCATTTATGACCCTATTTTTCATTAGAATCCTTAGATCTCTTACATTTAAATGAGCCATTCGCTCATGCCATAATTTGATTTCCGTTTCTTCTTTATTTGACACTCTATTAGCATATTCATTAACTTCTCTTATATAATATAGGTTACCTACCCTATCCGCAATCATTTTTGTTTCACCTCTATTATCTCTTACTATAGCTATATCTTTCTTAAATATTACTTCGTGATTCTTTTCAGTTATTTTAGCAACAGAGATCAGATTTGTACGAAGATCTGGGACAAACAATGTATTCTGTAAGTTAACTGACCTTTCGTTCTGTCCATTTGTTACTATTAAATTAACATCTCCTCTTGCTTTAGCTTCTGTTGATGTATTACTGGCTAAATTCAAAGTCTTATTATTTACATTAGTTAAATTATTAAACTTAACCTTTTCTTTACATAAGTGGGTTGTACAGCCACTATCTAAGCACCACATATTTTTCCTTTGGTTTATATAATTTACCCTGTCCTCCTCTCTACTAGCAAGGTTTACATGAAAGAGATCATCTACTGTATTTGCCTTGTGTTTACCTTTATAATTCAGATTGGCATAGCATTTTGCTGCTACATGCCCTATCCTATTACACTTATAACATCTCATTTCATACTTATTATATGAGGGTACCTTTGATTCTCTTGTATTTTCTTCTTTCAGTTCTTTACTGGAATTATTGTCTCTGAATGCTTTTAGTTTCCATGGTTTCCCTTGACTTTTGTTCTTGTTCCAGCTTGGACCTGCCATCATTGCTCCTGATGTATTATCATTCATTTTCTGTTTCCTTGCATCATTTTCTTCTAATATCTTAACCTTTAATGTCTCTACATCAGGTAAATTATCTCTTGACTCAATTGCACACCTGAAATTTTCAAATCCTTCAGGTAGACTATATAATAACATTATAGAAAGCAAGTCTGCATTTATATCCACATTCATGGCATTCAATTTGTCTACTGCATCAAAGAACTTTTTCATGTGTTCCCTTAGGTCATCCCCTTCCTGCATGCGATGCAATGTTAATTGTTTTAACAAAGTAGCTTTTCTTGCTGGTCCCTTTGAAGCAAATATTGCCTCTAATTTTAACCATACATCACGCGATGTTTCACACCCTCGTACTTGCTTTAACTCATATGGACTTATACTTAAAATCAGATCTGCCTTTGCCTTTTTATCTTCTCTCGTCCATGCCTGCAAGTCTTCTATCAGGGCACCTTGATTTCCCGTAACCTCCGGCTTCGGTTTTTCACCTATAACATACTGCCACAAATCTGCCTTTGTCAGTAGCGCTTCCACCTGCATTTTCCAGGTTTCATAATTATCTTTAGTTAGTAACTCAATACGTGTGGAATTTATCGCACTAGCCATTTTTTGCGCTTGCTTTGTTAGGACCACCACGTGTTTTTTTTTTTTTTTTTTTTATTAACCTCTTACTGTTACCTCCTTTATTATTCTTTTTAATTGCTCCCTTCTTTGCCTGGGCCCATAAACTTTGTTAGGGATTGCAGAATTTAACGAGATGAGCAATTATTCGAATACACTATTTATTTAATACTTATATAACTATCGATAAGAAAATACAATATAAAAACAATCGTAGCAGATCACCAGGTGGAAAGATGCGACCGTGGCGGACTCTACAGAATAAGAAAGAGTAAAACAATTGAAGATTAAAAACGCGCGCATTACAAAACAAAATACAATTTCAACAAAACCACTAAAAGTTGTCATTACAGCAGAGTATATTATAATATATAGAAGAAGGGGAAAATATAGGTGTAGAGATTCTTTTCTATTTATGAGGAATCCAAGAAAAAAAGAGGATAAAAGATAAACAACTTATTGGAAAAAAAGGGCCAACAATTTTATAACGTATAAGGCAAATCACAACAAAGTTGAACAAGAAAGATATGAAAAAAACAGCGCTATTCTTTCCCTACAGTGTACTTTCCTGCAAGTATTCTCTGTACATGTCAAACAACTTGTTTTTGCACTTTCAAAATACGTATAAAATATATAATTTATATGGTTGCATTTCCATATAAATATGCACACGATATATTAGAAAGAAAAATGTCATCTGCAAAATTTCCGTAATAAACATCTCAGCATTATACTACACTACATATTGCAAATAAAATTAACGAAACACAATAAGTACGATATACGAAATACTTACGTTAACGGGGACCTAGAGTTTCATATACTCTACCACGTTATTAGATCACACAAAGCTACTGCTTGAATATTGGCATTTATAAGATGCAAATTAACTGCAAATAATACGAAAACAAAAATTTTTAAGGAGTCTTCGAGACCCCACGTTACCGGTTACGGGTTACGGGTTAAGTATACAGAAAGGCGATATTTTGCTTCGTATCTATATGAACAGAACTGGACGTTTGTGTCCTGGAACTGTTTTAAAAAGCATTTCATTTTGTGAAGAAATGCATACAGGCTTCAATCGACCATAAGCATAGGCCACTAACATGGTTATCTTCTTAATGTTGCGGTACATCATTTTTACGTTTTATGATAATTTACTTAAGACTAACTGCGTGTGTTTCAAATATTTTGTCTACTTTGCATGACATAAAATACAAGGATAATGAATACATATGTGGATGATCCTATACACATAGCGATATACAATGCTACTACCATCGGCTGTAAACAAAATCTTTATTATCAGTGCACTGATAGATAGAGCCAATGCCACTTGCCGGAAAGGGGGTTCAGTAAAAATAGTTGTATCATGGTGTACAGCTGTTTGAAGACACCGGTATCAGCGAGTACGCAAGGTACAAGGAGCTATCAAGGTTGCATATAACTAAACAATATATGACAAGTTTGCAAACAAAGTAATACACCCCATGCTTTTCTTGCATACATACAAGCTACAACGGACAAAGTTAGATGTTTGGAGGACGAAATTATTCTAATTGGAAACATCGTTCCACTTTTAACATTTATAAGCTGCAATGTTTACAACTGGATTCTGTGAACTACCACGGAACACAAAATATTACAGATCATGCGGAAGTTCAAGAAGCTAGATTAAGGAACAATATTCATCCAAGACAGAAGGCCGCGTTAACCACGTACTATGATGTTATCCGTGATGGAATAACAATACTAACCAAACCAAAATAGTGCCCAAGAATTGACCATAGAATATGCGAACACTAACAGATCAAATACACAATAATGGGGCATCGATTGATAATCGATCAGCCGTTGTGTATGTGCGATTCAATCAAGATCTATATCCACAAGCATCAGCATTCAGAAATACAAAGCCTGGTGGTAAACTGGTGAAACGTCGAGAACAATCTCCACAGCATCATCGCGTCGACCTCTGGAATGTCTGACAGTGGAATTAATTTGTTCCTTGACATACGTTTACATGCTCAAGATGTTGCTGACACGCTGTCAAACATCAGTTATCTTCTGCTGAAGGCCCTCGCAAAAAGATCCTGGCGCGTAAGATACGACGCTGATCGGAGAAGCCGTGGTGGAAAATTTGGACACTGCTTTTGCAATGTGCTGAAGCCGAAATTGACTGAAACAATACGTTTGTCGACGTATTGAATGCCAAACGTGCTAGAAGGTTTCTAGCACTGTGCACTGAGTACTTTGTGGCGTAAAAGCACTCTAAAGTACAATAGAAGATACTTCCTAATGAGGCATTGTGGTTCAATAATGGAGTCACCTCGTTACTCTACCTCGAAAATTGATTAATCAGTATAGTGGATGTAGTGTGGCTGAAAAGTATGTACAAAGGTTTTCAGATATCCAATAATAATATACGTTCTGACTTTTAGTAAAAGCATTATTGAAGAGGAACGTATAATTGGAAAACGTTATGAATCATTTTCACGGAGAACATCGATGCAAGCTGATACAAGCGTGGTTGAAACATATGTCTGGAGAATATATGGTACCCAATTGCAAGTGCTTCTTCTTCAGTTTGACAGAAAACTTATATGTACTGATGTGTCTGATCTAATTCCAGCAGATCCGCCATAATTCATAACACTTCTTTGTCTCGCCTATAGTCCTACAAATTCTGAGACATTTCTTTAAACGTGTGGACAAATACCATCTCGAGTTTTAGAAAACCATAATGGCTAACGAGCATTGTAGACGCCTATCAAAGCTAAATATTGCGATGCTAGTGAAAAATGCATGAAATTTTCCGATGCGCTCATCAGAGCAACATTGAGAATCGTCGAATAAAATCGTAAAACCAGAATATCGGAAGATTGTATAGTGGAAACTTTGCAGACAATTATGGAAAAGGTGAAGGAAATTAGTACATGTCATATGTAAATCTGGATGCAGCTTTTGTACATACATCTTGTAAACCTGAAGCAAGAAGTCTTGAAACTGCAAATGGAAGAACTTGATAGAATCTTTTAAAAATGAACATCAATCCATACATCTGTTAGATCAAGTAGAAATGGAGCAAGAAGGTAAAATTTTGGCGCAACAGCGTGATGGTAGTATCGAGGTACAACTGTACTATATTAAATACGGATCAGAAAGATGATTACAATAATCTCTTAAAAATATTTGAAACAAAATGACATTTATTGTGGATTGATTAATTATTACGAAACTATATTGTATCGTTTTTGCATCATAAAATGACAATAATTATGTGCCACATTTAGGTACAATCCATTTCTGAATTAGGAACGGTGGCAGTATTATATTTAATATTTAGTAAAGGCCCGGGTCACAATATGTCCAGGATAATTAATTATATTATATATGTACCACTGATTGTTATCAGTTTAAACACAATGAACAAGCGAGAAAAATAGTATTCTGTCCTTGTGCTGTAACATTGTTGATTATGTAAGCAATAGTTATGAAAACCACTATTAACCATTTCAATAAGAGAAAATCGAGCTAAACTTTAATAGTCGCAAAATTGGGAAAACCTCCTTGGTAAATTTCAACAAATGCCTACGATACTACAAATCGCCTAGCAACCAAGTAAAAGTGCTTCTGTCAAGAATAAATATCGCCGATATCGTTAAGGCAAACGAAAAGGGGCGAAGGAAGTGGATAGCAACGCGAAAGGGTACGTTATTTATATTATTATAAATACTACGTTTATTATCGAAAAAGCAATTAAGCATTTACTCGATATTCTATTTGTTCTGCCTTGCTTTCATTATCTTAAGGAATTTTTGTATAGAGTGACACAGTTAAACGATGTTATTCTCGTTAGGGGTTGGTGGACCTGATAAGGGCCGATTATTTCAAATATACAACGAATGTTGATGGTGTCCGACCTTCTGTGCTGAACAAGCGCGTATTGTCTCAAAGTATTGTCTTCAATCTTCGAAATGGATCTTGAGATATTCTCCTTCAACTCTTCAATCATACGGGGACTGTTTTTCGTACGCCTTACATTTTAACGCACGCCAGAGGATGAAATATGAGAGCGTCAAATCCGGCGACGGTGGTGACCACAGTCCAGCCGAGATTATCTTTCCATCGCAGAACTCGGGGAGCAGTACCGTGTCGGTGACGCCGTATGGGACACCACCTTGCTCGAACCAACAGTTCCTTTCTTTCGGCTCCAATAAAGAAATAAACTGCCTAAATATTTCTTGATATACATATAGTACTTCGTCCGTGATCGTCCGCTCCCGAATGCGTCCACGGTGCGCTCGATCTTCCACGAATACGGCCTCGATTGCACGTGTCGCTGTGAGTCGCGCTTATTGTATTGCATCGTATGATCATGCTAAGCACAACTGATTTTTGGTCAGCCTCTTGCCAGCCGCAGGAGGAGCCGGGGCTGGAGCCGGACCGTCGCTCGGCCCTTTTGGCCTTCCTGCTAGCCACCGTGGCCCAGGTCTCGCTGCCCCTCTGCGTTGGTGCTGTGTGCTGGGTCGCCGCAGGCATGGGAGGCTCCCCATGGCAGTATGCCGCCATCGCCTCCGCCCTCGCCTCTCCGGTTGGGGCCTCCCCCGACATCTCGGCCCTCCTTTGGACAGCTCTCGCCTACCCCGCCGACAGCTCCTTCCTCAGGGAGACTAGTCTTCTTTCCACCCACCCCATGAAGGCGTCGAAGAGGGCCCCCAGGCGCTCCTCACTAATGGGCGGAGCATTCCCGGTGAAGGACGGACGGGACGGCAGATAATACATGAACGGTTCGCCCATCATGGGACCCCCACCGCGGTGGGGGCACTTCCCCGTTTAGGATGTACCCTATTTAAGGATGCCGAAGCCGAGAAGCGGTTTTTCGGATGGTCAGTCCTATCGGCACCAGTCGACTCTACAGAAAAATGTTACGGGATAGGCCCGCGTCATGTACGATGCTAAATGTTTAACGTCACCCCTATTGAATGGGCGACACCGGATCCGAGCCGATGCCAGACCCAAGCCTCGGGCTAGACGTGCTGCGATTTAACCTACGCAGCGTCGGTTATGAGGAGATACTGACCAGGTAGTCCTCCATACCTGTGCCCGAGTACCCCACTTCAACCCCGTCATAGGCTCCAGACAGTTAACGCGAGAGCGGTTCTTCCACATTAAACATACGGGTTCACGGGATCGTTGCCATAATTTCAGGACTTACAGTTACCCTTATTACTACCGCAGAGGTCAGGTACTAACATCACGCGCCACTCCGGTCAGGGGGCAACTACTCCCCCCTTGATTATTCTGACGGGAATATCCATGAGGCATCGACCGCAGCCCATTCACACACCACGAGCCGCTACTTAGTTTTCACCGCTCAGCCCAAGCCCGTCCGGCATGGTTGGGCCCGCCGGGAATGTAGCTCCCGCCAGCATGACCTTGGGCCTCATCACAGCTATTGGGTTGGCAACTAAGTGATTGCCGATTTCAAATAAGAAGGAAAATTCAAAATTTTTGTTTAAAAATATAACTTTATTCAATTAGATACTGTCCGTTTTTGTCGATGACCTTTTGCCAACGTTCTGGCAGTGTCAAAATTCCACGTTCGTAAAATTTCTGATCTTTGCTATCAAAAAACTGAATTAAATGTGATCTGACATCATCAGCGTTATTAAAAATTTTACCATTTAAGGAGTTCTGCATGGAACGAAGCAAATGGTAATCTGAAGGCGCAAGATCAGGGCTATATGGTGGATGTGACAAAACATCCCAACCCAGTTCCAATGATTTTTGGCGAGTGACGTGGATTACTTTCAATTAGACTGGAGATTTGATCTTTATCAATATTTACTGGTCAGCCAGAACGTTTCTCATCGGTGAGACTAAAATCTCCATCCCGAAACTTTTTGAACCATCTTTGCACCATTCTTTCATTAACAACACCTTCTCCATGAACATCAGTAATCTTTTTTGCCGTTTGAACCGCATTTTTTCCTTTGCGAAAATAGAAAAGCATGATTGCACGAAAGTAAACTTTCTCGTCGCTCATTTTCAAATCAAAATAATCACTAAAAAAGTTTAACCACTCACGATGAATGTTTTTTTAAATTACACGTTGGAATCTCAGCTTTTAGATAATATATACGTTTTATAGGTTAAGGATAGTCTTTTGTTTTAAAAACAGCTGGGACGCTACCAAACGGAAAAATCCGACATTACTTATTGGCCAACCCAATATTTTGATCATTTTTTTCACTTTAAGAAGGCATTTATTGAGAAAAATTGGTACAATATATATTAATCAAAATATTTTCCATCATTTTCTACAACTTTTTCCCATCTTTCTGGCAACATGGCGATACCGTGTCGAAAGAACGATGTTCGTTTGGCAGCGATCCAGTCATCGATCCATTTTCGCACTTCTTCAGTATTTCGAAATCGTGTGCCAGCCAAGCCTTGCTGCATCGATCTGAACAAGTGGTAATCAGAAGGCGCTATGTCTGGTGAGTACGCTGGGTGCGGCAGAACTTCCCATTCGAGCTGCAACAGTGTATCCTTCACAACTCTTGCAACGTGTGGCCCAGCGTTGTCATGCAAGAGGATGACTTTGCGTCTGTTACTCGCTATTGCTGGTCTTTTTTGCAACAATACGACATTCGGTTTTAGCAGTTCGTAATACAGTACACCTTGCTGATCAAGACTTTATGGCCATGAATATTCCGCTTCGGTGTCGATGTGGATGGCTCACCTGGACTAAGCCATGACTTTTTGCGCTTGGGATTGTCGTAGTAGATCCACTTCTCATCGCCAGTCACAATACGCCACAGAAAACTCTTCTTTTTTTGCCTGGCAAGCAGTGAAACCGCGATGTTGAAACGGTTCGAAATGGCATTTTCAGTCAATTCGTGTGGTAGCCATTTTCCCTCCTTTTGGATCTTTCCCATTGCATGTAAACGTCTGGAGACAGTTGATTCATCAACTGCTAAGCTGTGTGAAAGTTCTTTCAGAGTTTGAGCTGGGTTTTCGTCCAATAAGTCTTGCAATTCACTGTCTTCGAACTTTTTTGGTCCTCCAGGCCGTTCTTTATCATTGACATCAAAATTACCAGTTTTAAATCGTTGAAACCAAAACCGGCAATTGGGATATGACGGAGCAGCATCACCATAAGTTTCTAAAAGTGTTTGATGGGCTTCGGCTGCAGATTTCTTCAAATCAAACAACAAAAGTAATGTGGGATCGGGCCCCTCCATCAAAGAACGAAGTTAAGAGGAACAAACGAATAGCGAATATGGGGAAGGGGCCGTGGCGTAAATGGACTGATCAGTGCCTAGAAATACGAAGATCTCGGGTTCGATTCCCGAAGCCTGCCCTTCCTTTTTATTCGGTTCCTACAGTCTTTACAATTTTACATGAAAATTTGGGCATGCGCAAGTTGCTTTCGAAGTGGGTGCCGCGTTTGCTCATATCGGACCACAAACAACAACGCGTCGACGATTCAGAGCGCTGTTTGGAGCTGTTCAAGCGAAATAAAAAGGATTTCTTGCGTCGGTATGTGACAATGAATTAAACATGGATCCACCACTATACGCCTGAATCAAAAACATCGTCAGCTGAGTGGACAGCAGCCGGTGAAAGTCGTCCAAAGCGACCAAAAACACAAAAGTCGGCTGGCAAGATTATGACATCCGTTGTTGGGGTATAGAGTGGTGGCGCGATGATCGCCGCGCCGCGTGCGACGGTTCTGATGGCAACAGAGCCTCCTTTGTTTTAATGTACGACTGCGAAGGTTTTGTGCGAGTCGTACAAGTCTGTCAGCAACAGCGACAGACGCGTTAACGAGAGCGAGCGACGTAACATCATTATATTATACGCATAACTATATACAAGCGAGAAAATTAGCATAAATACATCGGTACGTTTCGAATACAGTCTACAGTGTTTATTACAACCTACCCGTACCGAACATCCGTATTTTGGGACGCGCATGGAATTTTGTTCATCTTGAGAAAGGCAAAACTATCAATAGTGAATATTACATGGCATTATTGGATCGATTGAGTGCAGAAATCAAGAAAAAACGGCCCCACATGCAAAAGAAAAAGGTGCTGTTTCACCAGGACAATGCCCCGTGTCACAAGTCGATGAAAACAATGGTTAAATTGGATGAATTACGCTTTGAATTGCTTCCCCACCCACCGTACTCTCCAGATTTGGCCCCCAGCGACTACTGGCTTTTTGCAGACATGAAAAAGATGCTCCAGGGAAAGAAATTTGGCTCAAATGAAGAAGTGGATGCCGAAACTGAGGCTTATTTTGAGAGCAAAGACAAATCGTTTTACATAAAGGGCATCGAAAAGTTAGAGGAGCGTTGGAATGAATGTATCACTCTTGAAGGAGAGTATGTTGATGAATAAAGTGGAATTTCTAACAAAAAAATTGTTTTTCTTAGTTAGACCGGAGACTTATTGGGTGATGTGTTACATGCAATAAAACAAAATGATAAATTACTAACGATATATTAGGTGCTTGCATGTATTTTGATCAGCGACATCTATTACTGAAAATGCAACGTATCAATGCAAACAACCAAACATAACTGTTGTATTCAATTGTTTTGACATTTCTCTGCTACAAAAACAGTTTTCCATTTAGTGTTGTTGAGTTATTCAGTGTATACAGACGCTAATCATGGAACGCTCAAAATTGCATTTTCGACATTCATTACTGTAGGAACAGAATAAAAATGAAGGGGAGTCATCGGGAATCGAACCCGAGACCATCGTATTACTAGGCACTGATGGTAGAAGTGGTTTTTATTCAGAATTACAATGTTTATAAAAGTATGATTACATTGATAATTTATAGTGAATAATCTATTTAATTAATGGTCTAGGTGTATGTAGCTGCATGGTCGGAGTGGGACGCTCGCAGCCTGTGGGGGGGGGGGTTTTGTACGCGAACGTTAGGGGCTTTGTTCCCCTTATTTTATTTTATTCTTAGTTTAATTGGTCTATTTATTGGATAGACTGTGTTTTTGGTAGTTGGATTTCGGGAAAAAGATAATGCTGGGTAGCACTAAAAAAACCGAGATGGTGGGTATCGCTCCTTCTTATGATAAGAGGATAAGAAAAAGAGGGGGGGGGGGGAGCTTAAGCTAAAGCATGCACACTCTACACATACATACCGCGTGCATTCACTCGTGCGTTCCTGCCCGTTTGGCAGGCAATTAAGACTAGGGAATTTATATCTAGGTTATTTACATTATGTACAGAGGGGAAGTATATGTAGGTACATATATATATGTTCATATATGTATTTCAAAAAATGCGGTTTGTTGACGGGATTTATTAGTTGTTTGTATAAGGTTTGGATAACCACCAGTATTTGTCTGTGTTGTGGTGATATTTGTTTGTTGAGTCTAATTTAGGTATGTCCGTGCTGTATACTATTCGGTGGTTGGTGTCCTTGCTATTTATGTGGGGATCGCATAGTATTTTTTTGTTGTTGGCTGTGCGCTGTATGTGGTAAATTATTGGGATATTGTGTTGGTCCATGATTCTGCCTGTTTTGTCGAGTAGTAGGAAGGCTTCTGGAGGGATATTGCCGGTTGCTAGGGTTTTTTTATGGAATTCGTCGTGCGGGTATAGTGAACTGTTTATAAGGTGGTTGTGTTTTATTTTTGGAATGTTGGCGAAGTAGTCTCTGGTTAGTTTTATGATGAAGCTGTCTATTCTTGGGATGTTTGCAGTGTCGTATAATTTTTTGTTGTTTGTGTATTGTTTGTAGTTGTACTTTTCATTTCTGTTTAGACCCGTGCACGCCCTGAGACATTTTCTCTCGAAGATCCTGATCTTCTCCATGGTTGAGGGGCTTATGTTGAACCAAGTTGGGGAGCCGTATGATATTATTGGCCTTATGAGTAACATATAGCATATGACTTTTATTTTTGTGCTTAGATATTTTGAGTAGAATAGTTTGGCGTTATTGAGAAAGGTTTTTGTTGCTTTTTTTAGTTGAATGTCTACGTGCTGGTTGAATAAGAGGAATTCGTCTAGGTTTATGCCCAGGTATTTTACTGTTTTTTTGTGTGGAATTGCTGTGGTCCTGTGTTTTATTTTGAACGATTTGTATGCTTTTAGGAAACTTTTTGACTGGTTTTTAATTGGCCTTCGGAATAGGATGGTTTCTGATTTTCCTGGATTAATCTTGAGCTTCCATGTATGATAATAGTCGTCTATCTTGTCAAAGAGGTGTTGCATTTTTTCCTGTATTTTTGTTATGTTTTTACCTTTGATGTAAACTATGAGGTCGTCTGCAAAGTGTAGTGTTTTTATATCTGGGGATTCTGGTATTTGGAATAATTTTGGTATGTCTGCGGTATAGAAGTTAAAGAGGTCTGGTGCGGTGACTGTCCCTTGTTGTAGTCCGTCTGTCAGATGTAGTGTTAACGTTGAGTTAGTTTTAGTGTTGGATGTGTAGAATTTTTTGTTTTGCGTCATGCTTGTAATTATTTTTATTAGGTGTAGTGGACAGTCTTTTTTTGATAGTTTGTAGAGGAGCCCTTTTAACCAGACTGTGTCAAAGGCCTTCTCCAAATCTATTAGGCAGGCAGCTACGCTTTCGTTGCTGTGTAATGCGTGTTGGATGTCGGATGTTAGTGTATGTATTGCATGTAATGTGCTTAGCTGTGGACGGAATCCAAATTGGGTGTTTGGGATAATGTTATGTGTTGTGAAAAATCTTCCTAGGGCTCCTTTGATGAGTTTTTCAAAGATTTTTGAGATGTTTGGTAGTAGGCTAATCGGACGGTAACTAGATGGGTCGGATGGGTTTTTTCCTTTTTTTTGTAGGGGTATTACTCGTGCCGTTTTCCAGGCATCGGGAAAGTAATGGTTGTTCAGGCAATTGTTGAAGAGGATATTGTAGCTGGAGAGGAGGTTGGTGGGTAGGTTTTTTAATACTATGTTAGGGATATTGTCAGGACCTGAGGATTTTTTATTGTTCGTTTTTCTGAATAGTTGTGTTGTGTGTGTGGGCGTTGTGAAGTATTTATCGTCTGCTTCGTATTTTGGGTTGGAGGCTGGATTTGTGGCTGAGAATTGTGTGAGGGTATTGACTGTTATATTATTTGTGTTGCTGTCATTGCTGTGGATGGTATTGTGTTTTTCTACCAATTCAGATAGTCTTTGCTTTCCTAGTGCATTGTTTTGTGAATTTGTCTCGGCAAAGTGTGCTCCTAGTATGTTTAGTTTGTCTTTGTCCTTTGTAATTGTAAATTTTCCGTGCTGGTCTCGGGTGAGGGTGTTTGGGTCTATTTTTGCTTTAGCTATTAGGTTGTTGTTGTTGTAGCCGATTTTTAGGTTGGGGATGGTTATGCCTTCCTTTTTCCTAAAAAAGGTGTTTATTTGCGGGAACATTTGGTGAGAATTTATTGGGATATTTTTGATTTTATTTTCCCAGTATGCATTTACGGATTTTTGGAATTCTTGCTTGATTTTAGTTTTGTATTGTTTAAGGAGGGCCTTTGATGATTCTATTATAGTTTGTGAGAGGCCGGATGGGTGTCTGTATTCATTATGTAGCGTTGTTAATAGTATGTTTTTGGTCTTCTGTAGTTTTCTGATGTTGTTGTTTACATAAAGTTCTGTTGAATTGTAGTCAGGAAGTATGGGTACTACTCTGTGTATTGTGTTTAATATTACTTTGTTTATGTTGTCGAGGTGGCTGTCTATCTCCTCATTTGAGAGGTTTCTGTTGGTGGGTATCTTTGTTGTCCAGTTTTTGTTAATGTCCTTTTTCAGTTTCGACCAGTCAGTTTTCTTGTAGTTTAGCGGGTGGCTGGGGGTGGTGAAGGGAATTTGGTTGTCTCTTTCGGGGAGTGTGAAGTGGATCTTTATTGCTCTGTGGTCACTGTCAAAGTTTAGAGTGGGGATAGTGTCGTCTGTGTTCCTGTTTAGTACGTGTATTCTACTGTCTAGGATGCAGATGTCTATAAATGTGTTACTTCTTGGGAAAGTAGGAGTGTTGGTGCTTAATAAAGAGGTTCTATGGTCAATGTTGTATTTTGTTATCCATTTTGCGAGAGCAAGGCCTCTGCTGTTGTAGTAGGTATTGTTCTAGTCTTGGTGCTTGGCGTTTAGGTCACCCGCAAGTATGTAGTAATTGTTTGGGTTTCTGAGTGAGAGGGAGGTGAAGATATGAGTGAGTTCGTTTATAAAATCAGTTGACTGAGTTCCCGCTGCGTATCCTGCTATGATGAAGAGGTTGTTATTGGACTGTAGTTTAATTTTTATGATGATGTGTTCTAGGATTGTTGTGTCTGTGTTTAGGGGGATGAGTTCGTATGCTATGTGTCTTTTAATGAGTATTGCTACGCCTCCTCCACTGTTGTTGTCTCGGTCTTTTCTGATAAGGTTGTACTTTTTAAATTTTGGGTTGTGCTGTATTTTCAGTCTTGTTTCATTGAGGAGTGCGAAGTCTGGGTTTTCTATTTTTAGGAGTTGAGATAGATTGTATCTCCTTTCGTTGGAGGCGATGGAGTTGACGTTTACTGAAATTAGTTTGAGATTTGCAGTGGGTGGGTTATGCATTGCAGTTGGTAATTGTATCCATGTCTATATTGTTGTGTTCTGTGGGGATGCCAAAGTAGAGGTCGTGTAGTTTGTCTATTCTGGTGGAGTTGTTTCCTATTATATTTTCTAGTCTGTTTATCTGGGGTAGTATGAAATTTTTCAGGTCTTCGAACAGTTTGTCGTACGGAATTTGTGTGGGGTTTTGGATGGGATGGTTTGGGGGAATGGTTTGGTTGCTTCCTTGCGGTTGCGTTGGGGGGGTGGATGGGATGCGGTGGTGGTGGGCGATGCTTGGGTGTGTGCGGTGTTGCTTTTGTGTAAGGGCCATTGCGTAGGAGATGTTAGGGATTGTCTTACTGTTCTCAAGTATGTTTTTGGCTTTATTTAGGTTTTCCATCCTCGTGTATGATTTTGCAGTTGCTGCATTTCTAAGTCTGGCTTTCAGTTCCTTGTATTTTGGGCATCCTTTATAAGATGCTGGGTGACCAAAGTCCCTGCATCTAACGCAGTAAATTTGGGCCGCGGGGACCTTCGAATCCTTGGGGATTTTGCACTGGCCCGGCTCATGGCTGTGTTCGCATTTGACGCATCTAAATTCTAGATTACAATTTCTAGAAGTGTGTCCTGCTCTTTGGCAACGGGCGCACATTGTGGGGTCTTTCTTTTGGAGCTTGTCCCAGGAGATTACTTGGTGGAGCAGTCTATTCGTCTTTGTTAGTTCGTTCGTGTCGCTGTCTGGGGAGATTTGTACCAGGAAGAATGGTAGTTTTCTCTTGTCTTTGGATGCACCGTTCGTTGTAAAGTTTGCAACTTTTAAGAAATTTACCTTATTCAGGCGGAGGTTTATTAGTTCATTTAGGATTTCTTCCGGGTCGAAGCTGGCGTCTAGGCCTTTGATGAGGAACGTTTGGGGTTTGATGTCTTTTGGGGTGTATGTAAAGAATTTAACTTGTCGGTTTGATAATGCGCTGATCGTGTTGTTATAGTCTATTAGATTGTCGAGTTGGACGTAATGTTTGGTGGAGTTAACGTGTTTAATTTTAAAGCTATTTATACCTAGTACCTGCTTAATTATTCTGTAGGTCGCGTGTTGCGTGCTGCCTATTACGTTGATTATTGGCGGCTTGGAGTGGTTTTCGGTCCTCGGCATGTTGGTTGGTTGGCTGGCCCCGCGATTTCCCTGCACGTGGGCAACGGTGGTTGCCTGCTTTCTTGGGGCGGTGTCATCTGTGGTGGGGGGAGGGCTAGGCGTTGGGTTTTGCCGTTGCTTTTTGGTGGGGGCTATGGCCCAGCCCGTGGACTGTCCGTCGTTTTTAGTACTGCATGTAGGTGGGGGTGTTCTAGTACCGGCTTCCTTCGTGGGTACTTCGCTCGGCTTGCTTGCGGGTGGTTCTGGTGCGGTGGTGGTAGGTTCCTGCACGACCTTGGCTGCTTTTTTACCTACCTGAGGCGCGGGCGGTTGATCCGTATATTCGGCCTGTTCGCCTGTGGCCTTGCGCTTGGCGGTGAATTGCTGGGTTTTTCCCGGAGGGGTGGTATTCCTCGACCTTTCTTCTTCCAGTTGCTTCGATAGATTTTCTATTGTTTTGTTTAGGTTTTCGATAATTATCAGTAGGTGGTTGAACTGTTCTGCGTTATTTGCATTTTGCGGTTTCAGGATGCTGTTGGTGCTGCTGCTTTTTTTTGCCGGGGGTTGTGCCTTTGGCTTCATCTCGCCTTGTTTGCGGGGATCTTTTCCTGGTGTGACTGTGCTTCTTCGCACCAGGTTTGGCTTTGGCGCGGTTTTCCTTTCCTTTAGCGCCTTGGAGAGCTGGGCTTCCAGCGTCGATTTGTTTTTCAGGAGTGTTCCGCTTTCTTTTATTAGATTGGCCAGTTTCTGAAAGCTGCTTTGGCTGACCCTGCCCGAGAGCTCACATGATGTTGTTGCGAGCTTACTCGTTTTAACTTGGGGAAGGCTCCCCTCTGGGAAGTTCCGACTTCCGGCAATTCTTGTTCACTTGATCGCGAGTATATTATCAGGATCGAGAAAAGAGAGATAAGAGAACCGTGATTTGATTAGTCACTAATTATTCTTCGCGTGGGTCCGGAATGTATACACTGGCACTTTATAATTTCCGGTGAAAGAACTGTGTGTAGAGTCACTGTTAACGCTGCGGCTCTGCATGGGTACGTCCGCTCCCTTCGGCGGTCACTACCTTTCTCCCACTAGGCACTGATCAGTCCATTTACGCCACGGCCCCTTCCCGTTATTCGCTATTCGTTTGTTCCTCTTAACTTCGTTCTTTGATGGAGGCGCCCGATCCCACACTCGGCCATCCTACAGGGAAATTCGCCCTCGAATTTCATCCTGTAGCTTCACAATTGCTGAACTACAACCCGCCCCAACTTCACACCTTGAATTCGTGTCCCTCGTTGCCGACGGTTGCTTCAGCTCTCTTTCTCTTTCACTTTTTCTCAACGCTAAGACGCACGACAACTTCACACCTTGAATTCGTGTCCCTCATTGCCGCCGTCTGTTCTCTGTATACGCAACGCCTCGTGTGGCCGGTGCTGCCCTCCATCCCGGACGAGCCCCCATATGTAGGAACAGAATAAAAATGAAGGGGAGTCATCGGGAATCGAACCCGAGACCATCGTATTACTAGGCACTGATCAGTCCATTTACGCCACGGCCCCTTCCCGTTATTCGCTATTCGTTTGTTCCTCTTAACTTCGTTCTTTGATGGAGGCGCCCGATCCCACAAGACACTACCTTCTGATATCTTTAAGGTGTCAGCTACCTCACGCAACTTCATTTTACGGTCTTTTAAAACTATTTCGTGGACATTTTTTATGTTTTCCGGAACAACTGCCGATTTTGGGCGACCAGAGCGTTCAGCATCATCGGTGCTTGTACGACCGCGTTTATATTCAGCATACCAGTCAATAATAGTTGATTTCCCTGGTGGAGAGTCCCCATAATGCTTATCAAGCCACTGTTTGGCTCCAACAGTATTTTTCCCCATCAAAAAACAGTGTTTAATAAACACACGAAATTCCTTTCTATCCATTGTCTTGAAAATTACAAAACTGGGGTCACTAAAACGACTGTAACCTCTAAACTGACGGTCAGAATGCCATGAAATTTTGACACGTACTGTTTGAAGGTTAGTACTACCCGGAAATCACGTGGGTCTGTCAACAATGTTGCATATATGTGTCAGACCGGGGACTTATTGAGTGATGTGTTATATATTTTATCATGTTAATAATTTCCTTTCTCATATGAGGTTGAATTATATTTAATTCAATTTCTTCTTTACCTGGTAGGCGACTTCTCAGGTGCACATACAATACAATTGGATCTTCGTGAGGATCCTTATAATCTCCTCTGCGATTATCCTTTGTTGTCAATATTAGTCCGGTTCTTTTTACAGTGCTTTCCTGAATTATAACTCGCGGAGTTAGTTCAGGTAAATCGACTATTTGATACTCATCAAATGTTCGATGAATTTCATCGTCTCCTACAAATTCTCCCAGAATTTCTTCTGGATTCACTTCCTCCCGTTCTTTTCCTTGAACTGATTCTTCTTGTTGTCCTTGCGAAGGCTCAACAGTTAATAGTTCTAGAGAACAGGAAGGATAATTTTTCTGATGAATATATTTAATCATATTTCAAATATTTGTTTCAAGCTCTCTGCCTTGAAATTGCAAGCATATTTGCTTCTTTCCCTTTACATTACTTCTGATATCAATAAAATGTAACGTCGTACTCTCTTCCTTCATACAGACCAATCCCTGCGCGGCAAGTGATTCATCGTCTGTAATGAGGAATACATCGTTATCTTTTACGTTTTCCATGATTATTTTTTCTTTAAGGGTAGGAGCCGGTTTTACCGAGTCTTGCTCCTTTTCGTTTTCTTCAAACGTAGGCGTCATATCCGGGAATTGTTCATTAAGATCGGATGTACCTTCATCCATCATATTTATTCTTGATAGGGCATCAGCATTAGTGTTACTTTTTCCTTTTTTATATGTGATTTCATAGTCATATTCTTCTAATTTAAATCTCCATCTCATTAGTCGAGATGTGGGATCCTTTACCTTTATTAACCACTGAAGTGGTTTGTGATCAGTGACAATGAAAAATTTCTTTCCATACAGATATGGTCGAAATTGTTTAGTTCCCCATACTATTGCCAATAATTGTTTTTCTGATGTTGAATAATTCTTTTCGGCTCTATTCAATATCCTCGAAGCAAAAGCAAGAGGTCTAGCTTCTCCAATTTTTCATTGAGGTAATATTGCTCCTATTGCTACCTCACTTGCGTCTGTAGTTAGAATGAAAGGTTTATTGAAATCAGGATAAGCTAATATCGGTGGTGAGCACAATAATTCTTTCAAATGCTGATAGGCTTGTTCTTCTTTATTTGACCATTCCCAAGGAGTAGATTCTTTTAAAAGATTTGTTAGTGGTTGTGCTTTTTTAGCATAATCCTTAATAATTTTTCTATAGTATCCCATGAGACTTTTACATCCTTTGGATTTTTTGGTTTTAGATATTCTCTACAAACGAATGATCGCAAAAATCTTTATTGATTTATTGATTCTGCTGTCAACGCATTTACATTGGTTAAATCAAATGGAACCTTGGAAAATCCATTACGTATTTCTACTAAAACATCACATTCTTCTAGATATAATTTTCCTTGTCCATTTTCCATATTTATGATTTTGATTTTCCGATATAGTTGATTTCTTGTCAAAATTGGAATCTCTTGGTTGTTTAGTTCTAAAACTTTTCCTTCTTTAATATTATAATTGTACTGCATTAAGAAATCTATGCCAATTATACCTTGTTCGTTAATGAGGGCATTATATGTATAGAAGATCCTGTATCAACCAAGAAAGTTCCTTCTTTGGCGTTATTAAATTTTAAAAAGACATAAGGGAATTTATTAGCTTCTATAATACTTCATTCTTTGTTTTTTCTTATTTGATTTCGGGTGGTGTTCTGGAGTTGCCAGCTGTACTCCAAAAGTTTCGGTTTGGCATTCGATTGATATTTTGATTATTTACACGGTATAAGATGTTCGCAGTATTACATAATTGGGAATTTACTGCGTACATGCAATTAAATTTTGTATGTCCTGGTCTTTTAAAACCCGTTTATACGGGTATCGGGTACCCGCTTCCTTATGAACCCGCAAGTATTCCGAGCACTACCGTGTACCTATACGTGTATATCTCGTAAGGCCGCAGCCCGGCAGACCCGCGCGGTCTGCGTATTATATGAAAATTTACAAGACTGTAGGAGGCAAATCCATCATATTATATATCAATGGATTCAGACAAACATTTCGGTTCTTTTTTGTCATTATGTAAATTGTTGTATCTCTTAAGATAATGTAACAATAAATTAGTTTGCTATAAACAAATTACTTTTTACAAAATCTGCGATCACTTTTTGTTTTACCTCAAGAAACCATCAAACTTTTGCTTAACACATTGACAGCCGGCCCCGCGAAAACGCGGATTTCTGTGTCTGTCGCTTGAGTAGCTGCCCCACGATGATGTGGATTTTTTTTTGCTGGCATGAGTGTCTTACACATCGATTTGTATTTACTTGCCATGGTTACGCCGATCTTCATTTGTCATACTCTAAAGATAAAACGTATACGATTGTTCAGAAACAATCCAGGCAGGAATCACTCTCGATCAGTGAATTCCGCGAACAGTATATCTTTCGTACGCTTATGTTTTTGGTTGAACAGTATAACAAGTTTTTTTCTTCTGTAACTTTTTACCCATATAATATGAGTGAAATTATTAATGAGCATATTGCTGACTCTCTAACGGACTCTATCGGAGATCCGTTATAACGAGACATGATCAAGTGCACGCGTACCGGGCGAAAATTCAAAGTCGATTTTCTCGAAAACAAAGCCTCAAACGAAAAATGTTTATTCTATATTTTCGACTTATTCTTTCATGTAGAATCACCCCCTTTTCGCTTGTACCACCAGGTACACCCTGTATATGTATGATTGTCACTCAATTCTGTTCTTGAACGCTTTGAACCGCGAGTACCACGAGATGTTGACGATAAATCCATTTTCGATATTATAATGCGGCAAATAAAAAATAGTTTTAGATAATAAAATATAAAATGCAGCTAGGCACACCAAATATTACTGTTAAACTGGCATTTCTTATGCGCGTTCGGAAATATGGGCCCTAAACGTTCGAGTGCAAAACAATGTATTGGGTTGTTCGGAAAGTAATTTCGTTTTTCTTTGTGAAAATGAAAGACAATTTTCGTATAATGAACAAATATTTTATTAAATTATATATTGGCCATTCTGGTACAATACCTTTTGCCATCTTTCTGGTAGTAGCATGATTCCACGCTCATAAAATTTTTGGTCTTTGCTGGCAAAAAACTGATCGAGGTGGTTTTTGACCTCCTCATTTGAAGTGAAGGTTTTATCGTCTAAAAAATTTTGCAGGGACCGGAACAAATAATAATCCGAAGGTGCCAGATCTGGAGAATATGGTGGGTGTGGCATTGTATCCCATTCAAGCTGTAAAAGCTTTTGGCGAGTGACCAAACTTGTATGAGGTCTCGCATTATCTTGGTGGAACACTACACCTTTTCTGTTGATTAATTCTGGCCTTTTCTGTTGAAGTGCATCATTCAGTTTGTCCAGCTGATGACAGTAGACTTCCGAATTAATTGTTGTGTTATCCGGTAAAAGCTAAAAAAAAACGATTCCTTTAAAATCCCACCAAACAGACAGCATCAACCTTTTTTTTATGGATATTGGCTTTGGAAATGCTTTGAGCCGGTTCATCTTTTTTGCTCCATGATCTCTTGCCTTTGACATTGTTATATACAACCCATTTTTCGTCCCCAGTAATGATGCGCTTCAAAAATGGATCATTTTCGTGACGTTTGAGAAGCAAATCACAGACTTCAACGCGACGAACAAATTTCTCTCCGTGAGAACATGGGGAACCCATATATCGAGCTTCGAGGTTAAACCCAGGCCTTTCAAGTGGTCATAAACAGTTGAATTTGATAAATTTAACCTCTCACCGATCTCACGTGTTGTTATTCGCCGGTTTGCATCAACTAATGCCTTTATCGTGTCTTTATCAGCTTCAACCGGCCTTCCAGAACGTGGTGCATATTCGACATCAAAATTGCCGAATCGAAATTTTGCAAACCAGTTCTGGCACTGGCGTACTGTCAACACATCTTCTCCGTACGCATCGGTTAATTTCTTTCCAGCTTGAACAGCATTTTTACCTTTTCTATAGTAAAAAATTAAAATATGACGAAAATGCTGCTTATTGCTCTCCATATTTAAAAGGGCACCAACCAAAAACTACTGCGTAGAATCAATTGGACTTTTTCACACACAAGTCTTGCTATATCAGCTCTCAAAACATATAATGATTATGCGGCTTAAGTGTGAAGTTGGGTGCAAAAAAATACAATTAAATCCTCTGTCGGGAAAAAACGAAATTACTTTCGGATAAATACATCCGGCATACAAAGCGGTGTTTATTATGCGTCTGATACGCAACGAACGAAACATAAACACTCTATGCATTTTTTTATTTACGCAATCTCGATAAAATAAATGAAAGTCAATCAGCGACCCCCGTTCCCGGCATAATTCATCAAATCGCTTATTGACAACGGCCGTATCTCACGAATGTTTCGTACCGTCGTCTATTGACGACAGCCGTAGTTAAAGGGTTAAAAAGCCAGTTTGGACCAATGTGCGCCGTGTCCCCAGTTAGGGACGTCATTGTCTACGCATCTAGGCACCTCTTTCTCCAGCCACAGACGCAGTTTCGAAAGAGCCGAGGGACTCAAAGAATGTGTGTCCCGCGCGGAGGAGCCAAACCCGGTCCCGCAGCGATGCCAAGGTTAAGGCTGGGACACCGTGTAACGTTTGGAGATGGTGATGGGAGGTCAAGTGGGAGACGATTGAATGTGAGGCAAGGATGACGGTATGCCTTTTGTCCACCAACAAGGTGGAGTGACGGAGGCGTCCTCCAACTCGCAGCAGACCATCAGCATCCACGTATGGATTTAGAGAGACGAGAGAACCTGAAGTCGCTACTGGAATGTTCGAGGCGAGCGCCGCCATCTCCTTCGTTCCAGCTCACTCGGAGTCAACGAGAGGGCCGCGCCGCGGCGAGCTCGCGCTTGTGGACGGATTTAAGCCCTGTCGCGACATTAACGCACGGAGCCTACAAAATCGCGGCGTCGCTCCTCTCGTGTCGTCACGGGCAGAGCCGTCTCCTGCACCGGCCATCGATCACGTGATAACTCCCACCATAACGGACTGTTTACGAGTTGAGGCGCGTGGATGCCCCGAGAAGCGCAGTCTGCGGGATTTTCCCCGATGTGTACCTGGTACCCCCCGGAGTCCGGGAGACTTGTTTGCACATCCGAAACGCGATTCGCGACGAATGAGGTCCATCGCGACGGAGGTTGACTTAGCCAACCTTGCGCCACCGAGGAGTCGGTCCAACACCGACATGGAAGGTCGCCGAACTGTAGAGTGGACCGGTCGAACACCACGAGACGAGCCAGCAGAAGGGCTGCCATTAGCTCGAGGCGAGGAATGCTCAAAGTTTTGAGCGGAGCCACTTTGAACTTCGCCACAAGGAGCGAAGTGGTGGGGGGTACCACCTTCGGTTACCACCCGGAAATACACGACAGCTGCATAAACTGCCGTTGAAGCATCGGAGAAGCCCTGCAATTCGGCGGTGACTTTGCTGGCAGCCAATGACGTCCATCGTGGGATCGCGATCCGCTCCAAGCTCGGCAGCGTGGAGTGACAGTGCTCCCATCGGCGCTTTAAAGTGGAGGGGAGAGAGTTGTCCCATTCACACTTGAGGAGCCATAACTCCTGATTTAGAATCACTGCAACTATAATGGTTGGCGTTGCCCAACCGAGAGGGTCGAACAACTTCGCTATGAACGAGAGGAGGCCTCGTTTTGTGAGACTGGGCGACGGTGAGGACTCCTTCAAGAGTTCATCATCCGACTGCATCTCCTTGTCGCGCGCGAGCCCATGATCAGAAGGATCGAGATCGGAAAGAACGGAGGGGCAATTGCTTGCCCACTTGCGGAGGCGGAAAATGCCCTTCTGCAGAAGGGCCATCAACTGGTTGCGGATTTTAATTAGAGTTTCTGAATCATCGGCTCCGAAAATGCAGTCGTCGACATACGTCTGGTTGTGCACGACCGACACAGCAAGAGTTGTTTAAGCACTCGTTGTGCTTGAAACGGAGCGGAAGCTGTGCCGTACGTGACGGTATTTAACCGATACTCGTGTATCGGTTCTAAAGTGGAGGCGCGCCAGAAGATGCGCTGGAAGTCGCGATCGCGTGCACCGACTAAAATTTGTCCATACATTTTTTCTATGTCGGCCGTGCACACCATACGATGCCGACGCCAACGGAGAATGATCGCGGATAGATCTGCTTGAAGTATCAGACCGATAAGCTGGTCGTTTAAGGAGGTGCCGGTCGAATTCCGACTCGACGACCAGGGAACCGCTAGGATTATTGTAATAAAGATGTGCGAACGAACCTGTTGCGAGATCAGGTAGTCGCAGGAAATGTTAATTTGCCTCGTAACTCTAAATTAATATTTGATACAACTCGAGCGGTAAAGTTGTATCAGTAGGTACGTTGTTACTACTATGCAAGGATTACGGGGTAAAGATCGGTTTTACGAATCTACTCGATTTATAAGTGAACGTATTAAAGTTTACATTCTGAGTGTCAGTATAAATACAAATGTTTCTGTCGCGATGAAATTATATAAAATGTGTAAGTTACCTAAGTATTTGCACGGTGTTGACGCACTGGCGATGCGGGGTCTGAGAGCCGCTACTAGAGTATACCGAAAGAACTTCAACCGGACTAGCGGATTCTAACGGGTTAATCTATGATTCGAAAGGTGTACTAAGCCCAATCTCACTTGATATACGAGCGTGACTCTACACGTGACTGTGTAACTCTGAAGCAACGAGGGTAGAAACCAAAGGGTTTATATACTCCCAAAATGCGCGGGAACGCATTAGAAGTTTCCATATAAGGAAATTTAGGAGTCTTCGTCGGGCCACGCCCGTCTCGGTCATAATGTAGCTGGTCGCACTTGTGCTCAGGACCCCTTTATCTGTTTACGATAACCGAAAGAATTTTAGGGCTTTTTCCCATCACAGACGCGAGCTCGAAAACGCGTTGAGAGCGACGTATGGAATATTCTTCATACGTAACGTATTATTTCTTCTTACCTGTATCTTTTAGCAGGAGTAGGTGACAAAATAAGTACGAATAAGTTTACGTAAGCTAGTTTATTAGAGGTACACACAAATACATATATATATATATATAAAGTATTAAAGGTTAACCAACATGCGTTGTGAGACGAATACATAACGCGTACACACCGAAGATGCGTGAGGGGGGCTGGGTTCTAAGATTCACTCGCGCCACCTGTGTCGGCAATAGTATCATTATCTGATGTTAATATGAAATTATCCATTTTTGTGGTTGGAAGTGAAGTAAAACAAATGTAACTACATGTCCAGCCACCTATGTCTATGGAAATTGGACTTACATCACTTTCATAATCAATCGCTACGCAATTTCTTTTATTGGCCAATTTTAAATTGAAAAAGCATTGGCATTTTTTAAGATATTAAATATTAACTAGTTATAAATAAAAAGTTTACACTAAATTAATCGCAAATTATGTGATATGTCATTTTCTTTTAAATAATTGACTTACACCACTTTTTAATTAAACGGTCCAATTTCTGCAGCTATTTCGGTGGCTGTGTCTCTCCTATTTCTTTTACTTATTGTTATAATATGGCGATCTTATGCCTCAGTTGTTTTTCTAGGTCTTTCAGGTCTTTTTACAGAGGAACAAATTCATGTAGCGTCGGACTTTTTGATACTGTAATTCACACAAGATTTTGAAACTCGTACTTTTTTTATAACATTGCTTATAGAATACCCTTCTTTGAATTATGTAATTATATGCGAACGCATTTCTACGCTTAATTCGATTCTTTTCGTGCCCATTGTGCTCTCACAAGTATTTAAACCGAACTGATCTAGACAGAGCACCAGAATGGATGGCTTCGAATCATGTTTCTAAATGTTTAAGTTATTCTTGAGAAGGCAACAGACCTTACTCAAGTGTCGCAGTGATCGTAAACTTCTAGGGAAAAGCCTTGCAAACTGTACGCACGCAACGAAATATAACGCAGTTTTACACCCACCTGATAGACTTTTATTTATTTAAGAAGATTAAATAACTAAATTGTTAATTTAGTACTATTAGAATACATTGCATAGATATTCATAATAGAATTTAGCAACAAATATTGTTTCATAATAGGAATATACAGTGGGTCAAATAAGTCTCCGTACACCTTATTCTAACTAATTTATTACACTATAGTTACAAATATAACATGTCTGAATAAATGCATTTTTGAGTGTCTTCGAAAGTAACATATAAAGTGTTGTTATAATAAAAATAAAGGATCTCTGATGATTAATAAACTCAGAAATAAAATGTAAATGACAACTGAACAAAAGTTACGCCAAAAAAGTCTCCGTACATGTCATGAAATTTAATTTAAACAACCACTATTTTGCATTGTGATCACAATTAATGATCCGTGGGTCCGCCTTTGGCCTTGAGTACTTCTCTCGTACGTTTTTGCATGGAGGAAACTAATTTTGATGTCGTTGTAGGTTCAATGTTGCCCCACTCCACTAGTAAAACTTGTTTTATTTGTTCCTTGTTCCGAACAGTACAATTTCGAACACGTCTGCCTAGTTCATCCCACAAGTGCTCGATTGGGTTGAAATCAGGCGATTTGGGGGGGGGGGGGGGGGGGGGTGTATGAAGCGTTGAGTGTTGGGTTTCCCCCATACTGTAACTCGTCTATCCGAACTAAATATGTTAAATTTGTTCTCATCACTAAATAATTTTGAATTCCAGAAGCTTATTGGTTTATCCACATGAGCTCTTGCAAACTCCATTCGTTTCTTCTTATTCACTTGACTAATAAACGGCTTTTCCTCGCTACACGGCCGTTATATCCTGCATTTCTAATGGCAATACGGACTGTTTCAGGCACAACTTTAACACCATAATCAGTTTCGATCATGTTAGCCAAGTTGGGAGCACTTGTTTTTGGATCGACCTTGATCGTTCCTAAAATTGTACGTCTATGAAGAGCTTCCAATTTCTGTGGTCGACCACTACGCTTTCGATCTTCACAAGACTTTGTCTCCTTGTATCTATTAATAATATATTGGATCGTAGAGTGCGATTTTTTTACTATATTAGCAATTTCTCGAAGGGACTTTCCTTCTTCTCTTAACTTTACTATGAGTTCACGTATAGGGATAGGAATTTCCATTTTCGCTACTAACATTACGTATAATTATTCTTAGATCCACTTCCTTGGCTTATGAAAGCGATACTGACATAGTATTGCCAATTGCAAGAATATCTGATGCGTTGTTCCATTGTTTTTATACATTGTTACGGAAGTTTATAAATGTGTACGGAAACTTTTTTGACCTCTATTCTATTCTGTTCATGTTTGACGTACATTTACGAGTTAATTATCAATAAAATCATAAGAATTTTTTGTACTATGTGTAAATAAACATAGACGAATGGAAATAATATAAATGAAATACCATTGCTATGGACTGTCACAAAATAATACTGCTTCAGAATCTGTAAACCGCACTGTTCGGAAACTTATTTGACCCACTGTACGTTATACACAGTGTGTCTGAAAAGTTCCCGAACTAAGTTAAATAAGAACACATGGTAAAAGATAAGTGAATTTATTTACATTAGCCCTTTACATAGAACCCTTCCCCAGTTATACACTATTTGGAGCGCTCGTACAGTTGCTCAAAAGCTCTGGAAAAGTCCTTTTCCGGAATCGCCTTTAGCTATTCGGTGCAAGCTCTTTGAATCGTCGAAATATCCTCGTAAAAGTGGCCTTTCATCTTCATCTTGAGTTTTGGGAATAAAAAATAGTCTGCCGGCGCCAAGTCAGGCGAGTAGGGGGGGGGGGGGGGTAAGACGGCGATTTGATTGGCGGCGTAATAACGCGTCAAAAGTGATGCGGTGTGTGACGGCGCATTGTCATGCAAGAAAGTCCAACTGCCCGGATCCCGATACTTGGGCCGGATGCGCCGGATACGACGCAGCAGGCGCTTCATTACCTCCAGATAGAATGTAGAATTTACAGTTTGCCCTGTCGGAACGAAATCGTAGTGAATGAGGCCCTTCGAGTCGAAAAATGCGATGAGCATCGTCTTGATTTTCGATTTTTGCTGCCGCACTTTCGTCGGCCTTTGAGCTTTCGGACTCAACCACGCTGAAGTTTGCCGTTTGGTGTGAGGGTCGTACATGAAACACCAACTTTCATCACCCGTTACAATTGTTTTTAAAAAATTCGGATCGTTATCGGCAGTTTCAACAAAATCCCTCGCGCAAGAAAGACGCGTCTGTTTTTGTTCATCAGTCAGGAAGTGTGGAACAAAACGAGAACAAACCTTCTGGCGGTTCATTTTTTCAGTTAATATGGAATGTACGGAATCCTTCCCGATGTTTAGCTCTTCTGCGATGGCCCGAAGGGTGAGATGAGGTTGTTCAAGCAGTAACGCGCGCACTTTCGCAACGTTTTCGTCCTGAACAACAGTTGACGGCCTCCCACTTCGTTCGTCGTCTTCCAGCGACTCTCTACCGTCTTTAAAGCGCTTCCACCACGTGTATGTTGTAGTACGAGATGCAGCTTGATCACCAATTGCTTGTTGAATCATAGAAAAAGTTTCTACGAAGGATTTGTTAAGCCGAACACAAAACTTAATTGCGCTTCTTTGTACCACGAACGCAACACACGCAACCGTGTATAACTCGAGAATGAAGTGACCAAAAGCGCTAAAATTTTGTACACATGCTCGTCAGGATTGGTACTACATTCTTCTTTAGTTGAACAAGAGATCGAGCTACTTGTACCGAGTATAGAAAATCAGTTCAGGAACTTTTCAGACATACTGTGTATATCACAAATTTCAAGAACACGGTAAGTGTCCACATACTTTTGAGCGTCAGTGTATATGTAATTGTAGAATGGCCAGATAATATAAACTGGTTGTCGCCGATACAATATACTTTTATTCAATATATAAGACACGTGTTGTATAGGCTAAGGTTTGTCTAAGACTCTAGGGTGTCGATTCATTAGCGGGATGTTGATCCCTCGCAGGACCATGTGCCCTAATCGCAGCACGCATAAACAAGTTCCGTATTGTGGGGATGAGGCGTCTCCATCCAAGATCGTTAAGAGGAACAAACGAACAACCGGCAAATAAGGGGCCGCGGCGTAGATGGACTGATCAGTGCGTAGAAATACGAAGGTCTCGGGTTCGATTCCCGATGGACCCCCCTTCATTTGCTTAAAGTTCCTACAGTATTGCACCAAGGCACTTAAGGGCCCCGACTCCTTTGAGGCCAACTCCGAATCGATCTAAGCGCCATTGCAAAGAAACGGGCATTAGTGAAAACAAAAAATTGGCAGGTTCGACTGTGGCCAATCGTTATGAACTGACACACAAATAATAAATACGAGTGGATTTAACTGTTTATTATGGTACAATACTCAAAACTTAAACACTAGGAGAACAATAAATATATAAAACAAAATGTTAATCTTTGGTCGGTGCTACGCGTGGCGTCGTTGCCAGGATAAAAGTACCAAGACGTCTCACTGCAATCGTAAGGGCGCTTCGATCGCAACACGGCCGCCACAGCTACTCCCCCTGAGTGACTTTCAGAGGGAACTTTGAAAGTTACATTCCTTCCATAAGTCCTAAGCGGCTTGTCCATCGACGAAGTCCAATGATGTGACTGGACGGGTTGAGTAGACTCATCCGTACCAGTTTCAAAATCCGCGTCCGTTTTACTGATGAACGCGGGCTTCAATCTGTCAATGAAAATGGTCCTCTCAGTTCCGTTTACGTCAAGTTTGTAAACTCGGTCGCTGATCCTTTCCACGATCTTGTATGGACCAACGTATGGAGCTTCTAAGGGCGCCTTCACGTGATCACAGCGCAGGAAAACGTGCGAACACGTACATAGGTCTTTCAGGATGAACATACGAGATCTTGTGTGATGAGCTGTCGGTGTCGGCTTTAAAGCACGCATATACTCTCTGGGTCTTTGAATGAAAATTGTGGGGTTTGCTGGGTTCTCTTGCAATGTGAAAAACTCCCCAGGAATCCTCAAACTTGTACCATAAATCATTTCAGCCGGAGTTGACTGCAGATCCTCCTTAAAACTAGTCCTCAAACCGAGTAGAACAGTGGGTAGCAAGCTTAACCAAGGTTCCGGTGAACAAGTCAGGGCCGCCTTCAACGTCCTGTGCCATCTCTCAACCAATCCATTGGACTGTGGGTGATACGGAGTTGTTCTGCTCTTCTTAGCCCCAATGAAATTCGACAGAGCTTGAAACAGCGCGGATTCGAATTGCGATCCCTGGTCAGACGTAATTGTGATTGGCGTTCCGTAATGAGAGATCCAATGGTCAAAAAGAGCTGTAACAATGGTGTCTGCAGTGATATTCTTGAGCGGAACTGCGACTGGCCATCTAGAAAATCGGTCGATGACTGTGAGACAGTATTGGTAACCGTTAATGTTTGGTAGCATAATGATATCTATATGCATGTGAATAAAACGACTGTCCGGAACGTCTATGTGTCTTGGAATCAGCTTGTTGTGACGATGGACTTTTGCTCTCTGGCAAGCCAAGCATTCACGAGACCACCTAATGGTGTCGCGTCGTATACTCGCCCAATGAATTTCTCTCTCAACTGTCGTGATGTGGTTCTGCCACTGGAGTGAGACAGATTATGGACGATGTTGAACGCTGCCCTACGAAGTGACGCCGGAATGAATGGTCTGACCGTGCCGGATTAAATGTCACAGTACAATTTGGTGCCTGGCTCTATCGTCAGCTGTTGAAGTCTCAATGATGACGAGTTTCGGATGAGCTCTTGTAACTCATCATCATTTTGCTGTTCCTGTTGAATCGAGTTTGAATCTAAAACAGTTGGCACGGTTATGGTGTTAATACGAGAAAGTGCATCTGCAACCACATTTTCGTCTCCCTTCATATATACTATGTCCGTGGAGTGTTGGGAAATGTAGTCCAGCTGTCGCAGTTGTCGCTCCGAAGCCTTGTCCAGCTTTTGTTTAAAAGCGTATATAAGTGGTTTGTGGTCGGTCCGAATAATAAAATGACGGCATTCAACGAGGTGTTTAAAGTATTTTGTTGCAGCAAAAATAGCGAGAAGTTCTCTATCGTACGTGCTGTACTTCTGCTCTCTGCTGCTTAGTTTGCGTGAGAAAAATCCTATTGGCTTCCAGACGTTGTCTTCCAACTGCTCTAATGACGCACCTATGGCGGTCATGGAAGCATCTGTTGACAACGCTAAAGGTGCTGTTGCCGAAGGAAATGCTGTATGAGCAACTTGAGCGAGGCTTTTCTTGCAGTCTTCAAATGCCTTGCTGGATTCGTCGGTCCATGTAATCTTCGTCTTGTCATTCTTTCTTGATTATTTCGGGTAATTATTTAGAGGAGTCTGTATTTCTGCTGCATGTGGTAAGCATTTTCTGTAATAATTTATCATTCCTAAAAATCGACGGAGATCCATTATGGTTTGGGGTTTCGGATAATTAGCGATTTTCTCGATTTTCTCTGCAGTGGGTGAAAAACCTGCCGAGTTTATGGTGTAACCCAGGAACTTCACTTCCTGTTGTCCAAGAGTACATTTGTCCGGATGGATTGATAGCGAGTGTTTATGCAGCTTCTGTAGAACTTTTTGTAAATGTTCTTTGTGCTCGTCCTCATTCTCAGACATGACCAGGATGTCATCAATGTACACGAAAACGAAATCCAACCCTCGAAAAACTGAGTCTATAAATCTCTGGAACGTCTGGGTGGCATTCTTAAGTCCAAAAGGCATGACCAGATATTCGTATAAACCCCAAGGCGTAGTTATGGCCGTTTTTTTAATGTCCTCCTCGAAAATCGGTATCTGGTGATACGCTTTCTCGAGGTCCAACGTGGAAAATATAGATTTCCCGTGCAGAAGTGGAAAAAGATGTTGTATAAGTGGAGGTGGATACTTGTCCGACTGAGTCATTGCATTTAACGTCCTGTAGTCTCCACATGGTCTCAAACTGTCGTTTTTCTTACGGACCATGTGAATGGGACTCGTCCAAGGACTGCTTGAAGGGATGATAGTTCCGTTTTCCAGCAAGGTGTTAATCTCCGCTTTTGCTGCGGCAGCCTTCTCTCCTGCTAATTTTCGGCATCGTTCTGTTGTTGGTTGACCTGATGTAACTATCCTGTGTGCGTAATCAGCCATTTTAGCAGAAGACCTGGTTACAGGCTTCATAAGACTGGTGTATTTAAAAACCATCTCAGCATATGGTGTCGTGGCACTGACAAGGGAAGACTCTCAACTGGTCGACTCGGATTTTAACACGTTGACTGCCAGACGCATTTTCCATGGTTTGCCCAAGGCGCCGACGTGAACTTTTCATTATGCGATGCATATTATGTTGAAATATTATTTGCAGCAAATAGAATGAGTTATAAAATCATGCTTGAAGCATTTTTCGTGGTAGGGGTCACCGGTGGCCCCCACGGCGTTGTAGACAATTATTACGATTGTCCTTTTTTCAAACAATCGTGCTTCGGTTGCTAAGTGATTACTCTCATTATTTAGTCTTATTCAGTGCGTTCTACAAACAAGTAAGTGCGTCTGTTATATTTTTTCACTCTACATACGTTTTTGCATTTTATATCTTGCATTCAATTTTTTAATTAGCCCTTAAAAATATGGCTTCAAATGAAGATTATTCATCAAGTACATCATCTGACGGTGTAGTTTTACAAAGACCTTCAAAAATACTGCGACTGCTATCAGACAGCGAGACAAGTTCAGTGAGTAGTTCATCGGATATGATAAGAGCTTCCAAGGTACGTCGGCGCCGAATTGAGTCTGACAGTGAAACTGAAAAGTGGTGTACATTTCGGGGGTATTACTTTTACAGTACATGTTGGTATGCCAGTTTCGTCTATAAATTTTTGGTCATACATTGTGGTGTCTGTCTGACCTCCCCAAGAATCAACTATCATTAAAAATGGTTCTTTGTTTACATAAGGTTTTATGACGTTGTCTAAAAAGGTTTCGTATGTGTTTTTTTGCAGTTTTCCTGATTTCGTTGCGGTTGCGTAGACGTTTTTAAATTTGTCACATAACTGTGCGACTTGTCGAGCAACGTCTGGTCCAAATGCTCCACTTCTTTCTTGCAGACATAAGAATACCTTCGGTAATAAATTGCCAGACGCGGTTATGGCATACTGCGCTGTGTAGGAATGCGTTATCTTGGAGATGTCTTTAACACTTACTTCTGTCGATTTCTCACCCTTATGGGATAATGTTCTGTGTACATTTACGCGATATTCGCACCCAGTCTGATCACTGTTAATAATAAAATTGGAATCATAATTTTTTATAAGTTCTGCTGTTTGTGTTTGAAATATTTCAGCAGATTGTATGGTATTTTCAAATTGTTCAGTGTGTCGGCCGCTAACATATTTTGTTACTCGCCTTTGTCTTATTTTATTACTACTTTTAAATCGTATGACCCAACTCTTTGATGCGGTAAATGAAAATTTTGGATTTATATATTGAAACGCTGCTGCCATTGCCCATTGTTGCAATGTTCGAGTAGTAACATGCTGCTTCACTGCACGAGCTTCGACGAATCTTTTATACACCCATGTGTTAATCATATTATATTTTTCGCAACGAGTGCCACCTTCTTGTACTTGCTCCTTCCATTTATTAAGTTGACGTTTGTTCGTAAGCAATCGTGTACTTTTGCTGCGTAATGTGTTGAAAGACCAGTGTGGATGTAATTCGGACAGTGAAACAACTTTTGCTTTCATTTCGAAAGACACTTTATTAGAAGAACGATTTTCTTGCGCAGAAAGTTCATTGGATGAAGAGCTTTCCTCTTCTTGTGCTTCATTTTGAATGTCGTGCCATTCCGTTTCAGCCAATAACTCCTCATCCACAACTATCTGATAACAGGAAATTACAGAAATAAGTACTTCTGCTATTTCTTTTCCCATTATTTCACTGTTTTGTGATGGATTTTCACTCCTTGTATTAGTGATATAATTTTGTGATTGTAGCAAATCTCTTGCATAATGCAATGCATCTGTGAATTCTTGCATTTTCGCACAATATCCACAAATCACAAAAATAAAATCACGTTGTACGTACACCAAACACAATCAAAAATCGAACTGAACAGGAATACGTTTCGCTAGGCTTCAAAAACTACACTGATTCCTACAGGACTAGCTATGCATCTTGGACCGACTTCGAAAACTCTTGAGTTTGTATATGTATATTAAGACAAAATAATAAAGATCGCAGTGTGTGGGGAGGTGAGCCTATGCGTGAAATTGGAAACGTACTCCAGTTTATCTCCAATCTGATCATAAACAGTGTGGACCGCATGTTCACTACATGAACGCAATGTAAAGAGATACTGTTTCAAAGTTATTAACATTTGAAAAAAACTAGTTATCATTCAGAAACGTGCACAGAGTCGCCAAATGAATCTACAAATAAAAAAAAATGCCAATAAGCCGGGAATCGAACCCGGGACCTCCACGGCACAAGCCATACACAATCTCACTTGGCTACCAATCTTCTTGAAGATTCGTCTCTATTTATAGAAGATATGGCCTCACATAGAAGGTATGTAACTTTAATTGCTAATATCTTTAAAGTTTCTGAATAACTACACCTAATATTTTACGTAGACCATCAGGAGCCTGTGTAATATCAACCTGCAAAAGTACATTAAAATCCGAGTCGACCAGTTGAGAGTCTTCCCTTGTGAGTATCGAAATTCCATAATGGGGTGTTTGTAATACTTCTCCCTTTGTGGTTAGATTTGTAGTGGAATCGATTAGGCGTTGGTTCTTGATGTCGATGAGAAGGTTATAATGAGTTAAAAAATCAGCTCCGATTATTGCTGCTTGCACATCCGCTATTATAAATGGCCATGTGAAATTTCTTCGTAGATTTATGTTCAAAGGCAACGTCAGAGTGCCATAAGTACGTATCTGTGAAGAATTGGCTGCATATAATGTGAGATCGCCTATTCTCTAACCTTTTCGGAATTTCGATGCTGGAATGATCGAGACGACAGATCCAGAATCGACTAAGAATTTTTGGTGTGTCTTCCCGTCATATACGTGTAAGCGGAGCTCTATGAGTGGTTGTTGTACCTGGTTGTCGTTGCTGTCACTGACTGCCCCAACTGATGACAGCTGTTTCAGTTTCCCTGAACCTGTTTGGCAAAATTGCACGGTAGGGTGCAACGAAACGCATTTGCACCAAACTTTTGGTGGTAGAAGCAAATTCCTGTGCGGTTAGGTGTCTGAGATCGCGTCCTTGAACGTTGTCTGAACTGTCGTTGTTGTGCGGTAGACTGCTGCAATTGTTGAAGTGCTTGCTGCTGTTGCACAACTTGTTGCTGTAAGTGTTGCTGTTGGCTGTTTTGTTGCTCCTGCTGTGTTCTGAGATCTTTGATCTCTGTCAAACACTGAGTCAGAGCTTGCATCAATCCGTCAATTTTGTGCTCCAATCCTTTTCCATAAATGGGAGCATCCACGCGATTTACATTCGATGAGGCCATGACATATGTGCTGCTGGAGGTTTCCATGATACGGTCTGCAACCTCCGCAAGCGCATTGAGGTCCAGATGGTTGGGCATCGCCAATAGAGGCCTGGTCTGCGCTGGCATGCGCTCCAGCCAGAGCTGGTGCATCAACTCATCCTTGACAACACCAGCGGCTAGATCATGCATCTCTCGCAGAAGCTCCGAAGGCTTGCGATCAGCAAGTGTCATCGCTCTTAAGAGTTTGTGCATTTGTTTCTGCCTGGAATCAGAAACACGCTTCAACAAGGCATTCTTTAAGGTTACGTACTTGTCCTTTTCTGGCGGATGATGGAGAATATCCGTGACATAACGCAACGTATCCATGTCCAGGGCTTGCAGTACCAGATTGTACTTGTTTTCGTCATTCCTAGTTCTGGATGTATGAAAGGCTGATTCCACCAGCACAAACCACAAATCTATCTGCTCCTTGTTGAAAGCGGGCAGCCGTGCCCTGCTAAACGTGTACACCATGCCTTCGTTGAGTGGGTTCTCAGTTTGCAAATCAGGCGTATTTAATACAGGTAGCGTATCTTCGCCAGTCGTGTTTGGCTCAAACGTGCCGGCGCGGTCTGGAGATCTGGGTAACATGTTTCCCTGACCTTTTTTTTTTAACTTGAACTCTTTGTCTGTTTCTATGGATCGAATTCTGATTGCGTAGCGTGTTTTATTATCCACTTTAATCACGTCGGGGTCACCAATTTTGTGGCCAATCGTTATGAACTGACACACAAATAATAAATACGAGTGGATTTAACTGTTTATTATGGTAGAATACTCAAAACTTAAACACTAGGAGAACAATAAATATATAAAACAAAATGTTAATCTTTGGTCGGTGCTACGCGTGGCGTCGTCGCCAGGGTAAAAGTACCAAGACGTCTCACTGCAATCGTAAGGGCGCTTCGATCGCAACACGGCCGCCACACGACATTTGACGGGGTGACATCTAAAGGCATTATACAGAATTATAAACTCACGGTGTGACATCTAACGTCATTAGGCACAATTATAAACGGAGAGTGGGAGGCCGTAGTTGCCAAATCACATAATTTGGGGGTTCTGTCGCACTGTTGCCACATCTGTTACAATCCTGGCCATCAGCAAAATGAATCGGCTCGAGCCGAGATTTTGATTCCTGCCATAAGTAGACATTGCTTCTGAACCGCTGCAAACTTTTTTGTAGGTTCGATCCCCCTCGTGTATATTTTTTTACATTAATTTTTTTTTAAATTTCTAACTATATGACAATGATCAATATTTGCTTACCAATATTTTAAAAACATTTTTTAAATATTTTAATTTAATATACGTATGTAGATCTGAACTTACAGGGCTTTTCGTGCTACCGTTTCAAACAGTGGGATGTTTTACTACTATTTCGGCTTTCTTTTAGAACACACAATTATTTTTGTTACAAATATAATGAATAGTGTAAATGAAGGAGATTCCAGGGTCATGTTGAACAAAACAGATTGATAAAACAATATTAATATGTGTAACAATAGAACGTCTTATTCATATTTTGGATGTATTTTATATACATATAAGACTATTATTATTTTTGGGAGGATAAAGCAAACGGAAATATGTTTCTCTGTAAACAAAGGAAATTTTGTCTTTATTCGTTATTTAACAACAGTTATTTACACTATTTACAACCTTACCTGTAAACAAAGAAACGACAATTAAAGTTTACTATTATCACTTCTCTATCTACACTACTAATTCTGTTTATAATTTTTATCTTTGTGTTTTGCACGTGTGCTCTATTGCGTAATGCCTGTATCTGTCTCTCCTCAATTCTTTTGTTAATCGCCGCCCCATCTATCGGTGATTAAAATATGAGGCGCGCGGAGCATGAGAAGCGCGACAAATCCAAAACTAAAGAAAGTATACTTTCTTTACACCCCCCCCCCCCCCCCCCCCCCCGAGGGAAAATTCCTACAATTATCAGTCTTCGTCTGTCTTCTGATGTTGGAAATAATTTTGTTACGTGGAAGAATCCAGTTTCTTGTTTCCGTTTTCCTGTTTTTATTTTGTATAATGAATCTGATATCTTTTCCATTATTTCGAAAGGTCCAATCCTCAATTCGTCTAATTTCTTTCTGTTCAACCTATTGCTATTTTCTATATACACTAGATCTCCTGTGTTAAACCGGTGATTCTTTCTATTCTTGTTGAATATCTTTTTGTAATATTCGTGTGATTTTCTTGTTCTTTCTAGAGCTAGTTCTTTATCTCTTATCCAATTTTCTTTATTGTTTCTTCTTTTTATTTCTTCAGGTAAAATGCTGATATCTGTGCCATCTAATAAATACTTAGGCGTAAAGCCAGTTACCGTATGCTCTGTTTTATTGTATTTATTAATACATTCTCCAGCGATCGTTGTCCAAGCTCTTTTTTCTTCCTTCTCATTTGTCTTACATCTTATCTTATTGATTAGAGTCTGGTTCAGTCTCTCGTTCAGACCGTTGGAGAAGGGCGCGTTGACGGCCGTGAAAATTAGTCTAACGTCATTTTCTACCAGGAATTCCTTAAATTCTCTTGAGTTTATCCCCGGATATTGATCTGCAAGTATTATTCCAATTTTTTCTGTTTCTAGCACCTTATTTACCAACTCGATGAAGTCTGTTGCACTCTGAGTTTTTGACGTTACAATGGACCGCGTATCTTGTAAAATGGTCCACCAGCAGGTGGAGGTATCTTTTTGTTGATCTTTGTCCTCCGAAGCCTCCAATGGTGTCTATTGACATTACTTCAAATGGTTTTGTTGCTGGCCCCAATTGTGACATTAGCCCATATTTTCCTTGCCCTCTGGACTTGTTCTTAATGCATATTTCACAGTTTTGACATACTTTTTTTATATTTGCAGTTATACTCTTAGCTGTATAATAAGGGCATACCCTATTCATCATTTGCTTAATCCCTATATGACACCATTCAAAGTGTATTTCTTTAATTAATTCTAAGCTTAACCTTTCTGTTGGAGAGATCGCCTGTAGGGGGCGCGACCCGCACCAAGAATTTGGGACTCGGGCACGGCGCCCTCGCGCGTTCTTTTTCATTCCTTAAGATACCTTTTTTGCATGTACGACGTGGAACAGCACGTCCTTTTTTCCTTTCTAATAAACTGTGTGTGTACAACCCTGCGTTGTTCGTTATTTTGCCTACCCGATATTTCTATCACTTTCAGATAAAATTATCTTTTCTTTATTTCTAACTTTTTTATAGAACACTCCATCTTTTTCTATTAATTTTGTTTTGGTTTTCTGCAGTGTTCTATTTTCTTTTTGATCTGTTTTTATCTCCTTTATTTTTATTAGATTAACTATTTTTAGTATTTCTTCTGTATTTTCGAGTGGTTCTAGTACTGGATTTCTGCTCAAACTATCTGCTTCGGCGTTATCTTTTCCCGGAATATATTTAATTTCAAAATCGTATTGTGACAAATAATAAGTCAACTCCCCAAGTTCTTCATCCGTTCTAGCTTTTATATTCATACCTTCCAATGGTTTATGGTCTGAAAATATCGTGAACTTTCTTCCAATCAGCCAGTATTGCCAATACTTTACCGCTTCCTTGATTGCCAGGCATTCTAAATAAATTGCTTTTTTTCTTTTTTGTGAATCGTTCAATTTTTTTGAAAAATATGCTATTGGCTTTTATTTATCATTGCTTTGTATCTGTTTAAATATTGCACCAATGCCTTCTAGTGATACATCTGTGTAAATTCTTATTGGTAAATTGTTATCAAATATTTCCAACACTGGCTGAGAACACAGTAACGTTTTTATATCTGTAAAAGATTTTTCGCAGTCTTCAGACCATATAAATTTCTCATTTTTTCGTAATAGTTTGTGTAGTGGGTCTAGCAGTATTGAGCTTTTCGGTATATATTCATGATAGAAGTTTATTTTTCCGAGAAACTGTCTAATATTCTTTTGTGTTTTCGGAGTGGGAAAATTTTGTATCGAGATTAAATTATCTTTCACTGGTCTTACTGTATTGTGTTCTATTATGTGTCCGAGATATTTTACTGATTCCGTTGCAAATGTACATTTTTTAAATTTTAGTCTGAAACCTTCATTTACTATTGCTTTTATTACTTTTTCTATATGTTTTATATGTTCTCTGAATGATTCTGAAAAAATTAAGATGTCGTCTATGTAATTTTCTGAAAAGTCTTTTAAATTATGCTTTCTTAAGATATTGGATAAAATTCTCTGGAAGATAGCTGGTGATGTTTTTAGTCCGAACGGTAGACACGTCCATTGGAAGTGCCCCTCTTGTGTAACAAATCCCGTTTTCTGTCTATCCTCTCTCTCGCGCATGGCGTATACGTGCATGCTTTCCTTTGTTTGTGTGAGTGCACGCACACAGGTCATGGCGCCGGGAGTCGGGGCCCTTAATGTGGGATTGTCGGGGTTTCGCAATTCAAACTACTTCCGGTTAACATAAAATAAACGATTTAATCAATAGAATGCAAGAATACATGCGGTTGCAATCTAACGCGTGACAATGCTACAACTTCGAATGCTCGTTAGCGACTGCTTCTTTTTTTTTTGCTTATCACACTTCTCTATACACCATTCCTACATTAATATGTAACAAATCTTTATTGTACAGATGATGGACTGCGAAAAATTAATTATCCTGGTACAGGAAAGAAGAAGCTTATGGGATCCTCAACATTCTCAATACCACAATAGAAGTGCATGCCGGAGGCTGTGGTGCGAGATTGGCACCTTATTGGAGACTACAAGTAAGCCACTACTACATTTATTTGTTGGTTTTATCTATTGTGTTTTCGATAGCAGTGTTTTAAATTGAGTTTAAAATAAGGTAACGGATTAGGACGTTTTTATGCTTTACACCGTTTATTCAGAATTAAGAATAAGTTACGTTTACAAGTGTTCAGTGAGTCTTATTACTATTTAGAATAATAAACTTATAACTATTTAGAATGATGGTCTTATATGTAGTTTTATAATTATTTAGACAAGTGGATTGTCACCTTCCGCGCTTTTGGCTGTTCGCTCCTAATTATTGCTTTTAAATGCTGCTGATTCTGCTTATTGCACTGACTCCTCTGCCCTGGCGCATTAGCAAAAATATGCTCGCGCGGGGCAAGGAGAACGAAAGGAAGGAGCGGAAGGGCGCTCTCACCTGCTGCCTAGAAACAGCGCTTGGCGCGGAGAAAGTGAGCGCCCTCTCATTATGCGAATCCGCAACATATTGAATAGAAGCCAGTTAAAAATTATCTCTAATAACTCTGAGAATATATTGGGCAATACAATTCGACTGCTAATACAAAAGTGTTTATACAGGGTGGCTCAAAACCCAGGGAAATATCGGGAAATGGGGGGTAGCTGGGGTGAATCTAAACAACTTTTTCCTTGACCGAAATGTTGTTTGCAGCTTCGTTTGTTAGTTATTAACGAAAAACACTAGCCAATGCGAGCGCCCGCCGGGCTTGCGTTCAGTGCGTACCTCTCAGCTGCGCTCGGTCGTGATGGGGGCATCGAGGGTACCGAGGGGAGCGTACGGCAAATGTTACATCGTCTTACATTAAGGATACTGTGGAATTTTTCGTTATTCATTAATCAGAAATAAACTAATAAGTCGTGTAATAACCGTGTTCGATACGTTTATTCATTATCCGAAAGGAATAAAGTGTTTTATTACTTATGAAAAAAATCTTTTTTTCATCAGTGCGTTTTCAGGTGGATAAATTATGTTTTAAGAAAAACGATTTGCATAACTAATATTAGGAAAAGCTAGTTAACCTTGCCCATTCGTCCACGAATTAACCTGTTTAACATTGTGCGAATCATGACCTTTTTTTTTTTAACGTGTGGGAATCTTTCATGAGACACCCCGGCCTCTGGGGAGAGATCGGGGTAGTGTCGGATTCCTACCGACTAAAACCCACACGGTGGCCTTCCTAAGCGACTTGAGAGGACACGTGGAACCCTTGTGAACGCAACACCGTGCCCTCCCACGCCATGCCTCAAACTATAAAGGAGGTCCGTCCCGAGGAGGGTCAGAAGGACCCTCCTCCCAAATCTGCAATTAAATGCCCACTGCCGGATCGCGCAGCCACTACGCAATGCGGCCCCTCCCTTGTCACGTACAATGGCCGCCTGATCCCCAATCAGATGGCCTGTGGTCCCCACCATCCCATCCCCCCGGGGTCCCAGTCGGACATGGGGGGGGGGCTATGGACGCCCACGCCCCCTCCTTCCGACACCACCTCTACCACGGGCTGGGTCTGCCCGCTCCCTGCTCCTTTCCGCCGCCTCCTTCTGCAACATAACGTCTTTGCAGAAGGAGGCCAGGGCACTCCAAGTCGCCCGGTCGCGCAAGATGCCGGCGACAACCACCGGCAGCGCGAGGTCCGCAATAGAGCGTCGCAGTGCCACCCGCGACTCCCTGTACTCCCCGTACAGCAGAGCCGCCGATCCCGCAGGACGCCACCCCCGGCGTCGCGCCCTCGTGTAGCGGCGCCGCGCGCGGATACACACCGCCTTGAGGTCCTCGATCTCCCGGGACCACCTCTCGCCTCCGCGGAGGGGCGGCCCGGGACATGGCGGCGTCACACACCGTCTTCATTGTGCCCCGGAACCATTTCGGCTCCCCCTCCGTGCTAACTGGCTCCACGGCGTGAAGCGCCGCCGCCAAGGCATCCTTGTTCATCCGGTCCATCACCCATCTCAGCGGGAGCGGAGCAGCCACCCCCCCCCCGACCGGCTTTGCGCGGCGGGCCCGCCAGTGGCGGCCACCTCCATGATGACGTGGAGCTGGTCCGATAGAGACTCAACGTTCTCCGCCACTCTCCAGCCCGAAATCCTACGCACCGCAGCAGGGCTGGCCCACGTGAGGTCCACTATGGACGTACACTGCCACCGCACACAGGTCGCCGCGGACCCGCGATTCACCAGCCTGAGGTCAAGCCCCGCTGCCCACCCCAGCAGCACATCACCCCTGGCGTTCGTCCGGGGGGAACCCCACGCAGTGGCGTGGGCGTTGAAGTCCCCCAAAACCACGACCGGTCGGGGAAGACACTGCGTTACACACGCCCAGACCCGGTCCAGGAAATCCGGAGCGCGCTTGCTGGGCGAGGCGTGTAGGCCCACAACCGCCAGGTCCCCCCACTGCACAGCGATAAACCCGTCGCCGCGCTCTAGTAGGGTTACTGTCGGGGAGACGTGGCTCGCCCCCCCCCCCCGCTATCGCCACGCGCATCCCCCACCCATGTGTCGGAGGGGGTAACGGGGACCGCATATGGCTCCGCAACGACCGCCAATCCCACTCAACACTCCCGCATGGTCTGCACGAGCAGATCCTGTGCTCTGCGGGAGTGGTTGAGGTTGGTCTGGAGCAGCCGGGCACTGTAGGCTACTCCATCCATGTGTAGGAGAGGGTAACGGGGACCGCATATGGCTCTGCAACGACCGCCAATCCCACTCCCCACTCCCGCATGGTCTGCACGAGCAGATCCTGTGCTTTGCGGGAGTGGTTGAGGTTGGTCTGGAGCAGCCGGGCACTGAAGGCTACTCCAAATCCATGCCCTCCTCCATACGGCATTGCCCGACCATGCTGTCCGGGCTCCTCTCTTCTTCTGGCTCCTGAGTTGGGCCCTGCTCAGGCGCCTGTGCCTTTTGCGCCGCGGGCGTCACCGTCGTTGACGTGGGAAGGCGCGGTGCTGACGCTTGCCCCCCCCCCTCCCTCCTTCCTCTCGTTGGGCCAGGGGCGCAGGAGGGAGCCCCCAGCCTGTGGCCCGCTGATCGGCCCAGGTCGCTGCACACTGGGCACCGCGGGGCAGCCGAGCATTTGCTTGCCCGGTGGCCACTGCACCCCCATCTGTAGCACAGGCTGCTCATGTCCACTCCACCGGTGCATCCGCTCCTCGTATGCCCAAGCTCCAGGCACCTGAAGCACAGGAGCGGGCGCGCCTGAAGGGGTTCCACCGTCGCGCTGCACCACCCGACGGTGAGACGCCCCGTCCTCGCCACTCGGCGCGCTGCCTCCAGCGGGCATCGCAGGCAGGCCGCCCCCCGCCCAGCCGGGCTGAAGCTGATCTCCCCCACTCTCACTTCTCCCTCCGGGCACTTACCGGCGGCCGTCTGGAGACTCTCACTCCAGACCCCTTCAGCACCCCCGCCATTCTATCGGCCAGCTGCTGGGCCTTCTCCTGGCTGCCAGGCCCCCGAACCTCAAGGATCAGCCCGCCCGTCCTGGAGGTCTTTGGCTTGACCCCCTCTATGCCTATGTCAGCCAAGCTGATCCTCTCTCTGGCCGCCGCCATCGCCTGGGCGTACGTAAGTTTCGCCTCGGGGGCCGCTCTAGGACGGATTCCCTCTTTCTCTGGCGCCCTGCGGTGTTGCTGTTGTCCACTTGCAGCCGCGATCCTCGCCCGCTCGCCGCTGCCCCTTGGGATTGAGGTTGAGAAGGGGCCGCGGTCCTCCTCTTCTTCTCCTGCTCCGCCCTGCCCTTCAACTCCCTCTTCAATTTGTTGTGGGCAGTCTTGCCGCGGGCCACCCTCCATTCCTCATCGGCTATCCTAGGTGATGGCACCACCGGGGAGGCCGAAGGCGCCGCAGTCGCGGTCACCGGCCGGGCCCCGAGGGGCATGGCCGGCATCTCCCACCTCATGTGGGCTAGCAGCCTCTCCTGTAGGGAGCCCTCTTGGTTACCCTGGGGAAGATTTTCCCCCAGGGCTTCTGGCAGCCGTGGTGCACCGGCCGGCTGCGGGGCTCGCGGCTGCTCCTTCTGCTGCCGCTGCCGCCGCTGCACCTCTTCCAGTCTCGATGCCACTGTTGTCGCCCGAGGCGTCCGAGGCGCGTCCCCTCCTCCTCCGTCTGCTTTCTTCGCAGCCGGAGCCGACACGGCCTGCGGGCCGCTCGCCTCGCACCCCGCAGCATCCCTTCGCAGACCCCTCTTCAATTCCGCCAGTTCCCTCTTTATCTCGGTGAGTTCCGCCCTCAGCTGGGAGTTCTCGATTGCCAGCCACCGCGCCTCGGTGGAGTCAGAGGAGCGCTGCACTAGCTCCGTGACCGCCACAGAGGTCTCTCTGGCGGCCACCCTCAGGGCACGTACCAAGTTACCCTTGAGGTTTTTGGAGCAAGCGGAGAACCTCTCGACCTCCCGCATGTGGTCGAGGACCGCTCTACCCAACCCCCCGTTAGATTCTCTTTGCCCCTCCTGGCGCAGATCCTCCACCTTCGGTAGGGCCCGCTCCGAGCTCCTGCGGAACTTGATAGTGCCCATGGTCCCGTGTCTTCCGGCTGCTCCCTCCTCGGACTCAGACGCTGTTGAGTCCCTTCCGCCGCGGACTCCCTGCCGCGGAGAATCTGAGGAAGCCCAGACCCTGGGTCTCTTCCTTCCCACACTGTTCCTTTTGCTCCTTCTCTGGATGCTCGACTCAGAGTCGGATTGCGCCTCCGGTCCTCCTCCCGGGGCGCCCCTCCTTCCGCCAGTAGTAGGAAGGTGTGCGGTGGCCTGGTCTTCTACCACCGACACCCCGCAGTCGTAAGATGACGACGCAGCAGGGGCCTGCTTGACCACCCCCGCTACGCCGGCCCTGGAGGTTCCGAGGCCTCCTGAGCAGTAATGTTCCATTCCGTTAGTGCGAATCCTGACCTAGGCATCGCTCAACAGCTGATGTTACAGCCAGGTTAGTATCCTTGCCCGATCACTTCACTTCACGCTCTCGCGTTCTCATTGGCCAGCGTTTTTCGTTAACAGCTAACAAACGAGGCTGCAAACAACATTTCGGTGAAGGAAAAAGTTGTTCAAAATCACCCCAGCTACCCCCCATTTCCCGATGTTCCCTGGGATTTGAGCCACCCTGTATTCAGAGGGACCGATAGGGTCCGAATGCTCGACGCTTCTCTTCTAAGTTCATTCGATAGAGTTTCTCCTTTGAATAAGGACGTGCCTTCATTTTGCTATATAATAAAGTATTCCTTTATTAAGCTGAATTATGTATTATATATTATCAAACTTCCTCATACTCTAGTTTTCCTACGCAATTCTTGCTTCCCGACGCAATTGGGGAAATTCTACAACCGTTTTCGCTTGCAATTTTGTTAAAATTGCCAGTAGATGGAAACGGCATGAGTTTTTTTTTATATTTAACTTCGCATGTTTCATAAATTATGATGGCAATTCAATGACGAGCAATTGTAAATGAAAATGTAAATGCTCGAAAAGCCAGTCCCGTTAATGAAAACCTGAAACAAACGTATACAGTATATCACTTACAAAACTGTACTGTAGAAATGATTCAGTGGCAACAATCGCGATTATACAGGGTATATCACCTATCTTGACCACCTTAAATATATCGCTTATTTTGTATGATAGAAAAAAATGTCAGGGGGAGAAAATATTCTGTTCGAAGGCGCCATTACGGCAATGGGCCGAATTTTTTCCCAAGCTCATCTTTGTTCGAGATTTCAAGGTCATCGTATTCTTTTAAAATGGGACTGCATATTTTCACTACAACAGTCTTATAGCTTATAAAAAAACGAATCCAACGAGGTGCAATATGTAGACCTTCACGTGACCGATGACTTCGACGTGACAAAATAAGCGACATATTTAAGGTGGTCAAGTTAGGTGAAATACCCTGTATATTGTTATCCCATCTCTAATTCTTGTATTATTTATGTATTTTGAGGTGCCAGCGTTAAAACGAAATGGCAACGTTTGAAAGACACTCATCGACGAGAAATGAAAAGGAGCACCCAACCAACAGGTTCTGAGTCGCAGGCTAATGAGTCAAAGTGGAAGTACTTCGACCAAATGCGTTTTTTGGAAAATACGTACTCCTCAAGGCGTCTGGTTGGAAATATTTCAAAACGTCAGCAGTGCGACACCGAAAACGAACCAGCTATTGAGGTATCAGATACGGAAAATGATTCGATTGAAGGCGTTTCACGTATTGACCAGGACGGCGATGAAAGTGTCTCCTCTGTTAGTAAAGATAAAGGTGAACAGCTATTCAAATCTTCAAAGAAGAGAGCTCCAATGTGTGTCACGAAGCCACAAAGGGCGATGGAGGAAGACGAAGATTATTTCTTCCTCATGAGTTTACTTCCTCATTTACGTTCCATACCGCAATACAAAAAATTACACACGCGGATTAAATTGCAGAAAGTGATTATTGAAGACCAAGCTATGTATAATTTACCACCATCGTCTACAGTTCATCGGGGAACTGTACCGGACGACAGTTGATCACACTATCCAAAGTCATTTATGGTCTAATCGCTTTGGCTTTCCAACTTTGGAAATTCTTGTATGGCTCCTTTTTTCTTTGGCGTTTTCAACAGTTGTTCACGTTTATCTTTAATCACACTTGCATTGCCATCCCGGTTAGTACGATTCATCACATTTTCCGTATCTGATACCTCAACATTTGGGTCATTTTCGATGCCGCCTTGCGCCTGTTTGTGAAATATACTCACACAACAGGATTCTGTATAGGCAGAATTTAAAGATAAACAAATCGGTTATAGGGTGTCTAATTTACAAGTCCACCTTATTTTGATCAACTAGAGAATGTAATTTGTGATTTTGTAATAAAATCGCTTTTATTTTTTAGATTTTGAATTTATTTGAAACACCATTTCCAAATAATAAAATAATAAATCAATAAATAAATAAGTAGCCAACAAATTAATTAATTAATTAAACAAATAAAGCAAACTAAATAATAACAAATAAATTAAATAAAATAACATCTACATAATTAATATGAATTGTAGAACAAATTACGATTATTGCATGTACCTACATATTTATTGTTTTCTAAAATGCATGACTCGTGTGATCACACGACACACGATCGTTGGACACAGTTTTTTCATGAGATGAGATTGTTCGGTACGGGTAGGTTGTAATAAACCTACGTTTATTAGGTTTATCGTAAACCTGTAGACTGTATTCGAAACGTACCGATGTATTTATGCTAATTTTCTCGCTTGTATATAGTTATGCGTATTATATAATGATGTTGCATCGCTCGCTCTCGTTAACGCGTCTGTCGCTGTTGCTGACCGACTTGCGTCTTCTCGCTGTCGCTGTTGCTGACCGACTTGCGTCTTCTCGCTTTCGCTGTTGCTGACCGACTTGTACTTCTCGCACAAAACCTTTGCAGTCGTACATTAAAACAAAGGAGGTTCTGTTGCCATCAGAACCGTTGCACGCGGCGCGGCGATCATCGCGCCACCACTGTATACCCCAACAGAGATGGAACACATTCATCTGTGGCAGATGAACTTTGAATGAATTTCTGTTTATAAATACCATGATCAGAGGTGCCGTAAAAGTCTCTTAATTCCAATTAAAATATGAAAGACCGTAATCTTTCGTCGCAATGCGCATGAGCAATAGAGCGTATGATGCGTGTGCGAAGAAGTGCGTAACACAGCAAGTTAACAATTTATCTTTGTAGAAGAAGTTTAACATGTATAAGTTCACTTTTGTGGAACTTAATAAACATGAAGCGGAGTCATCGGGCTCGAACCCGAGACCTTCGTATTACTAGGCACTGATCAGTCCATCTACGCCACGGCCCACAGCCATTTCACGAAAAGCTGGCCACAATTCGTAATTTCACACGATTTTCATAAGAATTAGTATTCTTATGTTTTTGGGGTTGCTGAATTCAAATATCTTATTAAAAATGCAATGTTCATAATGGACGATCTAATATCAGTGGTATAAACGTTGCTTTTAAGTTAGCTTTTGTCAAAATTGACTATTTTCCGATTTTTGACTAAAATTATGTAATTAGAATGTCTAATTTAATATGACGACGTTAATTTCAAAACTTTGTTGAAATTAATTATTTTGAAAATTTTACTTTTTAGATTTTAGTTAAAAACTAATCATTTTGTGTTTAGTAGGTCACGTAGTTCAAATGTATTGTCGAGAATAAGAACAGGGATCTATGGATTAGAAGAGTTGTTTGAAATAAGGAGTACTGTTTTATTCATATATTAATTATTGCCTTTATTTACATTTTCATTCCGAGTCATCAGAGTCGGATCGGTTATTTGTATCATCTGAATTTACATTATTATATATTAATTCTTCGGTATCCGCAATCATACCGAGGAGCTCTAGAGGAATATCTTTCTTCTTTTTAAGCATTGCTCCTGAAAGATTGATGCATGGATCAGAATGGAGCAATAATCTTTGGAATATGTCCCGATTCTTTTTCTGCCTAGATACTTTTTGACTATAAGCTCTTCTATACAATTTACACAGCTTATGACAAGATTCTAGGAGTTCTTCCGTAAAACATCCAATTGGTAGAACGCAATTTTTCATTACATGGATTAAAACTTTATGTACCGTGGGTGGCATGTAATACCAGTGATATAGTGATACATACAACTTCGCAGTATCAATACAATAATTTCCAAATTTTGTATAATTAATAATTCTGCCACAAGAAATAATAATTAAGATATTATGAAATCTTTCAATTAACCTTTCATCGATTCCTACTATTCAAATACTGAATGAATAATATTAAATATTGTACAAAAATATATATTGCGAATGAAATAAACATAATAATAATTTATACCACTAATTTCAGCTGACTTAGCACGGTTTTCAAAAAATCTTCGAGCCGTATTCACGTCATTTGATGACCCAAAGCCGGGTTTCGGAAAATCAACCGTTAAGGATAGTTCCGTCAGAAATTCACCTTGTACTATTTTTTTTCGGTTTTCCATAAGTAATTTTGTACCATCCTTGTCACTTCCCTAATGTTGAAATTATGAATGACTTTTTAAATTCCAGTCGATAAGAAATATGCAAGAGACAATCGAAAAAATGTATATAGGAATGCAGAATTGGAAGACTAAATTGCATAGATAATTGATCCGCCTACCTATTTATGATGCTTTCTAAATTGTTCATCTCTGATATTCTTGCATTACAAATAATGCAGCACATGCTAGATGTATTTGTTAACGCATTACTAATCTAAAAATACGATTATGTAATATTTTAGTAACATTATGTTACGTATTCCTGACTTTTTGAAATGTTTTGAACGTTTATTGAATATTTGTTATTTCTTGTACCTTACTGTCAATCATTGTGAGATGAATAGAAAATGAAATTTTATAGTTCATTTCACTAAATGGCACCAATTTAGAAATTTCTTGATCCATAACTTCCTTTTCTGATTTCGATATTTCGTCCGTTTCACGAAGCCATTGTAATCTTATTGGTCTGCAAAAACGGGTCGAAGCTGGTCTCGGATTTGACCATGTAATTTCCTGAGTTTCTAAATTTTGAAGCCGCAAGGGAACAATTGCTGTTAAAAAAAGACTTTGATCGTTAACATTTTCGTCACTCCAAGACTGCTCATAATTAGAATGTCCACTACTGCCATCCAAGCCATATTTGCAAATTAGTATACAATTTTGTGTGTGAATATTTTGTGATTGAATTGAAAGTTTGCATATTTTGTCACTAATTTCGATATTTGCAGGATAAGCAGCTTATTTGGCTTGTAGGAGTTTTCTATAACTGGGATATGAAATAAAATTATGATTGTTTGCTCCCTGGTGCATAGCTTCGTATTGTCTTTTTGTTAAATTGTGGCCAATTAAAAGACATAAAGCCTCTTCAGTCGTATATGGCTGCTGAACTTTTTCGTCGCTTTTCCTCCACATATTGAGAATTGCACTGGCACGTTGTGGTGAATTGTCCGCAATTTCTTTGATCAGCTTGGCTCCAGCATTATTGCCATCTGAACGCAATGACTTGCATCAGGATTATGTGACGCTCGCAAAGCTTCTGTTTTTCTCCGTTTACTTCTTCCACTGCTTTCTGCAAAAGATATCGTCCTTCCTCCTGCTGGTGAACCTAAGTTATATATGTTTATAATATACGCTTATGTTTATTATTAATAATAATTAAATACTACCACCTACAAATTCATTGTGAATTCAATAATTTATTGTTTAAGTACTTTATACTTAATTACGTTGCCTACAAGTTAAGAATATATATTAAAAAACTTACCTGAAATATTTTGAGTATTTTCCAAGATTTCAAAATGAAAAATTATTTCATCATTTAACCAATCGAAATTTTGTCGAATAAAGCGGTCACTCATCCGTTTACACTGTTCCCATTTTTGGAAATATCGGTTGAAAAATTTCATTTGTACCGTTTGCTTTATCAGCTGAATTCGCACTTCATTGTTTGCACAATTAAATTTTTGAATCAAAAAGTCAAGAAGCTCTGACTGTCTTAGACTTCTTAATTGTTCTTCGCTACTGTAGAAAATATTATGTAACTGTGACCTTTTTATTCGATCCATATTGTTTATACGTACAATAAATTAATAAATAATAACACTATCACACACTAATATTCTATTAACTTTATCTATTACGTCAAATAGACAAGAGGTAATGATGTATCTAGTCGATATGTTATTACTAATGTCGTAATATCGGTTAATAATGTGTAATTTCGGTTTCGCTGTATGCAGTTCGAGTTGTAGATTATTTCTGTTTTCTAGATGTTGCGCAAGGAAAAATGTAAACTATCGTTAAAATGCTATTGGTCGTTACTATTGTGAGGGGGTGGAAATAGGATTTGGCATTGGTTGTTAATAAGGGTCTGGGTTCTAGGTGGTGCAAAAAAGAGAATTTGTGCTTTGGGAAGGAGGCAATTTATGGTCCGGATGTTGAGTTCGTTCAGTCCGGTTTCTGGAACAGTTGAATACTGCTAAAAAAGTACAAAGGTTCTCAGTGGGTAATAGCGACCGGATGACTTCATGACTGGAGGTCCGAGGTAACTAACAGGGTTATAGTTTCCAGATGTGACAATAGGGAGTCGAAGGCATCGAATAGAGAGTAGGAGACAATAGTTCCCGCAACAAATATCCGGGAGGCCTGGTACCTCTGTCCATTACACTTTGTATACTTTCCAAGCCTGAACTCAAGACTTCGTGATGTTGTCCAATTGACTTATGTCAAGGAATCATGTTATCAAGCTATAATCTTGGACCCATCTTTATTATTATTAATTATTATTTATTTATCTATTATTATTATATTAGTGTTTTCGATAGATTTTTTTATATCATATTAAATTTTTCGCAAATATATCAACCTTTGCACGAGATATCGCCACTACGCTCTAGCGTCACAGACCGTAAATACCCCTACTGGATACTTTAAATTTGAATATCTTAAAAAGGGGCAAAAAGGGGCAAAGTTTCTCAACTGGATATCATAGTTGATATGCAACTTTAAATCAAGAGACTTGTCCCAGCGTGAATTTCGGTGAATAACATTTGTCGCGTCGCAATAATGCACCCCGCAGAGGAAGCTAGAGCCCATGGGCAAAGGTTTATGGCACCATCGCAAGTTAAAGCTATTTTTGACAATAAGGAGTTTTTATATTAATTGCCTTTACAACTTTAGAGTAGGTCCTGCCTCAATAGCTTAATGACATGCCATAAACCGAAGAGTTTCCGAAGGCACATCTGGATGTAACGGTTCGACAGCCGAAACATCAGCCGCCGGAAATACCCATGACGGTCAACTCTCATCACCAAGGCAAACAGGTAACCTCCCTCCCTTCCAACAGACAGCACGCTAAGGGCGTATTTGGAACGGCGGTGATTACTTTTACTCAACACGCTGATTGGCATTTGCTATAATCGAATGTCAATCAATCAGAGTGATAATTACCAAAACCGAAGCTTCATGGAAGCTACACCGCCGACCAAGATCAGAAGTCAAAAAACATCGAAACAGGAACCAAAAACCTTTCAAGTACTTCAACTCTCGCGTCGTACGGAGCTTATCCGAACAATAGAAATAGTCAATCTATTACTCTACGAACCGTTGGATCCTTTTGTACAGTTTGTTAAGTTTACAAATACATATATGTTTGAAATTCAAACGAGCGTCAGCGGCGGCGGTGTTCGCAACCGGCGACATTAGTCAAAAACAATTTTTTTGACACGACATCGTCTGGCGTCACCATGGCCCAATAAGAGTTTAGAGTCATGCCCTGTCGTGATTTCCGACCAATTGGGCATCACCCGAAAAAAATGGGCGGAAAAACCGTGCGGCGAGCCTTTGCGAGAAAGCATTCGCTCTGGGTAGTTAGAATTCACAAAACCGCCAAAGAGATAACAACTACGTGCTCCCGCACAAAATTCAATCACTTGCGAATTTCGATTATAAATTCCGTTTTCGTCAATTGTGATTTTGTTTGAACTGTCTTGTCTGTGCTGTACTGGACCACCAAATATACTAGTGGAAATACTATACGCGCTGCTCTCTATCTTTCGGCCTGCACCACCTTCACGCTCAGCGCTGAGCGATTCCAGCGTCCACCGATCCATCCGAAACAATATACATATTTATTTGCATCTACGAACTGTACTTTGTCGTTGTGTTTTATTCGGGAATCAGTGCAACCATTGACCTCCCATCTCGCGTTAAACTAAACGTGAGGAAAATACATGGTCCTTCGAGCCGGATACTAGTATTAAACTGTATTCAGTAATTGTCGAAAAGGGTATCGACGTGTTCGGGAGTGAATATCGAAACTGTCGTACCGATAGCAAGTGTCGTGCTGTCTGGCAATTCTCGCAGGTAGTCACAAGTAACAAGTGACTATACAATACTTATCGTTGTCGTAAAAAATAAACGTAAAATGAACGTTCGAATAGTCGTGAATGTTTCAACGTTGAACAAATTAAGGCAATACACTGTGCCACCAACTCGAGAGTGTTTGAAACAAGCTGGGAGCATACAACATCCAGATCTAACTGGAACGAGGGGAGAGTACAAGGAAGAATCTTCGCCTTATATTATCGAGGCCCAGCTACGCATCAGGGGAGGAATAAGAACCCGCATTCCAGACCAAAGACAAACCCGGCCAGTTCATCATACATCGGACAGGAATCTGCATTCAACCACAAAGGATAAAGGTAGGCAAGTTATTGTACCACCAATTGATAATTTATTTGTTCGGGTAAACAATTTGTTAAAATCGCTAAAATGGCTGAAAGCACACAGCAACTTAAGAGCAAAATCGGCAGCTCCAAAAGAAAGATCACTAATTTCGCAAAGTTTGTCGATGGATACGTCGCGGAACGTGATTTTCCTAGCCTACAGAAGAGAATGCACGATATTGATAGGGAAATTGAAGAATTTGGAAAATGTTATCCAGAACTGCAAGCGCTCGTGGATGATTCCAACCTGGAGATCGCGTGGACAGAATACGAGGAACTGTATTACCCCGCGTATGGAAAGGCCACGTCGTTCATAAAAGAATTCTCACCCCCGACCGATCATTCAAACGAACTTATCGCTTCGACGATAAGTCGAAATTAGCATTCGGTATCGGCAACACTAAAATCGCGTGTTAACAAATACGCCAAGTGTGTCGAATTTCTCGTGTTGAAACAAATAACTCAAATCACGCCGTCAATCGCAATCAATCGAACAACGATCGCTATTCCCAAAAATATAATTTTGCCGGATCCTAAATTTTAGGAGTCGTCTGAAATCGATATATTGATCGGGATAAAATTATTTCACAAGCTCCTATGCGTAGGTCAAATCCCACTAAAAGACCACCCGGACGCCGTTCTTCAAAAAACCCAACTCGGATGGATTGTAGCAGGAGAAATAAATAGTTATTCTTCAAGAAGTGGGGTTCAATGTCATCTCACAAAGCACTCAATTCCGTTAGAAGCAAGCCTAACTAAATTTTGGGAAATAGAGGATATCCCCTCGGGCAAGCTACTATCCAGAGAAGAGCAAGCATGCGAAGATCGTTTTAAGAACCACACGCAGCGCAATGTAGAGGGTCGGTACATCGTTAGGCTGCCCTTTAATGAAAATAAAAAGAATTTAGGCGAATCTCGTTCTAGTGATCTTCGCCGCTTTCATTCTCTGGAGAAACGGTTTGAGACAAATCCCCCGTTAAAGATTGAATACTGCGAATTCATGGACGAGTATAAGGACTTAAAAAGGCACTTGTCAGTGCTGAAAAGTAAAAAGGTCACCATGCCAGGGTACTACCTTCCGCACCACGCGGTAATAAAGGAAGATAGCATTACCACAAAAATTCGCGTCGCGTTCGATGGGTCCGCAAAGACGTAATCTGGCACATCGCTAAATGACACATTGATGGTCGGTCCTACGATTCAGGACGACTTGTTCACCCTATTAACCCGCTTTAGATCTCATAGATACGCGTCAACAGCTGATATAGAGAAAATGTACAGGCAGATCTTATTTCGCAACCATCCAGATGAAAGGGTCAATGATATTCGTCTCGACACCATCACATATGGCACGTCCTGTGCTTCCTTTCTAGCAATTCGCACTCTTCATCAGTTGGCTGACGATGAAGGAGCTCAGCATCCCGTCGCAGCTTCTGTGCTGAGGCGGGACCTTTACGTAGACGATTTATTAACAGGCGCAAAGACGCGGCAGGAAGCCGTACTTCTTCGCGACGATCTAATAGCACTCTTACGAAAAGGCGGATTTTCCAGTCGAAAATGGGCCTCCAATGACCCTTCATTGGTGCCCGAAAATGCAGGAAATCCGTCCAACAAACACATGTCCCTCGATCCGACCTCCGCGATCAAAACCTTGGGCATCCATTGGAACACTCTATCAACATTCGAACAATTAGAGACATGCGTCATCGAAATTGAAGCAATCTTTAATTCTCGCCCTCTATCGCCTATGTCGTTGCACCGCGTGTCCGGTTACCCATGGAGCGGCAGGATCAAAATTTTTGGAGAAGTGATGAGTCGAGACCGATTTTTATATTTGTGTAACGCGACGGTATTTTCCACCATCGCGTTCTACCCCTGGCGCTACGCGCTACCCCGAGCGCCAGTACGCCGGGCCAGGTAGCTGGCCCAGGCACCCTACCCCCACTATGTACACAGCCCCACCACACCGCCGAGCGACCCCATTGGCCGTTCCGCACGAGCGAGCGGGTATAAAAGGCCCCTGGAATTCCAGGAATGAGAGAAGAGTCAGGAGTAGCGACCTACTCAACACCAGCAAAACCTCTTAACACGCGGACGACTTTAGTTAAAGTTGGCCAGTCTTAACCTTGAGCTTAGTGACTAGTGAGCTACGGAACAAGCCCCTTAAAGCGAGGACAACTTTAGTTAAAGTGTGGCATGCTATTCCAACCAAAACACATATTTGTAAGATCGGGCACCTCCATCAAAAAGAACAACGTTATAAGGAACATAAGAACAGCAAATATTAGGAAGGGCCGTGGCGTAGATAGACTGATCAGTGCATACAATAGAAGGCACATTTGCACATTTATGTCCATAGAAGAAGTGTGCAACGGCGTAATAATTCAACAGCAAGTACAAGTGATCAAGTGTCAAACAAGAATCAATTTTATAGCGAACTATGTCAAGCGATTGTAGCTGTAAAAATGCCTTGGCGATGTTTAGACAATATAACAAGGAAAAATTTGTGGAGGCACAAAATGGCAGTACAACTCACGGAGGACCAGCTGGCGCAGATACTAGCAACGGTGACGACGCGACAATCACGGGGAAGCTTTTCGCGTTGCACGGAACGCTTCAACGGAACGAGGGACCGAAAGAAGCTGGAGACCTTCATAACAAGCATCTCAATCTACAGAGAGATTGGGAATATCACCGAAGAGAACGCCATCAAAGGGTTACCACTCCTGCTCGAGGACGAAGCAGCGATTTGGTGGCAAGGCGTGAAAAAGGACGCAAAGAACTGGACGCAGGCGATAAAACTGCTACGTGACGCGTATGCACCGGAGACACCAGCCCATGCGATTTACGCAGAGCTATTCTCAACAAAGCAGGACCAAAAGATGCCGACTGATACTTTTGTAAGTAATACACGAGCGCTGCTGGAAAGCCTACCACATCGACATTCGGAGAGTATCCAATTAGATATGGTATACGCCATGCTCCGGTGGAGCATCAGGGAACGCATACCACGCACCGATATTCAGACGTTCAAAGACCTGATCCAGCAAGCCAGGACCTTGGACGCGCTGGAGGAAGAGGCAAGGAGACTCCGGACGACAGCCGAGAACCCAGCCAGCAGGAGACAAAAGAGCGAACACCAAGAAACGATTAGTCCGAAAAAGCCACGGGAGTATAAAGATTCACTGCAGCAGAGAGAATTTAGTTTTACAGTGACTATTTTGAAAAAGTTTTGTTACCCATCAACTAAAAAGGTTGAGAGGACGAAGATATAGTGACTCATCGAGTGAGCCATCTGTACCACGCAGACGATAGTTCACTAAGGAACATTGAAACTAGTGCTCCAAAAGAGTGGTTTGATCCGCGTGGCAACCAACCAAACATTGGATCTTTCACAAGTCCCCATGGTGCCAAACTCTCTAATGAAAAAGTGCAAAATTGTAGAAAAGTGGAAGATTTTTATGTACTTTATGTCACGGATAAAATATTTGAACATATAAGCGAACAAACTAATATTTATGCCTCACAAAAAAGAATCGCTTCCAAACGTGTCGAAAAATGGGTGCCAACAGATAAAGACGAGATACAGCGGTTTTTTGGACTGATTTTGTGGATGGGATTGGTAAAACTCCCATCTTTGAATTTGTATTGGTCCCAGGATCCATTGTTTATTCAAACATTCCCGCGGAAAATAATGAGTAGAGACCGATTTCAAATTCTGTTGAGAATGTTGCATTTTTGAAGTGATTTGACACCACATATATGTATATTGTATACATAACGTATAACGCGCCCAAGCGAAGTGTGGCGCGACACTATTTTCTGTTGTTCTATCCTACGAGTCATGTTCGCTCGACCGTTTTCGTTGTGCACATGCTGCATGTATAATATTGTAAGTCTTCTAATAAAGTAACATTCTATAAAGAAAACACCAACAATTTTGCTGATAATGAAAAAGTGGATGCTTTCAACCGTCTCTCAAAGGTCGAATTTGTGATAAACGAATTAAATACAAATTTTAAAAAATATTATGATCCCGTCGAAATGTTATGCATCGACGAGTCGATAATACCATTCCGTGGACGGATCATATTTAGACAGTACATGAAACAAAAGAGACACAAATATGGGATAAAAATATTTAAATTGTGCTGCGATAATAATTACACTTATAACTTTCGCATTTACACCGGTATATCATTGGAAAAGGAAAATACAACACCCACAAATGTTGTCATGAATTTATGTGAAAATGTGTTTGATAAAGGCCATACTTTATACACGGACAATTATTACACGAGTGTGGATTTAGATATTGTTCGGGATGTTATGATAACAATTCAAAACTACATGGACGCAAGATAGCCAAAAATTTGACCAAAAAAGTTGTCACGTTTTGTAATATGTATAAATCCTAGCCACATTTTTGTTTAGAGTGTTTTAATAAATTTCATTGAAATGACTACATTTATTTTTTAACTTTAATACTGTCGGTCCCAGGGATCGACGCCGGCCAAACGGAAAGTTCACTGCCGGTCCCCAGGGACCGGCGCCGCGCTCAACGTGTTAAGCCAGGTTCTGCCAATTTTCGAGAGCTTTGATACGGTACAGACCACCATAGGGGCTAAGGTCGAGGGGACAGATTTAGAACGAACCCAGGCAGAGGAGCGTATCGAATTCGAGAATTCGTATTGCGAAATCGTGGTTTCGGCAGAGGATTTTATTGCCGAAAGGGGACAGCCTGAATCTGCACGGGTTGTACCTAGCGGTGGTAGTCACACCGATCGCGTCGACCTCCGGATCCGAACCGCGCCCTAGAATAAAATTGCCAACAATAGAATTGCCAACTTTTGACGGCAACTATAATATTTCGATAAAGTACAGAGACACGTTTGAATCACTGATACACACTAATGACAATCTAACGAACATTGAGAAATTTCATTATTTAACCCTTTGCGGTCGGATTAAATTTGGAGATGGGTATCGTACTGGTCGGAATTAATTTCCGCCGATAGAGCAGGGATACATAACACGCAAGTTTACGATGTATAAACAAGATTTAGTAATTCTTTTGTGAACTTTAGATATATCTTTATTCAATACACTCATCTTGTGATATGTTTTTGTATAAAAATTATGTTTTATAATTCTCCTTCGTGTGATATTTTTCAAAACACTCTCCAACATGCAGGCCAGGTTTTCGAGTGCATGTATCGCAAAAATAATTGGTTTGGTGCCTTCCACCCTTAATCTTCCTGTTTGAACATACAATACAATCTTTACTTCTTACATTTTCACAATGCCGCAATATATGCAGTTTTCCATTAAGTCTTTCTTCCTTATCGGAGGTCGATGGTCTTCCTGGTTTTGAATCTGCTCCATCACGAAAATCTCCTACCAGTTGTACCACCAATTTTCGGACGAACATAAAATGTGGCATAGGTTTCGTGTTCTCTCTTCTAGCTGACACCTTATATAAAATGTAACTATTGTGGAATCGACGTCGCGCCGATCTCGCGGAACGTGCCACCGAATGGCTACCGATTGTATTTTGTTTGAAGCGTTAGAGAAAGAGAGTGAACGAATGCGTGTGTGTGAGAGAGAAAGAATGCGTGGAGGATGCGTTTGGACGAATGTAAGGCAGATCGTGGAGAGACGTGTAAGAGGATAGTTTGTAACGGAGACGTTGGTAATAAATAATTAGAATAGAGCAAGAAAATTCCCACAAACTTGGGGGCTCAGCCGGGATATAGATTAGAGTCAAGTTCAGTGGAGTAATTTTGAATAGCGATAAATAGCGAAAAACAGCGAGAAATAGCGATAAATGGCGAGAAACAGCGATAAATAGCGATAAATAGCGAACAAAGTACATTGTGTGTAGCGTGTGAATATAGCGAGTGGGATTTTCTTGTGTTCAACGAAGAACAGATTTTTGCATCAGTGACATTGAACCGAGACACTGTAAAATGAGTGTTGTGCAGCGTGAACAGAGTGAATTCACTGTGAATGAATTGAAGAAAAAACTATTGGTTCGTGGATTGAATACGGTCGGCCTAAAAGCTGAATTGCTGCACAGACTGATGGAAGCAGACCCGTCGGGCAGTTGGCGGAACGAGGCAGAAGGGGGTGAGTCGGAGGTTTGTGTAGAAGGCGCTTCTTCGAGGCAAGCGAACGCGGCAGAAGCGGGTGCGTCCGAAATCGCGATTATGAAGCGCGAAATGGAAGTATTTCGTAAAGAGAAAGAGTTAGCGGAACGCGAATTAGCTTTAGCTCGCAGGGAAATCGAGATCATTAGGAACGCGACGCCATTAACGATAAATGGGGGTGCGGAAGAAAGAAGAAGCGCCGCGAGTCCACCAGCACAGGCCGAACCCCTGTCCCCTCGATTAAAAATGTCGGCGATTAGTGATTTGCTAGGACCCTTCGATGGAAGCGGCGACGCTTTTATCGTGTGGAGAGACCAAGTAAACTTCCTAAGACAAACGTATCAGCTAGCGGACGATGTAGCAAAAATAATGATAGTACAGCGACTACGAGGAGTAGCGCTCGAATGGTTCCATTCGAGGACAGAGTACCTCCTCATGGGGGTTGACGACCTGCTGGATGAGATGCGTAGGATGTTTTGCCGACGCACGTGAAAAATGTTGCTGCGAAGACAATTTGAGGGACGCACGTGGAGACGCGAGGAGAGCTTCAGCGAATATTTTCATGGAAAGGCCATCTTAGCGAATCGAATAAACATCGATGAAGACGAGATGCTGGACTACGTCATCGACGGAATACCGGACATAGCGTTACGAGACCAGGCACGCGTTCATGGACACGACACGAAGGAATCGTTGCTGCAGGCTTTCGAGCAGATTTCGCTACGCGAAAGATCCCAGCAACCAGTAAGTGGACCACACCCGAAGATGATGTACAACAGACCATCGAGATTCGGTACAGGGGAGGAGACGGCGCCGAAAGAAGTGGTGCCGAGCGGTAAGCGGTGCTTTTATTGCGGTGCGTACAGTCATGCCACGGGGGATTGTCCCTTTAGAGATAGAGGCATGAAATGTTTCGAGTGTAGACAATTCGGTCACATTGCAGCGAAATGCCCTAAGAGGGATACGGCGATTAGAGACTCGTGTAACGTTTCTCACCCTTCTGGTACAAAGTATCTCAAGGAGGTATCAATGTATGGGCGACCGGTAGCCGCTTTGGTCGACACGGGTAGCGATCTCTCTTTGATGCGTGCCGAACAATATATTAAATTCGGTTCGCCTAAATTAACGTTTAGCGAAGTGAAATTTCGGGGAATTGGTTCGAGCGAAAACCAAACACTCGGTAAATTTTTTTGCGAGGTCGACATCGACAATAACGCGTATCCGATTACAGTGTATGTAGTTTCCGACACAGTGTTGCAGCAGAATCTGCTGATCGGTTCTGACTTTCTGGACACCGTAAATGTCAGTATAACAGAAGGCAAAATTTCGATGTTCCGGAAATTTATCAAATCGATTGCGTGCGCGAAGCAAACAATCCTTTGAAACTACGAGACGTCGGTGTGACGATAAGCGTAATTCTCAAAGACGACGAATCATCGGAAAGGGAAATCGGGGAGTGCATGTTAAAGCAAATAAATCAGAAATGTTGTAAGTGTTTTGCGGCAAAGTGTGGTATGTCATCTGAAGAAGTGGACAATGATATTCGGGTCGTGAAAATGACGAAGACATATGAGGACATATGTAAGGTCAGGAGGGCCGAGTGTGGAATCGGCGGCGCGGTGGACTCGCGGAACGTGCCACCGAATGGCTACCGATTGTGTTTGTATGATGCGTGAGAGAAAGAGAGAGAACGAATGCGTGAGAGGGAAAGAATGCATGGAGAACATTTCTTTGCGTGGTAAAGGTGACGAATACATATGAGGGCATATGTATGGTCAAGGGGGAGCTGAGTGTGGAATCGGCGTCGCGGCGGCGCGCCGATCTCGCGGAACGTGCCACCGAATGGCTACCGATTGTATTTTGTTTGAAGCGTTAGAGAAAGAGAGTGAACGAATGCGTATGTTTGAGAGAGAAAGAATGCGTGGAGGAAGCGTTTGGACGAATGTATATAAGGCAGATCGTGGAGAGACGTGTAAGAGGATAGTTTGTAACAGAGACGTTGGTAATAAATAATTAGACTAGAGCAAGAAAATTCCCACACTATTTATTGCACAAACCTCTAATCCCCAGAAAAAAAGTTTTCGCCACCATTTGCACGATTTTCTCATAAAACAATATGAACTTGCTAATTGGTCAGCCTTATCCACACCTCCCATATTCATATTATAATTTATAATAACGTTTGGTTTGATAATGTTGACGGTCCCAGCTTGTTTCTTCCTTCTTTCTATAATTGTCGTACCCGATGTTTCGTAACTGCTTAGTATGGTGACTATTCTTTTATCCTTCCACGCTAATAATAGAATATCGCCTGATCGGTAGGCAGCGACAGTATTATTTGTTGTTACAGCTGGTTTTTTAATCACAGCTGGTACATATTTCCTGTTTGTGTTAATTGTGCCAGTCAAATAACAGCTTAGTTTTAGAAGTTTCTGCGCTAATGGGATCCCTGTAAAATATCTGTCCGTAAAGATGTGGTATCCCTTTGCCTCGGGATTTGGGAGGGAGGTCTGGACGGATGAGAATGTCTGTAGTAACGCTTCCATAGTAGGGAAGCATAGCATATATGTATCCTGTATGTGCGTCTGACAATACATAAATCCGGATTCCCCATTTGGTGGGCTTTTTAGGATTATATGTAATAAAGCTAATTTTGCCCTTGAACTTCACAACAGACTCATCGATGGATATTTCTCTATCCGGTGTAAAGTACGCTTGGAATTTGTCACCAATATAATCCAGAAAGTTGCTCACTTTTTGGATTCTCGTTGATACATTTCTATTTGTGGAAACATTTTCATTCAGATGTAACATACAAAATATTTGGAAAAATCTTTCCCTCCGAAACGTATCTCTAAAAAATGGTATGTTTCCAATATAATCCTTTGTCCAATAATATTTCATGTTAGGAATTGGTATAGTACCCATGTTCAGGATTACACCCAAAAAAGCTGTTAACTCCTCCTTCGTCACATCGATCCACTTATTCCACGTTGATCGAGCTGATAAGCTCTGCTCTTCTATTGTATTTTGGGCATATTTATTTGTCTCTAGTACAATTTTTTCAAGCAGTGTGTCTGTGAAGAAAAGTGTAAAAAAGTCGACAGGTTCCGTGCAATTCAAGGGTACATTCGGTCCAACAGTCTTCGATCCCGTCGAAAAATTAGTTTTTGATTGTGGCTGATCTGTGTACGTAACGTCTCTCCAAGTAGTAAATTCGTTTATATTACTATTCTCATTTTTATCATCTTCTTCTGTTTCACTGTCGCTGGATATTGTTAACTGCCTTACTCGTCGCTTCACGGGAACTATGTCACTATCAGAGTCACTGCAATCGTTATCACTTTCTCTATCAGAGTCAGAATTCAAGAGGCCAAAATAAAACTCTTCATCGCTATTGTCAGTTTCACCGAACACTTCTTCCGGTAACTTTCTTTTTGCCATTTTGGGGAATTATTTTGGAATATTTTAAGAAGAGAGAATGTCTAATTACTGTTAAATACAATTTATGAAATATTCTTTGGAATTCTACAAGGTATCGTCGAACGTTGTCGATTTCACTACGTTCAAAAGACGACTGACTGTCGAGACGCCACTGCGTCTTGCATGGCGAGCGCTGAGTCACAACTTTTGTGTACATTAGATTACGTTATCTCCAATTGATGGAGCACCGTATTGGTTCGTGAATAGGTCCTTTAGGCATTGAGGTTCGTATAGGAAAAGTGTAAACTGATACATGAATGCATACAGTATACGATTCGTATAGTTCCTTGCTGTGGTGGCTGAGAGCAGCCATACGACCGGAACGGTAAAAAGGCTTTGGTGGCTGAGAGTAGACATACGACCGCAAAGGGCAATTAAATTCATCCCTCAAGGGGGACGCGGCTAGGTTGATTCAAACATTAGGAATTTCGGAGGTCAATTACGTTTTAGCATGGACTGCACTGAAGGACATATTTGAGGACCACAAAGTCCTAAAACATCACCATTTACGGACTCTTTGGGAACTACCTGTATTAACAAAGGAATCATTTTTAGGACTGCCACGGTTACTTGACGACACCAACAATAGTTTATTAGCCCTTCAGGCATTAGGAGGACCGACTATTCACTGGGATAGTGTTGTAATTTACTTGTTGACTACGAAACTAGACCCACTGACAAACCGTGAATGGGAACGCAAAACCGTTGATATGGACGGCAGGCTAGACGCATTAGAGAGGGGCATGGTTTCCCTAAACGCAGCTATCGAAAAGATAGGCTTAGCTATACAGAAAACTCAAGAAACATTACAGATAGATATAGCGAATTTAGGAGAGCAAAATAATAAGAGGGCTGATGAAATAAGAATTTTAACCTCTAAGATAGGGCAATTAGCAACGGATGACGAATCGATAGGTATAAACCATACAGCAGTCGAACACCTGGAGCCAGAAGACGAGGAAGAAGAAATACCGAAACAGCGCATTCCATTACGTCGTGCAGTAACGGAACTTCCTGGTACATTTAAAGAGTCAGCAGTACAGGTAAAACACGTACCCGCCAAGGACATAGTCCGCACGATCCGCGCGTTGAATGGGAAAGATGATATAGGAGTAGAAGACTTTATTAAAGCAGTAAAACGAGCCCGCGCGCAATGCAACGAAGAAGACCTCTTGCTGGGATTAATTATAGCCGAAAAGATTGCCGATCAAGCGGAACGCAGTATCCGACACCTAGCCATTACCTCGTACGAGGAACTATATGAAAATTTGCGACTGCACGTCTCTCCCCCGTGACTATTTCAAATGCGCGATCTAAATTGCACAACAACAAGCAAGGTTTCACCGAAACAGTGCAATCCTTCAATTTACGGTACCGCCAACAGCTGAATGAATTAAGATACGCCCGCCATTCAGAATAAATACCCGCGACCCATGGCCCGTCGGATTGCTCTGGAGGAAGAAGAAGAAACTGCTACCGCCCAATAATCTACGCCAAGAGATCGGTAAATTGGTGATCGCCAGGGACCCACAAACCTTGGCAACCGCGCAACAAATTGCTTTGGAAATGGAGATATGGACACGTGAGGCTCAGAACCGAACATCGTCCCGACAAGCCTCGCAAACTTTGTCGCGGCCCCGACCAACGCAAATGATACGCCGACCGTACCAGCCAGCACCATCACGCCAAGAAGAAAAGATACCAACCGGTAACCACCATGTACCAAATCATGCGTTGCCATTACAGCAACGACTCCAACTAAAATGTACCATCTGCGGAAAGATAGGACACGAACGTGACCAATGCTTTAAGCGAAATTTTCAACTTCCCCAAACCGGAAAACTACCACCGAGAATAAATCACCTGCAGGAAGAAATTACGAAGAACGAAGAGGAATCGCAAGAATTTTCAGTACAAGCGGACGATTACGAGACCTCACCGCCAGGCTTGGAGGAATGTGCCGATTTGGACGACTCTTACTGGACACAGGAGCAGGCATAAACATCATAAAAACAGGACTGCTTGATAAAATAACCAAATGGCAAAACGAAATAAAAAAATTCAAAATGGGAAACGACTTACATACCTCGACAGAGACAGTTACGTTATATTCATTAGGACAGTATCATAAATTTCATGTTGTACCAGACAATTTTCCTATTCACGAAGACGGAATAGTAGGACTACCCTACCTAAATTCATATAAATTTTCAATCGACAACGACTCACTCACATTAAACAATTTTTGTATCCCTTTACGGGACGAACTCCTTATACCAGCACGACAGATGATAACAGAAGAAATAAAAACAGCAAACGGAACGGTTAAGATCAATTTCTTGAACCCAGAGGGAGGATAACACTCGAAACAGACACTTTAAATTTACCCGAACGCCTACGTCAGCTCCAAGACAAAACACGAATCTCGCATATCGAAAATGCTTACCGGCAACCCATAGAAAAGATCATTTTTAGCTACTCCGACATATTTGCACTAGAAGGCGACCCATTACCCTGTACCGAACTCACCGCACACGAAATTGTTGTAAAAGATCCGCGACCAGTAAATACAAAATCATATCAGCTCCCAGGATGCCATAAAATCGAAATTCGGAAACAAATGGAAGACTTATTAGCCAAGGGCGTTATCGAAGAATCAGATTCGCCATATAACTCACCCCTGTGGGTTGTACCAAAAAAAAAGACGCTTCAGGAATACGAAAATGGAGAATTGTAGTTGACTTTAGGAAACTGAACGAATTGACTGATCAAGATGCATATCCACTACCATGCATCGAGGAGATATTGGACCATCTGGGCAAAGCAAAGTTCTTTTCCGCATTAGATCTCAGCTCGGGATTTCACCAAATACCGATGCACACAACATCAAAGAAGTATACAGCATTTTCAACTTCCGAAGGACACTTCCTCTATAACCGCATGCCATTCGGACTCAAGAATGCACCGGCGACATTCCAACGCATGATGGACAAAGCACTCAGAGGATTAATTGGAAAGTGCTGCTTTGTATATTTAGACGACATAATAATATTCGGATCCACCATTGAAGAACATAACAGAAATTTAGCCATAGTATTCCAAAGACTAAGAGAAACAGGTCTGAAACTGCAACCAGACAAATGCGAATACCTCTGGCCAGAGTTAGAATATTTAGGCCATCTCATTACCCCCGAAGGAGTAAAACCAAATTACAAAAAAATCGAAGCTGTCAAATCCTTCAGAACACCCCGTAACCCAACTGAGATAAAATCATTTTTAGGACTTGCTGGTTACTACCGGAAATTTATTCGAGATTTTGCCAAACTTGCTAAACCTCTTACCGAATTAACAAAGACAGACAATCCTTTTTTTTGGACTGATGCATGCCAAGTTGCTTTCGACACCTTAAAACAAAAACTCTGCGAACACCCTATACTGAAATATCCCGACTTTGGCAAAGAATTTACGCTCATCACGGACGCGTCTAACGAAGGATTGGGAGCGATACTTTCGCAAGGACATCCATGCTGCTACATTTCGAGGACATTGAATAAGGCGGAACAAAATTATACAACAACGGAGAAAGAACTATTGGCCATTGTCTGGGCAGTTAAAAGGCTCAGGCAATACTTGCTAGGACGAAAATTCAAAATATTAACCGATCATCAAGCATTGAAATGGCTTTTTAATATGAAGGAACCATCATCCCGACTTCTGCGATGGAGATTGAAGCTCGAAGAATATGAATACATAATAGAACACTGTAAAGGGAAAGAAAACACAGCTGCAGACGCTTTATCTCGCGTCTTACCACTCACTACGATAGACGCTGACCAACTCCTCCACCAAACTATAAATAACCCAGACGCTGATTATTATGAAAACCTCATTTCTGCCGCCGGACTACAAGATTTAGAAACACGGTTATCTGGATCATCTACGGATACCGCCGAACCAGAAGAAGACGCACTTAACGCTAGCGCCTCTTCCACTTTTGGAAACGACTTTGAACAATGGCAAACGCACTCCCAATTCCAGCTCGCTACGGAAGCAAACGCCTACGGAAACAACTGGATACGCATCTCCAAGGACGACCTCGGACCCCACATAGGGAACAGGTGGTTGCTCAGATTAAAAGAAATGATTGATAAACGAAGGAATAAAAATTTAAAAACCATCCGACTCCAACTCTCAAACGACGTATATACAGAAACCGAAAAAATCACGATACATCAGTCCTTACGATACATCGCCGAACATTTGCACCCCCATTTTAAAGTCATTTATTGCACAAATCCGCGCATGACTGAGTTAACGGAAGCAGAAAGACGACAAATAATATTGGAGTGCCATAATTTCGGCATTGGACAACACCTAGGAGAAAATAAAACGATTCAAAAGGTACGAGAAAAAGGAAATTGGATTAATATGGAAGCTGAAGTGATCGAATTTATCAGAACTTGCGATAACTGCCAACGGAATAAATTGAATAGAATCCGGAATAAAGAAGAAGCCGTGATAACAGATACACCCCTAGAACCAAACGATAAGTTAGCCTTAGACATTTTCGGACCATTACCGCGAACGGATAAAGGAAACGAATATGTACTATCGATGCAAGATGTTTTAACTAAATATTTAGTACTTGTCCCACTTAGATCGTATAACACGGAAAACGTTATAAACGCACTTCTAGAACATTATATCTATATTTTCTCCTCTCCGAAACACATACTAACGGACCAAGGAACTAACTTTGTCAGCCAAATGATGCAGCGATTCGAGGAAGCGTTAAAAATTAAACACATCAGAACAACTGCGTTTCATCCCCAAAGTAACGGAGCACTAGAAAGAACCCACGCATTGGTAAAGGACTGTATACGCACCAGTCTAAACGGATGCGACAACAACTGGGACGAACGATTAAATATAATATGTATGGGACACAATACAGCTGTACACGAAGGAACCGGATTCACGCCATTCGAACTCACATTCGGAAGAAAAGCTAATTTACCTTCAACAATCGCTGTAACACCAACGTTAACAAAAGAACGCCTGGTAAGAATGTGGAGACAACGCCATAACGCATACTTAGAAGCCGCACGAAAGAAGATTGAAGAGAGGAAGAAACGACATAAGGAACTACAGGACGCACAAATCATCAGGACTCAAGCCATATTTAACATAGGAGACAGAGTAATGCTCCATAACGATAGCGCAAAAAACAAAATAGACGCGGAATGGTTAGGGCCAGCTACGATATTAGAAGTTAATACCCCAAACTACATCATATCACTAGACAACAGAGATGTTAGAGTACATGGAAATAGACTCAAACCTTACCTACGCTAAATAATTTTGTAAGTTTCAGATCACGATGTCACCATTATTAGGATTTATTCTCATTGCCCAAACGTTTGCACTTGATGACCCAGGAGCCGTAACAAAATTCCATAGCGTGCCAAATATCTACTTCGACCCTATGGGAACCACACGCCTATACCACAAAGAATGGAAAACTATTGTCTACATCGACCTCGAAGAAATCAAACAAACGGAACTTCACATTAGAGAAGCATTACATCATTCACTTTACTTTCTTAAGAGCAATATGCCAAGACCCCTGATTGATCATTTAGTCACTAGGCTTAATCGTAGTTTAGCGCATAGAAACACGTTATTTGCTAGCTTAGGATACAACGAATCTATACACCTTTCAAGAACCCGTAGAGATTTGCATAAACGCGTAAAAAGAGGGTGGCTTAATCCGATAGGAGATCTGGCAAACATTATTTTTGGTACACTCAGTCAGAAGGACGCAGAATATTATAATAGTGAAATTGACAATTTGTACAGAGATAACAAACATTTGAGCGTTTTGGTTAGGAACGAAACAACAATTGTTAGAACCATTTTAAAGAACGACGAAGAGTTTCAGTCGAAAATTGACGCTTACGTCCAAAGGATTTCTAGTACGACAAATCAAAATTTTGCAAACCTACAGAAAAAGGAACTGGCGCTCGAATGCTTGTTCGAACTCTCAGAAATAATATCCGAACATAATGAAATAATAAATAACTTGGGCTCTTTAATCGTCAATGGGGAACAAGGCAAGATTGATCCCGTATTACTTGAAAGGCCACAGTTGAACGAAATTCTTAGAACTATTGAACTTAAATTCGGGTCTAACCGCATGGTATTCGAGAACACTGATGATTTTGCTTATAAATTTCTTAGGGTCGCAAAAGTTAACGTATTCGTCATAAATAATAGTAAACTTTGCTTCGAGTTGAAAATTCCAATAATAGAAGAACAAATCTACGCCTTGTACTCCATGGTCATGATACCGCTTGTCACCGAACGTCATTTGCACATACTCTCAGTAGCAGAAAAATTTGTATTAATAGATAAGGAAACCCGAAAACACAGTACCCTATCTGAAAGAGACATAGATCATTGCATCAAAATTTCCGAATTACGTATTTGCGAACGCAATACACCCGTTTTCGACACCGAATTAACAGACCCTTGCATCAAACGAGCAATTAATAACCTGCCTGCGAACCCAGTAGAATGTCCAATAGCTGTCCTAAAACATACAAAACCTATCTGGCTCCAACTGTATTCTAAACATGAATGGATATCGGCGGCCTACGGCTTAATAGCTTTACATATTTCATGTCCAGACACCTCATCTGTGATCACCGTACACATAAACGGAGCAAACCTTGTAAAGATTCGTCCAGGATGCACCGGGAGAACAGGATCTGTAACACTTTACTCTAGTAACGACGAGACGGACAATCGCGAACTTCAACTACAACTAGGTTTAACAAACATAACAGTGCCCAGAATGAACGAAATCATAATTACCTACGCACAAATACCAGAATTGAAAGACGAAATATTAACGCTCCTTGACTTCGGAACAAAAGCTAAAGCATTAGATCAAATTATTACAGAAGCAAACGCTATCTCCACGCATACCCGTAGTATATCACGTAACGAAAGCACCTGGATGGTTCTCCAAACGCTAATAGGCTGTTTAGGAATAGGATTAACGATATATATAATCTATAAATTGCGACTATGGAAAATAATTTTATGTTCATGTAAACCTTGGGTATTCAATAATTGTTTTAACTCGAACACCACCGGACGACACCATTACGGCACGACACCAGGCAGCGCACATTATACACCAAAAGGAGAAAGCGTCGTCATATCGCCGACTCAGGACATCCCAATTCCAGAAGTAAAACCAATAATCGAAAGGACCCGAAGGCTCAAATTCCGAGGCACCGATCCCTAGGACGTCTTGTAGGACCAAGCCGAATCTAGGAAGGGGGGTGTAACGAAGACCAACGCCCAGTCCCAGCCGTAACACCGCGACCAACGCTTGCATCGGAAAAAGCCACGTAATCATTTTAAGACAGAAGCAAACCCCACTCTCTGTACTACCTAAAGACATAAAAGCGATGTATCAACCACAAATAAAGATCTGTTCTGTTCAGTCTCTACCATCAAAATCAAATAGTCTTAACCTTGATTTACACCACTTAATTAATGCGATACTATTAGTGATCTACGGACCACTCTTAAGAAATTCTGCGATATTTCGTAAATCAAGTTAAATTAACTAAATTTATCATTAAATACTGAACCGAGAAGTAACATTTTACTTCTCTCTATCTTTTTTATTCAAACGTGAATAATTCCCGTCACAATACTAATAAAATAAATTGCTAAATTTTACCCTCGAGATGGGTAATTCAGACAGCGATGGTAGCGAAGTATAATACATTGCATATGAGAAAGCGAAGAAATGTGCCTTGTCTTTTTACATCTTCTGATGAAAGCAAGAATGATGACTCAGAAAAGGATTTTTGTAGCGGAAATGAATCGGAAGAGGATTTTTCCAGTGCAAGTGAACTTGAAGACGACCCTTACAGTGACAGTGGATCAGAAGAAGGGAATCAAACTAAAAGTTCTGAATGGGATAAACAAGAAAATATTAGAGCTCCATTTGATTTTTGTGGAAATTCCGGTCAACAATTTGATGTGTCTAGATCATGAAGAGAAAAGTGTTGTTGGAATTTATTGTTTTAAATAAAGGACAAAACTAATCTATTTTTCCGTATATGGATTAATCGATTTATTTTAGTCTGCCCTGGTATATACAATGTCCGCGGCATAAGTGCGTCGCTCTTTTGTTCCTTGACTTGTGCGACTCTCACTCGAGACGTTTCTTCGAAAGTATTCAGACGTGCCTTCCTACGTGTCTTCGGAAATGATGTGCTAGTGCACTAGTGTCAATATAACAATGGATAATTCAAAAGCTAAAAGAAACATTAAACCATTTGATGGTGAAAAGTATAGCGTGTGTAAACTTAGATTACGTGCTTTGTTAAATGAACTTGACGTGATCAATGTGATTGATAATCCAACCCCTGAAAAACAGACTGATGCGTGGATAAAGGCTGAAAGAGTTGCAAAAGGCGTAAACGTCGAGTATTTATCTGATTATTTTCTCGGCTTTGCAAAACCCGAGAGCAGTGCGGCTGAGATCCTGAAAAGTTTGGACGTAACTTACGGGAGGAAAAGTCTAGCCACTCAACTGGCTATTAGAAAGAAAACTGTTAACATTAAAACTACAGAGTGATACACCACTGGTGAGACACTTCACAATTTTTGACGATCTGATAACCGAATTATCAGCATCTGGCGCGAGACTCGAAGAAACGGACAAGGTGACGCATCTTTTATCAACACTACCTACAACCTATGATGGTGTTATCACCGCAATTGAAACATTAACAGAAGATAACTTAACAACAGCTTTTGTAAAAACCAGATTGCTTGACCACCAAGTAAAACTGAAGTCTGAGTTTAATTCGCCAAGTGTGAACGTGATTAGAGTACACCGTGCAAATGTGCACAATCATAATGGAAATAGTTTAGAGAATCAGAAATTATACAAAAAGACGACCATATGAAGGGAATAAAAGGCAGTTTACGAAAACTAAAGCCGATGAATTTTTAAATTGTCATCATTGCGGAAGGAAGGGTCACAAGATTAAAGATTGTTACTACTTCAAGAAGAGTTGCCAATACAACACGGAACGGAAAAGGACCATTCAAACGGTTGAAGTCTCAGAGCCAGTAATACCAGAGAACAGCTCATCTGGTTTTGCTTTCATGGCAGGGGATTACCAATTCGAAACTGAGGGAAATGGAAAATTAACCTTTCTCCTGGATTCTGGAGCATCAGACCACATCATCAATAAGGGTGATGTATTCTTCGATTCCGAGGAGTTGCTGCCACCGATAAAAATTTCGGTAGCGAAGAACGGAACCTACGCAATGGCAACGAAGAAAGAGAACATCCACGTAAACAGCGATATTGGTGTACGAGGCGTGCTGGAGGACGTTTTGTATTGCTCAGAAGTGCCGCATAATCTATTATCGGTACGGAGGATGCAAGAGGCTGGAATGACAATTACCTTCAACGAAAAAGGAGTTGAAATAGGTAAAAACGGTAAACCTATAATGAGAGGTAAGACACTCAACTATTTAACTGCTATAGATTTTGAAATAAATAGTAGAAACGTAGGAAATAATAATTTTCAAATTTATAGTAGCATATACAACAATTATGAATTATGGCATCAACGTTTAGGCCACATAGGAAAGACCAAATTTTTGGAACTGAAGAATAAACAAATGGTTGATGATATGAACTGTATTGATAAGGTCATACCGAATGACAATTTATGCGAAGCTTGTATAAATGGTAAACAGGCCCGGTTGTCATTTGAAAAAGTGAAAGATAAAAGTTATATCAAACGACCGTTGTTTGTTGTTCATTCGGATGTTTATGGTCCTATTATTCCTTCAACTGTAAAATATAATAATAATAAATAAAAACGATTTTGTGCTATTTGTCGATGACTATACTCACTATTGTGTCACGTATTTAATTACGTATAAATTACGTATTTTCGGGCCCCTTTGCCCTCGGCTCGTAACACGGGTGACGAATATCCCATGGGTGAGAGATTCCTTTTGGTTACGAGTAACCAATTGATTAGCTGTCAATCTTAAAATGATAGCCAATAGGATTAATTTTAATTATTTTGTAAAACTAATGTTAATTTTAATTGGCGACATTGTTTTAATGTTAAGAGTTGAAAGAGACCTTTTTGGACTTTCATTCTATCGTCAGCTGCGAAAGAAATAGCACGTACCTAGTTATAAATTATAAGTTTGTCTAAAGTTTCTTTAAGGTCTTATTACTAAGTTATTAAAAGTTTATTTAAAGGTAAGTTGTCATTCATTTATTTGTGTTATTATTAGTTAATTTTCTATCACGATCTAAGCTTTAGCGCATCACGGGCGCACGAACCCAGCATTTAAAATTCCCTCAAGACAAGTTCGCGACACTATTAATATTATTATTGATATCATTAATTTTGCATTCGTTTAAGCTTTTCTATTAGTTCAGTGTTAATTTTGTGTAAGTGTTAGTGCATCACGGGTCGAAAGAGGAATATATTCGTACGGGAATTCTTCCATTACGATACAGACACAAGTGAGTGCACATGCAAAACATGTGGATGCAAATTAAAAGGGGCACATGTAATTAATTTAAAACGACACATGACCAAAAACCATTTAGAAATGTACAGGGTGCGCCATCTTTTATGTCGGTATGTAAACATTGAATAACTTTAACATTTATCAACCGATTGACTTGAGTAAACATGTTTTTGAAACGTCAATTCAGTACAATTTTAACCATGAATCGCTTCACACCGAAACAACGCGCCGAAATAGTGACGCTGTACATTGAAAATAGTCGTTCAGTTGTGTTAACTCAACGTGCATATCGTCGAAAATATCGTGGCCAAGAACGACCGTCTGACAACACTATTCGTCGTTTGGTGTCGAATTTTGTTGAGCACGGGACAGTGGGAGATCGTCGACATGCCGTTCATCAAAGCCCAAGACGTTCCAATGAACTGGTTGATGCGGTAAATTTTTGGAAGCAAATTTTGATGACCGACGAGGCCAATTTCACACTCTCTGGCGCCGTTAACAAGCAAAATTGCCGCATTTGGGGAACGGAGAATCCACACGAGATCCATGAAACACCATTGCATGACCAAAAAGTGACTGCTTGGGCCGGCGTTTGCGTCAAAACTATAATTGGGCCATTTTTCTTCAGAGAAGGCGAAACAGTCGATGGGAATCGATATCGGTGGATGTTGGCTCATTATGTGTGCCCACAAATGTGTGAAAAAGGTCTGGACGGTTACTGGTTTCAACAAGACGGTGCGCCATGCCACACTGCAAATCAAACAATGCAGTTTCTGCAACGAAAATTCCCTGGACGTGTGGTGTCAAAAAATGGCGACATTGACTGACCACCCAGATCTCCAGATTTGACCCCTCCGGACTTCTTTTTGTGGGGTTATTTGAAAAGCAAAGTGTACGCCAGCAAGCCTCAGACCATTGACGAGCTCAAGGCAAACATTCGTGCCGAAATCATCGCTATACCGCCCGAGATGCTCGAAAAAGTGATGGAAAACTCAGCAAAAAGGGCACATTTTGCTTTGGCCAATAAAGGCGGCCACTTGATTGATGTTGTTTTCAAAAACTAGTCCAAATAAATTGTAAAGGACCAAATTAAATAAAAATACCTCATATATGGAAATCGGTTGTTTTTTTTTAAAGTTATTCAATAATCACATACCGACACAAAAGATGGCACACCCTGTATACAGGGTGTCCCGTAACTACCGCAACATCGGGAAATGGGGGGTAGCTGGGATGATTCTGAACAACTTTTTCCTTGACCAAAATGTTGTTTGAAGCCTTGTTTACGCTTTACTCGGATACCCTCGATGCCCCCGTACACTACCGAGCACAGTACAGAAGTAGGCACCAGAGCGCGCGCTGTACAGGCGCTCTAATTTGGCAGTGTTTTTGGTTAATAACTAAAAAACAAGGCTTCAAACAACATTTTGGTCAAGGAAAAAGTTGTTCAGAATCATCCCAGCTACCCCCCATTTCCCGATGTTGCGGTAGTTACGGGACACCCTGTATACAGGAAATGGATACAATTAAAGAACAGGAAAACAATAGGAGTATTTCTGCAATAAAAAAATCTATTTCCGTAAAATTATCGGCTGAAGAAGTTACAAATGCTTGTGTTCAATTAGGTACCATACAATCACAACCTTTGAAACTGTTTGATTGCAATGCGTTCAAAGTTCTTATGAAAGAAATATTTGAAGGCTTAACTGTTCCAGTAATTACTTCAGCAAATATAATGAATTACGTTTGTGAAAAGTATAATATGTTAAAAAATGTTATTAAAACAGCATGTAAGGGGCAGATGGTTTCCATAAAAATGGATACAGCTACGAGGCATGACCGAGCAGTATTAGGAATAAACGTTCAATTAATTAAAGACAATAAAATTGTCATAGATACATTGGCGATTCAAGAGCTCACCGGAAGGCATACAGCCGATAATTTAAAAGAAGAGCTGGAAAATGTCTTGATTGATTTTGAAATAGGTAAAAACCAAATTTATACAATCACAAGAGACAACGGACGGAATACGACAAAAGCTGTCGAACTATTTCCGACGGAAAGTGCGCCTGAAGTCCAAGTAGAAGAGGAGAATGAATATTTGAATATGGGAAGCAGTGTTGATGAACAATTTCTGGAAGATCTAGAAGGCAATCTTTGTTCGGAAGAACAAAATGTTTTGTGCGTGAAGTGTGCGGCACATACACTCAGGCTTGTAAGGGCAGATTTTCTGGCCGGAAATAAAGTTGAAACAATCGATCGTGCTCGTGAAGTTGTTAAAACTTTAAGAACTCCAAGATTCAGGTAAAATATTGTAGCAGCTTGTACTATTACGTTCGCCACTCAATTGTATTAATATTAATATTATATTATTTTTTCAGATATTCGCTGCAACATCTATGTTTAAAAAGGCCGCGAGTAGATGTTCTAACTCGCTGGAACGTAACATTTGACATGTTACAGCGTCTGCTAGAACATAAAGACTTTTGCCAAGAGAATTTAAAGAAACCTCGACTATTATCAGAAGAAGAGTGGCTGATTATTCAGGACTTAGTAAAAGTTTTAAGTCCCTTACACGATACATCGATAAAATTGCAGAAAATGCAATTATTTTTGGGAGACTTTTACAAATTATGGCTGAATCTGAAGATACAGCTAAAATCAACAAATTCCACTGGAGCTGCAACACTTCTACAATGTTTAAATAAAAAAAAATTGCAGCTACTTGAAAATGAGGCAGTTAATGCTGCACTGTTTTTAGATCCGCGTCTTAAACGCCTGTTGGGATCGGAACAAAAGGCAAAAGCTAAAAAGCATTTAAAAAAGATTTTGGTGCTCAAATGCTCTTGTTGAAACAGGTATATACATATATTCATCTTTGACACTTGTAGAGTGTGGGGTAGTGGAGGTTCAGAAAAGACTCGTTCAATTTACCGATCACACCCTATTTATTTGTAAACTTTGTTTCCTTGCGTTTATTCTTTATTGGTTATACAAGCATCCTTCTTGTTCGCTTGCTAGCTTGTTTCTGGTTGCCGTCTCCTCGCGGCGTCTCATGATCGGATGAAAAACAGTAGAGCGCGGCCACGCCGAACAGGGCGCGCAGCTTCGATTTGCGCACACTAATTTACAAATGCAACAACACTTTTTCTTCCAGTAATGTAACTTCTCACTAATTTATATAATTTCTGGGGGGATATAACCATAAATGAAGTTGAAAGGGAGGCATCTTGTGCTGATATGATCATTCTTGATGCATTCGTCAGCCCAAGGAGCGCGTCTTTTTCTCAATTAAGAGAATCTATTAGAGAGCTGGAGGTGGAGTCATCCTCGGACAACGAATCCGAAAATTTAAATTCACAAGAACTGGTAAAATTATGCAATGAGGTTGTTACGAGCCAGGACTGTGGGCAACGCCTAGACCGGCGAGGTTGATATTACCCAAGGAATACGGTTGAGAACTTGTAAGTAAGGTGCGCGGATGAACCCGATGCGAAATCCGGAAGCCGCTGGGATACGTGTAGCGAGGACGAACCAGATGCGGAATCGGGGAGCCGCTGGGATACGTGTAGCGAGGACGAACCCGATGCGGAATCGGGGAGCCTCTGGAATAGAGTCAAGCGCGGACGAACCTGATGCGAAATCAGGGAGCCGCAGGAGGGTGAAACGTCGTGGACGAACCCGATGCGAAATCGGGGAGCCACTGGGTTGGAGTAGTCGTAGTTGCTTTATTTGGATAAGGCGTGGGAACGAGCCTGATGCGAAATCAGGGAGTCGGAGGAAATGTTAGTTTGTGTCGTAACTGTAAATTAATATTCAATACAACTCGAGCGGTTAAGTTGTATCTGTGGGAACGTTACTACCAATATAAAGGATTATTGCAAATACTAATGTGTTGAGCTGTTCCAGTGAATACTTCTTCTAATAGCTTGAGAAAATCGTTGACTGGCAAATTGTCAAGATCCCCGGTTGCAGAAATTCGAAATGATTTAATTTGAAGTTGTTCTAAGGTGTCTTTGAGAATTTTTAAACCTCGAAGAATGTCTATTCTTTTAATATTTTCATAAAAATGATCAGAGACTACTATAGCGAAAGACTTATACGACCCATTATCTAGCGTTACCACTTGTTCTTTTTCCGGCCCCTTGCTAGAAGATCTTGTTTACTTATTACTTCGGTATCCAGTAGTAGTTTCCCAACAGCGGTTTGTAAATTGCAGTCGGCAGATATAAAATGTATATAGTGTCCTTCTGCAGCCGTGAGAGTGTTTGAAGTGGTAGTAAGTCTATGCGTTTCTTTTGGTAAAGCTTCTTCCAAATCGTCTCCATGGGTTGAATCTTCAAAGTTAACTAGAATCTTCACAGACTGAAGTGGTGTTACGCGACAGAGCGTCTGCGTTTTTGTTTATCTTTCCAGCTTTACGAACAACCTGGTACTCATACTCCAAAAGTCTAAGTTTCCACTTCATGAGTCTGGAAGTCGGGTCCTTAACGGAATGCAACCAAACAAGTAGTCTATGGTGTGTGATTAGGGTGAATTTGGTTCCATAGATATAAGGCCTGAAGTATCTTACGGCGTAAGCCATTGCCAAACATTCTTTTTCCGTAGCTGAATAATTCCTCTCGGGTTTATTTAGACTGCAGAACGCTTAGGCAATTGGCAGGTCGCTTCCTATCTCTCCTTGACTAAGTATGGCTCCAATAGCATATTCGGATGCATCTGTTGTAGCGATGAATGGTTTACCGAAATCTGGATATTGTAGAATGGGTTTGCTGCGGTAATGAATGAAGGTAATTAAGAAAATTTTCGTCTTACAGAGGTTTTCGAGTTAGAGAGCTTCGAGTTATCGAGGTTCTACTATACTAGTACTTATTTCTATAAAAGTGTGTTGCGCAGCAGCTCGAATTCGAGTATATCCAGACTCGATACGACCCCGCTTACTTTTGTATGCGATTTGATAGATGTGTGAAGAATTTCAAGTATAACAAGTAGTTGAAAGTTACTATATACACGTTGAAATATATACGTTTATTCTGAATTATACACTAGTTATAAATATTCTGTTCGAGTTCTACGTATGTTCACTTGTATTAACGTGCCACAAATTAACTTTGGTGTGTTCAGTTCGAGTTCTTGGTAAGATATATTAATGTGATGTATTCGAGCTTTCAGTTAAGTCTTTGATGTGATGTAGTCGAGTTTTTATTTACATCTCTGATGTGGTGTATTCGAGTTTTTATTTAAGTATCTGAGGTGATGTATTCGAGTTTTGTTTTACGTATCTGATGTGATGTATTCGAGTTTTGTTTCACGTATCTGATGTGATGTATTCGAGTTTTGTTTTACGTATGTTGATATGTTCTGTGCTGTCTAAAATGTCACCTCGGTGTTTTGGTATGCGAAAACTATTGGTGGATTGGCTGATGCACGTGCGAGGAAAATTTGCTAATAGTCGATTATGATTGGAGTTTGGAAATGACTTGAAAGATGGTGGGGATGCTAAGGATAAGAAGTGGGAAAGGGGGTGAGTTTTCCTGTCGCTGTACCGAGGTCCGGGTTTTTCCTATTTTGCGCTGAGTAACTTTTAGGTACCGTTAAAAACTGGCCTGGTCGCACCACACGTGCGTACCGGCTGTCGTACGGCCTACCTTTATTAGCCGCGATACTTGGCTATGGAAAAGTTGGTGCTGAGTACGACCATCATGAAGGGTCGCGCGTCAACAAAGTGGATAAAGTAATATTGCAAAAATAATAAGTGGGCCAACTGATTATTCCAAAGATGCACAAGTACTTACGAACACTAAAAAATGCACTGCGAAACCTATTAGATATAGCTGGAATGAAGCCCCTTCATTATTCATTGATGGTGATTTTTCTAAAAACACATATAATTTAATGCGAAAGGGTGCTAAAGGTAGAAACGCGAATATTTATCCTCCGTACAACTGTCTCCTTCACGCAAAAAGGAGTTGTTACCCTTCATGTACTATTGAGAACGTGATATTCAGCATTTTGCTGATCACACTACCAATAGGTTATATAAATATTTGGAAAAATCATTACGCAGCGAAAATTTGTCAGAGTCGTTCATTTTCATATTCAAATGGGGCTGTGATGGGAGCTTTGCCCATTCGCAATACAAACATCCATTTTCAAATAGTAATGATAGCGATGAATTTTTATTTGCTATATGCACGGTGGCCTTAATTTGAAAATCGACTGAAAGTGAATGAGTTTTGTGGAAAAATTCAACTCCCGGCACCTGCAGATTTTGCAGACCGATTAAAATAAAATTTCAATACGAGACAAATGATTTAATAAGAAATTAAACTAGATAAGGAGAAATAGAGGAGCAAATTTCAAACTTAAGTCCATTAGTTATTACAATAAACAATAAACAAATGAGTATAAAATACTGTTTCGAATAATACAATGGTTGATGGAAAAACTGTTGGAGCCGTTACGCAATCTGCAACTCACTTGTGTTCTAATTGCAAAGCAACACCCAAAATGATGAATGATTTCAATACATCAAAAACATTACCTATAAATAAAGATTTTTATAGATATGGCATATCGATTCTTCACGCTTGGATTAAATGTATGGAATGTATTTTACATATTTCATACCGTTTTGAAATCAAGAAGTGGCAAGTACGGTGTGAATAATTCGATCATCAAGTAGTCCGTGGGCTAGTCCAATCTATCTAGTTAAGAAGAAGACTGGTGGTTGGAGAACACAAGCAGTACCGGAGAGATATCCACCACGTTTAATCCAGGAATTATTTGAGAGGAAACATGGAAAAACAATTTTATCTAAACTGGATTTAACACGTGCTTACCAACAGATTCCGATGAACCCGGCAGATTGCAATAAGACAGCAATCACGACACCGTTTGGATTATTTGAATACACAATTATGCCGTTTGGGTTAAGGAATGCAGCACGAACGTGTCAGCGCTATATACTACTGTGTCCACAAAGTAAGGTGACTTTTCAATTTAAACTTCGCGGCTTTATCCAAATTGGTAAATATTTCTGTAGATGGGTAGTTCTGTGTCACCGTTCTTACAGGATAACGTAATTTCCTATAGAAATAAGTATATCGAATGGACAGACATTAAAGTTCCATTCCATCAACCGCTCGAATCTAAAACTTGGCCCGGTGTAGTCACCGAGGACAATTCCAAATCTCAGCCCGGTATATGTACATACCGAGGACTGGCTCAAAACAAAATCGTTACCCAGTGTAATCACTGAGGAACACACAAAAATCATAATTTCGCCGCGCACAAATATAATGCGTGCATTCAAATCCGCACAACTGGCGCCGAGACCGGTTTCATTCCACGACAAGAGCTAGCGCCCGGTATAATTACCGTGAACTCACTCGTTCGGGCAAGGGATGGCAAAACAGCGATAACATGCGTAAACACATCCGCCGAAACCGTTACTCTTGACATTCCTACCCTGGAGGTCGAAGAAGTCGACATGATATCGTGCGCTCCGGTTACTTCTATTTCCAAATCAGGTGTAGATGTCAAAGTAAATGATATCTCAACGCAGCTCCCTACCGAACGGATCAAAAAGATTCTCGACCAAATCGACATGAGTCATTTGAACGCCGTGGAGTCCGATCACGTTCGCCACTTAATCGAACGAAATCACGACATCTTCCACCTCCAAGGAGAGTACTTGGGGAAGACCAATGTTTTAAAGCACGAAATTCCACACACAGACCGCGCACCATTGGTATGGATAACGTCAGTCCAGGATCCTACGTCTCGATTGCTCCGTTAGCGCCTAAAGTTAGCCGAATACGATTCTAAAGTCATTTACAAAGCTGGAAAAGTGAACGTAAACGCAGATGTCACGTGTCACGTACCTTGTCACGTAACCCTGCACGAGTACTCCCAATCCATTCTGATTCCTCGGACGACATGATATTTGATCCCAGCAATCACTCCCCTAAGCAAACAGCGATTACCAGTACTCAAGTCTACATCAAAATCATCGTACACATCCGTCCACGTATCTCCTCCAGCTACAAAAGAACAGACACCGCCAGAGACGGACACTTATTAATACACGGGACAGATTGATAATGAGCAAAGATAACCTTCTTTGTTTTGTGCCCCTTGACGGACAACCGTTAGACCGACGAGGGATAGACTTATCTTTACAGAATAAACTTTCAACACTACTTGCAGCATAAAATAACGTCAACAATATGTAACGCGAGGGAAAACCTCATTCAAGCAAACGGAAGATCTAAGAATTACTATGACCGAAAAACAAACGTAGCGAAATTCCGAATAGGGAATAAAATATACCTGTTACAAGAACAACGGAAGGGAAAGTTCGATAATGAATACACGGGTCCGCACCAAATAATCTAAGTTTTGTCACGCGATAATGTTAAGTTAATTATTAAGGATAAGCCGAAGATTGTACATGTAAACAAGCTCAAACACGTGAAAACCGAAACTTCTGTGCACGTCATCTCGTTTCACCAACCCCCACCAGCGAAAGTGGCAGGATATAAAGCCACAGGTGCAGCCCAGGACACTCAGTCCAGTTTAAACAGCGAAACAAGCCACGTGCATCCTCAAACATACCTTGCCTTGTGCCTGTAGCGGCATGATTCTACATGCAAAGAAAGGTAGAACATCGACAGGCCGAGATACCATAGGTATACAAAAAACGTTAGTTTTGCCAAACGCGGCCGCAGCGCAACGCCTGAAGTTGACGCGAGCGGTAAACACGGTCAATGCCCTGGTGATGATGTGTTTATCTATCGTGGAGCGACAACGTCACCAGGGCAACGACCTCACCAGGTGATCGACAAACAAGCAATAGACTAACGACGAATTTTCAAAGCAGCAGTCGAGGAAAGGCGAGCAGGTCACCTGGTGGGGAGAGGGTTAAAAAGCCGCGGCGAAGGTACCGAAAAGTTAGTACAAGCGGAAGCAACAGACTGTAAGGAGTTAATAAAGAATATTGCGGAAACGTAACCGTCTTGTCGCTAGAACACCCTATAACCCCACATGCCTATTGACAAGACATTCACTTGCCTTGATCGGGTACGATTGCACCGATCCAACTCTAAATGTGACAACATTTTCCACCGTCGACTCCCTCGAGTGTGAACCAGAAGACATCCAGCCCGTGACAGAAGAAAAGGAGATCCAATTATTGCAACTTGGTGATTTCAACAAAACTCCAATTATACAATGTAAAATAGAGATAGACCGAACAATTTACTATTGTGGATTGCACTCACACGTCTCAATAGTGCACAACGGACGACAACAATATATATGTATAGTCAATCTCTTCAGACACATGCACAAACCTGCAAAATATGGAAGGCGTCGCCATAACGCCAGCAGCGCTCATAAATGGAGTTCGACCAAACTCGACGACACACTTTAGCCTTACCTTAGCAGGAAGTATAGGACCAGAAGGATCATGTGCTGGTGCCACATGCGCCGACCCAAACGGTTCTTGGACAAACGTAGTCGTCCAGGCGATAGTAAAAATATCATTAAAAAGTCAAACTGGCTGCAAACGAGATCATTCTTCAATCAGGACAAAGATGTCAACTACAGCAAAGTAACTGCCTAGACTCGGAGTACGGTTACACGTTCTGGGACCCTCATCCAACGGATAACTGCAATTTTAACACTTTGGCCGCCGTGCGTGTTTACGATGAAATCTCCATCAGGCCACGCGCGCCGCTATAAAAAGCGTACTCCGCTGCAGTGCGCCGGGTACGTGCGGTATCGGGTTCCGCGGTGACATAGACCAGATGCCCGGTTAGAGTGCACGGATTTCGAGAACTCTTACCCGAATAAGCAAGTATATACCGAAAAGCTCGGGGACATTCACTCAGTTGTCTAAAATCTGTAGTCGTGGACAAAACATCTAAGAAAGTGAGAGATTCTAAAATTGCGAGCGGCTTAATTGTTTGCAATGTCGAAAAGAAAAATGTGTCAGTTCTTAGTGAGTCCTGTAGCAGTGAAGAAGAACCTTGTTACGAGGCTTTTAAAAATTCCGATAGTAGTGATGAGGAAGAACTGAGATGTCCTAGGAGGAAAAATATAAATAGCATGGCTTCGTCGGATGCTGATTCGGAAACCAATAAGTACACTACTTGTGATAGTGAATTTGATGCAGATACGATTGATCAGATTTCGCAAGAACTAATTATTGCGGAAGATAGTCAAGTCGATACTGCCGAAGAAGTTGCAATTGAGAGTGGTACTGATCGTACTCAGTACTTACGCTCTCACTCTGCTGCTACCGCATGCGTTGCTGTTGTTGGCTGAGGTCGGTGACAAAGGTCGACGATTAGCATATCGAGACAGAGTGAAATAGAATGATTCCAAAGCACTGGGGTAGTCTCCCAACGAAAGTGTCAACTATTAAAAGATACAATTTCTTATATTTGATCTATTGCTGCAAGTTCGGTGAGATTTTCTGAATTAAAAAATTACCCGCGATTTCACACAGTTCGTTCTTATTATTAACGTCTAGAAATTTATTTTTAATTGGAGAGATAAATTTGTACATATCTTGTTTTACTAAAAATAATATAACTCATTTCAAACTCGTTGTATTCGAATAAAATTGCAATCACAATTTATATAAGTACAGGTCACGTCGAAATTAAAATAAGTATAATTTCCATATTTTTTTACCGTATCAGTCTTCCGGAAAGGAACTGTCCCGTGAATCGTCCTCTGCCGTATACGTTTCGCCATCATCTCCATCAATTGTTAGATTATCTAGCATCACTTCTAAAATACTGTCTAGCTGCCAATATTTTTAACACGAAAGTGTTTTACGACTGGGGTCTTAGTAAAATGTGTAACGCGGAAAGTGTAACGCGAAAAAGTGACGCGGAGTTTAAATGCGACACCAGATGGCGCTATACATTCATGTATAAAAGAGGTTAACATATAGGGTCTGAGGTTAGTTGCTTTAGTCTTAAGACATACGTGCTACTAAAATGTGTGATAAACGCAATATGTACGAGGAGCTTCATAGATTGATTATGAAAAGTGATTTCGGTGATGTAAGTACGATAGATCCAATGCGCGAGGACGAATTCAAAACGATTCGTTCGGCCATTTCGCAATTGCGACAAAAGGCATACTCTAATCGAAAGATTTCAGTCGAAGGGGATCAGCATTTGATAGAACGAGCATCGAGTTCATCTGCAGAACGAATGAGAAAACTCAGACAAAAGCGAAAAACTGATCAAATGGAAGGTACAGTCGAAAATAATAAAGTATTTCAAGAAAGCAAAGAACATGAGAAAACATCCAGTTCATCTGCAGAGCGGGTGAAAAAATTTCGAAAAAAGCGAAAAGCTGAACAGATGGAAAGTACAACCGAAAATATACAAATACAGTAATCCCTCGAACAACGCGGTTTCGAACAACGCGGTTTCGGTTATACGCGGTTTTTGTTTGTGATGGTGGAGGGGGTAAAATCGGCACGGAGGGGGTAAAATCGGGGATGGTGGGGGGTACAATCGGAGTAGTGGGGGTACAATCGGGGTAGTGGGGGGTACAATCGGGGTAGTGGGGGGTGCTCCGAAACTACGCGGATTTCACTCTACGCGGTCGGTCGCTGTCCCGAACCCCCGCGTTGTTCGAGGGACTACTGTATATATGTATATACTATACGCGTTGTATCTGTTTGCTCAGTAGTACAGTCAGTGCTTATTGTTCAAGTTGTGTAACTCGTGCCGTTTTTTCATCCTGACCACAGATTTCAGCCAGTATGTATAACTAGAAAGGTGGTTAGCATTTTTTTTAAATTTTTGCCCATATAAATAATAGATAACAAGGATATGGAAATAAGTGATTCGTCTGATGAATCTATAAATGGAAGCAGGAGAAAGACATCAAGATCAAGGATACTTTCTTCCTCTTCGGATGAGGATTATGTTAATGCAAACAGTGAAGTGAATGAATGTTCCACGGAGGAAGAAGAGTTTGAGTCTAAATCAGAGAACGAGGATCACGATGAAGAATGGCAGGAAGTAAGAGAAAGAACTTCAGTAATAAATGAGTATTCGGAAGAAGAGGAATTTTTATTTCAAAACACTGACTGTAATGACCCTGTTACCTTATACAAACTATTTTTCACGGATGACATACTAGAAAAGATAGTTGAAGAAACAAATGAATATGCTGCACAATGCATAAATAAGAATAATAATATTCTTCATCTAGCAGTAGAACACACCAACAGTCCTGGCAGTCTGTTACAAGGGATGAAATGAATACTTTTATTGGCATATTGCTTATTATGGGTGTAGTCCGACTACCAGAAATTAGATTATATTGGTCTAACAGCGACATGTATGCGAACGCACGCATAAAACATGCAATGAAACGTGACCGTTTTTTATCCATTCTTAAGTTCTTACATTTTTCGGACAATACCACAGCCAGAACTGAAGATCGGTTGCACAAAATTCCAAACGTTGTTGAAGCAATTGTGGATACCTTCAAAAGCGCTATTCAACCTGGCAAAATTATTGTAATCGACGAAAGTATGGTTGCATGGGGAGGACGTCTCGGTTTTCGCCAATACATCCCAGGCAAGCGACATTAGTATGGCATAAAATTATATAAACTGTGTCTTCCTGAAGGCTACACTTATAATATTGATATTTATGCCGGAAAAAATGCAACAGCAATTACGAAAACTTGTTCACATGATGTTGTAATGAAGTTGATGAGTGGATTACTATCTGAGGGCCGCATACTATGTACAGATAGCTATTACATGAGTGTCCCTTTGGCTGAAGAACTTTTAGAGAAAAACACATTTATTTGTGGTACTGTCAAAACGAACAGAAAATTTCTACCGCCGCAGGCAAAAGGAAAACAACACCGTGGTGGCATTATGAGTTTTGAAAATCGTAACGGAGTTAAATTTTTGAAATGGTCAGATAAAAGACCTGTTCGTATGTTATCTACTTGCGAGAATCACATGTGTACAATTATTCAAGGAAAAAATAATAAATTAAAGCCTGATACTGTTTTCTTTTATAATGATGCAAAAAAGGGTGTTGACTTATCGGACCAAATGTCTTCGTATTATAGTTCTTTACGAAAAACCGTGAAATGGTACAGAAACGGGTTCAGGTTGAATGCAGAATAAAACACGTAATATTTTTAGTTATTATAAAAATGTAAAAATTCTTTAAAATAACGCAAAAAAATTTTCTTTTCACGGAAAAAAAACTTTTTTTTAATTTTCTTAATGTAAAATTATAGCGCTCATTGTACCTTTAAACTTTTACCTAAAACATTTTTTTCCATCTCATGTATTTTAAGAGATACACGCGAGAAAGTGGAAACCCGATTTGACTTTGAGGTTACTTTTCACACCCTTAAAGGGCGATTGGGCACGAATGAAGCATACCGTTATTCTTGTCTTGGATCACTCTATAGACCTACAAAGTTTCATTCAAATCCGGGAGTTAGGGTTCGCAGTGTTCCCTTGTAAGAGATTCACGGCGCACCAGTCAAAGGAGCTCCAAATTTTTAGAAATTGTACATTCGGACGCGTGCAGTCCGATGAATAAAGAATCCATAGGAGGATATAGATACATAGTATCCTTCATAGGCGATTATTCCAGGTGGTGTAAGCTCTATTTCCAGAAAGGAAAGGATGAGATATTCCGTGCGTTTAAAGATTTTAAGAATTACGCGGAAACGCAAACAGGATGTAAATTGAAAAGTTTACAAACTGGTAACGGACGGGAGTATTCTAAAGGCGGGTCCACACTTGTTACCTCGCCTCACACCGTTACCAGGATAAGTACCTAGCCTAGGTAACAAGTGTGGACCCGCTTTATTGGGCAGTTTGACGAATTCTTGCGAATGAATGGAATATCGAGGAGATTGATTGTGCCACATACACCCGAGCAAAACGGAGTCGCAGAGCGCAAGAATCGAACTCTCGTGGAAATGACGCGATGCTTACTGTTATACGCTGGGTTAACGGAAAGATTTTGGGCAGCTGCAATAGATACGACGAATTATACAAGAAATAGATGTCCTACGAAGACTCTGAATGGGAAGACTCCATTCGAATTATGGAATGGGAGGCTACCCGATTAGCACATTTGAGGACATTTGGTGCTAAAACATATATGTATATTAAATAAGGATCTTCGAAGAAAGAAGTTACATGAAAGGAAAAAAATGGGAATATTTATCGGCTACTCGGAAATATCAAAGGCGTACAAGGTATGATTACCCAAGGAAAGAAGATTGGTTGTTTCACGAGATATAAGGGTTATCGAAGACGACTATAACCATGAGAATATATGCGATAGTCACATAGTCGAGACAATGGAACGAAAAACTTAGTCAAAAACAAAGAAGTATGGGACTAGAAGCGACAGACGCAGATCCCTGTTTATATCACGGAAAGCACGGGAATTATAAGTTATATGTTATTATATACGTTGATGACATGCTGATTATATCCAATGACAAAGAATGGATAAAGCATGTTAAGGAATAATTGGCAAAAGAATTCGATATCAAGGATCTTGGTCCAGTAAATTATTGTTTAGGCATTGAAATTCGGTAGGATGCACGAGAGATAATTATGTCTCAAAGGAGATACATTATGGACCTCCTTGAAAGATACGGGTTGGCGGATTGCAATCCGGTAGCCTCGCCCATGAACAAAAACGCAGCTTTAAACAAAGCAAAGGGTGAGGGGAACAAGAGGAGGCCGTATCGCGAATTAGTCGGGGCTCTCATGTATAATATTAGGTTGGGGAAAAAGAAATCCATTATTTTTTCGCTAGATGGCTGTAATGATATATATCTCGTAAATTATTGAGCAAACAACTTCAGACTTGTGCTCGTTGGAAAAGTGACAATTCGTACTAAAAAAAATTCCTTTACGGTTTTTTGATTGGTCGATTCAGTTGTGAGTCACAGGGTGTAAAAGATGGAAGTTAGCAAAGAGAAAATTCGGTGTATTTTACAATTTTGCTTTGATAAAGGCGAAAATGCAAGGCAGGCGGCGGAAATTGTGAATGGTGTTTATGGACCCGATACTGTCACAGCCAATTATGCGCAATTTTGGTTTCGTCGATTCCGTTCCGGTATTTTCGATGTTAAAGATGCACCTCGCACAGGTAGGCCCTTCGTCGAAAATGTCGATAAAATCATGGAAATGATCGAAGTAGACCGGCATGTTAGCAGTCGTAGCATCGCCCACGAACTAAAGATCGACCACAAAACAGTTTTAAACCATCTGCACAAAGCAGGATTCAAAAAGAAGCTCGATGTTTGGGTACCACACGAGTGGACGCAAAGAAACATGATGGATCGAATTTCCATCTGTGAAGCCTTGGCCAAACAGAACGAAATCGACCCATTTCTTAAACGGATGGTGACTGGGGATGAGAAATGGGTCACATACGACAATATTGTGCGAAAACGATCGTGGTCAAAACGCGGTGAAGCGGCTCAAACGGTGGCCAAACCGGGACTAACGGTCAGGAAGGTTTTGCTGTGCATTTGGTGGGACTGGAAAGGAATCATCTACTATGAGCTGCTTCCATATGGCCAAACACTAAATTCGGACATCTACTGTCAACAATTGGACCGTTTGAAGCTAGCGATTGACCAGAAGCGGCCAGAATTGGCCAACAGAAGAGGTGTTGTGTTTCATCAGGACAACGCCAGGCCACACACGTCTATAGTGACTCGCCAGAAACTCCAGGAGCTTGGTTGGGAGATTTTGATGCATCCACCTTATAGTCCGGACCTGGCACCAAGCGATTACCATCTGTTTTTATCATTGCAAAGCTTCCTTAGTGATAAGAAATTGGCATCAAGAGAAGATTGTGAAAACCGCTTGGTCGAGTTTTTCGCCAATAGGGACCAGGGCTTCTATGGGAGAGGCATTATGAAGTTACCTTTAAAATGGCAACAAATTATAGAACAAAACGGTGCATATTTGACCCGAATCGGATAATCCGAACCATGTTAAATAAAGTCTTGAAATAAACGTAAAAATAATGGATTTCTTTTTCCCCTATTTAGCGGTCGCTACAAGACCAGATATAGCGCATGCTGTTAGTGCCCTTGCCCAGTTTAACGACTGTTATGGAGACGAACATTGGGCAGCCCCAAAGAGAGTCCTAAGATATTTAAAAGGCACAATTAATCATGGCATTAGTTTTAGGAATTCAGATGAGGGTGCTTCCGTATATGTAGATGCTGATTGGGGGAGGTGCCCGGTGAATAGAAAATCGTACACTGGGTACGTAATCCGTTTTTCACAAGGTCCTGTAACCTGGAGGTCTCAGAAACAACGCACAGTGGCGTTGTTCTCCACTGAAGCGGAGTACATGGCATTAATAGAGGCCGTGAAGGCTGGACTTTATCTACAGCAGATAATGAAAGAAATCGGTTTGGACAAATTTGCAAAGATGTCCATTTATAGTGACAACATCGAAACTCAGTTGTTGGCGAAAAATCCGATAGTTCATGCGCGCACCAAATATATTGACATAAGATTTCATGTTTTGCGTGATGTATTTAAAGAGAGACACTTTTACTGTAGAATATTTACCGTCGGAGAATATGCCAGCAGATATGTTAACAAAACCTATCTATAAAGACAAGCGTTTTCTTTGTATAGATGCAGTGGCCTTAAGAGATATAACCAAAATATAAATATGTGTTTAATAATGAAAAAGAAATTAATGTAAGGAGCTTATTAAGAGGTGTTGATGAGTTTGTAATTCGCGTCATTTTACAGAGCCATCTGCCGGTTGTATCTTGTGTATGTAGTAAGAAGAACGTAGTAAGTTTTTGTGTAGAACGTATCGTAATAAATCTGTGTGTCTGAATAACCGCATTCTTTTGCTATAAATGTAAGAAGGGAAGTCGCCCAAAGATTTCTGTCGCTATCAATAACAGATAATAAGGGCCTTCATATCGACAAGCTGCATCGTGCCCGGTTAAGTGCATGCGTGACTCAAAGAACTCTCCGTGATCTTACCTTATATGGAAACCTCAAACGAGCCCCTCCAAGCATTTTGTGACTGTATAAAGCCATTGATTTTGATCACATTCGGTTCTTAGCTATACAGTTACGCGTAGATTCACGTCGTGTTACGCTCGTACAGAGTCGGTTGCTTTCAGTGAGATTGGGCATAGGGCACCATTCATATCACAAGTTAACCCGTTAGAATCCGCAAGTCGGGCTGAAGTTCTTTCGGTATACTATCGTAACCGTTCCCCCGCATCGCCAGCGCGTCAACACCGTGCAGCTTTAGGTAATAATTTACACACTACATAAATATCGCGACAAGAACATTTGTACAAACAACTGGTCCGTAATATATATATAAATTGTTCACCATCAAATCGAGTAGATTCGACAAACCTATCTTTACTCCGTAATCCTTTATATTAGTAGTAACATTAGTGTTTTATATCCGTCATTAATTATAATTATAAGAATTTTTTACAATGGAAAATAGTCCCCAGAGTATGTATGTATATTTCATTGTAGATCATTTCCTATGAATATGTTCATTTTTTATATTCGGATAACGTTTTAACCTAACTTCTAATTATTGTCATGTTTAAGTTGACTTAAGAAAAATATCCTGGGAACAGTTTTCGATTCATTATTTGTTAAATTTTAAGAATTCGGTATGTTTTTCTGCTACAAACTGCTACATACAGTTTCGTATGCCTTTTCTGCATCTGACCATTTGATCTTCTGTTTAGGTTTGTGGGGGCACTTCCCACATACACCGCTAGGGGACGAGCACGACGATCCGGCTCCCGAAGGTGGTTGTATAAGTCCCCGCGACTATATATATAACCGCCGACCATTCCCTACTATCCCTGTGTCTGAGGCAGGGCCTGCTAGGAGACGACCCGTGTCCTTCGAAGCGTACGGACGTGTGCCCCGCCCCCGAAGCCACGGCTCTCATTTTTGCATATTTTTGCACAAAAATCATAGTGATATATACGTGAAAGTGAAAGTTCTATGTGTACCCACCAAATTTTCGGACACCTTTACCGTTACAAATAACAATTTACAAACAGTGCATCATTAGTGCAACCACGGATCCCCCACAAGGGAGATCCCCAGCCACAGTGCGTGGTTTACAAAAATCATGCGATATAAGGCGCATCAAAAACTTTATAAAAAAACGTCAGTGAAGGCACCAGCAAACGCGAGAGCTTAACAGCACTCCACAAACAGCTCTTAAGCTCACCCATCAGAACCAGGACCTCCAAAAGCAGAATAGAACGACTACCATAACCATTCAAACCAAGGAAGAGAACCATAAAGCTACACCAACTATGAAACCAAAGACAACACCCCAAACAAGGAACGTGAGCAAGTCCCAAAACAGCTCAAACGCAGATGCCCAGGCCAGCCAAAGTCATCTGCTGCAAATCATCGAAAGTTTAAACAAAACGATCGAAAAACTCACGAAGCAGCTCGAAGAATCAAGGGAGCAAGCAGCGTACCCTACGGAGAAAACCCAAGGCCACGCCGATCCACCCGCACGAGCAGGTACGCACCCCGCTTCACCGGCCGAAGAGCACGAGCCCCCCACCACCAGCCACACCCGAACACCCCCACCATCAAGCGATGCAGCGCCCACGATACCCTCGAAACGACCACACCCCGACCAGAAGGGGCACGTTTCTACAGACCGAGAAGGGAAGCCAAAACTAATGTCACTGGTCACACCCCCCTCTCCTTCTGGGGAAAAAACCCCCTCCAAGCGCCCAAGACATGGAGCCAAAGCCAAGCGCACAGAAGAACCGGAAACAGCCCCTCTTGCGCAAAAGCAACCTGCCGCCTCGACCAGCCAAGAAATCAACATGGACCACGCAACACATCAAGGAGCACCGCCTCGCCACGATCAAGCCCCCGCAGCCACCAATACTCTACGCTATAAACCACCAATAATAAACGTCATGGAGAGCTCCCAGCAAACCAAGTACAGGATCCTGAAAAATCTGATAAGTACAAACGCTTTCAAAATCAAACATATTAACAGTAACAAACATTACATACAACTGGACAACCTACACGACTACAACGCCACGATCAAAACTCTACGCGAACGCAAAATACGATTTTACACATTCACACCCAAAGACATTAAACCCTTAACCTTCCTAGTAAAGGGGCTCGACTCAAGCTTCGATCCCGACGAAATCCTCACCGAACTCCAAAGCCTCAACCTAAAAAACGTAACATTCATCAAAGTCGCGAACTTCAGCACCCCCAACGCCGTAAAAAATAACAAGAAACTCCCCTTCTTCATTGTCCAAATCGCGCCTGATAGCGACGCCAACACCCTAACCCAAACCAAGCTTCTCCTACACCAGGTCATCTCATGGGAGAGACTGATTCGAAAAGACCCCATAATGTGCGCCCGCCGCCAAAGGACAGGCCACGCATCAAAAAATTGCAACTTAGATTTCCGATGCGTCAAATGCGCAGAAAACCACGAACCAGGCCAGTGCAAACTACCCTCCGACTCCAAAATAGATTCTTCGCTTATCTACTGCGTAAGATGCAGAACCCACGGCCACCCAGCTTCCTACAAAGGTTGCCCAAAGTACAAAGAGTTAAAGCAACGCCTGAGAATTATAGCTGACGATAAGGCCGCTAATAAAAACAGCCTACTTAACAAAACAAAATCCCTCTTAGACCCCGCGTTAACAAAACCAGAAATATCTTACGCTAAGGCCCTCAGTCAAAACCAAATCCCCACCGCCAACAGGTCAACCATCAGACACCCCACCAGACTGGAACTTGCACCACCAAACCACCCCCAACACACCCACCCATCCCAATCCTCCCCCCTCCCTCACCAAATTCCCTTACAGCCCCCCTACGAAAAGCTCTTCGACGACCTTAAAAGGCTCTTCCTCCCTCAGATAAACAGACTAGAGAACCTCATCGGAGAAAACGCTAACAAAATCGAAAAACTACACGACCTCTACTTTGGCATAAATCCTGACTACACAGATATCGACATCGACGAAAGCCCCAATGTCTAACACAAACCCCACCAAAATAAAAATAATATCAGCGAACGTAAACTCAATCGCATCCATCGAAAGAAGATTCTCTCTAGAACAACTCCAAAAATCAGAAAACCCGGATCTCGCGCTCTTAAACGAGACGAAACTCAAACCACAACATAACCCAAAATTCAAAAACTACAACCTCATTCGAAACGACAGAAACAGCGCAAACGGAGGCGGAGTGGCTCTTTTAATTAAAAAAAATATTAAATTCAAACCGATCCCCCTAAACTTCACCACCTCAATCTTAGAAACAGTCATAATAAAAATAAACCTCCTCAACAACAACAACCTCTTCATTATCGCAGCCTACGCCGCAAGAGTTCAATCCTCTGAATTCATAAACGAACTTAATCAGATCTTCACCAGCTTCGACCTAAAAAATCCAAAAAATGACTACATCCTAACCGGAGACCTAAATGCCAAGCACCAGCATTGGAACAACCTCCAATACAATAGCAGAGGGCTGGCACTAGCTAATTGGATCCTAACCAAACCACTTCACAACAGAATCTCCCTAAAAAATTCAAACATCCCCACCTTCCCCAGAGGCAACTCCTTCATCGACATCTGCCTTCTTGACAGCCGCCTAACCATCCTCAACCAGAATACAGACGGAACCATCCCCACACTAAACCGGGACAGCGACCATAGGGCGATCCTCCTACTCCTCTCACTCCCACAAAAAGATGCCAAAATACTATTTACCTCCCCCAACAACCCACTGAACTACAGTAAAACCGACTGGGAAAAATTCAAAAACGACCTAAACAAAAACCTAAAAACAGAAATCCCACTCGATAGAAACCTCAGAAACTCAGAAATCGACACTTATCTAACAGACCTCTCAAACCTAATTCGAAAAGCAATAGACCGAAACATCCCCCCTTTCCCAGACTACAACTCTACTGACTCATATATCAACCACACAATCAAAAAACTCCACAGAACAAAAACCACCCTTCTCACTATCCTCAACAACGCATACAGACACACATCGGCCCACTCACAGGAAATTATCAAACTAGCCAAAGCCCAACTAACCAAATGTAAAACATCTCTAAAAAAAGAATTCCAAAAGTCCATAAACACGCACTGGGAAAATAAAATAAAAAACATCCCGCTTCATTCTCACCAAATGTTCCCAAAAATAAATTCAATCTTCAGAAAAAAAGAGACCCTCTCCATCCCAAACCTCAAAATCCAGCCAGCAAACAATGATCTCAAAAACAAAGCCTTAATCTGTCCCGACTCAATCCAAAAAGACCCACAAGGAAACTCCATAATTAACGACAAAATAGACATACTAAACATCCTCGGTGCCCATTTTGCATCAACCAACGCCCAAAACTCAACCTTAGGCAACTTCAGGTTAACTGAAATAATCGACAAAGACCACAACAAACTCATGACAGACATCAAATCAGACAAACAGACAAATAACCCCATTACTCATTTCTCCGACACAAACCTCGCTAGCAGCCCAAATCTCGCCATCGATCCCACTTTCTTCACCACTTACCACCGCACATCTCAACTCTTTAAAAAACTAAATAGCCATAAACACAGCACCATTCATGCAATACACACGCTCACCTCGGACATCCAGCACGCCCTTCACAATAACGAATCAATCGCAGCCTGCCTCATTGACCTAGAAAAAGCCTTTGACACCGTTTGGCTAAAAGGCCTATACTTTAAACTTTCCAAAAAAGGATGCCCACCTCACCTACTAAAACTAGTAGTAGACATGACACTAGGCAAAAGTTTCTTCACCTCCAACGGCAAAGACGACTCTAACATAACCCATCACTTGACTGACGGACTACAACAAGGCACAGTCACCTCTCCAGACCTATTCAACTTCTATAATGCAGACATCCCCAAACTCTTCAACATCCCCGAATCCCCCGATATCAAAACCATACAATTCGCTGATGACTTAATAGTATATATCAAAGGAAAAAACGTACAAAAACTCCAAGAAAAATCTCAACTCCTCCTAAATAAAATAAACGATTACTACTCAACCTGGAAACTAAAAATCAATCCGACAAAATGCGAATCCATTCTCTTCCGTAACAACATAAAAAACCAGAGCAGAAACTACAGAAGCACCTACAAAACATACAACCTTAACCTCACAAACACCCAAATCCCCCATAAAAAAATAGTAAAATACCTCGGAATTCACCTAGACGAACGCCTGCTATTCAACAAGCACACCGATATCCAATTAGAGAAAGCCTCAAAAGCTTTCTTAACACGTTCACGCCGGGGCGAAAATCTACGTTTTTCGCGTGGGGCGGTACTGTCTTATCTCCTTCCGCTTCGTGGAGCGGGGCGACACTGTTGCGAGTTCGAACGCGCTTAATGCGAGATCACAACATTTCGAGGCTTCGAACGCGTTAAATCTGAGATTGCAACAGTTCTCGCAGAGTTTTTTTTGAGCACACATTTCTTGCATCAATTGTAAAGGTATGTAAAATTATCTTTTCTTCTACAGAGGCGGTTAGCATTTTTTTGAATTTTTACCCATATAAATAATAGATAAAATGGATATGGAGGAAAGTGGTTCGTCTGAAGAATCTATTATTGGAGTCAGAAAAAAGGTACTTCCGCTGAACGGAGCGCCGCGACATCACTGCACGCTACGCGACGCCGATCGTCAGCGAGAGTACCGCGGCGGGGAACCCAAGCTGCTTGAATGTTTTCGGACGAAAAATTTTTCTCCAAAGGGTATTTATAAATAAAGAGTATTCCAGGGTATTTATAACGTCTTAGTATGCGCTCTTTAATTTATAGTATGAGAGGAAGTAACATTATGCAATATAATATAATATAATAAAATAATATAACATATTATAATACAATTCTACAAATAATACAAATAATATAACATAATATAATACAATTCTACAAATAATACAAATAACATAACTTCGAGGAGCGAAAACTCGCTTCACCAGTTTTTAATTTATTTTGGATAACTGGCATGCCTTTTCGCCTTTTACGTACCGTTCCACAAGCGTTAGTTTGATTATGATGCAAAAGAATAAAAAGTGCGGGGCTTGTATACCAATTATCTACGTATAACGTATGGCCTTTGCCTAAATAAGGTTTTAGTAATTCCATTACTATGTTTCCTGACTTCCCAATAAATTCATTTACGCAGTTTACAGTGGTTAATGGGCCATTATAAATAATGAAATCCTGCACAAATCCAGATTTGGTATCGCATAAAACAAATGATTTTATTCCAAATCTGTTTCTTTTAGAGGGTATATATTGCTTAAGGGGGTAGACACGGGTAATGCAGCGAGCTGTAAACCGACCAAATATGGCCCCAAAACATGCTTTAGTTGGATGCTAATGAAATCTTTATATGACACTATTTTGAGCTCGGAGAGGGCTCATTCGAAAGAGGAAGGTTCAGTGGAGTGCGCCAGATGTGTTTTTGAACGAGGTTGTGTTGATATTTAATAATATGAGTGTTCAAAGTGTAAGGAAAAATCGAAAAAATACACCCGCAGAATATCAGTATTTTTAGGTCACTAAAAGACACAACCTCGTTCAAAAACACATCTGGCGCACTGCGCTCAACCTTCCTCTTTCGAATGAGCCCTCACCGAGCTCAAAATAGTGTCATATAAAGATTTCATTAGCATCCAACTAAATGCATTCCCACATACGAGTTTCACCGTCCGTCGTCCATATTGCCGTTAAAACAGAGCATGTGACGTCACAAATTTAGTTCAGGTAGTTTTGACAAGATGGCGCCTACTCAGGAGGGCTGCCAACGTAGAATCATAGCAAAACTGAAGCGTTGGCTTGTTACATGTGCTACAGTAAAAGCGTGACGCAGTCAATGTATGCATTTTCGTACGATATTAGGTTACGTTATATGCATTTTGGGCATACATTGACTGGGAACTCTATAAATTTACTAAACGCTTTTACTGTAACACATCCATGACTTGAAATCGCTGTCGAATTTATGTTATAATTATATGGCTATATTTTTTTATTTTTTTACTAATACTGGAAGTATTGATGTACTGATATCATATTTTCAGAATGTGGTAGCTACAGCAATTATTTGAAATTATTGCTCTTCTTATTATTCTTTTTCATTCTTTTGACTATTTTGTATAAAACATATAATAAGGAAATGTCTCCAAATCAGTCAACAGTTGACTCCCTGATTTTTTTCGTACTCCTGTACGGTCATTTGTAGTATCGAACGGCGATTCATACGTGAATACGTGATGCGTGAATACAAACACAAGTAAGGCATAGTTGCCGCAACTTATCAAGACTTCAGTCGCGCTGTTGCCACATGTGCTACAATGCGGATCATCAGCTAACTCTGCTAACTAAATGAATCGGCTCGAGCGGAGAATTTGTCTCGAGCCGTCGCAAACTTTTCTTTAGGTTCGAGTCCCGTATGTGTTCATTTTTTTTACTTTCTGACTTTCTCTTAATGAAACTTTTGCTAACATATTTGCGAGATTTTTCTAATTAAAATAAGGCCAAACACGATATAGTTTGAGTTACATTTACTTGTTGATACTAATTAAATACGTACCACAAAGTCTGTATTAACCACTCAATATGATTTAAACTATATCGTGTTTGGTCTCATTCGAATCAGAAAAATCTCACAGATACATTGGTAAAAGTTACATGTAAAAAAATTAATGATTAAAAAAGTTTCATCGTTGAATTAGTATTAGTCACACCGATACTCTGGTTCGGATCATATTACACCGCTTCCTCGTCGAGCGTCACTATCGCCAAGAGGGTTCCCCCCACGTGGAGGTGATAATCCATTTCTACAGCCAATCTTTTCTTGCATTTTTGTCATCATAATATTGTCCAAAACTTTCATGTGACCATTGAAACATGTGTGCGAGACTGACTAGTCAATTGTGAACAGTTCGAAAAACTGCTTGCAGAAGATGTTTCTAACAATTGACTGGGTCTGATTTCGGTACATGTACAGAAGAGGGACAACCTCACCGATTTCAATGACTTTTGCTAACAAAAAAATGTCTAATCTAACGAACTTTTTTTTTGGGACATCCAATATCCGTTATCTATTTTTTCTTTTCACTTATGATTCCTTACTGCAACGTAACATATTGTAGCATAAGCACATTTCAAGTAATTGAAATGTATAATGAATTTTCTACGCTTACACTACCAGCAGACTTTCCATTCAAATCTCAAGTTCAACGCAACAGCTGGGAATTTCTTTCCGCATTCAGAATAGAATATCGAAATAACAAGCAGCTCCCTCTCGCATGTCGGTATTACCATTTCGGTGCAGGAAAAAGCTGCTGTAATACCGACCTTCCAAATCGGAGAGGTCACGTGCCGTGTCTACCCCCTTAAATGATAACCTTCCTTTGTACAGGAGTAAGCTTTCGTCAATACATAAATTTTGAAAAGGATAAAATGCCTCCTGAAAACGTTGTCGCAGCTTATCACAAATTTCCCTTATTTTATATAATTTATCAACATCTGCAGTCACAATGTTCGTATTAAAATGTAAAATTTTTAGCAAATATAAAAACCGATCTCTACTCATCACCTCTCCAAAAATGTTGCTCCTCAAAAGTTTGTCGTTAGACCAGTATTCAGAATATTTTAGTTTTTTATTTCGCGACATCAATAATTTGAGGGCAAGAAAGCAATACATCTCTGGGCGAGAAGTATTTTTGTGAATTTATTGTATTGCAAAAAAACACTATCACTGCATGCCCAGAGTCAGATACTTATGCCACTGACGAGATATATGAATAGACAAGTCATCTTATGGACTTTCGTGGCCCAACGTGACTGTCATACCGACTCAGAAATCCCACGCTGATTCGAGCGTCCTCTGCTCATGAACAGTGGTCACTTGAAGAACTATTATTTACTGAAGTAGTGGGGACAGGACTCATGCGACTGTGTGAATATATGTGAAATGTTTAGGGGGAATCAGGAAAGCTATTTCTCGGTCAACGTTTCGGTAGAAAAATTGAGCTACGGTGCCTGGTCGCGAGATGCACTTCTGTTTGGCTCGAGTTGAGTCGAAATCACATCGGGGCGATGAATTGCGTGTGTCGCGTATAGCGCACTTTTTTAAAATATTTATTTTCTAGTCCAAAAATCAATTGTTTTAAACATCTTGAATATGCTACATTTCAAATAAGGTGTTTCAGATACCCCGCTCAACATTAACACACCTTTACATATAATTGCCACAAAATATTTAGTAATATAAGAAAAATAAAGTAATAATAATTTTCTGGAAAAAATGTAATTAATTGTAGTACATGTTTTGTAATGTATTTTATTTTTATTCTAAATCGTAATATTTTAATACAATGCAATGTACTTTTACAGAATTAAATAGATTTTTTTATAAAAGTGAATTTGTAACACTTTGCTCATAAAATAAAAATTTGAGGATCTTTCTTCAGTTTCTTATTTTCCTTTTTTTCTCAGTTGCAAATAATCACGATAGTTGACTTCCAGCTAGGTGAACACCAAACCTGCGAATAAGTAGCTAAACCTAACCCACCCGACAATGCGCGACTAAACTCGACGACTACAATGTTGTCAATCTCGCGGAGACTTTCGAACATCATGGATGTCGAATGCATTCTTATGTTTATGAAGATACAGTAAAATCTCGAGTAGTGCACTTCGCTCGGAACCGAATGCAAACAATAATCGTTTGCAGACACGTTTATCGCAGGAATTGCCTTATATTAGTAAATGAGTTACTTCGTTTTTTTTTTTTTTAATTAAAGTTTAACGTGGCATCGACACCAGGGTCATTAGCAATTCGTTATTGTTATTAGTTGAATATAAATAAGAAATTGCGTCTTTCATTAACGATAAAATTGCTCCAAGGAAAAAGATAATTAAAAAATTTGTCTAGTAACTATATAATTAACAATTGTAGTATACAATTAACAATTGTAGTATACAATTGTCGTCACTATCTTTTTCATTGTGGCAACTTTATTGTTTGAGTGTTAAAAAAATATGCATCTCTTAGCCCAATTTTTTTTTTGTCATTTATCAGAAAATAATGTAGAGTATAACTTTAAAAATTATTTCATTTATTGATAGTACAATTGAAATAAGAAAACTTGTTATCATGTGTTTCTTTAATTAAAAGATTTTTAATTAAGGGCCCCGACTCCTTTGGAGCCAACTCCGAATCGATCTAAGCGCCATTGCAAAGAAACGGGGTGACATCTAAAGACATTATACAGAGTTATAAACTCACGGTGTGACATCTAACGTCATTAGGCATAATTATAAACGGAGAGTGGGAGGCCATAGTTGCCAAATCACATAATTTGGGAGTTCTGTCGCACTGTTGCCACATCTGTTACAATCCTGGCCATCAGCAAAATGAATCGGCTCGAGCCGAGATTTCGATTCCTGCCATACGTAGCCATTGCTTCTGAACCGCTGCAAACTTTTTTGTAGGTTCGAACCCCCTCGTGTATATTTTTTTACATTCATTTTTTTTTAATTCCTATCTATATGACAATGATCAATATTTGCTTACCAATATTTTAAAAACATTTTTTAAATATTTTCATTAAATATACGTATGTAAATCTGAACTTACAAGGGAAGACTCTTAACTGGTCGACTCGGATTTTAATGTACTTTTGCAGGTGATATTACACAGGCTCCTGATGGTCTACGTAAAATATTAGGTGTAGTCATTCAGAAACTTTCAAGATATTAACAATTAAAGTTACATACCTTCTATGTGATGTACATATCTTCTATAAATAGAAAACAAGCTTCAAAAAGATGGGTAGCTAAGGGGGATTGTTTATAGCTTGTAAGGTAGAGGTCCCGGGTTCGATTCCTGGTTAATTGTTTTTTTTTTCAGTCATGATTTCATTTTGGCCACATATTCGAACAATGTCCACAAATCACAAAAATTAAATGACATTGTACATACACCAAACACAAGAGGAATACCTTTCGCTAGGCTACAAAAACTACACTGATTCCTACAGGACTAGCTATGCATCTTGGACCGACTTCGAAAACTTGTTTCAAAGTTATTAACATTTGAAAAGAACTAGTTATAATTTAGAAACGTGTACAGTGTCGCCAAAATGAAACCATAAATAAAAAAAAAAGTTAATTAACCGCGAATCGAACCTAGGGCCTCTACGGTACAAGCCATACACCATCTCACTTGGTTACCAATCTTCTTGAAGAGTCCTCTCTATCTATAGAAGATATGGACATCACATAGAAGGTATGTAACTTTAATTGTTAATGTCTTTAAAGTTTCTGAATAACTACACCTAATATTTTACCATAGTAGATAGTAGACCATCAGGAGCCTCTGTAATAGCAACCTGCAAAAGTACATTAAAATCCGAGTCGACCAGTTAAGAGTCTTCCCTTGTTAGAGCGCTTTTCGTGCTACCGTATCAAACAGTGGGATGTTTCACTACTATTTCGGCTTTCTTTTAGAACACACAATTATTTTTTTTTACAAATATAAATATATATACATATATATATATACATATATATATATTTTTTTACATCATAAATAAATATATATTTATAAATCATTACGTGTTTTTATTGTTTATTCCTTCCTCTTATTCCATTTTCAAATATAGGTAATTGCCATATAGTTAGTAATTAAAAAAAAATTATGGAAAAAAAATTAACCCGAGGGGGGCACGAACCTACAAAAAAGTTTTTGCAACGGCTCGAATGAACACCTCGGCTCGAGCCGATTCATTTTGCTGATGGTTATAATTGTAACAGATGTGACAACAGCGTCACAGAGTTATTGATACGTTGCGGCAACTATGTTTTACTTGCGTCTGTGTTCACGCATCACGTATTCACGTATGAATCGCCGTTCGTGGTGTAAAATTATAACTTACATTTACCGACTGATTTGTATTTTTATCGACTCTGACGATAACCTGGCCAAATTAGCTAAAATGTGTCATAAACGCCTCCGACGGAAAATCATTGAACTATTCTTACGTCGGATGCGTGCAAATCGTAATAACGTTCCTCCGCTTTCCAGAAGTGGTAGATTGTGAAAAATCGAATTTATGTGATCTTGTGCTAGTTCAAGGAAGCCCGGTTGGTGGTTTTAGCAGTGAATAAACTATTAAATCGTTCAATATTTGCGAAATGTGAAATGTGTCAAGATGCAGCGGCCATATTGTTACCTACATCGATGTCTGTCTCAAGCTTGCCAGTTTCAGAAATAGCGTTCTCCTGAACGAATGATGAATTTATTGGCATTCAGACATAGCAACCACGCTGTGGTGAAGTCTACCCGTGTGTGGTATACCCGTGAAAGTTTCATTAATGCAATTATAGAGACGCGGGATCGATTCTACGAAATCGAGCCTCTCTCTCGCGCATGGCGTATATGTGCATGCTTTCCTTTGTTTGTGTAAGTGCACGCACACAGGTCATGGCGCCTGGAGTCGGGGCCCTTAACATTAAACGTTTCATATCCTCTGTTGCCTTTCATTACGGCAAAGAACAAAAGAATTCTGTAAAATTATTTAATTTTCGCATCGTTTTCTATAATCTGTGGGTAACGTTGCGAGTGACACGGAAATGGTAATGGGTCCCCGGGACCCAGAAATCGTGGCCGAAAAAATACATTGGATGAGTTGTCTATTCCTATATCTCGTCAGTGCTTATGCAAAACGGTTGGCCGCAATACCTCAGTGGCATCTTGCGGAGAGCCACTATAGTGGCCCGTAGTACCTCAGTGGCATCTTGTGGAAGGCCACTAAAGTGGCCCGTAGTAGCGAAAGGGTTAAAAGCACTATTAAACCTGGAAAAAACATTGTTATTGACGAAAGTATGATTCCGTGGAGGGGACGTCTTAGTTTTCGTCAATACATTCCAGGAAAGCGTCATAAGTATGGCATAAAGGCATACAAACTGTGCCTTCCTGAAGGTTATACCTATAATATCGAGATTTATACAGGGAAAAATGCAGAACCAATCGTCAAGACACATTCTCATGACGTAGTCATAAAATTGATAAGAGATTTATTATTTGAGGGCCGCATACTATTTACAGATAGTTTTTATACTAGTATCCCTTTGGCCGAAGAACTAATACAAAAAAAAAACATTTATTTGTGGAACAATAAAAAAGAACACAAAATTTCTACCACCACAATCAAAACAAAAGCAAGTTCGGGGTAGCATTATAAGTTTTGAAAATCGCAGTGGAGTCAAATTTATGAAATGGACCGACAAAAGGCCTGTATGTATGATAACAACTTCTCAGAACCATAAATGTGCAATTATTCAGGGGCCAAATAATAAATCCAAACCAGATACTGTTTTTTTTTTATAATAATGCGAAAAAGGGTGTCGATCTATCTGATCAAATGTCATCTTACTAAAGTTGTCTTCGAAGAACTGTAAAATGGTACAGAAAAATTATGATAGAAATAATATGCGGAACTTGCTTGGTAAATGCATGGTATATCCACAAAAAATGGGGAACTAAAAAAATTCGCATTATGTTTAGAATGTTTTGAAAAGTTGCATAGATATAAATAAATAATTGTTATCAATTTAAAATATTGACTGTTAATGTTTATAATACTCAATTTTTATATATAATGTTGAGAAAAAATAAAATAAACTTATTTTTTTAACGACTAATTTTCTGAAAACAAGTGACTCACGTGTGATGCACGCCGCCCCACGGAACAGTCAAGTGTGACCCACCGGTGGGTCACGCCGGCGTGAACGTGTTAAGCAACTCCAGAATATTCCATTCACGCTACCTCAATCCAAAAATTAAGATCCTCTGCTACATGCTCCCGATCAGACCTATCACATCATACGGCTGCCCAATCTGGTTTAACCTAAGCCCCCAAACAATGGAAAAAATCAGAACGTTTGAAAGAAAATGCCTGAGAGCCTGCACTGGACTATGTAGATCCAAAGAGTCAAATTACAAACGCTACATCAATAATAGAACACTATACGACACAGCAAACATGCCAAGAATAGATAACTTCATCACCAAACTCAATAGAGACTACTTCGCGAACATCCACACAATCCGCAACAACCGCCTCATAAATAGCTCATCATACCCACATGACCTGTACCACGAAAAGACATTGACATCTGGACACATACCCCCCGAAGCATTCATCCTCCTCGACAAGACAGGCAGAATTACCGACCAGAACAACATACCGATTATATACCACATCCACCGCACAGCAAGCAACAAAAGGATCCTGTACGATCCACACACCAATAGCCGCAATTCAACACACCTTCAACATCTTCGTGCGGTTATCTGCCTTGGTATGCAATTCAACATGCAGATACCAAAATACGACAGAAATAACACCTACCACCATAACACCAAAAAATACTGGTGGCTCCAGGACCTCTACCCCTCGTAATCGCCACCACGAACTACCTCCACGCCTAGTCTAAGCTAATCTACTGTAAATATGTATATAACGTAATATAAAATCCCCATCCCTTAAATATAGTGAATGCATGATGAGAGAAAGTGACTGTATATATGCGCGAACGAGCACGGTATGAACGTTTAGACCCTAAGCCCCCTACACCCAGCGCATCAAAAAGCGTCGACAAAAACCCATTCCGTTTTACCCGGCACCGCCTTTTTTTCGGAATCCCCCCTTCCAACCCCTCACACCCAGACTAGCCAAAAGAAGACTACGAGAAAAATTCAAGCAACAAAATGGACGAAAAGATCCCATTGCGATAGACGACACCCCCTCACAGGCCGTGAGCGTCATTCCCTTGACCATGCAGCCCAACTTAATTTTAAGACACACCGCTCACATATTCCGTAGATTATTCACTACACGCATACATTGTATTCACCTCTCTCACCTCTGTATCTTTTGAATAAAACTTTGTCAAAAAAACAAAAAAAAAAAGCAGGGCCTGCTAGTACGCCTCATTTTTAAAATGATTGATGTAGAAGATTGTACCACTTTAAAGCTGATTTGCAAAGGGGGCTTCGGTGGAAGCTCTGGACATAGCACTTATAAACAAAAATTTACTCAATGTTATTTTGGGACAGGTGAATTTTTATTTGTAATTGCTTCAGTACCACTTAAATTAATAGATGAAGATGGCAAAGAACTGTGGTCGAACCCTCGTCCTTCGTCAACGTTTTTCTGTCGGCCTGTTAAATTTATATTTAGGAAAGAGAATGAGTTAGAGAAGAAGAGTCTTTAGTTAAAGGAGAATTATTAATGGAAACAGAGCTTGAAAATCTGTTGAAAGTCTTTAGTTAAAGAAGAAGAATTATTAATGAAAACAGAGCTTGATAATCTTTCACCCTATAGATACAATTTAAATAACACAAATAATATAGAAGTTAATTTTGAGCTACATTTTACTATGTTGGAAGGTAGCATCGCCAATATTTTATCAAATACAAATGCCTCTGCAAAATGTTATATTTGCGGGACAACACCGAAACAAATGAATTCGGTGACCGTTACTGAAAAACCATGTAAAACACAAAACTACCGTTTTAGCTTGTCCACTTGACATTTTTGGATACGTTTCTTTCAATGTCTTCTCCACATTGCGTATAGACATCCATTTAAAAAGTGGCAAGTAAGAGGAGAAAACAAAGAAATATTTGTAAATAACAAAAAACGGATTCAAGAAGCTTTTAAATCTCATGCAAGACTTATTGTGGACAAATTTAATTTAATTTTAAGAATTATAACAAGTACGTATAAGATAAATACAATCACATTCAGTATACTTTTGAAAGAAACATCAGATTTGTATTTAGCTAAATATAGTTGGTACTACATGCCAATAAGTGTCCATAAAATTTTAATACATGATTCTCATATTATTGAATTTTTTAATTTACCAATAGGTCTTTTTTCCGAGGAAGCTTTAGAAGCAACACACAAACAAATTAGAAAAAATAGATTAAACCATACACGTAAGACAGGCAGGAAAGATACAAATATTGATTTATTTCGCTCTCTCATGCTAAATTCGGATCCTCTTATTTCGACTTATCGAAACGCAATTTCAAAGAAAAACACTGACGACTTTTCCGAAATACAACAATATATAGTACTTGCGGATAACACAGAAAACTTGAATCGACCAAGCATTTTGGATGATTTACAAATCAGCATAAGTGAAGCAGAGAATACTCAAACAGACAATACTGAATCAGGAAACAGCGAATGATTTTAAAAAATTTGCATAATTATTAATTATGTTAACTATGTGCCGTTTATTCCACTATGTATTGTTTTTTATTATAATATTCATGTTTTACTTACATTTGTTTATCTAACAATTAATTGTTATTATTTATTGTTATTGTGATGTTATGTCATACAATTAGTTTGACCTTTTCCACTATAAAAATGTTCATTATTTAAACGTTATATGCATTTTTTTATTTTTGTCCCGAACGGCCTCATTGAAAGGCCGCACTGTGCGGCTCGCCTCGTTTTAAGGGAGGGACTTTGTGCTGTAGCGAAAAGGTTAATAGAAGAATATAATTTTTTTTTAATTTTATAGTTATAGTTATAGTTTTATAGTTAGTGAATAGTGACTGACGCGACACGAACGAAAAGAATACTGTCACTGGTCGGACGCGGTCCAAACGGAAAATATGTCAGTCACCGGTGACTAACGGCCGCTTAATGTGTTAAGGACATTTTCCATCATTTTTGTTAAGGTTATTATGTAGCATAATCTATTATACATCTACCATTAATGCCCGTGTTTCGGCTCGAATGATCCCCTTCCACTTATCAATGGTATGTTGTTTATTAACATAAACTAGGATTCGAAAAAATTAGGATCCGTTAAACCCGGCGTTTGCCAATTGAATCCCCAATTTCGAGAAAATTGTGTGCGTCGAAGATCAGCGACTCGACAATGGTTATTCATAATGGTTCTTAATTACAATAATTATTCGTAATCAAAAATAACTTTTCGATAATGGTTATTAATTACAAAAAAAATTGTAGTCATTTACAATGGTTATCCAAAACCAGAACAGTACATTAAACTTCAAGAAATTATTGTGGTCAACTTGTTACAGTTTTCTCTGGTACTGTATCAGCCAGATATTTATTATCACTCCCATTTCTAAGTATAAGAATAGGGGATAGAATTTTGTTCCTTTTTATATGGGAAAAAGGCAGGCACGATTTAAGACACCAGTTACGTACATTGTTCCTTTTACAAGATATAATAAAAAAGCTTATAACAGAGGAATTTGTTCTTAGAATACAGTTAATGCCAATAAGTGTCTTAAACATCAAACATTAGTGTTATTATTTATAAAGTACATATATATCAATTATTTAAAAAATAATAACAATATAAATGTACTTACAGCTATAATACTGCTATCTCAAACAAACTTCCTTTGGTTTTAGTCAATTTAATTTATATAACTCTGCACTTATTCTTTCATATCAGAATAGATTCCTTTAAATCTTTGCTATTTCACATGTTGTTAAAGCAGCAGTGACTCTGTTGGTTAAGGTTTGGACATGTAATTGAAAGATCTTTGCTTCGAGTCCTACCACTGCTAACTTCTACATGTGCTATGTACCGAAGACCTGGTGGTTCGAATTCCACCTAAAACTTTAGATCCAATGTACAGTGGGCCACAAAAGTATTCGTACCGTGCATTAGATTCACTTGCAACTTCATTAGTTTGGTGTTAAGATAATTATTTATAAAACAATATACATGGATATGAAGCACATCAATTATACTTTTACATATGTGCTTCACATCCTTGTATATTGTTTTACGAATAATTGTCTTAATACTAAAATAATGAAAATGATATTAACTCAAGTTTCAAAACCCACTTTCAACGTTTCATATCCTGTAGTAATTGATAATGACCAATAATAGCACTCAATGCGACTCTAAATAAATGCAAGAAAAAAAGTACATATTGTTTTTAGTACTTAATATCATACTCTTCATGAATTTTTTTGTTAGGCTACTGTTAGTGGGATGTTTACTACACAGTTTATGAAATTCCTATAAGATTTGGTACTTGCACTGGCATCATATTTCTTCCATCATACTTTCACCATAAAAGCAAAGAGTAATGACAATTAATATTTCCACTAAGTTGCAATATAAAATCATATATACATAATGAAGCACATTGAAAATGCCAATAATTTTCGAGTAAGTAGTTTTGGGACATAGATATTTATGCCAGTTATCAGTAAGATATAAGTAAACGTAGTGTACTTTACATTTGAAATAACTTTAACAACTTTCTTCTTCGAATTTCGAACCCTAACCTCAATAATATAATTATCCGGCGAAATTAAATTTTATTCAATATCACAAAATTCGCATACCTTTCCAATATAGGAAGATTTCTGTCTCTGATATTCAATAATATTCTCTACAGAAATAGCGCACGTTGTCAAGTTATATTTAAAATATAACCTATAAACCATCGTGAAGGGCGATGTATCCCTGCAAGGACCGCAATGCTGTTCAAACGCGTTTGCTTCGTCTACCAATGGTGTTTTGTGTATACTGTGCACGTTTGGTACCACCGCGCATATGTCGTGCGCAGGGTTGGAGATTTCTTAACCAATGGTGATCCTAGCTTTCGTAGCGTTTCCTTGGCATATCGTCGCGCGAACCCTGGCAAAGTACGCAACAAGTTGGTAGTTCAGTTTCCGCTCATCATTTGTGAGTGAATGTTGGTTGCGTTTCAAATGTAACGTAACTGCACATAATGGTTCTAAAGAAAATATATTTAACAGACTTACACTCAAGTATGAAAAGTACACAATTGAGCAACGACAGAAGTAGAGATGTTCCTGTATTCGAAAGGTACGTGGATCTTGTAAGATTAAATGAAATCAAATTTCTCAAGAGTAATATACCATCGAGGTTATAATGCAAATTGAAAAGAAAGAGGAAAGTACGTGGAGTCCGGTTAATTGGGACACATTGGGACCGGACTAATTTGTTCCAAAAAAGCGAATTTCAACGGGCAGCCAAAACCAATAGTTTTTGTTTCCGCTCTTTAGTATCTGTCCTAAATAAACGGCGTGACCACTGTGCCGCGGCAGTCCCGCTTAACCGGCGCGGCGTCCCAAATAACCGGAATCCACTATTGTAAGCTATTTCAAATGTGAAGTGTACTAATTACTATTGAAGTTTGCTGCACGTAATTTCACAGTCACCTTTTTCATTCCAATAACTGACATAAATATCTGTCTCAAGTCTTTATTTTGAATTGTGTTTCATAATATCTAGACGTTACAATTCCAGGATTTCGCGTGTATCGCTATTGCGTTATGTTTATATTCTTCTAACTAAGGACAATTTTTCGGTTCGAAATTACATACTATAGTCACCAAAAAGAAAAGGAATTTATACGTGTAATTGTTGAAGGATAGTGTTACTCTTCGAACTATCAATAAGTACAGTAAGTCTCGATATAAGCGAAACCCTAGGGACCGAACTTTCGCTTGTAGCGAATATGTACTTCCTACATTTATTTATCCTTGCGAACACTGTCGAACGTAGCAAAGGATCGAGCGACCAAGCCAAAACAATATCAATGATGAAACTTTTTCATTTTTTTGTGTGTGAATGTTTTACCAACAGATTTGTGACACTTATTGAATAATGTAAATGTAATCCAAATTCTGTCGTGTTTGGACTTACTTTAATCAGAATAATGGCACAGATATGTTGATAAGAATTGTATAAAAAAGGAACTGAAAATAAAAAATATTGCTGTGCATTGGTATCTTGATCAATACGAAAGGCTCATTCGTTAAGTTCGTTAAGTAAAAACTAATACCTAACAAAGAGAACTTTTAGTATTAAGTGCAATTGAAAGTAAAATACCAGTGTACTATTAATCTGCATTATTATCATATTAAAATTTAATTGTAATGATTAAGAATTAGAGTTGAATAAAATTAAAATGGCAACTAAGAAAATAAATCGTAGTCACAAATTTACCCTTCTTACTATTTTGATGCAAATTCATCAATTATTTGTGGTAAACCCAAATTCTCGCAAACATCTTTTTATAGATAGTAATGCAAGATTAGTTAGCTTCTCCTGCGATATCGACGACCTAAGATAATTTTTTTATATATTTAGTTTAGACTCCTTTCCCCTGATGCCACCGTTATAAGGATACTTAACAAAATTCTTAATGCTATAGGAAAATGAGGAAATGAAGATATTAATTCATTACCTAAAAATTAATATTCCGTTAAATAATTCACGTCCATTCAGGTCCTTTTCCACATCATCTACACATACTTGAGAAAAAATTTCAAGATCCAGGCAACATTTTTTTAAACTGTCGGGATCTACACCTATGTATTTCTTGAAAAGAATACAAATAACTAAATATGGGGGGGGGGGGGGGGTTTAGTTACAGAGAAGAAACAAAAATAGTTTTGTGCTCAACATCTCCCATTTTAGCGCATACTGTAAGCTATAGTATTCTTTATTAGACTTTCTTTACAATACAAAGTCTGTAACCGAACTGCTTGTCGGGGCACTGTCGTAGAGCGACAGTGCTCTCTCAAAAAACAAAAGTGCATCGCTACGCAGCCACGTCGATGGCTGCACCAACCGGCCATATACATCGAGGTTAGGCTTCACACACACACACACACACACACACATATACTACAATACAAAATGTTGAAAAAAATCTGAGATATTTCAATTATGGAGGCACATATTATAGAAGTTTTTTAGATTTTTAAAGTGGAAACCTGAGCTGCAAAAAGTACAAAACGTCAAGCACTGCTGAAAAATGCCGATTTTGTATTGAAGGAATCCGAGTACTACAATTATACTTTTTTTGTAGGTACATATTATTGATACTACTACTCTCAATTTTTTCAGATTTTTTAATTAGGTGCGTCGCAGTTAACAAAATTAAAAACTGATTTTGAAGTTTGATAGCAGGTATGTACAAAATATGACTATTTGGCCACACCGACTGATATCGCAACAGCGCTGCAGCGTGGTTGTATTGTCTCTGAAGTACCTCGGACAGCCCATGTCGAACACATGCGGCCATGGTCACCCATTGAAGTCCTTACTTTTTTTATTAAGCAACATCCTATTTTCCAAAAAACAGCCAAGTAACCTCAAGGGCTTTCCGATTATAAATTAGTTCCTTCCTAAAACCCGAACTCTCTTTGGCGACCACGACTCATTGCACTCAAGGCTTCTCGTGCATTCCCAGAAAGTGCATTCCTAGAGATAAACATTCACTCGACTTTTCCACTAACACTCTTCATTCACACCTCACGCCACATTCGATACTTCCTGTCCAACTACAGTCTTGACCTAAACATAAGGCGGAGACGTGGCGCCAGCTTGTCGCCGCCACAGTACTAATTGGGCAGTTATCTGAAGATGCTCAAGAATCAAACCACAAACTTTTCCGCTCGTACAGAGAATCGCATTCGAGGAAAATGTCAAGACTAGTTAACAATAGAGACATTTTAATTTCATATTTTTGACCTTCCATAGATACATCACATAAAGGCATATTGCCAGAAGCTAGAGAACTTCATACTGATACTAATATCCACTCATCTTACCTAAAATATGACAAACACGTCCTGTTTGATTAGATATGAGTCTCTAATTAGTGCAACAATGAGAACTACATTAAATATGTGACGAAAAAGTAGCTAGAAGCAAAAAGTATTTGAATAAGTATAGTCTACATAGTTTCTAGACAATAATGGCGAAGAGTTTTTTCCGGGCAATCCTGGTCGATTTGCGTAATTAAATAATGTTTGTATGACATTTATGATGAAGTGAACAAAGCTCCGTTTCCAATTTAAAGTTTTTTTTTAAATGTTGGAATTATTATAACTTCAAGATTATGTACTGCACACATCTTAAGTAAAGTCGTAAAATAGAGGTAGGTACTATGTATTATGTATGTATTATTAAGGGACTTAACCGGGCGCTCAGTCCATCTGGACCATTGTGCCCGGATCTCCTATTAGGAAGCGGTCATCCCAGGGTGCAGTGGTTCTCCTCCAGGCCGACCTCCTTAGCGTATTTAAGATGTCTGCCTATCGAAATCTTCGTGCACTCCTGTATATCCAGGAGTGGGGAGGCCAGGTGCCTGAGCCGTGCCGTCACCACTTGCTCGCAGTTTGTGACGAGATGTAGAAGGGTTTCCTCTTCTACGTGACACCACCTACATGTCGTTCCTTCACTGAGGCCCATCACATGTAGGTGCTTCCTTGTTTGCCAGTGTCCCGTTAACAGGCCCATTGCTAAGCGCATGTCGCCCCTGTCCATTCTCCAGAATTCTGCTATCCGGGCAGGTTCTGGTTTGACAGCCATGGCCTTGAAGTGTTTGAGCCCCGGGGTCTCCTGCAGGAGTCGGTTGGCCTGTTCCTTGGACCAGTTTCCCACCGTATTCCTGATGCACCCCGGTGCGTACCCTATGTTCTGTGAGGGGGGTACTCCTATGCCCGCCGCTCCCTTTTGGGCGAGCATGTTCGCCCTCTCATTACCACTGATGCCGCTGTGTCCTGGCAACCATAGTAATTCTACGTGGTTCTCTATAGATAGTTCCTCTAGAGTCCCACTGCATTGCAGTACCAGCCTGGATTTGGTCACGTAGGAGCCAATGGTTCTCAGTGCCGCTTGGCTGTCGCTGCATATGCTTATGTATTTGCCTTTGTATCCTCTTGCCACATTTAATGTGGCACAGGACCAAATGGCTTGTACTTCGGCCTGGAAGACGGTCGGGTGGTCCCCCAATGTTATGGATACTTCCATTTTTGGGCTTTGACCGTACACTCCCGACTCCGTGCCTATGCTTGTCTTGGACCCGTCCGTGTACCAGACGAGTCCTCCCGGATCGAAGGGTTGTCTCCCTTCCATCCACTCTTCTCATGTTGGGATTCTAATTTTGCATCCGGTGTGAAAGCGATAGACCGGCTCCCTGCGGTCGCCAGCGCCTTTTGGTGGCATCAATGAGACTGGTTCGCCTGTTCAGGATCTCCAGGTCTGTGGCGGAGAGATACTCCATTAGTGCCGTCCCTTTGCCATTTTTGTTCGTGCTGCCCCAGGCGCTGTGGTGCGAGTTTGCGTCACACCCTACCACCAGTGGCAGGCCTTTCACCCTAGTCGACCAATGATCTCAATTCCTCCGAGGGGGTGGGGGGGCCTGGCTGGAGTCATATAGCAGGTACGGTTAGCAGACCACTATCTCCCGCGGCCCTGTCCCGAGTCCTGTCATGACTTTCGCTGCTGTCAGATCTCTGTAACAGAAGTCTAGCATTTTTAGTATCTTCACTCCGTTTTTCGCGAAGATACAGATTCTGGGGCCAGTTTCTTTGGGCCCATGTATCAGTGTTCCCTCCACCGATCCCAATCTTGCCACGCAACCATTACAGAGCCATGGCTCTTGAATGAGTGCTATGTTTGCTTTTCCCACTGTCAGGTCACGTTCTAAAACGTTCGTGGTCTCTACAGTGGTCTTACAGTAGTGCAAGTTAATGTGCGGTGAAGCGGTAGCATGCCTCAGTTTTGGATACTACCGTTGCTTTTGACAACGTGAGCCCTCATGCTCTCCCTGCTCATCTGGTCCCCCTTTCGGGCGATCTCCATCGCCTTGCTGGGTCTACCACGTGCCCGACGGCCAGTAGTCATCCAGCCCGTTACCCCAGCTCTTCCCTGGGAGGCTTTCGTACTCGTGGTGGTCTCCATTTCTGGGGCCTTCCCCGCGACCGTGCCCTCCTTTGTTTCCGAGGAAAAATATTTTGCATATATTTTCGTGCAAATTAGAGATCTTCGAAAACATTCGATTATTGGCTGTGGCATCGAACATTTTGATATAATCGGATGTCAACAGTATGGATAACAAGGACATTACTGGAAAAGAGGAAAGATCTTTGGCTATCGCAAGAGGCAATGTACTGCCAGGATCGAATATACTGTGGATCGCAGTTCCCGCAGATGGCAGCTGGATGAAACGGTCATACCGCGGAGGAGATTATAATTCTCTTTCTGGTGTAGGAGCCATTGTGGGATACGGTGCGAAAAATGTACTGCACATCAGTGTGAAAACAAATTCTGCATGATTTGCCAAACAGCAGCAGAACAAGGAAAAGCGTGCGAGCATCGCTGCTTCCAAAACTGGTGTCGTAACCAGAGTTCAACTGGCATGGAAAGTGCTGCTTTTTAGAAGGATTCAAATGCAGCATAGTAATGCACGGCCTAGTATACAGTATATTAGTTGCTGATGGCGATAGCAGCGTGTACAAGAAGATGTTTTACAATGATCCATATAGAGAGCATATGGTGCATGCACGGAAAATAGAATCCACCAATCACCTGCTACGCAGTTTCAGTCGAAAAGTAAACGATGTCGTAACAAAAAGCGGCTACAATGATCAACGAGCTATGGTAAAGCACAATGCCCTCCGCCGGCGAACTGGTATAAAGAAAGCTGCAGAATACCGGTTGAAAAAGAAAACAAGACTCGTGAACAAATCAAAAACTTGAAGGAAGATATGAGAAATGTACCGAGTCACGTTTTCGGAGAGCACAAGGAGTGTCAGAAGTTAGCATGCTTCTGTACCACATACTCTGACCTCAACACAGTGGACTACGCTCCAAAGCTCCAAGAAGCAGGTATTTACCAAAATATCGATGAAGCGATGCAGCCACTTTGTGCTCAAGCTGAAAGTTTTAATAATATCATTGGAAAACTAATCGGAGGCAAAAGGATAAACTTTGGACGAAGTGGCTCGTACCAGGGTAGAGTCAACGCTGCTGTCGTCCAATACAACACAAAAAAGGCGTTTAGCAGATTGAGTATGGCAATGAATAAAGAGCCGACAACCATTGTAAGAAAGATGGAAGAACGTCGGAGCGTGCGATTGAAGAGTATAATGTACCCGCAACTAAAAAATTTACGCGCTCTCGAATACGGAAGGGAAAATGAGGCAAACGCCTTGAAACAATTGGGAGAATTAGGAATCCATATTCTACCGTGTGGCCTCTTCATCGATGCCGTTGCGCCTTACTTAGGTGCAACTCCTGACGGCCTCGTGGTCCATGATACCATCGTCGAAATAAAATGTCCCAAATCGGCGAAGAATCTATCACCTGGCGAAGCAATAGAGCAACTTCCTGCTATACGGCGTAATTTCCGGGATGATGACATGAATAAGAATCATCACTATTATTATCAAGTGCAAGGACAATAACGAATAGGCAAAATGCTTTATTCTGTTTATGGACGCCGAAAGGAATAAATGTTATAAAAATACCAAGAGATGACACATTCTGGGCAACAGAGATGGAGGAGAAGCTGAGGAAGCTCTTTGAGGACTGCATGTTGCCAGAAATCATAGATACTAGATTCAATCGACACCAGCCGATCAGAGAACCTCCGCACGTAAAAACAGGAGTAGCATGTACGAGTACACAATAATGTACATATAACGATGGATAATAACATCGCAATAGCACCGGCGAGTGCATCCAGCGCATGGGACAAGCTGTCAAATAATAAAATGCAATCTAAGGCCTATAATGCACTGGCGAGTGCATCCAGCGCATGGAAAAAGCCGGCGAATAAGGTAATGTTCCAAAATGTAAGTACGAAAGTATGCAGAAGATGCATATGGAGAGTGAAGAGGACCGTCTATGACGGGGTTGGTGGTGGGTCTCTTCGCACTCTCCTAATAACACTGTTCAACATGGGTCTGATTTTGTATCCTTCAATAGGCCTTTCTTGTAGACTTTAACGCGCTGAATACGAATCTGAAATCCGTTTTTCTCCAGAACGTACCATTTTTGAAAAAATCAATTTTGAAAAAAATCGCAAATTTTTAACTTTGAAAGTGTTTTGTGCATTTCCGGTAATAGTTATTCAGTTCCGCTTGGTGCCAAATGATTCTTTGGAGTTTCACGAATAAAATGATATAAATAGTTGTTTGATTATAAACATTTAAATATGTTTAAATAATGATCAAAGTGAAAAGGACACCGAAAACGCACCCATTTTGGCCGATATTTTTCAATTTGTTTCAAAAACTGAGGGTCTAGCAGAAAATCTGACTATGCCACGCGATAGAACAGACATTTCTGCTAAGGAAAGCATCAACGGAAGTTACAAAATTATTCTTAATTTCAATATCAAAGCGAAACAGTTTGGCAAAACACGAGGCGGCGGCAGTGGTGCTCTATGACAGCGGCTCCCCGCTTATCGCTCGGCGTACCGGAATCACTAGACGCGCAGTACTTCTGCTGAGTGTCACTGTTGCCGCCGCGTGTTTTGCCAAACTATTTCGCTTCGGTATTAAAAACGAAAATGATTTTTCAACTTCCGTTGATGCTTTCCTTGGCAGAAATGTCTGTTCTATCGCGTGGCACAGTCAGATTTTCTCCTAGACCCTCAGTTTTTGAAATAAATTGAAAAATATCGGCCAAAATGGGTGCGTTTTCGGTGTCCTTTTCACTTTGATCATTATTTAAACATATTTAAATGTTTATAATCAAACAACTATTTATATCATTTTATTCGTGAAACTCCAAAGAATCATTTGGAACCAAGCGGGACTGAATAACTATTACCGGAAAAGCACAAAACACTTTCAAAGTTGAAAATTTGCGATTTTTTTCAAAATTGATTTTTTCAAAAATGGTACGTTCTGGAGAAAAACGGATTTCAGATTCGTACTCAGCGCATTAAAGTCTATAAGAAACACCTATTGAAGGTTACAAAATCAAAAAAAAGTTGAAATTTGTCGAACAGTGTAATTGATTTTTCAAACGGATTCCAGATTCGTATTCAGCTCATTAAAATCTGTAAGAAACGCGTATTGAAGGTTACAAAATCAGACCCGTGTTGAACGTTGTAATCAGCTGTCGTCGCCGAGATATAGAAATTTATTCAAATGTGCTTGGATCCGTAGCGGCTATACGGACGATGGGCCTGGTGAATTTATCAATCCGGTTCAGTTCAGCTTGAATGACATAGATGTTATCTGTGTGATGATGTAGTTCGGTAAAGGGTTCGTGGTATAAAGAACACTTATGTTTTAACCATTTTTTTACAGAATATCATTGTTGTAATAATTTTTTTGGTTTGACCAAAAACGGGTCCAAAAAAGGACCCTTTCTGGATAAATACGCCATAGATACGCTATTATGGTAGGATAGCAAGGAAGAAGCCGTATATTTCTAAAGTAATATTTAGAAATAAGCATTTCAAATTACAATTAAAAATGTATAAATTTTCCAATAAAACAGATGCGAAATTCAAAGTTACCGACATTTGGAAAGGTATTCCGTGTTCGATGACACAAAAATTATTATTAATTTTTATAACAAAATTTTATGACGATAAGTGTACTTTTGTTTTCTTCTTGTTAAATAAGGATCAACAATTCATTATATTTAAACAGCTTTTCAAGAATGTTGATATAAGATACTTTATTTATTATGTTGATACGCACGAGCTAAAACGCATAATATAAATGAACCGTTCCGCTTTAATAGACGACACGATACTGCGCGTCGGAATAAGAAAAGAAACAAAAGGAGTCACACTCGCTCTCACATGTGTGCGTGAGCCAACCTGCTCACTTCGCAGTTCCCAGTAAAGAATTATCTGTCAAAATACAGTAAAACACGTATAAATGCACAAAAATTGCTTGGATAAACGCACGTTGACTATACCCTCCACTTGGGGGGATCCCCCTTCGCGATAGCGATGCCCGACGACGGAGCGGTGCAATATGATCCGAGCCGGAATATCAGTGTGCCTAATGCTAATTCAACCATGAAACTTTTTTATTTTTGACTTTTTCTCAATGAAACTGTACTAACGTATTCGCGAGATTTTTCTTATTAAAATGAGACCAAACGCGATATAATTTGAATTATATTTACTTATTAGAATAAGCATAAAAGGATATTGCAAAATTGTATACCCTCCAAACACGCTTCCTGACGATACACAGTCCTCCTTATCATACATTGTCGATTCAAGCTTGGCTGGAGCCGCATTTGACAGATTCCGACACCCTGCTTGGTTGAATGCCCAGCATAACTAAGTTGTTATGGCAGGGCGTCGCTTTGAATGAAGGTCGTAAATCTTCACGATTCCCTGACAATTCTCCTGCACAATGGATTAGTGCAAGAGCCCCAAAAATACATGAACCGAATGTTCAAAGTTGATGAACAAGGTTCTGGAGGTGGTTAAATAACAAACACCGTACTCTTTAATAAACAACTCTTATTCTATATTTATTAGAGTATCTTTGCTACGACAAACGACGAACAATTGATAACAATGATTCTATACTCTGTTCGTAAACAGAGCTTGATAGTTCTCTTTATTATTATCAACTACTTCTCTGACTAACTCGAACTTGTTTCACCCACTGTGTCTATACCAATTCTAATGCTTCACCTAGTGTGTCTCAAACGATTCTGATGTTTCAACTCCGGTGTCTCTACCAATTCTTCACCTTCAACTCCTGTGTCTCAAACCAATCTGATGTTTCAACTCCTGTATCTCAAACCAATCTGATGTTTCAACTCCTGTATCTCAAACCAATCTGATTTCCTCAGCACAAACTCCGCCGAAGGAAACCTAGCGAGCCCGTCGCAAGGGTGGAGTCTTAAATCTACGAGCCTAGCAAGTAATCTCATTCGTCTAATTATACTAGAGAGATGGTACTGTAAAACAACTATTGGTGGAGGCGTGTCACGATTGAGGGTGGTTATGATGTGGAAGAAAGGGAACTTTTCCAAATATGGAAACATCGTTCCACGAACTTTTTCCCAGCATCGGGGCACGATTTACGACGTCCTTGGCATTGGCGAGAGTCGAGAAACCAAGTACCCGCGAGGCCACCCGAGTCGAACCCTTAAGCCCTGGGACCCTTGGGTCCGGTAGACGTGATCACTCGAGTCTCCGTAACGAATGACACAAACAACAGTTCAATGCTGGGCATTGAACGTTTCAATGAACACCAGACGCGTACCCTCGAACCAAAAACACGACGAAACGCGAAAGGTCTGATCTGGTTTCAATACGTCCACGCCACGCACTCTGAATTCTCAACATAAGTGCTTACATTGGATCAGTATCCACATGCACAAGGTACTTACCATTAGAATAGATTTCTAGTTCTTTGCATTTGAAATAGAGTAGTTGCTTACATTTCAAGTAGATATAATGCACTGAATGTCTGCAAATATTCTCTGTTTCACGCTTCACGTAACAGGGAAGGGTGAATATTTTCAAGAAAATTACTCCACGCTTACTCCTTGAAACTTGTACTTATCTTATAACCATGCTAGCTACTATCGAAGGGTGGAAAATGAGCGGACGAACACTTTCCACGGCGCTGAAGCATGAATTAATTATACGGAAATTCTCCTATTCTCAACGAATAACGAATATAGGTATCGAACAGTTATTAAACGACTTATTACTTTTTTTGTTATTCATGAAATTCGAATAATTACACATTATTTTTAATTTAAGACCATGTAATTCGCTGTGTCAATGCGTTGGTTCACGACCACGTCCGAGCGAAGTTGAGAGCCACGCGCTCTACGGGCGCTCTCATTGGCCAGTGTTGTTCGTTAATAATCCAAAAATGAAGCATCAACCAACATTTTCGTGGACGAAAAAGTTGTTCGGAATCACCCCAGCAACCCCACATTTTCCGATACTACCACTAGTTACGGGTCACCCTGTATAGTCTGTAATAAACAATAATGTATAAATATTTATCTATTTCCATAATTTCTCGAGTAGATATTACTAGAGAAATATTTTATTTGTTTATTTACTTATTACTGCGTAGTTGACATAATATTATTTGGTTATAACATTGTCAGAGACCAAGAATGTATCTTTTGTATTTATTACATATTTTCCTTGTTTCCTGTAAAATGTTTGTGGTGTCGTATCGGTCACGATTTGCGTGACTTAGATCACGACAGGAATAACGAAGAATGGTCGTAAATCAAACTCCGGGGCCCGTATTCCGTCGCTGTCGTTAAGTGCAAGACTCGGCTTGCGCAGATTCAAGATCGAGGTTGCAAGGCTCGATCTTGCGAGACGTTTCAAAATCGAGGTTGTAAAGACATAAAACGATTTCCTCAAAAACAGTCTTGTTACTTGCGCGTCATAAAACGTGCTAGCCATCTACACGTGGAAGGTTTTTCCTTGTGACGATTGCTAGCCGCCTTTTTGGAAGGTACGGTGTTCATGGATCTGTCGAGTAAACCATCGAACAATGCTAGTTGCTTCGTTTCGCGAAGCAGCAGTGTCATTAACTGGTCCTCGATAATCCCTTGACCTTGTACGGCACGTTTTAGACCGGAACAATGTTTTGAATCAAACAATAATGGACCTGTGGTGTATTAAACAACTCTCTCGTGAATGCAAGTGAAAGTAACTACAGTAATGTCTCGATTAGTGTACCTCGCTCGGGACCGAATGTGAACACTAATCGTGTGCAGACACGATTCTCGAGCGAGTTCGGGTCGCCTTTGATGTTCTGGCAGCCGAGATACGGGGCAGCGTTCCAGGAAAAAAGCAAGTTTAAACGCCCGTGTACGTGAGACAACACTACCGCGATCAAAATTTAATATTAAAACTTGTTCAATTTTGGTCCGTTTTAAATGAAATTTTACGAAAATGTTCGTTACAATCTCCTGATTAAAATGATACCAAACACGATATGGTTTGGATAATTTTTACTTATCACGGTATTAATAATTTTATTCTCCTTTATTATTGTTTTCGATAACAACTAGATTATGTGTATATTAGTTAACAGCAATAAGGTAATTAGTAGCGAGATTGTAAATTTGGAAGTAAACTCTCCAATCGAGAGTCTCTTAATTCTCTTAATCTTAAATTACTATATTTAGTTAATGGCAAATTATTGTTGTATCGAGAATTATTCTCGTTCCTGTGACATTACATTCGGTGTTCATAAGAGTTTATAATTTTAACTGATAAGAAATTGCAAGAATTTATATCTACTTTTTAGATAAAGGAACTACGCAGAGAAGAGAGCTGGGTCATTCGTCGCATCAATAATAATAAGTAAATATATGTATAGTTCCAAAATCATATATTCTAGTTGTTATCGAAAACAATAGTAAAGGAGAATGAAATTATTAATACCCTGATAAGTAAAAATTGTACAAACCATATCGTGTTTGGTGTCATTTTAATTGTAACGAACATTTTCGTAAAATTTCATTTAAAACGGGCCACAATTGAACAAGTTTTAATTTTTAATCTCGCTTGCATCAGTGTTGGCTCTCACCGATATTCGATCTGGGTTCAGATTACATGCTCGGCGCTTCACGCTTCGCTGGTTCCAGGGGGGACCACCCCAAGTAGTGGGGATAGAAATGAACACTAATCGTAGACACAATTTTGAACACTAATCGAGACATTACTGTATGTACCACCGAATTGTTCTGAAAATAAAATATTATTCAAAAGTGGCGCACTCTGCATACGTCACCATAAAATATACAAATATTTTGCAACCTCATAATTGAAAATCTATTGAAAAAAGATACTTCTTTCATGCGGCACGTTTTTCACGCATAAATAATGAAAATTTATATGTTTGTGATTTGTTACGTATGAATCGTATAATAACATAGATCATGCAGAACAATTCATCTTTTGGTATATCCATTGTAAATGACATATTCCTTTATAAGTAAGTAACTAAATGTTAAATTATTTTCTGCATAAGGCAGGTCAAAAAGAATTTTGAAAACTGTTTGGCGGTTATAATATACAGAAAATTCTTCAGAAAGACCCAGAGCAATCTTCGAAAAACCTGAGCAGGTATGGAAAAAATTGAACACAAATTGCAAATGAATATTATTGATGCGCATGGTTGCACAATCAGACTCAGATAAATTGTCTGAAAGTCTGAGAAATCATGAAAAAACTTGAACAAGACTGCTTACTAAAAGAAGATTAGTGAAAACGATCGTGTACATACAATATGATACGAAGTAATCGCTTGAAAACCGTTGACTTCTGAGAGTAAGAACTTTGAATATCGACCATATTAAAACAAAAATGCGATTTCGTTTGATATGCTCACCTGCACTTCTTTGACAGAATACATCACACTAATAATAATTATACACTATACTATAAGATAGACGTATACATAGTATGTATTGCATGCAGTATGCACATGTAGGAAGTGCAAGTCAGTCTGTCCCATGGCTCATGTAGTGCCTATAGAAACTCTGTTTCTCTTTAACTTGTTCACACTTCGGGTAGGTACAACGGACTGAATATCCACAGGCATTACTTCTTCCGCGCATCACGCAAGAGGAAAGGTTCAACGTTTTCAAAACAATTACTTCACAGCAACCCTACCTTGCGCCTTGTAATTTTCTTATAGACATACTCACATATGCGAACAGTGGAAGAAAATTATACGAACCATTTTCCACCGTGCTGAAGAATGAATTAGTAATGCTGAAATTGTAGATCGCGTCATTCTTATTGCTTTAAAGCCAGAAACTTTTTATTCCGACTTGCAAAAAATCCGTGAAAATAAAACAGAGGTAAAATTCGTTGCAAAGACCGAGAAGCGTGGAGTTACTAGCACGTTGGGATTACTAACACCTGAACTATTGGCCGCGATGGCTGAACTGGAGACTTACTACAATTTCCATAAGTCTCTCTTATCGGTGTTGGGTCTCTGGCCCCATAATCGTTCAAAGTTTTTATTAATCAGGAAGACTATATTCAGTCTCATACCAGTGTCTTTTATAGTTCCTCAGGTATGGTAATAGTTACGTCAGTAAATGGAAACGATATAGTGCAGTCAAAGCAAACACCTTAAAATCCTTTTTTTCACGGAAATTACTTTTAGTGCCTAGTTCTGACAGTCTCCGACATAACGCCAAACCTCGTGTTAAAGATGCTATCGCCTATTACAATGTGTGTTGGCACGCTCGTGAAATATACTGTGTTTTGGTATCAGTCTGACGTAGTAAGTCTCACGAACTGCAGTTAAATTGGTATCCCAATAAGTATAATTTAAGCTCCATTGCTAATACAGATAGAGGGGTTTCTGGACCAAGTCGAGTACGATTGGAAGATGAAGCGAGAAGAAGGGCTTAAGATATTAAAGCAGCACGCATCTTTAGGGAAATATTATGGGAAATTATTCGCTGGTAAGGAAGCACAGTGGATCAAGTGTTGATGTTAATATTAACAAATATCAAACTATTACTTGTGTTACAGTTTTCATTTATTCATCAGCATTTGGTTTAATACTACTAGATGTATCGAACTTCATTGTGCGCGTCATTACACAGAAAAACGACACGTTTAATTTCCCAATAGCGTTGGAATATCTCGTCGACGAAAGGAAATATTATCTCCCCATTGTCGTTCATAGATCTGTGTCCGCTCTCGTCATTGCAACTACTATTGTTGCAACCGAATCGATATTTATCATGCTACTTCAACACAGCGGCAGCTTGTTTATTGTTGCAAGGTAAAATAACAATTGCTATTCTTTTGTAATTCAACGTTACTGTGTACTGCATGGCCAATACCTTCGTTTTTCAGCACATGCATTACCATTCAAAAGTTTGGGTATGCCTATGAAATTTTAAGACCTAATATTGTACAACATTTATTATAGGTACACATACTTACATTTACTTTACTGCCGCTCAAAAGTTTTTGCATACCTACCATATTCTGGGGCCCAACATTTTGGACTATTCATTGTACACTTACATTTTACACAATAGCGTAATGCTTATGTATCCTATCCTTTTACACCCGATATTTAAAATATCGAACTCTGCCAAAGAAAAGCAGAAAAGAGTCTCGACGAAGAAGAGGTTTAATAAAACATCACTATCTTCTAGAAGATATTCCAATTATTATAAGATATTTCTATATTGTTCTTTGATGCATGTACAAAACAATAAATATAAAGTGTTAACATTGCTTCGACAGTAAAACTTAAAGAATTCTTCTTTCATTTATAGTGACACCCGACAGGTGTCACTATAAAGGATGTTATGCCCCTGCGTCGAACCAGGACCAGAGCGTCGCGCGTGAATATCGGCAGTTCGCTACCGAATGCCAGAGAGCAACGTAATGTCCTTTAGGTCAATCTTATGTACCGTTAAATATACATATATCTTTGTTATTCTTTATATTCTGACCCTATTATTTAAAGGCCCCTACCGTAGTAGTGTAGCCTTTATTTAGTTATACTACTACACGTTAGTACGTGTATACAAACTTTTAAACGGTAGTGTAGTTTTTGCCTATAGTAAGACCCGCCTATATGCACAAAAAATTGCTTGGATATAGGCATGTGACTATCCTCTCCACTTGGTGGGTCCCGCTTCGCGATAGCGACGCTCGACGAAGGAGCGGTGTAAAATGATCCGAGCCGAAATATCGGTGTGACTAATGCTAATTCAACCATGAAACTTTTTTATTTTTGACTTTTTCTTAATGAAAGTTTACTAACGTATTTGCGACATTTTTTTTATTACAATGAGACCAAACGCGATATAATTTGAATTATATTTTCTTATTAGAATAAGAATAAAAGGATAATGCAAAATAGTAACGTCTTCCACCCAGATAGCATACCCTCCAAACACTCTTTCCGACGATACGCAGTCGTTATCATACATTGTCGATTCAAGCACGGCTGGAATCACATGTAACAGATTTGACACCCCGCTTCGTTTAATGCGACAGAAGAGGTGCATATACATAATAGAGAAGGGTGTCGCATTTATGTTTACATGCGGCTCGAGCCGAGCGTGAATCGACACCTCGGTCACAATCTAAGGTCACGCTCTATTATTATTTATTGTAATGTATTATTATATGTATTCCAATGTATTACAGTATTTATTGTAATGCACGTTACTATTTTGCATTAACCTTTTATTCTTATTCTAATAAATAAATATAATTTAAATTGTATCGTGTTTATTTCAATGTATTATTATATTTATTATAATGTACTTTATTATTTTACATTATCCTGTTATTATTAGTTTAAAAAGAGCAACGCGTTTTTGTACTTTGTGGTACGTATTTAGTCAGTATCCACAAGTAAATATAATTAGATCTACATCGCGGTTGGTCTTATTTTAATCAGAAAAATCTCGAAAATACATTGGTAAAAGTTACATTTAGAAAAATTAATAAACAAAAAAGTTTTATTCTTGCATTAGTATTGGCTTACCGATACATTTCGGCGCCTCGCATTGATTCTTTAGACCTCTCTCTCTCCTCCACTGTCTGTCCCTTTCTCCGTTCACGCTCGGCTCGAGCTGCTTCTGAGAATAAATTCGACACCCTGCTTGGTTATATGCACGGCTTGGGTCCCAATCTTTGTGCATATATACGGGGTTTACTGTATAGTCCTGTGTTCGACATGAAAGTATGAAATATTGTTATTTAGTGTTATCTACCATTTGCAGTGAACATATTGTAAAGGCAGTTAACCAGGATTCTGCTTACTTAAACAGCAACAAAAAACATTTAATTAATGGCAGTAAAGCTACCTTAATGACCGCCATAATCCTACACAGACGAGCAATGATGTTAGTATCTTCAAAGCCTTCTCAGAATTCTCAAAATACCTCACATATGTATATTTATAAAATTTGTTATTAGTGCCTACCAAGTAGCAATAAATGTTCGACACTCTTGCAGGTTTTCGAATGAATTGATGGATAGAAATAGAGGATCATATAGTGTTCTTATTATACTTGGAATCCTATTCCTAAGCGGCAACCTGTATGGTGTAAATAATATGTTTCTATTATTATCCTTCAATTAGCAATTTTTGCCTCCATGTTGCTTACTGTTGCTTTCCAGTTGTCGCAATCGATAGTTGACGGTGGAAACCTGGAAAACACTTTAACTTGTCTGTTGTTCATCTCTTCTGAGATAGCATACTTGTTTTATTTCAATTACATGGTGCAACAAATGACAGACTGCGCTGCCAATCTTGTTCCGTCAGTGTAAGCATGTGAAATTAAAGAGACATTGGGCGATTAAACTGAGGATGTATATCTTTACTAATACTTATAGGTATAATTCTAATTGGTACGAAGCCTCCCTAACAGTTCAGAAATCGGTACTGCTCATCATGTTAGAAGGCACTAAAGAATATGGCTTCACCTTTTTTGGCTTGTATGGCGCATCAATCGAAGGCTTCTCGGTGGTACAATATTTTAAAATTATGATTACAGTGTTAAATACATACGTTTCTATTAATGCATTTATCAGTGTCGCAATTCTGTTTCAGCTATTGCAGAAGTCAGTTTCCGGTCTAATGATTATGACTTCTATGCAATAACCCTGGAATCGCACGAAAAAATGTAGAAAAAGTAGTGTAATTATTAATTTTGTATTAGCAATTATTAGGTGTACAAATTAATTCTCAGCCTTTATTCACCAATTTTAACATTTATTTATAAAAAAAAAACTACTACAAATCTAATCTTAGAAGTAATCTCCTTCGCTGTCTACATATTTTTACCATCTCTCAGGTAATTGTCGAATTCCAGATTGGCAAAATGATGGTGCTTTGATGCGGTGAATTCATCGAGACCTGTTCAACTGACTGGAAATGAGAATCAGCCAGATGGTTTTGTAAAAATCGGAATAGGTAATGATCCGAAATTGCTAAGTATCGAGAACACGGCGCACGAAGAAGAATTTCCAAGGCTAAATCTGAGATGGTTTGCAGGGTCTTTTTGGATGTGTGGGACCGGGCGTTATTCTGCAGCAGTATCATCGCGCTTCTCCCAGTGCTAGAAAACTGTCTTTTCTCTTCAAGTGGGTCACTCACAGGGATCAACCTTTATTGAAAAAACTCCGAAGTGACGGTCTCGCGGTTGAAACGCAATAGGAAGACAGTGCCTCGTATTATACCTCGTTTTAAAGCTAAAAGATGATTCTGTAAAATGAATATATGACGGGGAAAAAATTTCAATTTGTATAGGTTCTATAGTCGATGAAAGGTAGAGGCCGAGAATTAATTTGTACACCTTATATACAGGGTGGCCCGTAACTAGTGGACGCATCGGGAAATGGGGGATTGCCGGGGCGATTCTGAACAACTTTTTCGTTTACCAAAATGTTGGTTGAAGCTTCCGTTTTTTAATTATTAACGAAAAACACAGGCCATTCAGAGTGCGTGGCTCTCATTCGTATTCATTCGTCACTGAGTGACCGATTTGGTTACACGTAGGAACAATAAATCCTGCCGAATAATCCTTTTTTTTTGGTTCGAGGAGGGCAAAATGCATCTACGCATACCCAGGGCTACACTGGGTTATCTGGGACTCTGCTGCCTAAGGTGTTGTGCGGCAACTACCCACTAAAAACCCCACCTCTGTCACACCATCGCGTAGGATACGCACCCTCACCCTCCTGAACGGAGTATCCTCATTGCTGCAGCGGCTCCTTGTCGTGTTGGGAATGATCAGCCTGCACCAGGTCGCCGACATCAGACGGGGCCTGCTGGTCCTCAGGGGTTCGTCAGTAGTCTGGTGAAAGGGCGGCGGCTGCTCCTCCTTGGAGGGTATGAGGGGTCACCGGCTTTTTCTTTTTCTCTTTCCTGGTTCGCCCTGTCCTTCATCACCTTAGCCGCGAACGCCTGGAATGCTTTCCAGGCTTCCAGCGACGAGGTGATCCGCGAGACGAGGTTCGTAGTCGCCAGCCTTTCTCCATAGGGGGTTTCCAGGTGGAGTCTCTCCTCCGCCCAGCGATCACAGTGGAAGATGACGTGGTCTGCGTTATCAACTGGGTGTCCGTTATCAACTGAAATTTACACAAATTCCTTAAAGGATTCATAAATGGCTAATAAGCAACGATGTTTTCGAGAATGGTTAAGAAAGAAACGCGTCCCATCAAATCTGCTAACTTTCAACGAAAAATGCGGCTCCCTGAGTTCATAAATAAGAAAACAAAAATTGATACATTGTTCCTCACATATTCAACTATCTCAGACAACAAAAATTTTTGTCTTTCGCAAAACTTTGTAAATTGACTTTTGTCCGGTTTTTCGGGCCAAATACCCCACTGTGGCACGGTTCCCTCGATACCCACGCTGTACCAATGCGTTCAAAAATTGGGCTATACATATTTACTGGCTTAATTAACGATAATAAGTTTCGACCGTAGAAAAGGATAGCTAGTGAAAAGAAACAAGAAGCTGCTCGGTCCTTTTTGTTCACTTGCCGTCTTCTTCTACGTTCGACGCTGTCGGCAAATTTAAAACAATGTAGGGAGTATCCAATATAGGCGAACGTTCAGTCCCGAGGTTTTCGCTTATATTGAGACTTTACTGTAGTCTCAATTCTCCGAACGTCACTGTATCGTATCCGCACTTAAAAACATAGCGGGTGGGGTTATCAGGTGAGTCGCTATCATTCGAACTGCCTTGTCCCCCGGACTGTTCGGATAAACGAGGCCCTACTGTATATAGCACTTATGATTATATGAAAGCTGAGCTTTTTACTGAATAAGTTTTGAGTAATCGTAACAAACCCTTAGGAATTTTGTTACTAATGTACAAAAAATTACCCTTCAACTGTTACAGGTGAAGTGTATAAAAGTTTAGTGGAGTGGGTCCATAATGAGTTTGAGCTTGTTAAGTTACAAGAAAATATTTTCATAATTTTCTAAAATCAAATGATCATGTTCAGTCTGCGTAAAATCATGATAGAAGGTTGCTGTCTGAAGTGCAAATTGTAACTTCATTGGATTATAGTTTTCAAATTATAAATACAATAATCGGTCCATGTATTCTGCATTATTTGTAATCTCGGATACTGTTCCGAAAAGCATCAATGGCCGATCGACAAGAAATTTGGAGGGATGATGGAGAGGGGTGAAAACCGTCGTTCGTACGAAAAAGTAAAATCATAGAATGTAAAGGATCTATTTCGCCGCGCACTCGTGATGTACCGTGTGTAAGGACCGAGCAGGTAAAACAAAGGCCGTAAATCTTCATTCCGACTAAGGTCGCATCGCATGGTGGTAGGTTTTCCTATTCTTATTACGGGATAGGAATATTTGTTGATGTAAGGGAATGAATATCAGTGATGAAAACGATATTCTGTTAACGGTTGGAATATATTTAAGAAAACGACACTTAAACTATGATAGGGATTGAATAGTTGATGCGAGTGAGTGTTCGTGATTGGTGCTGGCAAAGTACAGTAATGTCTCGATTAGTGTACCTCGCTCGGGACCGAATGTGAACACTAATCGTGTGCAGACACGATTCTCGAGCGAGTTCGGGTCGCCTTTGATGTTGTGGCAGCCGAGATACGGGGCAGCGTTCCAGGAAAAAAGCAAGTTTAAACGCCCGTGTACGTGAGACAACACTACCGCGATCAAAATGTAATATTAAAACTTGTTCAATTTTGGTCCGTTTTAAATGAAATTTTACGAAAATGTTCGTTACAATCTCCTGATTAAAATGATACCAAACACGATATGATTTGGACAATTTTTACTTATCACGGTGTTACGTAGGAAGTATTATTTCTTCGCGTTTCTATTATGCCCTTATTTGGGAAGCGGGAGTGCATGCAGTCGAGTCTGCCCCTTCCGCGACGTCGCGATGACGTGACCCTTTTGGGGGGATCTTTTCGAACTCCCTTGGAAGATTCCGTGCCCCCACCATCTTTTTGGTCCGACTATCGAGTATAAAAAGGGCATGAATTCTGCTCTCGTCGGCTCAGTATTAATCTAGCTTCGTGCACGTTCCGTAATCGACTGCATTGATATCTAAGCTCAGCGAGATCGGGTTTTAGTCCCCTTCAAGCAATTTTACACGTTAGTTTTTTCAAATCGATATATCTTAGGATATATCGTTAGGCCTCTTTATTGGCAAATTTACGTTCTAGTCCGTACAGACTGAGAAAGGTGGATTTTGTAGTTTTTCGCGTTTAGACTCTATTCAAACCAAAGATTATTGCAATATACATTATTTTACAATTGAACGCATTTGATTTATTCAGTCTCCTCTACCGATCATTGGCAGTATCATTCCACTATAGATACATCTTAACCGCTCAAGGTGTATCGACATAGTAAAAATTACGAGCCCACATACTAACAATCCTGTGACACCCGTTGATGCAATAGGCACCGGCTAGTTCACGATGACCATCCTGTGACACCCGGTGATGCAATAGGCACAATAGGCTAGTTGACGATAACCATCCTGTGGCTCCCGGCGATGAAATAGGCGCCGGCAAGTCCACGATTACCTCTACCTTCCTGTGACACCCGGTGATGAAATAGGCACCGGCTCATTCACGCATTTCCTATCTAACGCGACTCCCGGTGACGAAATAAGCACCGGTTAGTTCGTAACTAACAAATTCTTAAATAACCGATCCTCGGCTCCGCAGCCGTGCCCTCTTTGCCCTCGGCTCGTAACAACGGTATTAATAATTTTATTCTCCTTTATTATTGTTTTCGATAACAACTAGATTATGTGTATATTAGTTAACAGCAATAAAGTAATTAGTAGTGAGATTGTAAATTTGGAAGTAAACTCTCCAATCGAGAGTCTCTTAATTCTCTTAATCTTAAATTGCTATATTTAGTTAATGGAAAAATATTGTTGTATCGAGAATTATTCTCGTTCCTGTGACATTACATTCGGTGTTCATAAGAGTTTATAATTTTAACTGATAAGAAATTGTAAGAATTTGTATCTACTTTTTAGATAAAGGAACTACGCAGACAAGAGAGCTGGGTCATTCGTCGCATCAATAATAATAAGTAAATATATGTATAGTTCCAAAATCATATATTCTAGTTATTATCGAAAACAATAGTAAAGGAGAATGAAATTATTAATATCCTGATAAGTAAAAATTGTACAAACCATATCGTGTTTGGTGTCATTTTTATCAGGAAATTGTAACGAACATTTTCGTAAAATTTAATTTAAAACGGACCAAAATTGAACAAGTTTTAATATTAAATTTTGATCGCGGTAGTGTTGTCTCACGTACACGAGTATTTAAACTTGCCTTTTTCCTGGAACGCTGCCCCGTATCTCGGCTGCCACAACATCAAAGGGGGCCCGAACTCACTCGAGAATCGTGTCTGCACACGATTAGTGTTCACATTCGGTCCCGAGCGAGGTACACTAATCGAGACATTACTGTATCGGGAAGAACAACTGAGTTTCACCTCTCGTGAGGGGGAATAGGATATTGGGATAGGGATAGGAGTAGGAGTTTTAAAAGTAATTTAAACCGTTGTCCCGTGAAGCATGCAGTTGTCGATCCTTGCCTGTAAACTCGTGTGAAAAATATAAACAGCGGCGATGGGCCAACGATCGTCGAATAAACGGGTGAGAGAGAGAGAGAGAGAGAACATCGAGGTTCAATAACCGCGGGTGTCAATGAATAAATGTGAATAAATGAATATTGACTTAATTAAGAATAACGTGGAATTATTGGTTATTCATGAATAAAGAATTAATTAATTATTCTTTTAATTAATCGCCTACAGTCGTAGTCGGGAAAGAACGCATTGGCATGGCGTGTTACATCGTCTTTAAGGATAATGTGGAATTTTTGCTTATTCAATAATGAGAAATAAACTAATAAGTCGTTTAATAACTGCGTTCGATACGAAAGTGATTCATTACTTATGAAAAACTTACCCATTCGTCCACCTATTAACCTGCTTAACGTTGTGCGAATCCTGACCTAGGCAACGCTCAGCAGCTGATGTTACGGTCGCCATGTCAATGCATTCTTTCACGACTGGGACCGTAGGCGATTAATTAAAAGAATAAATAATTGATTTCTTATTCATGAATAACGAATAATTCCACATTATTCTTAATTAAGACAATGTAATATTTGCCGCACGCTTCCCTCGGTGCCCTCGATGCCCTCATCCCGACCGACCGCAGCTGACCGGTTCGCGCCTGAGCGCGTGTCAGCCGATGCCCAGCGGGCGCTCTCATTGGCCAGTGTTCTTCGTTAATAACTCAAAAACGAAACTACACACAACATTTTGGTCAAGGAAAAAGTTGTTCAGAATCACCCCAGCTACACCCAATTTCCCGATGTTCCCTGTGTTTTGGGCCACCCTGTACACTTATACATACAGTATGTATGTATATGCAGAAAGTGCAAGTCATTTTCTTTCATGGCTCATGAAGTACCCATAGAGACACCTTTTTCCTTTAACTGGTGCACACCTCGAGTAGGTACAACGGACTGAATATGTGCATGCATTACTTCTTCGACGCATCACGCAAGAGGAAAGGTTCAACGTTTTCAAACCAATTACTTCACAGCAACCCTACCTTGTGCCTTGTAATTTTCTTATAGCCATACTCACATATGCGAACAGTGGAAGAAAATTATACGAACCCTTTTCCACCGTGCTGAAGAATGAATCAATAATGCTGAAATTATAGATCGCGTCATTCATATTGCTTTAAAGCCAGAAACTTTTTACACCGACTTTCGAAAAGTGCGTGAAAATAAGATAGGGATAAAAATCGTTGGAACGTGTGGCAAAGAGAATGTTGGAGTTCATAGCACCTGCACTGTTGGCCGCGATGACTGAACTGGAGACTTATTACAATTTCCAGAAGTTTCTCTTATCGGTGCTAGGTCTCTGGCCACATAATCGTTCTAAGTTTTTATCTATCAAGAAGACTATGGTCAGTCTCATACCAGTGTCTCTTATAGTTCCTCAGGTATGGTATAGTTCCGTCAATAAATAGAAATTTAAAATCCTTTTTTCACGGAGATTACTTTCAGTGCCTAGTTTTGACAGCCTCGGACATAACGCCAAACCTCGTGCTAAAGGTCCTATCGCCTATTACGATGTGTCTTGGTGCGGTCGTGAAATATACTGTGTTTTGGTATCAGTCAGACGTAGTGAGTCTCGCGAAATGCAGTGAAATTGGTATCCCAATATGCATAATTTAAAATCCATTGCTAATACAGATAGAGGGGTTTCTGGACGAAGTCGAGTATGATTGGAAGTTGAACCGAGACGAAGGGCTGCAGATTTTAAAGCAGCACGCTTCTTTAGGGAAATATTATGGGACATTATTCGCTTGTAAGGAAGCACCGTGGATCAAGTGTTGATTACCACTAATATAAACATTTCACTTTTGTTTTAGCTTTCATTTATTCATCAGCAGTTGGATTAGTAATGCTAGATGTATCGAACTACATTGTACGCGAAATTACACACAAAAACGATACGTTTAATTTCCCAGTAGCGTTGGAATATCTCGTCGACGAAAAGAAATATTATCTTCCCATTGTCGTTCATAGATGTGTTTCCGTCCTCGTTGTTGCAACTACTTTTGTTGCAACCGAATCACTATTTATCATGCTACTTCAACACAGCGGCAGCTTGTTCATTGTTACAAGGTAAAAGAACAATTGCTATTCTTTCGTAATTCAACGTTACTGTGTATTGCATGGTCACTGTCTTCGTTTTTCAATGTATGCTCTACCGCTCAAAAGTTTGGGTACATCTACGAAATTTTATAATCTAATACATAACACCATTTATTATATACTTACTTTTTACATTCTACTTTAATGCTTGCATCTCCTTTCGATTTCGATATTGAAAACAGAAGTGCTGTTGTCACTTGAACAAAGAATAATTCTGTAGCAGGGAAATAAGGAACCTTTTGCATGACAAAAATTGCCCACTAATGCAGATAAAAGAATTCGATCGCTTGCAAGGAAGAACAGTAGGAAGTCGCGTCAAAAAAGACGTTTTATAGTATGGTATTATATCTATATATCGGGCAGCATATTTCATCACTGATTCGACCCTATTCGAAGCTATTCAAATTATTGAAAACTTAAGCAAAACTTAAAGAATATTTCTTTCATTTGCACGGGTACCCAAACTATTAAGCAATACTGTAGCCTTTGACTACAGTTCTAGGTTTGACATGAGACTATGAAATATTGTTACGTAGTGTTATCTATCATTTGCAGTCAACGCATTGTAAAAGCAGTTAACCAAGATACTGCTAACTTGAACGGCGACAAACAATCTTCAATTAATGACGGTAAAGCAACCTTAATAACCGCCATAGTCCTACACAGACGGGCAATAAAGTTAGTATCTTCAATGGTTTCCCAGAATTTTCAATACAATCACACGTTCCTATATCTACAAAATCTATTGTTAGTGCCTACCAGTTAGCAACAATCGTTCGACATTCTTGCAGGTTTGCGAGTACATTGCTGGATAAAAATAGGGGACCGTACAGTGTTCTTATTATACTCGGTGTCCTATCCTTAAGCTCCAACCTGTATCGTGTAAATAATCTGCCCTATTATTAACGTTGAATGCACAATTTTTGCCCGTATGATGCTTAATGTTGCTTTTCAGTTATCGCAATCGGTATTTGACGTTGCAGACCTGGAAGATACTTTAACTTCCCTACTGTTCGTAAGTTCTGAGATGGCATATATGTTTTATGTGAATTACATGGTGCAACAAATGATAGACTGCGCCGCCAATCTTGTTCCGTCAGTGTAAGCACGTGAAATGATAGAGACATGCGACGATAAAATTGAGGATGGATATCTTTACTAATACTTACAGGTATAATTCTAATTGGTACGAAACCTCGGCAACAGTCCAGAAATCGGTACTCCTCATCATGTTAAAAGGCACAAGAGAATATGCTTTCACATTCTTTGGCTTGTATTCTGGATCAATCGAAGGCTTCTCGGTGGTACAATATTTTTAAATTACTATTACAATAACGTGAAATACATACGTTTCTTTTAATGTATTTATCAGTGTCGCAATTCTGTTTCAGCTATTGCAAAAGTCAGTTTCCTGTTTAATGATTATGATTTCTATGCAATAACGCTGGAATCGCACGTAAAAACTATAAAAAAAGTAGTGAAATTAGTAATTTTATATTATTAATTATTAATATACAACATATAAAATTCATAGTCAGCATCGGTTATCCAAACTACAGTCGACGTAGTTTGCTCAACGTGCGTTTTTTTACGCTGCCGTTCAGAAGACTGTAGTCGAACACGCATGTGAATTTTCTCTACGCTGATACGTAATTTAACAAAATTAATAAGTTTACAGTTGAATGATATGTGTTGCGTGTAATTTATTCTCGAGCATTTGTAAATATCTTATACCTATATTTAATTCTGAAATACAAAATACTCAATTCTAAATGACGTTAAAGATTATTGTTGAGATTTCCAACGCGAATTCAGAGGGTTCCGTTAGGTCGGCTTTATAACACGGTCAAAATTAATGCTATTTTTGAGGAACAGATCTGAACGCTTCAATCGTCTGGGTGCCGGCACTCAGATGACACCGGATTAGAATGGAATAACACATTTCCAATACCCCTACAATTTTAGTTGGCACATCACTTTCTCTTCAACGATTCTGTCACAAACCTCGATATTTTCGATCAGTCATACGACGGCTTTATTGTCAGTTCTCGCGCCAATCCTTTGGAAATTTTGTGGTCCACCCTCGCACAGGGCTGGGCCTGTCTCCCTTCTAGGGACACAACGCGCTACTGGTGTAATGAAAGGGATGTGGCGAGGTTTCACGAGGTACACGTTCGATTACTGTCCTAGACCGGATGTCAAATTACGCTCATAACAGTTATATTTAAAAAATGAACTTTTGTTTCTAGTGGAAAGAGCGGGTAGAATTATTTTGTTGCTAAGCCATACATTCTACCCGACTTCTTTGAGTGGTGAAGTTACAGAAGCTACTCACGGCTTGAATCCTCGAGCCACCGTTCATTTTTATGCAAGTTCTGTCTCTCTCTCCCTCTCTCTCCCTCTCGCTCGATCAGCAACATTCCGCCTGCCAATTCTTCGAGTGGCGTCGACGAATTCGTTAATTGCCAGTGGCAGCCGGGGATGGGAAGACGCATATTTTTGTGATCGGTCGCAGTAACGTCGCGTGCGGCGTTCTATCCTTCAAGACTCGAATGCGCCCGTTGAGGCCCGTGTGTACGGCCTGCACGGATCCGATAGGCCATTTAGACGGCGGCGTGGCCTCAGTTTTAATGAGGCATGGTTCTACGCGGTACGCGTTTTCCTGATCAGTCGTCGACTTTCTCCTTCCCTGCAGTGCCTGGAGGTATTCGGAGGACCACCGTTGCCAATAGTGACCCCGCATCCTTTGCAGCATCTGATATCGGCTTAAGCGAGCCATCCTTTCTTTCTGTAAGGAAGGTTCGGGTAGTGCAACTAAAGAAGAGTCTATAAGAAAATGCGCCGGAGTCAGAAAGTTGAAGTCATCGGCCCGCTGCTTGATGGTGTCAGTGGTCTGGAATTTAAACAAGCTTGTAACGTTGGTTGTTAATTGTTACGTGAAAGGGTCGGGCTGACCACAAATTAGATCCACTTGACTAGTAACGACAATGATATATTTCACTTTAACACAATGGTTCGTACTTATAAAATGGTCTCGCGTAATGGTGAACCCAAACGTAGGGAGCAAGAGTGCCGTGTGGTCCGGATATGTGCACACAAGGGAGCAATGCCGGAGCGTGACTAGTTCCTTGTCCGTAGATGTCCACACAAGGGAGCGTCTTAGGAGCAGTGAACCCACTTGTCCATAAAAACTATCGGCCGGGCCTCTTTTTATTCTTTGCGGGAGGTCTTGGGCTAGTGCGAGTGGTGGAGGGGGTGAGTCAGGGCGCAAGCGCACAAGGGTTTGTCAGGAAGCGGGGGTGCAGCTCCAGCAGGGTGACGGGAGCGCTAGTCTAGCGGCCGCCGGGTGCACTACCTTGCTTACGCAGGGCGCTACAAGCTTCGATTTGATCCAGCAGGGTGGACATCTCCTCGAAGGTCACAGGGGTGAATGTTATTGTAAAATATTTATTGTTGCGAATGCAATTATTCGATCAGAAATAGAGGAAAATATTTATTATTAAAGATTTTATGCTGCATACTGGGTGTCCCGTAACTCAGAGAACATCGGTAAATGGGGGGTAGCTGAGGTGATTCTGAATAATTTTCACATTGGCAACAATGTTGTTTGCAGCTTCGTTTGTTAGTTAATAACGAAAAACACTGGCCAATGAGAGCACTCGCCGGGCTTGAGCTCAGTGCGTATAGTGCGTCCAGAGCTAAATGAAAAAAGTGGTGTGGGGATTTCTCACCCCACTAAACGAACTACAAAGCTCGACCGCTCGTCAAACCGAGCAGGGCAGTGCCATGCCAATTTGAAATGGGTGCACATATACAGTATACGATATACTGTTGATCAATGTGTAAATGGTTTGAGACAGCGTCAGTAGAACGGACCCCAATATCTCGAAGTTCGCGGCTCGCTTTTGTCGGTGTCGCTAGGTTGTAAAGGAAAAAACAAGGATAGAAGGATAGCCGAGGCAGCCGAGAAATTTAAATGCCACCGTGTCGGTGTGATTCCACAAATGCAAAACGATGCTATAATAAAAAGGACAGCTTAACTTTTTTATTTTTACTTTTTTCGACTTCCAATTTTTTTAAACATGTTATTGAAATTCTTCCGATTAAAATGAGACCAAACATGATATATTTCAGACCACATTGTATCTTTATCTTTATTGTAAGGTATTTATTACATATAATTAAAAAACAAAGTTTATTAATGTTCAATTTATTATGTTTCAAAACCATTAATAAATATTCAGGAATAATACATATATCTGTACAAATATGTACAGAATATATATAAATTAACAAGATATAATTATATCGGAGAGACCGAAGGTGGTTGTTATACTTTGTAATTAAGTATTTTTGTTTTAATCGTCAGATATTTAAATAAATTTCCTCATGATCACCTACAAAATAGATATCTCTAATTTTAAAAAAGATACTGATGTTACAATTTTTTTATTAATTAGAATAGTGTACTAGGTGACAAGTATCCTTACTTGTCATGAAGTACAAAATGTGAGTCTAAATATAACAAATAGTAACGGAAATAAAATTGTATATAGAAGTCTCTGCTATCCTGGCTTGTGGTTTTAAACGGAATGACCAGAACATTGTCTCTATATTTGGAACATTAGAGTTTGTTAAAACAAAAGATGTCGCATTGGCATGGTAGCTCTATGAGCGTTATATTTCGAAAGTGGTTTCTGTACTACAAACCAAGGATAATACTGCGCAAAGAATTAAAGTTCTTTCAAATACTTAAAATATTGAATAAAATGTATAGCTATACTAATAGTAACTGAACTATTAGTGTAAATAAAAATTAATTCATAAGTGTCTCATCTTATTGCTTAGAACGCAACATCGGCAGGGCGCTACGGCCCTGCCGATCGGCGGCATCAATCGGCCGCTCTCACTCCACTTTTTTCATTTAGCTCTGGACGCACTATACGCGTCCGTGAAAGCGTATGCGTAAGCGTTCGATCGGCAATTGTCCACGGTTTCTTGAAACTCATCGAGACGGCCGGCAATGGACGCGTATAACGGGTGCGCTTAAGAACTCGATTTGGGTAGTCGGCCGCCTTACGGAATAAAAATCCGACCCGAACCTTACTCAAATCGAACTTTTCTACCTAGTAACTATTTTAATGGATTAAGTTCGGTTTAGGTTTGGGTTAGAGTATTAATTCCGGCCGCCGTCAGGCGGCTGGCCACACATTCATCTTCTGTTTTAAAGATCTTTATTGATATTATCCGACGTTGGAAACATTTCAGCCATTATTTTGAAAAAGTTAATTATTCGATCATTAAAATCATATTGCCGACGAAATAGAAATTCAGCTAAATAGCCCACATAATGTATTTGGCGAGTTCCATACCTTGGAATATTCGCCCTTGTTTCCCGCCATACACGTTCGATATTTTGCGTATGCGCATTTGTCTCCGGATCTACAAAATTCATTTTATGGTTGACTCTTAAATGCTTAAATCCTTCCTTATTCAGGCAATCGTAAGCCTTCCAACAATCACTTATAATAGTGGTCCCAGGTTTAATCCAATTTTGGATGACTGTAAGTAATGTCGCAGATGTTCTGTCTGGAACTGGAATAATAAATATACGTTTGGTCGAACGTTCAATTCCTCCGAATATCCACTGGCCAGTTACGAGTCTTCCCTTATTAAATTTGCGTTTCCCGATCTTTGCCTCATCCACTTCAACAATTTCATTTTCACCCCCAATTGCGACAGAATGTTTTTCTACCCATAGTGTACACAATTCACGGCAAAAGCTGGCCCAATCAACCGCCGTCGCCGATGATATTTCCAGTTCGTTTTGTAAAAATTCCTACCTTGGTGGTTTCAGCATTAAATGATAGCCGATAAAGCGGCAAATGTTTTGTACGGAGTTATGTATGTTATTGAACCACGTATCATGGAGAGCACTAATTTTTGATTTGCAATATGTTTTCACTCGTTTCTTATTGCGATTTATAAAAAAAAAAGGCATAGCAATGGAACATCAAGTCTTTACGGTTAAACTTCATTCGTTCTTTACTGTTACACTTCGTACAATACATAACACCATGAATCACCTTTTGCTCAATTAAAAAGTCAATTAGTGTATCGTAATTACATATATTTACGTAATTGCATATATTTAAATATTCATATAACTTCATTCTGAATTCTTGAATAGCGTTGCGTTTAATAAGGAGATCAATGCAGAACAAAATTTGCTTTACACATTGTATAATGTTCGTCGCTGGACGCTGCGCTGTTATATATGTATAGAAACGATGAACAATTGCCGATCAAACGCTTACGCATATGCTACAACGGACCCGTACGTATAGACAGAATGCAATGTAGTAGTACCGATCTTTTTTGGGAAAAATCTCGGAAACTAAGGCCGAGCGGCGGTTATATGTATAGGAAAAAGTTACTCAAAATGTTGATTTCTACATCATATTGAAAAATCATCAAAATCGGTGAGACCCCCCCTTTTCTAAATAATTACCAAAGCTAGTTAAACTTACCCATTCGTTCACGAATTAACCTGCTTATCATTGTGCGAATCTTGACCTAGAAACGCTCAACAGCTGATATTGCGGCCGGGTTAGTATCCTTGCACGATCACTTCACTTCACGATCATTTCACTTCACGGTCGTTTTCACTTGCCACTATGAAGTGTGGGGATATGTATTGGAGGATGAATTGCTTTTGCTACGTTTAAACATTTTATAATACATATTTCGCGTTTGTACGACTCATGTTGCTCGTTCGGTTAGCAGAATGGCTTTGTCAGCTTAAACGTTTGCACTCGTTTCCACACGCACACGCACGCACACTGTCTTCAAATTTAATAAATTTAATAATAATACACTTTATTCCTTTCGGATAATGAATAAACGTATCGAACACGGTTATTACACGACTTATTAGTTTATTTCTGATTAATGAATAACGAAAAATTCCACAGTATCCTTAATTTAAGACGATGTAACATTTGCCGTACACTTCCCCCGGTACCCTCGATGCCCCCATCACGACCGACCGCAGATGTGAGGTATAGTGCGTCCAGAGCTAAATGAAAAAAGTGGAGTGAGAGCGGCCGATTGATGCCGCCGATCGGCAGGGCCGTAGCGCCCTGCCGATGTTGCGTTCTAAGCAATAAGATGAGACACTTATGAATTAATTTTTATTTACACTAATAGTTCAGTTACTACTAGTATAGCTATACATTTTATTCAATATTTTAAGTATTTGATAGAACTTTAATTCTTTGCGCAGTATTATCCTTGGTTTGTAGTACAGAAACCACTTTCGAAATATAACGCTCATAGAGCTACCATGCCAATGCGACATCTTTTGTTTTAACAAACTCTAATGTTCCAAATATAGAGACAATGTTCTGGTCATTCCGTTTAAAACCACAAGCCAGGATAGCAGAGACTTCTATATACAATTTTATTTCCGTTACTATTTGTTATATTTAGACTCACATTTTGTACTTCATGACAAGTAAGGATACTTGTCACCTAGTACACTATTCTAATTAATAAAAAAATTGTAACATCAGTATCTTTTTTAAAATTAGAGATATCTATTTTGTAGGTGATCATGAGGAAATTTATTTAAATATCTGACGATTAAAACAAAAATACTTAATTACAAAGTATAACAACCACCTTCGGTCTCTCCGATATAATTATATCTTGTTAATTTATATATATTCTGTACATATTTGTACAGATATATGTATTATTCCTGAATATTTATTAATGGTTTTGAAACATAATAAATTGAACATTAATAAACTTTGTTTTTTAATTATATGTAATAAATACCTTACAATAAAGATAAAGATACAATGTGGTCTGAAATATATCATGTTTGGTCTCATTTTAATCGGAAGAATTTCAATAACATGTTTAAAAAAATTGGAAGTCGAAAAAAGTAAAAATAAAAAAGTTAAGCTGTCCTTTTTATTATAGCATCGTTTTGCATTTGTGGAATCACACCGACACGGTGGCATTTAAATTTCTCGGCTGCCTCGGCTATCCTTCTATCCTTGTTTTTTCCTTTACAACCTAGCGACACCGACAAAAGCGAGCCGCGAACTTCGAGATATTGGGGTCCGTTCTACTGACGCTGTCTCAAACCATTTACACATTGATCAACAGTATATCGTATACTGTATATGTGCACCCATTTCAAATTGGCATGGCACTGCCCTGCTCGGTTTGACGAGCGGTCGAGCTTTGTAGTTCGTTTAGTGGGGTGAGAAATCCCCACACCACTTTTTTCATTTAGCTCTGGACGCACTATATAGACAGAATTCAATGTAGTAGTACCGATCTTTTTTGGGAAAAATCTCGGAAACTAAGGCCGAGCGGCGGTTATATGTATAGGAAAAAGTTGTTCAAAATGTTGATTTCTATAACATACTCGAAAAACATCAAAATCGGTGAGACCCCCCCTTTTCTAAATAATTACCAAAATATTTTTTTCATAAGTAATAAAACACGTTATTCCTTTCGGATAATGAATAAACGTATCGAACACGGTTATTAAATGACTTATTAGTTTATTTCTTATTCATGAATAACGTATAATTCCACATTAATGTAGGAATTTTAAGAAACAAGAGATTTATTTACAGGAAAATATATATATAGAGGAATTAATAATAATAAATGCTTCTCCTAAGAGGTATCCTGAACGACTGCCTCAACCGCGACCGTCGACGTCGATCGGCCACGGCCGTCGCTACCCTTTTGTTTTTCTCCCCACCGTACGGCATCGCATACGTCTTAATCTAAGCTTAAAACTAACATTCCTTCATTAATTAAGACAATGTAACATTTACCGCACGCGTCCCTCGGTGCCCTCGATGCCCCCATCGCGACCGACCGCAGCTGATTGTGATCCGTACGCGCCTGAGCGCGCGCCTACGGGCGCTCTCATTGGCTAGAATTTTTCGTTAATAACTCAAAAACGAAACTACAAACAATATTTTGGTCAAGGAAAAAGTTGTTCAGAATTACCCCAGCTACACCCCATATCCCGATGTTCCCTGGGTTTTGGGCCACCTTGTACACTTATACATACAGTATGTATGTATATGCAAACTGTGTAAGTCAGTTTCTTCCATGGCTCATGAAGTACCCATAGAGACACTTTTTTCCTTTAACTGGTGCACACCTCGAGTATGTACAACGGACTGAATATCTGCAGACGGTATCCCTTCCATGCCTCACATAGGAAGAAGGGTTCAACGTTTTCAAAACTTTGAACCAAACATTATTCACAGCACCCCTACCTTGCGCCTTGTAATTTTCTTATAGTCATACTCACACATGCGAAGAGTGGAAGAAAATTATACGAACCCTTTTCCGCCGTACTGGAGAATGAATTAATAATCCTGAAATTGTAGATCGCGTCATTCATATTGCTTTAAAGCCAGAAACTTTTTATACCGACATGCAAAAAATCCGTGAAAATAAAACACAGGTCAAATTCGTTGCAAAGGGTGGAAAAGAGAACGTTGGGATTACTAGCACCTGAACTATTGGCCGCGATGGCTGAACTGGAGACTTACTACAATTTCCATAAGTTTCTCTTATCAGTGCTGGGTCTCTGGCCATATAGTCGTTCAAAATTTTTATTGGTCACGAAGACTATGTTCAGTCTCATACTAGTGTCTATTATAGTTCCTCAGGTGTGATATAGTTACGTCAGTGAATAAAAACCGGTCTAGTGCAGTCGAACCACCCCGTCTTAAAATACATTTTTCACGGAGATTACTTTCAGTGCCTAGTTTTGACAGTCTCGGATATAACACCAAACCTCCTGCTAACGGTCCTTCCGCCTATTACAATGTGCCTTGGTGCGTTCGTGAAATATACTGTGTGTTGGTATCAGTCAGACGTAGTAAGTCTCACGAAATCCAGTTAAAGTGGTATCCCAATAAGCATAATTTAAGCTCCATTGCTAATACAGATAGAGGGGTTTCTGGACCAAGTCGAGTACGATTGGAAGTTGAACCGAGACGAAGGGCTGCAGATTTTAAAGCAGCACGCTTCTTTAGGGAAATATTATGGGACATTATTCGCTTGTAAGGAAGCACCGTGGATCAAGTGTTGATTACCACTAATATAAACATTTCACTTGTGTTTTAGCTTTCATTTATTCATCAGCAGTTGGATTAGTAATGCTAGATGTATCGAACTACATTGTACGCGAAATTACACACAAAAACGATACGTTTAATTTCCCAGTAGCGTTGGAATATCTCGTCGACGAAAAAAAATATTATCTTCCCATTGTTATTCATAGATGTGTGTCCATTCTCGTCATTACAACTACTTTTGTTGCAACCGAATCGATATTTATAATGCTACTTCAACACAGCGGCAGCTTGTTCATTGTTACAAGGTAAAAGAACAATTGCTACTCTTTCGTAATTCAACGTTACTGTGTATTGCATGGGCACTGTCTTCGTTTTTCAATGTATGCTCTACCGCTCAAAAGTTTGGGTACATCTACGAAATTTTATAATCTAATACTTAACACCATTTATTATATACTTACTTTTTACATTATACTTTAATGCTTGCATCTACTTTGGATCCCGATATTGAAAACAGACGTGCTGTTGTCACTTGAACAACGAATAATTCTGTAGCAGGGAAATAAGGAAACCAAAACCTTATGCATGACAAAAATTAAAGAATATTTCTTTCATTTGCACGGGTACCCAAACTATTAAGCAATACTGTAGCCTTTGACTACAGTTCTAGGTTTGACATGAGACTATGAAATATTGTTACGTAGTGTTATCTATCATTTGCAGTCAACGCATTGTAAAAGCAGTTAACCAAGATACTGCTAACTTGAACGGCGACAAACAACCTTCAATTAATGACGGTAAAGCAACCTTAATAACCGCCATAGTCCTACACAGACGGGCAATAAAGTTAGTATCTTCAATGGTTTCCCAGAATTTTCAATACAATCACACGTTCCTATATCTACAAAATCTATTGTTAGTGCCTACCAGTTAGCAACAATCGTTCGACATTCTTGCAGGTTTGCGAGTACATTGCTGGATAAAAATAGGGGACCGTACAGTGTTCTTATTATACTCGGTGTCCTATCCTTAAGCTCCAACCTGTATCGTGTAAATAATCTGCCCTATTATTAACGTTTAATGAACAATTTTTGCCCGTATGATGCTTACTGTTGCTTTTCAGTTATCGCAATCGGCATTTGACGTTGCAGACCTGGAAGATACTTTAATTTCCATACTGTTCGTCACTTCTGAGTTGGCATATATGTTTTATGTGAATTACATGGTGCAACAAATGACAGACTGCACTGGCAATCTTGTTCCGTCGGTGTAAGCACGTGAAATGATAGAGAAATGCAACGATAAAATTGAGGATGGATATCTTTACTAATACTTACAGGTATAATTCTAATTGGTACGAAACCTCGGCAACAGTTCAGAAATCGGTACTCCTCATCATGTTAAAAGGCACAAGAGAATATGCTTTCACATTCTTTGGCTTGTATTCTGGATCAATCGAAGGCTTCTCGGTGGTACAATATTTTTAATTTACTATTACAGTAACATGAAATACATGCGTTTCTTTTGATGTATTTATCAGTATCGCAATTCTGTTTCAGCTATTGCAAAAGTCAGTTTCCTGTTTAATGATTATGATTTCTATGCAATAACACTGGAATCGCACGTAAAAACTATAGAAAAAATTGTGAAATTAGTAATTTTCTATTATTAATTATTAATATATAACATATAAAATTCATAGTCAGCATCGGTTATCCAAACTACAGTCGACGTAGTTTGCTCAACGTGCGTTTTTTTACGCTGCCGTTCAGAAGACTGTAGTCGAACACGCATGTGAATTTTCTCTACGCTGATACGTAATTTAACAAAATTAATAAGTTTACAGTTGAATGATATGCGTTGCGTGTAATTTATTCTCGAGTATTTGTAAATACCTTATAGCTATATTTAATCCTGAAATACAAAATACTCAATTCTAAATGACGTTAAAGATTATTGTTGAGATTTCCAACGCGAATTCAGAGGGTTCCGTTAGGTCGGCTTTATAACACGGTCAAAATTAATGCTATTTTTGAGGAACAGATCTGAACGCTTCAATCATTTGGGTGCTGGCACTCAGATGACACCAGATTTGAATAAAATAACACATTTCCAATAACCCTACAATTTTAGTTGGCACATCACTTTCTCTTCAACGATTCTGTCACAAACCTCGATATTTTCGATCAGTCATACGACGGCTTTATTGTCAGTTCTCGCGCCAATCCTTTGGAAATTTTGTGGTCCACCCTCGCACAGGGCTGGGCCTGTCCCCCTTCTAGGGACACAACGCGCTACTGGTGTAATGAAAGGGATGTGGCGAGGTTTCACGAGGTACACGTTCGATTACTGTCCTAGACCGGATGTCAAATTACGCTCATAACAGTTATATTTAAAAAATGAACTTTTGTTGCTAGTGAAAAGAGCGGGTAGATTTATTTTGTTGCTATGCCATGCATTCTACCCGACTTCTTTGAGTGGTGAAGTTACAGAAGCTACTCACGGCTTGAATCCTCGAGCCACCGTTCATTTTTATGCAAGTTCTGTCTCTCTCTCCCTCTCTCTCCCTCTCGCTCGATCAGCAACATTCCGCCTGCCAATTCTTCGAGTGGCGTCGACGAATTCGTTAACTGCCAGTGGCAGCCGGGGATGGGAAGACGCATATTTTTGTGATCGGTCGCAGTAACGTCGCGTATGGCGTTCTATCCTTCAAGACTCGAATGCGCCCGTTGAGGCCCGTGTGTACGGCCTGCACGGATCCGATAGGCCATTTAGACGGCGGCGCACAGTGGTGCCATTTCTCGAAAAGCTGGCCAAAATTCAATTTTTGGAGTATATTGTAGCTTTTTTTTAGTATGGCAGATTTGTTGTATATATATCAATGCATCTAATGCCGCTTGAATTTTTTAAACATATTGATTGGTTACGGAGATATAGGCCGTCAAAGTTGAAGAAATTTCATGCTCCTTCATATCTTGAAAATTGGAGCTTGTTAATTGCGTCAGGGAAAGTTTATCTTAACAAAATTGATATGTGAAAGATTTTACCATTAAAGTAGGTGTTATAAACATAAATTTTCCACAGAAATAAAGTAACATATCTTTGCATTTATTATTGTAATTCCGTTTTCAATATATCATAAATCTTAGCCATATCTGAATGAACAAGAAGGAAAATAAAGATGTTATTCACGGGGTTTCACGCTGGGACAAGTCTCTTGATATAAAGTTGCATGTCAACTATGATATCCAGTTGAGAAACTTTGCTCCTTTTTGCCCCTTTTTAAGATATTTAAATTTAAAGTATCAAGTAGGGGTATTTTCGGTTTGTGCCACTAGAGCGTAGTGGCGATATCTCGTGCAAAGGTTAATAAATTTGTGAAAAATTTAATATGATGTGGGTTATGGTGATATGGTTTGAGAAAAGGATGGAATAACTTCCCCCTCAATACTTTCAACTAGCTTTATTAGACTGAGGTGTGGTACACGCTCGCGATACTCGCAACTACACGTATTCGATTTCTTACCACGACTCTCTTTGAACTCTGCTCAAACTCTGACTCGCGCACGCATCATTCACTCCATATATTCTCTCGCTTGCAGCTTCTCTCTCATTCTATTCCTCATTCGTTCTCACTCATTCGGACCCACACCGGCACACACACCCTTGCCACGTGTCACAGGTCGACAACGGGTCACCATGCACTCGAGGCTTCTCGTGCATTCCCAGAAAGCATTCGCTCTTACCTAGAGATAAACACTCGCTCGACGTTACCACTAACACTCTTCATTCGCACCTCACGCTACATTCAATACTTCCTGTCACACTACGGTTTTGACCCAAACATAAGGCGGAGACGTGGCGCCGGCTTATCGCCGCCACAATGATATAAAAAAATCTATCGAAAACACTAATAAAATAATAATAAATAAATAAATAATAATAAATAATAATTAATAATAATAATGATGGGTCCAAGATTATAGCGGGATAACATGATTCCTTGACATAAGTCAATTGGGCAACATCACGAAGTCTTGAGTTCAGACTTGGAAAGTATACAAAGTGTAATGGACAGAGGTACCAGGCCTTCCGGGTATTTGTTGCGAGAACTATTGTCTTCTACTCTCTGTTCGATGCCTTCGACTCCCTATTGTCACATCTGGAAACTATAACCCTGTTAGTTACCTGGGACCTCCGTCATGAAGTCATCTGGTCGCTACTACCCACTGAGACCCTTTGTACTTTTTTAGCAGTATTCAACTGTTCCAGAAAACGGACAGAACGAACTCAACAACATCCGGATTTCAGCAGAGTTTTGAAATTAACGTCGTCATATTAAATTAGACATTCTAATTACATAATTTTAGTCAAAAATCGGAAAATAGCCAATTTTGACGAAAGCTAACTTTTATACCACTGATATTAGATCGTCCATTATGAATTTTGCATTTTTTATAAGATATTTGAATTCAGCAACCCCAAAAACATAAGAATACCAATTCTTATGAAAATCGTGTGGAATTACGAATTGTGGCCAGCTTTTCGAGAAATGGCACCACTGTGCGGCGTGGCCTCAGTTTTAATGAGGCATGGTTCTTCGCGGCACGCGTTTTCCTGGTCAGTCGTCAACTTTCGCCTTCTAGACTACGGTCGAGAGAGCTAAGCGAAATAACTTTTTAACACATACACGCCCACATAATCATTTGAATACCTATTCAAGCATCTTCGATAACCTTACATGTATTTTAATTATATTACAATTATATTATTGTTGTATAATATAGTTAATATATTTCATATATATTAACATAGCAGCTTTATTGGTAATATAAATGAAACATACCACCAATTTTAGAAATACTTAACAGTACCATAATTGGCAAGATACATGGGAATGTAAGATAATCCGAGGGTTCGGAGCGCCCAGTATACACATCTGGGATATGTCACCGAGAGGCCGATACGCGAGCGGGATCGGTATACATTTGGGGGTGCCATAAAGCAGGCCCTTGAACGTACTACGTCGTGGGCCCGACGACCCCGCCTTTGGGGGCGCCCATGATGCAACGTCGGGACACTCTATGGAACGCCAGCGTCGAGAACGTACGGATAGCGATCCGTAGAATATTGTATCAGTAGCGAGTAGTACGAATAAATAGTTGTTGTATCATCACTGGGTAATTCTACCCTAAAATTAGTCTTACAGGAAGGAAACGGTACAAAAGAGCGCTTCAACTTCATGTTTACGTATATTACATTGAAGTATTTAGCAAATATTTTCAAAACATTTGTAAACAAATATTGATCATTGTCATATAGTTAGTAATTTAACAAAAATTATGTAAAAAAAATGATTCCGAGGGGGGCTCGAACCTACAAAAAGTTTCCAGCGGCTAGAATCAACATCTCGGCTCGAGCCGATTCATTTTGCTGATGGTTATAATTGTAACAAATGTGGCAACATCGTGACAGAGGACTTGATACGTGCCGGCAACTATGCTTATTAGTGTCTGTGTTCACGCATCACGTATTCACGTACGAATAGCTGATAGTGGTGTGAAATTATAACTTACATTTACCGACAGATTTGTATTTCCATGGACGCTGATGATAAACACCTCCGACGGAGAATCATTGAACTATTCTTATGTTACGTGTGTGGCGATATATACGTGAAACGACCACGTCGCCACAGCGAGATCTAAATATCCGCCCGCCGATTGATCCGCTGTTTGGATTATCGGGCGGATAGCGCCGAACGACGATTCCTCGAAACGCATATCAGTTTCCGAGGCCACGGGGTCATTCTTGGAAAATGCCCCCCTCTCGAGGTTACATCTTGAGAGCGGGCACGGGGCTCGAGCAGTAAGTCGAGAGGAGCGAAGCCGGGCAGCACGAGCTGGCGAGAAGCGAATAAAGAATTCTACACAAGTACCAGCGTTTACGTTATTTCCGTGTCCCACATGTGCAATCGTAGATTCGGTTTTACGCCTTCCAGAAATGATAAATTGTGAAAGGTCGAATTTCTGCGATATTCTGATAGTTCAAGATAGGGTGGCTGGGTGTGATATCAGTGAATAAACCATTAAATTGTTCAATATTTGTTAAATGTGGAATGGGACGAGATGTCGGCAGCCATTTTGTTGCCTACATCGGTGTCTGTCTCAAGCCTACAGTTTCAAAAATAACATTTTTCTCAACGAATAGTGTTTATTGACGTTCAAACAGACCCTGCCACCCTGTGGTGAAGTGTACTCGTGTGTACTGTATCCGCAAACTTTTCGTTTATGTAAATTATCGAGACTAAAAACCGAATCTACGAAATCGAGTATCTCTCTCGCGCGTGGCGCATACGAGCGTGTTTTCCGTTGTTGTGTCACTGCACGCACACAAGTCATGGCATATGGAGTCGGCCCCCTTAAGGTGACTGCATACAACATTTTTGCAACTATTTAGTTATACATATATTAATGTCTAGTACTCCTACTTAAAATATGCCAAACACGCCCGTTTGATTAGATTCGAGTCTCTAGTAAGTGCAAGAATGAGAATTATGTTAAATATCTGACGAAAAAGCAGCTAAAAGCAGAAAGTGCTTGGATAACTATAATCTATATAGTTTCTAGAATATAATAGTGAAGAGTTTTTTCCGCCCAATCCTGGCTAATTTGCGTAATTAAGTAATGTTTATATGACATTTATTATAAAGTGAAACCAAACTCCATTTTCAATTTAGAGTTTTTGTTTTTGGCCCCAATGTCAAACGATACAATAGGGTCGCCCCACTGTGCGATCTGGTGATAAAGCACTCACATCAGTCAATAGAAAACAAGAAGTGCCACATACTAAGCCAATTACCGAACAACGGGGAAATCGCCAAAAAAAGGGGTGACCATCAAAAAGCTTTCAAGAGGATTGTGCGACTGTCAAACGAAGAAAATCGGGGGAACTTCGACAATTTCACCCTTCTGCAGAACTGGTTTGCGTAACTACAATGAAGCTTCGAGAAAACAGCAACAAATCAACGGCAATATTATTATTAACCGAATTCTTCACCTACCACATCTTCCAGGATTTTTAACACATGCAAAAAGACTGAAGCCCCTAAAACACAAGTATCGCCTGAAGAAGCATTATCATTAATAATTACCTTAAATTTGTCAAACATTGATATAAAACATTGCGTTCGACAGCAAATACTCATGGGCATTGTTTATGCCTGTTAGAAATAATATAATTACTTCTATAAGTTTGTCAGGTTTACTAAAACAATGCTTATTCGATGGAGGTTCTGGGGTAAGTTCTATGGAGTTCATCACAGTCCTCTTTCCGAAAGGCATTGCCTTCCCCACTCCGTGGCCAGATCCTCCAGGAACAGAATCCCTATTCTTTAGCAATGTGATGTCAGGTCACTTGCCATACTTAAAGTCTCTCTCTCTCTTGTATATAATAAACAATCCCTCGACACTCGATAGTTGGAAGACCCAGAGTGGTCGCCAGCCACCGCCTGCCGACAGGATGTTTGGTTCCATTCATTCACTTCCAAGACGTGCAATAACAATGTCAATCCTCGGACATTTCCAAAACACTCTTCGACCACGCGTAGGACTGCGTCCCCATCGTAAATGATCCACAGGGTGCGTAGCACTTCGCTACCCGATTCTATTCCATTCTTTAAAAATACGCTGTCGCTAAAATGCCCGTCATATCTTCGAATATGACTAGTAAAAGAACAGTTTTACCCGGATGGAATAATCGTGAATGAACAAGAATGTGAAGTGTCGTTGCAATAGTTATTATATAAAATATGTGAAAGTGTAGTGAATGTGATCCACCACGTGATAAAAGTGACTTAACTTTATTTTGCAAGTGGGGATTTGATGGAAGTTCCGACTTGTCATACTATAAGCAAAAGTTGAATGCAAATAAAGATAAAGATGGGAGTATCTTTGTTAACTCTTTGGTTCCGCTTCGGTTGGTACATAATAAGACCAACGAATTTATATTACCAAATAGATTATACAGAAAAGTCGTAAGAGGCCAGAAATTGCATAGTATTATTTCTAAAAGTAGTAAGAGAAGAAGAAAAATTGAGAGAACAGTAAAATCTATTGACATTAATAAAAATTCTATTTAGGCAATTGAAATGGCCGTAAACCGTCCTATGAGCTTCAGTACGTAATATTAGATGGTGTCTCAGAGATGACCGAGATGTATTTAAATAAAATTTGGATAAGATATCAGGACAGCAAGAGAGACCATTTAATATTTTAAAAGCAAAAATAAGATCAAATACTATTCTCCGACGTTCAAGAGATAAAAGGTTAAGAGAAGATAGAACAGGCGAATAGTTATGATCAAGGTGAGACATACTACTATTTAGCTTACGGGAAGCCAAACGCAAAAAATTATGTTATTAATTAAGCAATAACCAATTAAGTTTGGAGCAGAGATAGCGATGATGGGGTGACCAGACAATCGCACAATATTCTAAACGTGACCGAACTAAGGAGCAGAATAAAACTTTGATCGTATTAACGTTCTTGAAGTACTTAGAGACCCGGTGAATGAAGCCAAGAGTACGGAAAGCTGCACTTGATGTAACTAGGATATGCTTAGAAAATGAAAGATCTGAGGAAAAAATGACACCAAGATCACGTATTTCCGTCACAGAATTCAAAATAATATCATTTATAGTGTAATTGTAATTTAGGAAATTTTTGGAACGTGAGAATCGGATCGTAGAGCATTTTGATATGTTAAGACAGAGTTTGTTATCTTGACACCATGCTATTAGATTGTCAAGATCGCGCTGAATAAGTGCCATACTGATGCGATCCTCAATAGCATGAAAGAACTTTAAGTCATCAGCATAAAGCAAAAGATATGAGTAGAGAAAGCATTCATTAATGTCATTAATAAAAAGGTTAAAAAGTAGTGGACCGAGATGAGAACCTTGAGGAACTCCTGAAGTTACATTAATAGAGTAAGAGAAAGAATTATTAAATTTTACAATCTGTAATCTAGACGATATAAAGCTACCAATCCAAGCAAGCAGATTACCTGAGATTCCATATGCATTGAGTTTCGCAAGAAGGATAGAATGATCGACAGAGTCAGTGCATTCTCTGCTCTACAGCATTGGAAAGGTAATGTTGGTACAGAACGAGGTTTGTTACACTAGATTTCCCCGACGTAAAACCATGCTGTTCATTAATTAAAACACTTTTACACAGAAAAGAAAGTTTTTTAGTGATAATACCTTCAAAGATTTTGGACAAAATGTGCTGTAAGCTAATCGGTCTATAATTAGTAATATCGGATGGATCCCCACCTTTGAAGATAGGTCTAACCAAACAAGTTTTCCAAATAGTCGGAAAAATACCAGTGGAGAGCGATGTATGAAAGATCTTAAAAAGGATTCTCGATAAAATGAAAATGCATGATTTTACCAAAGTTGGGTGGATACCATCATTACCTGGTCCAGAATTCTCATTTAGAGAGATTATGCTGTTAAAAACTTCACCGATATCTATGCTGAGGCCAGAGATAGCAAGGTCTGATTCGAAATTATAGGAACGGTTACAATCATCATTAGTGCAGTAAACCGATTCAAAGAATTTAGCAAATCCATCAGCTACGGAGGCGTCACCACAGAGATGGTGATTAGTAAGGTGCATAGATGAGGGACAAGAGTTCGATTTGTTGATTGATCGGGTGAAGTTCCAAAAGACTTTGATATTATTAGGCATATTATTTTCAGTGCGCTTAATATAATTAGACCAGCAATGGTTAGATAGTGACTTACTCTCCGATCTGAGCTTGGTAAACGCAAGATAGTCAGAAAAAGAGTTGCGGTGTTTATATCGCATGTGAGCACATTTCTTTGTTTTAATTAGGTAAATCAATTCAGAAGTAAACCAGGAAGGATAAGAAGATTTCCGAATGATTCTTAATGGAACAAATTGCTCAATTAAATAATTTAGATGTGAGTGAAGAAATTCAACAGATTCATTAACCGGACGATTAGTTAGAAAATTATCCCAATCAACTAGGTCGAGATAATAGTTAATGGAGACATAATCAGCAGAATTAAAATCCCTAAAAGGAAAAAAGAATGTGGAAGCTAAATGACAAGATAGAGGAAAATGAAATTGGAGAGGAGGATGATACGAATCGGGTGGAATAAGGTAGTCCAAGCACGAAGAAACGCGAAGACAATTGACAGTAGAAAAAACCAGGTCAAGAGTCCTATCATGCGAGTTATGTACAGTGTTAGATTGAAATAAACGAAAGAGATTAAAAAAGCCATGAATAACGTTACATTGTGCGGACATAGAACGCGAAGAAATATTAGAAACAGTGAGGTTGCCGTAACTATTGTTGGACCATACAGTATTAGATAGATTATAATCTCCAGCAATAAGAAGGTCAGTGCCCGAGGGAAAGGAGGAAAGTAATTCCTCAACCCATAGACAGTGTTCGGTGTACAAACTAGGGTCACTGGCCGGAGGTAAATAAACCGAGCCGATAATAACAGATTTATGAAAGCCGCGGACTTCAATAAAAACTTGCTCAACACATAATGAAGACGAAGGTAAAAGACGACTGTACAAGGACTCGTGAACAGCAATCAAAACACCACCACCTATACTAAGAGAGCTGGAGTTGGAATTCCTGTCAAATCTGTATATATTATAACCAGGTAAACGAAGCTCAGAGCTGCCGATACTATCACATAGCCAAGTTTCGACTAGAATAATAATTTTATAAAGTTCACATGATAAAGCAGCGGCACATCTAAGAGAGTTCAATTTGGTTCTAAGACCTCTAACGTTCTGATAATAAACCAAAGGGTGATCAGTTAGTTTTTTTTACTAAGAGCAGAACGGTTAGAGTTTACAATTTTGGGAAAACCATTTACAAAACGAGTTGTTTTATTGAGTTCACCACGCGAATGAAGATGAGCAAGTTCTTGACGAAGTTGTTGAAGATATGCTCTCTGCTTCGGAGTACGATCTTCACTGATGAGCAAATGGCCGCCATACTTCTTCTTATTTCGAAGAATGGTTAAGACGTCATCCTTTGATTTGAAGGTGATCTTGAGGGGTCTAGGCCGCTCTTGATTTTTGATTCCAAGACAACTGATATTAGAGAGATTGGAGACTGCAGAAGGATGAATTTGGTTAACTATGTCCAAGGCTAATTGCTTATCATGATGATAACTTGTGGAGGAATGGTTGACATCACGAGAAGTGGAGGCTTGAGAGTCTTGAGAGTCCTCAGGCTCTTTAAGATTAAAAATTAATACATTTAGGGACCTTTTTTCCCGTTCAGCGATTTCGGCAAAATCTTCTTCGGACATAGATCTAGCAGTAGATGGAGGTAGCTCTTCTAAGGCAGTAACTCTTGCTTTAATGGCATTAATTTCAGTAAGAACCTCGTCTTTAACCTTGCCAATGACGTTTAACACCTTGCTTTCAAGAGCCTCGAATTTCTCCGACAGAATATCTTCTAACTCTTGCCTAATTATGTATCGAATTTTTAAAAAAAGTAGAGCATCTGGCTCTGTAGGATCACTAGCAAGAGGAGGAGATGTTGAAGGAGGACCCTGTGAGATACTCCTATTACACGCCTTGAAGCGACCGTCAAGAGCTTCATGACCAGTCCGCCGAATACACGCAGGATGAGATGGAACACCACAGGTTGGACAGAAAACAGGCCTTGATACTGATCTGTTACAACCCTTGCAGAAGGTGTCTTCCATAATTAAAGGATAAGGCACTGAACGTAGGAAAACGGTGGCGGAGAAGTTCAAAATTAACGGTGAACAGCCGACAGCAGTACAAGGACGAGAGCGTAAACACAAATAGGTCTGACTCCTACGGCGTACAAGACACAACTGACTATACAGGGTGTCCCGTAACTACCGCAACATCGGGAAATGGGGGGTAGCTGAGGTGATTCTGAACAACTTTTTCCTTGACCAAAATGTTGTTTGAAGCCTTGTTTTTTAGTTATTAACCAAAAACACTGTACAGCGCGCGCTCTGGTGCCTACTTCTGTACTGTGCTCGGTAGTGTACGGGGGCATCGAGGGTATCCGAGTAAAGCGTACGGCAAATGTTACGTCGTCTTAAATTAAGGATAATGTGGAATTATTTGTTACTCATGAATAACGACCACGATCGTGCGCGATTGATGAAAAGAATAATTAGTTTATATCTTATTAATGAATAACAATGTAACATTTGCCGTACGCTTTTCTCGATACCCTCGATGCCCCCGTACACTACCGAGCACAGTGCAGAAGCACCTTTCGAATCATAGATTAATTCGTTAAAATCCGCTAGTCCGGTTGAAGCTCCTTCGATATACTCTAATAGCGGCTCTCAGACCCCGCATCGCCAGTACGTCAACACCGTGCAAATACTTAGGTAACTTACACATTTTTTATTATTTCATCGCGACGGAAACATTTGTATTTATACTGAAATTCAGAATATAAACTTTAATACGTTCACTTATAAATCGAGTAGATTCGTTAAACCTATCTTTACCCCGTGATCCTTGCATACTAGTAACAACGTACCCACTGATACAACGTTGCCGCTCGAGTTGTATCAAATCTTAATTTAGAGTTACGAGGCAAATTAACATTTCCCGCGACTACCTGATCTCGCATCAGGTTCGCTCGCACGTCTTTATCCCAACAAACAAACTATTCCAACCTAGTGGCTCTTCCATCTCGCATCGGGTTCGTCCGCGAGGTCTAACCCTTCCTAGGGCTCCCTGGTTTCGCACCAGGTTCGTCAATTCGGACAAAAGTCAATTTACAAAGTTTTGCGAAAGACAAAAATTTTTGTTGTCTGAGATAGTTGAATATGTGAGGAACAATGTATCAATTTTTGTTTTCTTATTTATGAACTCAGGGAGCCGCATTTTTCGTTGAAAGTTAGCAGATTTGATGGGACGCGTTTCTTTCTTAACCATTCTCTAAAACATCGTTGCTTATTAGCCATTTATGAATCCTTTAAGGAATTTGTGTAAATTCTGCCGTTATGGAAGCTTTTTAGGTAGGTGTATACTACACTTTCCAACAGATTTTACACTTTTAGCGCATATATTTGTGTAGTTATTAATATTTGAAAATAATCAATATTTCAGTACTTTTCTTTACGGTTACAAGATTTCATTAACGATTTTGTTATGGTATTTAGCATGCTCAACAGCTCGTTCTGGTGTCATTGCATTCGATAAAGGTTTGTGATCGCAATGCAACAAAAATTGGTTCCGGTTTCGTCCGGTTTCACGCTTTATAACTAATTTATGTCATATGCACATGGTAACTGTTTAGATGCAAGAACCGAGCATATCGACGGTCTTCGCTACCAGGCAAACTTTTTTATGATCGGGTTTTCTTGAACTTGTCATAAAACAACTCCCAAAAAGTAAAAATTACTGTATTGGCATTTAAGACGTTAATGTTACGCTGCATTTAGTCGAAATAGGGTCGCCTGAGAGTACGCATCAAATTGACCAAATCTACTATTGACCCTATTTCTCTAGGGGTTTGAACAGTCTTAAAGAAAAATGTTTTAAACAAAAGGTAAATGGTATTCTGACATCTACAAACTTCAATATATGCAATTTCGAAATCAACTTTTTTTATAAAAAATTAAGTTATAATTTTATAAAATAATGTTAAAATTTATTTTTAATTTCATAACATTGTAGCTAACTACATTATGACCTTGAGCTTATAAACAACGCTACAATATTTTTTTCCGGTTTTTCGGGCCAAATACCCCACTGTACAACGTCCGCACTGCTCCCTGGTGAAGCGTCAGGTTCGTCTCTGAATAAACCAACCTCCTAGCAGCTCCCCGATTTCGCATCGGGTTTGGCTGCGAACTTCTTCCTAGTGGCTCCCCGATTTTGTATCGGGTTAGTCCCCGCTTGAACGTCCCCCCCCCCCCGGCTCCACGATTTCGCATCGGGTTCGCCCTCGCTTACAATAGTCCTAGCGGCTTCCTGATTTCGCATCAGGTTCGTCCGCGCACCTAACTAACAAACTGATAACCATATTCCTGGGTAATATACCCCTCGCCGGCCTGTCGTGCTGCCACACAGCCCTACTCGTAAAAATTCAATAAGTGCTTTCTCCATAAGACGTTTAATTATCTTATAATAAGTGTATAACTTTCAAGTCCTGCTACAGTGTTTTGCTAATAAAAAAGTGTCTAACCTAACAAACTTAATTTCTTTGGGACATCGCCTTCCCCTCAACTATTTTTTTCTTTTCTGTCATAATTCCTTACCGGAATGAAACATATTGTAGCATAACCACATTTCAAGTAATTCTAATGTACAATGAATTTTCTACGCGTGCACTACCAGCAGACTTTCCGTTTAAATTCTTTCAAGTTCAACGCAACAGCTGAGAATTTCTTTCCATATTCAGAATATAATATCGAAATAGAAGCAGCTCCCTCCCACCTATCTGTATTACCATTTCGGTGCAGGAGAAAGCTGCTGTAATACCGCCCTAACAAACCCGACGAGGTCACGTGGCATGTCTACCCCTTTAAACACCCAAATCCATTGTCCGCTGGAGTAAACTATCCTTTAAAGAGATCTCTTACCCAGCGCCGACCGATGGTAATAATACCGAGAGCCGCTGGAAGCCCGCTTCAATAACTCAAAATAACACTGTTACCGACCGCCGGTAACACATCGACTGCATGCAACGCACCGACAACAGTCACAAGCCCAATTCTCACTAAACGGTCCCATCGTGTCGTCACTGACGAGATATAGGAATAGACAACTCATCCAATGTATTTTTTCGGCCACGATTTCTGGGTCCCGGGGACCCATTACCATTTCCGTGTCACTCGCAACGTTACCCACAGATTATAAAAAACGATGCGAAAATTAAATAATTTTACAGAATTGTTTTGTTCTTTGCCGTAATGAAAGGCAACAGAGGATATGAAACATTTAATGTTAATTAAAAATCTTTTAATTAAAGAAACACATGATAACAAGTTTTCTTATTTCAATTGTACTATCAATAAATGAAATAATTTTTAAAGTTATACTCTACATTATTTTCTGATCAATGACAAAACAAAAATTGGGCTAAGAGATGTATATTTTTTTAACACTCAAACAATAAAGTTGCCACAATGAAAAAGATAGTGACGATAATTGTATACTACAATTGTTAATTGTATAGTTACTAGACAAATTCTTTAATTATCTTTTTCCTTGGAGCAATTTTATCGTTAATGAAAGACGGAATTTCTTATTTATATTCAACTAATAACAATAATGAAGTGCTAATGACCCTGGTGTCGATGCCACGTTAAACTTTAATTAAAAAAAAAAGAAACGAAGTAACTCATTTACTAATATAAGGCAATTCCTGCCTAAAAGGTGTCTGCAAACGATTATTGTTTGCATTCGGTTCCGAGCGAAGTGCACTACTCGAGATTTTACTGTATCTTCATAAACATAAGAATGCATTCGACATCCATGATGTTCGAAGGTCTCCGCGATATTGACAACATTGTAGTCGTCGAGTTTAGTCGCGCATTGTCGGTTGGGTTAGGTTTAGCTACTTATTCGCAGGTTTGGTGTTCACCTAGCTGGAAGTCAACTATCGTGATTATTTGCAACTGAGAAAAAAAGGAAAATAAGAAACTGAAGAAAGATCCTCAAATTTTTATTTTATGAGCAAAGTGTTACAAATTCACTTTTATAAAAAAATCTATTTAATTCTGTAAAAGTACATTGCATTGTATTAAAATATTACGATTTAGAATAAAAATAAAATACATTACAAAACATGTACTACAATTAATTACATTTTTTCCAGAAAATTATTATTACTTTATTTTTCTTATATTACTAAATATTTTGTGGCAATTATATGTAAAGGTGTGTTAATGTTAAGCGGGGTATCTGAAACACCTTATTTGAAATGTAGCATATTCAAGATGTTTAAAACAATTGATTTTTGGACTAGAAAATAAATATTTTAAAAAAGTGCGACAAAAAAAGTACGCGACACACGCAATTCATCGCCCCGATGTGATTTCGACTCAACTCGAGCCAAACAGAAGTGAATCTCGCGACCAGGCACCGTAGCTCAATTTTTCTACCGAAACGTTAACCGAGAAATAGCTTTCCTGATTCCCCCTAAACATTTCACATATATTCACACAGTCGCATGAGTCCTGTCCCCACTACTTCAGTAAATAATAGTTCTTCAAGTGACCACTGTTCATGAGCAGAGGACGCTCGAATCAGCGTGGGATTTCTGAGTCGGTATGACAGTCACGTTGGGCCACGAAAGTCCATAAGATGACTTGTCTATTCATATATCTCGTCAGTGGTGTCGTCCGTCGAGAACCCATCCACCGTCGGAGGTATACCAGCGGACGATAACACATCACGATCGACACAAATCCCAGTCTCGCAGTTGTGACGTCTGCCGGGATCGCCTTAGGCTAAGGTTACGGTGGATGCGTATTCGTACGAACTGGCGTTCTGACGAACACGTCCGAAAAATCAAATGCATTAGTTCTTATGCGAGTGGTTACACTACATGCAATTTCTATTCCGATGTCGCACGAATTTCGTTCGTACGAACTCTATCTCTCCATGTAGTGGTGTGTAACGATTCGATCAGCTACCACATATGAAGCAAACATTACCATGGTAACTATTGAAATCAATAAATTCTTGAGAATAATAATTATATATAGGCCCGCATTATTTTGCTTTTTTCGCCTGCACGAAGTCGTCAGAACATATTACAATAATCAAACGAGTTTGATTCGTGGTACGTCGCAGAGAAATTTGATAGCCATGGACAGAGTTGTAGACGTACAAAAATGAATTTCTATCGTTTCATTTAATTCGAATGTGTTTAGCACCCGTAGAATCAATGCAATGTAGAAAATTCCAACATGTGAAATAATCTTCTGCGATCTTTTTCAAATCACTGGTTTTGGGTACAGGCACGTGCCCTTCCTAGAAACAATTTCATATGGAAAGACACGTCTCGTAAACTATTTGTCTTATTGCACAGTGGGCAATTCTATATGAAAAGCTAAGTGATATCAATGACAGGCCGGTTGGAAGAAATCTGCAAGAAACGTGCATCCTTTATATGCATTGTAGAATGAATTATTATTTGTATATGCCTACATGTCATTGTTTATTTAAAAAATGTAATTTATTGTACATTGCTATTATTCTCAGTTGTAATAGTCAAAACTGTGTGGAGGGCCTACGGGGCACATTCCGGACGGAAATCAGCAACATCTCGTAGAAAAGGTCCGGAGATGCAGGAGGAACCCTGCTTGAATCATCATGGCCCTACTTTAAGGCCATGATAAAAGTTATGATAAAAGTTAAAAAAAACAATTATTCCATAAAAAACGAATTTTTGCCACGATTTGGGGATTTTGCACCACTGTGCGTCTGTGGCTGCTGCTTTGGCTTCACTCACACATGCATACACATATACTACGAGGTCAAGAGCCATGCAATTTCAATCGACACATCAGTTTCCCTTCTTTAATACAATTAACGCCATTAGTATTGATCGACGGATACGATAGAAATCAATGCCGCAATATATCAACAAAAAGTTCCTTTTATAAGTATTTTTATATTTTTATAAATAATGGAGAATTATTATATACGACTTAGAAATTATTGTTATACTATAATCATCAACTTTAATCAACCTAATCCGGCCAAAGGTAGCCAGAAAAGATACAAATTTAAAGAAAGCTATAACTATTCAAAAGCGACTCAAGTACTTCCTTTAGAGCGGGTCACAATACCGACAACGGATGGAACGGCAGAACCAAGTAAAAAGTAACGCCATGAGGTATCAGGACACACTTCACATTTCTTCCTAGACCTTTTCTAGACCACTTGACTAGGTAACGAATCCCGGTACGGTAACAAATGTGGACGCATTTTTACGGGCAGGAGTATAGGAAATGGGTCCCACACCGAACCTCGTTACCAAAAAGTGAGGTAAGGGGTGTCGGTAACGGGCCTAGGTAACAAGTGTGGACCCGCCTTTAGATGTATTGATTTAGGATCGTCGTCGTTCTAATTCTAATTCTAAGCGCCTGTGTGGTACGCAGGATTCGCCACCAGGTCGCCATCGTCGTCGTCATCTTCGCGCAAGTGGTTGCCCATTGGCCACTTCCTATATATACAAGTTTCTCGAATAAAATGATATGATTAGTCATTAAATTATTGGTACTTAAATGTGTTTAAATAATAATCAAAGTGAAAAGGACACCGAAAATACACATATATTTCAATTTATTTTAAAGTCTACGGGTCCAGGGGGAAATCTAACTTTGCCACGCGATAGAGCAGACCTTTCTGTAAAGGAAAGCATCAACGGAAGTTACAAAATCATTTTCATTCTCAATATCAAAGTGAAACAGTTTGGCAAAATACATGGCGGCGGCAGTGTTGCTCTATGACGGCGGCCTCCCGCTTCTCGCTCAGCGTACTGGAATCACTAGACGCGTCGTACTTCTGCTTGAGTTCCAGTGTTGCCGCCCCATGTTTTACCAAATTATTTCGTTTGTACAGCGCGTAACAGAAACATAGATCCACTTGAACTTTTGGTGATAACTCTAGAGCTAGTTAACCGATTCGGCTGAAACTTATTCGACATGTAATCTAGGCACTAGGGAGTATTCATGTAAAATTTCATATTAATGCAGTGCCTCACTTTTGTGCAGTAAACATTTATCTGATTTTTGTAAATTTTCGACCATAACAAAATGATAGATCCACTTGCAGAGAAAAAAAAACTTTAAGTAAATAAAACATAATAACTTCAAGGAATAAATGTTTTCAATAATTTATTGCCTTTCCACCATTTCTTATTGACACATTTATTACGTTGGTCACTGATTCTGCTAATATTGGCAATTCGCCAAAGTATGGCTTATAAAGAGAGTTGATTAAGGAATCGCGAAATTTCCCGCCAGCTTGGACGTTCTCACTATCTTATCAACGAATATGTTAAGAAAGGTGACCAATATGGATAAAAAATGTCGCCGGGAAGGCCGCCACTTGAAAACTGCACGTGTAAAGTGAGTTCTTTGCAAAGGAGTTATGCAATTAAATTATACAAGAAGTTTCGCATATGACTGTTTGGCGAACTCTAAAAAAGTTGCCCAATGTTCTTTAGCCGAGCCATAACTGAGAAACCACTACCGTATTCGATCTCGTTTTGTAGATGAACATCAGGCATGGATGCACCAATGGAATTCCGTATAGAGACATTGCGGAATAACATTATTTCTTTTTAATTCTTCTTAATTCGGATCATCTTCTCGGATCAGAAGAAGGATGAAAACAACCAAATTCAAAAATAGTTTTTGAAATAGATTGAAAGATATCAGGCAAAATGGGTGCATTTTCGGTGTCCTTTTCACTTTGATCATTATTTAAACACATTTAAATGTTTATAATCTAATAACTACTTATATCATTTTATTCGTGAAACTCCACAGAATCATTTGGCACCAAGCGCAACTGAATAACTATTACCGGAAAAGCACAAAACACTTCCAAAGTAGACAGTTTTCAATTTTTTTAAATAATTGATTTTTCAAACGGATTCCAGATTCGTATTCAGCTCATTAAAATCTATAGGAAACGCGTATTGAAGGTTACAAAATCAGACCCGTGTTGAACGTTGTAATCAGCTGTCGTCGCCGAGATATAGAAATTTATTCAAATATGCTTGGATCCGTAGCGGCTATACAGACGACGGGCATGGTGAAATTACGAGTCCGGTACAGTTCAGCTTGAATGACATAGATGTTATCAGTGTGATGATGTAGTTTCGGTAAAGGGTTCATGGTATAAAGAACACGTATGTTTTAACCATTTTTTTACAGAATATCATTGTTGTAATCATTTTTTTGTTTTGTATTATCTTTTTATTTTCATATTTCTGTCCCTGCCGGCCGTCCCATAATCAACAATTTGGGGACCACGAAAAACTGAGCTCCTTTCAGAGCTACCAAATTTTTATAAACGTGGAACACTTTAGGTACCTATGATCATAAGTCGAAACAGTTGGTGCTTAATTGTGTTTTGGGATTTTCTACTTCACATGCTAGAAGGGATAAATGTGTGGTGTGGCTGGACATTTTAGATTATACTAGCTGATTGGGCCAGGTCGGTTGGCGCCTTTTAGTTTATAGTTCTGTCTCGTGGTTTGTCGAGGCAGTTGTAAGGATAAGCATGGTGTAAATGAATAGTGTTAGTAGAAACGTCGGATCTGGACCGAGTGAATGTTTGTCTCGAAGAAAGAGCGTATGACTCCGAGGTGTGAAGGATATGTATCCGTATCCTAAATGAGTGAGAGCAAATGATAAATAGAATGAAAGAGTAACTAAGAGTGAAAGAATATATGTATAGAGTGGCTGATGCAGGCGCGAGGCAGATTAGTTTGGGAAGCAGAGTAGAGAGAAGCGTAGATTTGAGAGTGCAGAGAGCTGGGAGTAGAATTGAGTTTTAGAGTATTGCGAGTATAGTGTGAGAGGCGTGTCTTTGAGAAAATTGTAGTGTGCCGACTTCTCTATATTAATAAAGTTATTAAGGGTTGGAAGAAAGCAGGGTCCCACTGTCCTACCTGTTCTCTGTTTGTATTGTACGCGAACCAAAAATAACTTCTACAAATGCATAAGAAACAAGAAACACCCAAGAAATAGCTGGCAAAGAATTGCACGTACATAATTGTGATTCAAAGTGTAATGCTCACAGATCACGCGCGTGTAAAAACCTACCCTACCGCTTACAATGAGAATCAACGATGAGGGCCACTTATTTGTGCACATTCTTGCCTAAACAGAAGTATAGTGATCTCCACACTTCGTAGGAGTGAATAGTGAGTCACTCCTGTCACATTCCATCAAACTGTGATTAAAATCTTCCGTGAATAAAGTAATGGTTTCGGGGTATGAGCATCTCTATCAATACGCGTATGATCACTTCGCTCTGATGTGCGACCATTTTCAAAGCGCTTAAACCACTCTCTAATTTGTGGATTACTCATAAATTCGCTATCGTAATCTTTATGAATCATACTAACCGTTTTAAAACAAGAATGGCCAAGTTTTTGGAAAAATTTAATACAGATTCTTTGTTCGGCACGTTTGGTCACTATGAAATGTGAGGCTTAGGAGTTTATACAATTAAAACTGAGGGATTGGAAGTTTTAAAGAAATGAAGCCAGTCTAAGTGTAATAATTATATATTTATTACAAAGTTACTACGCTAGTCCACACTGTATCCACACTATTCTATTCTACACTGTACTACTCTGTCCAATCCACACTGCTCCGCTGTCGAATCTACTCTGTGTTGCTCCTTCCATTTGTACATCGATTCGTCCTCAGCCATTCTCGTTCCTCTATCTCATTCATATCCTTAAAGCTAACGGTAATCCTAGAACATAGAAAATAGGGGACACGGTTCTGCAGGCCATCGCTGCTTCTCTACAGACCATCTGTGTCCCAGGTAGCCCGGTCAAAAACGTCCCATGCCCGGACGTTAGGCGCTATGCACCCCCACAAAACAATTGCGTATCTTTTTGGATTCAAGATCAGCAGGGCCATATTGCTTATCGGGACTCATGAAGATGCCTAAAAATATTAAAATTATCTTTGAGTTATTTTTGGATAATTATGTTCCCCGTACGCTCAATTTTATGACGATAAGTGTACTTTTGTTTTCTTCTTGTTAAATAAGGATCAATAGTTATATTCATTATATTCAAACATTTCTTCAAGAATTATCTGTCAAAATACAGTAAAACACGTATACATGCACAAAAAATTGCTTGGATAAACGCACGTTGACTATCCCCCCCACTTAGGGGGATCCCCCTTCGCGATGGCGACGCTCGACGACGGAGCAGTGCAATATGATCCAAACCGGAATATCGGTGTGACTAATACTAATTCAACCATGAAACTTTTTTATTTTTGAGTTTGTCTTAATGAAAGTTTACTAACGTATTTACGACATTTTTTTTATTACAATGAGACCAAACACGATATAATTTGAATTATATTTACTTATTAGAATAAGAATAAAAGGATAATGCAAAATAGTAACGTCTTCCGCCCAGATTGCATACCCTCCAAGCACTCTTTCTGACGATAGGCAGTCCTTACCATACATTGTCGATTCAAGCACGGCTGGAATCGCAATTGACAGATCCCGACACCCTGCTTGGTTGAATGCCAGAGAGGTCGTACATGTAATAAAGCAGGGCGTCGAATCTATGTTTACATGCAGCTCGAGCCGAGCGTGATTCGACACCTCCGTCAAAATCTAAGATCACCCTCTATTATTATTTATTTTAATGTATTATGATATGTATTCCAATATATTACAGTAATTATTGTAATGCACCTTACTATTTTGCATTAACCTTTTATTCTCTCTCTCTCTCCCTCCTCCACTGTCTGTTCCATTCTATCTTCACGCTCGGCTCGATCTGCTTCTGAGAATCTGTTCGACACCCTCCTTGGTTAAACGCACGGCTTGGGTCCCAATCTTTTGACACTTACGCGTGTTTTACTGTATACAGATAAAATATTTATTGTATTTTTACTTTTGAATATGTCTGTTTTTATTAATTTCTCCCTCAATTTTCATTCCCAGCATAACTAGGTGCTCACATTTGATCAGTATCCACATGCGCAAGGTATTTACCATTAGGATACATTTCTAGTTCTTTGCATTTGAAATAGAGTAGTTGTTTACATTTCAAGGTGAATATTTTCAAGAAAATTAGTCCACACTTACTCCTTGAAACTTGTACTTATCTTATAGCCATGCTAGTACTATCGAACGGTGGAAAATGATCGGACGAATACTTTCCACGGCGCTGAAGCATGAATTAATTATACGGAAATTCTCCTATTCTCAAGGGACGTACATTTATATTGTGGGAATTTTCTTGCTCTATTCTAATTATTTATTACCAACGTCTCCGTTACAAACTATCCTCTTACACGCCTCTCCACGATCTGCCTTACATTCGTCCAAACGCTTCCTCCACGCATTCTTTCTCTCTCACACACACGCATTCGTTCACTCTCTTTCTCTAACGCTTCGAACAAAATACAATCGGTAGCCATTCGGTGGCACGTTCCGCGAGATCGGCGCGCCGCCGCGACGCCGATTCCACAATATTTTATTTTATTATATATTTTATTGTATAATGTGTTGTTAAAAATAGTATAAAAATGTCGTAAAGGTGAAAACATAAAAATTTGTTGTGGCCTCCTTTTGCCTTAACGATAGTTAACTCTTCTTGTACAACTTGCATGGATTTTTGGCTATTCGGTTCGTAATACTTCAAACAGTTGATCTGTATTTTTTCCTTCACTTTTTCTTTGTACTCTGTCAAAATAATCCGAAAAATGTTCGATAATATTTAAATCGTTTTATGCCTAACATTATGTTAAAAACGGAAGATATACGCAACGACTCTAGTCAGCAAATAATTTAACACGTTGTTGAAAGTCAATGTAACTATGTTTCGTTTTTCAGGAACGCCAGCTAACGTGATATTACTGACGGACCAAAACTTTGTTCCCGTGATAACAATTGTTCTAGCGACGTGACTAAAATACAAGTTTTGATTGGTTTCGTATATGAAAAACGTTGTTGTCAATCGCTGGATTCTGTCACTAACCAACCTAATCGCGTTTTCTATAATACGACCCAGCCTCGACATAATTTGAATTGACCAGAACGCACCGGCCCATGAAACAAATTATTTCCCAATAATGCATCAATGGTCCCTGGTTTGTGAAATTCAGGGTCAGCTAATTTCAATTTCCTTGGAATTTTAATTGGGTTACGATCAACTTGTGACGACGATAAATATCCAGTAATGGACGGAAGCGTAACAAACGTAACTTGCGTTTCAAAATTACTGTTGCTAGATTTGATGGTCGTACTAACATTGTGGGAGCTTCGTCGTAGTAATGGTGGAAGAAGGAAACGACGGGAAAAGAGAGGAAGGAAGAAGGTTGCGTTTCGTCCTAGGCCTGCTAGCGGAGTCATCAGTAAGGCATGCTTGCAGGCCCTGCCTTAGACACAGGGATAGTAGGGAATGGTCGGAGGTTATATATATAGTCGCGGGGACTTATACAACCACCTTCGGGAGCCGGATCGTCGTGCTCGTCCCCTAGCGGTGTATGTGGGAAGTGCCCCCACAAACATAATGTTTCGCACGTGTCTCAACGCGCGACAATCCCGAGAACGACAAATCGATATCATGCTTTTCCAAACGCAGCATATCCGCAAAACTCTCAGTCATTACATGATCCTGAGAGCCACTATCGAGCTATACACGGGAAAATAAAACGGTTGAGACGATCGTCGTGGAGAGGAAGGTATTCAGTCGTAGGCAAATTGTCTAATAAAGTATCGTTATATATCGTTTCATCATTGTTCATCGTTTTAATCGTTTCATCCAACAGCCGATTGTTTCCCATACACTGTTCCGTCTGAAGCTGTCCGCACGGCCGCGTCGTGGTCCCGCTACGACCTTCCAAATGGCTCCTTGAAGATCAATCCGATTTTCAGCAATAGGCCGCCCACTTATGACCGGAGGCTTGTGTCCGATGCAGGCGATGAATTTCGGAGTGTACACTCCAGTGTATTCCGCAAAAATTCACCACCCTGTCTTGAAGACAACATTCCCATATCGAAACGTGGAGGGTAACTCCAAAATTCTCCTATGTCGCCCCAATTGGGTGCCGGTCAACGGTTACACTTCGTTACCGCCGGCCAGCCTCCCAACGGGAAAAGACGCTCAATGTCACGCTCAGAGTAATTACGGGCCACCCTGTATAGTCTGTAATATATAATAATGTATAAATATTTATCTATTTCCATAATTTCTCGAGTAGATATTACTAGAGAAATATTTTATTTGTTTATTTATTTATTACTGCGTAGTAGACATAATATTATTCGGTTATAACATTTTCAGAGGCCAAGGATGTAAATCTTTTGTATTTATTGCATATTTTCCTTGTTTCCTGTAAAATGTTTTTAATCAAACAATAATGGACCTGTGATGTATTAAACAACTCTCACGCGACTGCAGGTGAAAGTAACTATGTACCACCGATTTATGAGAAAATTCTTCAGAAAGACCCAGAGAAATCTGCTAAAGACCAGGGCAGATATGAACAAAATTGAACACAAACGGCAAATGAATATTATTGAAGCTCATGGTTGCACAAAAAGACTCAGATAAATTGTCTGAAAGTCCGAGAAATCATGGTAAAACTTGAACAAGACAACTTACTAAAAGAAGATTAGTGAAAACGATCGTTGTACATACAAGATGACACGATGTAATCGCTTGAAAACCGTTGACTTCTGAGAGTAAGAACTTTGAATATCGACCATGTTAAATTGAAAATGCTATTTCGTTTGATATGTTCACTTGCACTTCTTTCACAGAATACATCACACTAATGTAGGAGTTAGAACCGTTTAGCGGCTTAGATAATAAGTGAAAACATGTTTGTTTCGGCAGAGAACACGGGTACAGGTCGCGCACCGGTGTCACTGACCTGTCCCATAACAAATCATAAGCACAGGTAATAGGTGAACGACCGCCGAAACAAACATGATAAAGAGAGAAAAAGAGAGAGAGAGAGAGTGTGTGTGTGTGTGTGTGTGCGAGAAAGACAAGAGACTAAAGTGCGTTGACCGAGAAGTGTCAAGTATGAGCGAGTGCGTGTGTGTGTGTGTTAGTTTTAAGTATATAAGGCAATGAGCGACAAAGTAAGGTATGATTAACAGAGAGGGTAGCAAAGAGTGCAAACAGCGAGTAATAGCGAGTAACAGCGAGTAACAGCGAGTAACAGCGAGTAACAGCGAGCAGCGAGTAATATACATATTGTGAGAAACAGCGAGTTGTATGTTAACTGTATAAAACCGTCATTGTATCCAATAAACTTTACCACACCGTAAGATACGTGGGATTATATCAGCATATTTGCTGAAATAACCAAACCCCTACAAATTGGGGGCTCAGCCGGGATTGAGATTTAAGGTAATTTCGTGTGGTAATTGTGTTGGTACCGGATCGAGAATGGCACAATACGGTGAGCTCACGGTCGAAAGTATTCGAGGTGTTGCAGATCGACGTGTGCGAGGAGGTAAAGTTGGTCGATGTAGCGCATATAAAAGACGGATCAAAAAGCGCGTGGTGTCCCTGGTAGAGAGCTATGAGCCAAAGAAAAGACGAGAGGTAGGAGTCGAGATGTCGATTGTCCTAAGGGACGAGGAGCCCGTTTATCAACGGGCTAGGCGTTTGTCCATAACGGAACGCGACGAGGTGAACGCGCATATACGGGAATGGCTGCGCGACGGGGCCATTCAGCCTTCCTTATCGGATTACGCGAGTCCGGTTGTTCTTGTACGTAAAAAGGATGGTTCGTCGCGGTTGTGCGTCCATTACCGCCAATTGAATCGCAAGATCATCAAGGATCGCATACCCACTACCCCTAATTGACGGCCAATTGGACGCGTTGCAGGGTGCGAGGATTTTTAGCACGCTCGACCTGAAAAACGGATTTTTTCACGTCGCGATAAAGCCGGAGTGTAGAAAATACACATCTTTCGTCGTCCCAGATGGGCAATACGAGTTCTTAAAAGTACCCTTCGGCCTGTGCAATTCTCCAGCACTGTTCCAGAAATTTATAAACGCCGTGTTCCGAGAGCTAATTAACGAGAAAATAACGCTGACGTATCTAGACGACCTGATCGTGCCGTCAGTGGACGTAGAGTCAGGACTCGAGAACCTATATAGGGTCCTGAAAACGGCGAGTGAGGCGGGTTTGGTGATCAACTGGAAAAAGTGCCAAATGCTGCGAACTAAGGTTGATTTCTTGGGACATATAGTCGAAAATCAGACCGTGCGACCCTCTGAGCATAAGACCGAGGCCGTGGTCAAGTTTCGTAAGCCGGCCTCCACGCGCGATGTTCAGAGTTTCCTGCGCTCACTGGGTATTTTCGGAAGTTTATTGGCCAATACTCTTTGATCGCCAGACCATTCACGGACCTGCTCAGGGCGAACAAAAAATTTCGATTCGAAGGGGAACACGTACTCGCGTTCGAACAATTAAAAAAGGCATTGGCCGACAAACCTGTCCTAAGGTTGTATAGCGTCGGCGCCGAGACTGTGCTCCATACAGATGCGTCAAAGTTCGGGTTCGGAAGCGTTCTACTACAGCGCGACAGTATCGACGGGACCCTCCACCCCGTGTATTATGCGAGCGGCAAAACAAGTGCTGCGGAAGCCCAATACAGTAGTTACGAGCTGGAATGCTTGGCGATTATTAAGTCTTTGCGTAAGTTCCGCGTATATTTGCTTTGGATACCGTTTAGAATCGTCACAGATTGCCGCGCGTTCGCCTTGACGATGCGGAAAAAGGACCTCTGCGTACGTGTAGCACGGTGGGCGTTGTTACTCGAGGAGTTTCAATATGAAATTGAACACCGTTCGGAAAATAGTATGCGGCATGTAGACGCGCTTAGTCGTTACCCACTGCCCGAGTGTATGTTAGTGAGCGAGAGCAACGATCGCATAAATGCGCGATTAAAAAAGGCCCAGGTGGCTGATGAGGACATTAGCAAACTCCTCGAGGGCCCTGAAAGAAGGACCGATAAGCGGATACTGCGTGCAGGGCGGCCTTCTGTTCAAAGTCATTGAGGACGACTATAAATTAGTAGTGCCACGGTCAATGCAAACCAGCATAATTCAACGAGCGCACGAGCTTGGGCATTTCGCGAGCGGAAAAACAGAGTCGATCCTCAAAAGAGATTAATGGTTCGCGCATATGAGGGCAAAAATCGATAAGATAATTGCAAATTGTGTCAGCTGCATCCTCGCTGAGCGGAAGCACGGGAAGCAGGAGGGATTCTTACACTCGGTAGAGAAGGGCGAAACTCCGCTAGACACGTACCATATCGATCACTTGGGGCCGCTATGGTCCACGAAAAAAAGTTATAAACATATCTTCCTAGTTGTAGACGGGTTCGCGAAATTCACCTGGTTGTACGCGACTAAGACTACGGCGACCGTTGAGGTAATAGATAGGCTAAAAAAACAATCGGTAATTTTCGGGAATCCGCGCCGTATAATATCTGAACCAGGCACGGCCTTCACCTCGCACGAGTTTCAAAACTATTGTGCCACAGAGGGAATAGAGCATATGACCATTACTACCGGAATGCCGCGGGGTAACGGGCAGGTAGAAAGGGTCAACAGGGTACTGATACCGATCCTGACAAAGCTATCAGCCCCTCGTCCCGAAGAATGGTACAAGAACCTCGACCGCTGCCAAAAGTTTTTGAACGCCACATTAGCCGCAGTACAGGCATGACTCCCTTCCGGGTGATGTTTGGAGTCCACATGCGCCTGCAGAGTGACCCACCGTTAGGAGAGTTGCTAGAACGCGAGTGGACTGCCTCGTTCGACGAAGGCAGGTACGAATTAAGGGAATGCGCTAAAGAAAAGATCGCGGATATACAGCGGGAAAATAAAAATGGTTTTAATAAACGTCGGAAAACCAATACAGCATATAGAGAAGGTGACTTAGTGGCGATTAAGAGAACCCAGCAGGGCCCTGGGACAAAACTAGCGGCGAAGAACTACGGCCCTTATCAGGTAATTAAACAGTTGCGAAACGACCGCTACATGGTCAAAAAAATCGGCGAGCACGAGGGTCCGAAGGAAACCAGTACTGCAGCGGAATATATGAAAGGCTGGGTCCATGATCCAGACTTCGATCTAAGTGACGAGGAAGATGCCGAGGATATCTAAGGCCAGATATTACTACAGGGGGGTCGGGTGTAGGAGTCAGAACCGTTAAGCGGCTTAGATAATAAGTGAAAACATGTTTGTTTCGGCAGAGGACGCGGGTACAGGTCGCGCACCAGTGTCACTGACCTGTGCCATAACAAATCATATGCACAGGTAATAGGTGAACGACCGCCGAAACAAACATGATAAAGAGAGAAAGAGAGAGAGAGTGTGTGTGTGTGTGTGTGTGTGTGTGTGTGTGTGTGTGTGTTACTTTTAAGTATATAAGGCAACGGGCGACAAAGTAAGGTATGATTAACAGAGAGGATAGCAAAGAGTGCAAACAGCGTGTAATAGCGAGTAACAGCGAGTAACAGCGAGTAACAGCGAGTAACAGCGAGCAGCGAGTAATATACATATTGTGAGAAACAGCGAGTTGTATGTTAACTGTGTAAAACCGTCATTGTATCCAATAAACTTTACCACACCGTAAGATACGTGGGATTATATCAGCATATTTGCTGAAATAACCAAATCCCTACACTAATAATAAGAATTCACACCATACTATAAGATACACGTATACATAGTATGTATTGCATGCAGTATGCACATGCAGAAAGTGCAAGTCAATCTCTTCCATGGCTCGTGAAGTATCCATAGAGACACTTTTTTCCTTTAACTGGTGCACACCTCGAGTAGGTACAAGGGACTGAATATGTGCAGGCGGTATCCCTTCCACGCATCACGTAGGAGGAAAGGTTCAACGTTTTCAAAACAATTACTTCACAGCAACCCTACCTTGCGCCTTGTAATTTTCTTATAGCCGTACTCACATATGCGAAGAGAGGAAGAAAATTATGCAAACACTTTTCCACCGTGCGGAAGAATGAATTAATAATGCTGAAATTGTAGATCGCGTCGTTCATATTGCTTTAAAGCTAGAAACTTTTTACACCGACTTGCAAAAATCTGTGAAAATAAAACACAGGTAAAATTCGTTGGAAAGAGTGGAAAGGAGAACTGTGGAATTAATAACACCTGAGCGCACTAGCTCCTGCTGCGATGGCTGAACTGGAGACTTACTACAATATCCATAAGTTTCTCTTATCGGTGTTAGGTCTCTGGCCACATAATCGTTCAAAGTTTTTACTAATCCAGAAGACTATGTTCAGTCTCATACCAGTGTCTTTTATAGTTCCTCAGGTATGGTGTGGTTACGTCAGTAAATCGAAGCCGATATAGTGCAGTCAAATCATCTCGTCCTAAAATCCTTTTTTCACGGAGATTACTTTCAGTGCCTAGTTTTGACAGCATCGGACATAACGCCAAACCTCGTGTTAAAGATCATATCGCCAATTACAATGTGTGTTGGCGCGCTCGTGAAATATACTGTGTTTTGGTATCAGTCTGACGTAGTAAGTCTCGCGAAATCCAATTAAATTGGTTTCCCAATAAGTATAATTTAAGCTCCATTGCTAATACAGATAGAGGGGTTTCTGGACCAAGTCGAGTACGATTGGAAGATGAAGCGAGACGAAGAACTTAATATTTTAAAACAGCACGCCTCTTTAGGGAAATATTATGGAAAATTATACGCGTGTAAGGGAGCACCATGAATCAGGTGTTGATTACCTCTAATATTAACCTTTTACTTGTGTTACAGTTTTCATTTATTCATCAGCAATTGGTTTAATACTACTAGATGTATCGAACTTTATTGTGCGCGTCATTACCCAGAAAAACGACACGTTTAACTTCCCAATAGCGTTGGAATATTTCGTCGACGAAAGGAAATATTATCTCGCCATTGTCGTTCATAGGTGTGTGTCCATCCTCACCCTTGCAACTACATTTGTTGCAACCGAATCGATAGTTATAATGCTACTTCAACACTGTGGCAGCTTGTTTATAGTTGCAAGGTAAAGGCACAAATAATATTCTTTTTGTGTGTTATTCTTCTGTAATTCAACGTTACTGTGTACTGCATAGTCACTGTCTTTGTTTTTAAGAACATGCACTACCCCTCAAAAGTTTCGGTGTACCTGCTAAATCTAGGGTCTAACATTTCGAACTAGTTATTATACACTTCCATTTTACACTAACTGTAATGCTTATCTATCCTATCCTTTTGAACCTAATATTGAAAATATCGAACTCTTTCAAAGAAAAACAGAAGAATGTGTCGACGAAGAAGACATTTAATAAAATATAAATTTCTTCTAGAAGATATTCCAATTATTATAAGATATTTTGTTATTTTTTTGCGAAGCGTGTAGAAAACAAGAAATATATAGTGTTAACACCTCATAAACAGTAAAACTCAAAGAATATTTCTTTCATTAGCATGTGTACCGAAACTTTTAAGCGGTAGCCTTTGACTATAGTCTAGGTTGGACCTGAAAGTATGAAATATTATTACTTAGTGTTTTCTATCATTTACAGTGAACATATTGTGAAGGCAGTTACCCAGGATTCTGCTCACTTAAACAGCAACGAAAAACATTTAATTAATGGCAGTAAAGCAACCTTAATAACCGCCGTAGTCCTACACAGACGAGCAATGAAGTTAGTATCATCGAAGGCTTCTCAGAATTCTCAAGATACCTCACATATGTACATTTACAAAATTTATTATTAGTGCCTAGCACGTAGCAACAAAAGTTCGACACTCTTGCAGGTTTGCGAATGAATTGGTGGCTAGAAATACGGGACCCTATAGTCTTCTTATTATACTCGGTGTCCTATTCCTAAGCGCCAACCTGTATGGTGTAAATAATATGTTCCTATTATCATCCTTGAATTAACAATCGTTGCCTCTATGTTGCTTACTGTTGCTTTCCAGTTGTCGCAATCGATATTTGACGGTGCAAACCTGGAAAATACTTTAACTTGTCTATTGTTCATCTCCTCTGAGATAGCATACATGTTTTATTTGAATTATATGGTGCAACAAATGACAGATTGTGCTGACAATCTTGTTCCGTCAGTGTAAGCATGCGAAATTAGAAAGAAATGGGGCGATAAAACTGAGAATGTATATTTTTACTAATACTTATAGGTATAATTCTAATTGGTACGAAGCCTCTCTAACAGTTCAGAAATCGGTACTGCTCATCATGTTAGAAGGCACAAGAGAATATGGTTTCAATTTTTTTGGCTTGTACTCCGCATCAATCGAAGGCTTCTCCGTGGTACAATATTTTTAAATTACTACTACAGTGTGAAATACATACATTTCTATTAAGGCATTTCTCAGTGTCTCAATTCTGTTTCAGCTATTGCAAAAGTCAGTTTCCGGTCTAATGATTATGACTTCTATGCAATAACACTGGAATCGCACGTAAAAATGTAGAAAAAGTAGTGTAATTAGTAATTTTGTATTAGCCATTATTAGGTGTACAAATTAATTCTCAGCCTTTTTTCACCAACTTTGACATTTGTTTATTAAAAAAAAACTAATACAAGTCTAATCTTAGAAGTAATCTCCTTCGCCTTCTACATATTTTTGCCATCTCTCAAGTAATTGTCGGATTCCAGATTGGAAAAATGATGGTGGTTTTGATGCGATGAATTCATCGAGACTTTTTCAACCTGTTCAACTGACTTGAAATGGGAATCAGCCAGATGCTGTTGTAGAAATCGGAATAGGTAATGATCCGAAGTGGCTAAGTCTGGAGAATGCGCCGCATGCAGAATTTCCCAGCCCAAATCTGAGATCGTTTCTAGGGTCTTTTTGGCTGTGTGGGACCGGGCTTTATCCTGTAGTAGTGTCATCGCGCTTCTCCCAGTGCTAGCAAACGGTCTCTTCTCTTGAATTCTGTGACTCACACGCGTCAACCGTTGTTGGGAGACCTCAGAAGTGACGGTCCGCGGTTGAAACGCGATAGGAAGGCAGTGCCTCAAATACTGATTTTCGAACAACATCGCGTCTACAACTAATTTTTCAGGTAATGTTCACAGTAGGATCAACTATTATACCTTGTTTTACAGCTAAAAGATGGGACTTTAAAATGATTAGGTGTAAATGACGGGAAAAAAATTCTAATTGGAATAGGTTCTATAGTCGATGAAAGGTAGAGGTCGAGGATTAATTTGTACACCTAATATACAGGGTGGCCCGTAACTAGTGGAAGCATCGGGAAACGGGGGATTGCCGGGGCGTTTCTGAATAACTTTTTCCTGTACCAAAATGTTGGTTGAAGCTTCGTTTTTGAATTATTAATGAAAAACACTGACCAATCGCCCCGTAGAGCACCCGTTCAAGCGCGTGGCTTTCAACTGCGCTCGGTCGTAGTCTTGAACCAACGCATTGGCCCAGCGTGTTACATCGTCTTAAAATAAGAACAATTTTAATACTAACCCGGCCGTAACATCGCTGTTGAGCGGTGCCTAAGTCAGGATTCGCACAATGTTAAGCAGGTTATTTCGTGGACGAATGGGTAAGTAAACTAGCTTTTTCTATCATTAGTTATGCAAATCGTTTTTCTTAAAACATAATTTATCCACCTGAAAACGAACTGTTAAAATAAATATTTTTTCATTAGTAATAAAACACTTTATTCCCTTCGGATAATGAATCAACGTATCGGACATGGTTATTAAACGACTTATTAGTTCATTTCTTATTCGTACATAACGAATAATTCCACATTATTCTCAATTAAGACATTTGCCGCACGCTTCCCTCGATACCCTCGATGCCCTCATCACGACCGAGCGCAGCTAAAGGCGGGTCCACACTTGTTACCTCGCCTCACACCGTTACCGGGATAAATACCTAGTCAAGTGGTCTGGACGAGGTTTGCGAGCAAATGTGGAGTGTTTCTTGCTTCCTCATATCGTTACTCGTTACTTGGTTCGGCTGATCGAGAAATTGTCGGTATTGTGACCCGCTCCAAAGGAGCCAGTGAGCTGCCGTAGATGTGTGCACTCGTACTTGCGCCACTGTCAATGTGTTAGCTCCCCTATGAACTGCCGTAAATGTGTGAACTCGCCTGTGCGGCGCTGTTCCTATGTATTGTACATTGTTTAGTCTTGGGAGATAGGGCTGATTGGGCCTTGCCTATGAGATAGTCCAGACCCCCTTGGCTACGTCGCGACGTAGGGCTGTTGCGAGTGCGTGCCGAGTTCGGCCCTAGAATAAAAGAACACATGGTCAAGGGTCATGCAATTTCAATCGACACATCAGTTTTCCTTTTTTAATACAATTAACGCCATTAGTATTGATCGACAGACACGATAGAAATCAATGCCGCAATATATCAACAAAAAGTTCTTCGTCAAATATTTTTATAAGTATTTTTATATTTTTATAAATAATGGAGAATTATTATATACGACTTAGAAATTATTGTTATACTAGAATCATCAACTTTAATCAACCTAATCCGGCCAAAGGTAGCCAGAAAAGATACAAATTTAAAGAAAGCTATAACTATTCAAAAGCGACTCAAGTACTTCCTTTGGAGCGGGTCACAATACCGACAGCGGATGGAACGGCAGAACCAAGTAAAAAGTAACGCCATGAGGTATCAGGACACACTTCACATTTCTTCCTAGACCTTTTCTAGACCACTTGACTAGGTAACGAATCCCGGTACGGTAACAAATGTGGACGCATTTTTACGTGCAGAAGAATAGGAAATGGGTCCCACAGCAAACCTCGTTACCAAAAACTGAGGTAATGGGTGTCAGTAACGGGCCTAGGTAACAAGTGTGGACCCGCCTTAAGAGGTACGCCCCTGAGAGCGCGCCCTGCGGGCGCTCTCATTGGCCAGTGTTTTTCGTTAATAACTACCAAACAAAGTTGCAAACAACATTGCTGTCAATGGGAAAGTTGTTAAGAATCACCACAGCTAGCCCCTACTTCCCGATGTTCCCTGGGTTTTGAGCCACCCTGTATATTTCGATACGTTACGTATTATATGTATTTTGAGAATTTTACATCTTTTTCTGCAACTAACTGTAACACTGACTGAGTGAGTGTTATATACTTCAAGAAATATTTGGACGCTTCAAACATCTGGCTGCCAGCCCTCAGATGACACCGAATTACAATAAACGAACACTTTCGCCTCAAACACAATAGCCTCACAATTATAGCCGCGACCCATTAATTTCTCTTTTTAACTCAATAGCAGGGGCCCTGTCATAAAAAAAATCGAGAATTCCAAGTGGTGAGACAAAGGCACATCTGGCGGTCTCACATCAACCCTCTCGCAGTCCACCCCCACTTCAAGCAACGATCCTGTGCAAAAAGTGCTCTACGTTCATATTTACGTATATTAAATTAAAATATTTAACAAATATTGATCATTGCCATATAGTTAGGAATTAAACAAAAAATAATGTTAAGAAAAAATGAACCCGAGGGAGGCTCGAGCCTACATAAAAGTTTACAGCGGTTTAGCAGTTTGTCATCTAATCAAAAAATCTGGAAAAAATGGAGTGTAATAATGCTATGTCTCCGTATTTTTTGTTTGTCATTTTACACAATGACCAAAGCAATAGGAAAAAGCGAATGAAATAAATTAGAAATAATCAATGTATTCATATTCGGAACACGCATAAAATCTATATCATAAATATTTGTCTTTATTTTTGATCGTTTAATTTTATAAAATCTTTGATGTTTTGTAATTTCTATTTCTACACTTGTATGGGTGGACAGTGTACTGCTTCATTCATGATACTCCTTCTCTTCCTCTCGCGCTGTCCTTTTCTTTGTTCGGCGGGGCAGAAACGAAATACATACTCGGCTCGAACCGATTCATTTTGCTGATGGCCAGAATTGTAACAGATGTGGCAACATCGTGACAGAAGCCTTGATACGTTGCGGCAACTATGCCTTACTTGTGTCTGTATTCACGCATCACGTATTCACGTATGAATCGCCGTTCGTGGTGTCAATTTAGAGGTTACATTTACCGACGGATTTGTATTTTTATCGACCCTCACAATAACGTGGTGAAATTAACTAAAATATACCATAAACGCCTCCAACGGAAAATCAGTGAACTATTCTTACGTCTGATGCGTGACAATCGTATTCAAGGTTCTACGCCTTCCAGAAGTGATAAATTGTGAAAAACCGAATTTTTGTGATATTGTGCTAGTTCAAGGAAAGGCTGGTGTACGCGATATCAGTGAATAAACCATTAAATCGTTCAATATTTGCTATATGTGACATGTGACGAGAGTCGCCAGCCATATTGTTTGCTACATCGATGTCTCTGTTTCAAGCTTACAGTTTCAAACATACCATTTTGTCAACGAATAGTATTTATTAGCGTTCAAACGGATACACCAACCCTATGGTGAAGCCTACTCGTGAGTACTGTACCCGCAAAAATTTCATTTATTAAATTATCTAGAAATAGGACCTTAAATACGAATTCGAATGTCTGACTCGCGCATGTCGTATACGTGCATGCTTTTCGCTGTTTGTGTGAGTGCACGCAAGAAGTGCATGGACATTATCTATGTATTAGTGACCTAGCATAATAAAAAAGAAAGCTTCCACGCTTGAGAGAGGGCCTTTCTGAAGAAACTACAGGGTGCGTATCACTTTTTAGCGGAGCTGACCTTACAGTACAGTACAGGTTGACCTTCGTTAAGATACAACAAAATATCTTTTATAATTTTCTAATATCAACAAATCGTGTTCAGTCTACGTAAAATGATAAGTAGAAAATGATTGTCCGAAGTGCCAATTGTAACTTCATTAGATTATAATTTAAAAATTATAAATGCAATAATCAATCCGTGTATTCTGTATTATTTTAAATATCGGGTATGAAATTTGAAACGGTGGTGGAGAGTGGAGGATGGAACCAACATATAAAATTTTTACCCCCCGCGGGGCGGGGTCGCTTTTTAATTCTAACCCAATCCTACTCCATTACCTTATAGATATTGAGGCCGAAATCGCTAATGTGTCATCGGATGCTGGGCACTCGACGCCAACACTACCACAGCGAAGAGGGTTGATTATTAGTAACATCTGGATAGACAGCATTCAATGATTAGTAACATCTGTATACGTAGCTCTCAATGCGTAATCCTGAAAGTTTTTCATTAATATCTTGGAAACTAATAAATACTGAAGGTCAAAATTTTATATTTCCATCCCTCCCTCCCCACGACCCCTTCAAAATTCGTGCCGATCGGCCACTGATACCCTTCCGAACTACAGCCGTAATGGCTCTGATACTTCTTGAACTATAATTTCAACTACCTCAACACTGAGACACAAGACTGGCAGCCCGTTGTAAACTATGAAAGACCTCAATATACAGGGTGTTCCGCAAGTATGGGGGTTGCTAGGGTGACTCTGAACAACTTCTTCTTTTACCGAAATGTTGGTTGAAGCTTCGTTTTTGAATTATTAACGAAAAGCACCGGCCAATCAGAGCGCCAGTAGAGCGCGCGCTCAAGCGCGTGGCTCTTAACCGCACTCGGTCGTGGTCGGGAAACAACGCAGCCCAATTGTTCCAGTCGTTCCAATTGACAAAAAAGTAATCTGTGCAAAATGTGGACTCGATCGAATAACAGGATAATGTGCCCCCGAGCCCTTAAACATTTAAATAATACATTTCTTCTTTAATATTTTCCGAAAACAGACCATCGTACAAACCTTCCTTCAATATCAGCCTTCAATACAATTATTGTAAAAATTGCAGTTTTTCAACTTTGGAACTGTTTTGTACTTTTATGGTAATAGTATGCATTTTCTCTTGGCAGGAAATTATTCTCTGGAGTTTCACGACTAGAATGACACGAGTAGTTTTTAGATTATAAACGTTTAAATATGTTTCAAGGCTAATAAAGGAAGATTAGTGAAAGCGATGATGGTACACGATGGCACGAAGCAATCGCTCGAAAACCTTTCTCTTCTGAGGAAAAAAATTTTAATGTTGACCATGTTAAAATACAAATGCTATTTCGTCTGATATGCTCACATATGCTTCTTTGATAGAATACATAACACTAACAATAATAATAATAAATTACACTATAGTATACACATATGTAGGAGTTTAAAAAGTAATTTAAACCGTTGTCCCGTGAAGCATACAGGTGTCGGTCGTTGCCTGTAAACTCGTGCGAAAAACATAAACAGCGGCGATTGGTCAACGATCGCCGAATAAACAGGTGTGAGAGAGTGCGTGCAATGACGAGAGAGAGAGAGAGAGAATATCGAGGTTCAATAACCGCGGCTGTCAATGAATAAATGTGCGTATGTGTGGCGGCTTATATGTTTAAAAGGCTGCAAGGAGACTAGAGAGTTTCGAACAAAGCGTTAGACTGCAAAGTGTGTAAGAGAGAGATTGTCCGTTTCGATATTTTAAGCTACCAAATTAATAAAGTTCTTAGGAAATATTTAACCCACACCTGCAATTACTCATTTCTACGCCCGCACATATACATAGAGTATGTATGTATATGCAGAAAGTGCAAGTCAGTCTGCCCCATGGCTCATGTAGTGCCTATAGAAACTCTGTTTCTCTTTAACTTGTTCACACTTCGGGTAGGTACAACGGACTGAGTATCTACAGGCATTACTTCTTCCACGCATCACGCAAGAGGAAGGGTTCAACGTTTTCAAAACAATTACTTCACCGCAACCCTACCTTGCGCCTTGTAATTTTCTTATAGCCATATTCACGCATGCAAAGAGTGGAAGAAAATCGTTTTCCACCGTGCTAAAGAATGAATTAATAATCCTGAAATTGTAGATCGCGTCATTCATATTGTTTTAAAACCAGAAACTTTTTACACCGACATGCAAAACATCCATGAAAATAAAACAGAGGTCAAATTCGTTGCAAAGGGTGGAAAAGAGAACGTTGGGGTTACTAGCACCTGAACTATTGGCCGCGATGGCTGAACTGGAGACTTACTACAACTTCCATAAGATTCTCTTATCGGTGCTGGGTCTCTGGCCACATAATCGTTCAAAGTTTTTATTAATCCCGAAAACTACATTCAGTCTTATACCAGTGTCTTTTATAGTTCCTCAGGTATGGTATAGTTACGTCAGTGAATAGAAATTTAAAATCCTTTTTTCACGGAGATTACTTTCAGTGCCTAGTTTTGACAGTCTCGGACATAACGCCAAACCTCGTGTTGAAGATCCTATCGCCAATTACCATGTGTGTTGGCGCGCTTGTGAAATATACTGTGTTTTGGTATCAGTCTGACGTAGTAAGTCTCGCGAAATCCAATTAAAGTGGTTTCCCAATAAGCATAATTTAAACTCCATTGCTAATACAGATAGAGAGGTTTCTGGACAAAGTCGAGTACGATTGGAAGATGAACCCCGATGAAGGGCTGCAGATTTTAAAGCAGCACGCTTCTTTAGGGAAATATTATGGGAAATTATTCGCTTGTAAGAAAGCACTGTGGATCAAGTGTTGATTACCACTGATATAAACATTTCACTTGTGTTTTAGCTTTCATTTATTCATCAGCAGTTGGATTAGTACTCCTAGATGTATCGAACTACATTGCACGCGAAATTACACACAAAAACGATACGTTTAATTTCCCAGTAGCGTTGGAATATCTCGTCGACCAAAAGAAATATTATCTTCCCATTGTCGTTCATAGATGTGTTTCCGTCCTCGTTGTTGCAACTACTTTTGTTGCAACCGAATCGATATTTATCATGCTACTTCAACACTGCAGCAGCTTGTTTATTGTTACAAGGTAAAAGAACAAATGCTATTCTTTTGTCAGTTGTTCTTCTGTTGTTCAACGTTACTGTATGGCCACTGTCTTCGTTTGTTCAATACATACACTGCCATTCAAAAGTTTGGGTATGCCTACGAAATTTTAAGACCCAATATTGTACAACAGGGATTGTCAAGCTTTTCTCCTCTAACGGCCACCGAGTCCCCACTACCAATTAAACGCAAAATAATGTGACGTTTACATGGCATCTAACACAATACGCATAGGTGTGTGGAGCGTCATTTGTCTGTATGCTGTCATATGTCGCGCGACCATTTCGCTGGAGGTGGAAGATATAAGTAGGGGAAGGGGCCACGAGTGGCCCGCGGGCCGCCGTTTGGCAGACCCTGTTGTACAACATTTATTATACACATACTTACATTGTAGACAATACGTTAATAACTGCATCTCCTTTTGGACCCAATATTAAAAATAGATGTGCTGTCATCACTTAAACATCGAATAATTTTGTAGCTGGAAAATTGCAGTAGGGTCATTCCACGCCAAGTCGATCACTTTTGGACGTCACCATCGGCGATTTTGCTCTAAATCAGGCCTCGGATTTAAGTGATCTTTTGGTCCGATTTTCAGAGGCAACGCCTCTTTTTCCCCGCCCCACGTCTGAGCCCCCGCGATCGCCCAGCGGCTCGAAGCTACTCAGGCGCGGAGCATTAGGGCGACAGCCGTATCCGTAGGTTTCCATATCACCTATGGGGCACTATTATCGATGCATTTCTTTTATCAATGGTAATCTCTGTACGCCTATTCCTCTGTGTCACATGATAATTTCTTTTGCTGGCAATTTTTGAAAATGCTTTCACTGTCAAAATTTTAATAACATTGGGGTATTGTACGGTCCCATAAACGCTTACAGACAAATCGAAGCTGCCCGCCAAATGTTTAGTCACCGATGTGTTGACCATTTCGGCGACATCTGCAGGTCTTAAAACATTAACCATGCCGCTCTCGTCTATCATACGAACAGCGACGTCCAGTTTGCCCGTCGATATTTCAAATTTGTCCATCACGTCTAAACGTGCGCGAAAATCTAGTTTTACCAAACTTGATTAAAATTTTGATAGTGAAAAGCATTTTCGGTATTTATTTGTTATCGTGCGACAGAGTGGAATAGGCCTACAGGGGATACCACTGACAAAAAAAAACGCATCGATCATAGTACCCCATGGGTGATGTGGAAATCTACGGATACGGCTGTCGCCCAAATGCTACGCGCCTGCAGAGCTTTGAGCCGATTGGCGATCGCAGGGCCAAGACGCGTGGCGGGGGAAAAGAGGCGTTGCCTCTGAAAATCGGTCCAAAAGATCACTTAAATCCGAGGCCTGCTCTAAATGAAATATTTTGTAGTCGATGTGAAATTAGGGGGGGTTTAAGTCATTATTTTCGCGGTTGACAATTTGTTTAGAAGATACAGACCTTCAAAGTTTGTAATTTGTGCCATTTTTGCTCCCCGCTAGCCCTACATAGCGGGCTACCTACGCGAAACGGGGGTCGCCGCGTCCTTTTCCAGCTAATTGTGACGCCAATTTTCAATTGTCCATTATTTTGAAAGTCTCATTTTGAAGGGGAAACTTCAAGGAATATGGACATATTTTTTTCAAGATTTAAGTCCCATCATCGAAAAAACGCAAAAAAAGAATTTTTGTTATATTTTTCGACATTATAAAGTTTATTATCGAGGTTGAAATAATTATTTTATAATAGCCCCATCCTTTGTGAACAAATAAAAAAAAAAAGGAGTTCGATCGGATAAAGCCCGTTTTCGCAAAAATGGCAAAAATTACAAACTTTGAAGGTCTGTATCTTCTAAACAAATTGTCAACCGCGAAAATGATGACTTAAACCCCCCCTAATTTCACATAGACTACAAAATATTTCATTTAGAGCAAAATCGCCGATGGTGACGTCCAAAAGTGATCGACTTGGCGTGGAATGACACAGTAATGTTAAAGTAATCTGTTAGTGTAATGTAAAGTGGAATTGTGCAAATATGGAACGAAAGCACTTTGCGCCACCAAAATTAATCACTAATGCCGAAGGTAACATAATTCGAACTCTTGTATAGAAAAACAGAAAACAGTCTCGACGAAGGATACGTTTAATAAAATATAAATTTCTTCTAAAAGATATTCCAATTATTATAAGACCCTTTGATATGTTTTCTATGAAGCATCGAGAAAACAATAAATATAAAGTTATGACATTACAACCAGAGTGAAACTTAGAGAATATTTCTTTCATTAGCATGTGTACCGAAACTGTTAAGCAATACTGTAGCCTTTGACTATTGTCCTAGATTGGACATGAAAGTATGAACTGTTGTTACTTAGGATTATCTATCATTTGCAGTCGACGTATCGTAAAAGCAGTTACCCAAGATACTGCTGACTTAAACGGCGATAAAAAACATTTAATTAATGACAGTAGAGGAACCTTAATAGCCGCCATAGTCCTACACAGACGGGCAATAAAGTTAGTATCTTCAATGGTTTCTCAGAATTTTCAATATAATCACATGTATGTATATCTACAAAATATATTGTCAGTGCCTACCAGTTAGCAACAAACGTTCGACATTCTTGCAGGTTTGCGAATGAATTGGTGGCTAGGAATACGCAATCGTATAGTGTTCTTATTATACTCGGTGTCCTATCCTTAAGCGCCAACCTGTATCGTGTAAATAATCCGTTCCTATTATTATCGCTGAATTAACAATTCTTGCCTGTATGTTGCTACCTGTTCCTTTTCAGTTGTCGCAATCGGTATTTGACGTTGCAGAACTGGAAGATACTTTAACATCTCTATTGTTCGTCACTTCTGAGATGGCATATATGTTTTATTTAAACTACATGGTGCAACAAATGATAGACTGCACTACCAATCTTGTTCCGTCGGTGTAAGCATGTGAAATTAGAGAGAAATGGAGCGATAAAACTGAGGATGTATATTTTTACTAATACTTATAGGTATAATTCTAATTGGTACGAAACCTCTCTAACAGTTCAGAAATCAGTACTGCTCATCATGTTAGAAGGCACAAGAGAATATGGTTTCAATTTTTTTGGCTTGTACTACGCATCAATCGAAGGCTTCTCCGTGGTACAATATTTTTAAATTACTACCACAGCGTGAAATACATTTCTATTAATGCATTTCTCAGTGTTGCAATTCTGTTTCAGCTATTGCAAAAGTCAGTTTCCTGTTTGATGATTATGACTTCTATGCAATAACACTGGAAGCGCACGTGAAAACTATAGAACGCGTAATGAAATTAGTAATTTTATATTTTCAATTATTAATATATAATGTATATAATTCACGCTCAGCACCGGTTATCCGAACTACAGTTGACCGAACTCTCAGTTATACGAACGGGTTTTCTTATGGGGACGTTCTGAAAATCGAATTTGAACGCGGACGCGTGTTTTCTCTACGCTGATACATAATTTGACAAAAGTAATATGTTTACAGTTGAATTATATGTATTGTCTGTAATTTATTCTAGAACATTTGTAAATGCATTATACATATAGTAAACTCTCAAATACAATACAATTAATTGTAAATAATACTAAAAATTATTGTTGAGATTGCAACGCAAATTCAGAGGGTTCCGTTAGGTCAGGTTTATGACACGGTCAAAATTAATGCTATTTTTTAAGAACAGATTTGAACGTTTCGACCATCTGGGTTCCAGCACTTAGATGGCACCGGATTAAAATAAAATAAAACATTTTCAATAGTCCTACAATTTTAGCCGACACATCACTTTCTCTTCTTTAACTCAATAACAAGGATTCTGTCATAAACCTCGAGATTTTCGAACGGTCATACTATCGATTCTTACATCAACCCTTTGGAACACAACGCGCTACGAGCGTAATGGAAATGATATTATTGCTTATTGGAATTCAGCCAGTAGTCAGGAAGAACTCACCAACAGGTCATATAGAACTCATTCAGTAGTCAAGTAACGCGACAGTCTATAATCTTCGGAACTGTAAATATAACCAGTGTAGAACCCTAACACGCATAATACTAAGAACTCTATCATTCCATCCATAAAATCACACACAGCGTACACGGTCGATGACTGTCCTGGACCGCACGTCAGCTTACGCTCAGAACAATTATATTTCGAAAATGAACTTTAAATTACGGCAAGTAATAAGTGAAAGAAGTTAATAACACTAAAGGTAATTACGTTCTATTCAGGATCTTCAGACTTGCAAGTTCATTAAATAAATGGGTCGTTGCTGATTATCCGCATTTGACTCTGGCTGTGCTTTAAACCCCGCGATAGCAGTCTTGAAAGCAGCTAGTGCATCGACCGCGGTAGGAATTGGCTTTGTTCCTTCACCTTTATCTGCTTCTTCCTGTTCTCCTGCTCTATCCGTATCTCCTGAACTATAGTTGCACTGTGTCCTGTAGCTTTGTGTACAACCTGTTCATCACTCAAAATGTGGAAACCGTGATCATCTTGATCACGCGTTCAGCCATTCGTCGGTGTCCTTAATTTCGTAATCTATGTGTGGCATTGGAAGTTTTATGAAATGAAGCCAGTGTAAGTGTAATATAACAACAAGGATATTATATATTTATTATAAAGTTACTACGCTAGTCCACACTATTTTATTCTACACCGTTCGACCCTGCTCCTCGATCTACACTGTTTCGCCCCTCAATCCACACTATGTACATTTCCATTCATGCATCTATTCGTCCTCAGTCATTCCCGTTTCTCTCTCTCATTCATACCCTTAAAGCTAACGGTATCCTTAAAACATAGGAAACAGGAAACACGGTTCTGCAGGCCATCGTTGCAAGCCTGCAGACCACCTGTGTCCCAGGTAGCCTGGTCATAAGCGGCCTGTGCTCGGACGTTGGGCGCTACGCACTCCCGCATATGTAACATGCAATGCGATTTGCGCCTTCATGAATATTAAAAAGTTCCTGTCTATCGCAATTTCTCCTGGCAAGACTTACTTTTTGTATTTCCTTGTCATGAAGAGCATTCGTCCATGCTTTTCGGAAATTTTCCGCTGTCAACAAGCTTCATGTCTCATTTAACATATAGCAACAGTCTTCTAATGACCAAAGTTTTCACAAATCGCACGGTCTGTACGTTTTTATTGACTTCAAGCAACATTGTTTAAAGTACTCGCTTTCTGGAGTATAACCTATTCATTTTCTCAATCGCAACCTGATATATAGGTTGTAACAATGATGTTACATTTGCTGAGAGGAACATGATGTACAAATTTCATTTGTTAAGGTATTGAATTCTGTCGCACATTGCGATGGAGCGTTACCGAGTATCAGCAACACTTTCTCTTGTTCTCTAGTTTTTCCGTGATCTCCCTTTACTTCAGGAATAAAGCTAGAAAGATACCACGCTTTGAAAATTTCGGTGTTCACCCATGCATTCTTTTTAGCTGTATAAATTATTATTGGGAGGTTATTAATATGTTCAAAGCAATGCGGTTTCTCCTATTTTCCGACCATTAGCAACGGTAGCTTATGCGAGCTTGCTGAAATTGTCTCAACACCGGCTACCATATCGCGATAAAAAAAAACAGCATTCCATTCTTAAAAATACAGATGACCTTAACATCTCCTCCATGCTTCCACCTACACAAACAATGTTTGCATGCCAACATGTCCTCCTCTATGCTGTACAACTTTGATGTATTATGATGTATCAATATGTGTCTATCTTCATAATTTCTTGAGTCGATATTACTAGAGAAATATTTATTTGTCTATTTATTTACTACTGCGTAGTAGACATAATGTTATTTGATTATAACATTTTCAGAGAACAAGAATATCAATCTTTTGTATTTATTGCATATTTTCCTTGTTTCCTGTAAAATATTTTTAACCGAACAATAATGGACCTGTGATGTAATAAATAACTTTGTCATCATTGCAAGTCGTAAGTAACTATACGGGGTGTCTCAAAACCCAGGGAACATCGGGAAATGGGGGGTAGCTGAGGTGATTCTGAACAACTTTTTCCTTGATCGAAATATTGTTTGCAGCTTCGTTTGTTAATAAATAACAAAAAAACCTGGCCAATGCGAGCGCTCGCCGGGCTTGAGCTCAGTGCGTACCTCACAGCTGCGGTCGGTCGTGATGGGGGCATCGAGGGTACCGAGAGAAGCGTACGGCAAATGTTACATCGCCTTAAATTAAGGATACTGTGGAATTTTTCGTTATTCATTAATCAGAAATAAACTAACAACTCGTGCAATAACCGTGTTCGATACGTTCATTCATTATCCGAAAGGAATAAAGTGTTTTACTATTTATGAAAAAAAAAATTTTTTAGCAGTACGTTTTCAGGTGGATAAATTATGTTTTAAGAAAAACGATTTGCATAACTAATGTAGGATAGGCGCCTCCATCAAAGAACGAAGTTAACAGGAACAAACGAACAGCTAATATGAGGAAGGGGCCGTGGCGTAAATGGACTGATCAGTGCCTGAGTTTACCTGTGCCCTTCGAAGCGTACGGATGTGTCCCCCGCTCGAAGCCTCAGCTCTTAACTGCATAATTAGCCTCAGCGAATCATTCGTGAAAGTGAAAGTTTTATGTGAAACTCAGTGCATTTCTGGTTCGATCATCTAGACAATCGGCATCACGGATTGCGATGCAGACGTGTGCCCGCCTCCGAAACCACGGATATTATAAATTTTTTTCATTTTTCCGCACCATCAATGGTAGTGATACATTTTCAAAAGTGATAATTCTATGTGCGTCCAACATATTTTCGGGCACCATTATCTTCTCAAATATCATATTGTGAACAGTGCGCCACCATCAGTGCAAACACGGATCCCCCACAAGGGAGATCCACAGCCCAGGTGCGGGGCCCACATAAAACATGCGATATAAGGCGCATCCAAAACCTTATAAAAAGCGTCACTGAAGGCACCAACAAACGCGAGAGCTTAACAGCACTACACAGCAAAATCATTAACACTACCAAACAAAACAAGGATCTCCCAAAGCCGAACAAAACGGCTACAAATATCATTCCCGCCAAGGAAGAAAAGCAGCCAGTTACACCAAACATGAAGCCGAAGACCACCCCTCAAACAAGAAATGGGAGCAGGTCCCAAAACCGCACATCCTCAGAAGACACGGCAAGCCAAAAACATTTATTAAAAATTATAGAAAGCCTAAACAAGACGATAGAAAAATTGTCAAAACAATTGGAAGAAGCCACGGGGCAAAAAGTGATCGCGGCGGGGAAAACCCAAGTCCCCGCCGAGCCGCGCGTACTAGCAGGTATACACCCCTCTCCGCTGGCCGAAGAGCAAGAGCTGTGACTTTATTGGGAACCCCACCACCAGCCAAGTTCGAAACCCTCCCTCAGGCGAGGAAGGGCCCTCCCTACCCTCTAAACGACCGCATCCTGACCAGAAAGGACGCAAATCGCCAGACCGAGAAGGGCCATCCAAAGCTAATACGCTGGCCCCATCCCCCCCTCCAACCGATGAAAAAAATGAGCCCTGGTCACTGGCCCCCTCAAAACGCCCAAGACATGGAGCCATCATCAACCACACGGAAGGACCAGAAGCCATACTCGCTCCAAAGCGAATCACCGCCTGCACCAGCCAAGGAAAAACCCAGGACACCCAAACCCACCCAGGAACACCACCTCACCACGAGCAAACCCACGCACCCACCAATACTTCACGCTCCAAACCACCGATAATAAACATCTTGGAGAGCACCCAGCAAACAACATATAGGATCTTAAAAAATGTGATAAGTACAAATTCATTTAAAATCAAGCACATTAACAGTAACAAACATTACATACAATTAGACAGCATACACGACTACAACGCCACGATCAAAACCCTCCGCGAACGTAAAATCCGTTTCTACACCTTCACGCCCAAAGACATCAAACCACTAACCTTCCTCGTAAAAGGACTAGATGCAAGCTTCGAACCAGAAGAAGTCCTCACCGAACTGCAAAATCTCAAACTAAAGAACGTGACCTTCATAAAAGTCGCGAATTTCAACACCCCCAACGCCGCGAAAAACAACAAGAAACTCCCTTTCTTTACCGTCCAAATCGCTCCGGAAAGCGACGCTAACACCCTAACCCAAACTAAACTTCTTCTACATCAAGTCATCTCATGGGAGAGGCTTATCCGAAAAGATCCCATAATGTGCGCGCGTTGCCAAAGAACAGGCCACACCTCCAAAAACTGCAACCTCGATTTCCGTTGCGTCAAATGCGCGGAAAACCACGAACCGGGCCAGTGCAAATTACCCTCTGACACCAAAATAGAACGATCACTAATCTACTGTGTAAGATGTAGAACACACGGCCACCCAGCTTCCTACAAAGGCTGCCCAAAATACAAAGAGCTGAAACAAAGACTCAGAACTATTGCAGAAGCCAAGACCACCAACAAAATCAGACTGCTAAATAGAACAAAATCCCTCTTAGACTCCTCAATGATAAAACCCGAACTATCTTACGCCAAAGTACTCAGCCAAAAACCAATACCTACAGCCACGAGGACAGACCTCAGACACACTCATCCAACTGAAACCGCACCACCTAACCACCCCCCCCCCCCCAAACCCCAACCAACCAGCACCACCCCCCAGCCTCCCCATATCCCCCCCAAATCCCCCTACGAAAAGCTTTTTGACGACCTCAAAAATCTTTTCCTTCCCCAGATTAACCGCCTAGAGAACCTCATAGGATCCAACTCCAACAAAATAGAAAAACTCCACGACCTTTACTTCGGCATAAACTCTGAACACCACGAAATTGACATATCCCACATCCCCAATGCCTAATCCTAACCCCACCAAACTCAAAATAATATCAGCGAACGTAAATTCAATCGCATCCACAGAAAGAAGATTTTCCCTGGCTCAACTCCTAATATCAGAGAACCCAGACCTCGCGCTCCTAAACGAAACGAAACTCAAAGCTCACCATAGCCCCAAATTCAAAAACTACAACCTCATACGTAACGATAGAAACAACTCAAACGGCGGCGGAGTGGCTCTCTTAATTAAAAAAAATATAGAATTCAAACCGATCCCCTTAAACTTCACCACCTCAATACTCGAAACAGTAATCATAAAAATAAACCTCCACAACAGCAACAACCTCATCATTATCGCGGCGTACGCAGCAGGGGCACATTCCACAGAGTTCATAAACGAATTAAACCAGATCTTCACCACTCTCGACCTATCCAATTCGGATAACTATTATATCTTAGCCGGAGACCTTAACGCCAAACATCAGCATTGGAACAACCTCCAATACAATGGTAGAGGACTGGCGCTAGCCAACTGGTTCTTTACTAAACGATTTCAACACAGAATCTCTCTCAAATACTCAAACACCCCCACCTTCCCCAGAGGCAACTCCTTCATTGACATCTGCCTATTGGACATCCGCCTAATCATCGACAACGCAAACACAGACGGAACCATCCCCACACTAAACCTGGACAGCGATCATAGAGCGATCCTCCTACTCCTCTCACTCCCACAAAAAGACGATAAAATCCCATTCACCTCCCCCAACTACCCCCTAAACTATAATAAGACAGATTGGACAAAATTCAGACAAGACTTAAATAAAAACCTAACAACGGAAATCCCGCCCGACAGAAACCTGACAAACCCTGAAATTGATACCCACCTAGCCGACCTCTCAAACCTAATACTAAAAGCAATAGACCGGAACGTCCCCCCCTTCCCCGACTATAACTCCGCAGATACATACTCAAACCACAAAATCAAGAAACTTCACCGAACTGAAACCGCCCTACTCTCAATCCTCAATAACGCCTACAGACACAATGCCGCCCACTCACAAGAACTGATCAAATTAACGAAAGCCCAGCTAAAAAAATGCAAAACATCCCTAAAAAAAGAATTCCAAAAATCTATTAATACGCACTGGGAAAATAAAATAAAAAACATCCCCCTCCACTCACACCAAATGTTTCCAAAAATAAACGCAATTTTTAGAAAAAAAGAGAGCGTCTCAATCCCTAACTTAAAAATCCCGCAAACAAACCGTGACCTCTTAGACAGAGCCATGATAGCCCCCGACTCAATCCATAAAGACCAGAATGGCAATTTCATAATCAACGATGAATCGGACATACTTAACGTCATAGGAGCCCACTTCACAGCAACCAACGCCCAAAACTCAACACTAGGAAACACTAGATTAACAGAAATAATAGACAAACACCACAACAAACTCATGACAGACATTAATTCAGACAATCAGACAAATAACTCCATCACCCAATTTTCCAACGCCAACCTCGCCAGCAGCCCACATCTCGACACCGAACCCACCTTCTTCACTTCACACTACCGTACAGCCCAACTCTTCCATAAACTAAACAACAAAAAATCCTCAGGACCGGACAAAATCCCAAACATAATCCTAAAGAACCTTCCCAATAAAGTCACATCCTGCTACAACATCCTTCTCAACAACTGCTTAAATAACAGATACTTCCCAGCAGCATGGAAAGTCGCAAAAGTCCTCCCTATCAAAAAAAAAAGGTAAAAACCCGACTGATCCCTCCAGCTATAGGCCAATCAGTTTACTCCCGAACATATCCAAAATATTCGAAGTACTCATTAAACAAGCCTTAGAAAAGTTCTACGCCGACAACAACCTCATCCCCGATACCCAATTTGGATTCCGCCATAAGCTAAGCACCATCCATACAATTCACACGCTCACCTCGGACATTCACTACGCCCTCCACAACGACGAGTCTATAGCAGCTTGCCTCATCGAATTAGAAAAAGCCTTCGACACCGTTTGGCTAAAAGGTCTGTTCTTCAAACTCTCCAAAAAAGGATGCCCGCCCCACCTACTAAAACTAGTTGTGGATATGACGCTAGGAAAAAGTTTCTACACTTCCAACTGCAAAACGGACTCTAAGATAACGCACCACCTGACAGACGGACTGCAACAAGGCACAGTCACCTCCCCAGGCCTCTTTAACTTTTATAACGCAGATATCCCGAAACTCTTTAACATCCCTGTTGAGAATTCTGAGTGCGAGTCGTGGACGTATTGAAACCAGATCAGATCTTTGGAGTTTCGTCGTGTTTTCGGTTCGAGGGTACGCGTCTGGTGTTCATTGAAACGTTCAATGCCCAGCATTGTGCTGTTGTTTGTGTCATTCGTTACGGAGACTCGAGTGATCACGTCTACCGGACCCAAGGGTCCCAGGGCTTAAGGGTTCGACTCGGGTGGCCTCGCGGGTACTTGGTTTCTCGACTCTCGCCAATGCCAAGGACGTCGTAAATCGTGCCCCGATGCTGGGAAAAAGTTCGTGGAACGATGTTTCCATATTTGGAAAAGTTCCCTTTCTTCCACATCATAACCACCCTCAATCGTGACACGCCTCCACCAATAGTTGTTTTACAGTACCATCTCTCTAGTATAATTAGACGAATGAGATTACTTGTTAGGCTCGTAGATTTAAGACTCCACCCTTGCGACGGGCTCGCTAGGTTTCCTTCGGCGGAGTTTGTGCTGAGGAAATCAGATTGGGTTGAGACACCAGGAGTTGAAGGAAAGATTGGGTTGAGACACCAGGAGTTGAAGGAAAGATTGGTTTGAGATACAGGAGTTGAAACATCAGAATCGTTTGAGACACACTAGGTGAAGCATTAGAATTGGTATAGACACAGTGGGTGAAACAAGTTCGAGTTAGTCAGAGACGTAGTTGATAATAATAAAGAGAACTATCAAGCTCTGTTTGCGAACAGAGTATAGAATCATTGTTATCAATTGTTCGTCGTTTGTCGTAGCAAAGGTACTCTAATAAATATAGAATAAGAGTTGTTTATTAAAGAGTACGGTGTTTGTTATTTAACCACCTCCAGAACCTTGTTCATCAAAGTTGAACATTCGGTTCATGTATTTTTGGGGCTCTTGCACTAATCCATTGTGCAAGAGAAGTGTCAGGGAATCGTGAAGATTTACGACCTTCATTCAAAGCGACGCCCTGCCACAACAATCCCCGATTCCCCCGACACCAAAACCATCCAATTCGCTGATGATCTAATAGTCTATATCAAAGGAAAAAACGTCCTAAAACTGCAGGAAAAATACCAACTCCTCTTTAACAAAATAAACGACTACTACTCAACGTGGAAGTTAAAAATAAACCCGACAAAATGCGAAACCATACTCTTCCGAAACAAAATTACAAACCAGAGCAGAAGCTTCAGAAGCACCTACAAATCGTTCCACCTAAACCACACAAACACCAGAATCCCTCACAAAGAAATAGTCAAATACCTCGGAATCCACCTCGACGATCGTCTCCTCTACAACAAACATACCAACATTCAATTAGAGAAAGTCTCAAAAGCCTTCCTAACCAACGCGAGACTCTTCTACTCGCACTACCTTAATCCAAAAATTAAGATCCTCTGCTACATGCTCCTGATCAGACCCATCATTTCATATGGTTGCCCAATCTGGTTCAACCTAAGCCCCCAAACAATGGAGAAAATCAGATCCTTCGAAAGAAAATGCCTGAGGGCTTGCACTAGTCTACATAGGTCCAAAGAATCGAATTATAAACACTACATCAGTAACAGAACCCTATACGACACAGCTAACATACCGAGAATAGACAATTTCACCATCAAACTCACCAGAGACTACTTCGCGAATATCCCGAAAATCCGAAACAACCACCTCATAAATAGCTCACTCTACCCCCATGACCTTTACCACGAAAAAACACTGGCTTCTGGACACATCCCCCCATAAGCATTTATCCTCCTCGACAAGACAGGCAGAATCACCGACCAGAACAATGTACCAATCATATACCACATACCCCGCACAGCAAAAAACAACAAAATCTTGTACGACCCCCACATCAACAGCCGGAACTCAACATACCGCACCGTCTTCAACACACAGATTCCAAAATACGACAAAGTAAACACCTACCACCACAACACCAAAAAATACTGGTGGCTCCAAGACCTCTACCCTACCTAACCACCATCGCAATCAACGCTCACCACTTAGCCTAAGATAATCTATTGTAAATATGTAAATAGCGTAGTATAAATGATTGTAGAGAATGTGTGATGAGAGCAAATGACTGTAAATAGGCGTAAACGAGCACAGTATGAATGATTAGACCATAAGCTACTCCTCCCAGCGCATAGAAAGCGCAGACATAAGTTCATTCCGTCTTGCCCGAGCCCCCCGGTACCCATCTTTTTTTCGGAATTCCCTCTCCTAAACCCACTTCGGCCAAAAAAGGCCACGAGAAGAAAACAAGTAACAAAATGGACGAAAATATCCCATCGCGACACACGACACCCCCCCGCAGGCCGTGAGCGTCATCCCCATGACCATGCAGCCCAACTTAATTTTTTAAGACACACCGCTCATATACATAGTAGATTATTCACTACACGCATACATTGTAATCACCACTCTTAACCATTGTATCTTATGAATAAACCATTGTCAAAAAAAAAAAAACTGATCAGTGCCTAGAAATACGAAGATCTCGGGTTCGATTCCCGAAGCCTGCCCTTCCTTTTTATTCGGTTCCTACACTAATGTTAGAAAAAGCTAGTTTAACTTACCTATTCGTCCACGAATTAACGAGATGCCCAGTGCATGTTTGGTCCCCTCCCTCGTCAAGGTGCCCGGGGTTGCGGCGGTCCGTGTGGTGGCCATGCGGCCATCCCCTCCCCGGGATGGGCCTTTATTAATTCTTTGTTAATTCGTGGGCGAATGGGTAAGTTAAACTGGCTTTGCCTAACATTAGTTATGCATATCGTTTTTCTTAAAACATAATTTATCCACCTGAGAACATTCTGTTGAAAAATATTTTTTTTCATAGGTAATGAAACACTTTATTCCTTTCGGATAATGAATAAACGTATCGAACACGGTTATTGCACGAGTTATTAGTTTATTTCTTGTTAATGAATAACGAAAAATTCCACAGTATCCTTAATTTAAGCCGATGTAACTTTTGCCGTACGCTTCCCTCGGTACCCTCGATGCCCCCATCACGAGCGACCGCAGCTGTGAGGTACGCACTGAGCCCAAGTCCGGCGAGCGCTCTCATTGGCCAGTGTTTTTCGTTAATAACTAATAAACGAAGCTGCAAACAACATTGCTGCCAATGGGAAAGTTGTTCAGAATCACCCCAGCAACCCCCCATTTCCGGGAAGTCCCATATTTGCGGAACACCCTGTATAAAGGATGTTACGCCGGTGCGTTGAAGCAGGACCAGAGGGTCGCGCGTGAGAATCGGCAGTTCGCTACCAGAGCGCGACGTAATGTGGTTTATATTAATCTTATGCACCTTATGCACCGTTAAATATACACTATGGAGTATATGTGCAAAACTTCATATTCATGCATGCAGTGCCCCATTTATATACAGTAAACATTTATCTGACTTTCGTCAATTTTTGACCGTAACAAAATGATAGGTCCACTTGCAGAAATATTGCGATTCCAGGCCTCCAATACCGCAGTTTTTAATTCGGCGACAGTATTAAATTGCTGACAATTATCGCCCACGTCACATACAAGTTGGCCCCCAAGATTTTCTATTGGGTTTATATCAGAGGATCTCGCTGGCCAGGCGAGAGTGCTGATTTGTCTCCCTTGGAACCACTGCCTAGTGCTGGCAGAAACATGAATGGTCGAATTATCGTGCATAATACCTCCTTCGCGATAGCGACGCTAGGCGGAGGCGCGGTGCTATATGATCCGAGCTGGAATATCGGTGTGACTAATACTAATTCAACCATGAAACTTTTTTATTTTTGACTTTTTCATAATGAAACTTTTATCATTATAACGTATTTGCAAGATTTTTCTGACTAAAATGAGACCAAACGCGATATAATTTGAATTATATTACTTATTAGAATAAGAATAAAAGGCTAATGCAAAAGAGCATTATCATACATCATACATTGTCGATTCAAGCACGGCTGGAATCGCATGTGAAAGATTCGACACCCCGCTTCGTTTAATGCGACATAGGTGGTGCATATAATAAAGAAGGGTGTAGAATCTATGTTTACATGCGGCTCGAGCCGAGCGTGAATCGACACCTCGGTCACTATCTAAGGTCACGCTCTATTATAATTTGTTTGAATGTATTATTATATGTATTCGGGAGCATCATGTATCGGTTGATAGGATGGACCTCTGTCTCTCTCCTCCACTGTCTGTCCCTTTCTACGTTCACGCTCAGCTCGAGCTGCTTGGTTATATGCACAGCTTGGGTCTCAATCTTTGTGTGCCTTGTGAAAGTATAAAATATTGTTATTTAGTGTTATCTACCATTTTCAGTGAACCTATTTTTAAGGTAGTTAACCAGGATTCTGCTTACTTAAACAGCAACGAAAAACATTTAATTAATGACAGTAAAGCTACCTTAATGACCGCTATAATCGTACACAGACGAGCAATGAAGTTAGTATCTTCAAAGACCTCTCAGAATTCTCAAAATACCTCACATATGTGTAGGAATTATTTTCCATTTAAATTCCTTTTCAATAATCCAACAAAGAACAGGTGGGATAGTGAACCTCGGTTTCTCTCAACCATAAACAACTTTATTACTTTAGGCGATCGGCACACTGCAATTGCTCTCACACGACTGACACTATTCTCTCTTACCTCCACAACTATTCTCTTCTACGTCTACAACTATTCTCTCTTCTACCTTCGCAACTACTCTCTCCTCTCTCCACAACCATTCTCCTCTACTTTCACAACCATTCTCCTCTACCTTCAGATAAACAGGCACTCGATGCACATTCAACATTTCTACTAACGCTCTTCATTCACGCCATACTTAACACAAGACTGCCTCGACAAACCTCGAGACAGTATTATGAACTAAAATCCACCAATACTACATATGCATATTTAGAAAATCTATTACACTGTGCTACACGGGTCTGATTTTGTAACCTTCAATAGGCGTTTCTTGTAGACTTTGACGCGCTGAATACGAATCTGAAATCCGTTTTTTTCCAGAAGGTGCCATTTTTGAAAAAATCAATTTTGAAAAAAATCGCAAATTTTTGACTTCGAAAGTGTTTTGTGCTTTTCCGGTAATATTTATTCCGTTCCGCTTGGTGCCAAATGATTCTTTGGAGTTTCTCGAATAAAATGATATAAATAATTGTTTGATTATAAACATTTAAATATGTTTAAATAATGATCAAAGTGAAAAGGACACCATAAACGCACCCATTTTGGCCGATATTTTTCAATTTGTTTCAAAACCTGAGGGTCTAGGAGAAAATCTGACTATGCCACGCGATAGAACAGTCATTTCTGCTAAGGGAAGCATCAACGGAAGTTACAAAATTATTTTTATTTTCAATATCAAAGCGAAACAGTTTGGCAAAACACGTGGCGGCGGCAGTGGAGCTCTATGACAGCGGCTCCCCGCTTATCGCTCAGCGTACCGGAATCACTAGACGCGCAGTATTTCTGCTGACAATCAGCAGAATTTGTAACTTCCGTTAATGCTTTCCTCAGCAGAAATGTCTGTTCTATCGCGTGGCATAGTCAGATTTTCTCCTAGACACTCAGTTTTTGAAACAAATTGAAAAATATCGGCCAAAATGGGTGCGTTTTCGGTGTCATTTTCACTTTGATCATTATTCAAACATATTTAAATGTTTATGATCAAACAACTATTTATATCATTTTATTCGTGAAACTCCAAAGAATTATTTGGAACCAACCGGAACTGAATAACTATTACCGGAGAAGGACCAAACACTTTCAAATTTGAAAATTTGCGATCTTTTTCAAAATTGATTTTTTCAAAAATGGTACGTTCTGGAGGAATACGGATTTCAGATTCGTATTCAGCGCTATAAAGCCTATAAGAAACACCTATCGAAGGTTACAAAATAAAAAAAAAGTTGAAATTTGTCGAACAGTGTTATCAGTGCCTACCAAGTAGCAACAAATGTTCGACACTCTTGCAGCTTTACGAATGAATTGATGGATAGAAATAGAGGTTCAGATAGTGTTCTTATTATACTTGGTATCCTATTATTCCTAAGCGGCAACCTGTATGGTGTAAATAATATGTTCCTATTATTATCCTTGAATTAACAATCTTTGCCTCTATTTTGCTTACTGTTGCTTTCCAATTGTCGCAATCGATATATGACGCTGCAAACCTGGAAAATACTTTCACTTGCCTATTGTTCATCTCTTCTGAGATACAGACTACGCTGCCAATCTTGTTCCGTCAGTGTAAGCATGTGAAATTAGAGAGAAATGGATCGATAAAACTGAGGATGTATATTTTTACTAATACTTATAGGTTAAATTCTAGTTGGTACGAAGCGTCTCTGACAGTTCAGAAGTCGGTACTGCTCATCATGTTAGAAGGCACAAAAGAATATGCTTTCACTGTTTTTGGCTTGTATGGCGCATCAATCGAAGGCTTCTCCGTGGTACAATATTTTTAAATTACGATTACAGTGCGAAATACATACGTTTCTATTAATGCATTTATCAGTGTTGCAATTCTGTTTCAGCTATTGCAGAAGTCAGTTTCCGGTCCAATGATTATGACTTCTATGCAATAACACTGGAATCGCACGTAAAAATGTGGAAAAAGTAGTGTAATTAGTAATTTTGTATTAGCAATTACTAGGTGTACAAATTAATTCTCAGCCTTTATTCACCAACTTTGACATTTATTTGTAAAAAAAAAGTAATGCAAATCTAATCTTAGAAGTAGTCTCCTTCGTTTTCTACATATTTTTAATCAGCCAGATGGTTTTGTAAAAATCGGAATGACTTTCGGGTCATGATCCGAAGTGGCTAAGTCTGGAGAACACGGCGCATGAAGAAGAATTTCCACGGTTAAATCTGGGATGATTTGCAGGGTCTTTTTGGCTGTGTGGGACCGGGCGTTATCCTGCAGCAGTATCATCGCGCTTCTCCCAGTGCTAGAAAACCGTCTTTTCTCTTCAAGTGGGTCACTCGCAGGGATCAACCGTTATGGGAAAAACGCGGAAGTGACGGTCTGCGGTTGAAACGCAATAGGAAGACAGTGCCTCGTATTATATCTCGTTTTGAAGCTAAAAGATGACACTTAAAAATGAATATGGGGCGGGGACAAAATTTCAATTTGAATAGGTTTTATAGTCGATGAAAGGTAGAGGCCGAGAATTAATTTATACACCTAAGATATAGCACTTATGATCTTTCGTGTTGGTGTAGTTGTCCCATTATACAAAAGTCGAGCTTTTTACTGAACACCCTTTGAGTAATCGTGACGAACCCCCAGGAATTTTGTATTTGTTGTAAACAAAATTTAACTGTTAAATCTGACGTGTATAAAGGTTTACTGGGATGAATCCATAATTTATACAGGGTGTTCCGTAATTATGGGACTTCCCGGAAAGGGGGGGTTGCTGGAGTAACTCTGAACAACATTTTCGTTTACCAAAATGTTGTTTAAGGCTTCCGTGTTTGAATTATTAACGAACACCACAGGCCATTCAGAGTGCGTGGCTCTCACTCGAATTCATTCGTCTCTAAGTGACCGACTTGGTTACACGTAGGAACAATAAATCCTGCCGAATCATCCCTAAATCTTACAGTGGAAAGGAAAAGTTGCCATACAAGAAAACTGACCGTACAGTGAAGTAAGTTCACCGAACCGGCCGTAACATCAGCTGTTGAGGGTTGCCTAGAAAAGTCAACAATTCATGGGTAAGTTTAACTATCTTTTTCTAACAGTAGTTATCCAAATCAACATCTTTAACATCACTGAGATTCATCCACTACATCAATAATTAATCCTATTGCACATAAATATAGGAAAGCCTAACGCATCACGCGACGCGACCCTTGTCGGAACGCAGATTTACGACCTTCGTTTTACACGATCGGTCCTGTCCACAGTACGTCGCGGGTGTGCACAGTTGTTAAACGACTTATTAGTTAGTTATTATTCATGAATAACGAATAATTCCACATCATTCTTCATTCAAGACGATGTAACATTTGCCGCACGGTTCACTCGATACCCACGCTGTACCAATGCGTTCGCGACCACAACCGAGCGCGGTTGAGAGTCACGCGCTCTGGATGGCCAGTGTTTTTCATTAATAACTCAAAAACGAAGCTTCAAACAATATTTTGATCAAGGAAAAAGTTGTTCAGAATCACATCAGCTACTCCCCTTTTCAGGATACGGCGCGAGTTACGGGTCACCCTGTATGTACCATGGAATCGTGTTGAAAATGAAATATTATCCAAAAGTGGCATACCATGATGCGAAACCTGAGTTTCCTCATGCAGTAGGTTTCCTTCCGCAACTATACTCGTGCCGGGAATTGAATATTCCAGCTGGTCCTTCGAGAAGCAACGACTTACAACTATTAGTCGGCACACACCTCGTGCAAATACCAACAAAGCCAGACCGATCGAAAGATCATCCGCTGGTATTTAACAGTATATAAGAGACATGTAAATTACGATTTGACACGTATGAATATAATGATATAAATCACTATTTGGTATATCGATTGCAAATTACATATTCCTTTATAAGTAACTAACTAAATGTTCAATTAATTTCTGCACTAGACAGGCCAAGAAGAATTTCGAAAACTATTTTACGGTCATAATATACAGAAAATTCTTCAGAAAAACCCAGAGCAATCTTCTAAATTGAAAGCGATATTTGCACAGAAGGACTCAGGCAAATTTTCTGAAAACCTAAGCAATCGTGGAAAAACTTGAACAAGACTACTAAACGAACATTAGTGAAAGCGATAGATGTACAAGATGGCACGAAGCAATCGCTTGAAAACCTTTGTGTCCCGAGAGAAATACTATTTCATCTGACATGCTCAAATGCACTTCTTTGATAAAATATATAACACTAACAATAATACGAGCAAATAAATTATACTATAACATACCCTTATGCATACAGTGTGTATGTACAGGCAGCAAGTGCAATTCAGTCTCCATGGCTCATGGAGTACCCATAGAGAAACTTGTCCACTTCAACTTGTTCACACTTCGAGTAGGTACAGCGGACTGAATATGTGCAGACGGTATCCCTTCCACGCAACACATAGGAGGAAGGGTTCAACGTTTTCAAAACAATTACTTCACAGCAACCCTACCTTGCGCCTTGCAATTTTCTTATAGCCATATTCACGCATGGAAAGAGTGGAAGAAAATCGTTTTCCACCGTGCTGAAGAATGAATTAATAATCCTGAAATTGTAGATCGCGTCATTCATATTGTTTTAAAACCAGAAACTTTTTACACCGACATGCAAAACATCCATGAAAATAAAACAGAGGTCAAATTCGTTGCAAAGGGTGGAAAAGAGAACGTTGGGATTACTAGCACCTGAACTATTGGCCGCGATGGCTGAACTGGAGACTTACTACAATTTCCATAAGATTCTCTTATCAGTGCTGGGTCTCTGGCCATATAGTCGTTCAAAATTTTTATTGGTCACGAAGACTATGTTCAGTCTCATACTAGTGTCTATTATAGTTCCTCAGGTGTGATATAGTTACGTCAGTGAATAAAAACCGGTCTCGTGCAGTCGAACCACCCCGTCTTAAAATACTTTTTTCACGGAGATTACTTTCAGTGCCTAGTTTTGACAGTCTCGGATATGACACCAAACCTCGTGCTAACGATCCTTCCGCCTATTACAATGTGCCTTGGTGCGATCGTGAAATATACTGTGTGTTGGTATCAGTCAGACGTAGTAAGTCTCACGAAATCCAGTTAAATTGGTATCCCAATGAGAATAATTTAAGCTCCATTGCTAATACAGATACAGGGGTTTCTGGACGAAGTCGAGTATGATTGGAAGTTGAACCGAGACGAAGGGCTGCAGATATTAAAGCAGCACGCTTCTTTAGGGAAATATTATGGGAAATTATTGGCTTGTAAGGAAGCACCGTGGTTCAAGTGTTGATAACCTAATATTAACATTTAACTTGTGTTGTAGGTTTCATTTATGCATCAGCAGCTGGATTAGTACTCCCAGATGTATCGAGCTACATTGCACACATTATTACACCGAAAAACGATACGTTTAATTTCCCAGCCGCGTTGGAGTATCTCGTCGACGAAAAAAAATATTATCTTCCCATTGTTATTCATAGATGTGTGTCCATTCTCATCATTGCAACTACTTTTGTTGCAACCGAATCGATATTCATCATGCTACTTCAACACAGCGGCAGCTTGTTCATTGTTACAAGGTAAAAGAACAAATGCTATTCTTTTGTCAGTTGTTCTTCTGTAGTTCAACGTTACTGTATGGCCACTGTCTTCGTTTGTTCAATACATACACTGCCATTCAAAAGTTTGGGTATGCCTACGAAATTTTAAGACCCAATATTGTACAACAGGGATTGTCAAGCTTTTCTCCTCTAACGGCCACCGAGCCCCCACTACCAATTAAACGCAAAATAATGTGACATTGACATGGCATCTAACACAATACGCATAGGTGTGTGGAGCGTCATTTGTCTGTATGCTGTCATAAGTCGCGCGACCATTTCGCTGGAGGTGGAAGATATAAGTAGGGGAAGGGGCCACGAGTGGCCCGCGGGCCACCGTTTGGCAGACCCTGTTGTACAACATTTATTATACACATAATTACATTGTAGACTGTAGACAATACTTTAATAACTGCATCTCCTTTTGAACCCAATATTAAAAACAGAAGTGCTGTCATCACTTAAACATCGAATAATTTTATAGCTGGAAAATTGCAGGAATGTTAAAGTAATCTGTTAGTGCAATGTAAAGTGGAATTGTGCAAATGTGGAACGAAAGCACTTTGCGCCACCAAAATTAATCACTAATGCCGAAGGTAACATAATTCGAACTCTTGTAAAGAAAAACAGAAAAAAGTCTCGACGAAGGATACGTTTAATAAAATATCAATTTCTTCTAAAAGATATTCCAATTATTATAAGACCCTTTGATATGTTTTCTATGAAGCATCTAGAAAACAATAAATATAAAGTTATGACATTACAACCAGAGTGAAACTTAGAGAATATTTCTTTCATTAGCATGTGTACCGAAACTGTTAAGCAATACTGTAGCCTTTGACTATAGTCCTAGATTGGACGTGAAAGTATGAACTGTTGTTACTTAGGATTATCTATCATTTGCAGTCGACGTATCGTAAAAGCAGTTACCCAAGATGCTGCTAACTTAAACGGCGATAAAAAACCTTTAATTAATGACAGTAGAGGAACCTTAATAGCCGCCATAGTCCTACACAGACGGGCAATAAAGTTAGTATCTTCAATGGTTTCTCAGAATTTTCAATATAATCACATGTATGTATATCTACAAAATATATTGTCAGTGCCTACCAGTTAGCAACAAACGTTCGACATTCTTGCAGGTTTGCGAATGAATTGGTGGCTAGGAATACGCAATCGTATAGTGTTCTTATTATACTCGGTGTCCTATCCTTAAGCGCCAACCTGTATCGTGTAAATAATCCGTTCCTATTATTATCGCTGAATTAACAATTCTTGCCTGTATGTTGCTACCTGTTCCTTTTCAGTTGTCGCAATCGCTATTTGACGTTGCAAAACTGGAAGATACTTTAACATCTCTATTGTTCGTCACTTCTGAGATGGCATATATGTTTTATTTAAACTACATGGTGCAACAAATGATAGACTGCACTACCAATCTTGTTCCGTCGGTGTAAGCATGTGAAATTAGAGAGAAATGGAGCGATAAAACTGAGGATGTATATTTTTACTAATACTTATAGGTATAATTCTAATTGGTACGAAACCTCTCTAACAGTTCAGAAATCAGTACTGCTCATCATGTTAGAAGGAACAAGAGAATATGGTTTCAATTTTTTTGGCTTGTACTACGCATCAATCGAAGGCTTCTCCGTGGTACAATATTTTTAAATTACTACCACAGCGTGAAATACATACATTTCTATTAATGCATTTCTCAGTGTTGCAATTCTGTTTCAGCTATTGCAAAAGTCAGTTTCCTGTTTGATGATTATGACTTCTATGCAATAACACTGGAAGCGCACGTGAAAACTATAGAACGCGTAATGAAATTAGTAATTTTATATTTTCAATTATTAATATATAATGTATATAATTCACGCTCAGCAGCGGTTATCCGAACTACAGTTGACCGAACTCTCAGTTATACGAACGGGTTTTCTTATGGGGACGTTCTGAAAATCGAAGTTGAACGCGGACGCGTGTTTTCTCTACGCTGGTACATAATTTAACAAAATTAATAAGTTTACAGTTGAATTATATGTATTGTCTGTAATTTATTCTAGAACATTTGTAAATGCATTATACATATAGTAAACTCTCAAATACAAAACAATTAATTGTAAATAACTCTAAAAATTATTGTTGAGATTGCAACGCAAATTCAGAGGGTTCCGTTAGGTCAGGTTTATGACACGGTCAAAATTAATGCTATTTTTTAAGAACAGATTTGAACGTTTCGACCATCTGGGTGCCAGAATTAGATGGCACCGGATTAGAATAAAACAACACATTTTCAATAGTCCTACAATTTTAGCCGACACATCACTTTCTCTTCTTTAACTCAATAACAAGGATTCTGTCATAAACCTCGAGATTTTCGAACGGTCATACCATCGATTCTTACACCAACCCTTTGGAACACAACGCGCTACGAGCGTAATGAAAATGATATTATTGCTTATTGGAATTCAGGCAGTAGTCAGGAAGAACTCACCAACAAGTCAAATAGAACTCATTCAGAAGACAAGTAACGCGACAGTCTATAATCTTCGGAACTGTAAGTATAACCAGTGTAGAACCCTAACACGCATAATACTAGGAACTCTATCATTCCCTCCATAAAATCACACAGAGCGTACACGGTCGATGACTGTCCTGGACCGCACGTCAGCTTACGCTCAGAACAATTATATTTCGAAAATGAACTTTAAATTACGGCAAGTAATAAGTGAAAGAAGTTAATAACACTAACGGTAATTACGTTCTATTCAGGATCTTCAGACTTGCAAGTTCATTAAATAAATGGGTCGTTGCTGATTATCCGCATTTGACTCTGGCTGTGCTTTAAACCCCGCGATAGCAGTCTTGAAAGCAGCTAGTGCATCGACCGCGGTAGGAATTGGCTTTGTTCCTTCAGCTTTATCTGCTTCTTCCTGTTCTCCTGCTCTATCCGTATCTCCTGAACTATAGTTGCACTGTGTCCTGTAGCTTTGTGTACAACCTGTTCATCACTCAAAATGTGGAAACCGTGATCATCTTGATCACGCCTTCAGCCATTCGTCGGTGTCCTTAATTTCGTAATCTATGTGTGGCATTGGAAGTTTTATGAAATGAAGCCAGTGTAAGTGTAATATAACAACAAGGATATTATATATTTATTATAAAGTTACTACGCTAGTCCACACTATTTTATTCTACACCGTTCGACCCTGCTCCCCGATCTACACTGTTTCGCCCCTCAATCCACACTATGTACATATCCATTCATGCATCTATTCGTCCTCAGTCATTCCCGTTTCTCTCTCTCATTCATACCCTTAAAGCTAACGGTATCCTTAAAACATAGGAAACAGGGAACACGGTTCTGCAGGCCATCGTTGCAAGCCTGCAGACCACCTGTGTCCCAGGTAGCCTGGTCATAAGCGCCCTGTGCTCGGACGTTGGGCGCTACGCACGCATATGTAACATGCAATGCGATTTGCGCCTTCATGAATATTAAAAAGTTCCTCTCTATCGCAATTTCTCCTGGCAAGACTTACTTTTTGTATTTCCTTGTCATGAAGAGGTTTCGTCCATGCTTTTCGGAAATTTTCCGCTGTCAACAAGCTTCATGTCTCATTTAACATATAGCAACAGTCTTCTAATGACCAAAGTTTTCACAAATCGCACGGTCTGTACGTTTTTATTGACTTCAAGCAACATTGTTTAAAGTACTCGCTTTCTGGAGTATAACCTATTCATTTTCTCAATCGCAACCTGATATATAGGTTGTAACAATGATGTTACATTTGCTGAGAGGAACATGATGTACAAATTTCATTTGTTAAGGTATTGAATTCTGTCGCACATTGCGATGGAGCGTTACCGAGTATCAGCAATACTTTCTCTTGTAATTTAAGACGATGTAACTTTTGCCGTACGCTTCCCTCGGTACCCTCGATGCCCCCATCACGAGCGACCGCAGTTGTGAGGTACGCACTGAGCCCAAGTCCGGCGAGCGCTCTCATTGGCCAGTGTTTTTCGTTAATAACTAATAAACGAAGCTGCAAACAACATTGCTGCCAATGGGAAAGTTGTTCAGAATCACCCCAGTAACCCCCCATTTCCGGGAAGTCCCATATTTGCGGAACACCCTGTATACAGGATGTTACGCCGGTGCGTTGAAGCAGGACCAGAGGGTCGCGCGTGAGAATCGGCAGTTCGCTACCAGAGCGCGACGTAATGTGGTTTATATTACTCTTATGCACCTTATGCACCGTTAAATATACACTATGGAGTATATGTGCAAAACTTCATATTCATGCATGCAGTGCCCCATTTATATACAGTAAACATTTAACTGACTTTCGTCAATTTTTGACCGTAACAAAATGATAGGTCCACTTGCAGAAAAATTGCGATTCCAGGCCTCCAATACCGCAGTTTCTAATTCGGCGACGGTATTAAATTGCTGACAATTATCGCACACGTCACATACAAGTTGACCCCAAAGATTTTCGATTGGGTTTATATCAGAGGATCTCGCCTGGCCAGGCGAGAGTGCTGATTTGTCTCCCTTGGAACCACTGCCTAGTGCTGGCAGAAACATGAATGGTCGCATTATCGTGCATAATACAGTAATGTCTCGATTAGTGTACCTCGCTCGGGACCGAATGTGAACACTAATCGTGTGCAGACACGATTCTCGAGCGAGTTCGGGTCGCCTTTGATGTTGTGGCAGCCGAGATACGGGGCAGCGTTCCAGGAAAAAAGCAAGTTTAAATGCCCGTGTACGTGAAACAACACTACCGCGATCAAAATTTAATATTAAAACTTGTTCAATTTTGGTCCGTTTTAAATGAAATTTTACGAAATTGTTCATTACAATCTCCTGATTAAAATGATTGTTATGGCAGGGCGTCGCTTTGAATGAAGGTCGTAAATCTTCACGATTCCCTGACAATTCTCCTGCACAATGGATTAGTGCAAGAGCCCCAAAATTTCGAACGAATGTTCAAAATTGATGAACAAGGTTCTGGAGGTGGTTAAATAACAGACACCGTACTCTTTAATAAACAACTCTTATTCTATATTTACTAGAGTACCTCTGCTATGACAAACTATGAACAACTGATAACAATGATTCTATACTCTGTTCGTAAACAGAGTTCGATAGATCTCTTTATTTTTATCAAATACTTCTCTGACTAACTCGAACTTGTTTCACCCACTGTGTCTATACCAATTCTAATGCTTCACCTACTGTGTCTCAAACGATTCTGATGTTTCAACTCCAGTGTCTCCCACGATTCTCTTGTCCTCAGCACAAACTCCGCCGAAGGAAACCTAGCGAGCCCTAGTGATCACTCGAGCCTCTGTAGCGAATGACACAAACAACAGTTCAATGCTGGGCATTGAACGTTTCAATGAACACCAGACGCGTACCCTCGAACCAAAAACACGAAGAAACGCGAAAGATCTGGTCTGGTTTCAAGACGTCTACGCCACGCACTCTGAATTCTCAACAATGATACCAAACACGATATGGTTTGGACAATTTTTACTTATCACGGTATTAATAATTTTATTCTCCTTCATTATTGTTTTCGATAACAACTAGATTATGTGTATATTAATTAACAGCAATAAGGTAATTAGTAGTGAGATTGTAAATTTGGAAGTAAACTCTCTAATCGAGAGTCTCTTAATTCTCTTAATCTTAAATTGCTATAGTTAGTTAATGGCAAAATATTGTTATATCGAGAATTATTCTCGTTTCTGTGACATTACATTCGGTGTTCATAAGAGCTAGAATTTTTACTGATAAGAAATTCTAAGAATTTATAGCTACTTTTTAGATAAAGGAACTACGCAGAGAAGAGAGCTGGGTCATTCGTCGCATCAATAATAATAAGTAAATATATGTATAGTTCCAAAATCATATATTCTAGTTGCTATCGAAAACAATAGTAAAGGAGAATGAAATTATTAATATCCTGATAAGTAAAAATTGTACAAACCATATCGTGTTTGGTGTCATTTTAATCAGGAAATTGTAACGAACATTTTCGTAAAATTTCATTTAAAACGGGCCAAAATTGAACAAGTTATAATCTTCAATTTTGATCGCGTTAGTATTGTCACACGTACACGGGTATTTAAACTTGCTTCTTTCCTGGTTGCCGCTGCCTCGAGTCTCGGCTGCCACAACAACAACATTGAAGGTGACCTGCCGCTCGAGAAACGTGTCCTGCACACGATTACTGTTCGCATTCGGTACACTAATCGAGACAGCCGATTCGAATTTACTTCCAAATGTATAATCTCAATACTAATTACCTTATTGCTAACAACTAATATACACATATTCTAGTTGTCATCGGAAACAATAATAAAGGGGAATAAAAGTATTAATACCACGTTAAGTAAAAATTATCCAAATCATATTGTGTTTGGTGTCATTTTAATCAGGAGATTGTAACGAACATTTTGGTAAAATTTGATTTAAAACGGACCAAAAATGAACAAGTTTTAATTTTTAATCACGCTTGCATCAGTGTTGGCTCTCACCGATATTCGATCTGGGTTCAGATTACATGCTCGGCGCTTCACGCTTCGCTGGTTCCAGGGGGGACCACCCCAAGTAGTGGGGATAGAAATGAACACTAATCGTAGACACAACTTTGAACACTAATCGAGACATTACTGTACCTCCTTCGCGATAGCGACGCTAGGCGGAGGCGCGGTGCTATATGATCCGAGCCGGAATATCGGTGTGACTGATACTAATTCAACCATGAAACTTTTTTATTTTTGCCTTTTTCATAATGAAACTTTTATCATTATAACGTATTTGCAAGATTTTTCTGATTAAAATGAGACCAAACGCGATATAATTTGAATTATATTACTTATTAGAATAAGAATAAAAGGCTAATGCAAAAGAGCATTATCATACATCATACATTGTCGATTCAAGCACGGCTGGAATCGCAAGTGACAGATTCGACACCCCGCTTCGTTTAATGCGACATAGGTGGTGCATATAATAAAGAAGGGTGTAGAATCTATGTTTACATGCGGCTCGAGCCGAGCGTGAATCGACACCTCGGTCACTATCTAAGGTCACGCTCTATTATAATTTGTTTGAATGTATTATTATATGTATTCGGGAGCATCATGTATCGGTTGATAGGATGGACCTCTGTCTCTCTCCTCCACTGTCTGTCCCTTTCTACGTTCACGCTCAGCTCGAGCTGCTTGGTTATATGCACGGCTTGGGTCTCAATCTTTGTGTGCATTGTGAAAGTATAAAATATTGTTATTTACTGTTATCTACCATTTTGAGTGAACATATTTTTAAGGTAGTTAACCAGGATTCTGCTTACTTAAACAGCAACGAAAAACATTTAATTAATGGCAGTGAAGCTACCTTAATGACCGCTATAATCCTACACAGACGAGCAATGAAGTTAGTATCTTCAAAGACCTCTCAGAATTCTCAAAATACCTCACATATGTGTAGGAATTATTTTCCATTTAAATTCCTTTTCAATAATCCAACAAAGAACAGGTGGGATAGTGAACCTCGGTTTCTCTCAACCATAAACAACTTTATTACTTTAGGCGATCGGCACACTGCAATTGCTCTCACACGACTCACACTATTCTCTCTTACCTCCACAACTATTCTCTTCTACGTCTACAACTATTCTCTCTTCTACCTTCGCAACTACTCTCTCCTCTCTCCACAACCATTCTCCTCTACTTTCACAACCATTCTCCTCTACCTTCAGATAAACAGGCACTCGATGCACATTCAACAATTCTACTAACGCTCTTCATTCACGCCATACTTAACACAAGACTGCCTCGACAAACCTCCAGACAGTATTATAAACTAAAATCCACCAATACTGCATATGTATATTTACAAAATCTATTACACTGTTCAACACGGGTCTGATTTTGTAACCTTCAATAGGCGTTTCTTGTAGACTTTGACGCGCTGAATACGAATCTGAAATCCGTTTTTCTCCAGAAGGTAACATTTTTGAAAAAATCAATTTTGAAAAAAATCGCAAATTTTTGACTTCGAAAGTGTTTTGTGCTTTTCCGGTAATAGTTATTCCGTTCCGCTTGGTGCCATATGATTGTTTGGAGTTTCTCGAATAAAATGATATAAATAATTTTTAATATAAAAAAATCAAAGTGAAAAGGACACCATAAACGCACCCATTTTGACCGATATTTTTCAATTTGTTTCAAAACCTGAGGGTCTAGGAGAAAATCTGACTATGCCACGCGATAGAACAGACATTTCTGCTGAGGAAAGCATTAACGGAAGTTACAAATTCTGCTGATTGTCAGCAGAAATACTGCGCGTCTAGTGATTCCGCTACGCTGAGCGATAAGCGGGGAGCCGCTGTCATAGAGCTCCACTGCCGCCGCCACGTGTTTTGCCAAACTGTTTCGCTTTGATATTGAAAATAAAAATAATTTTGTAACTTCCGTTGATGCTTTCCTTAGCAGAAATATCTGTTCTATCGCGTGGCATAGTCAGATTTTCTCCTAGACCCTCAGTTTTTGAAACAAATTGAAAAATATCGGCCAAAATGGGTGCGTTTTCGGTGTCCTTTTCACTTTGATCATTATTCAAACATATTTAAATGTTTATAATCAAACAACTATTTATATCATTTTATTCGTGAAACTCCAAAGAATCATTTGGAACCAACCGGAACTGAATAACTATTACCGGAGAAGGACAAAACACTTTCAAAGTTGAAAATTTGCGATCTTTTTCAAAATTGATTTTTTCAAAAATGGTACGTTCTGGAGGAATACGGATTTCAGATTCGTATTCAGCGCTATAAAGCCTATAAGAAACACCTATCGAAGGTTACAAAATAAAAAAAAAGTTGAAATTTGTCGAACAGTGTTATCAGTGCCTACCAAGTAGCAACAAATGTTCGACACTCTTGCAGCTTTACGAATGAATTGATGGATAGAAATAGAGGTTCAGATAGTGTTCTTATTATACTTGGTATCCTATTATTCCTAAGCGGCAACCTGTATGGTGTAAATAATATGTTCCTATTATTATCCTTGAATTAACAATCTTTGCCTCTATTTTGCTTACTGTTGCTTTCCAATTGTCGCAATCGATATATGACGCTGCAAACCTGGAAAATACTTTCACTTGCCTATTGTTCATCTCTTCTGAGATACAGACTACGCTGCCAATCTTGTTCCGTCAGTGTAAGCATGTGAAATTAGAGAGAAATGGAGCGATAAAACTGAGGATGTATATTTTTACTAATACTTATAGGTATAATTCTAATTAGTACGAAGCGTCTCTGACAGTTCAGAAGTCGGTACTGCTCATCATGTTAGAAGGCACAAAAGAATATGCTGTCACTGTTTTTGGCTTGTATGGCGCCTCAATCGGAGGCTTCTCGGTGGTACAATATTTTTAAATTACGATTACAGCGTGAAATACATAGATTTCTGTATTCCTAATTCTGTAGAGGCCGAGAATTAATTTATACACCTAAGATATAGCACTTATGATCTTTCGTGTTGGTGTAGTTGTCCCATTATACAAAAGTCGAGCTTTTTACTGAACACCCTTTGAGTAATCGTGACGAACCCCCAGGAATTTTGTATTTGTTGTAAACAAAATTTAACTGTTAAATCTGACGTGTATAAAGGTTTACTGGGATGAATCCATAATTTATACAGGGTGTTCCGTAATTATGGGACTTCCCGGAAAGGGGGGGTTGCTGGAGTAACTCTGAACAACATTTTCGTTTACCAAAATGTTGTTTAAGGCTTCCGTGTTTGAATTATTAACGAACACCACAGGCCATTCAGAGTGCGTGGCTCTCACTCGAATTCATTCGTCTCTAAGTGACCGACTTGGTTACACGTAGGAACAATAAATCCTGCCGAATCATCCCTAAATCTTACAGTGGAAAGGAAAAGTTGCCATACAAGAAAACTGACCGTACAGTGAAGTAAGTTCACCGAACCGGCCGTAACATCAGCTGTTGAGGGTTGCCTAGAAAAGTCAACAATTCATGGGTAAGTTTAACTATCTTTTTCTAACAGTAGTTATCCAAATCAACATCTTTAACATCACTGAGATTCATCCACTACATCAATAATTAATCCTATTGCACATAAATATAGGAAAGCCTAACGCATCACGCGACGCGACCCTTGTCGGAACGCAGATTTACGACCTTCGTTTTACACGATCGGTCCTGTCCACAGTACGTCGCGGGTGTGCACAGTTGTTAAACGACTTATTAGTTAGTTATTATTCATGAATAACGAATAATTCCACATCATTCTTCATTCAAGACGATGTAACATTTGCCGCACGGTTCACTCGATACCCACGCTGTACCAATGCGTTCGCGACCACAACCGAGCGCGGTTGAGAGCCACGCGCTCTGGATGGCCAGTGTTTTTCATTAATAACTCAAAAACGAAGCTTCAAACAATATTTTGATCAAGGAAAAAGTTGTTCAGCATCACCTCAGCTACCCCCCATTTCAGGATACGGCGCGAGTTACGTAACTCACGTTACGTAAGTTACGTTACGTAAAACGATACGGCACGTTCTTGGCGCATAAAGATGTTACGAGCCAGGCTGTGTGGCTGCACGAGAGGCCGGCGAGGAATACATTACCCAGGAATATGGTTATCAGTTTGTTAGTTAGGTGCGCGGACGAACCTGATGCGAAACCAGGGAGCCATTTGGGATTATTGTAAGGGAGGACAAACCTGATGCGAAATCGGGGAGCTGCTAGGAGGTTGGATTATTCACAGACGAACCTGGCGCTTGAGGTAGTTAGTTAGACTCGGAGGTAATTAGACTTACGGACGAACCCGATGCGAAATCGTGGAGCCGTGGGACACGGACTAACCTGATGCGAAACCAGGGAGCCGTTGGAAGGGCTAGTTTTCGTGGACGAACCCGATGCACTAGGTTGGAATAGTTTGCTTGTTTGGATAAAGACGTGCGAACGAACCTGATGCGAGATCAAGTAGTCGCAGCAAATGTTAATTTGCCTCGTAACTCTAAATTAATATTTGTTAAACTCGAGCGGTAAAGTTGTATCAGTGGGTACGTTGTTACTAGTATGCAAGAATTACGGGGTAAAGATAGGTTTAACGAATCTACTCGATTTATAAGTGAACGTATTAAAGTTTATATTCTGAGTATCAGTATAAATACTAATGTTTCTGTCGCGATGAAATAATATAAAATGTGTAAGTTACCTAAGTATTTGCACGCTGTTGACGCACTGGCGATGCGGGGTCTGAGAGCCGCTATTAGAGTATATCGAAGGAGATTCAACCGGACTAGCGGATTCTAACGAATTAATCTATGATTCGAAAGGTGCACTGAGCCCAATCTCACTTGATATAACTGACTCCGTACGAGCGTGGCACGACGTGACTCTACGCGTGTCTGTGTAACTCTGAACCAACGAGGATAGAAACCAAAGGGCGTATACAGTCCTAAACTGCGCGGGAACGCATTAGAAGTTTCCATATAAGGAAATTTAAGAGTCTTCGTCGGGCCACGCCCGTCTCGGTCATAATGCAGCTGGTCGCACTTGTTCTCAGGACCCCTTTATATGTTTACGATAACCGAAAGCATTTTAGGGCGTTTTCCCTTCACAGATGCAAGCTCGAAAACGTGTTGAGAGCGACGTATGGAAAATATTCTCCATACGTAACAAAGAATTAAAATTTATATGTTTTTGTATATGTTAAGACTGCGACGATTCTTCATTTGGCCTCTAGCTTCACAATGCGATACCTGACAATCCTATTCAGAGACATCTGGCATATTAACATGCGCTCCTCGGCCGTTTTACCAATAAAGCAACTCTAGCCCAAAAAGTATATACCTTTACGCCTGTCGTCTCTGCATAGTAATTACCGTATCGTAAACCTACATTGTTCCAATGGAAAAAACTGCGTCCAAACGAGGCCTGTAGATTGGACGACGCTACGTGTCCACTATTAGTATATAAGCAACACCTCTTTTAATAAAGTCATTATTCGCAAAGAAACACGAAACGAGCAACAACTCTCTTTCCTTCCGCAACTATACTCGCGCCGAGAATAGAATATTCCAGCTGGTCCTTCGAGAAGCAACGACTTACAACTATTAGTGGGCACACACCTCGTGCAAATACCAACAAAGCCAGACCGATCGAAAGATCATCCGCTGGTATTTAACAGTATATAAGAGATATGTAAATTACGATTTGACACGTATGAATATAATAATATAAATCACTATTTGGTACATCGATTGTAAATTACATATTCCTTTATAAGTAACTAACTAAATATTCAATTAATTTCTGCACTAGACAGGCCAAAAAGAATTTCGAAAACTATTTTACGGTCATAATATACAGAAAATTCTTCAGAAAAACCCAGAGCAATCTTCTAAATTGAAAGCGATATTTGCACAGAAGGACTCAGGCAAATTTTCTGAAAACCTAAGCAATCGTCCAGAAAGTTGAACAAGACTACTAAAAGAACATTAGTGAAAGCGATAGATGTACAAGATGGCACGAAGCAATCGCTTGAAAACCTTTGTGTCCCGAGAGAAATACTATTTCATCTGACATGCTCACATGCACTTCTTTGATAAAATATATAACACCAACAATAATACGAGCAAATAAATTATATTATAATATACCCTTATGCATACAGTGTGTATGTACAGGCAGCAAGTGCAAATCAGTCTCTTACCCATAGAGAAACTTTTCGTCTTGTTCACACTTCGAGTAGGTACGGCGGACTGAATATGTGCAGACGGTATCCCTTCCACGCATCACATAGGAGGAAGGGTTCAACGTTTTCAAAACAATTACATCACAGCAACCCTACCTTGCGCCTTGCAATTTTCTTATAGCCATACTCACATATGCGAAAAGTGGAAGAAAATTATACGAACCCCTTCCCGCCGTGCTGGAGAATGAATTAATAATGTTGAAATTATAGATCACGTCGTTCTTATTGCTTTAAAGCCAGAAACTTTTTACACCGACATGCAAAAAATCCGTGAAAATAAAACAGAGGTAAAATCTTTTTGCAAAGAGTGGCAAAAAGAACTGTGGAGTTAATAGCCTCTGATTTACTGGCCGCGATGGCTGAACAGGAGACTTTCTACAATTTCCATAAGTTTCTCTTATCAGTGCTGGGTCTCTGGCCATATAGACGTTCAAAATTTTTATTAGTCACGAAGATTATGGTCAGTCTCATACTAGTGTCTATTATAGTTCCTCAGGTGTGATATAGTTACGTCAGTAAATAGAAACCGGTCTAGTGCAGTCGAACCATCTCGTCTTAAAATACTTTTTTCACTGAGATTACTTTCAGTGCCTAGTTTTGACAGCCTCGGACATAACGCCAAACCTCGTGTTAAAGATGCTATCGCCTATTACAATGTGTGTTGGCGCGGTCGTGAAATATACTGTGTTTTGGTATCAGTCTGACGTAGTAAGTCTCGCGAAATCCAATTAAATTGGTTTCCCAATAAGAATAATTTAAGCTCCATTGCTAATACAGATAGAGGGGTTTCTGGACCAAGTCGAGTACGATTGGAAGTTGAACCGAGACGAAGGGCTGCAGATTTTAAAGCAGCACGCTTCTTTAGGGAAATATTATGGGAAATTATTCGCTTGTAAGGAAGCACAGTGGATCAAGTGTTGACGTTAATATTAACTAATATCCAACTTTTACTTGTGTTACAGTTTTCATGTATTCAACAGCAGTTGGTATAATGCTACTAGATGTATCGAACTTTATTGTGCGCGCCATTACCCATAAAAACGACACGTTTAATTTCCCAATAGCGTTGGAATATCTCGTCGACGAAAGGAAATATTATCTCCCCATTGTCGTTCATAGATCTGTGTCCGCTCTCGTCATTGCAACTACTATTGTTGCAACCGAATCGATATTTATCATGCTACTTCAACACAGCGGTAGCTTGTTTATTGTTGCAAGGTAAAAGAAGAATTGCTTCTCTTTTGTAATTATACGTTACTGTGTACTGCTTGGTCACTACCTTCGTTTTTCAATACAGTAATGCCTCGATTAGTGTTCAAAATTGTGTCTACGATTAGTGTTCATTTCTATCCCCACTACTTGGGGTGGTCCCCCGTGGAACCAGCGAAGCGTGAAGCGCCGAGCATGTAATCTGATCACATTCGGTCCCGAGCGAGGTACACTAATCGAGACATTACTGTAGTGTTCACATTCGGTCCCGAGCAGGGAATACTTATCGAGACATTACTGTACATGCACTACCGTTCAGAAGTTTGGGCATGCCTATGAAATTTTAAGACCTTATATTGTACAACATGTATTATATACATACTTACATTTACTTTACTACCGCTCAAAAGTTTTTGTATACCTACCAAATTCTTGGGCCCAACATTTTGATTTGTTTGGATTTTGGGCCCAACATTTTGACGACTATTCATTATACACTTACATTTTACACCATACCGTAATGCTTATCTATCCTATCCTTTTGAACCCGATATTGAAAATATCGAACTCTTCCAACGAAAAACAGAAAAAAGTCTCAACGAAGAAGACGTTTAATAAAATATCAATTTCTTCTAGAAGATGTTCCAATTATTATAGGATATTTCTATATTTTTCTTTGAAGCATGTACAAAACAATAAATATAAAGTGTTAACATTGCAATGACAGTAAAACTTAAAGAATATTTCTTTCATTTGTAGTGAGCCGTGGTGGCTCGGTCGGTTGGCGGCTGGACTCGTAATCGAACGGTCTTCGGTTCGAGTTCCGCCGCTCTGCCGATTTCAGCCGGCACCCACTGTGCATATTACACGTGTTTTACACCGTGGTTCTGGTGGTTCGGATTCCACCTAAAAATGTAGGTCCAACTTAGGTATAGGTTTTTAAACACATGTTTCAACCTTCAACAAAAAAAAAAAAAGTTACGTTTAGAAAAATTAATAAACAAAAAAGTTTTATTCTTGCATTAGTATTGGCTCACCGATACGTTTCGGCGCCTCGCTTTGATTCTTTGGACCTCTCCCTCTCCTCCACTGTCTGTCCCTTTCTCCGTTCACGCTCAGCTCGAGCCGCTTCTGAGAATAAATTCGACACCCTGCTTGGTTATATGCACGGCTTGGGTCCCAATCTTTGTGCATATATACGGGGTTTACTGTATAGTCCTGTGTTCGACATGAAAGTATAAAATATTGTTATTTAGTGTTATCTACCATTTGCAGTGAACATATTGTAAAGGCAGTTAACCAGGATTCTGCTTACTTAATCAGCAACGAAAAACATTTAATTAATGCCAGTAAAGCTACCTTAAGAACCGCCATAATCCTACACAGACGAGCAGTAAAGTTAGTATCTTCAAAGACTTCTCAAAATACCTCACATATGTATATTTATAAAATTTATTATTATTTCCTACCAAGTAGCAACAAATGTTCGACATTCTTGCAGGTTTACGAATGAATTGATGGATAGAAATAGAGGATCATATACTGTTCTTATTATACTTGGTGTCCTATTCCTAAGCGGCAACCTGTATGGTGTAAATAATATGTTCCTATTATTATCCTTGAATTAACAATTTTTGCCCCTATGTTGCTTACTGTTGCTTTCTAGTTGTCGCAATCGATATTTGACGGTGAAAACCTGGCAAATACTTTAACTTGTCTAATGTTCATCTCTTCTGAGATAGCATACTTGTTTTATTTCAATTACATGGTGCAACAAATGACAGACTGCGCTGCCAATCTTGTTCCGTCAGTGTAAGCATGTGAAATTAAAGAGAAATAGGGCGATAAAACTGAGGATGTATATCTTTACTAATACTTATAGGTATAATTCTAATTGGTATGAAGCCTCTCTAACAGTTCAGAAATCGGTACTGCTCATCATGTTAGAAGGCACAAAAGAATATGGTTTCATATTACTCTTTGGCTTGTATTCCGGATCAATTGAAGGCTTTTCGGTGGTACAATATTTTTAAATTACTATTACAATAACGTGAAATACATACGTTTCTCTTAATGTATTTATCAGTGTCACAATTCTTTTTCAGCTATTGCAAAAGTCAGTTTCCTGTTTAACGATTATGATTTCTATCCAATGACAGAGGGATTGCACGTAAAAACTATAGAAAAAGTAGTGAAATTAGTAATTTTATATTATTAATTATTAATATATAACATATAAAATTCATAGTCAACATCGGTTATCCAAACTACAGTCGACGTAGTTTGCACAACGTCCGTTTTCTTATGCTGACGTTCAGAAAACTGAAGTCGAACCCGCTTCTGAATTTTCTCGGCAGTGATACGTAATTTAACAAAATTAATAAGTTGAATGATATCTGTTGGGTGTAATTTATTCTCGAACATTTGTAAATACCTGATTCCTATATTTAATTCTGAAATACAAAATACTCAATTCTAAATGACGTTAAAGATTATTGTTGAGATTTCCAACGCGAATTCAGAGGGTTCCGTTAGGTCGGCTTTATGACACGGTCAAAATTAATGCTATTTTTGAGGAACAGATCCGAACGCTTCAACCATCTGGATGCCAGCACTCAGATGGGACCGGATTGCAATAAAATAATACATTTTCAATAGCCCTACTCAATAATAACGATACTGTCACAAACCTCGAGGTTTTCGATCGGTCATACGACGGCCTTACTGTCGGTTCTCACGCCAATCCCCTGGAACATTTGCGGTCCACCCTCGCACAGGGCTGGGCCTGTCCCCCTTCTAGGGACACAACGCGCTACTGGTGTAATGAAAGGGATGTAGCAAGGGATCTCAACTTACGGTCAAAGAGTGGGTGGAATTGTTTTGTTGCTAAGCCATACATTCTACCCGACTACTCACGGCTTGAATACTCAAGCCACCGTTCATTAGTTAATTAGGGTAAGTCTAGCCCGCTTCATTTCGTCTACACTCAATCCTTTACCTTGATTCGCGAAGGCAGGTACCTTTTATTTTTACCGGTTATTTTTACAAATTTATTCAAAGAAGAATACTTTTCCAGCAGTGATTGCGGTGCGTCTGTTGTAGAGACGAAAACATTGCCCCCTTCGGTGTCGGTGTCGGATTCCAGGAAGGCCGGTCCCTTCCACCACAGCGTTTGGTTTTTTAGAATTTTCCCTGTGACTCCTCCAGAGGCACAGCCTTCTGAGTTCTTCCTCGTCCTTATGTGATGGCACTTCGCCCCTGGTAGTCGTTCGTGTATTTCAGACACGCGGTGCGCCACAAAAGTCTTCTATCATCCAGTATTTCGATTTTATCGAGCGCCAAAGCAGTTTGTACGCGGTTGCATAATTGCGCAATCAGAGTGGCAGCGCATAATTCCAAATTGTTTTCGCTTTGACGAGGTGTATTCGCGGCGAAATTCCACTTTCCAAAAAGGCTGCAGGTGCAATAACTCTGTGGCGGCGATAAGCCGGCGCCACGTCTCCGCCTTATGTTGAGTCAAAACCGTAGTGTGACAGGAAGTACCGAATGTAGCGTGAGGTGCGAATGAAGAGTGTTAGTGGAAACGTCGAGCGAGTATTTATCTCTAGGAAAGAGCGACTGCTTTCTGGGAATGCACGAGAAGCCTCGAGTGCATGGTGACCCGTTGTCGACCTGTGACACCTGGCAAGGATGTGTGTGTCGGTGTGGGTCCGAATGAGTGAGAACGAATGAGGAATAGAATGAGAGAGAAGCTGCAAGCGAGAGAATATATGGAACGAATGATGCGTGCGCGAGTCAGAGTTTGAGCAGAGTTCAAAGAGAGTCGTGGTAAAGAATTGAATACGTGTAGTCGCGAGTATCGCGAGCGTGTGCCACACCTCAGTGTAATAAAGCTAGTTGCAAGTATTGAAGGGGAAGTTATTCCATCCCCTTCCTCAAACCATATCACCATATCTCACAACTCAAATCTACAATGCAGTTATCTGGGATGCAAGAATTCGTATTCGTGGAAATGGTATGAGGGCTTTGTATGAATCGTGTGAAGGGAAGAATCGAATGTGGCGCCAGGTGTGAATGAAGAGTGTTAGTGGAAATGTCGAATGTGGATCGAGTGAATGTTTATCTCGAGGAAAGAGTGAATGGTTTCGGGGAATTTACGTGGAGCCTTGGATGCATGATGGCCCATGCCCGACCTGTAACACGTGGCAAGGGTGTGTGTGGCGGTGTGGGTCGTAATGAGTGAAAACGAATGAGGAATAGAATGAGAGGGAAACTGCGAGTGAAAGTATATATGGAGAGCATGATGAATGCGCGAGGCAGAATCGAGAGAGAATCCAGAGAGAATCGATGGAAAATCGAGGCAGAGTCTAAGTAAGTAGAGTTAAGGGAGCAAAGCGTTGTGAGAATTGTTGCGAGTATTGAGTATCGAGTATTGTAGAGTTGAGTTGAGTGGTTAAGAGGTATTTAGCATTAAAACATTATTATTACGAGAAAGAGTCAATCACAATTTCCTCTGAAAAATAATCCTACAACTATTAGACTACAGTACTTTCCTATACAATGAATATTTGCAGAGGTCATACTAGTACCCAAGTCAGGCAAACCACCACAAGAGAAAACTTCGTATAGACCAATATCCTTGCTGCCTATCCTATCCAAAATGCTAGAGAAACTAATACTTAAAAGACTACAACTAATCATAAATAACAACAACATTATACCCGAACATCAGTTTGGATTCAAGAAAAAACATTCGGCAAAAGAACAAATACACAGAGTAATTGACACAATAGAGAAATGCTCCGAAGATTTAAAAAACTGCTCTACTACATTCATTGACGTAAGTCAAGCCGTTAATCATGTATGGTATAGAGGCCTCTTCTTCAAACTGAAATCCCTGCTATCATATGATTACTACAACCTACTCCAATCCTATCTATCCGACCGCTATTTTAGAGTCAAATACAACGTAAGCTACTCCACCATAGAAAAAATAAAAGCAGGCGTTCCTCGAGGCAGCGTACTAGCCGGGTCTCGACAGCATCCGGGCCATGGCCTTGGCCCTGCGCGTCCTCGGGCCCCGTCTCAGTCGAAACGAGGTAGGATGGTCCTGGTGAGGAAGGCCGGAAAGCCCGTGGATTCTCCCTCGGCGTATCGGTCAATTTGTCTCCTCGACGAGGTGGGGAAGCTGTTCGAGAGGGTGCTGGCATACCGCCTCTCGGGGCACCTGTACCGGGTAGCTCCCGATCTAGCTCCTCGACGGTAGACGCAATTAGTCGAGTGAGGTCCCTCTGGGACCCGGCACGTGTCCGGGGGGGGGGGGGGGGGGGTTGCGTGCGACTATCCGGGCCGGTACAGCCGGGTGTGCTCGAGGAAGGTACACCGCGGAGTCCCACAGGGGTCGGTCTTGAGACAGATCACTCTTATCTCTCCACATCAAACTACTACTCTACAAAGTGGCAATAATACCAATCTGGGCCTATGGTATCCAGCTATGGGGATATGCCAAGAACAATAGCAGCCGCACCGAAGTTCATCAGCAATGAGACACTCCACAGAGATTTACATATGAACTATGCACAAGATTACGTGAAACAGTACGCCAAATCGCATACTAGTAAACTGCAACAACACCCCAATCAACTGGCAATCAAATTACTCAACACTAACGACAACTGAAGAATACTCAAGAGAAGTAAACCATTGACCATTACTTTTCACACTGTTTATAAACGATATCTCTGACATATTCCCACATAGTAACTGCTTATTGTTTGCCGTCGATCTAAAAATATTCCGTATAATCAACACTGAGCAAGACGCATTACATTTGCAAACTGACTTATTAAGCTTAGAGACCTGGTCCCGATCTAACAAACTCTCTATAAATATAAATAAATGGAATATTATCCGTTTCACACGCCGGAAAAATTCTACACTATTTCCTTATACCCTCCAGCAATCTCCTCTCCCAGTGGTCAACACCATTCGCGATCTAGGCGTTATCATAGATTCTTCACTATCCGTTTCAAATCATATAAGTCGAGCGGATTCCGCAGCTAATAAAACCGTCGGCTTTATCATCAGATCTTCCTCAGACTTTAGACACATCGGCACTCTTAGGTCACTATACTTTAGTCTCGTCCTTCCTCATTTGGAATTTACATCAAGCATTTGGTCCCCGCATTGTATTAAACACAAAAGACAAATAGAAGCGATGCAGCATAAAATGGTTCGGCATATAGCCTACAAGCTTGGCCAACCAATGGCTGTCACTGACGACTATTCGGACATCATGAGTTTCATGAACTTATCCGCCCTGGAACATAGGTGGTTCGCATATGACCTCATCTATTTTTATAAGATACTTAATGGGCATATATATTGCCCTCAAATCTTTGGGAGAATAAATTTGAATGTACCGAATAGAATGATCGGACACCCCTCTACATTTGCACCTCAATTTTATAATTCCCGATTTAACCACGCGGACGGCATTACTAGACTATCGGAGCTTGCAAATAAATTGACCGATAGAATAAACTTCTTTGAAGGCTCTTTACTCCTGTTCAAATCACAGGTAAAAGGAATTCTTCGCGGCAAATTAGAGTATGTGGGATTAGAAGTTTTATGAGAAATCAAGCCGGTGTAAGTGTAATATAATTAACACTATATATTTATTAAACAAAGTCACTATGCTAGTCCACACTGTATCCACACTATTCTATCTACGCTGCACTACTCTGGTCTACTCTACACTCCTCCGCTGTCGACTCTACTCTGTGTACATTTCTATTCATTGGTCCAGTCGTCCTCAGTCATTCCCCCCTCTCTCTCTCATTTGTATCCTTTTTTCCCCCACCACCTCCCTCAGCATACCGTGCCGGATTGTTTACTAAGAACCTTCACGGACTCATGGTTCTGGCAAGCACTGAAACCACGCTTTAGTGAGAGTGGGCATTTCCATACTTCCAGCCCGAGACGCCAGAAAAAAGCTAACCCAGTGTCTGGTTGTGGGCCCAGCCGATATGATCGACAATTTCCCACCCTTGTCCCCCTTTCGTTTCCTCCCAGGTTTTGCTCATGAATCTATCACTTCTACTTGCCTACTAAGGGATTTTACTTCAGCCAAATTGTGAAATTGTATCGTTTATTTTGACAGCCGCTTGTCACAATTCCACTTATGCTATTGCTACTCCGGCATCTATTATTCTCCGGGGCAATCAAGACATTAGTTTTCATGATAAGTATTTCGTGCATGCACAAATCGTTCGCGACACGGCTGCGGTTTAAGTTCACTTGCAGTATTCTTAGTGGTGTATCCATTACTTGGCGAGATATCTTCTCATCACCGGGCAGATGGCTGAGGCTGCCACGTGCCCTATTTATCCTCGGCCACAACTTTCCTCAGGCTGAGTATGCATCTCGAGGGATTTATGCACATATTTACTGTATGCTCATTTGAGCCACGTTTCCTGCATATTTCTTCCTTTCCTTTGTCCAAGGTGCATTTTGCTGCCATATGGACAAAATTGTGGCACCTAAAGCATCTAGTCACCGAGGCCAGGGATTTTAGTCTGCATGAGACGAATCCGATTTTAATTCTTGCAGTTTCCAAGAGCCGGCGTACTTCCATGTTGTCTTCACACGTTACTATCGCTCTCTGCATCCTTCCAAACCCAGGGCGTAGGGACACGGCTTTTTGCTGGGATCCGGGGATTTCGCTTTGGAGTGCCTCGAGGACCTCCTCTTGAGTGGCAATGGGATCGATATCATTCACCATAATCGTAATCCGCCTTGCCATTGCGCTAACTGTCACTCCATTTCCCATTTCTTTTGCTAATTCGTCCCTCATTTCTTTCGGGTTGTTCGGGGTGGTATCTTTTCCAAATTGGAAGAGAAGAAAGCCAGCCTCCGTTTTACTTGCAGCCGTAACATCCGCGCCCTTGAGGCATGCTTGGGTTTTGGCTCTATACGGCATCTCAGCGAAAGTCATCCTGAGCTTCTGCTGCTTTAATAGCAATCGCAGCTCTCAATGGTCTTTTATTTAGGTTGCTTCTTGCGTTATCTTTTTTCAAGCATTTGCGCATACGTCTTACCATCCTCCCCTTTAGTTTTTTCCCTGCTCCTGGGATTCTGGTTCCGTTTAGGCCCATCCCCCATTTTCCTTTGTTTTCTACGGCGCGTGGCCTAGCTCCATGCCTCCTCTCCCTTTTTGTCCGAGGTCTCCGTGGTTTCACCTGCTTCCAGTGCTGCCCTCCGTGTTATTTTCTTTCTCGGGGCCTCCTCAGGTGGGGTCGGGGACACCCTGGGTCTAATTTTAACTGTTGGTTTTTTTGCCGCCTCCACTAGTTCGACCATTTGCTTTGTGGTTTGCTCTAAGGCCTTTCTCGTTGTGGATAGTTCCATTACACATGCATTATTTTGCAAGTTTAGTTCCTCAAATTAGTTTTCTATTGTTGATAGGCTTCCTCCTAGTTTTAGTGCAATACATCTGTTTGCAGTCGACCGTGCACTCTTCATTGCTAATATCATACTTCCTATCAACGGTCTCACGTGTCTTGCTGCGGCCGGGTTTTCCCTGCAGAAGCTTTCAACACCTACTGTTTTAGCCAGCGCTTTATGTAATTCCTCCTTTACTAGCACGATATTTTCCGTGCCAAACTTGACTCCCGAGAACGCCATCTGCCAGTTTAACGTATCGTCCATAGATGTGTCCAATGATACATGGGTTTTGTCCATTTCAACCATTGCATACTCATGCTCAGGTCGTATCGGGCAGAGAGTTTCCTCCGGATCGTAACCGTTTTCAAATTTGGCGCCAAGAGTCGTCTCTCCCCGTACACCAGTGGCACCAGCAGTTTCCGGCAGCGTGCCCTGCATATCGAGTATCGCACCACCTGACTGGTCAGCTTATCTCCGCACTGCCGAGCAGGGCCTTACCAAATCAGCAGATGTCTTCCCGGAAGGGGTTATATGTTAGCGTCCTTATCGCGATCGGGATTATAAAAAACCTTAAACACTATTTACGATCACTACTTATGTGCTAAGTTATAGTGCAGGCGTTGTTAAGTTGCATCTGTCACTAGAAAAATGACCGTCACAGAAACGGCACGTGCCGTGAATCGCGTTTTCAGTATATTCTAGCCACTTGCCGTAATACAGGACCTCAGGCCTGTTTACGTTTTTAGAGTATCACTTGTCACATCATTTAAATAGTCACCCATGTTGAAAAGCCTTATCAAAATTTCGTTCGCTAGTCACCAACTGCGGAGCGCTTCAAAACACGTCCGTACTCGGTGGGTCCCTCATTCGTATTCTTAAAGCTAACGGTAGCCTTAAACATAGAAAATAGGGGACACGATTCTGCAGGCCATCGCTGCTCGCCTGCAGACCAGCTGTGTCCCAGGTAGCCCGGTCAAAAACGTCCTGTACCCAGACGTTGGGCGCTAGGCACTCCCACAATTAAGTATATGATTATCACTACCTTGTTTATAATTCTGTCTCCAGCGATAGTTAAACTATTTGGTAAAACTACGGAAGTGCTCCTACCTCTCCGATATCGATGATTTTTGAATATGTTGTAGAACTGAGTATCCGGAACAACTTTTTCCTATGCATGTAACCGCCGCTCGGCCTTAGTTTTCGAGATATTTGCAAATAACTATAGCTACTACTACATTGAATTTTGTATATATCTGCACGCTCGTAGCAACGTGTTAGGCTGCCGCTTTTCCGGCAGCCGGCGAAGAATCTGTATACCGGGTGACCTCATAAAAATTGTACCTCTAGAACTAGATATATCATATCAGATTTGGCATTAACCACCATTTTGATTTACCATTTCTCCCGCCTCCCACCACCCCCTCACCAGAAAAATCTAACCCAAACCTAACCCAAACTCATATTTGATTAAATGAAAATTAGATTCGGGTTAGGTTTGGGTTTGATTTTGAGGGGAGGGGGTGCAGGGGGGGGGCACGGCCCCTCCCCCGCCAATACCAAATCTGATATTATATACCTATGTAGTTCTAGAGGTGCAATTTTTATGAGTTCACCCGGTATACCGAATCTTCGCAGGCTGCCAGATAAGCGGCAGTCGAACACGTTGCCACGAGCGTGCACGTATAGACAAAATTCAATGTAGAAGTAGCTATATTTTTTGGCAAATATCTCGAAAACTAAGGCCGAGCGACGGCGGTTACATGCATAGGAAAAGGTTGTTCAGAATACTCAGTTCTACAACATATTCAAAAATCATCGAAATCAGAGAGGTAGGAGCACTTCCGTAGTTTTACCAACTATTTTGTATTCTACGACAGATTACCTATGTACATTTATACAAAAGGGCACTAGCCCGTTTAATAATAATAATAATAATAATATCGAGACCGCCAGACATCCCGAGCAGCCCGACACCAGGTATCTGCGAACATCCTCAGATGGCGTGCACAAGGCTTAGAATCATTTCGACGACGTACAATTCGAGTTACAAGAATTAGGTGACTCAGAATCGTTGCGTCGCGTACGCGTCAGTACGAACTTCACGCCAAATACGTATCCGTAGTCGCCTTGCCATTATAGAAGGGGACAGCTCGAATATGTCACCACGACGCAACATGGTGGATTCATCCGCGACCACCGTAACAGCCCCCATGGCCATTAAATTATCCGAGATGCGTCTGTCTACGTTCGACGGTAGAATCGAAAATTGTGTTTCCTACTTCGATAACTTCTCGTCGATGATAGATCAAAACGCTGGGATCAAAATGGGTTCAAATTACGCTAATGCAATCGAATTGCTCAAGGAAAAATTCGATTGTAAACGCAGAATTCTGTTGAAGCACTGCAACGCGATATCGGGGCTACCAAAATTAGCACGGGACTCCCCGGAGGCGATCTTGTTGACACTATCCGCACTATCTTTACATCGAACTGCAATATTTTATAATTTCGTTGAACGGTCATTGCTAATGTGGGATCCAAGAATTCCTGGAAATGGTATGCGAGGGCTTCGTATGAATCAGGTGAAGTGTGTATGAAGAGTGTTAGTCGAAACGTCGAATGCGGAACGAGTGAATGTTTATCTCGAGGATAGAGTGGATGGTTTCGGGGAATGCACGTGGAGCCTAGGGTGCATGGTGACCCGTGGTCGAACTGTGACACGTGGTAAGAGTGTATGTATAGGTGTGGGTCCTAATGAGTGAGAACGAATGACGAATAGAATGAGAGGGAAACTGCATGAAAGAATATATGGAGTGGATGGTGCGTGCAAGAGATAGATTTGAGACGGAGTTGAGACAGAGTGGAGTCAGAGTGGAGTTGAGTGGAGACAGAGTTGAGTTGAGGCAGAGTTGAGACAGAGTCGAGTGAGAGTTGTCGTGTGAGATAAAGTAAAGAAAGAGAATAATTAAGAGACATGTGGCAATAAAGCAGTTTTATATTAGAAGAAAAAGGCAATCATAATTTCCCCTGGAAAATAATCCTACACTAATAAAATTCTTATTGAATCATACCTTGTAGTTGGGGAGAAAGTATCGGTGTAATCAACACTCTTTCTCTGTGCATACCCCCTACCACACAACCTTGCTTTAAAACGAAGAATACTTTTATCGTTACTGCCCGGTTTTACACTGAAGCCATTTTGAATCAATACGACTCGGCGGCTGGCAGAAGCATTCGTCAATGCCTTACCCACAACGTCACCCCATCATACATAGTACCGAAGGCACATGTCACAAGTCTAATCATTGAAGCCGAGCACCGTGCTCAATTACATGCGGGCGTTCAAGGCACGCTGTATGCTGTTAGACGCCGTTACTGGCCCATCGACGGGCGCAACCATGCATGGAAGGCGCTACGTACCTGTATCCGTTGTCTCCGGGCCCAGCCACCAGCCACAAATTATCTAATGGGTGACCTACCGGAGGCAAGAGTGACGGAATCTCGGCCATTCCCTAGTGTCGGAGTAGGGTATTGCGGACCATTTTTGATAAAAGAACGACGTCACCGAAATCGCGCGCGAATTAAGGTGTACGTAGCGGTCTCCGTTTGCCTCGTGGTTAAGACAACTCATTTGGAACTTGTAAGCGACCTTACCAGCGAAGCATTCATCACGGCACTCAAGAGATTCATTGCATGACGAGGATTCTGCGTTAATTTGCACTCGGACAATGGCACCAATTTCGTTGGGGCAAACAACGAGTTGCGAGAGCCCCGAGAGCGCATCAGATCGGACGAGCACAATAAAAAGATACAGACCTTTCCCGGAACGGAACGATCGGAACGCACTTTCACGGTTTATGGGAAGCGGCTGTAAAGTCTTTCAAACGCCACCTCGTTCGCGTCGCGGGACTGAGTTATTTACGTTCGAGGATTTTAACACCCTAATCGTCGAAATTAAGTCGATTCTCAATTCCCGTCATCTCACACCCATTTCCTCAGACCCCAACGATCTCGTTTTAAGTCCCGGTTACTTCCTGATTGGCGACTCCCCCACGAGCCTACGCGAGCAAGACTTTACAGATGCACCACCCAACCGCCTCTCGAACTGGCATGGTGACTTGAATGTCTTGATACTTGAACGAGCTAACTGGACGCAGCAAATGGTTCAAGGGGGTACATCCAATCAAGGCGGCGACGTTACTTCCTCTCAGGGAAGGCAATGTGCCCCCCATGTAGTGGGCGTTGGGCAGGGTTATCAGAACTCACCTAAGCTCCGACGCACAGTGGTCCAAACTGGCCTTTTAGCTGAACAAAACCTAAAAACTGTAAGTACTGTTCGGTCGCGATATACCGAATTCAGTAATGTATGTTTCGTAGAAGTAAGTGACCGGGCGACGACAATTCCTGAAAAATATTAATATATGTGAGGTCAGTCACCCGAGTCCACCATAGGTGTAATGCGGGAAATTAATGTTTGTTTTCTCGGCAGCTGACGTACAGATAGGTCGGGGAATAGCAAGGACTAATGACCCATGTGAGATGTCAAAAACCGCGATCTATCGTTAGCCCGTGTCAACAAAGAAAGTGTAAGAGAGTGAGAGACTGAACAAATTCCTATATATAGCGCGGTACGAATCGCAAACGAGCAGAAAGGCAAAGACCACACCAAGCGACTACGTGACGATTGTATTATCAATAAAGACAGTATTCATCAAGGAATAAGTTTAATTAATTCGTGCCAAGACGGTTAAGTACTAAAACAAGTACTAAAAGAAAATTTTTGACCACGGTAAGTGAGAGATATATAGTAGTAATAAAGAATCAGGGCTAGCCCCTATACGATACCATGGTGTTTATATAAACAATTCTCCTCTACCACTTACAATTTCTCAGCATACGCGATAGTCAGCAATTGGGGCCTGAATCTGTATCACATACACAGGATGGAAATTGTAAAGCGTTACAGACGAATATCTCCAAAAATATTGAGTATACGCAAAAATGTTTCAGATGAAAGTTGTTCAGTACCGAGGGGGACATCGTGTGATGGGACTTTTGTTTTTCCCTGTTTTTCCCATGACTTTTGTCATGAAGAAGTTTCTTCTATGGGGCACTTCCCACATACACCGCTACGGGACGAGCACGACGATCCGGCTACCGAAGGTGGTTGTATAGGTCCCCGCGACCATATACAGGGTGTTCCCTGTAACGCGACGCACGATTTATCACCCACTTGCAGCCATCCGACAAAAAAAGTTTAGAACAAAAGTTACAGGGTATAGAATGTACAATAAATACTGCCCGAAATTTCCATAAAGGCACTGTGTGTCACAGAAAATGTGAAAAAACATAATATATAGCACAAAATAAAATGCGAAATTTCTATAATGCCACTGCTTTTTTAAGTAAATAAACTATAACTTAACAATGGTTTCCCTCTTATTTCTAAATTAGTAGTCAGTACAAGTACCATTTCTCTGAATCACTTGAAAAATTCGATTCGGCAGTGACAAAATTAAAGTTCGAAGTATTTCTTCATCGATAGACGCCCACTATCTCTGACAAGTCGTCGATTGAATTGTACTGTTTACAATTTCCATAAACTTTCCCCGCGAGTATTCCCCACAGATTTTCGATAGGGCTGAGGTCCGGGGAACAGGCTGGCCACTGCAAAACTTGGATAGCCTTTTGATTAAACCACTGCTTGGTATGGTGTGATGTGTGAACTGCAGCATTATCATGTTGAAAAATTAGGTTTTCATTAGCAATTTCTTCGGTGAATGGTATCAAAATTAATTCCAACAATTCCGTGTATTGCTCGGAATTCATTTTAGGAGAAATGCGACAAATGGGTGTTTTTTTTATCGAATGTAAATGCAGCCCACACCATTAACGTGCCGCCACCAAAATTACGACTCATTGCAATATTTTTTTCATTCGACAAATCATGCCAGTAGAATTTGAAACCATCCAGTCCATCTAAATTAAATCTCTTTTCATTGGAAAAAATAACGTTTTTCCATTCAGTACTCCATGACATGTGTACTCGTGCAAACTCAAGACGAGTCTCTTTGTGGTGTGGCTTTAGACTTGGTTTTCGCAGGATTTTCGACCATCGAAGTTGCGATGCACTTTTCATTTCTTTGGCTGCACATCTCATAAGTAGCGTACGTTGCCTCCTCGTCAGCTTCTGATTTCCACCTTTAGGATGGTTTTTACCATAATTTTCACCCAGATGTATGTAATTATTTATGACAATTCGTGAACGATTAAGTTTGTTCGCAATTGCACGATTGGAACAACCGATTTCCTTGTAAGCATCAATCGATGCCTTCTCTTCACTGGATAATAATTGTAAAATGTACTCAAATATGATAAATATACTATTTCTGTAAATCAAGAGATTAATTTGAACACTAATACTTACATTTGAATTGATTGGATCATGATATGTAGTAGGTATCCCTGCGGAATTAGTATACAAACTAAGTGGCTTTATAGAAACCTCGCAGTTAATTTCTGCTTTATGTCGGAAAAGGTCAAAACGGACACGAAATGTAGACATAGCGGAGCAGACAAAGTATTCGATGTAGACTTAACAGCAAAAAAACGTGAACAGAGACGAGAAAAAGTAACAAATTTGGTAATATTGTTACAATATAACCGAAAATGAAGGTGTCTTTATGGAAATTTCGGACAGTGTATCAGTAACAAAATTTCGAAAACAGTTTATTTTCATGGCGAAATTCAGGTCACTTTGGGTAAAACAAATAAGAACACATATTTATTTTTTACCATATTGTAGAGAACATCGAGACGAATTCGAAACATATATTACATGATATTTTTACTAACATATTACTCGATTTACAGTTGTGGAAATGTGAAATATTTTGCTTTTCGTCGTATTTGAGTTTAAGATAGTGTAAACACTATTTTACACCGCAGGTGTCCACTGAGGCACAGTTTCTTATATCTATAGACTAAACTTTAGCATGCAAACTGGTTGCCGCGGGTTACCGGTAATTGGCTGACAGACCTTTAAAGAAGGTTGAACATTTTTTTTCTAAAATTGTCGTACTTTACCGCACTATATTTTTTTACAGAGTGGAATTGCCTCAAATATATTTACGTACTTTTTAAAAGTGTTCTTTCAGCTACAAATATATACATATAATATGAGAGGAATAAACGTATTATAGTTGTAGTGGTGACTAGAAATGGGGGAAATTCGACTGCGACCATTAGAGTTCAGTAGGTATGTATGGAGGGTATCAGCGATGCAGAAAAATAGGGGAAATTTCTCCCTGTGGCCCATGGGCGCCCACCGTGACACTCCTGCCCTACTGTATCTTACATTTTCCGTGTTGGTGTAGCTATACAAAATTATACAAAAGCTGAGCTTTTTACTAAATAAGCTCTAAGTAATCGTAACGAATTGTTAGGGATTTTGATACTATTGTACAAAAAATTGCCCTTCAACTGTTACAGATGAAGTGTATAAAAGTTTAGTGAGGTGAGTGCATAATGTGTTTAAGATTCGTTAAGATACCACCAAATAATTTTTATGATTTTCTGCGTAAAATCTTATCACTTATACATACAGTATGTGTGTATATGCAGAACGTGCAAGTCCGTCTCTTCCATGGCTCATGGAGTACCCATAGAGACACTTTTTCTCTTTAACTTGTTCACACTTCGGGTAGGTGCAACGGACTGAATATCTGCAGGCATTACTTCTTCCACGCATCACGCAAGAGGAAAGGTTCAACGTTTTCAAAACAATTACTTCACAGCAACCCTACCTTGCGCCTTGTAATTTTCTTATAGCCATACTCACGTATGCGAAGAGTGGAAGAAAATCGTACGCACCCCTTTCCACCGTGCTGAAGAATGAATTAATAATCCTGCAATTGTAGATCGCGTCATTCATATTGCTTTAAAGCCAGAAACTTTTTACACCGACATGCAAAAAATCCGTGAAAATAAAGCATAGGTACAATTTGTTGTAAAGAGTGGAAAAGAGAACTGTGGAGTTAATAGCCCATGAACTATTGGCCGCGATGGCTGAACTGGAGACTTACTACAATTTCCATAAGATTCTCTTATCAGTGCTGGGTCTCTGGCCATATAGTCGTTCAAAATTTTTATTAGTCACGAAGACTATGGTCAGTCTCATACTAGTGTCTATTATAGTTCCTCAGGTGTGATATAGTTACGTCAGTAAATAGAAACCGGTCTAGTGCAGTCGAACCATCTCGTCTTAAAATACTTTTTTCACGGAGATTACTTTCAGTGCCTAGTTTTGACAGTCTCGGATATGACACCAAACCTCGTGCTAACGATCCTTCCGCCTATTACAATGTGCCTTGGTGCGATCGTGAAATATACTGTGTGTTGGTATCAGTCAGACGTAGTAAGTCTCACGAAATCCAGTTAAATTGGTATCCCAATAAGCATAATTTAAGCTCCATTGCTAATACAGATAGAGGGGTTTCTGGACCAAGTCGAGTACGATTGGAAGTTGAACCGAGACGAAGGGCTGCAGATTTTAAAGCAGCACGCTTCTTTAGGGAAATATTATGGGAAATTGTTCGCTTGTAAGGAAGCACCGTGGTTCAAGTGTTGATAACCTAATATTAACATTTCACTTGTGTTGTAGGTTTCATTTACGCATCAGCAGTTGGATTAGTACTACTAGATGTATCGAACTACATTGCACACATTATTACACCGAAAAACGATACGTTTAATTTCCCAGTCGCGTTGGAATATCTCGTCGACGAAAAAAAATATTATCTCCCCATTGTTATTCATAGATGTGTGTCCATTCTCATCATTGCAACTACTTTTGTTGCAACCGAATCGATATTCATCATGCTACTTCAACACAGCGGCAGCTTGTTCATTGTTACAAGGTAAAAGAACAATTGCTATTCTTTCGTAATTCAACGTTACTGTGTATTGCATGGTCACTGTCTTCGTTTTTCAATGTATGCTCTACCGCTCAAAAGTTTGGGTACATCTACGAAATTTTATAATCTAATACAGAGCCGGGCAACTGGCGGCCCGCGGGCCACACGCTATTCCTTTCCCCTCTTCTCAAGCCCAAACAGCGTCTCCCACTATGTGACTAGCATCTACAATTCACGGAAAGCCTATGGGACTGTTTGTGCTATGTATCTATATGTACTTGCAGTAGGACCGTAGGCGATAAAGACAAGTGACGAATGGTGCTTAGTAGTGGGAGAACCGAAAAACTAAAGGAAGTATCGCGTAATTACGGTGGTGAAGATGTTGCCCGACTCTGATCTAATACATAACACCATTTATTATATACTTACTTTTTACATTATACTTTAATGCTTGCCTCTACTTTGGATCCCGATATTGAAAACAGAACTGCTGTTATCACTTGAACAATGAATAATTTTGTAGCAGGGAAATAAGGAATCCAAAGCATTTGGCACGACCAAAATTGACCACTAATGCAGAAGATGAAAGAATTCGATGTCTTGCAAAGAACAGTAGAAAGTCGCGTCAAAGAATACGTTTTATAGTATGACATTATATGTATATCGGGCAGCGAATTTTATCACTGCCAGAAAACAAAGGGCTCGCGAAATTCCTTAGGCGAGCTCGTCCGATAGTCTTGAGTCGCAGTTTCGTCTCTACGCATCGTTTCGACCACTACAATTTAATTAAATATCAGTTTTTTCCGGAAGCTATTCAAATTATTCTAAGACACTTTGATATTTCTTCTATGAAACGTCTAGAAAACGACGAATATAAATTGTTAGCATGAAGGTGACCAGACGTCCTGCTTTTGGCGGGACAGTCCCGATTTTTAACAATTTGTCCCGCGTCCCGCGGCGTTTTAAAAAAGTCCCCTAATAAAAAAAGGTTTGGAAAGATTAACATTCATGAACAACGAATAATTACACATTATTCTTAATTTAAGACGATGTATCACGCTGTGCCAATGCGTTGGTTCAGGACCACGACCGGGCGCAGTTGAGAGCCACGGGCCTGAGCGCGCACTCTATGGGCGCTCTCATTGGCCAGTGTTGTTCGTTAATAATTCAAAAACGAAGCTTCAACCAACATTTTGGTAAAGGCAAAAGTTGTTCAGAATCACCCCAGAACCCCCCCATTTCCCGATGTTCCCTGAGTTACCGGACACCCTGTATACATTTATATCTCGAGCCGCCGAAGCCCGTCGAATTCGCGCGGTCTGCGTATTATATAAAAATTGACAAAACTGTAAGAGGCAAATCCATCATATTATATATCAATGGATTCAGAAAAAAATTTCAGTTCTCTTTTGTCATTATGTAAAATTTTATATCTCTTAAAATAATGTAACAATAAATCTTTTTGTTATAAACAAATTACTTTTTACAAAATCTGTGACCACTTTTTGTTGTACCTCAAGATATCATGAAATTTTTGCTCAAGAAGTTTTGTTATATCTGTGACAGTTTTCAAAATACCATTTTTCTGCTTAAACTTCGAGGGGTGATTTCACCCCTAAACTTGCGATTGGGCCGCTATTAAAAAATACGTGTCCCTTATTTCAACCTGCTTAATATATCCACCAAGTTTCATCAAAATCGGTGACGGACAGTTCGGTATGTTCCCTTGTGAGACTTACATCAATAATTATTCCTATCCTGTCGAAAGAATAGGAGAATTCGTCACGGATAGAAGTACTATGTCAGGGCTATATTTGTTAAGACAATCCAGGAGAGAGGCTCGTCTTTCGTTTGTAATTATCGAATTTACGTTCATTTGTATTATGTTAAGGTGGCTACTCAATTTGTATTGAGTTTATAGAGTGGGTGGCTTTGCGGTGAAGCGTGTGTATGCATTAAAGATCGATTCCTAAAGTTTCTGTTATAAAGTTTATTCGGTTGGGCTTCATTTCTACGCTTTCAGCTATACGTGTCATCTGTTTGTTAAATGATATAATTATGTGTTTAATTTCTTCTAATCGGTTCGTGGGGTGTGAGGCAGTTTGTGGGCATTGCGTGTGAGATTCTTGTAAGGTAGGAGCTGTTTGGCTCTTCACGAGTATCAGGAACTGTTTGCTTGTGAGCATTGCACTGTATGGTATGGATGGGTCTACCGTTTTTTGTATTAGATTTAGTTTCCGGTCCCTTTGGTTTTAGGCGCTGGTCTTTTTGCTGGTGCTACCTGTGTCCATCGGTGTTGGCGTGTCCTCTTGGGTTGCCGTTGCGGCTACCTACGGCGTGGCTTTCTCTGGTGGTGACTCATGTTGGGCCGGTGGTTGGGGATTTCTCACACCTTTTTCCCATTGCGGACTCTCTCCTCCTCGAGTTGTTTCGACAACTTTTCCACTGTCTTATTTAGATTTTCTATGATGACCATGAAATCTTTAATATCTAAGTTAGTTTTTTCCATGCTGCCTGATAGTTTGTTGGTCGTTGATGATCCTTTCTTTGTCGGAGGCATCTTTATTTCGACGTTTGTATTTTTTGTACGTCGAGTGTTTGGCTTTGGGTTAAGCCTTTTGTTATTTATTTTCTGCTTCAGGATTTGGTTGATTTCCTTGTATCGCGCTGAGACGCTTTCTTCTATTGAGTATGTGTCAGCTATTAACTGTATCAGGTCATTTGCGTTTTTGTTATTCACTTTTTTTAGATATGTCACTCCATGTAGTTTTTGTGTGAAAGTCCTCTGTTGTTTGAGGGGTGATACCCCTTTGTGTATTATTATTTATTACGGTATCGTAAGTTCTAAAAAGTTCTACAGCAACTGCTTAGATTATTTAGAACAGTGGACGGTACATTACTAGGATATTGAACATTTTCATTGCGTTATGTTAAAACAAGAACTGTAACGATGGTGTTTTAATTGTTACTTGACACAAAGTCGGGCTGTCCACAAAGAAGATCCACTTGTGAGTAGTAACGACAATGATATATTTTACTTTGATACAATGGTTGGTACTTATAAATGGTTTCGCGTAATCGTGAACCCAAACGTAGGGAGCAAGAGTGCCGTGTGGTCCGGGTATGTCCACACAAGGGAGCAATGCCGGAGCCTGGCAGGTATGATGTTCGTTTGGCGTCTCCTTGACGTCTGCGAAGACGTGGGAGCAAGTGTGTCGTATGGTCCTGGATATGTCCACACAAGGGAGCAATGCCGGAGCCTGACTAGTTCCTTGTCCTTAGATGTCCACACAAGGGAGCGTCTTAGGAGCAGTGAACCCACTTGTCCATAAAACTATCGGCCGGGCCTCTTTTTATTCCTTGCGGGAGGTCTTGGGCCAGTGCGAGTGGTGGAGGAGGAGAGTAAGCGCGCAAACGCACAAGGTTTGGTCAGGTAGCGGGTGTTAGGGGGCGTAACTTCCCTGGATATTTGCACGAAGTGCCGTCTATGTTTCTTCTCGAAGGCCCCCCCAAGTTGTACGGCTTGGGACCGTGATGGTATTATTTAATTGTGACACGTGGTAATATAATAATTTGAATGGTTTATTATAGCGTTCTGTTAACGCTATCGTGTAAGTGTAGATGGTGGTTTCTCAATGATTCTACTGATTTCTATCTGTACTGTGCTATGTGTGTTCTAAAATTCTCGTGTTTTCTCCAAGTTCCCTTGGTTTTAAGACCTCGTGTTCTCCCCTTCCATTACGCCCTTTGTCGTGATATTCTTTAGGAAGGGGCACGGTGACTTTCCACAGGGGAACTTGGGGGTGGGCGACGCCCTGGCGGTGCTGGGGTATTTCCCCGGGTTTGCCAGGTGGCGAGCCGCTGCCGCGGACACCGTCGAGTGTCGAGGCCGAATCATGCCGTGGTGCAGCGATGTTTATGGCAGGGTCTTCTTTAAAACCTTATTCCATGCGCCCTTTGCACATCTGCAGAAAAACTAAGCAGTCACGTACTCCGTGACTGTTGTCAATTGCCCTGCCATAAACCTTGCCTTCTCGCACCTTAACAGCGGGGGTGCAGGTCAAGCAGGGTGACGGGGGCGCTAGTCTGGCGGCCGCCCGGTGCACTACCTCCTTATGTAGGGCGCTACAGAACTTAACCCTTTTAGTGTCGGAGGCCGATATATCGGCTCTTGCTGCACTGGCGAGAAGTGCCAGAGCCGATATATCGGCCCGCGCCTTATAGCGCTTTACTATTCGCATTGCGGGAGAACTCTATCTCAAAATAAATTTATAATACGTTATAAATAGTCTAATTTCATTACGAGAGAATTAAAAAAAATAGTTTTTCGCTTTAACTCGTTTACTTCTTTCGTTTAGGAAGATGTGGAAAAATAGTTCAACCCCATTACTCAACATTTTCCAGATACATAGTAATATTTCCAAAAATGATCTTTTTAATGATGTATCATTATTAAAAAAATATATTGATATGGAAAAAGTTAAATCTTGGGCATCAGCATAAATCTCAATAGAGAACAAATGGTTGGAAATATTTCATCATTTTAAAACGAACTATGTTTCATAGAATGATGTATTAAATATTGGGAAATACGCGCTGTCCTTACCAGGAACTAATGGTACGACTGAACGCGTTTTTTTCTACCGTAAATAAAGTGTGGACATCTGATAAAAGACAATTAAGTATTGAGACTTTGAAAGCCATATTATGTGTGATCTATAATTCAACAAATTCTTGCTAAAAATGTTATGAAATTTTAAACAACGACAGCAATCTACTAAAAAAAATTTATTCAAATGAGAAATATGCCAAAGAATAAAGAGTTTTTGAAGATTTATAATAGTATACATATTGATTATATTTGTAAATTTTACATATGTTGAAATATAAAAAAATATAGTACAATACAATTTTTACGTTCTTTGATAATAAAATTCTGTTGCTCTGGAACAATTTTTTTCTACAAGACAACCACTCCCCCCTCCGTCAATTTTGTCCCGCATCACCAATGTTAAAATCTTAGTTAACATTGTATTCGGAGGCTGGTTGGTTTTTTTTTATCTTCTCCTCCGGTGGAAGCCGATGGAAGGTTGTCTCGAGGAGGTTGTTCGCAAATAAAACTCACCGGTCTAGGCCTCTAGACGCACTTTATTAAACCGATTTGACTACAGTGTACGGTTGTAGTGATGCTCAAGATGCTCGGAATGCTTTAATCGTTAACGCGCGACGGTTGTCGATGTTCTGATGCGACCGGCTGCGCTCACGGATCCACGGACCGTTGGGCCTGTCCCAGGTGGGGCTGGCAATTAGCCCTAAATTAGGCTTCCGCGCCGATGGGTTTCCTAGTCAACAAGGACCGTGGACGGTCGCCCACCGGCGCGACGAAGAGACACAGCGCATCAGCCAACGGCTGATGCAAGGAGACGAAAAGAAAACAAAGGATTCATACTCTAAAACTTAAAGAATATTTCGTTCATTATCATGTGTACCCAAACTTTTAATCGATAGTCCAGCCTTTGACTATAGTCCTAGGTTGGGCATGAAAGTCTGGAATACTGTTACTTACAATTAGTGTTATCTATCATTTGCAGTCAACGCATTGCACAGGCAGTTACCCAAGATTCGGCTTGCTTAAACAGCAGCAAAAAACATTTAATTAATGACAGTAAAACAACTTTAATAACCGCCATAGTCCTACACAGTCGGGCAATAAAGTTAGTATCTTCAACGATTTTAGAATTTTTAAAAGAATCACATATGTATATCAACAAAATCTATTGTTAGGACCTACCAGTTAGGAACAAAAGTTTGACACTCTTGCAGGTTTGCGAATGAATTGATGGCTAGAAATAGAGGACCGTACAGTGGTCTTACTATACTCGGTGTCCTATCCTTAAGCTCCAACCTGTATCGTGTAAATAATCTGTTCCTATTATTAACGTTGAATGAACAATTTTTTCCCGTACGTTGCTTACTGTTGCTTTTCAGTTATCGCAATCCGTATTTGACGTTGCAGACCTGGATGGTACTTTAACTTCCCTACTGTTCGTCAGTTCTGAGATGGCATATATGTTTTATGTGAATTACATGGTGCAACAAATGACAGACTGCGCTGCCAATCTTGTTCCGTCAGTGTAAGCACGTGAAATGATAGAGAAATGGGACGATAAAATTGAGGACGTATATCTTTACTAATACTTACAGGTATAATTCTAATTGGTACGAAACCTCTCTAACAGTTCAGAAATCGATACTGCTCATCATATTAGAAGGCACGACCGCATTTGATTTCAATTTTTTTGGCATGTATTGCGTATCAATCGAAGGCTTCTCGGTGGTATAACATTTTTAAATTACTATTACAGTAACGTGAAATACATACGTTTCTCTCAATGTATATGTGAGTATCGTAATTCTTTTTCAGCTATTGCAGAAGTCAGTTTCCTGTTTAATGATTATGATTTCTATGCAATAATACTGGAATCGCACGCAATAACTATAGAAAAAGTAGTGAAATTGGTAATTTTGTATTATTAATTATTAATATATAAGTTAATATATAAGTCAGCATCGGTAATCCGAACTACAGTCGACCGAACTCTCAGTTACACGAACGCGTTTTCTTATGCTGACGTTCAGAAAACTGAAGTCGAATACGCGTGTGTGTTTCCTCTACGCTGAAACATAATTTAACAAAATTAATAAGTTTACAGTCGAATGATATGTGTTGCCTGGAAATTATTCTCGAACATTTGTAAATATTAGGTCGTTGTATAAGTTCGTGCCGCGGATGCGTTTGTACTTTGGCAAAGAATTTTGTATATTGAGTTTCTTCCAGCCAACCAAACAATTAATTCAGACAACTACTGTGCTCAGATGGATAAATTGAAAGAAGCACTAAGAGTAAAACGACCACAACTCGTGAATCGGTACAATGTGGTTTTTTGTCACGATAATGCAAAAACCACATGTGGCACAAAAAGTGCAAACAAAATTTGGTTGCCAATTTTATTACAGATTCTCCAGATATTGCTCCATCGGATTACCACTTATTCCAGTCAATGCAACAGTTTTTAGCCGGAAAAAAAAATTTAATAATGTCGAGTCGCTAAAAACAAACACTGAGAAGATGGGAAGAAGTTGTGGAACGGGAGGGTGATTACGTTTTTTCATAAACTTTGAAGGTAGGTTTCATACATTAATTTAAATAGCAAAACAAAAAGCGACACGAACTTATAGGACGACCTAATACATTATACCTATATTTAATTCTGCAATACAAAATACTTAATGCTAAATGACGTTGAAGATTATTGTTGAGATTTCCAAAGCGAATTCAGAGGGTTCCGTTAGGTCGGGTTTATGACACGATCAAAATTAAAGCTATTTTTGAGGAAGAATTTTAACCATCTTTAACTGTTTATAACGCTTTAACCATCTGAGTGTCAGTTCTACAAATTTGGTGACTTTCTCTTCTTTAACTCAATAGCAACGATCCTGTCATCAACCTTAAGATTTCCGATCGGTCACACTAATGTTTATTGTTACAGACAGTTTTGTGAAAAATTATCTTAAAAATATTCATCAGACCACAGATTCAATGAGGTAGAATCAACCTTGAGAGCCGTGACCATCACTTTGTATACACGCGTATATGCCGGTATATGCTAAATCGGAATATCTAAAAAAAATTTGGTCTAACATTGGTTCGATATAAAGGAAGGCATCGCATAGTGTTAATAATTTTCTTGCAGGTAGAGCTGTAGGTAAGATTTCAAGGTCAAGTTGATTGTTTTTTTAATGGAATGCTGCATTTTTTCCACAATACATTCTTTCTTATTTTTTATTCAATGCATCATTTCATTCCCAATATGATATTGCTTGTGGAAACAAATTAAGTAAACCACGCAAGGTCATGCAACCTGGTAGCGAGTTCGTTGCAGATAGAGGGCGACCATACCGATCGGGAGAGTCCCGAGCGATCAGTGACTCCTCTTCGCCTCGCTCGCGGCGTGAGCTCTCCATCGCTCTCACGGCTAACAGGTGATCGCGCAGGCGTTAGTACGAAAATAACGGGCGAATTGTAAAGAGCGAAAGAGAGATAAAGGAAGTGCGAACTGAACAAAGGCGACGTAGGAATACTGGGATTATTGCTAACTAGGAATAACGCTATTTATTCATTGAACTTATGGGAACAATCCCACTTCCGAAAACTATGGGAAACAATCGGCTGTTTGATGGAACGATTAAAACGATGAACAATGATGAAACGATATATAACATATAAAACGATACTTTATTAACCGTTTGAGTGCCAAGGAGCGATTTTGCGCTTCTTCTGTTTCGCTCGAAAAGTGCCAGCATTCTAGGAATAAGACAAGCGAAGCAGCGCTGCAGCGTTCCTTGGCACGTTTGGACGGGGAAACAGCAGAGACGCATGGCACTCAAACGGTTAACAATATGTCAGGACGATTAATCAATGCTCTATGCGCGAGTGCTCTATCAACGAACGCCAATATACGAATGCCCATGAACGAATAAATGCCTTCCTCTCCACGACGATCGTCTCTTCGCAACGGCGACGCACAGCCCTTGAGATGGTTTATGTCAGGGTTCGGAATTAAGTGAACTTAAGGGCCGATTTTCAGAGGCTACGCCCCCTTTCTCTCTCCGCACGTCTTGACCCCGTGATCGCCAATGGGCTCGAAGCTCCTCAGGCGCGTAGCATATGAACAGCGGTCCATGGAACAATGTGGAATCTTATTGATACGAGTGTCGCCCTAATGCGACCCGCGCGGTTCATATGCTACGCGCCTGAGGAGCTTCGGGCCGCACAGCGATCGCGGGGACCAAGACGTGCGGCGGGATAAAGGGGGCGTTGCCTCTGAAACTCGGCCCGAAAGTTCACTTAATTCCGAGCCCTGAGCTAGATTCTAAGGAGTCTGGTGAATGCAGTTCGCAGGTCGTCGAATCGCTGAACCCTTGTGCTTCGGCCTCGAAGAAAGGAAATGCCAACTGTCCCTTTTGACGAGTCGTGCGTTAATAATTGGGGCGCAGGTAGGTTAGATTTTTGCACGCCGTTAATGGGATTGATTACCGTTTCGATAGAATTTATTGGGCATGCAGTAATCGCATGGAAAGATAGTTCTTCTTGAGTATGCGCCTCGTCTTCGCGAGAACTCGGGACACCGGATGTATTAGCTATGGGTTCTAGCTTACCGATCTCGAGATTAGCGATTGGTTGCTCCGGTCGCATTTTAATGTCGTTATGAGGGCCTAAGTGTTTGTAGGATTGACATTAACTTCATTCGCAATTACACAAAAATAGTTTATAATAAAAGGTCAGCGAAACAAATAAAAATTGTATTCGTTAAGAATTGTTGGCTTACTGATATATAATAATTTCAATAAAAAACAATGAAGAAATATATTCTGTGATCGCGTATAAAAATACCCGTAGATCGAGAGTTGAGTGTATTCTTTTCCCACTTTTGCCTCAGATGGAACTAATTTTCCGTATAAAGTGTCCAGCCATAAATAGAGTGCGTTTCCTCGAGGAGAGGAAAGATCGTCTTCTCAATTATAAACAGAGTTAGGATAAACAGCAAAATGTTACCATTATAAATCAGATAACGATTCAGAGAATCGTGTCTGCACACGATTAGTGTTCACATTCTGTCCCGAGCGAGGTACACTAATCGAGACATTACTGTACTCCTTTATTAAAGGTACCCATGACCAAGCCGTATCTTTATAGACAAATAAACAGTTGAAACACTTGGAATAAACTACATACTCTACTAGCAATATTAAATAAATTGGATATGCACTTTCTTTTAAGGAACATTTAAAAAATCAAGTGCTTAATGGGTACAAAAATTGTTTGAGAACTGATGATTGATCTCAAAATGTAGGCATTATTTAAAATAACTTCCTAGCAATCATCATTGATTTAATTTGTTTTTTTAGACCCTGAGAACATTGATCAAAATGTCTAAGAAAACGTTTTTGTAGGAAAACCATATTTTAAAAAAACGAAAATAGATTGTAATTTATACGCCTTTAACCATAAAATTAAACAAAAATTGCTCCACATTCTTCAGAGAGTCTTATATTTTTAGAATTGACAATAAAAAGAATTATGGTTCTCATTTTCTGCTGTTATGGATTCCATTAAAGATACACAAATAAGAGGCAAACTATTAAGATTTCTTTTTTCCAATGATACTGACAATAACACAAAGTTATGTTTTCCACATCATATATTGCGATTAAAATTACAAACATTTACAAATTGGTCGTAACATATCTACAATAAACAGGATTACCCATGTTCCAATTAACAATTGTTTAAAAATTGCATGACTGTGCAACCGATTCTAATTTGTTAAATATTGATTTTTTTTTTATAAGCTTGCAGTCAACATCAGAATACCTGTCTATTGACCGGTAATTATAACTTGACGATCGTTGTAGATACTCTGTATACAAATATTTCGTAGTACATAGTTGGAAAATGTACAATTTTGGTATTCTCAAAAGTATTATTTCACGGGTAGAATGACTATACATTATTTTAAATAATTACATACGCACACCTGCACATTTGAGTGTTAATTACGGTTTGACCATACGTTGAAAATTCAGTATCGTCACCATATGCAGACTATTTTATAAGTATTATAAAATATTTCTACATTAAAAATGGATACCGAATGGTTTTTCTTTACAAATAATATGCACGTGTATGCACCTTGTTTGTAACATGTTATTTTTAACTTTTGTTATCTTCTGTACGAAATATCATTTCCTCTTGTACTATAGTATCGACATTTGGAAAATGATTTTTATCTCGATTATCAATAATGCAGAATGTAATATCTGTATTGCAATCGTATAATTTTTCCGGTCCATTGGATTCATATTTCGTTTAATAACGCGCAACAATGTACTATGCATGGATATTGAAAGATATTTTCGTTATCGGAAGTTCGTGTTACTTATTTAATTAGAGCACAGGCTTCAATCCTTAGCACTGACTTCATTTTTTTAAATATATCATTGTTTATTGCTTTTCACAATAAAATTCCACAATTCCAAAGACGTTAAATATTATAACAGACAAGAATCATTATAAAACCATTTATACAGGATAGGACCGAATAACATGCACAAGCTGGCACGAGGTAGTTCAATTAAATTAAAAAAACATGCAATTTTTCAGCCGAGATTTCGTTTTCGAGAGAATCAAGTTTGAAAATCCGTTGTGTTGAAATTCATTTATCAATAACATCAGTAATTCATTTATCAATAACATTTATTCTGTTAGTAAATATTCACTACTGGATTTATAATTGGCGCGCTTTAGCCGTTGCGCGTTGATCGATTATAGGGTGGCGCCACTTGCATCTCCAAGCGGGGACGCCACTCACTCCTATATCGTTACATACTGTATACTGTACAGAAACTATTCTGTACACGCTTTATTATTATCCTTATTCTTTATATCAATAAACTATGTCAGCTTATCTGTTGTTCCATCTTCTTTGATTCACGACCTCTAACACACACAATATCTCAAAATTAGAGGATTGAAGAAAGAACAAAGAGATATTTTATCAAAAATATTTTATTATAATCAATTATAGTACTGCTGAAATTGAAGGCCCTTTTCTCGTATGCATAGTTGTACTCCGTCTAATTGCTGACGTATGTACTTTTGGTAGTATGTTTTCGTTTTTCACTTCTTCAAATGCGCAATTAATGCGCTAAATTAGGTCTATAATTTATAGTTAAAATCTATTCGGAGAATCGTATCCTACCAGAATTTGAATTTGAACAGAACGGATTTTCAAACTTGATTTCCTCGAAAACGAAGCCCCGGACGAAACAATTGTACCGTATCTTTTTAATTTATATGTAGTTGAGTTACATAATTATTGAAATAAAACGTATTTATAAAAAAAATCCTGGTAATTGACCAAAAATATTTTCCAAACTGTATAAATGTTATGCAAAACTCACACTCCTTTGGATTTCATAGAAACATTGTATACCTGAATTGTGAAACCTCCTTGCACTTGATTGCGTTTGTAACATATTATGCACGCGTGAATATGCATACATGTAACTAGTAGCTATTGTACAATCTTTAAAATGACTCGCATTTTGTTCATACCACCACGAATTACTACTCTTATTTTGTGCAAATAAAATCGACTGACATTGCATTCGCACTGAGCAATCGTTCCACGTTTTCTGTACATATTAATACAAAAATAGTTTAAATACGACGATTAACAACGCGTTTTATCTATAAACAGCGCGAGTTTCTTTTACAGTTACAATTATTTTAATACTTGTTCTATGTTCAGAATTATAACTATAAAATTTATTATCACCGATACGGAGATGTTGGAACTCGTTCTTATTAAAAGTAACCAACTGTAGAATTCATTTGGAATAAATCAAAGTGGAATAATCTTTTGGAAAACGGCACGAACTTCCTGGACGATCGAATGGAACGGTTTCTAGGAATATCTTAGCTTTCTTTCGTATAGTCAACATTCAACAATAATAATAAAAATAAAAATAAACTATATCTCTCCCGCTGAAAAATTCCCGTTTAGGAAACAGTACAACAATTGAATAAAAATGCAGTCTTCTTCAAAATAGTAGCACTGAAGCCCCGGAATCACATGTTCAATCCAACATTCTTAACTCGACAATATTTCAATCTCATTCATTTTCTTATCCTAGTATATTATAGTATATTATAGTATATTATGCCTATCACTTTTCCCTTAATACACAAAATAAATTCCTCTCGTTGAGCATTGATTTCAGTTCTAACGATTACTTTTCAGGCTTAATTGCTCGTCAGATCGCCCTCCGGCAACATGTTTCGTAACTTTTCCATCCTCGCAGCCCGTTCCACGTAACAGAACGTAACAGTGCCAATAATGATTGTTATCGCCAATACAAGAAGTTGCACGTACAGGCTCAGCGCGTTGCTGTAGGCAAAGCTGACAGCAGCCGCGACCGATTGGCAAAATTTGAACAGCGCGAACGCCGGTGCGCTATTCTGTACAAAAAGTAATCCCAGCAACGAATATACTTGCGTATTGAAGCACGCGTCGCCAAAGCCCAAAGCGAGACTCCCAGCCATCGCCAAGGCCGGCGAAGGATTGATGTATCCTATGCTGTCTGTATCCGCGAACGGCGAATCGTTCGGTAGATTGATGAAAATGGTTATGAAGGCGAATAGATGCACGCAGAATCCAGTAATCACGACGGACCAGGCGCCGAACACGCGGGACACCCTCGATGCAAAGATACCGAAAAGAGCCCCGCCGATTACCTCACCGATCCCAATGAAGATCCCAGACAGACCGATCAAACTTTTCCGCGACTTCCCAATCGCCTTGGTGAATCCAATGCTCGACGAGTAGACTCCCGAATAGAACGTCAATACCAGTCCTGTGTACAGGAATGTCAAAGACAACAGAAGCATCCGTCGCGTAAAGAAGAGATTAAACGCGTCGGTGAAGGCCCGCCACGCCGCCAACAACGGTTTCTCCCTTTTTGGCTCTGGTATTCGAAGTTCCTTGTCCGCGCTCGAGACGCCTTCGGCCTCGCCAAGGATCAGTCTCTGCGAGATCTTTCTTAACGTGGCCAGCAAACACGTTCCTAGGATCGCCAGGCCGGTGAGGACACCGAAGACCAGCGACCTGGTCGACGCATTGATCTCCGAATCTGTGAACATGAAGTAGACGAACAGATTGCCAGCGAACATCGAGGTCTGAAATATCGCCCAGAATATTCCGGCGTTCCTCGACATCGTCTCGGAGTTGCTGTTCTCGGTTAAGTACTGCCCGTGTCCCGTCCATATCAAAGCAGCACCAAGACCTATTACACAAGACGCGCCGTAGAGCAGAGCGGTTTGCGGCCAGAGGAAGGACGCGATGAAAAGGACGTAGCAGCAGGCGCCGGTAATTATGGCGGCTCTTGGCCCTGTCATGGAGATGTACGACGGTGCGAACCAGTTGCAAGTGGCAAAGACGGCATAAATAATGGCTAAGCTAGTGTAGGCCTCGCCGGTGAAATTTGGATTTTCCTTCGTAATGCTTTGCAGCACGGTTTTCTGCACAGAAAACAAGCCTAATGTATTAGATTGAACGGGCGAACATGTTCATTGGTTTGTTATGTGACTTATCTCCGTGTTTCAGTTATATCTTATCGATAGAGTTTCGTTTCGGTGACACTAGTTAATAATAATATGCGGCAATTTTTATCAGCCTGTTTCTGAGTGAAACATCTTCTTACGGGTTTTATACAATTTGTATTTCGTGCTACCCTAAAATTAGTAAGAAGGGTTAGGCTTGGATACACAATCGGTGTACAGTGCCGGTCGGTATTCGAAGTATTCGAAGAAACGGAAATCGTTTCATAGTTTTTTTATTTGTCCTTCCGTGGGACTTCCGTATTTGCAATTGTAAACGCTGTAATGCTTTAGAACAATGTGATTCAGCTTGATAGATAAAAACTCGAATATTAACAAAAACGCAAGGAAGTTCATAAACAGGCAATTAAAACAATTGACTAAATAAAGACGCCTTTAATGTACATGTGTCACAGTAAATTTTGTAATACAATATACGTAAACTATATTACTAAATTATAATACAATTACTGTTGAAGTAAATGACACTGTGGAACGCAATAAAGAATTCCAGCGCCTTTGGTAATCCGTGTACTTATGCTCGACACTGCATTCTGTCCCTAATTAAAGTAATTTTAAGTAACAGATCAATTGAAGCAGAAAAAAATTCTTCGGGGTAGTTCTTGTATAAGATATAATGCACATATAACATCCATAAAAGTATTCAAATCGATCAGCTTTTTTTTGTTCGAATATTTTTAATCTTTTGAGTACTGTTGGCGCATTTATTGTTACAGCCACAATATTTTTGTAAACGATTTTAAACGATTGCGTAGCTTTGTACGAAAATTAAATGACTGATTGTTCACAAGTCACCTACATGAGACCTACCACTCCTAAAGATATTTATAACTACCGAAACAAATGATCAAGACGTTGTCTTAGGGGATCTTCGACGCATTTCAATATTTCCTTCATGCAGTCTTTAAATAAACTTTTATAATAATATAATGAATTTTAAGGAAATCGTAAAAGTAACGAAGTGAATAGTTTACAAATATAACGCTAATATAAACCTTAAAAACGGTAAATCAAGCTCTTTAGTGCAACCCCTAGCCATGGAATTAGGACCAAATGCAAAAATTGCCTCTTTCTAGCTACATATAATAGTAAATCACTTTTCTTAAGGACAGAATTGCTGACACGGCTATGTGTGCACATTAAAATAAATAATATATTTTTATTCATTGACGATGTTGTTTTATACATTCTCAGATATAAACTGATTGTTACTAACAAGTGTAAGAGAAAATAGCAGTTTATTCTAAAATCTTATGCTGGTTTTTTAAATCGTTCGTCTGTATGCAAAGAGACAAAAAGGAATGTACAGGGGCCACTTAAAATTCTAAAAGAAAGTAGAGCAGACTGGTTCTGCGTGTGGAATAAAATTTCAATTATCTGGTATCTTCCTGTTGGGGAAGTACATACATAGGATGTAAAGGGGACGTTGATTGTGACGCATATCGTCATTTCAAAAGTCAAATACAATACAATTCCTAGAAAAAAAATAGTCGACGCAATGACAAGTAACATTAATGCCGCGACTTTTCAACCGTGCATAAAACAATAAAACGATCAAACAAGTTAGAACTATCGTTCGTCTCATAGATACATCAATCTTATTTTTCTTTCTTTTATCAAATTTGATAAAGGAATAGTATCGACTCGTAGCGAGACAAATATTTCGGTTCAGTAAAATCTATAACATACTCGAGTTTCTTTAATAAATTGTAAAATGTTACATATCTATAAATATTATGAACATTTATTGTAATTAGCTCACTGTTTATACTCCGGTGTTACTTTCTCATCTCAGACAGCTGATCTGTTACATTAGCGTTTGGATAATAAGTTTCATTATTCGCGTAATAAAATGTTCAAGGCATTAGAAAGGCAATGCAATGGAACACGCCTAGCAATTTAAATGCTGCAATATACAATATAGAGAAAAATATTGTTTACACTTCGGTTTGTTTTATAATGTTGTGACGATTTATAATATTGCAGGTTTGTAATTAAAATTTCCAATTCAACTTTCCATTTATTAAACCATTTTGCTAGAAATATATTACAAACTTAATTCATGATGATGTACAAAAACGTCTAAATAAAGTGATGTTAAAAGAACGAAATCCCATAAATAGAGTAATAGTTATTTTTTCATTTTCATGTATATATATACATATTTTTTTTTTAGTAATAAAATACTTTATTCCTTTCGGATAACGAATAAAAGTATCGAACAAATTTATTAAACGACTTATTAGTTTATTTGTTATTCATGAATAACGAATAATTCCACATTGTTCTTAATTTAAGACGATGTAACACGCTGTGCCAATGCGTTGGGTCAGGACCAAGATCGAGCGGTTTTGGTAAAGGAAAAAGTTGTTCAGAAAAACTCCAGCAACCCCCCATTTCCTGATTTTAGCACTAATTACGGGCCACGTAAGCGTTAAGCTTCAACACCATTTGTTTGTAATTCTATAGAATTGTACATTAGAAAATAAAACGTCAGGAATGAAAAAACAACTATCATTCTATTTATGAGATTTCGTGGAATATGAAAAACAGAATATAAGAGGAAAATATTTGGAGAATGTTATAAAATATTATATAAAATATATAATAATATTTAAAAAAACAGACATGAATGATATAATATGTAGAAAGAAAAGATTGACACATAAACATACAATATTCACTGTCATTATCATATTTATCCACCTCTGTCCTTAATATTAATTTAAAAGCAACATGGTACTAAACGTTCAATAAACAAATTGCAGAACATTTACTGTTAATCCCCTTTGTTATACTGTGAATGTTTCTTGATACATTAAAGTAATTATTATTAAAGTGATATAAATGATACAATTCATGGAACACTTTGGAAGAAAAAATAAACATTGAAAACAATCGTGCTCGCAATAAGAATATTTCTGTAAGGCAGCTCAAAATCAAACATGGTGCTTAATGCTTCGTAATAAACAGGTCTAACGAAATACAAAAAAACAAATATAATTTTAATTATACGTCGACCTCATTTATACGAACTTTTATTTACATAGTCCATATTCAACCACGTTTGTATGTATGTTTATATGTATGTAGTTGTAAATATTAAGTAGGTTAAGATTTTCCGTCCATCACTCCCTCTACTTAATAAAATTGATAACATTTATCAGTCGTTAACAATCGACCAATATCGCCTTTTCAGTTGCATCACTAATCAAACACCGCCTACATAAAACTGTGCTATTTTCAAGTCAATCCGCATGCACTAGCCATAAGATTATAGATTGAAAGGTGATATTACGGTATACAAAGAACAGTAATGCTGTTTTATTAATCACAATAACTTGTATCTTAAAAGTATAATTTCAAACAGAGTACCTTCTTTCATCAATGAGTCATATAACCGATGATACAACCGAAGAGTGATTCTACGTGAAAAAATAAGAATAAAATAAAGACTAACATTTCTGCATACACTATTTCGATTCCAGAAAAACAGCTAAATATTCACCCTGTGCGTGCTGTACACTTATCGGCAGAGTACCTTGCTTATTAGGGGAATGTCTTCCTGTGCTAATGCATAAAAAAGTAGGCCCGCTATTAAGAATACATGTTTAGATTTACATCGGAGAATGTTCAAGAAAAATGTTCGGTCTGTTGAAAACTAAATATAAGCGAAACCTAAACCAAACCTAACCTTTTAATCTTAACAGTTTATGGGGAAATGATTCTCCGAGCACTTTTCTTGCCCATTTCACACCGTCAACTTAGGGATTGTATTTGTAATGGTAGCCCTGCACCCTTCCTACATTCATAATGTGGAACGATATCTTGCGCGAACTGTACATTTAGAACAGATATATGTATATAGTATAATATAGTGATACAGTATTAGACATATTGTTATAAATGCATAAAGCAGTAACTCTATCAGTGAAATTATGACTTAAATATGGCAATGTTTGAGATAAATGTTAAATTAGCTTAAAAATAGACAAATTTTAAATCAGCTTCAAAGTAGATGCATTTAAATAATATAATTGGTGCATATCTGAACGGATTACTGTAGTTATATGACAGGTATTTGCCTTGACCTTCGCTTGACGTCAATTCAGGGACTTTGTAGTAGCATGCCTGAATGCGGAACGATATTCTTTGTATGTATATACATGCTATACACTATCTGGTGAAAGGTGTGCGGTAGCCACCTACATAAGAACAATGATTTTACAGCTTCTCATAAACCAAAATGCCATTCTATTTCATATCACTGAACTCGCTTAAGAAAATATGATTGCATTATGAACAAAAATGATTAGCATTCAATTAAAGACAAAACTAAAATAACCTTGGAGTCTTCTCACTCATGCCACATACGAGAATTGTATTTTATAGGGTCAACCATCCACGGGTTGTTCTAGTATTTCTAATTAAACAGAACACTGTGTATATCTATTACAAAAGGAGCTGCTGTCATAGGTTTAACAGTTATAAAAAAGTGGCATGAAGTCATAGAGATCCGGTATCGTTCTGGTTAGACTTTCACTCGTTTGAATATGAAATCGTACTTATGCAACTACTCTACGACATTAAAATTTAATAAAGTTCACGTACAGTTAAGAAGAATATACTAAATTTTTACATCCATTTCGTTCGTTGATGATGTTTTGTATTTATAGAATATAATAACAATTCGTGAAAAATACAGTGTTCACTCTGACGATCAGTACGATTTTTCAGCCATTTTTAACGATATAATAAAAAACAGTTATACACACAAATTTATGTGCATTGGAGGGACAACATATAACGATAAAAAAATATTCGAAAATATTTTGTTTCCATAATGAACTCAAGATCACCTTGAATTTTTTAAATGACGGCATTTAATTTTGTCCACAGTTTATTTATATGTATGCTACTAAAGAAAAATACATATGCATATATAGTAAATTATAATCTTTGGTTTTTAATACTATGAGTGTTATAAAATTGTTACACCGAGCTACAAATGAATTCATTTATCCACCTTTATTATACCATCGTACACTTCCTTAATTATCATACTGTTCGAATAATTCAAATAGGTATATACATTAGGTGTAAATATTCATCCTACTATACTAGATATCCGAAAACTCTATTTAACACAGAACAAGTAAACCATTAATATTGCTATGTGTTAAGTACAATTTAAACTATATACACGTAATCTTCGTTCCGATTCATAAAAGAACGCTAATATTTAAATAGGATAGACTTTCTGCAGTACGCAAGGAGAAAGTCGGCATTTTTACGCTTGAGTTATTAAATTTATTAATTCCAAAACTAGGTAGCATTATATAATCTAATTTAGTTGAAAAATCCATGAAAATTTTCGATTTCTCCAATTACAGTATATTTATTGGCTAGAAGCTCCGATCCAGTATAAAATATATGCTACTATCAATACTTACGGCCTACAATTGTAACACTTATACGTTTACTCATTTTAGCTGATATGAATTTCATCTCAACAAATACTTTTCGTAATACATTTGCCGTCGCAAAGTAAACGAAGCTATTGCTCAACTTCACACAATAAAAGAATGAAATAAAGAAAATCTTTCGATTATATTTATTTAACGTTGAAGCAATCGCACATGTTTTCACTCATGCATATCTTCTTCGTTTGTACTCTTGATATGATATCAAATATACCTTTCATCGAGTATTATATTATAGAACCTGTTTAAATAAACAGTCATTAATAGAAGGTATTGAGACAGTATTACTACAAAAAAAAATCTGATATTCGTACACGACAACATTTTCATACAAGTTTTTTGAAGTATCAAAATTATATGAAAAGAAGCATCATACATAATATGTTTAATTCACTCGTGCTAGAAATATTCTTGACTTTTATATTTAACGCGATGATAAAGGAATTAAAGTATGACGAATTAATCGGAACAGATATGAACCAAATAAAAAATTGGTAGAATCTCATCAGATAATTTCAATAGGGCATAAGAAATTATTTTGAAAAGATTAGTTTCTCCTATTTTTTAAAGCACCGATAGCTTGTACGCACGAAACCCAAATGACACATTTCGATTCTAATGATGCTTTACATACAAACGAAATACTTAAAAATGTTAATATCTATCTACTTTTTTTCGGCAAAATTCGACAATTAACTATTCAATATTCACTATAGTTCAATATGTAAATCGTAAAATATCACTTCTCAGGATAAATGAATTAAAAACGAATAAAAAATTATAAAATAATAACTTCCAAGTAAACATACATGTGTAAACTACATATACAGATTGTGAGTGTCCCTACTTTTTTCGGCAAAACGGTGCTAGCATATCCCTCGAGTAAGAATGCGAAAAAGTGTTATATAAACATAGAGTGAAAGTGTTTTAGGAACGAAGTTTTACTTGCGAGGTACATTAAAAGTAATAGTTTACTCGACATAAGTTAATACGCACGAGACGTTAGTGTAAAAAATTTATTGTGCATTTATCGAAAGCAAAGGAAATTAAGGAGAAATTCGCGATCTAATAAAGTTAATTTTTGATAGTTGAACGAAAACCAGTCTGTTGTTATTTTATATTTTTGTTATAATTTTTTCATAAAGCATGTTTGGGCCAATTTTTACATGACATTCTTTTTCTTATTTTTACTCGTAGCACATACTGGCATCGTTTTTCGAATGAAACTGGGGGCACTCTGGATATACATATACATTTTCTCAAGTAAAGGAGCATACAATTGCCTGTTTTACGCAAGGCACTATGAAAGGCACTTAAAATTAATCTCGCTTCGCAAAATACGTGTAAAAGTACAAACTGCACGTTGTACACTTATAAACGCGACTTTGACCCGAAACGGCGAGTCGATATAGATGACGTGTTGTACATACATGTTAAAACATTACTCAAGAATAATCACTATCAGTATTCTAATATGGGCGAAATTTTGATTTCTCGTGCAGATAACAATCTGAATTTATTAGAATAGGAACTAAAATACATTGTATTGTAATACAGCAATATAACTATCTTCATATCATTTCTATAAGGAATATTCAATTACGTATATCGAATGGAACTCCAAGCAGCTGGACTGCATTATCCTCATGTATTACGTATGTATAACTATAATCAGTCTTAACTGATTAAGTGAATTATATATAATGTAATGAAAATGAACATATTCAATTACGAATAGAATGTACTTTATATTTCTCTCATTTATCTTTCTTCTTTGTATTTCTTTTATTATATTATATTTGACCTTATTGTGTTACGCTTGATTTCATACTTACGATAATCAATAAATCATATAAAACTTTCTTCGTAACGCTGAAATCCCACATATCATTGTGTAAATTTACCTGATGTTTAACAATTTATTAGTAAATTATGACACATGTATTAGTAACCAGCACTAAACTCAATTTAAAAAGCAGGTAAACTATCAAATACATACAAGAGGAGATAGTAATTGACATAGCTTCAAACGGTTTCGTTCATTTTAAACAAATTTTGATGATCAACGTGCCCTACTGTACTTTATACGAATTCCGAGTAAAGAATAAAGAATTTCCCATGCTTTTACCAAATACGATGGGGCAATGTTTATATTTGCTGGTTAGAAAAATGTAATAATCAATGGTTAATGCCTAAGCAAATGACTAATCAGAGTAATTACAAAATTTACTCCAAAATATTTGTATCAAGCTTGCAGTAGTTCTACTACTGACTTCATTTCTTATGTATATTTCTTCTTATAAGCCAGTAACTATATAACTTCAAAATGGTTATACAACACTTTTATAAATACAATATAATATATTTTGTACACTTTAAAAATATATATTTCGCTGGTCTTTATATATATCACAATGTTTAGATTTAATTTAACAGTAAATTATTCAATTTTCTGAATAATTTACAACAGATACTTCTATATTTGAAATTTGAGACCATATTCAAGAATACGGTACCACTTTAAACTACAAAATATTGGGCATTTAAATATTGTAGTTGACTTAATCTTAATAATAACGATAATACTATGTAATAATATTATGCATTCAGAATTTCATGTCGCACATCAAAAGTATAAGAACTAGTAATAAACGTTTCTTAAATTTTAGGCATATATATATACTTTCATGACAATGAATAAAAATATCCAATAACTGTTACATCTAAATATTTTAATCTAATCGATTTATCGAACTGATATTTTATCATTAAGACGTCTCTAGTATTTCGTTGAACTTAAAATTTTCGTGTACACTTTACGAAAATAATAACTAAAGCTACAAATTCGTTCCAATATAAATAAATAAATACAAAATTTAATATCACTTATGATCGACAATACACTGCATTCTTTGGGTCAAAGAACAAATTATTTTCATATATTATACTGAAAATTGAATGACATAAACCGTAAGGATAAACAATACACGCAAATAAAAGCGATTGAAAAATTCGAAGACAGTCACAAAATTCTAGTTATACTGTTATCGTACTTACCTCGATATTTCCCATGGTTTGAAATGCTGTAAATACCAGCATAAACCCCAAACTTAAAATCAACACGTTCAAAAAGCATCTGTCTATCGTCATGATGATTTCACACGTTGAATAAAATATATGTTTGATTAAAAAAATGCGAAAGATTCACAGGTTTTCCGCGCGCACGTTCAAGTATCGTTATTCGAAATCGTGTATTAAGAATAAACAGATGGTCACAGGCGTATGCGAGAAACAAAACCGAACGTACTGTTGCCAACAATGAATAATTCCCTCCTTCCTCGTTTGACATGATTTGAAGTCATCGTCAAAATATATGGTGAATAGTTATATCGACTATGTGACACGTTGCGATACCATGAATATCGATATATCGATGTTCTATGAGCTAACAGTAAGTAAGGAGGTTATGGCTACGGTATCGAATGTTGCAATTTATGTACAGGGTGTCCTAGGTTTTAATCTCTAAAGTCTAGAGTGCCAGCGAATTACATAGTATAAATCGCACGATTTTCAACCCTTTTCCTCCGAGTTTACTCCCGGAACACATGAACTAGTTATGTATTAAAATTTCACGGCACATCCAGAATTATGTTATATGCCTTTTCCCCGATCTAACAAGAAACTACACATCCCTTTTAAGAAAAATCTTTTTAAATGCCTCATTTAAAATTTATGGCACTTTGTCACGAAAAAGTAGCACTCGAAATTATTTAGAACTTTTTTCGAACAATCGCTCTGACACAACACTAACTTGCAATAAACAATTTGAAGCACACTTGTGGATCTTTCGCGGCATATAGCCTGAAAATCGCAGACATAAGTCAGTTTATGTTTTCCAAACACTACTATAGGTACATTATACATAAGATATTTTTTATATAAATGCGTTGTCAAAGTTCGAACCACTGTAGTGGCATTCCAGTCCACAAACAAGTTTACTCTTGTAAAATATAGCGTTTGTATGTATTTTTGAGTGCTACTTATGATTACAAAGTTCCATTTTTGTTTGCTACTGTTACTTCCCGGCGCGACTTTACAGAATTTGAGCAGAGTCCTACTTACCACGGCGCGAGACGACTTCTCTACAACCTTGTGATCCACGTGATCCACGATCGCAATCTTATAATTTGTCACTCAACGGTTGACGTCTCCGATTGGTTTATTTCCGTGGAGCGGGAAACGGAATGATTTTCACTGACTCGATTGCGTTTAATTAAGTATTTGTATTTTAAACTAGGATCACAGAATCTCTTATTGTCTAACGTACAGCTATCTAAGTATAATTAAACTAATGATTATAACTCTAATTACAAAACGATGATTTTAGGCACACGTAGGTATGTGAAATAGCTATTGGTGTGCTATGTGATATTAGTTGCTCCGTAGGGGAGAATTCGCGTCCACCGACGTCCGCGTGGTGTTATATAGGGGCTGTGGATCCTCCGTTGCCTACCTGCAGGCGCTGGTGGCGTGGTCTGGGGTGGCTCCTGGTGCGGGGTGGCTCCATTCGGTGTAAGGGAAGTTTAAAGGCGACTACAGTCGGTATGGCAGTACTCCTCCTTAAACGGCTTATTCCTAAATACAAGTCAAGCGTCGCACGACGTCACACTACTGTTTTAGAGCTATCTTACTTTTCTCTATTGGTTAAGGTCATGAGAATGGGTTTCCAGCTCTAGATCATGCCTTTCTTTTTTCTTTTTGTTCGAGCAGGGGAAAAGGCATTTACACATATCCAGCTTACGCCGGGTTTTGTGGGGCTCTGCTGTCTGAGGTGTTGTGCGGCAACTGCCCAGTAAAAACCCCTCCTCTATCGCAGCATCGTATAGGATACGCACCCTCAACCCCTCGGCCCTATATAACGTAATACTACGAGGGGAGCTCTAGATCATGCCTGAAATCCATTCTTTGCCAGCTATAATAATATGATAATAAGTATACATATACATATGTCATTATGCATCACAGACGAGATTTAAAATAGACCTGTCACCTTACGGACTTTTGTGCCTCACATTCGACTGCCATACCGACCTGGAAAATTAAGACTGATTTGAGCATCCTCTATTCATGAACAGTGGAAGGTGGAAGTACTATTATTTACTGTAGTAGTGTTGGAGCACATGAGGGTTGCGATTATGTTGCGTGATTCAGCGAGGTACCTTTCGGATAACGTTTCATTACAAAACGTTGTGTTCTCAAATTCATATTAATAATAAAAATATACATATGTAATTTAAGCTTTTACAAGATAATATTTAATATAAGCTTATACTGAAATTATTTTAAGTATGTGCAAAGTTATTATTTCTGAATAATGATTCATAATAGTAATTCCTAGGGCCAACTCCCACGATTCAAAGATTCTCAAAAACCTGGTAATAAAATCGTAAATATATTTACAGCTTAATTCCGTACAATTCCTGGATACAACTTGTGCGGAACGTAACCGATCGCAAGTTTTAAGAAGACAAAAGTACAAGTTGAACTATTTAGTAATCTTAAAGTGACGATGATCTTTCTGTGTGCATATTTATATCTTGAATTTGGAGGGGCGAAGATGACCTTAGCCCTTGTTGGTACCTAATAACCAAACACAGGTTCTGACCCTTACGACTCTTAACTCCGTCATTCTGACTAATGTTTGTCATGACTAGGGGAAGCCCCGTGTATATTGTTCCAACCAATGTCTCAGGGACTAGTTCTCCAACAATAATGCGACACTGTGCACAATTGCTAACGAGAAGCCTAGCGTCCTCTATTTTTATCGACCCTGACGATACCGCGGTGAAATTAACTAGAATATACCATAAATGCCCCTGGCGGAAAATCAGTGAACTATTCTCACGTCCGATGCGTGCACATCGTATTCAAGGTCCTACGCCTTCCAGAACTGATAAATTGAGAAAAATCGAATTTTTGTGATATTATGCTAGTTCAAGGAAAGGCTGGTGTACGCGATATCAGTGAATAAACCATTAAATCGTTCAATATTTGCTAAATGTGAAATGTGACGAGAGCTGCCAGCCATCTTGTTTGCTACATCGATGCCTCTGTCTCAAGCTTACAATGTCAAACATTCCATTTCCTCAGCGAATAGTGTTTAATGGCGTTCAAACGGATACACCAACCCTGTGGCGAAGTCTACCCGTGGGTACTGTACCCACAAAAATTTCATTTATGCCATTATCGAGAAATGGCTTGAATACCTTGAATACAAAATCGAGTGTCTCTCTCGCGCATGTCGTATACGTGCATGGTTTTCGTTGTTGTGTGAGTGGACGCATACAGCTCATGGCGCCTGGCGTCGGGGCCCTTAAAAAGTTCGCGCTTGTGAGCGCCATCAGACAATATCGTTTGTAGCCAGTTTGTTAGAAATACTGGACCAATTATAATGTCTAGAATTAGCACTCTTGTGTTGTCGGCCAGTCACAGTACATTCACAGCTTCGTATTCAAAATACGTCTTTCGTGAATTTCGTACGATCGAGCGTTGACAAGAAAAGGCCTCAATGTACAATAATGTATAATAAATAGTTATCAATATCTCAATGCTGATCGTGCGAAAGTAGACATTTCAAATTTCCCGCCTTTAAGGCTCCTCTTCGATTTGAACAAAATTGTGAGAAATACGAATGGCCGCCTTCCAGTCAGTAAAAAGTTCTTGGTTGTCCCGTTATCAAATATCTTGATAGCAATCTGTAAAGTAATTTTCAAAAATCACCGAGTTTATAGATAATCGATGTTGCAAAATGTAACAGATCGTTTAAATATCATTCCACAGTTTATTGTGCGCATCGACCAACCAATGGTGAACAAGGATAGAATATGCAGCGATGGAAATTTGTGCAGTTTTGACACGTTTACAAATTCGAGATCCGAGCGGCGAATCTTGAAACGTTCATTGAGAGTGGAAACTCATTGATATCGCAGAAGGATCTATGTATACTGTGTGAGAATACCCCTATTCGTTCATAGAGTGTGCGAAATCACTGTACAAACATTATGACGAATTGCTGCCTTTGGACTGATACGAAGGATTCTCTCTTTTTTTTTTTTCATCGTCTGCATTTCTTGAGTGTCGTGTGATTATATTAAAATGCGTGCGGATGAACAACACTGAAGTTCGCGAGTGACAAGTGATTATTACAATCCATTGGAACGAAGTGTAATTTCCTCTATACAATAAGCGTGTTTATCAATCATGAAGAAACAATTCTTCAGGGTAAAACAGCTAGCTGATCAAACATTTTCGAGGTAATTTCCTTTGCCATTTGACTTAAATCTCGATAGAAAATATAACATGTCTCTCCCTTCATTTGTATTCTTTTATATTCCGCACATTCTTTAACGAAGGCGTTCAACAATGTCCTGTAAAACGTCAAATCACTTTTGAGCATATATCGTAACGAAGTGATAAAAGATAAGAATCATTATTTCTGTCGTACAGTTATTAAAGGTAGAAGTTTCGATAGTGCTAAAACATTATAAGAGTGGATGAAAGCGGACACATTATACCAAAATAACTCATGAATCAGACAATCTTAAAATGGATTGATTTTTAAGATCGTTACTCCCTATCTTGCGGTATAAATTTAACAATACACTGAATTGTTAAATACGTTATTCGTTTATAGAGCTGGCAAAACAGAAGTGCTGACAGATGATTTACAAGCTGCAGATAAACATGTAGATCAAATAAGAATGGCCCTTGTCGGATTAAACAAAAGACTTGGTAATCCGCCGAATCAAGCAGTGACACAAGATCATGCGGTTAAGGAAAAGCGATTGGTAATGTGTAACAATGAAATTTATCTATGACGCACAATTATCATAATCTTTTTCTTTAACGCGTTGGCGATGGTAAATTAAATACCTTGTGTTGTAATACTTTAACCAATATGAAACAAGATATCTTGGTTAGCTCTTTGTTCAATGCATCATTAAAGTTTCAAGATCACTCGACGGTTGGTTTCAACTAAAAAAATTGCCAATGTCAATGTGTATGAGTGTTACTTGAAAAAATGTCCCGCTATTCATTCTAATCTCTTTAATGTTCATGATGTAAATTTTGCAGAAAAAATGCCCAGAATATGTATTGGGGCAAACTATGGTAGAAAATGCGCCTGAAGATGGCCTTATGGGTTTTACTTTATTAGAGTGTGGTCGCGCACAAATGTATTTGGCCAACGAAACGATGGAACACGAAGCAAAAGTTGAACAATACGTTGCGACTCCTCTTCAACACATTTTAGAGACGGATGTACCAAACATATTAAAACATAAAAGAAATTTAGCTCGTTTAATCTTAGACATGGATAGTGTGCGGGCAAGATATCAACAAGCCAGTAAACATAGCGCTGGTAATAGAAGAATCTTAATTTGCATTGCAAAAACTACATTCCAAGAATTACTTTCAAATGTTTCACTTAATACTGTTATTTAACAGGCGCTGGAGCATCGAAGGTAGATAGCTTGAGGGAAGAATTGGAAGAAGCGGAAGCAAAAGTTGAGCAATGCAGGGATCAGTTAGCTGCAGAAATGTTTCAACTTATGTCCCGAGAAACTGACTTAGCGCATACAATAATACAGTATGTAAAACTTCAAAGAGCTTATCATGAAAGTGCATTGCATTGTCTTGAAGAGCTTATTCCTGGATTGGAAAGTTACATTAGTAAGTATCGCCTTAATATACTTTCACTTAACATATAAAATCAGGATTTATAATCATACTGTGAAAAATACTTGTTTAATATACATCATTTTAGTGCAATTTAAAAACACTGGTAACTATTAACCATTATTATGATACAATAATGCTTCGGCTAGCTCCATAAAAAATTTCCAGCGGTTCGTAAATTACGAACCACTAATGTTCTACACTTAATGTTTCAAGTTTTATTTCTTATAGGAAAAACTGCTTTATCGAAAATGTAAATCTTATTCAATTTCATTTTTTGATTGCAGATGATAACGAAATGAAACCAGTTTATGGGTTTCCCCTCGAGGAACACCTCAGAGTAACTAACAGAAAAATCGCATTACCTATTCAATTATGCGTATCTGCATTACTACGATTAGGTATGGAAGAAGAGGGACTTTTTAGAATAGCTGGCGCCGCATCAAAGTCACGACGAATTAAATTAAGTTTGGATGCATGTTGCCTTACATTGCCAACTGCTTTAGAATACAAAGATCCACATGTAATTGCTGGTGCATTAAAATCTTATTTACGAGAGCTCCCTGAGCCTCTTCTAACGTTCAAGTAAATATCAAAACGATATTTGCTATTCTTCATTATCAGAAAAAGACAATAACATTGTATCTTTATTTTCATGTTATTTCGAAAGATTGTACCCCGAGTGGATGGCAGCCGCGAAAATATCTCAAAATGAAACAAGATTGCGAGCCCTTTGGGAAGTGTTACACAAGTTACCGCCAGCGAATTTAGAAAATCTACGGTTCCTAATCAAATTTTTAGCAGTGCTTACTAAAAACCAAGATGTAAACAAAATGTCTCCTCAAAATATTGCGATTGTGATCGCACCAAATTTAATATGGAGCCCGCAAGAGGATGTAAATACAATGGTGTAAGAACTCTATTATTCGGAATGATTAAAAAAAATATATCATTTGTTCATTACGAATTAAATTTTATAATTAGTGATCTTAAAGCAAACTATATAATAATTTTCTTGTAATAACATTTCTTGTTCCAGAATGAACATGAGCACGGCAAACAACTCTAGTCTTATAGTTGACCAATTGATTACATATGCAGACTGGTTTTTCCCTGGCGAAATAGATTTCGACCGCGATTTAGAAATTGGTATTATTAACGGTTCTGAACATCAGAACATGGGTATGCGTCGCTGCATTTCAAATAGCAGCCTTAGCGATCACGGTGAAAGCCCTCCACAAGGCAGCCCTAAACCAGCAGCCCGTAGAAAAAACAAGCCAGCTCCAACTCCACCAAATAGCACTACTCCTGATAAACATGACAGAAAATCCGATGACAAACCGCCACCTACACCCGATAAACCACCACGACCATTAGCATCGGGAACTCTAAACCGTGTGAGCTCTAAAGCTCAAAAACACGAAGCAGTAAATACCGAATCAATTGTGAAACACGAAAATACCACAGAAAGGGAGGATACTAATATAGAACAGAACAATGATGCAAATGCAATTCCTGATTCTCCGCCAATTAATTGCACGGAGCGTATTATCGAAGCACAAAACGAATTGCTGAATGTGAACACAGAAACAGAAAAAAACAACCAAGATGCTCAGAAACACGAGAAAAAAGTAAATACGTTTATTCCCATTGAAAGAAGCACAGTGGAAAATGCATCGTGTCATAAACCTGTTGTGGAGCCTGAAAATTCTGAAATTACTACGCATAGATTAAAAATAATACCAGCAGAAAAACCATATCCTTCAACTTTAGAAAGGCGAAGGCCAGTAGCTGCGCCAAGAAGTATAACCAATATAATACATAATACAGGTAAACAAAATAATATGAGATTGTTTAATACTTCTAAGGACAATATTTAATATATACTTTTTAATTTAAAGAAGAAACCGTTGAATTGCGAAAGAAGCCGGATAATACTAATTCCGTGTCCACAAGTACACTGGATAGAAGCAGTAAACCAGCTATACCAGAACGGCCGGCCGGATTAATTCGACCCTCAAGCCTCATCAAGCAACAACCACCGCGACACAGTAATGAAAACTTAGACACCGAGACAGGGGTGAGTATCAAGACTTGTTAAGCGCCCTGTTCACTCTCAGTTTGATATGTAAGATAATTCTTTAAAATAAATGTAGTTACTACCAGTGGACTCGACAAATATCACTACCAGGATATTACATTTTGAAAATACAATAACGTAAGCTATAAACGAAGCGAAAGATAGACGTGCTGCTAAATACTTTCATATTAAAATGTCAACTTTGCATCGCAGTATTTCAGAACTATTAATATGTTTTTTCCCTTTTTTTTTTAATAACCCTTTAGCCTTTAACTTTGGAAAGAGCTCATGTATATTCAGTGGACAAACAACAGGTCAGTATAATACAAGTGCGTGGAAATGGCAATGCGTTCTGCACCTCGGGGAACAACAATGGCAACGCGGCTTCGAACTTACAGAGAAGTCCGAGTGTAGGTAGCCGACCTTCGTCCATGTCCCTGTACGGCGAACGACCGGAAAAGCCAGCCAAATTGAATGCCCCGGAACAAACGAAAGCTCACACGCGAACCAGATCGGAAGGAAATATTATCGATGTACAAACACAGACTGAGACGGTAGTAGTGGTGAAATCGCCGCAACAACCTGTTCCGGCATCTCCGAGATTTCATCAGAGACCACCACGGCCACAACCACCGCCACCACCTCCGCCCACTGCGCGAGCTAAATCGGATCAAGAAAGTACTAATCTCTAGGACTGACTGTATGAAAAGTGATTATTACATTTATAAGAGGACTTTATAAAAATCATTAATATTTAAAAAACGAAAACGAAGGCTATATTTCTTACGAGACAATACGGAAATGTGAGAAAGTTTCGACGAGACGGTGTAAGTTTTCCATCCAGATGTCTAATAATTGGGGGTTTAATTTTGAGAATTACGTTGAAATTGATTGCACAGATAAGCAGAATATTCGTTTAAATACCTCGCAGTTGTGCGTATAGGAAATATATTTCTTCCTATATTTTTGAAATAATAGTAGAAAGCAAAGAGAAGCAGAAAAATGAATGTATAATTTTAATGTTAAACGTTTTTAAGTTTTTATAGCTGTATATTAAAGTTAATTGAAAAAGTTGTATCTAATTTTCGTATTTAACTCTAATATTTTTGCTTATTCATTTTTATACTTGTTACAAAAATAACGGTGAACTATTACAAATATATGAAAATATCTTTGGCACTTGATCTATCTAAATTGACATACTTTTTAAGCACATAAATGTTAATTCGATTATTGTATAATACAAAATGGAGCATACGTGGATTTACTAATAATACGTTTGTATATTATTTATTTGTTATCTACAGGGTGCGTGCTAAATTGTGATACACTTAATGGAGTGGTGATTAATTCTACAAATGTATAAAAAGATAGATGAATTTGTTAAAGGTAGTTTTAACTTACAAATGGCAATGATATTTGGCGAACTAATTTCAACGTAAGTGAATAGCATGACCATGCCCTCGTTTTACAAAATAGCAATATTTTGATATTCTAGAAGTTACAGCAGTGTCTTGTACTTTTGACACGTTTCATTTTTACGTTTTCGATACGTAACAAATATTTCCTGGCCTACATTCAATATCACATTTTGTGATAGTTCGATCGGCTAGTGCAATATTGGAATTTCTCAAACTCCATGGTACAGTAACAAATTGACGTTAAAGTAGGCACGAAGTACCTTTTATGTAAAAAAAATGCGACGTATGATTTAATAGATATATTGTAAATGGTAACGTATCACAATTGAATATACAAAGTTATTTGTAGCTACTGGATTAACACGAAAAATTAATATCAAATATATTTTTCTACGATAATCATTTACATGCTACAATTACAATTTGGCAAACTCCCTGTAAATAATAGCATTAAAGAAAAATGTAACAAATGTCAGTGTAATGCATTACTTAAGTGAAATTACTTTACAAGTGATAAATCGGTGGACACTGCTTGTCTGTATTATGCCGTTGTATGTTCTTTCATTTTAGAAAATATGTAACAAATCTTCGATTTGTTTCGGTTTAAACAAATGTCAGTATTCAATGGATATATTTAATTTGTAAAAAGTATAAACCAAGTGATTTATTTACATTATTTACCATCTGCTAAATTTATATCTCTTTGATGAATTAAAAAATTAGCGACAATAGTAATGAAATTTCATGTATATTTCTGATACTACTACTAATCAATTTGAATAGAAACGTTGATTTTACCTTGATTATTTCATACATTTAACGAACTATAATAAGTTTATTAAAAGTAACTTTCAAACATGAACGTTTTCGAAGCCGAATTGTTTAAACATTGGATGGTAAATAATGAATTCGAGTGGTAATGCTAGATTTACATAATGAACACTTTGTACAAAAATAAAAGATTTGTATCCTTTGTTTCCTTTATTTTTTGTACAGAAGGAAGTTATCTGCATAAATGGGCAATTTATATAAGCTATATACAAGTCTGTATTATTCAAAGTGATATTTGTAACTGATTGTTTGATGACCCAAGTTGGAAGTCTTAAGGTTTACTTACCTGCTACATTACTTGAATTCAGAAGCAGAACTCTTTTCATGATTCATTCAAGCAGATGCATTGAAAAGTAGAATTGCTAAGCAATTGTTGCAATTTTTGTATTGCAGAAAAACAGGAGTGTAGACTTTAAATATTGTTCGGGGTATTTAATAAACTAGAAATTTTATCACATTTCATTATATCTTTCTATTTTCATCTTATTTTGTAGCTTCTCATTTCATTTTCTAGCAAAATATTAAAATTACATGTTATAGAATTATTAAGTAAACAACACTTACATTTTATTAATAAATTTCTGTATGCCATCAAACAATCAGAATATTAGTTTTGAATACCTCGTTAAATGAAACTTACTTCGTTAAATACTATTATACGAAATAGTCGAAACAAATATGAGGGCAGAATTTTTGCAAATACTTTTAAGAGGATTTATATTGTGTAAGTTTTGTAGCATTTATATTCATTTCTGTTGTTTTTCAATAATTCGTGTAGAACCGACAGATACATGTATTATAATAAGCAAATGACAAATGCATTAACATTTGCATCTTCCCAGGAGTATTATTTAAAATGTGTACTCATTTGTTGTTGCAAGAAGGTTACAAATCTTTTATACATTTTACAGATTAATGGAAAAATTGTTTGCAAAACAGGTACACAATTTTCTAAACATTCAGAAATCGTCAAAATGCAGTTTGGGTTTCTTTAATTAATACCGCCAATACAATTGTTATAGAAAAGATTTACGAAATTGACTTTGTGACAAATCATGCATTTACCTAAGGAGTGCTTAGGCTGTGAATGTAACGGAAACGATTAGAGAAGTTATTTGTACATAAATAAAGAGTTTATAAAAACAATAAAACTCTGATATATATAATACCATGAAAAAATCAATGATTCAGTTTATTAATATTTATCAATAACTGTAAGCTAACACTAGTACATGACAATTACATGTATACTAACATTTGTTCACAATATACCTTTCAAGTCTTCATCAGCAATGTCTTTGGGTGTCATACCATCGTTATCTTCTATAGATTCAGTTCCAATAGAAAGTAAATATCGAACGACATCAACGTGTCCACATGATGCAGCATAATGCAATGGTGTTTGCCCATCCCTGTCTCGTGAATTTCTATTTGTTCCCTTTTTGATTAATTGTTTCATAACTCCTACATGGCCGCGATCTGCAGCCCAGTGTATAGGTAACAAACCATCTGTGTCTGGTAAATTTGTGAGCTCCGGTTCCTTATCTAACAATTCGCATACCTTCTGTTCGTGTCCTTCTTTTACCCAATCCAAAAAAGTTTTATCTGTATCATTTATTTCCTCTTCCATATTTATTAAACGACTAATTGCAACCCAACTGCTGGACTCAGATTTCATATCGTCTTCCCAATTAGGATTATACTTGGCTAATTCTTTTATGTAATTATGCATGGCATTGTCAGTGGTCATATCATTCAGAGTTTTCCATGCTTCCCACTTTTGTCTAGCTTGCATTTGGTACCAACTAGGCTTTGAAATATTACATGGCCCAACTGTAGCCTGTTTGTACAAAGCATAGAATTTCAAAAGATCCGTAGGATTTAAATCTGCCACTAGAGACTGCAGGTGTTGCGCTGCCTTGTTGAATGTTTTTTCTAAACTCATTTTAATGGTTTTTATTTTCTTTCTGTTAGCAGACTGTTGTGAATTAAATGTTCTTCAACAATTGGTAATTTATATGCGGATCAATAGTTTAGTTCACTATCACTTCCTAATTATTGCATACGACGTCCATTCATGTACTTGTCTTTTGTATAGTTTCCCACAGATTTATCTGATACATATTGTGGCACGAACTTCTGAACTCCTTCTTCTTGCAAGTATTTATCACCCTCTATTACAGATAATTTCGATTCCTCCAGTCTATGATTAGCGTTTAATGCATTTCTCATTTCCTGATTATTGTAATATTCTACGAATCCATAGCCTGTGCTTAAACCATATTTATTAAATATAACTCTTGCATTCTTTATGCTGCCAAACCTTGAGAAATACCTTTCAAAGTCTGAGTGGGACACAGTCCATGGAATATTCCGTACAGAAATTAAATATCGTATAACCATGACAAACGTCGGTTAAGACGCAAGCTGTATACTTAACAAGTGAATCGTGTGATCTTGCATCAAATCGTGTATGTTTAAGTCAGATTCTGTGCCAAGTCCGGCTAACGATATATGCGTGCAAGTAAGATTCCATTTATTTAATAAATGTTCTATAGACCAATCCGCGCTTCTTTCTTGGTATGTACAAAGAAATTTCGCATTCGGATTTTTTTCAAGCAAAAATGCTACTGTAACAACTATATCTTCAAATAATGCTGGTTCGTAGAAGCAATCAGATCCAAGAATCAAATCCAATGGTCCGATGGAGAATAATGTAGACAAGAATAATCCCCACGTAATACCAACAATTTGAACTTGAGACAAGATACCATTCAATTCGCAGCTTCTTCTTATATGTTGCAAGCTTCTAGGAAAATTGGCGGAGTCACTTAGCGTTACAATTGCACCACATTTACTAGCTAAGATTCCTGGAAGTGCTGTGCCAGAACCAAGTTCCAAAACCCTTTTTCCGATAAGTTCTTCTTTATGTTCCCAAAGAAACCAAGCTAATACAGGTGCAGAGGGCCATGTATAAAAACTATAATTAGCTTGCAGTAACTGTAACAAAAAACATGTTACCATAGGTTACAGCCAGCCGAAAATGTTATCGTGTTATCTTGCTCAACATCTTATATCGAAAAATTTAAATAGATATAAAAAATTGTTTAATTTGTTAGTAATACCTCAAAGATCGACGAAGAAATTTGTATTACAACATTGAAAAATGCTTAATCGTTAACGCAAAAAGTGAAAAAAAGATACATAACCAAGAATCACGTAATACTTGTAACATGTGACGGAAAGGAATAAATGAGTACTTTATCTGTTGAGGAAAAAAGGTTGTTATTACCTCGGGTATATAAATTTCCAGACTTTCGTTGCACTGCACGTTATCTTGAGCTTTGCGAGAAGTAAACAAAAACTTTTTTACTTGCTCAGAGCCGATTCCATCGGACATTAGGCTGTGCGTAGGTGGACTGGTATCGCGTGAAATACTTTCTTCTAAACCTGGCATGACTAATTAACAAAACGTTAGAACTAATCCTTACTCATTATGACATTAATTATCGCGTTTCGAATAGAAATCGTATACGATCAACTTTTTTATGTCTACAAATCAAATTTAGGTAGAGAATATAATCGCTATTTTGTACAGAGTTGTCGATGCACACCACAATAGAAAATGCAAACGATGCGCTCATTTGAATTTTCGAATGGCGGGAAAAAAGTTTGAAAAATTTGCTATTAAAATTTCCGTCTGATGAAACTAAGTTATATTATCGTTACAATGACTGACAGCTTTCGTTTACATAAGAATAAAAGAATTTATATACCTGCGTTAATAAACATACAAAACACGCGCATAATATATACATAATACACAATATATCCTTTTCCAAAAAAATTGTTGTTATTAATACCACGTACAGATAAACATAAACAAACTTTTTACATTTATCAAGTATTCAATTATAAGGTGTTGGGAAAAGTACTACTAACAGCAGTTTTTCACTTGTTACAGATACCTTTCGCTTTATTGTTATTGTCGGTGCGCATTGTTCAAAGTACACTTATACTGCGATTTTTATGAAACTTGACTTTCCATTAGATTCGATAACTTATATTTGAGTACTCCATTTTACATACAATCATTTATTATAAAGTAAACAACCAACAATTGTGTTTCTTAGTAAACGGAACATGTGTAAACATAAATATTCCAACAGTACGATTCAAAAGATCTATTAGCTGCTGCTTTTATTCTTGATATTTTATATGAATTTATTGGGCCAGATAATTGAGCAATATTTCCCTACAAAATTGATATATTATTTTTCATGGACACTGAATCAATAATAATATAAACAATAAAATCTTTGATACAAGAACTAATTTAAGTAGAAAAATGTGATAATATGTTACTTACACAAGCTTACTAATTTTTGCACTGGTAGTCAATCTTTATACAATGATACACACGTATTTATTGAAGTCGGAATTTTGATCATCTCTGAGACATTTCTCGAGCTCCAATATTATTATTCTATGTCATGAAGTATTCATAGATTAAAAGAATAACAGTAATGACTTTAGCGTAGTCATAGATTTAACTGTAAAAAGTCGTAACAATACATACGCATATGCTCCACTAAAAATATTGATTTATAGTTCGAAAAAATATATGCACTGTTAATAATAGGAATGATAATAAATCGCACGAAATTTTTCTATTGTATGCGTGCATTTAAAAAATAAAATCTTACCATTTTTATAGCTTGGATAGATCGTACATTACTGGTGTTGGTTTGATTAAAGATGGAGGAGGCTGGTAATGAGAAGTTTCTGTCAAGGAGACGTTCCGCAGCTCTTAAATCTTTTAAAGTTAAGGACGAACGTGTGGCAACGTTTAAAAAAGTACGTGCTAAAATTCTAATACGTTCCGTTCAATCATTGTTAAACGATAGTAACCTTTAACCAAATTTTCGAAGAATTTCCCGGCGCTGCTTTCGATGCATCGTAAACAACTGTAAGAATGCATCGGTTTTGTACTTTTTAGGTAGCAGCGATTTTGCAAAAATCCGAGACAGACAGGACCGCGGAAGAAACGGGAATACTTGTGTCCTGTAGTGATGTAGTAAAAGAGGTTAATTTAAGGTATAGCCATTTTGAAAATCATTGATTGTACATTTATGAACGCGTTATGTTATTTCCTTTACCGATAATAGGGAAATGATATATTTCCATTGTAGATTAATGTTGCCATTAATATTATTTGCCAGCAGTCATTTTCCACCCAGATCTTATTAATAAATCTATTGTTAATCAACATTATGTAAAAGCTTTATTGGTAATGTACCAGACAGGAGAAGAGGCATAGAGTAAAGGCAAGACTCGAAGAGGTAGAGGATGCGCCTGAGATTTTAGAAGAAAAATGTATACGACTGGCAGCAGCGATCAGTAGAGCAACATCTCTTGCCATTTATACTGGTGCGGGCATTAGTACAGCTGCCTCTATTCCAGATTATAGAGGGACAAACGGCGTGTGGACTCGTATGCAACAAGGGAAAGATATTGGGTAATGTTACAATTTATGAAGCATTTATAAAGTATTCGTAATTAAATGTGTCCTATCGTCTTCTATTATAACTTTGGCAACAAGTATTCACATGGATTTAACTGTATGGTTTCAGGAATCATGACCTTAGTCAAGCCGAACCAACATTGACGCATATGGCACTTTATGCTTTGTATAAGGCAAGGGTTTTGAAGCATGTAGTTTCTCAAAATTGTGATGGACTTCATTTGCGTAGCGGAATACCTCGTACACTATTATCCGAAGTTCATGGCAATATGTATGTTGAAGTTTGTAGAACGTGTAAGCCGTATAAAGAGTATTGGAGACTGTTCGATGTTACAGAAAAAACAGCTAGATATTCTCACGGCACTGGGAGATTATGTCCCAGGTGTAATGCCGTTTTACAAGACTCTATTGTGCATTTTGGCGAGAGGGGCAATCTACCCTGGCCGATTAATTGGAACGGTGCAACGAGGGCAGCTAAACAAGCGGATGTAATATTGTGTTTAGGTTCTAGTTTAAAAGTATTAAAGAAATATCCGTGGCTGTGGCAAATGGATAGGCCAATTCATAAACGTCCTTCTTTATATATCGTGAACTTGCAATGGACTCCAAAAGACGAAAATGCAGTTTTAAAAATAAATGGAAAATGTGACGAAGTTATGAAGAGGATTATGGCCCATCTTGGGTTGGAAATACCCCAGTACAATCGTGCCAAGGATCCTATTTTTTTTCATGCGGTACAACTCAGGGGCCACGAACACCAAACAACGAGTCAACCCTGTTTGGAAGAGCCAACTGGTATTGCTTGTAAAGACTTAAATCCAATGAATAACAGCTATCATGAAGATATTCCATCTGAAACCAAAGAAACAGATAACGGTGCGCCTAAAAAAGTAGTTGAACCAATATCTGCCTACTCAGCGCCATTTTTTACGGCACTCCCATTTTTGTCTATGGGTTTGCCGTTCCCACCTATGTATATGTGCCCGCAATTAACGCCGCTTTTTTACTATCCATTTGTTCAAGTACCAAACATGACCTCGGACACACCGAAACCTAAAGCAACTTGTACATTTTGTATGGAGAACGAGGGCTCGCTTAGCTGTCTCTATTATCAACGTGATACAGACAATGCTACTTTAGTAGGATCTGATATTAAGCCGATAAATGATACCAAGACATTGGTAATTCATACGGATTCTCCAATAGCATCTAAAAATCCTGGATGGTTTGGGAAAGGATACCGTAAAGGGATGAAAAAGAAACGGTAGCATTTACTCTTTTCATCATGGCATATGTCATTTGTCTTCTTTCATATATAATATGAACCTATAGTATATGGCATATAATAATGTACGTAAATGTTTGATGCCTCCATATCATGATGAAATCTGTATACACAATTTAGGGGTAGAGTAACTCGATTCCAGTATCCATAATTTTAATATTTGAATTAAAGTATTTTAAATTAAATAAAATTGAATGTAAAAATTTTATTGCGCGCTTTTAAATAGTTTAATCGGTTATTTAATTGTATAGTTTAAGTTCGAAAAAGAGTTTCGTGTATTGAGAATCGATATTTAAAAGTACGGGTAGATATCTAATTATCTATTCACGACTAATTTGAAAATTGTTTAATTTCAAAGTCTCGTGTTTTCGATATTTATAGGCTAAAATTGTATTGTGATTTTTAGTTATAAGATATTGTTTAATGCGCTGCGCAAATCGTAAAAAGTTTATAGTGACCAAAGTTTTTTGTTGTTTTTTTTAATTTTTTGTATTATTATTTTTATTTGATAACTGTACAGTCAAATGTATCATAATTTTGAGGAAAAAAGGTATGCGTGTATAAGTAGTAAGTGTGTGAAACTTTTTGCATTTTTTTATTATATTGATTTATCATTCCAATTTACGAATGAATTATTACAAAATTAATTTGATACGTATTAAAGGACTGTTTATACTAAAATATATTGATTGTTTCTTTGTATTGGTCAAGAATAAACGGAACAAAATTTTGTATAAAAGTATAATATGAATTTCCATTTTTTTACAGTAAAGAAATAAATGATAGTAGACAGAAATATATACGATCATGGTACATATACGTATCAATACTTCTAAACTATCTCCTTTTTTTCATTGTTTAATGTGAGAACATACCTTCATGTATTATTTTTATCGTATGTACCTCTGAAACTAAGGTAATATATCTCAAACCGCACGAACACGCGTCGAGATACAAGTTCAGAGTGCCGCCTTCGATATTATTAAAAATTATTACGTAATTCTAGTATTATATTATGTACATGTATTATAACTTACCACGTAATAATATGTAATATAACCAAGGATAAGAAATATTAAAAAATATTTAGTGTTCAAACTTTTTTAAATAACACAATTATACGTATACATATAACTATAGGTAGTTACAATAGTATACAAAATTAACAGTTTCCGTTAGAGTTACTTATCATACTGTAATAACCATACAGGATTCCTCCACCCTTTAAGTGTTCATATTATACATTTAATATCCTCTATTTTCAATTTTGACAATAAATAAAATAACTCCCTTAACAATATAGCAGGAATAAAAATGTATATACATATGTGTGAGGTACACCAATGCATTCCGATATTCCTAATACAGTTATAAAAGAAAGATAAAGGTAAGTCAAGCATGTATACCACGGAAGAAATCCTAAAGAAATAAAAAATTTTAAACAAGACTTTTTGAATATTTAATGTAGTTATAGAATACGTCGTGTATTTAAAAAAGCGAAATGCATTAAACAAAAAATGACTAGAAAATAAGAATAAGTGTGTTTGGATGCAAGAAGTGCAAATAGGTAAAGCTATTCTTCTTGCTTCATTTTTTTCTTTACAAAACTTCGTGTAAAACTATATTTTTATCATTATGCTCAACAGTTTTGTACAAAATTTCCGCGCAACTCTATTGTTACACAATCAGAATACAAACGTAGAAATAAAAAAGGAACTAAAAAACGTGTTGGTAACGTGCAATTTTTGCGCGAGTGCTATGAAAAGAAAACAGACCTTCGATAGAAATCAACGGCACTTATGTGACGATGGTAGAGGGGTAATTGAGGATAGTGAAAGATACGTACCTATAGACTGAATAAGAGTTACAGTATTAAGTAAAGGTAAGCAAAAGAAGAGGAGATAGAAATGAGAACGCAAGGGACATATATGTAGAGGGAGAGAAATATAGGGGCTAATGCTACCAGAAGGGGAGAGATTGAAAAAGCCTACAGTCTGTTGTCATGGTAACTCCGTATAGCGTCACCCTATTACGAGCTTCGACAGTGCTTATTGTAAAGCCTACCGTAGTATATACTTTGCCGATACTACGATAGTGTACGTCGACCGCTCATTGACTTCTTGACTTTGTACAACGGGATCTCATTGCGAAACACGTGCTTCTACTTCTTCACGCTGCTCGTATAGAAATTACGTCGAGATAGTTTACCGGCTAATAAGGAGATCATGCGTAGGAGAAAGAAGAGATTAGCCACTTCGAATTCCAGAAGAATTTGAATTTCATATTTCGATTTTTTTAAATGCATGTATGTTGAAATTCTCTACTGTTCTCTTATTACCTTTACCTTTCCTTTGTCGAGTTATTATTGACATGTTATTTTACTAAAAATAGGAAAATATCAAATGTTATTTAATTTTTTGTAATTCTACCTAACATATGAAGTTTTATTATTGTATATGTGCGTTTTTGAAAGGGCTATATATTCGTAATTATACATAAGTAATTTGAATTAGCTATTCAATGTAAGGTTTATATATTTTTATTTTCCAACTTGGGGGTAAAATAAAAGTACCTATTTTTCATGTATTAAGTACGATAACTGAAGGTACTCTATTTAAATTATTAAGATGTTTGAAAAACGATTTGTCATTATCATGGATTCATTTACATCGCGGTATCTTCTTTATCAGAGTTTGTAAAACTGTAAAAATCGTATATTTATATATAATATTGTATACATTTAGAGCTATAGTAATAATGAAAACTAATGTTAAAAAGTGTAACAGTAGCACACCAGGAAGAACTATATTATACCTTCAACATAAATGTGAGAACAAAATTATTAGTATAATTACGGTCGATTGGTACTGCGCAAATGTCGGTAATACAGTTATATCATTGTATTATACTTATGCGTCCACGCGCGTGTGCTTATAAGCCCAAGTCCATGCTCCAAGGTAATTGACTATAATTAGTTCCATTGTGATGTTCTCCTTACATTAGCCTTTATATAGAACAACTAGATAATTGCTGTTTCTAAAACATATTTCCTTATAGCCAACATAAATTTCAGCATTTTTTATAGTTATTGTAAAGAATCGGGAAAATATTTGATGTGCCATTTTCAAATTTTCAAGCATAAGGCATATGTGTACATGTAATAATTAATACCCCTTTTTTTAGTACTTAGGATCCTATCGTGGTTTTTTTAAACTTGTAAGAAAATATTTTTTTTCGTGTAGGCTTTTCAAGAAAAAAATGACTCCTTAATATCAATATCAGTATGATGAGTTTAATATTTTTATTAACTGCATTTTTGTACCTCAGTGGTCTGTGGAGGTGACATAATGCACGTATACATACCTATGTGTAAGCGTGTCATAGAACACAAAGAACAATTTATATTAAGTTGTCAAATGCAGTTTCAAATGCAGTATAAGTGAATAAACTGAAATTAAACAAATATGGTGCTTATGAAACGTTTGTCTTTGAAAATAGGAGTAGTACATGTGGTATTTTATTGCATTTATGCTATGTTCAATCAGAAACAGGACTTTATTTCAATCGATATGAAATTATGTTGTTGACGATTCTTCACATATTTAATAAGAATATATGTAAATACGTTAATTATAAAACGGTAAGCACAAATAAAAGAAGTTCGATCTGATAATTTATATTTCTTTCTACTAATGGTTGTTATTAATTGTTGCATGCATATTTTATTTGTCCCCCTTTGCGTATTTCAGAGGTAAATGAATGTAATCGTCTGAAACTTTTAATACTAATTCAGATATCATTTTTCCTGAAACACTATGACAGATTTCCCTTTAACAACATAATTTGTTTCTTTTCTTCCAGATATCCACGAAATACTGTAATGGTCTCGTGTTTTTACACAATTGCTGCATGAGCTCTGCATCCTCGCAGAGCTAAAATTGGACTCTTTTCTTTTGGATCCAATTACGGTTTTTAACTTTAAAAAATACCCCGAATACAATGAACGAATGATAATAAAAATGACTGTTATATTATTTAACTTCTGAAAATAGTTTGATTTTTGCATTAACAGTATTCGTAAATTAACCCTATCAGTACCCACACAACGACATATCGGTTCCGCGATCTATACTACAAATACCTTGAGTCGATATTTCGGTTTTTCATATGTAATACAAACTCCATATGCAACTTCTCATAAGCTTTAAAGAAAACAAATTTCTTTTTTGAATAACTTTAGATAACTGCGATTATTAAATATCTTTAATAAATATCATGAAAAATGCATACATCGCAAGGTAATTGCTAAATGATACACAGGGAAATTGTAAGGGTATCAAGCGGATTAACATTATAAAAATAAATTATGCAAAAACTTAGCAGGGAACGTGATAGGGAAAACGGGATTGAATAATGAATTTAAAAAGTCGACACTCGGACTCCAGGGACCTAAATCCATACAAGGAGGAGATTTATCATTACCGGTTGGTCGAGCGCTCTAGCGGTGGCATTGGACACTACGGTACGACAGTGCTGCGTGAGAAGTCGTGACGGAGTAGTTTATACCCTGTTTGGTCGCCGTTTCTCAACCGCGTTCAAGTACGTTTCGAATTACCACGTTTTTCCCAGTGTACTCGTTGCTCTCGTAGAACGAAAACCATTACGATCGAAGCTAACAGTATGTCACCACGTTTCGGTGCGACCTTGTACATATTCGCGTTAACGTAACAGGGGAAAGGCGGTGTCAGAGTCGCAGGTTATCTTCTTTGTTCGAGAAAAGCCCTCATCGGTGGGCAATGGCGCGGGAACCTTGCGTTCCAGAATCGGTGTGTGCATGGCGTAGGTGATGATCGGTGTTTGTACATGTGGCATGGTGTTTATAGCGAACAGGAAGATTTACATACCTTTCGGGATTGACCAGCTCGTTGGTTTTTTGGATACGAGCGGTGTCGTTAGCCGCCATGAGGCGCATTAGCGGTAAGCCAAATATGCATTATCTCCTATTTGATATTATATTTCGTGATATCTGTCAACGGTTACATTTCGATTTCTCTCGAAGTGCATTGTTCGTGTGTATATGTTATGTCCGCGGCGTTTATAGGGAATTTTGTTAACCGCAAGATTACGTACATTAGAACGTGATTTTCAATTGCTTTTCCAGGTTTGCGCACGCGCTGGTTTTGCAAATTTTTTTGGTGAATTATTTAACATTCCGCTCAGAAATGTGCGATGGTTTCATAATATCGTTACAATTTAAATGTCGTAACGCGAAACAAGTTTCTATACTTGGCCATTGATTGACGTTTACAAACCTATTCCGTTAGACATGTTTTTTAACCCTGCTACGGGTTTCGATTGGGTGAAGAATGAGCCAAATATGCGAAACTGGTATTTTTAATTTTATGGTCCAACTGAAAGACCAGGAAAATATAGAATATATTTTTATCTTTTATAAAAAAAGTTGATGTCTACGAATTGTGAATCGTTGTTTGGACAATTCGGTTGCTTTGTTTTTTGGATAAATAAATTTTGACGACGAATGTACGACTTCGGATACTTGTTCTTCCGATGAGAAACCAATATTTTATATTATTTATATTTTCATTTGACTTCGAAATAATTTCACTCTGCCCACTGGTTTCCATGGTTTTATTGTGCCTTACAGTAGTTACTTTTCAGCTAAAAAAGACCTTATATGCAACTATTTTTATTCTAACAGAAACAAAGATGTTCATAACAATTTCGATACATGTTTTTTGTAAAAGATTTTAAAGAAATAACATCGTAGCAGGATTAAACCCAAGCGTTAGCCCTTTCGCTACAGTTTCGTTAACTGTTTGTTAAAAAATTGTACAAAAGTTCTCTGTAATAATATATCATTACTGCAATTATTTATACAAATTATGCCTTGTATAATTAAACAGCATATCTCAGTATTGAGATGTATATCTCTTGAATACTAATAAAAATCGTATTGTTTTCTGCATCAAGGATATGTTAATTTTTTATATTATCGGAACGAAAGGGTTAAAGCAGTGTTTCCCAACCTTTTTTGGATCATGCCCCACCTCAACGCGTAAAAGACCACCTCCCTCCCAAGTATAATAGCTGATCTGTAAAACTATAATAAGAATAGATAACTCAAATAAATAAATAAAAGGAGCATAGGTAAAATTGTGTTTAATTTGACTGTCTTCAATGAATATCAATTTTGTATTACCCTTCGTATGTGTATTATAAAACATAAATCGAAGCTAATGATTTTTTTTAAATTTGGTAATGATTTTCTTTTACCATATCGGTGGCGAAGGCGACGAACGCAACATAATTTTCCAATTTTGTCGACCAAAATATTCAAGATTACGCCCCACGTTGGGAAATACTGGGTTAAATTGTGCTCGCTGCTTTGTCGCGCACTGAATCGTTAACATTTACGTAATTGTTTACACTGCGTGTTTAAGATTTGCACTGTTCCGAGAACAGAATTCAGTATCTTTATTGCTATTTCATTTTTGCAGTAAACAGCGAACACCAGGTATAAACGATAGTAACACAACATTATAATCAACGATTGATTGGTTTTCTTGTTGTTATTGCATTTAATAGCCGACGACGATACCGTAATATCGTATAATAGATATAAGTACGTTTGTAACACACGGCTTTTAAAATACTGCCCATACTATAAGAAACGTAAGGTCGCCAATCGTCTGGTGGTTTTACACTGTTTGAATTAATACAGAAAATAGTAAAGCTAGAAAATGGCGCTGCTTGTAACTAGTAAACGTGTTTCAACCTTTTCCTTTCTGCTGGAAAAAAGGTTGTTTGGATATTTCACGTTCATAATGTCAATCAAAGTATTCTATTCTCATAGTAAATCTGATGAAAAACAATGTAAAATTCGATGATTTTAACGCAATATCTGTAGCTTCGTCTCGTGCCCTTACAATTTGAAAATTATTATGGACTGTTTCTTTGTCGAAATAAATTCAGGATCCTCGTTTTTATCATTACAAAACGAAGAAAATTGTTAGATTAACATCAATTAAATTAAAAATCAATAGAAAAATGTATTCTGCTTTACAATAGGTATATTCCCTGAGATATTCTAACTATCTTCTATATTAAATATGAGAAATCTATAAAAGCATGGAAAGGGGATTTTAAGTGAATATCGATATTGGACTGATATAAAAACTAACTTCCTGGCTCCGTGCACAGCGTGCATAACTTTAAATACACGCCTCGTAAGTTACGTCTGTTCCTATGTTTATAGATGAATTATTATCGTTCGAGAACGATTTCCCTTGTTTATGTTTGTAGCACGTATGCGGAAACATTCAATCTTTTTCGTTGTCGTAGCGTTCTAAACATTTCTAGAGCTTCGTTTTAAATTTAAATTCCAGTTTTCTAATCATTGTAAGACACGGGAGAGAAATATGAATGTTCTGAACGTTCTTCTTTTCCTTTTTTGTTCTGATGTAATATTTTGTGATAAAAAACAAGAGACAACAAAATTATTGAAGAAGAATTTCGACTATACATACGTGGTTTCTTCGAGTTACCAAAAATCAACGTTGTTATCGATTCGTTATAGTACATTATTACTTATTTGACGAAAGAATTGATGGATTAGAGGGGTGGATGGAAGACGATAAGGAAGGTGGATCCGGGAGAAGGAGTAGAAGAGGGTAGGAGGAATGAAAGTAGGAAGAGGTGGAGATGATGGTAGAGTAACAAAGAGAAAGAAAGGAGGAAAGTTACGTGGGACTGCATTTATCATATTTTTTTCATCCATCGCTGTCTAACGTGTCTTTTCGAATATGGAAAGAAAACGTGTCGACACGAGCATAATTATTGTTGTACTATACGAGCCAGCTGGATGAGAATTGCTTATAAAGTATAATGGAAATTAAATTATGAGGTCAAACATGAAGGTGGGCCAGAAGTTATTTTCTGATTTCTTTTAACTGGAAATTTTGTAAAAATAAGTAGAAACACAAACAATAATTAGGAGATTATTCATTTGTTTTTAATTATGTGAATATTTTCTGCAATATGATAGAAAGACTTGTTTCTGTTTATTCTTCTGCTTCTTTTCTTCGCACAAATCGTGAATAAGTTGTACATAAATTGTACATAACTAATTATTATTGTATGAAAATTTTCAATCTATTCACGCAATCCGCCTTTCAATGGAACATGTAAAATATCGTGGTTGAATTATGTAAACCATAAACAGTATTTACTTTAAATCTTGTCGTTAACGAATATAGCCTCAAAGCGATGAATGATTTTATGCGTAATAATGTTTACATTCGTATATTCAATAGCTATACGGTACTGAGTGTGGACTTTTTTTTAATAAGTATTTACTAACTTGTTTCACAATGTTTATTTGGAAGAAATAAAATTGGTCTCTTGGCGTAGCAAGCTACGTGACCAAAGTGTTTCTTTCTCATTTTTTCTTCTTTTTTTAATCTAATCGTAATCCCCCTCTTTCCAAATTTCCACTTGCGACCCTTTTCACACAACAACGCAAATACTAACACATATATGGCTTATATATTTCTGTATAAAATGCATTGTCAATAACTACCACAGATGTAAGTGGTTTTCATTTCAAAATGAATTCTCCTGAATGATGTTTTACTGAATAATAAAAGTAGTGATACAGTTTGAGTAATTGCAGAATATTAAATTGTGTCCTATAGTCCGTTTTGTTTGTTATACATTTGTATATTAAAAAGTACAGTACACCACTGCACATGATAAATTTTATTCCAGTACACATGTTACTTTTATTGGTCGTCAATGTACTCCAGAAATAATTTAAACCTTTTTAATTTGAGTTAGGATGAAAATACACAATTTTCTTTGAAACACTGATAATATATTTTTTGCTACTGTACACATCATTTTGTACTTAGTGTATTTACTAATACTTTTCCTTCTTACTTCGACTATACTCCATAATTTCAACCAAGTAAAACCAGTGTAGCATCTGATGTGCCAGTTTTGTGAATATTTATAAATGTTGTAATGCTTAACAGTACATTTATAATTAACAAACTTTATTATAGGTAATATTTTTAAATATTTACTCGTAATCAAAATTGGCTTGCAATCTTTGTTGCGGAACATGAAATAAACGTGCAACTAAAGCTCCTATTGATTATATAGACATTCAGTTATCAGTATTCATATGCGACAGGGATGGAACGAGTTGTATTTTTGGCCTCAGAGGAAATAAGACAAAATTTACTATTTGGTATTCTGAGCCTTCCAGCTGTAAGCAATTACAATTTCAGGGAACGATTTCCTGTGTGTGCTATTTAAATCTCAGCTTGTTGAACGCAGAAGTCATCCCCAAAATTGACGCCCGGAAATGCGTGAAAATATACAGGGCGCGCCACTATTTTATTCAGCATATAATTCTAAAAGAAATGCCTTATACAATATTGCAAGAATAGTTATTTCAAAAATATAATAAGTACAGTAAATAATGAACGTCAGCCAATTGAGACATTTTTTAAATATAATTTTGCAGGCAGTTGGGGAATCAAACAACATTAGACATCCTTTTTCCTTATATGGTCAGAGATTTATGTTTACGGGATGAAATCATACTTCAGCCTGGAAGGTTTCAAAAGTAAATGCAAATATTCTGAGAACAAATGGAGCTAGAAACAAATTTTAAATGGGAAAATTGCTCGAAATTGTATGTGTTAGTGTATAAATGGCTCCTGTGTATACATACAATTATTTCTAAAAAATCAAAATTCGTAGTTTCCACTGGCAAAATTTAATGAAATATCAATTTATTGCATAAACAAGTATGTGAAAATATATACCCTTTTGTTTATAGTGTAGCTTTAATGAAACTTCACAGTAAAATCGTATATTACTTCCACGTTCACGGTCCCGAATAAATTTGATGCCCCGGCAGATGGAATTAACATTGAATTTTACAAACAATGTCATAAATTATTACATACAAGTATGTAGTAGGTGCACGTGTAATGCATTAATATTGATTACAGCTGATTTATGTTACCTTTGTCACTTACGATCCACGACCGTAACACTTGCTTCGTTGAATATACGACTGCAACCTATATTAATTTTATTATCATTATCGTGAAGATTTTATGAAAATTACGACACAACCCGGATATAAAATTACGAAAGTTAGATTCAAGATATTAAACTGGATTGTACCTTCAGGATACATGAGCTATTTATAACTGTCATCTTATGTTTTAGCTAAAAGTGGGTCACAGAACCATCGGGTTCGAGAAGGATGTTTTTCTTTTTCTCTAATATGTCAACGTCTTCTAACCTCTTACCGAAGAAGATGAAGACGTTGCTTGAAAATTAAAAATTCACGACCACCATTAAGATCCCCGACTAACGAGATAATACTGAAACGGAGTTTCTGATTATTTGTGACCATTGTATTGCAAATGCAAGCGACCCAAAGTGCTTTTTTTCTTCTCTAGTGCTGGACTTTTCAACGCGACACGCGTTATATTTTTTTCCCCTTTTCAGTTTACTTTGTAGCTCTTCTCCGTATTTACATAAAGCATAACTCTGTATAAAATTCATCCTAGTTAGCATGCCATCGGATAGAAAAACTCGCGCTTTAAAAAACTCCATTCCATCTGAAGAACTCATTCAGTAGGTTACGTATCGTATGCTTATATTAAGAAAAAAGAAAGGCAGATACTTGTTCATTGCTTCCGTCATAGATTGCACTTCTTGACCTTCTTTCCAAGATTGCAAATTATTTATGTGAGCCTTTTTCCTCGTACTCCTCCTATTGGAATACCTTTTACTTTGCATGCCGCATGAGAAATGTTTCCAATCGAAATTGGCCGTGTATTATGAATGCTTCGCAGTATTCTTAATTAAAAGGACAAAAAAGTATATACAGTTATCCCTCGAACAACACGGTTTCGGTTATACGCGGATTTTATTTCGGACAATTTTTGTTGTTGGTCTGTACTAATTTATTTCAAATTAATCGATTCTATGCCTAGAAACAAATGCATTCGTATCCTCTTCTCCAATCAGTGTGATATCTCTTTGAATTCGATGTAATTGCTGGATGCATACGGTAACTCTTTGGTCGCAAGAACCGAACATATCGTCGGCCAACGTTACCTGGCAAGCTTTAATGATCGGGTTTACCTGACTCGGGCTACGTGTCGACCAGATGACGAAGGGCTTTCGAACTTGCCATAAAATATGCCCCAAATAGTAAATTTACAAATTTTTGCGCTTTCCCCACTCCTATCGTTCGGGAAAGAAAAGTCGACAGCGAGCCGTGGAAACAGTTAGAATTCGTCAGAATAGAAAGGAATACGTCGGTGAAAATACGAAATATATATATACATATATATATATACGCATATAAATAATACATGTAATGTAGTGTAATTATATAATATAGATGTACGTATGTATACATTCCTGTATATGTAGATACTAAATTTACGAAGTACATATGTATATGCACATGGGTTTAAACCATATAAATGTGTGTATGTACGTCAGTTCTTGCGTGTGTATGTTGGTGGAAGGGGTAAAATCGGGGGGCAAAGTGAATGCTCAAAGATTGATTTGCAGACGAAAGTTACAGTATGTTGTGCACATTTAAATTTTAGTACACATTTAGGTGTAATATGAGATACAAATACATACGCGTTTAGAAAGCAGTAATTTTGTATATTGGAGGAGAATACGTCTCTACTATTCAGACGTAGCTAATATTGAAAAATCGATTAACATCTATTAAATCTATTAGAAGTATAAAAATTTAATCTATGAAAAAATCAAGTACGTACGTACGCGTGGGACTTAATGCGTAAACAGCCAGTTTCCCACCGGGATAGTCTTCAGTTGTGATTTTTAGGAACGTTTCTAGAAATTATGAAGGTACGGGCTGAGTTTGACTTCTTTTCAGGTGGTAATCTTCTTAAGAAATATATATATCGCTAAGTCTTAATCGTTAATATTATCAATTATTATTAGCATTCGCCAGTGTAATTGAAACAATCGCCACTTGTGATCAGGAATTGCGATCAGGAATGCGTTTGAAAAGTTCCAAGCAGCTCGATGGTGCTTCCACTGTTCCCTATCGAATATGATTGAATCCGGACGTAACGGACGTAACGATTACCTTTAACACTTTTTAATTAGTTTATTCGATCAATTAATATTTGAATAGCGTAACAGTGGCAGCAACCATCGTTGCTGCTCGATACTAAAAGGCAGTTAATGTCGAACAGTTTTATTATCCTCTGACACGAAGCCATTTTACCCAGCTCAATCGAATTGAGTCTACGTTTCCCATCTTCAACGAGATCCCTAGTTTCTCGTTGTAATGTGAAGTGTTTGCTAGCGATGATTACAAATAGGTGAAAGAACAATTCTTTTTTTCCACTATTTCAGGATAATAAGCCGTCACCTGATCTCATCTGTTCATCCCTGCTTTGTGAATGTTGTGTAATCAAGATCGACGTCTGGTTTTGTCTTTGTAACTGGCTCTTCTCGCGACCACATAACAACGTAAGTTGTAGAAGCTGTGTGGCATGCTAACAGCATCAACACATCTCTCGCGTCTCTCCATTTTAGGCAGCGCAGGTGCTTCCTTCTTGCAGACATTTATTTACCTTTTTTTTTATCTTCTTCTGGTAACACAATAATTGCTTACGGAAGGTAATACATCTGTTCGTATAGATAGCGGTGATCCTGCGTTAATAGTAGCCAGCAACCTGCCATAATGCCTATTCTCTTTGACTCTGTTTCTATTTTCAACACACTTTCGCTTTGAATGCATAATTGGACAAAATGTCGGAAAATTACTTTATCCTCTATTTATCTATTGTGAACATGTATTGAATCTTTCAAATTATCATATATCTTCGTTAGAGACGAAGGAAGGGAGGAATTTTGTAATAGCACTGTTTCGACGAAAAAATTGTGGGCAGGCTGGTTTGCAAAGGAATATACAGTTTTCGTTATTCTTAAGACTGAGGTTTGATAGCACTGCTTTGAAGCGACCACGCCTCATAATCGATGTTAGCCAGAGAATGTGAAGGAATATGTATAGAGGAATGCAGAAATTTTAGACCGTAATCACACTGAGCTTCTGTTCTTTTCTTTTCACTAGGCACGTGTGTATTATTACTTTAAACAATATACCATCGTTGTGTGGCTTTGCGGTTCTTTTACAATTACAATATGTTGTTCACTTTGTTTTACTGTCTGAATTAGAGCAAGCACAGTGTACATTAGTTTTAGTTCTGGTTCATCTCACCGTTTCATGTGAATTTAATGTAGCGATTAATTGGCGTAGCAATGTATATTACTTAACGATACTCTCGCACACACGACTTCGACACGAACAATATACCAGCACAGAATTCATTGCATCCTTCACATTTTACAAATTTATTGTTTCGGCTTGTACGTTTTAGAGTATACTTGTGTGTGTCTTCATAATTTAATTTCAATATCTTTCTTACCTTTCATGATATCTTGTTAAAATGTTGCGAAACGAACAATTCAATTATAACAGGTGTATTGTTGAAGAAGCTGGGAATTTGCACAATCTAAATCATCTTTTCAGGATTATCCCGTTTTGTAATTTTAATTTTTAATTGCGAAATAGTTGTGGAAATGTTTGAACAGTGACTTGCTTGTGTGGAAATTTTTAATTCGATTAAATTTAAAGTACAGTTGTTTGTAGAGTGGTTGTGCAAAAGCACAAAAGCAGTTTACCTCGACGAAAATTAACTTATTTCCCATTTACCTCAAACAAACGCTAACTGTAGTTTCGTGCTAGAAGCAACGAGTTTTACATAAATTTCTCGCCAGATATTTTTATTTCTATTAGAAATAATTTTGTGTTGTGTTTGCCAGTAGTTTTACTTCAGTGAAAATAAAGAGGAAGTACGTATGCACAACTAAATATACACGAGGGGTTCTCAAACTAAAATTATAATATAAAATTTAATGATGTAGAAACTGATATTATAAAATTAAAAGCGGTCTCAATTGTAACATAACAGTGCTTTTTTGTTATTAAAAACAATCAACGTACAACTGAAATTAATTACGGATTTGAGGTGTTAAAATTGTATTAAACCGATGATATAATAATGCAAAGGAGGATATGTAATGAAAAGGTACACAAGACAAATTTCTTTGTCTTTTGAAAGCACTCAAAGTAAAAATGAATGCTTCCGCTTGTATTAAAGCCAAGCTCAAAAGCTGAATGGTGCAGTGTTATAGTCAGATTCTCTCAGAAAACCTAACGAAAATCTTGAGCTCGGGCTAGAAAATATTTTCTCATATTCATGAAGGGTATTCATTCCAATATACAGAGCGACCTCTTATTCTCTGATCTCCTTAAAGAAAACGATTAGAAAAGTGAAATAAAGGAAAGATAGCTTTTTTAACATGGTACCAAAAACAAATAATTAATGAAATATACATTTTCAAAGATTAACACCATTTACATATCACAAATTAATAATTCATTAGTCATTTGGAATTAATCTCTTCATTTTATTTGTTTACTCTCTTCAGAGAAATCCGATTTCCATTTTTCCTAAATACCAAGTGATGGAGAAATTATAACTTAGCAACATGAGTACGTAAAGCTAATATTTAAATAATAATACATATATGTGTATGTCATTAAGTATCGGTTTGTGCTTTTCTAAACGCCTATTTTAAAGAAATCAATGCATATATTGATCTGTACCTGGTGATTTAAATTTATATAAATATTACAAATAACGGAAGAGCATGAAGTGTACTGAGCGTAAAGTGTATCAAATTCCTCTGTGTATCGAACTGTACAGAGACTGTGCAAAGAACGACGTTCGTTTCATGTATTCAATAAAAGCTGCCCTTTGTATCGTGCAAAATCACCAGACTAGCAGAATCTTCTTTTTGATTAGAGATTTCTGGTCCGATTGAAAGTGAGAATATTTTCAGTGGTCGTACGTTGAACGTATATGTATGTATGCGCAAGAAAGTAGAAGTGATGTATGTTATCAACACACGGAGAATTATTAAGGCCAGTGCAAGAATAAATTAAAGCGTACGTGAAATGTATTCAAACCTGACTGCCAATGATAGATGTGTGAGTGTGTCTGTCTGTGTGGATGTGTATCTGTACGAAATGTGTCTCTGCCGCGTTTGGAACGTGTATATGAATGGGTTCCCACTCTGCTCTTCTTGGGATTTAAATAGCGTGTACCGGAAGTCGAACCACTAAATTCTACTCGTGTACTTTTTGGAAGCGAATCATTGACTTACCATACAATAGCTGAGGATTTCTCAATCTACTATAGCACGTGGGCTTTAAATACAATCACTTATTAACCCTTTAAGGCCAGAATTATATTGCCTCTATTTGTTTATCATAATTTTTATTCTAGATACTTTGAAAGTGATCAAATGTTAATATAAATATACGTCCACAAATATTTGATCCAAAATTGTAATATGTGAAAGTTTCATCCGGGTTCGAAATTCATGGCAGTTCGTTAATATAAGTGGCATTATAAAGTACCAGGCGATAAGGGGTTAAATTAAAAACAGTAAAATTTTATTTGTGTTTGAAACAAGATGCAGTAATGACGTCAATCAGGCGGATTTGCTGCAGATATTTTTCAACTGATTTTAGATAGATATTGTCTATGAATAATTGTAGTAACGAGAATTTTTTCGATCATTCCAATTCTTTTCAATCCGTAACTTCCAAGGAAGAATTCGACCATTATTTGAATTGATTGACATGCATTTAGTGCCTTCAAATGCTGCTAATTGGTGCAGAAAAGAAAATTAGTTTCTTGCGTGTGACTCTGCTTATTTGTATTTACATTATTCCAGTTTAGTTGGTATCAAAATGTAGTACGGTTTCTTTTTCCCGTGGACACAGTTTCCGCTTCAGAATATTGAACATAAAAGTGAACACTGTAATAAATACTTTCTTGACGAATTTTCCACACACAAAGTTACACTTCTAATTAAAAATTGTTTAGCTTATGGGTACAACGAACCCTTCTCTTAGAAGCTCGAAGGTTAGTAACGACTCTTACATTTTACGGTTTTAGGGTGAAAATTATCCATTATATTGGCTTCCATAAATAAATATATATAAATTTGTGCCTCGTGAAGGCTTACAGCGTATCAAGGAATTGATTACCTTTTTCGTTACATTTTTATTACTATTCTTACTGACTAGAATGTTACTTAAGATTTCTCATAATTATGATTATGCAGACTACTCATTTAATACATTATTGTTCAAAATGTGTGCATATTCGGCGTGAAATTAAAAAGCTTTCTTAATGTTGTAAATTCAATCCCCATTAATTAGTGTTAAATCGAAGAGCTTGCTAATAAATTACTCTATTTTATATTCTTTTTATCTTTTAATAATGTCTTACGAAACTTTCGTAATTCACCTTAGAAGTTAGGAAATGAATGTTCGAAGCACTGCTAATCATTCCATACTACAGTTTTTTTTATACCCTTGTCGGCATTCATTCTTTGATAATAAGCGTGCAAACTTTGTAAGTTGGTTGAATAGAAAAGTACTTCTAATGGGATTTTTATGAAGTCATGAATTCTTGGTATTTTCTTCACTATTTGAGCTAGCCTTTTAGACATACGTCTTGTGCAAGAAAGTTTTAAAAGTGCATTGGCGTTTGCATTTTGCAACAAGTGAAGGAAAGAAAGCATATGCAACTAGCAATAAGTAGAATTTGGTAACGAAGTTATATTAAACTTTTATAAAACGAGAAAATAAAAATAGAAATGTGTAAAATTGTATGCTTCACTATTTAAACATTCTTTTTTCTTGAAACATTATGTAAGTAAAAATAATCGTTGTAATAATTATCGATTAGTATCCATTAGGTTGTAAAAGAATATCTTTCGGAACATTATTTGTGAAAAGTAGAATTTATTTTGCTTAATAAATCAATCTGATAAAATGCAATACGTGAGAAAAAACGCTCAAATCAAGATATTTTTCTTAGCAAAAACGATTATAACAAGTAGATTTGACTAAAATCATATATTTTTCAATTAATTAGCACCTGTTTATATTAGTTACATTAAGTCTCCAATTTTTTTTTCTTTCTACATTGTAAATTAATTTTCAATTCAATTCCCGGCAACACTTCTAATCCACTATCTATGTCTCGATGAGAACATTTCTTTAAAAGTAATGTTATAAATTGTTATCATATACTTTGAATATTTTTCTTTCTATCTCTACCGTTTTTAAATATTTACCTTATATACCGATAGAATTAAACATTTGCATATAAATAAACCAAATTAATTCTTATGTTCATACCAATTAGAAAGATTTGAAAATTTAGAAATGTTTCGTTGAAATAGTCAGTTCATTCGAAATGTCAATACAACGCTTATAATATTCTATTTAAATGACGTTGAAGGGACAGTAGTTTGCAGCACGATTGCTTTGGCAGATTCTTTCACTGCAAAGGTTCTAGGGGTTCGAAAGTCCAGGTAACACGAGATGATGCCACGTTACCCGAAACGTGGTACGATGTTGCCACAATATGTCTTGTTTACACGAAAGCCAGTCAGAAAGCGTGGCAACGTCGCAAGCCCTCTAGACCTTGCTCTCGTGCACAGCCTTATTGAGGAACACCTGCATAGAGTATTTTGCTAAAATCAACGTTTCCCTTTTCTACATTCCTGATTTATTTAACCACACTTTTGCTATACTTACCGCGTGCATACTTAAATAATCGTATACGTCATTGTATTATGGGTAATGGCATAAATTATTCATGAGAAGTGCCCGCAAGAGCATTCTAAAGACTATTCTAATGAAAAGAACTTTAGCATAATTTTGAGAAGAATCACGGCGTTTGTATTTCGAACAAATTATTTTTCCTTGCCCTATCTTGTAAAGGTTTTAAGAACAGTTTAAAATTCTTGATTTTCTTTTCTCGCGAAATGATGCTATCTTTTGTATTACTGGAATGAGTTCAGCGACCACGGTTACTCAAGGTTAGCCAAGGTCGCGGCTGCATAAAAAGCCGTTATAGCGTCCCGATTAATTATTCCTAAATCTAGTGACTTTCACTTGAGGTAACATTCAAGCCATCGATAAATTAGTCAGTATTTTAAGATGCGATGATAGCGAGATTATTGTATTTGGAAATGAATTATGTATTTTAACTGCTTAAATAGTAAAAGAAGTCATTTATTTTGTCTATGCTTGTTTAAATTGCACGAACAGCAGTTGCATATGTTTACTTTATTATAAAACAAAGTTCATATATTCGCAATGAAAATTTATAAAATTTGAAATAATCGTTTCCTTTAAAATATACCAAATTTTTATTGTGCAGCTACTCATCGAAATGCTTATTATTTTATTAACTAAATTAAATCGGTAATTAAAATAGAATTATTCATTAATCTCGTCTTTTGCCATTATATGAACAAAAAAGAAATCTAAAAATTCAAATCAAATATTTAACGATACTAATTTTGATCGAATAGCAGAAGAAGAAGTCGAAGTTCCTACAGTTTATTTAATAGTGTGAAACATCTACCTCCGTGAATTATATTAACGAAAAAGGTTCAAATTGTTTAGTTAAACACAAATTTTGGCATGGTTCTGCGATTTTTCTCCTTCGAATGATCCATCGAAGATCGGGCAAAATTATTACATACGTGGCCTTAACATTATCTACGTATGTATTTTATTCGTACAAAAACTTGAATTATTTTATAAATTTACCAAACGGCGTTGTAAATTACTTCGACTTTCATTATATCTTTGGCAATATATTTTTTAAATGTATGTTTTTATACACATATAAAATACGACGGAACTGACAGTGACATAATTGACTTCATTATCTTACTGCAAATAACTCGTAAGTTGCTTTAGGACGCGAAATGTACTTACACGAGCTCGCAAGATGCACATCTGTTAGGGTCATTGATTGCGCATGCTGAGTTTATAACATGTCAATTGCTATTAAGGACGAGAGAATGAGACGTTAAAAGTGGTCAGCAGAAACTTCAGTTTAGCAAAGGCAAAGACACTTGTCACAGTTCAATTTTTCATTCACCTTTGCAGCTTAATTAGTCAATCAAGATTAGCGAAGCTTTTATATTTCGAATTTTTAAATACTCTAACAAATTATTTCGCTTCTGGCCTCCAATCTTTATTGTACAATTCCCTTCGTTATAACAAAAAGGGGAAGGATTTTTAGACATGTAGACGAAATATAATAATTTGTCCTCTAAAAATTAAATTCATTTCATTGACTGTTTCATTTTGTATTTCGTTGAGTGAAAATAATGTATATCCTGCAGAAGCTTGTTTACAAGTGGTATATAGTTTTTTTTAACAAAGTTCTTGCAAAAATAAAATTACTTTTGGAATGCAGTTTATTTTTCTTGACGTTTTGACTTAAGCTTTCTTGAGTCGGAGCTTGTTTCGTACTACTCATTATATTCCCATACAATTCCGTCTCTCCACTTTTGACGCTTGTTTCTGGTTCTCTCGTCTCGTGTGCTTTCCTACACTTGTCGCATTCAAACTCGTACGTCAATAACCTAGTCACTTCACACACCCCTGGCCTCTTATACATTTTTAAGTGTCATAAAATGTTACCTTCATGTACATATTACTTTTTATTTGCAATTATGTATTTTAAATGTTACTTATTATAATGTATACTCGTATTTTTGTTATAATTTGTGCATATCATTTCGATAAAACAAATTTTTCCTTAACAATAAATATTTATCGTTTAAATTCATTTAATGATAACTTTTAATGACTTTATTCCTCTGGTTATTTACTGTCCTATTATAACTCTGTTGTTTTAAGCTTTTTCTTGTGTTCAAATTCGTTATAAAATTTCTTCATCATTGATTGCTCCAATCTCAAGAACGAAACTATTTTCGCGCAAGTAAAAATGAGTAAAACAAATTTTAGACAATAATGTAGGTAGTGACTGTATGATGCAAAATGTTTAGGAAAGGGAAGTATCAACCAGTCGTGTCCATCGACTTATATCAAAAGTGTCCATCAAGCCGTCAATAATAATACCTTAATAACCAAAAGTATTATTAAATAATTCCGAAATTTTTTAACGTATATTGTCTATTTTAATAATTACAATGGATTAATTTTCAATGGTGTATGTACTGACAATCTTATATTTCTTTAAATCATGCCAGTCAGATTTAGCTTTCGTTAATAAAGTGAATGTTGTAAATCTTTCCATTTTACAAATATATAAAGTGCTCCTTTATGTATACAAAACTTTCCAATGAAAAACGTTTCTCTTGCCAGTTCGTTGCGTATATTATTTGTATGAAAGGCTTGATATGTGAATACACGGATATTTTGCATACAACAAAAAGAAATTTATTGATCGTAATTGCTGTTCGGTTCAACCCGTTCACGTCCGTCCTTGACAGGATGTATCTGGATGAACGTCCATCCTGATATCTTATGTAAATTACCCGATCCAGTCATGAGATTGGATTTTATCTTCTTTTTCGCTTGTTTCTCAGTCATGTACCATCTTCAAGATTGCTTTAACTTTGATTTGTCTTTTAAGCGTGTTCAACTTTGTACCATTATTGTCTCAAACGAAACTTCGGGAATAACAATTTATAGAAATATGTTATATAAAGTGTTTGTGCGATGTAGAGTGAAGTTATTTAAATACTGTGGTGAGACAATACGGGATTCTTATAATTTATAATTGGCTGTATGGCTATACAAGAATATACTGTAGATTCTGATTTTATTGTAGTCATTCACAGTGAAAATCACAGTGAGAGTATTTATTCAAAACAATTCTAAGATAAGGAATTTGGTCGAAAATAAATGACCAATCTACAGCTTAATATTAATATTTGATCATTATTCGTCCCGGAAATACGAAAATTAACATTATTCCGCACTAATGAAAAACAACAATACATATTACAATACTCAATACTTCTTACGACACGACCTGTTCCATGTGCATGTGTTTCATGTGCATTAAATTGTACATGGCTATATGCACAGTGCACAGAATATTTCTCTTTTCAACAGTAAAATGTGCTGTATATTAATTCTGAACCAACGATCCCAGACATCGCTATGTAATTTACTATTATAATTTACGTTGTAAAGTACGTTTAAAAGATACAAAAAATAATAATTGTGTCAGCGTTCCTTGCTAAATCCTATTTAAGTCCTTTTCTAGCCGTGAATAGTAAATATGCTAAGGAGTGTAATGTGGCTCCCGACATGTTTAACAATATAATTTAAGCAATAGCAGTTTAAAAGTACAGCACGCACGTAATATAAAGTACCTATGTGGAGAGTCACATCTTCTTTATAGAAGATACTTCACTCGAATTTTTTTCCTTTGCAATGCAGGCATAGAGCTTTACGTGAGACATCGTATAGGCATGTCTTCTTTATGTACACAGGCATAAAACAAAAATGAAACTCAATTCAGTCTCCCCAGCGAGACAATGGATAAACATAACCACACTGACTGTAAGAAATACAGTCCACTTATATTCATTGTATTATTCAGGTCAATTGAAAACAGTGTCGTGAGCTCTGGCACAAGTCCGCGTCCATCTTGATATATTTTTTCAAAGGCAGATTAGCTTTGTGTCGCGCTAAAGAATATTCAACACGAAACAATGAAAATATTCTGTCTTGTCTTTGTTTTATCAAATAGAAATCAAATGTTTAAATAATAGTGCATGGGAGAAGGTATGTAATTATATTTCTCTAATTACAATGATTGCCAGTAGTTATAATTTATTTTTTTGAAACACTGATATTTTAATAATCTTACAAGGAGGGTTTACTAGAAGCAAACATTTTTCTTGTGATTTAATATAATTCAGTTTATATAAGTGTGCGTCTCCTATAGTATTGTAAAACAAGGTTGCAAATTTTATTTCATGCGTCCTCGTATACTATAAACCAAAAATTATCGGGGGATGCATACAAAGTCCCTATTCTTTTTCCCATTTTGTCCCACCTTTCATTTATCATTTATTTGTTTTTGAACTTTGAAGGACAATGATTTCCATAATATATGGTATTACATATGACTGCATTCAAATGTTACAAAAAAGCTTTGAAAATAAACGAAGCGAATATTTACTCTCATTTATATTGCACAGAGATGTAATGCATATATGTAATGCGTACGAAAAAATTCATCCTTGAAGACTTATGAAACTGCCTTTTCTTGCTTGTCATTTTCAATGTGTGTCTTCTGAAAGATAAGAGAAATTTTTTACTGACTTCTTTCATGGTATTTTTTAAAATCATGAGTCGTGTGCGTAACAGGTGATCATCAATCTTCCAGTGTCCTGTATTCGCTACGTTATCTTTCTGGACATTCTGACAGATCATAAACTTCAGAAACATCTTGCTAGATCTCGGAGAATAGTAAAGATAAAGATAAACGATTTTGTGTCAGTTCATATTTGCATATGTAAATTAGATACTAATATTTATTAAAAAATATTTCACAATATATTAAATAAAATCCATTAAGAATTTTAGGTACATTATATCAGCGTTTCGCAAAAATTGTCTTGCCGTTTTTAATTCAATCTCTTTTAGTGTACTCGTCAATAGTGCAGCTTCACGTAACAAGCCGTTTTGATTTCTAGGGCTTGAGTTATTTATTGGATATGGTCATTGAAATGATACGAGCGTATGACTTGCATTTCATGCGTTAGTACAGTTAAATTTTCAAGCATGCATTGTATTTTCACGGAAACTTATTTCTTCCAACCATCTGAATATATTCTCACATTTTACTGTATTTGTTAATAATTACATGTTTTGTTAAATAGCCACTTTGTTTCTGCGCGAATTACATATTTAATTTCGGGCAGTTAGTTTTTTAAATTTATCATGAAATAATGAAATATTTTTCACACTAAAGTTACTGAATTTTTTGGCAGCAAAAAGAATTTCCAGTAATAACGGTTACCAGTATTTTCACCGTCGCACAGTGGGGAAAAACGCCAATTTAGGAGTGCAAAAGTCTTTCTTTATGAAATACCTTTGATCTCTGCCCGTCTCCGCGCTAATTTTTATATACACATTAAGAATGGGATGTATACTTTATGCTCTATAAAATTTGGCTGCAGCCAACTGCAGCTGAAAAAGTTATTGCATTTTTTATAGAATAGTTCAATGCCGAGAATGTTTGCACTGATGCGGCCTACGGTAGACGGTAGATGATCCCTCTTCTTCATTTATGAACATGCATAATTTACACAAATAAAATTCACAATAAAAACAATAACAATATATATGAAAAGAAAATAATATTTACATCATAATTATTAATAAAAATGACATATAAAATAAATTTAATCTTCTACGAAAGGAAAAAATATTAAATTACAAAAGAATTATAAGAAATTAGAAAGAAAAACAATTTAGGCAATACAAGCATAGTTATTCATTAATGGATTTACTTCTATGTAGAGTCAATTGTTTTCATGCCAACAAAAAAAGCGGGGCCCGTTCATCGGGAGTCTACCCGTAGGGCCGCATCAGCGCAAACGTTCTCGGCATCGAACTATTCCATAAAAAATGCAATAACTTTTGCAGCTGCAGTTGGCTGCAGCCAAATTTTATAGAGGATAAAGTATAGATCCCGTTCTTAATGTGTATATAAAAATTTGCGCGGGGACGGCCGTAGATCAAAACTAGTTCATAGAGAAAGTCTTTTGCACTCCTAAATTGGCGTTTTTCTTTCCCCACTGTGCGTTGCCCCTTTAGATTTCTTGTCCAACAAATTTGTATTTTGTTTACATGAAAATTCAGTATAATAGACCATGTTCTGTTAAGTTAATCGGTACATATTTTTGAATTCTAATCTCTGTAGGTCAGAATTCTCTCGCGGTGTCTTATCTTGTTCCGATTAAGATACTTATCAGACCTCGTCCCCCAGTAGCTCTTCAACTTGACTGTAATCATTCGTCGGCATCCGTATCTTTTTCCTTTCACTTTTGTTCCACCGTTTAGTACTGATTTAAAGATAATGAGCGCTGGAAGTGTCGGATCTGAACCCAGTGGTATACGTATTATCCCAACTATGTAGTAACCCTTCTAACGACTTATGTACCTCGTAGGTCCTTTAGGTTCCCGTTATCCAGAACAACCGTATGTTATCCCTTTGAACGGTAGCTTATATTGGAGGCAGGTCAGGACACTACATATATTAGCTTTAAACACAACATCGAATTTTTTATTTTAACTTTTATATTGTGTTTGGATCTATATGACTCGACCCTAGTAAGTTTAATTAGATTTAGATTTTTTTACCAATTTATCTATGTCATAGAATTATAAACTCCTTACATTTTCATGTTTTCATACTATCTCAGTTGGAATTAATTTATTATAATTTTGACATCGAGAAATTAATGAAGAGTTAAGTAAGAAGTCACTTGAATGTTAGGAACTCAGGAGTCCTTGTATTAGACGTATTTTTTTTATTAAGTGCGAGTTTCCAATTTTGTGAAGACTTCTTTATGTCTTCTTATGTCTTCACTTTATGTTTGTAGGTTTTTAAATTTGTAACAGTTTTTTACTGTAATCAATTTTATTCAATAAATATTGACAATTGTTTCGATATATTTGTTCAGTTTTCTGTTTCTTCTTTTTTGTTTTGTCAATATCAATCCAGCGTATTATCAGATCCCTATTACAAATTAAAACAATATCCAATTTATTTTTCTGGACCCTTCGAAAGCTTCTGGATGTTAATAATTAATAACTTTATCTTCATGTGCAATTTTATTCACTGAAATCTGGTTTAATTTCAACGTGTACCAGCTTCAAACTTGTTTCTTAGCTTTTTGCACATACCTGAAACCGGAACGTATGTATTCTTTTAGTAGCGGTTGGGGAATACAATTATGATTATTAATGCTTTCATCATTTGCTTAAACTTTGAGTTCGTAGTTTGTTTTCATAACTACATTGCACAGTTGCCACTTTTTTTTTATTGTAAATTTCTTTGCGTTCTACATCTTGCGTTTCTTTTACATTTTCCTGCAACCCGTGGAGCATTTCTTACCTACTTTCATGGAATACCATACGTAGCTTCTGTGATTTTTCTCAAATTCCAATATGAGGTCACCGATCAATAATTCTTAATATAGTTTAAACAAATTTTAATCCCTTTTTCTGTCGATACATGTTAAGAATATCATATTTGTTCAACTCTCGTATGAAAGTCGGGTGAACCTGACTCAAATTGGGGATAATTACTACAAATTAATTAATACATTTTACGCGATAGATAGAACGAATTATCTTAGAATTTATATGTAGGGGATTAATACAATTTTGAGATATCAAACTGAAGTTAATAAGTTATAGTTTTCATTTTATATTTATTTTCTGCAAAAATGTGATATGACGATACCGTGACTAAAAATTACTTAATCTTGGTACAGTTCCACGTTCCACATTAGAATTAATCTCAATTTGAATTAAATTCTGCTGATTACACTGTGAATGTGGTAGTCAGTGAAATATTAGATTTTCATGAGAACCCTTGGCAACTGGGATTCGTATTTGAAGATCGACATATATTAAACCCGATAATGGTGTATGTAAATTACTACACTATAAACTTGTCTGTGCATTAAATGATAAGTACAGGAAAACTTATTTAATAGGATTTTATTTGAACATAAATTTACGAAACCACTCATGAACAATCTCAAACTGGCAATTTCTTTGGAATTATCATGGACTATAAGTACTTGCGTTATATCTGCTCTCACTTTGTAGTTTTACACTCATTTGTTATTTTGCTAGAACAAAATTCTATGGTCATTTGTTCAGATAGTTCATGCTCTTGATACGTATACCATGTTAAAACATTTGTTTGAAACATACATTGAAAAATATTTGTGGGTGGCATTATTTAATATATTACTTTGTGCTTTTATTTGATTTTAAGTAACAAGTTTAATCAACTTGTTGGAATATTGTGTCTATCTATTTATAATTTGGAAGAGTGAAATCAGAAATAATATTTGGGACTATGTTTTTCAAATCGTACGACTTCTTTGGAAGACAATTACAATGTTTATATTCAACATGTACCTCACATTCATTTCTTGGAAGGAAACGTGAACCACAGACACACGGAAGAAGGAATAAAACCATTTCAGTTGTCCGAATACATATCGTCGGTTTTGCGTTCCATTCTCTTTTGTATTAATGACTCAATTGTGAATGAATCTGGGATTTTCCAGGTATATAATGGGAAATCACTAATAATTTCCACCGTTTCTTTGCATGCATTCGTGCCAAGCCGTAATAATACAACAGCGAGAGACTCTCGTCGCTAAGGTGCTGGAGAAGAATGGCGGGGTCCAGACCTTTCCTTAACAGAACACACGTTCTCTGTCTCTCTTTGTGGCAATTACTTGCCCCGCCATATTGAGTCTTCGGATGACTCCATGTTTTATGCTCGGGTATTTGTATAAGCACAACGCCTTTCTGGATATGTTGAACCCGAATTGCGATTTAAATGAATTATAATACGATGATGGATTTACAGTGAAGAAAAAAAGTATGTGCACAGTATGAATATGGATAGGACGTAAATTGTCTTTTCTATATGATTAATTCAATGTAAATACACTTACATATGTAACCGTGTATTGTACACAGTTATTAGTAACAATAAATATTCAGATTCAGAAATTAATCGCATTATTTGCTGATGTGTGATAAAACAGAATTGTACGAAACGTAATACAAAAGAGATCGTAAGTTTACAGAATACAGAAGCAAGGACAAGTTTTGCCCTATAATATTAGAAGTGTTTGTTTTGCAACTTGGTAAGGAACAAATCTTTCGAAAGTTGTTCAAATGTCGGCTCGATCATTCATATTGGCCTGTAATATTTCATTTAATTTTTTATTCAGTTTTTCCTTAGCTAAATGAGGAAAAATGTGATTTTTTGGAAACTAACAATCAGTTACATCGAAGAGTTGAAGGTGAATTTTTCCACTACGAAATTATTGTACATTTTTTGAAACACAACTCTTGTATTCCTTTTATATTTTTCATCTATTCTCTTTTATATTATTATCCGTATTTATATCAGACTATATTCTGGAAAATCCCATTTGTTTATACTTGATCGATGTTGTAGAGTTGAGTCTGATTAGTGTTATATTAATTTCTGATTTTGAAGCTCACATTATTGGACTCTCGCTCGGTCTTTACCAATGCTGTCCTTCTACTTTTAATGAACGTCAGTGATTTATTGCTTCTACCCGAATGAAACTTTCTCTTCTTACCCTAATTTATTTTAGATCAATGTACAGTAGATACCAGATGCAGGCTATTCCATCATTACCTATGCTCGATCATAATAATATCGACGGTAATTGCACTTTTATACTCGTCTCGAAGAATTGCAATTACATCTTGCAATGTTCTTTTGGAATTTAATACCCCGTAAATCGAGATTCATAACTGGGTATGTTTCCTCATGTTATTATTTTTATTCGTAAAAAGCACGATGTTTCTTGAAGCTTAACACCTTCAAAATGTATTAAATATTCTGTTTACAATATATAAAAGTTCAACAGGAGCTTATCGATTAGATTCTGATATTGATTAAATCTTGTTATTTTAATAATTATCGACCTATATGATCAAAATTTTTTATTCGCCGGATAAGATAAGATAATCATATTAAAAGTACATCCTATTACGCAAGTATGTACGTATTACGAAGAGAAATTTGTTACATGCATCAGTTTTAAATCAAATCTGGAATGTCTTCGTGAAATACGTACAGTGTTGTAGGAGAATTGTAAGAACAATGTTTATTAAAAAATTAACGATCTGATGCAATAAAATATTGATGATTGTCAACATTTGTTTCAATGTACGTAAGTACTTGCTTACCCATTAATTTCTTTCTTTATAATACGCCAAACGAATGCAAAAACAGTATAAATTATAAATTACACAAAGGTTGCCTATGATAAAATATGGATAGTATAAAGCAAGTAACTGTTAATTAAGTAAGGACTTATATACTTACTTGTAGCCTACAATGTATTACCATATTTATTAGTTTTACATTATACTTCTATCGGTGGCTTTACAAACTTATATCAAAATTATATTGAATAATAAGTTTGCTCGTATTTATTTTTTACTTTACATCAGTTAACGCAGAAACAACGTAAGTCATAAGAGTTAAAATAGAAATATCATCAGCTACCGTTGATAAAGAAAATTATATTTTCATTTACTAAAGAATACATTATTGTCACAAATAAACAAAGAGCATACCTTTTCTTTATTTCGGAAAATTTTCTTCAGAGCTACTTAAGCTGTTTCTGATGTCACCAATTCGTTTCAATTAACGTTACAAAACTATTTTTGCAATATGTACTGTTTATGGAACAGAAATTGGATCAACTTGAATCAGCGGCTAATTTATCGAATCCATGCCCGACTTTTCCCTGCCTATCACCACGACACGACGTAGTCCACTCACGAAATTGCTATCGCTGACGTTACAGATTGATACTACGACGGTATATGTGTTGTAATCCCATTGCCCACCGTCCCATTTCGTTCCCCAAAGCAGCGGAACGATCATTTCAAAGAGCTTCTGATCAATCCATCGCACTCTCCTCCATTGAAAATTTTCATCTCTTTCAGAAAAGAATCTTGAATCCAATTTTTCTATTGTTCGCCTGCATATTCCCCGCTTCGTCTGCTCTTTTTCTTCCTCTTCGCCTCTGATTGGGTTGCAGGCGCGAGAAGAGAACGGTGACGATGAATTCTTCATTATGTCCTCTTTCGCGCACGGCATTTCCTGATGTATAAATGAGCTGCTTCCTGGATTTTTCAATCGCTGATTCGTAATACATACTGGGGTTCGCTTGAAGTTGAAGGCTTTTCATTAGGATTGACACGAGTTACACGTCTCGCGCTTTCTGTTTCCCTTTTCCATCGAACTTTTTTTACTTTTTCTGAATAGTGTTCTCTATTTGGTTTTCTGTAGCGGGCTCCTTTTATTTGTACAGATTTCCCGTGCTCGAAACATGTTTTTTCTATTAAATATTTACAGGTGCCAATATGTAAATTTTAGAAACTATCAAAACGTTATAAATGTGTATTATTTGTATTATTTATGTAATACGGGCAATTTTTCCCAAATTATAAACTTAGTTATTTCATGTGACTTGCAGTAATGAGTAATGGGTTACCTAGAATAGTATTATACTATACCATGAATTTTAACGTCTCCTAAGTATAAAATTGTTCAATAATAATATCAAAAGTCTTACAATTATTATTTACTTGACAGTAAAAGATTTTATTAAATAATAATAATAATAAAAATGGTAACACGTTTAATGTTAATATAACATTTTCTTTGACATGTAATGTATATCATTTCGTAACCTGTCGCTAGTTTTCGTTTCATTCATGTCAGAATACTTTGGGTGGAATTAATATGTCACAGCTAATGTTTCTCATTGAACAATTAATAAGAATTATATTTAATTCCAACTATCAAATCGTTTGTAGAATGGCTCGTGTTTAACACTGTTCTGGTTCATCATCTTTCAATGGATGTTACAGACGTAACGTAAAACCAGTATCGTGTTCACGGGTCATATTAATTTGTCCCAGTTGTCCTCAAAGGAGGACACATTTTCTAATTTTTAATCATTAATTGAGAACAGAGGGTGTCATGTATCGTCAGCTCAAGTTCGCTGTACCGTAAATACGAGTGTACATAATTTAACATTTTATTTATAATTAAATCAATATTCTTATCATACTATAGCTTGGGGATTTTATCATTGGTTCATGCATTCTCAGCAAACTGTATCACGTGAAATAGATACATTTAATTATTCAGATCGATTTATTACTACTACACGTTTTATTAATTTTATTATGTTTAGAATATTGCATGTCTTATTGGTAATATTAATTTTCTTAGAACCGGGATATTATTAGAATTATGTTATTATGTTCCTGATTTCATCGATAATATGGCAATCAATCAGATACTCATTTATATGGCTTAATATACGATAAAGGGATTTAAAGCTTTAATTTACTTCTTGGAATTATTGATACCACAATATTTGTCGATTTAGAAAAATTGGTTACTCGCAACACAATTTAATTTGTCTTAACAATGAATTTCTTTATACCATTAAGAGTTATTTCAGCTTACTATGCATAAAGAGGAATTATTAAACCAAAGAACACTTTGCATACAGAGGCGTCAATTTAAGTGTATACTTTCCAACGCTTTCTCTCCCCTCTTTTAGTCTGGAATACAGTAATGTCTCGATTAGTGTACCTCGCTCGGGACCAAATGTGAACACTAATCGTGTGCAGACACGATTCTCGAGCGAGTTCAGGTCCCCTTTGATGTTGTGGCAGCCGAGATACGGGGCAGCGTTCCAGGAAAAAAGCAAGTTTAAATGCCCGTGTACGTGAGACAACACTACCGCGATCAAAATTTAATATTAAAACTTGTTCAATTTTGGTCCGTTTTAAATGAAATTTTACGAAAATGTTCGTTACAATCTCCCGATTAAAATGATACCAAACACGATATGGTTTGGACAATTTTTACTTATCACGGTATTAATAATTCTATTCTCCTTTATTATTGTTTTCGATAACAACTAGATTATGTGTATATTAATTAACAGCAATAACGTAATTAGTAGTGAGATTGTAAATTTGGAAGTAAACTCTCCAATCGAGAGTCTCTTAATTCTCTTAATCTTAAATTGCTATATTTAGTTAATGACAAAATATAGTTGTACTGAAAATTATTCTCGTTCCTGTGACATTACATTCGGTGTTCATAAGAGTTTATAATTTTTACTGATAAGAAATTGTAAGAACTTATATCTACTTTTTAGATAAAGGAACTGCGCAGAGAAGAGAACTGGGTCATTCATCGCATTAATAATAATAAGTAAATATATGTATAGTTCCAAAATCATATATTCTAGTTGTTATCGAAAACAATAGTAAAGGAGAATGAAATTATTAATACCCTGATAAGTAAAAATTGTACAAACCATATCGTGTTTGGTGTCATTTTAATCAGGAAATTGTAACGAACATTTTCGTAAAATTTCATTTAAAACGGGCCAAAATTGAACAAGTTATAATCTTCAATTTTGATCGCGTTAGTATTGTCTCACGTACACGGGTATTTAAACTTGCTTCTTTCCTGGTCGCCGCTGCCTCGAGTCTCGGCTGCCACAACAACAACATTGAAGGTGACCTGCCGCTCGAGAAACGTGTCCTGCACACGATTACTGTTCGCATTCGGTACACTAATCGAGACAGCCGATTCGAATTTACTTCCAAATGTATAATCTCAATACTAATTACCTTATTGCAATACTAATATACACATATTCTAGTTGTCATCGGAAACAATAATAAAGGGGAATAAAAGTGTTAATACCACGTTAAGTAAAAATTATCCAAATCATATTGTGTTTGGTGTCATTTTCATCAGGAGATTGTAACGAACATTTTGGTAAAATTTGATTTAAAATGGACCAAAAATGAACAAGTTTTAATTTTTAATCTCGCTTGCATCAGTGTTGGCTCTCACCGATATTCGATCTGGGTTCAGATTACATGCTCGGCGCTTCACGCTTCGCTGGTTCCAGGGGGGACCACCCCAAGTAGTGGGGATAGAAATGAACACTAATCGTAGACACAATTTTGAACACTAATCGAGACATTACTGTAATAAGTCCAGGGCATAAAATATATTATTTACCTATTGGATTGATAAATCGGATTTTAAATAATTCACAAGAAAATAAAACAAGCTAAATAATTGCACGAATAGAATTTTCTAAGCATAAAAAGACGATTCTGGTAAGAAATAAGATTACAAAAGCAAGAGTTTGAATTTTTATTTATCAGTGTATTGAAGTGAATTCAACTTGGTATTAGGTGAATCAAAAATAAACTTGTATTACAGTATTTTGCAAATATAAATAATAATAACAATTGTTCAACTAAAGTAATAAACTATTAAGTTTCACCTGTAGCAAATAAATTTTAGGAAGAATAATATATCTATTTTTGTAATAATCGTTCAAAAACTACTGTGTCCATTTACTCGTTCAATTAACGAAATATCAGTTCCATATAATTCCTTGTCTCGTATTCTACATCTCAACGTAATACATTACGTCTGCTCTCTCTGACCCAATTCGTATATATCATTGTGTAAAATACTTAATCACAATCGAGGGAAATTCAAATTAATCTTTTTTTTTTATTGTCAAGTCTGGAACTATAGATCTTCTCCAAAAATGATATTACAATTCTGTTTTCGGAGAAAATAACCCTTCTGTAAAATTAGTTTTCTTAAATCGATTTTTATCCATTATCACAGCATCTAAAAGAGTAAATTCAGTTAAACCTTTTTTATGGCGATTCCTAAGAATACGAATTTACTCGTACATCAATTAACAAAATTTTGATTTCAAATTTTGATTTGAAAACGAGTATACAGTTTCTTTATCACCATTATCAAAGTATTCAGTCAAAGTTTAACCCTTATACGAAAATTGATATAAATCTGATCCAAAAACGAGACAAGAGCACTAATTTCTCATTTTCAATGTACCCACAAAACTGTTGTATTCGAGGAAAAATAAAATGTTAGCAGATTAGACCGAGACCATTAAATAATCTATATTTCCCGTTTCGTATTCGTCTACTGCGAGTTTCTTATTTTTCTAGAGTTCGAAAATTCCGCACGACGGTTAATTAAAAAATCTTCAGGTGGTAAAAGAAATGAGTCACAAAGTTTCAAACTTTCTCACGAGGATAAAACTTGGTCGCCGCGTTCCACTGAAACGTTTTTCCCTTCCGGTTTCGTCTGTCTGCCTGCCTTCGATTTTCTTCGCCGAGTGTTTCGATCGAAAATCTTACAGAGTATTTCTCTCATCGGGTGTATAAGATTTAGGTTGAAACATTTCCACGTGGAAAGTTGTTTCACGTGTCGCGTTTTTGGAAACCTACGCGTTGAAGTATTACCGGGGGCGGCCTACGCCGTTCTCCGGAAACTTGTCCACCCACCTTCGACCTCGCCTCTTTGCATTCGCCACACCAACGACTCCGCTGGTGTCGCCAACTTAAACCTGTACCCAACACGGAACGTTTCTGACAGTCTTATCCGGTTATCTCCGCCGTTTCCCTCGCGGTATATCACGAGCGTATGCTTCGAAAATCCGCAGAAATTAGTGGCCGCTTGTTACGTCCGTGGATTTCTCTGGGGCGCAGAAAGTGAACAGTCGTAATTAATTCGGGGGGAGATACATTGTTGTAAACGTTAGATGGGAAGGCTCGATGAAGCGGTGGGAGCAAGTAGGACGATCTGAAAGAAATAGAACGTGAATTTGTCCGAAAATATATGTTTCTAGTGCCAAGCGTCGTGAAATTACGATGCCCCGTTTACTGACGAACGGTATCAATATTTTTTAACACTTTGGAAATAGTCTTGCTGTTTGTGATATTTCCAGCTTTCGATTATACATTTCTTTGTAGCCCGCAGTTACGTTTAGGCATGTATATTTAAAAGGAAATTAATTGACCGCATATTCTGAGCCAACCGGTGTTTATACTTGAACACGAATAATTTAATTCTCTCCGCGATTATTTTCATGATTACACGCATAAAGGAGGTCCGATTTACGTACGATATACTCATTAATGTAGAGATAGTAACACGATATATAGTATAGCTCTGGGCGGAGAGTAAAAGGTGGCGAAGACTATCCGTTGAACAGAAAATAAGTTCTACCCATAAATGGCGATCACTGCTGTTACCAGCTGCTTGGGCCCCCCGCCTTTACCACCTGGCAAACGCTTTCTGCAGAAGTCCTCGAAGAAATTATCCTCGACTTATAGAAGCTTTCGTGATCCGGCGGCAGAGGCCTGGTACCCGATCGGTGTCCTCGAAATGTCGAAAACGAAACTCCATCCGCGGGATCGTGGCACGGTGATTTGCGCGATAACCAACGGAAATTTGTTCAGAAGCTGCTCCGAGGGCAATCTAAGTGCACGTAAAACGAGTGCAGTATTATCCGCTACTCCCCTTGATAAGTGCATCCAGGCGATTTATGGCAGCTGGAAGAATCTCATGCATCGTAAGTGTAACGCTCCGTGAACGTTGCTCGACTAGACGCGGTTGGATATAGATTGAATAAATTATGTGACAGGTTGATCGTTCGAAATGCTGTGACTCGATTAAGCATACCTAGGTATGCGGCAGAGTATCATTGGAAGTGGCATTAAATTGCTATGGATGAAATGCTCTAGTTCTTAATGAAACTGTTAAACCTCTGTGGTCCCGCGGAATATAATATTTATTCATTAAAGTACCATTCATTGGATTCAATACACTGTGGTATTTGTATATTCTTTTTAGAAATGTATGGTTCGATGCGGGTTTTTGCATTAAACTGGAACTTGGAAATGGTATTTATATTTCTGTGGATGAAGTGCTCCAATTTTTAATGGAACTGTTAATTTCTGTGGTCCTGAGGAATACAATATTTACTAATTACAGTACGATTCATTGAATTCAATACACCGCGTGGTATGTATTTGTGAAAAAAGGTTATCTTTGAGGTATATTCTCCTTAGAAATATGTGGTTCAATACGGTTTTTTAAATATCTAGAACAACCTGCATTTGTGAAAATTTGAAATTCAAACGATAATATATTTAAATGAATGTGATTAATAACTTACAAACTCATATAGCGTACCGTTAAATTATTACAAAATATCATGCAGGTGAAATCAGTGCTACTTAGAGCCTTTTAGATTTTAGAGGATACCTGCAAAATGTAAGGTTTAGTAATTTAAAAAAGTAAAGGCACCATAATTTAGGCCTCAAGGAGTTAAGGTAGAGCAATGGATGAACGTTATATCTTACAATAGCTTCGAGCTTTGGATCGATGTATAATAAGTGTCATCAGCCAGCACATTTAATCATTAAATTCTCTAAGATTTCACACGCTTGAGAAATCGACCATTCCATATGCAACAACCTAATATTTCGTAATACAATACCGCTGGGAATAAGAAGAAAGAATCATTTATAGACTCGTGATAACTAAAGTATGAAAATAGTGTTTGAGGCCTGTCACGATGTTGCAATAATAAAATGTTTGGAAAGGTTCTAAAGTAATATCTGTTGCGCTTTATGTTTCGGTTTAATAAATTTATTACAGAAAAGTACACTTTGATATATAATTTCTTATGTAACGTACAATTCGTGTTACTCCATATGCTTGTCTTGTTCGCCCACTTTATTTTGTCACGGAAAAGTTATAGTTGCGTGCCTTAATATATCTTACGCTCTATTCGAAGCTTTTTTTTTTTTGTTTAATTAAAAAAAAATGCAATTTTAAGCTAATATGAATTACGAGTAACAAACGCTGAATGTTGAGTATTGAGTATACTTGAGTATTTGGATCATCCATGGTCTCAACGAATATATTACTTATAATATCCTTCGTAATTAACCCTTTCGTTACTGCACGTGAAAAATTGAAAATGCATCTACTGCATAAAATAGTATAATTTTTATTAATATTGAGGAGTTGATGCATATAAGTATTTGAATACTCTGTTTAGTTAACTAAGGCATCATTGAAATAAATAATTACAATAAATAAAGAGTCATTATTGCAGAGAACGTTTATGTACGTATGTTTGAACAGGTTAATGTGGTTTCGAAGAAATTACTTTAGACTATAGTGACCTATCGTACACATAATAATAAATTTAATATTTTTATGCGACACAACGTCACACAACCTTTGTTGCTATTATTTAAACGAATATTTATATATTTATCTACTATTAACTTTGCGTGTTGTGTTATTAACGTTGATAGACAACTGGTCCAAAGTCTCCTGCACTTCGAATGGTAAATTGGGCTACTTAATTATTGCAACACGGTAAAACTACTAGAAGAGAAGCACTTTATATATAATACTTCGTTGTATGGCAGTGTTTGTTTATATTTAAAGAAAAAGTATGCTGCGCATAGAATTCTCTAGTGCTCTTAAAATATTTTAGAAGCACTCGATGATCGACTTCTCCCTGGGAGCTTTAATGGCCCACTCGAATTTCTTTAAAAGATCCATGTGCTGGATATTTTTCGTTCGTAAAGTAAAATCGGTCGTCTCTTACACAGTTGTATGCACAAGTCATTGCGTCAGTGATGGAAAGTGTGGAAATCGATTTGTTCCACTCCGTTGTATTATAATGATAGGACTTTGCATCGTAATGCGTTTCGTGATATTTAAATGCGCGCATTAGAATTGCTCGAGTGCCGTACCATAATCGAAACTGAATGATAATCGTTACGAAAGCGTTTATCAACAAACTTACGGTTCGAATGAATTTTATTTTCGCACCTTTTCTGGCAGGAGCAAAAATTGTATGATAATAGTCATTTGAGACATTTTATTCAAAAGGACGTTGTAATAAATTAACGCTTTTATATTTCTATATTTTAAACCTTGGGGGAATATCTGTCTTAATGAAGTAATTTAAGTGAAAGTAGCAAGTGAAAAATGTTTGCTCTGCTTTTTAAAACGGAAAGAAGTGGAATGAAATATAATATTCAGATCGACAATCACATATTCACTCGATAATAAATTCTAATTTGGTAAAGTTAACAACGTAATCAGCATAAATAGCTTTAAAAGACTCCAGTGGACTAAAAATAAATGAAATATTATTAAGAAAGATCAAGGATCCGCAATAGTTATTTCCTGTAAACTATTTGCGGATGAAAAAAGATAGTTATTAGCCGGGCCGAGACCAGTGACTGGTAAAATATGTGTAGTAAAATATTGGCTGCATTCGAAGCACGAGAAAGTACATAGTATTTGAATATGTTTATTAGAAAAAAAACATTTTTAAAGCAGGGCCAATCACTGCCAGGTGGTGCACAATTACATATACTTGTTTACCCCTATGCTGAAGCTTGGGTTGAGCTTTTATTCAGATGTTTTATTACTGGGCGTTCGAGGATAAGCTTCGTTTGGATAATGGTCTGATTGTTTTTTTATTCGTTTTAACAAAAGCGATGGAAAAGAATTAAATGGGGAAATGATTCCGTCGACGTAATAATGTTTCTACTAATACATATATCGACGCAGAGGACGCAAATGGCACACAAAGTGCACCGGAAATACAGTCTGCTGTAATTAATTCCGAAAACCTGTTCTGTTTCTTTGCAAGCGGTTTCTACGGTTTTATCCTTTTAATGGCATTCAACGCGCCACCATCTCGCTTATATTATGTAGAAGCACGCTTCTCAAAAAATAATGTCACGACATGGGACGAATGATCGGGTACAACAGGAACACGAAATTACCTCTTAAACCAGACGGTCGTATAACGTATACGTAGTTACACTCTTTGCATATTTTGGGATAGGTCTGAAGGCTTCAAAGGACGAATGTGTTACGTTATTCAAATTAAGTTTGTAGTAAATTGAGTATGAAAGTTATTTCTGCATTTTTTTTTTGATTGAATGTCGATTTTTTTAGTTTTTGTATTTCTTTATTCTCCAATAAGACAAAGTAGTGAAGTGAAGTATATACTGCTGAAAACAATTAGAGGGTCACATATTAAAGCGTTGTCCTCGTCAACGCGGCTCATAATTTCTGGAATTTTCTTTTTAGGAACAAAGGACGGTGTTGTATGCACATGTTCTCGTAAACACAATTCAGAAAATTCCAGAAATTATGCGTCGCGTTGATGGGGGCAGCGGCTACAATACGCGATCCTCTAATTGTGTTCAGCAGTATACTGTACTATGTGAAAGAGTATCGCATACCAACTTTAATTTTCGAAAAAATGTGGCATTGTATCCTTAAATATTGTATAATTTGCCGTTGATAGAAGTTAATTTTACACGAAATTTATATAGAATATTTTGTTAAACCTATTAATTTTTTTATGCTTGTATAGGCAACACTTCAATGTCAAATTTTTACTAAATAATAAATTATTTTCCATTATTAAAATGATTTAATTCTCCGCATTTGTAGCAACAGAAGGACATCAATAACATAATGTCAGTGTCCTCTTTGGAATAAATTAGTGTCGCTAAATTTAACGCAACCTTCGTTAGATACTGCGGGTAATATTAAAAAAAAAATTAGTGCACGCATTAGAAAATTTGCACGCCTGCAGGTTAGAGTCAGGCTGAGTCGTAAAATACATTTTAGTGTATCAGATACGTTAAGGTATGCAAGAGATTGAACGTAAAGACAAAATTAAATATGCAAGTGACTGGTTGAAACACACACTCAAATGCATATCATATAATTTTTACACTAATGGCGTACTAATAATAAAATCAAATCTAACGTGATTCTTAAATGTCGTCTCAAGTAAAGAAAAAATATTTCGATAACTTTGTTATAATGCATAATGCATACGAAATATTGAAATACTACTGCTTTCTAATGGATACTGTTTTTCTTATGAATATTCAGAATTGTGTAGAGTGTAGAGTATCATATCTTATGAAGTATCCAAAAAATAATATAAATGTGAAACCTGTGTTGTCGAGTCAATTTGGAGGTACATATATACATATATAATAATCAGATTCGAGAGCTAAACATGATTATTACGTCAATCATGATACAACGGCAGATAATATGAAAGGAATTTTTGTGAAGGAGTAATGCAATAATTCCTTTATGATTATTATTAGCCTACTAGCCATTGAAGGTAATTTTCAAATTAGCATAATTATCGTTAATCATGAAATTTCGTAATTTCTTTCAACGTTTCATATACTTATACTTTTAATATGAAACAGGCTTATTTTAACAAAGCTTTTATTATCTACTTGTATTAAGATTTTACATTTCCCGATTGTTCCGGTATTGAATAATACCGTTTTATTTGTGAAATAATTTAAATCTTGAATCGCCAAATCGGAATTGTTTTTTTTATAGATAATATAATTTGTACTATTTATTTCTTGCCACTGGTTTCCAATATTCTGAAATATACTCTCATTTTTTATGCAATACTTTGCGATAGTTTCGTACGTATCGACACCGATAGTTTCGACACCATTCTGTGAAATTTTAGATCCCCACCCCTCGTTTAAGGTTAATATAGGGACAAAACCCCTAGACTTTGTCTATTTTTTTTATCAGTTACTACTTAAGATATTTAAATGAAGATCTACTTCACTCAACTTTTTCAGAATTGTATGTACATTATTAAGACTAGAAGAAACATAATTTATTTCTACGGGTAGTATTTGCAAGCGACCCTTTAAGATCTGAAATTTCACAGAATGGTGTCTCCGGCGAAGAACATTGTTTAGCACCCAATAACAACAAAAATTTGCACGGTAGCCATTTGCCCATGCTTACCCTGCTTAGAACCTTTCGTTCACATGGTGTTCTGCATTTGCACAAATAAGTAATAAATGCCTGGTTATTTATATCCAAAAATTTGTTTGAGAATTAATGTTATAATTCAATATTAAATTATCGGCTTTCTAAAATACATATTTGTATTTGCGAGTTTGTACTCGACGTATCTCAAGAAGGTAGATATTAACCCTTTTGCTCCTGATATAAAGCACTTGTCTATTATTAGAGATACCACGACAAAAACAGAAGGGCGTTTTATTAACATTTATTTATTTCTAGCCTCCACATTCTTCTCTTTTTCTCTCTAGATATTAGGTGTACCTAGAAATTAATTTAGTGCCTTTACATTAAATTATTTATTCCTTTTACTTACAACTTTTTTATCAGGGTTTCGACATCTATCGAATCTATTTTCGATTACTTTGCTACATCTTTTAGATGTATTAGAATTAGTTACTTCTGTACCCAATATTTAGACGAAATTTTAAAGGGTAACGTTTCCATTTCAATATTGGTGTCCAATACAATTCGGAAATGTTCTTCACCCATAAATAAGCAGAATCAGCTCAAAGGATTAAAAGGATAAGGCGAGTATAACTACTCGCCTTAAACTGCCATGATTGAAATCGAAATTAATGTAATAAAACATCTTGAACAGTGAAAATTATATTTATTGTATATCTTCAGGCAAAATGGTATTGAAACGTCTTTTCGAGTAATAAAATTTAAAATATAGTATAATAGCAATAACGATACGCAGTGGAAACATCTAACAAAATATGTTGTGTAATTTTCGACGTGAGTATAAATCGTATGGAACGGTAGAAGTCTGCCTATACCGTTCGTTTCCTTCTTTTTCCTTTACTCTCACTTTCGAGATTCATGAAGGCAACATCTGTTCCAAGCATAAACAAGTTACTATATTTCGAGCAATCGCCACAGGAAATATGAATATAGTGTCCCGGAATTTATGATACAATCAATAAGCCATCGATTTTTCGTGGAAAATGTACCTTTCAATATCAAGCCTTTTTTCCATGAAAAATAAATTTCAAAGCTTACCAAACGTGCTTGAAATAGTGTTCAAATCTCTTAATACTAGAATAATGTATTACTCATTTCTGTCATAATACTAGATTTATTTTCAATTGATATTTAACAAAATGCAAAGATATTTATGAACATACTTTACCTTGCATTAAATGCTTGAGTTAACAGTGATAGTTTTAGTGTTAAACATTTACGTGTATTAATCTATGGTAACTTACAAAATTAAGTACAATAATTCCATATTGTCTTAATCATTTCTAGTGTCCGATATTTATAAAATATTTAACTGATACACTATAAAAGAAAAAGGAGCGGAAAATAGCCTCAGCTATAAAAGCATGCAAATACGATATCCACTCGTACTAACGTTCCCTTAACACACTTATCACCCTGAATCTGATACCTATTTTGGGCCCACCTGAGGGTCTTTGAGACCAGCAAGTTAGGCTTTGATTGGACGCAGGGATACGTGTACAGCCAGTACTTAATAAAGCAAGCGCAAAGAGACCATCTCGTTTAACAAGCATGGGGGCCCCTTAGTATTATATGTATACCTAACTTTCAAGTCCACTCCATATGGTGGCTAAAACGGTTGAACTTAATGAGTGGGATTAGTAGAATAGTCCCACTAGACCGTTTACAGGCCCATAAAGCACGGTCAAAACACTATTGCATTGAACAATTGATTTGAATATAAAATTGTCCGCGTAAAAAGTAGTCCCTTATCTTTTGGGATGTTGTATACAAATTTTTTTTATTAAGTTTGTACAACTTTGGTTTAAAAATTGAAAAACGAATAAAATGCAAATGAAAATAAATGTCCGTGTTTAAAATATTAGGTGCAACTTGTGTAAGTTTGTGCTTCCCTGGATGTAGGCTCTTTTTGAAAGAATAAACAAAATGTTTTATCGTATATTGATATGGTATCTTCGAGGGTGCATGTAGAAAATTTATTATCGACACGAGATTGCCCTTTTTTTGTGATACGTTGCACGTGAAGGTCAAATTTTTCTATACATGCTGTGGCTTTGAAAAGTTATTATGATTGAAAGACTATCGTATATGCAATGTGATTAAGAAAAAATGGAAATCTTGAAATTTCATAAGCATAATAAATCTTAACGATTGTGGGAGTCCATTATCTTCTTTCAATTATTCGTATAGTATCATTTGTCTTTTTACATAAAAGTGCACTACAGAACATTTACATGCATTAACTTTTGCACCTTATTATTTTTGAAGATTGTAAGCACGTTCGTTTTAAAAACATAATATACTAGCGGAAAATAGTTGTACTTTTTACAAAATATTTTTAAGCGGCAAACCGAATATTGCACGAAAAGTGCTGCAATTGGAATAAAATTTGTGCGAAAAGTGCAGCAGTATAAATAAAATTTGTACGAAAAGTGCTGCAATAGAAAAAAGTTGATAGTTGAAAAGCCACGTAACGCAAACACCATTGTATATTTCATTTAAAATTAATCAATTTCTTTTAACATACATATCGATCAAATGCATTAATTAATTCAAATATTTTCTTCCGCGTAATTTGCATAATTAAAATCGCGATACTACTGCCTATACCATAAACAAGTTATTAACTCTGTGATCGTGGCGCACTCTACAGAAAGCCACAGCGTTGTGCACGTCACAATATTCGCATGGGCATCGTCGAATATACTTATTGCCAAAAATGCGACAGAATAACTGAAATTGGATTTCTTTGTTAAAAGCAAGAAAGCATCATCAATATAATTCTCGACATTCAGTTATTGAAGCGGTTATTGTATGGCATATAGAGGCCCGTGCAAGAATATCCTTTCGCTCTACTACAAACGCACGAAAGAGGAAGTCTACCACTACAAATACGTCCCTAGGCGGACGTTGGGCGATGGCCAAGAAAAATGCTCGTGAAATCGTTTTACTGCAAACTGTTTGGCTCTGCATAGGTTTTATATTATACACTTCACTCACAAATACCTTTAAGTAGATCTAAGATCATTTTTATGCGTTCACCAATGTAAATCTAGGGACATTTTAGTAGTCGAGCTGACCCTACCTGTATTAGTAGTAGTAATGCGGAACGTTTCTCTTGCGTCGACCGTATGACCGGTCAGGGCCATTGAGGAATAAACCCACCATTTTTTAGGAAGATAGGCAGATGAGTGTATGTTAGGAGAGAAAGGACGAAGACTTTATATAGGGTGTCCCATTTATTACGTACATCGAAATATCTGCGTTACTTTTGGCGATACGGAAAAATGTCTGAGAAGAAAGAAACTTTTATTTCTGAAGGTTATTTCTTCGAGTTCCCGACGTCATCGATAATTATTTAATCATAATCACATGCTTTTATTATGGTATTACTATAGCCAATAAAGAATGAATTTTAGACCTATATAATACATTGACCTTCAAACCACTTTCATTTTAACGGGCAAACGTTAGAAGCCGTAATGCTATAATCTTATTCGGGCTTAAGTTGAACTTCAAAAACGCATCTTATACGAAAAATATAGTAAAATCGAAATAAACAATTTTGGACAGCGACAAGGAAATGTTTCTCTCAATTTCACCTTTCTATTGGCCTCTCCAAACTATTGCGATTTAGTCATTCAAAGACATTTAAAGGTCAATACACGTCTGAAATCCATTCTATATCTGCTTTAAATACCACCAAGATCAAATTTGTCAGTATTATCGAAAAATCATGGATGACCTTGACAACTCAAACTAGCATAACCTTGGGAGAGAAAGGTCATTGATTAAAACTTTCACCGATTTCAGTCAAGCAACTTAGTTTTTGGACAATTTCTTGTACCGCCAAAAATAACGAAGATACGATGATGTACGTCATAAATAAAACACCCTGTACATCGTGTTGGAAAGAAACACAAAGATCATGTTACAGCTGCAGCGACGCTCAACGCGGTATTTGTTTGCACACAGTCTGAAACCACTACATATGTACACAGAATGCATCGTTCCGCATTTCTACGAATATGTACACAAAAGTACAGATCCACTAGTAAAAACGTTTCCCTAGATTAACGTTGGACAATGTTCAAGAACAATTGTAGACTTGCTTGAAACTAAATGTGAGTTATCAGCGTAACCTATTTACTAGATTATGTTTGCAGCATGCGCAAGAAAATTGTTCTGCATTCCTGTAAATTCACCGAAGGACAGATTCACTACTAAAAATGTGTTTCTAGATTTATATTGGCCATCATTCAAGGCATATGTTACATCCGCTCGAAAATAAATTTATTCTGCCAGTAAGTCCCATAAGTATTCGTACCCTTACTGTCAATAAAAGATGTTGGTTGACATTGATTGACGCGTTTGTGGAACTACAATTAATTTTTTAAATTTATTTAGATCAAATCTCAACAAAATTGAATAACTAATAACAAAAAATATGAATTTTAATCTATCTTAAGTATTCCGTTTCAACAAATTTCTTGTATAGACAGTGGGGTTACGAATACTTATGGGACTGACTGTGCAATATCTATACACAGGGCATGCATACAGGGTGTTAAGAAAATGGCTCTCAAACTTGTAATATCTACTCACCAAGGGGAGTAAAACATGTGTAATCAGTACAGGTCCAAAAATCAATTCTTTCGATGTAGCATTTAGTTTTGTATTTAAAGAAAAAGTTGTAAAGTTAAACAAATATTAACTTGCCACTAAAAACAAAACGATGACTATTGTAATTATTTTATGCTGTAGCGCATGCAGACATTTTTACACATCTTTGTTTTGTTTTGTGCAGATACAATTACTTTTCTTATGAACGAATTGTTGAATCTTCATTATAATTATTATACCCGTCAACGAAACATTGCTAAACAATATAACCAAGTACTTACAGATCTTTATTCGTAAAATTATGTTTAGGACCTTTTAGATGAATTCCGTTTTGGGTTAATCTACTGAGACGAAATTTCTGAAGAATTTTAAGAAAATGAGTGAATGTTTTATTCGCTACCATACCTCAAAGAAATATTCTATTTTCTTTAATGCCCAACTTCATTTCACTGTTTCAAAGGCGACACTGCCCATTTTATAATGAATAACACTATTTATCTTCCTTTTATTCTTAAAATGTATAACAAATTTTAACATTATTTTTACATTTAAATATTCATTATCCAACTTTGTATATCCAACCCCTATATAAAATCGTATCCCACATTTTGTTCAAGGCAATAAATTAAACGAAATTTCGTCGGCCACGAATATTATTATATACCGCAGCGCTGACTGTCACTATATAAATATTCTGTGCGAAAAGAAATAAAGTTCCGTGTACGAATACTTTTTGGAGCCACTGTATGTACAATTCTCACCAGGTAGGGCTTATCGGGCCGAAAACCAGCGAAGGAAACACGTCCTTGACCGGCCAATACATTTGGTCTCGAGAATAGTAAAACAATTTACGGGCCGTCTATATACATATGTATGCTCCTCCCATATATATCCGTTAGTAAACGTGTGAAGGCGTATATATGTGTTTTACAAGCGAAGGGTTAAGCTACAACTTCGGACAACCGGCTAAGTCAAACGTATCTTCACTGGTCGCGACAACGACTACCATTGGATAAGGTTATTTTATTGGTTTTACGAAATAAATTACGATAAGTGCCCATTGGTGCAATATTTTGTTGCAGGACACGCTTTGTACATATGTCTACGGGCGAGACAATTGTATACATATATACAGGGTGTCTCTTAACTATGGGAACTCTCGGAAATGGGGGGTTGCTGGGGTGACTGTGAAACACTTTTTCCTTTACCAAAATGTTGGTTGAAGCTTCGTTTTTGAATTATTAAGGAAAAACACTGGCCAATCAGAGGGCTTAAGCGCGTTGCTCACAACCGCGCTCTGTCATGGTCATGTGAACCAATGAACCAACGCATTGGCGCAGCGCGCGAGCGCGGTTGAGAACCGCGTGCTTGAGCGCGCGCTCTACGGGCGCTCTGATTGGCCAGTGTTTTTTGTTAACCATTTAAAAACGAAACTTCAACCAACATTTTGGTAAAGGAAACAGTTATTCAGGGTCGCCCCAGCAACCCCGTATTTCCGGGAGTTCCCATAGTTAAGGGACGCCCTGTATACATATGTATTGTATAATGAAAATAGCATTCATGGAATTTTTTGATGAAGCTATGCTGAAGTAAGATCTGTCGGACGATGCTGAAAAAGAAGCGAAAGAAGCTTGCGCGTGGGTTGAAAGTAAACACGTGTATTTATGTCGAGAGTGTTTTCAGTGGCGCTTCGTAAAGGCTGTTCATATTGAGGAGTGCAAGGAACTGTTTCTGTTTTGGCTCTTCTCCCTGCCTTCCGCATTTTTTTGTTTACTTTAGTAGCTGCAGATGACTATATGTAACATGTGCAATTGCTTTTTTTTATTGGAACACGTTATTGACGTGTAACGTTATCGTAGAAAATATTGCCATGGGCTTATTTATCGTTTACTTTGATTATATTTTTATTATGTTTTTGATTATTTTCTCTGGCATTGTGAACAGTTACTCTATTTCACGTGATAAACGTTGCATTGACTGTTTACTTACGGCCAAGCAATTTCAAAATAGATACAGCCACTCATACGCTTTAATATTGTATTCCATTGTTTATTAATGTGTTTTGTCGATGAGTAAAACTAAAGTAAAAAACATTACTAAAGTAAATGACATCGATTACTACAATGAATTAATTTATTCAAAGTATGCTATTAAATAACAAAGTTAGTTAAAATATAGAAAATTATGAATAAAAATACATATAGTGTTGATTAATATTAACGATTTTTTTTCCTCGTTCAATCGTACGAGAAAATTCAATGTCAAAGACGTGCGAGCACTTTTATGGATAACTGTGCGCACATAATTCCCTATTAAACGATGATAGTTTTGTATTACAGATAGGTAAATATTCTAGCTGACAGTATAAACTTGTTTTCCATGTGACGGTAAAGTAGCTATCAAAGCAGGCAGCCATATGCTGCGAACTTGTCATTTTCCCAGGAATTACTTTGGAATGTGCACAGTGTTTGTGTACATTATCAGTGATAGTAAGTTTATCGATAGTACGGTGCGTGAGAGTTTATACATTAAAATGCAGATGTTACGATGCACATGGGGCCACAACATTTCACATGCTGTAGACTAGCTTTACGTTTAGGTATACGCAGGCCCGTTCTTGGGTTGTTGGCTGCCCAGGTGCAAAAACAATACCGTCGCCCCCATTAATTTAATATTGGTCAAAATTTTACATATATTAAACGGACTCCGGCCGTCCCTGGATTTGGCCGCCTAAGTGTGCGAGAGCACCTTTTGCACCCCCGTCAGGAACGGTTCTAGGTTTGGGTTAGGTTTGGGTTAGGTTTGGTAGCAAAAATATTCAAAATGGAACTCACTAAACAAAAATTCGGGTATGTAATGAATTTATACATTATAGTAATGCATTATTGAATGAATGCAATTATAACGAAATGTTTTTAATAACTCAATAAATGATTGAAATATAACAAGATTTAGAAAGATGATATATGAACCGGGAGTTCATAAATTTGTATTAGTATTAATTATTTATAAAATCTCGGATGAATTAAAGGAGAATTGTTCAGGAACTCGATCATAGAAGAAATGAAAGTATCGACGAGAATACAATAGGAATTCTTCAATTTGCAGAATTTACAATTAGTGAGATCAAAAAATTAAATCTGCAAGAAAAGATGAATTAATAATACGCTGATAGATGTTCTATATCTTAAAGCTGTCTACGATTAGATATTTTGTACCAATTTGCTCTCACTTATCCACAGTTTGTATAATAAAATGTTAGTACCTTCAGTATCGGGACAAACAACGACAAAACGGTGTTCATAGAATAGCGTCACGTTCCACGAGTTTCTTCGTTCTAGTGATATGATACGGGTGTATGTTGATCTCACCGTGAATTATGCGAACGATTGACTTACAGATATGATGTCGTCAGGAAAGAATTCTTGCACTCGAATGGGTTTTATTGTCTCCATTGTCAAGAAGTATTTTACTTTCATGCTTTTATGGATTCGTTAATTTCTGCAACGTTATTAATGTTCGAACAACACTTAGCACTCGTGTGATAAATTTTTTGAATCAGCGTTTCATAAAAAAAGTAGCGCAAACTATGATACTCTTATTTGCAATAAACTGCTAAGTGGCACATTATTCCCAAAAATATTCTGCCACCTATTACTATCGCGAATACTTAATGTCAACGACATAGTAGTGTAAATGAAGTTGCTGGACTTCATCTTTTTCGTGGATCAATAAAAGTAACAGGTATGCTACTGTCGATTATTACAACAATGTACAGTTGGAACTTGATCGGCAAGTTTAATCGAAAGACGGACAGAGGTTTAATAATTTGAGGTCTGAGGAGAAATGATTGGAAAACAATTTCTGTTATGCATTTAAATAAAAGTCTTGATTTAAAATTATAATTTGATTTCAAATATATTAATTAATACGATAATCGTGTCACTGTACTCACAGAAGTACTTGCGCGGCTTTAATTTTTTATGTTAGCGATTTGTTAAACAAAGAGATTAATTAATATTAATTAAAACCAATATGTATCTTTAACATAATGATCTTGGTTATTAATGGTGTACCAATGAATAATCCACAATATCTTTATCAATTTTATTATTTAATAGCATTGCATTATACAAAACGTAAACTGTACCATCAAATACCAACGATAATCGTATTATATATAAGTAAGCATTGAAAAATAACATGAAGATGATTGCAAACATAGTTGAATACGTGTCAATATTTTTATATTAGAATCAATTTCTTCTAGTAAGAAAGTAACTCCAAAAGCTCTGATACATATTTCCAAGTTTTAGAAAGGCTCGTACAATTTTTAAAAGCCACAAATCCTTTACAATTAATGTACTTATTTCAGTTCTGTCTAAAGTCTAAACTAATTCATATATATGTTGTAATATAGTAAATGAACGAAATGAATAAAACAAACAAAAATTGTGAAACCATCGACTATCTTCAATTTTTTTTTAATGGTCTATAAATGCCATTTATTTTCTGGCAGATTAAATCACGAAATTCAGAAGATTTAGAACGCTTGAAATGTCAACAATTTCATGTCCAACCACTGAAACATGTACAATCTTTTTCCATCACTTTTATCGCTACTTGCTAAGACACCTCATATGTATGTTCCTACAGCTCTATTTCCGTCTTACCCTAGTTCCTTTATCGGTTGTTCTCGACTTAACTTGCTCTTTTCTTGAAATGCTTAAAGTGCTCGTGACTAATCCACCAAGATGCCTTCCACCTGTCTTAATTCTTCAATACTATTTGTGGTCTACTTATCACATTTGATCCCTTGCCGATTATTGGAAATAGATTTTGACGCTTCAGAAACCATCGTTTGCGGGCGTAACATGTAGTCGTATGTTTCGTAATGACTGTTTTGTAATTTCGCAAACATTAAATTTGTTTTAAATGAAAGTTGATTGGTAACTTTTAATGCAATTATTTTCCTACAAAGTTGATAACATCACTTCATACGATAGTGTGTACAGGGTTACGCAAATAAATAAAATGATACGATTCAAGCAATTTTTACTTACAGTAGTAGTTAAGGATTTTAATTATTCAAGGAATGTAGTTTGTAAAAATGAGTTCCTGTATGTTATGCAACAATTTTATTGGCCACACAAAAGGACTAACAACAAAAGTGTTCTTAACTGTACCATCGCATGCTTTGAGAGTTATCCGAAATATGTGAGAGGTACATTGAAGTTCTAAATAAATACCAACTTCTAAATGAACTGTACAGCTATGCCAACACTTAAAATTCCTCTTGGATCTGCTTCTTCTTCCGTAAATTTCATGATGATTAAGAACTGTTCTTAACATACATTCACGGAATTGTTCACATTTTTCTTCGTTATTTCTTTATTCTAAAAACAAATATCTCGATAAAGTTTTGTCTCGAATTAAGGAAGAGTACGATCTTGCTCCAATATCCTAAATTAAGAATCGAAATGAAGCGAAATCTTATTGTATCTCATTAATTGAAATTAATATATTTTTTGTATCAATTTAATTTTTCAATACTTTTATTTCAATATACATATGTACATATATATGTATGTATACATATCTGTATAAACTCTTAATCACTTCCACGAATAACTTCTACTTTCATTTTTTAAATATATTAATTAGTTCATTATTTGCTCTCTTGCTGTCTTTGTACTAGAGATCTTTTGTCATTATTAAAGATATTGTTTTTAGATTACTTTCTATGCCTTTGTCAGATATTGTACCGTTTTATATCATAGCCCTTTTCTTTATTCGAGAATTCCATGGTTTCTGTAACAGTTTTATCTACTCGCGGTACAATACCTTCTTTCAAAAGTAATGGTATATTCCATTTGAAATGCAGTCAATTCTTATCTCGTAGGAGCCTATGTATGTGGCATTCTTCGATATTTCTTTTCACGCGAATATAAACTCACTGTCTGCATTGTACAGAGTGTAACAGAAATGGCTGGTCAAATATTGAGAGTTTATTTTACACGTTCGTAGAATGAAAAAAGTTACGCAAATATCGATCTCGAAACGTAAACATGTTTTATTCCTTTACTTGCTTATAACATATATATAACATCGTTGTCGAAAATCATTTCTTTCGAATGGCAGCTATGCTTGCTTCAGATCACTGTTTTATTAACTACCAAATATTTCAGGAAAAACGTGTGTCTGATTACAGACACCGCTAATGTTTACTTTGTGCAGTAAAAATGATTAAATTATCTTCTTACCCAAAGAGCTTTCATAACCCGAAAGGGGAAACAGGGCCTACTTACATGTCTATAGTTTATTTAATTCTGAATGTGAGTAGAATTTATAGTATATGTGTATATCTACTTTTTTTGAAATTGAATTACTGTTAACCATGACCTTTGTCTCAACGAGTTTCCCAATTTCATTGTATTCATAATCTACCGTTAAGAATTGCTTGCTTCAACGAGAATAATATTGACACCATTGCTATACGCACAAAAGTTCCGTGAAACGTGCACATAAAAATCTGTGTAATTTCGAATTACTCATCCCGACTTCATTAATAATAGACAATTCGAACTTTGGTCGACTGAAACGGATGATGAATGAATCATTTGACACGAACTATCGTGATATCAGTAAGAAAATGTTTCAAGATTAAAATTAATCAGAGTCGTGACGTTTAGCTTCCCCTATCGTTGAACTATAGTTGTTTTCAGTTGATTGTTTAGGGGTAATTAGTGAAATTAATTAGAAAGCTCGATAATATCAATGCATTGTGTATTTGTTTCCTGACACGGAGCGGTGTGTTGTGTATCAAATGACGCGTGTTGAATACGAGTCACGAAAACGCCCACACTCTAGTTCTTTGATGGATGCAATTCCCCGGAGATCTCGTGCAATTTATCTGCGTGCTGTATCACATTGCAGAATTCACGTCAGATTATCCGACTACTAGTTTTGTTACAACTGCAGATATTTCAGCAAAATTGTATCTGCTCCGTGATAATCTTAAGGCACATTACGTATAAACGATCGTTTGTTCTACAAAACTTTGATATAATTTGAAATAACGTTTAATTTACAATTCAAACGAGTTTGCTGACCTATTTGCAGCGTAGATGCGACAAAAATATATGTAACTAAATGATACTTCTCATTTTAATAATAAATTCGTGCGGCAAACCAGATTGTAGAGTTCATTTTATTCTGTTCAGATAACAGTGAAGGAAACGATCAGCTGTTGAGTATCACATGACAATATTAATTATTTTGTAGCCAATACTCGCAGTGAAAATATGTCATTAAATAAAATTAATCTGCATTGAGTGTCCAGTATACGTTGATAAAGAGACTTTTAATTGGAACTGTACCATATTGTAGTTTTACTCGCGTGATACAATTAAATTTTCAGCATTTGATATATAGTAGAATTTTTATTTCTGCTTCAGTCTACTTTTGAACAATGGAAACATAAGCATCAAACGTTTTTGGGTAACGATTATTTGCTACAAAAGTATCACATGAATCTACTATATTTTGTGCTCAACTGAATTCACCGTAACGCACCCCACAATACGACGAAAACAAAATTATACAGCTCCGTTCAAAATTTCAAGTTCATCTTGGATTCAATATGAAACGATTTCATTTTGTTAACAATTTCTTTATTACATTCTCGTAAATGGCTAAAAAAAATCATGCCGACCTTTGCAGCGAACACCCTGTGCGTCCTAGTTACGGAAAACATTTATCTAAGTACATACACTTCTATTCGCGACCCTCGTTTCGAATTGTAATGAAATATATTCATTTACGGAGAACTATATTTATAACACTAATACGATATGCACGTAATAGACGTTGGACACTTGTGTCGCATAGCATGCCCGATCATATCCGTTATGGAACAACATTCTGCATCATTGGCTTGCTGGATGAATTGAAGCTTGTGTCATCTAAGTTCAGATTACCGTCATGAATTGTAAGTAGGAATCGTAGCAGGAAGCATTCGCGCGGTAAGCATCCGTTGTACGAGCCACGTGCACCGTAAGAAAGACCTTGATGGAACTTACCTCGAAGCTGACACACTCGCCTAGGAATATCCTTGTCCCTAGCAAACACTAGGGAATCGCATACTTCTCTGATGATGTTCACGTTTGCTGAAATGATCTCGAGAACTCTAGTATAGAAATATTATTACGAGGCATGGCAGTATCCACTTGCTATTTTTTTTTATGCAGGGTGTCCCGTTATACATATTCTTCTTCTTCTTGAACGAGGTGATTAGGGAGATAAAATGAAGAAACACCTGCTTTATAAAGACAGCGTGAATGAAAACGAATAATTAAATGGATACATGTTTGCAAAAATTAACACTGGATACTTACGTCGACAACTTGTAATTTATTATTTACTTATACTGCAATACCGTTCTGGTTTTGTTACTAATTTGGGATAAGGTGGTTAGGATATTCTTCTGTGTGTAGCTTAGATGCCATTTTAATTACATTTGATTAAATTGCACAATTACTCGGCAAACATAAATTGATGTATGTAAATATAAATACTGAACCCTGTCTACTTAGTTGATAAATATTAAATGCTTAATAAATTATAGCTCTGCGACAATGTCCATTAATCTTTCTAAACGTATATCTTATTAAGTATGACCTTTTAACACCCCGTTTGCGCCTCTTTTTCCGTCATCTTTGCTCTAAAATCGCTTTCTTTAAGAGGGGACCAGTGAATAACGGAACATCCTGTACAATAAAAGCATTTTCAGTTGTACTGTGCCTGTCAGAGAATTTTTCAACGCATAGACTGTTTCAGAATTCGCTACTTCTTTGTAATTAAATTGATATAATAACGTTAATATATTTAATTAAATTTTTGTTCATAAGTATAAAAGTTCGAGCCCGCCATGCGTGTATTAAGTTTGTAGGCAGACTTGCTAAAACTCTTCAGAAATTTCATTAGAATTTTTTTCCCAGGCAAAGAGAAAAGAGACTCAGGGAGGAGAGAGAATCTTGGTCTTTTTACGCTTTCAGGTTTCAGTATTTACACAGCTAACGAATTTACACAGTTGACTTTGACCTCCTCTCCCTTTTTATTCAGCTTCTTATCTCCCTCTTACTTGCCCCCTGTATTTCATGTTAAGTCCCTTTCACACCCACGCGCATATACCTTCGGCGTGCACCTAAATTCCTCGAATGATTCAACAGAGTGACATTAATTACTTCACCAAACATCTAGGTCCTTTTAGGAAAGACTGCAATCCGTTGCTTTTTTACTAAAAGGAAACTGCGTTTCGTGTTTTCTAGAAGTTCATTTCTTTGTCTACTTTCTACTTGCAAGTCGCCCCTCCTGTCTACAAATTGCCGTTTACCCTGTAACTTTAAAAAGTTCTGACTTCATTCGCGTTAAATATGTTTATTTTTTGTTGAATTTATTACACCAGTCCCCAAAATGTAGGTGATTGACAAAGTGAGTATTGATATTGAATTAATAACATTAGCCATTTCAGAAAAATGTCGCAAAATAATAGAAACGTGAGAAAATAGCCCACCTTGTCAATGGTGGGTAAAACCTTGGATCCGACGGAAAGATACATGATAGCGTCGACGCAACTATCAGTAACGCTTGCTGTAGAAGATCTTGATAGCTATTGGAATCATTTAAGAATAAGTGAATTTCAGTTTGATGTTCTCTTAAAAAACGTAAGGTCTTTTATAGAGAAGGTTGACACCTTCTTGAGATCAGCTTCGCCTGCAAAAGTGTTCAATATTCCTTTCAATTTATCTAAACTAGAGACCGCCTCTACTTTCTTCACTCTTCACGTTCGACGAAATGTCCAAATTGTAAAGTCTAAATTCGCCTTAACGTTTACCAATAAAACTGGTCATCGTCCCCAGTATACTGTTAGGTTATACTTGCGACATTTGTTGTGTACTTGTCCGTTTCATAAGAATGGTCTAGCGGGACCAAATGTTAAGAGATAAGGGTCCAGAAAAAACGCCGCGATGAAGAGAGTACCGTAAGTAGTGTATCAGAAAGACAGAAGATTAATGAAGCAAAGGTACATACGCTATCAATCTTGTAATAATAATATTAACAAGAGAAACGATAAATAAATCGTAAGAGAAAAATAAGTGGCTACTTTTTAACCCTTTCGAAACTAATGGGACATTGCGCCCCAAAGTAACTTATATACAAGCTGTTACGCGATTGGTGGAATATCTCGTAAAGGATTGAAGCTATCAAAAAAATGTTTCTACAAAAGTTGTTCTTGTACTTTATCTGGTGCAGGTGATTGTTGTTTTGGGGGGGATTTAAAAGCCAAGATAATTTTGTTAAATGGAAACCTATATTTTTGTACTCTTACGAGTATTATAATAGTACTATTACTATTTCTAATATTATATTACTATTATAGTGTGTGACGAGGCGAATTCAACGACCTGCTATAACATAGTACATTCTGTTTAGTAAAACCATAAATTGATCCGATCGAATTGTTGCTTCAATCTGTATGGGCAAACGATGGCTGCAGTTGAACGGGTCCTACCTGTAAAAGACTATATACCATTTTCAAAATTATGCTCGACCCAATTTGATTTCATAGTTGAATACATTAGGTGTAGAAATCAATTCGGTGGTCTTTTAAACTAAGTTTACTATTTACTTATAAAGAAAACATACAATTTGTATTTTTTGAAACTGTCTATTATTTTCGAGGACTTCACTCTATCTTTCATGCAACTGCCGAATACCCTGACAGAAAAAAGATAAAGGTCTTCATGGAATGAAATCATCAATGCTTTTTTGCACCTCCTCCAATGTTGGAAGTGCATTTGTACTGAATGGTTTTGAAGCAATTTGAATAAATGATAATCAGATAGAATCTGGTGAAGGGGTTGAGCATGTCCGCATGTGGGTGGATTTCCTAGCGCAAGAAAGAAAGGATATCTTTCGTCGCCTTTGCGACATCTGATCGACCGTTATCTTGCTGTAAGATGACTTGCCTTGTTCCATGACCGGTAAACGGTGAACCCACGATTTTCTTCGCTTGGGCTCTGTGACGCAATACCCATTTTTCGAAAATCCATTCGTTTGAATGTCATTTAACAACGATACAGCCGGCTCATAGCGTCGTTCTTTCTCTATACAGACACTGAGCTCACGTGGAACCACTCGACCTTGCTTTCGCGTTTGTCCGTTGCTAACTGTCTGCTTTTTTTTACCAATTGTCGCGTGTTTAATAACTGCGATGGTCGGTACCTTGACGACGAAAAATGGTGGGGAAATATTTACGTTTAAACCAGAATTATGCACAATTTAATGCAAACGCTCCGAACGAATATCTACACCTGGTATTATAGCACGAGTCATTGCATCAGTGCGCTCATTACCAGAAAGGAAGTCCGCCTCGAAAGGATTAAATGGTCGGAAGTGTATACTGTCGCGAGGAACGCGAGATCAACGGTTGGAATGCGAAGGAAAGACGAACGGAAGAAACGAGTCAGGAAGAAGAGAACTACGTTCCCCCCTGTGACCGACACCGTTGAAAGCCCGAACGCCATGGATGCGTACGTGACAAGAGCACGGGCACGTGGCGGAACAGTAAAAAAAAAGTGGGGATCGTTGCAGGCTTAATTCGCAGTCGTATATAAACCGGCGTTGGGCGGCTGAACTTTTTAGCCGCCATTGCAATAAATCTACTGTGCCACGCGATAAGTGTTTTCACGCTTAAACTACTAATGAGCGCGAGGCGAGCGAAACAAACGAAATAAAAACGTGCGGCCGGTCACGGAAAATTTTACTTCCCCAGGGGAGGAGAGTGACGAAAATCGATTGCGATGTAGTACTACGATATATTTTTATCGGATGATAAAAGGGACGTGATATTAATGGTTTTGCTGGGATATCTCGATTCCTTTTAGCGCTGGCTTTATCGCCGATGGATCGATATTTTTGTCTTGTATTGTGTGGCTGCGTGCGTGGAGTATACGATTATTGTGATTCTTATCTTGGAATGGAATTATATATTTGCCCATCGACGAAGCTGGGTCGAGCGTGACCCATATTAGAGGCCGACCTGTACTATTCCGTCAGAACTGTCGAGGCTGCTCCAATTTGTTTCAAAAAATTATCCAGATGTTACATGTGCAGGCAAAATGATTACATATATTTTATTTTTATTATTTCTGTATTATAATTCACGGGTGAAAAAGTTGTATTAGGTAGAGCGAAAAGAAATGTCGTTTTCATTTTGTGTCCAAAAACGCTGTTTTCAAGTCAAACCAGCCAGAATTTGATAAAAGAGGCATCGAAAAATCGCCTATATTGTGGCAAGACCACAAATATAAATAACCATGGAAATTATCTATCGGAATAAATGTTATGTACTTTTCCGGTAAATAAATTTGTTCGCAATGGAGAAAAACCCATTTCTTTTCACTTTACCTAATAGTATAATTGTGCAACCTTTGTTCACGATGCACGAGCTGGTTCCGCGCGTTAAGACCAGTATCCATGAACTCTAATGATACGCACAAAGTTTGTAACAAATTTCGCATATTTGTAATGAACTTGTGTATTTGTATTAATAATATCATATTTTCAAATGATTAAAAAGTGTAATTTAAATTTGATTTCGAGTTCAAATCTATCGGAGTAATTGATTTTCTGATGTAATACGTATAAACAGACAACTTTTACAATGGGTCCAATGTGACCCAGGACCGCTTCTTGCACTCTCAGTAATCCGACGATTAATTCGCAATTTGTCATCTAGCTTCGACGCGATGGTCGCATGCTTCTAATATCCTGCTTGAACTTAATTATTGCCTGTCACCTCTGCTATAAGCTTTCGTGTCGCTGTTTTAATATGCAATTTACATTCGTCAAACCTGTACTGTATCGCACAAGAATATTGTACTTAATTTGTCAATAAATAATTTGTATTATACATTGATAAATTTCAATTAACTTTCAGACGTTTGTTAAATTCTATTTATTTCAATGGGAATTTAATAAACTGTTTATCCAAGATTATAAAATATTGACCACTGAAGCTTTACAATCGTACATTGTCTAGTGAACCGCTTATTTGATCGAGTGCATGTGTGTCAGTGACAGGTTCCTTGAATATGTAATTGGTTTCCAGATATGCTATCTATTAAATTGTCTTACTGAATATTTGATATATCTCCGATCATTTATTGAAGCACGTTTATCACGAATGCTGCGGGTTTACACGAGAAGGTGTTTGTCCAATGTGGACGTCACATACCCTTTTTTTATTCGTTTTACTGTAGGGCGAAATTTTTATTGAAATACAAGCTACGTGTAAAAAGACTTGCTTCTGGTATCTTATAAGACCCTTGTATATTTTTGTTTTTATCAAAAAGCATGCAATTAATGTTTTTCTTGCGCAACCATCTTATTTCGAAAAACGCATTACTGAGGGTCGTATAAAGTGTATGGTATTCAGTATTTTTAAATTTGTGATATTTATTAGTAATTCAAGAGGTAAATCGTATAAGATTTCAGTACTGGTGATCAAATGATATTCAGCGTATTGAACGTTACGCTTGAAGACTTCTTTAGAATATACCAGAACAATAGCATTCCGTTCTGAATATTTGCAAATTAATGTTTAATGTCTTGAATAACTCTAACATTAGCCGAGGCTTGCTCTTTAACGCGTATTAAAAAATTTTGTGAATTTAGGTGGCTATTTAGAAAAGTAGTCATTAATCGTCAAGTAAGTTCATAAATGTTACAAAAGTACAGAAATAATGTATGAGAAATAAAACATATGCCAACTAAGTAAAAAAGAATAAGTTGTACCATAGTGAAATAAGTATCGTTCTTTTATTTTATTTTGTATTCTATCAGAATACCCGCTGTTTTCGAGAAAGGTATTACAAGTAATTTCAGAAAGTCCTGTTTTGTCAGTAGCTTGAAATAGTATTGAAGAACGACTTTTCAATTTACTCCATTTTGTTAAAAAGCTGTTTACTACAACGTCCAGCTACACTACTGTATTTTCTACCTAATTCAATAATTACGAACAAATTCATGAGAGCTGTGACCACTAATTTTGTTACATGTCCAGGATTCATGACTTAAATATGTATTATTGTATTTATCGCTGTTTCTAAGGAAAAATACATTTAATGTATTACGGGCGCGTTTAAACAAAACACGAAACTAAACAGTGCATTTCAACAATTAGTAAGATAATAATAACTAATACATATATCTTTTGTAAACTATTTTGTAATGAGTATGATATCACGCAAAACAAACCAATAAGTGTTTCCCCTTTATAATTAACCCATTACTCTTTTTTTTAAGTCATGTATATAATGCAAATGCCAAAACAGCTTCATTTCGAAACATTAAAATAAAAGTGTCGTCAAAATAGAATATTGGGCGTTAATCGGTTAACAAAAAAGGTGTACCATGAAATATAAAACGAATTTTATTGCTTATCGTATGAATTTATCTCGCCGCTTGGCTATACGAACCTGAATATTTTTTGTTGCAGTACGTATTTTCTTGGCAGAAAATTACAGCCCGCTCGTTGCATACGAATTAGTGTTTCAGAATCGGTCCCCACCTTTCTTGGGCTAGCAAGAGAGTTACAAAGAGAAGTCTGTGTTGCAATTCACTCGACGTCGTTCTTGCTGTAATTTATGATACCCCAACATTACCTTACAGCCCGTCTTTTTGAATATTCTGCCGTCTAATATACACCACTTCTTTAGTCAACAGCATTACATATCACTGCTGTATGAATTATACAAACAATATAGCTATATAAAGGATTTCTTATTAGGTCCATTTTGTGAAAAAGAATTTTCCACCGAGTGTATACAATATTTTGCTGCTTAAACAAATACGTTTTTAACGCACAAATAGATAATTTATTTAATAAAATGTTTGTCTTGAATATAAGAATGCTGTTATATTAATATTATGCCAGTTTTGGTTTGTTTTGTTAGTTTATTTATTCACTTAATTGTAGAAATGTTGGCTGTGTTAGATTAACATTACGGAGTAATTAATAATCATACAAAGTTGTATTCAGGGCGAGTCACGTAAATTCTTACCAGGTGAATGCTCTGAAATTATTAAAACAATCGAACCCGTGATACATACTGTTATACATATTTTCAAGTAGCACTCTTCTATCTTACCGATTTTTATTTGAAATATTGTTTCAAATTTGATTAATATATATTTTAGTATCTATTCTAAAAAGTGAACAGTATTAATTTATACATTACCTATAATTAAGTTAAATGGAGACGCGTTGTCTTTTTGTTACAGACACAACAACGCAACTATCTGTTTTAACTGCTAATTTTATAATTTTATGTGTTTTACATGAGCAAAAATAATCACTTCTCAGCAAAAATAGTGCAGAAACAAGGATTAATATTTTACTTATTAACAAGTCCTTGAATAAATGGCTTTTATTTAGAACATTTTTTGGAACCCTGTATAACAATCGTGATTTGGATACAGTGGTGGACAAAACAAATGTTAACATTACCATTTTTATATATTAGTTTCAATCTATGTAACACTCATTAGCTCTAGAGTATCCCTACACTTTGTACGACATAGATATTTCATATTTCATTTTTGTAAAAATATGCTGCTTTTTCATATAACTATTAAACTTTCTTCGGTTCCGCCACTGTATAATGGTGGTAATCGTGGAGTAATAAGTTGTATGTACTTTCATATTTCCGTGGCCTACAGTTGTAACTGTGATACGCTATTTCACATTGCATCTATCTGCAAAACAATAATTCTATCAGATGGTGCAATAACCGTTTCCCGTTCAGCGATTTGGAAACAAATTTGATTGTTAACATACTGCAAACAGTAAACGCTGGCAGGCTGTCCATGTATACAGTATATAGGAATTCAAATTCAAGTGAAGCTTCTATCGTGGTACTATTTGTCTTTGAAACAAGTGAAATTAATTTCACGTTGATAATTATTAATTTTAGTACGTCGAGGAGCGTTCTACTAATGACAGTCAATAAATAATAATATATTTTCGATCAATGTCGAAGGCTTTCTACATTAATTTCTTCTCTATTAACTGTAATACGTTTATTGGTAAATGAATTATATTAAAAGCGTTTTAAGGATGAAAGATGGTTAATACAGCAAATTATGTAACGTTAATCCTTGCACAAAAAGTAAAAGTATCGCTGGTTCACAGGAAACTCGCGTAAAATGAAAAGTGCAGTTGTAAGAATACAATTTCGGAATTTAAATGTGATATATTTAAGATTTTATAATTTTCCTACAACACAATTTTACTCTAATTCCCCCCCCCCCCCCTCCCCCCCTACCGTAATTAGGATGGTATATTAGTGGATGAAAAAAATTGCCTCCAGTGTTGGCTAGACTGATCTAAAACAATTATAACAATTGACCCAAAGCTAACAATGAGTATATAAATGGAACAAATTATTATGTTGTGACTCATCTTGAGAGTTACATTTGCAAACAATCCAACTGATCAATAAACTAATATTGCAGTTCCATAACAAGGTCTTGAGGCTTACGATTAATAACAATATAATCATTGACTTTATTTCCCCAATCGTAAAATCACACAGCACCTCAATTTATCAATTTTTCATTGTACGATTCGTTGCAGCGTTTCGCAGAAAACGTTAAATATAATTACATAGTCATAGAGATTGAGATCGTTGTTCATATAACTATAGTATCCTCGATTTCTTAACTGGAATGATCGTCAGCCTATTGACGGGCAAAATACACCGGGCAGATTGATTTTATGATTAGATTGCTGATGATATGCTATTTGTTGCAACGTCAATTGCATCTTTGTGGGGTATCTTTAACGGCTGAATTAGTTGTCCTTTCGACGCTGTTTTATTTAATACCAGTTTCAAAGAGTTTCGTCGTCCTCGGGTAAAATTTCAATTTCGATATTCCTTAAACTTTTATCTAGTTTCCTAGGCTGTTGATACAACGGCCGGCGGTAATAATCTTTTGTGGACACTGTACCCTCTACCTGGCTTTCAGTGTTATCCGATAAAACATAGGGGTGAACATTATGGTGGAGATTACGATCCGTTTCAAACTCTTCATAGTACATATTCCTGACACGTACTGTTTTTTCGTTATTATTATTATTAATAATAGCGTGCATCAGTGGTTCTGGTTAATAGTAAATATTAAAATTGATGGTGGAATAATTAAAAGATGAAGATTAAAGGACACGAGTTGAGAGAGTATTAGAGATTAAGTGGTATATTTACATTTTGTATGTACTTCATTTTATTTTACTGAATTACTGTTTCTAACATTTACAAGTATACAATTTTAATTGCAATTTTTGTGTACGAAAAATTAAAATTTATGCCAATTATGTAACCATTAATTTTTACTTGGCAAAAGTAGAAAAAAGGAAATAATTTTATGAAAAGTGGCTGTCGTTTGAACTTACGACTATGATTTTTCATTTAAAAATCATCCTCTTTTCGTAAAAATTTTCTTCTCCTACTCATAGTGATAGAAAAATATTTATTAATTCATACAAACACAAGAATTGATTAATATCAAAAGGACATATGCATGTTTTAAACTACAGGTATACTGTACAGTTCGTTTCAAAAGTGTTCACATATGCCCCGAAAGCCCAAATCTTTGAAAAGATACACAATTCGAGCACTTTATAAATAAATATGACTGACTTCACCAGAGTTCAATATGTTTTCAATTTTAACCACTAAATGATATATTATTCACCCTATCAAGTAAACCCTTGAATTTTTTTAAATACGCAATATTTTACGTTTATGTGCTATATGCAGACTTTCGTAGCTGCCTATAGACGCCATAAAACGTGTCAGATGAAGCGAATTACTTTTGCATTAGCACTTAAGATCATACTGCTCCTAAGTATTATGCCCGTGCATAACCGCATATAAATGAAATTTTATCACTGAATAAAATTTCGCTCCAGTAAGTAAGATAACTATGCTATAAGCTTTTACTTAAGCTTGTCGTTCGTTATCGCAAGTACATTTAAGCACCATGCACTCTTTCCTCAATATTATATTTCCGTCTTATATTAACCGTTGGCAAACAATAATTTCTGTACTCTTTGATCGATTGCACCAAATTTTGTTCGGTTATTATGCAACCTCACCCCTTTATTTCATTCCTTCGACACTTTATGAAAACGGTGCGCCACTTAGTGTCTGATTTTATACTTTAAACCAAGTAGTTGTTAATAAAAGACGTTGCAGTCGTCAGTCAAGCGTTTGAATGTTTAGTAACAATTTGCTCCCAGTAATTTCTCCCCGGATTCTAATTTCACTCAACTCATCTGTAATAGACTTGTATGCATCTATTAATTCGAGGTGCCAACTTTACACATCAAAAAAATATACGTTTTTAATCTCATTTAAAAGATTTTAATCTCATTTCTCAATTCCGTTAATGCAGCTTCGGGGACGTTTAAACAGCGTCTCGCGCGTAGACAAAGACAGAAATCCAATTATAAAGCTGCATTCGCGGAAACTCGCAACTCTCGAAGGGGTTGATAATTAAATAGCCGCATTCACGTTTCGCGCAATATCTGCTTAATTCGAAACTAGCAGCCCCGTTGATCGAATAATATCTGTGCTTATTCGAGACGGTTGCTCCACATTTCTTAGTATGTCTTGTCCTACTTTAATTGTACGTATACTCCATGTAGAACGCGACGCCTCTGTTCAGACCTCTCGATACCTGTTTCCTCCCACAGCGTGATAGGTTTTGTAATTTGCTCTCCGGCTGTTGAGATGATTTCCTACGTATGAATCCCAGGCACTACAATTTTCCGAGCATTCTTCAATCGTTCGCGCGGGGATTTATGCGTTCGTTAAACCGTAGATGTACGATACATTCGAATGTTATTATCGAATGGAGGAATGGCCTGTGCTCACAAACATTCCAATGGCAAAATCCTATATGATTTACGGGGCAATATTTATTGACGAGTATAGTTAATAGCAAAGCGTGAATTCTAAATTCAATGATAAAACCGTGGTAACTTCTTGCTAATTATCATTAACATGTTGCACACGATATCGATAAGGAATAATAAAGTTACGCGAGAAAATTTCACGATTGCACAGAGCTTATTCTTAATAATTTGCGCAATGCCAGACCACCGAGGGAGTGGAGTTTCCGGGAACAGAATCGCGTGGTTTATTAGTTATTATAGTTGGCGGAAGATTTTTCCGCCGCGATAAAATCCTGCAAATTATTATGTTCTTAAATATTTCAAACGTTGCGTAGCGGGTAAGCCTGTGGTTAGAGTGTGTGCCTGGAGATTTACTGCTTGATTTAAATATACGGGTTACGATGTATAATTTCCACGCCACAACAAACGGACGGAAAGAGAAAAAAGCGCGAGGATTTATTGAAGATAAACTGTGGAACTAATAGATTAACAAGATTTTAAAACGTTCAAGGAAATTCCGCCTATGGCGAGGGTGCAATTTTAACTGAGAAACCGGAAGCGGTAAAAATACCAGCATTGTCGATAGAGCATGCGAAAACTTCGCAATGTTCAATACTCTAGCGGAGCATTTAACACTGAATATATCACTAGAAATGGAATCATTTTTCAATTTAATGGTAATACAAAGATAGGTATCGTAATTGGTAAAAGTATCACTTTGAAGAACGAAAGTTTTACAATATATAGAATGAAATGCATTGCGATTAGATGTTGAGTTGGAAGGAATGGTTAAAATTAGAATTTATCCGAGTTCGACCTCGAACACCTGTCGATTAACTTTTTATACTAGCTATTCAAGGTAATATGCTTTTCTTGCATTTCGTTTCACCCATTCGACATTCATTTACACAGAGTATGTCCCCTAACTCTATCAGCTGATATATCTCTGCTATAATTAATATTTCAAAGAAATGTTTGCGACAATAGTAGTCTAGTTTCATGTGTGCCAGTCTTCAACTTCAACTTTGCTTTCTTATATTAACGATATATTTCTTAATGCACTAAACGATGTAACTCCTTGTTATTTATAAAAAAAAGTATTGATCTCTTTATGTCAAGAAATCGTTCGTTTTTAAGATATTTATTTTTTCATTGCTCTCTTAAATATGCCAATATCGCAGAGGAGTATGAAACGAGGATTGCAGTGTTAGATGTATTTGCTGGTTGCCTGAGTGTACGTAACACGTTAGGTAACAGTTAATTAAACGAATTGACCTACGGGGCTTGATCTTTGGAACATTGTGAGGACTTGAAAAACGTGTCGACAAAAATGGACCAAGAATTTTCGAACGTGTCCCCGATCGAACGGGACCACGTTGCGAAGCTTATCTCTTTGCTCAGGTAACCCACTTCGGACGCTTTCTCTGATGTACAATTTCAAAGAGCTGTAACTCGAAAAGAAAGCATTTGTAAGACCTGTACTTGTGTAACATGCCTTTCTTGGTATACACGATTAATGGGAAACGTTGCTGAAGCTTACACTTGGCCGGACACCTTTGAAGCGGCGCATCGTTTATGTAAAAACTGTCATTAACGAAACGTGAAAATAATTTCTTGCCTGATTCTTCCGTAGCGCAACCTTTAATTAATAATGACTGTTGAACTAAAAGTAAAATGAATCGAGGTCATTTGTCTCTGTTAAGTTGACACTGCACGGTTGTTAGATCGAATTTTCTCTGTTACTAGTAAAAGAAATGGGAAGTAATTTGGAAAAGTTTTGAAAGTTCTTGGAAGAAATTCAGTGTGGAGTGAAAATTATAGGAATTTGTTGGACTATTTAACAATAACGTTTGCTCAAATTTCTAATCTTATGAAGTAGTTCCAACGCGTTAAATATTGTTCGTTAGTATCTGTTCTCGAGAGAAGGAACTTAAAACGTATTATTGTTTGCCCGATCCCTCTTAACCCTTTCGCCAGGAAAATCGTTTATATATGTCCACACATATGTAACGACTGTTTGCTGAAAATCGATCTCTGAAACAAAGTATCATTATTGAAATTATTAAAATTAGTTATTAAATTACCTTAGTTAACTAAACAGAGTATCTAAGTAGTTATACAATGCCTATAGCTCTTCGATATTAATGAAATCTGCACTGCCTTTTTGCACCAAGAATATTTTCATTTGTTTAGGGTACCAGAGTGAAAGGATTAATGATGGACCTTGCTTAAAATTAATTTGCATTTTCAGGATGGTATTTGAATCCGTATCACAGAAACCATAAAGGTTTCCCTAATTACAATTCTTCCATAAAACAGAGAATAAAATTTTAAAAAACACAGTCTGTAGCCAGCAATTAAATACCAGGGATAACATCGAACAAACTCGAAGTGCTAATCCAAGAAAAGAAATTACAGAAAATGTTTCGCGTACAAAAGGCACTCATTTAAAAGCAGACATTTACAAAGAGTATTTAACAAAGAGGTTTAACAAAGTCAGATTAAAATAAATCGTCCAAAAAGAGAATTGAATTTTTCCCCTAAATAGCGTTAAATTAAAATCGCATACGACTTTTACAAACCGGACCAAATTATCCGTGACCAAACCGAAACTTGGTTATATTGTTCTTAACGATCGGTCATTGTGTCGTCACGACTGTTGACAATAGCAAAGTACGTTTCATCGAATGATTAAATAAGAAAGGTTTATCGTGTGTTTGCAGTTGGCGGCATGAACCGGCCGTCCAAAGCTGTGACCCAGGCGAAGAAAGTGGCACCACCGGCTGTACCCGATGTATTTCGACATTCTGGCTCCTCTTTTGGTTCCGCTGGATATGCGAGCAGCGAAGATAGCTGTTTCCTGCCCGGAAGTGGACCAGGCGGAACAACGGACGAGGGTTCTTACGGAGTTCCATCTGGAAAGAGCCCGGGACCTATTTTTACTCACCCTGGCTTTGCCTTTCCACCAGTCGTCGGCAAATATGCTCATGCAGAGGATCAAGGTGCGATGTTTATTGAATTACCTTCTCGGTAAATGCGATAATAACGCGACACGTTTGCGATAATGTGCTGTCTGAACGTCGCCGTTTATTCATCCCTTGCATTTATTATTATTTATCGTAATCACTTGGAATCTTTATTACGTTATTTCTGCTCCCCTTGTGTACCAAGCTAAGGATCTGTATTTTGTTAATTTCTGAGTAAACGAATGGGCTGAATAGCTTTCTTTCCTTAACTGATGATTATTTTACGATTGAATTCAAGTCTGGCGTAAAAAGTGTTATATGCGAGGAAGGTGAACAAGTTTTGAAGTTCAGAATTACCTGATTATATTTCATATTATGTTCAATTTTCATCATTTGCCGGACGGCATATTCATGGTATTATTTACTTTATTAATCTTCATCTTTAATGTCGTTTGCTTTTTGATGAGTTATTTGCTTTAATGACGCAATGATTTATTTAACACCGAGATGACTGGTATATTGGAGATGCAAGGAAAAATATATTTATGTAATATACTATGTATTTCATATTATTCAATGTCAATGAAAAATTAATGCTATGTTATTAAAAGATCAATTTTATAGTACCAGAACCTCGTCTAATCGGATTGTAATTATCCAGACCCGCGAACTTACTGATAATATGCAGTACTGGAAATATTTGTTGCAATATAAGAGATAAAATGATTCATATCCAACTTAACTTGGCCAAATATCGAGCCACACATTTTTACAATAAATACATATCTGTTTTAATTAATTTTCAGCGATGTAGAATTATGTTTTCAAACAAAAAAGACATAGTGTAATAATTTACGCAGAATAGCGTTCTAGTACTACATTAATTTTAACATCTGTTAAATATTGTATTGTCGAATGAAAAAAAATACAGTGAAATACTTTTATAAACAATAAACAATAGTATCATTATTGTGCATTTCATTGAAATCAATACTCAATTATTAATTTTACTAAAATAATGCGTTCATGCGACTTTTTCACGTTGTCCAATTACAGACACTGAATTTCTGTTAAAAAAATCGCGCAATATTTTCTTAATAGCAATAATAGAAAAATATAAATTTTAACATGTTTAATATTCGAGTGACGCAAGAAATACTTCCACTGTTCTATTTATAATTGCATTTTCTAACTATAAAATTGGTTATAAAAGAGGTGCTACATTTTCAAGTCGGGCTTCCGCTATTGAATAAAAATTTATTTTTAGTCGTTTCTCCTTAAATTTCAATTTATTCAGCTGAATAATATGTCTCTCTGTCGAAACCTGTTAACCGAGATCGTACTACATATGCATATGTATATCTGATCATACTACTTATAAGTAATGTCGCGTTTGGTTTGTTCCGATTAAGAACCAACGTTTCATTTATTCGAGTCGTACGAAATAGGATATAATTTCTTTATAATTCAAACAGCAGGATGAGGACTGCAATTGGAATACTAATCCGACGCTTTTAGTTCGCCAAAGATCGATTAAAAAAAGTGACATTACTTATGGGGTGACAAAACGAAATTTCCTCTAGAAGACAAAAAGGTAAACGAAAGGAATGCAAAGAGAACAAACAAATCACTTTAACCCTCTTGGTAGTTCTAGTTTTAAAGAAGTAATAAATGTAATATACAGGGCGCCCCTAATAATAATAGTCTTCGCAAAAAACTGTGTCTCAGTAGGGGAGATATAACGAAGTAAATTTGTCTCAACATAATACTGTAAATATTTTGTTAACTGGGTAGTTGCTGCTCAGAAAGTATCTAGCAGTAGTAAATTATGGGGTAGCTAACTAGTGAAATGATAGGGTGGAATGTGGTAATACGCAATTAAAATGATAATAAACAGTGGTGTTCAGAGGGCTCTTGAATACTGGATTTTTATTTTTCAGTATATTATTATGTGATGAATTTGTAGGGAAATATTAAAAAATAAAAAACTATTAAATTTTCTTTGTTATATGTATTTATGAGAATGGTCTGTGTCATAGCAATTATCAAACAATCAAATGGGAGGTGATTGTTGGTAAAAGAAAATGTGAAATGAAAGTTGCAGTTTTGCAGTGTTTTTTTTTGTATGCACAGCCACGTTGTTACGAATACGTAAACGTTTTAGTGCAAAAGGATCGTACATTAATGTAGATTTCTACTGTTTTCTATTTGTACATATTTGTATTCATAGAATGAGCATTGTCAAAGTCAGCTATAACTTCTGCTAGTTTATACTCTTCATTCCAGATTTATGTGACACGACAGTTGCTTTTCAGCATTGCATTTGAAGAAAATCGTTTTCCTGGGAATTAAAAAATTGTTAAATGTTCGTTTTGCCATTTTATATTTACTTCTCGCTCGGGGCCAACTCGTCTGCACAGTGATTAGTCTGATCCTTTGCATATCAATATTTTCTCGTATTGAAATATTGATCAGTTATTCATCCAATTTATACGAATCGAATTTGCTGCCAAATTTTTATAACTGAGACAGTTTACGAGACAGTTTAAAATAATGTGCTCTGTTAATTAGGAGGATCAATTTTTAAATTCGTTTACGTAAGAAACGAATTAGTTACGTATAAGTGAAGTCTAATTTAAGTGAAATAATCGTTGACCTAACTATAGGAAGAAATGGTTAGTAATTAATTATTTAAAAACAAAAATACGTTCGCCTATAATTATATATTGACTTAAGTACTTACTTACTGCCACTTAAGTATAATCTTGTTCAAATGGAATATGCAATTGGTGTAACTTTACTTTTTTTTACTGCTGGTACATGTTGTTACATTTCTTGCACACTTCTAAAAATGCACGAGTAGATTAGAAAGTATTTGCGTATCAATTAAAATTTTCTTGGCCACTTTTTCCTTTGTTAAAAATAATAATGCAGGCATAATAGTGTAACGTTAGCCCCAGTTAATAATTTTTCAGCATTGTTTATCCCGGAAAATCGCATAAATCATTTAAAAAATGAAACAGCTTTAATATAGCCTGCGAAACTGTCCAATACTAAAATCAATTGGAACACAGCAGTCTGCCTTTTAATACTTATACATATCATTCTCCCTTCACCTATTTATTTATTCAATTTGTCTAGTTTACTCTTCAAATTGTTTAAAGTGTCAAAGTGTCTAATCGAAGAAACATATCTAACTTTCCTTTCTATTTTTTAGGAATCGACATGACTCAAAGCCCTGGGCGAGATAGCCCAGGAAGTTCAGGATCAGGATCTGGTTCCAGGCATTCTACCGCTTCATTAGATTCTGGAAGAGCCTCCGGATATCATCTGGGCCCAAGGGGCCCCGGTGCTCTAGCTTCGTCTCCCAGGTGTTCCATAAGTTCACTTGGCAGTCATCCTGACAGACCGGCAGATCTCGACGTGGTCCACGCCTGGTTGACTGAACTCCAATTCGAAGAATACTTTCCATTATTTGCTTCCGCTGGTTATGATCTTGCTACTATAACACGCATGACACCAGAAGATTTGACAGGAATAGGTACGAAAATATTTGGTTAATAAGGCCAGTCAATTTTGATTTTACATGGTTTGGTAAAAAGTTACAATTCTCTTCTTAGACGATTTATTTTGACCTAACATGGTTCGAACAGTGATTTGAGTTTAATGTTTTGGGCAGAAAGTTTTTATTTTTATTTTTCCCTTTGGTTTGCACTTTGATTTTGTTTCGAGCTTTTTCTGGAATTTAATTACCAACTATCCGTTGTGTTTTTAATGTATTCTCCATTCTGTGGAAAAATTGTACAGGATTGACTGCATTAGGATTACAGTGGAAATATTGAGGTAATTCTGTCCTCAACACATTCAACGCGTTCAAATGAATAAAAATCCAATATAAAAACCAACGAGACAGTATTTTCGTTCAATTTTTTCCAAGCTCCAAGGGTTACAAATAATTAAGTTATGCCAAAAATGTTGGCGTATAGGTATTTTCGCAATTAGAATTATATATTTAATATTCCGTGTATTTGCAGGAATTAAGAAGCCGAATCATCGGAAACGCTTGAAAGCGGAAATAGACAATTTAAACATAGGTGACGGCTTGCCGGAGCATATTCCTGGTTCATTAGAAGAGTGGCTCAGGCTGCTGCGACTCGAAGAATATCTTGGCGCCCTTCACCAACAGGGTATGCGTTCAGTTGAAGATGTGACGACACTTACTTGGGAGGATCTCGAGGATATTGGCATTGTGCGTCTTGGCCATCAAAAGAAATTATTGCTGGCAATTAAAAGAGTTAAGGATATTCGTGCTGGTAAACGTATACAGCCACTTGATCTTGCGCGACTGCCGCCGCATCCTGGACAAACTCAGGTATATCAATTTATTAGCGACTTAAGTTAACGAGATAATTAATGTACAGTGAGTTGTAAACTTTATGGATGGAATAAGCGCTCATTGGAATAAGTAAAGCCAGTGACAGTTGGCACGCGCATTACAGATAATATTGTCAGCACTGTACGACACGAAAATCTTTAATTGATAAATATGATCTTACTCTGGCAATTATAGAAAAATCGTGCCGTGTGCATTCATTGAAGAAATTTGAAGTGTTTAATATCTTTAATTTGTGGTACAATGAAATATTATTGTCCAAGCCAGTGGTTCTTAACAGGTGTTAAGTTAATATTTTTTAAACTTCACGCTTTTTCTTCCACTGTTATGTTCCTTTGAATCCGAAATGTTTGGTGAGTTTGTAGAGGTTACCACTGGCCCAAGCATTCTAAGTAAAAGAAGAACGACATATTTATTGTTTTTCCACATTTACATTAACTGCTATGCAATTTATACCGGCACTACACTCTTGCATTTCGTTGAATAAAAACGTTTACTACCCGTAACTCTGAAAGTGCCATTCTTATTTAGCACGCATGCTCACTGTTTTAAGAGATAAGCAATTGGACAGATTACTACAGTTTTTCATTTTGATAGAAGAGATAGGATTTAGCAATAACCGCGATTAAACTGTTTGCTATTATTGGGACGATAGAATGATAGTATATAATGGTATAAATATAAGCAATGTAAATAAGACCGGCGCATCTTTTTCTCTCACAATCTAAAATAGACACTTCGAGTTCTAGAGGCAACTATGACAAAACTTTGATTCAGAAACTTCGACTTGCAGAGGTAAAATGACCCATCTGAACGTGCAGCAACTAATTCGCGTTACGGTAGATTTATATTTCGACCTGCAGGGAAGGGAATCAACAAAAGTCTTTTAGAAGTTCAACTGTAGACGCGTAACTTTCCAGTTGAACAACGTTGTAGACCAGTGATGAGCAAACTGCGGCCCGCGGGCCACATTGGCCCTCCGGCCACAGACGTGCGGCCCGCGAAAACAAGTGACACGCGGGCCACGCGTGATTTTTGAACGTTTGGCCAAAAGTTAAAATCTAATATCGTATCCTAATATTGACAATACGAACAAAATCAGGGATATTATTTCATTTAATTAAATTTCAGTAATTAATTAACTCCATTTAATTAAAAAAATATGTAAAGGTATACCCCTTTACACTATAAAATGTATTGTATATTAGTATGTATATGTTAAAAAAACAGAAGGCAATTTTGCTATAAATCAAATAAGTTTGGCCCACTGCGAGCCAAACGTTGCTCATCACTGTTGTAGACGACTAACGAACGAGTATCGTATTGCAAACCTTCCGTCCGTGAAATTTGCAAGCCCTGTTCAGCGATTCATGGATATTTTTGTACATTTTCTAATCGAACTGCCTTTTCAGGACGTAGTTATTCAACGAGGAGGCCCCGACTTGCCATCGCCAGATGAGGACTGTTCCTCGCCTGTATTGAGGTCATTCCAGAGAGGAGGAAGCGACGCCACGTCTGGATCTGCCTGGAGAAGTATGTACGCTGCTCTACCAACCGATTACAATATCGTGGGTCGCGGTGGTTCAAGAGGGAAATCGTTAGAGAGCTTAGAGGATGCGCCGCTCGCGTATCCTCCGTCGCCGGCACCTTCTGTGCATCCGCAGCCAATGGAATGGCGTCCACGTAGTTTCGAAGACGGCGATCTAACTCCTACAAATGATACTTCCGTAGTGGACGCAGCCGGTGGAACTCTTCCACGACCTAGGCACTGCCTTGTTCGTCCGCGACCTGTAGCCAAGGTAATGTTACTTCACGCGTGTAGCTTGGTCAGCAAGCATGACGCGACGATTACGGTCCTTTCAAGTCGTGTAGACATCGTTAAAGTGTGCTTGATCATTTATCAAAGACTTGCATATGATGTAGTAATAGTACAAGTCAGTGTAACATCTGCAACGGTAGTGTTATTTGTTTTGAATTTTGGAGGGTAGCGTGGCAAGAATAATATTCTCTTAATATGTATTGGATTGTCCCGAAAGTTCGTGCCGTTTTTCGGTAGGTGGAATTAGGACAGGTCTGAATACATCAGAATGATTGAAAACATATTACACGTGTACATATTCTAAAAGGTGATATTTCAGGCATCTTTAGAAAAAAGTTTGATTGGGATACATTATTTTTCGTCAGTTTTATTCTCAGAAGAAAACAAAGCGCATTTGATGCTTTTCTATCACCGGAAGTTGTTGGAGCTTGGTTTGGATGTGCCACCTCAGATTTTCACTTATTTAGGTACTTACAAAATTTCCTTAATGGCAGAAACTTTAACTCTTTTGTCGACATCAAAAATCATATTGGAATGTTTTTCGCCGAAAGACCTGAGTAGTTCTGGAAGGATGGAATCTTCCAGTTGCGTGAAAGATGAAGGAAGGTTGTGGAACGAAATGGCACCTATTATAATTCAGTAAATGTATGTGCTTCCTTTGAATGTTTCATACAAATCAGCACGAACTTTCCGGACAACCCAATATGTTTATTTACTACGTAGTTTCAGTAACCAGAAAAGCAGTTTTGTGTGCATTATTCATATTTCTCGCGAATAACCCATAGGCGTTTACGAAGTCAGACAGTCTCGTTAATGTATAAAGTGGAATGGTGCACTGCACGCGAGACAGTCCCGTTTGTTAATCTAGTATTTCCCCAGGGTTTTCTGTAGATTGTCACAATGCATGATATATATATATAATTATTTTTAAATTTTTGTAGATATTATGTTGTAGATATACTATAAATGAGCTAATTACCTATTATGTAGATTTTTACGCATTGCGATCGTTCAAACAAACTGCATCTCCGTAATCGTACGATATTATCATTTTACATTTTGTCAGCATTTCTTGAAGGGCGAAGTCTTCATTGTAGAGTTCTGAAAACCGATATAATATTTGCAGCATTTGATTTATGTTTTTAATCAAAGTTGCCCTCTCTGTAATTTAATTCAATGCTGTTTCCATTTCAAAAATCAGTTTTTATCATTTCTAGTGCCACGCAATATCAATGTCATTATTATATATCCATTAGATCATAATCTATTAACCTTGTACCTTCATGTTTTTTGCGTTGTTCAATTTTCATCGCGATCACCGAAATCTTCCTTCCATTAACACCGTACGATTTGTCTTCAATTTTAGATCACTGCCACTCCGGGGCAATTCAAGTCATTGCCAAGGGACTTCGATAACAAGTATCAATTAACGTACGGGCTCGAAAGTAGTCCTCATCTTCCAAAACGTTGCCCTCCGTCTCCACCAAGACGGCAAAGCTCCAGAGACAATAGTGGTACCGGCGTCGGCGTTGGGGTTGGCGTTGGAGGATCCGGAGTCGGCGATGTCGTGATTGATTGCAGCGGACCAGTACCAACTGCATCCTGCGAAGAACATCACATGCATCATCATCAACATCATCATCTAATCCATCATCCGTCTCCACCGCCACCTGCGCCTGCACCAGTGCCATCGACTCCGCCACAAATAAATCGACCGCCCTCTTCCATGTCTCGTTCCTGGGGCAGCGTCAGTGTCAATGTCAACGAGGAACACGAACTAATAGCTACTCTTGCTTTGCAACATCGCAACGGTTCTGACGCCAGTTTTAAGGTATGCTTGTGTGATCGTGAATTGGAAATACAGGTAGATCGTGGATCAAATAAACTGTACCGAGCTGCATTCTTTGGAATTATTGAAGGTAGTGGCTAAATTTGTTGTCGAATTTTACTGCTCGATGTGCCTTTTTGCATCCGGGTAACAGAGTCCAGCAAAATTACAACCTCAAGTTTTTAAGCAGAACGGTACATGAAGTTTTATATGTTCCAGTCACTCTCTTCAAACCTAAACGACTTTTGTCTGATACAATCTTTTTTATTTTGCATAATAAAAGAGGCGTAATAAAAAAAGCACTCTGAATAAAGTAATTAAAATCGAATGGAAAAGACACCGCCTGGATGCAACAGTAAAATGTCCTACAACCATTTGCTTACTTATTCTGAATGGTTCCGTAGATCACAGCTTATAGCACAGTTTATCTCTTTAATTAAAATTATTCCTGTAAGAGGCGATTATTTCTTCCAGATTTATATATTTGAGTATTTAATGTAGAACGATTACACGAAAATTTTTCTCTAGCATCGCTCAACGTCTAGCTAACGATTTATTTATAGCGATAGACTCATAATTTTTTGTATTTCTAACAATGTAGAACGATATTCTTGCGGAACGCCGTACATGTATTCGCGTCTACAGATCATTAATTCTGAATAACTGACCTTTCGCAGAAAAATGACGAGAATACACGCACTGACGTTAACTATATTTTTTCAGTCAAGTTCCAGCACAGAGTCGGATTCACTGCCGTTCGCAAATGAAAATGCCGGGACGATAAAACAGAGAGCTGCACGCGCACAGGAGTATGCAAGCGGTAATTCTGGTAGCAGTATTCAGAGCCACGGATTAAGCCATCATTCTGTTGGTAGCGAGCCAGCGGATGTATTGAACGACATTGGGAATATGCTTGCAAATCTCACCGACGAGCTCGACGCTATGCTCGAAGAAGAAAAGCGTCAAGGCTTGAATTCATAATTATCGCTATGTTCGTTTGCATCTTGGTTCATTTTCGAAACAACAAGCGCCACCGCAGGGGACGCGACTTCAGCAAGAAAAATCGATAGCAGAGAGCATAGATTTCTCACGCTATGACGTATAATACTGTAGATCATGATGCGCGTACAGCTCGCAAGATTAAAGTAGACAAGCGTCATGTATCAACTCGAGTTTTAGCATTAAGACAATGCATCGGTCATTTTGAAACGAAAGCAAACAAAAAAGGAAGCACGAAATGTTCGGCGTCGGACGAATATTCAACTACGTTTCATTGTGTTCGCTTGTAACACAAGTTATATTACATAAACAATAATATCCTGTTATAATTGCATAAGTTAAATATAGTGGTTCGTATTCTTCCACGCCATTATTTTCATCTTAATCAGTTTCTTTCTTTCTCTTTTTTTATAGGACAAAGCTTCTTATTTTTCTATCGAAATATCGTGAGCTTTTTTATGAAGTTTCCAGAGACACCTGAACGTTGCACAATTTTTTGTGATTCGCTGTATTTCCTTAAAGTACTTACTACTTAAATGTATGTTCTTTAATGTTCGTTAACTCATCGTAATCATCACGTCGACCAACATTAAAATGACAAATGGTTAAGTGTTTTGTGTCGCGGATTTTGACGAAACAAATTTATACATTTTTACGCGAAGTTAGGTTTATTAATAAAACGAGAGAAAAAAGAAGAAAAATATTAAAATAGAAATACGCTGGATAAATAAGTATTACTGATGCTTATGCCTTACGAGAAGAAGACTGCAAAATACATCGGTGTAGTCGCTAGTTCTAAAAGTACACTTCACACCTTGCATTTCGTATTTACATAGCATTAAAGACTGATTCTTTTTCTCTGGAAACTTCATTGCCTCCGACACATGTACATTCCAGCTAGTATATTTCCTTTTCCACTTCCGTCCTTTGCTAAAATGATAGCACGTTAGATTGGGACCTTCACGAACTGTTGGAACTGTTAGACGTTTTGAGATTAGTATGATACAAAGAGAAGTAAACTTCTGTGTCCCTTTTTCAGAGTAAAGTAATAATTCTTCCAGTAACGTCGAAGAAAAATATCGTCGAGTCGTGTTGCTTTGATAACGAAGCATAACTAATATAACTTCGACTATAATGCGGTACAACTTCGATAAGAGTTTACAATAGTTTATACGAAACGAACTAAAAAAAGAGAACGATTTGCATCTTCCATTATTTGAACGTAAGGAAAAGTTCTCGTAAGACTGTGAGAACAAATCAACATAGACATTTGACTGCCAATGAAAATTTCAAGATTATACAGTTTTAGTACAGCATCATATTGCACTGTATGCCAATTAACGTTTTATATTTATTATCCGTACTAATATAGTGACGTATGTAACTCACTATTGTTATATGGTGCACAAAAACATGTGGAGCGCAGAGATATTCACGTGTATCGAATCAAAGTAATCGTCGTGGTAGAATGTTGTCGATAAAAAGTGTTCAGATTTCTTCTAAATTTCAAATATAACACTGATATGTACCGAGACTTATGCATGTATACATACATATACATTTATACTTGACGATTCCAGATTCCTCGTGAATCATGAGTTCGTATTACACGATTTATCCTATAGATTTCAGATATCTGTCGAAGTCTGTGATCTTTATTCATTTATTTTCAACCTTTATTATACATGTATTTTATTATGTTTGTTAACATATCAATAATATACTATACTTGAATATATATATATTACGACACATGTGCGGAAAACCTGGAATTCTCATATATGAACGTATATAAAATTTTATTAAGACACTATCGATGATCAAACACTCGCCGTTTTCATTTCCATATGGATTATGTGTCTCTGTACGAATCAGTTTCCCAACTGAAACATAAACAAATTAATTCCAGTGACTTCGATAGCACAGTGATTAACCCTTTCGTTACTATCGACGAGATATTTCGTTACCACTATGGCGCTTGTGCGACGCTATGGGCGAGATATTACGCGTTGCAACGTTCATTAATCGGTGCCATGGACGGTGCTATGAACGAAAATATTCGGTATTTACAATACAATTGATCGAGATTTTCTGCGTCTGATTTGATTTCGCACTACAGTTATCACACAGCATTTCGTAATTTCCAGAAATCTTCGATTTTCTCCATTGGCAATAAACTGTCTTATAAATGGATTCTTCGTCTGACATTTTCAAACGGAGTCCGTAATATAAGATGCACGAGATATTTCGTCCATAGTACCACAAAACACAAATTGCAACGCGACATATCTCGTCCCCGGTAACGAAAGGGTTAATATTGACCGATTTTATTTTCAATTTCGAAACATGATTCGTTCTACGTATTCGATTCCAGTTATGCTCTATCATTACAAGGAAAGAAGTCGTGGTGGGATATATACAAGATTTTGAAATACATTTAAAATCTAGATTAATCAACTAAACTTTGGGGCTACATTATTGTGGTCTGCAGACTTGTTAACTACTGTAGGTATATATAGTAGGTATACGTATATCAGTTTAAGCAGTGTACTTAGGGAAGCTGTTTTGCGGTGCTGCAAATTTACATGTTCATTACTGTCTGCTTTCGTCTTATTTTATGTTAGATCACATGTGGAGCACGTGTTCACGAATCATTAATTTGCAACGGTGGCACAAACTTTTTATAAGTTACGTATTTAGCAACATTTAATTTTAAGCAGCTAAAAATCGTTACAACGTTTTAGATATTGTATTCATCATTTGAGCGGTGCATTTGAATGAAGAAAATTTGTCAATGCTCCAAACTGTAACAACTAACAGATTGACTTTTTTACATTTCTAACGGGACATCGTTCAAATTTTCGATACGAATTTTGAAGTAAACGAAATTGTTTTTAGTGCTGTAACTGTAAATTGATTACAGAAACAGGATTACCCTTCAACAACTTGAAATAAAAATTAAGGGTACGTTGGATAAAATTGTTTATACAATAGTAATTTGCAGTAAAAAGTAAAATACATGTGGCTACATAAGAGTGCGGGTGATTAATTAATTGGTGCGAACGGAGTACGAGCAAAAAGAGATCAAGTAGGTAGTAAATGTTGGTAGAAAACGAGACACGTTATACTCATACATGCGTGCGATTAGTTAACAATAGTTGTTTTTACGAAATTACGAATTCTTAAGATTCAACAGAAGGTAACGCACATTGCCGACTTTTTATACCGCAACTTCACGATACAGCAACATCGAAAAGTGAATGAAGAAATTTTATAATTGAAAGTGTTTTACGAAGTAACTTGTGTTTAAAGCACTATATATATGTGCACAATTTATGGCGGCTTTATTTAATATTTATTTGATTTTAAGGTTTCCATTTACAATGCGTATTAAAAATATCACGAATAATTTTATTGATACTTCGAAAGTATTATTTTAAATACATTGTATGTTTTCTAATTTGTGTTCAGATGACAAAACATATGGGCAACCATAATAGAAAAACATTATTTAGTAACGCGTATAAGATAAGACTTTTATTGTGACCATGTAATTACGAATTCTTAGAATTAAACAAAAATTATAATTTTTAAATAAAAAGGGTGCAACAAAGTAGTTCGTTTACCGTAAGTATTACTTCGACTTTTCATTTAATTTAAGAATTTGAAATAATACGTTCGAGTAATCAATAAAGCTATCATTTTAGATTAAATGCTTCAAACTAGATCCTGGTATGTGTTTTTAAATTAGATCGAGCATATACCATCTATTATACTTAAAGTACTTTTTTTTCCATTTACACGAATAAGTAGCTATCATCGGTAATTATAAAAGTATTGAATCATTGGCTGATTTTCAGGCGGCCAATCCAGAATTCCTGAAGACATTGCTTTTACATGGTGTATACATATTATACATATATAAATATTATATAAATATAAGTATAAATATAAATATAGATATAAATATGTTTATATTTATATTTGTATTAAATTAGACATAGTTTTTGTACAAATGTATGGGTCGCTGTACTTTTGTTCAGCGAATTCAATATCCGCCTAATTGCATTTTACGAGTCCTCGAGGCCCCTTCCTACTTTCTGTATTTCTTTAAACGCACGTTAAATATATTACTTGGTTTATCAAATATGACGAAAGAGATGATTAAATAAAACTAATTGACACACAGAATTTTTATCATTCTTTAACGTATACCTATAAATGGTTTGCTAATTAATACACGGGATTCTCGTTATAGAAAAAAAGTGGGAATCCAGATATTCTTACTACACAATATAAAAAGGGTGCGTCGTTCTCGTGTTTATTACATATTCCAAGAGTAAGAAATAAAGTAGGGAGAAAGGAGTAAGACTATAATAAAGAATAAGTGATACTATTCAATTTCTTTGTGCTTTTCATAGGAAATAAGTCAGTTATATACATACACATACAGGGTGGCACAAAACCCAGGGAACATCAGGTAATGGGGGGTAGCTGGGGTGATTCTGAACAACTTTCCCATTGACAGCAATGTTGTTTCCACTTTTGTTTTTGAATTATTAACGAAAAACAGTGACCAATCAGAGCACCCGTAGAACGCGCGCTCGAGCACGCGATTCTCAATCACGCTCGGTCGTGGTCGTGAACCAACGCAGTGACACAGCGACCCAGCACGATTTCTCGTTAATAATTCAAAAACGAAGCTGGAAACAACATTGCTGTCAATGGGAAAGTTGTTCAGAATCACCCCAGCTACCCCCCATTTCCCGATGTTCCCTGGGTTTTGAGCAACCCCGTATATTTTTTTTTATTTAGAAAGGAAAATATTATCTCATTGTGATGTTACGAAAAGTCAAATATTTTTCATTTATGTAGTGCTTGATTTTAAGCAACATAGAAAAATAGTATACTGATTTTTAAGAAATACGTACTGTTACTTATACGAGATGGTAAAGAAATTTATAAAATGCTATTACGTTGCACTTCTTCAATCTTAGGTATTAAGTTTTCTTAAAAACTTAGGTGCAATTGTCATATGTTTGTGTAAATTGTAGCACCATCAATATAAAATCATTGAGCAATAGCAATGATCAGTTTATGTTTATTTCCCAATTATCAAATTACAAGCATATTTAGCATAGTTTTAAGATCATACAACTGTGTGATCCAACATTAATATAATATCTTTCTTCGTAATTCTATATTCAAATGGGATAAGTTATAATAATGTATTACAATAATATTCATGTTTTCGTGATTTAGAAAAACAATTTTTATTATAATGCAATTATAATTTAAAGTCATTTTTTTCCACGTTTTTAATTGTAAAACAGTTTAGTTCTAAAAAATAGGATGGCACTAAAAAGTTGGGTACAATAATTGAAAATATCTAAAAAATTGTAAAAAGTGTATTGCCATTTATCTATTGAGCTGTTTTATTTTAATGCAAAACATTTGCTGTATTGCAACGGTCTGTGAAAATGTCTATCCATGTTATTGCATGTTTTTCCTGTTGAATATTTTGTTCAAGTATTTTATTCAAAAATCAAAGGGGTAAGTCGAAATTATCGCACTATTCTGAGAACTAAGAATCCATGCAGTGCTTCTCCCGCTAGAAATAGAAATAGAATACCTATAGAATGAACCGTTTTATGCATTCTGGCAATTAATTTTTTAAGTTTCATGAAATATATATTAGGCTTATTTTTGACTGCAAAAATTGGAGCTTAACTGTAGTATGTAGGAAAAGTTATTGTTCAAATGTATTCTCGATATTCAATTACAACGATCTATAGTCATCTACAGTTATCTAGAATATTTATTACACACTATTGCAGTTACTTATTAGTTATTAATGATAATTTATTTTTGTTATTGTTATCTATAACTGAAAGAACGAAAGCAATAATGTTAGTAGCTCTTATTAAGGGTTTAACGATCGGGGAACACGATAGTAACTGACATAATATTTCACCGTTTATTTTAGTTCTATCTTGTTACTTGGGAATACAAAAATATATTATGTTATGCAGAACGACGTAAATAATCCTATATTATACTCTTAATTCCACCTGTTAAGAAAGGAGTCAATAAAAGCGATAGATAGGTGCTACAATTCTTTGCTTTTACGCTGTTCAATATCTTTATCTTTCCTCGATACATTCATCTCAGTTTAATGCACGTTTAACGTCCGCCCGGAATCGACGGACGTTTCTGCGCGAAAAAATCCCACGCGTTTCGCAGAATACAGAATTAGGTTCGAATCAAACGGGCAACGCCCGCGCGGTTAGGTGAAACTGAATTATAACGGAAGGACAGGTTCGCTGGAGAATGCCTCCGCATAATTCTTTGTTCTTCTCAAACGTGCGGGCATCTCCCGCGCTAGATGATCTGTTCGTCTGAATCGAGCCTAATGCAGGCTGTCACCGAAATTGTGCACCAAAAAATATTACAACAGCGGTGTTGACAATTGTACTGTATGTGTATGATACTGCTATACAGGGTGTTCCGTAACTAACTGAACATCGGGAAATGAGGGTTTGCTGAGGTGACTCTGAACAACTTTGTCCTTTACCAACATGTTAATTGAAGCTTTGTTTTTGAATTATTAACGAAAAACCACTGGCTAATCAGAGCGCCTGCAGAGCCCGCGCTCAAGAACGTGACTATCAACCGCGCTCGGTCGCTGTGTCAATGCGTTGTTTCTCGACCACGACTGAGCGTGCTTGATAGCCACGTGCTTGAGCGCGCGCTCTACAGGCGCTCTGATTGGCCAGTGGTTTTTCGTTAATAATTTAAAAACGAAGCTTCAACTAACATTTTGGTAAAGGAAAAAGTTGTTCATAGTCACAAAAAGTGTCCAGTTAGATACGGGACACCTTGTATAGTAGATATGTTTTTTACTGCGCAGTAACTTTTGGAACACTCTGTATGAAGTTATTTAGGTACATACAACTGTATTTGCTTATTTAGATCGCGGGTTTGAATGTATATTAAAAAGACACGTATATACATGTGTATAGACGTGAATTAAAGGTATTTGAACTTTAATTCGTGTAATTTTTTAATACACGTATACATGTGTATTATGGAACGTATATTTAACTACACGTATAATAATAATTTATCCACGCGAAATTTATTTTCTTATACAGGCTTTATTTCCCCATCTAGAAGCTGAAATTATACAAAGCTATATTTTCATTCATACACACAAATACTAGTGTTGAAGTTTTCAAAATTATACGAATTAAAGCATGGACACTTTTAATGCGCCTGGGCACGTGTAATTAAATACACGTAAAATAGCACCAATTATCTGGCACCAATTATTCTGTTTTAAATCAGGCAATAATTGAAATAATTAATAATTAAGAAGCGAAGGCGATGCTAGGTTCATTAGTATAAAAGCAGTAGTAACGTTTCGTCGTATTAAATAAATATAATATCAGGTTACATAAATCATCGTCTGAATTAGTGTTCAGCGTAGCGCGCGGACATTTCCCGTACGGGATATGTAGTCTGCTAGCCTGAACCAAGCCTAAATGCTTACTCCGTTTCAAATGGAGCCGAGCGATGCGACGATTGGTGCTCTCACTTGGCTCAGTTCCACTTTTAACCGTACGAGTGCGCTCGCCTCGTTCTGCATTCTGTACACGAGTTCTGTGCTTTGTGCACCAGTGGAGCCGCTATCGCGGTGCGAGATGTGTCGTTTGTAGAGGTGTTCTTTTTTCTCCTTTTGAATCGTGACATCGCGTCTCGACCTATTTTTTTTTTACAAACGTTAGTGAAAATTTCGTGCAAAAGTGTGCAAAATGCAAATGATCGAGCGCATTGAACGCGAGCAGTTTGTTTGAAAGGTAAATTAACTGGTGCAAGGTGTGACCGTGCGTGATTTCGAGGTTGAGGATGGCTTCTTTCTACTCGACCGCCTTCCATACTAGCAGCTACTGGTTGCCACGAGATCGTTTCGTGCGGGTACCCTTTTTTTCTCTCGACCAGATCGTCAAGTCTCCCCCAGTGACTTATAGTGCTTTACGACCCAGACGAAAGGTTCACCGATCATTCCATTTTTCTCTCTTCTTTCCTTCAAATGTCGCGTTACTCCGAAAGTAACCATGCGTGCGTGCGTACATAGCATCACTTGTCTGTCAATCATTTTCAACCCTTAATACCGAGTATTTAATTGCAGATTAAAAAACGTATATTTATTGTTGATGTCAGTAATTTAAATTTGGATAGAAAGAACTTTATTTAATGCGTTTGATCGATAGTCATTATATGCAACAACTTCAGAAATGCAAGATTATCTATAGCAGTACTGTTCAGCGGTGGGGTCCTTCACGCGCTTGCTTCCCCCACTACTGGTTCATTGCACGCAGCGTGCTTATAACAGTGCACTAACACACATTCGTCGCGCGTAGTGTGCGAGATTTCTTGACGAACGGAGATTCTACTACGTCGTAGCGTCGCACGTTTCCGTGACAACGCGATCCAGAGTGGGGGAACCCAAAACCGCTGGTGCACCGTCCTTGGATAGCACTGATCTGTAGTATAGCATAGTATGACACTTTGTTGATCTTTTCTGCCTCCAAGCGCATCGTTTTTCATATTGCAGTGGAGTTCATTATAAAATCACCACTGCAAGTACTGTAGGGTATCTCACCCGATAGTATCATCTTGATTTACGTCATTGTTATCATTCGTAGCGAAAAATGTTTCACATAAAAGTTGAATGACTTCAAGCGAGGCACATTTTTCTGTTATTAAGTTTTTTGTAGATGTGCGTGTATTTATGGAATTATATATTTTTTTTATACAATAGTTAATGCAGCTCGGCATCGTTTGCTATTGATCATGTAGGTCGAAAAATAGCTACTTTAAGAGATATTTTAAGTTGGATATTGTTATTAGGAAGTGAGTGATGGTTTATTAGCAATATTCAAATTAAAATCTCCTAAACTAATAATTAACTTTAGTAAGTTAATATTCTTTTGTAGAGACTTTCGAGCTGAATTGGCTAATGAGTTAGGATTCCGATTTATAGAAACAAAGTTGATCCTTACAGCTGTTTCACACGTCGCGTCGACCTATAAAAATATTAAACACTTCAGAATATGCCCCCTTGGTACACCCTGTAGATATGCATAATCTATAGAACTTACACTTGGGGATAGTGTCTCCTTTTAGAGAAATAAATGATGAAACTGCGTTAAACCGTTAATAACAAAATTTTAACGATAAGTTTGTATGAGTTATACACCATAACGATGGTGTATGAGCGTCAAATATGACAACGCGATCACAATCTCTTTAGTTTCACAGTAATCGCATATATAAATTCCGCTCTCCGAACCTGCACAATTATAATTTATTCAGTTCCAAACAGCTTTTTATAGCTTCTGCCGTATTTTTTTGCGGAATAGTTATTAATTTTCTATCTTCAACTTTTTTCTTGGCCATCTGTAGGAGTACATAATTGAAATTCATTTGATTGTCTAGCAATTCTATTGCGTGGAAAATAAACTGAAGTTTGAGAGAGATTGTACGTACATGGGCACGCGAGCCGTCTGATTATTTGACATTTTTATCGTTGGTGGCGCGGTTCGGCCAAAAGTTGTCCTACCATCGAATCACGTGAATCATCGTGTGGAGATGTAGAAACACACAAGCGCGAGAAGTACCGTTTCTCACAAACGGTTGATCGCGAGTGCGACGATAATTTGCAACGTAAACGTTGCCATACAGTTAGTTTCAGGTCAGTTGCGAGTTTCATCGGCGATGATCATCGCAGAGCAGACTTTAAAATGTATTATGGAATTTCGATGCCCGCGTTTCTTACAGATTCTATAGAAAGTACTTTAATGAAAGGATTAACGAACATTGGAGGCCGGTAGAGTTCCATTTATTGGAATTTCATTTATTGAACGGAAGTCGACGCCTGATTCACTGAACTTCTGTTCAGTCTGCTATTCTTCGGTCTGCTATTATTATTTGAAGTAGAGCGTTACTACATTTATATAAATGTTTCTGATAGTTTAATTTGAACGAACAAAAAGTAATATAGCACAAAATTAATAAGAAATGAGAATTTATATAGAAACAATTTACTACGAGAGAATGTCGTGTAATAAATAGTTTTTTGGCAAATTTGGCGCAGTGCTGGACAAGCGAAGAGTAATGGATACGGTTTTTTTAAAGTGCGGAGATTCATACATAGGGTGTGAAACTACCCTTCGATATTGGGAATCTGGGAATTATTAACGCGAATAACTTGGCAACGAATAGAGATGGAAAAAATTTGATAATGGGAATACTGTTCGACCTTTCATGATTAGAAACTTATAGTAAATAAGTTTGTGAAATTTTATTGTATGATTATTTTCAATATTATATTTTACAATACTTTATAGTGCATTTATAATATTGACACTGTTAAAAAGGACATTTTTTTATTAAGCATGCTGGTTTTTGATGATAAATTGCAAAAGGAACCACATAAATGCGTATCTTCTCCAATTATTAGAATTTGCTGGTCATTGAGAAATAATTGATCCAATGTCAGCACGAGTATATAATTTGACACGACTATTCGTGATGCTTGGAATTTATTGTTATCGTTGTTTTATTATATTAGCAAGTAGAAAAAGGAGCTGGTGTATGTTCAAATCCACTTATCCAAACGCGAGTTCCAGTTACTTGAAGGGAAATTATAGGTGGGTAAGAAAATCAGTGAACTCCTATAATAGTAGAACTTCCACTATCCAATTAATTGGAAGTTATAATCGCTCCAATACATATAGAAATTCTCGAGTAGTGGAACATGTTCACTGTTCCTTGCAGTAAAGCGCAGCGCTGTTCATATTTTTGTATTCCATCCACGTGCGTTTTTCTATGCCAAGAACTATTATCCAATATTTCAAGTTGCAATAATTTCAATTGCTCGATTCCGTCCCCCATTTGTTAATACACAATATATAATCCATAGTAACAAATATATCACACGAAGAATTTCACGAGTTCTGAAAAATGTTCAGTCAATTTTAGATCAATTTTAGTAGCAAGAGAAATAGCTACAAACTAAGTAATGATTGCAAAATATTTATCGTTTATCAAAAGTAGACCTCGAAGACGACGAGGCACTAATAAAAGTAACAATTTGATTAATTGTCTAAAAATTCGAAACACAATTTGGTTGCAGGTAAATACATAGGGTATAGTCGCTAATAAAATAATCAAATCAGTTGGAATACCCAACATCGTTGTTGACACGATATTAAAAAGTGGGAAAAAATTGCTACTCGTGCAGCGAGTAAAAATTTGATACTCGACCTGGATATCGAGGTCGTTTTGTCCTCCGTTCCATCAACGTGGAACGAGTAGAAAACGAGAGCAAAGAAATTTTGTCACGAATTAGATCTACGATTAGCTTTACATTCGGTCGGTTCGGGTAAGCTTTGTCCTCGATTTTGTAAAGTCAGATTTTATTCAGTAAACGGAAACTGGTTTGAAAGGTCGCTTACATTCGTGTTTCGAAAAATCTTTCTGAAAATTTCAAGCGTTGATTACATATATGGAATTTGTAGTAACGCAATGCGGAATATTATATTAATTAAATTTAATCTCTTCCTGTTGCTTGACTACAAATTTGTGAATAGCAGACATTTTTTATCGCAATGCACGCACGCCCGCGTCGACAGTGTTTCATCGTGTAAAATTCGTTAAAGTAGTACGCTATTTGGCGTTCAGATATGGGTAGTAAATATCTGGTAGCGAAGGACTAAATTGCTGTTTGAACTGGAAACGTTATTACGACGGTTGTTAACTATTTTCAATAATGGTTTTTATGTGAATAAATATATTGCCGTTTATTTGCTGGCAAATAAATTTTCTAACTCTCACAAAATTTTTGCGAAAGTTTTTTTGTATTAGACAGTACATCAAAGGGAAAGAAATAATAAAATTAGTATATCAAGTTCAGTTACATATTGGCGCAATTATCACACTTTTGCGTGCCTATACTCTGGATGGAAAAAGTTTCATTAAAAAAACTGTAATGAGCGTTAAAGTTTGTAGTATTTCAAGAACATTGGAATATATGTACTAAATAAAAGTACAATTTGCAATATAAAAACAAAAGAATACATTATAAATTGAATCGTTTTATTGGCTCAGCTCTCAATCACTGCTTCTTTCAACTGTGGAGTTAAGATTAGAGAATTTTCAGAGCTATTACAGCTTTCACTATTTCATATTCGACAATGCATCCTTAATAAAAAAATACACAGGCACATTAGAAGCGCGTAACTGTTCCCGATTAACACGTCCCCAGTTCGAGAATCATTCCATATCGTTTACTCACTACCCTCCACCATTTACTGCGCTACCAAATATCATAAATCATCGCACATCCCCTCGCACGAATCGATCTCGCGAGGCAACAAACGTCTAAACGAGTACCACTTTTCTCGGGCAAACGCCCCGCGTACTTTCGAACGTTCGCACGCGAGAAAGCGCAAGGAAGGAACGCGAGAAAAAAACGGGCAGCGAAAGAAAGAAAAAAAAGAATCACCGTTTCAACGCGTTTCCTATTTACAGGTCTTCGATCCCGTTTGCCATCGACGGATCTGAAAACGCGTGTTCACGACGCGAAGAAACAGGGGCAAACCGGGCACCGAATTCGTCGCGGATCAGAATCGAATCTCGCGATTTCTTGCGCGGCTTAATGAAAAGGAACGAGGATCGCCCGTTCGCTTTCACCTCGAGCTCTTACGCGCCGCAGGAATCGTCTCAGCCTTGCTTCCTCGCGCCTAACGTTTTTCCGCTCGCGCCTCAAGTACGCGCATGCATGCATATCTCGTTCGGCGACAAGTTTCTAAAGCAAAGTTCGCGTAACAGGTGGTGCTGTACGCGTCGTTCGGCCCGAGTGACGCTGTGAACCAGGATGGCGCGGTCGGATATTTCTTGAGAAGAAAGGCTGCGACGAGTGTGCTCCCCTTGTCGGTGACGAATATCGCGACACCCGCGGGCCAAACGTAAAAGCAGAGCAAGTGCAGGCAAGCTTCGAATCAAAGGCGAACAGCCGAAACGCATCAGAGAGAAATAAGGGAAGAAACGATACCGTACGACGGCATTACGAATCAGAAAGGGGATAGAAGTGGCGGGAGACGTGCTTTTGTCGAACGCTGACGGGGAACGTCGGAGTGGCGGTGGAACGTGACACGAATGGGGGACGAGAAGCTTGGGGTGGACAAGAGCAGCTAGGAGCAAGAGGGCAGGACAGTTGTCTGCCGGGGAGAAATAAAGACAGCAGCAGGGACGAGTGAATTTCCATCCCTATCGTCGGGCAGAAGACGAGGGTTGGACCGAGTTGCCGGGGAAATTGGTGGATCGCGTTAAGGGACAGGGGTGTAGGAAGATTAATACGACGGAAAAATATGAAACGATAAAGGGGCGACAGGGAATCCGCAAATGAAACTGTAAATGGTGAAAGAGGAGCGCGCGGAATGAATGGAAGGAGAGGTGCAGGTCTGGTGCGCGTAGTAAAAGAGTACTCGAACGAAACAGAGGGAAGAGAAAGGTGTGCAGCGAAGAAGATAGCGGCGTAGTGACGTATTGTATAGGAGGCCGAGGAAACGGCGGAGGAAGTGAAACAGAAAGGAGGGGCAAAGAGGAGCGTGAACGGTGAAGTTTGGGATTAACCGCGATAGTAAGGGTGGTTGCGGGGAACGTGAAGAGAGATTAGGCGCAGTACGCACCCTGGAGCCCAATGGTCAGAGTCGTGCGATGGCCGGGGCCCTTTCAGAGAATGCCCCGAGGCCGGTCAGTGTCGTCGCGATAGGCGGTGCAACTGTTGACAATGCGAGGAACAACCCACTTAACAGGCCGCAGGTAACATTTTATATATCAGCTTGTTTAATAAGTTCGTTTTTATGCCAACAACCGATTGGTCCCAATGCTGGCCCGTCGGTTGCTTATTGTGTAGCAAGTTGGTGGTGGCCCATTTTTTGAAAAGACCAACAAGGGAACATGCCGAACTGTTCGGCTCGGATTTTGATGAAACTTGGTGGACATTTTAAGCAGCTGAAAATAGGGGCACGTATTTTTTTTGAAGCTGCCCAATCGCAAGTATAGGGGGTGAGATCATCACCCCTTGGAAAAAATTAAGAATGTTCTCCTTCGTGAAATATCTCGAGAACGCTGAGAGATATTAAAAAAAAGTATAAAAGAAACTTGCATCGCTTTATTGTGTTTACAATACTGCGTAAAAATTTTATTTGAAAGATCGATGGAAAAATAAATCCAACAAATCATGAGTTTTGCAACATATTTGTTTACGCAGTTTTGTAAACATAATAAAGCGATGCAAGTTTCTTTTATACTTTTTTTTAAATATCTCTCAGCGTTCTCGAGATATTTCACGAAAAAGAACATTCTTAATTTTTTTCGAGGGGTGATTTCACCCCCTAAACTTGCGATTGCGCAGCCATAAAAAAAACACGAGTCCCTTACTTTCACCTGCTTAATATATCCACCAAGTTTCATCAAAATCGGACACGGACAGTTCCGGGTGTTTCCTTGTATGTACATAGTACATCGTAAATTTAATAGATATTCAAAGCAGTAGAAATATATTTGAGTAAGTAAATACACGTTAAATTATAATGTCACGGTAAGATTAAAACGTAGATATTGAATCCGGTTGACCGGGTAAGGGGTGACCAGTGATTCAGATTACCTGGACATGTCCTGGCTCGGGTACAAAATACACGTCTCAAAGATAATCGCAGGGAAAATGATTTCCGTTGCTTGCATGAAACCTTTGTACTTCGTGGAACCATTCTAATTCGGCGTACAGCAAAAAAAGAATGGTTAATGAGGCTTTTAAACAATGTTCGTCATACCACTAAAGTAAAGGAAATCCTTAACATGTACATACATGTACATATAGCCTGCAATCTTATATTCTGAGGCCGAGTCATCTCACTCGCAGTGCCATCTCACCCAGAATTACCCTACACCATTTCATAACTTTCGTATTCCACTATCGAAACTGCTGCGAACTGTTTCGCGTTTCCCTAATAATTGAGAAAGTTCGATTTAAAAACTGTAGTACTATCGACGTATTTTACTTGACAAGTTTCATCGTGGTTCCAAAGCGGTCGAGGCTGATTGAAATATATGTTCCACCTATAGCAAAGGTCTTTCGGTCGAGAAAGACTGAACAATCTTTGCATAAACGATGCTCCGTGCTCTGGACTAGTCTTCTGTTTCGACCAGGATCGCTTGGAAGCTTGGCTAATTAATGTAACAAGAAATATTCTTCGAAACCTTCATTCAACTAATCGCGTGATCGAACAATGGAATCGATTAATTCGAAAGTTTCTTTTGAGTGTAATAATTGACGTGTGGCTATGGGATCTATTAATCGTGTTTCCCAAGAATGTTTTCCAGTCACACTCTTTCGCAATGAGTGGCACTTGAGACAACATGAGCCTTCGCGTATTTAGGACAGGGATGTAGAATTTATGAACCGCATTTCTCGAATTATTAGGACCATATTTGGAACCTGCACATGCTGTTCGGTGCGTAACAGTGCAAGCGTTCTGTATATCTAACGAGGGAACAGCCTAGAAATTCTACTGTTTCTTCTCGTTTTTTCTAGCGGCCCACCTTGGTCCAAGAAACCTTCTGGAAAACTTTGGAGAGTTAGGCTTGAAGGAAAGGGAAAGGCGGAAGAGTTTCTTCGATGAAAAATTGTAACGGCAGTTAAGCTCATGGTAAACATACAGAAAACATGTGCAATCCACATTATGTTAATCGGAGTCTAAATTAGATACCATATTTATTAAATAAAGGGCAAAACTTTAAGTAAAGAAGACACGAATCGATGTGTAGGACATATGTATATGTACAATCTATTGCTACACATATTTCGAAGTACACAACATTTGCTTATTATTAATTGTAACAAAGAAACGAGGAAGTTATATTAAAAAAAACAACAATATTTTGTTAATAGTTTCAACCCCAAGTTTTAGCACTTTCGTGTATTAATATTGATTAATTTATGGTTTTTCTAATATACACGTTAATTATATATTTTGGGAACGCAAAGTAATTTGAAATTGGCTTGATGATTAATTCTCAATTGGTATGGTTGAGTCACAGATGACCCGGGACCATTTCCATTTTTGATTTTCTGGTTGTTAGTCATCGTTGTTATCTGGAGTTCCCTTGCCTTTGCATTGCATCCCAGAAAATCGGTAATCACATTTATGACAAAACTATTAATCATTACAATCACAAAACATTAGTAGGTTATAATGATAACAGCACTATGATTAGCGTTAAATTATACTATTTGAATATTAAAAAGGAGTATCATAAACAACAGTAAACCTAATTTTTTTCTCTCGAGAACTTAGAAGACACTTAGAAGATACTTAGGGACAAATGTCTAACATAATACAGGGATTTTACATGTAACATTATCATATACTATACTTAGATCTTATATTCATGTGATGTTGTTAAGTGGGGTTGTGAGTGCCTGTGCATGATAAAGTAATTTTCTATCCGGTGTAATAAATAAAAATCGTCAGATCGGAACCTCCCATCTAAAGGATCATGCTAATTTACAGTAATTTTATTCAGCAGGGGTTTATACAGAGCGATAGAAAAGTGTATAAAATCTAAGCAGCTTACAGCTATTATCAAGGGGAGTGAAACTTGTTTATCATCGTTTTAAAACAGTCCTTTCGATGCCAAATTTATTTATGTGCTTAGAGTGCGAGTCAAAGTTCGTACAGTCTCAATATTTTTTAAACATCATATTAAATTGCGCTACACTTCATTATTAATTATTATCGTAGATGAACACTACAAATATAAATTTTTATATTTATATATTTTATATTTAAATCTTGCAATACAAATGTATATGTATGCAGCTAGATATAAATTGAGGGACAAAAGTATTCATACGTTGCAACGCAGAGAATATGAACATTGTGTGAACGTGTTATAAATATGAAATAACGCAATTGACTTCTGCGTTTAAATATTTGTTACTACTAACGTCTGTATACATATTGTATTACATGTATTACTGTATGTACATATTGTTACTTTACTAATACTTTTGTCTTCCACTGTACAACCGTACGATATTTTAAATCAATATGCACAGAAGAATCGATAGTGCAATTAACGTAAAAATTGTATGAAAATAAAAGATTATCGTTAAAGTATCACAAAGGAAATACTTAAAAATCTACGTAAATCTGTGACGCATGGGTTACAGTCTTGTATTGAACCAAAAGGAAGATGCATAATCGAAAATCTTTTGCAAATGTGCAAATCTGCAAACAAACTGTTTTGCTTCACGTCGATAGCATTCATCTGACAATCTACGTTGATTAAACGTTGCTTTGTTGCTTTCACAATCAGTGAAGTACTATAAGCCCCCAAAGTCTTAGACCCTTTTTTTATTACCCTGTATAAACTTCGTTAATTTCATTGTAAAATGGACTCCCTTTTTTAGCGATACGCCACGTGCACTTCAATCACGTCATTGTCCACCAGCAAGTCTACTCGTTATTGAATTACAGCTTAGGCCAGTAATAAAATATGCTTGCCAGCTAAATAAATTGTAGAGGGTGAGTCATATAAAGTGTTACAAGCTGTACTCTCTAGAGCTATTAAAGATAATGACTAAATTTTGTTTAGAATTTTACTGCTCGATGTTATCTTGTGCCCAGGTGGCAATGAGCCGGAATTGAACGCTCCAGGTGTAGAAATAGCGGTGACTACCCCTAGTTTTTCAAATAGAATGCCACATATATATTTATATTTTCGAGTACTCTCTCCGCTTCTAATTCTATTTGTAAAGTCTCTTTTTATTCTACATGACAATAATGGCATAGTAAAAAAATAAATTTCAATAGAATGGACAAGGACGATATCTACACTGTCTTGGATAATTTTGAAGACTGCAGCTTGTAACAATTTAAACGACTCACCCTGTACATATTAAATGCAGTTTTGAGTTTTGAGTATTCAATTTTCTTCATCCGGAACACGATAATAAAATATAAACAAAATTGCACGGTTGAACGGAATTTTTCTGTAAGAACTGAGGGCACGTAACACGTTCAGATATCCAAATATTATTATTAACAATGTTTCAATTCCGGAAACCGAAAGCAAAGAAACGATCGTAGTTACGAGTACGGTTATGCTTGTGGTTACGGTTACGGTTTTCGATACGATTCAAACACTTCTTTTTGCATGCCGTATCCTAATTAAAAAAGGCTGAAAGGCACGAATATCGATCTCGATTTGACGCTGAAATCGATTTCCAATGTACATACTTTGATATAGCCGCAGTATCTGCAAAGCGAAATAATGCACACAGAAATTTGATTCTTATGAAATACATTATTGAAACTATTACATGTTGACATATTTTGATATACGTTGAGATATTTACTATTTTATTCTATTTAATTCAAACGTACTTATTGCTACTATTAGGAAAATATTATTGCACGCTTTTTGAACCAAAGATTGATTGCTTGCATTTTCAGTTGGAAGTAAATTGAACACCAATTACTTTATTAATCGTTACGAAAGTTATTAAGTGTTACGAAATTGTGCATTCTACGTAACTAGTGACGCAATGAATGTTTCCTGTGGTGTATGCACGTATAGATAGACAAATAGATAACTAACACGTTTCCCAACGAAGAGGAAATTGAGCGTTTCGTTGAATTTTAGGTCTTAGAATTAGTGGAAAGATCCTTGCATTAAAGTATCGAACTGGAGAAGTATACATATTGTAAGAAATTTTTGGAATAACATTTTTATTATCCCTATAATATTTATAATATTTTTGTCGGGTCAGTACCTCCTTATAGGCCAGCAATAATCTCCGAATATTAAGTTTAAAGGTGTATACGATAATATTATATGTTTGGGGGAATTTTTTACGTAAGGAGTATAATAATTCTACTTAAATATTTTGTTATTTCTCACTTCGGTGGAACTATCCTCAAAATTTAAAGTAATGAATATGAAAAAACTAGTGCATATATAGAACATACACATTTAAAAAGGTAAATAAATTTACACGTCGACTTCCACGCCTTATCATTATTCCCAAAAATTCAGCGTGTCTTTCCAATTCTATTACTTTAATAAACGAATTTATACATTTTGCATAAATAAAATCTTTTACTTAGATTAAATTAGTATAATGTCGTCGATAGTGTTAAAAATAAAATTCACTTTCTGAATCAATTCGTAGTTGGCGCCTGTAAAAAAGTCATCTAGTATAGGGCTTGCAATGTTAATAGAATTAACATTAAGATACAATCGGACAGATAAGTGAATTTTTATATAATAGAATAGCTATTGTTGCTTGTGGTAAATAGCGGTGCCTACATATTTGTCTGTTTTCAGCTTCATTGCAATTTTTCTGCTCGAAATGTTGCTCAAACAATATACGCATGGCCTTTTTGCTGTTTTCTAGATTTCGACGCATCTTATATTTCATTTCCACGGTTAGGGTTACACATTCCTTCTACAATGCCGTTGCAGTAAATGAACAATATATTTGCACACTCAGTTCTTTTTAGATGACTTTATGGAAGGGAAAACATTTTTTTATTTTTTAGTGTGCAGAGAAATAATAGCATTGCTTGGAAGCCTTAACATTTTTACATTTAAAACTATAGAAGAATACTTTCCTTTCATCAAACTCAGCTCTGTATATGATTTTATTTAAGAAAAAAGTTTCAACGATTCTATTTTATCGTGCACTATAAACTTAAAATCGGTGTAGTATAATATTTGTCGCATCTGTTGCTATTTCAATGGAATTGAACAATGATCCTTCCGATTCAAATGATCAACGCGATCTAATAGTGATCTAATTTTTCTGGAGTATGATATGTTGCCAAATGGCGTCACTATACATTCAAGGGTTAAGCAATTTTCACCGGATATCTTTGCGTGCGATCCTATCAAGGCTAGTTAACGTTACATGAACTATTGCGGAAGCTCGCATTCCAGCATGAAATTACTTAGATTTAAATTACGCAGTAAGATCTTGTTATTAACACATACATTACTAACCGCATGTTCGAATAGTACAAAGAGGTATTTTACTATTTTACTTCGATTGTAAACACAGCGTAGGCACAATTCGTTTCGATAGTAATCTTGGGCAGTCAACAAGCAGTAATCAAATTTTGATAGAGGAAAGATTTATGGAATAATCGAAAAAGATAAATTGTTTGGCTATGAAACGTTGAATATAAAAGTTTGAAGAATGGGAAAGGTTTTAGAAATTCTGCAGCTGGATTTTCAAATGATAGGTGTTCTGATGAGGCAGATTCTCATCGCGAATGCATTTTAAACAGCGTCAAAATATGATCTATTCTAACCGTTATTAATCAACACAACTGAGATGAGATCAGAGGCGATACCACTCAATTTCAAGTAACTTTTCAAGATCAAGGGAAAATGATCTTTTAAAACATTAATATTACATAATAATATTTGTTCAAATTACGCCTATATCTGATTTGTACCATTTGTGCACTCATTTGATATAATATTAAAATGCGAACAACATTAGTGTATGCATAATTTAAATGAAAGAAATAGTTTACTCTTGTTATAGTCATTTATTGCAACGCTCAATCGTCTGATTTTACTACGATTGTGATCAATATTACTCTAAAGTTCAAATCCTGCTTTAGAAACGAGTCAAGGTTGTTATTCATTATCACTTCTAAATTTTGTCTCAATATCATAAAAAATAAATTTATATCTATTTTCTTCACATATTTCTTCCAAACGAGGATCGCAAAATAGAAATTACAAACTACTGATAATTGATTCATATAAAACCTAAGAACTGTAAATAATAATATTTGTATGTACGATACTTATTTATCCCACTTTATTCAAATTTCATAAAATTGCCATCGTAAATATTCAGGCTTTTTTTAAAAACAGATTATCTTCATTAAAAGATACTTCTTTCAAGAAACAAGTTAAATCTGAATAAAACTGAATTCTTATGGTTTAAACATTACAAATACAAATTCAATAATGTATTTTTATATCAAACGTAAAGGCGCGTTAGAAAAATAAAGGATTTCCGAAACAACGCAATTATTATGCAAAACGTATCAGCAAGTTGTATGTCGACTTAACTCGTCTTCCTCCGTTAACAAATTAAATATATCTGTATTTAGTACAAGCAGTATAAACAATATTTGGATAACACTCATTTTATTTTTTGAATTGTGCAAAAACAACCAATACTAGTGCATGTATACATTATGCGTTTTCGCTGATTCCTACACTTACAATAATACGCTCGAATCTGTCTAAAAAATTTGTTGATATATGGAATGCACGTGAGAAATTTATATTCGTACGCGGCGCATATATTTTGAAGCGAGTTTCCCATCGCTGCATCGCGAGGAGAAAACGACGATCTAGCCCGTGAGAGTTTCAAGACTATAGCCTCGAACGTGCCGTATTCGAAAGAGGATTTATGCAATATTTCAAACGCAGGCATACTATCGGCAATCGGTTTGGTATGCGATACATTAGGTCTAACGATCTATGAACGCGGTCTGAATTATTTCTTGCCATCAAATGTTGCAACGTGACTTCCAATAATAAATTGATGCAATAGTAACTGATATACTAATTTCTGAATAAGATAGCACATAAGTTCTAAATACAAGAGAAATGCTGACATAAGTAACAACATGAATACTATTAATTAGATAATTTGATAATACGATAATATTATTGATATCGACTATCCAACCTGTTCAGGGTGATCAGCAAGTCGATTATCAGAAATTACTCGTAAACGGTTCGTTACGTGCAAAATTGTTAGTAAGAAAAGTTATATGGCACCAGGAACGGCATAAGAGATAACAATTATTTTATTTTTATTTTTATTATTTATCAAGTCATGAAGATTACATTGAATTGTTACTTTTAGCCTCGCTGTTCGAAAGCGTAATGAACGCTGAATAAATAACTGTAAGGTATAATAAGGTATATGGGGTAAACAATTTATAATTATTAGTGCCTAATTTATTTAAATCGCCAAGATAGCAAGTTTTTACATTACTGTTTTTATTGCCTTCAAGTGTTTAAAGCTTTTTTAAAGCACATACACGTAACGAATTAATATCTGGTGATTATAAATATTCAATCATAGATACAGGTATCCCCCGTATAACACGGCACTCTAGAAGCACGGTTTCGCTCTAACACGGTTCGAAAATTGAGGACATCTCCCGTAAAACACGGCACACATATGAGATTTTTAAGGGACAGGTAATAATATTTCACCGAAAGGAAAGTGTCCGCGTTTAATGGTGCTTAGCAGTGGTGAAGAAGAAACCGTGTAATGCATTTGGTGTGAAAAGAAAATAATTATAATAATAATGATTGGTTATGTTTTACAATCTAACCATGTTCATGCACTAGTTCATAGTTTCGTCTAACACGAATTCGCGTAACTCTTTTTTTGGGACCTAACGACCGTGTTCTACGGCGGATACTTCAGATCACGTTAAAAGTATTATGGCAGACCACGTGGAGCACTGAATTAAAAATTAAAATGATGTACGTCTACACAACCCCTCGATAACTCGAACCTCGATAACTCGAACCTCGATAACTCGAACCTCGATAACTCGAATCTCGATAACTCGAATCTCGATAACTCGAATCTCGATAACTCGAACATCGATATCTAGATCCTCGATAACTCGAAAACCTCTGTAAGACGAAAATTTTCTTAGTTCCTCTCCGCTGCAAAAACCTCTATCAGTCGAAATAAAACTTACTTTAACTCGAATTATTTGCTACACGTCCAGATGCACTATTTCACCTCTGTAACTCGAATTTAGAATAGCCAAACCTCTACAACTCAAAATTCACCTCTATAAGTCGAATTCCTATCGTTGCTACCTCTGCAACTCGAAGTTTATAACTTTGTGTCAGAAATCATTCAATTGTTCCCTTCCTTTCAACCATTAGGATTGTCACAAGACATAAGACATAAGAAAACATAAAATGACCACGTGCATAGATATGCATAATTTTCATAGATATACAATGTGTTAATACATTAAGTCATAGCAAAATTACTGACTTTTTGAATAATAAGAAGTCGGTGGCCTAACTTTCGTCTTCTGATTACGTTTATATATGTGTACAATAAAAATGTAATTCGCGCGAAAAAATTTAATTTGCCTTCCTTTCCGTCCTCGCAAGTCGGAAAGTTAACCGTCATACAGAGCCTCTATAAGTCGAATTTCCGTCTGTTAAACCTCTCTTACTCGAACACTCGATAACACGAAACCCCTACAACTCGAAGTTTATTCTCTTCCCCTGAGATTCGAATTATCGAGGTTCGACTGTATATTGTTCATAAAATCATATCCAAGTGAAATTAATTAATTTTATTATGGTTTCTCTAGCAGAGATTGGCATATTTTAAGGAAGCAAAGCGACATTAACGTTGTTAATTGACGCGTAAAATTAATAAATTGCACACCCGTGTTCAGAGCATAAAGTTCACTGATCACACACAGTGTCCTTTTTGCTACGCTGTTACGTTCCGAAAGGGTTAATAAAAGCATTGCGAATAATACTAGGTACGCTTGAGTCCTTCTATCTTTGAGAACAGGTATTTACGAAGGCGTTTCAATACAATGAGGCTACTTTTAAAGGCAATGAGTAAATGAAACTTTGTTAACCCTTGGCCAGTCTTGGGGTCTTTTTCGACCCATTGCGTTTTTATTTCTCTGGAAACAAATACAATTGTGGACAAAACTGTGATGGAATTTATATCAATATGTTTGTTTTCCTTTATTCGATGACATGTCTAAAGCTTGTTTCACATCAAAAGGCAGAAGGGCTAAAATTCCGGAATTAAAAGTTGCAGCAATTTTACGAATTGATATAAACGAGGAAATAAGAATGGAAGAGTAAAAGTTAGCAATGAATTGTTTCAATAAAAGGGAATGCAATATCCCCGTTGATTAATGCGCTAGTCTAATAAAATATGTACAAAGATATTCTATGCTACAACCATTAAATAAGGTGACAAGGCTTCGTAGTAATAGGGTCAGAATGAGTGGTAATATTGTTTTATGCATTTTTACTGAATCTAATGTTCGAAATAATTTAAAACTGCTTTGTATTAATGGAGTGCAAAAGTTTTGATAAATCGACATTATTATTATTAATCGACAGTGGTACAATAAACGATTCAATATGCTCAGGGCAACAATTAGAAAAAAGTACACGAAAAATACACAATAATGCACAAAAATTGTTCCGCACAAGTCGCTTTATCTTCAAGACGTATTATTTCACCGATTTTCCATTTATCAGATTCCTTGGAATATCGCTTTATTTGCTTTCTATGTGGAGATACCAGGTCTCTTTTATGATAAGAGCGTTCGAATGCTACAAAAACGATGAACAAAAGTTATAAAAAACAGAAATAAAGTATGTACATGTAACTAATTGTAAATAACACAGTCCACATTTGAATTTATACATATATTCTTCCAATATATGTATACTAAAAATTAAGTTATTTGCTTTCGATAATATTTAATAACCGACATGCGAGTGTGTTCATAAGTACACGTACGCTCGCCACTGTGCATATCACATGCGTGTATGCACTTAGCTCAATTTGGAATTCTTCGTTAGGCAACCGAAATAAACGATCAATACGCTTTGGACTGCGTTCCTACACGTGCGATGTTTAGCATGGAATGTTTAATGAACACATGATGGACAGTATTGGCGAAAATCGCGGTTCCACGCGTGCAGCAACTATTGTGTCTTCTTTGCAATCATTTCTGCAATGCATGTGCAGATAAATCAGTTCAAGGGAACTTTCTAAATCTCATTTTTAAATGTTTCCACTTGGTCTCTGTTATTATAATGTAGTAACATGTGCTTGCAATATCTAGACAGACAGCAGATATTTATGCACATATTATTCTAGACAAGTTTTGCAGAAGGTAGATACAATAGGAGAAACTAGACTAAAGATTGTGGAAAAGCATTTTCTAACATGCCAGGTGCATGTAGGTATTTTATATTCTTCATATTTCGTGGATTAATTGTGCGCTCCATCATTTTCGATTAATTCAATCGAAATATTTCGATTCAGGCAGCATTGAATAGAACTATTGTGATATATTATTGTAATTCAAATTACGAGTGAAATAATCAATAACGCAAGCCAATAATATGAAAAGTAATAAATATAATGCAATATACAATAAAGAATAATAAAAAGGACGAGCCACCCCATAATTTCGTACTAGTGTGTTGGTATTAAAAGCATTTCCAGCGCAAGATTGAATTCTATGAAAAAACACAATTATCTTCGCGTTTCACAACTTCTTATTACTTTTCTGGGTAAACCAATTACATCGCGGCCGTAGAATTCTTTCAATATTTTCAAACAACCACACCCTACTGTGGTTACTATAATATAGCCTTGGAAGTGATTTTTCTCGTTCAACAGTTGCAGGCAACATTGTAAATAGATAAAAATCGTAACGGTATAAACATATGTATGTGGATTTTGTTAAATATAACATCCTGTTTTTCTTAAATAAATTTTTACCGTATTATTATTAAGTATCTATTGAATTGGTAATATAATTAAGCATCTATTTAATTTTTAGTACAAATAATATGTGAGCATTATAAATTTAACGTTCCGTTCTGTCGCGTGATAAAATTGACAAACTGATGGAGTATTAGAGCGAAATTTTCTAACAAGCTACCTTGTACATTATTTTTATTTATTTATTTCATGCCCCCAAATTCTTAATCGTGGTCCATTTACAAATTCTGTAAAGGGTTTATGTTTGAATCCTTGACAAATGAATCATTGCACCAGTAAACATCAATCTAAATTGTTAGAATAAATACATGGCAAACATTTTCAGAATTCCCAGCAGTGTGCAAAGCTTTAAAAGTACTTGGCGAATATCAGTCAGATGATATTTCACCTGAACTCTGTTCGCATCAGCTGATCGATTTAAAGCAAGTACCATCCGATGCTTTTATTTGTGTTTGCAAATTACCTTTGTTGCGTATAGCTAAATTTATGTTGGGAGGCTTGATAAACAAAGACAAATATCCAGAGTTAGTTAAACCTAGTAACGTTATTGGAATTTCCCTGCAATCGTCAGTGCAACAGAAATTTTTAAATATATCTTATTCTGCATACTGCAATTAATTTGAGGATTCCACTATCGGTTTGATATCACTGTTAAATCGGCATAGAAGGAAATTTGAGTTTTTAGTTTTTGAGTTTTATTCAATATTATTTTTAGGAATATTTCTATGGCGCATACACTGACAATTAAAAATCTCTGTCTACTATATTTTTATTGGAGAATAATGCAGAGGTATGCATGTATTTATTAAGTCTTTCGTTACAGAGGACGTATATAAATATTGTATATGTACTTACATATTCAGCAAATGTTCGCCCGAATTCAATATATGTAAATATTGCATACAACAACGTGTCATTATACTGCAATTATTTACATACAGTTGGTCACAAAAGTATCCAGCCACGTTACGTGTCCTGTCAGTTCTATATAAAATTATGTAGGCACTAGGAAAAGAAAAAAACTGATCATATATTGCAAATAAATAGATTAAAGTCCATTTTAATACAATTATAAAAATGATTATTCCTCAATCGTTTTAGGTATCCAGGTACTTTAATGAGCAGCCGTATATTTTATGCCTTCTGTAATGAAACAATCCATTATAAAATCTCTACTGTTTTGTGCATCGAGGTCTTTTCCACTTTTGATGATACCTGAGCGAAAGGGTTAACGTTTGAATAAATCCTATTAGTAATACATTGCAGACAATTATCATCTCAACCTCATATATAATGGCAGACATTTGCTACATTAAAAAACCTTGGCACTTCCAGTCACTTTAATATCCTTCTATTTGAACAAAAACTTTCTACCAAGAGTAGTATCCGGTGGTCCCACGTTTCACCACCTCGTGTACACGCCTCTGGAATTTTTCTTTCGCGAATCTCATTGTCAGTAGCCATTGAGATATCATAAAATTGCGCCGCATCGTTCGCGGTCGGTTTTATGCGATACACGGTATGTAGATTCAGGTCTTCGAGAACTGCAGCCACCCACAGGTTTCGTGAAAGGTGGGCGGGAATAGTAAATGCTGAAGACCTGCACGACGACAAATACTTCAGCTGTGTCGTCGCTTGTTTACCGAAGACCAGAGTTTCATAGTTTCTTCTTGTCGTTCAGGGGTATAAGTTTCTACACGGTGACAGCACAATTTAGGACTTCCGTTGACACAAATTTCAAGGAAATATACGTTGAGAGATGCAGCGGGGTTCACATTCCAAGAACATATGGTTCGCATAAAAACTTCTGGACACGATCCGGTGTGAAAGTAAAAAACATTCACGTGTCTCGCATTTGCTGTGCACTGAGAAATGTTTCCTACTCGATCATGGAAATGTTCTAACGCGCGTATAATGTTTTGCTTGCAGACGTTTCTTAGTCCTGTCTCTGTCTGAAATTTTGCATCACGTCTTTGGCAGTTATAGTCATTCTTTTTGATTAATAGAACGCAGAAGGTGAAATATTACACCTTTATAATGTATGTTTCTTTGTTAGCATTTTTCATTTTTAATCAGTACGCAAAATGCAACCCATTGAACACATGTTTTTTCTCAGATGAAAGAATGTTGTTTCATTGTTATTTAATTTCCTATTTTCCAACGTCATCCAAATTCTTGCAAGCTGGTCGTTAGTATGAACAATAGATGACAATTAGGCAAACTTTATTTATGAATAACTTTGAAAAATATGGAGCTGAAATCTTAGTGAATACAGTATGGTATAGGACGTCGATTATCTCGACAAGCCGAAGGACAACTCCATCCGATAAATCGTTAATAATACATCGGTTATCCATTATCCGGACAAGAGTTTCAGATAAAGAGAAACATAAATGTCACGGGGTGTGTATAGTATGTACATACGATACCTATAGAAGAGTTTGTTTCGACATTTCTGAACAATCTATCGTCCGGAAATGAATGTTCGAGCAATCGAAATTCTGAATACTCGTTGTCGTATTATATGTGTAGTTCTATTATATGAGTTTTAAAGTATGTATAATGTTATACTTTTTCAGTACAGAGACATAACTATAACAGCTGGATCGTAACAAGTCCGTGAAGATCAATTGCGTCAGCATTTTATTTCATGTATAAAATTACCAAGAATATGGATTTCATTCATCATTGTCAAAAATTTAAGTAAAACTATGCTTCGTGGATGTCAAAAACATAGTACGTTGACGCTTGTGAGTCTTGCAAGTTTTCAATTTTCTTCTTGTACATATATACATATCATAATAAGTTCCATGGAATGAAATAGATCGAACTTTCGGATGGTTTAATCTTTGTTGATATAACTTTCTTCTTTCTAATAGTTTTCGAATTGTTTTCATATAAAATAGTAAAGGAACAGATAACGTTTGTAGAAATTCATATGCATACTTCGCTAGTTAATGTAATAAAATGCTAAAAACAAATTGATCTTTATAAATTATTACGATCAAGTTAGGAAAATTTTTTTATTATTAAAATTTTTTTATTATTAAATATTATTAAACGTTTGCTTCCTTCAAGTCTCTCCCCCCCCCCCCCCAATGTTCTAATAGCTATTATAGAAGAGTAGATGTAAATTAATGCTACCTGTTAATTTATGTAATTACAAGCAGACACTTTAGCTGGAATATTAATCCATTAGTTATAATTGTTCTCATGGTATGTATTTATGAATATTCATTCGTATTCCTGCGAAATTAGTAGAATGTACTAAGAGTCTTAGCCTTACAATTAGTACATGCGATATCAGTACAGAAACGGACAGAAAAATGTAATATAATTGATAATTGCTCGTTTCATTCAATCGTTAGATTTTAAGTTAAGTGAACTGCAATCTTACACTACTACAATAACCATAACTCTGTTTTTTGTGGATAAACGTATAAAAATGGGATTCGTTTTATATGTAAATAATATTACATCATAATATATTGTAATGTTATAGTGTTTCAACATATTATTGACAGTCTTCTTTTCTTTTCTTTTTTTGTCAATGTATTTTTTTGTTTAATATGTATTGAACGGTGTCTTCAGTGAGTACAATGTGGTCAAGGCACGTTAAATTAATCGAAAATTATCAGCTTTCTCTAATAACTTCCTGAGTATTATTTTCGAGGATATGTCTATAGGATATGTTTAGCGTAGAATCATTTATCGTATTCAACAGTCAATTTTCGTCCATTCATGCGTATTAATACTGATGTTAGATTATTGTTTTGTTTTCATTGATCCATCTTGTTTGTCGTGTATTTATGCGCCTCATGTATGATTCGTGCCTTACACCTGAAAATGTGCCTTATTGTCAACCCTTTGTTGCGCAATTTTTGTTCAGTACGTGACTGTCGAAGACGGCAAAGAACGTTCGAATATGACAACTTTCGTTTCGCATCTCACGATTACACATTAAGATTAAAAATGGAATCAAAGTTGTAGCATGAAAGAAATTATTTCGAAATTTATTGTCACAGTTTCTACCGCGAGTGCACACTGCTTTCCTTTATGTAATTCTTTCTGCAAAATTCAGTTTACGGGCAGAACGATTCATAATTGAATCAGTTGTTTATAATTTTTCAGTGACCGGGAAATATATTTTCTGTCAGAACTGAATGGTAATAAGATTTGTTTCAAAATTGCTATTTGAGAATTGATATCTATCAATTCAATCAACGAAAATGTAAGTCTTCTTTTCAATGGTATGTAATAATATTTCTGTGATAACTTTCAAGATACACTTTTCATTTTATTTCATTTTAATGTGGTTTTGTTAATACCACTCATGAAGCTATGACATCGAATTGGAAATGGTCATAATATGTCAGGGGCTATAAATATTATACATACGTACATATTTCTGTTGTTTCTGCTTTCACTTCCTTATTTTACCACGCAGCTGCGACTTGCGCTCTTTTTGCACTCACTTGGCGCATTTAAATGTGTATAACATGATGCAGTGCATGATTCGATTTAGAACAAAAATTGTTTTGTGCTGTTTCTGATACCATCGATTTAATTAATGAATTAACATGCACCGAATCTCGGCTGGTACAATTATCAAATGGCTTTTCGTGGAAAACAAATTAAATGAAATATCATCATCTGCTTAATTGCATGCTTACCGTTTCTAAGGACGTTTTTCAAATACAATGGTCTTACACTTTAATTTCTTTATGTCTATATTTCAGTTCCCCAGAAGAATTCTACGTCTGTTCTTCTGGCAGAAAATATTTAACGGAATTTTCCCCGAAGCTATTGTGTCATTGTTGCACAGAACACTGGTTTATTCTTTTTGAACAACTACATTTTTCCACCTTTACGTTTCCTGACGCAATCTTCGTACCTTTCGAGCCTGTGCGCATTTTCTCTCTGTCGTTTCCATCTTCCATCGAATGTATCTGGGGAACGGTGTTACTTTAACACAATACAACCCTTTTGGGTAGAACTTTGCATTGTGTAGTTCTTTACAAATATCTTGTAACTTTCTTACAATATTATTGCTTGCTTGGGATACATATTATTTGTAATATTTATATTGGTAAGTTTCCTTACATAAAGTTGTTTGCAATTTCTCTTTAGGAATCTTACAAATATTTGTGCAAGCAAAGCTGTGACGTCCGAAAATGTGATAATAATTTATTTACTAGGTTTATATGCAAATTTATACAGTTGAATATTGAAACTTATTAATTACGTCGAAGTATGTTCTTAAAAGAAAAAACGTTTTAATTAGGAAGACACGCAATTGTAAGTGAGCACACTCGGCTTTGCATCAGTTGCGATGAAATTGCACGAATTTGAACCAGTATATCCGAAATAATCGTGATCGTGATAATAATAATTAACGAATAATTTCTTAATCAGCGTACTTAAACGCTTTTACAATATTTGATGTACTGTTACGTATTTCATTTGTGAGTAACGTTTAAAACATGACATTACATTAAACTCACAATTATATCATTATTTTATTGCGCGAAGTAGTTTTTAATAATAGATTGTCAATAATTAAATGAATAAATTACTGGCTATCCATTGATATTTGCTCAGATTAATATTCGATGCATATAAATTGTGCCTATAAAACATTGTCATTTATTCAAATAAATTACTTTTGAATTGGCAAATATCAGCTTAAATAACCGCAAGTAAGCTGGAAGAAAAATTTGCACAAAATAAACAACATTTATGATAACTATATGTCTACACAACGGTAACAAAGGTATCAACAATAATAACACCTTACAGATAGATGTGTCATACGCGACACCTATTAATTTGTTAATACATAACACCTGCATTCATAGATTTACCAAACAATCGTTAATGTTTTGCTGTTAATTTTATTCATAGCATTAAAATTTCTAGAAAACGTATGAACGTGACGGTTGACGTTCTTCCCTCGGAACGATGATCCTTTTAATTAAGGAAGTCAGAAATAGCCATTATTTGATTCTCATAAACGGCCTTAAGTTGCTCTCAGGGGTAGGTTTTATGACTATATTGTAGGATTATTTTCCAGGGGAAATTATGATTGCCTTTTACTTCTAATATAAAACTGCTTTATTGCTACATGTCTCTTAATTATTCTCTTTCTTTACTTTATCTCACACGACAACTCTCACTCGACTCTGTCTCAACTCTATCTCCACTCAACTCTGACTCCACTCTGTCTCAACTCCGTCTCAAATCTATCTCTACTCTGCCTCTTGCACGCACCATCCACTCCATATATTCTTTCATGCAGTTTCCCTCTCATTCTATTCATCATTCGTTCTCACTCGTTAGGACCCACACCTATACATACACTCTTACCACGTGTCACAGTTCGACCACGGGTCACCATGCACCCTAGGCTCCACGTGCATTTCCCGAAACCATCCACTCTATCCTCGAGATAAACATTCACTCGTTCCGCATTCGACGTTTCGACTAACACTCTTCATACACACTTCACCTGATTCATACGAAACCCTCGCATACCATTTCCACGAATTCTTGGATCCCACACTCGGCCATCCTACAAATACATTCGGCCTCGAATGTCGCAACTTAATCATAAAATACAGTCTTAAACTAATTACAATACTCAATTACATATAGACGCAATAGCACTAGTTAATAATGAATGCGGTGAGAAAAGTTACCCCTTTCCCACCTTCTCGTCGCTCGAAAGGTCACTAGGACCGTAAGTCCATGGTTTCATGCGATCCGCGACCGTTGACGTGTGCCACGGCCCATCATGCTTCCCCACCTTCCTTACAACATACCGATCATTGCGCCATACCCGAGACGCAACATAAGGTCCTGAATATTTCCCGGCAAACTTTAAACCCGAACCCAACTGAGTCCCTTGAATCGCCACCACATCATTGACAGCGTACTGTCTTGCCAATTTCCGTTTCTTATTGAAACTTCTCTTATTAAACCGCCTGTAACCAACACGCAATCTTTTGGAACCATCCCTCTTTTTAACTAAAACTACAGGACTGGCATACTCTGACAAGGAAGGCTGAACAATCCCCTCATTTATGCGTTCCTGGATCTGATTATTTACTTCCCTCTCTGGCGGAGACAAACGTTTTACTCTTCGATGCACGGGTTCATCGTCTCTCAGAATATTCATCTCTACGTTCATATCGGCTCTTCGCGCCTTCACAGGATTAGAATTAGGAATCAACTCCTCTACAACCCGACAATGACTCTCATTCCCGACGTAAACGACATTCACCTGATTCACTTCATAACAGTCAACATTATAAATCATCGGAATGCTGCCCCCATCGATCGGTTGCAGTTTCTCAATAGTAATCTTCCCTCCGTCAATTAATGTTTTTACCGAATTAAGAAAATCAGCTCCGACTATCAACTGATGCTGAATCGTAGAATCCGGAACGACGCGAATGACTATGGGAAACGTATCGTTATCCACAAACACGTTCGCCGAAAACTCCCCTAATGTACGAATCTCCTCTGAACCGATTCCTCGGAATTTCACCCCATTTTGCCGCAGTGGAGGCGCGCCCATCGCGACATACCTATCCGCACGCATTAAACTTAAATCGCTTCCCGTATCAACCAACGCCGAAACGGGATGACCATCGACCTCTAAACACTTAACGTACTTGCCAGACGCAGAAAATTGAGATACCGAATAGCTGTTCTTGGAGGGCGCTCGATTTTTCGGACATTCCGATGCCATGTGTCCGAAGTTGCCGCACGCAAAGCACTTCATGCCCCTGCTCTTTGTCGGGCAATTATACGTGAAGTGGTCTCGTGCCCCACAGCTGTGACACCTCCTTGCATAACCCAGGTCACGCCGCAAGCCCCCTGACTGACCTGCTCCTTCCGCCCGCGCGTCGTTGCTCCTCCAATTGTTCTCGTCCCGTCGCCCAGCTCCGAAACTGCCCTGCTGGGTATTCCCGTGCCACTCTGCACCACTCGTTCGCTGGAACCCCTGCCGTGCCCCCCTGTCTGCGCGCCATGACGGTCCTCCGTCGGCGGACGCAAACCGGCCGCTCCCATGTGCTGCTGGAGACAATCTGGCACCTCTCAACCCCTCAAACAGAGACTCCTTGGTACGAAACCTCTGTAATCTTGCGTTGTTCTGCAGGTTGTAATCAGGAATCCCCTCGATCAGGTACTCCACCATTTCCAAATCTCCCACCGAAATGCGATTTGCCAACACTACTTTACTGTGGTAATACGACGCAAACGTCTCGTCCTTGCGCCATACCCGTCTCTCGAATTCCCGTCGTGCAGCAACGATATTTGACTCGTCCTGGTACATACTTGACAGCCCGCTTAAAATCTCGCCAACGCTCATGGTAATACCATTGACCTGAGAGTGATACCACTCGAGGGCCTTCCCACGAAGTCGCGACACCAGCATCAACTTCGTCACCCTTTCGTCCAAACTGTACGCATCCTGAAGCTGTCGCACCTGCATCTCCCAATTACGGAATTCGTCTCCAGTTCCGTCGAAAAACGCCAACAGGACAAGAATAGCCGGATCCACCCTCGACACCGTACTCAGCTCCGACGACGCCGATACCGGAGAACGTCGCGCCGCTCGCTCTATTTCCAATTCTCGCTGCAGAATTCGAACTTCGCGTTCCCACAGCTCCTTTTCCTTCTCCCAAAGACTTTCGCGTACACTCAATTGCCCGTCGGCCCTAGGAGAAATGGGCCGCTGGACATTCATCGGCGATGGCTCCACTACACCTGACACACTCCCCGCAATCGCGGCGCTTTCGCTCGCCATCTCCTGCGTCCACGCACCTGCTGGATGAGCCATTAGCCTTGCTACAAGTTCAGCCTTCGAGCCGACTGTCTTCAACCCCAAGTCTCTCAACCTGTCTTTCAACACCGTCGCTTTGAAATTGTTCAAATCTGACGAACTCATCAGAACATCACTGCCAATCTCACGATCGCGACACAGCTTCACAGTCACCAGTTTCTCAACAGCCCTATGCTCACGACACTTTAAAATGCAATCCTCAAAACAGCTTTTCACTCAACTCAATTCACTGGCATATATTATTCGCGCAATCACAATCCCGAAAATCCTAACGAAACGAAATCACAATCCCGGACGAGCCCCCAAGTATGTAGGATTATTTTCCAGGGGAAATTATGATTGCCTTTTACTTCTAATATAAAACTGCTTTATTGCTACATGTCTCTTAATTATTCTCTTTCTTTACTTTATCTCACACGACAACTCTCACTCGACTCTGTCTCAACTCTATCTCCACTCAACTCTGACTCCACTCTGTCTCAACTCCGTCTCAAATCTATCTCTACTCTGCCTCTTGCACGCACCATCCACTCCATATATTCTTTCATGCAGTTTCCCTCTCATTCTATTCATCATTCGTTCTCACTCGTTAGGACCCACACCTATACATACACTCTTACCACGTGTCACAGTTCGACCACGGGTCACCATGCACCCTAGGCTCCACGTGCATTTCCCGAAACCATCCACTCTATCCTCGAGATAAACATTCACTCGTTCCGCATTCGACGTTTCGACTAACACTCTTCATACACACTTCACCTGATTCATACGAAACCCTCGCATACCATTTCCACGAATTCTTGGATCCCACAATATCGTTACACAAGAGGGTGGCCTCTAGTGGCACATCTAATTAACGTTCACACTGGCCTGGCTCATGTGGGACAACCAAAGGTTACTCTTGTGTCATATAATATATTTTTGTATTCCATTCTAATGCCTGCTGCAACGTGCCAAGGAGAAAGATATGCACTTATTTGCAAAATAATATTGGTAATCTTAAAAACCCCCCTCAAAAAGATCACCTTAGGACAAAAATATTTTTTGCAACGTACTCTTCCATTGATACCATATAAATCGCAAAATAGTTGTTCTATCCTCAGAACTGGAGGAGATATTTAAACCAGCCTATGGGCCGCGTTAAATTAACGGGTTCCGATTAATTAAAATAAACGAAAGCAAGAAAATTATCAAATATTATACTCTAGTATTCTGTTCATAATTTATATAAGAGGTTTGAATAAATATAAACAGTAAACAAAATAGCCTGTTTTATTCAAACCGGTTGGTCGTATTTATTTCTTCACAGCTAAATTCAAATAATAAACTATGAAATATTATAAGTCAGAACTCTTCACACGTACAAGTTATTCTGAAATATGCATAGCTTTATTCATTTTTCTAATGCACAGTGACCGAAGCCCACCAGACTTTTAAACTTTTGCATTATAAACATTTGGATCGCGGTACCATTGCAAGCAAATCCATTGTATTCGGCGGCAAAAAGGCCGATCGGAAATGCTGACCCAAACAACGATTTGAAACCATTATACCATCAGTGGTTCGAGGACTCGCCAACTTTCGTTTTGGTTGAAGTTGAATTTGATTGTCAGCGTCCTGAAACGTACTAAGAATTGATGGAGGCGGATGCCCGTTCTCCAGGACAGAGCGGATGGATTATAATTAACACAGATAGCGTTAACCGTTAATTTAACCGCGACGGAACTCAAGCGTGCCAGTTGAAGGGTGGAGGTTTATGACCACATTGTTCCAAAGTCGGTGGTGTTTACTCATGCATCTGATTACCTTTCGTGCCAGCCAAACTGACCAACGCGGAAGACCCCCCCTTAATTTTCAATAAAAAACCGATTAATTATTTCGTGGGTCGGAACACTTCCTCGTGTACAGGAGGGTGAGTCAAGTACCGGGCAGAGCGTATTTAGGAAATTTATTAGAGCATTTCTACCTGTATATTCTTTCTCAACATAATAATCCCCTTCACTTTCAACACGATTTGCTCATCGAGGGACAAGCTTCGTTATGCTGGACGAGCAAAATATTGTTGGTTGGGAGATAGAGCAAGTTCGAACCGTTTCCTTCGGGCGTCTCGATCGACGGGAAATCGCAGTTAGCTGGCCATTTTTGAACTTTTCTGTTTATTTATAGACGTGTATTTGTGGAAGTAGACTGGCGCCACGCGGTGCTGCCAGGTGTTTCATTGATCTCCACCTGGATATCAGACCGTTGAAATTGAATTGTATTGTTTCCTTTTTACGCAGATTGTTAATGTGATGGTCATTTTTGTGTTGCCGGCGGAAAGGATTGGAGTGAGTAATAAGTTGACACTTTTAATACAATATGGAAAGAGGGAGTGTATACACGATACACGGTGTAGTTATACTGAAGAATTGTAGGTCTATTTTGTATGATTATTCAATCACTCTTGTTTATTTAATACAAATTGCCACTGTTTAACAATGGGTATTTATGTATTTCTCTAGTTACTTTTTATATGCTGGCAGATAACTTGCCCACCAATTCATTAATTGAATTTATGTGTTAGAACCATACAGTTCCACTAAACAAATAGATTGTGGTCCTCAGATTTCTTCCACATCGTCGTGCGTCTGCAGGGATGCACATTAGACACAAAAATAGATTTTCGAAGGACAGCAACTGTGATTAACAATTTATTCCCTAATCTCTATGATAACATTTCTCGACTTTTTCACTTGTCACGCTTGTTGCGCTTCCGTTTGCACTTGTATTTCATTAAACGCGAAAGATTTTGCAAGATATGATATGAAACGAAAATCGTGAAATCGTGGCGAGAGTGAGAGAGAATGCCCGAAAGTGCAGCACAATAGAGAATGGTAGAAAGAAAAAGTTTCGAGTGTGCTTGGTACCATAAGTGCACGGAAGTCTACTATACAGGTACAAAATTTAGATTATTATCACGAGTTCGTGCAGTGGCACTTTCGTAAATGGAGATCGTCAAATTTCAACTTTAATTAGCTGCAACAGTTTTTATTCTAAATGAGTAAAAGGTCTGTAATACAATTGCAATGTTCTTCTTTTGAATGAAGAGGAACGGCGAAATGAAAATTGAGTTCGAATGGAATTATTACAATCTCGGAAAACATTATTTTGAAGTATTTTATTAATTTCTTGTTTCCTGCGATGTATCGTTTTATTGCCAATTGTTGTTACGTGCCGTGCAATGTTTTTAATTAAAGTGACTGATGTCAGTTTATGCAGCGTGTTCTGGATAATTAATTATCGATTAGATTTGTGACTGTGTACGATGCTTTCGACGAATATTCTCTTTCCAGTAAATCTAAAATCAATAATTAACGTGCACCTGTTATTATATGACTATGAATATTCGTTTCTACGCGTATACAATGTCATTTTATAACTAATAAATGTTCAATGACAGCTCGATTTATTGCTAGCTGTTTCCGCACTTCACTAAAACTGTAATATCGTACAACAAATTTCTATTTTACGTATCAGTATTGCAATAACGACAATATAAATCTACTCGTTTTAATAACAAGTTCGTCTATCAAATTAAGAAACTCGGAAACAATAATACTCGAGGGGCAAACTAGTTTTATACGAGCACAAACGGTATTATTCTGGTTTGGAACGACGGTTTCCTCTGAGCATTGTCAACAATAAACCGGTTTTTTCCTTTCGTAATTAATCGTTTCAAAAATGTATATCACAGGAGGAAGTTCTGCCTAACAAACTCAGCCTGATTAATTCACTCAAGAGCTGCATGTTGTATAACATGTTTTTCGTTTCCTCTCGTTCCTACTTCGTTTCAACCAAGAAAATTGGCATTTGTGAACTATTGTACTTAAGATTCTGGTAATATACCTTTTCGAAACGTGAATTAATTGTTAGCTGTGCAAACAAGATTATGGTAGTAGATTAGCGTGACGAACCTTGTATGACTTCACCTGATATTTCACGACAGTTATGAAACTAAAACGTAAAAATTTGTTACGGGTCAGAAGTTTGGGTTTACAGTATGGACACCTGTATTCGTTATAGTTTCTTAACCCCTGTAGAGAATTGCAAATATCCTTGGCACACAAAATAGTATACTTTTTTACTAACACGGAAGAGGTATATGTATACATATTTATTTAAAAACTTTATTGAATTAACGATGACATAATTTATACAAATAATAGCAATAATGATACATTTTAACTAAGTACATTTAGTAGTGATAGACAAAACGACACATAAAATAAGGCGAACTATATTCTGAATTATTAAATATATTCGATTATACAAATATACATATAACTGTGTATGTTACGCAGATATTAGTAATAACAAATATTGAGACACGAAAGTTAATTTCATTACTTGGCAATTTATAATAATACATGGTGTTTATGGTCTCCACGTTGCAACTGCACGAATACTATTGACTTCCACTGTATACACTATCGACCAAACATTTCGAATCTCTAGACATTTATAGTAGGATTCTAATCATTTTCGTAACAATTGACAATCTTACGTTAACAATTGATGTACCGCTTGAAGCCGAATAATATTGACCGAAACAAATCACTGTTAGTTCTAATAATATTAATTTCTTTTGCTTGATAATGTACACATATCGCGTCAGCCGCAAAAGGGTTAGAAATCATGCAGCTAATAATAATGCTAATTCAATCTAATTAACGCATTGTCCTATAAAGCTGTATTTAACCACGCGTCAAAGACCATCAAGTGGTACGTAGCTGCAGAAAATTTGAATTTCTGAATGGCAGGAACTGTTTGTGTCTTATCTCCGCGACATGAATATTCATAGACTTGTAAACCCACGTCTCGATGCACGTATGTATAATCAAGGAGGGACAGCGATTCTTACTGATTCAGACTGATTGCTAATGTTCGTGACACAAGCATCTTAACAATAAGACTATAAAGGTTGACGGGTTGTCTAAGGTCTCAAAAGAACAGTGAAAAAGTAAAGATACCACCGATGTCACGTCCTGTAAAACGTATATACAGGCAACAGACTCGCCTTTGTCTGGAGGACACCCACCAAATATTCAAGACTTCCAAGAACAAAACAAAGACAACCTGAACCCGAGACACTGCTCATGAATGTTACATATTCTATTCTGCGTTACAGTATTTGTAGTAGTGACTATATTGCATGTAGCTTTCGCGATCTAGGTACGTTACTAGTACACCTATTTAGGCCAGGGTCTTCCAGTGGACTACTTATTGCTACATTTTGTGGTTTTCATTGCTGCTGTGTAACATGTTCTGCAGTCTACTATTAGAATTGATCCCTCGAAGGACCACCTGAGTTTAGTCGAGGAAGAATTAATATTTTAATACGAAACTGATTTGTTATCACCTTGCTTGACGGTCTGGAACGATCGCACTTAACGCATTCAGCACTGACCGTTCCATAAGCGCTCAAGGCGGTCCACTTTTCCGTATTTATGATGATTCCAGACATCACAATTTCGTAACACCGCTCGAACATTTTCGGTTTTTCGTGCTGCGAGTAGAACTGTACGAAACGTTCCGTCCTGAACGTATTAATAAACTAATGAAGTGTCCAATTGCGCTCTGACGTTGCCCAACTTTAGCACGAAACATAATCTTCACTCTGCTCTAGTGACACCGACTAATTCGAAAGTCTTTTCGTATGTAAGAAAGTCCTGACTGCAAGAAACCTGACTCCAGCATGGAAAATGATTTTAACTGTTCTCTAGTGACGAAGCTCTATTGGCAATGTAGATCTGACTGAACGAGGAGTCCTTCCTATGCCCCAAATCTGCCTTTAAAAATGAGAACAGTCGAAGGACGTTCACAGATTGGGACAACAAATGAGACAATGAGAAAATTAAGGCGGTTTCATGAATGTGCAATGTCTTCAGTTTAGAGATTGTCCTCTTCCCAGGACGTTGCAATATTTTTCATTGTTCAAAGAGATCGTCTCGTAAATATCGCTTTGTTGGTGCCTGGTTTCCGTTTATGCTTTGAGTTCGCGATACGCCAATTTCCATGGAGAACTATGGCTAGAAAATTCTCGTGAGAAATTTAACTGATGAATTCCAGTCGCACGCTAATTCTTGAAAATAATAATATACGAAGCCTAAATGGGTGACTTTAAAAAGTAGCAATGCCTTGCTTTGTCTGTGGCACAACCCTTGGCTATACAGCTTGCCAATACTCTTTTTGTTTATTTAAATATTTGTGGGAGAATAGCATAAGGGAACTGTTTATTAAGAAAGTCAATGATTTAAGTCGTCCTTCATTTATCGTACTGCCCAGCTTGTTTTGTTACACATTATTATATCCCAACCACCTCATCAATTAGATATTGTCTCGCAGTTTGATAATTGAAATTAATGCTGGAAAAATATTTCTACATATTTCTATTTATAAATAATAGAAACACCAAATTTATATTTATCAAAATTCGATTATAGATATTATTCATAACTTACAGTATTTATAAAGAAGCACTTTCATATCGTACAATGAATACCCCGAACATTGCGGGATCCAACAATTATGTTTATACTCATTTCCATACTATTAACCCCTAGACACAGCCGCTAAAACAAATACGTACTCTCTATGGCAACAGACCAAAATGAGTTTCTTTTCTTGAACACCAGCAGTGTTCAAAGAGTTGAAGGCACGACGCATTTGATAAATATACATTTCTGTGAAACTCTAATTCGCTGGGGATGTTCCAGGTATCGCGAGACAATGCGCGGTCCTTCACATCGACGGAAGCGCAAACGGAGCTGCCATTGCAAAGTGGTCCAGAGGCGCTCGAGGAATTGGACGGTGTTCGAGGTGCACGTAGAAGGGAGAGGCGGTTACGAAGGCAACACCGTCGAGCTTTGAGATCGTGTTCGATGCCACCGTCTTATCCCGGACCATCGCCAGGATGCCAGGCTACCTCAACAGCACCAGGAGTACCACTAGTAGCACCCGCCAGAGGATTTCTACATCCTCCGCCGCCGCATTTGGGCCTCAGGGGCCTCAGTCTTGGCCTACCATTTCCGGTTCCAACCAGCGTCTCTGCTTTTGGGAGGTAAGCACACATACGCGTATACAGGATGCTCCGTTTAACTGGAAACGGCGGAATATCTCACGGGAGACTAAAGCTATCAAAAGAATGTTCTTGCAGTAGTTGCTCGACACGAAGGGGGACATTATAATTATGGTATCAATAATTTCTCGATAGGTGTGGTCAAAGTGAACTTAATTTTTTTATAGAGGACTCTGCATTTTCTTATTCGTGTTATGCTAGCGTATGCTGAGGTATAATATCGTCCCACGCAACAACACGTCAGGTATCGCTGGCTGAACCCACCGAACAGAGCTAATAAGAAGTCTCGCGGAAGGGACAATAGGAGTCGTTCACTGGTCGTCAACTGTCCCTAACTTTTATGCTCCTGCAACTTTCTTGGCCACTTATATGCGCTGCATAACATAACGGTCGGTATTTTTACGGGCGATCTTATGGGGCCTCGATACGTCGCTCTCTATGCTTGCGATTCGAGCGACGTACGAAACTGTTTTTGGCTGAAACTGGCTCCTTCAACTTTGACCAATTAGAAACGCAATCCTTCCGCGAGACTTCTTTCTAGCTCTGCTCGATGCTCTTCCTATCTTTTCGTCCATGAGTTTCTACCGTACATCATTATCCAATTATTCTCTTCATATTTCCTGCAACTTTTTCCCCCCCATTCGCAGTTTGCCCGAAGCGAAATGAGTATTGTATATCCGCTGATCGATAGGCAATACAGCCGCGTATGGTTCAACAGAACATAGAATCATGCAACGTATGTGTATAATTCTGATTTATTTTTTAACTGAATATGCTTATCGACTCGACGGAAACAAAAATGTTGGCTTATTTTCAACTACGTATCCGCCAGACGCGAATTCCTTTTGTTGTTACTCTTGACAGTATACAACGTAACCCTTTTGTATGATGTACACCTTTGTGGGCGCGGGTGTTCCATTAGAGGCGTCTGTTTCTGAAACGTTTCAACTGAGTCCTTCGTTGCCTGTTGTACGGTTGCGGTTCCGTTTTCAAGCTTCTCTCGGTTTCGCCACACATCTTTGTGTTTTGTGCACTCGTTCGAGCGGTGTATTAAGTCAAACGCATGACGTATACAGTACTGGAAGTATTTATCCCGTAATTATTAATATTAAACAAGTACAATGCATTCACCACGTAGTGCAAGACTGTTCTAAATATGAATTAATTGCACATTAAACATTACACTTTGCCATATTTTTTATGTAAAATACATAATTTAACATCTTTAATACCACAATATCTTTAACCATTATATCTTAGAATTAGAATCGTCAGTGATTTACTTTGGAAAATTATTAACGAAAATACAGTCAGACTGGTTCGTGAAAGCAAAGTGCATTATGCACGTATGACAGAAATTTCACTTACTTTTGAACATATAGCATTCTTCCAGCGTGGAATGTAATATACACGCATAGAGTGACCCAGTTGCCGCGATACAGCCAGGAACGGAATGAAAAATATGTCGAAAATGCAGAATAAACCTTTGGTACGCGCAGCTTCGTTTTCGGGAAAAACTACCCTGAACATACAATGTGTGCGCGTTTACTAGTTCACCGCAACGAAGAGAATTCTTTTACATTAATGTATATTACCACAGTGCCCCAAAACATTACTGTGCACTGAAATATATTAGAATATTAGAATATTAAACAGCCAGTGTTAGCAATTGTTTTTCAAATATTGATGATGGTGCGTGGTCCATTACCGTACTTTCGAGCCAACCTTATTTTTGTTCCTGCTTTTATTTGCAAATCTTATGGTTCGTTATAGTTCCTAGTACCTTGCGCACCTTTGGTATCCATTTCATTGGGCTGCTTTTGTAAATGAATGGTAGATAATTTTTTGCAAGACTTCTTACAAAAGATCGTTTTTCTTGGAAACTGACAAGGAAGGTTAGGCAACCCGACGATTCAGAAACGTATGAAACTTTGCGTACAAGTCAAGCCTGTCATCCGTTATACAACCCTATATTCTGTTCGTGCCATAATTCGGTTTTAAAGGGCGAAATCAGCGCTTGGACAAAATTCGGAATGCTCTTTTTCGTGAAATATTTCAAGAACGCTGGGAGATATTTTAAAACGGTATAAACAAAACTTGCATCGCTTTATTGCGTCCACAAAACTGCGAAAAATTTGCATACGTTTCCGAATCCTCGGGTTGCCTGGCCTTCCTTGTTCCACGCGCAAAAATTTTATTCTCCAATTTTTAATTACATTTCCATACGGAATTTTACTCCTCCAATAGCTTTGCCATCAATACTGGCACACTCTGTGCAATCTTTAACCATGAATACTCGGAGGAATCGATGTAGTGCAGTTATAATGTAATAAGGGCAGGTCTCCAAGGGTTATCTTCACTCAATCAAATGCAAGGTGCATATCGCATATGTGCTGTACAAAAATCTCTGATCACTTTGGATATTAAATTGCAGATTAAATTATCACCAAGCTAGAATAAAAACTGATTACTGAAATGAACGTTGGTACATTATATTTTAAAGATATAAAATGGCGCCTGTACTCGAATTTATCTTTGTTTTCGAATAAGGTGGATCTCAGTAAGAATTCCTGTTCCCTAACTTCGAAATTCATACGTACTGGAATTCTCAAATTCTATTGACCCAAGGCCCAAGATATATGTACCTTGTGATAATCGTTAATTATTTATTTTGTTTGGCTTGGTATATATGAATCGAAAATATATATTAATGCTGATCGATGAATGTTTATTTGTTTGCATTAAAACGTATAATATTATTATTAGTAAACGTTAGATATGAAATAGAATTATTGGTTCCAGTTAGTTTTGATTTAAATTCATCGTGCTTCAAATTTATTTAGAAAGGTAAAGTAAATTATTTTCCAAATTCAACGTTCAGTCCATTCTTACTGTTAAGGGGGAAAAAACTCGGCAGAATTATTTTAAATGTCTTTAATAAATATTATTCTAGCGATGGATCAATTCAAACATACTCTTCGCGCGTTTCTTTTATACTGACAAATGTTTTGTCTTTTTTATCAACAATAATTTGTATCAAACGCCCGGAATTGTCTTTGCAGTATTAACAATATGAACAGAGGGTGCAAAAAACGTATACATAGTTTCGAAAATAAAGGTTTCTTTTCCAAAACTATTTCTATTGTACTATTTTCATTTAATATGTCGCCCTATATGTTACTCGGTTATCTGCCAGACACGTTTAAAATGACCCGCAACTCCACCTGATCGACACACATGTATATCTATTTGACACAAGCAAAGTATGTGAGTATGTATTGTATCGAAAGGCTTTCAAACTCCGTTAACTAAAAGTTCAGGTGTGGAAATCGAATATTCCTGCCATTGAAAATGTTTGAAATGAATATATAACGAAAGAACACATTGAGCTTATCTTGTTATATAAGTTTAAGAAAGGCAATAATGTTACTAGTTTCCATTCATTCATAGATAAATCTGAATAATTCCCAGTCATCTCATAAGATATGTCGTTTCTCACTTCCGTTAATTAAATTTCAATATATGGAATTTTCTAGCAGTTCCAATCAAACATTTAAGGGTATAGCATGATATTGCATGTTTAAAGAAATAATTATAAAATGATGCTAAGTGATTTTAGGTTTCAGCTGTGTACACTGTACAATATATTTTTTATATTGTTTATTTATAAGTGAGTAAAACCAAACAAATTCCATACGCATAATCCAAAATGTACATAAAAAGTATAGTATAATTCTCTTTCAATTCAGCAACTTTGTGAAACTGCATTAGTAAAAATTTCAGAATAGTCCTTTATTGGTTTTCAGTTTACCGGCGTAACGTAGAACGACGAATCAAAGGTTCTAACGAAAGGAAAAAAGAATTGTATAAAATTATAATAATTATACTTGCTCATTATCATAAACAAATTATGTACGTCACATATTTTCAATGCCTGACCACCGAAAACTTTAGGCCCTACAGAAATGCCATCATTTATGGAATCACTTTATATTTCCGCTTTCTCTATTGAATTATGTACTCACTTCGTGCACACCGTTATTCGTATCTCAATAAATTTTACATCAACCAAAGCCCTACATCTAACGTGTTCTCCACCAAAATTAACCAATCTATGACCTACCCTACTGCCCCCACTCCTACTTTCAAAACGTCTAAGGTACCTGACACTCTTCCTCCAGAAATTCTATTTCCGTAAACGATTCCTTGTTGAACTCCATATCCGTGTCGTAATAAATAGAAGGTCTCCAAAACCAGCTTGTTCAGTTTGTAAATTTCGTGTATAATACAACCATTCAATACAAATGCAAAAATTGGGGTGTGAAGCATGGCTTGAGAATATGAGGGAATGGTTAGTATGAGTTATTGCTGAGGCTATTTTTCGAAATTTTAAATTGCATACTGTAATATAGACTCAAAGATGATTGTCGTTCTAGGAAGCTTGTCAAATTAATTGATGATTTAACTCTTTCACGTAGGAGGAGCAAGAAGCGTCTCAACAGTGTTGGCGCAGAAAAATAATTAAATCAGATTTCCTTCTTTATTCCTGGTATCTTATGTTTTTAATAATAGAAAAACATAATTTGCTACTTTCTTATGGGAAGATTTACGTCGACAATATTTAGACTGGCGATACAGTTTTTTTTAAGACGTTGTACAGACAATGTTGGAGACTTTGTAAACGTTGGAGAACTGGTAGCTTCTCAGTAATTATGATAATCAATGAAATGTTTAGTTGTCATATTAATGTCAGAATAAAAGCTCTTTAATCCTTCGCAGAGCAATTGAAATTTGTTACATAGTGCTGACAAGGGGGATGAATGTTAAATGTTTGAGTTTACATACAAACTCCTTAATAGGAGCTTAAAACTTACCTTTCTTTAAAAGTTCTCTATGCATTTGCGTAAAGAAAGGTGACTGAAATAGAAAATCGCATTTCTTGGTTCAAATAAAAAAAATAGCACGAAGCATATAAAATTAACGCGATACATTGTTATTAATATTATCGTCTGCCTTACACCAAAATCATGAATTTGTAAATTTTCACTTTTTAAATCAAAAAAGTAATAAAAAAAAAGGCTAAATGGCATTTTTCGATTAAAATTATTTGACAGCCCTTACGTTCTGAGTAACTCCAATCGATTATGTGTCTCTTAAGAAAATTTCGAAAATTTGAATTCCTTATTTCAATTTCAAACGTCTTCATGCTCCATTCTGAATTTCTAGAATTTATCGAACGACACGTTCGTAGCATAACATAAAGAGGATAGTGTGTATAACTACTTATTGTTAGACTTATAGTGTGTATGTGCTTACAGCAGAAAAAAAAACTAATTATACTTTTTTTGAATTATGCTATTTTTTCGTGTAGCTTACGTTTTAAACTTTCTTTTGTCTGTCACTAGAATTCGTTTCCTCTTGACATCACATATGTTTTATGCCACGGTCATTGTATAATTACTGCTTCGGAGCTCTCGAGGAATCACACGATAAATATGTCGTGTCGACTTTCATACTTAAAAAAAAAAACTACTTTACAAAAAATATTACACATCACCGATCTATTCTTGCTAGTAACACTTTCTGGACTGCCAGAGTGTTAGTCGTTAACTGAACATAAAAGTCGCAAGGACTTGCGGGCTATTTGAATTTTCCAGGAAAATTGGTGACCGACTACCTGTGCTGCCAATTAGTTACGACTAGACACTGAATATTTATGCAAATATTACCGCAGACTATTTTCGCGGAAAGTAGGTAAAGAAGAGGAATTTCCAATTCGCGAGAAGTTTATTTCGCCTTTAAACTGTTGTGAAAGTATACTTTGTGTAGCATATGCGTTTGCATAAATAACTGTAAATTAATTCAAGCAATAAATTATGACAACTTGCCGGCAGTATTAAGAAAAGAAACTATCTTGATATACTGTGGTACAAAAGTATTGTAAGAAAAATGTTTGTTAAAAAGATTACGGATTTAATAGAATAGAATATTCGTTAAGTTTTAATGCAAAATAATATGTATCTTCTAATGCCACGTTCACACTACTGTTCGCGTGCAATGTAGACACTCTTGCGAAGGGCCAGCAGCGTTCAGCGAACTGGTCAGTGGACAGCCAACACTGTTCCCTCGGCAGGCAGTACATCAAAGAACTTGTTGGCAAACTTGAAGCATGTCCGTGCGCTTTGTAACGCGCTCTTGATGAATTTGTATCATCAACGTCGCTTGAAAGCTTCTGTCAGTACGAGAAAAAAAGGGTTGATACGAGCAAGATCAACAGCGAACTGGCCGCAAACGCAGAGCCAACAAGCCTGTAACTGTTTGCGATCTGTCGGCGACTTGCTCGCCTATTCTAGGTTCGGCGCGACACTACTTCCGTTTACGAACAGTTTTGGCCAGTGTAGACCCAGCATAAGAGCATACTTTATATTACACTAGACCGTTACCTTTTCACGCCAATCGAAGTACAATAAAACACTGCCCCAACTGCTACGTCAATACAAATCGACACGCTCACTTCAGTATGAACACTCCCATCTAATTGCCTGCGAGAAAGTTTGTCTGAACGCAGTTGGTCCGTGTCTGAACGCATAGCACGGGTCGACCTTTAAGCAGCGTATCGCGCGAAACGTTCCTGCCTGAAACGTTCAAGTGTCTGAACGGATACGCTACTCTAATTGTAAAGGCCCGGCCAGGTAACAGACAATTATCCACAGACACGTCTCTCCAATAAGTGTACACGCAGTGTGCGCGGTTGAAACGCGTGTGTGCCGACACTCCACGGGCAAGGATTGGACTGTACCTCGTTTTTCATTGAAATGGAAAGCAAGAGGCGGTGTCTACGAATTTTTTCCAGCCTTCAGGGGGCACGTGTCCTACAGACAATGTCTTTCGAGCTTCGTCTACACTAACAGGCCATTGTTCGCAGACACCTATCCCGGGAGATCGAGAAAAGTCTATAAACACTGTCTCTCTTGTTCCATTTCAATGGAGAACGAAATACAGATCAGTGGCCTGTCTGCGGACCGCGTAGGACTCTCCGCAGACACGTTTCTGCGGACAATTGTCTGCCAGTCTGGACGTTCCTTTGGCGCAGCCGATAATGCTCACGTATGAATAGTCCGATGTAGTTGCCGACAAGTGTCCTGCGCGGAGCTGGCCCGTGTCTGAACGGACGGTATGAATCGGGCTTAACTCGTGCGTAGTACGAGACAAGCGTGTTCGAGCAACTCGCCAGCTTCTACCAAGAGTACGTGTCAGTGGGTCATTCCAACGGTTGGTTCTTGTCTTGCAGAGACGCAGTACCGAAGCAATGTTGCGGCCTCGGTTCCCCTCCCGTCCGCTGGTCCATACTGGGTGTCGGCGTAGTGGGTCTCGTCTGTGCGGGTGCTGGTGCCCTGCTGGGGGCCCTCAGGGCTTCAGGCCGTGATCACATTGCCGTGGCACTTCTTATGATCGGTAAGAACCACCTTTCTTTTTGTATCGTTCCGCTACAGTGCTACATCGATCGAACGCGGTTTGGATTGCACGCGGATTTCTTTCCGAGACATTTTTTTTTTCCAGAGATTTATTTCGAGCTGATTTATTGAGCATATCTTTACAATTTTCCTAATTACGACGAATAGGAGAGATAAGGACGGAAGAAATGCGAGTTTGTTCGCGTAAACTAATTTATTCGCAAATTGCCCGTGCACACAAAAAGTAGTGGCGCTTGGAAGAAATGCGTATATCCATTGTGTGCACAATGCGCATACGCAGATGCGCTGGGAAAATATAAATGTGTGCATGTACTTTTCAGCTTTTGTTAAGGGTTGGGGGGTGGTCTCCAGAACCCCCGCGTTGCAGGAGGGAGGACTGTACTTTAGGTTTTATGTTAGACGCAGTGCGTCTTGTTTTTGCTCGTGGCATTTCAGAGTACACTGCGGTTTGTCATATCGACTGACTTTAACTTCGAGTGATTTGTCTAAAATTGCATTTCCTTTCCTGAATCTAACGTAAGCCAACAGTGGTTGAAGTGTTTAAGCGCATGGATAATTGTAATAATTTGAATTCTGCGGTCCGATAGAAAGTAAATTTTCAATTACGATCGATATCATGGGCGTTATGTTACAATGGCAATTAAGGTGTCAAAGGTGTTCGTTATCCTGTGGAAATAAATGATTTGGTACAGTAATGGGAAAATACATGTGCATACTGCTTTATTAAGAATCAAGATCGTCTTTTTTTTTTTAATATAAATCATAAATCATGTCGTTTGTTACAATAGTGTTTAAGATGGCTTTGCTAATATTATCATAGTGCCACTTTTATTGATATAACACAGTTACAATTCACGTTAAAATTACAATATTGCAATTTGATTATGTGCAAAAGTGATCAGAGTGTCAAACGGTCGCTAGTCATCTGTCCACAACAGTGCGTTCAGCGAACAACTATCCAATTGAGCTACAATAATTAACATTCAAGGAGATAACAAACGAAAGATTCGTCTCGACCACTTCTACAATAGTGATTCTTTGTCGTCCAGTCACACAATAACGAGTGACACTCGTGTTACTGATTACGTGTGAAAACTGAAGAACACGGGTGCGACTCATGACATAGGATAACGTCCAAACATAATATTCAGTTGGTCAATAATTGAAGATGAATTTCCGCGCCACTTGCAGTTTGATGATACTTTTGGGTTTTGTTCTTTAATACATTTCTACGGAGATGGAATTATGCGGCGTTGCCTACCTAACTTCTGTATTGGACAGTCGCACATTTTTGACATTTCGTTTACAGTTTAACAGTTGAATGCAGAGCCAAAAATTACCACAACTTACAATCGTGTTCATTATACATATTTTGATCTTCTCCTGTGTTATAAGTTGTACTAACAACAAATTTCCTTAATTTTTACATGCAATCTGTAAGCCGAGTATCATTCATTATCGTAAGGCAAGGGGTCAATAATACTTCCCGTATTTAAAAGACCGGTTGTTGTTTTTTACTGAGAATTCGAACATGATTTTTTGACAGACCAAATAAATACAGGTGCGCATCGTGATAATTGTCGATCTTATAAAACATTGCAGGAGAAGGGGTAAAAAAAAGTATCAGGATCCCATTTGAAAAATTCACGTTGCTCTTGTCCTTTTAATAGAAAAAGAAAATATCTCAATGATTAATTGTTGTAATTTATTAATGGCCAACAATCAGTTAGTTCTATCTAAATACAATATTTTTCTGGTGCATTACCATAGGCAATCGAAAATACTTAAGGTAAGGTATTAAGGTAACATACAGTAAATATATTTTCTACTTGAAACTGTGAACCGCCGTTTTCTGAATATTTCTAGATGTACAATTCGAAATCAACTAATAGAATTCTTTCCAAATTGTTTATATACCTCGGGTACCCTATTATTCGTTTCTTCAGAACTGTTATAAAATTTGAATGACATTCCGTTTTACATTACAAAGATTATCCTTGACCTATGTTTAGGTGCATAGAAAAATTTCCATCGCTTATCCGATGGGTTTGCAGAGCAGCATAGGTCTTTTTTCATAAGCTGTGTTCCCATTTGAAGTATAGCAATTGATATTTATAAGAATCCTACAGACTAGATACTCTGTCGCGTATACGTAATGAATGAACTCCAAAAAATATACCAAAGTACGGTTCACGTTAGTTCTCCTGATACAGCATGAAACAAGCTGGCTCGGTAGCAGTGATAAAAATTCTAATACGCAATCATGATGGGCCACGAAGAAGGGGCGTATCGTGGAAGCGTTCACGGCACTCTGTTCAAAAGAAAATGAATGGAAAGAAGGAAAAACTTCTGAATTCTGTGCCCCAAAAACCACCGTGCTCTCGTATTCGAGCACATTATCGCGTGCGTCGCGATCTTACTTAACCGACCGTTCTATGCACACTTTTACCGAGTATATTGCGTATCAGTATTTCGGGTCTGTCATTGTACAAAATTGTACTAAAAAATCAGCGTCCCACCGGGTATGTTTCCTTGTACGTAAGTGCAAAAAGTCTTGGCTGAATTGTGAGAGAACAACAACGACACCGCTGCGCAGGAGAATGTACGGGACCAGAAAGTCTTTCTGTGCATCTAGAGGAACTAGAAACCAGGCCAGACGGCAACTGCGAAATGCTGCAATCATGAAATTCTAACCTTTCAGTGATAAACTGTTAAAAGTGTTATTAAAGATCGAAAAGATATCTTGCTCAACGCTTCTTGTGACGCTGTGTTTTACGTTGAAACGGCGTTTCAAACATTTAAGGTCTTCTGGCAAGGAATTCGGTCGCTATTATATTTTATCCGAATACCTTTATTCTGCACACTTGAGTGTATACATGCGAAGGTGATCGGATACATATTGTACACGTATTGTTCTGCGATTCTAGAAACAAAAATTGAAAGTGCTAGTTTATTCTTTATTTCCTTGCTATTATTTTAGCAATTAGTCTTTGGCCGATTCAAAAAATTCAATAAGTTAGTAATTAGAGAATGTATGCCCTGCAATTTATTTTTCGCAGCTAGTGCACCATCTGAAGCATGCTGTTGCGCCGTCTATTCATTTTGTCAATGCTCATTATTGTAATGAAAACACTCGTTATAAATTTAATTCGCTTTCTGAATAGTCAGTCATCGAAATTGAAAGGACAGTTTTACGTCGAGATAAATTATAATGCATTTGAACCGCGTGCAACGATATCTCGTGTAATTTATAAAATATCGAAGCATCCTACAGAGTATTACAGTTATAATCGATATTATTATAAATATATTTTAAATTTCTACTTCATACTGCAGTATCTGAACTCTGATACTCTATCAGAGTATCTGTATCTACTCTGCTTCGTATCTGAAATATTGTTCGACTTTCCTCGCCCTCCTAAAAATTAATGCTAAATGCTTCGGAAAACCAACCGCATTATTTCTGTATAAATTCGACGCAACGATTTCTATTACAGAATGTCGTGAACTTGTTACGAAATAGTGTTTTCTTTATCAGGCTGCAGTAGAACGAAAATCCCGCCTTTGTCCTATAGCGAAGCCCGTTGTAATCACGCTCAAACAAATGGCATACAAACTTACATAATACAAATTTATGGTGTAACTGCTTTCTTATAACGGGAAATCCAATTCAGACATACATCCGTCACCTTGTCGTGAGAAAAGCGTTGATTAAATATTAATGTCCGATCGCATGTATACATACGCACGCACACAAAGATGCGCAACATTGTTCTACTGTCATTATACAATTGTCACTTTATAACTGTCGCATCATTAAGTTCAGAATTGATGTACAATAATTTTCTGAAGACTTAAAAGTGCAGTAATCTCTGCACTAACAATAAGTTGAATAACTTCTGGTTCAAAGTTAAGACACAATAATGTGGCATGGGAACACTGAGCGCCCATTAAATTCTTTAAATTATGTTATAAATTAAAATTAGAGAGACATTATAAACATTCTGCTATGAATGGATTGGAAAATTACGATAATTGTACTTCCAAGGACATGGAAAAGGGAAGCTTTAGTTTCGACTGTCCCGGTGACTGATTTCAATATCTCCAACTGCCCTAATTTAAGCTGGCATGAAGTTATTTATCCTTGAACTACGTTGAATCAAGGAACATTGAACTTGGCATGAATGGGCATATAAACGTGGACCCGTAGAAAAAACTGGTTCCGTTAAAAAAATAAGAATGGCCTTAATACTATTTCGACACCGTATTAAAAAGCAATTTGGTTGATGAAGTCATTTACATGTTGTTGTTCCCATATATATATGCGCCATAGATTCTTCCTGTTTATACAAGTCAGAATATTAAGAGTTACGTTTTCATTTACGACCGAATCAAGTATACCTACTTTTAAATGGAAATAATAATATTGCTCGAAATAATAAAATACCCGAGCTAGTGTTAAAATTAAAGCAAATTGTAATGTTGATTATGATATATTTTTTGTCTTTAACTATTCAGTCATTTAACGATTACTTAATATTTAAATCTCCACATAAAGTGCTAGAGTAAAAATAAATCGAGGATCTGTAAAATAATAATTACTAAAATTATAGTAAGATTTAAGATTAATATATCGAAATAAATATTTTTTTACAATTTTGTACACAAGGATAATACAGTCGAACCTCGATAACTCGAATCTCAAGGGGGAAGAAAATAACTTCGAGCTAGAGAGGTTTCGTATTATCGAGTGTTCGAGTAACAGAGTTTTAACACACGAAAATTCGACTTATAGAGGTTTTGTAGGACGGTAAACTTTCCGACTTGCCAGGACGGATAGGAAGGCAAATTCAATTTTTTGGCGTGAATTATATTTTTATTGTACACATATATAAATGTAATAGAAGACGAAAGTTAGGTCACTATACATACATACATATATGTACCGACTTCTTATTATTCAAAAAGTTAGTAATTTTGCTATGAGTTAATGTATTAGCACATTGTTTATCTATGAAAATTGAGGAAAAACGATTAGCTTCCATGGATATGCACGTGGTCACTTTATGTTTTCTTATGTCTTATGATTTGAGACAATCCTAAGGGTTGAAAGCAAGGAAACGATTGAATGATTTCTGACACAAAGTTATAAACTTCGAGTTGCAGAGGCAGCAGCGATAGGAGTTCGACTTATAGAGGTGAACTTCGAGTAGTAGAGGTTTGGCTATTCTAAATTCGAGTTACAGAGGGTAAAATGATGCATCTGGACATGTGGCAAATAATTCGAGTTAAAGTAAGTTTTATTTCGACTTATAGAGGTTTTTTCAGCGGAGCGGAAGGGAATTAAGAACATTTTCGTCGTACAGAGGTTTTCGAGTTATCGAGGTGCTACTGTATGTACTTCTAACTTTAAGTATTTCGACTGCTGGGGTCGACAAAGCCATTCCTTAGGAGTTCCAAAGTTATATTGTTTTCTAAACATGTTACCTACAGAGTTCTTTTAAAGCATAAACATAAGAATATTTATATATCCACGTTTAAAAATAAATCGACTTATTCTACGTAGGCAGTCTGAAAAGTTTTCGGTCTGACACAGAAGTGGTGTTATAAACTGTGAAACCATAATTGTATTGGTAAGTTCCATCCTTTATATAAACACATGTAAAATTTTATTTCGATCTGTCAATTCACTCGAGTAGTAGCAGCTGTTGAATATTAACGTGTCATTGATTTTTTTTAAATGGAAAAAATTGAATATTAAAAGTGCATAAGGGTGCATCACCTTCACTTTCCACTGTGAAAAAATGAGCTGCTCTTTTTAAATCTTGTCGTACAAGCCTCGAAGATGATGAAACGATGAAAGCGTTTTACATCAAACGACGAAGCTATTGCAACCGTGGATGGATATTTTGCAGACCTTCCGAAATCGCACTTTAATGATGGCATTGAATTGTTGGAAAATCGTTGGAACAAATGTATTGAAGTTCCAGGAGATCATATTGAAAAATAGGACATATTTCACGTCAAACAAAGTTTTCTTTCATCGTTAAGCCGAGAACTTGTCGGACTGCTCTCGTACATCAGAGTCAACTGTTTCCAAAAACATTGCGCCTATAGAATTGCCAAGGTATAGAGAACATGAAAACGACCTATCCCCGATTGTCCTTCCCATTTGTATTAATATTTTTGCCATTCATTTTTGGCGAAATCCTTAAACTTTGCATTCGAGGCGTTGCGTCTTTTGGGTGTCAGTCAATGGTTTCTACTGGTTTTAATGGTCGCGCGTTTTGGTACAAAGAAATCCTTCACTCTTTGTCTGTCCCAGCTCATCTCTTCACAGAGCAGGTACGTGCATTCTGTTTCGGTAAAGAACGGGATAATGCTCAAAGGGAGCATACATGCATTATTGTTCAGAAGTTTCGCGCCTCCTAACTCCATTGCACCCTCACGTTCTGTACATTAAATACAGGGTATTAAAGAAAATATGTGTACATAGTCTGAAACTTTGTGGGTTCATGGCACTTACCAAGGAAAGTTCAAACATATGTCGAATCAACGTTAAGTCCTAAAATCAATTAGTTCAGTTTAGTTTATCATTTGTTCTGGTGCTTGTGGAAGTGGTCTGAGCCATGTATATTTTTCGTTTCGAGATAATATCTACATCATCTAGAGTTTAGTAATACAAATATTTAGGGTTCAATGATATAAATATTATTTAGAGTTTGAGAAATAAACATGGAGTCTGTTTAACAAAGCAAGTACCAACTTAGTTTAATGATTCAGTTTCTGATTATTTGGTGAAAATTATGGATGTTTTTTTCATTCTTGACTTATTGTTAGACCAGTTTCACAAATTCAAGCCGATTTATGAATGTATTACGTTTTGTATACCTAAATGTGAAGGGCAAAAAATGCAATTTCTAAAATACGAAACTAGAGACTAGATATTACTTCTTTTTTTACCTCAGATTATCTCTTATTGTTATCACTTATTTGGAACACTTCTCGAACTGGTCGGGGATACTATGTGGGAAACTGATTTAAGACGTTCAATTGAAACTTGAACAGCGTATGACATGAATGGAACCTGAAATAACCCTCATGCTTTGAAATGTGGGTAAATCTGAGCCGAAACCGAGACAAATGTAATCTTTCCTCGTGTTCAATGCACCATTCAAACTATTGTATGCGAAGGAAACATAAACTATTTTCGACCTGTTGTATGGGAAATTGAACAAAATACTGAAATATTAAACGAAAAGTTTCAAATGAATTATATTTTGTATTTAATATCGTTTTCCGTGAATACGTGAGATTGTGTTGCATTTTATTTGTAGTACATTTACAATTCTGTACATGAACTAACTGAAAATATGTACGAAACACTTATTTGTCTAATCAATATAAAAGCACTACTTATTTCTAGTTTTATCTTTTAGTGACTGGTATTTTTACAATTTTCAATTTACATCATTCATTCCAGTTGCAGGCCATTCCTTTGAAAATGTTAGTTTAGATAAAGTAGGGTTTCTCTTTTACACTTATTATTTTTATATGTTCAACATTAAAAAGATACGAAATTTTAGTAAATATATCGTATAGTCTTATGCTAATAATATCGCAATTTTTGTCACCGTTATGCTTTCTACACAAAATATTTCAGAGGGAACCGTGTGTTTCGATTTTGTAACTGAAAGATTTATTTGTTTATGCATACATGCATACGTATTTGGTGTCAAATTTACCTGCATCTAGCGTACAATTGCCGAAATAAATATCCTTCGTCGAGAACATATCATTAAATAAGACTTGGAAAATCTTCGCCAATTTTCCCAACTCTCACAATTACCCTAATCTAATCTTTAAATCTCTTTTTGAACAACAAGCCCAGGTAGACTGAGAATAATACGCCAGCACAAGAATTGTGTACAATGGAGAAAAGTTCCAGGGAAACAGCCGCGTGAAAAGAATTGAATATGTACTTGTTTCACTAGCAAATAATCTTGACTTTTGCGTAAGACGCTTCCGAAGGAACGTATGTACTTCATAGTAGAAGTTTGATTAGAAGCCTGATTAGTTGCAAATATATGCATTAATTCAGTGGTGGAAGGAGGCAAGTTAACAGATAGCTTTGTTTGGATCTTCGTTATATTTTTCTTCCTCTGCAATGTTATAAGTAATTTTGAAGATTGTGTTGAAATTAATAGTGCAGTCGTTAAGAAAAATGTTAGCGAAGGTACATTAAATATTTTTTACAGTAATAATTATATATAATTATTATTGTATATTCTTTCGTACTATTATTTGATATTATATTTAATTATAATAATAATTATATTTATCTAATCACAAGCTGCAAATTGCAACGAGGATTCTATTTCACGTAGCCAACGTTCTGAAGTTTTCCTAATAATTCTTTGAATAAATTCTTTTCGTCTGGTGGGAGTAATAGACCTCACCGCTCAAAAAACTGTAAATAAGAGCTACGCTTGGTGTATCTAAATGTCTAAAAAATTATTTACTTTCGTGTGTACGTTTTTAGGTTTATTATTTAATGATTGCTGTTGCCGTAAGTAAAAAAAAAGCTGACTTGCAAGATAAGAGAACGACGAATCGAATTAACTGATCGTAAGAAAAGGATGTAGCAATTTAGTCTTAATTACAATTTGAACGCAGCAAGCTAAAATTGAAATTCATTCGGTAAAAAATGTTTATCTTGACGCCTTTGCCACTTCATATATCATTTGATGATATCCATGCAAAAGTAGACGTGCTGGGCTGTAATTAAGGTGAATGGAATCGTGAAAATTACAATTTCACGTCTGTCCATGAAAATTGTAGTCCAGAATATAAGACAGTAGTTTTGATTGAGACGTTTGATAGAGACTTTATTACTAGTATGATAAGAATTTCTGGAGGAAACCAAGTATAAATTTTCAGCTAGACATAATTTAGTATTTCAAAGTTGGGGCAGTTTGCAAATTTTTTGCCCAAATCATGTATATTTATAATCTTATACAGAACAATAGTTATTATTCAAAATACGATCCGTGGATTTAAATGAATTTTGGCTATCGTCAAACTAGATCTTCTACGCTATTGTTTTTAAAAACCTATTTTTTGTTGCATTTTGCGTTCCCACCACTAATTTTCATTACTCGAACAAATTTGTCAAACCAAGGCTAAAGTGTCGTCCAGATAAAATCGAGTATGAAATGATCGAATTATTTATTATTTACGCAATGAAACTAAATTATTTAAACAACTCTACCTTCTGTAATGAAAACGAATTTGGCTGAAGAAATCTCAAGGCCTAATTTTATAACACTCGGCTCAGAAACAATTTCTTGCAGTACAAACTGGTTCAAAGAACCTCACCTTTAGCTTTCGAAATAACAACTCACAGCTTACCTGTTCTAGGGTTAAATAATGAATTCCTTGTATCGCGGCAGGGGATTCGGGCGCGTCGTTAATTATGTTGAAATTTGGTGTAACAGTGCGCAACTCTGTTCAGAATAGTTATGAAGGGGTGTAATTATGCGGTCAGATTTTGAACATTTCCTGACATCCTTCATATCAAAGTCACTCGTAACTTTCCGGCCTTTAAAACCGTCGACGTATGTGGAACACGCCCAATGGTGCAATGCCGTATCAAATGGTATGCTGTTGGATGAAGATGGCCAGTTCTCTCAATAACCATTTTTTACTATCACACTTACTAAACCCAGATACTTTCTCTTCTAAGGCGAAATAGTTTGAAAGGTAACCGAGTATCATGTTCCAATTTGAGGTGAATGGCCACTTACCTAGCAGTTCAGACCTCATTATGAATTCAGTTTACACCTATTATGGTATCTGCACTTCGTTGAAATGTCACTTTGTTTATTGCGAGCCGTTCACTGGCCAAAGCTTCCGGCTCGACTTTCATCGTTTTAAAGAATAATTTTCGTTGATAATTATGCGCACCATTGAACGACGAAACTTTGTAAGACAGATGATTAATATATAATTTACTGGATAATAAATGAAGTCAAAAATTCTAGTTGTGACCTTAAAGCTACACGCGCAATAATGCATTCTGTCATGTAATGTATTTTCTCTGCTTTGTGTTCTGTGGAGTTAATTACTTTGGCAAGTGAACGGCCATTTAGCATAATCTGGATCAAAGATTAAGGAAACTTACTTACTTAAATCGTAAAAGCCAAATTTGTTGCGATGCCTATACAATAAATTTACAAGTAAAGTGACTTTCAATTTGATCAAAATCAATATTCTTCAAGGAAACATGTATCTTCATCCACCAAGGTCTCTTTAGCAATAGAATCTGTAGTCACAGAATTAGAAAAACGTTGACTTGTGGAAATTAAATTTCGGTAAGTGGTTACAAGAAAAGACGAGCGATTTATTTAAATAATGGACTACACATTTGTATTATTACTGGTATTGTCATCAATTTTTTTAATTACTATTAAATAACCGGGAATGTCCCGTCACTGTACAAATGTGGATACATATTGGTACAAGGCATTTATCACGACTAAAAATACGAATAAACATGGTAGACCGATTTTACCAAAGTTTGATTTAAACAGTATTTTAAAATAACGAACAAGATAAATGAATTTGCTAGGTTGCAGATTCTGCATACAGGCTTACTGCAACCAAAACTTTAGTTACATGGATATTAATCTTGCTTTCAAGGTATTAATCCGTTTTCATACAGATTTGCTTCCACGAGCTGAAAATGCAGGCATAAAATACACGCATACAGAAATCCTGATTTCCAGTTTTGTAACATAAAAACGTAACGCTTTCAGTATTTTAAAATGCATCAATAACATCACTGGCTACCGAGCTGAATAATTCCCGCGAACGTGTAACGAGTAAGCGCGAGCTTTTTAACCCCTTGACATTCGCGGATGAGATATCTCTCGACCTGATTTTTACCAGAGATCTCTACTTCTGCATTTAAATACACGTGATTAACGTATTAACGTATCCGTGTTTTAATTCGTCAAATTTTCAACACAGGTGTTCCATTATGTATGTATGTATGTATGTATGTATGTATGTATGTATGTATGTATGTATAGTATGTACTTATAACTATATGCATACACACGCAAACACACGTGGTTCGGAAACTGAGGAAAAAGGAGAATTGGTAAGCCATATTTTCGTTTCGCAAATTAATTGGGGAAATATATTTAAATGTATCGGCATCCGTGTATTGTATTCAAAATTGTACGAATGAAAATGCGGTTACGGTATTGCTCGTGCACACCTGTATTTAAATACACGTGAAATAGAGATCTGTAATACCCGTGTACAGGGAAATTGAAACGTGTAATTACTTGTAAATTAAAAGTATGGAATTTTAACCCCGTAATACGCGTGACCTATGTAAGTGCACGTGTCTGTAATGTACGTTCGAAACCACGAGCTTTAATTTCTATTCATTGAATCCTTCGGTCGAGACGTCTCGCGACTCGATATTTCATATTGAAAGAAAATTTTCGCTACTAAAAAGAGCGAGTTACCAGTTCGTTAGTGCTTTCGATGATTTTCTATGAGAATAGCTTCTGCAATAAATAAGCAAATCATATCCATTAAAATATCGTGTACAAAGGAAAATAGTAAGCTGAAACGACAAGGTATTTTTGTCGCTATTATAATGTAGAGCTATGTGCAGCACTATGTTTTGAAGTATTTCGCGTGAATGAAGATTAAAAATATTTTCCTTCAAACCTGTGTTGAATCTCTCAAGAATAAAATGCTTAAGTAGGGCAATGAAAAAAGCTCAAGAGATATGCATATGGGTACGATTGGCAATCGTATGTAATTTGGCATAAAAATGTAGGTATATAATTATTGAAGACATTGGTCTTTCATTTATGTTGTACAGGCTCAAATTAAAAAATTGTTCATAATTGATTATACTTGATCTCTGTCAAATTAAAACATTTTTAATAATTGGACCGGAACAGAACGGCAACATGAAATACCTGATGAACATTATTTAGTATTTTGTAGCATATTCTTTTCATCGTCGTTTTTCAATGAATATAAATTTTTAATTAAAGTGTGCCAGTATTTTTGCCACATGTGGGATGTCTGTATAACACATTGTAATTACTTCTGTACTATGTGTTATGTTTATTTAAATCGGTTTTGTATATAAGTACGATAATACGATTGATAATCAGCATAGGGGAAAAAGAGGGAAGAGCAATTATTTAAATAATTACATTCAATCGCATACTACGTCAATACCTTCGTTCGCCACTGCATCGCGCGCAAAAGTTCTACCAACTGAAGCTCAATTCACGAGATATCTCGTCCATAAATTCGAAGGACTCAAAGAACCATTTGCACTCGAAATGCAAGTACATCTACCACGAAACTTTTTCCCTGCAACTTGGAATTCCGCTTGCAGGTACATACAATACACGAACTATTTAATTTGATAAATAACTCGATCTACAACTCACATCACAAAGTCATACAAAACATTTCATGCTACCAACACAAACCATAATTTTTGCCCAACCAAGGACGCCTACAATTAAGTACCAAGTTGCCAGAAGAAAATCACGAAACTGTTCCCGCGTACAAAGGGTTAAGGCAGATGTCAGATAATACCAAAAATAACGAGGCATGAAAGAAAAACGTGTCAAAGGGCCCGCAGCACCGGGCCACGGATGAAGAGGTTATGAAATACAGAGCAGCGGCATGGCAGTGAGAAACCGCAAGACGTCCGTCCGTTGGTTGGCCAGATTGGCCAGATCGCGGTGCTTTCAAAGAAGGGGAACCCCGCTCGGGACGGTTACTTTCTAAACGCGGGCATGTAACCTGCGACCCGCATAGAATGCCTCTCACAATGGGAGAACGGCTCTAACCTACAGGGATCGGTGTCGTATATACGCCTACACGTGGCAAGGACCGTGAGATTCACGGAACAGAAAATTCGAGAGCCACCGAAGGGCCATCGATAAACGGGCTGATAGGCACACGTAACGCGTTGAGAATTTAATCAGAGTCTGAATCTGTAACACGGTGGCCCGATCGATTTGATCCGTCCCGAAAATAACTGGATGCTCGCGAGATCAGATTTTCCCGTCGCGCCGTGAAAGTGCTGCACCAATTTCACACGAGACCGCCCGGACTATGACGTTCAGTTGCTCACTTTCTTTGATTTAATAGCGTTAACGAACAGTTGAGCTTAACGGCTTCATTAAATGCACGGCTGGCGATGAAATTATTACGGACAGATGGAAAAATTGTATAGTTTACGACTGCTTGATTAATAGTGAAGCGTAAGGTTTCTTTCGTTCTTCACGTATGCAGGGTGGTACGCGTTGTTACTAGCTAGCGCTTTTCTCCTAAATGATAAGTATTAGGAAGAGGTGAAAAAGGAAAAAATTCTGCAGATTTCTCTGACCAATATTATAGCGTATGTCGATTTTTTTATTTTCGAGAAATGAAGGTGACCTTTAAGTCATAAATAGAGTGCCGCATATTTTCTTCTAATCATATAAGATACAATGTAATGTATAATATTATTTAAAGTCAACTTACGAATTCATTCGTGTGCTATATTGAGTATATTAGTGTAGCATTATATTTTATACATTTATCTTGATTCTTTTTATATGCAGAGCTTTCGTGACGTTATTTACAATCGGCGGAACATGAATAGTGGACGTAGAAACACTCAAAAGCACTAAACATTGAAAATTCTGATACGTGGTATTATTAGAATGAAGGTATCAATTTATTTATGGCCATGATGGAAATAAAGTAATATTAAGTAAGAAGTTTGTTTAGATAGTTAGTCTATGGATTTTCGTTAAATGAGTAGAAGGAATAATAGTTTAATATTTTTGTTGGAATTAAATTTGATGTTTGAGGGGAGTATTTATAAAGATTTAGTGGATACCCATGCATCTGTCAGGATTAACCACATGTTTCTCTACAGCCTAATTTTGGAACTTGAAATTAGTAATCAAAATAGCATCCAAAATTCTTATATATTAAGATTATTTTTTACTGGAACTTTAGTTGACATAAGTACAAAGTTATTGTTTTTATTTAGGGGGATAGGTACATTGAAAATAGATTTCACGTGCTTTTATAAACACCCATGTATTTCGGGCAAATAGCCACGTTTAAATCGAGGCATTTTTGTTTTCCAATTATTAATATTTTTGTGTATAATCATACATTATCATGATTATTCAAGTAATATAATTAAGTAATTTAGCTTTACTGTGTCGCGGTACATAATGCAATGAGTTGATAATACATTATTTGGTACATTTAACAGTGAATACAAATTTTATGCGATCTGGCAGTTTAAGATAATTTATTACATTTCTGGCATATATTTATTTGAATGATGCATTAATAATTGAAATAAAAGTGAGTTATTATTTCGAGTCCGCGTCAAATCGTGGAGTTTTTCCATATAAGGGTTGAGACATTATAATATATTTTTATGGTATAATGAGGTATTTTTACGTTTTCTATCCAAAGGTTCTAATTTTTCGTTCAATTTAAGAGACTGTTGCTGAAAATGAGTTTAATTAATGCATTCAACGTTCTGAACATGCACCCTGCTTTCACATAAATCCTGAGATTCACAGAACGATTGCTTTTTATTCGTAAAGTACACACGCACTCAATAGATCTTCTAAGATTGATTTTTTAACTATTTTTTTTTACTATTACCCATTATTATGTTAATTTAATATTTTTTAATATGATGTTAATCTATTTGAAATTATACCTATTATTATTATTATTATTATATCTTGTCTATTCATATGCAATGTTTAATATACATATGTCTAGGTATAATAAGTTATGAAAAGGCGACAGAAATGATAGTAATTTGTTTCAGTTAAAAATTGCTTTTGCCATCTGTCAAGGTTTGTTTTATTTGGCTATTTTATTTGGCTGTGAATTAAAGAATATTATCCAGAATTTCGTCAACGCCATAGATTTCACTTATTGTAAACAACGTTAATCCAGTATAATTTTAAACTGTGATTACTCAATAAGTTTAGGAAATGAGTTTGATATTAGGTGAAATATAAATTTAACGCCAGTTTACGTTGTGTTCGATACAAATCGCGCTATCAAACATTTCTTAAAACTATACATATTTTTTCTTTTGCAATAATTACATTAATCAACGTTATATAGGGCGAATCGCGTGAAGTCTTATAAATTACTTTCTGCGAAATTATAAAAAATAGCGATGGATATTTTTGTTAGAGATTGTGCTGTTCGATAGTACTATAGTACCTTATATTCAAGTGACAGGGGGTTGCAATTGAACCCACAGGTACCAAGAAAGTGATGAACACCCCTCACTTCCTAAATACAATAATAAATCATTTTTATCACATTTTACATCGAATCTTCACACAACCAAGTGTTCAAGCACATGCAGCATACACAATAACACATCTTTCCATATCACTTTCTTTCAAAAATAAAAAAATTACAAGAATACCTACTTCTGATTATGCATTTGCATTTATATAATACTTCATTCGGTAAAAAAAAAAGCTAACATGTTCTTCAGAGGAATCAAGAAATCATCACGCCATTGTAATCTTTTTTTCCCCATAGTAACGACCATGTTAACAAAAATATAATGAATCAACAAACGGCTTAACCAATGTTAACTTCAATTAAACTACAGTCGAACCTCGATAACTCGAATTTCAAGGGAAGAGATAAAAAAACTTCGAGTTACAGAGGTTTCGTGTTATCGAGTGTTCCAGTAAGAGAGGCTTAACACACGAAAATTCGACTTATAGGGGCTCTGTATGACGGTTAACTTTCCGACTTGCGAGGGGGGAAAGGAAGGCAAATTAGATTTTTTCGCGTCAATTACATTTTTATTGTACACGTATATAAACGTAATCGGAAGACGAAAGTTAGGCCACTATACATACATATATGTACCGACTTCTTATTATTCGAAAAGTCAGTAATTTTGCTATGAGTTAATGTATTAACACATTGTTTATCTATGAAAATTGACGAAACACGATTAGCTTCCATGGATATGCACGTGGTTATTTTACGTTCTCCGTCTTATGTTTTGAGACAATCCTAACGGTTGAAAGCAAGGAAACGATTGAATGATTTCTGACACAAAGTTATAAACTTCGAATTGCAGAGGCAGCAGCGATAGGAGTTCGACTTATAGAGGTGAACTTCGAGTTGTAGAGGTTTGGCTATTCTAAATTCGAGTTACAAAGGTAGAATGATGCATCTGGACATGTGACAAAGTAATTCGAGTTAAAGGAACTTTTATTTCGACTTACAGAGGTTTTTGCTGCGGAGCGGAAGGGAATTAAGAAAATTGTCGAGTTATAGAGGCTCGAGTTATCGGCGTTCTACTGTATTATATACTCTATCGTCATTCTTACTCTCTAAACAGCCTGGCACACTAAAAAAAAAACTTCGCTGAGCTACACGGTGAAAGGAAAGTAAAATTTCAAATGCGGATAAAGGGAACGAGGGCAGCGCAGGATAAGTCGAGCGGGGGCGAAAATAGATCGTCGGGTTTAATTAAGAAATTACAAGGATTAAGAACGAGAATATCTGGAAAGATCGACGACGGGTGTGGAATCGCGTGAGCCTGGATCGCTCGTTTCCTTCGTGGATGTTTTCTCAGCTCTCACTATTCTCACATGCCGCGGCTCGTGAGAACGTGCGACAATGCTTAACGATTCCGTCATCCTTACTATGGCCGCCAGCTGCATTTCACTCGGCTTTTCACTCGTTTATATCGTATCCTGCACGACGACCACGGGTGCTCATTTTTCAGTCGCCTCTTCAGTTCGATGTCACTGCGCAAATCTAAGTTCAATTAATTTCAGCTGGGGTTCAATTAAAATGCCCCGTCCTCCCTTGGACCCATCTTAAGTTCGTTTACCTCTTTTATGTAACATAATTGAGTTAATCAATACGGAGGATCTTTATTCTGAGGCTATTATGCATTTCTGTTTCGTTATTCGAATCGTTATTCCGTGCAATTTCTTGTGGGTCGAATTCTTTATGATCGTTTCAAATAAGAATTGAATTCAAGGGAGGTTATTGCGCGCAATAAATCTGTGAAACTTTTTCTTTCAGAATTTGTTTGCTTTTTAATTTTATTGCACCGGGGGGCAATTTTCTAATGGTCGATATTGGAATTTCATTTTTCGATGGGGCGGGTGATAAGGGTTGTTCTTACACATAATGCAAAAATAATGTTATATGTTATAATATGTATACGTATTAGAATAACGTTTAACGTTGTAACGTCACAATTTTACAAAAATAGTCTTTTCATCGATGTAATATGCGAATAGTTATTCTCCTCTCTTCCCCCCCCCCCCCCCCCCCCCCCCAATGTATAATTATACATACAAGCCATTGAATACCAAACGCCAAAAGATAAAAAGAAAAATCCTCAACGAATATATTTGCATATTAATAGCCTGTAATAGCAAGTAAAAATCAATAATTATGGGAGGAAAATAGTTGCAAAATTTTAAGCAAAATACGAACGAGGCATTAATTAAAAAATAATACAATTTGTCTTCATGGATCATGCATGATAAATTCCACTTTGCATTTTCGACTTGTTTATGTACAAAAAATTAGGTTTTAATTATTCGACAAGTTCTGTCACTCTGTATAGATAGGATATTCAGTTGACCTAAACAAAACTTCTCGTTTTTTCTCAATTTAACACTTTTATTTCGATACGTCGACAAACTTGTTAAAGACATCACTGATGTCGACGACATCGAAAAATCGAAGTTTCAGTATTTTATTCAAGCACTAAAAGGTAAAGATTAGCTGCATCCATCGCGTCTGGAATTATATTGAAATGGTAGAAAATAAATTGCAATACAGGAATAAAATATCATTACGGTAAGAATAAAAATGCAGTCCGCATGCTAAAAGTATATTTAATACGGTTATAAACGATCAACTGTGTCAGTTTTGGTTTGCAAAGTTTCGTGCAGGAAATGTCAGTCTCGAAAAACGCCCCACACTCTGAAAGCCAATCAAAGCTGACAATGACCAAATAAAGACTTCAATTGAGAATAACCTGTACGAAACAAAACAGGAGATGGCAGATATACCCGGTGTGCAAGAATGTAGCGTGGAACATTTACACCAACTGGAATATACATATACATACACTACTGGGAAAGTTTATTGTATCCTCTGTGCAATAATGAAAATTTGTCGAATTCTGCATTCTTTTATTCGATTTAAAAAAATTGGTTACCCTTAGTTTAAGGGAGGACTTTCCGCTTGGGCATCGTGTTCAATTAAATCGAACAGGGTCGTTAAATAGTAGTAGGTTCAAGCTTCAATTTGCTTTTTGTTGAAATAAATTTGAATGAATTTCAACAAAGTTATGGAACATTGAACTTTGAAAATTTATCACTGATATGAGAACACAATTTGTGACAAGCGATGCAGTAAATGTTGTCAGCAGTGTGTATGTATGAGACACCATGATTCATGATCAACACACAGTTTAAAAGAGTAAATCTGTGTAAGATCGCTTTTCAATTTGCGACTCATCACTTAAGGTGACCCACAACCAAGTCTTATCCTTATGGGAAAGTTTCGATCGTCGTGACCCATATTCTTGTAAAGCACTTGAAGCAATTTTCCTCAAATTTCGTCCGAGTGCTCCACTAATCGAGTTAAATAAATTGATAAGTATTTGAGAAAATGTTCTAGTGCAGGTATAAAATTTTAGCTAAAACTGTTGGATCGAATTCTTTCTCCTTCAATATAGACATTATTTTCCAGCTTCCTACATTCAGTACGTTCGCTTGCTTCTTAGAGCTCGTCATAAAAGATTCGATTGAATCTGAAATAACGTCTCAAAACGGATTAAATGTAGGATTTTATAGGCGAGTCATTTTCTCGCAAAACAGGAATGGAATTTACTTTAAAAATTAGAAATGCACGCTCTTCTTACTGGTACCAAAAACTGTTGCAGAATTGTGACCAATTATTCAGAAAGACCTATATTCTCGTTATGGACAATAAAAATGTAATTTCTTTTCATTTCTTCGGTTGCAAAGCTTATTAAACGATACAAGAATGATACGTTAAAGAAAAAACTATAATTATCCATTCCAAAATCGAATCTTCAGTCAAGGAAAATTCTGCTAGGCATATGGTGAGATTGACAAGAATTTTACACCATAAATCTTCTATCGAGCAATTCATTCAACACTTAATTCAGGCAAATATTGCTCGCTGCTACGCAAATTCAAAAACGTAATCGGAGAAAAAATTCCCAGAATTGGACAACAAAAAAGAAGTCCAATTTCATCGGGAAACGTATTTCCTTTTGAAAAAAGTCTACGTCGTGTGGTGCGCTCAACGATGAAATTCAATTTCCCATACAGAATAATTGTATCCTGAAGGACTATGAATATAACACTGTCACAGCTCTGGCATTAAAATGTAGAAAGTCTTTAATAAGTTGTCTTGTCTTATAGCATTTCCTACCCTGCCCATTCAGCACAGTTGCATAAGCCTAATTTATATGTACGAAGAGCATTTTACAATATAGTCGTTGCAGTACATGCATAATGTTACTATATCTAGAGGACCTGAAATATATAATCTGGAATAAGACGGAATTTATGTTAGAACGTATGAAACGGAACTACAATATCATACCACCACTTTGATCTTTTCCTGAAAGTTTCGCCGAGTATGTACCTGTCTCAATAAACGATTTGTTCAAAAATAGCATATGTCGTTTAGTTATTTACGAATTGTGCCGTAGTATAAAGCACGATAAGGAAGACAAAAAAGTAAATATACCCAGTGTGCGTGCAAATAACTAATTTATTTAACTCCTACCGTTTTGGATCGCTGATTGGATTCTGGGTACTCCATGAACAGAAATTGGCATTTTAAGAATATGCGAGGATTTGTATGATTTATATTGTTTATTATATAGAAAAACTTCTGAATAATGATGAGCAGTTAAATAACTTATTATCAACGTTTTCATGAAATGCTGAAATTTGCCAAAACTTTAATTATAATTAATATGATTACAATTATATAGTATAGCACCTTTATTCTTTATTAATTGGCACACCTACGAGGCATAGAATGAATAAAGCGCGTACACCGTTCAATGGAAATAAAATTGTAAACCATTTATTTCTTGAAATCTTTATGCTTCATTAATCATTGCACAATTTATTTTCGCACTTTCTATATAGCTACTTTAAGCTGAATTCTGTATTTTCTTTTTCGTATTTACAAACTCGCCACTATATAATAAGTCCACCGAAAGTTCTGCCCGTTTTTGAATTCAAAGAAAATAGTTATTATTAATATTTTTTGATATTTACCGAACAATATTACTTCCATCGTTACTAATGTAATTTAGAGAAGCACATATGCAGAAATACAATGGCAAACAGAGGCAGGCAGCCAAATATGTTGAAACATAAGATGTCATTATCGGACAGAACTTTCCGGTAGATCTAATATTTACATATGTCTAACAAAATAATTATTTCTTAGCATTATTTCATGAATAATCGTCCAGTTATTGATACAATAACCATTACTAATATACTCATAATTACTACACGTTTAAGGAACCGTTTGACGAATATTCGATTTTCCAGACAAGTTCGTGCACAAGTTCTGACCAAGACGTGTTCTGTTACAGGTATAGGAGTGGTTCTGGTAACGGTGAGCGCTATAGCGTGGCGAGTGACCAGTCGAGAAAATTGCGGCAGTTTCTTTGGTTTCACGGGGATCTCAAGTAGAATCCCGCCGGCGAGGCCAATCCATCCGTACGCCGCCATGATTTATCCGGAATTCCAATTTAGAACACCACCGCCGAGTTATCAGGTGACATCCTAAAAAACGTCTTCCACTTCTCGCGCGTTTGATCGATGCCGAACAGCTGTTCCCTATCTCGTTTTCAAATTAGATTTACGGGGATCATTTCTGAAACGCTTTCGACCGGAATATTTTCCGTTCAATTTCGTTCCTTCCTCGCCATTCACAGTGAACCCTGTCGAATTCGTCCTTTCCCTCCATCTCCCTCAGCTGTGACAAAATATGTTTAATTTTGGAAGAAAAATTCCATGTACATCTGATCGTCTGTCTTCAAAGGACATCGCTCTTTCTTTGATTTTACGTTCGAATTTATGCCGGAATTGTTTTGTTGGAAGATTGTTTTCGATAATAGTTGTTTGTTTCTTAATTATTGTAGACGTGTCGCGTTAGGTGTATTTCGTTATTTCTATGGTAGTTGTGCTAGTTGACTAATTACAGTGCAACGGACTTAATTGTACGTCGAAGTGGACCATATTTTTATATTCCGCCCTGCAGAATACAATTATTTAAAACGGGAGAATTATAATTAGAAAATAATGCATTTCTAATAGCAAAAACTTGTGGTGTCCTTTTACCTTTCACTTATCTAATTCTTGCTGAAATACATTCGTGCTCGAATTTTTCAGTGCGGAAATGAGCTGTCGCATAAATTAATATTGATATTAAAGTCTTGGAAAAATGTGTCCAATGCACAGGATGTCATAACATTTTCCGCGCGACCTGTGCTAATATATTCTGTGCTTATTAGTGATGAAGCAAAATCTGATATGCCGATAGGCTTACAAATGTTTTATTTAAAAGTGATACCGTTAAAAAGGATATAGACTTAAACGACTCGAATCAACCTATAATTAAGCTTCAATTTACGGAGTGTTGAAGTTAAGAAATAGCAAACTTTTATTCAAATTTTAATGAAACAACAAACATTAGTGACGATATATCTGTCAATAGAAAGCATATTGAAAACAATCTTATATTATAAATACGTATGATGCACTATAATATTTATTGAAAATAACGAATTAAGACTATCAACTGACATTTCCGAACGAAAATTTGAGCGCCACCCTATACATATAGTAGCGAACATATAAATGTAAATAGGGTAAACCCAAACACAGAATTCAGTTTCCTTTATATCTATATAGAAAGTATGAAAATGATTGTGAAATGAAGTAAAAAGAGTAGTTCAATAAAGAAATCAACTAATTTAAATAAATTATATTATGACGTCATGCGAAATGAATGGACTACAATTTGTATTTGATCACGTTCCATTGATTATACCTCTATATTGACTGTACCTCAATTAAAATTTTTCCGAACTTCAACATTTCGTTATATGTTAAATAAGTTTTTTAACTACGTATAATTTGCCCTATTTAAATTTAAAAATTCTTCAATGTTTACAGTTTCTTTAACTATGAGAAATGTATTTTGAAATGCTACAATACTAAAGAAAATAGGAAAATAATATGCAATGCTGATAGCATCAGCTGCAATTATATGTTCGTCACTGTATATTTCACATCCATTTTCCAAGCAATGATAAATTCATCTCTGCATAAAATTCTCGCGTTCCATTTATTCATTCAATCTGTCTATCACCTCGTTATTTAATCTGGGCCGTTAACGACGGAATCGAAATTTAACTCTCGAAATTCTTTCCACCAAATTTTCTATTTGTACAGAAAAAGATTTTAAATATTTTACTTAAAGTACACTTCGTCGCTCTAGTTCTTAACTGTTCTATCTCTGCCGGTTTGTAAACTTAGGAAACTGAGTTTAAAGTTTATGAAGCTTAATATTATACAAGTTTTGGAGTTAGGACTTAAAAGATTTGAATATTTGTTACTTTCTAAGTAGAGTTTTCATCGTATTACCAGGAACTTGTATTCCGTACACTAATGAGACATTTGGGTGGATTAGTTAACAACTTTTAATTATTATAAAATGAATTATAAAATGTAGTAGAGGCTTTGATAAGCATTCACAAAATATTTCATATTTTTTTTCAAACCTAGGACAGTGAATTATATTTTGAAAATTATAAAATGTAATAGAGACCTTCCTCAGTACATATTCAAGAATTCGCTCATATTTTTTTTTAAAGCCCAGAACAGTAAAGTAATTAGGGGTGGAACTAAATCGTGAGTTAAGTTTAGGACGATTTGTAGAATATAGTAAATTCTTGGATAAATATTTATGAATTTTTTCATATTCTTTTGAAGCCTAGGACAGTAAAAAGATGAAGTTCGCACCTAACCGTCCCAGTTTGTCCACGGAGGTTTAAAGAATAATAATAACGTATCATTCCTATTGTGCGAAGACCGATCTAACGCTACCGATCTAATTCCAGGCGAGCATGCAGGAGTACAGGCTTCGACTGCTACTTTTGGATCGACTGCAGCCAACATCCTCGCCCCCACCGACCTACAGATCGAACTCTGGAAGCATTGTAACTCCCGGGACGACTAGAGAAAGCAGACCGCCGAGCTATTGCGCCAGATCGAACGTTGCAACGCACGCGAATGTCGCGCCTTCGAAGAAGGACGCGAACCTGGTCAGGATCGTTCAGACCGAATCAGAACCTGTGATTCTGAGCGGCGATCAAACGCCACCTGTCGCCGCCGTGGAAGTACTCGCGCATCTCTGACTCATTCCAGTTCTCCTCTTGTAATTACGGTTTTACCCCCCTTTTGTCGTGCAACTAGTTGTCGACTGATCGAAGCGCGAGATGTGGCAGCAAAGTAAATGAGACTATTGCTTGGAAATTGTTTATTGGCAACATGTTTGTAATTGTAGATAACTAGATAGCGAACTGCAAGCTTCCAAACCTTACCAGCCGATGGTTTGCAACAATCTGAATCACGTGCACTAGTGACGTGTTACAAAGACGGATGCTTCGCCATTATAATTAGGGTTCGGACAATGTATGCTACAAGCAGGCTGGAATCTAACTGGATAGTCTCCGAGCAGATGCCGAACCTGTTATGAGTACAGAAACGATCCTTCGGTATTAATGAATTTCTCAGATCGTGGCAACCGAGATAACGATACAAACACAATGATACAATTCAATCTATAATTCGAAACCAACTTCTATAGAATGATTACATTGCAAGCACGCTCATTGAAACTTTATTGCTTTCGAGTAGCTATCGAAACCCTTTGAACGAAACTAAGTTATTGAAAGTGATTCGTAGGGACATGTTGAATTTGACCCCAATCCTAATTATAATGTCCCCTGGCACACGGCACTTTCGGTCGCCGATTTTGTTGTCTATTCCAGCAGCTCCACAGACCCCTAGTCATCAAAACCTAAAATTAGTCCCGCAGACGTCCTCCGTTTCGCAAACTGAAATTCAAACTGAAGGATTATCATTATGGCGACGCGGAAATCGTCCAAAGATCTGCGACAGACCAATTGAACGCGATAATATTAGACGACTTCCAACACTGTGACAAAGAGTGGGAGCAGTGTCAACTATGAAGATGATCATGGGGTTTCACAAGTCTCTTTCAACAGTTTCGCTACTTTTCTGCCACACCCTGTAAGGGCGTTTCGCTGAACGATTTTGCGGAAAGAATCGTGTCTGCCGTGCAATACTACTTGGTCATTCCATCGGTAATGCCATTTTGCTAACAGTATTTTACTAGTTTCTTTATTTTCGTCCCTTGTCCGTACTAATTTTATTGTCCCCTATGACGTCGTAGAAAGTTTGTAATCTCCATTCTCCACGAAAGAGTATATAGTTAACAAAATCGGATCAATTTTTGTGAATATGAAGTGAATAATTGCGAATCGCGAAAATTCTGAGTAGTTGTTGAATGAACTGAAATATCTAGCTACTCTTGTTCTATAATTGCTGTTATATTAGCTCTCATTTCGAACTGTTTTTCATCTACTCATGCTAATGAAATATTTCATATTTGGTTCTAAGTTCGATTGCTAACTGAGCACACAATTTTAAAAGAGATTCTTTATTCCACTGTGTTCGAAAGCATTCTTTGTATTTGTAAAGAAAAAAGACAATTTAGTAGCTCGGTTTTTTACGTGCCACCAATGTAAGAGATATAGAATGTGCAATGCAGAAAATAGGTGTTACTGACATTTATTTTGCAAACTTTCTTCCATTATGTACCGAAAAATAACACACAATGCAGCGTCCATTTAGGAAAGAGCGTTGCGTATTAAACGGATATGCGCATATTTCTGTTTACATTATATATTTTTTGTACATACATATCGCATAAGCGAAGTTAGTTAAACGTCGAAATACAATACAAAAATGGCACAACTCGTGGAATGTCGCCACTTATATGCGTCGCTAACGTATGCTCGTTTGATCGTTTCTTCGATTCACTGTTACATAGACAAATAATTCTATTGCCAATAGATGGGCGATTGATATGCCCCCCCAAAAAAAGAGATTTCCTTACATGCATAGCGAGACAAAACCTAGAAGCGCTTTGGCATGGCGCGGCTGATAACAAAGTCGTGCCATCCGCAGTCGTTGGCAAGTTAACGTTGTTTGCGGTTAAATGTATTAACTATCCCATAGAACCGTAACAGTTGCGGTTATTGGGAAAAATTAGTGGACTCATGGTTATATAGTATCTGTAAGAGTTGCTTCTCTTCTGCAACCTCTTCGCTGTTTTCGCCACTACCTTGAGGAGGTGCACCACCATGTAGGCCTATAAGATTGGGTAAATGGAAATATTTTTCGACCGAGTAATTATTGAATAAAATTTCGCGATTTTCTGACGGGCGTGTTAAGCTATATCTCTGCTTTATTTGCATATTTTCATTAATATTCAAAATTACAAAATGCCGAGGTTATACAACACTGTCTACTGCCATGTTTATGGATCTTATCTGTCGACAGTCAAAAAACAAATACGACTGGAATATATATTTTTCGACGCAGCGTACTGTTTTTAACATGTTTGGTGAAATAAGGAGAAGACGGTTATTCGATGTCAACATTTTTGTTTTCAATGGAGATAATCAGCTTTGAGAGTTCATAAGAATCGAACGAATTGAAATGTAACAAAAATCATACGCTATATTGTAAATAATTTTGCAAGGAACAATGTGTCAAAATTCGGAGTTAATCGAATGAATAGTTTCGGACGTCTGCTGGGTGCCAAATGAACAAACATGGGCTGTAACTTCGCAACTTCTCACGAGCAGGCAAATTTCAAAGCATCCCTTTGTCACAGTACTCTGTGCACCGAAAGTTTGACGATTTTTTGATACCGACAAGGTGCTGTACCTCCTTAACGGAGGGAAGAGAAAACAGTGTTAATGAAAAGGGGCACGTACGAAAGCATTTAAACATAAGGAAATATTTTTGCAACTGGTTACGAGATTAGACGAGACCCAAAATCGAGGGGTTTAAAATTATAATATTATCGCAGTGGTTGTTCGTACAAGTATTTGCAAAGCATTGCGCTTCGTATTCGAGTTACTTTGGTATTCGTTGTGGTATTTGTCGTGTTTCGCGAGGAGCTGTGTATTTGGAAAATTGTCGTTTCTTCCGTGATGTAAAATTACTGAAATCCGTAATCGTTTTAAAGATGTATTTATCCCGAAAATGAGAGAAGCGAATATATCTTACGATTAGACTATCGCTCTGTGTATATGTATAGCAGTGTTAACATATGCTATCGTACCGTATTATCGATTCTGAATTTGTAAAATACTCGCGTAAATAGTGGGTGTGCATGACGCGGAGGAATGCGTGCGACCAAACGTGTATTCTTAATGTGCCGGTAGGAACTTAAAAAGGTCTTCCTCTTGTTACAAATGTTCGTGCGTGATTCCACGAATGAATAGGAATCGAAGATTTCGAGGAAGTTACGAACTTACGTCACTGCGCTGATAGTCTTGTGATGCTGTATTTGAATATACATATTGATCGAAGATTAGTTATCTTTCGTACTGTTCAAAGAAATTATAATGTACTATACAGTAGTTTCGGAGTAATTGCGAATTTCATTAAGGTTAATCGATGGTATTGCTGTACTAAGTAACAATGAAAAACGGCGTTTCAGTTCGTTCTTTTCTTTCTTGTCAAACTGTTCGGCTGCCTGTTTTTTTCAAATCGCTGCATACAATTGCAATGACGGAATATATAAAGCTGCATGGATTATGCGCAGCGTATGTAATTTGTGTGTTTAATATAATTTACTAAGGGAGAAAAGATGACGCAGCTTCACAGAGAATAATGCTGTCGCAGGCTTTAACGCCATACGGTAATATTTACTGCTCGCTTGATTAATTACGGCTTGCATCGACGACGAAACGGGAGTCTCGCGAGTTCCGTAACATCAACATATACATATTTTTGTAATTATAATTTGATGGTTACGAGCAAAGTATTAAGCGCGTTATAATACTGTCGGTTTTTGCATACAGTAATGGAATCCTTTTATTAACTAATTCACTACTATAACAACCTCCACCATGTTTTCCGAAAATGAATATTACATATTCTTCCACTGTGATCTTAATCTACTTAGCGCTTTATTTACTCTACCGGAATATAAATAATAGTAGTCCCTTTTCTAATAACATACAATGTATTGTACAATACGACGCTAGAAATACGAATCTAGTAACGCGGAAAGAAGATTACGTTTCGTTTGTCATTGATATGAATGAAACGGAAATGTATATTAATTATTAATACTAATAATGACAGCATGTCTTTCTCGCGATTTCTTCACCGGCGTCATGGACTTAATTGTGATCACCGAAAATTGTACAGTAAAATGTGACTGAGGGTACAATTTAAGGGTGACATAGTGATTCACGAAACACGCAGACAATAACTTCAAGCATGCAGTATTGTATTATAGGAACTCCATGTACTAACACCTCCTTTTGAAAACTTATTTCTACGGGTGATATGTTTCTTCCATTCGATGTGAACCTGAAACTAGAAATGCTTCTTAATGGGTTGTATATCGAAATTACTCTGTATTATACGATTGTAGATTGCTGTATGTACAATGCCGACAGATGGAGTGTAGTTTTAAGTGTGGCAAACACGAGGGCTAGAATTTTGAATGGCGGCCTTAACCAAACTCGCAATGATTCGTGATATGAGAATAGATCAACTAAAAAGTCATCGATCGAACGAATATATTGTTCCTTGATATTATTGTAGAACGATTTGTATATATACGAGAACAAATATATTTATCTGATTTATTTCATCTTCCTCGTGATTCTGCATTTCCATATTTTTGCGATCGTGAATTTTGTGTTTGTCATTTAAACAAAAGAGGAACGTTCGACTGCCATTTGTATAATAATTATAGAGCAGTGCTCGTTAATTATAACCCCTTGCTGATAAATATCGTAAGCAGCAATTTTGTTGTACACGAATTCATTATGATAGTGAATAATGTATAATTATCAATATCAGTTAGATCCTGCTTCGAGTAATGTTTATTGAAAACGTTCTAACTAACACATGAATTTTATATTTTGTACTAATTAATCAGCTGAAATTCTAACTGCCACCGCAGTTCTGTTTTTTAGAAAATACACACGGTAAAGGGTTTTCTGTGTTTTGTGATATGCGTTTACTTGGAAAGAATTAGCCTAGAATCAGTAGAAAATCAGACTGTTGTAAAGTAGCGTTAGAAAGCAAAAGTTATCTTAATTTATTCACACGAGGACACGGACTAGATACTCATTACGTTATTGTAATAAAAGAGAAAAATACGAAACTGAATATTATATATAGAAAAATATAAAATTAAAACCTACTTGACATATAAAATTTCTTCGTTTAATTCGAACTCCTAACATGCCTCCACTTCGTTACAATAAACAGATTCTATACAAGATGCAAGAGAATTGAACAATAAGTCGAGGAATTTATAAATATAACAGATTTATTTTCGTTTATTATGAAATTATAACAGTAGTAAAATATTGTGCGCACACAATTCCAAAACAACACAGTTTCTCAATCAATATTATACAATATATGTATACATATAATATAGTGATAATTTGCAAAGGTGTTTTTACAAAATCGCCTTCCTTTACATTTAAATAAACATATTACCTCTGTCACTACAAAAAAAATGTGGTTGGAATTAAGATCCCAAACAGCCATCTGCCTACAGATAGACAGCAGATTGGCAACAGAACTGACTACGTACGTCGAAGCAGTACAGTATGTTGTATGTAACATAAGCAAAATTAAAGAAAATTGCAATTTGCAAGTATGATATTAATGTTCCGTAAAATGTTTTTCCGAAAGTGATATTGTGGATTTTTGAAAACTTTCGTTTATTTTCTGGCCAAATAATTACTATTAGTTGACTTAAAGTAGCAATATTATGTAATATTTTGAATTGATAATTGTTTTTTCGTTAATGGAATTTTTAGTAATTTTGCAAGCTAAAATAATCTCGCACTGTCTTTCGTCGAAATATGGATGTGCATAGTTGCTTTGGCGCTTTCGATACCGTTATGACTTATAATTAGTTGAATCATTTGCAAAAGAAGAAGAATCTTGTACATTACTTTTGATTTATTTCAGAACCTCGAAACCCTTCGTTCGAAACATTCTGTAATAGTTTTATTATGAATAGCTGAGCCAACAAAACCGAAAGATATTAAGTGTAGAATTATTATTGAAGCATAACAAGTATTTCAAATTTTTACTATGGTGTACTTACGGGGTCCATTGGTGTAATGTCCCACGATGTAATAGGTAGTCTCGTGTAAATATATCAGGTTTGCGAATTTATAACTCGTGAACAATTTACGCAAAACAAACATTTATAGGTAGTGTTTTGAAAACGGCTTGATGTCGACTATAGGAGCATGTAGTTGAAAATATAGGTTCTAATTGAAAAATTCGATGTTGACCTCTGCAGCGTTTTTCAATGTCATCACAAGGTCGAATAAGCGACAACAGCATCTGTCCTCCCTAATATCTTACAACTTTTGTTTGAAATACTTTTCCATATGTTTCGTATCTTACGAGACATTTGCCTGCGGAAATTTTAATGGGACGCTCTGTATATAAGTCTCAGGAATACCAATATTTACATAACATCAGTATTTATGCATATTGTAAATTATTATTGTACAAAATAAAAGATATGCCTCGCATAAAAGTTGTCAGGATTGGAAAATATAACAATTTCTGTACCGTTCTATTTATTTAAATAAATATGATCATCTCTAATTTAAAAGAACAGTGCAACGCTGTCAAAAGTTTGGTCGTTAGATTTAATAGTTCCGAAGCGTACAGAGTGTAACATTTTATTTGGGCCATACTGTATGTTTGTCTCTTCGATACCGATATCGATGCAATTTTCAGCACGTATACATATAACTGGCATAGATCTGCAAAATGCCCGTTTTGAATTTTCATTAAGGACTACAATAGAAAAATTTGTTAAAGTACATTTTTTATTCTTTATGTAATTCCTACTAATTGCAATTTTTTCAAAATTTTGTTCTCACGTCATCTGAAAAAATAATCCTTGTAACTTCATAGAAAAACTCAAGTGCATGGTCCAGTTTAAAAAAAGTTATTATTATGAACCGTCCGTTTGCCAGAGTAATTGACTGCACAGAGCAATAAGTAAAGAAAATGGTAATTATTTAGAAAAGGGGGGGTCTCACCGATTTTGATGATTTTCGAGTATGTTATAGAAATCAACATTTTGAACAACTTTTTCCTATACATATAACCGCCGCTCGGCCTTAGTTTCCGAGATATTTCCCAAAAAAGATCGGTACTACTACATTGAATTCTGTCTATACGTACGCGTCCGTGAAAGCGTATGCGTAAGCGTTTGATCGGCAATTGTCCATCGTTTCTATATATAACAGCGTAGCGTCCAGCGACCAACATTATACAATGTGTAAAGCAAATTTTGTTCTGCACTGATCTCCTTATTAAACAGAAGATGAATGTCTGGCCGGCCGCCTAACGGCGGCCGGAATTAATACTCTAACCCAAACCTAAACCGAACTTAATCCATTAAAATAGTTACTAGGTAGAAAAGTTCGGTTTGAGTAAGGTTTGGGTCGGATTTTTATTCCGTAAGGCGGCCGACTACCCAAATCGAGTTCTTAAGCGCACCCGTTATACGCGTCCACTGCCGGCCGTCTCGATGTGTTTCAAGAAACCGTGGACAATCGCCGATCGAACGCTTACGCATACGCTACAACGGACGCGTACGTATAGACAGAATGCAATGTAGTAGTACCGATCTTTTTTGGGAAAAATCTCGGAATCTAAGGCCGAGCGGCGGTTATATGTATAGGAAAAAGTTACTCAAAATGTTGATTTCTACATCATATTTAAAAATCATTAAAATCGGTGAGACCCCCCCTTTTCTAAATAATTACCAAGAAAATTGATAAAGTTGTTCGAATTTCTTACAAAATATACATTCAAGCATACATTGTAGAATGTAGTATTATACTATTATGAATGTAACTTCTATATCACAACTGCTTGGAGTAGTTTTCCTTCCGAAGTAAATTATTTATTAATCAACCGCCATACAAAGGTTTGCCATTACATAATAATAAGGATATTATTTATTTCAAATAAAAAATGTTATATGTATAATGCTATATTTATTAAATATTAAATGTAAAACACTAATCAAGTGCGTTGGTAGTAAACATCACAAGAATTCAAATATATGGTGAAAATCAGTCGGTTCCGCCTGTGAACGGCTCATATATCCTATAGCATAATTTTATTTCGGTCATATCGTAATTGGTTGATCGCAAATCATAAAATCGTTCACGCTCTCTTCACTAACATTAATTTCAAGCCTGGAAATATGTTAATATCAGGCTGTTGCATATGAAATGGCCGGATTTCTCAAACGGAGAAAACCTTTCTAAATTGCGTGCTTAATACTGCTTAATTTAAAATTTAAAGCTAGACGAATGCAATATGGTCAGTGATTTCTGAATTGTTCTCTCTGATGAATTGTTTCAGAGTGACAGATTCTGCATCAAAACGAATTATGAATAAACATTAAACTAGAGCGCTCTACTTGTACTTTGGACCTGTGCATAAGAAAACAGAAACCACCCATGATATCAAGGCAACTTTTGAAAAATGTCCTGCAAGAGGTAGAACAATCCTCTACTGGTTTGACAAATTTAAATAAGCAAACGTGAACCTAGAAAATTGTAAATGAAAACGGTGTAAGAAGTTCTTCCGAAAACTTACTTGTGTTTAAAATCGTGGACTTTTTTAAATAAAAGTATAAATAACTTTGTTTCACGATGGTCTAACTATATTAAATTCAATGAATCGCACGTTAATTAATAAATACTATTTTCTACAGACTATGGGCGTTGACAACAACCTACTATTCTACTCGAAGATTCTATTTCTTTTGGTATTCATTTTTTCTTCGTACATATTACGTAATTTAATAGGCAGAAACATAGAAATTAGATGATTGATGCTCCCACGTCGAATAAAAGAGTAGGCAATAAAAATTATGCAATCAGGTTGCACGAAACATCGAATTAGAGAACAGTTTGAAAACAATGGTTTCACGGGGGCGTAATGCAATCGTTGCACGTAATGTATTAAATAGAACGATTTCAGATCGCAGGATTGAACGTGATACGAGGATTTGTTGGCCAGCTCAGCCTCCAAAACCCTATGCCGTACTTTTTCCTCTTTCCGTTATGGAATCACGTACAAAATTAAGTTTACAGCGACGCCATTGTATAAAACCAAAACGCAAGCTACAGTTCGAGACAAAATTCAGTGGACAATCTTTTTTTGTTGGAAGCAACGTTGTAATTTGATACATCATTGCCTGGTGATTTTACGCGACGGATCGTTTTAAAAAAATGTAACTGTTCCAAAGTTACAGTGGAAATATAAATAGTCCAACAAAACGATTAAGTATAAAAATTGTTCGTTTGATCCATCCAACGCAATCAGCAATATTGTAATAACAAATTGTACAATAGTGTAGACTTGAAACCAATTGAAAAAATATGGTCTGCGCTGGATAAAAAAGTGTTGATTAGAAATAGATCAATGGAAAATACATTTTTCGGAATTAATCGTATAGTGGGAATTAGTATTTCGAAACAATTGATGAATTCAATAATTGTTCAATGTAACGGAGTGAAATTAAGTTATTAAATACTATAGGAAGATAAAAAGTGTGATATGCGCCCAAAAAATTGATAATTTTATCCGAATTTTGCCGACAGAGTTTCATAGCTTGTAATTGCTCTTATGCAAATTAAACTATACGTATACATAATTCTGTCCAACCTACAACAAATATTTATTGGTAAATACGTAAAGTATGATAAAAAGTGAAAGAGGGCGAAGCTAATTAGGTAAGATCATGAAATTGCAGCTATTTTATCATTAACAGAAGAGCGTCCACTCGAGTTTGTGTCTGACTATATGTGTGTGAAGCTGTGACCCTTACTTAAAATACTAGTTATTTGAAGTATTATCAAGCGAATTATTTAATGAACTTCCTCATTTGCTGCTGCACAAATGTAGATGTTTAATGATTTAGAGTATTTTGAATGCTTAAGCATTAATTGGTTAATATTTAATAGCGTCCAATATATCTTAAAATTAGTTCAATTTTATGCTATTACAGAAAATAACGTTTATGGAGAAATTCGGTTGATTGGATAAAATATAGGTAAATATTTATAGTACTGAAGGGATTCTTATTTTTTGAGATTATATTGAGACTTTAGTATTGCAATTATTATTTACGTTTTTAAGTGACCGTATATGTACTCTTATAATTTCGTTTCCTTTTCATAATTTATCAATCAATGGTACATTTCGTGAGATTACATTTGAACATGTACAGCTGCCGATGGAACGATATAAAAGTTTATGACGTATTTTGCATAAAAATAACATATTATATGCATAAATATTCATGCCTTAGAAATACTGGTATTTCTATCTCGTATATGTATTTCATTTTGCGATGTTGAATTAAGCAGAAAAAGTGTTTCAGTGTCGAAAGTAAATTTCGAGGAAAATGTTTTCCAGCGTTACGATATTAAATATTTTTTATATATATAGCGAAGTTCTGTTAAAACTGTCTATAGTATCTACAAAAATATTTCTCCTTCATACTCTGATTATTATAATATGAGCTATTTAATAAATTCATTACTGAAATAAGTGAGCCTCCCTTGCATAAAATAGGTTTGCTAACATTACTTTGTTAACCATAATATAAAAAAAGAATACAGTTTTGAAAATGAAAATAGTAAATATGTGAAAATGTAGGAAAAGGAAATTCGTGATCTAATACGAGTTCAGATTAGGGCGTAAATGGGCAGAAATTACTCGCAATATGTATTGACAACGCGTTTGTCCGGGGAACAATTAATGGGCAATTAATTCAACAGAGGTTTACAAAATTCCTTGCCGGGGATGAAAGCCTCGAAGATGAAGGGTGTCGAGGACGTCCTCTGCAAATTGACAATGATGGGCTATTATCGAAGCAGATCCTCGAAAAACATCTCGGGGGGTTGCATTTATTCGTCCGAATAAAAGCCGCAATTATCATTCCACCTGCTCAATACTTTCAAATTCCATTACAAAAACGGTGCCTGATTACGCTTTAAAGCATTCTATCTTAAGACGATTTACACAGAACATTTATCTCTACGGAAACATGCATATTCCGTATTTGTAAAGTATTTACAATGAGCACCGGTACACTCGGACATCATCTCTTATTGAACCTTTACATTTTGTACCTCCAGCGGAGATCTTTGCAGTGGAATATGGGGTACGGAAAGCAGCATAAAACCACTACTGATACTGATATCGAAAAAGGATTTAAATTTTATCAGAACTATGCTTCACGATGTGATATTCGTACGTATAGGAATTTTTATTATCCCGTTGGTCTGAGAACCATAATACCATTCATGTTATCGTCTTTTTTCCACCCCATAGAATGGCATGTATGATCGAATATAATATAAATATGAAGAAGAATTCAATATTTTAAAGTACATATGTAAAATGTTTATCTCTTGGAGAAAAAGCGTGGAATGAAATATTGATTGGTTAAGAATGAATACGTATTCTGCAAAGGTGAGAATTCCAGCATTTCGAAAAGCGAACTAAATATTGAGGTAAAAAAACAGCGTTGCTCATGAACTGTACATTTAATTTGTTAAATACAGTATTTAAATAGTTTTGCACCATAAGTTTTGGATATTTTAACGCCTCTAGAATATTGCGTGAACTACCGTATTCCGTGAAGTATACATTTTTCCCATTTTTGACTATTTGAAATGCTGTTGTAACAGTGACAATTTCATTTTCATTTGCTTCCGCAATACATTTCTGCATGAATTTATGTACAGCTGACATATTTTTTATATGGACGGTACATTGATTTACATTTGCGTTTGCAAGTCTGCACATTAATTAGTTGCGTTACCTGTATTACTGACGTTACCTACAACAGACAAACATTATATAACGAAAAATATTCGACGATAAAAAGGTCCGAAATGTTATTTGCAGAATCATTAGAAAAATAAAAAAATGGAGTACAATAAAATCAAACTGCCCATTCCATGTTGATATAACTGTTTGATAAAATCAGTAACACGTTTGCATCACCATAATTGCTAAATATTGTTGCTTTCATTTTGTTGGTAATTACTCATAATTACTTCTGTTGAAAGGTAATTCGACATTCAATCGATTTCACCAATCAGAAATAAATGATCGAAATCCAATGCCTTCGTGTTTTCTCTCAGTACAAATAATATCCTATTTGAAATTGTATTTCGTACAGCCCTTTTAAAATACCATTATAGAATGTAGCGCTTATTTTTCAATCAAATAAAAATGTTGAGGACACATTATTTAATTCAACACCAATGTCATAAGAGTATACTGCGTTAACAAAATGAAATGATATCGATGCGAACACCAAAGACTGTTCCAAATATATCTTTTGTCCTTTGCGTCGAAATGCCATCAGAGTTATCAAAGGTTTTACCTGAAATTGAATTTCGCTCGATCTGCGATTCACCGTTTTCACTCGAAAAGTATTGGAAAGATTTAAAAACGCGAACAATGCGTGCCTGCACGGATTGCCGATGGTCAGCCTTTGACGAAACACGAATGTATGCTCAGCTCTTTTTTCCTAGGCTGAAAAATGAACCATTTTCAGACCGATGTGTCACGGGGCTTGAAACATGGCTGCTATATAGTAATGGTAAACGTAGAAAACAATGGTTAGTCACGAGGAAACCTCAATACCACGATTCAAGTCGATGTTCTGTCGGCTAAAAAAAAAAAAACTTTTTTTGTTCATTTGGCGTAGCGCGGATGGGATGATCGTTACGAACCGCCGTCGACCGATGGAATAATCATTCTCGCCCCTTTCAACTTCGGCAATTGTATCAATAAGTAATCGACTATTTCTTTATCAATTTTATCATTTAACAGCAACACATTGTGAAACAATTCGGTCATTGTAGTAATTGTCATCATTTCTTTGATATCTCTTCCATTTTTCGTTCTTTTGTCAATCAGTTCGTCAACGGTCGTACAGAAGTTTACCCACCGACAATGAGTAAAAAAGAGTAGGGTCTATGGAAAGCCTTCGTACGCACCAACGAAACTTTATTTATTTTTACCGATTTCGTGCTGGAAATTTTATTACAGTGTTGTTGACGTTTCTGTGATTAAAATGAGACCAAACACGACATAGTTTGAATCACATTTATTGCAATTTGTCGAAAGCAAATATGATACCAATTGCATTCATCTGGCCCGTCGATACAAAGGTATCTAATCTTTTAAAGCAAACGAAACCAAACCTGTGCTGTTGAGGCTCGAGTTTCTGAGAAGTTAATTGTGTTTCGTGCACGATACAAGCTCGCTGCAGCGGCTGGTCCCGAGCTTACATACACGCAACTTTTACTGTATCCCTTTTAACTTCAATAATACTCGCACGAGAAATATTTTGCATCTAACTGTAATGACATTCAAGGGCAAATACTTTGCACGAAAATTCGAGGTTTCAAGCTCATTGCTATTTTTTGCAGTAAACATGTATCCTTCCTCTTGCATGTTATCGGTGATATTAACACATTGCGGACGGATGACGAAAACTTGCGTCGGAACGATGTAATCGTGGAAGTCGGGCGACGCAACTTTGCGTTTTAAAAATGATAATAATAATAATTATTATTATATAATATTATTTATTGTTTATGTAATATTATAATAATATTACATATTATTGTATAATATATAATTATTATTATTATTAGAAAATGTTATATGAATTTTGAAAGTGTACAGTGCAGAAGGTGGGTAAGAAGGTAACAGGACTTTGAATTATTTAAATACCTCGTCTGCAATGTGTTAAACATATAATAAATAATATAACTGAACGCGACCCTCAACTGACATTTGACGCCGAAAGTAAAATGAACAATGCCAATGTTCATTATAAATAGTTCTCTAGCGCGGGTGGAAAACTATACTCCACCTATTTAATCGGTACTTAAATTTCTCAGGGGGGGTTGAGGATACAGGGACAATGAAGGTAAACTATAAGGGAAGTTGAAACTCTAACAGGAACAACACGGCTGAATTCTTCACAAAAATTTTATTTTCGCACATTTCTCGCGTTCCTTTTACAACTTTCGCTACTCCTTTTTTTATACAATTTACAAAAGATTCTCCGTCCTTCATTTTTGATCGGATCCCGCGCGCTCCGGCAAATCCGTCCGCGGCGAACTGAACGCAATGAAACATCATCAAACGAACGTATACGAAGAAACGATGCCGATCAACGAAGACGCTTGGCGAGGTCTATCGAACGATGACGATAGTAATAATAATAATAATAATTTACTACACAAGTCGAGAATAGTAATACAATAATAATAATATTAATAATAATATTAATAATAATAAGTAACAACTACAGCAACGATAATATCAATTAATCGCACGGAAAGAGACCTTTCACGCGTAATTGCTCTTCTCTTTTTTACTAGCTCCGCCTCTTTGGCTTGTGAACGTTTCATGACTGACCGTACATATCAATGGTATATAAATAAATAAATAACGAAGAAAAGATATGAAAGGCGGGCGCATTCGCGTGCTCGCCTTTCTTTATAGAAGGGGGACCTCGTTGAATTTTCTGTTTTTATCTTTCCGCTTCGATTTAAAATCCTGACACCGTTACAATCGATTCAAACTCGCGAGGAACCTGCCTGGCCCGAGTAGGAGATAGCAAACAGTCGCGGCTATGGGGACGATCGAAACGAAGCGCGCGATTCGGCAAGAAATGTTAACCCCTTTCTCGCACCACGATCGCCGTTCGGATCGTCCGAGAACGCTTACAGTAGTGCGGACGATTCGATTGAACGCTTCCCCCGAGACTAGACGAATAATACGACGAGGCTTAAAAAAATATTGTGTTTTGTAGTACAATGTAAAAGTAAATACTGAATCTCTTATATATTATACATTGAATCGTTTGACTGAGATAAAAGAAATTGTTGCAACAAGTGGCAGTACCTCTTAATAATTATCGACTATCGCCCGTCAATGGGCAATCGTTTACATGGCCAGCAACGAAAAAATTGTGTGGTTGGGGGAAAGTTCGAACTACGCGTACAGTGGAGCAAAATCTATTCGCTGAATTAAAACGAATCACTCTTGACCATTTTGGAAACTTAAAAACAATTCTCTTTCGCCACATAATGATCAAACTCGCGCGATCGGTCCTTCGAAACCCGGAACGCGTTACACGCCGCCGGGCGCGCGAAAATAATCACCAGTGTCCGATTTAAAAAAATTCCATTATTCGTCGCGTTTCGATTACCAAATCTCCACCCTCGACGAAGGGGTGCGTCCCAAGATTATCGGCGACATCCAAAGCCGCGAGCCCTCCGGGCGCGTGTTAAAATCCAGTTTAAAAACAGCGGTACAGATAGCGGACGTTGTTCGCGGAGGGCGCAATCGCTTTTCGTTCAGCCATCGGAACGTCGGTTATCATCAACTTAAAAATCTAACCCTACTCGAAAAGAAAATCTGAAATCGTTCCGTTAACTGATCCCGCGAACAAGAAGCGCGATCGTCCCTTCGAAACCGGTTCCCCACGCTGCACGGGGACAGACGGAAGAGGATCGCGGCGTCGAGGGGGCACGGCCGCGTCATTTAAAAGCAGAATCGGAAAGGAAGAATGCCCAGCGTGGTAATAAGAACTACCGCGTTCCGTGCGGGGTCCGAAGAACTTGCAGGAAAGTGTTTCGTTCTATTTTGCTATGGTGGACAGAAATTAGATTCAACGAGAGTGGAAGGAGCGGCAAGGGCTGAAATGGATTAGGAATCGATAATGATTTTCTGCCGAAGCAAGAGCGAGGCTCTTCGTTCGATACGTGTATCGATCCTGCACGGAACGTGTGTAAAGAGGAATTAATACTAGTGTCGGTCCGCGTAGCGCTGCTACGAACGACGGAGCTACGCGATTCGAAGCTGCTCAAGTGTCGTAATAATAATATACAATAGTACAATATTATTATTATATAATATGTATAATATATAATATATAATAATAGTAATAATAATAATAATGAAACGTAAACGTTTGGGATGGAATCTAGCTGCCATTTCAATGGTTCTCCGCGTTCCACGTTGCTCGAGCGCCGCTTAATAAAAGGGAACGAAATAAATAAATAAATAAATAAATAAAGGGCGGCGAGGAAAAGAAAAAAAAAAACGAAAGAAAACGTAGGTACGTCGGGGTCCTCTCTCCGTTCGTTGCTTCGCCTATAGTCTGTGGGCGATTCGAAGCAAAGGTGAGAGTAGAGGAAACGAGGAGGGAATCGTGCGCGACCCCCTCTCGTCGACACTTAAGCTTCTTCGACGTGGAACAGGTCGGTTTTTACCTGTAACTTGCGCGGAATAATTCAACGGACATTGTGACGCAGCGCGAAAGTAAACGGTCTCGTCGTCGCGACGCAATTATACTGCTACAGTAACTTCGCTAGGTCGCGGGCGGGAACTTTTGATTGTTCGCCCCGCGGTAACAAGTATTTCGGGCGCGATTTTTCTAAATAAATAAATGCGAACTCGGCGACCGAGGACTGGCGGTGCGGTCGCAAGGGTGTTGATTACCCCGATACGAAATCAACATCGACAGGCTGACGGTTCCCGGTGTTCGTTTGCACGGGTGATTCGACGCTTCTTGGAGATTTTCGATAGCAACAAACGTTTTCAAATGAAACGACGTGCCTCGATTTTCGTTGCATCTGAACGATCGCTCGGAACCTCGTTTGCTCTATTACGGGTGAAGGGTTGAACGTACCGCTAAATTGTTGATAGAGATAAAGTATTTCAATGTTGGGGGAATTAATTGTTTGCGATGTCTCGAGTAAATGCAGAAGCAAGGTATTTTCGAGGCATTCGAATTGTCGATTCACGATGCAAACATCGTTAAATTAATGGAAATCACTATGGTGTAACGATGTTGCGCACGGTTGCATATACGAAAAAATGAGAGTACGGTGAAAGATGATCAGAAGTTTTAGCGAAACAGAAATGAAGGATAATCCAAAACTGATTTTTAACTAAAATAATCTCTGCTCAACCGTTAACCGAACGGTCGTTAAACTTTTCTGTAAACCAAGTGCAAATATTTGCAGAGCGAGCATTCCGCAATATCTGCGCGAAAATACTATGTTTCAAACAGAGGCTGCCATTTTGCCAACCCGAGTGCGGGTTTCGAGGCATTTCGCAGGAAATCAAATAATCAAAGGGAAACGAAGAAGAGAAATCTCGCGACAGCGGATCGAATCACCTTTGTGGTTCTTACGCGAACTTTCCAGCCGCTTCTCGCTTTTTAAAACGAAAACTCGTTCTCTGCCCGTGTCCCAATGCCGTGAGCTGCCTCGCGCCGCTACTAATTGACTAGCATCGTTAATCACTCTCGGTTTTAACTCGCTCGCCTTTTCACCGTCGACATACTTTTTTGGTACGAATTTCACCCGTCCGTTCGTCCCTTCTCGCGCAGCTGCCCCGTCAAGCTCGTACTAATAGACACGGTTACTTTTCCCTGACAATAATTCTCCACATTACACACGGAATCAAACACGTGCAACCAAAATCTCGACAACCACGGGACGATTAGCGCAAAGAGGAAATGCAGTAACTAAACAAGGAAAAAAAAGAAGAAAGAAAACAAATCGCAGACATTCCCCTGCGCAGGGGAAGAAATGAAAAGTAGACGGATCAGCGTGGAGATCGAAGTCGCGACGGATTCGCCGAGGTCGACGGGAAAGTATCAATAAATAGGAGTTCCGCGTGAAACATAGAACAAGCAAATAAATTAAGAGCACGCGAGGAAAAACACGGAAGCCCGCGACACGATCAGTCTATCGACCACGCGTCACCTGCGTTTTGCAACTCTTCGAACGACCGTCGCACGGAGAACGCATACTTCCTTTTTTTCTACCCCCGTTTGTAACGAGCAAGGTTCACGCGCGCGTGTTTCTTCGACGTGTGACACTCGCCCGAGCAAGTAGATCCTCCTTCTTAATAAAGTGTCGCCCCGTTGCGCGACAACCTCGTCGAAATGCAGCACGAAGAAACAGGAGGGCAGGGATCAAGAGAGCTGCCCCGAAATCGGACTCGCGCGAAAAACCGTCTCTCGCCCTTCGTGCCTCATTTCGCTTTCCAGAAAAACTATGCCGGTTCGCAAACCACCGAATTCAAAATATATCCTTCTTTGTTTCCCCCCCGATTTGTTCGCAGACGAGCAGCCGCGCAATCTCGCGATCATCAGACTAGATCGTGCGGTCGACCGATTTCCCCTCGGCTCCGCGCGCTTATTACTCTCGCTCTGCTTTAGCGCACACGCAGCACACAGGCAGACACGCACACACGCATACGCACGACGACAAACACACGCGTCCGTCGTCTAGACTATGTACAGAATTATTTACAATGGTATACAGGTTAGTGTTAGTGTTCGATCGATCGCTCGGCCAGGACAGACGCGTGTCCTCGACGCGACACTCCTGACGCTGATAGCGCGCCGGATGAAAACTTTTCTCCCCGAAGGAAAAGGGAGGCATCGTGTTCCGTGGTAATTTCAAAAATGCCCTCGAGACTGCCAATGTTGGTACGAAAACATCACCGTTTGATATATCTGACGCGTCGCAGTCCAGTCGACGTCGATCGGCCGCCTCGTCGAGGAGATCCTCTCGGAGAGAACATCGGCGCCTCGTCTTCCTTCCCCGTCTGGCTGCCAAGATTTTCGATTATACTTCATCCCCCCCCCCCCCCCCCCCCCCGCAGAAGGTGCCAGGCCAACGGTGTCTCGCGCCGCTCCCCGAGTGACGTTACAATCGAACGCAGAGACGTCGTTTTTCCAACGACGAAGCGGATAGCGGCGACTGGGGCTCGGTTCGTCGAAAGAGAATTACCCCCGAAGAGATGCAGGATTCTTTAATCTCCTCGTTCTCCCATTTGCACCGCGTTCCTCTCCGCAGCTCCTTTCGAGGATCGATCTTCCCGCGGCGACGAGGGACTATTCCTCTTCTTTCCTTTCCCTTCGGCGGACCGTCACGTGTCCGGAGGCGATCGATCGTTTCCACCGGTCTCCATCCGTTTCCACTGGTTTTCACTCGGTCCTCTGCTTCCTGGAACACCTTGTTCTTATCTCTGTTCCGCTCTTCGTCTTCTCTGCCCACCGCCCGTCACCCCTCGGGAGGTGAAATTGAAAAGGGCGGAGGAGGACACCGGTTGGTGGGGTTCTTTGGTTTCTTCTTCGTGCCACCAGAGCCGCGGATAAGCGAGGGAACGTGTCGGGAAGAAGAATCGTGTCTCACCCCCTTCGATCCTGCCCGCTTTCACCGCGAAACGGGCGGACTCTTCTCGTTTCCCTCTATTTCTTCTTGCCCGCTCGACGGACAGCCGCCGCGGGTCTAGGTACCTTGAACAACGCGTTCGGGCCCCGAAAACGGATTCCCAGAGGTATCTCGAATCTTTGGTTTCTCACCGGGAAAGTAGAAAAATGCCGACGCTTCGAATGGGAAGGGGTCGACTGCTCGATGAGAATTCCTTGTTCTCCTGCTTCCTCGTCGAACGGCTCCCCTTTCTTTTTAAATATTACTCGGACTCCTATCGCGAAGTCGGGAAGAAAATGCGAGGAGTTGGCGCGGCAATATTGTACAGGTAATGAGGAGCAGCAAGATTCTTATTTTTATATATATATATATATATATATATATATATAAGGTGATATTCGTTTTCTCGTGTTCTTCTTTCTTGGACTTTTTTCTCTTTTTTTTTTTTGCGCACTGTTTGGAAGAGGATGAGAGGACACTTTACGAAGTCCTGGTAGAGAATGTAATTTCCTGCCGCGTTGGCTCATTTTCCTCGTACCCCTTATTTCTGCCCCCTCGTTTCGCTTTGTGTTTCCCATCTCCTTAGACTCGTTCCCCGGCCTTCGCTTTAATTCGAATGCAGATACTCCGGTTTATTTTCTCCTCCCTTTGCCTCGCCCTTTCAATTCAGCGCCGCGAACAAGCTTTTCATATGTAAATGTTTAAAAAAATCCACCCCTCTGAGTTTCCAGCGCAGTTCCGCAGAGGACTTAGTTTCCTTCGTCTCCCTCCCAAGATTACGAAACGTACAATTTGCCTTCTTAACTTTATTGTTCCTTCCCGGCGACCGGCTTACATATTTTCCGAAAAATCTCCTCGCCTTACGATCCGCGTTACAAATATATTCTTCATATCTCCGCCGTCTCGTTCGCTTCTCGAATACGCGTGTCAGCTAGATTCGCTGGTTTCGTCGGTGCACGCGACACGACGAGAATCGAAGGCCGACAGCGACGGCCACATTCTCCTCGACAAAAATATCTCGTTGTCGTTTCTTCTTTCGTCGCGCCGCAATCGTCGCGCAAACGGAAGCCGGAGGTCTCCCCCACCCGTCGTGCTTCCATTCCTCGCCAGTTTGCTTCTTCATTCTCTTCGCGAACAGCTTCACCGGGATTTGCCTCGATCGTCCTCTCGGCTTCCTCTTCTTTGTCGTCATCACCCTTTTCGCTAACTCGCGGCGCGACTTCTCGTTCCCCCGTTTATTTTCTTCTCGCTGGTTCGATGCTAGTCAGCTTCGCGTTACGTGTTCCGCGGTTGGCCGTACGCGAAGCTGACCTCGCGTCATGGATAATCCGGATGCATCAGATTGTACATGATCGCGAAGATCGTGCAGGCTGCGTAGACACCGAGCGCCACCCACCAGATCAGCTGCTCGTGGAGCCGTTGCTCGAAGTTCTTCAGGACCAGGAGGCCGATCGTCAGGCCTGCCAAGGCCCCGGTCAGGTGCGCCACGTAGGATACGGGCGGGCCCATTTGCTCGGCCGCGTATCTGTCGTAGATCGCGAATCCCACGTCTGCGCTCGCTGGAAATGAAATCGTTTCCGAGTTAAGTTCCGGTACATTTCTTGCGAATTTAATGATACATTAATTTACTGATTTGTCTGTTGATTTATGACATTGTCCTCCGCAGTTTTGCTATTCAATTTTCTTGTAATCTCGCGCCGAATGATTAACAGAATAAATTTCGGGTATGAATGATTTATTTCGTTTGCATATATTCGAACCTTGTAGAAGCTTTTCGCTTGTCGGTTAAACATTTTGCCGATATTTTCCAAGAACTTCGGTTCCCGCGATGTCTAGCGATTTTAAAATGCAGGCTCGTAGCGTATCTCTGTTTCGATTTAAAGAGGCACGCAATCATTTGCATTATGAACGTGCAAAGACGTGAAACGTTACGACAAATGAAAGATCGGATTATCTCAATATTATCGAGAATTCAATGAAATCTCATTTCATAAACTTACCGATCACGAAGATGCCTATTAATCGAACAATGCCGAACTCCATGTTATTGTAGTTGAGGAGCACGTTGGCTAGATGAGCTGCGAGAAGGGCGTAAACACCGCCGCTGGCGCCGACGAGGCACACGTCCGTATCGAACACCGAAGTGCCCAGGGAACCTGCGAACGTAACAAGAAATTCCATTTTACTCGACCGATTCGCTCCACTTGCACCATAACATCGCTTACAGCGGTGCTCCAATTGGTTTAAGTGCAATTTTACCATTAAATCGTACGCGTTTCTCGCGACGCTCGACAGGATAGGACACGTTAAGGGAAAGCGTCGGCTCTCGTTTAAATCCCAAGTTTCTTCGGCATTAAACATTTGAACGAATACAATTTGCCAATTCCTTTCCAAGTATAAAATTACCGTCGAAATAATGCATTTCAAATTTGTCCGTTGTGTATTTTGATATCGGGGAATGTTCGTTTAGTTCGGCAGACGATTTCTTTTTTTTTTATAATTAAACTGCAATTGTATTTACAGTTGTGCCCACGATTTTGTGCAGGCGTGTTTCGTATTGTCCGACGGAAGGTTACCCCTGTCGTTTCGCGTAGAATTGAAGCAACAGATGTCTCCGAGTTCGAAGACGAATACAGAACTGACAATGGAAAGCTATTGTGGATCGCGAAATTATGAATTGAATCGAATTGTGAATCACATTGACGGACATAATTGTTGCATAATATACATTTAAATATATTTGTAATTTTAAGCTATTTATTTGACACGGAGAACACGCATGAAGAAAAGATGCAATGATAAATTCTATAAATTATCTGGTTATAAAACATATATTTATTCGTAAAATACTTAAACGTCTCTAGAAATAATGTGGAAAGGGTAAAACTGATCAAGAAAGTACGATTGAATGTACCTTAAACTTTACGAAAATTGTAATTCTTAAACTTGTAATTTTTTATACCAAAGGTTAAAAACCAAGTTCCATAAGCAGTATCGATAAGAGTTAAAAAACAAAAAGAATAAAAACAGTAATTGGAGTAGTTTGCCGTTCACTAGTTGCTTCGCACAGAAGCGAGTATCGTGTATTCTTGTTTCACTAGTAGTATACAGTTATAATGGTCAGACATGCTCGCCAGCTGATTCCGCAATTTCTCCTTACTATTCAAGACCAGAACTACCGACAGCTTTTGGCATATTCAGATATACGGTAGACAGCTTATGGAAGTGAAAGGGGTTGAATATAAATTAACAATAAATATAAAGCTTATTAATAAAAATCACCATAAACTCGTCTATATGATATTCAAAGTATTTTTGAAAGCATGGAAATATCAGAACCGTAACTTTTACGGGCTTGGTAGTTTTAGCGTTAAACTCGATTCTGAATTAAACGTTACCTATACATTATACATAACCCACGCATTATTAATAATCCAGGTGTTATTACGTACTGTACTAAAATTTAATTGACCCTACAAGAATTTGCGCGCCAAGCAAGCCTTACATTAAGAATCCTTAGAAAATGTACCTCCTAGTACACTATATGTATAGTATTACGAAACAGCTGTGGCAGTCTAATTATAAAATTGTTCGTTAATCTATTAATTCCAGACGCAGTGCTTTTACTCAAATTCGACTGCATTACATGCCGCGATAATTAGCGAGTGACCTGTTTCGTTCTCGACGTTTCGTAGGGGTAATAGCGTTCACCATCATGAATCTTGTAAACTAGCTGCATAGAGTTTCCTTCGGCTGGAAATCGGATATGTGTTTGTGCAGCAGCAGGGAAACGATAGTATGACATCGAACGGGTTACTATCCGTATTAACCTGATTACTAAATGAAATGATTCGACCGACGATGTGTATTGGAATTCTAGCAAAATTTACAATTTACGTATCATTTTTTCTGCGATAATCGAAGCTATGGAAAATTCGCGCTCTGAAACTGTATTATTTGAAAGATAAATCGTTTGTGTCGAATTATCGAATAGTTTCTATTGTTGTGCATAATCCTTTATGAAATTGAAGGCAGGCACCGAAAATACGATTGGCTGAGAATATTTAGCATTGAAGCATAATTTTCACTTGAAACATTTAAACAATTCTTGTTAAGAATATCTGTTGTTCATTTAATCGTGAACCGAATTATTTCTTTGAGGCGAATTTACTGATTTAACAGCTAAACAGTTTTATAGATCACGAAAATATAAATGTTTATTTAATACTAACAACGGAATTAAATTTCTCTTTATGTCGTAACCAGTATTTCGTAGGAGTACAAATATTTTAAAATTATAGAAACAATTTCCTACTATAGTCTTTGTGTAATCATTTTTCTCATGAAAATAATATGTATTACGACTTCCATTATGATCCATCAATTAAGGCTATACATTGCACTGCAATTGAAATTCCTTAGTTCGCATTACAAACAAGCAAAGATCTCTAATTCTGGCCTGGAATTTTCGTCGTACGAAGTTAATTGACTGCAAAGATGAATGAATTGGGATAACTTTAAAAATCCGTTTCGATTATAAAATTCTATTTTATATAGAACGATTCAACATTATCATTGAAGATCCCGGCAACAATCAAGAAGACCCATACCAATCCAATTTTCCCGCAAAGTAATATTTGCGGCTGGAAAAAAGTTACAAGCGACAGATCGTCGGGCACTAACACAGATTGCAAGGAACGAACATTAATCACGTGCACTTTATCAAGGTATCAAAATTCAGAGGGCTGTTATCATTAATCAACAGACAGTTAACGGTGCTAATAATGATAAAACAGTAAATACCACAGCCGTAGCAACTGCTGTTTCTAATTTACGGTATGTTATCACGCCACATATGAATATAGATAACTTCATTAAAATTAAGTTCTCGTAACGGACACGATAGTAAACTCCCGCGAGATCAGGTTGCGTTTCGGAGTTCGTCCAGCCCCTAAATCGAAATTATCACCCAAAGGACACCGATCGATCTTTGTAAAAACCCTTCACCCCTTCGTTCTCGAAATTCTGATCTCGACAATTGGCGCGGTTCGATCTGGATATTTCTTTTATCCGAATGGTACAATGAAAATAAAGTTATTGTCCGTGTCTCGTAATTTTGGGGAATTTTTGTATTAATTATTAGCAGCAATGAACATAAAGGGGTGGCTCTTGTAATATTCACGGTCTACGCATTGCCGTTTCTTTTTTCTTTTTGATATTGATGGAGATATTGATGGAAATCATTCTTTTTAGATGAAAGAAATATAAAAAAAGTGAAATGGAGTTTTAATTCCATTTTTCCATAGCCCTTTGCGACTTAAACCGGCAATTTTTTAATATTTTATTCCTGTTGGGGGGGGGGGGGGGGGATACTGCATTCAAGGATGAATCGCGATTGTTCTGTATGACCAAGGACACCAGTGAGAAATTCGAACACGATGAAAATAAAACGAAACGAAATAAAATAAAATCAGCGCCAGCGGTCGTCAACTTTGCTTCATTATTATTAAACGACTTTTATGCTCTCTCGTCTTCTCTTTCTGCTCCTTTTTTTCGCAATAATAGTAGTTGGAACTGGAACACGTGCAACAGGTGCAACGTATCAACTACGTGCGCCGCAACCAATAGCAAAAAAAGCAATGAGGAGTGTACGTACTTGCAGCGTCCTATGGGGCTCAGCAGGCACGTATACATATACATGCATGCATCCCCCGAAGATATTTTATTAGCAGTGTTCTATCTAACAGAGAATTCGATGAAGCCAATGCTTTGGTAAATAGGAAAATTATTTCTAACCGCTAGCGAATTGATTAAATCGTGGAAACGGCCTTCGCAAGTTCCAAAGAGTATTCGAAAAATAAAAATTCTTTTCATTTACAATGCTAGTTGTAAACTCGATCATATAGATGGGAGAATATGTATCATTTTATGTGTTTACATTCGGCAAAAGATACGAAATATCATTGAAAATTCTTTCTCGTGTTAATTTCTCAGCGCATCAATTGTAACTTAAATATGCTTATTTAGTCGCACAATAATATAAGAATGGATTAAGATTTATTCCAAATGTAGAGTTTCATTAAATACTAAGAACTGTTATGTAGAAAATTAATATAATAAAAGAGCTAGATAGAAAGACTGTATTGCCCTTATAATATTATGTATTTACTACACACCCGTAATTATATCTGACCTCAAATGTTCTAACAGTAGTATACACAGGCACACTCAGCCAAAAGTATGGGACCGCTTCCTTAATTGTACGAAATAACGAACGGGTTGCTAATGATTTATTCATCTGAGATTAATATTACAGAATAATAAAAGAGCTTGGAAATTTTCTTAAACTTCCAACATTAAATTAGTCACTACATTTCCATACTTTCCAAACTCCCTCCCAGCACCATACATCTAATTCATCGTCGTATCCCAAACACACATACACCAGCCAATAGCATCAATCTGAAGTCCCTTCGCAGTGTTCTAACAATGATGAAACCCCTCGAATCGCCCCATTGCCGACCGATTTTTCTCCACCGCACAAAGTTCAACGTCTCCGTAGTTCCTCGAATATTCCCACAAAATAACCAGCCCCCTTGCCCCGGCGTCAATAACCTTCCGACCTAATCCGACTCATCATTTCAAACCTCGCGTTTGGCCTTCGACCAACGATGCCCCCCCGAAAAAAAAGCGAACCAAAAGAAGCCGATCGAGGGGTGAAGAAAAACAATAAACGCCACACGTCGATATCAAATTAAAGCTGCGAGAGAGGCAACGGTGCACGCGACCCGCCCTCGTCGCAGCCGTCCTCGCGAGAACGACGCGAATCCTATTACGGATCTACAGGTGCGAGAGAAAGGACGTTTGAAAATGTCCTTACGCGTATTCCCCCGACTGCATAGAGGCGAACGCGGGGCGACGGGACCGGGACGTCGATAGGGGGACAGAGAGAAAAATACGAGGATCGGCGTCGGGCAGTGGGGTGGAACGGAGCGGGAAGGGGAAGTCGCAAAGACAAGTCGATGTGTCTCGTATCGGCCGGGACGGGAAAATAGAGAGAGAGAGAGAGCATTTAGATGGCGAGCGCCGGGCACGTCGATGCATTCGTAAAGAGGGACGCGGAAGTAATGGGAGCTTGGAACCGGAAGGAACGGGGACGGGGTGGAGCCAAGGGGGACCGCCGAGTCACGAGTAGGATGTATTTTCAGTTGGAATGAAAATTCCATGAGAACGCATCTAATTAAGCTCCGGGCGAAATTTACCGGCGAATTGATTTGATCGCCCGATCGACCAACGACCAATCGATTTTCGGTCCTATCCTCCCTCTCTCTCTCTCTCTCTCTCTCCCTCTCTTCTTTCCGCGTTTGATTTCAGGGTGAGGTCGTGTGGCCGTGTTTTCCCCCCTTATCGTGGCCCTCGGATCCATGGCAAATTGAAACAGTCAGGGAAACGAAGTGGTTTGCGAAGTTTGCGAGGAAAGGGAGAAACCGGTGGCACGTAAACAGTTCATGGTTTGGGAAAAACAACAGGAAAATGTGTGGGCTCTGCTGGTCGAAGTTTTTGGTATAATTAGTCGTAATTGGGGGGGGGGGGGGGGGGGGGGGGCCAGGAGGTTTTTATTGTTGGATATGGCGATTCGATTAATTGCAAAGAAGTTTATTATCGCATAGTTCCTGAAAAAATGTAAATGCAATAAACATTTCCAGTGCTGTAATATGATAGCGGTATTAAAATATTCGAATTGAGGCATTGCACGTAAAACACAATAATTAGCAAATATCGCACAGCAGATGAAGTTCGCGTTAAAGTCAAAGCAAAAATAAAAGGGCTTCTTAATTTAGACAAGGCACCTTAAATTAATCGAGCATAAATCGTTCGAATAGAAAAAATGGCTGACCCAATTCACCATAATAATACCCAGTTTGAAAAAGAGGGAAAAAGTACGATTGTATTTGAAAATATGTTGAAAATAATATATATGTACGTTCCATTAAACGAAAGGAGAAATAAAAGTAAAATACCGTTGATCGATCGAAACTACCACCTGCACGTTTTACCCACGCCGATTGTCAATATTCTAAACTATATTGCACGCGTATAAGCCAGATGTGGCCAGGATTACGAAAGTGGTATTAAGGAGGTGCGGAATAAATGGAAGCTGAACATAAAGGGGTTTCCCATGGTGTTAGGTCGTTATCGAGGCAACACACTTTGAATATTGTTCATCTTTTGTGCACCGTTTCCTCTATATTCCCCGTTCCTACTTCTTTCCCCTTCTTCTATTCTCCATTTCTCTCTGGCCATTTCATTATTCTGCACAAATTTTTGTTCGTTTTTGTATCCATCCTAGTTTCTTATCTATTTATCCTGATAGATTATATTTCAATAATATCCCAGTGGAATATTGCAGCAGACGCATCCAGCTTATAACTTTCCTTTCATCGTCTCCGATTTCTCATTATTCATTCATTTGCCTTGTCCACGCGCCTTTCTCAGAAGAATTTCCTCATCCCTCTTCATCCCCCGTCTGCTGCTCAACTTTTTATGTCCATTATTCCTTTTCTGAAATCCGCCTGGCCATTCAAGAATCTGTACTTTTTATTACCCTGTTCTATTTCCTACCACGACTCACCAGTTTCTACCCGTCCGCTGTCGCTTTCTTTTGCTAATTTTTCCCTTCGACCAGTTGCTCTTTGTCCAACACCTATGAATGACACGAAATAAACAAGCTTCGCACGCGACGGTTTTCGAATGGAATAAGAATCGGTGAAAACGAGACGTCCCATTTTATTCGTTTCCATAAACAGCGCTGACGTGGAAATTGAAAACGCGCTGGTAACGATTGATTCCTCCCTTCTGTTTAAACAGATACGCGAGACGGCGAAAAGGAAACAGGAACGACGGAGGATGAGAAACAACGGCGGCAGATAGAAAGAAACCGAAGTCTATTGCATACGTTGGACTTTGTTCTCTAGTTCCCGGTGCACAGGTTACGCCGTTCTTGGAATTTTCAATTTTACGCTACCTGATGAGCAAATATCTGAACTACGATGGAGAATCGATGATCGTGTTCCCCCAGCAGAAAATAGCACAGAGATTCCGCAAGCTGTCATACAACTGCTCCGATATTATGTATGAAGCGCGTGTCACGAAATTCTTCTACCGAATAAGGTTCCCGGGGAACTGAATTTTCGACGATCTATCGGATTGAAATTGCAAATGTCATTTGTTACCAACAGGTGTTCGTGTCGCGAGAATTGGCCAGTAGAAAATGGTTATTATCATTGAATTTGACAAGTCTGCTTTCAGTAGCAATCGAACTAGACGAGGGACATATATGAATATTATTTGTTTTAGTAGTGGTTGACTTAACTCGCATTCGCGTAGCGAACGTTAAAGTTTATATTGCAAAGCGTTCGAATATTTCTATTTAATCGACGACAGTAAAGAAATAAAATATATATACAATATTTTAACTGGTAGAGAATGGTAATTATTTAATCGGAAAGAAATTTTCTGTCAATATTATACGAATACTAGTTCAGAATATGTTTGAGTTGAAATATTAAGAACTTATGGACAACTGGAAAGCTGTTTTAGAATCTATTTTAAAATTGTCTGTAGACAATTCAATAATCTGAAAGAAAACGGCAGCTGATAAAATATTGTAAATTGAAAATGTCATATCTATTAATATATTAAATAATAGGATCCATTATTTAATGCACAGGCTTGTGCTGCACTTACTTAAAACCTATATATTTAAATATCATTATTCAAGACTTAATGTTTTGTTTCATTTCAATTATGAACGCAGCGTTCAAAAGTATTATTATTGTCGCAGAACCCCAATCATAGTTTCCACCTGACCAGGTGTATTTTGTATATCTTGCTGGTTTTCCTCAATAATGGTTGACACGTCATAAACTCATGGATTAACGGCCGCAATCCACAGCCTAATAAATCTACATGTGTATGCATCCTAAGCCCGATCCATGGGAAATTTTCGTCCCAGTTAAAATTCAGATAAATGTCTTCGTGTACAATGGTGGCAATTAAGTGAAATATGAACTGTTATATATTTCCGTCGCGAATTTATTGCATTATATCTCTGCTCGTTTAAAAACTATTAACAATCGATTTATATATTTATTGCCAAAAGTTGATCACGATGAAGAGGAGGACGATTCGAAGTTGCTTACACATTTACAGGCATATCGCAGGGAATTAGTTAGGAAAATTTAATATTCAAATGTATCTTTTTGAAGATGGTGGGCCAGTTGTAAATATTTAAATTGCTTTCTGCATTGCTCGCGTGTTAATATTATAAAGATGACAAAAAATTATGCATGCGCAAACGGAACAGCGTATCATTGCCATGGTTCTTGCTTTAAAATATTACCACGGATATTTGCAATTCATGAACGCGTGATACATCCCGGGGAACCGTAAAAGCGAATAGGAAAAAGGAAATGTAGACGCCGAAATTGGGATACAGTTAAGAAGATTAAAAGGACTCTACGAAATTACGACGAAATGGTAAGAATTACATAATCGGAATAGTTGATCAAATCAATCGCAGTATTAATTGCAATAGAGAACAAGGGTGCAAAGTAAGAATAACACATAGACAAACAAGGGGGCGCATAAAATAAAACGTGTTTCTGGAATTTAGCACAGGAGACGATGCCGCCATATGAGAGTTATGGCGATTCACCAGGTGCCATGTACAAATAATATGAAACGAAAATTTAATAATAATTAACAGATATTGCATAACGTCAAGTATATATTAAATTTACATTTCTGACATTCCATTGCATACTTTGATGTAATTTCCTAGATGCTACATTAATTACAAGGTATATACTTGTAGCTCTGTGGTGAGCCACATAAAGATTTACAAACTGTAGTCTACAGAATTATTAAAGATAAGGACGCAATGCTTTTGCAATTTTACTGCTCTATAAATAAAAAAAAAGAAACGTTTCAGATGAAAATCGTTAGGATAAAAGAAACAGGGAGATTCACTTTAAGAAATTAAGGGATTGCCACCCCGTTTCGTTATCCATGGGTTCACTTGGAGGATAAAACAAAGCATCGACCAGCTAAACTCGCAAAAAAACAATTCACTCATTTCCGTTAACAAATAGTTCCAAAGAAACTCCCTTGTAACACTTAATAACAACTCACCGTGAAATGAAAAAGGAAAAAGTGTCTCGTTAATACCACAAACGAAGCACGCGGCCGACGAGTCAAAACTCAAACGGAGCCTCACCGATATTGAAATTTGCAGGACCAAAAAAACCCCAAATGCGATGCTAATGCAAACACCCGGCCTATCGTATCCCATCGAGGACACCCGGCGAACCTCGCGTCGCCGCAAGAAAGATACTCATCGAAGAAACGTACCCACGGGTTACGCGGCCTAACGAAGACAAGGGTGAGAATTAGCAAAAGGGGTAGCACGAAGGCAAATAACGGCGCCGAAGGGTTTCTGGAACGGGAAGGCGAGACAGGTCGTCTAGCATCGGGGATACCGTCGTCTCCCGTTGCGCATGCAAAATGCATCACGCATACGCGAAACGTTCCGCGTCGGACATGCAGATACCGTCGTATAATTGTCCGTGTCACGCAATCGGCACGGCGCCGGTGATTCTGCGACACAAAGCGTCGACCGGTCGACCATTCGAAAGCGTGGCTGTTGACGGAATGAATGGAATTACGAGGAAATTAAGCCCGTTTATCTGGAAATTACTCACCCAACCCCTTCGAAACGCGTTTTCTTTTTCTTGATCGACCCCACTCTACGGACTGGCTGGGTTAATACGCGTTTCCATTGTTCGTAACGGATGTACGGTAAAGGATGTTTCGGAAGGGTGAATCGTGCGATTAGGGGTACGTTTGTCTGGAAGAAGTGTGACGTGTTGGTGGTGTTTGTCCGTGTGTACAGAATTGGCTGGACTGTGTCCTACGATGATGGATAGAATTAGATGCGGACGCCTCTTTAAGCCGTTTTTTACTCGGTTGCGTGACTTTCTCGAGGTATCAGCTGAGCTGTACGTTGGCTCAATTTTGCGTGTGGTAATGTCGGTACGGGACTGTGGAGAAAGGGGGGGGGGGGGGGGGGGGGGTGTGTGTTGTTAAATATCAGGTCGAAAAGGAAAGTGATGTCTGTTTTGTGGCGACAAAGATGGATTGATTTAATGTTTATTGCTTTTTAGGAGGATCCTGTTGTATATTTTCGGGTTTTTTAAATACGTTTTTCGTAAAATGGTCTCAGCTGAAGTTTTTAGTTTAACGTTAATAACAATGAGTGAACAAAATATCTGTAAATTTATTCGTTCATCTTATTATTATAGAATTATTATTATTAGCCAATGAACATTGGCACCTATGATAAAGTTCACAAAATTATAATCAAGTCTAAGTTAAACGTAAAACAACAGGCTGATACACCAATTGTACCATAAGCTGAAACTACTAACTTTTAATAAGTCAGGCTAAACAGTGGACACTGCTTTCCCACCAACACAGCATTCTAAGAATTTTTCGAATTTTATGTCATAACTAATTCCTCCTAGCAAGCATTTATTTTAATCTTGCATTTTTTACAAAGATTTTCAAGTAGTTATTATCCGAATCGCCTCTTCGTCTAGATAAAGAAAAGTAGCAAAAGGATTTGACGAAAACGCAAACCCCGTTTCACTCGTAGCTTCGTTTAAGTTAATTGAGAAATAATCTAGTCGTTACAAGTGATCCTGTCAAGTTTGCAGGTATCAATTCTCGTACAAACTTCGCTGAAGAGAGAACAATTGCGATAAAATTCCCGTTCACCCTTGTGTATCAATACCCAGGACTTTCAATACATTTCTTACGCTTATCACTTCACGTTGATGGTTTATTACTAAAACCTGGCGTCGTTTTCCAAATTGGTCAAACAAAACAAATTTAGAAAAAAAAGAAGAACGTGTAGACGGCAAGAAAAATGAAAGAAAGAATCGTTTGCAGTAATTGGACAAGGCCGAAGGAAAGGAGCGAAAGGAAAGATAGATTCTGCTCACAGTTGCGTGGTTACAATCGTATTACATCGACATGACCGCGACGCATACGAAGTAATCTTGTCGCGCCGGCCTCAGACAAGCTGTCGCCATCTCCAGTTCTGGTGGAAAGCTACCACTGTTGAACAGCAGAGAAACCTGGAAAAGGTGAACCTCGTGCAAAAGGACAAGCAAACGGGAGAGAGGGAATTCCTATGCACTCTCATTACACGACTCGATATTCCAAGGCAACCGCGTCGTCCTTCATCATTTGGGTACATTGATACGAAATGGTAATTTCGACAATTATATTTTGCTGGAAATTGAATTGTTCCTTTCACTATCGAGCGGAGAGCAAACTGGCACACGGGGACATCGATAAGACACGAAGAATGGAAGAATAGATGCAATTTGAGAATTCTTGTTGCTATAAATTATGTAGAAAACGAGGAAGAATTTTATTCGTTCAAGAAATGGAACCTTTGCGGAAAATGTGTTTCGATATTGCATTATAATTAACTGATATGTTTATGGGCAATTATATGTCGTTCTTTCAAGGTTTAATTTCGTGTTCTTAATTAAATGTTTCAGGTCGTAAACAGAGAACATGAAAACAACATTTTTTTCTCTACAATTATAATAATTGGATTTTTAAAAATATATGCGCCGTATTTTTTTTAATTATAAATAAACACTGCCAATTGCTCCATTCAGCAATGCTTATATTAATAATATTCCAGAAACTCGCATGCAACGTTCATTAGTGTAACGAAAGCAACAACCGTCCTCTGTAAATACGGTTCGCTGGCTCGATATTGATAACAAATTATTCATATTCGAAGAGGATGTCGTACGTTGTAATGACATCGCGGTAATGTATTTTTGAACCTTTGCAAAACTTCGGCAAATACTTACGAAAATTGTCTAACAATTATGGGGTAGAAAAATGTTACGATATATTTCGAGACGTTTAAATTTAGCTAAACGATATTTATGTGATAACAGCAGCTTAAAAACAGGTGTAAAAATAATCCAGACAGGGGAAATTATTCTGCATTTCAATTTTTCCAGTTGCCTTCCCCTCCCGCATTATGCACGCTACTTTTACACTTTCACAATTCCGCTTCGCGTAAGCTCTTTGTTACCATCTAGACGCTAGATTATAGAGCTTATAAAGCTCTTTTGGGACAATTACAACTCCACTTTTTGTCCATAGCATTTTCAAGTCTGCCACTTCTCTGTATAAATGGTATTAAACTACACAGTATTAAGAGGAAGAAAAAAACGCAAGAAGTCCCTGTTAACAATTTCTGCATGCAATAAAAGCAACTTGAGTTTTCATTAAAAAACATTTTGTCGTCTGGCAAGTAATGCGGATCTCGAGTACAGATATCTGAGGTCAACTTTTCAGCAAATTATTCAACAATGTCGTTTGAATTTTTTGTTCACCAATAACACTGTAAAACGTCCCCGGGTCTCTCCACGCGAGGTTCATCCTTGAAACTCTAGTTTTGTAGCTTGAAATTTCTTTATCCATCTTTCATGCTGATTTTGCATCAATAATTTGCTCAATACACCTGAAATGTGTGTTTCACGCTGCAGTTGCATTATTTCTATACCACGGCCTAGTACATTCTTTTACGCTGCCCCGCACCCGTAAGGTTTCGTGTTAAATTTAAAATCGAACCAATGACCGTCACAACAAGTACCGATGGTTTAAGTATTCCTAAAGGATTCAAAACTATGCAATAGTGCCCACTGACTTCCCTGACCTCACCGATAACTACGTATGTGCAATTCGTGTGACGTTATATTATCATTAACACATTGGCGACAGGGCATTTGGAATAAAGCCCTGTGCTAAAAGAAAACATTGCCCAAGGGTTCCATTTATAATAATATGAATAACAAACGACGAATAGATCGACGCAAACAGCAATGAGTGTCAAACCAAACCTACTCCAATGCCATTAAAACATATGGAGGATTCAGAAGCTAATCAGTGCAAGTCCATTAGCATTCAAACCGAGGTAAATAAGGTTTTTAACAAATTGCTTGGAAAAAAATGACAATGTTAGTACCGTCATCTATTGCTCACGTATGAAGACAGCGCCGTAATTAATTTGTCAACCGAAAGTTTTAACAATACAGAGGTTTTTGAACTGCGAAACTCATGTTCAGGAAAGTTGGAATCACACTGGTTGGCTTCTGAGCCCTCCATATATCAAAACAAACACCGATAAAAAACCACAACGATCGAAGCTAACAATAATTTCTAATTTCCTCTATCATTTCCCTAATTGCACCGTCCTTTTCGCCAACCCAGAAACCTCCGCCCCTCATTCCAAAACCCGTCTTCTATACCTTGCGATTTCCAGCCACGTTTGGTTCCGTCCCCGCCCCTCTCTTCCTGACCCGCTACGATCCCCCGCATTTACGACGTCCAATGTGTCCCGAATCCCCCCCCGACAGGAGTTTATTATTCATGCACCCCTATTTCGCAACGTTTTACTTTCATGACTGCTAATAACCCGGGATCTGAGTCTAATCGAATTTATGCAAATGACAATTAGATTTACACGAATGCGCGACCCGGTATCGCGTAGTCCTGATACGTGTACCGGCCGTGCACGCGTTCCCAACGATACACACGGACACGCGGGTAGAAACACGCGTGCCTTTCACCCCACTTTCACCCCCCTGTCGCGGGGGTGTACGCAACAGGGACGAACGCAGGATAATGGAAGGAGGGTGTTGCAGCAATGGTTGGCGAACGGACAGCGAGGACGCGTTGCAGAGAGATGAGGGAACCGGCGCGGCCGGACAGGGACAAGAGGGTCGAGACGGGAACAGTAAAAACACGTTCCACGCTGGAAAATCCCGAAACACGGTAAATGGAAAGGGGGACAAATTGCGTTACAGAGAAGAAATAGAGTCGCTGGATGGCAGCTGCAGCTGGGCCGCCGGGCATTTATGCGGCCGAGAATCGTCGAGTGATTTAAATTCAGGAATATCGCGGCGGTCGTTCCGTAGCGTTTCGTAGCGTTTCGTAGCGTTTCGTCGCATTTGCCGTGTGACACGGCGGCGCATAATCACGTGCTCGGATATATCGACGGGCGAACGGCCGTGTTAAATGCACTTGGGCCGAGCTCTCGGTTAATCGCATTTTGTTGACAACGGATAACGTCCCCCCCGCTGTTTCCTTCCTTTTATTTGGCCCAGCCGCGCTGCTATTCCCTTCCTCCCTGTTTTCCTTCCTTCCATTAGCAGTTCCGTTATTCCGTTTCGTTGCTGCCCTTGTTTCCTGCGGGTCGGCGTTGAATCGTGCACGGCGTAATTGCGTTCATGGGTCCGTTCGTTCTCAGTAATTAGGATAAAGATTTACTCGTTGCGTTGCACTGCGCGATCTTTTTCATTTGGCGTCGATCTATAATGGCAACGTGTGACTGCATTGGAAAGCACACGTGGAGACGTGAGTATAAAATAGTATCGACTGCCAGATGACACCTTTGTGGTTTTGTCTTTCACGCGTGTTGGTAACGGTTTCATGATTCTGTACGTAACAGTGGAGTTTCGGGTTGGTATTGCAATGTTTTCATTTGTTTCTGTAGTACAGGAACACAGTTTGGCTGTGCGTTAATTTCTCCCGCGACAGAATCGATGCACCGCCGAATCGATATTAAATGTCTGTACCAAGTTCTTCGTCTCTAAATACGTCTCGAAGTATAAAGATTATAACAAAGATTTGTATCACTTCCGGCGCTAGCACTGACCGGATAAAGTAAGTAAAGATACGCGATTGCATTGCTTCACAAAACCGTGCGCAGGGTGACTGGTGGTGATCAAGAACTGTTAAAAGTGCACGTTACCCTATCTTTTGTATTCATTCTAATAAATACAACTATGCGAACAACGAACACCTGTTAAATCACCCCCTGCTATTTCATTAAACAGCGAAAGGGTTAACCCTATAATCCTATATACCGAGATTATGGCAAGTTTGCTACACAGGGGTAGAGAAATTATTCCATGTCGGGGCTGGACCCGTTGATTGTAATTAAGAATATGCTACGGAATGGTAATTGTTTAGATTGATGCACCGCTATGCAGGAGAATTAGTGATCGTGAATCCCAACTGATACAGATACAGTTAACAAGGGAATTGTGTATACTGTAAAGTTTGTTGCGTGTACGTGTTGCACGGCGTGCTCCAGTTTCCAATCTGTGTAACGCAGTATCGCAGCATTGCTGCTAGATTAAATCGGGAAGTTACACACAATTCCTGCAAATAAAGTTTCGGAGATTTGTAATTCATAGTGATTACTTACCGGCAAGAACTCCAGCCATGTAGACCGCAGCAATCCTTAGGCTCCCGTGAACCATCTCCAGGGGAAGTCCCACGACCACCTGCACTCCCAGGTTAAATAACAGGTGAAGCCACCTGAAATGTAAACGCATACGTTTTCTTGAGTCGCGGTTCACGTTTCTTCAAACGAATTAAAGTTCGCCGAGGGGAAGATACGCGTCGAAGGACTTGTATTCAGTGTCGTTCGAAGACAATATTTTCTACAAATTCATTTGTAATCGTTGTGCCAATCGGTCGGTTCGTTTGCCAAAGTGATTGGCTCCACGAAATATAAATTTATGTAGTATTTACTTTGTTTTTTAATCATTCAAATAAAATCTGTAGTCAAGCACACATTAGAATGTATTATTGCAGATATATTATTTATATCACTACTATAGAAACAACGTATGGAATTAAACAGATTGGCTGCCGAATTTAATTATTTATGAATAAACTGTTATAGGTGCAAAGTTGTGTCATTTATTGGTGCTGAACGTAATTATCGAGGAAATGTATGTCAGTATAGAATGTTAAGTGCCAATGAAATGCTATTGTGGTAAAATAAAAACAAATCCCACAAGTGGAATTAGACGCTTTGACCAGCTAACGGCTCAATTAATAAATGATAGTACTGAAAAGTTACACTGTATACAATATACTATTTTTTGTATTATACTAATACCCGTTCATTTTCCAACTGTGGAAATTTAGCAATAAAAAATGTTTTAGTTTTAATTTTGATATGCACGATATACGTAGTGGATTAAAGACAATTTGACCATCGTTTCACGTTTTCTTATGCAATATATGTTATACTATTTTTATGGTCCAATTACGTTTGCGTGTCTGAAAGTTCTGCATCAAACACCATTTCCATTCGCGATATCTAAACGCTCGAATCTAGTAGCCAAGTGAAATTATAATCTACTTAGCGGACGGATCTTTATAGCAAGTAATCAGCGTCACGACGCAAACGTACATTAACGAGACTTATATGTAGCGAATAGACTTATTTGGACATTCAATCTATTTAATAACACGGAAGTCAGACGGCAGAAATGGTTTCGAATTGAAAATCGAGCAAAGGAATTCAACGTAACACAAGTTGAAACAGCAAATTAAAAGCTTGCAATCTTCAATAATTTTTCACAATTTCGTAGAAATAAGGATCTTAGTGTTGGATTTACTCGATGTCAGTAATTTTCATATTAATCTTTTTAAGTTGAAAAGCTTGTAATTGTGTTGATTATTATAATGTGCTCTGTTCGCTTAACAAACAGCGAGTGACCAATAATGCTGAGTGACGTATACAGTGCTTAATTGTTCACCACGACAACTTGTTTTAACTAATAGCCGGTTGAAGTATCGAGGCGATCGGAAGTCTGATTGCTTGTCCGATAGATTCATTAATTTCAAACTAACTAACACCGAGAGCCCGATTGCTCCTAGAGTACTTGATATTTCGGCGACGATTAAAGCCTGGCAACTAACGCACTGCCCAATTAACACGGAGTACACGAAGACATCTCGATCACACACTTCCACCCTCTAGTACGTTACTGGAACGGGGGTGCCACAATGTTTCCTTCGTATTCAGAGATACGTAGGATTCTGACAGCGCAGTTGTGGAAACAAGAGCAGATATTCCCATAAATCGTCTAGAAGTTTGGAATCGCCTATCGTCTGGAAAATTGTCGGCGCATATGCTTGGGCCACGCAATTTCAAATCTGTGATATACGAAATTAAGTGTCGCTTTTAGTTAAGCAATAATTGTAAAATGAAAACGATACAATTGAAGAGTAACAATGCTTGAAAGCTTTATTTCTAATCTAATTCAACGAAAATAGAAACAAATGCTCTCGGAATATCACAGTCGTTTAAAAAAATTAACCCCTTAAGTGGAGAGACATTTAGATACAGGTCTTGAGAATTTCATTCAAACCGTTATTTTTGTATTAGAGTACAGACGGATGTAATCATCTTATATCAGAAGTATCGGATAGAAATATATTATTTCGCGCTATCATTTTTAACCCATGTTTGCATTAATAAATGATGGAATATGATCTGAAGGAACTTTGGTAATAAGCATAATCTTTCAGTAATAAAAATAATGGATTTCTTTTCGCTTACCCGCAATATTGTTTATTTATTGCTCACAAGTTGGAAGCAATATAAAATAGTAGCATTACACATTTTCGGTATCGAACTATATGAACCACGTCGTACACCCAAGTTCAAAACATTCCAAAGATGCAAGCGTGTCGAACACTTTATGGATGATAACAACAAACTTCACGACTATTAAAAATGTTATTTTCAACTAATAAACCATTTATTATCCACCCTATCGCATAGAAGCCGGTACTCTCTTAAATAATTCGCACTTTAAGTTCAGAAGCTGTGTGCAGATTTTCGTGAGTGACTGCAGTCACACGATTAACTTGATCTATCTGCATTTTTCGCGACGAGACTGCGCCCGAGACCGCGGGGCGCGAATCAAAATTAAGGTCTGCAGAGTGGCGACGCGGAAAGAAAGATAAAGGACGAGTCGAAGGAACGATAGAATCAGCGATGCTTTCTGGAAAATTCGGTTATCGTAACCACCACGATGAAATTAGAGCAATTATACATTTTATCTATCCAGCACCGGTGGAACTTTCGTCGCTGGAGAGGAAGATGATCAAGCTTATCTGCTTCGCTCGACGGCACAGAAAGACTCTTCGAGATAACATTCGTTTGACGCGTTTCGCCCAGTTTCCCTTCATCTCTCATATTCAATTCCTAGTTCCACCTTAGCGAAATCTCTCTCTCTCTCTATCTCTCTCTATCTCTGGACGTTTGCTGTTCTGGCGAGGCAACTTTGGCTGAATGGCGAACGTTTAATCTTTTCAATGTGAAAGGTACCGTACGCTACTGAACAAATATCGTAGAGTGTAGTATGTACTGTCGTCGAAATCTCTTATCGCGTACATTATACGAAAATGATAAATGCTAATACTTTTCCTACCGGTGTTTTATTGATTTCTATTCCATTATAACCCTTGCGAAATACTGTTACGAAGATTATAACAGTCGATGTATGTCAGTCAAACTTCTCGCGATGAACTTGTTCAAGTTATTTGCGAATCTTCTCGGCAGTATTTTACTACATTTTTCTATAGATATATCTTCAGGCCGGGTGAAAATATTGGAAGGGTCTACCTTGGTCCGGTAGAGTGTTAAATTTCATTTCTCTATAATTTTCTTTCAATATAACAATGCTTTACTTTAATTTGCTGTTACAATTAGTTTCATTATGCTTCTCCTGGGCAAAATTCAAAACGACTTCTATTCAGGCTCGTAAATACCACTGAATTTTACCATTCTAGACGGCACAACATTGTTAATCGTTAAATGAGAATCTAATAGATTACATACCCGGACAGACACTGTATGAATTATTCGAAATGCAAAAGAGAACTTTCGCAAGTACCAAAATCGAGATAGAGAGATATTGAAATACAGATCCATTAGTCATAAGTCAAACGTTTCATAAAATTTCATAAAAACCACAATCCTCTCATCCTTTCTGCTGCTCGCTGCGACAGTCCCTCTGTACAAGATCTTTCTAAAAGCTCAGAGCGGTTAAATTTCCTCTGAAACGGCGTTAATATTTCAAGCAGGCTGCTTTTCCCGCTAAAAGAGCCTGCCGGTATCGCTTTTTTTTCTTATTCGTCGAGTGCGTTCGAGGAGAACCGTTGGAATTCCAACAGGCGGCTTCGCGTTGACCTAATCGCAAGGTCTTTGATGCGATTCGTGACACTCGCTTCGATGGCAGAGGATAGACGGTGGAAAACGACGCCTGTGAACTCGTTCAGGCGTCTCGACGGTCGATTGCATTCTTTGGTGCGTCGACCGCATTGCAACTAGACGCGACGCTGCTGAAGACTCGTCGAGGATGCTAATTGTTCGTTTAATAGACTCACGTTCTGCTCGATCGACTCGGTTTGCAGGTCAGGCAAACGAACTACGGTCCTGGAATACGTGCGTTGAAGTAGCTCTTCTTCTCGAAAGGACGGTTCAGACACATTGAGTAATTTAGTCGAGTGGCGAGCAGATACTTGTTACTAAACGGTTTAATGCATAGAAAGTGCCCGGGGAGTACAGTTCAGTTTTCAAAAGTATAGGACGCAGTTGGAGAATCATAGTCGATCAGAAATGGATCTATTCGACCAAATTGTTTTGCTAAGTCGACTATATTTTACTGTTCACGCATGGCAAGTCACTAACCTACTCGACTAAATTTTAATGTTTGTGCAAAGTTAGTCACCAAATTACTCGACTAAATTTTACTGTTCGCACACGATAAGTAACTAAACTACTCAATTAAAATTAAAAATTTTTAAAAGTGTTTGCGCACAGTAAGATACTAACCTACTCGACCCAATTTTACTGTTTGCGCACAGTAAGTAACTAAATTACTCGCTACTCGATTAAATTGCTCGATGAGTCTGAACCGATCTTTAATGCCGCGCCGAGAACTTTCTTCTAACATCGCGAAGGCAAACAGTATGCATGGTTCTTGCATCGATCAGTTTGTGCATTGCTTTTGGTGATTGATGTTTCGTTAAATCATATGCCCTGTTCAAGTGTCGAGACAAGAACAGTCTATCGCTATTCGTAACGCACGCTTAAAGCTCTCATATTTGAGGAAAAGCAAATAAATGGGAACTGTTGTGTGGAAAATTTAACAAAATGTTAGGATACTCAATCGACTGGTTCCAACTGAACTGTGGTGTTTATTTTATGTTTGTTCTCCGTGAATATATGGGGCTGTTAAATACAGTACTGAACAAAACTATAATTACTTGACTATAATAAATCCTTGAAGAACAATTTCTTTAACATTTTATGCGTTACTTAACCAAACATATACTCAACTTCGTTAAAACATAACTGTATGAAAATTAACTTCGTTCTCGAACTACTTTTTCACATAATTTTTCTAGCTACGTTATAATACAATCCAAAATTATTCTCACGTTCACTTTGGCAGGCAGAATAGAGTGTCGATCGAATTAGGAAGTTCTCACGGGGCCGGGGCTCTGTTCGCTCCTCAGCGTTTTAAGATGATGAACGTTCAAGCGAAAAACGGTCGGTGTCACGGGAAACGCGGCGCCCCAAGACGCGGGACAATTTTCCAAATGCGGAAGAAGGATACGTAGGCATCGATTCGTCGAAAGTACGCAATCCACGAAATGGAGCATGCAAAAAGGAACTCGATGACTCTTCCCTATCGAGGATAGTAGAAAGCCTAGAGGAGGACACACCGTTAAGGCGAGGGGATGGATGGCGTTCGCGCCAGGCCAAGGAGAAGCTGGCATCCGTCATTCACAGTCGCCAGATAGAAATATCGATCCAGCAGGATCATCGATAGGACCGCAAAAGCTGACAGCCCGGCGCGATTCGTCCGTTAAGACAGCGGCGGATAATTCGTTTAATTGCCGTCGAATTAATTGAAACTGCAACCCCCCCTCCGGCCTTCGACTACCCCTCGTTCTTCAGCCTTTACTCGAAAACCCTCCGCCAGGAAGCTGCCGTGTCGTGACTCGAATAATATTGCCGTCCGAATGCACGCGGACTTCGTGAATCGATTGCACGATTTCGGAAGAAGAGGGCTATCCGTGGTGCGCCGATAAATCGTCCCGCATTTTCCCTTCGACTCGCCGACTTTGTTGCCCGCTCCTCCAGGTCTGAGCCACCGTCTAAATTGTCCACGATAAAGTGTACACTCGGTGTACATTGTTAAGGGAATTGCGCCGTCCCCTCTGCGACTGTTGGTATACACGAACCGGCGGTAATTGCAGGAGCAGAATGATTAATTAGAATAGCAATTTATCGGGAACGTTCGTTTGTTCTGATCGCATGATCTGTCGGTGAACCTCTTGAGCCTATTCTTCGCTGGAACTTCTCGAAAAACGATGCCAGGAAGCGCGGCGAGTATCTAGCAGTGGAGCCTAGTTTTATATAGATGCAACAATGAATGGAACTCTTGTACGATTTAACGTAAAAATGCGATGTGTAACAGAATTGTTGGTCCAGTTTGAAGCTGAAATTAATTCGCTTCGCTTGAAACGTAAAAGAATCTCATTCGTTGCATCGAAAGAACAAGAATTTAACGACACAGAAGCCTGAAACGTAGGACGGAATATTCACAGTCTCGCTATCATTATGAATTTGAACAGAGCACCTCGACTGTCCACTTTAAAAACAAGCGGCTCGACCTTTCGAAAGTTCTGGGCAACGGGGCAACCCTTTAACCGTGAAACTACTTAAGGCTCGAGCGAGCAAGGGGATCCAAGGAGCCGCGTGGCGCTGCAAAAGCAGATCGTAGAAACGATCGAAAGGATTGTCGGGCGAAACCGATTTCAATGGAAACTCGCCGCAGAGCCGACGGGATAAAGGCGGAAGGTGAAGTTTCAGCAAAGTTGACTCTAATGTTCCGCGGACGCGATGTCGTCAGTCTCTCTAACTACTTGCCGGTAGTTAATTACGCCCCGAAAACTTGTTACTTATCGCCGAATCGTGGATGAGTTCGTCGGGGCTGATGTCTCAGCGTTTCACGATTCCTAATAACAAGCCGATGCAGCACCGCGGCTCTGTTATCACGAACTTCCGGGCGGGCCGATAAAACGTTTCTGATTCTGTTGCGAGCCCATCGAAATCATGCACCTCGTGACACGTAGCCACGAGCGATTCTAATTGGGAGTCCCTCTTGTCTGCGGGATAATTAAAGTTTCTATTAATTTTAGCGAAACTCAAGAGTCGAACTTCGAGGAGGATACTCGGCGTTGGATTTAATAACAGCCACCCACGGAACATAGCGTCAATGTCTTCGTGTTCAAGCATGCGCTCGCGTTCGCACAATTGCAAAACAGATTTCTTCGACGGTGTGTCATTTCTCACGGAGCACAGAATAATAGTTCTATTAAATATAAGTTTTCTCGGACGCGAGGCGAATCCCTCGTTTATTAGAACTTCTCAGCCCCTTTTGTTGCGTTTGCGAGTAGTTTCCGGTTTTTACATTGGGGTAACGCCTTTGTCTCAAACTTTTGGCGGAACGTATTTGGCGAAGCTTAAAACTTATTCGTCAATGTTTCCACCGTGACGTACAAGTAGTAGAAACAATCAAAAGAAGCTAAGATAATTCAGGTCTCGGACAAATTCAGCGGGAGCACCGCCCCGTAGATTTTCCATTTATATTTAAAACGGTGAAATAAAACAATTATACTAATCGAAACACGGGTTTGACCCACGCGAACCCGGGCACAATAAAAGTGTCGACAAATCATTTAACTTTCCTCATCCGCTACGTTCGGCCCCGTAAATATCCCGTTTCAATTTACCGCGTGCCTTCCCCGTACAAGCGATACACCGTGCGTCGCGTTTCAAGCGTTGTTCCAATTATTTTCCGCGTCGCCGAGACAGCAACACCACGCACAATTTGTTAGAACGCCGGAAACGTATCTCCTCGAAGACACGGATTGCACGGGTTTCATTATCACAGAAATTCCCGTGGCTTCGCGTTCAATTACAAACTGCCAGACTGAGTTACTTCTGTTACGAACCGTCTGACTCCGTGTAAAATGCAATTCACGCGCAGCCTGCTGCCCGCACGAAGTCGCAGCGCGAAAATTTTCCACGGCAGGGTCGGCGGGTGGCGGTCGCGGGGAAAAGTTTTCGTTACCAGGTGACGCGTACCGGGGCAACGAGCAACCGGCGAGGGTCGTGGATATTAAACACGGTGCCTTCTTTTTCTGCATTTATACGACATTAGACGGGACTCGCATAATGGTCTCGCTCGTCGAGCATGCATAATGCCCGCATCGGCAGCCGGTGACGAAGGATCCTGGTGCGCGATTCGATGGACCAGGGGCGCGAGACGGACGTCGTTATTTAAATCCTCTCGATGTTGCACCCGCCCACGATTCCATCTTCCCCTGAGAGAGAGTACTCGCCGACATACCTCGCGGGGGAACGGCTCAGCCGCGGATCACGGGGACGAGGGACTCTGGAGATGAATTTTTCCCGAGGAATTTGTGTAGCAGACCATGCCCGCCGCGCAGTCTTGAACGTGAGATGGAAATTTTATAAGGAGAATATCGATGACCGTGGCAAATGAAAATGTGCGCCGGGGAGTCGAAAAACTACAGCGGCGGACAGAAGTTTGAAACCGATAGGGAACGATAGAAGTAAATTGTTCAGTTTTGTGTGGGGTACGCGGGGGGCGCGGAGCTTTGATTTTGTAACGAACAATTTATCGTTTGCTGGGTTGATCAGAAAGTAAACCGTGTCGTTACTGTATGTAGGTATTAGAAATTGAACGAAGGGAATGCGTAAACTGTCGCTGTTATGGTTAATTCGTTCGTTATAAAATGTAGAATTTTATTTACGGTAATATTATTATTGTTCATAGCTCCTTGGATTTGAGACGATGTCAACTTCAGCACTCGTTTCAAAATTCTATGGTTGCCAGCGTGCACAAGTGCCCTTTTGAGGCAATATATATTTCTGTATACTCAGATTCACAGGATATTAAAACGATTGTTATATTGTCATAGGTACTATTGATAACGAAATTGACGACCGAATTAAATATCCAGTACAAGTATTAATTAACGCGTTCGTGGACGTGAATGCTGCAGCGTTCGTTGTAATTGTGATGCAAAATGACATGAATCCTATAACATTCGAACTTATAAGCCACATTATTATGCATTCGATTCCATTCAGCGTTAATTTGTTGAAATTGAAACGCAAGAAATGATAATAAATTAATAATAAATCATCTATCCATTTCTGTATCTCAACGTCATCCGCCGGGAATTTTGAATAATTTCCAAACCGACTAGCACTCATACACACCGATACCATTATTCTCATCGCATTTCTACCAAATTAAAAATAAAAAAGGAACATCCCATGCAATATCACGCTCCGCGATGAACACGTAAGAAGGACGCAAGAAAACGTTGCAGCATTCCTAGTACGTCCGCAGATCCAGCGTTCATTCCAGAGCCCTCGATTCTATTATTCGAACGCGTTTACAAAATCCTCGAAAACCTTCACGTATCTCCCGGCTAAGGATCACGAATGGTTTCTAGCCGCGAACGTGGCACGGAAACATCCTTTCGACGATACTTGTTCCCCTATTTTCGCGAACTCCGCGATACCATTGTCTGATCCAACGGTGTGCCACGTTCACTTCCTGCAATTACCGCGATTGTCTCGATTTTTCTCGGCATCAAGCGTTTCTCACGGCGTCCGCCCGCGTACACTAACCGTGGTATGTCATGGAACACCGACGCCGAGCGTCGAGATACGGCTCTGAAAAGCGGGAGACACTTTTCGCATTAATAACAAGCACGATAAGCTCTGTCTTCAGAGGCAGGACGCGAGGAGGAGAGGGATTTTCGATTTCGTTGCCTGGCGAATATTTCTGTTCGTTGCAATATTAGAACGCTGTAACAAATGCTCAAGGTGTCGCGAGAATAGCTCGAAGGACATTGTTTGAAGGGCGGAAGTTCGAGGATCTTAACGCCCTTCGAGAACTTGCTTTTGCATTATAGCTTGCGCCTCGCGATTTGCAATTGTAGCAAGGAACAAAAGCTCGACGCTTCTCAGGTATCTACGCGTTTGGCCGAGCAGAAATAGTTTTATTGACGACTTATTGGCTTTTGCAATGTTTTATGATATTCAGCATTTAGTACTAAATACTAAGTTAAATATTATTAATTTATAAGTGATGAGTACTAAGATCTTTGTCATTTATCCGATGCGTGTGGCACAACATTACTAATTATTATGCCGTTTCACATGGATCTGTGTGAATCCATTTAGCGTGAAATTGTATTATTTACCATAGTCCGATCATACTGTGTAAATAAAATGGTTCTTGCATGCTCGATTAGTGCAATTTCTGAGATCAATCGCAGCCAAACGATATACACAGTACATCATATATTAAGATTGTGCATGCATTGAATTGATAAAGCTTCCTGCGATGCGTCGTCACGAGGTTAAGCGCGAGCTGAGAGTAAATGAAACCAAACAGAGATAGACAACTGCAAAGTAAAATTCGGACTCCAGATTTGCCACAGTATGCTTCACATGTCACACAGTTCGCCGTGAAAAAGGCTTGTGATTTCAACATGTTCAGACAGCGTAACGTTTTTCCAACTGCATCCGTTGCACCGGAATATTAAAAAAAAAAAAAACAGATAAAAAAAAACGTCACACAGTGTTCTTTACGCGTGACAACGTTCCTGCACCCCTGCACCATTCTGTACATATAGACGTTATGTTAATACTAAAATGATTTACATAATCGCAGCCGTCCCGCCAAATGATGGATCGTGTTTAAATAAAATATTTGACCGTCGTAGCGTCAGAGAGATCGAGGTACGTTTTTCCTCCAGATTATGCTATCGTACAGATGAAACGAAGATCAACACGTACCGACGAAATTTACACGGAATATAAATAAAGCATATTTCTTCGATGTAAAACCGATCGTGTGCATAGAATATTCTTGAATGGCGCGTGTATTAGATATTCCGGGGCCGTAGTTCGGCATAAAATCGTGCACCGTAATAAAAGAAGAAGAAAGAAAAAAAAAACGCCTCGAAAATCACGAGACGCCGTTCGCATTAATAACGAGAAACGTTTGATAACACTTCGGTAAGAAAGGAAGAACCGAGCGGTGAAGAGAGATAAGAAAATGTTCGCCAAACCCAGCGCAAGGAGAGGCTATCTTTTTATGTTACTGTTAAACTATTCAACGACGTATAGATATTTGCGGCGGACATTAAGCAGATTCTCCCTGTGAAACCTGTCGAGGGACGGTCCAGATTTTTAATTGATTCTCCAACGGCGGAATTAAAACTTTTGTGCTATTTTGTGCAGGTCGATGCGACGCGAAGGTGCGATATAATTGCGACGAAATTTTGTTATCGGGACTCCTTAATGTTTCACGGGATCGCACGATGAGTATTTCCAACGTTATCGCGCCAGTTGAATCGCAAAGAAATTTGAAGTTTTCCACGGGTTAAACCCTCGATCGTCTGCGTGCACCTTCTGCTTCTTAATTACACTTCATTTTATTTTCCGGGCATTATCGCGGGCGGGAATCGTTCCGAAACTTCCGCACTCGTTTCTATTCGAAACTTCTTCCCCGTTGCGTTCCATCTGAACGTTCAGGAAACGTGATACGCGCTCGTATTCGCCTGAGTTCGATTTCGCGCCCTTCTTTTTATTTTCATACGCTCATATCTACAATTTCCAGTTCGCGAAACTTTGATTAACGTAATCGGCGTCCACCGCGATGCTGGTAATTTAGAAATCTATACGCGCCGCTTGACTTGCCGGCAAAAGGTCTTGACAAATGAAACGCGAAGTTAGTGCGCCATTTAGAAACGAGGAGACGGGCTTTTAAATTTTATTCGTCATATTATTATGATTTACAAGATCGACAAGTCACCATTCAATAACTTTTCGGGAACAAGGAAACAGTATTTTCTTTTTCTTGCGAATATTGATGGATATAATATTTTTTCGCAAAATTTGATTCAATTTCAATATAAATTTATAGGAGCACTCATAATGCTGCAATATTTAAACCGAATTTCGCCAGAATAATAATAAATTACTACCCCTGTATTATCATACACCTAAATATATCTACTATATTTAAATATCGTCGCCATAATTCAGTGCGTTACTCAATCTTAAAAAAAGAAAAATGTACCACATCATTCACATGCTTACATTAAATACTTCGGACTTTATACACGTATGTAATCTCCCCGTACGAAATTCCTCAAATACTCTCTATATTGAAAATTGTCCAACCGAAGGAGCCGCAAGCGAGAATTCTTCGATATCAATGTACAATATTTCAAGCAGTCGATTTTACATTCGCACCGTCGAAGTTTCACCGGATAGATAGCCGAGGGAACATTCGAGAAGGCGTCCGAGGTTGTCCGAGTGGCGGGTGAAAAGGGAGGAGATATATTTTTCGCATTAATAACTATCATATCGTAATACACCCAGCCGACAACGGGAAAGGTGCTTTTTGAGAAGACCGATAGTGGCTGGCGCGGACAGCAGGAACAAAGGGAAAGAGGAAGGCGCACGGTGTACCGGAAAACGTCGGGTCACTCTTATCGCCGCCTCCATACGCACGTAGGGAAAATGTTCGCCTTATCTGGCGTTTCCATGAATATTTTAGAGAGCTTCGCCGCTGAAAACTTCTCCGCCGTCCGCCTGCTTCTATCGCTTCGACCCTTCTCGAGCGTTACCCTCTGCGCCCGAACGGAGAGAGAGAGAACAGGGGGAAAAAAGCACCGCCGCGAAATCATTGCAGTATAAAGAAATCGAAGAAGGGAATTGAAAGGGTGGTTTTGTCGGACGCGTCGATAATTCCTTTTAATGATAAGGACAGGAATAATTACTCGAGGAATTATTTAGCGATTCAATTGCATTCAGTCTCGCAAATTGGACGAATCCAAGAAATTTCTGAGATGGTTTATCGTGGCACTCGAAAACGAAGCATTGTAAAGAAAAGTTTGGTAACCATTTTCTTTTTAATGCTACGGCAAGCGCGGTCGCGAAATCATTGCAGCATAAAGAAATCGAAGAAGGGAATTGAAAGGGTGGTTTTGTCGGACGCGTTGATAATTCCTTTTAATGATAAGAACAGGAATAATTACTCGAGGAATTATTTGGCGATTCAATTGCATTCAGTCTCGCAATTAGACGAATCCAAGAAATTTATGAAATCGTTTATCGTGGCACCCGAAAACGAAGCATTGTACAGAAAAGTTTGTCAATCATTTTCGTTTTAATGCTACTGTAGCATAAATAATGAAAGTACCCTGGATGTGCAAAACAGGGCGAATTTGATTAACATCGAAGGGCTGTATGTATGCATTATACAATATGCGACGATCATTATGAAAGTGGCCTAAGTCATATATTCTTTGTTTCGAGATATTTCATGTTTTGCATTTACGTGTATACAAAAATATTTTGTCTGTATAACAACTAAATATTGAATCGAATATTAGCGGGTGTCTATAACAATTACCTATCCAAAAATCCGTAAATCTATCGTCAAACATTTCTCAAAATCAACCGCCCTTCCACGCTACAACTTTACGGTTCACCACAGACGAAACAATACCGACGACTAAGTGCGTGGAAGAATATTCCTATCGTTCCCGTATCGACCATCGTGCAACGCGTATGTACCCAGATCCGACCCGCTTAAAGTACAATAAATTCCGTTGTCGCGTTTTCTCTATTATTTACAGCAGCCATTACGCGTACACGTGTTCGCAGACTGGAAAAGCTACGCTGTAGATTTCGAACGCGGGCGAATAAATTTCTTCAGCTTTCGACGTGCCCAGTATTTCCAGCGTCCTGAAGGCTGAGCCGGGAAACGAGGGGTGCAGACAAGTAGCGGAAAGTGGCGCACGGAGAAAAAACGGAGCGCAGGGTTCGGCTAGAAAAAGATAAGTCGGTGGAGACGGTCCTTCGAAAAAAAATATCCAGAGAAGAATGCTGGAAGAAGAGAAGGTATTTTCCAGTCCCGGTCGTAGACGCGTGCCGCGACATTTACGTAATTCTGTTCGACACGTGGAACGACGGTCGAATACGATACTCGTCTGGCAACGGGAGCGACTGGAACGTGATTCGCCACTGGCGGAGAGGGATGGAAATTAGCGTCAGGGATTAACGCGACAATTGCATCGGACGCGTTCCCGGCAAAGGGCGGCCAATCGAGAAAAGTGGCCGGCAAAATGTCCAATTTCTCACACGTCACACTTTTTCCCCCCCCTCGACGCGCGTTGTCTGAATTTCAATCGTCCGAACCTTTTCTCCCCGCCGGAATCTTGTCCGCGCTGGTATTGTTATACGGCGCGGTTGTAGTTACATTTTGCTGCTTGTCAATTAATGTTGTGCGAGGCAATTAGGGGGCACATTTTGCTGGCAAGATGGTATAATAATTATTTCGTTGTCGGGGATTGTTGAACGATATTTGTGGAAACTTCTTACAAGGGAGCATCGCGAACTGTCCGTCTCGGATTTTGATGAAACTTGGTGGATGTATTGAGCAGGTGAAAATAAGGGACACGTATTTTTCGCAGCTGTTCAATCGCAAGTTGGGGGGTGGGGGGATCACCCCTTGGAAGAAATCAAGAATGTTCTTTTTCGTTATATGTCTCGAGAACGCTGAGGGGTATGTAAGAATGGCCTAATACTCGAATCGAAGTCTCGATTAGATATTAGAATAATTGCGTAGGCGTATATATATATTAACAAAGTATTCCGTTTATTAAAACTGTGCTCTCTCGACCGTAGTCTATACAAGAATGCCTTCCTTTGGCAAAAGCGTCGGTCGTGAGGACGCCTACGTCACCATGGCCCTCTTTAACCATTTTAGGGTTTTTCCCAAGGACCAGCTACGCTAGACAATAATATAATAGTTTAATAATAAAGGACGTTAAATATTAATGTACGCAATAATCCATACCCTCTATGTGTTGTAATTTGATCTAGACAGTCAATTTTATTTAAGCGAATTCATTTAATGAACCAGGCATTCATTATTTCAAAACGAATCAAAGCCATGTTAATATATTCTCAAGTATAATTTTAATGATCGTATCATGGTTGCACTGCATGAAACTGGATCGCAAAAATACCATATGTTAGTCAGCGAGATATTCCATGAAATGCAATATTATAGCTTGAAATAAATCACGAGTTTACCAGGCATCAAATTTTCAGGATGGTCCAACGATAATGTATAAAATATCAAAACAAAAAATTATGGTAATTAGTATGATTAAAGAAAGTACTTCAAACAGTACCTCAAGTTTTGTTAAAAGGTACTTGAGGGAAAAGTTGAATGCGATGTAAAAAAATTACCGTTGCTGGGTAATACCATCAGGGTTTTACCTTTATCATGAAGAAGTGAATTTCGCTTTTGCCATTTTAATTTCTTTATACACATGAACGGTAACACATGTAGAGCAATGTCTTGTTACGTTTAATTAAAGAAAATAACTTTAAATATTTAGGAGAACAATTTTTGTAATTTTGTGTAACATATTACTCTCGGTAATTTGTAAAATGTACCAATGCTGTACGCTGTCGGTGAAAAGTTTGAGACCAAGAGGAGTTTCAAGCTGAACAGAAATTTTCAGTGGAAAATTGAAGAACATTTGCAAGCTATAATATTGAATTTTAATTGATTAATAGTTAACGGTCATTGCACACCAGTAATAGAGGTCCAATATTTTTATAATTAAGAAGGTGGCTCCTTAAACTTTTAAACTAACAGTGTAATGCAGATGTTTTTACGTGAAAAAGGGGGCTGCAATAATTAGAAATATATACATAATTTGTGTTCTGGAATATTCGTGTTACTTACCCAGCGTGAAGGAACATGTAGAACGCAAACCTCCAAAGTTCGAGACGTTTGTCTGGTCTATAAATGAAGACACTGTCATTTGGTACCGGCCCCGAAGGATTCACCTCTCCCGTCGTCACTGTGTAGTATGTGAAGAAACCCAGCTGCGAACAGAAATGAATAGAAATGATTAATAATCAGTTTATATAAAAACATTCCATTCTTCCTTTCAAGCTGAATTATTTCTGGTCTGGTATTTATTTCTCCTTCGCATATAAATTTATAGTGGTTGTCCATGAAAATGCGTGAGAAAAATTGGCGTTCAAAGAGATTCGTTGGGGCATGTATATAAATAAATATGAATATTCTACGAGGGTCGAAAGGATCAAGGTACAAATAGCTCATGTGACTGAATTATTATCCACACTGTGCAATTAATAAAATACTAATACAGCTCATAAGGTGGTTAAGGGATAAATTTTTATTCCGAGGTATTCTAAAATTAACACGCTACACCGCCATAATAAAATAGTTTAGCAAATTAGACTAACTTAACAATAAAAAAGGACAAATATAAACACAATTTTCGTACTTTACTAAGTATAAGATTAGATATGTTGACAAGATTTGTCGCTCGAAAACTGTCTACCATTATTTAAATGCAGTTATTATTGAAAATGAATATTCTGCTAAATATTTCCACGCATTTAACAAGATTTGTGTTCTTCCATCGCACACAAAATTGTATCTCACTAAAGAGACAATATGACAAAAAAAATATGTACAAATAATTTGCGTGTTTCAGTTGATAGTATCAATTACACCTATCAAGTGTCAATCCACGACTGCTTATCAAATATATAGATGCATATTGCCTAAGAGTGTCACTCATAGCGCATCTGTTAAAGTAAAACGTCGCATCGTCCTCCGTTACCCAGTTCGAGACGTACAATATACAAGTTCTAGATGGAAAAGAATCTTCCCATAAAAGGATATTGCGAGAATCCAGAGTTCGCGTTCGGCCATAGCATTATACAAACTGTGGCCTCTTTCGTAACGATATACCCTCGATATTGCGAGGAAATATTAGAATAAGGCGGTCACCTGGTTGGTCTTACGCCTAGCGAAAAGACGTCAGCCAAGCACGTCGTATTTGGCAAATATTTATTGCAGCATTCGGGAAAATCGACAAAGTTGGAATCCGTGTTTAATTTGCCACACTGAGCAAGTACGAACATTATTCTGAACGTGGAATTCAATATTATTTGGAAAAGGATTGCGTTGAAAAATGGTTGCAGAAGCGAACTGAAACATTTTGTCCGCTACAGTAGTGGGCAAAATTATACCTATTTGTATGTTTCGAGTATTTTATACATCCTATACAATGTCGCTAACCATACTTCCAGAGTGAACACACAAAATCTTAAGAAATTCGTATGCCACACAACCAACTGATTTTAGTTAGAAAAGATCATAAGACAAAGAGCAAACAAAATTTCCATTCCATTCGCAACAGTATATTATAAAATACCAGATTAACATTTCATGAGATCTCCGTCAATAACCGTAAGCTACTTTTGGCGGACACAAAATTATTCAATCCTGGCGCCCTTACGAGCTTCATACAACGGTTAACACAACCGTTACATAATATTTAGTGTCTGTACCCAACCCAAACCCCGTGACCATAATTCTACAATGCAGAACCGTCAAGAAAAAGCCAATATGTACCAAACTCAATACCAAAGCAAATCTCAATCTCGCCGCGGCACTGGTTACACCCGTTACGCAGGTCTGCGTCGAGAAGAAAGCGAACAGAAAAGTGCAAAATCCCTCGGTCGCGCTATTGAATCTCAACTTGCCCACTCGTGGGTTCGCGTGAACGTTTGTAAGAGACACGGATGACACGCGGCCCGCCGAGGACGTTTATTACGCAATAATGATCCGTACTGCAGGCTTTCCGAGTGAATGCTAGCGACTAGGGAGTAGAGGAGAGGCTGTGGCGTTAGCGGTGCAGCATACACCATTACGGCAACGGTTGAGCGCGAATGGACGATATAAATCATGGATTGTAATATCACGTCGGCACTCGCGGACGACGCATGTGTACGACGCCGCGGCGCTTAGGCATATTGTTTCTGTAAACCGGTGAGATATCACGGCACGGCCGTGTACAACGTTTCCCCCGCAGACTCAACAACAAAGAATTGCGCCTACAAACAAATTGCCCGCGCGGGTGGGGCTGCACGTGGCCATCGTCCCTTGCGAATGCCCACTCTTGCGCGTGAAATATTGAACTATCATGCGTCCCTCTTTCGCAACGAGACGCAGAAGAGCGCGATCCTTTAAGTGTTTATTACTTCCCTGCGAGAATCGTAGGGTGGAGAGGTTTTTGGTAATTAACAAAGTGACGGTGGCCGTGTAATGTTGCGGAAGATAAAATCGTATTGTTTGGCGTTGTTTAAGGATGTTATCAATGCCTTTGATTTAGAAGATTTGTGCATACAGGTGGAAGGAAACCGCTGGTAGCACTTGTTACCGCGCTTCACCGAGGTTTGTATATTCTGATTAAAATTTTATACTTTCACTTGCTGTGGCTTCCTATTGGACCTTGCAACGAGATTGTGAGCAGCTTCTACTGATACGAAAAGTTGAGTGCTATCCACTGTTCTCTTTTGAAACGTAGCTCGTCATTCTGAGATGGAACAGTGTGTAAGCCATGTTTGCACAGCGTTAATTTTTAAATTGCTTCCAGCAGACTTAGCCGTTGATTTCCGAAAGATCTAAAACGTTTCTTGACAATCTAATACATTCGGAACGGGAAACACTGTATTACTCTAATCGAATTAGTTAAATGTACAAGTACAAAATTATCTGCACCCAATTAAATGTAATTATACGAATGATCGGAACTGTCGAAAGTGAACACTCGATCGATAGCAGTTAAACATTTCCCGAGGTAATTACGCGACGTTGTGCTTTCGATTTTCCTTAATTTAACCAGCACTTTATTGCAGTTACGCGGCAGGGTACGCGCGAGGCTGGGATAATATATTCGATTTAATTAATTTATTAGCAATATTTCGTTATTATCTGCAATTCTACCTCTGTCTCGTGTTACATCTTCGCGACAGCAGTGAATCGTTCGCTTTCAATTAAGCTCCTCCCTTGATTAAAACCGCGGCCCTAAACCCAGACAAAGTCCTCTAATTCCGATGTTCGGGAACGCGGGACTGACGCGTCCCTTTGTGCTAATGGAACAGAGAAATTCGCGGGAACTACACCTAAGAATGGAAACCGTGCTCCGGTCGGCAAGCTGGAAAAGTCTTGGAACGAAGCCGGGAACAGAGGCGTCTTCTGCGGTGTGTTTAAAAAGAAAAGCGAAAGGAGAGACCGACAAAAGGGAGAGGCGCTAAGAGTACGCGGCGCGAGGAAAGGACGAGCTCTCGGGAAGAACGAAAAAGCGAATCGAAAGTGAACAAACAGCGGAAGGAAATGAAAAAAAGAAAAAAAACGTTGGACGAGAAACAACGAAGAAGCAAGCAAAGGGGGGGGGGGTCAAATTAAGGGATGCAAAACGGGCAAATAAGTTTCTAAACGAGGAACGACTGCGAGAATTCGTAGCGGAGCGAAGAGGCGCGCGGGACGGTGAACTTTCGCGAAAAAAAAAGTAAAGGAAAAAAAGGGACAAAGAAAGGAATCAAAGCAGGGGACCGAAAAGCAAGCAATAAGGCTCAAGAAAAACGAAATGTAATGAGGAACGAAAGGAAAAAACGAGGAACGGCTAGGGGGAAAAGAAGAAAAGGGAAGAGGTTATCGCAGTCTGCTGACAGTAGTTGAGGATTTCAGGAACAGGTCGTCCGAGACGCAGAGGAATGCAAATGATTTCGCCCGACTCGATATGCAAAAGAAGAAAAGAAGCCACGAACCAAAAAAAAAAATAGAGGAAAAAAGGAAAAGAAAAATAGATGGAAAGGCGACGAGGGCGAGAGAGAACAGGGTTCCTCGATTGCTCGAGGTTCCTGGGAAAGTTCACTTAGGATAACGTGCAGCGTACCACCTGTTTAACGACGAAACAACGTACTCTGCTAAAAGAATTAGGTCGACACATAAGTAATGCAGTTTTTACAGGCGAGCTTCGATACACTGGAAAGATATAACGCTTATTATAATTCTTTCATGACGATGAACAAGTAGTGTTGCTGCAATTTGTCTCACTGTTATGCAAATTGAATAACAATCCCGTTCTGTTATATTTCGTTCTTAGACCCCTGAATGCTATGTGACTAGTATAAAGAAATATGTAGTCACTCTATGTAAATATTTAGCAGAGTGGATTTATATTTTATAATTTTTAAAACTGCAGTCTGAATATTCTGAGATTTCGAATATTCATGGTACACATTGTATTTGCTTATTTCTATTCATAGGTTCCCACATGCAATGCTAAAGCTTCACTTACGTATTATTGTATTCACATTTTTTGTTTAAACAGAAACTATCGTTCCGTGTGCCATAAATATTTTATTGGATCGAAAATACATTTACTGAAATGGACCATTTATTTTTAAAACGCTATTTCTGAGAATTTTGAGCAGGAATATTCAATTTACTGAAATTGTTATTAAAACTGGAAACATTCAAAGAAAGAATAACATTTCACACACAGAACAGCTTCTCAAATGTGCGCCTATCTTTACCCTCACAGCACAAATTGTTAAAAACGAATCTCCGTTACAGAGTAGGAATTTCTAACAAAAAAAAAAAAGTTGTCTTCTACGAACGTTATAACACAATGTCGTCATAGCAATGGGTTAAGGATAGTTCGAGTTTCTTCGTTTTGTAGTTAATCGGACGTTTCATTTAATATAGGAGACACGATTAACCCGTTGGAGAGCTTCGACAAGTTTTTCAAGTCCCAATTCAACTTGAAACGGTACAGCGGTAATTTGCTTAAACGAAATCGAACTACACTTCCTCCTGTCCGTTTGTGTCGGTATCGCTGTGGCTAGTTTAATGAGGCAAAAAAAAAAAAAATACAGCGAAAGCAAAAATAGCCATTTCATCATACAAATGCAAGCAAATCAGACATTTTGAAATTGATGCACCTTTTGGAAAACATTTGTTCCACGCGAAATAAATTTCACCTGCAACTTCGCGATGGTAACCATGTTTGTTATGGGTATCGCGAGTATTTTGGCTACGTTCCATATTACTAAAACGTTTAATGACACTGCAATGTAAAGTGCAATATACATATATGTATATGTACATGTGTTGAAATTTACGCGAAGCAGTACATTGCGGAAAAATGTTTGTTCTGACCAAGCATACATTACAACCAACAGAATTTTATACTCTCTGAAAATGTACATAACGCGTTAACGTGTAATAAATTTTATCCCGCATTTTCTCGATCTAATTCCTCCAATCATTTAACGCGTACATTCGCCTACACTCGGCATTAATTTGACCTGCTAATAACGAATTAATCAATTTCAATCCTTAACCCGCCTTCGTGTTTCGACTTTTTGCCAATTTTCCGACCGAATTATGACAGGATTGAAATAATATTTTAGAAACGCAGCGATACTCCCAGCGAAGTAACTCCTAGAGGAGTTTTACACGCCGCTTCTATTCATATTCAAAACAGCGGCGCGAAAGCCTACTTAATCAGCCCTGATGAATCGTAAATGCTTCGAACAATGCTGCGGCGCGGTTTAAAGCTGCTCTTTCAACGATAATCTAAGGTGGAGCGTATTCCGCTACAAAATTTTCACCTCAACGCCGGCCGCAACGGGGGCTGCACGCGAAACGGAAAATACGACCGCCCCCCGGTTATGGTTTTCAATTAAGAAGATTACAACAATAATTTAACCAAACGCTGCGTAAAAATTCTTTCGCGTTCGCTGCATCGGAAACGGCGAGGCTCGCTAATATCCCCCCGAATAATCCTTTCCTATATCACGGTGACCGATAAAATCGCGAAACACGCGGCGCGAACTGTAGAAAGGGAAATATTTAATGCCCGTGAGATTAGCAAGAAATTCTGAAAGCTAACAGCCGCGATATTCCGGTCGAAATAAAGCAGCCCGCGCTGGGAAAAATTGAGGGGACCCCTCGAACAACGGTCGTTCAAGTTTCCACGGTTCTGCATTTTGCGGAATCACGCGCTCATATGCATGCACGCGCGATCCCTTTTACAGGGCTGAGAATAATCCGGGGGCGCATACCGGTGTGGTTACACCGGCATCATTGTTCAGGGCGGAGGGAAGAGGAGCGAACGCTCCACGGCGCAGCCAGTGCGGCGGAATTTAGTTATACGACCGTGCCATTCAATTCTGGAATTCTGAAAAGTTTCTAAGAGGGCTGCTGACTCGCCCTGGACTAGGAGAAAAATGAAGCAATTAGTGGGAACACTGGTTAATGGACTCTAATAAGGGGCGCTCGTCATATTCTCGCGGACCTTTTCCCTCCTTTCTTTTCTGCCTGTGCTTCAGACCACCCTCTAAGCCCCATTTACCCCCGTTGGTCTACCCAGACAGAGGATATTAATGATATAAATGCTTGTCTTACGAATTAACGAAGTCTGGGTTTTTTCGTTTTGTTGGATAAGAGTGTGTGTGATACAGTTTGGTCCGAATGTGAGAAGATATTGGGGTGTAAAGGGTTAAGTAAGGCGTGTAACGCTGCGGCGATTAGCTATTTTACAGTTTTGCGAGCTTCGTTAAGATTCATTGCCTGGCTACCGAAGTTCAGGCTGCTGAAACATTTATTTCTACGTGGAAACAGTAATTAATTAACTTTCAGCTGGGCACAGTTACTGCTAAATGAAATACTGAATCTTTGCATGATTTGACGGTACGAAACAACGTATAAATAAAGTACCAGAATAAAAAAAGAATATACATACATGTGAATAAAGAAATGCGTTAACTGAAATAATAAAATTACGTGCCTATCGTTGCACACAAAATATTACCTAATGTTACCTAATTAATTCGATCACGTGAATTCTTTGTAAGCACATTCGTGGACGAGTGGCCCCATGAAGAATTCCATTGTCGACGAGTGCGTTTGCTGGGAGATTCATGTGAAAACGTTCGTCGCGTGGTTCGGTCGAGAAAGAATAAAAAAAAAGAAGGGAAACGGCCAACGCTGGTGGACGGGGTTGAAAGCTCGGCTAAAAAAGCCGAGAAGGAGGAACAACCGAATGAATACTGAGCCAGTAGGAAAGAGACATTTGCGTGGGGCACTGACTTTGTAACGAGCAACGACCCGTCCCACATTACTGCGGCTGTGTTTCACGAAGCTCCATCCAATTCGCCAAAGAATACCAATGAAAATGCGAGAAGAGTGTTTTATCTGGCGCTAACAATGTGTTATTTACAGTAGAATGCCGATTATTCTGGCAACGACTTTTTCTTGCATTTGTCGGCGGAAATTTATTTGGGGGCATTGCTGTATACGGGGTGTTTTGGAAGTCGTGATACGGCCGCAGAGACGGTGTGATTCTGTGTGAAAAAAATAGGTCGAAAGTGTGGGAATACAAATTTTTAATTCGGCTCTCCGTTTTGATGAAAATCGAATTTAAATATAAAATTTAATAAAGCATCAGAACTATCTTTTTATTGCTATGTTCGTTCTTGGTACTGTCTCTAAAGAAATGTAAGGAAGTCTCAACGGTGTATGCATATTGCACGGTGCCGCGCTCCCTTTGAGAGGGTATTTAATTTTATTAATATTCATTCGTTGTCTGAGAGTTGTCGAAGTGTTTTCTTTTATGTCAAAGCTAGTCAGCTGCAATTTAAACGAAATTCAAGTACAAGCACAGTGTAGGAACGCAAATAAGTGGATAGCCGGAGAGTGAATTTTATAATTCTTGCATTTTTGTTTAAACAATTAGCAAGTTCCATTATACAGTTTCCATATGAGAGAGGCACAGTCTCGTGGGATGTAATCGTGTTCAGTAATATACAATTCCAACATACAGCATGGAATTAGCCAATGTCCACCTGCTATGATAATTAACTTAAAGTTGGAGAAACTCTGTAAGCCCCAAAGCTTAGCTGGGGCAGCACTGATTTTAGATATTGCATTGATATGGAAATGACGTGAAAGTTAGTTAACAGTCTATTCTGTGTCCAAAATCAATTGGTTCCGGGAAGCCATCAAGCGGCAAATTATTAATGGTAACAGTAATAACGAGAGCACGAATATTTATGTGGAGATATAGTATCTAAAATATATTCAAGGCAAATTTGCGAAATGTATGGATAAAAGAACGACATTTTAGTTGGTGTAAAATTCTAGCATAATTGTTCTTTCAATATTGTTGTCCGTGAATTGATATAATTTATTGGCTATATGAATTCAATGTCTCACAGTACACAACATACAGGTGCTCTGAATAAAATCAAAAGTATATTGTCATATATTGTAATGACAAAGCAAATCTTTGTCCTAGGTTTGTTGTGCTTATCTATATAATCCTTGGAAAAGTGGTCATTAATAATATTTGCATAAACACCTGTTGATTAGTAATAACACTTACCAAAAGCAGTATTTTGTTTAACAACACAATTGTGTATAATGTCACTCTTGATCATATAATATCATGATTAAAAGTTCATTTGGATATTCCACGTTCACACATAAATACATGTTATGCTAATGAATGGCGTTAAGAAATAATATCATTAATTAAACAGGGTTTCACTAGAATACAATTTTCTCTCTCATAGGTTATCGTACAATATTCATTTCTCGAAAATACGTCAGAAAATACGAGAACTTTTGTATCGTATTTTTTCTATAATTTCTTCAAATTATTCTATATATGCATATAATTAAAAGACCAGGTAAACCGAATAAATCACGCGTACGGTGTATTCATAAAAAAACACCGAGTAATTTAAATTCACAAGAGATTTTAAATGAAATATCTCCACTGTATTTCTGCGAATCTGATGAACCGAGTGAAACCATTGGCAAAGTTAATAAAAGGGTGAAAGCAAGGGGAGAAATAAAACATTCGAAAATAAAACAAAAGCAAAAGATATTGGTGGTTCGTGTGTTCTGTACAAACAAAATATTGTTACTCTCAAAGGCTTTCGAGTTTGCGAACAATAAAGAGAAAATAAATGGAGCAATAGACGGAAAGTTATGAAAGCAACAGAATTGTATAGTTGGAACTATGTACTTTGAAAATTAATTACACGGATACGCAACCGGGATGAATATTGTACAAAAATGTTACAACAGACATTTTGTGTACAGATTTATATTCCTTGTAGCGGAACCCTTCGCAATTATCCTAAGAAATCTGAGTAAATACGACAAGTCCTATTGACCAAACAGATAAGGTAAGCAACACTGATACCATCGATCCAGATAAAAAAAGGTCTATCAGAAATTTATAAGAACATCGAGAACAAGAAACGTCGAAGATTCTGTTCGTAGCGAGTTATGAAAACAAAAGTTCTCCGGATTTTGAAATTCAAATGGGGCATCTCATTTCAGGATAGGCAAGCCCGGTTGCCACGAACACAGCATGCACGAGGGGTAAAGGCGAATGTGCACGAATGTCAAATTAAAGGGACAAAATTGAAAGTTCAATGTTTGCACATTCCAATAAAATTAAGGAAACTGATATAACTAAAGGTTACTCATCAATCTAGTACAAATATAATGTCAGACAACTATAATACAAGGCTATTGGAAAAGGCTACAGCCGGATAAGGGGGTAAAATGTGCCCCTGAACCAAATTCAACTTGTGAGATATCATTCGATAGCTCATCCAGAAAAACCAATTGGTATCAAGTTTCAACCCTGTAACTCGACTGGAAGGGTAGTTGCAGCAAAAAAACGAGAATCGAGTTTTGGCTCAATATCGTCCATTTTAGCGCACAAAAAATTTGGAAAAAAATCAGGGACATTTGAGTTATGGAGGCACACATTATAGAAATTGTTCAGATTTTTAAATTGGAAACCACAGCAGCAAAGAATGAAAAAGGTCAAAAAATGCTGAAAAATGCCGATTTTGTATTGAAAAAATCGGAGTACTACAATTATACTTTTTTTGCAGGAACATATTATTGATAACTACTCTCTCAATTTTTTTCAGATTTTTCAACTAGGTGCGCCGCAGTTAAAAAAAATAAATAATCTACAATTTATTTAATCGAAACTTTAATTCAACTTTAGTCTAATTAAAAACTCGACGTCCGAGTGTCAAAATGATTTCCAGTAATGTAGAAACAATACATCGGCGCAACTAAATAGAATAATAACAGGCGTCGACGTTCAACGAAGGCCTTTGATTTCCATTACACGAATGAATCTAAACGAACAACAACGCCGAACAAACGTAGAAACACTATGAAGCTACCATCAGTTCCTTTCAACGTTCCATTTGATTTCATCGAACGCTCTCATCGAATCATCGATCATATACACCGTTCGCTTTGCCGTCGATTTCGTTGAATCCCGTTGCTCATCCCAACTGGCCCGTGTAAATTCGCCTTAAGCCAGCGTCGAACGAGAACGGCAGGGACGGCGGAAGGGGGATGAAAATCGCAGCGCGGGAATAATATTCTCGTTCTCGTCGATCTCCACGATACACACACATATATATATATTTTACAGGGGGGGGGGAGGGTTTCTCCATCGTCAGCGTGCGTCGGGTCGGGTCGTCGGTGGCGCCGGCAGGATTTATGCATGTATAGGATATCGCAGCGGCGGCGGATGCAGCCGAGGAGCAGGCCGATTCCCGGGGAATCTCTCGATAATCGCCGCCGTGTAATCGCGTTTGCACTCGAACCGACGATTTATGACCAGTCACGTCAGTGCCAAGCGTACGCGTCCACCTTTCGCCGGCTGATTAATGCGCTCGGACTTCGTCGTGGAAATAACATACAAAACTCGCGTTTCCAGCCTGCTGTGACGTTTAGCCCTTTCACTGCCAAGGGTGTACGCCAACATACGAGATGGTGCACGGACGACTTCTTTCAATTATTTTTTCTAAAATTTTATAGAGAACCATGCCCAATGCCAATTCGGGATACATATGCAGGCGAAGCGAAACGGTAAGAATTTGTCGAGAAACAGGTTCAAATATTGCTGGAGAGATGGAATACAATTGTGGAACACAGTGGACAATGCAATTATTGATTCATTAAATGCAACAGACTAAATACTTATCGGCGTTCTAAACTTTATGTCGAGACGACATTACTCATGGGAGGACCTGTCGCACTACTGGTTCTTTCGTTAAGTTTGCACATTGAGGATGGAACAGTAGCCTAGCAATGCACCCGAAGAAATAATCAATTCTGCCAGAAAATGAAGGGGCATTCGGTTCTGAAATGCGATTAGTTTACAGCTGATTCAATCCATAATACCTACTTTGCCTTCTCCCGTTAATCAAACCGACACTCCATTCGAACCGGTCCATCATAATTCTGCGATCCGCTAACAGACAGTATATTGATTCGTTAAGCTTCTACATCATCGCAACGCGGACATAAATACAGATAGGCACGCTCTGAATGGAATGGACGACGCTGAATGGAAAAAAGCGAATGTCGGTCAAACAGGAACGTTTATCAAGTTAAAAGAATAAAGAGAAGAAAAAAAAGAATCGATGATTGAAGGCAGAATATGCGTCACTTAACTTGAATATAAGTATCTCGATCACTCTCCTTCGCCGGCGGAGTCGAAAAATATGTCGCGCGAATATTGAAAACGCGAATGTAACTTGCTGGCATGAATCGTTCGGACTGTGCAATTGCTCAATTCAGGATTAACCCTTTCGAACCTGAATTACATTGCCGTTATTTTTTTATCACACTCTTCATCCTACATAATTCAACCATGAATATTGTTTCCGAACATTCGATCATAAACTGCAACGCGCCAGAAGTCTTGAAAGCAACAATCCGTGCAAGGTTCTAAGTTCATGTCAGCAATTTAATATACGTGGTACTAAAAAAGTACCGCCGGGTAATAAAGGGTTAGCTTGTAAGGCGGGGCATTAAAAACGTTCACTAATGCCATTTTCGTGCAATATTTCTAACAATATAGCCCTCAACGAACGACACACATTCTTCGTCTTCTCACGCATCTTCCGCAGAATAAAATTTTAATGAAGAGTCCCGCGCCGTCCCCCCTTTCAGTACACACGTGAGGTGCAGTAGGTAAACTCGGTGGCATATAGATAGAGGATTGCATTAAAGTGGCAGTAATTGTCGGCTCGCGAAAGAACGGAAAGCGGACGTAAAATCGAAGAAGCGACGTTCGTGTCGAGCTCGCGTGCAAATTCCAGATACAGGGGTACACGCACATACTCGTATATTCGAGCATGTTAACCCGGCGCCAATTCATCTCGCCCAGTGTGTGAACGTCATCGGCATTGTCGTCGAGGGTGCCACCGGCAAAAAGCCTCTTTCACGCTTCGGGATCCCGTGCCATCTTTCTCGGCTTAGGTGCTTTTTGCGAGCCAGTCACCGGGAAAACGGATGGACTCTGATAATGCGAGAACTCCTGAAACTACTCGCGAACGACCTGAGAAAACACAGCTCACTCACGGTGTCTCTATACTCGAGCACCCGGTATACGATTCTTGTGTATTAGCTGATTAAAATGTTCAGTTAGGGATGAATCGAATATTTTTGAAGATACGTACTGTGCTCGAAGTGTGCTTTAATAGTATGTGGAAATTGGAAATTCAAGTGGTATTGAACTGAATTTATAGGGATTGAAATATTGAATTATGGACGCGTTGAATATTTGTTAATTCACCGTGCTTAAGGCAAGCAATAAAAGTATTCAGAAATCGAACTTTTATATAAATATGATGAAAGTATTGAGAGTAATCGAATTTATAAAAACAAACGTCTGCATTGTCGATGTTTCCTTTCGTCATTCGTCTTCGTTAAACTACTGCTTCACCCCGTCTCGGATAACTATTTGAAAGTAACGCAAGTAAACATTGCGTCGAAAACACGTGCGCCACGTTACTATCTCTTTTTCTCGTAGACTGACCGGTCGTAAAATTCTCTTAAAGACTCTGCTCTTGCAAAACGCAGAAGCAAGGTCTAAATCTATCGTGGAGGAAGAAACGTAATATTGTCAAGTGTGCATATTATACCATTCAAGGCCCCCGATGAACTCCAGCGAGTTCTGGAGAATTTAAAGATGGAAGAACTGGCTTCGATTCGAGTTACAGCGTCGGGAGGCGGAAGTTTTATTCGACTTCGAACAATTATCAAATCGGAGACTTGCACTGTTGGTCGAAATACACCTTTTGGGACTAGTACGTAGTCTCAAGCTGTACAGTACTTTTATGACTGATTAATAATTCTAAGTCGAGGGTTTAAGGCTAATTAAATTCGAGAAAGTTAATTACTATCACTTTCTATGATATTAATTCCGTATCAATGAATCGTGTGTAAGCCATTCACTGCTTGTACAACTAAGGAAGTTTCTCTTTGAACACTATTCATCAATTTGGCAACCCTGGAGGTTAAAATGAGGGCAGAAATAGTCGAGGGAGTTTGCAGTATTGTGTTAAAGATTGAAAATCTTTGCCAAGTTCAAAAATTAATTTGTTACAAATTAAAGGTCTAAATTTTGAATAAAGCTATCGTCGTTCCATTCAATACATTCAAACCGTCGGTTTGAAACCGTATCACTGTACATCCAACTAATAAAAGACTATTGAAACATTATTATTCTTATCATCGTCCGACAACATCGTCCACCCCCTGCAATTCTCTTTCGAAGTCCCCTTTTGTACTTCGTAAACACTAATTTCGTTTAGCGAAGTCCTTTCTCTGTTTAAATAAGGCCAGAGTCGATAGTCTCGGTTTGTGACCACACATGGTTCATCCGACGTTGCAACGAGTACCTCGCGTGCTGAACAAAAAGCGCTGGGGCAACAGTGCTACACGGTAATGGTCTTTTATCTAAATCTTTTTTGCCTCTAATATTGACCATGACGAACGTTTTACCAGATGCACACTCCTTGGCCGTTCCTTCCACTTCAAAGGAGGAATAGTTCCCTGAAAGGGGGCGCGTAATGTATGCTTGATCGTTAACGATTCATGCAGAGCTGTAGCTTTCACTTATCCTTTGAAGGTGCAGCGGTCGCAGAAAGAGCTTCGGGGGGATCTTTTGTTTTGAATCGAAAATGCAGGTGCATCGGGCTTAGCCATGGCTTTTACGGAACTTCGTGGTAGAGCATTATGTGCCCACGTATTATAACTAACGAATGGTTTTATACGGTAAATGTGCCGCGCTGCACAGAGCTTTCCTGTATTGTAACTAAGTACACTGAAGAGCCTCAGAGCATTGGCTCAACCTTTAGCCTGAGATTGTAATGTAGCTGCAAACGTGGCTGTATTTCGTGGCAGTAATGTCTTAGACATTGGGGTTTGCATTGCCGATAATGGTTCACAAAGTGGCCGTTGGAAAAAGATGTCTAGAAGGATCATACGTAATACAATTAAACTATCTATTTAATTACAGTTCATCGTTTGTTTCCCTTCCTTTCGTGATGTACAATATCGTTCTACTTTTCTGTCTTTATATCGTGTCTAAAAACTCGTGCGCCAAAAATTTTCGTTGAAACAGTTTCAAAGGAACTCAGTACGAAATTGAAATTTTAAAAAGGGATTTGTAAATAGTTTTTCGAAAATGCTTTTGAAAGTACATCGCTACTTTACATTACTGTAAACATATCCAACGAACAATAACATCAAAACATTATTAAGTCTGGCGTTTTTCAGGAAGGTACATTTCTTTCATCAAGAAACTAAAATAATGATACTAACATATCAGAGGCCATGGAAATTCGGCGAATTTTCAGCTTCCCTCGCAGCCGAAGGAAATATTACACATACACAAAGTATTACAACAGAGTACTGTAACGGGTGGTTGCATTCGATTGTAACGCCGTTGATGTCCCCCGGAGCTCTTGTGGATGGATTATCTGAACTGTTGCAATAATTTTTGCCAACTCCAGGGGCTTAGCCCCGAAACCGTGCGCCGTTGTTTATCGCGAAACCAACGAATTTCCAGCTTTCGTTCTTCCATATAGCTCGCGCTGCGGCCTATGGTAAATCGCGATCGCTCTTGACGGCTGAAAGCTGGTCTCGCGTTTAAAAGTATCTTTGTCGCGGTAGAATAAAACCCTTGCCAATTCGCATACCGCCGATTAAAAGGTTCCGGCTCCGTGAATGATTCTTGACGTTCAATTATTTCCCATCAAATTTGGCCACATTCTATCGAGGTATCTCGATCTTTTTCTATTTCTTTGGGAGATCTTCTGATTTTCACCCGTCGAGATTTCTATACACGCGAATCACAATTCACTTTTCAATTCAGGCTGCGTATATTCGCCCGTTGTGGATCAGTGTGGTAAATAGCTGGCCCTGTATGTACAGGGCCGTTCATTAATATACAGTGCCGCGCATAAGTATTCGAACGAACGCCTTTACAAATTCGAAGAATAGGTTGTTCGAGCCAGCAAATGAAACGTTTATTCGACCAGGCGAATTTAAAGAGAATGAAATTCTGTATAAATAATACAATAAGAGTAACAATAATGCTTCACACGGCAACATTCAATAATATAGATTTAAAGATGGTACAATTGTAATAAAAGTATCATATACTATTTAAAAGTAGAGTCATCGGTTCAAACAAACCTTCCTACGTACTAGTTCATACGCAAAGTATAAAATCTGTATCGCACAAATAGTTGTAAGAACTTTTTATCCAAGTATCCAATAAAATGTCCAAACGACAATGCTCGACAGTTTGAATACTTCTCGATCGCGTATTTTCTATTTTTTCCTCACTATTACACAGCAGTGGGAATAATTTGGTCAATCAGTGGAGATTCAATTTGATTCAATTCATTTAATAGTCCGATCAATTGATCGAAAAGTTGTTGCCGTGTTGTAAATAGCTCGAGGAACGACGGGGAAGCATTTGTACAATTGCGCATCGTTAATTGAACAACGCGGCAAAAGTTGCATCAATGTCGGTTTCATCGATTACAATCACTTCGTATAATGTTTCGATTGTTTCGGTAAACGCGTTTCACTGTGCGGCTGTTACACCTGACCAATGACCGTACTCTTACCGCTGCGGGTCGATTCACCGTGTCTGACCACAGTATTGACTTGAACTACTGTTTCAGTGGGAACAGAGGCGATTGAATCTGTTTGGCTGTTCATTCTTCTTGCGCTTCGTTTCCGCATTTAATCTGATTGTGTTACTTTGCAGTGTGGATAGTCTTTTGTATACCAATAACTTAAATAATCGCTCATCATTTGTTGGTTTTCAAATTTTACAAACCGCGACAATTTACTATTCGCTTAATCGTTTAGGTTTCAGTCCCCCATTTTCTTTAAATTAACTATGAACCCTTTCTGCAATTATTTTGCATAATAAATATATTGCCCGGTGTTTCGTTATTATCGTCAAAATGAAATCAAGTAAAATTTGGCCAATCGGGCGACGAAAATTTATTTCCATCGAGCAATTATTCTAAATATTTCTAATTGCTCCAAATGTTGAAGTTTAACTGAGTTTCCGATGAAAGAACTGATGCAGCTATAATTGCACGATGTTTAATTAAGTACAGGTAGGTATAATTACATATCCAATGGAAAGTTACGATCATACCTTTCATCTTGCTGCATTCACGTCCATTCAAGCGTGGTATAAAGTTGCATAAAACAACGATACCTTCCCGTAAACACGCATGCAAATAAAATTCGCGCGCGTTGTAGCGACAGCAAACAATATTTCGACCGTCGTACAATATAGTTGCACAGTTGAATGGATCTAATGGTAGCAAGAGTTCAATGACATTACCATTCGCTCGGTAACAACGAACCCAATTTCAGAAATCGTCGGCTAATAATAACGAAATCCACGTCCATCACCTGGCAACCCCTAATTAAATACATTCCAAACAGTTTTGAAATTAGTTTCCAAGTCGATTCTTTGCGCAAACAACGCGATACCTAAATCGGAGAAAGGTATTCATTACACCTCAAAGGGAGCTAAAATTCCGAGCAAAGCATTCCGCGAATAGCGCTTTCTCAAGGAACAGCCTGGAAAGAAGGGAATGGATAAACCCGATTAATTAAATTTTCCCGGCCTTTTGTTCCCAGAGGTTTGTATCGGATCGTATTTATCAGAACAGCTATTTGTATGCTTCGAAGCAATCCAACCGCAAAACCCCACCGCACGCTTATGCAGGATTTACTTGGGCTTGAGATTAGAGAGCCAGTGAGAAGAGAGAATATTGTTATAAGTACAGGTGTGCAGGGGCGGACAAAGGGATGTTTTAAATTGGCATTCGTACACGAGAGTATCGGTACCTTTCACGCTAGACGTTTTACAGCATGCTAATAAAACTTATTTATTTAACTCGGCTAACCAGGTCGTGATTTATTATTCGTACGTTTATAATTTTTCTATTATGCAACTCTATTTTTTCTAATTATAAAATTCGTTACGAAGGAAAAGTTAGTTTCGAGTCAAGCTTTTCAATGTTTGGGAAAAATTCGTTTTTAATTATTTCTCCTTGACCCATTGCAGCAAACGACGGCCATTGCCGTCCAATTGCATTATTAGTACGGACTGTACTAATGCACTTATTTGTTAATTCTTCAGTAATACATTGAACAAAAAATGACATAACAGTCTAGATCGAGTTAGCATATAAGTTGATTTTGCGTACGATTTTTCATGTCTTGAACAAGTCGAAACAGTGAAACAAAAAGTGCGTTTCTGGGCATGATTTTCAAACTAAAAGTGTGCGGCAATGGGTTCAATCTCGATTTATTCTGCCATTCTGTTTCATGGTTAAGCCAGATAATCCAAACTCCACTGTACTTTATTTTTATAATATTATATCACTTTTTTCGGTACGGTTCCACTTTAGACTTTACCCGGTTTATTGAGTATCACAAGATTCTTCACAATCCTTCTAGCAGTATGTATTCATTTATTATTATATCTATACATCTTTCGCAATATACTTGGCGCTAATAAAAGAAACTTTGATAATCCTTGCCATGCCTCGCATCTATTATTCTCGTCCGGGGTTCGAAGACAAACATGTTTACCGCAGAAAGCAATAAACTATTTAACAGAAGTTACACCAGCCCGAGTGGAATGATGCAATCATAACGTGTGTCTCCTCTTAAATATTCGAAATCCTATTTGACAGAACACGGTAGCCTAATAAGTTGTTAGAAGCGCACTAACTAAAGAACATTCGTCTGGCCGTAAAGCTCGACCACCGGATCCCAAACACCTTTCATTCGCACCTAAAAACCCGGAGCACTACACCACTGAAACATTAAAAACCTTCATTTCCGGCGCTCGCGTCTGTGAACTCTAAACCACAGCGCCCGAAATGAAAGTTTGTTATTGGTGTTTGAGTTATTTTAGCGATGTCTTTTAATGAAGGCGAGAAATGCAACAATATCGTGAGGAGGGGGGCAGAGAAAATGCGAGAAACGCACCGCTGTCCGCCGACGCGGAGATAGAGGAAGCTCGTTTCAGCGTGTTCCGCAGCTTGGAACAGTTTAACGCGATCTCGTGCAAATTTGTATGCGGCGAAGTTTATATGGTACCCTAGAGTGGCGCGTTAGTTTCATTCTCTTTTCGACGGTCCTTCACACCCCCACCCCCTTTCCTCCGTAGACTTTCGCCCCGTAGTTATCGCCGGATCATCCCTCGTAAGTAAAGGTACGGGTGTTTGGGCATACGGTCGCAGCTGTGTGTGCGTACATGCGACTCGCGTGTTTGCATAACGCGTTTCCCTGTGATATAGTGGTATATATCATGGACGATGTGTACAGCGCTGTCCAAGAATGGTTGGCGAACCGTTTGCGGCTGATCTGCCACTGTGGACTATGTTATCGGAGAAACACACGACTGTGGTGGTCAGCATGGCAAACTGGAATGCGTTCGCGAAGAAAACGCAAATATTAAAAGCAATGTATGCATTAGTATGGTGTTACGCGCGAGGTAGGGTTGAGGAGGTTACTGAACAGGTGTGCTGCATTGCGTTACTCGATTATTCAAAATGATATCACCATTTTTCTATATGTATATCATATCTTTTAGTGTGAGTGCCGGGGGACATATAATTTTGTGCCCTTTGTTTTACTGGGAATTCGGTGTCTATTGTTTGGCAAATGTATCGTTTTGGTGAAAAAACACAAGATATTAATATTATTTTGTATCAAGTGTTTACCGATTGTGTCGATTGTGTTGTCTTGCTCCCGAATAAATACTGCACATATTTGGAATTTATTATTCACTTTGTTGTTATTGTAGCAATAAATTGGAATCGTAGAATTCGTCCATATTGTTTTATTGATATTAAAGTTATCTGATTATTCTAAGGTTACGAAGCTCGATGTTAATACGGGCACACGTTGTAGCCCCTGTGAGATGTTCTTGCCGTGAATTTGATTAGGGTGACGCAGCAACGATGATGGCAGAAATTTTTCTTTTTCGAATAGAAAAACGTTGGCGCACGTGCTCGAAGTCAAGGATTCCGATTTCCTTATTTAACCACCAAGGGAACTTCGAAAACCAGAAAATTGAAATTTACTACGTCTGCAGATTTATAAGCCATAAACAATTTTTGCAGGGGAAACATCCCTTAGAGGTTAATGTGTTTGCCTATTGTCCTGAATTACCTTACAAACTATACCGAGTAGAACAAAATATTTGACAGTATAGTTTTAGAATCTCTCAAGACAACAAATTTTTAACGAATTCATTGCAGGGTTTTATAGGGCATAAAAAAGAATGCAATTTTCGTTGTAAGTATTCTGTTTATATCCACTGTAGCTTTTAGGATATTATACGAAAATTGGACACATTAACATACTGTAGGCAAAAATAAGTAAACTTTTATTATGTTAAAGAAAACTTTTACATCCTACGCTATCAGTGGCCAGGATCAGACTGTCGCTTGCCGTTTTGCGACAGCGTTACCAAGAGAATAAATAAATAAACTAACAAATTAACATTAACAAAAACAAAAACGTGTGGCTGATCGATACACAAAGCGGACGCACAGACATCACACACATAAACTCCCCAGCCACACATGAAGGATTCTTTTTACTCCAAAGAACGAAAAGGTTGCTCACAAGAAATTCACTTGACACTTCCATTCAGATTCCCTGTAAGCCATAGAAAATTTTAATGTCTTTCCACGTGGACGTTTCTGAGCTTGCATCGATACAACCCCCGACGGGGTTCGACCCTCCTGAAATCCCCAAAATCATCGCAGGTTGCAATTTTGATACTCGAAACATGTATCCCTTTACCATTTGGCAGATTTCACGAGTTTACTGCCGTCGTTTCCACGCCAAGTATACCTTCTTTTTGCACGGCTGAATCTCGATCAGGCCACGTTATCATTAAATTAAAATCGACCAGAGTTCGAAATTTTCAATTTTCTCCGCTCCCGTGTGTTTACATCGCCTCTCTCGTCGAACTCGTGCGTGACTCGAGAGAATCTCTCGGACGAGGATAAAGATTCCACTGATTTCAATCTGGAGGCAACCGATTTCCGAATAGCACGGTTCAATAGATTTTTTGTCGATCTTATTCTGCATTGGAAAGAAGTACCCCGTTTATATTTGTTTGGATGTACGATAATATTCATGGACGTAAATTTTTTGTAAATACACAGCAAAACGATTTGCGATTCATAGACAATAATGCAAAATATGCAACGCACAACTTGAAATGTAATAAAAACAATGAAAAGAGGTGTGACAACAAAAGAAAAAGATTGGAATTAAACGAAGTTCAATCTACATATTGTTAATAAGAAAGCCCCATATTTGGAACAAATTAAAAATCGTTTTACTATAAGAACAATACGCGAATGAAGATATTAAAATACGCCCCTGGAAGGAAATACAAACAGTGCTTACGTTCCAAGTTGTGAATTGCAAAATCGCGTGTCCCGAATTTTAAGCAATTTTCTGGAACTTTATGCGGACAGACTGAAGGAACTTTTTTCAGGAAACAACATTTTAAATCGCGATGCGTTATTTGTCGGTGCATGCGGCAATTTCAACTGCGCAATTTGGAGGGGCAAAAGTTACTAACTCATGTAACTCTAATGAGCGTTAGATCGAAATGTCGAATGGATTTAACGGGATAACAGATTACATACTTGACATGTACAAACCATTAATCGCCCATGTTTCATCCACGGTGTCGAAAATTTCAGCCCAGAACGCCGTTTCTTGAATTTTTTTTTGCTTTAACCCCTCTATTTTACTGAAGTGATTAATGATGCAAACGGGTGATCAAATTTTAGATTAAAATTAAATGACGTAACGGGTAATTACGTAAAGAGTAATATCGTTCTATTCGTACTTCGAAAATGTAAGTATCTTTTTCCCGCACTAATGATGCTAATTTACACCAAACTATTATAGAACACTAATAATAAGTAAAATAAACTTTTCGCATTTCTCCAATTTACATCGACCGCAATTTGACAAATCATTTGGGGGTAGAATTAAATAAACCCCACTACAAATCTGCATAACTTTGAAGTCACATACTCCAGATTTATATACAATATTGCAAATCTTATCTGAACGTCTTAAACAGTTTGTCAAAGTATTTTGTGACCTATGCGATAATTATACCCCACTGTGCATTCTGAATCGAAATTTATTTCCTTACAATAAACCTTACAGTAAATCAACGTCTTCTCAAGGGTGAAAATATATTGGTTTATAATTATTATTAAAGGAAATAATCCGAGCACGATAAAAAGAAATCGCAAAACATTTGTGCCAATATCTCCAGAAACCACAAAGAATTATCCTCGCGCGCCGAATGATAAATTCCAATCGAATCAGCGGCAGGACTGGCAACCGCCCTTGGCGCATCAGCATTACCCAGCTCGTCGACGACAAGATGAAAAATCAATGCCACGCGTGTCCCCTTTATGGCCCCGTCGCAAATTATTCCCCATTATTACATTATTACCGGCAACGGGCACGAGGCACCAAAGCGATCATTTAATCGTCGCCGCGATTTCGATCTGTCCAAGTTCGGCTCGAATGGCCCGCGTGAAATATTATACAACTGTGGAGAGGGGGAGTAATAACGTTATTGCACTGAATACGACGTAATTTGATAATTCGCGGACCGGCACGCTCAATGGCCAATAGCGTTAATGGATTACGTCGCTGGTTATGGTAATTCGCTCGTGTCCATTGCGTAGTTACCATCTCCTCGCGCGTTTGTGCAAATGCAACCACGGTGAGATAGATCCTTTAATATCGTGCGCCGGTTTCGTAGCAAGATAATATAAATAATTATTCGGGGCATGTATCTTCTTCCATTGACCCTTTCGCGGCTGCTGGGTGTCGTGTATGTTTCAGTCGAGTATTCGAACGAAAATCGATGCACAGTATTCGCTCTAAAGTTAAGCATTTGAACGGCTTTACAAATTTAGAGATTACAAGCTGTTCTGGCGGGTAAATAAAATATTTATTGGATCGGATTGCTTTGAACGGTGCTCTGACAATCTAGAAAAATATATGTATAGTGTTGCTTTTTTTAACAGTGCTTACTCTCCATATTTATGCAGACACAGGTCATAGAATTCATAGGTAACATAGATAGAATAGGCCAATAATTGTAAGAGGATGCAGTGAAGGAGAATAAAGTGACGGGTAATACTCGATGCAATATTAGCCCAAAGGTAGTCGCGGCTATGTGCAACAGGGTTTGGTAATACAATGATATAGATTTGAAGAAGATATAATTGAGATGAAAGTATTGTGTACTGTTTAACAGAAGAATCATCTGTTGCAAACTGTAACGGGGAAAACCATTTGTGCCTTTAAATGTAGAAATGAAGCGTAAATTTTGAGCGGCGCTATAAATACCAACACCCATTACACACACGACGATCGCTAGATAAACGACAAATTCGCAAATAATAATAATTCAGTGATGGAAAAGCTAATGGGATTTCGGTCAAAGACGCGACTTCACGATGAAGAGTTTCTCAAGGTACCTACGTCGAATTAAGTAGTACTTCCGATTTAAAGCGAAACCGGGTTACAGATACAAAGGGGAATGCACATGCTTGGGCGATACCCTAATGAAATGATATTATCTAGCTAGATTTGGACGCTTCTATTTCGAAGCTACAGTTTGGGACTATTCCGGAGAAGCGAGTTTTAGATAACTTGTAATACACAGTTCACGAGGTGAATGTAATATTCAATTGAATATTTAAGTGAAATAATTAATAAAATAAGTGGAATGTGTTTGACACTTGAACAACAGAATTTTTAATAACACTTTCAACCCAAGCAATTTTGTGGGAAATAATATTCACTATCCATCTAATTTAATATAGTTTAACTATCGTAGTCAAATTATTTATACATTTATTTGAAAAGATTTTTGTTAAATATATCCTGTTATATCAAATATTAAAATTTTAAATATTTCAAGCAGCTCTCAACTTATAATCAGTTGTATGTTACGTAAATTGCATTTCGAATAGAAAATATATTTTTCTATTGCTAATCTGTTGAATAGTTCGAACAAAAAATACCCCGATTGCTTCCCACTTATTGTTAATTATATTTATACGGACAGAAGGAGGCGGTGCATTGATTACAACTTCGAAAACTTGTCTCTGCTTGCTTTTCAATATCGAGGGGGTTGGGTGTCGTCATTTTCGATTGTTTAACCGGTTTTCCAAGCCAAGAACATGCATAATGTCAGTGCGTCGTATATCTGTGTGCCTCAAAGCTCTGTATTCTTGTAGCGTCCATGGAAAATTCAAGCAAGATGCATAAGAAAAATGTCACGCGGCATGTTTACATACAAATGCTTTCTGGGAATAAATCAAGAATATATTGAATACAGAAATGTGAATTCAGGAACAGTTTAATGTCGATTTTTACGTCAGACGTGCCTCGACAATCCGAAGATCGATCGTTTTATGACAGTCCTGGATATCTGGAATTCAAAGCTTCGAAATTTCCATACTCGTGATTCTAGAATTTATCAACTGTGGTCAGATTTTTTAAATTTATTACATAGTAAAGGTTAACCGAAGTTACACTGCCGGAGAAATCAAAATATGTATACGATAATTCTTGTCTTATGAAGAGCAAAATGAAAGCAAATATCAATAAGCTATGATCTATCGCTTTGCGAGTAAGAATTCTTTGTAGATGTTACTAGACATGCATACAGTAATGTATCCAAACAAATACTGGACATGGTTTTGCTATTTTCTACTTTGAAGGAGTGAAAGCTAAAGAGGACGCATGATATTAGGAAGCAAAGAAAGATACATGCCAAGAGAATTTTCTAAAAAGAGAATCTGTGGAAAGATTATATTCAAGAGACTACGTATACATTTGGCTGAGAAATATGTTATACGTGACAAAGGTACACTCAACTTTTAAAACGAAAATGTAATTAGAATTTAGTGTTAGCATATCATTTTAGGCGATACAAAAATACTCTGTTAAAACAAAGGAGCTCCTACTTACTGCGATATGAGAAATTGGAACAAATACTTCGATAAATAACAGACATAAATTAAGAAATATAATTCACCGATGCAGTTTGGCGCTATTATTATAATTGAACTTTACAATATACATGTATCACCTTTCGCAGGTGTACCGAGTAATTGTTCACCAAAAATGTTGTCACGTGGGACAAGGTTGTCGTGCAAGAAAAATATAATTACAACTCACAGTTGGATAATGCTGCAAATGCTACGAGGAAAACACCTGCCATCTAACTTACCTAAAACAGAAAAAAGATACATGATTATTATTTATTGTCAATAGAATAATGTTTCGAACACAAAATGAAATTAAAACTGAATGTTCGCTAATAGTTCTCATCTGTTTTGTTAAATAGTCCAGCGTACGTCACTAAACAATGATTACAGAGAATAAAATATTATAGAATTCCTACGAACAATAAGAGTCGTGAGACACATTTGAAATCGAGAACGGTTTGATACAAAGCGTATGTAAGAGGATTTGTTTCGACTCGAAAATTCATTGGATATCGCTAGTCCCCTTATGTTCCCCGTTTGTACGAAGAAAGCAAAGGAGGAGGGCCGAACGTACGTAAAAATAAACGAATCGGACAAAGAGAGCGGGAAAAACAATATAGAAGAGAGCTCGAACGTGACGACTGAAAGGGATCGAGGAAGAAAAGCTGGCAAGAAATTGCGAGGAGAGCATGGCCACGGCTGAAAGAAACTTTCGCCGCGACCTTTCCTCTCTAACAAACTTTCTTCTCTCTTTTTGAAAAATAGCAGAGCCACTTTCAATGGAGACGTTACGTCCCGAGGAAAAAAGGTCGAATGTGAATGAAAGCTTTTGAAGACAGAGCTGCGGTGCGACGGACTGACAAAATAGAAGTTTCCTATAAAATATTGCGAGCCTTGTTCGACGAGAGAAAGTGCACGTTTATGAAACGAAATTATAAATAACAAAATATCATCGATAAATCGTATCGTAGATAAAATTGGATTGACACATCATAAATAAATTAAATAATACTTAGTTAGCCAGTATTTTATGACAATATTTTAAATTCGAATGCATTTCTTTTTTACGTCCTCGAAGATTTTATAAAATTCGCATAAAAATTGAACAGGTTACACAAATGTGTAACTCTGCCTAAAAAATGAAAAGGCAATGTATATAAATACAAATACAAAGAAGTTCAGAAATTTGAACTTGGAGATCGCTTTTCGTTTTCATATTATTCCTTTCGTCGTCTCCTCGCAGCTTTTCAAATTCTTAGCTTTCAGCACTGTGACGCAGTTGCGTTTTTATAAAATTATAAAACGCTTCGTCGCGTTTTACACACTTGGAAGAACGCCATAAAGTAGGAAACATCACCCGGCGTTGGAACTCTTTTACGATTCGCGGGCAACTTCAGTTTCCTTTTTCGCGTCATGCAGCGTATTTATTCGCATGATTTGCGACGCGAAGCCTCTCTGAGAGGAGAAAAAAAAAGAAACTATCCACAAACTCTACCGCGTCCTTTAAAGTTCGGCAATATCATTCTCGATGGAGAGGAAATACTTTCGGTTCCATCGTACTTTTCCGAATGAGCATATCGTTGGTTGTTAAAAATAAAAACATAAACAACAATGCGTTCTGCTAGATCTGCAAACAATGAAAGCTCTAATCTTTTCCAGTTCCTTAGGAAATAAATCAAATTGCTAGAATGTTAAATGCCAGCCGTTAAGTCTTATCTCCTCGTAATCAGTAGTATAACCAAGCATAGGTCAGACGTTGGTCGGATCGCAATCCGTGGCGCCATATTGATGCGAAAATTGAAACAGTAACAATTTTTATGAACATTCCCATATGTTTACGTCGTTAATAAATACACAACAGAAGCAATGACAATAAAGAATTATTTCTGCGCTTCGTTTTACACTGCACTAAAGTATTTAGCGTCGCGAGGTGAGTATTACAGACGGGCATCACGAAACAGACAATGTTTTCGAAAATGGTGTTAAAAATTGACGGGAAAAGGGCTAAAATCGTAGCGTTTACGAAAGTTCATCCGACAGCCCTCGTTACTTTTGACCAAACTTTTTCATTTTTCAATCTATCTCCTCGTTGCCTCGGCGAGAATGAAAATTTGCACGAATAACGAACGGGACCCTCCGTTTCCACGCATTACCGCCGTAGGAATTACTTGGACCAAAAATTCCCGGCAAACATCGTTGCACAATTTCAATCGGGAATTGCAGAACGATTTCCGCTAACGCTCTGTGCGCCCGTTCCACCTGTTCCACGACTAAAGCACGACACTAAAGAAGAATAAGCAGTTAACCTAATGGCAATATACTGCTTCTGCTTGCACGTAGCCCTACCGATGCGAGAAATAAAAGCATCCCTCACGAAAAAAAAAGAGAAAAAAGCGGAAAGAAGAAAAAAAACATAAAGAAGGTCCCTAATCCGGCCATTACTACAAGCTCGTACATTAACGAGCGAGGCAGGGGATGATCGAGAAATGGAAAGGGGAAACGGGTGTGTGGGAATGGCAGAAAAAGGAAGGAAGATCAAATAAGTGCCCAGAGGTACGCGAATGCAGGTTTCTAGAAGGTCATCGACCTCCGTAGGATTTCCAGGATGAAATTAGCGAGGGAGGAGAAAGAGGGAGAATCCATTGCGGAGCGAAAGAAGAAACAAAGGGAGAGGGTAGAGAATCAGCGCAAGCGAGAGACGAAGGCGATGGTTATCCGTTGGCATTTGTTTTGGGAAAGCAGCAAAAAAAAAGGACGAAAGAGGGGCAAAAGGGGTAGAGGTCGGAAGCTGGCGCTGGCGGTGGAAGAAAGGAAAGCCCGTATTTGTGTTATCTCGGGAGGGAGGGGTGAGGGGGGAAGGAAGGATGGCGAAAGGTGGAAGGGAGAAAACCCGTATTTGTGTTATCTGGAAAAGGGGGGACAAAATGGAAGTACCTTAATACCTACTACGGACTTACGAAATTATTATCGTCTCTCTGGTTAAACGAGATGCTCCTCGTGATCGTGGCGTCCGGGACTAGATCCGTAGATCCACACGGATTAAGCTACTTGGACCTTCTTACCTTTTTTTTCCCCCGCCCCTGCTTTATTTTACAGGTCAGATAGTGGCCGTTAAACGTGGATTCGAATTCCGCCCGAAAATTCGACCGCCGTAAATCGCGACGGAAGATCCTCTTAGGTTTCCACTCGGACCTATTATTTCCCCGACCCCCCGACCCCCCAACAATCTTAATCTCGCCGCGATTTGAACTTCTCGACCTATTTTTCCGTTTTCGTTTGGGACCGCGAGTCACACATCCTTGCGGCGTGATAATCGTGCCGCGTAATTTCTTGTACGTCGCAACGATTCTTCGTTGCGAAACTCGAAACGACTGAAGGGTTTCAGAGTAAGTGAGCCGAGAATCGTGCGAATCGTGTACGCAGACGTTTTTAGGCAGGCATAAAACTGGTCCCGCATATTTCTCGGTTCGCTATGCGGCGATAAAGCACGCAATTGAAATAAAATTTTACTCCCCGGTTTTAGTGGCGAAGTAAAACGAAGATGAAGAATGTTTATTCCGGGATGCTGTGTTACATGGGATAATAGATGCAAGAAAACTTGACATACTCGAGACAAAACGTCAAAACATTGGGGGATAGTTTGTTTAACAAAAGGATCACCAATGAACGAACATTTATCAAGATTAACGTTTGTACAGATTGAGTTTTAATTGCAAAACAAGTATGCATCATTTATAGAAAAATATTTTAATTGCGCGCATATTATATTTTTGTCGCTCTTCTTGTCTGGCGTAAAGTGAAAATCTGCAGATGTAAGATAATTCCTGATAAAATTAAAATAGTTTGTTTTAAGCATACGACACGCAAGAAACTTTTCGACTCGGTATTCGAAAAGATTCATTTTCGCGGTGAAAAATATCTTTTGTGTTACGTGGGGCCTTCTTCGGGGCATGTGCTAGAAAAAAAGGGATGAAGGGCCGTACAGGCAGGGGTGCCGATCTACAATACATTGTTTGCAGGTCGAAGCGCGAGAAACCGAAAGCGAGAAGGAAATTTTGAGCAGAGTAAAGGGGGATATCGTGAAACAGAAGATTTGTAGCGGCGAAAGTTTATTCTTGCACGATATCTGGAGAGGAAAGTTTCGGAAAAGCTGGAAGAAGAAAAGGGCGAAAAAGCAACAAGTAGAAAACGAGTGCAGAAACGAGAGTCTAAAGTATTACAAACACAATAATAATGATGATAACGTAATCTATGCCACACGAAATACCTATAACACAGAATAGTTGGGAAGCAGAAAGTTTTGTTGGGATATTCGAAATTCTTTCTTCAATCATTATAGACTCGGAGACTCATTATTGCAAGAAGATATGCATAAAGAAGGAAAGCAAGTTTCGACTGCTTCAAATCCAATGCAGACATTATTTTCCTACAAATAAATCGGTATATGAAAACAATAAATTTAATATCTTTCCCTCTCCCATTTAAGTATTTTATTTATAATCTTCCTCGTTATATCTATTTTATAATACGAAATAAAAAAGATGTCTTATCTTAGATCAAAATCGTTAGATTTGAGAAGAACCGTCGACGAAATACAAGAATGTATGCGCCGTTCCATTTAAGAAATTAAGGGTGGTCACCCCTTTCTGCCGCCTCGATATATAGATGCGACCCAGCGCCGCTTCAGCAGTTTCGAAAAATCTAATACAATTGTAGCACTTTACGTAACTCAACCTACATAAAAAAACATCCCTATTAAACAATAAAAAAAAAAGATAAAAGGACTGCACATAAATATCTTGCAGGCCAAATAATTCGCCCCTCTGTGTCTCCAATTTACTTAATACAAAAAAAAGGAATCGACATCTACAGTGGTTTCTGAGAAACGAGCTTGGAAACGCTTCATTCATCCAACACTGTGTATCACATAATACTCTGCAAAACTTCCAGATATCTAAGCAACCCTAAACCCCCTAACGAATGATTGCACCGTTTCCTTAAAAAGAAGTTCGAAGAAAGAAAAACCAAAATTCATTATGCTCAATGCCTCGTCCATTAACAAGCATCGCCATTTAAACGGCTGCGATGCTTCCGTTAAACCAGTCGGGCTTAAATTTCGTCCATTGAATTGAAAAGTTACGCTGGTCCGTTTTTCGGTTCCCCCATTTTTTCCCCCCGATGCTGCTCAGAAGATGCGAATACCCTGTATCTCTTTACGATCCGGCCTCCGTTTAAGAAGATTAGGTTTACACGGATCTTAGTTTTACTTGAATTTACGAAATCGCATCCCGTAGGAGGTGTATCTACAGAGACTTGAATCTCCAGAGTTTTATGCGAGTTTAAAGCAGAAAAGTCCAGGGACCTGCTGGCGTTCAGTTAGGCAAGAAAAAAAAAAAAAAAAAAAAAAGAAACGACGGCCGCCAGGGAAAAAGAGCAGGACGATTGTTTTCGCTACATTTGTTTCGCGAATGTATATATATACATATATAAAGGGGAGAGAAAAAAGCAACGATAACCGAGGGATGGAAGCGTGTACGCGTGTTCCTAAACAGATCGAAACGTGTAAGCGGTTCTTAATGCTCGTCGAGTTACCTTGCAGTTTGTAGAATTCTTAATACCCCACGAAATTGCGCAACTTTCCTCCTGCCGCGATAAACTAAAGTATTGCTGTTTATGGTAATTCGGACAACGAGAATCCAAGAAATAAAAAGTTTCGCGACTTTGCGAAGCTGTTGGCTGTTCGATAGAGTTGGCTTGTTCGGAGAAAAACTGGGATTTGTTTTGTGCGGCGCGACGTGTGCGATCTCCTAAATTCATTTGCAGCTTCTCTTCATTTCAATCCTTTAAGAAAAGTTTGTAACTAGTTTATTATTTTACTGGAAACATACCGTGTTCTTGTTCGTAATGAGGTTCACACATTTCTTTCATTGTTTTTGAGTATTACCGTAGTATGTATAAGGTACATACTACATAATACATAAATCATATGACATATTAACAGTATATTATATGGGGGGTTCAGAAGCCAATCAGTGTAAATCCACTAGCATTCAAAACGAGATAAATAAGGTTTTTGCAAATTACGTATGAAAATAGTGACTTAATTGATTTATCAACTGAAAGTTCTAACAATAAAGAGGTTTTCGAACTACGAAGCTCATGTTCAGGAAAGTTGGACTTACACTGATTGGCTTCTAAGCCCTCCATATATTGTATTCCTATGTAACTCCACCTTTGTCAAAACTATGAACTTCCTTTTCACACTTTGAGTACAGTGGACTGAATACTTTTGCTCAACCGAAATTGTTTCATACTTAAATCGGAAATCGGAAGTCTAGTTGATTAAAAGAAAATTCCGATAGTTTTCATCTTCGGTATTACCCAATTATAATTTACATTCAATTGTGTACTTCCGTAGTACCTAAGTAGTATTGTCATAAGAAGAACGATACCGTATAGTATAGAGCACATTAGCATAATTAGATTTTTCCCGAAGCTACCTATAAAATATACAAAATGCAAAATATAACGTTCCCAAAAAAATAACCCCCGTACACATTATCCTGTCCTCCTAAAACAGAGCGACCGGCCGCCCCTGATATTTTCATATCCCGAAAACTAACAGAAATGCTTAGCCGTATCTCTTTAAACGCATACGTATACCGAGAACATTAATTTCACCGATTCCTCTCAAATGGAAATTCTAATGAAAACGAAACAAGCCTCAAACACTCCCCCGCCTGTATCAACACGAAGCCACCCTATATTTACTGCAACACGCTTCAAAGCAATCCCTCCAAGTATCTGCACCGAAATGCGGGGAACCCGTCGATGAAAATACTGCGGTGGTCGGTCAGCGCGCGTTTTCGGCGAATTTAAGAGGAAAACGGCAGAGTCGCGTGGCACTTCCGGTGGCAGGAAAACGATCGCGGCTCGGGGCACCGTGCCCTCTGACACCGGTCTGACCCTTTGATTTTGCATAATTCAAGGGGCGAGCATGGGCCTTGCGGTTTACCTTACCCTCTGTTATTCCAGCCTTATCTTATCCCGACTGGCAGACTTCCGTTCGCGCAATGGTATCAGATTTGCGCGCAGCCTCCGCGGGAAATCGTAAAGTCCGCCCGGTCCAATCCTGGCGCTTCGCGTGAAAAATTGTACCTCCACCAGAATGGAAAGCAGAGACGGTTCTTCCGGGGAATTATTGGACTCGGGGAGCTTCGCGCGTAAGTTCCGCTGGAGGATTTTTATCGGCCGATCCTCGTCGAACTCTAGGATTACGAAGCAATCCCTCCGATAAGTGCCAATTTTTATTCGAGATAACCCCTTCGCAATAACAGCGTGCCGTGTGACGTTGCTCGACGTTTCTTTGTTATTTGCGTTTAATGTTCAGCTGATTAAACCTCTCGCCAGTGCGAAGGACTATAGTCGCGCTACGTGGAACGAGATTTTCGACGCTACAGGTGAGTCAATTAAATTAAGTCCACCCCGCATGTTTCCCTAATAAAGATTTATTTAACGTGCAATGGGTTTTTGCATGCATTTCGCGGGCAGCTGTAACGAAGGGATTAAACTTTAAAAAACCTGTTTAACTGGGCTGTTGGTAGAGTGGGGCTTGTAAAATGTTCTCGGAGGTGTTTGAAATTCATTGAAAAATTCAGGTTGCTTGTTAATATTCCATGGTAAGTAATACATTTGATGGTATTTAGGCTTGTCATGGTTATATTACGAAGAACTTTTTATTAAATAGCTCTCCGGCTAGTATTCGCTATTTAACAGGGATAATAACCAGGGCGACAGTCACGTCGAGGGAAATTCGTGCGGTGGCCGTAATATATTTTGCATGCAAGTGACCAACCACGTGACTCGTAACACTACCTGTCTCGCGTTTCTCACCCCATCACCTATGTCGTCTGGTTACTTGAAATTTCAGATGCACGCCTAATATTACCAGCAAGTCGAACGCAACCACCATCAAGTCTCCATTAAACACAATGGCTTCTCCATTGATGGTAAGATATTAACAAATAAACGCTGGTACACTTGAACGTTAAATGAAGTCGAATACGCTGAATGTGCAAATATATTTCTCTCGTATTAATACCAATGGCACAGACTTATCGCAAACCTTTGTTATTTGTTCAAAAACAAACATTGATTAATTGCTCGGCCAAAATATAAGAACGACGAGTCAATTGTCAATACGAATCCAACAGATACGAGATGCTATTCAACCGTTTTAAATAAATGCTCCCGAAAACGGCCTCAAACCGGAGGAATCGGTTCATCGAGCTTCCGCTCGAGTGTAGCCTGGTACGAGGAGCCGATTCCTCGTGACTGCTCCCGAATTCGGCTCAAAAATTTCGCGATTGTGCAAGCAGATCTCGTCGTAGTTACATTAGTGCGTTACGTGACGAACTTGCCTGATTTCCCAGAAAAACTCACGGCTCCAGGAACGCACAGAGGAACCGGAAGCGAGTCGTAAGAACAACGGTGAAATGCAAGGAGAAATCGATGGCACGGCCCGGGGTGGAGAGGAGGGGAGAAACGCGAAGGAAGAGCAAAAAAGGTAGCGAGGGCGGAAAAGGGGGAAGAGATTCGTAGTTTTAATTCGCCGAGAAAATAAAGTCGGAATGGCCGTGGGCGAAATCGACTACTTCGTGAAGATTTTAGGCGATTGGCGCCCCTGCTTGCTTTCGTCTTAGCTGGTGAAAACGGTGGACGTTCTATAGGGGGTGAATTAAGCTGGCGAGTTTTCACGTTCGAGCATTCTGCCTCCCCTTTCGTGTCCCCTTTTCTCTTCCTTCGAATCTTTCTCAACTTCCTCGATCGTGGATCAACATCGGTTCACACTGATTTTTTTTCACCATCGTTTTTTTTTTTTTTTTTTTTTACTGTACTCGTCTATTTTCGCCTCGATTCTCGCCCGGGGTAGTTGCCTCGAGGAACGTGCGCCTGGTCCCGTAGCTATCACCCCCTTTTGTTAATTATGCGCTGATTTTTTGCTCGCCCCTCGTTCCATCCCCATTCATTTTGGCGCAGTGCTTCCCGGTTAAAAAAGAAGTTCGTTTGAAAATTCATTCGCTGCAAGAGACTGTTGCGAGTGGTTCGCTCATCAAAGAGGAAATCGACTCAGTTTCTGTTTGACCCTTGCGTGGACATCCGGGCACCGATTTCTATATTTCCCTGCGTGACCCCATTATGCTCTTGACAAAATTTCGTATGGTTGCTCAGGGTTTTCATTATTCACATTTTTCCGTCGGATTCACGGTTCGCGGACGAGCAAACTTGTGCGAATAATTTCAAACTGAGCTTAATAACAAAGTTAACGAACATTTTCGTTATCTGCGCAAGGGTTAAAAATAGATTGGCCTTCATGATACGAGGTGGACAATAAATTTATACGTTGCTCGAATGTCGACGTTCATTTTACCATTAATGTTTCTGGCAACTTTATTACGGTTATCTCAACACGTCGTTAATAACAAGTTCCTGGCGACGTGAAAAATACACGAAGGTGACTCTGGCTAGCACACGGTAGGTAACCATGATTAATTGGCAGGAATTAAAAAGGGCGGGCATGGAAATGCGGGTGAATAATTTGTAGGCAAAGTTTTCGTCGTCACTGCAAGTAGAAACAAATCCCCAAGGAAAAATGCGACGGGCGGGGAAGGGGTGAAGTATCTAAACGCGTGATCAAATTTATATTTATTTCTGCCTCGTTTTCACGGCTGGAACAGGACAAATGGTGGCGATATATCAAAGGTAATCTGCCGAGGGGGAAGGTGAAAGAGAGAAAAAAAAAAAACACTGCGCCGGGGTAGCGAGATCGCAATCGAAATTCGCGTTCACCTCTATCGAACGGTTGTTATCATTATATTGGATTTTTAATTAATATTCGATCGCCGGCTACAGCTTTAATGAATCCGTTTCATTGCTTTCGGTATTTGCATTTAAAATATTGCGCTTCCGATTCGGCGACAGACGAGGAAATCTTTGGAAGTTTCGAATTTTATTTGAAAAGTTTGGAAATAACAGAAAAATAAGGGTGTTTACAGTTTACCTGACTGGAGTCTAAAATGCCACATTTTGATGTTCATGCAAAATTATTTGTTCATTAATGTAATTATGTACATAAGTACGTGGTTAGGTAATGGTGTAAGTAAATCTTTTCTTCGGTCCCATAAATTTGTCAACGTGATTAATAGCAAAATGGCCGTTAACAGGGTTCCATAAGTACCTGAATGCAATTTGCACTAAATTTAACGCAAGTGTATGAATTGCTGTGAATTTAACTGTGTTTGATAGGAGGATTAAGAACATGTTTGCATTTGGTTTATGAGTTGAATCACAGAACTGCAGCTACAAATATTAACTCTCTAAATTACGTTGATCCCATGAAGTATCGCAAGCAGTTTTTGAACAATGTGACAAAAGATTTGCGGCATTTGATATGCAACATCTCATTCAATTGACTTCTAACGAACAGTAATATATAACCATTAGCGATTGTTAGTAATTACCAAAATTATTGAAACAATTTTTTAGTATAATAAATTAGAAACTTGGTAGTTATAGCAATATTTCCATCAAAATTAGAACAGAACAAACAATTGTAAGTATGTTAACACCTGATGGCCCCCTTTTGTAAGCAAACAGCTGATTTCACAATTCATGTAAGTTTATTCATTGCTGTTAACTTGTTAAGAAGAAACTCGATGTTATCAATAACAGCTTCAGTAGAGTTCCACAAAACCTCAAAATCGTTTAAAAATATATTGCGTTGACAAGGAAACTGCAAAGCATAATTCCCTAAGGCATTTTCCCTGTAATAAAAGTAATTAATATACGAACGTTATAGTATTATACATTAAGTGGAAATTAAGTGGAAACTGAAAATCTTTGGAATACTATTAAAAAAACAGAGAGACAAAAATTTTCAATGGTTTCGAAAGATTGGTTTCTATTCTCCGGGTTTCTCGCGTAATCACTGCTTTCAACGTCCAGGCAGCTTTGAAACTTTGCAAGTATATACTTAACCCATCCTATTATATTTCGAAAGCTTATGTTTAAAACAGAAGGGGAAAATGTTATTGACAGCGCCCCGCATTCAACAAGTAGCGGAGAAACTCGGACGATACTCCAAGGGAATAAAATGTCTCGTGAAAGCAGATTAATCGATTAAAATATATCTTGCAGAGGCAAGGTTTTGAGGCAGGAAAGAAGGAAAAACTGTTGCGAGTGTACGACGTCGAGAGAAAGGCAAGAAAAATATAAGAAAATACGGAGAAAAAGATAAGTCGGTCTTAAATGTTTAATGATAGCTTGTCAAGCCCCGGGCAATCATTAAAAATCTAATATCAATGAAGTAGGAACAATTGAAGTTAAACTTATTAAAAAGTACAAATTTATACAGTGATATAAGAACAATTAAATTAGGGAAACAGGGAAATAAATGCGTTGTCAGAGATTAATTTTGATCTTCCGCTGCATAACTTTCAATTTTATAAAGTTCTCGTTTTACACCGAAGCAATCGTGTTGCAGAATTCTTTTGTCTCCTCTTCCCGGAAAATAACCGTTAACAAAGAAAATTTAAGAAAGCGCTTCGCTTGAAACGGACGGCAATAAAGGTCTCGAGAATAAAGCTGCGGTTCTGAAGAAGCAACCGCTCTTGAAAATTTCGCTGATGAATTTAACAAGAATTTAATTGCACTCCACAGTGCACGATATTATTTTAGGCACTCGAAAAAGAAACAAATTAGTTTGTCCACGTCTCCATTGGCATGCCGATTTATTTTCCGTCCGAACGCGTTACTTTGTCTTTCTTTCTGCGAACAACATTCCGTTATGAAACAGTACGATGAGTATTACTTTACTTTTTTGATTATGCCTCTCAAGTGTTTATGTCCATACCAATTGTAAGACAAAGTGAGAGAAGAAGATATGTAAATGGTAGGACTTGTTTATACTGCTTATATATTACAATAAATCGCTACGTAAAAATACATTAGTTATGTAAACAAACGTTTACAAGGTTCCACTAACATTTATGCTTTCCCTTCATTGAGATTGGCATAAATGAACGAATTCATTTTGCAGAACACAAGTGGGAAACTTTAAATTTCGACTAGATTCGAGGTAATATCAAATTTAGTGGCTTTCGTGGAAACAGTTGCGTACAACAGTTACTAGTACACGCTCTATTCATTGATATGTTTCATGGCTTCAAACATGGGGATTGATGTACTTGATTAACAACAGAGAAGGTGTTTCCTGAAACGTCTACGTGAACTCATACTACTTAACAATTTGCTAATTAACGCGTTCAATAACGTGGTATAAGCGAACCCGTTATTATTCACAGCTGATGAATAAATTATTATATTTTCCAAATTCCTCTTTTCAAACGTTTACTACAAACACACACGAAACACGTATTTCACGAATTCTCTCTCGCCGAACGCTTCTCGCTTTAAAGAGAGAGTACCTTCAAACGTGTACAAGCGTACGTGTGGATGCAAGTACATTTAGAAGTATGCACGCATACCTAAAATTCTCGTTTTCCAAACATTACACTCGTACTTCCCTTTCGAAAATTCTGCCAGTAAACTCCCTTTTCCACCTCAAATTAAACGTGCGCTATATGTATACTCGAAACAATCTCCGAGTTATTTCAATCGCGTTTCAACCTCTTTTATGAGAAGCTCGATGTTCAATTGCGCGTTCAACACGCTAGAGAGTTGCTTCGTTAGACAAAAAGTTTAATATCACCAGATTTTCACCTGCCTTTTAAATTTGTATTTATTTTGGCCGCGCGACATAAATGTAATATCAAGTTAATGTTTTGTATTAAATAGCAAAGGTAGTTTATAATATCTGTTAGCCAAGAACGATAATGAGAACCATTGAAGTATACATTTCAGTATTTTTTTTACTCAACTGAATATATAATAATATAGATGAAATAGCGATTTTTGTAACGTCGAGTGTATTCCATTATTTTACCATTCTATTCTCTAAAATATTACTACTACATATATACGCGTTCATCTTCTCAAATGTGTATGCTGTAGAAAGATAAACAGTCTTAGAACTGTTGCATGGAAAATTGAGCAAACTGTTGAAGCTCGTTTTCCCTGTACAAAGGTCATTGGCGACTTTGCTCGCCAATTTTTGTAGTCACGGTACATTCACGAATTGCGGCGAAGGGTTAAACTGAACGGAGCATTATCGAAGCTTCAAACAACATGGCGTTTCGCTATCCACAACAATCAATTATACCCCGGCGCAGCAATGAAATTCGTAGCGTTTGCACAGACGAAAATTTACGCCAATTCATGCCAGCCGCCAGCTGGCGAGCGCAAAAACGTCGATGTCGGCCACTATAAATCCCGGCCGGGCCGACTGTTTCGTGTTCAAAGGGTTGCTTGATAACGCGGTTATCACGCAGCGGCCCTTTTCTAGGGGCATTCGATCGCGCGCACTGCATACGTGCACAGCGTACACGCCCAACGTCTGCCTTAGGCAATCTCGAGGCAAACGTGCGTTTGCCATTTGCCTGGAAGAATATCATCTGTTTCATTTTCACGGGAGAAACGGAGTGCAGAGAAGTCCCAACCTAAACCGGGCAAAAAAATTATGAAAGGAACAGCAGCGAAGATTTTAAAATTATATTACGAGACCACGATTAACCTAATTCGGAAAAAGGCGGACGGGATAAATTAATATGCAAGGACGATATTTTTGCAAACATTTAACGGTTTCACTGTAAAGCTGGAGCACTCTTTTTATAACCTACTAGCCCGAGCTACGAAAGCAAGGACGAATGGATATATAGAGATGAATTCATTGTGATATACGATGTAGAGTGTGTCGCCAATTATAAATTACAATAAAGTGTCAGGAGGGTGAAATCAGATTATCCGCAGGATTCTACAGAGTAGGTATGCAAAAGTTATTTTACATATTGCAGATTTTCAAGTCAAATGATATAAATGATATGCCTATAAATTATGACACCGGTAAAACTTCTCAGATAATCACTTGCATATCCAAGTGCCCTAAAATATTCCCGTATCGTCCCGTTCAAATAAATGACTAATAAATTAACCAAGTCGAACCGGCTGATCCAAGCATCGGATGTAAAAGCGTCTAAGCGCCGAAAAAGACCGCCAGGGGAATCCCAAGACTCAGCGGAGAATAAAGAGAAAGAGTAATGGAGGAGGGGATCGCAGTGGGTCGACTCGACAGAGGTGAAAATAACGGAACGATGTTAACGAGGATTCACGGGGAGCTTCCATTTCGGCCTGTACGTCGACATTTTGCAACCCCGGCCAGCATTGACCCCGGTCCTCGAGAAATCCTTATCGAGGACTGTTCATCCCCTCGTAGCTTCGTAAATTTTCTGATTCGCGTTCCCCCGCCAAAGCAGGAAATACCGTTCGAGGACCGCGCGCTAAGCCACGAGATATCGGGGAGTTTCTCGGAGGGTTCCGTTCCTTTCGGCTTCGTATTTTTTTGTTATCTTCCATCGTGGCCTGGCCACCAGGTCGCCGTTCGAGGCTAAAAGGTCGCCAGATTGCGACGGACCTTCGTCTTTCCGCTGGCTTTTTCACCAACGACCAACGGACGTTCCTTGATTTTCTTACGATCGCGGTGCGTCGCTATATCCTTCGATCCATTCCGTGCCCCCGCCGCCACGAACTTCGAGACCTTTCCCGGGACATTCGGCAATTTTCGAATCGCCGACGAGTGATTCGGAGTGTAGGCTCGGCGGTAAACGTGGATCAGACGCGGAGCTGAACTTTTCGAATAACTTCGACGGGGAATCGTTGTGTCCTGCGATAGAAATTTGTAAGACGGGATGGGACTGGTCGTTTCTAATGATCAGCAGCCCTGATATGTTAACCAGGGATTCCAGTTGGAAGATAAATTCAGGTGACGATTACACGCGTCTCGCGATTTGTGTACACGGAAATTGGAAACGTGTTGCTAGAGCGGTATTTTCGTGCGAAATTTTTTCGCGACGAAAAAACAAAGAAAGAAGACAGGAGACAGGGGAGAGTTGAAAATAGGCGCTAACGAACAAAATGGGACTGGCGATATTTTTGTGCGGCTTCGTTCTGCCACGCGTTTGAATAAAAACAGGAATTTTTATGCTCAGTCCGATGCTTGAATAATTTGGGACAATTTTTATGTTATTTCTTTGATTATTAGAGTATTGGAACTAATTGGAATTAGTTTAACAGTTGCCGTTCCGCGGTTTATTGCTATTCAAAGAAGAAACGTTCTTTGAAAAGGCTAAGGCTGTTAATTAAAGCGCCAGCCAAGTTAACACTAGCATCGCCTTTCCTTTAGAAATGATCAAGAGCAATCTCGTTACCCTGATTACTTTGTAGTTCCTTTGCCTCGAGTAACCTTTCCTTCCCTTTACTGCCTCTTGTTTCGTCCTTTATCTTTATTTCCACCCATATGTTACGTTGCAACGAAACAGTTGCCTGCGCGAATTACAACGGAATAGACCGCCGTAAAACGGAGAAATCTTTGCACACATAAATACTTGAACTCTTATATATTAAGCAAAGAAAAGTGTGTGATACCTCGCAGTATACTTTTAACACCAATTGTGCATCTGAATCTGCTTTTATATTAACGCAGCACAAAGATAAAGTGGAGGAAAATTACGGGGAATCGGAGTAGAAAATATGAAAAAACTTCATAGTATAATAAACTCGCGCCTGTGGTGATTTTCGTTAAGAAATTAAAAAATGACGGTAGCACAGACGTAAAAAACTTTGTGAGAAACGGCCTTCAATGAACGTTACGCTGCGGTGACGGCTGAGACAGAGGAAGAACACCGTAACCTCGTTCCCTTAACAAACATTTGTAAGCTTAGAACTGTTTCATCAGTCTTCGGATGACACAAGAAGCGAGAAACCACGTTTCACCCTCGGTATCAATAATTGTCCGGATGTTCTCACTAATGAAGCGGGACTTCGACTTAATGGCCGTGCTTAATTGGCAAAACTTTCAAGGAACCGTTCTTCCTGCGAGGCAAGAACGTGCTACTGTCTGCGACCTCTGCCGTATATAGGACCCATGCTTCCAGCTGACGTGGCGAAGGTGGCAATCCAAAGACTCCCCTTTCCCCCATGTCGTTTCCTAGCAAGCATCCACCCAATTTCGCCACGATCGAGACAGAAAATACTTGCTCAAGCCGGGCTTCATTACGCGTTAATAATTATCAGCGTGAAAAGATGATACAGGTACCATCGGCTCTCGAATATTCAACATGAGTTACGGTAATTTCCTCGGTCGACTTCCTTGGATTCTTTTACTGCCCGAATACTTTTGCTCGGACAAAATAATTTCGTCGAGAATCTCCCGTCGTGCGGCTTAACTTTCTTAATTCCCTTGCCAGAAAACGTATTGCACTCCTCTATCGAGCAATGCTTAACAGAGGCGATTCTGATTTAATTGAGACACGTTGGGTTGTCGCAGACACTAACGCAATGTTCCTTCGGCTATCGAATATTCGAATATTAATAACTATCGTAACTACTGCCCCCGACGCATAATTCTAACGTTACACGCATTCGACATTTTCCCGTGACTAATTTCGAACACCCGGCTCTTCGATGGTCTCGCGTGTTGGGCACGCGGTAATCGAATTTATGTACGCCATCAAACAGCAGTGGCCAAGAAGTAGAAATTGTGTTTAACAAAAAAAAAAAAAAAAAAAAACACGTATTACACGTGTGCCAAAGACATTCGTACTCTGACGCGTACAAATTTTAGTACACGAGTAAGTCCGCATTATTTAATCAAATTTATTTTAATTTTCATCTACAACTTGAGAATAATATTACTCCATACATAACTACAAATATGTACTTGATACTATAAATACATACAAGTACGCGCGTAAATATCATATACTGCCCTTGTTCCAATAATTACACAAATTGAACTAATGATAATAAAACTCGCACAGACTAGAGCGCCCACCGATACCTTCGGTACACGTGGAACGGTTTATGAACCCCTCCCCCATTAACAAGTCGTCAACGGTGAAACGTAAGTTACAAAAGAAAGAGAAGAGTAGAGCGAATGAAAATCATTTTACTGTTCGCAAATATTATCGTTGCACGTTGCTAACGGGCCCCCTTAATTGGCAAAACTTTCGAGGAGCCGTTTTCCCCCGGGAGGCAAGAAGTTCCCTATCTACGGGGCAGTTCCTCTTCCACCCCCGTGGAAGGTCGGCACGGTCGGTTCGTATGCTCCCACCCCACCGACGGCTGGTATTCTTGTGGTGGCGGCGATCACAGTAAGGGTGGCAAAACGTGGCTGGCGTTATCCGATATTCTCTCTGTGGTTGGTCCATGATCTCGGAACGAAGGTATCGTACGATCAAACGAGGTGCACCCGGGTATATCGAGCCACGGTTCGCCGCTCACCGGTTTCCGGAAGCTTATTGGAGCCACGTAGTTTACACTGTGCGGGGGCGGCAGGAAGCGACAGAGGGTGGATACGAAGGGGGAGCACTAGATACTCCGCTACGCGTCGAGTAGTTTCCTTCGGCACAGATGCTCCGAATAGCGGAGGGCACCTCTTCTTGAATTATGGCCGCGCGTGTATCTACGCTTATCTAATATCGCATACCTGCTATTATTATTCCCGTTATTATTGCCATTATCGTCGGCGGAATATCAATGCACCGGTACCACCCCAAGGTTCGCGCAGGACCGTGCGGCGTCAGTTAAATACGATCGCTGCTAACTGTTCTTAGCAGACCGTCCGTAGACGACTCATCTAATTGCGAGTGACGGCGGGTACCGGGCCAAAATTCTTGCCCGATACGTTAGGAATTAGAAACGCGTAGGTGGGCAAAGGTATCCAGCCGTCTTGAGTGTTCAGTTAATCCTGCACAGCGTTACGTGTTAGTAAAAAGTCAAGTAACTCGTAATCGGTTCTTGGCGAATATTTTAGGGCTTCAACGCGATTATGAAACGCTATTTTTGAGCACTTCGTACAAAATAAATGTGAATGTTGAATCGATTTTCTTGGGTCTTGGGCGGTCTATGTCTGTGGTTATAATTGGCTTTGGTGCTTACAATGATTCAAGTTGTCGACGGAGTGAAGCGGACATAGCGATGAAAGAATACGAAGATTCTGAAACAATTTTCGGAAATGGTATTATCGCTTGTGACAATTAACTGTACTGTACGTGCTTGTATTCGTACGATATGCGAATTTCAATCAGCTCGAAGCTCGAGTGGCTAGACAGTAACCGATGTTACGCAGGTAAACGATATCATAAATTAAATCAATGCACGCGTGTCAACGCCCGTTGTATTTGCATATATGTATGAATCTTCAGCCGTTTCGTATCTTACAAGCTCCATAGAGAGACGACACGGCGTACAGTGTGTACAGTGTGGATGTTCTATTCATGCGCGAGTAACTGCAGGAATTCGTTACCCGGTGAAACCGAGTTTGGGTATTATTAGACGCAACTTTTGTGCACACGTTCACGCTCGTCTATGGAATTTATTTAGGGCGTTAATATTGAAAGCTGTTGTCCCTGGTACTTAACAGGAGCACGGCAGTTTCCGGTTTACGAAAGCTCATTTATATTACGTAGCACGCGATGTACAGGATGGAAGGAAACCACGGGAGATAAGAAGAGAACTAGGAGGCTGCGTAAACAGAACACGAGTAGTATCTTTGATACCGGAGAATGAAAGGCATGCCGTCCCGATAGAGGATAATAATATTAACGTATTGCTAATCCATTCATTAACACCTGTTAAAATTATCCGCGTACAAATCGGAAGTCTCAGAGCCAAAATATTTCCAAAAAATCTCTACATCGTTAAATATATTCAAATACATGTACATAGCTGCGCGAATACTTCTCGCCCCTTCCTGTACAATAAAACAGCGTATGTGAACAGCGCTGAAATCAGGTAGCGCCAATAAAATAATATGTATTTCCAATGACCGTTACCGTGCCCGCCTACCTGTCACAATTTCACTCGTGCACGGTGGAGAATGTGCTCCGCCCCTATTCTAATTTCGCCCCATTACACCGACAATACAATTTTGTCGCAAAAATATCGAGCGGCATTTGCTTGATTTACCGCACCAATAACCAACACCGCCGGCGCACCGATAAATTTTCATCAGCAATCTCATTGCTTTCGTTCTCGCAGATTCGCGCCATCTTCCCAATCTAATGGTCGTATTATCCACTTAATGGAGGCCGCCACGCCGCTGCTTTCCTTTCCCGTGGCAGTAAACTCTTTAACAGCCCGGACACTTCCTTGTTCCCGTTCCTTTCCTGTTCCCGTTGTTCTAAACGTGTCAAGGAAGGCGCGAAGGAACGGGCGAAGTGTACCGACTACGAAAGGGGGGGGAAAAAAGAGGAGGAAAAAAAAGGGGGTGAAAAACGGATAAAAGTGGCAATTTTCGTCGCGAGAGCAGCGAATGCAGAGGCAAGCCGACGGCGGTTTAACCCGGGAATCTTAATTAGACAAACGTCGCGCGGACGAAGGAAGAAAGGAGAGAGAAGAAAAAAAAAAAAAAGGGGAAAGACAGATGGAAAAAGGTCGAATACTTCGAGGAAACCAGACTGCACCCTCTGCTTCTGTCGACCTCCCTCGAAACGACGCTCGATAAAACCGACGTCGATTCCCTCTGCTTACTACGACGAAAAAAATATGGCGAGAACACGAGACATAGTACACCGTCGAGGGTTTTCGTGACACGGGGAAAGATTGGTGACTTCCGCGCTTTTATGGTTCAATTCGGCGTTCGGGTGTGTTGCACAAGGCGCGCGTGACCGATGCAACATATTTTCGTCCCTTATTAGATGATTGGACGGGAACGGTTCATCGATTCGTGGAACGAAGACGTTTCTATCTGCTGTTATCGATGCTGACAAAAATAGGCTATTCCAGTTTGTTATTTTGCAGCCATTCGAAGCGGGATCTAAATGAAGCGTAGTTACAGTGAAATTCTATTTACATATTTGCGAGACCGTTTGGGGACTGAGGCAGTTCGAACGATAAATCGAATAGTTTAATGATTTTTCTCGTTGAATATGCTTTGTCAATTGACTGATTGGAGCACGCGTACGGATAAGACTGTTTTAAAATTGTAAACTTAGAAACGAAGTCATAGTTCGTTAATTTGTTGAAATTAAAAGAATCGCGCTTACGTCTCCAATAATAAAGTATGATGTAAATATGAAGTGCTGAATACACAATCATTCGCAAATTTTAATCGATTCATACCATTGCATCGCGCGACGATAAGTGCAATTAAGTTGTTCAGCTTAAGCGACGCGTCACATCAAGAAAAGTCCCAGGAACGAAATGGACCAATTAAATATTCTCAAATTATAAAATTAAAGAAACGTTTATAAAGCGTCGAATTATTCAAGGAAAGATTCAACGTTAATCACTTCCCAAGCAATCTACCAATGTACATTATAGGTACATACACATTGCCTTTGCTTTCAACTAATTTAAATAAATAACAAGTTAATTCGCATTTTGCGCAAGCGCCTTCCACCTTTTCCTAACAATTCGGGACGCGTCATTCGCTTTACGAAATTAATACACTTCAGCGACATGAACAGTTTAAAAAGCAGCGGGCAATCCACGTCAGCGCATAAGCGACGTAGCTTTCTGCATTTTACAAAAAGCACGCACATCAGTACATACTTGGACTTGCACGAGTTACGAAGTTAATAGGGGGCGGACGTCTGTGAGCATCGAAGGCTCGAAGTAGGTACCGCTATCGTACATGATAACGAAATACAAGAGCCGCCAGTTAGCGAGACACTTGCGACTCGCACGCTTGTGCGCTCGTGACACGACACGTTAAAGAGAGTTGTGCATTATTCGAATAAATAATTACATCCCCGTTCTCGAGGAAAATGGTTTTATTTGCAGCTATTTATTCGAAGATCATTCGAAATGTCACTCCGCCAAAATTATATTCGAATGATGCGAAATCCTGAATATGTAAGGTCAGTGAACTATCCCCATAGAACTATAGTACACTGGTACTACGTAACTAATATAGCAATGAAAGACCGATGTTGGCGACACGTGTCACCTTCTCTGTTTTCTTTAAACAGTTAACTCACTTCGTACGAAAATAAAATATAATTGATTTAATTGTACAAAGTACTAACACGCCTTTATTAACTAATTGTTTTCGAGATTTAAGATCAGCCGAATTGACATACAGTTTTAAGGATCCTACTCGGTAAAGAAAACCGGTCGTCCCTTTGACAGGCTAAGATTTGTAATCGTTGTTTGTTTGCCATTTAAATAAAATTTGCCCAACTCCGACGTTGAAAGGAGGAAAGTAAAGGAACATATAGAAAAGAAGGGGAAGCAGTTCGACGGCTGTCCACGCGCCACCAACGTCTGCTTCTGTCGCTCGCTACAAACACATCGTGTACCAGACGTCGGACGTATAAAGGCCCTCTTCGTGGTACAGGAGCGTGAAGCCGTGCGCGGACTCGTTAATGAGCCGCTCGTGCAGCCACTCAGAAATCGCGCGGAGGGAAAAACGAGATCGAACAGTTTTTCCACGGCAAAAGGAGCCGCAGGCCATCTGGGTCCTGCCAGGTACTCTTCGTCCCGAGAAGCTGTGCGTTACGAATTCAGAAAGGAACGAGGGAAACGAAATATGGTGTCCGCGATGGCGTTCTGTAACCGAACATTGGACGGAACAGTGACCTTCGCCTGTGTCAAGTGTTGTAAAAAAGCACTGCAGAGGTTTACTTTTTGGAATATGTTTTGTAAAGTGTTTTGTAAAGTTATGGTAGTAATAATATGAATCGCGTTTATACAAGAGTTACCTGCATTAATATTAATTGGTGTATACTTAGTTACATTAATGGGTATAAATAACCCATTCAACTGTAACTCTAAAAATTTTAGGCTACTATTATAAAATACGAAATAATTACTGTATTGCTATATAAAAGGAAGCAAGTAAAAGGAAGTATAGATATATAATGGAAATTTGGATACATGGGAAAATAGGTGTACACGTGGTAAAACAGTATATACAGCATATTTCGTTCCCTTTCTACTTTTAGTTGCGGCGCGTTTTAACGCTCTCAGTTTCACCGTGTAAACTTTGTTCCCAACTTTTGTCGAGCCCGTTTAACGTTCACAGGTCACAGGTAAATGTAAAACAATTGCGCGTAGCGGCGCCCGCTAATCTAAAATAACACGTTCAATTATTAAGAGTCAGAAATTTTAATTACGTCCCTCAGCAACGACGATTAAATTCGCCCGCGGTCGAAACAACGGGAATGATAACGCAAGGCGAACCCCAATCGCAACTGAGCAAGATTAAAAGAAATAAATTTCTCGCCCAACCGTTGCAGCTTGAACAATAATAAAACAAATCGAAATTGTCACCGCATTATTTCTCATTTGCCTTGCATTTACGCTTTATTCCCCCCGTTTATTTTCCATTCGACGCCAAACTCGATACCAATTAAATCCCGTTTAATTATGGATGTAATAAACAGAGAACAGTGTTGAGCGTATCATTAACCAGCCCGATTTTTTTTTTTTTTTTTTGCGATGGAAACCGTGCGGACAAGAGTGTAAACAGATTAAAAGCATACGCGTGCTCGGCTAAGAGAAAAACGGAGAAGTGTCAGACATAGACGGAGGAGTCCCAGGGCGAAAAAAAAGCGGGAGGGTTCGAGCGTTCAAGAGGGAGAAGAAACCGACGTGGCTGCTTGAAGTGAACCGCCAGGGTCTCGTTTTTTTTTTTTTTTTTTTTTTTTTATCTAAAGAAACAGCCGAGAGGAGTAAAAGGGATCTAGCGATGGCACGTGACCGGCCACGTGGCCTTAACACCTATAGTCCCATAGTCCCACGTCTATCTCGAGGGCTCGACTGCGTATCTTGCTCACTCACCTTATTCGAAGCTGATAAGGATGATTTGCGAGCCACGAGTTTGATCGCTCCTTTCTGCGATAACTAATTTATGTAGCCAGACGGTCGGATTAAAAGCATCTTCGCGCTTGGCGAACAGATGTCAATGGTGAAATATAAGTTGGAAAAGTAACGTGTTTCGGAATTGTTACAGGTTTTTCCTTCTTATCGTAATTAAAAGCATTCGCCTTAATCTCGTGTAGTATTATTTCATTGAGCGGAGCTGTTGGTGTTATTTATCGACAGCAGAAAGGCAAAAAGTTAGAACTTTCCTACGATTTCTGAAACTTGAGTATATTTCCTTGTTGAAAACAATGTCCCTCCGCAGTATTGGCAATATTGTAATCCGTGGCTGTTGTTTTATTATAAATAAAACTCACGATTCTTAGTGGTACTCTTATCGTCTCCGATATGACCAGTGTCACGCTAAGGCAACAATTAAAAACAGAACCATACTAAAACAAGAAAGTCAATCGCGCCATCTTGTCTAGGCTAGAGGTAGGTTGAACAATGAATATATTGAGGATGGAACATAGATGTATACGCAACGTAACAAAATTACAGCGTCGGCAAGTATTTCTCGATGCCAATTCGCCAAACTGGAACGAAATGTACAAAAGCGCCGCGCTGAAATGTCCAGACTTGCCCAAAGAAATGTACATACACTTTCGTAACTTATCCGAGCAGTTTAACATACGCCGCGGCGTAATTGATGACACGAGATTGCAAATACAACGGGGAGCGGAGAGACTTGTTTGTTGCAGAACAGAGAACCCGGCGCCAGCGGTGGAAGGATCGCGGAAAATGCTTTAGGAGAAAAGGGATGAAGTGGAAGGAGCCCGACTACGAAATGCCCCTCGTGAATTTTTCACGAGCGACGGGAAAAATCTCGTCTGCGTTTCCTCGTAATATCCCTCTCTCTCGGTTATCCAGAGTTCGAGTCCTCGCCGGCTGTCGGAGATTTTTCTCTATTAATTATTAAACAGCATCGCGCTCCGTCGCGCGGACTCCTTCGCGTGCTACGAGTGTACGTGGAAAAATACCGAACTACGGGTTTGCTTCTATTGTGAACGTCGCCGGCAATTTGGATTTCTGCAAAATTTATTTGCTCCGGTCGTGCACGACGGCGTATGTACGACGTTTCGGTTTTCGTGACAAGAATGAAAATTCTATCGGGCGGCTGCAAAAACCTTTGCCGGCGCCTTCTGTGTTCCGTAACGGTGGCCTTAGTTTTATATTCGGTAGAGATTAATTGTGGTAGGGCTGAAGTTCGCGACCGTTCTAGACAACGGAAGATACAATCTATCGCATCGAACTGACAGAAATTTTGTGCTCGTCGAATAAAATAAATAAACAACAAGCCGACACGGTACTGTTGCATTTGGGAACAATTTGATATTTCGATTTCGTTTGCGAATAAATTACGGAACACAGACGGCGCCCCGAAATACGATAACAGAGCATCGAATGATTTCGTTGCGTTCTTAAAGGGTGCAGTAGGCGATCGATGTTAAATGCGCATAAAAGTATGTACATAAATCTCGTTGGACGGTTATGAACGTCGTTCTGGTAGCTATCGTGACGCGTGTACACATCCCCATCAAGCGCTACTTCCCCGCTCGTTAACAGAGTTACGACTTCGCGAAGACTTCCGTTTCACCCTCGTCCTTCGAAATTACCTCGAGGGCTTTCATCTCGAAAAGGCTTATTCGAGAATTAAGCTGAAACCGCGTAAAATTCGAGTTCCCTCGATCGCCGGAAGCTGTTTTTAGGATAACGTGAAACTCGAAAGATAAAGTTGCTTCTACGCCGAATAATTTCGAACGATAGCTTCGCTCAAATTCGTTGAACTATTCTATTCCCAGCGAAACGATTTATTCGCGCTTCTCGTAACAATTGACTAACGCGATCGCGAATAATTTCTTTCTGTATCGCTTGTTTCACTTCGTAGCTGTTTCATTGATAAATATTGACCTACCGAGCACGTTTCTATTTTACAAAATTATTGTAGAGAAAAACAATCTGGAATATCAATTGCGCTCGTTCGTCCCCGTTCCTGTCGACGTTCTCTGTTTTTACTTCGCCCCTCCCTCGTTTAACCCGCTCGCAAACGCGAGACCAATAACGGTAATCGACAAAAGCAATTGGTACTTTTAGTGCGCGCTGCGGCACCATAATATATCACGGGTTCCAAATGCGACTGTTCCTGTGAAAAATAAAAATATGGTCGGATAGGAACAAAACCGCGAAAAGCACAGCAGACGAAATAATTTATGGACTTTATGGAAGCGCGTCGGTGCGATCTGGAAAAAAGAAGAAGCAGAGGAGGGCAAAGGGAGGATGGGGTTAAAGGGCACTACCCCACTTTTCTCGTTTCGAAAATATATTTCCCTCTCGAACAATAAACTGGTGCCTGCCGTTCTACTCGGTATCCATGAATGGCCGAATGGACGCGGTTCCCTGGGATTTACCGGCTACTAAATAACGGGGCCAATAATGGGCATAATAATGATAGCACCGATGAGATTATCGAAACTGGAAAGACGCCAAAGGCCTACGATGTTCCCGTCTCGCCAGCCCATACGCTTTTTCGTTCGCGGGTGTGTGATACGTGAAAAAAGATATACCACGGTCGTGTCGCACTTTTGTTTCAAAAGTAGCATGATTGAAAACATTGCTTTTTCGACAAAAAGAGAAAAAAAAGAAAAAAGAGAGGAAAGAACGATCTTAACTCTAAGATTTCTAAGGCTTGGCCTCGCGTGATCGAAGGGGTAGTAAACGCTTTGATAGTTTCTTGCTCTTATACGTACACATACCTTGTTTTAAGATGGTGAAATGTGATGTCTGAATATCGAACTTAAAGGTGTACGTAACGGTAAATAATTTGTTGGGCAACAGAAGTGGATATAGTTTAAAAATTGGTGGCTTGTGGATTCGACAGTCTCCACTTTACTAGGGTTAATATGATACTGATATTTTCAAATTTAGTAGAAGTTGGTGGATAATCAAATGAAGCAACAGAAACTGCCAATTTCCCCACCGTAAGAAAATTACGACGAAGTGAGATACTTTTATAATATTGAAATATTTTGTGCTGCATTGAACGTGATAACTCGAAAATCACACCTTTTCAACTACGGCGGTAAAAAACCTTAACAATTTATTATTTGAATGCTACAGTCGTAACACGTGTTGCACTATGTTAAATATTACAGTATCTTGTATTCAATTAGGTTTACGAAGTTTCCAAAAACATTGCCAACCGTAAGCACGTCCAGCATTTCAAATTAAAATTAAATATTATAATAGTTTCTCAATATAACCGTGATTAAGTAGTAAATTGCAAACGATACATGCAGTCACACTAGTATGTTCTGAAGAAACAGGTAGAATTTTGCAATCTGTTTAATTTATCAACTCGAACTCCGTCACATTGACTTACATTGTACCAACACGTATTTGTTCCTAGATAACGAATTGTACACAAATGCACAAGGCTAGTTTCTGACCTTTGTACCAGCTTACCAAAGACGCTCAAAGTGGTGTCAACAAAGCCCATTGAACGTAATACCATTAACCATTGCCGAAGGCGAGTTACCAAAATCTATTTACACATCGCCGTTGTTTAGTGTACACAGGCCCAAGATGCTAACACAAATTACGCAGGTGCACGTGCGTCCACATACATGCCAAGGAGCATGCGATCTGTACACTGTTGGTATCCACTGACATCAAACTGATAGATGTTTAATGATAAACAGATTTCCGTAATGAAATTTGCCGAGTCTGGGGCAGAACAATGTTTAAACAGTTCCCTTCTTCTTGACAAATGTCCATTACTACAGTATTCACCGGTCCTCAACTATTGTACTACACTAAAGAATGCGACAGTGGTATAAAATTAAACAAGTCGCGCAAAAATTCGCAGGCGACTATACACTTCGTGCTACCTATGTGTACATTTTATTAATGCCCAGTAACTCACGAAATATACAATTGAACAAATTTATAGAAAACATATCGCGCAGGAGCAGATAGAAAATAAATTCTGTAATACTTATAGAGCCAAGGAACAATCTCGCTTAAAGGCTGCTTTCAGCCGTTCCCAGAATAAAACTAAATTTTCATCGAGAACCGTGCCTCGCCGCCGTGTGCGCGTAACACGGGTGCAAGAAAGGCAAATACAAGGAATGGAAATGAAAAAAAATGCACGAACTGTCGTTGAATATTACGGTAAACAGGCAAACAGAGGCAGAGCCACCGAGAAGTAGGTAATAACGATGCGTGTACACGATTACAGAAACAGAAAGAGGCGAATAACAGGCGGGGCGTTTAATGGAAAGCAAAGAGTGGAATGGAATGGGAAAAAAGAGCACGCACAGGTGTAAGAAAGCCTGTACCTGGGCCAGACGTTTATGTGCGTAATGACGCCAGAGCAGAGGCGAACGCATGGCACAATACCCGAGAGATATCAAATTGATGTTTGTTCAAGTGGCTATACGTTGGATCGGCATGGACTTGCTCTGTGTTCGAGTTCTCTCACCCCTGCGTTGCACCTCTCGAAACGCCATATGCTGGTCATCCGGGTGCATCACGAACTGTGCATTCATCGGCCAAACCCTGCTCCTTTGACTGTTTGTTGACACCTGGTAATTGCGACACCTTAATTTCGCGAGGATGGGACCATGCGAGCGGAGATGTATTCACGGGCTCTGGCATCGGGTATATAAAAGATAAAAATTCCGTGTAAAAAGTGGAATTGGTATCGTGGACATCACTGGAACCTCCAGTTTATTTAGCCGTGTTTTATATCAATTAATTTAACAGAATATTTTTGCGATTATATTTCTATAAAATGCAGTAGTCCACGGTGTGCAATAATAATCTTAGAATTATAATTCTCTAACTCCGAGGTACAATGAAAAGCAATGCTATATGTATAACCGTTCTCTTTGCAGTGTTTCCAATTACCAAAAAGAATAAATAATGGAATATTATAAAACAAAAGTTATTATATCTTAATGGTCGTCGAATTGCTATTCTGATATTATTATTATTATCATGCAACGTAAATTACTGTTATATGTATTTGTTTTATAGACGTACACGATATTAAAAATACCCACAGATATTTTAATTAATTTTTACGCGATGGACGGATACAAGAGGTTGCAATGAATTTGACACGTGCATTTACACGACAAAAGCTGCACGTGTTGATGATCAATTTTTGCGCTCTGCGATCTACAAAAACTTTTGAAAAACAAGATCCAACTTGAACGGTTTTAGCTCCGAAGTTTGGACACCATTTTTTACTGTCCACATTTTCGTAGCGCAGCCGTCAAAAGTAAATTGAAGCTGCTGTGCGTTGTTGTCTCCTGTACCTATGTATTCCGTCTTTTTTGTGACTCTCGAATTAAATGGGACAAAAACTATTTCATTACTTTATTTTGTTCGCCATTTCACCCTTTGCGTTTACAAGGTGAACCTCTATGAAGAATCTGTTTAAACGGTACTTTTTGTACGGGCGCAATTCCAACACACATACACGCGTGCAGGTATTGTTGCTGGTACTGTATGCGGCATGTTTATTATTTCGTATTAAATTTGAAAAACAGGAAGCTACAACTGGCGTGTATAATAACAGGTGAAACTACTGTGTCTCCGTTCATCTATAATCGTTATTACTACGTACCTCCGTAGTAAATGACGAAAAAAGAGAGAACAAAATGAAGAAGATGCCTGAGCGTGGACCATTTTACATTTACCGTTTTCTTCGATTGCAACTTTATTTGCAACAGAAACGAATACATAGCTTAATTTTAAGAAAGCATCGAAATAAACAAGCAATTCTTTAAAAAAAAACCCCATAGGATTCTCGAGGCCCTGCCCCGCTATTCGAGGGTTGAACACACTTCGAACAATTCTTCCGATAAAATATTCCACAAAACAGACGCCCCGAAACATTTTCCACATTTCTCTCCGTTAGCTAAGCATCGATAACTTCGATCTTCTCGATTCAACGTACCTGCCGGGATAAACGCAATCACGGATCCGTCAGCGTGTAGAACCCTCAGTGAATAACGTAGCCGATGTTTATCCATGCGAATAAGTGGATGAGCGTATAGAGGAAATTAAAGGAAGTTACGATATCTGTAGCAAGAGCGTTACATATACGCTTGAATAATGTTTCGAAAGCGCGCTTATTGCCCATAAAGGATCGACCACCGGTGTAATAGTATTTGGCGCGATTGAGTATACGTATTATAAACATGTAAACGCGTACATAGATAGGGAACGTTGGTGTACACGCTGCCGGCCAAAAGTTTGATACCGCCAGGCATTTCGCGAAGCTATTACAGAAATTTTATGACTGATTAACCCCCGTATACTGTTCAAATAATTCCTACAGCGAAGCTCTTCCGGCCAAACTGACCTGCACTGACAAAATATTGTAGCACTTCCGTAGATTTGACCACCATTCATAATGAATCATCTTCTATAATTGTAGAACAAGCAATTATATAAAATATACACGTGTGCGATTCTTTTTCATGATGGTTTGTTGCTTTGAAATTGTAAATGTTATTTACTGCGACTAAATTATGGTAAATACGATCTATTATCTATACCTATATATTACCATACATCTGATAAACAGCTAATAGAACATTTATAAGAGATCAAGTAAGTAATATAAATAATTAGAAACAAGCGGGTGAAAGACGTGAAACTTCTGTTTAACGTATAGCGTAAATCTGTCAAAAAGTTATTCAATTTCAAATGTTTGCCCCGTACAAAATAGCACGAAGTGCAGTCTTCTTTGGCCGATACATTATTCAAGCTATGTGTATTTTATATAAATCAAACACTTTGCCAAAAAGTTACCTAATACCAGAGTTTGCTTCAAGATCAAATTGACTTGAACAGTGCGCGAGGGTTAGTAAACGCGATTAAAAAATCAAGAGCACATCCAAGATAAATCGTAACGAATATTAATTTCGACTCAATGAATCGTTAGCAAGCGAATCAGTATTTGCGCAACTACGAAAGTGTTCTGAAACTTTTGACCAACAGTGTACATAGTACGTACGTTCAAAAGGGTAGTAGACTGGCATACACATACACACGTGCGCGCGCGCGCGCGCGTACACACATCCACGCAAAATATTCTATCAAAACCCCCTCGCAGCGATCGAGCCAGATGGAAATTTAATTCCCGAAGGCAGCCGGTTATCTCGGGACCAAGAAGAGCGACCGAAGTCGCGGAATTGAATTTTTAGAGGGCCCGTACGTAGAGGACGTTCCAAGGACCCCGATATATACCGCATCCGCTTTCGTCGAGAATCGAATATTTTCATGAAAATGCCGAAACAATCGCGGTCTTGGCCGACCTTTCCATAATATCGAATTCTGTTTAGCTATCGAGACAGGATATAACCTTCGCGAATTGCTTTGCTCCCTTATGCACGATCCACGAGGCAACACGATGGCGAGAGAATTGTTTGATCCTCGATCGGGGATCTCGTTTTCATCCCTTATTTTTCGAACTTCCTATCCCGTAATAACATGCAGCTTTTTCTTCACCGACCTTTCCCTTTTGGTCGAAGCATTCGCAGCGGGGACGGGAATGAAATTTCGTTGGTAGTTCCATTCAGGAACGAGACTGCGCCTCTTCGAATGGAGAGTCTAAACGTTACGCGCAATCTTCAACGGGACGACGACTTTCGACTCGAAATTTTTTAATCAAGACTGCCGCCCCTTACTCCGGTTCGTATTCGGGGGAAGCTTGTTTCCTTGTTGTTGCCTCTTTTCCGTTTTGTTTTAGGGTCAGCCGAGGAAGCTGCGAGGAAACTTAATTTTTCAATTAAACGCTCTTTCGTTTACCGTCTGACGTGCACAGTTGTTTCTGACGACGAATCGCGACACGAGCGTTCGTCCCTCTTAATATCGTTCCCATATAACGAGGTTACCGTTGACTGGAACGGTCAGCCACGGTGGAACCCCGAACGAGAAAGGGTCGACGAGGCGTGAGAGGAAACGAAGTAAGCAAGATGAGAAATGAGGGTGAACGAAGGGAAAACTGTAGGAAACACCTATGCTTATTTCACTTTCAGACAGATTTTATTAGACTGTTTGCAATACTGACATGGGCAAAATTTAATTGGGAGGGACGAACCGTAACAGAGTTGTTGTTAAATCTGTTTTTCAATATAACAATAACTATCGCTACTATTTACGTTGCAGTAGGTTACTATAATAATTGTGTTTTCAACAAACAAAAAAACGCATCCGAAATTGGCAATTTGAAAATCCCTTTACAAACATTACAGGCGCACATGTTATGGAGGATCAAATACAATCGATCGCCTGCAATTACGCGCGCGTTTGAATCGGTTCGAAGCGGTCCAATCCAAAGACGCCGACATAATCATCGTCGAGCGCTAACAAAATCTGTTAAACCGCGATTTCAACAACGATAATTGGCCACATTTTTATTCCGCGTCGCCGGTGTGCACGTGCAATAAGGATTTAACGAGGCAAGCAGCGTGTTCAGCACACAAGCATGGCGTAAAGTTGTTACACGGCAGGTGGGGGACAGCCGGAATGATATTACTGATATCCATCTAATCCCCCCCCCCCCCCCCCGTTGGGAGGGAGGAACGGTTTCTGTTCCTACATTTTCCTTTTTTCTTCCTTTCGTTTCCTATCCCGGCCCGTTTACAAGCACGACAGAGATTGTAACCTGGGCTCATTATACGACGGCGCTGTAAACGAAAACGTAATTTTCCATGCATTTCCGTTAGTTAATGCGAAGCTACGCGAACGCACGCAACGGCAACATGTTATCCGTAATCGTATTCGAGTCATTAGGAATAGAACCGTCACGAATCATGCGTCGATTCCATAACCTACAGCTTGTAAGTCGCGGCGGTATTCAGCCAGGCATTGATCACATCAGCGTTAATAACAGGTCATTAAATCTACAATTTTCCACTCCAAGTGCTTAAGTAGAAAGAGACTGCGCAATCTGATCCAGACCGCGCGGAACATTCTACTAATTGTGAGATTAAAAGTCTTGTTGGTTTTCCACGGGGCCAAGGTACGCTTTGAACTTTACTTTTCGACCGAACGATAGCGCGCCGCGGTGGGTTCTGTGAAAATTGTATCGCGCGCTTCTGTTTTCGGAATATGTAACACTTTGTTTTGGAACGGAAGATTTGTCAGGCTTGGAATTTCTACGATTTTGTACTCACACTTTTGCTGTTTGGGGTATTCGCTTGATGTAGTGTGTTTTACAGAAATGTGTGAATGCACAGCTTGTTTGGAAGTGCACATTTAACCGAAAACTACTGCAGTCACATTTTTTTGGTATTTATATGTAATTGATGTAAATATTACGAACGCTTATTCGCTTCTTGTTCTACTATTTTAGTTCAAACTGAGTTTCAAAGATTTGGTTCACGCGTGCACCAGGCGACACAAAATACTTGGCGGACTGTATTCTACAAGCCGGAACGCAGATTAGACGAAACTTGTGGCCTAGAGTCGCGTTTCCACAAAAATCCCAGAACGAAGCAAAACATTGGACAAAGTTTTACTTCAACCGTTTCGAAACGGGGTCTTGTTACTTGTTACTTGCCGCGCAACAAACTTGATAAATATTCAAAAGTCTCCCATTTAAATGGTTGACGAAGTTGTGGCATACAAACGGCTGGAATCATCGGATGCGGAAAACCAGAAAAATGATTGTTCTACGAAAAATGTTATCCGTACAAAAAGGCTGTATATAACTCCCGGATAGAAGGCATGAAAAAAGCGCAAGAGTGTTGCACCATAACATATAACAAATCAAATAAAACCTGTTCGCAATTTCCCTCGGATATATACTACAACGTAAACCCGCAGAAAGTAGTTTTATTATTCGGCATTTCACCCATAAATACTCGTTCCCGCACGCTTCGCCAATAATAACAAATCCCGTTCCATACGAGACACCTTAAAACACCTAAATTTCAATCAATGCATTGCCGTCCTGCAACACTATGAAACGATACATTTTTTCTTTTTTTTTTTTTTTTTTCGAAGTCAAACTGTTTCCTCAGAATACGCGACAACAAGTGCGCCGTCTGAAACGGGCATAACCTGCCAAACGAGCAGCGCTAAAATTGTGCTAACGAATAGATTTATGCCACTCGCGATTATGCCTGAACACCCAATTAACGCATTAAAGAACCAACATGCGAGACCACTGACGCATAGACAAAAAAAAAAAAGTAGAGAGGAGTGTACAGGGTTCATTTTAGTTACACAATGCGAGTCAATTAAAAAAAACTTGACACTGAACAATTTGAGTTACCATTCGCTCAAAATACCCAACCAAATTGAAACACGCTGACAGTCTTTCTGTTCTTGTTCAATGCGATTGCCCATTCAGGATGACCGTCTAAGCGCACATCCTGCACCTTATCATTCATAAACGTTCGCGACAGAAAACCTGCTTCGACGTAATTCTGAAGTGTTAACCACTCTGTACAGTTGTATCTTTCAAACATGCCATCATTCAGTTTCGCTACTTCAGTTCCATTGAGTGAACTAAAACGAGCCGTGTAAACCCGCCTGAATAGTCCGCGAAAGGCGAGAAAGATGAGACAAAAGGTCGGACCACCTTCGACTCGTGTGGTAGCCGTGGCTCTGCGCTCCGAGCACACCGCTTGCATCCGCGACGCTGATGCATCACGCGGTCCTAGATAAAAGTTTGCCGCTCATTGCGCGAAATATAGTGGCAGCAACGCGCGCGGTCACCTGCGAACGAACGGGTCCAGTTATCGCATAAACAATATATAACACTGCCACGAGTGTGCAACGCTACACGTTGCCGACTCGGGCATCGTCGCCACCGCGGTGAAGTTGCTCGTCGTTACCGCTACGGTATACGTACTTTGCCACGGAAATTCTAGGACCGCGCCAGTTCAGGTACAATTGAAGAAGTCGGGGAAGAAAAATTCTTGTCTGTTTTAGGTAGACGGTGTGCGACGTGTGCGACGCGTGTCTTGCGAGAAGAATCTTATTGGAACGATTTTAGTGGTGCTGTTTCTGTTGGGATAGAATGGTGACGAGCTGAAGATTGGATGTCGCGATTGGGAGGATTCGTAGAGGCAGGTAAAGGCGAATTTACGCTTGTACGCTTCGGATGTGCATTGCGGATTGTATTTATCCACGGCGAATGTGAATTCACCTAAAATAGATACTGGATTTACTTTCTTCGCTGGTCAGTTTCGTTGAAATGCGGACGAAAACGATCTCTGCGCGTGAGAAGCAGCGCGAAAGATGAGGCGGTTGTGAGAGTGAAAGAAGGAGTCGAAAGGGGGAAAAATAGCACGATTCGTTCATTTCTTCGTTGCGCGTTTGAAGATGTGCGTCGGGTTCAATTGATCGTTCGGTTGGTCTGTACGCTTTAACGTTATTTTCACCGCAAATTAACCCTTTACCTAACTCTCCTTTCAACGTAGCTTAACGAGCGCCGGTCCATTGTAAGATCTTTGGACGAGGAAAAGGAATCGGTGTTCTCGGCGTTTGCAAGCTCAGGCCAACTAGTCTAACAAGCGTCTTTCCAATTTTCTTGTTGTACCCTGTACGGTGGACTCTATTTAACACCTGTTACACCAACGACTCACAGATAGGTTAAAGCTTCGACGGATTGGGTTGAGAACTGCACAGGGGTCTTGAATTTTATATCGCGTCTACTTTTATAAACAGAGTTCTCAAATAACTTCTCATGGGCCATTATAATTAGTGATCATTAAAATATTATCGTTTCTTTTCGAGTGCTAAGGCGTCTCGGTTATTTATGTAATAAAAGTACAAGTGCTTCGAAACTCGGCATCAGTTGAGAAAGAGTCGTTGAACTAGACGACTATTATGCTTCGTGCGCTAATTGGTCATTTAAGAAAATCAGATTTTCGAGGGCCCAAAAATGGAGCACGGAAAGCAGAAGAGAAACAAAAGCCCGTCCAATAATAGGCGGATCAGATTCACCATTAATTAACAGGTTGATGGACTTTCGAAGTGCATATAGTATATCGGATCGATGAAATGTTAATTAACAAGGAAAATCTTAAACAGTAATGGAACGATATAATAACGTGGCAACGCTATTGCAATGGCATGAATAATGGAAATACAAAGGGATGAAATAAATTAGCAATAGGAATCTAATTTTCGAGGACTAAATAATAAATAAATCAATCAACTTGAGGCAGGAAGTACAGAGTGACTTTTAGGAAGCCCTCAGGAATATTAATTTTAATGGATTGAATTAACTTCTCGATGTACAAAGTCAGGGAAAGATATTTAACATAGTTCGCGGTGCAGTACTGCATTTTTCTTTATAAACATTTAATAGACTCGTCGTGTATTCATTCGTATCCTGAAATAATTAACTGCATCATTGAATCAAATTTCTTTCGGCAAAGAGACGTTCGTCCACTTTGTCCGTCGTTATACAAGGAAACTAATAATTTTGTTTAACCGAAAATATTTGGCGAATGTCAACAGACACACCCGACTTAATTCCAGTCCCAAAATTTTTCGCAATAACACCACGGTACGCTGTGCTTTTCCGCGTTTCGAGACAGCTAAATATTTGCAAAACGAGAGGAAGCATTCCATTTCAAATATGGCATGTATTAAAATACTGATCAAAACAAGGTTTTTGTAGGGCTACAACGCAACGAAACACGCGCAAACAACACGCAGTACTGCAGACGAGCAACCCAAAAACGAACGAATAAGTTTTCCCATAAAAACGCATTACAGCCGCGGAATTGAAAAAATTACGTTAAATTAAATTGCGCCAATTTTTTTATTTATGGATAACCATTCGCCCGGTGCATATGATACGAGCCATCGATGAATATACGCGCAAATGTCACCAGTGTCAGTAAATATCCGTATTATTAATACACGACACACACACACACACACAAACATATGCGCGGACACGTCACTCGCGCAATAATAAATGCAACGGGGAATCGAAAATGGTCGCGCGGATGCAAATACCGCGATAGAAAAAGGAAAACACGCGTGGCGGGTGAAGGCCAAAGGAGAGCATTAAAAGGTACAACGAGACTATTAGAAAAAGAGACAAGGGTAACGAGAAAACAGATGCACGACACAGCCGTACCGCGATAAGAGAGCGGCGCCGCGAGAAAAAAAAAAATAGACGAATAAGGGAATAAAAATAGAGGAAAGGAGAGGTAACGAAAGTATGAACAGCGTAATTAGAACGGCGCAGTGAAGAAAGGGAAGAGGGATATTCTCGAGGAATGGCAAAAATAATAAAACATAAAATATGAAATAAAATTGTTCGTCCGATTGCAACGACAATTAAAGTTAACAGAGAACGTAGACGGAAGGGATGGCGACGACGTTGAAACGGGAACTAAATTTGTGGAAGATGAAGTAATGCGCGACAAGGCCAGTGGTACAAAGGCAACGAAAGGTATGTAACAGACACGAGATGGTATGGCGAAAGAGAATAGAACGGAATAAATGAACCACGGTAAATTATAATTAGACTCCAGCCGAATTTGACAACGTCTGGCGTGTATGAGTCATGTGTTAACTTAATCGCTAATGGGTATTAACAGGGGCCCGTTTAAAATTACGACTCGTCCCTGTATGTGCACACAAACTTTAAACGTGCGCATGCCATGGTTTGTTACGTAACGTGGTTTTGGCGCCGATATCCCCAAAGGGAAGTATTTACAGGGATACTTAGTTAATGAATCATAACTGTTGATATATACAGTGGGCCAAAAAAAAAAGTACGTATTCATACAGTGCATTAGTTTCACTTGAAACTTCATTATTTTGGTGTGACCAAAATGTTGGTGTTAAGACAATTAGTCCTAAAACGATATGCAATAGGTGTGCTTCATATCCATGTACATTGTTTTAGGAATAATTGTCTTAACACCAACATTTTGGTGACACGAAAATAATGAAGTTGCAAGTGTAATTAATGCACCGCGTGAATTCTTGTTTGGCCCACTGCACAGCAGTTTGATGTTAACGTAGCAAAGGTGAAGACGTTAAATCCATACAAACGTATAACGATGCATCGTTATTGCAAATATTTATATAAATTCCATCTTTGGTGATTAAACGGAGAACATAACAATATAATATTTCGTGTTTATACGAAATTAATAAAGATTATGCTGTTTTGTGCACGGAGGACATTTTGTTTTGTTTATTATACCGTTCGAAAGGGTTAAAAGGGAAATCATAAACGTTTCTTTTCGAAATAATGACAGGTTCGCAGTGCGTTGAATTCTGTTAGGGGATCTATTGTGATGAAGTGGAATTTTATTATTATGGAAAATTCGGTCATTTGGTATATTTATTGTTGTTTATTATTCGACCATTCGGGGTATTGTGTTTGAGGGAAAGAGTACATTATTATACCCACAATACAATCGTGTTATAGGATTGTTTCACAGAAGTTCAAGCTATGATATGGCGAATTTGCTCAATGAACTGTACTCGTTATTTCGTATCCAGTTTTTAAAACTATCAAAAACTTACACAACAATCCATGAATAGAACAGTTACGACAATTAAAAAATGCCCATGTCGAAGTTGAACAATCATCGAATGAGGCAAATGCTCGAAACACAGTAAAATGATTTCACCTAACAAACGCATGAAAAAGCTTTTATAAAACGCACATGGACTTGTCTATTAATCAAATACTTCGGCTATGTACATGGAACCATTTTTCATTTTATTTTCTAAGCAACCCGTAATATTTCAGTTATGCAATTTTAAGATCCCTTACCGGTTCCGAGCCGCTATCGGGATTGCAGTTTAGGTCGCTGTAACTACTTGGAGATTTAATTAACGACGTGGGGTTCCATCGGGACGTGTTCTGCCCTGATCCGTATCGCACCTGAGACCCCTTCTGTTTTATTTAAGAAATTCTACAAAGCCGAAAGCTTTTAAGAACGCTCCAGCAGACAGCTCTTTTCAGGATCGTCAAATAACTCCTTTACCTTAGAACGAACGAATCGATACTTCTTATCGTTGCCAGTATTTGTTTCGATATATGGAATTGTTGAGCGCCAAGACAGTAACTGATAGCACGTTTGAAAACGTGTTAAAAATAATCTGATCATACAAGCATTCTCAATGAAATATTCACGTGCATAGGAATTGAAATATTCGCTTGTACTGTACGCTGAATTATATTAAACATAAATACGTTTAATGTTCCGTGAAAAAAGAAACTCTGATGCGGAGTGACTGATAAACCGAAATTTACACAGATGCAGACTAAAAAGAGAAGTAAATGTTATTCAGTTAGGCAATATCTATGCGAATAGAAAATGAGAGAAAACAGATTGCAACAATTTCTATCGAGAGATCAATGAATGGGAAAAAATTGTACGCCTAATGTACCATGATGTAATACGTTCAATTACGGAAAAAAAAAAAAATAAAAAATAGAAACTCAGACATTCCATTTACTTTTATTTTTCCATGCAATTTCACCCCCGCCACGCTTGATTTGTCTCAAAATGAGAAAACGTGAAGCGTACAACAACTTGCCTGAAAATAATTCAGCCAGGGATCAATTTTTCATCGAAATATTCGCGAGTTTACGAGATTACTGCTCCCCGCCTGAAATTACTAACATCGATTATTTCCTTTCCGATTACGCTGCGCTGCGAAAAACGTGTATCGAGAGCATTTATCTAAAATTGGTCGACGCGAACGGGGATTTGTTATTTACTTTCGAGGATGCGTATGAAGCGGAGCGAAAATCACATACGAATTGCTCTTGCAATTCCTGACATCAAAGGATTATGATTGCACTTGCAGTTCTATGCTACGAACAGGATATTCTTGTTACAAAGGGTATTCCTATCAGCTTTCACGGGAGCGAAAGAAAAATATAAATAGAGAAGCCAGTCGGGAATAATTAATCACGATTAAGGGGTTAACGTCACGAACTATTAAATAATAAGAAGAGATGATTAAAGGTTTCGTTTCCAAAATTCTCATTAATTTATTTAAGTATTAGGTTTCAAATTTAACTGCAGTAATTGTTGAAGGAATATAGATATAATAAAAAGGCAGTAGGAAGCAGTACAAGCACCACACAGGCTATTTCATTTTTGAAAAGTTTAGTGCATAATAATTTAAATTAACTTAAAATTGCTGACTATTTACAAGAGTTTGGGAAATTTATCCGCCAATCTGGCAAAGAATAAAAATCGCATATATAAGAAATAAAATATAACAAATTTAGACTATATTGTTATTTATAGCATCTGGTGCAAAGCTATGCAAATACCCTTTTTTTTTTTAACGAAAATATTTAACAGAATTTTGTAAAACAATTTCTGTTGCAATTTCTTTTAATTACGAAAAGCAGTAAAGTCATTCATTTTAACTCGATCTAATTTCATTTGTACTCTAAAATTTCACTTCGCCATTATCCATTTCTTTAAAATTCTAACGAATGAAACTTCTCATCGGTACGCACAATTATGCACGTAAACGTGCTCCGTTGAACTCGAATAAAAATAAGGAAATATAAACCGCTAGAGAATTGCCAAATTAGAAATACATGTAAAATAATTGCAACACTTTACGAAACCAAGAAATTCTCAACATTTTCAGCAAATGAATTGCCGGGGCATCATTATCAGTGTTTGAAAACGTTTAAAGCACACATCCGCGCCGATTTTCACGTACGCATTCCTTTCAACGGGCTCCCACAGCGGCCGAAACGTGGAGAATGCACAGAGGCGTTCAACAAACGAGTTGCGCCCAAACGAAATTTCGTTCGCCGACCGCTCGATTTTTCCCCGTGGAAAATAAAGAAGCTCGTATCGCATACGGGGGCTGCTTAATATCGTGCCGTGTAAATAATGCAGTTATCGGATCGCAGTGTGGCACAAGCGGAAATAACGACCCGGCGCGCATTATAATGTATCGCGGGGCAATTTAAAGCGAAGTCAGAAGGCATGCTGTAGCGTAACGCGTGTTACTCCAATTTTACTACGAACTTTTGCGGCGTTTTACACTTTCCCCCATAAAGTTCGCCCGTTTCCCGCGCGGACACCAGCCAACCCCCGGCCGCATAATGTAAAACCAAAATTAACGGCCCCGCTTTACACAACGGACTGTTCCTACGGGGGCGGCGCGGCGGCGCGAGTGAAAACAAATTCGCAGTGGCGAAATTTAATAACCCGGCCGAAAGCGACAACGCGAGAAGCATAAAAGTCACGGGGACCCCCCCATTCAGCGTCGCGGCGTTAAAAAGACGAGCCGCGCGAGCGATATTAATCGCGGCACGGTTATAAAAGTAACGACACGCTGTTCGAATTGTCGAGTGGCGTTCCCGGGGTTTGGGGCGATGGGGAAAAAAATAAAAGTGAGATGAGATAAAAAGTGAAAAAGGACTGTCAAAGGCATTTTTTAATAAATAACGAGACACGCGGACGCATCCGTGTCCTCGTTTTGTCCGCGATCGCCTCGACGCATCCATCGCCGGTGTATTTTCATTAAAAATTGATTAACGACAGGTCACGCGGTGAAGATCAAAGAGGATTACGAATTACACAGCTGCATATCAGACTGGCGAGAGGGTTGAGGGTCGTGCGATGCGTCGATAATACGGTGAACTAAAAAGCTTGAAACACCCTCTCGTTGCGAAGGTAATTGTAACGAGTCGCGTTGAGGTATTGGACGAGTTTCACGGAATAAGACTTCGATTCTGGTGTTGCTCGTACACGTTTATTCGCTGCGTGATCGCCGAAATTCAGAAAATTATGAAACTCTGCGTTCAAGTAAAGCATGTCGTTCGTAATAGAACCCAAATTTTTAATTCGTAGCATAATTCGGGTTTAATGGGTGAAATCGGCCCCTACTTTACTTGTACGCAAAGTTTCGTGCGTTACTGAATATCCGAGTTGCCTAACCTTCCTTGTCAGAGGCTGTATTGGAATGAATGAAACTTTGCATCTTAAAGGCTTCGGTTGGAAGAATGAATATTTGCACCCGCGTGCAGCATTGCAACATAGAGGTTGGATTGGAATCGATGTAACCGTGTAACGCACTGCTACTTTGCACCTTAAAGGTTTCGGTTGGAAGAATGAATTTGCAACTGTGTGCACCCTTGCAACTAACTGACTCGGTGCGCGTCAGCCAAGAAAGCTCGGCTGCACAAATGGTTGATGCGCGACGATGAAAGGTGGTGTAGGTGTTTTCCAAAATGTCCTTTTATGTAATTTCTATTGGTCGCTTATTTCCTATGGCGGCGGAAACGAAGACACTAGGTGGTGGAACTGGTCGACTGCTATAATGATGATTGCAGTGATCATAAACGCTTATGGAAAAAGGTACAGGTTTGGTCGTTTATGACTTTGCCTGTAGACGGACCGGTGAACACGTGTGTGCCACCTGTTAGCGGTCCTCCACGGCCAGGTATTGTCTTCGGCCTAACGGTTCAAGGTGGTGCCCTTACTATTGTTGCCTCGTTTCGCGACGCAGCAGACGGAATTGCGAGGGATTACTTTTTTCGCTTACCTCCACAAGGGTGATGAGGATGATGAAGAGGGGCGGTGGGCAACACGTGTAGTGATCGGCGTAGTACTTCCGGTCCCTTTCTTCCGTGAGGAATTCATTGCCGATCATGCGGACCATCCTGGGAACAAGAATATTGTAGAATATTCAATTCACATTTCTTCGTCCTTTTTATACAGGCGCACATTAATCATAACAAAATTGTGGGCAAAATAGATATTATTGTAGGGCTAATTAACAGGAAGTATTTATTAACGGACACAAATTACTCTTTCGTATAACAATTTTTAAAATTACGAAAAGTTTGAATTAATCTTGGCTACGGCACATATCGTATGTTCTGGTGTTTAGTGAAATTTTGGAAACGCGAGTAACAAAGTATGTAACCCGGCATTTGAGCCACGTGTAATCAATTTACATGTAGCAACATTAATATCTGAATATTAATCCTACAAATCTATGCAACACTAAATAATATTTTAATCTATTGAACTCGTTAGTTTTGGCGAACCCTTCGCCCCCTTTTCACGAATGCTAGGATTAATCTTAAATAGTAGTATATAAGACGCGCGCGGTTAAATTTCATACTTTCCGCGTCTTTTCTGTGCCTATCATATTATAATTGCGTAAAACGAAATGTTCGAATGATTAATCACTGATGGTTCCAGACAATGAAAGGGTTACCTATCCCAGTGCAAATAAATACAAAATGATAAAGGAAATAACTGTTCAGTAAATACGCAGGACGAACAACTGGTAAAAATCGTCGTAGGTACTAAAAACATTATATTATTTGCGTAATATCTCAGTTCTGCGAAGTTTGCTATTCCACGGCACAAGTACGCAATTGTATGGCAAAATACGCACAATGTTGTACTGCCGGTATTGTTCAATTTGTGATAAAATCAATACAAGCGAGATTTCGAGAGCAACATATCAAATGTATTGATACGTAATATTCACTTAATAGATTGGTGAAATTTCAACCGGTACGTTATCCCACTACAGCAGCCGTATATTAATATTCCAAACAATAAACTCCAACAAAGTAACTTCAATATCACGCACAATGTTATTTCAAACGTGTAATACATATCACAGATAAATAGCAAGATATATATTAATGTAAAATAATGAATATTCCTTTTAATGCGCCGCCAAGAAGATTATCGAATATCATGGCTGAATGCCACAATGGAAATACTTTATAATAAAACGTTAATTTGTCCAGTATAGTAACAATAGAATAACAAAATACGCGGACACAAGTCGCGGAAAGAAAACATGAACGTTTTAACGGACACATTAACGATACAACGGAATGGAAATAATGCAAATTATCGGAATCATTAAGGGATGAAACATTTCTCCGCATTTATCTGTCCGGGTGATCCGGGTGATATTCTGAAACTAATCATCGGTCTGCAACAAAATTTTCGCGCAAAGGAAATAACTACGAACCCTCGTTAATCGTCGCCAGAGGTAGCGAAATAACGAGAAATTAACTTTACCGGTCCGAGACTTTCCTCGCGAAGAAAAGGAGAAAGACTTTTGCACAATTACGACCGACTTTTGCCGTTCACGCTCCGTTATTATCTGGTCCAGTCTATATTTATCGTTCGTCCAGATCCCTTCGCGCAAATTTAATACTGTTCGCCTACGAAATTCCTGATATTATTAATAGTAACTGGTATTAATTAATCTCTGATTATCGACACAAGTTTAACATTAGACAGAAGATTGGTTTGAGTGCGTGCGTACAGGGTGATTCGCTTAAGTGTGTCACCTAAATTACTTGCGAACGGTTTTTTATACTAACAAATGTTTCAAATAAAAGTCGTCTGGCATCGAAATGGCTATGCGATGTAGCAATTGGTTTGTTTTTATTTTATTTTTTTTACCGAGATATGAAAGCCACCTTGAGTTTTTTCATCGTATTGTGTAAAATTTGACTTTGCAGTTGGAGAAAGTGTTGCATCCTGAGTAAAAAAAACTATTAGGGTGTACGGGCAAACAAAAACTAATTGTAACTATGAAAACACATTATGTACACAGTACGATGAAAAAACTCAAGGCGACCTTCATATCTTGGTAAAATGAACAAATAAGCAGCAAACTAATTATAACGTTGTATAGCCCTTTCGATACCACTTAGGCGAATCACCCTGTATATGCGACCCGTTTCTTTAATCAAATAAATGCTACAATATATTTTGAGAATGTTACGGGGCTGAAATAATTGTTATTGTTGGTCAACCAGAAATATTGATCTACCAAACGTAATTTGAACGATTCTGCAAATAAATATATCACCGAATAAAAACCGGCACAGAGAAGTCTGTACCTATAATGCAGGAGTAAATTGATTCGAGTTACACAAAGGGTTACATACAAATAAAAATAATTACAGTTAAATATGAGGTGATATATTATTACCCTCGAAATATTGTATCCAAAGGAAAAATCGCGAAAATATTGAAATAAATGCTCTCTTCTTTCAGATTTTCGTTTAAATTGAATAGATATTGAACGTTATTAATTTTATTGTACTCAGGCGCGGTGCCCCGAATAAATCGCTTCTGGAGAACGAAAGTGTCTGAATAATGGCCAACAATAAATAACAAACAAATCATTTCTTGCACATCCGATATAAGACCGCGATACTGTTTTCCTTGCTCGGTGCTCAATCAAACTAATTGCGAGGAAATCCAGTAGAAGCTCTACTCCGTAACAAACGGGCGCGACACGCAAAACACGATCGGTTATCGAATACCATTTAATCAATCATCCCTGCTAATTGACGGAGAATACAAATGAGTGGAACGTGTACTAGTAAAATATACGCCACGAAGCGTATTCTCTAGAAAGACGCAAGAAATTCTAAGAAATTAAGGAAATCGAACCTCGAGGAAAGGGAATTCAAACTAGATTGCAATTACGCAAATGCAATACTTGAAAATAAACGAAAGATGTATACGAAACACGGTATGCAAAGTTTAGGTAGAAAATATCCCACCTGGGCTTCCTGTTATCTTGTTTATTACTCTATGTAACAATGATTTTATGTACCGCACTCGATATGTTATTTATCACTTTATACGACTCCAGATCAGAATAGCTCTGCAATTAGAAATAACACGAAGACTCACGAAATGTGTAAAAACGATATGAAAAATAATAAATTTCCGCAATCTAACAAACGAGGGAAAAAACATCCGTCCAGCTTCTCCATCATTGTCCACTATCTGCAATAATAATATGCGATAATCCTTTGCATAAACATCCGCCATCGAGTTTGTAACAAAAGAAATACGGGGCAGGAGGTGGGCAACGACAGCGTAGGTTGGAATGCGCGTGGTGTTCCGTTGTTCTCAATGGTATTATCTCGAGCACCGTCGAATAATTACGAAGAAATATTGGCCCGTAACTCAGCACGATGTCCATAACGTCGGCCGCGTTTATGGTATCGAAGATAAACTGCCTCCTTCTTGTTTCCATTGACTCGGGGCAAGGGTGGAAGGGCGTTCGAGGCGGGGGTGGACGAGAAAAGAGGAACCGGAGCGGAGTTGACCGGAGAGGGATACGGATACGAGGAGGCGTAGGAAACAAAGAAATAAGGGAAAAGGTGAGAATTAACGTGAAAGATGAAAGAAACGCGGAAAGAGGGGAAAAAAGTGGAGCAGAACGAATAAAACAGCTGGTAGACAGATGGAAAAAGGGGGGGGGGCGAGAGAAAGGCGTAGGTCGCGGATATTAAAGGAATGGGAAGCAAGACTAATTGCGGAATAATGCAGAGATCAGGAAAGCGATGGAAAAAGCTCCGGCCAGGTTGGCGGCTGCGGCAAAAAGGCCAGAAACGGGTCAAAAAGTGATACTAATGGTACAAGGAAATTAGAAAACGTGGGCAGGAGGAAAAGTACCGGAAGATATATTTGCGAGCACGCCGCAAGTGGTGCAAGACGTGTTTGTCGCGCGAACAGTGCTTGCGAGTTCCTTGTCTTTCGAAAATGTTATTTACGGGCGGGGCACGATTTCTGATTTGTCTTCGGCATCCGAAATAATTGTTACGTTATTGCTGCACAACAGTGACGATGAATTAAAAATATCGCGTTACGTGGTTGCGACTTTCCTTGACTAAAAGGGTTTTGAAACAGCGTTAAATAAAACGCTCGTTACATACGAATGATAAAGGTCACATATTTGTTTGCTGTTACCAGAGGCAGGTGGTAAATGAATTAAATTAAACATTTATTATGTACGAACGAGTATGTATAATATGAGTTTACTGATAGCTGCAAGGGATAGCAAATAAACGAGGATTATGTTAAACAAAAAAAAAAAAAAGAGAAGAAAAATATGCGAATAAAGATTTGTCCACGTTTAATTTATGCAATAGTAATTTGTGCGCCTCAAGTCGCCAAAGGAATGCAAATTTGTACCCACAGTAATAGGGGAAGCCGTATTTTAGATTTAAAACTGAGTTAACCGCGCGTGGCGGCTAACAAACGAGAGTGAAAAACAAAACTGCGTGGGCGAAACGCGTGTTAGTGTTTTATGAACACCTAAGTGTTCACGGAGTACGTGAATCGTGACACCGTTTATTCGCCGTAGTACCTGCAAACCGCAGTGCGCGGCCAGTTACCATCTCTGTAGTTACTCGCGTAACAGGAGAACAAATATCTTTTTCCCGTTGCCGCAAATCCTTTCGCAAAATCGCCGGCGTTTTCATTCGTGAAATACGTTCCACGCTGTCGGTGAACATCAAAGGTGCACTTATTAAATATTACAAGGAACAAGCATAAACGAATCATGATTCACAATGGATATTTTTTGGATAGCTTTTCAAATGCCAGAATAATTGAATTGTAGGGAGAAGGAAACGATGCACAACAGGTAATTCCCCATACGCGTACAAATTGTTAACCAAATTATCATCTAAATAAATCACACGAAAAGATCGCATGAAAAATAAACAGCTCCCCTAAATATCTCCAGTATGCACAAAAAAAAACAACCGATAACCCCAATACGTAATTTATTTAAGAGGAATTCCTGTACGGTACCACCGCGACGAGATCGGGCACAGAAATCGTCTCACCGACTTCACCACCCAATCCGATAAAAGCAGGCCTCAATTTCCCGGAGCACAGAGCCAGCAGAGATAAAGAAGAGCCCTGGAACTGTTAATCCCCGTGGTTGGCCCCGTCCCCCTTCTCTTGGGGAGATTCAAGTAGCCGTGAAATGGAATAGCAAAACGGCAGCGCGGTGTGGTATCGGTGAAAATGGAGACGGTCAGAAACGACGCGAAATATGGTCGACTTGAAAAAGAAGAGAAAAGAATGGAAAAGAAAGAAAGAAAGAAAGAAAGGAAGAAAAAAAAAAGAAAAGGGTGATCTCGAATGCAGAGTGCCTCCGTGCGCATGGCTGCCAGCTCCGCAGGCGCACACCTAATTGCCAGCGCGCCTCGAGACACCGTAGATCGCACGAGCGATTTCCAATTAGCGATGTGACTGATATACCTGGGTTCAAGGAAACGAGAAAGGGGTCGTCTACTCTGCTCGTCTCGCTTCCTCCATTCGCGGGAGAACAGGCGGCGTGCTTGACGTCCGCCACGCTTCTCTGGTACAAGATGGGACAACAACGGTGGAGAACGCGAGAGGGAAACAGAGAGAGGGGGAGGAGACGGAGAGACAAAGAATGCTAGACCGAGATACACCCGGCCTCAGGGATACTGATTAATTGCATCGGCTAGGTGTGTATTGAAGCTTCGTTATTAGCCGTCGCAATCGCCGAACGGCTAACGTTAATTGATCGAGCACGGGGAATATCGACGTGGCGTGACTTTCGGCCGATTTACGATCGCCTTGACGGTTATTCGAAGAGGTGACCACGCGCGTAGACGGACGTCGCGTGGTGGGCCGGATTGACAATTAGGCACTCGTTTCAATTTTTACAGATTCCATCATCTATCGATACTAATCGAAGGTCATAGGTAATATTACTACACTTGAGATAAACAAATTAATTTTTTTATTTGTTTTACAAAAATCACATTGGGTTAGTAATGAGAAAGTAATGTGATGTATGTAAAAATGTATGGCAATATAGTGTTAAAAACAGCGTTACTTTTGACTATGTCATAAGCCTGACAATTAAAAGGAAAAAAGTTGCAGTATAAGAATTAATAGATTAATTTAAATAACTTTGGCTACAAATAACTATTACAAACGATCTACATTACTTTTGGCCATCGATATACTGTGCATTATCGATTACGAAAGTTTCGTTATGTTTATAATTGTTAGGACCCATGGCCATTTTACCTATCTCGCCTCTACCCAGATGTAAATAATAAAGTTTTGCCAACTTGAATCTATCTAGGATTATGAGATATGCTTGAATTTGACAAACAAGCGCAAACAGTTTTTGTTATTTAGACAAATTTTAAATTGATAGTACAATTTGGTAGTAAAATAGACATGCAAATATATAGAAGGTTAATACAATAGAATCTCGATAATCCGCAGTTTCGATCATTCAGAGTGTCAAGCCTAATAGAATAATAAGTAATAGAATCTCTGTCGCATTTATAATCGCATCGTCTAACTCCAAAATCAATCACAAAGAAGATACAACACTTGAAGATACAATTCTCAATTCATTAATTTTAATAAAATATGTACACACTACGAATACACTGCTAACTCGTCATTAATATCTTCATTTAAAAAGCAAACTCCGTTATCTAATCAGGTCTACGGAAGCTTATCTGTAATGTATCGTCTTGTTACAAAATCTGAATAAACAATCAGGGGAACCTTTCAAAGGAGTTATGAACCACTTTCAAAGTTCCGTGACCGGTACGAAATTTCGAACTTGCTGTCTAACCGACTAGCGAAACACCATAAACGAAGACACGAGGGATAAGACAAGGCGAGTACAACGTGAATCATCTTAACCCTTTCGACCCTGTACCCTCAATATCAAAAACATCCTCGGTGCATAAAACTGTACAATTTGTATTAATATCGAAGTGCAATACATATCGGTACTCTGTTCAATTATCTGCGGTGTAATTTATATAAATAATTGCAATGATACATTAGTGTAGACAAGGATTATACAAATTTTTAGCCAACAATTGTTGTACAATTCTCTGGCAAAAGGGTTAAACGATGGTTCTTTTTCACTCCACAAGTCGGAGAATGATTTTCCTCGTTTCCCAAAGCATTTTCTCGCAATCTGATCGCGGACAACGTATAAAGAAAACTAAATATGTACACATAACGATCCGCGAGATATTGTTGCGCGAATAAATTCCACGGTTGCCATCGCGCGACGACGCGTATTACAGAGTACAAAGGAAACGATGATTCTTATTTGTTTTATGTACGAGTCGAGAGGGTACAAATTACACGATAAATGCTGGCATTGTCTCGCTGACCGACAACGTTAAATTTAGTACTATAATTCATCAAGATTTTCCACATTCCACTTTGAACACGAAGATAAAGATAAGTAGAATATTTATCCTGTTTTGTATAAAATGTTACCAAACTTATTGGTATCTGTATTCTAGAAACGTTAAGATACCATCCAAGTTATTATTTTTATATAAACCGACATATTTATCTAGATACGATAAATGCTTGGAAACAGTTATGCAAACGCTATACTTATTGCATAATTGCAAAAAAATATAAATAAACTTCTATATGTATAAAGTTTTGTAAAAGTGGCAAATTGAAATACATTTTGTTTCATTATTACTTTTATATTGAAAATTAGAGCTGCTTGAAATACATTCTCGAAATTCTGAAACAAATGTGATCTAAGATTGTATCTAACAAAACATAGGCAACTCGTAATTGCTTATTGTCGGCGTCGTTAAACAAACGATATTCCAAACACACGTATTTCATATGTAAGCCAATTTTAATTAGCTTGTAAAATATTTATGTAAACTCGTCAGTCCACGGGACGAACGGTAGCATGCGATAAAAAGGGATTCGATAAAACGTCCAACATGTTGACCCCGGCTATCGAGTGGAAAGCAAGAAACTGACCTAAGAGCACAAGCATTAACTTGGTAAGTAAAGTAGTAACGAGTTTAACTACCTTGTCAACCTACATTGTCTTTAGCTAGACGAGAGTGTTACGTACCCTTCAACGGTGATCACGAAATTCACCCTTCTGAACTTCGTAAGGAACCGATGGCGGCCACATTTGGGGACCAAACTATCTACCAAAATTAAATTCTTCGCACTGTACCCATTTAGCCTTCCTGTTTTTGTCGCACGATAACTTTGTCCTCCAAGCAACTTATCCGTTTACATTCATTTGCCATAACATTTGCCAGTAATTTGTCGGCAAAAGTTTGAACATCAATTGCACAGTACAAATGGTAAACTGATGTGAGTGGCAAAATGAAAAATAATGCTGTCTTTAGTTTATTCTTAGGTGTCGCACATTTGGCACTTGCATCGTTCACCGTTTCATCTTCACGGTGATCTTTCGACTATAATTTGTACAATGTTATTACAATTTCTAGCATTTGCGTAAAGATGGAGACCAGAACGAAGAAAATTCTATGCACAATAATATAAAATGGTTTACTTATAATATTATATCGAGGAAAATTTCTTCTCAAAGAGCTGTTGCCATAAATACAGAGACTCAACGCATACACACGCATACGCGTGCAAACACCTGTGTGAACACCAACAGGCAGCCACTCAGAGAGGGAATAATACCTTTGTAAGAGTTTCCTGCCTTCTTATCCCCGTACTGCGTGTTCGTATAAGGAATGCTGAGGGATAAGTAGCCCTTAAACCCGATTTTACTTGTGCGCGACCAAACCCGTCGGGAAATCGAATCTTTTGATGATCGTCTAGCTCGCGTGCAGATTGGGTATCGACAGAATAGAATATGTAAGCCACCAATACCAGCCGCATGAGCCTCATACGTATTCCCGTCTAAAGTGCAGAAAGCGGATCAACGAAAGCGTCGAAACGTTCCTACGACTTCTTAAATATGTCCTCCCTTCAGCGTTGTGCTGTGAAGAAGACCGCTTCCGTCAGAGTATTATTGCCTTCGTAACCAAAAACAAATACGGGTTTATAGGATAACGATGAAAAATACTCGACGTATGGTTACGAGATATTAGAATACTGTGGCAGAGATTGTATGGAATCATAGGATTCCTTATCGACCCACGTTTTCTTCTTCTTTCCTCTTTTTGATCTTTCAACCGTTATTGTTGAATCGCAGACGATTCGCAAGTATTTCCTTTCTTTACTTTTTAATCTCATTATTAACTGTAGTTGCATATAGTTTAAGTAAGGACAGGTATATTAGTTTTTCATTTACGTTGTATAAAGAGTGACTTGAAATATGTAATACTGTTTGCCCACTGTTGTACGACAAGTCCTCGCTGGTACTGCGATCGTTTTTTGGAGTTTGCCATCGTCGAGAGGTGGAAGGGTCGTGAATGAACCACTAACTCCAGTTCTGTGATCGACACATCAACGTACTAATTTAGGATTAAGTTATTTCCACTGTGGTCAATTGATAAATGTCTCTACTAGTCTCTAGCCTCAATTGCATTCGTTTGCACAGCAAATGAACCAATACAGAAACAATAAACAACTCCCTGAAACGCTTGTGCCGACAACCAAACCACTATTCGTAACAGAAAATATTTTGCGCAAATCTTCTCAACGAGAACTGAATCGACGTAAAAGTGTCCAAAGGAGCGTGACACTTTTTGTCCAGACCAGAAAAAGGATTATTAAAGGAAACGCAGAAACGTATACCCAAGGGAACCGGTCCCGATTTCCCTGAGCAATAAAAGAAAGAAATCCTCAGCCCCGTACCAGTCGTCCGTCGTCACGTTTTTCATTTCCTCCTTCCTCGCGCATCGGGGGTGCAATTCGCAGGTCCCGTGACAAAATGTCCGTCTCCCGATGACAGATACATGCGTACAATCTTATCTTTCTCATCAAAACAGGGACCAAAGGGGTCACGAGAGAAAGGGAGGATCTAGGAGGCGAACGAAAGACACAGGGCCAAAGGGTCAGAGGGACGTTTGATCGTATCCGGTGGTGGGGTGGTGCCGCATGCCCGAGAAAGCATGAAATTGCGCTCAGCTCGGTTGCGGCATATTAGATTATTAGGACTCTCCGGGCGCATATCCGTACGTAGTCCCATTGTACTCCCTCCGGGAGGGCGATGGGAAATTTCGCGATAAATCAAACGTGGCCGGGCCACAACTATGTCCGCCGGGGAAACAAGATTTTCACCGAAACGACCGTAAAGTCGTTTAATGCCCCGTGTTTCGACGGTGTTTCCTATGTCGTGCTTTTCTGCAACTCGTGCGAGACAGCACGGGGACGATCGCGAACGTGCGCCGTTCGCGCAACCGTGCACGTTGCTGAGTACAACGGGAACGATCTGTTTAAATGAAGTGGCATTTGACGGTCACCGGTTTTGAATTTCTGGCGCACCTTCCGTTGATGGAAGAAATGGCTCGCGACTGGTGGTCATTTTCAGGCGTTTTTTTTTGGAGATAGACGTTAGCTACCTATTGGAGATGTTGGTTAAAAATATTGAATAATTGTGGTAGAATATCCGACTTCGAAGCATGGTTTTATTTACATAACTGGTAATCAATCTGCGTGTCCGTCCAAATGCATCATTTTACATTACTAGTGCAGTGCTTCGATTGTTTGCGAAGGCAGACTCAAAGGACTGTCAAATGTCAACGTAATTTCTTTGCATTGTATTTAACTTCGCATTGTGGCACATCCTAGTTTCCGTGTTAAAAGATCAAATCGTTCATCCTACAGTTACATTCCCGCCAACCAGGAACCCCATTCGCCCCGGAAAAATACACGAAGGACCTAAACAGTTCATGTCCACCGGAGAATTCGACCGCTTCGCCAAAAGCATTGTCTTCGACAAACTCGAAGGTTACGATCATCCTGTACACAGGCTGACCCCTGTCAAGCATGACGTTAAGGTAGACGTATGTAATACATACGTAGCAAGGAAAGACAAGGGAGGGGGACATTCTCGGAGGAACCCAAGTGGGATCAGCGTGGCCGAGGGAAGGGATACCAAGGGAGCGAGGAGTTTCTCGAAGAAGGAAATTGACTTCTGGCAGGTAAGGACACGTGCCTGGACTACGTGCAACTGTCTGCGCCGTTAAGCAGTGGCCGTGCACGTCGTGCCATAAGCTCGTAAACGTACTTGCCCGCCCAAGAGTCTCTCTCGTAAAAAAAAAAAAAAAAAAAAGCTACTGTCCCCCCTTGGCTCGTGCTCCTCTCTTCTTCCCTTCTTTTTTTCGTGCTCACCCCGTGAACGGCATCGGCTATCTACGCCCGCTTTTCACCCCACCGGGACGATCATTCTTCCCCCGCCCCGTTCTCCTTCGAGCGTTTCCACGCATATTTTCGCCAACGGAATGCTGCTCTCCCTTCACGCCTAGCGGCACGTACACTAAATCCACGGTATCTGCGTGCCTAATCTCGCGCGACGTTATTCTCGCCGTCGCGCGAATTCGTTTTTTCCCCTCCGTCCGCCGAGGGTGCGTTTCAACGGGGTTGGGGAAGATGGAAGCGTACAGATGGATGGTTACGGCGTTCGTGAATGGATGTCTTGCGCCTTCTGTTTTCACGAATGGCGATTGTAGCGCTTGTCTGATTGTTCGCGTGTCTGGGAACGGAGGAGAGTGGCGTTGCAGCGTGGGACGAGTTGGTTCGGGCCAGGAGAGTTAACGATGGGATCGATAAGAACGACGAGATGCGTAAAATCACCCTTCTGCTTTCGGGGGAGGAAAGTGACGATTCGGAGGAGGAGAAGATCGATCTTTGGTAATTGCGAAGAAACGTATGGGGTTGACGGGGTGTCGGAACTGTTTTTGAGACGGACAAGATAAATCGTAAGTCTCATAGTGAAGTAATCGTATTAGCGTTATTACTCCGGCAGTTGTGGAAATATTTAGTGTGTCATTTGCCGATTTACGTAGCACGAACTATTTTCGTAGGAGTATGATCGTTAAAATGATTCGCGTAGAAATTATTTCGGCCAAGATAGGGAACTACGTATTATCAGCATCAGGAAATGTGGAATTATAATTTTGGATGGAAGTTCTGGAATACTGTATTTTTTACAGAATGTAACAAAAAAGAATGCAATAAAATACTATTCCAATAAATAAACAATAATATTGATATATTGCACATCATTGGCATTAACATTCAATTATTAATCTTACTAAAACAATACTTGATTTATCAAAATGAATATTTCCCCACTTCTGACACAATAGGTAAAGCATAAAATTGATAACACATTTAGTATTCGAGCGATACTAGGTTATAATTGTAGATAAAAATAGTACTTGTAGCCTAAATATCTAAAACTGTCCCAACTAATTGAAACAATAATAAAAAGCTAATACTCCCAATTAACCCAAAGTCTGAAATCCACCAAAGAGCATTACAAATTGTACTAAACATTCCATAATTATCACCACTACCTCAAAATTATCTCTCCATCTCACGAGTCTTATTAGCAACAAACGAGCCCACTTTTGTCTCGTCTAATTTTCGTTGACCTAAAACCAGCCTTCCAAACATAATAATAAGAACCAAACAGAAGAAGATCAGACCGTCAATCGACGATCTCTTTCTCATCAACTCTTATCCCGCGCATCTAGTACAATTTTCTCCAGAGCTTTTTCTATTTCCCTCCCTCGGTGTTTCGCATCGAACAACCCGAGAACGCTTAGATGGTCACGGTCAAGCGATTGAGCCAAATGAAAACGAGCCACTGTGCGAGACGCTCGATGTCTCAAAGAAAAATCGTCGAGGAGATCCCCCCCCCCATTCAATCAGCGCTGATATACTATCTAGAAAAATATCAGATCACCGAGCCGTGTATCTCGTTCGGTGAACTGCAGTGGCACCGAAGTTGCTTGATACGAGTTTCCTGATTACACGAGCTTCTCGTGGAAACGATTCGACTCGTAAAAGGATACGCCGTCGCGATTACTTCTATCGCGCGTAGAAATGAGGAAGGAGGAATCGAACCGAGGCAAATAAAGAGCGTGGAAAAGGAACGTACACGAAGATCGATAGACAGATAGAGGCAAACGGGATAGGGAAACGAGAGAAAACGATACACTATTGGGGAGATAGTAACCAGATAAATCCCCTACGACTTTTTGGACGAGAATTCTGTATTCGACGTCTTCCAGAGTAATCGAGAGATTCGACGAAATCAGTCGAAACTGAAATAATAATTATTAGCAGGAGAAGATGATTGGTCAAAAGGTAAACGTCGTAGCCATTTTTGTTAAATATAAGGAACTTTGCTGAACAATATATTGAATACTTTTATCCAGAATCGTGTATCGTCTCACGAGCAGTTGAACAATTCCATTTCCTCGAAACTGTGTTTCTCATGAAAGAAAAGGAAGCATCGTCTATCGTGGAAATCCAAGTTAAATGTTTCACCAAGCCAATAATTGAACTAAATGAAATAAATAAATGAATGAAATAAAAGATGACAAACACTAAACAACTCGTTTGTCAATAAAATAATGTTCGTGTATCTATCGTTTGAAGTAACACTAAAAGTTCCTATCTTTATTTATTATTTATTATTTATTATGTTTAATATAATATCCAGGAACGGTAATTCTAAAGAACAAGTTCTTCGTCGTGGATTCTCCAACATTCGCTGTTCCATGATTTTATAAAATCCAAAAGTCCAACAACATGTCATACAAGCAGAAACAAGAACTAGAATTTGTTACCAAATAACGTATACCTTCCTCAACAAAATGAAATTAATTATATTTCAATAGGAGTACACGCGCTTTTAATTCATATTTATAATTATATCGATTCATATGTCGAGACATAACACCTTGTCCTGGAGTGCTAAGGACGTCGTCTGACCAATACCGGGCCGTACTACTTGCAGCAAAACGAAAGCGTTCGGACGCAGCGAAATACACGTGGAGGAAAAATCGATGAAAGGAGCAAACAGAAATAAAATCGACTCGTTTGGAAGATTTACTCATGAGAGGGGCTGTACCCGATTTTGTAGCGTCGTGTGGGCGCTGTTTGCTCGGGCGAACGCGGTCGGTGACCACGATGCTTGAATCATTCTGACTTGCTCACCATGTTCGGATAACCGGCGCAACTGGCGGTGAGGGTGGTTAAACCGACGCAGGCCAGCCGATGATGTACGATCCTATGGTAAACCACACACGCACTAACTGAACCTGTGTCTACCACGTAATGGCACTTCTTTCTAACTTCCACCCTTCGCTGTTTTTTTTATTATTTTTTCCCCCGTTCCGTCGTCAGCCATCCGAGAAATGCGCGAGCCACGAAAGGGATGTCTCGCCCCTTGGATGGAAAGAAATAAGGCTGGCCATTTTGTTTTACTGATGGGACACGGTCGACGGACTTGCAGTTCTTGCTGATTATCACGGCGAATATTATAAACGTACCGTATGCACCAGTATCGTGCGAGTAATGTTTCACGAAGGTCGGTCGCGATAACTAATTCTATTATGCAGTAGAACCTAGATTAACCGTGTCGCGATATCGCTTGGCCTCGACTTTGCTGGGAATGCATTTACTATCGTGTCTCCAGACTATAAAATTGGTTGCAAAGAAGGTGCCACAGTTTCGCCTCTGGCGCTACAATGTTTAAAGAACATTTATTCCCAGAACTATCTATCCACTCGGCTGGAATGAAAGAAACATGCCTACGTTTATTCTGACATAACCGACAACGCGACTAAACACATCCTTAATGCAAAAAGATAAATCGAAGGGATACTTTTCTTCCTTATTCACTTCGTCCACGGTCTAAGGCGCGCAATAATTGATCGTATCGAAAGTTGGAGCTCCATCGCCTCTGTTCCGCAACAATCTTTCAATACATTAAACAAACATGGCAATAAGAATAGGTGTCAATATTCCCTCGCGTCCAACGTCACGCGCACAGATCGTAAATTGATAATGATACACGGCCATGATATAACCAATAACCGCGCAGATAAGCGATCTTCGATAGATACAGCCGATTGGATAACGCGCAATCAAACGCAATCAATCAAATGACCAAGTCGCCGTGCAAAACCATATATTACCGACGGACAGCTCGTCTTGACGGCCAACAGGAGATGGCTCAGGGGAACGGGGGAGGGACTTGTCAGGACCCTAATTTAGTAATCTTCGCTAACAAGGGCGAAGGTGATGGTCTCAGATATATTACTGTTGTTTTCCATCGTTCGCCCGTAAGGAGAGACCACCGGTCTCCCGCCAGTAGTATAACGACGCGACAAGTCAGACGGGCATTAAGTTGATTAATCCTTGTGCATAGGTCGTTCAACCCTCTCCGTAAGGGGTGTCTCTTTGAAGATCGTCAAACGAACGGGCAAGTTTTGTCTTGGCCATGAGTGGCCAATCGAAGGGCCCAATGCTAGAGGTGGCTGCGCCACGGAATGTTGAACGAATGAGATTTTTATTTACCAAATATATACCGGGAGGGGCGCCGGTTTTTATTGCGAAAAATAATTAGAAGGGCAGGGAGGGCGAAAGAATCTGGGAAACGCGGGGGAACAAGTGCCGGGGGAAATTCCGAAATTCCTCGAGGCAGAAAGGCGGGAAATTCGGCGGCAATGGCTCGATTTTGCAGCGCGATTAATCGAGGCCGTCGTGGTACGAGTCGACCGTCGAAATGTCCAAAATTATCGAGATGACACGCCACGAAATAGCTCGCGTCGAACGGACGGGTGGCGAGGAGAGGAGAGGAGGAGACGAGGAACAGGTAGAGGAGGTGGAGGATGAGAAACACTTCGTCGCGAGGAACAATAGCTCGTTTGGGGTCGCGCAGCTATGCAACGTATGACGTATAGCCCAATATCCTTGGTACACGCCAACCGTATGCTCCCCCCTCTCTCTCTCTCTCTTCCTCTCCTCTCCGACAGTCTGATGCCAACCTGTTCCGCCTCTCTCCCTCGCTCTTCTCCCTTTCATCGCAGCCCACTGAAATCCCTATACTCTTAACCGAAGCTCTCATCCTTATACAGAGATCTTCGGCGTTCCAGCCCGACGGAAGCTCATACGTGCGTGCAAGCCTCTGCAAGGGTGAACGTGTAATTACGTACCGGGTGGCTAATTAATCTGGCGAATCTCCGCGCTTCCTCCGTGGCAGACGTACGGTCGAAAAAGGGAAGCACGCTGGCGAAACGGAGACGGAGCGATAGATATCAAATGCATGGGTGAATCGTTTACGGCGCGGCATCCCCCGATGAGCCTCGACGTACTAAACGTACCCCCCACGTATCTATGTATGTATGTATGTATGTATGTATGGAGGTACGTACTCGCCAGGGGACTTGGAGCGGTTTGCATCTTATTACAGAGTTTTACGAGCTGCTTCTACGGACAAGGGTACTGTTTATTGGAATTGGTGTTAAGAAGGGGATTGCGTTAGGTTCAACGAAGGGGAGCTTTCCATATTGTAATTAATTAGGTCTAAGAATATTTGTCTGCAATACGTATGCGTGTAATTAAAGGTGTGGGATCCCGAGCCCTGCATACCCGAAACTAATGGAACGTGCGGATGGTGGTGAAGAATGGGGGGCTGGCGGTGTTACATGGAGGTCCGAGAGATCGCGAATTCGCCACCAGACGACGTCGGATGGGACGCGAGGTTTCTCGCAAGAGATTGCGTTGTATATCTAGGGCCTGCAACATCTCTCTATCTCCCGTATCCCTGTGTCTGGGGCAGGGATCGTCTGCGTGACCCAGTGATGAGACTAGCAGGCGATCCTGAGACGAAACACACCCCTTCACTTCCATTTTCCCTGTCCTCCTAATACCCCGATGCTGTAAAGGGAAATGAAACTTATTTTTTATCTTCACTACTTTCTGAGAGACGTGACGTTGATTACATGCCTTGCATCCCCCACGCGAGAACGATTTTATCACTTGAATAAAACCAAATATAATTTTCCTGTTCAATTTCCTACTTTATCCTAGTGTTACAATTTTCTATGCTTCAATGTTTTTTGGCCTGAAAAAATAAACTGTACCAGCATTGCTGTGGAACGTACGGCCGCGAATGAAGGAAAACAACATCGGATCGGCAAAGAGCGTGAAAATCGATTGGCAAAACGTTCGAATTTGCATGATTCGCGATAACGAGACGCGACGATGGCTCGTTTCACTTTTCGCGTACGCCTGTGTACCGTCGAGACTGGAATCGCCATCGGTTTTGCCCAACTTGCTCCGGGGTAGGAGCTCCAGCTTATTTTCCTGCAATATCGTGCCGCGACGAAGTTTAACTGAATATCGAAATTTCCCCGACACACTGGGCATGCTATTCGTTAGGTAGAATGTTGAAAAGTTAGAAGATTCTTGAAGTAAATCGATCGATACAGAAATCTTTCTAATTCATTTCCCGTTAAAAATATTTGTACTGTTTTTGATAAGCACCTTGTGAATACCCTATTGTGGTAGTAAAATAATTTTGTCTATGAAATAGCACATTGTTGATAAAGTAGAAGTTTATAGGATTCCCAGCACACATTAAAATAGACGTGAATAATTTGATTACATAGAAAATATCCGTGCAAATTATTGTCTTGCCCTCATTTATATGCATTTTCAGTAGTACGACTCGCAACTAGTCAGACGCGCATACGGTAGGCCGTTCTCTTTCTATTCGCGGCGCACATGGAATTGTCAACGAGCTTAGTTGGGCTGGAAAAATATAATTCAAAATAGTGCACATATATATCGCGCACGTACCGAACAATTTGTACGGCTAATTAATTATTTAATCAAACATAGAGAAAGAAATAAGTGTCACCGATAATTTAATTGTTTGAATCTCTCATTCCGTTCGAAATTCCATTCGAAATTAGTGCAGAAAAGTATTATAAACTTCGTTAACTATATATTTATAGCTGCCCAATATTTTACACTTTTTCACTATATTACTTTTTTAATATTTAAACGATAAAAAATGATTTGTACAATAAAACCAAATACGTGCACGTGCATGTATAAAACTTTTCTATTACTCCCAGATAACAGACAGTATTAAATACATTGAAACTCAGTTTGGAAGCCGCAGACTGTGCAATGCAAGCGAACCCTAGATTGACGTTGTATTCTGAACAAACTTTTTCAGAACGCAGCTGCAGAATCAGTTCTGAAAATTTCGTTTCCGCGAACTATCAGAGAGAATCTGCACAAAAAAGTGTCTAAAAAATACAGACTGTAAAAAAGGCAACCGAAACGAGAAAAAAAACAAATACAGCAGCAGTTCTCAAATTAATGCTATAATTTCTCCCGAGAAAAGCTCCGCAAATAGAATCCAACGTACAAAAGGAAAAAGCGAGGCTGTCGCAGCGAAGTAAATGGCAATTAAAAACGAAGAGACAAAACCAAATGCAAACGCCGCGGAGCTACCCCTCAGTTTAACCACCCCGCAAACGGGAGAGCCTACTTCATATCCTATCCGGAAGTTATTCGTAACTCACAAGGGAACTTTAGTAGCCTGAAAATTCTCCTTTTTTTTGAAATTTCGCTGGTTTGTACGTAGCCCCGATAGAAATATCAGGATGATTTTTCTACCTTGTTTCTTTTAGTTCTTCAGACCGTACGCACCCTTTAAAGGTTAATATTTGCTCTCCCATTTCCCTGTATACCTCGAAAGCTAAAGCAGACGTGAGAACAAAATTGTTGGACCGAACATTCAATTGATATTTATCATGAAGTTGTTAAAAAACTTCCAGCGTGTGCAAGGGTAAAAAAAGACAGCCTCCTGCATGTTAAATTACAAACAGTTTAGTTTTTTTTGTTGACCAAGAAAAGTATGGATTTCAAGGATTTCTACTTTTAAGGGATGTATTTCTACCCCGAAAGAAAAAAAAATTCCAGCTATTCCCATCGAAGTTCCCCACATACCTACAGAGATAGGAGAGAAGTCGACAGTTCCGGGTCACAAAAGTTCCCCCGTCAGCCCAACTAAATCTATAAATACGAGCAGAAGGGCTGATCCAGTAATTTCGCGATGAAACACGGCTGATAAGCCACGCGAAGAAAAAGTATCATACAATCAGACCTCTGTTACCAATACAGGACTCGAGCGTAGGACAAACGGCTACAAAGCAGATTTCCCCCGCGATCAGCACAATCGTTCGCTATGAAGAGAAGAGGCATACAACGGCGCGACCCGGTGGAGGGAGAGAGAGAGAGAGAGAGAGAGAGAGAGAGAGAGAGAGAGAGAAAAGTTGGAAGTGGAACAGACGGATAAAGGGGTTGAAAGGGGAACGGCCGTCGAGTACGTCCACTCGACATCGTCGGTCGACAGCTTGGACCTTCGACTGGTGTAGCCTGCCAGTACAGCAGTCAGAACTACCCTCTTCTAGACGTACGTCTATCGAGAAAGGCCAAGCATGAAAAGCTGGGACACGTTAGGCCGGCGAACGTTCGAGGTTCGAGCGTTGAAACGTCGAGGCGTAGCGAACAGGAAGCAGCTTGTGCCGACCGGCCTGGCGCTCGTTAGCGCCGGTAATTGTCACTTGTTAGGTGGCAGCTTGTCCTCCACCCAGTAACCCCCAGTTTTGCGTCAACCACCCCCTTGCCACCCCTTCGCCAGCACCGCTGGCCCGCGCCACTCGAAACGTCGAGGAACACCTCGAACGCGGTCGAGGGGTTTTTCAAAAGCGCTTCAACGCCCCGAAAGCTCGACCGGCTCCTCTTCTCGGCGAGTCCTTCTATTTACCCTCTTCTGCCGACCACTCCTTGCACACCCATCCCCAATTCTGCTCTCTCGCGCCCACCGGGCTATTCTTTCCTCCTCTGAGGTCTCGACTTTTGCCACCTGCCCGGAGCAGCTGCGGGATCGCGACCCCGAATCGCTTACGGTGTTCAGGGACGAGAGGATGACAGGGGATGGAAATGATCGGCCGTTAATTGGGATAATTGAGTCGGTCGCGTTTGAAAGGTTTGAACCTGAACTTACTATTTTTGTGGCAATCATCTAGGGGTGGAGGGTGGAGGGTGGTGGGCAACGTTTATGCCATTCACTCGCGTCCCTTGGGATTTTGGGAAAATTTAGGGTATTTTATATTCTGTAACACGGTATCCAACTACTAGGCGCCTCGTATAACACGGTTTCACGTAACACGGCATTTTCTAGAAATATATCTACCGCGTTATAGGGGGCTTATCTGTACTGGCGAACCTTTTGTAACGCTGTTAATTCGTATCGTGTTATGGAAGGGTGTTTCACAGTTCCCTCTTTTATCGTATTCGTAGAGCTACGTATTATCGGAGCTGTTGCCTGTATAATTGTACGCCAACTTGTAATTATGAACTACATATTTATTTGGCAGCAAAATATCTATCAAGCATTTTACATAATACACTTTGCTCATACTATTTATGTTTTCAAATGTTTCAATCAGTTTTTCTCTAGCCAATTAAGGTACTATTGGTATTTGTATGACCTGTCATACTTGATATGCTGCCCAAAAGAGTTTCTTTCACAAATACCCGTGTATACGTGTGGAAAAAGCAGAACGTAGATGGGTAAGAATTATTGACAGACGTAACGTAAACAGCAAATGACATCTTTCAATCTTTCACAGTCAAATGAAATCGCGTCACGAGTGTGAAGATCTGCACCCACGATACAGTTTCGCTCGATTCGCACGAAAAAAAAGTCGAACGAGCATGGGGGATGGTGCGGCGTACAATTTTTGCTGGTAAAGGGATGTCGAACGGTTGAATCGACGATCGACTATTACCGCGTTGAAGTTCGCGTGCAGAATACCTAAGTTCTTTCGTGTACGTTCAAAAACGTTTTATCGAGCTCACAGGTCATCCGGATGTTTCGCTTGGCCTTTTGCGGCAATAATTAATGTGCAGGAATCTTGCAAGTGTCTATGACAAAATATGATTAGGCGAAGCATTCTTTTCGTTTAACATTTCATATAATTTGCCCCATTAGTTCAACAACGAAGACACGTGCATGTTGCAAATATTTAACAACGAATCTAACTGAAGTTGAGCGGCAAAGGATGCATGTGACAGATATCTGTTTTGCGGAAATGTTCTATTCGATCATTAGTTGTATCGATGCTCATGAATTTATGGAAAAAACTGGACTGAACTGAAAAAAAAGTGGGGAAAATTTCGAAGAATTAAAGAGGAGACTTTCGTTTAATAATCAATTTAATTACATTTTCACTTGGGCCTCTCTTTACTGTCGCTGCAATACAATTTATTCCAAATACATTATATTCAGCCCACTTTTTTTCAACCAACCAGTACATAAAAAAATCGAGCAATAAAATATGTAAATGGCAATACAGCAAGTGAATTTAAAGAGCTCGAAAAGCTTAACCTGTTGCGCGTGTCCTACCTGTTTAAAATTTCGCCGAACAAAACAAGATATAACATAACTTTAAATGAAATACGATTTCATCGTCGACGAAAAATGCCGCGTTTTCAGACGAACGGGAACCGAACGATAGAACTGAACAAAGATGTAACAACTCCTTTAAAGGCGAAAAGTAATTTTAGAGACGCTACCGGCCGATTCAACTGTACATACATACTTACAAAACGATCCCGCATCTATAAACTCGGGATCGATTTCGTATGCATCCGACGCCATGGAAAAATCGAAGAAGGCACGTGCCCGTGGTCCCTCCGACGAGAAAATATCATTGAACAGCTATAAAGACGTGGCCGAATTTCATTGTCACCTATATCTCATTTATGACAGTTCGTAAAACCGGCCGCGATTTCTACACACGCACGCACACCGATACATTCCTTTTTTATAACCAAGTATATGAAAGATCAGAAAAATTCGTATCCGTGGGCGTTTTCGCTGTGCCGCGAGAAATATCCGATAAAGGATATCACATTTGTCCTCCATTTTATAAGGCGTACTTTTTTCTGCGATAATATGAACAAATTGGATGCTCCATGATGGTTATTTGCAACCGTTTTTATTTTGGCAAAAAGATATGCATACATATATATACATGCATGTTGCCAGCGTATAATAAAATAAGGGATGTTTAGTACCTGGTGGAAGGTTTCAGATTTATTACCCTTACCATATCGGGGCGGAAAACCCTTGGGGACTCTAATACATGTTTCTTTGGTGCCTGTCGATAACAGTGGGAAATACACTGACTGAAAAGAAACAGACAGCATAAGGGAAAATGTGATAACAGAAATTAACGTAAATTAAGAGAAGGTATAATGTAAGGGTTAAGCTCGTATTACTGAAGGCAGGAGTTAGTTTTTAAAATTGAAGAGAATAATTTGATGCAAATTAACAGGAGGGATCATTGACGGTTAATCGAACGGAGGGATTAATCGAAGTTTTTCAAATTCAAGAACGTATTTGAACGTACGCTTTCACGCCATGCGAGGAAATTGACAAAGACATGACTCGAAGGTTGCATTCAAAGCTACAGAAATATTCCAACCCCTTACGCGTTATTGCGGGAAAGGTAGTTTATGGCAGTTCGTGTTATGGGGCATGATTTCTAGGAAACTTGCGTGCCAGGTAAAATGGAGTAACATTACCCACGCGTCGTGTCGAAAGCGTCAGCTGTCTAAAAATAAAGGGTTGCTAACTTTCTGATAGTAACAAAGGGGGAAAATCGAATCGTATTGCCAATGCCTTATAATTGAACCCCATCTAACATCACGTCCTTTGTCTTTTTTCAGTAACCTGCATATTATCGTGTTATAAATGCACAATAATTCCTAGATTATGTCAATCATTGTCACTGTCAAATTAAACTTAATGTAAACGAAAGCACAATGTCTGAAACACCGTTTACTGAGAAATCAAAAGTTTTTCACATGTTCAATTAAAGTCTCGATATTATGTAAAACTAAAATATTCTACACGCAGCCTGCTCAACGATTTACAGTTTTACCTTTTACAAATGTGACAATGATGTTGCCAGCCTACTATCCAGCAAAAACTAATTGGGGTTGCGAATCGACGGCGGTGGCTCGTGTCCATCGTCAATGGAACGAAAACTAATTCGTTGTTTCGCCTGTCAACTTAATTAAATCGAGCGGTCCATCTTTTATCGCGGCTATCAGTCAATGACAAAGGCTCGAAAACAAGAATTGCACGCTCCTACGATTTGTATGCAAACAGAATTTGCAACCGTAGTGTTATTGCTCTCTCCTCGCTCTCGTTTATTTCGCGCGGCGGAACAAATGCCAAATATCGAAATAACAAGTAAACGAACAACGGTGCGTTTCGAAATGTTTGCAAAATTCAGAGGAATGCTTATCGACGGGCCGTTAATTTCACAGAGAAAAGGAAATATGTCGAAACCATTCGATCGAGGAACACTACTGTTTATTCTACCGCAAATTTGTTTCCGTTCGACGGATTGCACGCCACTGCCACGGATCGAAAGAAAACACAAACAGCAACGGATAAAACGTAGACAGAAAAAAAAATGCGATTGTATCATACACGTGCTTAGATTCAAGTTTTCTAATCATTTTCACCTGAAAAAAATAGACAATGATTGCCACGAATAACGAAAATGTAGTTCGAGGTAAGTCGAAGTATGAACAATTAACGAGTTATAAATCAGATTAAATGTACAATTTTGATGATTACAAGTACAACAGCGTTACACGTGCTGCAAACGGTAACTTTAATTGGGGAACTACCTTCTTTTATATACTGGGCTGAGTCATGGGTAATTGCCAGAACAGGTAGCAGGTCATAAACCGTCCTGGAAAAACCAAACAACCTGCAAGCTTTTATGGACCCTATATTAAATTTATGTCCAAGGATGCGACAGGGTAAACAAAGTTGTCGGCAATCAGAAATCAAAGGCGAGTAAAATGTTCTCGCAATTAATGCGATTATGTTAAAACGACTGGCTTGCGACTTTATGTTGCGGGAATTTCGAAACGACGATAATTCATATTTACCAAGATCAACTTACATATCAACAAGATTTGTAGGAAGATTAAGGAATACTTCGATGACTTATATAAAAGAATCTAATAAATTTGATTTAAAAAAAAACAAGCAATTATCAGCGAGCCAATCAAATAATTTCTCAAAAATCTGCAAATATTTTAAGCGACGCACCGTTATAAACTTTTCTATTGGCACAATTTAAGTGAACACAGCAACGCTCTGCACAATATTTCCAATCGCGAAGAACACTTAACAGATCACGTTTTTCATAAAACGTTATACAAATCTGTTATTTAATCGACCGTAGCCCGGCGCCGAATGTTGCAAAAACGTGCAAAATATTTTCGCAACGTTCCTCCGACTCCTCGTTAGAGATATTTCGGCATATCGAGATACGCAGCTGCGCCATTGGATTTATCGTTATTACGTTAACGACGATTGTAAGAGGATTGCAGATATCGGGGATGAAAAGTGTCGAACGATGCCAGGCGATACTTGTTTACCGTGCGAGCAGCATTAGCTGTTTTATCGTCGGCGCTCGTGCATCGCCTATTGGGATACATAATTAAATACGAGAGGCTTAACACTCAGCGTAGGGTGGTAAACCAGGTGTCGAGGGGTGGAAATGGGTGGGATAGCTTAACGAGGCAAATTATTAGGCCGATTAACTCGCCCCGATGATCGAGAGCGGAAACTGCAAACACGTAGCCCCGCAACATTCGAATTTCCAATGGGATACGGAAATGTGCTTTCGAACGGGGGAAAAAGGGTTGTCACGAGGGTTAAAGGTTGAAATAGTGCGAAGGAAATGTGGAGAACAGATTTATCTCGGGGAGAGGAAGTAAAGAAGACGATCGACGATCTAGAATCTAGAGAAATAATAAGTAGGGACGAAATAAATAATGGCAGGACTGGTTAATGAACGGAACAGTTGATATGAAAATGTATGAAAATAAAATAAAAATTGAAAGGGCAGACACGAACATTTTGTATGGCAATTCGGGCCGATTTATTTTCGTACCATTGGAGAATTTTCGAGGTTTCCATCCGACTTTCGGTAGCGCAGATTTGACGATTCCTACATTTACGACACTTTCGCCTCGTAACCCAAAATCACACGTTTAACCCTTTCGCTGTGGAGGGCGTATATATGTCTTCACATATTCAACAATTGTTTGCCAAAAATTTATATAAACGTTATGTACAACAGTGTGTCATTATTTAAATTATTTACATAAATTATAGCTTAGGTAATTAAGCAGAGTATCTATCTGTAGGTGTTTAATACAAATAAAACTCTTCGTCGTTAATCAAACCTGTATTGTTTCGTATATCGAGGACATTTTCAGTGTTTTAGATACCGGAGCAAAAGGGTTGATGCTCGGCAAATGAAAGCCCCTGCTAAAGTCCACAAAGGAATACATATTTTAACCCTTAAAATCTTACTGAGTTTACTATTGCACGCGGAAAGTATACTTTCAAACTCGCAGTCTTTTGTTCAAGCCCGAGCATCTTGAACGCTCGATCTTGTCCTGATACAAAGTAATAATGCAACAATGTAACGGCTCCAAACAACAAAACTTCCAACAAAGAGGAGCCTGGTTAGTGGATTTTCATCCGAGACGAAAAACATCCAAAGTACCCTAATAAATTCGTAGGAAAACAACGGCTGTAAAATTCATCAGGAAAAAACCCATACACGTGCACACATGTATAACACGTTTATTTAAACAGCGCAAGAAAACTTGATCTCTTCACGCCTTGGAGTCCCACCCCCTGACTTCTTCTTCCCCTACAGAATGTTCTGGATCATCGAAAGTTGACAAAGTTTTGCGTTTTCTTCGACTGTATATATCGCAACATAGCAGCGCGTGCAAATAGAATACCCGACTGACTTACCGCCGGGCAAATACTCGAATGAAGTATATATATATTCAAATTGCAGAGATTTCCAAAGGGGCAATGAATGGAGCTTGAACAGATTTCAAATAGCTTATTGCAAGAAGAAAATCTTAAAATTCGAATTCTCAATTGGTAATAGGATACATCAAGTACACGGGTTGCAATAGAATGGTGCGACTGCAAAAACTATGACAAATCATTACAAAATGGAGATGCGAAACGGACGACCAAGAATTTTTGTTTCGAATATAATTTAATTTTAATATTTAATAGAAATCCGAACATTTAATTGATATTCGTGAAATAATTTCCAGACTCAAGTTAGCTGTTATGCAATTCAACATCATTTAACAGCATAAATTTGTAGGGGGTTCCTCAAATCTGCGAATGAGATATGGCAAACCAAAATGGCGAAACGTTTTTTTAGTCACGGCAAAAATTGTTCATCGAAACCCCTAAATGTTTTGTCTAAATTCGACGCAATTATTTACGAGTGCCGCAATGCGTGGGTGGCTCGATTCTATACCGACTGAAATGTCGATGGTTTACCGGTAGATCTAGGTCACCGCAATAATTTCTGACATGTTTCGCATGTTGTGCCGATAATAACGTATTGTCCGACGAGAAATGGATCGGTTGGTAAACGACAAATCGACGCGCATAAACGTAATAGATTATTAGTGTCTAACGATTGTCAGCAACTCTATCATTCGCCGCCAATATTGCCGTAAATAAACCGGAACCAGAGCACCGGTACACGCTCGAAAATACGGAATTCATTTGCACACTCAACACACTTCACGTTTAAATCTCGATACTGCTTGTTTAACAAAACGTACATGAACACTTCTTCGCTTCTTTTTAGTTTGTATATTTATTGATTCTGAAAATATGGAACAATACGCGTCCAACTTATTAACGTCGTGGATAAAGTAATTGACGATAAAGATATTGTAAAATTTGCAATTCTGTTGGCACAGTGATTGGTCCGGAACAACATTTCGATTAATATAACTGTGTGCATTATATGTATAACAAAATAATTGAAATCACACAATTTTAAACTGCGATAAACTTATTTAGATAGAAATAAGAGAAAAATGTGTAGAAGCGCATTTGTGGACACAAAAATATAACAAAATTGCAAGGCCAATGCTTGGGTAGAAGTTTAAGCATTTTGTTTGGCGAAATTATAGTCTTCCTTTATCATAGTTAGTATTGCGGTATTAAGAAGATAGAAATTGGGAGAAAGTTGACATAATTCGTAATATACACATAAACTCTTACCTGTCCCCAAATTAAGTACATAATTAGGTGAAATTTAGTATCACAAAATTGCGATAACTTCATAATCCGAGATACTGAAAAATAGTGTCGGCTTCTATTATATCTAATTTTCTATTGTTATGCAAAGTGCTCAGTATAGACGAATGCTGCTTCGCATTCGCCCGAGCTTTACGACAATTCAAATAAACAAATTTGCATGAAATCGTTCTGTGAATGCGCGGAAGGTTATTACGCGGTGGCGAACGCATCGTCGTCGTCGTCGTCGTCGTCGTCGTCGTCGTCGTCGTCCCAAAGTTCTCGTGCACACGCGGGGTAATCTCGTTTTCTTTCGGTAAGATGCAGAGACAGAAGAGGTAAAGAGGGAGAAAGCAGTCGGCACGACGTTCGTTACAATCCCATTGTCCCCGGTGCGTCGTTGTTTCGTGGAAAAATAAATAGAGTCGAGACCGTCGCAGGACGACCGACAGTGCTGCACGAAGGACTCGCCTATTTGTCCCGAATGAAACGAAAACACACGCTGGGCAAAAAAGTTGCTCGTTATACCGTCTCCGTACATGTCTACTTATGCCGATGTCTTAACATAGCGAACCAGACGCTAATTTACTGCCATTAACAGTTTTCTCATTACCGTCGACGAATTTTATGTACGCCAACGCGATTCGCTTCATCGAGTTTTATTTTTGCAACGTCTAGCCTCGATTATACGCGCAGAAGAACGTTTCGACGCGAATAGATGATTGTTACAAATATTTTTAGCACAAATACAAGCAGGGGATACCATATGTATATTGTTTTAAACAGCGACGATGAACTAATTAACTATTTTGCGATCTTTTTACACAATTGGGTACAAAATTATTTGACTGCCACGACAATAGAGGAAGGGGGACTGCGAAATAAAAATAAGGACAGGGTGAAGTTGTCACAAAAAGAAACTTTTTGTATATGATTCTATATGCCAGTAATTGCGAAACTGATATAAATCATTCGAGATATGGAAACAACAAATTCCGATGGTACGGTTTAAGAATTATTTTATTACACTGGTTCATATGAAATCGAATGTTAAAATTTATGGACAATATTGATATACATACATACTTTGTTAATGGAAGCAGCTTCTATTTTATTATTTTGAGATGCACCCAAGAATAGTAATTAATATTGCGCCACTTAACATAAAGAAATGTAAACGACATGAATGCCCTTTACTCCTAACAAGATGTATAACAAGTTTTAACAATTCTGGCAAGTAAAAATATATCAATGGAACAATATCCAAATATCAGCCATATGTATGTACAAATACCTCGAAATTGAAAAGTCACAAATATGTACAGTTTTTCCAGTGCTAAAGTATCATCCTACCACCTGACATTGTATCCAACACATTTTTAACGAATATCGAACAGACTGAAGTGTCTCTACGATATCAATGACACATACACGTTGCTTGAAGCGCAAAAAAGTATGTATGTATAGTTAGCCAAACTGGCATCGTTATCGGACAATAACATTGCAAATGCTACTTTACTGCACGCACGCGGTTCAATGGAATGAAGTACTCGAAACGATCCCTGCTACGTACTCGAGGCGCCATTCTGTTCCCGCTTCCGATACCGAAAGAATAGTGAGAGTAACACGAGTAAAACGAACGAATAGATCATTTTTAACGAAGGGATCACTCTAGAAATATCCACGATGGAATTTTTAGTTCGAATTCACGCCTACGTCGAGATAAATCAGTAATTATAAGGACCCAATTTATTCCCCTAGGCCCTAGACCATTTTTCTCTGAAAATTCGCCCATTCGTAGAAACGCAGTGATCACACGTGGAAACTTCAATCAAAGCATTTTCATTTCCACAAAAAGAAACGTCAATCCTATCGCGCTGCAACCGTGCAACCGGACTGTATTTGCGTTTCAAAAATACACGACGACAGAACAATATTAGTACGCGGCGGAATTTGGTCACCGCTGAAAAAACGTGATAAAGGAGAGCCGGCATCGATTTAAATCGGCGGTTATTGGGAAATTTGACTTTTCGATCGAGAGGAGCCGCGTCCCTGATGCAAAGTCGCGTTTTACGGCGCTGCCAGCGGCCATGGCGAAAAAAAGTGAACGCGCCGGTAAACAATGCCAAGACGATTACCCATCGTCACCAGAGGCGCTGACGAGATTAATGGCCGTCGATTCTGCTCACAGGACCACCTCGTACATCCGATAATTAACACTTGTTTTTATAATACACGCGTAGCATAAATGCGATTGCCACTGCTGGGCGAGTATTCGCGACCTGTCGACTGTTCAGGGTTTAAATATGAAATGCCTCCAGCAAAGTGCAGAATAATAAAGAAGCTCAACCTCACGAATAGCACAAAGAGGGGACAATAAAAAAGAACTACGTAATCGGTACACACTCCTTCTACGCGTCGTCCCGATTTTCCCCAAGTCTTTCAAGGGGAGAAAACGGTCCTGGTACGACAGATGGTGTCGACAGATCCGAATTTGCTGAAACGTGGCCGGTCGAATGGATTCCCGAGTTGTTTCGTGCACGCGTTTCATCGATGCGGATCTCGGGCGTCGATCGTTTCCCCGCTGACAAAAGACGTCGACGGTGCGCTTCAAACGCCACGGCGCGCGCCGTCGATCATTCCGACGAGAACGTTATCAAAAGAATTCGTGGCGAATGCCGGCCTCCGTTCATTTATAGACCGCGGAATGACAAGCGAGGAACGAACTGTCGCGTCATACGACGCGCGTTTTAGCCGTTCGACTAAAAAGCTGTCGATGTCACGATCGCGGCGCGACCAAGCCGACCGAAAACAATATTTTTGCCGGTGGAAAGAAGTCGCGGCAGAACTCGTGGATAATACATATGTGGATCTCCATCGGCAGCGGCGGCGCTCAAAAGCGATAGCTGCGGCGGACGTTCGAAATATCGTTCTCTGGACACGGTCGAAAAACCTCGGCGACCACGTGGTCGGAATAAAAATCGCGAGGATTCAGCGAGACGAAAAATGTAGCACGACGGTATTGTACGTATTTGGGGAATAGGCACGAACATTATGCACGCAGTATTCAAATTGACTTATTTCTGTATAGTAAATAGAACAATTGTGTAAATCGCGTTACTATGAATGTAAATAAATTCTGAGAACACGTGGACGATCTTTTTTATGCACGTTGCATTCTTGCCTTCTGCGGAATAATTAAATTCTCCCTGCAGGTTCATGTCCGCGAACCGCGAACCAGCGATTTTCAACCCGGTCTATCTCACAATAAACACCGGCTAATTACTAAAATTTCCTTATTTTTAAATCTTTTTAAATGCATCTTTCATTTGTGCCACTTTGTGACCACACAAACAGTCGATAAAAAGTATTCAGAACTTATAACTAATCATTGCTGGCCATGCCACATTGTAACTTGCATACGTTAAACAACTCGGGGCACACGGGTATTAAATAAGTAATTGAAATAGGTATCGGTATTTACATGATCGACGTATGCTGCGGCCTGTCCGCGTCGCCGGCATTGTTAGTGCCCTCTGCTGATCCTTGCACTTGTACATTGGTCGCGATGCTAGTCCTTGTCGGGTGTCTCGCGCTATCCTTCAGTATTTTGGTCGCGCTAAGCGGCGTGGCTGTCACGCACATTGTCTTGCGCGGTATCACGATCACCTTGGTAGCACGCACTTTGAAGGAGCGGCGGGGTCGCGTGGCACAAAACAACAAGCGTCGATCACAATCAGCGGCGAGGAGAACTGAGCACAGTATCGAATCCGCGAGGAAACGTGCGACGCGAAACAAGCGGAAAGAGGACGACGCGACGCATACGTATAGAGAATTCGAAGACACGATCTTCGACAGAATTTATCCGAGGCCCAGCGCGTGGTGGTTCGTATGCACTTTGCGAGGTGTTGCGATCGACTCGTAACGGGAGGCTCGCGTGTCGATTCCTTGGCGATGCTGAAACGTGCAACGATGTGCGGTTCGTTTGTTCGCGCGGGATAATACGCGCCGCAGCAACGGACGTAAATAAAAAAAAACTCGCGTTTTGTTCCTTCACAGATCCCACCTCATAGCGCACCGCGGGCCTACTGAGTGACTGACTGACTGAGTGACTGCCGCGAGCTTCGAGCCACGAGCCACCCTGCGTGGGTGCACACGCGGTCTCGGTGCGCGGAGGGGCAGCGGGCGCGTCCATTGGCTGGAGTCAGAGGCCGGTCCTCGTGGGGGGTGAGCAGCGGCCAATCGACGGCCGCGAGTCACCGGCGTACCACCGAGCAAACTCTGCACGAAGATCTTCCAGCACTCCATCGCGAGCCGTCTTGCAGTGTGTTTCGTTTAAGTGACTTTGTGATTTTGTTGTATATCGAGTTTCTTAAAACAATTCCTCGAATCGCATAGACGACTCCTTTTTTCCTTGCGATCTATCTAGTTTCGCGGCGGAAGATTAGAATATCTTTCGTCTCTTTCGTGACCCGTCGGGTGAATAATAATGAGTGTTGGAAGTTTTGCTGGAACTGTTAGCCGTGTGGTATATCAGTTGAAGTGGAGCATGTGCTGCGGGTTCTACGGGAACGGAAATCTGTGTTGAAATGTGTCGTTACAGAAAAGTGATGTGCTTGAAGAAGTGTAAACATTTTCCTACAGCCGTTTGAAGTTTATCGACCGACCGAACCGTTGCCCCGTTTCGAGCGTCTGGCCGTTTCAATTTTCCAGATGTTTTTAACACGTCCCTGAAAGACACCGAAAAAAAGGTTCTCTTTGTGCAGCACGTAGTGTTTAGAGAGAACAGCTTTCTCGCTTCGCGTATCATGTTTCATCCTAAAATGATAGTCGCATCCACCTAGGAGCGTTCGCGATATTTTCCAAACGAAGACGCAAACGAGAAAGGACGCCAAGAATAGAAAATAAAACGCAAACGTTTTAGAATGCAGCTCGTCTCACGACTGGCGCTACCCTTACCCGTGTCCCTCCTACGCGTCGCGTGTCAGTTGATGGGTGGAAATTAACGAGCGTCGATCAGTCATCGTCGGATACCGAGCATCTCAACGTCCCACAAACTTCACCGTTACATCGTATACACCCTACGTAACTTACCTATTATACTCCATACAACGACACAAGTTATACAAGTCCGCCAAATAAATTGTATATTCTCATTCTGTAATATGTGCATATCCTTCAATGTTCGCCTCCATATTATTTATTATTTAACGATATCAGCACACTGTTGACCGGCTGTTTTACTCGCGGCACGGTATTTTAGACAATAGCCGGAAACACAGGAAATAATACTTCTGTTTAAAATCTTCTGTTTCTTATGTCCTTTTAGACAAATATTGACGCCTCTCAAGAATCTTTTTTATTTTATTTATCTGTCAAGGGGTTAGTATCTAAAGTACTATGTATATTTAGAGCTACTTGCCAACTTACATAATTTAATACTACAATTGCACAAATCAAATATACCCGGGCACCCGTTTTTCCACATTGACTTTGAAAATCTACGTTCCTATTGAAATATATCATTCGAAATCACGAAAACGTTGAAACGAATTTTCAGACTAATTTTCCCGGCAATGAAGCCTCGCATGAAAAAACTTTATTCCATATTTTCGACTCAGTTTTATGTGAGGAATCCACCCACCTGCCGCTTGCACCACGATTTCGGAAACACCCTGTGCATATACATACATATGTATATACATTTACACGCGTTTTTCAACTCAACAAAGTCAACTCGAAGCTCGTCTCATCAATGTTCGGAGGCACGTACGGGAGCCCAGCGATTTCTGCAGCGAAAACTGTCGCAGGTATCTCGTATCTGGAAAATTGAATGGAAGGATGGCTCGCGCGCTACCTGTGAAAACGTGTCGGTCGAAATTTTCTCGCTCCGATTGGCGTGGCCGGCACCCCTGACAGGCGACCAGGTGCGCCTGATCCTGAATGCCCGGCGATTGGCGTGCTCCTAAGTGTTTTTCACAAGCCAGCAGTTCACAACGGCTCCTTTATGCCCTTTATTAACTCGAAGATTCGACGCTACGTGACCGACTCGAGTTTCCACGGATCGTGCAGCCCGGCGGTGGAATTCGATCGGTTTCTCGGCCGCTACGGAATTAACGAGATTATAGTCTATAGTAGTAGCAGCCCGGATATACGTGACTGTGGAAAACGAGTTCCGCGTGATTCTTCCCAAAGATGCGAGCCCCCTTGTCGCAGTCTGTTCTCCTGGCTCGTGAATTGGGAAAAAGCTGGCTCGAATGCACGTTGGAGATTATATATACGGATGCAACCGTGGAGAGGGCCCGGCTGGATTTAACAGGGGGCTGTGTGTGGTCGACACTTGTATCGAGTTGAATTTTCTTTGGCGACGAAAATGTTAAGCGGCTTGTAAATACGTTAGTTTGGGCGATAAAGAGTTTGCGATCATTACGGAGGTACATACACGATTTATCGTCCCAAATTGGTAGGGCGCGTTAGTTTATTTTTAGTTTCGCACAGAAGGTGTTAAAGTCTGTATATAAAATTGATATACTGTTTATATTATAATTAAGCATTCATAGTGAAAGGGATTGGATGAAAAGGGGGTGATGCAGAGAAATGATAACACATTATCACATTCTACGTTCCCTGCAGCAATATCTCGATTCTAAAATGTTTAATTCCATCACAGTGCACACAGTCACACGAGCGTTCATATCCTTCGTAAACACCATCATGCAGACGAATTATCATAATATTAATATGTCCGCCATACTCGTTGCGTATTCGCTTTGGTCGTGTATACGACATAATCATTTAAAGGGTTGAAGCATCGCTTTCCTGTTTTTTGTACGAGTGCATGTTGTTGGGTTGATAAAGGAGGAGATCATTTCTATGAGTGTATTGTAACGAAACACGTAGGCATGCGTACACGTGTGTGGGTATACGTATCCAGGCTCTTTCAATTGAAAATTATTTTACTAACAATACGTTTCTACGAAATAAACGGAGTACTGAAAAGGAGAATTATATGTTTCCTTTGGAGCCATTACGGTTTGCGGCAGGGGTGGGCCAGCCCGTGACCTGCGGGCCTAATGTGCCCCTCCGCATTCTTTTGTGTGGCCCCGTGAGGTGTATAATTAAGGTATGCGCCTACTGCTATTTAGTAATCAACGAAAGCCAGGTGTCCTACTAATGATCCTGTTCGCTTACGAACCACGTGCGATTAAAAATAGATTGTTATGACGTTCCATTATTTTTATCTATCGAGCGTTATCTTGTGCACTGTACCGAAGCGCCGATGGAAAATTGGGAATTCGCCCAAGTGGCAAAATTTAGTCCATGTGTATCGAACGGAGATCGGTTGGGTGCAATGCGGTTATGAAATGTGTCAAACGTTAGGAAATGCTTATTGGAAACATCGAGACGATAATTTTCGATAAATTTAGAAAGTTCAATGGCGTCTGGTTTAACCCTTTATTTGCCTGACGAAACATTGTCGGGTGTAATGTTTGTAACAAACATTTATACTTGGAGTATGTCTCATTTGATCGCTTCAAAAGTATCTGGAGTAACCGGAATAAAAATTGCGGTACTACAATAGCAACACAATTCAGGTCTTAATGAGTTAAGAGCGTTCTGGGAAACGAAAGAATTCGCGTTCTATACACTCAAATATTACCTGGGTATATTCCCTGTTACGTCTCGTTATATGAAACAGCGAGAGATAAATCAAAACGGACGATTAGTTAAATATTACGAACAATAAATAATTCAATACCTATTGATCGATAAGAAAATCGTAACAACATCGGCCTTTTCTGATACGAATTACGGGTTCAGGTTACGACCGCGCCATATCAGTTCCTTCGACTGTATACTCCCGCAGTGAGAAATGACGTACAACTTCGTTTTCTCCGTGCAGCAACGGGCGAGAAGCAAATTGGTGCGTTTGATGGAATAGACAATTACGCGGCTGGTAATAAGCGGCATAATAAATGGCGATCAAACAAGCCGACTTCAAAGGCGACACGAGGTGGTTCTTTCAACAGAAATCCCGGGGTCCCGGTAACGCGGTATCAAAGAGCCCCAAGGAATTTCATCTGAAGTTCCCATTCTTCTTCTTTTGCATTTCGGCCCGCCTCGTTATTCCAGCGAAGTGCTGCTGGCGGGGTGCGAAAGGCGAGCCTAAAAAATCTAGTCGCATTCGCCGAGGGAAACGAACTTTCATTTTATGCTATCGTGGTTTCGTTTAATTCCGTCTAAGTTAGACGGGGACTCGATTAGTAGATCTTACTTTGTCGTCGGAGGAGAATCGTAGCGGGGACGGCGAGAAAATCTCGTTTCCCTCGCGGCAACATTAAAAAATAAGTGCACTCGCGGTGCCGGGATAGAAACTGAAACGGATTGCGACGATAGTTGGTTCGAGGGTGAGTGCGAGGAGAATTCGAAGGATTCTGAGAATGGAGGCGTTATGTTGCAAATATTACATTGGTATTCGATTCAGTTTGAAAGTAATTGTGCCTGGGGTTTTCTCATTGAATAGCGATTTTCTTTGTTCTTTGTATATCTTTGTTTTGTGCAAGGAAAGTAAGGTGCTGTATGAAAGAACGCGGCGTATTGTACCACCTGCAACTCGCAGGGAAATATTGGGAAAACCCTTTCATTCTCTGAAACCGTCATTTCCACGTTTTCACAGAAAGGAGAACTTCGTTGAAGCCGTGTATGTAATACAGATTGTATTTTTGTTTGTGCAATACGAAATAGGTATGATGTGCATCCTTGAACGACGAATGTATTAATTGAAGAATTTTCTGTAAATAGTGAGAGCAAATTGAATAAAATCAAACTGTATTGTGGAAAATACTTTTTGTTAATCCATTTCACCTGTTCCTCTTTTAAATACTTGTTGCGTTTCCCTGTTAACTAACATTTAAAAAATAATCCAACTGTAATGTATCAAAGCGAGAATCGGTAGAAATCATTCTGTTAAACGTGTCGACACATTTTAAGATGTTCAACAATTTTTCGAGAACAGATACATACTCACAGGGCTGCTTCCAATAATTTTGGCCCGCATAGAAATATTAAGTTTTCGTTGATATACGTCACGATAACAAAGATAAGAAATAATTGGAAATCCTCGCAGCTGGTAGCCAAAAGCTTAAACCCCCTAGTCAATAAATATTACCTCTCGTTAAACTCATAGTTACACTCACGAGTGTAAACGCGGAAGTATTAAGAACAGAAACTGTAGCTCTGCAACGATTTCGTGGCCGAAACGGCATTCAAAATTATTCGCAGGACCCCGGCATACAATGCACCATAAATTGCAGCTAATTAACAGTGTCCAATATCGCGCGCCGCGCACAGCGATGCATTAACGTGAGAAAAGTGGCACAATCGTGAGAACAATACGAAATATCTTTCACCTTACATATGTCGCTTCCCTGGTTGGAAAACGGGTACAATAAAAGGCGGCATAATAAAACCGGGGGCGAGAGTCCAGGAAAATATTCGATTTTTGTTCTATAGCGGGCCGAATATTTCCCACGAAACGGCTATCGGGGGAAAGAAAGATTAGTGGCGGTGGGCACGTGTAGGAACGAAGAACGCAGACCTTTTACAAAGCAATGGAATCCGTATTGTCGTCTTCGGCCTCTAATTTGCCGCCCCCGATTCCCGTTCACCACGATCTTTGACGTTGTGAGAACGTGGACCTCTTTGGACACCGACATTAGGCAGAGATATGTGAAATGTGGCCGACGTCAAAGTTACCCTGAACTCGGTCCCATCGTTAACTCTGCCCGTCGTGTTTCCACGAGGATATTTCGAGTTGCAATGGACGAACATGAAAATGTTCCCGTTGTTCGCCTTTCTTTGAACAGAGAATAGAGAGCAGCGGGTTGGTTATTACAGTCTGGAATAAATTGTGTACAAATAATTACAGTTTCTAATCAAGAAGGGGTTATAATAAGTTTCCAGTAATATTTATACATTCTTGCAACGGAGAAAATTAAGTGTAAAGAAGTCTATATTTTGGGTTAATTAATATATAAAATGTTATAGATATTGATATTCAAAGAATTATGTATTCGGTTGTTGTGTATGAAATGGCAGATTTCTCGTACGTGGAAAACCTTCAAAATAAATGCATATGTGGATGGCTCATAAGCCAATCAGTGCAAGTCCATTAGCATTCAAACCGAGATAAATAATGTTTGTACAAATTGCTTGGCGAAGAATGACAATGTTAGTACCGTCATCTATTGCCTACATATGAAAATAGTGACTTAATTGATTCATCAACCAAAAGTTTGAACAAGAAAGTGGTTTTTGAGCTACGAAACTCATGTTCAGGGAAAGGGAGACTTACACTGATTGGCTTCAGAACCCTCCATATAGTAGGTGCACCTACAGGTAAATAATCCGCTCTCTTCACTAGTTTGATTATTTGAGAGCAACACCTTCTGAAACAATTTATTCATTGTAATAATCGACGTCGTTGCTTTCAATTTTTGTCCACTTTGTCGATTTTTACCTCATACAATGAGGTAATGGCTTCACTTTAATCAGAAATCTATGTTTCCACTGAACTGAAATTTGTAGTATACCAGAAAGAAATAAGGAAAGGTTCTGAAAATAGTAGCCCATGAAAGTGGATCACTTATTAGATGTTAATGGTAACTTTTTGTATGTGCGAATTGTTTGAATGCGCTAGTATAACGATTACATCGCGTGTCTGCACACGTGATGTAGTTATATCTGCATTATAGCGTAGATTGAATTGTAAGTGTGTTTGGAAATGTGCGAAGGTATTTCATAATAAATTCCAGATCGAATTGTTTAACTTACTAAGCAATTAAATTGTTTGAAATATGTGTGTACGAGACAACTATGAGTAACGTGTTGCGCAAAGTATAAATATATTGCATTTTCATTGTAAGTACTATTATAATTCTATTTGAATTAAGAGGCATGCGACGAGAAATTGTTTCCGTCAATAATAGCAATATATAACTTTTAGGTGCACATGCACTTGACCCCTAACAATAAAGCAATTAATGAACTTTACATTCATAAAGCTGTTTCCTGTATTTATTAAGCTAGCGTCACCCGTTTATGAAAATTAAATAGATTTAGGAAACAATCTAGATTTTAATGAATGCGAACATATCTATGTATGTGCATTCAGGGAGAATAGAGGAACCATAATATAAATCCGTTAAATCCAGATGAAGCGTCATTAAAAAGTAATCCCGATTGCTCTTTCGTAGAACTCGTTGCTTCGAACTGATTCGAGTTAGAGCACCTGACAGTAGCTGACAATGAACCGATAACGATGCATAGCTCAAGGATTCAATGATAAACGCAAGACGGCAATGTGAGAATACCGTGATACGATATTAATTCAGACCCACGATGCACGATGAATGAGCTAATTATTGGATATGCGCCTTTGTTACTAATTAACACCTACTGCTTTCCCCTGATTTCGAGAGAAATTATTAGAAGGTTGCAATCGCCGCTAAAAAAGATTTCACGTGTTTAATAATACTAGTTCATTTACGCTTAATTACTCTAGAAAGTAGACGCATGCAATGCAAAGTGAAGGGTAGCCTTGCATAGAATTCACTAATTAACATTATGTAAAACATGTACAGAAGGTATTTCACGGTGAATAAATTTTCTTAATTCTGCACTGCTGAATTAAAATTATTTTCCATCGTCCCAAAGACAAGAGCAAAACCACCGAAAGCAACCACTGCTACTGTGGGGTCCAGGAGTACCCTTGGCGTTAAAAAAAGTCGTTAGAATTTTGCTCCCAATCAACAGATAGCTTCAGGTGTCTCTGTAATCCTTAATCAGGTTATGATTTAGAATTAGCCGCATTAGCTTTGCAAATAATGATGTACTACGTGCTTCTAAGAAAACCCACCACACAGTTGCCGTATTTCTATTTTAGCATAGCAGTTAAGGGTTAAATAACCGTCCCTCGTTAACCGGCCACTCGTTGCAATATTCTAATATCCACGCCCTAGTAAAGCGATGAAATAAATGGACGTTTCGTTGGCAAGCTATACGATAGCATTTAAAGTCACTTTCGCGGTGCCAGGATAAAACGCGATTTAAGAGGCTCACCTTAATGGTAAAGCATCGCGGCGCGACTGCATTATACCCTGAAGAAGAGGGCGGCAGGATCGTCCCCTATTAAGGGGTTATGGCGTTTCTACGTTCAACGTTGAAAAATGTTGGTTCTGCGACGCTTACGAACGGAACGATAAAAAATGAAATCAATCATGCCATCGTCCACGTCAAGCTTAATGGAAATTTAAGAGATTTAAGAAGGGGCGGATCTGGGTTTCGCTCTGAAATGGATTTCGGTGTATACGTCGCTTTATAGATCAGTTTATACCGAGCTTTGGCGAACGTAATGCGAAACAATTGTCAAAGCATACAAACCCAGTAGCCTCAGACCGGATCCAATGAAATTGTAGATTAAACGTATAGATTGAAGAAGTGCACTTCAATGTGATAAACAGATTTGTATCTTCGAATGTAACAGCCTAATGAAATAAAAAAATTGCCCTTCGTGACACAACGTAGCGTCGTCAAGCTTGCCTGTAATCAACTGTGGGAAATTCATTGTACAAACTGCAAGTTAATGATTCTAAAAAATGTAGAGCAGTTTGACCACGGAGAAAGGCTCTGCGTTTGCAAAGAGGGAAGTCAATTTCAATAGGGGTAAGTAGAAAGCAAACACTTGGGCGACGATTAGTATTAACAAAGGGAGAAACGACGCACATGGGTGGTGGAATAATGGTAGAGAAATGTACGCTTAATAGCTGTGCTTTTCGTTGAAATGTTTTACACGGAAACAACCACGGCAACTCTTTGACTACAATCAACGTGCATAGACGTTTTATGGAGGTTCTTATTGTGTACGAACAGCGCTTAACCCTTTCGCAACGGAACGGAGCACCTAATGACGAAATAATCTGTGTGCACGTAGAACTTCATAGTCTGAGCATATGTAAAAGGAATTTGATAACCTGTATATGCGTGTATGTACACGCGCCAATAGTACGCAAGGGTTAAATAATGTTTTCAACATTCTGGGCTCATATATCGGACAACAGTTATCAGAGGATAGACCACGTCTCTTTAAATTTCGGATCGCATGTTAACCGCCTATCGTTTATTTACGAAAGTTGCAAATAATTTCCGCGAGACTGCTTTTTTGTTATTAAAATACATATTGGTTTTTGACTGCGATCTGTAAATTCTGTAGAACAGAATTAGTACAAACAGTACAATTATGTACTCAGATAGCTAACAAGGTAGGTAAATCTAAACGTTTGGTATATCTATTTCATAATAGTAATATTTGCCATAACTTTTTAATAAAATTTTAAACGATCTGTGGTTACATAACAATTTTTTTGTTTACATCAGTAGAAAACCTGGGGCACCCTATGTACGTATCTATGTATAGATACGTGTAATACTTTATACAGTCACTTTACTTGCAACATAAAATTGACTCCTAGTTTTTATACATATAATTGACTTGCTATTTCCATAACAAACTGATTTTTCGTAATTTTGCACATACGCCGCACGTAAATCGAGAGGCTCGATTGAAGATACTTCTGAAGGCAACTACCAAACACCAAAACGAACGAACTCAACAATTGTACGGCACTCAACTCGCGAATTGATTGTTGATCAAAAGCGCGATGGCCGGTTCCCTCTGCGGCAAACTAATACCGCGAGGGCTAGTTTACGAATTTCGTTGCGATGTGGTGAGAAATGATTTCAACTTCGTAAATTAACGTATATTTATATGTCAATATACAAGATGATGAATGAAGGAATGAATGAATTGTGACCACTCGAAAGTGATGAGTGCCTGTCGCTGATAGTGAGACGACTAATCAAGGGTGATGGTTATCTGTCGGTGGTGGTGACACGACTGCCGGAGTCTTCGTTAGGATCGCCCTTACGAAGACTCGCCAAAACCTGGAGATGGGCGTGTTGCTGGTGGTGACACGCGGATTGGCTAATTCATACGGTTTGTCGATGTAGAGAGGTGACGGAAGGGATAGTCAAAAATCTGGTAGAAATGGAAATTAACCGCCCCTGTCTACCGGTCACCCTCAGGTAGTGACTGACCTGAGGGTAACTGGCGCGAAGTGCACATGTGCAGCTAACGGTTCGCAGATAATAAAGTCACAAAGCGCTCTGAGTTTAGCAAATCATACTAATCCTAGAAAGGGAGGTGTACAAGGACAAGGAGGTGTAATACATGTTTATAGGTATATGGTTCACAGCTGCAGAATGTAGTAGCTGCACAGCACAAGTAAATAGAGTAATGTCTCGATATAAACGAAAAGGTGTTATCCGATATAAGCGAAGAGTTTATCCCCACTACTGAGTGGTATACCCCTTGAGACGTCCAGAAGTTAGATTGTCAATTAATGCCACGTGATACAGGATCGGGTATATCGCTGAACTAATACTAATACTAATACAACGATAAAACATTGCTGTTTCCCATTCTTTACTTATGAAACTTTTACCCAGACATTGGTGATATTTTTCTGATTAAAATGAGCCCAGACACGACAAAAATTTGATCACATTTACATTATTTAATAAGTGGCGCAGAACGCATTGTGAACGGTAAATATGGTTCAAATTATATAGTGTTTAGTGTTATTTTAATCAGCAAAAGTTTCGTAAAAAAAAAATAAAAAATGAAAAAGTTCAATCGTTGCATTAAAATTCTCGCACAGATATGCTAACTTTTGTTTTGCCTTGGACGCCCGGTCCTTTTCTTTTCACTCGCTGTCATTTTTTACGTTCGGATCCGCTGGAAACGTAGGAAGTATCTATGTATCCGCTATAAGCAAACGTTTCGCTTATATCGAGTCGCTAATGTAATTGTATTTTAAGGGCTTTACGATTCTAATATAGCGCGGCAACAACAGTGAACTTAATAAATTCACCCCCACGAAAATTCCTCCCCGCGAAACGCTCAATTCCCCGTTCTGCTCGGAACGCGTTCAAAAAAAAAAAAAGGAAAAAAAATAAGAAGCTCCTTGCGAACAAAACTCCGCGAAACACGTTTCTACGATTAAAACAAAAAGCGGCGCCTCAGCTCGTCGATTCTCTCAGCCGCACGTCCCTGCATGACAAATCAGTGCACGTCATCGTCCCGGCCGACCTCGTGGCACGTGAAATTCAGCTCGCTCGTTCGTTTGCTCTCAGCGGGAGGAATCGCAGGCAATAAAGCATTCCCGAGTTTTTATTTGATGTCGACACGAACGGACGACGCGACGCGACGCGACGGTGCGTCTCAGGGGTGCCGTGCCGCTCTTACACCTTTAGCCGAGTCGCCACGAAAATTTGCATGGCTCACCCCCGCGGTGGTTGGTCGCCGTCGACCGGGACGCCCGGGCGTCGTGACGCCGAGGCGTTGGTCCGCGTGGAACGGCAACGTGAAAAGCGGCGGTGTGGGGCGAAAGAGGAGACGCCGCGAGACTCTACTCGCGGCGAATTCCAAGCGTGCACGCGCTACCTGCCTGGAATATAGTCCCGTCATATTTCCGTCCGGCCACCCTCCGTTTCTCTGCCCCTTCATCGCCCCTCTCTCTCTCTCCCTCACCCTCTCCCACCCTCTCTCTCCCTCTTCCTCTCTTCCTCTCTCCCCTGTCCGCTTGACGCCTGAGCGATATTTTATTTGCAAAGAGCCTGCCTGCAGGTTGCCACTGCTTCTTATCTTGTGTGCACAGGAATGTCTCGTTGCTGGCGCGGAGATTTCATGCTATCGAACGAGGACAGGCAGAGAAAGACAGCGGAGAAATGAGGGGGTGGGGGTGGCGGTGAACGAGTAAAACACCTCTTGCCCCATTTTTCCTTACGATTCGTGTCGTTTGTCCTACCTCTTCGACGTTTTTATCACTTCTCTGTCTCTGTGCCTCCTTGCGTTTTTTATTCGCCGCTGTTCCCCTGCTTCTTTTTGTCTCGCTCCTCGTTGCACGAGCCGTTTGGCGGCCCATTTTTTTCTTTTTTTTTTGTTTTTTTTTCAACGAGACGAAATAGAACTTCAAACAGTTTTAATGGAATTTTGAATGGAAGCTCGCCTTTATGACGCGCCGTGGCCACGCGTCTTGGGGGAAATCCGGTGGTTTCGCGGCTGAACGGGGCGAATACTGAAGTTTGGCAGACTTTTCGTCAACGACCGGCGGCTTAATCGGTGGAAATTTTTCATCATGTTTTCGCTGGTTGTTCGGTCGAGAAATTTCTCGAGTAGGTACTTTCGGCCGTTGCTCTCAGCGGAGAGTCGCGTTGACAAACTTGGGAAGAAAATTTCCGGCGTAATTTACGGAACGCTACGTGTACTTTGGCTAATACGCAAGGAGGGACAAAGTTCTTCGAGATATTTTTATTTTTTGGTGGGAAAAGTCGTTGCTTTAGTTTTGCAAACGATGGAGCAATAAAAAAAAGGAACAACGCGAGAAGAGTTGAGTTTCTGACTCGCAGTATCTTTTGCATGGTACAACGAATATTGTTTGCCTGAAACTATTTGAATTTTTTGTTAACAGTTTTTCATTTCTTAACGTGTAACTTCGTTAGGTTATCGATTATTCTTCAAACCAATAAAATAAGTCGGCTAGAAACGAATTAGTTCAAGAACTTGTCTATTAAACGAAAACTGAACAGTTTATTCCCAAATGCTATTTACCTATGCTATTTAAGAACAACCGTTTTTAATAGCAACGTTGCACAATAATTTGTTTACTCCCTCACAATTTACTAAGCATACATTACATTTTCCCCGGCTCCTCTTGCTGCATTAGATTTTAATATAAAAGCGGACCTCAATTCGTTTACTGTCGCCTTTTAAAATTTCGCGCAGGCTTGCCGTGACGTACCTGTTTTGAAAAATATAGCCCTTCATTAATATTATTTACGTCCTCGCTAAAAAGCATTCTTTTTAAGAAAACGACGGTTCCCGTACAATTAACCACTTGCTTTTCTTTGCGGCCCCTTCTCTTGTGTCCTTTCATCCTTTGATCCCGCTGCGCGCACGCTGCTTCCCTCATTTCTGTCCCTTTTTGTCTGCAATTTTCTCTTCATTTCTCTCCCTTGTAATTTTTCGTCCGTCTTCATTTTCCTTTTCTGTCACGTCCGCGTTTCTTTCCCGCGTCTCTTTCCCCTCTCATTACCTCGTCCACCCTCGCCGCTCTTTTTCCACTCGTGCTTACTCACTCGTACGCCCATTCATCAACTCATTCACTCGGCCGCTTTTCATCCTTCTTTGTCTCTCCTTCCGTCCTCCCGTGCTGACAGCGCGATGAATTATTAATGATGGCAGCCAGAAACAAGCTGAATCGATCACGATCGAGATATACCTGGCGCCTTCTCGATGTTTGATACATATCCCTGCTTATTAGGCCCGTTTCAGACCGATCGCTTTGTGTCGACGCATTTCGCGGCAGCCGCCTAGAAAGCTGTTATTCGCGCATATTATTTGGCCATTTGGATTCAATAATTGACAGTTGAATTTTTGTTAACCCTTGTGTAGGCAGCGGGTACCCATTTCTATGTATCCTTCAATAATTTTCGTGTGTTCTTGACAAGATGTCGCAAAACCGACATCTTCCTTGGACACTTCTACGTCGATTCACGTTTTCCGCAAAAAAATGTGTGCAAAATATTTTCAGTAACCAAGCTCCGAACTTACTGACCATATTGGTTGGCCACACAAGGATTAAAGAAACGCCGATAAATACGAACGAATCAAGATATTAGGGCACACGGGCAAATCCTGTTTTCGAAATCATTTTCGAGCGCTAAACGATTTCGGTTTTGCGTACAATTTTACTGCCCGATCATGAACTGCGAACAAGAAGACCGCGCTAAAATAATTAAACACAGCAGATCTAGTTCCCTTGTCCAAGTATATAATTATCCACGTCCTGTCGTAACAATAAATGCTACGCGAAAAAGGATTGTTCCCGGCCGGTGTGTAGAAAATTCGCGCGACGGAAATCGGTACGAATCGACGGTAAACGTAACGCAAGACCGTGCCGCTGCATCGAACACCTCGGAACCGGCGCCGAAGAGGAATGTTAAGCGAAAGAATTGCAGCTGCGACTAACCGTGGAGAAATTTTCGACTGACTGGGAAATCACATCTATAAGCAATGACTGGAAACGCATTCGCTCGGTATGCCGCCTAGCGCGGAAGGGGTTATACGGAGGTGCAGCGAAGAGGACGCGAAGGAAGACGAGGAAAAAGAAGAGGAGGCGTCGTTTCTGCGAGCAGTAGGAAGCAGAAAGACGTTGATGTTTCACGGATCGTGCGACATATATACGTAGCTCCTTTCTCGGGGTTCCCTCGCATGGGTAACGACGCGGGGCATAAAATGCAGAACAGAAATACTGTAAGAAGGTCCTCGTATCGACGGTGTCGTCGGATGTTTCGGCGGAATAATAAAATGCGGAACCTTCCTTCTTCTACCCTCAGCCTTTTCGCGTGTTTCGTTCTATTTTCCATCGTATCACCTACTTTTCGGCGCCGCACAGTGGGACGACTCTATTGTAACGTTGGGCACTGGGGCAAAAAAAATGATAAATAATCAATTTGAAAATTTAGCTTTGTAGGCAAGGAACTATTGGCTTTTTGCAATTATAATAGACCAATAATAATAGATACCTTTGTAAAATAGCTTCTTTTTTTTATTTGTTGCTTAGTACCTCTATTTGACGACTTTAATTAAAGGATGTGTGCAGTTATAATTGTTTCAAAATTAAAGAGAAAACCTTTAAATTTAAAACGGAGCTTTGCTTCATTTCATAATAAATGTCATATAAACATTATTTAATTATGCAAATCGCCTAGGATCGCTTGGAAAAAACTCTTCGCCATTATTTTCTAGAAACTATATAGATTATAGTTATTCAAGTACTTTTTGCATTTAGCTGCACTTTCGTCAGATATTTAACGTAATTCTCATTGCTGCACTAACTAGGGATTCGAATCTAATCAAACGGGGCGGGTTTGACATATTTTAAGTACGATGACTGGACATTAGTACATGTATAACTATTGAATAAATGAAATATTGTTATGTTGGAGAAACAATGGAGCTTTATTTTATTTATTCACTATTGGATAAATAAAATAATTTTACGTTGGAAGAATAATGGAACTTTATTTTTATAAATAATGAAGATTCATTGTACACAACTTAGAAATTACTCTTATATTAATGACTTTCTAATAATGAATCTGTTATGATTATATATTTTTCGGCTTTATCAAAGTGCTATTGTTTACATACTTAATAAGTTATCATATGTATTCTGTTATGTGCTATTTTAACTCCATTATTTTAAATCCGTTTGATCAATAAGAAGTTCGCTGCAAGATTATGCACTGCACACATCTTAAAGTCGTAGAATAGTGGTACTAAACAACAAATAAAGAAAATAATATATTCTACAAAGGTATTGCCCTGGATTATCCAGTGCCACAAAATGACAAAAAATTGTTAAACATAATTGTAAAAAGGTAATAGTTTCTTGCCCATTGAGTTAACTTTTCGAATGCATTATTTATTATTTCTTTGCCCCAATGTCCAACGTTACAATAGAGTCATCCCACCGTGCTCCGTCCGGTTTCTCTTTTCTTTTCATCCCACATGCCACAAACATTATCAACGGATAACTTGATCCTTAGCGTCGTCACTTTTGCTGCTTTTGCGCCCTCCGGCTTTTTATTGACTATCATGCCTGGTCGGGTTGAAAGTTTCCTTCAGACCTAATTTGCTTCGAATTTCTGTCCTTGCCGTGAGAAACGTGGAGAATAATACGCTGGATATTCGGTGCGGAGACGACACACAAGATGTACAATATAATGGAGTGCAGTGTCTCTACCTGTGTGCCCTTCTGGTATTATTTATGCCGCACAGATAGTTGAGTTGATAAATGAAGCTAGTGCATTCATTAATGTGCGAGCAGTGTTTGATTTCGAACGATGTTGAAACTCTCAGGGATCATTTGGCAAATTTATTGCTACTAAATTTGTTCCAATTTTTGCAGTTGCTATTGCTGTAAAAGCTTAATTAATTGAAATAAGGTAATCGCTATGTTATGATTATTAGAACCAGTATTGTATCTTTTATTTCAAGTACACTTAAGTATACTAACAATTTGTTATAATAGGAATTGTGTACGAGTTATATTTCCTTTCTTTTTATCCTTCATTGAAGCCGCTTACTATTTTCGATTGACTTTGAAAAGTAACTTGCACTTGAAGTCGTTCAGAACGGAGGATTTTTAAGATGGGCTAGGTCAAAGTGTTTTGTTTGAATTTTATAAGGAAAACGACGATACTTATTTATGTGTAGGCCCAATTAGTATTATTGAAAGTAAATAATGGATGGATCGCCATACCTGTGAAAAAGAGGAGGTTCTTGCACCAGGATATGAAAATCGTTTTCCGAGCAAACTTCACGGTCACGATGGTGAACCGCGCACTTGAAACTTCTAGTTCGTTTGCCACTCATCTGCAACAAAAAGAATAGGAACAATTATTTCCCCGCAACGCTGTACAACCTGTTTAATATGCATTGCTCTTAAATAGTACATCGATATAATCGATGTAACAGAAGATTGTATTTTCTTCGCAGGACCTTTATTGACCGCGACTCTCCTTAATTGTTTTAACTTGTTTTAACATAAGCTTTGAATTCCTTCAGTTGTTAATTGTTTACGTAAGAAATATAATCGTTCGACGGCTGCATTTGTTAAGTACAATTTAATATCATTATGAAACCAGGTCTCTGGCTTTCCGAAACGCATGCTATGCATTGGCAACGTCTTTAATACAAATATAGTCCGTGGAAAGAAATATATTTCGATATTTTACATATCTTTATTCGCTGTTTTTGGTTGTAAGCAACAAATGTTGTACACAATATGACACGGTTAAAAAATACAGGAAGCCAACCCAAAATTAACACGGAGACAGTAGATTACACCCGTTTCAGACGACGCACTTTGCGTCGACACTTCTTGCGAAGTCACCTAAAAACATTTTATCACCCCACTTAGACGTAGACGAGACATATTGTCACTCTACAATGCCCTCTGGTGGATTGTCATATCATACGACATTAATTTAAAGGTAGACGTTAACCTGTTAATTAGAAAATCGTTGATACGTGTATTCCTAATGAACTGTCGCGTTTGTCATAAAAGCGCAGTGACAAATACGAATTCGCAAAGACCGAGGCGTAATAATTCGATCAAACTAGTCTTCAATGCCTTAATCGAAAGCAGCGCTTAGTTAAAAACGAACCCAGACGACAGGTGAAATTGTCTCGCACGAAACAAACTTTATATCTCCGCACACAATCAGCACGGTACGACCAGCTGTTTATTCATAGCTCATAACCAATGCACGGCCTAACATCGCAACTAATGACTAATTTTATTCAGGCAAACAACGTTCCCATGGCCCAAAGAGGAGTCTCGGCGGCGCGTACGTTATTTATCCAGAAAATTGTCAAATAAAAGTTTGGCGAGACGATCGGTTCGACGGGGAACCAACGTCAGGAAAGATGGTTGCTGTTCTTGGCACGATCCGGGGAAGGCAGCTCGATCCAGTGCTGTGTCGAGCACTGAGGTGTCTGATATTTGGATCGGGATACGTTAACGCGGTTAGGCAAATGCAAGAAGGAACGCTGGCAAACTCCTTCGGCTAAGTCGTGTACATAGAGCGGCTCTGTACCGCGAGGACACGGACAAACATCCACGAACACGGGTACCGCCTTACGCGTGCAATTTGTACCAATGTGGGAGGAAGAATGTGTGTGGGTGTGTGTGTTTGTGTGCGCGCATAGTGGCGTAAGGGACTTCTACATTACTATCCATCGACCGGGGGAGGGTTCTCTATTGTATTTACTGCCGCGTGCGCCAGTCGTTTCGGATATGAGACTCAAGGATCGTTGAATTTCTTGTCGATGCGGTGGCTTGAATAATTTAAGTCGTGGAGTGGTAGTTTGTCGAGCGAAAGATATGGTTTGAGGGATGGGGGTTGTTTTTTAATTGGAAGGTAATCAAGACGAGGGGTGGAAGTAGATAATGGCGAATTCGTTTGGTGCCAGTTTTTGTGAATGCAAATATGCGATAGTTAATTATTTATGTTAGCATGTGGGTGCGTTAGAAAAATAGTTCTTTATTGATGGTAATATGGACGATAAGTAATCAATGTGGCGATTCAATTTGGTGTGCAAGGACAGAATTTTAGTTGGCAGATATTATCGTGGCTGTTTATTGAAGGCTACTTTCAAGAAAATCTGTTAGATATTATAATAATAGAGGTGCTTTATGTTATAAGTAATAGCATGTAAGAAAGTGTATTTATAAGTTATTCTACATATTGTAAAGCTTACAGTTATTTAGATTTTGTAAAGATATTACATAAATGATACTATTTTATTTTAAAGTGGAAGCATTATTATTATATTTCATCATTACAATAACTCAACTATTTACACAGAGTTTATGTCATATTTATACTTCTATGTTTGGTATTTATTCTTTGGCAAGACAAAGAAAAGTATTCACTTATAAGCAGTAATATTTTCATAGGACAAATTGCAAAGAAAATATCATAGCTAATTATACTATTTTCTTTTTTAATGGTAAGCTTTATTATCACTTTTCGCTGTTTGTAAATCGTATGCATCCCAATTCATCAAATATAATGCATTTACTCGCTTCGCGAGGTAGAAATGTGAATGAGATGTAAATGTGAGTAAGAATATCTTTGAATATCGAGAGTGCCCGAGGCACTTGATACATTCAGTAATGGAAATGTAATTCCTATTGTACCTGTTTTCTTTATTACGCTATACTGATCCATGTCAAGGAAAATCTATTGCATTCGAGAATAGGGAATAGAATAAAGAGCAGAGCTTATGAAAGCTTTCCATTCTTTTTATAATAATAGCCATTATGCATAAATTAAATTAATAAAGTTGAGGCTACTAATCTACCAACGACGACAAGCTCATATTAACAACCAGGAGAGCAATTTTGTAGCAAAACTTTAAATATTCCTATTTTCTTTGGCCGGATTAGGTCGAGAAAAGTTTATGATTCTAGTATAAGAGTAATTTCTAAGCCGTGCATGATAAATCTTCATTATTTATAAAAATATAAAAATATTTATACAAATATTTCACGAAAATATCAACAGAATATTTGTTGATATTTTCATCGCATCGCATCGATTTTTACATATCTGAACCGTTAGTTAAGCCGTCGCTTGGCTGGTCGCAACTCTCGCGGTTTATGAAAACGTCATAACTATTGTATTAAAAAAGAGAAAATGATTTGTCGATTGTAATTGCATGGCTCTTCACCATGCGTTCTTTTATTTGATGCACCCAGATGTTCGAAGGGCTAAAAAGTACTCCGCAAAAATAGCGTTGGTTTCGTCCACGTTATAAACCTGACCTAAAGGAACCCTTTGTAACTCTCAACGCACAGCAATGTGCAAATCAACAAACGATTGAAAGACAGTTTCCAGTTCAACATTGTATGCGGAATTCAGCCGTGCAAACAAGATTTTAAACAGCAACTGGAAATATTTCGAAATACCTTCCAAACAAAAGTCGAAGAGCATTTGCCGCACCCTGTATATAGGTTCTAGAAAATAATGGCGAAGAGTTTCTTCCGTGCGAATTATTATAACTGCAAGGTTATGTACTGCGCACATCCTAATACGAACTTAGAGCGCTTTTGTGCTATCGTTTCTCCTGTTATGTATCTTGCCAATCGTATAAAAAAAAACTTCTATAATATGTGTCCCCGTAATTGAAATGTCTCAGATTTGTTTCACATTGCGCTTTTGGAGATATTGAGGAAAAACTGTATTTTGTTCTTTTTCACTGCGAGTACCCTCCCAGTCGAGTTATAGGGTTGAAACTTGGTACAAATTGGTTTTTCTTGATAAGCTACCAAGATATGATACCTCGCAAGTTGAATTTGGTTTAGGGGCACATTTGACCCCCTTATACCTTTAAAGAAAGGTGTATAACTATTCAAAAACGACTGAAGTACCTTCCTTGGAGCGGGTTACTATAGGGACTGTTCATGCAACGGCCGAACCAATTAACGACTAACATTATGAGGTAACAAGACACAGTCCACATTTGTTCCCAGACCTCTTCTAGACCACTTGACTAGGTAACAGATCGCTTTGCGGTAACAAATGTGGACGCACGTTTACGTGCATAGGTATAGAAACGGGTCCCACACCGAATCTCGTTGCCAAAAACTGAAGTAACGGGTGTCAGTAATAGGACTAGATAACAAATCTGGACCCGCCTCAAGACGCACAATTTGTAACAAGCTACCAATTCGTGCACCCATCGAGTATTTGCCAATATGGCTAGATATTCTCGATTCGTGTGTTCACTTTTAATGATTGTGGTTTTCATTAATCGCTATTTATTTTCACATTATTAAATAATACTGTGTGTGAGTAAATAATAGACACGAACTTCAGTTTCACACGATTCGACGAATATATGTAAAATCGTCGACATGTATCACTAAAAGCACAAGAATACGTTTCAAAACGAAAGAAGGTGTCGCTATAAATGTATTTTAAATTCCATTCTCGATCAACCTTCGAACGTGCGACAATTTCGAATCGTCCATAATACTTTTGCCACCCACTGCAACTCTTTCCCCTCCGATTGTAATTCCAGTTAGAACCAAGCACGCATCAGTGTCATAGTTCATCGCGTGCGATAAACGTGTCCGAAATATCGCCGAGTTTTCCCTAGGCGACGTCAGTGCACGACGATGGACCGAGACAGAGCGCCGTCGAGCAAGTTCTGGCCGCGGTGGACCAGCTGCCGGAAGCCGCGGTGTTTCTTGCTGGTTCGATTGCCAAGAAGAAGCGGCTGCAGCGGCGGAGTGGCGGCGAGGGTTGCACGCCGATGAACCTCGCAGAAGGTTTAGTCCGGCCGGCGAAGAAAATGAAATTTGCCGCCGTGGAATCGATGGCATTCCTGTTTGGTACGCCTCGTCGCGTATCCCTCGTACCTTCCGCTCCTCCTTTTACCTTCTCTACCATATCCAACTGCCCCCTTTCCGATCCTGCTGCGTTTCCTCGAACCGATTTCCCGATCGCTTAACGCCCAACGGACGGTCATCGCGTATATACCGATTCGTCTCGCGATCCGGTCACGTGTAACACGCGTTTGCGCAGCTGGAGGGCAAACACGTAATACAATGCCCGTTCCTTTTTTGGCAAACAACCGTCTGGGTGTAAGGTGGGAAGTTAATTGGCCGCTTTTTGGTATATCGTCGGCCCCATGGCTCTAGGAACATCCTGCCGACTGGAGACGCGAGGATCTCGACGAGATCTTGTAGGCAGAGGTATCGAAGTTTATTGGGCACGTACTTCTGATTAGCAGCGACGATTCCTGCAGAAGTTTAATAGAAAAGAGAAAGAGGGTGCGTTATATACAGGGTGTCGTGTAACTGGCGGTACAGCTAAATAAGGGCTGATACTGCGTGAAAAAAGTAATCGAAAACACAGGGTAGTCCATTTAAGTGAGGCCACATAAATATCTCGTCCAATTGTGATGATGCAACAAATATTTTTTACATAATGTGAAAAAGCATCAACACGCGACAACAGTATGTTTTCTCAGAGAGCATTTATTCGGAGTTCGGAGTCTGTTGCATATTGTAGTTGATTAAAAAATGCGTTCAGGCATGTGTAATAGCATCACCTTGAAATGACGTTGAACTCCCAAAATCAAAGTTGTAAAATTGATGTCCCTCGGGATCGTAGGCTTTAGCTCATTCTACACGTCTTGTCAGATAAATTTTAGATTCAAAATTCGAAACGAGCAATAACCGATTGCAATGACCTTTCGATTGACCTTTGTGAATTAAAAGCGGCACAAGCACTAACTATTCGGTTCTTCGTATCCCCTGATGTTGCTGAGCGTTCGTTAGAAACTGTTTGTTTGAATTTTCAATTAAATTTAATTGTAAAAGTAAGTCCGAAATGATGAAAAATGAGTTTATTAGGGCTTAATTCACTTGTCAGCTAAGAGATTTATATTTTCAACGATCATACTATTTTATAGTTTGGAATTAAATTTTTGCAATTCCTTCAGCTCGAAGAGGTTTCAAATATGAAATGTTTGTTCCTGTTGCCCGATAAAAGAGTTACACAGCAAACACACAAATTTAAATAGGGCACCCAAAATTGAACGTAAAACATTTTTTATTTTTTGTCCTGACGCGTACGCATAATTAAACGTCAAATAACTTTGTATTAGGAAAAGAGTTGACTCTTGGTTCGGAATAATATCCGTGTCCGTCCAATTCCAAATATTTTTCGTCACATTCCTTTTCCCATGCAAAATATTAAAAACAACCGTTTCAGATATGAATCATTAGGATTGAAGAGATTCACCCCCAAAAATATAAAACTGTACGTGGAATTCTCCTCATGGAATTAAGGGTGGCCACTCTTTCTCGCAATCTGGGGGTAGCATTACGACCCTGGAGTGCCACCTGGATGCAATGAAACATCGAGCAATAAAATCCTGAAAAAAATACAGTCGCTATCTTTAATAGTCCTGGAGTGTACAGCTTGTAACGCTTTATGCGATCCACCCTGTGCAAAGAGACGACACGGCTTCACGATTTTTAACGAAAGGTTCCCGTGCAGTAATTTAAATTTAAATATTTCTTCGCCACGTGATACCTGTACCTAGGTACACGTGTACACACTTAGCGCACCTGCGAAGGTTCCACTGACAATGAAGTGGCGGAGATTCGTTGCCGGCCAGTGCAGTGACCAGCTAAGTAAGTAAATCTTCGACGCGAATTTACGAGCCCGGAGGGAGTTCGTGTGTCTCGTCGTCGAGGAGGGATCGATAATATCGTAGAAGGGCCCCAAGGGCTCGTTCTATTAATCTCGATCGTTTGTTCGGACTTTATCGTCCTGCGGCGACCTATTCAGGATATTTAGAAGAGTCCGACCACGTCGCTCGAAATGTCACGAACGCTTTTTTTACCAGCGACTTGTGGATTCTAGCGTGGAATTTGATCGGCCGTTTGTTCGTTGTATCGCGGCCGAAATAGTATCGAGCAATGTGCCGGAAAAAATAACGCAACGAAGGGTAATTGCAAAGGTGAACGAGTTGGGCATGGATTCTGAAAGTAACGGAGGTACTTTTCATTCAATCTTTGTTCACTGTTTTAATGTTGTTTAATCTAGGTTACGCCATAAGGAACGTTGCCTTTTTACAGTTTGTAACACGGTTTCGAAGTGCACTATTTTTATCTGTGTTTACCGCTTTGCGAAGTTTTACAGCCCTGCGATGTAAATTAATACTTCCTCTTCGTATGCGAATAGTGTTTGGATTTATCTTGCAGGAGGCTCGAGGAAATCTGTGTTTCTTACAATATGCCCACATAAACAAAGATTTTTAATTTGCAATATTAACTTTCGTGTTTGTAGATCGTTTACTAGAAGAACTGAGAAATGTTCAAAAGTTTGGTTTAAATTTATCAATCAAGAAAATACAATTTGCTTATAGGATTACTATTTTTGTACTTGGTATATTAGCTCCATTTACATGTTTATAGATCTCACTATTCTGATTATCTATTTCCTTTCCAATTTGAATCAGGCCAAAATCACAATTGATTGTCTTATAAAGTATGCAAAGGAGAGCAAGAATGTAAAAGAACACACACGTTGAAAGAACTTTGCGCAAAAACCAGGTAAGTCCAGATTTTGAAAGCTATCTGATTCTCATTCCAATCAATCGGCAATGTACAAAACCATGTCAAACTTCAGCAAATACAATTTTACTAAAAACTGGCCTTGCCCGGTTTTTGCAGGATTCGATTCAGTTGATAAACGGACGCGAAGAAAACTGAATTTTCATAAAATTAACCCTCCCATCGAAGCCTTAAATCATTCCCAAGTCCCCAGGGCTCCATTCGATGGAAAGACACAGGTGGAATCCTGGAATACCAAAGTATTCAAACCCATATAAAAGTGATTAAAAACCGTACAGCCATAGAACATTCCGACAACGTCTGGGCATCGTTCGATCGGGACTGTCCAAGGTAAATGAGTTCACGGAAGGTCAGGGGGTTCCAGCGGCCCCAAACGAGCGATAACGTAGATCGATAAGGGATGCGCGTCTCGACGCCTTACGCCGATGGTGGTCAATGGGCGCGGAGAGCTCGCACGGCCATTATCGCGCGAACGTAGCAAATCGAAACCGACGAGTCAGCTCATCGTAAATACGAGTACAACCGGCAGTTTAATTCGATTAGGCCACGATCATCGGACTGCTCTATCGTCTGGCAGCGAATTCTCTCGCTAACTTTGCGCCCCCGTGCACAGATCTAATGGGCGCCGTATAAGCGCTACCGATTCCAAATGGTCGATCGACTCGGACAGGTTGATGAACGCACTGTCCCCCGTTCGAACGGACGCGGAAGTGCAGATTATTGATACGATGTACATGAGATCGACTCGTCGGCGTAGTATCCATACAATTTGCAAACTGGACGGTAAAGACGAAGTACGAGATCTTGGTCTCTTTTTCAATGACCGTTGATCATATGTCATCCATATCACGAATATTGTTAACGTTATCTTTCATTTTTGTCAGAATTTCAGGAATCCCTGTAGAGTTCAAAACTCTGTACAGCTCGTATGTAGTTTGTCGCTTAGAATGCGCTAGCGTTGTATGGTCTCCTCGCCAAAGCAGATATATTCGATTATTTGAAAGGACACAAGTTTTTGTGATTTGTTTCTCGTACATTAGATACCCCTATGCTCAGATTCGATCGTAACTATGAACCGATCCTCCGTGATCTCGGTGTGTCCACTTTGGAAGACGGAAGACTTGTAGCTGACATATATGGTAGTTCGTTAAAATTGATTCTGTTCTAGTATGTACAATGCTACTGGTTTCATTAATTATGATACAATAAACTGGATGTTGCGTAAAGAAATTGTAATTTTAAGTTACAATTAGAGGCAGCAGCTATTGTGTTTTAACATATCCAAATAGTGTTCGAATGTACGCAAGCACGGGGAATATGTATATAAATGGTACATTTGTACAGTGGATGTGTGCATATAAATAGTTTATGCATTAAACTGTGTTGCTACTGTTAACTGCGATTACAGTTTCTACATAATATTTGTATTTCACATTAAAGTTTTTCTTAAGCGTTCGCTGAATCCCTAGTAGCTAATTGTGTAATTATAATTTGAATAATTTGAATAATGAATAATTTGATCGGTGTTCCTTGCATTGTATTATACATGAAATTTTTCAACCATTCTTGGAGCAACAAGAATTTGTTTCCACCATCTGTTAATTTTTTTCAAGTACGGTACTATTGCGTTCATAGACTTGTAGGGTGTTTCAATTGTCACAGTTTCTCTAACGAAGTTTGTACATCTCTCAAATATATGCAAACGCCAGAAATATGCGTATACTAACAATGCATTTAAGAACTGCAAGACAAGTTTAATGAAAATGCAAAGCACGATAGAATTTCTCCACGTTAATGATGCATCTTCTTAGTAGAAAGTGCTACATATGAACTTACTTTATGTACAAATTTCTAATATCAATTTGGCTACCTGTCTATATGGAAATAATCAATGACTGTCGGGTGAAACTCAGGAAAGTTGCGTTTAAAAAAGTGAGAAAAAAAGAGTGAACCATAGAATTTCTGCCAACACTTGCCGTAAAGACTAACAATTGAGTGCACATTTCGTCGTGCACGAAAGAATTAAACAAGTCGTCGATGCAAGTTTTTAATCAGGAGAATGGCGAATGGATATTCTCGTAGATATATTGCGAGTTTCTACGATTGTTTCACTTGCGATAAAGAATGTAATTTCCTGAATACGAGCTGTTAATTTTTCGTCTTCCTCTAAAAAGATGGCTTTTTCTACCGTTCGCATAAGACATAACGCATGGACCGATCCCCTTTATCGTCGCCAGTATGTATTGGGTGCTATAAAGAGAGCCAATGTTGCCATAGGTCCTTTCACCAAGAAATAAAAGCTGGCTACTCGTTTGGAAATAGTGATGATGCCATCAAAGTTCTCACCCGTTGTCGTTATTTGTGACACTTCAGCCACCCTTGTAATCTTACGAGGAGATTCTTTTCCGAAGTCTGATTTTCTGAATATTTTATTTCAGGCGAATAATATTTCACGCTACAAATATTCCATTTCAAATGTGACGATACATATTAAATGTCAAAATATTCTTGGTGGTTCAACAAAATTTTGGTCAATTATATAATAAATTATAGCTATATAAATATATTGTGCAACGTTAATGTAAAAAAAATAGTATAAGTAAGTTCACGGTTTTTATTTAGAGGATACCTAAACTTGTACATATTTTGTTTATATAATCATAGTATGGTACATTACTCAAGAAATAAAGTTTGGCAAAAAAATGGTGAATTTCAATTTAATTGATAAAAGAAAGAAGTTATTTATCGATTGGTGGATAATTCTGATTATTATAATATTTAGGCTGTCGAACAAAAATATATTACACCTTAATGGAACTTGAAATTAACAAGACAAAGTTGCAATAAAAATCATTACGGTTAGAAAAAACAGTTTTTTTTATATGAAAATGGATAGATTGCTTGCGAGGTGAGGTATTAACATTCAATAAATATTGTTCCAATTATTCGAACGTGGAACGCGAAAATGTAAGATAATCTTTAATGAACGTAGTAACATACATTTAATTAATTTAATTTATTTTTTGGTATTATGCCAGTACATCATTATAAAAGATACAAATAATGTAACAGCCATAATAAATACATTATATTTACAATAATGCCACAGGCACATCATTATCGTACCACTGTAGTCTAACTTAAACGCTTTTGTATAAACCAAACTGGTAGAAAAACATGAAATAAGAGAATTAGATCATATTACAAGTAACCAATACATGGAACTGTAAACAATAATTACTTACTTCTTTTAAGAGAGAATTTAAGGATTAATAAACCTGAATTACGATGCTTCAACCTTTGCAAATTCAAATTCGACGGTGCCTTATTATGACAAAAGTAGGTGTGCATTATAAACGAAGAATTTCTGACTGAATCAGTAATTACGCGAAAAATATCGACCAATATCGAAAAAGTTCATCCAATGAGCTCCCATCGGAGGAAAAAAGCAAAAACCACCCAAATAAAAGGCGAAGAAGGTGAAACATTAGAAGGCATTTCGTCACTAATCAATGACCAATAAAAATGTCAAACTTCCATGCAACAGGCACTACATTCCCTTTCCCACCGCCCGAATCAGTCATATTCGAATGTTTTGTTTCCGCTGTGAAGACAAACTGAGGCACGAAATGAGTAATCAAGATACAAGGTCTTCATCATTGAAGATACGCCTGTGCACGTAGGTGCAACGAGGGCTGGCAATTCCCCCCGGTTCCAGTCACGTGTTTCCCGTCCGTCGATGGGTACAGAGTAACACGTAAACGCGCGGCTACATAGAGTGAATTTTCCGGGGCATTGTCGAGAAGCACGGCTCTATTCGATTCCGAATCGAATGAGTAGGAGAAGGGGTGGTTTGCGCCCGGACGAGTGGCAAACCGACGTTTGTGCGAGCCAGGGAATTTACCCCATTGGCCGGCCTAATGGCACGGATTTCATTATGCCGGGTTTACACGAGGCCAAGCCTACATTACGCGGCAAGTCGGCCCTCCGACGATTTGGAATGCAAAACTGTTGCCTGTGCAAATTTGCCTCGCAGAGAATATTGGCCCCGTGGAATGGTTTAATCGTGTTGACGGTTCCATGACGAAAGGCGAGTTTTGCCGCGTGGAACGCCAAGGGTGCACGGTTCACAAGGTGTTACGGTTACCCCGAGCGAAGGTGTTCTGTCCGTGAAATCGTTGGGATCGGATTGATAAACCGCCGGGCAGAAGGCAGGGAAATATCATGGTGGCTGTAATTTTTCTGGTTACCGTCTGATTGGGGTTATTGTCGAGTGCGTCGAGTTCCGCTTTGTTCGGAACCTGTTGCTAAGTAGCAACAATGGGGCGACAGGCAGAAAGGAATGTCGAGGGTCTCGATAGAAAAATATGTTACGATTTCATGTATATAGATGACAGAGATTGAAGCCATGAAAGTGGCTGTTACGATTTAAAAAGTTCGTTTCGTTCGTTTCATTATTATTTCTGTGGAAAATTGTTGGGTCTGGAGAAACGTTTGCTGTTCATTTTCAACTGCATAGCACAAAGTTTTAGAAAGATATAAAATTCGAAAGAATTCAAAGGGATGTATGAGGGATGGAAGCGAACGAGAACCGTGTGTATGCGTGTGTATGCGTGTGTACATGCGGAGCAGAAGAAAAACGATGCAAAGGCAGAGCGCGTAGAACAGCGTGCAAAAGAGTCAGTATTTGCGTAATCGGCATAGCGAGTGATGCATCGACGTTATAATCTTACTTTATTCGCATCATTCTTATTATTATTATCATTATTATTAATGTATAGTATAGTGTGTAAGTGTATATTTGGTAATAAATTAGCTTAGTGTGAGCAAAAGAACCGTCTCAATCCCACATGTATGTATATGTATATTCTTCTTGGTTTCTGTTCTGTCTGAAATGAGAAAATTTTAACATTTTGTTAAATATTATATTGTGCGTAAAGAGTGATATATAAGTTCTTCTCTCTCCTAATATTTACCACACTGAACTTCCAGCAGCTTCAAAACAGAGATGACATGTTTTCTTCAGCCTTGGAAAGCGTATCATTAATAAGTAATAATGTTTTAAAAGAATATCACAAGGAAGGGATGGAAGAATGTTTATCGAGCATTCCAAGTCCTTTTACAAAAGACTCAAAGACACACTGATATCGATTGTTTCAAAATAACAAAATTACTTGAAAATTGTGTTTCCAATATTTGCGAGCGTATCGATGTTACGTACAAATATTTACTTTGAACACGAATAGCTCCCCCTTGGATAAGAGTTATTATAGGGGGCAAATAAAGAGTAGCTTTTTCTTATAATGTCGTGTAAATAGGCGAAACAAAAATACCGCGACAAAGAAGATTCGGAAGATATTGAGTTTATTCAATCAGTCAAGTAAATTCTCTTAGACACAGAGTGGGAATTAATTCGCCGTACAGTCGAAAATAGAATGCTTGCTCGTGTATTATAAAATCGAATAAAAAATGTGCTAATACATTTTTCGCGTGGGACTCTATTTTCATGAAAATACGACTCGACTATCGTGTTAACCCTTTATTAATTAACACAGCGTCAATGACTTTACCATTAATGAACGTACTACAAATAGAACATTCATATTTATGACGTATATCTAATATACCTCAAACTTTAGAAATAACTTTCGATGTGAAAAAGGGCATAATTTTCTACATTAATAATTAACATTCATTTCCACTTTATTTTCATGCAGCATATTATACCTGTAATGTCCTATTATTATAGTAATTATAGAATGTTATCAATTCTGCCTTCATTTCGTAATTTCGAACGAAAAATCGCAGATTTAACGTTGCAAACTAATTTCCAGCCTGTATTCGCTCCTTTACATTCCCAAGGAAAGCCGTTGCAAGAAGAAAAGGGTTGGAAGAAAGATCGCTCTACAAACCAAAAGGTACCTAACTCGAAGATGAAACGGTCATAGTGCAAGTTAAAGGACGTGCGAGATTTTCCAACGAGATGGAGGATATACGGGCGAAATTTTTGTCCCCTTTTTTTTTCTTTTATTACCATCATCCCAAAGGAGGCACACATCATTTTTCGGTTTGAAATTAAGTTTGGCGAGATTCCAGCGTATCGACGTGAGAACCCCGCCGCTCTTCGAGTACGCTCACGTGCAAAGGTAATCCACTAGGTGGTACGCTTAAAGCTTTCACGATAATTGGACTGGTTTATGCGGGTATAAACAACTCACGACAGATTTGGCCCATAAAATTTGATTAACATTCCTCTTTCATGGAACTAATAAATTTGATTAAACTCCCCCGCTACGTTCGTTTCGTCGTTCTTTCCTTTCCCGTTTTTGTTCGTTAACAAAGACAGCCGGTGCGTAATTAACGAAAACGAACGTTATCCAATCTCAGTCGGAGACGTGTAATGGACAAGGTTCAATATTGCGAATTGAAATGTCCTCCGTGAATACTTAAAACTTATATACAGTAATGGCACAAGGTGTTCTGAATAATATGTATAACGATGGATATGTTCAACGGTGTTTTACGTCAAGCATTTGTTGCATGCAGTTCGAATGAGCTTAATTCGTCGCAAGCAAGACGAGAGAGGGAAATGGGTACGGCAAAATTAATTCTGCATGCCAGATGAAACGCTTTTTCGCACGGTAAGCGTAGAAAAAACATTTTTCGCCATGGCATAATTATTCTCTCGATTCTCGGTTTTTCCTCTGCTTTTTTCGCGGCCAGCCACGGCTTAAATATTGAGGCTCGCGCGCAAATCTGACAGAAGTAAATTACATTTTCTGCATGTTGGTGATATTTGTATCAGCATTTCTACTTTCCTTATTTCCCGTTCCCTCTTGAAACTGCAAAGTCTACAAACTGTTATTGTGCATTACATTTGAATGGAAATGTGTGCACCTGAAGATAGAAATACTTTTGATGCACCCCGAATTGCATAACTCGATTGCAAATGTGACGGGGCAAAAATTTATTGCTAGAGGAGTATATCATTGAATGAAACATAGTTTGAAAAGGGTTTAAACGCGTCGAAAGTTGTGTTTGAGTGTTGCGACGCTGAAAATAAACACGTTTGAAAAGTGTTTCTATGTTAAATATATTTTTATGAGTGCCCAGAGTTTATTGGAAATAATTGGGTTACTTGGAAATAATATAACGAAATAAAATTGTATTAGGAGGACCTTTCAAAATAATAATTAATTGCACAGGTATATGTATGCTTGTAACATATATAAATTTGAAAATATTGGAATAAGTGCTCAGTATCCAGAAAGTTCAACACAATTTTGTAGAAAAAATTTCAAATGTTGAGTATGTATGTAATATGTGTCTGTAACCAGCGATAAGAAAGTTATTTTATTTTTAATACATTTAATGTTTGCTGCAAATTAATTGCGGAAGACGTGACCCACTATTTCACACAAGAATTTATAAAAATATAAAGTTATCTTCTTAATAAATGTTTCACTACAAGCTGACATCCATACCCTGGTTGAAAGAATCTCTAGAAAGAATTTTTTAAATAAAACCATGAGAAGAGTGAACAGGAAATGAGAGAAATAAAACTTTAATGTAACATGAAAGGACAGTTAGTTTTACTGCTATTGCAGTAATGTATATACGAAAATTGTTCTTTCTATTACTCTTACAAAACATAGGAATACAAAAATGAAGTTATGAAAACATATCTCCAAACATTTAAATCAAAACCTGAACGATAAGGGCTGTGGAATATTTTAAATAATAATATAAACATTGGTACGACCTTCTTCATGCATATTTTAGAGGAACCCAATAAATATATAGATTTAAATAAATATGTATATCATCAATTTTGATTTCTTCCATTTTTTTAAATTTGTTATCAATTCGCAATGCGTATTTTTATCTGTCACGTAACGAAGAGACTCAAAGCATCTACTGCGACCTACATTCGTAGGTTGTTATATTCATTTGAAGGGCCCCTAGTGCACGGAAAATGAAGAGAAAAACATCAAAAAGAAGGAAACAGGATCTCGGAAGTACTTAACCTACAGTGAAATTGCTGTCATTAAAAGGTAATCTTTTTTACACAGTGGAACTGTTGCGAAAAAGTCTTCTCCTAATTTTGATGATTTTTTAGATGTCCATATGTTAGTACACTGTTCTTTACACGACAATAGGAATTCATAAAAACTATTATATTTCGTGCTTGAACTAACCGTTCGTTATATTGTATAATTCGTTGAGTATTATCGAAATCAATTATTAATTTGGAGCAGCTGTTTCTGAACAGGCAATGTGCCACATAGAATCAAAATCAAGGAAGATTGTCGCAAATGACAATATTTTTAAGCGTATCTATTATATGTAAATGTACAAAGATTGGCAGAAAAAAGGTGTTAACTGACGATCATCTTTTTTATTAAGGTTTGTACAGTTTGTACGGTTTTATTTATTAATTTGGTACAGAGAAATAAAAACAAAGCAAAGTAAAACACAACTTTTTGTTCAATAAACTAAAGTTAATTATTAAGCTGCAAGAGACCTCCTTTAAAGTTTGAGGGTTGCGGTGTGCAATGTATGTAATGAAGGTAAGGAGGAAATCGAAGGAGAAGTAGTCAATTAAGATTGAGTCAAATTACATTTTTCGTTCAAATGTAAGCAAATTGAAATCAATAACACGAAGAGCTAGAGTGACATGGAAAATTAAAACATCAAATAGTAATATTTGAAAAATATGAGAATCATTTGTCGATTTTCCTTATGTGTACTATGCATTTAAGCTATTAATAAATTTTTATTAATATTATATAATATTATTAATTATTTTAATCAAAGCAAGAATGCCTGTTGTGACATTTATTTAAATAACTAAACCAGTTTAAAAAATTCTGCAAACTTGATACTTTACGTGTATGAATAGAAAAATTGTCATTCGGAGGAAGGACACTTTTATGCATGCCTATATTATTGATACGTTTCATCATTAATCAATCTTCCACGCAACAGAAAAATAAATCAACCCTTGCCTCTGCTGTTTAAAACCGCAAACATTTCTATCGATATTAATATTCAAGCTTTACATTTAAAACACGAACAATGTACACGAAGTACATACACCTTTAGAACATGAATGTTCGAACAGAAATGATGGTGTTTCTGTTTGTTTAGGGCTGTTAATCGTAACTTTAGAGCGATTGAATCCCTGGACGGAGTCAAACCATGTTATACGCGACCTCATTGATCGCCGCACAGAGTTCCGCGGTTGCAGCTTGCCCGCAACTGGTTATCCACTGTTCAATTAACAATTACGAACGAATATTAATTGCGAACTCTCCAATTTTCGGAAGTGACGCGACTGAATGCTGGTTAGAAACGTTGGCTCGGGATAATGACGGGCGGCGCGGCACGTAATCGATTAGACGGCACACATTCGTGGTTTTCAATGAAAACAGTTGTGCATTGATAAAGCACAGTCGCTTAAATTTCGATCGATCCGAAAATTTTGGGAACACTCATCCTGAGAAGGAAAATTTATAGCAAATTTATTGGGATAATTGTGTATGGAAAGTCTCTTTGTCGCAGCGAAGTCACTGTTATATTTTTGTTTACAGAGAAAACGCAGTAATACGTAGCAATTACGAATCAATTTTCCGTTTCACTTGTGCAAAGAGAAATATAAAAATGTGTTAAACGCTGTGCTTTATAGAACTAATTGCCTTTCGAGGAAAGTTTTTAATCGAACACAGCAATATGAAACTAAGTAAAAACACTGTTGAAGTCTTTTGAGTACAAAATGTTGTTGCGTATATTTAACTTTACTTTTTTCTATGTATTTATTTTTATTTACCAGCAATTTTTTACCTGCCGGCTATAAAATGTACTTTCCTGTGTAATTTTTAATATATCATATGCACAGAACTGTCTACATGTTTATACATCTAAATTTTCATTAAATGAAACAAGTGCAGTTTGCCAATTGCCAATTAATAACTCAACAAAATAATTCAACTACTGACTTCTTAAGCCTGTCCTCCACCACAGCACAGAAATAAACCAGCAGCGATCACGTATCCATGTATCGACATTAAAAGTGATTTGTCGATCAAATTTCATTATCTATGTGATAAATACACATATACACATAATGATACGAATATGTGACGTCAATCTTCTGCTATGCTAACTGGACGACAGGACACACCTTAACTCGTGCCGTCCCCTCAAACGAATCAACCCGTTTCCACAAATCTCGACAGGGGACTGATCACGTAAACCGATATCGTAATTCCAATCAGATCATTCCAGTTGACTTCGAGCCTGCAATCTGAGTCGAAATGAGAAACGGGGTCCCGTTGTGCCGGGATGATTCAGTGTTTGGAGCGCAGAGGGAAACACCCCGAACCACCGACACTGTAGTCGAACCTGGAGTATATAATGCATAGGCCAGTACCAGAGTTAATTCACTAATTCCGAGAGTACAGATAAATAGAGAAGAAAGAGGATCCTTGAGGCCTGTTCGATTTTATTACGTTGCAATCACTGCAAAGTAATAGTTCTGTGAGCATCGTGCACTGTCGACCAAAAGTTTGGGATCACTTCCCAAGTGTGTTACAAAATGGGCAGAAATTTGAAAAGGGATCGACGATATTAAATTGAAAACGGTGGTGCGAAAACTCGGAGTACACTTAGACAGAATACTCTTATGGGAAACGCACGTCCGCAAACAATAGAACAATTAAACGAGAGATGCAGAAAACTATGGTGGCCGATTGGCAAAAATCACAGCTAACTACCAACAACAAACTGCTAATAGATAAAACTATCCTCAAACCGATGGGGAACAGCTTCGAACTCAAACATAAAATCAATAGAGAGATGAAGAAACAAAAAATTGTGAGCCATCCTGAACGCAGAGTGGTATATCCCGAACAACCAAATAAATAAAGAAACCCGTATACTCAATGTAAAAGGGGAAATCGCCAAACACGGCAGATTATATCCACGAAGACTGAAGAACCACCCCAACAGCCTGGCCACAAAACTACTGGACACCAAGGAAGAACGCGAAAGTCTAAAGAGATATCACTTTCTCCACCCTGCCACACAGATTTAGCGACGCAAGCTAAATGTTGTCCTAGTGATACACTACTGGGTGTACTCACGTTCATGCCAATACAAGTAACCACAGAATGTGCTGAATATCATTGTACAACAGATTGCACCTATGCAGACTACACAAATAAAAAAAAAACATATTTCAACAGTTGCAACACGCGTACACGTGTATCTAAATGCACACCAAATAGAAACCTCAGACATAGACGAGTGTCGTACGGGCAGGAGTGGACCGAATCGCAGATCTCAGACCCTTGCGAATTAAAGAACCTCTGACTCAATTCGTGACACGCGTACTACAGAAACACCATAGAATACAGGCACCGTCCATTTCACCCGTGAACATCGACGAGTGGCGGCCAATAACTGCAGTCGCATCTATCTAGCGCGCGGAAGTGTTGCTCATGCCTTTATGTCTGCTGCCTGGTCTCGCCGGTCGGAACTCTGGGTTCCACGGCAACGGTCCGGAGTCCCGTAGAGTTCGAAGCGTAGGCTCCGTTTCCGGTCGCGAAGTTCATTACGTTCGAGTGCGGAACGGCGATGCGAAAAAGCTGCCGGCAGCACGCGAATCAGAATCTGGCGCATCCATGCGGCTTGTTCTCTCCTGCTCTCTCTCCTCCTCAGTGCTGTTCTCTCGGTCGTTACAAAGGGTCGTTAACAGTGCACCACGTGGGCGCCGTGGTCGTTACCGGTTCCACCAAGCGTATTCCATCGGCATACGTAGGTAGCCCGAGCAAATCATAGAAATCAGATAACAGCGATACCCGCCTCTGCGAATTTGTCGCCGAAACGTCTCCCCTTTTGCTCCGCCTTCCCGTGGACGACCCCCGCGTCACTCGCCGTTGTTGCGAGACCGTTTCTTCGTTTGCATATCTATGCGAGTTGCCCCTCGACGATCGTCCCTTTCAAAGGAGGCGTACGCGCGATATCGAGTTCGTGCTCGTTTACGTACGGTCGCAACCCTCTGCGACCCGGGTCAGAGTGTGTGCAGACGCGCCCGCGACGTGCGCGCGTATGCACGGGTGTATGTGCAAGCTCGATCCGTGTGTTAAGAGTACGGGAATTTCTGGTCTTGCCCCTCCGGCTATTATTCGACATCGACTATTTCGAATGGCCACTCCGATTTCGCGTTGCGCGCGGCCTGTATCGTTTCGAGCTGGCCGATGCGTCGCGATGCATGGCGAGGCGAGAGAATTAAATGGCGAACAGGAGTGTGGAAAGTGATATTCGGGGAGAATGTAGGGGAATCTTTTGGGTTGTTATATGGGGATTATCTGTACCGTGTTTGAGCGGCGGGGGATAATTATTAAATTGATAACCGTGGATTTTCGAGGTTCAAGTGATTTAGATGACGGAGAAATTGTGGTGGTAGTACACATGGACGGTTCGGAAGCCAATCGGTGTAAGCCATTAGTATTTAAGTCGAGATGAATAAGGTTTTTACAAATTACTTGGAAACTAATGACATTGTTAGTACCGGCATCTATTGCTTACGTACGACAATAGTGACTTAATTGATTTATCTACTGAAAGTGTTAACGAGAAAGAGGTTTTTGAAGTACGTAACTCATGTTTCGGGGAAAGTTGGACTTGCTTGTGTTTCTTGCAATTGGACTTTTAGTGAGGCTAGGAATAGTATTTTTGCATGGATGTTTTCTACGCATTTTTCAGCAATTTTATTATATTACTGAAAGCCGATAAAGTAAGACGTATTGGTTTTGAAAATTGAATATTACTTAAACATCGTATTATAAAATAATGAATGTATTTCGCAAGAATATATATCAGCAGAGGATGTTAAAGTATTATAATATTAAAATAAATTCATTTGCAATAACGATTCATAAAATTGGTAAAGGTATCTACAAGATTAGATCCCATAATACTTATGGGAAGACTAAGAGCAGTATAAAGAAAATATTGTTTGTTATTTTCCTGGCACTTACATCGTTCACCATTCGGAATCCACAATTCTAAAACAGTAACCTGGCAATTACATTAAAGAAACCGTAATTTGGTCTGAAATGTAACAGTCATTATTCTTCAATGCGCCTACAGTTAGTCCTATAAGTATTCGTACCCTTACTATCAATGAGAAGAATTACTTGAAATTGAGCGACGCATTTGAGATTTTGCAATAAACTAAAACATGTACATCCAGTTCATTTGGAATAAAATTTAACAAAATTGAGTAACTAATAACCAAAATGTATGAACTTTAACCTACCTTTGAACACTTTATTTCAACAAATTTCTTGTGCGAACATTAGGACACGAATATTGATAGAACTGGTTATAATAATAATAAAAAAGGCGTTAACAAAAATTCGTTACCGTTCTAAATATGCTGATTTGCTCAAAGAAACTATTACACATATAGGAGAAGGGCACACAGTTATGTACTTCTCTCTAAAATCTGATTCATAACTTAAACTGCTTCCAATTTTTTCTTATAAGTTAGATAAACTAATACGGTTATACGTGACAAAATCTGGAACGAATGCAAGCCATTTGAAGAGCTCTTACAAAGGGAGGGTAATACGAGCCTTCAAGACAAATCGTACAAAATAATTATCTGCCGATATTGTGCATCGAAATAAATAAATTAAACTGTTTCCAAACAAAATTCGCACACATATTCCTCTCTTACGAAAGGTCTGTACACGTTATGCACTCGTAACTGGCATACCTATAAGCTCTTTAATCCACATTTCGCCACTTTGGTCCATGCAACAATGCCCGACACAAAATATGCACTCTACGCGTAAATACGTACATACGATAGAAAGTGCACCAGGATGTCACAGTGACCGATTGCACCGAACTGCACTCACAAGGAAGGTTAGGCAACCCGAAGATTCAGAAACGTATGAAACTTTGCACACAAGTAAAGTACGTCATCCGTAATACAACCCTATTTTCCGTTCGTGCCATAATTCGGGTTTAAGGGGTGAAATCAGCCCTTGAAAAAAAATTCGGAACGTTCTTTTTCGCGAAATATCTCAAGAACGCTGACAGATATGTAAAAAAGGTATAAACAAAACTTGGCTCGCTTCATTACGTTTACAAAACTGCGTAAACAAATTTTTTCAAGAACCCTTGATTCTTTTCATTTTTTTTTTCCGTGGATTATTCAAACAAAATTTGTATACAGTTTTGCAGATGCAATAAAGCGATGCAAGTTTCGTTTATACTTTTTTAAACTATCTCTCACAGTGTTCTTGAGATATTTCACGAAAAAGAACATTCTGCATTTTTTCCAATTCACCCTGCTGATTTCACCCCTTAAAACCGAAAACGGAAAATAGGGTTGTATTACGGATGACGTACTTTACTTGTGTGCAAAGTTTCATACGTTTCTGAATCTTCGGGTTGCCTAACCTTCCTTGTCAGTGCAAACAGCCCTCGCCAACCTAATTTTTCCATGCGGCCATAAAGTTCATCAGTGTCAGGTAGGTGCATTTAATTTGAAACAAGTAGTTACTGCCCGAACGCGAAGTAATTAGGTGGTTCAGTTCGTCGAGGAAGGAAGCCCAGAAACGGAGGTGTGCAGACGAACGAAACTCTTGAGACCGCATAGAGGTTCGTTTACGCCTTACGAGCGGCTCGAGATTCTATCTTCTAACGATACCTTCCTTCTTCTCTTCCTCTACTCGTCGCCTTTCCCCGGTTTTTCCCCTCTCTCTGTTTTCTGGTACCGATGCGTGACCAGAGTCAGGATGGCATCGTTAGAAACTGTTCTTACGTGTGTTCATCCACTCGTGGAGAACACGTACCGTCGCGAAAATAAGCTCCGGGGTTTATAAGCGTTACATCGTGGTGTTCGAATTGCGCGTTTCTCTCTCCTCTTTTCTTTTTCGTCCGGCGCCATAAGTAGTGCTTTAGCGATAGTTTAGTTAGTTTAGTGCCTTACGGTTAGCACAGTTTCGTGGAAACTGCTTGATCCATAGATTATCTTATTAGCTTATTCGATTTGATGGCTGACGTGGCAGGTAAATAATGAATGTATGAATATGCACGTGAGTGGTGCTTCTTACTTTGCGATGTCAACATTTATTTAGTACCGTACCCTAAAAGTGTTGTGGCTTGCGAGAGAACAATATGTAGAGGAGATAAGATCGTTTGAATAACGTATAAGGGGTGCCCAGTGGGTCTTGAAATTTTTATGGGGAATAAAATGGGGCTGATATTCAACGGTTTTGAAAATTGTGTTGTATTATACATTAACGTTTGTGGGTTATAATTGTTAAAAACCTTCAATGAAAAAAGACGATTTCCAGGTATTAATATCATTTTTAACATGTAAAACCAACAAAATTTAATCTGCAACGGATACAAGCTAAATAGTATTTTGATTATCAATTGGACGTCTTAAGAATGAGCGATAATTTTAAAATTAAATCGTCAAGGATAATTAAACACTGTGTATGAATATAATAGAAAACACTGTTAACCTCTTGCCTTATTTATAATAACGAGTGACACTGGTCTTAATAGTTACACGTACAGAAAACTAGAGCAACACAAGTCGTTGCAAATGGTTAAAGCGGCTAAAACCGTTGTGCAATGCAGGAGTTAAACAATCAAAGAGCTTTCTTAACCCTTTTTCTTTTCTGCACTCTCAACAAGAAATGTGTCCCCAACGCACAAACGGTACAGCTTCCGTTAATATCGACGAGCAATACTCATTAACACTCAAATACTCCGTTCGATTACCTCAGGCAATATCGTAGAGAATATTTATACAAATCTTCAGCGTACAATTGCTGAATATTACTGTACAAGCGACCACCGTAGCGAGGGGGTTAATTGAAGCCTGCAAAACCGGCCAATACAAGCAACGTAATATGGCGAGTATGATTTCATTGGTAAGGGTGTATTAGCCGAGTTTACACCAAAGTAATCGAACGGATCGTGACTACCAGGACATCCAACTAAACGTACTTATCGAGACAATTATACGGTATCTTGATAGCAACTTGACGCCTGCACAACCTTAAGCTTCTCGGCGTTTCAGCTATCGTAATCCGTGCTAACGAAGGATTAGGATAGTTTCGAATCTCTGTGCTTCGAGCGTTCGAGCCTGGCCTCCTCCTATCTCGCTTATCCCTTCCCTACGTTCCTACACCCCTTGTTTCACTGCTAATTACAACAATTCGTGTATTTAATGGAGCCTTTATTAGACACGAGGCTCTGTTGAATAAAATAATTGTGCCACTTGTTTCGCGTTTAATAATAAAACGAAACGCACGGAAAATAAAGTGCTCGAGATTGCGAGAAAGACTTTCTTAATGGCACACGGCTGGAAGAAATATGACAGTACGTATTTCTCTGTGCAACGGTCCGGATCGTGAAACCGTGGAAGAGTTTGGAGTGACGATATCGTCGGCCGTATTTAAGCCAGAAAGACGCACTTTCAGGCAACAGTTTCGTAATCACATTTTTGCTGCTGCAGAGAAACTGATTCTACTGCGGTTGGCTGAGTTATATGCACATTGCATATTACAGCGGTGTTTATTTAAGAACAAAATTGTGTTTCGTATTCATTTATGGGGGCAGTCTTTCGATATGTTCACCCTTGTAAGTAAAACAGTATTTTTCGAATACATATTTCTTTCATTTGCATATTAGAGGTTGCTACCAGCCACTGAATTGTGTGTTTTCTAAGAAACAAAATGCAACTTTCTTTACGAGCTAGCTGCGTAATTATTACAAATTACAATATATTTGTTTTGTAACTTTTGAGCATAACCAATGAGGCCGTGATTATTAGCACGCATACCATAAATATTACTATCAATAATAATAAACAAATTTATCATCACATTTAAAAAAATGATATAACTGACATTCAATTTCGGTTCAAGCCATCCGCTAATTTGATATGACTATCCGCGCAGGTTGATTTCGTGTTTGTGGCGCAAGGTATAAAAATTCAGACGAATAAAAACGATATCCGTAAAAGTGGCCGAGATGGAAGGCGAGGTGGTTCCGGCGGAAGTGGCCGTTTCCACGGCTATGTCCGTCGGATGCAAGATTCACTTTCCACAGGTGGTTGAGAAACGAGATCGAGATTTGTCACGGATGAGATTCGAGGAATAGAAGAGGTAAGGTGAGGCGCACAGCCGGGAAACATCGTTACTTTCGGGGCCTCGGAATGCAATCGAACACACCTTCCCGACGTCGAGTCGTGACGACGATTTCCGAGCAATCGTAAAAGTGTTTTAGCGAGAAAGATGAAAGATCGGTGAAATATCGATGCTCGAACACGTTTCCTCGGAAATATAATACGCCCATTGCTGATTTCATTGGGAAAACGCGATTCCCCGTGTGGCTTTGATAAAACGAGTATCGTATGTGGATACGTGCAAAAATATTGAAATATTCAAATAGTAATGACAAACTGCGTATTTTCAAGATGCGAAAATGCCAGTTCAGTGTATAATATAAAATGTTCGGTATATATTTTTCGAGATATTACTTTTAGCAACTGCACTGATAATAATATGATAATAATTGTATTGATAATATAATAAGTTATTGTGAATTATATTTTTTGTTAATCGGACTGTATGTAATAGAGAATAAAATCGCGAATAAAATAGCGGTGTGGCAAAATAAAAATTGTACTGTCTCTGAATATTGAATTTCCTCACCGCGTATGTATACCAATTCTCTTAATAATTATACTGCGACGAAGATATGAAATATGTAATATCTGATCAAAATTAAGAATCACTAATACCTTCGAATTGACGTTTATTGCGACGCTTTCCAGTCATTACATTATTTTTGAGTATTTTCACGAGGAATACAATGAAAAACAATTCACCTTGTACATACGTTAGTATTACTGTAATATCTCTTGCTTTCCTTATTTCACGCGTTTCCGTAAATAAGTAAGCTTTTGCCACATTCGTCTGAAACAGTATCAGACGAACGAAAGAGTAGATAAATCACAACACAATCGTTGATTACCCATTAAAAATTCTATCCCTTGCCACTGTTATCTGAATAATTGTAAGAAAATCGAGGGGATGTAAGCGTTTTACCACGCGTCACGTGTTTTCTTCCGGTAAGTGTTCAATAAGTGTTTCCTTTCAATTAATTCAATAAAGCAACTACAACGGCTTCAAAAGGTTATTATTCTTTCCATTAATGGATCTTCATTGTCCCTGGCAGCTAGTATTTTTCATTGCTCCGCCACCGGGACTGAAGTTCTGCACACATGTGTTCCGCGTTGTTTCCCAACAGTCCGATCGATTCGCGCGCGTGGCGCTTAAAAGGAGAAAGAGAAACGACTCGCGATGGAGCAACGTCCGTTTGCTCGTTACCGGAACTGACGAGCCAAACTCCTAGCTGATAATAACATGCTACTTTCATAATTGCTGATGTAATTAGAGGGGGGGGGGGGGGCGGGGATGGGGAAGTAAGAGGAAGACGTGACGGCATTTCCTGTACGAAACGTACGATTGCCTTCGTTTCTGTCCTGGAATAAGCATGGATACGCTATTGTTCGCCAATATATATTTTTGTTTCTTTAATGAATTCGTTGCACAGTGTTTTGTTCGTGGGATATCAGTCTTATTGCGACATGCATTTTTTATCATTGAATAATCGTGCTGCAGTTCGATTTTGTGATCGGCTACTTTTTTTTTTAATGTTATTGAAATAAAGAATATCTGAAAAAATGAAATTATGCACATTTTAATTGAGAAATGTTGTATTATTGCTTACTGATTATCGCCTTTTGCGCAGGTAGTAGAAACGATCAAATTTAAACAAGTATAGTAGGTATGTAACTCCAACATTGTCAATCGAGTTGGTAGGTGGAGACAAACAAACAGGTAGAGAGACAGGTAGATTTTATACAATATTTTAACTACTTGTTGGTTTATGTCTTTGGGTCATATTATTATACAATGGACACTTTAATCATATTTTATGAATATTCTGGAATATTTTCCACAATTATTTAAAACACGTTTAATGTAAATATAATTAACTGTATGGTAACTACGAATGCACTACTTCACGAAAATCTAATTATAATATATGCCCACTTAAGAAATATTCAATAAAACCATAATTAAATGCATTCGCAAAAATTGGCAATTTATTAACCACAAGCTGAACGATTTTATAACTTATTTATTTATTTATTATCGTTGTACGAAAACATAGATAGGTATCTATCAGGGGGATCAATTTAAAATACCACCGGGCTTTGAAACAAGAATATCGATTACCACAAGAATTTAATACAATCCGTGATTATCGACGAAACTCGTATCCAAGAACAAAAGACAGTGAAAGCAAAGAGAATGATGCGCGGAAAATGTTAAAAGGGAAACAAAAAGGGACGCATAGAGGAGAAGTAGCCTGACAAAAATTTAATTTTGTCCTTTCAAGAATAAAAAGGGGGAGAAAAACGAGAAAATAGAGAAAAGCCAAAGAAATTCTGAAAAATGTCGAAGTGGACACGAGAAAAAAGAAAGAAAGATCGATATTACAGTATTCCAAGAACTACGATTTACAGTTTGTCGTAATGAAATCAGGATAATATTGTGGTCAGCGATAAAATTATTGTATACTATCAAATTATCGTACAATACAAAGAGAAAGAAAAAGAAAAAAACAGATAATTACTGAAAATATCTCAATGCTTGTGATTGTAGTGACAAGATTTTATGATTTTATTCGTCGGATAGAGATTTCTATGAAACAAGAGATATAATAGATAGGTAAGAAGGAATAAAAAGGAGAAGAAATACAGCTATTTAGGAATCTCAACGAAATTAGTGAAATTTGCGAAATTTAGTAACTACAATTTGGTCGCTTCAGCTTGGTATAGCTATGAATCAACGTGAGTTACGAGGTCCATGATTATGGTGGTCTCTCTGAACCTGCTGCTGGATGCGGTTACATTGTAATCCCATTATCAATTCAATTAAATTCACTGCAATACAAATTGCCACCGGTGCACGTCCGACTTCCTGCCGCGGGGAAAATTTAACGCTCGTTTTTCGTTACTATTTTCATCTTCTGTTCTTGTTGATTAACTTCGATCTTTTCCCTCGTGACATACACAATCACGATCGATCGCAGAGAAAAGTGAACCCCTTGTATTTATTATCTTTTTGCTACATTTGACGTTTCCGCCTGCTTTATTTTTATTTTCGCGATAATGAAATTACTTTGTTTTCCGAAGAGCATGCTTTCTAAGAGTATGGTAATCGGGAGTCATTCATCAAAATGATTGATTATTTGCTCACGAAATGTTTCTAATTTATTTCGTTCGTTTAAAAAGGATGAATAAATTAATTGTCTGTTAGGGGCAAATAATAAATAAGTAATTAGCAAGAATTATAAGAAAATATCAAGCATAATACTAGTATTTACTTTAAATACAAATCCTTTTGTAAATTATAAAAATTAACTGCGATATTGAGGTAGTAGCATCTGTTCCCCTCTTCCGGTTCATTCTCGTTTTCCGTTTTGGCCGGCTGCGATAATAATTATCGCTAATAATGTCATGAAACTTGAATACCGCCGCAGTTTGCCTCCTCTCGAGTTAGTTTGATCTTCGAATGGTACTTCTGTTTGCTCGTGCCATTAATGCACGAACGTTTCCCACTGATCGATCAATTAAATCGAAATCAATATGCTTTGGATGTAATTGCGTTTATAGTTACCGAGCGATTGCAGCTTCAACATTTTGCCCTTGCTTCCACGTGTACTCGATAGATATTAATAATATCGTGAGATATTGATCAGAATGAGGTTTCAATGAAGTAAATAGTATCTGAAATGCGACGATTGTAATTGTTTGCGCGATGTAAATTAAAGGATTTTAGTTCTTACAATTGCACTATTCATTTGCAAACTTAACTATCGCAACTTAACTCCATGAAACCAAAAGTACGCATTGTAGAATGTATTATTGCAGATGCAGCTTTTATGTTACGACTAGAATTGTTTAATTTAATCTAGTGTATGGAGTTAATCATGTTCACTTCTGAGGTAAATTAAGTATTAGTCAACTGCCATACGAACTTTTGTTATTTAGCCGTGTTGAACGTAACTATTACGAAAAATCATTTTAAAATCAAATTTTCTTTTTAAAAAAAGTTAAAGAAGTGAAGCTTATTAGTGTATTGTAGAATAACCGTTCCCTATTTTGTTGTGGAGTTTGAAGAGATTTTTTAATTAGTTTTTGCACAGAGAATGTGAGAAAAGGAATCGGAGCCTGCAGGATTATTGTAAATTGCATCGTTTAATTTCTTTTAATTTGTTCTTTGTATAATTTTGTGATTGTAGGAACTAGATATATGCATATTAGTATATTAGTATGTTCGTATTCGTTCCTACTTTTTTTTATGCACAGTATGGTTTGTATGTATAATTACTATACATTTTTATTCAGAGTTATTGACATGTATAAAAGAACTGTTATGGAGGTAATCTTCGATGCGTTTCACATCCATTAATTAATATTTATAAAATATCAAATTCTCAGCTGCTTTGGCAATGTTCCGTGTTCAATTGAAAATAAACCGATTAAAAATTACATTTACGTTATCGTGAATTTTCGTTGAAGTTTAATTTATAGGATTTTCAATCCTTTAATGTTTGGAACATCGTTCCGTCGAATTTTAATTTCCTGTTTTCAAATGTAAATGCGAATGAAATACGCGAAAATGTTAATCAGATCAAATGTTTTCCTTCGCGAAAAGCAGGCAATGCCTGATCACTTTGAATTTCTGTGACAATTATGCTTTCAATGTTACTTCGAAATAAAATTCCTGCCAGTTTATAGTAAAAGCACATACATATACTTAATTCAATAGATACACTCAATATGATTAAACCATAAGCTGCAAAAATTCTGTACTTTGCACAATTTTCAATTCAAGTTACAATAATGTATAAAAATTTAAACGAAATCGCCGCCATTGTTAATTAACAAATTTTCACAACAATTTCTTCACCCCTAAGCTCTTTAATTCTTCAGCATCGAAAGAATATCGACTGCGCACTGCTTGCAGAAAAACCAGGTGAGAGAAAACTTCTCAACATTTAAACAACCATTGATGAACGAGATTCTCTCCAATTGCAGCTTGAATATCGCGTCCGCTCGCTCCATTCCACACATTCTTCAGTTCATTTTAATTCCCTTCTTCAACTCGTTCGCCGCGAGGGGATGAAAAATTTGCCGAAGGAAATAACGTTGTCGCCTTGACAAACTTTCATCGCCCGTTCCCGCTGACGGTCCCCTCTGTTCCCCTGATCCGAGAAGAAAATAAGAAGAAGAGACAGTGGAAAATCTTCTTCTCCCGTAGCGGCTTCGGTGTCCCTGGTGTGAGGGCTGCACGGGGAACGGCTGGAGAGCTCGCCAAGCTTTTACTCCGTACTTCATTACAACTTAATTCACATCCGCAAGGAACTCTTTTCTCGCCTAAGGCAAGAGCCCTCTGCCCCACCGTACTCATCCGCGGAGAGGGAAAGTGAGGGAAGAAATGGGAAAAAAAGAAAGTGAAGTGCGCCTGGCTGGATTCCCTGCTTGAACCCGGGGAAAAGTGATACCCCTTATTTTCTGTAATTATACCAATTTTCTTGCCCTTCATCCTCTTAGACCTATGGAAAATTTGTTTTTCTGATTCCCATGGATCTTGACGATAATTCTCGCGAAAAATAGACGGTGCTTTCAATGTGGGCAGAGTATTTTTGTTACTTTTTTTATTGCTCCATTAGTTTTTTATGTGAAGTCATGCCGGAGGTATATTATTTTATTAACAATAATTACATGCTGGGTAATTGAGAAAGGTGTACCGGATAGAAAATCTTGTATAAATGGTTTGGAGTTGCTGTAATTAATTCTCGGGGAATTATAAGTGTACAGGTGGTAGGTACACAAATTTTAAGCATTTCATTTGTAACACAGGGAGCTATTGTGTGCTTTCGTTTTACAGTAATTTAAATAAACTGCAACTCAACGTCATAATGTGATAAATCTACATACAAAGTAAATGGATGTAATATATTTGCAATCAGTGTACTTTTGTTTAGTATCTCCTATTATTATAACCGAGAGCTTGCTTTTTCCATAACACGGGAAACGAAAGTGTGGTTACCTTTTGCAAGGTTTTGCAGTTTAAATCTTTAACGATATAGGAAACACTTTTATTTTTTAAAAACATATGTATTTCTAGACGAGAAAGCAGTAATACAAAATCTATTTTGAGTTCTGCGTAAACAATTTATTGTGCATGTATAATAACAGATTAGTGATAAAAAGTTGCCATCTGTTTCTAGCTGCACACTATTATAATAATATAATATATAACTATTAACACCAAAAAAGTCACAGATGTACACGTATAATTCCCCAATAATCGTGAAAATGAATATGTATTACTACAAGAACAGTTCTACAGTGTCAACTCGAACAATTATCCAATTTTCAAGCTAAATCTGAATGCCTGAGTGCCAGTGTAATTCGAGTGTCCGGAATAATGTGCAACACAATAATAGCAGTGAAACTTCTGTTGAAAATTATTACTACTTATACCAAGTAACTTCTACATTACGAAAATAACGAAAATAACATTTGCTGTAAATATAAATTCAGTAGAATAAACGATCGCGTTCATTTCACGCGTATCCACTACTATCATCTGCACGACGCGTCGCCTACACGTGTTCGAATCCAAATCTGAATAAAAAGAAGAGCGAACGTCGGGGCAAATTGATTGGTCGATCGGATAATCCCTATCGTGTACGTAGCCGGATATTAGTAATTTCGATAAGAAGGTCCGAGACGGCGGTTCTCCGTCGTAGAGGGAGAGAGAAACAAAATTGGCGGCTCGCCTAATTGAACCGAAGACCGGAGCAATAGGTGGAGTAGAGCGGTCAGGGGCGGGGGACGAAGGGGTTGAAACGACCGGGGGATGAACAAGTGGTGGGAAGAAACGTAGATACGTGTTTCGGTAATAAAATTACGCTATGTCGGGGCAAAGTATTACGATAGGAAATTGCTTATCGCTCGTAATTGGGCCGTGGCAAATTGTGAAAATAGAAGAGGCGGAGGCAAATGTCGGGCGCGGCGGTTAAGCGGTGTAATTAAAGAAAACGAGTGGCGAACCGTGCGATGGTAAGGAAATTGAAAAATTGATGATCAGCCGGTGGGAGATTCCTCGCGTTCGAATAAACAGCGATAATCGGGCTAATGAATTATGAAACGGGCATTTCGTGTGTGGTGAAATTGGCGAAACTAATTGACGCGCGAAACAGGTGCAGGTAACACGGCTAACGCGAGAGTAAAAAGGGGCGAATTCGTGGAACGAAAGGGACTATATATTTTGTCGCAATTATTGCTCGATAAAGTGGAACGCGTTTAGAATTGTATACATATATGTACCTTGTTGAAACAAGATAACAAGATATATTTGTTACAAATATTAGGTCTAACGGAAATTTCTGTCTGGTAATGTCATCTCAAGTTTCAACTCTTTTTACCATTGTATTTCTGCATATGTGCTTCTCTAAATTACATTAGTAACGATGGATATCATATTGTTCAATGAATATTAATAAATGTATTGAAAATGTATTATTTTCTTTGAATTCAAAAACGGACGGAACTTTCCGGTAGACATATTATTTAGAAGAATCACATTCTCACAATCAAAATCGCAAGAAAAAGTCTTCCTTCCACTGAATCATCTCGCATAATCAAAATTTTGTATACAAATGGGTCTACCGGAAATGTCTGTCCGTTTTTGCAAGATGCACTAAGAAGTGATTCTAGTGTTAATAATACAATATTGCCGGAAATATTAATAAAATTCATTTCCAAAGACGAAATAAATTGAACGATACATACCTTTGATCTCCCTGCAATATGAAATTGCTTTTATTGGATTCTATTTGCGATATTACGTACGAATTTATTTCAATTAATTGATCGTTAATTTAATATTAGTTTAATTATTTTAAGCGGGAACTACATTCCTCCTCTCGTTACAAATAAAATAACTTGACGAACAAAATAGCGTGATAACTTCCCGCGCTAATTCCTTCTCTACTTTTACATCACACCGTAATGAATAATGAATGGACCCAACTAGGACCTTGATTAAACGGTTTAATCAAGGGACAGGTAGTATGAATAAATTGAGACACGAAGAGAAATGATTAAAAACAAATTGTTCTTAAACGTTAAAAGTAATTCAATTCGGCAATTCAAATAGGCAGTGCCCTTTTCATAACTAATTTTAAATGTAGACAATACCGTTACACAAGCGCAACATCGCGGTCAATAACGATTGCAGTTAATCCAGGTTGGACTGCAATAGAAAATAGGTAAAAAAACCGATTTGTATGGCATTGATTAAATAACATTGGCAGTATAATTTTCAGCAAATTAGGGCATGTTTAATTTAAACAGATTTCTGAGGATGTCATGGATCCACTACGACTATAATATGTGCCTACTGTATGTACGTATATAGTAACTATGAATATCAATGAGTCTTTTGACTCTCTAACGAAGCCAGCTGCAATGCTAATGAAACATCTTCTCGGAAAGTGTTTCGTTAGACTCCCTTGCGAATAGAAACTCCATGTTAAACCGGAGCAAAAGAAAAAAGCATCCGAGTTTTTATTACCAAATTTGCATCCGTTTTAATTGTAATTACTTTCGTGAAGAATTAAGAGTGTAGATTATACATATATCGTCGGAATACAGTCTGTGTTTAATTCACAAGGACATTTTAATTCCCGTTTCTAACACGAATTTCCAGAAATGATGGATTGCTTTGTTCGTCGAAGGGTAAGTACAATCGCATGTAGACCAGAATGTCGATTATTCGTGTTAATATGGATGCCCATGCGGACGCAAATGCGCTCTAATAAGCGATGCTTCGAATAATCAATCTAGGAGTACCGAGACCGCGAACCTGTAGCAAAGGCATTCGAGATAAATTAATTTTGAGAATTAACGTTCGCCCGTATAAACGAATAAATGATGAATACTATATAAAAAGTGAAATAATAATTCGTACAATAGAATACAGCTGATTTTAATATTATTCCTGAGATAAAAATGTGAAGCGCATTCCTCCTTAAGCGAATTAATAATGCAATATTTACCACCGTTTTGCATTGCAGTGAAATATTGTACAAGTTGGACCAGAACGGGCGATTCAATCGTATAAGAATTTACTCCGAACAAATTGAAAGTGTGCGATACAATTTTTTCGAACGATTCGTCGTTTCGGAGATAAGCGATTTTGAAAATTTGTCTCCACGCGTGCACTTTGACTAATTTACTTACAGTGTATAATCAGATTAATTTAGTAAGACATTTTGTCTACTATGTTTGTTAATTGGCGAAGCGTTTAAAATTGTTGCCCCGATTGTCAAACATCGATTTTCAAATTCGATTGTCTTTAAAATACGAAACAATGTATTTCACATTCTCTACTTGTCTCTGCACATACACCTAGAATTATGCCGCTCATTTTAACCCACCTTGTAGAATCCCTCATTAGTACACCTGTCCCCAAAATTTCCTTTAACAATTCAGCGTAATAGATTTTGATATCCGAGTAATATTAACAAAGGTACCGCGGTGCTGTACGTGATTCGTCTTACGTTCCAGTAATCTATTCCCCTTTGGATAATTGTCGTTTCCAATTATTAACGTAATTATTATTAATTAGAACAAACAACGTTACACTGTGTTGCTCGCGTAGAAATACAGAACAGGCTTGCGCGAAGCGAGGGACCGAATCTGGAATAAGAATTAATTTGTCTGGCAAAATGTTCCCAGCTCCGGGGGAGCAACACACACAGAGGAAACCGAGTTTCTGTTTCGAGTAGTTGGGCCGAAGTTCGTTTCGCGGCATTTTGAGGCTGCGTTTGGACAACATGGAAGGTGCCAAATGCGCAACCAGGGTCAAAGTAAACCCCTCCGCAAACTTCATCGCGATTCCGCGAAAGTTTACGGCTGTGACTACACCCAAGTTTGGGCGAGCTTGAACCGATATCGAGACATGCACCTAGGCATATAAATCCCGTGTGTATATGTAGACGAGCACCGTCACTCACCTAAGACTAGTTTGCCTAACTTTTGCCTCCGCCAAGTCCTGGCTGAACTGAAATTCTCGAATTAACCGCATAAGTGGTTCCTTGTACTTCCCGTAAGCGAGTGCGATACTAATAAGGAATGGAAATGCCTATAAAATGACATCCAAACGATTTAACGGAATGTTGGGCTGCTGAATACGTTTATTTAAGTGGTGAAGTTTTAACGGCGTGCAATGGCTTGGAATAGACATCATTGGTGTATAAGAAGAGAAGGGAAAGCGTGTCGCATGATTATTAACGTAATTATGAACGCAGATCGAAGGTAATGCGAGCGTCATTCAATAATTTTGCTGTGTATTAATTGTGATCTGTCAAGTTGAAAGGGGAGAGTTGAGATTGTAATTAAATTCGGCAGGTAATTACAAAATTGTTAATAGGAACTCGTTAAACAGATTCAATGTTTGAAACGTGAATTGTTTAGTATAGTGTCCTTTTCTGTTCTAAAAACATAACAATACTAATACACCGTACTGGGAGATTAATTGGTCAAGTTTGTAGAAGCACAGCTTTTTAGACTTGTGCTACTGTAATTTTTTTTTAGGGAAACTAATATAACATGTTTCAGTATTATTTATCGACCTTATCGAAACTGGAACGATTTCTATTCAAGTCATGAATATTCCCCCTTCTGCGCAATAAATTATTGAAGATTAAGTACATATAGTCCTTTCCATGTCGAGTCTTCTTCAATTCTAATATTTCATGTTTGTTTTATTTTGGCCCAACAGGCAAACGTTCGTATCAGGATGAAATATAATTATAAGCACCCAATCCTGCCATAAAATATTGAATCATCGAAGCATAAATAGATCGCGAAGACCCAATACAGAAAAATTCCATACCTTAAAAAAAAAAAAAAAAAAGGCAAACATCGCAATAAACTACTATATCATTCAAACTTCTCGACCAAACGACTACTTGAAGAACCAACGGATATCCGTAGATTAAAATGTATCAAACCATTAAATAACAAAAACGGGTTACTATATTATTTACATTATTTACACATTATGCATTAAAATATCTATAAATAATTATCGCTACATTAGGCTCGAATCCAAAACATTTGCCCACTGTTAACTGCAACAGACAGCAAACAAGCCAGGAATACCTGTACACAATAAAACAGATATTTTCCCCATAGAAAATAGTTCCCAGTTTCCCAAATCAGAAACTATCTCTTCGCGTTACTCAACGGGAACGTTCGCGTTCGAGTAGCCGGCGTTTTGCTCGCTGAAGTGTCCCGTATCAATGCTCGCCTTTCAGATCGGCTAACTTTCCCGGGCTCGTGAAAAGCGAGACTACACCGATTTCCCTGTTACACGAGCCCGTTGACTCCCTCGGGACTTGGAAGGGTTCCACGACGGATCTCCTCGGATTCTTCACGCGGAAGTGACTTGCTTTCGAAGGCACTGAAACGCACCACTTCCTTCCGTGTCGCCGTGAACCGACAACGAACGGGGAAAGTTCAGCGCAAAATTCTTCCCGCAGAAAGGAGTGGAACGGTGTGGACGGTGGAACGCAAGGGGGTAATGGGGGTAGAAAAAAAAATTTACGGACACGGTCGACTCTCCGGCATTGTAACCCGGGCCTGGAAAACCGCGAAATCGTTGAAATAACGTCGCGCCGGAAATCTCGCGGGTATTCGATATCCGGCGGTCGTAAAGAAACGCCGGATGTGACCGAAAATTACCAGAAGACGGAAATGCGAAATCCACCGCGAATTTATGTACGCGACTGGTTTTTAGGTCCTCCGGTTGCGGGAATCGTGTTTTTCTTTTTCCGTGTTCATTTATTGGGTCTTTTTTCCCTTTCCGCTATTGGGTTTTTCTTCTTTTTTTGATTTTAATGGAAATTTCGTGGACTTCCGGTGATCGCGACGCAGTGTCCGTTTGGCGAATCGATGTTTCCATTCGATGGGCACTTATCGAAGGAATTTCGCAAAATTCGAGATTTAGCGATGCGACGAGAACCGAGCTTTACGTGTACGGCAGTTTCATAGTTTCGGTTCAAGTATTTTATATATACTTGCATCGAGGATGGAATCGTCATTAGGTTATTTATATGTTTTGATATTATTTTACACGATGCATATCGTGTTCTTGGGCATTTTCATTTGGCACGCTTAATAGGAGCCGCATTTTTCATTACAATTATTAATTATCGCGAGATAAGTCAGACTGAATAAAAATAATAAAAGTTGAAGACGAAACGAGTTCAAACAAAATGTTCTCCCGAACCTTGAAAGACGGATCTCAAAAGGTATTATAGCATCTTTCTTATACTTTACCTTACGCCCACCTTATTTACATATTTTTATTAAGTTTGACGAAGCCTGTTAACAAAAGCAACATCGACCGCTCAAATATTCAACGAACGTTCAATTAATCAGCTTACGTATTCACGTTTACTCCAGCCGTAAAAATCCTCTCGTTCGATCATCAATTTAACTTTAATTCATCCCAGGTGTACACGCTGCAGCTTCCTCGTGGCCGTTGCTCGAGGATCCGGACGATTTTAGGACGCCATCGAACGGACGCTGTTCGTTCTTTTCCGTCGCATTAATTTCTACTTTAGTTAAGAAATTGAATTACACAGGCCCCAGCCGGGAAATATTCATGCTCGGGAATGAAGGTAATTAAAGAGCAGCGGCGCACCGCTGCAAATTGCCTTTGTCGATGGGCACAATGGGCGCACTCGTCGTCGGCGTTTCGCTACAGTTTTCCCTCCAGATCTCCCGAACGAAAGTTCGTTTCGCGTTATTATCGTCGGTTTTTCGTTCGCGTATACGCCACGCGGCCAACCAAACGACCGATAATAATAATAAAAATTGCTGGACAATAAGGTGAATTTTACACGGAAGAATAACGCGGCCCGCAGCGGCGGTCGAAGAAACGAAGAAAGGAAGGGGGCTCGACACTCGCCGCCCTTTGCTTTCGCCCTGGTTAAGGGCCGGTCGGCCGGGTAACGTTGAATTGCAAAAAGCAAGACAATGCGGTTATCTCGAGCGGGTAAACGAAGAATAAATTTTATGCTTTTCACGCTGACTCGCTGTGCTTTAAAATTGCCGCTTTGACTTCTTTTTCCCCTCGTCTTTTGTACCTTTGTTGGCGGCCGCGAAGCTTAATTAGAATAAAGCGTGTAATAAATGCGTCGGGGCCGACGCGAACGAGCCTTCTCTATTCCATGAACTTTGTTCAGCTTTTGACGTGTTCGCAATTTCTCTGCTACTCGTTTTTATCGTGCAAGTATTCTCGCCCGCACGTTTATGTGTCAAGGAAACCGACACGCTATTACGAGTCGAGTTTTCAGGTTAAGGGATGCTTGGGGCGGACGGTCGAAGAATTATAATGGTCAGCACGATTTTTGTCCCAGAGAAGATGTAGATACGTACGCCGATTCTTATGGATCTTTCGATGCTGAAGTCGAATCCGCGAACGGATTTCCTCCATCGTCCAAAGTATGAAACATCTAATTAAAACACTGTCAACGATATCGAAGAACAGGGAACCGAAGAAGGCAGAGGTACCTGTGTACGCAGCACTGCTGTACAATTGTAAGCGCGCACTTGCAAATTAGAAGCAAGCAATAAAGCCTGAAAATACGAGATCGAAGTGTGAAAGAAATGACTGTACATTTCCATTGGCCCATTTCGTCGTTAAAAGGTGCAACGATATTGCCTACAATTCTAGGTTACATACAATAAATTCAGCTACCCTATTTTAACTCAGAATAGGATTGTTGAAATTTCGTTCCGTGAATTCATTTTGTATTGAAGTCATTTCGCATTAAACCCTCATGCGTGCGGCCAAATTATTATGGACAGTTCGAAATTACCATTCGTTGTAAATTTCGTAAATAATGAAGCTTAAAGTACACTTATAATAATACCTTTTTTGTTAGAAAACATATCGTTACGCCTTTGATGATACATGGCAAGGATCTTAAATGTATTCGTCGGATTATATAAAATGAAAACTCGTGTATACGTACGCACACTATAATTCAAACGTGCAAACTTGTTAGCTTGTTACTAATACGCGTCTTACCCGTGTACCGATAAAACAAAACACTGCTGCAAATATGTGCATGAAAATATACATAGTTACATTGCGCATCTGAACAAAAGCAGGATTATGCTTCACTGTTATTTAAATCGTGAAAACATAAAATACGTAACGTTTCCATCTGTTCATAGTAATTTGATCACCCACTGCAACCGCTATAAATTGCAAACCTAACCCAAACCTTTGACTTTTTTGAAGGGGGGAAATATTCTCTGGTCGGTTCTCACTTAACACTAAACCTGCAGACACTTCTTCTATATCTACTCCTACCGTGCCGGGTCGAAATGACCGGCCCTTGAGAAAAAGTTACTGTTTTTATAATTAAACGTAGATAACAGTCAATTTGTTACTGAACGATTTAATAAATGAACAGCTTTCATAAAATTACGACATAAAGCAGACGCAGCGTTTCAATCTATTTCTCATTTGTTCTCACTCATTTAGGATACACGCTACCAGACATGCCTTGGCGACAGTCGCTCACGTCCATTCGAATCCTTGGATCGCCGAGCTTCAAACACATATCCTTCACACCTTGGAATCCCTCTAAACAGTCACGCGGCATTTTCAATCCAAAAATATGAAATTGTCGGCCGAATCAGGATCGGTTCGTATAGACCCGGACACGAGCCGAGGGTTGAATTACCTTGCAGCGAAACGGAAGTAACCGTCGTGCAGATCGTTAACGACGCCTTTCGATACGTAGCTCGCCGGTCATCTCGAGCACCATCCGTCTGGCCTTTACTCGCCCCTTCGCCACCACGAGTGAACCTCTTCCACGTTCTTGCCCAGCACGAGTTCGGGTCCCGACGCACTCGTCGCGCCACCTGAGCCAAACGACTGCCGGTACCCGGGCTACCTACCAAATTAACTTTTACTACCATCTTCCAAATTAATTTACAGGCCCCCGTCGCCGCCTAATTGCGCGCATAAATTATCCGCACCCTCGAGATTGTCCGTTCCGTGCCACTCCGGAGAGATGTCCGACTCTCTCCCCCCTTGCTCGCCCCTCGTTCACTGCCTCTTAGGCTAACCCTCGATTTCACGGCCATTTTCGTCACCCACTGGATGATGGCGTACGGTTACCTTACGACTTGATTTTCTTGTCGAATTCGGCTATTGGTAGCTCGCAGGGGGGCGAGGGGTGGCACGGCTTAAACGTTCAGCCAAATTCCCGGCTTTATTGAGTACGCTCTGGTCCCAACGCAATGGCGTCCTACACGCTATGACGCTGCCTGATATTAGGGCTTTGCATCCCCTCCTCTGCAGCCACCCGTTAGAATTCGTTCCTGGCCATGCCCGGGAATTTAATTACCCTTAATGCACTGCGCCTCGATTAGGGCGGTGCGTTTGTTGCGCTTCAGTGCCGATTAGATATCGCGCGGATTATTTTATCGTGAACATTATTGTATGTACAGCGCGCGCAAGAACAGCGTTCTCGTATTAGTATTAATAACGCGTGTAGGGTCAAGCGGGTGAACTGTTACAAGCACGTAAAATTATTCCACGACGATCCGTTGGATGTGTGTGTGGATTATTCTGTTTACTCGCATTTAGCATTAAGCCGTTTTAATATGTTTTTTAATCTTAGCAATGACCGTTGTAATTCTGGAGATACATTTTTAGTGGAGGTCCTTTGTGCATTCGTAGCTCTAGGAAGTTTTCTTACGAATGCTGTATTGCACGGTTGTGCTCGACGCAAAATAAGTACATGCGTACCTAGATTAATAATATTTGTCTTCGGAAACTGTATTGCTCCCTGATCAAGTGAGACACGAAGGATGCTGTTATTTATTTTTAATGCGCGCAATTTCGAGGTACGTATTATGAGAGCTTTAGGGTGTGTGTAATGATAATTAAAGTTAAACTAAATATAATAGAATTTGCATGCCAACGAGTTTGTGCTAATTTTTGAGGCGAAATAATTTGAGTAAGGGCCAAATTTAATTGCGTCACGAGATTTTTGTTATCAAAACTGCCAACTGAATAACCGAAAAATATGAAATACTGTCATTGAAATAAAGAACTTATTATCGAGCAGGATTTAAATATAATTTGTGCAAATTTTAAAAACCGTTTATTAAATAATACCATCATTTTACGCAGAGATGTAAACATGCAAACAGATATGGAGAAAAATATGTCAAGGTCTAGGGAATTTTATTATTAACGTATTCGACGCGTATTCTTTTCAGGCCGTTATAACCTTTTCATCGTTTTCATATTTTAGGCAAAAGCACAAATGTCGAACATCTTCACCGTACGTACTTTTTTATATGGAACATCGAGCTGCATCGTTTAATACATAAAAATATGTGGTCTCGTTAAAAATATTGAGGTGTCCTACGTGTTTTAAGTAAAAAAATGTTATCACTACACTTCAGTGATGATTAAAAGCTAATTCATTTTGCGCATAAACATTTTCTAACAGATTACTCGAAGCTGTACACTGTACACACGTATTGGGTGCTCGGTAAATATGTGACGCGGGATAATTTTCACCCAAAATGATCTAACCGTGGCACATTTACGTAACACTAACGCGCCCTCGTTTATGCAAGGGTTAAAGTAATCGAATATTTAAATCGATGCGCCAGAATCGCAGAAGGTGTAGCGTTTCGTTACCACTGGGTGTGGTAGATTCCACGTAACGGAACAGTATTACATAGCAAAGGGTTAACAGGATTAGAAACTGAGCGCGAAACGCGTCGCGAATCGTCCCGGTCGAACATTATTTGATACAATGGCGCGTGGAGAATTAGCCCCGCTTCTGAGCGAGATGAAGAAAATTAACGCCAACTGCCTCGGGCGATTGGGAAAGTTTGACTTCGAGTCCCGTCGCGATTCAGAGGAACTAATTACGTGCCGCAGTTTCTGTTTTCGTCGGTCTGCCCTAACACGAATTAGTGTACACGGTAAATCGCTGCCTTCGCGTTACGCAATTACGCTTATTGGTTTGTCTCGATTCCAACGAAAATGCTTTCTCGCGAGTTACTACGTCGGTACTACAAGACGATGGGACAAACGCGATTCAAGTTTCTTACGATAACGTTAGCTTCAATTGTGTGGCAAGCGCGCGGGGGAAGAATCGATTGTTCGTTTAACAGACGAAGAGTAATTGGGGAATCGTCATTAATAACGCACCTGTCTCCGACAGATGAAATATTATCTGGAATGTAAAGCGGACATTAAGTTCCCAGAGTAAAAAGAGCTTTACTGAGTTTAAACTGTTCGGCAAGTTTCGCTGTTCTTTTGAATTTTGACGAGTGTGCAGATAAACAGATGAGCTTCAGAGCTTCGAGCATTGAATAAATCACACTGACAAATGTTTGACCCAATATTGTGGGGTCACAGGGAATTGAAGGCACTCTAAGGGAGTGATAATTGAAATACTGAACGAAGTGACCGAATGAAACGAAATAACTGAACAGAGTTTCAAGAATTCATGCTACACCAGGTGTTGGAATAACAGTAACGTTCCAAATGAGGAACGAAATCGTTAAACCATCATTTTATTTCAATAACCGGAAACTCCCTCAACACTATTTCCAAAAATATAATTCTTATACGAGTCCCTCTCATTCTCCTCGTGGAGCGGTCGAACCAAGTTTATTTACCAATAATCACTACCAACCTTTCCAACTCTCCGATACCAATTTCCCAGTTGAACTTCCGAATTGAAAAAAAATACCCGAACCACTTGCTTTGAATTAAAACGGTACCAAGTGACAAACGCGCGCCAAATTCGCCATCGCCACAGAATTTCTGCACCGCCACTGCTGTCTCGTTGCGTTCCCAGCTGCCTATGAATTTCGTATTAAGAATCGCCTCGCAATTAACGACAAAGCAACGAGTGACGGGGCGGGGGACGAGATTTGCGCGGAATATCGCGAGCGGAACAGCAACAGCAGGTCCGCGATAATTCATCCCCGGATGTGTTCCACGGGACGGAATAAGTGCTACAACGATTTTCGTCGGCCTCGTACGCTTGTGTATTCGTAAATGCGAATACATCGAGGCAGCCCCGGGTGTGTATACACGCGGTACACGGGATGGTGGAAACGATCTCGCGACGCTACACCGGGATATGTAATTCGTTCGCGGAAGCGTATACCCCGGCTGGCTGCCTCTACCTACCCTTTGGAACCAGCCATTCGCGTCACCTTCACACCCCCGCGGGCTCTGTCCAACGGATGCACATACATTAATGACCGACAGGAGTTGAAAATACTCGCGGAAACGAAACGATGGTAAATCGGGAGAACGACGCCCGTCGATGGGTTCGATGTACGGTTCACCGTTGGGGTAAATGTTCTCTGTTTGATGTAAAGGGTGGGTGGCTCGTGCAACTGGTCCGAGAAATCGAATTGTTTGTTTTGCAAATAGTTTGTCACGTATGGCACAATACGTGGCATCCACAACGTTTTATAGTTGAATAAAACTTTTTAAACGTGCGACTAGCACCTACTGGCGTATGCGCGCAGCCCTTTCTTCGGATCTTTCTATTCACGCAGTAGACGCCAGGTATTAAAGAAATAGCAGAATTCGGGTAAATGATGTACGATTTGGCAACTGTTTTTGTCGGCGTTTAGTCGCGCTACGAACGTTACTCTCTTTCAATCGAAAACTTTTAAACGCGTGTTTTCCTCCGAACGACATTCCTCAATCTTTCGTGCGGTATGGCGAAAAGACTAATTGACAAATTGACTTGAATCAAAGTGGATTCCAAAGATAAATAAATTCTCATCTGGTTGTACCTAATTATATTATAATTTTATCATTTTTTGTCATCTTTTCAACAAACTTTTCGAAAAAAAACAAGCCACTTCTTCCCGGAGGATCTACTTCTGCGCGCTGCAACGTCATCCTTATTCCATATTTTTAATACCAAAAACTGGTTAATTAGAGTTCGAGATGTATTAAAAACACAGTAAAAAGTTTAGTATAAAAATCTTTCACTGAGGCCTTAAAAACAAATTCTTACAAACAGTTGAAAAAAAGAAAAAGAAGGTGATATCGCAATCATGGAAAAATTGCGTGATTGTTGTGCACCAAGGGTGACCGTAGTCTGGTATAAAGATTTGTCTAGAACTACTGACAGGTTTTGGTATTATTTAGACAGTATACGTCGGGCAGATTATGAAAACGTTAAATGTTCCGTCTTATTAAAAGTCATCGTAAATTGCTGCAATGTATACGTGATACATATACGTGATATACGTGATACACCTGCTCTACGTGATAATAATTTTAAAGCGGGAAATGTGAAACCCGTCATTTTGACGAGCTTGGTAGTTTTAGCGCTAACAAGTCTGTTTGAGCATAGCAATGCTTGATACTCGATTGCAGACTAACTGATGTTCTTTTGTAAAATTGTTTCGCGCAATTGCCTTAAAAGCTGCGTGACTAATGTAAAGTGTAGGGATGGGGTGCGTTTCATTGCTTTGCGTGGGTGGAATACCGGCGCGCCGTAACGAAAGGGTTGACACGACAGCGCACACGCGAATTGCTGAAAGTTAGACACAAGCTAACAATATTTATAATTTACAGCAGAATAGAAAAGTAAAGAAACCTTAATGTGCAAAACATTATTTGTTTTTTATTTAAGCACCTATAGCATGCAAATTTTACGCAACTACTTGTTCTGTAATTATATGAAATCATTTTCTATGAATGAACATGAAATTTATTTAAATATTATAACCGAACAGCTTCAGTGTAGCAATCATTTGAACAGTGCACGAGGGTTGACAAGAACGTACACGAGCACAAAGGGTATACACGCTGGCTAGATTTAATGAACTTCGGTCATGTAATATATATTACTGAAATTGTATTCAGTTTCATGGCTGAGTGTACTTACTAATATATATTTGAGTCTAGAGCTACCGACAGGTATTGTTACTAATTAGACAGTATACGTTAGACAAACTATGAACACGAAAGTGGTTGAACGGACATTAAATAGAGATATGTATATGCATGAGTGCCATTCTGTTTTACTGAAAGTCATCATAAATTGCTGCAACAATACCTACATGTTAATAATTTACAAGCAAGAAATCTGAAAGCAGCCGTTTTGACTTACTTGGTAGTTCTAGTGTTAATATTAATTTAGTGGAATCAAATAAAATGTTTACTACTTCAAACATTTCAAACCATGAAAATCAAACAAAGTTGTGGAACGTTGTACAAAAAGAATGGATAGAAATTAACAGTCGACTTACGAAATAATTAACCATTAAGATATCCATGTTATGTTACGTGAAAAGAATCGATTTAGGTGTATCAAATATGAAGAAACAGTGTCACCTGTCAAATATATTTTTCCAATAATGTTGTTGCAGTTTCTACAAAATTATATTATATGTATAATTAAATAATTATTAAAAGGTCACGAGGAATGTACAAATTTTTACAACAGCTTACAACTTCGTGGAAAAAAATCGATGAACTGTTCCCAATATTCTCCTCACTTAATCCTGGTAATTTTTACAGATTCCTTATACAACAGAAGAGTGCCCTCTCCTTTTCTGTAACCGCTCCATTTCCTTTTCACGCGCGTAAGCTTCTTCACCCGCGTTTTTCGGCGCTTCGCGCGACGCGAATGATAAATCCGCTGCCTATAAATCAGCCGCCATTTCCGGCCGGAACTTTTTGACAAGGCAATTGGGAATTGTTTGGTAAACGACTATGGGCCGGGGTTGAAAAATCATGAGGTACGCGGTTTCCAACGGTCGTAGTCTCCCATTCAGTCCATGTCCCCGTTCGGTCCCGACCGCTTTTATTTATCGCGATTCCCGGAATTTCCAGTAGGAATTTGCTTGCAGCCTCCATCATGGACACCGATTCCTCTGCTCCCTTACATTTTTTTTTTTTTTTCTCGCTGCGGTTCTTTCGGTGTATCATCTGGCACTGTACAATTGGTCTTTAATTGATGGTCTCGTGCTTTATGGCACGGTTGTTAAATAACGTCGACGGTTTTGGGAATATCGGGCAGCCGAAGGCCTTTGTAATATTTTATTTAACGTTTTGCACGAAGAATGGGGTCAACGTTAATCAAAATCGAAGCAGGAATACAGTTCCCACTTTGTGACTATCGATTTTGTAACAACATTTGAACTGCTGTATGCGGGGGAAGAAATAAATGATTGTATAATTGTAGAATTGTGTTTTCGGAATTTCAATAAGTTGCTTTAATTGCATTAAGTTGATGCTTGCCAATGAAGTGTATGCTTTATTTTACGGTTTTCATTAACTGAATGACATTGAAGTGGAGCGATAAAATATAGACTTTTTTTCGCAACAATTCTAGAGCCCATTATATATTAACCCCGTGTTGCTAGTTATTGATGAAAATAATGGCGCAGTTGTTTTTACTGGGAATCGTTGGGAAATTTTAATTCTGCTACTTCATTTGCGAAACGATTTCGTAATGAATCAAATTTAAATGTCAATTCGTTTTGTTGGAATCTCGCGGTGCTTATCGCCATTACTAAATTAGCCTTCGTAGTGTCATACTCTTTTCTTTTCTTTTAAATCCTTGCACGTTCATTTCGGGCAGTTCCGTTTGCCCTGTAACGTATATTGTATTTCATTCTTATGATAATATCCACGTGAATTTTCCCGCCGTCGCTTGAATAGCTCGTTACAAGCGCGATGCGATTTTATTTCTTGCAATTCGGCGAATTCTGTCGGATTTCGGGTTTCAATCATCGCATCCGCCAATCCTTGCCGCGCTATATTCAGAGGAACGAAATTTTCAGCTGTTCTTTGTTTTAAACTCGAAGAATGCAAACAGATAACGCCGTTATTTTTGGAAGCTGAGGTAAATTATCGGACCCTCAGGCGCCACCAATTCTTCCTGATCGAACTGCAAGAAAAAGAACGTCAAAGCTGCGAATCAGACGGCTATTGTGACGTGAAATTTGATTTTTCAAAAATCTGTGGATTGGGAATACTAAGAGCTTGTTCTACTGGCAGACGAATGCTGAATGGAGAATATTATACGATAAGCAAAAAGTTTTTGCCTTAGAGAATTGGAAAGACAGATTTCATAAATATGTAAATATCGCAGTATGAAATAAATATTACGTATTGCTACTTTTAGGATGAATATAAATATGTAGAATTTGATATTTTTTTGTAAGTATAAAGTTAGTTCAATATTTACTTGATGTGAATAATTTTCTTAACAATCATCTTATTTAACTTGATTTTTAAGCTATTAACTTAAGAAGCTCTTTTTCTTCTTTTTTAACATAAAAATATAAAAATGATTTGTTTATTTCCTACTATTTTCTTCCAAAACAATATTTCGCAAAGGTCCAAGAACGAAGATTCCAATTATATCCTCTCACGGTATGTAGTACAAGTTTAACAATATCCCCGTGCTAATATATAATGCAAAGTTTATGCAAAAATGTTCCGGAGTATTTAATGCAAATATTTATAATGAACTACGTACTTGTAAAGGCAAGGTTTTATCTTGCGCTAGAATTACAAAGTTTTAATGAAATGGTTGATCAAAGAAAATTTTGATAGAATTGCGCGGATTGCTTTAATTCAGCAGAACTTTATAAACCAGCTTGAACCTTCCATCACAGTATCAATTAAACTACTTTACGTATGTTTCATTGTATTGTAACTACACTTTTTCCTCGATAGAAAAGTTTAATCCAATTCAGTACGACAATACCTACTCCATTGTCACTTCTAGAAAAACTAAGATTATTATTTGCTGTAATTTTGACGCTGCACTTCGTCATAAAAATGAATAACTGTAACGTTAACAAAAATACACAATTAAAACTGGCGAATATTGTTTAAAAAAAATTCGCACTCGCATCAGTAAACCTATGCTCTATTCACTTTATGCGAATATGATTCACACTCAAGTACTCCTCGTTACCTTGCTCCTTCCTCAAGTAACCCTTTCGCAACATTGATAACCCTGCACGTATCAGTTGCAGATAGTTGTAATATAAAAAATAACTTTCTCCTCAACCCTGCACTACAACTACGCCATCGTCAACCCCGTGTATAAATCTCAATCACTTCACCCCCGCCCATGGAAACCTTTCTTCAGCTTGCTTTAATGACAACACGTTCGCTTCATTGCAGCTGGCTATAAATACACGGAAGGGACATGCAGGAAAAGATGGAGAAAGATGTTAGTAACTCAATGTACGTTCGGCAACAGTCTGCAATCCGTTGGAAGAACGAAAAGAAGGGACGTGGCCGCAGAGAACGGCACGGGGCGAAGAAAGGAAGAAAACGATGCGGCGCGCCTTGGCGGAGGGTAGGAAAGGAAGAAGAAGATTAGGTACTTAGGTATACGATTTGGGTTAGCGCCAGCGTCGTTGGCAGCGACGCCGTGCGACGTCGAGGGTCCGTCACTTGGCGCCGCAATTGCTACGCTATGCCCCCTCATAAAGGGCACTTCACATCTGCCGCCTCGCTTTCGCCTCTTCGTTCAAAACAACCCCTTACGATCTATCATACTCGTTAATTGTTCGCCGAACGACGAGTTCTTACGAGCTCTTTTCGTCTGGGTTTATTGTCCCCCGAAGGCAGAATATCCGGGGAGTAACGTGAAATACATGTATAAATGGTTCGAAAGATGCGCTGTTGTACTAACTTCTGTGATTTATGGCGTACCGATGATTCACTGTGATTTATTGTGCACTGACGATGATTTATGTTGGAGCATCAAGTTGCCACTGCCGATGGACTTTTTCTTATGCGAAATTTGAAGCATTGTTTACTGCGGTATTAGGGAATAATTTTTATTTCGATTGTTATTATTACTGTTGTTCTTAGTGCCGGTGGCATAATTTTACAAACACCTGTTCGCTGTTTGACGTACCTGATGTAACATTGTTATAAATAGACTGCGGATGTTTATGGTACATTGAATATGCAAAAGGCATATGACATTTATGCACGAGAAATATGCAAATATGCAGGGAAAATATGCAGCATTTGACGACACATTTTGGGATTATTGTGACATGCCACAAGAAAGATATATTGAACAGGGCAAATAACAAAAGTGCAACATACAAAATATATTTACAGAATTCTCTAATCATTAAACATATTTCTATTGCTCTATCTGTTTTCTATAAAATATGCATTTGCTTAAACATTCGGCGTCTAATTATAAATATTGTAATGTAAACTGCTACTGTTGTTAGACATCTTTGTATAAAATTGACAGAATTTTTGGCAAACTTGGTTACTAATTTAAATTCAGATTATTGCAACTGTCCTTAATGTTGGTGCTACGTAAATTTTACGTAAATTACGTGACATTAATATTGTATAAATATTGCATTAATCGTTGATCGCATGAAACAATTATACGGCTACTGTTGCTAGTCTTCTTATATGAAGTGTCAGGAATTTTCTACGATATCATTTAATAGCACTCGTTATTGCTGTTACTATTCTGTAGCTGATGTAGATTATCGTCATTATTCTGAGTATTGGCGATACCAGTGAGCATATTTAAGATACGCTCGTTGCCATTTAGCACACCTTATCATAAATTACCATTATTATAAATATTACAATTATCGTAAAACTCGTAACACTGGCCCAACTAATGGGGCCTGGTTATCCCATGGAGACGCTAAACGGGGGGGGGGGGGTCTTCCAAGCCCACTTTCTCACCAACACCAGCAGAACGACAAACCTGAACATTTGAACTTTTTCCTCCAGCGACAATTACTCGCGTAAATATCAGCCGCCGCTAACCAGGCTGATGCACGTTTTAATTTCAGAGAGCTGGTCAGCATCGAAGACCACCGAGTGGTTAATAGAAAGTGGCAAAATTAACGATGGTAATTAAACACAGTAGACGCGTGTACCACGCACACCGGGTCACATCAGGCTCTCATATACAGGGTGCTTCCGAAATCGTCGTACAACCGACATGGGGCGATTCCTTGCATAATACTGAGTCAAAAATATGGAAGAAAGTTTTTCATATGATATAAATATTGCACTCGTTCGAAAACCGTTCATTTTACGAAAAATGGTAATAGCGCATAAAAGACGTGCCCTATCTAGGTTTACAACTATTGTCCGACATATTGTTTTTTATATAATCAATAATTAGAAGATAATCGAAAGAAATCGATTTCACGTGCATTCAATTTCAGGGAGGCACGTTTTTCCGTTGTCCGATCGAGCTCAAATTTTGCGCAGACAATTTTTCTAATAATTGAACCTATTATTGTGGAACGGCGCGGAACAAATTTGGAAACAAATTTTTATCAAGGGAAAATAAGGGTCGCGCTAATGCGCGCTTAACCAATACCCTGTATAATGTTCAATTAAATGCAAGGAAGATCAAAGATCCCGTCAACGAAAGTGAATTAGCCTTAATTCAAACGGCGGCCGGCGCCTTCCCTCTCCGTTTCCATTCGCGTCCGTCTTTCTCGTCCTTCCCGTGTTCTTGGCCGTGCAGCCGTATGAAAGTCCGCCACTATAAATAGTGCGGCCCGTCTGACTACATACGTGTCTGCAATGTCGTGAAATGTACGACGCCCGAGTTCCTTGTCTGCAGAGGCGTCTCGACGCCTGTAACGATACCGATCGGGATAATTCAGTGGGGCAAGCCGAGACACGGGATCGTCGTTAAAATTAGCGAAATGACAACTCCGCCGCAACCACGTACATATACGTATGGCGCACGGTGAAACGGATGTCGTTGACGTCCTTTCGTTTCCCACAGCAGGTAATACGCGAATCGATGGAACGTCGCTTCCGTTCAACGGGACATCAAAGACCACACCAGACTTTTCGCGGGATGTATGCCCGACGTTCTGTTGCGTTTCGTGCTCGCTTTCCTTTTTCCTTCCTTCCCGTCCGGTGTTCCCGTCGTCTCGTTTCGTCCCCGAGAGATTCATGAAGACCGTACCACGTTTATTATGTTGCCGCGCGCGAGAGAACAACGTATTTATCGGTTCTTTCTCTTTGAGGGGCACGCGTTACGTTGAATTTATTGGACACTGTGCGAGAGGAACATTTGATTGGAAACCAGCCGGCAAAAGGAGAGGGGCGTTTCGCGAAAATTACGATCGGCGGATATATGGTTTTAACACGCGGCAGATCTTCGATCTTTTTATAACATTTTTTTATGATCGTGCTTGAACGCTCTCTTTCAATCCATCCGACGGACTTTGCAAAATGTCGGTGTTTGGTTCTCCATTGCAGCCGGCAATGCTCTTTGCAATGCGTTCTCACGAATGTGATAGGACTAAAGGGGTATTTTGTTCAATTAAAAATTAGAGTAACGTTAAGAGGTTTTCTCTTTACTTTACTTTACTTTAATCTGGAATCGTAAAACCATACGTCGACGAGAACGGCGGGCAGAAGTCGAAAAGTTGACTCAGATTCTTGCAGGCTGGTGGATCCGTGTTTGTCGAATTTAGAACTCGTAATGAACGTAAGTGTATGTACAAGAGAAGTCTGCGGGATGCATCAAGAATAATAATGCGTTACACAGTTTGACCGGGGAAAATATAATGACCTGAAATCACTTCTGTAAGAATGCGTATATCTAGAGCGAACCATTAAAAGTGTAGAGAGGAAAAATGGCCGAAGATGTTCGTTACTTTATGTCAGCATCATCATCCCCCCTTTACCTTTTTTCGCTTTCGCGTTTGAAAATAGCGATCAAATAGCATTTTATAGAAAATGTAAAACGGGATCGAAGTTAATAAAAATGTAGCCATTTAAAAACTAGATGTATAAAAGTAAGGAATCCTATATAAGTAGACGTGTCACTGGAAGCAATATTTAACTCCTGCACCGAAAATAATTGTACTCTTTTCTTAGAAAGAAAAGAAATAGGTACATTAATTTATAATTTTACATAATTTTGTGCTCAACGAAATTTATTAAAATTTGAAAATAGTTTGAATGGAAATTTCTAGTGAAACTGTATTTGATATTTTATGTTCGTTTTTTCGTTTTCATACATGATATTGGGTCGTTCTGGGTCAAACGTGCATAATCATGGTAATCTTGACAAATTCTGCACAAAGATGAATTGCTTCGTCAATTAAATTTTTACTGAATAAAGCTCACCTCGTTAATATTAATAGTCAAAGGACTATTAACGAATTCCCTTACGTTCGTTTCTCTCATTGATGATCCGCAAATTTTATTATAGAGCCAAGCTACTACACGGCATACAGTTTCCACTGTTTCAATGCCACTTAAGTGATTTAAGCGCCCTGTTTCATACGGAGGCATTATATTGTAATAACATTTGTCGTTACTCCGTGTGAAAAGTCTCCAGCAAGTAGCGCTCGTGAAATTATTTTAATGAAAACGTGAACCACGCTCAAAAAAAATTCGATGATTAATGAGCAGGATCGTCTACAGTCTGTAGTACAGGTCAATTATCTTGCAATTTATTTTTCACACACGTCTGCATTTTCAATATCCCTTCTCCAATTTCTTTCCTCTTTTTATCGTGCTCCCCGCACTGTACTTTATACGTCCTCACTTATCATCCGAGCGTCGTACCTTGCAAACTCATTAATCGCGGCAATAATTACAGTTAACTCGCAAGTATGAAGCAGTACTAATACGTCGAATATTACACGAACATGAAGCGATAAAACGTGGGACAAAAGTTTTGGGGAACCCTTAATGACAATTTAACTTGCGTGTACAGGCGTGTTTTACGAGTATATAATTGTTTTACAAAAGGAAAGAAATCCATGCAGAAATGGTAACACCGAAATTGTTGCCAGGTGCATTAAATCCAACCACGCGAATGCGCATATCAAGTAGAGTAAGTTAATTATCATAGCGATTCATCTTACCCCAAAATTTATCTTACCCTCACAGTGCATTAAGGCAGCTATAGTGAACCGAAAATTAAACAAAAATCGAAGATTGCGATGCTGTTACACCTGTCTAATGAAATGTTCACTATTGTCCGGTGCTATTCCAATTGCGCTATCGTCAAAACATTAACACACACCGGACAGCTGACTGACCGTGCCACATGGTCCAGCCAAGTCGCGAAGAAACGAAACGACAATAGAAATATCTTTTTCCAAACCCGCTGCCGGGCAATGGCGTTGCATAATAACGCGACAGAAAATAAAACGGCTCGAATCGATAGGAACGCGATACGTTCCTCCGCAGAGGGGGGAAGGGAGGGGGGAAAAAAAAGAAAAGAAAGTCGACTCCGTTTTCCAGAGCAAAACGGAAATTAGAATTTTCATGGCAGAAGGAAGGAGGACGTGTCGGTGAGTTCTCGCGGGATGGAGAAAGCGAATCTTCGGCCGGAACGAGTTGGCGTTGATGGAACGACGAGAGGGGGTTGGAAGGTGGATGACTTTAGGCAGGCCGTCAAATCGAGAGGGAAGGACGGGGCAGGGCGCACTTCGAGCCGGCAGAAAGGTCGTCCAACCCCTGACTGCCGCGACACGATAAAGGACGAAAACCCACCTCCGTTCTTAGCGGTGACAGTTTGTCTTGTACACGGACACGTTTCTCCTTCGTTCGCGAATGCGTTTTCTACTGGGACCTGCCCGACACCGATACATAATCCGCGATGGAACGCCGTTGAATTAATTTTGAAGACAGTGAAGGCTGGCACGGCTATTTCGAGGTTTGGCAAAATTATGAACAGTTCCCTTGTTTTTGTAAATTTATGCATGATGGGGTATGATGGGGTATGATTTAGAATTGAGGGGATTAATTGGAGGGTTCGGGTACTTTCTATTATTTTTATATTGATACGCAGCATTACTGTGTACTTAATCTCATTTTCGCAGTCCTGTGTTCGAAACGAAATCACTTCGGAAGGAAATAACGTTTACAAAAATATTTCGGCGTTGTTTATAGGCTCAAGGTCGTAATATAGTGGGTGCTTGAAAACGTCTTTACATCAGCTGCAATGTACTGAAGTTAAAAATAAGTTTTAACATTTAAAAAATTAAAGTGAGCTTAAGTTTTTGTAATTTTATATAGGTTGAAGTTTTTACATGTCTGAATACCGTTTACCCTTTGTTCAAAACGTTTGTTCTTAAATCTTTGAAACCCCTTGAAAAATATGGGCCAATGGTAGAGTAATCGAGAACAATTTTTTTTTTACATATATCGTACTAAAATGTACTATATTGTTAATTTAATGCAGAATATGTGTATTGGGAAACCATTTATTAAGAAAATCCATATTTTCAAACTATTTTTGGGCTATGCATCGGGAAGAGTGAAAAATTTGATACGGGCATCATGCAAAATGTTATTTTTTCAAGTATATGGACTTAACGCACTGGGGCTCTGTGGTTCAGATATTTATATTGAGAACGTCAGCTTTTATACAAATTTGAAGATTGAATTTATAGACATATAATTAATTGTTACACAATTAATACATATAGCGTATCAGTAAATTATCACAAAGTGTCAATGGAGTGAAATTGGGGGGAGTAGCGAGTCTAGGTTTCACGTATTTTCCACAGGGTTCCAGAGTCACAGAGCTTAGAAGTTAATGGGGGAGCATACAGCAGACAATCTACTTTATACCTAGATAAGATTAGAAGACAATCTGCAGGATTTTCGTGCACCGTTGTCCGCAAAGTGCTGAAACGCTTCGCACCTTTCGAGTGTACCTATATTTATTTTTCACCGTCTTATATGAAAATCACGACTAAATAATTATGTAATAAAAAGCTAATTTCTATTTACACATTTCCCGTTGGTTTAAATAATTGTTTACAATTTCATTCCAAAGTCTTTGCTACTGAACTTCATGTAAGCATACAAGCTCTCTCTTTGTTTCATTATTAAACACAACCATTCATTCTCAATTAATATTGTACAGGCCGATAGCACTTAATTCTGTTTCGAAAATTCCGCCATCACAAAGTTTCACACAGTTCTTCAATTCCCGACAGAAAATTTTAACACGTTTCGCAAGTTTCTGTACTGCTCGAAATGTCTAGTGTCGCCAAACTTTTGGTTCGTGTGTATGCACTTACGTATGTATGTCGGTACGGGCACTCCACGGCGACCGGGTTAATCCTTTCAAGCCGATAATTTAGACGATAAGAATACTTTCGGGATTCGCGGGATTTCAGCGTCAAGGAGTTTTCATTACCAGTCCCATTTGGGACTCCTAGGAAGTTTCTGGCCCTCAAAATGCAGACACAAACCGACGTCGGCAGCATCAGCGGAATTAATTAACAGGCACCTCAAACGACGAACCTTTGGCAAACACCCGGAAGTGCTTCTCGACTTTCTGCTCGCGTGTGACGCCCCTCCGAGTCAACGCAGAGCATCCATAAACGGCTCACCGGCTGCTTGTTCGCGTTCACGCGTATTTCGTCGGTTAGGATTAAAAAGTCGAATGGTATTAATCACTGCGAGTAAAAAAGAAGGGGCGATATTAACAAGATGGGGCGCATCCGATTTATTTGCTATCCATGATGCTTGCTGTGATTCGACACGCCCCATTTAACTCCCCTGTACCCTATATCGTAATCACCCTTGTGCACCTGTCTAGGAACGTACTTCACGTGGAAGAGTCTTGTGGTTTGGATGGATTTATTTGAAAAGCAGAGTCGAGAGTAGAGTGTAGTACTATTAATAAAAGTCGTTGTTTATTTTTTTGTATATTTTATTTGAATTCATTTGCGACTTACTGTCTTTGAAGGATGAACTCGCTTTTCCTTAATAGAATATTGGACACTGCCGCATAAACATAGGATACGTACCCAATGCTTTATTACTATCTATAATAGTTTAAAACGGTTTTGTGAAAACACCGGTGTATAGACTGTAAAGTGTGTTAAAATTCGTATTCACGCAAATGTGTAATTCAAATACGTTTCCAAAATATAATTATACAACTGCATCATCAATTTGCTTTTTAAATTACCTTAATTGTATAATTTAGTAAGCAAGATGTAATAATGCCTGTAGCAAGTTAAACGATCCTATTATACTATGCGGTTTATATTCCGAATATTATCCGGAAAGTTAAATTAAGTTCATCGAAATCCTCTAGGTCGCTGATAATTTTTCAGACAAGTAGGAAAAGAAGGGATTTGAGAAGGCTTTATTGGCGTGGAATAGTTCAAGGTAGACGTTCATGATAATTATGATAGTCGTGACGTTGAATTTCCAGAAGAAATTGAGACATCAATTTCCATAATATGATACCCACTCTAATTTAACGTTCCACAATTTGACAAATTGGTGCATTATAAAAATGCTGAAACGATCTCACTTCGCGGGCTGATGTTTTCAGCTTCGTTCAAGTTTAACATAGGGGTGCACAGTGTACCATTTTAAGCCAATATAAACACAGGTGGTACTAAAGTAATATAGTCCAAAGGTTTGGTACAATTGATTGTAGATATTCCAAATTAATGAACAACCAAAAATCGAAGCTATCACCGCAAAAATAAATTTTGTGCAAACGATAAACCTTACTGTGCACCTGCGTTTGAACGATTAGAAATCGTTCGTTCGCAATGATTAGAAATCTGTCATCAAATCTGCGAATGTCGCTTAACGTGCAGCGAGAAAAATAATTGCTTATTACCACTTCGAAGCAAAAATGGATGAAAATATCACTTCTTTTATAAATCAATCGAACTTTTTTGTCGGATCGATTGAGAAATATAATACATTTTTTGGCGTGCCGAATAACTCTACTTACCTAATCAACTTATCTGTGCCGTGTGATGAAAGAGGTCGACAAACGACGATTCAGATTCCGTAACAGGCGACGAATATTAATTCACCACGATCCACGATGGCAAATCAATTTTTCACTGCTTTCAATCTGAACAAAATAATATATACCTCTTTCATTATGCAACCTAGAAACTAATACGAACTACGATTCGTGGCGGTGGAGCGTGCTTCTCCTCGCGCGAATCGGCTTTGAAATCGATAAGACTCTAGTCGGTTGTTCACCTAATCTGGCTGCTAAGTAATTAGTTGTTTTTGCCACTCACAGAGAAGAAGCAACCTCCGTGAAATTCGAATCTTCTCCGACGTTCAACTCTTTGGTAACGTAAACTCATCTCACGACAGATTCTCCGACGTGATTTATTCGGATTAAACGACTCCGCCCCTTATCTCGATCGTTATTAAAGACCAGCCTGAAATTCTCCCCCGATCGACCTTAGGAACTCACGTTTCGGTGTTATCGGGGAACTCGAGGGTGAATTCGGCAGGGACGGGCATGGGACGGAGGAAGAGATAGGGGATGATCGAGGATGGGGTGGAGCGAGCGAAGGAATTAAATTACGTTCTTGAGAAAAATTTTCTTCGACGATCAAACGATCGTGAAATAAGCGAAGGGAACTGTGTTTGACAAACACGCGACGGTTCTCCTTGCAGCTTGTTTACAAAACGGCAGGATGTGTTTTCCTCTCGTTGTCGAATTTACTTTACCCAGATTCGCGAAAACCTTTTCAAAGGGAATCACTGGGGGCGTAGAATTATTCGACCTTTTATCGGGAGTTATTGAAGTCACGGGCGGACGGCAAAGACAAGCGTCAAATTCGAATTTATTCGATTACGATGTTGTTGATTAAATTATATATTTTTATTTAGCGCAACAACGAATGCATTGGCTATAGCGTTTATACAGGTGTTCGTAATGGAACGATTATTACCCGTGGATGAAAATTTGCTGTAACCTAATTACGTTACAAAGTTTAAGTCATATTTAATGAATAAGAAATCATTTAATGCATTTATGTCACGTAAATGATTGATTGCTAGTATCATACATTGCACATATTTTTGTTAATAAAATAAACAGGTATCGTAGTTTCACGATGGACAGATATTTACAGCAATTATTAATTTTCATTGTAAAATGAAATGTAGAACTTCGCTATTAATTCTCCGTTTCAGGAATTCTGTGTACAAAGACATTCCGATTTCTCAAATATAATCACTAATTAAATGCAATATACGTATTTCCTAATAACGGACCAGCTATGAGAATTATGTACATTCATATCGATTGCCATATTTTTCACATTGAGCATTGAAATAAATTTCGGGTGAAACAAAACTAAACGAGGCATCTCAAATAATTATGCACTAAAACGTCCTGCATAGAGGGTTCGTTGATCTTCTTCGTCACATTTTAACAGAGTTTCACCTGCGACTTGTCTCCTGCTATCGCGAGTGTCTCGTTGGAAGCTGAACGAAAAATTTGTATCGCCCCATGAAACGAGCTTAAACAGGCCGTGGCACGATGATCGCATACCTTCATCTCTCTTTACCGCGACGCAGGGCTACTTTGTACTATATTTATTGTCGTCGTTACAAACCGTCGACGTTAAGGACCGACAAGCATTCCCGGGAAAAATATTTTGCCGTAACGGTGCCACTGCATAGACATCACGGGCAATCAACCATCGCAATAATGTTCCGTGACGTAAGAGTTCATTCACATTGTGCCCACCGTCATTGTTGCGAACTGTCCGATATTTTCCAACGACATTATATTTTATCGTGGACCGTCGTGCAAATCATCATCTCATTTTTTCGTACTTATCATGTCGTTCGCGTTGTTTCGCGATTGATGGGAAATTTTCTTTGAGTTTGGAGTCATGGAGAAAATGGAGGAAGCGAGCGAAGTGAAAGATAAATATTCGCGGGGAAAATATTCAATTCGTTTATTTAATACGAGATCAGTGAGTGGGAATTGTTTGTACGTGTTATTGACAGGGGAAGGAATCTGTGAAACAATGGTAACTGTTTGAAATTCTCTTGTTTCAGTTCGTTGAACGTTTATTTATGCCATCCAATATTTTGTTTGCTTTCGATATCCAGATGATTAAGCAACGAGGGGCAATTAATCGTAAATCAGGCCGATAATTGTTGTGGATATCGATAATGTTATAAATGAGTTGCATGTATGTATGTGGACGCCATAATTAATAGAAAGAAAGATTCACTTAAATAAAATATGTTTAGCGTGCATTAGATTTCGACGAAGAAGATTCTGATATTTTGTTGAAATGAAATCAGTAAATTTCTGCCAACGATTAATTTCGTTTGCGTTGGCGTTAGTAATACACATGGTGTCTCAAGTCTTCCTGTCAAGCTTTGCGAAACAATTTAAACGAACTTATTCGCTCAAACTTTTCGTTAGAAACCGATTCTGCGAAATTTCGTTTAATTAAAGAAGATTTGGTACAAAAAGAATTCATAAGAATTGATAAAAAACGGAAAGGCCTTTAATCTTTCATCGATATCAAACGGGTTGTATCAAAGGGGTAATCTAAATAAATAGTATTATTTCACTTAATATACCATATTTCTGTTACAATTTTCTCCACTCATTCTCCACTCACACAGTTTCTCCACTGTTATTCGTAGGATACACCGACACAGCTCACAATTACCTGAAAACAATCGGAGATCTCTTATACATGAACGTATCTCACACATGCAAGCTGTCATTTGATCCTATAAACGTTCGCCGTAAAAAGAAGAGAATTTTCACATTCGACACTTACACGCCCCCGTCAGCAAACAGAGAAGTACTATCGGTTCAGTTTCGAATGATCCGTGAACTGAGATTTTCCAGCACAGACGACCACCCACGCGCCACGGCGTAGGCCAAGAAACAATTAGGACAGTGAAAAGATGTCACGACGGAGATACTGTAATGGTTGAACGTTAGCCGCGACCTTCGTCGAGGGCCGAAGTGGTCGTATAAATAAATTACTTTCGCCCTTTACGTTTTTGCCGGCCGATAAACGAGGTCGTTTACAGTCAAAGCAACAGTGCCTCGCCGACCGTAATCTTCGGCTTCTCCCTTTGTTTCCGCACGGCGAACGCCATTTTCTATTGGATCCCGCAGAACGTTTTCGTTAAGTGCATAAGGGTAAGTTCTTGTTAATGGGCCAGGGAACGCAACGTGCCACTGTAATCGCTGCTAATTGCGTTCACCATTTAACCGTACTCCACCCCGCCCCACGCTGTATCAGAAATTGTGCGTGGAATTATCGCGACATTTTCCCAACGGCCCGACGGCGCACCCTTATATTTCGCTCCTGCCCGGCCAACCCGGGACGCTGCTGATGATCGACAACGTAATCCTTGTTCTCGCTGATTACCATTTAAAGCGCTTGCGATAATCAGCTTCCTGCATTTGCGATCGAGCATGGAATTTCAGAGCGAAACGAATACTACGCGCCTGGGAAATTTCGCAGGCCATGCTATCTTTTGATCGGCGAAATGTTTTAGAATTAAGGGAAATTTGTAGTCCTTAGGCTTCATTGTAGAGTTAACAGGTATTTCCGCAAGTAATAACGCGCGTGAATATTGGTTCAAATTAATTATTAGTGTAGCATGATTCGAAGGGAATCAAATAATGCATCATTTTCTTGCATTTTTCCAGATTTTAAAGTCGTTTTCAATATTTATAATCATCAAAGCTGCGGATAGTATTAAAATTAAATATTAAAATATAAATATTAAAATTAATTTAATTTTGCGGATTATTAAACGATTATTAAAAGAGTTTTAAGGAAATTCTACTAATTATAATGATATAATAATGGTAAACAAAAGATCGACCATTTATGATTGTCTTTTATTTTATAGTAGCTTATAAACTAATGTGGTCCAAGTGTTGTTACGTATTGGGTTGTTCGGAAAGTAATTTCGTTTTTCTTTGTGAAAATGAAAGACAATTTTCGTATAATGAACAAATATTTTATTAAATTATATATTGGCCATTCTGGTCCATCTTTCTGGTAGTAGCATGATTCCACGCTCATAAAATTTTTGGTCTTTGCTGGCAAAAAACTGATCGAGGTGGTTTTTGACCTCCTCATTTGAAGTGAAGGTTTTATCGTCTAAAAAATTTTGCAAACCAGTTCTGGCACTGGCGTACTGTCAACACATCTTCTCCATACACATCGGTTAATTTCTTTCTGGCTTGAACAGTATTTTTACCTTTTCTATAGTAAAAAAGTAAAATATGACGAAAATGCTGCTTATTGCTCTCCATATTTAAAAGGGCACCAACCAAAAACTACTGCGTAGAATCAATTGCACTTTTTCACACACAAGCCTTGCTATATCAGCTCTCAAAACATATAATGATTATGTGGCTTAAGTGTGAAGTGGGGGCAAAAAAATACAATTAAATCCTCTGTCGGGAAAAAACGAAATTACTTTCCGAACAACCCAATACAATCGTGCAATTGCGTGTTTCCTATACCTATATAGCGATTTGGTTTTTATAAAGAGGAACGAAAATTGGAAGTTATATCACAGTTTTACCACTGTATTTTTTTGCAGTAGGTACTTTACAAGCGTCATAGCTGATTGTGAGACTCGCCAAGTATGATACTTACAATTTGCAAGTCTTGTTTTCTTATATTTAATTTTTTTGGTTCTTTTACGTTTCAATACAAGTTAAGCGAAAGAGAAGTAACGTCAAATGTTTCACAAATATTTCCTTTCCCAGCAAATTTTATACAGTGTTTGGAAATTCTGAAAAGAACTATTCCAACAAGCACTTGTTACTATTCCTTCACAAAAATAACTTACCTCCCCCCGCTGCCACATTTTTAGCTCTTTTTACCCCGAACAAAGTCCTGAACGCTTATACATTTTCGCCATTACCTCCAAACTGTACAGTTTCAATTTAAAAGTGAAGTGTCACAACATAGCATGTACACGTCCACGACGAACAGACCGAACAACACTCTAAACTCTAACGCATTGCAACGATCCTAAAAGCATCCTCTTTTACGATACACGAATTAACATTCGCGGCGAACAAAAGGCGTGAAAATAATCGCTCAATGATTTATCACGCGTCACGGCGAGCCACATAAATCACCGACCGAGCAACATTCTACAAATACAATGAACGAAATCACCTCCTCGAGTCCGGTGAATCGGTTCGTTCACTTTTTCTTTTTTTTTACGCGCGGTGGAACGTAGGAACTTTCATCTTCGGGCTTCGATGATAGAATTGTGTGTGCTACCACATGGAGCACGTGAATTACATAAATTACTTACACGGCGGGCGAAATAAAGTTTAAAAGGTAAGCGATACGAAAGAGCAGCGCAGTTTTAGAGCAAGGAAATATAGATTATCTGCCTACAGTATCGGACATACAGTTGCTGACGAAAGTATAACCCGCCTGAAACGACGGAGGGATCATTATTCATTCAAATGTTATAAAACAATGCTTCGTAATTGTATCGAAATGAACTTTCGAATATTTGTTAAAAATAGATTAGGAGTTGCTTTATGTTTACTTGTACAGTGGAAACCCGGTTATCCGAGCCCCGTTTAGCCGAGGCTCCGTATTATCCGATTAGCAATGCTTTCTGGCAAGAAAAGTTTTCAACAGCTCAACAGTTACACACGTATCTAACAGCCTTTGATACGGATAGAAGCAACTGAGACTTTATACTCTTTTGTATTTAACGTGTTTTATTGGTGTTTTATTTGTTTGGTACAAACGGTTATAAGAATATGAGCGCCTGGGCGACAGCGAGGAAGTGCACTTCATTTTTTTCAAAAGTTTAATACACTATCGTTTTACTAAATAATTAATTCAACTTAAATACATGTGTGAAGTATTCGTACGGTGCATTAGTTTCGGTTGCAATTTCATTGTTCCGGTGTTAAGATAATTATTTTTGAAACAATTCGGCCGCGTTAGATATTCAGTAAACTGTCCACACAATTCCGGTGGGCCAAAAAGGTATTCGTACAGTGGATTAGTTTCACTTGCGACTTTATTATTTTGGTATTAATTGCACTTTTACAGAAGTGCCTAACCTAATCCAAACCTAACACGGCCGAATACTTTTGGGATCGACTGTAATTAATCGAAAAACTTACGATGCTGGGTTTCTTTACGGCTTTCCATAGAATCAATTGCTTGGACAGTCGTACTGTCACCACTTATTAAGTGATTTTAGGGTTATTTGTTAATGTGTACCATATTAAAAAATTTGTTCCCAACAGACAGCGAAGAATTCTTCTACGTGGTTTTATTTAATATATATAACTATATCTCATGAGTATGCACTTCAATTGTTTCTGCGCTTAGTTTAAACACTACTCTAAAATACAAGTTTAATTAATCGGCTAACATTTTACGTCTAACCATTTGTACTTTAATTCAGGAGGCTGGAAATCGATCCCGCGTTTTCCGAATCGTGCGATCTGTTCAGAAAACATTTACAATGTTTGCCTTGAAACTGTGCTTACATTCAACCCTTGCCAAGAAATGTGAAACACAGATCCATGAAATAAAGAATAAGAAACGCATTTCGGCTGTCCGAACATTTATGGACTCGAAAGAATACCCCAAAATAAACGAGTGCCGCCAACACGATACAAAATATCCGTCATAAAACAAACCGATACTCCGTGTACAGGTAACACTTTAAAACTTTCTTTTGCCCGCCACTGTACCTTGCGTTTCGCGGTCTCGCGTTTTGCACAGGTTTCCACGGGCATGCCCTGTCATTCTGAAACGATGACTCGTCCAGTTTGCGGGGAAGCAGCGACTGCGAGAACGGTACCAAAATGCGGAAGGGACTCAAAGAAAAATGTCACCGCTTTTTCGATACAGCCGCCGCGACAGGGCAGAGGCGGGAGGCAGGGAAAGCACGCGGCTAATAGCGAGTCGTAAATCAAGCTCGCGACAGGAATGCGTTGATTCACCTCGATTTAACTCAACTCCGACGATCGTGACCGCTGTACGTCTACACGCTGATACTTGGACGCGCCACCAGTGGAACGAAACGCGTTGGGTATTAGATTCCCGTGCGATTCAGTATTTGCTCAATCGTGTCACTGATTATTATCGTTATCATTCGTTCTTCGGTGAAGAATATTTTGAGGAAAACGGAATGAAAATGCGCGTTCCATTTGTTAATGGGACTCAGGGGGGAATTAATTGTTGTCTGGGAGAAGAGAAGGGAGCACCTCATCAACCAGAACAATTTTTTCGAATTACTGCCACTTGGTGGATAATGACTTCACTAACTCGAAGGCTCGATTTGCTCTTGTCGTTCTTCAGAGTATCGTAGGTGACACAAAGTTTGTTTCGCTGTAGTGTATGTATGTCAAGAGAATAAATATGTGTGAACCTTGGGAGGTCTGTAACAATCATATTGCTGGCGCAAATTGCAGGCGATTTTCAAACGTTAATTCGCTCCAGATATTTTGGGGGATTGTAATAACGAGGTGTTGTTATTCTTTTGGTCGCGGGGGAAGTATTAGAGTATAGTCTTGGAGGGACAGATTGTGTAGCTTTGCAGCTTTTAACGAGGGAGAATAATCGAGCAAAGGTAAATGTGTCGGTGGGCGGGGCAATTAAAATCTATTTAGTTTTTGTGAAAATTCGTGAAAGGGAATTGTACGCTTTGACTGGAACGTGCTGTCGCGGTAGAATTATATAGTACGGTATTGTGGTTGCGCTTTGTAGAAACACATAAGTGTGTTCAAAGGGAAGCGTTTCTGGTAGAATCAAACTGCAGTTGTCGTAGAATGTTGAAAGCGAAGAATGTGAGGTAAAACTTCTGTGTCGCGGGTTACAGATGTACGTAACAGTGGAAGCAAATTTGGTTGAACGTGAACTTTTGCTTTAATCGTAGCATCAAGTGTCCTTATATTACGATAGTTACAATTCGGTTTTACAAATACAAATTTCGAGGAACGAGCTTTTCTGTTGCAAAGATTCGGTGCCATGTCTGAAACACTGTTTGAAACACAGTCGCGATTAACAAAGTTTGTGAAATTGAAAATAATTGTGCAAAACAAGATATTCATATAGCGCTTTTTTACAAAGTTTTTTACAAATATGCATTACGAATTTTATCTGGAGAATGCAGTTTATTTGCAGTGTTAATGTTATCTAATTTGACTTTGATCCATGCACAAGTTTGCCTGTACAAAACTTTTGTTCTATTTCCTTGGATCTCATTTTACACTTTGCACGAAGTGCACACATAGATTTTAACTATATATTATTTGTTTAATATTTTCCAATATTATCCCCAATCGAGTCAATATCTGTTTCATACTTTGGACACTTGTAAACTTCAAGTATCTAAGTTTTTAAACATAGATATCGCAGTTTGTGGTCAGTGAACACGATTCAACAATCTTCCCACCGAAACATATTAAAACTTGTAAAGTTAATTACAGTACATTTATTGAAAAATATATATATGTCGCACATATACTCCCAACTTTTCACCAAATAAATGAACATTACATGTACTCGTATTTATAAGCTCAGGATATAAAACCAAATACATGAAATCAACAATAAATTACACACCGTAAGCAAAAGTAAACTATATGCATACTCACAGCTTTCGGCCATACAAAACGTAACACGGCACAAAACTGCGCGTCTTTGAAGCGTTTGAAGGCCGCTTTAGAGCTTTCGTCTGGTTTTACGCGCAACCAACGTTTTTCCAGTTAAGCCATCTCGTCGGTCCTTTCAATTACGGTAAGTAATAGCGGGAAGCACAATAACAGAGAGGTTTCATGATCAAACGCGGTTGGCACAGCGGTGGTGGCCGACTTTTTAGGAAATTGCCACCCAGGAATCGTGCTTATTGCGCCCGCGGTATAACATAACCCTTCGCCTTGGTGCCATCGGATGCACAGTGATACAGCGCAGAAAGCTAGCATATTGCAAGATATGTCAGCACGCAACAGGGCGGCGCTACGTTAGGTACAGCATGACAGAGGGATAGATAGTGCACGATGTGATAGCGCAGGGCAGGGCATGGCAGTTCAGCGCAGCATTGGTTTCTGCAGACCACGGAATCTATTTAGTGCACACTGCACGCAGTGCAACGTATGCAAGTTAGCGCAGAGCTGCGCAGCGTTGGAAAGCATAGCTCTGAGTAGGCCATTGAGTCTATTCATTGCAGAGCAGAGTAGCGCAGTGCAGCACTAGCTGAGCGACGTTTTACCACCTACGCCTACGTCGGAGTTACCTGTGCTTCTGGTACAAGTTTCGCGCAGCTTTGTGCTGCGGAACGCGGCTCATGCGGTAATCGGCGACATCCTATACGTCGTGTGATGCTTTAGAAAAGTGCGCTGCTCCGTTTTGCTGTACGCTGTTATGTGCTACAATATCCTACGCTGTGCTGTCTATCCTATACTGCATTATCCTGTTCTGGCCTGTGCTATTTTATCTTGCTGTACGCCGTATCGCATTGTGCCGCGTTGTTTGACCTGTGCAACGATGTCCTGTACTTGTGCTACCTATTCTGCGCTGTGCTGTCCAACGTTATCCTGCACAGCCCAGTGCTGCATGGTATTTCGCTGCGTTGCTCTGCCCTGCTAAACACAATTCTGTGCTCCGCTGTCCCGTGTTACAATACCCTGTTTTGTGCGATTCTATCACGGAGTATGCTGTTCTGAATTGTGCTACACGGCTTGTCCTGTTCTGCGTTGTTTGTCTTGTGCTACCATATCCTGCACTGTGCTATCTATCCTGTGCTGGGCTGTCCAGCGCTATCCTCCATCGCTCGGTGCTGCATTGTCTGTCCTGTGCTACCATATCCCACACTGTGCTACCCATTCTGTGCTGTGCTATCCAACGTTATCCTGCACAGCCCAGTGCCGCATAATATATCGCTGCGTTGCTCTGCCCTGCCAAACGCTATTCTGTGCTGCGTTGTTCTGCGTTACAATATCATGCACCGTGCTATCCTTTCCTGCTGTACGCTATTCTAAATTTTCCTGCACAGGTCTGTTCAGGTGTGCGCTGCCCTGTGTTACGATGTCCTTTACTGTACTGTACTATCTGTACTATCTGTACTATCTGTACTACCCATCTTGTGCTGTGCTGGCCTGCTATGGTCTGCGCTGCCCTGTGCTGTCCTGCATTGTCCACACTTGCGCAGCATTACACTGCGTTGAATGTTCACCGGGACCGTGGGATCAATGACGATGGGCGCTTAGTCGTGCAGTTCGCCGACGAGGCGTCAATCTGTATTGCAAATGGCCCGCAGCCTCTGCGATATGGAGCCGATTTCACTCTGCCGCACCTGCTTGTAAACAAGGCGACGATTACTCGAAAGATGAATTCCCAGATACGCGCCCGTGCCGATCAGAAACGTGCAATCGTCGATTGTTCGCCAGATATTGCACCGTTCGGACGTGAGATTTATGAATGCGATGATTACTGTTCTGTCGTATTACTGGAACCGATGATTGCCGTGTTACGTTACAATAATTGTCCACTTACACGTATTTCTTGCATAGGTTTCATGATTTGCCACACTCCCGCCAATTCGTTCATCGTTACTTTACAATATTCGAAACACAAAATGCAACTAACATCGCTACCAGTGCGGAAAAGTATTGAACTAAATTTTCCGAGGCTTCTCCAGCCATCAACGTTCATAAACTTCAAAGTAGCACCAATTAAGAATAACCACGAGTGATATCAATTTAATCGAATTCAACTGCCGCCAAAATATCCACGATGCGACACTAAATCAAATACTTCAAGCTAATGAACATTACAATTTCATCTACTCCACCTCGCCTGCAATCCTGCGAATCTTTCGAAGATAGCCGAATTGTAAAAACGAGTACGCACTTTACAATAGCCACGGCGCAGAGTACTCTGTGCTCGTGAACGTGTTTCCTCTATTCCATTTCCATAAGCACATCGAATGTTCCATCGACAGGCTGTGTAATGCACGAAAATTATCGGCACTGCGACGAAGCATCGTCTTGCATTCATCCCGTGCATCGACGCAACTGCAGCCGCATGACCGGCCTACGGGCTGATGAGGGCGTTTATGTATATATGGCAATCATGACAGAGAGACAAGGAGAGAGGGTGAGAGGGGCGGGGGGGGGGGCTGAGATAGCAAGGCAGTCTAAATTGTGCCCAAACTGCCCCCGGCGATACGGGCGATTGCTCGTCAAATCGATTCGCTGAATTGGCCGTCGCTTCATTTGCAAACAAACCGATCGATTTAAAATCGATCGGTATGAAGCTCCCATTGGATCCTAGTTTCCTTTTCTAGGAAAAATCGGCCATCTAGTCTCGTCCTTTTTAATTATGAACGTCGATTTGGTTTCCAAGAATTATGGGGTAATCCTTAATTATTATGGACGAACTAAATAGTGTTTTTGGAGTGTTAATTGATTATTGATTGTGGGTCAATCGTGATCCTTCGGCTGATAATGCTGTGACTGCAAATTCTAACCATTATGTCTTCCTTGAATCTATGTTTCGCAGGCGTCCATTACTATTGTACAGCAGCTCGCCGCGACAATGATGATGCATTGGTGAAAAAAATACATCAAATTCCATTGTCTAAGGTTTAATTCCCGTGGCAGTCAGTTTCGAAAGTTTGCTGCAAACAATGTATTTACCAAAGATATAAAAGCTGTGAATTTATAACAAATTCGTCAACAATATCGTATTCCAGTAATCCAATTTGTTGATCCAATTTATTTGTTATTACCATCATCCGCGCCGCCCTGCAAAATATTCCAAAAAACAAGGGAGAACAACCGCCGGTGACGAATTGTGCCACATGAAAATCTGAAAGCAATTACCGGTAATCAATATTAACGCTTCCCATCGGCGCACTGCCATTTTGCGCGTTGAAGGCCCTTCTTGTTTCGTGAACCGGTGGCGCGACAAATGTCAAGAAATGTCAAGAAATATCGCAACGTGAACGGCGCGCCACTTTCCTTTACACATTTCGAGCATCGATCGATCGTTCCAGTGGGGCGTCGTTGAAGTAACGGTCCGTTCGGGAGAAAAATGAAAAATCCGTGCACAGGTGGAAATCAACGACGAAACGCGGCCGTGTTCCGGTGCAGGTGGCCCAAGGACGGTCGTTCCGTCGTCGGCGTGGCAGCCGGTTGAAATATTTGACAAAATTTCGCGAAATATCGGAAAGGGAAAATATCGAAGCATCGCGCACACATAGAAACGTACGCGGGAGATCTATTTTCGATTCGAAACTGGGTTAGTCAAACAGTATGTACTCCGACGCAGAACACTCCCGCCATTATGCGCGTCCTTCGTAGGGTTCAATTCCTGGAATTGCTTCTCCTTTTAGCCCGCTCGAATTCGATAAGCACAGACACGATGTCGTCGTATGCACTTGCGAAAATCACGAACCCTCCCGTTGTTGCAATTTCGATCCGAGAATCGTCCACCCACGACCATTCTTATCCTCTTTCAACCCGCGCCTGTCTTATCGCGAATGAAATTGTCTAACGGGCATACGCTAATACAGGATACGGCAAGAAATTCCGTGGTCGTTGCAAAATCAGATGGATCCACGTGAATTATTTGTGCGTTTCGTTTGAAACTTGAAATTGCTGGAATCATTGAGGAACCCGAGAATTTCTATATTCGACACCTTGAGAATGATTGCAAATTGCATTGGTGGTAGCGTACGTACACTAAATATTGATGAAGCTTGTAACGCAATTATTAGATCCACGTTGTCTGGCTGAGGTATAAAATGGGAACGATTCCGTTGGAATTATTTAAATGCTAGGACATTTCGTAGTCGAGTCAGAAATTTCGGTTATATTGAATTTCCGTTGGAAAATGTGTCCCGTTCGAGATAGATAAGTATCAAAATTCATCTGCGACCAGCAGCAGAAGAAATAAAATTTTCAAATGATATTAGCTCCTCGATTATTGGAACAGGTAAAAAAAATAAGCATGCGAAGGTGTGATATTCAGAATTTTAAACACAAATGACAGTAAGAAACCTTCGAAACGAACAATACGTTTCAGCACATTTTCGTGCACCAAAGTCTCGCCGATATTTTCAGCCAAAAGTAACACACGAAGAATTGTTAAAAAGTAGCCTATCTTCATGAACATAGCTCGTCAAAATTAATTACTTGCGCGAGATAATTACAAATCCGAGGGAGAAAATATCTCGTCGAAATACAAAACGCCTCGAAATCACGATATCTGTCTACCTTACATTTTCATCCGCAATATCTCGTACAAATGAATCTAATAGCTGTGAATGTTTTGTGAAATCGAATTTGCAGGGCCCTTAATGAGTGCGAGATTAATTCGCAGATTAATGGGAAAATGAATGCTTGATTATTTGGTAATCATTAATATTCGTAAAATGCAAATACTCGGGGCGAATTGAATTTTCAATGTTAATTCAAATAATTACTGTGTCGAGCCCGTTTCCGATATTGGAGCGCGACCATCACGAATTTCGTTCGAGCCGCGAGCTCGATAATTAAAGTCGCCATGGTGCCGACGCAAATAAGACAAAAATCCGGATAGCCGTGATATCGACGAAAGAACCGGAAAAGCCTCTTACGAGAGACGCGGAGGGAATCTTCCTGTTAAAAATAAACGCGAGAGGTAAGAGGTTAAGCTGAACGTGAGCTTCGACTGAACCGGCCAATGCCCGTCAGAATTTAAGGTGTAAAGCGAAGAAGCTTTCAAGCAGCTCAAGCTGTATCGGCGTAATTATGAAACAGATTTCTCCCATTTTTATTTTCTTTCAGTTTTTAGGATATCGATTTTTATCTTTGTTAATAATTGTAGGTGAATATATTTAAATGCCGTGCTTTATTTGTATCCAGTTTTCAGGCGCAATTGTGTTGCTATAATTGTTGATAAATGATAAATCAAATTTAGATTTAATACCAGTTTTCAATATTGATTTAATTAAAGTTGCTTTATTACATTTGTTAATTCTTACTTGCTATTCAAGTGTACGTGTGCAGATAAATATTTGTCATTCTTTCATTGTTTGAAAGGGAGTTATCTAATTATATCGCAACTTTTTCTGTGTAACGAAGCTCATTTTGAAATATTAAGTTTCGTATCTATACATTTTCTAATTATTGCACATTAATCAATATTTCGTATTAAATATAATATAAGTAAAACGAAATTCCCTATTTATTTTGTTGGGCTCGTTGTCAAAAAATTTATGGCGCGATCATAACATTCGGGCGTGAAGAAAGCATACTGCAATATATAAACTGGGTTCAACAATGCGGCAGGAAATTTTAACTAAAGAAAGAAAACAGAAGATTGGTACTGGAAAAATCATAAATTTACGTTCATAAGTTTATGGAACTTCCATGAAACGTGAAACTGGTGAACGTCTTATTTACCTGGGACCGCATCGATCGTGACTAGACTTTCAAAGGGCTGCACAGTTGGCCTTTTTTCCCGACGAAACCGAATAATATTAAAGCGGATTTTTAATTTATCCAACTTTCGATGAAGTGGCAAAATTTCAAGCATCTTTTTCAGGTCTGCCAAGCACTCGAGCCGCTTGCTCTTATCGGCAAAATTCGCGGAACCTGGCGGGTATAACTTTTCTTGGAGTGGCCGCCATCGATCAAACTCGAATGAGCGATTGCCAATCGAATTCGAATCTTTTCGAGGGCACGTCTCTACGGACGGATTAAGAAACTGTTGAAATTTTATTTTCCATTTCGTTCTAGCAAAAAGAAAACGTTTAGTTGTATGCTCTTCAGCTTGCGCAAATGTTTCTTTTCGAAATCAAATTTGAAGCGGGTCACAGAATTCTTTATTACGTTTCTTGATTGCCTTGGGTCTATCGAACAAATATATTTTCGCCTGTTAAATATAAACTAATCGAGCGAAATAATATTTAGAAAGCGTCGGATTAATAATCCCTCTATTTCGACGAACAAGTGTAACGGTAAATTAACGAAGAATAATTATATAGGAAATTGATTGCGTGTAGAGAAATTGTATTTGTTAATCCGATTGAAAATCAATTAATACAATTCGTCACATGAGTAGCGTTTCTGGTTCCCCGAGTTTAACAGAGATTTAATGAAACCACGAAATCTGCAGCGGCTCCTAAATGGAATTTAGTTATAATGGTTGTTTATTCATTTTCACACATTCTACCCCTTTCACCAAAACGGTAAACGCATCTTAATTGTAGATTCTAAAATTAGCGAAGAAACATTATATCAATTGCTTATAATTATAATTTCGATAAAAGAAGAACTATTTATATTATTATTTTAAAAGCAAACAATATTAATATATCCTCTATCAAACTTGGAATTCTCTTTCACAAGACTGGATACCTGTTTCCCTTTTCGAATGTACAAACTTCACCTGCACAATCTTGCATTGAAATCATAATTTCAATTACTCGTGCTTACCATAAGGTTAATTTGTATTTTCTATTAAACGCGTGTTCTATATTGGCCGACAATTATTTGCAACAGACACTCTATTCTAATTTTCACTATGAAATACGATAAAAAAAAAAAGGTTTGTTCGGTATGTCACAAATACTTTCCCCACAATTGAAGGCAAGAAAAGTTTCTCGCAGTTCGTTCAAAAAATTTTATTCATCGTGAAAGAGAGATTTGTGAGGACAGAGTCTTTAGGGTGTGCAACAAGAGCGTCGAACGAAAGTCCATGGGGGTCCACGACTGACTGAGACCGCCAGGAATAGAAACCTGTGCTTATAGTTGCTGACTTAAGTCTTGGACTCTGAGTCAGCCATGAGGATTCCGTCGTGAAACTTGCGCATCTTGCTCCCTTTCTTTCTGTCTTCCTACAACCACCACCTTCGTCATCGCTTTTAAACGACCTTAGATTAAGCTGCGTTCACGACGAAAGCAGAAATACTCGAGTTCCCTTCTCCGAATTTGATATGCAACACTTTATCGAACCGTTTATTAACTGTAATTTATTGCGATCTTCGTTGCAGGTGAGTCATTTTTGTTTGCTCGTTTACGATTATTAACATTTATTTCGTGGAACGCGTGAAGCTTCTGCACGAATCACTTCTGAATTAATACGAGTGAACAAGAAATTGTTTTTCTTTCATTTAGAATTGGTTTGTTTTTGTTTGTTGGTGAACTATTATTCTATTGCTCATTGTTAATTTTAATCTGACTGGTCAGTTTCCAGTAGTAATTAAGAGAGTAATTGTTCTATTACAGTAAGTACTGTTAGTTTTCAGGAATGTTTACAAAATTTTTGAATAATCTCTTTTCTCTTTATTTCGGTAGATGTTAGTGTTACTATTTTGGTAGGTTCTCTACGATTTCAGTGCGTATTCAATTTAAAGTAGGTACTAGCTATAGAAACATCAGGTCGCTGACGCCAATTTTTGTCGATAAATCTTTTACAAACCTCTGAATCCTTGGATCGCGTACATTTTTCATTTTCATTTTAGATCAAACCTGTGCAGATGATTCTATTTCCGAAGTTAACTGAACATTTTATTGCATTTCGACTACGAAAAATCCTACATGTGACTTCTTAAAAGATGTTGGTTTTCGGACGCGAGAATCTGCACGTCCAATAATTTATTCGACGAATATATTGTGCCCTAGAACCCAGCATTTCCATTATTCACATTAATGCGTGTTAATGTTAAGAATGTTACAACACATGAACATAGCACAATAATGTTAAATTAAAATTAACAACGCGTTCCAAATGCAATTAACCACAAACAAAACAAAACAGTCAAGCGCTACTCCTTCACCCGGATGTATTTACTATTGTTAACGTTATTTACACGGCGAAAATGTAAGTACGAACAAAAAATTCGCAATCGCTTAAAAAAATAATTTGCAGCAGTCGCAAGAAGAATGTCAAACACTCCTTGCGCACCTTCGCTATCATTCGCGAATATTTTCATCGCAGGGCCCATTCCGCGCAGCATCGAATCCGGCGCGGCCCGACAAAGAGCATTTCCTCTCGCCATCAGCATCAGGGGTAAGCAACGATCGCCGGCAAATCAAGCTGCGAATCTTCAAAACGCTCTTCCGCTTCGAGAATTCGCTTCGTCGTCGTCGGGGCGTCGCGACGACGACGATTTCCGTAAGCGTTCTCGCCGGCGCATTTAAACTTTTCCAATTCCGTAGCATTTCATTTCCCAAATGGTCGAGGCAACCTTCCCTTTCTTTTCTCTGTCCCGTTCGCCGCCCCTCCGACACCTGCTGTTCTCTTTCACGCGGAGGACACGAGGCAGGGTTCTTTTTTCCTTTCCACCGCGCGCGCGCGTTGGAACGTCAGGAAAGTTTCAGAAGGTCGTTTCACCGGTAGCCCCGATCTCTCTCTCTTATTTTCTTATTCCCTCTTCCGCTTCGTCCGCCCCGAAAATCGCGCGCAGTTTTCTCGCGACGACGCACAGTGGGGCAAAACGCCGATTTAGGAGTGCGAAAGTCGAAAAACGCTTGATGCCGTTTCCAATATCAACATAGACGTCCGTGGGACATAAAAATGACGTTGACATCTTCATTTCTCAAATCCATTGTTTTTAAGGGTGGCGAGGGATACAAGCGTTAAAATTATAAGATAGCTTAAAAGTGCAGAATATTATTTTCACCTGTCACCTAATGCTTAGGGCCTTAATGGTCATTCTCTTTGCAGGAACTGCATCGACAAGGATTAGGAGTGTGTAAAATTCGAAGGGAAAATTGTTCGGAAGTTTTTAAATAATTTATTTCAAGAAAGCTCCAATAAACCAATTTTCCAAGCTTTCTTTTATGAATTACTGTTGATATCCGCCCGTATCCGCGCTAATTTTTGTACACACATTGAGAGTGGGATGTATAGTTGATGGTCTATAGAATTTGGCTTCGGCCAACTGCAGGTACAAAAGTTATTCCATTTTTTATGGAATAGTTCGATGACGAGAACGTTAGGGATGCATCGCACAGTGGGACGACTCTCTAGTTCTGTTTCTTCATCTTAATAAATGAAGATTCTTCATCTTAATAAATGAAGATTCTTCATCTCAAGAAGGCGCTGATCAGTGAAGCAATTTATATTATTATTAAATGTATTACCAATTTCAAATATTTCGCATCTTTTATATATACGATTGTAATTAGGACTATGAATACAATATTTACCATTAAATTTTACATTGTTTACTCACTGAAGTCATTTCATTATAATCAATACCAATAATAGACCGATGATTAGTGAAGTAATTTGTATTATTATTAAATGTATTACCAATTTCAAGTATCTTGTAGTTTTTATATTTACGATTGTAATTAGGACTGTGGAATACAATTCAATGTTAAATCATTGAACTTTACATTGTGCACTATCTGAAGTCATTTTATCAGAGTATATACCAATAATACGCCATATACATATATTGAAATTGAAATTTCGTTCACGTTTTCGGCCTCTTTCGCCACTGTGCGTCGCGCGGACGCGATGAACGCAGCCTAAAACTTCCCGCGGGCGCGCTTCCTCTCTGGCCGCTTTTCTCCTCCTTTTCTTCGTCTTCGTGTCTCGTTCGGACGGGGTTGTCAACCGTGTCGGTGGATTTGGCATTGGCCCTCGGCTACTACGGTCTCGTTTCGTCTTGTCACGCGCCGTCCGCGCCCGAATTTTTCCACCGTCTACTTTATTCCACCCCCCATCCACCCTTGGACGTACACTTTTTTAGACTTTATCCGATTTGCATATGGTAATCTTGGACGACTTCCGAGCTCTCCTGTTGAAAGTCTTCCGCTGGGCGGTGGGGTCGGGGGGGTGTGGGGAGGTGTAAAGATTGGTGGGTGTTGATAAGTTTGAAAGAAATGCCACGGGGAGGGTGGTGAGATATTAAAGGGGATTGGCACTCTCTGCTTTGTTATGGAGACGGTAATTGATTGCTTCCTTAAGATCGCTTTTTTAAACGAGGAAGTAGGTTTTCTCTTCTTTACGGCGCTAAATAAATGTTTGCGGGGATAGAGGCGCGATAGATGCGAATGAAAATTCATTCGTGGCCGTTCGCATCGTTGGAATCGAGCCTGGAATGTTTCGTTGACGTATTACGTAGTTGATTACACGGTTTTAAAATCTTGAAAGGATTGCTCCATTTAGAAGTGACTGCAAATTACTTCGTGGCCATGTCTATCGTTGGAAATAGAGTATAGAATATTTGGTTAATACATTGCGTGTTTAATTTGTAATTTAAAAATTTTGAAAAGATTGTTCAATTTAGATGTCACTGACATATTTAATTCGTGACTGTTTGTCGTTGGAAGTCGAGCCTAGAATACACATTCGGTTAATATATTCTATTAGGTACTCGATTTTCAGTGTTGAATTCTTGGAAAGATTGTTCCACTTAGAAGTAACTGTCAAATTTCATTCGTGACTGTTTATCGTTGGAAATAGAGCTGACAATATTTGGTTAACATAATGTGTATTTAATTTGCAGTTTTAAAATCTTGAAAAGATAGTTCAATTTAGAAGTAGCTGTCAAATTTAATTCGCGACTGTTTATTGTTGGAAATCGAGTGTCGAATATTCGGTTAACATATTGCTTGATCCACAGTTTTAAAATTTTGGAAAGGTCGGGCCGTTCAGCAGTGACGCAACAATTGCAGAAATTCGCACTCGACATATTGATTTAAATTTGTTCGAGTGGAATTAAATTCAGCAGGAATCGCGATGAAGCGAAACAAAAGTATCGGGGGAATAATGAAGTGTGCGTCAAGTAAACGTGCGAAATAACGGGTCAAGCGCACTTTACAAGGTAAAACAATTAAAGGGGCCTGCACGTGAAATCGAGCGTATCGATTTTCCTCGAGAATGTGGCTGCATTAACTGTTATTTCATACACCGTTATGCCAAATTATAATTAGTTGCAGTGAGATCCCGATTACATATATTTTTCTTGTAGTACCTTGACCCTGTAAACTACACCTGTTAAATAGAAAACGTTGTGTAAATTAATAAATTTACAGACACTGCAAAATTTTGTTTAATACAAATAAGTATTGTGAAACTTATTATTGAATATTTATCGGTTAAAGAAACAATATCTTAACTATATTTGAAATACATTATTTTATCAAATTTTGCCTTAGAGTTATCAAGGTAATTCATTTTATTTACAAATAGTCGCGAATCAATAAAATTTTATAAAATACTGTGATTTATTTAAGTAAATTATACGCAAGCATACCTATATGTATAATCCCTCTGATTTGCATACCATTTATTTAAATAAATCGCAATATTTTATTCACTCGCTGTGCATCCTAGTGAACGCCTGTGTGCCGCAACTTTTCCACGCATTTCCACAGCCTGGTACTCTCCACTTGCACTTACAAGCATTAAACAAATACCAAATTAACCAAAATTCAGATTAAAATCTTCAAACTCATTCATCTCATTGCAATACGTATCAAAGCAGAAGCCGCCGCACAGTATGACGGATCGCCAATCTAGCTGGACAAAAGTCATTTTAGTGACTGTTACAGAATCTTTGAACTTTTATTGCAAGTTATTGGAAAACGTTTGGAGCGGCCAAAGCACAGCCATAAGTTAATTTTATAAAGTTAAGCGTTCCACGGGTCTGTTCTATAGAGTACGGTAACCCTAGTTTCTGTACCACTAAGAATACCGTGTTCCAAAGATATTCCTTCATAAGCAATGTACTTTAAGATTGACTAAACAAATATTTCATTACTTTATAACAAATGGATTTTCCAAACATTTTCGAATCATGTCGAAATACTCCAACTTTACATAGACCTGCAAAATGCTGTTGGTGCCCGTTGGTATTTATCCTTGTTGCAATGTATTCCGTAGTTCATTGCCTATAAGATGCGACTTTCATCTGCCGAGAGGTGCCGTGGGTAAAAATATTTCACTTTTCGTTAAGTGGCGTGTGACTTCAGAATGTTCTTCTTCGTGAAACATCTCAAGAACGCCGAGAGATATTTTAAAAAACTATCAACAAAACTTAGCATCGCTCTATTGCGTTTACAAAACTGCGTACAATTTTCGTTGAAAAATCCATGGAAAAAGAGATTCAAAGTAATCATTTAAAATACATTAATTCATAAATGTGTAAGTACCTACGTATTATCTACGTTTGATACGACTTCAAGTACATCGAGCGACAAATGCAACATAACTCGTAATTCTGGCCACCTAGAATGACGATCCCTCACACCAGGCGAAAAACGGTGGAAACGAAAATATTTTCCCTCGAGTTGCGGCACCGATCGCTTAAAAACGAAGGTGTGTAACCCGAAAAAAAGTTAACGCTCGACTTCCCCGCCGCGGTTCCAGTCGGCACGGGGTTGTCAACCGTTTCGGGGTATCTCGAGTACTTGGCATTGGCCCTCGTCTGGGACGGTCGTTTCGTTCCGTTTCGTTTCGTTTCGTTTCGTCTCGTCTCGTCCCGTCTTGGCGCTTTTGCAAGGAGCCCTCCTCCGTCCTTCTCTCTCGTGCTCAGCCAGCGTCCTCCTTCGTTCGCGGCGCGGCCTCTCTGTTCCGCCGTTTGATCCGGCACGTTTTCGTCGATTTGCATACCTAACCGAGGCCAGTTTCGTCTCGGCTATTTCCTGTCGCATTTTCCACGGGAATAGAACACCGCGCGCGATCGTCGACCGCATTTCTCGAGGGGCCCCTTTAAACTTCGCGCCCGGAAACCACCCCCGTCTTACTGAAAAAAACGGCGAAGGGGGGTGGTAGGGGGGGTGGGGGTGGGGGAATACCGACTACATATCCGCCCGGTTTCTTACGACCGACCCCGAGCTTCCTCTCGAGATGTTTGAAACTGTCCCTGCGCATGTTGGGATATACCGAATCGCTTTTCCGGACAATTTGTTTCTTGTTGCCCCGTTTCCTCCTTCACCTGCAAAGGGACCGCTGCTTTCAATTTAAAGTGTTACCGTTTTAAAGCGGCAATGCATGTACGTACGCAGAGCTGTTCCTGACGGGGGTGCAAAAGTGGGTGCCCCCCGTACCTGTGCGGCCAAACCTAGGGGCGGCCGCAGATCTTTAATATATGCAAAATATTGGCTAACATTAAATGAATAGGGGCAGCGGTATTGTTTTCACACCTGGGCGGCGAACAATCGAGGAACGGTAGCCTGTACGATACGTATGGAACTATTCACGCGGGGTGATTTTATCGTAGTTCATGCGATTCCGTATGCGTAGACTGTGGAAGATTGCTCTTAACATATTTGTACAGTTAGTTGTGTATTTGTTTGCACACGTTTTTGAGACGCTTGGCACACGTGGTATTGAGTAATTTTAAGTGGCGAACGGTGGAATTTGTTTGTAGGTAAATCAGCCTGCTGTTGGGGAGCATTTTATATTTAAACCGGTGTTTAACCCTTTCGCTACGCAGGGCGTATTGGTGTATATGGAAGCTCTCAAACATTCAACGACTGTTTTGAAAAGTTCTGTATATGCGTTCTTTATGGCAATGTGGCGTTGCTGTAGTTGTCTAGTTAATTATACGGGGAGTCTAAGTTTTTACGCGCGTAAAAAAACTGTACTGCTCTTTGCGCTGAGGACGGTTTTCTTTTTTAGGGTACTGGAGTGAGGGGGTTAATAACATTACACGGTATAGAGGTAGTGTTACTCTAAAATGTTTCAGTAATATCCGTCTCCCTCATTTCAAAGGGGTGAGCTGGGTCTGTTCTCTTAATCAACAAATAATTTATAGCTAAATTGAAGTTTAAAGTAAGCCTAGTCGGTTAAAGAAATCAAAACTCTGTACTTCAAAACTTATCCGGCTATGTTTTGCATTCAATTTTTAACCATAATTTATCAAATGACATAAAGGGAACGATAATAATGGCGCGAGAATAGTACTATGTATGTTGATCTCGTAAATTTAAATCGTGAAATATTTTGTTCTGTAAGGCATAAGAATATTGCCACAAATTCTTCTTCGAATATTTTATACCTGCCATTGCTACAATACGATAGTTGTAGTAACGTAGTTGCACTGAACATTTTGGAGAAATACAAACGCGCGACGACCAAACGCAAATGAAACGTTTACATTATTGCCAAAGCGGGGATCGGACCCTCGGTTTACGATTCAACGGTAGTCGAGTAACCATATGGTTTTGGAAATCTGATGAAAGCGAGTTTAATGTTTTCAGATTGGGTGGAAAAAGATTCGTACAGCGAAAGGAGAATACCGTGCTCCATCAACAGAATCCACGAGCTACTGTCAAGCATGTGGTAATTTATGGAGGCGTGGCATTTAGTGGAGCAAGAAAAATGCGTCTATTAATAGGAAGGACGAGTGCTCACATTTCCGTTCAGATATTACGTTTGTCTAGTAAATAGGAATGTGTATAATAAGACAAATATTAATAACAAATGAGTTTCACTTCTGGCGAAACAATTGTGAACAACAGTTACCGGCCGTTACATTAATAAAACATTTAAATGAGATATTAATGAAAAGCTTTGGGTGATTGTCAAGGATATTTTAGCGTGCGTACACTGTGTCCAAATAATTTTTGTTATCAGTTCGACATATACAGGGTGTCCCACTATACTATATTATAGAATACTATTATCATTGTAGAGGATGATATAGGAGACACCCTTTAGAAGTAGAATCGCCGCTTAATGTCAGACTAGCAAACAAAAACTGAAAACATTTAAAACCTTTGTATATAAATATTTTGCTTACCTCGTATATCCATGTGCATTCTAATTTAGCGTATTCAAAACTTTCGATCCGTCTCATAAAACACCTTAGGTGATTGAAAAAGCATTATGATTGGAATTTTGCATCAGTAATAATATACGTATAACAAAATAGAGAGTCTGCGTAAAGTTCTATTTTACAGGCAGGCAAAATAAAACCCAGCGGAGAGTCAAGAAAAGGAGGTAAAAGTATCGCAGGAGAACTTTTATCTTCCAGAACAACCCAATTATGTATTTTGATGATGCAAGAAATGCTCGTTTTTTACAACCAGTTTCAAATATTTCGAGTTATGTAGTTATTTCTTTACATTAAGCTTCAGCGTCTCTTACTCGTTATATCTCGTGCTCTCAAGTTTTTATATCTCTCTGCTCTCTTCTGCGTATAAGAATGAAATTGTACGTTGTTGTAAATTTTAAGGGACGGGCTAGTATCACTTTAAAATATCGGTCAACAGAAATGGACCTTTCTCGTATTTTATGCGTAGTTTCTTCTGTGAAAAATATTATTTTGTTGCGGCAAGAAAAGGTAAGTTGCAGTTTAATTATTTTTTGTTGAAATAAATAATTGTTTGCCCTGTAGAAGGTATTATTTTGCTACGTGATACATTATGGTTTAATGTCCTTTATTTAATTATTTGCCTTCTTGTGGAATTCATGAAACTAAATACGTCAAGAAGTAAAAGTGGGGATGCAATTAATATTCAGCATGCTTGTATAAAAATTTAGCTGTTTTAATAATATGAATTTCTGATGGGAATAGTGCAGGAAATTCTACAAATGCTTTGAAATACTTACATTAGAATTTCTAATTTGATTTCTTGAATATATGCAGTGTAATATTAGAAATACAAGATATATGTTTGGACATATTTTAGGTTTCGTTAATTATTCACGTGCAAGAATTTCATTCTCCAACTTCTTCTACTACAAGGTTAGCTGAACTCTTTAATTGAGTCTTCTTAGAGTTGGATCGTAAGTTGGAAAATAAAATTCTGATAATATGAAACCACTTAAACTTCGACGAGGAAGATGAGAATTAAAATTTTACGTCTAATTCTTGAAACTTCATTGAGCGATCAATATCGTCTAGATTATCAGACTTTCGTTTAACTGCAAGTTCAAATTCGATAAATAGCCCCGACGTAAACGTGTTCAATATAATAACGAGGTAAAAGTTAAACACAAAATACCTCTGCAGAAATTTGCTGAGACGCAATTTGAAGATTAACTAAGGAAAACTTTGTATCAGGTTATATCATTAGTATCGTTTTCCTTTTAATCTAACTTCAACAATAAAACAGATTTAGACTCCTAACTTATTTTAATCCAGGAAATAATACCCAAAATTGTCACTTCGATATTTGAAAGAGGTCTTTCAATAGTTTCCCACGTTCAAACTGCCCCAAAGACTTTATTTTACTTCCTTAAACGTTCTATGTTTGTCCATTCCATCCGAGGGTTAACAATAAATAATAATATCCGAATGAAACCTCAATTATCCGAGGAACCACTCTGCAATATAATAATACTGTACAACAAGTCGATCGGAATCTGCGATCATTTATTAAAATCCATGTGAAATTACTAACAAAGCCCGGGACAACAATAGGATCGATCAACGAAACATCGAAGGCACACTCAAAAACACTGTGCAGGAGAAATAACAGGAGGCAAAGAATATGCCAGTGTACAGTTTCTCCTAGTCACGTTCATGTTATCGTTAACAGGGCGCGGGCGTAGCGCAAGCGTGAAGAAGGGGTTGAAGAGTTTTCAGCCGCATCATCGTAAAAGAAAAAAATGCGATCCCAGTTTGAAAGAAACTCGTGAAACGTTTCCAGATCCGCGGTACGTTCGATTAACGATTTTCAAGGGGTGCCTTCTCCCTTTACCCCTCTCTCCTTCGCTCTCTCTATCTCTTTCTGTGCGCGCACGTGTGTGTGTGTGTGCGTACCTAATAACCCCCGCGAAATTACGGCTGGCGCGTTATTGAATCCGAGAGCTACGAGCCCGATAAGAAGCGCGGAGGGTTGATTAATGACGAGGCGGCACTCGAGAGAGTGCCGTTACGTTTTCGCCCCCTCGAAAGATTAACGAACTTTCAACGATCGTTCATTTTTTGATTTTTTCCCCGACGGACGTCCCCGTTCGAGAGGATTGCTGGCCGCCGTCGTCGACGGATTATTTCGCCAATCGAATTTCCAAGGGCTGCCTACAGTTTCGGTTGCGTCTAATCGGGTGTCTGCCCGATACCTTTCATCCGAAATGCTCGAGCTACCGCGCGATAACCGATCCGATTTTCTTCGCGCCACGATTGTCCTGTTTCCTTTTCCCTTCGATCGAATTCGCGTGGCTCGACATCGAGAATTCGACGGTGCAATGGAGGCTGTTCGATGCACGAGGTGTACTGTTCAGTTTGATTGGAAAAAGGTGGAGATGGGAAAGTGACTTATTACATGGGGCAGTAGAGTTGAGGCTGTCAACAACTGTGTTATCTATAATATTGTTGTGTAAAACGTATATATAAATTATTATATATTTATTAATTAAACGTACATTTAAATAATATATATATAAGTTATATATACTGTTGTGTAAAACGGAAGAGAATAAAAGTCAATTGCGTTAATTGCCTATTCATTGTCTCAGAAAATGTAGCTAATCGTTCGATATTTAAAAGTCGTTCTTCCGCGATTGTAATAAATAAAATTCATAGAATCAGTTTCGCATCGTGTCGGCAGAGCTAGAAAACATGTTGGATTTACCAAGTATATTAGATATTTCGATGGAGGTAGAAATTGCCAGTATTGAGAAGCGTTTTCAAGTTTTGATGTTCATCGAAACGAAGTGTGAATCACAGTTAGCTTCTGCAATATCAATATAAAATTGCTGAAGGATTATGAAAGATTCCAACTTTGGCCGGTCGAAAAGCTTCGCCTCTCCTATTTTCGTTTAACTGCGAATTATCACTTTGCATTGAAATAGATACAGCAGAAGCGTGTCACTTAATTCTTCATTTGCATACGAAGGAATCGCAACGTCGAATGCATAATGCGCAGAAATCTGAATTGTATTTCTCCATTTTCTATCGACGTCATCTTGGGTAAATAATATTTATACATTCCTTTCAGCCCGCTACGACAATCTACTATATAAACGTTTTGTCATTATTGTGTCCTTTTATTCGCCCCTTCGTAACCAAGAACGAATGGACTGAGCCAATAAAACAAAAAAAAAAAAAAAAGAAACCGACAGAATTTAATATCACAATACGTTTCTATCGATTATCAAAACTCCGTTATTAAATTCCATTTACCCCTGGCTGCAGCGCAGATGATATTATTAAAATGTACATTTTTATAATGCTAATGCGCCACAATATCGGGCCCTCAGACCCGAGAGCTTACGCGTATCGGTTATCGGAAAAATGCGGATTAAATTCAGCGACATTATTAAAATGGTTAGGTCAGGATTATTAGGTTTTAGGCGGGCATTGTGTTTGAGATTTATTATTCATAAACATGCATGGACCTTTCCATGATATTACCATACCTTTTAGCGTATCACTGCACAAGTCTAAAAAAAAAAAAAGAAAAGAAAAGCGAAACGGTAGGCCGGCAGAAAAGTTTCAACCGCGATTATATCGAGACAAAAAACTCTCGGTTAATCGGTTCGGTTGATATTTCCTTTTATGCCTGGCGTAAATTTAATTTCTGCGAAACAACGAGAGACGTAGCCAAATTGTATGGCGAAACTGTAATAGATGCTGCATAACATCGAATACATTTTCCATCTTTCGGTCCAATACGTTTATTAATACGGGTTTATTATGGTAAGTTTTTTCTGTTTTCAACAATGACATATATTTCTGTGGTAAATTTGTACTCACCTTCGTACGGCAATGGGATTTTTATTTAACAATAATAGAACTGAAACTAAACGTAAATACTTGTAATAAGAAAAATGATAATAATAAGAAGAAGAAACAAAGAAAAATGATTTTACATCAGATCTGAAATACGTTTGATGTGTCTAACAATTTATGTTGCAATAAAAAAAATTGACAAGCAGCCGTTTTCCTCGATGTAGCAGTATATAAAGTTGTGTTGTATATTATTGAACGCCAGATTTTGCGAAGTAGCAGTACGATAGTTACATGGTATTAGGTAAAGCGCTTCTACATATTTCAGAAAAGTTTTTGGTACATCTGTCACAAAGGTCTGTGCAGTTGAAGTGAGGGAAGGCACTTATACACTTTTTTCTTTCTGCGGAATCTTCGAAAGTTTGATCATTAAGTGGGAATTGCAGAGCAAACGTAACAAATGGAAAACTGTCAGTTTAATGTCTCGTGAATAGAACGAGTCAGACAGAAATCGGTAAGCTTATCTTATTGTAGTTCATCTGGCCCATTATTGTGAAGGATAATATCTTTCAGTTTCGTGAAGCGTGAGAATTCGTTCATCAAAACTTCATTCAGCTGTACGTCAGTTACCTAACTGCGTGATTATTAGGGAAATTTCAATGTGTATTTGATAAGGCTAAGGCAACTCAAATAAAATTAATGAACACAATACATTGTAGTATAGGCGCTCATTGTTCTGTCCATTATATGTAACATGATGCTTGGAGGGGAAGTATTCTTCTTCATAAGGGAGATGAAGGGTGCTCTTTTTATTTTAAAGCTGCATACATTATTTATGCATGACACGAACTGAGCTAAAATATAGCGCGCTGCAAGTATAAATAGCTTTACTGAAGTTTGAAAATAATGCAGGAAAATTAATGCAACTCGCATGAAACATCGGTACACACTTTTGTCAATAATGTGATATTATTTTTAATGCCAAGGAAAATGTTCCTGCGCCGCTCAAATATCTTTATTTTCTAGCAAACGTGTAGAGAAAACATTGCAAGTTACGTAACTTGAAATTTATACAAGTAAACATGGAATATTGTTTGCCTTTATCAATTACTAATATCAGTTGTAACAATATCAATAACGATGATTGTTAATTCGGGTTATTCGGAGCATTTGCCATTCACACTCTTGGTAATAACAACTTAATTAGTAATAGATCACCAAACATTTCAATTCCAAAATAACGTTTCACGCGACTTTCATTTTAATTCCACGTCCAGTAATATTTAATACTTTCAATAAATTTGAAGAGAGATTTGAAAGCCTGACTATACCTATATTACTAGCTGCTGAAAATGTAATTTAGTCGAAAGACATTATCAATCGCTTCGATCGAATTATGAAACCATCGCTTAACGCTTAAATTGCTACGAAACAAATAAACAACGTTTCATAATCAATACAATATACTATTCCTGTCATATTCGTACTGTCACCTACACGTTAAACTGCCTACATAATATCAATCACGGAAATATTCCCCTCATAATCCAGCCCCGAAACGAATAGGCGGTCGACATAAACCACCCCCGAATAATCGTCGTAATTCTCCTAAAACACAATTAAATCAGAGAGGCAATTAATATGGTGGAGAGCGGCGGGATCGGACGACGAAACGCAAGCAAGGATAGGGGCTCGTCCATTATTATTACGACAGGGGCCGACACGCGGTACGAGCCACCAGGACGATTACAGAGACTAGAACGTGAAGGATATCGCCGATGGAGAGTCGACGAGTACAAAGGGTACTCGAGATCCTGGACAATGTGGCGCCGAGTGTTCCGAGCGAACTGAATCGAAATTGGGGTCAGCGGCTTTCATCGACGGACATACCCTGGCTAACACCGTATTCGCTTGCCCCTTCTGCTGGTTGACATTGGCCAAAAGATCGTGGGTTCGCATTGCGATCCCGTCGAACGCGACCACCGGCTAGACGAGGGAAGATTTGCCCACTTAGGAGCCCCCTATTGTCGCACGGTGAGTCTGTATCGGTGCATGGCGACGACGTTCAGTTGTTCCCCTGGCAAGCTTAATATTTGCGGAAACACGTAGGAGACAGGGGGGATGCTTTTTAGAGACAATCGGATCTCTATCGGTGGTCCGATCGAAGCACTGAAGGAAGCAGCAGTATTTATTTAATAGCGAGATGATATTTATAGGTAAATAATATGTTGATGCGTGTAAATTGTATTGGAAACATGCGTATGCAGGGTATGTGTACGAAGAAAGTGTACTGAATATGTTTTAAGTTATTTTTGTTACCGCGTTGAACCTGTCTTCTTGATAATATCTCTTTATATCAGCGTTGTGCACTTGCAAGGAAGGTTAGGCAACACGAAGATTCAGAAATGTATGAAACTTTGCATACAAGTAGAATATGTCATCCGTAATACAACCCTATTTTCCGTTCGTGCCATAATTAGGGTTTAAGGGGTGAAATCAGCCCTTGAAAAAAATTCAGAAAGTTCTTTTTCGTGAAGTATCTCAAGAATGCTGGAAGATATTAAAAAAGAATATAAACAAAACTTGCATCGCTGTATTGCGTCTACAAAACTGGGAAAATATTTTTCTTAAAAACTCACGGAAAAGAAAATGAAGGAAATCATGGACTTTTGAAAAAATTTGTTTGCGCTGTCTTGTAAACACAGTAAAGTGATGCAAGTTTTGTTTAAAATTTTTTTAAATATCTCTCATCGTTCTCTTCTTTCTTGAATTTTCTTCAAGGGCTGATTTCACCCCTTAAAAACAAATTATGGCACGAACTGAAAACAGGATTGTATTACGGATGACATATTCTACTTGTATGCAAAGTTTCATACGTTTCTGAATCTTCGGGTTGCCTAACCTTCCTTGTTAAGTGTCGTGGAAATATTTAAAATGTATTCAAAATATGGATATTACATATATAGATTATTTATATGTATGTATTGTAGAAGATGCATTGAATATGTCTCTTATATATTTTGTTTGGTGTGAGTTAATGCGATTGAAATAATTTATTGAAGCCTGTAAATAATAAAATGAAAGATATATTTTCGCACACGTTGCAATGAGAAAATAAATGTCTGCCTTCAGTATCCACTTCCTGCAGCAATAATATTTACTTATAGTTGCGTAAACATACACCGTCTTGTAGTTACATTATCGGCTAAAAGTTGGGGAACGCTAGGCATTTCAAGCAGTATAACAATTTTCATAGTAATTAACTATTCTTCGTTGAAAAGTGATAAACTCCTTCAGGCTAAAATACATTTCAACGGAACAGGAGAACTGCTTTCTGCATATTCTGCATATAGCATAATAGTTATTTTTAATTAATGCACATCTAACGAGGTTCAAAAAGTTGTACAATTTTTTGGCCATCGAAGTGTTCTGCTATATCCGTACGTTTTTTAAAAGTATAATACGCAAAGTACATTCAAGTGGCAAAAAGATTTGTGTATTTATGCTACAGTATTTATTCAGTATATTTATTCAGTGATTACAATTTTACAATTATCTAAGTTTGCAATTATTAAATTTGTTTCGATGCTTTGAAAGCATATTAGAAACCATATTCAAAGTAACTTGATTTCAATTGATAATTGATAACGAGTGTTGACAGCTGCTAACTTCGGTACCAACATTTTCCAAAATCACTTCAGAGAAATAATATATGTATATTTACTATAAACACATAGTGTACAGATTATTTACTTCGTACCTTTTAAATATTATACTATTATCTCTGAAAATGCTAGAAGAATATGCTACTTGCTTTAAATCACAAATATTACAATTACAAGAAGTTGCTGAAGGTATTTTACATACAAAACAATTTACGTGCCATGGAAATAAAAAATCGGTCCACTCTACACTTTCCATCGATATCTACATAATGCACTATTTATATTTCGCGTAGAAAGATCTGCTGCTGCAATTTCCATTACTGGCGTGCTGTGGCGAGATCTGGATTAGATGATTTATGGTTCACCATGTATCAGTTACATCGTTCAGGTACACATTACCCTATTGACGCACCGCGAGCTGCACTCTACGAAATTGCACATCACTTCGAAACTCTATTCGATTCGAAGCCCAAACACTTTTTGCCCCGCGAGAACCGCCTGGTTATATTTCTCTGCAAAACTGTTTCCTATGTATCGCAATTACATTCTGCTCTATCTTCGACTACAATTGTGTTTGAAAGTGACGTTGAACAAATGCATACCGTTTTATTTATGCACCGCTGCAGTTCATTGTTTTACAAAATAATACTGTATTGCACACTGCACGCCGAAAGTACACTTATCATTTTCTTTATATCGGATACATCATTCAAATTAATTATGCTTCAAAAAATCATGAAGATCATGGGAAAATTTGAGCAGCAATAACATAGCGAGGGGGACAGATTTGTTTTTAAACAACTCATCATAATTTTTAGCAGAATAAAAGGAACTCGCCCTCTATTTATTACACTGTGTATCCTTAATCCATTCTTAGTATATTGCACATCGCATTTCCATAACGAACATACTCAGTCTTCAATCAACGTAGCAATATGCAAACGCACAGTAAGATCAATAGCCGGTTCTCATCAACTTTATCCTCGTTAAATACACGCACACCACAAGAATAAATCTTTGGATGAATACAATGCACAACGCATCCTTGACTTTACTTTTCCCCACGGTATACCTGCTTGTAGCGCCACCCTCCCCTCCCCATCTTGCACAACTTTCCTCGATTTACCCGACTCGATTCCAGCTATCCTTTTGCCGAGCTGCATCTAGCATTTATCTCGAAACCCTTCATTATTTTCCTCGAGCTATCGGTCTTTGTGCGCGACTTTGTGCTCCCGTCTTTCGTGATTAACGACGCAACTGGGATTACACAACTACGAAGGGATGAAAGGAGCTGCTGGTAGAGATGCGATTAAAATGACGCCATTGACGTCTATGATGTCGCATCGGCAGGGCGACGAGGAACCAAATGACAGAATAACGAGATCGGGTTGACAGGGCAAAGATAATGAATGGGTACAGTCGAGATAATAATATGGGGCGAGGGAAGAAGAAGAATAAACCGGCTAGACGAAGGGCTCGACAAGAATGTTGCGCGGAAAGGATGAGGGGTAAATCACGATGGGGTTAATAAAATACGATAATATATATTATTATATTATATTTAATGTATATATATTAACTGGCTTAATCGCCTGCCTCGATTCGAGAAACATCGACGACATTATGCGAACATGCCACTATTATCTGGATATTTTTCTGAAACGAAGACATTCCGCAGAAATTTCAGACAGGTATGTATATACCTGCATACTGCAAGATAATAGTCCTCTGCTTTTTGTGATAGTGACAGTGATAATGATGATGCCACGATGAATTCTCGATTATCTGATTCTTTTTGTTAAGGGAAGTCACCTACGAGGTAGAGTAATTATGTAGGTGGTTAAAGAGCAAGGAAAATTTAAAGACCGCATTTAATTTATGTTGCATTATACTTGGAAGGAGTCGATCTGTGTACACTTGAAATGATCGTTCCTTTCATGTATAATGGCCCCTAGTCCAACTGGCAACAAATTTTCCTTCAACGGGAGAAAAATTAAGATACGTGATACGAAGAACTAACCTTTTACGCAAGAAAAATGGTCAATCTTATACAACAGAATTTTAAGCTCCCAGTTTTGCCTAGGTTCCCTACGAAATAAAAGAAAATGTAATCTCATACATGTGAAAAGAGAAACAAATATGAATTAGGCCAATAATAATAAAGCACTCCATCTTAGAACAATGCAGGGAATAATCTTTACTGTTTTAGAACCGGTCAACAAAAATTATCTTCAACCATTCGAAAATGACTACCAAGAAAAAGGAAAAACGAAAAAGAGAATCAAACAACGGTATCGAAGCCAAACTGACCTACAAATACTTTGATTTCCTCGCTTAATCATTCCCCTGTTACCCAGATTCATCCCTCCCTTCCCAAAACATCCCCGGCTGCGTTTTCCATCGTACACCGCGCCGCCCTGTCCATCCATTTCCTTGCATTACCCTTACATTTCTTTTGACCATCCAGCCATTATTGACGCCGCCGTGGCGATCGAACGAAAATATCCTTCGCCATCAAAGATAAGCTCACAAAGGACCGGCGAACCATCCTGGACACCGTCTCATGACTGGCACACGAACAAAACCATTAAGCCACAGCTGACAGGACGCAGAAGAGTGCACAATAGCTCGCGAGCAGGGATGGAAAAGTAGAGCAACGAGCCCCCCACCCCCAACCCCCTCACCCCCAATCCCACCCGGATGCGATAACAAAGATACCGAAGCGGAATCGAGGAAGCTAATCGGCAGGCCATCGACGACGCTAATGGAACAGGGGTGGAAAAAGCAAGCCATATTAAGGGTAGGAAGAGGTACAGTGCACGTCGACAGAGTCGCGGAAGTCGCGTGTGCCAGGGAAAGACGTCACTCTTGGTATTTCGTTGTCGTTCCGCTAGTAAAAGAATAGAAAGGAGGTCGCGCGACAAAAGGTCGAAGGGTAATACGTCAGAGAGTGGATAGAAGGGGTGCAGGATGAACGTCGGTGGAAAAACTAATTTCCCGGCGAGGCTGTGGGTGCAGGAGGACGCGGGTATTAAAAGCCCTCCGGGTCGAAAGCGGCCCCGCGGCGTTGCTCTCTGGCGCGAGCGCGCGAGTCAGCAAAACCTTTTCGGCGATTCGTTTCTCCGCCACGACCGGGCCGAGAGCGTCGTATAATTTATATTCTTTCATATTCAAGCCGCCCCCGCCGGTTTACGGCCGGCGGGCCGCCCCACCCTGTGCCGGCCGTTCGGCTATAAACATCCGGGATATTCCTGTTGCTGGAATATTTTGATAATGGGAACGATCTTTATGGGAACGATTCTGGTGGTGATTTAGAAGCGACGCGATTCGATTAACGTTCATCCCCCCCTTTCTCCGTTACCCTTGGACGGTCGCGGGGGCTTGATGATCGTTTCGCAAACGAAGGCGGGACGCTATTTTTTCCTCTCGTATCTGTTCGTCGCCGGGGCGAGATTGATGCGGGGTGGTTCCAGAGGCGCTTGAAAATTTCGGGCGGCGACGTGATTACGTTTCGGCCGCGTTTCGAAAGGGCGGACCTTCTCTGCATGTTTCCGGGGGGGGAGGGGGGGGGGGGTTGTTACTGGGACTTGTTGATCTACGGGACAGATAAATAAATGTGGTGGGAAGCGTTGGGAGGAAGCCGGGGAACCTGGTAGCTGTTTGCGTAGCGCTGGTCTGAATCGCGGTGAATTCGAAAATGTCGGCTAATATCGCGCGCTTCAGATGGAAATATGCGATGCGTGCGTTAATCGGAACGGATGGGTCGGTTTCAATTTAATTCGTCGAAGGATATTGAGCTTCACCTTCTGCTGAATAAAATTGAACAGTTTTTAAAACGTCACGGCGAATTAGCGTTTAAACAGATATTTCCGATGCGACTCGCAGTGCGAAGCGTATTTTCAATTATTTCTCAAGGATATGCGGCTAGAATTGCTTTCGTTTGTTTGCGAATAAATGCAGTAGTATAATTTCGAAATAATTTGTCAATTGTTATTTCGCAGTGATATAATACGACAAATGGATTATTGATACTAAACAATTACCACGTTTAAAGTTCTTGCTTCTTAACAAATTTCAAGTATCACCACCGTGCAAGATAATAGGTGCAATTAAAAATTGCTCCACTCGTTCGTTCAGCATTATATGTATAAATCCACAGAACCGCGCCAAACTAAACAAAATACAAATCAAGCTTCCCGAAACAAAACACTTCAACAAACGAATGTTATCGTCAAATGCCGATCTGAATCCGTTTTCCTGCGTTACCAGGCACGAACGAATTACGAAACAGGGGAACAATTTTTGTTGCCCACGTTCGCCTATCGCTCGTCGCACGAAAAAGAAACAAACACCAGCCCAACTAACTTCCCCGACGATTACCAAAAAGTTGCCTCGAACAAAGGCAACGTTAATTCGTTCGAAGCAGTTCGATCGAACTTATCGGCGAGTGTACCTCGACGAACACCATTGTGACGCGCAATGCCGGGGGTACGTTTCGAGCGAATTCGCCGACAAATTCGCGCGCAACACAAGAGCCGCGGGGCGACGTACAAAGGGCAAGTTGTTGGAGCACGAGTGCCTGCAAGTGACACGTGCGATCGCGCACTCGGCGCATTTTCGGCGACAAGCGTCCGTTTAACTGGCGCGGCGCTCCATGCATTTTCCCGTTTCGAGGAAAGATATGGCGGCGCGTTGGGTCGGGCGAAGGGTTGACTCGCCCGTCCCGAGCCGAGCAACCGAAATACCTCATGCTAAACTTAGTTTATGCCGTGAGCGTTATTGAAACTCTGAGTAGGATTACGCGCCTTGCCAGAAATACGAGCCTGCGCCCGTTAAGGTAGCGGGTGAAACACAATATCTGCAGGCTTATTTATCACCCTCCCTCTGGGCCTCGTTCCACGTTTTCCACGGTTGCACCCTGGCCGTGGTGCCGTTGGTCGCCCCGCGTTCGGAAAATTTAGCTTCGAGCGTTTCGAACCACCCTCGTTGTATTATACGTGGACGGGGTGCTCTCTGCGACTCGGCGATGGCTTTGGGACCTTGAGGTTGCGTTTTCCGCATAATTTATGATATTGTGGGAACTTTGAGGGGCATCGGTGGTCATAGGTACCGGCGTACGGAGTACTAGTAATATTGTTGTGCATTTTACAGTGCGCCCGGTTTAATTGGGGACTGCGGAGTAATTCGTAGGCAGTTGAAGACGTAACAAAAGTAATAGCAAGAACGGAATAATTAGAGCGGTAGTGCCTGCAGAATATTTGTTTTCGTTTGTTCATTTTTGTGTACAACAGCGTTTGATAACCAGTCTTTGTGTTTGAATAAATGGAACGTCACAGAATATTTATTGGCCTGTTAACAATTACACACAATTGTATTCTAGACATACTATTACACTTTTACATTATACATATAACTGTTCGACACGAACTGCTCGAAAACGCTCTCCACTGCTATTTCCCAAAATTCAACGCCGCGCCAAACTGAAATTTCGCTTCACCTACGTTCACATTTCGCTCAATGTCGTCGATTCGAATTCTCTTTACCCGTGGCCGAAAAGAAAAGGACACACCTTCAGAACCATATCAAGCAGCGCATTATACAAAAGCGGGGCCCGAGTATGAAGCGAAAGCCTCTTAAAATAAAGGAGGACAGCCCGACCGGGAGCAGCCACTGTTTAAACGTTAATAACGCGCCATCATCACACCCTGACCATTATCGTTAAAGCGGGCTATAAGGTTCGCAGCGCCTTCCGTCGGTGGAGCAACAAAAAAAAAAACGTAAAAATAAAACCACGGATAGCGAGTCGCGAGTCGCGAGAACAGAGCTTGAAGCGGCCCGCGAAGGGTGCCCCGGTACCAGAAGAGGGTGTCGCAGACCTGGTCGTTGAGAGGACGCGAGATTGGTCCGGCAAGTGTGGTCCCGGCGGCGAGCTCGTGCCCGAAAAGAGGGATGGCAAGACAAGGGAGGGTAGAAACGAAAGGGCGGAGGACCCCAGAAGAAGAATCCGGACGAGCTTTCGCGGACGGGCGAGATAAAAAGCGGCTTCCTTCCGAGCGGCGACTATTAAAACCGTACCATTATGGAATATACAGCAGTGTATCCTCGTCGGCGCTTTTATTTCATTACATCGTTTGCGCGGCTAACGAAATTACCGCAATTTCGTGGCGTACCCGCCGCCACGGAGCCACTATGCTTCGTTGCTCTACAACTCCGGTTACCCCTTCCGCCACCATCCCCCCCCCCCCTCCCGCCGCCGCAACGTGTTCAGCAGCCGCCTGTTTGCCCGCCGTTCGTTCCAGCTTGTTCGACGACTTCCTCCCGAGGATTCCGGGGCACGTAGCAAAGCGGAAAATCTTTTCAAACCTGCCCGCCCCCCCGGAGGTGCGGCGGTGTCTCGAATCCGCCCTTGCCATCGATTGCTCGTTAATTATAGTTATTATAGCGAACGCGTCGAGGCACCCGGGGACCGATGCATCACGCGCCGGATAGAGATTCCGACGGAGAATATGCGAATTACCGGCGATATTGCTCGCGCGCACTGTGCTAAGGGCACCTGTTCCGCTGCAGTGGAAATCCTGCTTCGGTGGAATACGATTCCTTTCATTTCGTTTATGAGTCGTTCGAAGGGGATCATGGGGTTAGGGCACTGTGACGGGTTACTAAGGTGCACGACGTTTAAAGAACGGTCTATTTTTTAAAGATTATAAGCATTTTTATGGTCCATGCGATATTAAAATAAGATACAAAATCTTATAATAATAGACTGATTAATTTTTCAAGATTTTGTATCTTATTTTAATATCATGTGGACTACAAATAATGCTTATAATATTTCAAATATAGTTTGTTTTTATGGCGTACGCCGTCTTCGTTGGGAAATCCCTCTTTTCTGGACGACTAGCTGGTGTAGCGGATTCTGCAAAATCGGATTAACTATAACAATAGTCCTAAAAATGTTACAAACTGTAATGTAATCTCAAGGCATTGACGATCCAAGATTTCAATTGTTGTAAAAATTAACAAAATGGTAGACATTTGAAATATAGTCATTGAATTTCGACGAGAAATATGTTAGTTTTCTGTTTATATTTTGGAAAGTAATAAGAAACATGTTATACATTATAACAAAGTTAATTATCAAATTTCAATGTGATTGGTAAGGTGGAACTCGAGATATCTAGTACACCGTTTTGAAAAACACGGTTCTGAGAAAAATGCGTTTTCCTAAATTACGTTCGTCAAGTTCCAACGGATTTTTCTGGACATTTGTTAGATTTGTTAGATTATACACTGTTAAATAAGAAAGATAGGTAAGACTGATACCGTATGCACTTTAGCAAATCTAAAAAGAAACGACCGACAGAGGTTCGGAATCAATGCTTCCCCAGTTAATAGTAGCATTCTGTTTTAATAAAATTAGCATCGTCTGTAAAAGTGGGAAAATATAACTACAAATTCAAATAATCAAAATTATTCGTTGATTTAAAATACAAGTACTACGGTACATAAGGAAATTAAGAACCATATTTTTGTATTAACGCTATTCCTACCACGAGGTGTCAAAAGACACTTTTCCAATTTTATCTTTAAATAATTCGCTAAGTATAATCATTTGTCCACAACTAATTTGATGACTTTTAGTAAAATAGTTCTTCATGGATGGATCTAAAAATATGCACATGGTATACCTATTTCTACCATGAGGTGTCCTTTGACACCTTAAGGATTTCATAACAAATTCTAATTTTAAACCCTTTTACATATAAATATCAATACCATTTTACTGCATCATATCAATTATAATCAGTTTAGGGAATCCCGAGTTCTGTTGTAACGGAAAATACAGGTGTTGCTGCATAACTTTGATTTTCCGCCATGTTGCATTTCAGTGTAGATCATTGCAGTGACTAATTCCACAATTTGCAACCTAATTAAATAATCTCTAATAAATATGCATGAATGTATCAATAAATATATTGCTCAAATTATCTATGTTTAACTGACACACGAAATCGTTGTAGAAATAGTGTTAATCGAACAGTTGAAATTTGCGTTCAATGACACAGTATCGCAAATACATTAATACACGCTTATGGCTCCTGCGTTCAAACTAAATATTAATGTGACATTGTCAGTAAAAGAAAATACCTTGCTATGCTAAGAAATTGCACTGGCATTTGTATTGTTAAAATTAATTGCAAATGATTTCAAGCATCTATTAATGAAAATCGATACCGTACAATCATTCACTTTGGTCTTCTTCGTCGCGCACGCAAGGTCAGACGTTTCTGAAATTCCTTCCGTTCAGCTGATTCAACGGTAACGTCGACGAAAGGGCGCATATAAATGTTCGCACGTACGAATGGAGCGGAATATCGAACACCCATCGAACAGAGCAGGTTGATTCAAAAAAGAAATTCCAAACAACCAGACAGATGCGCCTTTGAGTTTATGTACCTTCTAAAAGTTGCTGCCTTTTCAAAGAATTTTCAAAGGAAGTTCGTGAGTGCATTCCGGAAGGAAGATTTCAAGTGATACAGATGTCTTGAAAGGGTGAAGACTTGTATTAGAATTATGTTCCTGTCGAACGTGCAAATTCCCAAGACTTCTACCTAGAATGTTTCCAAATAACGTGTTCAGAGTAATCTCTGTGCTTGAATAGTTTTGTTAATCGATAAGGCAAGTTCATTTGGAGAAACAGAGTTTTCTTGAAAGAAGTAAAATACAATGAATAATTTACAGTTAATCATTTCTATCGGTTGCGTTTGATTTGTATTTTTCAATGTAATTATTAGAAGATATTTATGTCTATTAATTTTATGTTATTAAGTTAAAAATCTCTTTTATTAATACTAAAAAAAAATTTCTTTATAAAACATATTTTATGGATGCATATTTAGCTGACACATATTATTTCGTTTACTTTTAGTTAGCTTCATTTACGATTTGCAATACATGTTTGATATGAACTACAGAATGCAATAAAAAAATAAGAAATAAAGGTAACATGTGTTTTCGAAATATTGATATCTACTGTCGCCTTGAACAATTTTTTCCAAAAACTTTGTACTGGTTTAATATAGGTGTATACGTATACATTATATAATTCTATCCTTTATTAAAGTAAAACCTAATTTGTCGATTGATTTATATATTTGCGTTTAACATTGGGAATAGTACAAAATCCAGTAAGAATGGGAAGGAGGAATATTTATCGCGAAAGTGTACATTATAATAAAAGTCTTCTAGAAGTCAGACTATGAAAGTGCTGTAAATAATGATGGAAGAGGCAAGAAGTAATGATTTTGATGGCGCCGTTTATCTTGGAGCAGCTTAACAATGTCCATTTCTTTAGGAAATAATTTATAGTGACATAAGTCTACCTAATAAGAATTTAATGTTTCAATGCAGGTATTTATTTTGAAATACCGAGCCTTGCACAAGCACCAGATCGTAAACGTTTCCTTTCTTTAACGAAGTTTGTAGTTTTTGAATGTGTAGTATTTTAGTACATAGGTGAGTCAAAGTGTTGCAGAACAAGTCTTCATTACTAATATATACAAGTATTCGATTAAATTTCTTGCTGATACTCGGTATTTAATTACCTGATGTACACAACAGTATAGTAAAATAAAGTGTAAATATATACCGTGCCATTACATTCTATTGTCTATGCTGCGAGAATGGGGTAAAATGAATGCTGCAGAAATTAAATGAACCGAAAGACGAAATATTTTCTCTATCTATATCCCATGTAACGAGTACATTGTTTTCTCTTGTAAACATTGACGTGGATAATTGTTGCTCATTATTTATCCTAAACCGTGTCAGCATAGCGAAGGAAAATAAAACGGGGGAAAGAAAAGTGAAATAACATTCGAAACGTTATAAATTTAATCGCACAGCTATTAAACATATCCCAGTTATTAAATAAAATATGAGATGCCTTCACGCTACTGTTTCAAATTCAAACAGCGGCGCATCGTGCAATTTTGCATTTCGTGCAGAAAAGGAGCAAGCAGAATGATTCTCCGCCGTCGGGGGCAAGGGAAGCGAAAAGAATCGCTTGTATCGACACGTACGGGCATCGATACGACAACCGTAACGCACGATTTACAGATTTTCACCGTACGGGAACGGGACAAAAGTAGCGGATAGAAACTAGAAACAGACGGCCTTATAGTATTTCCCAGCGATGGAAAAGATTTGAAAGGCTCACGAGGACGCAGAGGGAAACGAGAAATAGGGGGTGTGAAAAATGCAAAGCCATCGACGCGAGAATAACGAATGCTCGACCGTGCAGAATCTGCAGAAGACACGTTGTTGAGCACGAGACATTGCCTGCCACTCCGTACAGTGGCCCGCAATAACGGAATACGCTAACAGTCACACTGGCATGTTTATTTCACTTACCACTTGTAGCTACGATTCGAGAAAAATTACACAAACAAAATTCTGTTCCAAATAAAGTTCAATTTTGTGGTGGTCGATTAATTCGTTGAATTTAGATGTGCAAGTGATATTTGTGACAGTAGAATAGAAACGAATGGTGTGATATATATTTTCTTGTATTTCATTTTATGTTCACGATCATAATGTAAGACGTACTGCACAAGATACTCGAGAATGTCTTTATAATATGAAACAACGAAATATTAGGCGTAATATAATATGTTGGTATCTTCTGCTATTAATGATACAATTTGAACTAATGATAATTAATGTAAAATAGTAACGATATAATAATTCCGGCACTTTCATTATTTGGTGTGTAGCAAAAATATACCCGCGATAAATTGTTGAAATGCAATTTCGTTAATTGCAATTTGCAACTTCTACATTATTTTCCGTCTTTTAATTTAACAAACGCAGCGTAATAATAAGTGAAACACACATTACATCTTCATCCTATTAAATATGTGGTATACACGATCCACGCCCTTGCAATACACCCTTTGTTTCCTCACCCGTTATTCTACATGTTACAGAAGAACCTCCCGTATCCGAAACCCGATTATCCGAATACCCTGATATCTGAACGTTCTATTTCCCGAACGGCGTTTCCCAGCGATGTTTCCACACAATGCATGTATAGTTTTCAATATTTGGTCGAACGAACTTTGATCATAAGAATTTAGTACGAAGTTAACTCGAAAAATATATGTGACTTGGCAGCCAAGCAGATTTGGGATCTTGAAATACTAGACAAATTGTAATTGTAATTGTAATTGTAATTGTAAATTGTCCCTTGATTTTTATTTAAATAAATGAAATTGAGCATCAGGAAAGTGTTGTTCTGTTCTGTTCCGTCTCCAATTTAGTGTCCCTATCGGTTCGGATATGGAAGGTTCTACTGAACTTCTGTGAAACATTCTGACAATTCATGATTAAACGTCTGGGAAAAATATTTGCAGTCGTAGCATGTCTTTTTCCTTTCCTCTATTTATTTAAAGTCGCATCCGACTGCCAATGGTCATTAACGACTACAATGGGGTAGTTCAACGATGAACATGGGTGTTGAGAACATGAGTTTTGCACCTACATTAGACCTACCGTTTTAGTTGGAATCGCGGTGTAGATCACATGTATCATGTACAGAGGTGCCGACTGAAGACGATCCTTCGATTACCAGTCCAAACCCTAACCAATCGAACCACTGCGGCTCTGTAGTATGTCCCATTTAATCCCTATTGAAGCATCCCGAATAAAAATTGCGACAGGAAAATAACGGCAAACCCTTCTCAAGAAATACATATCCAGTCTCCTCCGTATTAACCCTTTGACTGCGGCGCACTCTCGCACGGAAGCATCAATATATACGGCGCGATATTCGCATGTCAATGGCACATCGTTATGCTCATTGACCAAAATGCACATTTCGTTCACGTATGCGCGCAATATTGCCGATACTCAGCTGCTTGCACTTGCTACGTTACACGATACAGTCAATTCTGTGTTAGAATGTAGTTTACAGGACGTATATGTTCGCCTTTCGTAGTCGAAGGGTTTGAATCACTGCAGTATACCAGCCGAAACATCCTCCACGACAGCGAACCACGCATACGTACAGCTGCATTCCGAAAACTCACCGGCTGCCCGCAAAAATTCATCAGCATCACCGGCATTAATTTACCGCGTCGAATACACCCGCCGTCAATACCAAGCGTCGCGCGTTCATCCTCTGAAAACTACACCGCCCCCGCAGCCGTGGGCGTGTTTAGAGATTGAAAGCGTTTTAGTCCGGTCCCATTAAGTTGTCGGTGAATCTGGAAAGAGGAGATTGAAGTGTTCACCCGTCGAGAACGGTCGTTCGCGTGTGACGAGAGACAATGGAGCAAAGTGGAGTTCGTGCATTATTTTCGCGGTGCATTCAGGCGGGCCACTGTACGCGACGACACTCCGTGTACACGGGATGCGCATTGGAACGAGGACGAGCGTGTTCCAGCGAGAGCATTCGCGTGTACGCCTCGCCGCACCCAGCCAGTTTTTTCCCTGGGACGCGTGAATGCGACCTGTGCGCACGACGGGGAACAAAACTCGGGCACGAAGCCGCCGATATGGTTTCCAGGGGCGAGCGAGGGTGCGATAAATCGCCGAGGATTTCTCGCAGACGCCTTCCGCGTCGTGATTTTCCGCTACTCGAAACCTGTCGTTCTATCCGTCGAACGCCGCGATCGATAGGCTATCCGGGGGCGACCTTAAAATAAAATTCGGCGAATTGTGCGGGCGCGTCCGTCGATCGCGCGTTGAACATCGCTCGGGGAAGATTTTTTTTTTTTTTTTTATAGGGGCCCGAAATCTTACGAAGCAATTACGCGATCGATATTGGACGTCGGTTCGATAAAGGCGGGCGCGAGATTATGGCAAAACGGAGTTCAAACGTTTTCTAATGGTTCCCCTGGGATTGTTATCGGCCGTAAACGTTCGAATGGTTTTTTAAAAATTTTATTCATATTGAATTGCATGCGACTTATAGGGGTCTTGGCGACAACTATATTGCAGTATACTGCAAAATATATGAATTGGACGTAACAGGTGAAGTGTGTTGAGTGAAGCGGTGTAATGAACTGAATTAAGTAGATTATTTGTATTGAAAGATTTGTGGTTTTTAAAAGCTGTGAAATGCGTTCGAATACTTTACTGTTATTAGGGATTTACTTTTAATTATTAGGGACGTAGTACAGTGGATTTTGAAAACAAGGGTTGGGATTAAAGTTAGAGTTGAAGTAGCTTAGACCATGTGTCAATGTGGCGATTTAATCATTTCGACTTTGGCGTTGCACGGGTACTTGAAAAAGAATACAGACGACGATGTTTCGCAATTCAAAGAAAGTAGGTAATGTATCATCGCGTTCCATAGGTTTATTTCATTAGAATTTCAAAATATTAAAATCATGGTACCTGACAAATTAATCATCCTACCGGACTGAAATTAAATCGTTTAACAGAATAACTGTAGAATCAATACTTGTTACCGCATTTCTATTCCATTCCGGTTTGATTCTATTTCTTCCACGTGGAACAGTAAACAGGATGCAATACATTAAAATTTATCGAATATTCCAATTTCAAATATCTTCTTCCATTTTCTTTCCACAAGCAGTTACATTATGTTATTGCACAAATAATACAAATTCAGTCCACGCACCGAGCTTCACTAACGCTCAAACACTATTTCGTCTGATCGATAACCAGCAAACAGACCCCAACAACTGACAACCATTCCAAATTTGTATTACACGCATGCAATTATAAGAGTATGCGAATCTAAATCCCCCGCTTGCACAGAATCATTCGAAGATTCAATTAAAGCCGGAGGGGCTCCATCGGGATAGGAACTGGGGCAAAGTTACGAGCGGCGAGTAGCGAAATTGAAAAAAGATTAAAACGCCATCGAGGACATCTGGCGGAGTGGCATTTTTCTTATTGAACTACTTAAGGGATGAAACGTTAATGCCGGCATCGCGAAGGGGCTGGAGGCGTTTAAGTGGCGACTGTCTATGGCGACGGGGATGGCAGCCGATGCGCAAATGATGCACGTTGCACGAAACGACGCCACGTTTTGCCAAGGGTGGCTGAGTGGGTAAGTAACGAAGCGTGAGTAACTAACCGTCGTAAAAGCACGAAACAACGTACGATCACCCGGCTCGTAAAATGTCGGCACGTGTTCCTGGTCCTTTTGGTCGTCGGGCAACACGTTTCTATGCCAACTTGGTGAACAAGATGACCGACTCTGTCCACGAACAAACTACTCGGGGCTATTTGGGGAACGGGTGATTTCTTACAGGGGGCTCAAATGGACTTTGTATTTGTAGCAAACAAGAACGATTGATTTCGAATTAACGTTTATGGTTCGGAGTTGCAAGGTTGATAGAAATTTGGGTTAAAACATGTGAAGGTGTAAATTGGAGCAACAATGATAATGAACTTGAATGTTTTAGAATCTGCTAAAAAAGACAAATAAGGGAACTCCTCGGTGCAACCCAAACCACGAAAAAGACTTATTAATTGTAATTCTTAGGTCCTATAGACCAAATAATACAATACAACCTAGATAGTCGCACCAAAACAGACCTGAAAATTCACGAAAGTATGAAGGTCCTAATTAAAATCCACGATCCGTTCTCCACTTCCATTTTTCCATTTGTTCATTCACAACGAAAACATAATCTCTAGCGTGTGCTAACATAACGCAGCAAATCGTTCTTAATATTACTTGCTTAAAAAAGACAAAATACTTGCCCAGAGGCATTACTTGTTAAATGGAGTCAAATGAGGGAAACCTTCTGCCGAATTCTAAATTGAAATGGATCTATGCACGTGTATGAACAAAAAATTCACGCGATAAGAAATGATAGGAGGGGAAACCAGCACATAACAGGTCTGTTGTAATAAGTTCACTTACGTATGTATCGCGTTATCGTCTTCCGCGGATCGCGCAAATCGAGATACGGGTTGCTGTCTGAAAGGAAGCGTATTACAATGCTTTCGTTTGTTAGCGGGGCCACGAACAACAAGTCCAACATGGCCCCGCTTACATTCGTTCCTCCCTCGGCACAGGCGAGCCTTCCTTTACCTATTTTCCCGCAGTCCCGATCTATTCAATCTCGATGCAAAGGCGATCTCACGTGCAGTAATAGCTTGTCAGCCACACCGAGGTCGTTTCTGATAAACGGCCGCTTCCCTTGGCAATCTTTTCTATGCTAGCTGCACTCCGTTCGATCCCCGTGCTCCGTTCCTCGTCCTCGCAGTGGCTGCATAATGCGTTTACTGCTACGCGAAATCGTTTGTCGAAATGTCCCCATTCTTCCCCAATTCTTCCCATTTTTCTCTCGTCGCCCCGTGCGCAAGCATCGACGACAGTACTGACAAATTAGAGAACATATAAATATGTCGTGCTCGCTCCTTTTCGTGCCGCTTTGTTTGCCGCTGCCGGGTAATTCGATGCCGGAGAACGATTCTGTTCCCAATTGTACGATTCAATCAAAGTAAACATCATTCACCTGCGCGTGGCAAAGTTCGTTGTGCCTCTGTGGCGTGAATTGGTGCTTCTGGTAAAACAAACGTTATCGAAGTTTCTGCGCAAACACGGTCAGCGTGTTCTGTAATTAAATGCTGGGCGAGAAAATTCGTACGACGTCACCGGGATTTTTATTATATTTCAGCAAGCTTGTTTATAACAAGGTAAGTTGGCAAGTTATCCCAAGGGTGGGAGCGACGGTTAGGCAGTTGCGATTAGGCGAGCGAGAAGCGCACAACCATTGTATTAATATTCACGGCAATATACATATATATATATTCCCGATTTATATTGTAATATTAGACAATCATATTGTAACACTATTATTTTTGTGAATCTTTGAACACAGCATTCATGGTCGTATGCTTGTAAGATCCTTGCCTAAAGTTCCCTCGGGCTCTTGGAAAATAGTGCAGCACAGAATGCATAGTATTGCAGTGCAATATTTCTCGAAACAGTAGTGCCAAAAAAAATCACTTACAATCGGCAAACCAAATCCTTAGTACCCAGAATTTACGTTTCAAGAATCAATGCCACCCTAGTAATGTCGCGCTTGGGAACCCCCTGCCTGCTCAAGAGTCGCGAACTTTTATTCACTCTGCCACGAACACTCGCGGTGCTGAACGCGTTCACAAATCCACCCTCGCGAGTGACACGAATTAAAGAAACCCACAAGCCGACGAGTAGCCCGACGCGTGACTCGATTTCGCATTATACACACCGTCGTTCGACGCGGTACGCTCGCAGATTCGCCAACTGGTTCCTCCAATTCTTCCGCGCGGCGCGCCCCATTCGAAATCGGCCGCCGCGGGAAATAAATTCAGCCGGTCCAAACGACCGTGGAAGCCGGGGAAAAGGACAGGGTCTACTCGCGAGAGCAATATTCCCGATAACGGCCAAGACAGACGTTCTCTCATTTCCGCGCAGAGACCCCCCGGGCCGGAAGTTCGTGACCGTTCCCCGTTTGTCTCATCAAGGCCGTCGCGAGGCTTCGACCGAACGCCCCTTAATGGCGATTATACATTTCTTACCTGGGAGCAGATTTCCGTGTCGCACGCAGCCGATTCGCAGCTGATTCGCCGCGGATCTATTAGAGAGAGGATCAGATACGCCGTCTCGGTTATTTATTCCGTTCTAAGGATTCGACGGATCTTGAAACGGATAAGAGGAATGTCTTTTTCTTGCGGCCCGATCTCGTGACTGTTGGCCGTTCATCGTCGCGGGAGGCTGCCCGCCACAATTTCGTATTGATTACAATTGCCCGGGCGAACGACGAACGACAGCTGCTCGCAATCGTCCTTTTTGAAGTGTTCGGGTAACGCAACACCCGGCATTATGGGTTAATTGGACGACCGGGGTGATTCGAGGAGCGGCGCCTCTCAAGGTAGTTTCGGAGATTTTGCATTTTTTAATTGCTCGCGTCCGATTGCTCGTGCGGCGCGTGCATGCAATTGCATTTACGGCAAGCCCGCGTGAAGCTGGGCCCGTTAAGTTTTATTGTGCGCTAATGCTTCAGTTTGTTTCAGTCTTTCGGCGTACGAACAGAATGCTTGGATGTTAGGCACGCCGAAGAGGCGGTGTAATTGAAAAAGGTCGGAGTGATTCAGTTGTTTAATGTATGTACTTAATCGAGTAACAAGCCGGATGGAGAAATGCGTTAGTAAAATGTGAATAAATTTGTAAAGCGAAACATAGTAAAATTAGTGGATAAACTGTGAAACGTTTTGGAAAGTGAAAAGAATAGTTTTGCGATCAATCGTTAACAGTGTGAAACAAATGATGTATCCCAAAAGTAAGTTAACTGTAACTGCCTGTCCTAAATACGTCCTAGAATGGAGTATACCCCAGCGCAGTAAATATAACATTAAGATCGCGGTGCTGGAAACGAATTTCAGCACCCGCGTTTCGTTTCGACCTATGTACCCAGATTTCAAAACTAATATCCAGTTCTGTAAAAAAAATGCACCGCGAACATAAAAGTCCTTATCGCAAATGATATTAGTCATCCGTTCAATATTTTCTTAACTCGTCCCATTGCTATTTATCGTCTCCATAAAACGGAAAAAGATACGCCCTTAAAGGAAGGTTAATTACTTTATCGATACCAACGCACACGAAACGCGCATCTCACGTTCGAACGTGCACACGTCAATGATAATCTTTCGCCTTAAATAAACCGATCCCGAAAAACGAGTTACTTCCGCGGGACGAAAATAAACACGAATGAACGCTCGCGCCCATTTCTATATCACGCCAAACTGATTGGCATTTTAAGGATTCAACGATACCGTCCAGCGGATCGACTCTGCCTATATAAAAAAAATGGTCTATTTATCGGCACCGCTGACGTTAAGTCATTCAAACTCGCGGCAGAAAGGTCTCGGTGTTATCTCGCTGCAGGCGTATGGTCGGGATTTGAGCAAAAACACACGTGCCCGATACCTGCGTGCTGACATTTAACGAATATATAAATAGTCGTCCATTGAATGTTTCGCCTTGAAAAAAGAAGAGGACGCGGCAGAACCCTCGCTCGATTTTCGTGACGCAAACGCATCTGGTTCGCCGCGATCTTTTGGTCGGTTTAGAATAACGTCGGAAATATTACGGTGAACAGAGCGCTCGATATTTTGTTTGCCACTTTTCAAACGGGTGTTTCTCCCCGGCGAACCATGCCGGGCGGTAAAATTCAATAAGAAAAGAGAGGGAGAGAGAGAGAGAGAGGGAGAGAAAGTTAATGAACGCCGCGGCTATTAAAATGCTTTATAATCTAACACGGTTAGTAAAAGATGCATGTCCCGTGTCGGGGCGGTCGTGATACACGACTATAAAAACGTATCGACCACGGTGCACTTTTATCAGGATAAAACTTGTGTCGTATTTAACGATGTAAAAGCCCCCGCGGGACTATTAAAGAGGACGACGCCCGGTGGACGTTCACAAAAATGGCGAGCAGATGCCTTAGAAATTTGCTTCTCTGCCGTTGGAATCGAGAGTTTTATTAGCGGTGTTTTTTTAGTCTTCGTCATACGACGACAGTGTTTTCGGAACGATTTCAAAAATACTGCGAATCGGGGACTTCGATGACATTACAATCTCTCTATTATCTTCTCTAGCTTGTCTTTGACATTTTTTATAAATAGTAGCACTCCAAGTATTATTGATATTTTCTATATTGTTGCTACGTATCGATGCTGGCTATTTTTACGGATGACATTTAAGGTACTATTTAAAACTTCCTTGGACGCAAGTACCGTTTTTAGAACAATCTGGGATCGTTCGATTAAATGTTAAGCGCCGGTGCAATAATTTATAATTAAACTGACGTTTCCCAACGGCGAGGACAACTATTTTGTTAAGCGAAAACGGAATGAAGAGTAACGTTTCACGATATTTGGTGATATTAAAAATGTGAACCGTACGAGGGACGGGTTCGTATAGTGATTTAGGGTTTGGTGTCATATGTCGGTCATCCCTTAAGCAAACCAATATGGTGGTGTCGAAGGGTGCAACTGTAATAGGGGGTTGTAAAACGATTAGAACGACAGACAGACAATGGTCGCATAATCCGCTGTTGGAGAAGCCCCGCAAGATAGAATACGAAGTATCTATAGGTGCGCGCATATTTCCAGCCCTTCAATCATTCTACTTTCTCCAATTCTTCGCCAGCGAGTAATCGAAATTACATAGGCAAATACGAAAAACAAAAACGAACTACCTTTATATTATCTCGACTGTCGCGTGATTTCTTAGCGCACGAGTTCTAACAAAATGAATTGTTGTCGAAATATTTTCGCCATCATCTGGAATCAATTTCTCGAAAGTATCAGAAAAAAATTCATTGTAGCCGTGATGAAAAGCGCGGTCGATGAGTCGTCCATTTTTTTGTTAAATTGCCGCGAACAACGTGCCATCCCCCTTTGACGTTAAACCGCCGGCAGCAAATGTACAGTGTGTAACATAAAGATAGATCCATTTGGATATTTTGCCATAACTCTGGAGCTAGTCAACCGATTCGGCTGAACATGTACATACATATTCGAATGACCACATTGGACGAAATGAAATGCGGATACGCACGCAATTTCCTATCCTGCTAGGGCTGATTTCTCATGCGGCCGCAAGCACGCGAAATCAAGCCTCCCCATTGTACTATTAAGGAAGTTTGTACGATTTGTGCGAGTCAGTGATTTTCCGGGGTAAAGAAATTCGGTATTGATTTGTTTGGGTCAGGCTGGGCAAGCAAGAGGAAATTGATACGTTTCCTTGATTCAGAAAGAGGAATTAGTAGAATACTTACGGTACACAGCGGGGCCCAAGGTTATCCTAAATAACAGGGGGACGAAAGGGCAGACGTGAACGATTTTTCGTATAACGAAATAATAAATGTTCAACATTCTGTTGTATACAGTACTTCGACTATGTTCAAGTTACCTAACTATTTCGTATTTACTTGGAAGGTACTATCAGCAATACGCGCTTCTGTCCCGTCGATATTATAATAGGCTGTAAATGCATGCAATATTAATTTCATGCAGTTTACGTGCATTTACGTAAAATATTTGAGCAAGAAATACGTTTGCCGTTCGGACAGTGAAACATTCAGATGAGAGAATGTTTGGATAACGAGTGTTCGGATAATACGTGGATGTTATAGAACCTCCATTTGATTAAACAGATACGATAGATCTGTTTAATCAAATTTGCGGAACAATGGAAATACATTTTCCAGGGGATGAAAAATACAGTCCATATATCTAAATGGACTTTTGTATGTTAAACATTAATTGCAATTATTGACCTTCGGTAAAATTGTTTCTTTGGCGGAACTGTTATTCAGTTCTGTTATTCATATTCAACTGTTTATTCATGTTCATTGTTAGTTCCATTTAGATACGCCTTTTATTTCCAGGCACCTTGAGGCAAAAAATGTGGTTCAGTTTTAATGCGGAGTTTGTTACGGTTGTCCAGACGCGTGCTGTTAATTAAATAGTTTTGTTTGATCTAAACTAACTTCAATTTCACTGAATCGGGCTGCCAACTACAAGTGCAGGGGCAAATCATTTGTTGGAAAATGAACACTTTGCCAGACTTGCCATAGAAACATATTTCGATACTATTTCTTTACGATTTGTACAACGTTAAAATAATTTTACAAAATTATAGGGAGCCGTCTTTATTTGAAGACAAATACATTTATAGTATGTCTGTTTAGCGAACTCGTCTTACTGATGTGCTTATTGTTAGCAAAGCGGTTAATAAAATTCTAAAATATTATACTCGTTTCAATAATGGTGAAAGATAGATATGCAATGCTGCTGTGTTAATCATTAAGTACTTACAGCAGGGTTAAATGTTTTTTCCAGATACTGTATCTGAATAAGCATGAACAATTAACATTTCTAACTCCGTCCTTATAAAAATGTTCTTTCTCTCTTAACCTGTTAGCTCTGAATAATTTATTTAAATATCAGGGTCCCATTTCTTAAATTGCATTATCAAATTTCTATTAAAAAGAAGTTATCCCACCTTATATATTATAAGAAGCTAAAGTAAATTATTCTATCGTTTACTAATTTTCTATCCTGTAACCCAAGAACGTTTTTGTTTAAGGAACGCCTCAGTGGGCAAGTTAATAAGCAGTGAATATTTTGAAAGTTTGCACCCAATTGTCCGCACGACATCGCGTGAAGTACAATTTCACATCGCGAGGGTAAGCAGTCATGTAGAATTACCGAAGAAAGGGGTCTCCGTTTCGTTTGAAGGCGACAGAATGCTTGCATTCTGCGGTTCTAACTCGCTTTTTGGTTGATTAAGGCGTGAAATAACGCATCGTCACGTAAACACGGTGAAAACAGAAACTGATGAATGAGCTTCGAGATATAATTGTCATTATGTATAGCGACTGTCATCAGTTTTTGACCGAATAGTAATTTTAATATAGTTATTTGTTGTCACTTCATACCTAAGTGTAAATTAAAAACTAATAAAATCGTTTTGGCAAAAACTTAACAAACGATACTTTATAACTTAATGTACAAACTATACTCACGCAATTAATTGCTGCTTTGAAAAACTTTATCAGTAATGTAACAAAATTATTCATTTTTTGGATGGAAACTTTTATCTGTTAGTGTGCAATAAATCGCATTCGAACATTGTTCCTCTCTGACTTTAAACAGAAATAAAGCTACTTTTTGTGGTCGTTTGTACATATATTTACTGTTCGATATCATGTAGGGAGGAATAAGAATATTATTTTAAAATAGTTTTGATCGAAATTGAATGAAAATTTTATTTTTGATATTAATATTTTATTTTAGGTTCGTTTTTTTTTGTATATATGTGATGCTGGGCCATTTTGACCCAAATTTACTTAATCATGATACGGCTTGGTAAGGTAAGGCTTGAAGAAAGGGTACACGGTAAGAATTTTAAAGAGTACACCAGGAAGTTCTATTATTCTTATCTGAAAGATTTATGTTTCATGAAATCCGTGCAGCTCCGACGATACAGTGTAATAAATTGAAATAAAATAATTTTCCATGCTGTACATGAGCGTGTCTTGTTAATTTTTACTACATATACGATACAATTTATTGTAGCAAAATATATGTAACTGTTTATTAAATTACGGCTGTATAATATGTTTGTGTAATTTTATTATACTTGCGTATAATTTTTCCTGTCTGGATTTGCATATGTTTGAATATACTTGAACCAATCTAAGTTTTCATGCAAGACTGGCCATGAATCTTTTGTATTCTTAAGATTCAACTGGAGATTGCTTCTAGCGAGTGTACCGAGAGTAATACTTCATTTCTAACTTATTGTTTAATCCACAGTTTCACCCTCCCCCTTCCATCGAGATACTGTCACTCTCTCTCTCTTTAACTATATTTTTATACAAAATTCACTTTCCACGCACTGAACGCTTGCCGATTTTCAATTTACATTTTACAGCCCGGAAAACTCTTATATTAACATATTCCCTCGCATCTGAAAGCGCTACAAAAAATTGCTCGAGACAAACATTACCCAAACTGCTTCTTTTTATTTGTTACTCTCCCCCTTTATACCCGAAATATATTTAAAACTTCTCCGCGCGACTTGGATACACCCTGCGACCCCAATATACTCGAAGGGAAATTCACCAAAAATGAAACATTTCAATTCACGATAGGATCGGCGCATCTATCGCCCCTTTATTCAAGCAGCAGTTGTAACTGTCATTTTCCTAACGAAATAAATGCAAAGCACCTTTTCATCCCTCGGTTGGAAAGTCGTCCCGTACGACTGTGTTATGAGTCACGAGCGGCGGGAATCGTTCGAATGGACAAACTTATTCGTTACCTTTCTTCCTTCCTTCCTTCCAGGAGCGTTTTGAAGTCTCGCGCGATGAATGCCGATGATCCTACGCGGCGTTCAAGCATTTAGATCCCACGGCACGTACGGGCGGAGAGGAGCGTATTCCGCTCGAAAGAGCGAGCCACAAACGGAGGCAGGGGGTTTCTCTCTGCCGGGGAAAGTAACTCGAAATGCGTGAACCAAAACGTACGATCCTGTCTGACCGGGGAAACGATGCTGATGCGATCATTAAAGTTTCCCAAGCAGAGCTTTCCATTTCGTTGAACAGTTTTGAGACTTTGTTGTCCTCCCTTTCCTCCACGAATGTCGCGGAAATATTTATTAGGGTTCCTTCGAAAGTGAGAATTCTGAAGTTATTGCCGAACGACGGAGACGAACGCAAACGTGTAGAAAAGTGGGAAGTTGAAATCTGATTTTGCGGAACATTGCGGCCGTAAAATGTGTCCCATGATTATCTGTAGTATTCTTAATGGTATACGTATACATTTAAAAGCACACATATGTGCGTATGGGATTGCAACAGTTATGTAGCTACGATTTACAATTTATGATACTAGGGGACGTGATGGAAATTTATTTTATTTTCGTATTCAACGTGGTTTACGATATTTGCTTCATGTTACACGTGAGTAATAAAGCTGAATTGTATTTAGCGGAATTGTTATTACTAGTAATATATTTCTGGTGAATTTCTATTTAATGAATGGTAATAATACGTATTAATATTATGGTATATCTGATCAATATTAGAATCTAATTCACAAACAAATATCTACGAAACAATGGCAGAAAATGGCAGAAACTAGTCCTCGAACCTATTAACATAAGACACCACTTGGCGGAAAGAAGATCCTTTCATTGAAACGAAACTTCGAGTACCAGTAAAAGGATTGAATCGACAAGAGAATTAAATGAAAATTAGTTGCATTAATAAATGCTAATTAAATGCCAATTAAATGCTAAATTAGTTCATGCAGTGCGCACTTAAGTGAAATGGGAATAGGAGGGGACAAATCTTCCAAAAACTACTGTATCCAAGAAATGCGAGAAAAAAATCTTGACAGTTCAACTCTCGCGTCGCAATATTTCCGCCGGGGTATTTTCTAAATGAAATTTTCAACGATCATCTCCGGGGATGACGCGGATGTAGCGGCAATACGGAATGAATTGCAATACCCGGCGGTGTGTTAAAACTCATCAACATTACTATCCATTATCTCGTTCATTAGAGGGACTTTCTCTTTTCCTCGCGGCACGCTTCTCCGGCGTCGCCAAACCCTCGCGGAACAAATACGCCGTCGGAATATTCACCGGTTGGAATTAAATGAAGCGAGGTTAGCCGTTGTGTCCGCTTCCTCTGTTCGTGTGTACTTTTTCGAGCGCCCATTACGGTTTCGTGTGTGGGGCGCAACAGAAGCGAAGATGAAAGGAACTAATAAATTTGATGAAACGGGGTGGCTGAAATTCTACCCACTCGTTTCTCGTGACTCGTTGGATGGTAATTAGGTGATAAATATTTTAAACCGATATAGAGTACAATCTAGATGCGCAGGCAGGATATGAATTTTTAAATATCAAGCATACACGGAGGCAACACGAGGCGTAGAGAAATACGGAATATGTTTCCCTAAATTAAAATTAAATTTTCAATAGATAACGAATGGGAAATGTGTATGGGCGTGTAGAGGTGATACATTTCTTTGCAGGTGTGCAATCGGTCAATTAGCTTGCAAAGTACAAGGGTTTACGCGGCTGGGTGGAGAATACATCATTTGAGGGATCAAATTGAACGCATTTTGTCGTATTTTGTTCACAAGGTGTCATAAACCGTTGCGTCGTTTGAAATACTTGAAACTTGTGGGGGTTTATGAACAATTTTGTGACTGACTGTATATTTATGTTGTTTAAAACTCTATGTAATTGTATTAAATGACAAACTTCAACTATCAACCGTAAAACGATATGCCAAAATTAACATGAATTCTATAGATAACATTATAGCTAACAATTTGCAAATTAGAATAATAAGGTTTTCACAAAACCAGATATATTACACAGTACAGCGAGTTCTTGCTCGAAACCAAATCGAACATATAAATCAACAGTGCCTAATTTTATCACGCCTCTAAAGTAATGAATAAAATTGCTTGCAAACATTTTATTCGTCCACAGTTTTCTCCACTATTAATGCACTAGGTGCCCTATGTAACATACAAACTCGTGGCAGGACAAAAAATATAAATCTTCCATCGAGCAGCACCCATAGCAAAAAACGTTAAAACAAACCAGGCACGAAAATTGAAAATTGCGCATGCAGCGTTCATCGAAAGAATGCAACAAAAGGATTGCCAAACAGGGCGAGCCGATCGACTATCGAGAAATGGCCAAGCAAAGAGCAGACGAAATAAAAGCCGGAGCCAGTTAATACAAAACCGAACAAACAAAACATCGAATGAAACAGATCGGTGGAGGCAAAAAGGGAGGAGCGCCGAAAAAATGAACCCGAGCGAGGAACAGCTCACCACATGGGGTAGAAAAGGGGTGAAGTTGATGGCTCTTTTGCAAGAAGTCGCGTCGTTGAAAGTACGAATCGACGTGAACGCGAAGAAGATGAGACAGATGCAACGCTGGAACGGATACAGAACGGCGGCGTGACGCCAGCTGTGGCTTCGCTATTATAAATGTCGGGCATTTAATAGGGGAAAAGCGTCGCGACGCCGCGTATTAGGGAAAGCACGCGGCGCTGGTGGCGCCGCAGCTTGAAACTGCGAGCTGAATCCTGGATTCGTAGAGAAAGAACCGAGGAATCTGTTGGGGGTGCCCGACTTTATTACCGTCGGCGTTTCTCGCCCTCGTAACTTTTTTCCCCCCCGCCTTCGTAGCGCTTAATGACACCCACCGCGGGAAAAACTCCAGCTCGTTCGAAGGAATTGCGTTTGCAATTGTGGCAAAGAACCGTCGCCGGTTACCGACTTCCGGATTTAACCGAGCCGAGTGAGTAACGGGATTTCCGGGATTAAAACGTGTCCACGAATTGAAGCCGCAAAAACTATCAGAGAACAGGCATAGCTTTTCATTTTGCGTTTTCCTTTAATTTTGGACCGCGGCCTTTGAACGCCAAGGGATATTCGCCATTTATTGGTAATATTTGATTGACAATTGTGATTCACAAATGTTGAATCCCCGGCAAGCCCATTGGTTCTAAATTAATATTTATACTTAAATGCTGTTTAGTTTGGAGGACTGGCAGGGTATTGCATTTTCAATCATTATTTTACCTATAATTGTTAATTACCTTGTTAATGACATTGTTAATTATTTTGGCCTGTCAGATGGTAATTTACTGAATACCAGTAAAATTTATGGACATGCGCAGTCATTGTAGTGGTCATAGCTGTACAGAAATCAGTGGGGGATGTTATTGTTAGTCCACATGCTCCCATGTATACAGGTTATAAGAAAAAATATTCAGATAGAAGAGATGGTTAAGATAGCAGAGAGCTATTTGAAAATATTCTATTTAAGAAATTAAGGGTGGCTGTCCTGTTTCGCCACTTAGAGTTTCAATTGCAGTCTACTGCCACTTGGATGCAGGGGAACATCAAGAAGTAACATTTAAACAAAAATTTGGTAGGTATCCTTAACAATTTCGGAGAGTACAGGATGTTATAACACTATATGTGACTCACACTGTACGTTTGCTACACTACAGAAAAAGCAACCAAATAAAAGGTTTATGAATATGCAGATTAACTACGTTAATCAGTTGAATTTCTTTAGTCCAAAGATTAATTGCAGATGTTATTCATTAATTGTTAATTTACTGCGTAACATGCAACGTGAATTGCTGATAAAAAAAAGGTACAGTTTTACACAAGAAACGAAATTTCTATGAAATAAACTGCCCAATATCGAATGATAAACGTTCTACATTATACAGGAAATTAATTTTATCATCCATTCATTCTATATATATATATTTAGTTGCAAGGATAAATTCCAAAAAATAAATGTTGTACGCAGTGAAAATAGTTTGCAAATTTATTAATAACGCGAAGGACTAAGGTATTTGAAAAATAATTGTAACCGGCGATAATATGTGGCTGCAAGTAATATTTGGGACTGCGTCAAATAAGGTAGCATAAAATTTCGTATGAAATTCCGTTGTAGTGCGCTAAATTCCAGCTTCTATCTATGTATTTAACTCTGTCACGAATTTATCTGTTAAAGCTTATTTTCGCTACTATCACCGCGCAGGATTATTTCGGGTGAAATGAAAGTAAAGAAAAACGGTCTTTGAATTTTTATCGCGACCGTTAACTACCAAAATAAAATAAAATTTCACCGTTTAAACGTGGGATTACGTTCTCACATATTCGCCATTCTAATTTCACATCCATTTCTATAACAGAGGATTCCTGTTCAATTGTGTACACTTTATCGAGACAGGTATCTGTTTATAAAAATCGTGTGTATTAATGAAACATATTATAATATGAATAAACAAAGATAACAGGGAACATCAACCAAATCATGTTTTTTAATTCCAGTTATCACTGCTAGCTATTATTGTTTGAGAAATATGAGAACTATAGGAATTCAAATTTCCAATTTGGAAAATTCGCTCGTTCAAAATATGAAACTAGCTTTGGGAGTAAATTATGCAAGTCCTGTGCACGGAAAATTCTTTGAATGTCTGCAGTCATAATCGTTAACTATTTCAGGATCAAAGATAATTAAAATCATACTTCAAATTCTCGTCTTATCGTAAAAGGCACTATAAATGTATCAATTTTAAATTCCTTGCATGCAACACGTGTAAGAAATTATTAATCAGCCATCACGTTTAATAGTGATCTAAATTTTACATATCGTTGTATTTACACTATTAGACTTATATACATAATATTATTAACGTTGTACCACATATGATATTATATAACAATAACATATAAATATTATTCATTATATAAATATTGCAATATTCGAATCGAAGGTGCAATTCTAATGTATCGTAGAAGTAGTAAACGCGATTATTTGGACCAAGATGAATTTTGACTAGAGCGAATAACGAGGAGACGAAAATTGAATGTATTGACGGCTTTATTGCGACCGACTGTACATTATTCCAACAATCAAATGTAATCAAGATTCAACGACGTCGTGGGCGAGAAACTTTCCGCAACTTCGGGCGAAGTTATAATCGAAGTCAACTTAATAGAGCTTGGTGGATGGAAACTGATAATTAGGACGTCGGCCCTTGATACTGTGCCACCCCATAATCGAGTGGCACTTACTTGAGTAAATATTCGGACGATGTCTCAATTTCGTGCATCACGTTGCTATTCTCTGTCAATTTCATGAATCGCATTTTCATAATCTCATGAAGGGTGGACAGAGGTGAAGTTTGTCAACGACTTCATTGGCCATCCCTGTGGAATAACATATGTTTCGGCTGAGTTTTATTAGCTGTATTTGTTACTGTGTCAATTTGTCGGATCATTTTTTAATTAAACTCGGGGATTCTTCAGGTCACTTTTGAACCGTTTCCGACAAGATTCAATTGTTTAAAAATAATTGGATTCTCTAACAGCGTTTTGAAACTTTCGTGCGGTGTGTAGCGCTTTGTTGTAAAATGAAAGCCCTATTTATAAAAGTAAATGAATTTCCGTATTTCAACGTGGTACTACGTACATGTACAAAAATATTACATTGTGCCAGAATTATTGTTACACGCTTCGATTCACAGTAACAATAAGTTGAAAAAAATAGTATAGACTTGCATATTATTTATAAAAAATAGTTGTAACCATGTTAAAACATTCGTAATTAGAGATACCTGTTCGTGGAATACAAAACAAAGTAAATTGTTCGCGCATAAAGGATTACAAAAATAAAGTAAGTACGTGTTTCAGCTCCGATGTAAATGTATACAAATTCTTCCTGTCCTCCACTACACTTTCCACTTTCTGCTGGTCGTAAATAAAACAATGAAGAAGAAGTTTTATTTTGCACTGTATATTAGAAATATAAAATTTACCTGTATTTTCTTGCTTTGAGACCTAGAATTTTTCACAGAATTTTGTAGATACGACCTAGGAAATTTGGACTAGGCAAATCCGGGAATTGCATACCAAAAAATTCTGTTTTAAATAAAAATAAACGGTATTATAGACGATGTACTACCGTATAAATAAAATCACAGGAAAGTAATTTTCATTTCATTTAAACTGAAATGCGGTGTTTAACGCGCAAGCAAAATTTTAATTAGCAGCTTGATATACTGAAACCTACATCATCCCAACTATGAAAAATCAATAAAGTTAATCACAGTTGACGAGTAAATTTGCTTTGTTATAAAGTACACAGTATTCACTTACACGCTGTATTCAATGTACATACCTACGTTTAACTCGCAAATTATGCACAAGGGAACTGACACCGCAAGAGCGTTACTTTAGATAACAAATTAGTAGCGCAACTACTTTGGATGATAAATTAGAACTCCAACTGCTTTAGATGAATTTTACGAAAATTAATCTCGTAAGTAAATTACGTTGTATTATGAATGTTACTATTAAATATAATTTAAAAAATAAGGAATTATTAGATACATAAATATTTTGACTATTAAAACTATTAGAATATTGAATATTTTATCCGAATTTCTTAATGTCAAGTTTAGATCGAAGTTCTGTACTCTAGGTCAGTTGTCTCAAAAAGTTACAAAGTGAGCAGTTAATTAATACATAAGTCTCTAATTTTTTGTAGTGATACATATCAAGGCAGGCCATGATTGATAACAATAATAACCTATACCTAATGTACCTAAAATGTGTATATTAGTTCACGTAGACATTGCGGTTCAACAGACTTGAAAAGACATGCACAACATTTTTCGCTATTTCCCAGGCACAAACATTCTTTAAAAAGAAATAGTTTACAATGGTTTATCGGTATGCACAATGCAAGACCACGTTTACTGCAATCCTTTTGCTTACATCGAATATAAGAAATACGTCTAACTCCAGGCCGACTGTGACGTTTAACCCTTACAGATAGAGACCCCACACCCCTTCCATACCCTTACACAAAATTCGCCCATCCACCACAAAGAAGAGGATCTAAAACGGACATAAAACGAAAAATATAATTCATTAAACAATTTCCACGTAACAGCCCAACATTTCGTGAAATCTTTCGCACGACTGTTCCACAGATGAATCATAATTTATTCTTCCCCCCGAATGCGGCAGTCCGAATGGCACGCGAATACCGACCAACCAATTTCCTTGCAATGGTTCACTCGATCGTTTACCTTCCGCCCAAGCATTCCTTATCACTCGGAATATCAAACTTTCACCGCCGTCGCTGACTTACCCGGCGAAACCTTATAGCGACCGGGGTCACGTGTCGGCCAATAAGGGTAGGGCAGGATCCTTCGGGTCGCAGGTATCCGCATGCACTATATGCATTATGTAAGCACCTTACGGTAGTGGTAAGGCGAGCAGACGAGGGCGGGCGAGCGCGTGTAATCCTCGGCAGGTACGCACCGAGGACAATGGCGCATTAACCCAATGCTAGTGGTGTCGGCGGTGTGTAGTACGTCAAGACGGTCCAATGGGAGAGCACATCTCCACTCGTGCTCATTGTCAGTCGAGTGCCGTTGCCATTGTGCCGTTCCTGGCGCACACTCACGCTCTACCGCGTTTCACGTGTCCCCCTTGTGGCGTATCCCGCCGCCCGTTGTGTATACTCTGTCACGTGACAATTTCAATGTACCCGCGCGTATGTGCGAGTGCATACCGGCTATGACGGTGCCCACGGATCGTTTCCCATTAACACCTTCCGCGTCTACCTTGCGCACGGTTCACGCGCTAAATTACCGATGCGCACGGTTTTTAAACGCCTCGCCACTGCGCTGAAACGTGCCCCCCCCCCCTCCCCTACTTCCAGGGAATATTCGGTTACCGGGGAGTCGGTTAAGTGGTAGGGATGGAAGGGTTGTTTGATTAAGTAGATTGCGGTGCAACGTTGATTGTGTCGGATGTAAAAGGGGGACGAATCTTGTCGCGATAGGTGAGCTTCGGATGGTTTACAGGTAGTAGGGGAATTAAGTTTTATGTGGATTCTATCAAAATTGTTGATACAATCGAGGAACTGTGCGCGCTATAAATAAGGCGAGGGGTAGTTGGGTTTCATGTTTGCAGAAAAATGCATCAAGTCAGTAACAGAAATGGCCGTTCCGATTAGGTTTCATCCTCGGATAATCTGACGATACTGAAAATCGTTACGGGAACATCGTCACTGTGCGCTGAAACATTTTCCACGTTAAGACGATACATTAGGGATAATTTGCGTTATCTCTTAACGCGCAAAATTATATTCTGCTTACGCTAAGTTGGAGCAGCGCTTGTGTAGACATTTCATTGCATCTCGGGAATACGAAGCATCTAGCCCTGGAATACTAGCATTAATGTTTTGCGACAATACTGCCGGCACGTGGAACATTGTATTTCATGCAATGAAAATAATATTATCATTACAAAATGCATTAATATTGAAACTGCCAAGTGTTCATTTCAATATCAAAAACCAATTAATAAATGCTCGTTTGTAAAATTTAACGGTAGTGTTAAACCGAAAAGATAAAACCTTCTACGAATAATCTGCAGAATGAAGTACAGTTTATTAAAAATCCCTTTAGACTTACAAGGGAAGTTGGGCAACCCGAAAGTTGAGAAAAATTTCAAAATTTGCACAAATGTAGGTCATATTATGCTAACAACGGAGCAGTTTTTGTTTCCTGCTAAAAAACGGTCCCAGGGGTGAAGACACCCTTCCAAAGAAATCTTTGCTTCTAAAAAAAAAAATTCTTTTTTAACGATTTTTCAAAAAATATTTTTGTTTTCAAAATTTCTACATCCGTGTATTACAGACCATAAAGAGCCATCCAACTTTTAATTTAACTTTTTTCCTGCGTCTTAAACAGTTTCTAAATTATTCACGATAATATGAAAAGTCAAGATTTCTTTGGAGGGGTGTTTTCACGCCTGGGACCGTCTTTTAGCAGGAAACAAAAAATGTTCCGCTGTTACCATAATATGAACTACATTCGTACAAAGTTCCCAATTTCTCTGAATTTTCGAGTTGTCGAACTTTCCTTGTCAGTAAATACTGACGTTAATATCCTAGTGTCAAGAATCCACAATGTTTGCATGTCTATTTATCAACGTGGTAAATAATATCCAGGCAGAAATTTTGCTCGAACATATCACGGACACCAGCATCCCTCAATATTAATTGAAAAGTGTAAAACTTACAAAAAAACGAATAAAACCTGCGAAACGATAAAAACGATCATTCCTCTGCAAAGAATGGATCGTTGCGTCCCGGAAATGAATAAAATTCCCATCGAAACGTTTGCACGATCAGAATTCCCGCGCATAGAAGAGCGTTCCGTATTGTTTTCAATTAAACGCCGCTCACCGCAGTACATTCGTCGTCGTTATCGATCAGCTGTTTCCTCTCCTCGCTGTGCTTTTCGTCCCGGACGTCCGACGTCCAACGTCGTCGACATCGCACGTTTCCGCATTGCGGTCGGAATAAAGTCGGGCGTCGTCGTTTGGTACAGGAGAGCTCTCGCGGCTACCTGTCAGAAGGGCGGCTTAATGAAAGCGCAGAGGGTCGTCTCTTCTTAATGGCCTCGACTTATCCTCGGGACAATCTACCACTGCTGTATGGGGAGCAACGGCGTGCGGTGGGGGATGACACGCGATTCTTTCGCGCCTGGCGCGCCCACGTAATGCCATTAAACGCGGCGCGAGCCTCGATGATGTAGGGCCTCGTTTCTGGTCCGTTTGCATCGACGTGAAATTGCTTCCTTGGAAAATGCGCTAGCCCGGGCGGGTTGGCCGCGAGATCCAAACTATTTTTCTGCCCCGCCAACCGAATGGTCGGCTTTATTTCTTTGATCGACTTAATCCCCGCGGATATATGGGCGTTCCAGCTTGGGTAAACGCCAGTTAACTGCTGGCTTATTAAGCCGGGGACGGCCTTCCTCTTTCAGCGATTGTTATTGCGCTTCGTGGGGCCATTTCTCTGGGAGATGTTGCTAAGGTAATTGATTGTTTAAAGTGTGCGGATGGATTGCTTCGGCTGATTCGCGATATCGATTATTGGGTTTTATTATATTTTAGGAATAACTGGAATCGCTTCGAGATACTGTCAGATCTTTCGAATGTTTCTATTTCTGCGACGTCTAGTGGTAATAAACTTTTGCTTGGCACTGTTGTAAGTGCGATAATATAATATTCGCAGAATTCCAGTATAAATGAATGGTATAATCGTATTTAATCAATTCTCGAAATTCTACTTATTATATTAAATTACATAAAAATGAATTCCCTATTAAACATTGTTAAATGTAACAATATAAACTTTGTGCCTTCATAAACATTCATCCTCCGGCCGACTTATCTTAAAATATCTCGTTAACCATTAGGTTTAGGATCAACATCTGTTTATACTTTTCTACATAGTATTTAATATTCGTTCGATATATCCTATCAAAAAAATATATCCTATCATTTAAAAACACAAAGTTAACCTTCAAATCTCTTAAACGCCTCAACTTACAGAAAGGCCCAGTACACCACACGATACCGCCCTCGATAGCCTGCAACTTTTGCACTTAACAATTTTTTGTCAGATGTATAATTTAAAAGTTACTTGAGGTGTGCAAGTTACGCGACTCACCCTGTATATTCGGCATTACATCGATGCTTGAATGATGTCCCACGTTCATGAAAATTCACTACCCTTCCAATACAGTATTTAAAAATTCATTTCCAATAACCCGTGTCCTCTAAATCTCTCACGAAACTCCCCACAAATGACCTATTTCGTTAACTTTCAATTGCACGGCATATAATTACGTTCACCCGTGAAAAGGTGAACTTCCGTTACAATTCCCAACAATAATTTAATAAGCAAATAGGGCTTCCAAAAAGAAATGTTTCGAAGACCGTCAATTTTTTCCGCCGTGGAACGTTGTTTTTGTCCCGGCAGACAGTTGAAATTTCGAGTTTACCTAGTCTAACAGTAAGCCGAGAACAAGACTTCCCCTCCTGATACCAGCTTGAGTAAAGACGCGTGGAACTACGGAGCCAGGTGGTTAACTAACTGCAAGCCGGAACCATTAGCATTTATAGTGCAAAGTTGTTCAGGCGTTAAATCCACTTTACGTTTTATACGTTTTTCTCTTGGCACGCGCGATCCCAATCTGTAATTATCCTCACGGAACACTCTCGAATGACTTCCAAACCGGCCGCATTATAATTCGAACGTTAATTCGCGTTGATTCATTTCGCGGCTAATTTCGACAGGGTGCGACCACTGCGCCCAACAATTAACAGGTTACAGATATTTAAATGCCTTCGGTGGGCACGCGTTCTCATTTGCGTTTATCCGTCGACGAAAGAAATTAAATTCACCTAAAATATGTACATCGGTTAGGCGATATTATGGGGCATTTATTGCTGCACGGGTGCAACGTTTATTAAATAGGTTTCATTAGGCGGATTTCGGCTTCATTTATCACGATTTTCTTGCATTAATATTATACAATGCGAATAATCATTTTAGTTTCTGATTAACGAATTTATATATAACAAGGAAATAAAACAGAAATTTGTCTCTGATAGAATTGCAATATAGTAGTTGATAAAATGATATTCGAAGTAGTCTATACAAGTAGTATTAGCCCGGGCCCTGTCAGACAGCCATTGCTTACTCTATGAAAATCTATAAGATTGTAGAAGCACACAATTGTGTGCAATAACATATGCATAAACAGTTGTCAATTACTTTCTAAACTTTAATTACTTTGAAACATTAATTGTTTTTATTTTTCATACGAAGTTGTAATTTATTTGAGGCTGCCAGTTGTCTAACGAATTTTTGCAAATCGATATCTGTTTTACAGGGTGCAGCTCTTACAAATTATCGCACGACTATACAAGTTCTTCGAAACAAAGTTTACCTCTCGAAAAAACGGTCGTACAATTGTTACGAAATGTTTTCTAATAAAAAATTTAGTTTATACAGGAAAATATCTTTGCTTTATCAAACACCCAAACTTGTTTATACACACATATATTCTCGGCCCTAGGTGGTTCACTATTAATACAGTACGCTGAAATCTGTCATACTTCAAATCAGCTAACACTGTCTACCGAAACAGAACAGTCGCATAGAATTTCATTCCTTGAGCGCGATACACAAGCATATAACCTCAGAACCTCATCCGCCAATTTTATAATGCGACTGCCATTGCCCCTAAACTGCAAGAGCCACCGTGCCCATGAAACTTTCAACTTGTTTATCGCGTACGCCGAAATTTGATAGAGTCGATCAAATACGGGCAAAACGGTCGTGGACATAATTACGGTGAAAAATTCGCGGCAGAACACACGTGAGGGCGGATTGTGTGCCTCCCGTGAGGGATTTTCGCGAGTTCGCCAACTGTCACATGGTCACGCCCGCTCCTCTTTATAATTCCATTAAAAGGAAACTTGGAAATTTCCCAGGGGACTCGTCACTCTCGGTAACTTTCTGTTTTGCGGCCTTTCGTACGGGAGAAACACCACGTCCGAAGGGAGAGGCACGACCTCGGAAGCAACGCCCCGCTTCCCGATGCACTCTGTGTCGAAATAGAAATCGAGATAAAAGTCCTTGGACAAAGGCGATGATACGAATAGCTGAAATAATTTCAATCCCGAGTTTTGTCCTCTTCCTTCGTTTTATTCGGCGATTTGCTCACAAGGAACGTTAGGCAACCCGGACATTCAGAAACGTATGAAACCTTGCGTACAACTGAAGTGTGTCCCCCGTAATATAACCCCATTTTTCGTGCGGGCGATAATTCGGTTTTAGGGGGTGAACCGAGGCATTGAAGAAAATTCAGAATTTTCTTTCTCGCGAGAAAAGTATAAACAAAACTTGCATCGCTTTACCGCGCTTACTGAATACTGCTTTCTGGGGGGGCTAGACTTCCTTGTCAGTCGACCAGGTTTTTGCCGCTTCGTTTTAGCAAAGCGTTTAGTCGCATGGTGTGATAACATCTGACGAGAATATATTTCACATACATTAATATCTAACTTATATTGCAATTAGGATACGATGAGGTATACAGAAGAATATGAGGTCGAGCATGCGACAATTGCGAACGATGCAATAAGAACAGAGGAAAAGCGCCAGGAATAGACGCGTGATAAAACAGAAATAAAAATGTCTACCGCTGTGCTTATTGCCGCGTAATTATGAACGGCTCAACAACATCACAGCTTGGTCACAAGAAATTGATTAGTGCAGTACTGCGTGTTTATTTATACGAAAGACTTTGCAAATTTTTGCCCGGTGTTCGTTGACATTTTCGGCTCTTCAAATTAATGATAGGAATTTTTTGCATACAGACGTACGTACGACTTTGCAATCTGTAATAGAAAATACTGATAACGGAGAATGTAGAAGCTCTTGTGGAACAAAATATAAAGATACCGAGTTGGAGCATTTTATTTGTTTGCAATTTTTAAAAACTCCATTACCGATGAGGAATGTAAAAACAGGAAGAAATAACAACAATATATCTTTCCACTAGCGAGACATAAACATTGAACTTAATCGAAAGACGAATGATAAGTTTTCTATTACAAATATGACTTTTAAAGTACCCGCAACGAAATTCATTCAGAGGTATCTCCATAAGCAGGCCAGAGAGAGGCAACCCGCTTGCGTTAAATAATGCCACAACTCCGTGCAACATATTCCAGCATCCTATACCATACAACCAGCCACCCTCTATTCCCTGTCATCTGCCGCCCTACAACCGCCTCCTCTCTTAAAAAAAGAACAAACAAAGGACGCGCAAAAGGGCGCTCGTTTAAACACACCAACGCTTAAAGCCACGGTACACGCAATTCCCAAAGGCAAATACGTCTCCCTCGCACCTGCCCTTAACCGCGACACGGTTTTTAAAAAAATATTCGACCCGCTCGTACATTCTTCGGTGCACACCAGTCGCTCCAGCGCGTGAAATTCCAGCACGCACTTCGTTAATCCATTCGAGTTTCACGGGGAGCGGCGCCGGGGTTGGGGAGAATTTGAGAAAAAAGGAAAAACCAAGAAGGAGAAACCGGGGAGGGTTCCCTGGCGACGATTAAACGGCGTCGTCGCCTCAGACGGGGCAAATGTCCCGCGCGGTTCGACGTTTCACCCCCGACCAGCCGTCGGCGGCTGAATGGAGGGTCGAGGAGACCCGCAGAAAGTAATATTAATAGCTCGATATAAAGGGGATAATCCACGTGGCTCTCTTCCGGCTCGCGCTATTTGTAACGATCAATACGGGACGCTGTCCGACGGGATCGTTTTTCAAGCAACGGCACGGGCATTTTTCGCTCACCTAATAATCCGGGGATGGCCCGTGAAAAACTGGCCGGATACCCTCCTTGATTCATTTAAAAGGATATTCATATTGCGTCGATCGAATGACCGGCTATTTTTCAACGGCCGGAGGCCGCTCTTTCTTTCGTTCGCCCTGCGGATGGTGTCGTTCTTGACACGGGGTACATGCTCGGATGTATTTGTTCCTCGGAAGAATTGCAGAGCAGAGTGTGAGACAGATGAGGCGTGTAACAATGGCGTTCGAACGACAGGGCGGTCAAATATTTGCTGCGTGTATGATAAATTGTTGGATGCTTTGTCATTTATTGAAATGAATATTGATCAATTACGCTGCACTAGTGACGTAATTGTAAGATCGTGAGTTTTTGGTAAACGAGTTTGAAATGTGTTGAATCGTTATAATTTTCAATTGGTGTAACAAGATGTTGTACATGGGGAAAGATATAATATCGTCATTCAGTGCCATGAATTCCATGATAATTTACTTTGAAAACAATCCTTGTTCTGAGTTATAGCAGTGAGAACAGTTCGTGGTGTCCATTGTTGCAGCAAATGGGCGACATATAGTGGCAGATTATTGTTCATTAAATAATCGTACGCAAACTTGTAGAAACATTTCGAACTACGTAATCAAAAAACGGAACATTTATTAGAACAATGTATAAATGAAACGTGAAGAGAATATTGGAATTCATTGAAGCATATTTATTGGAATAGATCTACAAATTGATCTCATATTGCTACTCACAAATATTCATTTAGCGTTTGAAGATTCGACTCTCCTATTATTTCTCGAAATCTTTACGGTCAATGTTATAGATTTTGAGCATCTTATAGTCTGCACAATAGGCAGTATAATGTAACCACCAGTTCCTGATAACCCTGAAACACTTCCCACGCGGAATCATTGAATGCTTAATCATAATAACAATTGGAACCCTATAAGCTGACGTAGTTCTCCCAACAATAATCATCTTAACTGATCTTAGTGACCGCTTCTATTTCGTCCTTCTTAGACAATTAATTCCCTCCTATTTCCTGTAACGCACAACAAGAAATGATTAAACACCGGAAAAATGGGATAATAACGTTCCTTGAATGACAAAATCAATCACGGCTTTCTTATACCACAAGCTATATAATGCTTATACAACGATTATTATCGATTGTACACAGCTGCTGCGGTACAATTGTATTAGATTAATAATTAAAGTTCGTCGCGGCCCAGTAAAATTAAGTTACTTAACCCTTGTACCCCCGACGTTAAAAAAAGTCGTTACAATTTTGCTCTCAATCAACAGATAGCTGTCCAGGTGTCTCTGCAATCCTTAATTAAGTTATGCTTTACAATTAGCCTCGTTGGTATTTGCAAATAATAATACATACGTGGTTCGGAATTTTAAATAAAAGGATCCAAGAAAACCCACCATAGAGTTACCGCATGTCGGGTTTGCCAAACAGTTAAAGGTTAATGATATAAACATGAAGAAACAAATCAGCCGTGAAAAAGTTTCTGCTGAAACGATTCGCTCGCGACGTTATTTTCTGAATCGTTTTTCTCTTTCAAATTGGCTTTGTAGTTCAGAACGGCGCCGTGCAATTACGGTGAACGAGACAAGTCGTTCGAGGATTGGCAAAGAATCAGCGAGTTAAATAAACGGACAGGCAATCAGCCTTTACTCTCTCCTCTTCCACAATGACGGTGATTCGCGTCGATTACAGACAAGCAACGTCTGATAGCCACGATACGCAGACGTCGAATCAGGGAAAAGATAGCATCTAAAAATCACGATGTGAACTTTGATTTCCGGTACCTTTCTACTTTTGTATCGGCTCACGTCGTATCGCGTTTATCTGATCGACGTAAGGTTAAATGTAATCACGCACAACTAATTACTAATTACTTGTCTCTTGGAATCGTTCATTTCCAGTTTTTACTAACGAGTTTATGCAATGCACTGTGTACGAAGGGGCTGATTCTAATTGATGGGTCAAATTGATGTTGTACGCGTTCTTGTGGTAGGCTAGACGCTAGACAATAGTTATTGGTTCACTTTTGTGTTATAGTGAAATTAGATTGGTAACTGTCGAAAGTTGATAATTTAAAGAAATTCAGTAATGCGGAAAATATTATGAATAAGCAACGAAACAAATATATTTCTCCGCAAGTGACAAAAAATCCTTTTACAGGCATCTGCATCATCAAAAGCATTACTGGGTGTTATAAATCTTAAGAAAGGAATATGCGAGTAATTAATTAAGAAGACTGGCATGAGTTCGAATACTTCCTTTACGTTACACGTATATAATAATAATAATAATAATAATAATAATAATAATAATAATAATAATAATAATAATAATAATAATGATAATATAATGCTGCAATAAAGGCCTTGCATTTTGCGTGCATGTGATTGAAATTAGGCTATAAAGCTTACTTAATATAATATATCTACCAATACACAAATAATTTATTCCAATGAACCCAAAGGTCTTATGCCATTTTTATGCGGTGAATATCCGATCATTCTAACTATAGTAACTAAATGTTGCGCCAAATTTGCGGAATACGGGACAACCAGTCGTATCTCTGTTCAATACTTAATAAATGCCTTTTGAGTGACACTGCAACTGAGAAAGAAGGGCGCGGATCTCGCGTTAATATAGTGGAGCGAGCAAGAACAGTCAGCAGCGATCGTAAAACGAAGTTGCACGTAAACGACGCCTGGCGTCGGCACATTGCCACGCGGTCTTAAAAGCTACACTCGCCGTTTTTTTTTTTTCCGTGAGCCGCCCCTGTCGTTGGCAAGAAACGTCGTCGGGTCAGTCGATTAAATCAGAGGGTTCCGTTGCGCTTTTAAAAAGGGGTCGTTTCTCGAAACCTATTAGCGATTAGTTTTTGCTTCCTCCCTTTTAGACTCTGAGAGGACCTCGGTACTTTTATTTTTTCCCCCGACTTTTCGTTCTTATCGTTTTTCATTCCCGATACTTATCTCAAAGTAGGTATCATAGAAACTGCGTTTCAATGTAAATCCGTTCCTTGGTTTTCATTATGTTCCTTGACGAAAACGGTTCTGCGGTTGCATTCTTATTCTATTTTCTGATGCAAACTTAAGTCGTGCAAACAATGCGATTATTATTTAATATTAGTTTTGTTTAAATATGCAGATGCAGTGTCGTTCAATGTAATTGTTCGATTCTTATTAGTTATTTCCTTTTTTTAGTGTGTTCTAGGCTGCTTCCAATCAGAATTAATTGTGAATTTAAAATCTTTAAGTGTCCTTCAGTAATACTCAACAGTGAAGAGGCAAACAGAAAGATGTTACGTTAAATTCCCAAATGGAAATTGCAATTTTTTGAATTGAAAGTATGTTGATCTTCGTTAAATAAAATTTTAGGCCTATGACTGAAGCGGATAATGATCCAAGCAAAATGGAAAATAAAAGTGTGCGAATGGAAAAAAGGGAATGCTCTTCGAAACTCTTATACGTAATTGTTTAATAAATTATACTTCTTCTGATAATTGTCTGACAGATATTCCACCGATACTGTATAGAACTAAACTGTTTTTGAACGACACTTCGGTATGTTTTCTTTACATTCGTGCACTGATTTTTGTCCAGTTATAGACAAAATGAATATTTTTTACGAAGTATTTCATTGTTGTGCTAAAATCTCAGATTGCTGTTTTTCCTGTGTAACTCGTAAGAGAAATATGGGCGCACGGAAATAGAACTCACTAAACAGTGTAACATCCGCCCCTACAAATTTTCCCTATCTTCTGCTAGGGAAGAACTACGTCCCGCTCCAGTTTTTACAATCCAAAATAATTTCAAAGCTAAAACAGGTAAAGCAGAATTCTCATGGGCCAAAGTGTACTGCTTCACTACCGTTTTAATTGCCCTTAACACTTTCATAAACTTCGAAGATTGCATCTAATTGTGAGATAAGAGAAGTATAACTTTTTTAATGAATTTTAACGATGTGTAAACACTGATAGTTAGTAAAAAATATATTTTGGAGGTACAGGAAAAAAATGGTAACTAAATATTATACATAATTTTACTTTTTTCCAGACGTTTTTTTTTATATTAATTCAACGCAAAAATAATTGCTATTTTATGTTTTTCTATTGGGTGGGACAATGATAAACGCAGCCTTAATAACACTTGTCGACAGTTTGCGTTGACAACGTTTTAACACATGGTTTTAAAAAAACAATGGATGTATCGTTGTAAATTGTTGTATTCCGTATTTCAATTATTATAGGAAAAGCAAGAAAACTTTGTGCAAAACGAAAATATTAAACAAAATAATATTGGTCACTTGCGAGAGCAATGGATTTGTGACTTTCTAAACCACACATTTTAATATTTCTATGTTCAATTTGAAGTAATTAATACATGGTTAAAAATCACTGAAAATAATAAATAATTATAACATTATATTATAATAAATAAATGGATTACAAATGGATTTATGAATTTATGCAACTTCGAGCTATAAATTCAGCGACGGTGTGTTAAATTATTGATTAATTTAATTGACAGGCATAGTAGTCGGTCAAACTTAAACCAATAGCAATTAGAAACATTAATATGCACGTCGAAATATGTTTAAATAAAGTTTGGAATATATTCGGCTGATATAACGATCGTGCGTTGGATATTCTAAGTACACGAAAATTCAATTAAACCGGCGTATTTTGATATTAAATTGGTCTACCCCCACTAGATTGATGCGAATCGCAGTGAGACGATGTTAATTCTCGACAGTACTCAAATATGTATGTCACGAATATTTCATGAATTCTACGATGCACATATTTTACACGTACGTATAGATAGACATGATTAACGATGGAATTGCCAGAAGCATTTTTAACATTTCCCGCATATCTCGAAATCAGTATTTTATTTGGTACTTGCACTCAGTAACGCATATTCAGTAAATGCACAACGTGTTTTCATAGTGAAAGGTGATTGAACGTACGATTAAGTGATGAAACTGTTTCTTGCGATTGGAAAGACACGATTTTCTGCGCTCGTTTCTTTTAAACCTATTCATAAATTTATCGTTTTTTGTGAATAATCAATTTTCATGCTGTGCATAGTAGCTTATATTGCCATGATTGACATTGGCTGTTGTAAAGTGAAATTAATAATTAATGTAACTCAGTGACAAATTTTAAATATTATCGTACAGTATAAAACGTACAATGTATTTTTTTTTTGTTAGATATTTCTACTTTAAACATGAATTTTACAAATTTGAAGCAACAAAAAGTCTGAGGATCTTTTGGAAAATATGTTTTGCTTTTTACTACGATAATTGCCTAATTATTAAATATATACAGGTTGCATCATGTATATGTGAATGCCAATTTTTGTTAAACATCCCAGTAACGTTGACGTATACAGGGTGAAAATGTTGAAATTGAATATAGACGAGAATATCCGTATTCAAGGAATATAGGGAAGGACGCTTTCATAGGTTTATTTTTTCTCGAACCGGAACTCCCATTAACGTCAGTCATTGCGCAACGCCGGGATAATTTTTCCGACCCTTAATTATCCTTGAGATGGTTTATTTTGTGAACACACATCTTTTCAAGTAAATGAAACAGTGTGTGTTTAGTTGGAAAAGTTTAATCGTGCTTAGCTTTTGAAGATATTGGCTTCTGTTCACTTTACATATTATTAGAAAATCATGTAATATATTAAAACAGAAATTTGTTATACATATTTTTCGTACTATCATTATTAGAAAATTGATTATAATTGCTACATTATTGTTGTAATTAGTAATTAGTGACAATTAAAATTAGAAAATGCCACGTGACTGTTGCTGCCTTTTATATACAAATTAGAAAAATTGCTAAAATATTAAACTTGAAAAACATAAGCAGTATTATTATTTTGCAATAACTTACTGGCATATAATTATATAGTTGCATCAGAACTCTATAACTGCTTAGGTCCACTTGTACATATACCGATTTTAGTTAAACGTGTCTGATTGGGACCATTCTACTTGATTCTTTAAAAGTAGAATCGTCCACCAACGAAGTGCAATAAAGTCCTTAAGTTCTTTGAATTGCTAGAATCCTATTAAGTTTTACTTCATACACAGGCTTTGTAACTTATAACATCTTTCAATATTTATATAAATACAATAAAAATACAATAAAAATACAATAAAAATAGTATATTCTTATATGCAAATGCTTTCACAAACACAAAACACCTCAGTATCAATTACGTAACATTTTATCCACAGCGTTATTTTTAAAAAAGACAATAAGACTCAAAGGAAATCGCGAACTTGCAGTCACCGTGACTGAATTGAAAATTGCGCAACTTTTTTACTTCAAGACGCAAGAATAAATAGATATTATAGTTAAATTATCAACAAGAACGCAATGTAAACTGCCACTAATCAGACATAAATCATTTCTTTTGTATATGTCTTGAAGTTTTGAAAAAATACAAATTCTAAAATGGTACAGATTTTTTTTAGTAGAAGAACAAAAATATATGTATCAGTGACTTATAAACAATGTAGACACAGAAAATGGCCCCGCTACTTGTGATCTCTCCATTGGCATTGAATAATAAACTTTTAACCGCGGAACGGGTCAAGGGAAATGTATTCCCCTCGGAAGGCGTATTTTTATAGAGAAGCACTTGAAGAGCGACAAACGGGCGTGCCAGGGACATACGATATTTATTTATAACCCTTGTCGCATGAATTTCACGATATGCAGACGAAAGCACCCCAGGGAGCGAAACGTGTTTCCATCCAGACTGCCGGCCACTGGGTCGATAAATAGGATACCGCAAAGCTGTCGTCGGAATCCACTGAATTTCCTTCTCGTTCTCTTTCTATCTCGTCATTATGCTCCGCATTCAGTCTGACACTTTCGTGATCGTTCGGGTCAGCTTTGACGCGAAATTCTTTGTTGAACAGTCGAGGCTCTACGACAGTCGAAATCGAACTACGGAGGCAGGTTTATTTCAGGTGCACATTGGATGTGATATAAATATTCCTTTTGGAAAATATTTTAGAGGTGTCCCTCATGGCAGATGAAATCAGATATAAGGATTTTTCTTTTTATTGTAGCTGCGTTGTCTTTGATGTAAGAATCATCTTTCGTTACGAATAAAAATACTGAGAATAGTCTGCTCGATTTATTTGTGGTTCAGATGTTCTTTAGTCGGTAATTCTGGCAACAAGCGAACACGATACAATGTTTTCGGACAGATCTACGTGGTTTTGTGCAGCGGGGAAAAATATTGAAACTTTTATTTTGCTTTTGCTTTGGGGAACATGAATGGTTTCGCAGAATGAAACAGTGTTTCCAACTTTCCTAGTTAGAGCGGACTTTTTAAAGCGGAACTACCAGGATGTTTGCTAATCGTTAATATCCTCATAATATTGCTTCACTGCATACAATTCAAGCACTGCTTTTTATGTAAGATACTCTGCGAAATTACTTACGTTCCGATTTAACTTTTCATCCGATACAATATTTATACCCTGCAACGTGATAAATTAATTTATCATTTATTATAACTAAACTGATACAATTATTATCTACACTTTTTTAAAAAGAAAATGCACGTTCAATAAAGAAATAAAGTAAAAGTTTTACGATTTTACGCTTGTAATTTCATCTTACTTGTTCCTACATAAATTACATCTGTAAATGTTAAGTCATAAGATTCATCCCAAGGAAGATGGCCAATTTAATTAATCGTTGGGCAACATACCAACAAGCCAGTTCAAGTTACCACAATTTCATTTGCAACACATTTTCTGTCCCTCCAATAATTTGCAGTCACTGCAAAAGCGCGCTGCATTTGAATTCATATTTCATCAACCGCGGACTCAATCCATATATCCATCGCTTATTAACAAACAAATTTGTAAATAGTTTTATATTTAGTGAATGTACAACAAATAAGCAATTTTAAATCAATGTAGCCTCATATATTCACAGAATTTATTCGAAAATTTCGACTATCATAAATTATTCTGTTCAATTTCTCACGCACCAGTTCTAAGCTAATTGATTTCTTTCTCTCCAATATTACTCTCCATTACTGTGAACCGGGCATTACGAAAAAAAAACCCAGAAATGCATTTTCGTCTCAGTTTTGGCTCGTGATACGGATAGAGCGAAAAAAAGGGCAATATTAAGCGACCGATAGTGCATCGCGTTTAATACGCAAGTCTGGTGTTTCATGGTAACGCGGCGAAATAATCTCCCCTTGCTACTTTAGATCACTTTGCAGAAGCCATCGTGGTAGCTAGGTAGCTCGTTTATGTTGCGCATCGCCCCGGGGTGTGCGGTATCCGACCGAAAATCGAGGAGCGTTTAGGATCGCCACAGAATACAAGCCAATAGGCCTTTATCCGAGGTTGTGCATCGAATTCTCTCGCTGCGTGCCCACGCCGTTCTCTGCATCGGACCATACCCGCCATTCTTATGGAACACGATCAATTCCGCGAGAAAATACAGCGGCGGACAAAAGGGAGGATGAAATTACGATATATGCGAAGATCGGTCAAAATTATCCGCGATAAAACTATTATCTTTAATAATTACTTATTAGAAGGGCAATGTTCGAAAATGGCAATCTTGTGAAAATTTCTAGGGACTCGTAGTGCAGTATCTACAGTTGCCCGTGAAGCAATTATACGGAAGCACGCATTCCTGATCAATACTGAATTTAATGGATTGCCGAGTTGAAACATAATCGTACATAAACGTGACTCAGCACCGATCAGTAGCTGAAGAAAACGCTGCACACTTGGTGTCAAAGGTACCTTGCACGAAATGTCGCGTCTAAAAAACAAAGCCAAAGACTTTCAAAGAAGTGGCGGAACGCTGCGGAAGTCTTGCACGCGCCTCGTAATACGTACACGGAAATTTGTAACAGAAACATTTTTCTCCAACGGGAACTCGCCTCGTCTCAAATATTCTCATTGCTGGAAAAAATTCGAATTTTCCATTTGAAACTCGCTACAAAGCAGCAAACGTGCACGGCATACGAATCGACGAAAGCTTTCAAGCGAGCGTGAATTTCGTTTCTCGTCGAAAGCACGCGCTTACAGGAATCTGCATCGGGAAAATCGCGGAGTAAAATTTCGAGGAACCACGAAGCTCGTCGCGACTCAACAGAACGGTCGGGTAAAACCGTGTTAACCAGAGGGACGCGACGCCTCTTTGTTCTTTCCCGCTATTTTTGACCGGCTTCGAGACGAGCGTATCCCCTTCCGGTTCACGCGGCCACACGAGCCCGCAATTGAGCACGTGCTCGTCCCATGAATGAACGTCATAGTGTGTCTCGATGACGCGTGCATCTGTATACCTGATGCCGATTCGCAGTGTGCACGATTGTACGCCCGTGTGAATGAAGCGAAAAAGCTGGGCGCCGCGGTTATACCGGGTGTCTGCGGCGTGAGCGGTTGAAATAATTGGAAACGATTGAGATATTTCGGAGGGAAGCGAGAGCGCGATGGAAGAAATGGTCCGGGCAGATTATTTTGCAAGAAGGTGGTGGAATTGTGAAATTTGTCGAGGGTGGTAACTGGGTGAGATTTATAGCTCAGCTGTGCTTTCTTACGTAGGCTGACAACTATTCATTAAATACTTGCAATTTTTGGCTGTTTTAAACATTTTAGGTCTTAGTATTTGTAATCTTGGGAATATTAAAATTATTATGATATTTATATCGGTTGATCTCGGTTTATATGTACATAGTTTAATGTTTCTTTTGTAACAAGATAGGATTTGACAAGCCAAGTTAATAAAAAGCAAGACTAATTTTTTAATTTTTCTCGTTCTCATGATAGATCATTGTGTAGTGATTCGTTTTGGAATCAGAGGGTGAATACCTTGTTTGTTAGCATGTATGGAAGTAATCTATATTATTATATCTAGTCAAATCTAGTTAAACCAGTCAGGCTTTGTTTGTGCATGTACACATTGACACATGCATGAAACGAGCTGAACTTCGTGGTTCCCTGTTTCCATAAGCGTGAGGGGCGCTGCTCGTTTGAAACTTTCTATTACATTGATCTGGTATTTGGATAAATGAATTGGACTTTTTCCATGTGTATTTTATCGTATTTTTTTATACGAATTGCGAGTTGCCACGCGTGCGAATACAGAAATTGGATGCAGATTGGTATATTTTTTAGATCTACCACCTCGTGTACCATAATTAAAATTGTTCATTTCCTCTCAGCCATGGTAAGACGGGAGATTAACAAATATTTATTACTTACGATTGGTTGTTACATTTTGAATATACGATACTTTACGTGATTCACGCGAACATGCGGAGCAATAATGATTGCATCATTGTTAATATCGCAAAATATTACTGTTAATAATTGCATGCAAGTACGAATAAAGTATACGACCGTTCTGTGACCGGCGAAAGTCTTGGTCGAAGTGTAGCAAAATTCCTCCGTCTCTTATATTTCCACATAATTTTGCTAATTGAATTAATCTAGCTAACGTGAACGTTAATGCATTTTATGAGTAACGCAGGAAACGTGTCAGCGGATCGTTTTAATACGGATATATTCGCGAATGTGACATCGTTGTTTCTAGAGACGTGTCGCACCTACGCATTTCCGGTTCTCGTTGCGTGTAAAGCGCCTGATTAACTTAAACGAACGAAAATCTCATTGATGAAAGTATATACATCATTACTTAATATCGCTTCGTCAAGATAGCAGTAAAACTATTTAATTGTATAATCCAATTATTTAATTACATGTCTAATTGTAAGCGAGAACTCAATTGCAATTAACGGTTTAACTAAAGCATGACGTACCTTTTTGAAATAATTAGACAGAGATATTTTCAGTGGACAAAGACAATCGCATTTTCGATACTGATATTGATATACTCCATTTTATCTGTTTCAATAATTCGACACGATCTTGTTTTAAGTAATTGTACTGTTGCGTATCACGTCCAGCAATTCTCACCTGAAATTTCGCGGGGTCGTTAATCCCGTTTACGCTTGATCGCGACGCGACGATGCTTGAAGACGCTGACTCTAGTGACGTTATCACTCGAGCTCGCGTTATCATGTTATCAGTGGTTATGTTGACCGTGGTGGTCGAAACGTGATGTTTCGTGATGTTCGCGTTTTACTTATTCTCACCGACGTGTTCGTATTCGTTCGTATTCTAGGGTTGTACGTATTCTAATCTGCTTTCGTATTCTGTTTCGTGTTGTATTCTGTTCTTTCCCGCGGCTCGCTGCCGCCTTTTCTGCCCTCGATGGCAGCTGCGGGTAGAGCGAAGTATTTGTAAATTTACCTTTTCGGGGTGGTTTCATGACAGGTTCTAGTGCCTTTCGTCATATGGTAGACGCGTATCTCGACTCAGGGAAACCCAGTCATAAAACGAACAACTGCTTATTTTTTATCAAAGTATTTCTTCGATTAATTTGTACAATCTTCTAACTTCTATATATTGTACAGTATAATTATGAAGATTTATCTACTGCAATCGAAAGCCATAGTAATATTTTTCTCCTTGCTTTCAATGCCAATATTTTGCAGAGACGTCCCAAACTTGTTTGCTGTCATTTTTCCGTTGCAACTAAAATCCTTGCAAATATCAATCAAATTGATTTCAAAGCTGATTTTTCTTACCAAGTCCTTGAAATATTGTCCTTCACCTATTATACTATAAAATTCACATATCATGCCACCGTGGAGGGCAATCAAATAATCCCAGTCCTAATGCAAGTTCTAGTTTCATTGTTTTCACAAGCTATGGGCAACAAAAGCGATCTCCAGATCTCGAGGCATCGCGTATATATTTCGCAACCGTCGCTGTAAGAAAAGGAACTCTTTCCCTGCTAGCCGAGACGATTGGAAATTCAACGACAATGTGGATCAAAACGCGCAGCGTTTTCGCAAAGGTGTTCAATTTCCTTTCTCGAATGGAATCGATATTCGTCCTTTGTTCATGAAACGTGTCGAAAGTGCGCGAGAAGTTTGTAGGAAATTCGACAAGGTAGAAAACTGTTCGGAACGGTGGAGAGGAAGAAATTGACCTCTGTCTCCTGGTGATCGCTTGTTTCATCTTAATAAGCGTACATACTGTAGCAGCGGTTACATCGTCTAACGTCTAACGTATTCCGTTTAATTAAAGCATGTTACGCCCAGCTAAATCGATATCCCCCTCTCTCTCCCTCTCTCCATCTCGCCGCCCTGTTTCATTATTTCTCGGATAGTTACATTTTTCTACCAATTGACGTGTTGCAATCATGATTATCTCCCTCCCTCTCCCTCTTTCTGCTTCTGCGGCTTTCTGTTACTGACAATGAGTCATAAAATGAAGAAACGATTCGTAATAACTTCCTGGTGGAACGGCCAAATAAGGAAAGTATTTGGCGTGGCCAAAGGTAGGGATGTAGTCGTACATATTCGTTTAAGGAATATTGGCTGGGAACGTTTTCTTCGTTGCCGGGGGAATTCTGCAGTTACGCGTGAAATACATCCTTGACTACGCATGTGTTTAACGTATGTACTTTAATTCATTTTCGTTACTGCCATATGAAGAAAAATTAGTGACAGTCGCGGATGTATTGTAAATTCTTTCGAATTTGTGTTACAGTTTCTTGCATTTATTTATGCTGTGAAATAATTTTAGTTCGGGTTACCACAAGCTTCGAAGATTTGTAAGCTTATACAAAACGATATAAGTATTTGAATGTTTTTAATTGGTATTCAAGGTATAGATAGATATTGAATAGTTTTACCGAAGCATGTAATAAATATTTCGTTATGTGCTGGATTATTTAATAAATGACTGCAAGCGTAAGGAAACTAACGATGCAACCGCACTTTTATTTGCAAATTCATATAATAAATATATTTAGATATTTGTACTGCTTATACACAGATATTAGTATACACAGATTTAGTACAGTATGTAACAATCACTTCAGTACACTGTATACTATTTGATAAATTACTGCAAAGTTAAGGAAACTAATAACGTTTGCAGTAGTTACTACAGTAATACAATGCATTTGGCAAACGTTTAATGCAAAATAGCAGTTTACAACAATATATATCGCATCGTTGTATTTAAATTCAACCCTCAACTAGTGTCATAACTTTTATAAAAATATCACGAATACATATGGAGGGCTCAGAAGCCAATCAGTGTAACTATTAGCATTCAAACCAACTCTTCCTGAACACGAGTTTCGTTGTTCAAAACCCTCTTTATTGTTAAAACTTTCGGTTGACAAATCAATTAAGTCACTATTTTCAGACGTAAGCAATAGATAACATTGCCATTTTTTTCTAAGTAAATTGTAAAAACCTTATTTATCTGGGTTTGAATGCTAATAGACTTACACTGATTGGCTTCTGAACCATCCACATATGCATTTATTTGGAAGGTTTTCCACGTACGAGAAATCTGCCATTTCATACACAACAGCCTAATACATAATTCTTTGAATATCACTTTCTATACATTTTATGTATTAACTAACACAAGATATGGAATGTTTACACCTGGTTTTCTCCGTTGCAAGAATGTATAAATATTACTGGAAACTTACCCCTCTTTATTAGAAACTGTTATTATTTGTATACCTCATCGATATCAAACATTAATTAAAGTTAGTGGCCCTTTAATTAATTTTCTCCTTGTACACATACCCCTTTTCCGTAGTTACATGTCAATACATATTATAATAAGTCCAATAGAAGGGGGTCATAGATTTGTGTGATAGAATTTTTACACATCTTAACCTTTGTCATAATAATTTCCTTATCTTATTTATGTCTTGATTTGACTTCCTTACTTTTAATACCTTTCAAATCATCTTTGCACGCTATTCGAAAGAAAAAATCCTCCCTAATTAATACAATGTACTAACATTGTCCTTCTGTTCCAAGTAATTTGTACAAACCTTATTCGTCTCGGTTTGAATGCTAATGGAGTTACACTGATTGGCTTCTGAACTCTCCAAATATATCTCTTAATAACAATATACCACAACAAAAAATTGCCTTAAAACATTTACAATCAACGATTTCTCTTAAAGTTCCATTCAATCTCCCAAACAAATCTTCCTACGCAAGAGTCCCGCGGAAGAAATAATTCGAAGGGTTCACGCAACCACTGCACACACGAATCATCACTTATTAAAAAGAAGCAAACCAAAAGTCCCGAGGCATTACGAGGTCCCCGCGACAACACGCGAGGACGAGACGAATAGTGGCACGTTTCCACGTGGAATTGCCCGGCACGGGGCACGAAGCCCGACCCGAAAGGTAACAAACTCGTTTGCTTTACGAAACAAGGCGTGGAATAATGTTCCCGGGCAGCGTTAAAAGACAAACAACTCGGCATCTTCGGCAGGCGGCCACCAATCTACCGGCAAACGAAGACACATCGAGTTTCGCTTTCCGTGTCGCTGGAAGGACCAATTTCGCCGTTCCTCGGTCGCCTGCTGCCACGTTAATCGTTATTTATGACCGTGGCTACTTTCCGTGCGCGCGGCGGATACACCTTCTATTTGCTTATCGATCTACGGGCCTTTACGAGATTCCAAACGGACCGACCGATACACCTCCGCAGGGCCGCGGCCACGTTCGTGCCACAGTCATTTTTCTCGCGATCAACCGCGACACGATTACACCGACACGATGATTTATCGTTGATCCACGATCGCCGAGGAAGCCGTTCCGTTGTTCGGCGAGGCGCGTTTTAAAACGGGTCGCGTATTTCCACGCCGATCCATCCGACGCTGTTCGTGCGCCATGTCACGCGCGTTCACGGCTACGTGTGGGTAAATCGCCGTTTAGCTTGGCCGTTTTTATTATCCTTGACTCATTGCTAATTTCTGGCGATAGCGGGAAACCGTTTGATTCGAAACGCCGTTGCTTCCGGGGCTCCGCGTAACACGAATTCTCGCGATTTTAGATAGGGACGTTACTGAACGGGTGTTTCGCGTTGCCAATCTGCTGGGAAGCGGGCTGCTTTATCGCAAGAAATCATTTTGCGTTCAACAATAGGTTGGATAGTAAGGTATGAAATGATTAAATGGCAAAAGATCAAAGATGTTCGACGAGTTTCTTAGAGAGTTACTCTGTCGTTTCATTTAGAATTTAGACGACTGTGCCAGGCCAGTCCACGGAAGGGACAACTGTTTGAAGTATATACAGTATTGTGCTTCCTCCGTTCGTGTTAGTAAAACCTGTTGCATTCACACATATTTTGTTTCAAAATTGCACTGGATGTATGCTGACAGGAATCTCCAGCAAACACTGATGCCTCTATCGAAAAGACAGCTTTACTCAAAGGAGACTGGTGTAAAACTGAAAAGGATATTTCAATAAAGCAGTACCACCTGCCGAGTAATTATATTTATATAATCACTTGATAATATCCAGTGATTACGCGCTCTACACATTTCTGTGAGCTAATATTTGCGGATATTTTGTGGCAGTTTTAGAAAGAGATATCTACGTAAACCAAAATGTGTCTGTTAGTTATTGCTACGGGTGTCCATATATTTCTGATTGACAAGATTTTGGTTCCTCCGTTGATCAGAACAATTGTACTTCTCAGCCACAGTTATGTTAACGTACACTTGCGACACAAACCGTCACTGCTGTGATAAAACGTCCCCCTCAGCTCGCGAACCAAGAAAACGCTCGAACAACAGACTGTCAAGAATAGCTGATCAATAAAAAAAAAATCAAGTACATCTCCAATCTTCGAACAATATTATCATCAAAAGCGAACGACTTATTATCATCAATTTCAAATTTTCCAGGCTCGAATCTGCCCGTCTCCTCGCATCACCACGGCCCCCTCGTTAATTAATAAAGCGTACCAGACGAATCGTACGAACCAGCGCGAAGCGTTCAGGCAGGGGGGCATAAATCTAATAACGTTCCTCCGAATTACGCGTGGACGCGGGCCGAGGCGAGTGCGAACTCGAGGATGCGTCTAACGGGCATGGAAAATTGCTTCTCCCTTTTTACGTATCATCCCGTCGGCAATAAAACGGCCGAAGTAAATCTACAAGTAGCGCCGGTCGCTATCTGGAAGGAACGGGGTCCGAACGAATCTTCGTGGAAAGTTTCTCGCCGACTTCTGCCTCTGACCATCGTTCCGTCTCTTCCTCCGGACACCTCGCTCGATCTCTCGCTTCATAAATCGCCGGTGCAACCGAGCGTGAAGCCATAACTCGCGGCACCGAGAGTCGCCGGTCGGCGGAGGTGGCGGTGGCGGTGGTTCGCGGAGAAAGAGGGCGAGGGTGGAGGTGGCGGCGTCGCGTCGGCGTCGAGTCGTCCGTCTCTGGCTTTGGTCTACGTGTCCGTACACCTAACCCACGCAACTGAGGCATGGAAGGAAGAACTCGACCCGCCGGAAACTAGCAGTGCCGTGGCGTCGCGGGCGTACTTGTGTATGCTTGCTGGCCCGCGCCTGGACGATTGTATTTTTCACCGGGAGCCCGACTGACCGCTCGTTCCTACGTCCGATGAATTTCTTAACGCGCCATCAGGGTGAGATTGGCGGGCTGCCTTCGGAGCGGCTGACCGGGGAGAAGTGAGATGCACAGGGTCTGCTTAACCCTCGGACAGCGATGCCGGGGTCACCGGTTTGGAGACCAGTGGAGCGGGCGAGGAATAGGAAACTCGAGGAACCCCCGAGGAACCCCGAAATAGGAAAAACCCGGAACTCGGTTGGCTGAATGGGAACAAATGTGCAGCATGGGATTATTCTTGCGACGGCCAGCGACTTGAGCGAGCCCCTCTTCGAATTCCTTTGTAGTTTTCAGTTTTACTTGAGTCTCGTACGTTGCCAAAGAAGCTTCGAATAAATTATAAGAACAAGAAGAGCAGCCGGTCAAAAGCGCGCTAGGTGTTGTTTTTGTGTCGCCAGTGATAGTGGATATTCTAAAATATGTACTAAATGTAGACGGCATGTCTGTAACGCCCATTCTATTTGTAAAATTGTCTGCATTCCATGTAGCAATACAAATTTACAATGGAAAATAATGTTTATTACCATCCATGAAATTATTACCTTTTCCTACACGTTTTCCTATACGTAGTAAAGAAAGAAATACCTGAACGCAAAGCGAATAGAATGCAATGTATCGATGAGGGGGTCTAGGCACGAGCAACCGTCATTGGTTAGCACAATATCGGTGAGGGTTTGGAGACTCGTGAATACGTGGTAGCGAAATATCGGTGCGAGTCAAAATGACCCCGCGTTCGCTGCCCGAGTCACCGCTGTCGGAGGGTTAAGAAGTTAGGCGACTTCGTTAGCAAGTCACACTTACTTTGGTGGATAGCGTACGGGAATCGGAGACTTGAAGGGACGAAACTTGATGCTTGTATTTCGCTAGGAATTGAACAAGTTTTGTTTGGTCTGATCACTTAATTGCTGAGTTGTCATTCACTTGTGTTAGCTTGTTTTGCATGAGCCGCGTAAAAACATTGGTTGTGGCACAAGGAGTGTACGTAGATGAAAAGAGGATTTCATTATTATTAATGATTTTGATAAGGTTTCGCATAAGTTGTTGCACGCGTTTTTTGTTGTACATATAGCTGTTTATGTAAGATAAGAAGAAAGACTTATCGTCTGTTAAATACAATACATTGACGACTCTAATAATATTGTTGTAATTTTGACTCTTTTTTGCGTGTCCTATGACTTATGAGCCGGGGTGTAAGTATATTTTTTTAAAAACAAGAATATTATATAGAATGATGAGAATACACGATTAAATAATTACAGTTTAATAACAATACCAATTGTAAGATTTATAGTGTTTTGTGTGTCGTCTGACCCATATTTCGGTGGCGTCCAAGCTGCATGAATCCATTTACGGGTAATGGTGTTATTTACTCAAGTAGATACGGCTTTTTTTAGATTTATAGATATATTGAATGAAGACAGCAAGACTATTTTGTAGTAATTGGATATACGTTTGAAAAAAATTGATCGAATATTGCATTAATTTTTAATAATAATCTCGAAAGCAATCTAAGCATCGTTGTGCTCTCGTCAATCGTGAAGAAATCAATGTAATGTAAATTTAAATATGCATAAATCTTGCAAGCTAATGCTACACTGCCGTGTGTTCCAAAAACTATTGTTATATATTAGATAATAATTTAACTGGACAGTTCAAGTTATTAAAGGTGATTGTACTACAAGCCTCTCATTGTTCAAAATACAAATTCTTGCTAACCATTTCTCCTCAGATCTCAGTTTATTCGACCTGTCCATTTTTCGATTAATCCGGTTAATCGAGGTTTCACTTTAATCATTTGAGTACTACACAAGACTGTAAATGTACGATCGAAAAGAGTTACGCTTCCGGATGTTCCTTGTCACACAGTGTCACACTACGATCACGTAGTTTCGTTTCGGCTTTAACGAGCGCTTCCGTTTTCCTTTCGTTTCATATTAAGCATTCTGTGGAAGTGCTTGCTCGATTAATATTTATTGAACGGTGCCTTGAACAGTTTTTCAAGGATATTGACAATGATATTGGATTTGTAATGCGGTTTAATGAAGTGTGAAAAATACTTTGCTGCATTGCGTTATGTAGTCAATGCTGATATAGTCGTTACATAAGCTTCCTCTTACTGTAAGACCACAATATAGAATAAAGACCGAACAGATTATTTATATCCATTGTTTGCGCAAAGTAAACTGCGATTAAATGTTAAACGATTCAGGAGCCTTGAAGCTTGAGCTTGTTAAAAAATCAGCAACATTTTAAACTCTCCAGCTCTATTTTTTAGGACAGTGAGTATTCTGAGTGGCATTCGTGACACCTACAGCCCAAAGGGCTGCAGTCTTGCGTTCCAAGTCGCACTGAATTGTTTTTAGCGTTCTGCTTATTTTCTGTAGACGATATCTGCAAGAATACAGTAGATGCATATGCACGAAATCACGATCTCCGGTGGGAATTATTGAGGATCTTAGATACTGCGCTGAAAAGTTATTACCTTCCGTGATATATTAATGCAATATTTCATTGGATAGTGCTTGGTGAAAGTAAGAAAATGTCCAATGGTGATAAAATAAGTTGAAACGCTTTAAAAGAAACTTTGCCTTGTATAGCCTTTGAATTTACTCTGCCGCTGCGTTATGTATATCATACTTCGTGTCATTAGTGCAACTCGATAATTATATGTATAATAAATAAAATACTAGAATTGACTGAATTATGCAGTGCAATGTAACTTACAGTTATGCGTTTATTAGATATATAGTTAAGAAAAATTCTTAGGTGGCACAATTACAGGGGAATTATAAGAATAAATTCAAAATTAATTGATTTAACATGTCTAATTACTGTGATAACACACTTTCGAAAAATAGTTTTAAAGAGAAGTTGTATTATAATCTAAGGAACATTACGAAACATGAAATATCTAGTGCAATGTAAATATATGTTTTATATGTGCAATACTATCTACTGTAAAAGAGTCTTTGCTTTCAGTTCTTTTCGTGCACACAGAAGATACGTCAGTCTGACTCAGAAATTCATAGATATGTATAGATAAAAATAACCGCGCCAAATTGAAATGCATAAAGAACATCAAATTACACCAATATATGCCAATGTTCTAACATACGCATGGCTTGCTCATATAATAAAGCCGAACCGAAATATTCAAAGTGAGTCACGAACGTACAACAGCCTGCATATTTTTAACAAAAAGTTACGAGATATGACCGAGTCAAATCGAATACACCAACGTTTCTTTTTACACCTTGAAATTATGTTTATCCGACTCGATAATTTTTCAGCCACGATTAGGTCAACGACATTTAACAGCATACGACCAAATTTGTAGGCTTGTATCGAAATAAAAAATAAAGTGAGAAAGAAATTTGCGTAAAACAAAAACATCTTCGTACCTCCTATGTTCTCCGATTCATTCTCTAATAATCCGAGAAATTTGGTTACGCAAGAAACCTGGCTATTCATTTAAACTTTTCAATCGAACTGCGACGTTGATTACCAAAATGTAGCAATGTCGAGATCCACAGAATGCAAAACGTGCATTTCATTGCGAAGTACCACGCATGGAACTGTACTGCCCGAATTACCAATTTATTCTTTTCATGGAGGCCAAATGACCGCGGTGGAAGTCTCGTAAAATGGGCTCGCGACAAACGCTTTATTGCACAACAATGATATCGATCTACGGCCACGTGGGATTTTTGCGGATGTCAATGCGACAGGCCGCGCCAACACCCATATTACACCCACGTACGTGTAACAATGTGAACCTGCGTACACACACAGAGTGCCAGGAGGAGAGAAAAAAACCCGTTTTCGCAAAACCAGATATAAATAAACGTGAATGAATAGATTGGATTTGTCTATTGTGGAGGAACGCGAACGTACTGGTTGTTATTGATGATTGTGGGCCATTTTTGTCGGAAAGTCGAAGTTTTGTTAATAGTGATTAGTTAACGGCGTGTAAATATTTATTTCATTGGCGACGTATGGAAATGTCGTTGGAAACAAATGGAACAGATTTTGCAGTAGCATTCCAATCTTTTAACTGGTAGAATTTTCCATACTGTACAGATATACAAAATAAAATCACACCCACGCATAATACCTCGAAAAACTGAACAGTGGCGCAAGTATGTTGTTAACTCTCCTAGAAAAGATTTTAATTAGTGTAACCGAGTGCACAGCGTTTAAAGTTTCATGTGCAATGCACGATGATTAATTTGTTGCGGATTTGAAGATGGCGGTGAAGACACTCCTTTTCTTTTCACAATGGTTACTGTAACATTTAAGTGTATTCGGCGCATATTTCTTTCGGCCCAAATTTCCTCATCTTTATAATACATCTGGGAGCCTTATTTGGATATCGCGCGATCTTATAGCTTCTCGCAACACAGTCCGTTTTGCTAAATGAAGTTTCATTCAGAAAAGGCTCAGACAACAAGGCGGAGAACGAAACTACTAATGAATTCATCGAATGAATAATACAACTGAAACCAAACAGAGCTGTCCATGGAAAGATTTCCCATGCGATATAACGCAGTAACGCCATAGACAGAAACATAACAGAACATTGTAATATAGTCTCGTCAACGTCGAATTAAGGAATCCCCGAAGAGTTTCCCTTCAGAGAATTGTCAGCACTGAATTTACCATAGGGTCGTATAAACGAATCTTCGTTCTACTGAACAAACGTGAAGACATAAAGCAAGGGAAAATGATGGCAGAAAATGGCCAGATTTTTAAGCTACCTAGTGAACAAAAAGTTTGGAATGAAATATAGAATATCTTATACATAATATTACACTATTACAACATAAACGAAATACAAATTTTGTAATATAACAATTTCTGGGATATGCCTTTGGCAATATCATAACTTTTGTATATGCTTTTCTCAGTGCTACAAATATTGCCATATTATACAATATTTCCATGATGAAATGAATGAAACGTTCCCAATAATATAATACATCGCATACAAATTATTACCAAACGTCACAACACTTTCAAAGCAACAGTCACATATTATTCTAATCTTCCAGTCCCCTTTGTTCGAGTAAATAATTTCCAAAAATGTTGATCGTTCACAAAAAACTTTTATTAATTAAGTTTTAAATAATCAGATGACTTCGCCCCTTGGGAAATAAGAGAGATTAGAATTAAACAGAATCATTTGATTAACTTCTGCTTAGAACACGATACATCTGCAACTACTTATTCGGTACTCGTATCACGCAAACGCTGATCATCGCTCACACACTGTCGCAAACAAATATTTCCTCTTCCGGCACATAAAACGCAAATACCGAATATCAATATCGACGAACCCGTGTGCGGCCACAATACTCGTCAACAAGTATGCGAACCCTGTACAAAATAACCGAGGCTGTTTCGTAAAACACCCTATATGCAGGCGTGGACGCAGAACGGAAGGGTGACACGAGCCTAGCAACGATCAGACAGTATTATACGCGTTTCTCAACGATGAGTCACACCGCCTATCTTCGGGCAAGCCTCTGTACAAGCGAGCAGATTTTTTTCACTCGCGCTACACCCGCGTGTTTATGTAAATCACTAAATAATAATACAACTAAAGGCTTTAGACTTTAGATGAGGAGGGAAGTATGAAAATGAATAACTTGCATAGAAGATTAATCGTGTTAAAAACATTTTGTGTTCGTTTCCGTGGAGACTGAGTGTCTTTTAGTGAATCAAGGTAGCGTATATGTTTTTTTCACGTGGTACCTTATTTCATCGTGCTCTATTACAGAATAAAGAAATACAGTGGAAGGCTGATTAATCGGGTAATTAATAATCGGGTAATAGGCCCGAACCTAAGAATAGGACCTACGTTTATAATCGCATCAATGGACTCTACAACTACTGTCAAGAAGTTGTTGTTGGGTTTTGAAATTTTTTAAAAATGTCTTCCAATTTTTGGTACGATTTGTTTTTAATCATTCTTCGCAGGTTCTAATTTTGTTCAGCCCGCCTCCTTTTCCAATTAAGGGGGTGCATCGTTACATTTCGGTCTAAGAATGTAGGTAAATAAATAAATAAATAATTGTCCTCGGGTATTTTTAAAGAGGATGTTAAGTAATATCTTCACTAAACCTTCGTATTTTATTTATTACTTAAAATTATAAAACGGCAGAGATATACCATATTGTCTACTGCCATGCCCAGCGATTCAATGACAATTGAACGAATTGAAACAGCGAACAAAATCGTTCCCCTCGTCGTCAATAATTTCGCAAGCTCATGCAAAATTTCAAGTCAATCGAACGAACAATACCATCGATCTGCTGGGTGTCAAGTAGAGCGCGTTTAAAGTTCCATCAGGTCCCCCTACCTGACAAACGGGGACTTCTCCTCGAACACGTGGACGTTCTCGGTAAAAGAAAATCCACTGGCCAGCATTAACTCTTCGTCTCCAGAAGCAAGTCTGCTCATCCACCCGGAGACTACTTCTCAAACGAGCGGGCAATTCCCGCCACGTACAATTCTGCTCGCCTGAACCAAGCCTAAAGTCCCCGTTTCCCTCTACCACTCTTGTCCCGTGCGTCCTACGCTGAACTTACGTGCAGTTGCACCTTCACCTACTCGGTCTGCAGGGAACGTAGGTTGGGGCACGGTGATTCCGCGGCCGGAAAACTGTTGTCCGGCGCCCATTGAGCGCCCATTGATGCACCTGTGCAGCGGCGAGCTTTTCTTTCCCAGGTGCACGCGTGCACGCGCGCAATCTGCATTCTGCGGGGTCCGCGCGCAGGTGACGGAACCGTGAGCCACGCGTACACCTTTCACGCGTACCTTGTGTCCTTTAACGCGATGCCGGATGCGTTATTTTATGTAGCGTCGGCTCGCCGAGTGTTTCTGGGAAGCGTGCCGCGTGTCACGCAAACGAAAGGATGGTGGAAACGAGACGGGAGATGGTTTTAGGAAGTCGGAGAGGACTACGGGATCGGTGGTTTCGTTGTGCTTGAGAATATGGGCGGTGAATGGGGAGATCAGGTATTATCCGTGGAATGTATAATCTTGTAATATTTGTGGCGTGCAGTTGGGGGGGGGCAAGGGATTTTTAGATTCATTGGATTTGGGTGACGGGTACATTCGTTTTTCGAGTGCTGGTTTTATTCGGAATTGGCGGAACAGAAGGAGAATAAAGAATTTGTAATTAATAGGAGTGTGTGGGGAGTGTTAAAGTGGTATAGTGATATTTAGCGGATAAATGAATTGATAAATGGATAAATGAATATATTGGTGACATTTAGTACACAAATGAATAATTAGTAATTAAGTAGTATAGTTGAATGTACTAACTTGTATGCACTATAAGTGCTTGCATATTAATGAAATTTATTTTGTACGATTAACGTTTTCAACAAAGTTAGCTTATTTGCGATTAACGCTAATCAGTGGAAAGAATTGATCTTATATTTATTATGTTGTTACTCAACACGAATGTCAAATTAAGAATATCGACCAAATACCTTCCTTTGTTTGTTTATTGTTAATTCAAATATGAACTTTTTAAACGTCTACCATGAAAGTAATAATAAGGGAATGTTCATATATACATATATATGAATATGAAAATGTTAAATTTTAGGCTCAAAGATTATTTTCGTTGATCATATTCGTTGTTCGCAAAGTTAATCAACATTGAATACTAATTTCATTTTGGAATTATTTATTTATATATTATATATTATATATTTATCACACATTCAAAACACGAGCCGCGTGTTAATAACGATAAATTAATTCTTTATAAACTGGGCAATTAATCTATTCATTGGCGTACTATCAAATTATAAATGAGCGGTTAAGGATTCTTTGCAAAGATTTCAGAGCTACCTTTTTCGAAACAATTACAACACTCGTTGCAAAATTAATACAATCTGAATCAACAGGTATCGCTCCAGAAGTAACATGCATTTAAATATTTCAGTATGTTTACTATTAAAAATCAATTACACAACTAATTCAATCTCTTATTCGCCGCTTAAAAGACTAAACTACAATTTCCTCTTCGCAGATCACAAAATATCGACTTTTATATACCTCGAAGGTGTTAGAATAGTCACCAACGTTTCACCATCTGTTATTCTCAACCGTTGCAACAATTTTTTCAGTCGCATCGGTACAGATCCCAGCGGTATCAGTCCATAAACAAATTTTATGGCGTCTGCCGAGGGATAACGATCGATATCACCTTCGTAGAGTGATATTGCTTCCGAATGAAAAACGATCGAACGTTCGCGAAAAGTGAATTAAGTTATACGCGGAAATACTATTACGTGAAGATGACGTACGACGCTTATTCGCGCGGGAATTGTGAAAAATGGCAATACAGAACACCGAATGGAAGTGTATATCGTTGCATAAACCGTACCATGATATTGTGCTGTCAGAAAATCTCCCTCCAGGCTTCCAAGAAACGAATGCGAGAATTAGTACCGAATATCACTCGAATCGTTCGAAACAACCATTCGGATGAATGTTTCCAAACCAATATTTGTTCATTATTCGCAGCACGTTATCATTCGTAACGTATTGTAGCATCCATTTATCATACTTCCAAGAATTACCTTTCTATTGTCTAAAATTAATATGAATAACTATTGCGAATATGTATTTAAGTACCTTCTATGATATCTATATTATGGCGTAACTATCGGCTTGAAAATTATTCATTCCAACTGAAATACCAATTCATTTTCATTTATATGTATATCAAAGGCTACGCATTGTATTCTTAAACGCCTGCTCATTATTCTAACGTGCATTTCTCCAGTAGCTGTATAACAGAATGTAAAACAGTATGCATTGAAAAAAGACAATAATTCTACGGCAAACATTCATTGAACATCTAGCATATTCCCAAAGATGATAAATGTTAAGCACGATATTACTTTGCCAATTGCGAATGAAATAATGAATTAAAATAGCACCGAATAAAAAACTTTATCATTTATGACGAATAAAAAGCATCCATCTCTACGTAGGAACGGGCAATATTTTCATCAGTATATTTCATTAGAGTACGCGCGCGTCAAGATAATAGAAAACGTAAATTACGTCGGGCGAACGCATAAATTTTTACTTAGTCAGAGGTAGGTCCGTGCTGAAAAATCGTTGTTCCGGGTCTCGTCGAAAGCCCGACGAGTAAATCACGATAGGGAATTACATTCGGCGGTAAAACATAAATAACATTGAAACAATAAAAATGACGTTGTAGCAATAAAAACAGCGGGCAGAAGAGAAGCGTCGCAGCCACGAGGATTTGCATTTAAAAAGAGGCGCACCTTCTACCGAAATATATGACCGTGGACCGTGTATAGCTCGAAATAAAGCTCCGTGTAAAGAAAAGGGCAAGGGAAGGAAGGAAGGATGATGAAAGTGGAAGGTAAAGCGACACGAAAGGAAGCGAAAGGCGAACGTAAATGGTCACGAAGAAGATAAGACAAGAGCAAAGTGCAACAAGGGAAACGGAAGATGCAACGGACGCGATAATAAATAGGCCGGTGATGTTAATTGAAGTTTATTCGCAATAAAAGAGTCGGTGGTTCATTAAAATGTGCGGGAGTAAGGCGAAGCTGTACATATTTTGCCGAGGGCAAGGTTAAAAGTTTAAAGAGGTGTACCCCAAACGAAATCTACCAGAAGAACGAATATATAGTTCATTATTCGAAATCTGTGCGTTTGTCCATATTTATTAATGCGTGATATACGTGTAAAGAAAATTTTCGTTCGAAAAGTGCTTCACTGTTATAATTATTTGCCTCCTGATGAGAAAAATGTAGGCACTAAAGGCACTAAAAGTGAATTGGAATTGGCGAGAACATTTTTACACGCATTAAATTGTTAACTGTTCATTCAGAATATAAATATATATTATTTTATACATTATAATAATTATTATTATAGAAATCTCTATTAAAACCTACCATCTATGAGTTTTGAAACACACAACACGCGGTGCAACTATAACCTTGTTCCACGTATGCCACGCACAGAATATTTACAAATATTTTAAATATTTTTTATTTAAAATAAATATTCGCTGTAACAACAATTCCCAGGCTGCAATAAAATATTCAATGTACACGACCGCAAATTAATATCACCCAAATAAATCACTCCATCTTCCCTCGAACTTCACCGCCGTCACCAATTACCCCGTTTAATTCTCCTACGATTCACCACGTTCTCTCGCACGCACCTAGCCGGAATTACCATGCATACGTTTGCGCTTAAACCGCTTGCACAAAGAGCCGGAGCGGTATGACTTCCATAAAAGTGAAACGGCCCGCCCTTCAAGACCGAAATATCAACGTATCAAGTCCGCGTAATACGAGAAGCTCGTTGCCCTATAGTTTCCATCAAGGGCGCCCAATGTTCAGTAGACGCCACTCGAGGCCAAAGGGTTAAGCCTGGCGGCTCGAGCCGGACAACGTTGCCGTATACAGTTATAATGTGCCGGCGCAGATTCGAAAGGGGATAGAAGGGAATCAGAGATAAAGTGGAGGGTGGAGAGGCGAACGCATTGCTGGATACCGCAGCAAGGCGAAACAGGTAGGTGGTGCACGGTGCTACTCCGCCGCCTACTTACTCTCCGCTACTCTTCAACCGGCACCTACTCCGGCGAGTTACTCTCTGCGTTGCGGAACCTCGAATACCGTCTGCTGACCACCGACCGCCGACCGCCGACCTTTGCTCCCGCCGCTCGTTCCATGCCCAACGGGAAAATATTGCTCGTGTTCCGCCCACGAAACTGAGAAACGTTTAATCAAATTCCGTGCTACGCGATCGTTTGTTTGCCCCCCCGCGATTACCCTCTCCGTTGGGGGACCTTAGCGTCTCCTTTTTGTGTGACCGGCTGGTTTGCCACGCGTTTGTCCACACTAGCGCAGGAGTTTTTGGGTTGCCTTTTAGTTTCTCCTTTTCATATTGAGTAAGTCATTGTGGGATCGGTACAGGGTAGCATTGCAGTTGCGAACAGATTGCGAAACAGTGAGGCTTGTTATTTTTATCGTTCGTAAGGTGAAGTTAATTATTATTCCAGGTGTGATACATTTTCGCAGTTATTTGTACGCCTTATACCATCGTGCCCCTTTCCGTTCGATATTTGTGCTTGCAGCTAAGTTTTTTCTGTTTAAGTTCAACTTGGAAAGCTCGTGTTACGGTTTAAATTTCCCGGGGAACGCCAATTATAGTAAACTCGTAACAATTTAGTTCTGTGTTTAGATATCGCTTGTTTGAGGAGCATGTCGGGGGGGATATTTTTATATGCGCCCTGGAACTTTTACTGTTGACGACCGAAGTGGGCCAATGGATCCACGCGCTACAGAACATATCCAAAATAATTTAGTGTCATATGTTAAATATTTATTTGAATAATTGTAACTTATTGTGAAATATAGTGCCTTAAATATGGTGTTCATTATTGGAAGAAATAAAACAGTAATTATCTGTCTAATAATAATATCTGATCTAATAACTAACCACTTGGGATAACGAAAAATAAATTTCACATAACTTGTTGGAAATCTTATGCAATTACATGAAGGGATTGTTCCGCAAGAGTAAGTGTAATGATTTTATCATTTTTATGATCATAGAAATATATTTTTCGGCTTATGAAAACTCGAAAGCAAACTCATAATTGAAAAACAGCTATTATGCATAATGCAGTATTGAAAAAATTAGTTTGTGGTCAATAATATATGCCAATTGCTCTTTTTTTCAAAGTTTGAATACATCCAATAATATACAGTTTGAACTAAAGCGATAATAATATCAAGTTATTTTCGCGAATGTCAGTATAATATGTTTCACAAGGATCTAAAAAATGAAGGACATTTTTAACAAATTTAGAGACACAAACTGCTTCTCGTAATTTGAATAAAACATTATTCATTTAGAAAATAGAACGCAGTACGTTGGAATAAAACAAGAGCTCCTCTATAAATATCGCACATTGAATTTTCACCGTTCTTTTTTCATGGAAACAAACGAAGTCAAACGTGCAATTTGTCGAATTTATTGATTCCATTGTTGACGAGGACCAATGGTTTCATCTATGTATATACATAGGTATATCTCTAGGAAATGCAAACCAGAGAAACGATCATTTGGGTAACATTCGCTTAAACAAATCAATTTCCTGCACAGGGTCGTGCGAAATGCTCGTGCATATTAATTAGGAGAGCCACTGCGACGAGAAAATTTGGCAATTCGAATGGGTGGTCTGGTAACACGTTATCCGACATGTTATGCACGGCGAATTTCTTGCACTTTTGAACAATTATCGTTGCCGTTTCGCGCATATAGTTTGCAACTAAGTCAGAATTGATTTAAGTTAGTTATATATAACTGTATAGTTATACACGCCTGACAAATCACCTAGAAAACATTTTATATTCATTTGTTGATTCATTCACATTTTAATTTAATTTAATTTATTAACTATTGATATTGTATACAGTGCATTGCTATGTAAAGTTATCCTCTATTCAATTTCTATCATTAAATCACAAGATAAAAAGCACTATTAAGTTCGAAGGCTAATTAAGTCTGAAAATATTTCTAGTCTACAAGGTTTCCACTCCCTTTAATTCCTATTGCCACGTGCAATTGAACAGGGGGAGAAATAACTAGGGGTAAGATGCGTGTAAAGCGAAGTCTAACCTTCGAAATTCGACGATAGAGCCTCAGCAGTGGCGTGTAAATATTTACCCCGTACTTGATCACATTTGCATGTCAAACTCGCCACGATTTCTAAACGGTAACATCACAATTGAAACCGCCGCGCCCGTTTCGTTCGGCCGAACATTCGATCGTCGCTGGAAACGATATTGAATGTTTAGGTTTCTACGAGAATATACGCTTTTAGGGAGCCTTCGCCTCTCGATCAAACCGCCCGATCGTTTCTTTTCTTTTGCGGCAGACTAATAGCTTGGATAAAAAATTGTTACCCAATACGATAACGTTCTCGCGTGAACTTATATTTTCCCGCGAGTTTATTTTTATCGACGTTTCTGAAGCAGAAACTCTAATATATTCGAGACGCATGAATCACTATATTCCTTTCGTTTTAATTATTTTATATTATAGAGTTTTATTATTTTTTGAAGGAACCTTTTTTACATGAATTCTGCGATTGCTTTCACTTTCTAAGGGGGTTGGAAGATTGCGCTGCATCAAATGTAATTGAAGATAAAAGTATTTAGTTGGTGGTTAGTGGTATATATAATATTATATAATTTCCATATCAGTAATTTTGATTTCCTAATAAAGTACTACATTGGTAAAATGCGGCGCGAATAGACGTATTTCAGGTATGAAGCGGGTAGCTAATTTTTTAACAGATTCTTCGATTCCTTGAAATATTTGATGACAATGATATATTTTCTTATTAGGCAAGGTAAATTGAAATATGTGATGGCACAATACAACTATTTAATTGCAATGCGAATAGTTATTTGTCTAGATTTCAGAGTAATATAATTACAATGTCAAGCTACTATTTTTCCACCATAATTTTATTAATTCTTGACACCTAACTACATGCAGAAATATATTTTTATGCAGTTTATTGAATAAACAATATGAGTATTTTTCTGTTCCAAACATTTAACGTAAAATAATTATTTTTTGTTTACATATATAACGCTTCAATTCCTGTTTTAATTGGGCGTGCCGATATTTTTAGAATTAATACTAATTCAGTCCTTATTAAACTAGTGGCACTAAATATTTATGTCACTGCACTATGGCTTCGTTTTCACGATCACAAATGTTGTATGAAATATTTTAGAATTAAATTTTCAAGATGAGAAAATTAGTTTCACGTGTGCACTCAATTATAATACTAATACTGTTAACACACGTAATGTATTACGCAGAAACGCATATAACCGTTTTCGGACAACACCGTTATACGTAGCCTGCTTTCGAAAATTACAACACCAGATATAAAGTGAAATAATTAGTACCCCTGGAATACATATTCATACCTTCTTCTATTGTTAGAAACAATTAAGCGTATTTCTGTGTTAACAGCCAATGTGTTGGCAACGTAGAACCATTATATTTTTTATTAAACATGATATATATATAATATAACCATTGCATTATGGATCTTCCTGTTTTTATTTATTCGAAAGACTAAACTGTTTGCCAAATTTTCACGATTAAAGTGTGCAAATTTCAAAGCTCGAGAAAATTATAGTAAATACAATGTTAATTACAGTTAATCTGTTGAAACAGTTAAATTGTCATACAACAATAAATATTTGCTGCATTCTTCGTTTAAGTGTGTGTATATTTTCCTGCGTACCCGAATTAAAAATCTTTTCCATATTATATACAAAAGGAATAAATAAACGGAGATTCAATTTTCCAAATGTACACACTATAAATGCTTATAAATTTAATTTCACGGCTTCAACGAAATATAGCAGGAATATAGATTGCATTAACGATAGGTAGACTTGCAAACTATTATCATAGAAACTAAATAATAACCTGCATACAGATAAAGCCCATATAATCGTTGTTTTAATGCGCTAGTTGGAAGTAAAGACTGGCTTAGCATTATGTAAAGTAGTGTATAATGTGCATTGTATAATCACTATATACACGTCAGCGTAGAAAGCATATCTTAAATACCATGCTACGAGCATCTTCGTTCCCTTGGATTTAAAGTTCATTGCGCTGTATCTATTCACGTTAACGTAAAAGCATTGTAATGGGGGAGCTATAATGGAGGATATCTATGAAATTGATGATATTATATTAAGGCAGGGAGCTGCCATCCCCCGAACTATATTTTCGCATGTGTTTTCATGCATTGTTACGTGTTATTTACAAAATTTCACAGGACGTGCATGAAACGAAGTTACTGCAACATTCATGCAAATAACAATTACCTATATATGTACCAAAATGCTAAAATAATATCGAGGATCACAAAAAACGTTTCATTGCTCACTGAGCGAAGAAGTCAATTAATGTAAGTAAGGCTAACGGGTTACAATGATGTATGCGTATTTGTTTCTTTTCACATTTACTAAAAAATGTATAAGAGCGAGACGCTACATCAAAATAACGATCGAAACGATTTTCCCAACACTGATACGGAAGCTAATTGTTTGACCAAAATATCTCAGTTGCCCATTTCCACAAAAAACGAATGTAAAATAGAAATCTTCGTATAAAAAATAAGACATAAAATTGAACACCTCAAAGTCTAAAATTCCAACAACGAAATTTTTCAAATAATTTGTTCCACCCCACGTGTACAATAATTCCACTGTTACATTAAGAAGCTAGGAAGGCGTAGTCTTATTTAGGTTTTGTGTCAGATTAGCCCAAGTTTTCCCCAAAGGGTTAAACCACTTTCTACCGAACGTTTGGTCTTTCTCCTAAATAACATTTTTTCCAGCGTTCATAAATAAGAGAACCAGGTAATTATACGTACGTCATACTAAATCTGAAGCAACATTACTCTTTGCTCGATGGGACGCGTGGAAAAACAGGCCACTCGCTTTCTTTTAGAGCGGTTCGGCTCACAAATCGTCGATTTGTCAAGCATCCCTTCATGGTAATGCCCAAACGAATCATTCGCCTCGACGTTACACGCGTCGCTGCAACCTCCATAATCGTTTTGGTCGCGTTTGGAAATCACTGCGAATCCCATATGTAAATGCGATCGGGTGCCTGGTGCGTAAATATTTACGAGGTCGTGGCGAGGGTGGCTGCCAGAAGAGGGCTAGAAGTAGTAGCAGGGTGGGTTGGAGAGGAATAGGCGAACGCATGTATTATTCAGGGAACAGTCTTCAAGAGCACTTATAAGTGGGCGATATTTAAGAAAGCGAATAATATCGTTCGATACATGCAATATGTATTAATGTACATGTACAGTGGCTGGAAAAGGTTCCCAGTCGAATATTAATTTGAATATATCTTCTAAATAAAAGTTAATGAAATTATTGTTGCAGAAGACTCAACAAATGGTCGTTTATAATCTAATATATGTACAAACTGTACTTGTGCAATAAGTTGTCACTTTTAAAAACCTTTAATTTTGGCCGAATGCTTTTGCAGAAAAAATATATATCACTGGGAAAGAAAACAACTTGTTTAGAAATAAGATTTTCACAAATATTAAAATGCTGTGTTGCTGATATTGTGAAACTGTTGTTCTTAAACATATATTCTAATATAAATGAACAATAAGTTATATCGTTGCCCAATTGTGCCAGACGGTCCGGTACTTTTGTGGGTAACTGTATATGCGAAAACGAAGGGAAGCATGAAATAGAGGGACACAAACAATATCATGTTTTGTGTATTGTATTTTATATCTCCATACTTACCTAAGTAGAAACAAACATGTGTGTGCAACAATCAGGAAATCGATTTTACTGGGACTTACCTGGAACATAAAAATATTACATGGTTAATTGTGTAAGATAATTGAAAATGATACAGATCAAAATTGTATTTCGCAGAAAAGAATATAGATAAAGTTTCAAGTTCTGAAATTGTAATAATAGTATCTTATGCAAACTTTGCAAAAATTGCTCGCCAAGGAAAACAGTATCTACCAGTTTTTTATTATGCTACATATTATTATACTATACATATACTTTCTTTTTATAAATCAAGTTTTCTAAATGATTTTCTAAACAAATAACCTTCTAACAAGAAAGCTTTGGAAATAATTGGAAATGCATTAGATTTGTCTCCATTACGATGCAACGTGTGATCCAGTGTTTCCGCGAAACGAGATGGACGTATCTATATTTATTGCTGCAAAGTGCAATCCCATTAATGCGGTATAAAGCATCCTCATTTCCGGACGAAATGTATTTATATTAATTGTTACGTTTCCGCGTTTAATATTCTTCGAAGACAGCGTGCCATATAAATAATTCTTACAATTCGTTCGTTCAAATCTGCTGGAATTTTATTGAAGATATTGATACAAACAAATGCTTAAAAATTGGTTAATAAATGTCACTGATCTCGTACACGTTTTACGTTAACAATAACTTATAGGCAAATACGTGCAACATAAATATTATGACGCAATACGTTTGCCTTACTTCTTTTGCTGTTGAAATAGTGACTTCTCGCAATAAAAATCGAACTATTGTCTGCATTTTCGCCTACCAAACCATAACCGGCATCGAAAAAGTCAATATTATCGGCAGAGTGGCTAGAACTCTACAACTCAACGAAATGAAAGCCAATTCCATGCCAAGATCTCGTAAATGAACTTTCAACTTGACTCCAAAGCAGAACGGCACACACTAGAGGCCTCGAATAAAAAGGTAGAAACAAATAACCTGGTGCAAAGTTTCTATCAATCAATACCTCGCAACAGTTTCGACAAAAAAGAAAGTACAATATATTTTTTACCCAACTGAGATCTTGCTACCACAAAATCACTCTCGAGTACCTTGTGCAGAAAGTGTAACGTTTCAAATGCAACCGTAGCAACAAGATAGGCCAATTACTGTACGAGAGTGTAATCTGTACCATCGCGCGGCCGCATTAAGAGCCCTACGTTTCTTCAAAAGTACCAAGCTGTTCTGCCATATTTAGCCCCCAATTGATCAGGTGAATGTGTTCAGGTGGAAAAAAGGAATACAAATAATCACCGTAGTATTAATGCAAAAAGTACAAATAAAATTGAACTCATAAGGAACATAAATACACAGGCTGTTTTGCATACTGCCATGATGAATCGTCAGAGACGTCACGTCACCATCATACAATGTAGGGGTTAATGACCCTCGTATAATCAAAACAGACATTTCAATTGGTAATAACTGGTCACTTAAGATACGACGCAACGATATTGCACAAAAACGAGTCCCTTATCCGCGTCTTAACGAAAGTTCAAGCAAGACCCACTGCTAGCCAAATCGATTCGTCGCCGCGAAAACATTAGCGTTTCCCTGACTCGTGCCACAACGGGGCCGCAGGTAAAATAAAGAGGACACGCTGAACAAGAGGAACAGAGCGTGGTAAAAGTTCAGGAAGGCCGCCGGAGGGCTCCAGCTCCCAGCTCAGACAGATTCGAATACGATATGCAGACACGTTGAAAGGATTTTGAAAAGGGGAGGGGCTGAAAGAAGTTGGCGATTACCGCGGCTAAAGGGCCACGGCGAAGTTGAAGACGAAGAGGAGAAACACAGACGAGGAATGATGCGTCTGAGGTCTTTTGCTAACCCTTTACCCTGTGCACAAGAAGACGCGTGAATCGTGCGTCGATCCGCTGGGAATGCTCGCAATAACCCCGCTAGACGGCTAGCTCGTTTTTCGCTTAACCTTTCATCGCGACGGAGGCCGTGCCTATTCTGCGTGACCTTTCAAGGCCTATCCTCGGCTGCGTATGAAAAAGCTCGGGTTCCTCCGCGAAGCGTAAACGCCTCTGGGAGAGCAGCAGGATTGCAGGGACAGTCTTTTTGATGCCGTCGTATCAAGGCAGCCGCGTAACGTTAATTGCTGCCTGTTTGGGTCAATGACGGATCTGGATCGTTGACACGAACTGATTGCAACGCGAAGAAAGGCCTGAAGGTCCCTCTGAACTGGCAGAGACGTCTTTCTAACGTCTTCACAGGTTTCCACTTTTGCCGCGGCGCGCCTCTGGATAAATCGAAACTCTGCGAAGCAGGCAAACACCTCGGTAGAGCGGCGTTTGACTCTTTTGGAGTTATTCGTTGCGAGCAATTTTATGCATTTGTTCGCTTGGTGTATTGTTTTTTGTGCGGTCTCGTTTTTGTGGATAGCAATGCTCAGGAGATGGATTTTCGGTTACTATAGTTTTGCGCTGCTTTTCTTATGCGCGATACTCAATCGAGTATTAATTTATATTTATTTGCAAGTATATACAATTGTTTTGCTTAAATTCAGAATATGTGGAACGATAGTTGTCGATACGTTTTGAATAATTTAAAAGTTTTCCTACGTAACGGTGCTCAACCCGTTCGTTCGAATTAATTTTGATCGCACTTTAGACACTGTCGCAATAAATTTATTGACATCAAATTGAAACGTTGCAATATGTAATAAGTAGGTTATACCTGGCAAGATGAATTCAATGAAATGTTCGCGACACGATGATTACGAAAAATATTAGCAACAGTAAGTCATGAATATCGATGCGCTTAAAATAAAATTCGTGTAAACTTAAGCTGCTTTGAAATTCAAATTGCCGCGAAGTGAATTTTACGATAACCCTCGACGAGCATTTTCAAATGAATTCCGTATGCATGGCTTGCAGCGTAATGCGATTTGCACAAAAACGAAAAGAAGAAAAAACGCAATGTGAACGTAATAGATAAATACGCGACAAATGCATGGAAACCGAATGCCAATACGAACTCCTATTCCATCGTGAGTTTAAGAGAGCAGAATATGCTGATGCGATGCATGCTCTATGTAGCATCTATTGCAAAGAAACGTTTACGTTTCATACGTCGAATGTTCTTTATAAACAGCGTCTCAATCTATCATAAAGCCAAAACGACACAGTTCCTTGGAAATGGAAGATCGACATTCGTATCCATGTATATTACTCTAATTTGTATGGCAAACGTTTCGTAAAGATTCTTTAATACAGGACATTTGTAGTCGTCGTTTTCTCCTGTTAATATTACTTAACTATCATCCTATTCATGGTATAGTAGCAATATATTTTCTGCAGAGAAAAAATTCCCAAAGTGCGTCAATTAAGGAATATCTTGATAGCACAATACATGCAATTGTTTCAAAAATTATTCTGCAGTACATCGTACTGTAATATCATATTGCTAAATGCATCTGTAGTACACAATAATTGGTGAACCCGTCTGCCTCGTTAAAATACAAATTCCAAATGAAAGAAAGCGTTCCCATCGCTCGAAAAGAAATCGAGACGAAGTTCGTTTGATTATTACAAGAGTGGTCCACGTGGTCAAAGCAATATTTGCAGGGAATTCGATGCTGGCAGAGCGTGGATAGAAAGAAACGACCGCAAATAAAATTATTCAGAGATACGAGAAAGACCGCTGGTGTGGCATTTGTTTATTTGTTCACGCTGGCACTTTATATAGAGCATTACGGTGGAAGTTTCGTGAATATTCAAGGCTCGTTGAAGACCCGAAAGAGCCCTCGGCGTACGCGGCCAACGTTATTTTCATTTATTCAATGGGCCGCATCTTTTTCCGTGACGTCAATCGCTCTTTCTCGTTTCCCCTCTACGGTCTGCGCATCCTAATTTAATTCGCAAAAATGCCCATCGAATTCTCGAGTGTTTCCTGGGGTCTGTGCAGCGTCGATAACATTTCATTCGGTTCCACGTATCCACGTTACGCGCCAGGGAAGAACGTTGCAGGCTGGATTCCAGCGGGAAAGTTTCTCTTGCATGTTGAAACGCATCGTCGATTCACACGGCCCATCGTGCACTGCGCTTCTCGCGACGAGAATCGTCGTTTTGAGCTCCAAACCTTTCCATTCCTCGGCGCACCCTTTGCTGTTGCACGACGCGAATAAATACACCGTCAAACGGCCGCAACAGACAGACAGGAATTAAGTCCCTCGCGAAATACGCGTGAATTATGATACGAGTAGCTCTCGCACGCGCACGCATAATTTCCTGTTAATCGCTCGATGTTTGACATTCGTTTACGCGTAACGTTTCCACGAGCGTAGTTCAAGAACGCGCCCCGAAGTCGTCGCGGAGGTTGGTTTGTAGAGGAGTTTCAGCCACGTTGCAGATTGTATTAGGGAGGTGTAACGTTAAGCGTGCTCACGGGTATGTAGACATTTTGTTGCTGCTGATCGGTGCAAATTTTGACATTTTCATTATTGAAAGATCTGTTATAATTTGACTTGTGAATTGGAAATTATTTGTACGATCGTCGGTCTGCTTTGAAATTCTGGTCGGTATTGAGAATTATACGTGATCCGTGAATTTCACGTGTCGGATATTCTTGAATACTTTAATTATGCGGAATATGATAAATTCAAGCAGTATTTACGTCAATCAATTAAGCCTGTGGAAAGTATGTATTGCCCAGGGTGTAGGTGTCTTTTAAAGTTTACGATAAATTTCGTTACGTTAAAGAGGATGTTCTAGAATGCAAATAGTATACAAATGAAATCTATAGTTTATTATTAATTAGTTGTTGTGTAACTGGTACTGGGCATTATGTTCATGACTGCAATATGTACAGTAGGTAGCTATATTATAATGAATTTCCGCTGCTTTGGACACGCATGTGTACAATATTGCATACGGCCACAATTGGTATATTTGAATACGTATGCACATGTGCACTGTTAGGAAACATGTGGGTTATATAATTCACAACAACGCTATAAGCTTCTGAACAATGTTCATTACTGCAATCATGCAACCTTTGTTAGGCAAATCACTTTGAATTTATTAAACTACACATGTAACAAACGCGAAGGTGCCACCTCGATTAATCGTGAGATGACAGCCAGTTGAGAGCGCGAAATTCAAAAGGAAATTATAATTAAGTTAATTCACTGTTCAATCCTGTTTCACTTATCCCAACTTCCTTCCCACTTTTCCCGCTCGCTCTTTATTCTCCGATCTAATGTTCACTTTTCAATTTAATTGCAGTCCCCTCTCGCGTCAGCTTACAAAATTAAAAAAACACTAAACCTCGCCCATTACTCAAATTCGTATACTTCAAACTCAAGAGAATCCTTGCTATTAAGGAGTACGCTACACCCCTCCTTAACAAGAAATAAACCGGCGAATTACGGAAAAAGGGGAATAAAATAGCGTCAAATGTGAAACGATATCTCATCGCTCGCTAATAGTCGCGGCAATTAAAATCCGCATAACGGAACAATGGAAACCACAGAACCACCGTGGCCAATTCGCCACGTGGTACGCACTTGTTAGCTGCATTTTACGAAGAGTATACAGAGAAGGCGATTCAACGCTAAAGAGCGGTATTTTGGGTGGAAAGTCACGGGACGGCGAAGGAAGGCAGGAACCAAAATGGTTGATCGTTAGTCTAACTCCTTTTACGCCGAAGGATAGAGACTACAGCCGAGTCGTTCCAGTCTCGCTGACTGGAGACGTCATATTTACGTGTCGTGTTTGCCTCCGTTGATTACTGTTTGACGTGCTCCACTGCCCTCCCCGCCTTTCCACGCTACCGTCTTGCGTCTTGTCTCTTGTCTTTTTCCTCCTACCTGTCCCGTGTCTACACACCAGATTCGTTCTCCATTCCTGCTCCACTGGCAGGACTCGCGAACAGAGACGCTCTTTCTCTTTCACGTGAAACGCACTCGTATGCCTGGCGGCGAATTCCTGGCAATGCAAAGTGGAAAGCTGGGAGGTTCGAGCACGTTTTCTTTTTTAATAAATTCATGACTCGGATGCGTTTCGTTCCGCCAACGTACTTTGGGTACTTCGCTTGGGCTCTGGGTATGAATTGGTCACGAGGGGTCTCGTGGATAATGTGCACGAGAAGTTATTGGAAGTATTTTGCACAATGAGCTTCGTGATTGGAGAACGGAGGGCTGGATGCGATTACGGGGTGCCTTTTGGTAGATATTTTCTCCCTCATTTTGGTGCTATTTGGTAAATCAATAATAAGGTAGATATTATTTACGAAAATTGCTAGCTTCTGTATATTCTGATTTGCCAAGATTCGTGGTCAGTAATATGTTTCATTTATTTTGTTGCGAAAAATGTTTAAAAAGGCATGCTTTTGTGCATTGGAATGTAAGAAAATTGCAGAGCTTTTCAGCGATTTCTGAAACGATGTAACGCGTGTACAAAGTAAAAATAGATATCTACTAAGGAGACGAGTATGATGAAAATTGAAAGGATTCAGTTATCATTCAACCATTCCATATTGTATGTACAATAAATACTGAAAATGTGACTTTATTTTGTGTATATCAATCATGAGTAAAAATCTTTTGGTCATTGTCAAAAAGAAACATGTTTCTCCGCAAAATTACATTTATTATAAAAAGGAGCGTGGCGATTGGCTGTATTTAAGGAAGATGTATTGCACAATTTTTGAATCAAAGTAAAATGACACAATTCTATCAAAGTTTCACCAATTATTGTCAACGCATAAAACAATAAAGCAACCATCAAAAATATAATTTGCAAGAGCTGTGCCTTAATATTTAATAATTTTTATACAATCCAAATAGAGATTTAAATTCCTCTTTAACAGCCGATCAATTAGTGTAACGTACGTGTATATCATTCATAGTCACGTAAACGAGAGAAGGGACCGCTTAATAAGAAAAGTCCATAGAACGAATACATTTATCCCAACAACTGTACTGCATCACCGGTGCGTTCTTTTCATCTCTGCACATTTTTCATGTATTGCACATGCATGTAAAATTGCTTCCATCGCTGTGTCGTCCGAGAAACCTAAAAAATCAGCGAACACGCGAAGGTACGTATACACCATGTCAGCTCTGCAATTCCAATTCTCCTTAATTACACATCTCGCCGATACTTTGAGCCCCATTAATCTATACTCCGACGATCCATTTGCAATCGCGCGAAATATTTTTGCGACAAGTGCATCGAGGCAAATGTATTTCCTCGATAGAGGGGTTCATCGAAGGGAATGCGGCAATTCCGTTGGCTACGTTCTGTCGAGAAATCGTCGCGGGATTTAATATCCAGACCAGTCGTAATCGAGAGCTCTATTACCAGAGTACTTCGAACGAAGCCCACATTTCATTCCTTGACTCCTTTCAGGAGTTTTACCCGTCCGCCATTCACGGGCCGGACTTTGCAGAGGGGTCTGCGAGGATCCTGAGACGCATTCGGCAGGGAGCCAGGCGTTTTTAAAGTAGCCTTCAAAAAGTTATATAATTCGGATCAAAGATTTCGATTAATCCAGGTTACTCCGTTTAATCCATATCACGCCGGGAAACTGTGTTACAACGTGGAAAGTTTTTAGAGCTCCGCGAACTCTGATCGTGCTCCTTAAACGTTGGTTTCCGGGTAAATTATACAGGGCGTAGGTTTAAATAATGATACAGGCGAGAAGAAGATGATTCCTAGTGCAAAAAATAAATGAAAAGAGGTTTAGTTTTCCCAGTTTTACAGAAAGTCATTGTCATTTACAAATTCTACTGTTCCCGTTTGCTTTTATCATTGGTAGAAATACTTTTCTCGAAACCTGTTCTACTTACGCAAGAACGAATGCATAAACAGCGGAGACGTTTAATTACAATTTATACAGTCATCGCAAGATACAAGTTGTTTGTCATATTTTCGCAATTCTATCTTGGATACTCGATTAAAAAGGCCCAGTTTTTTCAATACAGTGTGCATACAAATATTTGCTTGTCTACATTTGCGTGATAAAAGAAACATTTCTCCTGGCTTATGGGCGTTTTCAGCCGTCTATGCGTATGTATCCTGCACTCAAGCTGTATTTATGTCTGCCAAACGACTAGTTACTGTTACGTACATTTGAAATTGCTGTCTTAAATTTTATGTACATCGTAAATTGCGTATACAGTTCATGAACTTCCAAAGATGTATATTGCTGTCATAACGCTTTAAGTTTGTTTCTATGTACTCCATGTACCCCATGTCCTTTCCTTATCCCGGATATATGTCAATATCGTTTCACACTTTATGGTCCATTAACGTCGCAAATCAAATTCCCAAGGCGGGGACGTTAATTTGTAGCGTTTACAAATGGTGATTGGAAGTTATAAGTCTGAGAGAAGTAAGAGTGAATAAATGTTTGGGGAAACGCGCGGAGGAAAAACGAAATAATAATTTTCTATGTATAAGGCGTATTTCCTTAAAATATAATTTACTATTCTGTGGTTAAAATACTACGAGTACAATACTGACGTCAATTATATTCGAATTTGGCCTTAATTGAAGAATAAGAAATTGTTTATCAAGGAACACGTTGCACAAATAGTTTATATAAATTCACAGTACAAACCGTCAAACATTGCGCAACAATTAGAAACAAGGAAAAATCTACCCAAAAAGTGTTTAATATTGTATATTTAGGGAAGCAAGTATTTGTCGAATTCTGAATTTGTTCCCTGACATTTCTATTACACACAATAGAAATGTTTATAAATATTACTGCCATGAATCTTGTAATTATAGAAATTCATTATTATCATAACCTATGGTCAAATGAAACTCTAACTTATTCATTTTATATTAGATATGACGTATTTCAGATTATATAATAAATTATTTAATATATTTGTATAGATATTGAAAATAATATTTATCAGTGTATATGGAAGTTCACCAGATGGTTGGCGTCTGAAATAACATATCTGCAATTATGTAATGCAGATGCAACTAGAATTATCGATAATGTACATATCTGTCTTGCGAGGAGAACATAGGATATTCAGGTCGCTAATTCAACCTAAATTGTGCACGTAGTTAATGCATTATATCTGTAATAATATGGTAAACGCATGGGATATATTATACTATTCGGGAATTTTCGCGACGAAACGGTATTCAATAGGTACATTCTAACTTACAACTTGCACGAAAATATATTACTGTCAAAAGTTTATAATCGCTTTCATAGTTTTATAAATAAAGAATCCCTGTTAAGCATTTATAATCGAAATGTTTGCAATTAATGATAGCAAACTTCTTGACAGTAGTGAAATTCTGTGAAAAGGGTAACAGGGTAATATAATAATATAAAATAAAATAATACCTTGGTAACATCGAATTTAAAATAATTGTAGCTAATAAACAAAATTAAGACGATGGCCTAATACTTTCTACGCAAACGACGAGAGGATTTGATCCGTGCAACCCAAAGTATAAGTTTCCATTTAAAAAATGGCATCCTTACATAATGCACACGCCCTAGAAAGATTCTTCTCTTTGAACCCCTCACCTTTACCTTCAAACATCTTTTCTAATTGCAACTGAAAAAGAGATGCGTCTTGTCCTATTTTCTTTGTCAACCTCTATAATGTATAATACATAATACACATACACGCGCACACATGTGTACAGCGATAAGCAGTGTCGAAAGAAATATCTGTTTAATTGGCGCATTAATTAAAATTGGAGCAATGTAAAATTAATTGAATTGAGGACCAACACACTTGATAGGTAATCTTTCTCGAGCCAGTGTTTATTCATCCCGTTTCCGCAAAATTCAGTCAAATTAATGGGCGCAACGCAGTTGAATAAAACGTAAGTAGCGTTTGAAAAAGACGATCTTCTATCGTTTACCGTACAGAATATCGGACACGAACGTCGAACGGAGTACGTGAATCCAGCGTAACAGGTAAGTATGCAGGCGAGGCAACGGCGTATCTGTACATAACGAGAAAAGGGGGGCAGTCCAATGCAGGTACGCGTAAAGTTCCACCTAATTAAAAGCGCGTTCTTTTTCGTCGGTACACAGGGGAAATGAAACGCCGCTCTATCCCGTCCTGTTTCATCGTGAGGCGAAACGAGTTAAAAGCTGCGTAAAAATTCACGATGAACGACGGCGGAGCTCTTTAACCGGGAGTATCTCGCGTAATAGCGCTTGCAATTAATGAGATACCTAACTCCGTGGATAGGTGTCCCTCTCGTTCGTAAGAGTTCTCGAGCGGAAGTGCTATTGAAATTATGACGTGACGCCACTTCGCCAAGTGGAAAAGTATTTCAGCGTTCTACGCATCGCTTGTGTCCGTGTCGCGGGGAAAGTGTTCTTGGGTCATCGATGGAACATTTTTACCGCATCCCGAATCGGTGGTCAATTTGAGAACTGATTCTTGCGACGTTTTTAAGACGTTTTTAAGAATTCTGATTTATTTACATCGAAATTTTACAGAATTCTTCGCCATTTCTGGTATGATGGTACAATTTTTGCACCATTTATATTTTGGAATTGTGCGATGGCGCAGGGGCTGCATTATCGGTGTCAACGTTATTAATAATATAAATATTTTTGTGAGAAAAAGAATAATTTCTTTTCTTTTCGGGAAGAGAAATATTCGTATCACGAAACATTTACGTAATTATTTTCTTGTCTTAGCAACGTTAAAACATTCTTTAACCTGTGGACCTGAAACAGTTGACCCCTTCAACCCTTACAATTAGTTAACCCTCCTCGATTTTAGTGTACTAGATCAGAAAATTCGACCCCTGGAAAGAGAATTCCTGTTCTGTAATAAAATGTTTATGCCGCAATTTTATTATTAAATAAATATTAACTGACAATGAGTACATTATTATTTTATACATTAAAAAGTGCTTCACATATATATTTTTATTACGCGTGTTATCGAGTAGTGAATTTATTGGACTGGTAAAAAGTTCTGTAAAGCAACCGCGGAGATTTAGTGGAGAAATAAATCGAAGCTCGTTCGAATGAAGGCATTTGCTGCAGTCTTTGTTAATTATGTACTCGTCGGTTGCCCGCTGTCACTTCGGAATGTCAGACACGCGATAACGCACGGAGAGAACCGATTCACTGGCACAGGTTGCAGCATGCCGCACACCTGTCACCGCGTGCTTTTTGCAGGAAAGCTGTGAGACCGTCTCGCTTGATGGTGCATTGTTACAGGCTACACGAATATAATGCTCGCGCAAATGTGACGTTTTCTCTTGTTACTGGGCACTTTCCTTCTATAGAGGCCCGTGTGTCCATACGGTTGAAATTCTTTTTGAACATGCAGACAGCATGTGTACAGGCTGAGCTGTAACTTTTTTTCGTAATAGCACTTGATAACACATTTTCTTGTGAAAACATTTATTAGGGTTAGTTGTGTGCATAGAACACTGCGCATAGGAATGAAGTAATAAACTGCTATCAATTTTTCCTAATGTCATTAATGTTTATGTACAGAGAAACTGTGTGTCAACTGTATACTTGAACATTGAGAGTTCAAGTGGACAAATTTGTAATTTTTGTGTCTATATATTTGTCTATAAATTTCTATATATTTGTGTCTATAATAAGGGAAGATATGTACTGGTGTACGTACTACGTGAATGTATGTGACACTCTTGAACGTCATAATATTTTAACTTTCGTGAGTTGTGTGTTTTCAATTCTGTGTACGTTATTCTCGAAATGACAGCCTGCATTCCCTTACATTTATTACTGCCAATAAAATTCAGACATTATAATCGAGTTTATCGTTTAACAACGTTTATAATATTTAGTTCAGCATAAAAATCTTCTGTTCGGATTAGTCACTTGCAATTATTGCACCCACAGTGCAATTAATTTAGAAAGAATCCCGAAGGGAGTTTCAGATTTAATCTTGTAACGTTTCGTCCCTTACAGATATAGTTTTGTTTCCATATCAACGAAGATTTTTTTCATCGAAATCAATTGACATGTTTTTGTCAAAACCAATTTGACCAACAAATTGTAAGTTACGAAATCTCGTGTGCCTCTTTTAATCGTTAAATCAAAGAATATGCGGACTCTGGTTTAAGTATTTCTTTTTTCTTTTGCCACGCGGACCAGTGGTTTCGTAAAGAACAGAAATAAGTGTGTTTCCGGTCGGCAGTCGTAGCTTTCCCTCTCAAACTTCTTCGTTCTCCCTTTTCGCTAGACGCCTCTTGAAGTTGCCTTTACCTCGTACATACATGTGACGAAACCCTTCGTTTTTAAATAGAAGCTTCTTCGAGATATATGAGCGGATTTTCTGGAAATTCGTACGCTTCAACGTTTGCTTTCCTTGGTAATACAACACACATTAATAAACAAGCGGGTTCTCCATTTGGGTGGCCAAAGGGAATACAGTTTTCGTGCGACCAGAGAGACAATTGATCTGCTTTCAGCTTGTGAAGAAGACTAATAATTTTAATACGCAATTATAGGCATTCTGAACGAGTAAAACATGCGGCGATTTGTTTTCTATATTTTTCCTTATAGGTACTTCCATACCAGTTTCATATCTGTAATTTTATAAATTACGTTTTTCAATTAGAATGGTATGATAAATATTATATATAAATATTACTAAAACGAGCATTAGATTTTAAATATGTATTGTACTTGAGTACTTAAACAATTAGGCTTATGGTTGAAGCAGCAAATTAAAAGTTCTGTAACTGTATTAGTATGCTTACGATAAATTTAATTCTTACGAATTATTTCGACCACGTTGCCAATATAGTTAATGTCACTGTGAATAAGTTTTACAAGTAGACACGACTATCAAGAGCGTCTCATTGTTGAATAGAGAAATCATGAATAGACTGCACGTGATGAAACACTAATTATCCTGGAAATTGTGTTACTTAACTTTCTTATGTCCTTGTAACAGAGTTTTTGTTACCTACACGGTGTACAAATATTCGTGTGATCTTATCGCTGACAGTATAACATTCATAAAGATGTCAAGGTGCATAGAAACTGCATAGCTAGAAATTTTATTATCGTTCTGTTGCCACATTTAAGAAGAAGAATGAATGAATAGGTTTTCACTTTCAGGAACGGCGAACTTGGTAACAACTTCAAGCGAATTTGGAATAATCTGATGATAATCCATATATCTGTGAATATAATATTCATATGGAATATTCGGATTATTTATTTCTATTCCAAGTCATCCGTTTGTTCAGTTGATAGAAAGGAATAAAACTAAATTATATTTCTCTATTCATTATCTTTATATTTATATAGGATATGTATCTACAAGTAGTACTTGATATCCTCATAACTTATATAACTCATATGAAGGATAAATTGCAGGATATTACATAATTATTAGTTTAAAATTTAATATTATACGATATTTTAAAAATTGGAGCGAATTATTTTAACATTTAAGTTAAAACCAGAACTATGCTACTTGCTATGAGTAAGATAGTAGCCAAGTAAATAAAATATTGCATTCAATTTACTCATAGTAATAATACGAAACATATTTCAAACTTACTTTCATGTAGATACCTTTTCCTTGCAACAGCAAAAACTTGTCCACACATTACACAGTCTAGACAGTTGAATAAGAGTTACAGAATTTCATCAACCAGTCAACATTGTCCAATCGTTAAAATAAACTACCTAACATCATCGTCATATATATTAATATACGCTCTAATAAGAAAAAATGTAAAACCAGAAAACTTGCGAACATTTTTCCAGCAGTATGACAGAGGTTTCGCGAAAGTTTATGATTCAACGTAAACCCATAAGTCCATTCGCGTAGGAGTCATAAAAGAGAAGCAAAGGGGACCAACGACGAACGTCTCCCGTTGTCCCATGACCGTACGTGAGAAATTAAAACGCCCATAGAGAATTCCAAATGGTTACTACCGGGGTCGTTTACAAGTTTACGAGCATTTCACCACACCGGAGTATTATTGTACCTACTTTATTTCCTTATCCCATTTCATTCGCCTTCGAATCCATTAGCAGACCATGGACGAAAACATTCTCATAGCTATGAAAAATTCATTACTGAATGTAAGTACTGTTAAAGGGTTGAATTCACCTGACCGCAGAAAGTCAAGAATTAATAAGGCTAAGAACGGAGGAATCGAATTGAGTGTTTTGCCTGGAATCGATGTCAACTAAAATGATTAACTACATTCACGTAAACAATAAAATTATATCGTTTTTTTCCCATTTTGGATTACTCATTATTTCACCAGTTTTCCTTTTTTTTTAAACAGCACACTATTGATCAGAGTTTCTATACAGATCATAATGTTTTGATTAAATTTCGATCATTTAACTTCACGCGATACTCTATTACATTATACCACATTTATATTTATTCCATCTACTATCGAGCTGGGTACAAACGTTTCGTAACCGGCGACGCAACTAGCCAGGAGAACTATAATTCTCGTAACGAATACAACGGCGGGGCCGAAAAAGCCGGAACTTCAACCCCTACAAGAGAACCATCAGATTTCAATTAATTCCCGAGGCTCGCGGACGCAACGATTGATCGCGGGACGATCAACCGTGAAAAATTGCGAGCGCAGTTTATAGCTCGAAACGAACAGTCTCTGTGTGGCAATAAACTTCCACGTGGAAGCTGGCCCGGTTGCGTTTCGAGGGGGGAAAAATGCATTAACTCGCGCGTTACGACGACCGTATATTCCGTTTCCGCGGCGAAGGGGGAAGGCCGAGTTTAAATGGCGAACGGGGATTTGCGAGTGAACGCGGTATTAAGAGTTTCGACGCGATTATAGCGGGTCCTGTACGCGAAATGGATTTCCCGTTGGAAAAACGCATTGAAAACCTGCGAGCCGGACAACGTTGCTCGAGAAGAGCACGACGGATCCACCGCTCGCCGAGGAAGAAATCGAAGGAACGCCACTTCGCGCGACTCGCTCCGTTTCTAGCCCTCAGGCAAGTGGTTATTTCGTTGGAAAACATGCACAGTTAACAAGTAACCCACCGCCGGCTTTTCTCCGGCTGCCACTTTAACTACTTGCTAATTAGTTGTTTCTTATTATGTTGCTTTAGACGTCTCGTCATCGCTGTAAAGAGGATGCACCCTTGCTACTGGTCTTTTGTAGAACTGCTGTTATCTTTTGAGTTTCGTTTACAGGCTGCGATGAACCGAGAGATAGAGAGAGGGGGGGGGGGGGTAGCGGATGAAATTATGACAATTTGATCGTAGTCATTTTTGATGATGAACTTTTTTTAACATTTTATGTATTAATTAAAATAAATAAAATAAGGAGTAAGGAATAAGGAAGACTTCCTATAAATCTAAATATATAAAAATTGTGTCAGATAAAACTAGAACACCTTTTTTTCTATTGAACTTATTATAATAGTATTTACATGTAACTACGAAAAAGGGATATGCAAGGAGAAGATTCATATACTTTGTAATAGAGCATCTAACTCCAATTGATGCTTGATATCGATGAGGTGAAAACGTAATTACAGTTTCTAATAAGGAGGGGATTATAATAATTTTCCAGTAATATTTATACATTCTTGCAACGGACAAAATGCAGTGTAAATAAATCCATGTTTTGGGTTAGTTAATATATCAAATGCTATAGAAATTGATATTCAAATAAATACATATATGTATATATTGATATATGTATTACAACTTATGCATAATATTTGGTTTCGAGCAAATTGATACGGAAATTGTTAATTGTAAACAGGCAGTGCAGTTAAAAATATTTACTGCACGGTTATTCGGATTTCATTGTTTGCCCGCGGTTTTTGCCGCCCGGGCAATTATTGAAGCCATTCACACTTTTAGTGGCTGTCGCATTTACATTAACCAGCACCGTTTGGGTTTACAGAAATAAGCAGAAAGTTTATTTAAGCTGAAACGCACACCTATCGTGTTTCAACAGACACACAGTACATATAATAATCGAAAACGCAAGAACATCAATCCTATATCAATCAACAAGATGCAACAACAACAACCACAAACATCCGTCGTCCAAGAATAACCATCCAGATCGATCAAGGAACAATTTTCATTGTTCACTTGCCTCTCCATCCCAATAAACATCGTGTCTTGCCAATTGTTCCAATTATTTCCATCGAGGCAGACGCAAATTATCCTCCCTCTACCTGCGGCTCGAATACGAATCGTTCATTGATCCTTCGCGAATCGGAACAACGGAATTTCAGGTCGCGGACAGCGTCGAAAGCAAGCAGAGCGGAGCAGAGCAGAACGAGCCGTGCCGCGGTTCTGGTCGGCTTCATCTTTTGAAACTCGTTGTACGTAGGCGTGCACCAGCCTGCCCGTAAATATTCGCGCGGGCAGCTTCCTGCATATTCATTTCTGGCGAACGTATACAGGGCTTCGGCCGAAATAATGGCCACGGATTTCGGCGGGGACACGCGGCCGAATCTCCTCTGTCCTTCCTCCTCGGCTATTTCTTCTTCTTCCTTTTTTTTCTCCGCCATCCTTCGTCCAAACCCATCGTCTGAATGTTCCTGTATATCTCGCGTCGGTCATTCCTCGCGCGGCTCCGTTATGCTCCGGAAGAAATCGCGGTCTCCAAACGGAAGCTAAGCTTCCGTGAACGGACGGCGATTATGCGGAATTGATGAAACACAGAAAGGGGGCAGGACAGCGGGAGGTTTTGATACGGTGAACGGGACGAAACTTCTCGGGGAGGTATTGTTCGATTTTTGTAGAAAGGGGGCCCCCGAAAACGCAAGATTTATGGGAATATTCGTGCCATTTCTGAAGACAGGAGTTAATTTAATGCCTGTTACCTTTGATCGATTCTCTGACATTGTGAGGCAGCTTTGTTATGGAATTTTTATAAACAGTTATCTCCATTATTGCTAATTTTATTACTATTTCGTTCAACCGTTTGCATTCTCCTCAGACTTTTATTGCCCTACTATAAGGCAATAAAATGATACAATGATTTGATGCAGAAATTAAATTGCACGAAGATCCACAATTTTTTCCAGCACCAATATCGATGATTTAAACAAAAGAAAATTATTTCCGTTCTCAGTGCAAGCAGTAATTGAGAATTCCCATATTTCTTCAAGCAACCATTGAATATCTAATGGTCAATCCTAAATAGAAAATCGTATTCGGCAATGAAATATTGAAATATTTTGGCACGCTATAAGATAGGGGAGAATAATGTTCAACGGCATAAAGTGGTATAGTGTTACGTAAAATATTACCCCGCTGCATAGGATCACAGTCCTGACGTTTCTGACACTGAATGTAATTAAGTGGTGAACCTCAAAGCCGCTGGAAAGTGATGTGGGTGAGGAGAGGATCGTGTGCAACAACGTAAAACAACGTCAAACTCGCTTGAATTAAGTAACGCCTACAGTGGATAATTTACTTTCTGCTTTGGAGTAAAACGGGATGGTGGCATAATTTTCGTGATCATAAAGGGAATTAACTGCGAGTACAAGAAATTGATACAATTGTGTGGCAATATTATTGTAGGTATTGTACACCTTGTGGTAGGATGAAAAATAATTACCGTACTAGCTGTGCGTAAAAGAGAGCTAAAACATGCCTAGGTCTATGAATATTACCTATATATTTAAGTTTCGGGTCGTTTGCCTTTACGCTCACTCATACGAAATGGATTTTTAATCTTTGGGGAACAGACATACGTGAGAAACACGCGAACAAGTATTCCAATTAAAAAATGTTTGACTTACTAACGAGCCCATGGGCCGATTGGAGAAGTATAATGGACAGAGGCTATAATGGGGCCAATATTAGACATGCTGTAAAGAAAGAGACGAAAGACTTACGTCCAACGTATAATTACTATGGTCTTCTACTAACAGGGTCTATGGTAACCAGGTAACTTCCAATTAAATAATTATTATTTCACAATAGTATACCTTTGGGTTATAAATGGTGCTTCCTGTGCTACAGAATGCTCGAATAAGATGTTAAAGAATCATATTATATCTTCGTTCGTTTTAATTCATTCAATTGAGTCATGTAGCAGTTGTACAACATAAACAACATCGATCAATTGGAAGGGATATTCGTATGTCAATTATAGATTTAGTCCTCTTATGCTATCATCCAACATTTCCGAGCAAATTCGAACTTAACAAACGAAGGCTCGCCCCTAATATCTGTCACTGATCCATTAAAAAGACCGGCATCATAAACAGATGATCGGTTTACGCGATACCTAGTAAATCAAAAGAATTTCGGTTAATGCTAATCGCCATAATATGTACGAGATTAAGTTTTAACGTAGCCTCGTAATCGCAAGTGAAGAACAAAATGATGTGCTTTCATTGGAGTGAACAGTCCTCCGACAAAAAGTACACACACGTGTCAGTGTTCCTGAAGGGGGGTTTTTTTCGACTACTATTACAATTGAATATAATTGAACGTCGTTCATTTATCGTTCATTTATACACTATTATAATGAATATTTAAAAATTCCATTTCATAATCGCACTGAAACATTCTTTTCAAGTTTTGTTCACGGTAGATTTCCAGAATTTCGAATGAATATAAAACATATCGCACGATCGGATATAGATGTACGTTTCGAACCATCTTGACATCAGAGTACATATGCAAACGCGCAATAATAATAATAATCTCGACCACAAAGTAATCACAGAAGCCCAACTGAAGAAGAAAAAAACACCCCAACCCTCTTAAAAAGGACGAAAAGGCTTAATACATTTATTTGCAACACTCATGAACGCTTAAATAGCATTACCAAGTACAATATGCACAACTTTACAGAACCAGTATCGTCGGCCGCGCACGAAGCGCGGTGATCATTTAGGCGTCACGGCACGCTCGTTTCCGCGTCACTTTGAGCGAAATCAAACAGCGAGACCGATTAATTAAGTGTCTGGTTATATGTAACCCGTACGTACACACGTCATAATTAAATTGGCCGCCTAATTAGTCAAGTTTCCTCTACCGAGCAGCGATCGTTCGAACGTCGACCACCGCGGTGCACGCAAATATTAGTTCGTTCGATCGCGTGCGCAGAAACTACGACGGCGACGACGACGACGACGACAGCGGGCCAGCGTTGGTTTCTTTCTTTCTTGGCAGCGAGAAGTCGCCGCTGCACGAGAGTAATCTGCTTACAGCCGGAAAAATAAGCGGGTTTACGCGGCCGTTTCTCGCGAACGGCCGTTCTCAAAACAACGCACGGCCTATGCGCCAGGCATTCTTCAAAGAGAGTGCGTTTCTCCTCTCGACGCATGCGAATATATCCGTGGAACGACCAAGCGTAACGGCGCAACGCGAATGCAGCCATGTGATGTAAAAAGTTGCGACACGGTTAGCCGACACGCTCGGGGGGGCCACTGTACCCTGGCCGATGGAAAGAACAGAGGGGAGGTTACGAATATGAGACAGGGTGGGATAATGAGACGCCTGGGTGTTGATTTCGTAACAGGGCACCGACGGCTTTGACAATGATTGAGAATTAAGTAGTGCAAAGATTGCGGCGACCACTCATAACGGTCGTTGTCATTATCTTTTCTTAATTGGCAATCAGAGTACAATTGCATGAGCGAATTTGCTGGCTCGAGCAGGTACTGTAGTTGGGTATACCACTTGCTGCGCGATAAGAACTCATCCACTGACAAGTCCTCTTTAACCCTTTGACTGCGGCGCACTCTCGGAGAGAGATATGTATTCGCGTGTCAATCGCTGCGACTGGCTGTCCATTGACCAAATTTGTGTTTTTGTGAGATTAACAACACGGTAACAGAAGAACAATACATTTCTTCTGTATTAGTATTGTACCATGAATTTATTCGCGAATTAATGTGTTAGTGACGCTTTCTTTTTAAAAAAATTGTGATATTCACTTGTTTCTTCTACAATGAAATCCATTAAAGATTCTGGAAACAATAATTGAGAACAGTCTAAAGATTTCGACATGTTATGCAGGGCTGCTTTGCATCCAGAATCTTTTGCATCAAAGATGTGTATTTTCGGACTTAAATTTCCTTGGTGAGATGTTCGCGATTGTGGAACATGTTGATCTTCATTTTCTGATTCTGAGTCAGAACTCAGTAAGAGCAAAACGCGTTTTGTTTTTTGTGTAATGAGATGGTCTTCCTCCAGACGAGGAACATGTTTTATTAGGAAACTCTGCTTCTTCCTAAGAAAAATGTAGTTGGCGTATATTCACGCCTTTCGTAGTCAATGGGTTAAGTATCAATTAAATCTGCCGGCCAATGTCGCTTCAGTCGTTTTCTCCCACTGCCCTGTTCCACTAGTGGATGATTTCCCAGTTTTCGATGATATTTTATGCTGCTTTTCTGTACGACTTCTTTTACGAAGGAGCGACAGTTATCATTCTTAAGAGTTGCGCAGGTCCAGAAAGTGAAATTTATACACCTGAGTATAGTTGAACTAAATATATTGCGATCGTGTCGCTGTATTTTACGCTTGTGCATCATTAAAACTTTTTTCATGAATGCTTCAAGACAATTTTATATCTCATTTGTCCCGAAAGTAACACTGTCCGAAACTAACTCGTCCGATTTTGCCTTAATTCGGAAAGAGTAAGATGATCAATAGTTCTGTAATGTTTACAATATTTATGTTTATGCAGCACAATTTCGCATGAAATTCCCCAAAGTTATTCGTCTCTCTTTTTTCCATAGATAGCTATTCTGAGACTCTCTGGGTCACGAAATAAAATGGGTATCCTACATTCCTATCCTCCCCACGGTTCCGTTCTATTTTCCTCTCCTCCCTTATTCACGATTCTACGCGCGACGATTTCGAAATATTTCTTCGAAACGGTTCGCCGGGATCGCAGTTTCGATTAAAACTGAAACACGCGTTTCCCCGTCCCCTCTCTGTGCACCATTTTCTCCCCCGTATCTTTCCCACGTTTTATCAGCCTTTTACCCCGATCCACCTTGCAACTAATTCGACAGGTTTCGCGCGTCGCTGTTTATCCATCCTTCGCCCGTTAGCTAAACGAAAATAGAAATGTCCGCGGCAAAGGTGGCGGGATACTTTCGCCTCGTTCGTTTCTAGTTTCGCCACCGTCGTCAGCCTCCCTTGGCCCTCGGTGCTCTCTATTGTTCCAGCCGTTATCGATTTTTGTTTGCCCCGTAATTGGACGAAACCGCCGCGCCGGTTAAATCTCGACGTGAACGATTCGAGATCCACGTCGGGGCAGGGGGATTGGCGCTATACAAATGTAAATTCCCGCGGTGGACGACGATGTCGATGTCAAGTGACACTTTAAAGGCCTCGTGGCTTTCAATTTGCGCGCCGTTAATTAACGTCAAGACGATCCGCGTCCTTGAAAAGTGATTTAGAGATGGGATGAAAGAGGTTGGGGGCGGAGGGGCGGAGAGGGTGAAGAACGAACGGGGACGGTGTAAAAGGGCAGTAGCGGGCTCGGACGGGGAGAGTTTAAGGACACGCGCGAGTTAATGTTAATTAAGTCGAGTCTGTCGGCCGGGATTTAATTAAAAGGAGCTGCAATCGCGAGAAGGTGATGCGCCAATCCGTTGAAACAGCCCGCCACTTCTGTAACTGTGTAATTATCCGATATTTAATAATCCCGTCGAGGGGGCGCACTTGGAAAGTTTCAGCCGCCACTTTTATCGGAAGACTCGCGACCGGCCCCCTTTTTTTTTTCTCTCGGATTATTGCGCCCGTTTCGCGTACGAAGCGGACGAAACTGCGTGAGTTTCGCGGGTGATAGTGCTGGTTTTTCGATGAGTTTTGTTAGCGAGTTAACTCGTCGTCAGAACATGCCACCATATTTAAGGTAACAATTGATTTACTTGGACACATTTTATCATTTTAACGAACCTTTATATTTGTCATAAAAATACACTATTGGTTAGAGCATAACGATTCAGATATATTAATCCTTAACATTTTTCTTAAGAGAAATATTGTTAACATTGTGGATTGAATATTGCGGAAATTGTATGCAACTATGTACGTATCAGTAATTCTGATTCCTATCGAACCACTTTGCTTCGTTTTTATTTGGTTTAATTTTGATTATTATAATTAATCGAACGCAATTTCCTTGCCTATGTGACAAAAATGTTGTTACAAAAGCTTTTCTCTTTTAGATAGATTAAATAACAACTAGATATTTATTTATAGTAGGACTATCAGGGTCCATTATAATTTATATACTGTCCTACCTAAGGAGAAGGGTGGCCACAATTCTGACGTAGCAGGGGGTTGTAATGAAGCAACTCATACATAAAGTAAAAATCCTATTGCACCGACGAATTAAAAGAAACAGTTTGAGACTATCCGTAACAGTTTACGTTAAGTAGTATTATTGCCATGCAAAACTGTAGGAATAAGCGGTTCAAAGTAGTATAAGAAAGAAATACAATCTGATTGCCATTAAGATAAAATGAACAACCCTCAAGACGAATAATTTTAATTTTAATTTTAATAATACAGTATTAGTATAATATTTACAATTTATTTTATAAAAGTAAATGAACAAAAATGGGGATTTATTGTAAAATAATAAAGGTACTTACATGCAATCGTTTGCTATTAATAAAAGGTAGCTATATTATTGGGTTATGGCTATACTTTCTTCCTTTATAAATTGCTGGCATTTCAACAAAGTATTTTTTTCCAAATATAGCCGTTTAGTGGGCATAGAAATAAAATTGATACAATATTATAATATATAACAGAAGGACCCTGTGCAGATTTACCTTCCAGGAAATGTTAACATCACTTGTCTTCGCCTGCTGCAAAAGCAGACTTTTGTAGGATTATACTGGAACGAAAATTCCATTGTGCAAGAAACCATTCACGTACATCGTTTTAAAAATTTCAAAAATTCTAAATGATATTTCACTGTTTCAACTTATCCTCTTTTCCGGGTTGTCAGAGAAAGGAACCTACGAAGCATATCGCGCTAACTGTAAAAAGGTATGTCAATTTGCGAATTACATTTTACATTCAATTTCCGTCTCTCCATCGTCTTTTCTAACAAAGGCGACAAGTCTTGCTTGATTATATTTTATTTCTAGTAAATTTTTAAAAACTGGAACGCCAGAAAAGGAAAGATGTGATTATTACACTTAATAAACTTAATACACTTCGCTGCGATAATTGCTTTTTAATATCCAGGACGGGTGTTGAATGTTAGATCACTTTACAGTTACAGTATAATATGACAGACACCATATTTCGTCCAAAGTTAACATTTTTCCGGGCAGTAATGCAAAGTGAATTAAACAGAGTTTACAAGAATTTGTGCTGGAATTACTTTTTACATATATGCATGTATTTATATCTGTTGAAACTCTCTCGTTACGAATTTTGGTCGCTGCTCAAGTATTCGTGCTTGCACAGTGTCTCGAACGAACTAAATCCCACAGTTTTCACAAGATTTAGTAACAAAATAACTTCAAACTCTAAATTTACGAAACATAATCGGAAAATATCCAAAAATCTAACATTCACGAAATGTCTAAAGTCTAAAATCACAAAATTCCCTACCTAACAATCCATTAATTCTATAAGCTTCGCCTTATTGTTAGTGCAACCTAAGTCGTGAGCGTAACCTCTTTAGTTTCTCAATGTTCATCTCGTTCCTAAATGGACGTTTGAAAAATTATATTACAGAACTTTTCCATGTGACACATTTTCGACTCCATCCACCTCTATCTCTTTTTTTGTAACTTTTTATGCACTGCGTACAAGCTCCTCTTATGTCGAACTCTCATAATTTTATTGTGTGCCGACAATAGAGTGTCACGTAGTTTGTGGTTCGTCCATCTGCGTTCTCTTCTCAATTCCGTAACATTGAAAAATCTTGCTGACACTTTTGTATTCTGCAGAAAATATAAACGTCACGATTTTGCCAAGAGAGATATTACTTTTAATCCTTCAATTCAATCTGTAATTTTAGAGGGAAATATTATGGTTGCTTACAATGAACTGTAGCTCTCAATCAATGAAATAAAAACGATAAGAAGCGAAAGGAAAGAATTTGAATCTTCAATGAAAATGAACAGCAGTAGAGGAATATTTTATAGTTGTATATTTACAGCTGTCTCGTAGAGAAAAGGTCGAATTTAATTGAAAAGTGCAGTGAACAAATTGCAAGAATAAATTGAGCATGCTTCAAATGTTACTTTACTCGTCAGTAATAGTTTTTCTATTCACACTAGACTTTTGACTGGCGAACCGCTATTAACATTTATATTTATCACTGCAATTTATATACGTTAGATAGCTATTTATATACTGGCTGGTGGTTTATTCATTTTAGTGATCAATCGTTGAGCTTGTTGGTAGAAGATTTACTACCATGGCCAGCTTTAATACTTTTCGCTGTCATTTTCCGTTAAAGCATTGCAGGGAACGTCAACTAATGCTTTTAATAATTAACGACGCCAACAATAAGAGCAGGAAGCTTTAGCGTTACTTTTATCGCACCGGTAAAAGAATTATTTCCTCGTTCTTCTTCTGGCCACTGTTTCATCCCCTCCCATTAATTTTGATTATCCCCCATGACTAAATGAAACTGGAAGCATTTTGCGAAGAGCAAAGCGTCCCAGGCCTGATTCATGTTCAGAAATCGTAATTTAATTAATTCGTTGCCTGCAATGATAATTGATGACAGGAAATGTAATCTCGGAAATAATACTCACCGGTGTTACTGTAACTTAAGGGTGCGCGTCGAAAGATTTACGTTCTCGAACTTGTTAATTTTGCAGAAGTTGTTTGCGAATTTCTATTCGTCCAGTTCTCTGCGGAGATTAATTGTTAATGTGTGAATGTAACGAAAACAATAGCGAGAAATGATAATGGTATTCAAAATTGCAATATTTTAAAACATGTGACTGAATGTTGTTACGACATGCTTGTAAAAACTTCAATATTCTAGGAAATCTGTATTAAGATTAGCATCTAGATTTATAATTTGCTATTTGCTTTCGCTTTGATGGAATTTCTACTGAAAGTACTAGCTACCCATTTCCGTTTGAAAGTAGATTGTTTCTTTCTACCTTGATGTCCGTTCTAGTAACAGTAGATGCACTATCATCACTTCATCAGTTTTAATGTTTTTGCGTTAAACTTTTCAACAATGTGATGCTGTATATGCTTGGCCATCGGTTGAATTATTACTTATATTATTAATGTCATAATCATTCATCAAAGTCCATTTATGTTCAATTAAACCGGGGCAAAAATGGAAAAAATATATAAATGAAGAATTTCATTACCAACTATAATCTCCAATTTGTTTGTTCATATTACAACCATAATTTTTGTCTGTATAATCCTACTTTTTCTTCAAAGTTGTATAAACAATTTGTACAATTAAAATATTAATATCCATTTCGCAATTGTTATTTCGATTTTTGTTCTCGCAAGTAACTTAAATTTCAAGATAGACTTTCTTTTCAGTAATTGTTAATCCGTTTCTTTAATTTATTATTCGGCTGGGAATAAAATTGAATTATTATATTCTCCGCAAATTCAATTTAGATTATGCATTTTTACAACAAATGGAAAGGTGCATTAAACATATGAAGAATTTTTGCTAAATCGATTACCTACATACATACTACCAAAATATTTTCTAAATTATTGACAATCCAGATGCCGAGTTGACTCGTAGACATTCTTCGGTTAAGAGGTTTACAATTAAACCCGTCCTACCCTTAACCTTACAATTCCTCATTTATTATCCGCGTGATAGTCGGAATAATAAAAAAGTAGTCCATTTTCTGCTTCCTACAGCCACGGTTTCTTTTCCATTTAGAACAGTACCCACAGAATATGAAACTAAAAGGTGCACGCAACGATATATATGTAATTTCTTGCATACAATATTTTACGCAAAGGAAACGGGAACCAATAACTTTCCTGATCACCACATCTAACATTAAATTTCCCCAGAATCAGCTTCCACGTAAACAAGCAATTTGTTTCCTCAAAAAAAAAAAACCTCTCCCTTCGTATAATCTTGAAATACCACACGATCGCCCGCACAGGCACGGATCGTTCTTTGGAGAAAATCAAAGTCCCGATAGCGGCTTAACGGTGTCTTATGGTAGAGTGGCCACGCTCTCCATAGAGGAACACGCAAGAACTAGAACGCGTAACATTTTAATAAACGCAATTACCCGATCCGCCGGCATTTAGGTGTACGGGGCTGGAGGGCAGGCAAGAATGGACAGGTAAGAGGAGCCAGTGGGCGGAGGTGGTGTACATTCAGTCGCGTCTCAAGAATAATCCACGGGCCACCATTAAGCGGCTTATTCAACGACGTACAGGTAACTAAGCTCCATCCTGTGCGCTATCGGCTCGCGCTCGCTCGTCTGCTGCTCGCGCGAAACGCTTCTAACAGCTACTAGCCACGCGTTGTTGCGCCTACGTACGTCGCTTATAAATAACGTAATTAGTCTTCCTGCCGTTCGCCTCCCTTTCCCTTCCGCCCCGTCTTTTCGTGCCGCGTCTTTCTTCCCCTGTTCATCGAATTGCCAACCATTCCTTTCTGTCTTCTTCAGACGACAAAGCAGCCGGACCGTCCCCGTTCCCTTATCTCCACCCTAATTCTTTTTCCATGCAGCGTGTTATTCTTCCCCTCGTCTTCCTCTTTTTCGTCGCTCGCCTTCTTCCGCGGGCTTTCCTCTTCTTTTCAATCGATCCGTAGGAGAGACAGCTGTGATCGCGGCCGCTTCTTTTGGCCGAGTGAACCACGACGAGCACCGTATACGTTGCAGATATACCAGAGTGCCGCACGTTTTCCGATAGTGGATGCGACGGGGAGGTTTTGTTGCCTCGAGACGCTGAGGAACGATTGGGGTTGAGGAACGCAGAGTGTCGTTTTGCGACGACGATTTGACGGTTATTTCATGGAGATGCTTCTAATATGGAGGGACGTTTCGTCGACACTGCTGGAGTTAAGGATTTGAGACGGGAGTGAATTTTTGAAACTTGTATGTGCACGTCACTGGTTGTGAACATTGTCTGCATTCCAGAATTTGTCTTTTGTAATCGAAGGTGGGGCGCGGAGAATTGCTTGTCATCTCATTTTTAAGAAGAGCGGTGAAATGTTTTTGATATTGCACGCTGTTTTTTATAATAGAAATATTGCCGTAATTCCCAGCATTGAAAGATTATTTACTTTGTACAAGAACCAAAGGAACTTCGTAGACCTAGAGTTCATGGAAAGTTCATGGAAAGAGTCTTTGTAAAAGAATTTGATATCAATAAGTCTCTGTAACATAGTTTGTATTTAAATTATCCAGGTATAACACTGGATACTATAATAATTATAACACTAATGTATTATCTGCTGTCTGTGAAACATTTAGTTCATAATACCGACTGTGGAAAGAGTGTTTGTGTAGTAACACTATTTATAGAGTACCATGTAACAAGTATTTGTTTAAAATGTTGTTGCGATATGTATGACATAAAATTGAACCGGGAGCTGTATTTATTTCAAATTATAATAAAATATCTATTCAGTTTAATTTTCGATAAATTAAACATTTATTATTTCATGAGATTACATCTGCGTAGACACAAAGTCTATAATAAATAATAATTAACAAGAGGTCTGATTGCTGTGATTGATGACATACGGCATGAAATGGGTTTCAGTTTTTTCTAAATTCATAAATTCATACATCTATGTACATAAATATTTTACGTGAGAACTTTTACTTCATTTAAAACATATAAAATATATTCTGCAAGTGCATATAACTGCAACAAATTAGTCGATTAAATCAAGCTTATATGTATGTATCCATAAGCAGAATGATAAACTTCAACATAATATTGCATTGTTGGCAAATAAATTCGTCCACGTATTGTTTTACACCTAGCGTTATGGACAATAATGGATCTCAAAGTGTATTTATATACATTTTATAAGTAACCGAAAGGATTAAATTAATAACGACCAACAACATGCGTCGAAATAAATTCGCGTCGCAAAAGTTGGAGGGCGTTTAAAACGTTTCACTTTGATTGTATCAGTGAAATTAAATTTTTCCACCGAATTTTTCGATGCGTTTTAACATTTCATTGAAAAGCATGCAATTAATATCCGGCGATTAAAAATATTTCAAACACGTAGCTCTCGGTACAAAAAGATAACCCATTTTCAGGGATGACACCCAACAAAGAGTAAAATAAATTATTTAAACATCACATTCAACCAGCTTCAACTTTGCAATACCATGAATCTCTTTTAATATCCCTTCAAGCGAATATGCAACGTTTTGATGAAACAAATGGTGTACAAAAATAATCGTAAACGTATTCGCAAGTAATATATATACAATATCCGTATTTCATTGATTGAAGCTAAGAATTGCACGATAAATGAAGCAATTTTTATTAAAAGAGACACACTACTACATTCGACATCGCAGACATTCCTATAAAAATTATTGTACACTAATAAAAGTTACATAAAGTCTTGCAATGAATTTTACATTCTGTTATGTAACGTTTCTATCTTTACATATGCATATCACTAGCCTCACAAAATAGAATTCACACCAATGTCAGTGTTGATATAAGATACTTTATTTGTAATGTTGATACAAACGAACTATAACGCATAATATAAATATAAATGAACCGTTCCGCTTCAATAGACGACACGATAATGCGCGCCGGGAATAATAAAAAAAAACAAAACGGAGTCACACTCGCTCTCACATGTGTGCGTGAGCCAACCAGCTCACTTCGCAGTTCCCAATTACAGTCAGAAACACCCGCTGACGTATTAACAAAATAAAATAATACTGCAATTTAGATAAACGAAAATCGTGTTTCCCAACCCCAGTACTTCACTTGTCCAAACATTAAAACGTTCACCGAGCAAACGACAGGCCACTGGTACCCGATGAACCAAAAATAAAAACCCAAACACACCCCGCATCTCGGGCACCAGCACAGTCAGCACCGTCAGTACCGAGTCTCGGGCGAAAATGGCGCCGGAAGTAGGACGCTTCCGTTAAGGAAGAAAACATCAGGAATTACGAGCCTCAACTCTGCCCGATGTGGAAAGGCACGCGTTTCTCGGTGTCGTTGCACCGCAACCCCTATTTTTTCCGGCTGGCAGAGAAAAGACGAGGCGCCATTCGACAGGCTTTTACGCGGCCATAACTGTAACACCGTCGGGACAGTGTTGCGAGCATCGTGAACGCAGTATCAGGGATACGAGTGAAGATCCCACGATCCCGGGATACCATGGGCGAACACCGTGAAACCGGCTCCTCCATTCTCGACACCCTCGTCCATTGGACACCCGGTTCCTCTACTCGATATACACCTACCTATCCGCGTGCATCGTACATACCTTCTTACACTTTGTATCGGGGCCCTTTACGGCCGTAGAGCAGTCGTTGTACGGCGTTTGACGGCTCTTAGCCCCGTTTCGCGCGAGGCACTCCACGTTGACACTTTGTGTCGTCACTCGTGTGCCTCGCGAGGTGGCACACGTTTAACCCTCGTGCACTCGTCGAGTCGGTTGCAGCGGAAACGAGAGTGCGGTGTTTAATCACTTTTAATTAGAATGTTACGGGGTGTCTGAGGTTTTTCCGGACAAACGTTGCCAGCGTATTCTATGCACGGAATAAGGCAAAAATGTTATGCGAAGGTCGATCGGTTGGTCTTTGTTACAAAGTTATAACGTGTATTGAAAACTCGCTTAATTTTCCACGAAGAAACCTTCAATGGTGGATTGAACGAGGGGGGAACAGTTGCTTGGCCACATAGATTCCGTGATCTTGCGCCTTTAGATTTTTATTCGCGGGTAACAATGAAAGAAAAAGTTTATGCAACCGAGATAGTTACGCCTGATACCCTGGTACAACGATTTAAGGATGCAGTTGTAGAGGTTGATAGAAATCGTCAAGAAATTCGCCGTACCGCAAACAGCGTGCTGCAGCACTTACAATTGCTGTTACAACTTTGCAATAAAGCTTTACTAGTCGACTTTCGTGTAACTTTTTTTTTTTGGAAAACCTCAGACACCCTGTACAATGCAAATGAAATTCGCTGACTTTCGTTAGCATCGGTTAAATAATCCTCTTTTGCTGTCAAAATAATATATATATATATATCCTAGTTTTCAATAAGCATAGACAATTAGTTTCACATTGGTACCGGTTGGGTGAATCAGACCCAAGAGATATGTATGTTTATTCGTTATGACTATGATAAATATTTATCCGATTTCTTTTGATTACTAATCACGTTTTTACAGAGAATTAGTAATGCTGTCAAATTTCTTTCTCTAACAAAACATTTTTTGCTATACTCTTAATAATAGTAGCAATGAAAAGATAATAATAAGAATACAATTGCGTGTTCCAGATAGCAAGTAATAATTCAGCACGCCAACGATGAATTATTCGAAACGCATTTAACAAAATATAATTTCGTTCACAGTCATTATAATACATATTTCAAATGAAGACCGCAACATTTAAATTCATGAGAATAAAGTGTTTCAGCTTCGCTGCTGGACAAAAGACTATTTAAAAAAAAAAAAAAAGGTACATATCATTATGAATCCGTTATTGTCGACACATTTGCAATTCGCGCCCCTCCATTTTCACCACTCAGAACCGTTCAATAAAACCTAACGAAAGCTGCAATTATACAGTGCGCAATTAACGGCTTTCCATTTAATAGCAGACACAGTTGCTTAAGAACGAGCGTGTGATATTCGAGCCAACCTTCCATTACGTACGCCGTTGCGTTGAAAACGATCGCATAAGTGTAAGCCATCAATCTCGTAAATCGTCGGGCTCCCTTAAATTAAGATTTAAAGCAACGAAAACGATCACGGTTACCTCGTGTCCAAACATTTCCACCGGCCCCAGAGCAATATTAGACACCGTCATCGTGGCATTACGCTATATATCTACCTGAGTGAAAATCCCCCCAGGTCGAGGGTTAATTTTCTCCGTCGTGAAACGAGCTGGCGTTCAACAAGGGGAGGACAGGGGACAGAGTAAACACGTGGATGAGGGTCGCCGAATAAAATTGCGGTGCGGCAGGACTCGGACTCGGCTGGTTTGCGGCGGCGACCACAAATTAACGACCGCGACGCTCGAGATAAAATAACAAGCCGCATAAAAGGGCGCCGATACGTACCGATTACCACGGACCTACCTCCGCGATACCTTTTACCGGCCGCCCGGCTTGTCTCTCTTCTTCGTGACGGCTTGAACGAGGTGTGTTCTTCCTGCTGGGGCCAGGAAGGCGTACGGATACATTTGGCCAGTGTGAAATTCGCGAGGAATCGACGTTTCAAGACTGATCTCACCGTGTCGCTAAAAATGGCCCCGTTCGAGCCGGCTGTGATCTCACGAACGTTTTCGATTATTGACCCGATCTTTCTGCGGTAATATTTTTTTTTTTTTGTTGCTTTTGGAACGTTCAAGTTGTGGTTCAAGTGGGTGGATATGTTGGAGCGCGGATGGCGTGGCGTTAGAAATGTCACGGGTGCTTTCAAATGGGAATTTTGAATCTGATCATTTGGAACGCGGCTTGGTTATGCTTTATTGGAAGAAAATGTACTTGCTCCTGGCTTTGGTTTCCGAAAGGTAATTATTTGTGTTGGGCAGAACTTTGGAATTCAAGTCAGGATTCGTTTGAATCGTTTGGAGATATTTAGTGAACAGATGGAGGAATTCATGTCTCTGTGCACATTTTCATTGCGGTTATAGAGGAGTCTTGTGATTTGATCTTTTACGTGTCCGGCTGGAGAAGTATGATTATAGTTAAATCAGTTGCGAATGAAGGGGATGAGCTAGAATTGTTGGGCTTTATTTTTTTTACTTAAATATAAATTCATGTTGAAGACGTTATAATTAGGTGAGTGGATCTGCTATTAAATAATTCTAAATTTGGATTTTATTTTTATTCTACAAATATTCCTGTTCAGAGTCTATAAATGCTTCACTATCTAGCTACTACTATATAAATAGTTTTCCAGTATTGTGCATATTTATATACTAATTGTAAAGACGATTCTACAAACTATTTCAAGAGTTGCGTTATTCTAATTAATAAAATTGCATTGGTTTCTTTATTGTTCGAATTTCATATCGCGTATACGGTGAAATGTGGGTTTGAATTTAAAATCTAATTTTTCTGTAAAAAAGGAAAATTGATACGCTGTGGTAAGGTCCATTTTGCCCGGAAAATCCCAACACATTTATGCAAATACATCATCAAAAAATTCTACTTTTTCCCAGAATTCGTTGCATATGGCGAAAAAGTTCCATAAAAATGCTAACCGCGTAATTCAATGTAATAGCAAGCAAAAAATATAATTTTTCAAACCTCGTTGCAGGTGAATTACACGATCATATGCATCTATGTATGTATAAAAGTTTCAGATCATTAATACACTTTTACACGTCCAAACAAAAACATATTATATTTAACTTTCTTCGCTACTCTGCATTATTGCCAAATATTAGTATACTTTTATTAACGAATAAATAAAGAAAGAATAACGTACATATTTCAGAAATTTTTGTATTTTCACTGCAATTTTACTTTTTTCTCTATATATTCTCACTCTGACTACATCATTACCCCATATATAAAAACATTACTGTACAACTATCACATGCAATAACGTCGCATTAAAATGCTACAACATAGTATTACTGTACATAATAACGGCATAACAATGAAAACGCTGTGAAATTCTCACGCAATTATAAAATCATTGAACCTTCTGCTCGCGCGTCCCAGCGAACCTAACTCAAACATACACGAAACCCAAATGCAAAACGCATCACCGTTCAAAAATGTTCACTTCTGCGTAAAAGGATATCGCCTCGCCTTCGATGACACTTCGCACGCCCACATAATTCTCCACCTCGTCCAAAAGAAAAAAAAGAAACCCAGAAAGAAGTTACGACCAATCCGTTCGGTAGTCTACGAGGCCTCAAGGAAGAAAATCAATCGACCAGCACCGAATTACATATATACGCGAGACAAGAAGCGTCATAAACAACTTTCAGCAAACAATCGGACAGCCTGGTTCTGGAGTGGTAGGGTGGGGCGTTTGATCGAATGACTTCCTCGAACCAGAAGGAAGATGATTCAAAGCGTGGAAGGCCGATGTTCGAAAACCGAGACCTCCCAGCTTGGCTCGATCTCCCATCCACGATCACGTCGAGGTCGCTTTTCGCCAGCCCCGGCTTAATAGTTCGCCTTTTTTGTACTCTGATCGGCGTGCGGGTGGCAGCCAGGATCCTTGGTGGATCCTCTACAAGCCGGTCTGTTTCTCGGCCGCTAACTCGATCGCGGCGAAACGAAATCGGCTGACAAGTTTGTGAGTGGCGAATCGAGGCATTCCCTTGGCGTGCGCCGCCCACGATCCAATTTGCAAGCCGTCGCGGCAAGGATCCGTGGATGATTGAGTATTGACTAATTGTTCGTTAAGCGAAAGCTGAAATCCCGAGGCGCACCTTGGGGAATCAATAGACGGAAGACTGGGATTCGCTGGAAATTTCATTTCACGGCTGATAGACGCGGGCTCGATTTTATAGGACGAGTCTCGACGCACTTTGAATACATTTACAGCGGAGTTCTTGATGCGGTTACTTTGACTGGCTCGGTCTTTTCTTACGACTTTATTTCAGCACTGTTTTGCCTGGGGAGTTTTATGTGCAAGAGCTATTTCTTGATTTTTGGCGGAATAATTAATTTTGCTTTGCAGCCCGGAGACGTTTGCTAGAATCGTGAGAATATATTTTACACTCCGTATAACATAGCATACTTGCAATGTACTATTGAATAGAGGAGAGTTCTAGTGTTCTATAATCATACATTTTTGAACGATCGTTATAAACATTTCTGGAATGGATCCAGTAGTAATTACTTCAAATTAAAATTGTTAATTGATTGCGGAACTGCGTAAAGAAATTATTGATCATGATGTAATAAAACGTTTTGCACAGTACTGCTTATTAAAAACGTGCATAAGATCAACAAAATCGTGAGTAGCCGAAACGACTGTTAGACGGAATCTAGATAAGATAAAATTTCTGAGATTCCAGTATTAATTATCATAGAAGTGTAACAAGAAAGACGTTTATTGACAGATGAACGATTTAATAGAATACATCTATTATTTCGTAATAACTAATACAAGTTATTCCACCTTTATTCTCATCTGTCTCTCATATCACACTCTAATGTGTGTTTTATTATCTCGTTACTATGCAATCACAATCTTTTAATCACTGAAATCTACTTGCTTATTCATACCAATATCGCAACGCAATTCGATAATCGTGTAAATGAGTGGTTTAAAAATATTCCAACAATATTATAAGAAATTCATAATATACTCTGATAAGTATTGCGTTATTGCACATGAAATGGCCGCAATCGATAATTACAGAGCATGCTTTCCTTTGATACACGATCTGCAATTTTAATATGAAATAATTGAGAAACCATTGACCAAGGTGTACTCGCCCAGGTTTTCTATATTGACGTATAACACGTGGTATTTGCCAGCACAGTTAATTATTATTAAGTTCTCGAAGATTTTACACGCTTCAGAAATCGGTAATTTCACGTGCAATAACGTACCACTTATCAGATCACGTAATACGTAATAATACATACACAGTGGCTGCCACAAATTTCCGGCCATAATGTAATTTTGTAATACCGCTGACATTCGAGATTTAAATAAATAACAACACACTGCATGATTATAACTTGTATATTAAATTACAAAGTACCACTTATTAAGCTTTTCGCCAAAAGAATGTTATTAATTTTTATTTAAGACATATATTAAAATTACCGTTTGGCCAAAAACTTTTGGCAGCCACTGTATGTACGTACATTGAAGAAATACCAGAAGTATTTAAGGAAAACTGATGGAGATCTATGAGATACAATAGATGAAAATGGTGGATAAACAGTTCAAGCAGTTCCAGGTGTAACATACCATAAATAAATAGCTCAATAGTAAGGAATTATTCGATAGTAGTTAAATTATCGAACAATAGTTAAATTATTGCGTCAAACTTTTTAAGCATTGCGTATGAATGTAATGTTAAAATTAATGCGTTTGGTTCATTTCTTTGAGTTCTTTTAAGTTTTAGATATTTTTGTTAACATCACTATTTGTTGAAAATTGAGAAAAGATGTTAATAATACTGGGAGTGAAAGTAAGAAAGACCGATTAGGCAGATACAAAGATCTGGTTCTTTTGTAAAGCAATGAGACGAAAGATGTTTATTATTAGGACTATAAAAGAATAATTCTAAGCACTTTGATAGAACATTAGGACCAAATAGATAATTTCTCATCGCTATAATACGTTATAACATTTGAAAATTCTCGAATTTCCAAAAGTGAATCCAACATTAATGGGCTGCTTAATAATTTTAATAGCATGATATGTATATTTAATACAAATACTAAATGATACAAAATAAAATTATTTCTCAATTTGTACCTAATGAAAAGTTTCGAATAATGTAATACAATAAATACTTTGTACTATCAACGTGTCCTATCTAACAAAAATTCATATAAGTATTGCAAATTTTATATTAATGTAACAATTTAATATTACAGTGTCTATCGACATTCCACAATTCTCCATGTTTATGTTCAGAAACTTCAATTCCCTTGCAGCAACACTTGTTAACACTAGAACAACCCGCCAGTCAAGCTGACTGGTTTCAGAATTCTTTCCATAAAATGATTAACATATAGGTATTGTTGCAGCAATCTAGGATGACTTTCAGTAACACAAAATGCCAATTATATGTATATCTCTACTTAATATCCGTTCAAACACTTTATGGGCTCATAATCGGTCTAACGTATGTTTTCTAAACACTACCAAAACCAGCCGGTAGCACCAGTGTTAATAGAAACTCATTGCACCACCGAAAAATACTTTACGCGTGTAAGGCTTGCCCTATCGGATCCAGTAATTCAATCTCTCGAAAAAGCTGCTTCGCAGAAACAAATCCACGCTCGTGCCATTCAACCAATTGACACGGACGAACCGTCTCCGCCCGACGCACAGTGCGGCCACCAATGGACAAAAATCAAAAAAGTCATGTTTGAATTTTGAACTTTTTCTTGAAAATAATCATTAAGGGATAGGTAAGAAATACGAATGTAACAATTATTAGTGTAAAAAATCAATAGGGGACCGGCAATAGTCATCTGTTTATAATACGTGAAATCTTAAAAATTAGATAACTCGTGCATCACTCGTTATTTTTTGTTCATATTTTGCAATATTGTTTGTTGTACCTTAAATATGGAGAATTTCATAAACGGAATGCAAAATTTTTAATGTTTTACTAAAATTCAATTTGCAAAAAAGCGGTCATATACCTATAAACTTGTATTGCTCATGACTGGTATTTCTGACTTCATTACTTGCGAACCGTTAGCTGCACATGTAAACCTCAAAACCTCATGGTAACAGGTAGACAAGGGCGGTTACTTTACATTTCCAATAGGTTTTTTTTGACCCTCTGTACAAGACAAGTACACGAACACAAGTCAGTTTTCTAGTAATTATCAATTGGCGACACACTTCTTCCAATTTAGTTTGCTCAGTGTTAAGTTTGTTTTTAACATACATTTGAACATGTTTCGAACTGATCATTTCCACATTACCGCAGGTAGCGATGCTCGTAAGTACAAACGATTTCATGAAATCACATTATTCAAAATTGGTATGAAATTTCCATTTCAACTTAAGCTATTTGCAAAACAGACGGCTCAAATGTTTTTCTTCTTTAGAGATATCCATTTGCAATCGCGATTTGGCTGATGCATGGATGTCTGAAAGCACTTTTTCGGAAAAAGTGTCTAAAGTTGCCGAAAAATTTTGTTCCCTATTAAATGCGAACACGGTATCAACCACAATGGAACAAGACATCTTGATCTATTTCGCTATCTAATACTGAATTCGGATCCTCTTATTTCGACTCATAGAAACGCAATGTCCATTAAAAACACTAAAGACTTTTCCGAAATAGAACAGTACATAATTATTGCAGATAACAATCGATCAAGCATTTTTAATAATTTGCAAATCGGCTTAAGTGAAGCAGAGACTACCGAAACAGAAAATACTGAATCCGAAAACAGCGAATAATTTTAATTATTAATTATTAATTATGTTAACTATGTGTCGTTTATTCCAGTATGTATTGTTTTTTATTATAATATTCATGTTGTACTTACATTTCTTATTATTTCTTATTATTTGTTATTAATTGTTATTATTTATTGTTATTGTTATGCTCATATTATGGCGTACAACTAGTTTGACCTTTTCCACTATAAAAATATTCATTATTTAAACGTTATATGCATTTTTTGATTTTTGTCCCGAACGCCCATTGAACGGCCGCACTGTGCGACGCATCGTTTTTTATCTATCAAATCGCCAAGGACGATCTTCGAGTTTCAAGGTTCTGGCGACGTCGCGCAAAAACACACCTTCTCACCGCACTCGAAATCTATTCCTCCGGCGCAACATCTTCTCCATCGCGCCTCGGTGTGTCCTCGTGGGTGTTCCCGACATACCGTGGACGGTAGGTCGGGATGAAAAATCACACCGATCACCTGGGCGTCTCGTCGACCAGATAGCGGCGAGCGCGCCAGGGAAATCTCATTCCGGCGAGCATCCGTAAAAAGTCGGGGAATTTGTAGAGGGGCCTCGGCGTCGCCGGAAATGGCGGCGAACGGAAAACGAGAATGTCCAATCCAATTCGAAAGTCGGTGAGGTTCGTTTACCTTTCGCTCTCAACTCGCTTGGAACTTCCGTGTCAGTTCCTTCTCTCTTCATCTCCCTTCCCCCTCCCTCTATCTATCTCTCTCTCTCTCGTTTTCTCCTTTTCTCTTCCTCTCTTCCTCTTTTCCCCCGTTCGTTTGATCGCACTTTAACCCCCTCTACAGCAACGATACCCCACAAGCTACAATGTACCGGTCGTTTTTTGTCGCCTGTCTTAATGGACAACCCCGTATCGATTCTCCGGAAATCTGTTAAAAGCTGCCGGTCGAAATGGTGTTTGCAGTAGCGACGTTTCTTCGACCGTTCGGGACGGTGCGTTTTTATTTGAGGGTAGCTTGTTTTTATGGTGTTGCGTTTCGCGTATTTGGGATAGAAATTTCTTTCGTTCGTTTATGCGGCTGTGACTCGCCGGGGGGTTGCATTGGCGAAGGATTTATTGTCTGCAGCAATCCGTTGATGTTATCGGTTTTAATTAACGGAGTGAGCTTTGCAAGGTGCGACGTGGCTGGGTTTATGAAGGACGCAGGTGAATGGTTTCACAGTGTATTGAGTTTTCTCGGGGCTTATTCCCTTCTAAAGTGCAACGTTGCGCTGATAAAGTTGAGATTCGTCCCTTTTCTTGGGTTACACGGTTCTGCGAATGTGTTTGCGGTAACGGCGGCGTTGGTAAAAGTCGCATTTACGAGGTATTTAAATCTTCTTATTAAAATATTGAATTTTTGTTTCAGTAAGGTGAGCTCATGTTGATCAATTTCTATAGACGATTTAAGCGAACGGATTAACTCAAATTGTGTTAACAATGAAAGGGGATCAGATCGGCGATAATCGTAAGTAGTATTATTGTTTACAAAGACAGCCACAGCTTCGCATTAGATCGTATTTTAGCAAGTTTGTTAGGGGTTGGAAAATATAAGTGCTTGGCACCCCCCTTGAAGAGCAGAAATGATATAATCCAATGTTTGGTGCAACAACTTTAACATAACACAATTTGCATAAAGTTATTGTAAAACGAAACATACGAACAAAAGAATATGTGACTACAACGACTGTCGGACACAAATTAATACCTAAAAACTCTAAGATGAGGATTTTGTTATATCAAATCGAATTAAAATTACAACCGAATCGAATTAATATGCCAATATTTAATGCACTGGGTATAATATACATATAATGCAACGAATTACGTTATTCTATGCAAGATATGGTATATCATATAGACTATAGACGATTTTTCGCCTTTCAATAGAACAATAATTCTGTTGCTGGATAGTTTAGTCCTCGTAATGCAGGTTTCAAAGCGGATGGATACATATTAGTGAAACTGTTGACCGCCCAAGTTCATTTTGGTACTTGTTACAGTACTCCATGCCAAACAGCATACAACAATTCGGTGCAATAAATATACAAATGCAAGCTGCAATGTGCATTGCTAGGGGCAAGTACTATTGTTCCGAAATAGATTGGTTAGATGAAGAGAAATGGAAGCATCATGACAATTATTTTGACTTCAGCTGAGATGAATAGTAAACATGAAGCTTCTGTGGAATATATTATGTAGATATACCATTTCACTTAAAGGGTGTTCCACTTGACTTGATTACATTGGACGCATTCGTTATTATTGAACTAATTATCTTCGATCTTGTGGTCATTAACAATTTTACGTCTTCAAGATACATTCGTATAATTATTCGGAAAATGAAGTCTGGTTTTTCACTGATATATGTATAGTGTTCGAATAAATAACATTTGAATTTTATCATTATTTGTCATTAAGTGTAATTCACATTTCGATAACGCATATTTATACAATTATACTTGAATACGTCTATGCATATCTTAATTAGAACATTCATTGAGAATACTTATTCTTCTAATACATCTATTTTATAAACCGCCCTGTATTTTTTACCGATTACTAGTTCTACTGAAATATTGATATTTTCAAAAAGTCACATATTCTGTAATGAAATGTCTATATTCCTTTTAATGGAAAACAACTATATTTGCATACTCGTGTGCCAACGATAGAAATAAAAACAAATCTCCGCAATGGAAAAATGTTATGCTGTCCCCTACCGATACACTGGTTCACACACATATTGACGCGAACGAACCGTTTTATGAAATAAGGTATCACAGATCGATGTCAAATTGATCTTGCTTTGAAAAACAATTGACGTATTGAACAGTTTAAATTACATATATTGAACACAAAGTGAGTATATAATCATTCACCTTTGTACACCACGAATTTTGTACACCTATGTAGTAGCTGCATTAAAAATGGAATGCATTAGATAAATTATGTTCATTACTATTTAGATTCCTCTTTTGTAATAGATATTATGCATATTGTTATTATGTATGTTTTGTTCCTTGTGGAAAACTTATTTGGTAATCGGCAATTAACTGAAATACTTAATTGAAATAAAATGTAATAATAATAATAACTAATACACGACACTACAGTGTAGTATCACCAAATTACAATCGTTTTAGAAAAAAAATAACCATTTAATTCATTATTTGTACCTGAATGATTATAAACATCACAGACAAATATAAAAAATTCTGGCAGTATGACTCTGAATCCTTTTATCCACTTGTACTATACGAATTTCACAATTGAATTTTTTCCACAATTTTAACCCTCGTACGAAAATTTGGGCGACCTTGACCCAAAACTGAGACGAGAATACTCTTTCCCCTTTTTACTATATCATTCGAACTATTGCACTATTACTATTCGAACTATTTTTTTTTGAGAAAAAATAAATTGTCAAAGAGCTCTTGCGTAGAACATTTACAAAAAATGTAAAGACATGAAACCGACGTTTTCGAGGAAACTACAACTTTTATTTTATGTACATTTTCCACAAATATGTAAGATTGGGTCATTTTACCAAAAATTACTCATTCACAAATTTCGAAGAAGGTTTAAAGCAACCAGAAGTACCCGAAATAATCAAACTCGTCGAGCAACCCCAAATATTACGTCATCTAACATAAAATCGAACGTCGCGACGCGTCGCCCCAAGAGATCAACTTGTCCTGCTCGTCCTTACGTCATAGCTGTTACAGATACACCCTTTAAACTCCACAGCTTCTGCTCACTTGAATATTTACTCTCCCCTGGGCACCGAAATCCTGTTGGAGCAACTGATCCGCAAAATCGTCGTATCAGTGTAATACGTAATATCATCAGCCGGCCCGTCGATCAGAGATTAACGAAGGTTCATCCGTGTCGGCAGCCACCGTCAGCCCGAAATTCCCGATAGGTCAGCACGATAGGCGCCTGGGCCTCAGAAAAAGGGCGTTGGACCGTGGACAACAAGCAACAGGGAGTGAAATAAGGGGATGATAGGATGCACGGGGGGGGGGGGGGGGCAACGAGAAAGAAAGAGCTAGGTAGAAACGATCGTATGCTACAAGATTTGCTTTGGGCGATCACGTGGCTGTTCCACGAGGACGACACGGTTTAATGGTTCGCCTGAGAACGTCGCCGCAAGAGCTGCTTGCACCTTTATCCCTTGGCCTTTACCCTTCTAACTGCTACAGATCCGCCGACGATTGTCCAAGGTTTCGTTCACTCTCTGTTTTTACAGGGAAGTTCGTGTGTTTGCGACGCTTGATGCCTCGAACGGGATAGAGACGATCCCTCATCTTCTTTATCTTTGAAGGTATTAAGCTTGACGGAAGGGCTTTAAACATTTGTGATTCTTTCCGGTGGCAAATTCTGGGGTTCACGGAGGAACGAGGAAATATCTGAGGTTATTAAAGTTATCTGAAGATTTTCTGTAATTTAATTGGCGAGATCAGAAACGGTTGCGGGAATGTTCTTTTGAAGATTTATATATTCGCTGAATCAGGTTGTTCGGAATTAAATACATCGAATGAGTACAATTAGTAGCGTACAGGGTAAAATTAGGGTGGTGATCTGCGAAGTGTTCGTATCATTTTCCGCCGATTCCGTTAAACAAGTTTTCCTGTATTTATTTTGGGTAATCCATATTGTCGATAATTTTATTGCATGAAGCACTATTGACAAGGAACATTACAATTCTCTTTATTATATTACTGAGAGTATACATTTTGCATCAAACTTTTGAGAAAAATGTTTCTGTTAATTTAAAAAAAAAAATGTTTTATCCTCGTTCCTGAAAAGGTAGAATGATTTATGCCGCTTCTGACCTCGGCCATTTTATTATTACACAATTATGTCTAATACTACGTATTATGTGCAATATGATTTTATTATCACAAAATTGTGAGAAAAGCTTCAGTTATTCTTCTCTTGCTTCGCATAAGTTGAATAGCGTAATCAGCATGTTTCAACAATATTCCCACCTTCCATTGAAATTGAGAAAAAATTATGGATTATAGCACATAGAAGAAGATCAATAAAGAATCTTGTGTTGAAGGAAGTTTCAAAGTTTACCTTTGTTTGATCGTTGGTTTCACATGGTGGGAAAATATATACGACGCGATCCAGCCCGTAAGGTTGTTAAACTAATAATAGTACGATTTGTATTATAATAATTTCCTTCAACAAACTGGTTTCATACAAAGAAGCAACAATATATTCTTTTAATTATGTTATACCAGTATTACTAAATGGGGAAAACAATATACAAGTGATGTTAAATATTTAACAACAGTATATTTCTTAATTAACTAATGAACGTTACATAAAATATGTTTCACTAGTGACTTAATATACATTACTGTATCCATAACGACCTGTTCCATTTGTCTGCTGTAATTCTAATAACTTACCTATATATCCCAATTTTCAATAAGGGATTAAAATCTCAATCTCGTATGTCTTTAAAAATATTTACCTGCCAGGTTTAATGCAAAATTCAGAAGCTACGTAAGTTCACAGTAGACGTAATTATAAAATAAATATTTAATTTCTAGAGTATCTGATATTAAATGTTACTTTTCAATACTTTTTACATTTCCTGTGATTCTGAAGGAACGAGCAGCACTTAAAGTATGAAGTATCTCATTTGGCTATATAAGCACTTTTTAGTTCTGATTTATTATTAATATTTATACTTTTTCGAAACGTAAGAACTATTGTGCGCGAGTAAATCACTTCGGCGCAGTCAAACATGGTGAAGTGCAATGTAGGCCAAAAGAAATTTAGTACAAAGAGTATGTATACATGATTCATTCGTAAGAATCCTCTTCTCCTTCGTTTTATATCCGAAGATGAGAGCTATAAGGCCAATGGATACATCCTAGAAACGCCTGCGGCAACGTTGGCCGTTCTGTAAATCCTGAGAGTACAAACGACAATGTCCCTAATTAAAGTTGTTGCCAGTATGAAAGGTGCGCCCCTCGGTTTTTAATAAAACAACCCTCGGGGCGAAGAAGCAAGAAGTCTGGAAATTTCTGCTCTACTTAAACGAACCGAAGATTACATTTTTACAAACGACGAGCCAATAGGAACAGAAAAGTTTGAACGCTAATTTTGTAAAGCTTTTGTTATGATATTCTGCAAAGAAACATTATTCCCCATTAGTATTGGATTATTAAATGCAATTATATGTTCATAATTTCACAGAAACATGACTAGTTTGTTAGATCACAACTGAACAATGACTTTAAAACCGTTACTATCAAACAAATTACATCATTTTGGAAAAATTAGAAATTTCTTTACAATAGGAACTAATATTTCGTAGTGAAAATAAATAACGTCATACACTGAAACTTTGTATCTTGAATTATACTTATCTTATTAATTATATTAATAGAATATACAGTTTCCTCCAGCTTATAAATTCTGAGAGAAGCCACTAATTTCAGTTACAAAGTACTAATAATTAATTATACATGGCGATTTAGCACTTGTCAAGAGATTCGTGTACCAAAATTATTTCACACTATTCTGCACTCACAGTTGTCAATTATAATACACCTTTGCCATACTACTTTCATTAGTAACTGAGTACAACCCAACAGTATATGACAGGTATAATAGTGACATGGAAAAAAACGGTATATTTATGTTGTGAAATTTGTTTCAAAATGTTCTGTTTGTACAGGCAATTAAGAAGAAAGTACAAGATTAACGAACATGCATGGGAACATTGCTAAATGATGCTTTGCACGAAAAGGAATAAAAATTTCATGGAAACTGGTCGTTAAGTTAGCAGCTCAAAGGTGTTGCGATCAAGGGGCAATTAGTGAGTAGTGAGTACGCACACGCTGTGCTGTTCCATTAAAAAGGTGGAGTATAGCGTATTCCATGTAAAATTCATAACGTCATACGTTTCCTTTCAAGAAAGCTCATATTATGGTAAACATTCAGTTTAAAATCCTCGCGATATTTCAACCGAAAGTGTGAAATCATAAATCACGAAAGTACTTCACGTGTATATTCCATAGAATTCTGTTTAAGTACTACATAGGTACCCGCAAATTTTTAATCTTACACGTTACAATCATATTATTCTACCAAAAAATTGTTTCATATGCCGCTGGACATTTTTTTAATTCTTTTATGGTTTTAGCAAGTGTTATTCAGCATATGAAAAATCAATATAAAAATTATATTTCGATTAAAATTCAATTCAGTTCGAAATTCAGAAGAGATAAATTAAAGAGAGAATGATCTGACGAATTTTGGGACAAAAATAAAAGCAAATGAAAATTAACTATCTTGTGTAAGTTTTTAGGTAATACAGTGTGTAACATAAAGATAGGTCCACTTGGATTTTTTGCGATAACTCTGGACCTAGTCAACCGATTCGGCTGAAACTTATTCAACATGTAGCCTAGACACTATGGAGTATATGAGCAACATTTCATATTAATGCAGTGCCTCATTTTTGTACAGTAAATATTTATCTGACTTTCGTCAATTTTTGACCGTAATATAATGATAGGTCCACTTGCAGAAAAACGAAAACTTTATTGAACTAATACATATAAGACAGTTTTTAAGGATTTTGAAATAAACTAAAAATTGTTTCTTGGAAAACGAAGAAACGACATTAAAAGTTTATTCTGTACTCATTGTGTTTACATGTCCTGTTATATAATCAACTACTGTCTACAGCGCTCTATACTTGATACTCTACAACGCGCGAGGCGCTAAGATTTGAATTGATTCAGAAATACCATTTCTTTACATACATAATAACTTAAAACTATAAATGGTTTCAATAATTTATTGCTTTCCCACGACTTCCTATTAATAAATTCAATCTCTTCGTCATTGATTGTGCTAAATTTTGCAATTGTTGCGGTGTAACGCGATTCCAGGTCTCAAATATCGCAGTTTTTGTATTGTATTGCGTTACCAGCTGAAGTGTATTCGAAAGTGATTAATTTCAATCGTTCCTACTAAAAGATAATATATTGTGCACCAGTAAATATAATAATCTCGTGGCCAAACATATTTATATTAAAGATACAACAAGTCTGAAGAATGTATAAAATTGCAATGCAATTCGGCAACCTAGTACGGGCATGCATACCTGTCAATCACACCATAACAAATAATTGAATTTCTACAAATAACCGCAACAAAAATGTTCCGTAACTAGAAAGTTACATAAATATTTCCATTCCACAGAACAACACGATGTAGCTAATATAATCATTCCATGTAAAACCTAAACGGCGCTACAAGAAAATAATCCACCCATATCAGAAAATAATCACCGACATTTCCCAAACGCAGCGATTCCCATGGGAAAAAATTCGATCGGCCACTGAAACGCTTTCAAACGTGCCCCGCCGAAAACCAGTTCCCCATCGCCCCGTATTCCTCTGTAAACATCGGGAAAAACGACGAGCAAGCGTCGAAGGAACGATCGGTTATCGTGTTCTATCGCGATCATTCAATCAACGTTCGAACGGACGCTCGTTGAATCGGCGATCGAGGCGGTCGGGTCCGGCAATCAGGCCAGGTGTAACGATCATGGAATCGCTCGTCGAAGGGCACGAGAAAGAACGCGGCGGTTTTCAAAGAGCGTAAGGGAGCAGGCGTTGAAGCGACTGTCAGAGAGGGAATAAGTAGGTGCGCGGGACTAATATTTTCGCAAACTTCTCAACGAGCCCCCATATTTTCGCGGGACAGACCGAACGCGAGCGGCGCTACAGAAAAAGCCGGAAGAGCAAAGGGAGGATGAAGTGGAGCTTCCGGCGGAGTGGATAGGTAATAACCTTCTTGCAGCGGTGAGAAATGATTGGCAATCAAAGTTGGTACTGCACGAGTGGAGGACCGAGTTACGGGCTGAGGGTGCATTCGCTCCCATTTCCAGGAGGGGGGGAGAGACTCGTTAACCGACCCCCTCTCACGCGCCCCACGATTCCAACCCCGTAGACTTTCCTTACTTCAACAGAGCTTTCATCTTCTTCGCCAGCTTTTTCCGTCGTCGTCCTCCTCGTCATGGTCGTGGCGAGGTCGGGTCGACTCGACCGGAAACTCGGTCCCCGTCTTTTCTTGCTCCGATGGCAAACGAAAACCACCCTTTCCCCTCCCCCTACCGTCGTGCTCTGTTCATCGTATTATTCTTCTCTCCGACGGGAATGAACAGATACGGAGATATGGGAGCTGGGATTCTTTGTATTGGCGAACGGTCGATCGTTCGCTTGACGAATGGAAAAGAAGAAACGTGTTTTTCGTTGCTTTGTCTTCGCTGGAGACGGTCGAGAGATCGGTGTGTAATTTTTGTTAACGCGGGTATGGAACGGAAGTTCGCTGCGAGAGCTCGACGTTGATTCTTTGGGAACGTGTTTCGTGGATGTTTAGTGTAAGACATTTATTTGTTTAATATTGCGTGTAATGTACGAATTATTATAGTTCGCATCCCTGAGATATTATGAATTTATTGTAACACTAGATGAAAATTTCAATTGTAGTATTAGTTTCGAGGAAGTAATTTTTATTGCACCATTATTTTATTTATCAAGTTAATTGCTTCCTAATTTATTTCAACATAATTTGTTGTATTCTTATATTAATAAACATAGTTAAAACTGTTCTAAAAGAGTCTTTCCTAAAGACAGCACCCGTTTTCATACGATGCGCAGTATGACTTGTACAATTTCCAAATAAATTCTTAGCGATTTGTCACTTTTAATATAGGTAATACAAGTTTCGGAAGTACTGGACCAAGACAAACTTGTTTCCTACATATTTCTATTTTAAGCAAATGTATATAAGTGAATATCTATCTTAAAGTAAACTGATAGAGATGAAAGTAAATTAATGTCTTCAATTAATAAAGATAAGGCTCTCACCTGACGTTGCAACTACAATTGAAAGTACACGTGAACACAAATGATACAGAAATCCAACGATCGTACATCCAACAGTGAGCCAATAATACGAAGCACGTCAAAATTTCATCGGAATGATTTACACCCAAAAATTCCAAGCGCGAAATTCGATTTTAATACACAGCTATTGTGCGGGCAACGATTTATCAAGAAACTGTGTCACGACGCAAGGAAAGATCGCGAGGCAGAAAACGAACAAAAAAAAAAAAGAAGAAGAAGTAAAGCATTAAAAAGGAGCAGCACACGACATCCATCATTTTCACCCCGGTTTCTCTCAAACGACACACTCACGAGCGGGCGAAACAGGGCAAGAATAAATAAAAAAAAAAAAAAACGGAAAAGGGGATTTCTAACAAGACAATAGATCAGGATTTCGAGCAGAAAGGACGTCCAAGTGAGCGAATATCGAAGATGAAAAAGGAACGGCCGCCGCGGACGAGGTGCAGAGGAGGAATAATAAGAAGTCGGTAGCGGCGAAAAGGAAGAAGAAAGGACAAGGTCAAATGCCACCGCGGCAGACCAACCTCGCGTTCCTGCTCTTCCTGCCCCCCCCCTAAACGTCTCGCAACGACCGGCCGTTGAACGTGTAATTAAGCAGAAGTGGCTCGCGAATTCCTCGGCCAAGGTCGTTCTAATTTCCACCCGGTCGTTAGCGGAACGGAAGGGAAAACGAAAGTTCACTCGTCGCCGAGTGGATCTCGAAGCGCCCACGATGTAATCGCCGAGAGTGCGTTCACATCGAGGGGCAAACACTCTAAAACCGCCGCGGACCAATCGGCCTGCCCGCGTGGCGTTGTTACGCGGCCCGACAATGCTAATTATCGCCCCGTTAAAACGTCGACGTCGAGGATAGGAATGTTTTTCCATTCGATCGCAGCCGTCGCACCGGCAAAGCCTACGGGGCGACAGAGATAGCGGGCGATCTTCGGCAACGCCACGACGAGGAGGAAGGAAAACACTGATGAGAGATCGAGGACGAGGCGATGCGATGGAGCGAGCAAAAAGAATTTGCGACCTTGCCGTAGCAGGACGGAGGCCGCGGATTCCATTCGACGCTGTCTCCCTCTTCCACGGGGCTGGCGTCCCTGTCTTGCGGCGCTGGCACCCTTTCTCTCTGTTTTCATGGTGGCAAGATCGCTCCCGGCGCGAGGAGAGGATCGTAGGTGATTATGGGAAGCCCCCGGAGCCTCTGGACCGGAGGCAGATCAGAGGTGCCGCCTTCTGCGATGACGGAGCGATCCTCGCAGAATAATCACCCGTCTGTCCCGTCGGTCCTGTTTTCTTCGCGCCGGTATACAAGTCGGCCGAGGGTATAAGGTAGTCGGCCGTGTGAGACCAATTAATCACCTGCGAGCTATGGAAACGCGTCCCGAGACACCGGCGACGATTATTTGCATCGAGTTCTGGGCATCGTTTGCCATGCTGCGCTCCTCTCCCTGCTGTGGCGGATCCACGTTTTGCCTTTTGGTTTCTTTTTTTTTGTTTTCTTCGGGAGAGGTTTTTTTTTTGACGCCCGTCGACACACTGGCCGCGTTCCGTTCCCCTCGGATTTAATCCGTCGAGCGGCCGAGCGGTTTCGTAAACATTTCCCCAACGGCCGAATTAATATTTCTTCGATTTGCTTCTAAGGGTACAATGGTGCGTTGCGTTGCGTGCTGGGTTATGCTTGTAGGATTTGTAGTGGCGACGAATAAGTTTTAATTGAGTGTGTTTAGCAGTTATCAAAAGTTTGTGCTAGTTCTTTGGGGATAAACAAGTTGTAAAATAAAAATGATTGATTTAGGAAGTCAAAGGGGGTGGATTTATCGACGTGTCCTTTGAGATTAAACATTGCTGCTTGAACATTGTAATTTATTCATTAGGTTTTCAATTGCTCCTGAACTAATTTTCTTACACACTTCGCGACATGGAACCTAGTTGTTTCATTGATTTCGGCATTTATGGTCAAGAATTTTATTATGGTATTTTAGTTAAACAATTTATACACGAGAATCGACTTTATAATTTCATGATAATCCATTACATGTGTCTACCTGTAATAATAAAAAATGATAGTACCATTGTATGCCCTCTTATTAACATAGTAAATTTAAATTACATTCTGTAAAAAAACAATGGAGTATGTGAACACCTGTGACTGGTAGTGTCAGACGCTATCGACTGTAATTAGACAATTTCATAATTATCTCCAATTTTCATCGTACATTGCGACGAGCTAATATTTTATATTCTATATGCATTATTTTATTTTATTATAAGATTAATAATAATATCCGAGGTAACCGAATTTTTTAATTGAACTATATCATCTTTCATTCGGTAATAATTACAGTTGCTAATCTTTTCTGTTGCAAGCACTCACCTGGAGAAAAAAATGTAAATTCTCCATTGCTTCGTCCAATTTATCAGGACGCCTTGAACATTTTTGCATTTTTATTAAAGAACCCGGCTGATAAAAAAAATCTCATTCCATTTTATCTGCAACATTTCACCGACGCGATTTTATATTAAAAGACACGCAAATAGAATGCGGCGATAAAAATTCTGGTTGCATCGAAGCAGCCGTGGCGTAGACAGAAACGATGTTATCGTCCCCCGTTGATGCGCGTCGAGTACGTTGCGCGCCGAAATGCGGCTGGACATAACGAAATGATTGAACGAGTCGTAAAAATCGATTGCCCTCGAATTATTAGCGAAGGTAACGCGCAGATGTATGGAGTACGAAGATAAGAGAAAGGCTTCCAGCCAACAGCCAATACTGCCGGACACGCAACACAAATACGAACTGCTGTAGCCTTTAATTAAAGGTAATGATTGTTTCGAACGATTTCACACTGATTATCCAGCATGCGTGTTAACCTTGCGCATTAATCTGGTAACATTCGGTGCTTGAATCGTTTCGACTTCCTTAGTGCGTGTGAACCAGTGCACTTTAACTTCCTCGTCTGGTTGCGCGCCGAGCAATCGATTCGATCGGTAATAAATATTATGGAAGATAATGTAATAGCTAATGGCTTTTTTTTTGTATCTACGAAAGGATTATTTGTTCTTAAATTGCCGTAAATATTGTATTGCTTCGTGTGATTTTATGCGAAAGAGCAAAGAACAAAAAACTAGCGTTAACATTGAAAGGAACGTTGTGCAGCATTGGAAGATTAAATACTACGTTTTATTTTCAGCACAATGGAGAACGCCCCTATTGTATTTGTTATAATTGTATAATATCATTGATCTCTTTGAGTCTTGTTAACAATGCTCGAATATGCGACGAAATGAAATCAAACACGATATTGTCATAGCAGTTTGAACAATGTATTTTTAAAGGATGCGATAGATCCACTAATAAAGTGAATTATTTCGCGCAATTCATTCGCAACGTAGGATATGTGCGATTTATCAAATCAGAAACAAGGCGCGATTGAATTTAATAACCTGAAATGAAAAATATGTCCTGAAAGATTTATCGCGGGACGTCAAAATCAATTTTCCTCTCTAATGCAAGACAACGCATTAATACATTATTAATCAACTCGAAGATCTCTGCAAGTTAAATAGCTCCGCGATACATTTCTAACGATAATCATCGAATACTATCCGATACACAATTTCAATATATTCCTAACCAGCAGTAGTTTTTCAGTTCATAATTCACCGGTCCATAAAACAGTAATACAGATTTCCTTCTGCGACTGTCAATAAATTGAATTAACATTTACCTATCACCATCAAATATCAATAAAACGTTCAGACACATTTCGGAGATAGTACGATTCCTTTTTATAAAATTATGCCGATCCCTTCTTACACCTTAAACTTATTTCTTCCCTCCAGTGTACCTCAATTTTAATCATCCTCGAATCCCCGATAACAATAAGGTCTGCGGAGTGTCTCTTAAAATTCGACACGACGTTCCCCATAAATAAGCAGCTCCCGTATATCCAGCGTAGAGGACACCTGAATAGATTTGGTCGTAGGTAGACAGGGTTGGCCAAGGGCAGAGCTGGTCGTGAAAGTTCTTCTTGGGGGGAAGCGAGCGTCGCAGAAACTCGCGTGAACCCTCCCGAGATATTCGACACTAGAAGCCATGTTACGCTGTCGACGTGGCTGTCTCCTGTCGGTATAGGTCGTCGTTCACCCGTCGTCGTCAGCTTTAACCGGTCAGCGAAAATATCGATCGTGGTGTATCGGGTTCCACGGTGGCTGCCCACGCGACTACTTCCTTTCCTTCTCTTCGTACTTCCGGCTGAACCGTCCGCGTAGTTAGCAAACACCGTGGGTTATGGCAAGCGCGACGATAATCCAGTAATAGGATTGGTAAGGCGGTTTACGCGTTTCTACTTCTCCTGGCTCGTGAACAGATCTGTCTGTTGCTGGGACAGATGACGGGATTTTAAAGGGATTCGATTGGGGGGGGGAACAATTAACGATTCTTTAAGGAATGTACGCAGGTTCATAGAAGTTTGTCTCGGCGCTAGGACTACGAAAATGCAAATTTTTAATTCCTTGGTAGAGATGCGGCGAAAATCGTTTTATAGTTAGATGTAAGCCACGGAGCAAAAAGTGGATTTCGGTATGAGGAGGACGATGTTCACTTGAAAGTACTGTTTGATCACATTATGACAGGGTTATTAGACTTTAGCAGGGTTTACTGAGAGAATTTAAGTGGTGCCATTGTTCGACATAAAAGTAGCCTTCGAATAGCTTCGGATTTTCTTCAAAACATTCATTATGTCAACAGAAACAACACAGTAGGCAAAATGAAAGAATTTTACACCTTGAAAAGCCTGCTAATTTTACTGAAGGAGTATGAAATATGAACATTTGGTACGAGACAATTCACAGTAAACCCTGCGTTCAAACCAATCCATTGCTTATTCCTTGAAACAAATCCACGAAATAATTCACCGAGACTGCAGCCACACGCCAACAAAAGTCTCGCAAGGAACAACGTATCTCTAGGTGGCGCCACAAAAAAGTGTCGGCGCAGAATGTCCCGTCGTGAAGCGGGTCTAACGAAAGGCTCTATCTCGGGCCGCGACCGAACAGACAAAATAAAAAGGAGCGATCCGCTTTTAATTACGAACCGCCGTAAAACACGAATTGCTTCCAGACGCATCAACCGAAAGCCAAATAAGCGATCAATTTAATCAGGATTTTCCGTCACGCTGCATGACATAACTTAGCGAAAACAAAAACGGTCGTTCGCCACGGTGATCCAGACGTCGGCGGGCGCGACACAACGGTATGGGGAATATTTTTCGGCTTCTCTTTTCGGTCGGCCGAAAAAAAAACGAGCCGTAAAAGACATTAACGTTCCCGGCCGGTCTGATACGTCACGAAGTGGCCCAAACCTCGTTCATCTTTCCTGGCTTCTCCAGCTGTTCGCTGCTCGCGAACCACCTTGGCGAAATTAGTCGGATTATCGCAGATGACCACTAGTAAATTCTCCTTGGCACTATTGGCAAAAACGTTATTCGAACGACCACCGCTGGGTCTCTTTAGTGCCGCACCGTATGATAGTAACGTTAGTGTAATTATGGCCGGGTTGTGTAACAATCTGTCGTGGAATCGTTGCATTTCACACCTCTTGAATTGGTCACAAAAGTAGCTGGTCACGTTAGGTGTTTCGCATTAGGTAAATATGATGGCGATATTAGATATGTATCGTTAAAGAAGGAAATGAGTCGGAATTTATTCTATCTTAATACGATTATGGAATGTAGATTTTTAAACGTGATATAAGCAATCGGATGTAACTCATTTTAAGATTATAAAATGGTATGCACGATAATTGAGCGTTTTGTGATACTTAGTGGGTGGCACAGCCTGAAATAGATGAAAGTTCTCAATTATTTTAGGTACTCGATCAGTTTTGTGATAAACTGTACACAATTGTCTCGAGATTTTAGTAAATATTTTATACGTTCGTCAAAAACCCTCCATCGATCGTCCACAAAAATGTCTACCCTCCAAATCGCAATACTATACTATACTATAAAAAGGGAAAGCAGATCGATCGAACATTTAATAACTGATTATTTGCTACATTAAGTATAGAGGAATCGCTTGCCCCTAAGGACCCAAACTTTCTTTTTCAATCTCGTCCATTTCGCTGGCCCCTCCGACTCTTCGCTACTTGGGAACCGACTCGGCGAAATTAGCCGGATTATCGCGGACGTGGGACGACCTCGAACTCCAAGCAGGGCGCCTCGCCGAGGAGACACGCGAGGAAAGGCAGAGGGACGGAGAAAGCTCGATGGGCAGAAGGAACTCGGGGAGCAAGCAGCGTGACCCACGCAGCAGCAGGAAGAGGCATCTTCGAAACAGGTGTAGTCGTCCGCCGGGGGGATTCCTTGCAGCGAGGTTAATGATTCGCCTTTACGACTAACAGACACCGGTTACCCGGTTCGTTCGTTCGCTTTGGCTATGCCGGTGTATACTTGGCGGAACCGATACAGCGGGGTCGTAAATTAAACTCTCAAACGTCGACACCTATTGGCGATACTAATAATTCAACGGTTGGAATCGCCCGAGTGCCACGTACCCTAAAATATAAGTTCCTCGCTAGTATTAACCCCCTTACATTTTTAAGGGTAAGATTCTGAGGTGAAATTTTTTTAGTTAGAACGGCTTCCTTTGTGCGAGAAATTCGTTAAAAGTTTATTTATTACTTTGCACATTTTTAACCCCTTGCCGTACCGTTTAGCTAGACCAAATCAGGGCCCAACCGATATGAGGCCTGTTCTCCATTCCATTCACGCAAGGTTTGCAGAAGATAATCTCTGGTGTATAGCCCGAATTTGATGCCACGAGTCGGACTCGTGATATTCATGCTTGGCCCAAAATTTTTATCGCGAGTCTGATTCGTCAAAATACGGCAAGGGGTTAAGTGTGAAGCTCTGATTACTGGTGGTCGATGGAGACGAAATTGCGTTTACAAGAAACAGAAAAGTATACGTTTTTCTTATTCCAACTATCACGAAAGGGTTAAGGGTTCTAGGGTTAACGCAATAGGTTGCGACAAATGTCTATAAAATAATTGTATTGTAATCCGTTCGGCTAACGTATTGATTATATAGTCTTCATTCGTATTTCATGTGTATCCTTAAATATTTCCTGACGTAAATCTGGATATATATTTTGAACAGTGGATCTTCCTGCGTTTGCAGTAGGACAGAAAGATATCCTTGCGCATGCTGTGTTAGCTTTGTCTCTGGCTGCATATGATCGTTAATATTTACCTACACATTCCGTACCTGACATTTGCGCAAGAAATTACATTTTGATGCACCATTCAAACTACTGTATTCCAGGAAGAGAATTATCTCACAACTGGAACCGTTGTGTAGGAAATTTGGCAGGATATTAGGATATTAAACCGAAGTTATGAAAGGAACAATATCTTTCATATTCATTTCATGTGAATATGTGAGGATCCGTCATTCTGACTAAAAATTTCTTATTTGTGGCACACTTATAAATTCTGTACACAGTTTGTGAAGCAAGATATTTCCTAAACTGCACAGCCCCAAATGAGACACGAACACCTTATTAATAGAAAATAAAGCCTCGTGCTCGTGACTGTATAGTAAAACATACCAGCACATGTGAAATTGTTATCCATGTACCTTTACAACTCAAAATCACGCCAAATACCCTCCAGGCTCACTAAAAACATCACACCTATACGTTCCACGTGTAATGTATTCGCCCCCAATATATTTATATTAGTCTTACGATATATATTTCTGTATTAGCCTTATTATCTACTAGTCACCTAAGGATTCATGCATGCAAATATTTTTAAGTTTCCGTTGTCACGGACCCTTATCGCATCTCCGCTTCCAAAACAACTCGTCATACTGTCCTATGATCCTATCCCTCCCCAGTCCTTAGGAAATCACCCTCACCATCCCTACTACACCGTTCCCAATAACCTTAAAAACCCAACGTTCCCTTACACCATAGCCCAGATCATACAAGAAAAGTCTACTGTAAAAGTCATAGTCCGTGTGTTAATAAAACCTCTTGAAAAACCGATGTTTGGAAGTTAAATTTTCTCTGTGTCCATTACACACTGCACATAGATCATCCGTCGAACATCCCAACACTTGCAAATAATCATAATCCCCAAAAATCGTCTCGAATTCCCATTCGAAAGCCATTAACACCCGTTCCCAAATGCTCGGCAGATTTGATGCACTAACTCGCTGTATCGGTTCCACGAAGTATACGGTGCATTCGTCTTCGAGTGGCGCGCCACGCGATTATGGTCTCCCTCCGGGATCCAGAGGAACCGTGTCTGTGTTTCACGTAGGGAACGAGCAATTAAAAGCATAATTTTAATCGTCGACAAGATCTCGTGAACCGGCGGATAAAGGAATCCGTTCGATCGCTGGCTGCTCCTGGAGTTCACCTCGAGTATCGGACCGATGCAACCGATATCGCGAGATACGTACGTGAATTTTAATTGGCCAATTCGATGCTCGCGGTGGAGGAGAACGTGGTCTCGTGTGGCAGGATGCACGCGGAAACTGAGAGGTTTATTACGTGGTGATTGTGTTTCGGTAATTGAACTTGAATGGAAGACGATAGGCAAAAGGGTAATTAATTGGAGTGGCGCGTTTGCATGGAAGAATCGTAATTTTCAGATTTCTTTGGACGGGTGTGATAGATGGGGGGTGAGATAAAGGGGTGAGTCGCGTGATTGGTGGGGGATGCATCTTTTACGCGGACGACAGCGTCAAACAATATTGTAGGAAGATTTTTAATGGTTTGAATTACATATTTTCTACATTCGTGGCGCATCAATTTATTTAAGTACTGACACCTCGATGAAGGACAGATGCGCCCCTTAATCGAGCTATAAGACTTTTTGTATAAAAATAGACTTCTCGGGGCGATTTGAGTGCAACGGTTATAAAGCAGAGAGAACCCGTTTTTATCAATTGTCGTAAAAGATATTTGAGATAAGTAATTAGTACAAGTTGTAGAATCTTGTAATGCTTGTTTAACCTCATGTTTTCGTAGTATTCAAATTTCGCGGGAGGAAAATCTGAAACAATATTTGACGTTTAAAATCACGTTTTACACTTAAGATGCTAGCTACTTTGGACGTAGATTTTGATAACTGTTTTCCCTGTCCTTTTTAAACAAATGTCTTTTCCAAAACCAATGCACTGTCAGCAATATTTTGCAGAAATATCGTAGTATGAAATAGTTAACCATTTAATGACAGCAGAAGCTTGATTAAATGCCAATTTGCAAATTAATGTTTTCCTAAAAATAGAAAATCCTGTGAATATATTCGTTACTTACAGTTTACTTCGATTAAAAATTTAGGAATAAAAGACATAAAGCTACTCACAAAATTGAACGTACAGTAATAAAAAATATATATCTTTTAACATACAAACCATAACATTGCCACTATGAAAAAGAGGGTCAAAGAAATTTTATAGCAGCTATACAATCAACAATTATAGTATACAATTATGATAACTATCTTTTTCATTGCGTGAGTTTTGTTGTTTGCGTGTTCAAAAATATACATTTCTTATTACTATACGCTGAATGTTGTGAGTAGCTGTATGTATAAGCAACATAAATAATTCGATATGAACACTGTGTATTCTTCATTTCTAGATATTATATCCGATGTAGCCTACCTTGAAACCAGATGGTGAATGATTGCACGATCATCATTGCAATACATATTGTATTCAATGCACTTCGTGCAATACTGATGATATACTGTGCAAGCAATGTTCCTATTGAAACTATTTAACGCATTTTTCTTTCATACGATAATATGTACCTACTTGTTCTGTCGATAGATTTTTATATCATTTAAAATACTAATTTTTCTAAAGACTTTGGTATATATAGAAACTCGTGAACACATAGCTGTCTAGGTAATGCACTAAAGGTTCTCCATTAATTTTCCTTTATCCACGTTATCAAAGTGTAATTAAGTAGTTACGTACGAACAAAGTTTCAGTGTTTTCATAATTTCTCTAACTAATGCATTTTTTCTCTCCCTTAATTTGATGTATGCATCCGGTAATTAGGTTTCGTTCATAAAGATCGCATCAAACAACTTCCTTGTCCTGTTCTCTGTTCCAGCATTTCATTTCATGAACATAGATACGTGGAGATAAATGTTTACGGTGCATGTATTGCGATTTCCCTTTTAGCTCCTGCACTTTTTTTTCATTCGCAAATGTACTATAAGTTACGCGCGCACGTTGCTGATTTCGCCATTAAGTTGCACAGCCAACGGGCGCTGAAACGCACATTTTTTTTACGTAACATGTAAATGAAACTTCATTACTTTACTGCCTTTTCAATGCAGATGTTTTGTTCCGTTAATTGTTTCGAAAATAATTATGCCCATGTTATTGAAACGAACACCAAGCGTCGTAAATTTCTAATCAGCTTAATTGAAAAATGCCGGAACATCTTGCAAAGAATAATAAAATAAAATTTGTCCCTCTCGCGATACCCTGTCAGTTGCCAAGTCTAAATATCTTGCGAGATCGACAAATTTTGCAGGCTAAAAAAAAAAAATTACTTCCAGATGTTTATTAATTAAGGATCCGTGAGAAGATTTTCCTGAAAACGAATTCGCAGAAAGAATAATAAAGGCAATTGAACTCAATTCTCCGCCCCGATACAAATACAGTATACTCCTAAAAACAACATTCAATTCTAGAAATGAATCTAAAGCAAAAAAAAACTTCACTTTCCAATAGTTCACCGCCATATTCACCCCTTAAAAAAGCAAGAAGCAGTCCATTTATTGACTGCTCATTAATTCCGAAGAAACCGTCCGTTTCCCTCAGCAGAAACTCAGCTCACCGTCAGAAATTCGCACGCGTACCCTCGTTCCGTTCATCGGTAGCTCCGAAGGGGCTCGCACCCCGGTCGAAACAGTGGCACGTCTCGTGACAGGTGGCGTGGATCGGAATCGCACAGAGCGGAGTCGACAGCTTCTTTAATCGTCACGCGGGGATAAACGATCGTGGATTGACGGGACCGGGTCACCGAACAGAGATCGCGGACGGTTGTTCCGCTGGATGAAGTCGTTCGGCAAGGCTGGTCGGGCGTTAAAATTACCCATCGCGGCACGAATGGTGGCAAAGAGAGGGGGAGAGGGAGCAGAGGATCAACCGGGGCAGCGTCCGTTGACGGGACGAAGAGGACCACAGCCGGGCGAGAAAAACGCCGCGGGAAGGAGGGAAAGGACAGGGACGCGAGAAGAGGGAACGAAACATTGGGGTAACGGCGTGACGAAGACACGAGGAGAGAAGAAGATCGTGGCAAAAGGCGGCGCAGAGAGGGTGAAAGGTAATCGAGGAGGGGGGATGGGATAATGCGTTGCCGATTTCGCGATGACGCCGAGAAAAAAGGAAGAGGCGAGATGGTGGCGAGAGGGCGGCCAGTTGGGGCAGGGTGGAAGGATGGCGAGAAACGACGGGTAACGACGCCGATGGAAAAGAAAATAGAGAGAATCGAGCGCGGTGCGGATCTTTCAAAGAGGCAATTTCGTAATTACGAGAGAGGAACGGCCCTGCGGAGCGACCTGCTGGCCGGAACGAGATCGTATCGCGTTTTTCTTCTTCGGCTGCGGGGCCGAGACCGCACCGTGTCGACCGTGCGCGCAGGGGCATAACCCTTCCTCGATAAGAATCGAGGACGGGCCCCTTGTATATATTTTGCGTGGCTTCCACCTTTTTCGTGCTACTTTAAATATCACCGATCCGACCCGGCCAGTGCCGGCCAATTGCCGTCCTGACCACGCGACGGAGCTAATCTCGACCGGCAATTAACCGGAGGGGGAGGATGGCGCAGTGTCGCTGGACTGGGGGCACTTTATGCCTGTTGCGGTCGTAATCTTTAGCGGCGATTAGCTCTTCGTGATGAGGGCTCGAGAATTCCACTACTGTGGGAGAGGAAATGTGTTCATTAGTGGGGCCACGTGGATGCCTGGGACAGTTGCGGCGTTCTTACCCGCGCTTTGGAAAAAGGGATGTCTTTTAATTCTATATTTTCGGCGATGGAATTCCCTGGAAATGGAAGGGAATGGTTCGGGAGCGTAGAATTTGAATCGAACGTACGTTTCAATACGGCGTTGTCTCCGCGTGCTTGGTGCTGGTGGGAATAAACGAAATCACTTTTAGGTTCGTTTGTTTAGGAAAGATGTGCTAATGAGTATGGATTGTGTTGGATTGTTTTAATTACGGAAACGTCGATAATTTTTGTTTGTTTTCGATTTTTAAGTAAATCGATTTAAGTTAATTTAAGTAAAAGTACAGGCCATGGTCGAAAACTAGGGACCACTCGCAATTTGTAGCATTTCTTCGTGTTTCTAAAAAAATTCGAGGGCCTGAACAGTATTTAGTTGCACATATTGGTAATTAATCGTGTATTAACAGGATCACCGTAATTTTACTGTAGCAGATTGGGAAAAGGTCATTTGCATTCATTTATTTCTACAGACTGAATTTTATGACTCTGGCGATATTCTTAAGTTTTTACAAATTTCGTGATATTCGGCATGTCATATTCAGCGATGAAACACGTTTGGAGACCGTAACGGAAAGGACTCAATTTGTATGAAGAAAAGAAAGTGAGCGATTTCGTGAAGATCGTGTGATGAGATCTGCAAAACATCCACAAGCAGCGACGATATGGTCCTGTATAACTATAAAAGAACCTGGGCCAGTTTAATTCGTCGATGGAACAATGGATGCAAATTACCTTTACCCAATATGTTACAGTAAAATTACGATGATCCTGTAAATACACGATTAATTACTACTATTTGCAATCAAATACTGTAATAATAAATTGCGAGTAGTCCTAAGTTTGGACCAGGGGCTGTATATCTATATTAAGGTAAATAATGTATACGGCAACCACGAAACGTGGGAATGCAAATTGTTGATCGTACGTCATTAATTAATACAAGAAAGTTAGAGAATTTACTATCAAACGGTATACGTATAATATTTGCTGAGTTTTTAAAGAAAACTTTCGTTTACTCGATTTTTAAGTAGTATCGGTCCGTTCGTGTACAGACCATTTCATTTTAACACTCTGTATTGAACACATGCAAAATCAATGTATGTATTAAGCCACTGTTACACAATTACATTGGAAACCAAAACTATTTGGTTAATACGGTATTTTGGAAAAACGATAATATCATGGATTATTCGATTCCGACAAATTGATACACGTCTAAACCAGTACTTTATCTATTTTGCTTAAGTGCAACTTTCTTTATACAGATTATAATAATTTAATTCAATTAATCATTGTTAGGAAATATAATATACAAGTTTTTCCATGCGACGATATAGTACAAAGAAACATAGTCCAAATATTATATACCGTTATTCAAATACATAAAATTATTCCCCGTGTGCTAAAATGTGTGTCAAGTTTCATTTATTTATCAAACCCACCAAAAACACTGACAATCATTAAATTCTCATCATTGCCATTTAAAGGGTTTCATTTTACCCTTTCTGTTCATTTCAAAGGAATCAATATTCCATTGTCACTAATAACAATGGTTGGCAATAACTTTCTCTACGTTGCCAGAAATTAAAAATAAATTTAATTAATTAAATATCGACCACTTCAGCATGACATTGTTTCTACAAATGCAAGCTTCGTAATTATACGTAAATCCTACGATCTGGACCACAGCTTCATTAAAAAGGCCACTTCTGATCCTCTTCTCTGTAATGCTCGTTAAGCTTCCTATTATATGTATTAGGTACGGAGAATAGTTTCATCATTCTCATTCAGATGAAGTTCGATTTACCCGTAATAAATGAGAAAATCCTTCATGAAAACGGATCGCATTCATCTTATTTACTACATGGAGCTTAAACTACAAAATAATTGAAAGGACTTTTAAAAGGTTAAATACTCTATAAAGTACATATAAGTTTCCCTGTGGCGAAATTGTCACGTCGTTTTCTTCAGGTTTACGACAATAAAGATTGAGAAAATTTAAAGTGATCCAGAAGCTCTGCATATATAGATCAAGAATTTATTTTACTTTTTGTTGACGCGAAAAGTTTGTTTAGTGAAATATTGTACGCTAATTTGTTGTGCTTGAGCAGGACATTCATAAAGTTTGTACTTACTTTAAGCTATTACTGTTGCTGTTGGTAATGCGAATCTACTTTGCAGCCAATATCCATACTCTACGTTCGAACACGCAATTTGTCTACCCCTTTACTTGAAACCCCTTTGCTTAACACAATTATTGACATGCAACTTCGTATTCATTAAAATATGTATGCTATGTTTGGAATGAATGGTTAATTTATAATGTAACGTGCACTGACACACTTAGCACACAATATATTATCATCTTTTTTCCAGGATGTTTACATTTGGAAAAATTTTCCGTCAATGTTAAATGACATGTAAAATATTAGGATTTGATATTGTTTCGTCAGATGTTCCACTATATTCAAAATTCCTAAATACTTAAATGAACAAAATTCAGCACACTAACTCCAAACCACAAAATTTTGTCCCAAAACAATCCTCGCGAATTCTCGCCTCGTTACAACACCTGGATTGTATTCTTCACACCACTCCCCACAATCAACCAAAAAATACGTAAAATAACCCACGTCCACTCCCAATGCTCCTTTCGCCGTACCCAACATCGCCCATGTACAAACACACTTCGCAGCATCCCCGTCGAACTTCCCACGCGTAAACACTTTCGAAACCAAAACTAACCGCGGCGTGCGCCGAGAAACGCCGCTGGAACACGCACAAATTCGACGTCGCGACAATAAATTATGCAGAGCCGTCACACGCGACGTCGAAGCGAGATCGCGTCACGGTGAACTTGTTGAATTAACATCTCCCCGTGGCGGCTTCGGTTTCGAAAGTATCCGACGACGTAAAACACCAACGGCGGGGGCGGGTGGGACCAGTCGACGTCGAGATTTCCCCGAGCTTGTCTCCCGGTTAGACGAGCCCTCGTGTTCGACAAACACCCGAGGAGACTCACGTACGGCTGTTAGCGAAGTTTCCCCGTCGAACAGTAAAGGGAACGATCCGGTACACACGCGAACCGAGAAAGAGATATCGCGATCTATACGGCAGAGATATCTCTAGCCAAGCCGCAGAGTCGTTTGCCAGGCAAGTTTCGATGAGCGGGCAGGTATGTACAGCGGAACCGGCGCACGTAGCAAAGCTGCAAGAACCGCGGCTAGGTGCGCGATTAAACATCGTGCTGTGTGACTGGTAGAGAGCCGAGAGGCAAACGGAAGTGAAGGGTTCAGGGCGGCTGCATTAGCTTATTAGCGGGCCTGGCTGCTTTTAAAACTGTTAGTCCCTGGAACCGGCACGGTTCTAATCGCGAGTCGGGCATTAACTTTGCGCGAGTTAATTGGTTTTGGCTCCCCTACGGATGGCAAGCGTGCCTCTGCTAGTCGTAGCGGAAACTTGCCGGCTGGGATGGCATCGATGATGTTGCGTAGAGTAATGCAATGTTGGGGAGTCTACGGGATATCGAACCGTTAACGGCCGGCGGTTCTGTTCCGTGATTCAATTAGTCGGACGAGTTTACGCGGTGTCTTTGGCGCGTGATGTCTGGAGATTTTTCGAGCCGAGGAATCGATGGTGGCCGAATGAGTTCGACGGTGGAATCTGGTTCTTGGAATGCGTTGGAATTTGGTTGATGGGAATTATTCCTGATTTGGTAGTAGTTCTTTTGTGGAAAGTGAATATCTGAAGTAACTGTGGCGCAATTGATATTTACGTTCGGTTTAATTTGATGGCTTGCAACAGAATCAAGATGTTATTAAGATACATTTGTGCAGACATTGCTATCCGCGTGCAATTAATAAGTAATTTGTATGTGACTTAATGACAAGTATTTGCTGTATGTAATTAATAACAAGTTTTCTGTACTGCCGCTGGAATATTGACGTTTCATTTGGAGTTTACCCAGGGCGAACTACCTTAGTTAATGTGTAGTGGTAAAGTATTCGTAAGGATAATATTCAATTGTGCCACTTTACAAACCAATGCAAGTTAATTTCAATATTTGCATTAAAATTTCCTCAAACGGTATTAAATGTAGGATAATAAGTATTGCCCAGTGCCTCGTTCGGTTCATTCATTGAAATTGAGGCCACTGTAATCGTCACATGGTCAACATCTGCCTCAACGTAATATAAAAACATATTATAAACATTATCCAATAAAAACTCGTGCTATCGTAATTTGTATAAATTGTAACCAAATCTTTATAATTGATAAATACACTATCTATAGAAAGGAAAAAACATTTCTTACAAACGTTTGCTAAAGTTCCGCAACAGGTCGACCAACCCTGCGAATTTCAACAGCCACTTGAATTAAAACAACCGAATTAGCTTGAAAAGCTTTCCGAAATATGTCAAACAAACATTCAGGCGAACATAATTCACCATAAAAATCGCTGTAAACACAAACACGTATATTACGACGATATCATTAATACGCAGTTACATAACTTTGCTCTTAAACTAAACCTATATAACGATAAATTCTGTGCTATTTAATTTACGCTTGATTAGCGGCCAGTCTGGCTGGAAGAAGTTATACGGGTTGCTTTTGTGAATTTTTCCGCAGTAACGCGCGCTAATTTTTTCGCTCGTCCACTTTTGCATCTAAATCCGCGAACTCCGCGCAGCGGCTACATGAAACAGATGACCCTTTCCTTTTTAGAGACGAGAGCTTGTGACAAAAATGGTCTGCTTTTAGCTACGCTGGACTTTTCAACTGTACTATTTTTTTTCTCGTATTTTTCTCTCTTTTTTTTTTTTGTTTGAGGTCTGCCGTGTCCATCGCAAGTACCCGCATTACGGGGCAGTATTAAACGTCGCTCGTGTCATCCCGCATTTTTCGCGACTGAACAGTTTTCCCGCGTGATATACGCCTCTTAAATGTTTTAGAGAGCGGTTCGAACGCCTGGCATTCGACATGGAACGCTGGTTGGAGTTTGTACGCCACGCTCCGCGTTTTATTTCACATTAAATAAAATCAATTCTTCGTTCGGTTTAATTTGAAATTTTCTTGGAAATACTTAGGACGAACTTTTTTTTATAACGAGTTTTATTTCAATAAAATTGTTCGGTTAAAGAGAAAATAATGAAACGCGTACACATGCAGGTATTTCTATATACGAAGAATTAGCTGAAGATATAGGATAACAGTAATCACGTACTGTATTCAAACTTATATAATATACCGTGCAATAGTTATATGCGGTGGTGACTCGCGAAGAAGCAGAAATTTTAAGAAACAATTATGTATGATTGGTCGTAATAAGAAGCAAGGTTCCTTTACAATAGCTTGCTAGTTGTCTGGGAATGCAAAATTAAAGTATTGTGTAATAGGACCCAATTTCACGCGGTCTGATTTTGTTGTTTCGAATAATGTAGATAAATCTAGGCTGCAATTTTAAAACCAATTATATCGTACAGTCGATACGTGAGAAAAATATGAAAATATTTCAATTTTAGTTCACTTAATTTCCATACATGCAATGGTAAAGTTTTGCGTTCATCACCTGTCACCGATTAATCAATAGCAACAAAAATAATATTTTCGTTTTATTAAAAATTGTCCAATATGCATTCAACATAGAACAATAAATCGCAATTGCTATTTTCATAGAAACATTTATAATTGTCAATACATTTTGCTGGACAAGTAAGTGACAGGAAACTTCATAATAATAAAATTTGAAGGACCGGCTTGCTATATGCAGTGTCGTAAAGTTTCAATAAGGAAGTCCTAGGAAAGCGAAGAATTTTTAGTACTTTCCCCAAAAGAAAACGAAAAATTTACTACAGCGTCCTACGTTTATACCACGAGGAGCGACAGGACAGCAGTCTGCGAGGGGAAACTGCTAAGACGTATGGAGTCAAGTTGCTCGTAAACTTCGACTTGAAAAATTTCATCGTCCACCTTGCAGTAGTAGCTGCAAACTTATAATAAGGGTCATCGTGCGAAACGAATCACGTGAAATATTGGACAGAAAGCAAAAGTGCTGGAGGAAGTAAAGAAAGAGAGATATAAAGGTAGAAAACCAATCATTCATCGCTTATTGTCGTTTTTGTGCAATTTTACAGTAACGGTAAAATATTATTATTGGAACAGTAGGCAATTACTCAGAAAGTAAAATCAAAATAACATTTTAGGGCGTTATCGGAATTGTCCATAATGATTTAGAAAATGATTTATCAACGATGAGAAAAGGAGAAATATTCGCCTAATACTTCATCAGTTTTAACACGTTATTGATGAAATGCTAGTTTGTGATTTATATATTTAGATTCAGAGTAAGATGAAAATACGGAAAGTTGATTAACGAGAAAAATAGGACGGAATATTGAAACTGATGAATAAAATAGAAGGAAGCAGAGGAAATATTGAAATTGTCAGGTCACATGGGAAAGCACAGAAATTGACAAATAAAATAGTAGCAAACATCGGAATCGTATTTCCGTTATATCTCACGGTAGTTTTTATCATTCTCGTCAAAATATATCTAAATAAAAATGAAACGTGATTTTTCCTGAAGTGAGTAAATTTAAATATTCAGAGTGTACTCCGATGCATGTAGACAAATTGTATTTCTCTGTTCTCTTCATATGCATTTCGTATATTAATTTTTCACATCCCACTCTTTTTTGTAAATATAGACGCTTGAGTAAATAAACCTCCATTTCGTCGAGAAGCTAAATGCTCTATGCCATTTAATTTTTCCTGCATATTGTTATTGTCGCGCTGAAACTATTTGTTCTGTAGTGCTATTTTTATTTTGTTTGATTAAATAGAATAAATAGGTAGATGTACGGTATCACGATTAATTCAAAACGTGAACAATAATAATATCTAGAATTACTGGATCACTTCATCCAATCTATGTAACATGGAACTTCCCCGTTTTACTCACATCTAAAATTCAAAATAACGTAATAATTCTTTAACATAATTCATAATATACGTCTATGTATAACCACCAATCTATCTATATGTATATTCATGGTTTTCAAAACTAACGTTCCATCGTTGATAAAGCTAGAATACAAAATAATTAGCAAAAAATTATCACGATTATTGAGCAATCGGGACAAGTTAATTTAAACGTCTGCTCGACATATATCTTAAAAACCAACTCCCCGTGAAACTTTTTTTCAAATTCCGAAAGCACAACTAACGAAAAAAAGTTTCCAATATTCCACGTCCACCTACTAAACATACTCAACCCATCTTGCCACCTCCAAACAGTAACGCACCGCTCTAATACAACGCGAATTCGCCGCGAAACAAAGACTACTAAACCAATCGCCACAATTCATCTCATCAGCCACGAAAGCCGATCCTGCTTTCCCACCAATTCAACACTCTATTCTAAAAAGCAACAATATGCGCCATTGTAACGATCGATTCGGCAAAATCTTCGTTTCCCAAGGTTTCGCGGGGTGAAAAAAAAATATTCCCATCAGGTTTTCGGTGTTCGGGAATCAGAGATTCAAGTTCGCCTAGTAACTCCAAACAATGGTGAGAACAAGGAAGGATCGTAGGTTGCGGCTGAGGAACTGGCAGGACGGGCAGGCGAGAGACGCTCAGGGCGGGGGGAAAGACGGTGGAGAATAGAAATGTCTGGGACCAAGACCGAATCATCCGGCACCACCTGTGCGAACTACTTTGCGAAACAATTTCTCGCGGTAGTCGCCGGCATTGCGGAGTCGTTCGACCGTTACGATACTGGTTCGATCGAGTCGTTACAATGTCGCGGTACAATGGCTTCTATTCAAAGCTCGCAGTGTCGGATGTCGCGATACATTGGACAGATGGATCGACGCCCGGGAGACGTAGAATTGCCCTGTCCAGCTGTTTCGATGGATTCGTGAAAAAAAAGTCATGGAAAACGGACGCGCGCAATTAGGCGGCACTGTTCGAGGTTGACGATCCACGCGCGGAACCCCAAGTCGCCGAAGTGATTTCGTTCGTTTGTCAGTGAGCAATTTCTGATATGACAGAGTTAACGGATGAGACAGCGAGCAATGAGCTTGCTCGCCAAATAGACTACGAGCTTTGTCTATGGACAACGATTGTACAGAAAGGACCAGGAATTTGTATCGATAGGAAGGATCAATGTAATGGTGTGAAAGAATTGGAGCACGGGCCGGTATTTGGTTCTTGCATTTTTAAGGTTCTCGTGTTGTCCCTGAATAGAAGCCAATGGGCTTCTATTCGGAAATCAAAATCCAAATATAGGCCCAGATGCGCCCATATTTGGGTGGGTCTCTTAACGGAAAAACCCGGTAATTAGCTTGGGGTTCTGGGACGGTTATGAGCGATGACACTTTGTGGGTCAAATTGATTGGGCAGGTTGTAGCTTGGATTGAGAACTGACGTTGCCCGGGGAAATTGTCCTCTTGCGATGCTGGGAGAGATTTTTTGGAACGTCATTTTTCGTATATTTAAGGGCGGAGCACCGTGGAAACTAAGGTTGGGAAATAGGGAGAGGAACTAATGTGCTAAAAGCAAGATTAATTATAAAATTATATGTAATGAGTAGCATGCGGTTGTTAGTTTTGAGGTTTATTATAATTGTTATAGGTAGTGAATCAGGTTACTCCAGATATGAGGCTTCGACGCGTTTAGATCTATTTTCAAGTGTAGGTATAATTACAGGAGGGTATACAAAAGGTTCACTAGAAAAGATGAAGAACTCACACGTTTCCAGAAAGGAAAACAGGTTGAATCGCTTAATTCCAACAGCGGTTATTTATGCAGCTAAAATCTATCCAAATATGCGACGAATATTTTATTTCATATAATAAAAGCATTATTTTCGAATGGACTATTTAGAGATTCAATTCGCTTAATGTATCACGCGTATTTGCGTTTACGAATCGTCAGTTATAGTTATTTTGTTATGCGTGTTAATTATTAATTAGGGGCAAGGGCATTTGAACGACGCAATGGCGAAATTCGCGGGATATACATACATTGTATAAAACGAGATTTATTGAAATAAATTGTACTTGTAATAGCATATCGTATCCACTGAGTAATCACATTTGATTATGGTGAATAACTGTAGGTTTGTTCTGCCACTGCTAATATTTATTTATATCCTTATATTAAAAGGCATATTAAATACAATTTTGTGTGCACTCACAGTCGAATCATTTTCATTTAATAGATATTGGCACGTTAATGTTTCCATACGTGTTGATTCATATTAATGCCATTGAAAATTAAATCGAACGGATGCAGGGTTCAAGCGACATCAAGCAATCTCCTGTATGAAATGTCTTTCTTCAAATCTCATTCGTTAAACCAATTTTTCGTTCGAAATAAATTATCGACCTTCTCCTGTTATACATAAGACAAATTGTTCCATTGTTTGATTCAATTTTATGCCATTCAATTAGTTGTTATAAACAGTAGTTGCTATAAAAAAATTTGCTACTACGCGTTACAATGGAATTTCTGTCATCCAAAACGGCGGAAATAATATTCCATTATGTTTTAATTCAATGAGATACTTCCTAATTTCTAATTAAGGCAGAATATCTTTTTCATTATAACGTACAGCTATTAGCAGAGCTACATTGCTTCGAAATAGTCGCCCCGGTTGCGGCAAATGTACGAATGTAAATTTAACGAGTAACTGTAAGCATGTTAATTATAATGCAATTTAAACGGAGCTTGCATACCAACGTTTAAAACAATATTATTTGTTAAGTAAACGTAATGAATACGCTCGTTTAAGGAACAAGAATATTCCTAATTTTTGTAAATCACCATATGCATTTTCGAAACCAGACTGCTGAAAATTAATTACAAATTTGACGGTACTATTATTGTTTCATACGTAAGCTGAACGATCATATCCAAATAAAATATTTAAGCTAATTTGAAATTAGTGGAGCGAGTAATAATTCCGAGTAAATATTGACCGCGAATAATTTAAAAATATTTTTTAATGCATTTAACATGTATTTTATAATACGGGTTTTAGAATTTGTCTACGTTTGAAACACGTTATTACAGGAAAAAAGATGAGGATGGTTCAACGAGATAGATGCAGACGCATGAGTAATGGGCTTAATTACAGGTGTTATCAATCACTCAATTAGCGTTCCAGTGTCCACCGGTGGTTACACGTGTAACCGTCAAACAATAGTTTTCAGGCTAACACTTTATAAATCAACGGCAATCTCGTGGGAATTTTACGAAAGGATGTTAATGTTATGTCGCAGCAAGAAAATATTGCATGAGGCATAAAGTTTTCCATGACTTCTTTGGGCAACAATCAATTTTTATCAAACGGAAAAAAAAAAATGAACAATGCTTCAAGTTTGAAATTAGTTTTTCCTACCTGATAATTTATTCAAGCAGCACTCAAGAACTCTAAATTCATGTTTATACCGGCGGCTACTTGTACTCCGCTACTAGTACCTACTCTGAATTTCCATAAAAGAAGTTATTACAAGAAAACGAGCAGAAGTTGCGCTAACGGTAAAATGAACCTCGAAATAAGAAACTAATTGTAAGACAGTTGGCTGGCTATGTGACCAGAAATAGAACGCATCTAAATCAATATTTATAATAAATATTTTAAATACTAAACAAATCATTTTCCTCTGTGTAAGTTCAATCTTATTTGACGTTACATTTTTCAAACTGTTACGTTTCGAATCGTCATTAAATTCCGGGATTATTGAAATTACTCCGAACAACCACACATCTATTAAACGATATGAAAAACATTAACAACTTCATATTTCATACAATAACACACTATACAATTAAACGAATAAATAGCATCAGCCTTGCAATTTAATATTACACTATTCCCGAAACATTTTATCAACACGCGAATAACATTCTACAACGGTGAAAACATTATTTTTAATGAGAACTTTTTCCAATCGTTTCGAGACGGCATACGAAACGCAGCGAACAAGTTCCGTTTCATTGCAAGCGTCGCAGTATATTGCAGTGGCATTCAGAAAAAGGGAACAAAAAAAGAAGAAGGGAGAAAAAAGGTACAAAACCGTACGTTTAAATACTGCCGCAAATAATCGTTTCTGCGTGTAAAACTATTACAACGTAGCTAAAAATAATGGAAGTTACACTTTTTGTGCTGCGGGCACAAAAGCGTGCAACGGCGACTAGTTTTCAGCAGACGCGGGCGAATGCATTATTTCTTTGCTTTTTTTTTCTTCTTCGCGGACAGTTAAGAGGTTAATAACAATTGCAATTTTTGCCCCGTGTAACTTTAGCGCTCGCAGCCTGCGTTCGAATAAATCCTACCCGGGTTATTCTCGCGTTTTTACGTGTTCGCTCCATTTTTCACCCGTGAAATCGCGGCGCGTAAAAGAGAAAAGCCAGTTTTCCTGGGACAACTTTACGTCGCCCGTTAACGCCGCTCAAAGGTGGAGCAATTTTCAAACTCTTACGATGCACGCCGGTGACGCATTATCGATCCTATTCCACGCAAGACTTTCGAGCTAAAATATTGGATGAATGTGACCTTATTTCCAGTGCGCCTTATTCCTTTTCTCTTTAGATTTTATTGTCGCGCACTCGCGTGCAGATGATTACAGAACCGTATTTCCTCAATACAAATTGATTGTATGTATGTATATGCTGTTTCAGCTTTGCTATTTCGTACCGTTTGACTGTAGAAATGAATTGATTTGTTGCAGGATTTCTATTTTGCTTCAAAACGTAGCTACTGGGATATGGTTAGAAATATAGAATTGGGAAGATCGATGTTGAAATACTGTTGATGGATGTTCTGCGATGTATCAATCGGAATGATAAATGGAGACAATTTATGTCGAATTTAGTTTATATTATGATTCTTTGCGAGATCAAAGAGCTATGTAAATTTTTTCGTGAAAATTGAGTTCTTTTAGTTGCTGGATTTCAGTCATATCGTAGTACGAGAAAGTACAAGGAATAAGAAGTCACTGTTGGATAGAAAATTTGGGAAATATTACCTTTAAACTTTGCTTATTACTAATTGAATATTTCTAACTTAACCCCTTCATCCTCTGAAGCCATTAATCTTTCGTTTCTGGCTAATTTATGATAATTTTGAAGGGCGCGAGTTATATTTGTAATTATCTCGCATTTTATGGTTGGAAACTTGGTTCGATCTATATTCTATTTTTCACTTTGCAAAGATCTACATATATATAAATGATACATCTTTGTAATAAAGTATTAGCGTTTTGTATTTAAATTTAGATGCACTAAATTTGCACCCTTGATACAGCGAATGAATAATTTTTTCGACGTATTTGTTGAAAATTATCTTCGTCAAAATTTCGAATAGTTATTTATGCAAGCTCATCTAAAAATACTTACGCATTTCTTTATGCAAGTTCGTCATCTGCGACCTGTCGCGTGACTATCCTGGCGAATCATGTACAGCTGTCTTATGACAAACGCCTGATTGCATTTATTCATGCACAGAAACAAATCAATTCACACTATCGCCAATTTGGAATGCAGCTGCCGTTCGTTAAAATGCTGTATGTACGAGAAAATGATTTCTGCAGCCCTCATTCCGCCGCACAAGGGATATGAATATTTCAAAATCGATAGATTACAATTAAATGGAGGATTATGAATTATATTATATAAATTATTAGATGTAGATAAACGGAGGAAAATTGAAGCTAAATGGAAATGTTATGTTAAGACATTTAATCACTGATAATAAGGAACTATTACGCCCAGTGTTTACAATTGCTACCTTCGATTTTCCTTTGAAGATGCTCTGCTTGAACAGTTAATGGAAGGAAATGTTTGCTTGAGCAATTAAATTTTTATCCCGTTAAAGCGTAGAAAACCGTCGATGGTGTACCAACGTAACTCAAAAATTAAAAATGCAAGAAAACTCACGTCCGCTCAGACCTTACTATCTACGGAACGAAGAAGTCCGTAATTATTTTCGACGATTTTTACATTACCAGAGAAAGTGGAGATTAGACTTTGCGGTACAATTAATATTTGTTAATTCTGATAGAAATTCCTAAGTTAACGTAGATACATGTTTAGATATTCAGGTACACGTGTCAGAAACTACTACACACAGTAACTAAAGATACCAAGGCACATAATATTCACGCACGTCTTACACGAACATTACACTTTGTAAACACTTTGTTAATTTTCAAAATTAGAATCTTTTTGCCGCGAAAAACCGCGACATTTAAAAAAGCATTCAGAAATTTAGTAAACTGGAACCGTGAGAATTTGTTAAGAAATGGACAGCACAGAGTGAATAATCTAAGGGTACTTAACAATATCAGTACACAGAGTCACTTATTTTTCACGATCTTAACAAATCTTATCGCAATACTCAAAATACAGTAGACCTTCGATTAATCTAAGGAACTAAAAATCTGTAGGTAAATAGAGTTTCAGTAAAATGTATGAGAAAGAACATTCGACTTTGTGACATCTCTATAGCAACCTCGGCAATTCTTTCCCCAAGTTTTCCCAATTACTGTCAGTACACTATGACGTTTCCGATTTCATTCGATTCTACTCATTCCAACTAAAATACTCCCCTCGTATCTGCGCGCATGTATAATTCCCACAAAGAACGACATTACATGCAACGTAGCTCAATCTGATACCTGCAATCATTCACAATTTACAATACAACGGCGTATTTCACAAATTTACCCCGCCTTATTAATTCCTCCATTATGGGGAACAGTAAATCGTCGTTTCCTATCCGGGCGAATCTTAATCCCCTCGGACAGACAGGAAATCCATCTCGAAGCGAATTCACGCTAGATCCAGACGATGCTTTTCCTGCACGGTCATTCCAGCGTGCTGTGACTCGCCCAAACAGGACCCCGGCAAATCGCGTCAAGCGTAATTAGCTCGGTAAAAATAAAAGGAGGAAGAAAGGTGTCCCTTAACCGCGACAAACGAAACGCAATTAACAGAGGCAGCGCCGCGAGACCGGCAGCCTTTGTCGATCATACGGCCGTGGATGTGCTTACGATTAGGAACGACCGACAATTCCTCCACTGCCACCATAATTACACCTGCCATCAGCTGACACTCGTTGCCGTGGAAAGAGATTCGCGTCGCGGCGCGACTGTCTCATTAAAGAAACAACCGCGCCGGCGCTGCTTAATTTGTCCAACGCGCGGGCACCTCTTTCTATTATGCGACGGATGAAAGCTAGCTGGACGGAATGGTAAAACCGGGGGGGAGGTTGAAAAAATGTGACAGATAAGCAGATAAATGAAACTTGAAAGTTTTTAGGGACGCCGGCTGATGAGTTTCCTTTTTTCTTCTTTCCTTTTGTGAGAATCGTGCGATGGGTGGGGCTCTCCAGTTCATGAAACAGCCGCTTTTCGTGGAAAATTTGCAGGTGAGTTTCCTATGGGTATTATGCCGCAACGAGGAGCGTTAATTGATGCCGTTGATTTGGAAAATGACAGGTGTCGCACGGTGCAATGTAATTGGAATGTTTCAAATGTTCTAGGATTTGTTTGGAAGTTTTAGCAATCATTGACGAAACTGTGATAGATTTCGATGCAGTATTTATAGACATGAGCTTTTCCTCAATTCCCTTACATACCTATGTCAGAAACATAAAATTCTGCTATTTGTATCACATCTTTTTTTGTGCTTGATTGTTCGCACCATCCTAAAATATTTGTATCTTATTACGTATGAGTAGTGTGTCAAATTGAAAACATCTGAGAATCGAAGATGGCAAAACGAATACATACAAATTTCAATTAGCAAATAATTGAACACTGCTTCCATATTTGTAATAGAAAATTATGAAACACGCAGATAACCATAGAGGAACGTTCCTGTACACTTGATCAATTTATAATCGATAGTTATCAGAATTGATGCAGGCTAACATTTATTTTTCAAGGATGAAACAAACTCGACACGAATGTTTAATGGATTGTATAACGGGTACTACCATTGCATGGCAATTGCAATTTATACTGCATATATGCAATTCATATTTGTTTATAATACATTCGTGTCCTTGATTTATTGTAATCCTGAAAGTAAAATATTCTACTGGTCTATTTGATTTATCAATCTGTTTTCCGTTCGGATTTCGGTTATATAATATCGATGCTTCTGTTGATACATTTCACTTACATTTCTCCCTTTTACACGAAAATGAAGAAGAAAAAAATCGAACGTCCCCAGTTTCTATTGAACAAGGAACGTTGTTGCGCTATTTGCCCCGCGAGAGTAAATACATGAATCCACATATAGAAGGACAATGTTGAATTGTATATTCAACGTGATTGTAAAGTTTGCCTTTAATATTGATGGAAACTTTGATAAAGATATTCGCAATATAAAAAAGCTACAACTGATATTTCCATCCCTAGGTGTTTAACTTATTGTACCATGCAAAAATAAGTTATTAACAATTCTACAGCTCAAGTTGTTTTACTCCACGAACAGTTACTACTTTTTGCAAGTGTTTAATTGAAAAATTAATCTCTGATCATTGACTTTCGCGACGAATGGAAAATTATAATCGTTCTGCCATTAAATATACTGTCATTTCGAATAAAACAATCCTTTTATAATAGAAATGTTAAATTATCTCTGACAACTTCATCGTAGATAGAAGAACAAAACCAACGACTTACAAAAACCATGAAAATAAATTGAAGCGGTTTCTCTAATTAATGTATTAATGACGTAAAACGGAATTTTAAAAGTTTATTATCTTCAATAACAGTTGTAATTTATAATCGTTATTACTTACAAGACATAAAACCCAAACTTTCATTACGAACTCTAAATATCGTTAAAAATAATAAGCACCTTTGTTGCATTTTTTTACAGATGCATACTTTTCTTATTCCATTTCGCAGAAATACAACCCAATCTGTTAAAAATATACACCTCCGAAAACTGCAGCACGGAATGCCCTTAGTTAACGAACGCCTATTACTTTTCCTCCCTCTTAATGGTGATAAATGACGTATCACGGAAGCAATCGCGATAATCCAGCACCAAAGTTGCCCAAATTTTCTAAAAAGGAGCACCATATTCACGGTTCAGTTTCACGAAACGTTTCGATTTCCATTTAAAACGCCTTTCACTTCGCCTGTCATTTAACTGCGCCCATTCGTACCTATCAATTATCACAGAACAGCCGATACAAACGGCAGGCGCCATTAGTAAAACTAAATCGTTCGTGAACGAAGGCATTTTCTCGCGGGGGGGGGGGGAAGGTAAATTGAACGTCACGGGGTTCAATTTATTCTAAACAGCGCGAATTCCAGCTATCGTCGCGTTAAAGGAGGATAATTCCAAGGAGCGTGGTCGGAACGGGGCTGCCACGAAACACGTTTCCTATGAATTCTCAATGAAATAACGCGAACTTCCGCCACGATCGCAGCTACCATTGCGTCCGCAGCGAATTCCACTAAACGCCCTCTTTAATTTAGCAGTTACGCGACGTCGCGACGTCGACAAAGAAGGAATGTTAAAGCGTGCGGAACGACATCGTTGGCCTGAAGCCCGACCATCCGTTCCAGCGTTCTCCCCGGAGAACCTGGCGGGAGAATACGTAGGGGAACGGAGAGAGAGGAAGGTGAAGAAGAAGAGGAAGAAGACGAAGAAGAAGAAGAAAAGACACACGCGAGGCACGCAAGCTGTAATTATTGATATCGGCAGCGCGATCGTCGGCGAAATGTATTCGTCTAGCGAAACGAGGAAGAGCAGACCGAGACGAAGGGACGAAAGAGGAAAGAGACACGAGATGGGTCAAAGGTGATCTCGAATACTCGCCACGATACAGCCGCTCGCAGCCAAGAAAGATCTCTGCCCACCTTGATTTCGTCCTTCTCCTCGTCTTCCCGCTGTTCGTTCTGTCCCTGTCGCACTGTCGTCGAGTTACACGATTGTAGGCAGGTATGCATGCACGATTGTACTACGACCATATAGGTAGATACGACCGTAAACCATAAAGATCTCATACGGAGGACCGTGGCGGATCGCCCATTGGCCACCCACGTGGCCCTTGGGGACCACTCGACGCTTCCATCTCTATTTCTCTTCCGTTCCGCGTGAATTCACCTTCCTTCTTCCTCTTCTAGTTTCGACTTTGCCAGTTTTCAGTTGACCGTCCCTTGTAATTTAATGGACTTTGTTGTGTGCTCGGGTTGATGCGCTCTTTTTTGTTTCCTTGGACGCGGTAACGATGCTTGCCAGCGTTGATTGTGTCATTTGCAAGTTTTTGCTTACTCTTTATTTTTTTGCTCCTGCTGGTCGCCGGTGATAAAATGGCGGTGATTGTATTGTGTTTGGTTGCATTGCTAATTCTTCGCTTTCGGTTGCGAAACATTTCAAGCACAGGGGACTACGTAGAACAGACGAGTGCAAGGATTGTTTAATTGTCGTACGTTTGTAGTAGGACGAGTACAGGTTTTCGACAGACGTGCCGTCACGAAGTAAAGTTAATTGACAGTGAATTTTATTTTCACGAAGGGAACCGAATGAGATACATATGTGCGCAATGTGCAAGGGACATGTGACTGTAAATCGTATTGAAATTCTATTCAATGAGACACTAATTCAATGGAAACTAGTTTATTAATTTAAAGGAACATACATTTTTCTCTATAATTTACTTATTTCGAAAGAAAGTGGAACGGTTTTTATATCTTGCTGCAATATCTACTTTTACTATCGTCGTTTAAAAAGTCAGGTCTTTGTTAATTGACGATAGATTGTAAGATTCATTGGTCGATACTTTCAAAAATAATAATAATAACGAGAGAACATTCAAACGAAAGTAATAACCCCGATGTTACAAGGGCAATAAGCAAGTGCAATAAAGATGACGAGAAGCACGGCAATTAACTTACCTGCATCCCATGTAATAATATACAAATAAACCTTCTCGCTGTTTCAAACGTTTATGGCCCTTTATATACGTTATTTTTAGGCCCAATATAAAAATTACCATATCTATGTTTCTAGACCTTCTTCCCAGCGATATCAATTATATTTTAATACCCGCGTTGAAATACATTGCCCATCAATGAAATGAAATGAACTGAAATGAAACTAGATTAAAAAAAAAAAAATGGGCTAGCATTTTCATAAAAATAATTCTCTTATTTTACTAACTGATTTACTGAAAGTATCAAAGAAGAAAGCGACGTACAAAATGATTGAAACATCAAGCAAATGAATTTATCTGTACATCATCCTTTCTACCATGGTCAATTAACGAAATCACGATTCACCGTATACACAACCTCCAAGCATTCGCGGTTCTTTAATTGACAGCAGCCCGGCAGTACCACCTGTGCGAAACAACTATCTTACCTCTATCCGCACAGAATAGAATGAATAAACGTCGGCCGTGGCCGACCAATAATATCGATCAAACAACGGCCAACCGATACGCGTCCCGTGCCGGTGACATTTCCAAGCTGCGCCGTAAAGAGAATCGAAAGGCGGACGAGCCGAAATTGATATTCGCCTTCAGCGTAGTCGGTTACATAGCAGATAACCGTGTGTAACTCGTATTTCAAACCGCCGAACAATTTCGGATCAATGGCGCGGAGAGAGCGTCTCGCTTTGGATTTCATCTGCAGGATCGTAATTTTTCCCAATTCCGTAAGACCCCATGAGACTGGTACCCCTGTCTAAGGGACGTTATTGGCCGGCCGGGTCACCCATAGCTTCTCGTCCGGCTGGTCCAGCTTAGGGTGCGTTCACACCGCGCTGAAATACACGAGACCGATCTCGATTTAATCGATCGGTAAACCGGTGCCCGGCGCTCGACTTCGTTAAAATGAAATTCCGCCGGCGCGGCGGAACAAGCTTCCAATTAACCTGTCACGTTATTTCAGCCGAGCCGGCTGCAGCGATCGTCGGCGCGGAGTGATGGAAACTGGCCTTTAAAGGACTAAAGGAGGGCAGAGAAGCTGAGGGAACCAGACGAACGGAATAGAGGCAATGAGCCTCATGGCTGAGGGAAAAAGGCACACAGCCGTGTCTTCAGGATCGACGTCGTTTGATCCCTTTGCGGCCGTGCCCCCTTTTTCTTCCCTCTCTTTTATGCCCGCGTTTCATAAAGGCAGATAAATGGATGTCCCCTGGAATCCTTCAGTTTTCTCATTCTTCGCTTCGAAATCTATCTCGGCGAATGTTCCAGCTTCGACCCGGCGCTAGTACGGAGCCAAGCTCCGCCAATCAGCCAATAAATAGGAAAAGGCTTTGAGCTCTTGCTCTGTTTGCTCGGAATATTTGATGCAGCACCGGGCGAAATTATTTTGGTTTAGAGTAGGTGAAATTTAGTTCTAGTGGTAATGAATAATAGCGTTATACGCATATCTACGAAGCGTGAACATTAACAATGTTTAAATGGAACAGGATGTAGACGTATGAAATTCTACATTGGAAGTTTTAAGTAATCGAAGTAATTGTACAGTTTGCGTTATGTTTGCAACCCTGCGTACACTGCAGTACCGGAGTACCGGTAGCAATATTTAAGCAATATTTTATATTTCTGTGTTTCACGTTTCTTTCCGTGGAATGTAATTTAATAAATCAGACTACTTGGAACGGTTTTTCAATATAGTATATGTATATTAGCAGATAATAATAAACTATTTATCATAACGACTGAAAAACTATACAAAATTTATAGCCAGTAGTATAAATCAATTATTGAAGTACTGTATTGCTGTGTATTCTTAACCTTCAACGAATAATGTGTACACAACTAAAACTAACACACACACACACACACACACACATAGGTATATACAATTAAAACAATACCTGTAAATTCTTCAGTAACTCAGTGGCCCATTATTCCACCTTCCACTATATTATTACAAACATACAGCCCGGTCGGTAGTTTCATAGTTCTACGAAACCCGTTTCAAAACTATTTTGTACCCATGTATGTGTATACATATGTATATTGTATAATTACGATATTCATCGCTGTACTCATGAATCGTAAGTATTTCCCGCCTAAAAATTCATAGCGAACTGGTCGAATTAAATTCAACGTTGCACCAAAACCGCACCGGCAATATCTAGGCGCAAAAAAGCCTTCAGTTTTTAAACCATTAAACGCCCGGCCCTACGCTATCTAGTTTAATCCATCGCGTAGAAGGAAATCCGTGGTCGCTTCCCGATGAAAACTCTGCGAACGAACGCTAAACTTCGCTAAGCCGTTGCGTTCGCGGGGTATGCATAAAATATTAGGTGCAAAATTCGTAAATCCAGGAAGGATCCGCGAAACGTTCTCTCGCGGTACCTTCCAGCGGTCGTTGAAATCGAGTTGTAAAGCAGCTTTTCTTTTACAAGAACAAGAGAAGGAGGAGAGTTTCGAGCAGCAAGCGAACTCGGCATTTAAACGGAATACATACTCCATGCAGGTTGGCCATTGTTCTCTGTACAACAGATTTTTTTTATAAAAGAATAATATGATAAACGTAGGACCGAATTTTTCTAGAGCTCTGTTTTCCACAGATACGTTTATAAATGAATGTCTGCGCTTGTCTTGAAATTAATGCAATGGTACAGTTTCATGTACTTCGATTGTTTTTTCGTTCAGTTTTCATGAAGTACTTGCCGACTCCGAGAAGAAAATTATTCTTCCTTGCACCGTCTGTTGCAAATGTTGCGATTTTGAATATTCGAGTGTTGGATAGTATATAAATCAAGAGGAACGGTAGATGAAAAATTATAATGGTTTGTTACGCGTGTAAAGACCAATATAAATTGTACTGTTCAGGGTGATCGGAACCTCGTTTATTATTTTTATTTAGCGCCAGTGTTTCTAACAAATTTTCGAACTCACATATCTTGGGAAGAAGTTTCACATTTTATTTTACATTATTTTTTTTTATGAAGCGTCATATCTTTGTTACAACCCGAATAACGGGTCGCGCTCTATATATTTATGTATGTCTTATTTATAGTCTAGACGGCATAAATTCGTGTCCTCAAAATATTAAAGGAAGATTCCTAAAATCTCCCAAGGTACAGCTATTTATAGAGGGCAGCGTAATAATTTCGGAAGAGCATGTTTAGCTATAAAAGACATTCTCCAAATTCGCGACGCAATTTTCTCGGAAACTCTTGCCTGCAATGATTTGTACTCTTGCAAGTACATGGAACAGTTTATGCTTGTAAATAAGTTCATATTTTTAGTACTTGTTTTCATTACTCGTGAAAGTTGAAGCACTGTTGCGAAAATTGAACACTTCGTTTTAAATAATCGTGGTCTCGTTAAATATTATTCTATACTATTTATTTTTGAATCATGTAATTTGTATAATTAAAGAAAGTCCAATCCCTATCGTCTTTCACATTTCCTTCCGCATTTACGAATTTCCAATTACCGAATGATGTCAATTATTCAATGCACCAATAATAAGTAATCCATTATTTATTGATCACTTCCACCACGTATTATCAAAGCATTCGAAAACAATTCGTTCGTCAAAGCAATTGTCTTTATCTTTTCTGTACTTTTTTCTGTTTTTAATGAAATATTGAAAATATCAGCTGAATGACAGCACTGATTTTTTATTCGCGGTAGAGTTATCGGATTCTCCTATTATTATGTCCAATATTTCTGAAACATTTGTCGGGCAGAACGCGTTGCATTGATATAAATAAGTGATAACACGATGTGTCATGACCAGTGGACATGCCAGTCAATTTAAAACGCCCTGGGAAAATTAAAATAAAGAGCCTCCTGACAACGTCGTCGTACAGAGCCTAGTATCATACACACAGATTTCCTGGCAATGTTTTATCCAGCGATCGCAGCAAAATTATTCCGTCGCAAACAAAACTGATATCTCCAGCCAAACAGGCAAAAAATTAACAGAAGTCCCAATAGAACGAATGACGTCGGTTACCGTTAACAAGTTGGAACCGCAGTACACAAATAACAAAATTGATGCACAGCCAGCGTGATGATAAAACACAAGGCGGTAGCCGCGGAAAATAAAAACTGTTTGTTTCGTTTAATAAGTAACCTGTACCTTATACACCGAGGAATTCTTTCGAAAATGGCCGTACACAAAGGAACACCCTTTTAATAACGAACGCTCACGCAAGTTCGTGAAGAAATCAACTAAATGGCCTTTCGAAGGGTTCCATTCGTTTCACCGTCGACGATCATTAACCTTTCGTACGACCATTAGCCCGCGCGTCCGGATAAAGTAATTAGCCCCGACCTTTACAGCGCTTCCATCGGCGCGCTTCTTCGCCGGATTCTTTTGCCGCTACCATCGCCAATTTGGCAATTAGCTCCGCGCTAACATTGCTACCGTATCGATTTGTATTACCAGCTGCCATTAAAATCTACTTCGCCTTCAACGCTGCGAACTTTTATTAGCCTGACTCCGGGTCCGTCGCATAACTTGCGTCGTTCCACGAACGTATAAAACGGTCCTTCGATATTTCGAAGGCATTCAGAGAATGCTTCGAGCTGCCACTTTACCGGGTAATATATACTTAAGTTTATACATAGTTCGTAATAGGAGCGATTCGCTAAGACAGCCGAAACCGTTGGTGAACTATGAAGTTATGAAGCGTTCCGATTAATATTGCCCGGTATGTTTGGGGTATTTTCGTTTCAAGAATATGGTATACTTTTATTTGGTTCATTTATGAGCGGGGGATATTGAACATTAGCAAGTATTGTGTTATATATTTATGTTGCGAGCGGATCGGTGACTGATTGTGAATTTTGAGGCGGGTAAGGAAAGTTAGCGTTGAAGTTGCTTGCGATAGTAGGGAGAGAAGGCAATAATTAATTAATATTGGTAACGCTACTTGTGAAATGGTAATATAATTGCTGTTGGTTTGCAGCTATTGTGAAAAAGATATGAGCAGAACTTTATTGTTCTTGTTAACGTGAATATTCATTTGTGCACGGACATTCATGCCCCATAGATGTTAAGGCTATGAATTACAGATCCTTGTAGGTATAAGAAGTGGAATCGATAAAATATGTACCATATTATACATAGCTTAGTATTTAAATGGGGTTTACAACTCGTAGTGAATAAAACTTCCACGATATTAAATATCAAATCTGTATAATCCATGTCACGTATTATTATGGAGGTCTGATTTGTTACATTTAATTAATTCTGTTTTTCCCATCACGTAAAGATGGGAAAGATTCCTATTCTAAAGTCAAATGGGAGCGTTGCGTTAAAATACGATGACTTATACGATGATTATATAAATTCCCACAATTTTTATACTAATATTGAATTAATATGAATTTGATTTAAAATAAAATCATTACAAGGAAAAGGAAAATCGTGATAGGACACCAATTCAATTAACAATATTGTATTTGTAACGAAAATGTTCATTAATTCGGTTGTACATAAATAAATATTCACATGCAAATATTCCTCCTGCATGCAATTTACTTTAATATTTCCTGGCTTTCAACTATCCCACACGGTCTCAACTTTGGCCCTTACCTAAGAACACCTCGCAGGCAGGAGTCCAATAATTCAGCCCTCATTCTGTCAACTAACTAACCAAAAAATGCTCTAAATTTTTACTGTCCAAAGATCGATACATCTCCCAGTTTCTTGTACATCTCCAATCTTCAGTCATCAATAACCTCTCAGGGACTCCACGATTCGGGCATAATAGTACCGCAACGACACAGAATGTCCCGTGTGAAACTGGCCTTACAGTGCATCATATCTCCAAGCTATCAAAGCATATCGACTTAACCGTATGCCGTTCTTTAAATCTGTTCCCGGATAAATCGACCTCCCATTCCTTGCGGAGACATTCAATTTTCTGAGCCGGACAAGCTGCGATGCCGCACAGTGGACTGAATTGAAAAATTCCGTGACACTTTTGTACACCATTTGAATCATTGGAGGTATTTGCATGAAACTTGAACTGAGTAATGTGGTAACGATATTTTACAGACTGGTTACAAAATACAGCAATGATCATATATTTTAACCATAAAATCAGCAACAAATAAAAATTTTCTCAGGCTGTATTTTATTATTACTCGATAATAAGAGAATCGAAGCGTTAGACGAAGATTTGTCAGCACCATAGCATAGAAAGTTCAAGTGCATATGATCTAAACACCTCTTTCGGAAAACGTGTTCGTTCGATCGAGATCTTCGACGGCCTGCTCGGAAGAATTCGACGACAGTTGTCCATAACTTTTGAATCGTTAGAGATAATGGTTTAAAGAAAATTATATGACGGTAATTAGCAACATTCTTTAAACTTCTATGCAGCACGGAGTATATTAGCATAAGTTCACATAGGAATATATAAAATTTTCAAATAATGCCTTGTACAATAATTTTTTGATGATTTTGAAATGGATTCTTTTTATGCCGTTTATTTTAGTTTGATATGGTAGAACTAAGAAGTTCCAAAGGGCCCCGCTTTGAAACTTTTCCAGTACTAATTGTAAGCTTAAACCATACGAAACGAATCGGAGTAAAATCGAGCTGCTAATATCTGCGATTCTTCCCGTCGCGTCGTATTGCTTGAAAGTTCTTGTAACTTTCGAGACATGCCACCGCATTTGGTGATACAATTGAGCAGAAAAATAAAAGTACCAGGCAAAAGACTTTGCCAAGGTTGCACGTGTTACATATTAAATTGAAATAAATTATGAATTAAAAATCCTTTATTTAACGCATGCAGTTCATTGTTTTCACATTAAAAACACTATGAAACCAGATCCCAAGTTATGAAATAAAACTCCGTCGCATTATGAACATCGTGCAAAACGATTTATGAATTTCTCCCACCCAGATTGGTCGTTTGGCCCATTGTGCTGTGCGCCGGTTGGAAAAATCGCCGCTCTAGGAAGGGAATTTCGATCGCGGCGTGCGTGCCCGAGAGAACGGTGCACGGCTCTCTCCCTCTCAGGGTCCGGCATGGCTCGAGGCGACCCGTGGGAGCCACGCGCCCGCCGTGCGCCATCTTCTCCCTCCACTTTCGTCTTTTCCCTCTTCCCGCTGTCCGTGATCGTGAGCTGCGAGCCTTCCTTCCGTTCGCTTTCTTCTCACGACCGGCTCTCGGCTTGAACCTTGCAGCGCCGCTTTAACTGAAGGGAATGACCGGGCGCTTACCGATTCCCTGTTAACCCCTTGCGCTTGTGCCGGGCTAGCGTCGACCCGATGTTCAGCTTCCGTTCTCGATTCAATGGATATCGTTTCGAGGTGGTGTTGAAACTGTTCTACCGGTTTGCTATTCGCTGATTGTTTGTATTTTTTTTATTCGTCCCCGGGAGAAAGAGAGAGAGAGAGAGAGAGAGAGAGAGAGAGAGCAATGCATTCGGTTTTTTGGGAAGTTCAAAATTACGAAAGATGAATTTAAGAATTCTTGTTTTATTTAATTCAGCGATGTTATAGCAATAGCAATTTAATATGTGGCAATATAATTATATAGCAATGCAACTGTATTAAAATAGGCAAATAAATGCTGAAAATGGCGAACCAAAGATAACCCACCGGAAAGCAATTTGCGACCCCTTTGGGGTTCGCGATCGGCAAGTTTGGTAACAGTGGCTTATGTGTTACTGCTTTGGTTGGAAGGCAGGGATATTTTTCCGGGGAATTATTTTATTCGTTTCGGTAAAAAGGCTGTGATGCGGCTCAGGGGTAATGTCTTGTGCATTCGGGATGTGGGTCGTTGGTTTGCTGTTGGCGTTTCGAATTTATGAGAATGCGTTTCTTGGAGGACTTTATTGCTTTTGGGGTAATTGGTCTGCGAATTTGGGGCGGTTTGGCGAAATTGAGTCAACTCCAGTTACGATTTTCAATTACTGTAGCAATAATCTGTGTGTTATGAAGATACGTAAGTAACATTTATTTTTGATAATTGTCCACCTAACATTGTGCTCAACTGTACTTGTATATTGCACAAGTTTGACGAGGCAGACAAAATATTGCACGGCTAGGAGAGACTTGGCAGCTTGAATATAATATAAATAATAAATAAATTATGCTGCAGCTGTGCCAGATTGTACAATTTAAGGAATTCTATGATTCAATTCTTATATAAATATGTATATGTATATAGTATATATATAAAACTATATATAGTAATATATAGCATAATAAATAACACAAAACTAATCTTTGAGTTTGATTCCTTACGTTCTATCGCGCAAACATGTAATACGTCTTAACAGATATAAATATGCCACATTAAAGTGGTATAATTGACGTAGAAGATATGACAAACAGGAAGCGAAGTGTTAAATGGCATAACAGGGTTCACTGTTTAATAGCTTTGAACGACTTAAGGACTTAAGTCTTATAGATAGTCTGTATTTTAGATTTCAATTGGTACTGATATCGCAATGATATCGAACTGTTAGAATCTACTTATAGGATTCTCCTGAGAAAGTCAATAAATAGTAAAGATTCTAAATTGAACAAAAGTAAATCACAGTTATCCTATAAAAAAAAAATAGTAATATCTAAGCTACAAGTTTTTATAGTTTCCATAGCATTTAAAGTTCAAGCTATGCGTTTTTTTAAAGACATACATTTCGTCCATGTAGGGTGCTTATGTATGTATCGGTGAAGCACTGCAATACCGTATTGCAAATGCTGCTGTGCCAAAATACCTGAAAAAATATTCCGAGCACCCTTCTCGAATTGCAAATAGAACGAAAATGCCAATAGCACATCAAGTGAGCAAAATTTAGTTCGCATTTAGTTTACGTGTGTACGTTTTGTTCCATAGTTTCAACACAGTTGTACTTTATTTATCAATACGGATTATAATTATTTAAACGTATGTAAATATTTTTAAAAAATGATTCTGCAATGCATCGAATTCTTATTATGCAGATATTATACAAATTTTTACAAATATTCTGAGAATATTCCAACTTTCGACACTTTGGTACTTTCATTCGCCATATCTACATGCTCCATATTGATATTAGAACAGTAGAGCCGAGTGAAACCTACCGACAAGAATGGCTGGCCATTTTAATTAAAATCATTGAAACGTCCGACGAACATAAAAGTGCGAGGAACTGGTTGGAGAATAGTTGTACCTTTCAATTTTCTTGCAAAGCGATTTTTTTATTACAAAATTGGAATATCTTTACCCTCCAGAGAAGTGTAATTATTGTCGTGAAACTTCCTTTGCTTCTTCATTTCCTTACTTCTTTTTAAACTTGTTTATATAATACAATAAATTTATATACTCTTGCATCAAAATATAGCGGATTTAGTTCTAGTAGATTTAGTTCGTATAGTTTCTTATGAAAAATATAAACAGCAAAATAATACGCGTGAAAGAGTTTGGTATATCGTAATTATTGTGCTCGAAAAACTACAAAAGGTATCCAATAGGTGTTCAGTAAATTACATTCTGTGGTGATCTCAATAAATTGTTAACCTTAAATACACATTCTATACTCTGTATTAATTATGTTTAACGCTTATGCAGCATGCAGTATTATTTCAAACTCAATGTTCACGAAATTGATTTTCAAAGCCGAAACTTTATAACACCGTGCCTAGAGAGTTTGACTGCATTCAATGAAATGGTAATTAACAAGTCGACTCCGTTAAAATCGGCCCATCCATTAATCGTTTCAAAATAATCAGACGCGTCATTGGAAATTACAGTTGTAACAACATATGTACCTCTCGAATGTTTCAAACAAAGTGCCAAGATAATAATTCTATGAGGAAGAGAACAACTCGTTACAGATTAATTTAATTTTTCAGCGAATCTCTGTAATTACACAACGCTAATATTTTCACAAATATTCTGCGATGACAAATTTAATTCACGTTGTGCTACCAAACATATGCTGGTTATTTCCGATTCTAATTAATAAATCCACAGTTCGGTGTATCCACTTCAAGAGAAACATTCCATTATTACCGATCTCTATCTACCAGTTCAATTCCAAAGAGCTTAGTTCAGTGCGTTGAACAACTCAACGTTTCAAAAACGTTCTATGAAAGTTCCTCATTATTTCACACAGCCGAATATTTCGAACCAAATCGAAACATATAATTTATAAACAATTCTAGATATTTGATAGAAGGGTAACTCCATCGCATTCGCAAGTAACTACATCCGTTACCAACCACTATAACACAGCTGTACCACACTAAACCGCCCCAACCCCGAGAAGAGCAACGAAAGAAAAAGGAAGTAAACGAGAGGAAAATACCGATCGGTGTATCCAGCACCGGTAAACGCCATTTCTCGAGTGCATTCTCTCAAGCACGGCCCGTATAAAAACATAGGATTCATGTTCCATTGAGCGGATAGGAATAATGGTCAATGGTGGGAAGGGAAAATCTGGAATCGACGGTGCGCGCAAAGAAGGGGGAAGGGGGTTGCGGTGGCCGCAAGGAGGACACGACTGCCCTGAAAAATGATGGGATCCAATATCGTGGCCGATTCGAGAGCGAACCGGCGGCAGTTAGCCAGACGTACAAAGAGCCCGTGCCGTCGCCCTGTATTTTTCTTTATTATCGTCGAGGGGTCCGCCGAACCGACGAACGCAAGAAACGGATCCCGAGAACGAAAAAAAAAAAGGAAACGTATCTAACGGGCGCGGAGGAAATCGCGTACCTACGTCCCCCGTGGACCGTACCATTCGCCACGATTTCAGGGCTGACTGCTCGTGCAAAGTGAAAAACTTTCTATGGGCCCCGGAACCTCTTCGGTTCCACGCGCGTATCAGCGAAAGGTGAACGCGCGATTTCCTTCTCCACGGCGATCTGATTGTGGGAAAAGTATTTATTACCGCCTGGGGGGTTGCTCGAGCCGTCTCGGTCGCGTTGAAGGAAATTAGTTTCCGCGGTATTGGCTCTCGACGGCGGGTCGATTGTTAGTTGAACCGACGGTATTTAGCGCTGCCAGGTACCGTCGCGGGGTTTCTTGCCCTCCGTCGACGGCCGACGCAGTGTGGGATATCGAACGATGAATGGTGGTATCATTGGGAACGATTAACGAGTGGTTTTGTGCCGTTGGCAGTGGTCGGGGTGCCTGCGGCGATACCTGATATACGGGGTGTTTTATCTATCTCGATGATATCGATAATCTATTGCATAATTATACGCGCGGATCGTTTTTATCGTCGGGGACGCGGGGACTGATTTAGATGTTGGTCGGGTAGATTGAGGGGAAGTGTGTACCACGGTGGAAGCTTGTTTCGAGTTGCGATTTTGTAGGTGCGAGAATCGGTGGTGAATATTTTATGCGAGATTCGGGTGCGATAAACGGAGGAAAAGGAATTTACTGAGGCGCTGTTATTATAATAATACTGTGTTATTAGTCGAGTGCAGGAGAATGTATCGGTATTCATTGATTTGAACACATGTGGGGCTTTTGGGACAAGGATACGTCGTGTTAAATTTTTATGTTCTTCAGATTGTGCTCTCCATTTTATTAAGACTTTCTTCAATTAAACAAAACCATGGTATTTGGTCTAACGTAAATACAAAATCATAATATATGAACGGTAAAGAGCAAAACTGATTTAATCACAGACTTGTTCCAAGAAAAGTATTATTTATTACTGTATAAAGTGTAAACAAATAAAAACCAACCTCGCTCATTTATTGCTTATTTATAACTACAACTGATGTAAAGAACTGTAAATTTGTATTTAAAGTTTCAGTTATTTGTGAGGACAATTCATAACTTAGCGTAAATCACTGATCCAATGATTTTGAAGAAAAAGATGCTATTTTAGTGAAGAGTAATTCCACGAACAGTTGCGTATATTTAGTTTGCACTAAATATACGTATTTTCACGTATATGAAAATTATATAATACATACACATATGTTCATTAATTTTATATATTCATAAACCGAGAGAAGAAAATTGAATTCTTGTAGAGATGATACAGATACGACTGTGTTGATGGAAAATGTTACAAATATTTAGTATTAAAACTTATCGGGAAGAAACCTTTGGAAAGGTAAAATTTTAATTATTATCTGGTTAGGGGAGCAACTTATTCAGCAATAATAATAATTCACTCTAGCTTTGGACAGCAAAAGAAATAATTTTTAGTTGTACACCTCCCGATCGAAGCAACTCCTACACAAAAGATAACATTAAGGACACGGAATTAATAATGACGTGGTAATAGTACAAATCGTTTTCGAATAATTGACGTGAGACCTACGATCATTCCGCAATTAATGTGCCTCGAATTAAAACGAATACTGTATCGTCTATAAATATAACTGTTTTACGTTCGCAAACCGCAATTAAAATACACTTGACCGCTTAATGATCACCGCGAACTCTGGTTAACGATGTTCTGTTTCTCGTACACGTTCACCGTCAAGGCTTAAAACGACCGAATTGGCGAATTGCGATCCATTTACATGAAATAATAAAGTGCGACATAATTTGCACACGCCAGGAACGAAGCTTCTGGCAGTTTATTAAATTATGGAATATCGATTCGCGTGATCGCAGGACGGCGGGTTTATCGCGATATGAGAATGAAATGGGAATAGAGTGAATGCAAGACAGGTGTCACGCGGCCGAGTTAAGCGGATAGGAGATACACGGGACGCAAAGTAATGGAAGTGTCAGAGACAAGTGCATTTGTTCTGTCGTTTGCACGAAATCGATTTCTCACAATGACTGCCGCGTGTCCTGTGTTATGCTATAGAGCTGAAGATCCGAGCGATAGGAAAATATACGTAGGTATGTACATTTGCAAAGTAAGGACGTGGACTGGTGGAACAATGAATACGGATTCAACCGTTTCTTGCTTGATGCAGACACGTTTCCATGGTTTATGTACTATTCGCGCGATTGATCGATCGTTGCTACAATATACGTGATTTTGATGTACAATATAAATTAGATGTACCTCAATACACTAACATACAGTGCTTATTTATGGCTATAAGATTATTTTCGTAATTCTACCCGGCATTTTCAAGATCAAATTAAAGTGTTTGAATTCCCGTTGTGCCAAAGCTGCAGCGCAAATTCTCTTGACTACATTCCTTATAGTCGTATATAACAACTCTTTAGGGAATCTTCTTCCCTATCGGTGAGGTTTAAATGCACGAATAATTTTGCACGATTCAGCTGAAGTTTCGGCATGCTACCATTCGTACCAGTTGTGCACAATTAGTCTAGGCGTAAACCGGACACAGAGACATACGGCACACCTTAAGCTAGCTCAAAGGAGTGCAGAGTAAACGGCGCAACGTAAGATCGTGTTTATGCAGCACAGTGCAGCACAGGGTAGTGCAGCGTAGAGGTGGGACAGAACAGGGTTCAGAATAGCGCAGAACAGCAATACACAGGTAGGTCAGAGCAAAATGGCTCATTGTTAGTGCAGCGCGTAGTTGGGAAGCACTGTACAGAGTTCGAGATACATAGCGCAGAACAGCGCAGCCCGTAACAGCACAATGCAACAAAGTTAAATCAGAACAACTGCCTTGCACAGGTCAGACTAAGGCAAAGTTCAAGATGGCTCAGAACAGGGCAGCCCGGACTCGCAATCAATTGGAAGCCAGTGTATGGATACGAAAAATTGAGCACGTGAAAAAATGTAACTTACAGTTAGGTAAAATTAGAGCAAGACTGCGCGAGTTTTTTCATCCAAGCACATTTTACTGCGCAGATCATACTACATCAACCCCCTGCCCTAAATTGTATACGACTAATACAGATAAACGAAGGACAATGGTAGAAATTGTCCAATATTGGATCTGGCTGGACATGAAAACTTTTTCTGAGATATGGTTCTGCATGTCTGAAGAAACTCGGAACGCACAATTATTCACCCCGGGGATGATGGGAAAGTTTAGAAACATCAGCTTAAATTTCGGAATATTGTCGTTAATAAAACTCACCTTGATGATCGGTTAGTGAGGTTCGACTGTTACTGAACACCTTCATTTGAAAGAATGTAACGATACTTGAACGAACCGAGGGCGAATCGATAGTGTGGATCGGGTCCAGGAGAGTCAACGTCAATTTTATAACATCGATAATAATTAAGAGGGCAAGATACTGATGCTTGTTAAAATTCAAAATCATTCTTCGCAGAAAGTAAAACGAACGTGACGAATGCTATTTAATGACAATGAATCGTCAGATCGATATACTTAATTAGTATGGCATATCGCAACGAAACATTACACATTTTTAAATATTCTAGAATTCAAACAGTGTTTTCTAATGTTACTGATTTTCTGGCAAATATATCATTCAAAGCATTGCTTGCGATTGTCAATATAAAGGCGGTGCTTGGGTTGTCGATTATGGCTCTCGCGTGACAACGACCCAATAATGTTTGAATCCGATTGACAACAATATGCCGAATCTGAAGAAGAACACAATGACGATTAGTGGACCGAGTTTTATTAACCACAATATTCCCAAGTTTAACCTTATTTTTTATATAATTATCCGTTTCTTGAGACACGCAAAACCATGTCTCACGAAAAGTCTTCGTGTCCAGCCAACTCCAAAATTGGCCAATTTCTTCCACTGTCCTTTCACTGCTTTGCTCGCACCTTTCAGTGTGTCGCGTTGTCCTGCGCACAGTTTCGTCCTGCGGCCCAAACCATTCTGCGCTGCGCTACCCCTCTTCCAATGTACATCTACGCTATCAATTTACACTGCCCTGAAGTCGTGCCGCGTTCGCAGACTGCCAATGCTTACTTTATAAAGCGTCGAACGGTGCGGCGCAGCGATCCACGTTTGGTATGAACACGGCGCGAAATATTTATGGCATTCGTAAAGCGTATCCGAGGCAAATAATGCTACGTGACGCCGCGGAAGGGAATACGAGAAATAGGAAGTCTGCCGTGCGGAAAGGCGACGAACGTTACGGTTCGCGCGATGCAAATGAACTCGTAGATTAAATCTAGTCGCCGGGACGGGACGCGAGGAGGGTAGCAGAAGGAAGCTCGGCAAAGGCTGAAAGAAGAAGTATGTAGCCCGTTCCCGTGGGACGCCGCGAAATTACAGCTGAAACTTCCGCGAGGCGTTGAGGAAACTTTCGGTTTTCGTTTCTTTCGACTTCCTGTCGCTCGAAGGATCTCAATCGACCGCGAGGCCAAACATCAAGCCGTCCAGAGTGACAAACGGCACGATGCTGCGAGCAACAATTCTTGCGGGAAGATCGGCGAAGTATAATGCTTGGCGGGCGTCCAGGTCGCCGAACGCGCGGTTCGAAATTATTAGTCCCACCGTTTGCTTTCAACAAAAGAGTCCTACTGAGTAACGCTTCTTTCCGCTTCGAACTTTGTTGAAACTTGTTTCATTCTATCCGGTCGCGATTCTCTAATTTCTCGGGATAGACACTGGAATGTTGCAGCGTTCTTCACGGTGTTACATTACGGAGCAATGAATGGTCGATTGGAGTATGATTGCATTGGAAACTTTTTCTTCTTATGGCGATAGCCGGTGATTACATTAAATGGCTCTTACATTGAGAGGCGGACTAACTTTTTGCCGCCGCTCGATTACTGTTACTTTTATAAACTGTTAAATGTATTGCGAGGCAGTGTATTAGTTCTTGCAGCGGGGACAGGCAATGTGCGTGCTCTTCTAACAGAGGAAATTGCACAGAAACTATTAATGCAATTAGTTGTTAATGTACGAAGTTCTATCAGTGCCTACCTTTTCTTCAAACGCATTTTTAAATCGATAGTTTTTAGATAATCTTCCGTAGCAGGGAAGTTTCGTTGTAAAAAAAATGCGACAATTAAAATATTAACACTAGAAGTACCGATAGGTTTTGGTATTATTTATAAAGTATACGTTAGACAGATCATAAGCACGTAAAGTGGTTGAATGGATATTAAATAGAGATATATGTATTGTCATTCTGTGTTATTGAAAGTCGTCAGGAATTGCTGCAACAATACATATATGTTAATAATTTTATAGCTAGAAATCTGAAACCAGTCCTTTTGGCTGGCCTGGTAGTTCCAGTGTTAAAGAAGAAATATGAATTCGGCAAGTTGCTCTAAATAAAAACGCCTCGATTTCGTTGATTAGTTATTGCTTGTATCGTGAATGGAAAGTAAAGTATGTAGGAATTGCAAGTATATGAAAAATCTGTCACTTGAAATACTAAACCAATATCACTCCTCGCTGAGCGCCATAAGGCAAGTCATTGATTTTAATCCAACTACAGCGTAGCTCAACGAAACAAATATCAAGACACTCAAACATGTACCGATACTTTCCTCGAAGACAGAAGAATAATCCCCAAACGCAGCGACACAAGTGATCCACGAGACCCAGAGATTTCCATAACAAAATAATACACAGGACCCGCGTATCGACACGCGTCACCCAATTCGTTCGAACTAAAAGTCCCAGAAAACCCAAAGAATCGAGGGCCGACAGTTTCGATGCTCGTGGACGCAGCCTACCGATAGACAAGGCAACGAAGATAAAGGTGCAACCGTTCGCCGGATGAGGTGGTCGCGCTTCTTACACGCAAAACAGTCCGCCGTCGAAACCAAACAGAGGAGAATAATCTCGCGAGTGGCCGTTGCGTGGGTGTGTTTCCCAGGCTCTCGCGATGATACCTTGCCCCCTCTGAATCAACGATCCGCCGGCGCCCGGTCCCACCACCGGCAGGTAAGATATTCGGCCCGTTGGAACGGTCCAAATGAAGGCGTTACGTGGTCGTGCTACGGCGAAACACGCGGCAGTCACGATCGAAGGAAGAGGCGAGCGGCGGGACAGAAAAGGGAGAAAGACGAGCGAAAGGGGGAGACAAGCAAACGACCGTCTGAACCGCGAAGAACGCAGACGACGTAAAAAGACCACGGGAAACTTGGGAATCAATGGACACGATAGAGAGAAAGGCAACAGGACGAAGAGGAAAACGGGCCGGGGATCGTGAAAAAGGGTGAACATCGAAGGGGAAGGGGGATGGGGGTTTGGGTTAGGTTAAACCCTCGCGATCGAGGTTAACGTTCTCGAGCTGTTTATAGATTCATGATTTTCGGCCCCCATTCTGCCACTTCTTTTCTGCTGCTGCGATCGAGATACGTTTCAACCGGGACAAGGAGGAAGAGAGGAAGAGCGAGAGAGGGAGGGAGAGGAAACTGGTTGCTTTTACGGTAACATTTTGTAGCACGTTAGGGATGATAATGGTTCCTGGAGGTTTTCGAGCTTTGCCAGGAGTATTTGTATGCCGGGAATGGTATAGATTCGTCGTTTATTTGTTTGCTCTTTGAAATGTGTTTAGCACGGTGAGCCTGGTGGCAGTGGACAGTTTTTGTACTTCAATTTTTTGTTCGCTGCAAGGAATTTTTATAAAACTACTGTAGAATGTATAGCAGTAGAATACTTGTGTAACGCTTTGGAATGAATTATATAACTGCAATAAAGCTGCGAGTGGGGAGATATTGCTAGATATTATTTGCTGCAAGTTTGATATGTGTAGTTATTCGGTTAACAATTGAACACCGACTACTTGCCAAAATTATTTTCTTATTTTATGTCTAGTGCAGAGGTATAATATTCTCTTTTTTAATTTACATAAACAATCAATTAATGAACAGTTAGAAGACATTCGGTCTTTCAATTGATAAGAATGATATAAAACCACCCCAATGCACAAAGAAATTTTCATCTGAAGCATTAATTAATATTTGCGATCGCATAAAGGACACTCGACTTTCAAGTTAACGAAACAAATGTTAACCCGTTCTAAACAAATAATACGTTTCCTGCTTCTCACATTTACTCGAGCAACTATCATCCCTGTACTCTGCGCATACCAAAACCCATTACCCTCTATCTCCAAGTATCAACCTCGATTCCTTTCGATTCCGCAGAAACTATTAAAAAAGAAAAACATCCTCCCACAATAAATACGGGTCTCTCCCTCAGAAAAAGCAATTATTTTACCCGGCCCAATATCAACCCAGAATGTCTCCTCCCGTCAACCCCGTTTCCTTCCTCGCATCAATCGTTTCGCATAAAATCCAATCGCCAACCATTTGCATAATCGTTGCCCGTAACATCCAAACAATGCCCAAATCTGCCCTCCGAAAACTCCCCTTAATATTCATAAATATACGTAGGTCTCCGAAGCGCCTACTCCCAAGGAAGCATTCGCGATGCTTCTCAGGGCCGGCTAGAACATCCGAGGCAAAAGGGGATCGATGATAGAGGCGGACAGGAGAGGTCCCAGCGAGGGAACGAAGATGGGAAAGAGTTAAAGGGCGTACGGTATGCGAGCGTGGGCGTGGGTCCAGACTGGGCGCGTGTCTGGACGTTCCCCGTGGGTAGAAAGAAGCGGGAACGTGCACACGAGGACAGAGAGGAGAGTGTAAGGGACACTCGAGAGACTACCATGGAAGAGGAAGGCAGGATCGCGTCCCGGGTGGGCAGGATCGGTTCGAGGTCTCAAAAATTTATGGCCGGCGCCTCGACCTACGAGCGGGAGGTGTTACACCCGGTTCCTACGGGTCGGGGATCGTAAGATTTACGCAACGCCGGCAGGAAAGTGAAGAGAAGTACGCCAGGCCGCGCTAACGAAAGAGAGATCGAGCTCGTTAATGTCCGGCTGGATAATCGATAGTATTGTCTGGTCGAACGCGATCCCCAACGAGCGGGAGAAACGAACGAACGCGGCGCATGCGATCTCTCGATTGCTTCGAGGCCCCGTCAAATTTGACGCACCGTTTGCTCGATTTCGCAGCGTCGACTTCCTTCCGTTCGTCGGTTCATTTGCCGTGGCGATGGGTCGCGGTGGTGCGGGTCTGGGGGGTGCGACGAGTGGATGAAGTTTAAACGCGACGAGAGGGTGGGAACGAGGTGTAGCTGCGCGGAGCAATCCACGGGTGTTCTGGGATACTTGATTGGTAATTCTGTAATGGTTCGGATAAATGTTAGGCAAATTTTTGGAATGTATGACTGGCTGACGTTGATGCTTCGCGATTCATGTGTGCGCGGCTGGGGATGATTTTTATTGTTGGCACAAGCGAGTGTGTGATTCACTCTTCTTTTTGACTAATCTGTTTCGCGTGCATTGCTGTTTATATTGTGGACGAGGTTAAGCTTGATATTTAATTGTACGTTTAATTGAAAAGTTTCGTATTTGTATGTACATCAATGAATATCTGACAAATGGTATTACAATGTTTCTGGTAAGTACAGTACACTTTATGAAAATGATGATTAATGGGAACATAAAGCTTTTCTAAAATAAGACACGTCGAAATATATGTCTTACTTTGTATATTTATTTTTATGTATTTCTTACCATGCATGGCTTTCTAAAGAATAGTTTCAGTTGACTAATTCAGAATCTGACTGTAATCTGTTATGTATCTTAGTATTTGTTGTTACGACGTAATAAGAATTGCAATAACAAAAGTGCACTACTTTTTAAACTAAATTTTACCAATAATTAAAATTGTCCAGTCACACTAAATTTTATTATGAAAAATTATTGTAGTTTAATTGACTGGTGCAGAATATTTTAGCGATCCAAGTTTTTCACGAATAAACATTTAAATTGTCCTGCACATTTATTACGTATAGGCACCTACATATGTGTAAACTTTATAAGTACTTTGCCAAGCAAACAATTGTGTAGGCACAATGATAATTAAGAGAAAGAATTCACAATAAAAATAATACGAATTGATAAATTCATTTACGAGAACAAGTTTCTTTTATATTAATGGAGTATAAAATTGACTTATGAAGCGAAGGAATATTTTTTAATTGCTTTCAATTAACAAGGAAGGAGCTAGATAGTTGTTCCATCTCGCAAAATTAATTTTCAGCTGCGAGCGTAAATCAAATTTCAGGTATCACTTTACTTTAAATTGTCGATAAAAGGTATAATTTCTTTGAACCGGAACGAAGTCAATTATAAATACAAATAAGTAGAATAAAAATAAATAGCAAATTTCACAAAATTCGCATTACGATTTGTAATAATAATTTCACAATCAAGTAATACCATAATGTACTATCTAAAATAAATAAATAAATTTGTCCCTTCAATTAATTCAAAGCAATGAATCTGATATATCTGATATATTACCAAATTGCAATTTTCCATCTCAGAGTTTGCATTAAATATTACATTAAATATTAAATACTATTATATTTTTACCTACACTTTGTGCATAGTAATTTATAATCGCCAAGAATTATTATTTCGATCATAACAAGTTCAAGCCTCGAAAACTGTGCCAAAGAACTATCAACGTTTATGTGTTAAATCAAAGATAACATACCTGGAAACTAACAGCGCTACTTTAAAAGATTGAAAGACTATTGCAAGGAAGGATATAAGAAGCATGCCGGTGTGAAAATATACTGATTTAACGCAAAGGACCCAGTAGTTAATTCTTTGGATACCACCTCATTTCCCTCCCTGGTATTTAATTTATTTTGAAGTTTGAAACGGCGTATTAGGCATTCTTAAACACAGCGTTCTTGAAACTTGTAAAACTATTTCACAGCTTCGACCGCGACGTGTTTATAATACTATATAAAGTAGATGTTAATAGTTTATTCACTTTATTCAGAAATATACTGCGGGTTTATTACATATTCAGCTGAAATCCAAAGGTTCAATGCCATGGACTGTGTTCGTTTTCTATATTTAATATGTGGTTTCAAGTGAAATATACAGATGAGACTATTTAAAACACATACCAGATGTTGACACGATTCTTAATTTAATTTAGTAGTTTTTATTCAATGCAGATAGCTTTTATTATAACACAAGGCGTGTCAAATGTCCAATGAAAACAAAGTATGAAAAATATTCGACAATTAGATTCTTAGAAATCTTTCAGTAGCTAATTTAATACTCCATATCAAGCAATAAAGTTCTTAACAAAAAGTTCCGCTTTATCAGTTATGTTAGAAATACTAAATTCGTTGTTAGCCAGCAGGACTGAAGTAAAAAGTTGTCTCTCTTTGTACTTTTCAGAGAAGCGAATGTCTCGTGAAATTTCTGTATTAACGTTATTAACACAAAAAGTCTGTCTAAACGATGACAGTATGGACATCCGGAGAACACAGGACAGATGGTACCGGCATTCTTGTTCACATCCCTCCAGCGAATTCATCCAGGAAAATCGTATTTTCTTTGTTGCTGCCAATCAGGCTGGCACTTGTCAAACTCCTCAGTTTAAGTGAAACAAGGAAATATTGTGGAGACCAAGGTGGTGCGTTACGAGAAATGTGGGACAGACAGAAAATGTGAAAGTCGGAGTTCTCCAGGAAACTAAATAGTTTTAAATAATACCATTTGCAATTCCATTTCTTGAGGAAAATAAATATTAAAAACTTACGATAAATCTTTTATGTAGGAACTGAAAAAGCACATGAATATAATGTTAAATATCAAATAGTATTATAAATAGAGCAAAAATGGTATTAGAAAACTTTAAGATCTCTAAATTAGTATTAGTATTAATAACATGGTAGAATTTGTGGTTACGGATTATAAACACTGAACGAAGAGTTACATTTGAAAGAGAAGGATATAATATCAAATATAAATAATGTTATTCTTGTTTTAGATTCTTAATTGTTAATTCGTTAGCGTGATTGCTATATTGTTTTTACGTCTAACGTGTTTGCACTGCCTTTGAATAGGGAAATCTGATTGTATAAAATATTTCTACAGAAGGAGTTCCAAAAAGAAAATAAGAGATATTCACTCATTAGTCAGTATGATACGTACATTGTACATTATAATTAAAATTATTTAAAATTGTATTTCATCATTCCATGATTAAACGGTGTATTTAGAATTTTCGCTGCGGCTAATTCTATATTTTCAGTTGACATACATTTTTGTACAATACGCACGTCAAATACATATTAATAATAAAAAGATTTATTTAGTAACATGTAGTTATTGAAGTAACCTTTTATTTTAACCGCGAATGATTCATAAAACTTTCAGATATTAATTATTTACGATATGGTTTTTATAAAGTTACTTACCTACTACGATACAATATGCTGAAGTCTACTGCAAATTTATTTTCTGAAGACTTACCTGAAACACAACGAAATAACATTTATTATAAACTGTTCTACAGAACACCTATGATCAAATTAACTTTTTTCATGATTGCCAGATTACTGGATCGGCGAATTTTAACACGAGGCCGGGCAAACTCTCAGTTCACCACTTTATTATATCTCATTTTATCTCATCAGTTACAACGCAGCAACAACGCGCAGCAAAATGATCGGAAGTAACACCTAGCTACATTTCATTTAGCAGAAGAATATTATCATAAAAGTATCATCCACGACACTTCATATTAAAAATAATTATATATAGTGCCTTCTGTTCGTCAGCCTTAACCCTTTACCTTCCGATTTTTTTTTAGTACAACGTGCATCAAAGTTCACTATTCAATTCCTACATCGTACATACACCTATACAGTTTGGACAATTCGTAACAGTTTTATGTACCACAAAAAACTATCACAAGTTACACTCGCATATTTTATATTTGGATTGTATCCTTTGCCACAAGTTTCACTCCTGTTTCCCAATTCTTCAATCACAATTTTTTCCCGTATTGTAATGTCTTACAATAATAACACAAGGGGTTAATATAGCCTCCCACCCTTCACACTCATCCGCCAAACTACCATTCGTGCCTCTTCAGAACTCCATCCATTCGAGAACCCCCCAAAAAACAAACAAAATACAAAATCACGTCCCATTTCGCTTCCACCAAACCCAGCTTGTCCACCATAAAATCCACCAACAACGCAACCCTCGAAATAGCAGCCGCGTGGGCGGCCAGAAAAATGATCGAACGAATTTTGAACGGACTATTATTCGACGTATCGGAACCGCCTCTAACCCCGCGAAGAGGCAGATGGAAGAAAGCGGCGTTATTGGGAAACGGTAAATATTTCTCGGCGTATACGGTGGAACGAGCGAAAAAGGCAGGATGCAGTTGAGTGGCGATGGAATCTTGTTCCGCGCCGCGATTACCACGCGTGCATCCACACGAACGAAACGCAGAAAAACGAGAGGAACTGTACGCGGAGAGGAACGGACACATTGCGCGAGGCTCTCGTTTCTCTAGGCTGAAATTAAAATCGGGTTGGAACCCGCGAACGCGCCTCTCGTATTCCCTCTATGGGCTCCCCTATTGTCATTCGCCATTCTTGTAGCGATCGCAAACCAATATCGGTGCTGGAGGATTTTCATACGGCGGAGTCGGGAGAACCGATTAGAGCCGATCGCCGTTTCCCGTTTCCCGTATGATCGTGGTAGAAAAGAGGGGCTTATCGTTTTCTTTGAACACTGAACGCGATCGTGTATATTAGGTCTCGCGGAACGTTTTCAAGTTTTCGAAGGCCTCGGGTGCCATTGCTTTCAGCATCTTGTCTGTGCGGGTCAGTTTTATTTGGTTAAGTGGAAACGATTTTGTGAGGTAAGTATATATATTTGTGAATATTATGTATTGAATGGAAATAATGCAAACCTTTTTTTTAACGCACTAAATATATATTTGGAGCAAAATAATCACATATTGCGTTGACTTTGATTGATGTTCTGGGAATTAAAGGTAATTTGAGTACGGGGGTCATTTAATGCGGTTTATTCAGTAACACATCATTTATTATGAGAACCTTTATAGCAACCTTTTTCTTCCCAGTTTCAAACGTGTTAATTGTCTTTTTCTCAATGAATCAGTTTTGCACATTAATTTTCACTTCTTCTTTGCTGGGAAATTTGACCACGTTTAATGATTCCATGAAGGGAGGCAACGGTTACTGTGATTTCAGTAATCATCACCGAATGAAAATAATGGGAAAGGAGCGACAATACGTGAAAAACTACTTTATATAAGAAGACAAACAATTCGTTGATGCTGGCATGAAAAAGCAGGTAGAATGATGGACACGTGGATAATTGTAGCAAGGTATTGCATTGAAAAACAGATAAATCCGAAAACTGATTGAATATACCATATTAAAACAATGTATTTTAAATGAACCGCGTAATATAGAATCAAGAGATCCGTGAAATGTACAGACCGCTACGAAACTGTCTATTAGGAACCGAGTACCAAATTGTACGTCACTGATAATATGAAATACCATAATTAAATTATTGAGAACAGATGATAGCGAGATTATCGACTTCTGGTTGCTCAAAGTATTCATAGAGTTCAATAAAGTGACGGACGAGCGCACGAGTGATCTCGTGCTTCTGTTTCAAATATCCGCAGACCTTTTGCCAGTTCTGTGAACGTTTCCTGTGCCACTGACACGACGGGCTGTCAGAGGAGGTCATCATTAATCAGTGGTATTAACTCTCTTTCCGCAGATCGTCTTTCACCGCCTCGTCTCCGCTTCGAAAACTTCGCGAACCAAAATTGCAATTCGCGATCACCAACGGCACCCTCCCCACGTCCTTTAACTATGTTTCTGATCGAATCTGCAGCTTTTTGGCCCAGTTTGAACGGGGAAAGCACAGCAGAATGAACTGTAATCTGTGCGGAGGCTATATCTAGAACGTTTTTTAACGTGTCCAATACTTAAAATACTAGAGGTTCCATTTGGCCTTCTGCTTTACTACGACTTATAATAATTAATACGGAATTGGTCAGTTTTAAACTTTGCTCGACCCAAATGCATGTACGTGTAACAGCTGCAAAGGCCGAAATTTTATTTCCACCTGTACAATACACTAGCTTTCGTTTACAATGGTAACGACGCCGTATCAACTTTTGGACGGTGTTTATTTAATAAAAAAAAAAAAAATGGTTTATTTTCCCACGAAACAACCTGTTCATGTTTTCACTCTGATGAGAAAGCAATGTGGTATTTGTTTTATTTTTTCAGATACACATTGGAGGTTTGTTACCAGGCACTGAAGAGAAAGACTTTACGATTTCCTTGATGACATAGTGCGATTCCTAAACACATTTGCTCTACGTTGGCATATTATTGCAAAATAATTTTCTGAACCAACCACTTTCAAGAATAGAAAACAATTCGCACTTATAAAAATCTATTTTACGAATACTGTAGCTAGGCTAATATAATGAACCAATTGTCCAATTCTTTACTGGGAATTCCCAAGAACCTTCATCAATATAATGTCGCCAGACAATTCGAGCCTCAAAATAGGAAGCCCGTTTATGGAATTCGTCGTTCGATATTTGATAAGTAGCTTGGCAGTCTGCTGGCAATCGACCATTGTTACCAAACATTAAAGGTGCCTCAGCAATGCTGGCAAAGTTGAATCTCAAACGCCACCCAAAAACGAAACATACACCCGACGAAATAATCCCCATAATTTCTTCATCCGCCCCGGAACCCTCGACCTGCATATTTCCAACCCTGAAAACGCTCGAAGATATACGTGGCGGCATAAAATCGATTTCCCAAACCAGACAAGAATATCCTTTTAACCGCGTCATCGCGAAAATCATCGCCGCGCTCGAAGAGCAACGATAAAACCCCGAATAAAAATCGACACGAAAAAAGCGGCGCCGTTTCATCGACAGGAAGATCGATCCCCGCGAGACAATCAGCGAACGCGCCGAGTGAAACGGCCGGCCGATCGCGTACGAGGGGTATAAATTCCGCGACAGCCTGTTATCCACGAAGAACGAACCCGGCCAGCGAGTAGAAGAGGGCGTCGTAAAAAGAAGACGCACCTATATCCGCCTGGGACAAATTTTCGCGAAAGTGTCGGAACGGCCCGAGCATTCGGGCGGCGTCTCGCGAAAGCGAGAGGGTTCACGGGGCCCGGTGGAAGCGCAGTTGCGACAACCGGGAACCGGGGTAAGAGGAAAGTGCAAGCGGCGCGGAAGCGAGAAGCGGATAAACAGGATGGTAAACTCGGAAGTGCTTTGCCCGGTGGCCGAGTCTGTCTGGCGTCGTTTTCACGCCGGTTTGAACGCGCTTTTCGTGTAAACCGCACTTTACAGGCAGTCTGTGAACTGCAGGGAAACCGGCTGATCCGAGGCTGGAACAGGGCGAAGGAAACCGAGAGGCCCGTGGAAACGCCTCCCTTCGCGCGACCGACGCCTGTTATCCACGTGCTACGTGTGCAACGCTGTGTACGCGCACGGGCACGTGTCTACCTGCGGGCAGATGAAAAGAGAGGGACGCGGGCAAACGTGTTCGTCATCGACGAACTCGCAATAACCGCTCGACAAATATTTAACCTGCTCGGATCCTCGCGTGGCGTGGGAAAGCCGGCTGGTATCGCGTAATGTGCTTTTGGTGTCGCAATGTTGTCCGCCTAGAACGCTGCGCGCGGAGAGATACACGGTGACACTGATTTTTCCTTTTTTTTGGGGGGGCGGGAACGTGCTCGTGATAGATACAAACGCTTCCTTCCATCCAGAGCCGAGGTGATCGGTTTATGGACTCGTGCATGCGTGGCGGGATCGCTTCGCTTAGCGATAATCGTGTTGCTGGATTAATGCCGCGATAAAATGGCGCTCTGTGTACAATTAATAATAATAGGCAAGCCTTGTTAAAATTGTTAAAACTGTGGACAAACGAGTAATCCACTATTGCTTGAGAATTATCAGGGATTATCGTTGACACGTTATCATTGACGAAACGTTTCGTTGGTAGAAGTGATTAATACACAGGGTGCCCCAGCTAACTTGATTACGCCGAATGCATGGAATTTAAATGGCTTCGAGGGGTCCATCTCACACGGTACTTGCTTTTTTCGTGGGTGGAGGCTTTTCCGAGATTTCAAGGCCTCCTTGATTTTTTTAAGTAGAATGACGTACTTTTGAAATCGTAAATCGATAGAGTATCAAACTCTGAGTAAAGATGGATCGACCTCCATATGTCCTAAACCTAACAGTTAACAATATATTAACTATCTAATTGAAGGTATAGAAGTTGCGTGACGTCAATTCGAGCACGTACTTCAGTTCCCAGATACTAAGTACCTATTTGCAGTAAGCACCGTATGAGATGGGCCCCTCGAATCCATTTTTTACAATTTTCATAGAATGTATCGTTTAACAGCTATTCGGGTAATCAAGATAGCTGGGACACCCTGTATAAGTGATTGTTGTCATTCGTCTGGACCTCTTTTCGATTTGACTTTCTGGGGCAAAATCTGGGGTAACATTTTTCGGGCGAAACGTGTTGCATTGAAATTATTGAACGATAACACAATGCTGTTATACAATATCATTTAAAACGTCCTGGGTAAATTATAAATAAAATGTCTACCGGCATCTTTATAAAAGGAAGAGAATTTATGAGAAGAGAAGTATTTATTCGTGCAATGGACAGATTCCCCTATTTCTTCATACCATGAACGAAAAACGAATTATTATATAACCGTTGTCAATCGCATAACTCACCCCTAAACTATTCTTTCAAGTACGCTCAACGAGCCATGTAATTTTAAATCTCAATAAGAACACCTGAAAGTAGTTTCGCAAAATATAGAAATAGTAATGCCTAGTTTTCTCGCACTAAATCTGCACTGGTTTGACATGAACTTACGTTTGTAACTTATTTCGAGGTAACGATTTAGGAGGACTAAAATAGAAAGAAGAAAATTGTATTCAGCCGCGAAACGTTGCTGTTTCATTTCACGTGAATTTGTTCAATAAAACTTACGATATACTTCTCCGAACGACATATTTGTATATCAAATTTCTTTGCAATACTACGAACGCTACCTGTCTTTACGCACACTGCAAATACCGTAAGAACAATCGTAACGTTTCGGTGAACAGAAAAATCTGTTTCGAGCCCGGTGATTTCGTAAAGCATACGCTGCAACGAAGCAATCGGAAAATAGACGAACGAATGAGTATCATTATTTTCAACAGCGTCGAACTTCGCGTAACCTTTTACGCAGCCTTTTACGTTCACGAGTCAGACACATAATCGAATGCACCGGTCGATCGAACTTCCATTTGCCGCTGCTATTCGAAAATTTCCAGCCGGATGGAAGACTCACGAGCGGGCTCAAGAATTCAAGAAGGACAACAAGAACTCGCCAAGGACCGCTATCGTCAACGTTCCATCGACCAATCGGAGAATCGAGTCCCTCGAAACGTTTCGTTCCCCTTTTCCTCCGTTCTCTCCTTTGCTTGCCGACGAATTATCATCCCTCCCCCCCCTCCCCCTGTCCCTGTAAAACGAATTCAAGAGATCGATCGAACTGTTTGATTTTTCCATGGGGCAGGCAGAATCGCGGGAGGCGTACAACGATTCTTATTATCGGTGACATGATAAGCGTGGCAAACGAGTGCCGTTTCTCTCTGGTCGTTTGTTCTCCGTAGCAGATCGCGCGTGTAATTGCCGAGATGAAGAGGAAGAGGAAGATGAAGAGGGTAAAGAGGGAGAAGAATCGAAGAAGAAAGGTAGAATAATCACGTGAAATCGTGAACACGTCTGAAAGACGAGGGCGAAGAAATGAAGGAATGGTGGAAAGAGGGCGGATTGGAAGAGGGTAAGGAAGACGGCTCGATAAGAATAGGATCGTTCGCCTGGGAATCATGCGAGTGTGTCTACCTCCGTTCGACTGGCTTGATAACGAGAGAACTATCTAACGGGGGTTCGATGAAACGCACACGAGTCCTGCCTGTGCCCATTAGAAATACCAAAGCGAAGAACAAAGGATCTGATCTGATGGAGCAGGGGGTTCTTTTTATAAATATGATTAACATTTTATAAAAGTGTTCAGCAAAAAAGTTGCAGTTTTGTTCGATTTATAGTAATGGTAAATTTATTTGATTGGAAAGAGTTAATCAGACGAGAAGATCAACTTTGTTTGTTCTTTTAATGGAACGTTGTATTATATTTGCCTGCACCCAGTAATAGACTTAACAGACTTTTTGATGTGTGCAAATGTTAAACCTATTTAATAAGTTAGAATTGTAAATAGTCGTGTAATAAACTTTGTTTTTTATAAGTGTGATTTCAAGTAGCAAACGGGTTAAAGCAAGAGATTGATTTTCGTTGCTGTTCATTTATAACGTATAGTACAATGGAGAAATTTAATTAAAGAGAAGGATTGTTCAAAGTGGAAATCTTTTCCTAGCAAAAACTTCTTTCGATGACTGATCTACAGTAATGGAACTTTCAATCATTTAAGAAAGATAGTTTTCAAAATTAATATTATTATATAATTATATTTTGATATTAGTTTCAATATTTTGAGATACTTATTGAAAAATTGTATTGCTATACCGACATATTGCAGATTCGAGAATTTGTTACACAAATTAAATGGAAATGTGCGAGTTTCATCAAACTAATTCTAATCGCAATTCTATCTAAATAGTGTTTACTGCTTTCGAACAATATTCGCTATATAATTTACACTGAAAAGTCTTCCATTAATTTCCAATTATATGCAGAGTTTTCCCGTTCATTGTTCCCGTATAGAATATCACGTAACCATATAATTCTGATTTATATAATACATAATATAATACATTGGACTATAAAATCATTTTTATATAATCGATACTCTATTTTCAAGCGAATTCGAGAGATGACAGGACCATAATGGAAACCGATTTAGGATTTCATTTCACTGCTGCAGACACGACAGCAAATTGCGAGTTTATTAAGTACCGTACAAAACGTAAATTTATATGTTTTCTAGTTGCCCGGCCATTGATGGGAAGCAATTTCGCAATATGTATCTGGTCTGTTTGTTATTGGAACTTCCAATCAAAGCATCGACCAAAATGGAGATTTATTTCGATAAACATGCGACTCGTCCATTTTTCATGAATGCTGGTTTTGACGTCGACGACGGCTGTTTTGTACTGACCATGTACTCACAGGTTTGTGTCACTTCGAAATTTACTCTGTTTGCTGTGTACTCGGTCGCAAAATACGAGGTCGACCAATACAGCTATACAATTCTTCAAACGGATTTAATTGGGTAATTAAACATTACATACTGAGGAATTCTCTCTTAACGAGAAAAATATATAGAAATATTGAGAAAGGATTGAGAAACGAGAAATGTGAAGGAAGAAATGAGGAGCATCAACTACGTACACGTGGAACCAAATATTCTGAAAAACATTCAATCTATGTATGTTTGTAATCATTAAAAATTATATTTCTACAATTCATAATCTTGCCGAAATATTAGTTGCACAAGATCGATCTATCTTACGACATTCAACTGATTGTCGATTTTAAACAATTTGAGAGAATTGTTGTACAAGCTGAAATACTCTGATATGTTTGACGACGGAGGATACCTTATATTTTTGGATCATGTAGTTGAGCAGGTCATGTTATGCGTCAAATGTAAAATACAATTAGTGGGTAGCAGCGTGGGATTGAAATGATTCAAGTGCAATCAAAATAAAAGATATTTGCAGAAAATTAAATTGAAGTGGTTTGTCATAAATCCTGTCAGTGAGAGGATTCAAAGTTTATTGAAAAACACTGTCAAAGTCAGTAAAGCTTCTGTAAATCCCGTGTCTGGGTTTTTTGGGACTAAATACTTCCAATATCGAAATAAATGGTCCAAGAATGATTACATATGTGCGCAGTTGTTTTAATAAAGCCATTTATTGGAATGAATATCATTACTTTCTGTAAACCATTTGTATTATTCAAATTATACGAATCATTTTTTTTTTGCTTTCGACTGATTCTACGTATTAATTTTGTTATGCATATATACCAAAGATAATGTTATGGTAAATAGCAAATAGTGTTGTGTAATGCAAAACTATAATCGAACTTAATTTTTTATTTATTTTTCATTTAACTTGATACTTTCAATAATTTTTAATGTGTGCACGCTTACACTACTTTTAAAGTTACTTCGTTTAAAACACTGTAATCAAAGTCGTTAAACTTTGAATAATAAACGAATAATAATGAAGACTTGTAGACAATAATTATTTTACTTTTACATTATACACTATCACATTATTCTACGTTATATCATTTTGTCAATAATGCATCCAGTTTCATCAGTCATTTAATGACATATCAACACTCATCTGCATGTAATGGTTATCATTACTCACACTCGCGTTACGGATAATCATTCACCAGTCATAGAATTTTAAATAATTAGCTGATTAATCCAAACTTCAATCCCACTTACTACAACGTCGTTAATTCAATATTATTAAACATTTCCATTAGTTTTCTACTGTCTGTGCCGTCTAATTGGAAGAAACTTTTTATGTTGATCGTTTCATTTCAACCGCTCCGTTGGCTGCTGCAGTTTTCTTAAAAACTGTCTTCCGCTGTATAAATTCGTGGCATTTCACTGCAGCTGACTGTAAATAGCTCAATTTAGCACCTTCACGTTTCTTGAATCGTTTGTTTACGCTCTTCCCAGTTTCTCTAGTGTACACTTTTCCGCTGCCCGGCTTACGATTAACCATGAAACGTCAAGTGATCATCCATTCAGTGGGTTGTTATAAATTCCAACATTAATTCTGGTCACTTGTCCCGCCTTACTTTTTTTAACGAGAATTCAAGGCTTCAATATGGTATTCAATTTTGTGAGAAGTAAATATAATCTATCAACGTACGAAGCTGAGGGAAACGTAATGTGAGCGATATAACGTTATCGTTTGCCGAATGCAATTAAATTGTATAAAATTAAGCATATGAACGTGTGTTTTGTTTAATACTTAATGTAGATATTTATTCTTAATATAGAAATGCCTTTTGTTATTGTATCAATCTAATGCGCAAAGTAGGAGGAGCGAATAGAATTAAAATTAAAAAATCGCCATTTAAAAAATGATCTGATCGACTTCATGAAATGTTTGTAGCAAAGAGTAGTCAAAATTATTATTCATTTTTCTAATTATTAACAGTTATTATATACGTGTTTGTACAACCATCATGCTTGCGCACCAGTAAACGCGATTCAATCTAACCGATCAAACGAGAAATTGCACAGATACCGTTTCTGTTCTGCCCCTAATATTGTTCTACTATATCGTTGTTAACATTATTTTCAATATGAACGCGATGAGTCACATGTGTTCAATGGAATTGCATGTCTAACGGTACACGAAGACTCCATCTGCATTAGATTATTAAATTTATAACTAATTTTAGATTTAAAAATGAAATAATGTCACATCTGTAAGTAGTGCGTAAGTAGTGCGAAAAATCAACCAGTGATCAATGCCTGTTTCAGAAGCAATTTTTCAGAATGCTTAAAAAAACGCGAGGAAGTTAAAAAATATCCAATTTATTAAAAAACCATCTGTTATCGAAAATACCGATACCCGTCTACACAATTACCAATTTTAAACCTTCTGTTGTCCGCCACTGTATACGTATCGCAACAGCCCTCACCTGTGACCCTACAGATCCACTACAGATCCAATCTACTTAACAGTATTCGGTGGAGAACGTAAGACAGTCGTATCGATCGTTCGATGGCTCGAACTCCGTTCATTTCGCTTAGGGAAAGTGCGTCAGCTACTCGGTACGCCCTTGGGGCTCACTTTCCTCGATACCCGCCAATTTCCCGGAGGATCCCTTCGCCACTGGACCTACAGGGGGATGTTTTCGTGGTTATGCACTTTTCGTACAAGCATCGTCGGCGATTTGCATAACTGTCTGCCCTACTTTCCGTCGAGGCGGCTCCTCTCGATTTAACTTTACGCAACGGACGAGCCGTCTCCCCTTGAGATTCGTCACGGAATAAGCGTGGACCGAGGATGGAATAACATCGATATGCAGATTTTCCGAGGAATTTTGTTGCCGGAATTAGGATCAACAAAAATTAGCAGACACGGAGCACGATCTCTGGGTGTTACACGCGTCCACACTTTGCAGGTGAAAATTTCAGATCTCTCGAACGATTGCGAGATCACAGGTGAGCAATTAGACAACTGTGTTTGCCCATCTATGGCTACTGACCTATTCATAATAAAATTCTTTCCTATTAAGATTTCAGTTTTCTGAATATACCGATTGCAAGAATTAACTAAATCCACCCTACGTATTAATACTATTATTGACAGAATAACTGCGAATACAGTAAGTAATGCAGAGCGCTGTCATGTGGAAACTATGAGCGACGCGGAAAATCTGTTTGCAGATCGGAAATCAATTTCGGAAAATATAATAAGGATCGGTATAAAAGTATTCTGTGCGACAACAATCTTGTTCGACAACTTGAAATGAATGACACGAACCGATAAGTTAATTTGCATCGATTTATTTTCCCTTTCACGCACTTGTGTCCAATTGGTTTCGGTTCGATTCCTTTTTTCTTTCTTACAGTCACTTCGTCTTCTGACACGACTTGACATATTCTTATCTTTTTCTGTGGGTCTCACGGCCACTTCGTTCGATTGTGCCTACAAGTATACCTACACACGCATAGGCAGGAGTTTGTATGCTGTGTTTTAGCAGATCCAAACGGATAACTCTGGAGAACAAAGTTCTGTTGCATAAGGAGCTGCACGAAATTGTATTTGTAAAAAACATTAATGCGTCGCACTTTTAATAACAAAGGTGATATCCTTGAAAATACTTCCCCTGGGAAGGGACATTCAACATATTTTTTTAGAATAGTGCTGGTTGTCTCGAATTCGATAATTCTTGATCGTTAACTGTATGAAAATAGGAAGCATTTAAAAATGGCCACAGATTCTTTTATTAAGCATTTTCCTTTAATTTTAGAAGCATAATCGTTCCATCCCTTCCATAAATACAATGTTCCCTCAATGATAATCTTGATTTCAAATGAACAATGTATATTTCAACGTTTTCATTAATTCGAAGGCAAATTCCGTTTAAATTCAATTTGTAGAAAGTGTAGGGACACTAATTCCCATTCTGTTCGTTAAACAATTATTTAAATGAATTTAAATGCTTGCACAAACATCTAGAATATCAGGAATAAAGACGGAAAAGTGGGAAAATCACCATGGAAACTTTCACGTCGAATAATCACAGTTGAATGGGGAGTTCAAAAGCTTCGAAAATAAACTCTCCGATTTTACAGCAGATCGTTCGAAATGAAGCAATGTAAATTCGCCTGCGCGTTTGAAAAACAGAATTTAAATTTCCATTGTTACCAGAGTTAAATGGAAATTCAATTTTCAATGGCTCTAATTAAATGTTGATTAATATTCATTGCCCCGATTGTTAATGCATTAGCATTTGACTGTAGAAGCTCCGATTATAAAATCGGTTTCGCGTGAAATTGCAAGGTGTGATTTAAAAGCGTACAACCATTGACTACGAAAGAAACATAATTTTCACTGAATACAGATATTTATTTTCAAATTATGGAGGCAAATTAAAATCCCTTACTAATAAGTCATTCGTTTCTTTTATTCATTTACTTCATATCCCTCTAATCTTAATTGCTTCAAGGAATGCAGAAAACGGGAATGAACAAAAATTTTGGTAACAGCGAGAATAATAATTTTTATTCCATTGGCAATTTCCCTTTTAACTTGAAATGCTGTAGACGAACGAAGAAGACACGTCACTAACTGTATCTTGACAGTTTTAGTTTGCCTTCGCTATCTCATTCTCCAAGGCGTTGCCTTTACTTACCGAGTTAATACCCTTTGTATTTTTTATCTATCATCCTTTTGTAAAAGGAAAAAGAAAGTGCAAAGCAAACGTATGTCTTCATTCAAACGAGAATAATTTCAAGTGCACGATAATTTCATATTATACTGGTAATTATTATCGAATAATTTCCGTCGCATTTAGCGCTACATTTATTTAATTTCTCATTGCATAATTAACAAAATAATTATGTTTGAAACTGACCCTTTGAAAGTGGCAACAAGAAGATTTGGACACGAACATATCAAATCTGTGCCAGCGTGCAAAATCACGCATTGTGCAATGTACAAAGTAGTAGGAAGACTCGATTTCAGATAACAATGATTCGTAAATGTACTTTTAAACATACTTTCATGCGCAATAAATGAATTAAATGTATTGGTCAGCATCGATCTCGCGTATCGAAACATATTTCCTGAAATCTGCCGAACAGATTTAAAGGAACGGTGGACCTTAACATTTTGCACAGGGATCAAAAAGGAGACCAATTAGCGCTTCCGGTTCGCTGTTATTTATGAAACGTTGAACACATCCGCCGAAGGGAAACGCTCGAAGAATTCCATTCTGGGGCAACAAAAAACCGATTCGCAGGAATATAATTCGCCGTTTCTTACAACGGCTCGATGTTCCGCCAGCTTCGAATCTCATCGTTCGAAATTCCAACGGTACCACCTCCTTCTCGAAGTGCCCGTAAAAACCAGCCGCGTTGAATTTCTACATGAACCTCTGATCAATTGAAAACACTCGAATTGTCGAGTAACGAAAAAGAGTGCACAATGTTGCAAGTCTTCGATTAAAAATCTGACAATTATTATGCGACCCTTGTGGCACTGAAATTCGTATCGTGCTATGTCGAAACTGTGTTAAGCAAGTCTATGTTAATTAAGAACTGTGCGAAGCAGATAATTATTTAATAGAACCTTGTTTCGTGATTGGTATGTGAATGTGATGCGAAGTAGATAGGGTGACTCACCTGAAACTGGAAGCTGAGGTAACACTAAAGACTTTTCAGCATAAAAAGTTTATTAATTTGTTATTCAAAGTAGGCAAAGAAGGGGCGATATTAATTAGATTATTAGTTCAGGAAACTTAGAAACGGAGAACATTAAGAACGATTAATTTCCAGTTTGGAAATTTCGGAGATGTGAGACGTTTTGTACAATTTGACGTAATTTTCTTTAATTCTCAGCAATAAGTTCGTTTAATATAGTAAACGCTATTTTCCTTTTTCAAACAAATGGCTCTACTACACAAAGTCTCTTTTTACACATAACTCGAAAAAGCAAATACACACGGTGCAACCTATAGAAGTCTCTGAACAAACCAGACACGAGAATCTGTCAATTAATACCGTCAGTTTGTGAGTAATCCCCAACAGGATTATAAAAAAGGACCAAACCAATACATTCAATTTATTTATCACTAGCAGCAGTGTACGAAAATCGGTCACGAAGTTCGAAACTTTCCCATAAGGTTGAGGCGTGGTTTCGGTTTGCCTTAAGCTTTTCTCACCGGTACGTTACCTGGCGGATAAGTAGCTCGATGCGAGTACGCGACGAATCAATTACCAGGCGGTGCTCTTCTTCGCGGCAATGCAATTATCTATCCGGCCTTGCGTCCGAAACGTATCGAGGCCGGCCAACGGTGGGCAAAAAGAACGAAGTCAGGACACGAAGAAGCGGGTTACACGATCGGCGAACGATCGCACTGGAATTCCCACGGATCGATATTAAAACGAGCCGGCGCGCTGATGGTTCGGGCGTAATTTGTACGGCACATTGTAGTTAGAGGAACGATGTTATGGGAGGGGGATGGGGGGGCAATTTTAGTACACGATCCCCGGACAGATCGACGGTGCCGAATGAAAACGAATCGATTGACGGCGAACGCGTAATTACACAGCCAAGGTGCGTTGCTTGCTCGCAACACTGGATCGCAAGCAGTTCGATGGATCGAACGAGATCACTTGTGGAAAGAAATCATTGCACCGGAAATATTGGATTGGATTGAGATGGAAAGTGTTGGTCTAAAGTTCAAGACCGGTTCGTTAGGTGTGTAAATATTGAATGGCTTGTTAACGATTTATTGATTCGAAATTAATATTATGAGGGCTGATGGTAATTAAGTTTGTTTCGATATATTACGTATTGCAGCTTGGACGAGTTGTTAAATTCTCAGCGTAAAGTTATTAATTGGTTGGAAAATATCGGTGTAGCTCGCAATGTATGGTGGTCTCGATCTTTCGGCCGGCAGTGTATGTACATTATTGGTTAAATGTTTAGAGGTACTTCTTCGATCTTACCTCCATTGGAGCTCTTGACAATTGTGCACTAATTGGAAATTAATATTGCTGGGTTCGATAAACGTGATGTATTACATTTTCGTTTTCTAATTTAACCCTATATAACGAAATTTCTTTACATGCTTAAAAAAATTACAAACAGTTTGTTGCAAGAAAAATATTTGTAGCTCTGAATTCATAATTTTATCATGGGTGATAGGGTACATAGAGCATATTGGTTACAATAGAATGGTACAGCAGAATTATATGGTGAATTCTAGTAAGAAATGAAATAAGGTTTAAAAAATGTGCATGCTGAGTACGTGACTTTTATAAATGGTTAATATTGCCAATTCAGGCGATTTCACAATATTTATTAGCACAGTAATTAACAATACTGTACAAAATTAATACGAGGCCAATAATAGTATTCAAGAATACGCAATGTAATAGGCAAATAACAAATAAGGTTGTATATAACTGATAAAAAAAATATGTGGAAAAAAGGAACTCAAAAACTATTTATTTGCACCTATTATAATATAAACGGTGGCTATTAAATCGTTCAAAGTGATTTATCTTACCCGTCTTAAAAATCGAGATTATTTCGTCACGAAGGTAACACATCTGAATCGACGGAATAGTTTGCAACTAGATTTCTTGCAGGTAATTTCGTCCTCATGCTATTTGCAACTTTTGCTTCAACAATCGTTCGTAATTCACACGCGACAATCAAAGATACCTCCTTTACGAAATTTCGAACTGACTGAGAGCCTGCATTATAAGTTTGTTCGAAACTACTCTTGAAGTATCGAAGGTTATCGGTTACTCGTGTGGGTGGAATATAATGTAGTCAATGTGCAATACTTGGTACAGCTACAATACTTGTTGATCTTGGAACAAATTTGGTCAATTTAAAGTTCGTTGAACTTTAATTTTATTGATAATTCCTCTTCCTCTTGCTATTGCGTGCTTTTTTTAATCTGCTATTTATATTTATATTAATCGCACACAAGTTGTCGCCACATATGTTTGGTACAATTTATTCAAAATTCAACCGATACGGACCAAGCGCGGGCGTTTGTGTAACATCAAATATTATAAATAATTATAAATAATTATTATTAGCATGCCTAAATGAATGACCAGAATTGTCGATTAAATATAGTTGCAATATGTACCCACTTACAATCGATGTAAAAAATTCAGTTTCATCTGTGTACAGTGTATACAATTTCAAATAAACATTAAACGTACGCAACAAATGACGAATTTAAAACATATAAGATATTCGAGATACAATGCAGCATAGCAAAACTACAAGTATACAGCAGATATTACAAATTTTCCATCGAATAACAGTTGAAGATTCAATGTCGTCACAGACGACAGCATCGCAGAAGTCTTCTCTGTTGCCTATAATTTCTTTCCAATAAAAACAAGCATCTCATTCCCTGCTAGGTAAAATAAAAAACCCAACAAAGCTCGATAATTTGCCACCAGAATTTCAGACTCTTCCAAATTCTGCTATAAAAAATATATCACACCATTAAAAAGAAAAACATAACTTTCACATTTACTTTATGCCTCGGCGTCCAACAAAACTGCTACCACTATGATTACACGAACTTCTGTCCCGCAAACCCTCGCCCCTTCATTCCCCTCTATCGTTTACAACGAAAGAAACAACTTTGTGCAGGCAAAATTAGTCTACCACCCCAAAGCTGAAGCGCTTCATACAGAAGTCTCCGAGTAGATCTACGGCCGCTCATTTAATTTCTCTTCGCAGAGAGGGAGAGAGAGAGAGAGTGACAGAAAACCGAAAACTGTTAGGCCGAATAAAACTTTCGAATGTGGAGCATCGTCGTGGAATGGTTCCCGGGTCCGTGAATCGCAATTACGAACGCGTTACTCCCGCGCAACAGTACATCAAAGATCGCATAATGAGTTTCGGTAGTAGGAGGCGCGTGAAACTGCGACGGCGGAATTCAGGCTGACTTGGGGAAAAAAGGGGCCGCAAAGGAGTCGAGGGGCCGGTGGTTTGGGCGTTCGAGCCTCTGTGCATTTTAATAAAGATTCCGGCCGGCGGTATCCGCACAAGGCCGTGAAACCGAAGGGTGATAAAAAGAGGCCGGGACAAAGGGAAGTAGTCGGGCGGTCGCGTTATGAGACTCCGGTAACTCACCGGTGCTCTTGGAAAAGAGGGACGGCTGAGGACGGTTCGATAATTCCAAAGGGGATTAGATACTGCAATCGTACCTTTTTATTTCGATAAGCAATTGCCCGCCCTTTGTCCCGTCAAAACAAATCGCTCCTCCTTCGCGACGAACGCGCGATATCTCTGCGAGCCGAAAAGAAAGGGGGATAGGATCGGGCGAAATGGTTTAACGCGGGCGATGGTGCCGGTTGGCAAGGTGCAAAGTGGTAATGCGGATCGGAGAAATGTCGTTCGTGGGCTGTTTCGTGTGTCGAAGAGTAAAATGTAGATTGGTAATGAGATTGTGACTGTACTGACGTGATATTATAATTTCGGGAATGGTATTATTAGCGGGATATTGTTTCTACTTGTGGTTAACATTTTTGTTGCCACGGTTATGATAAACATTTATTTTATCGGGCATTGATTAATTCATAATATTTAGGTTTTGTACAATTATATTTATTTAATATAATTTCATTTTGTTATACAGTTATTTGTTGAAATGCATAGTTACAGTCAATTATCCATATTTTTATCTGCATTTGAAATTGATTAATAATAGCACCCGGGAAAATAACGTTTTATAATAGTAGTGAAAACAGTGTGACACTTTTCACCATATTCATTTAAGTGACTACAATTTTCTTCGAAATCCCGAAGAATGCTGCCAATCTCAATCATACTTAAATTATCTGTCCAAACCGAATAACTGAAGTCCAATCTAACGGTGTAAAAATTGTTCGAAATATAAAATTGTAACGGAAATATCATAGAAATCGTCGAGGTACTCACTATTAATATTGCAAATACCAATATAAATGCAAGTGGTGACGAGTACAGTATAATCGCGTAAAATTAATATGTAACAAACCTAAGGAAACTGACATTAATATTACAACGTACGTACTCGAAATAAAATTTGTTAATAAACACATCTTTAGAACCGTTTATCCAAACAATTACACACTCGCACCGCGTCTCGCAAATTCCTTTGAACCAAATTTACTCGAACAATGTATACAACGAAAATCATCCAAACACATCTATGCAACAACAAATCCAAACGAACGCAATATGATAAAACACGGCCAATCTAATCGCGCCCAAGGGGCCGAAGCACAATCATGACGCGTTAAAGTTGACGAAAGGATCCAACCGAAGGAACCGGAATTACCACCAAGAAATCAGGGCCAAGAAACGATAGCATATCCCAGGCAAGGATCACGAGACTAAGAGGCACAGGATCAAACAGACGAATTGGATAAGCGTGGCTAAACCGTGGAACGAAGAGGAAGTTAAACCTCTGGTAAGAGGATCTCGGCAACGAAGGAAGCAACGATAGAGACTGCGCGAGGAGCCAGTTAGACAACCAAGGGAAACAGACAGGGAATAGGAAGGAAAGAAGGTACGAAGGAGGAAGATAGGGAGGCCGTGCTGACGGAGACGACTGTGAAACTTGGAATCGAGCAAGCCACGGAATGCAGCTGGAATGCCGGTGCTCACCGTCCGACCATTCGGTAATGGCTACACGTGTACAATATAACGGATACACGCGCCAGCCCCCCATCCGCCCACGCCATTGCTTCAGCTTGCCTGCACGAGCGAGTTATCCGCTTCGAGGCGAGGCGTTTCGCCGCGGAACGAAACTGCGGATAGCTCTAGCGTCGTGTACAGAAGTCAGCCGATCTATCTAGGGAATACTGTTCTGCCCTGGGCAGTTTCTTCATTTTTCGTATTTTCTTAATATCTATCGATAGTTTTAGATCTCGGAAGGACGTCATTGGACCTGTTGAACGAGTCCACTTGCGATCATTCAAGTCGATCACTTTCTGACGTCACTATCGGCGATTCTGTTCTAAATGAAATATATGTTGTAGTCCACGTGAAATTAGAGGGGGTTTAAGTCATCGTTTTGCCGGTTTAGAATTTGTTTAGAAATTGCAGGTCTTCGAAGTTTGCAATTTTGCCCTGTTTGGCGAAAACGGGCTTCACTCACGAATTTCTGTCTCAGGAACTGTTCGTCCGATTGAGCTACTCTTTCTTTCGTTTTATTCAGAATGCCTGGGGCTATTATAAAATAATTTTGTTATACTCGATAATTAACTTTGTAATATCGAAAAATTGTAAAAAAAGTCTTTTTCTGCATTGTTTTCGATGGTTTTCGATTCGACTGATTTAAATTTTGAAAAAATATGGTCATATTCCGCGAAGTTCCCGCTTCACAATGAACCTTTCAGAACGATGGAGAATTGAAAATTGGCGTCACAATGAGCTGGAAAAGGACGCGGTGCACCCCCGGTTTCAGGTAGGCGAATCGTGTGCTCCGCTATTATGGTCACATGTGATGCAATTATCATCCAAAAAAACTTTCCAATTCTGAACGGATAATATTAAAACCGGGACAAGAAGTACATTTCTGTAAATGACAGGATGGAGTCGGTTGCCCAGCTCTGGGCAATTCGATCTAAACGGGAGACGAAGATATTAATGCACCATTCGAATGATTTTGTCAAGGGATTAAATATATTGTTGTATTTTTACAATTGTTGTGTGGGAAATTGAATTAAGTGTTACGATATTCCAACGAAGTTTTTTAAACCAATTGTATTCTTTATGCGACGTTCGTCGTTCGTGAATATGCGAGATTGAGTCATTTTGATTCTAAGGTTCTTGCTTCTCTTCTCCATTAATAAAGCTGAATTGTAGAAAGCTCAAATGTAATGCGATTTTCCAATATACCAATTATTATGTGAAATATATATTACATGAATGAATGATTTGTCTAATAATCTAAAGTGCAGCAAGGTACCTTGGATCACTCATGGAAGTGGACTAAATTAAAGCTGAAAATATAGTAGCCAGTGGAGCATAAATATGTAATTTCTGTTATTTCTAGTTTCCTTCTTCTTAAAGAGCAGCAGTCTCTCTTGCATAACATAACGCAAAATAACTGACAGTCGCATATTTTTATTTAATAAACGTACGTTATTGGCGGCAACAAGGAAACAATTTAAGTAGAACTGAACATCTATCTAAAACAGAACCTCATGGCAAAAGCTTTCGCTCCACATTTTCCAATTGCATCACGATTTCAGAAACATTCCGTGCACAATATGTGACCAAGACGTAAGTCGTAAAAAATTAGCAAGCTTAGTTATCGAGCTGAGGGGATAGTAATACGGGGTATTTCTGTTCAGAACTGCCGTCAGTACAGTTTCGTAAGAATTTTGCTCGCCCGTTGGAGAACGCCCTTTATTATATTACGTACGAGGGGTAAATGCGCGAGAGAACACGCGGCTATGGCTGTCAGATTGGACTTGTTCGATAGTCCGACGATCCAGGTCGTTAGATGTTACGACTGGTAGCGCGGCACTTTGTCGACGATACTATCTACTTCGCGTACCTGTTACCGTGCCAGAAGATCTCACGTTCTGAACGATAAGCGGGATGCAGGAGGGCCAGGGCGAAAGTTTACGCGCTCGTCTTCGCCCCTCTCGCGACTACGCCCCGTTACTCTACCTGTAACGTGATTAACTTACCTCGAATAGCTGGAATTTTCAGGTAACATACACGCCGTAACCTTTGTAGCACACCTTCAGTTTAGCTTGCGTTTATTTGCGTTTCGTTTCTAACTCTTGTTTATTGTACGAAATGTTACCTTAGACGTTGTGTACCCGTGTTAAATTGTGCCGAGCCAAGGATTCGCCTCAGCGAATGCAATTGTGGCAGAAATGGGATAAATGATCGAAGTTCAAGTCTGTTGATAACGTGATGTAACAAAATATTAATTTGTGTCTTTCAGTAATGTGATTTAAGTACAGAAAAAGAAAACGGTTTAGCCCATGTAGTGATAACAGATAAGTAAATAAATAATCCAACTACATAATTAATCTTGTGTATTTACACGAGCAGTGCAGGTAAGAGCATTAATTTATTCTGAATGCACTTGTTAAGGGAATTTGGGATATCAATATTAGTAATAAAATTAAAGTGTTTTTTAAGAAGTTACATTTTAAGTCGTATGATATATCGAATGGTGAAAATGAGCGGTTATCGGTCCATTATTTAGAGTGATAAATGCTAATTTATGACACGGAAAATGCTTTAAACGCTTGAAACCTTGTACTGTAATATTATATTCAATTTTATAGCGTGCCACAATCAATTCTGCCTTGATGATCAGAGTAATATATTATTGCATAAATTATCCGCACAAATTATGCGCTGAATAATTTGTGCACAACGATAATTAATATAAATACATAGGTGCAGGAATATTGAAGCAATTCTTAAATTTAAATCAAACGGATGTATTAACCCCTTTATTGAATCGGTAATATGTGTCTTGGATTTGATAGAAAATAAATATAATTAGTACATAATGAACACTACTCGTCTGTAATTTTGTGAATATTAATACTTAGTTTAACGTATGCAATGCTATTCTATAACATTTAAAAAAGGGGTGTGAAAAAATTCTTTGGAGTAAAATTAAGTTTGAAAAATTTAATAGAAACTATCTCCAATATATAATAATTAGTCATTTGAAAGAACAATCTATCTTATATCGAAAAACTATAAATAAATCATAAAAAGAAGGGCAATTTAGGGCAATCGGTATGCTAGATACGTAAAAGAATGTAATAATTATTGACGAAGTATTTCTATTACAGCACGAAATGCACATACAAATGTCTGATTTATGGAGACAGAATTTCGATAACTGAAAGATCTATAATCATTTTTGCGTTTCCTTCAATTCTATATTTTCCTAGTTACCTTCGCCTTTTATGAACATACGTGGATACATACAAGCACACGAACAATTTAAACTGTCCAGCCAACGCTATTCTGCCAACTACAGAACTTTCTTCATTCTCAAAAGATGAACGTGGATATATTCAATTTCCACGGAGTTTTATGACCTAGGCTGTTACGACTTCCCAAACATTTGAGTTTTACACCTCAATCCTCCCCGTGGATTAAATACCAGAGGACCATTTGCAATGCAGTGTCGAAATAAAAACATATTGCTATCTGAATTTATTTCATTTATTCAATAATCCTTTTACTGAATTACTTTTCAGTGCACGCGATATCGTAGACTACCTTGATCGCGAACTAGTTTCATTTCTTCTTGTTAAAAATAATTTTTTCTTATAAGATAGTCTTTGAGTTACATAGGTAAAAAGAAAAAAATATATTGTGCATATATTTGCGATGCAATAATAGGACACACAATTGAAATTTAAATCTTAATCTTACTTGATTATTATTATAGGATATTTTTCTGACATTTCTTTTAAGTCATTCCCTGATTTCTGGAAACAGAAGATGTGTAGCATCGGGTAGCAAATAATTAAATGTGTAAATTAGTATCGACCGTGAACTTGATATTTTTGAGTAGATTCAGTCAGTCGTAGTCCGCCATTTCTTGTTTAGAAAGGCACGTGTTATTCAAATATAAATGAGTTACTAGAACCAGGTGTTGTTAAATTATAAAAATGGCAATTAAATAAATATTAAATACAAATATCTGTGTAACGTAAGTGGCCCAATAAAAATTATTATAAATGAAATATAAATGAAGCAAGGTACACCTTATTGCTATAATATTAATTAGCCGATAAAACAACCGACGACGTTATATTCCTGTTGCAGATTAATAAAACCGTAACTATTTCACGTGGTCCTCCGTTGCCTTTCGAAATCCAGGAATAAAAACGACGGCCACCAAAATCCCCAAATCTGATAATTATTTTCAAATCAATCGAAGTCGAGATAAAGCGAGAACAATATACTCTCCAAGATAACATTCACCCATAAAATAGGAGCATTAAAAATCCTTTCCCTTCCGTAAAAGATGAAAATATTGTCGATGTACAAAACAGCAGAGATTTCATTAACACCGACTTCCTATACGTACAAATGCTGACAATTGGGTACTCCGTTTAATTACGTAAGGTATCATTTATACAAATAATCACAAATTTCTATTCCTAAATACTTGCAATTAGGTAATTCTCTGTGTAATTAACTAACGTACCATTTATACAAGTGATCACAACAACGCCACACGGTTGCGCAGAACGCTAACATAAATTTCTGACAATACCATCCCAGATCACCTCCCCCGGAACGTCCAACGACACCAAGCTGCCAAAACTTGTTCATTCCGTCGCACAACACCTTCCAATAGGTCCACCCCCGACCCTTGCCTCAGCTGACAGCATGAAAAAGTCTCGCCGCGCAAGGGACGCGCCACCTGACGTCGCGTTTCGCCCAAGCTCTAAAGCTTGCGGGTTTAAAGGTCCGAAAGGCGGGGAAGTTTAACGAGCGTGCAAGTTCCAGGCGGTATGGAAAGGGCAGACGCGAAGTGGGTCGCGTGAATGGGTCTAGTTTGCGGTGACGAGAGTAGATCGGTCTCGAAAGCGGCCATTCCCTCGCATTACGAGCCGAGCTTCCGAAATATATCCGTCGCGTGGGGACACAGTGGAACACGGCGGAACACGCCGGACGTTCTTGGACGGCTCGTAAGCACGTAGACCGGACAAAGCTCAGCAGGCCAGAGCGTTGCGATCTACGGCACACGATGTATCTCCTCCACCTCCGCGCGCACCGGAAGTAATCGCTTTAACGTGCAATGGCAGCGATCGTTAAGTACCGCGGGCCTCGTCTTACGTCACGGCCGGATCGCGGCCCAACTAGCGATGGGAACAAAGCGACACGAATCGCTGCCTTTGCTTTCGTTAAATTGTACATCCGACCGGTCGAAACGCGTCGTGAATTCGTTAGTCTTGTTCAACGGATCGATGGATGAATTTGGAAACATTTGGAGGGGGAGCTTTTAGTTGATTTCTGGGAAAAGGATTGCGAGTGATTTTTAGTGTTGGAGGGGAATGATTGTTGGAGTAATAAGGGATAATGTATACAGGCAATATCATTATCATTTTATTTACTTTTTAATTACGACTGTGTCGATTCAGGAAAATGTTTATTGCCTAGGTTAGAGTAGAATCTCGACTATTTAGAGCGTCGAATTTGCTAGTCTTGTATTGATAATGGCTTCTACTAACTCGAAAATTGGCGATACTGGTGGAACTACGGTTTTGAGTTGGGCTTTTTTATAGTTAGAAATAAGTTGTTTTAAATCGTTTGCCCTTGTGTCTCAGTTTAATCAGGTTGTATGTGTTTCCATTAAGTTAATTAATCGGAGGCCTACTGTAAAATATAATTTAGAAAATCCATTTAATATCTATTCGTATATTACAATTTGTTTAAAAATGACCAATGTTTCAAAATTTTGCGTGTTTATAAATGTGTTTGAGACCGTAAGGTTTTTTCAGATCATTTATTCTTTTAAGAAGGGATATTTAAAAAATTCTCGAATTTACATCTACTATCCATGACCATATCTTACTACGATGGTAATGAAACAAGGCCGCCTTAAACATTAATAATAATAATAAAACAAATCATTCATCTCCAATGCAGACTTCAAACTTTTCCCTTTTCTTGGCCAGTGTATTATTCGAATCGACCGTAAATTTCACCTACACAATCCAAAATAATCAGAGTACATTTATCTATTTTTCAACGCACATATTTCCTTTACCATTCGCGAAAATTTCGAAGCATGATTTCCCACAGAAATTGTATTGCACGGTCAACAGCTACCACAACTCCTCCGTTAGAACAGCCAAGTTAATTTATAAAGATCCCGAGATCCCCACAGACTACCGTACTTGATTTCTCCGAAGCTTGCGTGTCGATTTGATTGAAAATCTCGTGAAACGAGCATCGTGTGCCCATCGCTAGTTACGACCACCCTAAGACTACCTACGTACTCGGCTACGCCTCGACACATTGCCTCGACCCACGCGCCATTGTCTTCTCTTTCGGACGACGCTGCCTGATGTAAGAGGGAACGAGATACGTATTCGCGGATACGTTTCAGCGAGAGAAAAAGTTTCACTGGAATTATAGGCAGATAGGCAGATACGTAGGACGATGCCGGGATATCGAGATCCGATGCCGGTCTCGCGTGGAACAGATTTTTCAGGGCTGCAAGAGGTGTGTAATTAACGAAGCGTACAGTGTTCCGTGAATTGTTAATGGCGGATATGTTAATCATGTTACTGCGGTGACGAGGAGGAAATATTTCAGGGGTCAGTAAAACCTGCTGGCACCGTTTGAATAATATTATTAGATAACCAAATGTGTATTTTTGGGTTTGGAGTTCGAAGGCTGGAGATATATCTGTGGTGAATTATTATGGTAATGGGATAAGTAGATTAGCGGGAGTTCGTACTTTTATAAAAATATTATTTTACAGTATTTTTGGAGGAGGGAGGTAAAGGAGAATAATCTGGGCGGATCGAAATTTTTTGTTTTGTCATTAGAAGGATTTGAAAATACTTTTTATGTTTGATACAATGCATATATATTTCTTGTATATTTCGAATGTAGGGCACATAATTATGAATTAATTTGATTAATTAATTGTGTCAATTTACAGACAGCGGTATTGTAATTTAAAGCAGAATAAGTCAAATAATGAAATAGGCATACAGCATTACTTTGTAAAAACATTATTAATGAAGACTTTATTTCTTAAATGTTCCGTTTCATTTTTTTGGAAACGCACCTTTTATTGCACCTAACGGCATTAGGCAATTTAAAACAAATGCTGACTCGTTTATTTTAAAGATACTTGAAAGTATATTTCAATCTAAGTATAAAAAATACTACGAAAATAAATCTTGAACAAATATATAAAATAAATGATTGGAATCTATTCATATTGATCATTTTTAAGTTTCGGACAACGATCTTGCGTATCGTAAACGCATTTACAACAATTATAACTCGTGAAGTATTCCAGAATACAAAAATATTCCGTAGTAGGGGAATGAAAGACGCATAGCAGATAAATAATCGTACCCGTGACATGTATCAATCAGAGATCAAAAGTAGGTACAAAATTTGTTTCCATATTATTCAATATAACTGTTGTATACTAATAATAATCGTAATCATCCAGCTAATACACTAGCATAGTTAAATTACCACACTAGTATAGTTCATAAACGGAAGAAAAATGAATTAATCGACTGCCCACACTACTAAACATGAAACGCACTCCATCAAATATCTTACAATCCATCAATAAACAGTGAATATTTCTTGAATAGTGTATGCATTTCGCGCAACATCGCTTAATTGTCAATTATGTACTGTCCAACAATTATACCATCGTCGCATAAAAAAGCTGTTTCGTATATAGTATACTTTTGTTCGTGTGTTGTGAATAAACCGTTTCATTCAAATTAATTGTATTTGTTAATTCCAAAACCTAAGAACACTGAACCGAAAACGAGGCAACATTCATTACCGCAACCGGTAGTTCAAATAACAGCTATTTCGCGACAAAAAAAATATTATCGCAACAAAACAGAAATATTGGAACAAGTACCTAAAAAAAGAGCCAAAAAGAAGACGCTAACCCCTTTCCCTGAATCGGACAGCGAAAGCCCCGGCATCGAAAACATTCGCAGTGCAACGAGGGATCTCCGCTCGCTCTTACACCAGATTCGCCCTTCGGAACATTGTTCACCGTCGCAACGACCGGCCCTCGAGTCTCTCGTTCGTTCGATCGTAAAAGTTGCAGCTCCGGCGCGACGAAACAAGAGCTGATCCATCCTCGAACAATATGACATCGCGTCGAAAGTGGCGTCTGGCTAACACGGGGAAAGGATGTTCGAGAACGCGCAAACAGAACGACACGAGCGAGCCCGTACGAGCGGGACTGGTATTCCGTGAGTCTCACGACTTCTCCGCGACGTGAATCATGCCCGGTTCCGGTCCGACCCACGCGCACGTGTCCCTGCAACACCCGCGCCCGGGTCTCGTCCGCGTCTCGGCGCATCCCTCCCGTCTCGGCTCGTCTCGATTACGCTTGAATTTATGAAATGCTCTTTTGCGGCAATTTCCTCCGCGTCACACCTCCGCGCGCCGCAGAATTATAAACTGGGCCTCGGAGTTTTAAGTTCGCGGTCCTGCGTGCGCCAGCCGAATATGCGATGATCGGAGCCGAATCGTTCGGAGGATCTGACTAATTTGGGAAAGTGGGAAGGCTCGATTTGCGTAGAAAATTTAATGTGACGTTATACGTTATAAGTGGCGTGAGCAGTTTATTTATAATTACGTGTCGTCCACGCTTTGGCTTCTTTTGATATTTTTTTGGTTTCCCCATTTGTTCATAAACACTTTTCAATTTTTACTCATGTTTTGCTATGGTAGCTATTGTAATATTTATAATATTTTCTACAATATTCCTTTTTTAACTGAATTGTTACTCTAATTTTTTACTAATATTTTTTCTGGTACATTGCTGAGTTCTTTTGGATATTTATAATATTTTGAGGTGGACCTAACATAAACGATTATCGAACTGTGAAGCGATATCTAAATAAATGAACGAGCTGATTTGAGTGGACAGAAAATGTGATTGCGATGTAACGATGTATGATTAAATTGATGGTACAGTATGATATAGGATGCGAATAAGAGAAGACGTATAGTGACTTATGTTGCAAATTAATAAATATTATGTTCTGTTAAATTGTGAATCTTTATAATAATCATTTTTCTCGTTACATTTCTATATTTTAATGGTGAAAATTATTTTTCGTGGTCACGAGTATGCAGTGAGTTAGGTTGATGAATAATAGAAAATATTATTCCATATTAAAAATTTAGTTTTAAACATTTAGTTACATCTTTTTAGCATTAGCATAGCAAGCAGTAAACAATTTCTATGAATTAAAATTGTTACATATTAGCCACTACGACATTGATATTTAATTTCATTAGGGACGACTTAAATAGTTAACAAATAATTCAGAAAAGAAAGTTTTATTTTACTTTTTACTGCTCAACCTAACTTACCATTTTATTAATGCAGGGATATAAAATGGTTTTACGAAATTTTATTAGTTCCACGAAATCATACCGGTCCGAAACATTTGATTTTATCGAGGAAAATAAAAAGTATATTTTAGGCGATGTAGTTAAGTATTTCACTTGGAAGTTACTTTTTTAATGTGTTCGTCCAATCTACTTATGGGGTGCGCAATTTTTTCCACTTGAATAAAATTATATCTCATAGTGTTCTTTTATTATTTTCGTTTTATTTTGGTTTATATCTTCATGTGCAAGATTCGTACAATGATTTAAGTATTCACTGCAGCCCTTTTATTCGAACAATGAATATTACTTTTTAATATATCGAGGAAAATGTCTTACTCAGTGAAATACATCTTTTGTGGTATATAATCAATTAGATTATAATGCTGCATAAACAGTTTCACTTTAAACAGTTGCGTAATGTAAAAAAATAAAATCGATGTTACACAGAACACTATATTCATTACTGTATTTTTGAAAAACAATACATAGAGACAACAGCAGCTACGTATAGTTCAAGTGTCAATCCTAGCTTGGAAAATATATTGTAGGTAATAGTAAAAAATGTTAAAGAGAATGGCAAGTACGAAAATAGAAACTGATAAACTTAACACAAGTTACTAAAGTAATAATTTTCTGATTATTGGCAATGTACCATATAAGTCACTTTCAAAATTTAAATTTTATATAAAATAAAATCGAATCCAAGGATTAAAATGAAGTTTCCCTTATACAAGTGTTACAGATATTTGATGAATGTTGTTTCCCTTTTTTATTACGATATTATCTAATATGGCATTCGTATTATTTGCAAGTGAACAAAGTATTCATAATTATTTTTTTACCGTTGACAAGTGATGCTCTTATTCTATCTAACATTTCGCAATAATTGAAAACAATTAAATTCTTAACAGACTTAATTGCAACATTAATTAACATAACACGTCGAAACGTAGTAATCTTAATTACATACTGGCTCCTGATCACAGCAATGAAGAAGATTAAACTAAATATCTTTCAAGCCTGTACAATATCGTTCAAGTAATGAACAAAAGGGGAAGCGAATACCATCGAAGAATGTCGGCAACCGCAGAAAATAAAAAAAAAAAGTATTTCAACGCATGTACTACCTAAAATATCAAACTTCCCAACCAACCAAACCGCCAGGAACAATTTCATTTCAATTGCTCCCCCCACCCGAAACACCCCGAACCGTCCTATTTTCATTACCCGGCAACTTTTACATCACCGAGCACCATCCGCCACTCGGCACTTAATTACACGATCAAACACACACACACACACACACACACATACACACACTTCGCCCACTCAAACCCTTCCTCCGACCATTCGCGCCGTACACCACTTACGTTCGCACGGGAGCCATAATCATTTTCTCGCTCTAATAGATCATCCAAGAGCGTCAACGTCCTGGCTAGCGCACGACGGAAGAAGTTCCTCTCTCGCCTCTCCAGGTCAGAGTAATTTCGGATATAGAGAGTTAATGAAACTGCCCTTCCCTTTATTGACGCCCAAAGGGGACGAGCAGAGTAACGGATTAATCTGGCCATCCTCCGTGCAACACGATGGAGAATAGTACGTGCCGTCCAATTACGGCTCGACGCCGTCCTTACCTGGTGAGCGTCGTTTAATCGCGGCCCACGTGACCAGCGGGAATCAAGACGTTAGCTACGATATGCAAGGCGTAAAATAATCGAGCCGGAGGGCAGCCAGTCGTCGATTGTTCCTCTGATTACGCCCGAGCTGGTTGCGCCAGATGATAATCGCCACGCGAACCGTTCGACGCGACAATTATTATCCGCCTCGGGGGTGTACGAGGGTAGCTTAGGTTTCTGATTTCTTGAAACGGAAATGCGACGGACTGTCAGATCGTAATGTTTGTGAAATGCTTAGTTTTCGGTTTTCGTTTTGCCGAGGCAATGTGTTAACGAAGTGTTCTGCGTGTTCGCCAATAAATTGAAGCGGTCACCGTTCGAGTACTTGACTTTTTAGAAGCGGGTTTTCGTTGTTATTTTGGGGAAAAGGGATGTCAATTTTCGTTGGGATTCGAGCGGAGGTGCCGAAGAACAAGGCGCTGATGAAAATCGATAAATCGACATTTAGGTTTCCGTAGATTATTTATCAAAAATAAATATCTTAGCAGAATGTACTTAGAATACAAAGAACGTTCGAAGGAACTTTTTGTATATTAACATCCTTATATTTTATTTCAGCCTAACCCAGCATTAATTTCCATTGAATTGTTAATTGTATATTATGCTAAAACAGCGAAATTAATAAAGAAACAGTGAGTTAGTCGAATTATATATCTCGTGTTGTACAATAATAAATATTTCGGATTTATGTCCAAGTAACATTTTTTGTTATCTTTCACCAGGTACGATTAAAACGTGTTGTAGTCGTCTTATGTACTTTCCTCTTAGATTTAGATCGAGGAACCAGTCATGCGTTTGGTTTTATGGAAGGAACTAATATGTGTGGGGAAAAGTGTGTTCAATGTATGGCAATTTCGTGAGAAACTGCCATGAAAAACCACCATTTTGGTGTACCGGCCACGTTCGCGTGAGAAGGGTACACTTTATAGCGCAAAATATTGTCGTATGGATAAAGGAACATTTGAAAAACGTTGTATGCGACTTCTTTAGGATAACATTGAGTAACATTTCATGTTCTCAGAACTTAATCGTTATTAGGCTTGATCGGAATCATTTTGGAGCTTAATTTTCTAACTCTTGCAAACTCAATTAAGCGCGTACGGATACATGTAACGAAATGTTATTTACATTAATAGATTTCGTATTTGAGTAAGTTTTATTTCGCATAGAATTTATATTATAGCAGTCGGATTTATGATTTACTCTCCTTCTTGTTCTATTTTATAATAGAACAATAATTCTTTGGAGTCGCAACACTGACTTCCCCTTCGGACGAAAAAAGAAAATGAAAAACTGTGTCAGAAAGGCTCGTCGTACCTGAACAAAAACAAGGCACACTTTTAATGATGGCAAAGAGGTCGCGCTGCGAAATAGCGCATTACCATTTAAACGCATGTGCTGCTATTAAAAATGCGCCGACGCTTTTTGTAGAAGTGTCACCTGGACAGTACCTTCGATTTCGCCTTCCGCGTTAAGAACAAGATGGACGGTCGCCGAGGGCTCATAGCGAATAACACGTGGCGGTTGATACGGCCAAGTAAGTGGCCCCTATCCCCTGATACCTTTGCCATACTAGCTGAACGCACCCTTGGCTGCTTTTGTGCGACGTTACTCCGCGTGCCGAAGCCGTAACATGACATCGACGTGACCGCGTGTCTAAGGTGGCTGGCAGGAAAGCGCAATGTGCAACGGGTGGCCTGATGGGGCACGCGTACCCTATTATAAGCCCCCACGCCCCCTTTTAGTCTCACACGGCTCGTAACACGAGAACGGGACTTTGTGCCACGTAATGCTGCTGTAGCATGAAACTTCCAGCCGTTCCGGCTGATACGTGAACTTACAACCCCTGTGCGCACGGCAGACACATCCGTGAGCAGGCCGAATCGTGCTTGACCGGAAAAGACCGGATTTATCTTGGGCCCCGTTAACGGACCGGTGCGCAGCGACGAGAAAAGGTCTCGGCACAGTACGGTATTCGGTGTAAAACCGAGGGTATATAATTATGGAAGTAATTGATCGTGTCGTTTTTTATTTCTATGGATATTCATTTAATGGTAATGATATTATTGATGGGTGTGATATTTGTTTAATGAAATAGATGGTGTGGAATTGATAAAAATGTGTTGCTGCAGGCTTGCTGCACCTGGTGGAAGATATTTGGTAACGGTTTTAGTAACAACTTTTAGTATTTAAATATTAATCCAATTTTGTATTGTGCATGGTACCGTATGTATAATAATCTATTGATATTAAAATATACCAATACTTTTACATAAGTACTGTATATGTATGGAACACATTTTCGTCAGTTAGGCATTAATCTATTGGATTCGTGTTCCCTTATCTGTTTCCTTAATTTCCTTCTTATCTGCATTTCACTCTAGTTAAATGGCGTAATAAATATTCAAATCTTTGTATCTTAATGTTAAGGAAGCAGGAAGCATACTTCAGATTTGTAAGAATTACTGTTTAGGAAACTAGTTCATGTGAAGGGAATAAAAGTGCTATAGATGGACTCTATTATCTTATTAAATATCGTTTTCTCTATCGTATTCTGTAGCATTCGAATAGTTTTAATTTAAATGGCCTTTAATTTCACCATAGAACTTACAGAAGGTGCAACATTTTCTAAGAAATACAGACTTAAACGTCCAGATTATATTGCAAGAGGGTTAACAAATATAAATTCGACGATATATTATATTATATTATATTATGGTGTGCACTTTCGTATTGTAATGATTAATGATGAATCATTACGGTGTAATTTTAGTATAATTGGATAATATTAAATTTACCAGCCAATTTACCAATTTCTCCTTTATATTTAATCACATTTTCACGCGTTTTCTATTATACGCATGATCAATTTTCTTTTTTTCAGAGAACACACATACGAGATATACTTTAACAATAATCTATTTATACACTTTTTCAAATTGTTACCCCGAGTTTATAGAATCGTTTACTACACACCTGTCAATCACTACCAATGTCGACCACAATCCAACATGACCGAAATAAAACGTCGACCTCGCCCTGCCTATCAGAAAATCGTCAAAACTACTGTGCTCTCCAAACATACATACATATACACATCCATACCATGAACCAGCGCAATCTATTATCCCCTCAAACAAAAAACCCCCGGACTCGAAAAATCGCACCTCGCCTCCATTTATAAAAAATAAAAATCTTCGAATGCCAAATCTCAACGGGTCCCGGCGACCCCCAAAATAAAACCGCAATTCGATCGCCCTCATCGTCGAGACAAGTATTATACACCAGTACGCCAACGATTTCCCGTGAAAACTTTTCAGCGTTCTATTCATTCCGGGCTATCGTTTCTCGATCGCGACGAGGCGAGCAGTTTCCGTTCGTATGGCGCCGTTAATTCTGCCCTCTCCGTTTCGAATCGGCTCGTTGACTCGGCCGCCCCCACCCCCCCCGCCCCCGAGCGACGGCCATTTTTCACGCATGCCCGCGTCTTTTTCCGGCAAACGCGACCTGTCCACGTACCGCCACTCTGCGAGCCCGCTATCGCGTGCCCCTTTCGCCACGAAAAACCGCTGATGAAGACGAACAACCGCGAGCGACCGACAATGCGATAGACCGTGAAGCCACGATAACGCTGCTGCCTCGTTGCTTCTGTCACGCACACGGGCGCGAGCTTGCGTAATTATGACTAAGAACGGCAGGTAGATAGCTGCATCGTTGCCCCGTGGCTGCGGATCCCCGCGGCGCGTTGCAGCTTTCAGCGGGACTCGTTGCGAGCAACGCAACGCGTCGAACAGATCACAGATACGGGCGAAGGCGTCCGTTTCGTTTGCGTTCTGCCGGCCACGTTTCAGGTCAAACGTGTCACTTGCCGGTCATTGTCTCGCGGTGAACAGCCGCTTACGAAACGCAGGTCGCATTGTTCGCGTTATCTGCAAGTTGGATTGCGTGTCGCGCCTCGCGGAAGGGCGAGCGGAGAGTGGGGTGGCCGTGGTGTTGCGGAGGTGTGCACACGCGGAGGACGGCTATTGGTGTGAATATTTTTCTGCGCATAGTTTGGTGAAATGTTTGACGGGGCGGAAGTTGAAATGATTGAAATTTAGCTTAATTTAACCCTTGTGTATTGCCATCGGGTCGACAGTCTCTAAATTGAAGCAGGTATTTTTTTAGAATTGGGAATCATTTTTGTTTTCTGAGGTATTGTTGGGCAGTCGACTCCGAAGGTAATTAACGCTATTGCCAAACAGTTGAAATGTGACATTGTCATTATAATGTATATATTTATTATTATTATTATCATGTATGCTTATATGTTTTAATGTATTCTTTATAGTATAGGTACATACAAAAATCAATTACAAAAATTTACATATATCGTTTTCATTTGCACGTAAATGCCAATCGTTAACTTACTTTCCGAGGCGACTGTAGCTCTCGTATTATATCTAAAAACTGGTTTCTCAGTACATATTATATGAATTTGGTTCGACCGTTCAGTTTACCAAAATTTTAAACGCTATAATTTGTTTCGTCAGGTATCCTTTGATTTTTGAAACGCTACTGACCGTAGTGCAATATGGATTTCCTTCTATTCGTCAAACTATTCAGTTTTTCCAAGCATTTTATGCTTGTTTCTGAGTTTCTCGAATCAGTTTTGCAGCATACATTCGCTTCGAAGTTCTCCGGTGGATGTATGATACCTAAATACAAACTTTGAAAATTGCTTCAGTACGAAGTTTATGCTCATAAAACAAGTATACCCGAGTGACAACGTTAAAAGCAAACATTTCACCGAAACTTTTCGGCACGGTGCGCCACTTTGGACAAATTTTTTACTCCGAACATTTGCAACTCTTGTATTTTAGTTCGTCCAATTAAGATATTGATGAAATAGAATATATTTGGGCTGCAATTCAGTTTCCAAATATCAGTAGGGTAATTTTTAAATGAAATCCCTGGTTTCTGATAGTAGTACAGAGATTTGAAGTCCAATTTCACGTTTTGAAATACACAATTGACAATCGTACGCATAAAAAATGTACATCCACTGAGAAACCGGATAAAACACAGCACTAATGCTTGATAAAAAAAAACTACTCGAAGGAAAGTCTAGACCCAATAAATTAAAAACGGGAGAATAACTTTTTATACTTTCGCACATTCAAGTATAAAGCACTTTTGAGAAAAGATTTTCTACAAATTTACAATTAATGCAATTAACGCAATTGATGCAAGGCACGGTGTTAAAATCCTGACAATGTGAATTATAGTTATTGAAATAATAATCCATTTGGAAACCGCAATGATACAAATGGTATATTTCAAATTTGAAAATGATATATGCTTCATACGTGTAATGTGAGCAATGAATCAAATGTACCGCCTTATCTGGTCCCTCTTTACATGGATGCGACAAAAAATATATAAATAATACAGAAGCGCAAAAAATGTTACAAATTATAGACGCCGATAATATTTTGCGGAAAGTAGCATCGTGTTAATTGCGTACGTACACTACCCTTTACTGTTCCTGGCGCGATTAAATTCTATGAATTTATAATTGAGTTTAATTAATTTTAGCAGGGCCATTATTAATACCGTTGAAGCACAGCAATTATATTCGTAACTAATTGTCTTCACTTTTAAGACATATTCGTAAATCAATTTATACAACGAAAAATTCAATAAAAGATTCCATTCGACAGAAGGAAAAATAGTTTTAAAAACACCATTATCATCCCCTCCCCCCAAAAAAATTCTTTATATTACATTCTACTTTTCACGCAGCAGAATTCTAAAACAAGATCCACGTATCAAGCATAAAAAACTCAGGAATTTGGAGAATTCAACCACACACGATTCCGTTTCCAGAGTGACCCATGGTGGTGTATTACAAATAATAATCTGCGCATCTTTCGGCCAGTATCACCTTGCTCAAAAGCATCCTATCCTCATGTTCCACGGGACACACCGATTCCCCGAGGAAACACGAATCTTCGCCGAACTGGAGAATGAGTCAACCTGGCAAGCTTTGAAAGACAATCCCTCGGAAGAAAGAGGGAAACCAAATGCTCCACAATGCGCGTACGTACTAGGTTGTCCGGGAATGAATCGCGGTTGCGCTTGTCAATAACCTTCAAAAAGTTGCCAGATCTTGTGCGCTCTGCGAACCAACCAAGGAATAGAAATGTGTACCGAACCGAACGGGTGGTCCTTCCTAATTCGACAGCCAACGTGTTGATACATCATTTTCCCAGCAACCTAATACACAAGTTCCTGCACGTCTGTATTACGAGATTACACTTCCACCGGCGCCGGCGGCACGTCGACGGCGTTTCATACGATCCGTATTAGCGCGCGAATCAAACCGAGCAGCGAAGAGTCGCCGATAAGTCAGGCTAGACAAGAGAGGGACGCAGGACAAGGGATTTCGAAGGGAGAGTGAGAGAGATAGAGTGAGGCACAGATAGTGTGAGGAACCACGGGGGTGGAGGACATCGGGGGCGTGGATCGCTGTAAATTTATGTTCAATTTCGTGGCGGATACGGAAGCGACGTCCGAGCGGAATTTTCGCACGGGGATTTTAGCCCGCGCGGGCAATAAACCTTCGACCGACCGGACGGGCAACATCGTCCAGAGGAACGACGCGGCCTCCGGCTCGCGCGGACTATAGGCGAACGGCCGCGTTGCATTCTGTATTCGAACAGAAAACAGAAACAAAAAAAAAACAGTTCAACAAGACAACCACCCAGGCAGAGGGGTAGAAACATGCAGAGATCGAATGGGCAGAAGCGAGAGCGAGATGCGGATAGACGATAAACACAATTGGAATTGAATATCGAAAAGCGCATACAGTGGAGTTTTCGCGGCACAAAAGACCCCGACATGGCGCGGCAGGGCGCGGATGTATTTGGAGCGGAACTTGCCCGACCCCGAAATTCGACCGCCATGCGCCAGCGTGAAACACCGCCTCGGCGATTTATCCAGAGACAGAATTATTTGCGACCCTTGTACAGGCAACGGGGAGATTCGCGGAGGGGGTGCGTAACGAGGGGAATGCGCGGAGAAGGGAGTGAATAATGAAACCCGAAAGCGGGCCAATTTCGGATATACTGAACTGATTGCGTGCATATTATGGGCTGAAGTATGCCATTGCGGCTGTAACACCGACGAAAATGCACAACCACTCGTGCCGTTCGACAATGTGGCCTCTGTGTGTTTGCGTTTGCGTGGAATGGTGTGCGCTTCTACTTTGCGGCCCGGCGCGGCGAATCTTCTGTTTCTGGTGTTGGTTATGGTTTGGTTATGGTTGGTTGTGAGTATGTGGGATGGTTTTGGGATTCGAGTGGAGATGCGATTCGGTTTTTGTAACGGTGTGCACGAGTGAATTGGCTGGGGGAGCAGAAGTAATAGTAATGCGGGGTAATTGGGGAGCGATAATTAATTTCGAAGACTTTTTGGCGGGTTTGGTTTCAAGCATTTGGCAGGACGGCAGCGATAACGCGTCTCGGTATAGATTTTGGAGAGAGTGTCTGATTTTGTGTAATATTTTGTGTAAGTGGGAGATGGATATTTCAATTGAGGCAAATAATTTTGAGCGACGGATTCTTTTGACGTTGAACGTTCTGTTTTCCCTGGCAGGGATTGAAAAGCTGTTCTCAGAATGCAGAATCACGCCACGGTTTAAAAAAAATTGGAGTTGGGTTTGAGTTAGGATTTTCCAGATTATTTTCAATAAATGGAATCAAGCTCCGGGTGAAAATGTCGTAATTTGTGTGGACCATCATTATATTTCTAGCGTTTCACTGGAATGTTACACCGCGAGGAATTCACCGAGTGAACTTAAGCTTTCAGTGCATTGAAATAATTAATTAGAAATGTCAGCAGGGCAATAATTAAGCAGCGGTATTAACAGTTTGAATTAAGTCGTCAGTAATATTACAGTGACGAGTGACGCGAACGTAAACGAATGACTTATAAAGATTTCTTTCTTTGCTGAAAAGTCTAATTATTTTATATTTCTTGTGTATTTATAAACAGGCATAGAATTATTATGGATATTCTATATTATTATTGAACAATATTTTAAATCAGTAATTATAAAATAAATATATGTTAATACTTTTTACTTTCATTACAGAAATACCGAATTTTTTGCAGTAAACAAATATTCATACTATTTTGCAATTTAGTTTTTGCGTGCATAGATTTTACTAATGGATAACTCAATAACATTTTAAAAATATGACTTTACTGATTTGTTTATTTAGTGTTATTGAGAAATCAAAACTATTTAAGGGAGATGGATAATTTGCCATGTTTTTTTTATACTTGTTTGTAGGTAAAAATGGAGACACGCAAACGTTTACATTGAACGCAAGTTTTCAAAGCACACGATCGTAAAATAGTTTCAAACGGGTTTAATTAAAAACTATCAGTTTTCAAGCAAAGCGTATACCGAAAAATTCAGAAATTTATATCCAAAGCAAAAATCCGAGTAGAATAGATTGAAAAACATAGCTGCAATGAATGAGAAATAAAAAAGGACATAAACTGAAATTCATCTTTTTCCGTTCAATCAATCTAGATTATTAAAGAATCCTCCCCCAAGACTTAACTCAAAATAATGTTTCGAAACATTACACATATTCATATCAATCTGTCCAAACATTGAAATCAAAGCATTGCAAAATAAGAAATATATAAATATGTAAATGGTTTGTCTCGTGTCAAATTAAATTAAATCCAGCTGCATTCATCTTTCAAAGCACCCACCTCAGTAAAGTATTTATCACCCAACGTATCAATAAAGTTTCATCGATATGAAACATCATCATCGCAACTTACCACCGTCGTCAGAAAAATGGTATCCGTAGAAAATCCACGCTAACAAACGAATGCATCGAAAGGACGCTAACGCACAAGAGAACAACGTTGACGACCCAATGAGCCGTCATTCCCTTTCCTGCGAAAACGTGACAAGAATTGCGAAAATGGATTCATGGGTGTAGCAATAACATAGAAAGATCGAGGAACGAGAGAGCGATAATAAGGGAAGGGTATCGTAATTTCCTTGCCCTCGACGAAGGGCGGTGTATCAAAGGGTGTAGCCGTGATCCTTTTTCCCCTGTGTTATCCTGCTGTGACAGCGATCAAAACGAATCTTCCGGCAGGCCTCCTCCTTTGCAGGTCGTGCCAACGTTGTGTTACCCTCGTTAGACACGAACCTTTTCGTCAATGAGTCCTTTCGGTAATTAAATGGCAACGGTACGCAATCTCCGGCGACACCTTTAATTAACGACAATTACGAAAGAGCCGATTAGCGAGGCGCGTAAGATGACAAGGGGAAGCGGGAACGTTGTCGAAGGCTCTTTAAAGGATCGACGAGTATCCATCGTGTGACACATCCTGGATCCATCTCACTTGTCTAAATCTGTGGAATAGGAATTGTTCGAAACATTGCGATTGGGTGTACGCTTCTAATACAATTAGAAATCTTTTAATAATATCGCCGAATTTTGTATTGTTTCAAGTCGTTGAATTTTAGGGAATGCAGGTTGTGTTTATGTGAGAGTACCTTGGGGAAGATGACGAGCTTCTTTTGAGTGTTATAATTGAGTTAGATTTGGGTTGATGTGTTTAGTATGTAAAATTAAGGGCTGAGCTTATTTGGTTGTATTTGAAGAAGGCTTAGGAGCTTGCATTGAGTGTTGAAACTTAGAAATTCTGTTTTAATGTTGATTAATAAAACTCGTTCCTTTTATACAGTCGGTTTATTTATTATATACATATTTATGTATATCCCTGATTTTCTAATAAAAATCATGTTCGTAATTTTCTTGCCCTCTCTTTGCTATTAATTCTTCAAGCGTGCAAGGTCGTAGAAATATTAAAAATAATGGAAAGCGATGACGTTTCATACAATTACATTGCGATATTTTTAATTGCTCCTCGAGTAATCAGAGACAAGCTTAAAACGTTAGATCTGCTTAATCTGATCAATTGCGAATGAAGGGTATAAAATCACTGTATAATTGTTTCACCAGTATCTTTCCTTTTAACATCGTTCAACGTCAACCTAGGGACATATTACGGTTTATATGCAAATACTTTTATCATCAAATCAAGAGCAAACGGTTACCAAAAGATTAAGAAATTAACAGGAAACATTATTGGGCAATGCTCAAAACAGATTATATCAGATCTACTCTTACTAAATGCTGCACCGTTTATTTCGTAACCCGGTTACCTCGCAATCACATTTATTTCGAATCAGCCAAATCCACTCACTCGCGTATTCGAACATCGTCATCCGATACTATAATTCTAGTCGATTAGCCAAGCTATACCCAAGTAACCAAGTTACGCTCTAACAATATTCCGAAGACCCGGCGCATGCTGCACGGTGCAATACAAAATCGACGTTCCTTTTTATCCGCCTCCACTTTATTCGTCCGCCGCTAAACACGATGATACGCGAAAAACGTATCCGCGAGCAATCGGGCCGAATGTTCGAAACGATGGAACGATGGAACCTAGCTGTGAGTCCTCTCGATAAGGTCGTGATTTCTGTTAAATTATTAGGCTCATCAATTTCTATCCTGCAGTGGCGGTAAGGGGGGTGGTGGGTGCGCCGGCTATCTCTCAGACGAGAGTAACAGGGCTGGGAAGAAAGCAAGAAAAGGCGGAAGCCGTAAGGGAGGGTGAGCGACGCTTTATTATACCCGTACAGCTACCCCGTTCGTTTCTTACGGTGTCCCGCAAGAATCGTAAAAGAAGCCACATCGAAGAAATATTACTGCCGCGATTTCGTGTCCGCTGGGAGACGTTGCCTTTTCAGTACACGTACACCAACAATGATCTCATGGATGTCTGATAGGTATTGTATAGGTCCCGAGACGCGTAGTCCCTCGTAAATTGGCATTGGTCGGATTTGCTGCTCCTTTATCGGGGCTCCGGTGAATTTGTGTTCGGAAAATATTATCGGTGATTGTAATTAAAGTGGGTCCTGTTTGGCTCATTTGTTGAGGGTATTACGATAATGCAGATTTCGTTCTGGATATTCTTATGTTCCTTAATTTATAGGTTTCGTAAACTGGGCTGCTATTTCGCAACGCGAGCCATTGTTTATATATTTATTATTGTTTGATGTACGATATTTGTACTGGGATTTCGACTGGGTTAAGAAATGTTTATTTTTTAAGGAATTATAGGTACTTCGTCTTTATCTGTGGGACAAACTAACGAATGTTGGTTAGTATGGGAAATTGGCAACAAAATAATCGAAATAGCTCCAGACTGTTAAGATTGTTGAATTTGTTTTTAATATAGCAGAAGATATATACCAATATATGTATAGGAGTTAAGCACAAACACCGAGTATCTATAATAAATATCGAAAAACAAGCATGGGGAAATATGACGTTCTATTATCTCGTTTACCCCTTTTCCCCAAATAGTTCTCTATACAATTTTATTTGTTGCAACCGTAAAAGAACACATTTGAAGTATTGGAAAATTGTTTGCATTTCCTAAGACAATAAGGGAGGAACTAGGACCGTTGATTCTTATTCCCTTCTGTTTTATATATTAATAAATAATACTTTTCTTCAAAATTTCTGTGATTGGTTCAGTTTCGATCCATACTGTATCTATTAGCAGCCAAAATATTTAGATGCACCTGTGCACGATCCACCCTGTTCAATAAACTGCAAGTTAGTAGCCAATTATGTATTACATATCTTCTTGTTATTCTTAACGGCGAATTTCAATCTACAAATTTTTAGTAATCTAAATATTCCTTCCCACACATTAAGTAGACAATTAAAATAATAGAAACAGCACGAAATTATTGAGGTGAAACCATCAAACCATAAAACGTAAAACCACTACACCACCCATAACCTGTTTGGTCCATTAAAGTTTGTAACGCATCGCTATTACTGCTCGCAATTTTAGAATTTGAAACCGTCCAAAGCAATGCAGTGTTTCATAATACAATTTATTTTTTAAACATCGAAATTACAGAAAACGTCGCCCTTTGTGAAACAAGTAATATACATATACATATACACGTACATGTATATCCTCGATGAAATACGTGTTTGCAAGCCAAAAACAGTGTGTTCGAACGTTCTCCACGCACCCTTCGAAAATACAATTTCCATATCCTACGAAAACTGTGCCCCGTCCGATAAAATTTCGCTCCGTTGCACAATCCTCGACGTATATTTGCATCGCGTGTTGTATATGTACACATATACACGTTCATAACTCGCATAACGCAAGTACTGAAAGTTTATCAGTTCTTTCCTTCACACCGTACAGATAGTCGCGTGTACACACACGCGTGGAGCGAGTCACGAGGCGTGGCACGTGCACGTTGAAATGAATGGAATCGCTTTCGCGGAGCGTGGAGCTTAACGCTCGCGGAGATACTGTGCATCTCCGATAAGGCGTGCCGCGGCGGCGAAGAAACGAACATTTCTCTTCGTGATACGGCGTGAAAGGGCAGAAAGTATGAGCGAACCACTCCATCTAGCGCTATCGGCCCGTGTGCATCGCTTCCAGTTCCTCGCGAAAAGTTTCGCCCTCGCGGGGCAACCCCTGCGACTCCGGGGCCTCCTCTTTTCGAAGTCCGAGATATCGCGTGTGGAAAAGCGTGGTTTGGGGGGAGGGGGGTGTTGCGGGGTTGGAAGAGGAAGTCTCGCGAAAGCCATAAAGTCCCTCCCTTAGGTGGCTGGAAGACGAATCCTCTGGAGAACGAGAGCATTTTCCAGCTGGACGGACTTCGAAAGTGCATCCAGACGCGACCGAGCGTGAGACAGTTCGACAGGTGTCTTTACAAATTCCATCCCCCCCCCCCCCCCCCCCCCCCCCCCCCCCCCACCGCGTGCTGCCCTCTTGATGCCACCTCGTCTGTCGCCGATGGCGGTTGGCTGGATCTCGATGGGTTTTTTTAACTGCTCGAAAACTATTAACGAGAAAAGTAGGAAACGAAATGGACAGAGCTGGGATTCGTTTATTGCGACTAACCGAACGGCTGTTAAACCGTGTGGCGCTTTCCAATTATGCTGACTGACGCGAGACTCTCGGGCGTTCGATAGATGCCCCGGAGGCGGTTCATTATGGGAAGAATTGTTTGTCCGACGATTTATCAAACGTTCGCGGCAAGATTTCACGTAGTTCGGTAATGGTGGAAAGTTTTAGATTACTTTTTTACTGTTTCGCAGTTTTGACTTTGTTCATTTTACTCGGTTATTTATACGTTCGGTGGGCAGAGGCAGGTGTAATTAGAAGTTTGATTGTTTCGTATACTGAAATTAATTAGAAGAATAATTGTATAAAGGTGGAAAAAACACAAGAGAGTAACAAATAATTTCCACTATAAATTCTCGTTGCTGAATTGATCAAATTAATCTCATGATCTTTCTTCGCTAGTAATTCAAGAGGCAACCGTTTCTGCGATATTTGTTTGCATTGAATGAAAACCTCCCGCAACTTCTTAATAATAAACATGATTACATTTTGGTAAACGATGAATGTACAATGAGCTATGAATATAGCTGCGTGAAACGCCTTGTTAAACAGAAATTTATATTAAATCAAACTGCTCTACACTTTCCATAGAAAATCTTTTCCCTCCACTGATAGCGAGAATAATAAAGTCTTATAGGACAGAATTCTATAAAAACACAACGCTCGTAAAACTATCTACAATGTAACTTAATAATATTTAATAAAATGTGATTGTTAATTCAAGTTCCATCGATAATTCAGTCCCATTCCTTCTTAACTCCGTACACATACACGGAAGTGGACAGTTCTAAACTTTGCCGAAAATTGAACGTATCACATTTTCCCATTCGATCAAAGAGTTAATAATACACGTGGAACATTTTCGTCTTCGTGGCCGTGGCTTGTCCCCGAGTATCTGTCGCTCCGAAAGTCGAAGTATCAGAAATCTGCGGAAGTAGTTCAAGAACGATAAACCCTTGGCGGAGTGGCCACTTGGTGATAGCGCCGTTCAAAGACAGCCCAGTCGATTTTCCAGATGGGCCAACTTTTAAAGTGCATCGCGAAATTGTATATTACAATTCGGTAGTTCGCCAAAGTGATTTCGGAAAATTCAACGAAGAAACTTTTTGCGTAATAACGCCCGCCGCCTTTACGAGGGTCCTTCGAGATTCCTCGAAACTATTCCAACGAATTGTATAAAGAAAGGATGATAAGGAAAAAAAGAGAAAACACCTGCATCTTTCTATTACGTCAAACCTTCTCCGAGCGTACATCCCTTTCACTGGAAGCAAAAACTACTCGGAATTCTAAACGTCAGCTAACATGGACGAGCAAAGGGTGATCGTTTCCAACGGAGTTTGGATTAATTTCGCAGATATTTGGACAGCACGGCGATGAACGAAAGTTTTGGGGATGGCAACGATTAGACGCGAAAATGTAATCCTTTATAGCGAATCAGGCTAAGCTTCATCGTTCCCCATATTCTGCTACGCACACCCCACCTCTTATTCCGCGATTTTTCATACTTTCCAGACTTAATCCGTGGAATTTATGAATTTCACAGCACGCCGCTCTTTTCACTGCGGGTTAAATTTTTTGGCGTCACTTACGGACGTCGATCGTCGTGTCTCATCACTCATCGCCACGTTGACATTACTCGTGAAATATATTGTTGAATTAAGAGTTTCTGTTCGGCTGATGAATCGTCTGGATTGAATGGAAAGGATTGAAATTTTCTACGAGGGATCATGATGATGCGATATTGTTTTTCAATGAATACTTTGAATGTCTTTCTTTTTATCTCATTTGTTAAGTGTCGTTTTGCACGGTTAATAATGAGAATTTATTTCGCAGTGAAACAGTAATTAGTAACTTTGTGTTTCATTTTATAATATATTAAAGCAGAATACGTTTATCTTTTGTGTACATTACCTGATTGTCGACAAGTATTGTCTGCCATTTGGTAAATATTCACGGTTGTGTATGAGCAATTAGTGGAAAGCATTTTCATTCATTAATAAGACATTCGAAGCATTGCATCGTTATAGAAATATATACAATTATACATTGAATTCAAGTGATTACGATTTACTGAATTCATTTCAATGGTTGTGTTTATATTTTTCTAAATAAATTTGTCTAAAATTGTTTCTATACTTGTGAGTTAGTCATTCTTCATTGGATGAAAATTGTACAGCAATATTAATTTCTTTGAAAAAACTGTTTACATCGTTGGAGCATGAAATAATTATATTTCATTCCTAATTGCACTGCTGTTTCGGACAAAGGCACTGCGGAATATAGATTCACGTTTGAATTGCTGCGTAAATTATGCAAAATTATAGGGGAAATGTTTAAAATAAGCAAGATTGAACGACTATTTTTCCTCGACGGAGGTTTAAAATAAAATTCAATTAACTTCCAATTAGATGGGGAGGCAATTTTTTGTTTGTCGAGCGCGGTGGTATCGCGAAACAGGTGAAAGAATTCACGAGAGTATTTTAACCAGCGAACGACTGAGTCATGGAGAAAAATTAAACGGGAATAAATTTAATCCGCTTTGCCAATTAAATTAACACGAACAGAGGGAAGTACATTTGGAAACAAATTGAACGGGCTTCTCAATAACTTTCAATGCCCACCGCGTCTCGTGAAATTAAATTTTGTCATCCTAGTGTACCCTGCTGAATAAATAATGATATGGTTGGAAGGACAAACGTGGCACCAGAAGTTGTATATAAACCTGATTGTGAAATACGATAGTAGAAAACGTACAGTACAGTAAGTAATACTAAAGCGTATGCAATTAAAGCAATTTTAACACTATCTTCTAGCATTGAAATAATGCTGCAGAATGAATCAAAGTATGGTAATTGCTACTTCATATTCCAAATTGACATTCAAATATTCGTCGCCTCTAAAACAGTTATAAAACTTTTACGCAACTTTTTGGAAACGCCGCGCCTAGGCGCTCAAAACTTGTGATTCAATACCGAACGCCCTCGATTTAGTGTTATGCAAATCGCGAAAATGACAGCTAACGTAATTATTTAGTTTCGCAGCTGAATCGTGTACTTAACGTTGATTGAAATAAAGTAAGACAAGTTTTATAATAATTTTCGTCAGTAAATGGTACCTTTTTCAATCAAAACACATACCGGGATATCATCATTTTTATTCATAGAATCATTAATTTGTTACTTTGCAACTGATGTAAAAATAAATCAGAATAAAATAAATTGAAAGCAGAAGAAATGAATATATTTAAGAAGCAATCAGTTCTTTGCTTTATCGTTGATATTATTAAATCCGGCTTCAATATTTCGACATGCTTCTGTGTAAAAGTAATTTCCCCTTTCCTCAATACCACAAAAGATAATAACATAAGTCAGATTGAAGCAATCTTGATATCCCCGTCCTTTTAATCGAAAGAAGAAAAACTGTTGTAGAAAATTAATATACTTTATATCTTAAAACTAGAATATGCAATAACTTCTAAGACAAGTTACTCAGTTACATAAAATATTACAATTTGTTTACTTACTGAAATCTAATTTTAAATCAAAGAAAACGAGAGATAATTATTCTTACAAATGTTCGTACTTTTACGCTGTTACACTCCTCAAATTTTATCATCCCATCCCTTGCTAGCATCCCTTGACGGATAACTGAAACCGACCAAATGACTGCGATGGAAAAAATGAACAAGAAACCAGCCACGCGAAAGGAAGAGGATAAAGCTTGATCATACCTGGCTGTCATTCATTCTTTTTTTTTTTTTTTAATTTAGAACAATCGCGGCTTGAATTTTGTCTAAATTAACCCACCCTCTCGTCCCTCTTTTTGATCTCGGATTGACGTTGAATTTTTTTCCCATGAGCCGGATAAACGGATCCGAAAGGGAGGCAGACAACAAATGGCATGGAATTCGGAAGACACTCCATCGGTTTCGTTCACCAGCAGGTCATCACTATTTTTGACAGATTTCGAAAGAACCAAATTAACGTTGACAGGGGATGTCGGCGGAAAAAATTGCCTTGGACAATTCCAGGACTTGCACGAAACAATTTTATTATCCATCTGTCGAAATATTTTTTGAACCCTTTCCGTTCATTCGGCAGGTGGAAATTTTCGTGGAAAATAATCTCTCAAAATGTTGTATTCCGTTATTCACGTTTGCAAATAGGCCCAAAATTTTCTTGAATAAGAAATAGCTTTATATCAATCGGATGCTGCTTGAGGATAATATAAATGTTGTAAAAAGTAAAATGTAGTTATAGGTAATTATATGACAGTGGATTTCTATGAGAAAATTGTTTTTTCTTTTGAACCATTATCTTGATTTTTTATGCTTCATTTTTGTGTGCTATTTCAAATGACACTGGATTATTTTTCACTTGAATATTACTAGAAGCGGCTACCTGATTGTTCTCAACAAATTGTTTTCCCTTAATTCTTGTTAATTTATGTCCATTTGATAGATCAAAATAATGTCTCCAATATAGGTATATTTACATCGGAAAGTTGATTTTTCTACAGTATATACTCAGTTGATAGTTTTAAATTACATTTAGACAGTCTACCACTTTCATTTGGTTCACCCATACTCACGGTTTTAAATGTAGCTTATAAAACATTGCTATGCAAATCAAGCACGCGTAAAATATTAATTACACGCAGTGCAGATTGTTTTGTTCTATATAACAATACCTGACGTGATCTTCGTACTGTTATTATCCAGTACTCAAATGTAAATCGACTTCCAAAGTACATACTTCAAGTAATCATTCAGGACGACCGTTGAAAAGAAAGAAAATTAATTCAATCCATACAGCTGGCTAGTTTTTCGTGAATAGTAAAATTATAATAAACACAATCGATGCTGCAACTATAATAAACAATAATTTATCTCGAATATTCAATATTTTCTAACTGTATATAAAATGGTATGAAATATAATTTTTACTTCTCCGATAATTTGTCACACTTATACTGCCAATATTCAAAACGGAATCGAATATTCACGAAAGCTGTATTAACTGTTAATACAATTACTGGAACAATTCGCCAAAACATTTCCGTAATTTTTACAACCCTGCAGTTTCCACTTATTCGTTCCAAAAATATTTCCCTTTTACCGTGTCACATCACGAATGAGTAAAAACTAAATCCTGCTTACAAGTGCGACACAGAAGTCACTTATTTCCCCCCCGAAAAACATTTCCATCGATCCACACGTTGAAAATAGTGTCCGCCAAACAGGGCTCATTATCATCCCCCTTCGATCGCCTCGATTCGTTTATTTGCCGCGTCGAATGAACCGTCCCTCGACTCTCGTCGACACAATATTCAGCCACAGCGGATCAGAACTTTTGCAAAGCGGCGCTATCATCCCGGATAATCTGGATACGTGTCGACGATGACGATCGTTTGCTTCGCGTTATCGAAATCGCGATTACAATGCAGCGTGCGACCGGTCGATATTTTATTGGCGATTTGGCGTCCGGCCGATTCCATTCGGCCGACTCGCTAATTGCGACATGCCGGTGGTATCGCGTGGCACGAGAAATTTAGCGGACTCGCGCTTTAAGAGTTTTACAGCGAGAACGGTTCGAAACGGTCCGGAGAAATACAGTGGAACGGAGTTGGCTGGCCAATGGCCAGGCTCGCAGTTGATATCGAAACTGGCTGGATCGCCATTTGGGAGACATTGACTGGTAATTGATCGACATCCAGCCGCCGGATATTACGCTAAATCGGGATCCGGGTAAACCTTGGCAAATAGAAATCCGATGGGGACGCAGAACGCGTTGAACTTTTCTTTGTATACTTTCATTCGTACGCTTCTCGCAACTACCCCTCGCGCCGCGGTGCTGTCGTCGTCCTTCTCTCGCGAATTTATGGTAAAACGTGGGACTCGTTGGTTCCGGCAGAATTGATTTACTGGTGGCAACTTTTTTGCATGTGATTATGTATATTGCATTGTACGAACAATTGGAGATGAAAATGGAGGGAAAACATTTTTAACGTGTCCATGCACGCAATCAAATTTCGAACGATGGTTTCCAACACTTTACGAACAAGCATGAGAATCTTAGACTTTGCCGAAAATATGTACTCTTAACTTTGACCAGCAAATTGTAGGGGAACGAGTAGTACGATACAATAATACGTTAAGCATACTTTTGCAATTAGAAAACTTTTGAACGCAGTTAATTAAGTTTATGGAGCATGTTTAATCGATGTAATTTTATACTCCCTTTATTTTTATAACATAATATACGTATATGGCACGATAAAGGTACTATTGCCCTCGCGACTTTCATAATACCCAGAGTAGCTGAGAACTTACACCAATGTCTGGAATCACTTCCTCAATCTTACAAATATCGAATCTTTTAACAATCTCGCAATAATTCAAAATTCATATTGCACGAAGTAACAAAGATAATAAACATGAGATATAAAGATACTTAACATTGAAAGAATTATTGAATATTCAATTTAATATTACCAAGTACTTTTTATGACGACCAGTTATCCCAAGCTTTTGCCTGGCAGTGTAAACGTAATCTAAAATCAATTTGCAATTGTGCTAAGTTTCTTTCAATGCGTCAATGCCTATATGATACGTCGTTCTAAGGACTACGTATTCCCGTGAGTGCAGCGTACAAGGAACAAAAGTTCCGTAACTTACTAACTAGCTGCTTCGAGCAGTAACTGGAAAAGTATTTTGGCGTCAATAGGAGTGAATGCCCGACACTGATACTGCTGCATCGTGAGAGGACATAAATCAGAAATCCAACGAATTAAGCGTGGGACGAGGACGCTGTTGAAAAGAGGTTTCGTGCACTGCGGCTGACACGCGCGAGCCTTATCCCCTTGCTGAGCACGTGGAAATCCTTAACACTCGCGAAACAATAATCGAAGGCTCAGCGTGGCTTCGATTCTGATCTCCCCTAACTTGTAGCCGCCTCGAGAAGAAATAGTTATTTTTATTCGACCTCCGTTTGGCGAAGTACATGCGCCATAACCCGTAAATAATTTAAAACAATTATTTCACTGCTACACATAGCGTGAAATTATAATATATCATAATGTTTGGAAAATGTTGCAATGTCGGCTGCAAGAATATGCTATAAAAAATATAGTTTCCGGTTAAAATTATATACGTGACCTTCGCAGGACCTTTCAAAGTTAATGTAAGGTCAAATACATATCGGCGTCATATGTCCCCCTCGATATCGTACAATATTTGCTTGAAATATATGCTTGTATCTCCCATAGTTTTCGTGATACTTATGCGTTTGCATATAAAACGGACACGCGGTATAACATATAATGTGATTATGGTAGTTACATGTGGGAGGACAGAACGAATTATGCCTTACCGTAATACAAATTAATTTAGTCCGCAAACAAGAGAAAGCGTCCATTTTATAAATAAATAATTTGTTAATAGAATTTCAAAATATGGTAACGATATATGTATATAGTGCAAATAAAGGATGGGTTATTATTTTATATCAGTTGTTCAAAAAGTACGGTTGTTAATTGGACGATTCGTAAATTTTCAGGAATACTTTGAAACAGGCGTATTAAATTAAAGTGGCACAGACATCAAATTTTTCAAACCATGCTGGTTACTGAAATTTCAGTCGCTCAAAATTTCGTTCCGCCCCACTTTTATGCCTCTTTGCTTTTTCAAACCAGAATGGTTATTCGTAACGTAATATCTACGTATTCCTACAATTTCTCCATTGTATGCATATTCGATATTGTTAGTAATCACTGAAAATGTTTCGCAGTTATTACTGCGAACGCAATTCACTCTGCGAAACATTCTATATATTTTACACCATAGAATGGAGCATACGAAAACTGACTTAAAATTCCGCGACACAGCTTACCATACACAATTATATTTTAATCAGCTTAAAAAGTTTCGCTTGAAACCCGAACGTGAAACCAGGGTGAAAATGACACACAAAGGCAAAGGGAAATTCTCTTTGTGGTAAAAATTTGCGTGCACTCGCAACGAGAAAAATTGTAACAGAATATGTTAGGTCCGCAAAGAAATTGAAACGACCAGTTCCTCTAATCACCCATGCTACTACTTAACACTCGTTACATAATTTTTAAGCAGCTCTGGCGAAACGGGGGTTACCTGGACTGTCGAAATTATCTCATTAGCCCCGAAGGATACCGGCCTGATTTCGTAAATTAATTTTCACTCGCACGTGCAGCATATTCAGCGTGCATAACAACGAAATTAATGTAATAGAATCTCTGAGGCAGAAGCGAGGAAAAAAATACGGATAATGAGTGCTGGGAACTAAATACGATCGAAATATTGTTGTACGAACCTTCGTTAACGAACGATCTGCACAAAAATTGTATTATTTTAATGTTCTTCGGCTACCGGTCTTTGTTAACAATAAGTCTGTACATTTGATTATGTAATATATGTTTGAACAGGATTATAGAATAACTTATTAGAATTACACACAATTGAAATGATAAAACATATAATTATAAGCAGTCAAAGTTTCAGATTTGACGAATTTAATTATTTCCTCTCGACCCCTCGTAAACAGGAAGTAATTGTATCAAATAAATGCTGTGCAATGAAAATGAATAAAATTTTCCTTTCATTTTTTATATTACTATTCTTTGTTACATGTCAATGGTCCCACTAAAACTCCAATATAAAGAACTCGATGGAGAAAACACATAAATAACGGTAACATTTTATCAAGCACTACTTTTCCCATCCATATTACATCTCCCACATAATTAACCAACAGACGTACAAATATTTCAAAATACAGATCCCTCGACATCCCGATAATAATTCTCTCAACGCATACAAAAAAACCACCGTCCACCGAATCTTCCAATTCGCCCAATGAAACTTTCGGCCGAAAAAAAAAAGTGATACCAAATAAGAAATGAACCCGAACCCGCCACGGCGGACCCACGCGACAAACAATCTCGTTACCAAATTGAACCGCGTTAAACAAAGGGCGGCACACCCGACATCCGCAAAAAGCACACATCGTATCGCACGAATCGCAAACGGGTGCATCAATTTTACACGCTTCATCCGCGCAACGGCATCCATGCATACATCCAGCCGAAACGGGGAGGGAAAACAAAAAACGAATTTCCCCCAAGCGAAACGCGGCGTTATAATAACGCGTTAATGGAATCGATGAGATCGATGACGTCGTTCGCGAGTAAAAGCCTCGCGTCCGCAACGAACACCCCCCGAAAAGGGGTTTGGAAATGAAACAAAATGAAGCCCAAAAGGACAGAAAAAAGAAAACCTAAAAAACCGCACACACGCGCGCGCGCGCGCGCGCGCGTGTAAAAGTGGAGCGGAATAAAATAGAAACAGCAAGCAGCCGTGGGGCAACGGCAGAAACAAAGTGCATATCCCCTAACGTGGAACGGGACAACAATGGCCGTATCGTTGGCGCGAGCTTTGCAGAGATGCGCGCCGCGCGGGGCAAATTACAGGAAACATTTGAGCCACCATAAAGTAATGGAATGCATGGCGACATCCGTGATCAAAAAGACGGGATGGTAAACGGGTGCAACGGTCGGGCAGACCGAAATACAAAGTGCGCCATGCATTTTGCATCCGTCCATTTCATTTGAAACCCAATTTCGAGCAAACCAACACACGCGACGCCGGGAGCATCCTCTCTGGCGTTCACTCTCTTTCCCTCTAACGCGCGCCGTCGCCGTTCCACGGGTCCACGGTGCCGCAAGCATTCTACGTATGCATCCCGGCTCCTGAATTCTAATTACGGCCCGTTAATTAGCCGTCGACCGACCCTTACGCTCATTACGATTCCTGCCCGTCCTTCCCGAGGATTTTGTTCTTGCCGCCAGTGTGTTCGCGGCGTGTTGCACGCGTTTCACGGGGGCAATGGGGAGGGCGTTTTATCGGGGAACTTCAACGTCAGCGCTCGCCGATGCATTGGCGGAGTTGAACGGAATAATTTGTTCGCGCAGGATGCCGGCTCGTTGCATTCGCGCCAAAGGGGAGCGCACATTTAAAGCGTGCACTGTTTTGGGGTAAAGGTTGAAGGATGCTAATTCCCCGTCACGGTGCGGGGAGATATGATTATTCTGGGTTGGTAATGAGCTCGGGCTGAAGATATTTCTATCCGGTTTCGTTGTTACTTCGTTTCCCTTCCACTTTGTGCCCGGTGAAATATTTTTTCTCAGTCAGCTTCCGTTACGCGTTTGAGTCGTTTATTTTGAAATTGGCCCGGGTCCGTTTCGCAAAAAAAAATATCCGGTTGGCATTTGTAACAGTTACAATTCTACGTGATATTTTCATTTCTAAAAAATTTACAGCCAATATGTTCAAATACACTGAAATTTTGTTCACGGAAAGATAGCTAACTAACGAAATGACAAAAATTTTTATTTTGAAGGTGGCTCAAGTTCATTTGTGGCCGCCAAAACCGTCTTACTTTTTAAATAATGTTTATTAAGCTGTTTGGGTTGGTACGTTACATATTTTCAGAAGAACAAAAGCATTATACTATCATGTTATTAGTAACCAATATTTTTAATATGATTTAATAGCAGCGCCTTAAATATCTCGGCTTCAAAACAATTAGACTTAAGCCACATTCAAAATAACCAGCTCATTTATATGTATGGTTAGAAGATTTCCTGTATTGCATAAATTGTGTTTTTGACGCGTTGTAAAGAAATACAAAATAAATTGGGTATTGTTTTTTCAATTTGAAGCATTTTAAATTATCTCGAATGGACCTGGGCTCTTTCAAATATTATAACATATCTAGTTGCTAATTTTGAAAACGGCTTAACACCATTTGTGTTAAGAATACACATATTATTCACTTAATAATTGTTATTATTTTAACGGGAATTGTAAATTTAACTCTCTTAGATACACTTAAGCAGCGTGACACATTGGTATCCTATACGTATATTCTTAATTTTTTTTGAAACGCAAACTCTTAAATATCTCGATTCAAATATAAATGGACTTTGATCACTTTCAAAATAGAGGGCTCATTTTTCTTTTTCTTTTTGTTGCCGCGAGTCGGTCGTCCATTTTCGACGGACAATTCGATGTTCGTGTTACCGTCTGTAATTTGGTTCCCTTAACATGCAGGAATTTATAACGGATTTATACGAAATTTCAAGTGGTCTTTTGAAACAGTTGTCAAGAGCGGTTAAATATGTATTTGCCGAATCTGCAGTAATAGCAAACATTGCTGGAAAGTTTCGTATATGATGTGTATCCCCGAATTTTTGTACGCTTCGAAGATTGTTTGTAATGTTTATGAAATGTTCCAAATATTCCTGAGACTTTAATACGCCGTTTCGAAGCGAGGTTATTTCCGCGTTGCTCAATGATTAATGTCTTCTTTCGAGTTTCCCTCGCTGATGCTGGCCATTGTAAATAACGATGTTCATTTAGTGTAATTAATAGGTGGATTAAATGTGGTGTGTCTTTCTTCTCCTTCAACGTAGGAGTAATCTTTTTAAGTGGCTTACTTCCTACCGCGCACTGACTACCCATTAACTGTACAATATGGGCGATGTTTTGTAAAAGAGGTTAATAATAATTTGTGTGTAAGGCGAGTACTAATTAGTTCCCTATATTCTTTGGAAGCCTTTCATTTGAATAAGTAATGAAATGGTCGGGGGGAAGAATAGTGAGCTTCAAGAAAATTACTATTTTGGGGTAAATCGCGTAAGATGAATATTTAAACACGTTTTCGATAACGCCAATTAATTTAATTGTCCCGTTGAACGATTGTCGCGCAATTATCATTTAATGCGTTCAATAATAATCACTTTAATAGCACATAAATTAAAAAATGATATTAATTTATTATTGTATACAAATATATGCAGGCACGAATGAAAGAAAGCAGCGCCTGATATTGGAAAAGTAATAACATGAATATTACGATAAACGTAGGGCTGTTATTAATGAAATACAAGTAAGGATACAATTTCGGGGATGAAATGTACAAGACTCTGCAACACGTACAATTCAAATACGCATAGTACAAAGACTCTTCGCTAAGTCAGAAAATTAATGACTATCCATTATTTACCTTCGACATATCAATTTTCCACCCCTTAGCTTTCACGGAGTTCTTCATAAAGGAGATAATGTTCGCGAAGGAGGTTCGCGTAAAAAACTTCCGAAAAAGTTCCGAAAAAAGGTGAGCAAGTAGATCGTTTAGTCGTGTGCACCGCGGTTATTCATGGGACTTAAGAAGAGGAGCGAGTTCGAATCTCATAAATACGTCATGGCGGCGTCCAATCCAAGCTTTTTAGTTTCGCCGGCATCGTCCTTAGCCTTTTCTCACTATTTCCGCTTCGACAAGTTCCGGAATTATTGGCAGAACTTTTACACCGAAGACGATGGAACGGGCTCGCCTTGGGGAAATCTCTTTGGAGGTTCCAATTCGTGAGAACAATTAGACCATTCTACGTTCCATGGCGCGAGTCGATTGTCGATATCTATTTTTCTACTTTCTTTTCTATTTTGTGTTGTATATATAATATATTTGATTTTCGTGAGTATTTTATTAAACTTATTGTGAGTAGTATGAGTACCGTTGTCGCGAGATTAGATAAATACTGTATCAGAATCGTGTGGGGATCTGTTGGAAATATTATATTTGCGATATAATTAATGACGTGACTGGAGCAGAAAGGGGTTGATATTTATTTATAATTCAAAAGTTCCAAAGCGCGTACGTGGAATAACATATGCAATGTCTAAATGTAATTATGTACATTTTTTTAATTAGGTTTTCATTGATTTTCGAAACATGATTGTTTCGAAGGGAATAATGATTGATATATCTTTCTAAATGATTGGTTAGTTACAAAGTTAGTTAGCATTTAATTTTAAGTGAAATAGCGTGCTATTTTTCTCGTTTCAAATTATATAGAGTTAATTTAAGACCAACATAAGTGACAGAATTTTGATTTTCACTCCGAAAGTGTAAGGTTTGCTTTCCATATAGTGAACTATAATTATAAATGACTTTTAATTTTTTTAAACCGTTGCCACCAATTATAACAAACTTTTCTTTCGATATTGAAGCTTATCACCCTCTGATACGCGACTAGTTACATTTAGCAAAAGCCATGATATCCTAATCTGTCCTAGAATTATCCTGCCAACAGGAGGTTTATATAAATCGTTTATAAAATATATAAATAAAAAACGTAATACCCAGTACCTTATTAAACACGTGGCTGTTAATTCCCCACTCTCAAGTATCGCCAAAAACGATTCAAATAATATCACCCCTCACTTACACAATCCCGCAATATAATGCGACACGAACAATAGATAAACGCGAATCGACAATACAAATAAACGAATGCCGCTCGATTGCCGCCAGTTTCAGCCAAAGATCTTTCCGATTAAAACCGCCACCCGAATGTACAACGAATGTTTAATATTACGCGTGACGAGTGAATTGAGGCGCGTCACAAATAACATAATAACTTGTCCCGCGATATCGTATTCATGTGTCGCGATACGCGGCGCACGCGGCAACAATACGAATCCCCAGCGTGTGCAAATAATTTGCAGATAATCTTCGTGATTTTAATTCGATCCGAATGAACGGTATCGGTAATACAAATAATTTCATAGGACAAGCGTAATGACCGGCCACTCGCACGCGACTCGCATGCTATCCGGGGAATAACGTTGCGACACGTGTTTAACTTTGCACGGGCACGCGTGCTGCACGTAACGATCATGCCGGAAGCGGACGAGACGCGGGGAATAATTTCCCGATTGACGCTCAACGAAATATCGACAGGGTCGATTAATTAACTGTCGCGGAATCGATCGGCCCGGATGAGACAACAACGCGTGCACGATCGGCGATACAGGTTTCGACGTTTCTGTCGCGGGAAGTACCCTCGTGTTTTAAATATTCGATGCAACAAAAGGGCTTTGGTTAATTGATTGTGTGCTTAGTCGGGGAAATTATCGGGAAACGCGGTGGGAGATTTGTTGGCCAAAGTGGTTCTGTCGTTTAAGCATCTGTAGTGAATCGGATAATGAATAATGCACTGTGTCGATGGAAGACTTCTTTGGACGCTATTGTCCCCTTATGAAGTGAATGATGGAAATTCGCAATTGAACGCGAAACGTAATCAGGCAATTCTGCGGATTCGAATTTCTGAAGATTTCTTGAGATTCATTTAAATCGAATTATGAAATCGTTTGGTATTGCAGAAGGATTTAGCACAGTTTTTTTTTATTTAAAACAGAAATCTTTTTACATTTATGGTTTTGAGATAAGGGAGACGATGTATTTTGAGCGTATTTTCAGGTAGATGTATATTTATTATAATTTATGGCTATGAGCCTTAAATATTTCTCAAGTATGCAGCCATACTAAATAAAAGAAAATATAAAATAAACAAAGGATGCATGTTGAGTAAGGTTTTAGTGACAGGACAATAACTATAGTTCTTGTCTTACGTATATTATTAATTATTAAAGACAAATGTAACTTTGCTTGCCACATACATTTAGTAGATAATCTTCTACGTTTTGATATAACACAAATTCGGCGCAAGGAGTGACAAAAAATTGCAACGAATACTCTCCCTGTTTAAATTAATATTTTCCAGTCCCTTTAATTGCAAGAACAAGTCGCCCACCTATCGAATACGAGGTAAATAAATTTCTTCACCAATTGTACGACTACAATCGAATGTAAAATATAATCAGATCATTCCGGGCATTTACATGCTTGAAACTTTCTCAAAACTGACCTATATGTCATATGTAATATCTCCTCTCAAAACTAAGACTCCGCTGTATTTCCCCTTTCATTTTTCACCGTTCATCTTCAATTTTCCATTTCATTCTCATTCTTAATTTCATCCGCATTCGAAATGCTTGCCAAAGAACCGAATGACCCTTCACCGGGCAGCTCGATGCGTCGACGGCGCAATTGAAAATGTTCCTCCCGCCCGCGAAATTCCAACTTCCGTTTCGCCCGGTCGACGGTCCCCCGCGCCGCGGCTCGATTATCGACGTTTCGCAGCGATACCGGAAGCTGCCAGGTCATCGGTGCCCCCCCCGTTGTCGTTACAGGCGCTATCAAACAATGATATTTTACACAATGTCGCCGGCTGAGCGGATCGGCCGTTTTCGAAACTCCCTCTGGCTCGGCGCGGAAACTCCGCGGAGAATCATCCGGTGCGTTGCCAGTGCGGACCGGAAGTTTCACTCGTTATTAAACAATTTTGTTCCATCCACCGGCGCGCAGTCACTGTTTCGCGTCAATGAGTCCGCCGAACCTGCCCGGCATTTCACCTGCATCGCATAAACTTAAACGTATACCTGTGGTTTTTTTGCGACTGAACTGTTTCGTCGTACTTTCATTCTTGTACATTGTACGGGGCGAAGCGGGAGAGTTTCTCAATCTAGATTTCGAACGATTGCGCGCGGAGAAGATCGATGTCCCTCGTGGTGTAATTTATTATGCGTTTGAGCAAGTACGGAACGTAATATTTTATTGAGCAACAGAAATTATTTATTGGAATGAAACGGGGGTGTGCGTGCATGTAGATCGCGTTGACATGCTAGTGAAGTTCTTTGTAAACGAAGCTTCATCGAAATCTGAATTTTGCCAGTACTGTTCTTGCCTTATTACTGATACTTTGCCTAATACTAGAACTGCCGACGGATTTCGGTATATTTAGGTGTTTGTACGACAGAGGAATTGTGAGAATGACAGTGGTTGATTGAGAAATGAAACAGGAATAGAATCACTGTTCTGTCTAATTAAAAGTCATCATAAATTCCTGCACTAGCGCCTACATGATGTTAATATATTTGTAGCAGGAACTCTGTAACGCGTAATATTGACGACCCTGATAATTGCGTTGCTAGAAAATGTGAAATCTTGCAAAAGGATTACGCATATTGCCCAATTTCCTGTCTGAAATATGCGGAAACAGAGGCGAGGCAGGAAATACTACGGCTGCAATGCCATTTTATTATCCAGTGTGAATAAAGTGACCGATTGAATCAATGCGAAACAAGTGAATCGTGTTTCAGAAAATGTGCCATTGCGCAGCGATCCAGCGAATGCTAAATGATAATACTGGCGCTGAATGCCAGATCAGAGCAAGCTCCGAACAATTTTCTGAAAGAATTGGCTTGTCGAGTAGCGAAAAGCTTTAATTCCGTGTTTCATTCGGCGTTCGGTGATCCTATAGGAGCGAATTACTAATCAGCATCGTACATTCGCTCGGCCATAATATAACAACAGATGAGCCTCGTTACAGAAAACAGGAAATTATGAAAGTGTGAAAAATGCAATTGCTGTATGATTCGTATATTAAAATATTGCAACGTTCTAATAGGCACGATCAGGTGAATCTAAAAGGTGAATCTACTGTAGGCTGGTCAGTTTATCTTAATTCGCAAATTCGTAATCAAATAAAGATATAGTTATTATTGAAGTTACGAAAGGAACATAGACCAGCTTTCTTTACATAATATTATACAATTTTCGGACAGACTTTGAACAGATTCTTTTATTAATTATCTTCCTCATAGATCCATAAATAAAAAAGGTATTTGCATTGATCGAGAGCCAATGGCAATTATACTCTTCAAAATTTTTAAATTTTGATTCCAATGTAATATTATACAGCCCGATAGCAATTAACTTTGTTTCGATATATTCTATCTTGCCTATATTCCTAAATTGTCGATTTAAAATAATTAATGAATCACAAAATGGCTATATATAATATGGTGTCTGATGGTTCTCAAGCTTTTGATCGGCAATGTAATATCATTTTCCCCGAAATTGTAACACTTTCGATTTCTGTGTTAAGCATACAAATATTCTAATATTCTACCAGCAAAATAGAAGAACCAATCCAACGAATTTTATAGATTACCTAGATAAAGTTTAAAATCATACTCCTGAATAATAATTACACTTTAATCAGTACCAAAAACATCTAAGCAATATATATGCATTACCTGATCGATACGCGCATGGCCTCAATGTTCCATATTACCGATACCATAAACAAATATTAATTTTAACTTTTTCCACTCGAAGTACCCTTTTCCGATGCAAAAAAAGTAACTCGAGGTAGATTTCAAATAGCAATTACCATTTATTGCGCACAGACTAAACATCTGAAACATTAGAGAGAGAGATATCTGTCGACAAAAGGGTTATTGCCGTCTCCCAGTCTGAATTCTAGTTTCACTGTCAAGCCAAGTGTCAGACCAAACCTTTTCGCCCTCCGTGCAACTCGAATGCCCAAAACGTTTCATCAAATTTTCATCTAAATTTCCACGGCGGAAAGGGGCGAGGTGGACGAACGGCTCGTCAATGGACGGCCCCGCGAATGAACGTAGCGAGGACGGTAGCCGTCGCGTATTACTATGCCGGTGAACGCGCCGGATGTCCGGTGTCGGCGCAGGAAAACGCGTCTCGTCGATCAGGAAAGGTAGCCAGCCAGTACACCGTGCAGGCTTTCACAAGCGCCGGTATGCGTGCACGAGCAGGTATGTGGCGGGCGTAGCCGGCGAGCAGTGATCGTGTCTGTTCACTTCCGCTTCGCGTTCATTCACAACTCTTTCGCCCTCGCCAACGCGCCACGCGTTTCCTTCGTTCACTGCGTGAATCATCCAAGAAATTCTCGCGCCTCCCACGTTACACCGCGTGATCTCGCCGGTATTTCCCCCTTTCCTTGCCCCCCCTCCCCCCCCCCCTCGTCGTGCGATGCGGTACGGACGAGCGTTCGAGGGCACCCCGTCGGAAGACGGGCACCAGGATACGCCTGGCGGAACACGGTCGCTTAATTAAGGGCTGTCTTTGCTAGGGTGATTAATCGTCCGCGTCAAACGCGGTGTCACGAGCCTCGGAGTGGGACTGCGGACGAGTCGATGGTATCTCGGATGTTGGATAATTTTTGCAGACGTTGTCTGTTTGATTGTCAGTATCGTTCGTCGAAGTGGAGAGACGTTGAGGGATTTTTCACGAGCAGGCGGGGTACTGTTTAGTGAGACGTTTGAAGTATTTGATTCGTTAATTGTTCGAGCGTTTTTACGAAACTTAATTGTGGATCTGACGGTTGGCGTTTGTTGAATTATTTGCAGGATTCTTGAAACGGTGTATTCTTGCAAATTCTTTTATATTTGGCGTAACTGGCAATTTTCTATCCCCTTTAATCTGATATATATAGTTAATGTTTCATTGTTATCGTGTCAGAAGTGCAAGGAAATTTCGTTGCGAAATAATGTTCAACTCCAAACATTAGTTCTAGATTCACTATAATCTTTTCTTCGCTTCATTATACTTGCTCACACATTTTGAAACATTGTTACATGTCACACCAGAGACACAAAATGCGTGCCCAGTCCACAAATTTTCCTCTTTTCGTTTGCTTTCAACTTTGCATTCCCTTTCTTATTCACTGAGACATCGCGAACTTTCCGTCTCTTTACATTCTGCACAAAATGATATATCTACCGTTCTACGCATTAATTGAAGGAATAAATTCAACGAATTCCTTGCACCCGCAACTACAGCTGCTATCTCCACCAACATAATTCGCCAATGCCCGCCAAATTAATAAATCCATCCCAGAAATGAACAGAAAAAGAAAAGGCCCAGCAATAACAGGACATTAGGTATTGCACATTACAATTCACCCCTCGCGAAAGCTACGCCTTTCGAACCTTGCGTGCCCCAGGTCCTTTCAGACATCCACCCGGCGTTAATGATTGATCGCAGGTTCATTTAGCGGCTAATCCGAAAACAATGGGCTCAAACGGACACGCGGGAACAAGCTGACAGATTTCCGGGTAAAATTTGCGAATTCAGAATGGCCGGTTGAATGGTCGCCGATCGTGTCCCACCGCGCCGTCGATTTCCTCCTCGACGCTCTTTCGCTCACGTGTCGCGTTAACAAGCTATCGTACAATGGCTATTATTGCACGGCAGAAAAGTACAATTGCACGACTCGTGTGCGTGCGTGCCGCTTTCATGTACCTTGCCTACGTGCCCTCCGCCTACACCTTCGAGAGCAAAAGTGTGCGCGTCACGCAACTGATTGCGAACTTTGAATTCTGCACGGAAACGAGGGCCGGGGAACTACAATGGAACAACGCGTTATAATACCGATATCGTTGCTCGTCGCTCTGTATGGAAATAGAGACAGGTCTGCGCGGAGGCAAGTTCGATTGGTACGAGCCGTGAAAGAACGATAATGCAACGGGGCGGTGAGTTTACAGAGTTTTCGTTGCAATGAACTGGCAAACGTTGTGAATAATAAGCGGAGGAGCGAAACTGCGTTGACACGCGCGCAAGGGTAATAGACTGTTTTACGAGCAAAAGTTACGATAAAGTGGCGCAAACGCGCATCGAAATGCCGCGCGACGAAATTGTAATAGACATACAGGGTGGTCGGCAAGTTGCGGAGTAATTGCGACAGAGGGGAAGGGGGGCGCAATCAACTTTGTTTCGTGCGTTCGTGGTTTTGATCAGATTATGAGAAAATTGGTTTCAATTTGTACCGATTTAATAATTGCGGGACGATGTGAATGTTTATGCCGACATAATATGCTGAGGTATGCCAGATGTATGTATATGGATGGTTCGGAAGCCAATCAGTGCAAGTGCACTGGCATTCAAACCGAGATAAATAAGGTTTTCACAAATTACTTGGGAAAAAATGGCAATGTTAGTACCGTCATCTATTGCTCGCGTATGAAAATAGCGACTCAATTGATTCATCAACTGAAAGTTTTAACAATAAAGAGGTTTTTGAACTACACTGATTGGCTTCTGAACCCTCCATAAACTGTAAACTGTGCGAGAAATATATAGGAAATGTGCGTACACATATACAATTAATTAATCCTTTTAGGATTTTATTTATTATAATTTGTGTTACAAAATGCATACTGTGGTAGCTTATTGTGTATGCGGTTGTAAATTGATGCATCTTGTTTGATCAAATCACTGATCATGTTACAAGTAATTAGAGATAGAGAGGCCGCGTATTATTTCAATGCAAACTGATACAGTTTTTTGGAACAATTATATGGACCTACATTTATAATTGTACAAATGGAACGTATTATAAAAAATAAATGTAAAAATAAATTGTATAATCATCGAGCAACAATCTACATCAAACCATTATAACGAGGAAGCTGCATAAGAGATATCGAAACAACCTGTTATTTATTTATCAACGATAAATATACATATAGTTACTATTAAATACAAAAGCAGATATGCATAGACTTTTCTTTCACTACACAAATTAAAATTAATGTAGGACGTAATATAAAAAAATATGAATAGGTAATTACATTCTTCATTTGCCACGAGAAAAGTCAGGTGTGTGAAGACAATGAAGTTCGCATCATTAAAATTTTTCTTAAGCAACATTTCGTTTATAACCCTCCTCGTTGTATAATCGAGTGTTTTATCAGCTTTCAGAAGGACCAATATGTCACACGATTAACAAATCAATACTATATTGCAATATATAATTGCGTCCTGCAACGGTATGCGCATAGGTAATTTAATATGCATCAATGTACCCGTTCAGATGCCATTGTAATATCGTCAATCGGGAGTTACGTGTTGCTAACTGTGCAAACTAAACAGGAAATAATAGGGGATCATAAGAATAAACATTGCGCTACATTAGTAAATAAATATTTTACTGATAAATCAATGGTTGCAAATATTAAGAAGAGAACATTATGAAAAATCCACGATAAACACGGTCCATAAATACTTTCATCCATCAGAACTGATTAACTGTTTTACTGAACAAAATCCTATTTCTCTTTAACGTACCAGGAATATCCAAAGGAAAATGTGAATATTTCACCTCAATAGACTTGTATTGAATAAAATTGAGTGAAATGAAAAATTTCACTGACTAGAAGATGAGCTATGATTTCAATGTAAAAGTAATACAACTTGTGTAACGTAAATTACATAAATTATTAGCTGCATTACTCTTTGTGTATGTTACGGTATTAATTTAGATATAATAATTGTCGAACTGTGAGACAATTTTTGTATGAGTCTGCAAGTGCAATTAAGTGATTAGAAGAATGTGGGTTTGATTTAACAAAACGAATTGTGAAGTAGTATGCGAGATACAGATGAGAGGTGATGTATATTATCTTCAGTTAAAAATTACTGATATTTTATCCTGTTCTATTTAACAAACATTTTTCTTGAATCACTCCTACTGTAATCACATAAAGGTTTTCTATTTTAATGAAGGTTTTCTAATCGAAGAAATCTCTAATATCTAATAGTTTATCTTATTCTAATAATTTGCCCGATTCTATTTTTCAATAAAGTGATTTATAATTTATATGAATAACTGATCATTTATTGCATACTTTTATATGTGACAAACTGACAATAAAATGCGCATATTTATTGTACTTTTCGAAATCCGTATGCCGAGTATTTGTAGCGAGGATAATCTATCTAATCTTTTTTTATGCTCGCGTCATCTTATAAACGCCCCCAAAGCTACAAATATTGCAAAATGTGTAGGAACGACGCGCAAAGAAATAGTGTCCTCATTCCAGTTCACTTTGTCAGCACCTAGAATTTTTTTCGATGACTTCATCGTCACCTACGAGGATGATGAAAACGATTTCCACAATAAACCAATCTTATCTACACGTTATGTACGTGTACATGTACATGTATTACCTAACTCGTGGTTTTGTAGACTTAATAATTTTCCCAACTTTTCTCTAAAGGCCCACGTTTCTTATCTTCGTTCATATAATTTAAACGCTCGTCATAAAAATTATCGTCAAATCTCTGTTTAAATTAAATACAAAAATACGGAATAGTACAATGGATCAAACGCAATAATATAAAACAAAATAAAAACTTCAGATACATTTAAAACATTTGAGAAAACAAAGTGAAATATTATTTTACCTCCAAGATCTCAGTGCATGTTGTTTCGTGTTTCTGTGGCCGATCAAAAACTTTTCACCCAGGGGCGATATGATAATTACTGGACCATCGAAAGTAATTAGTAATGGAATAAAACGATAATCGAGTCACTTTAAGCGAGCTTCCAAAGTCGATTTTCCCTAAAATATTCAAATCGCGCGTGAACAAATTTTATTTTACATCTTCCCTGTATTTTTACACGAAGAATTAATTATCCTCTCTCCTATTGTATTACGAAATGCAATCCATAATCTATGTATATTTCTAGACTAGACTATTGCAAAAGATCTCTATGTTTGTACAACACCATACGATGAATACTTATCGTTATTATAATATTCTTCCATTCTGGAAAGTACTTTTTTCTCAAGTTTAATTTAACTGCTCCATAAATTATCCCCTGTCCAACTAAGTATATAATGAACTGTTTGAATTTCCGCACAGAAATACGTTCAATTTTAAATTCCCCCGGCAGTGCTACGCGCTTTCACACATTTCTTCGGGTTCTTTTGTGCAAACTCGCACAGTCAAGCATGTTGTCAGCGAACTGGAGGGTCCTGGGTCACCCTGTCGCCGGTCACAGAAACATATCTACCGTTGTGAGACGAAAGATTCCGGTCACGAATCCTCTTCAAGCTGGAACGAGTCCCTGTCGCTCCGAGAGATCGAACCAGCTCGACCGTTCTCTCCGTTCCCAAAATGAAATTGCACAATTACCTTCCGTTTCGCGTTTTTCCATCTTCGACTTCGTTCCACTCACCTTTCGATAGAATACTTTGTCATTTTCCAGGTGGTAGAAAAACACGCCACTAGTTTATGGTCTTCTATTGGAGGACGGCATTTATCCTTATGCTGGATATTAAAATTTGAAAAATGTACCCCCGCCCGCCGCCGTCACTTGAATCCCTAACTTGAAATATTTCAATTTGCTGCAATTGCCTCGGGTTTTATATTTAGGCATGCGAAACTTTGCGTAATAAGTAATGGGCGCAGAGCGTGCGTTCATTGAGGCACAGTAGGCGAGCGAGGAATACAATGTATCATGCAAGATACATTGGAAATATGTGCGGAATTTATGTAGAAAATTGTGAGTGTCTTTTATTATTTTATGAATCACGGTTTACAGTGGGTGTCAAAAATTATGGGCCTTAATATTAGAGGGCTTTATATTAGACTATAAAGCACCACTCGTCAAGGCTTTTGCGAAAATAATGTTATTAATTTCGATTTAAGAGATATATTAAAATTACTGTTTGGCCGGAAACTTTTGGCTGCCGCTTTAAGCTAAAATATGTATATAACAATAGCTCTTTTAATGTTGTATAGAAATTCGAAGTAATTTATCGATTAAGGTGATTAATATTTATCTATGTATTAAATATGGGAAAGATATGCAGAATGCAATATATGTATATGTATATATGTAGATATTATGTAAAGCAAAATATATTCTTTCGTTACATTTTCATGACAAAATAAATTTCTGTACACGTTCCGTTTCTTCATATAAAAAACGTCTGCTGTTTGGAACTAATTATCACGCAAAATGTTTCTTCCCTACCTTGAAAGCTAGTGAAAAAGTAAATAATTTATGTTTCGATGTAATTATGTAATTGTCACTACAGCGAGACGAATTCATATTAAAAATACCGGATAATAATTTGTCTGTCAAAATTCAATGAAGCAGTAATGACAAACAGCAGCCAAACCAAACTAAATGCTTAAAAGTATCGTTAGGTGTTAGGAATATTGTTACCTGCTAATTATCAATATAATTCATTATACAAAACACCATGATATTATCATCATTTGGAAAAAATTCTCCACAAAAGAGTATTAATATTGTTATATAATAAACTTATCGAATAAAACGAAGGAACAATCGCAACTGTTAATATTGTTATCCGAGGCAAGCATTTGAAAATAAAATTTCGCGTGTATCTTCAAACGCACCTATCCATTACATCGTCGTTATGTTATTATCAGTAATGGCACGTCTCCGTGCCTGCTTCAAAATCCATACAGTCCCTAAATAGGTATCGTACAACTATTCTGGTGAGTTTGAAATGTCATCGTAGTGGTCGGAGATGGAGTTGGCGCCGAGTAAAGTGCGACTCTGTGTGTTGCGGTCGCACTTACAAATTGCCAATTAACGCCGCCCAAACACGAATCACCAAGGATGCCTTTGTAGGGAGAAGTTTCAAGTGCAGCCGTTGCCGTCGCCCCTCTCCTTTTTTTCTCGAAAAATGACACCAATCATTTTAATGTTGCTTCCCTGGTAGCGGTTCAAATTGAAACATGTGTATATACATTTTTCACGAAGAGATTTTCACGCCCAATATTTATTCCAGGTGGAAATAATATCCATAGATATACTACATGTATAGTCAGAGTAATTACACTTTTATTTCGTGCTTTTGTATTGATTTATACGTGCGCATACTGCACTTGTCAATATATGTACAAAAAAATGTTAAAACGTTCGTGCAAAATGTTGTTGTCGCGTGGTAAATTATTTTAAAGAATTTGTGTAATGTGAATATGATTTACTCCAATGAAGTTTTTATGTCGTATAACTTTGAATGTCGTGCAATTTCGCTACTTTAATTCGCAATGTTTGTGCAAACTGTTGAACTCCTTTCAAATCGAATACCAATAATAATTAACATTCATCAACAAACTATTTGATTACTGAACTCGTGGAACGACGGAACGAATTTCGTGTAAATTACGTGCATGTCAACATATATTTCTTTAAATCGTCCATCCATTAATCGGTTATTTTGATGCATAAATGCGTGATTTTCAGTTACCTCAATGTTATATCATCCATATTTATAAACGAACAAATTGTTATTGATTCAGTGAAGCGTTTACGGAAAGACCATAACGTACCGCTTTAATTATCAAATTTGTATTAGAATTTCTCCCAACGATGTGCGTTGGGAGAAATGATATATTTCAATGATATATTTTTTTTACTTGTTTATCCTTAAAAAATATATAACTATTACCGTGACATCGTTCTTCGAAACGAATACACCTTTCCCTTTAACTCACTTTTAGAGGCAAACCGAAACGCGTCAAAGTAATTACCACGGGGATACATCGTTGCGTCAAAAAAATAATAATGATTTGATAAAAGTGTACCGATTTTCGTTGAATCCCATGTTAAAACGACGGATCTAGGCGAAAGCATTGACAAATGCCTGGTAAATGTTAAAGTTCCATTTTTCACCAGCCCCCTGTTCCCAGTCACTGGACAGTCGAAGTTCGAAATTACAAAAATTTGTGAGTTAAATGCAGGAAAAAATAGAGGCCGTGCCCCCGAATGAACCGAGCTATCGCAGTTTGTTCACGTTGCTGCGAATGTTTTAAAATCGAATATCAGCCGGTGGGCGAGAACGCTAAAAAATAATGGTCGACATTCGACGGTCGCGTGCTGTCGTGTGTCGCAAATGAAGCACGGGGCTGTACACGAAACAAGCCGAGAAAAATCGGCGAAAATTCAGCCCGTCACGTACGCACCCTTGAATCGTGTCTATATCTCCCGTGTACGTGGCAAGAATCGTGGTGAGAAAATTCGACGTCGATTTCTCAGGGACACTCTAATTTTTCTAGTTAGACGGTTGCTTCATAATTCCACCTAACGATCTAGCTAGCAATGAGGTGAAATTGTGATGGCAATGATAGTATTGTGACGATCGTTTGGTATTTTCTATTTGCAATAACGGTTGGATGTGCATTAACACGTCAACATTATTCTGTTTTATTAGGGTGGTTTAATGGAAGGTGTGCAAGGTGTATAGAAATATTAGGAGTGTATTGTAATTTATGATTGATTGCGAATTATGTGAGGAAGTGTGTAAAGAATGTGTGGATGATCACGAATGTTTCTTTACAAACTTGTGGTAATAATTTTATTTTATTCTATGCATGTAAGCCTTGAACCTGTTAAACAATCTAAGAGTTACCTAATGCGCGTGTAATATAATATCCGATTTCTTTGTTCGAAGAATATTGGAAAAGTTTCGAACAATTTATTTCGTGTCCATTAATATTTCTTCATGAAATTTATAATAAGTAACATTTTACTTTTACATGTAACCAGTATGACCTTTGCAGTTGTACTTGAATGTACCCTAAACGTTTCTATACTTTTCTGTCATCTCCAGTTATTATTGAACTTAGTCGAATGGTGATAGTGTATCGAAATATATCTTTTTAGAAATTGGTTAACTTTAATTTCAGTAATTTCTACTGTACTAATTGCAGTACTTTTAATTGCGAAAACAAAAATGTTTGAAAAGATGACTCTTGCCACAGGTACAATAGTGAAATTCTTGAAAATATTCTTTTACCCAACTACAGCAATCGTGGCCGCTGAATTTAAATAGCTGAATTTGCCATAATAATATTTGCGAACCGTATTCGGTATAAAACATGAACATTTTTACGTATTTCTTTTACGTATTCGCGGCATATATTTTCATCTGAATACGCCAATAAAACGGTATCCAATTTCTGCGTCACACATATTTAAAAATATTTACGAATCTAGATAACGAAAGCCAGTTATGTATTAAAAATTGCAATATTATAACGCAACTATGTACATATGTGAAATTGATATTGGTTCGGAGGAAAGCTGTGATATTTATGTGAATTCTTTTACGTACAAAACTTGACGACCCAATAACTAATGCAATATTTGTAACATTAGCTTCAAACACTTTCCAAGTTAACACAAGAATTATTTGTGTTAACATTATGCATTTTGCTGTTTATTTAATAAAATAAAAAGGGGTACCACCAATTTCTTAATACCATATGAATTCATATCAACGTAAATATTAAAACTATATAATTTTTAAGATCTAGATCATAGTACAATAAAAGAACCATATTGTCATTAACAAAACAAATATATAATATTTAATGAAATAGACTATATGTTTCGAAATTAGCATTTGTAAATTCCCATAAAAACAATGAAATTAACTGGTAGCATAATAATTGGCTTGTTATGTGTATAGTGAACAGGAATTAATCGCAAGCCATTTATTTCCATTGATTATTTATCTAATCATTATATTAGAGACGATATCAATCTCCAGTTCCAATTACTGTAATAAGTGATCAAGAGATGTGAGCAAAAGAGCCGCCAACGTGGGAACGGAGAACAATAATGCCACTTTTTTCAATTTCTTTCCTGTGGTCCGTTTGGAAACTGAACGCCTCAGTGATTCTCACGAATAATCGTACTCTAAGGCCATTGTCAGCTGTCCATATTGAAAGAACAACGAAAATAAATTCTGAAGTGATTAATGTAACGGTACGCCACATATTTGAACAGCTAAGATCATTTATTCGCCGAGTATAAAAGTTTCAACAACTATTACTCCGGACAATTATCTCATTAAATATGATTTACTGTTTTCTATATTATTTCTCCACAATTCTTATAACGTTCGTGCAATTGTATTAAAACAGTCAATTTATATCGTTCTCGAAGCTTTCAAAGCAGCGAACTTTTCCAAAATTTAAGATGTGAGCTGATATTTGATAAATAGAAGTTCAATTGTATCGTTTAATTCTGTCTGTCATATTTTCCAAGTACTTTTCCAACTAATCAGTCCACTCGCAGACAAATGAAGTCGTTTCCAGTCACCTGACATTACACAAATCCATATCGGTTGGCATACCGCGAGGCCACATTAATAATCGAACTAACTGCAAGAGACAAAATAAATGCCCAATTCCTTCAAAGGCAATAAGCGAAGCGAAAGAAGCACAGGTCGTCCGCGTACTCGTGGCAAGCACTATAAATGACCTTGCACGGTCGAATAGAGACACGAACGAGCGTGGAAAGCACAAACTGGAAATGAATTTCTGTGAAATAAAGAACGAACGCCGCGGAGATGTTCATTAACCGGGCCACCATTGGATTACACGGCTTTCTAGTTTATTTTTTTCCCATATTTTTTTCTTCTCTCCAGACTGATCTCTTCCCGTCCGCATTTCGACCCACCACAAAGTGAACTTCCCACATTGCGTTCCCGCTGCTCCGTCGCTCACTCGAAAATCAAATTACCCGCAGCGAGCGCGGAGATAGAACTTTCGAGGGAGCACGACCGGCGATGGGTAAACGAAAAATTGTATCAGATACTTATCACGCGGTGTACGTGGACGTAGGGCAACCGAGAAGGTATACGGGGACGAAGATAAAAGGGAAGAAAGCTTTGAAACCACTCACCCTTGTTTTACCCCCTCGACTATGTGGATCGTGTAGCTAACGGTCCCATTTTCGGCTAATTTTCGGGCATCGTTAACGGAACGAAGATTGCTCGGCACAAACGTAAACGCACGCGTCTTAGGGAACGATGAACGAAAAGATAGAGAAGTTTCGTAATAGCTTTTTTTTGTAGCATCTGCTTCTCATTTTTATTCATTTATTTTATTCGTCCTTCAGTGAAATGAGGCTGCCACGAAAGTATAGTAACTGCCCTTTATTTAAATGCAATTCTATGTTATTTTGGAGGTGAATCTGTTCTTCCATTTCATAGTTCTTTGGAACATTAATAAATGATCAATAATTGCTATACTGTAATTTCAACTTTATTAAACAATGTGTTGAACATTGCGATGTACAATCTCTTTCCGTTCTATATTGTTTTCGAAGTCAATCTGTTCTTCGATTTCATAATTATGTTCGTTGGAGCACTAATAATTGATCAATAATTGATATACTTTAATTTAAGCTTCATCAAACAATGTGTTGACCATTGCAATTTTCGATCCCTCTCCGTTTTACACAATCCACAATTGGGATTGTCTTGGAAAACACAAAAAGAATCATTACATTCTGACCAGCCCAATGTATTCCACTGCGTACGAAAACACTGGCTCCACCGAAAGCAAAAGTCGAACCTTCGTACCGCATCAACCAAATCCATCTCCCCCTCGCACCGTCGCAAAGAAGAAAAACGAAATATCACGATCATCCCCCAAATATTATAAAAATATTCACCCATGCATCTACACCCCAACAATAGAAAAATCTAAGTTCAATTTCACAGGATCATCGTCGCCGATGATCGTCCAGAATCTCCCCGATCTTCCAGCCCGCCCTGCAATGGATATCTCGTTCGCTGAACAGCCGTCATCCGTACGTGGAATCCCTCAGCGGAGGACAAGACGGACCTCGATGTCGAGGATGATCGATAAAGAAAAGTATTCGAGACAGAAGGGAGGCGAGCGTGGCAGTCCGTTTCGCGGATATTACGTGAAGTGACCGGGATGAGCACCTGCCGATCGAGGTGTTACGGCGTGGGAGGTCGTGGACGAGAAAGGAAGACGGAGGAGCGCCGACCTCCCTCCCTCTTCAACCCCCGTTGGCAAAGAGGACTCGCCGAGGAAGAAGAATAATCGCGTCAAATTCCTACGGCTCAGTCGAGCGAATAACTCCGCGAGGGAACGCAATGGCGTCCCATGGATGATGTATAGTCGCAGCGTGCCGATATGGGACGGTTTGCTCTGTTCCCCGCATTCCGTGATGCATAATCGTGAGCTATTCGTTATGCGCGACAGCGACCGTCTCGAAGCGCTAATCGGGGGCTGTGCTTTTTCACCCTTGGCCGTTCGCGTTTCTGGAATCCGGGAAAGAAGTTTAATGATGCCGCGTTCAGCGAGGATGGTTGAAATTGTGGTCAACCAGAGGAGCGAGGCGAGGCATAGGTGGATGGAATTATTTGTATTACATACGTGCGGCGATGAGCAGACGGGTTAAAGAAGGCATGACGTAGCAGAGGGATACGTGATATTTCGCTTTATTTATTTACACTTTTTAATGACAGAATTACTGCGAGTAGCTTAAACTGTGTAGGTGTCGAATGTAGAGACGTTTGATTTGATTTGAACAAGTTTTCAAGTTTGGAAAGGCATCCAGAAAGTGCATGGTTTTAGGACCGCGCAGGTAGACATGATCCCTATAAACTTAAAAGAATGTGAAACTGATGGTTGGATCGGGCTAGAGGGATGCGAGAATTTATTGGCAAGGCTGAATTCGTTGATGGATTTTTTAATTTCTTGCTGTATTAGCCCTTTGTGATATGTATTTTATGTGATGAGTTTCGGGGAAGTTGGTGGAAACAATGGACTCGTTTCAGGTAGAATACTGACGGGTTACTAGGCAGCGCAGATGTTAATAGTTGCTGCATTTGTACTGTATACATATTATATGTGAGGATGATAATATTTAATAGTATCCAATTATTCTCTACGAAAGAAGTTAATTGAATTTCAGTCAAGTAGATAAGTTAAGTCGTCTACAGGGTAGTCATTGTTTCAGAAGGATGAATCTATTCGTACAATATTATTGGAATTTTAAAAACCCGAAAAAGTAGCCTCTGCCTGTTGTTTGAATTATAGCTAACGATTAAGGGGGATTTTTCATTTAGAAGGAAATAAGATCATAGATTTTTTTTAAATAGGTGATACTTTATGCAGGCACATAGAAAATGTGATAGAGAAATGCTGTAATTAAAGTAATCGATCTAGTAATCATATCATAAAACTATATTATTTATCAGCTATTCATACGCGTTTGCAAATATTATGAAAATAGTTTGCAAATACAACACTGTGAAATATCAAATGTAATACTATGTGTAAGAAAGAAACGAAGGTTTTATTATAATTTTCTTTTAATTAAACTGAATTACTAAACTTTGAAGACGAAAATATACCTCTACCAGGTGTAATGTAAAATTTGCTTATAAATACGATATCATCAGCCAATAGTCTGGAATAAAATTGATCAGAAATTTTAGTCGATTATATACTTGGAAAGTTGAAGAGAAAAACGTACAAAACTGGGAAAAATATTGCTGATTCCACGTTGTAAAAAGAAACATTCAGAAAAGATAATAAAACTTTAAATAAAAATTTTTGAAAATAAAAAGTAACCTCCCAACGGTAGAACGTAAAATATAATATTTCGATTTCTCCTCTCTTCTTATTGTATTTTCCATATTTGCATAAAAAAAACAACCTCACGCTGTATGCAATGCAAATATTGTACTCTCATTAGAATTAATAACGTAGAATCCAGTGCTGTGATAATTCCCTTTTACGAACCATTAATTTTTATATTCTGTATAATTGAACGTGCATTGCTAAATAAGATATGTCTACCAGAAATAAATTCTATCAATAATCATACGTAAATAAATAACTTTTAATACTTGAAGTATTCAAAATTACATTTCGTACACTTTTTACAACAACACTTACGATACTAAACCATACTGGATATTAAAAGTATACCTAAAAAATACATCGAACAACAAACCGATTCCCCCAAAAACCAACGCGTCTCCGTTCACCGAATCCAGAATCGCAGTGAACATCGCTGAAATCGTTCAGTCTAGAACAGCTACCACCTCGAGCGCCGCATACATACATCAAACCATCAAATCATCGAGAACTGCCAGCCAGAAGGCAACGGCCGCAAAGCTACAAGCCTCTCGTTGGAAAGAAACGTGGCCGGAACAGCGACACGAACGAAAGTGCTAACGCGTCAAACCGAGACGTATTACGCCGTGTTCTGTTTCGATCGGCGATCGGTCGATCATTCCGGAGACAAACTAATCCCATTCGGGTTGCAACTCGAGGGAATCATGGCGGGGGTTTCGTCTCCTCTTCGTCGTTTCGTGCTCGGCTTGCGGTAACGGTAGCGGTCTGCGGCAGATGTTTTTAACGAGACCGCCCCCTTATATTTCGTTCAGCCCACCGTTCGATCCTCGGCTCGATCCTCTGGCCCGATCCATCGCTCGATCCTCCGCACGAACGGCCGGTGTTTAACCACACCGGCGGCGCAACTTTTATGCCACCTGCCGAGACGCCGGCCAGGATTTTCGATCGGCGTCGATCCGGACCAGATTCGAGAACAAAGGGATCAAGGCCGAGATCGTTGCCCGTGCTCACCGGCCAGGACCGTTTACGCGATCCGATCCGATCGCGACCGAATTCGGTCGTTTTCGTCTTTCTCACGGTGAGTCGGGCGGATTCTAAACGCGATCATGCTTACTCGACCGAGGTGAAACAATTAACGCCCGTGCTTCAAGAGCGCCGCGGTTCTCACGAGTTGTCGGGGACAATTGGAAGCGGAACTGCTTGGGTATAGGGCGGTGCTGCGAGCAATGCGAGTTCTTCGGCGCATTAGGTGAAGGTAAAGGATTGTTGGTTCTGATAGTTAGGAAGGAGTTTCTGGCTAAGTTTTTCAACAATTTCTTTCGGGTCTGTTGCGACACGTGAAACGTCTTCATTTAACTCTTTAATCTCGCGGTATGATGTTCATGTTTGATACTGTAGTTCCTAGGTTGAAGTTTATCAGTCCATCTTCCCCATCTCCGTTACATCTCTAATAACGTTTTCACCGGCGCAGTTGCTTTATTTTCATATATCATAGCATGCAGAGCATGGTCTTTCAGTTACGTTCGTTTTAAACGTCCGTAATGACTGCAGCGTGGAATTTCATACAATATTGTGTAAGGACGTTCCCACCTACTGTGGTATACGTGTAAAACAGATAAGTGGTGGTCGTAACGAGTTTCATTGTTTTAAACACAACCTCTCAGAAAAATTGCGTTACTTGAAGCCTTAAGGGATGACCCGATACTTGTGATATTAGGTACAGCTAACTAAAGCTATTTATATTTTCAAATATTTGAAGCTATCTCCTAGGAAAGGTTTTTATTTAATTTATCGTGCCCCACGTAACACATTATTATCTAATGATTGAAATGTGGATAACAAAGTATCATAATTTATCTTCGTATCACAGTAGCGGCACGAAACCGACAAGCTATACAAAAACTTAGTTATTTATAATAATAAAAATAACGATGCTCAGCATTGCGTTCAACTCGTTTACCACTGCGCGACGAAAATTAATGAAGTACTGCTTAAATTGCAGTGTTCTATCTCGCTTTTGTTATAATCGTTAAATTGCTGTTAACATAAAAACCCTACTTTCTTCCAGATCGACCACCGAATTTCGAACCGAATTCCAAATATTCCATGATTTAGAATACCTGCTGGCCGCAAATCAAAAGATATCGAACCGATCAGACGAAATGATAGAAATTAATTGCAAACGGTCTCGCGGGGTTCGCCAAAATGCAAACGGAAGTCCTTTTCGCTTTTTCCCCCTCGATCTCGTCGCAATAACTGTCCGAGCTTTTGCATTTTTTCCCCGGCGGTGTGCGAACCGTGCCGAAGATTTATCGTCGTTCGTGCAAATGGAAAGTGACGCCACGTTAAATCCCGCGAAAGGAAATCGCCGGGCAACACGCGAACAGCACGGCTGGATAACGAGTATTATAATGGACCGTGGCGTTTTCGTGTAGATCGAACGAAAAGTGATATCCAATCGGCCGCGAGACATCGTAAAAACGTTGAAATTGCTAAACGATCGGCGTGCACGAGGTTTTCAAAAACGGTCCAGCAAAAAAAGTCTATCGTTCGCATTTTCGGTCGCGTTCCATTCGTGAAAAACGGGCCCACCTTCGTCGCGGCAGTTGCATGGATAACAATCGGTCTATCGGACGTTTGATACGGGCTCGAAAAATATATCTATATGGGAAATTGACTCGGCTCCATTAAGATCGGGTTAAGTTAGACCGATACGAGAAATCGGAATCCTCCTTCTGGTAGACGAGCCGGAACGTGGATCCGTTCGCCACCTGTCGATGGTGCCGCACGTGCCACCAGCTGGGGCTCTTTTACATCGCGCACGTGTGGGTGATGCGCCAGACATCACTTCTACGGTGTTCTTTCGCGTGTGCACGCATCTGTTGTACGTGTACACTTACGGTCGGATAAAAAGTCTCTTCGGTACTTTAAAATTATTAATGGAGCTTTCGTCTGGTACGTGATTAAAAACTGATTGGAGGTGTTGGAATATTTCTGCGATATATTCCCAGACTCGACGATTATAAATGTATTATATTGGACTGAATTGTCTAGAGTTCTTTCATACAGTGGGTCAGAAAATGTATCATATTTTAAAGTGTAACAGATGTGCTTCATATCCACGTATACTGTTTTCGGAATAATTGTCTAAACACCAACATTTTTGTGGCACCAACATAATGAAGTTGCAAGTGAAACCGATGCACTTTAAGAATACTTATGATTGGACAAAAAAGTCTGTTCAGTACCTTTGATATTATTAATGGAACTTTTGTCTTGTATGTAATTAAAAACTGATTGAAAGTGTCGGAATGTTTCTGTGATAGATTGGGTGATTTGACCATTACAAATGAATTATATTGCAATAGGTTGCATTGCGCAGAATTTTCGGCGTTTGTTATATTCAGGTGAAAGTTGTACATATATAAAATATAGAAGATTATAATAATGAAATAATTAGAATAATTGACTGTTAAATAAAACTCAAGGGAGTATGTTTTTTTTGGAAAGGCGAGAAACCGATTGTGTGCATGCAAGAAAATTGTTTACTAGACAAATAAAATTGGCAAAAAGAACTAGACTCCAAGGAACAATTACCGAATATTATTATCATAATACTCGATTCTTAGTTCTTAGAAAAGGCCAATTTGTTGTTTCACGATAGTTAAACATTACAAAACTGTCTTCATTTAAACAGTTTTCCCTGTGTCAAACATAAGAATGAAAGACTTTACTAACTTTGAAAAAAAAGTTTGATAAAAAAGAATTGTACAATATTTCGGTATTTGTAGCAGAATGAAATGTACAATATGAAAAAACGGGACGGAATACTAACAAATTCTTACCACTCATAAATTTAATATAATATTTGAAATTTTTCAAAGTAAACATTACGAATTTGATAAATTTATGAGATAATTAAAATAAACTATCGTTTATCAATATTTATCATCAATCGTCGACTCAATTTCTTATCTCCTCGCAAGCTGAATAATATTAACAACAATAAATATTAAGCATCTGGTTGTTCCATCATAGCTTCTAATTTCCTTTGCGCTTTGATTTCAATTCCATTCATCGTCAATCGTACGCAAAATCTCCGATTCCCATGGCAGAAAGAACGTCACTCAATTTGCAAATTTTCCCACCATTGACAAAACAATTGGACTTCACGCCCCGCGAGTTTTAGTCGCAATTTACCTTTCACTGCGCTTCAATTGCGTCTGTTACGGTTCACTCAGCTACGGCCATGCTTGCCGAAGATTCTGATTATCATAATTATACTTTCTCCGAGTGGATGACTCAGCGGCGAAGTAGATCGTGGAGGAGGACGAAAGAGGGTATCGACATAATCGAGCCAATCCGCAGAAGATTGACCAAGATCACCGTCTGCATCCCAAGACCCTGAAGAGTTTTACGCGCCGGTTATCAAGCGGCTTTGTCAACCGTGAAGTTCGAACTTTGCTCGTTATTTCGTATCGGATTAATTTGGTGGGTGTGAAATAACGATGAAGAAACTTCAAAAGTTACGGGTCACAAATGGTGTTGCGCGATCACCGAATACGTACGATTTCGGCGTTTACACGAATGCAATACAGTAAACGATCGTGTAAAACAAATTTTTTCTGTTAATACATTAGTGTTACTGTAATTATTTATCAAATTGTGATCATATTGTCAGTTCTCTGTGAAGAATGATTTTTTTTCCATACAGCTTGCGAGAGAATTAAAAATTGAGTAAATTACATTAAAAACTATACTATGATACACCCAGACTATATCGTTGATATTCTTTATTGATACATTTATTCGAACGTAGTTGGTAGTTCTTTGATACAGTGTACACAAGGTAACGTGTCAATATACTTTATAAAATTTATATAATATCGACAGTAATTTGATCAACAAATAGATATCTGCTAATAATTTCACTTACTTCGCAACGTTTTACTATATTTATATTAAGCGTCACTCTTATCTATTTCTGCCGATATTTCATGCAGACATTGCAACCTAATGAAAGTACAGAAGTACAGAAAAAACATCTACTCCAAACTCCGAACGGAAAACTATGTTGCAGATAAATTTCTTTATAAAAGGAATGGAAATTCTTCAACAACATTAATCACAAAAGTGATACATTCCGGTGCAAAGTACTGTACAGTTATACTGGAATAATTTTAAGTCTAAAATGGAGCAGCACGTGTAAATTGTTGGTTGACGTTCATGGAGAAGCGACGAAGCATACACAAGTCGAGTCTAAGGCTGGCGCCACAACGACATTATCCAATGAGGCGAACAAATTATTCTATATAGCATAATCGCTTCACCCACACTCTCTCTTCCTTCAACCTCCATCCGGTCCACGCTGTTTCTTAACAACACGTGACTGTTTCTCAGAAAACCACTATTACCCCTTTACCTAAATGAACTAATCGCTCTCACAATTGTTTCCTCGCTGGTAACGTCATGTAGCTAGCATGCAGATTAATCTTCTTTCAAGCTATTATTCATACGTGCCTACCTGCATATATTGTTTCGACAAATACGAAGCACTTTTGTGCCCTATTTTGTGAAACTCGCAATATCCACGCTGCGTTCTGTAATTATACATGGGCCTTGGAAACGACATTTCTGCCGAGGATTTATTCTAACTTTGAAGTCAAATTATTTTTTCTTGTCGATTTATCGAAAGTCGTTGTGTATTATTTTTCATTTACAGAAAGAAATGTTTGTTTAGCTTAATTCAAATTCTAATAACCGTTTGATAATCATGAGACAATTAGGATATTCACATAATTTGATACGTTTTGCGATAAAGCGGTTTAGGAATTCTGGAAATATTAACTATTTGCGGAGTAAAAATATCAGAAGAATGTGCAATATGGATAGATAGTGACTTATGAGAGGCACCACTTTTCGAATATATACTTCTAGATGTGATTTCCAATCAAAGTGACAGTTTCGACTTTGCAATTACAATTATATAATACCATACACAATTTACATAAATTATTTTGCCGCACAGTAGCCCACTATTATTTATCAAATATAAGAAACTGCCATTGATAACATTTAACTAAGACATTTTCATTTTCACCCTCTCAAATGCAACACAAGCACTCCGTGTTCTCCACACAAATCTCTACCTCTACTTGCTCCCATTCATTTCACGCGCATTCCAAAGCCATCCTGTATTGTAGTCGAAATCGCACGGAAGATCATTATCTAAATAAAAACGGTATTTACGTTCCGCGAGAAATGCAACATTGCTTTACATAATCCAGCCTCGCGCAAATATATACATAGATGTACCAATTGGCCAATCGCTCCAAAGCAAGGAACAATAAATCGAACAAAGGCGAAAATCGTGAAATTGTGTGGTGAACGTGGCTGAAACCGCCGAATCGCGTCGAACACGTTCCATGAAATAACGCGTAACCTCAACCTGCTAAACGATAACAGACGCGCACATATAGACATTATATGGGTAAGAGCATGGGGGCTCTATCGGCCTTTAGAGTGGAATTACGATCGAGAAACTGCGGTCGATGTCATAAAGCTGTACCTACAACCTACAAGCGGGTACTTCGTATCTGCCCCGATGCTTTCACAAGCGTTCTCGTTATCTCTATCATTGATTTCAAACGCGATCTAGCTCGAACGATCCACGATGCCGTTCGGAGAATTATAGCTGTTATAAGGGGGTGCGTTCTGTTCGTACTCAGCTACTGCAATTGCGACGGTTAATTTGGCCCGGTTACCTGATGCTGTTCATTTATCACTACCGCGAACAACAGAGGATAATACAGATCGATTGCAGATCGATTTTGATCCGAGGGCGAGGAAAATCGATAGGAAATTGCTTAAGCCTTTGGGGTCTGAATTATATTGCTGTTATTTTTTTTTCCTGCAGCAATTTTTATTCTGGGTACTTAGGAAGTGATCAAACAAGACATGTTTTGCTTAAACTGCTGCAATTGCTTGCATGATTAACTTAGTGCCAATCGATTAAAAAATGGTCGAAATCGAACTCTGCACATACTGTTTTATCAGGTAAACTTTCCACAATTTTCGAATCTTATCGAGAGGGAATGGGTCGGTAAAAATAACGCGGTACATGTGGGTTACCCGTAGTATATCAGTTCTGCATTAATGATAATGATAATAGAAGTATTTCAGAAGTACATAGGACCGTTTAAATTTTTCGAGTGTGTATCTAACACTTCATTGACTAAATTAGGTAGACAGTAGTACTTCGAATAATAGTTTCCATACAATACCACATTTATCAACATTTCTACCTGGCGTTTCGTTTAGTGATTGAACAAAGTTTCCCATAGAAAATAACTCCACTAACTAACGAATATATATTTGAGCGCAACAGTGTCATCTTTGAACGCAAATGGTGTGATTTCCCACGACTCCAAATAATATGTCCTTCATCGTACATAAAATTGCAAGTGCACTGAAATTATCTGTAATCCTTAATTACATTATAAATCATCTGATTTATTAAGCAACAGGAACATCGACCTCCGGGCAATACGAAAATGCAAATTAATCGTTCTCGCGAGAAAACGCGTACCTGCCCAAGTAATTACTTAATTATTATTAATAGCCATTATAGCCTACATTACTATACCGATAATTACCATATCGAAACATATTAGATAATTGCTATCGGTATCGCTACTAATCACGCTGCCCTTAATTTCCCAATACATATATCCCTGTATAATCATCCATGAAAATACACTTGTGTTTCGTTTTTTTCATTTTCAATGATCGTCTGCAATTATCGTTGCTGGTTCGAGGCCAGCCCCTCTGCCGCTTTATACGTGCACGCGTTTCGACGCTGGTACGTGATATATTCTGGTTGCTGGAATTCCACGATATTACCGTGGCTAGCAATTAATGCGCGCACAGTGGCCCGTACATATTTTGTGCACCGCTGGAAATCGAAGCACTAATGGACGGGCACGGTGCCGTCAAATGAAAGCCGATTTACACCGCATCCTAAGAACATAATTCCCGCGACGAGCTGATTTGATACGAACTCGTCGATTTCACTTTTTCAATGGTTTTCAGCGAACGGCAATTCTGTTTGACGAGAGTTACGAATGTAATTACGCGTGATTGGTTGCGTGAAGGTTGCGAGTTCGAAAAATTCATGCCGGAGTCGCTTGAAGCAATCAGAATGATTGATCTGTCAGTTTTTGTGCGTTTGGAAAATTTATTAAGTTACCGTTGCGAGGTAAAATTAATACGGACATCTTTGTATTTCGTATTGTGCAGAGTTTTTGAGAGTCTGTTGCGTCTATGGGTCCAGTCGAGCGATTTCTGAAGAAGGTGTACCGGACACTTAATTTTTACATGTATAGCAATTGATGATGAACATTAATTGCGGAATTGATAGTTGTAGGCGAAAATGAAGTTGCTTGTGCCTGCACTATTTCGGTGATGAAAGATATCACAGACTAATTGTAAACGATATCTAGATTTATCTGCACTTTGTTATTACCAGTCTTTTTATTATTTAATACAATAAAGTTATTATTAACTGCTGAATGAGCAGGTAATATTTATCGCAAACCACTTTTTATCTTATACACATATTATATACTTACGTCAACCAAAACATCGATTGCTGGAATTTTCAATTTGTCTAATAAGACTTACCTGAAACAAACGAAAAATGAAATAGTGAGTAATATAATGTTTTAGGAAAGTGTTACATTAATATGATATAGAATTTCGCACAGTCTTTTAAAAAACCAAAATAGCCCTTTCATTAAATGAAAATTAATTGCACATTTAACCACAATCAAATTCTCAGATTCAATTTAAATATTAAATATTCCCAATTGCAACATGGGTACAGTTTTAATCAGAGGATAAATTTTTATTCAAAAAGACAGTTCACTCGTTACAACAATCGCTGTTATATCTTCAAAAAGACAATTCACTCATTACAACAATCGCTGTTATTTCTTCAAAATTCCTTTACTCATTTCTTCAACAACCCCAATGAGCTGGTAGTTACCTCTCACATCCATTAGACCTTTCTAATTGATAACATCTAATTGACAATCATTATTTACGCAATACTAAAGTAACATCACTGAATGTTCCTTCACGCACAACACACCAGATCACATCAAATCTGCTGGTTGGCCTAAAACGTGGCCAGTTGTATATGTAACATTAATAACCCCTTGCACTCGAACTTTTTCTCGGCTTCGAGTACAGCGCCAAACTACATCATATAATTTTTTCAGAATTGTAAGTGCATTGTCAAGGGCAAAAACAAAAATTAATTTTTGCGGGGTAGTTTTTGCAAGCAACCCCTTGAGTGACACCCACCAGAAAAGACAAGGATGATACTTCATTGTCTAAGTAACGTCTGCAAAAGTTTCAGGAAGGTCGGCTTGGTGGAACATAGGTGAATAATAAAATTAAGCGTTCTGATTTTGTAAACGTCAATAGACTCTACACGGGACGTACGCAACGGAATTGCCGTCTAAGATAGAAACATCCACCTCGCCGTATCGCACGGGCGTTGTTAATTGAAGAAAAAGGTATATTCTTAGAATAGGAGGGGGCAATGAACGGCGGCTGGCGTGTGAATCAGGCTTGAACGTAGCGTTCTCAAGAGGCGGCCAGCCGTGTACGAGGCGCACGCTTGCGATTACCGAGCGGCTAATGCATCGGGCCCGATTTTATCGGCGTAATCGGCCATAATGGACGCGGATCTCCGCGGAGCGTAATTCTTTCGGCGAGCACGCGCGTGCACGCGCGTGTCCGTCGCGATGGTCGCGATGGTCGCGATAATGAAAGTTCGATTAGCGGCCGCGACAGGGGCCCGTGGATACAACGCGATCCGATATACCTTTCGAGCGTTGCATCGATCGCCCGATTACCCGTTCAGAAATTGTGTCACGCGTATCGGCGATCCGATCATTTTTCCACGCTTTAATTCACTTTATCTTCGCGCGCCCCGCAATTATTCCGTTACGATGCAATTTATAAGCCCGAAGAGCGGAACTGCACATACCGTCCCGATCAATGCAATTGGCGTGGATTGTATCTCGTACGCTCGGATATAATTGCTTGGGTACCTGTTTCTTTGAACGTGATATTTCGATTAGATATTAGAAGTAATAGATTCTTGGAAGCATATTATACACAGTGAAACATATTTTTCTTTTTTTTTGTTAATTATTTTTATTTGTTTCTGTGTTTGTTTTCCTTTGTTTAGTTTTATTGCTGTTAGTGACACGATTTTGGGGAATACGGATAGATGAGGACATTGGTTTTCCTGACCCATCACTTAACGGAGCATTGAAACAAATTCAACGAGCTCAATGATAAATATCTTTTCGTCTGACGGTATGTTACGGTCACGAGAATATTCAGATTTATTGTTTTGTACACAAAAATTGCATCCTTCGGTTATGCAAAAGAAATGAGAACTTACGAAAATAGACGTTACGAAACATTGAATTCAGCCCCGTCGTGTTATTAATATTTGTCACCACATAAAGGAAAGTAGCTTGCATCAGTTTAAGGGTACACCTTGTACAACAAGTCACAAAGCCTTCATATCCCCTTTCTTGTAAACGACGAGATACAATCTCTACGTAGAAATAGGTGCCTCCTCGCACTTTTCTTTAAAACTTACATTAATTTTCATATCTGATATCCATTAACCATAGGAAAGAAGAAGGGAAGTTCAACGCGATTCACCGGCACACCGGAAGCGATCAATAACAACCAGTCACCGGATCACACAGCACATTCGACAATATTCAAATACCCCGCAACACTTGCATAGCAAAGAGTCCTCGCTCGGCCCTTCGTAGAGATGCACGAAACGTTGAAACGTCTATTGAAACGCTTCACCGTTCGAGATAGCGCCACTCAATATGCTGTTCAGTTTCAAACGAGTAAATATGCAGATCGGGTAAACGGAAGGCAAAAAAGTGTCGAGCGTAAGTACATACCGTGTTCCAACGGGTCCCAAGTACGGATACGATCTACGATCCTCGCGTGGTCGAAGATCAGCCGGGGGTTTTTTGCTCTATCTATCCAGGATCGAAGTCCAACGGAGAATAGAACGGGACAATTTACGTAATTTCTATGGGCAAAGCGACAGCTCCACGGAAAAGTTATAGCATCGTTTTGCATACGGGAACGAGGGATCCATCTTAATCGAACGATGGTCGACGCGATGCATTATACGCTTCGTGGCTCAACGGAAAATAACGACGAGGCAGACGAGGGTGTTTGTTACGGTAGTCCCTGTGAATTTGATAATGGGCATGTTGATTTGCTGTTTGTCACGTGCAACAGGTAAATAAATGGAAGTGAAAGGTTGCAGGTAAAAGGTGTTGCCGAAATATGTGGAAGAATGCAAATGATGTCATGTAAGTATTATTTATTGGTGGATCTGTTACTTTTGTAGAAAGTAGTTTCAGGTGTATTGATGTAGCATTTATGTTGTCCCTTATTCGACAGTTTTAGGTATTAGTATTAGGTTGTCCCAAGAGTTTCTTTCGTCTTCTTGCTAGATATTAACTGCAAACAATTTTACGAAGAATACAATATTTTTAAACGGCTTACGATACGTACTTCTTCATAATTCTCCTTCATCCGTCCGGAGGAATCATGATATCGTGTTTTAACATATTTTTTATGTTGTTGCGAAATACTGATCAACATGAAAAACAACCCTTGTATAAATGTAGACTTTAACAGTAGTTTAAATGTATTAATTAACGTAATTTGAATTGAATTGTAATCGAATGAGGGGAATCCATGGGAATCCTAAGATAATTATTATATATAATTTCCTAGCTTTTATACCTACATCTTCTTATAATATCGTATTACAAGAAATTATAAAACTTTTGGATATTATTGTTTTCCAGACAAACATTTGATAATTGTAAGATATTTGAATACCTTTTGCAGGATTCCTGTCTGATTCTGTAACTATAAATTACAAATATTCCGTGTTCTAATCAAAACTATAAATATATTGGCGAAACTTGTGAAAATATTAAAGCCTTTCAAATAACAATTTTGATTGCCATCTCGATTACCATTCTTCGCAGTTAATAAAGTTAAGAGTGATTACACCTTTATCCCTTAGGTAACACTGTGTTACATGTTTATTACCCAACAAAAATTACACTACATTCCTCTTAATGCCAACCGACATCTGACAGGGCTCTTGGCAAGTCAGTAGAATTACCTACTACAGCCACAATTTTCTTTTCAGCGCCTTCAGTAAAAATTCATTTGAAACGCCCCACCATTCCAGGCGAGATATTCGCAAAGCCATAACAGCACGCGCAAAATACAATACATCTGCAACCCAGAAAATGCAAAAAAAAGACTACAGGTACATCCAAGTATGCGCATAATAATTACAGAACCCACGTTACAGATAAGAACCACAACAAACATTCGTATCCCTTGCACTCAAGCCACAGTAATGTGTACATTACAATACGCTGAAATATTTTTATGCCATCGCTCGCGGCGCGATTGTCCGCCACATTAATGGGACGCGAAAGCAGAATTTCCCCCAGCGGAGATCCTCAGAAAATGCGTTTCAAAGAGGTATATACTGCTACGTCTAATAAATCCCCCGAGGAATATCCGCTAACTACAGCCTCTCTCCCCTGTCGGGTATTTATTTTCCAAGAGGGTCCTCTCATTATTTATCATGCACGGGCAGCTTACTCCACGAGCAAAAGTAAATCTCCATTCCCTTCCGTTCCTCTTAATTTCACGGCTGCCTTGAAAGTCGAGCCGGCAAGACGCCGACCCGCCGGGGACAACGAGGAACAACGAGCGACGTAAACGGAGCAACAAAGGCGCAAAGTGAAACGCGAATTCCCCGTGAGAAATTCCACCTTTGATTGCGTACGCAGCTCGGAGGAGTTGAGTCGGATTTATGCCGGACGCGTGTAGCCTCTGTCACGGGGTCAGAAACGCGTCTTCCGTCCGAGCGGAACGGGGTAAGGAGCGCCGAGAGAAGTCGAAGGGACGTGCAATCGAGAGAGAGGCGAGGACGTGAAAGCGTGGCTTCGGGAAAAGAAAAAGCAAGTCGACGGGCAGAGAAAGGGTTAGCCGAGTGACGACGAAATAACGAGGAGAAAAAAAAACAAACGGGACAACCGCAGCCGCGACTCGTCCCGGGGAGAGAAAACATTAAAGCGCGAGGATGAAAGAAGTCCCTTTGTGTTTCCCAGGTGAGCGTTATAAATGAGCTCTCCGACGGGAACGAGGGTGTCTGGGACGAGGGTGGCGAACCGGAGGACCACCGCCCGACCACACCTATGCCACCAGAAGTCACCGGAGGACCACCGTCGCGACAAACGACCAAATCTGCTTTGCGGATGGATCGCGTTTTTTTTTCTCTCTCCCCTTTTTGCCCTCCCCGCACTCGGCTCCCCTTTACCTTTTTATCTCATGGGCTTTTTAATTATACGAGCGGAGAGCCGCGTTCATGTGTCGCGAGTTAATGTCTTAATTAATTAGACGGGCCAGGGGGAATGTTCTTGGTAGTAAAAGGCTGGGTTATGTTTCGGTCCCTGACTGGCTCTTTTCTGCTTTTTTTTTTTTTTTTTTTTTTTTGTAGAGGGAATTCCTTTTCGCGAGCGATACGAGTGTTATTGCGACGTACGGCGGTGAGGATTTCCTTTTTTCATTTTTTTTTTTCATTTGCTGGATGACATTTTTTTTGTACTTTTCTTGAGCTTGTTTTTCTTTTTCAGAGGGGCAGGTTTTGTCATAGGTGATGTCGGTGGTATGTTATTATTACGTTGTTCGACGATGATCTTCCTCGACAGTTTTTCTGCACTGCTGAGAACTTAATTATATTTGCATAGGAATAATTTAGTTGGATCTAAGGGTAATTGAAAATCGCGATGTCACGCGCACATTTTATAAGTACAGACGGGCACAGAAACAAGTTCATTTTCGGTAGAATCACGTAATGAATAAAACAGAACATGACGATGATGAATAAGTTACATACCAGCAACGTAAATAATAAATTAACTGTCATCGTTGCTGTAACAATGAATAACAACCCCCATAATTATTTCACATGGATAAGTAAACGCCTATGAAAAGTGCAGTTCGAGATAAAGCTAAAGCTTTCATTTTTCCGAGTTAAACAGCACTTTTATAATCCCCGCTAAATCCATAACAGATAAATTTATTACCGCCACCGAATCAGTCACGGTTAAAACAATATAAAACCGTTTAATCCCCATCAAATTTCCACTCCCCCTGCAACACCCATGTTCTCCCATCTACCATCCACGTACCAACAAAATTCAAACTAAATAAACCTCCAGCTTCACCCAGTTTCACCCCGCGTGAAACCATTTGACGCTTCGAACAAAATAATCCCCCCTACCCCACAAAAGCAAACATTTCTCCAGGTTTCTGATTGTCAGACCGGCTATTTAAATAAGCCCAACCCCTACGCCGCTTCAATCCGTAACCGTGCGATCTAACTCCGGATCGACGGGTAATAAGATAATCTACGAATAGTTTGGGGAGTTTGAAAATCAATTTATTCCAGTTCAAGGGGGAACCGGCCGCTGAAAATGAAGCCGGCCACGGCGAAACGAAGCCCAACCAGACGATGGAATAAGAAAAAAAGCAGAGACGAAAAAAGGATGGCCTAGCTACCTAGGGTTGTTCTCGCGAGCGTACGTGATGTGGTTGGCCGGCGCTGACGCGAATATAATGAGCCACAGTGGCAATTTGGAGGTTTGCTAGCAAAAGCCCGTGCCTGGCATAGATTAAAGCTGGACCAACTGATTGAGGATTATCCTTCCAAAGGCTTTGCCTTGTCCCACCTAGCCTTTGGTTGATACAGGCTCACCCTTCGAGTATGAAGCGGGCACGTTGTTGTATTAATAATGCTCTTAACCCTTCGAAACAGTCGAAGAGCGTAGGAGGTGTCGCCTTGTTATGTAATGCAATGAAAGCATTGTCACTGCGGTCGGCAAGTGATAACAGGTACTCATTGCAAACTACTGATTTCTAATATTCCTTTTTCATATTAGTGATAATTGAAATATATCAAGAAATAGGAATAGCAGAAATGAATAAAAAGTACTGTTAGTAAGTTATATGTTTGAAAATTAAATAATTGTAACCCGTAATTAGTTTAACCGTGTTGAAAGACAAGTTAAACGTCTTACGATATTAAAATTAGGGGTGGAAATGTTAATATATTCCTGGTTTCAACATGTTTAAAACAATGTAGTCCCTCAATGTTTACCATTCTCGTCGTTCTCTCAAGAATACTGCATTTCCAAGTGAATTTTTGTCTAAGTGACTATTAATCATTTAGATTTCCTTTTTATTCGTATTATTCGTGACAGATTTATTACGAACAACATTAATAAACGATCTTTGCATGCTAATATTAAAAGGGGAATAACATGTATCTAATGACAAATATACCGATTAGCATACGAAGATAAACTTCGTACTACTTCGTAATTTTCGCATAAAAAAAAATATGCACACCGCAATATAAGCTACACTATTAAAGTAACAATATGCTGACAATTTTAACCCTTATTAACATTTGCGTTATTCACACAAATTCCAGTTCCACGAATGTCAAAAATTATTCACCCTCCTGCAATTTTTCATCCGTTATACAAAGACCGTAACACGCATCCAGAAATGAAAGATATCCAACTTAGGGCCTCCATCACACTTGTCTTTCATCAGCGGCCAACAATGACGTGAAATTGGACGTTTGAATCGAAGATCGACAGATTTGGACATAAGTCACGCGAGGATCCTGTCCGGCCGAAATTCGTCGATTCCTATCCAAAGGCACGATAACCTGCTACCTTCACGTGGGGTACGATACCTATCTTTCTGGCTTCTCTTATTCAGGATGAAGCAGTTGCACCCCGTGGTGCACGAGAATCGTTGAAATCGGCATCAGAACATCGTCTCCTCCTCCCGTCCTTTTGGAAATCTTCGCTGATGGGAACTGCTAGCATTAGGTAGGCCCAGCGTGGGTGTGGGTTCATCTTTATTTGACTCATTGTCAGGGCTAAGTGGTTCCCTCTGGTCTTTACAATACGACGGGCCTTATTTGTTGCGCTCCTGGATTAGAATGGGCCAGTGGCCACCGACTATGCTTGCCCCTTGTTCACCGTGCTGCGTTGGAAGCGAAGATTGACCGCTATTTTTCGCGCAATTGGTTCCGTATAAGTTTTCGAAGTCCCACGGCTGTTTGTGTTCGTATACGGTGGATAAGACAAGTTTGTCATCTTAATTTCTTTTAACGCCGCAGAAGTAATTTTAATTGCGTTGTTTAAAACGCTCCTGTTCAGAGAGGATATTAGAAATACGGATCATATTCCAGGTTTATGGTAATCACATTCAGCCTTTTAAATAGAACCCTGTAATTTTGTTAATTAAAGTGAGCAGGCCAAGTTATGTTGGTTAAGATAACTCACTTCAATTTTGTAGTGCACATATTCTAAATAAGAAATAGTAGGAGAAAATATAGCATAGAAATTATTGCACGGTGTTTGATAAGAAAAATAAGCAAGTTTTAGTGTAGCGATTAGCACACAGAAACATCTGTTAAGTTTCAAATTAATATACTTAGTAGATACTTCTAATTACATAATACCTTTAAGTTATAGTTATATAATATGCATTGCAACGAAAAATAAGTAAAAAAAAAGCTAAAGGCTTGAACAAAAATGATTTCCACGAACACTAAGCATTCACACACAATTTGTCAGCGCCGATAAAACGAAAGACTAGACAGCATCCCTACAAAAGCACACCTAACGCACACCTAATAGTCCTATTAACTATTAACGCAAAGCGCTAATACTCCCACCAGAGAGCAACTCTAATTACTCAAATGTCTCAATAATAATAACAATCCACCGGTCTCGCGGCGTACCGCACGAAACCCCGTGAAAAAGCTCGCGCGTCGGTACACTTTTTCCAGGTAACCTCGGCGCGAGCTAAACCGCATTCCCGTTGCCGCCGAATAAACAGTGATCATCCCGGCGCGGCGCAAAGGTCTGACAGGCGAAAGTGAAGGCTAGACACGAATATTATAATCAGGGAGATGCTCCTGCAGCAGGGGGTGGGGAACGCGACAGGGGATGCAAAGGATGCGTCAAAGAGATGTTTCGTGGTCCCGCGGCCTTCGGATCAGGCGATTTGAAGAGAACCGATGCCTGGCTCGCAACTCGTTGCCCCGGGCGAGCCGGCATTAATGCCAGTAATCCAAGAATCGAGAGGCGCTCGCGTGCGCTCGTCTTGCACATGTTCCAACGAGCTGCCGATTCGAACTACCGGCCATTTCCCCCCGACAAAACCCCTTCATTCCGCGCTGCCGAAAGCGTCGTAGTCCGCTTACCGATATCGGTTGCCTCTAAAAACCGGCGTCGACTAGAGGAGAGGACCGAGCGCGCCGCTCCAGCAGACACATCAGCTGTGCGCATGCAAATTACAGCTCGACGCGATGCAACGCGTCCATATGGTGGTCCACCATTATCCGCACGCTCGGAGACCAACAAAGAGACCGACCTGGACGGACACGAGTATCTACGCTCTCGTAGGCGCACTCCAAGAATAGTTTCGTGTCTTCGTCAATGGTGCTATTATTTTTGTGCCGAGTTCTAGGCAGAAGTCGCGGTGTAAGGAAGCATCGAAGGGCAGCTGGTGGGTTTACGGGATTGGGTCGTGCCGACTACTATGAACTGTATATCGTTTCCTCTTTTTGAGCGAGGAAAGTCATTTTTGTTCTTCTCGATAAAAAATCGTTTCGTGGGTTTCGATTTCAGTTCTCGGCGAGGCTTGAGAAAATTTCGAAGATTTCACGTGTCGAGAATTGTCTGCTTATATTTTTTATGCTCCAAAGTGAATTTTCATAATTTATGCAACTGCGTATTTATGGTGCGTTTATGGGAAATGGGGACTGGAAGATTGTGGTTGGCGCACAATTCTGGGGACTTGTTGTTGAACAAGAACTGCGAATATAACCATACACATTTAGGAAGATGGACTATTTTTTTGATACAAAATTATTCAATTAGTGACATCGCTTTTTGTGGAGGTCCATTGTGAAGATTGTAGATTCATTGGGTTATCCTATAAAAAGTGCGATTAGTTAAGAAGATATGTTATGGGGGAGAATTTATGTAGGGGCAGGTAGAATAATTAATGAGCCAAAGAAATACCTTTTAAGGGGAAGAGCTCAGATACTTTAATCAAATGGATTACGTTTTTGCTGAGTTTAGAAACGAAAGGATGTTTTAATTGCTTATTAGACGAGGAAATAATGGGGCAGCGATGTTGAAAGGTAAATGGAACACTTATTATAAATCGTATTTTATGGCCAGAAATATTATAAAAAGTGGAGATTTTTCTGCTGCAGAGCGCTGCTGTTTAAAAACACCTGTACTTCTTTAAAAAAGCGAACAATCGTTTACGTATACAAACATGCACACAATTTTACAACACAGTACCTATCATTTTTGAATGTTAAGTACGATTTTGCAATATATAAAATATAAAATTGTATAAATGTATATCACCTCATAATTATCAAAGACTGTATCTACCTAATTGTATGTGCTCATGCGCAAGTTTCTTCCATACTAGTACAGTATTGTATCAAATGTTTTTCAAACAGAACACAATAAAAGTTTTAAAATAATAATGCGTCGCAATGATTAATGATAACACTTACTTATATTTATCTCTTTCGACAAAGTAATATTGTATATAAATGTGAGAATATCTGATGCTTGGTTAAGAGAATAGTATAAGACGAGAAAAAGAATGAGCTTTTATACATACTTTGGTAAATAAGATACGTTTGGAACTCTTTAAACACTTCAGACTTGTATTCACTTGTCCATAAGACTGCCTTCTACTTGAGTAGTATTCAACTTTCGTGCCCTTCAATTTACCCAAGACTCTTTACTTTCTTTTGATGTTTTAGCGACAGTTTCTTAACAGGCACTCATTCTGGCCTGGCCAGATTCCTTTCAGAGACATTTAACTTTTCCTTCAGAGAAGCCCTCTTATCAGCGTCACCCCAATCCTTTCTGATCCAATTCCAAACCTGAATGTACCTTCCAACTTGAGTGAGGACCAGTTCCGTTTATTTAATATCTAGTCTAACGAACTCTTTTCGTGTCCCTGTCATTCTTTGTGCCATTTTTTTCCGTTACATTAATTGTACTCCATTTTTAGACCAATTACACTGTATACACATTGAATTTGAAAGTTCAAAGGGTGAGTCTAATGATAATGTTTTTAGAACTTAGGAATTAAACGTGACAATTTGTAATTAACTATCAACACTTGTATCTATCAATTGTAATCACTATTATTTGCCACAAGGAGCAGACAGTAATTTCACCGTTCTGTAAAATATAAACGTATTATTGTGTTATAGGAAAACATGAAGTTTAATCCATTTGTAACATATTTCACATTTTCATCGCAATACTTTAAATTTCTCTGATAAAATTGTCTCTAACAATGGAAACGTGAGTCTCCACAATAGCAGTGATCTATTTTATAAATCCTCATAAGCGAAAGACAAACTTTCGTGAGAATTAACGAGCTCCTCAGAATCGATTTAATAATTCCAACATGCAAACGAGCTGTGCACTGCCTGGGACCAATGCAGGACGCTAGAAAGATGAAGTGTTTCTTAAATTCCTTGAACTGAATTCTATAAAGTTATGATGAAACAGGTTTAATTTAAACGGAATTCCTTCGGCAAATACTTTGTTAACTAGATGTTATGGCACGACTACCGCCCTCGATTCAGAAACGCAATTTCTGTAATAATTGTCAGAATAACTATCTGCTTCAAGACATTTGGAGTGTGTAAAGCACTGAATTGCAGAACAACGGGCTGCTATATTGACGTTGGAATGTCATCGACTAGACAACGGGGTCTTACGACCAGGAACAACTGCACATCGCAGAGATTACGCTTAAAATACCTCGTGATTGTGCAGTCTGCAATTCGATTTTCCAACTACCTCAGTCTCTCATTTCTATTGTGTCTCGATGCAATTCACCATCCGTTGCTTTGCTTACCCTTCGACAATTACTACGGACAGAGAATTGTAGCGTAACATTTATAAGCGGTCCCTATGCTTCACTTGAAAATATAAAGAAAAGGAAATTGCACTTCTGTGGGTGTTAATCGAAAACTTAAAGTTAAAATTGATTAGTATGTCTGAGGACAGTTTCTTTAATTGAAATGTCTTCGTTCAGTAACTTTAAGTAATTTTCTTGCAACTGTCAGTGGCATGTTATTAAATACGCAAACTTGCGTGGCACGCCAAGAAATGAGAATGCGTTGGTGCGCAAGATTAAGGGATCAATGAAAATTAATGGAACCATTCAGCAACCAAACATAAGAAACAGAATTATATGCAAACACTTTTCCATTTACCTTGCGGTTAATGAATGTAAATCATTCGTGGCAAAGTAATAAAGTGATTTGAAATTGAATCAACAGAGTCCAATAAATTTTGAAGATTTCCAAATAACAGTAACTGTTTTATTAAATTAAATTATTAAAACACCTAAACATCTGTGATACATTAACTAAAAATCTAGCACTACCGAAATAGCTGCAGCTGACAAAAATACACGACTCTCGGTTCATGGTGAACGTGTTAACCCCTTCACGTGCAAGGACGTCTTGGATACGTCATTCTATCTCTGTTTTCTTGCCAAATTTACATAACTGTCAAATCGACATATATATAATACTTTTTCAGCCGCCCTGAGATTCATTTCAGTTGTACGTCAAATGGTTAAACAAAAATATGCACAGCGTCTCGTTCCACAAAATCCACAAGTATCAATAACAAGACACTTCATTGACATTTACCTAATTCCATTCCTCTCGCGAGCCCAAGCTACAAATTTACCTTCCATCCACGTTTCACCCTTCGCCGCCGTACGAATCGCGAGTTCAACTCTCCGTTTGCACGGATGATCGCCATTCAAACCTGCGGCATCCACGGAATACCAGCGGCAGTCTGTGCGAGAAGCGAAGAAACCTCGAGCAGCGCACCTATATTCCGGATAATCTTGCCAGGGGAAAATGGAATCGCGTCCAGGGACGGGCGTCGAATAAATGGATCTCGAAGGACGCTGCGCGTCGCCGGGTGTGTAGCTAGACGACCTCGAGGAAGATCGAATTAAACGATTCGCGGGCGTTCCCGGGGGAACGGGAATCGACGATCCCGAGGCGGGGCGCGTAAGTTAGGGAAAAGAAGAAGAGGGGAAGACTTGAGTACTTTCTTATCACGGGCGCGGCATCTCCTTTCTCTTCGATTCGGGTACAACGGTATGGAATCGTTTTACACTCGATAAAAAAAATTCGCTGTAGGGAGATAAAAGGGGACGGGGAATGGAAAAACATCGAGACACCGGTAAGTATCGGACATTAGTGAAGGTCGTTCGATTTCGTTTTTCTGAGGCGTTCTTCTTATTTTATGCGTGCAAGATGTATAACATAACGTTCGCTGACTTGAATTAAGATTGGTCGTATGACTTATTGTAATAGCGGTCACTGGATAAATATTTGTTAAGGGATGAAGAAATGTACAGGACAATTATTGATGGTTTTTAACAGAACATTAAAAAGGTCCGCTGTCGTTTGGCTCGTGCTATATATTTTTTGTTACGATTTGCTTATTTAGTTATTACAGGGTTAATCTTAATTAAGGGACGACTAAATGAGCAGGAAAATTAGTAGGGGGTTTTAAAAGTAAATTAAAGAAATTCTCCCTTGCTTGTATCACAGAGTACATAGTTTCATTTTGTTGCAACTTTCTGTTTTGCTCTGTTGATTTCGTTGTCACAGGATAAATGTTTATTAAGGGATGAAGAAACGAACAGGATAATTATTAATAGTTTTAAATAGAATATCAAACAGGCCCTGCCTCGTTTGTCTCATATTGTACACATCTTTATTTTGTTTATTCACTAACTTTAAAATTACTTGTGTAAAATTCCATCTGGATCAATTGAAGTCGATAATACAAATAATAAACTCATCGATTAGCATTAGAGATTGCTCGATTACTTTAAACAAATACTGGTCTGTAAGTGTTAAATCTATTCTACAAATTGTGTAAAGTACAACTTTCACAATCCAACTATGTGGCTGTTCCTTTGTTGGTTGTACTACCTAATTTTTCGTGCAAAGGTAAACTTTCTTATTCATAAACCTTCTACTTCTTTCTTGCAACTCTTTATCAGTACTTCCAGTAATTCTTCGTTACGTGCAATAGGTTTCAAAAAGTATTTCATGTGACTGTGGAAAATCTCACAGAAGTACATCCTTCGGCATACTGACATCCTATCACGGTACTGCATGTGACGCACAACGAAATTCAAACTGCCAAAGCCAATTTCTGCATACTTCTTATAACACAATTCCTCCACGAAAGTCACTTCAATGATTTATTTACCCCTAGGTACGGGTAAACGTAGTTAACTACGCGTTTCATTCAAACATTTGCACCCTGTCGTACATGAATATGGAACAGATCTAGTTACAAAAGAAGCCATACAGTAAAACTTCAAGCCCGGGGCAAACAAACTACGTTAAACTACGTCCAAACTTTGCCCCCCAAAAAAAGAACTGAATCCCAAACTTTCCTCAACACCTAATAGTAGCCGCGGTGGTGAGAAATAATGGGGGAAAAGGCAAGGGAAGAACAGAGGCGCGAGAGCCGGGCAGGTAAAAAGAGAAGCGTGGAAGACACAGGCTCAGGACAACATGTAAATGCATGGAAGAAATTATTCATGAAAGATGCCAACAAGCTCTGAGCGCAACGAGACGAAACGAGATTCACGAGACAGGTCGAACTAACGACGCCCAACGTCCTCGTTCCCGTCCTCGTCGACGTCATCGCCGTCTGCTCCCTGAGATACGGATCGGTGCTAATGCTTGCTTTATGGGTCAGCCTGCCTCGGCTACTGTGGTCACGTACCATCAAGGTTTGCGCGGAATTTAAAACAAAAAGTAACCAAGATATGGGGGGGGGGGAGAAAGAAGCAACGCTGTCACGTGCTAACCCAAGATTTCGCTCGGGGAAGAAGCCATCAACGTGTTCTTTCATCGCGCGACATTCAGAAGCGTTCATTCCTAGAAGGGGCACGTGCACCACGGCTTCGACCCTGTATCCGCTAACTATTCACGCGGCTTCCGGTTCTCGATCCTTATCCGCGTGGCCCGCGATCTTATCGCTGTTTGTGCTGATCATTGCACGGCGATACGCGTCAGAGATGCATCTGTCATGGTGTAACTGTATCTGGAAGCGCGAAAATTGCATATTGTTTTCCCGGACGAAACGTTGTATTGTTCCTGCCCTTAATCTTGGGATGGATCTGTCCGCTTCGACACGTGGGCAAGTTATTTAAGACTTTCCAAGCTTTTTACTGCCCGGTTTGGCTCTTTGTTTCTGTGCCGTGTTAAGTCCCTTCGGCGAATTGCCTGGGGGCGAGTGGGCTTATGCGTGTGTGGTCTCTGGGATTAATAATATGATTGTGACTAATTGCGGGCATGTAAGTATTAATTTGTTGACACCTTCATTGCGGTGGAATCGATATTGTTAATTACGTTAGAACGCGTACGATGTTTGATGACAATTATATGTTTATAATAAAGTACATTGTAATTGAAAATGGTAGCAGTCAAAAGGAGATAGTAAGCCATGAAAGTGCTTGAACTACATTCGAAGGCTGGAACATTTAGATCACTGCTGTTATGTAACGATTAATTTGTCTCGAGTGCAGTAACAGTAACGGTAAATTGAAAAAAGTGTAACGTTTGAGACACACTATTTATTTAATTGCCCTCATTCTTATTCAATACCCTTTGATATTGATAATATTCATATTTATTCAGAATTCCCTCCCGAACTATCTGCAACACTTTTTTCATAGCGGCATAAAAACATCCTATGCCGGTATTAAATTAGCAAAAAATGTTCGTTTTTATCGATGAGCCACGTTGCTACTTTTATAAATTCTACACAAAATCTTTAAGTTAATATAAAGTTCCTCCTGACACCGAAACTCGTACTACCGCCCGAGAAACCTTCAAACGGGCTCGAATCGGCCGAAAACTTCGGACATAGCCTCGAGAATTCTGGCAATATTAACCGCAATACGATCCAGCACTTCTCCCGACGCTTAAATAAATAAGAAAAACACGTTCGCCAGCAATAATCGGTTCGAAATCCCATGCGGCATACTTCTCGCGACAACGAAACCATCGCTCAGACACCATCATAGATCATCCAGAAGAAACGCGAACCGGGCAAGAAGATGAAATTCCCCAAACGTGTCCTGACAGGAAAGGGGAGACAGAGATCCTGAACAGAGAAAGGGGTATTATGGTTCGCGTCTTTGTACACGGCACACCCTCTCCGCGTTGGCTTCTATTCGGCCTCGCGGCCTCGTACACCTTTCGTCTCATCATTCACTCACACGCTGTTAGCGTGAGCGCGGGCGGGCACTCGCCTCTTCTGAATTACCGGCTATATGCGTATTCAAATGATCGGCCGTTTGCATTTTTATAAAGCCTAGAGAGGCAAGGTCTGGTCCACCGGGCTCCTTCGCCATCCCTCGCCCCCCACCCCCCTGTTCCTGCCCTTCTGCCTGCCTTCGACCACCTTTCTGCCCTTCGCACCCTTCGCTCACCTCCACGATTGCCCTTCGTGCTTCGTGTTTAACCGTGTACACCTTTAAACGCCTCCCTTTGTTCTTGTCGCGCGGCCACCGTCCCGCTGGGCGGCCGACAGAAACGCAAAATCGGCTCGGCTCGAACGTGACGGACCAGAAACCGCTGAGCCATCCGAGGCTGGCTTTTCGAAACCCGCAGGCAACTCGGAATTATCTGAGAGTTGCAAATGAGCCGAGGGAAGAACAGAGCGATGGTGGTGGATCGGGGGGTTTTCGTTGGTTCGCTCTGTGTTTGTTGTACGTGGTACGGGAAGATTTCATTCTGTTTCCTCTCGTTGCAAGTGCAATCGGTGGTACCTTTGCTGTACATTAGGTTGCGGATGAAATGGGACCAATTTTTATCAGAATCGTGGACGTTTGTAGCTTTGTGGAAGATAATGTTTAGTATTATTATTATATTGTACACTTTGACCATCGCGAAAGAAAGTTCTTTGTACGTTTATTTTTCAAACGCAGCGTTTGTAGACGCGACGGAATCTTTGGAAGTGCTCACTCCTTTTCCCTGCGCTTTCATTAGTAATGTTCTAGGCCCATATTTTCTGATTAAAACTTTTCAAACCAGTGGTCGGTGGTACTTTCACTTGGTGTACCTTCTCTGAAAGCTGCATTGATATTATGCGTAGCTTCTACTACGCCCTGACCAAGTTTAAATTCATATAAGAAGACAGATGAAAGATTCATATAAGAAATTCATATAACACGGTGGAAGCTGCATATAATATCGACGCAGCTTCTGAAGAAGCCACGGCAACCGATCGTATAATCTATAGCCAGTTCAACGAAAGATTAATATGTAAGCATGAACTTCTAGAATTAATTAAGAATATCTAGTTAAAAATACTTTTCAGTTTTACCCCGTATCTGAAAAGATCGAACTTCCAAAATAGATATATAAGTTTAGAGATTTTTCACAAATAATGTGCGATACGATTTTAAACATTTTATAATTAAAAATTGTGACTCTGAATTTGCAATGGATCACGGGATACAGCAAATAAAGCGGTCGCGACAGAATGGGTGCAACCGCAAAATACCTTGACAAATTGTTGAAAAGAAATTCGAGGAGATTTACAAATTATAGATAGCCAAGTGAGTGACCTGAAAATTGTACGGTTGTGCGGAGGGTTAAAAAATTCGATCATTTCATTCGCAACTATCAAACAACTGTGCGATTTGAAGATTTCACGATCTGTTCGCAAAACAGGACGAAACGGAAAGTAACTCTGGATTACCGCGTGCAATTTTCAGTCGTGCTGATCCACTTGAAAACAGTAAATACAGCTTCTATCGCATTCCATCGCTACCCCGAGATTCTTGCAACGCAAATTCCCGTAACGACGCAGAAGCGACGAGCAAGCCCCTGCGTCTACCCTATAATTTACACTCGATCAACCCTTTCGAGTTGCTTATTAACAACACAACATACGACACCGTCATTTTCCTCTGCGTACGGCCAGCACAGTGCTCTAATGCAAATCAATAACATTCCATCTCGCATTTTTTTACGCTTCCTAATAAGCACGCGCTGATTCATCCTCTTAGCGTCGATGAAAATACTAGAAATCAACTTTGCGAGAGCAAAACACTGCTCTCTGTTGTTGTTCAGTCTTCCCTCGGTTAGCATAGAATTATCACTACGGATTGCTTTTACATGAAGCCGTCGTACTATACTATCTTTTTACTGTGACTATAAATAGATTTCTCTGTAGCTTTGTCTCGTTTCCCTCACTGTACGTATATTTATCCACGATTTACTTCACGAGGCAAGAAACCTTAGATGCCAACCTCCTTGCTTTTGCTCTTTATATTTCGCAAAAATGAATTTTAGAAACAAAGGGAGCCTCAGGTAAAGCGCAATTCGTATGCATATTAATTTTGTACGATAATTTCCTGCGATTATTCATTAGAATTAAATCGTAACGAGCCCGTCGAGTGTCTCCTTTTTATTTCGCGCACGGTTGCACCGATTTGGGTGTCCTCCTGATTAATTGAGAAAGAAAGAAATCGATTTTCGCTTCGTGTCGTTTTCTCTCTTCTACCAATCAACTTTTCCCGCACACGCTGATTTGGTATTTCGCATCGAACCCGTATACATACAGCCATCGGCCATGGACGAGATTATATATTGCAGAGCACGTGTCTGCACGCGACATGTTGCACGTCGTGAAGCCGGTTAACCGGTGTCAAACAGCGAAACTGGCCGATCATTCTAACAATAAGACGAGAGTCAAACGTTTCCAAACGTCCGTCTATGTAGATGATCAACGAAACGTCGAACCCATCGACAAGAATTAGCATATTCCCTGTGGTACAAATGCACGGGGATTGTTAAATCAATAGGGGTTTAGAGTAAATGTGTTTTCAGTGGTCGTTCCAGAGAATCGACAGGTACACGACCCATTCCATGCCGAAACGTACGAAATAGCGGTCACAGGAACCGATTTTTTATTTGTTTCATTCGGCGTTCGAATTGAAAGCACGGGGAAACTAAATTTTGCAAATTTTCATGATTCCATCTGGAACAGTTCTTGAAATATTCATCGCTGGAATTTAAAAAAATTTACCAAAACGAGCCGAAATATACTCATTGCTATTTAAACACAGTTTTGGTGTAGATAAATTTGGTCGTAGAAATCGTGCAAATTATAATCGATGCTTAATGATTCCAATTATAATAGACTTTGTAGCTTCAAGGACTTACACAGAAACCAATCCCTGAATATAATAAAATGTGTTTTTCATTTATTGACTTCCATTTGTAATGCTACCTTTCATGGAACTTCAAAAAATAGAAGGAAGCGTACGAATATGGTATACCGATTTTATTTCATGACCTAGAGAATCTCAGAATAGCTAGAAATCAAAAAGTCAGACGAATAACTTTGGGAAATTTTATGTGGAATGTGCTGAATAGTAGTCTATTATAGTACATGTATACTACATATCTATTATTAGCTTCATTTAGCAGTCATCATTCGAAGATTTAACTTATGATAGCATTGTATGATAGTTGTAACAATATTATCCAGACGAGCTGAGGGACAATTAATTGTCCCTCTGATAAATCATTAATAATGATGAGAAGTTATTTATTGCTGAAACAAAATTCCTAAATAACAAGAAACGTAAATGCAATAGCTCAAGACTTGTTTCTTGTTTGACGTCTGTATGCAGAAGAATCTGTTAATACGTCTGAATCATTAAATTTGAGGAAATTAATGCCGGGATAATCAACGTTCAACGTAGGTACCACTTGATTGTACCGAACTTTTGATTAGAGTTTAACTATTGTGCTTAACGCGAATGGCTTTATATACGACACGACTTGGTACGATCGGGTCGTACGAAATCAGAGATACGAGAATTTCTGGGTGGAAAGTCGGCACGAAATGCTGGAATGCAATTATTCAACCGTGATTGGATCATTGACCACGATGAAACCCAATCAATAGGGTTGGAAACGGCGTGCCTGCCTATTTGAACGTGTAATTCAATTTAATCGACCTTAGCCTCGCAGAAAAATTGAATTTTATGATGATGAGCCTAGCACCTATTGGTTTTTTCTGAATATAAGATTTTTCCTCTGCGGTTGTTGGAACATCCTTAATGGGATCGCTTTCTGGCCACTTGCACGAGAGGAGAATGATTTAAATCACACAAGGGATTGCTTTTCCGGAATTAGATTTTTAATTCAGTTCTGCATGCCTAGAAAGTAATATCTAGGCCAAAATCTTTAAAGAGACTTTTTTGAAAAATATATCTTTAAATGGGGGGGGTAATACTTAATTTCAGGAACCAACTAAGATCGGAGAAAGTAATAACAATGATAATAATAATCATAATATAATTACTGCGCTACCATTACAGCAATATCGATGAATGACAAAATACAATAATCCTATTTCGAAATATAACAAGGGATTCAACAATGTATACATTCATGCTATTAACTGTAATTTATCCTCAATCATTATATACCATAAGGTACAATTAAATTCAGTTCCCATGAACACCCTCACAATCGTAACCAACGAATGCACGGAATGAGCAAATAAAATAACCGAAATCTATCGCCTTATCTAGAACCGTTCGTGCAAATGTAAAATACAGCTCGACGGTAGCGCGTCATTCAATTCCAATGCAAACTGTTCCCGACAGCGTACAAGATGATCGCAGTACGCATTCCCCGGCTTTCGCGGAACAAAAATACGTTGCAAACAATCTGACCGTCGAAGGGCCCAAAGATTTTAATCGGCCGTACAACGTGCAAAACCTCGCGACTAATCAATCCTTTCAGGCGCGCCGCTGAAGGTAATGCAACCGGCAAAAGGTGCACCCACTTGGTCGCGCGGGAACAACGAAGCACGGGGATAAAAAGGGCCGATGCGAAAAGCGCGAAGCCGAAAGCAATTCCCATCGGCTGGATCTCGGTGCGCCCCCGGGTAAACGTTGGACGTGTATGTACGTTCGTACAGGGCAAAAAGATCGGACGTGAAAGCAAAAGGAACGGGGCAGAGAGGGATGGCACGGAACGATAGAAGGAGAAAAAAGGGGCAACCGGGCTGCCAAAAATCCAAAGCGAATCCGGCGAGAAACGAGCAAGGCCTGGCGGCCGCAATTTCACGCGATCGAATCGGCCCGAAGCAAATTAAAAACTAATCGTTTTCCCGCACCCTGCTGGCACGCGCTTTGCCACCGTGGCTCGAGCCACGTAGCCGGCTGGCCAGGCGAAAGGAAAAAAGGAACTAAAACATCGGAGAGACGCACATGTCTGTATGTATACCTGCGCAAACGGAACGACCGAGCGTTTGACCGACGCTCGATCTTGCCAGGGCGAGACCGTGGCCGACAAATTGTTTTTCCCTCCTCCCTCTCTATTCTGATCTATGTTTTCTGTTGATTGATCTTTCGCGTAGACCGCAGGGCCACTAGGTAACTCGGCCCCGACCGATTCGTCACGAGGCTTCGTGTAGAGGGCGGGTTTTCTCTTGCATATGACCCGGTTCGATTTTTCTTTCTGCAATTCAATGGAGGGTGGATGTGTAATGGCGTGCCGTGTAAAGCTTTTTTCTCTTAGAAAGCCTGGAGAGACATTGTCTCCTATAGCGTTTGCGATAATATTGGTCCAACCCTTTCGATATTAATTCTTTATACACCTGTGTAACTTTAAGGGTTCATCCTCGACATGTATATTCTGTAAATCTTGTCTGAATTGTCCAAATAATTTGCCAAAGTATTTTGGAATTGTACCAAATCTATTTTGACCCGGTCTGAATCCAGAGTCGCAAGTCTTTTCCTTACAATAAACTACTTGAAAGACTTCGCAGACTTCTTTCTACGTGTTAGTGAATATTATAGTGGCCTCTTTAAATGGTACTGTTATGTAGGAAAGTGTATCGCTGTTAACAAAACTTGTATTGCGATAGGTGTTTCTTACAATTTTCGATTCTGCCAACTTACTTGATTATCCAATAATTTAAATTGAAACATGCGGCGATACCTTATTGTAATGGAGCGATATGTTTATGGTATATGTAGAGGGTGAATGGTTTTCAATGTTGCTCCACGACCATGACTAAGGCAATGAACAAGATTGTATATAATTAAACACTGCAAGGTTAATGGCATATCTGGATATTAGAAATAGTTTTATAAAACTTTCGTCAAAAGGATGTTTTCAAAATGTACCTAAAAATTTGTACAAAACTAATCACATAGATAAATTGGGGTCTGTATAATCCAAACTTTATATAAATATTTCCGAATTCTGTATCGATTGCAGTGCAAACAAGTACATAGGGTGATTGATGTAAAATAAAAGTTTTTTACATTTCCCTTGCAGCAAAATGTGAATACGCATCTGACGTTATAAGTATTCGATTTAAACGCGGTAATATACGAAAATAACAATCTGTTCGGGAAACGGTGTAGTATGATTTTTACCTTCCAACAGTATTTCCCTTTATGCATCTTATGACACATGAAAGGTGCCACTTTCCTTCTAATACAGGTAGAAATAATAAATTGTAGTGTGCAACTATATCTGCAAAATTTCTGAAATAAAATGGACCCAACGGTATAATTTTTTTCTTGTCTAAGTTCTATTTCTGTAAAGAATGAAAAACAATAAATAAATTAATAAGAATGCACTTGAATGCAAACAAGCGAACAATTTTATCGAATGAATTGAAAAATACATATAACCATACGAAACGTCAATCATAATCAACAAACATAATGTTTGAACTATAAGTACCAAGCGGAAGACTTTTTGTATAGAAATTGAAACTTCGTCTTCACTTTTAATGAGAACCTGTCAGAAACAGTAAGGTGTTTCAAACATAACATTCACCACTGGCGTTTTTCCAGGCATTCCTTGTTACTGGTAGTCCATTAGAACTTTTCTATTTAAACGACACTAAATTGTTTCGTTTCTTAATAAAACCTTCTGACCACAAAACGTCACGTCGACTATTTCTGCGATCTCATTTACAACGCTTCGGAAGAATACCTCATAGTTGCACGTTCCAGAAAAGAAAGAGTGCGTTAACTTGCGGATTTCATAGAGATGGTCGTTGACCGCGGAAAGAAACGCTCTTTGAGTTTCTACTTTTAAAGGAAATAAACGCGATCCGAGTTTTGCATTAAGTAATGAAATCAGTCGAATCCATCGATAAAACCGAATGTTACGCGAACACGTAACACTCGCTCACGCGAAGTAAAAAGCATACGGCTCGATCGATAAAGTGAGCTGCTGAAGTATTTCAAGAGTGGGGGATATAATTAAGACAAACTTCTGTGCAGCTAAGGATATATCTGGCGCATAATTATAATATTATTTGAATCAAATAACGCGGGACGTCCTGCCAATACGTATATCAGAGTATCATTTCGAATAAATATGCGAGAAACTTGTTTCTATAAAAAGGATCAACTGTATTTCTATATCTTCCCTAAAAGTGGATGGAGGAATATTTTAATCTTTTTACACTTGGTTGCGAGACTTTCGACCTCTAGATCTGTTCGAAACTGTCGTAAAAATGTCACATTTCCTTTTTCTTTTCAAATATTTAAGTGCTGACATCCTGAAAGTATTACAGTGATTCGAAGCCAGAAGATTTTCCCCAGAGATCCGCCTTCATCTTTCTTCCTTAATCCATAAGGAATAAAATACCTATATCCCTTCGAAGAGAATAAAGAAAGTATTGAGATGATACAGTTTCGTACTACTTCGTTTCAGTTCTATCACATTCACGTTTTTATAGCTTAGGGAATACGTGATCTATATCCCCTTCCAGTGGTTCAATAGTACGATTTCGATACCCGATTTTAGCATTCGTATTTTTGTAATGCCATTTTGAAGTCGCTTTTATACTTCGAGAATAGATTAAGAAACTGTCATTTGCATTTCTGTAATAAGAGGAGTACTTGAGAGTGAAGCAATTTTAATTTAACGAAATTGAAAGTATACAGTGCTGCTGATGTTAGTTAGAAACTCATTTTAAAGTTCTGAGAAATTATAATATTTGAATATACGGGTTTGCGTAATGTATTAAACACACAGTCTCCGCGCGTAAAATACACCTTAGAACTTGGACATGCATGATAATCTAATAATAATTCACTAACTAATAATTTAGAAATTAACATCGTTCCGTTCCTAAATGATAAATTTACGATAGCTAGAATCTTTGCTGCCGACGTAATTCTAAATTTTCTATAACATTTATATTCGGCATTCTGTAAATACATAGAAATTCGACAATTAAAAATCGCAATGTTTGTATAATTGAGACGCTAAATTCTATAAAAAAATCAGCGTAACTTATCACACAGAAACAACGGTGAAAATCTCAATCCATTCAGGATACAAATCATCCAATTACGTTACATTTCTTTCACTCGCGATCAACAATTAATCAAACACAGTTAATTACTCGCTCCAGCGTTACCGAAGTGCGTTAAAAATAAAAAGAGCAAAACGCGTACCATAAGTTACGCTCGACCCCTCGTAATTTATAATTGAAAACCGAAATCGAAGCTGGAAGTGAAACCTTATCACGTACACCCGACGCGTGATACGCTACAGTAAAAGGGGTACAAGAGTAATCGCCTATCAGGTGGATGTCCGTTATTATTTCGTTACTTGTTCAAGGAGCGTCCGTGTCATTCCGCGACGAGACCCGACAGAAATTCATTTCCCGCAGGTACCTTGAAGTTCCGTTTATCGTGCGGTCCCCATCCGGGCATCGCCCGTACAGAACTTTCAAGTTAACGCCGGTGGGAGAGGGGCCTTTACGTTTATTCCGTTTCATCGTCCGCAAACTGTTCGCCGTTTAGGGGACGCGCCGGCAAATTCGTTTGTTTCCATCGGTTCGCGATATCGTTTCCACGCGGGTTCATACGCGTATCGCCGGAAATGGATGACACTCGAAACTTTCCCGTCTAGCGACGATGAAAATAGTCATTGTACGACGTGAAATGCGATTTCACTATAGCCGCCAGGCCGTGAGTGCACGCGATGAGCAGGCATGCACGCATCCATGCACGCGATATTATACCGTGCCTGTCGTGGCCGGTTAATTACAACAATCGATATCGTTTAAATTGCAGGTTGCGCGTGCGTGCCATTTCGCGGGGGCAACGTAAGAGAATGGTCAGTACGAAGCAGAAGGAGACGAGGCAAAGAAAGGAGAGACCGATATTGTCCTGTGCATGACGTTCGTTGCGGAATACGAAGGTGAACGACAGTGGCGTAAGAAGCGAGAATCACCATCTCGGGGTAAAAGCCGACGCATCGCGGAAGTGATTTAACGGGTATGCAGTTGTTTGGAGACGTATGTCATTTTGAAGCGAATCATTGAAGCGAATGTCGAGTTTGGGAGAAGATTTCATAAGACTGAAATATATGTCTAAATGATGAAATGTGAAATCGATTAAATGATACGTTAAGCGGCTTGTTTTTTCCACACTGAAGATCTTAGTGCAGACTGATACTTGTCGTTTATATTTTATACAAGATATGAACTGCATTTTATCTAAAAATATGTATTGGTCTTTAATGGAAATGATGACCAATGATGCTCTTTGCTAAACAGGTAGATATTTTAAGAGATCTTGTAGGGCATGGGAACCGCAAATTCCAGAACTGTAATAATTGTTGCCTTGCCATTTGTATGAAAGCTCCTAGAACACTAAAAACCCGACGCTGAATGTATACACGTAATATACGTTTCACGTGGCACGAAAGGTGCGATAATATTTTCCAATAATTCATGAACGAAAGGACCCAGGAGCTAAACAGCATGTCGACTGAAACTATTAAAATACAATCGTGCAGAAATGCGAACGTCCGAAGACTTTGCTTCATCGGTTACTTAAAAATCACGCGGTCCTAGTGCTTGATGAAACAATACAATACAGCAATTATATTATTATTACATTACCGTAGAATAATTTATGATTCACTCGTGTACGTTATATTATCAACTGTAACGCGATATAGCGATTATTTATGTAAAAAAAAAGGATTCCTACGCCATTGGAGCATACCTTGAACGACCGTATAATCAAGTGTGGCGGCGCGTGCCAAGCGTACCTGTGTCGCCACCTGCCAGCAACAGAACACGGCAGTTGTTACATTACCCCCCACCAGCGACAACAGCAACAACACGAATGTTCCCGAGAGTTATACGGTCTTCACTGCGGTCTCCCTCTTCCTCCATTTATCTCATCACCTTCGTCATCCTTCCGAATCCCGCAATCCCGTGGCCGTCTACCCCTTTCATCTCCATTTAGACAAACCGTCTTCCTGTTTTTAAGCCGCAGCACGAAATGCACTATAAAATCGCACGGCTTTACGATCCCTCCGTGTCTCTGGTCAGATTTAAATAATTTACTCGCTTTTAACGGGGTTCCCTCGCCTGAGAGACACGCGAATGTGCGCACTCAAACGTTGGCGAAGAAAGGGGTTGGACGAATGTTTTGCTCGCGAGTATCACTAAATCGTAAAGAAACATTTAATGGCGGCGTATACACCCGAAATAACGCCCCTGGAAGCTAAACGCTGCGGTTTAGCTTGGGACTTAGATGGAACTTCTGTTTTAACGTATCTGTCTGCTTTGGCGACGCCTGGCGTTAAATAGAGGTTCTCGGACGCTATAATTGCGCAGACAAACGTGTTGGCCAGACGATTTTTCTATGCTTGGAAAAAGGGGTTGCTATAATAATAAACTTTCGCAAACAAGAGGCTCCGTGCTTCAAATGGGAGTGCAGGTAATTACTATCAGTGGCACCTGCGGTAGAGGTCGCTACTGGCTGGGAGCATAGAAATCTGTGGGCAATCGGGGCATGTGTAATTTTAATTATTGAAATTGAGCGAATAATATTTGAAGAAATCGCAGTCTTTGAATATTCAACCGTTCTGCCAGTTACAAAAAATGTATTACCAATAATATATAGCTTGATGGTAGGTCAAACGTTAGTTATATTAGTCTGAACGAAATTTTTCTTATAATTATAATATTCCCTTTTTGAAGCTACATTGCTTGTGTAATTTTATGACTTTCCTTTTAACGTCCTCTAACTCCAATATGTATAATATATGGACCATAGCCCAAAGATATTATAAGAAGTAACAAAAACTGAATTCTCAGTTTTCTTAATAGGGTATCGTCAAATACAAAATTATCAATCGACAATCAATTGCAAATGCCCGAGCATCCCTCTGAACCTGCCTAATTAAACAGCTTCGAGTCAAAATCGTTCAATATCACATATCCGCAGAAAAACTGAGAACAAAAGTACTCTAACAAATTTTTCGGCAACGCCTGTAACAGAAAGATAACTTCAAATCGGAACATATTCCTCCCCTATTCTAAAACAACTTAAAACCGTCATAGCCCAAATGGTGCACCGCCAAAAAAATAAGAGAAGCACATTCTTGCCTCCCAATCTTCCCATCAATATTAAACCGCGCCCAGAATCTTGTCCTCGCCCATTCGATTGCATATCACCCACGAAACGCAGTCCGATTATTCATTCGACGGTCCGAACGATGTTTAACCTCCCCGTGGCATCCGACTCAATTGCGTGATTGAACGAAAAAAAAAAAAAAAAACCCCCCAGCGCAACATTCGTGTCGTCGGAAATATGAGGAGGACAATCGGTTAAGAGAGGACACTGTCGCGTGGGTCGACCGAACGGGAAGAGGTAGGAGGAGGAACAGCAGACAGGAAGCAGCTGGACGTCGCGTGCCCCGCAGGAAACGCAGACCGAACCTACTAAGGAAGAGTAGTGTGTATACCGTTGCTTTACCCTCGAGCATAAGCGGTAAGGCGGGGGAGGATCGAGTGGCTCCGGAGAGGTTAAAGTCTAAAGGGGCTTTTATTGCTGTGTAGAACCACGTCCTGACACGTGCTCCGGGGATATCTTCGTTAAACGTTTGCCAACGGGACCCGTAATGGCACGCGACGACATCCTCCAGGTGGTCCAACGTCTTCGTCGGTGTGTGTATAGCTGCAATGCCGCGGCAAGATATACAACTACTGCTGCAAACGGGGCACGTATGCAAAACTATCGGGGGGGGGGGGGGAATTGAAAGATCGTTGGATCGACAAATCGAAATCTCGGGCTGTGGATGGATTCGCAAAGTTGAACAGTAGATGGATAAATTAATTTAGAAATGTTGTTTCAGCTTGTCATCGGCGGGGAAATTCGTGAAATGTTAAATACGGAAGGTAGATTCGGCCAACAGAGCTGTCGTTTAGAGAGTTGTATAAATACACCTGTGCCTCAGTAATTGTGCTCTCCAAAGTGTTGTCCACTTTGATCCACAAACTGTGATCCAAAATTAAATTGGTAGTACTGTTGCTTACGTCACGAACTCATGCACTGTATTCAACGATTAATAATATTCATCGTTGTATAATAGAAAAGGGTATCTAGTAATATACGTAAGACGAATGCCATTCGATCTGATTGTCACATGTGTGTATGAAATAATATTCGTATACACTTTATAAAGAAAAACATTATGCGAGCCAAGTGAACAAGACGGGCATAAATTGTCCTATTTATCAATCGCATCGAATCAGATAATTATTAACTATTACAACAATGCCGAGTAATAGCAGAAACAACGACTTTCGTTAATTTGGATAGATAAAACAAATGAACAAAGGGAACGTTTTCGATCGTATTCAAAGGCGCATTATTAATGCGCAATCACAAAGGCAGTCGACTATAACAAGAACAGTAGAATTCCAAAGAATGGGATCTTACGCGGAAGCGTAATAAAGCGACGAAAATCTTCGTCATTGGGGTCGGTTCGCAATCGAATTATCGAATGCATTGAAGGGGCAGGGAGGAAAAAGACGAAGGACTCGGTCTGTAGACGGAAGAAAAAGGAAGAGGAGGAAACGGGGCACGTGTTCCTGTGGCTATCCGGTGAAATAAGAGACCGGAAGCATCTGGGGGGAAGCCGTATTGTTTGTCGAGTGCTTTATTCGATCGAACCGCCCCACAGTATTCGAAGTTTCGCCCGTCTACGGGGTGACTCGAGCAAAACGAGCGCAACCTCGAATCTCCACGACGCAATACCTTCGACGTCGCGTCGGGGTCGTCTACTTGCCATCGAGACAAAGCTGAGTGAAGCCCTCTTTTGTCCCGCGTTCGCCAATTCCGTTTGCTTCTCCTCGAATTGGAAGAATATTCGTTAAAACGGTACCCTGATTATTGCCTGACGAGAATGGGAATACTTTCGTGATACTGAGATACATATTCGGTAATTGAGGACGTGTTTCAGATCGAATCGCGAAAAGGATTAAAGCCTACGTCATTTTATGCATTACTAAATTATAACAGTAATCGAAAATGTCACTAGCCTCGAGTGATTAATATTCTTTGTTTCACTGTGTAGATAAGATGAAATTGGCAAGATTGCAATTCTATTGTACAGGTATCTTATTGTATCTAATAATGGGCTTCTATAGCGTGGTAACAGTTCATGTATTATTAGATGTTAATTGGCCTTGTGTTAAATTTTTTTAATATTTGATTATTTTTTTCATTAATATTAACAATGGGTGCAATCCCCTTTTCCATATTTAGCCGTATATAGCAATCACTTAAAGGGTTAGATTTAGTAACAGTATTTTGCTATATCTGAATGATGATGTTATCCACTTTATAATAAGTGTTATACCTATTAGTGCATAATTGTGCATCACCTGCTTATCCAGGTATGTATATGCCATTAGATTTGTAATAAGGATCAGATGAGATTAGATATGAGAAATATAATGGATGTATAATATAGATATAGATTATATTATTATCATTAATTAATACAGGTACATCCGAAACATTTATTGAAATAATTGATACAAAACCTATGATAATGTAATTGGGTTGAGTTCCGTTTATCATGAGAGCATAATCATACGAATTGATATTGCTACTTGCCACAAGAAAAATCAATTCATGCATAATGCAGATTTACCACCAGGTCATTCTGTTTGCCAAGAAAGCAGCAGGCAGATTCCGAATTCAAGGGGGCAGAACAGCTCGCTCTTCAACCCTTCTCAGCTGGCAACTCTAATGGACTTCAAAACACTCAATTGGACCCTCGTCACGATTTCTTTGCTGTGAAACATCGCCCACCTTTCCTGTCTGAAGATCTCCACCTTAGCCACTACTGTGCAATGTATATATAAATACAAACTCGATATTCATTCAATGCTATCGAGAAACCTATCGCAAGAATTTTGAAAAGCAATCAAATTTTCCCCCACTAGCAAACAATTGTATTAAGTTGATGCATATGCAATAGTCCATTTCGATTTCAATCTTCCACTTTGGAATGGCAAATTGTGTGTGAAAGCAAAAGGCGAGTAATAATAAAATACGATTGCTCTGCTGATAAGAATTTTAATTTAGTCATAAACAGTAGAAACTGTGTACTTAAAATATCAATAAAACTTTCACGCAAGGCACAGAAGGTGAACGTACTATAGTCGGTAGTTTGGCGAAACAGAATCGAAAAGTAACAAATGCCAGGAATTAATAATAAAAACAGTAAGAAGTATCTACTTCGAAAGAGTGTACAAGTCTCAATTTGTTGCCAATTTGAGTTAATACCATTTTTCAAATCTTAACTGTCACTGTCCACTGTCACTAAACAAAAAAGAGAAAAAAAGAAAGAAAAAAAAACTAAATTAGGGCAAAGTCGTCTCATACATTTAACACGAATTGCCAAATTGCAGAAGCACAAATTCATTAAACCAGGGAAACAAATGAAGAAACCTAGCTTCGCGACGATAAAAGTGTATCGAAATCCAATGAATCGCCCTTGCTACAGGCGTTGACAATTTCTCAGGAACCTGCTAATATCGTCAATTAATCTGAACGAGTTTTCCAGCCGTGTTAAAGAAGCCAATTAAAATCTTAAGAAAGTCTGGCCCGGAGTGGCGATCGACTTAACGAAAGCCATCGGCATTAACGCCACGCAGATACGGGAGCTTGTTTGATCGCCTGATTTTCCATTCGCGGTGTGGCTAGTGTGCGTGACCTCGCAAGCAGGCCGTAAACTAATTAAAAAAGGAAACTTCTTACGTGGCATCCGCGAACGGCGCCCGTTCTCTGGAAAGTTGGTAAATCGCTTCTAAAGTATCTTTCATTTATCCTTTAGGAGCGAAGGCGCGTGCAGCGGGCGAACTCGGCCGACGAAACGTTTCGCCTACATTCCGGGACTGAACGGATACTAATTTATAAGTAATGTACACAAGTGTAGACCGGTTCGTTCTTGCTTTCTCCAGGAGGCGAACCGAGAGAAACATCTGGCGCGGGTGCCAAAGGGCAGGCAGGTTGCGTACGTACACCAATGCTACTACATGCCAGCCCATTCTTGCCTTCTTTCGCCTCGGCTTCCCTCCTCTTCCCCTTCTATACCGTCGCTGTTTTCGCCCTTCCTCGAATCCACCCCGGTATCTCGTTACCAACAGCAGCGAAACCACCTGGACTGCTAAAGGGTTACAGGGATACTAGTAGCCCCCCCCAGTCTTTCTATCAGGTTTTCGTCGAGACGACGATTAAGAATTTCTGCGTTAACCGAATATGTACATACGCTCTACCGCGAGAGATGCTCTCCCGTGTGAACAATGGGACAGACGAGATGGGAAATTTGAGGTATGCGGACGCAATGGTTTTATGAACGAGGAATTTCATAAAGCCATACTGAATGTTTAACTCGGTACGTTTTAGTAATAATCATGATATTGTTATTATTTATTATACGGGCAGCTAGCTGCGTTTTGAATATGAGTCGCGCGAGCCAGCAGTTTTGATAAGAATAATAATATTAAGTCATGAGAAGAAACGTTATTACAATATATTTCAATATCTTCAATTGTTGCTATAATTATTTTCATAAATGCAGAAATTTGGAACATCGTGGCCCTCAGATGTGAGTAGAAACTGTTGTGAATTGAGTCTGGCATTCTACGTGTTAAGGGGACCTTCGAAATCTGATTCCTTTTCTATGGAGTTTTAGCATTCGTTGCGACAGTTCTAATATTTACCGAGGATGCAGACTGTCCAAGGATGTAAACTTGGTTTGGATTTGATCAATTCTATAATTATTACAGTGGGGAACAAAAATGTATGTAAAAGTAAGTTGCACAAAGACGGACAAAATTCAAACACCTGTTAGAAATTAATCAAAACTATCAACAAGCAGTGAACAATATACTTTCCATATTTATACTCTATTCAAGGGATGTCGCGGAAGCTTCAACAGGTGTGTGTTTACAATAAACTTGGGGAGAAGCACAGGAGAAATGTGCAATCAAATATTCCCTAACATAACTTCGTGAAAATACCCCCATTCAGCAAAGTAGTTGCAAATATCTCACTGAATCATACTCAACGCTACGAACAATTTTAGAAACAATCTCTAACATTCAAACATCAAACAACCCAGAAGGAAAAGTGCGCATCAAGATGCGCTACGAAAATCGCTATTGTAACCAAATGAGACGCGATAATGCAATCAAATAATTATAAATGTGAATGCCGTTGCTAGCCACCGCAGTTTCCGCCGCAGTAAAAAGGGAAAGTCACATAGTCGTGAAAATGAAGCGGAAAAGAGGAAAGGCGGTGAATGTGTTCGATGCATGGAAGAGTTCAATAAAATCGATTTCATAAGCAAAGGAAGCAAAAAGGCACGACGGCTGGTTTGCGGCAATATGCCAATATGGCAATAAAGCGGCCTCTTTCTTTCTCCCGCTTTCGATATAAACAGGGGTACAATGTCGATGCAAAAGTGCCGACAGATGGGATTCTTCTCTCTTTCTCCTTTTTATCTGCACCCCCCCCCTCTCCTACTTTCAGCTGGTATCCCCTCAAGTACATATGAGATTCCTACGAAACCACCCACAATGTTCTCTTTCATGGAATATCATCGTTTTTCGTTAGTTTCCCGATACACCCGGCCCGCACGCTCTTCAATCGTGTGTGTACGGTGGAGAACAATGCAATATGCGAACCTAATATAGACCTCGTTTCTGGGAATTCGGTGTGTAAAACCGACGCACTGAGTAAGCTTGTGAATTATTAATTATAGCTTCACATTTATTTTACCCTGATTATTATCACACAAATATCTTTGAAATTAATTATTGTTTGAGTCGCTTTTATTTTGATTGGTAGGTATACAGGGTGGCCCATAAGTCTCGCCGTATTTTTAAATTTTGCGTACCTGAGGTGATTCTGAACAACTTTTTCATTGACCAAAATATTCTACGAAGCTTCGTTTTTGAGTTATTAACGAAAAACACTGGCCAATGAGCGCGCCCGTATAGCGCGCGGCCAGGCACCACCGCGCGCGGTTGTCATCGGGTGCATCGAGGGGTAACGTACGGCAAATATTACATCATCTTAAATTAAGAATAATGTGTAATTATTCGTTATTCATGAATAACAATTAAGTTAACAAGTCGTTTAATAACTGTTCCATACTTTTATTCGTTTTCCGAAACGTATAAGGTATTTTATTACTTATGAAAAAAACGTTTGGAAAATTAATGTTAGTAAAAGATAGTTAAATAAACTCATCCTTTCGTTCACGAAGTAACCTGCTTCGACGAAAGTTAGTCCTTGGCAGTTGGTCGTTGCACCGATCCTGACCTATCTTAACAATTTTTTGCCACGAAACGCACGTCTCGGCGATCGATACCGATCTGATTCGCACTTGTTTTCACACGCACTACAATCGTTACTACTAATCGTTAATGTGCGTGTCGTGTACGTGTGGAAACAAGTGCGAATCAGATCGGTATCGATCGCCGAGACGTGCGTTTCGTGACATAAAATTGTTAAGATAGGTCAGGATCGGTGCAATGACCAACTGCCAAGGACCCACTTCCGTCGAAGCAGATTACATACTTCGCGAACGAAAGGATAAGTTTATTTAACTATCTTTTTCTAACATTAATTATCCAAACATTTTTTTCGTAAGTAATAAAACACTTTAACGTTTCGGAAATCGAATAAAAGTATGGAACAGTTATTAAACGACTTGTTAACTTAATTGTTATTCATGAATAACGAATAATTGCACATTATTCTTAATTTAAGACGATGTAATATTTGCCGTACGTTGCCCCTCGATGCACCCGATCAGGGCAGCGCGCAGTTGTAACTGAGCGCGCGCTATACGGGCGCTCGCATTGGCCAGTGTTTTTCGTTAATAACTCAAAAACAAAGCTTCGTAGAATATTTTGGTCAACGAAAAAGTTGTTCAGAATCACCTCAGGTACGCAAAATTTAAAAATACGGCGAGACTTATGGGCCACCCTGTATATTATTGGGTTGATGGGAATCTCGAAATTGTTATAATACGTATGTACGTATTGTGCCGTGTATGAATTCTTCGAGCATTAAGCATTATACAATTCCTCTTCTTCCTATTCTCCTACAGAATTCTAGAGCTTTCGAGTATGCAATTACTCCATGTGCTTGAAACGCATTACTTTTCGTACAGTGCTTCGTTAGGATGCTTCGGGAAATTGTTGATACATTTGGAAATATGATTGTTGTTTTCAGACAAAAATAGGGAAACAGCTAACCGCGGTAGGAATTCGTAGCTTAATTCAATGTGAACGTGTATAGCAATTTTTCGCAAACGTCATATGAAAAAGATTATATCAGCTCAGTGACCGAATAAAAATGTTTGCAAAAATGACCAGGCTGCGCTGTTCCACGATGTCTAAATTAGCCTCAATTAAGTTTTAATTACGTGCTCCAACGAAGTCTGAATTTAAATTGTAATCTACAACGAAATCTAAATTCAAATTGCGCTATGCTACGGTGTCTAAAAGAAAGTCGTTAAATCCATAATATCTTCTAATATAAAAGAAAACAATTGCCACTGATGAACGACTATTATTTGTGTTTGAAAATAGCATGGGTAATATTGCTACTCTGTAGTAGAGAAAATGTAACGCGACAATGTAACCAGGTATTTACGTTTCTATGTGATCATACCTACGAGTCTGTGAAATAAAACGCAAGATGAATACTGTTAGGTGCAACGAACCAATAAGGATTGGCGCACCATGTATGCACGTTCAATGACAAGAACGAAATGATTGCTGCTCTTTTCCGCAAGAGGATGCCAAGCGAGCATGTGCCGCAATTTCAAAGTATCCTTCGAAAGTCTTCCTGTTTTAATAAATTTTCATACGCGACATGCAAGCGAATTCTTGTGGCTCTTGGTCTACATGCAGTAACTTCTATTACGATTAGGAGTTTCTTCCTTTATTATGGGCATTCTAAACCCGTTCAGGTGCAAACGTTTTAACACTGCTGATGCAAGATCACTTATAATTTATATTTTTAACATTAGAATAACATCATTAGGTACTTCTTTTTTTTAAGGCATATCTATGGTGACAGTATTTACACTGACTGTACAATAAAATAGAAGCAGAACAAAAATTGTTGAACTACGATGAACGATGATGCTAGCAACAAATCAGGGAGCATTACAAATTAATCGAAATAGTTTTTGTGCAAAGCCTCTGCAAGAGGTTGTGTATAAAATGTTATCATAAAACGTTTTTACTATACGGTAACGTATTCGTCGTAGAATAATAAATATATTAATGAAATAAATTAACCCTTTATCTGACAATAACGAGTGGCACTTGTGTTCCACATTCTGTGCGAAAGTTAAAAAGGCATAAGTATGTAATAGCACCAAACGAAATTTATTACTAAATAATCAATGTTTTACATAACAATAATGTTTTGCACTAAGGCCCAAACATAATTAATAATGCGATGGCTGACGTAACTCTCGATTGCTCCGAACACTTTCTTCTTCTATACAGTGCTGATAAAAGTTATTGAAATTTTTCTAAATCAATTGTGCAGGAATGATTGCAGTTTTATTAGAACTGTACAGTCGTCCAGCACAAAAACGATAAAGCAGGGGGTTAAATTGAATCGCTCAACTAATAAATTCGCTATAAATCAACGCAACTGCGCAACTCCCCCTCGAATCGTCGATATTTTACACGAAACTATACGTTCACCCTTCATTAATCACCGTTACCATCCGCACGACTATTCAGAATTGCCACAAAGCGAACTCCCCCGAAAATACGAGCCGCAGCAGCGTCCCGACCACGTGTGCTGCTATAAAACCTACGGATTAACCGTTCGACGATACACAAAACCTGGTCGTCACGGGGCTTAGGAAGACGCCGATGCAGATTCGCGAGACAGCTGTTCGGTGCAGCAAATTTTAAGGACAATCGTCTGCGGAACGAGAAAGGGGAAAACGGGAAACGTGAAAGAGTGAACGGCCGGTGGAAAACTTATTCTTCGTGCGGTTTTCGAGGGCACGGCGCTCGATCAAAGGAGGCAAGTGCTCGAAAAGCGAGCCGAACCAGCACGAAAATCCTATCTGGCCGCCGAGTTGTTATTGAAATGGCATTCGCAGCTGTTTACTCTGTCGTGTATGCAGTTCACCCGTTGACAAAAGGGTTTCCCAGCCGGCTGACAATTTCCTCGAAACGAGAGGCCCAGAAAACGGAGGAGGCAAGGAAAACGTCGCGTCGCGATACGGCAAAGGCTGCGCACGCTTCGTGGACGATGATCTATTTTCCAAACCGTGTTCATCCGCCACTTTATCCGCAAAACAAGCGGCTTTGATTGCGAACAGACCATGGAAAACGGAAGGTGGTGGTATATCCCGAACGAGCGACTAAACTTTTGTGTATACAATGCACGCATATGCATGGTGAAAGGCTGTATTGCCATGTTAGATGGGAGAAGAATGTTGGCTTTGATAAAGAAGGCTTTGAGCTCACAGTGAGTGACTTAAACGAGGTGCAATAGATCTTTAGAAAGACGTGTGTTATTGTCTTCAAAATTCGTGATAATTCTGCGATACGGAAGTGGGTATAACATGTTTCAAATTTATTTTGTATAATAAGAGCTTTTCTCACAATTGAACGCACCAAATTGTTAAAGGGTTCATGTTAAAAGGATTGATGGTATATATAGCGGATAATTGTATTTTTTGAATGACCAAAGTTCGAATGTATTGTCTTTCAAACTATACTTAACTTATAGTTCTGCACGGAATAAGGACTGATAAAGATACTAAAAGATATCAAAAGATAATTCTCTGGAGAGGAGTGAAATAGTAATCTATTCGAATCTATATCATTGTTCGATTGGTGAACCTGATAGATGCAGCTGACAGATTAACAAAGAATATCGTTCAACTGAGAAACGTCGATTCTTCTGTTTGCAAAGCGGGACATTCGAAAAATATTAGACACGTAATTCATTTCACTCTATTGGATAATGTTCGTTGCTAGCTGTTTACCACGAACTGACAATTGCTACTCTCTTTGGGCTCTTTACTGGTATTCGTATTTAAAGATACGCATCAAATGCAAATAGGAATCATTTTCGTCGCGTAAGAAATTCGTAAGGAACAAACTGTTATTAAGACGAAAAATTGCAACGACTGAAAACATTCTTCGAAGCAGCTTGAAGCATTTTATTTGTATGCACCTTAAAGCATTCAACAGATTATATCGCCGTACCACCTTTCCCCGCGATGTACATCGAAAAACATTCCGTTTCGCGTAACCAATTAAACGCATCAGTAATCCAGAAAGCGAATATACCAGCGAAAGGGACGGGAGACGACTCGTCCGACGGAGGTACGTCCGTGGAAAAACGAAATGGATAGAGTACAGAGAGGAAGGGAGAGAGAGAAAAAAAACGAGAATTTTGAAGGCAATGAAACTTTTACCGTTCCATCGATAATTACGGGTTAACGAGGCGGCGGTAAGTACCCACTCGTTCGAACGATAATTGCTCGCTGATCGATTCGTCCCGCGAAACAACCCGTAGCTAGTTCGACTGCAGCTGCGAAAATCTGCCTCGTCTGTTCCGCTCGTAACATTCGTATAGGAAAAGGCCATGCATGTACAGAACGCCGAAAAGTATCGTGTGCACGATTCCGTATGCCAACATGGATGTTTCGATAGATTGCTGCGGAGAAAGGTTGGAAGTAACATTCTGCTTTTTGTTGTCTTTTTATAGCAGATCAAATTTGAACAGCGAAAAGAAATCTTGAGTACAAATTCAAGCTGTCGTGTTTTAACGTGAACCGTCCATAAGACCTGTGGTGAAGCATTTTGTTTGTTGGACGCCTCGCTATTGTGATGGAATCGGTTCTTTGTATTAAGTAGCTGGAGATAATATTTGGCGGAGAATTCGTGCAATACGAATTTCATTGAACAGGAGACAAAGTTCGACGAAAAATTGAAATTTGTTGAGCATAAGCTGGAAATTTGTTATTTCTACTTGTTAAATTTAAAAAACGCAGTGAGAATGCATGACGAACAATAAATTATTGATTCAGTTTCATTTCTTGCTGAAACCATAAACAATGATATGCTATTATTGTCCCTTTGATTATATTATTTATTTCGAACGAAATCAGTAAAGATTAGTGTACTTGTCTGAAAAATATTACATCGTTTAATTCGCATGAGAAAAACTTACACAAAGATATGTACAAAATTTTTCCCGCGTGTATGCAAAAATTATAATACAATAATACAGGAAAATTATTCTAATTTTCTGACATTTACAACTACCTCACTGTGTAGCCTTATAAACAGTTTTGCATCTGTTCAATGACATTACAGAAAATCCAATTAACAAGATTCATATCTAACTACTAACATTTATTTGATTTCAGACTAAAGTGTAATTAATAACAGTAACCCTTCACGCGTTATCTCAACCATTATTCCACTCAGGAAAACAAAACTGCTGTTAATTAAACGCAAAACGTTACAATTGTTACAATAACAGTACCACTGAAAACCCCAATCATGTAACTTCGCTTTGTTTGCACGATTTACCTCGTCCAATTACACGCTTTATCCCCCACGCACTCCCGACGACCAGTCGGCGTCAAAGCGTCATCAAACAGCAACGCAGCTGGTGGCAGTGCTTTCCCCAAAATCGGCCTATCGGCCAATAACTGCCCAAGACAATAAAACACCAGCAAAATTAAAATACAACGGTGCGAAATAAACGGCCCAAGCAGCCGTAAGACCCCGTAAATACCCTGACAGGTACATTCTCGCACCTACCTCGGTATGTCTCAATGCGCGGCGTCTGCGAGAGAGACGCTGAACGAGAGAGCGAAATAGACCGGTAGGTAGTGAACGCAGAGAGAGACGGAGGGTGACAGTGGTGCACGTATATAGATTGCAGATTCCCCGCAGCGTCGAACCCCGGGTAATCCCCGAGAGCGGGCGACGGGCACGCACGGCATTCTGGCAATTCTCACGATTTCCTCGTCGTCCTTAGGTCGACCGAAACCCCCCGCACTTATACACATCCATCCGTTCCTCCTTCAATCGTGTCCACGTTCACGTGCATAGTCCTGGGCCCCGTAGCTCGGGTGCACCTTGCGCTCCCACCACGTTTCCGCACGTTCTTGCCCGTAGCAGCTTTATCCAGTGCGGCTGCAAGGGCCCCCGCAAACGACCAAAAACGACGCTAGGTAGTGGCAGCCCTAGCAGGGTTCCCGGCTAGACCCCCGGGATGGTCGTGCAACTTGTGACGCGAATTCTCTTTCCCCCGCTCCCTCTCGCTCTTCCTCGAACTTCCTCGCCATTCAGCGCTGCCCGGTGACCATCGAACGACCAGTTAAAAACATAAATTTACAAACTAACCCCCGCAAATGCGATTGTCCCGCCGTTAGGCGGTCAGTCGGACTCCCCTATAAACCCATAATGGCCGATTCGTGATTCGGAATAAGTTAAACTGATTTTCTAGCCCGAAGCCAAGGACCCGTCGTGGTATACGGCTATTTTAACAACGCGACAAAACCAGCCCCCCGGAACAGCACAATGACCGCTGCTGGTGCTTCTACTGTCCGATACTGTTCCTGTATCGGGGGCCCTAAATCTTCCTTGCGCGGCACCGACGTGCCTGTAACGACTTTCGGATTCTTCGATTCCGAGGTGAGACTTTGCAGGGCCCACAATGTAGGTGAACGGCGCGTCAAGTATTCAATTGTGCTCGGGGTGTCTTTTTTCTGTGCACGTACTTCGGGAAAACTTTGTTCCGCTTGATTGTACGCGATTGTCGAGCGAAATGCGCTTCAATGATGCTCTCGTGCACTCCTCCGCCGGTTCGCGCTGGTGCATTGTTAATGACAATACGGATCTGCGAATATTCAAATCGTACTAGACGAACGCACTGAACATGATTCGAGCGTGTCACACGCGTATTCCTATATTAGAGATGAACATAGCAAGTACAATATGAAACACAGTGCTGCAATGGCAGAGTTGACGTGGTCGTTCGCAACAATTTGCGCGACAGCAGAATATTTGTAAGCGCGTTTAAACATGGTCTTTTGTTCGAAACGAATTGGTAATGGTCCTCGTTAGTACTTCGAACGATGTACTTGAATAATTTAATCTTTGCACGGGAGCCAATTCAGTTCGGAGGCAGGAATTCGTCATGAATGAAATAGTAATAAAATACAAATCGGGAGGGACAAAGTTTGCTTGCAAATGTTGTATTAGGCAGGTTAAACCTCAGACAAAGGTGAGAGGCGGTTTTACAACCTGCCCGGGGGGTAAAATACCATAAACGTCAACAGGTACCAACAAAATGCATTAAAACGCGCATTTCCCGGTAAACAGAATTTACCATGAAAGAACGAGGAGAGTGTATAAAAACCACGATGCTGTTTACCGAAAATAAAAGAAGATAAAAAGTACGCGCGTGACTGTGCATTTCGGTCCACTCTTTTTGAAGGTACATTATTGTATTATTAAAGCATGTAATTTCTTTTCTGCGCAGACAGAGATTCGGTGTATGCAACGGGGCAAACATTTTTATAAAATTGTATTAGGTTTGCAGATTTCGAATGTTTGGATTGGCAAGCTACGTTTTTAATGTGTCCATAGTTGTATTGGAAGAAAATTGTAAGCGAAATATCCAGCAACGAATTTGTGTTTGATATTTCCTTCCTTTAGGAATAATTAAAATGAAAACGAAATGAGAAATAGGATAATACTAACGCATTCTATAAAAACTGTACACAATTATAGCTGTCTCCAACCATAAAATTCGAAGGTTTATATATTTTTTTTTTTTATCGGTATTATTAATTATACCCACCCATAAAACATTTCATTGTACCAGCCCTTTTGTTTAACGTTACGCTGGTCACCAACCATTTTCTAGGTACAGAATTACGGCAATAAAGTAAACCAATAAAACAGAACAACTTAATCTACCATTGATAACTTTGTAATAAAAGTCATTACTTTACCTTCTTATAAACATAAGAAAGAATATCTTGTAAATATAATCGCACTGTTCACGCAGGATGTAAAATTGTGCTTTAAACAACCTCCCCCGTCCTCAACTGAGCAGAGCTCCACCGCGAAAACGGTGCGCACGAGGCACCCCCAAAAATGATCAAAATATCAACAGAAAAGTGTCACGCACGAGAGCATCAAATCGGCCGAAAGATTAAAAGGCCGCAAATAGAGCGTGTCACTTGAGTCATAGAATTATCGTCTAACCATGAAGGAAGCTGAGCTTCCATCATCCCGAGGTTATAAAAGAGGCCAACGAGTAGTCGGTAAGAGGGCGTAAATAGAGACACCAAACGAGGGGAGAATAGAAAAGTGGTAGCCACAGGCCTTGCCCTACTCGTCGTGGAGTTTAACGACGGTAGGCGTGGAAGAAGCGAGCCGCCTTTGTCCTCCTCGCCGGTCCAAATTATGTCGAGCGGGCCCAAAATCACCCCGTAATTGGCAAGCTGTTTGTTTTGTCGCAGACCGCGCCGACAACAGATGGCCCTGTTCGGTCTTGCTTCACAGACTTTATTACGATTTCCTATTATCGGTTGACCGGCTAAAATCGATTTGACCATGCTCGGCGAGTGAATTGCGGGCCAAAAGGCAGCGTTACACATCAGCGCATCCCGCGCGCCATGAAATCAAGGGAAACGCGTATAAGAAATATACAGCGAATTTTGATGCCGCATTGCAACTTTTAGGCGGCTGCCGTTTTTGTTCGGGATTCGTGTGAACGAAATCGGGCTGTGAAAGTCATTAATTATGGTGATGGCGCGCGGACTGCATTGATCGAGATTAATTGTTCATATTTACGCATACTTTTGTTCGTATTTTTTAGTTTTCACTTGTGTTACGTCGGATTTATTTGTATTTGTTTTGTTACTTATCAGTTGATTTGTTTATTATGGTTTGGTCTTTGCTGGATCTGGGTGTGGCAATTGTATTAGTACGATGCAATGTTTTATTTAATCACTGCGGGAGAATCTGTGAACGTATTAAACCAAAAAGTTGTGGCAGTAAATAACTCTTATTAATAATGATCCCTCCGTGCAAAATGATTAAGGTGAAACGAAGAAATGTAAATTCACGGCTGCCGATTTAGTGATAAAGTTAACAACCAACATTGACAGCCAAACATAGAAAAACTATTTATTTTAATCTTCTACACATTGACAACTAAGAATTATAATTTTAGCCAATGTATCGGCTAAAATAAAAAACTAAGACTTCGAAACTCTTCATGTCTGTAGTTTTCCTTCAACAAAACAAATAATATATTTGACAAATTATTTGCGATGTAAAAATACGATACGTGTATAAAGATATGAACAATATAACTTGTTACCCTTAATCTTTTACGTGTTGTGGGAGAAAGTGTTTTATAGCTGATTGTAAATTTATAAATCTCAACTGAAGGAAACGATCCTAAGATTTAAGGAGGTTGAAAGTTTATAATGCTTGCCGAACACCTGTGGAATTGCGAAAAGAAAGTGAGGTTTTAAGGTCGAGGGTAACTACAAGGTACCAAGAAAAAACGAAACCCAGTGAAGGACCTTTCATAACCCTCGTCAGTTGGCGACACTGTACAGCCCTCGAAGATTACATCAACCACCCGAAAGGTGGCAGCACGTACCGACCCATGAATTTTCTAAGTACATATAAAGTAAAAGATTTGAAAGTAGAACACGCTTCTAGCTGCCTACAAATTAATAATACGCCGAAAATATATACCTATATAAAATAAGCAAAAATATATGTCATGGTTTATGTTACTCAACATTATAATTAAATATACACATCAACAATAATTACGTAGGTATATTTAAATATACGACACTATTATTAAACCTACCCCCTATCATTTTAATTATCTTTGTTACCCTATATCTTTGTTTAATTATACGCTACGCGTTAATTTACTACACAAAAGAGGTATCGGAATATTAATGTACAGCCAGTTATGAATTTCTTCTAATAAATAATGTAATACAAAAATAATTAATATCTATTACAATGTAATAATATTTTGGAAAGCTTTAAATATTACCATGGTGTGTTATTCGATGCAATTCGCCTGATGTCTGACAATTAACTTCAGAAACAAAATCAGCAAACAGGACTAGGTGAATATGAGATATCGATATCACAAAAGATGAAACAAAAGAGGTCGAGACTTACAGCCAATAGTAATTAAACAAATTGTACAATGTATGTCAGTTTGGAATTTGTCACAGAATCGTGGGACTCAAATAATATTGCAACATCTCATCCTGCAGTCTATTCACTGTTATTTTGTCGTCATAGTACTAATTCATGATTGTACACATAGAGTAATGCAGTACTAAATGCATGCACGTGAAACATCTCTGCTATTTTAAGCAATGGCAAAAGGGGACGCTTCTGGTGTTTATGATTTCAAGAGGCAACAGTTGTATCAAAGTTTCGAATAGTGTTTATTATTTAACAAAAAAATAGTAACTTTTTAATACTCAACACAATACAGAACACAAATTTAATAGCGCAATGCTTGTTATGGCGTTTAAATCTATGTTCTCATTAAATCTCCAAGTTGTTGCGCGAAAGGAATGGTTAGCCTCAGAAAAAGAGACCAATTAATCCTGCAAATATTAGATTTATGGTTGATAAAGATTGACACATTTTTATTCAGAATTCAACACTCTTGTAAATTGTAATATAAGAATTGCGGTATGTATACCGATTAGAAAAAGGAGGTAGGTTTCTAATCTCCTTTACCACATGTGCTTCGAAACCATAAACTCTTGTAGCTTCGATTCTGCCTACTGTTTCAAATGATAAAAGATATGCTAGTGGACATACATAGTTAGAGACCCACTTTGCACAAGTAGTGTCCAATACGATACAAACAACCTGTTGCTTTACAAAAATTGTATGAGATGATAATAACGTGGGGTTCTTAGGGGCTCCTTAACTCCTATCTTATAAAAGTAACTGATAATAATGATAAATGGAGTAATTAATAAATTGTGGAGTGAATATAAACAGTATATGAATATAATATACATAATATAAATATAAGTAAATGGAAACTTATAAATGTCCTTACTTGGAATATTAATTTGCAAATTGAGATTATAATGACGGCGACTTTTACTATTCATAATTTTGCTATATGACTTAAACAAATCCAATTAGAATTTGTTGAAAATGCAAAATTATTATATCCTATTACGAACTTAAGGCGATTCCTAAATTCTCTACAAATTCAATTCGTTACATGCCCATCTTCACCGATCCTTCGAAGATATTATACATTTAACTTAATAAAAAACACAATTCAATAAAAATCCAGCAAATCCCTGCCGTCAAAATAAAACCCGTCACCTAATTTAAAAATAATATCGCCCAGCCCGAACAATACAATTAACGAACAAGGTAATAAATTAACCAACAGCAAGTGTGACAGAAAGCACGAACGATCATTCCCATCCAAAGTTCCTAATATTGCACAGAAAATTCCGGCAATATAACACGGAACCTTCAAAACGGCCGCCAGCAGGGAACATCGTGGAACACGTAAAGCCACCTAACCCTTCGACAAGCGACCTTAATCAAACGAAATTGATGGCCGGCCTGATGCACAGGACGAAATGGAAAAGAAGAATGGAACAAGGGCCGATAGGAATGGCAAGGAACGAAAGGCGCTATCTTATCGCAGCCCTTTCTCGTCCTTAGTACCCGGTATGCGACTCGGCAGATCGATGTTCTCCACCTTAAACGTTTCCAAGATTGGACATGTTTTGTTGCGACTGTCCCCTAATTAGAAGTCGTTCGGTCTCTTAAGTTGCACCGAATGAAGTTCGAAGCGACGACCGATGGAGGGAACGATAGGATGGAAACGAACGAAACGTAACGATGGCCAAGATACCTTTCCTTAATTTCACGGTCCATTCGACCGCTAGGAATACACACGCGAGGCGGACGCCACCGCTCGCTCTTTTTATACTTGCTGCGTCGCCCAAAAGTCTGGGTGGCGCGACCACCGTGTCCTCGTGGAAAACAGAGACCGGGCGTGAGTCAATGGCCGTGAAATTTTCGATCCACATAGATAGCATCGTGTATTTAAAAATGCTTTTAACAGAACCCGAACAGTCGGCTGGCCCTAATAGGGGAACCTTGTCCTTGCCCCGACGACGCGGCTCGTGTTCGCCAAGCGGGCTATACGAATCTAACCGGACAATTAGTTAGCCGATCGTGACAAATCTACGGCCTGGGAATCGTACAGTTTCCAGGACTTTCGCCGGACTCGCAGCTGGAAATATCGCTGGAACTTCGTCTCGGCCGGGTAGATAACTTGCCGCGACACATTTAGCGACTCCTAGGTATGACGCCCGTTCACGAGGGCCGCATATTATTGCGCACAATGGGGATTCTCGCTTGCAAACTTCTTTCGCCGATTCGCCGTCTAGTTTCCAGGCAGTTGACTTCGGATTTCCATTTTTGGATCGGCGCTTCTAAAGCGAGTTTCCTCGTGGAATCGCGAACCAAGATATTCTGTCGGTGGACCGTTTCGAACAGCGCAGGCGAAATGTTTCTCGAAGTTTGAATTGATCGAGGGTGGTTTCACGGAATTTCTATGATATCGTGTAGCATGTTGAAACTGAATTTTATCTTTTTTTTTTTAGTAATTTTTAAATAATTCTGGAATGCAATTGCTTTCAGAATTACGATTCTTTAAATTAATTTATATATTATTGTAGATACACGTTTGTTTCGTAATATTTTTATAACGGGAATAAATTGCCTTTCAAACGGATTTGCTTGAAAGCACACTATCAAATATATGGCTAATTGACAGCTGGGAAATTTTCATATGGGTACTTAAGTTTATAGATGCCGTTAAAAGTTTGGTTAATCTAAATTTTCATGGACGGCACTTCGATTCGGTGCAAGTTGCAGTGATAATATTACTAATAAAACTGTTTCAAGTGAAAGTTGTTCAGATTAACAGGGACCTTAGAATCATGCATTATATTATGCAGTACTTCATAAAAAGTTTTCCTCTTATGATTAAAAGGCTTGCTTATTAAAAGGCCATTGTTTATTATTAAGGAAATACTCCTCGTTCCTGTAATAACTTCTAGAACGCATGCGTAATCAAATAAACGATATCATTCATCGCCAATAAATACGTACATCCACATACGAAAAGAAAAATTGTACAATTCTTATTTCTTCGAAGAATATCTCAAATAATAATACGAAGTTCTAAATCATCTATTATCAAACAGAGTACAACATTCGCACAAGAATTCCATATCCAACCGCATGATACAAATACAACCCTTTCACAAATCGCATTATCTCGTCCCAAAATTCGCAGCACAGAGACAACGAGGCGCAGCTGCCGCGATATGACACACCTAAAACGCCAAACCGAAGCAAACGCGATCATAATTGAACAAACCTGCGATACCGCGCAAACCAACCAGCAAGTCCTTAACACCGTATCAAGCGGACCCGTAGCCTGCGTTGCGATCGAAAATTCATAACGCACCGTTCAAGTTTTCATGAAACGAGCGACCAAGGTCTGCGCACCGGACGGGGCCGTGGCGTTTCGAAAATCAACGGCTCATTAATAACGCCTAGCTCCGTCATGGTCGAGAACAGACAAAGGCTCATAAATGAGGCAAAAGTGTTCGCAGTTTGAATCAGCGACGCGACGGATAGAGCGCGTCCCTGGGCACGAGGCTAGAGGTACGAGGAATCAAGGTGTATATACACGGGGCCACAACAGAGAAGGGGCACGGTGGAGGGTTCAAAGGGATCGGAACGGGGCACGCCTGAGAATGGAGATTTAAGGGTCCGACGTGGGTGTGGGTGGCTGCAGGGTTTCTGCCGATGGCGTCGTCCCCATCGTTGTCGCCGCATCGTTACATTCGCCGCCAACGTGACGCCCCTGCGCTTGTTCCAACGGGGACCCCCTCGCGTATATACGGCCCTTCCACGTGGCATTTACATTATTCGGCCCCGACTCGAATCTAATATTATGAATCACAAGCCCTGTCCGGGCCGTGCATAATGGGGTCGTAGGTCGGCACCGCCTCGCGCGGAATTCTTCTTCGCTGTTCCTTTGGCAGAACAGGAATGGAACAAAGGGTTCCGTACCCTTTTCAAGCGGATGAATTTTCATAATGGATAATAACACTGTTGCTTAGTTACAGTTAATAACGTCGCGGACCGGACGTTCCGTGAGACGACGGGGGAACGCTGCGAGGAATGCGAAGATCTCGAAGAAGTCACGTGGAACACGCGAATTTCTGTCGTGTTACGTATACGTGTATACGTGTAAGTACGCTTGGTACCGGTGATCAGTTACCCTGCGGTCGGAGTGATTATTGGTGTGCCCGGTTGTTGTTGATGTATGTACGCGATTTCTTGCCGATTTGGCGTCACCGAGGGTCATCGTGCAGAATGGTACAGAATAAATTGTCCGACTGTGTTTGGTTATTGGTAACGTGAACGTACATGCTGTACGTATTTTATAATATTAGGTCTACCGGACAGTTCTGCCCGATAATATCATCAAAAGTTTCACCATTGGGCTGCGTCTTTTTACCGTTGTACATATTTCTAAATATGCGCTCTTCTAAATTGCATTGGTAACGATGGAAATTATATTGTTCAGGAGATATTAATAAACGTATCGGAATTACGATTATACGTGGTTCATCAATAGAAGGAAGATTTTCTCGTGCGATTCTGATTGTGAGTCTACCGGAATGTTCTGTCCGTTTTTGAATTTAAAGAATGTAATACGTTTATTAATATTTACTGTACAATACCATAACCATCGTTACTAATGTAATTCAGAAAAGCACGTGCGTAGAAATACAATGGTAAAAAAAGGCAGACACATATGTTGGAACTTGAGGTGACATTATCGGACAGAACTTTCTGGTAGACCGAATAGAAGTCTGCGGAAGTGGGTGCGTTTTGTTTTTTTTTCTACATTGCGCGGTATTTGTCATTCTATTTCGAATGTTGTTTTTGTTGCTGTGGTTTTTTTATTCTGTAATCTGTAATATATAGCCTTTTAGTCAGATATCCAATGACCACAACTGACATCATTGATAGTTAGTACAATGACAGAAATTTGTTTCACGATTTTTTGTGCAAATGCAGTGTTTCAAATGCTTTGCGTCCATAAAAAATAAAACAGGGCAAGCAACTACGCCGAATGTGGTTATTTTAGCGGTAATAATTAATCTAGTCAGGAATCGGCTGTTTTAACGCGTCATAACATTTATATTCAAAATGCAATGCTGTATAATATTAATTTGCAAGGACAAAAAGGAAATTAATTCAGTTCTTTCTAATTCTTGATCGCGGCTGAAACGGGTTACGAGATCCCGCGTAGATAACTCTTGTTCGTGAGCATCGTAGGAAGTCTTATATAAATTGATTATTTAAGAACAGCAATGTTTTCTCTATTGGTTTTATCTAACGTAGAACGAAACGATATTAAAATCGTAGAAGTATAGTGAAGAAAATAGCCACACTTTCCAAATGTATGTAATCGGTTTGCATTCTCTTGCACGTTTTTAATTGCATTCTAGCATCTACAATTTATTGGCAGGGTTAAAAATAATACCAACAATAACGACGAACGAAATTGTTTTTAACTGCTTCTCCTATACATATTAAGTCTCACCTATATTATAACACTATAATTATATATTTGTGAATAATACAGCCATCCATGCATTTTCCGCTATTAATCCTCAGAAATGACAAATGACATGGAATCAAATACCACAAAATAGATTGAAATTTTGTATCAAAGAATCGTGGTAAAAATAAGTGCAGCTGTAATAAGAGTGTAAGCCCAGCAGATACTGTGAAAGGTGTTCGAATAATTTCTTTACTTCGGCAAAAGAGAAATCCTTGCAAATATAAATTTGAAAAATACCAGCGTGTTCTGTCTATCAAGAAATAACCATAAACCACATTAACAAACAACAATGTTATTATACTGAAATAGTGTAAATAGCCGCGGGTAGTCCTACACGTGTATGTACTTGCGTGGCACTGTACGTTAAAAGTTTGGTGCGAAGAGCTTGGCACTCGTACACACCAAATCACCCGTCCTTCTATCTATCAAGTTCCGAGTAGAATCTAATTTTTCCCACTTCTCTGGTTCGCACTCGTAGGCGAACCGAAACTGTCAGCGGATAAATAGCGCCGAACAAACGCGACAAAGCCGTGCGGGACCGATCCTTCGTCCGCAGAATAACACAATATGAAACAGCTGTCGTGTCATGGCGGCGCGAGTGCACGGGGCACTCAGAAAAGAAGAAAAAGATACACGAACGCGAAAGGGGATGGAAAAGTCACGAGGCCTCGGCAAATAAAGAAGTCCCCGCAGAAGACCGACAGTAGTACGATTTATTGCCGAGATTTAGGAACAAGAGGAGCCAACAAAGTGAAGGCTATAACGAGACGAAAAGAGGCAAAAGTGGAGGCGAAAGGAGAGGAGAGAATTTTCTTAAATTGCACTTTGTAGCTCCTGAGAGACCTTACACAGGGATTTCGACGCCCACGGCGAGGGATAACGAGGCGAGCTCGGGATCCTCTTCGTGGAGGTGAGACACACACCGGTAGGTCCTTCGTGGCAATGCACGCGGCCCACAGGGACATAATTGATATCCGGGAAGAGCGAAGGAGAGAGGAGCGAACCTGGAGACGTTTCGAATGTGGCGGCGAGCAAGAGAAAAAAATTACCTTACGGATGGCGACTGACACGGAACGAAGAAGGACGGAGGACCACCGAGATCGTGTTCAGAATCGCCGACTTGCCGAAACTCTGGCAAAGGCCACCTAAGCGCCGACCACGTACGCCTTTCTCCTTTATCCGACCGATCCACACGGTTTCACTGTCCTTTTCTTTAATGGTCGGTTCAGCACTGCGCAAACATCGAGTGACCACCTTCGTCCGGGCTAATTGCTAATCGCAGGTCAGCACAGGGTCCTACCCCCGCCCTTTGCCTCGCTCGTTCTTATGTCTCTCTTTGTTTAATCGCGCGGCCCGTGCGTTAGTTGGGATGGTCTTGAATACGATAATCGGATAACCAAAATGGGCCCGTATGCGCGATTTAGTGCTGCGAGCGGTCGGACGGTTCGCACGTGAAGTTGTAGTTTGGTAGGATAAATTATGGGGAGAAGCGGTTGCTCCTTTTGCGTTTAATGTCTTAACACTTTGAATGGCCGAAAGTCGACGGCGCAGGTCGTTCGTATTCCGTGTGCTTTGTATATGCGAGTAGTCAAGCTGTTATCTGTTATCAGTAACGTAATAATCTATTAATTTTTTATTTGATATAATCCCGACTTCTTTCCCCTTGGCGAGGCCATAACTGTGCTTAGATTGCATTCTAGCGTATCATTGCAAAATGTAATACTTTATGATTGTGTCTCAGTGCTCTATGAAAGTGCGGCTTTAACGTTTTTATCCGATGTGTAATACCTAATGAGATTCTTCTTATAACACTCAAAGGGTTGACGCAATGAAGATCACATTACTCATACACGAACAAGTGTTTCTTAGCATTCCCGCGTAAATATTAATAGCAATTATTAATATGTATAATAGTAAATGGGGTAATTTAAAAAGAAGAATAATACAAACTGCAAGATTTATCATTGAAACGGACGAAACGAACAGCTTCGTCTCTACCGTCGCGTCGTCTGCAACGGAAATCGTAAAAGTGAGCGACGAATTAGTTTCAATGAAAGCATAGCAGACAACGCGAGAACAGTAACAAATTGCACGGTAATTGAACGTGCCGGGGAAATTTTCAGGAAATACTATCCTTATTCTTCCGTTCTCATTGTTGGATCGTCGTGCGGCGTAAAATATGTGCAGCTTCGGTCGCACGACAAACAAGATTATCACGTTCGTTCGCGGTCGTGTGAAATAATAAGTATGCGAGCGGTTATATAGTGCAACGAGAGAGTTGCATGCACAGAAATCCTGGTTAACGTCGCGTCGCCTCGCGTCGCGTCGCCCCGTTCGATCCAGTCGACCGTAAATCATACTACCGTACGGAGAATGCTTGCGATTCCATGCTCTTGAATAATTGCGTCTACCTTTAACCACCTGCGGGTTTAATCCTATCATCCTATGTCGCCCCGTACGTGGAAAGAACCAAATTCCTGGTATTCAGCTATAGATAGCAAACGCGAAGAAACGGAAAGGGTATACCTACGGTTCGCTTTTCAGCACGATTACTGCGAAAAGTACGGTAACCATCGCAGAAATGCATCTAACCATTACACGTAACTTATTAAATGGCAAGGAAGTGGTAGGAAGGGGTCATGGGACGAGCGTGATTCGGTACTTTGTTGAATAGCCTGCGAGCAACTGCACGACCAATTAGAAATTGTTAGCTCGTCAGAGAAGCGGATTATGCAATTTTTCAAGCAATTCCTGGATTGAAAGTAACTGGAATCTCGTTTGAAAGGCATGCTGGTTGTACATAGTAATTATCGAGCATAATGTGCGCGTGTATGGGACGTCTTTGGACGAATTAAAAGGATTTTGACGATTGTTTGGATGGATGTTCTAATGGTGAAAGATGTATGTATGTTTCGTTTTCGATAAATGGAAGGTTTGCAGTTATTGTAATCAATTCACAAAAAAATAAAAACAGAATAGATGAATTTGTAGCATTGTTGATTTTTCAAAGCTTCATGTGAAACGAAGGTTTTGATAATAAATTTCTACTTGTGCGCATACGTCGTAATAATAAATTATCGTATTAAGCTCACAATTTTATTATGCAAGCTGCAGAAATTTAATATCACTAATAGTTCGTGTATATTGATAAAACATTTTGTTTCCCACTGTTAAAATGGCGTCACAAGCTGTACAATTCGTTCCACATTCGTTCCAAGATACCTTGTACGATATACTATGTATATAGAAAAATAAAGATATAAAATTGTTAGAAATATTTTTTAATTACGTTAATATTAGTTTTCAGCGGAACATCCTTCGTTTAACTAGATGTTTCCCAGTTTGTATAATCAACGTAATTGTTTTATGACGTCTAGTTTTTATGTAACTTAATCATACATAGTAAATTTAGAATTGATGCCCTAGATAATTTTATTTCGGCGCACGTTTAAACTGGAAAAAGTGTTCATTCAAATTTCTGTGGACGAAAAATTTCTTTAACCGAAAAGGGGTATTAGCCGACAATGAATGAGAAACTCAACTGACCGTGAGAAATGCGTCTTAAAAGTCTTTCCCTCGAAAGCAAAACCTCTTTTATACACGAAACACGTTTAGACACGGTACATTTCAACAATTTTCAAGCTTCCTTTTCCTTTACAGAAGGTATTCGCAAACCCCAGATTTATCAATAATCTTCAGACTCAATTCTGCAACAGGAAACCAGGTAAACCAAAAAGGGGAAAGAATCAGATGAATGGATTAGCCTCAGTTATGAAAGAGATTTAGTACATCTGAGTAACAAGAATATCTCTAGATTTGAATGTAGGAGATGTGATCTAGTTTAGTATCACGTTCAACCGCAGAGAACTATAATTTTTAAATAATAAGCATGTGAAATAACAATAATCTGTAATAGAAAGACTTATGTAGCATAAACATAACCAAACCAATAATCATTTCCGTACAATTATTGTGCAATTATGGAAATGAACAAATATCTATTTCTTAATTAAATCTTACAATCACTAAATACACTAATAGTTCCCCCTTTCAAACTATGCGACAAATACGATAATTTATTTATTAGTGTATGCAATTAATAATACCTGTATTTGATTAAAAACATATAATATTATCAACAAAATAAGACTCGCCAAACACATAGCCAGCGAGAGATCGCAGAAATTCAACTTTCCATCGTCCTACTTCCCAATTCATTCATAATCTCATTAAATCCAATTATACGCTCAATTACCGAAACATCTCACTGGGGCAAATACAAACGAATACCTATCCATCGTCCCGAATTAGCACAATTTGCCTCATTTATTATTCACGTAAACTGTCGAGGCGAACCGAACGAACGCATCGTTGAACGCCGACCATTCGAGCCTAGGGGTGCAATTTCAAGAAACACGAATTTAAGAAAGATCAAGCAAAGCAACAGAAAAATTGCGACGCGTCTCTCCCTCCCCGCTCCATTCCCCGTCGATTTTATCGAGGGCACAAGTACGAGGGTCGATATAATTTCGAAGCGCACGATGATAGGTACAATCTTTACGGAATGTCAATACCAACGCCATGAACGTGGTTTTGTCGGTAGTCTCCTTTACGCGTCGTTTAACCTACGATTCGAATCACTCCGATTTGTACGCGGACAATTTTCTGCCACTCAACGTCAGATCTGCTTACCTCGGGCAAAATCGTGGAGGAAAAAGGAAAGTAGGATGGTAACCGCCAAAAACTTGTCAGCAAGCTTGAACGCGAACAAAGGGCTTGCCTGTCGTTCGTATGCCGGCGCCTTTAAACGGCGAGATTATCATTGTTCCGATATTTATCTAGCAGTTTCTGGTAGCATTCTCCATCCCCCCCTCCATCTTCTTGCCACCCCTGCCCCTCGTTCGTCTTCTCAATCTCCTTTACTGTCACTGCAGTACCGTGAAAAACGAAATTCCAGGCCGTAGCCGCATTTTTCGAATTGACAAATAAACGGACAATGAAAAGTTCCAAGGCTTGTCCGTCGAGCAGAATAAGTCTATTTAACCGCCGCAAACCTTTTCTGCTATTCGTACCGTTTCCTTTCGTTCTGTTCCGTTTCGTTTCGCGTTGTCCCGTGTTTTCCCTTATTTCGTTCGCTACGCGACTCGACCACTCGCTTTTCAGAAGAAAAAAGAAAAACTCCGATAAAAATCTCACGTGCATGCCGTTTTCGACACGCTCCCTTAAACAGATTTAAATCGTACGCGATAGTTTGATGAATTAGCTGGCCAATCGAAACGTATTTGGGTAAAGTGGAAAGGACGCTGTCGAAAGATGTAGAACGTGTTTTACGTAAACCTTGCCGTTACGACGAATTTGTTTCGCGCGGTTCGCGTAGTTGCGACGTTTCAGCTGATTTGTATAATTAAACTCATTATATTCCATTTCTAATTTAAGTGAATTAATTTTTAAAAGAAAAAACGCATTTCTACTGACTCTCGTTAAAATAAGGAGTGTCAATGAAAATAAGTATACGTGCATTGTCCGTAAATCTAGTATTAAATAGAAATGTATAATTGCTGTTCCCTTTTATTAAAATTCGTAATGAATTATTGCAACAGTGGCTATATAACGCTGATAATTTCAAAACGAGAAGTCAGGAAATCGTCGTTTTGACGGGCTTGGGAGTTCTAGAATTAAACGTGTGCACGACTGTGCACGCACAGATATGCAGCCTATGATGTTACGGTAAACGTGGCATGACAATTATTTTCTTCCTTCCGAGAAAGTGTACTTACTTTCATGCGCACATTAGAACGAATATGAATATTTTCCGAACACATTCTGAATACATTACGGTAAACGGAGAGAAAGTTGATAATTTCTTCGTTAGGTTGCAACCCCTATTTTATTAATTAATTATGTATACAATTTAATGTCCCCCTTCATATCAAACAACTATTGCAAGAACCTTTTTATGGTAACTTTAATCTCCCGTGAGATATACCACCGTTTCCTGCTTAACGGAACACCCTGCAGAATTAGTATGTATTATGGTATCATTGAAGATCGGATATGCCTACTCACCACATTGACGAAATCCTGAAACGTCACTGCTTGAACACGCGATTCCTTTACCCTGGTGAGAAGAATATCTCGTTTATTTGGTGGTATCTCGGCCTTCCATTCGGGACTCCTCAAAGCTGCCAAAAAATCCTCCACCGGTATCTCGCCAAAACCCTCGGGATCAAACTAAGAAAAAATATCAGTCATGCTCGAGACGTCGCGTAAGCTGATTTTCTACGGATAGATAGATAATGTTGAGAAGCTCGCAGACGTACCTTATCGAACAGCATACGCCATTTCTGAAATATGATACAAAATTTGATCAAAATTGGCATTGTCATTTAATGATTTTTAAAATTATACTTGTAGAAAAGTTTATTGAAACTAGTATTATTGAATAGAACGATACGAATTTTTTGCTCGTCCTGAAATATATTTCGATTTTAATAGTATGACCTTTTCATTTTATTTAAATATTCGTTCAAGTTGTTGATGGGTTTTATTTGAAACCGAAATAAGGGGCTCTTTTTATTACTCCTTCAATCAATTTGAAAATATTGGATTCGTAGTTTTCAGATTGGTTATTAGTTTTAACCAATCAAAGCTATTGCAAAGCTTAATTGCATAACTTTTGTTTAAGCCCGTCGCTACGGTACCGTTCAAAATAAAAATGCACAAAACAGTACAGATTTAATCAATATCGAAGAACTGTACATCCATAAGCACTTAGATATTCTGTTTAATTACTCAAGGTATAATTTGTATGGTTGAAATAGTTAGTTGTAGAAAGCATTTAAGTGTTAATGGTACATTACTTTATACTTGTCAGCTGCAAACAATTTTGCAGCGCAGGTATTTATGTACACTGTGTCGATATATTCTTACTCAGTTGTGCAACTAGGTAAATGGCAATATCATACTACATATGTTTAAAAGAAATAAACTTTAACGGCAGTAATAATTTAATTGGGCTGATATTAGATAAGCAACTTCTTGAACAATATCCCCGTCCTTTATAAAGAAATTGGGTCAATCTGGTTGAAAAGCGAAGCAAGAATACTCTTTCTTCGAATGAGCAAAATTAATCAAAAATTAATAAATACACCGCTCAAACTACTTTATACGTGGGAAAAATAAATAATCTCTGAATTGTGCTGTAGGTAATTTAATAATATTTTAAGGTACAAAACCAAAATTTTCCAATAAAATGATTCCTTTCCCATACATATGTAATATTGTAATATTGACATTACAATATGTAATATTAATATTGATAATAATACGAATAGTTTGACCAGAAATTATCTAATTATTGTATTGCCTATATAAGTGTACCCATTAAATACAAATTAGACAATTGAAATGTAGAATCATTTTAATTATGAAATGATAAATGCCCTTTTAATAAGATGCATAGAGTAGGTATGATAAATTTGGTTTCAACAATGTTTTTTATGTTAGTACGCGTAATTTGTAAATGTACATATAAGGCATATTGTTTAATGCATACTTAATTCGCATTATAAATACGCATTACTACAATTTTTCGTGGCACCGATAAATTAAATGCAACAGATATTTATGGGAGAGATTGTTAAATAAAAAATATACGTACATCGTTGAGAAGTTCCCTCCTGTATTCCGATTCGTCGATATCGATTTCGGATGCAAGATCGGTATGATCGGTAATATAGCCATCGTAGTGTGCGCTGTTCGCCTCGCTACGTGCATATTCTTCTTCCTCCTCAACGGTACCGGCGATGGTCGGTATCGAAGCACCGTTTGCCAGTAGCATTACCACGCGTGGCACGAGGTCACCGGATAAATCTCCTCATTCCACCCTCTTTCGTGCGTTTCCTGAAGCAGAATTACATTGCAATTCCTCGTGTCAATGCACCAATAATCTACGTCTATTATTTTGTATGATACTCGACTCATTGTCAGTTATTCATAGAAATTTCTTCAATAATACCATTGTATTGACCGGTTACCTGAGTCAGCTCTCAATCAGCTGCTTCTTTCGTGGAAGAAATTAAAAGTGAATAAACTGACGATACGTTTACTAATACATTTTCTATGACAAATGTAAAGGGGCACGAGAAATATGAAAACTTATTAAGTAAACCGATTATTACACCTTAAATGATGGCAACTCAGCTGCCTTATATTTCCTGACGAACACATTAAAATTGCATGGCATTATTTCAATAGCAAGGGCATTAAAGTAATGTAGACTTATAAATAAAATACCCTTAAATAATAATAATAATTTTGACAAACACGACATACATAGTAAGCTGTTGCCATAGATACAAGTATACGAAGTTTACAACTGTTATATTCATGAGAATCATGCAGCAAATATAGACAAATAATGAGAAATAATTGGAAAAATTTGTCGAGTTAGTTATGCCAACAGTTTCCAGAGCTATTATGTACTTTACTTTAGGGCATGTTCAAGCAATGCCCTTGAAAATATCTGTACTGATATGAAACGAACTATACAGGATAATACTACTCGTGCGGCGGTACCGTTTCCATGGCAATGCATCGTCAATAGGTCTGGCTACACGCCACCTATCTACTGCATCTCTCCATTGTCCGCAAGGTGCATTCTTTCTTATCGTTTCCAATCAAGGAACGGTTTTTTAATTTTATTACACAAGACGCGAAAAGTTTCCAACCTAAATATCGAGTTTTTGAAAAATGGAAAACCCTGCGCATTTAAGTTGTGTCTAATTAAAAATCGTGTTACACGTAAAACGGAGTGGAAATGTTGGAATTATTTTTAACATTTGTGGTCTTTTCAGTGTGGCAATTTAATGATTTGTTAATTGGCAACGTTTCCATCAAATTTTAATTGTTATCACCTCTGTGACACTAATATGTATTTCGAGATCTTTTTGAAGAGATACAAGAAAAGTTGAAAGTGCCAGTTTCTTTTTTCATAGATATTTACAAATTTCGAGTGACTCGGATAAAAATTTTTTTCATCAGTAAAAATGGAACGGTATATTTTTATGATTCTAAACTTTAAAAGTAACAATTATTTCGAACTGAAACAAATAGAAATTATTATCTTTTAAATAAAAATTTACCTGCATCATAAAATTACAAATATTCGAGATATGATAATGAATTATATTTTTGTATTTATTGCTGTAGAACAACAAAAATGTTTACGTTGTCACGTTTAGACTTTCTAGAACTTATTGCAAAATAGATTATGTGAAAATTATGTTTAGTATTGAATTTTCCTACAAAAGTAGGTCAAGCCATAAAGCTTGCATAATTCTGTTAAGCTCCCTTGCTGTGCAATCAATTAGAATGAAAACCATGGACCAGCAGTGAATAGAAAAACATCCCTCGCACGATGCTGCGTCTAATGACTCATTTATTGCTAAACCACACTCCAAATTTAAGAGCAATAAATAGTACAACTTTCCACGTTCAAAAAGGGATAATACCGCAAACAATTCAATTTATTCGTTGCATGAAAACATAAATAACGTTAAACTCGTAACAATTAATCATTAGCTAACGAATTAATTCTTTACCGGTAATATCAGCCCATTTCAAAAGTTTTGCGTATTCTTCTGTTCATTTAACAAAGAAAAATCATGAAACTGTAAGTTTAATCATTACCAAACTTTTTTCGCTATTTTAGCAACTAGTTTCCAGCTAGCTCGATAAATTATATAGATTTTGTGTTAAAAAATAGGCTGCAGATTCTTTTGCACGTATATTTGCAAATAAACAAATACTATCAACTAGTTTGTTTATTAATGCTTATTCTATCAATAATTTATATTAATATTGGTTGTAGCTTGTGCTGCATTTGCGTCTTTATTGTATTTCTGAACTATGTTGCTGTGCGTCACATGCATTTTGTTAATATTAATTACTCTGACAAAAAGACCAACAATTGCTGGTTTCAATATTGATAACAAATTATTTGTCCTCAAAAAAGAAGTCATACTTTTGGAATGATATAAAGATAAACAAAACCAAACTTTAATGTCTGGAACTTGAATGTTGTTGAGAATTAATTTTAAACTATAAAATTTAGGATGTTGCGACCTTTCTCGTGCACTTCTATATTTTCTGCAGTCGATTACAAAGTGTACCACCGTGATCTTTGTTGTACAAGTATCACAATTCTTGCGATCTTGTTTAGTAATTAAATGTATCTTTAGTCGTCTGAGAACTGTTTAATTCTTACTGCTCAATAAATTCCAGATAATTTCTTTAGTAATACATTACCTCAGACTAAGTATATATGGGAATAAAAATAAATAAAATAAAATAAATAGATAAATAATCGGCATTTCCATTCAATCGAACTCTTAACATTCCAGAAAAATGAAAATAACAATTACCTTCACGAATGGATTCATTTACAATGCATCATTAATAAGCCACGAGAGTGATTAAGAAATAATGAAACACTTATTGGTACACCTAAATACATTTCATCGGTCCGATGCATTTTCAATCTTATAGATCTAATGCGATACGCAAACCTATAACCGCGATGCAACCAAAGCGTCCACGCGTCCGCTCGTGCCAACCCCCTAGTCACTTTCCCTTTCCTCTACCCCTAACCCCGCCACCTTTGCAGCCACGTTCATTCGTTACCCTCCGTTTTGGCACCGAACTGCCCCCCACGTTCGCCCCGGTCGTCGTACCAACCCCGCAGAGTCATCACCCTGTCCCTGACGCACACTTCCTCCGTCTCTTTTCCATCCTGTTTACCTGTCCTCCTTCTGCGCCATCGTCTAAGCGCAATTACGTCTCGTGCAAGCAGACCCGTTTGCACGAGACTCTCTCTGCTAAGGTCGACGACCTTGAAGAATGTCCGACGACGACACATCGTCATGGACGATGCTTCTTACGTATATCTCGGTGTCCTCTTACGACTAGCCCCATCGTGGCGTTAGATTACCACGAACCCTTTCGTGATGCACGAAACGGTGTTGGGTCTACCTTCGTTCGTTTACCTTGTACCGTTTCTATGCAGCTATTTAGCGTTCAACTATAGAGTTCTATGTGGTAGAAATATATATGGGCATGCATATGTATATCGACTAATTATCGTCGTTCTATGAAAGTTCAAGCAGTTGGTAATATTTTGACACCTTTATCGCGGGAAGTTTTGAAATCTTATCGGGAGGAACAGGTTGGCGAAGGTATGAGCCAATATGTACACTTTGTTTCAGGATGTGAATGTGTATGTTCTGTTTCTTTTGGCTGTTAACCTTTCACACGACTTCTACGTCTATCAGGGCTATATGGTATAGTTTTACTTTCACTGTTCTGCCCAAGGAATGGTCTGTGGTTGATGCCTCATGCAGGCAATGGGTGTATACATATATACAGATAGCGTGGCTCTTAAAAAGGTTATGGCACCTTTTCCGAGCGTTAAAGCTATGTAACGTGGACATTGTTTGCGTGATATATTATTAGTAGTAGTTAAAAAACATTGACGAGAATAGTTTCTAAAGGTATGGTAGCGTTGGTTCGGTAGTGTAGTAACAGTATCTCTATTAATGTACCCGACTTTTGTATTTATTTAAATGATAATGCAGGGGAAAATATAGGTAGCCTGGTGACCTAGACTTTCGAAATATATAATAGCAATAGTATAATAATAAGTATGGCGGTAAAAATTATTATTTACCTTTTACAACGGGAATACAGTGTTATTGAAGGTGTGTTCCATGGATGAGTATCCACAAACGAGGAGAGGACAGCAAGTGAAAACGTTAACCATAACACCATAATCTCCCAGAACTTAGAATTCACAATGTTCACGTCTCAATAAAATCACTCATAATATTAATACATTTCGTCGAAGCGCAGACACGACTTATATTAATAACTTCGTCACAAGTAGTTAACCTGTCACCACAAACACTAAAACGCTATCGATTTAAACAATAGTCACCTCGCACAAATATCGTAGTTTTTACGCTGTGATACCGGAAGTTGACCCAGGTTCACCGTTTTGGCGCCACATTGGTGCACAATCGCGTATACGAAACATCGATAAAACAGTTTCAAAATTGACCATAGATCGCTCTAAAAATACAAAACGATTTCAACTTTTTCTTTCTTTCTCTCGTATCGTAATTCCTTCGAAACATAGAATTATCAAAAACCGCACTATACAGTTAACGATGCACGTGTTTGCAATATTATGTCAACAAATCGGCACGAATGGACAGTTAACATTTTCGCCAATGCGCGGAACGTATAATTTGAAATGGAACATGGCGGGTGGACGGCAGCTTTGGCAGTGGACGTATAAAGAAGGAACAATATAGACGGAGTATTGTTACAACTGATGAAATACAGTCGCAACTGCAGTGCGTAAAAGAAATCGCAAATCGAGCCGAATCGGCGCACGATGTTACGTCAACACGAAGACGAAAGTGCAGTACGTGCGATGGTAGTGGCGGTGCCACGAGTAACTGCGGCAACGTGCGCAATGCAAGTTCGATCGATAATACAGGTTGCCGCGGAACTGCGAGGGCCAATAGCAATCAGATCTCATAAGGAACACACGCGAGGAACACGTGGAAACTGTAAATGCGGTCGCGATTTAATGTATTGGCAATATAGCCGATGTTGTCGGCGGGAAACGCGTCACACGACTGACGAGTACTTTGCCACCCTCATAGACTCCCCTTTCCACCACCACCCCCCTTTTCCACCCCCTCGATTCGTTTCACCCCAGACTCATTCGTTCAACCCCAACGTTCAAGAATATGCAGCGGATGCTTGCATCGTTATTGCCACGATACAAACTGATACCTTTCCGATACGTGAAGCATTCGAACGTCCTTGTTCCGGCTCTTTTTTCAACGTCAAATTCAACGTGAACTCGACCATCGCGATTACACCTGCTTTCCTCGCGACCACTCGTATACTTTAAGATGGGGATTATGTAACGCCATCAATATACGTGGTACAAGGATTTCTTGTTATTCAAAAGCATTATTACTAGTATATTTTATACATCTTATCGTATACAGAATGTTTTTGAAAAATAGCCAACATTATCTTAATATTTACCAATGTAAACATAAAATATTAATTAAAATTTATAGTAAAACGTGATCGAGTATCGGATATTGTAACATGTACTATACATATCTGAAGCGGAAAATTTAAAAGTTTGCTGTGAAAATCATGTGGGGATGGAAAAGTAGAAACCCCACAGAGGGGGAAACTACCGTGATGGGAAAAAGGGGCTGAATCACATATTTAATAATGTACATATGTCGCTCCAACTAACGTTGCACCGTATCTTCGATATGGACATTTCTACCGTACAAAATACGGGGATTATAAATTTGCAAAATGTTTCTTATGTATATCCTAATGATAGTTCCTTTTATTTATTTCAATAACAATAGATTACATGTCAGATTCTTATCCGACGTCGTTTTATATTAAAAAACAAAAATACAAACCAATGACGCTCAAATCCGAAGAATATTATTTTAATTTATACATTACTTTATTACTTTAAGATATAAAATATGGCTCTCATTACTTGTTGGAAAATACTACAAATATGTACAATATGTATTACAATTTCGTTTGTAACATTATTTAAATCCCTTAATATGCCTAGATGGCGCAGCGTATGCAACTGTCCGCATTTCCCTTTCGTCGTCGTCACCATGAAAGAGAAGGAAATTAGGTTATGTTAGGTTAGGTTTTAGTTGAAACTCGAGACATAAGTTCGGAGCGAAATTTCCTATGTAATGTGGCATGAAACGTACACGAATGCACAACGGAAACGTGGAAACCATGTCATATTTACGTGACTGGAGACAAGCATTACGTGCTCCGCACGTCTACAGAGTTGCTAACAGTACTTTTCGCATTCAAAGCCAATATTTGGCATTAATTTTCCTATTGCTGTCCGTCCCTTTATTTTTACTCGGTTTCCCTCTGCTGCGCGGCGTAGCGCATTCCTCGCCGTCGAATCAATTTTTAACCCAGTGCAGATATTACAAGTATAACAAAACATACCCCCTGTCCGCGTCAATTAAGACTTCCAACGGTGTCACTTACAGAATAGCGATAGTAAGCGACCTGGACCATGGTTCGAAAAGTACAGACAAAAAAAACATATGGCACAGTATCATGAAAACTGGCAGCCTTTTTTGGGACCCAAGCACGAATTTCCTTTCTATCGTTTGGGACGATAGAAACCAGATGCTAACATCGTCGTTAACTATGAAGGGACGCGGCATGGAATTATCTGAATTAGTCACCTTCGACGGGCATTTGTTGTCTTTCGATGATCGTACAGGAGTTGTGTACTTTATTGAAGGGGAACAAGTTTATCCGTGGCTTATTTTAATGGACGGCAATGGCAAGAGCTCGAAAGGTACGTAAAGCTTGAGAAGTTTTGTACTGCTATTAAAATTTATACAAGTTTTATGCGTATCTCTGATATGTGAATATTAATTTTAGGATTTAAATCCGAATGGGCAACTATTAAAGACGAGCACCTGTATGTCGGCAGTATGGGAAAAGAATGGACTACCCCTTCGGGAGAGTTTGAGCACAATAATCCTCTTTGGATAAAAGTAGTATCTCCGCGTGGAGAAATTCATTCCCTGAATTGGATCTCAAATTACAAACGATTGAGGCAAGCAATTAATATTGAGTATCCAGGTATACACTTACATACCTCATGTACATTTCTTTAACGTATGTCGGTTTTAGTTAATGCATTTATTGATACTTTGTTTCAGGATACATGATTCATGAATCGGCAGCTTGGAGCGATATACACAAAAGTTGGTTCTTCCTGCCCAGGCGATGTTCTCATGAACGTTACAATGAAACTAAAGACGAGATAATGAGTTGCAATATATTGCTGACAGCTGATGAAAATTTTGTAGATATAAAGGTTTCCATCCACTTGTCTTTAATTCGTACTTGTTTCGCGATATATCAAAAATTTGGAAATCATAAACGAAACTGTATTTTCAGGTTACCAAAATTGGTAATTTAGTTCCAATCAGAGGATTCTCGAGTTTCAAATTTCTGCCAGGCGCTCAAGATTCAATTATTATTGCCCTCAAGACGGAAGAATTTCAAGGGCAAACTGCTACATACATCGTGGCATTTACAATCGACGGGAACGTAATAATGCCCGAGACCAAGGTGATAGATAAGAAATTCGAGGGTCTAGAATTTATATGACATTCCATTTAGGACTATTGCCTTAAAATTTTTTTAACTGTAAATAAATGTACAGATTTTATAGTTCCGAATTACTACTAAACGTCATATAAAGAGACTATGTAAATTGTCTTATATAGCTCCCTTCAAGCATCAGTATTATTCTCCTTGAATGTACTGTATTTTTCGTAGAAATGCAATACAGGTATATACACTTAAGCGCATACCCTTCACATGTCAGCTGTAAATACAATGTACATACAATCGTTTTACAAAGCCTGCGATTTGTTACAAACATGTAAGGGGGACATTGGATGAGTAGTTTCGTAACAGAAATTGTGAAATAGAAATTTGTTGATGTTTTGTGCATTGACCAAGATATCACTTGTATTAGATTGCCATATGAGATTATTTCTTTGTTTCATTTCGATCTCTGTCTTTTGCCTAATATCGCAATACTCTTCAGGGTCGTAATATATATATGTGCTCTAAAATCAATAATATCTATATATGAAAGCCCGCGGTGGTGGCAGCAGCATTGCGGCATGTCGAGGGACCTTAGTCAACTCGTGGCACTGTAGGTAGGAAGCTCCGTTCAGTAAACGTCATGTTTCGATTTCTTTTCGGATAAACACAATCATTCTCGATGTAGTGGTGATAATGTGCATCGTTTTATGACAATCTTCGAAACGGAGAAGAGCGTGGCAAATATTTTTTACGTACACCCTCACTTTCTAACTAAATATTATTTATAAAATAAAAAAAAAAGGCGATCCCATTAACGAAAATAATTAATAAATATAAGAGAAAGAAGGAGCGCGACACTCGAATGTCTGTCATAAAAGATATGAAATAAAAATTGCACACTTATGTGAGTTTTGCTTAATTCTTGAATCAAATAATGAATCATATTCGCAAATAACAAATACACTAATTTATTTCCTGCCTTACCCATGCAATATATGGAGAACATAATATATTCGCTTACATAATATCTGCAAGTCGCGTAATTCTTCAAACTATATGTAACACTTGCGATGCAATTAATAGTGTCAGAAATTAAAAAGCAACATTAAAATTTGGTGTATCGTTAAACCTCCGAAGAATTGTGAATTTTCAGATCAACGTTTCATCCAATTATGAAAAAATTTTCCTGTTTCAATATTTCCTCCGTTTCTCGTATTGCTATAGGAAAAACAGGCATGGTTGTTGGAAGAATGTTTTGCATACTTATTCACGACCATACGATGGCCGTAACGCCCCTGTCAGTGCCGTGATACAAATTCGCCGACAACTGTAAGCACTAGTGATATTTCTGATCACCAAACTTTGCCAACAACGAACAGAACGTCATATGGAATATCGGCATCGTTTCGTTTAATCGAAAAAAAGTGACTTCACATCCTTTATCGTTTAACGACCGCATAAATGTTTCCCCGTTGAAGCGCACGTGACTTACGCGTCGCAGATATCACGATACTCTTATCAGAAGGATTTCTTAAAGCAGACTTGTGTCAGATTAGACAAAATTTCGATAGCCCCGAGGAATAATCATGGCTAAGGCATCGAAAGACACGAAGGAGTGGAATACCGCTAGGATGGGAATTTCTCTGCTTTTGAATAACAACACAGAGGAAGCGGAAGCTCTATTTAATGATCATCCACATAGCTTCCACATAAAGGCAGGCCGATGTTTTGTCCTGTTCATGGTACGTGAATGTAATATTATTACTTTATTATTGTATATTACTCATATACGGGGTGTTTATCGTAATAACACCGGTGAATTGATAGTTGCAGCGATGAAACAGGAGGAAATCCTATGTATTAAATTAAATGGTTTATTTCTATTTTTCAAATAGAATTTATTTGTTCTAACGTTGCATAGTAGGATGCTTAACATATCAAGTCAATCAAGTACTACATAATCGAAATCCAATAAATTATTGCAATTCGTTCTTCTAAAAGTTAACAAAATAAATACGATAAGTTCCTTTCGATTTCCTGTAAAAATAGTACAATTCCAGTTAAAAAAACTTACTTAGACCTTGCTGTTTTAATGTGAAGTCTAAAAAACGTCTCTTAAATGTTAATCAAATTGGAGCACTACGAACTAATAAAACGACCGTTACGACGAGCACCTCGTATAGTAATACATTATATTACCCCCCCCCCCCCCCAAATTGAATAAACAATTCTTTGAATTGATATTAGTTCGGCTTATGCAAAAAAAGCCAGGGAGATATAAAGAGACATTAATTTTCGCGTTATTTTTTCATAGTTAGTATATAAATACCACGGTTTGACATCGCGTGCAGTTCAGTACGATTTAATTGACCACGAATCTATTACGAACAGACTTAATAAGATATACGCCCTAGAAATATAAACAGGAAGGAGTAATCGTTGTATAAATTTGTAGAATGCCCTGATGACCTTTGAGAACGATAAACTTCAGCAGGCTATGCTGTTGCTGAAGGATATGGAAAGAGAATGTGCTAGTGATATAGGATGGCTGAAGTCTATGAAGAGTAAGGTCTTCAGAGCGGAAGAAACAGCAGTAATTATTGTCTTCTTTTTTTTTTCTTTTAGATATAACATTAATATTATCGAACTGAATTTATTTTTATCGGGTAACAATAAGATAACCCGTTGATATAGTTGTGAAGGTAATGTTCATAGGCAAATAAATATTCTAGAAGGACTATGTGAATAAATTGGAGAGGCAAATTGTTTTAGCAGACTCGCAAGTCTGCTCGGCGATGCTAACATTACTGCAACAAGAACTCACTGGTTACGTGCGTGGTGGTTGGATGTTACGTAAAGCCTGGCGGGTTTATCAACACACACATTCGCAAATATTGCAGTTATATCAGCGCACCTTTGGTACCAATCCATCCGGTACGTAATTGCGTGGCTAACATTAATGGCTAACCAATCGATGCTGCATTCAATTGATTTGCCCGGTTAGATTTTTAATTGTTCCAGCCAATATAAATTACGAACTCAACATAAACCAATTTCTATTGAACTAAATGAAAACGATTTAGTCGCCAATAAAAATAATCAGGATAATAACTGTAATTAATCATCATACATCAAAGGATATAAAATAACTTACTTAATTGCAAAAAAGATATCCGTCGAAACTGTCTAATTCTCTCCATTAATATTATACACAGTTCCTTCGTAGTCCAGCTTCAACAAAACGTATTACAGTACTCAGTTTGCAAACCACCCTTCGAACAAATTTTCGACCTATAAATTAACTTTGTAGATAGAACTTTATGAATTAAAAATAAATATTAAACAAAACAATTGCATCTCACAATCGGAAACATAATGCCCTCAAAAAATCGAATTGATCATCAAAGAAACGATTACTCGTAATAAAATTATACAATAAAATAACTGAACAATCGTATTATAATCAAAATTGCGGGGTCTTCCTGATGTTTTATAGTAGGATTCGACACGAGGTGCAGTACCCCATCGTGCAACGGCTCCGCTTACTCGCTGCAAACTCCACAGAGTCCAGGTTCCTCGGAATGGTCCATACCGTCCTGCAACGGTTCAACAAACAACCCTACACCGGTCTCATCCCCCTCAGGTCTGCGAAGCTCTCTATCAATGTTGTTCTCGATCACTGGCATCACGTCCGAACAACAGACACCGTAATTGTTGTTTCTTCTTACAAACATTTCTCAATATTTGCCGTGGAATCCTTGCCCCTTTCTTCCACATCGACACGAAATGGATACACCATAAATTTCATTTTTCTTGCATTGCCAATAAATAGATGTCACATATGATGTTTTAAAATAATTATACAAATTAAGGAAAAAACAGCACTTCATTTAATATTTGCTATTCACAGTTCTTGTAATGGATACACTGAAGCAGAAACTGAATGATTTACAATCAGTCCCATAAGTATTCTATTCCAAATTGGTTAAAATTGAGTGATGCGGTAGAGATTTTCCAAAAAATTGTGATCGCCATAAAATTTATGTAGATCGAATTTTACCATAATTCAGTAATTAGTGAGAAAAGTATATGAATTTATCTTTAAACGCTTAATTTTAACCGTTTTCTAGTGTAGACCGGGAGGGGAGGGTTTACGAATATTTATTATGGGATTGACTGTACGCTGAAAGTAGACAAAAGTGGAAATCGGATGTGCTTTACAGCTTTGTGGAAGCTACCGAGGTCTCCAGATTGATGTCGGCCGTTAGCTTTGGTTACGGGATATATCAGCTGTGTGTCAGTTTATTGCCACCCTCTCTGCTAAAAGTGATCCACTTTTTGGGCTTCGAGGGCGATAGGGAAGCGGGACTTATGGCGTTAATGTATGCACGGCTTAGCGAAGATATGCGCGCCCCTCTAGCTACGTGAGTTCCACTTGAATATTATTTCCCTACAAATAGAAATCCCTAATCGATGTTTAACTGTTTTCTTTCATTTTCTAATCGAACGGTTTTTTGTTTTCTAATTCTGTACATTGATTGGGAAAATTAATTTTATTCCATAGGCCCAAGGAGAATACTAATTTTAATAAGGTTCGAAATAAATGTTAAATCATTCATTTGGTGCTTACGTTAATTTACAGAATAATTTTAAGTAACCAAGAAAAGTTCTTTCGTAAGCAAAATTTCTTACAATTAGTGCATAAGATTTAGGAGGAAAAATGGTTGGAAATGAGAAATTAAAATTCAGCTCACGCGAGTAAAGACGCGCGGGGAATTTTAGTTTGACCGAGCAAGAACGTTTTTAGGAAATGTGTTCAGTTGAAGTTTGTAAGAAAAGTTAGAAATCTGTTCTGAAATTTTTAACAAATTGTACACTTTATAGTTCAGTTTATTCGAAAAGTGTGTTTTCCATGAAACAAACTTCATTTGACTATGTCTGTGAATTTTTTGACAAATTTTTGTATATTGTATACATTCATTAAGATATGTACTACTGAAAACTGTTATTTCTGTTGCTAGTAGGTACAGCTTTGGTTGATAATAACCTTCTCTTACAGTTTACTAATAGTACAGAAAAATATTTATTACAGCAATAACAATTCTTTACAATTCGTCGTTACTTCGCTGTAATTATTATTACTACGACAAAGACAATATATTACATGCACCAGGGCATGCGTTTGTTTTCATTGTAATTATATCGAAATATTATTGTTAGTGCTTTTATCGGTTTCCTTCAAATTGCAGCTTATCCTTACTTTGGTACCATACAATAGCTCGGCCATTTTTCGCCCTCGATGGAAGCAATCTCCGCGCTGGTGTAAACGCTGCAAAGCAATTAATCGAAGAGTGTCATCCGGAATTCAACAACTCTGCACTCTTTCTATTCTTCGCCGGTCGAATAGAAAGGCTTGAGGTAAGAATACATTCCCTGCCTTGATGGTCTTGAATGCTTTCTCATTAGGGGTCGTCCATACACTACGTAGCTCTGTTTCTGCCACGTTTTAACCCCCTCCCCATGTAGTCTACAGTGGCTTTTCGCTCAGCACCCCCCCAATTTTTCTTTGATATTACTGTTAGTACATGTTTTCTATTATCGTTTAACAATAAAACAGTAATTTTGTAATTTTGTAAACTGTTACTTCATACTATTCCATTAATTATTTTAGATTAATAAATAATTATATTTTATTTTCTTGTGCTATTATAGTAATATGTCCAAATTATATTTGCCTTTATCGATTATCTTTCAAATATATTTGGCAATTGGATGTAGTAACACATTTGAATATCATCCAAGTATTATAGACAGTCTTATGCAAGCAAAAACGTTGTTGGGAAGAATCGATCCATCGAAAATCGAAGCAACGAAGTTAAATGCACTTCCTGCGAAGGCCAGAGCTTGTCGTCGAAAGCATGCATATATTAAGGGACCTTGAAACATCAGGAAAGAATGAATATATTTAGGAGAAAGGACATAGAAATCTGAGTGACAAAGTATAGTTGATGCATTAAAATTTCACCATGTTGCAGATATGTCTTGCAACACGGGGAAAAGAAATTTTATTACTTTAGACTTAGACCAACTGTAGGTTGCAGAAATAGTTAGAGCTGTTTATTATATTCGGAAAGCGGTATAAGATATTAAACTAAAAAATATTTATCCCATTCAATTCCTAATACAGCACTAGACTAAAGAAGACCCAAAAAAATGAACTAATCGCAAGTACGACGATAAAGCAGGCATTATATTTATATAAATAGCAAACATTCTGAAAAGAAGTGAAATAATCGTTGTGACGTTCTTGCGGCGTGACTGTATTTTTAAATATACGTAAGACACAACACAATTTGAATCGTTAACATCTCACGAACTATCAACATTATCGGGATACTCGACCGTTCAAACTGGCTATAGTTTAATTCAGTGCAATACGATCACTAGAACAGATTTCATTGTAACACTTACATTATTATTTGCCACATTGTTATCAAGTGACACATCTTTTCATATTAATTTATTTACTCATTTCCTCGCGTACACCAATTGGAATTCATTAATTAACGAGAAGAGAACATGTTCACCACAAATTGCGCGTCAGACCGACCAATTTCTTTAGAAGGATTGAACAAGAAGTAAGAAAGCTATTTCTTTGCAACAGTCGAACGTAAATGGCGCCCTGCAAGCTTATGCAAAAGCTGTCGAGGCCTCGTGTCAAAGGGAGATCAAATTATTGTGTCTGCACGAGGTGGCTTGGTGTCACCTGATTCGTTTGAGTTACGAGGAGGCTTACAGATCTCTCACTCAATTACATCAGCAATCCAGATGGTCCGTGAGCTTCTACGCTTACTTGGCGATCGGTAAAACACCTTTTCTGCCCCTCGATCTTCTTCTTTTTATAATATCCGTTGTCGTTACTTCGCGAAATATTTTTCCATAGTATGCTGCGGAGCCATCGGTAAATTTGACGTTGTCGTCTCCTCGTATCGAAAGATCCTTCACTGTGACAACCGCATGAGCAAAGAGACTCAGCTGGGTCTATTCGTTTTGCGACGAACACCAAAACTTCTCGACGAACAAACTGGACAGCCGTATACAGTTTTGTACTACAGATTGCTCGTGTACGAGCTGCTGTATTTGTGGAACGCGATGCCGTCCTGCTCCGTGGAGTCACTGAGGGAAATACTTTTAGGTAAATGAACAGTGAATTCTGGGATTTTTAGTGAGTTGAAATTATCGAGCTCTTTCGTATATTCTTCCATTAAAAGAAGTATATAAAAATACGCGCGATTACTGTGGTCAATTTGTATTAAGTAAAAGTAGACGCGGCGCGCAAATGTATTTATATATTTATTTATTATTAAAGTGTTTTAGTTCATAGAATGATATATTATGGAAATCGACTTATATCATGTATATTCATTTATTTTGTCTATGTTAATTGTGAATTGCGTGAATAATAATTTCGGTAACATTTTGTTTATAACTATGTCGTTAGAGTGTAAGGAAAATCGTTCAGAGGAACCAATGGTTGGTCTAGCCGACCTGATCGAAGGTGCAGCCTATTCCTATCTCGGTGATACAGAAGCATCGATTAAAAGCTATCGAAATTGTTTGAGGCACCGCAATCCGTCCAATGATGCGTGTGATCAACATGTTAGTGCATTTGCGCTTTACGAGCTTGGTACAGCACTATGCACTGTTAACGTAAGTAATACTAATTTCGCTACAGATACCTAAATTAATAAATGTTCTTGCTCTTAGTTATTACTTTTTTTTTTACAACATAATCTGATAAAGCTGCACAATGTTGTTTTTCAAAATGTCGTAAATAGAAATTAATAGATGTCATCTACAATCTAACATTTGATTAAAGTTAAATAGATAACATATTTATTATAATTATAAGAATAGCTAGTAGAAGCAAAAACAAATTCGAACAAGGTATTCTTCTCAAGGAAATTGGAATATTAATTGAATAAAATTGAAACATATTCTAACATTGAATAGTGGCAACTGATGTCTGTGCATGAAAGACAGTGACTACTTCAAACACTTTTAACTGCTCGCGAATTAAAAAAGAATAGAGTCAAGATTGTTTCCTTCTTCTTTCACCGAAAAATATTTTTCAGCAGGTACATGTATAAATGATTATATTTATTGCAAACAAATATCTAACACAGGCCGATAGAAAAATTTAAGCTGCCACTAAAAGCACATAAATTTGTTAGTATTAATTATAACCACAACGTTTCTTCCAATTATATTCAATTGGATCGAAATGCTATTGAACATCAGCAATTTACTTTCTATCTTAATTAAATATTATTACTCCAATAATTGGGTAAGGCTAAAGTGCCGCGCATTTAATTCTAGGACATCGAAGAAGGAAGAACGACACTTTTAAGAGCCCAGAACCAGTACAGGGATTACGACTTTGAGAGCCGACTGAATGTTCGAATACACTCTACATTAAGGAATTATAACTGACGACGAATGAAAATCGAGAAATTGCGTTTACATTTACTGCAAAGTATACAGGAACAGTCTAAACTGCGATAACTACCAGACACGATGCGACGATAGAGAAGAGAACGTTTTGCCCTTAAAATATTTCGTCTATACGATTTTTGCGATCAAAAGTCCGTGAACATCGGCGATTTCTTCTTCTTTTCAACTTCTTGTTGAAAAATAAGTTTCTTACGTAACACAATCGTACCAAGCATATTTGCCCGTTCCGCCTACTTAAAATTCGCGATGTACAAGTTCCACGAGTATCCTATTGTTACATATAATGTACATAAACGTAAGCATGTTATGATTATGTATACATACGTACATTGAAATTGCCGTATAATTGTATATACGTACTCATTCGATTAGGCTGTAAATTATAAGAACGAATATTACGTTCCAATTGTTTTCCAAGGTTCCCATTCTATTCTTCCGTTATTATTATTTTGGAACAAGTAACCGAAATTGTTCTATGGTTTTAAATATTATTAATGTTCGTACATGTTTGTTTTAGTTAAGTCGGGGTTCCTAGAAGATTTCTGGATATTAAACAAGACATTTAAGTAATATTTTATTCGCATTATTGTACGTATAACAAATATTGCGACTTTCAGCATGTGGGTATTTTTATTTTTCGTCTGGATATTTTTTTGACGTTTTTGAGAAACTACCATGAGCAGTTTCCAATGTTCAAATTGTTGTACATGTTATGTATACTTACATGTAACATATGTTTAAAACGTGTATACATATGTACGTGTATGCATCTATATTCTATATAACAATTTACAAGATTTAAGGTACATCCTGTTAGTAACTTGTTATTATATGTATACTCAAAGCAAAATACTTTTTTACAGCGAACTAGGCAATTAAGGTTATAGAGATTCACCATATATTATATCAAAAATAAATATACATTCACCGAAATAGTTCGTACAATTTAAAGTTTTTGTTACTCGCACCATGATACTTTTGCTTTATTTCATATGCAGGGTAATTTTGAAAGTTGAGTTCGATTGCGACAGAATACTTTAGAATTATTCTATGCACGGATACAAAACGAAACTGTTCAAAAAATACGCTAACAAGCTTGGCTGTTGAAAATTGTATACTTTTATTTATATCAATCGATTGCCGTAGTTATTATACCATAGAGCAATATTATTGAACTATAACGATCCTTACAAAAATGCCAGATAATTAATCGTTTCACCAAAATATACATTTGCGGAATATAAATTTGTTTTCATATGTTGCAAGTATTTAAATTTAAAAAAAAATCAAATGAAAATGGAGGACACAGCCCAAAAGGAATGTTCCTCAAAGTGGCACAAATTTTTTTATTTTACGTAAAATATTGAATAGAAAATTCTGGAATAATGATGGTATCCAATATCAATGTATATTATCTACACAAGCAAGAAAAAGGACATCTCAAAAATTGCTTTTTAAATACTGCAAATCAGGAATGAAAATTATCAAATATGTTTATGTTTACCACAATGTTAGATCGTTCAACATCAAAATAAACTATAATTGCTTCATATAATAATAATTGCCAAAATAATTGCTTACAAATATATGTATAAATTACTTTTCATGTGTCACATATCGGTTACATTTCTCTTTTTTTTTAAACAACAGCGACACACAGCCATCTAAGATTCCACTCGGCGTCATCAGTCTGAAATTCGTTTCGAGATGCACGAACAGAATTTAGTTGCCAAAGGAGTGAAAAAAATCTCGACAAAATTTCACAGCGACAAACTGCAGGGTGTCTGTTCAGGTCCTCCAAAAGATCAAACCCGTGATTATGAGTACGATCCGATGAGCGTTCGAAACACGTACTGCTGTGCAAATGGAGGAACCTGTCCAGCTGCAATATTGAATTCCTCTCGCCAATCTCCTTGGTACTGTAAATTCATCAAACCATTTGTATTTTGCGTCATTACATCGTTATTAGGTACGTCATTCTGTGGTTAAGTAACGAAACTTGTAAGTTAATCCCTGTGCGAATAACAGTTAGGAAATTATTATTACAAACGTATAGTCCTCGTCCTACACGTTCTAATTATTTCAAATTTTGCACCTCAATTTTTCTTGACAACTTGTAGTTTACTCAGCAATTAGGTAGACGTCAAAAGTGTTGTTGGACGACGTTTATTTGAGATTTCTTTCATTTTTCAGAATATGTATGATTGATGTGTGCATAGAGTTCGGAATGAAATTGCAAATGTGAACTAAATACGTTAATACGTCCCACGTAAGCTGATTTACAAGTGTCCTGTTAATTGTTTAACGACAACACTTTTATTACACGAATAATAACTTTCCCCTCGATATTAAATATTTTGATATGGCGAAAGTAAGAATAAAGGGGAATGATATTATATTTCGAATAATTTCAATTCCTAAATTGTTCATCACAATGGGATATATTAACGCACGGTCATGCTCGTAATCCTCTACTAAATAATTTACCGAAATAAAGAAGATCGTAATAATTCGAGATAAAATGCTCCATATTGAACGTTCCAGCGATGTCCGTGTCCCACTTGTGCGACAAATACTCAGCCAGTACGACCTTTAAAATAATCAGATCCGACTTGGTGAACCTGCGAACGCATATGACAACCCTTTCGGTAATTACTGCACAGTAATCGCGTTCAACTATAAACGATATTTAAGCGTGCTTTTTCTCCAACGTTGTTCGCTTAGATGGAAGTAAAGAACGTAATGGAAACGCGAGACGATTTAAAGAGTAAGTTGAAAGAGGTTGGATACGTGATACCAAAAATGTCTGAGGCCATTCTGTATTTAAGAAACGAAGTGTCCGAGGGTAAAAAAGATATGATGTATCAGCTACAAAGATTTACGCGTGCTTCTTTGTTTTTTTTATAATCGTAGGATGTTCTTCCCCTTTTCTTATTTGAACGTAGGAATGGATCTCCACACGAAAGCGTTACTGAAGGCCATGTCTCCTGAAACTGTGCGAGATTTGGTGAGAACCGAATTGCAAACTTACGATGCTGACAAGACCGGAAGAACGGATTACGCGCTTGGAAGTTCAGGTCTCGATTGGGAACAGTTAAATTTTTCCTCGAATTTATAAATTTCCGTCCACGCTCTTGTGATACCTGTTGTTAGGTGGGTCGATTCTTTCGACGAGGAGCACGGAAACGTATTCGGCTGGCGCACCGGTGCTGAAACTCTTTGGAATACCAATTTGTCAACAACAAAACACACCTCACACTGTAATTCAGGTTATTAGATTATTTGTAGCGCTGATTACTCGTACACCAACGTGGATTCATTGATATTTTTGTTGCAGAATAATTCATTGTAACTATTTCACACCTTCGTTTAGCATTCAATTTATTTTTTATTGTAATTCATTCTTGATCTCGAATATAGATAGTTTTCTTACCGTTTTGTGATATTTGTTTATCTGTTATTAAGGAAAGCATGTTAGACGCTTATTGATAATACGATTTTCTTCTTCTGCGAGAGGTATGCGATGATCTGTTTAGTTTTTAAGAGGCATAACGGAGCGAATAACGAACAAAGGCATAGATTGTAATGTTTTTATTACGCACTCTGATTTTAAAGGGGTAACAATTCATATTTCTTCTCACTTTTAGGCTGGCGTTCTTCCGGGTGAATGCTGGGCTTTTAAAGGCAGCACCGGAAGCGTTGTTATACAATTACTTGGTTTTGTATTTGTATCTGGAGTCAGTCTGGAACATATTCCACAGTCGATATCTCCCACGGGTGAAACAAGCACCGCTCCAAAAAGCTTTTCTATTTTGGTAAATTTTTCATCCATTGTAAATAAATCGAAAGGATATATCACACCATTATATCAGTCCATAACTGATGGAACAAAATAAAATGATTTTATATAATACTTATATAAAATTGAAACATTATATTTCATAACTTTATCACAATTTTCTTTGAAAATAATATTTTCTTTTGGGCGACACAAATTATTTACAATAATTGTTTACTTTACTTAGAGTTTATATTGTACAAAGTATAATTTATAGTTTCAATGGAACTTCTGTTTGAAAATTGTCATTGGGTTTCAGGAAGAAAATAATTATACTTTCATCTAGTCATTAATTATTGGTAGAAATCATTCTAATCATGTGTATTATGCACAAAAGAAAGGTGCTATTGAAATCGGTATCTTTGCTAATTTGCTAATTTAAACAAAGAATATGTGTCGCATATTTTCAGGGTTTAATCTGCGTAGATGATACAAGCCCCTTTCATTTTGGTGAATTCACGTACGATAATAAGGGCCCTTCTGTACAATACTTCGAAGTTCAGGTAAAATAAGATTAAACAAAAAAATAAAAATTAACCCTTATGCATGTACTTTCAATAAAGTATACACGTTGTGGCTTATAATTTTTCAGAATAGACCGACGATAGCCTACGAAATAATCGAATTGAAGGTTCACTCTAATAGTGGTAATAGTGAATACACCTGCATTTATAGAATAAGGGTTCACGGCACCCTAAGGAAAAAGGATAGATAATTCTACTTGACTTATTATTTAATAATCGTGGATCGAGAACAAAAATTTTGACACGGCTTTTGCGACCAAAGAGACTGGCTATATGGGAATTCTATAAAGCTATCGACTTAGTGTAATTAATAATATAATATCAATTTGCATAAGATTTTCGTATGTAGAGTATTATGTATACTTTATTATATAGTAAATAAAGATATATATTAATCCTATACCTATCATTTTATTACTGTTATCATTATTATTTGGAGTGACACGCGTTTCGCTCAATTAATTTAATTGAAAGATAAATAAAAATTCTACTTCGTATGGATTACGTCAATATCAATTGTATCACATAAAATATAATATAATTTTGAAGACATCTCGGTTCATTCAAATTTGTGCCCATTCTTGAATAAATTTACTTTACAAGAACCTTTCACCCATAACTCCGTTTCATATGTATAGTGAACGATAAAAGACATACTTCATCGGAGAAAAGATATAAATACTCTTTAAGTAGGCATTCTTTCCTACAGTTCATGTAAGATGCAACGAAATCAATAATATAAAAAGAATGTATTATACTTGCGTGCACATAAGTAGTATAATTCTCTCTTTTATATTACAAGAACCCCAAATAACCACAACAATTGGGTCGAACGTGAGGTAGAAGAATAAAATATTAAATGTAAATAAAAATCCTGTGCTTCAATTTCTCCAGTCCATAAAATCACTTCGAACGGAAAAAGGACTTTCTAATTTTTAACAAAACTATTACTTTCTTTTTACACAGAATATTCCAAAAAATCGATCTACATAAACCACAATATGCAGTTCCATTAAAAAAAAACCTGCATTTGTATTTTTTAGGTGATGGTCATAGGAAAATAGATCTTCTTATGCTATTCGAATTCGTCCGAATTTTATGACCCAATGCTAAAAAAATGAATATCGTTGATCTTACTCGCCAAATATCCATCGCGACGGAAGAGTATCGGTGACGTCAATGAAAAATATTTGAATGATCGAGCTCATTAAAACTTGTTCGAAAAATAAAGAACGAATAAAACGCCGCCAGATCAATTCAACGTAATCGTCATTCAATTTATTACATTTGTACATATTTAGTCTTGTTCTACGCTTCTATCGTCGTGCTCCTCAACTCTTTCACACGCTCGCACGCACGCACTCATTCCTCCTCTTGTCCTTTCTTCTCTTCGTGCCTGCACCTTTCCTCCTCGAAATTCAATCGAACCTTTGCGCGGCTAGACATTTCCGAAAAAAATCTACGTTTACGCACAGATGCACGCGGCAAAGAAGCAGGACGCTTCGCGATGGTCGTATGGACCATGCCTGGCATTACGTTGCAACTGTAATTATAAGCAGCACGTTACGTACAGGATACGTCATTTAAAGCGTAACAATTGAATGCAGAAGCGCCTCGATTACCCGGCTTATTCGAGAGACAGACAGAGATGCGCGAAGAAATAAATTAGTTGCAAGTTTTTGTCAAATATTGAATAGCTCGATCCAAGAGACTGTAACACTTCTCGTTCATCGTTAATTTGATTGATTAAAAAATACGATGTCAAATATGTTATTAATGAATTCGATGTTCCGGATAAACCAGTTCACGATTAATTACGGCACGGATAATCAAGACTCTACTTGTTCCTTCAAAAATATTCGTGAAATTGAAGTATATCCAGAGAGAGAAAAGTAAAGCATTTCGGAAGCTCTGCTTTCTGCACCGTCTTCTATTCGTAGATGCACATGCAAACAGGATTTCAAGGTCAGCATTTATTTGTCGCATGGTAATGAAGGTTCTTTGAAATACGTAAATTCGACAAGGACTGCACTTATTCAATGCCATTTAAAATATTTAATTAAATAAAGACAATTATTAATTATAACTGTCTGACCAGGATCTTTCTTATGTTTGAGAACATTACTCTGTCCACTGTCATACAGAAGAGGTCTTGATAGCGTCAGTAATTTTAATTGGCCGCTTGATTGAGTTCGAGTGAGTGCGATCATTATTTTCATCCAAATTTCTACAGTACATTTTATGCATATTAAAAAACGTACAACACCGTTCAGAAAATAAATGATGATCTTAAACTCTGCTACGCACCTCCATGTACGACCGGAAAAATTAGACAAACAAGTAGACCGCAGAAAATTAAATTTTCTATTATCACCAATGTCTTCGAATGTATTTAATCGCCACGCTTTACGTGGCTCACCCTATACGATTTCGTTTTCTCCAATTTTCTCTCGTCTTCACGGTTTTTCTCCCCTTCTCACATACTCTTAATACGTTTCCTCCTTAACTCTTCCTTGCTTCGCGTTCTAACTTATTGTTTCACTGTTGTTGTTTTTTTTTGTTGTTTTTTTCTGTCTTACTTTTTAACTTTTGGTTTCTTTTTAAATAGACGATTACGTACTGCCTCCACTAGGGGCGAAGAACAGACTCGAGAGGCACGCGGCAACAAGTACACTGAATAACACGTTTAATAACTCTGATTACGTGCGCGTACACGATTCACCTCTTGTACTTATTATTCACGTAACTATATGTGTGTATACATATATAATATACAGGACGTCTCGCGATATGTGCCGTTTTATGTAACTGCTGAACGGTAGGTGATAGGACGAGAATGTGATAAGACTTTTGTTATCACTTTTTGTGCAGAATGTCACTGCGAAGAAATGCAATTTTTGACTTCCGTTTTCCATAGTCGTACTAAGGTCACCACGGGTTTTTTAAACGAAATGCCACATTTTTATTTTGTCATTACGAAGGTACAGAGAGAAACACGTTCAACATGTATCTTCGAAATTACCTTTGGACAATCTAAAGTCAGGAGGACGAGGTTTTTTGCATTTGACGTTCAAATTGTCGTTGGCTGCGTTTTCGAAACCATTTCTTTCGCGTATCCACGTACGAAGTACCCTATATGTATAATATGCTGAACTTATTTTTCTCCGTACTTTCAAAGTACCAAAGCAAAGAACATAGCGTTCCATTCAAAAAACCCAAGATGGCGTTAGTACGCCCTGGGAAAAACTGACGGTAAGAAATTCTCACTTCCACGGTGACATTCTGCAACAAAAAGTGATAATTAAAAGTGTCATCGCAATTTTCTCCTATCGCCTACCGTTCAGCAATTACATCAAACGGCACATATCGCGGGACATCCTGCATATTATACATATATTTATGTATATTATGCACACATATATGCTTGCACGCATACGTGCACGCATATACGTATACACCAATTATTTTCTTCATTTGTTTCCTTCGTTATTTGTTTATTCATTTATTTTTACAATTTTCACCCCTCTAGCATTAACTCTCTTGTTCTTTCCGCCATTGCGGCGCGCAAATTACATAATAATAGATTCGATTTAATCCTCATTTGCTTCTTTTCTACGCAACTCTTGGCTTCGGTTTTCTTCTTCTTATTTCCCTTCCCACTAAACGATACTTTAGCGAAATTTCGCGCGCGGTCACACTATAATTCGGAGGTCAGTCGTCTAACGCTATCGAGCTATCGAGACACGGTCGTGGTGCCGAAAATGACGCGCGTAGATGTAATCGTGTGTGTGTGTGTGTGTTTTGTGTGTATGTATGTACGTATGCTGTGTACGTGTGTATATACATATCTGTACGTGTATATTATACGAGTACATTAGAAACTATTATAGAAATTCTGATTAAAAGGTCCAAGGAAGTCCGATACTCCACGTCGAAATTTTTCCAAACGATTTCCATATCCCGCGAGCACTGTTCCTCATTTTCTTTCGCGAAGATTAAATCAATTTCATCGGCTTGCCTTTCGTCCGAGTTTCGTCTAGTGTTCAGATCGACAAGAATTTCGAATGAAAAAAATGGAAAACGACCAATCGAGAAGACATATTCTATCCTAAGTCGTAATTTAAAGTCTAGGCGTGATTGTGCGTACGAGATTTGCATTAGACCTTTTAAACGGAGTAAATTTCGCTATCGACAGTCGTTATCGCTACGTAGTTTCGTTTACTACGCCCCATAGCCGTACGATTGGTCGATCAATCAAAGATACTAACGATCTTATCCTATCGCCCGGTAATCGTCGTCCCCTAACGCGGATCACATCTGTCGAACATCCTGACGTTCAATTAACTTCGAAACGAAACGACCGTTCCACGGTGTTAATTAACGGCTGTCCCGATTAACAGATTCAACGAGTTACACAGAGATACTATTACTAAATAGTGCTGGCAATAGCTCGTTACGTCTATGATTATCGAACGATCGAAGTGACACGTAACACGCGAGGTAGCTGATAATCGGTCTCGTCGAAACGGAAGTGCGTTTTGTCCCCTATCCATTATTTTATTCGATTCGATCAACCGATCGTCTAGCCTGGTCTACCTTTCAGCGTGACTATCTTTGTTTCGCTGTTTTTTTTGGTTGGTTTTTTGTTTTTGTAAGCAACGTGGCGCACAGCGCTCGTTAACATTTAGCAACCTATGAAACTTCGAGTCAACGAAGAGGGATCGTCGGATTGTTGCTGATCGTTCGAGGCACGGGCACCACCACCGCACGAAGTTTCGTCAACGTTCGTCAACGTTTAGAAGGCATAGAATTGTGTTTACTTTACTTCCTCGTATTAATAATATTTTTGTTTCTTTTATTCATTTATTCATTTGCAGTTTATTGAATTTATCCCCGACAATCGTTATATATTACCGCACGCGGTAGTATCAAAATAAACCACACCGAGTGTATAGTATAGAATATTCGTAAGTGTATGTATGTACAGTAGAGTTATTTTTTCTTCTTCTATTGTATGTGTATATATGTATACATGTATTTATATACATATACAATATTTGTGTCACATTTTTTCCCCCCTACTTCGCCCATAGCCTCGCACTTGTCCCTGTTATAACGTTTTTGCTTTTGGTTTTTTTCTTCCATTTTTCTCGTATCTTTTTTTTTATTAAAAAGTCGCACCGCCGTTCGTGTTTTGCCTCTCCAATTGCTGCCCACCCTTTCTTCCTGTTGCCGCTCTGTCGTCGGTGTTATACTTTTCCCTGTTTCTCACGATGCCGGCTGCTGTTGCCCGTCGTCCGTTTAACGTTTACTTTTTTCTTTTCTTTGTTTTATATAGGAAATACACTACGATTAAAGTATATCACAGATGTTAACGAGAAGAATGCTCTAGAACGCGAGAAAGAAACGAGGAGAAGGTAAACGAAGTGAATATTTTTTCACCCATCGTTGGTCGCCGCAGGATTATCCGGAAGTACACGGCAGCTGTGGTATCGGCATAGCTTTCCACGTGAATACGTCGAGTACTACCAATTGACATACATAGAGATAAAGATTGTACGAGTTTCAATTTGTATTAAAGATTATCACAACGTCGGAGTTAGTCTTAAGTTCCTAATCGTATTTACCTCGAGCCCCGAGCTATTATCGAGTTTTATACAGAGTTAGCGTGAGAGAGGTGACAAAAATACCATTATAATCGACTAAGCTACGAACTGGCTGTTTATTACTTTAGCCAATCGTAACAATATTTGTTCGGCCTTTCCCGCTCCCCTTAATTCACCCCAATCCCCCGAATTCCCGTTCGACCACGCAAGTTGGTTCCGAGAATATTTTGTTATTACGATGCCCTTAACGTCTAGTGGTTTCAATGCACGATTTTATTTCCGCAACCTAAAATCCTCCACCCCGATTACCCCGATCACGAAAAGACTACGCTACTATTTTGTTTGTTTGTTTGTTTGTTTTTTTTTGTTTATTTTCCTTTTTAATTATTCCGAAATTCTTCATTTATCTAGATTTTCTGGCACTTCGGTAAACGACCATTTGTTTCTCGTTTTATTTTTCGCTTGACCCGCCGCGAATTCCTCCTTGGCCTGGCACCGTTCGTTCCGCCGTCAAGAGCTATCCACGATCCACCGCGGCTCTCGAAACGCCCCTGCGAACGACACGCGCTAATTAATATTCGACGAGCTGGAGAAAAAGGAAAGGCGAGAAAGTGTGGTCCGATTGATTGCAATTGTCGCGTAGACTCGACGAACTTCGTCACCTAACGTAGCTACGTAAATTCTCTAATTGTCGGCGCAGAACTACGATCGTTCGTCCTCCCTACCAATTCCTACAGTTCGTACCTCCGCGACGATTTTGTAACGGAACGTGAGATTCGTTTCCGCTGGCAATAATAGATTGTCATAGGTTTTTCTTCATTTTTTTTGTTTCGTATTTTTTGTTGGTTTTTTTTTGTTGCTTTTTCTAGATATTTTCGCTCGCGTAGACGGTCACGCCGCAACGCCGCGACCACTTTTCTCTTTTTCTTTCATTCGTTTCGCTGTGCCACAATTTACACCTTTTTTTTTTTTGTTGCTTACTACCGTCTACCCCATTCGCGCAGCTGATCCGTTTCCATCGGAGGCCCATCGTTCGACGCGAATCTCCAACCCCCCGTCCCTCAACTTCCTGTAAACGCTCGGCGACCTCTTCCCTATTTTGGCAAGTTCATGGCGGCAAAGTGACTAGAATATAACGACTATATTGTCATGCACTACAGTCTTTCTTAGAGCCCATCATCGAACCCTCGCAGCACTCCCCATGGTACTTTGCCGTGGACACCATGGTCGGCTAGCGGTTCCATAGAGATCTATGACCGTTTCACGGTGAACCGTATTCGGTCCCCTCACCAATCCGTTTCGTTTCTCCACGCGCAAGAAGACAGGGCCTATCCCTTCGACGAATCTCCCCCCGTCGAATTAAGAAGGATCCGACGGTCTGTCCGCTCTCTCCGACCTCTCCTCCGTTTCCTCCGTCCCGTCGCTTTCCCGTCGAACCGCGGTCCCCGAGGAAACGATCGTCGAGCCGTCCGGCGTTTCGTCGTTCGACGTCTTGCCACGACGACTGTTGCTGCTCGTTGAATCCGTGTCGTCCACGTATATCCGAACGTCCGAGCCTATGGCGGCGCAAACCTCGTCCGGCATGTGAACCACGGCACTTCCGGTTCTGCTGCCGCTCCCGCTGCTGCTCCCCATCGTGCTGTCGCTCGCGTTGCCGGTGGACATCGGCGACACGTCCTCGGACCTCCCCTCGGCTACGTGGACGTGGCCGTAACTTCCCGCCCGTATCGACGAAGAGAATCGATCGTTGACGTTGCCCGACGTCGCCATGGAACCGGCGCTCCTCAACTTGGACGGCCTCCTTTCGTTTATGACGGACTGCACGTCGAGATCGTCCGTAGGCGGAGCGGATACCCGTCTCTCGTTTTTCACCTGTGGATCGTCGGTTTTGTTGGCGCCCCTCGACACCACGGGCACCGAGTGGCCGTTCACGGCGCTCTGCGTCCTCGTGACGTTACTTCCGGCCCCGACGCTGACGTTCGTGTCCGATTGCGATTGAGGGTCGCTCGGTGGCCTGCGACTCAGGGTAGCCTTGGACGGGTAAATGTTGGCCGTTGGCAGAAGATAACGTTCGCTGCTTATCTTGGGACAGGTTAGAGTTGTCATCGAGCCGGCTGGCGTCACCGGGGAAGAACTCGCTGGCGGCCTGCTTACGGTCAGTAGAGACTTGTTTTCTTGCTCGTCGCTGGTTGCCTGCGAATAGGAATGTTTGAAGAGGAACGTTTAGTTGTTTGACGTATTACAGCCCAGTCAGCCAGACCTGCAATAGCACATTCTGCCCAGATTCTGTTAGCAGGTTTTGTAAAGAGAATGGCTGCCGATTTGATGCAGAACCTGCTGAACAGAATCGGAAGAGAGATTGGCAGCAGAAACCGAGCAGATCGTGCAACTTGAGCCATTCAAATGGATTTCGATGGCCATTTAATTTGCCTTTGAAATTAGAAATTTAAATATACATATTATATGCACGTTGCAGAGAATCTACGTACCCATATAAAACATTTTATTTATAAACGTGCGTACGGGAACCCGGGTCATAATTGTTAATGAACGGAGAGCTAATCGTGTTTACGATTCACCGTGGTGAACGATTTAAAAAATAATTTTACCTGTAACCTTTGACGCTGCGCGTGATTGGCATCTATGGTGGCTGCTCCGTAGCTGCGCTGAGGGATAATTCGAGGCACGCTTAAATTGCTCACAGGCTTCTCGAAAACTTCGGCGACTTCAAAGTGCATCGGCAGTAAGGATCTCATCTGATGATGCCCCGAGTGAAACGTTTGTCGACGCTTCGACTTGAACTTGGACGGTCTTGAACTGGAACGATGATACGAGCTGCGCCGCGATAATGACACGGAAAATGCTCCATCTGTGACATAATTGCAGTAGTATTTAACTTACGACCAACAACACTTGCACAGTGTACATACATAGATACGCGTGCACACAGTGTTAGCCATAATTATAAGTTCGCTTCGGTTTTCGCTGGTTTACGGTCGTGATTAGAGTTATTGATTTTTCCTTTTGCAGGATTGCGTAAAAATGAACGAAAATGGATGCCACCGAGGGGGATTTTACAATTTTTACGTGAACAGTGAATTGTAACGTTTTTAAACAAAAACGCTGTTTGTAGATCGGACAAAAGTATGAGTTCACTTATAAAAGAACCATTTACTTCTTAATAATAAATGTTTCCAAACTTATTAGTTAAACCAGAAGAATTGTGTATCCGTTCCGAGAGACACTGCAAATCTATTTGATACTTAAACTCTTAATACTATTTCCTTGAAGTTCAATTCTAGAACTTTGTTCTATCGACTATAATAAGCTATCGCAAATTTCATTTTAAACGCACCGTCTGCGCTCCTCTCCCGCGGTGGATTGTAAATAAAATTCGCAGGCAAGGAACGAACTTTAGCGAGACCAGGCCTGCTAGCAGGAATCTTCTCCTTCGTCACTAAAATTGATTCGCGTTCTCTAACGTCGTCGTCGTCCTCGACGGCACCGTTGCCTCCTATATCACGTTTCGACGTATCATCGTCTTCCTCTTCTTCTTCTACCTCTAACAATTCTTCCTGCTCTGCCGCTAATTCTCTCTCCAACTGCGTTTCCATGTCAAGCTCGTCCTCCATCTGAGAAACAAGTTTTGTATTATGTTGTTATCAAATGATATGTTAATGCTGAAACACAGTGCAATCATTCATTTGTTGTACAATAAAAATCTTTCGGAAATAGCAAATTTCAAACAGTATTAGAACACTTGAAGTGTATGAAAATAAATATCGTCAGAAAGTTCTTAATTATTTTTAATATCTTGCACTGGTCAGAAGTTTTATCAGCTATCAATTCTTTTCTGAAAGTACTGCATTGACCTACTACCCTCTAATACTTTCTTAAAGTCTGATAGAACCATTGGCATTGAAAAAAGTCAGACGAGGGAATTCATACGACTTTGTATAATCAAGCATATCTTCCCCCCTTATTTCCAATTTCTATTCGTCAGTCGCAAAATTGTAAGATAACAATTCGAGTGACCGTGAGTGATTTTAAATCGATATCGTACAACTATTGTCTGATTAAAGCTTAAGCGAAATATCCTTGCCTGTTTGTGACTTTCTTCGAGGTGTTTCATGAGCACGGCGACGACGACGTTCACCAGAACGAATTGTGCCATCAGCACGAAAATTACAAAAAATATCGGGGCTATAATGGTGCTCACGCAACAATTCTTCACGCAGTCCGCTGCTTCGTCGCAGTCGTCCCTTAAGGTGTCCTTCATGATACCGTTCCAATTATCGCCGGTGGCCACTCGAAAGAGCGTCAAAAACGCCATACCGAAATTACTAAAATGGGCATGCTCGCCGAGGCCCTGACAAGGCATATCGTCGTTACATTCTGTATTGAGCAAACAAACAAAATATTTCATATAAATACACCTATTGAGGGCTGTAGATGTTTCAACTTTTAAACTATCGCATTCGCAAGGTAATTTTAAAATAGGTCAATTTTTCAGGGTGCATTTTACTCATCGCAGAGATAAATGTGTACGTATTACACAGGATGTTTCAGGCATTGTATTGTACAATAAAAATGGAAGTATTTTTTCGTGCAAAATAGAAGTTGAAAGTATAGGGCGAAGCATTTTTATACAAGGCTCTGTTTTTGTGAAAAATTTGTAATCGGGGATCGTAAAGACATGTAATAATAAATAAACATTTGTAACCGAAAGCTTGGAATCACTTTCTTAAGTCCACCAATATTCATTTGTACTTGAAATTTCAGAACAAAATTAAACCTTCGTGGCCCAATTTTATTTTATCCAACTGCCTTTCCTTGTCCAACTCATTTTTCCAGACGGGTGGAGGATAACAGGTACAACACTAGGGAACTCTAGTCATTGTATTTATATCCTACAATCATTTGTTGACAAATATCGCAGAATATGATTCGAAATACTCTGCCGGAAAATTTATAAAATCTCACTGAACCCGAACTAAGACTAAAAAGTATGAACAATAAATGCATTTATGCAAGGTATACCAATTTACTTCGTTCTATATTTTAATTTCGCCTTGCATTCCAAACTTCAACTTAAAATAGGTACGAGTCTCCTATTATCGCCCGTATTATTTATGTGAAATGCAAGAAAAGATGTTAAGGTACGATACCAGGATACGACATTTTACACCAATTTTTTAAATCATCCGTATACTTGCCTAAGCGACCAAACAGTTCTACGCCAAGAGCTGCGAAGATGAAGAAGAGTAAAAAAAATAGTAGACCTAAATTTCCGACCTGCGGTAACGCCTGCATTACCGTATCTAAAAGGGCTCGTATGCCCTTCGCCATTTTCAGCAGCTTCAAAACTGCAAAAATTATTATGTTTCAGTTTTATAAAAAAATATATCAACTGTCATCCCACATATTTGCCAATTCCGTTTTGTTCGTTACACATTTTATTTAAATCCTACCTCTGGCAATACGTAGAACTCGCATCACCCGAATGATCGTAGGATTAATCGGGATGATTTTCGATTCAACTTCTTCGAGAACTATACCAACCACCGATAGTATAACAATTCCTACGTCCAATTGATTCCATCTGCAAACAGATACGAATGGTTAACATCTCGTTTGAAGGTATCGGCGAAATAAAATGGATGATTGGAACGTTTGATTATCTCGTACTTGTCTTTAAGATAAAGATGTATACCCAAGGCGAGGAGCTTCATGAAAGATTCGAGGATGAAGACCGCGGTGAAGAAATAATTGAATATCTTTAGAGCGTAAGTCAGGGCTTTGGGCATCATGTAAAATTCCATAGCCATCGTAACAACGTTCAGGCCGATTACCGCAGCAATAGCTAGGTCGAAATATTTTGATGTCACGACGTTATGAACGAACAGCCTGGATTTTGAGTAATTCGTGTAGTAGGGTGGTTCGTGCATTTCTGAAAATTGATTTCAATAACATTTGCCATTTCATTCCTTGCGTTTTGCTCGCGTTCATTTAACCATAAGCAAATGTGTTTTATTTTATATTTAGAATAATTCGGAATAATTATTTTCGATATGTGAATAATAATTATTTGTTGGAAAAACGATTCTGACGTTGTAATTCTAAACCATCTATCTTTTCGTTTGTTTCACTTGAAATTGATTTAAAGGTAGGATTTTTTTTTTCTTACTACGCCGCTTCTTCTCCATTTGCAAGGCTCGTTTGGCAGCCCTCCTTACACGCTCCTCTTTCTCCTGTTCCTCTCGACATCTGTGAAAATTTTCTACTACAACGCCCACGAACATGTTAAGAACGAAGAAACCAACGAGCAGGATGAAAGCTATGAAATACAGCAGTCGCCATTCGGAGTAATTCTCGACTGGCTGAAACAGAAAGGAATAGGATCTTCCGTTTTCAATGGGCAGAGCTCTTGGCATAAATATAGAATATAGAAGTAAATTAAAATTGAGTATATTTGAACAATATTATAATGACATAAACTATTCAATTTACGATTCAAAAATTGTATTGGTTGTAAATGCTAAGAAATGTGATCTTTATTAGGATTTTCCATTTTATGGAGATTCGCAATAATTAACTTGTCCCGTGACAAGACATAACAATGTCTAAAACGCTATAATTTGTTAAAAAGTAAATGGTATCGTTGCTATTACATCTATTCTATACTATCTTTAAACATTGAAACATTCGTGAAACGAAGGAGATCGATATAAAATATACAGCCCTAGGTTAAAGTATGATATTGAGCTGTACTGAAATTAATAGTCGCTGTAAAATTATAAACGCACGGAAGTTATTAATTTATATATTTGTCCTAATGGCTTATTAAGATTACATATAAAGATTCCAAATTCGACAATGAAAGGCACTCAAGAAAGATATTGATAAAGATAAATATTACCCCGATTAACTTACTACCTCAACTTACGTTACACTTTGCATTTAACTTCATAAACTGGCAAAACATAATTAAGGATAATTTATGCACCTCTAGCACAAAATATTTTCAAAATTACTAAATTGCTAACGCCAACTAACCTACATATTATATTTCTCATTTCACGCGGCAATATTATTGTTCCGCAATAATACAATAAAAACATTAACATTTTAATACTTCCCACTGCTTGAACTACAAATAATATATTTAAATTTATTGGCAAGGATCCAAGCATTCTCTATCGAAAAGTAAAGTAACGATCCATAAGGTATGCAGCATCAAGCTAAGTGGTGATATAATATGCAAAGTAAAACTGCTGTACTTAAGTGTGTTACCTGTTGATTGACGCCGACAGCGTCGAGGCCGGTATACATAATGTTCACCCATCCATCCCGCGAGGAGAGTACAAACAACGACATCAGTGCTTTTCCGAGATCGTCGAAATTGTATTTTCGATTCAGCCAAACGTTCCGTTTGTCGGCGAGGCAGTCCGTCTTATTGCGTACATTTTTAATATCAGGCCCGTCGCAGTAATAAAAGGCACCCTTGAAGAGCTGCACGCCCAAGATACCGAAGATTACGAAAAAAGTACAGCATATCAAAACGATGTTGCCGATAGGTCGTAAAGAGGATAACAATGTCTGAACAACCAGTTTCAAACCAGGAGCTCGATTAATAACCCGTAATGGCCTTAGTGACCTTAAAAGTCTAAAAACCTGCAACGATATGAATCATGTGTTAGAGATGTGAAAGTAAATGATGAATGAACTTTGCCAGTTAAGTAGTTGCCGATATTTCGGCCATGCCTTTAGTTATACGTGGATGGATAAGGTAACAAGGTTTTAATCAATGAGTGCCTTAGGGGACAGTGATTTTGATAAGCCACACAGGTTTTTTTTTTTAAAAGGCGATCAAATTGTTCTACCTTTGTAACAGTTCAGAGGTAATTTACATTTTACATTCAAACTTTCCCATTCGAAATTTCTATGAATAACGATAGATTTGGGTAATAGCAATAATAATAACAATAGTATAGATTCAATACAATAGTCTAATCGGTTACTTTCAATTTATATTTTATTAATACCGTAGCAAAATTTAGGAATCAATGTCTACACTTATCTCGACAGGAAAATATAATCATATTATCTGAAATGAAACTAATATAATTTATAACGTTCTGCTAAACGACAAGGTGTTCAATATTTAAAGAAATTCTGGTGCAATCTCCAGACTTGCAGAACGTGATTAGAAATCAGGTTACAGTTTACAAGTAATTAGATACATTTGTGAAAAAATAAGTCTCTATTCGCGGTATCATTATTTTGATATTTATGATAAGTATTAATATTTTCGAGCGAGATTACTGTCCACATATGGATGAAATATATCAACACATTCGAGGTTGAAAGGAAGCAATCAAGTATCGATTTTAGCAAGCACGTGGCAATTAAAAAGAACGTACCCTCAATATCCCAAATATTCTCGGACTACTCGACGACAAGAGAGACATTGACAAGTCGATTATGGAAATGACCACAAGAACTCCGTCCATAATGTTCCAACCAGAAGTAAAATAAGCGTCAGAGCCGTACAGCATACCAGATGCAACAACCTACGACGAAATTATTATGTTTGTTATAAAGATTGTAGTTTTTCTTACAGTTGCTATTTTCCCCACAAAAAAGTATCACAACGGATGAAACATTCACCTTGACGAACATTTCAACAGCGAACACCCCGGTAAAAATATAGTTAGCTGACGCTAAAAAAACTCTTTCTCCGCTATCCGGCGGTATATTTGGCCGTTCCATTGCCAGTGTAATACAATTCAGACCGATGAAAAAAAGGACCACATTGTCGAACCATTTCTGGTCGACCAACCATCGGCACAAAACGCGAAACCTGAAATTCAAGTACCGCTTCATGTCATTTCAACACATTATTACCGATAATTTGCGCCACCTTTACTATCATTTATATGGTTAACAACCGGAACTACCGATAGATAGATTAAGAACACGAAAATCGTTTGATGAACATTTAATAGAGATATACAATTGTCTTATTAAAAGTCATTATTTTAAAGCAAAAAATCTGAATCAAGTCGGTTAGACTTGCTTGGTAGTTGTAACGTTCATCACCCCCAAAATAGTACTAATTTTTATACCAGGAAAAAGAGTTTAATATTTTTAGCTCAAATCTGTATGTTGGCGAAAAATGTATCACATTCTTCTCTAAAAACTTCCCTGTTCTTCCCGTAAAAATTATACTAAGAACCACAAGCCCCTAGACTTTCAAAAAAAATAATTTTCACGGCGTGAAACTCGATGCCGATAAGATATCATCGTTTCTTACTATTGAATAATATTTGCACAGTAGTCGTGCCGTACCTGTTATTCGGTGGAAAAAGATACAGCGAGTAATCATCGCGTTCCTTAAGGCAACCTTTAGGTTCGAAAAACATAAAGATCTTTTTAATTCTCTCGATGCTGCTTGCGCTACCATGGCCATTCAAGGGTGGCGTCTGTTCGTCTGTACGGGGATTGTCATCATCCTGATCGGGAAGTCGTTTTATTCTGGGCAGTGGACCTGTCTCCATTGACAAATTATTGATTGTACGTGCCGTTGAGCATTGCATAGGCACCTCGTCCAGAGGTGCAGTTTTCCTTGTTGGCGATTGTATGTGTTCGTTCTCGCGCAACGAGTTTCTACGCGAGAGATCGCTAATCCATCGCATCTTTAAAGCATATTAGCAGAGCAAATTAGATTAACCCTCGTTATGGTACTTGTGAAAGGTGATGGCCCATTAATCCTTTATACCATACACGCGTGAATAACATTTACATATGCTTACTGCAAGGCCTCGTTGTTTCGAATAACTCGAGATCAATAAAAAAACATTGCACCCTTGTTTCGCGTTGCAACATACGTACATCATTTTACACTTACCTACATTTAATCGTATAAGTGAATCGTTCAAATGAAATCAATGAAACGTTACATACGAATGAATAAAGAAGGATTTCACACAGTTTACGGAGTATCGATTAACAAAGCTTTAAAGCTACCTGTCCAAGGGGATATTGATCCTTGTACTACAGGCATATTAATGACCGAAATTATTGATGGAACTCACTTGATTCGGTGTTGCTGTGTAACGTCGCATGGAGCCGCGGCTCTCGATGGAATTATTAGGGCTGAGGCTGCGATTATTGCTTGTTAGGACGGTCGTTCGATTATTCGGCGTGTCGCTTTGCGTGTCGTTCCTTATCGAACCGTGTAAATAACCGCCGTTGAAGCTGAAAGGTAATTTTGCGAAAGTTACCACGGCAAAGGGGAAACTGGAGCATAAACATGATCGCGTACTCGTTATCGTGAATAGTTGTCGCTGTAGCACATAAAAGCTCTCGACAGGCTATATAACAGTATCTATTTCTCTATTATGCATACAACTTTGAAATAGTCTACTAACTGGTGATCGAGGGACGTGGCGAAGTAATATTTAATTATCGTACGTCGTGTACGATTGTAAGGTGCTGGCAAAGACACTACATGCCGGACTAAGATGAACACCGAATTGTTAAAGGATTTCTGTCTTTAAAAATAGTACATAGTCGCTGAAAATATATATGCAATGACGACACAAGAATAACACAAACTGCATTAGCAATTAATGTCCTTTCGCTGTACAAATCGAGAAACAGTAAAAGCGTGAAAACATTCGTTTAAAAATAAAAGTTTCTTGGAGGGAAAACAAGTTCTGTTGCTACAGCGTTAATTCAGGATAATGTCAGGTATCATTTACATTTCTGTCGACGTTAAACTGCGGCATTTTCTAACAGAAAATTTTCATAATGCTGCTGCTAGCATTAATTGGAAAAACTCAATGAACGACTGCATACTGATTTAAACTTACGTTGAGTTGGAGCCAAGTAGAGTGCTACGACCGTTATTTAGGACAGTGGCTCTACCAGGCGGCTCCTCTTCCGTTTGGGACCAGCGTTTCCGTCCTAGAGATGGTCGTGACAATTTCCACGAATATCCTCTCTGTATTCGCGGTGGACTGGAAGAAAAAATAGTATGCAAATGAACAATTTACAATCATTGATTGGAAATTCATTTCATTGGCAAGGAAATATCACGAGCAAGGAGCACGTACCTTGAACTGGGTGACTCCCTTGTCGCGGGATTAACAACAGCAGTGACAAGGCTTATTCGTCGTGGAAATTGTCCGGCGATAAGGTTCTTAGTTGGTATTTTGTTCGAAACATCTGGGAGCTTTAACAGGCCGGAAGGAATACTACACTGGCTCTGTAAAATAATAACGGTCATTTCGAGGGAGACGCATAATTTAATTTTGGTAGAGGAACAGAAATATTGTAATATTTGCTTGGTGGTATTATTTACGTTTTACGTTATTATACAGAATGATAACGACGAAACTGGCTAAAAGAATTCGGCTCTCAGACTTGGATAATTGAATTAGTTTAATATTTATATGCATAGTTAAATCATTTGTTTCTGCTGGAGCATATATTTGTTTCCATAGAACGATGAAATAAACAAATATAAATGATACATAATTTTATTCACATTTGTATCTCAGAAAATACGTAAATATGTTTCCTAATTAACATTCACCGCATTTCAAATATATAAAACAGTTTCTCCTGTTATATGTAGTACCATTGAAATAATATATTATAAATGCGTGCACCAAATCGATAATTAATTCGATGAATTATTTCACCATCATTTCCTAACACAATCTCTTCATTTATTATATTTTATTTTATTAATCAAAATGTCTAACTCTGCTCAAACCGATTTTCGAATCCCTATGAAATTAATAAAGATGATATTTCTGTAAACGTCTCGTCATCGCCGAGTGCTATTTGAGCATTATTTGGGAATGTTAAATTTACTTCTGACTGGTAGCAATGTGGGACGTTCAAAAAGGACGTGACTAACAGTGATAGACAGACTTCACTAAACGCACATACGTTTGGTTGTTCCTTTGAAACGAAGTATATACTCGGAAGTTACTTTTGAATGACCTATTCTCAACCGAGTACAAATTATTCCCGCCCTGCAATTTTTAAGATATGCCCGAAGATAGTCAAATACACTCTATCTAACGTTACATCGTTCTTAAGCCGGTAATTAATTTTATGTGCACTTGTTTACTAAAATATCCAGTCGTCCTGCACAATTACAAAAATTGCTCCGTTTATAGTTAATTCATATATTTAAAAATTAAACATTCATACTCCCATTACTCCCATATGAATGTGAATTAACTATAAACGGAGCAATTTTTGTAATTGTGCAGGACGACTGGATATTTTAGTAAACAAGTGCACATAAAATTAATTACCGGCTTAGGAACGATGTAACGTTAGATAGAGTGTATTTGACTATCTTCGGGCATATCTTAAAAATTGCAGGGAGGGAATAATTTGTACTCGGTTCAGAATAGGTCATTTAAAAGTAACTTCTGAGTATATACTTCGTTTCAAAGAAACAACCAAACGTATGTGCGTTTAGTGTGCATTTAGAAATGTATGTGCATTTTGTATATATATATATTTGTAAGACAAAATCGATTCAATACATAACGCGATCAAACAGCTTTATATTTAATTTTAGCGCCCCAAGAATGTTCACTATTCTTTTTATAAAGATATTTATTGTACACAAATTCAGATCTGTCCCAGCAGCCGCGGTTTAAAATAGCAAAAAAGTCATTGAGAACAAAGAGAGAAGTAATCTTAGAAGAGCATACATACGCCTGAACGATCGATGGATTCGATCGATAGCGCCGCAGTTGGATAAACAGCTCGATAGTTCAAGTCTCTGTAACCAACGTCGAGGGTGGTGTTCGGCGAGTCTTGAGGGGTGGCCGCTGTATGGGTGATTATCGGTGGTTGTCCAGCTGCACCCATCATTTTATTCTCCTTCTGGATATTGCACTTCGGTTCGTCCATCTGATGCTTCCAAACGGCGTTTTGTTTCTCCCTGCTGTTGTTGTCTTTGTACTTGCGTAACTCCTCCGCGCTCTGCCACGAATTCTTTCGATCCTACATTCAGACACACACGCGTGCATGTTATTTCTCTGGTGCCCGTTATTCTGTTCAACCCTTTGGCCTTAGAATAACGGGCCATACTCGTATTACGGGATACGTGGTATAATTAAAAAAAAAACATAAGGGCGAAATCGTTGCTCAAAGTAGGATCCGATATATGTTGCGATAGCTTTCGAAATTATTATTAAATTCGATTCTTGTGAACTGTTCGGACTATCCAGTCGCTAGACGAAGGAATTGATTGAGAATTAAACAGTTAACTCCGACGTGCGTAATAATGTAACAAAATCGTAAGGGTTGGAAAATGAATAAAATCAATTTTGCCCTGAATATTTGCGGCAGATATGCCATATGAAGTTTGTCAATATTAAAAATTTACAATGCTGTCGCCGGACTACTCCCCTAATAGAAGGACAGGTTTCTGAATATAAATTTCTACCCAACCGTGTTTTTGTTGTTCAACAAAAATTCTAAAACTTATCTCATAGCATGTTTCCGTGCGCAATTTTTATTTCAACGACTACTAACGAAACTAAAAATAATATTAGTCGACAGCATAAATTACTAACGCAGCAGTCCATCATACGGGTACAGGGACTACTAGGTCATCAGAAGGTACCTGCATCCGCGAAAAGCAGAACGCCAGTGCAATCATTTTCACAACACCGGTGCACAGGCAAATATTATATTCTTGTGGCCAATGATGTGGGCACTTGTATCGTTTAGAATAATTAGTTTGGTTTCATTGAATGGGGTGTCATCATTCATTCAAATGTCTGCTTAACGTTCTAGTAGTCTATATACAAGCATTTAATTAATTCTGAAAATTAAATAGGAGGATTGCAATTGATGACAAATGTACGGAGCAGTGTAAACTTTTATAGCAACGATTATTTTAATGGCAAAGCATAAAGTATAGTTTGTGGTTTGTGCACCATCGGGTAGAGACAGCCCCAATTGGTGGGCACTGGCGCTTTAAGAAAACGTGCGCATTGCAACAGCTACTTTTGTGTTCAGAGTTTTTATATTGTTTGGCGTATTGTCGACGATTTACTCTATCCTAGTCCGGACCAGGTAAGCTGGCAATGATCATTAACCTGTCGGGAAAACCCACTCTATCGCCAGGCGGACAATGTTCCTCACCGCTACACTTTGTACAAGAGGAAGGTCCGGCAAAACCTCTAAAAACAGGCTGATTGGCAAACAGGTATTCCTCTAATAGCTAATCAGCTTGTATAAGAAAGTACCTCGGGAACAGTACCACAGAACAACACACAGTAACACGCAGCCGAGTCAAAATACTCTAGTCCAGGCCACAAGAGCCCACGCAACGCACGCAAACGATCCACGTTGCCAATCTCGTCGACGAAACATCATTCCTCTTACGAAAACGGTATTCATTTTAATCATCCCTGCGACTTTAATTAGCCGGAATTAATCGTCCGAATCGCGGCGCCAATAATAATTGAGACGTCGATTTACGAGGCACGATTCACAGTCTTGCCGTGCCTCGTGGCGAGCGTGACGAACAGTTCGGGTTAGCCTTTCCACCCCCGTTAATGAAACAGAGAAATTTTTTACTGCTCGGTTTTTTCACAAGCATCAGCATCGTACATCTTGATTTGATTAATGGTTGCACCGTCCGCTATAAATAAACCCGCTTTGATAGATTGTTTTATTTTGTACTTCGAGCAAACGGCTGGTTACACAAAGCGTATCAGAAGGGAAGGTGTAACTCGAGGCGGTCGATAAAGCTTGTAAAAAGATGCTGGAAAAGTGTGATCCACATCTTAGCTCGCAAACTGTTCCTGCCATATTCTGTTTCTTTCTGCACTTTTTAAGCGGTCGGCCGTTCGCGCGATTGATGGTCGCGAAGGATGCAAGATTGATATTGTATCATGAGATTGTCGTCACGCCCATGATGAATAACTTTCGTCGTGGAAAAAGTGTTATTTAAATTTCAAGCACCGCCGCATCTCGTGTTTTCATTATTTTGCAATGCGTATTCCATTCAAATGTGCGAAATATTTATTCATTGGCGAAACAGGGAATTCAATATCATGAGAGAAATATACATATTCCCCTGTATCATATTGTCTGCAAATTTTTCTTCATATTTAAAAGTAAACAACGAATTTCTGCAAGTATTATTATAGATAGAATGTAAGCGCAAAAATATAGTTTTTTTTAGACTCGGTGCGCATATTATTTGTATCCTGCTTTTTCAACAAATTTCGTACAGATATAAGTTTTCATTAATTTAGACGGTGCCTAAATTGTTTCGGTTTACAAACGACGACTTACAAAATCAATAAAATAATGAAAACACACGTGCGCGGAATATTTTCTCCATATAACATTGAATTTATTTGGCCCTTCTCGAAGTATTATACTCGCATTAAACAATTCACACTCCATTCGTCAATTTCAACAAGATCAATAAAGTTTTACTTTTTCATTACCTGAGTATAAGTATCGCTATCAGTGATGGAATGGGACCTGGATATTCTCGATGATCCATCGTCGCTACCCATTCCTGCTTCTTTGGCAGCGAGTCTAGCCATTTCCCTTTGTTCCCGTTCCCTTCTCTCATTTCTCTGCAAAAATACGCCGATATTGTGTGACTCTTTATGCGTACACTCGCGTAACCAGAATTTAACGGCAGGAAAAAAGAAGAAAAGGTAGTGAATATTGCGACACACAGAGAATCGGCCGTAGCATTTCAACGCTCAACCAATAAAGATACACAGAAATCCGAAATGCTTACAAGATCAATGTATGTACCAATAAATTTTACTCGGACTAAAATTAAATTAAATTCCGTAGTCACGGGGCTACACGAGTGGAAATATTCAATAAATCTGAGGTAACCGAAACGATTTCACATTAAATCACTGCATCTCGTAATGAAACATTATTGTCTCCACAACAGGGTCAGAGTAATCACATAGAAATATGTTTTCAATTTAATTATATGCATCCAGACGAACCGAAACAGCTCCCTAGATGAAAATACTACAAAAGTTACTCAAACATGAGAATAGTTATCGTCATAGTTCGAACTTCCATTGGATAATATTTTGCGATTTCCCGTATTTTGAATTGTGAAATTAAGAAAATAAATAATAACGAAGTATAAAATTTCAATATTCAGTATAATAAGGACTATTTAAACACCGGGCAATTAAAATTACATATTATTTTTAAAACGGTGACACATGTACCGCAAAATAGACAATCGAAAGTACAAAATCCTTTTTCTTTTACTATAATTCTAACTTCTGCTAAACTTCTACTGTACACCTTTTTTTATTTCATACTATTTCTTATTATTTAATCGTGTCAATTAGACAGTAAATCAGATATACCACTGTGCATACAATTATGAATTACTTGAATTAAGTTATTTCTCATTTACCATAACAATTCCACCTGTAGTACACAATTAAAATTACGAATAAAATATCGAAAATACGCGCTACCCAGGAAAGTAATATATTCAACCAAAAGTGTGACAACTCGATTTGTGCTCGAAATAACGCGACATTGAAACCTAAGTCTGCGATAAACATTCAATAAAGAAATTCCTTGTAGAATGTCAAAAAGAATAGCGAGCAATTTATAACCGTGATGTGTTATACACATATTTCGTTCAAAGCTTGAAACGGAAGCTTTCATCGCCGTCTAACGATGATAATCGAATGATTCAATGCATAAACGAAAGCTGGTAATTGGCGTACCTCCGATGAGAAACCCTCGACAAGAATGGCGACCAGCAGATTGAAGAGGACATAATTTCCGAAAGTCATCAGCGCGACGAAGTAAAGGGCCGCCCAATGGGACGTTTTCTGCATACCGTTGAACAGCACGACGTTCCAATCTTCCTGTGTCAAGATCTACGTAAAGAGGTAAAGGGAGAGCTCCCTGTTCACATGGTCCACGTATCGCATCCATCGTAATTATACGAGACGAACGATAGGCAAAACATTTCTAACTTCGTAAACAGAGGAAAATCGGGATCACAATATTTTTTTTCCACCAATCTCGTCTATTCATTTTCCGAATCGATCGTTCATTATTATCTACTTAGGAGAACTGGCATTAAGTTCCTTGTTCACTAGTTCTACTGGCTGAAAAGTTGAGGGGGACGAAGAGACTGAAATAAAAAGCAACAACAAAAAAACAAAAAAAAGAAAAAGACAAACCGAAGGGAGGATAGACGAAAGAGAGTTACAATGACAAGCGCGCCGAACAGTATCGCGCTCGCAATTATCGTCCGTTCGCTTACCGCGAGCATCAATTCATCCCAGTTAATCGCGAGTTTCTCACCGCGACTCTCGTCGTTCCTCGACAATATCGTTCTTTTTTTTTCTTTCTTTTCTCAAAAGCAATATTTCCATACGCAGCAACAAGCGCGACAACGTGATGCGGTTATTCGTTCGAAAAAGGGGGCCAAGATAACAATGCGCGACAGCGATAGACGCGTAACGTGCACCGTGTAATCGATTAACTGCCCGTCGACCGGCACGCGAACCGTGCTAATCACGCGGCAAACAAAATCGTTATTCGCGTCCCGTTGCTCTGTCGCCGATCGCGGAAATCGGTGCTTGGGCTCGCGCGGAAAAATACGAAGAAAAGTCGAAGGGCGCGGAAAGGGAGGAACCGGTAGGCGCGTCGGTAATTTATCACCGCGCTTGATTCAACCCGTGTATAACAGGAGCGAGGGGTTAGACGTAGCGGAAGATACAGAAAGATAGAGACAGAGAAAGAGAAGGGGGAGAGTGAGAGATAGAAATATAGAGGGACAGACAGAAAGGGGATGAGAGAGAGAGAAGAAGTAAGAAAAAAAAGAGTTTCGCGCACGTGTGCGCGTATACGCCTTCCGTCGCATGATATCAAGAAAATGAGCTGGAACACGATTGAGGGACAGGGTTGGATGGGGCGAGGGGGGGTGGCGTGGCGGTCGTGAAGAGGGTCGAGAAAGCTAGAGAAAACTGTGCACAATATCATGTAACACGTACATATACGTATATAGATATAGATACAGATAGTTGCAGATACAGATATAGAAATAGATACAGATATAGGTGTAGATGCAGATAATAGATATATAGAGATATGGATATAGACAGATATATAGACATCGACATAGACACGTATAGATATAATGTAGACGTCGGACAGAGCAATAGGGGCATAGAAATATAGATAGACATAGATACAGACAGGTATAGGCTATAGATATAGAAAGTAGTAGAACCAATATATAATGTATATAATATAGATGTAAATACTTAGCGCATATAACAGTAGTGTGTATCTTTTCGGTGTAAAAGAGAGGGGAACAGTGGTACCTGAAAGACCGTGACAAGTGCCCAGACGATGTCGTTGAAATGTTTGCGATCACAGCGGCACATTGGGTGCCGCGAGACCACCTCGGCACAGGTGCAGGGCCGACTCCGGTCCGCCCACATGCAAAACTTACCCCCGAACAGGTACATCCCTAGGATGCTGCAACCGAGACAATCCGCTGGCCTAAAGTATCACCGCGATGAACGATCAACGTGGAAGTGGTATGGGGTACGGGAATACCGATATCATTTTCGCCATGAAGCGTCTCTGTTCTAATTTTTTTATTATTATTATTATTACTATTATTATTTCTTATTATATTCTCTGTTCGCCTCGGCAAATTCGACATTTCCAAACAGCCTTCTCTATTCTAAACGATTTTACAACCGCGTGTCAGTTTTCCATGCAAACCCGACCAGCAATCGTATCAGCCTGATCCAATTCGATTCTAGGTTACCGTACCGCGATCGACGTGGAAAATTGTCTATAAGACCGTGAAAACTCGAACAACGTTGAATTCGTACGGTATCGATCGTATATTTCATTCTTTCTTTTTTTTTTTTTTTTTTTCAGCGCAGGTCGCGCGAACATCGTAGAACCGTCGGCGATTCGAATGTAAAGCTATGGTAAAAAATACGTATCCGGGTTACGTAATCCCTTAAGCGGTGCTTTGGATGTCGGTTCGAATATGGCCGTGAATATTTTAAGCGGTAATTTCCAGCCGGAATTGCGGCGGCCTTACGTTGGGTGCGTTAGTTAGCGAATTGTTCAACGCCACGAAAATTGCCCGGCACGTTGAATAGAAATTGAAATTGGAATCGTATGTATTTAAGGAAAGGTTGAATTACGCCGGGTGGTCGGCTCGCTGTGTCCCAAGGCTAAGTTATTTGCTCGGATCATTTATTTAGCGGTCGTACGTGAAACGTTAATGTCGACTTTGATAGAAGGTATGCAGTGCCAGCGTGTAAGGTGTAATTTGAGGGATGGTACGTGGCGCGACATTTGATCGAGGGTTTTAACACGATGTTTTGTTACGATACACACGGAACGTCACGGGTGTGAGTAGTATTAACGAATTGAGGTGCAACTCGCGAGACACGCGTTACAATTATGTTAAGTCTACCGGAAAGTTCTGTCTGATAATGTCATTTCAAGTTTTAACATATATGACTGCCCCTTTTTAGCATTGTATTTCTGTATTACATTAGTTACGATGGAAATCATATTGTTCAGTGAATATTAATAAACGTGTTATTTTCTTTGAATTCAAAATCGGACAGAACTTTCCGGTACAGCTATTATTTAGAACAATCAAATTCTCACTATCAGAATCGCAAGAGAAAGTCTTCCTTCTACTGATGAATCACGTAGAATCAACATTTTGTGTATAAATAGGTCTACCGGAAAGTTTTGTCCGTTTTTGTATTCAAGGAAAAACAATACATCTTCGATGCGTTTATTAATATTTACTGAACAATATAATTCCCATCGTTGCTAATGTAATTTAGAAGAGCACATTTCATAATATTAGGTCTACCGGAAAGTTCTGTCCATTTTGTAAGCATATAATGGTGAAACTTGAGATGATATCACCGGACAGAACTTTCCGGCAGACCTAATATTATGTATATATTACAGCCAAACAAATTAGCTTATCCGTCGTTTACAGCAGTTTTGTATTTGAAATTTACAGTGTACAGGAAACCGTATGGAGGTTTATAAATTAATTCGATGGGAAGTATCGTTAATCGATGAAGCGAATTTCGTACGGGGGCGCCATCAAAGAAATGCATTATTCTTTAACACCAATTTTAACACCATTATGTTTTAATGACGTTGAACAAAGTAGAAAAGATATTAATAAACGAAGTTGTCCTTCCATTTCCTTTCCCGAACAGTGCAAGCTGTACTGCACAAAAAAACTAATATTTTTAATCCCAGACGAATTTTTGTCACCTTTTGACACAGTTACCAACACGTTAAAAAATATGTGCGAAATAGTATGCTGATAAATATGATAAATAGGTATTAGGTATCCCAGAAGTTAGGCGCGGTATTCGTAACATAAAACCGATGGCGATACTTTCGTTTCAGGCAATTTATCTTTTTCATGTTTTCTATTTCCCTTTTCGTATTTGGAATCCAAGATCTTATAGCTCCTGTGTCTCCGGGATGCATTTATTTCATGTCTCGTTGCAAGATAGCTATAGGAATGTTGTGATTGATATTGTTTTCATTTCCAGATGGTTTCTCGGTGATACAGTGTTACGACAATACTGTGCGACAGAGACTAAAAGAAATGGTAGTCGAACGGTGTAGAATTTGAAATAATGTATTTGGATATATTTGGCGCGCGTCACAGTTATTTGATCAAACAAAAAAATGTTGTTTTGTTTGCCATTCATCCGTTTCATTCGCCGCCTCGCTGATTTCTTAATTAATACACCGCCTTCTCAAATGTATAAATAATATTTCGTCTTACGGAAATGGGGTCGGGTTGTTTTCTTGCATCCGAATTGCGAAACCTTGTGGCGAGCATGATGCATAATGAATTTATATCAATAACGTTTCCGGAATTATTGTAGGCTATATTGGGACACAGTTGCCGGAAACGGTTTTGACGTGTCCTATTTCCTGTTTTGAGTTTCTTGAACCATTTCAGCGACATATTTATGTACGCAAGCAGATATACGTATGCACAGAATATTATTCTCGGTTGCAGTGCAAATTTTTCTGTCGCTGTTTCTATTCTAACGGAGGAGATTTTCGATTTGTTGAATCGAGGATTTTAATGAAACTCCGGTGTGCCGTACTTTTCAGCAAAATATCTCGCACATATTTTTTTACGTGTTGGGAACTGTGTCAGAAGGTGGCAAAAATCCGTCTGGGATTAAAAATATTATTACAGTACAGCTTGCACAGCTCGGTGAAGGAAGTGGAAGGAAAAATACGTTTAATAATATCTTTTCTATTTTGTTCAACGTCAACTGGAAATAGATGTAACGTCATTAAAAAATAAATAGTAAATAAAATCTTGTCTTTTAATTAAGAGACGGCGGTCGGGTAATTTAATATCTAATAACATATTAGAAACTATGCAATTTCGAGAAGCCTTTGAAATCAATTTAAACCAATTTGAACCAACATCATTTCCAGCAACGACGTATATTATTATTTTACTTCGGCAACCAATTCGAACCGACTGTGATTAAATTGCAATCGTTTTACGAAAACTGACTGTCCAACGTAAAATCGTCTAATTCGAGCTGATGATCGAATTTGCCCCGATTAAATGTAGTGATTGAATGGTAGAGAACGAAGACGCTCCTCTGTCGCAGCGTTTAAGCAGATATATCGGGTGGACAGCGAGAAACAACTGTCACTCGAAGCTTGTACAGTCACATTCTGCAAGATCGGTGGTGTCTGTCCATTTATACAATGCACCGTGTATCCTTGTATTCAGACGAGAGAAACAAATAGGCGAATGTGTATCATGTAACTTGTGTACGTTTGTTATCAAGCGAAATATTACACAAGCTGAGTGTATAAATTGTAAGAAAAATAAACAAATCGCACGGCAACAGTTATAAAATTGCGAGGAAAGAATGGTCATTGAATTTCTTACCATACATTTGTAGTTACATATAATATGTTAATATATTGTGGTAATATCTCCGAAAGGGTGGTGCTTATTTATTGAAAGAAATTGTTTATATCTTTTCACGGCGCACCCTGACGATGTGATGATCCTTGCGAGTGAGTAATATGGTATTTTGAAACATTTTTACAGAATCATATTAGGGGTTGTTACCAACCATTGAGTTTTGTTTTTTTTTAAAGAAAAAGAACCGCAATTTTCTTTTCGACACAATATGATTTGCAAACACATTTATTTAAAGTCGAAATATTATTGCGAATGAAATTTGTGTAGTATGACCAATTCGCATTTATAAAAATCTGTTTTGCAAGTATTATTATTAGACTAGCCAAATCGATTTCTTAATGCTAGAATGTTTCTACCGAAATTGTTTGAGTAACAGCAACAAATACTGCCTTTGTCGCTGTCTCTTGATATAATGACACCGAACAATGCGGCACTCAGATTTATAGAAAATACCTGGTGTATAAATTCGTAAAAGAAAATATTAATAAGCGGATAGCAACCCTTAAAACATAAAGCAATACGAAATATAATCATATTTTTCACCGCGAAAAACAAAATGTCATGGTGAAACATTTGTAAAAATTGAACTTCAAGCACCACCCTAATCTCTGTGTATAGAACTATCGAACGTGATTCGTTTCCTGTAACAAGCTGTGATTCGTGTTACGATTACGTTATCAGTGTACAAAAGTTACATTCGACAAATTATTATTCATCTCTGTCAATCTTTCATGTATATCGTTCACTTATCAACAGACAAATATTAAAAGAAAAAAAAGACAGAACATACGCGGAATGCGATCTCTGAATTTACTTTGCACCAGCTGCGATTTAACGAAAAGTGCAACAAGTGCGGCGGAATAATATACCTGTCGTTGCAGAATGTCACGGTTACCGTTTATACTCGGACGAAAAAGAAACCAGGTGAAAAGAGAACGGAAAGAACGAAAAATAAAAGAAAAAAAAAAGAAAAACAAGGAAACGGCGAAGCGTAAATATATAAAATATATAAATATATAAAATATATAAATATATATGTAATATATATGTATAATTTTCTAAATATAAGTAAGGTTAAAAATCTTGAACGAACTTTTAGCGGCTGGTTGCACAAGTACACACTAGCTATCGGTATTAGCAGTATCTGTAATATTGTTGTTACGTATCTCATAATAATGTCTCTAAAATAATTGTCTACCTGGAATTTGAATGGCAATGGGGGTATCGGGTATAATAAAGGTGTCTATCTACAGCGGCTAAACGGAGAGACATTAATAGTAATCGTACGCAAATCACATGTGGGAGACGGCTGTTTCTTTTATTTTTTTCTTTTCTCTCTCTATTTTCTTTTCTCGCTTCGAAGGAAAATGCCTTCGTCCCTTCGGTTCAACGGACGTGTCACGCGACGATTTTCAATACGACATGTTTCAGACTTTTCGCGTGTCAAGCGTTTATACTTCGTGTTCACACGGCGTTCAATATTTTTCCCGGTCGTTCGTGCGCGATTGGAACACAAAGTGAAAGTCGAACAACAGAGACAGAGAGAGGGGGAGAAAAGTTAGAGCGCAAGGGTGACAGAGACGGTGTGATAAACGTATGAACGATAGAGATATTACAAAGTATGAAACCGACGAGATCAGAGCGAACGAACAAGTAAGTGAAGTTAAGTTACTTGTCGAGAAATTCGGAGATTAATGACGCGGTATGTACTGACTGAGAAATGGCACACGGGGTAGTTCGATGTGTCAGCTACACTGTTGAAAATTCACGGCGTGTGCACACTGCTGGATAAAAGTGTCGGTTCGGTACTAGAGATTCGGTATAGAATATTGAAATAATTACTCGTCCCTATTTCTTCTATGACGATCGTTATTTACGATACTTTGCTCACCTGTATACTAAAACAGAAATACTGCCACAAGGCAGGTAATGCATAGTCAATAAAAGCGCATTGCACAGGTATTGTGCATATATACACATGTGGATAAGAATGCTGGCAAATTTTCAACGACAAATATATTAGGTGTAGAAATTAATTCGATGCCCTTACATTAAATTATTTGTAACTCTTGGTTTCAATGCAAATATTTCCCCACCATTGTTTAATGTTGATGTACTACCCTTCATAATGATTAAACACACAAAAATTGGAAGAAAGGTACAGTTGGCAATGAAATCAACTCAGTCTATACAACAAAGAAGGATGATATGAGCCAGCTCTTCACGAGATTCAGACGAAAGAATTTTTAAAAATGGGTACTGTATCACAAACCTAAACGATAATACAATACCTGTATAGTTACTAACACTGGAACTACCAATAGGATTTGTTATTACATATTTGGACAATATATGTTAGACAGATCATGAAAGCGAAAGTGGTTGAATAGACATCAAATTGAAATGTATAATTGTTATTCTGTCTCATTAAAAGTCATCACAAATTGCTGCAACAGTACCTATACAGTAGGGTATAACGATCTAATTTGCCTATAACAATCTAATTTGTTCTGGAACTTCGTTATAGCATGTGCACGTTACAGGATACATAAGGAGGGTTCAGAAACCAAATCAGTGTAAGGCCATTAGCATTCAAACCGAGATAAATAAGGCGTTTACAAATTACTTGATTTATTTATTAACTGAAAGTTTTAACAATAAAGAGGTTTTTGAACTAAGTAACAGTTACAGTCACAGTTACAGTCCCTGAACAAGAGTTACGACGTAACTTACACTGATTACTTCATATACAGTCGAGCCTCTATAACTGGAAAACCTCTATGATAAAAGAGGAGGGCGTGCAAACATACGTATTATTTTAATTTATTCTGTCGAAATGTTATATATTGCACACATGTGTAACTTTCTAATATAATCATTAAGAGGAGGGAGGTGATCAGCTATCAATTCGACTTATTTTGGCGAACTGCCCGTTCGTCGTAACATATTCCTTCGTTGCAAGCGTTTCGATTTGGTCAGAAAAATTGTTCGCCATAGAATACCCCACTGTGTGTTAATAATTTAAAGCCAGCAATCTGAGAACCGTCATTTTGACTTGGTAGTTCTAGTGTTAATTATGTATTATCTATTTTATGCGCACAGGCGAGCAAGATGTCGTAAACAATTATCGATAAAAAAAAGTAACAGGGAAACCAGCAATTGTTTCAATATATTACATACAGTTCGGCATTGACACGTGCTACTGTCCCGATACTTTTGTCCATCACATTGCGCAGCCTGCGACGATAATTCCTCCAGGTTCGTCTCAGACCCGATTCGTCCACTGTTCGCGTGCAAGACTTGTATCATCGTTCAAATAATTTTCATCCGACCGTTTATTTATAGTTCGCGTACGTTATTTTTTACCACCGTAGCACAGGGAGCTCCGACTGCTCGACATTAACTTCGGCCCCGCAGACTTTCGATCGGTGTGCTGCTTTTTTAATTTACGACCATACCAGCCGACCGTTTCGGAGAATTTATCTTGTCGAATGAACACCTTTGCTGCTCGCCTGCGTACACACGTACGCTTGCCGCGAGAAATATTTCGCTGACGATTCGTTGTACGTGCGCGTTTGCATTCGTCCACGGGGATAGCGAAAAGTCCATTTAGCTGGATAAATCGAAAGGCATAATTCGGCCGCGTTCGCCCGGGGGATAATAATTCTTCTCGATTATGACACACTTGTCTAAGCTGTGACCTCGACGGTCTTTGGAATGGATAGTTCATAATGTACTCGTGGTGAACGGGGCATGTGCGTTCTGAACGCAAACATGTCATTCTCGATTCTCGTAAAGAAGACAGCTAGTAGTTTGTTTGATTTAGAGCGAATAACGGGGAACATTCTGTCGGCGATCATTATTCGTTGGACAAGCGGCGAACAATTCAGTCTGTGGACAAATTTTAAGTAGATTATGCCGTTGAAACCAGTTCCCCGGATCGCGATAAGGGTGAGGAATTTCAGGAAGATTAAAAAGTAATCGCTTAAATCCGACCGTTAAATTTCGATTATCATGTTATCACGCTGTATCACTTATCTTGATCATTACTACCATAAATTGCACTCGATGATATTCATCTTTCAAGCGGGTTCTTTTTCTTCCTCCTATCAGGAGGAACTTAAATCGCGTTATTAAATTATCGACCGTCATATATTTCAAACTGCTTCACCGTGCCCTGCAACTTTCAAATCGCTTTTAATCGTGTCTTTAACTCCCACGATAAATTTCGAAGTTTTCCCAAGCCGTTCGAGGACAATTGCAAACATCTAACTGGACTCGGGATGATAATAGAATCGGGAGCGGTGACAAATGTAAATAAATTTCGCGGTCGAACACTGCGGGCGCAAGTTTTCCTAAGTTTTGAACCGTGATATTGTTATTGAGTCGAAGTCAGAGATCCCTGTGATTGTCGATTTTCTCTTGCAAATTCCGATTGCCGTTTTTCTTTCTCGTTTTCTTCACAGTGTAACGGAATGTAACATGAACGAAATGTAAATCGTGTAAGGAGACGTGTGCGTATTGAAACACGGTCAGGGCCCACAGCGATGAGAAGCAGCAACAACAACGATCACTTGGGGAACACATATCAGCATGCAAAGCGTACATAGAATGTGAACGATAGTAATTAACATGCACGACACGAGCGTGCGATTCAATCGAAGTGAACGATCAAAAGCTGAATAAGCGCTGATACGGAAAAAAAGAAGGTAAAAGATCGGTGTTCTCCATCTACGCTGATGCGACAATTCAAACAGTCTCGATTGTAGAACAAATTCTCTCAACAACCTTCTACCGGGAGCGCAAAATGCAGAGATACATGTCGGCAGCTTCCTTCGATGTCACACAGAAGAAATTGCGAAACAAAACCATAGCAGCAGGCTACAATAATAATTGTCAACAATGCAACTTGCGACGACCACAATAAGAACGATCGATGTATAATAAAGAAAACAATGCGAAGCTTCGATGCAGCTGCGGCTTGCACGCAGAAATTTGTGACGTTCTGGTTCTGTCAAAGAGCTTAAATCACAAATCATCGAGATGTTCGCGTCCGGTTCCGTTAATCCTTCTTGTCGCGATGCAACGGTAAAAGGAATGGATGTCACTTTCGTAAGATGTGATGTAAGGTCTTTTAGCACGTCGACAAGCAGCGCGTTCTACAAGCGGTTTCCAATGTTCTCCCGTGCGAATTTCATTTCAATTTCGACTAAATCTCATAATAATTCGTAATGCAGATAGCATTTTTAGATTAATTATATTAATGCTTATTCATGAATTTTGATGCAAGCCGAATGAATCATTAATATAGAACACATTTGCGAAGGAATATGCTTTTCAAATAAACACTTCTTACGATAAATTAAATACAAAGTCCATCGTTTCGAAAGCATCCTCAATGCTACACTAATTAGAAACATTTCCATATAAATTCGCGATTGAAAATTTCTCGGAGGATTCGCGATGCAATTCGAGCGCGCTCTATACCTGTATAAAATAATCCTCGCCCGTAAAGCGCGGACCGTTAAGAAAAGAGAAACAAATGTGATACAAAGTGGAATGCTCTTTTATCGTTCCACGGTAGCAGCGCGGCCGTGGCGGCTAAGGGGAGGTCGGTTTAATTCGCATAAAGGAACGTATAGAAACCGCGTGCCGAAACCTCGGGGGCAGAAGCAGGAAACGGAAAATAATCGGTAGCGGAAGCATTTCCAAGGGCCAGCTCGACGCGCTGCGATGGCAAAATATGCGCGAGACATGACGCTTTTTAAACGCTTTTCACTTCTCGCTAAGCGGCGCTTGCGGATTGGACGAGTAAGATGTGATAGAAAAAAATAAATAAAGCGAAGAAAACATCGCCTCAGGTCTGGTCGTTACGAATGATCCATCGGCCTTCCTCCTACCTCGATACGGCTGGCATGCCATGGGAATTTCGTTTATGTATCTCTCATACGTTACCTTAGGCCTCGCGAAATCATAAAAGTCGTAGAAGATGACACGGTCTGCGGTCGTACGAGAAGCTATGCGTCGTCGGTCAAATGACGAACGCGATTATACCCATACGTAATACATACGTAGTACATATGTATGCATGGTATTACATATATGTATCATATGTATGTATATATATATATGTAGGTAACTTAGCATACGTGAATGCGTGTGTATAAACGTTAATATATACGATATATATATAATATAATATACACTATATAGAGGAAAAAAAGCCCTCGAGAGATACGTGGAAAAGTATCCTTTGTAGGTACCTGAAACACCGTCACAATAGCCCAGAGTAACGAGTCAAAGTTTTTCCTATCACACTCGACGTCAGAGCTGCCTTTCATCGTTTCACAGAATTTGCAACCAAACAGGTTCATCCCGAGAATACTACAACACAACGAAACGTGCAATGTACTTCCTTATCCGTAAATATATAGATAGATATGTGTAGAGACAGTTAGGGGAACGGGGTGAAAGAGAGCGGTGAGAGTTAAGGGACGTAGAGAGAAAGAGTGACAGAGAGAGGGAGGGAGGGAGGAATAGAAGGGAACAAAGGTGGAGGAGAGTATGAGAGTAGAATGAAAAAGAAACGTGATTGAAAATAATATGAAGCTTCTCCCGATCGAGAGGTGAATCACTTAATGGATAATTGGTTGTAGATTGTTGAGCCTAATTACGATAAGCATAGCTGATTCTGTATCGCGAGATTGTCGCGTTACAATAGTAGATAACTGATTCTTAGATTGAAATCTATGGTTGCTACTTTGATTCGAAGATTCGACCGCTCTGCTGGTTCTAGTAAACTTGTTTCTTTTTTTTTAGGGAACAGTAGAGGCTATTTTCAATTTCCAGTATTTTCGTTCGTTGAGCCTATTACTATTTTTTCTAATAGTAGTACAATACACTACCAGCCAAAAGCATGAGATATTAATCCTACCGAGAGAAAATATTGATTTGTACAAATTTGAAACAGAATAATAATTATCAATTATAATTATTCCGTTATTCGGATATCTGTTTAATTTTTCGATCTAGATTCAACTTCAGTTCAATAACAATTTAACAGAAATAATAACGTCTTTATCAAAAGATGAAATAGTTTAGAGTAATGATAGATATGCTACGAGATCGGGCCATTTTCATACATTCAAAGCTACTCCCTCAAACATACAATGAAACATAATTCACTAACAAACAAGTGCTGTAGCAACAAATTCTTATTACACAAACGAGCCCGAATGAATTTTGATGAACGCATTCAGTAAACATCGCAGCATAATTACCACAACCTGCCATGAAAACTAACAATTACGTTCATGCTTTTGACCAGCAGTGTACATTGCAATCGCCCGACCTAAACACCTATCGAATGTTTGGCAGCCGACGATTATACGATTCTCATCAAAACTGAACAAAAAATAAACAAAAAAAGATAGAACGAGCAATACTGATGACAGTGTCAAAATCGAAACAAAATCTCCGCTGGACCTCCGATGAAAATCGAACATCGCGAATTACGGTGAAGAAAGGAAAAAGAAAAAAAAAACTGCACGATGTCGATGACACGATTGCGGTGAACGATTGTCGAATGATCTCACGTAAATCACGAAATAGCGAGAGGCCGTAATATACGCAGCATAATTAAACAACCGAAAGAGATACATATTATCCATTCGCAAGCTGTCTAATATCGATGGCCACACCGAGGCGCACTTCGTAGGCACTTAGAGAGTACATAGCATAAAAAAAAAAGGGAGAGACGGGGCAATAGAGTAAGAAAAAAAGTACGTACGAATACACGAATAATCAATAGACAATAGTAGATATATATATATATACATATAGCTCTCATACTCGTCGCTAAATAAAAGCACCATGCACACATGAAAATATATATATATTCATATACGTATATATATATTCATATCGATATTCATATGTATAACAGGTGTCCTCTAATTAATATGACAAAAAGAAAGTAATGTATACACGTTCGATGCCTCAAGCCATGAGAAAAGGGCGCAACAAGACACCCCTCGTAGACGTGCCAACAAACACCCATCAGTTCATTACTCATTACCATTACAACCTCAGAAACAACGCTGTGCTCGCAAACGCAACAGAGCCGGTAGTAACAATGTACAAGTACGAAGAGCTGCCTGCGACTCGGTCGTCTATACATGTGAGATGCATTTTACGCGGCGATCCATAATGCCGTGAGGGGGGGTAACAAAAAGCGCATAAAGAAGAAAAAGACAAGGGGGAGTATAAAACGGAAGACATAGTCACCTAATAACACTTCGTGTTCGAAGAGCAGTGACATAACAAGCTCCAGCCCCTGTGGAAGCTCGGAAGCGGACAAGAAGCTGTTCCGAAAATAATGTAAATGTCGACGAGACCAAACGGGCCGCACCGGGCGATACACCGTCGCCACACCGATCATTGTTCGACGACGATCGTGCGCGTTCACGCCCAGTGCCAGTGAATTACACCGGGCGACGGTCTCGTTGACACTTAACGCCCTGTTCCGAATAGTCTCCCCACGAAACCGTAAATAGCCCGTCGATAATAATCGAATGCAGTTCAATTCGCTTTGGCGGTCATGCAAACGTTATGCTGATGAGATGATTAACCGAACGGTAGTGCGCGCGACGTTTATCCGCGTCCGTGAACACGCGAAACGAGCCTCGATCCACGCGATCCATCGAGATACGTCGATCATGACGCCTGGCCGCGAGCCGCGATCCTGGAACGTGCATCTCGGATTTCTATAGACCGGCGATGCGACAAACGCGACAGAATTCCGGGCGCCGTTGCTTAAGCAGAAAGTGAACGACTTACCTGAATATAAAGATGAAAAGTACTAAAAGGGAAAAGAATACGGCAACGTTATCCATGGTGCGTAGCATCACGAACAGTTGTCGCCGAAGGTTCGGCAGGAAACGGACTAGTTTCAGGATTCTCAGTAGCCGGAAGGTCCTCAACACGCTCAGCCCGGAACTTCCGCTCCTCTCCTCGACAAAGGCTTGCAGGATCTCCACCACGCTAGACGGTCAATTACAAAGTTCATTCTCTTTTTTCGCCCCGTTTTCGAAATTGTCGAGAAGTTTTCGAAGCGGAGGAAGATTAAATGTTTCGAATCACTTTCCTGGGTTTATCAATGTGTCGAATCTTTCGACACTGTTGGGAATTCGAAGTTTATGTTTTGTACTGCCGGCGGTGGCCACGAGTTTCTTCGTTTTACGATTTGTTTGAGTTTCGAAGAGCTTTATTAAATTTTCAATTCATTTCTTTCAATCGTAAATTGTAAATGAAATACTTTTGTTTCATTGCTGTTCGTGTTGTGTGTCATGTTTGAAACCGTTTCTTCAGACACTGCCATTTGAGTGCACATTCGCCAAATCGGTTAACTCCACAAAACAAAAAGTGGAGAAAAGTGATTCAATAGTATACATTGATTATTAAAGTTTCCTTTTAAATCGAATAAACACTATGCAATGTATTATTATTATTTTAATGATTTATGGAATTAATTACATTGGCTTCTGTAATAACTTATCTATTACTTCGTGGCGAAACAAATTTTGGTTATTTCGTCATATTAAACCCAATAATAAGGAAATTTACTTTAAATATAAAAAGTGAAGAGTCCATCAAGCCCTTTGACGATAAAATTTAAACAAATTCAAAAGTGGAGTTAACCGATTTGGCTAATGAGCGTCTTATTTGGAAATATTGACCATTTTTATCTCAGTCACATACCAGCATACGTACAATAATTTACGTCATAAAGTTATCATAATATTATTACGTATAACAATTTACATTATATAAGTTTATTATAGATAATAAAATCCATATCTCCTGTCTTTCAATGTGAACTGACGATTTAAACGGTAAAGACTTCAGAAAAATTCTGAAGTATTTGAGAGAAATATAAAAAAAAATTCTATTCTTGTAACTATCTCGGGCAAAAATGGATTGGAAGACTTCAAATAATATATACACCATTCAAGAGGTACTCTTGAGTTCCGAAATAGTACCAATGACCGCACTAATGCGAAAGATCGTTCGTTTCGTCTGAAAGAAGAGCCTTTTATCTCTATCGGACAGATGATTCGAAAAACGCTCCCCCTTCTCAGGACATGACCAATTAGATTCAAGTATCCCGGAAATACGGGTAGTCTTGAAAAAACATTAATTATCATTGAATGTATTGCGACAGAATACAAAACGTTGATAAGATGCTTACGTTCACAATGCAATTCCCCTAACAGTCGAGACGATGCGCACGATCATTTTGTATCATTTATAAGTCTAGAGCTTCCGGAACCATCCGCTTGTCTCCATTCAGGCAAGTCTACGCCAATGTGGTCAGTAACAGTCGAGTAAAACAAAACTATTAGGACGATAAGTTGAGATAAATTCAGGATACTTGATCGGGACGCGAACAAAAGCAACTATGAAAAATCTACTCCATGTTGCTTCAAATGAATATTAGTTTAAGTTCCAAAGTTGAAAAATTGATATTAGATATTCAAGATTGACGTATAAAATTGATTTTCTTTTTTGCATAACTCTATTAATTTAATAACATATATATAATTATAGTATCCTTATGAAAAGGGTTTAATAATAGAAAATAAATATTATTAATCCTAGACCGTAGCCATTTCGTTCTGTTAAACCTAATTATACACGTATAGACTTGTTTCCATATTATTTTGTTCTGACGTGAGTGCGATGTTCGGCAAATCATTTTTCACCTCAAAATCCAAAATCTTTCAAATTTTAGAGTTAAAAAAATTAACTTAGTATGCATATAAATGAAAGGCAATGCGCATTATAAGCAGTTTAAACAAATTTTAAACGTTTTGCATTTATCATACGTGATATTTCATAGATGAATTTTAGAATAGAAAAGTTTTTAATATCGGTTGCATACCTTAGTACCACAACGACCCCGTCGAACACATTGAATCCATTGCTTATGTATCCAAATGGGCCTTCCGCGATTATCTTGAGCAACATTTCCACAGCAAATACGGCCGAGAATACAATATTGCTTATCTCAACCATTATGGTCAATTGCTCTGGCTGTCAACAGATAAACAGAAAAAATGCCGCAAATTTGAACTGATTATGAATTGCACTTACAATTAAAAGGTGTCTAGTAATATACCTTTTGTATACCATCGAAATACATTGATAATAGAAGTGATGGCCCAAGTACAACATGAATTGTATATTTGAGACAAAGATTAATATTAACGTATTGCTATATTACGTTCTATGCACATTTTAATATATGATAGTTTTCTTTTCCAACGAGCAAAAATTTACGATCAGGCATTACTACGAACTTATATTTAAAACTGTTGAATGTAAATGTATTTCTTCTAATTCTGGAAATTTAAGAGTTACGGAAATTATGCAGTAAAATATTTTGCGATAGTTACAATTTATTGAAAAGTTAAGTGAAATGTGGCACAACCATCAAGAATATTTTGCTTTTGTTCAAAGATAAAAGAGTTAATTTATTTTTGTTTAAATGATGTCGAGCAAATTTAAATAAAGATACAATTCATATGAATGATAATAATAGTAGTAATAATATAAATACTGTGCTGCAAAGTGTCGTCGAAGTACACTGTTCCCAAATAACACTGAGAATCGAAATTTTACGACAACTTCGCGTGTCGACCGACATAAAGTCAATTATACAATCAAAATGCTTCGATAACCCATAGTTGTTCTGGTGTTAAATTTTCCAGAATTCATAAATATTGAACTTAAATGGACCTTCTTTTCTCGAACTGTGCATGAAACTTCAAATCTAAATCTTGTGGATTTTGTATTTCCTTGAAGGTACTTGCAGACGAAAATTTAGAATGCAATTGCAAACTTGTTTCGAGCAGTACAGATCGAGTTATCCTATGCGGTCTGTTAACCGATAATTACACCAGATCCAAAAACCCGGAAAACTTGCCAGACTGAGAACGTATTTCAACAGAACGTAAAAGAATATTACAAGAGCGATCTGTTCAATACCACATGCAGCAAAATTTTACCTCTTTTTTGGCCAGCGTAATTGATTTACTTCCGCTTGCGCGCCCAGAGTAATTTCACGAGAACAGGAGTTCAACCACCGATTTTTAATTCCGAATAAAACCTCCATATGGCGACGAAGATAATATTAACGAAAGTTCACAATTTTAACAGATTTCTTGCGAGGTTATGATGCCTCGACCGCATATATCAATGATCATCCCCGCGATGGCTTTCGCAGTGAAAGGGTTCATGCTCGTATTGACTTGAGAAAGTACAACAAAAGAGGGTATGAAAACGGTGGTGGACGCCCGCGTACGTTTCATACAGGGGACGTTTCGTGGCGCAAGATGAACCACTAACCTGGTTATGATATTCTATCCCCATGCTCAAAGTATTGATCAAAATCGCCAATAGTATGCCCTGCTGAAAGTATTTGTGCTCGACCAGCTTCTTGATCGACCGGCTTACGCAGCGCAACGCGCAAACACAACCGCTTCCGCAAGTTCTCAGGAACCTTCTCGCCCGTGAAGTTTTCGCCCATTTGTCGCCCTCGTCTGGCCATTGATCAGCGCCCTGGAGTTCGCAGCAACAGGAGCAATTATCGATGTCGGACGCTAACCACTGTGCACGATCCTCCAGGGTAATATGTCGATCCGTTATTCCTGGAATAAATGTTCCTTGTACACCCGTGCGCCCGCTCGAAATCGAATATTACGTTTTCGATTTCAATCGTCGTTTATTCCCCCCTTTTCCAGCGAGAAGGTGAATCAATCATTGGACGACGCGAAGACCGGACGCCGTTCGGTTTGACTGTTATTCAATTTGGAACTACACGTATGGCGAAATAAATATTGCGCGAAATGGACGGGGGAGGCAGTAGAAAGAATATGGGGAGGGTTTGAAACATTTGACACGAGTCATGTGACAGAGTGACACGTGTGGGGTGCAGGTAGGGAAATAGTAAGTGAGATTCGTGGCGTTGTGGAAAATGAAATTATAGGGCGGGGTGTTAGAAGTCGTGAATGCGGTGAGAATGTGTGGAGCTTTCTATTTTCGTCTGTTTTGTTAATTTTTTAGCAGAAGTTGCGAACTATATAGGATTATTTGCAGACTGCAGCATACGGATAAACCATCTGAGTAATAAAAATAAGCGCTGTTTGTGTCCTAATTATGTATAGTTATGTAATAGCGTATGTAAGTGCTGTTAAATATCATTCTTATGTACTATTACAAGTGAACTTCAACATACTGTAAACGAAATGATTTACAGCTAATTAATTACGCTTTAATTTCGTGCACTTTTATAGCACATCGTTTTGCTATTTCGTTGAATCTCTCTTTATTACACTATTTGATGTTAAAAAGATACACAAATTGTTCGCCGTACCGTATGTAAAAATGTTGAAACATGCAACTGCGTGTTGCGTTCGATAAAAAAGAACGAGAAATATGTCGGCTGTAAAACACGCAATCATTTGTTTCAAGTCCACCGTTCATAACAATAGAAAAAACGGCAAGAAAATAAAACAAAAATAAAATCGAATAATAAAATGTCAGTGTTATTCGTGAAAGCTTCAGATAAACTTTAATTCATTCTTTTATCCCAACAGCATGAAATCAAAACTGAAAAGCAAAACGCCCAAAACAATTGCACGCGTAACCCGTCCGAATCATGAATTACATACAAACAGCGACAAATAAAAAACCCCAGAGCATTAAATAAAAACCGAACGAATCCCTCCGAATTATTCTAATCAAATCACAATTGCAAATAACATCGGTCGCAAATAACTTCTCGCCAATAATTCCAAGAAGAAATGAAAGGAAAATCGTATCTTCGATTACCAATCGCAACGAAATTTCCCAAATTCGATAAATGCCAGCCCCGAAACGGCGATCCGCGAAAAAGCCGTCACACACGAAAAAAAAAAAAATGTCCAAGCTGTGCCCCACCGAGAGAAACGAAAAAGCGTGAAAAGGCACGTACCTTTCGTCAGCGAATTGAGGAAAGAGTGCAACGCCAGCTGGCCGGTGGGCAATGCCGCGCTTAAAGCGCCGCTTAATGCCAGTAATTCTTGACAGGTCATAGCTTCGTTTCCACCCAATTCGGCCTGCATCTGCGGTGACACGTGCACATGACAGATTACGCGTACGCAGGGGACAGGCCGCGCCGAAGCCGGCCACGCCACGGCCGCAGTAGATAATACCTGTATGTGGTCGGACATCGGGCTGGACCAAACGTTCCCGTCGCCGGTCTGCGTCATTTTCTCGCTGGAGCACACGTTCCGTTCGCCAGGTGACAGCGCTGTACCTGCCTGCAACGTGTTCCCGACACTGTTGTTGCCGTGCAACAGTACTACATCGCTGAACATCACGCTGCTCCTTCTGCGATAGTGCGTGCAAGGCGGACTTAGCAGCGCGTTGTTCGTCTGAGGACGAAGTTCGAATAATTGTAACGAGGCGAACTGTGTTCAGGATATTGGAAACCGGTGCGAATCCCGTTTTTATATAGGGTGCCAAGAAAACGGGCGAAAGAGTTCTTTTATGGCACTCGTCGAGAGGAGCGAAAAATGTCCGAACGACGCGGTTCCCGAAATCAATCCTTTCGACGGAAATCGATTCGATGTCGTGAACGAATTTCCTCCGAGAACGCAAGGCAATATTTAGATCAAGACTTTTGTGAGAGATGTGAGAGATGGATAGGTCGAGGAAGTACAGTAGAATGGCCTCGTCGATCGTACGATTGAAATCTCATAGATTTTTTTGCGGGGCATGCAAAATCATTTGTTTATTCGTCGCTCGGCAATAATCCGGTGGAGTTGAGACAACGAATAGAAAATGCATGTTGTACGATACGAGATTAACATTTACTGCAACAATCCCTTTGTTTACATTCAACGGAGAAACTCGTACACGACATCGTATGTTCGTCAATGATAAAAATCGATTTTTACGTCGAAAGCATCGATTGCCAGGCCCAAATTTCCTCCTCTTGGTGACTACTACAAGTCCTTAATGTCTTGGGCCTTTATTTTGTACCCTATATATTCGTTTTCGCGGATACAAGTTTGCGACAACTTCAGCAGTTGTATAAACATTGAATGGATTGTTGAAGATTCGTTGATTCGAAATTAGTATTATGGAAACTGATGGCAATGAATTTGGATATGCTCGGGTTTGGAAGTGTTCTTGAATTCATATCTTCAAATTATTTATCAGTCATAAAATGTCTGTATAGCTTGAAATACCTGGTAGTACCACACTTTTAATCGGCAGTTTATCGGGCGTTAAAACTTTGGGAGCACTCAGTATTTTGAGGAATATAATTTTTGTAACAATTAACAATCGTATGGTGGAAATCGATGAATTGTCCTGATCTAAAGAATATTTCAGCTGTTGATCCCTGGGATATTAGTATCGAATTAATGGACGGCAAACCGGGGATTTGATATTTGCAGAATTGATATTTAGCTGATAGCGTACGTGTAACCCGTTGATTTCTCAGGAAAGAAATGCTTGCATCGCTTCCGTGCATCGCTACAGCGAACATTTCTCGAACTGTCCAGTGGCATTGAAAGGGTTAATTATTCTTAAAAAGTGTCAAAATTCGAATATATAAAGGGACGGATTTATTATAGGCAGAGCAGATGTTTCGAGAAAAAAAATGGTCATAAATCGGACATTTTTATTAATGTTTATGCAAAACATATCGCATGCATATATGTATATGGGACAGTTTTGTTGACGAAGGCATATTCCTGGGGGTTGAGGGGGAGAGAAGAACTGAACGGCCAACGTTATTATACTTTTTCATTTTTCCGATAAAAATTTGCAACGGCACAAAATGGAACGACACGTGAAATGTAAAAACCGTTTCGTTTTTTGTATGCTTCACCCATGAATTGTTATAGATATAATTTTCTATTTGGCCCAATATAAATTCTTAAGGGAAAGGGTTGGAAACAATCGTAACAAAACAATATTTATCATCTTAAAAGATCTATCGAAATATTGTAGAACTAGCTATAGGATAATTATTTATTAATTAATAAGAGGACAATGTCTTTTAATGCTCCAGATGCAGTAAATAAATTTCTGGTACTACAGTCACATATCTGCATGTCCATGCTGTCCATTCGTAATAATTTATTTCATTCTAATTGCGAGATGCAAAAGGATCAAACAGCTGTTTTATACAACAACTTTTAAATTATTTTATTAAAGTGGTATTAATAGTCTGTCTATTCTATCTGCGAATATGTCTAGTAGCATTAAAAATACTGCATTTGGAAGAAGGAATATATCTTCTATTACTTCAGACCTACAAAAATGTAAATTGCCGAGGAAAACGATTTCATTATTATATGTATAGTTGCACGAAAATTAAACCTGTATTATGTACGCAATTTATTTCGCACGATAAATGCTTTTATCTGTATGCATCGCGGTATCATTCAAATTCTGTAATAGAGTAATACATGATATCGTTCCTCTTATGCCAATTTCGTCAATATGCGATTCGATAAATTATGGAAACTCACAATTGGATGTAAAATGTAATGGGGCAATTTCGGTGATTAAAATTTCCGTTTACATCCGACTTGAATTCTACGATGAAACAATTTGTCATCTCATTCATCATTTTAATCACAATAAACAGACAAACAATCAGGATAAAGTTAATTAGAAAAAACAAGTAAACTTGGAGATATATCTGTGAAATTGTCTGCATCCAATACTCGGTCGAATAACTATAAACTAAGTACTACTATAGAAAATTATTGTTTAGAGAACTATTTCATATACACAAAGTACTATTGTACAACTTAATCATAAACGTGTGACAACTTTTCTACCCGTTTGCACCAATTTATTATTTTACTTATAACTCTCCATATAAAATAGCGAATTGCAATACAATTTTCACCACCTACCTCCATTAACGTTTCATGCTGCTGTTAAAATTACGAAAAACAAAGCCAAAAGGGAACATGCACGAGACATACCTGGATACTGACTTCCGTTGCGTTTGAGAGAACATTGTCACTTCCGTTGCAGGACACCGATGAAGTCCGATGAAGTGCCAAACGGTGGCACATATTCGAGGAAACATCAGCTTCTGAGATCTCAGGACTGGCGCGCGGTGCAATTGCCAAATTTCCATTGCTTCCACCGTTATTGCCAATGGCAGTGGCAAGAACCGCAGCCTGCGACGGAGGGCTGTTCGCCGGGAAATCCGTGAGCGAACCTCCACCACTACCGATACCCTGTTGTTGCTGTTGCTCCGCGTATTCTAGGGCAGCCAATAAACGAGGACATCTACCGTGGTGAAGTCTCCTATCTGTCGAATTATAATAAAATCTAGGCTAATAATATTGAAATAAATCACGTGAAATTCAACGATACCTATTGCGAATATGTTGAACAGGTGTATCGTATTTAACTAATCGATAGACCGTGTGGTGAATTGTGTGGACATCGATAGAAATAAATATGTTTTTGCTATTGATTGAGTTCGTGAGATTTTTTTTATATTTTATATGGCGATGTGTTGGTGAGATATTTCTTTCATTCATACGTCCCTTATGTTTCGTTTACGACACTTCTTTAGATGACTATTGTTGCAGAGTGGCGTGGTATCGCGCTGTCTCTGCGTTTACGTAATTTTGTTACGCAAAATTTATCTGGAAAAGTGTAGATACTGCGGAGAAGGGTAAATAATTGTTGGAATATTTCCCTAATATTTACAAATTCTATTCGAAATAAAGACGTGAATGCATTAATCTCGAAAGTTTGTACACTTTAAACGTGATTTAATATCCCAACACAACGAAGCAATTTATTGCTTCACGCCGTATCGTGAAATATAAAAATAACTAGCAAATAATAACCCAACAACATGCCTAAAATGAATAACAAATTAACGAAAAAAATGGCACGCATAAAACATGACTTTATCCTGTAAATTCTGTTATTCCAAAAAATTATGAAATATGCATGCAACAATGTATGCGAATGTTATTAATAACAAACGAGTGAAAAGTAGTACCGACAATACATCCAAGCAACATTTGTGACACAATAAGTAATTACAAAAAGCTACAAACATATTTTCTAAATTCACAATTTTCTTTTTCTCGCCAAATAGGGTAGATGGAGAAAAAAATGAATTTCAGGAGTGGAGTATACATGGAAACATTGGAAGCTTGCTGCAATTTAAAAGGACTTGATTAAGAGGATCGTATACTGAAAATTGAGCACAGCAGGGGATTAATCCCATTTAGAGGATACAATACACTTACCCCCAGGTAATCTATTCGGATCAGAACCGGGTGCACCTCCACGAAATGGGTGTCCGAGCTGTTGCTCCTCCTTAAGTAAATTCTGCTCACGTTTCTGCTGCCTTTTGTACAAATACACTCGGTACCTCTTCATTAGTCTCCTCTTTCCTCTTCGCCACAGGTGTGCAATATATCTGAGGACACGCGGTACGATTTTACGAGAATGGAACGGTCGAAAGACAATTCCAAGCGATGGCTCTTTATTCTTAAAGTGGAAGACCGACGATGTTGCGTTCAACCTTATTTGACGTACGTATGTTTAATGACACTATGAAAATGTATAATAGTCGTTGGAAGATATTTAAAATAGTTAGTGAAACATCATCTGCTCGGTATAATGGGGAAACTTTTGTTTAGAATATTCGAAGAACGAATGTTGCTTTAGAAAGTTAATATTCGTAATAATGTAATTAATAGACATGTTTGATCATTTTTTATATTATTGTTATAACTTTCGTAGATAAAATAATTGTTGAGGATTAATATGTTACGTGAGTGTATGGTTATTCATTCAACCGATGAAAGGGGGTCAAAAAACTATTAGTGGAAACGAGAAAACTTTTATTTCATATTTTCAAACTTTTTATGGCTGTTTGTTTGGCGTATGTGGTGCAGCCATAAGGGTAGTCCTAGGGGAATGAATGCAGTAACCCTTTATTTTTTGCAGGTAGAGCGTCTAGTGCATACTTATCCTTTTCATTAGTTCTGGGAAATATTTTTTTTCTGTTCAAGTTCATCGTAGCTTGAGAAGCTGTAAAAGGTGAAGGTGTAGGAGGCAGAAAAAGCAAATCTGCATGATTATGAATAAATACACAGATAGAAAACAAAGACGTGAAACAATTTAAAGATTTCCATGTTAATTAAATATCAAATGTTAAATTAACATATTAATATATACATATTGTTTCTTCGAGGTATAGACAAATCTTTTTAAGCAAAAGCGACTTATTTTACAAAAGTTCTTTACACATGCTCAAATATATTTGTACACATGACAGTTAAAGATAAAATTGAAGAATTAAGTGCGAATGTACATTAAAATATTTCATTAATGTAACAATTTACGATAAATTGGAATTCGACATTTACGAAGGCCAAATCAAATTGTCAAAGCGAAACATTCGGCTTTAGTGAAATATTTCTATTTGTATATTGCCAGTTTACGTACTGCACTGCCAATTTAAATATCGCGAAAAATGGGTAACTGAAGTCGATAATGAATTTTAAGCAGTCTGCAATTTGCATAATTACAACGCATGTGTAAATGTATTCACATACTCGCACAATATTATATTCAATATGAAATCGGACGTAATACTAAAATTTTCATATCAGCACAAACCAGTTGAAAATTTAAATGATTGCAATATAATACAATTGCATACGTATGCAATAATTCATCTACGTGTACAGAAAAGGTGAAAATTGGAATTCAAATTGCAAACGAAAAAGAGGAACATATGTGGTAACAAAAAAAAGTGAGACATATTTTCCCTGCGTATTCAATAAAATGTAAATACAAATTTTATGCCGATCTTGTGACGTCTATCTTCAATACTGCTCCATCGAGCAGAAAAATTTAACATAACATTTACCATATTCATGTTTTAAGTGAATGTGAACTGGAAATTTGCGCGCATCAGAAATACAAACATGGGTCGCTTTGTAATAGCTACATTAGCAGGGAAACACGAAAATGAACGATGGATAATCAATATCTTGTTAAAATTGCACCACACCGTTCGCCGAAAATTGAGCAATTTCAGCTATCTTCTCTATTACTTCTGCGTTTTTGTTCTGGTATATTTAGTTGGCAATATCGGTACGTTTTTCTATAATGCACTGTCAGTTTCAATCTAAAATGCTGGCTATTAAGCTAGAAACAAATGCTAGAAGTACCTATGCACAGGTGTTATAACTGCACATAAGTTGGACAGTATTATAATCTGTACTCACTGTATTATGACATTATTTACATAATTAATATACAGAAGAATAAGAACTTTATTATTGGGGTAAAGCTTAGTTCTCACTTGAATCCTACTACTTATTAGTCTAATTGATACTAAAACGTGACTCAAATCAAAAGAGAGAAACTCAATTTCTAAATACACTTTGCGTCTCGAATTCAATTATACATTCATTCATTTTATTGCTGAGCAGTTTCAAGCCACTGCAAATTTCCTATTCTATGTATATTTAAATGTGTAATCGAAAAGATTCAACTGAGTCATTCTATGCCTTTGTCTGATAGTCTGTATCAGTTAGTATTTTCAGGCCAACTGCGAGCATCAAATAATAAAATAATTGCACTGCCTCCACTTGAGGTTTCATTAAATAAGAAATTGGCAAACAAAATGTATACCGCAACCTAATATAATTACTACGTTATATTGAAAGGCCAAGGTAATGCAAAGGAAACGTAAAGCATAACTGGGTCGTATTGAATATAAATTAATTCTAAATTGAAGTTCGGATAAACAGATTTTCATGGAACATAATTATTTAAAATTTGTCAAAACTTGTCATTGTCATACATGTACGTTCTTGGACCAGTCTCTCCGCTTTAAATTTCCTTTTCTTCCAAATTGGAAAAGGGAGGAACAAAGTTAATACACTATTCCACAAAGTCGCCTGAATACTCACTTAACAATTTCTGCGTAACATGTAGTTGGCTCTGAAGTGTTTGTCGACGACGCAAGGGTTGACGTAGAATGAAAACGAGCACGCTCCAGTCGCATTCTTTCCATCTCCCGTTTTTTCGTCTCTGAGAATTGCGTTGCTATTACGACTAAGCAGAGATTAATCATGAAGAAGGAACCAATCTGTAACCCAAATTTTGTTCGAATTCATCGATTCCTTTTCACGTTACATTGAGACGGGTATTCGTTTGCCGATAAGTTTCGCAGTATCACATAAATTCACCGAGCCGACTCCAAATTCAACGGAACAGTCTATCTACGATATTGAAGAATATTTTACGTTCTTCTATAACACTTTGTGTTACATTTTCGTGAGAATAATTCAGCGTCTCGTCGAATTCAATTCGATTCAATTATGCCGTTCAAAATATCAAAATGCTTCGGCACAAGAATGGAGATTAAAACGCATGCATATGTGTATTGTAAACGTACCACAATTAAGAGGACGAAATATATCCAATCCCAAAAGGAATGGGCATCCTGCACGTAATACATTATATCCGTCCATCCCTCGAGACTGATTACCTATGACAACGTCATTATTTTATCGATCCCGTTTAAAAGAAAAATGTCATTCGTGTATTGCATTACAATAGATAAAGGTTTTTCTTTTTTTTGCTATTGAAAGAATTCATGACCTTATGCTTGCTGAAGTGTCTACTTGAATAATAAAAGTGCTCATTAGATTGTACTAATAGGTTGTACCAATTTCTGTGAAACAGTTTGAAACTGGATAGAAATTTGGCTGCAATGGAAATTTCTGGCTCTGAATGCGAGAGAAGTAGGACACTCACAAGAAATATTGCGACCCAGGCAAGACCGATATTATCGAACGATATCGTTCCTTGGAATGGATTGTTACCCTGACCCTTGCACTCCGTATAGTAGTAATTCCAATTAACGCAGGTGTCGTTGGTGATAAACGTTGCATTATTGTTCGGCAACGCGGTGCTATTGCAAACCACGTTTCCTAAAAGCGAGAACATTTCAATAGTTTCTGCAATGTCGTCACACGGTCGAGAAACGGCTGCGAACTTTTTTACTCGACATAATCCTTTTAAACAAGCATTGCATGAAGTAGGCTATTGCATTATTTATGCATTATTTAACATAGTTTCTCTTCTTGATTAAATTTACGATTGGCAATTTTGTTTGACAGTTATGAAATAGAATCACCAGTCGGATATTCGATGAGCTTTCGAGTACTTTTCCGAACGAAATTCGAAATTAACTGTAAGTAATGATTATTTAAAACGGACCTTGCTTAATTTTGTACGGTACAGATGAGAGAGGTTTCTGAACAAAATATTTCACTCTACGCGTCGATAGTACTTTTATAATAATTGTAATTTAACGATTGATAAAAAATACTTTAACAAAACGAATCACTATTAATCCCAGTAATATTAATTACGAATTGATAGACAGTTAACAAGAGGAATCAATATTTATAAACCTGAAAAAGTACAAACTTTCATCAGTGCCGCACTTCTTTCACTAGTACCCGCGTACAAAATATTTTTCACCGTTTATTCGTTCGCGCAACAACGATTCCATATTTCTATCTCTGGTTTCGTTTGAACAACAACAAAAAAAACCTGCGATTAATCACGAATAAAGGACAGAAAAGCTATTTCTCAAACTGGCCAATCAATATTGTAGCCCCATCGTTTCCATAACCGTACAGCACGGTCTCCCTTAAAGTTTCTTCGATACGAAACCAAGGGCATGCGCCTGTGGAGGACGAATAAAAAAATTCGAACCTATAAGAAGAATCGCAAGGAAGATGCCACTCACCGAACTTGAGCGGCGGCAAGTTACTGCAAGAGTGCATTCCGTTGTCGTCGGGACGAGAGCAAATGTAGTCCTGACCCTGATATTCGAAGTACTTCTCAAGGTCGCTGAAAAAGCAATGAACCACGATTAAAAACGATTCAAAGCGAAGCTGCATCCTCCCGCCTGGTTTCTTATAATTAAGAGGTTGCATGTATATATATATATATATATATATATATATATATATATACATGTACATATATGTATGTATATGCCTTATGCACGGATGCACTCGTTGCATGCTTCGCTTATGCGTGTCCACCGTGTATATGTAGCGTGTCTCAAACGATACGTTATATGTAAAGGGTATGTATAATATATGTGTACGATTTGTGCATGTATAACATACGTACATACGGCTTGATCCAAGGAACTGGGAGAAAATGTAAATATTTCTTTAACCCTTCCGCAGAATTCGTCGATAAAACAAGAAACGAAGGATACGATTAATTTGAAAACTTGCAGTTTTCCCTTTACTGCAACCCGGTTCCGAGATAATTCACTTCTCGCTTCGCGCGCAACAGTTCGAATGGCGCATTAATAAACGAAGATGGAGCGTTCCAGTCTCGATTTTTCAACAGAGCAATCCAATTTCCGCGTAAGGGTCGAACGAGCATAGTACAGATCTAACGAGTGGAGAGGTTGAATGATTTAACAGAGTTCGCGTTCCAGCGATGAAATTATTCCGGCAAATTCTATCGTGCAGGCGCAATATACGATTACAGAAGTTTTCCAGTGGAACTACGTACATATCTTTCGCAATACAGCATTAGACTGACAAAGCCGAAAAATTACTTTACCCGGAACTTCTTCTTTAATGTATTACTCAAACGATCCAACAAAACATTCTGAAATGCAAACATCGACAAAGAGTGCGAAACGTCTCGCAAAGTATGTATTTTCCCGCGATGTACCTCTAACACGTAATATACTGTACAAATAGATGGAACGCGAATTTACTTCAAGAATCATGTATACGCACTGGTGCACATTATTTCCCCCACAAGAACGCTGGCTCCATAAAACCATGAAACCTGTACTCAGCGAAAAAACGTATTATACACGCAGTCCCGATTTCTCGAATCGCCCCGTGCAACGTGTCAACATGATATAATCTAGACACGACACCCTCGCCTCTATGCAATTAGTCTCGCGTGGTATAATGACGTGGATGTGCAGTAATCGGCGGCATGGAAAACAAAGGGGTAAAAGAGAACCACGAAGAACAAGGGCATAAGCGAATATCGAGTTTGCGTGCACGCAAGTCGGCGTTTCGTATCCGGGCAAAACGATAAGAAAAGAAAGCCGATAACGCCCGGGTGTAAGAACGTCGCACCCCGGTGTCACCCGGTGGTTGCAAGAAAGTAAACGCTCCCTTCTTCGGCTTCGAGGGTCGCTCTTATCGGGCCGCTATTCATTCTCATCGTGTGAAGTAGCGCGGCCGTTAAAACAATGTCGACCGTCGCGGCGAGAACCGTTTAAACAGAGACACCTGATGTACAGCCGTATTTGTACACAGGTGCGCGTCTATCGCCGGCCATTGCGTATCGGTAAACACCGCGTCGTCGCGTCGTTAGAATTCCCCATTTTTTCTTTTTTTTTCCACCCGTTGGATCTTGCTTTCCTTCGGCTGTTTCCGCGAAACGCCGTTTCGAACGACACGGGCCAATTCGCGCTGCCAAATGGACTGTTTGCTCAAGTTTGGCGCGGAGCAAAGAAAGGACTTCGGTATCGACTTCTGATCTTGACTTCGCTTTAATTCGTGCCGCACGGACAAGTCCTCCAACTCGTTCTCGCACGTCATCTTAATCCGCCGTCCGTTCGAACTTATTTCCCGTAAAGTCCCATGGGGAAAGTTCGCTCTACGAGGACCGCGAGAGGGAACAATAATCGGTCGAATTGCTGGGAATGATTTTGGTATTGTCAGAGTTTGATCATTTCTAGGGAATTTGTTTTCTTGTTCTTATCCTTTTTAGCGTAAAAATGAATAACAATTTTGAGGGTCGGTGTAGCTTTTTGTGCGATGCTATGTAAACGTTACACTGAAGGTAGTTGTTTTTCATTTTATATTTTGTAAAAAGTTTGACGAGTTGTACATTGTTATTGCAATTTTCTTTACGTTTACGCCTAGTCTGGTGCTTTCTTTCGGCGGAACAATACGTATTGTTTGTATATCTATTTCAAGGGTGTAGTGTAATTTGCTTTTCAGCAGCTTCGCCATTTTCTTATTCTGCTTTCTCTTTGACAGTGGATTCGTATTTGGAGAAAGGCTTTAAAATTCCGTCAGTATAATTTTCCAACGGCCAATTTATAAATAATGTATTCCCCGGTCGGAATAGTAGTCTGTAGTATATTCGTATGTAAAAATTTTAATTATTTAAAGTTTGGAGTATGGATTATTGTCTGGAAGTAAGGCTTGCTAAAGAGTATTTGACTTATAAATCATTTTTCATTGCAGAATCCTTCAGTCAATATCATTTCGCGGTACGAATAAAATTTTATGGGTGCCAAATATGTATTGAACAGTTGATGTAAATGGCGCTTGAATCGTGAACAATGCACCATCACTTCATATTGTAGTATTCTGAAATTTATGGCTTAAATGCATTGTACACATGTCCGAAAAATCTGAGAAAGTCAGGCGCCCCCGTTATTCGCCTGCCACATGAAGATGAATCTTTTTATGGCAAAAGGAAACTATTTAATCTTAAAAACAGTAGTTCAGCATTTTATGACAAGCATAAACATGATCTGCCAAAGTGCAACTGTTTCCCCCAATTTTGAACATAAAACACCCCATATAAGATTAGTATCTGCGCATAAAGTGGTGAGTTTATGTCAGAAATATTCTACCCATGATAAAAACATTTTATACATTCTCTAATGAACAGGAAACCAAAATTTTATAATCTAATTGAATCATTAACAAATAACGAATCATAGTAGATGAATGACGAGTTAGTTTCGAATATCCGTATCTTCAATAATATTCAACAACGTCTAAATTACGGTTAAAAATCAACAGTCAAGTACGAAGCCCTTTCATCTCGTACACTTGAGAATGATATTTATTTGATAACGCAAATTGACCCAAATGCATACTGCGGTTTCATTAAATAATAATTCTTCTGACCTGAATTTTAAAAATAGCGGATTCATGTTCATAAATTTTAAAGAACGAAAATAGCTAAATTTTCAATTGCGTTTGAATATAAGAACGATAAAATTCTGTAGTTGTAGTGATATAAATACTGATTAATGGTCGTCAAATGTACTTGAAACTTGTTACACTGATCATAATTGTAAACTGATAAGAGTTGTGTAGTCTTTAAATATCTTCTGCATTATTTTTTTGCAATAATACTTTAATCCCTAATCTATAACATTTGTGATAATTAATCACATAATAAATAACAATATTGTACGGTTTTCTTAATTATCTTAATTAATCGACTTTTCTTCAGACTCGTATGATACGTTTTCCCACAAGAATTAATATTTTCTGATTTACAATAAACACGTATTTCAATCAAGGCTGAATGTAACAAAAAATAATGTACAAAATGAAAATCAATAAGTCAACGCAATTCTTGTACGAGTTATGCAAAATTAATTATCGATAAATACCGAAATGAACGCATCTGCAATAAAATCAAATTGTATCGATGCACTGCGTTATACGTCATTGCTGAAAGATATGACACATACTAAACATTAACCATCGTATCGGAATTAGTTACACGATAATATTTATTGTCATCTCATCGCGTAGACACATTCGAAGCATCCGATCTGTGAAATTTAAATCAATGTCGCACATCCAAGTAAATCATGGAGAACAGCATGTTGGAATCACGCGACACGATAAATTGGAATTCCTGGAATTTATTTCGAATTCGCCTAAAGCGGGATTAATAGCAACGTTATATTCGTAACACCGAATGAAATATCGCCATAGAATCGTCATATGTGTCTGTTTCTGCGAAAGTGGAACCATGCAAAATCGGTATCGTTATTTTACACTGGCAATCTAATATCTAAACATTGTTTTTTAAAGAAGTATTCCCATAAGGTATGTCAGAACTACTGTATAGAAATATCATGACAGATATTCTGAAATTTTTAGCGGGCATTTATTTCTCTGTAAAACACTATGCAGATTTTGTTTTCGGAATACTGTGTAAGCAATGAGATATTCAAGATAAAATTGTGTTGCTTCATGGTTTACCAAGGTTCTAAACGTCAAACTCGTTTGATATGGAAAAAAATCTAGCAAAGTATTCATTTACATGGACTAAAGATTAGAAATATTCGTTTCGTCGTAGAGTAGATAGCAGATATGATAAAATAAGAACCATTCTAAAAATGATTAAAGTAATTCATATATATAATTTCAAAATATTGTATCAAAAGAAATATTATGCCTGGCTATGAAAAAGAATTTTGTAAACACTTATTCTTATATAAGGTTGGCAAATTGAAAGTAGTATATTTCTTTTAAACCATCGTTTCTAAAGAATTTAAGATTATTAGAATAATAATTATTATTTATTATTTATATTTATATAATAATAATTATTATTTATTATTTTTTATATAATAATAATTATTATTTATATAATAATTTATATAATAATAATAATTATTAATTATATAATAATTTATATAATAATAATAATTATTAATTATTATTTATATAATAATTTATATAATAATAATAATTATTAATAAAATCTATTAGAATTTCTAAAGAAACGACCGGATTTTAAAATCTGTACAAATTACAAAACCTTCCAGCAGAAACACAGATGAAATTTCGCCCGGCTGAAGAAAGCTCTCGATTGCGCAGATCTTTTTTACGCCTCGTATATAAGATCGATTTTTCCATGTCACTAAATGGGAATACCTCCTTAACAACCGATCCTTCTATAATACGATAACGCGCTAAACGATTTTGCATCGGCATTGGCGCTCGTGCACCCATCAGACTACCCCCAATGCACGTGTCCCAGCATTGAGACGTGACACAGCTATGCTATGTGCTCGTTCTGTGCTTGTGATGGTGCTAAACGTGCTGCTCATTTTTCTTAATCGATAAATGAGTAAGAAAAGATTAACGTCTAATCGAACGCCTAATAAGGCGCGTTACATCGAATGCTTAACTATGCGTGTGCGAACTATTACTCTGTTTTCACTATTAGTAGTAACATCGTGCTGGTCACGCGTGAGTCACAACAACGTACACGTTCACGAGCATTTCAAAATAACAGCGGGGTATCTTCCTTCCGTTGAAACGGCGGCACTGCGAAATATCGTACGGAAGAAAGCGAGGTTGCTGAATGATTCATTCGAGATGGGATGAAAGGTGAAATTAAAATTGAATTATTAATAATATCGATCGGCATCAAGAGCTTTAACAAGGCAAACTTTTTCGAGTGAAACTGTCCGTTTACGATGCCGTCTGAACAGCACCGATGCGTTTCACCGTATCGTAAATGTTTACCGGAGTAATCGATATTCACCTGTCCATTGAAAAGAACGGGAACGCATTGTTTAAAAATGGCTCCGAGGGGCGCAAGTGAACTCGTGGCGGAAGTTTAATAATTACACGCATACGGGGAAGAGTAAATATATCCTCTACTATGAACTACTGTGAACTCACTCCTACGACGAGGGCCATTCCTGGAGCTTTAACTTGTGCTTTATTTTGAAAAGGGTTGATCGATGGAACGGGGGGTAATTCTTTCCTTTATCAATGTGACGCGGTACTTGCTTCTTATGTTCATTTTGTTAGATAAAATAGAAATTCGTTTATATAATTGGCATATTGGAGCGAATGAATGCTTCGCGTGAAGAATTTTCTTGCCGACGAGCTGGAATAAAAGGGTTTGATATATTTTTAATTTATACCCGAGGAGTATTTACAAATTGAAGATCTATCGAGTTATCGATTTTGGGGAATATAAGCAATTACGAATTTTTATTTAGAATTTTGCTCAATTACAGCGCGCACTGCGTTGCAAAATGTATAATGCACGATTAACTATCGAAGGTATTACGAATATGGCATTGCGAACTTATTTATTAGGGAAAAACCACAATATTAAAGCATATTTGATCACTTACGAAACAAAGAAAATTGGATAAAAGAGAATCAAAATTTGTTGAATCCTGTACGTATTTTATTTTTCAAGAAATAGCATATAAGCATACTTAAAATTCCTATACAACGACACGAGAATCTGCACCAGCAAATGCGTCGTTTCAACCCTTGTGCGCCATTCGGTTCAATTAGATCTGCGGTGAAAATTCAGCATTTAATAACTTCTTATTAAAATACTAAGTAGAGGCAAAATTTGCTGACGTGTATTAGCATCAATTGAAAAACATATTTTTCATATCAAAATATATATCGTGGCACTTGAAATGTACTATTATAATGTAGTGAGTGTAGTATATGATAGTATTCGGGTCAATTTGACTCAAGCAACTTCTTCATTTATTATATTATATCTGAATGTACCTATACTTTTCTTTGCTATTACGTTTCTAAAAATAATAGCATCATTGCAATTAGTCCACTAATAAGTAGCAACAATAATAATGTAAAAATTAGTAATCTACTATTTCTTTACAAATTTTCTAATTCAATAGCAACACATTCTGAGACAATTCACTTGTCATACGAACCACTATTACTTCTATCAATTTTTCCAAGCTAAACGTTTCAGCTCCAAAGAAAAAATTAACTTTGACTTGCCGCGAAGTGATTTTGTTATGCCCACCATTTAAAACATTACCTGACAATGACGGACCCTGTATGCCAACGAAATGACCAATCAAATGTTGATTCTATTTTGCCAAATACATAGAACGCAAAACTAAAAATATTTCAGTTATACCAGCGTCACAATAAAAACATCTGATAAATTCCCAAACTAGAAAGAAACCCAAAAAAAGAACTATATAAAAATAACGACGATAGCCGTTACAAGTGAATAGCCTCACGAATATATGAACGGTAAGCCACAATAAGTGATCGAAAAACATTGCGCTACTTATCGACCCGCCAAACAGCACCTTGCCACCCCGATAATGTAACATCATTAACCGATAACTCCCGATATGCGTTCCAATTTTCCTACAAACATACACATTGAACCGAATCCCGGTCTCGGTTCAATTCGACCCCAGCAAATTTCGCCGGAACATTTATTCGAACGGTGCGCAGGGATTAAACGGCACCCTCGCCGTTTCGATTGAATCGGTCGGAACCGTCACGTGCCGGGCCGGTGAAATTTGACGCGCGGATCCGCGCGTCCAACGAGCTAATGAAACCGCCGCCCAAAGAAACACGACGTGCACGTCGCGCCTGACGAAGCTTCCGAAAGCTCGACCGACGGCGAACAGACTTGGCGCGCCCAGCGATACCGAGATCTGCACGTCCGTGCAGAAGTCGACGAGCGATTCGAAATAGCTGCCGCGTGGTCCGCGTTCCATTGGCTTCCGGGAAACCGTTTTCCCTGCCCCGTCGTCCAAACGACGGAGAATCCACGTTGAAGAAGACGGGACCCGGCCGGGCCCGTTCGCCGGGAAAATTATAATCGCACACGGCCGCCGTGTTCTGAGCGCGGAACTTCCGCGCGGAACTGGATCTCTTCAAATAAACTGTCGTCCCACACACGCGGCCGGTTTGCTATTGCACGGTGGTTGAATGACCAGCTCGAACAGGGGACGACGGGAACAAAGCGGCCGGAGAATAAATGGGATTCGGTGTACGTACGCGGGCAGAGAAAGGGGCTGATCGATGTTACGGAGTGAATAACAAGTTCGGAGACGCGAACGAACGACACTTCGCTGATCTCCGTAACAGTTGCGATTGCGATGCGTGCAGGCAGGGTCGTACGGAGGTAACGTTCGCCGTGTGTTAATTAAACGAGACGGGTTGGAAGTGAGGAGGCGCGAGAAGGGGAGAGAGCGTGACAGATGTAGGCAGATAGACGGGGTACGTAAAGCTGGCGCACATGAGTCGCGGGACGTGTAATCGAATTTTATGAAAATTGGAAGGAAGCTGACGGTGGTGTTGATATATTTCACAGGGAACAGCATTTCTTCGTGTTTTCTGTAATTGAGGCAGTGGCACCGACAGTTGACCAGTTAAGAACAATTTTCTACACAAATAATCGCACTTGCTCCTTTATTAAATAGTGAGACACTGTGGGTGGAAATGCTGTTCGAACTTCCTAGATTTAGTCACGAAGCTGACTTTTTTGAGATAGTTACATTATACAAATTTTATGAACAGTTTTGAAAATTCAGTAATTGCGTCAGAAGTTGACCACGCTTGGAAAGGAGAAAACTTGTAATTGACCATACGTTAGTTAGTGGTTGACCACTTTGACGTAGTAGAACCAAAAACACTAAAGGCGATTCCTTTAATATCGTTTATTTGCAACGATTAGGACGAATTACAAATGAAAAGAAGTTGATTCCATATAAAATCTAATTCAGGAGTAAACGTTTCGAGTTTTGCTCGCTCTGGTTAATATGAGTAACTATTATTTTCCCAATCGTAATCTAGAGCATCAAGAGTCTTTGGTCACTTGCACAATCGCCAGAATTATTATTATTATTTCTTCAGAATAGTTTCCGAAGGAGTACTTGATAGGAGGCATCTCCAGCTCAGTAATTTAGTAATCAATAGAATAAATTCCTAACTAAGCGCATTTTAATATTCTGTTGATTTTTCTTATTTTATTTTATTTGTAAATAATATGACATTCATTAAATAAAAAAACTCAATGACTATTTAAGTACTGAAAGGGCCGGTCAGAAAATGTTAAGACTTTGCGAATTTTTTACCGTGAATTATGCACCCTTTCTTAACGGCAGCGTTAACGAAATTACAATACGGAGGCAAACAACTAACATCAATTAAATTAATCGTACGTCGTAACGATAAACAATTGTGCCGGTAAATGGTACAGCATGTCTATCGCCCCTTTATCGAAAGATTGGTACTTTTCAAAACTTTACTTTTCACGCTAACCTGAAAAGTGGTCAACTACTGATACGAGTTCAATTACTGGTGCCTTGACCTTACCTGTGCGTAGAAAGACACGTGAAACAATTTGTGCGGAACTTTGCCAAAATCATTGACAATAATTAGATCTTCTTTTCTTCCTTTTCGTTCAAGTTTCTACTAATTTCGACTGCCTAAGAAAAGAATATTCCCTTACAGCTTCGCTATTAATATTGTGTCATTCCCGTTTGCAGGACGCTCCACCGTTTGGAGAGTTCGAAATTCCCCGTGCAATTATTTACCAGCACTTCAAATACGTTTCCTCGTTGTTTAAAAGATCTCGGCCGGGAAACTGATATTAAACATATATTCGCGAATCCGAGCGGCAATTGTGTACAATGTCAACAGTGTACGGTTCAAATTTGTTAAAACCGGCGACTGTCCCACGACTTTTGAACGACGGTGTACATATCAAAAGAGGAAGAAGAGCCGCTGGAAGTGGAAGAAGTGCAGATACGCGCGGCGGAGTAGAGTAATGCGAGTTTGAGCCGGAAAGGACAGAGAACATCGATTTTTCGTGCATTTCGAGAGAGTTAGAAACAGGGGGAGGGTCGAAACGAAGTCGTCGAGAGACAGGAAAATACATTTCAGCCCCATAGTGTGCGAAGTAATAATGTGGGAGGTATACACATAGTAATTTCGAAGAAAAATTCTGACCGTTCACATTCGTGTCGTACGTTCCAAGCTGCGTACTTTGCAAACGACATATACATATATGTATAGCGGGTATATACAGAATCGCCGGAGACTGCGGTAACCGCAGTGTCGGGTTATAACACGAGTATAGAAAACGGCGATACACGACAAGATTAGAGATGCAGAGACGGGTAAAATACCGTTTCGAAGCAGCGCGCATGTGTTGGCAGAAACGTTCAGGCTCGTGATTAATTATTGATCAGCGTTATATGATTCCAGTGGCGTTAATAAATCCGTCCGTTTGCCAATTAAAACGTTGCCACTGCGAATCCGGCCGAAACGTTCGACCGCGTTCTCTCGCTTCTCCATTCACGGTTTCCAAGTTCGAAATAGTATTTTATTCAACCCTGGGACAAGGTGGCATGCTCTATGGTTTGGCACACGCTATAAATACATCTGTACACTCGTACCGTGATCAAAGAACAAACAGAGAGATAAATATATACATATGCACATGACGTACGCACGTATATACATGTATGCACACATGGATGCACGTCTATGCATATTATGTGATTTATATAGATTTAGATATGTATATAGATATATATGCATAGCACATTGTTCTCTACTAGAGCTTACTAAATGCGTGATCGAACCGAGTACTCGTCCGAGAGTAACCTGCAACAGCGAAACAATAGCCTGTCACTGCCCCCTAGGGTCATGTACTTACGTCTAATATCTAACTTTTTTTGTTTTGTTTTGTTTTATTTGATTCATGAGACATAGGGGAGTAAAGCGGAACGGCTTTGCCCGAGGCCGTTTCATCGAATTTCGTCGTTTCCGTCTCTGGATGGCTGGCGTTGCTATTGTTGAAACAGAACTGAAGGAACCTCATTAACCGTTTATGTTAAAGGCTGCGTTTACCGTTGTGCAAAATTTCCTTTGATAGGCTGGACTGTTTAATTTAACTGTTGTGTATATTTATGTATTAATAAGATTAATGAAACCGGGACGTAACGAACGGCCGAGAAGCATGTAAATACTTTGTACAGGCTGATGAGAAGAGAGGAGGCCAAACCGAGGAGACGTAAACTATTCATCAAAATAAAATAAACATCCTCCATGCGTGGTCCGAAAGTAGCTTTTTCCGGGTTCATCAAATATGTTCAAATATGTTTCGAAGTCGGCGAAAGAAAGATTGTTTTATACAATTTTGCCGCTGCACAAAATGCTGAAATCAGCGGAGATAAGTGTTCGTTGCTGAAAGTAACGCCAGTGGCGACGAACCTTCACGCTAGAACAGAACACTTGTAAAAATTTTGTTCAATTTATATCGATTGAAAAGCACCCATTGTCGATCATTTAAAATTGTCCCTTTACGATTACCATAGTTTCTTACACGGTTTTGATTCGGGCACAAAATAGAAACAATCCAAAGCGTTACAGTGTTTATCTTCTGACCACAGACGAAATTAAAATGTTTAAGACAAGCATGCTCCCCTAATAAATATTCGACCAAAGCAGAATCAACTCCAATAAACTGGCTTGAATAAACATTTACTCCGCAAAGTCGCATAATGCCCAACTCTGGCCTACATAAAGTAGTATATCCTATAAGTAGTATAGCCTCGTCATTTTTCACCACCCTGTACGCAACAGCGCTTCTAACGCGTGAAACGTCTCGGTATAAAAAAAGAAAAACAAAAAGAAAGAACTCTTTACACATGAGAATGAAACGTGCGAAAGTGGTTATAAAACATTTAGCAGTAACCTCGGCAAACGCGAGAGATCTGAACACGTGTTGAGGTTGGCTTTAATAGTTTGCGTTCATTAGCAATTCTCTCTATTTCACGTCGAGTCACGCGGCGTATCGCGCGAACAAACGAGTTGTATTTTATTACACGGGGACGTGCACGAAATGCATCAGGAGCGGTAATCCGTCGAGGCTCCCTCGATCAACAATTTTCTCGAGCACTCTCACGAATGCCATCGGCGAGTCGAATGTTCTAAACTACGCGTCAGGCCGTACGATTATCGGAACGTTCGTGAATAGGAATGATTGTGGAGAGAACACAGAGAGACACAGAGAAATAGGTGAAGAAGTGTAATAGCATCTGAAAGATAGGAGCCGCGTGGAAGCAACACGCAGCGAAGGGAAACTTCGTTCTACTTGGAAGGGATCCCTTGCGACGACAACTCGAGCTATCTCGCCATGCGTTTCAGCATACTGCGTGAACGAACCGTGTGGGAAAGTTTTCCTTTTTAAGGGAGACGCAATCCTGCACCTCAGGCCTTTGCAATGCGTTTAAATATTTTTGCTGATTCTTTTTGGGCAGAACGAAACAACCGTTGTTTGGCAGGCACTTCAGTGCTAAAGAGAAGTAAAGAAGAATTGTCTCGTCTTGCGTAGAATAGAAACGGAAAATAATACTCAATGAGGGATTGCTGAAAGTAGCTCATTATGAAGAAGACTTCACGTCGCTGAATAACCTTATATGTTTATTTAACAATATACAAAAGTAGTGCTGTAGAACGAATGTTCTTTTTCACTGAAGTGCGTAATGAATTCAAGCTGCTCTATTGAAAAATTCTTATTTTCCTATTGATAACGAAGTTCTGCATGAAAATTTCACCAACTGATTTCCCTGTGTTAAAAACGATTGCATGGAAGCAGCAAAAATGTTTAGAAAATTTGTTTCACTGGTTTTTAAATCAGTTGTTCTCTGCAAGTGGGCTTGTAACATTGTCCAAGTAAATAATTCGTCATGCAGCCAGATGGTATAGCAATTAATTTTGTTTTTAATAAAAATTGAATAATTTCAAAAATCAGGTGAGCTTGTAATCTTTCCCAGCAGTAGATCAATGTAAATTGCATCAAAAACGTACACTAACCGTAAAACAATTTAGAAGAACTTTTTCAGATTTTTCAATTTATTAGATCCCTTATTAACAGCGGGTCAATTCAATACGAATATTACAAAGACCAATTGCATTTAACCTCGTTCCGATATATCCCATCCTGGCGAGTGGTTCAAAAATTTCCAACGTTAAATCATTACTTGTCCAAAGAATGTCCGCATAATCCTAAATGCTAAATGCTGGCAAACTTTCGACCCATATCCCCTTATGCGAGCCATTTAAACTGAAACCTCGAATGAGAACGTTCCCCGCGCTAACATCGCGTTTCGAAACAAATAAAATTGACCCTTAGCACTGGAATGTTTCCCCCTCCCGCGCGTGTGTTCGAAGAGACTGCCACGTAAAAATAATCAATGAATGAATATCGGCGTACATGTGTGTATATGTATGTAAAGCTGAAAATAAATCAGCGGAGGAAGACAGATAGAGTGTGCCTGATAACGAACACGATCGTCCCCGGTGGATATAACACGGAAGTGGCAAAATTCTTCTGGAAAATCTCGTGGCTCGTCGCTAAGTGGGGCACACCGGTCACGAAAATTCCGTGACAGTACGCGACGCTATTAACACCGAAATAAAACAAGGTCGAAGAAAAGTATCCCACCGGTGCTTGTTCAGCGATTGCCTTATTCTCGTTTCCGAATTCAAGCTCTGCCAGCTACGTGTACTGCCAGGCCCCGTAAACTTGCGAGCCACGGCGGAAGGAATATTTCCGAAAATAGACGAAAAATATTTAGAAAGAGGAATCGACCGAGCGGCCGAACGGGCCGGTGTCTCTGGCTGCCCTAAAGTGTGCGAGAATTTCGTTTGCGTGAAAACCGGACAGGTGTGAAGAAGAAACGGGAGCGACACGAAAAAGTTACAGAGAGAGATCAAAAAAAAATTGAAGGCACAAAAAGACGACTCGTTTCGCGGGCAAATTCGGATGCACGTGCGCGCGGGCGTTCGATGGCTGACCGAAGGTGTTAACACTTATCCAGTCGCGTGTCGGTGTATTGCACAATCCTCTGGAAATAGAGTGCACGGCGACGTTCATCTGAACGCAGAGCGCGGCCGGGTGTGTTAAGCCTGTTAACGTTGACTCGATGATTGCGTGGCGAGCAAAAAAGTGGATCGAAAAGAGGAACAAGGGAAGAAACAGCGACGTAGGGGAGGAGAAAATGGGGACCCGATGCGTGTAAGCGCAATAAAGGAACGAGTCCGGGCGAACTGATCGTTCCAGAGATGTAATATTAAGCGGAAGAACGATAAACGTATATCGACGGTGGACGTCGTTGGCTTGACTCACTCGGGATATTTGACGTTGGGTAGAGCCTTCAGGAAGCACCGTTGACGGAGGATCCCCTCCCACAGTTGCACGCCGACGATACCGAATATAAAGAAGACGAAGAAGCACAGCAGCAGCACGTTGCCCAGCATAGGAAGGGTGTCGAGCAGCAGCATCACCAGGATCCTCATACCTGTCGGGAAAAAAGGTAAACGGAAGGGCCGTGGCCGTTATGGTTTGGTCGGTAACCTTTCATTGTTCGCGGCGTGTCGCGATCTAGTCGTCGGATTCCGGGGTGAACTAAATAAATAAATGATCCCTCTATTTGTGTACCCGGGGGAGGAATAATGTCGACTGAACTCTGCAACGGGATGAGGAGTGCCCCCGGAGTGTAAAAATACGAGACTCGAGGGAGAATAACGAAGGGCGTTATAGACGGAAGGACCGGACGAGGTATATGACGAGTCTAAATCGACCCGCTCATTATTTGTTCATCATTTGGGAAGGAATCGTTTCAAGCTCATTCATACAAGGAACACGCCTACGTTCCGGGGGAAATATAATTGCCGAGCACTGACGGGGAATGTAAATTCGTCGGTTCGATTGGTGGGAGGATGTTGGTTCTCCTTTTTCGCGACTTTATTTAAAGAAGCGAACGATGAAACCGCAGACACGGACACACCGTTGGAGAAACGTTCGGGCGGTCGAATCGCCAAAGTTACTCTTCCACGGTAAATATTTTTCAGCGCACGTCGAACAACAAGTTCGTGAAGTTGGAAAACAGCATCTGCTAATTAAAATATTAACCGAAAATACGGAGCGTCCGTGGTATGATAATAAGCATGGAATGCGATGGATCCGCGTGATTCGAGAGAAATATAACAAAAATGGGCAGAAATTGCGATCTAAATTAATACATTGTTTTATTTCTCGTTGACGACGAGTGGTTCCGAAGAAAAATCTGTCGAGAGAAGTAGTATACGATTTTGTAAAACGAAATAAAAAGAAGTCTGCGCCCGGTTTAACAATCAAAATACGCCGCAGATCATTCGTGTACCATGAGGAGAAAAGAATAATTTCTTCCGATAATGAAGAAATAAGTTGTATTCAGCTGTACGCATCTGTGAGAAAAATCATTTTCCTGAAAAGAACATCTACAAAGAATTTTATTTATTTCGTCTCGACTGATTTTTAATCGAAATAGAATCCCTTGTAGCACAAATATTGCTTTTACGAAATTATTAATACGTCTCGCTGTATAATGTGATATACTTTATTTGAATGAATAAATCGTGCATGCATTTGACCGACTAATTGTACGTGTATGTATACACGCGCCTACATATCCATATTTTCGTATATTTTACATATACTGAAAAACCGTCTATCGTAGAAGAGTAACATTGCCGTGTTTTTAATGTACGTGACAATAAGATTGGTTCCATACTCACTTGGAATTCTGTTGATGGCACGTAGAGGTCTTAGGACTCTTATTGTTCTTATAGCTGATAAATTCATGTTCTCCACATTCAAACAGTATTCGAGAGCACTGCAATTAAATGAATGCTATTTCTTTCACCTTCCTATGAAGCTATTGTTATGCTTTATGTGTAAAGGTCCAGTGTATGCACTATATACCTTTCAATAATGCTATACAGTGTACGGTACAATTGGAAGCGCCGTATTTAAATTCTTTAAATGTTTAGCAAAATAAACGCTGTAACTCTATTGGCATACGAAGGGGCAAAATATTTATTATTTTAGGTATCGATCTCTCTTTACTAGGCATGGATTTACTCGAAACGTCGAAACCTCGAAACCCCTCGGAACTCGAGAATGTTTCGAGTTTTCGAAACTTCGAAACTTTGCCATTTTTTCGCGATTCGAAACTTTCGAAACTGAAATAAGAAATGGTATAAAATTAAGGAATGATGAATTCTCGTTGAAGTTCGTGCACCGGGAATGTTCGATTCGAGTGTATCCCAAGTATTCGATACGAGATATCGAGATCGCGAATTCTCGGCGCACGGTTTTTGTTTTTTGGAATATAAATAGATTGGCGATCGATCGCGAAAGATTTCTTGTTGGCCATAAAATGTTGATTCAGTTCATCAAACAAAATATTCCTCTTACAAAATAAAACCAGCATTTCAAGTTTCGAGAAATTCGAAACCTTAAAAAGTTTCGGATTCGAGTTTCCACAATTTAAAAATTAGTTTCGAGCCCGTCCCTACTCTTTACACATTTTCTAATTTTAATCGCCTAATTTTACGCAAGCATTTAAGTATCAAATAAGTTAAAATACGTAGGCTTGTTTCATTTCAACATGTATACACAATTTTATCACAAATTATGACATAAATTGACGAATTTTTTATAAACTCTAAATTACAGCAATAAAAATTAAGATAATCTTTATTTTATCCCCTGCCCATTTCTCAGCTATTTGAAATATTGTTTGGTGTATCAGGGAATTCAAACACTTATTTATATTGAAAATTGAATATCGAATTTGTCTAACCACAATGACATTTCAATGAACTAATATTGAATATCAATATATAAAAACTATTATAATAAATATTTGGACAGTAGGCTTGGTTAAAAAATTATATTTATTTTCCTGAACGCAACTGCATTTCTTTGACGTCCAAATTAAGAAAATATTTCGAAATAATTCATCAAATACATTGAGATACATTTTACTTCCTGTACAAAGTCCTATTCATTTTAAAGTCACTTAGATCCACTTTCTTCTAATAATTATACTATAGCCGAGCTGAAAAAGTTACAGAAACAGTGCAAAAAGTCCTAAGGTCTGTTAAGTCTACATAGTCTGTGTTTTACCAAAATTTTCCTTCGAACAATTTCTCGAATAATAATATAAATTCAATTGCTCAATTTCAAAATCCATTATACCCAAATCCAAGTTTAATCTCCATTTTGTCAATCTGTCATTACCAGCAAGCCTTTTTCATTCGCAATAATCTTAACTATGTGAAAATCACATTTGTCAAACGAGTTACAGCACTGCAAAGTTTTTGAATTAATATTAAACGTGCTGCGGATTATAAGCAATGACAAAGTCTGTCCTTGCGCGTACCATCTTCTAATACAATTAGAACCATTAAAAAAAGTACAGCCTTCCTTACTACTCCAACACAGTAATTGAAGGAGTACATGCATAAAAAGATATCGCCTTCGACGGCGATATTAATATTTAAATAACACTAACGCGATATTCGTGGACGTGACACGGTTGCGTAAAATTGAATAAGTGTAAGGGCGTGATCAGTTTCGCGAACTCGAAAGTGTACTTTCTATAAAAGTCGAACGATTAACTTTATCCGCATAGCACCGTTCAATCCACGAAACTTTATTTCACGGTAAACTTCCCGCGAAACACGTTTCCACCTCTACGGCCCTAGCATCGACGGAATTAAAGGAAACTTTCGCGGAACTTCTATCGTCGTCTATACAGAAATAAACATTACTATACAATATTCATGCTATTTATTTCTCGATCGAATTCACGCGTCACGGCAACCCGCGATTCGTTTCTTATCGATCCACCGTAATTTGATCAACGTTAGGAAAAAATAATGTTTCAAGGGAACGCCAGGTCTTGTAATATTTGTTGGCAATATTTCAACATTGACAATATTACTGAACACGTGAAACGATAAATGGATCCAATCCTATTATAAGATTCGCAATGAATATTGCTAAATTAGGATTAATAATTAACACCGGATCACGTTTAATAATCAAAATTGTGGAGCTAATAGAAAAGGTTTAAAAAATTGATGACCAAGTTTTTACTATTAACAACTATTAGCAACTTATGACTAATGACCACATACAAAATTGGTATCAATTTTACTATCAAAACACTTGACTGATCAACTTTTTGTATCTAAAATAAACGTCTGTAATTACGTTCAACACCTCTCGATGAAAAAACTTTGTATGACAGTTGTTTAACCCTAGAACTACCAAGCAAGTCAAACTGACTTGTTTCAGATGTTTCGCTTTAAAATTATTCACATACAGGTATCGTTGTAGGAAATTATAATGACTTTTAGTAAGACAGAATGCCAATTGTATATCTCTATTAAATGTTCAAATGGCAAAAAAACCTATCGGCAGTTCTAGTGTTAACAAATAATTGGCTTCACAAGCCGCAGAGATTAATTCCACACGCCAAACTAAATTAGAAAAATCTAGTCATAACACGAAAGCTACAATGTATATTTCCATACACATATTTTATAAAAAAAAAAAAGATATAAATCTATCAATTTTCTCCACTTCAACTTTCATGGAGTGAATAATCACTTTGCGAAATGAACGACTAAAGTATTAAACGCCCGGCAATAACAGTATCGGCATTCGAAAACGAAACCCCGGGAGATGGGCACGTTTTACGTATTGCGCAACCTTTTACGATGTATACGGGTCACAAGGACCCGCCGCAGTCGATGAGGGTTAAAGTCGTGCCGTTCTACCACGATCCGCGAGGGTAAAAATGCACGCCCCACGCGCATGGCAAGTCTCGAAACGGGAGATAATTAACCACCACTTACCCGGCCGCCACTATAAAAAAGTCCAATCTGTTCCAGGAGTCAGCCAGATACGTCCCCTTGCCGTATATGCCCATCGCGACCATCTTGATTGTCATCTCCAAGGCAAAGAAGGCGAAAATGATGTCGTCGAACATCTGTAAACCGGGACGGCACACGAGGGCCGATTAGACGGGAGCATGCTTAACCCCATCGGGCTTAATTGATCAAGGACACTAGAGCAACGAGATCCATTAGCCGTCGAACCGCCAACTGCTGCTTTCTCGTGTTTGCTTCCCCTTTCTGCTCGCGACGTGTAAAACCGAACGTGAGAAGCACGACAAATAGTGCAATTAATCAATTCCCCTTGCCACGGTTTTAGAGTTTCGTTATTTCCCCTTTCTTTCTGTTCTTTCTTTTTTTCCCCCCCTTTTCTGTTGACTCTTCGAAACGAACGAATTGAAGCTTCCGATTTCCTCCCCTTTTTTTCTTTCGATGGAAGCTCGAGTTGAAAATAGGTCGATCTGTAGTTTGTGCTAGGTTGCTTTGTACGAAATGTTGCTCGAAAGGACGTTGAAAGGAAACTGTCGGCGCAAGTGTTTTTTCTTAAGGTACGTGGTACGCATTTGGTCGTAACTATTGCCGGATGATTCTTATGGCCCTGTTTTAGATAATTAACCAGTGTCAATTTTCGACATTATTATGACCGCGAATTACAAAGGGGTACAATTTTTTATTCGTGTTTGTATTTGTTAAAGAATCGTCCATATATATTCGAACACTTTGTGCTCTGTGGAAATTAAATTGGGTAAATTGGAAGGATTGCGAAATTTCACGAAATCTTTCGTCGCTTTTATTTTTCAACGTATATGGATCCTTTCAAGTGGATTAATCCACTTGTTCAATTTTTCAGCAATATCTATTCATCCAGAATAATAATTAATCGAGAGATATGAAAAATTTTATTTAAGAAATGTCTGATTTGCCCCTTATCATTTATAAATTTTAAAACATCACCGTTTATAGCATTCAATGATTTTCCTTTGCCCTTATTTTTCAATAAAAAATCGGCAGCCTTAAATATTTTACGACCAGCAAGAAGCTACCTCGACAGTCGAATAGTTCTCTCCAAACTCTGCATTTACGTATCCGACAACGTGTTCGGTAATTGTTGAAACGCTATGAATATTATTCGTTTGTTAACGATCACAGATAATAAGATTCAAGTAATTGCAATGAACATCTTTGCGGATGCTAAATGCACGTGTACCATAGCAAATAATCTCTCCTTCACTGGGTTCATAATGACAGATAATCGAACGAAATTTAATTCATCGTATCAAACTTCCGGAAAACGACGTTTCGTGCACAGCAACCGAATTATCGACGAAAATAATTGCACAACCCCGCATTAATGCTAAACGAATTCTAATGATAAATTTCTCGTGGCAAATATATTAAGCGGGGCAGTAAACGCGCAAGAACGTAAATCAAGTTAACACGAACAATTGGAAAAACGCCGGCGTTAAGTTTGATCCGAGGCGTGAAAACGGCTTAATAACATCGAAAATTCAATGGACAGAGTCTGTACAGGTTGGCGACTAAGTCGTATCATTAATTAAAATTATTCAACGAGTTGGTTGCTCACGGTGACATAAAAAGAGACAGGGGAGGGACCGACGAGGAAGAGATCCGCGATTTCATCGTACAAGCTGCAGATGAAAGCGTAGCAACCTTTAAATCGTGACGCACGGAACTGTGATTGCAATTTTTCGCTCCGCCGAATCTCAATTTAATGCCGTGACAAACGAAAGCGAGCATGTAAGGCCAAGCGTAATTGAATTATCTCGTTTCTATATTATTTTTCATTCTTTTCCTTTCTGCACAGCACTCGTGACGGCGCGGCTAATGAAACAGGCGTTCATAAAAATATAATATGTACAGGTTTGCGGGGTACGTACTTGTAATATTTTGCAGCGATTCGTCACGCATTGGTCGTCCACACACGGTTGGTACATCCCCAGCGTAATGCAGTTTAAAAGAATTACCATCATGCTCACTCTTTCGAACCACGTGATACTGGGTTAAGGAAAATAATGCCATCCTGTTCTAATGCTAAATTAATGCCAATGGTAAATCGAACGAGGAACAATGAACACCGCTTGCTTGTGATTATTCTGAAAATTATTTCCATCAAGGGAGGAAACGAAGGGAGGGGAAGGGAGTTTAAAGTAGGTTGCCAGGGTTGAAACCAGTTGTTATACATATACATATTCGATTGTGATCAATTGTGCGCCAACGTAAAGAAAGCAAATTTTCATTTACAAAACGCATAGGCAATGCCGTGTTTAAGAATGGATCATATTTAGTCTTGGGTGTGAACAGTTTACAAAATATATTTTGATTAGCAATGTCTTGATTATTTTAATTATTCGCAACTTTAACGTTTCATTCCTTCAACAAATCAGGAATTTAATTCATATGTATTACTTATATTTATTTTTCATTGTACAAGGCGGTTCATTTAAATAAGGCCACGCAAATGTATCTTCCAATTGTGATGATATAAAAAATATTTTACAACCACTTATTAGATATTCTTGGAAGAATATCGGCACAGCAGTCATCCGGGATGTTATTCATTCCACTCGTTTGGTAAGACAACTTTTACATACAAGGCTTCCACATTGCTGGATTGAAAGGGGTGCAATTGCAGCGTGGCCACCGCTGGATTTTTTTGGTTGCGGGGAAAATTAAAGCCAGTCGTTTATAACGAACAACCAGTAACACCAGAGGTCATGAAAAAACAGAATAATTGGAGCCTGTACTGTTAATTAATCCTGACACATTTGAAAAGGCACTGCAGTCTCTTGTTTTTCGTTCTGAGACAATGCATCGTCGTCGAAGGACACCATTTTCAACATTTATTACAACTTCCACGAAGAAGAGTGACAGATACCTTTCAAATGTCATGACTATGCCTTCTAGATACATCTTGTAGTGCGATACTAAACGTGTTTCTTTACATTCGCAGGTTGCCACTCGCCTCCTAGCTAAAGCCTGTAATCTAGATAGACGTAAGTTTCGTGTTTTATCTGTTAGTTTTGGAGTCAAAGGTCACTTTCAGGTCGTGTCGTCATGCAATGGAAAAAAAAACATATGGACTTATGTGCTAAAAAACATCAATGGCTTTGAAATAAAATATTTTTTTGTCATCGCCACAATTGGAGGAAATATTTGGGTGGCCTCATTTAAATGATCCACCCTGTGTAATATTCAATTATTAATAAGTTTAAATGTCCACATATGGATACCATGAAATAAATTTTAATCAATTTTGTTCCGTTCATTTATACGTTACGGTTCGATTGTTCTTATGTATACTGTTACAATTATGGTTCAGTAATTTTGGAACAATGAAATACATGGTTGTCTCTCAAAGATAAAATTATTGGGCCAAAGAATGCCCGTCCTCTTCCGTCAAAGACAAAATACACACACCGTCCTTCGAATAACTAGACGCGACAGTGTTTAACAAGTAATTACAAGACAAAGCTCTCATTAATTACTTGGGCAAGTAACATTAGCTTATTAAATGTTCATACTTTGGTACGACATTAATTGCATGTATTCATTCCTTGACGAGGAATTCCATACGCTACTTATTGTCAGGAAAAATGTTTTACTTTGCCATTTAATATTTTTAAAATCCCTAAATGTTTTAAAAATATTTGGCTGAATTATTAATATATAATTTCTATTAAAAAATCTTTAATAATCAGACCCAAATACTCTGCTAAAACTAAAGCCCCCCACCCTGTTACATGTCAGGGAAGACATAAAATTGAGGACAAAATTCTTTTAAGTTACGTTTAAAAAAAGAAGTACAAGATTTCTATTTTGAACGTGATCGAATTTTGGGCAAATAACAAACAAAGTACCAACAAAATTGTGTAACAATAATTTTTCGTTTACACCGTGAAAATAAGTGGCAAACTGAGAAAAAGTGAATGACAATTTTATCGTTCTCGTTCGAGCAATCAAAGAGCTCACGAATTTGATATTAATTCCACGAGCCATTGATTAATGCGAAAAATGCGAAATACAAATACACCAAAATGTGATGAGAATCTATTCAGCTTAATATATTTTACATTTTTTCGTACATTCAACCAGAAAAAAAGCAAATAATATATCCCGAAAAATGTCACATTACATTACAACGATATTGTAAACGCGGTCGCGTAAAAAAAACCTACTTAACATACAAGCACGCCATTACCATCGAATTTTTAAAGGATCCTCGAATAAAGTATACCAAAAAACCATTCACGCGACAAAGTTAGACGAGGCGGATTGTATATTAATCAAAGAAATTTCACCCTTTCCCGACGAACGAACAAGAAAATACATTTAACCGTTTCCAACTCTACTCTCTTGCAATTTCATTCGACTCGATTTCGCACAATTAACGAGACTCGTTAGAAGTCGCCCAAACTGGCAACACCACGCAATACGTAACGCAACGTTGCATAACAATACATAATTGATCAATTACAGATAAAAACACGTAAGCGGAAGAATGATCGAAACTAGCGTCCACTCGATTTCAAAAACTTCGCCAACTCGTCGGGGCAAATAATTAACTCTCCCGCAATAATTGAATTATCACATAATTGAACGAGCACGTGCCGTGAGGCAATGATGTCCGTCGTCCCGACACGCTGTTCCATTCAATTGATGTAACAAATTGGCCAGCTGATCATATCTTTCCCATTTTCCGTTCCCGTAATTCCTCCATAGCCATCGACAAGGGGCCAAATGTATGGTGATTTAATTCACTGGATACCCCGCCGCCCCATGAGACCATACGAAATCGCTATTACCACCCTGCCGTGCCAATTTGGCCGGTGTTGTAACATTTCACCGGCGTGTCGTCGCAAAACGATCGATCGATAAGACAAGGCATAACTCTATAATCTTGCAGATCGATCACGGTTGCCAAGTGACCAGTACCTAAACACTATCCTCCACGGAGCGTGACTTAAGGTACCCACGTGTCGGATAAACGCTCGAACGATATTTCGCCGGTAATCGTCGAAAGTGGAAACCGTTTTGCGAATCTCGTTGGCAGAAACAGTCGAAGACCTGACTTGGTCTTGGGTCACGCGAGTTCTCGTACTTCGTTGCGACAAATTCGCCCTATCGAGCGAACCTCTGCACACCAACGTCTGTCACGAGATTCGCGAATCAGTGAAAAATTGTTCGTCGAAAGCTTATCGAAACGATCAAAGAACCTCGCAAACGAGGCGACATTAAGGGTGAACGCGGAAGGCAGTTTATCGCGGAACGAATTTTTCTCCTCCTATGGTCGCAATAATGTCTCTCGTAAATTTTCGAGCGGAATTCCAGCTGATTTTGCAGCGGGAGACCCGACTCGCGGCGGGGCCGGCAACGAAGCGGACGTAATTTCTCGGGATTTTGCACAAACGCGAGGAAAGTTCGGAAAACTGTAGACAGAACGATTTCCCACGGCGTGCGCGAGTAGCGAACTGCGTCGAAACTAGGTGATTGGCCAACTTTCTGTCTGTTGCACAGCGAAGAACGCCAGCCGTTTAATGCACACCGCCCGGAACAGCGTTATCGAGCGGACTATCGTCGGAAGATTTGCGACTATCAAGGACGCGGGGAAGACGAACGAAGAAATTCGAAACGGGGAACGAGGGACGTGATTGTCGGGGGACGTCTGGTGCGAACCGGCATTTTATAGGGCAATAAAAAGCCGCGATTCGAGTTACAAGAAGGAGAAATGTACTATTCGTGACGTGTTCGTAACGGTTGCACGCAAATACTGTTCACGCGATACGTTAACAGGCCACTGACACTCTATTGTTACGTAGCCTGCCGCCAGGCTGATGGCCCTTTCGACATGCGAGCATTCTTGACGCCAGGACAACCCCGATCGTTGCGAAGACTTGCCTCGAGGCGCCTGGCACGTCTAAACCTTTCGTCTCGAAGACTCGAAGTTGCGAACGGAACTGTTGTGTGCCGGTGATTTGGTTTCGCGATGCCCGTTGTGTGCTGCGCGGTGAACAGCTTTGGACGTGACGGAATTCTCATTCGGACGGGGCGTTACGAAATACTTGCTGATAGAAAATAAATCTGAGATATCGTAGTTCTTTTCGGAGACATGAGGATCTCACTTGTTTCGCTCGTTCAATTTTGGTGCAGGTCGTGATAGAAGATTGTTTTAGGTGGAGCTGAGCTTTTATTTCAACCCCATTATTGATGTTCTATGAATGTATTCTATATTTTAGATGAGTATAATTGTGTTGTTTAAGGATTTTTAATTTAAATGGCGTACGACCCCACTGGTATTCTTCCAAGATTCGAAAGTTCACGATCTTAAAGTTATAGATAAAAAAGTGATGGTAATGTGAGTCGACCGGGATAGGGTCGTATGGACACGAACACAATATAAACGTAAATAGAATATCGTGAGATATACTCACTCGGTGGGATATTATTTTTCCAAAAATGCGTTTAACCCTTCTTTAAATTTTATTTCCCCTTCATGTCAAATATAAAATACTGTGTAGCGAAGGGAAACAGAAAATGATAAATGTAATGCTATTTTTCTTTTGAATACTTTTTCTCATGCCTACTTATCATTTTTAATACCATACACTTTTGCATGCGCGTTCTGCTAAACGGGAAAATGATTACGACCAGACGTAATACGACCAGAAATTATTCAATCTGTTATTAAATATCGATGCTTCTCAAGATTGCGCAGTCGCACTTTAAAGACGCTGTTAAATTGATCGCGCAGCATTAACTCCTCGATTAGTGAGATCTCCGAACCTAATCCCGTTCAATTGCCGTCTGTAGAACTGCTTTAAACCCTCTGCAAAACAGTTCCGCCGACTTAATGCACACGAAATAACCTATTAAAGGATAACAGCTCACGCGAAAAATTTTATATCGGAGAGGAAATTGCATTTCTGAAATTTTAATGAGCGCCTATAAGCTACTTTCCTGCGCCACGCTTACTGTCCGACAAAGTACTAACGGAGAATACCACGCTACATGAAATAAGAATAAAGTTAGCGCTCATTACGTACTATTATTTGATCAGGGGGATACGCGAGGAGGTAGAAATATAACTTTGACCATTATTATTTCAACAAGTTGCTAGCTAAATCTCACATCACGTCAAGTAGCACTGTGTGTCTGTCCACAATACTAATACATTGCCACGTAGCTGTGAATACTGTAAAAGTTGAGTACTACGATTGCATTTAATTCTTTGCAGCAACGTTGGACCGAATAAAAGCATGTCACTTGAAACAAGCACACAGAAACTAATTTACACAAAAATGATTGAGAAATACCATTGCGTAATTTCAAATGCGAACGAAGTTATTAAAGTACAGAGTCCAATCCAGCCAGAAAATCGTACAATTTTCAGATACCTAAGTGAATTGCTTAGATTAAACAGAAAATATGAAACGTATAAGAATTAAACATCGAATCTACATCCAAACATTTTCATCACACCTTGTCACCCTATCTTTCAACCCCAAATCTAATCTTGACCCCATCTACACCTGATTGATATGCTTTCCACACACTAGTCAATTATCCTAATCCCCCATTCCATCATCGGGTAGTCTAGCTCACCACACAGACAGATATATATATATAAATAATTACAAAGATAATACACTGACTCAATACATCAAATCCACACTGAGGCGCCAGACTGCATTAGGAGAGCCGACACACAAAAAACAGAATTAAATATTCAAAAATTACACACCACCCATATTCATTATTATGGTACGCTTCATACACAATAGCGCTCGTCAGATAAACATTTAAAATATATCGTCTTCGTCAATTAATGGATATTTTCATTCGATAATACCTTGACAACCTTAACAAACTGTTCTCACGTAATTAATCTTGCCTCGGAAAAATTGTTCTACAAAAATATTATGCTAGAACGACTTTCCGGAATCCCTTGTTTATCAAAGAAAGCATCAGTAACAAAATTCCACGCCTGATTGAATCAAAATAGCAGTCTGGAAACTGTCCAACGAGAAACCAATGTCTTACTTCGCCTACCGGAAGCATACTAACAAATTGTTCCTTATCCCAGAGCAATTATCTCGGACGTCACATCACTCACTATTCGCCATTCACATATTCAATAATAAAAAATATACAATGTCTAGCTACAATTACCTTTCAATTTTCCACTCGAAACCGCAGAAGTCAATCCTAGATTTAATACCCAAGCTCGCACGATCGCCAGTAGTATTAATAAAAAGCATTTTCCTGTTTTTTTCTTATGCACACGGTATCTTCCCATAAAGCACCCGTAATCTCTGACAATCGAGCTTAAGAAACGTATACAGTACTAAATAATTTCCAGCCCATTTTTCGCTCGAAAGACCCGTGCAACTCTGACTAAAAATACTTCGATTCGCAGATTTAACGTGCTCCTCCAAAAAAAAAAAACCCCCCGGGGTTAATAAATAACAAGGTGAACGATGTTTAAATCGTTGGAAGTTCAAGGCACGGTATTATCGTAAGGTTAACGGAACGAGTTGGTTCCTTTAATATTCCACGGCCATTAGTGGCTGGCATTAGAAACGGATCTGACACCGATAAGAAAGTAATAGGGCTCCAAGCATTAATTTCTAATAGGCTGGCCTATTGTAAGAGCCGGCAGAGCTTTCCGGCTCTCATTTCCACGGACATGCATCAAACGAATTAGATCCGACACGTTATACCGGCAGCAGCTATTCGTTCCGCCGCTTGGAAAATAAATCTTGGCGAAATCCAGAGCGAAGCTAAATAATTTGCGGGCACGATTTATGTCGGGAATTTATCATCGAGAAATTGAATTGACGATGGCGGCTACGCACACGATTCCGAAGAACGGCGCGTCAGTAGACGAAACGTTCTGTGCCAAACGATAACAGAGGTTCATTCAAAGATCGACTCGATCTCGGTCCGGTTTCCACTCGGAGTCTACGCGAGATTTATGCGCAACGTGTTCCGCAATGGAATGGACTAACCAGTGTGTTTAACGTGTACCACGGTGTATACTAAAGGGACTCTCATGCGATCAATATTTATTGTCAATATCTTCTGTATCGTCGGTGTCCTCGTTTGAACACGTTCGCTGATTGACAACATTCAGAATATTGATCGGACGGTTTTGCGACAGTGCAACGAGATATTTCTTCTGCAGTTCATTCTACAGGTGAAGATAGTGTATCACGGCTACACGAACTTTTCATTAACATGGCAATATTAAATTGAGAAAACGAAGTTTGGGCTTAAACATCGGTCATGTGAGGTAAACTACGTGTTGACTGTATTTTTTGTCCAATAGGTTTTGTCAATATATTTTGTCAGCGTACTTTGTCAATTTAAGCCTTTATTCGAGAGAACATACTGTTCCAAGTGTTTTCTTGTCTGACGGCGGAAAATTTAATTATTTACAGAATTTCATTTTCTCCACTGCTTCGCTGGATATTGGGGGAAATGTTTTTTAGATTATTGGACAGGTGCTGAAAAATAAATGTATCGAATATTTTTTGTCGCGGCCATGATAGTGTAATTCATATTATAATTTCGCAATAGTTGGTAATTATTATTTCAGCCAGCTTCTGTTGCAGGCAAGGGCAATTTATGTAAACTGTGAATCGATTTAATTCCGTTATCGAAATGCGGAACCAAACGTTAATCCGCTTTGGTTGCCTTCGGAGGAACTCAAATCTACAGCTTGATTGAAATGCTGTTCAGCTGCGTGGAGTTTATATTTTATAAACGGATTTTGATAATGAAAACTGCTTTCGGTATTGGCGCCCGATTCACCACTGATTAGTGGAAACAGACTGCGCTAGTGAGCCCACTTTCGTTTATTGAAACGCGAACTACCCATGTTGAATAGTACCCATTAGAATAATGCGTGATATAAAATGGACAAGCCAGACAAATATTTGATGAAAATTCTGTAAGCAGGCTAATATGAAAACGACAATTAATCAAACATTAAATATAGATTCAATACCTTTGCGTATACGTCTGATGCCTTGTGGCGTAGTTTAATAAAGTTCCTGTACCTTGGCAACGGTGCCGAATGGAATTATGGCTTATACAGGGTGTAGTAGAAGTAGGTTAACATGCTATAGTAATTAGTTAAGTGTATTACACACGTGTGAACTTTCTTGTATAAACATTCTTAACAAATTTCTAAAAATAATTTCCTTCCTCGGTTATTCGCTATTCGTTGCCGCGCTCTCAGAGTTGTCGAGAAAGTTAAATAACGCATGGTATTTCCTGAATTTCAACGCGCGAAGCGAACGTATGAATATTTCGACAAATATACGAGAATCTTGACATGGCCATCGTAAACAAAAGGTGTCGACGCCCCGAAAAAGAAAACATTTTTGGACGCAGGTTTATACGAGCTTTTTTTGATCCCCAAAATGAGTGAATACTCTGTCGAAGTTTATCCACCTAGAGCCTCGGAAAAGATGGATTTGTTATGATGGGCGATAATTGATATGAGAAAGCGGCAATATTTCATCCAAATCCAATAAAGTCAATGACATGACGTACAAAGATTCACAGGCTGATACAAAATCACAGTTTTATCAAATTTATGGAAGCGAAAGATTTGTATTTCAGCTCTACGAAAATTTATGGTGGATTCTTTCACGATGCATTTGTAAAAATAACAGACAGCCCTGAACTGCGAGTAAACTTAAAAATATAACTATGAATCGTCGGAATGAAATTGATCAGAATTTTATTGCACAGTTCTGCGATATCATTTCAAAGTGAATTTTTGGAATAATTAAATTCTGAGATAAATATACAAGATATTGTAATAACAAAATATACCTTGTTGCCAATGTTTTCGTTTTTTTTATTATTTTAGCTGAACCTATATTATTATCGTTGGTAAATAAATACGAATATTTATTTATTAACTGTTGTCATAAATAATATACTGCTCTTTGCCAATTAAATTATTTAATACTAAGCCATTGAAATACAATCCGTTTGTTAGAACAAATTTGTTCCCTGTTAAGCTAAATATTTCAGTGTCACAAAAATATTGATTTTTGTTAAACCAGTTAAACCATTGCGTGGCAATGCTAAGCTTCGTCTGGCAAAACGGTAAAAAGACACTTTATTTTAATTTACCTAGGACGATTTAAATGGCCCGGCATATCCACAGGATTGATGTCAATGCAACGCGTTTTGTCCCACAAATAATTCAGAAATATCGACGTAATAATAAAGGGGCTTCGTGACTTCCCTACAAAATGAAAATCAATATTTTCATTATGATAAAAGTTTTAATATTCCAGAAAAAATAAAAAAAGAGATCTGAAAAAGGGCCAAGTACTTTTAGTAATAAAATTTGAAAGTAAGTTATCCCTGTTAACTAAGGTGAAAAAATACGTACTTGAAATTGCTTCTAGAATGTTAGTTTTAGAAATGAAATCAAAGAATTAAAAATAAGAAACAGTAATCCTGTAATTTCTGCTTACTGAAACAGTAAGCATGTAAAATCTTTCTGAATTTAGTGATTAAAGGTATTAACAAAAATCCCTAATTATACGCCAATTTAAAAAGAGAGTAAGAAACCATGTTAGGGTCGATGATTTTTCAATGACTTTTTCTTAAACTGACCAACTATGAATAAAATTAGTCAAATTCGAGCACTTTTTTCTTGCGAAATAAACTTGGACAGAACGCGGTGGAAAGTGTTGCTCACAGTTAATGCAGTCGGTTCTAAATGTACAATCCGCTGATATTTTAAACAATCTTAATAAAAATATACAAACCTCAAGACCGTTAAAAAGTGCTTTCTAAAGCCAATTTCCCAAAATAAAGGTATAAATAATCTTTCTTCGCTACAATCAGAATGTATGAAATTCAGAGAATCGTACTCTAATTAATTCTACTTTCCACAAGACTGTAGACCTTGACAGTTTTATTAATACTAGAACTACCAAGCCAGTCTAAATTACTGGTTCTAGATTCCTTCTTTAAAAATGATTAACATATAGGTATCGTTGCAGCAATTTATGATGACTTTCAATAAGACAGAATGACAATTATATATGTTTATTTAATGTCCATTCGACCACTTTCGTGACCACAATCTGTCTAACGTATACTGTCTAAATAATACCAAAGCCTATCGGTAGTTCTCGTGTTAACGCTAATACAGAAATTTGGGTTAATCCCATCAAAAACTGAAAAAGAATACTATACCATACAAACTACTGTACTCGATGAGCCAAATAAACGATCTTAAAGCATCGCCACGAAAAACGTTAAAAAACATCCAGGCGTAAACCGAAATGTACAAGGATATCGAAACGAAAATGATTTCTCATTCTACGTGAATTTTCCCAAACTATGTAAGATCAACCAATCGCGCGTAAAATTTCCGTACAACGGTTAAAAATTCGGTCATCTCGCTAAAATTGCCCAACAAAACCACCCAGCAGCCAGCACCCGCCGGCACATTTGTCACTTCCATTCCGGATACACCCTGCTCGAAGTTCGTTCAACCGCCCTTGGCCACTAATGACAAGCGAACGTTCGTCGCCGCGGCGATCCATCAGTGGAGCGTGAGCGATGGTGGTCAGACACGGGCGCAGCGTAAGTAGCTCCAGCCAGCGATGTCTGACCGGGCGTCAGGCGCTTATCGGCGAGACTCCCTGTTAAATATCGCGCGGCCGATCGAGATCGAACGAGCGCCGAGCGAGAACGGAACCCGGACGAGCCGTTTCCTCGGACAAATCGCGAGAAACCCGCCGCGTTATCTACTTTCCACAAACATGCGGAGTGTGTCCGATCAATAAACGGCCGGCCTCCGCCAGGCTCTCTCCTCCGGTGTAACCCTCGAATCTTGCCGCGTCGCGACTCGCGCTGCTGTAACGGGGAGAGCGAAGAAAAGAAAAAAGGAGGACATGGAACGGGAAAGGGAAGAACAGGTAGACCGGCGTGCACGGTTGGAGCGGGCGATCGCGCCGCGTCCCCACGGCCCTCGAATAAAAACAGGAGCAACAGTTTGCTTCGTGTTCCCTGTCGCTTTGTGCGGGAGCACAGGCGAGCCGCCGTGGCCAGGGAACAAACTGGAACAAAGGTCCGCGAAACGATTCTCAACGCGGCGCCGCGACGAAATTCGGACGAAGGCGGCCCCGTCGTCGGGGAACACTCGTCGCGACCGAATCGCGTTTCAGGATTTCGATCGTTGAGATAGTAGTAACAGTGACGACACGGCGACGGTGTTTAGAACGAAATGTTCGCGGGACCGGTTATTCAGCTTCACCGCGGGATGGACCGCGGGCCAAGCAAATTTATTCGCGCTGCTTCTCGCGTATGCGTGAGACGCAGCAAGACCACCGCTGCGCTGTGTGCACGTACATACGTACGCTCTTCTAGGTCACGATGCACAATTATTGAGCGCGATCCTTCGCCGATGTTTCGACGAGGATTATTAATACGCTTGCACACGAACCGTTACGCGAACTTGGGAGGTTCACGGACGTTCCAGCTGGGGATCGGATTCGGTTTCGAAGGGCGGCGTTGAAATATTCGTGAACCGTGGCGAACGGAGTGATTACCGCAGACTCGGGTCGCGAAAGGCGCTTGATTCTAGGTAAAAGTTTAATTGTGGTGTCAATCAAGAGGTGAAACGGCAAATCCTGTTACAGTTGATCTGCTTCGTGTCGCGTTAGCTAGATCGTTCCGTTTTCTTCCCCTAGCAAATTTCGGCCTACCACTGAATAGAACTACGCGAGACGGATTTTGCAACGTTCGAAAGATTATCTCTGCTCTTTTTCAGAAGTTTATTTTGTTCGATTTAGTTTCGTCGCGATGCGATGTATCGAGATTTCAGTTTGCCCCGGAATGTTCTTGGCAGATTTTTAACGCACTGCTACTTGCTAATTGTGCGCGATGAAGGTAATGAATTTCTTGACCTTGAGAGTTATTTTTGGAAAATATTCCGTGGAATATTCTTGTGGAACGGTAAGTGTTCTGAGAAATGGCTCGATCAGTTTCATGACGTACAAAGTGATGCTTCGATGATCCTCTATCAATTCTTCGGAGGATTCAATTCGTTTCTCCTTGATTGAAATTGAAGGCTGACTGTCGGATGTGACCAAATGGTTGTATAAGTGTTTACTGAATGCCTAGAAAAATATTAATCAAGCGCAAAGATATTGTATTGAAAATTTGTTAAGCGCTCGCGTTTTGCACAAGTCTTTCAACCAACTTTGCTGGAAAATTTGGACGAAACTTGTTTCCACCGAGAATTAATTTTCGGAAAAATCTTCACATTAACAGATTCGAACGACGTTTCCAGCAATTATATTCGTTGCGCGGATTAAATGTTATTAAACCCGAAACTTGACCTACTTATTGAAGGCCAACTGTGCGACGCTTTCGTTATATCGAAGCATTAAAAGCAATTTTCGTCGATGAAAACGAGACACGTGGATTCATAAATTGGAAACGTTACGAGCATTCCCAATTTTAATTGCAACGACGCAAATGTTTCGTACTTTCTCCTCCGTTCATTTTTCCTTCATTTCCTTGAAAATCGTGTTGCGATCGGGCACAATCTGGTAAATTAATTAAAACTGAAAACGGATGAGCGAATTTCGCGTGGCATATAACGCGACATATCCTCGCGCTCCTACAAATGGCGGCTTATTAATGTCAACAAACCGCTCTCCTGATAATTATATTTTTGATTTCGCCGGCGTGGATAACAATTGATCGGGCACGCGATCACCAAGTCGCTATCATCGTTACAATAATCGTGGCAGAGATAAAACATATTGTTCATTTCCCAGCCGTTGTTTCCAGCTACGCGGACCTTTTTTGCGTGATCTCAATACGCAAAACGAGACACGTACGTTTTTCGAGCCATTATGTCGTTCACAATCGATACGCATGCCATTGTTAGAAGCATGAAAACACAAATGAATTGGTCGCAATACAGAAAATGGGTTACTAATTCTACACGGCGAATAAATCCAAATGGTCGGTATAGAAAGAGAAGATAATGTAAAACAGTAGTCGCTCGTACTCTGTCGAGTATAATTTTGAATTAAAATATTTAAGAGCGCACAATTGAACGTAGACACGGGTCCATATAGAAATGATATAGAAAGACGATTGTTTGAAATGATATTTTTCTTCATCTGAAGTCGAGTTGCTGATTACTTATTATGGTAATGCAGTTCATATAATTTTCACAGTTTAAACGCAAAAACCATAAACATTGACCGCATAATATTGTTACTCGTTATTATATGGCTATACCAGTTTGTGGAGAATTCATATAACGCGAACATAAAACCGATAATAACGTTATCTTGTAAAGTAGGTTAAAACGCTTTTAAAGGGAGTTTGTACCTGAAAATTCTTTAAAAAGAAAGAGCGAACTCTTTCTCCGATACAGGGCACAATATCATACGATTAGCTGTTATACAATAATAATACTTAAAAGATTGGAATCGAGATATTCCTTTATTACGTTATTTTCAATTCGAATTTCTGTTATGAAAAACAATCGCCAGAGCTGCGTCCACATGAAACAATACACGTCGAACAACCATTTAAAATACGGACTAAAATATTTTTCAATATTTCCATTTGAATTTCAGACAACAAAAAAAAGGTAGGTGCGATAAACCCTCGTAACGTAACGTAAACCCTCTTCAAACCGTGTAACATCTTTTCATACAATGATAACAATTGTGTACGCGCAATAGAGAAGAAAACTTCCAAAAAATATCCAGTAGAAATCCTCGAAACGAACAATAACCTAATAATACCCTCGATATTGCCAATAATACCCAATTTCCGGTTGAAATTGTCCAAAAAGCTTGCATTTGCATATCAAGCGTAAATATGACCGTGCTTGCCATTACTCTCACGTGCAACGCAACTGTCCCCGAATTACCAACGCGTCGCGAATCCTAATCGAATTACGTTTTCTTCCCGCGTCGAATAAAAATGTCAGAAGCAGCTGTTTGTCACGTGCAAATAAACATTACAATTTCGTTCTCGTTCCGAAAATTCGCCCGCCGAAATAGACGAAAGCCTTGGCCTTAACGACGATCCGCCAGCTGCAGGTTCGACGGTGAAAAATTGATACGAGAGAAACACGAGGAAGATGTTCACCCTACCGATCCACCGTTCGTTCCGGCGTTTCATAGCTTCGCGAGCCGTTAACACAAAAGAGGGAAACGTGCTGGATTTGTATCACTTTCACCGGGGGCACCGACATCGATAACTTTTATCTTTCACGCCCGCAAACATCCAGGCCAGTGTCTTTACCCAGGGGTGATCCCTTTCGCACACATTACGATAAGATGCGTACGCTGATAAACGGATCGAGAGAGGCTTTGATTGAGCCCGTGGATAATTCTGATAGAACGTACGCGGAGAGGAAATTGATGGCCGAACGCTGTCTGGCCCAACCCTTCTGCTATCAGTTTCAGATCAATGATATCGACGGCCCATAAAGAACAGATATTTCAATTAGAAGGTATTTCCTTCTCGAAATAGAGTGGACCACTGGACAGGGTGATCTTGATAGGCAACGAAATTTACGGCCACGTGCTGGATATATCGCGTGAAACGTTACATGTCGATTTCTTCGAACGCATCGAGGATAACGAAGAAATTTTTTTTCGGTAATATTTATTGTACTTTTCGTTTGGGGGGGGGGGTGTGCTTTTAAATTAAGAATAGAGAGGCGGCCTTTATTTGGCAAACTTGTGCTCCTTTCTTTCTTTTCAATTGGAGCGGTAGGGAAACTTTTATATTTTCCTGAAAGTCCTCGTCCTGCGATGAAAGATTTGTAAGGAATATTCTTTTATACTCGGTACTATTAAAACACTGAGCCGAAAGTAATTTTCATTTAGGAAAACGATGCGCATTAACCGGAATTGTATTAGAATCGATTTCTCTGTAGGCATTGGGCAAGAAATTATGAGTGGCAAGCATTGTCCTTAGAATATAAAAGTGAAGAAAATGCATCACGCAGTTTTTGTTACTACAGTGTAATACAATGGAGAAACAGTATAAATGTGGAGCAAGATTTAAACAATATAATAATACGTTTACGCGATTTAAAAGTTGCATATCGTTGCAAGAGGTGTTGCTCGTGAAATGTTTAATACGCCGCTAATTACTATAAATTCAAAGAAATTGCAAGAATGAAATAAAAATATTACTAAGGGATTCATAGTTTGTTTAAAACACATTGTTACATTCCACACCTTTGCATAGAACAATTTGTATATCTGCACGTCCTTGTCATTTTCAAATCTTGCATTGCCTTCAGAGTTGATGTCCACATTAAAATAGAAGAGGTAACTTATTCATAACCATCTCTGTTCTGTAACTTTCTTCCTGCTCGTGTCAGTGGAACTCAAATTGCTTTAAATAATGCAAGAAAAAAACGTGATCATTAATTAGCGTGGTTTTTACTATACCCTTGCCACCAATGCATGGGAAATTCATATCTAGAGCACGCAAGATGAATCAAATTCGTTAGCTTAAAATCCATGTTTAAATAGGAAATATAAATATGCCGAGCATCCTCTGGAATTCGTTCTTCGTCTATCAAGTTCTTAACTTTTGTCTCCAGTCAATTACTGGCTGGATAATATGAAAAATTGATAGCCGTTCAATACAATTAATACACCTGTACATTAAAAGCGCTTTCTCATTTAACATTCCGGCCCACTCTCGCTACGCATATACAATCTATGCATATGCATATTCTATTGAAATTCGAACCGGCGATTTTCGCTTGTCAACGCATGCGTATTATTTTAATTGAAAGGCCTGGCCCTAGATCAATAAACGAAGTTACTACGATTGACAATACGGGCGAACGTAACGAAGTTAATACGGCAGATCGAAAGGGGATACGATGTTAACGATCCTCCCGAAGGAGAAAGGGTTGCTAAAGGGAAACCACGAAAATGGATGGCCAACAGAAAATTAGTTGTCCCTCGTCGGGGTTGCAGGGGGCGAAGCCGAAGAAGTGTCAGGGACGTCGATCGAATTCCGTGCTCCCTTCGAATTCACTGTCCTCGCGATACGGCCGATCGATCCAACGAGGCTCCCCGAGCCTGGAGACCTAAATCTCGGTGAAAATCCACCCTCACACTCACCAGCAACCGCTTTCCTTTCCTTTCGTGCCGTCTGTTCTGGCGATCCTAAGGATTTCCTCTGCTTGTCGATGATTCATCGCGTTTCACGTGATCGCGGCACTCGGGCCCGAGATACGGAAATAAATATCGACGTGATGCACAAAAGAGCTTTCTTTCAAACCCCGAACGGCAATTCCCTTTGGGCGTCCCGATGTTTTTACGCAAATCAGAAACCTTGGAACTTATTTCTAAAGTCGCATTCGACCGAACTTACTCTGAAAACAAATTCCAACGGGCGCAGATGCGAAATTTTCCGGCAAAGTATGACGGAGAAGTCGGAGGAGTATGGGCGATATAGGATGGAATTAACGATCCACAACGGCGGATAGGAATTCGCGTGGATGAAATCTACTTCTCCTTGACGAACGCTTTCAGGAAAGTTTCGCAGTACGGATATTCGAATTTCTTACAATGAGCATTATCCAGGAGACGATGTTTTTTGTTGGAATGAATACCGGCGCACAGGGACGAAACATTTGAACTGTATTTTAATACTTTGATGATAATTCCATTCTCGTGACAATCGTACTTGGGGGTCGAATGTGAAAGTGTGAAGCATATTCAACCCTCGATTGTGACGCCGGGTAATGATAAATCAGCTGTCTTCATTCAGACAATAATGATATAATTTGGAAGTAGAGTTCGAGATTACGAAAGAACGTGGTGCTATGTTGGAAGAAAATTATGAAAGATTATAAGCACCGGTAAAAAACAGCTTCTGCGAACTGTTCAATTCCTTAACCCATCTTGCTACAAAAAATTTAGGTGCATGCTGTTAAGGTCAAGCACTATAAGAAGAAAAAATAGTTTTGAGTAAGTAAAATTGTGCGATTCTATCGATACAAGTAGTTATAAAAGTTCCTTTTTAATTATCAGCAGATAGATTCGAAAACGCTTTTCCCAAAGTCGAAATCGGTGTGACAACCAAGAGTTATAACCATGATTCTAATAAAGATAATACAAAGCATTAAATAGTTGCCATATTCATTCTCATGCCCTACCAGACAGCACAGGTAAGTGTCTCGTAAAATCGCAGGTGATTCCCCGGTGTCTCCAGAAAAAGACCGCCGGGGCCCGCCGAATGAAAAGTCGTAAACGAGAAGATCGAGGTGTGTAACCAGTTTGCGGAAAAGTTCGACGTTCGCGTTCGAAAGTCGAAAACGAGGCGTCCCGACGCCCCAACACGTGTGATCGATTACTTCCGCCTATCTAACGATCCATCGGTAACCCCTGTCAGCCTGTTTCTCATCGATGCTTCGAATCTCATTTACCGAACGCTTAATAGACAATCAGCCGGCCGCTTCGGCCGGGCAAATTGTTTCGATCGACTGCCACTTCCGGCGGCATTCGAGGCTGTCGAAGATTGCCTCGTTGACGCCTCGGTCATTCGATTATTTTTCACCCGTTTGTAATGGAGTTCGCCTCCGCGACGACGAGCCGCGTCGCGCGGAAAAGTAGCAAGAAAGCAGGTCACCAGGCCCCAGATCGGACAATATCGACGGAACGAAGGGGACGAGTGTTGTCGCGGCGTCGACGCGAACTGTTTCGCTCGCGGTCGCTTCCGGCTCCGTCGCGGATGTCTACGAAATTAACCGATCGACGGATCCGTCCGTTCTGCGCGGTTCCAGCCCTTTGGTAATCGCCTCGGCCGGCCGTCTACGTCGATCGACCGATTAATACTGAACAATTCAATATGCCAAACGCGAGAATACACGGTGACTCGCGTGCGCGTTGCCAAACGTTGAAAGCACAGAGAGGCCACGAGCAGGGAATTGCACGAGCGTGTTCGTGACGCTTGGCAGCTGTGCCGTGTCTGAATCATTTACCGGACAATGGAGTAGTATAACGCTAGGATTAAGCAGACGTCGCGCAGCATCCAAACCGAACGATCCGTGGCGCACGGTTGTGTACGAAGATTGTACTGCGGGAAGATGAAATTCGGTGGTAATTCTGGTTCCGTGGGATATACACACGCGAAGATGATACCCTTACGTGTCTGCCAGTACTCGCTCGAACGATTTACTCTGTATTTGAAGCTGCCGTGGAATTTCGCCTCTACGTTTTACTGGTTTGTGCAGCCGTTTGTCTGCGATTAATCTATTGCAATGATAAATTGGACAAGATGCAGTCAGATTTTGATAAGATTAATAAGCATTCGTGGCCTCTCTGTCTGTGGAAGAAATTTGAGGAAATTAAGTGCTTGAAGGTTATATATTTGTGTTATTAATTTAGTGCAAGCAAACTTTGTGTATTTCTTCATTCGCAGAAAGTTTATCGGGGAACCTCGAACGCATTACTCAATTTCAATTAATTTCTTTTACTGACTGCGGGGATAGAAATACTTATGGATCATTTGAAAAATCTTTGTGCACTTGATTTGAAATATTCAGCTTTATATCATTTCGAAGCGCGACTTCGTTTTGAGAACCGAATTTGCAAAGAGTCATTGATGTTCTCGTTTTAATAGTTAATATTAACAAAATGTATATAAGGCACACTGGCATATTTCAGGAACACAATGTTGCACGGGTTCCCAAAAATATTAATAAACTATCAATAGAGTACATTGATAAACGAGCTAAACTAGTTGCCAGTATTTGTTTAATTACAAATACGCGTCCGAAACGAACTGCGGGCAAAGGCAATAATTACTGAACGAATGAAAAGCAAGTTATTGACAGAGGGAAAAATGAAGTCTGCTAGAATCGCAGAAGAATAGACATTTGACACGATCCGATACTTTACCAAAGGTTGTTACCCGTGCAATAAATATTATTATTCCTATAACGAAGAAATCTCTCCATCCAACGCCTATCAATTCCATATTCAATTAATTAGAAAGGACAAGCGCGTACAAAGGGGAACGAAAATCTGTTCGAGAATTCGCAAACCAGTAGCGTCTCGTTTCCAACGGGTTCGAAGAAACGACCGCGCTTCCGGTGAAAGGATGAAAGGAAGGAAGTGACCGTCGACGGCAGCAACGAGTTAGAGGGATCCTTGGCGGATGGTAGATAAGCGTTCGTCGAAGGGAGAGGCAACAGGGTACAAGGGAATGTTTGTACAATTTCTACGGATAAAAGCGGCGGAGAACTGCGAAATGCTTGGCCCGCATTCGCAGTAGTTCCAGCCGTCCATTGTCCGCGTTCACAATGGGAATCTTTCTGGCGACGCTTGTTGCTCCGATGCTAGCCGACTAAACTTTGCCCGCCGACCACGTGCGTCCTGCACACCCTGCAATTTCGCGCACAAACAGACACGTATACAGCACGGCGGAACGTGCAGAGGCAGAAGGAGGCAGGAATACGTGGAGGCAGACGTGTCGGTCGTGGTAGTCGGTATCCGTGCAAGCACACTGGGATTCGCCTGGGGATAGGTCAATCAATGACCTATTTAAAACGCCTTCAGACCGACCTCGCGCGCCCTACCTGCTACCACCATGATACGCTGAACCGAGAACTTTGTGTCCGCATATACGCGTTTGCCCTTTTTAACCATTGAATTGCGTGCAGTCGCCATTCGGCGAGCGTATAAATGTTCCATGCGCAAAAGGGTTTTCACGAATGGAAAGTGTGGAAAGTGTGGAGTTACGCTGCGTTTCGATAATTATAAATACCGCTTAGGAAATGTTCGGGGTTGTTATTAATAGATCGCGATTTGTTTATATGTTGTACACGTGCTGTAACTATTTAGTAACGAACCCTTTTCTCGAGTGAAAATATCTGGCGCAGTTTTTTCGATGTTATTTATGTGTGGTTTCAATTGGCGCATAAATTGGGAATTTTTCGACACATTAGTATTTTTGGAAGGAGCGCATTTGGGAGCTTACTTCCTGTGCTATGCTTTCAATTTCCGTGCGCGTTGTGTATAACCGCGCAGCAATGTTTTTGCTTGCCGGGAAATAAATGTCCTTCGGCGTTGATGTTCTTAAACGCTTTTAATTATCATATTTTTCAGTAATTAAAATGGCTTTCTTTCAGCTGGTCCATTTTTGTCGTCGTTTCTCTAGCAAACTCCGTATGGTCTAGAAAGTTGTTCGGGTGCTTAGAAACGTGTATGAATTATTTCTTATTTCATTTGTTTCAGACTAGCCTGGTGAAGAATTAGAAGAAGCAGTTTGACACGCGAACGCGTATATTGTTCTTAATGCTGAGAGAATTTTAGATGAATTGAAAATTTGTTAACAATTATGGAACAACGATAGCGCAGCTCATTCTATGAAATGTAATTTATCTTGCAATATGAAAGCCATTAAAAATGACCGAAGACTGCCTCCGTAGATGCACGGTAAAGTCAGACTTGTTTCAGTCAACCATTTATCTTCCACCAGATTAGCACGCTAAAAACGAAGACTGTTTCTGCACTGTCTTATTTGTTATCAGGTATTAAATGATATTTTGCAATTCCGTGGTCACTTCCTGTCGTGTGAAAATACCTGTAGCGTTTGCAAAATTATTTGCAAATAGATTTGCAAAATCTTGTATAATATATAAATACCGACATTTTATATAAATACAGTTAAGGCTAAGTTGAAGAATACCTTTGTTTAATTAGAGTTTCATTTACCCTCCCAATTCACAGTCGGAATCACATTGAGAGTACAATTTCGATTGAATATTAAAAACTATTCACAAAATATGCAATTATTGATCTTCATAAATAGCTTCCGACTTATAACAAAAATTAATTGAAACAGTACAAGGAAGTTATATTCACGAGTGAGACCGTCTTGCTTACAAACCGCTTATTATTATCACATGAACAGCATAAACCGTACTAAAGATCACATTTCACATTTAACGAATCTCTTCGAACTCGAAATCTACTCGAAGTCCATCACGCAGGAACGAAACGTCGAAAGTTTACGACCAGAAAGCCACCGTCCGCGTAAAAACGTGAAATACACCGCGCGGAAGAAATAAAAGCAGGGAGGATGCGATTTTACTGGAGCCACGACAATAAAGAGATCCGCCGAAAATTTTCACGCAACTTCGCGAAAGGAGAAAATTCCGGAGACGCGGGTTCGCAGAAATTCGTAGGAAGAGAACCTCGATTACAATCGTCCCTGCGTCGTAACGATAAATACGAACGATGCAGAAACTCTTGAAATACTCCGGGTCCGCAGTAAAGATGCTTTACGAGCAGCAACGAGAACGAGAGCGAGGGAAACAGGTATAGAAAGATTTCGAAGTTCTGTTGGAGAAAGCAAAATTGACCCGTGGCGGGCGGGATCGGCGCGTTAGCGCTGCAGGGGAAAATAAATCCCAAACGACACGCAGAGCTAGCAACAAGACTTACTCGTTTCCTTTTGACGGCTGTAATAACCATTGGCATGGCAAGCTGATCACATCGAAAGCTAAATAAAAGCAACAATATCACCGTTTTGCAAACGACACCAGTGTCGTTACGATCCAAAAGGATATGGATTAGTGATGAGCGCCAGACACCAGTTGCGCGGCCGTGTACTCTGCTCGAGGTATCGCAGAGCAAGCGGCACGAAACCAGGATAGGGTAGCTCGTCGCCCTCCGCGTCGTCCGCGCCATCGTCATCGTCGTTCTCGTCGTCATCTTCGTCCTCTTGGTCTTCGTCGTCCTCGTCGTCCTCGTCGTCCTCGTCATCGTCCTCGTCCTCTTCCTCGTCACGCTGAATGATGCGCCTATTAGACGACTGACCACCCCCGTCTTCGTCTTCATCGTCCTCGAGATCACTGAGTTCGGCAACGTCACTATCTGAGCCCTGCTCGCCGTTTCCTGCCCCGGCGGCTTTGGCAGCCGGACGATACCGATATCCTTGAGGATAATGCAGCGACATACTTCTCAGCACGGATCTCGACCGGTAGACGCGAGGATGATGGAAACCGGGGTAGCCGTTCAACGGCGACCTGACTCGATGCTAGCCTGTGCTACGTATTTCCAGGTAGCTCTACTGGAAGATTTGTCACGGGGAAGATTTACCCTGAGTGGTTGCGACAACGCTGACGTCGCTGCTCTAAACGACCAGACCAGGTGTGCAAGTAAGAACGACATCGAGGTACCGATGTTCAATGCGCTCGGCTGTTGCCTATCCTGCCCTGATACCGAGAGCGATTTGGTAACACGCTCCTGGCAACGCTCTACCGGCAGAGGCATACACCGTGCGTTTTTCCACAAGAGCCCCGGGATCGAAGAAGCTGCCTCACATCCATTGGCCGCATTTTACGTTCAAGTAGCGACAGCGGTAAAATCCAGGTGCGTAACCGTGTGCCTGCGCGATGCGCTTGCCCGGTTTTCTCTCACCTGTGCAATTCCTCGCCTTCGATGGCCCGAGCGTACGGTCCGGTCGGCGCGCTCCACTCACCTGCTACCAACGGCGAGATCACTCGCGGCCAAGACGACGCGAACGATTCTGTCGTGCAACGAACCCGACGGCGAACTTGCTCCTACGACGACATCCGCGCGGACACATCGGACGTACGACAGGAGAAACGCGGCCAAAATATCCACCGTGAGAAACTCGCCCCGTGGGAGACACTTTTTGGCAGCGGGATGGAAAGGCAAGACGCGTGAGTGGCGCGTGGTGCAGAAGTCGCGTGGGCACCCCCTCTGTTCAAAAACGCTTTCGAATCGGTAGCTGTCCCTCCGCTGCGAACGTATCCACCCTCCGTTAACACGGTGAACAGGTAATCGCACGCGACTCAGCAGGCACAGAGATCAGCCTACCCTGGAGGAATTGACTCTAAGAACCGCGACTCATATCAGGCTGCCCGTGAGAACGTGCACGTCGACGGTGCCCGGCGCAGCGTCGACCGGTGACTGAAAAAAACGTCGAACATCCTTGTCGACGAGACGGAACGCATGCGCGACCCTTCCGTCTAGGCGTCCCTCACTCATCCGCTTCGCGACCTTCTGCATCCTCCCTCGAGAAGAAGATCAGCAGATCCTCCTACTCCGCCGCTCGACCTCCCTCCATCCACCTTTTTTTTTTTCTCCCCTTCGACCTCACCGTCGTGGATAATGTACTCGAACCGGCGAAGTAAAAGGGAAGAGATAATCAGAGGCGCCCGAGGTGGCGATAGAGTGGACAGGGAGCTGGCCCTACAGTTCCCTCTTGAGATCTTGTCGCTTTCGTTTTCATTGCCGGCAAACTGCTACGTGCGCTTTATTCTTTTCTCTTCCCTGCGACCCCAACGTGTTTTGCTTCATTAGTACCGCGCGTCATGCTCGATTTCGTCCAGCGTAATGCGAATTAACGAACGTTAATTGAACGTTTTATTCGTTTATTATATGGTTCCGCGCGTGCAATCGCTGGTATGCAATCGTTCCAGGCCTAAGTTTAAAGATGATGATACGAGGTTTAATATTTAGAACCGCGTACGCAACGGTACAGCACTTATAGAGCGTGTAGAAACCTCGATGTCTATTCGAGTTGTAAGATTCACCGGCACGGCCCGAAGTAACGGCGTGCACGAACAGAGATATATATGTATAAAGGAAAAACGACGTGCATTTACCTCGATCTCTTTAGCACTAAACGGTTCGAGGCTTGTTATTTCAACTTCCTTCGCGCTTTCTTCTCCCGGCATCTCCCCCGATCTCTCTCTTCCTCTAGTGGTTTATGTATCGCGGTCTATTTTCGGTTGGAATTCAACACGAGATTTTGCGGTAGGCAACGTATTATGTATCGTTCCCAACAAAAGTTCGTCGATGATCGAAAACCAATACCGGGGAAAATATTACGCCGCCCTCGTTTCTAGAACGTTCTTATTTGGTTTAAATTGAAACTAATACCGTTATACGAGCACGATTAGTTTCAATTCGTTAGGCGTTAACGATGAGAATAAAGTGGTGTGCATTTTTACTCTTTGCTTTATTGTAACAAAAAGCATTTACAAGTATATTTAACAAGATCCATTACACTCGATTACAAAGTAATACTACATTTCATCAACATTGTTGCGGAATAGTGTACAGTGACATCGACGAGTTTACAGAGATTCGTGAAATTTCATTCTATCATACAGGCACCTCCCTATAAAACGTACTACGAAAAATATGTTAATATTTCGCTGGTAACATTCCCATTAAATAAGAATTATAATAATATATGTATATTTTTCTTAACTATTAGTCAACAGAAATCCTTATTTTCTTTTTAACGATCTTCGTCCAATAACGCCGCCAGTTGTTCAGGACCAGTGACAGGCAGAGAGCATGTACAGTGTCTGCACACATACACCGTTGCTTTATCGTTCAAACGCTTCATATTCTTCAGATGCTCGTTTTTGTGAAACAGCAGACCCTGTTCATCGTGATCAATTAGAAACAATACCCTGCCGGATATTGGACGTTTATATATAACGCGAAGTAAATCGTTTGTATCTTTGGCTCCCCGTTTTCCAGCCACGTAGATCTGCAACACAAAATTTTCCGTGCGAAACGTTTGAAATTGCTTGTCATATTTCTGAGAATACTTTTAGTGCACACGCGACGGGCATCTACACACCTGCGTTGCGTCATCGTGGTAGCGTACAAGCGCGGTTACCAACTGTGGAATTACAACGGGTTTTTGCATCAGCAAATGCCTAAACGCACCGAACAGACGCACAGCTTTATCCTTGAGCTCGCCGCGACCTAAGTAATCTGCCAACCTCAGTAAATTTTCGGCGGCAATTGAGTTGCCGGATGGTTCTGCTCCGTCGTAAGCTATACACATAAGATTATAAATCTTAAAATACATATCCGATCTTTCTCTTTCATTCATGTTCACATGGACTAATATTAAAGTCGTAAACGCGACTACCACAGCCTGATGAACTTAACGGCTGGACGTAATGAAACACTGAACAGGCTATGCTATAAATATTTGGATACGCTCAGCTTTACCGTAGAATGTTGGTTTCTTTGATTTCATAGTTTACCGTGACCACAACTGCCGCGCGTACAATACGAAACTGTGTGTGAACTTTAATCGTCCAGTTAAAATTACCACCGAGATACTTAAGACGTACCTTCCTTAAGCCGGAGAATCATATTAGGATCACCGGACGTCGTTGAAAAATAGCCGCCATTTGTTTCATCCCAGAAATATTTGTCCTGAAGATCTTGCAACTTTTCAGCAAATTCTAGCCATTCCTCGTTTAAGCTCGATTCGTACAAGTCTAATAAGCCTTTTATTACAAACGCATAATCGTCTAAAAATCCTGGTATAGGTGTGCTCCTACAATAATGTATTACGAAATGTATTGTATAAATAAAGAATATATCGCTGACAATCGTGGTAAATTATATTATACAGTATAATTTAGTAATGAAAATATACTTACATTTGTGTAATTGAGTCCTCTTCACCTCGGTAGCAACTGTGAAGCAACATATTTTTCGTTTCATCGAAAAGGTGTTGTTTGATAAATTCTGCGGCATCTGCCGCCGCCTCAATATATTGCTTATTATCTATTGCCGCTCCACCAAACGCTAAACCACTTATCATAAGACCTAAATTAAAGTTGATTATCGTAATATGTTGCTACTCATTACTCTACGATACATAGAAAATACAATGCTGATTATTTCTTACCATTCCAGGCTGTAATAATTTTATCGTCTAAGTGCGGTCGCGGTCTGGCAGATCTAGCTTTATATAAGATGGAACATGCTTCCTTCAAATGTGCTCTAGTTTCTTCGATGCTGAGATCAAAATCTTTCGCGGTTTCTTCGATTCCATTGTATTCTATTAACACATTTTTTCCTCTTAGTTCTCCATGTGGATCCTAGTAAATGAGTAGGACGATGTTAAACGGATGCTAATTGAAAAATTGACCTTCAGTTTAATATCGATGTAATTATACATATAGTAAATACATAAATGTAGAGGTCGATAAAAAGCAGTTAATTGAAAAATAAATTTCGTCCGTTTTCGAAACATAAGCAACGATTCGATCAATTATAATATTCACCTGACACAATATTATGCTGGAAATATACAGGGTGGCCCATAAGTCTCGCCGTATTTTTAAATTTTGCGTACCTGAGGTGATTCTGAACAACTTTTTCGTTGACCAAAATATTCTAGGAAGCTTTGTTTTTGAGTTATTAACGAAAAACACTGGCCAATGCGAGCGCCCGTATAGCGCGCGCTCAGTTACAACTGCGCGCTGCCCTGATCGGGTGCATCGAGGGGCAACGTACGGCAAATATTACATCGTCTTAAATTAAGAATAATGTGCAATTATTCGTTATTCATGAATAACAATTAAGTTAACAAGTCGTTTAATAACTGTTCCATACTTTTATTCGATTTCCGAAACGTTAAAGTGTTTTATTACTTACGAAAAAAATGTTTGGATAATTAATGTTAGAAAAAGATAGTTAAATAAACTTATCCTTTCGTTCGCGAAGTATGTAATCTGCTTCGACGGAAGTGGGTCCTTGGCAGTTGGTCATTGCACCGATCCTGACCTATCTTAACAATTTTATGTCACGAAACGCACGTCTCGGCGATCGATACCGATCTGATTCGCACTTGTTTCCACACGTACACGACACGCACATTAACGATTAGTAGTAACGATTGTAGTGCGTGTGAAAACAAGTGCGAATCAGATCGGTATCGATCGCCGAGACGTGCGTTTCGTGGCAAAAAATTGTTAAGATAGGTCAGGATCGGTGCAACGACCAACTGCCAAGGACTAACTTTCGTCGAAGCAGGTTACTTCGTGAACGAAAGGATGAGTTTATTTAACTATCTTTTACTAACATTAATTTTCCAAACGTTTTTTTCATAAGTAATAAAATACCTTATACGTTTCGGAAAACGAATAAAAGTATGGAACAGTTATTAAACGACTTGTTAACTTAATTGTTATTCATGAATAACGAATAATTACACATTATTCTTAATTTAAGATGATGTAATATTTGCCGTACGTTACCCCTCGATGCACCCGATGACAACCGCGCGCGGTGGTGCCTGGCCGCGCGCTATACGGGCGCGCTCATTGGCCAGTGTTTTTCGTTAATAACTCAAAAACGAAGCTTCGTAGAATATTTTGGTCAATGAAAAAGTTGTTCAGAATCACCTCAGGTACGCAAAATTTAAAAATACGGCGAGACTTATGGGCCACCCTGTATAACATACTTGGTGTGGTTTTACATTTCCTTGTTCCTTCACATTAAAATGGCGACAAAATATATCTGAGAGTTTAGCAGGGTTCTCATCAGAAATTTTTTTATCTAAGAATGATTTAATTTCCGCAGCTGTCCACACGTAAAATGCACCCTCCTGTTTTGTATGTGAATCAGGTGTAGCGTAAGAATCTGCATCTTCAGCACTGTAAAACCCACCGTCCTAAAATACGTAAAATAAATAATAAACGTAAAAATGCGTTCAACTTTCTGTACAGTTTGCAAATAATACCTTGTGTCGAAGATCCCTTATTACATATGTGGCGATATCATCGATGATTTCGGCAAAAAAATGATCATTAGTAGCCAGATACGCGTCTGTATAAGATTTTATTAACTGACCCTGGTCGTATAACATTTTTTCGAAATGAGGAACGTGCCACTCTCCATCAGTAGCGTATCTCGAAAACCCCTAAATGAAAATAAATACGAAATTATTATTACTATATACACTTTTCCTACAATAATTAATCTAGATTTTTAATTTTTGATCTAATTGCTGGTTCGTATGATCAGAGTTTCTGTCAACTTCAAGCTATAAGTGTCTGATACAATAAGAACAGTAAAGAAATAAGTGCATAATAATTGCACCTTTCGGCGCTATTCGATGCAAATGTATATTAAAAACTTACCTGACCCACATGGTCATGAATGCCACCGCAAGCCATTTTCTTTAAAGTGTAAACGCACATGTGCAAGCAATGTTTGGTAAAGTCACTGTCAGGATGGCGCGCATGCATATGAAATAAAAAATTCAGATTTACTGGCTGAGGAAACTTTGGTGCTTGCATACTGTATGAGGAACTGAATCCACCAAACTTTGGTTCAAATTCGCTTGTTAATTGTTCAATGCATAGACTACCGCAGTCCATGGAAGGTACTTCGTGTGCCTACACAAGAAAAATCATAAATCAGCAATACCACTGTGTTACCAAGTAAACTTACAGGAATGTGAGAAATGTATTATTCACTAATTTACCTTAGTTGTTTGCGGGACTTTAGAGATACTTCTTAATGTTTCGAGATTAGCGGAGCTAATCTCAGAGATTTTGCTCCTGGATTGTTTCCACTACAACATAATAAGGAATAAGAGTATTAGAACAGAATAAATCAATCAATACGAATTGCCTATTGAATACCATGTGCTTGTACTATTTAAATCGACTGTTGAGAAATTTGTACCTTCTGGGCAACGTTAAGTAAAATAGTTTTGAATCCTGTCTGCCTGGATGTGTCTTCTGGAGGGAAATAAGTTCCTCCAATTATCGGCTTTAAATCGGGCGTAAGGAAGACACTCATTGGCCATCCGCCATGCCCACTTGTTGCCTACGTCAAATAACAGTTTTTAATGTATACTATACTTGCTTACAACTTAGTATGGTCACAATTACTTGCTTGTATAAAAGTCATGTATATCTTATCAATATCTGGCCGCTCTTCCTTATCAACTTTTATATTAATGAAATTCTTATTCATTATCTCGGCGATTTCCTTATTTGTGAAGGACTCTTTTTCCATAACGTGACACCAGTGGCACGTAGAGTAGCCAACAGATAAGAAAATACATTTGCTCTCCTTCTTTGCTGTTTCTAACACTTCATCACACCACGGGTACCAGTCGACTGGGTTAGTAGCGTGCTGTAATAAATAAGGTGACTTCTCCAAACTCAAACGATTCTGTCTCTGCGCTTCCACGTTTTCAGGATTGCTCGTTGATGCCATATTGGCAGATAACGAGAAAGCCAATGATCCTCGCTCTGGCCTGTAAGAATGATTTGAAATCTGTTTCTTATTATTTTTTGAGCAATATTTCTAATTCTTATACGATAACATGTATCACAACGTATTACTATGCAAAGATTTCCATGCTTTCAAATAACAATGCTTAATTACGTTACGTTATAATACAGAAATAAAGAATAACATAAGTGAATGTTAATATGTTTTTATTAAATGAAAACTTATTACAAATGTTACAGAAATTTATATTCAGATATTCTACCTGCTCGAGGGACGGACAGTTAATGGTATAAAAGCGCTCTGAAATAAATTTGATTTTACTCCGCGTTTCTGAGTCCACCACTGTTTACATAATATAGATGTGTAGTCAGCTATTGACACAAAACAGTATCTTCCAAAAGACATAACACTTCTGACAAAAAGTATATACCTAACAAAAACAATAGAATCATAAATATAGATATCATGTAAAATGAATTTTCATAGATATATATATTCAAAACTTTATACTTTCACCTGCAGGATTTATAATGAAAACAAGAATATTGTAATTTAAGTACAAGCAATTTATAAATACGTGATTCACAGTAATTCAATATTTATGTAAAAGAGTATATATTCATTCGCATAAATAAAACCAATGGATTTTTTTACACAATTCATTAAATGATAACGGCCACTGTTTCTATACTTATTGAATTCTTGAAATATTTCATATACGTTAGCTTTAATTACTGAATGTCAATATACTAAAGCAAAACTGAGAAAAGTTTCACTATTAAATTATTGCTTTCACCCGGACTTATGTTACACGTTTTTTTTAATTTGCTGCAGGCTTTTCATTTCGATTTCGAAATAATAGACACTTTCTATTTGTAATACCAAATTTATCTTATATAATAACTCGAAAATTTTGTTGTCTCTAAAAATTATATTATTTAAATAATAAATACTTCTTAAATATGCTACTATTATTTAATTGCGTTACGTTATCAAATCTATGTCAAATTAAAGTTAAACATCAATGTAGTGTTTATGAGAAAAAAGAAAATATTTACTCATCAATTAGTTACGTTGAATATACATTAATTTGCATCTTCACTGCATAATCTTCTATTTACAACGCACACAAACAATAAATATGGCGGATGATCACTAAATTGCAATATACATGTATATAAAAGATATAGTTCATCTTTAAAAATTATTCCAATGATTTACCTCGATATGGTTAAAATAATAATATAAAATATGTATACTGAAAATATTTTGTCATATAGTTTATGGTATTTCATATGTGTGCTACCTACAAAATAAAGAATATGTTTCACATGCAATCACAGATGATATACAGTACATGTGGATCCAACATTTAATACCATTTTTTTTATATGTAAATATGTAGATCAATTATCATTTTTGTGCCATTCTCAACGTTACCGAATCAACGACGATATATAAAAATAGACCAATCATAAAATGTATTCTTTCGGGACGAATTCCCGGGGTGTTGAGACGTTAACAACAGATTATAGAAAACGATGTTAATTCTCACCCATGTGCTTTGTGTAATTTATAATTTGTACTTTATAAAACAGTATGAATAAATGTTCAAACAAAATACATTAACTGTTTCCCATTACTAAGAACTCCTGCGAGCCAACAGTGTCCAGTTCCAATTCTTTGGACAGAGTACCGTGGTGGGAATTTTAAATGCAAAGTTCTAAAGTAGGTACCTAGTAAAAATAAACCTGCGTCAGAAATTATTGAAGTTCTTCTAAACACACGGAGAATATTTATAACAATACGCTTTAACATTAGTTACGCGGACAGCATCTATAAACTTTACGGTCAAGAATTTTAAATATTTTAAAGTATGGAAATTCCAAACGCCTGCAAGCGCTACCGACACGAAGCGCCATCACGTCGTGGCGCACGCGCCGCGAGGTTAATTTCGCCGCATCGCTTTAGCATCGTTCTTAAACGCATTCAAACATTACAATTTAAAATTTGTATTTCATTCATAAGTAAACATTTTGTAATCCATAATTGGCGGTTAGAATTTTAACCATGTGTATTTAAACCATACTCCTACATTAATATATTAAAATTTTTCATAGCGCACTTTAGTCTTAGAAACTCTCTAGCTACGAATAACGAGCTATTCTATTCCGTTAAATTAAGACTCAGTTTTATCAATAATCAGTTATCATTAAATCCTTATTCAACGAGTATTAAGTACATCAATGAATATTAATGTACGAAGTACACCTACAGAGGGTGTAAGAGTCTAATAAAGCGGCATAGAATTTCCGTCTTTGAGGCAGACTATAAACTAGCGCGGTCCAAGTCGGTCGCGAGCCGTCTGATTCCCCCACTCTTGATTCCGTTGCCATGGCAACTCACGACGCCACGGCGGAGCACGATCCCCATTCGTCAAGAAATCTCGCACACTACGCGTGACGAGTGTTGGTGGCACTGTATAAGCGCGCTGCGTGCAAAGGGCGAGCAGTGGGGGAAGCAAGCGTGCGAGGGGCCCCGCCACTGCTACACAGTACTGCTATAGTCGAAAACGCCTATACGTAGAAACGTATGGCTTCTGTAAGTATAGTTAGTATATTGTACGTGAAGGTTAGGAGCAGTTGAACGATCAAACGTGGGTTAGGTGAAAAATAACAACTTCTGTCACAATGTAGTGCGTAATAATGATTGTTGCGATATAACAATTGTAAAAAGTATATCGATCTACTCGTAGATTTCAACATCCGTGTGATCCACCACGGAATACATGGATGTTGCAAACGGACAGAAGCCCCTCGGTGAGTGTAATTTACCATTTGTTTAATACCATTCTGGAAGATATTATTTTATTTGTATTCGAGCGGAAAAGTATGACGAATTCAATAAATTACCGTTACAAAATTTGCTCTTGCTCTTGGAAATTTAAACGATTGTCAATGGAAACTTCCATGTATATTTATTCGTAGATATACGTGCACATAAAATTTATTGCACTAGCAGTAATATAACGACGCATAATTGCTCGTCATTGCTTTGATTATTATTGTTTCGAAGGTAGTTTCGTTTATTAATAAATTTATAAGTATTACTATTATTGTTATGCATTATATAAAATGTGCACTATAGTTGGGCAACCTTCTGCCACGAGTGGTTCCGGGATGGATAAAGGAAAAGAGTGGCAGATGGAATTACTTATGGAAAAATTACGTTCGAAGGCTTCCACATTTAAGTCCTTGGTTGAAACTGCCAAAAATTTACGTATGGCTATGCTGGTAAGTATAATAAAGCATATCTATAGAATTATATTTAAATAATTTTATATCTACATGAGTTTTTAATTATATCATTTATTTTGTCAATAGGATAAAAGGTTTGCAATTGATAGCGCAGAGAAAAGTCAACTACAAAAATGTTTGGATACTTTACAACATTCCATAAAAGTGACCTCCTTGCAATCCATGGTGGAACGTTTGGAGAGTTTAACCAGGCAGTTGGGGTAAATATATGGAAGACAAAATTATATATCTACTCTAAAGGTAATATAACCGGATGACTTATACTTCTCTTTTAATTGGGTTGCAGCTTAAAATTTATGATGTCTGGCCCACCAGGTACAGAGTTGTTTATCTCCTCAGATATGTTCTTTTTGGAGGTTCTTTTGGAACCAACGGGTGTAGTTAAAGATGTTAAAATCCACCACGAAGGAAAAAATGAGCAGCAGGTGCATATTTGATATTTGATACAACGAAGAAACTATTTTCAAAATATTCTATCCTCTATTAATTCTAAATAATACTATTGCAGAGCTGTGATGTATTGGTGTCTTGTTTGTCACGAGGAGATTTCCTTGATTTTACAGTACAATTAGAAGGTTTAGCTTCGATATATCAATTAAATGCCGATAAGAAGGTAAAATGTAAAGCGTTTAGTGCTTTGCAGTCATTGGAGGCTGATTTGGGTATCTTAGCTCAACTGCAAACTTTTATTAAGGAACCGTTTAATCTTGTTCATAAAAGTCCAGTCGGTTAGTATCAGTCTTCGTCTATTTATTTTCATCGGGATCGAGAAAACGAATTTTCTTTTACGAGCCAAGGAATTTTTATTCAGGGATCCTCGAGCGAAGAAGAGGAGGTCACGCGATGAAACTAACGTACTTCGTCTCCCCTTACGATTTAATAGATCAGGAGAATCGTACCTGCGATTCATTGAATTCAGAAGTAGTTATCAAACGAAAAATTGGTCATTCCGTTACTGTCTGTATGGAAGGTTCGACTGCTCACAAGTTGCCTACATCTAGTATCATAACTGTAAATAGGAGTCCTACAGGAAAAAGGTTTGTAACTTGTTACGAGGAAACGTACGCTCGTTCATATCTCGATCGTTGGCTTCCAATCGATTATTATTACCTTTCAGTACCCCATCTTATGCTCCGTTAACTGGTACAAATTCATCGGTATTACCCGCTTGCTTCGTATTGAAGCTCGCGAAAAAAATGCCGATGTGCATGGAACTAGTTCGTAGGATACAAAAAGTAACGGAACTCGAGTGCGGAGATATATCTGCTCCTCATCCGTTACTTAGTTTGATTATTCAACACGCCAGCGAAGGACAATTGGATTGTCGGAACAACAGGGGACTCTACGTTGTAAGTAAAACGCTCTACACAATAAGTCATTACAGCATAAGCGTTTTGCTAGCTCGAGCGTAACATTCTGTTACAGACATTACCGGATCAACAGCATTGTTACTTTATGACAGAGAACAGAAACATGGAGGGCGTGTTAGTGTGTAGCATTCCCTTCACTCATCCGGCGCACGTTCCACAAATATTGGTATATTTGCGCCAGCAAGCGCTGTTCAATACGTTAATCGCCAGTTGCGTCAGATCCTACGCACGACAAGATCCAGAACACGCGACCATATTCGAAGTGAGCGCTTTATCGTGGCAACACATATCGGTAAGTTTGGAGCATCCTTTCGAGGAGACAATGGCAACGGCGGAGCTGGATTTGACAGATATATCCGCGCTGAAATGCAAATTATACGGCATAAGTATAACGAACACGGAACAAACGTCAGATCTGACCGGAAAAGTCTTACAAAAGTGTTTAAGTATACCTCTGACAATGAGAATTCTCATGAAATCGTGGGAGAGTCGCGATTCTCTGGGCGCGATGAACAATCTAAACAGCGGAAACGGCAATTATAACGTGAATCTTGGTTCTGGTAAAGACCAGAACAGTCAGAACGGTTCTGGTATGCCCGATTTCGCTAACGGAGAAACGAAGATCAAGCAGGAACCCGGATTAAATAATGGAAATGGAACTATGGGGAGACAACAGTCATCGCAGCAGCAGCAGCAGCAACAGCAGCAACAACAACAACAACAACAGCAGCAGTCTTTTTTAGATGCCGGAACGGAGAATAGTATCGGTTTTCCGTCGTATTCCGGCCAATCCGATACCACAACTACTGCAATGCTAAATCCATTACAACTGGGAGCTTTACTTGGACAGGCAAAAAACTCCATGTCCAATCCAATGAACGAACGGACGAAAAAAACGCGTAAAAGAAAAACAGCGGACGGTATTTGGCGGAGTCCCAAGAGAAAAGGAGACGAGAGCGCGGAAATATTATTGGAAAGCTCCAGTTCAGACTCCACACCTCTAGGTACACCAACCAGTGGCAGGGAGAATTTAAACGAGACCAGAACGTCCACACCGACTTCGGCCACAAGTTTAACAAGCGGTTTGGATTTTTCGAATTTAGATCCAACGGACATTCTGGGTACGGACAAGAGTTCCGACTACGATATGGACAACGAGAGCGAGATAACTGAAGTTCACGATTTGCAAGACGTCGAAGAGTTGATAAAACGTGATCGGAAGTCAAGGAAGAGAGAGGAGAAAAAGAGTCCTATTATATTCGAAGAGAACAAAAACCTGGTGCCACCATCAGTAAGTATAACGCCAATTTCAAGCAGTAGTTTGGGCCAGACTACGAACTATAACTCTGTACTTACGGGGATGGGTTTGGAAAGGAGGCCAGGCATTGAAATAATACCAATCGCGTCGTCGCCGCAAACCACTTTACCAAGCTCTATTACTATAACCCCGATAGCTGGACCGACACAGTCAAAGAGTTTGACGGATGAGCGTAGAGAACGAAAGAGTTCCAAGGGAAAGTCGACAGAGGACAAGGGAAAATTGGAAAAGAGACGGAAGCGTAAACGAGAAGACAGTCCTATGGGACCACCGCCGGATAAGATACCATCTAAACAGGACCCTTTGTCGAAACCCGTCTCAGTGAGCATTAAACCAACCGAGTCACCGCCGAACTTGAACTCACGACCGTCGTCACCAGCGACGACATTACGAAAATTTAGTCCGTCGCCGACGCATACCAGTCCACTCGCTCTCGTAGGTAAGTCCAGTCCTACATTGAAACAGTCAACAAACAAGCCAGTGCAAAGTCCAAAGCACTCTCCGGTCTATAGCAGCAGCCCCAAGCATACGCCAGTACCTGCGAGCGTGAGCCCGAAACACGGCACCTCGTCACCGAAGCACGGCAGTTCAGCGAGCACTGGTAAACCGAGCATGTCCGCGCTGAAGTCCGCGGCGAATTCGCCCTCCAGTAAAACCACCGATTCAGGACAAACGAAAATAAAGTCTTCCTCCTCGTCGTCGAGCAAGGACTCCGCTCGCGAGAAGGAGAGAAAGACGTCGTCGTTGACCTTCGGTGGATCGGGCGGCCATCAGAGCCCGAAAACCAAGTCGTCCAGCGGTAAGTTGAAACAACTGGAGTTAATTCCTAGCGGAGAAACACCGTCCACGTTGCCCAGTAGCGGCGGTAGCACACCGCCGTCTGGTAGTTCCGAGCTCGGCAAGTCGGCCATTGCCCAGCAACAGGCGAGAAACAGAAAGGGCTCGTTGAGCGCCGTTATCGATAAGCTGAAGAACGCACAGCATTGCACGGACGACGGTGGTAACGGCGGGACGAAATCCACGACCGGTGGAAGCGGGAATTCGAGCGGGCAAAAAGAGAGGAGCGTTGGTAGCTCGTCGAACAAGACGACAGAGGGGAAGTGTGTTAGTAAAAATTCGTCATTGGACACGAAAAATCCGGCCGAGTACATGATGGTGAAGCATAGTTCGGATGGGATGAAAATTACGATCAACAAAACTCGCACGAAAGACTCCAAGTCCGGGGCTAATCTGAAATTGTCTTCGTCCTCGGCCACCGTTGCGACTGGGGCGACCTCGAGTTCGTCCACGTCGTCGGCGTCCATGTCTGGCAATGGTTCGCCGAAGACGCACACTGGTCTGAAGCCTGGGGTAAGTTCCGGTCCTGCTTCGAAGAAACCTCCGTCGCAAACGTCCCCGAAGTTGTCTGGGTCTTCGTCGTCCGGTTCGGGCGGCAGCAGTGGAAGCAAGGCATCTCTGTTGGGGCAAAAGATGTTGTCTGCGTTGAAGTCCATCTCGGGATCTAATTCCGGAAGTGGCAACGGCACGGGGGGAATTAACGTCGGGGGTAGCGGCGGCAGCGGGTTGTTGTCGAAGAACGTGATGTCGTCAAAGTCGTCCTCGAGTTCTCCGAAGACAACGAGTTCCGGTGTAACTGATCTGAGTCGAAATCGTGACAAATCTCGCTTATCGAAGTCCGGTGACAAGGGTATATTTCCCTCGAAGGGTATCGGGGACACTAGGAAGTCGAGTCCGTCGGGGCTCCGAGAGGAGAGCGAGAGCGAGAGAGCGTTCAAACTCTTGGCTGCTCACGCCTCCATGTCGAACTTATCAAATTTGCCTAATCTACCACCGCAATTGGTCGTTGAGGGTCTCATGAAGCAGCTGGACACCAAGTTTCAAATACCCAAATTATCCGCCAGAGCCAACGCAGATTCCGGCGATAAAAAGACGGATAAGCTATCGATGCTTCCAGATAGCGGCAAGGCATTGGACAATATCGCGACGAAGCAGATCACGGAGCAGGGCAAACTGCAACCGTTATCGAACACGTCGACGACGGCATCCAAAGTCACCTCAGAGGATCAGTCGGGTCAAAGTCGGCGAGATCACGTGCAAACTAAACCAGACAATCTATCCATGACAAGCGCAGCTTCGGTAATTAATCTCGGCACAGACAGTGCCAGCAATCTTCTTCTTCCCGCTTTGTCCAGCAGTAGCTCGCACGACATGGACATCCCCACGAATCTCTCCATGCAGCCCACCGAGAACGAGACCCGCGACCTGGAGCCGTCTATGAGCAGGAGTAACACACAGTTTCTGAGTAGCACCTTGAATTCCACGGTCACTGGCAAAGACGATACCAGCGGCGGTGGTTCTGTAATGGCCGTTCTACCGAAAAGTTCCGACACACAAGCTACCAGTAAACCCGTGTACCCTACGATGATAACGACGGGCACCATAACCAGTGGAAACGGGGTCAGCGCAACGGGCTCGGGCAACGGAAGCACAGAGAGCCTAAACTTAAGTATTAAACCGGTGGACGCAACCATGCCGAAGTACAAATCCGACGAGAAGAAGCAGCAGCAGCCACAGACGCAACCGCCTCAACAGCAGCCTCAACCGGCCCAGCAACAGCAGCAGCAGTCCCAACAGCAGGTGTCCCAATCGCAGCAACAGCCGCCACAGCAACAACAGCCGCAGCAGGTCCCGTCTTCCGGGGGATCCTCGACTTCGTCCGTGTTGGGACCAACCGGGCCCACAGAGGTCGCTGCGAGTTCTATGAAGGTACCCGGCACGGATATACCACCGACGACGTCTCAAGAGGCCGCCGAAATGCTACTGGATTTCTCCACGCCCAAAGACGTGGTCAAGACCTTGAACTTCACCAGCATTCCCGAGAGAGCGATGACCCAGGCTGCATCTGTCCGCAGAAACACACCACCACCCCCACCGCCCGCCTTCCCAGCGAGTCCTTCCGTAAGCGTGCACATTGTTAAGAGTCCTGCACCCTCGCCAAGGGTGATCCCACCCTCGCCTCATTCAGCGTCGCCGTGCATCACCGACGACGAGCTGATGGACGAGGCGCTGGTGGGAATGGGCAAATGAAGGTTACTGAAACTCTAGATTTAATTTTAGCTGGCACAGGGTGTCCTGAACGGGCTTGCTGACCGAGATCTTGTTTGAATAGCTTCTGGTATACTTTGCTCTGTTTTGAAGTCACGTCTCGTGAACTTTCATCCCGGAGACGTTTGGCGTCGTGGAAGAGAGACTGCATTTTTGGGGAGCCCTTGGGAAATTGTGGAACTCGTTTGGAATTCTGCTGAGTGGTCCATTGGGGTGTTGTAAGGGATGAAGGGAATGGTTCGGTTTGAACTTTGGATTGGACGGATTTCGGGCGATTGCACGGGGATCCGTGTAATTCGGGGTTTTAGCGAGTACGTGCGCGTTTTCTGAATTATTAATCTTCATTCTGGAATTGGCAGCGGTTATAACGAATCGTGTTCACAAGAAAGATTTTCTTCTGCATCATGTTGTGTTCCCATTAATGCATCGTTTAATCAATACCTTTGCATATGATATACATTTATGCAAGCAAATTTAATGCGTTCGTTATTAAAGGGTTTAATGAAATCACGAGTTCTGTTGCGTTAGATTCGACCAATGGTACAAAGGATTTGTCGATTTGAAAATATCCCTCCTCGTGAGCCATACATTTTTCGGGGTTTTCCCGCGAAATGAACGATCAGTCGGTTCTGAGGGGACACCCTGTACGCAGTTTCGACTTCTCGCTTCTCCTGAAATGTTCCGCCGAATACAAATGTGGCTTGCGTCCCCGTATGCGAATCATGTGCGCGTTCAATTTTCTCGCGCGTATAGGAAAAATAAGAGAAATAGATATGGAGAAAAGGAAGAACAAAAGTAAGGGGGGGAAGCAGAAGCTCGAAAGTATCGGTCCTTTTGCAAAACAAATATTTCCGCAAAGAGGGTAAATTGTCGACTGCGTTTATCGAATTGATGTATTATTATCAATTAAATTCGCACGCCGTGAAAGAAGGACTCGAGGTTAGCAATAAAACGATTGTTTATAGATTTTTAAGGGAGAGAAAGGCGAAGTGTGCGACTAAAAGAGTGTGAGAGAGAGAGAGAGAGATGGTAAATGGCCGCAAAGTACGAGGAGTAATATGAACAATTATATGTATACATAACGACTTATTTTCGATAGAAATTCATGTTGGACAATATTTATAAGGGCACCGTGGAATGAGTATACGGTTTGAAATATATCGAATATTTCTGAACTGACGTATTTTATGTAATTAGGACGATTTCTCCGCGAAAGAGCGAATGGCTTCAAGGATAATATTTCTGTACAAAACTTGCTCCAGACTCTGAGGATAATTTAAAAGAAATAATAGATAACTTGAACAGGGCCGTAAGTTTGTATTGTTCTTGAAATAAATCTGAATGTTTAACGGAGACCCCCTCCTGGGTTATGCGAAATACGCCATTTCGGAAACACCGTGGATATGGAGAAACTTCGATCGTCGAAGAATCACGAAAAAAAGGGAGATCATTTAGCCAATTATCGAGTCCTTTAATCTTACCTATCTGTTCTTGTACTCGTTCCAGTTGTCTTTCCTCGTTGACAGTGTTCCTCGGCGATACACAACGAAGAGAGTTACCTTCGATCTCCCGACGATGAATTTTGTGAACGCTCATTATTGAAATCCAAGATGTGTTAAGACATCGAACATCATTTATCACGAACGAACAGTGGATATAAAACAATCAGTGGAGTTCCGTTTAATCGGCTTGTTGCTTTCACAATGAAGTAAAGTTTTAACACGAATCGTTTTCATACGAGAAAAAGTTCCAGGAGATGTTCGCAAACATTTGAAATCGATGATTCTCATTGTTCGCAGAGTTCTATCGACAGAAAATCGTGAATGAAAGGGGGTAAGCAGAGGGAAAGAGATAGTGGATATATACAAAGTGCCAAGCAGGTGTGAAAAAAAATAATAACAAGATGAAGAAAGACGAGGATTTTCAAAGATGGGGCTTTAATCCTTTGCGATTTCATGCCTTATTCTATCTGTATTCCGACAAATTGTCGATTACGGCACAAAGTTTGCAAATGCATGGGAAACTTTAACCACCATAAAAAAAACAGCCGGATATCTATTCTTCCTTGGGATTAACAAGTTAAACCTTGCATTTCCGTATCGAGCCGGTTAATAAATAGCCGTTTCATAAGTGTGCTGACGCGATTCGAACTTTTTTCCCAACGTGAATAATATCGCTGGTGTTCAAAGGATTGAAATTCCGTTCTTAAGAAAATGGACGCGTTGTCCTTGTACAAATTAGGTGAAAATGTTTCGGTTTAAAGATCGAACAAACGTCGACGGAAATAGACCCTATCGATCGGTGTATTTGTTCGACTTTTAAACCCGAGATTAAAACGTGAGAACAGGCAGATGTTATATGAACAAAATAAACGTGTTATATGTCTGTTGCTGACGATTCAGAAATATTAGGAGAAAAGAAAAGGGGGAGTGGGAGAGAGACAGATGATTAAAAACAAATGAAAAGAAGAATTATCATAACGATTTACGATGATTTACCACGTGTAAATTGATAAAATTGTATTTTCATGCGGGAGTGCCGTATTGCAGACAATACTTTGCTTCGACGGAAAAAAACGGGAAATGAGATAGCGGATAGTAAAATGATTTTTCTTGAAGGGAAAATTGTCCGGTGCTCCCGAGAGAAAAATATGGTTTATTTTTTCAATACTCACGATCGTGTACATAAAGCTAGGATTCATTTACGCTGTGCAAACGGTGCTGTAATAAAAGAGAAGGAGAGATACAAATACGATAGCTGATGAAGATCGAAATTAATCGAGTCGTCACGAATGAAATATGAAAAAGAGAGGGATGAGAGAGAGAGAGAGAGAGAGAAAGAGAGTTAATTAACGACTAATCGCCATTCGATTATGCTTTCTAATTATTTATTTGAACGTGTGCGAGGAATGCATTTTTATTTTTTTTTTTTAAATGAAAATGGAACATTTGAAAATTCCCACAGCGAGTTTGCTTTACTTTCTACGAGGATTACGAGACTTTTAAGAAACAATTGTGCGCCAAGATCTGCCATACTGAGCGTCGATTGTAAAGAAACAAATGGAAATATAATTGGAAATAATAATATTGTTACACTTTCAATGTTATAAATCCCCTGTCGTTTGCCTTCCCTATTTTCGATCGCATTTTAAACAAAGAAGAAAAAAAATCCATATTGAACTACGTACTGCCTCGAACTTCATTTTTAGTGGTTGGCCATTAAACTTTCTCCAGATCGCGAATTGGAAGATTTTCGTTTTTCTCAAAAGCAGCCGGATTCTATGTTGAAAAATCGAAAACGTTATGATAGCATAGTTACAAGTTTTACTTAATATCGTACTGCGAAGATAACACGTGAAACTTGGACAAATTTTATTTGTGTGCGTGTGTGTATGGGAAGAGTATAAATGCAATGGTATGAGCGCGAGCATGTACATTGAAAGCATCGACCTGTATAGAGAAAAGAGGATATATACATACGATTATAAAATATATAAATATAATTATCTTTATCGACGACGAGTGTCTTCGAAAATACGCCGAAATCGCGAGACACGTATGTAAGCCTTGATAATAAAGACCATGTTTTTATCAACATTGTCACCCGGGTTTCTTCGATTCCGATTTAATTATAAGTTATCAAGGAGGGGATGGAAAAATATATAGAGAGACATAATTCAATTCAAGATGAGAAAAAAAACAAGTAAACATTTATTTCATTATTTCAGTTTAGTGTACATTAAAACCTGGTACAAAAGATTACATCGATATTTTATGTAAAATTACATTTTCATTCGCCACAGCGTTACCTACAAGACATTTAATTTACTAGGTTCCTCCGCCTTTCACACTTCAGTCATGTTTTTGTTCCTTCAAAACGAAGTTCACACGTTACGGTGAGATCGATTAAAATGATCGCATTGCGGGTGCGTCCGTTTTTTTTTTCAACCTAATCGAGATATTCGAATTCGAACTTCATTGATTATTCCCTCTTCTATTTGCATTTATTTCTATAATTTCAAACCGTGCTTCGCAACGAGTATTGAATATATCTTAATTTCTATGTATATTGGCTCCTATTGGCATGCTTGTTCGTTTCCTCGAATTTACTACACGCGACACATATTCAATACCAGCCAAACTCTGAAATAAATACTAGCCATTCCTGCGAATACAAGACACCTTCTACTAAACACTTTCTTACTCGGTGTTTCTGTGTATACCATGTACAGACACCCACAATTCGAACTTCCCAACAAGTCCGGGACAGTGGTGTTCACGTGTCCGCAATTTTTACCCCCTTTTCACGCGTAGAAACAAGTCAAAGTCCTCGGGATCACGAGGTCCCAGAAATCATCCCGAGCCGGTGGACAATTGATCCTGGCGAAGTACTCCATGCAGTACAAGCTGACCATCGTACCGCTGCCCGCGCTCAGACTGAACCAGATAAACACATTACCGGCTTTCTTTAATATATACATCACAAGACCAAAACCACCGAACATGATCAGCATCACCGGGTAAAAGAAACGGACGCTGAAGCACAGGATGTACTCGTGGAAGACCGCAGAGACAACGAATACTGCGCAGATGGACAGAGTCTTGTTTCGTGACGTGACGATCTCGTACATGTCCTTGTAGATGTAGGTGTACAGCCAGTCGTGGACCACGATATTCCAGGTGCGATAGTAGGTGCTGTAGCAGTCCGAGTTCCACCAGTCCTGCAATTTAGTGTGACATAATTTCGCTGGCATTCCGTAAGTGTGCTGGACGCACGGGGAGTCCTTGAGTCGATAAATCCACCGTGGGAGGTATGTAAGAAAGTTGTGGTACGTATCGACAAATTGGAAGGAACGATGATGAAATCTGATGGAGAACGATACGTGGCGCGTAATGGTCCCCGATGACTCAGAGGCGGTCGAAGAACTTCCGGTTGGAGATTCCGGGAGCGTTTGCTGCCTTCGCGAGGCTTGGCGAATGGAATTTAGGAGGGTGTGCAGGTTTTTTGATGGAAGAGATAAATATTTCTGTTGCAGTACGCGAGGCGTAAATATTCGATTGCAGCGAATATTTTCCTCTTGCTAAGGTAAAGCAGTAAAATAACGAACTGCTCCAAGGAATTGAATTTGAAAAGCTATCAGATCTGAAGTATCAGATCGATCGTAAGTGTAAGTTTCTTGATTAGTTGACATCGAACTTTAAATAGCATTAACAGGCTGCCACAGAATTGTAGGTGGCAGGTTAATTAATATCCTACAGTTAGGGCGAGGCGTAAAAACGCTTACATAACAAGAAGAAAGTTGTATTTTTGATTGCCCCATTTCTACTTTTACTTTACGCGAACTCGTAAAAACCCACCTGCAACTGTTTCTCGAGCGTTGAAAACGATAAACATTGCGGAGATGCGATACAAAATTGGTCGTTATGTTTTATCGTGGAATGAAATTCGGGCTTACCATGTAAAACATTTTGTCAGCAAACCGTAGCAATTCGGCGAAGGCGTTCATCCAACTGTGTAGAAGGAGATAAAATCCGCAGATGAACATTAGAATACCGGGCAGCATAGAGCCGAGAATATTTAGCGACTGATTTCCCAATTCTATCGGTTCCTTTCCGAAATCTCGGTAATTTGGGTACAGCAATCGTTCGTAGATCAGTGCCACGGAGAAGATGATCGTTAATACTTCGGCGAAATTGGTCAGAACGATATTCCATCGAATCTTCTTCAGCCTAAACAATACAATATACTTTTGTACGATTACGGTGTAAATAATTCAATACAATGTAATATTTGTCGTACATGGCAAAGTGTGTGATATTAGTTTGCAATCAATTATTGTTCGAATATATTGATAATTATCTTATTTGCAATAGATTGCATAATGCGAGTTTCCAATATGTATAAACCGAATTCGAAATATTTCTTTCGTCGTGAATTTTCAGCATTCCGACGCTTTATCTTGATACTACGGATAAGGGGGAAAAATAACGAAGGACGATGGCCCTAGTGATAGGCTGATTATTAAGTACATGTGTCCCTGCACTGATAATATAGTATGTAGATTAATATCGCACACTGTAGTACAAGTGAACCTCTGGTACAAGCTTACGTGACGTCGAAATAAAATGAAAAATCAATTGGATAGGTAATGCCTGCGAATTTTACCTCGAATATAAAAATGTGTACGACACAAACTTATATCTCCAGCAATAATTATACGTACATAATAAATTGACTAATTAGACACAAGAATGTGAGTTATTATAAGTGACAAAAAATAATTTAGATATTTTATTTTTGAAAAAATCGCACGCATTATTTTCTTGCGTGAAAATAATTGAATCATAGCTTACCTGGGATAGGTATCCTGGTAGATTAGAGTTGGTATAAACATGAAATATAGATACTTTGAAAAACCAGGTAGCTCAGGCGCCGGTGTTTCCGAATGTGGTTTGTACGACAGAAATCTTGGTGCTGTACTTCTTACGAAGGCATGCGTTTTCATGATTAAACGCGTCTGAAAAATATTTCAAATAAATATACGAAATAAATAAGACGATTTGTAACATTTTCATATTTCACGAAATTATTGTTATTATTAAAGTAGATTTTTGTTTCGCCTTAGATGATTATACGAACACTTTTCCAAATCGCTTGCGCAAATCAAAGATTTTGCCTCTAGCGTTATCAATGTTTTACCATTTTCTTTGGACATTTGTGGAATTGTAAAAAGCGCGATGCTCTGATTGTGACGTGTCGAGAATTGTTTACTTCACTATAAAGATAATGCAACTGCAGGCTTTCGATTCCAGTTTCATTCATTGTGCTGCATTTAATCTCACAATTTACTCTAATTGAGACGTTTCAGAGGTCAGTGTGTTACAGAGTTTCCGCAATTGATAAGTGTTTTTTTTTAATCACGCTAACGGTAATCTGACAATGAATGCTGTTCGAAATGATATATCTATTATGCATTTGCTTTAACGAAAATCAAATGAGGCAAAAGTTAAATACGAATGTACATGCGCAACAATTGTAACTGCTGTACGTTCATTCAGGATTATCATAACTCTCCTTCCAAATATGACTCAAAGCACAAGCACGCGATTCATTCATAGAATGCCTGCCTATTGAACACGTAATGATAAATTACCTATGTATAATATTCAAATGAACATTACACTGAATATCTAACAAAAATATAGAAAGTTTTTCCATTGATAACTCATCAGATGAACACTAACAATGAAAGTACTCACACTATTTATTGAAAACATTTACGCGCACGCGTATAATCATCCAGTCAATTCATAACAAGTATTCAGAGCAATACAATTTCCCCTTCCTCGTCAACAATGTTTAGAAAATACGTACTTGTTCCATAAGTATGATCATGCTACTTGCCAATGGCAAGTCGTGATGGAGCAGAACTCTGGTTGGAAGTACGAACAATAGGATGTCATAAGCAATGATGCCCATTAGCCACCCATAGTCCCAAAGTTTTCTGAAAGTTGCTGCAAACAGTTGCACGCCGTTGTACAGGACGTTTCATTGAAAAACCAAACGAACATGTAAACGGACATTTTGTTCGCACGAAGTTTCGTTTTAGAGAATATCGAATTTGTACGATCGAAGTACACACGTATACTCAAAAGCACCATTATATCGGTTCACGCGACCGCATTTCGGGACGTGCCCAGCAATTTCTCACCTTACAGAAGTATTGAAAACGACTTACATTTCGGCGGATATTCAGATCGACACGTGGCCCAACAATAGAAAGCAGCATAAACCCCTAGAGCTGATACTTTCATAAGTGGCCAGACGCAAAGTACTACAGGAAACTTGCCGAAACCGGCACGAACGGTATCGATGCCGAGATTTGGCCTGAAATAAGAAATATTTGCCACCGCTTGAATCGAAGATTTCAATTTCTCTTTCGCGTCAAGATTTGTTGTTTTATTTCAGTTTTTTTTTTTTCATCGAGAATTCTTTGTTCGATTATTCCGAGCGACAGCTTTGTATTATTGCCCCTTTAATGATTAACGATGGAATGGACTTCGATAAATCTATCGAATCTGCCAACAAATCTGTCGATCAATGCCGAGGGTACGAGTGCAATGAGTGCTTGTGTACTTACGAGCCCGTGTGTCGAATGTCATAAACGGCGGTGTGTATCAACAGAATTATCAGCGTCGATACGCTGAAATTGTAAATCGTTCGGATATGTTTGATTTCGTAAAGGTCGGTCAGTAAGGAATTCCTTTGGAGAAATTGTTTAACCGGCAACGCGCCCTTCATGGTTGGTTTTCTGGGGAAAAATTGATGATCATTAAAGCAGACGAATGAACGAAACGAACGTAAGGTAGCGAATAAGATTCTTCTATCGTACTCCAATATAATTTTATCAATGCATAAAACGGGAACACTTCCCCTTCGTTGGTAGTGAATATATTTTATCGTTGCTGCTAACCGAGCAAGTTGTGAAAATATAAGGTCGAAGCGTATAAAATATGATAAAGAAAAGTGAGTGACCTCTTTGAAAAAGGATCAACTTGAAGTTGCAAAATAATCTTTATTATTAACTGGGAAAACAATATGAAATCTTTGAGTGCGCGTGTACTTCAGTATGTACAGTGTATCTCGTTGTGTATTGTTACTCGTGTTTGCAGTAATTGTATATGAAATTGTGATAGCCAGTAATAAATGGAACATTGTTCGTTTCGCAAATATTGTATGCGTGTTAACCTTCGATAATACTTTCGAAAGGTATTCTTCTTAAATACTTGCTCACATTTCATGCGAAAAAATAGAATTAACATTAAAGCAGAATACTTTGTTTATTTTAACATAAATCTATGTGAGTTATTGATTATAAGCCTTAGGTTGATTATAAAGTTAGACAAATTCGTAGAATGAAAAATATTTGTCCCGACTAGAGGCTGCTGAGAAATTTTTCTTTGATAACAAAATACAATATAATCATTTGCACGTGATAGAATAATACTATGAAACCTGAAATATTTGTGATAATCGAGACAAAGATCGACAATACTATCGATCGACAATTCGTACTAATCTAATTTTGTTAAGCAATTTTCGTACACTCTATATATTGTATACAAACATATAGAGCTCTGCAAAGTAAGTACGTTCGTTAAATCGGGTCAAAGCAGTTAAGTGCACGCGTACTCAAATGATCTTCAAGTCAGTTTCGTTTCATGGTAAAACGTTCGTGTGAATTACTGATATGCCACGCGTCCTTTCAGAGCAAAATTACCCGACCTCTGTGAACACTAAAAATTAAAACCCTTTACTTGGAGTAGTACCGCATTCTGGAGATATGTACATACTTCGTACGTGAAATACGAGGCAAAATAAAATTTCGAGTGCAATTGACGTAATTCAATCCTTCGAAATCATTTTAAATTTAATTCCCTGGACATTCTGTTTTCAATTAAATCTTTCATAATGTAAATAATTTTCCTTTGAAGAATTATTTGATTTTTTTTCGGAAGAAATCAGATGCTATTGCAAACATTGCTGAAATAGTTAATGTGACATCATTGCTATCGAACTACTAAACTTGTTATAGACGTTATAATTGTCGAGGTCAAAGTGTTAACAATTATGTAAAATTGGCATGGCATTTGGCATCGTAAATGGAAAGTAATGTGATAGTGGAAGCGTGCAATATCAAGGTTTAAGGGCGATTATATAGTTACGTTCTGTTAGAGTATCTCTCCGAATTAACGAGATCTGTTGTCTCATCCGAAGTGACTCTGTCTACTTTTTGTAGTAGATCCGATACAATATGGTTCATTCGGTTGTTAACAAGCTCCAAAATGTCTTGCTTTATTTCCTAAAAGAAAACGGAATAATATTTTATTCGTATCTTTCATTTGATTGACGATTTTCTTTCAGTTTTGGGCAGTTAACGAATTATTTAACATTTATCACTTAGTAAATCCAAATATGAAATAACTTGGCATTTTTTCTAAATTACTTGGTATTAAATAAATGTCGTAATTGAAATCAATAGGCAATGGTCCTCTGCAAAATTGTTTAATGCCATTGCTAGCGAATAATTTTTTAAATGTTCGTGCCAAAGTTGTATAAATAATATCAATATTCCGTAAAATTATATCTCGAGTTACCACGTATCCTTATTATTCTTTTTTTGTTACAAAATACTACACATTGTAAAACAAATTTTCTAACGCATAAATTTGTACAAATTAAATCTCGGCATTGTACGTATCGAGTTTATTTTATAATTCGTGCAATTTCCCACCTGCATCTGTTCTCGCATTCCACTGTTTATTATATCGCGTACTTTGCTTTCTTTGGTCGCTGTGCTTTCTTTGGTCGCTGTGCTATCCAGTCCTGCAAACAGGTAGAAAATCAATCAACTGCAAGAAATCAAAGGCAAGAAAATCTGCGTAGAACTTACTGAGTTTCCCCAAATTCGTCTCGGTCTTGCACAAATTCTCACGCCCAATACGTTCTCCCATCGCGTTTGTCTCCTCCATTTTATTCATCGACGTTCACTCGACCATTTATACCGTTCCTCGGGGTTTACCAATGATCCCACCCGCTTCAAAATTCACCGAAATAATATCGAAAGTATTCACACCTGCCGATACTCCAAGATCAGCGCGGATCTCACAACGCGGGCTCGAATAATCACCCGAATCGCAGATATCGAATTGAAGCGGAACGCAATGAATTTGCTCTATCCGTTCTTCATCCTCCGTCGACGAAACCAAAGGGATGAGTTCATTGGACGATGCCGGATGGTCGAAAGGAAGCGTTCGCGCTGCTCGAGCCGCGAATCGTTACTGGGCCGGCGAACAGATCGAGTAGAGTACAAACAACCGGCCGTTAGAATGCTTATCGAATTTTTCAGCCGCTCGATCAGCTGACGGGTCAGCCGCGTTTCTTACGTCTATCCGCGTGCCTAATCCCTCGGTTCGTCGGCGTTTTCGAGTGCGACCGCACCGACGAGTGTTTTCACTATCTCAGGGACCGCGGGGCCTCCTCCGATTAAGTAATTGCAACAGCGGCTCGTGGTTCGTCTGTACTTTTGTCGAATCTATAACGTACCCGAGGCGTGAACGACGTCGAACCTGGAGATACGACGACACATGTACCTACAGTACACACAGCTGACATTAGGCAGCGGACTATTCGACAGGTGTTCGTGCACGGGGTTTTTTTTTATAGTTTCCCGTGGGCACGTGGTCCGCGAGTTTTGCAACACTGTGCCGAGAAACAGTGAACAATTGGTTATGATCGTTTTTATTGGTTTGGAAGCTTGTGGAAATCGTTCGTTTTATTTGCCCCTTGATTGTTACTTTCCTTCCGAGAACGAAACACGACGGTTCGTTCATAGAGATTGTTAAAGTAATTGGAGCTTCGAGGTAGATTAGCTTTGCCACCTCGTGGAATGATCGGAATTTCATGTTTCCTTGTTTTAGACGGATTTCTGTCCTCGTACGATTATTTTTGTGCTGTTTCGCGTTGCTGATAAATGGTACAGCTGTTTCGAATGACGTGAAATGTCGCGGGATTTGTTTGGCTGACATATTTGTTTCAATTTAAATCGATTGAACTTTTTGTCAAGCTCGATGGTTCGATTTTTTGTTGTTTAAAGAAAACGATAAGTTTGCATGCGAATTGATCGACAATGAGATTTCTTATCGTGCAATCGAAAGCAAGGCGTATCTTTATCTCACATCGGCCTACGTTGATGCCTAATGCACATAACTGTGTGGCTTAAATTAATATACATGCATGAGTATATTTATGTAACACCGTGTAAATTGAATGTGGTCTTAATATTTTATTAATGTAGCTCCGGGATACCAGAATGAATTTGATTAACAAACTGATTGTTGTAATTTTACGGTCGTAACAGTCACGTTCAATACCATGAATATCATTGAATAAGTATTAATATGTACTACAATATCATATATAATCAAATAGTTTAAAACGCATGGATTATTTATTTATTTGGCATGGAATACTGTATTCGCCAAGCATTTATTGTACACTATTTCATCGTGCTGTTTCATTATATTTAGCAATATGTGTGTGCGTCTTTAAAGTCAGATTATGTTAGGTCAATTTTGATGATTTAATATTAGATATATTACAATTAGAAAAGTATTACTTACCTCATAAAGTTCTACGTTAAATGGTATGTCATATTTATTTGTTAACGTCTCGTTGCAGTACATTTATTGCAATACGCAATACAATTAGCTACGCAGTATTTACTTTCGAATTAGTATACACGTGTCTGATAAGTCGACGCGATGTATTTGGCAAAGCTACTCCGATCGATAACTTGATTTACTATTGATACATATCGCAAACACGTATTATTATAATACCGGAATGTAATACATGTTAATAAAATATCGACAAATCGGTACAAAAGGCGAAAGAAATCTGCATGTTATCCAACTGATAATTACGTAAATGATTTTTATCGTGCAGAATGAAACGCTTTTGTTCGTACGAATTACAATAGAGATGGACAAAGGTTTTATCAATCCGAGTGGAAATGTATGAATTTTCGTTAAAAGTAATTGACACAATTGAGTTGATAACCTTTTCAGGAAAAGAACTCAAAGAAGTAAAAAGAATTCGAGTACCAGCTATATAGAGCACGATTCTAAAGCAATTAATATTTTTAAAAGTGATTACGTCTGGAACTCACTTTAATATCACTTTATGAAAATAGAACGGAAAGATACTCCAATTATAGATTGTTTAGATCTTGCATCATGACTTCGACCAGTGATAATTGTTTGAAAAATATGAAAAGACGGAAGAAACGAATCATAACAAACAACAATGATCTTATATTTTAATTTCTGACACAGATTGTAATTTCTGTAGAAATAATTCGTGAAAATAAAAATATAAATAGTTTAATATGTGATATAAAAATAGAAGAACAGATGAATAATGTAATCTAGCTTACTAATATATTAATATAAAACGTTTTCGCACTGAAGATGAATCAAAGCATTTATTTAATTCATCCTCGTCTTTCGTCTCGTTTTCTGCCCGGGCTGCATAGAAAAGATAACAAGCCAGGAATGGGATAATGGCCTTTGTATCTCGCTTTCCTGCAATAAAATCTCCGAGTGCTCGCAGTGTTTGACTATAAACCTTAAGCGAATTCGGGCGTACACGATTTTTGGATGTGTTCGTTTCTTATTTATATCTACGATTTGTCGGGGAAGCGAATGACTGGTTTGAATGCATCGCATCGATACAGAACTTGAACGGTATATTACAAGTATAATATATTATAAGGCATCGTGGCAAATGGCATCGCAGTTTTCCCGTTCCCTATCTCGCTTCAAGTTTTTCGACACATTTTTTTTCACGGAAAGTTCGACGATGATACGGCTACACCAGCGTCACTTTATTCGTATTAATATGACACGCGACGCGGATTTTCAATGATTTAATGGACGGGTAGATTTCGTTGTGGTCATTCGCAAGTCAACATTCGGTAAAGTTATCACAGTATTTTGAGTTTTTTCCCTGCTATGCGCCAACTTCGTTTAGCTTTGGTGTAACTCTGAATTTTTCGTTGAAGCTTAAAGTGTGCGATATTCAAACTATTAAGTTAAATGTATCGAGTATGGTAAACATTTATATGGTGAAAGGGAGCTGATAATATTTATCGGCGAAGGTAAATGGATGGATATCATATTCTTGCCTCTATTTTTATGATCCCATTTGTGCACAGACAATTTTATAACTTAGATGTAAGATAAGTGCGATTAATTAACATTGCGCTAATCGTTTAATTACGTGACAGAAAAATAATGATACACGTTTAATACAAATTTGTTCAGATTTCGAAAAACGATTGTAGGAAATATTTCTTAATAGCGACGTATTCATATTGGTACATTGTTAACGTCGTTATTAAATGTATTATTAACAAATGTTTATAGGAATGGTAAAGCAGGCATGAATCGAATTGTCGCGCTACAGACAATAAGAGCAAACAGAAGTGGAGCGATAATAGAAACGTAAATACGTAAGTACATATTCACCGTACTGCCATCGTATTGATAACGTTCCGCCATCTGTTGGCGGATACTGGCATAATAAAGTTACGATTGCACGGAGGATATTGCTGCGACGCCATGTTGGAGAACTTCATTTCTTGGAAATTACATGCCACGATGAATTAAAAACAAAAAGTAGACACTTCTGGAGTGAGAAGTATTTTTGTTTCTTTTCTTTACTTAATACGGGATAAGTTAGAACGCAATAAAACTACAAAGTTTTATGTTACGTCATGCAAAACTCGGGGCTAATTTGATAATTAAATTCGATGTAGAAATGTATTGCTTTATAATCGACGGTGTATATATTGCAGGCATCTTGTTCGTGTACGTACGTACGTCGTATTAAATCTATTGCTAATTTGGAATCTACGTTTCATCTCTTTTTTCGGCAGTACTGAGCGTATATTTCCGAAACGGCGGAGACATCGATGCCTCGCAGAACATGCGCTACGTGCGAAACAAAGCGTTCAATTCTTCGCAGGCGAATTTCTCTTAATTAACAGAGAAGCGACACTTAAATGAACATTTTGAGCGCTTCACAATTTAATACTTGTTCAAATTTTTAGTGGTCTAAAATCATTGAAACTGTGAATACAATGCACAACAATTACATACCTAGAAGCTGTGTACAAAAGTTAAATCGATCATCTTACGGGAAATTGGACTAATTCAGCAACAACAAAGAAATGTAGAAATAAGAAGGTATTCCAGGCGAAAGAATGTGCATCCACCTGCTGAGAATAAAGACCGTACATTTAGTTCGCTGTACTGAAACTAATCTTCGGGTCAATACTTTTATAAGCACATACATATTTATCATTCATTATACTTTTCCTTTCAGCAACAAATTCCATGCGCGGCCGATTAAGAAAGGGAAAGAGGGCGTTTAAACTTTCCACCTCGAGACGCGGTAAAGGAGTAAAAAGTAATCGTGGCCATAAAATAATTGCGTCCGTTTTTAAATGTTTCCATTGAATCTGCATGCTCGAGCGGGAAGGATATCCGCAAGATCCTTGCAACGTGTTCGAATGCGACCTTCTCGGTAAATGCACCGCTCGTAAACAGCGAAGGTGTTTAGTTCAGGTCGAGTGCGATTTAAACGGGCGCCCTCGTTGCGCGCACAATTAATTACGCGGCACGAACTGTTAGCGTAATATGCAAATCCACGGCGATCCCCTACCAATCAAGGTACCTAAACGTGCCAAAACATTTTCAAGCGAGTCTCATTCCTACAATCGTGTCGGGCATTAATTTCATCGCCAGTTTCATTCGTGACTGAGCAACGGATATTGAGAAACCTTTTGCTATTCTACAAGAACATATTTTCCACCGATAGATCCAACTAACGCATTACTCACTCTACTTAAACTCGGACAAGCGACGTATCAACGGTCGATTTAAAAATCGGATAACGATACCGTTTCGCGGCCGATGATAGTGCCCGACGCGAGCACAAGGCCGATTGATATAACGAACGGGCGTGCAATCGCGACGAAATCGTTCCAGTCGTTTCGATTTCCATCGATGCATTTCTTCGACGTTCTCCTTGAACACTGACAGGAGTATCGTGGCAAGAAGGATCTCGAAGAAACAGCGAACCTCGAGCAACCCCAAACCATTCTCAATAAAATGTATAGTTATATTGACACAGGCATGGCGACACGAACATTTTGCTGGCGGTTCAACGATTTCCAGATGATATCGTTTTATTAAACTAATGCTAAGAAGGTAATAACTAAAAAGTCTGCTTGATAGATAATTAATATCGATCTGTCTAATCAACGTTGAAGCTTGTCCCAACAAAACTTTTTCCCTCGTTAATAGCTGCCCGGCCCGTCGGCAATTCGATAAATATTCTTTACAAATATGTACCAACACCCGAAGCAATATCAAGTACACGCATTCAAAGCGGTCCAGACGATCCATCAAGCCTCAACATCGTATTTCGTAACAGTGTCATCAACCTGCTGCTCGCCCGAAGTTAGTCACAGCGTCCACGCAAGGTGATCTCGAAAAATCCCTGGCCCCCCACCCGGTCGCCGGTGTCCCCCGTCATCGAAAACCCAAGAAACCGCTACGTATCCTCCGCGCCGCGGCATTTCGCAATAACCCTGAATTCCTCGGGATAGATCGGCCATTGTTACACGCGTCCCGCGTAGCCGGTCACCAGCTTTTGACATCGAAAAATCGTCGAAGGGACGAAGTGGCTCCGCGTTACGGACGGCCGCACGGCGATGGTGAACGGCTGGAGGGGCGAAGAAAAATCGTGAGAGGAAGAAAAGAGAGAAAGAGAGACTCGCTCTCTAGCCGTGTGTGTCGTGAAAGTTATAGAGGAGTGCTGAGGGGCCAGGAGGGATCCTGAATCGCTTCTGGTACCTCTGGTAGATCGTGGCTAAGCCAGTCGCTCGCTCGCCGCTCACCTAAACGGCTTTCACCTGGCCGATTACGAAGATCCTTGGTCGTCGACCGCCTTCGAAACGATTCTGCTTCGCGCAACACCCGTTCTTCACGTCGAGCGTATGTACACGAGAGTCCCGCGGACCCGTGGCCGGTGATCGGTGATCGACCCAACTCGACGATATGCCCGGATGGTGCACGGTGTTACCCTGGGGGAAGTAGTGTATCCATGCGATTTAAGGTGAACGTCAAGGGGATTCTGCCTGTACGGGGGACCAGAAGTCTGTCAAGAGCGTCGATACTGACCGGGACCCGGCTCGGCTGACGAGCAATTTGCGATCGGTTTCTGCCAGCCGAAGAGGAAGGTTTCACTTTCGTCCACCAGGTATGTGATTTTCTTGTGCACGGTTTCCCGTGGACGATTCGCGGAGAAAGTGTGGGATCGACGTGTGCGTACGTTCGAGACGGATCGCTCGGGTACAACGGGGGGGGGAATAATAAATAAACACGCCGTCGTTATTAACTATCCGCGTTGCTTTTCGATTTGAAAGTTCGTGAAAGGGGGAATTTCGATCGGTATCGAGATCGCGGCGGTGTGAAGTGTACGCATCCATGGTTTCTTTAAGGGGAGAACGTATCTTCGGCGTGACTGTTGACTTTCTATTGTGCTCCAGAACCACGAGGTTTCGTAATTTCGTGAATGATCCGATCGCTTCCGACCGCCTTGCCGCCCGATGACAGCTGTTTTACTTGGAACGCTCGGGATTACTGAACCGCTCGGTAATGCGCCGGGGCCGATTTATGGTGGTAGCCGATGAGCGCTGGCGAACGAATCAATTGCGCCAATAATTGTCGTTCCCAGCGCTGACTTATTGAATCGCGTTGAATTACGTTTAAGGTTTTCGATAGGTTGACGGGGGACAGTTGATTTTTATTTTATGGTGCTTTGTCTCGTGTATCGCTGTCGTGTCTCGCTTATTTGACAGGTATCGGTCAACGTTTTTCCTATCAAACCGTGTGATATTCGTTGTGTCTTCGCGTTGCACGTGTGGAAATTTAACGATGGAAGTGTAATTTTCAAGGGTACGAATTTGATTGACCCGGCTTTACATAAAAGAACGAGTTGCGAGTTTAATTTGCGGCCCGAGAAACGATATGCTTGACAAGTACGATGATTCCTCAGATTTTAAGATCGAAATTAAAAGTCAAGTGTGGCAGGTGTCGCTGGTTTTGCACAAAATCGCGTTAAAAAATGTAAACCTTGTTAATAACTTTCGCGAAAAGATAATGAAAAGGGACAATCGTGTCCCCACCTCTCCCCATAGCTTTTCATCAATAAATTGTCATCAATAAATTGGACTGCGTGATTTCTGTGTCAAGACTCGCGGTTGGGACTTCATTGATCACTTTGCAAGACAACGCGCGATCGTGTAACGGTATTGCAAAAGAGACACGAGGGCGTGAGGTAGAAATTAGTTATTTATAGGACAATCTGACGTACGTTCGTGCCTTCTCCGTCCCTCTTTCTTCATTCTTAACTTTCGTTGATTATCCTCCGCTTTTCCCCGTTCCATGAGACTAATTGGCGAGGATCGATGAGATCGCCTAGAAAGCGCGAGGTGTATACTTCTTGTTCGACTCTTTAATCGCGGCACGTTGCGTGATCGGCGTTATGTTTTCGATTGCACGTTGCATAATTGGCAAGAAAGTGCACACCCGTGTTACTAATGGCGTCCAGGGCCGCTCCGTTTTCGACATTGTCAAATCGCACAATGTCGTGTTAGCAGAACATGTGGTTGAAAACGAGGAAAGTCTGAACAATCGTTAGATCGTGTTATTTCCCTTCGTAGATTTTTATTTAATTCTTATTGTATGTGGCTTTGTTTTGTATTTTCCTGTTATGCTTTCTCCCTTGAAAAACGCGAGTAGATCGGCATTTCTACTTGAAATGTGAGAGATGTTTTCTAATGGCCGATTAATGTTTTGCAACGAAATAAATGATCACGCAGTTAACGGCAAGAGCTTTATTAAGAGTGTTCCTTTTAATTTGATCGTGATTAATGGCTAATCTCTTTCTCAAACAGTGGAAAAAGTTGATTTAAATATTAAATGTCAAGGAGCACAGTTTGTGCGCTGGTATTTTAATTCAAGAGTCAATAATTTCACTTCTAGCAGGACCTTTTTTCATTTCGAGCTGCGCGGACGTTAGTCTTCGAATGGTTAAAGAAATATTGTAATAATTCTAATATTGTAATAATAATAATGCAGACCTTTTTCATATTAGGTTCTTATGTTACTGGCACTGATTCATGGTACAGCCTTTGTTCAACGTAGCACCAGTAAAAATTCTTATCTGCAGATGAAAAAGCTTTTCTTTGTAATAAACCTTCCTATTATCTCTTCGTGTGATCATAGATCGGCAATAACTCTCCATGTTTCGAACTATATACCCTTTAATTAGATATCGATGCTCCAACAACGTTTTCCTTTAGTATCGATTAAAAAGGAATTCGTTCAAAGGCAGGGTACGATTCTTGTCGATACGATTGATTTTACATGTTCCACTTATATTTTACTTCCAGTGGAAAGCATCCTTTTCTGTCGCCTTTTTCTCAGATCAATGACTATAGACGTTGACCTGTTCGCGCGAAACAGTGCTACGATGATTCTTATCGTTGTTATCTCTTGGATCAAGGTTCCGTCACAGTGGATAGGCTAAAGTCGCGTAAATAGGATAGATTAAAAAATATTTGCTATCGCAGGAACGTCAATCGATAATGATGCTAATCCCAAGGAAAAATTGCGCGTCGAAATTAAAACAAACGTACAGACATTGCATAATAAATGTTTTGAGTCGATATTCGCTGATATTAAATTTGGGGAATTTCTACGTTGCTGATAATCCTGAAATTGTTAACATTACGCGCACAGATGATTCACTAATTGTAAAACAAGAAACGCTGGCTCATTTCGAGATTTGGCAATCGTTTAAAGGAAATCCAACGATACTAAAATTTTTTAAAGCGACGAACTCGAAGCCGTCGTCGTTCGAATTTCGTAGATCTTTTTAATAGTATAATTCTAGGATCCCCGTGATTGTCATTTATCATTTCCTAATCACGAATTTTTCGTATCGAGATTCTGCGGATACCACAATATACAGTCATCGAGATTAAGAAACCATAGTTGAAATCATACCCGGTTTCGCAGCGCACCTTCGCTTCTTAGAAGCCGATTGCTACTCGTCACTGAAAGTTCATTGGTTTCTCCTTCGTCAAGGTAATTAGTTCGCAAATAAAAATTCTATCTTATTACATACATCGAATTGCATCGATGAAACGCTATACAATGATTGCGTACACGTCTGTACTTATTATACTTACGAGAGACTTCAATGTTCGCACCTTCAGCAGATGTAATGCAACTTCTACAGTTGCTCCAATCGAACGCCGTCCATGATATTTAATATCGTAGAACGTTATTATCTTCCTCTTGTACGTCCAAGCATCTTGGTTTCCCTGTCATTAGGTATTTCAAGAGCGCATTTCGAAAGCTCGAAACTATTTGTTGAGTAGCAGCTGGTTGAAGGGATCGTAAATGGCAGTCAAAGGTGAATTTCTTGAAATCATTAGGCATAATTTGATCTTCCAAATGGTATTTTGTAAATTATGGTGCAATTATTTCGGCAAAGGTGGGTAACATATTTTCAATTCGAAAACGAGAAGAAATGGATATTCAGTTTTAATAATTTATACAAATTCACCGAGCATTTATTCACGCAACAAGTACTAGGAAATCGTAATTTTACTGAGTTTCTGAATTTCTTCTTGCTGACATCTGGTTCAAAGTAGATTATGCATATAGAATAGTAATCTATTTATGTGTTACTTTTACTGGAAATTCTTTAACAAAAACTTCAGAGAAATTTGTTACATTGAATGCGAATATAAAGAAAGAAGTTCTACAAATAAGTTTATTTCTTACAATTATATTCTGGAATTTTTATTTCTTTAGTGGCATAAAAAAAAGTTTGTATGCAATGTAGCGCTAATCATACTTTATTTACTGTTCCAAACTATTGTTAGCTTATGCCGCATTAATAATCACAGAGCGAAGAATCCTTTCTTTCTCACGGTTAAACAACGCTTGTTTGACGTGCACTCCAATAATAGATTACGCTATTCGCGATGTTACTTCGAATTAGCATTCGTACTCATGCTTATATTTACTTACAGTAAGTCACCAAATTATTTACACGTTTTTAATAAAACATGATCAACGAGTAAAAGACACGAGTGAAATTTCCAAAACGTATGTCAAGTTCGGAGACATTTTAGTCAAAAGTATAACAATTGGATTAAATGTATAATAATAAATAGATAAATTATGGTGTAAATACAGCACGCGCAGTTTTCTTCTAAATATTAGTATACAATATGCCGTTCATAATTCTATTCATTTCTACTGAGAAATATTCTAACACAGTGGTGTGCAACCTTTACCTCGCAGTGGGCCAACAGTTGAAATCTGCTGCTTTACGCGGGCCGCAATATTCAATATTCATATACAATATTAGTCAAGTAATATAATTTATGACGCCAGAAATATATATATAAATAAAATATAAAATATATATCTAATTTCCCCCATTGTCAGTACTTATTTCGGACACCGAACGAAGTTTCAGAATTACTCCACTATCCACGTTTCGGCAACAAATATTTAACGACAGCTCTATAACACCTTTCCACTCCAAAATCATCGGACACGCTTCTTTCGTCGACTGTCAACCGTACATTTCGAGCATTCTCACTCCTGCTGTGCAAGTAGAAACAGATGCCCCAATTTCGAGTACAACTATTCGTACCGCTCAAATTCGTTTCCAGGTTTCATAATTATTTACCGGCATTCCGCCAGTATTTCACTCCTCCTTCAAAACGTCAAACACGCGTCTCAAGCGCACAATAACAATGCAACACCTGTATGGAACGCGGCAAACAGTTTCACTCGTGCGCCGACACGTATGTATACCCTACGCTACGCTGTACCGCGGCCAACTTTCATGCATGTAACTACCTCGCGTGCGGCGTTAAGAAAGCGATCGAAGATGACAAAGTCAAGTGAATCACACGTCGCGTGGGAAACACGAGTTGCGCCTAGAGACACAGTAACCCGTCGTGGGGTCCGCATGGGATGCGACGGTGGAAGCGGGCTGCCGGATACGCGGGAAAACTGTTGATTCACAAAGAAATCACGGCTCTTGGAACCGGTTAATCGCGACGCCCGTCTTTGTACGGGGCTCACCACGTCGCGACGCTCGGATCGATTCGAAATATCCACCGCGGCGAGGCCATTCCTTTCTCCCTGGGCTGGTGCCCTTCTGTGAAACTGTCTCGCTTTTCTTCGTCCCGTGATTCATCTGTGCGCGACACCGCTGAAATTCCTGCCGATTCGAACGGGCCCCGAGTCATTGTTCTTCTTCGCATTTTGCGACTGCACGCGGCAGAGTGGAGTTGCAGCGGGATGCACTTGACGTTTAACGGTGTCAGTTTCTGTCACTCAGGCTTCGTACGAAAAAGGAATTCTTTCGTTTTTCCTTTTATGTATGTAAAAGGCAGGCTGCTCGTTTAATGGAGAACAATTTGGGGGGATTTTACGAGTAGTATTTTTTTTAGTTACGTATGAGGGGTTGCAATCAGCAATTCAATTTTGTTCTTTTCTTTAGGGGAGCAATTGCATTTCGTTCGCTGCGTATCACGATCGTTAAACACGCTTACCTAATATTGGAATATTATTGCAAGATCACTTTGCGAAGCAACGACTGTTGGGAATAATTAAGTCTCATTTATAGAAATTTATTTCGTAAATAATATAATTAGTCTAGTGAAGTTGATTTCTTACAAGTGAGGATAGTTTTTGCTGGAATTGCTTTACTAGTAGCAACAAATACTGCTTTCCTTGTTCGTGTGTGGTATGTAATTTGTTGTATTCTTCATGGGCAATTTGTGATATAATGATGACAGATAATCCTCAATTAAAATATTAATAAACGGGCAGCAAACCTTAAAACATTATGAAACGTAATAAAAATTTAACCAAGTCTGTTTTTAAGCGTGCAGAACAAGAAGTGAAGGTGTCCCAGCAATATTTAAACAGCTAATTGTTATGCAGTACCCTAGTAAAGGGGTTTATTAAGTGCAAATGTATGATAATATTGTTTCTTATTTAATTGTAAGGTGAGGGAAATTTTTGGGCGACCACTTTATTCAGGGTGGATGAAAGAAGTTGTGTTTGTGTTATTCTATATGATAGATACAAGTCTGATAACGCTATTCGAATTGCAATTATAATTGCGTGGATGTTGCACGAGAATTTGCGGGTGCAATAAAGTTTTAGAACTTACAGCAACGTCTACGTCTAAAACCTACACGATTTATAAAAAGAAGAGTGTCCGATTTTTCTTTAACAAACCGTTGTGTCTGAAATAAAAGTATTTCCTATAACAATATTTTACTTGCAATTGCAATTGTGCAGAAAGCCATTCTAAACTTTCACGCAAATGTAAAATTATTCGCTTCCTTATAATTTCTATAATTGTCTTATTACCCGAACACTAACGCATGTACAAGCCAATTATCTTATACTCTTCATGATACCTACCTGCAGATGAACCATTCCTCTTAAACAAGCACAGTTCTTCTGATGAAACTCGTTACATTTCAACAGAAAAACCGCCACTCGAAATCATTTATATCGTTCGCAAATAAACCTCGCCCAATTGACAAAACTGTTGAAATATTCTTCGCCGAATGCTCGAGCCACGGCCACCAATCATCGCCAATCAACGGGGCGTACAAAAAAATCGATGCCCACTCTTTTATTACGGCCGTAAAGCTAAAAGTAATTACTTCGTCGTTATAAGTCAGTAAAGCCGCGCTCGTACATCTCGACACGCTTATAAAATGGCATTGTTCGCGTCCGATTCGATCGGCCCGGTGGGTGTAGCCGCGACATTTAAATCGTTGTCGTCGGTGTCACAGGTACAAGGAAACAGTACCGTTATCACGTTCTGTGGCATAATCGAGTAGCTCGTGCTACTATTCACGGTAACCGATCGAACGTATACGATAACGATCGACGGTGAACCGTTTTCCAATTAATTGGGTTTCCATCTGCGGGTGTCCACGTCGAACCGATCGTGCTAGACATATCAGCTAACTGTTGGACGAATGGTGCGACGAAACCGTTCAGCGCGTTAGAGAAATGGAATTTCTGAGGTCGTGGTATCGAAATTGGAATTGGTGAAGGTGGGGGGGAATTGGGACGCGTACGAACGACGAAACGAGCTCACCTTTAGGGAGAATCGAAATGTCAAACGAAACAGTTAGGCGGCGGACATTTTTGGAGAAATCGCTGGATATACTTTTAGTTGGATTCTTGGCCATTCTTCGTTCATTCGTAGAGATCATTGTTAACACGGGGGGGTGGGGGGTAATATTGAGGACGAGTTTGTGATCCTCAGCAGAAGTTTGCGATAATGGGCAGTTGCTTTCGATCGACAATTTGGCTTATTCATCGGGTTCAAAAATGTAAAATATTTTTGGAGAGATCGAATGGAAACAGAGTAATAGATTCAACTACGTTTGAAAAGGGAATACTGTTTCTGGTGATTAATTTAGGGGGATATGCATATGTTGCACAATCTGCTGTTTTTATCGGACAGCGAATGCTGTAAAAGGATTTGGGAAGATGATAATATTGAGAAAATGGTTTTCATTGCTGAGATGCATAGGAAATTTGATAACAAGTTTCACGATTGATTTGTTAATGACTAATTTGGGAGAAACATCGTGAAATTTCATCGTCAATTGTCGTATCTTTCATTTGACGGGAACAAATGTTTAAAAAGAAAGAACATCGCTTGCAAATCGAAACAAATCGAAGAAATAGAGATTGACTTTTTATAAATATTGCGTTCTACACAAAACATGCAAAATATTGTACTACAATAGCAGATAGCCAAAATTGATTGCCATCTTAACGACTCTGTCAATAACCATCAATTCGGAAGCACGCAAGCAACAAAAAATTCGAAAGTCCTTCATTAAATATACTCCAAGACTCAATTAATTTTCCTGCGAAGAAGGCGATAAATAAAAGAAATTAATCAATCCTCAGACTAATTCATTCTCGATTAGCTACTGTTATCATAACTTCTACAAAACATCCAACAATTGCAATAATCTCTTTCCCAATAAAAAAAAACTATTAGATCTCGCTCTGTCAAGTTAATCCCTTCCAATCTTTCCTCTCGAACGTCGAAAAATGTCACCGAGTCTACATTTCTAACCCGATTCTCTACTTCCACCGATTCCTCCACTTGCACCAGTCTCCACTTCACAAAATCCTTCACCGTCCCTCGCGATCCTTCCCGACCAGCTTGTCTACTCCAAACGGAATCACGTCCATAGAACTCGTTCACTTCCATCTCTTCGCTGAATAAAAAACGGAAACGCCACAACCGGCCAGGCAGGAACGCAAAGTTTGCGGATCCAAAAATATTCATCATGCCGGATTCCTCGTTAAATATAGAGACAAGTGGACGGCGTACGAGCCGGGCTAGTTGGCCCGCGAAAGGGTTAAAGTTGTCGAGGGGAGGGCAAACAATTCCACGGTGGACAATGACTCGTAGGACGACGGCCTTTAAGACGACGAAAAGTGGTAGTCTAGCGTGCAAACGCACACGCTACAACGTACTGTGCACATGCCCACGACGCTCGTATCGCCATGTTCGGCGACGTTTATGCACACGAGTGTAACTTATGATCGAAATAAAATACGAGAAGAATAGACCGTGCCGAGCTTGATAAGCTTCTATCTTCTGGAAAGTTCCATTTGGTCTCCTTCCATTGCTCTTGGTGCGTCCAAGGACGATTCCTTGATAGCCTGGTACCGAGGCGATCGGGCCGACAGAATATTCTGTTAACGTATGGAAACCTCTCGGTTAACCCTTTCGCTGCGGCGAAGTCGATCGCCATTGCGCTCTCACTGCGCGCGATTGCGTGTTGCAAGCGAATGCTTCAATTTTTTTTTGCACCATGCAGTTTATCGGCTTTGGAGTCGAGGTTCGTTTCTTTTTTTTTTTTTTTTTTTATCATTTTAAAAAGGTTGTTAAGCTCGAGTTAGGGTGATCGGTCCACTGGTTTTGCAATTCAAGCTATTCTTTTGTTGTTTCGCGAGAAATGTTTGCGATCGAATGTTGAGTGTCTAAATATATGTTTCGGTTTATGTTAACAGCCACGTATGCCTGCAAGCGAATGTGTGCCGAAGCGAAATCTACGGAAAGGCTTCTGTAGTAGCCGCGGTAGAAGGGTTAAATTGGATATTTCGGACCTTCTGCTATTTTGCTTTCGCCTGCATTACGTTGTCAGCAGCTTCGATCTCGTTAACTTCGTGAATTGTTCCGCTTTGATGTCGGAAAAGTTAGTTCCGGGCCGAGTAATAAATTGACCCACTTTCACGTTCCCTTTTAAAGTGTTATGGAAGTATTATAAATACGTTTATAAGTGAGCTCCAGACAGTTTAGCAGAATTTCAATATTGATAATTAAACTGTAAAGTTAATAATATTCAAATCATTAAGACAGATTATATCATGCACGTTTTCCCTTGTTCTTTGTTACAAATCGTTTGATCACCCAATTGCATTTATTTATTTATGTAAATCACCATATCGCAATGTTTGTCTTCTATGAAATTGTTCGGCTGTTAATATCGCATCGATAAAGTATGCAAACGGTTGTGCTGTGCATAACAGTACCTGCACATACACGCATACGTGCTAGTAGGGTAAACGCGATGCCATTTTATGTACCTACATGTTTACTGCAGTCTCATGTAAATATGCAGATTCGCTAATAAGTGTACGATTGCGCCGCAATTTACGCCTATGCTTTCGTACAGAGGCCCAAAAAATGCAAATCAGACTTTCAAATTTCCCTTCCGATTTGCTAGTTCCATTTTCACAATCAACACTGCATCGCATTAAATTTAACAAGCTAAATGTTTCCAACACTGCAGATGGGATACATCTTCCTCTAATTTTGTTCCTTTATTTATTACGTAATACAATACAATACAGCTTTGTTATTTTGTTTCCGTATTAATTAAATATGTGCAGGGTGTGCGTTTAACAGAAGTATCAGTGCTCGTGTATTTAATATTAAAAGCCTTGCGCGTGGTAGCGGTATTCTTCTTCGAGAAACTTCTTCGAACACAGTATCTTCCGTAGAGAAACGAACGTGGACCAACATGTGGTTGATTTTATTCGTCGGGCAACTGCTCGGTTACTCGAGCACGCGAATTCCGTATTAGCGCGAACGTAATTATTTCATTCGCGACGAAGATTAATCAACGATTACTGATTACGATCGGGGATTGTGGGGCAAGAAGGTAGAAGCAGATGGTAAGAGAGACCAACAACAGTTATGTGACAGGCTGTTAGCTGAATGATAAATTAGAAGCGATGTCTAGGGGGAAGATCTAGTTCCTTCGAACCAAACGCAACGGGTGTCTATTATTTATATTCGCTAGGATTATTTTGTTAATCTGCTTTGGCTAATTAAGATGATACATTCGCAAACGCTTCTGGTGAACAATTCAACTTCCGGCTTCATTCGCCGTTTTTTTATTTGGTAAATATATATACATGTAATCAACATCGAAGTAGTTCGTCCAGTTTTTCCAGATTCGAAGGGTCACGATAATTGAAGATAAACACGAGTGAAAGAAAAATTGGCGGCTTTGTTGTAAATAAATAGAGAACAATTTGTTTAAGTAAGTTTGTTCCTCGGTGCAAATATTATCATTTGAAATGTTACCAAGTTTCTCTTAATTATACAGACAAACCTGATTTACTTATGGTTTGCACCTTGCCGTCCAGGAACCTGACTTGCTAATTGCTACCAGACGAAATAAAAAATGACCCCAAATATGTAAATGAAAGGAAGGAGCACTTTAAAGTTACAAGATAATCGTTTTCAAATATCGGAATATTTGAAAGCGTAGACGAAAAATGTGAGATGAAAACATTTGACAGATTAATAGTATAGCTTGACCGACCGATGTTCCACATTTGCTTCCATACACGTTTTGAATTAGCAGTTGCCTTACTTTTATACATTACCATCTATTAGCAAATCAAATTTCAACTTATTTCACAAATTACTAGTACACAAAACAAGTCACCCCGTTTCTTATTTCATTATGCTCTCAAGAACGATCCAGAAACCTGATTTCTTCGTTATTTTCGAGCCGGCGAAATATTCGAAACAAGAGGACACGTAGAAACGAAAAAGTCGTAAGGCTGACCTTTCACGAAAACTAGAACAGTATCAGAATGCAGACCCACGCGGCTAACAGGAAATAAAGAAAAGGAAAACCAGCAACCTGACGAGACGTTCAAAATTCCCCTCGATGCTACAATATTCCATTTGTAACGTGGCTTTTAAAAAAATATTTACATCCGGTCGACGATCACTGAGGGGGCTCGTTAAATAATGAATTCCGCAATCGGCAATACTTGACCCATGGTTTTTTATTTACAACATTCATTGTTTATAATGCATCTCTTGCAGCACTCCAAATTCTGCTTTGCCAATAGAATTTATAGCCCCTTATTAATACACAGACAATATCGTTCCATTTTTCAGCATTAAATTCAACCGAAACTCGCGACAGTTCAATTTAATAGATCTTTAGTAAATCAATTATAAAGACATGCTAGCCGATATTCGATTCCCCTTATTGAAATGCCAAAGATCATGCCATTGGCTGTGTTCTCCAGCCTGCTAAAAAAAATCGGTCTGCTTGACAAAAAAAATCCCATAAAAATGCATTCAATTCCTCTTCGCGATAGGGAACTCGGGGCGAACTACTAGGACATAAAAATTCGAAGCGCTTCTGATCAGCTGCTCGTTAAGTGCACGACACGAAAATCGGTATGCATCCGGCGCGCACATGCGCGGCGATCCTGAAATCGTCGAACGAACGAGACAAAGGCGGTCCTCGCAAAGCTCCTCGCGAACGTATATACAATACATCGCAATAATACGTTCGACCCGGTTTCGAAAAAACGACTGTCGGGGGTCCCTGAATCGACAACCCTGGGCAAAGGGCCGCGGAAAACGGGCCGGATAAAAGCAGGGTGAGGCGGAAAGAGTGCCGAGGCGGCGAACAGAGGATTCCCGATGCACGGCGAGCGGTGCCGAGGGGGTAGAGACCGGGGAACGAGCGAATCCGTGACGTGCCTCGAGGGCAGCAACCGACACGGCGAGTTGCAGTGGACGTCCTTGCTATGTTATCTTTCACGGTTCGTTCCCTTTCACTTTCAGTGTCCAGGAACCAGAAAGCCCAGACCTCCACGAACAAAGATACGCCTCCGCCTTCGGAGTTGTCCGTGCGAGATTGAAACGCCAAGGTACGACCGCGTGTAGCACGGCACGGCACCACCACCACCGCCGTCGCCCGTCTCTTTTTCTCCATTCTGCCCTATTTCGTCGCTTAATAGCGACTGCCGCCGCTGCCACGTCGATAATTAGATGTTGGAAAAGAAACAGAAGAAAAAAAAGACGGAGGATCCCCCGGGTACACTTGTTAGACGAACCGTGACACGATGTTCGATCTCGCCGACGCCGGCTCCAACGAGCGTTTCCTAACATATGTTTCACGATTGATCCGAAGACCATAAGTTCGCTTAAGAGGACGGGGTATCGTATCTGCGTGATTCGGCGAACCGAGTTTGAATATTGCTGGTGTTTGTTTGAGGGAACTGCTGGGGCAAGGGAGGAGGGGGGATCGTGATCATTCGAACCGATGCAAGGGGGATATCGGTTTTTGAAAAGTTGATATCGAAGGAGAGACATTTTTAATAAGGGAGAGATGTTGGTCACTTTTGAGACGTTTTATGATACATTCGTTTCTTCGGTGTTTGTTGTTCGCTGATTGCCTGAAAAGAGCTGGCAATTAGTAAAGTGATGATCACGAAGGGGAAGCTAAATTTTTGAGACGTGACATCTTAGTGTAAGAAGATGTTCAGAGTCTTGTACACACATGTCAATTTCGTATAACGTTAAATGCATTTAACGCGTTCAACTTGTAATATAATTATTCAACACACGTACATAGATAAATTAATGCACTTTATCTAATATAAATGCTTCGCGTACAATAGTTGCAATAAATGTGCGACGAGAAAGTTTCCACCGCATAAAATGTATCAGTTTCAACAATTTGAAAATGACGAGCATCTCTACACACATTTATTGCCGCTTAAAACTTACTTTTTATCGTAGGCAATATTTTAAGTATTTCAATCTGAAGGCTCAACGGATTTCCACTCCTCATAAAGTCTTCCTCGTTCGTTTCTTTAACGAAGTAGCCTGTTCTTATCGACGACCAGTAGCCTATAAGCTCCCAAAGACCGAAACTATTACTACCGTTTTATAGCCTGATTAAGTCATCTAAGAACAACATTATTAAGTTATTGAAACATTGGATTTCACATCCCTTTACAGATACCATTCGCGACTGCTTAATAATTAGGACAGCTTCTCACCAGCGTGCATACTATGCCAACACCATTTACGTACTTACATACGTGCACAATATACCATAACATTTACAATTGAATGCAAACTATAATTACATAATTCCGAACGTTCAAACTTTTTCACTTTCCTTTACTGAAAAAGTCTTTGCTTACAAAGGATTTACGCACAGGATGAACGATACATTTCCTTGAAACGTTCCAGTTCCAATGAACCGCTAATCAATTTAAAGAGAACTCCATTTCCGCAAGTGTCTGTTTCGCGCAAGCACAAGTCCGAACGATATTTCGCCCACGAAAAAAATGCGACGCGACTCCCGTTTATGAACAATAACTCGCAAAACGTGGCGATCGCGACGATAAACGTAGAAAGTCGGCTGCCAAGCGATCCGTTACATCGCGTCCACTGCATCGGCCACGTTTACCTCGCTAAAATATCCATGGATTGCACGGTGATTGCCAACGTCGATAGAGCACCGAGTGTACGGATAATTCGTTCGTTTCACCGAGATTTCCGACTTTTTTCATTCATTCTCGATCGTTACGCGGTGCTTGCAACGAGGCGGTTTCTTTTCATTGGCCAACTTTCTTCTTAAATAGGTGCGCTCTACATGCCTCGCTTTCTTCATCATTTCCCGTTTTTACCGGCCTTTACCTCTTTGCCCGTAGACGATATTTCGATGAAAGTATAATATGTACACAATTGGCCACGCGTGTGCCGGCGGTTCGTAGCCGAATTGTGTCGGCTACGATTTATGAGTTTACATTGCGGTGCAACACGTAATAACCAAGTAGGACGATAGATTGTGAAATCCAGAAAATACAGCCATTAATGTATTCATCTTTTCTTGCCTGGCGCAAATACCGTACTGCCGAACATTCTTGTCTGTTATCGTAGACCGTTCCCACGGAGCACTTGTACGATTTTGCTCTCCGTGCTCGAAATATTGAGCAGCATGGAGAACGAAAATTTTAGATAGCAAGACGATGTGAAAACTCAATTCAAGCGGATAGCCACTGGGACAGTTAAGTGTGAATGTAAACGAGCGTCGCCGCGTTAGTTGTAATCCGTCACCGTAATGAATAAACGTCAGATGAAGCTTCTAACAAGTGGAAAGTAATTTTCGAAGAACGCAGCTTCCGATTTCCGGCTCGCTTGTTGTTATTCGAAATAATGGATGATTGTATCTCACGTGGAATTATTCACGTCGACGGAGCCGTTTGATGTACGAAAGGTATGTTGGCACGAAACCTCGAACGGCTAGATGAAACAAATCGAAATTAGATTTCTGTCGCCCGCGATCGATAAATTGGCAGGAATTTTTTAACTTCGAGAATATCATTCATCGTTCGACGAAGAGTTTTATTCATCAAACTTGGAGTGTGCGCGCGTCTATCGTTCTGTACAAATCCAAATATTTTACTCTCTGTATCAAAACCTCTGAACCGACGCAACATAGTACACATAATGGACGTTATTATATTTGAGGCAAGCAGCTTCCAATTTTTGTAAGTTAAAGGTTACGGTCGTTAACGAGCACAAAAAGCGTGCTTGTACCACTTTCACCGTGACGCGGTCCCACACTTGTTCCGTGTAGCCTCAAAATGGAGGAATTTAAGGTCAACAGGTTATCGTTAATTCAACGAAAAAGCATATTGTTATTACTACTTCCTCGCTTTGCAGATCATTTTGAATTAACGAAGCATTTTTATTGGCAGAATGTCGAAGAATCAGCAACAAAACGGACTGATACCGGGCGGCGGAGGGGTGAATGGGGCGGACGATTTTTCGGACGGTGAGAGTACACCATTGACACAGGACTATGGCGACAGGTATGTGGAAAATGTATCCTTGCGAAGCAGCCACGGTATTTGCAAACGCTGCCTGTTTTCTTATTTTTTTTTTTTTTTTTTTTTTTACAAAGAGAGAGGAACGAACGTGGTTCGCTTTTGTTCTTTGTGCGGTTCGAACCGCCTTGCATTCCGAGATAAATCGCAAGTTTTGCTGCGTTTCAGACATTGTCCTTCGAGACGCTACAACGGAATTTCGTAGGCAAATATCTGATAGAATTTAATCGATATAATAGTGAATCGATTGGTATTTTATTCTAAACGGGGAAGTATGCGGCGGATTCCGTTGAAATTCTTTGGGCTGTTTCATTCGAGACTATGCAAGTTGTTTCTTTCGTTTTGTGCCCTCTTTCACGTAGCTTTTGAATCAGCTATTTTTTAAATTAATATTATTTGCCTTTCATCTTTGCTCTCGATCGGCAATAAATCGATCAAATTTGTTAAGACGTTAAGACGTTTCTTTTTGTAATAATATTTCTCAAACAGCTGCATTGACTGAATATTTAACCGAGCCTCAAGAATTTCGTTTATATTCCATTAACTTTGGAATCATTCCTGTCATCGCATCTTATCATACATTAATATACAGAAAACGCGTGCTGCAACCAGTTTTAACAAGGACGTAAAACAAAAACCTGCTTCAAACCCCCCCTCACTTTAATTAATTAATACGCGTCCAAATACCAAATGGTGTTCGCAAATGTACAATTCGAACTTTTCACAAGGGCTAAGAAAACTGAAAAATTTACACAATGGGAACTGATGTACCAACGAGATTCAATTGATACCCCGATAATACTATTCTTCTTAGCGAGCTCAGATTTGGTTTCCTTCTTGCCTATAAAATTCTGTTCTTTTTCTTTTTCATTTCGCCCCAGTCAAAGGACTGTCGTCGAGACAAAAGGATGGGACGTTTTTCGGAACCCACCGCCAAAGATCGATTCCGGTTCGATGGCGAATCAAAGATGCCTCGAAGTGACAGTACAAATAACGAAGGTGATCGTGTATTTCCTAGTTTTTGTGATAGTGCTAGGAAGCGGAGCAGTTGCCAAAGGAACGATTCTATTCATGACATCACAACTGAAAGCCAATCGAACAATCGTCTACTGCAACAGGCAGTTAGGTAAGTGATAATTAAACTTTCACTCGTCTCATCGGTAGAACGGGGTAATTTAACGTATGAATTAATCCCGAGATTACCACTGACATGTTTAATAAACGCAGAAATTCCACTATCATACGTACGTATGTATACAATTATATGAGTTATTTCGTCTTCCTCTATTCTTAGAATGGTTACGCTGGTACCCGGAGAAGTAATGGAAGTAACTGTTACTAAACATTATATTTCGTGTTATCTTGTTACATTCGTGTAATGATAATCAGTTGTAGAAAATAGTTAGTTAATAGTATCTCTGATTAATTAAGGAAGATAAAGGGGATTAATATTTTTATCGCGTGCTTTTCGTATCATTACGGTTATTCTTACAATTTTGTTTCTCATTCAATAATATTTAATAGACATTGCATCGGTACTTGCTTCCCTATTTTATAGACTTCGATATCGTATTGCTATTTCGGAAATTGTTATTTATATGCACTGATAAAGCTAAATTTCCTTCGTCATCAAATAAATATTCGTTTTAGTGGCTCGATACGAATGCAGTGTTTGAAAGTTTCAATTAAAAATTGTTGAATTGGGCGAAAGAATAAATTATTTCCTTCTTGCGTTGTTCTTTGTTAATTAACTTCATTTAACAAATGAAGTCGATACTATCGTGTTATGTAATTGTTTCTCCGTTGCGGTTCGTGTACGCATTTGCAACTGAATCGATGCTTACCTGTGCACAATACTCAAGTTTGGATGCTGATTCTGATACTTGATTTGACATTTAATCCGCTTACTCGGGATAACGCATCGAATTCGACTCCAGTTCCCGTTACGCAATTTCTCTCGTTCATATTTGCAAATTTACTTAACGTTCACAAAATAACTATCTTCTAATACCGTGCAAGCGTTTCAAATGGTTGCCGCGTGTACTTGTTAACTTTGCTTGATCAATTACGGACTGGGTAAGTTCATTTTAATTGAGCCACTGAAGCATATCGAAAACATAGAAAATAAGAAACTTTAGTCCTCAGGTTGATGGAGGAGATAAACGATGTTTTAACCCTTGCAAGGAAAATTGGGGCAATCTAATCCGCACGTTTAACACGCGCAAGTATATTAAGCTATTAGCATACAAAAATTCAGAAAACTCTAACGTTACGAAATGAAAGGTCCTGAAAATATAAAGTTATGGGTACACACATCATCGACCAAATATTTTTAATTACGAACGTTTTCACGATATCTCACTAATGGGAAATTATTCTAACGTTTCAGAGACCAGCAGTCATTCAAAATATAGAATTACTTACACATTTATAACGAATATAAGACTAAATTGATATTGATTAATGCACTTCTATGTGCTTGAACTTGGAAAAGCTTTCCAATATACCCAATGTCTCCAAAAATGTCAGACTTGTATGATCCGAAACTTCTGTCCCGTGATATATGTGACAATTCCTCTAAATTGTCACACCTATCGCCAACAACGAAAGAAAGAAATGAAGAAAAGAAGCGAGCATTCGTGTGTTGCACAGTGAAACGAGTGATACATATCTGGAATCCGTGAACAATTTAATTAGCGCCACTAAACGCGTACATGCACACGTTCGTGCTTCACCGTTTCACGGCAAAGGGAAACGTATTTGAATTTACATCTCAAAGCATCCTCACGGCAGCACGTCGCGAAGTGACGTGCGACGTCGTGGGACGATTGGTCACGCAGAATTTCGCGTACGAAATAACACATTAGTAAAAGATCGGCGTGTTGACGCGCCAAAACGATTATCGAAACCGGTGTGAAATAACGTAAAAAGTGGATCGCGCTCGCAACATACAGTTGAAACGGATTTTGTTTTTTGGCCGCATAGAACCGCGGAGCAAACGCGGTAGAGAAAGTACGCGAAACCGGGTTGAAACGGCACGATACACGTTAAATACGCGTATCTGGCCGGTAGAAATTCGCTCGATCCTAGACAACGAAAGTAATTAAAGTATTCTGTAATTGGAATGCGTGTACAGGCGCAGGTCTATCGGAGAACACGAATGTTCGTTCTGTTGCAAAACATTATGATACTGACGACCTCTTTGGTTCTGATGCGTGCAAATTTTCGGATTCGAGATTATCGATGCAATTGAATCCTTAACCATTGGCCTTAAAATGTAGAAGTGAAAGAGAGTTTGTGCTCGTATTTAATAGTTTGAATACCGCGAAGTTCTGTGGAGGGAAGATGAAAAGTGAGGGGGTAAGGCATCGAAGTTTCAAGTTTGACTTCGTGTATCGTTTCTTTGAGAAAACTTTGAGGGAAAGTTGAAAGTGTAAAGCACCCTTTTCCCATTTAATTTTAGTAGGTCGCTCGGATAAAATCTTAAGCGAAATTGTTCGGAATTATTCCACTCCATTTAACGGACTTCATCATTAATTTGATCGAAAGTTCTCGCTATTATCCTTGTATACGCGTGCTTTATACATTTTGTATTGTAAACTCAATACTTTTTTGCATATTAATCCATAGCACAAAGTTAAACATCGAGTTTACTAAGCTCTATTAAAAATAGAATTTGTCTGGAAGGGTTCTAGAAAAATACGAGCAACATTGGGCGATTCATGCATACGAATGTTTGTTTAATTTATTCCTGTGATTTTTCAAGAGTTATTGAAGCATTACCCTTTCATATAATCGATTTATTTCTGGAGCAAAATCATCAAATATGAAATTAAAGGGCCACTTAAAAACAATATCACATTTATAAGTAAGACATAAAAGTCTTTAGATTGTATAGCAGTTTTGTTTCCGCAATATTATACAAAATCTGTATATGATATAAACGATTTTTCTTATCTGGTACCTTTTAATTGTTGTTGAACAGATTCAATTTCGCAATCCATTTTCTTTCTGCCTTCGAATGTTTCTTAATTAATAGCATTCAGCAGGAGTATGTAAGAACAATTGGCAAAAATGCTACGGCCTTTACGAACTATCTAACATTTCACAGATACAAGACGGGAATCCCCATTTAAAAGCACTGATGCCTTTGAGGGACAAGATATTATCTTACGTAAACTAAACGACCCGATAAACTAAGCTTAAATGATAAAACATATTTGTAAATATTTATATATCAATATACATATATCACACTTTCGGCCAAGTCCTTGAAATCCCTTAGCTAAAATGGTTTTTTTAATATGTAATAGAAATATTTATATTTATACATCACCATTTACCTCAAAGACCTTAGCCTTGCTCAAATATCTTTCCAGCTGCGTCAGATCGTCCGCAGCCCCTAGCATTACTACTTAATCTCGTCTTACCGCGCACGATCAAAAATCAACTTTCAGGAACAATAAAATGATCATAATTGGTGGCAGTGAAATTTAGTCCGTTTCCCATTTCGTTTCAGGCCGGGACAAGCAATTTGTAGCAACGTTACCAGAGGAGGAGAGGATAGCATGGATCTGGTGCATCATAATCGCGTTCGCCGTGCCAGAATTCGGCACGTTAATCCGTAGCATTCGTATATGCATCTTCAAATCGTGGAAGAAACCGCCGGCGTCACACTTCCTTCTCGTCTTCCTGATGGAGACATTCCACGTGGTTGGCCTGTCTCTAATGTTCATGGCGGTGCTTCCCGATTTGGATGTGGTCAAAGGCGCGATGCTGACGAACTGCGTGTGCTTCGTACCTGGATTACTAGGTGAGAAAACGCCACGTTTCGCAACGCGTCGCGTTCTGAACTTCAATTTCTAATAAATCGCCGCTCCACCTTGGTGCTGTTTGCGCGACATTCTTCTTACGCAATTAGTGAAACGAGATCGATTCGACGGCGAGATAAAAGAGAAAGGTGAAACGTTATATCTGCGTCCGCTGTTTGGCCCAATTGAAATTGAATGAATTTGTGATCGGATTTTTCAATGGTCGTTCGTCGCGAAGAATTGAAACGTTCGTTCCTTTTTTTAACGATAGTTATTGATCGAAGGTGGACGATAGACGGAGTGTGAGTAGGCGAGTATTATAATCAATTCGATACGGCATTTTGAAAGTACAGTGAGGGCATATTGACCCCGCTTTGCCGTTATAGCATAATGTTCTGTTCTTGCATCGCGCAGCGGGCAACTGCTTTCGATCTGTCGATTACGAACTCGAAGGCTGGAGAAACTGTCGTTAGTTTTACTGAATATTTCTTCTGCTGTTTCTATGACTATAAATCGATGACAAGTCTTTTCTTTTCTATTTAAACGCGGAATGGAATTGGCTGGTTCGCAAATAAGAAAACGATCAAATAGATGCGACGTCATCTAAAAAATATCGTATATATAAGTCTATGTGCAATTAAATGAATCACTTTGGAAAAATCCGATCGAACTGAAATTGTACACAAATCAAACACTTTCAAAACTAAAATATATTACTCTGAAAGCCCTTTCGTCAATTTTCTTCAACGTAATAATTATTATTTTTGTAACAATCGATTTCAACTATTACTATTCGAGACTAATGAAAGTGCTCGAAAGAAGATTGGAGCAATCGAAGAGGACCCTTCGAATTTGAAAGAAAGCGTTTTCAGTTAAATGAAGGCTTTAACGCGGATTGAATGAACGATGCTGAATGCCTCTTCCGTTTCTTTTTAAGGGCTGCTATCGCGCAATAAAAACAAAGACGAATCGAAGAGATTTGTCTTGGTGCTGATCGATATTGCGGCACTCGCCGCCCAAGGAACAAGTTTCTTCCTTTGGCCATTGCTGGACAGTTCTAAACCCTCCTTATGGCTCATACCAGCATCCTTGTTCCTTGTTTCGTGTGGCTGGTGGGAAAATTATGTTTCGATACAGAGTCCGATTGGTAAGTATCACGACGTCGACGCGGGTCCATTAAGACCCGTCTGTCGGGCGTAATGGTAACAGAAAATGTTTATGACAGCGGCGGAATTAGGTGAGAGAGTTGTGAAATTATTCGCGAGAATTTGAACGACTTAGTAGTTTCAATAGCTTCCGAAGAATAGATCGTTGCAAAACTCTCTGAAATAGCTTTAACCCTTTTATCCACGGTACACATCCTTGGCTGCTACAGGAACTAACTATTTTTTTGTACATCTAAGTCTAATGGCAAACTGTGCAAGAGTATTAAAAATGTTATATCCAGCGTAGATTCTGTGTTCAATAATCTGTTTATCCGTGATAAACTGTTCAATATGATAATGCAATCTATCTGGAAGAAACGTTCCGGGCAGTTTTACCTTAGTGAAGAAAAATGAGTGTGAGATATATGTATATGAGCAGCCTTTGCGGCTGAACGATGTCGATGTTAATTAATTGCCAAATGTCTGGAAATTAGAATAAATTTTCTAATATCCATCAAAATTGGGTATTATTTAATTCGTTAAATTTTATTACAATTAGTGAATCGTGTATAGTTGTTGTCATTGCTTGAATCGCAAATTCCCTGTCTGTATTACAAATGAAAAGTGACGCGATGCTTTACAAAATTTTCACGCGACAAGACATATTTCCGCGTACAAACTCATTTCTAATGCAATCAAAATTTCAGCAAAGAATGTCAATTTTTATAATTCGAGCTTCCGTAGAACTGTTATTACACGCGTTAATCGACCCTTTTTTTACAGGATTCGTCAGATCTCTGGGAAGAGTGAAGAAAGAATTGCGACTGACGCGATATTTCACTTATATGTTCATATCGGTCTGGAAAATCGTGGGTTTCCTTATCAGCACCATGCTGATATTTCACATGAAAGGTGAAACCGTGGGTCACTTATTCTCAATGTTCAGCGACGCTTTCGGTAACCATGATATCATAGTATCGACAGTACGGATGGATGGTACAGGTAGAATCACAGATATCGCGGACGTGTTGGAAATCGGTGACAGAATACCATCGATAAAGGCAGATGTGAACACCCCCATATACGTTCTGCTGCTGCAAATATTCGGGGCTTACTTCGCGTACATTTTCGGTAAGTATTCGCATCGGTACAAATAAAATATTGATTAGAGTGTCGGGAACTATTGGCGCGCAGAACAAATTCACAATAAATATTCCTTCCTTTTAAAAAAAATACATTTATATTTATTAATTACAATTTGTGAATTCGTTCACGTTATGCTTCATTATCTTTCGCTTCTCGTAACAACGTTTGCGACAATCATTTCAGAAAGATATATAAAATATATATATTTAGTGTTGCGCATTGAAAATATTCGAAGAACCCTTTTATTATAGTTATCTAGGTACCTTTATATATAGTTGTCGATTTCGAATTCTTCCTTTTACGTTCTAAAAAAAGCATATGAGCAAGAAAATCATTAATATTTGTCTATCTTTGCATACATCGGGGGATAGATATCGAATCTCTCAAATCTCTCGCCGTATATGACGCTCATTTTTCCTTCCATTTCGTCAGAGAAAAATTCGATTGGAATCGGCAATCGGCTGTGACCTTTTCCAATAAACGTGAAAAGGCGGACGTGTGCGGTGTACATTGGAAATAGGATTCCACCTTTGTTCCATCGCGTGGTGACTTAATATAGCGCGTGTAGGTGGGGTGAATACCAATTTCATCATACGATATTATTTATTCGCTAGAACGTTCGTGTGGGATGTAAAATAGATCCAACTTACGCGGTCAGTGATATATTTGAATTTTTCTGTTACCCAGCGGTCTTAAATTGTAGATTTACATGCTATCGACAAGGGAGATTGACTTCGTGTTTGGAATCGATTATAGCCCCCCAGTGAATTATGAAGCAATATAGTCCAAGCGTACTTTAATATTTAATTCAGCCATTCGCCGGGCATATGAAACTGCGCAAACAGAAAACAGCTATTTTACAAACGACTGATAAATCGTCCAGATAGATCTGAAATTCTGTATTATAGAAATTTCGCTGCTGGTATATTCGAGAAATGCATCGTATAATATCTTCAGTAACACGTACATATTATTAAAGTGCAAGTAGAGCATTTCCAGTAACAAAAGCGTTATTACTTGTATGAATTGAGTAATTAATCTGAGTCTATTCATATTTAAAGCAACGGCAAAAATGGCATTTATATTAGTGAACTGCTGATGAATATATTCGGAAAATATTGTTTACAAAAACTTTTCGTACTGCACAATCACATGCGTATTCAATTTTCAACCCTAATGTGGTCAATCAAAATGGTCAATAAGCTTGAAGCTTAGTTATTTAAAATATTTTGCATGCATTTGTTTAAAAAAACGCGAATTGACGTAAAGGTGTCCAAAGGATGGAGATCCGGCGTGGTTTTGCGATATCTCGTGAAGAACACACAAAAATTATTAAAGAAATATACTCCTGCACAAGGAGTAAATATCGTTTTACAGCAAACCCATTCTAATGCGCGATTCAAGGAAATTCTATTTGTCAATCAGATTGAAACGATTAGAAGAATATCGAAGCAATACTAAAAGAAATATAGACGCGAAAAAAAGAACGATTCACGAAGATACGTTGCTTGAACTTTTCCAGGTAAATTCGCGTGCAAGATCCTGATACAAGGATTCAGCTACGCGTTCCCGGTAAATCTAACAATACCGGTGTCGATCTCCTTATTGATTGCCGCTTGCGGCTTGAGGGACGGCGATCCCTGCATATTCAACGGCACCATTCCGGATTATCTGTTCTACGAGTCGCCACCTTTGCACTTCCTGAACGATTTCGTATCGAAGCAATACGCCTGGGTGTGGCTGCTATGGTTGCTATCGCAAACTTGGATTACTTTGCATGTCTGGACGCCGAAATGCGAACGACTGGCGGCCACGGAGAAGCTGTTCGTCATGCCCATGTACGACTCCCTCCTGATCGATCAGTCGATGGGCCTGAACCGGAAACGGGACGATCAACCGGAAGTGAAAGTCGAGGTAAGGTGTATGAAACGATTTTTCATGCTGCTGTATTTAATATTTCTTATATAGTTTAGCTTTGCCAATTGTTTTGTGCTTCGAACGTATTTTCGCTTATTATTGGATTATCAGTATATTATTTCCGATCTACTCGGTTTAACTTCTGTACGAAGATTTTCTGTACAGCTTTTTAGATATTGCATTCTGTCCGTTTGTTAAATTATTTGGTACGACGAGAATTTTGTACATCTTGATGGTTCTAGAATGAAAATGATCAGTTTTGTTTATGAACTCGATGCGAGAAGTTTCTGTACTTTCCTTTGATTAAGGAGTGTTTCATTTGTTTCCATTTTTATTCGATTCTACCGCCTGCTGGCTTGTAATCTCTTTAAGTAAATACGTACCTTGTGTCGGAGGGCAGGCTGATTACAAGTAAGGAGCTACCCCATTAACTCGACAGAAGTGGATCTTTATGAAAGGTTTTTAAGAAATATTATGTCATAATATAGGTCAATATACACTCTTATCGTTTCGTTCTTCAATCATTTATGTCCCGAAGTATTTTTGATCGACCCTTGTCAAAGAGCATCCGATATATCCTTGAATAAACAGACGACCTCAAATAATACAGGCATATTTGTATCATCGATTAAATAATTACGAAGCAAAAGTACGCGAGAATAATAAATGAGTATGTCCAGAGCACTAAAATACATCCTAGTGCTTGCATATTTAAAATGCCCCGCATTCGAATCGCGGATAAAGTGAGACGAACAGAATGACGAATAAGACGAATGACTTAAATTTAATAAAAAATATCAACAATGTTGGCTGACCACTAAACAGTTAAAAAAAAAACAGCTGTACACGAAGAAACGAGTATATTATGGTTCATTGAAAAGACAAGCATTCGCAACATATGCAGTCTATGAAACAATTTAAAATAATAAAAAATAGGACAGGTACAAAAATTGCTTGCACGCCCTAGTGGTCACTTTCCTACTGTCCATTGTCTTCACAGTCAAACGTCTTTATTCGTCCATTGTTTTGTCACTCACACAGTCAGACATTCGCTTTCTCATTGTCTGATACAGTACAGAAGATATTTAAGAAAAATGCATCGTAGAATGTGATACACGTACCTAAAACCACATTAAGTGTATTCGAATGTAATTCAATTTGTATGAACACTCGAATGGTCTTTTCGCCTGTTAGGATCTAGCGGAGATCGAGAAAGAGAAAGGGGATGGGGATTACGAGACCATATACGAGCAGACTGACGGCTCGACGACACCGCCGTCAGCTGTGAAAAGTAGCGATCACGTAACCAGGATATATGCCTGTGCGACAATGTGGCACGAGAACAAGGAGGAAATGATGGAGTTCTTGAAGAGTATTCTACGTTTGGACGAGGACCAGTGTGCCCGACGCGTTGCCCAGAAGTACCTGAAGGTTGTCGATCCGGACTACTATGAATTTGAAAGTAAGCTGAACATTCATCTGATTAATTATTCAAATAACAATCTTAATTGCTAACGACAGTCGCGCACGAAAATACTCATTCACAAACGCCGAGGAAAGCTCGACGAAGGACACTTTCAAACTACTTCAAATTTAAGCGGGTTCCCGTCGAATATTCTCGTAGAGAATTCTCACGTTTTTTCGAAACAGTCCCTTCAAAGTTCTATATCTGTCCGCAGTAGTTTTATAGTAAAATTTACTGTGTGTCCATAAAAGCGGCATTACTCGAGTTGATCTGGTCTTGAGCATCGCCTGTATTGAGCTCGTGGTTCGCTCAGCCATTATTTACGCGTTTGGACTGCGACGAAAAGTTGCGAGAAGTGCGCAGAAACGTTTAGCAAAGTTTTCGATAGGGTGCAATTACCCTTTGCCCCTTGACCAAACCGGATATTTACACATAGGCGCGCAATATTCAGCTATTTGCACTTTCTGTGTTGCGTAAACCGATAGATTCTGTGTTAGATTAGTTTAGTAAAACAGTGAATGTGATGTAGTAACAAGAATTTAGAGGGCGTACATACGTATATACGACTTTCGTATTCAAAGGGTTAATGATTGCGAGTTTCGAAAGTGAGATGAGTCGTTCGAAAGCAATTCCCGCCCAGGAAGATCGCTGCTGGTGATTAATGACCTTTTTTGTGGGGGCAAATCGAGTTAGAATCATGGAAAACGTGCACACGATTAGAGAACGATCTGAGGATACCACAACTGAGAACCCGATATATTAACAGCATTAAAATTTTAGGATATTCCTTTCGATTCATTACTATTTCTAATCTAGGACAAGCAACAAAGAATTGTAGAACAAGAATTAGCATTTAATGTGTGGATAAATTTTGTATCTTCCCCAAATTCGTACTATGGAAGTAATATAAATAATCGTGAATCAAAAGGGATGTTCCGTATCAGTAGGTTCGTCTTCGCGTCATTTTCGCAACTCGTTACGGTAATTAGTATCCCTGTGTATGCAATTCTTCGATTTATATTGTATTCAGATTTTGTGGGACAATATGTACACGTACGACATTAGATGTTCTTTTCTTCAGCCCATATCTTTTTCGATGACGCGTACGAGTTATCGGATCACGATGACAACGAGTCGCAAGTGAACAGATTCGTGAAGCTATTGGTTGACACACTGGACGAGGCTGCGTCCGACGTCCATCAGACAAGAATGCACGTCCGGGATCCGAAGAAATATCTAACGCCTTATGGTGGTCGTTTAGTCTGGACCCTGCCTGGGAAAACGAAGATGATCGCCCATTTGAAGGATAAGAGCAAAATTCGACATCGGAAACGCTGGAGTCAGGTATTTTGAGGAAATCGCTTGATCCTGTAAGAAGGCGTCTATATTTCAAAGAGATATGAAGAACCAATTTTTTGTATTTTCAATTACAGTACGGTTTTTGAGTATTTCATATTTTTAATTGCGTTACGGTTTTTGAGTATTCTCTTTTGTTAAACATTAATAATCTTCCACCATAAAATTCGTTTAAATCCCTGGCTTCTTTATATTTTTCATAGTGCATGGCAATTCTGTAGGAATGTTCGCGCGTTGAAGAACTCCACAAATATATTTATAAAGATACAAGATGTTCTAAAAAATGTTCATGACATTCTATATTATAAAGAAATCCTTACATTTTAAAAATCGATCTTCCAACCAATATCTTCTCTTCAGGTCATGTACATGTACTATTTGCTGGGGCACCGTTTAATGGAACTGCCAATCAGCGTAGACCGTAAAGAAGTGATCGCAGAGAATACATATTTGTTAACTCTCGATGGAGATATCGATTTCCAACCGGCTGCTGTGAAGCTTCTGGTGGACTTGATGAAGAAGAACAAGAATCTTGGTGCAGCCTGCGGTCGTATTCATCCAGTCGGCTCGGGTGAGTCTTACAAATTCCATGGCGGACGTTTCAAAGTATAATTATATTCCGATTTGTTTAAACAAATTCTCGTGTCGTTTTCGTCGTGCCAGGTCCTATGGTGTGGTATCAAATGTTCGAGTACGCTATTGGTCACTGGCTTCAAAAGGCAACGGAGCACATGATCGGCTGTGTACTTTGTAGCCCCGGCTGCTTTTCTCTCTTCAGGGGAAAAGCTCTGATGGACGATAACGTGATGAAGAAGTATACGACGAGATCCGACGAGGCAAGGCATTACGTTCAATACGATCAAGGAGAGGATCGATGGCTTTGCACACTTTTGCTGCAACGTGGCTATAGGGTAAATATATGAAAGCTTCAGTGAAACACTGACCATGTATGAAACACTGTATGCCATTAAATATATGTATACGTGAGTAAGAAAAATTTAATATAGGTACTGTACAACCGGAGCAGCATACGCACAAAGCGTTCATACCCAATTGAGATAATTTTGGCACTTACCTTGTTGCGTACCGTAGCAGTTTTAAACTTGAATAACTTTACTATTAGAACATATACAGGAAGTTTTATTATGGATAATGAAGAAAGCTCACTTCCCTTTTGCACAGCGCCTGGACCAAGCTTGAATATATCCGTTTATGCAATAAATGTCATAAATGTCACTTGAACCCTTGTTTTTACATATACTACTTTCATTAAAAAATTGCATTTGACTCTCTTTAATAATAATAATAATAATGCTATACCCTGGTATAATGTTTATAATAGCAAGCATTAACATTCATTCTAAATAAATATTTCGAACGACTGTTAAAATAATTTCATGTATGTTACATTAATATCTTCCATGGTTTTACTAATGTTGTAGGTCGAATATTCAGCAGCCAGCGATGCCTACACTCACGCACCTGAGGGCTTCAACGAATTTTACAACCAACGTCGTCGATGGGTTCCCTCCACTATAGCCAATATCATGGACCTTCTAATGGACGCAAAACGAACGATTAAAATTAACGATAACATCTCACTTCCCTACATATCCTATCAGATTTTGCTTATGGGTCAGTCAAAGTCTTCTTCAGATACTTATTTAACTACATCAATATTTCTTCCTCTGCCCGAATCATTCTATTATATTATCGAGTGTTGAAATTTCATATAAAATTAATTCGTACTTCGAATATAATGCTCGACTTTCATCCCCCCATTTTCTAAGGAAGCCACGTCTTTGAAATGATATAAAAGCAATGGAAAAAAAATCTGTAAAAAGTAATTAATTCATTTGCAAAGTTTCTCTATTCTTCTTTCAGGTGGTACCGTTTTAGGACCAGGTACGATTTTCCTCATGTTGGTGGGTGCCTTCGTTGCGGCCTTCAAAATTGACAACTGGACCAGCTTCTACTACAACATCATTCCCATTCTGCTTTTCATGCTCATATGTTTTACTTGTAAGGCGAGCATCCAGGTAAGCTCATTCATCACAAGTATTCGTCAAGCTCATTGTATTACGTCGATGGGAAATAAATGGCACTGCATACATGTTTCTTTATTCGTTCTGCAGCAGTTCGATTTCACTGTTGCCCATATACTTTTATCGACACCATTTAAAATCGCGGACCGTTTCGAATTTGTATGTTTTCTGTATGTTTCTGTCGCCACAATTTTTGTTGCAAAATTTAGTCCCCGTCAGAGCATATGTGCATTGTGTAAAGCTTTAAAAATGTTCACTCAATGAACCTCAATAATCCCCATAATAAGAATTAATAATTAAGAATTTGATTTAGAAATTTGTTTGTTGAAATGGCGAAGCGATCATATAACGCCAAGTCCAATTTACCTTATGCTGGGAACTAATTAAAGGGAGTAGGTGTTTGTTATCCCTGGGGTACGGCTGTTTACTTAGATATAAAATATAAAAAGTACGGCACACGTGCTTTTTCATTATCTTACTCCTTTTAATATCACTGTACATAGTCCTTTCAATACAGCCGTCCGTGCATCCAAATATTTGTGAAACATGCAAAAACGCAGGAAGCCAAATGTACATTGTACGCGTCAAAAATAATTATCACAACCTTCCAACGGCCAAACGAATTTCTAGCCAATTTCCTAATCTTTGTCTACCCCCTTGCAAAAATAATCAATAACAATATTAGTCCAATCATCATAATAAGTCATTGCCAAATGAAACGCGTCTCGGTCAGCCATTTATTTCCCCCCGGTGCTCAATAAAATCGGTCGTTGCTATAATCTTCGTCCATCCTTTTTGTTCGCGTCTTTCAGCTTCTGTGCGCGCAGATACTGTCGACAGGCTACGCGATGATAATGATGGCCGTGATCGTGGGTACTGCCCTCCAGCTTGGGGAGGACGGTATCGGTTCACCCTCGGCCATATTCTTAATATCCCTGTCCAGCTCCTTCTTTATAGCGGCCTGTCTGCATCCTCAAGAGTTCTGGTGTATCGTCCCCGGCATTATTTATCTCCTCTCGATCCCGTCCATGTACCTTCTTCTGATCCTTTACTCGATCATAAACCTGAACGTTGTCTCCTGGGGTACCCGTGAAGTCCAAGTGAAAAAGACCAAGAAGGTTCGTTCGAAAGTCCTCCACGTTGCTTTTGAGAGTAACATCGGAATTGTTGGTTAAGTCTAGCTTAGACTCAGGGAAGGAAGGATGTGGTGGTGGTAGATTAAGGGCACAAAAATGTAGTGAGGTTCTTCAGGGTTGCTCGTGCTTTCGATTCCACGCGCGAGACGGAGCGCAGCTTTTTGTCAGCGGATGTACGTTTCATTTTGTTTGTAACAGAAAGAATCTACCCGAGTGATATGTTGAGGATACATTTTGGTCCTTGCATTCGATTGCATAGAAACAGTGATGGGGTGAACTGCAATGGTGACAATTGTATAGCGGAAGGGGTTGATATAGTGGAAGAATATGCACATTTTTTGAATAACCACATATTCGTTTGTAATAACCACAATCGATCAGTATTTTGTGATTCGAATATATTTTAAGATTACTTGCGAAATGTGATAAGATGCGATTAAACCTCTGTGTTCAGCACAATTCAGTACAAAGTTTCGAAGCATTCGCGATATGTATACTGCTCCATAATTGAGCACTGTAGACCCCCGGTTGCTAGACTCTGACGTTCTACTTAACACTCGAATTACTGAACTACAATCGAGCGTGGTTTCAGTCACATCAACGCTAATGAGGTCTTCGGACGTTCAATATTCGCCGTCAATATTTCAGTGTTAAGTATAATTTTCATTTCCCTTCTCAGATGAGAAATGATCTGCTACACACGAAATATTGAAATGCAAACTGTCAAAGCGGCCCGGCAATATTTTGGAAGTAAAATTTCAAGCTCAACCCTGATACAATATGTGCAGATATGATACAAAAAAAGCAGACCATAAAATAGATGTACTGAAAATTGCCTTCCCCTGACACTTCCGAATAAAGGAAAGGATCACTCGCACAAAAAGTAATCGCAACTTTACAGTGACCCAATACACTGTGTTCCGCCATTCTTATATTTCACTCGGCGGCGAACAAGTAGAACCGATATTTCCCCCAGCATCCTCGACGTATCACTCGTCCCCGTAACGAGACCGAAGATCGGTCCGCGTGATCGTAAATAACAACTAACATTAACAACGGTGTACCAGGTTATCGTAGCAGCTATGATCAGCACTCTGTACGGCATGATTATGATCGCCGTGATCGTTGGAGTCGCGATTAGTATCGTTCACGATGGTATTTTATCGCCGTCCGCGGTGTTCCTAATGTTACTAATCGGTCAAATGGTGATAGCCGCGTGCCTGCATCCAGAGGAGTTGCACTGCCTATTACACAGCGTCGTGTACTTCATCACCATACCATCGATGTACGTGCTGCTTATCATATACTCGGTCTGTAACCTGAACGACATTACATGGGGCACGAGGGAGGTGCAGACTAAGAGAACCGCGGCGGTAATTATCTGAAATTGTTAACAGGCTAATCGATTTTTCTCGCGACCCTATTTTCCACGGTGCTGTTTCCCCGCGGGTATTTAATAATTGAACACCTTGAAACAATGAGGAACGGTGACGCCAGGGGCGAGAGTCTTTAGGGGAACCGTGATATTGGGGATTGATATTTTTTCTGTAGGGATAGTTAGTGATACCAGGGGGTCTGTATTGGTTGTCGATTTGATTTTTTTAACGCGTTTAAGAAGAATTTCGTTTAACAATAACGGATCATTTATTTGTTGACGCGTTTTTATTTATGAATATTGCGAATGTTATTTTGGTTTATTGCAGTTTTCGCTTTGGTTGTGCAGAGAAATCGTATTGTTATTACTTTTATTATTATTATTATAAGATTTTGATAAGGTGTTGATCACGAGCTACAGAAAAACATTGTTTGACTGAATTGTGAATTGAATTGAGTTTTTTAAAATACAAATTTTAGGTGTGGGTAAGATGGAATAAATTAAGGATGGTTGCTTTGTTAAAATCAATGTTCTGAACTGTGTAAACTGTAGAATATTATTTCCACTGGAATACTATTTTATTTTTAGACTTCTCTTCTATTAAACTGTTGAATGGAAGCTCGTTGGTAATTTAATGTCTATCATGCATGGGAACTGTTATACATTTGACTAAATCCCTTTAGCCGGTTGATTTACTCCATGCACGTAAACTGTGCGATTAAACCCCCTCAACTTGACTAAACTAGGTGCATTACAGTAAAGTGAGTGCAAGTGTGTTTAGAGAATTAATTTGACCGAAGGCTGCTTTTCTCGATGAAATGAATCATTAAGGAAATTTTGAAAAATGGCGTCAAAGCTATTTAGTTATTTTATTCTATACTCTGGACCATATTATTTAGATATATTAACTTTACGAATTATGAATATCCTTTTTTATGAAATTTAAATGTATTCTTCATAATAAGGATATACTGCAAATCATGCGAAAATCTTTAGTACCTTTTATATAAGATATGCAATTTTTCATTAAATACAAAATACATATTAATTACTAAAAGCTAAACATCAGTTTGCATAGTCGTGTAATGTTATGAAATATATTATTTGGTAAAACTTCAAAGCGCACCTAAGTACAATGAAAAATGAATTGTTTCTTTCGTTAATAATTTATATATGGGGAGAATCATACATCGTATTTATTAACACTTTCACAGACACTATTCTGAACAAATTGTTTCAAGGTGTACGATTTGATAAAATATTTAATATTACACATATCATTGCAATCATTATGATTAACAAATAAGTAACACGCACAGTTAATCATTTTTTAACGCAATTCGTATTACCTTTAATATTTAGTTTCTGCACAAGCATTTACTGTAACTAAAGTATTCGCGAACAAAAATGTTTAAGCATTTCATTTAAATATTCGTAGAGCCACCTTTAATATTACCCTTTTTTTCCGGGTAAATAAAAATTGTTAAACGCCCACATAGTTACAGTAAGCACAAATGGGCAGCTTCTTAACACTAACACCCTTATTATTGGTTTCAGGAATTATTTTTTATACTTGCCATCCATGTATCGTGTATGCAACGAATTTCAAAATAAACATGCTTCACGTTTTATTTGCTAAATCAATAGGAAATTGAACAAGAGAAAAAGGAAGCCGAGGAGGCGAAACGGAAGGCGAAGCACAAATCCTTATTAGGATTCCTCCAAAACGGCGTAGGGGCAAACGACGACGAAGAAGGATCGATAGAAGTCTCTCTGGCAGGATTGTTCAAGTGTATGTTCTGCACCCACGGTCAAACTTCAAACGAGAAGCAACAATTGGTCGCCATTGCGGAATCCTTGGAACAAGTTGGCAAGCGGCTGGAAGTCATAGAAAGGTTCATTCATTTAACGTCATTTTTATACAAGGATATCCGTTCGATTCGTACAAACGCGTTTCCCGCCGTGCCATTATTCTAACACGAATATTTATGAACAAACTGTCGTCAATTATTTCGCTGAAAGGTTTCTCATTCGGAATGATTTATTTGTCATATTAGAAGCCGTAGTAATAATTCAATTATCGTCGAGCATACTAATTCGATAATTCAAATGATATTACGGCTACCGAATTAAATTTCAATCCTTGCCATCGATTCATTTATTTATCAGATCAAAATCTGTTGCGCTTATAATGGAATTATCGTCGCACGTGCTAGCCCGCAAATTCAAATCATATTACGGTTAACAAATGAACTTCAATTCTAGCAACCGGTTTACACGTTTACTGGCAAACAACAAATTCCTACAACTTTTACTCGTCAAAATTATTGAAATGCACCCGGCCGACCGGTTGCGCATACTTCACGTGAAATCTCGTTTAAATGTCACGCATTTTCCCGATTCGATCGCTCCGAGCCTGGAAAGAAAGTTACACGGCGCTTGCATCACGTTCCATTTATTCGCGTACATAGTTTCGTAGTTGCGCAATCGAGTCGTACGAGTAATATCAAAGGGACAATTCTTAAATTCGTTTTGATTTTACTCAGAGCGGTGGATCCACACGGGATGACAAGTCGACGACGTGCATCTTCCGTGGGTTCTCGAACAGCTGATCACCTGGGCGCTATCGGCGAGGATCCTGCCGAGGAGGATGGGCAGAGCGATGCTGAAACAGTAACTAGTCAAAACACGGAAGGCAATCGCGAGGGCAGTAACTTCCTTAGTAGGCCTTATTGGCTCAGTGACGAAGGGTTGAAAAAGGGTGAGATCGACGTCCTGTCCATGCAGGAAGAACAATTTTGGAAGGACCTTCTTGAAAAGTATCTGTACCCCATAGACGAGGACAAGGCGGAAAAGGTAAGGAATTTCAATTCAAACGTAATCATTCATACTTCTTATATACATGTTTTTTTTTTTTAATCCGAGAAAAGTTCAATTTCGTTTTTGTTCGATAGTTTTATATGGTAGATGTTGAGAATATTTGGTAGGTTTGAAAAGTTTACGGTAATAGAAGATACAGTTGTAGTTATCTATTGGAAAATTGCCTTTAATAAATAGCTCACGATAAAAGATAAATATTTTTCTGTGATTCGTGAAAAAACGTGCGTAGAGTTTGCTATCTCGATCAAGTTTTAATCAAGTTAATCAAGTTTTCTTACAGTATTCGATAATTAAAAACCTAGTCAGAGAATGTGATTTATCGCGACGAAGGTAAACATACTAGTGTTCTGTTTTAATTTCAATTGCCATTTTTTCTAATTTCGAAAACCAGGAGACTTTGCAAGGTAAAAGAAAGGTATCGCCTTCAACTGTGGATTGTAAATCAAAAAACGTGTTTTCGAGTAGCTGAGTAAATTAAATGACTCCAAACCGAGGCAGCTTTGCTTTCGAATCTTCTTAAATCCATTTTTTAATCACATATTTTATTCACACATAAAATGCAGAATAATCCAGCAATGTTAAGTAGCGGTTTAAATATACAACTGTTTAAAATAGCACAGAAATGTTCTAAATAGTGCGAAACCGAGAAGAAGATTAAAAACGTAATATAAAAGATTCATCGCATACGTAAAGAAAACACTAATATTAATACGACAAATAAAATAAAGTAAAATAAAAATAATCGATCCATGCTACTTACGTCAGGCCCGAATCGCCAAAGATCTGAAGGACCTCCGTGACCAAAGCGTGTTCGCGTTTTTTATGCTGAACGCCCTCTTCGTCCTGATCGTCTTTCTGCTGCAATTAAACAAAGATTTGTTGCACGTGAAGTGGCCCTTCGGTATCAAGACAAACATCACCTATGACGAAAGCTCGCAGGAGGTAAAGACCGCTCCGTCCACGTCGGGTTATCCTGCTCCTTAAATATTATCCCAATTTCCCCAAAAATAATTGGATTTTTCGTCAAGCCATGTATTTAGCCATGTATTTCCCTTTATCTTATGGCTTCTCGTAGAAAAACATTGACGACGCTAGAAAACACTGTTATCCATGTATGTATAATCTTGCATTATTCGGTAGAAACGATAGAAAGGAACAATTATGTACTGTCTTCATAGTATTAGAAACTTAACCCTTTCGCTTGCTGCAGTATTAAATTTGAAAATGCTCTAGATGTATAAAATAATAATAACGAAGCAGGTTTTATTCACATGGAATAGCTATCACGTATAAATAGCTAAGTACACTGTTGAATGGGTTAAAACGTAACTTAGATAAATAATTAGAAGAAGGATGCACAATTGCAGAGAACGTTCATACAAATTTTTAACAAACCGCTGCTGAACGTATAAAAATGTATATACATATTATACGGCTTTCTTAGCGAAAGGGTTAAGACAGTCTACAGGACCTAATGGTTCTGCAAGGTAGAGTAGCCGTTTATGAAACCGGTGGTGCAAGTTTAAGCGTTCAAATTGTTTTCTGTCCAGAATCAATGTTGCACTGCTGCTTTCCTTTTTTTTTTTTTATCGTAGCGTTAAGTGGCTTTGTAGACGGGGAAAAAAAAAAGAACGCCGTAGGGCTTCAATCATCTCACTGTGAGAACCCTCCCACCTGAAAGGAGCCGATGGATCAACGAGTGACTGGACGGAGCGTATTTTTCTTTTCATAATCTAACTAATGTGTGCTGTTTTTCTTTCCCCGATCCACGACAGGCTCGCATTGCCAGTGACTTGGTTGAACTGCGGAACAAGAGCGTGTTCGCGTTTTTTATGTTCAATGCGTTGTTCGTTCTGATCGTATTCTTGCTGCAGCTGAACAAAGATCAGCTGCACGTTGTCTGGCCGCTTGGCGTCAAGACGAATATCACCTTCATCGAAGAGACCTCGGAGGTACCTGGTAGTGTTCCAAACGAGAAACAGAGATGCTGTCTCACTGATGCCCCGGGAGACTAACACCTCCGTGTGCTTCGTTGCTCCTTTCTATTATTATTTTTTCGTCGACTCCCCTTTTTTTTCCATTTTAAACGCCATTATGTTCTATTCGTCGCGTGATTTTTCATTTCACGGTGGTGAAGTGAAACCAAATGATTCGGAATAGAAAAAATCGTTACTACAGTAGAGGAAACGGAATGGGGGGTTAATTAGATTTTGTGAATCTTATATTTCTTGCATGATTTTTTGATCGATTGAATGAATAGACGGATATTATGGATTTTACATAATTTCATAGGGGTATTTATTTATTATTAAATTTATTGTTTACATTTTTGAAATATAATAATTTGAAATATAATTTTAATATTTTTCGTAATGTTTCACATTACACTGATATTATATGTTTTTATAACAAAACTAGTGGTTGATTAGTTTATTAGACTTTCAATAGACATTCAATAGAAGTATCTAACTAACTTAAAAATCTCCCATTTTCTAAATTAAGCTCCACCAAATTGACAATGTAAATTTGATATTTTCGAGACTTATGTTTTCCATAAAAATGAATTAAAAGGATTATTAAAACTTGAGAAACAGGTTAGCCTAATTGTGAGGGACACAGGGTCGCGTTGTAATGAGCATCGGAGCACACCGGAAAATGGTACCCGTTGATAATGTTGCACTGGCTGGGACATGTCTGTGTTTTGTCAATAACGTGGATCATCAGCACGTGGCGAATTACCATTAACATGTTTGCACAGGTAGTCCCGGAGAGAATGGAACACTTGGGGGCAGAACGCGGCAACTGACTAGAAACTAGTTAGCTCTGTCACAAATAACATCGACGCCTTGTTAATTAAAATTCCTCTGTACTCCTTCGTCCTGTTTCTCTCCTCCCCTTCTACTGTTCTTATTATGAGAATGAAACCATATTGTGCTCGTTCGGTATGAATATAATCTCTATTGTACCTTAACTAACGTTGAAGTTTGTTGACTAACATTACTGAAGCCTGGAGAGCTATAATATTACTATGTAATTTTCGAAAATTAAATTAATTTAGAACTAAATTGATAGGGGAGCTCAAGTGGCATCGCAACTGAAAGTGGCTTTCGTAAAATCATAAGCAGTAAGCTGAAATTATTTTAAATCCATAGAAACACATAAATTGCTGTGTTCTTGTAATTTTGATAACGTGCAAATGAAATTTCATATTATAATTTTAATGTTCTCAAGGCTTCCGTATAAAGTTTGGCTCTTTCGTGGTTCAATAGTTGCCCAGGTTCGAATTGAACGTTCTAGTTCGAATTTTTCAATAAATAGTGGCGCGTGCACGATTTATGGGTCGCGAAAGAGTTAAAAGTGCACCCCAGAACACCTTGTCCCATTTCTCCGCTCACCTGGCTGGATACGAACGAGGGACAAATTGTCACGCAGGTTTTTGTTTCACGTTTCTTTTGTGTCTAATTCTGATAATGCACTGCTAGGTATGACAGCAGAGGAGCACCATTAACGAGTTACCGTCAATGTAACTAAACGGTGGCTTATAAGTGTACATGTGTCTAGACGAATTCAAACTTGTGCTGTGATCCTGATCGTAGTAATAAATAGCTGGCTTAGAAATAGAAAGAAACATAGAACCTTTTTTACAAACAATTCGTCTTGCTACTCTAAATTCAATGATAACAAAATACTGCAGTTTAAAAAAATTCCTGCAATTGAAATTCCTACTTGAAGGACCGTTTCTAAAGTACGTTACTTTACGGAAGCTATTGTTGGATACGATCAGAAAGACTATTGTTATTTCATTACGAACCTCCAATCACGATAAGTTTTTATTTTAATTAAAATAAAATTCCCGAGACAAGTAAAACGAAATCTGACATAGCTTTTCAACGTAATGAAGTAACAATAAAATACAATGATAATAGCAACAATATACTATTTTGTGTTCCCCTCCTCTATCTTCTACTACGTTTTAAGTTTTTTGTTTTCATACCGTACTTTATTTATGAACACTTCTTAACGACGAACATACCTTGTAGGTACACATTACAAAGGAGTACTTGCAACTCGAGCCAATTGGTTTGGTGTTCGTGTTCTTCTTCGCACTGATATTGGTTATTCAATTCACTGCGATGTTGTTCCATCGATTTGGCACGTTGGCACATATCCTGGCGAGCACCAGTCTCGACTGGTACTGCTGCAAAAAGGTACGTGTGATACAAGCCGCGACACTAACGGAATACTTCAATTTCTCTCTGTTTGCGTAACAATGGTGTCACGGCTTCTCATTCGTTTCCATTTCATTCATTAGACCAAGGATTTGTCAGAGGAGGCATTGCTGTCAAAGCACGCGGTGGAAATAGTCAGGGATTTGCAAAGATTAGACGGCATGGAAGGCGATTATGAGGAAGGTAGTGGCAGCGGACCTGGCAGAAGGAAAACCATAAGAAACCTCGAGAAGAGCCGAAGAAAAACGCAGGCAATCAATACGCTCGATGTCGCTTTCAGACAACGATTCTTCAGCATGTCTGACGGCAACGGTATGTAAAATATCTTCTCGAAGCTGTAACTTTGCTACGAAACCAATCTGTGTAGAGAGATAGAAATGAATGTCTTCCAACAACTTCTGTGCAAATAGTCTCATTGTACGTGTTACTCATTATTACAGAGCAGATTGTAGATAACATTTACATATTACGATTTTCATTCAGAAAGACGAGATTTCTTTTCTAGAGAGACTTCCAATAAAATCGGCACCGCTGTTTCGTGTTATATTCAATTAATTAAAGAGGATTCCTAAGATATCGTCGAATTGGCAATCTCTTCCGTGATTCGTACTATTTTTTTCGCCGCCTATTATGTAAAGAATTTTTACATTGAAATGAAAACGCATTGCTACGACGAATAGACACGACGCACATATACGTATGTAAATAAAAGAATATACATAACGGTTGAATCAATCCAATTCTCTGGTCCAATGACGAATTTGAGGAGATAGGAAATTATTAATATACCGATTACATATCTTACTATCTATCTGTAATTCTAAAATTTGACGTACCCACATTATTTACGTGGGATCAGGATCCGTCAACCCGCGAATAAAACGACCAATTTTAAGCAAGGAAATTGGGAAGCCACGATGATTGAACGTTGCTAATCAACAGACTCGAAGATCGAGGGTTCAAATCCTGAACCCTGAGCTTCCCTTTTTTTTCTCAGCCTCTGCATTTATTAATACTAACATGCCAGAATGTTACTCTCCAATCGTACTAGGAAACTTTAAACCACGATAATATATATCGAACATTAACCAAACGCTGAGGAACCCCCGATTTTGCAACACGAGGAAGTACCTGTTGACGAATGTCTGATATTTAGGTTTGCCAAGGAACATGTCGACCAGACGTTCCGCGAAGGCTTTCAAGGCGTTCGAGGGTCGCAGGAACAGCATAATAGCGATGAGGAGGAAGTCGCAGATGCAAACGTTAGGAGCGAATAACATTTATGGAGTGACGGGCAATCCTTTGGGAATACAGGGCCGTCCATCAAGGAGCAGCCAGATCTCTGTCAAGGACGTGTTCGAGGGTCACGGTGGACACGCGAATTCCGCTTATGATCCCGAGGAGAATACCGGAAGTAGCCTTCGATTGCACAACTTGGGCCAAACCACGTGGAGAGAGGCAAACACTAACATCTGAGCGGAACGATTTTCTTTTTTGACGAACGTGAGTAATTTTTATTACGATGGAACGCGAGATTATTTTGACGCTTTATTAAATATATGTACAGATACATTTAATAAAACAGAAGAAACAGAATCTTCTGTCATCAGTAATCGTTGAACATTTTTCAAGTATGATATTATGATGTTTGTGTTCAATTTGTAAGCAACGTAATGCATAATTGTAATGAATCGATTTTGGAGCCGCGAGTTTTGTTATATTTTGATTCTACGAAAATGCATAGGCTCTATATTGTATGTTTCAGATGTTTAATGACCGACGACCGTCTTCGACGTTCCGTGAGAACCGGAAGAGAAGCGAGCAATTGCAATGATTTCCCTAATTACACTGAAAGCGACAGCGCCGATACCGTTCGTATATCGTTGCGCGTTTCAGCCCTTTCTCTAGCAATTATCAATTGATTATCTGATTACGTACGATATAAGAAAGGATGGATGAGTACGAAAAGACTGCCTTCGAGTAGAACTAATTTATGATGAAATGAATGGGGGGGGGGCGTCTTTAAAACTCTATGTTTATTTATTTGAAGAAAAAAAAGTAACAAAAAAGTTCCTGTTCTTCTTGAGACGATAAAGTAAGAACGACGAGGGAAAAGCGAGAATTATTTAAAGCCTCAAGCTAGGCAAGTATATTTAAGAGCTTTCAATTCTAGGACTCTAAATGATAAGATTAGACGCGAATGTCGTTCAATTTGAACTAGTTAAAGACAGTCCTGAGGAGGAGACGTTATTTCTTTTATCTTTGGTTCTCCCTTTTTGGTTTTTATTTTCTTTGTATTTGCGACTAGGTTTATAAGGTAAACGAACTGATCGGTAAATAGCGATACTTTGTCGCGCAGCTAATGCCGTACGATAGTGAATGGTCTTAGATGATAGCACTTTAGCGGTTAATCGAACGTAATAACCCTTCCGATTCGTGTTGTGTCAGCGAGTAGACGCTATCGTTCATACGCGTGGCAATAATCACAGCGACGACGCTTAGACTCCATTCGCTACTGTAAACGTGATACAGCCGTTTATAATAAATAATACGTATTGTATTTAATAGATGTTACGAGTTCTTGTACATATCGCGTGCGTACGTGTTAAGCTCAAATCTGTAGAAAAATCGTGTTGATTGTAAGCGAAATAAAATTTCAATGATCAGCATCGAATTGTGCACTCACCTGACTCGTACACCTCCCTGCTCTTTCGAAACATTTTTTTCTTTATTTCGTGCACTCCGACAGGTCGCATGCATGCACATGCACGGCGAGGATCGTCAATACTTATGTAGTTAGAATATCTTGCATGTATGTATGTATGTATTTAATTACGGGGCAACTCTATTGTATATTATTTCATTTCTACATGCCATTCGTGTTGTGCATCGGGGAAATTATCGTTCCTTGGTAGTGGAATGTTTAATACTCTCGGCATCTGAGAGTGCCGGAATCTGTGGTACCGTAACGCCTAGATTATAATAATTTTCCATTCACTTAAGAGCTTATCTTCCCGTTCAGATCAGATGTCGGGTAGACGGTCTTCGAAGGCGCACATTGGAATCTCGAGCAAAGTCGGAAAGACGGCGGATTTAATTGGTAGGTACTCAGAGTAGAAGGGGCCACCGCTTCTCGCACGTATTTCTACCTGCAGCGAGCTATTTGTCGAAACAGTCACTCGAAAAGATCGTTCGACACGTATCGAGAGCCAATACGATACACCGTAGACTTGACGATTGTAATATTGTGCAGCATGAGTGGCCAAGGAAGATACGGGAGCATCAAAGGTGAGGACAGGTGGAAGCCAGTGAACGACTCTTGCCCCTTCACGATACTTCCTTCTACTTAGGTCTGTTAGTGGGGTTCAACTAGCGATATGTACCTGACACTTTGGGTCTACTATTTGACATCCCGTTGCATGGAATGATATCATGTCGTAGGTCATTGTATTTGTCTCAGCATACTCAATCATAATATGAATAAAAAAATACGGAGTCCTATTTAAAAAGATTAACTTGACTTCGATATCTCTCCAACCGCTATATCTATCGAAAAATTATTTACACCACCTAATGTCCTCCTTCGTACCAAACAACTATTGTACGGACATTTTCTTGATAAATTTCATTTTTCGTGAGGTATTCTATCGTTTCCAGTTAACACCCTATATGTACGAAATTTGATTCCCTCTTATGTCCAAAAACACAGCAGTTTACAATTATGCAGTCTTGAAATTGTTATTTTAATTGATATATTGTTCTAACTCAATCGGCGATGACTTATTAAGGGTAATGATTATTGAATAATGTTGTACACAGGTATAAGGACTCACAAGTGGGTTCGATATTATTTAAAGAAACTTAAATAATACTACGATGCGCTAGTTTGTCGAAGCGCTTCAGTCATACACATTACATAAGACGCCATCATGTAATCATTGATCGTGCGCCGTATAGTCCACCCTTGGTAGAAAGCCTCCGGAATAAGCGCCCAGTTGGCCAGAAGTAAAGGATAATTTGCTACTAACGCGTAATTGCTACCCACAGCGTACCTGAAAGGTGTACAAACGCTTAGACACCTGTGATCAATCGCAAATTAGACGACCACGGCCGAACTTACGCGAAACATCCAGTAACACACACCCAACTGAGAACAGTGAGCCTTGATTTATTCAACACTTGCGACTCAGAAACAGACTCGAAGATTTCCAATGTCTCAGTTTCCTGAATGAAAAATTTCGTTCAGCTAAATTAGTTGTAAAATATCTTAAAATTAATTACTACGATGAATATTTTTCTCAAAGATGTATTCTCCGAACACTTAATATTGTTTGCTATTGCCCCAATTTCCTGACAGTGTAAAATTTATATTGTTACACCGTTCATTTTTGCACAAAAACGTGTACCTGCGGTTGCCTGATGACCATCGTATATAATTCGATCATATCGAAAATCGATAAGGTGGTAACAACATAACCACCTAGAACAGAATATCCATAACGACAGTATAAAGAATAAACTAGTCCAGCCATACTCAGGGTGCCAATGACTTCGTCCAAAATATTACATCTCTTCCTGTCCCTTTCCTCCTCAACCTCCATTATTACAGGATCGATCGCTGAAAAACAATGATTAATTGCTCTCAGTAGGAGGGAGAATTTCAGAACGATGACTCACTTACTGTACTCCTTAAAGAAAAGTTTGTACACGAGAGCGAATAATGATCGAACACCAATCAGTGCTATACCGGCACAGGCATACGTCAAGTGGGGAAAGAATTTGCAATATTGGCCGTAAGAATGATTTATTAGGATGTAAATGGAGGATCCGCATGTTAGAAGTAAATTGGAGCAAGAGAAAATTGATTCCACTATCATAGCATTCTTTTGGTTTGTTGCGTTAAAAAAACGAATCAACGCGTATTTGTAATTATCATTTTAAGCACTGTGATGAAGATTTGTGAAAGACCTTGAGTCACTGGTATGGCCGTAGAACATTACGCTTATTTTTTAACATTAAATTAATTCACAATTACTTATCATCATTAACATAAGAACATTCTGGAAGGGAAGAAATTATTTTTTCTCCTGTATTCGCCAACTTTTTCCATTAACCTTTACGTAATTTTCAGTCGGGAAACGTTCGTACTTCGGCGCAATATGATTGGCAACAGAAGTGCCCGCAAATTGTGTCTGTAAACGTATCGATATTTAATTAAGGTAATTTAGCTGCAAGTCGCATGCAATCGATGATCGACGCGATCGAATTTGAATAAGAGGAGATACATTGTCGTGACACTTCGTTTCACACGATGATTCGCAACAGGTTTGATAAATATACGTTAGAGAAGTGCGAGATTATCAACGAATGCGCGTGATATGACGCTATGCAAAATATATTTCTCATTGTGATTTGCAAGTTGACTGTGATGTACATGGTATTAGCATCGGGGAACGTTCACGCAACTGTCGACATCACTGAGAAAATTCGTAACAATACGATTTACTGTAGCAATATTGATGAAACTGTAATGGAAAACACTGCTGTAAGTACCGCTTATGCCGAACAATTTAATAGCATTGCCATTTACGTTTGATTAAGGACATTTTTCTTTTATAAGAATAAAAGTCTTAACGTCACGATCATAACCAATTGGTAAATGCTATTGACAACTTGCCTCATTGTACCGATTGAATTGTTAGTATCACTAAGTAATAATTGTGTATTATAGAATGTTAATTTTTATACTACGGAAACAGTGAAAATACCACTACGAGAAGATAACCTAGTGAATAATAAGCAAGTAAATCTGTATCGAGCCGGATACACCGATTTGTCAGCGATTTTTCAAGAGTGGCGGCAAAAGATCGTTGCACAGAACGCCAGCAGCTCGTTGAAAGAGAATTATATTCGGATATCTGAGAACGATTTAAATTTAGTAAATATCGAAGAGGCACGGTACAAATCGAAGTCTGTTCCTATGAGGGATCACGAAGTCAGTTATCATTATCCTTTCACAGATTATACTCAACCTCGCTTTTGTGTCGATTTTTCGCCTCTAAGTACATATAGCAAGCCTCACCGTCGGCTGGTCAGGAATTTGAAGTCAATTGCGGTTAATTACGAAACGAATTTCGGACACGAACGTAGGAAATCGGCGACAGCGAGGAAATCATCGAACACGTTTCCTCGCGGTAAACATAGGAGACCAAATCGCGGTTCCTCGGTCGAGGTGAACTTTGGTTCGCCAGATCGATGGAACAAAACGTTTTTACTGCCGAAACTGCTGCAAGCATCGCATGTCGTAAGAAATACCAATGAAACGAAGTTGCCATTGGCGAGTCAGACTTTAAAGCTACGCCGGATATTGAGGTCGAATCCGGTTCCTAAGAAGCGGACTAGTTTCGTTAAGAAGAGAAGAAAAAGGAGGGTCAGACACAGACGTGCCAGAAATGCGAGAATTAAAAGGGACGATGATAAAAAAGTGACTGCATATATAGACACGCTACGACTTCTAGATGCAACTACAACACCGTCCGTTGATTCACAAGATCCGAAAAAACGTACCACACACGGGCCTGCAATGTTAATATGGGCACCGGATACAAGTACACCGAGCGTAACCCAACAGACCACCGAATACAGTAGTACGCCGTTAGAAGAGAGTTCTAGTCGAAGGTAAGTAGAGTGCATTACAGCTCATCACGAAACCCATCCCGTTTGGTATTACGAAGATGCTAAATACACCGCGATAGCCATCGCCAACACCGATGTATGACATTTTCAGAAAACCCCACGCAACCCCGAAGGGTGCAGTCGAAACGTTGTTGACTACAACAACAAGCAGAGCAAGGATTCTCACTGTTAGAATCACAATGCCGCCAACAATATCTGAGGTGGACACCGACACGGAGAGCACGACTGCAACAACAACACCTCTGCCTACAAAGATTAGTAAAACATCTATGGCCACGACGGTTGTTGCTACAAGTACCTCTGTTGCATCTGCAGCGGCAACGGTGGAGGCCACAACATCACCACTCGAAACAATTAGTGAAACAACTAGCGAATTAGTCTCGATTACTACTAGAACCTCTATGCAGCCGCCGATACAAACAACAATGGAAACTGTAACCGAAGAGACAACTACAGTCACAACACCATTGCCTGTAACTACCGGCGAAGGAACTGTGACACCGAGAGCAACCCGAACGCAATCGACTGTAACTACGTCGGTACTTTTAACGACTAACGAAACAGAAACAACAGTGGAAATGATAACAGGCGAATCAACTGTTGCCACATCATATGCTGGAACTGCTAAAGAAACAACTACCGTTTCGGTAGCTACCTCTATTGCAACCACTATATCGCCAACAACAGAAGGAACAACCGAAACTATAGTAGCTACTACTGACACTGTGGAGAAGACTGTCGCAACTACCACTTCGGGGCTGGTTTCAACGACAGAAACATCTGTCGTCACAATTGCATCAGAAGGACTAACAAGTACAGAGTTGACAACGGTTGCAACTGAGATTCCAACTGAGACTACATCAGTGAGTGTCCCGAGTACAATGTCAACCACAGTGCTTGTTACCGAAAGTATAACACCAACAACTGAACTAAGTACTGGTACGTTGATAACCAATTTCCATATATTCTATTATTTCTATTATGACTACTTATGAATCCGTAATTGAATTTGCAGTTTCCACAACCACGAAGTCTACTACCGAATTAAAAATGGCTACGGTTAAAACAACAACCGAAAGCACTACTCCAGTCACGGAAGGCTTGTCAACCGTATCATTTACTACCACTACTGAGCCTTACATGTTACCGACAACCACGATACGATCTACTTCTCCCGTTTCGACCACTGTATCGAAAATAGCAACGCTGCCTCCTAAAACAAAAACAGTAAGCAGGGAAACGATATTTACTTCGCTTTACAGTATACAAATGAGGTTGATGAAATCTACTTCAAATACAAAAACAGCTTTACCCAAAAGATTTAAATATCCATTACAGGCCAGACCAATAGAAACATCTGAATTGACAACACCATTTGAAACAACGTTAAAAGTAACCAAACACGTTACTGCAACCAAGACAAAGGAGCAAGAATACGACGAAGAAACAGTCGCTACGACAACACCAGTTGCAAAAACTACACAAAAAGCGACTTCTACAACATTAAGTACAGCAAAAACAACTGTGGTGGCAAAGACAACCAAACGTCCATCTCATACCACTAATATTACTACGACCGGGAAAACGCCAACCTCTGCTGAAAGTACTACTAGCCAAATACCAACACCTGCCACCGAAAGTACAATTACCGAAAGTACTGCAGCCACCACTGGAAGTAGTAGTACACAGACTTCATCAAACACTACTGAAAGTGTTAGTACAGAACGCCCATCGTCAACCATTGAGAGCGCCACTGGCACTTCAACATCTGTCACGAAAAGTATCCCTGCCACGACTACCACTGAAGTTACTGCTACTGGACTAACTACTATAGAAAGTACTGCCATCCAAACTCCATCAGCAACCACTGAAAGTCTTTTTTCTACAACTAAAATTACTGTTCCTGAAAGTACTCCACGTACCACTGAAATTATTGTTCTTGAAAGTACTGAACGTACCACTGAAATTATTGTTCTTGGAAGTACAGTAGGTACGACTGAAAGTACCGCTATCGAAGGTCCTTCTCCCATTACTGAAACTAGTAGTACCGAAACACCATCAACTTCCACAGAAGGTACTAGTATTGAAAGTACTACTGCTGAAAGTACCAGTTCTCGTATTTCATCAACCGGCTCTGAAGGTACTACTATTGAAAGCACTAGTGCTGAAAGTACCAGTTCTCGTATTTCATCAACCGGCTCTGAAGGTACTACTATTGAAAGCACTAGTGCTGAAAGTACCAGTTCTCGTATTTCATCAACCGGCTCTGAAGGCACTACTATTGAAAGCACTAGTGCTGAAAGTACCAGTACTCGTATTTCATCAACCGGCTCTGAAGGTACTACTATTGAACGTACTGAATCTACCACTGAAAGTACTACTGTCGAAAGTACTAGTACCCAAAGTCCTCCAACCACAATTGAAAGTACAATTACTGAAAGTTCCTCTCCTATCGGTCAAGGTACTATTACCGAAACACCAATCCAGAGCACTGAAAATGTTACTATAGTAACCGCAACACTTACCACTGAGAGTTCCGCAGTGAGAACCTCGCTATCTGAAACAGTAGAATCAACAGTTGGACACACAACGGAAACACCATCTGTTACTACCGAATGGCCAGCAACTGCAACTGAATCTACAACTATAACAGGAATAATTCCAATTAATATAACGTCTGAGGTAACAGAAGTAACTACATCGTCAGAGGAAAAGCTAACCTCTGCTGTTACTGAAGTTACAATTACAACCACAGAAGTCTCACCTAAGGAAGGGGAAACAACATCCGAAACTGCATTTGCTACGCCCATTGAAACAGCGTTTACTACTTTGTCTGTCTCAGTAGAATATTCTGACACAACTGAAACTGTTACGGTTGAAGAAATGACGGTATCCACAACGATAGCCATTGATGCAACAACCGAGTCGATTGTAGCTGCCACAGAAACAACTCTACCAACTATAGTGGCCACAGAAGCAACTGAATCCACCCTGCCAACAATAGCGACTGTTTCGGTTACAACAGAAACTACTTTGTACACCACTTCCCCCCCTTCAGAAATCACAATGGCCACATTTGCTACGAAAGAATCACTCGCCACAACTGAAGAAACCGTCGCAAGTACTACGGAAGAAATGTACGAAACAGAAACAATGCACCATGACGAATACGGAACGGAAGAATCGTACGATGAAGACGAAGATGAAAGTACAGACATTCTGGCACCACAATGGCAGGATTACGACGAAGAGAACATCACTACGCAATCCATAACGGAAACAACCGAGAAAGAGATTATAAAGATAGAAGTGACAATTGTCACGGAAGAGACAAACGTTACCACGCCATCTGTGACTGTCCCTCATATCGTCGCAACGGAGGAAAATGAAACGATCACACTGGCCACTGAATCCATGGAAACCGAGGCAACGCTGGAAGATCATTTCACTTTTACCACTATAGTGTATACGCTACCGTCCACGGCCGAATTGACACCGGAATTCCTGCCTGTCGATTACTTAGAAGACTCCGAAAATGTTAGCAAGTTCGAGGACGCTGCAACCATTTCGGTAACAGATGCATCCATCCAACACGAATTTACTACGTTCCACTTGAAAGTCACAACGGACCAGGAGCAGAAAGACATACGTCACGAAGGCTTGAGGGAAGAGTTGAGGAAGAAATTGAAAGAATTAGAGGGTACAGAGCAAGAGATCTTAGAGAGGGAGAAACAGCTGCAGAAGGAAGAAGAAAATTGGGAATTAGAGAAATCCAAATTAATGCAAGGGATTATACGGAGAAATAAGCAAAAAAAAGGAACATCCTGTGGTACCACATCCTCCTCGGGAATACCACTATCGGGACATGGAACGACATCTAGTTTCACGTCTCCTGCTAGAGCCACAACGCCTGCAACGACGACCAAGGATATGCTCGAACAGGAGATCAGAGAACTAGAAGAAACACTGTCTCAGAAGGAGAAAAAGATAACAGAAAAAAAAAACAATTTGCTGGAACGAGAAAGGAGGCTTCAAAGGGACAAAGAGGAATTCAAGAAGAAAATGGAGGGGATGGAGGAGAGATTGGAAAAGGGCGAAGACATAGAAGAAGCTTTACGGGCACCAGCGACAAGTTTCGAAGGAACGACTCGTACAACGCCAGCCTTCTCTGAGCAACCACCCACGGACAGGACGACATTCGAAATTCGAGAGTCGACGTTGGCTCAAGTTAAGAGAACGACCACCCTGAGAAGAATCATCACCGACGAACCAGGGGAAGAAGGACACGACGGAGGATGCGCCACAAAGGTGTGCCTGGACATTCTGAAGAAGAAACCGCCTGAGCACATATCCGCGGATCTGGTGACCGAGAGGGTCTGCCTGCCGTTTATCCCAGGCAAGTTTCGTAAAAAGGGAAAGGATAAAGAGAAGAGAACCAAGGTCGACGAGCTACGTCTTAAGGAACACGAATGGAACGAGGGTCCTTTCGAGAAGGACCGTGAAACGCAGCAGACGGGAACTATCGACAACGAGAACGAGGAGAAGAGATCGTTGTCCGAGTGGAATCGATTCAAACGTGGCATTCCTGTGGACGAGAAGGCATATACTGAGGTCAGAGTTGAAAATGTGGAGGCCACAGGGGAGAAAGCTGTTCGGCAACATGGAAACCATCATTACCGATGTATAGATAATTGCATGACGACTAGAAAGATGGAAGTCAGGGAAAATGATTACCGGGGACGGTACAACAGGAAGTACAAGGTTCGAGATATTTTGCATATTAGTGGAGACGACGAAGAAATACGTTTCGAAGGAAGGGGGGAAGGAAATGATGGGCAGTATGATTTTTTGGACCAGATAGAAGAAGATCTGATAGAAGGAGAAAATACTTTTCCGGGAGCGACGACAAGCTCTTTGAGTAATGAAATGGAACCGATTTCTGAAGATGAAGCGTACCCTGTTTCGGTAAATATGGGTGACGATGTTTTGGAGGAACAGGGCAGAGGTAATCTAAGTTTGAGTGAAGATGATGAAAGTGATGAAAAGAAGAAAACGAGGGGTAAGAATATTATATATTATAAAGATTTAAAGATCCTTTCATTTGCCTTATAAAGTTTTCCTTTTATAAAGCGATCATTTTGTTTACTATGAATTACATATTAATTCTGTTTTTGCGCGGCGCTTACCTTTTATCACTACTTTAAAACAAATGAGAGAACGTTTCATTGTTCTCTTGAGTCTAAAAAAATAAAAAAATTAATCAAGAAAACGAAAATTTGGTTGTGCACATATTTAAAACAAAACGTGAATAGCATTTAAGAAGCAATTTTTAACGATGCTAAAAGTAAATAGTAATAAAGTATTCAAACACAATATTTGATCACAGTTTTCGTTCCTTTTTTAATATTTTCAATGAACGAAATAAATCTTAAAGAAATGAGAAATATAATAAAGAAAATACGTGTACTTACATAGATGTATAGGATTATTTGACGTTTTCCTTTTTATCGTAAAGGCGACTTTGCTTTCCTGACCAACTCTTCCAATCTCTCTTTTACACCGGTCACACGCAATTGACTTTTCTCAAATCCTATCCAATTTACACAACCATAAACCACAGTCTGAATCACGTGTATGTGTTGTTTCCAGAAAGTTAAACTTATTCCTTTCAATGTAACTACGTTTATTTTGAACTGAAGTTCTGTATATCCTTCATTCTTTTATTCAAAGACAATTATTGGGACATTTTCTACACCTATTCCTTCGTTTTAATGTCTACTAATGAAATATTTTTTATTGTATAATGCATGATAATATTTAAAGGTAACAAATTGATTAATATATTTTCTCCTCCTCCTATTGTGAATTATTTGTACCTCATTATAACTCGTATGACATAATTACAAATATGACCTGCCTCTTCAAAATATAATGTCCAATGACGATTAGTATATTTTTCATTGATCATGTTACATACGAAAGGTGACTCTTAAAATAATTTTATTAATTTCATAACTACAAATATTGGGATAAACTCTTTCATTGAGAGCAGCAATACCAGAATAGACATTCAAGTATACTGACACGAATCCTGCGTGAAAAATCATAGCTTACACCCTGTTGGTCGTAATATTGATAGAAAACGTACTGATTTTCAGTAAGAACGAGACAGACCCCTGGCCCAGAATGGCCGACCGAAGCTTCAACTGCATTCCACGTGGGTGGCACTAGAACCTGGACCATAGAGTATCCAGGACAAGGGTCTTCGGAGGACGAAGTGAATTTCATGGAGGACCTTGATAACATGGAAAAGCAGCCGCTCGACTCGACTGAATGCTACCATGTTATTCCTAACATCGGAGAAGAGAGTCTCGAAACTGCCGGTGGAGATTACAACAAGGAAAACAGATTTGAATCGCCCTCGGCAAACTATTTTTCGAAAACAAGGGTCGAACGGGCTAGAAACAGATAAATATAAATATCAAAAAAGTAAACATTAATTAATTAAATCTAGTGGTAAAAAAAAATTGGGTCACTATGAAAGGACAAGAGGACTATCATATTTTTTTGTACGAATTTCTCGATAACGATACGTGCAAGATTTATTGAGCAAAGTAGTGAAGAAGACGGAATATAAATTAGTAAAATAGCAGTAAGATGAGACAATTAATGTTACAACGTTGTACAGATTGTATATATGTATATACATATAAAAGAGTACATCAATAAAATTCGATTAGTAAATTTATTTTAATCGCACGTGTACCCTAGCCTGTTGCTCGCACAGCTTACAGCGTTATTGCTGTTTTTTGTTCCGCTTAACTAATTCCCTCGCGGTGACAACGTTGACCGCAGCCTCTTTAACCGGAAATCCAAAGTGGTCTCTAAATACTCGGCCGGGCTGATAGCAGAGTTTATCTTGCTCGAAAGCGGTTCAATTTTAATTCAGTGTTATTACAACGGGTTCTTCGTCTCTGAAATTGCTGAAGGAACATGCAATTAAATGATATTTCTACATAACGGAGCACTCAATTTATTAACTTATTCGTGGCGAAATAATTTGCATGAACCCATCGTTGAATCAATATTGTGTATATTAATAATATGAATTATTAGCGACCGATAATTTAACAACGCGAAACCGACAGCAAATTCGTTGTACACCCTTCTAATTGTTACTAATGATATGGTGAAATTGTCGTATTTGCAGGAAAATATTATTTAATACCACCACAGCGTTCTATGAATTTCCTTAGAATTTCACGATTTATTTCGCTATCTCGCGCGTCATATAAAAATTCTCCGCATCCCGACGGTGAATAGTCGCTCCTGGAAGTGGATTCCAATATCAGAAATCAAGACAATGGAGCGGATGTTGACGATAGCGGCACGCGAGGCGACATCGGCCTCGAAAAACGTTGGATCAGTCGTCGAAAAGTCGCCCGTGCTACTAGTTTTGTTCTCGACACTTGATCACCGTTGCTTTCACACTGTCGAGAGGAAAACAGTTTGTTACGAGGGAGAAGAGTCGGGCGGCGAACGAGGTTGACAGAGGGTGGAACGCTCGTTAAAGTGAAACTTGCGATTTCGATCGGAAAACCGCGAAGAAGAAAAATCAACCGAGGAAAACTATACTGTTGCCAAGAAAATAGAAATACATAGGACTATGATTTCTGTAATTAGGATCGCAATTTTTCTACTGTCGGTGAGTTAAGAGTGGCGGTTTTAAAAAAGAGACGAAGAACGAGAAGAAAGGAAAGAAAATGTCAAGTTCGGTGAATTTACAATAATCGACATTTCTGTCGTTACCTTTCGTTTCGAGCGATACATTGTGTAATTAATTATTGATTGACCCCTTTCGAAATATTATAATTCTGTTAGTCTGGACGAATGTGGATCAAAGTTTATTTATCTGATGGGTTAATAACAGGGCCGATGCTCGGGACAATTCGCTGACAAGGTAAACTACTTCTAAAACAGAAACTACCAGCTGACTGATCTTTAGCCACCCGCTTACCGGAAGTCTCAAAGTGAGTCAGTCGTTGATTACAGAGGAGCTTGACCCCCTGAGCATCGGTCAGATTAGATACTGTACCAATTAAAAATAATAATTGCACACTCGGTTCTGTTCTCTCTGTTTTACCTCGTTGGGTATTTTGGGGTGACATTTTTACAGATGTTTCACCAACTTTGCGAATATAACAGAATTTTGAAAATACAGTGTACGCAATTGCAAAGTAAGATTTGCCCGTTAAAAATGCAAAGATATTATGCAGATTTTTAGTCCAATTGACAGGAAATAGTACAAATTGTACATTACAAGCACGCAATATATAACCATGCACTGTACTTCAAAATGCAAGTATTTATATAAAATATAAAAATACAAAAAGTTTCATGAGTATAAAAGTATTTTATCTATAATTATTTAGATAAACAGATCACAATTATTTTCTTCTTTTTCGTTCAAATACCCCCGCCGTGATTAAATTATACTTCCATTCAAAGTGGCAAATATAAAAGCAAATATAAAACCTTCCAATAAATTAAATTAAATTGAAATTAAATTTTATACATATGTTTCCCCATAAAAGGTTTGCAACGTTCATGGCGATTCTCAACAATGGCATAACCAGCATCATCGGAGTTACTACGATTACGGAAACGACGATCAAACGTCGAGTTATCGTTACAATGACCCGGAAGCTCGTATTCCTCTGACAATAAACTGGAGATGGCCCTTCAAACCGCCAAACACGATGAAAGTAACGAGACAGCCTCTGAGTAACATGAAAGAAAATGGTTCGTTTCTCCTCAGAGCCATAGAGTATCGTAAATTCAATTAAACACACGTGTCAACTATTTGTCATTCCTTTTTCTGTATCTGTTTAGAAAATGATATGGTGCCAAACGATAAATTTTTATTCCCGGATACGGATATTAAAACACTCAGTACGAGAATCGGACCGGCGCCTGTTTGCGAGGGAAAAACGTTCTGCGAGGAAGTTTCGGATTATCCCTTGGATATCGTGGACGCAGCCATAAGAAATGATCAGAAACTTCAAAATTATGACAACGCTGACGCGGTTCGTATTGTCGTCGAGAAATTAAACATGCTCCAATTATTTGACTTTATTTAACTGCGAATTATTATTGTGATCACCATCACTAATTAAAATATATTTTAATTTTAAATGTGACAGAATTAAATTGGACGCGTCTGTTGGGTCATTTTTATTGCGATGTGTTGCAATTTCTCATTATTAACGCCATTGTTCTTTCACAGTAACTTTCTATTATTTGCTAATTTCAATATTTTATCGTAAAATCAAATTTACTGTTTCCTCTTGCCACTCTTCGTTTACGTTATTTATGTTCTTCCAGATCTAATTTTCGTACTCTGCTTCTTCATTTCAATTATTCGTTCCTGTTTTACTTTCATTTTAAGTATTCCTTTGTTATTTTTTTTTTCTTAATTATCATGCGTCTATTGCTAAACCAGTGTCTCTTTATGAAACAGGTGTTTCATTTTATATTTCACATTCTGCTGGTTCTTTCAGATGGACAATATCAGCTTCAGAATAGACACTGTTACGACTGAATCACTTTGTCTGTCAAATGTGAGTACAGTGTTTATATTTTTCTTCGACCAGTATTTGTACCAAGCAGTAACACCGTTGTTAAATATTTGACAATTTCAGCAACAAATTGTCTATCCGAAGTCCGCAGAAAACATGAACAAACAATGGCGATTCATCCTGAACAACGCGAACTTTACACAGGGAATTAATATAGAAACTTGCATGTGGGTATTCCGTTTTATGGAGACGGTGGCTAAAAGCGGCGTTTCACTAACCCTTTCCGGTTCGCTCGTTTCGTACGATAAAATATAAACCACTTCAACTTGACTCGTATTAATGCTACCTTTGTACAAAGTGAAGCACGTAGAGCAGTAAAAAAAAAAACAGTACAAACGAGACACGTTTTAGTGCCACTCTGGTATTGTGGGATAACGCGAATTGTACCACAAACACAGTTGTAAGTCAATGCTCGTTTCGTTTTATCCGAGCATAATTTTTATAGTGGACACGTCGCAAAGAGGACCACTGGGGGTTAAATGACAACGCTCGATATAGAATAAGGGCGTAAGTGTACAAGATAATTAAAACATTATTTCTCAAATATTTTTATAGACACGAGGGGAAAAGCTGTAAATTGTTTGGTGGGTTCGCCGCGGGTTACATTACTGCCTGCGAACAGAAATTTACTTATCGTCGCCTCGCAGCGATTGCCGAGGATGGGACGATTAGTCGTGACCTCTTCCGGTTTCCAGCAAGTTGCTGCTGTCACGTTCGATTTGTCGCCAACTCGACTCGAATGAGGAGCGATAGATCAGCCGGCTCTCAGAGCAGGCAGAAGAACGCGAGCAACAATTAATATCATTAAACTTCGTTCAAAGTTTGTGCAACTTTTGTTTTACATCGATCGTGATGAATAGAATAACGGGCGATGTATTTCATTCGCATGATCTATGAATAGCATACACTTTGTATCAACTAAAAGATTCTGTACTTAAATGTGAGTACGCCTCACAAACTGTAATTAAATTAAATGAAAATAATTTTGCAATTTTACTGAAAGCCTGAATCGCTTAATTTTATTTCAAACGTGGCTGCTGCGAGAGGTTTTGTGTACAATAGGATAACAGTTACGATAATACACCCCTTTGTGTTTTACCTTGTAAACTGCAGTAGGAGAATTAAATTTCTTTATTAATGCTTTAATACTATATATTATTGTTGTCATTATTGCAATTATTGTCTTTAATTAATGTTAAGAGATTAAAAATTGAAAGTTGGGCCAATTTTATGGAAAATTGTCACTGTACTCATAAGTTTTTCTACTATGATATCAGATATTTCATTCATAGAATATCCATGGGTTGTAGCACTTTTAGCAAATTCTTTAATTTAATATGTCTATAGTAACAGATAACTACAAACTGTTTTAATAAATGGCAATGGTATTATTGCCCAAACAATTGCCCTCACTCGAAGAAATAAAGGAATCCGGCGCAATAAGTCGTTCGAATATTTATGAACTCGGTAAAATATATATTTTACATGAAACATAGTGAATAATTGATTTTGTTTTTTAAATCAGGTAGGCAACTGAAAATGCGATACATAGTACTGTATTCAAATTAATTTTAAAAAAGGAGCCTATACGAAATATTCCATTTGAACGATTTTGAAACTCTGTTCTGAAATAATTAAACTCCATCAAACACAGTTTTTGCAGATGCAATCTTTATACATGAACAACGTACCTTTGCTAGGACATATTTATCGGATATTACAAGGACCATTATATCGAGATTCACAATTTCGGTTATTATATCCGTCTCTTTTAAATACCTACCCTGCGAGGGTTGGCAGCGGAAGTAAAATTGCATGCACTCACGCAAAGATGAAATAAAGATTACCTTATCTATTAATTACTGAAACAGCAATTTACTATTCCCAGTACTGTAATCATTTAAATCAGATGTTCACACTAATTATAATTTCAATATGTGGAATTCATGTACTAGTTGTCTAAAACGAGAAGAGAACACAGGAAGTAATAAGTAGACGAATTTATTTCCCCCCGGAAGATACTTTTTCAGTTCCAATTACTGTCATGTTAATCCTTTCATTCATAAAAAAAATTAAACGATCCTACGCCGAGAACGTACAGTACAATACCCCACAACATAGTACCATTTATCTTGTCATCCGTGTGAATCATGCCGCAATTAATTAAATAGCGTGTCTCAGTATTTGTACCCATATATCTGTCGTACGAATAAAAGACAACAGTCTTGCACAGCGAAAATATTTTCATATTTGTATATCAATGACAATATAAATACAGTCGTACAAACCATAAATAAATTAACAATAATATTAATGAAATAAATTCAGGATTAAGAGTTAAAAGAAAGACAGTAACGTTTAATGCACATTATTAGCCACGGAGAATAAACAATTTATGTCAACTGATAAAGCAATGCAGAGATTTTTTCGCACTGCAAAAATCAAACACTTCGCCGGAGCTCAATCAACTCTTTCGTTAGTCAGAAATTCCGCAGGCAAATTCGGTAGATTCAATTTGCAAGCGATTTCGCCGTTATTTCATCGACGACAGAAGCACCGTAAATCGTCGATATTGTGGAAAGTCGATGGAAATCATGAAAAGTCCGGGTATTTTCATATAAATGGGAAGCCCACAGTGAAAACAAAGGATACGCGTATACAAATGATCATTTTATGAGGCGGCCAAAGAAGATTATACACAAATACACATAAAAGTACCTGCGTTCACTCTTAGTGAAATTAAGTTGGTAGTCGGTACAATTTTTGGAATGAACAAAATGATATTGTTTGTTCTGTTGCAGCACAGCAAGTATTTTGCAACGAAATAGATTAAATTACAGTAGAACCTCGATTATTCGTGGTATCGGATTTCTTCATAGTACACGTACAATCGTATCGCCACAATTCGAAATTATTTACAACAGGGTGGTGTTTTCTAATCAGCGTTTTCAATATTTGGAACAAAATATGCTTTTAATCATTTCTCCCTAGACTTTGATCTCATCAGCCGAATAATCGAGGTCCTACTGCATATTGAATTACACGTTATATAATTTTTTTTAAATATAAGGCGAGTTCAATGAACAAATTGTATAATGTAACTTAAAGAATTTTAAAAAGGGAAACTTTTTTCATTAAAGTATGAGAATTTCGGTTGTAGATTGAATTTTCTTGATTTAAAAAGAATTCGAACTACTGCTCTTTCTATTGTGCCTTAGCCTTAGATCCTTTACCAAAAATATATATTTCTGGAATTTTACTGGACTTGAGTTATTCACTTCCATTTACGAACACACTAGCACACCATTATGTTAATGCAATTTTCTGGAAATATTTCGCGAAGCACGGATCACTCTGAAGCGACAGTACAGCTCTACAGAAGACACTATCTGAAGGATCTAAAATTATTGCACCATGTATGTGAACTTGTATGAGTGGAGGGAAGTGTGTACACACAGTTTGAAGCCTTTATTCAGGATGTGACAAGGTTTAATATAGAGAACAGTATTCTTATCGCTTTAACTTGTTGCACCAGCTGTGGCAGTAAATGTAATATTTCCCACCAAACGTTTTTCATTCACAATTCTCCAAGAATAATTAAGCCTGGTACAGAATTGACAAATGTACCGCGAATAAGAAATTGTAGATCAAAATATCCGCATTTTACATATTCACGGAAAACGAAGGTAAACTGAAGAATATAATTTATTTGAAAGTTTCGATTTGATATCCCAACATTTTGCTAACTTTCCCATACAATAATTCAGAGACAATTTACCATTTTCCTTAAACACGATAGTTTCGATGATGAATTAGAAATGTGGAAAGAGTATTCTTGCCTTGATTTTGAGTCAGTTTTATTCCAACTTTCGTACGATAATTAATAAAAGTGTCAAGTTTGCTACAGTTTACTGCTCACTACAATAGTAAATACCAATTCGATCTTGTTTGTCTTGAGTTCTTCTATTTTTTATGATTTTATTGAATATTCGATTTTGTTTAAATTCAGAGAAACAAGTATCAAGAAGTCCAAAGAAACAAGATGTATCGTGCTTTGTGTAACATCGAAAGTAAAAGTGAAAAACGCCACAGTGAATTTGTATAATTAATCAAATTTGGTGTCAATTATTATATCTACACATAAAAGGAGCATCTAATACAGGTGCGTCATTATTCCTCCATTGCACTGACGAAACGTAAGCATGCCTTTAGGATTACAGCAACAATGGGCTGAACCATATTATTGCTGCCAACCAACCATAGATTATTCTACAGAAATGCTCATATCTCATAACACTGGTTCTCGTTGCATCGCAAGGAAAATATTATTAATAATAATTTTACATATCACGTCCAAAGATGTTTTTATATTCGCCACGTAACAAACGTAACATAAAACAGTATTATATCCACTATTAACAATTACATACCTAAACATAAAAAAGAAAAAGACCTCATTCTTTTCATCAAATACACGATATTTTCTATCGTCAAACAATCACTCTCATTTCCAACTATTTCGTCGTAATTAATATTCATATACATAGGTAAATTTGATTCTATATTAATATTGATACAAGTCAGTTTTATTTTATATTAATATTCGTATGAGTCATTTGTATTCTTTATATTATTCACCAACATTTACTGTGTAAATCCATAGAAAAATCAGGAATCTTTCTGCGATATAAATTATACGATTCAGTACATACGAGTTTTCCAAAACGAAAGACTCTTAATCGAAAAATGTACAACGTTCCCTAGCTAATTTAATCGAGAGTGCCGATGACAGGAACAACCGGGGTTTGAAGACAGCTCTGAATTATTAACGCCCCGTTTAAATCTTCGGTTCTTTCATCCCTGGTGCACATATTCCCGCGGGTGTTAGCCAGGTCAGATCAGAGATAGACGTCGGATTTGAATTGGTAAATGTCGGAAGGCAAAGACTACGGAATATCTTCGCGGAGCTAGAAATCTTGGAACGATAGTGCTTTCCAGCAGAAACATCGAATGCCCTTCATCTCCGACGTATGCCAATTTTTTGAAGGATCAAGGTATTTCTCGCGGGTCAAACTTTCAAGTTCAACGCAACAATTTTTCATTCTGCTCTCATTTCGTAAGGGGATCCACGTTTGACATGAATTGAAATCGAAGTGGGGAGGGTATTACGATGTGTCGATGACAAAATACGTTTGAAAAATTCCCGAGAAATCGTTGAATGCATGATTGTCAGGATTTTCGGTTCACCAGTAATACTACATTTATAATCATATCTCGTGATTCGTTTGACACCTATAAACATTTGCTTGGCATGATCGAAAGGTGTTCCATTTCTGTACATAAACATTCCGGAATTAACACGTCATCTATATTTTGTAATTACAATAGCGTTCTGTATTATAGTCAAACATATTACAAATATGTGATAAAACCATTAAATGAAACTTTGCTCGAAACAATAGACGGCACGGGAAACGTGAATGAGAATTGGAACATTCGAATTTAACCCATGAAGGCTGTCATAAATGAAATTTCATACCAAGTCAGTATTTTTATCTAATAATTTTCAAAAACATCACAGCTGGAGGCACTGATTCGTTGGGTACTAATATGTATAGCGCACTAGTAGGGTAGTAATAATAGATAACATTATTCCGAAATAAATCAGCAATAAGTTTCTTGTCTTCTAGAAGACTTGTCTTGTCTTCTTGTCTTGGGTTTGCATATCAGTTTGCTCCTGCCGGCATTATTTCCTGAATCACTGTTCGCAGCACTTTATTCGTTCAGAAATACATCGGATTATTCTCTTCTATATATTACAGCGATTTGGATTTATATATTCACGTGGTTATAAATTTCAAAGTCAAGTTGCATTTTACAACTATTCTCCTTAACCGCAGTTCCCCTTAATCCAGAAATCCAGATGAATAGATTCTCCTCCGGTGGTTGCGATTATTCGTCCTTATATACCCTGGATACTGCTACAGTGACGAACATGAAACTTCGGTGTGAAAGCTCCTATTATAGACACTGACTATGGAGTAGAGTAGAGCGTAGATTGTCTGAAGCCCTAACAGGTTAGTGCAGGTACAGGATGATTGGATAATTTAAATTTACGGACAAACAAATGATATGTTAGAATAATCGAGATTCTATTGCATCTGTTTCAATCGTTGCTTTATCGATCCAGTACAGTAATCCACTGTTATTAACTACCTCCGATGATGTAACGTGTTAACGAATCATTTATATAATTCCGTTGATTTGATATTTTATAAATACATTTATGAAACGTAATATTTGCATGCATACGTATACCAAAGCATAACGATTTGATTTCGAATATTGTCGATTTAATAATAGATCAATAATTTATACTTCGCTTTATTCAGATTTATATTTAAATTTTACACGGCATACCTTCTTTAATTGATTTAAATTACATATAACATAACTATACAGTTATACTAACATCCAAAATGGTGAAGAATAGTGGATAGTGGTTTGTATCCTCCGACTTACTTTTTCATTAGAGTGTCAGCGACGCCCGTTGCACAAAGTGTACCATTAACACCCCCGGAGGAAAATCGCATCATGAGCGGGGCCTACAAACTTCCTGTGGGTTATGATTTTGAACGAAGATGGATGATGCGAGGTCAATCAGTTGTTATCTGTAGTCCGCGCAATGTTGCCCCTTCGCTGCACCACGTAACAAGAATTGAGACAAAAAGATGACACCTAGTACAAATAATAACTGGATGAATATAGCTCGAGAACTTGTGAAATTATTTTCCCTGCATTATAGCTTCAATCTGTGAATTGTTGCACAAGCATTACATAATAGAATTATCCCCCTTTTGTAATAATTAAACTAGTTGGACTAGTTAACGTAGGTACATTATTTCCACAGAACTAACGGAAACGTGTATTGATTAACAAATTTGTCAATTTACTATTTTACTATTTTATTAAAATATACCACGAAATCGAGATGATTATTATATAAGTAAAGTGTAGACATTATTTGTTCGCCTCTTAGTATTCAGTTGGTAATATGTATTATCAAACGCTTAAAGGAAAAAGCAGATTAAGTGTAATGAGGAAGTGGCTGAAAAGAAAGAGAGGTGAAAGACATTAAACCTTCTTTGCCGCGTTATACTCTGAACATTCTCTCGGTTGCTTTTGTTATAGCCTGTAATGAGAGCACAACGAAAGTGTGTAAATGAGAGTCGGGTTTTATTGTCAAAATACAATCTGTGCTTAAAATTATTACTCGACGAGACGTTGTTATTGTGAAACGGGAAACAATGAAACGAATGCTACAAAACCGAGGCTATTACGTTTCCGTTTTCAATGTTTCGACCACGATAGACTATTACAAAAGATCGTTAATACGCGAAAGCTGCTAAATTGAAAACCAGTGCAAAATAATCCGAAGGTAATATGATGAAACTGTTATTACACAAATGTTATAAACTGCTTTTCAACTGAACAACGAAAGACAATCTACTATATTCACTTTTCGTCCGCTTTAGAATATCAGAACATTTCCCATTAGTAAGCATACGAAAATGCGTTAAAGCTAGAAATTGGGTTTGTTTAATTGAATCTGTAATTGAAGTTTTTAATACTGATCTCAAGCAATATTGCCACATAGCTTTGAAAGTTCAATATTTCGCTTGAAATTCGAAGCACAAACATCTCTGTCTACACAATTTTCTTGGAAAATATTTGTAGGGCATCGAGGAAGCTAAAACAAGGGAGATGATTTTACCAACACGAATGTTTTTGCATGTTTCTTAAAATTTCCATATACATACATTGTACACGCGAAAATCCAATAGCAATCATATTCAAAAGTTCAGGTCGCTGCCGATGAAAATGAAGTAAATATAACAAGAAATACGTGAACGCTACAAATTCGGCAGATCTTCTTCAAACATTCAACTTCTTTGCAAACAATTAAATCACGGAGGCGCTGTTACAACGAAGAATTAAACAAAATAGAAAATATTAAGTGCGCCATTGAGTTATTATTTTTGTATTACTTTCGTGGCCAATTATTAATACGTTTGAAAATAAGTCATTCGCCAAAGCGAATGCCATTTTTCTCAATTTCTCATCTTTGACTAGAATATTGAACAGTTCAGTACAAATGTCAACATTGTTCTGTTTGTGATAAAATCATTCAACCCTTTCATCGTTACGCCACTATTTCTGAAACATTTGAATCGAACGTAACGCATGAGATTGTCATAAATAGAAAAACTTTCGATAGTATTTCGTTCAGTAGATATTTCAATTGAAAATGACTTAAACGAATAAAAATAATTGTCCTTTGCCACAACAAACGAACCTTATAGAATCAAAATGTAATAATTACAAGTAAATAAGAATTACCATAACCAATTAATATCGATACACCTAACATAACTTGAAAATCTCACTTCGATGGAGAAACTTTGGTCATCGAAACCTACCTACAATCTGCACCTCGAATCGCCACATCCATACACGATGATCGTTTAATTTCGAATGAATCCATACAAGAGACGAAAGCAATTTCCCCAAGTACAAGCCCCGGCCCCAGCCATGTAAAAGTAGGTTAAATCAGTTGTTAGAGTTGATACAGTCCGAGGCTTCCTGGACTAAGCTGTGCCCTTCTGGGGAAGTGCCCCGACGTTTCACGATACGACTACACGTCATCAGCGATCCTGATGAAATATGAAACTATCTACGGTCCTACTTTGTACACCAACTTCGAACAGATTGAACTGGTTAAAGTTTGGATCTCGGATATCTTGAGCTGTTCGATTGGACCTTGGTAAATTCGCAGATATCGCTGAAATCGCATTTTTATTTTAACCCTTCCTAAACTGTTTCATCCTTGGGCGAAATTGCTCTTCGTATTATTGTATATGCGTATTCGTATATTGTTATTTCTAATTCTCAGTTTTATTTAATGTTTCACGTTTGCGTTGGTATATAAGTCGTTTTCATCGATGACTGTCATCTATTAGATTAGCGAATAGATGAACGGAAACTTTGTACGAAAGTTTATATGTATTGTAGAACTGTAAAACTGTAAAAGAAATCTTTTCTAAACTTGCTAACGTCGGGACGCGTCGCAAGTATCTATTATGGGAGAGTTGTGAACATTAGTTGTGAAAATTCTATATATTTCGATGGCCATGTTTCATGTGGCACACAAATGCTGTCGTTTATACGCGGACGCGTTATATACAATTAGAATTCTTCGACGATCTTAATTGATCGTTCAACACTTCGTGGATCCGAGGGCAGAAAAATGAATGCTAACCTTATCTGCGAACCGTAACTGATTGCGCGACGCTTCATTCGAGGAATAAACGACTTTGTCAATCAAAGTGCTAAATGTTTGGACGAAAGTGCTTGTGCCAACGGAATACAAAGCTTTCGTGTGCTCATAGAATTCTGCGCTGTTGGCAATTGTGTATTCTCGTTTGTTCCTTTCAACGGGCCCGTGTTCCCCTCCAAAAAAACACGAAAACGTTATCCTTCCTTTAAACTAGTTTAAACAATTGTTCACAATTTGAGGCACCCTATCAAACGTTGACAAATTTTTGATTCATTGCCAGAGTTATTCGATTTCTAGAATACCAGATATGTTTCTGTGAGAAATAGAACTGAATTAAATTTTCATTTCGACGTCGAAATAAACGTCCAAAATAATTAACAATTGCCCAATTACGAATTTCAGAATTCATTCTGTCTGCTCTGGAAAATGTAGATAGAATGCAATATCAAATTAAATAAACCATAGAAAACAGCAACACAACATTTTAACAAGACTACTAAAACCAAATTGAATCCCAATTCGTAACAATAAACGTAATCGATTAACATTTCCAACGCTATCAATAAAATGACCAGGCTAACAACTACTAAATTGTTCAGACCTCAATCAACTCGGAGAAGAAAAAAACAAAAAAAAACTCCAACGATGTCGTGCGCTACTCGCGTGACCATTTCGCCAATCACACCATAGCAGGAAAGCATTTTTCAAATTTCGCGTCTCGCGTAAGAAACCGATAACACAACAGATGACCCTCGTCTTCTCCCTTTTCTTCCTTCATGTGTGAACAAATACACCAGATAAACTAGCGATGTCACAATAATTAATGGAACCAGAAAAGAAACCGAAAATCTTCCCCACGAAACAGCTTTCGCGTCTGCCTTTCTTTAACCTGAACAATGAAGAAACGCGCACAGGAAACAGAAACGATATTCCACCCTGAAGTTTCCTCAATTTCGATCTTGACCATGACCCTCGAACACGTTCATCCTAAATATAACACGCGTTACACACACGCCCCCGTCCAAGACTCTCGCGAAGATGGAATTCGCGCAAGCAAAGCGCAGTTCCTGTCGTGCGCAAGCCGCCCGAAACCTGTGCAATTAACATAACAATGGCTTGACACGGACACGACATTTTCGCATAAACTATCAAGAGCAAATATAAATGGAGCATCGTGTTTACGATAGGGGTGCGCAGTGAGGGTGCGCGTCCCTGGCCCGCCAGTTGGTCCTTCGAGTAAACTTCGCAGTGTGCTCGTGACCGCGCTTCACGAAACTTTGTTCCGTTCCACCCTTGCTGAAAAAGAAAAAAAGAAAAACTAAGGTAGTCCCAAAGCGCACCCGACGACACGAAATTGTCAGGCAAATAGATGTTATTTTCCGTACAGTCTTCGCAAGGTGTTATTGAATTTACCAAAAGCGGTGGAAAATTTGTGCACTAAATGATAACGAACCGTCAAAAAACACGCGATGATCGAGGATCGATGACAGTTAATTGAACGTTGCGCAAGGAACGTACGCCGTCTGGGAAATTATCCACGGCTAATGCTCGAATGAGTTCCAATTGGAAGCTGTTGATCACGCATTAGCATACGCAGATTGACGGCTGGATGGATCATCGTTGCACGTTGACGATTATTATTAACGGCAGAATGTTAGTGGACATTGTGCCAAAGACGATTGCATAGCGATTCGTGAAACAGCGTTCGATCCGTGTTCGTTTGTGTAAGACGATTAATTAATTTGCTCTACTGCCTGGGTTTTTGTCAAGCGACAGTTTCGAGTGCAACGTTCGTTTACGAGACAATGGTCGTTTAAAAAAAAAACACTGGAACAATTGTGAAGTTGGAGGAAACGTGTCGTTAACCATGCATTGAAAAACAGATTAAACGTTAACGTTCGAGTTTGAATGTGCGCGGTACAGTTGGGGGAGATTGTTCGAAGTTCGAGGATGCGAATGAACGATGGTAACGGGGGATAGCTGTGCGGGTGTACGAGAAACCGATGCACGGTGAAAATTGATCAAAAGTTTCTTAAACGATTTTTCACGTGACACGGTGGAACTTCGTGCTCGAGGCGACGAGGCCGCGGGCGACGAATCAGGAAGGGGAGAACATGTTCGCGGGTAAGGGACGTGTAAGTTCACCGTTGCAGCAAGGTATGAAAACGCGTGAACTTTTCCCCACTTTCTCCAGTTTGTCGCTTTATTTCTTTCTGAACTTAACTGCCCCCTTGTTGGCGGAGCAATGTGTATTAGGTTGCGCACACAACAGGTTACTTTCTCGAGTGATGATAAATCGTGACTGATAAATAATAAATTCGCCGGCGCTTGCTCGTTCGAAGAATAATCTATGAGATTTGTTTAATGTGTAGTTTTATGTTAATCGATTTATTTTATGGGGAAAATATGAGACGTAAAATGCGTGGCGAGTATAAAAAATTCCGGAGATTATTTCGCACCCTTCCTCCGAAAGGAACGCAGCTTGAAAGACGTGATGCTCGTGACGTGCTCGTATAAGGGTTGAACAAACGTTACTCTTTCCACGGGCAAAAGTGTGGCAATTCTAAAGGGGGTGCACTTTTGCCTGTCATTTTATTCACGCTATCGAAAGTGACGATTTGATAATATTATTCTTTTCAAGAGCACCGCGTTTTTGTCGATATTTCTCGATTGGTCGACAGATTCCGGAGAAGTTCGCGTTATTGGTCCTGTTACTTTGTTCTATTCAGAAAGATTTTATTTTGATAGTACGCAAGGATTCGTGCTACGATGCTTGAGTGAATTCTCCTGAACATATTAATTTTAAGAAATGTTAATTAATTACATTGCCATTAAAGTCTCATTTCTTATAGCGTATCTCCGTTTGTATTATGAAAGAATGGCTGTTGTAAAAGGTCGACCAAATGTTTAAAAAAAGTGAAAGCCTGCTGACGACAGAATTGATGAACGGAGAGGATGTCATATTCCAATTCGTTTAGTTAGTGAAGCGTTAACTGCGATACGCGTGGGCCTGTGTTATCGCGTGGGCGCATCCGATTTACTAAAATTTCTCATTTAACGCATCATTTTTCGCGCACTTCTTCCAAATCGTAACAAAACTTCCGTGCCACGGTAGTTTCGCGCGTAATTATCTATCCCCTGTAGCTTCCGTTTGAAATGTAACACTTTGTTAATTACACGAGAAGAAAGTAGAGAAAATCTCGTAAGGACGATTTCTCCGTCTTTCGTTCGCTTTCTGGCCGTCCAGTTATGAAACTGTTTTGTTTTACCAAGTTTTCTTATGCAATTAGCGAGCATGGTTTTATGTAGTCTTTACTCCTTTAGTTGCATCATAAATCTTTTATATCAGATTCTTTTTTATTTGTCGTTTTTAACTGTTGAAACCTGCCCTGAAATTTCTTCCCTTCGGGATTTCAATCGCTCCTGTATAATAGTTTACAACAATATTGCACTGTTCGTGTAAAGAATATAAAAACATTCAGGGAATTTGCAATCTTCATTGGCTAAAATGATATGAAATGAACTACACTTTAAAATACTATATAATAAAGCATGAATTAAAAAATTTATAGTAGGCATAAGAAGCACTCAAATGTTTGGTTAATTATAGAAGTCCATAAATAACTTTCGGACAACCTAATACATTTAATTACCCAGAGTTTCGTAGGATTCTTTCCTTTTTAACATACTTAATTATACTTTAATATACTTTGATAAATTAGCTATACCGAAGGGAAAGGTGCGTCACGTAAGCCTTAATACATGACGTACGCATGTTGTACCCTTGTATTTGGAATTCCAATATGTATACAGTTAGGTCTATTTTTAGCACGGGATTACCTAATTCTTTTATTTTCCAGTGTGTATTGCCTCCCTCTATGTGACTTAGCTTGTGATTATCTTGAATACAATGGAAAATAACTTTTTCATACTTTCAGAAGACTCTTAAATCTTAACTACTTCTGTCAAATACTTTTTTCTTTATTTTGTATGGCATAAGGCAGGTAATAAAAAGTAGCTTTAGCAGAGTAGACATGCACAGATATTTCTAATGGCAGCAGATTGTGAGTCTAATCACCTCTATAGAATATGAATCTTTTATATTATGCAATAAATTATTAAAAATTGAATCGCTCGAAGCAAAATAGGACAATATTTTAAAGATATAGTAAAACAATTTTGACGCATTGTAAAGATAAATCTACTATCTCTTTGAATTTACTAGGTAAGAATATAGGGGCTGTGCTCCTCCCTTTTTCCCCTGGGGAACAATAGGAGCATACCGCCAGTAGTGTAAAGAGAGCTTAATGCACTTAAATAAAAAAAAAGGCATTTGTCGTAGTCATCATTAATTTCTGAGAAAACGACTTCTGACACTTTAGCTGCGACAGTATATATATTTTTGACTTCTGGGCAGAAAGTACTTGAATACATATATATGAATAAGTAAAAAATGCCCCAAGGATCTCTTGTAACAGCTTACGTAACAAACAATTATGTAACAAATAAATACAGATATTTAAAAGTCTGTTTCGTTATTATGAGAAGCCACAAATGGCTTGCAACATTTTATTCAGATTCTTTATTAACATCATTGGTATTATATTAATGAAATGCAGTATTAGAAATTACACATTCTTATATAATATGTACTCGAAATGAATCCAGAAGTCTTCGCGCATGGAATTTATTTCAAATTTGTTATTTATTAAATCAGCGTTTATCTTAGCTGTGTATCAAATTACATCGTTCTCAATAATTGCTCTATTGGCAAAGTTATAAAGTATACGAAAAATGTTTGCGAATTACAGTAATAAGAACGTATATGTAGAACGTTGCGCGGTACTGGTGTATTAAAACTGTATAGAAATCCAATTTGAGGATATTGAAATGGAAAAGCCCGGTACTTTTAGGGATTGAAGTTTGTGGTTTGACTTGGATCAAAGAAAACTAAACTAAACTAAACAGTTGTTCGAATGGAAAAAGTTTTTTAATAAATATCGTTCCTGATGTACCTTGGGAATTAGTCGAAACCACATGAAATATTAAAGTTATAACGTCAATTGAAATATCGAACGAATAAATTCACATTATCATCGAACATTCTGAAATATGATAATTAGTTAAAAAGAAAATCAACGTATTACTACAAAAATGGCATAATTCGACTAATTGGCGCATCGCATACAAGGAAACGTGCTGCAAGATAAACGCTATTAAGAGACGTGATTCAGACCGGTCTACTAAGTTGTCCTCACTTCAAGTCACCCTTACCTCATCCCCCAGGAAAGTTCCAATCTCGTTAATTCCCAAATTCATACTATATTATGAGAAAAGTTCGTTCGTTTACTTATTAACTTACTTCCGAACCTCGCCGCCCCCATAAATTGAACACAGACGCGTCTGAATGGGAAGCGAAAGTCACGATCAGAGATGAAAAAATCCCCACTGTCAACCACAAAAAGAAGAAGGGACCACGTTCCAGCGTGGAAGCCCCGAAAATAGCGACGGCTAACAGAAGCTTCGTCTTTCCAACAAAAAGGATTTTATCGGCCACACAATCGCGGCGCTCCTTTTCCGGCACAATTTTCGCGGCATAAAGGGAAATCTCGTCGAGGTTTTATTGGCGCACATTTAACGAATAATCCGCGGGGAACGTCGCGTCGCCTCACCTAGTTGGAAGGTCAATTAACGGCGTCCAGGTCGGGATGTAAAGAGATTTAACAGCGTCGTTCGGTTCCTCCCTTTTACGAATATCGTAAAATACGAATATCGAGCTCTCCGCGCGCTGCATTATTTTTCCCCAGCGTGTCAAACAACCGCTCGACAGATTTTATCCCAATCCTCGGGGGACTTTACGTTCACTCCCGCTCATTTCGTCGCGACGCCACGCTGGTCTGCGGTTTATCATAGTTTTTTATTAGTTCAGCCGCTTGAAAACGTTGCGAAATCGAATTGTTCCTCGAGTTCGACCGATTGTCTACGCGGAAAGTTTGCCTTTGAAATTGGAAAAATGACACCTTTCCATTTTTATTCGTCAATGTTTAGTACAATTTGAGAATTAAACGTTCGCTTATGTAGACGCGAAGTGGTCACTGTCGGAGATTCAGGTCAAGCTGACTCATAACCGAGACAAGAATACTGTTTCGTCGTTTTTAATGTACCATTCAAACTACTGCAATCGAGATAGAAAAATGAATTACCTCGGAACCGGTTGTGAAATGAATAAATCGACATTGTGAAATGAACTATATTTTTGATCATGCGTTCGTTCGCTGTGAAAATGTCGAATTTGTGATAGACATACAAATTCCTTATAAGGATTAAATATGGATAATAAGGTGTGTGACTATATTCAGTTGATAAAAAACAATGCATTTTATAATTAAGCCATATTCCTTTCGATTGTAAAGCAGTCTAACAATTAGATTGAAATAAAAACGCAACAAGTACCTATAAACGTAATAACGTAACAATTGTTATAATCGACACATTGTAAACAGTTTTAAATATTCGAAAACTTCGCCCATAAAAATCCAGTGCCTTTTTTTTATAACGCTTTCATTTTAATGCTTGAAAATGCATCGTATAAATGCTCCGCATTACATAAATCAGTTCGATAAATAATAATTTGTGAATTAACGAATTAAAGATCGATGAATTCTTCAAATTCAATAGAAGATCCACTGGCAATCTAACCCTTTCGCATTCCACGTCAATCTACTTCAAAAGAATCCAACCCATCCATTTAATTAAGAAAAAAATAATGTCATTCTCACGAAGATAAGAAATCCTGCACCGGTCGAACTATCCTGTCGAATTTTCCTAAGAACGCCTAAAAGGACGAACATCTAAAGCCGATTCTCGTATAATTAAACTGTCCCCGTCCCGTTCTCGTACGTCACCTGAAATGAAACGTTCAGTGCCAATTATATCTCCATTGCGGTCGTTAAACATAACGTTACGGATAACTTCGCAACGAAGGGTGCAAGCGGTTCAAGCGTTTAATGAAATCAACGGAATCTCTCGTAACGCGCGGAATTTAGCGTTCGTTATATTAGTTTCGAACGGACGAGCGTTTCTCGGCGAGAAAAGTAATTACATACTCAGCCAAACTGAACGGGCATTGCGAAGGTGGCAGCCGAAAGGGCATAAATTTCGGGACGCATTCACGGGCGGGCAATATCCTTGGAACACTATGGCACCTCGTTGAAATAATTTTTAACCAGGCGTCGTGTTCGCAGCTGTAAACGTCACCCCCTTCGTAACTGTAAGCGTTTGGCAGAGTGTAATTGTTCAAACGTGCCCGTAACTGTTCACGATAGGACAGCGTGGCAACGAAGACAGTTTTCCCTCGTTTCCTGTGCAACCGTTTTACAAAATTGCCCCTTTAATGCGGCGAGATTGTCGATCTTCTGATACAACGAGTTTCTGTGATTCTTCGCGTCTACTTTTATAAGCATGTATGTTTTATACAACGTGGGCCAAACGTTTAAATGCGCCAGATACGTCGAGACGTGCAGAAGTTTCGTTTATAATGTTCATTTCGATTCGATGAATCGTCAACAAACCGTTCAATATTAAGTATTGGTCACAAACTTTGCACAAATAAGGCAGTGGTCCCAAACTTTCAAGAAGACCTCAGACATTGAATATATTTTACATTGTCAATATTGCAGGGGAAGAGAACCTCGGACGATCAAAGCATATTGTCAATAATATTAAGAACCTTGAAATATTTTTGTTTATTTTATTATTGATTTCGCTGAACGGGTAAAATAACCCATTAATTCACAAAGTTCACGACATATTAACAATTTAGGTGACAACGTATTTCTCTGGCACGAAAATGGAGTTAAATACAGACCGTGGTGAGTAATAATTCGCGGAGAATAATTTCTGTTCGGAAGCTAGTCATTTAGGTGGTAATTATTACGAACGACGTGATCAAATCATTTTCGCTGAATTCGTTTTGGGGGCACTGTGATTAAGGCAACGAAATTATAAGTTCCACAGGTGTATAAAAGGAGGAGACGCTACGAATTGCTCGGTATTCCAGAATTGGAAATAATCTCGTCTCATGGTGTTAAAATTGTAGCTTACATTTTCGCCCTCAAATTGAGCTATCTTGGATCAAAAGGATAACCTCCGAGAGCTGAAGTAATTGCAGTTATAGAATTAAACCGACCTTCCGGATTACACATTTAATTTCTATGAATTCATTTTTCTCCGCTCCGACTGAACATTTCTTAACCAACCGCGTCTCAAATTAAAGGATAGACTACTTGTTTTAACATACCAAAAGCTGAAATGAATAGCACTTACTTTTCAAAAGATATTAACGATTGAAGTATCCGCGAAATTTGCAGTTCATTTTTTTAAATTAATTTCTCAACGTTTCTGCTTGCTGGTTTTAACCAATTCAGGTAATAGTGTCTTGATAGGAAAACGGAGCGACTCATTTTGTGAGAAGTTGGATTTTTAAGCGGAGGGAGGGATTGCAATTTTGTTTATTTAGTATAATAAAGTAACAGGACAATTGGACACCTCCAATTTGCTGACTTTAAATGAAACAGGAGATTTTCATTAACAGCGAAATATGTGAATGAAATGTATTTTATTTTCCGCTGTTAGTGGTGCTTTGAAGTACATGGAAGTGCCCTTTTTTTAATGTAAGAAGGTAATAAAATGTTTAATGCTGTGCTTGCAGAGGCAATGGTTCGCACACTTTGTGCACGAAATTGAAAACGGAATTAAGAAGCAAGAACACGATGGAAATTGCGAAATTGAACTTTCGACTACTTTTCCCCGGTTTATTTAGTCTCAGTAAATACGGTTCTGGCATGTTCAACAACGTGACTTATAATGTCAAAGAGCTGAAGAAATCGCAACTACAGCGTGATTTAATACAAATTTAATTGATCCCTGTCTATACTAATTTAATTTTCCTCAAGCATTTTCTATTTATTACCTTTTACCGCGCTCTACTTTCTTTGCAAAGTTTATAATTATTATTTTATATTTTGACTGTTCTTATCCACTCATAGAAACAACGATCAAAATCAGAAGTAAATAGAATAAATATAAAAATATAAATCTCATTATTTCGTTTACTTGCAAATAAAACTAGAAATAGATTTGCAATTAATAGTTAAATAAGAAGCTACTAGCATTACATATACGTGAGAGAGTATAAAGCAATGATCATAAAGAGTAATTATCTTTCAAAATTGAGTGGAACAAACTCAATTAACAATATTGTGTCGAGATACTTAATTAAAGAAAAATGTCAACTCTCTGTTACGTTTGATACCATACTTTATCATTTATCTCAGGTAACATTTTTATTTATTAATTAAACGTTTTGCTCGTGCGAACTGTCATGGGTCGTCAGTTAAATAAAGCACAGGGCATGCTGAACAAATCGTTTGCAGAAAACTGGAGTTGAAACGTCTATCCCGACACTGGATTAACATTCAGACAAAAAATGTTACGACTGTAAATTTTTAACTAACATGACTGATGGCGTTATTTTCGCTGTAATTGCGTTAAAATTCCGGCACGAGACATCGCGTGCCATGGCGTGAAATATCTACAGCGAATGCTTTGTACATACACCGTTTTAGATCAATTGATTAGATTCGCGTGCGTTTATTTGAAACCTACTTTGATGAATAGCGTCCAAGCACGCGTGTGTTCACGCCAAGTATCTGTTTGCTTATATGTCAAAGAATCAACTGTGTTTCCAGCAACGAATGTTTTTCGGATGCACAATTTCCATTATTCCTAATTTTCGTAACTCTTTAACCAGTCCACTTTTTAAGAAAATGTTTTGCAAAGTGATTGAAAATAAGATTTGAATTTCTGCAACGCTTTCAATATATTAATTTGCATACGTAATGTTCTATTTCGATGGCACAATTCGACATAATATATCGAACCCGTTTTGCACTGTACAAATCACGTTTACCAAAATGCAATCATTTCGACTTTATCAACGGTGTGATACACTGTACAATTAGCGCGATACAACAGGTAAAGATTTCTTTCACGATAATTCCTGAGATCAGAATTCTTCGCAACTATTTACACATAATAAAATATCATCTAACCTTATAAATATGACCAGGCAATAATTTTTGATTAATAAAACCGATATTCAGAATTTCTGCATTTATCGTTTCAGCGCAAGGTATCCACATCATTTTAGCACTACGCGTTGGCACAACCCAACATTTTCAGCAAAAGCCCGCACACAACCTTGCGCTACGAATGTCCTTAATTCGGACACGATAGATCAGGATTGTTGGACATTCACCTGCACGTATAAGACAGAGTCCCCAACCATCTTCAGTTCGCTTGCACACTTCTCCGGCACACACAGTTACAGATAGCTCAGATCGCGCCAAGAATAGTGTTACAGCCTGTGAAGCATTAGCGAATATCGATCGTTTATCCTGCCCGTTTGTCCGCAATGTAATTTAGTGGCACGCGATATCTCGAGTGTTATGGCTACGCGTTAATTCCCGTCACGTTGCCGAGGTTTACGCGGAGACTGTACGGATAATGTGCCGTGTAAAATTCGCAAACTGCGTGCAACACGCGTGGAATCGGGCATGTGCTTGCGTCCGATTCCGATTCTGCGACTCAGGATGAAACGGATTAATCCTTTTGCCTGCTGACAGTCCAGTTGTGTAGATTATGGTGCTTGTCATTCTGTGACGGGAATCTTTTCATTCTCACAGGCGGATATTTAAAGAGAAATATGTAGGAAACGTGAGATAAATCAGGTAACGATGAGAAAGAAGAGGCTTTTGAAATTTAAATGGGAATGTCTATTAGGATTTCGGAAATAAATTATTTTTACATTTATATTGTGCATCGTTTTGAAACACATAGATTGGCCTGGGTTTTCTTTGTATTATTACGCGTTTGGTTACTATGTTTAATCAATTTGTAATTGTGAAACAAACATGGGGTAAAGAAAATACGTGCGACTATTTTGTACGACTTTTGTACTGGTCGCTATCGCAATCGTGTATTCGATGGAAAAATATGTGATCAAAAATGGTTTAAAAGTTTTGCATAATAGGAAATGAGAAAACCAGAAGCTGCTATAGACGCTTTCGAAGAATTTATCTGTACCACAATTTTCATTTCAACCGACCAACTACACTTTCATTTACCTAGCCAATCTGTGTAGATTAGAATATTCGTCAATTTAAACGAACAAATTCATTTTATGTAAATCTATATAAGTCTAGTTGCTACTAAAATTTTTCGCCTATCTGCCGCCAATATTTATTTCTCTCCTTATCAAATCTGTTTCCGAATAAATAATCTTTAAAACACCCTCTGGGGAGCCATCTATTCCGAATAATACAACTTTCCCAACTTTTATTTCACCTTCGATGACTTAAGGCGAGAAACTTTCAAAGTCAAGGAATACGAAATGTGCATGTGTAGGAGAATCGCGTCACGTAATACACGACGTTCGTGACCGTCGTTCTAATGCAGAATTACGAGTGAGGGTTCATGGATTCGAATATCTTAATAGACAGACACTCTTTTAGTCAATGCACGGAATGAAGAGTGAATTGATATTTATTTTTCATAAAATGGGCGAGAATGATATAAGTTTATCGTTTTAGTACCATCGAAGTCGTTGAGCGAATCGAGCGGAGAAACGAAGGTAACATAACGTGACGCGTTTAATAATAATTGAACGATTTGCTTTCGATTGGGGTTCATTTGTCCTTTCACGTGGAATCAGATTATTTTCCCGAAGATAAAATCGTAGAATAGAAATAGAAGTGCTTGGTATCAGGGTCAGAAATAATAACGTATACAGGATCGATACAGTTATCGAAGCGTTGAGTTTTCGAAAAATATATTAATCCGTTCGATAATCCTGCATTAATATCCCTCGGGCTGCCTGACACCTGAAAGGTCTGTATCCTGTGCGTCATATATTTTTTTTACACATACGCGTACGGTTGAAAAGTGTATTTACGATAATATTTCGTGGCTGAGATAGTTCACGGTGGAGATATATTTTATCGTGTCCTATTTTTTATGAAATTTTTCTATCAGACTCAAAGTCAGTGATGGAATGCAATTTCATTTCACTATCGCATGCACGACCTGAGGTCTATGTGAGCTTGGAAATCTGTTGAAAATACATCATTCTTTGTGGTCAACTTCTTAAGTTGTTATTATTACTGCAGTATAATTTAAAGGGAAATTTGTTGTTTTCAAAATTATAGGCTTTTCACATTTTTCACATTTTTTTTAATTGCAACCGATGTTATAGTATTGTGTTATCATTCTTGTGTGACAGAGTAGCGCCTATATCTTTAAATTTCATATTTAATTTTATATATTTTAATTTTATAACTTATATAATAATAATATGTTGCACTTTATTTTGCTCAGCCGTCGAAATTATTAAAATGTTAAGCAGTTTTCCACGTCGAAATGTCGTTATAGGTGTATCGCATCGATACAAATAATATTTCGCATACCTGTAAAATAATTCTTCTTTTCAATCAAATATGTTGCCCTACGATCAGTGATATCAATCAGGATAACCGGGAAGAAAAAATATCAATATCTTGATTTTTGAAAGAAAAAGAAATCTAAGGGATTAATTAGATTTTTGATTATACTGTTATTTATTATTATTTTACTAACAATCACTGTGTGTACTGCATTATTTTAACATTACTACAGTTTGTCAGATTTTGGACATTAACGAACACAGAGACTACTGATACGAAAACCAAATTTATGTTAACGTGCGAGGCAAGAACGATTCCATTGTATTCGGTGTAGAAATGAAACTACGTGATCTCTGCACCTTGCACGTAAGTTCAGGTATTACATATGCAAGTATATCTAAGCAAAGTCTTTGTAATTTCGTTGAAATTCAAAAGTAGGGGGTCTAATGCTCGAACTACCCTTGTCCCAAACAGAGTTTCCGAAAACATAAAAGCAAAGTGCACATAGAACTTCTTGAGATAGTTAGATTACTGTTGCGAAAAGTAGCAGAAACTACATCCACTTGAAAAGTTAAATTAAGACAAGACATTCTGTTAGATCGGATTTATTTGTCATAATTAAAAAATTAATGATATACATAAATATTCAAAAATGACAAGAAAAATTGTTCAACTGACCATCTTTTACTTTAACGAAACTGTTACCAGTTTATCTGTTTTGAGTGCCACCAGTCAATGATTTATAATAATTAATAATTAAAGTTCCCATTAATAATGTTGTACCGGACATCAATTCTTTCGAATATATATTTTTGTACATTGCATAAATAATATTCCTACATTACACTACAATAATTTATCAATTTCTAATTAAAGAATGACAATGTTTATAAATGCTTGTATTGAAAAGATGTAATATCGTATTATATCTTATTTTTAAAGATGAATACAATTTTTTAAATAATTGTTAGAACTATTTATTTATACGAGAATTTCTAAGCACCTGTATCCTGAAACTATATGAAATAGTACGAGTTTGAAAAACAAGGTTTAATTCAAATTCTCATTTATTAAAATCAGTTCAGCAGGAATTGAAATAATTAAATATGCTTAAAACTGTTCTAAACAAATGAAACTCTATACAACTGCGTAAGTTTGCCAACATTGCTTTTTCCATTTATCTGTTATAAACAATTCGAGTATTTAATTAACAATATCTGGAAATCAGCGAACGGAAATGTTAGCAAGGTCGCGCCAGTAGTTTACATCCGTTTCTGCTTGCTGTTTCATTGTTTCCGAATTCTGAAAAATAATCATCCCAAAACTAAATTACAACGAATATATTTTTCTCGACTACACATTTCTGTTAATGAACGAAGGGTCCAATTGTAGCAGCGGCTACCAGTTTTAATTCTCGCGGGAGTTTTACAAAATCGTATTGGTCACGTAAAAATTCCTAACGATTGAATGAACAGCAAAATTTGTTCTACGAACAAATAGAATAAAAGTCCAAATTTTTGAGCACGATAGAGCAATTTTTTGGAAAATTCCTGGATGAAGCCGAGAGAAACGCATTTATTGGAATTTAACGATACAGTCCAGAAACCGTATTTTAACGGTGCACCGCTGACACCAAACGCAATATGGCGCCATTGGTTCTTTTTGTATTAAATTGCAATTTTGTCGGGGCGAGGTGGTCATATTTTAATCTACGATGGTTAAAATTAAAGCTAAAAGAATAAGCTACACGCAACGCTAGCAATTATTATAATAATATAATTATTAATTACGAATTCCCAATCATCGAGAACTGAATGCTATAATTGGCAATACAAAATAAACTGTAAATGCAATGTTGATAACTCTTGCAGCTGCCCGAAGCAGATGTAGTTTCAGCTCTAATTTGAATTTCCACAATCATTACTCTAACGTTTGTTTATTTGTTTATAATCATTTTGATTATGTGAGTTTATAACATTTGTTTATAATCATCTGGAGAATGTTTAATTATCTCCAGATCTGCTGGCCCGATTTTAATAAATCGGACTCAAGTTATTGCTGGTGTTTCTTGGAGCAAACTGATACCAATTTTATATTACTTGAAACTGCAGATATAAAAAGTGCATATTTCTTTTGTGACAGCGAGTAATAATACATTTTTATCAGCTGTCAAATCACGACGGACAAGCTAATTCAACTTGCCATACGAGAAGAGCAGAAATTTATTGACAAAAGTACAGGATAACTTTAAAGTGAAAATAAATGATGAATTTTATAACATTGTCACGGAATTGTCTTTAACGATCCCTTAAAAAAAATAAAAAAAGAAATGATTTAAAGAAAGCATGGTATCATAAAGCCTGTTTTCAATCTGTTGACGTAAGACAATAACAGGTTGCTATTATACACAAAGTTAATTAATAGCTTAATTTCTATTCATTACCAAACCAACGCCACAATAAAAAAAACAAACAAATGATATCTCAATTGAAATATAGAAACTGCATTAATAGAATTCGCTGTGCCCTTACTTCTATAATACGTATAAAAGTATATCTTTTCCAAGTGCAATTATAACAACTGATTAACGAGCTGAACAAATAATTAAATCATTAATTAATTCTACAGATAGGAGTCTTCTACCATATTGCTGCAAGCGATTAAAAAAAATTCGGATTACGGCTACGATCAATATTCTGAATGTTACTTTCAAAAGCACCTGCAATAAGAATACGAACTGCAGAACTATCTCAACGTGAAACGACCAAACAATTGATTCGCAGCTGACAAAAGGGGAAACGATGCATCGCGATGGGTCCACCTGGCAAGGCTGTAAAAACACCGAAGGACTTGAAATTACGCGGTGCAACACCATCGTTACGCGCGATGCGTGTGAGAAAGGGAGAGGATCGAAAAAAAAAGTACGTCCATAACTCGTCCGGGTGTCTCGTTAACTATGCACGCGTGTTGGCCTTTTAAACGCGCCGTCAGTGTCGGCGGCGCGTTGTGAAAAGGGTAACAAAAGCGTCCGAATTTCATCGTGGTGGAATTATAGCGTCGAGAATAGTTTAACAGAATAAATCCTGCCACTGGTTCTCCGTCAGAGTCCGTCGTTACTTCAATTCGGTTTTTCTGTCATTTTCTTTTTGTTTTTTTTTGTTGTTGCACTGTTCTTTTCGCAAACGAGACAAAAAGTCAGGCAGGCGTTGGAGGTATGTTTTTTTTTTTGTCGTTTCGAACACTTGGAAATTCCGTGGGATACGACACGCGTATTAGGTTGGTAGAAAATAAATACTTATAGCGCATGGATAAGTCATGGAAGAATTTAGAAATGCAACTGAAGTGGATGAGATAAATATGAATGCAATATACAAACTAAAATATTAAGTTTCATTTAATTCTGTCCGATCAATGTATTATACACTGAACAGTCGAGTCATGCGACAATAATATTTCAGAATTTAATAACCATTTGCAGCATGCCTATATGGAAGACATCTTCTAAGTGAAATTATCAGCTGCTCTGAAGAAAACTCTCGTACCGCTGAAAATACATGACGACGCCAAACTTTTGGCTGACGATGTGTGAATTCTAATTAATATTTAAGGACAATAATTTATCAATTATTCGCCGCTGCCAGAACAGACGACGGGCAATTGCAGACGTGTAAAGTTTCCAACCAGACATGAAAGGGAAAATTGCATTATATTTCGTCCGGATTTCGAGAATCTGAGAGCAGGACGCGTGAAACGTGACTACGTATTGCAGCGAGATGTAAATTCGTTTAACAATTTAATACGGTCGGTGAAAATGCCTCTTTTTGGGGCATATTGACTGCACGCGCACAATGATTTTGGTTGGAAATCAAATTCATCTTGAAGGTTAAACGGGCCCTGTGTAATTCACATACGCCCGAATCGTTTTAACCGACCATTACCGGTGGAATTCAGCGTCGCGGCGCTACGCGTCGGAACAGCGTCGACGAATAAAAAAAGAAGAAAGTAGTCGACGCAGAAATTCAATTGTTTCCGCGTGATCTAAATTTGTGGCTCGATTTAAACGACGTCAGAAATATAATTGCAATTATATTAATATCATATCCTTTTTAAAATACTTAATTGATGCTACTGAAAGCTACAACTTTTCAATCATTAACTTTTCGCCGCGCACCTTACATTTCTTGGAGCCTTTGTAAAATTTCCTGTACAATCATTTGGCGATTTTGATTAAGCAGGCTGCGAACTCGGAATTCTTTTCGTCTTAATACAAAGACATCGATCTTAAACGTCCTTTCTGTGTGGTAAATTAATTTAACGAGTTTGATTAAAAGCTGCACCCGGAAAGAAATTTATATACAGATTACTCATATGGCAAGTAATATCGTAACTAACGTTGAAATAAAAATTCTCTTTTGCGCTTGTTCGCTGAAAACTGTGTTTGAAATGTGCTTCTTCTTCGCTAATTTTTTAATAATTAAGGGGTTAATTGACGTTTATTACAATGTGTGGAAATAGATTATAGCAAGTAGGGACATCCTCTGAAGGGAATTATGCACGTGAAACGATTTCGTTCTACTTTTCATTCAATGTAATAGGATGTCATATCCAGAAGCGGATAATTCCTATGAGATTGGAGAATTAATTTAACCGGGCAGGAATAAAAATCCAAAAAGAAACCTGAACTTCCTGTGCCAACAAGATTAATTTCATTATAATTAGAACATGACAGACGCAGGAGGGACTAATTATTGAAGCCCCATTGAATAGCAGCGAATGGAATAGTAGATAACACGTGCTACTTTTTAAACCTTATTATTTTTACCAAGAATTATTCAATGTATTATTCAAATTCAAGTTTTTACCGCCAACGTGAATGAAGAAGTTACAAAATAAACACATTTTTGCACAAAGTTTTACAGCAATCATGAAATTGGAAATGAAGATTCACTAATAATAAATTCAGTTTAAAATTCAGATTCTTCGACAAAACCAATAGATCGATATATTTCTCTCTCATTGATCGTTCAAACATTTGCCAACCAATTCTTGCATAATCATTCTGTTATATTTATTTCTTCTTTGTTTGCAGACTTTCGTGAGAAAAAACAAAACACTCGGAAACTCATATTTTCCATGAACAAGCCCAATTTCAAATTACAAACCGTAATTTGAACCGTAGGTATTCATTGCCAATCTTCGTTTTAAATATCACGGAAAGAAATTCCAGCGCTTCACTGCGGAATTTCTAGAATATTCACAGGTGATACCGTAATCGGGAACGTATTGAATTATTGAAACGCGAATAAACTCCTACTGACTGGTGAGTGCTATTTGATGGACGCGGAACACAAAATCGAAATCCACTGGCAGATTCGAATTCGCGGTATCGATATCGATTTACAATAATTCTCACTTGCGGTGTGTCGAATTTTTAAAACCGATCAAAGAAATTTCTGAGAGAATCTCGACTTTCGCCATTCGTCCTCGGCAATGTATTAGTTTTTGTATAATTCCACTTTCTCGCCAATGTAAAAAGGTTTATTTTTGAAGGTTTCGTTCTGTAACAGTTTGGTAAATGCATTTTTCCTTTTCGATTGTTTCGCACGTGTATAACGTCCAAACGTTACAAATCTCCAATCAAAGATTTACGAAATACATTTTCCGCAAGGACTGTGGAATTAATTCGAAACAAATATAGCCAAAGTGAAATAAAAAATTTAAAACGATTGCACTACATCTCTATACACTTCTCCCTAAAATCATTAGGCGGAAAATCCACGTTTCATCGTCGGACCTCTTTACTTGCCACAGTATTGTAAATTTAATAATCAGAGCGAAATTTTGTATCATTATATGTATAATTAATTTTCAACGCTGGGTCAATTGGCGACAAAAGTACTCCGATGACCGGAGAACTATTGCCTACACTCACTTGAAAAAATAGTAGGCGTAACAAATTACTGAGCATATCAACAAAAAGAAAACCCGAACAAGATCGAAATTAGACGACGAAGATAGAAATTCAAATACTCGTCGGGAAAATAAGGCACTGTAATGTCGCCGGCAGCCTCCACTTTTTACCTCACGATCAGAAAGAACGTTCACATAGCCGATGACGAAATATTGCGTGTCACGGAAAAAAAACGTTTGGAATTCGTTGATTCGTGAAACACACGGGAACGTTCGAACATCGATGGACGATATTCTCTGAAAGAGGAGAGCACAACAATCTGTTAGAAGAAGCGGAAGAAACATGAAAAAGTACTATCAGCGGTAGTGCACCGATGCCGCGTGACTCCTGATACTTTTTGCGCGGGGAAGTATTTCATTTCTAACTGTGAACGAACGAAAATGGCCTGGCGCAATTTCCCCGAATCGATTCGAGTGGTTAAACGCGGAATCTTCTTCGTTCTCTTTCAATTTGCAACGGTAACGGTTGGTAATTTGCGAGACTGTCTTATCGTAATGCGTGAAACTCGCTCAGGAGTAATTCAATATGGACATATCAGTTCAGTTACGCGAGGGAAAATGCGATTTGCTTTCGAATTCTTCAATATTTGGCAATTGTTGTGCGCTGAACAATATTGGGACTAGATTTAGTTGAAAGAATTTAAAGGTGCGACGTGATTGTGGTAATAACAATTAAACTATATCTTCGCCAAATAAATATGCGTTTGTGTGATTCGTGTAATTTTTATTTGATGACTGACACTACGGGAGAAGATTGCCATAACAATAATAAAAAAAAGGTATAATGAGACTAGGTTACATGATTGATTAATAAATAACAGCATATAAAAACACTAGCATAATAAAATATACCAAATGCCATGTGATGTCACCTACCTTTCAATAAAGAAATGTAAAGCATTTACAAATATTTATAAAATAATAATCAATTATATATATTTACGAAAGAAAGTGTCTGTGTGCTTAAATATTTAAAAAAGAATTCCAATTTACCGAAATAAAAATGCCGCGAAAGCAATCGAAATTGTAAAGGGAATGAATTAATTCCCTTAATTAAGGGGAAAAGGTTCAGAAACTAAAATATCACCGCGGAAAATGGTATCGTGTATTGGACTTGGATTCGAGCAAATCAGATCTGATTTATCGCCAATGATCACCCCAATAGGCGCTATGAAATGCATAATTCATGTGATAACTATTTTTCTTTACAGCGCAGAGTCATTCCATTAACTGATGTTTAATCACTTCATCAATCTTACGTTCCTTCTGCTCGCCTTCATTTTTTTATTATTCTCCGCTTGCTTATTTCTGCCATGTTCATTTCCTTAATGCATAAAGTTCATGGCTACATTGAACTTTTCACTGTCTAACCGAAGTTATTCACGTCGCCGAAATTTTCATCTTACTCCCTCGTTCTCGCGCACCATCGCCAGTATTTTTGCACGCATTGTCATAAACTCAACTGCACTTTTTACCATATTTCTTGCCGGCAAAAGTTTCGCGAATCTATGGCTGCAATTTCCACGCCGGTTTCTTCGTACAATTCATCTTCTCGCGCTTCATTTCTTTTAACGTGCTAGTTTTTCGCTTTTCCTCTCATTATTGTTGCGTCGCGTGCAACGTTCCACGAATAAATAAATCATCAAAGCAGTACGCTTTGTCGTGGTTTCACGATTCCCATCGGATTTTACGTCGAAGCCACTCCATAACATACGACATTTCCGTTAATACGGTGTCGAAGGGAAGCACAGCGGAATGTCCATGTGCATCCGCTCGTAATCCTCTCGTAAAGCGTACAATTAACTATGGGAAATGCTAGTTTCCTTGACATCTGGGTATTAAATTTGTAGTGTGCTGTAATGGAAATAAAAACAATCAAGCTACCGACATATTCTGCTCGAGTGCGATGGTTTATTATAAAAGGTGTCCATTTAATATATTATTATAGTTCCATATATCAGCCAGCTGTCATAAACATCGGTCAAATAATGAACTGTTACATAAGCAAGTCAAGTTAGGTAAATTGATCGGTGAAGTGAATTGAGAATTGCGTAACTGGCAACATACTATTACAGTCCACATATTAATTACTTCCTTGACGAAACGGTTATCTTTTCTTTCGCATCAATCCGAATTAATTTTCAACAAATATATTGTTCGTTGTTGAAATGTTTCGCTGATTCTATTTATTAATTCATAGTGCAATAATATGAACTTCACCGTATCTATTTTTTTTAAATTCTCTGTTCATTTTACAATGCTACTATTAAATAATGCAAACAGATGTACTTGACAATCAAACTACAATAATAAATGAAATGATAAGAATTTTGGATTAAACAATTATAATAGCCGCCACATTTCATATTTATTTCCATAACAATATCAAAAACAACTAATACCTACATTGGTATCAATTCGGCAAGGGGCAGTAACAATTTAATGGTGACGGTGTCAATTGAAATTCTCGAAGCTGGTGGGTGCTTTGCTTTCAGTTACCTATTTGCAATTCAGTCTGACTCCACCAGTGAAATGTGCTTTCACGCTCGACCTGTTATCGATTTAAATCCCTTGAATGCTCTCGATTGATTTAGCAAAACAGATCTTACCGTTCGACCGCCGGCGAATCGTTGCTTCGAGTAATTGCGCGCAATCTGATAGACGTTTCTCTCAAACAGATATTATTTCAAGCCCTTGTATATTATTCCGTTAGAAAACAACAAGATATTTATTCGCAACCGTGAGACAACAAATTCGGTGGTGCATACGGAATACAATACATAAATTTGGTTCTCGAATATAACATTAATTCAATTCCCATTCATTGCTGACATTTATTATCGACAGCCCCCCACGCCTAATCAAATAGCTAGAATGAATATTAAATATTAATTTGTAAATTTACTCGCATCAATAATTTTGTTATTAATTCGAGCTTCCTGGTAAAGTTCATTTCATTTCATGTCGTGACTCCGAAATTTCGAAATTACAAGCACATGAATATATTATCACGAGTTGTTCAACGAATACGGATACGGAAAATAGGAGTGCAAATTCGTTCACTACGTAAATGTGGGAATCACGCGGTCAATAACATAATGTATGTCCCAATAAACGAATTTTTCGCGAAACCTTTTCACGTGAAACGAATCGACTCAACTATTTTCCCATACAACTACTGCGCAAACATTTCTTGAATGAGCACCTGTCGAAAAATCGGCCAGGAAATATGAGCAAACTTTCCGCTCGTAAAACGTGCTTATGGTAATCAAACAAAAACGAACACAGGCAATCGAACGATGTCTGATCTTGCATTTCAGTACATAAAAAACCAAGGAGAAAATATAGCCATGTGTCAGTTTCCCTCCCACTTACCTGTCGCTTGTATTAAGATTTCAGTTGCGACACTGATGGATACGGAGAGGGTCAATTTAAAAGATTTAAAGGGATCCATCCTTTTACGCCGTGGTACCTTTCACTGGGGATTGGGGTGTTCATTCGATCAGTTTGAGGGCCAATCTCCTTGTCCCGTCGATAAACGACGTACGGCGCTTGTCACTATCAAATTTGTCTCCCTTTATTGTATAATAGTTCGAGATGGGGCACCCGTGTCAAATTTTGTCGGCCAATAAATTATGATAATATTTGAAAGATAAGACCGATCTGGAATATATGTATACGTAGACCTTATTTCGTCGAACTGTAATATATGTATTCGTGATGAAAATATTTCTACTTTCGTTGAATAGCATAATTTAGTTCATATTTGAAGGCATTAGAATTTTGCGAATAATTCTCATTATTTTATGACAAAGAAACATTTTCGTACGCTCGCTAAAATTGTTTCGAAACTAATTTAGGCCTTAGAGACAAATGTAGTAGACTTTCGATAACCATGGAGATCAAGACTGCCTGGTAACTGAAAATAGAATATATCTTATTTGTGTATTCGGCAAGGATCGTATATTCAATAGAAATGAAATTCTAATAACGTTATGGAATCTACAATCATGATGTGATACATGCTGTTATCAGGATACCGTGGAGATCATACATTTTTATTTCTTGGAGCAAAATGGACAGTCCACCTAGCGTGATTGCCATCATTTTTATCTAGAAGTAATCGTGGATGAAATCTGCGAGTGTTCAGATTGTCTGGCCCTGCCCTTCTGACTATATAATACAATAGTATAAAAATAGACACCCTACAGTTTTCACATGCCAAGTGCTGTTTTACTCGTAAGTTATATATTTGGTATTTTTTCAGTGCACTGAAAAGAAACCATGTAACGCAGTACACACGCAAAAAAAAAAAAACATGATTGAAAAGTGCCATCTAGAGTCAATATTTATCGAAATATCCGAATAAATGCAATGAAAACATCCAAATGCAGCTTTATGAAAACCCGAATCCTGATTTGAATAAGATATTCAATTGATAGAAAGTGTTTCGTGTCATTGATATTACGAGAATAGAACTGCAGTTGCACGACGTAAAATAATCGATATTTGATGCTTTTGTACTGTCCAAACAGTTTGTTAGACGTTGAATCGAATAACTTGAAGGTTGATTAATTCGCAGGGAACACTGATGTAGTTGACTTTTCGGTAAATTTACCTCAGCATGATGTGCATACAACTTGGTGAATCGAAGAAGGTCGCGAGCTTTGGGTTGCATCCCAACAAGAAGCAAGCTGACAGTAAGAAAGATTGTGCATGGAACAGCCTTAGTCCTGGTTGACATATACCTCCGGCGTACATATGTACGTGGAACCTTTGACCTCCGATCCTTACTGCAGTATATTCGTTGTTATCTGCCGTCTTTATGAGGGTATATTTTATTCTAACGTCGCGTTAACCAAAGCTTAATGAGCGTTCTCAGGAGAGAATAATCCAAAAGCAGTTTCACCCTTTATTGTTTCCATATTTCAGCAAACTTTTTACGACTTTATGTGCCAGTGATTGTGAAAGTGGCCTAACTGTGGGTCAAAGCCAAAAAGAAAATAGCAATTTTATCCCTTATGTGTTATTTTGTATTCTATTGATTTACATTCTAATAATATGGTCAGAGGAGAACAAGAAATGTTATTTCAGTTCAGTAGTAGATTATTATTGTAGAAGTCGGTTAGCTACTAATTAATAGATATTAGTGAAACAATTTGAAACTTTAATTAATTAATGAGTAAGTTAATAAATACTGATTGATAATGGGCAAGTAATAAATAAAATACAGTTTTACGATAGTGATGAACAAAATAATTCTTTCGGTAAGGGAGACAATGTTTAGCAGTTTTAAGCACAATAAATTTCTTACGCGTCTCAAACTTTTAACATTGAATAATCTTCAATGAAACTGTTTCACACAAGACTCTTCTGAACAAATAACTTTTATAAAATTCCATTTGTAGACAATTTTATACAAGAGCGTTAATCGCGTGCTTTTCTAATTATTAAGTTGTTAAGAGCTACTGTATGCGTGTGTAGATGCATCTGTATATGCGCACAGTATATGCAATTAATTTAAATTAAACTGGTGCACGTAGGAGTAACTGCAAATACCGTGCTACGTACATAATATTATGCCGCGTGTAGACCCGGGGGCGAACACATTCACCAGTAACAAAAGAAAATAACAATAGTCTGTTAAAGTCTGACATCGTCAATTCTAATCTAGCCAACAATAATTTGAAATTCGTTAGTTATTTCGAATATTAATCACCGCCTTAGTTAGTAACAGGGGCGCGATGGCACTCGAATAGGAACATGCTAGTTATAATTTAACATTGTATGCAATCATTATCTATATTCCCATTTCTTAATGTACCATTAAAACCGTGATACATATATATAAGCGAGTGAATAAATGATCTTAGAATTGTGCTACAGACAATTTAATAAAATATAAAAATATTAAATCGAAAGTTTTCAATAAACTCCTCCGTGCTCCTCCGCTTTATATTCGCTTTCTTGAATATATAATACTGAGATACTTTTGACCAGAAATCGATTAATAATCGTGGTATATTTACAAATTTTTGTTATATTTTGTGCTCGGCAATAATAATTTGTAATTAATAATTCGACTGCGTCTAAAGGAAATCCAGACGGTGCCTTTAATAGGTAAGATTTTCTCATTATCCTCTAGATACAACTGATATTACAGATGATAGCGTACATCAAATTCAAAATTAATCCTCATCACGAACACACGTCACGCACGAAACTGTTCAGTTGCTACCAGCACAATTCACCAAATGGTACAATGCACCAGCTGGATGATGAAAACGAAAAGGAAAGCAGGCCCTGCTGTCTAGAAATATCGATTAATTAATGAATCTTTCGCTCCGCCTCCCGGGGGTGCCAATCTACACGTTGAATATGAAACTACACCAACCTGAACGTGAATAATACGTTCGATTTTTCTCTCGTTCCATTCTGTTAGTATGTTAAATAATTCCAAAAAGTTAATAACATTAAACCGACGGTTGAGTCGTTCATCGATCAAAAAAGATATCAACGAATTAATGAACGAATGTAAACGAGTTTCGTTTCTCGCCGTCCCAGCCCATGTAAATGCAAATGCCTGATTGTACGGACTTAATACGAACGCAACGTATCAATAAATATCAAAGCTACGCTCAGCGAATAAACCACCAAATCGAAAATATTAATAACTCAAACGCTACAGATAACTCTCTTGATTAGAGATGTATTAACATATTCCAGCAAAACGAAATCGACCGAGGTAAAATATATTACGAAATTAATTGAAATAACATTTTTCGGAGTAAAGAGAATACTGAAATCTTCAAAAGAATATGACTAACAATTCATTATTACGAACCAATCATTTTCTTTCACCCCCAACTAAATTAAGTGACAGTGGTAAATCAAATTGTAACATTTGGTTGGTTTAATGAGACTTTATAATATCACGACGATTGTCATTTACCATTTGCCATTAGTTTCGCAAACATCCGTGTGTAATTGCACGAATCTGAACGGACACGAATGCCACTTGTGGATTCTGGCAAAGTTTGCGTGGAAGTTGGCGGAATCAGGCCAGCTGGCAGAGGGTTTACGCACGAATGGCGAGAGAGATGCGAGTGTGCCCGATATTAATGCGCATAAACGGTGCATAATACGGAAATGTAATCCGCAGACCCGTCGAGAACATGTTATTATTCCGAAACGATGCAGTTTACTGTTTGAATTAAACGTACCGAGTTCTACGATATGAGGCAGCTCGGTGACAGGGCGACGGAGTGTAAAAATGATCGAACAATTTGTTATTCACGCGCGACGATGTTATCGCGACATTTGTCGCGAATTCTCGTACGTAGCCGTGAAATTTTCAGAGAAAGACATTTTCATCGAATACAAATTCCGTTGCATAGCAAGTGACACAATCGACCGGTGAGAATGTGGAGAAAGTCGACGTTTTTGGACGTCGAAGTTGACGTTGGACATTTCAAAGGATAGCAACTGGCAAGTCCTCCGCGACGAAGTTCTATAAAAAATAATTCTTTTAAAGCGACGGATAAAAATTGTCTGACAAATTTTTAGTGTAATTGTGAGAGACATAGAACGAATATTTTTGTCTTTTATTTTAAATTTTTGGCAAGTTAAATGTTTACGTTTGAAAATATTTATTTGTATGAGAACCGTCTATACGTACGTAGAATATTGATCTGCAGTCTTTTATTTTTTACGATTGCATTATTCCACGAGCTCTGTGTATGGACATTTTCTGTTTTAACGAATACCCAATTATATCGAAACTATACGAACTTCCCTTTCAATGATAAGAAATAAAACATCCTCGATCTCAATCAGTTACACCTTTTCTCGTTTTTCACATGAACTAGATTTACAATGTATGAAAAATGTATACAAAATGTGTGTACGTTTATGTATATATTATATAGTATTTGTACTTTTTGATTAATTGATTAATTGTAATATTGGCTAAAGTAAACCATCACAATAGTTGCTTCAGTTGTGTCAATTAAGCGCAATGATTTTTTTATATTCAATTGAAAGCTACAGATTTATGAATCATGTATCAAGTACGGAATAGCAAAAAATATATTTTCACGAAGCCCCGATTATTAGAAAACCTTTCTCACTAAATCTCGTTTTATTATTTCACTTTTTATCAAAGTGTTCCTTTTCGTATTGAAATAAGTCCAAAATTAAGAGACCATTAATTTCATACCAACGATTTTACAACGAATCTGGTAATATCTCGCTTGTTTTTTTTCTTTCTACTTGTTCTAACTACTCGCTTGTTCTAACTTTCAACTTTTCTATAGGACAGATTAAAGATTTTAAAAAAAAACGTTTGTAGAGCAACCGAACGTTGGAAAAATCTATCGAATATCTATTAATCCCTCGCGGAGAAAGAGGAAAAATTCGCACAGAAACAGATTTTTCATCCACAATACACAGTTTCACTTTATCGGTATTTATCTTTCACTGCAGTTTTTTATTTCTTTTTATATTTTTTTGAAACATGTATAAACTCAACCCTCGATTTGCCCCGTACTTTTTACCAGCATTTTTCTACACGATCGTACTTTACTTTTTTTATTATATGTATTTGAAATTATCGTACATCGATGGGATAACAATTTATACTTGACTTTATTTCTTACATCATACTGATCCTTTTTTTATAGTTGATGAAATAAAATTTAAATTCACTTCTCTGCACTATCATTAACACTGTTTTCGTACCAATGCCCATAGAATTAATGCGCAATACACTTTTCAACAATGTACACGATACTGTCTAGTATGTACCGCATTTGCGCGAGTTTCGAACGCGTAAAAGGATACCGAGTGAAATGAATACTTCGCGTAAATTGAAGAAGGATTGTATTTCTTAGAGTAACGATTACTGATTTGTATAACATCCATTTCATTGTACAGCAATATTTCTTTCATATTCTCACCTTTTCATATTGCGTTATTAACGAGGATTCACGATAAAATATTCGTTCATGTTTCATCAATTGTATTCCCTGTGCCCAAAATGAAAAAAACGATTGACAATTGTAAGATAAATTAATATGTACATTCGATATCTATCATTTCATTTGTGACTGAATAGAACCCATTTGCTTAACGATATGATCTGGAGGGAATGTGTAGTTAAGAATGTGTAATTAAACGCGGAATACTTCTGCAAATATTATTTCCAAAAGCTGCTGTCACAGGCTTCGAAAGAAAATTGTTATCTGAACTGTTGAAAAATTACTAAAATATCATTATTCGGTTCGTGATTGTGAATGAATACGGAAATTCCATTATTTCTGACGTGAAATGTATAAAATAATATTGGAAAGTATATTATTTAAAATGCAATATGATATTTTACGTTATTTTTTGTATAAAGAAATATTTAAAAAGGAACTGATCCATTCTCCTAGCGGTTCTATAGATTTGTGTGCAGTATAACGTTTGCCAGGATGTTTCGATGCCTTCCAGGTGAAAGATGAATTCAGATATTATACGGAGCAGAAACTGTTTGCTTTCATTTCTCTAGATTCATCGACCGTGTGATTTCGCGGTTCGACTTTTACGCAAAATAGGAGGCAGTCAATTGAAATAAACCAATGAAACGTTAAATTCGCCATATTCGTGACGGTATTTCGTCGATAAAATAAGTATTATAATAATATGAATTTTTCCAATCAAACGAAGATACTTCGTAACGTCAATTCAGTTCTCACTTTTCTTAGTAAAAGTTCGAAATATCCTATTAATCGAATTTCCGTGAAAGTCGAAGGAACTGTAATATATTTATTGGAGGACTGCAGAACTTTTAAAGTGATGTTGAAACTTCAGTATACTAAATCAAGTATGGAACGAAGGAACTGGAAGAAACTTCATTTGATTATATGCAATTCCTAAAAGCGAGCAAAATTGTTAGAAACAATATATATATTATACGAATTATAGTATCATATTACAATTACACGAATACTGTTAGAAATAAAATAATGAACCAATTTATTATTGCTCTAGCAACATCAAAAATGTTTGAAGTGTACCATAGTGGAAATAAAATGGAAAATGACGTGCTGTTCTATAGATACGATTTAATTCGATTCCACCGTTTCTCATTAATATACAACAAACGTGCATAATAAATTACGTACGATTAAACAATTACGATTTATTAAAAGACGGGTAATTTCTAGTTTCGCGAAGATGCTACAAAATGGTGCAGAAATCTTTCTTTTCGCAATACGTATCGCGAAATTCTTGCCACCGAATTCAATTACTTTCCATCACTTTGGCTGACAAACGTCGCAGAGGTACGACCATGAATAAAACGTTCTCAACGCCATCGGAGAACCGATGGTTTCGACGCGTGGCGTTACATGGATGAAACAAACAGCGAATTGAACAATTTTCCGTGCAACAGATTGTGCAACTGCTCCGTTAGTTAGTGTCTCCATAATAGCCTCCACGACGAGGAATTCTATTACGTATAATCACATTGGCTTCCGGTATGGCGACCGCAACAACCTCAAGACCTTCACTACGGTACTTAACTCTGGAGCGTCGCGTCGCGTCGCGTTCTGAAGCTGGAAATTCAAATTGTGCGCCAAATTTGATGCTTCATTCGATTCGCGTCCTTTTAACGCTGATTTAGCCAAGGAAAAGCGGTCAGCGTAGATTAACAACGAATCAATTAACAGAAGGACGTGAATATTGTAGATGTTTTAAGGGAAAAAAAATTCATGCATTAATAATTAAGGAATATTAAACTCCATTTGTTTTCATGAAACCCGTATTCGTTCTCACTGGCTAGGTCGCGTAACTTTTCTAATATACCGAAATTGGAAAACCTATTCATATTCATTTTGTATCTGATATACATACACCTTTTCATCGGCTTTTCTACAATTAACGGCTCAAATTATACAGCAATATCGACAGCCTCGGTATCCTTCTTCGTATCCCAGTCGTTCAGTATACAAAGTATTAATTAATTTATGACATTATCATCGACCGAGAACCCTTTGAATAATAAAATATTCGGGCTGCAGGATATAACCTTGCTAATCTTCAATAGTTCTCCCTTGTTTATCCAAATCATTTTCAAGCACACTACGGTATATCTGATAAACAAATGAACAGATGAAAGTCAGAATTCAGACTAAATTATCGCGTCCGATTAATGTTGTTCTCAAACTATCTTTCAACTTCCCGAATGGTCTGCTTTCAGGTCATGATGCCACATAAATACACCTCACGATGACTACGAGCAACCAGGAGAATCGCTCCGCGGAGGGCCTGGAGGTCTTCGATTTGTGGAACGTAACAAGTCAGGTTGGCGAGATCGATTGCGACTATTTCGCCGGGACCAACAGCGTTTTCTCGACGCAATGGTTCCGTGGCGTCATATGCTTCTTGTACGGCACCGTTTTCGTCGTCGCACTGACCGGTAACGGGCTGGTCTGCTACGTGGTCCACAGCAGTCCCCGGATGAAAACTGTCACGAACTTATTTATCGTGAATCTCGCCCTCGGAGACATTCTGATGGCCCTTTTTTGCGTCCCGACCAGCTCCATCAGCACCCTGATACTGCAGTATTGGCCGTTCGGTCCAGAACTCTGCCCCACCGTCATATATTTGCAGGTGCGTTTAATGGGCACTGCTCGTGTTTTTGTTCGTTTCGTGGAATAATGGGAGGAACGGACGGTGGAGATAATTGGGGAAGTGGGCGCTATTAAGACGCCGTTTCCGGGGGTTACGTTATTGTCTATAGTGCTGTTAGAAAGGGGGCAATTACGGAGATAAATAAAGGCAGCCGTTAAGAAAATGATCTCCATCGATAAGTTTATACACGTATGTAGGAACCGAATAAAACGGAAGGGCAGGCATCGGGAATCGTACCGGATTCTTTACATTTGTGGACACTGATCAGTCCAACTACGCCACGGCCCCTTCCTTTTCCTCGCTGTTCTTATGTTCCTCTTAGGCCTTTAATGGAGGAGCCCCGATCCCACGCGTATGTTCCAGTTAGATAATTACTAGTGATAGGAAATAAAATATACGACGCTAGAGCAGAATTGTCTCAACGTTCTTAGGAACGTCTTACCAACAAATGGGTCTGTACCTGGCTAGACAAAAGGGTTCAGATTGCAAGATGAAGCAATACGCATTCGTAGGTATAAGTGGACCCAAGTTCTCGTTGGGTGTCCTTCAGTCAGTTCCAGAGAGCACTTCATACTGACAGCACATACTTCCTGACCCGCTTTAAATACATTGATCGACATAAATATAATAGTTATTTTATTTCACACACCGTATCCAATAACTCCTGAGACTTCAAAATTGTCTGCCGCAAAGTGTGTGGTACATGGTGTTCCAATGTAAATGTCGCCGAAAGTCGACGATTATCTATTTTCAAACGTCGCGCAACTTATCCTCTGCGCCAGTGTCTTTTCGCGATTGCTCTCTCATCAATTACATGGAATCATTGCAACAACGAACCGTTAAGCCGATCTTATCGCAATCAATAACCTCGTTTCATAATACAATACGAAAATCGCCGCACGAAAATTAATCATACACGTCCAACGCCCGTTCCACCGTTGCCCTTTAATACTTCGTGTCAGCAAAGCCGTGCTTCGGTTCGCCTCTGCGAATCATCCTACGCGGAAACTGGCGATCAGCTGGCAACGAATTGTTCGCTGGAAATTTCGATCGAATTAGGGAGAAGCAATTATCCAGCTGGCGAGGGCGGGAGCGGCCGTTCACGGGGACACGAAAATGCAGTTTCAGTTACGATGACGTCATTAACAAGTGTAATTACTCGCCACTAATAGACACGGTGACCGGCCATCGGGAACCGGGACAATTTATCAGCCGCACGATAGGCGGATCGCGTTAACCGTCGAAAGAACAAATTAAATACGTCCGATCGTTCAATATCGACCTATCATTTATCAAGCAACGTCGGAATAATAAGCGCTCGACGCGATCCGATCGTTCGATCGTCGACGATTTTAATAAATCGCCACGTGTCGCCGGATGTATTATTATTTTCAACGGGTGAAACGTGACGTATCATCCTCGAGACGGACGTTCGTTAATGAAAGTTCCGGCTGCGCGTCGTTTTTCTCCTCGCTCCGGCCTGTCCCGGCGTTCCTTTTCATGCCCACGTACACGCGGAAACCGCTTATACCGTGGCGAGAACGTGTTTCCACGCCCCATGTCGGTCACCTTCGTTCTTATCAGTGTCCGGGCCGGTGTGACAGGTGATGGCGCGGCGACGCGGGGGAACTACAATAACCATCAACTTCGGATTCGTTGTTATTATATCGCACCTTCGGTGGAATAATGTGAAACTTGGCGCCACGCAAGAAGTCGCTGCGCCGTCCTTGGCGGTCGTGCCGCGAAATTGGACGACGTAACGAGGCGAGGGGGTGAAAAACGAAACTCCCCCCTGCAGGGGGAATAATTTTAGACGTTGGCCCGTCCGATGATATTGCTCTGATTACACGGAATGGCCGGTCGGGAGATTAAGGGAGGATAAAGAGCCTCGGGCGATTTATAAGAAGCCGATGGCGAGAGGGAAAATCGTGAAGGGGGACGTTAATTCGAGGTACGTTGCACACGCGTAGAGAAATCTGTGAGTTTTAACGAAGAGAGATCGGATGACCTTTGGTTTGGAAATGTAACGAGGTCGCGGGCAGAAAAATTAGCTGATTCCTCGAGGAAACCGTGAAGGATAAGGGAGGATTCAGGTGGTTGGTGAAATGTGAAAAATAAACGACGATGCATAATGGCAGTGCAAGTCAGTGGGATCGGAGGATTTTATTACGGGAGAGAAGCTTAATTTGATATGGCAGTGGTTGCATCGGGTTAAGAAATATTAATGACAAGAATCCCCCGTTGCTTCTCCAGCTACTCCGAATATCTTACGCTTCACCCCTTCGTCCGCCGTTGCGCCTAAATATTCCATGCACGAAATGAATGTGGTTCGATGCGATAGAAACCGATACAGGATTTATAAGATTCGATATGATAATAGATTAAACGATTGGGCTGATTTAAAGGTCCAAAAGAGCCGCTGTCGAGAAAATTCTCTGGCGTAAATATTTTTTATCGGTATCACCATAATTGTTACCATTTACAACGATCTATGATAGAACAAAATCCATCGGAAACGTCTCAAATTTGTATCCAATTAAATATTATTACTTGACAGTGCTTTGCTTAATAACTGCCGAAGTCTTTAACAGCGACCGCTTTTTTAATTCTCGCGAAAGAAATGACGTTTGTTCGCTGTTCGATTTCGATAAATCAATCGGTCTGATTAGAAATCGTGCGTGTCCCGGTGTTGTTTCATTGAAACAACGGGCTCGAAGAAAATTCTGCATTTCATTTCGTATTCAGGGGCGGTGCACATAAAGCCCCATGGCTCCTGTCCTGAATTCCAGCGCCCGCAGCCATAACCCGCCACGTTTGCCACGAAACTCGTGTAACCGTGTTACCGATAACACCAGCGGAAGCTCCTTTGCCGAAACTCGATCCCTCCCTGAAAATTCCGGCTGTCCCTTGATTTTCCGTCGAATCGTGACGTCGAATATCAAACACGAGGAAAGGGTAGCTCGTTGTCGTACGAAAGGTATCGTTTCGTCCAATTTTGCCAATTAAATTCGAACCGCGTTGAGATGCGTATGGCCGTTCACCTTGGAGAACTGAATCGATTTGTGGAATCGTATACAGGTGAAATGAAACATTTTCACTGAAGTGTGTTAAGTGGAAATAAAGAGCAACAATTTTTATAATTTTTTGGTTCACTAGAGCCAAATATATTTGCGATAACCAATTTTGCAAGGAATTGCGGTTATTACTTCGAACATAAATTTATAATAAGTCTAGAGTGCAAATCTATAATCTAAATGTACAGTTCTTTATCTTTTGTGTGCTAGAAAATTCACACGTGAAGGATGACGTATTCTTTGCAATTATTTAATGTCATTAAAAACGTTTCACACATAAATTATAATTTAATATATTTCTCGTTCTAATGTATACATATAGGTTTTAAAATGTTCGACTGTTTAAAGACCTCTAAGATATGTCTGATATAAAACAGCACCATGCAAATATTTATTCAATACAAATAGTACTACAATAGTAACAAGTAGCACCTCTCGCAAAGATCAACCATCTTCCTTTCGCATCCCACGAATGAAACGAACGTACAAATGAAAATGAAAATCGTAAAATTTCAGTTGATTGATTAATTGAATTGCTCCATCACTTTATAAACTGTTCATTTTCAGGCGGTGTCAGTGCTGGTGAGTGCGTACACTCTTGTTGCGATCAGCATAGATCGATACATAGCCATTATGTGGCCCTTGAAGCCAAGGTTGAGCAAACGGCAAGCCCAGCTTCTAATCCTCGCTGTTTGGGTGCTCGCTATGGTGATATCGCTTCCCATCGCAATAGTTTCAAGACTATCCCAGCCATCCGTGCAATACAAAAGGTGCAATCAGTATATCTGCGAGGAAATTTGGCCATCGTTGGAGAACAAGTAATTATACATTTTTAATTAACCGTACCAATCGACTTGTGTTTGATAACTTCTACAGTTAACTATGGCGATAACGTCACTTGAATTATATTCTCGATCTACCTTTAATATAAATTATTATTATTATTGAGCAGATTTTTTTGGAAGACATTAAGTCTATCGACAAATTTTCATGTCACATCTGTAAATTTACCATTTATCATATTAGTGATAAGAAAACACTGTGAGTACCGGTGATATATGAAAATGACATCGAAAACTCTTTTTGGAATGCATAACTAATAATTTTATACGAAATAAAGATTCAGCATTCGATATACTTCTTACAATAATATTCAATGCAGACGAAATTTTCAGACTCTTGGTCCTATCATTTAAGCAATGTTAATATGAGATACTAATTACAAGTTTTTTAACGTGTTGATTTTCTTTTCCATTTAATCGAACTCAACCTTGGTTAAATATGAATTTGTCCTCATGACAGAATCATTAGAAATCTCGGTACGTGTATGAATCACGAATAACCTAAATAATATACAATGTTGAAATATTGTTTAACAAAACTGTATCCATAAGTTGCGTTGTCCCAAATTCTCTCGATTGTTCTTTTTAAGTCGAAGTAAATATAACTGGATAATCGTAATAGTTTAAGGCTTAAACTTTAAGCCTCCCTTAAATTATCCTTCAACGATTATTATTAACTACCATAAATATTGTGAATTTCTTTGTATCCAGGAGTACGTCTGTGTTACAGATATTATTACTCGATCGCTTTATTGGTTCTCCAGTACTTGATACCTATAATGGTTCTCGTATTCACGTACACCAGTATTGCTGTCATGGTGTGGGGCAAAAGACCGCCAGGAGAAGCCGAAAACGTCAGAGATCAGAGAATGGCACGGTCAAAGAGAAAGGTAAAGTGTTCCTAAAGTTCTTCGTCACATAGCTTTACTGGAAATGGCAAGCATTGACTACGATGTTTCCAATTAATTTCTTGTTCCTTTGCTTACAATTGAAAATGAAAAGCACACGGCTGCACGTAGGTGCTTCGCTGCCCTTTATTTTATCTTGTAACGCTTTGTTTTCACTTTTCCTCTTGTACAGAATAAGCTTGCAACAGCTGGAAATTATGTGACTATCGTTGTACTGATTTTAAATTGTTATTACCTCATTTTTGCGTCTGAACTATCGGAAAGTAAAATAAAAATCAATTAGAAATAATGCAAAATAATATAGGAAGAAGGACAAGTTTTAAAGGATATGTTTTAAACTACATATGTATATATCCGATAAATCGAATTAAAAATCCAATTAGATAACAGAAACATTATTTATTCCAGCTATGATAGCTTTTCCAAGGAAAGCTCACGCTCTCTGTGAAAACTGTTACGTTTTAATGTATCCTGATTCGTATAATTCTTGTAATATAAGAAATTCATATTTAACTTGGGAACTTTAGTCATAAAAGAAGGTAATGGAAGTTGGTAATTATGCCGGTTATTACCTTTACCCCCTTACATTTTCCGTTGCTGTTCGAGTAAAGTACTTCATAATCATGCTTAATTCTACAGAATATCCTTTCCTTTATGAATTCCGGAAGAATATTTGAAGAATATTCGCAGATTATTTACAAAACCCATACTTTTCGACTATCTGACGCAAAAAGAAAATTTGGATTTATACATTGCTGGATCTTGCACATATATTCCTTGTCATATCGAACTACTAATTATTTATTTGACGAAATACGTGTAATAAAGACAGTAAAATTATAAGAGCCAATATAAATTCGCATAGCATAGTGAAAGAGTTTTCTTTCCATAAATTGGATAGTATGTTTTCTTCTTCTTCTTCGTGACGCGATAACCCAGCGGTTCAATCGAATATCGTATGTCTTCTTAAAAATCATTCAAGCTCGTATGCACAAGTTTCCACCATAATTCGAGAAGAAGGTTTATCGTACCCATAACTTTTCAGGTACGTTCATCTCGATATAGTAATACGTTACGCAATGTGTGCGCCTAACGAGGAATACAATAACTGTATTCTGATAATAAAAGTATAACCGAAGCAAGAAAGAAATGGCTAACAATGGCAACGCTGAGAGGATGACAATCCAGAAATCTTTCTATCCTTCTTTGAATATCATTTCCTGATTACTCATGGATCCTCTGCAATATTCACGTAAACTATTATGGGGCTATTTGATGCAGTTTGTACTCGTGTAGTAATGGATCCACCCTCTCCTAACATTTCGATACTATCGGTCTATGGGGACCAACGATTTTTTCCCTCTTATAGGGGCTAATCCTTTCATGAAATTTATGCATCCTCATAACAGAACTATTAATATATGTATATACCCAACATTAATATATATATACATATAGAACTAGTAATATATGTATATAGCCAACAATAATATATTAGTGGATCATCTCAAGACATCAATAAGGACATCAAGGAGGACATAATGTAGGAACTAGATCAAAGATTCGCAAGTTTATCTAGCTATAAATAATAATAAGAAAACATTTGGGCATATGGCAATGGCCAGTTAGCTTTAATTAATACAACGTCATATTTATTTTAAAAAGTTTAATATGACAATCAATGAATGTTAAAAAACATTCTGTACCCGAACAGTAAACATTTTTCAAACAGTGAATCGTAATAATAACTGGATGAAAATAATTGGACGAACAAAGCATGTTTACATTTGCAAACTTATTGCTATCTCTGACAAGAACTGGTAACATTTTTTTAACAAATAGCGGAACCAGTAAAGGTTTTCCCAATATAAACAAATACTACTCCGGCTTTTGTCGAAAGTCAGTGAACAAGAGCCAATTAAATTATGGAACATGTAGATCCATTTTCATCACCCTTTTCGATACTCATTATAAACTTAATAATACCCTCTCTCAATATTGAAACAAACTTTTGAAATGGAAAATTCGATTGTAACCATAACAATTGTATCGAAAAGCAAAATACAATGGAAGCTTATCAAATGGAAAGACCAAAGCTGTTGAAAAATAATGTAATATGTTAATGAATCATAATAATCTTATGATGCATGAATCTTGGAAGCAATTTAGAGCCATCCCATAGAACGATAGTAATTCGGATTTATTTTCATTTCCTATTCTACCTGTTGGAATATCAAGTGTAACCAATTCATTGTAAAAATGCAAATAACTGCTCAACTTTTAAGACTGCTCTTATCGATCGACAAGTTTTCCATTGCTTATTCTATATTAGGAAGCAATTTGAAATTCATTTCCCTTAAAAATAAACAGTTCACACTTCAGCCTCTTATCTACGTTTTGCACCCGCGCTTTCTGTTGCTACAGTACGACGATAACGTACCAATTGATTTCTACGCATCCGTAACACAAATTAAATAGAACCATCGTTAGACATCGTAAGACATCGCAGTGCTGCTTAGCACTGCTTAGAATTCAATGCCAAAGAGAAATTGAATAATCAAATAAAGCAAAAAAAATTAATCAAAGAAATGAAGATAAGGAATACGTTACTTACAATAGAAAGTGTAAAAGTGAATCGTGGAAAAATGTGTCAAAAGTATATTTATGTTTTCAACGAAAACACGACATTCTCCAATTATGATTTAAACCGTTGTAATAAAGAAAAACAATTTCTCATAGGGAGTGCTATAGGGGAGGCTTGTATGTATAATATTATTGGCAGAGTAAATCCGATTGAGCAAAATACATTTTTCACGGATCAGTTGGATTCGGTGAAAAAAAATACGTTGCCCGTGGAAGTGACGATAAAATGGCGCTTATAAAATCGGCTTACTAAATTGAACAATTCCGGATAAGGACTGACGTTATTCGGTCCTATTTTTTCATTGAAGAAGGGTCGTATTCGAGATCTCGAGAAGTTGCCACCATGGGAAATATACGCTACATTTCCTTACAAAGTGCCTTCTTTGTAATATTTCAGATTTATACCCGTTTAGACTGTTATCTTCTGCCTCCCTTAGAGACGCGAACAGGTGCGGTGACAGGAACATTGTAATATTGGGGGGCTGGTTGAAATCTGAGAATGTATCAGTATTAAATTATTCATTCGCATTTCGTACAGTACTTTTGGCTGTAATAAATTTAAAAGGCTAATTATTGTTTGAATTAATGTTCAGGATGAGATAAAACCGAATTGATAAGAATTCATATACCAAATCAATGCTTCTGAAAGTAATACCATGTTCTATTAAAACAACAGAATCAGGAAAAGCAGAAACATCAAAAGATTCGATGCTTATGCGTAAGTAAATATTTATTTATATTTTATATACATAATTAAATACAGAATTAAAGTAGATAATTGAACTACTGTCGTATAATATGTTGAACATTCAACTTACAGCAAGTATTGCCGCTAATAATAATAAGTATGACCTGTGCAATTCCTTAGAATATAATAGATCTCACTTTTGTTTAGGTGGGGTATCAAAATTACATTTGTGCATACAATAAATTAGTAGTACTAGGCATTGCACGTTGATTTATATTTAATTATTATTTTCGGCATGTGCAAATAACACAACAATACAAAGTATGTATTTAACGTTATGTGTAGCCAACAATTTTATTATTTACATGATAACAACAAACGACTTTTAACCCTCACTCAAATTTTTCTATGCTCCACTCTTTAAGTTTGTTCCACCTATTCCACGGCCGTAGGGACTCCTCGCATTCGTCTTCAGAAAATAACTACCGCTTCTAAAATCACAATCATAGATCGTTACAAATGATAATAAAAAGGAACACCGTGAAAAGCATGTTATCATACAAAAATATCCAATCAGAAACTGTGGAACAACTAAGAAGATTTTACATTCTTTACGTTGCTCTTCACCTACCAACTAGTAAGAACAAAAATACTTCCCCGTACTAGACACTTATAAATGATTAATAGAAAAACAATTCACGTAAATGACTAGAAGCTATACAAAAATTGCAAAGAATTGTACTTACGTATTGATGGTGGTACCATAGCCCATAACAGCGGTCTGGTTTTGATTACATGTCCCTATCGAGTACTGTACTCTATGCGGACACAGGACGCCAACGAAAGCGTTGGGATTTCTAATGGACTCCACGTAGAATTCGTAGGATTTAATGTGATTGCATGTATCTATAACAGACGTGGGATAAAAGCAATAAAATATAATGAAATATAAATAACTATTAAGTTTGCTTAATACAAATTTTATGTTAAATTAATGTAAATGTTTCGAAATTCAATTTCGGATTGAAAACAAAGTAAATCTTCGTAAACTGAACGGCTCTAACGTTGAAACGTTTGAAACGAAAATTCAGCTTGTATCATTTCCGACGAAATGAATGTTGGAGCAAACACAAGCTCATTCAAAAGAATAAGAAAAAAACACGTCCCCCCTGTAACTATCTATTTAACGGATATGTTAATATTAAATATGCGATTAAAATTGAACTTTCTTAAATTTAAATTACGCGTAATTATTAATCTGCAGCTAGTACAAAAATTTTTATAGCACGTCATATTTATTATCGTCAACTTAAACTCTAGAATCAATCAAAGTTTGCCGTTATTAACGAGAAGAAATAATTGCGGACGAATAAAAATAAAGAGACACATACCTAGGAACGAAAGCAGCGCACTGTACAGTTGGCATCCAGGTTGCGGTCTATAGCCAAAATTTGGAAAAAAGTCCGCATGACCTATTGTCAACGCCAGTCCATAGAAACCCATATCAGTATGTATAATATCTACAAATTCGGCGTCAGAGGGACTCAAATGTGGCTCGAAAATATAGAACAAGGGTCCAGCGGGATCCAAGCCTGTTAAAAAAAGTTTGATTCCACCTGAATATGTTGGAGCGTCGAAAATTTCTAATTAATGTTAGAAAGTGACGAACTTTCACTAGGTTCTGGGTCAACAAACCTACCGATGAGATAAATTCGTTACCCATGAAAATGTTCCTCTTCGGTAACAATTACTTAAGGAACTAAGTAAATCATGTATTAAAGATTACAATTATTTGAAGGGGGGCGAACAAACTGGGTAAATAAATATGCAGAGGATTTACCAGCTACCTAAAAAAACTAATTAAATGACGTATTGAAGATTAAAATTGTTTAAAGAAAATGAAGCAAACGTGCATACGAAGAATCACAGTAGTCGGTGTATAATAGAACCTAGAACGAAATAATTCCTCGTTAAAACAAGAAAGTCAAAGTTGCAGAATAAATATTTTAACTTAAAAAACTTTGTCCTCATTAGAATTCGTTAAAATGATCTTGCGCAACTGTACATTACTATTTCCCTTCACGCTTGTATTTGCGTATTTATACAATTCCATTTTGGATTATCATTGCTGGCATTGTATGTTCCATCGCTCTGTATTTGACCGACCAAAACTTCATACGTCAAACATTCATGTTACAATTTCAAGTCACTTTTTCATTGTAAACACCATTCGGTACCACCATTACTGAGAATAGTTGCAATTACAAGATAGATCAATTGATGAACCTTACCTGTAATCCTGGGGACTCTGAAGTTTGTGTTACGTCCCACGAATCCAGCAACGTGGCTGCCCAACGAGTGCCCAATAATGTGCAACTTTTGTGGATCCATGCCAGACTTCAACATGCTGTTCAGAATATTAGCTATTGTCTTTCCAACATTCTCGCATAATTCTACAGCGATAGGGTAAAGAAGAGTAGCTGCCACTCGATAATCGGCTACGAGCACGACAGAGTCAGTGTTCATTAAATATGCTGTAAAAAATTTATGCGAGGCTAAACTGTTTGTGCTCTTGATTAATGCTGCACAGGTAATGCATAGTTGCTGAATCGCAGTATTAAAATACATGATTGGAGTAAGGATGTACAATAATACTCAATGTAACATAAATTGACAAAAAATCACGACTTACCATTTGCTACGAGTTGCGCATCTTCAATTTCCACGCTTCCAAAATATCCATGAATGTACAGCACTACTTGTTTATTATTGTCGATTCGTGGCAACAATTGCCTTCCGTTCCCCATGTACATGTCCGTGAAACTGCCATCTCTAAAGCAGAAAATTCTTCAACAACAAATTGTAATATAGCCACGAAATAGGATCAAAATACTAGCAAACAAAATTATGTTAAACGCAGTACTGAGAACAATACATGGAATAGAAGTATTGTTTGCCAGTTTTATGTAATTGAAATGCTTGTGTTTGGTAATGGTTACATAACAGTACTTACCTCTTATACAAGCGAACAAAAATCGTTCGCAAAAACAAGGAATCGCTTTCAGCATCTACGAATGAAACAAATCGAACGTGTTAGTTGCAATTAATGTTATTTTTATAATAGTAATCTATCTGACAATAATTGTAATATTATAATTGGACAGAGTTAATTGATTGATAAGTATAGTCTGCAGAAACAGTAGAAAAAAAAAGCAGTTTATATGTAAAAGTACAGTGAGAAAACTTGTGAAACAACTTAAGAGATCCCAATTGATACTGGGATGATTAAAACATTCTTTGTACTACAACAATTCAAGATGATACATAAAGTTTAATTATTTCAATGGAAACAGCAGTAAAATATATTTCGGGCAATATAATAATTACTGAACGGCCACGTTGCAATTTTTACAGTCGAAATGCAATTGTTGATAATGTTGATATTCCACTTGTTAAAAATAATGATACAATGAGATTACGAGGCCGCAAGCTTGCGTAATCCATGTTTCAGCATCTGACGCGAGTCTCCACTTTTATTAGTAAAAGCCAAGCTAAGTAAAAGCTTTGAAGAACTTACGAGTGCTTGCCAGTAGAAAGTTAGTAGCTACAGTAAGGAAAATCCACAAACAAGTGTTGGCCATGCTGAAAATCCAACGAAGTTCCTCATGTGCACTACCTGTTGATTGCTCTGTCCATATCCGTTACATACTTGCAGGTTAATACTGATAATAAATCTTGCTCATATGCACGACGTTATTTATAAGAGTCACTTCTATTCGCTTCAAGGTAATCACATTCTTGTTTCCGCATAAAAACGAAATAGTTTCGTGATACGCATAGCGATGATTTCATATTGGCATCTGTAAAAAGAAAGCTTCCAACCATTTTTTTTTAAATTCTACACGCTGCCTTAAACCTTTGATAGTGGGAATACAACATTTGAAACAATTTTTTCCTGCGTTAAGAATTTCTTTATCTTTGGTGGCTGGAGAAAGTTGTCCATTAAGATTGAATTTAACCACAAAGATGTATGCATTGCATTATATTTATTGTCGTATTACCCCGTATAATTATTCATGCAATTATAAGAATTCGAGCCATTATCGTAAAAAAGGTAATAAATATTCACCTAACATTTGATCGGGAGAACAAAATTGGGAAGAGCTAGTATCCTACATAATTGTTGGACTATTTTTTAATAAATTATGGAACCAGTAAAAGTTTTCCGAATATGAACAAATACTACTCTTGCTTTTGTCAGAAATCACTGCACAAAAGCCAATTAAATTCTAGAACATTTAGTTCCATTTACCTTTACATTTTTTCACACTCATTGTACACTTGATATACATATGTACTTCAATATTGAAGTAGGTAATCTTCTTTTATTATAACTTATCATATAACAATTTCATTAAAATGCAAAATGCGATGGAAGTTTGTCAAAGGGAAAAATAAAAAGTATTGAAAAATAAAGTAATATGAATTATAAAAATTAAACAATTTGCTAATCTTATTATTCACGAATCTTGTAAGCAATTTAGAGCAATTCCATGGAACGATAGTAGTTCAGATTTATTAGCATTTCGTGTTCTACCTGTTGGAATATGATGTGTAACCAATTCATTGTACTACAGCTCGAAAGTCTTCCATTTCTTATTCTATATCAAGAAGCAGTCATCTAGTTAGAATTCAATGCCAAGGGGAACGTGAATAATAAAATAAGCGGCGAGGCAAGGAAGACGTTAATTATAATAAACAGTGAGGAAATAAACCTTGGAAAAATGTGTGAAAAGTATTTTGATGGTTTCTACGAAAACATGATATTCTTTAAATATGTTTCCTGGCGGTAGCCAGAAGTTCTATTAATACATTATATTATCCCCTTACTTTGCGACAGTAAAAAATGACAAAATATTTCCTTATTCATTCAAGACTGCTTCGACTTATCAACCATTAATCATCCACATTGACGCATAAACTACATCGCAAATTTATTCTCCAAATGTTGAACAATCTTTAAGATCATTTTCAGCCCAGTCCCCGTTGTGTAATTGTAGTTTATTGATTGCAGGTAGCTTTTCTGCAACAGTAAAAATCACATCACGCTATCTCTGTTACAAACCCAATCTATTACTCATGTTGCGGAGGCTACATTATGTTAGTAATCAAATATTATAGTTATCATTTTGATACGACATAGTATTTCGGCCTTGTAATAAAAAGGATGATTCAAATAGGAAGAGATACAAGGAAGGCTTGTATTTATCATATTGTTAGCAGAGTAAATCCGATTAAACAAAATACAATTTCAGGGAACGGTTGGGTTAGGTGGAAAAAAATGCGTTGAACGTAGAAGTGACGGTGAAATGGCGCTTTATAAAATTGGCTCACTAAATTGAACAATCAGGTATAAGGACTGACGTTATTCGGTCCTCTTTTTTCACTGAAGAAGAGTCGCACTCGAGATCTCGAGAAGTTGCCACCATGGGAAATATACGTTACATTTCCTTACAAAGTGCCTTCTTTGTAATATTTCAGATTTATACCCGTTTAGACTGTTATCTTCTGCCTCCCTTAGAGACGCGAACAGGTGTGGTGACAGGAACATTGTAACATTGGGGGGCTGGTTGAAATCCGAGAATGTATCAGCATTAAATTATTCATTCGAATTTCGTACGGTACTTTTGGCTACGATAAAGTTAAAAGGCTAACTATTGTTTGAATTGATGTTCAGGGTGAGATAAAAACGAATTGATAAGAATTCAAATACCAAATCAAAGCTTCTGAAAGTAATACATACCATGTTCTACTAAGAAACAAAAATTTTCCAGGGAAACATCAAAAGGTTCAAGGCTTACGCAAAATTAAGATTAAATATTTATTTATATTTTATGTACATAATTAAATACAGAAGTGAAGTAGATAATTGAACTACTGTCGTATAATATGTTGAACATTCAACTTACATGCAAGTATTGCCGCTAATAATAATAATAAGTAAAATCTGTGCAATTTCTAAAAATATAATAGATCTCAGATCTCTGTTTAGGTAGGGTATCAAAATTAAATTTGTGCATACAATAAATTAATAGTACTAGGCATTGCACGTTGATTTATATTTAATAATTATTTTCGGCGTGTGCAAATAATACAAAGTAGGTATTTCACGTTTCGAGCCGCCAGTAATTCTATTCTTTGTGTGATAACAGCAAACGATTTTTAAGCCTCACTTGAATTATTCTGTGCTCCACTCGTTAAGTTTATTCCTTCTATTCCACGGCCGTAGGGACTCCCCGCATTCGTCTTCAGAAAATACTTACCCCTCCTAAAATCACAATCATAGTTTGTTACTAATGATAATAAAAATCAGCACCGTGGAAATTATTTCATGTTACCAAAATAGTCACTCGGACACTACGATAGAAATAAAAAGAGTTCACGATCTTTAAGTTGCTCTTCACCTACAAATTGGTAAGATCGAAAATGCTTCCCCATACTAGACACTTATAAATAATTAATAGAAAACAATTCACTAAAATGACTAGAAGCAATACAAAAATTGCAATGACTTGTGCTTACGTATTGGTTGGTGTGGCATCACCCATAACAGCAGTCTGATTTCGATTACATATCCCTACGATGTACTCAAAGCTATTTCGACACTTGACACCAATAAAAGCGTTGGGGTTTTCAATGGACTCCGCGTAGAATTTGTAAGATCTATGGTGACTGCATAAATCTGTAACACACGTGGTCGAAAATCTATGAATATTCGACAATAAAAAAAAGATACCCAGGAGGCACATTGGCGGCAGCCACTTCCAGTTTGGTTCATTTAGGAATGTACTACTGTAACCCGCTTCCTTTCCGAGATGAATGGAAAGTGTTCGCAACGCGGCCGCGAAACAATCTATTTGCCTGAACAATTTAGGGAATTGCTGTAGTAATATGCTTATCCGGACGTAAAGAATCGCCATTTGCGAATATAACGACAACTCTTGTAATGGAGGGTGATTTTCGTGCACCGACGAATAACTAGTTTCCGTCTGATAAGACTGGCTATAAGTTTTCCTATAAAAATTCCGTGAAATAAATGTAAATGTTCCGAAATTCAATTTCCCGCAATGCTTGTTCACACGTTTGGAATGAAAATTCGACTTGCAAGCTCATCCTTTGCTCCTTGAAAGCCACGCAAATTCATTTCCTTCGAAGTTAACACTTGGGCGACCAAAGTTGTTAAAATGACTGGCGAGCGACAAATGCAACGTGTTTACAAGAAACGTTCCGAATTATTTTCTCTTGACACGGGCAATATCAGTACAGATATCCTCGTAAGTGAAAGCTATTTCTGTTAATTAATCGCATAAAGAATGTTTTTAGTTAAAAATAATAAGAAGGAACATGATATTCCAATATAACTATCAAATTAACGGATGTATTAATATTAACTATACATTTGTTTGCAATTATAATTGAACTTTCTCAAATTTGAATTGTACATAATTATTATTCTGCAGCCGGTATCAAAAATATTCAATGAAATATAATATAATATATTCAAATAAGTAGATGCAAACCTGATGACGAGAGCAGTGGACCGGACAGTGGGCATCCAGGTTGCGGTCTAAGGCCAAAGTTTGGATAAAAGTCCACATGACCTATTCTCAACGCCAGTCCATAGAAACCCATATCAGTATGTATAATATCTACGAATTCGGCGTCGGAGGAGCTCAGATGAGACATGGTAATATAGTACAGGGGCCCAGCGGGATCCAAGCCTGCGAAGGAGAGTTTGATTGTGTCTCAATATTCTTGAATATCGAAAACAGCTAATTAAATTTCGAAAGTTGCGAACTCCCAATGCTTCTGACACATTAAACCTACTGATGAGATAAATTTCTTGTTGCTCTTCAGCAACAGTTACTTAAAGAACTAATTATACTGTGGGCTGAAGATGAAAATTATTTGAAGGAGAAAGAACGGATTTAGACGTTACCCGAAAAGGTAATTACATTATGTATTGAAGATTAAAATTGTTTAAAGAAAATGAAGAAACCGTGCAAATAAATAAGTATACGGGGAATCACAGTAGTCGGTGTATAATAGAAGCGAGAACAAAATAATTTCTTGATAAAAAAAAGCATGTCAAAATTGCAGAATAATATTTTCACTTAAAAAACTTTGTCTTCGAGAAAGTCGCATTGACCTTTATGTTTGAAAACACGTTAAAATGATCTTGCAGCAACTGTAAATTACTATTTCTCTTCGCGCTGTATTTGATCGACCAAAACTTCATGTGTCAAACATTCATGTTACAATTTCAAGTTACTTTTTCATTGTAGACACCATTCGGCACCACGATTGCTGAGAATAGCTGTAATTACAAGATAGACCAATTTATGAACCTTACCCGTAATCCTGGGGACTCTGAAATTTGTGTTACGTCCCACGAAACCAGCAACGTGGCTGCCCAAAGAGTGCCCAATAACGTGCAACTTATCTGGATCCAAACCAGACTTTGCCATGCTGTTCAGAATATTAGCTATTACCTGTCCAACATCTTCCGATAATTTCACAGCAATAGGATAAGAGAGAGCAGCTACCTCTCGATAATCGGCTACGAGCACGACGGAGTCAGTGTTCATTAAATATGCTGTAAAAAACGAATGCAAGGCTACACTTTTTGTGCGCTTAATTAATATCGCACAGGTAATGCATAGTTGCTGAATTACAGCATTGAAAGACAAGATGAGAGTAAAGAAGGATCTTCTGATTTTGATATACCTAGTAAATTATGGAATTAATCAGATTGGAACATTATAATAGTTTTCAATTGGTTTGCAAATATTTGGAAAGCTTAGCCGAAGAAATTGAAATAGAAAAACTGCATGAATGGAAAAAATGATTGGAAAGGACTCTGAAAGTCAACAGTGTTAAACGAAATAAAACTTTTCGATTTTACGTTTAATTATGTGTCCCTGGAAGATATGAAATTATATTCTTTATAATATAGATTGACGAAAAAGCCTGTATCTTCTAAACAATGAGCTTCTTGAATTTGAGTGCCACTGTTTCAATAAATCTTACCATTTTTTACCAATTGCGCATCTTCAGCTCCCACACTGCCATCAAATCCGTGAATATACAGCACAACTTGCTTATTATTATCGATTTGTTGCAACAATTGGCTTTCGTTTCCCATGTATATATCGGTGAAAGTGGTATCACTAAAGAGGAAAATTGTTCAACATTGAATTTATAATATAGACACGAATTTCGGCCAAAAAGAATAGCAAACCAAATTATATTAAACCCAGTTATGATATAACAATACATAAAATGGAAGTATTATGTTATGACAATGCTTATGTTTAATAATTGTTACATAACAATGCCTACCTCTTGTATAAACGAATAAAAATCGATCCCAAAGGCGAGGTATCGTTTGCCGCATCTGCAAATAAAACAAGTTAACGTTTTTTTAATGCGATGATCTATCTGATAGTAATTGTACTATTATAATTGGACAGAGTTATTTTATGGGAAGAACAATCTACAGAAAGTTAACTTATAGCATAACAAAAAATAGTTTATATGTGAAAGTACAGAAGGGGAAGGTATTAAGACAATTTAAGAGATGAGAACTGACATTGGTACGTTTCAAACATTATTTATACTACAATAATACGAAACGATATATAAATGTTTTATTATTTCAATGAAAACAGCAGTCAAATATATTTCCAGGAATATAACGTTTATTAAACCGCTACGTTGCAATCATCGCAATCGAAATGCAATTGTTAGTATAGTTTATATTGCTGTTGTTAAAAATAATGATACAATGACATTACGGAGCCGAAAGCTTGCGTGATCCGTGTTTCAGTGTCTGACATGTGACTACACTTTTTATTGCAAGTAAAAGCTTTGAAGAACGTACGAGCACTTGTCAGTAGAAAATTAGTGGCCACGGCGAGGAAAGTCCAGAAACAATTGTTGGCCATGTTGAAAATTCAACGGAATTTTTCACGCGCACCACCTTTTGGTTGCACTGCCCGTATCTGTTATAAGCCTGCAGGTTAATAATATGGACAACGTTATTTATAAGGTCCACTTCTATTCGCTTCAAGGTAATCGCATCCTTGTTTCCGTATAAAAACGAAATAGTTTCGTGATACACGTGACTATGATATATATTGGCAACTATAAGAAGAAAGCATCCATCATTTTTTGAAAAATAATACACGTCACCTTGCGATAGCGGGAATAAAAAATTTGAAAGGATTGTATGCTGCGCTAAGAATTTGTTTATATTTAATGGCTGGAAATAGTGACCCTTCAAAATTGAATTCAACCACAAAGATGTATGTGGTTAATATATTATAATTATTGTAGTATACTTCTTTTGTATAATTATTTCATATAATTATTCGTATAGTTGTTCATATAATTATAAGAATTCGAGCCCTTATCGTAATGGGGGTAATAAATTTAATAAGTTAATGTTACTTGTTTTGTTCCATAGTCAATCACACAAAATTCATAAATATTGAAGTCTGCGGCTAATTCATAGGTCTCTTTAATCTCAGAAACGAATAATAGTACAGATATTCGATTATGGCAGAACTATTTCTATAAAATATTTCAGACGTGAGCATTTACAATTCAAAGACCTAACAAAATGAATTTCCATAACAACTGCACCAATTTGGATGCACATTACTTCAAATGCAGTTAAACACTAGAAATACAAAGATAGTTCAAATGACTTTTGTTTTCTGAACAATGAAGATTCGATATACCACTTATTATCTCTTGTTCATAATACTTTACCAATCTTTTCATGTCACTAAACAGATTTTTTTCTTCCATTACTTACACTTTCAGGCAGCCGTTGTCCCCAGTGTTAACCTTCCCAACTTGCTGTATCAACCTCGCTAAAAGTAAAAGCATATCCAGAAAATTGACTTATATAAGTAGACTGCAGACGTTTCTTCACTTCATGTTGAAATGTGGTATAAAAACATATGTAGAAATGTAACAACATATGCAATAATATATGACATATGTAAAAAGTATATTGAAAACATATAAGATACGAGATTGTTGTCGAAAGTCTAAGAGCCTCCGAAATACAGCGAGGCATTTCATAAATCTATCATCAATCTGGTAATTTATGCATCGTGAAATGTATGAGGTTGTTCCATGTAGCCTATAAATAACAGCACTGCCCGTATGTTTTTGATACAAACAAGATAATGCGCGAATAAAAATTGATACGATACAATTTGCCTAATGAAGTGGCTCATTTTTCGTCAATCGTCAAAACGATAGCCAAAACGGCTGAATTATCCGAATAATTTTGCACTCGACTACAACGACTACTACTTTCAACATTTTACCTGAAATTATATCTTTTTCAATTGTCTTTTATTCAATAGTAAATCGCCAATGTTTCTTTAATTTTTATGAAGTATTGTACAGCCTTGAAGAAACATAGGAACGCTGAATTGTAAAGATCATAATTATATCTCTCATCTTCCATCCAGTCGTTCAGTTCTTTGCGATTTGATACCATTAAACTTATTTCAGCAGAGGGGCGAAATAAATGATAATGCGGTGGAGCAATATCTGCGAATGGGCTATATTTTTCAGGGGAGTTCCTTTCAGTTCCTCTGGGTATTCGTTGCTTCGTAAGATCTATTATTTTGTGGTAGGAAATTCCCATATTTCTGCACGGTATTTCTTGTGACTCATCGGAAATAAATTGCATAAATAATTTAAACGCGAACAAAAGTGTTTCCGACTTATTATTTAAAGAAGATAATGCAATTACTGTTAAATCCATGTTATTTCTCTTTTTATTTACCCCCCAAAATATGGTGAAAGGCGTTTTCACATAGAAACAAATATTTGTTACGCCATGTCGAACTTAAAGAAACACGTTAACTTTACGCAAATAAGTTCTGAGATCCTTTATTAATGAATAAGGTAACAAATAAGTTTAAGACTAATCTTCAATACTCATACTTTCTACATAAAAATTATAATTTATAAATTGTGCAATGTTGCAGGTAACATAGTTAACTTCAATTCTTTCTTTTTCATGTTAATTATCAATTCTGTGCGATACAAGATGTGTCCTTAACATACAGCTAATAATATATTATATTATAGTATTAACACACACTCTACGTCATAATAATAGTAAACCACGACAAGTAGTTAATTTCAAGGGGTGGATAAACCCAATGATATTTATATCATACTCTAAATTCCAAATATAATCATTCTGTGTTTGCATTTGCTATTTGCTCAACATCGAAAATATTTAACTTGCTAATAATATTTATACGGGACTGCGATAGAGGCAAGAAAATATATCACTTGGGATTATCGTTTGACATGTGGAACGACTTTCCTCGCTTACTAAAGGGGTGGCCGTTAATTCCTACCTCTAAAGTTGGGACACGACTGCCTGAACAATTGTACCGTTTAAACAGTTCGATTTTGTCTGACACAATTAAGTTCGTATCGATTGTCATAGGTAATCTCTACTTCGAGCAGGGAAAGTTAATTGCAAACGTCGAAATATGAATGACTCGGATGAATGAATAACTTGTGCAAAATTTGATTAAAACCGACGAATATCACCAGTTCAACATTTCTTGTTAATTAAATAAAGAAATGCATACGTATATAAATATCGACGCCTCCTAGTCTCGTCGCGACGTCGACTCTTAAAAAGATCATTACAAGGATACACGTGGATCTATAGTAAGTGGTTCCAACACAGCATCTTTAAGGACCTCGTGAAATCTTAGCCACATCTTCGTAAAAGTAAATCCCGGTTGAAGTCCGATTAAAGATCGACTATGAAAGTCGTGTGTACAACATATTTACCGAATGGGGGGTACATTTATAACTTATCCACAGAAACTGAAACACCGAGTTCCTAGAATCTCGTTGTACTGTTTCCACAAACTTGGCCTAACGTCACTTTCCTTCGAAAGCTGGCGCAAAGCTTTGAAAAGCCATAGTTTAGCAGGACATCGGAATCGGCAAGTTAAACGAAACCACTGACCTCCTTTTTTCAGCTTGCTCGATTTTGTTCAACGGGATGACTGAAGCTTAGGTTTATGTGATACGAATATCGATCAGAACATTATTATAAGCACGGAGAAAATAGGAGGGGAGACTTTGATATTTGTCAGTGAAGGAATTTCGTCGAGGTTTCGTCGGTATGTGAGAAAATATTTATACCAAATGAGTCATTTAAATAAATTAGTCAAATAAATAACATAATTTAAACCGGACCGCCTGCAGTTAAAACTGTACTTAAAAGTGACCAATGCTTCTATATTGGAAACATTCCACTGATGAATATGTTCGTCGGTTGATCTACCCTACTGGCAGCAGTCGAATGAAACATATGTTTGAAACTTGTAAATGCGCCACGATTAAATAATTTTAGCTGAAAATCGCACAATACCGCGTATTCGCAGTTTGACAGTACGAAGACAGACGCACACAAATTAGACAAACTATATGCAAACGAGTGGGGCACATTGCCAAACGGTGCTCATACAATAGAGAAACGGGTGAAACTAACGCTCAGACCAACAAAAAGAAGAACACAAACTCTCACACATCTAACAGCGAGATAATGTCCAGAACAAATAAGATAGGTACAATGGAATCAGAACTAGATGCGGGATGGCGAAGCATGAACAAAGTAACAAATGAAAGGACCACCCTCGTTGGCATTAGACGATAGTCATACCATTTTACAAATCTGGAAAAACTAAGTCCATCTAGACCTCAAGACTCTCCATTCCAAACGTGGCCACGAAAATTAATGGCAATCCATTACATAAACAATTGCATGAACAATTGCGATTTATAATCCTATGGATAAAATTGTGTCCTCCTCGAACGTAATTCGGAGGTACTTTATTCGTTTCCTCGCAGACAACCATATAGTTCGAATAATGCATTAATAAATAAAAAAGAGCGTATCGTTGTCTTGCGTATACAATAGATTGATCCTGAAGTATCGTGTGACGTCGCGGACTCAGAACAGAAATACAGATATATTTAAACAGTTCTATCCAGGAAGTGGTTTATCTACAAATCGATACACTTGTACGACAGCAGTAGCATACAGAAATCATCGCGGGTATAACGAAAGCTGAGGAAACGCAATAAAACTGCGGTATACCGGAAGGTAAAGCCTTACATTCATTACACAACTCACCTAACTTATGAAAGGTCCCCCACGTTGAAGCAACACGGCATAAATGTCTGTACGTGCGTAAAAAACGAAGGAAGGCTCAGCACTGCGGTATGTAATTCGGATAAACAAGGATTAGCCTTAATAAGTCATGGAAATTGTGAAAAGAGGGGGAACGTCGACGTGCGATTTAAGTAGACCATACCTAATTATCGGCGGCGAAGCTATAAAACTTATCAAGATTACTATACACCAACACGATTTATTACTAAAGTTCAAACTATAATAGGAACGTTCATAACAAAAATAATCGAACGTGCATAGTTACTATACGCACCGATTATTAATCTATTATTACCCGATCACCTCCATCACTAGCTATTAATAAATTGTGAAACAATTTAATGATAGATAGAAATGATTGCCAATATTTTTGCAGATATACTTATATTTTCTTTCCGCTGAACGTTGAAAATTCTCGGTCAACGAAGACTTTTATTTTTATTCGCGGTAAAAGCACGTCGATATTTCTAAAACACTCGTCGTCACGATGACGCGAATATCTGCTGACACGGTATTAACATGCATACTTTCATTTGCAGTGGATATGCGCAACAATTTAGGACATATCAGGCATATTAGTTTAAAGTGTATTTCAACACATTCGTCATACGAAGCTATTACAACGCAATCATTTAATCGATTGCCGTAAAAAGTGACTTTATCGTAAACCAAAATTAATTTTTCTGCAAAACTGAGGGTTCGATGAAATTACAGAAATTTCTATGACGTACAAATTGTTTTGGAATTTCTTGCTACTAAATAATGAAATTGATAAAGAAATAGCGGATTCCTTATTGATATACATAATAGGATCTTTTCAATGCCGCTTGATGTTCGCTCCTGTAAAATGTAAGCAATGAGGAAGACATATTCGAACCATCTTTTTTTTCCCCCTTTGGCGATGGAGGATTTATTACTTTGCAAAGATTCGATCCGAATCAACGCTCGCGACCTCGCCCATGAGGAGCTCTTTGATATTCAATAAACAAGAAATATACCGAGTTCGCCGAGACCCTCCAAAGCTTTCAGTTTCTTTTTTCAGCGTCGAAACAGGATTTATGAAATGTACGGACAGTAATATTCCAATTCGCTATATCTAAAATGCACTGGGAGCATTTGCACAAGCAATTAGGCACTTAAACGATGTGGCCAAGGCAGTAAATAAAAGACACAGGGAGGAAGCTCGGACAGAAATATGGCGGGGGAAATAAATTACAACAATGTTTGAAATTTCCCAACGGTTTTACAGATATATTAAACTATTATATTTAATTGCTATACTTCTTCCTGAAACTTAGACCTTGCGAAATAGTAAATGTATTATATTTCTTGCAATAAACGCCTACTTACTAGCACACTTATGCACACGCATCACTAACAACGCAGATATCAGCCAAAATATGTGTATTTTCGGGGTCCTTTTCACTCTGATCATTATCTAAACACATTTAAATGTTTATAATTTAATTACTAATTATATCATTTTATTCGTGATACTTCACAGAATCGTTTGGCGCCAAGCGCAACTGAATAACTATTACCGGGAAAGTACAAAACACTTCCAAAGTAGAAAATTTCCGATTTTTTTCAAACGGATTGCGACCTCGAAACGTACACGCGTGAACAATCCCCGCGACTCGCCCGTATCAATAGACGATACCATTCCAAGTCCGCTGTACACGCCACAGCCGAGAGCAATAGCTTATCAATTATAAGGCGTAACAGGAAACAATGATAACGGTCCGCGTTGAGAAAAGATAAATGGACCAGATGTACTATCCGTGGATTATCGTTATTAATCACGAAACACGTTCCCGCCAGACAGGGATATTTTATACACGCTTTGTTGGTTCGCCGAACAATTGATCTCGGACCTCTTGCGGGACCTGCCTTCGTCCCGTTCTTTTGTTGTCCGAGGCAGCATAAATATTCGAAGAACAACTGTGCAGTGCGAGACGAATCTTCTTCCTTTAGGGATACTAGTATCGATACCCTCGCAGAACTTTTCCCTAACCCTGGACGGAAGCTGCTTGCGAAACACCTGCGAAGAAAGCTCTGTCCGCAGCGAGGGTGTATAATAACGAGAGATGGTTCCTCCTTTTCGAAGTGTATCGTATCGTGTCGAAGCGTGGGGACTTGGAAACGCGGGTGTAGGATAAGTCAACGAAAGAAATGGGAAGAATGGAGGAAGCAAGCTGAGCATAGGAATCGTCGAAGCATGTACATACGTGTATTCGAAGTATTGAAATCAGAACAGCTGTGGAGAAGTTAGACGCTGACTTCTGATATTTTCCCCGTGTTTACCATACGGGACTCGCGGATATCGTGAAAGTGTTCCGAATTGCACACGCCTTTTGTTGAAAGTATCCGAATAGTACACGGTTTTTGTTTAACGCAAACATGGTATCTGTTCGTTTCGCCTTGTTCTTTCTTAACATATTCTTATCCAGTAATCATTATAAAAGATTTCAATTTCGAATTCAATGTGCAACTGTATTTTATCGCAATCAGGGTTCCTGAATATTTAATATCTGAGAGAGTTCAGTCAGCATGATCGGTATGGGGATCGCGTATCACGGTAACGAAAATGGGGAAACGGGGGAAGGGATAATAATAAAAAGGGGAGTGCAACAACATCGTGGAGGAAAGGGATATAATGATAGAGGCAGGAAAAATGGGTGAAAAAATGGCGAAGATATGAGAACAATTTTGGAGATTGAAATTCCGCGGAAAATTATTGCAATAGTGCGAAGAATAAAAGAGAGAGCACGTACAGAATGAAGGGATTGTAACTCACGCCTGTCACATATATAAGTACAGCTTGGATAAATGCGAAGATGAAAATTCAACGAATATATTAAGTTATCTTATTTTAATATAAGAAACGATCTTATATTTGAACTGGCATGTCGTTTCCGTTTACACTTCAAAATATAATAGAATAGTTTCGCATGGGGAAAGGTGGAAATATGCGAAGGGTAACGCGTCCCTCTGGCACTTTTCCGAGTACGATGGAAGGTGATTTTTATGATCCCTGACACAGGCACAGTGGTTATTTATACGGAGTAAAAATTTTGTAAACGCAATTTCCATTACAAATATGATTTCGCTGAAACTTTCGCTTATAATCAAACGTATAGAACAGTTCTAATATTATGAAAATTAATGGTATTCTACTAATAATATGAAGCTGTTCTTTCTACCACTTTTCACTTTCTTTCATTTCGCTGAATTTCTCAATCGCCGAAGAAATTGTATTACACGAAGAAGTTTTATTGTTAACTAATTTATAGCCAGTATAAATTATATCACGCGAAAAACATAAGTAAATTAAAACGCAATCCGTCGTGGCTGGAAATTTCCTCGTGGAAACGATCTCGTTATTCACGGCGATGCGTTTCCCAGCGTGTATTTGCTAGCCGGGCAGTGAAATAAGCCAGTATTGAACGGACCGCAGGGTATTAACGGTAGCAACTGTGCGCGTTCACCCTATTGAAAAATACAGCTTCCGTTTTGACTTACCTTCTAGCTAAATTTTGGGCTGGCTGCACATTTGTCCCATCGCTTTTCCTGTTTTTCCAGTGGCTATTAACGCAGAAAATATTACCCTAAAATGCAAAGAAAAGAGCTTGTTTCGAACAATCGGGAATTATGAATTCCACTTTCTCTGCGAATTCTGCCTCTTTTTTTTATTAAACTGTTTAATTATATGCTGTTCGAAATGAGGTATATAAGTTTCAAGAATAAATAACGCGAAGAAATAATTGTTCAATTAAAATTGTATTATTTCAGCATTTAATTATTTGTTATCCAAGGATAGGTTTTCCAATTTATGAACATTTATGAATTAAATGCATCTAATTTCAGATGGTGAAAATGATGATGACTGTCGTGGTAGTGTTCACTATCTGTTGGCTACCATTTAACATATTAAACGTAAGTGACTCGTTTCCAATCAATAGGCAGATAATTGTTTTGCGAAAGGATAGATAGGAGAAAATTAAGTTACTATAATTAAAAAAATCAATGCAATGTTTCGTGTACTAAACAAGAACCATAAATGACAAATTAATCTATTATTTTATATAGTAAAAGGAGAAGATTTATTTAAATTTAACCAATATGCAATGTGACCATTTTGAATGAGTATACATTTCGTTTAGATAACAATATTCACTAAGCATTGTATAATAGACATTTCCCCAAGTAATAATAATTATACACGCTAAAAGTCGTGTGCCTTACGAGTTATTAAAGTGGTGTATCTAGGTAACTGTTATCATCAATTGATTAACATCATGTTACAATAAGCAACGCGAAAAACGTGTCACTATTAATATCAATATTAAATTAACATAATTTCGCGGCCGATATTTCCATTTTTCTAATGAACCACTAGTAACGCCACCAGATGTTGTCCGTGTTCATTAATTATATGCTATTCGCCCACTTTACGAACGAAACTGAACACTTAATCGTCCATTCATCTTCGACGTTATACTTTGCTCATAATCGAGGGAACGAAAAAGGAGGACTGTTATTTAGTAATTAGTATCTGAAGCAGAAAATTAATATACGGTGTCTCTAAAGAGAGGCGTATGCCCCTTGGCTTGAGCTTTGAACATTAATTTTTATTTTACCAAAGGTAATGAAATAAGTGGTTGCACTTTCAAGTAACAAATATATTAAATCAAGAAAGTAAAGCTTGTAAAAGATGAAGGTAAATGAAATGAAATTTCATCCGAATGATTTTACATTGCAGTTGGTAATGGATAATAATGAGACCTTAGTCAGTTGGGCTGGACTTCCTTTCGTTTGGATGGTTCTTCACTGGTTGGCCATGTCGCACTCTTGCTACAATCCAGTAATTTATTGCTGGATGAATGCAAGATTCCGAAGTGGTTTCATAACTGTGATCGGACATTTGCCTGGGGCACATCGATTTCTTCGCAGAGACAGACAGCATAATAATTACAATGCCAGTACTCTGGGCATTCCCTTAACAGGTAATATTCGATCCTGCTAATAAAAACGAGTACATATATATTATTATATAAAGATTATGTACAAATTTAATATAACAACTCGAGACAAAAATTCACTCGAATGAACTGCTACAATAGTTCACCTCTGGAATATTCAGCAAAATTAGTTAGGAACCTCTTTAGCTTTAATTAATGATTTGTGAACCTGGAATGTATTTTTATTACAATTCTTGAATGAATGCTGAAAAGACATGTTTAAATCTTGACTTTTCTGTTACTTTCAACTGATTTCGTATTCAATCTGATGATGGATTTTCGAACTATATCATCCTTTTCTAATTGTATCTTAGATTTGAATGGTTCCAGCCACTGTGTTCTACGACGTATGAATACATGCACGACTTACATCAGTGTTCGTCGCAAGGTAAATGGGAATCACACCGCACCCGCAAGAAGTGCCAGCTTTCGGAATGACAGTTGCCGACCACCGTCTCAGCACTTACGACCAGTTCCTTATCTCGAGTCCCATTCGGAAGAACAGCTGTAAGGGATATTTCTTAATTAAATTGATGTAATTACGTGTTAAATGGATAAATGTAAAAATAAAGGGTAAGATGTAAAGGAGATGAAATGGCGCAGAAATGCGTGAAAAATGGTGGAACTCTATTGAACGGGCATCAAATTAAAAATGTAAATCCGAAAGATATTAGTAATGGAATATACAACGACACGGTACAGGAATTATTGAATAATGGCTCCGATTCGGAAATCTTACAATTAGCACAAGGAAACCTTTTTCGTTATAGCAAACGCAAATTGTTATTAATTCTTAAGATCTTGTATAAAATATTATTTGCCTTATTATACAAAAATAGTAAGAGTAAGAATCGATACATACGCTCTATGTACATATTTTTATATTTTACGTAAGATTTACTTATTTCTAAGCATTAGTACCCATGAGCAATATGAAAGCATACTAACATTCGAGTGTTAAAGATAAACTTCAAAACTATAACTTTCTTAAGGACTTACTAATCGTTGTGGCTTACACTAGAGAGATGATGTTATTTTTCAATCCTGGTTTTAATTCGAAATACGTGTTTTAATACGTGTTTCCGGCCTGGCAATGAGTATATTCAAAGTTTTATCTAAATTTTACACATGTTACTTATTAATATGGTAATCTCAATTAATTTAAAGAATGTTAATGAATTTCATTGGATTTATAAAAACAAACGAAATATTGGACAAGACCTAAAAGATAAAGGATCAATTATCTGTATGTTTTTCGTAAATTTCTTTTATGTAAATAAAAATGTAGCGATGATGCAGGACGCATTATTCCCACACACGAATTGTACTATACTGTAAATTTGATGACGAAAAAAAATGTCTAATATATGTTATAATATGTTACATATTTGTTTCTTCTAATACTACAGAAACTCTATACAAACTAATTAAGACTAAAATAGAAACGAAGGAGATAAATGAACATAATTTTTGTTTACATAACTTTTAGTCCCGCTTCTTTATTATTCTATTCAATATTTTATATTGTTAGATCTGTGATAAAAGTGTATATAAATTACGAAAAAGGTAAGAACCATATACAGTGTGCCCGGTTTAAGTGAGAAACAATTACAATTTCTTTTATTAATTATTTATTTAACCTATTTTATAAAATAACAATTACAATTTCTTTTATTAATTATTTATTTAACCTATTTTATAAAATAACAATTACAAATTACATAAAGTACGTAAGTGAGTGCTAACATCCTTCACTACATTCTGTCAGTACAGTCGTGAGTGACATGGAAATGATACTGGGGCACTAATGCCCTACAGACAGTCGACAATGTGGCGGTGAAAAGATGATGGGAAAAAATAAACGTTTCCCACTTTGCCGACTCAATATTTTATTTATAATACGACGCCACGAATTGTCGTGGTGGAGCTCCTACTTGTTCGATAGTTCTTTCTATACTAAAAAAGTAAGCTAAACGCTAATGACTAGATTTAAACTTAAACCTAGTGTTACACATCTAAACTACTTAAACAACTAGACTTAAAGACTAGTGTCTTAAAACTAACTATGATAACACTAACCTAGTTACATCTAGTTACGCCCGCCGACGGTAACACTGGTCGCGACTACGCGACCAACGTCGGTAAATCCCGGTCGCCACAGTACTCCCCCCCGAGTGAGTTTATTCACTTCAAACTCGCGAAACTAATCATCTTAGCTGGCCTTGGGCCAGAGTACATTTTTGGCGCTAACCTAGGTGTTCCTTCCGTCTCTTCTAGATAGGCTGGCTTTAAACGATCTATTGAAATTACTGTGAGTCTATTTTTGAACTGAATTTTAAAAATTTTTTTTGAAATACGCTCTACTACTTCAAATGGCCCCTCATAGGGAGCTTCGAGCGGCTTCCTCACAGCGTCGATCCGAACAAATACATGTGAGCACGTATGTATGTCGGAATGAACAAAACTGCTCTTTTTCCGGTGGTGTACCATAGGCTTCGGCTTAATTTGCCTAATGGCTTCTCTGAATTTTGACAAAAATATATTAGGATTTGCCTCATCAACATCGCTTACGAAAAACTCTCCTGGTATCCTTAAAGTGGCACCATACACCATCTCAGCAGCTGATGCTTTAATATCAGCTTTATAGCTGGTTCGAAGTCCCAGCAACACCGTTGGCAGAATCTCCAGCCAATTCTTATCTTGGTGGCACATTATTGCGGCTTTCAATGACCTGTGCCACCTCTCAATCATCCCGTTTGACTGGGGATGGTACGCCGTTGTTCTCGTCCTGCTACAACCTATCAGTTGCATCAGAGACTCGAACAACTGCGACTCAAATTGTGACCCTTGGTCAGTCGTTATCGTTGCTGGTGCTCCGAACCTGGCTATCCAGTGCTCATACAGCGCTGCGGCGACATTTTCCGCCGTGCTGTCGGTTAATGGTACCGCTTCAGGCCACCTGGAAAAGCGATCAATGATGGTGAGGCAAAATCTGAACCCTTTAACTAATGGTAATGGACCAATTAAATCAGCATGTATATGCTCGAATCGACCTTTGGGGATCTCTATTTCCTCCGGTTGTGTCTTATTGTGGCGATGAATCTTACTTTTCTGGCACGCAATGCAAGTGCGACACCACTCAGCAATTTCTCGATTCATCGTTGGCCAGACAAAGTTTTGACCTATCAACTTCCTAGTTGTTCTTCCGCTAGGATGCGATAGATTATGCACATTGTCGAATACCCGCCTCCTAAGTGTTTTTGGCACATAGGGTCGGATATTTCCCTTGCAGACATCACCAAAGAGATATTTATCAGCAGAATTTAAAAAAATTTTCTGCAAATTCCAACCTTTTGGTCGTTCGGTAATAATATTATTTAATTGGTCATCTATTGACTGTGCCTGCATTAACTCTTCTGTAGAGATGATGCTAGGCACTTCTATTGTTTCTATTCTTGAAAACGCGTCGGCTACCGTGTTGTCTTCGCCTTTTATATACTGAATGTCGGTGGTGATTTGACTGATAAAGTCTAATTGGCGTGTCTGTCTGGGACTAGCTTTGTCTGCTTTCTGCAGAAATGCATATACCAACGGTTTATGGTCCGTTAATATACGCAAGTCCCTACCCTCTACAAGATGCCTGAAAAATCTGAGGCTCTTGTAGATGGCTAAAAGCTCTCTGTCGTACACGCTATACTTTATCTGGGCCTTTTCCAATTTCCTCGAGAAAAATCCGAGTGGCTCCCACCTACCGTTATTAAACTGCTCCAACACGGCTCCTATGGCAACATCTGATGCGTCCGTACGCAAAGCTATTGCAGCATTTTCGATCGGATGGCATAGGAGCGATGCATCCGACATTTGTCTCTTGCTTTCCTCGAAAGCTTTTTCGGATTCATCGTCCCAATTCACCAACCTTCGGTCCCGTTTCTTAGCTCCCTTGAGGTGTCCATTTAAAGGAGTGAGCCAGTGTGCTGCGCGGTGCAAGAATCTTCTGTAAAAATTGAGAACACCTAAGTAACGCCGCAAATCGGCTATCGTACGTGGTTTAGGGAAATCGCGAATCGCCTGAATCCGTTCATCCAGTGGGGCGATCCCTTCGCTGGAAACCTTGTAACCCACGTACTTCACCTCTGGTTTAGCCATCTGACATTTGGCCAGATTGATAATTAGCCCGTTCGTTTGAAGCTTGTCAAACACGGTGCGCAGATGTCTCTCGTGCGTTTCTGCGTCAGGGGATGCCACTATAATATCGTCTATGTAACTGTGGCAAAAATCTAATCCCCTGAGCATGTTGTCCACGAGCCTTTGGAAAGTCTGCGCTGCATTACACAAACCAAATGGCATGACCGTGAATTCGAAAAGCCCGAATGGCGTGATGACAGCTGTTTTCGGTATATCCTCGGGTGCTACTGGAATTTGGTAGTATGCCCGGGCCAAATCTATGACCGAAAACACTGTACATCCGCTGAATTGATGTGCCACATCGTGCAGATGTGGCAACGGATATTTATCCGGCACGGTCAAACCATTTAATCTGCGATAATCTCCACATGGTCTCCATTCGCCTGTTTTCTTGGGCACCATGTGGAGCGGACTAGCCCACTGACTCATGGATGGCCGGCAAATGTTCTCCTTGAGCATTTGCTCAAATTCCGCCTTGGCCACCCTGAGTTTCTCTGGGGGTAGTCGCCTCGCCCTTTCAGCAATCGGGGGTCCCTTTGTAAAAATGTTATGTACTACTGAATGACTAATATTTTTCCTGACGGTTGGATTAGTAATTGCCGGAAACTCTCTTAATAACGACTCGTATCTGTTGGTACGGTCTATGGTCGTAATCGTCTCCGACTTGTCAGTCGTCACAGTGGCGTTCGTAAAAAGGTTCGTCTGTCCATCTACTAGTCGCTTGCGTCGCAAATCGACTAGCAGATTGAAATTATGCAAAAAATCTGCGCCGATGATGGGCTTGGCTACGTCGGCTACAATAAACCGCCAGGAAAAATCGCGACGTAAACCAAAACTCAACGCGATTAATTTTTCACCGAACGTGTTAATAACCGCCCCGCTTGCTGAAAAAAGCGTATACGTGCATGGTTGCATGCACTCCTTACCAAAACCTCGCGGGACAACGGAAACATCTGCGCCCGTATCGATAAGGAAACCGATTCCGGTCTTCCTATCGGCTACAAACAGGCGCCGACTTTCCGCGACGTCGTCTAGCGCCTCTATTTGAGACGTCGCCGCTAGTTTTCCGCTTGTTTGTCCGCCGCTGTCCAAGAGCAAGGCTTCCTGCAACGGAACGACTGCGTTCCGAACTTCGCGTGGAAGTAGCAGTATCCATCCTCGTTGCTTCTGTTGCGGCTCCTGGACGTCCTTCTTGGCCGCGACTTTGAGCGCCCGGCACGCCATCTATAACGGCGGGCTCCTGGATGGCGGTCGCTGGCCTCCATCTTGTCTAGCCTCCTCGTCAAGGCCGCAATAGCGCCCTCTAAGGACGCCGAGGACGAAGACGGCGTCATGCTTGGAACGGCAATGGCGTCGGTCTGCGCCATTGCTGCGCGGTCGTGCAGTTTGTCCGCCATCTTGGCCAAACTGTCGACATCCAGATCCTCCGGCAAAACCGCCAACGCTTGCTGCGTGAATATTGGCAGGGCTTTGAGCCATAGCGATTGAACGACGTTTCCGCTAGTCTCGGGACCTGCCATCAGAATTATTTCACGCAATAACTCCGATGGCTTGCGATCCCCAAGCTTCAACCCCGCCAATACCTGCATCAGATTGGCTTCTTTGGACGACGTTAATCGGGAGATTAACGCCGTCTTTATGGCGCTGTACGACGCTCCTGCTGGCGCGTGGATCAAATCACTGATCGTCCGCATAGCCTTTTGATCTAGGCTGCGGATCACGGCAGAGCGTCGCACGGCGTCGTTTGTTATACCGAAACAAACGAACTCGCCCTCGAGCATTTTGAACCAGAGTTCTGGTTCTTCACTCCAGAACGGCTGCAGGTGGATGCGACGGAGCCTTTCCGCTTCCACGTCCAGGTTGCTCCTTTCATTTTGCGTCGTCGGCTTCTGTTCGGCTGCAGCGGCTTGGCTGCGCGTCGTCATCTTCAGTTTCACACACTCACTTTTTTTAAACAAAAAATAGATCCCACAACGGGTTTCGGCACCAATTTGTGGCGGTGAAAAGATGATGGGAAAAAATAAACGTTTCCCACTTTGCCGACTCAATATTTTATTTATAATACGACGCCACGAATTGTCGTGGTGGAGCTCCTACTTGTTCGATAGTTCTTTCTATACTAAAAAAGTAAGCTAAACGCTAATGACTAGATTTAAACTTAAACCTAGTGTTACACATCTAAACTACTTAAACAACTAGACTTAAAGACTAGTGTCTTAAAACTAACTATGATAACACTAACCTAGTTACATCTAGTTACGCCCGCCGACGGTAACACTGGTCGCGACTACGCGACCAACGTCGGTAAATCCCGGTCGCCACAACAATCGTCCAAGTGGCGCCATCTCGCGTTGCCGGCCTTTTTCGCGGTTCGCCGCGCCTTCAAAACCAAATTTCTGGATTACATCGTTAATTTAAACAATTGCGTTTTTCTCGGCTTCTACTGCGTATTCTTCAACCGGAATGGTCTTACATTAAAGCTACGAACCACAGCTATCTGTTCCAACAGTTTCAAGCAAGTGGCATATGTTTCTTTACAAGTTGTAAGCAATTTCAAAATCGGCGAAAATGCACTCCAGGTCGCTGCAATTTTCTCGGCTCTTGGTGTTTGTTTTTTAATCTACGCGCCCACAAATGAGAGGGAACAGAATAAGCTACAAGGAAAAAATAGCCCGTTGCTGTACCTATATGCAGTTAAACCTAACAACAATTTCAATTGTTTATAACAATTGAACCGCACATGGAATAATGTTCACACCTATTGAAGATGGTAGCTTACACTGCTAGCTTTAATTTATGTCCTCCGATCATTGATGGAGCTCGCGGGCAAGTCGAATTAATCGCATTTGTTAATAATTTATTTAAACAAATTTATTTAAACAAATTTATTTAAACAAATAAAATGAAAGCTCTTCGTTTAAGGAACAACCTGATTCTGTTTTAGAACAGCCCGCGTGTAAATATTAGAAGGGAATGAATAAAATACAGATATTTTACATCCAGTACTAGTGATAGCATACACAAGTTCTTTAATTCGATTTAGCACACAGAAGATTTTTGAGTGCGTTCAAATAAAATGGAAGCATACATTCTATTAAAAATGGTATACTTGTATATCACAGAGGAATAACTGTTTTAATTAAAATTAAATAAGGCAATGTAATTAACGTGAAATTGGTAATAAAATGTATATTAAACATGATAAATAAGTTCAATCCTTAAAGATTTGGAAAACTTAATTTGGTAATTACATTACTGTAAAACATTTTTCTAATATCACCTAATAATTCGGTCGTAAAACATTAATCAATTTTCAAATAGTAATAGTAATAATTATAATGGTAATTCAAATAGTAGTTCAAATAGTAATAATTTAAAAATGGAATTGCATTTGATAATAAATTTAATCAGTAATGCTTATTGAAAGCTCCAAAACCATAAACACTTGTTTTTTTGACGAGTAAAATTCGTATGTACCATAATGATACATATATCAGTATTGAAAATACATTATTCGCACAAAATTGGTTTCAAAACTTGCAAAGTCTTCACATTTCGATAAGCTATCAGACCGTTGCTGTTCGAAAAATTGGTAGACGTAGATAAGTATTTAACATCGACGTAATCAGACCCAGGATTACTTAGAAAGCTGTGGAATTCAATGATACCTCCGTGTAAAGAAGACAACACAGCTTGAGGACCACAAGTATCCCATTTATACGTGGACCCTTTAGACAGAATATAAGCATCTACTTGTCCAAGAGCAACATTTAATATTTTATGACCAGCACCAGCTGCTTCCACTAAAGTGAAACCAGCACCTGATAGTTTACATTTCACGTTTTCATTTTCTACTCGGCTGAGGACAATTATTTTTTTCTCGCTAGGTTCATTCGTTATTGAACATTTCCTAACATTGTTTTCTACAAATCCCCAGTAACAATTGCCATTCCACCTATCGAATAAATTTCAAAACATATTAAAATATCGGTAAATTTGGCAAATACAGATACTCTTCATTTTATTTACCGCGAATCCACGTTCGTATAAAAGGGTTGGTTAATTACTCCCACAACCGGTATACCTGTGCTCTTTAAGTACACTCCGATCAAGACAGTGACACATCGTAGACCACTCATGTGTATACCAGTAGCATGATCCACATTTTCGCCTCCGTTTATGTAATCTGCTGTTGAATCTACAAAAGTTCCAGGAATTGCTCCTCAGGCATGCTATATTAAACTACAAAACAAATAGAGGATTTGACAAACAATTTGCCTAACTTTATGTAATAAGATAAGGGTGTTCTGTTAAAATATATATATATATATATATAAGGGAAAAAAAACTCAATAATTAAAAAGCAAGAAGAGCCGCAATGATTAAGAAATATTATCTCAAAGTCATACGGTATATAAAACAGCAAGAAATAAAATATCTAAAAGCAAGGATATTTACAGTATACATTTTCCAGACATCGATTTCAAACAAATAGTGGTATTAGTGTTGCATATTTACCCTTTTACACAGGCATTAAATGTTTATTTTTGAGTATCAAAAATGATAGTACTATATGTGTCTTACCAATCGGATCTATCCATATACCGAGATCAGAAATATCTATATCAAAATCAGAAGGCGGCTCTGCTATCATTGGAATGTCTAAGCATTGAACATCCTTATGAACTTCGTTGGCCAATAATTCAGCGATTGCAATATCGCTGCCCATCACCTTGGCTAACAATTGAGTTGTTTCTTCGATAGTTGGACATACTTCTACCACTATAGATTCCCCCATAGCATTGCTGAATGTATTATTCTCTTCCCCTTGTACTACCTTGACCAATTCTGGAAACTAGTTTTTTATAACTGACGATTTATAGAACTTGTGTACATTTTTTCTATTGCATATATTTAATCCTTGTTTCGCTCTCTCTTTTTAATAAAATTCGTGAAAACAGCAATTCGTTATATATAGTTCTGCATAGTTTACGTAACATACTTTTAAACATTGCTACATTTTTAATCGAGACAAATCATAAAATATAAATTAACATCATTCATTGGCTTACCTCTAATCCTATGTCATGTTTAATCGTTTCTTGTATCAAAACATCCGCTAATGTTTTAAAATCTTGAAAGAAACGTGGATTCTTTTCTTCATCCGATTTCTCTTGTACAAGTAATTTAAACAGGGCATCGTTCTGCCTACAAGCTCTTGCAATATTCGCAGCCTTCTCTGAAGCTTTCAGAAGGATCACCAACAATCTGCTTCCGTCTTTCATTGTGATAATATTCGATGATCCTAATTTGAATAGCTGTAAAATTAATCACATGTTAAAAATTAAGATATGTGGAGAAAAAAGAAATTTAAAACGAATACATAAAGATAAAAGAACGTACCGTTAATCTATATGTATATGCATTAAATGAATTATTTGGCGGGAATCCGTGTAAATTCTTATTATGTAACTGTGGAGTATCGGCTTACAATTAGTATAATTTCTTCCGCATACAATGCAAAATCGATAGAAATGTTCGCAAGTCAAAGTTATCTGAATAGCAAAATAATCATTCGTGCATTATAATGCACGAATGACGCAAGTATGCATTTCCAATTTTATCACGCAAAACTCGTCATATCGAATTTCGTAAACAAATTATAATATAATATTTCTATATAATTAAATACTTCATACTTGCATTAAATAAATTTATTATCACTTTACTTCATACAATTAATCTTTACAAATAATATTTAAAGTATATTATGCCGATAAAGGAAATTGGTTATATTATAACGATTCAATCTTTCGAGTATACGTAAAAGATAATCAATATACCTCAACAATATATATATATAGATAACATTTTTTTAATAAAAAATGTTGATTTACTTTATTTCTTATCTTCTAGCATGATATGTTACTTTTGAACATTATACATACATGTTGTATGTACTGATTCTGCTGTTTGATTTTAAACACACTTAACCTAACTTTTCCGGCACTTTTGTTGGCTTCTATGAAACGGGGCAGTGTAATTAATCCATGACACACCAGAATTTACATAATATTAACAGTACATTTTCCATTATCTAGTTGATTGTCATCATTAACTTGTTTTTACATAAAAGTTTTCGGATTTAACTTGTAAACCCAGAATTAATAAGAAATAACGTAATAGAAAATAGAATCGAATTAAAATAATACGATTATTATATCTAAAATAAAATTGCTAATTATATGTAATTGCTAATACAGCAACTGATATACATATTAATATAATTGACTGTTATATAATAAAAAATGACAGCAATACTGGGTGCTGGCATATCAGGCCTATCAGCTGCGTATTATGCTCTTGAGAACCCAAAACTGGGTCCACTTGTTGTGTTAGAGGCTTCAAATCGTGTAGGTGGCTGGATACGTTCCATCAAACAACCCGACGGAACAATCTTTGAAAAAGGGCCGAGGGTTATTAGAGCAAACTCGCATAATATATTGGATTTAGTGGAAGACTTAGGATTATCATCTAAAGTTGTTCCTATTAAGGGTGATCATCCTGCAGCTACTAATCGCTATATTTATTCAGAGAATGTATTACACTGTTTGCCGAACACATTGAAAGGAATTCTAACGAAAAATACACTTTTGAATCGTTCCTTAAGTAGCGCTTTGTGGAATGATATAAAGACATCAAAAATTCCCAAAGACGATGAAAGTATATACAGTTTTATAGAAAGGAGACTTGGCAAAGATGTGTCTGATAAAATGGTTGCTCCAGTACTATGTGGTATTTGCGGTGGAGATATACACAATTTAAGTGCCAGATCATTTTTGCCACGCATGTTTGAAGCTGAACAAAAATATGGTTCCATATTTATCGGCCTTATGCAACAAAAACTATCGGGCATGTTACATAAAGAAAAACTACATTCTTCTGAAGGTAGCAAAACTGAATCCAAGACTGTAAATAACACTCAAGCAACAATAAATTCGCCGAACATCTCTTCGCGTTTAGCGCAAAGGGCTAAAACAGAAGGATGGCGCATATGGGGACTACAAGGAGGTTTTGAACAATTGCCCCAAGCGTTAGTTGAAAATGTAACTAAACGGGGAGCAAAAATAAGAACGAACCACAATTGTGAGCAACTCATGTTTAGTAAGAATAGTATACAATTGATTGTAAATGGCAATGTGGAAAAATATTCTCATATTATATCAAGCTTGCCTGCAAGAAGTTTAGCTAATCTGGTACAAGAGCAACATCCAGAGTTATCTAAAGAATTACGCAGTATACCAGCTGTAACCATAGCTGTGGTTAATCTTCAGTTTCCTAGAAATGTCTTACCTGTGCATGCCTTCGGTGTTCTTATTCCGCCAAAGGAGGGAATTCCAATTCTAGGAGCAATATTTGATTCGTGCATTCTTCCTCAAAACTCCAAAATGACAGTATGTATAAATATAAATATTTATTCCCCATTTCAACGTGTTACAATTTCAACATATTTCACTCCAACTTAATATTTTTTTGTATGGAATATTCGAAATTTTAACAAAGTCTAATACTTGAAATAACAGAATCATTTTTAATATCTAAGCGATTCTTTACAAATATATGGTGGACTAGAAACACTTCTCAATGTCGAATATATACAATTTTTTAAATACAGGTACTGACAGTGATGATGGGTGGGGCATGGTTTGAGAAATACTTTGGTAAATGCTCAACAGAAGAACATATGAAGGGTGTAGCAACAAAATATGTAAATGAAATTTTAAACATTAATGAAAGTCCAAGGGCATGTAACGTTACGATTCTGAAGGACTGTATTCCACAATATGTAATAGGTCATGCACAACGTTTAACTCGTATCCATGACTATATTTCTGCACATAAAATTCCTTTAGGGCTGTGTGGCTCTTCGTACCACGGTGTAGGTGTCTCTGATGTTATTCTGTCAGCAAAAGAAGCTGTTTCTAGTATCAATCAAAGTATACAATAATTTGAAAGAATTTTCAATGAAGCTTGTCCAGGCAAACATTGCAATGCTTTTGTCTGATTTAAACGTGATATAATTTACATGCAAAACAGTAATAATAATAGCCAATAAGCAGAAATAATTTTGATAAACATAAACTGCAATTCAAACAGAACTGAAGCATGCACTATGCAATGTTCATGCTGCATAATGGGAAAATATGGAGCTATCTATAGAATGGAAGAAATCGTTAAAACAAAAAATAATACGAATTACAAACATTTAATATCGAATCTTACGACGTTTTCTATTGATATATAATATAATTATTATAAAACCAGTATTTCATAAATAGTTTAATTATTCACAACTTCCGAAGAATTTTATAGCTATTAAAACAAAATGTACGATGTATATATATATATATATTTTTGTAATATTTACATTGCGAGACTGTAAATTATTATTTATAAAATAAAATATAAGATATATAACGAAGATATAAGTTTTTGCTTTATATTCAATATTCATATACATAAGTATGATGCTACTAAGTACTAAACAAAAGCCAATGGTTAAATACCATTCATGTGATAAATAGATCTATACTACAACTATAAGTATTACTATTTACTCAATATGTACTAATATACGCATCTCTTTTTGCATAACAAAAAGAAGTAAGCAATCTTAAATGTACTATTATCTTCTATGTGTTTCTAAATTATGTAGATAAGCAGGCATGAAGTATTATAAAGATGCATCAAGCACATAGCATTCCATATTTGTAAACGAATCAAAACTGCACCTACTACTTCAAGTTGCAATACATTTTTATAATTCGCAGTGTTGCATAAAATTTAGCAGTTTGAAATACTATACATAGCCAAACAAACTCTACTAAAAATTTGTTTACCAAAACATGATAACGATTCTTCTTTTCAAGAAGTAAGCTTGCAAACAATTTATAAAAGAACAATACAGAAATTCAAAAGTATCCCTAATAAAAACAATAAAGTTAAATGCTTAGATATTGGCAAAGTGCCAAATGAAATTTACTGATTAACAGTACCTGCATATTTAACTTCATCGAATGCTTTTCTAGCTTTCTTTAACTCTTCGTTCATTGTCAAGAGATCTTTTACTCTTGCGTATTTTCTTGCATCTTTTCTAACTATAAGACAAAAGACACATAAAATTAACTATTTTTCATTGAAACATAAGAACATAAATTTATAAATATATATTTATATTACCTAAAAATACAATATCCTCTACTTGAACACGCCCTGTACGACCAATTTCCATTGCTCTGTGTGTCATTTCGGTAATGAACTCAATGACAAGATCCTCTAATAAATCGACACTTTCTGTATAAGGATTTTGATCGTCTCCGAAACCGTACATCATGCACCGTAATTCTTTGGAAAACAAACGTTTTCTACCACCTGGTAAAGTACCACCTATGGGAATTTCAGCCTCCTCGTCCTCGAACTGTAGCAGATACATATTTTCTAAATAATTTTTATTCATAAGTCCTGAGATATCGTTACATATTTAACGCTTCAAACAGTGCATTTGATTTGAAAGCTTATAGCAAACACATCTTACGAAAATACAAATAAGGTTAAGCATTTTCGACTACAAACGATATTAGATATTGAGATTTATTATATCGAAATTATTTCATACGAACCTGTTCGAATCCTTCTTCAGTGGCCATGATTTAATTAATTTTTGTCCTCGCGTATTGTATAAAAAAGTTTGAATACTTGTACAAATTCAGCTAATAGGGGCAACAACAAACGTATACACTTTCTGTGCAGACGTTATACGAAACGTCTCGAGACGGTGGCGTTCTGTTAGCTTTTTAGCAGTTTTCAAAGATGTCTACCATATTTTAGACAAAGTGGTTAGGACAACAGAATTATCGCTATTAGAGATGGTACATATTTTAAGACTCAGTGGAACGGCATTAAAAAATTGAAGAATTATGTCGCCGACAATACCTACGCCGAAAACTTGGAAAGAAACGAATCGTTTGCACAAGGAGCAACGAAAGAAGTGGCGTGAAGAAAGGTTAGAGAAAAAGTTCAAGAAGGACGAAGTTAAGAAAGAATTGGAGAAGCCAGTTGAGACACATTTCGTGAAGAAAGATATTTCAACTGTGAGTATCGCCGTTCCTGGCTCAATTTTAGACAATGCACAATCGCCGGAATTACGGGCGTATCTGGCAGGGCAAATAGCACGTGCCGCATGTGTTTACAAAATAGACGAGATCATCGTTTTCGACGACAAAGGTGAAGTAACCGAGAGTGAAAAGAAAAAAGTGAAAAACGACGAATTGTTGGGCGAAAGACGAATCGGATGTTTGCAGTTAGCCAGGATATTGCAGTACTTAGAATGTCCACAATACCTACGCAAGTACTTCTTCCCGCTTCATAAAGATTTACAATATGCTGGAGTATTGAATCCATTGGACACGCCACATCATTTACGACAGCAAGATGTATCTTTGTATCGGGAAGGAGTAATTACGAACAAACCGGTAAAAACTGGGAAAGGTTCACACGTGAACGTGGGATTGTTAAACGATGTCTGTGTGGATAAAGTGTTGACCCCTGGAATAAGGGTTACAGTAAAAATACCCGATGATCAACCAAATCTGAAAAAGCTAAGAGGATTTATAGTACCGCCAGATGTTCCCAAGTCGGACACTGGTATATATTGGGGATATAGCGTAAGATTGGCTAACAATATTACCGAAGTATTGACTCAATGTCCTTATAAAGACGGATACGATTTAACGATTGGTACATCAGATAAAGGAAGCCCTATTGACGATATAAAACCAAGAAGCATAGAGTATCATCATGCCTTAATAACATTTGGAGGTTTATCTGGATTGGAGGCAGCGGTAGATAGCGATCCTAATTTGGATGAGGACGATCCATCTTTGTTGTTTCATAAATATCTAAATACTTGCCCTCAGCAAGGATCAAGAACTATTAGAACAGAGGAGGCAGTATTAATTACATTAGCAGAATTAAGAACAAAATTCTCTCCTAAAGTTGCCCCATTGCTGAATCCTTCGTTTAATAGTTTCGAAAATACTTAATTGGTGAGTTCAAGTGAGTGCAAGTTGGGATATGGATTAAACAAACTTGTCTTTTCTCATTTGTTTTTTGTAAATGTAATGTAGAAATTCTTGCAATGTTTTAAACATTTATAATATATATATATATATATATAACATAAGGACTTAATTTTTTGTTTGTTTCCATTCTTCATACTTAACTATTCTGTAATGCGCAATTCACAGTATGTTTTAGAGTTTTAATAACTTGTGCTTGGTCCGAAGACCCTATGATGGCTGTTCCGGAAACAATCATGTTTGCGCCAGCCTAAACAAGATATTGTACATTAATAATTTTGATTAATTTCATTATATCACATTAAATTAAAACAAAGTATATACCTTTGCGCATGCATCAATGGTAGCTGGCCCAACCCCTCCATCTACTTCTATATCTAATGTAGGATAATTCTTTCGTAGCCATGCCACCTTGTCCATCATGGGATACATAAATTTTTGTCCTCCAAAGCCTGGTTCTACGGTCATAACTAATACCATATCTGCTAGATCAACATATTCAACAACTGTGTCTACTGGAGTGCCTGGTTTGAGCGCTACTCCAACCTATTATTTAAAACCAAATAGTAATAAAATATGTACACCTTTTTGTAGAAAAAAATCTTTAATCAGGGAAATTAGAGAACGAAATACATACTTTCATGCCAGCTTCCCTTACTTTTCTACAAACTAGTGGAACGTCCTTCACGGGTTCAACGTGAAATGTATATTGATCAACACCAGCATCAGCCATGGGTTGTATCCACTAAAATATAAATAACATTTCCCTTTTCATAGATAACTTTTCTCCTAAAGTATGAGAATAGTAATAGAAATTAGGAAAACCAAAAGAAAATTAAGATGAGGTACCGCTTACTTGATCTGGATTAGAGACCATCATGTGCGTTTCGAAAAAGGCATCCTTTATTTTACTTCTGAGACATTTAACTAATGGGTGACCAAAAGTGAGGTTGGGTACAAAGTGTCCGTCCATAACATCCAAATGCAGATAATCAGCCCCATTTTTAATCAATTTTTGTGATTCCTCCGAAAGTTGTGCCAGATCGGCGTTCAGAATCGAGGGTCCGATTTTTGCAGTTAGACTTTTTGCCATTTTTTAAAACAGCAATGGTGCGGGTACGTGACACGTGCTTTCAGCAAAAATGATAATACGTTATCGAATGGCCTAATGATCTTCCTTACAAGGTCATTAGTTTGCAATAAAGTCTATTGCAGAAGGACCGACAAACGAATTTATTTTTTAAAGAATTAACTCGTCGGTGAAGTTTGGGGTGAAAAGTAAAGATCTCACAAGTTTATAAACACAGTACGAAATGAAATACATTTATTTATACATAAAAATGTAGCAGCTTATAATAGACGATAGACTAAGGTAGCCTGACACGAATATGTGACTAAAATAGTCAAAGTAGATGAACGGTACTAAATTAATACTACAGAATAATGTGCGAAATAAAAATCGAGACCAGAACAACCGGCGTGTTTCTTTTTCACCGGGCTAATTAGGATCGAGCATCTAGTCTTAAAGTTAAACGAAATATCCTTCATTATATCTGCCGTTTAGAGTGGGCATCTACTATACATATACAATAAATAATTCGTTCAAACTATACGGAACCTCTTTCAAGAGGATGTCGTGATACATACAAAATAATTAAATATAAAAATAGCTTAAAGTTGCTATCTTAAATTCGCAAAAATCCATTATTAGCAAATTAATACAAAAACTCTTTGGCATCCTAAAATATTTTATAAAAATTGATGAAAATAATGGCGGCATCGCGTTGTTAATAACTAAATGAAGCGCTGCTGATTCTCGAACGCGTTGTCAAGCTTTCGATACTGAAATATAATTCTATTGAATAGAATTATGCATAGCTTTTATACTAAAAACAATACCATTTGAACGTTGATGTACACCGAAACTTTTAACGCAGGAGATCGTTGCATGTCATACAATGATATAAGGAGATCGATCAAAGTAGTCAGGGCTTGTTCTTCGAAAATACTTCAATTAACCGTTCGATCCACATCTTTTTCAGGCTGTAAAATAAGACGAGCCATGTTATACTATACATACAAAATATTTGAACGAAGACGTATATTAGGAATACTTACACGTAAAGGATAGAGGAACGTGCTAACGACTTGCTGACGATTTCCAGACTTAGCTTGGCAAGTGTAACCACCCATGTCTTCCCATAAAAGTTCCTCTATCAGCAGATCACCGCTATCTAATACTCTGTGTCGCAAATTAGTCGACAGACTCAGGGGTATATTGTAGTTATCCATCCAAGTAACCTGTGGCGTTGGTTTACCACTTGCTCTGCATGGCAAAATTACAGTAGCACCTATGTTGGCTACCAACGTAGGAGAGTACAGGGTGATCGTTGGATCGCTTTCAGAACTGCAATTACCAGTACCGCCCTCGTCTATAACAATAAAAACGCGTGGAATGAAAGATTCCAACTGCTAAACTCGCTAACATTATTTATTGCAAGCTATGTTACAAAAACTTTGCCAGTATAGCAGTTTAAATGGAAATATCGAATTCGTAAGATCGAAATGCCGAATAAAATGATTGAACGTTTCTACTGACGCATTAAGATATTCCAATCAAAAAATGCATTTAAATGAGCATTAATGAAAACATGGAATCTAATAAACACCCAATAAATAACTGGTTCTATTTAATAAGAGAAGCAATAAAAATGAAGTGGTAGCCGTAGGATTGATTTGCTGAAACGCTTCATGGGATAAAGTCGAAAGCTTTGTGAATAAATTATCGGCATGATATGAATTATAGAAGACCAAAGGGGTTGCGTGACAGCCGGTCAAAGCTTCATGCTAATGCAATTCCGGATGTTTAACAGTTAATTGTTAATTGTATTCCACTTACTGTTAACCAGCAGTGCCGTAGGAGTGGAGATCTTCACCTCTCTCGCCGAAACCGACGCACAGTAGATCAATCCAGCGTCATCCGGAGTAACACATTCTATCACGAGCTTTGAATTAATTCTGGCCACTCCTTTCCACTCCTCGGATGGATCGTACAGGGAATGCGTGCTGGCTTTTACATACTCGATGAGCTATAGGGAAAAAGGAATATTCAAAATTAATATCTGCTGCAATCGCTCTGATCGCAAAGTAGTAGCTTGAACATGATAATCACTTGATCGTTGCTGCCGCCTCCGGTGAACCAGAGGATTTCCGGTGGCGGGCTGCCGCCAGCTTTGCATTCCAGTTCCACCCTACTTCTATATTAGAAAAAAGAAAAACAGTCATCTAATATTACTGTTATCCGCATGCTCGGTTTAATCACGGTATTCGATATTTACCCTGCGGCGGTTTCGATACCGTTCACGGGGTTCTGAGTGATTTTCGTCCATGGTTCCACGGGCTAAAAATGAGAACAAACAACGTTACTTTAAATTGTGCAGACATTAATAGAAATCGTACGATATTTAAAGTTAAAACTCGGTCGAAATACATCGTTCAAGTTCAAAGTGGGCAAAATAAAATTATCAGTATTATTTCAATTGCACAATATTTATAACATATCCGTACCACTTATTTTTCGTAACTACTTTTTTGTTTAGTATATCTTCTTATTTGCCCGTTTGTTAAGTTTATAAAAGTCCGTTAGTTCGATGGAAGCAATATAAATTAATCTTAGTTGTTACCTTTGAATCAGAAGACCTCGACGCGTATTCCGCCAACGGCGTCAGGAAATTAGAGTTGTGCTCTACTATTTGCCTGCCTATACTCCTACGCTCCGCAGCTCGTTCAACGGCATGTCGTGGCAGAAATGAAAAGGGGTGTCCCGAAACCGTGCACGAGACGGCAATAATGCATACAAGATTGATCAGCACTGAACACGATCGCATCTGAAAACGCAGAAGGAGAGGGCCGTGAATGAGAAACAGAAGGGAACGCCGTGTCGTTAGTTATATTAAATAGGCCCGTTACGGGTTAACGATGTTACATCAAAGAAACTGATTTAATGAACGTGAAAGGACATTGTGCAATGATTGAGGCTGAAGAACACTAACGTGACGCTCCTTTCGCAGAAATTGGTCCGATTAAATATATAACGATGCGGATTTAATTGCTGTGTTAGGTGCGCGATTTATAATATCGATTCATTCGACCTTCCTCGAGGATACGAATAAACACAATTGGCAACGATGAAATTAAACTCTTGAGAACGCGACGATAATTAAATATCTCCGGTAATAACGGACGAGAACATGCATTCCATTCTTTCTCGCTCCAGCTTCTTCCCCCTTATCGAACTGCATTACGTGTTAATTACGTTTAACAATTTCACCGATAATGGGCAAAAAAGTATAGTACGATTAATCCGTTCTCTGTTGTTATTTTCGTCGTGCGTCTGTTGCATCCACGATTTAACACAATTTCTTGTGTGTGACGCGCGTTGAGGGGAATTTTCCGAACCTCGCCGATTATCCTATCGGTGTTCGGTTGTTACGTACGGAAATAATTGATTTCGAAAATAAAGAAATTCGGTTCGAGACGATTTCACGTTCGGACATTTCAATTGCATACATATGTCGCGTGTATATGTGGACGGTTGCATCGGTCTCGCATGGCCTGCTCATTAATGTGAGCATCGAAATCACCAAATTAAAGAGATTTCCTTATTTATGGTAGTATATGGTTTATCATCGTGTGAACTGCGGCACTCGATACTTTTGTTATTAACGATGGCCCTTGTTATTAGTCGGAGCCGCGCGAAGGAATACCCGAATGATTTTCGATCCGACATATTTCACCTCAATTTAATCTGGTATCTCACGATTCTTCCACTTCGACACGTTCGTCAGGGTTTTAGAGGCGTGTACGTGCTAGCCGCCTTGTTTAATGCGACTTTGGCTCGTTCTCTCGGCAGAATGTTTCTTCCTTTTTTTTCTTCTTCCTTTTCTTTTCTTTTCGTCGCCGGAGTGGCTTCGTGAGAGGAAGAAGGAAGGTCACGCGTACCGTTTAAAGGAGATTAAGTAACTCTGGCTGCTAACGAGGCAAGATGTTTGGAAACGAATTCGCGCGAACGTTAATGAACACACATGCGGTGCAAAAAAATAAGGGAGAATCTGGTGGCGATACGAACGCGACGTCGTGGTGTGCGTGTTTCTTTTTTTTTTGCTGCAAACACTTGCATGCAGCGTGTCCCGAGGAGAGTTAAAAGTGGCTGAAACTTCCGAGATATTGGACGGTTTATCGTCTCATAATGGGACGAGTAACTTCTTGGATGTTTCAATGAACAAGAACAGATCAAGAGGTGTTTATCTTTAACCAGTTGCGGAAAGGATTGTTCGCTAACTTATCTTTGCAATAATTAGTTACGTAAGTAGAAAGTGTCGTGGATAAAATATTAAACGGGAGGAAATTAAATTGTTGAGCAATGTTATCCGACAAGCATATTGCGGACGAGTGTAAATTGTATCGCGGATATTGCGAGGAAAATAATGTTTCACGATTAGTTCATGAGGTATTTATCGCGGATAGAACGAGCGTCTTTGGGACAATTGAAAAACAAAGGGAAATCGAATATCCGGTATTAATTGGCCTCGAGTAATTAATACGATTAAATGGAGGAAAATAAATATTTATTTTATGCCGAAAACACGAGTAATCGTATTTTGTTCTACTTTTTCATGTATATTATAATATCGTGTTCTGAAATTTGCGGTTTTAAAATTGTGATTTCATTTCTTGAAATTGGTTGCAATACTTGTGAATACGAAATATCATCGAATTTCCGAAACCTCGTACTTGTAATCGCAAGATTGCTTAATATATAACCATCAACCACTAGACTGTTAATTATGAAATAATTGAGATATTTAGTTCGGGTTCGATAATGTAATCGGAATGTTTAATCTTGTTGCGTTAGTGTAATTACGGGACAAGTAACGATCTTGGAATGTAATCAAAACCTGATATCACACGTACAACAGGTGGATGACGTTATCTCGAAGAAATATTTAAACATCTTTAAATCATATATAGAACATTATCGTGCAATAATTCGTGAAGTTGGAAACGGTTCGATTTCACGAGGCAAGGCGAGTTTCATTCTGAAAATCGGGAAAAGGTGCTTGCAATTTTACTCGTTAAAATATATGTAACTAAAAATAGAATGCAGTTCTTCGAGCATTGCCTGCTTTTCAAGCGAAAGAATACCATGTGAAAATTTCATATTTTAATACCGAGAAATTCACGTATCTTGTAAATCTTTGTACTTATCTTTCTGACTCATACTACTTCTATCTTTCCCTTCTTTTTTTCCTTTTTTTCTTATCTTTTCTTTTTATAAAATCTATTCACACGTGGTCCTAAGGCTTAAAAGCCCTCGTTTCAAAGCGTGTATTCTTTTTTGGAAAATTTTGCAACCTTACCTTGCTACTTTTGAATCACGATGGGTAATTATCACACGTGGATAAAGCTTGCAGAAATATCAATCCTGTTACCGTTATGAGATAGAACTTTCGATAAAGATACTCGCGCCGGAGATGTTTTCTAGGAGCGCACATCACGGGAGGAGGTTTCGAACCGAATGATGCAACTTCTTATACAATCTTCGCATCTTCCCTATGATCTCGCGCCCTCTTTCCGCAGAGCCCTTTACCGCATCTTAATCTAGAGATGATATCAGGGAGGCCATAAACCGTGATAAGAAAATACGCCGTGTTCAAACGAAGAGAACGACGAAACAAACGAGAAATCTGTTTTTACTTTCTCCCTTCCTTCGATTTATCTTTTGTTCCTTTCGCATAACATTTCTTCTTCCTTTCGATAAATATATACATGTAAATATATCGTGCCGCTGAATGAGTAACAGAAACTGAAATTCATTTGAAAAAAAAAAAAGTGAGAAATAGACTCGGACGGTCGTACGAAGTCGCGAAAGAATTTCCCCCTCCATTCGAAGGAATCGACGATATCCAAGGAAACGAGCGAAAAGAATCTATTACAAGAATAGAAAAAGTCACTATTATCCCGTGGTTTATTCGCAAACGGAGAGATTGGCCGATAGTTCCGATTTCCATTATCTGTCTCTCGTGTTACGGCATGGAACCTCTTGAAACATCATGAAGAGGGTTACAAAAAAAAAAAAAAAAAAAATAGAAGACGGATAGACAGAAAACCGGTGGGGCTAGAATCCTCGTTGAAAAATCGGACTTACCATTTCTTCTCGGACTTTCTTTCAGACTTGGGGAAATGAAAAGCGAGGTTCACTTATTTAATCGTCAGTTTGGCAGCGGCGAATAAAAATACTGACTGAGCGTCGAGGAACAGTTATTGACACGTTTATATATTTCGAATGTAGCAACGGGCGCCCTCGCTTATCCCCGATTGGACGACATAGCGAGGAGTAGGGCAATAAAAACCACACCAAACAATTGAATTCATTATCCGTGCGTCTCGTTTGTGCACACATAATAGTCGTACCCAATTTACTTCAACCCTCATCTATGCTTATCATCGATTTTTGCTTTGAAAGAGCCTGCCAGGATAATTACATTTTATTGAAACTGATCGTGTACCAGGAAAGAGATGATCGTAATTACCCCCAACGAGCATCTTCTCGGTCGGATCCAACCGATATTTTCGACTGTCGAAACTTTTGTACAGGCACCCTTCAATTCGCCGGTGGGTAATACGAGATACGTGAGCCATCCCGAATGAGAGATGACAAATAGTCGTGTGGTCCACCCGGTAAATTGAAGGAGTATCGTTACGAATTGATATTGTCCAATTGTGGCCTACGCTAATAACTTACCATCGATAAGTCCTAAAGCTGTTTAAATGAGTTCCGTCTCAAAGTCATAACGCGACTCCTGGACGTCTCTAACAGGATCATCTACTTAAGTAGAATATATAACTACGTGCGTCGCTTTAATATGTCTGTAATAGGATAACTTGTTTCCCTTAATTCGCAGTATTCTTTGGCTTTCCTCTATTTACATTCGAATATTCTTTTTCTTTTGTTATATATTGAATCTGTTTTGTTTTATATTAATTTTGTGTAAGTCCATGTGCGTGAAACGTGGCATTGACAAACTTGGTGCCTCATTGCCTTCGTAATCAGTTTATGATTTTAATGTTGCTTTCTTTGTGATATAGATGGTCCGATAGCTTAACTATCACTGGGCATTTTTGTTTTTATATCGATTCGATACAGGTGTTTTGTTTCGAATGAATATTTCGTTTAGTTGATTAAGAAAGTTGAACCAATTTATTACACGGAAGCAAAAATTCTTACAATTAACAGAAGTCTTCGAAAGTACCAAGTAGAGTTTTATAACTTTGATTTTCGCAAATCGTCAGAAGTAATAACTAATACCGATCGTTTCTAATAAATGATCAATATTCCATAGAATAGTAAATATTCCACACAAGTTAGCGGGAAATATACGTGAAGGAAATTAAATATACAGACAAAAAAATCAGTGGAATAGGACAAGACTGAATAATATATAATTAGTGCAATTGCGGAATATTTCACTTGGAATAAAATCAAATGTATTAAAGAATGAGTTGTACATAACAACAAAAAGAAAACACAATGTTGCATTGTAATGATGATTTGCAAAACCATTTGAACATTAATATTTAATGAACAAATAGTATATGTACACTGTGTTATATTAAGTTAAAAACAGTAGTTTTCTTTTTACAGATTTTATTTTTACCCAATATATTGTTGTTTTCCTAGCAATCAACTACAGATTTTTCAATTTCCTGCTATAATTTTCATTAGTTCACGTTTCGTTAATCCGATTGCCTACTGTGATAATCGGAAATCGCGTATTACAATCAGGGGATATTTTATCGTCAAGGACGATGAAAGATGAGTGCCATTAATATCGACCCATTATACTATGTCGGGTTAAAAGAAAATTTGTAATAAAAATATATAGAATGAAAAGTAGATATTGAATGATTAAGAATAAAGATTATAATACAAGGTTACAAATTTCTCCGCGAAATGTGTTGCAACCACTAAAACGTGTTACACTTTCGTATGAAATTTTATTTACATTTTACATTAATAATACTGTAGGTTGACCATTTGGGTATTGTTTGACATGCGAAAAACAAATATTTAGTTTTCGTTCGATGTCGATTTTATATCAATTGCGTTAAGCAATTTGGCTGTAGCAACGATATCACCATCCAAGTTTTTTAAATTCGTATCAGCTTCAGTCATACCCTTTAATACGTCCTGTAACATCTGAAAATTAATGAAAAGAAAGAGACTAACAAAAGGTAGAAACAGTAGTTAAGGTAGTTAAGTAGTAATATTGTGTCACGTGAAATCACATGCTACCGGTTATGTGATTTCACGTGACATTCGTGTGTGCCGATGCATTTTCATTGTATTAAATGCGTTGGAAAGAAATCTCTAAGGGGCGGGCGAAAGAATGTAAGTCGGAACGATTAGTTTTGCAGACAAACACTTATAATATTTGAAGTGCAATGAAAGATCAGGTGTTAGATTTCGGCGCCCAGGTAAACGATCGCGAAAAAAGTGAAATCTACTAGCATTATTATAACCATAAGTAAATGACAGCAATAGGTCCTGTTTTAACCAAAACTTACACTCTTTGGTCCAACCATACATTTGTACAACTATAATCACGGGACGCAGACATTACGTGTAATATATCGTGTGAAAACACGCCAGGATTTCACGTTGATACAGAATTTTATTCTCACGCAATCTCGAAAATACATGAATTATTTATAGAACATGTAAGATATGCAGTTTTAATAGTGAACCCAAAAAATTCTGTCAATGAATCAGAAATGCAGCAAATTTTCTACACCGCCTAGCAATTTTGGAAGAAGTACTACTTGGGGCTTATACACTCCATTTATCACAAGAAACGATGTGTTACTAAATAGTTGACTAAATGTTTTAACGTGCTACAAACCATGTATCCTAACTATTATGTCACATGCTATCACATGCAACGTGATTGCATGTCATTTCATGTGGCGTGATATTAATGATTCTACCTTTATCGTATCGTACAAATCGGAATTGTGGTATACCAATTATGCAATTGTTGTATAAATATCTATAACTATATTTTTCGGAAGATTGGCAATTATTTAATTGATCTTCAGAAATCTATTATAGCTGACAGTACAATTGAAAAATGTAATAGACACTACATGAAATATTCATTACGATGCATAAATATAACCTCTAACCAGTCTTATGTTTTGATATAGTAGCATAGTGTTCTCTTCTTTGTATTTGAAGGGTGTTTCATAGAATGATGCTGAAGACGTTGATACCGACTGATTTTCCATATTTAATTTGTACTGCTTTATGATTAGATTTGTAATACAAATTTTGTTCGCTCCCGCTTTTTTCAGTATAACACTGTCAAGTACCGTTTACGATGCATTATTAGATATAATATTAAATTCCCTAGTCAATCTATTCCGTTACGCTATCGCGTTAGCCAGGCTTAATATCTAGTAATATCGAATCAACGATCGACGATATAACAGTAACTATTGATAGCGATAATAACTTAGGAGCGAAATTCGAAGTCGGATGAACATACGCGATAAATAAAGCTACATATTGTTTAGCACAAGTCGTAGGCAGTCGAATGAAAGGAAAGTCAGAGCATTCGGATCTTAGAACACTTCTCTTGGAAGATTCTAAAGGCTGTTTTATTACAGAACATAAAGAATTAACTCTATAGAATAACGTACGACCTCCGGAGGTAGTCGGACCCAACGATACCCTGTGCTGGTCGCCACATGTTCGACCGCTGAACAAAAAGGACCCTTCAACAACCCCTCGACTCCTTGGCGCGCTTTATTTGACTTTCGCGCGCTTTCCCGAGTTTTTCCGTATCCCCCCCTGCCCCCACCCACCCCCCAGGGAACCCCAACGAGACCCAACCCCATTGGACAAGGACGATTTCGAAGGAGGACCAAGGAACTCAGGAAGAGGAACCAGAGCTGTAATGGAAAGAAGAAGAAGCCTCGAAAAACAGTTCAACTTAAGCCTTGAATTGATTAATATAAACTCTCACAGGGGATCAACGTTAGCCTTGAACAGAGCTACTTCGGCAAATTACTTGTACAAGTCAACACTATTTCTTGAAATAAACAACATCTTTTAACTCGAGCAGTGAATAAACATAAATCTTTATAAAAGTATAAGTTGTCTTTGAATATTTCGCGCTTCCCCACAAGCAGAGCGGTTCAGCGCTCCACGGACAACCGAACCTACACAAACTCCCCATATCCCACCAATTGAAACGCAACAATTCAAATTAAAATATCCAAAATCTAAAGTAAAACGTTAATCTGGAAACGATGCTTAAGTAGATAAACGAGAAATGTGAGAAATCGGGGATAACAAATACGTCACCTATATAGGATTTCACGTCTGACATTTAAGTAGTCTATGCTATCGATCTTACAGAGATTCAACATTTTCTTGCAAGAGTCCGCTAGAGAGTACACGCAATTTTACGCACACTTTGCTATCTAATACACGATGCGTTTTCACTATTATTATGATTACAGTTGAGAAGCATTGAAATAGGTTACGTGTAATAATGATGTTAAATATGTATAAAATTTACTGTTGAATGTTAAACTAATATTTATCACTATGAAAATGTATATATTGATGTGACGTACAATATATAAACAATTTAGAATGCGCATGTAAGTGAAGTATTATATATAATTTCTTCTAGCCTTCGAGTTGACAGCACAAACATTGATTACAAATAAATTACGAACTCGATTTTAAAGTATAACATAATTAAAATGTCACGTATATCTTACTGAATGTTTCTCCGTTATTGCAGGGTTTAAGCTCGTTTTTTTGTAGATGCTACTTTTGTCATCATCAGATATAAAATGTTACGTAGACATAATATTCCTATAATATCGTGTTCAGTGATATTCATAGATGAAACTACACATTATTGAAGTTGTAACTTTTCTTAATGACGATATAGAATGTATAATTGAGATATTTATGAAATGTCTATGATGGAAGCACAAACAGATATTTCTGTTTTGCGTCCACCAGTGAATGTAAGGAGCATGAGTACAGGCAATGTTTTTTATACGCCCTTAACTTCATTCGCTGGTATGTACACAATTATAAAAATAATTACGCCTCTCAACTAATTTTGGATCATGATGGAAGCATATTACTTTTATACATGTCACTCTTGCAGAAATGTGGTACCAAATATTTTTATGGGCCCTGTTTTCTTCCATTTTTGTTCATACTATAGCTGGCGCAATTTGTTTCGCTACGTTAAGACAACATAAATATGGAAAGTATGTACAAATTTATTACACATTTATAATAATATAGATAAACTTAATAAGACGATCGGCCGAACGATATATAAGTACTAAATAGTTGCTCCTTTTTTATAAATAACTGTATCATTTTTAATTTGAAGATTCTTCCCATTGCTGATAATAATAATGGGTGTGTTATTACCTCTAACATCAGGAGTTCTTAGCTCTGCCGCTGTCGCTTTTGTATACAGAGCTTCACGATATCCACTGCCACCGCTGTATGCATTATTTTGGGGTATTGGTCAGACCATTGTAGCAGGATGTGTCGGGTTTACACGAATTTTAGCAACTTTGTAAATGACTATGCACAAAATGTATTGTTACCTAGGAAATGTTGTATGTAATATATAACAAGCATTTTCAAAAATTGAAAAGCTAATGTATTTGACTAAAATTAATTGGAGACTAGTATTAGTAATGCATCATAGAATAAGGAAGTTTGTACATAATAGAATTGTATCATATTGTACAAATGCATTGCAAGTTAGGATCGATCTAATTGTAAGGCACTTAACTTGAGATATTAGCGAATGTTGTTTGCGATTTATATGAAAATAGATCATCTTTTTTAAGAGCACAATTCTATTTTTTCTGCAGGCAATAAATGCGTCTCTTGCCTTAATTTATTGTAAAACATAGTATAAATCTCTCGGATACATTTTTATACAAATTAGTAATAGTTATATTTATATACAATTATGTATATTTACTCTTGCGATTTGTCAGTTTTTAAATGTTGCTTATAATTATTTGCAATATTTTTAATTTCTACCAATCCTGCTTCCAATTCTTTACGAATGTTCAGCTTCACTTCTTCATCCGACGAAGTTAAACTTTTTAGCACCATGTCTGTAATATAAATATACGTTTTACATGTAAATTTACAACGACGGTTTAAATATTAAACGTAGAGCTAATAAAGTATTTACGTTATTAAATATTTCGTACCATGAAATTTGGATAATGTTTCCATTGTTGAGACTTGTAAATAAATCTGAAGGAATGAGAGAACTGTGGATACATGTCTTCCAGATATATGCAGAACATTTTGTGTTGCTGCAGTGAACAGTATACTTGTGACTAGATGTAACGCTAACGCAGGATCTTGTGTAGCGTTAAGTTCTTCTAATAACGCTTCTCTATGGCCTAAAATAAATGGTCTTTCCTTCTTTTTATCATATTTCTTTAAGACTAAGCAACAAGTTGCCATTGCTGGGTCCACAACGTTCAAAAAATCATCTATGGAGTTTCCAGCGATAGATTTGTGTACATCACCCAAAGGCTCCTTAACATCCTCTGGTAAATCAAGTAATATTTTCTGTCTCGTCTCGGTGGTAACATTTTCGGGAAATTGAAGCATATTTTGTTGCGCAGCCAGTTTGAACAATTGATTTACAAAATCAGTGCCAAGAGACTTTAATAAATATTTCGTTAAAGTAGGTTGTTCTGCTTTATTCATGTGCTTAATACCTTTGTCAAATATCTTAATGTTCGTAATTAAAACGTTTAGTCGTTCCTCAATTTCGCTTAAATTAGTAGTTTTGTTATTTTGGGTTAATTGATCTGCGATGGATATAGCGTAGCTATTTATTTTCGGATCCAAGTATAGCGCCAATTCGTCTATTAAATCGTCAATGATGGCCAAATTATCGTCTTTCCCAAGTTCATTTTTTATGTCGTGTAGAGACACGAGTTTAAGTTCAATTTTTGTCGACGTTACTTTTATATTCTCATCGTCAGATTCATTCTCACGGCCCTTTCCTTGCAAATACTTCTTCTTCGTAGATTTTGTTTTTGTTTCTCTTCCCTGGCTACCGCCACCGGCTTTGCCGCTTGCGGCTTTTTTTCGACGTTCTTCCTTCTTACTTCCCTTGCCGTCAAGTATGAAATCTACAGATTTAGATTTAATTCTGTTTTCGGCTATTGTTTGAAACCATTGTCCACTAGCTATCGCTTCTCTAGCTTTTGTTTCTGCCATTGTCTCGAACGATTTGTTTAACGATTGCAAAAATGCATTGGACATCACGACCGTTTTTGCAAACACATACGTATTATTATTGATTTTCTTCTCGGCGATTTTAAGTAGCATTTCCATATCTCTATCAGAGAACACAGATGGTAGAAGTGGGCTTATGTCGACAAAAGACCCAGTTGCAATAGCTTCTTCGATATTTGAATCTATTTGGTCTCTGATACTCGTACCGACAGCAACAGAGTCTAAGAAGACTATATTCTCATTTGGAAAATGACGCTTCACGAAATTCGGTGGATCTGATATCCCAAAACGGGTGAGGGCATCATATTCTAATAACAAGAAACAAAAACGTACATAGAAGTAATACATAATACATTCGAAATGTTTCGTAACAATAACATTATTTTGCAGCGAAAACTATTACAAACCTAAATAACCATTTTGCTTGAAGAAATTATCCACCCATTCATTCTGACTTTTGGAATATATACTTGGTATATAAAGACTGTTCGTTCCCTGTTTTCCTGCTACAACTCCAGGAATTTGTTTCATCTCTTGCAAGTTATCAAGGATTGCTATGTACAATATAATCGAATATTTATTAATTGCCAACAATATTAGTATAATTATTGCATTCACGTAATGTATAATTGTATACCTACAGAAGAAAATTCTTTCCAAAACGGCGCATTGTCCTAAAATAGCTGATAATGGTGTTGGTTTTGTAACCGCGGATAAGGCCCCTCTGATTTTTGCTTTATTTTTAGCTATAAAACTTTCTGTATAAAAAACTCTTGCATCCTGTGAATCTTGCTTGCCGTATATCGTTTTCCCTAATTCTTTTTCGATTAAAGATTGTAAAAATTCAGCTGGCAAATTATAATTTATAGTTAATTCTGCCACATTGATACAACCATGTTGCATCAATTTGTCATTAATTTCTGCCGCAACTTTGTTCAAGTAAGTTCTATCAATAAGTTGCCCAAGTATTATCTTTAATCCTTTGCTATGTTTTTCAATCTCGTTTGCAACCCTAGATACATGGGACAAGTTAACGTTAAGAATTTGGGCCAAATCTACCAAATTGATCCTTCCGCCGTGGATGTACAATTCATCTTTGATCTCTTTGCTAAGTTGCTGAGGCGTGACATATTCTTTACCGTCGTTAGTAAATATTACATCTAACAATTTGTCTTCGATTAACTTTGTTACAATTTCCACGCAGTTACGTTCCGATAATCTGTAATTAATATTAAATTTATTTAAAAATGTTGAAGAAACGAATGAATTGAACGGTACAATAATATATGTTAAGATTAATCAACATTTTCGAATCAAATTATCATAACACATGTACAGAATAATAATGCGCAAAAGACTATTAGCTGCGTAATTTGTGACAGACTTGTATTAGATCTGACAAAATATTGTTGATATTGGTGAATTTTAAGTTAGTTAGATTCATAAGAGTTTCGATTTCACTTCACAGCTGTCTAAAATTCGTCCATGGTAAACGTCAATTATGTTTTTATAATTGTCAAGTAAAACAGAAGTATCTATGTTTTATTAAAATATATCATACTTTTGTAGCGTGGAGCTTAGTTGCGCTTTTTGAAAATCAGCGGCTAGTCTTTTAACTTCATCCCAATCTACAGTAGTCATTTTCAATTTTAATCGTACGAGTGGTGAAATTTATACACTTGTAACACTATTCTGGAACACTGATTAGAGAAATTTTAGTTTTCACCACTCACGATTTACTCCGACATCTAGCGTTGCCACTGGTGAATTACAGTGTGCGTCCAATAAAGTTCAATGCGTTGTTCGATGAAGAACATGCTATTATATTTTCGATTATTGTGATAAATTGGTTTGCATCGGTAATAAATAAATAAAGGTTCTGGTCCTAATACACGAGTGAGTATATAAAATATATTAAACACGCAAACAGAGTGTCTTTTATTTACCAACTAAGATATTAATCACACAGTAGTACCGGCCACAAGTATTCAGTCGCACGAAATGTTTTATTCATTCTTTCATGTATTTACATTTTATTGTTTTACATTTTATTCCAAGGATTGATTGTAGGCACATTCTCAATATAAACATTGTAATTGTTTTTCACAGAAAAGCCATATGATTTAAAGAACACATTTATTTCAATTTGAATTTAGTGTCGTCCACAAGAAACATAGGGAAAATATTTTTGTACCTAAGCGTCAGTAGTGCTTTTTGTCTGGGGAACAATTGCTGAACAACTAAGTTTTGTTGATACACGTGTGTTTAAATACAATGTTGCTTGTTTATCATTTGGTTGAGTAGTCGCGACTTGATAAACAATAAAATAGAACTTTTCACAGTGAAAATTGATTTGAAATTCTGACATCCGATTCATTTAATGACCGTACTCTGAGATAACGATATTTCGAATTATAAGGTTAGACGGTGCATGTCATTTTATTGATTAAATTTGGTGTTCTACCTTTTTGATGTGTTATTAGTTGTGTTGAACAAATTGTGCGATTAATATCAACTCAACAAATAAGTTTTGTGTATTAATAATTTTGTATGGCAAAGTTCGTGTAAGTGTATGGTTAGTGGAACAATCATTCGTATAATAGTTTGAAATTTTAATCATTGTTTTTTTCTTCAGTAACACTATATTAAAACTGTACAAGGCCGGGATGCATTCGACAATAATTTTGCAGATGTGTGTGGCCTCAATAAAAGTGCATTTTTAAATTATTACTTACCGCACATTCACCTAGTGAATCGATCATATTTTTAGTTTAACTATTACATTTAAGGGAAACATTTGTGATAATATTCTCTATTATATTGAATAACAAGTATTTTCTTTTCGTTTTAAATCATAAGTCTGATTGGGGTATAAATAAAAATAAAATTATTTCGTTTTATTGAGATAAGTACATAGTTATTTAAATGCAGAATTACAAAAGGTTCACCTGATTAAAGGCCTCATATATTTGTAACATATTTATGTTTATCTTAATAGCGATAAGGAAACACTAACACTTTGAGCTCATTTTGATAATACTTTATCATCATGCGTAATAGGGTAATTATACATTACAATGTTATGAAATGGATTACAGTACATTGATCTTTAAATGTTGCAGAGTTCTTGAGCTCTTAGCGTTAACAATTGTAATACAGAAATATTTCTATGAGCATTGTAATACATGCAACATTTGTACATTGCTTATTATAAAATAGTTTATAAGTAGTAGTGAAGTTTATAAGAAACTTCTAATCATTTATAAAAAACTATATAATATAAGGCTAAGTATAATGTAATATGAATAATATACCTTTATAAAAAATGTTTGATTAATTTAGATTATAAGTAACCAGCATAAAACTTAATATGAAGTCATTTCTAAGTTGTGTTTATATTAATGTATTGTTTTTCTGCCTCTGTTGTTATTTTAATTAAAATTTTATAATCTTTTCTATACCAGGCTATAAATTAAAAAATTGCACAACTTATGTAGTTTTATAATATTTCGAAACTGAGTAAACAAAATAATATGAACTTAACTTTTTGCTTTTTCCATTCCATAATAATTCTTTCATCCTGTGGAAATCATGATAACTCATTACATTCATTTGATTCATTAAACATTTTGTACCTCTCTTTTTAATTACTTATTGAGGCCACGGAAATTTATTGTTTTTTTTTGTGTTCGAAAGTTGCACAAACACAATAAAGTATGCACTTTATAAATATTTTATTCTGTATTTTATACTTGCAGTAAGTTTTCAATAATTATAATGCATGACAATTAATAATAACTGGAACAAAAGAAGCTGCTCTGCAGCCATTGGAAATGAGATAAATATCAGGTAAATATATTTCGATTGTATTATATGAATAATTTTGTAAGTGGCATTTTATATTTTTAGATATAGTTGCAGCGATACGGCAATGTGTAACTTAATAGGTGTGACATTAACAAAAATTAAGAGATAATTATCGCGGTAATTGATCAAATAATTATTTCTATTTGCGAATAGGCAACGTTACTTTTTTAATATTAAAATGGGACGAAATATATTTCTCGTTTCGTGTGAGAGCAATATTGCTATGTGGACAGAAAGATTTCACAATGTAAAATGAAGTAAATCACGTCGATGCACTTGAAAATTTCACATCTACTGTAAGCTTAACGCATAGAGTGAAAATACGTAGTAGTTAATTAATATTTTTCGTTCATAATACGGTCTTATTGCGTGTAAAAATTTTGCGAGCTACATCATAATGTTTGCTTTAAAAGTTCAAAGGTATCCGCCGTGGAATAAATTTTTCTTCATCGTGCTTTTGATTAGCTTTTAAATTTCGCTTCCTGCATATTGATGCCAGCTACATCGTGTGCTGCCTTTAGTGTTTTCAAATATTCGTTGCATATTGATAAAAGTGGAATAGAAAAAAAACATTGTAAGCTGGTTGTAATTTTCATTTTGAACAGAGCGTTTATAATTCTATTTAGGTATTTTTAGAAATCATGCTTGTCGCTTTTATGCAATGCAATTTATAATTTTATATTCGCCGAGATACACTTATTTTAACGATATTGCGGTTGTGGTAAGGTTGAATATATGTACGATCTTTTTGCTCTGATATTGAAAGTTTCGTAAGGATTGGACTAAATAGAAGAGTTCACTTGTTCATAATGTTGGAAAAGTTGAAAAGAATGTTTAATTTCAAATTGTTAATTGCACAGAAAATCTCTCTGCGTCCGACAGTAGCAAGTGCTACCAAATTTTTGACCGATAGTGTATTTACGTAAGAGTTTAAATTTTGCTACATTTTCGTAATTATTGTATAGGTAAAATTAATTTGAATGTAATACTGTGTTACCATTTATTGTGGACAAAAGTAACGAATTATTTATATTATTGTTACTTTTGTAAATAAATTATGAAATAAAAATAATAACAATAGATAAACAGTTCATTTTAAAAATAAATATACTTTATATAAAAATCGCATACATATCAATCTAGTATTTGAATTTTATTTTAATTGAGTTTAATGTTATTGCTATTTCCGGTTTATTGCCCTGGTTTGAAATCCGTGTTTTAACTGGATGAAGCAATAGTGAAACATGATTGAACTATGATTCTATTCTACACAGTCCAGTATGCTACTTGAGAAAGTTCATTGTTCTAAATGTTTTGTTGAAAACACATGAGGAAATAAAGTAGACAAGGGTATTTTTTAATAGCCTGTAGTATTTTTTAGCTATGCATCGTTTGTGTAGTGAATGCAAGCTTTTGTTTGTAGCAGCAAAAGCACTGTCGCATTTTTAGTATAGTTATTAATAGTAATAAATATTAGTAGTAGCAATGACCCTGCTAATAATAATAATTTCGTTCTTTACATCGAACTACAAAATTCTTATAGATATTTTTCACGTTTGCTTGAATTATTCGATCATATATTTAATACTGGCCGAAGATAATTAACTGTACTACGTTTATTTTTTACTTTTTTCATAGACACTTTCATAGACATGCTTCAATACTTCCAAAAAAATTTTTACTGGTATGTAATATTCAGTTCCCCATATTTGATTTAACATCTTTCATTTCATTCGATTACTGGGTTATTGATTACGAAGGGAAGTAAGAAGGCAACAGGAAATTAAACAAAAATTATACTCTGTACTACTAATATTTCTATCATTAAAATGTGTAACCATTTCCGTACATAATCTTTTACACAAAGTTTCAAGCAATTGGTCAATTTTTTAACATGTTTCTACATTACCTGTTGCTCTAATTGTAATTGACATAGTATTGGGCCAGATTAACATACCTTCGTTTAAATAAAACCGGTTTGGGATCAGAATAACTTTTTTTGACTGTAACGCGTTTTCTAAATTTGATTTCTGTAAATTTCGTCAATCGACTAGATGTTTGAATAACAGATAATAGAGTATTCCCTTCATACATATACAGTCACGTACAATGAAAAAGGCTCAGATAAAAAACCAATATTCCTATTCCATAACAAGTCACTGTTCTATTGATAAGGAAATTGAAGAACACTTTACATTTACATATTAAATTTCCCTCGTATACTTCCAACCAATGCCAATTGTTGTTCTCCATTCATCTACCCTATTCTATCGGTACAAATTCTCCATTCAAAACTACCATACATCTAGCCTTTGGTATTTCACGAGTTCAATACCCAATAGACTCCAAAATAGTACTGCTATCCACTAATATTAATCCATATACTACAAATTAACCCAGTCTAACACAAAATAAACACAAAACTACTCCTTTCTCACTCACTACCTTCCAAATACAATTGTATACAGTGGAGATAATCGTAAAAATAATCAGAACGATTTTACGGTACCAAACAGAAATTTTGAAATTAACTGTTCCTTTTTACAAGCATTTTTATTTTCCATTAATTTTCTAAGAACACATGATACTAGGTAATTACTAGATATCGTGGTTTTGACGCATTCTGAAAAGACACGTGTATTGAATATATCCGTATTCTAGCCCGTGTAAGTTTTCGTATACGCGCACCTGTGTATCATTTCACGTGTGTTTAATTACACGCGAAATGTTTCCCTGTATCTACAATTTGAATATATGTAAAACCATATTTTCCTTTCGCATTTCATTCCAGTAAATACCTATACATAAATACCTACAAGAGTGTCAATATTTTAAGAATTACACGAATTAAAATACGGACGCGTTAACACAGGTATACTAAATGCATGGAAAATAATACACGTGCTCACGTGCACCAAAAATTACACCGATTAGTGCATGAATAAGTTTAATACAAGTGCACACGTGTATGTAAATATACGCAAATCAGGGGGCTCTAAGTAATTACCCCCCAAAATGACTTAACCATGTATTCTTTACGAATTCCATGAAAGGATTAATTCCATCTTGCCTGCGTCGAATCAGGGCGTGGGTCACGATAAATGTATGAGCCACGTCTATGTGAGACGTCGTTTAGAGACCAGGGGACCGTCGAAAGTTAACGCGTACAGGGAACAGAGTTGGACCTTATTCGAAGAAGAACGTATTCCAATCAAAATTATCCGTTATTATCGAATACCTCCGTTTAATTCAATAGATTTCAATAGAATTATACCCAACCCAATGCTCCTACCAGTAACGAGTAAAATCGTGTTCAACTCCAAATTTCCTTCGCGCGGTACTACACATTAAGCAATAAACAACCAATACTTTTTCTCCCATGAAAATCGTTGTCCGTTGTTTGTCATTCGAATAAAATCGATCCAACTCTCTTCCCTGCCGTAGGGAACGAGAATCATTCAGTGATACACGTCGAAAGTAGAGTCGCATGTCGAGTCCACGCGCAGCCTAATGCCTCGTATCCTCTTCGTCCATCGCTTTCGCGTTTCGCTCGCTCGTTACTATGTAGCGCGTTTTAGTCCTCTCTTCTTAACGCGGAACTTTCGACGTCTCGTTCAGCCGGCGAATAACGCTGGTCACTTCAGTTTATGCCCGACCCTGTCGCCGATCGGATCTGTGGAGGGATACGCAGAGGAATTGGCCGTCGTCGAAGAAGACGCGACGAGGGCACGCGTTATCTTCGCCGTATAGCAAGTCCATAGAGCAGACGTGCCTAACTGGTAAACTAAATCGACGTTAACTTCGTCAATTCTCTCCTCTTTTCTACCTGCTACTCGCTGATCGTATAATTTCTCTCTCCTGCAATTTCCTTCTCTATATTCTCCCGTTTCGGTACTCCTTTCTCCTTGTTCGTTCCGGCTACCATGATAGGCGGAGGGCAAACGCGTGAGCATTTTCTATTCTTGCTTCGGGTCGTGTTTCCGATTCGTGCCGTGTCTCGTATCGCACGGGATACCTAGAGGAAGTGAACCTTTTAGCCGTGAACTCGCGCGATGGTGGAGGCGTTTTTCGGCGATGATTCATTGCGTGGTGTCGTGTCGGTGTTCTCCACGGGACGCATCGTAGCGGTAGTGTTGACAGAGATTAGAGGCGGACAGATTAGGAGGATGATTAGAGTAGCGTGAACCTCTGCCACGAACGGTATATCGTGCGTGCATCCGCGTATTGTGCTAGCTCAGTGTTCTTTTCTTTTCTTTTCTCCCGTTTTTTTGTTGTCTTTCTTTTAGTCGGATACTTTTACTGTGAATATCGTTGCATTATTTATTGCTTATCAAACGTAATTTAAACGCGTCGTGTAAGCGTTCGCGATACATGAGCGTTAACAGCTTTCCACGTGCAGCGTGGTTGGGAGTAGGATTTTTGTTCTCTCTTTTTATTATGGCAGTTTTTCGCGCAGTATTCTTTTAACGTCGTGGGAAACGATTTTTTTTCTTCTTTTTACGGTGGTGCTAATTGCTGGTTCCAAGTTACGGTCCACGTGTTTGAATCCGGCTTTTTATGGACGTATCACTGGAGGAATTAATGGGTAGAGAAGTAGGTTTTTATTATTTACTAACGGTGTTTGAAAATTAATTAAGGGCACAGTGTCTTGTGTTAAATGGGTGGTATACTTGGGTGTATCAATGCTGTATTAAATATTAACACGAATAATCGTGTACGGGGACACTTACGGATGGCAACGTGTTCACTCTCGAGGAACTTTTTTTGGTGAACCAAATGGGTCTAATCAGCTGATTAACGGGGGCTCCCGGTCGCTATAACTATTTTAGTTTTTCTCAATTGGGTTCTCAAGTGTGTAGTCAGAGCAGTAATTAATTTTCATTCAGGAGTTAATTTCTTCTACCATTTTTTTTTTTTGGAGCGAGCAATTTGGTTCGGCCTCTTTAATAATTTCCTTCAATATTATAACAGTGCATAAAAGTATATTGTGTTTAACTTTCATTGATTTATGAAAATCACAGATTTGAAGAATTCTTTTTTCCAATTATTTCAAATTGTAATTAAAATACGGTCGATACTCCTCTTTAAATTGCAGGTGCCATTGAAACTTTATGTCTTCTCTTGACGTTTTTTCCGCAGAGACAGAATTTGTTAACAATCGTATACTATGTGAAGTATATAACGTGTGAAGAGGTTAATCGGTGTATAATCAACATCGGAGTTGAAGTATGATATACTTTGCATGCCTGATCCACTCAATTCGAAGATAGATTAGTGTCAAGGTTAAAAGAAATAGATTCGATGGTTTTGAGCAAAGTCCGCAATGCCCGATACCGATAAAAGAGGAGTCGCTACATTTCAAAAACAGTATACCTAATTCAGAAATTTCCATCTGCGTTATTTCTTTGTTTCAAAATGAAATAGGGCAAATCGAACAGAAAATTCAAATAGCCTAAATACGTTTAAAAAAAAAAATTACGCAAAGCATGTCCCTTAGTTAAATATTTTACATAAAACAATTCTTAAGCAGCGAAATCTCTCCTAGGAAACGGCACAAGAACAAATACAAAGACAAGAATTTTACATTTACAGTTTCGCAATATCGTACATACCTATATAAAATTGTATATGCTTCTTGTTTTATTGAAATAATACAGAAAGCAAAGTTTCAAAGTATGAATACCTATCTCTTTCGAAGGTTCCAAATTTTCACCGGCATCTCGACGAATTTCTTTTCTCACCGGGGCGCAACGAGAACAATTTGCCATTTATTTGATCTAAAGCATATATGTTTTCACGTGTCGCGTTTATACGTGCCCTGGAATTCACAGGGAAGTTTCTCGGCTATACGTTTACTTTCCAAGTTCCAGTCAACGCGGGAGTAATCTTCTGAAATTTACTAATCTCTGGTAACAAAATGCGCTGGTACCAGAAATGGTGAACGCGGTATGTACGTTGTTCGGGTCGCGTTATGCCCTGTCGGAAATTTGTAATTATGATTTATAGACCAAGAAAACTGAACTCCGTCGTCCTCCGCGACGAACTTGGCAGAAGGTTCCCTCGTTTCTTTGTACGCGATCGTTATTTTTTTTTCTCTTTCTTCCAAGTAACAACTCCATTGTATTATCTCGAGGCTTTTCTTCGACTAGAATCGACCGTTTAATTTTGATTGGTTCGTGCTGTTTGACCCTTCTCTCTCTTTATTATCGTAAGTGATTTTAATGTTATTCTTTGTCGGCCTAATTTCGATCATTAATTAAGGTTTACTGAATGGTAATAACAGAATTGGATTCAATCCGCTGCGTCTATTACTATTTTGCTATATGAATTTTATTCACGAGATAATAAAATATGAAAGCATCAATGAGAATTAAATATCAAACGTATACATAAACGATATTAGGCGTTAACACGTTCGTGGGCGTGAATTGTGATGCAAAATGACTATAACATCGAAATTTATAAGTCACATTATCATGCATTCTATTCTATATAGCATTAACTTTTTGAAATTGAAAAAGGATATAATAAATTAATAATAAATCATTTATCTATATTTGTATCTCATTAAAATTCGTACTGTGTGCGAACGTGTTAAGTGAAGTTATTGAATAGTTCTGTCACCTGAATAAAATTATTACGGAATCAAAATGTCTCACTGATTTGATAAAAATATCATAACTGTTTACGGATGGAAGATATTGAAACGTGATTGATAGATTTTCGTCAAAGGCTAAGATAGTGAACCATTTTTTTTTTTTCACTTGGAACACGAGTATAAATAAAGGTGTGCCTCTCCTACGTTTAGAATAAAACAGACTGCTATACACGCGTCACTTTTGATCATTATAAATTAGAATACAAATACAAGCAACTCTCGACCGTTTAATGTTCTTAGAAGGTGCTTTGACACTTCGTTACTACGTATCGCATGTGGCCAGTCATACTATGGTGTCTGGTTCGAAATTTGCAACGTTTTCAATTCGATACAGCGCAGTTGGCCGTAGTTTTTATTTCTCCATCAGCATTCCAAGGGAAAGATCTGTATCAAGATGAAACGTATTCGCACGAGTTAAGGTGATCATCTTCAATTAACCCTCGGCTTGCTGTGAAATTGAAACAGAATTGCGACTTTCTACCTGCTAACTTACTTCTGGACAATTCATGTTTTTTTCTCCTTTCATATTATTACGCTTCCTGTGCAATTGGTTTTATGTGCTTCTTAGAAATTTGTTGTTTTGTTATTCAACACGTTATGAGTAATTACTTGTACATATTGTAATGGGCTATATTTTTTCCAGTGAAATTTTTGAATAGTTTCTGCTAAATGATGTCAGCATTTAATGCAATATTTATTAACACATAAATTGATTAATATATAATAGCAGTATAATGTTAACACAGTGAACAAAAAATTATCTGCATTGTAGAACCGCAGAAACTTTGCTCATTGAAAGAATTTTTCATTTATCGCGTATTATTTGAACATCCTTGCCGGTAAGAAATGCAAATAATTCGAATTTTTGCATATCAGTTGAAGCGTATACATATATCATTTGGAAGTGTCACATTAAAATGGGTTTGCTAAAGTTAATCACTTTTCAAAGTATAATATGTACCGACTTGGCATGTAGTGTTCAAGTGTTAACGATTAGTCAGGATCCAATGGCAAATCAAACGGTATCAATAACTGTACCAGTTGTACCTACACATTGTCAGTAGATGAAATTACATATTGCACCTAGATTTTTTAGGCGCTTTAGATTTCTTGCTATCAGATTCTACATACTCCATGTACGCACTCGAGAACAGCTTGAACCTTCTTATTTGATCGTAGCATTTAAAAAAAGGAAAAAAATCTATCATGTATTAAAACGAACTTTCTTTACTTTCTAATACGATATTCCAGTGCAAATATAATAATTGAATTATTCTAATTTGATCGAATTATTCTAATTTAAATGAAACAAATTGTATGTTGCTTTCGTTTGTAAAAGAATATAATCTTTTATTGTACTTTGTGGTAGAATAGGATTGTTACTACTTACGCCAATGGTTTTGATATGTATATAGACCCTTATCGTCGTGATTGAATACTGAATACCCATATATACGTGCGTGCATACTCCACACGCACATTCATCCACACGTGATAATGTGTGCGAAATCACTCCCTATATGTATATTATCTAATGATACGATATGTATAACTTCTTCCTTGTTTCCAGTACTATTTTTTTTCGCAACGAATCCAATAAAAAATGCTATGAACTAAAATTTTACAATATCAGCTGTGTGTAAAAATTCAAATATTCCATAAGGGAATTTTCGGGGCAGCTGAAAAAATATTAAATGTAAAATTGATATCCGGAAGAGGCATATTAAACCCATATTTACGGTAATATTGTTAATGTATTGCATTTCCACAGTTTCCTTGAACGCACAGCCAATTTGTATATTTTATTTTCAACGATTTACATACAGCTACACAGAAAATTGAGCGTACAGTACTCAAAAATATATATCTTTTAACATATAAGCAGTAAGATTGCCACAATGAAAATGAGGATTAAGGAAATTCTATAGTAGCTATAGAATTAACAATTATAGTATACATTTATCGAACTATCTTTTTCATTGTGTAAGTTTTATTGTTTGTATGTTAAAAAATATACATTCCTTATTTCTGTACGCTGAATTTTCTTAGTAGCTGTAGGTCGAGTTAATAGTTATCGAAGCGGTTGGTATTTATGTATCAGCTTTTTTATCCAACGAATTCTACTTTGTACACTTTCCGAAATCGACTGCGATAATGATACAATTGACTTCTACTTGATCATTTTTCCATTTTTTTTTTTCGTGATCGATTTTGCACAAATGCTTCTATAAATTAACCAACAAGTTAATATATTTGTCGAGCTTAAAAAGAACAGATTACTTTATATTTATTTCTCAAAGTTTGAAATGTCGTGTAAAAAATTTGCATTACCTTTTACAACTGCGTGCGATGTAATTAATGGAGGAAATATTTAAGAATAAATATCGCTGTTTGCACGTGTCGACACGTGTTTTCGATCTTGATTGTCGCAACGGGGCGATAATTCAGTGGCAGTAACCAGTAACAGCACTCTCTCAATGAATCACGGTATGGCCAAGGTGTACAGGAATTAAAGTAATGCTTCGCAATCATTGTTTTCGCATGGAAATTTATTTATCAGTGTTTGGACGACAAATATTCCCTTCTGTTCTAGCATGTGTTATTTTTCTTATTTCGTCCTCGTGAATGAAATATATCGTGCGAATATTCAAAAGAAAACTCTAATTTCGTATACATTTAAGCAATCAATTATTTATTTATTAACGATTACAGTGTATTAATCTATCCCTCTATCAGTATACCTACTTGCAATTGGTGTCATTTTTTGGGTTTCAATTTTATTTTCATTCGCAACCAATATTTTTCACGATTTTCTGTTTATAACAAAATCTTTACACATATGAAACAATGTTCGATTACTTTTTCAAACACCTCGCAGTATCATTTTCAGCATTATTCTTCCTCAAAAAGCTACTAGAAATTTATATTATAATTAATCACATAGCCGCTATAAATTGAATTAGGGATTGCCACGTGTATTTTTAATTATTATAGGATTAGCAAGAGAGCAAAGACATTGAAATGTTTTACTGTGTTTATAACCAAACTTGAATCGTAAATTGTAAATTACTGCAACTCAGAAATATAATATACGACGGAATTTATTATCAAATAATAGAATTCCACGAATGCTGGTTTTAATATAATATAATTAATTGAGATTGATATAACTTTCACGAGAGCAGCCATTTGGTTCCGCGTATTATTAGTTTGGTATTTCAACAATCCATTGATTTGATAACCCAGTTTAACATGGCAGCAACAATCCATTTGATCCCAGTAACAAGAAATCTGTAACATTTCCACGTTGCTCGAATGTAACGCTACTCCCTCTTTCTAATCCATTATTAGATCATTTCCTGATGCTTCTTCCACTTCGCGTTTCCCAAACGACTCACGGACCAAGGACACCGTCAATTATTATTGTTAACTTGTTAAAGAATTTTTAAATTACTTGTTAAAACATAGTATAATAATTATGAAAGTGCGGATGTCATTAAACTTAAAAGGGAAAAGAAGAAATCTAATGAAATGAAATAAAATAAAATAAAATAAGAACAGCATGCAATATGTATAATTTATTTTTCTGCTTTTGTATCATCTACTTAAGCAATCCACTTCAGAACAAAAAATAATGAATTAAAAAATAATAAATTGATCCTATATGCTGCAGATATTACTTCTTCGTGGGTATAGAGCATTTTTTAGGAATTGGAGCGTAGAAGTTTAAACACAAAGTCTTAAATATTTATAACTAATAAATTTAATTAATATTAATTTACGTGGGAAACAAGCAAATGATTAACTGTAGATCACTGATTGTCGGTAACTAATTACAGACAGTCGGAAAGTAATTGGTGTAAGAAAATGATAACGCTGTTGTCATACTCCTAGAAAGGAGTATGTGTGACTATACAGTAGATAGTGGCGAACAATGCGGTAAGCGACAGATTATTAACAAACAAATACTGTCACTGAACATTGTTAATAAATGTATAAATAATCCATAGATTCTGTAGACGTTATGCAAATTTTTAGAAATATTTGGTGTATCAGTAAGTAATCATAATAAATTGTAAATCTATCAAGTCTTTCTCTGTTTTTTACCGGAATGTCAAAGATTTCATTTCAGTAGAGATATGAACTTTTTTATACAGTGTCAGCCCCGTTCATTATTACCGCCGACTACGACGAAATCATTTTTGTCAAAACAGAAATCAATGTTTCCACATAGCTGAAGTATTTGGCTCAAAAAGGAAACAGACAAAAGCCCAAGGAAATGTCAACAATTACCATAACGAATAAATTGTTTCGGAGTGTATCGCTATCAAATAATGAAATTCTTAAAGGGAATTGTTAAAATTCTACATTCTACTTATCGGTATATATATTACAGTATAATTGCACTTATCACTTATCACTATACCATGATATAATTGTGTACCATACTTTACTACCATTTACTACTACTATCATACTAGAACAAATTGAAATGAGCACAGATAACAGTTTCCCTCAACACGATCTTCAACCACATCTCCCATTTTTGCCCCGCAGATCTACCCAACCGGCCCACTAAGAAATCAGGACCATGACGATTGCTGAAAACACCGATCCAAAAACGGATTCGACGAGCATTTCCAATATCGTAGAGGAAATCACCGATCGACGCCCCCTGAACGAGGACTTACAAGACGTCCAACGATCAGACGAGAGCTCAAATTTGAATACAGAGGGAAACCCTTTGCTGGAGAACGATCGAAAGAATTCGTCGGCGAAAATCGACGTGTCCATCGTGAAGATGTCGAGAACAGATAAAGATGAGTCGGGTCGCGCCTCGGTGATCGTCTCCAGGAAGGATCCGGAAGCTGATGGTTGTAACGTGGTCACTCCGCCGGATGGTGGATTGCGAGCATGGATGGTCATGATAGGCAGTTTCATCATCAACGGTGTGCTCTTCAGCGTCATCAATACGTACTCGTTGATCTATCTCGAGTTGCAGAAGAGATTGCAGGAATCCGGAGAAACGGCGGCGTCTTCGAAGGCTGGTAAGTTCTGTGTTCCTTTAGTTTTTCTCCTTTTTTTTTGAATCCCACTTATAAGAATTATTTGGAAACGTGGACGAGGCGTGGACTGTGCCTAGGTAACGACTATCCTGGGAGACCAATAATTCGTTGTTTTTGTTATAATGGAACTGTTTGGTATTAATAGAAAGACAGCGATCGCCTCCCAAATATCCCAATTTACTTTCACGCTTGCGCAGCTTTTCAAATAGTTTATTATACGAAAAGAATTGTTACTGGAAATTCGCAATGGAGAGATATTTGTTCTCGTTTTAGCGTTGAGATGTGCAGGTATTTAATAGAAAACAACTTCTACACAGGTAGACACTGTTGTAATAGTTGCTTAACAGCAACGAAAATTGAGATCGTTCCTTTTACCTGATCAGTGTTGTAATTTTAATCTCTTGCTGTACGATTTTTTTTACATCACTGTGCCCTGCAAAATTTAATTGAATTAATTGCCTTAATTTTCTTCATTAACCGACTGCATTGTTTTAACAGTTCATAACAGTTTATAACAGTGGCGATACTCACCACAGGTGGAGATAGGATGAAATATATTGCAAGTAGCTTTTAATCTGACAGGAAAGTTTGAAACACTTCATGAGAACTCGTAAAAAGAATAGTTCGAGATAGGTTCGATTTCTTTATAAGTATACTCCGAAAAATGGAATCGAGTCATGACCAACGGATTCGAATTTTTTGCGAGTATCTTAATCACAAGATATTTATTCTGTGCAATTCTTTTTCCCTTTTACAGTTATATTTTTAGTAGTGCAGTATGTAGTTTCTGTTTTTATCCTTTTTTTTTTAGGCTTAGACTACTACCCTCACGAAATCCAATTTTTCCAAGCGTCAAAGCACATTTTCAAGCATTAAAAATACATAGAACGAGGCATGGCTTTTTACGAACAGTATTCAAATCCTATAAAGTAAAACATTTTAATATTGGCGTTGACTTGGATTCGTTAGCGCACGCTAATATTTATTATATTTAGATCTTATTATCATCCCCGTTTTGCAATTTTGCAATACAATTTGTAGCGCCTGTGTCTACATGTATGAGTTATTATATGATAAAAGGTTCTTGACATAAAAAACATAACTCGCGCTCTTGCCGAGTCCACGTTTGTCTTTAAAATTAAAAACGTTTGCATCGGTGACCCCTTTACTGACGCAGCAATGACATTATCACATTTCTTACTTTACACCTGTGGAGATTCTCCTACAATTAACACATTGACGAGACTTTTCTAATCGAAGTAAGATCAAAGGCAATGCAACTTGAATAATTTTTACGCAGCTTATTTAACCCTTTGTGTGCCAGTGGTTTCGTTGTGAAACCGCTATTTCATATTGTGTACTTCCAATTGTGGCTCTTGACTTTTGGAACACTCGAGTGAGGTCTCCAGAAACTCCATATTTTGAAATCATACAACCGTCAGTTACACGTATCTATTCGTATGAAAAGCAAATACTGAAATCTTTTAAGAAACAGATTTTTTCTTATATTACGCGTAAAACGTTTAATCGAAGTTTATGCGATCAAACGGAAGGGTTATATGTAATTGGAAATAAAGTAAACTGTATTTTCTACATTGTTAGATGTATTCAAATGTACGCACATGTAACTGTGTATCATATAGAGATAGTAACAAACATTTATATGCAGAAGTTAACTGCATTGTACCGTACTTTTCTCTCACACTGTGCGCGTTTATCACAGTCATTCTCACTTTCTTCTATTTGTTTCATTAAAAATTTCACGTGCCTTTCGTGTGCACAGGACGGTAGGCCTGTTATATACCTCGTATCTAGTGGTAACGTGCGAGAGGAGACACGTGAGACGGAAATCTCGTCGGTGCAGCGTTGCTACGGGTCTTATCATTGTTCTAACATTTTTCACCATTAACGATACGGATTAGATGGAATAATGGAATTCGTTTGTAAAAGAGGGTACTATAGGCGAGGGTCAGATAAGAACACCTTTGTCTATTTGTCGTGCATATCGATGTGTATGTAAAATGGAAAACAAGTCGAATTTTTCCTTTCGAAATAAGGCCTATTACTGGAGTCATGTTGGAGAAGTATCTGTAGTGTAATTGATTTGACTGTTGTTGCTGGAGTTAGTAAGTAATTCGAATAAAATTAATAGCTATCAGTAATTTGAAAAAATAATTTTTCATGTTTAAATAAGAATTCAGCATATGATTTATTTTAAGTATTGGTCGACGGATGGAAATGCATTAAATCAGTATTTATTAAGACAGATCATTTTTATTCAACTTTTTGTAAGCGGTAAGTGTGTTTACCCCAGATTTACATTTCTTACTTAATTGGCGATGCAAGCAATAAGACAATTACGATGCTTGGACACGAATTTTAGACTTTTCACAAACATCTTTCGAAACGTTATATTTTTTCCTAACAGAAAAGGTTGATTACACTAGCCACTGTGTATTAATATTAAATTATTAATATCGAATAGAAATTAATATTAATTAAATAAAATTGAGGTATTAGAACCAGCATATTTTCTTAACAATAGGATAAGACGTATTTTTAAAGTGAACTGTTTTTTCCAATTTACATTAGTCGATAAGAGAAAGGAAGGAAAGAACTGTGATTGGGATTGCAAGACAAAGCAGGAAATTATGTTTTTTATGTCTATTCTAGTCACTCACTGTCCAAGCAAATCACTCCCAGTACATTCAATGAACCGTGCTATCTTACCGTTTTTAATACTTATCAATTCTTACACTGATAACTCAGTATCTAGTAGTTTTACTGTGGGATCATTGAACCGTCTAGGTTCCATTCACTTAATTCCTGTCGAATATGTTTCTATTTGAAATTGTTCGCTTAAAAACGATTCATGTAAAGGTACACGAAAATCGGTACGATGTTATCAATTACAAATATATTACAAATATCTTTCCGACTATTTGTAATTGAGAACTGTTATTTATACCAGTTATTTATACCAGCTTCGTTGCTTTTCTTCGTTAAATATGTGATATTTCATACAATATTTAATTAATAATTTAATCAATTATAGTATTTGTAAAATACACATATGTAATCAGAAGTTGCCGCATAAAAATTCCTGTGAACTTCAAAGTAAAAGTACATACGAAATTAATCAGTTGCTTCTACGCTCTCTTATCTTACTCATTTTACCTTTACTATCATTACACGTTAAATCTTCATAATATACCCTTTCCAAATTGTTTCTATCTCAAAAATTGTTTCACAGTTCACAAAAAAAAAAAAGAAAAGAAAAGAAAAGAAAGTTACAAGGGTTACACTCCATTCGTTTACTTTGTCAATAAGTGGCTCGAGTAATACTTCTAATAATTCACGAATAAACTAAGCGAAGCAAGAATTGATGAGTGAACATTCTGATAAGAATGCGACCGACGTAAAGTGTAATTCAATCGCTAATTCGTCCGTGACCCAAATACGTTGCTCCAAAAATGATTTCTGCTTATCGACATATCTTAGGGCTTAATCATTGTTAAGTGAAGCACGGAATAATTACTACGGGTAGCATATCAATTAAACCGATCGATCAGGCTAATCATCCGTGGAGTCAATGCCCTGGACAACCTGGATCTGAATTAATCGACAATTACATGGGCATTAATAGTAACGAGGGTCAAATAATATTAATCTAGGGGTAGTTACTCTTTCAAGTAGAACTAGGTCTTTACTAAACAATACGAACTCTGAACGTCGTCTAAGATCGCGGATAAATAATAATACTGTCGCACTTATTATTTAGCGTTACGTCTGGTCGATATCGTTGACTTCTCGATTTGCCCCAATTGATTGCGCATTCGTTGACAATTAACTTCTTAAATGCACATATTATTTACGAATCTTATGAATTATAATATCGTTATTGATAGTCGCGAGCGCATCTTGTTGCACTGTATAAAACATATTCTAGATTCTAGAACGTAACTGAGCATCGAAGCTCACTAACCAATATCATGATCAAAGCAAACGTTTCGTTGAACGTCGATAGTTCTATTATCTGAATTTCCCACGAATATTCCACTTTCGTGAAATTATGCTACCTGAGCATTCTATTAAACCATGCCACCCTTTTACTGCAACGTTTCGTATCTCGCTTCCTTTGAACGCTATTTTATACCAATCAGATTACAACACGCAGTATAGCGTACCGGCGTGTGTGTTATAAATGAAATATGTCGAAAGAGGAATTTACGTTTGTCCAAATACCACACGTTTACGTATTACTTTTCATAGAATATTTTCAAACGTTCGTCTCTCTGGAGGAGTTTTCTGGTAAACGTGATAACACAAATTCTGTTATCCGTTGGAACGTTTCTGTACGCGTGTCAGATGGAAGATTGCAGTAATTCGAGTGAATCAATTGTCGGATTTGGTGTGCGGAAATTGATTGGAATTGTTGAAGGGAACCGTACTTTTCTTTCAGCTTTGGTAGGGTCGTTAACCATCGGTACCACGTTCTTTTTATCACCGATCTCTGGAATCCTCACCGATAAGATTGGGATTCAGATGACTACATTTCTGGGCGGCGCTCTTGCCTCCGGGGGTATGCTTCTCTCGTCGATATTTTCAAGCGAGGTAAATAATCTTTTTTTCCTTCCAATTTTATTCCGCTCTTACGACGGTGTTTTGAACCGTGGCACCGTTGAATTATTTCTTTATTTTCAAGGCTTCACAATTCATTCAGGCACATTTACGTTATTACCTCACCGGTAATAATTGCAGATATATTTTAGAGAACGCGGAATATTATCTTTTATATTATATTATATGTGGAATATCGTGTTTTGTGAAGGCGTAGAAAATTACAGTGAAATTACAAATTATGAATGAAGTTAATGATTTAATGAAAATTATATTTTCTTCAAAGTAAAGGGGTTTAAGTAGCACGTTGCTCGAGCGATTAAAAGTAATAATAAATATTAAATCAATGTAAATCTATCAAGTACAAGCTGTGATAGAAAAGCACTGATATTATTGATTATCTCAAGTACTTTATACCATTTATTTTCTTCGCGTTTTTTATTCTATTTATCTACATACGAATCGTGGCCATTAATCTTGCTCATAAAAATATCGTGTACATATCACTTGAACGTTTAGAGCTCTATTCGTTCTATAATTCAATTTCATTTGGAACTTTATCCTCTTCTAAATTATTTTAACGAAACAACGTTTGTATTTAACATATCACGTATATATTTCCTTGTCCAGATATTGCAATAAGATTAAACACTGTTCAACCCTTTCGCTGTCTGCATCCATCGAAATTGAAAATAATTTCGTCGCACAGAGCGGCACAATTTTTGTTATTACGAAAGGGGTACATAATATGAACACTTGGACATTTTGTTTAATTAACAAAATACTTAACTTATATGAATAATTACAAGACTTGTAATTTACTTTAGCGCGGAGAATATTTCTGTATACATATAGCGTCTTCGAAATCATGTTACAACCTGACAGGAACTAACTCTTCCTGCAAAAACGATTAAATACTATCGTATTACTTGTAAACTGACAAATAAAGTGCTCGTGCACCTAACAAACAGCCAAACTCGATTCTCTCGAAAACGGAGCCCTATATGTATATAAAAAAAAAAATGTAATTCTCTACATTCGTTTTACTTTTACGAGGAATCTTAGGATGCACCACGATTTTGTGAACGCCCCGTATTTAAAAAAAAAACACTACCCCAATTTCTCAATACGTGTACCGTATACGGTGTCCGTGGCGAAAGGGTTGAAGTTAATCATAAGTGAACGAACCGCACCGGACAATTTTTCACGAAGCAAAATTATCGTCGGTGTAATAATAACATGGTATTCGCGTTGTCATAACTGACTCAAGTTATTTCTAGAATCGCTGTGCTTCAGGTGGCATTGCTCTACTTGACCTACGGAGTTATGTACGGGCTTGGTGCGAGTCTTGCCTATACACCGAGTCTAGCGATCTTGGGCCATTATTTTAAGAGATACTTGGGCTTGGTCAATGGAATCGTCACAGCTGGAAGTTCTGTATTCACCACCCTTATGCCGTACTTAATGGAAATTTTACTTCGACGTTTCGGCTTGGAAGGCACCCTAAGGTGTTTGGCCCTGCTCACAGCGATTGTCATGGGTTGTGCTATTCTTTTCAAACCCATTCCAAGTAGGTTTCACTTTATTTCTATTGATTACGTTCCCCGTTGTTTGTGTCATACTTTTGCATGCAATTGTTGTAATTGGATATCGCGTGGAGCAGCGAGATTAGAATATTTTGTCGGCTGAATTTTTATCCGTCGTTTTTACGTCGTGTATTCTACGCGTCGATCGGTTATGTAGCTTGAATAATTACCGTTTAGTGGTTGAAGAGTGTTATTACACGGGTAAACAGTCTTGATATTAGCACTGACGATCAGGGCAATTGTTGCCACTTGGTATGTTAAATGTTCCAATTTACGGTGTATACGAGTTACAAGTTATAATTTTCTTAATTTCCTTTGTTCCGGGTACTTGTGAAAGTCAGTGGGCACCATTAAGTAGCTGCTTCACGTGTTAGAGTTGCAATGTAGTGTAATCTTTTTTGGTGCAATGATATGGTAAAGATTCCAGTATAAGGAACATTGTCCAATTTATAAATTTAATTCATTACAAATTTGATTTGCTCGTTTAATAGATCATATTTGAGGGGTGAAATTATTTTCTAGGTTGAGGGTAGCGAAATTATAGACTATTGTAGAGTAACTAAAAAATAACTGAAGATAGAAAAAGCATTAAACATGAAACATAATTTGACGTAAACAGGACTTAATTTTATTAATACGTTTTTTCTAACATAATTTTTTTCTTGCAAACATTTTCGGCGCAAACCTTAACAAAAATGCGATAAATTGTACTTGCCTTTCTCGAAACAGAATTTCAAAATTACCTAGAGCAATCACCTCGATTTCAGTGATCAATTACTACAAATGTAATTATAGCAATTTTCGTTTAAGTATCTTTCATTCGTTTTCAAATAACGGAAACGTGAACCAAATGCAAATTCTGTCTCTGAAATACCGAATACAAGTGACCATCGAGCAAACTCAATAAAGGAACGACAAAGTAAAATAACTTCCCTTCGCCACAATTCTTCTAGTAAACTCCGTGCCCCAGGATCAATTGAAGTCCAAATCCAATTTCCAAAGTTGTCTGAAGCAAGTGGTGAACGTCTCGATTTGGAGGAGAAAACGATACGTGGTGTGGGCCAGCTCCATTCCCCTAGCTCTGTTTGGGTTAGTATTGTGATCAATGAGTAATTACAGTGCCACAAATTACTGGTTAAATATTTGGAATCACTTACTCAGTTTCAGAAGTATCGAATCATTTGTTAATCTACCATTAATTCGAAATTAATACAAGAAGTGCCATATTAAATGTTTCTTGGGAAAAGATGCAATAACAATTCTTACCTTTTGTTGCCTTTAAGAGTGAACCTTTCTCTGCACAAACTGCTATACGTCAGAACCAATTCTAATCCTTTACCACCCAAATCGCTGCTTATCAATTGAACGCATGCGGTTCTAATTAATTGTCGAGGTCTTAGATTCCTTTTTAAATAAGTTTCTGACATTCGGGTCACAAATTGCTGCGCGCAAACAAATAATTTACAAATTCTTTCCTCCACTAACATAAGTCTTTCGTTATTTTTCTAACAAAAGATTCCTATTTGCTTGAATAACGGGCATTAATGTTGACAATTCTTTTGAAATATTTTGCAACATCTGTCGATTCCAAATTTTTATCCAGTAATAATATAATAATATCATTATACATATACATATAGAAGCAGTTTCATCGCAAACTAAGATGCGATTCTGATTTATTCTCGCTGTTGCATTTCGTTGTTTATTCAATCGTTCATCGTTATTATCGATACGCGGCCACTCTGTAACTTCGACACGACTAAAACTGCCGGCCAAACCGACTGTAGCCGTCCCGGAAGCTGTCGACAAGTTTGCAGTAAGCACAGTTGCGAAAGAAAACTTGTTTCTCAACGGCAAATCAAGTTATACGGCGTGTAATTGAAGTCAACGTCGAAAGAAACGACCACGTCGAAAGCGTGCAACGCGTGGTGTATTATGTGACACGGCTTTTGAGATCAATGAGACCGTTCGTTTCAGGTATTTCGTGCCGTACGTTCACATAGGAAAGTTCGTCGAGACGGTGTTCAAGGACTCGGATGGAAAGCTCCCGATCATGTGCATAGGCATCACTTCCGGTATCGGTCGATTGCTCTTCGGCTATATCGCCGACTTGCCGAGGGTGGACAGAATATTGTTGCAACAGGTAAATTCTCGATTCGTTTTGTTTCGCATGAAAAATCGAAGAATAGTGCAAGTCGATTATTTTGTAAGTGAAATGAAAGAGGTTGACAGGAATAATAAACAGCGATGACGGCAATAAGTTGACCCGAGGCATACTTGATTTTATTATTAATTATTCTACTTCGTTCGTTACGTAGAATGCTGGAATAATTTTCTTACTTATTTCTTCGGTTAATTGCTTTTTATTTTCCCTATTTAAAGTCAGCTTTCTAGTCGCGGTTTCATTATTTTCTCTAGATCAAATAAAGTTTAGATAAAGATATGTCGAAAATGTAGTTATTTTCTTGCGGTGCGAGAACTGGAATACGGCAGTGCGATTAATTTCCGTGCAAAAATGGAACGCTGTATGTTTAATATATTTCTAACGGGTACCGTGAAAATTTCCATTTATTTCGCTTTTTGTTCACCGAATGAAAGAAATATCAGTTTTTACTTTGACAATATATTTCGATTTTCTTCCTTCTCAGATCTCGTTCATTAGCATTGGCGTTCTTACGATGCTTCTCCCCGTTACACCATCCTTTGTGGTATTGTTACTGATTTCCCTGGCTATGGGATTATTCGACGGTTGCTTTATATCCCTTTTGGGTCCTATTGCATTCGATATATGCGGTCGGGAAGGAGCAACCCAGGCTATTGGATTCCTATTAGGCATGTGTTCTGTACCTTTGACTGTAGGACCGCCTATAGCCGGTCTTCTGTACGACCATACTGGTAATTACATCAATTAATTCACCTGTGCGTAATGCTATGCGCAAGTTTAGCTGAATTTGCGAACTTGCCAGTTGAGCAATTATTTTGGTAAAAGGACGCGAGAACTAATATTTACAGTTGGTCGCGTTAGGTATTCAGTAAGTTTTACGAAGAATTATATATCGGGAAGGAACAAGCGACTTGAAATCTATTTTTAATAAATCTGAAATGGATACTTTGATACGATCATTAAATGCTACTTTTAAATATGCATACATTACAATATTAATAAACGATAAATGAATGAAATCTCTGAAATGTGTTAGGATTGTGAACCAACTGTACATATATTCACGATTCGCTTTCTACTACAGTTTCTTGCATTCTTTTATATACAATATTATGTTTTCGCAAACCTGATGAAAGACTGACAATAATAAACCGTCCCAATTATCATTGGGTGACATATGAATGTGACAAATTGTATAATAATAATTTTGTTAAAATAATTAAACTGAATCGTATAATGTGCCCGATGGAATTATTCTGATCTCGCACTTTTCTTTGCACAGGCAGCTACGATCTACCCTTTTTCTTAGCTGGCATTCCACCAATAGTTGGTGCGCTGTCGATGTTCCTGATCAAATTCGTGAAGGACGACGAAGAGAATACCGAGAGAGGGAATGCAGACGACAAAGCCGCTTGTCAGAATGGTCGGTAAACAGGTATTTGTGCATCATTCACATCTAACTAACAGAGTTTGTTTCTCCATGTGGTATCGAAACACGTGCGTGTCGGTTTGTAAAACTGTTATCACGAAGGCGGTTGAAACTTTCCACGGAAAGCTTTTCGGATAAAATAAAACACGTATCCGCCTGCTATCGAGGGGGACAGTGCACTTGGTAACATGAAACTCCATATTTCGAGAAATTATGTCTGCGTTATTCCTCACATGCTTCGTCGCCTACGTATGTCTCTTTCCTTTTTCTTTTTATTACTTTTTTTTCTTTTACATATTCTGTAACGTTCGTCGAAATTCATCGCATGCACCTTCGACGATCTGTTGGCCACAGGATTTCATTCGACTACTTTGCATGCTGTATCATTGCACCGATGAATTTAACTTTTCTTTTGGCGTGCTGATTACGCGATGGTTTTGGGAATCGCTTGGAAATAAGAGAAGCTGCGTTGTTTTGTTTTTGTTAGAAATAAGGAGGAACTCTGTCCTGGTTTTTAAATGAGAGTTAAACATTATTTTTTGTAATGCACGAAAAGATTGGTCGGGATTTATCAAGGTTCCTCCGGCCATTGTTCATCATTTTATTCATTGGTGGAATTTTTGGGAAATCAGACTTTTGACATGCTGCTTTAACGGCTATATTCCTTTATTTTTTATTCCTCCATCCGTACGGATGACTAATACGACAATTTAGATTGATTGCGTTGATGATAGCCTTGCAACAACTAATTACGTATCGCACCCTGTGCTAACAGTACAATTATATCTCGGCTGGTTGACATATGTCAACAATTGCCATTCATTATGCATTATTCATAGTCAGTGTTTACTTCCTGATAGACGGTAACTCGCCCAACTTCTCCAAGAACACATCGTTCGTACGTTTTAGTGACGAAATTAGAACGGAGTTAATCGTACGTTTTCTAAGAAGAGAATTCATTTTTCGATCGATTTAAACTGACGATCAGTTCTGTTCGCAACAATTTTATTTAACGCAGTAACGTTCGCATATTATCGCTGCTGTATCTCAGTAGATTCGAACTTTTCACACCCTTTACACATTATTCCATAATTCGTCCCATTTGTCTCCGACATTTAAACAAGAAAATAATATGCAATTTCGTAAGGAATTTTAATTTCCACCGCAAGCTTTGTATATTTGATTTCCATTACCGTCGAACTTCAGCAACAGTTTACTGTCGGAAAGAAAAAAAAATCACGCTGGCGGCACTCATCTGTGATCAACGATTCAAATTAATTGGACTTACTCTTGAAATAATAATAAACGAATAACGGTTACAAGTTGTTTATCATCTGAATACCCGTTTTGAGGAATACAGATGAGTAGCTCGCCCGCAGTAGTAATAACCCGTCTGGGTCAGGCATTGGATCCACCGACCCGAGCAGCAGAGTTTTCAATATGGAACCAGTTAATAAAAAACGTACTTGTCCGTTGAATCGATACTGAACGTCGGAAACACGCGTCAAAAACAATATACACAACTATACCATATTGTTATTTGTCGAAATATGTCAAAAGCAATCGATCGTTTCAAACTTGCTACACTTGTCCGCGTTTCGCAACCTAATGGGCTGCAAGTTTCAATAATTAAAAAAGATATTGCCGACGAGCAGAATCGATTCCAAAACCGTTTATCTCCACCCCGTCTTTATCACTCGGCACAAACCTTCTCCAGCCCCGCAAGAACGATTCACGCCGCCGACGTTAACGGCAAGGAAGAAGGCACATCTCCATTCCCCACTAATCCCGTTCTCTTCTACATTTCAACATTTCTCTTGTAAATACTTCTGCGAATTCGTTCACGTCCATACACGAGTATCTCGCTGCCCGTATATTGTTGTTATCGTCGCAAAACTGTTCCGCTTACGATCCGCAGGCTACTCGAGCGTCGACATTCTGCCCCAACGCCTCGTGACGGGGCCCAAGCACGAGCAACCAAGCTGGCAAACGACGCGTCCAGGTGTGCACGACCACCACTCGTCGAGGTGTCGCGGATTCCACAGGGGCACCGTGTGCCAGGCACACGGGATCGGGTGTCCCGATCGTTACGAGCACTCCGAGAGCGTCCCGTTGCTCCACGGTGAGAATTGGTCAGCTTCCGGCCGTTTCGAAAGTACACCGCGGTCGTCGATGCTTCTCACGTACTAGATTCCAAAGTGAAACAGTTCGACGATATTTTGGCCGCCGTTTTAATCATTCGCGTTCACGATTTCTCAAGGAACGTGTTACCGTGCAGCCGGAACTAAATTATTCATGACTGTGTACACTGTGATAAACGATGAACACCGGGTGGGGGGGGAGGTACATCAAATACTTAGCGTTTTGCAATTAAGTAGATTCTGATTGTGTGTGTGTGTTTTTGTTTATCGGAAACGATATTGATTTTGAGAAGTTCGCTTCGCAAATTTTCATTGCGCCGCGGTCAGGATCCTTTGATTGCCTGATTCGCGTCGCTAATGGCGAGCCAAGGATAGTTGTTGAGGTGTTCGAAGTCTAGTATAGTCGCGAAGCATCCACGACTGAACGATCTTTGACGTTTGGGTACGAGCAACGACGATTTAGAGGCAGTTGGGTTTGTTTCGGTTTTAGAACGTTAAGCGGTGGCGATGCTCGTTTGCACGTTGGATACGATTGCGAACGGTGTTTGGTTTATTTTACGCAGCGGGAGAGGCGTTACGGGGAACGCGGTTTCATGTCATCTTTGATTTTGATAGAAATCGCGTTCCCTGCTCGATAAGCAATCATACAGGTCAATATTTTTGTATTGGAGCGAACGAGACGAAACGCAAGTCCGCGGATATTGTGGCTTAGGAATTTATTATTAGTCGGTTAATGTACTCTACGTGTTCCGAAGTGCATTGTGCTTGCAGCGTAGATATAATAGACTTGATAGTTTTGTTTGTTTGTCTTCTTTTTTTTTTTGTTGTACTTTTATGTGAATCACGCGGATAGATTCGCACGAAGATATCGAGGCAGAACCAGCGTGTTCTATTAGCGAAAGCATTTGTAGAATTAATCAATCTAGTACAAAGAACGAAGACCATCGGGGAGAAATTATTTTTGCCCGTCGATTTGCGATACGATGGTATCTGAAGTTGTAAATTGTTCTTTTATCGTAGATTCGCGACGGCGTAGAAATTTCGTGCATCTCGCGTTCGATTTTATTAACGACGAAGCTTCACCGTTGAAACGATGTTCTCTGTATGATAGTATTCTTGTTTCATCTGCAAATCTTAATGTTCATTTTGCAGAGAGAAGCTCTATTTTGTCGTTAATAAATGAGAACAATTGGTTTTAAATGGATAGATGTATCGTTGTTACATGTTGAAAATAATAGGCGTTCAAAAGGATTTAGGAAAACAGAAGAAAAATGCTTCAAATGGCACGGTGGTCGTGATTTTATGGTGATTGATGTTTAAGCGTTTCTTTGTTCGATATCGAGGAATGATTTTAATGTTTTATATAACGAACGTTTTTTTTTTTTTTTTTATTCGAATTCGTAGTACAACTTATTTTAATCACACGGTCAATTAGATAGTGAATTAATGTTAGAGAATTTTGTAAGTTTTATACACAGGTCGTATTTCTTTATGTATCATATATTTGAGAAACTTCATCATATCCTCCGTTCGACAATTACGGTTAAGTAATGGATTGGATCTTATCAGAAAGTTTAATGCATATTTTATACGTAGGAATTTCTCAGTCGTGGTACAGTTAAAGGATATAGAACGTAGTAAGAGAGCTATTTTTCTGGTAATATTGTGTACATAAAGTAGTTAGAATGTTACGAAATGATTCAAGAGTATGCGGAAAAACAGAGGAATAATTATTATTTTACGGAAACGATGTCAATAAACTAATTCTTGCAAAATCAATCCTTCGAATATTCTATTTACCACAATGTGACAGAAATGTTGTCCCTTTTATCCTTTTCATAGGATAATCATTCCTTTTCCAGGCATTCAATATAATGGTACAATATTGTAGTATATGCGTGTGTGTGTGTGTGAGAGTGAAGCCTAAACCTCGATGTATATGGCCGGTTGGTGCAGCCATCGACGTGGCTGCGTAGCGATGCACTTTTGTTTTTGGGGAGAGCACTGTCGCTCTACGACAGTGCCCGACAGGTAGTTCGGTTACAGACTTTGTATTGTAAAGGTCTAATAAAGAATACTATAGCTTACAATTTCAGAAGTGGGATAGATTGAACTCAATTTAAGTGATTTTTAAGTAAGATTGACATTCAGCAATCATTATTGGAAACGTGCGACGCTCGCCTTAAGTATAACTGACTGTAGACAGTAGAGTTTTCCGTACGTGTGGCATTATTTAGTGACAAAATGGTGCATCCAAGTGAATTTAAAGTCGTGCAGTTAAAGGAGGCACTGCAAAAAATGGGATTGACTACTGCGGGATCAAAGAGTGAACTGATCAGCAGACTTCAGGAAGCAGATCCCTGTGGTGAATGGATGAGGAATGTCAGCATGCTGCTGCCGGACGATGTGCCACAACCCGGTGTATCGCAGGACAACGCGACGTCCATAGCGACAAGCAGAGAAACTGGCAGGTCAGCTTACAATTACGAATTCCTGTTAAGAGAAAGGGAACTCATGGAAAGAGAGCTGAGGGTAATGCAGAGGGAGAACGAATTGTTGCGCAGTTCATCCCGGTCCAGCAATACCACGATTGATACAAGAATTGGCATCAAAGCCGTAAGTGATTTGCTTGGCGATTTCGACGGTGTGAGTGTTGTGTTTAGCAATTGGGAAAAGCAAGTTAGATTGCTGTGCGCATCATACCAACTGGACGACAACGCTGCCAAAATTTTAATTGGCACGCGGCTGAGGGGACAAGCTCTTCGGTGGTTTCAGTCTCGTCCAGAGCATATCGAAATGGATACTACCCGATTATTGCAGGAAATGAAAAAAATGTTCGAGAAAAAGGAAAGCAAATTAATATTAAGAAGAAGGTTTGAAGAGCGTGTTTGGAAATCAAGTGAACCCTTCGCAATATATTACCATGACAAAATTGTTTTGGGCAATTATGTACCGGTGGGCGAAGAGGAGATGATTGAATATCTGGTCGATGGAATACCGGACCGGCAAATGCGAAATCAGGCACGGATTCAGGACTTCCAGTCGGCATCGGACCTATTGTCGGCGTTCGAGAGCATCACACTGACGGATGGAAAGCAGCCGATGAATCGAGAGTTGGCGTGCGGAAGCAAGACAGAAGCGCAAGAAAATAAACGACAGCATCAAACTAGAAGCGTTTCTCTTAAGGAGGAGAATCAAAAGAAGATAAGGTGTTACAATTGCAGCGGATACGGGCACATGGCTAACGACTGCAAGCAGCCTCGACGAGAGAAGGGCTCCTGCTTCCGATGCGGCAAGGTGGGTCATGCGTATATGGATTGTAAAAGTAAGTTCGAAACACAACAAGTAGCATGTGTAGACAATGTATCCGAGCAGCGGGATGATTTTATAAAAACTATTGGATTAGAAATATGCGACGCTGACGTGCAATCGAAATTATTCTTAGACACGCGAATTGATACGGGTAGCCCGATTAGTTTTGTGAAAGAAACCTTCGTTCCGCGACATCTGATCAATTGCACGAGTATTTCTGACAAGGTATTTTGTGGTCTGAATGGTAGTAGATTGGTTATTTCAGGGTCCGTAGTAGTGAATATCGAATTAGATGAAATGGTGCAAAAAGAAATATTTTTGTATGTGGTACCCGATGATACCATGACAGTTTCGGTAGTATTGGGCAGGGATGTGATGAAAAAGTTCAACATGAAATTGATAGTACCGTCAACAGATTCTGTAGATGAGGCGATCTCAGAAATTTTAAACATTGACACTGGGAAAACTGAAGTGAACAGTACTGATAACTTGTTAATTGATCAAAAAATACCTGAGTCTGATCAATTACGCGTTAAAAATATTTTTGCAGCAGAATATTTACGGCCTGAACGTCCTGAACTGCCAAAAGTTAAAAGTGAATTGAAAATAGTTGCGACAGAATTGAAACCATTTAATTTTTCTCCGCGCAGACTTTCATATACTGAGCAAACCAGTTTACGGAAAATTTTAGATAATCTTCTAGCAAAGGGAATAATTCGTGCAAGTGAGTCAGAATACACTTCACCTATTGTATTAGTTAAGAAAAAAAACGGCGAATATAGAATGTGTGTGGATTATCGAGTACTAAACAAACAAATTGCGAGGGATAATTATCCGATTCCACTGATTGAAGATCAGTTGAGTGTTTTAAAAGGAAAAGCTTATTTCAGCCTGCTTGATTTGAAAGATGGGTTTTACCACATACCAGTTGCCGAAGAATCTGTTAAGTATACCTCGTTTATTACTCATTTCGGTCAGTTCGAATTTGTAAAAATGCCATTTGGCCTGAAACCAGCGCCTACGAAATTTCAGCGGTTTGTAAATGAGGTATTAGCGGAATTAATTCGTTCGGGTGACGTGATCGCATATATAGATGACTTTTTGATAGCCACCGAATCTATAGAGTATCATTTAAAAGTGCTTAAGCGTGTGTTTAGATTAATGGTAGAGAATAAGTTAGATTTAAGGATCGATAAATGTAAGTTTCTGTCGACGGAAATTGAATATCTAGGATATTTTATTTCTGCGAAAGGTATTGGTCCGTCAAAAACTGGGATCGAAGCGGTGTCGCGTTTTCCAGTACCGCAAAGCGTGCGCCAGGTACAAAGTTTTCTTGGGCTGTGTTCTTATTTCAGAAAATTTGTGGAAGGTTTCGCGTTAATTGCTAAGCCATTGTACGATTTATTGAAAAATGGCGTTGAATGTAAATTTACGGAAGTCAAGTTAAAAGCGTACGAAAGTCTAATAGCTCTAATTAGTATAAGTTTTTTTCCTTTTCAAGTACTAAATCATATTAAGTTATAAGTTTGTAAGTTGTAAGTCATACATTGTAACATTGTTTAGTTGTAGTCGGAGATCGAGGCCGATCTCTGGGTCAGGATAGCCGAACTGTAGTATATGCGTGTGTGTGTGTGTGTGTGTGTGAGTGAAGCCTAAACCTCGATGTATATGGCCGGTTGGTGCAGCCATCGACGTGGCTGCGTAGCGATGCACTTTTGTTTTTGGGGAGAGCACTGTCGCTCTACGACAGTGCCCGACAGGTAGTTCGGTTACAGACTTTGTATTGTAAAGGTCTAATAAAGAATACTATAGCTTACAATATTTTCATATTGTCAGAGATAAATAGTTCTGGTAGTTCGAAAATTCTTTTAACAAGGGAGCAGCTGTATTATCTATTTTGGAATTTATGGCGTTATTTAAGTAGAACCAGGATTACCGAAGAATACAAATTGTGGAATCGCAGAGATAATAGATTACTAAAATTGTTCATTGAAGGATCACAAGCGAATAAGGTAAATCAAAAGTAAAGGAACGGTATATATTTCGAACACGCCAGCAACATCAAAAGCATAACTTATTTCAAATATAGCGAAGGAGGTTTTGCACAACGATTATTGAAAAGTTAATAGAAAAATGGCGAAACGATGTAGAACGCAGATCAATAGATTTAATTTCGCTCTTCTATATTACCTCCCGCGAATGCCAAAGGAAATCCGTATTACTGATATTTCTTGCGTGTTGTAAATCGAATTTACTACACTTTATATCTGTGCAATACTTGTCTAAAGAATGTACATACATTTTCTTATTTCTGGCTATTCAGAATACGTCACGTTACCTCATTCTTTTACGCGAGAATAAGCGTGGCTGTTTGTCTCGTTCTTACTTGGACATGTATTAGGATGTTGCTTCTACTAGACACATGTACGTATATAAAATATCGATTCTTAAATATATCTGCTTCTTCGAAACTGATAGGAATTGAATCGACAATGAATATGCAAGTTTATTTTCTATTTCGGTGCTCTACTTTTATGATATTTTTATTCTAATGTTTCCAAACATATTATATAAATGTTTTATATTTTATATTATATAAAGGAATGTTACAAAAACGACAGAAATAAAGGTAATAATTTGGATGCCAATGCGTACAGATTATTCTGTGGAATAATGAAATATTATGTAATTATATACAATAGTACTCGACTGGCAGTAAACATTAATTGTTTTAGATTTTTCAAAACGTTCGTAAACTTTCTTCTGTTACTTTACTTTTACAGCAAACTATTTTATTACGATTGACAATGAATGTTCGTATGCGGAGGCATATGTATGGTTTAAAGATTTTTACGCTTTTCCTCGCGAGCAATATTTCACAGGTTACGACAGATTCGAGGCACTTAGATTTATGAGTCTGGGAACAAGGGAAGATTTTAAACAGCATCGTTTCTCTCTTTCAGTAACACAGTTGTCAGAACTTGGAAAAATGATTCAGAATCACTCAATCAATGGTAACGATACGTATTGAGAAAAATTGTTCCAGCCATGTATTATACTATGTATAATATTTCATTTCGCTTCACTTTCGTTTGGCGTTCATTATTTTTTACATTCATTGATTTTTTCTGGGGTTCCTTGAATTAAATATTCATCTGCAATTCCCCTTTCTCGAGGCTCTTTTAAAAGTATACGTTGTAGACGTAAATCGTATTCGTAATATATTCAGCGTTTTTTCGTTTCTTGCAATTTTCCTGTGGGCTTGATGAAACGAGTTCATCAGTTTTATTTAATCTCCTTAGTTCCCCCGCGTTCTTCTTCGGTTTTATTCATTTTTCAATTTCCTTTCGCCTTTTTCCAACTTCGCGATACACTTCTCACTTTCACTACATTTCTTTTTATCCTCCCTAATTTTTCACAGCCTCTTATCCCCTTCTATTATACTCCCTACATTCTATTCAAAAAACAAGTTTAAAAAATTTAAGTTGGGAAATTGTGGAGCGGCCGCCATATTTCACAAAATTATCCGAATATAAGAGAAATGCTTAAATCTGAAAATTGGTAGCAATGTTATTCGAGAATATTTCGCTTGCAAGTAACGAAATTTATACAACAAATGAATTTGAGAAGCTCGTCGAGCATTGGCGGCATATAAAAAGAGATAAATCATTTCCTAAAAGAGAAAAAAATTAAACTCTGTAAAAAAAAAATACAACGATACCTAATAAAATAGAAGTCACCCAACAGTTTAACAGTTAACAGCCTAACAGTTTCTTCTTTATTCAAAGGTTCCGAGATAATAAAAAGAAGAAAAAAAAACACTTTCTCGGCGACCATTTCCGGAAAATTAGTGTCGAAATTAAAATCCCCGATGCAGCGTCGTTTAATTTGCATTTAAAGTTCCCTGCGCCGCGCCTCTAAACGACGTTGATTCTCTCTGCTTTCGAAACATCCACGGCAGTTTTTATCAACGCCGTGGCTGTTATCGGCGACGGGAACGCAAAACGAATCGTTACAGCTGCGAGGTTCGAGTCCCCTAAATTCCAACTTAACTGCTTAAATTTACAAGAAACGCGACAGATCGGCCGGGGCGAGAGTTTACCGCGACCGTCGTTTAATCGGTCTTAATCCCCTTATCTCGCGTTCGTAGCTTTCAATTTCCTGTTCCACAGAACAAATGCAAACGTGTTCGCAAACGTGGTGCACCTTATTTTCCTTGGGCCGTGTCCGTTTCTACGGGAACGTGACACGTGTCGCGATGCGTCAAATCCAAAGTTACACGCGCGACAATTCCTCGAATAAATCACAATCGAGCCGCGGTGGAAATTCCAAGGCGTATCTGCAGCCATTATAAATCAACGTGCTGTAAATCCGCCTGGATATCATGCCGGATACAACTTGGCCCGAATTAAAAAATGATATGTGGTGCAGCGATTCCCTTCGTTTGGATAAATTGACAAGTGGTTTAGAATCTCTTATTTGTGGCGTGCGTCACTAGGTTGATGCATATGAAACAATGAGTCGCCCGCGTTAATAACATATATTTGTGTATTTAATTTTCAATCTCGGTTCATTGTGATCGACGCAATATGGCGCGCAATCAAATAATCGTACGTCGCTGCGATCGAATTCAGAACGATATATTGCTGATCAAAGTAAGTAGAATATTCGTTTGTATAAAATAAAATGTGAACCTTTTGATCAATCCGGATCAAATTTTGTATAGTTGCTCCTTAGGACGCCGTTCAAAATCTAGATTATCATGGCATAAAAGTCTAACCATTTCATTGACCTGTGCTACTTAGAAAACATGCATGTCTGACCTTACCATTGATCTCTACTACTAGTCATACCATTAGATCGTTGTATCATTCTGTGCTGCGATGTATTGATAATTCTACGGCCCAGATGTCTACTTTAAAAAGTAAGAAGAATTCGGTGGTATATTTGAAATATTGATTCAAGTTTCAATACGAACATTGGCACGAACTTGTAATGCAATATGATGTAATACTTAATATTTTGTTCGTATGTTTAATAAATAGAGCATGGATTTGTTATCGTGGACGCAAATGTATTCGATATTATACGGATTCAATTGGACACTTATGGTTATAGTGATCCCAGGAAATATTTGTACCAGTAATTATAGCAACGAGGAAACACGTGAAATTAATTTACCTAAGTGCACTAATCGCGAGTTCAGAGTAACGGTCCGCGCTATTTCCGCTACTATTTCTTCCGTTTGCTACCCTGCTATTTTTTGTTTCCCTGTCGCGCCTTCTGCTCTACGTCTATCCGAGATAAATGAAATGCAGAACAGTGTGTGCAGCCGGAGTGGCACGACGAAGATTATTTGTGTCGAGCGTATTAAAGTCGAAATTTTCGGCCTTGCGTTAAAGTAGCTGCAACGAGAAAAATATTTTCCGCCGCCCGTGTTTATTTTCTTTTTAGGCAACAGCAGCGAAAACCTATTTTCATGCATAGTTTAAAAGTTGCTCTGAAATGCCAATCTAGAATTGATTAGTGAAAGTAAAAATATATACCGATCAATTCTGAGGACTGTGTTTGCGTCACACGGGGCAACCTGCATAGCAAGCGAGTAGAAACTATGAAATTTCTTAAGCGTAACGAACGAGGGAATAATTTATGGAAATCGAGACTTGATATTACTCATTAAACTCATTAAATATTCATTGCATATTATACCTCGCTAATATTTTGACGATACATTTTTATTTTGTTATTTGTCTACGATATATTGCAGACATCTGGAAAAGTACCTACTACGATAAATCACAACGGTTCTACTGAATGAAATCGAAAACAAAAAATCGAACTCTTCCTCGCAAAAAAAAAAAAAAAAAAAAGAAAAAACAGAATTTATTATTCCTCTTACAATTAATCAGTACAAAAATAACATTTCATATGCATCAACGTCCGCCATCGCAATCTCCTCGAACGAAGTAGACGAACAACACCCACTTCCCCATGGGCTCAATTTTTAATTCCATCCATTATGCATACATTCATTACACTTAACCGCGGCGTCGCAAGAGTAATTCACCCACGAGCCGCCAATGAAGTTGTTCATTTCACCAGTATCTGTCCAGGTAGGAACGGGAAGGTGTTGTAAATGTAAACGGGTCGATTGAAGGCGAAGGAGTTCGCGATCGCCAGTGCCGGATTCGATTCGAAATCTTGTTCGGGGGGCGCGGGGGGTGTCGTTGGCTCCCTGGTTCGCGGGGTCGTTGTGGTTTTCATCGTTGTCGTCGTCGTGGTCGTCGTCGGCGGTGGTGTGGTGGCGAAAACTGGGGGGTGGCTTGTCGAGTCCGGAGGTCCATAGGCTGGTAATCCTGGGGGTCCGTAATACGCATGCAATCGATTGTCGGTGGGATTAAAGCGTTGACCATTAGGACGCCATCCCCTTGGTTTATATGGCGATAAATCTGACGTTGCTAGTCCGATACAGAGGAGCACGAGGGTCAGCTGGAAAATGGAAAAGCAATTAATGGCTTGGCTGTCGAACGCCTTTCCTGCTGTCCTCATTGGTTGTTGCGCGTTGAAATACGGGACAAAGGATATGGTAATGGTAGCTGACTGACGAGAGAAGGGGTTGAAATGATGTTTCTTGACGACTGTGCTTGCCCGATTTGATACGTGCTCGAGTATCGTTGTAGGAAGGCGGTGGACGATTGAAGATTTGAATGCGTTTTACACGATGCAAATATAGGGAGTGTTCATTGAGTTAGTAGACGCGATTTTTTATTTACTTGGGCGCTTTGATGAAAAATATTATTCACATAAATTTCTGTACACCGAGTAGATGTTTTGAAAGTGTGTTCTTTTCGTAGCAAAATCAATTCTATTTTTTTTAATGGAATCACACGATTCGAAAATTCGATTTATACATGTGTCTGATTTCGTGCATTCGGTTTGAAGACTGAAAAGTAGTATTGAATTATGAATATACTTTGTGAAATTATATATTTGAGATTATTAAAAAAGAATTGATGCAACGCGTCAAGTTAGCGATTTAATAATATATATAAACTAATAAATTGCAGAAATTATTTGCAGATATTATTTCCTCTCAATACTTTTTACTTTTTATCCAAAAAATACTTATCAGTCGTCGAAATATTAACTCGATATTAAAACTTATATGTCGTTTAATTTTTCATTAAATAACTACAAATATAATAGTATTTTAACCAGTATTGGATCAATGAGAATACACATAATTATCCGTTGTTAGTCAACTTACAAAGAATGCCATACAAATCCCTATAGTCCTATAAAGCCCAGTAACTAGCGATTACTTACAGTTCATTATACAAGTATCCGGACACGTTAGGTATTTAGTACATTTTAATATATATAAATAAGGAAAGAAAGTAACTCAGAATCTATTTTAAACAAATCTTGAAAAGCCTATTCTAATACAATTATGAAACGTGATTTTCCAACATTTATTACCAAATAAACGAACATTAAATGAACGTAGGTTTCGCAATTATGTTAGACTGTCGGATATTTTCGTGACCGCCGCAACACCACTACAAGTGATACCAACTTTTATTAATTTTCCATTAATAAATGAATATTCTGTTACTAGAAGTTAATGCACGAATAAGTTAAACGATTTGAACGATCCACAAGATTAATGAATGAATGATGTTCTTCGCACATAATATTATACATCCAGTGTTTTCTTTACCGATCTCCACATCTTTGCCAGCCAACACTGTTAACTCTGCACTGAAAAATTTGACTGACTTTTGGCCGTGTGTTTCATGCGTCTTTATATGCGGCCACACGTTTATGAGGCGGCGTTCAAGCAACGTGAATACGAAACGATACGAAACGATTTCGTTTCGTTAGTTATTGCCTAGTGTTTCGTAACTGCGCCAGACCTATATTACGTGTCACGAATTGTCGTTGGATCACGAAAAGTATCACGATGGCCACGAATCCTTTCCGATACATATCGTTGGTATGATTTTCGTCCATCGCGATCGCGGCATTCGGTTAGTTTTATTAGTAATAGTGATCCTAAATATTAATTTTGGTTTTGTTATAAAACATGCTTAAGCAAATTTTAATTTTGCATGGCACGTAATGAATGAAAATTCCGTGGAATTTTTATTTTTCCACACAATTGCGAGTGTTTGAATGCTGTTGTAATTGCAGCCATAACTCTTTACAATTAATTATAGAAAAGGACACTTCTCTGAAACTATTGATTTTAACCAGTTTTTGCCAATTAGTAACAACGTTAACACAAAATCGACGGAAACAGAGGAACTGCCTACTGAAAAGCCATAAAACACTTTTGCACCCACCTTTTAATACATCAGTATGAATTTTATTAAAAGATGTTAGCTAAGTTCTTCAACTTCCATATAGTTCTCAAACCAACCGCTTCTGCAGTTTTGTTTGACAACGCAGTATAAATATCATGTAATACGATATTTCAAATTTTGTAAATAAAAAAAAATGTTTACTCAGTGCTTATGCAGTCGTGTTTACTTGAAATTAGCCGTTGCCTTCGGTAATAAGACAAAATGTTATTCACGAGAATTTTATACTTAACAGGGGTACATAATATTTCGTCCATACTTTTCTTCGAAATATGGGCGTAGCAGCATCTTATTTTCGCAAAATACCTTGCATATATTTCGTAATATAACTTGCGATAAATAGGAACCTCGAGTTACATGGTAAATGTATAAATACAATGGTATTTTTGTTCTCGGAATTTATTACTCTGTCTACAATAATTTGATTACAAGTGAAAAACTGAATAGAAAGTTGACCATTTGATCCCCGCTACGTCATCGCAGATAAAAATTCCCTACCACCCTATTACGTATTTCTGGAAACCATTAATCTTTCGTAAATAACGTTTCCTCTTATTACTTGTTTTGATAGATGTCGTGGATGAACCTGTAGACATTGGTCATTTATTAATTATACGTCTAGTTATGAATCTCTGTATCCATTATTTTTATAATACGATAACTTTGCATTCGGACTATCTAATTTGGAAATCTGGTACTGTAATAAATAAATTTGAAAAATACTTCTGATTGCACAACCAGTCGAACGTTCCAGTCTTTAACTGTAAATTATTTGGTAATTTACGTTCTTCCCGTTCAGACGGATAATAAGAAACGGTGAAATATAGGGTATTGATCAGAGGAATCTCAGACAAAGCAGACAATTTTGAAGCAAGCCTCCAATTCAGAGGAGCTTACGCTTTCAATCTAGTAGCACATCGACAGTGCACTGGTGGTGTGCACTTGCAATTGCAAGGACTTAACGCTGAAATAGCAGGACAATCGTGGCCGCTATCAACCGCAGAGATTGCGTCAAACGTTGAAATTAAAGAGGCTATTGTTGGTTAATTGAAAGCCTTTAATTCTGAGACAGTGCACGGCCCGAGTTAGACATGTGCAATAATTTTGTATACAATACTGCTTTGTTAACAAATTTGTTAAGCACCCGGTCACACGATTCATCCCTTTAAATTATTTACAGGTTTCTGTGCAAAAGCAATGATCGAGAATGCTTCGAAAAGTTTATCGACTTTCAGGAGTCGACGACCAAGTGCCCTTGTAAACAATATAGAACATTGTTCCATTTGTTTATTTCTATATTAACAAAGTGAGAGAAATATCATTGGTCGTTTCCGTCTATTATCTTCGTTGCGCAAAAATATAAATCGATTATGAAACTGCTTTCCATTTCATCAAACCAAAACAACAACGACAACCCTATTGTCAATACTTTTAATAATTCCGCAAGCATTATTTACAGCAAAAAAAGCATCCACAATTCTAAACCAAATTAAAAGTATGCACAACAAACCCTTAAGAGCTCAGCGTGCAACCCTCGCCCCCGAAGTCACATTCCCAAACAAGAAACCCACCCTCCCACACACAATTCAAATGAAGAACAGCCATCTACCCCGGAACAAGCACAATTGAGCCCCTTAGTTGGCAAGTGAATTAAGTCCCTTCTCTCACAGTACCGCGAAAATTGGACTTCCGTGTAACACTTTACACAGTCGCATTAACCACGACATAAAATCGACCCCACCTCTGACTGAAATGAAATGAAATACGCACAAGTTCAATCCAGCATTCTAAACACCATTACCATTTCTACGATAAACTCATTTTTGATTTCGAACTCGCACCGCTCGACAATTGAGAGGCTCAACTCCCCACAAGCCGAAACGAAATTCCACACCGTAACTCCCACGCGAGTGTCCGTCCCAAGAGCAGCGATTCCTCCTCCCCCCCCTGGGTCGTCGTATCATCATCCCCCGTTCGCGGATCACGGATTATTTGCAAACAACGATCGGGGCATGTATCGCTTGAAAATTTCACCGCGAACCACCGGGATCAGGACGATGGATAATCTTCTTTCACCGGTCCGGGTCGCTTTAAAACGCGAACGCGGCGAAAGCAGCCGTTGTAGTACATAATTTTGTCACGGCTTACGTGAACAGCGCACGTGCCCCGAATACGAAGGCCATTATGAATTCGCAAGACGGGCGGACGTCGTCGGTGCTCTCACGCGTACGAATTCGATCGGGCAAGCCCGAGCCGCACGGAAAAACGTGGCATGCAAGCTAATTATCGGATTGACAGTGGAGGGCTCACCCGGCTCGGATCTGGATTCCGTCTGCGGATCGCTTAGAACTTGCCGCCACTCGGATGCCTGCGAAGAATCCTGTGCAACATCGGGAGAATAAGTTCGAGCTTTCTGGCGTGACGGGAGAACTTTCGCGCGTCTGGACGTTGGGCTGTCTGGTTGGGAACTTTTTTTTTTTCCCCTCTCGGCTAACTACTAGCGGTTCGAACGGCGCGTGGCAATTCCGAATTGACGGATCGACTTTGTGCTCGGCCTTCGTTTCTTTCTTTATGACTTTGTGGCATTATCTCGGTCGAGATGGGACTTCGAGTGTGGCATCGGGGCGACATTTCTCGGCCCTCGTTTATTTATGATTGGGGGGTGGGGTCCGAAGGGTATCGAATATTTTATGTTCGCGATTCTTGTGATTTCATCGGTACAGGGTAGGTCGATTGTTTTTGTTCGTTGTTCGTTTTAAATTCGCCACGCGTCCGGCGTGATGGAATTATTTATATCAAGTCAGGTTCGGTATGGAGAAGCTGTTTGGCTTAATTTCTTGCGGAGAAAGGGGTATTTAACATTCTTGGCGGCGAAGGTTCTGAACGCCACGGATATGCATATTTTCATGTATTGTAAAATGAAAGCGAATCGGAAGTAATTCTCGAGCGCAGTGGGAGACGGAATTTTTAATTAAAAGTAGAATATTCTATACTAATACGTACTAAATACGTGCAGTCTGTTTCCAAGGTTTGTCAATACGTATAATTTGTTTCGCTTTCGTTTCGTTCGTAGTAACATGATTAATTTGTTGTAATAGCAAAGTGAGGAGTGATTTAGAAACTAATTAAGAAGTTGCAGTTAGTTTATGCAATTAATATAAATCGATGTTACTTTATTAAGTCATGTCAGAAATGATGCAAGAATTGTTTTGTTTTACGAAAAGGTTGGAATAAACCAGTTTATTCGTACTTATCACTTATCAATTTATTTTTCCAATTTTTCTCGTTAACTAATCTCTCCATTTATCTTCTAATCACACTTACCGGTCACCATTATTTCGTTCAAATTTGTTAAACACCATTTAATATTATTTTCCACTAATTAATAACAACGTTATATACAACTTTCCCAATAGGAATAGTTTTGAAATTTGTCATAATACTATCGAAATACCGCGACGAAATAAATTTCTCTACACCAAATGAAAATTTATTAAATAGATAAAATCACTGCAATCATTTCTCTACGCTCACCTATTGTCATTATCTTGATAATATCCAAACAAATCAGCGAACTAATCTACAGGACCGCGTACCCAGCATTTATTCCGTATATTTCCCATTTATCTTCGTCAATGAACGCGTGCCCGAATGAATTAAATGGAATCTGTAGATCTACGCTCCCATCGAAACTACTCGATTCCATTTGCGGCGACCTGTCGTTTCCGCTTTTCATTCTCACCCGTTATCGGTAATCCATAAAGTCCCTTTGTGATAATCGCAATCTCGACGGATACGGAGTCCGGTCTTCGCGTTTGAACGTGTTTGTGCTGTCAATAGATCAATATCTTTTTCCGCGGATGTGTTTGACATCGACTCCAGACGGTTCAGAAGAGAGTGACATTTTTTTTTAATCAATTTTATTCTCCTTTATATTAGTCCCGTCTGGCGGTTGTGCTCAATTATCGGTTATAACGTGCGTGCAATGAAAATAATCAGTCCAATAGAACTGTACAGTTTCAATATTATCTTTTAATTACGTATTGGTAAATTATTATTATTATCATTGTCCATCATTGATGCACGCGCTATTATTAACGCCTTTGCAGTGATCGAAGTTCCATGAAATCGATATCGTACAATTGTCGGAAATACTTGTTACACCAATTCCGTACAATCGAAACTCGTTTGCTTTCTTAATTAATTTCATTCCCGCCGTTTTACTCGAAATTCAATATTTGAGCATTTATTGAAGGGACCGTGGAATGTAATGCTATATTCAGTCGTTTTCAGAAGTTCAATTAAAAGGAGAGCTTGTTATATTAATGTGGGAACGTGGGCATTTATTTAGGACGGCTCTCCTGTCATTTTTCGGAACTGTTTTAGGTTCACCGCTTCAAACGTTGGTACATTACATTTATTGTATATTCCTGGAAGATTATCTTGCGCAATTTAAAATAAAGCTAATGAGCAGCAAATCTTTCGTACTCGGTGAATTATCGCACGTGATTTCTATTTTTGCAATTGATAACCGTGCCTTTCATTTCCACGCTTCGAAGAGCACACTTCGTCTTCTCTCGATAGAAATTCTGTGTATGAACTTTTAAAGGAACGTCGAAACGAAAGCCCAACCGAATATTGTTTCGCCATTACAATCGAAGGCGATCTGGATCGTCGTTGAATCATTTCTACGAATCCACATCGAAACCAGTGACCGCGCATAAAGTCTCTATTTAATACATTAAACGTGCTCAAACGAATGTATCCAATTTTCTGCGCAAATGAAATTCATCATTTTTGTGCCCAACAGAAGAGAGGCACCCGAAATAGCGATATTCACGTTTAATCAATTCGATCAAGCTGAACCTCACGGATGCATCACGCGGACACGAAAAATCCATACTTCGCAGTATATTACATTATCAGTGTACCCCGCCGGATATCCCGATCGCCAATTTAAATATCAAAGCTTTCGATATCCACGACACAGATCATCCGCTAAGCAAAAATGTGCATCCTGGCGGACGTGAAAATATTTCCCGCGCGAAGTATCGTGCTAGAAATAGGTACGTAATAGAAATCGCTATCCTTTTTTTTCCCACCCAACGCGATAATTCTTGGACAGCGAGTCTCGTGGCGAAACAAAAAAAAAAAAAATATAAACGAACGTTGAATAATGTCTAGCACGAGCGTCAAGATGAAATCCACGTAACGTTCTGCCGCGGACAGATAGGAGTGTCAGGTTGATCGAAAGCGCAAAATATAATAGTCCGTATTCGGTACTTTTGTTCCCTGATCGAGTATATCAAGTATTCTGGTCGAGTAACAAGTGGTGCACGCGTCATGTCACGTGTCAGACACAGTGCACACTACAAACGCCCTGGCTCCGGTGCCCTTTACCTGAAAACAAGGTAGGGTATTCCTTGTCGTTAAAAGTCCATCCAGCCCTGCGCCAATCCCTTAGTGAATCCCATTGTTTCACGTCGCGCGTGGTCGCAAATATTTGCGGACGTTTTCTACTCTCGCGAAGTTTTCGAGTTTCAGCTTTGGTTTGGTAAGTGGTGCTCTTTAATTTCAATTATTAGTTGTATTTTTATTTAAGGGTGGCGTAATGTTGAATAGCTTCGGGAGAAATATGTTTAATACGTTGGTTGTTTTTTTTTTGTTAATTAAATTTTAGTTTGCTGTAATAATATATACCTATTCTCTTAAGATAGAGGATTCTTTTAATACTCTGTATTGCATTTTATTGCCATTTTAGTAGTATTAAAAGTGCAAGAAATCAAAGGTTTCAGATGATGAATTTTTGTGAACATATTATTTTCAGCCTCTGAAATGCACAATGTGAATGTCTCTTATTCGACTGAAATTTGTTTCAGTTTAATGTTATTATTCCTGCACGATTATCAACAATTTAATTTCATTAGAGATGGAAATCGTGTAATTTTTAATCGATTCAAATAATGTTTAATTATCTCCTTTATATTTTGTGCGCTTGAAAAAAAATGAGAACATTAAAATAGTGCCAGTATTTTATCTAGAAATCGGTGCCATGGTTTTTTTTCTAATTTCAATTCAGATGGTAGATAAGGGAATGTTAGTACAAAAAAAGGTTGCATATTTTCACTGGACCAACAGACGTTTATTCAATTTCAACGCGCGGCGAACACGTTGCTCGGACAAGATTAAACAATTTTAGTTGTCCCACTGAGAATTCTTTTTTGATTACAATTGAAATGTCAATTAAAACAGGTTTTCCCAGGTTTTTTCCATCACGTTTCCGGTCTATTCGTATTTCTTCGTTGGGGATAAAATGGAGATTCAAAATCGAAGTTAGAAAGTGTAGTAGTTTACTGTTGGAAAATTTGTATCAACAATGCCGATACTTTTACAATTCTGCATTCGAATATGCAACAGAAACTGGCTTTAATTTAATCCAGATTTTACATGCATTCTGTTATTCTCGTTTATCCCCATTTTTATGAAAACTCTGCCCATTTTCCATTGCACGCTTTCTTTTGATGTAAAATAAGAAAAAAAGCACCTCAATAATATTTGAGACAGAATATATTATCATTCATAGAATTTCGTAAACTTTCAACCAGAGGAGTAAAGCGACCATTGAATTAGAAAACACAGTGATCATTTATTTTATTATTATTTCGTGGTAACTCGTAACAATTATCTGCATTAAAAATATCTCAACGTGACCGTGCCTCAGCAGCCACTATATACAAGTATTAAAAAGAGATTTATATAATACATTAGAAAAAGATATTTCACCATAATTCCTAATATCATAAATAAAATTGGCGTCACTATAAAATATTATTATTGTTTGCCAAGTCCATTGGACTCGTCACTTTTTTCATTTTGTTTAACCACCATATATTGAGCACTGGCTTTGGCGTCTTGACGCCTTTTCACGTCTTTCGTCAACACGGTTATGATAAAACCGATGAACAGTACTATACAGAGTCCCACGTGCACTGGAATATCTCCGTACACTTCCATCAATCGACCCATTATTAAAACCAAAGCAATGCCGTAAATGTTATTGGCGACGTTTAAAAATCCTGCCGTTATACCCTCGGACTCTGGATACGTGTATTCAGCGCACATTTCGTATCCAAGGGCCACGTATCCGACCATGGAATACCTGCGGAAAGTAATTGCACTTTAGACGCAGATGAATCGATTATTATCTGTTACCTGTTCCAAAATTTACGAATTCACTGCTGCAATTCGCGGTGGCTAGCAAATGTATTGTCTCAATTATATTCCGCGCTTTTCAGATCAGAAGATGTCAATAGAATAATCAATTGAATTTTCATTGCTGAGTCAGAAGTCACTAGGGGTAATTCAATGAAAGCACGAAGGTACATTGTACATTGTATCCTGCATTAGTGAACTTCGAAATGATTAAATAAATTTCTGAAGCAAAGACATGTCTGCGATAATAAATATAAATCTTAATCATAGAGGGACCTATTCATTCCGCATTTTACTAATTTAGAAGCGCAACTATTTTGCCATAAATGCTTATTTGATTGGAGGGTTAATACAATGTTCAGTGTGCGATAATTGTGCATGTTTCAGGATATTAACTCCGGTCGGTTTATTTCATTCACTTTCCACCAACCCAATAACTTCTAATTCGGTTGAATGTCGATTGCTGATGAACAATGAGATCGTAATCATAATTTATATTGTCCTATTTCATGTCATATTTGCATTTTGTTCCAGCATTTTTTTGTCGACGTGTATGGACCGTAACATATAATCGATTTCAATTTCATTCCCAGGAAAAGCGTAACATTTTTCCGTAGCAATTAGTTAAATTGATGAACTGCCTTATTCTCTTTCATTTAATTGATTCGTTTCGGTACAGCTTTTGTACTCGTTTTAAACTAGAAAAGTAGCGAATCGTTCGTGTAAGACAGATAATGAAAATGACGAATGTACTTCCTAACAGCAAGACCGAAGGAAATTTATAGCTTCCGATGGACTAATTAACGAAACGATAAGAACGAATGGAAAGTATTGATCCAATAGTTCGATGGAGATACAAATACGTGGCAGTTGCACGTGTATACAGTACCCTAGCAAAATAGCTGACAGATAGACCATCCATTTCATTTCGAGGCACGTGAAGGTAGAAAAGAATATTTGGCCGCACAGCGAGAGAAAATACACGATCACAGTCGTTTCCCTGAAAGTACACACGCCCAGCTTCGTTATGACATATTAAAATGGAAAAAAAATAAATATAAAAAAGAGCAGAGAAAGTATACAGTGTATCACGAATGCGAAATAACAGCGCACAGGTTGATCCATTTTTTACGAAATGAATGCGTTTGACGTTTGCATGTCGAATTACACATTATGAACCTTTGACGTATAAATACACGTGCACACGCTTCAGATTTACGCGGATTTTATTGAACGATATTTAATTTCATTTTTTCCTGCAGAAAATAAAACAAATTCATTTCATACCCGAACTGGATCGGAATGGATATTTCACTTTACAGAGTATTACACAAACGTTATTAAATGGAAAAATATAAACGATTCTCAAGCGTATTCGATACGCTCATTGTTTTACTCTCTGTGTTTACGCAAACTGTTACACATTGTCCACGATTTCAAGTAAAAACGGTGGATCAGCCTGTGCAATATACACAGTTATTCGCCAAACACTGCAGAAGAGAGTAACGAGAGAATTAAATTCATGCAAAATAACAGAGAAATGTAAAAATAAAGGAGGAAACGTCAAAGAAGTAATTCGCAACAGAAGAAATTAGAAGATAATATGAACTCGACACGTGAACTGTTTTCTTACTTGTACTTATGTGTCTTGTCAAGAATTACTCCAAAACTGATAGCACCTATCATTCCCGAAATGATCAAGGCCAATCCGATTCTACCCGCGTCCTCCTCGCCGTTCTGTAAAATATTCAACGATTCTTAATTAAATTACTATTTCTTTGCCCGGCCTGGTAACCAAGCTGAATCCTAGCGTTTTCCTTCGATTCGATTTTCTGAAATCGAGTAATTAAAAGTGCCTGCGCGTATAATACGTGTGACGACGAATGTTGATTCAAAATAGCTCACCTCGAAGTGTGCAAGGTATATTTGGTTCAGCAGTGTTCCCGTGACGTTTAGCACGCCTATACTTAAACCGTACGAATTGCATAGCAGTAAGTAATACTTATTTTTGAACAATCTCTTAAGCGGTTCTATGAAGTTTTCCTCAACCTCCATTTGATTCAATTTTTGCAGGGCACGCGTTGCACTTGGTGGCAACTTTGGATCGTCCTCAAATACTGTACAAAATTATTTCTTTAGAAGAGAATGACATTTAATTAAAATGCAGCATCTTTGCATTGTATATTTTAATTGTATTTATTTCAAGATTATTTGAATTTCGTCACTGTTATCATTTATGAAGTGGGACGGAATATTGGATTTTCAAAATTTCTGTATACTCACGTATTATGACTAGAATAAGGGTAATCGAGATGATGATGGCTACAGTCCAAAAAAGCTGCGACAGGCCTGCACCGATATCATCTAGATTCTCATGATTCTTTACGATAATCGGTGTAAGTAGAAAACTTAGAGCAATTCCTAATTGATTGCCAAATATGCTTAACGACGTAGCCGTGGAAACTTCGTCGGCGTCGAACCATTGCGCTGCTAGACGCCCGGGTAACGTCAAAATGATAGGCTAATGTGAAAAAAGTATGGCGTTCAACGAGTATGAAATTAGTATTAGCAGAGAAAAAATGTGTGCTACAAAAATTATACTTTTTACTCTCTCTCTGATGTAAGTAAGCGTATTTGCAATATTTTGTACGTAAGCATATTCTATCGCTTCTTTAAGTTTACAAATATCGGGTCGATTCATAAGCTGAAAGTTTTCGGGGTTTTAACATAATATTAGCAGTCGTTCCAAAAGTTTTTGTAAAATTCCATATTTTCGATTTTAAAACAAATCAAATAACTCATTCGTCCAACACGAAAAGTAAACTTGAAGATTTACAGAATTGTGCAAATTAGAAACTAATGCTGACGCGTATCAGATAAATAAAATGTACAATTGTGTGCCACGTCTAAAGAAAATTATATATCGACGCTATTTGCTCTCGCCAATATAAATGTCACCAAATGCAACAGTTAAATTTTCGCTAAATCTGATAATAACCAAGACGAACAAAAATTTCTTCGTGTTCCGCCTGCAACTAAAATTCTACGCGCACGTTCGACTCGTTCGTCCTAAAAAGATGGAGAAAATTTCGGCTGCATTAATATCCCACAATATTTTAAGCATGCTCCCAACGTATGTTTGCTTTCTTTTTTAACGAGTCAAGCTCCCGGCGGATTTTGGAATTACGTCGCGCCTCCGAGCAGAAGTCGCAGAGGTTTCATGAAACTCGAAATGCAGTCGGTGAACGCACATAAACCTTTCTGCGAGATACTGCTCCGGGGTTAAGCCCCAGGTACATAAAGTTCGACTAGACTTGTAATGCCTTGCATTAGCAATAATTTACGACACGTTTTCACGATCTCGTTTCCATCGTGTTCGTGATTCGCACGATTATTTCAACGAAACGCTTCGAATTTCTCTGTTTCTGCCGTATACCCGTAAATACGGCGTTTCTGCTGGAAAATTCGATTTTAAATATTTCCCAGGAGAATTGTTCGCGCGGACAAATCGCAGGCGTGCGCGAATTAATTATATGCACCAGGTATAATTGATCCAGCTTGAAGTCGTCCACCGTGGCCTGTTATTTAAGGCTGATTTATTGTGCCGTTCGTTTTATTTCGTACCACTTGCGACTGGCACGGTCTGACGGGAGTCGCATGATACTACTTAAACCATCGGTGTGACGCCATTCGTATCTTTTAATTGATGTTTTGAACGCGAGAAGTGTTATCGTGGGGCGAAATTTCATTTACCTAATATTTGCGAAGAAATTAAGTGAGCGGTTTATGCAGAGATTTCCATTTACATGTCGCAAATTGAAGCGAGATTGTTTTTAAGATTCTCCGTTCCATTTAATCGTTTCTGGTATTTAGTTTCCTGCTTCGTTCATTTAGATTCTTTGTCTGGATTAATTTGAAATAATTTATTGGCCATTCGTCTGATAACCGAATCGTTAGAAAGCGTGAAAACATTTTAACTGGCAAGTGACAAGGTATAGGGCTGATATAATAATAGATCCGAACCTGTGTGGAAGCGACTAGAGATTGTCCAATGAAGGTGACGTAGAATCTGTCGGGACTGACAGATAAAACTTTGATCCAGGAACCGAGGCAATTGATACTACATCCTATTATGTTACTCCATCTAAGTCCACATCGGTCTACAAGGTACGTGGCAGGAAATACGAAAATCGTGTAGTAACCCATGAACGTCATTGCTGTCCAATCGATAGCTAACGAGGAGACGCCATAGTACCTGAACAACGCGTTCGTTACAAATTTCATCCTCTAATATCGGTTTCCTTGTTCACCATTATTATTTGCCATTTATTCAGTACGATTCGTCAAATGAATTTAATGTAAATTTCATTATCATACACGAAACTGCGTGTTTTCATACCGTTTAGGAGTTTCGAAAGAATTGCGAGTGAAACAACGAGGTTTTTTTCATGCGGAAAATAAGAATTTCTTTTCAGGTAGCTGATAAGAGTTTAAAGTATTTAATTAGTTAGCCCGGTTATTGTGGCTAAATAAGCAAACAAGACAATTTCTGTAGCAGTGAAGTAGATCAACGATCTAGATTCTAGATCATTCAGATTTCTAAGCAAACTGTTTGTACTCGCGATGTACATGATAATCGTTATATCACGATTACGTAGCTTTCCCATATTTACTTCCATTAATATCGTCTGCAAAATTTCAGTAACTAAAAGTTTCATTTATTCTCAGATAAATTCTTTTTGCTTTATATTTTATATGATTTCTGTTCGTTGAATTCTTACTTTTGCATTAACATTTATGAATTTTCACCGTGCTGTATTAATGTTTCTATATAAATATGTTTTTAATATTTTCATCGAGCGTAGACGCATGTTTTACTGGGTTTCAAAATAAAATCCAATCTGTTGCGCTAGTTTTAATATACTTGAGTTCCTTCAAGTATATGAAAGCAATGTCTTTCAATTTAATTCAGTCTTTGAAGCTTTTAATATAAAATGTATGGAGCTCATTAATATTTATGACTAAAAAGTTGACACGGGAAATATGTGAACCAACACACCTACTAACATAATTATTATACTAATACAAAATCAAATAACAATACTATACAGACAGTTCTCAATTCCAGTGTTTTCGTAACCTGTTTATTAAAGTTAACAATTTTTCACAAGGAATAAATGAGCTGCATCGATCAATGTATTCAAAAATATGTGGTCCCATAAAAAAAATAAAGTTTATGTGTTCCCTACGCTTTCACCTGTAATAAACTATTGGCATTAAATGATGCTCCACCGAAACCATTCAACCTTTGTTCGAAACATTTCCCGATATCGTGAATAATTTCGGAAATATTCGCGAGGGGATCGATCGACATGGTAATTTCAAATTAACGCCTCGTACTGATTGGAACTATTTCTCAATTCATACATGTATACCTGGTAACTATATTGCTGACAATAGAATACTGCACCCACTGGAAGTTGCTCATTCCCGTGTACAGAGTGAACAAACCAAGCATCAACCATCGTCTCTTGTACACTTTCGTTTTCAAGCAATTAGTCTCGTTCTTTGCACCATCGCCTATTACCTTCACCGGATTATTCACGCACAATACCTCGCTCAAATCTTTCTCACCCGTCATTTTCATTTTCTTCCCCCGGCACTGTGCTCCAACGTTCTATCGAATTCAATTTGACGGATGCACAGGAGGAACGGAATCTCGACGGAAACAACAACTGTCAGAATATTTCCATGTTAACCAAATTGCTCGTTCGATTCTCCCTTTGCCATTCGTAGAAGCACTGGGAAAGCTGGTGTTCCAGCGTTGATCTTCATTCGGCGATCTTTCCGGTGAAAACTGAATCTTTCTGGTCGATCCCCGCGGCCCTGTTTCCCCTCGTGCGCGACGAACGGATCCTCGGCTCGGTCAACAAAACGATCGTCTAACACATGCGATGATTCTCCACATCTCGACCTCGGACGACCTGCGCCTACGCGGTGCCACTGCCTTTTGTCTTATCTCGATCCTCAACTAAACAAGATCGCCTTCTTATTTGCCGCCTTCCGTAATAAATGCTCGGCGTTATCGCGACTTTTTATCTCCTTTCACGCTGACCTTAGTGGAATATAATTGATCCGTCAATTCGAGTGTCTTTCTTCGTTTTCCATCTGCGTCTTGTCTCGCGTGGAACTATCGGTGCCCGTTAATTTTCTTCTGTTTCCAGCCTCGCGACTTTCATTGGCGTTCGCCAAAGATATGCGCGAGCCTGGCATTTTACAGAGAAGCGTGGCAAAGAGTGCGGACGGTTTTATGACATCTACGCGTGATCCTAGTGGCAAACAGTTTGTCGAACAGTGCATATTAATCTTCGTGTTCGTCTCGAACGGCGAGACGTTTGCGACGAGAAAGCTACTGGCGCCGCTCTATAGACACTGGGGTTTAATCGATGTGGCAATTTATGATCGCCGGCGACTACAGCTTTTCATTCTCGTTGAGGGGAAAAAATAAAACGCCTCGACGGGGAAACCGAACTGATTTCCATCGACGTTACTCTCCGAGATCGTTATGTACATTGGGAGGCTGGCGAATGAATTTTTGGCGTATTTAGCCGTGTGTATAGCTATGGGACGTCTGTGGGAGTGTTGCATGTTTCGTCGGTGTCGATTCTAGAAATGGCAAACCGGCGACGCAATTTTCGTGTTTTCGAATGCGAGGTGAATTTCCTGCGCGTCTGCTTTTTCCGTCGAGCGGTTCGAATTATTATTTGGAAAATGAAACGAAGGTGGGGGATGTGCCCCGTTGAAAATGGTGGAGCAGTGCGTGATTTTAATTAAGCAAAATTAAACGGGTGCAATTAGGATGTTATTTTTTATTTATATTAATTAATTTATATTTGAAAATATCAGTGGAAATGTTTCAGCTTTCGATTGGCAGGATTTCATACCTGTTCTCCTTTAACAATGAAAGGTAAATAATATTCTCTTGGCGTTTGTAAATTGAAATGCTATCTCAATTGTTGTTTATTAGTTGTACAGGTACTTTCTATTTAACTTATATAAGTAGTTGGATATAGAAGGCAGATTTCTGATATGCTATCTCATTATCAGTTACAATTATCATCGACAATCAATTTAGCTTTTTATTTCGGGCCTGAACGGCGTTCAGAAACGCATACGGTGAAAAGGTGATTAATAACAAGACCGTAATTAAATGCTGCTTCGTTATAATTAATTCTTCCATATATTGAGATGAGTGTAACAGTAAATATTTTTAGTATCTGATTATACGATAACATTTTATAAAATATAAAATACTTAACGTTAGATTGTAACAGTAAAGCAACATCGCGTAATGAATATAACAGAAGTTTATTAGACATTACATTTTAACAATAAAGACAATGCAAATCTGAGGCTCTTTGAGTTTACACAAGTTTGTAATTTATTACAAAATTAAACATCTCCGACGCAGTCCTCTCCATAAACTTCGCGACACCCTTAAATGCATTAACATCAATGGTAACATTAAAAAACGTCGGAAAAACTATGACTGACTGTGAGTGGTGCACACGGAGATTTTTTTTCCCATTGTAAAAATATGTGACAATCGCGTATGGTACAGTACCAAAATTTCGTCCCGTCATTCCGTTTCTGATTACAATTCGACAAGATAGTGTCATCAGTGTCTACATGAAACAATAAATTTTCCGCCGATAACGTCGAAACAAGCACTATCAGTTACCGGGGAGATATTAAAAGCAAAACATTTCTATTGTAGAAACTGATATTGTAACAAACCCAGAGAAGTTTGATACACACTTTTCTATCTTGCCACGTATTATTTCAACTACATTACGTATTGCACGATTTTCACCAGAACTCATTATTTCATTTTCCGGACAAAGTAAATGTCGAACGCGTTTTAGCATTTAATGTTAAATGCGCATTGCTATATCTTCATAACCGTTTCATTCGCATTTCTTTTCACGTTTCTTTGCTCTCATATATACTCAACGTTGCGTTCATCGATCTATCAATTATTCACAACTAAAATAATTAATTAATCATCGCGTTTCGTGACGCGTCAACAACTTCGCGGTTACGTACGTCTCGTTTGATTATTCCTCGATTATCTACGAAATTTATATGCAACTCTTCACCAAGGAAAGCTTAGCTAAACCTTCACGAAAAAATATACCACTCGTTCCATAATGAATAGCCCACCGCATATGTATATCACTTTCATCGCACGCAAAATGCGGTATAATGAATTTAAAACGAACCTAGGCACGCAATGTCGGTACTTTACCACACCACGACGCGGTTCCTTTACATTATACATAACGTCGCTCCTTTTTTTTCGTTTTATTTCTTTTTTCTTTTCTTCAGAAGAATCGTTTCATTTATACACGCATCGTGTTTCGATCGAAGCCCTCAAAACATCTGTCCACGAAACGAGCTCTCGAAAATATATATTACAAACGACGGATCGCTATCGTTACGTAGTCGAAAGAACAATTGTTATTTTTTATATTATTTTTATTTTTGTTTCGTACGGATTAATGTTAATGTGTCTCGTTTATATTTATATATTTATATTTATACCGATACACATAGTCTAAACGATTACTCGTATTGTATACAATTTATTGTTTAATAGTACTATGTAACGCATTGAGACCGTAATCCAGTACAATCGATATTAAACGTGTTAACGTATGTGTACAGTAATGTATTACAAACTATTCAATTCACCGAGCAACAGTTCACACAGGGTAACACTCTGAATTGTAAAAACACGTGGAAAAGATCACTTTATTCTCTTTTTTTTTTTGTTTTTTATTCTTCTTCGACTTCTTTTTACACCGTTTTGCATGGTTCATGTTGATGTTCCTGTCGAACAGAGAGATGTTTCACGATATCGGCTATCTTTGGCTAGTGTTCTTTAATGGTAAATTCATGTACTTTCATTAAAAATCGACCATTTCAATGAAAAAGCCTGCTGTGGTTGGTCGAGAACTCAACTTCCAGTCGAAAGACGTTCGCGCAGATTTTCATTACGTATAAACGTGTAAGTTTCGATCGTGGCACCCCATAAAGCTATTCAATTATTTCTACTATCGAAGAAGAACCAAGGATAACTAACGTTAATTGAAAATCTCGTTTAATATGAAATAACTTGCTCAATATTTCGTTTGCCGAAGGAAAATAAAGTCATCGTATAAAAGTGACGGATGGTTCTGTCTCTCGACTCTGTTTCAAGAACATTTACATCGAATATATTGGAACACCGTGAAAATTCGTTCTCCTCTTCGTTCAGTTAGCCAAGGAGATTCTGCCGCGAGAGTATCGGGGACGCGTTTCCAACGTTTTCACAGCACTTTAAACCGGCTACCATTGTTGTCCGATTGAAAACGTCCGATTGCGTCGATAATAATATGATTTGGCACGGTTCAACGTATGTCTATGTATATGGGTTTATGCGTGAACGTGTAATAAATATTTCGCACGATCGGACACGCTCGTACGCACAACACTGTTCCGCCTATGATTTACTTCTGTGGATTTTGTAATGTCAATGATATATTTCGATGGCCGTCCGTACGACGACCGGATGTTTAAACATTTACAGCCAGACCTCCTGCTTTTCCCGGCAGCCAAGTGAAATTGATAAATTGAAACTCGTGTTCACTGGTCCTGCCTCGAATTTGCCGAAATCAAGCCCGATTCCCCATTAGAAAGTCGAGGTACCCTCCCTCGACCTGTTGGCTCGGAGGTAAGTTCGTGTGCGCCACTTCCGCCCACGCGTCTAATTGAATTGGTAAATATCGTGCAGGTGAGACTGCCGTGGTGATTGCAGTTCTTCCAAGAGTTTCGACTTTGTTTCACTTACTCTCGGGGACGATTCATGTTTTCATCGTACGCGGGACAGCGACGATTTCTTTGGTCGAGAAATATATAAGCATCGGCGACAAAACTGAACAAAGATCAATATATTTTCGAATCGGCGCGCCGACACTGATTTTCCGAACGGAGAATAAGATTGACCAGAGGCGCGATATTTCACCCACCGATCCAGAATGAATCGTTACGACGCCGAATGTCTGATTATTTCAGACAGAAACATCTCGGCCGCGATATTCACCCCACTCTCGCACTCGCAACAGTTGATACCCCGCTTCTCGCGTTCTATTTGACGATTGATTTCATTCGACGCAATTCACGAGTCAATTTCGATATTATCCGAGTGAGAACTGTTTCGCCGCGGCGCCGTGCGACGCGATCGCACGATGGATAAAAGAACAAAATATTAGTGACTGCGCCACGTGACACAGTTCCATTCCCGGTACGTGAACGATTCACCCGGAAGCCGATTCGAGAATCCAATTTCTCCTGGACGCGGAACTCGAGGCGAACCATTGCCGCGACATCGGCTTCCCGGATAAAAATACGATTTTACGGAGGCTCCGCGACGAACCGACGATGAACCGTTGTCCCCTTGGCTGTTCGATCGCTTCTGTCCCGGGGTCACGTGTTACCATAGCCCGATCCTACCTGACAGATCGATGGAAACAACGCCGCGGGAACAGCATTCGGCACGAGCGTGTTCTATCGTTCGTTAAAACACCTGCGATCGAGCGACACTTTTCGTCGAAACAACGACGTCAATCGCGGTTCTCGACGTCCCTGTCGTTTAATCATCTATTTCACTTTCGTTCAAGATTTCCTTCGTTCAATGTACAAACTTACAAACGGGAAGGGGCCGGGCTGTGAGTTTATGTTACAAAAAAGGGGGACGAAGCGAGGATTATTACGCTAATTATAGTCGGCAATCTCACGGCGATCGGGGATGATTCAAGGAGACACGCGCGAGAGCTCGACAATGGCTGCGATATGTGTCGTCGTTTCTTCTTTTAACATTTAACAAGATACTATATATATATATATATTTAATATTTAACATTCATCGGTCGTTCGCCCATTTAGCCGCTTTTAATTAGACAATTTGATCCCAGAACATATGGTAATTAGCTTACAAACGTACCGTTTATTTATAATTTTCGTACGAATCGTCGTGTATGTATAAATTTACAGGTATCGTTAATCGCGTTCCTTTCGTGGACCCTACCGACTATTTAGACCGTGTCCTTCGAGCTGCGTTATCGATAATTGTATATATCGATCATGTAGGCCCTTGTTATTTTAATCGAGAGGCTTGAAGCAAGGAGACGTTTCATTTTTCTTTCTTTCTTTTTCTTTCGTAGATTCTAAACGGGGCGAAGCATTACGGCGTGTGTAAAAGATTGAGGAGTTTTGCGAGGGGCGGACAGGAAGACGAACGACTGGGTGATCAGTTGGCCTGGCAGTACTATAAATTAGCTTGCTCCTTGGTGCAAGTCTCTCGAATCGCGAATTGAAGTAACTACATACGTATTTCTTTGGCTTCGAGGTATACGCGGATCGTCAACGAACTCGCTGAGAGATATTTAACGATAAATGAAATTTTATATTGCTTTTAGGTTCGGGCAATTGCTATTCAGGGTTGGATATATTTCATGCAAATTTTGATGCGAGGTGAGTCAGCATTCTGTGGAAGTTGCATTACCAAATATTTATTTCGTTCGAAAGTTCTAATTCAAACTTACTTGGCCTGATTCAAAAAAAAACTCGAAAACGCAAAATGTACTTGCCAGAGAGAGAAAACGCGTTATATACAATCGCAGCGAACTCGTCGCGGCGGTACAGTTAAAAACGAGGTATGCTAATCGGTAAAAAATATTAAAGCTCACAATTTTCGCACACTTTGCGTGGATCATATGGCCGCAGGGCAACTGTTCTATGGATCCGCGTTGAATTATAAAATCGGGCTTAAATAAAGCGAGATAAGCGAACGGACGAGGGAAAGCCAGACGATCAGGTTTCAATGGAGAGAATTTGAGAAATGAAATTCAAAGAAGCTCTTCGTTCTCGTCCGTGACACCGTACATCTGAGGCCGTCGTTCCTGTTGCTGTTTCTGCTTCTGTGCCTGTTGCTGCTTCTGCAGGAGCGCGATGCTGGCAGCTTTGTAGTTGATCGGCCCGTAGGAGCGGTAGTCCACGTCCGCGTAGTCGAGATCCGAAAATTCCGGCTTGAAGGGCTGCGTGAACAGAACATTACAACGATACACCTTAGTCTACGTTTCTCCGCCGTCGATTCGTACCGTTGCACGCTCGAATCTTCCGCATCTCGAGTCGGGGATACTGAATGCAACGAAGCTAATAAAAGATTTGATGGGCACAGCGAGAAATAGAAAGATAGAGATGGAGATGTGGAAAGAGAAAAGTGTGGAAGCGTTGTTCGTTATACGGTACGCGTTGATCTTTCGTTTGTTTTCTTTCAGAATATTGTACGACGATTGTTATAGCGGGTACTGGTAGAATCGATTAATCGTACTGGTTTGTAGGGGATACTCTTGGTACCATGGGTGTTAGTGTTGCACATAGAATTATGATTTAATGTATATTTGTTTCATATCATTTGGGCTGTTCAATGGCGAAATTGACTAACTCCACTCTTGGAATATTGTCAAAGTTTACTACCAGAGAACTTGATTGGTATCTTTTTATATTTAGAATAAGTTTCCTTGATAATTACGTTGAATGCCATTAAACGACAAATGTTTGTTGCCAGTTGATTAGTAAGTTAATTTACTTCAGAAGTGTGATTAACTTCGTATGCCAAATTGAACTAGAAAGTTCTAATTGTAATATAAGAGCTACATCTGTATATAAACAAATGAAAAGTAAGATCACAAATAGATAATTACAAATAGATAGCTGGCAAATTATTTATCATTTCACTTCAAGAAAGAATATCAGCATGCTCTGCTGAATTCTGAAAACTCCAATTGAACGTTGTAAAAACCACTTCAGAAACTAATTAAGAAAGTAGTAAGACAAATTGGAAAATGTGTCTTAGAAGATATATTTAAATGCAATAATATGTGCACGCTATAGGATAATACCTTAGATGAAATCTAAACGCAAAAGTGGATGATTAAATTGACCAGAATACTCCCGTTATGGTTTCATTAACCTGAATTTGGTATCTATAATAACAATGGGAGCAAATTGTATACTTCTATCAATAATTGGATAGTCGTGCTTCTGAATAATTTAAGTGCGGTGCTGTTAACAGCACGAGTGAAGCTCCAATACAGATACGACTTTCTGTGCGTTCAATTATTAAGATACAGAAATAACGGGTGTTTCACGATTTATATTCAATGATATAACTACCCATATGTCTCACCAATAACACCAATTTTATGACGTCAGTTTATTGTCTCTATACCTGCGCCATGAAATATCAAATAATAGATTATGAAATTTTTGTCACTCTTTTCTCTTGGTATTATCAAGCCAAACTTGATTTAATATACATATTTTTCATGTTACATGGATATTTTAGAATTTTACTGTGTAAATGAGATGGTCTAAAAATATACCTTGTCTTCGCTATATTATACTTTCGAGTTTTAATCCGGAAACTTTCCTGATCTCATTTCCTTATCGTTTTATTCATCATCGTTTCGCTTCCTCCTTCACCTTTTACCGTGACCTTTATAATACTAAACACCAGAAGTGATACTACATAATTTTACTGAAAAAGTACCCTAATATGTCTTTCCAACGTTCTCTTAAAATCAGACACTTTCGTCCCCTTAATATTTTCTTACACTTTCAAGCAATAATTTCGGTTGGAAATATTTTAATTGAATAAGTAGTACTCGACGAATTCAACTGCCTATTAAATATTATACAATTAGTAATATATATTGAATGCTTTATCATCTGAATGTGCCGATGGACTTTTCTCAGCGTTTGCAGTCTCTTGCCCGTTTCCAGTTTAATCGCTGATTAATGTTTCACGGCATTTCACTTTTCGTTCGTTCCTTTTTCGTTCCTGCTGATTTTATTTCAAGGATTTTATTCGCGATCGCTTTTGCGTCACGGCGGTCTGCAAAATGCATAGCCACAAATAAGGAAGCTGGGCTTAGCAAATTTTTTGCTGAGCCCGCAGCGGTACTGTTAAATTGCTAAGAAATCCATTCTCGACGTTAAAGTGTCGATATGAATATTCTATTTTACGTCGCGCGGCCGTTTACGTTGTCGATTGGACAACTGTCGTTTGAATATCAGTTTAAGCTTCGTGAAATCGGGTTGAATTTAAATTGATTTAGTAATGAAATTATTTCAAAACACCGCGGTGTTGCTCGGATTTGGAAACACGGTGAGAATAAATGTTCAATCGTTTATAGAAAAGGATGAGCAATATATACGTTCCTGTACGTGTAACGGGAACATGATTTGAAACTGCGATGGGAATTTAAATGTAATATAATAATTGGTTTTCGTAATTGTTTAGTTGTGCTATTATCTATTCGTCGGGGAATCGAGTATCGCATTTCTCGATAGAAATTTTGTCAACTATTACAATGCAGTAATGCAATAACGATTTGCTAGGTTGTTCAGTGTGTGCGATATTTCGGAATATGTATTATCAGTATTATTGTTTCAATATTTTAGTTATTTCATTGACATCTTATTATTATTATCGATTACGAAACAACTTTTTATGTTAATTCGACTGTATAATTAGATACAAATATTTTACTCCTGTTTCATACATAACTGTTTCATTTTAACTGCAATAGCTTGCAAATTTACGAACGATTTGTAAAATAATTTTTCTGAATACTGTTTATTCAACACTCGTTTCGATTATAGGGCAACAATTGATCCGAAAGTAAAATTCTATTTAATCGGACTCTATGTCTGACCACGCGCGGACTACTACTACTTACGTCGTTACCCATCTTTTCCGTTCCCTTCTTTTATCTCTTTCACGTATTTTATTTGCAATGCACACTAAATACGACGAGGACTAGTTGAATAAGCACTTCAATATGGTTGAAAAATTCTTTACATAGGTGCCAAGCAGATATTAACGAATTAAATTTGTCTTCTAAAAAGAGAATAAAGTAAAAATCTTATTACTACAGCTTTCGTTTTGCTGAATTTATCAATAATATACTATACGTTTGCTTGATATTTTAGACACTGTACAATACTTTTTTTTACGCAGAATATTCCGCAGAATCGATATACCTACAAAAATATACAATTCTATTAAGAGAAAGTGCATTTGCAATTCTTTTGCCATTCACCTCTTTCCTGTACAATTTTTGTTCTATCTCTAACCAAACTCGAAATATGATCCGGCGCCAATTTCATGATTCACTCTACGTATATGTAATCAAATCTTCTAACTCCAAAGTCGATACTAAAAGAGGTGCTGCAGTTTCGAGTGGAAACATATTTCCAATAATTCCTTCTCAGACTTCAATTTACTCTACCCGTCTGTCTTCCAAATAACGTAATCAATCGAGGTTCTACTGTATAATATTATACATTACTGTACGTCTACTCGTATATTCTTTATTTTCCATGATTTACTCTGTATGCAATCAAATCTTCCAACCCTAAAATCGATACTAAAAGAGGAGCAACAGTATTGACTGGAAACTTATTTCCAATAATTCCTCCTCAGATTTCAATTCACTCAACATCGAGGTTCTACACCATAATATATTACTGCAGATCTGCTCATATCTTTCTTATTTCCCAACCGCTATTATCATTCTAAAAAATATCCCCCCTTAACAAATACGTGGCGAATAAAATCAAACATGAAATCTGAATAGAACTGTCGATGCCAATTAAAAGAGCGATCGAGTTGCAGTTGCAGTGCACCGTGAAAAATTGTACAATCTTTCGGCACACTAGACAGTTTATTAGATCGAACCGCGATAGAGATTCACGCACGACCGAGATCACAAGTGATCACGTTGTATCGATAACTGCTGTCTACGTTTCAAAAGCAAGCGTCCAGCTGGCACGCGACAACGTGGCTCGCCCACGGGGCCGTTGTTGTCGCGATCATTCTAATTCTAGCATGCACAATCGAACACAGCCGAATAAAGCGATCATCGGGCGGCATTTTCACGACGGATCGATGCTGGATTCCCCTTCGAAACTTTCCGCACGCCTGCCAGCCTTTGCACGCGGCCGGCTTTGTCGTTCGTTGTCGAATAAACCGCGTTCATTGTCGTTAGAATTTTAATGATCAATCGCGCGACGTTTCGCGAACGCCGTAACGACGTGTATCGTTGTTTCGGTTCGTTGTCGTTCCTTTGGCGGTGACGCGCCGCGATTTATCGGGACTCGAAATTTCGCGAAATTCAAACAGAAATTCATTATACCGTCCTCTGTGACGCGGGGCTCGCGTGTTCCACTTGTCGCGATTCATGAATTTCAGCGATGGAAACTTCGCCGCTGATAATGGATAAACGGGGTGTCACGTAACTTTGACAAGTTTTTCCTGCGCGTCCTCTTATTCGTTCCTTTTCCAAATAACAGTTCTCTGAAGTTAGAATTCGTTAGAAAATTCGTGCTTGTTGGTTCCCCGTGGTATGCATTATATATGCGTACCCGTTTTCTAATATCGGAAACGTTCTATTTGGAATCGAATAGTATAAGTTCGTTTTATCGCGGTCCGGACATTTGGATAGAAATTAAATCACGGCACACGGAAATGAAACGTCACATGGCTTTTGACGTTTCTTTCCTTTTCTCTCGCTGTCCTGTTGCCTCTTACGTAAGATCTAATTTTGTGCACCGAATTTTTTCATCGCATGCGTTTTATCGGTATGCCTTTTTTATGTGTGTCGATTGCTCGTTGCTGTTTTGCAAATAAGTAACTCGCGCGATCCGGTATAACTGTGTGATTGCGGAAGCCTTGCACGGGAATCGGGGAAGCAATTAATCCTTTGCACCTGTTAGTTATTTACGAGCGAATATACAAACGCAATTGGAGAAACCTTGCCTCGCGTGAAAATTATATGGACGATTTGCGATTTAGTTTACATTAAATTGATTTCAATTTTGGATTGAACGAACGGACGTGTGAATATGATTGATATTTGAGTGGAAAGCTGTGAGTTTCAAGGTTACTTGAATTTTATGCGACGTTGATGAAACTGGAGTTACACTAACGTCCATAAGTTTGGAGCCAGTAATTGGTTAAAGTTTGCGATCGGGATTGGGTATGCGATAATCGTGTTAGCTTCTCGCTGCTTCTCAGGCTTGTGTTTTTATGCTCGCGGAAGAAAAGTTGCGAAGCTGCGGTTAAAATTAAACGCACGATACTAATAATCTGCAGTTTCTCTTCCTACAATATTTTAATTATGATTTAATTATTTGTTTCTAAGGTCAGACTATTTTCTATTTGAGCTAATATGATATTATTTAAGCCTCTGAATTGGAACCTATTTTACTTCTTACGTTTTATAGTTTTTTTTTTATAGTTAATTTATTTTATATTTAAAAACTCGATAATTTACTCACGTCGAATTCAATTTAGAATTGTTTAGAGGTTCGATCGTGAGTTGCGAAATACATATATCGAAGTGAACATTTGTTCCGCCCAGACTATTATCGTTATGCAAATTCTGATAAGTAATTGGTGTCATTCATTGGTAGGGGAATATATGTAAGTTGAAGACTATCGAATTAAGAAGAGAATTACGACTCGACAATGAAAGTACGATTAAATGAGTACATTGTTTTAGAATGAAACTTGACAAACTGGGACGGTAACACGTGTCTGTGCGCTATTTGTTCTGAATTTCACAGTGTGCCTAAGTTTCTTGAAAGAACATGTTTCATTTATTTCTATATTAATAAGGAAATCATTTTTCTAAACTTATGGACACGGTGTATATACTTTACATATGTCGCTAATTTGATTAGTCAGATCAGAAGATGTACGATAACTCCTCCAATGTTGCTATTCGATTTCACAAATCATCAACCTCACTGTATCAAGAACATCAACGAGAACAGTAATTCATAAACGAGCGATCAAAGAAATATCAGCAGGAATGAATTATTATTGAAATTCAATGAAAATTCAATATTCGTGTATTATTTTACTAGCGATAAGTGTATTGTTCGAACAGTATCGATCTACCAAGTTGCAAGTACATTCTTCCAAGTGCAAGGGATTAACAGCTACAATAATTAAAGCTTCGTCTACAAACAGAGCTTCATTGTTCGTATGTTGATACGCATATGTTGGTTTGATCGCCATACTGATAACAAATCTAAGCAATACGTCGTAATTCATAGAATACAATGTACCTACAAGGCATGTCGGACGCCAAAATGTCCTAGTAAATGTACGTATCGCTCTTTGTCTGCTGACCCTCCTACGAACAAACATTTAGATACAATAGTTATATATGCCAGCGTGATGCATTGTTATGAATGCAAACGACATAATTCAATTATCATTGAAACCTTCCCATCAATTTCACCTATTTCGAATTAACGATATTCAATTTTTCTAATCGACCGTAGCACCGTTAACGAAGCTACGTTGTATCGTTAATTTCAGATAACGAGGAAACTATTCAAATTGATATGTGACGTTCTGAAATTGATTCTATTATTATGGGAGAATTAGTAACTTAATTACAATGTTTGTTATTTTAACAAAAGTTATATTCTGCAATGGTTGTTTTGATAAAATAGTTTATAACAAATATATGAATGAAGTTTACTAGTGAATCCGGAGGATTTATAGTAACTGTAATACAATTTCCATGTTTATTCTATGGAAGTATATTATTTTTGTAAGTAAACGTATTGAGGAAGAATTTCTTACAACTCGTATTGTCGTAAACATTGGATCTTCATTTTACGCCGTTCAATGTACCTGCTTCAACGCTGTGCATTTTAATGAATTTTTCCAGATGACAAATTTCAATCAAAATACTTACCAACGATTGGTGCAGATGATATAAGAAACAAAAGATAAAGGAACAGAATCCATTGGATGAAATGACTGAGATTGTAAAACCGGCAAGCTTGAAAGCACAGTCGAGTAACAGAAAAGAGAAGAAACACAAATGCAATAAATAAGAACACAACAAACGCAATCGCAATGAAAAAATTATATTCATTTCTGCATATAGGACGGAAGTCACGCAAAAGCAACGAAAAGTTTTCATGAAACGAAATGTTTTACCATTCCTACCTGTAACTGTGTTGTAAATCAAATATTTATTATTCACTTGTTTAAATTACGTTTGCATACTCATTTATTGAGTGTTTTAAATTATATTACGTTTCAATGTGACTGGATGTTGATGTTTTAATAGAATATTTATTATGGTTCTTGTATCAGAATTTACGCTGTGTTTCATTATTACTTTTAATATGCGTACGCATAAAATAGTGCTTTCAAATAATATTTTTAATTCCTTATTGAAGTATGAATCATTCAATTGTTTAATCATCTCGATCAACAAAGCGTTCAGAAAGAAGTCATCGTAGATCTATAATTCATTGTACTTACACGGGAGAAATTATTTGAAAACTTATGCAAGTTGTATGTTAAAAATCTTTATAGCAGAGAAAAGGGTGGTATGATTTACATGTATCTGAGAATCTTAAAATTTCAACTTCATAATTTTGTAAAATGTAATTCTGTGCGGCCTCAAACAGTGGAAGCAGAAGAAAGGTGATTCCTTGAGACAAAATAAATAGAAAGTTTGAAATAAAATTTGTTCCCCTGCAAATGATTTTTAAAAATGTCGTAGTTTAAATTAATTTTTACATAAGAAATCACTTTCTTCTCGATTGCATCATCATTCCCACTGCACTTTGCATATACCATTGTATAACACATCAGCGTAAATTCTCCAAAAGCTACTTCCCCAATGTATACTTGGCAGCGGGGTTGTCGATTAAACTTAAATGAAATTCACAAGTGTCGACGCCCATTGATGCCGTGCCGCCCCAAGGACCAAACAATTGCGACCCTTACAGAACGACCTCATTGCAAGAGTAAGTGGTGGAACAGAATAAAGCGACTGACGAGACATAGAAACGCGAGTCGTGAAACATAAAAAGAGGCGATTCGAAGTTAATTTCTCCGCCAGTTTCTTCACTGCGCGCCTAGAAACTGCCAATCCGTATAATGCCAGAAAAAATTCAATTCGGAATCAAAGTAATTTCAAATGAAGAACGCTCCATTATATCCTCGGTCTATGACGACGTATAAATAGAAAAGATCTCAGGGGAAGATCTTTGCGCTACCTTTTCTCCATAGCGAAAGATACATAAGTCCGGTAAAACATTTGGCAAGAACCAATTTCCTTCGCGACAAATATTCGAAAAGTAATACATAGGTGTTCTAAGAGTTCTTCTCCTTTAGGCAATCGCGTGACAGTTCGTGGCTCGGTATTTCCAGGACCAGGGGTTAAAGTACAACGTGTGACGAACCTGAACCAGACTGGAACACCTCCATCATCACCAAACTAAAAGCTAAACCGAGGCCGAAATATGCTCACCGCCGCTCAGAAGCTATTAAAACCTAGTCGCATCTGTTCCACCATGTACCCCGCCACTTAACTGACCTTTTAAACGTCGATCTCCTGACCGACGTCCCGCAAGTGCAACTCGGCGTACTGCATTATCGTCGGGGCGGACGGCGATCGTCCGCCGCCCAAATTCCACGACAATCTCTTCGGATTGTTCCTGTTGTTCGTGTCGCCGGGGTCCGCGTAGTACGCGTCCTCCGGCGGGCAACGATTCGACTGTCGTTCCCACATCTGTTGGCGTGAGCTAGGATTCGACCTGTGATAGTCGGTGGGACACTCCGCGATGTCGTCCTCGTAGTAATGCGGATAATTGATTTTATACGTCTTCGGTATGCCGAGCTTCTGAACCTGGTGGAAGCTCGTCTCGCAGGAGGGCGCGCCTGTGTTCGCGTCCGTCCTCCTGGAGGCGTCCGGTCGGCCCTGTTTCTGTTTCGGTTTTCCGCGCTTGTGTTTCTGGTACTTTTGACCCTGGTCGCCGGGCCGGTTCCCTGTGTGGCGGCGCCGTTTCCTCGTGGAAACGTGGTTCGTGTAATTTTGCTGCTCCCCGTCCGGATGCGCCGTCGCCATTCCGGACAGGTGATTCTCGTGCTGCGACAACGAGGTCGGACGGCTGTTCGCGTGAACGAACGACGTCTGCAAGGGGCTAACTATCGAGGAGTGGTACAGGCTGCTCGTTAGTGGCAGTGTTAGTTGGCTGGAACTGTTGCTCGGTAACTGGTAGCTGTACTGCTGCATCTCCTGCCGGTGTTGCTGCTGGTAGTGTTCTTTGTAGTTGTATAGGCTGTCGGTCTGCAACAGGCACGGTTAGTCGCTGGGGATACAGGTGTCGGGGGAGGTGCTGTTAGTACCGGTTAATCGAGATATCGAGCCTGGAGGCGAAATGTTATTTCGTCTTTTGGCTGCGCTGCTGGAAGACACGCGTGATGTTCACCGCGAGAGATACGATGTTTGGAGGGGCTGATGCTCGAGCTTGCGGGACGTTTTGTGCGTTGAACGGGTTTGTCGATGGCACGGCGATTAGTTTGCAATCGCTTTTTACCGTTGTTGAATTTGTTGAATTTGCTGGGCGAATCGAAGTGATAGGGTGGCTTCAGTTTTCGAAGATTGCGAGGCGAAGTAATTGTTTTTAACGGCTTAGGCTCTTGGTGGATGTAAAGCAAGACGTTGTTGGACAAATTTTGATTACACGTGATTCATCAGTAGAAGGAAGACTCTTGCGATTCTGATTGTGAGAATTTGATTCTTCTAAATAATAGGTCTACCGGAAAATTTTGTCGGTTTTTGAATTCAAAGGAAATTATACATTTTCAATACAATTGTTGATACTTATTGAACAATATGATTTCTATCGTTATTAATGTAATTTAGAAAAGCACACGTGTAGAAATACAATGGTAAAACGAGGTAGCCATATATGTTGAAACTTGAGACGACATTATCGGACAGAATTTTCCGTTAGACCTAATATATTGTGCTTCTGCGAAGGTTCCTGATATCCTTTTTTTGGTTGCTTAATTAACAAAGCTTGTACGATTTCATTTGATTTAAAACTGCTGTAGATACGTCAAATTAACTGAGTGGATGATAATTACGTGTCGTTGAGCCTGAGCATGAGCATGATACACGAGAGTGTATCATACACTCCCATTATTTACCAAAAATGTATAAATTACTTTTGCCCTCGGTTTTTTGCAATAATACGGTATTTTTATTTTATTTATAAATATCAAATGTCATCGCAAGTTAATTGTAAACCTTTAGTGAAACGTGAAACGCATAATCGTAAACAGCAAAGTATACTGTCCTCTTTCTTTTTATTTTGTCCAGCAAATTATTGCGGTACTTCCACAAACACTGTAATAGATCCAATTCCAGTTGAACAATTTATCACGCTGCTTGTCAAGGCGATCAAAATAAAAGTGTCACGGGTAATATCGATCCCACCGACAAATAAATTCAAATAGAACCCTGTTGGCACCATTAATATTTATTTCGAATGTCGCCACACTCGCAATTAGAGATACAAACAACGTGTCTGTCGCACATAGCGTTGATTTTCAAACAGATTTAACACGATTTTAGAGAAAAGCATATTAGCCATAATTGATTGACGGGCGAAATTAATTTGATTGAATTATAGAAATGTCTATCACATTCTATTATATTTTAATATACATAAAGCGCGATATTAAGAACACAAAATACTCATTCAGCCAATTTACATCTTTCTAAAATAAAACGATACGAAATATTAATATATGTATATACATATATTAAGCTTATATGTATATCAAATTCACAAGCTTCTTCCCCGCAAACTTCCTCACTGAACCAACCTGTATATAAAATCGATTTTCGCCTCTCCCTTTCAACAGCACAGAACGTCAATCTGAACGCACACACAATAATCCCGGGCATGAGTCAAAGGTCGTTATCGTACCACTCTTCGGGCCAAGGTACGCGTAATAAGGAGGTTCGTTTGAAGCTCGCGTCGCGTCTCAAAAAGAATTCCACCCTGTCCACAATAAGCGACTTTGGGAAGCGGTGCATCGGTATCTCCATTTCCCCCTTTGCTTCGAGCGGGCAAGCCGAGCAAATATCTCTTTACAATCTCTCCAAGACAATGCAGGTCCCGTAGAAAAAGGGGCTTCTCGAAAAAAAAAAAAAACAAAAAACAAAAAAGGAGAAGAAAAGAAAAAAGGGTAAAACATCGCGGCCAGCTGCGTCTTTAAAAGGCTTCGAAATAATATTTTACCTCCTTTTATGGATGAGGTTGAAAAGCTTCGTGGGTAAGCAACGTGTGTATCTGGTTTTCACGGTGTATGCGTGTAGGTATCTCTGTTGTGTAGGTGAAAACTTACTTGATGCGCGGCCGACATACACAAGGACGGTCGCTACATAGGTGGCCAGATCCAGCTTAGCAGGGAAAATATGATTTCCGATTATAACTCGGCAACTCCGGCAACTCTACCTCCTATTTGCTCGAAGCCGCTGTTTTATATCTATTGCGGACACGTAAATCGTACTCATGCAGTTGGTGCGTTGCTAATTATTAGAAACTTGTGCATCAGGGGCTTAGGATTTATTCTGTCCATACTGCCGAGACTTTTTCGTTGCTGCCGCCTTTGTCTCGTTATCGTTGCGCTGGCAGGATGATTACAGGGACTCGTCGGCGGGTAATTCGAGAAAACAGTCGAGTCGAGCGTGGACTAATTACACGCGGCTCTCGTTACGAAATTTACGCCGACCCTGTTGCGCCCGTTCGCGTTGCGTGCAGAGTACTCAAAGGGCTGTCGAGAGCGCGATATTCGAGGAACTGTCGGATGTTAAAGCGAACGTCCAGGTTTTTAATCAAGTTTCATTTTATCCTGGATCAGTCGTCGTCGTTTTCTGTTTTTCTTTATGCAGATTTTGAAATTTCTGTATCGGTGTCAGTGTTCGATAGAAATATCAAGAGCGTGCCGTCCTGAATGAGTAATATTATTTTTGAAAAGTCGTCAGCGTGGATTACTTGTGAGGCAATGCGACTATTCACTTGATTTCTATGCCTTGATTCAAGTAGTATACTATTATTACCGTTAGGGATTTATATGAAATACGAAAATCGGTATTAAAGATTATACATTTCAATTAGGTCATTCCGTATTTATTAACCCAATAAAGAGGCAGGCTATGGAACACTAAATCCAAGTTAATCTAAATAATGAAGAAAACGATACAAGTTCGCGAAAGGAACAAAAAACTACCGCAAACGTTGACTTTCTCTTCGCGTAAGAAAAAACAATGGATTCTCATTCGCGTTCCAAGTTAAATTAATTACTTAATAAATTCTCCCGACGATCCTCGTTCCCCCGCGAAAAATGCAAACGACCCGGGCAGCCCCTAAAAGTCCGCCGCCCATCTTATCAGTTTCCGGAACACCGCGTAAGAACTATGCCCGGATAGACGAGAAGAACGAGCGATTCCTCGTTCGATCACCGTTGCGACGATCAATCCCGCAGCCTCGTTTCGCCCACCAACAAGAAACGAGCGACTTCTTCAAGGCGGCAGCAACGTTTTTCTCGGGCGGCACGAATGCGGGCACTTAGTGTACGTAGGAGCACGAACGTGTAGTCGACAAACCTTAGTTCTGGGCAACGAGGCGTTTCTCGGTGGAAAAACGGGAGGGGGAACGTTTTGGTAGGTGTGCTTCGAGGGATCTGTCTTCCTCGACTTCCTAGGCGCTGGAACAGGCGGCGTAACCGTCGACGTCGACGTCGACTGACTCGACTGATTCTCCTTCGACTCCACCCGACCCGTTTGATCCTGACTCGTTCGATTCGCCGTTAACGACGGCGTGTCCTCTCTGACGATCGTCTCGATCGTGCTTGCACTTTCGTTTTTATGAGGACACTTGTGTATCGGTATAGCGTAAAGCTGATACTTCCTTTGAACGTTCTCGTGCCGCGGACAGAGTCGCAGGGAATAGAACTGCGAACGTTTGTGTTTCCTTCGGCCCGGCTTCAAGCTGTTGTACTTGAGCACGGGCGAGTTACACCTGGGCATGTTGTAATCGCTATAGTGCGGGCCCAGGTGGCTCCTGGTCGATTCGTAGCCGGAACTGGCGTCACAGAGGGACGTCGTTCTGCTAGGTGGCCGCGGCGGACACGGCGAGTTTGGTACCGACCGGTGACGATGATGATGATGATGATGATGATGGTGACGCAACGTGCCATGCAAAGCCGAAACTCGGGCAAACATAGGGGAAATCAACTAAAACAAAAGACAACCGGCGGCTACTTATGCTCGAGCCATCCATCCCTTTGCACTCCGATTCGCGATCGTTGGCACTTTCTGTTTGTCTCTTTAATTCTTTGGCCGATTTGCGGTACGTGATGCGATTTTTGTATTCTGACGTTTGTCATGTTGGTAGACGGATCGGTATGTCTGCATTGATTGGGAACAATGATTAATACGCCCGTTAAGGTGTTACGTGTGCTCTATTGTTCAGGCAAGGTTTTGTATTCTGATGTTTGTTTGATTGGTTGACTCGTGCGCAATTCTGTTTGTATTGATATAAATGAACAAACGTGTCTACATATTCAATCGAATTATTAATGCTAATTAAATATGAGCATCAATTATATCACTGGATAATCCCGGTGGTTTAACTAACCCACGATAATAAGACCATAATAATAATAGTTGATATGAAGTTAAATATTTGTTAGAAGCTTTTCCGCTTTCCAGTTTGCACTGTTCTGTTAATATTTGTTAAGCGATACATGCTTGGTTCTGGTAAAAGTATAAATAGTAATGCTCGATTTGCAAATATTTTCTGTAATACACTACTCGATCCGAATTAAAATTTCTTCTCAAAAGTTCTGCTGCGACGAGTAATTTCATTATTTTCCGTCATTCCGGCGCAATTGGAGTGCAAAGAGTTGAAACCCTTTAGGCGGTTCAGTGTCAAGCGGCGTTGAAAGTATGTTTTAATTACAGTAATTAGATTTTATACTTGTCGTTTAATCAAATCTCTTGACGGCAGGGACGGTAATATAGAAACTCGCCATTCCAATAAATCCGCGAACTACGTGAACGAAACAATTTTATTAGTTTGCCGAACGTTTATTAATTTCCAACGTCCACGAACTTTCAGACACGAATATTGGATATATCGTTGAAAATATAACTGGTCGCCCATTATAATAGTTTCGCCCGGGCGTTCGTATTTGGCGAATGGAAATACTGCCGGGAGTAAATAAAACGCGAGCAAGGGTACTGCTGTTATAACTCTCCATTGTATAAATGCGCTATCGTACTCAATTCTAAGCAACAGCAAACGCGATCGGAAGATTCTATGGAGAAAACGCTCGGGCAGTTTACGTTCTCGTCGACGGAAATAAATCTCCCCCGGGTGGACTGTTTTGTCTTTTAAGGTCCCAGATTTTCTTACACGGATTTGCGACGAGCAATTTGCGCGATATCTGCACTGAACAACCTCGGGGTTTCGCCGAAATCGTTTTCAAACTGCAGCCAGTTCATTCCCATAGAAAAGTAGAATACATTGGGCTGCGAATACATATTGATGGCCTGTTTGCTTAGTTTTTCGAATTTGTTTACTTATCCTTCACATTTATAATTTTTAGCACAGCAACTCGTGGTCTCTTCGAACAATATTTCTAATTGCGACAGCGTCCTTTGGATAACACAAATAATTACCCAGATAATTCGATGAAAAGTAAATAGAAATATTAGAGAAAACAGAAGACATCCTTCCGTATGAAATTAAATCGAAAGTTCAAATTATTCATTCCACTTTCACAGTTTCGTCTCTGTACATCGAAAACATCCTGTCTGTTACATTAGACTTCTTCGATTATTGCGAAAGACACATCCTAGAAACTGTTCCAACTTTCAAACGCGAATCCTCTTCCGCTGTCAATATCTGCGAATATAATACGAACACGGAACAATCGAAATTCAATCCCGTACACGCTGAACTCGACGGTCCCGAAACTCAGTTCCCTCGTAAAAGAATTCCACCTGTAATCTTGAAATTCAGCATCGAAAAATCATCAGTCTTTCCATCTACGCGTCAAATAAAGCTTCACCGTTTCTGAAAACTTGCCAAATATAAATCATACTCGAACCTCAGTTGGCATTGTTTTGTCTGTCGCGACCCGCATCTTTCTCAATTCTTTATTTCACAGTCGTCAAGCAACGCAGCGGTCTACAACTAAAGAAAAGTTTCGTTGACACCTTTATTTCCCGTTTTCATTGTATTATCATTTGCAGTAACACGTTCCATTATATTTTTACGCGCTTCATAATATCCTTCAAATACCAATGCTCAAAGCTTTTCCCAAAAATCTATTGTCCTTCTCTCCTGTGTAACTATGCAACTATACATTACCAACGAAATTCATGGCGTAAACTACTCGTTACTATACCCATAAAATGGACTCACCAATGCCCCAACGACACCAAAAACGATTTAATCGGCAACCCCTACTCGTGTTTCACTCGTTAATAATTGATCTCGTTCGATGATAAAAAAAAAAAATCCTCCCCCATCCATTATCCACCCATTGTCGTTCGAATGTCGACGGTGCCGTCGCGTCCAAGCAAACAGGCCAAATGGACAAACCTGTGCACCGGCTGCAGAATGAGATCCGGTCATCGAGACGGCTGTTGCCTCGTTTCGATTTTAAGCGCACGAAATGATCTGTCGGGCCAGTCGGCTCCGTTGGAACACGACTCGGGCGCAGGCAACAAGCGAAGAGCAGGCCGCTTTCTAACATCTTCATTCTCAGCTCTCAATCAATTCCACCTACCTGGTCACGTTGTTCCGTCCCAAGTCGGCCGACGTGGTAATCGTCGATGGGAGATCCGTCAAGTGTGACGCGGGGAGCATCGTATTGGGAGTTAAATGATTGCAACAGACCCGAACAGGTAGAGGGCCGTCGCGCGTTCGCAAGGCGATCGGAAAATTAATTGGTTACACGACCGGAATTCCGACGCGGGCCCGTCCGCAATATCGATCAATCGTCGCGCCGATGACGATTTATGACGCGACCGTTCACGATTCGTTTCCCGTTTGTCCACGGACACCGATGTGACGGGCCGCGGTTTGCATGGACTCGCCTGAATATCCATTCATTAACCCTTCACGCTTCTGCTGGAGCGAGTGGGGCGTGTGCTGGTTCATCGACGCCGCTGTTTTCGCCTTTCGGGCGAAATTCGAGATTTAAAGGGGCCGAGGAACTTTTGACCCGACCGTTCGACGAGGCGAGCGATTATTTTTTTAAACGATTTCGTTGAGCCGCTGTAGACGATTGCTGGTTGATTGTGATTTAATAAATTATTGTTATGTCACAGGAGAATCGATAGACTGTCTTCGTCTTTCAGTTTGTGCTTAGAATAAGTCTCAAGTTTTTGAGTGTGCTGAGATTGCTGCTGGTGAAACGTATTCCGCTGGAGAGAATTTTGCGTAATATTTTGGTCTTGCTTTAAGAATTGATTTTGGGCTTTATTGTCTGATTTAGAGTTGATACTTGTTAGATTAAAGAGTAGGTTTGATATACCGAGAGAACTACTATTTATTGACAGGGGGAAATAAGGAAAGAATTAGTATCTTGACACAGAAAGTATTGTCAATTGATATGTAAGTTAATTTCGTAATGTTTTTGTTGCTGAATTTGAAATATGGTTTCGACTTATCTTTTAGGAGAATATTGAAGGGAAAGTAGTAGGATATTTTGTTTCTTTTTTGTAAGATATCTATCCATTGATTCCGTATTTTTATTCAACAGCTTTCCTGTTAAAGGGACTGAAAGATTGTTAAAAAATCGATGGTATAAGAACTGTGCTTAAATAAATGTTCCAAATAAAGTAAACTAGCCCCCTTTTTTGAACGACTAGTTAAGAAGATACTATAGCAATTATAGCAACATTTTAGCAATTATATTATATCTTTAAAAAGATATCCAACGATAAGATTTTATGGCCAACGAAGAAAGTGTGCCAATTTCTTGCTATGTTGACGAATAATTAGAAAGAAAATTACAATTTATTGTCCTGACGATCTCGTTTATTCGCACTTAATCCACTCGACTCCTTCTAGCGTTCTTCTCTGAAGAACAAAGGGTGTTCACGTTCTTTTGTATGTCAGTAGGCGAGTTTAAAGAGTGAATTAAGGCGCATTGTTTCAACGAGAATGCCAACCGTGCTGCAACGTTATAAAAATTGGAAAGAAGCGGGTTACAAAGTGGTTAAAGCATAATGCTGGAACACTTGTTGCAACGAAATGAATTTCCAACGGGGAAATCCAATTTGTGAAGTGAAGCTACACGAGTACCCTTTTAAGTAATATTACCACTATTTAGAAATGATGAGGTATCAAAGAAAATTATTCTCTTTGTTCAGTGTGATCCCAATGTTTATATACTAAATTGTACCAGTAATTACGAAAGTGGTATAACAATAACGGGTTCTTTTTATAATATCGAAAGACTATTTCTTCTATAACCTGCTAACATAATTTTGCAGCTGCGTGAAAAATTATTTTCCAAGAGTATATCAACGACTTTAAAAAAGGCTCAATTGAGTGCAATTTAATAATATAATTTAATTGCGCAATTAATTTACGTACACAGATTATCCATAGACATTATTCATATTAATTTGTCAGGAGAATTATTAACTATGAAAATAACTCGCAGGTAGCATACTCTATCTCGGAAATAGTATGATGAAAATTGTAATTACCGTAACTATTACTAAAATGCTTCAAAACAAATCCCCTCGCCCCATTCGATTGCACAAAAATAATTCCCACAAAATCAATACTTCCTACATCCTTTCCCCAATCGCCAAGACGGAATATACATTCCATTCCAATTCCCATAAAACCCATCCATTATTTCCCAATCGAACACCATACAACCCACTTCGATTCTACTTCTCCAACAGCACTTCTACTTACTCGATCTGCTCAAAACTTTTCCCAGGCTATCTTTCAAGAAGCCGTAATTAACTCGACTCTTTCCCCTCCCTGTTGATTCGACTCCACCATATCCGTCCACCAAACTTACCCCTCCCGGTGGCTTCGTTACCGATGCATTCAATTATCGAACGTCAACCAACGATCCGTAACAATTTGTTAATTAGCCAAAGGGGACACGCTGGGCCTGTCAAGCCGCGGCGCGTCAACAGCAGGCGATCCAGCCGACAAAACCGTTAAACGCGAGGAAGGTATTGCATAACAGGTGTAGGGAAACGGCGGCTAGTCGATCGTAAGACACGCAATTATCGAAATGGACGTCCGTTCGAGGGGACATCGTCGTCGTATACCCGACGAAAGCGCTTTGAACGCATCCAACGCCGCCCCGTTGCATCTTTAATCAGCCACCGTGGCTATTCCGTAGCGTAATCACAGGTGGGCAGGCGCGTAACGTGAGATGCAAATTGGCCAACATTTATCGACTCGCCGATTATTTAGTGCCCGTAGGAAATTGATCCCCCGCCTGGCCGTCCGCGTTCAAAGCGCCAAGACGGATCATATTGTCTGACGACGCTGTCATCGTCGTTGACGTGATAATGGTGGCAGGAAATTTCGTAGGATTTGATTGGGCTGGAAATACGAGGACTAACTGATGGGGCTGTCGAACAATTCTCCCATCTTACTTCCCACGAATCTCCTTATCACCCCGTTTAGACATTAGTCCTTGGCTGGATGCAGTTTATCACTTTTCCACATTCCTCCCCCCGGATGCACTCCTCCGAATTTCACCCTCACGCCTCATTTGGGTACGTGACCCGCGACATTCAAACTCTGACCATGGATGTCCCCCACCTACGGTTTTCCGACATTTCTTCCAATATAATAAGGGAACACGCGAAACCCAACAAGTTAGTAGTAAAAAGTTAGCGGCAATTAATGCATTAAACTGTAACTCTCTACTGTGTTGGACTTAACCACAACCAAATCTATAAAATATCGTAACTATAACTAAAGCTTATTACTGCGACGATTAATGATAGCAACGATATACCGGTGATCTTCAAGTCGATACATAATTTCAGTACCTGCTTGCTTAGAGATTCGACAGAGTTTTAAAGTTTAATGTGAGATGCAATCGAGAATTGTTGGCGAGAAAGTTTCTTCTCGAGGTTCTATTATTTGAACTACGGCGAGGTGCTGTTTCATTTTCAATGAGCACAGACAGTGGTTTAAATTAATCGTAGGAAATGTTAACTGACTAATGAAAATAATAACAGATAAGCATAAATTTATAATTCAGACTTATATTGTTTTTGAAATTTCATCATAAAATTTTCAAGGTTTTATGTATTGTTAACAAAAGAAAATTTCAGGTGCTTCAAAGATCTGATTGTCCTCAAAGGTTGCTGCCGTATCGGGTAATATATCTCCTGCTGCTTTTTAGTTCCTCAGGGTGAGAGCATCCCTTAAACGTTACTGCATATTTCCTATTTTCCTGCATATCTTGAAAACTATAATTGATATGGAAAAATTGTCAGAATGGAAATGAAGAAAGATAGAAGTCTGTAACGAATCTATTAATCATTCCCGGTTAAAACAGAAATCGCCCCTCGCCACTTACAACACGAAAAATCTTCACGAATTCCCCACATTGCCCACCGGATCTCAAAGAAGAAAAACCCGAACGATTTTCCTTAGCGAAATTACGGAAACCACCATTCTGCCGGCGAAATAAAGTCCACAGACAGAACAGTCCACCAGACAATGAGAAAATGTGACAGACATTCCGTCGAACAATTTAAGCAACACAAAGATCAACATTCGCGATTGATACAAAGGGGGTCGAAACTCATTTAGATCGTCGTTCCATCCCGATTCTGGTCCCCGAACTCGTTCGTCGGAAACTTCGTTCGACGGCTAATTATTTCCCCTCCGCCATTTTTCCCACCCCTCTGCGACGGGTCGTCCCTCAATCGGAACAATAACGCTTCCTTGACGTGATCACAGCAGAAGTTTCGCTCGTTTCCATTTCCGAAATTAGGACCGTTCCGCGACAGGGGGAGGGAGTGGGGCACGGAACTTTTATTCATTGTTATCCACCCTTTGATGTCGAAAGTGGACGACGGAGCGCGTTGCCAGTTTTCAGTTAAACGTTCCCCTGGCTAAACACCAACGGAAACTGCACAGAACGCTCGTCGCGGCGGGGTTTTTTTTTTTTTTTTTTTTTTTTATAGCAAAGCTGCTTTGCAATTCTAATGGAGGAAAGCAATACTTTCGGCGAATTATTACGTTCAACGGGTTTTTCTGCGAGGTTCCTATGAAGCTTTGAATAATGTCAACGATCTTTGCATAAGTGTACACAGAATTGTACAGGGTACATTATTGACTTTATTGATGGTCGCCTGCTTTATTGTTGCCGTAATTTGATTACTATTCTTGTATAATCATTTCTTACTTCGGGCGTATATATGTCAAAATTAATGTGAATTATTAATGTGAAATATTAATGCAAAAATTAATGTGTTAATATTAATGTGAAAATTATTCGTCAGTGTTGAGTTCATTTGATAATTATTACGCCTACAAATAAATAGTTGATGAAGGGTTCTAGAGTTATGAAAACAAGCATTTGATTGTTTTTACTGACTTACGTTATTTAGGAATAGATTCGTTTCCTTTCCAATCAATTTCATTTATTACTTAGAGAATGTTTAGTGCGTTCCTGTTCTTATTGCGTGCTCTGAGTGACAACAATTTTTACGCATCTTCGATGTAAACAAATATATTAATAAATTGAATGAATAATGCTGTATCGTTGATCAAAGAACTTGATTGAAAACTGACGTACTGACATCACAGATGTTTGCTTTCTTTCAACTTCTAACAATGCGTGTATGCACCAAGATCTTCTTTCATACTGAAATGAGCTTATGGAACATTTCTCTCAACTGATACTAATAATAATTCGACAATATACACAATGTTTCGAATTTCATTTAATTTATCAACCCCCTTCAACGCAATGTTCGATACTCCCCCGTTTCTATTATACTTGTTAAAGAGCTACACTTGCGATCAAGGTTTCGGAATTCACCTTTCCCCTCGCAGCGGAGCCAAAGAAAGAGAAGCAGAAGAAGAGTGTGAAAGAAATACCCATTGTTACGTGAATTGTACATAAATCACATTGTTTACATAGTTGTCGTCCATCGGAGCAACCCTTTTCTCGTTTGTCTTGCGCACGGGCCATTTCCCTTCTGGGCGAAATAATTTTTAACGCTAATGGATTTTCCGCATTAAGGTGGAATGGGTAATACACAATTATACGCGGCGGGGCATTGTGTCGCGGACGAGATCAGAATAAAACGCTGAATTGAAAAGGGTGGAAGTGGAGGAAGAGAGAGGGAGAGAAAAAAAGGGCGAACGGGTTCTCCACTCAGGCCAGAAGAATTATTACTTAATGAACCAAAGGAGATGCCATTACGAAGACCCTATCGGGCCGCGTTTTAAATTACCCCTCTAATAATTTAGGCGGCCTGCAGTTTTTATTCCGCGCTTATTAGAGAACTCTGGGAAACGTAAACAGCCGGCCAATTAAAACCGTGGTATCGTAACAATAAGTTCTCGGAGTTATTTACATGTTAGAAGTTAGAATTCTCGTCCGCCATTCTTTGTAATGATGTACGTGAAATTGTTCATGGAGCGTCTTGTATCTAATGGGCTGCTGAAAGTAATCGTAGCAAGGTTGTACGAAAATCTATCTGATGGATAGGAAAAGAAGTAGGAGGCGTCATTTATTATAATTTAAAATTGTTTCTGTATATTCAGTTTCGATAAGAAATTGTGTTCTTTATCGTGCACTTAATTTTTGTGATTCTTTGTAAAGTCGATAAATGGACGAAATGTGTTTTGTTTATACTTGCCTCTTTTTTTCTATTACAAATATTTAAAAATACCTGGATTCATGGGAAGTAATCAGACCACAAAATTAGCGTCGAGATTCATTTCATCAAAGTTATTCCCCTTTACAAATGTATCAATTACCCGCTTTGATAATATGACATTTGCGACCAAATCTGCACCAATTGCAACTTGAATTAAACAAACAGACGTTCTGTTGCGCTAATGCTCGCGCCCCAATTCCTTTTTTACGGTACATTATACAAGCACGAAAATTCTATTACGTGATTCTAACTTTACTTCCTATTTTCGTGTATCATAAAATTTTTACGTCCTCCTCCGCCTTCTGTCGTCACAAACCGCGCCATGCATAACGCAAGAAAAATGTGCCGCGTAAACTATGTGTGTGGGGAAAAAAACCGCGTCGAGAGTAATTGAACGGGTTCGAAAGCGAGGGTAAAGTCAACGGTGGAAGAGCAGCAACGAAATTTCCACGAAAACGCTAGAGGTGCAATATCATTTGCGATTCCTGCGTCCACGGTAAAGTACGGCGCACGTACAGTTTCGACGTCCGCGATGCTCCAGTCACTGTTCAAATTAAAACAGCAGCTTCGCGCTTCTGGTTTTCCCGTTCAGCATAGTCGAACGATTGTCGCACATATCTACTTTCGGTATCGGCTGAGAATCGCGAGCTTAACGCGTCGAATAAATTCCTTATGGAGCCTCGTCACGCGTTCGAGCGTTATCTCAAGGGGCTGTTTACCGGAACCGCGATGGTATCACGTGCTTTATTGAAATTAAATTCCTCATGTAGTGTACTTTGTCGCGGCAAGGTGAAGTCGAGAGTGGCTGTTTGGTTCGTCTATGAGAGTTTACGTTTCGGGTGATTTTGGGAATTATTGCTATTGCATAGTGCGAAGATCTTAAATTGTCAGTAGTTGAAGCGGAAACGAGAAATGGGCCGATAAGAAGAATATTAGATTAAAAGAAGTACATTATTTAGATCGAATTGTAATTGTGATTAACTTCGAAAAAATTCAAACACATTTAACTAGAATTTCGTAGCATTCATAACATCTTCCGTATTATCTAAAAATTGATTTTGCTGTAATTACATACAACCGTACTAAAAGACACAGACATGAATACGTGGATCAAAATTTCGTATAAACCTTCGCGTGTCATAAAAATTACATTCGATGAAAACTATAATAGTCGAAGGGACTTGAATATCTTAAAGTCTAAAGTCTAAACGATGTTAAAGAAATGAAATACACGATACAGCGAATTTTTGCTGAAACACAATTCAACCCAGAAATGATTATTTAGTACTCGAGTTTCACAACGCTATTTATTATACAAGCTCGACAAGATGAGTTCTTATTCTCGGAATATTTTGCAATTACGACGAGGTTTCAACGCGAACAATTTCACGTCAATTTCATCGACATATTATTTCTATAATTCGGAGTACATTCGCTTGGGAATTGTTGCACGGTACCATTTCCATCTACGCCAGCCCTCAGATTTCCTGTTCCGCTTTGTGGGGGTAGCTAGATATAACGAAAGGCGGATTCAATAGGAGGTTCGCCGGGAGGGTTCACACTCAAAATGATCAAAGTTATCGGTGGATAGATAGGATCAAAGATGTGATGCTTCCTTGTAAATCATCCGAGAACTTTCTGTGTAACGTGAAAGTGGTTCCTCTGGTAGACAAGCTCGACGTTTTTCGTTTTGTAATGAAAGGAAAACCGTCTACCCGAAAAGTTATCTTTTATATCTTGATACATTTTTCTATACGTTTCTCGGTTCTATTTTCATTCAATTTTGCTCACATTTTTTTGTAGAAACCACCTCGGGCGTTGGAAAAATATGCGACAGTTGGTTTCAATTTTCAGATTATGTTGCAAATTCAATATTTCTGAAATGTGTGTAATAATTTGAAGATACGGGAGGCATGTTTTATGTCGCAAATGATAATGGTGGTGTGGCAGCTTTTGAATATTGAAATTATTGCACGTAAACGGGTTACTTCGAATTCGGCAAATAAAGTGGAAGTTCGGGTTGCAACGATAGAATAGCCGTTTAAATACGATAAATTACGATTACGTATCGGCTGTGGTAATTAACATACGTTAATTCCCCTCTGAAATTCATATTTTCTGAGCATTCGATGCGCTCGTTAGTCATTCGCTCTTCGTCAGCATAATCTGACCGGCTCAAATTTGCATAAATAAAAAAGGCTTCGTCGTATGATAAACATTTCGATACCATGTCACGTGTGATAAGTACAAGTAACGTTTTCATCAATACCAGAATTCCTTTATTGAAATTCTAAATATATTATGACCAATATTAAGCACTGTTTCCGATTTTAAATTGGAATGGTAGTAATTAATGTAATAACTCCACAGTGCTTCAAAAACTCTTGTATTTGCTTCGCGAGGCAAGGAAAATTTATACTTTCTCACGCTCCTAAATGTACAATTCACTTCAGTACACGTTAGTGCAATTGAAACAATGGTTCAAAGAGAAATATTACAATAATATGTATTCTTGCTTTTTAATCAGCCTTGCCACAATACAATACTTTGTAAAACTCTATACTTTGTTAACTAACTACGCGTGTATCACTCTTTAAAACGAACAAACAGTTAGTAGCATACTAACAATGAAACTTCAACGCCATCTTACGCTGTCGGACAAATTATTATTTCTCATTTCCACTTGGTTTATTTACTCGGAGAAACACCCTGTGTAGGAAAGTTTCGTCAAAACTGCTGTCTGCCATTTCACTGCGGGTCCCTTGCCGAATCAACTTCGTTTAACGTCTCCCATCGTTCATGAACATGCATCGAAATCAACGATGTTACACCCTTTCATCGTTCCGTATTCTCCTCTCGGAACCAGCAGCTATACCCCGAATTCATCAGCGAGCGAATCGTAAACGGACAGGCAAATAACAATCAACGATATTGTTGCACCGTGTCCAAGTGCGGCTTCGTTTCGTACGGATAAATAAACATACGGGCGCATTGGTGTAATCGTCGATCGACAATCACAATTTACGAGTTAATCCGTCGCGACAGGTAGAGCGGTAGCTTCGATGAGATATGGATTTCCTGCGAACAAGCAAGGGGTAAAAGTTTCCGGAACAAGAGGAGGCCTGACAAAGGGTCCCGCTAATATCCACTCTCCTACCCCTTTCTCCCTCCCTCTCTCTCTCTCTCTGCTTTTCTCTTTTGCTTATCCTTGCTCTTCTCCCCAGCCTATACTCAATTACTTCAGATGCGAACCGTTCCTGCTTCCGATACGGCAATTACGGAGACACTTGGTTAAATAAGAGAGAATTAACCCCACTTCTGTGGCGGCAGACACTGTAAACTCGAACCCAGTCTGCGAAGGGTGAGACTGCTTACGAGATTTCGTTCCCCTCGATCTCACAGCGGTGGAAATGGGCAGAGTGAAATTTTCGGGATCAGCAGTTGTGTTTGGGGAGAGGCGTTTATGTTGAGAGGGGGTTGTATGTGGAATTGAAACGAGCCTTCAGTTGCGGCAGCAATTATATTACGAGAGTGAACTGACAATGGGTTATTTAAAACATTCGAAAGTAAATTCCTTTTGTAACTGGTTAGGAAGATTTTGGATTTGCATGGAAGAAGTATTTCGCGAGGGTAAATATATTTAGTTTTCTTCGTATGATCGCAGGAAACGAGCTTAATTGTCAAAATCTTCCGGAGGAGAAAATGTGATACTTAAATTATTTTCATAATCGGTGATTTAGTTATTAGAGAAGTGTACATGTGTTGGGAAATAATTTAAATGAGCTTGATATTATAAAAGTATTGATGCTCTGAAAAAGTAGACTTGAATGATGGGAATTTATCTCGAATCTGTTGTATGTCTGTACAGTATAAATTATTTTTGTTATTTACTTGACTGAACTTGACTGGTTGTTAGAAAATAATTTATTAACCATTTACATATATTATTTTCATCACTTGTATACTACCGCTCTTTAATTTAGTTTACCAAGTGGAGAAAAATATCTATCGATGAAAACTATTTTACACACTAATGTTACAGACTCAAAATGTAATGGCGCTCGATAATTTAATAACTAAGATTTAAAATATGTACGAATGAAAACAATTTACAATAAAAGGACTGTTAATCCGTTCAAAAAATAACCATCGATACCACTAATTAAATGGAACATTTACACATCATAAAAATCACTGTCAATTCCTTCAATAAATTGGTGCCATTAATCAAATACAATATTTATCCAGCACCAAAAACCACTATTAATTCTTACATAAAATAATCACCGATCCCGCCAACGAAATCAAACATTCGCTCGTCCAAAAACAGCGTAAAACATGAAATTTCCGTCGTTCGAATGATTATAAGAAAGGTACTGTACATTGTAGCAGTCGGAATTGCTTGAGGGACCTCACCCACGAATATCACCGACACACTATGGCAGGTTACAATGGGCGGTAACACCTTAAGCTCAGACGCGGACACCGCGATCGTAAAACGCGTCGTCGAACATTTCCTCGACCTCGTAAAAAGCTGACGTCTTCTTACCTGTCCCTTTTATCTACCGCCCGCCCCGCGAAACAATGCATTAGCCGTACCGTTGGATCTTGGACGAGTTTATTATTTAACCGCGTGAAACCGATCGACGTTCCCGTGCCTGCTGCCAACCGCGTTACTGCAGGAGAAGTGTGACTGTCTGTCATCAAGTTGACGGTTTCAAGTATTAACGCGTGCAATGGGGCATGGAATTTAAGACTCACGGCAGGACCGTAAAAGGCGGATGGAAAGTTACGTTACGGTATTAAATTGCGCGCCCCTGGCGACTGCGTTGAATTATTCGACGTTTAATCCTCCAGCTGGCTTGCTCTGTTTTCATATGCCATATGTTCTGGCATCGCGATGTTCTGGGTTTTTTTTTCTTCATTCTCGAACGCATCGATCGCGGGTGGTAGCGTTGGTTTAATTGTTTAACGTTTAATACATAAATATTGGAGCGCATTTGCAGTGTTTGCATGAATGCTGGATATTGAGATGGTATTGCATATGATATTTTGCTGACGCGCGGTGTTATTGCGGGTGAATTTGGACTCCAATACTGAGGCATATAGTAGCATGTTGTAAGCGAGATTATTATTGCTGAACTATTTTATAGACAATCTCAAATGTATCCTAATTGGGTTTAAAAATGGATGTCAGTTATAGTTTTTGTAAATTGATACGATTAATTTGTTGCATTCTTGTTTCGATTTGAATATTTTTTTTATATAGAAGTGGATACTTTTTCTATTCAACTATATTCAGTGACGGTTTGATGGAAAGGAAGCAAAATTATTCCATTCAAATTACACCTGACATTTACCTTGTTTAATTATACTTTTCTTGCGACAATTACAATAATGCTAACATATTTCTTTGCAAACTTTATTTCCCACATTGTAACACAACAGGTAATAAATTCATTAAACTATACTAGTTTTGCATCATGTATCTTATTAATACAAGTTTGAATGCACTTGATTAAACTCGACTAAATTATTCCCGCAACAATGAAAGTGCTGCATTTTATATAGCGAAAGAGAAATGATTCTGAATATTCTCAACAGAATTACTACTTTGTAAGGGAACAATTAATCAGCCCATTCAATTATGCTAATATAATAATTATTCACTGCACTGGTATATTTTCTACGAAAGCGATTCAGAAATAACTTATTCAACTCACAACCTGCCCAAATCATCGAAGTCTGCGTATCAATCAGTAATACACTACTTTCTCACCAGTTTTATTATTTAAAAGATCAAAGAAATAATACATAACCAATATATGGAGAGCTCAGAAGCCAATCAGTGTAAGTCCAACTTTCCTGAACACGAGTTTCGTAGTTCAAAGACCTCTTTATTGTGAAAACTTTCAGCTGATAAATCACTTAAGTCACTATTTCCGTACGTAAGCAACAGACGACGGCACTAACGTTATCATTTTTTTTCCAAGCGATTTGTAAGAACTTTATTTATCTCGGTTTGAATGCTAATGGACTTACGCTGATTGGCTTCCGAACCCTTCGTGCATAGGCACGCTTGAAATGATCTCATTAAAAGAACAATTGGCTTCGCGAATAAATTCCTTTTGGAACACGTCGACGATGACCCACCCAGGTGACCAATTGTAAAAGAAGCACTGCCTCACCCCTAGCGGCACACGATATTTCCCCAAACAGCTCGAATCTTCGGCCAACCGCGAAGCCCGATCCGATCGCCTCCAATCGTGTTGCGCGCCCCGAAGAAGAGGGTCACGATCGTTCAAACGAGCAAAAGCTGAACATCAGCGGCCTTTTCCAACCTCTACTCTGCGGTGCTTGAAGGCACTCTCCGCGGCACAAAGTGCAATACACCCGGTTTCCTTGTACACTCCCTGTTTCTGGCCGGCTTCGTTCTCCTGTTTGGAAAAAGGGGGGCCCCAGACTGCCGGTACTTCAGCATTCGAGCCAGTTATAACGCGATTACTTCACGCTGACTTTCCTGCGGCGTGTTTCTCGATTGAGACTCTCCAGCATCCGGTTGCCCCTGATATCTTCGACCCCTTGTATCGAATTACCCTTGCTACACCCTCGAACGGGCTACCCTGCCTCTCCTCAAGCAAAAACATTGGTCTTATTGTTGTATCACTCGACCCGCTCTTCGTTTCGTTCGTTCATTCCCGTTCCACCCCGCGAGATAGTCCCTCAATCGTACCAGCCGCGGCGTTAATTAAGGGAAACGCGATAGGTTAAACCCGTGCTCCGCCATTCTATGTACTCCTATTTCGAGGGTGCACGTGGCTCGATGTTATGGGCCAACTGCCGCGGAATGCTTTGCTTTCTATTAAATAATGACGGTTTAACGTTCGTCTACGCATTGTTCCGCGTTGTTCCCTTTCGTGTTCGAGCCGTCTCATGGAAACGGGACAAGCGGGCCGACTCGGTTTCCCCGTTACAGCTGGCTTTAGCTCGTTTTAGATGGGGATTAGGTATACTAACTCGCGGGAACGCGGAGAACTGTTTGTAGGGGTTGATTAGGGGTGATTGTGCTTTCTAGGATAATTCGAAATTAAACTCATTGTGTTGGGGGAAAATTTGGATTGCGGGGACGTGGTTAACGTGTCGTTAATTATTAACTTTGTCGCGTGATTCGTTAAAATATTTTCGTTTTGTTTCATGTTTGATTGCTAGTTTTTAACAACGTGCGCGTTAATTGACAATTAATTAGTGTTTTACGTATACCTATTAATCATTTCTTTTCTGTATTTATTGTAGTCGCATGAGTGACAACTACTCTTATGCAATTGGAATTGTAAATGGGTTGAATTCCAATGCGCACGGAAAACATTATCTTAATTATTACTCAAGTGGTTCAAATAATATCCGTCTTCTTGAAAAATCTTAAATAAGAAGTTACTCGACTACTCGTACGTTTATGATTCTGTGCATAGATTCATGTTGTAGTATTTCTTTCTATGTTTGTATAACATTTTTTACTCAGGATAGTACACCCGGCAATCTATTAAAGTATTAGACATTCGTCCTGCGACTTTATATATAATCCTTGCAATATATTTCTTTAACAGTTTTTTTTTTTTTTTGACATAAAATTAATAGCCAACATGTTCGTTTGAAGATCAGTAACATTGCATTCGATAGCTTGGGGTCAGCATTTACATATTCACCAGCAGCACGTTTCTCGTGGATCTATCGCATACGATATTTATTTTTCGTCGAAATATTTCAGAGAACTCTTTAAAAATGTAATCTACAATGGACACGATTCCCCTCAGAACCCTATACATTTCTCCAATCATTCTAACGTCGTTTTTATCAACCAAGCCATTACTCGTCACGATTATCGTTACACGGCCGGCGTTCTCTTTATACACGACGTTCATCCCGGTTTCCCCTGCGAATATGGACACAGAGTGACGTAACGCTGTATCGCGACGTTATTAAACGGCAACGTAACGCACCCTTTCGTTTGCAACTGTCGTTCCGGGAAAAATGTCGTATCGCTCAAAGAGGAGTCCATAAAAACAAAAAAACAAAAAAAACTGAATGGCACGGTGCGATAGCCCCAGTGAAACATTCTTCCCAGTTTTGTTTTACACGTAACAGTTTTTTTTAGTATCCAAAAACGTTTTGTTTCATAAGAAGATTACTGTGCGTTCAGTCGATGGAATCCTTCGTTTCGTTTAAAATTCCATTGTTTGGTGTAATCGATGCACCTTACAATTTGTATTGGTAAATGATCGATTGCGGATCAATGATGTATATATTCCTGTGGAAATAAGTGGCTTGAGAACACGATTAATTTCGGGCGCGCTGTAACGCGGATTTACTATCGGATACTTCAATTATGATTTGTTAAGAGGGTCGCGAAATTTAAGGTAAAAAAGACCTGCTATATTCAGGACATGTGATCCAAGTAACAATTCAAACGGGATTAAAATGAAATATATTCGCGGTAGAATAGGATTCCACTAAAAGTCGATTAATCCTGGTTTTCCGTCGGGACACCTGTCCCCAGTAATGATCGAACCTTGAATAACAGGAACATTAACCCTCAACGAACACATTCACCCGATACTTCTAAACACTTAATCTCATAGCAAATGTATTACAGTTTAACAAAAATATTCATTCACACTCGGAATCACTCGTCGTACTGCTGCTCGGCACGGAATCCGCTCGGCGCGTTCAAAATCTCGCGTTGTCTAGCACAAACGAATAATGACCACCCAGATCAATCTTTCGTTCGTTAAGGGTCAACGTATCCCGAGTCTTCCGAAATATCAGAATACAAACCTCCTCGAGAGGGTGATCGGTTTCGTTCAAACTGTTATCACGTATCATACGTTCACCTTCGGTCACTTCAAATCGCTGACCCATTCAATTCATACAAAACACAAAATCCCATTACCACCGTGTTCTATCAGTCCTCGACTGGTACAAAGGCGGTCTGAACGTTTGCATCTCACCGTTACCGGTACGAGGCCAAAGTGGAAACGCGTGCTAAGGTGTTTTCGTCGGAGGACGAAGAGGAAGAGAAAAGAAAGAAACGATGGCCATGCTGAAAACGAACGAACGAACGTTCTCGTGCACAGATCGATTCTCGTACTGACCTTGTTAGGCGGCGCTTGTTTCCCATGGAACGGCAGGTTCTCGTAAAACGTCTTCGTCCCGGACTCTGGAAGGCCCTCCGACACGCTGTTCACGTGATTGTTATTCGCAGCTTGATTGGGATCTGTAAGCGCAAACGAAACATGACTTTACGCAATTAAACGTGGACACGTGATGTGTCTGAGTACGCACGGGACCTACACGACAAAGACAGGGCAGATAGAAACTGTGTGTGGTGTGTGTGTATGTCTGTCCCTTCCCGAAGGAGGATTCTACAGTGGACTGTATTCAGTGTGGAACGGGACTCTTGAGTGCACAAAGGTAAAGGTGGAAACAAGAGACACAGACAGAAAGAGAGACAGATAGAGATAGAGAGAGAGAGAGAGAGAGAGAGAGAGAGAGAGAGAGAACTGATAAATATTCAAGTGTAATTGCAAAGGCTAGAATAAGTGAGTGGCGAGGTTCTAGAGCTAAGGAAATTGTAATGGGTACGGGAAATATTTGAACCCCCTTGATTGGTGTCTTCCTCTTGTCCCCTCGGTAAAGATGTTGGAATCAGTTGGATTTGGGTTTAATCAAATGTTACATTGATACCTGGGTAGAGAAATCTATGCTTTCTATATTATTTATTTGCCTTGTACAGCTTTACTTTCGCTGGCAAATTAAATGGAATATATCGTGTAATAATTTTCTTTCGCGGTTGGGAAGATTGCACCCGCATGTCGCCACGAAAATTCAGGACTCGAACATTTATTTTAGAGAAGTGGGTTTCTCGTTTCTAGGGAGATTGCGAAATGCATCGTAGAATTTATCGCCATATTTTACGCAGAAGTTGCATTGTGAAATTTCGTTAATTTTTCATTACGTTAGTCGCGCTATCTATTGTTTAAAACATTTTACAGTATTAATATAAGTGGCTGATGTTTATATGCATATACAAATGACAATAATAGATCGCAGTCTTAAAAGGATTAATTTCAAGCAATCTTTCCATAAAATTCATGGACTATCCTTAAAAATTTAGTGGCGACATTTATGGAGGGAAATGTGTGACATAATGTATAACATTTGAATAGTTCATGTCTGCTCTTAAATTTTAATTCGAACACTTAATCGTACGGCTTGCCAAACGTTTCAATATGTTGTTCGAATAACTGCAATATCAATCTCGCAGAGATTTTTAACCAAATTTGCCCTCCTCTCGAAAATTATTGAATATCAAGGAAAGGGATGTGTTAAACGGAATATGCGTATAATGTCTATATCGACTATAATATAACAATAATAATAATTACTGTTCTAACGAGTAAATTAATTAAAGCGTTTCATATATAACAATTACCTCGTAGCCGTGTATTGTGAACACAGTGCGTGTAATTCGCACGCAAATATTTATATGTACGGGATTTATAACGAACCGGTAATGAGATTGAATTGAATCGATACCAATGTAAACATTCTGATTTTGCATTTAATATGTTACTTTGGTCAAACCTTCATATCGTTCTGCTAACCACATGGCATTTTCGTTTAGGAAAATCTGTGACTGCTTTTGATTACACAGGAACTGCCATGCTCCCGATGTTTTATTACACGGAAGGAATGTATCGTAACAATATTTTTCGCGTAAACCCATTCTATGGGACTGCCCTGTTACACTGATTCCATTATCAAAATGAATCGTTTAATTAAACGAAATGTACATATATCTGCAGGGTGATTCCAAAATCTGCAACGGGCTTTAATTTCCTTTTAAGTGGAAGCGAATGTTATTTATGGGGTGAACTGTTATTTTTGATTACAAATGAAACGTGTAATTGAAGTAGCTGTTATGTGAATTTTAAGTTACGAGTATTAAGATGAATTAAAAGACGTCACGTAGCAATTGTTTTATGACACATTTCCGTTAGAATTCGATAAATAGTAAATATAATTGTTGCAGGAATTTCAATTGTTAAAATATACGCACCTGCAAGTGCCATTAATTGTTATTTCCCTCTACTTTTTGGCAAGTTATATAACATTTTGAAAATTGTTCGTTGCGAGTTTATGTTTCAATTTAATCAATGCATTGAATTTGTTTATTTAACGACATCTTATTTTTAAAATCCTGTAGTAAGTCGGATTGTAATATATTTCTTTTGTAATGATACTTGTATTATTACTCGCATTCTGCCTTCGCTTTACAAAATTGCTTCGGCGTATGTTCAATTTGTAACTCGTCTGAACTATACCAGCGACAGGTCAGGAAAATGATTGGCCCGATGCACGCAACAATATATTCCACGTGAAAGGAAAATATGCTTTTTCTTGTTATCTACTTCTGGCTATAAACTACAAACTATGACATTACAGAACAATCTAAATAATTGCAAAAGAATTGTAAGAAAATATTAAATATCTTCATAATCAATGAATGATTTAATTTTATGCAAATGTTAAAGCTTTACTTTTCGAAATCACCCTATACATTTCCAAATGAACGGTACAAAATTAAATCAATTTAATTCGTTGAAGTACCATAAACCAACGATACAAGGTACGCATTTATTTGATTATTCAAATAATCATTCCTGCTTGGCTTCTATAACAGCAGTATATAGAAATGTTATACATTATTACACTAATTCTTCCATATTTTTGTCCATCCCTATACGTACAAACGTTTCACACAGAAATATATTTTTCTGTGCAAAATCGGGGGAGAAATATAGACGGTAAACGGGGGAAAACCGATCATAGGTTGTCGTTAGAACTCGATTCATGCACGCTCTGCTATTTCTTGATACGTACCTGCTCCTGGTTTTTTCCGTTTACGAGAGACGTTTCCTCGGTTCAATTCGCAGGACGATTCTGCATGCAACATTCGCTGTCGTGGCGCTATTCTTTTGTAAGTCACAGCTAAGGGGACACAAAACACATACAAAAAAAAAACGAACTGCAAGCAACAATACGAACAGGTAAAGCATTTTATTCCATGCAGCTTGCTTGTAAGCGTAACATGTATATCAAAGGAAATCATTTTGTCATTTTATTACAAACAATTATTCAATTAATACAAAAAGCTCGTACAATTTAGTATTAACATAGGTTTTTTATAAATGAATTGTATAGCTCCTTTTCTGCGAGGGTTGTAAATTTCATTCTGTGTGGACTAATGAAACTGTAATATTATAATGTTCCAAGTGCCTTCGTTTTATGCGTATATAATTTATTTTAAATACGAGTAACTAAACGCAATAACTAAATGAGACGTGCATACACACGCAAAGTGCATAATAGCGCACAGGGCAATGAACAATGTTGCGTCACCGATACAGAAGCTAGCCTAGCAGGAAAAAGGGTGAAATAAAAAGCGCAATTCCATTTGCATCATGAATTCAAAGCAGACGACGAAAATAAAGGGGCAACATTATTTTAATTAAAACGTGATCCATTCACATACGTTTAATTAAAAGAACCCAGGCTTTCAACGGACGATTTTAATTTTTTAAGTGGCACATGGCATATATTCTATTCCCGTAACGGCGGTATTTGATAAATACGTTGATACAAGTGACATTAAACATACTAATTGCGCACGTTATTACATACTTTCGTGTGACGCTTTAATTCAGAATTACGTTGTACGCGCCCCGTTTTTAACGACAGCACAGCACGAATAGCAGACAAATTACACGCGTAGAAAATGCACCTCTGTCGAATATACCAACAACTAAATTGTAGCAAAAATTAGGTGATTATTCAATTTCTATACGGCTTATTTTTCCCACAAATATTATTCCCGTAATTGACTAAAATTTTGCACTCTGAACAAAAAATAAAAAGCTTCTTAACCTAATGTAACATGTATAAAAAGATAAATTACTATAACTGACGCTACTAAATTTGTTTAATACAACCGTCTGGTCAAGTAAACTGTACACGTAAATAAGTAAAAACAATTTGCATTTAAATAAAGGAAATCTAGCAAAACATTGATGTTCATTTTAACGAGAATATCGCATGAAAAATTCTCCCTATTAGTTCGCTGAAAAAGAGGAAATCGATGACTAAATATCATCGAGTTCGTTAAAATTAACTCGAAACAGTTTTCTACGATCTCCGAGCATCGCGAAAATAAATATTGCTCAATTGCCCAGAAGCGTATGCCTCGGAACACAGCCTCGAGATATTGCGCAACGATGGAAAAATTCGCGAAGCTATTCAACGTGGAATATCAGGAGGGCGAACTGACGGTGTCGATGGAACATTCAGTTACGCGTATGTAATTCGTTTGCGTTTTGCACAGCACATTTGGTGTGCGAATTTTTCCACGGACCAGCGTTTAACGTAAATTGACGGGGGTAACGCTTAACAAGAAGCGCCGCGATACGATTCAATAGGAATTCAACGGCGTGGGATCGACCGAACAGTTTTTAATGTTGGCAAACCGGCGCGCAAACATTATACGATTTTTCGTTCGAACGGGCATCGGATCTGTTTAACGCAGTCGCGTGCTTATCAAATATTCCGTACACTTCGGCGAGCACCGTTGAATTGCAGCGGGGCCGTATTTTTAATTAAGCGCGCTCGGGTAATTTGCTCGGTGCATCGTAATTTGTTGCGATTTAATTCCGCGCTGCAGGGGGCTTTCGGTGCTGTCGCGATGGAAAAGTTTGAGAATTGAATATGAAAGGGTGCACACGTGAAAACGGTATCGATTACGTGTCTCAAGTGTCTAAAAATTTCACTTCGATGTTTAATTAATAGCAATCGTAATACACGAGTGTAACGTGAAACGGGATTTATAACATTCTTGTGGATGAGAAAGGGTTGATCGTTCGGATTTTTGGGCGATTTTAGAGAACGGAATTTTGTATTTCTACTATTAATTGAATGATATAGTGTGGAATCAATTCATGCAATGATTGATGCGGCAGTAAGTAACAAACTGAAGAAAAGTACATGTCTGTTAAATGATTTAGTATTTCGACATTTTTCGTTACACTTCGGGACACAATTTTATTAAGAAGTATATTGCTGGTTTAACTTATTAGAATCATAGGAAGAGGCAGAAAACTTTTTTAAAAGTTTAAATAATTAACTTGAATGAATTCAACAAATTACATTCTTCCAAAGAACATTTCATTTGTCGTAACTGCACTGATTCTATAAGAAATTGCAAATTTCGATCAGTCTTGCATATACTTTATTTGCAAAGCGTAAACTTATCCGCGGGCAAAATTAAATTTAATTAAGTTATCAATTATGTCCTCGCCTGTTCAATGTCTGCAGAACCGATCAACCATGAACCCAATTATGCACTCCCTAATCCCCCATAATTAAGCCTGCCCGCAATTCTATAAACCTCCCTTCAACCATAGTCCTGTCTTCCTTTTAACTCTACTATGTCCCGCAACACAAAAGCCAACCAAAACCTAACCCTCCCTCGTCCTCTCCGTCACGCGGCGTTTAAGACACGATAAGAACAGATCCATCGAGCAACCTGCATCCACCTGACTGTGGGATCGCGGGTCCGCTGAAAAGGGTTCTCGAAAACCGGTCGTCGAAGTTCCACTTGCGCCAACATTAAAAACACCCAGTCTCTCCTCTGTAAGGGGATGCGTTTTCCACGCGGACTCACCTGTCTTGTCCCTGGAGATGCCTGGCAAAGTCGCCTGCTCTTTGAGCTGCACACCAAACATGGCCCTAATTTTATTAGCCCTCGCAAGCATACCCTCGTCGTGCAGAGTGGATACCGTCACGCTCCTCTGCGTGATCTCCTTCCGCCTCCGGAACACCTTGCCGCCTGCTATCTTCGCGATCGTCGCCTCCGCTAGGAACCGATCTGCCATTGTCAGTTCGTCGTTCTGCCTGCACATCAGCTCGTTTCGCAGCGTTTCGTTCGCACGAACGCTCAGACCTGATCGCAGGCTGTGGCTCCGATTGATGTGCACCAATACCCCGGGCTTTAAGGGCCACCTGGGTGCCGCTGTTGGGTGCACCGTCGTCTGAACCGAGTGCGAGGACACCGTTGGGCTTGGCGGTCCACCGTCTGGACTGTTCGCAACGATCGTGGTTTCATGTTACGCGGACGATTCGCTGTTGGTTGTCTTTTTATTTTGTAGCGCTGTGCTCTGACCACTGCCGCGACCGCCGGTTGAGGATTAATGGAATCGCGATTTTTTTAGAGTTTTGGACGAATCGCAGAAGCGTTGATGGTCTGATCAACGGAGTTTAAGATCGGTAGAGAAACGTGGACGGGATTTTTGGGTACAGTAATTTTGTTTGCTAATATTGCACCTAGATAAGAAGGTTTTATATAGGTAGGTAGCAACTGGTATCTTTTTTTTCTCTCTCTTTTACCCCTTTGGTCGCGGGCATTTTACTCGAAGGCATTTTATGCAGGTGGAAAATGTTAGTGGGACTGAAAATTGAATATCTGGGTACAAGTTCTGTTGCGAGCTATTGGTATTTTTTATGTAAAAATGAAAATTTCAGAAAGGAGAACTGAGTATGACATATGGCACGGCAGCGAATAACATTATTGTAGAACTTTGTAATACCAGTGAGCCTCTAATTATAAGGGATGTATTTATATTTCAAAGAAAATGAAATCTCGGGCCGGTGATAATTAAACTGTTTTCATGCATAACGTAAATTTGCTAAAGAACTATTAAAATATTATTTCAATTGCCATTACCACAATTCTATTATATTTTAGAATATACAGTTCACGATAACATTGTCATTGCTTATCAAGAGGAACATTAATATTTTCTTCACATTGTGAGCTAAAACTCGCTTTAGTTTTCGCATTCTTTCTTCCAATTTTGCACGAAGTATCGCATTAAATGATTCAAGTAAAGAATACTCTACTGATGAACATCGCGGAAAATAAAATTCGAATACAAAAAAAAAGAAATCCGATTTCATGTATATTTTTGCATCACTGTTGGAGTAGAATATTGAACAATTTTGCTGTGGTATTCAACGATAACAGTAATAATAATAATAATAAGTGGAAGAAGAATTACCTTCACATTCGTCAATGATGTTTGTGAATGCGCAATTTCAGTTCCCATCATACAGTATCATAATTTTCATTTCTCCGCAATTTTCTTTCGCTGCCACGAAATGGGCAGTTCATTAAGGGAGGGCTTCAACATTCAAGCACTAAAATTCGAGCAGCGCAAAAAGGGACACGTCACGTCGATAAAATTGAGACCGAGGAGAATTTCAAAGATGTTTCGAACGTGTTCACGATCGCGAATGCGAGAATGGCCACGTCTCATGTTTCATTCCGTAAGACGAATGAGACATTGCCTCTCCGTCGATCAGACATTTGTACCAAAATTTTCTAACAAACTCGAATTACGCGGCAGTAGAGGCAATGTGGACGCACCGCTTAGAAAGTACACTTTCCAAGATAACACTAAAACGAACGAAGAATCCTTTCGATCGCTTCCGATCCGCTTTGAACAAAGTCATCCATCTAACGTTACGCATCCAATCTTTCCAGCGTTTTAATTAAACTTTCGTTTGTCAATTCCTTTTTCTTTAAGTAACGATATATCTGTGAAACAGTCGAGATATTTAAAGTGCAATGATTGTACTTCTTGTAGTATAGAGCGAAACTGTATACTGAAAAATATTATCGACATTAAAATTGTGAAACAAGAATTAGAAAAGGTAGGAATGATATGCTTGATGCAAACTTTAGGGAGCCAATATTCGATGGGCATTGTATTGTATTGATTCAACAATAAAATTCGGATTTTTTTCCCCCTTGTATATGACGAATTGCATATGAATTGCATATGCACATGCGTGTACGTTAGCAATTCATCAAATCGTCGCTCAGTGAAGTGCCCATCTTTTTCTGATTTATCACCGGTTCTGACAGGGAGATACGTACATACATACGTCGAATATCAAGCTCGAAACAAAGAGAAAGGATGGATGTGTAATGGAGAATTTCAAGGAAGACGAGTTTCATTCTGTTCTCGAGAGAATTTCAGAAAATGTATTAATTAATTAATCGATATCATCTGAAAGTCAAATACTAAATATCCCCTTACTAAATTAATTCCACTTTAACATCTCGTCGGCAGGCCCGTGATTACCCCCAGCTAATGCAGGAGGTAAAAGTGCATAAAACTTTTCGCGCGCTCAATGTTTTAATACAGGATTTTATACTTTACTGGACGTGGGCTAACGCAAACAAAGTTACGAAGGATCTTAAATGCCGCAGAAACGAAACATTGAAAATTCATACGTTCTCGAATCTTTTATTTAATCGCGCAATTATATGAAATTAACATTGCTGTGTTCTCGAAGGTTCTGGTTGAATATTCACCGGGCGTTGAAAAAAAACAAGAGGGTGCGCGGCGGGTAGAAAAATTCGCCCGCTTCCAAAAGGATTCTTCGTTTCAGGTCACGATTTGAACGACAGCCAACTCAATAAGAGAGCTTTCTACTCATCGAGCATGCAACCCTTCACCTACCTTTCACCCCTGAAAGTGTCTCCGCCGCCGAATAGAATAGACCGCTATTGTAACGGCGTGCCCGGGAGGCAGATATATCGAAACAGAGTAGGAAGAAAGGGACAGGTATATACGTTGTACATCTATATAGGGAGAGTGAGCGAGAGGAAAAGAGAGGCCGGCTAGTATAACTAATCGTCCCTAAATTATGCAACAACGGCACAGTGCTACATTCGAATAACAAAGAACTTTGCCACCCTATTCATTTGCACGCGCAACCCTTACCTGCCTTACCTCCATGCAGACTTCGACAGTAAACTATTATAAGCCGGAAGTGGTCAGTAAATTATGCAGCGGGACATGCATTCAGGCGTAGAGGAAGACAAGAGGGGAAGAGAGACACAGAGAGGGTGAGAGGGAGAGGACTTCCTGCGAGATTGCAGATCAGAGACAATCTCGTGCACACTACACATATCACAGGACTTGTTGTTATATTAACGCACACTAATAAAGTAGATACAATCGTGGTATCGATAATAGTGCGTACCGTTCAGCACCGAGACGTTGTTAATACAACTGTGGGGAGAACTTTGTTCGTATGTGTGGACGAGATAGGTTCAAAGTGATGGATAAGTATATCGAGTGAGAGGAAGCTTTTGCGAGCGCGTGGCGTAAATATGTGTGTGTGTGTGTGTGTGTATATATATGCGTGGAAAGGATATTTGGTGATTTAATAATAATATAGTAGCCTGGAAATAATTTAGAGTTTAGAGTGTTTGGTTATTCATTTTTAAATGTAGTGCTGGACTATAAGTCGTATTTTGTAGTGTTTAGGGTGGGCAAGATTTTTTAAACAGGTGTATTGTATAATGTATTATTAACTGTGCAATTAGGTACGTTTTCGAGGGCCAAGTATAAATTCAAGACGAAGAAAGAATTATAGAATAATGCAGTTGTGCAACACAAGCTTCCTTACAGAAGCTCTGTTTTCCTTTAATTGTGATTGCAAAGTCTCATATTCAGTGAAGCTCGATCATCCAAACAGAGTTAACAAATTTCTGCGAGAAATGTATGAACCCTTTAAAAACCTTACACAATGTATCCTTTAATTCAAACTAAACAGATATTGAATAATAATACTGGCGACGTGTAACTCTGTCGTACGTACACAATTTAATTTAAATCCACAACAGATCTGACTATAAACCCGCATATCCTATTAATTGTCTAAAAATAATCAATTAATACACACGTACGCGTCTTAACTAACAACGAAATAAAGCTTCCTGTAAATTAAACGCATTTCCACCTTATTTTCCCACAACGAAGCCCCTTTCGCCGCGTACCATTAAGAATCCAACTACCTATAAACACAGCTAACGTAACGAACTATAATACCTTTATTTATCCAAAAAACCAGCCATTCCTCCTACCATAATCCCAATCGTAAAGAAAGATACCACCGTTTCGCGAAAACGAGTGGTCACCAGATCCCCTTGAAAGCCGGGCGTCGCCTGTTAAACCGACGATACGCGAAACCGATAATTCCATCGATCAATCGTATAACGAGATTTACCTACGGCGAGTTAGTGTCCCAGGTAACTGCCTAGTCCCGAATACACCGTCGCGTACGGTATGCACGCAGCCCCTAAAACCTACGGTGTATATATACATACATATATGCGTGTGTTGCGCGCTACAGCAGCGGCGTGCCGAGAGTTCCACTGAATTATTAGCGTGGTGTGCCCGCATGCAGCTGTTCCACGAAGCGAAAAATACATTTTCCTGTTAGGCGACAAGCAGAGGCACACGACCCCGAATAATATCACCGGCATATTGAAGCAGGCATGAAACGAAAATTGGGGGAAACTTATCGTGGCGGTGGGGGGGAGGATTCGCTGGTGTGCGACGTATACACGAAAGAAGCGAGCAAAGGGATGCGAGGCGAACGAAGAAACGACGCTCAAGTAGTAGAGGAAAAACGAAAGTGAACGAAAAGCTAGACGAAAGGGGGGCACGTAAGCGTAAAGTGTTAGATGCTCTGCGTTTCGTACTTACTGTTCACGTTCCTCCAGCTCGACCACCCGATTACTGTCTGTGTTTTGTTTAGCAAGTCCAAATTAAAAAATTAGAGCAAAAACGAATCAGTTTTTCTGTGTTAGTGAAACACTGCCGACGACGAGACCCGCGCTGCGCCAAACGGGACACGACCGCTTCCTCGAGGACGTGTTTAATCAAAGATGCCCCATCCGGCTCGAACTTCGCGACGCCGCGGATTTAATTAACGTTGGCTAAGTTTCCCGAAGGAGATCGCTTCGGGGGGAATTGACCGGACTGTGTACGGTGGCTGGCAAAGTGGTTTGCCAGATCCCTTTTTCGATTCCGCGTTCGAGAAGAGCGGGGCTTTTCGGACATTTCCGTTTTGCTGTTCATCATTGGATGATTTATTCACGGTTCAACGTAGTTTATCTGTCTCGTTTGGTTGACTCGAACGGCAGAGTTGAAACAGCTGTACCTTTTCTTGGAATCGCCGAGGTAAAATTGTTTTGGAAGAATTGCCTGAATTCAAAGAATTTACGAAATTTGTTACCGAATAAATTGCAATTGAAAAAGATACGATTTATCATTTTAGTTTACACAGGAAACATCGAGCACCCGAGTAAATTCATGTTGACATTTCATCTCTTAATATTGCTGCTGTATCCGATTAATATTAAAATACCGCCCGTTTTGCGCGATCTTGTAATGAAATGTAACTTCCCCTCGTTGACGAATAAGTATGTACCCGATCGAGGCGTTCAAAGAGTTCATGCACTTCGTAAATACAATAATCGAATGGCCGTCGATACGCCGCGACGTAATAAATTATTCACTGCAAGATGTTTCCATTAAAGTTTTACTCCTTTCGCCGCGAACGTAACAGCCCGGACCTTTTTATTGCGCGGTCGTATTAATGTAACTTCGGTGCTGGTTTCATTTCTGTAATATAAACAAACCGACCTCGAGTGCTGTTACAGTTGGCGAAAATGAATTCCCGTTAACATTAATTTCAGAAATGAAAGAACCTTGTTGCAGAACCATAAAAATGTCCGCAAAGAGGCCGGTGAAAAGCAACGCTGTCGTGTACCCTCGTTACAGCGGCGCAACACGGGTTCGCGTACTTAATAATTTGTATACATGTATGTATGTACTTGTCTTTGCATCCAAATGGGAAATTCACACTGTCCGTCTACCTTATACGATTACGTAACATAATAGGCATGCTCTGTTTTCTGTAACTAGCGTGAACTATGCGATAATAACAACGCAAAATAATATGTAATGCAGTGCATGATTTATGCGGGTCTGGCTACTATCATACGAATCGAACGGCGAGCGTATCGATAAGCGTCGCAATTTTGCCCTTGCGCGATAATCGAATTGTAAGAAGGCCGAAAATAGTTTTTATTTGCGAGATTTATCGGATCGTTTGTAATCTCTTGCGCAGAGTTCGGTTGTCCTAGGAGTCATAAGACTATTCGCGATCATTAACAATGCTTGCACCGGGAATTCGTTTGTTTTGCAGTCTCAGTACCGGTTTCGCGATATTTTCTGTTCCGCAGAATGAAAGTTATTATTTCAGACGGTAGTCGCCTTTACGAATTTTCGTAATCGAATTCAATACACTAGTAACAATCAATTCGATGTCTGCAGCCAGATCAAATGGATATTAAATGTAACTTTATACACGGACAAGGTATCGATGTATCATTTAAAATATTGTTATTTTCTCGACGAGCTACGAGTATGTTCAATTTCATTCGTTCAATAGCGGCAGCCCTGTGTCAGCAACTTTAAGTATAAACGATACAGAAGCTAGAGAGGAATCTTTTGCCCGATAAATGCTTCCGTTCGATGTACCAGACTTACGTTATTCAATTTCGTTTCATTTTAATTATCAACACAATCAAGGAAAAACATGCAACGCACGAGAATAGCAATACGTTTGTCGCCGCCGAGTGAATTTATTTATACCGTCGCTAAATCGTGGAACGGTTTCGAAACAATGAAAACTCGTTGGGAAACGTCGCGTTTTCCCGTCGAGCGGTTGATTCTCGATATCGTGCGCGTCGTATCAGCGAATCTGCGAGCACCGATCGTTATGAGCCGCGTTTGTTGCCTGCTTTCTTTCCTTTTTTTTTTTTTTGTTACTTTTCATTTAGATCGAACAACGTTGTAAACAACGTGAGCAAAGGGAGTGACTGGAAGTCGATGAAACGAGCTCTCGTTGCACATAGAGGAACGTATGTATATGGGTTGGTTATATTTGTACAGGAGACTGTATCGTGTTAAGTTGCAACGAACGACTGTTATTAAGCTTGTACTCCGTTTGCTTTTCCATTTCGATTACAACTGTCCTGCTGATCTATGAGGATGCATCTCCGGCGAGATGACGCGACGACAAATATGCATTACGGGCTTGCGGTTTCTCTCAAGTGTGTGAAACTGTTTCTTTAGCGTGATTAATGGGAACTACAATTGATGAGAAGTTACGTTGTTCACTTTGTACATATTTTGTTGGAATTCGTAATAAAAATGAGCTTTAGAGGTTAACAGAAACCTTGGCGTATGCGAATATTTGTTCAAATGCCAAGTGGCAATAATTGTGGAAACGTTTCTTACTGGTTTGTTAATTCTTGGCAGACCGAAGCAATTTTGCAAAAGTTTTCCAACTGCTGGGTCGTACAAATAATGCCTATTTGTCGTAAGACGATGTTTCAATGTAATTCATGTGGGACTTTCGTGTGGTGAGCGTGTGACGTGTGAGAAATGTGTGTCTACTGTGATGATTGTTTGAATTGAATGGATCTCTTCAAGATTTTGGCACAATACTTCATTCAAACGCCTTTGGGCAGAATAAATAAATCGCTTCGTCAAGCATCTTAATAATAATGAACGAAAGAGATATTTTTCAATATTCTACAATAATAATATATTAATGTGTTTTCACATTTGTATTCTGTACGAAATTATCACAATCTTGAAAAAAAATCCATTCGATGGCCTACGTCATGCGAAACGTTGTGAACAACAGATCACAGTGACAACCACATAATAGGTAGCGAAGTGCAACTTACATTTCATCTGATTACGTTTACGTCGGCAAACGATGAAGATCACCACGCAGATGATGATTATCACAAGTATGAGGACAACTGCAGCCACGATGACGATCAGTAGAAGATTCCCTTCCAATTGATGCCACCAAGGTATATGGCCTTAAATATAGAAAATACTTCGTTGAAGGACAGCTCTTCAATATTGATTCTATGTTGAGGGGCTATCTAAGATACAATGGATCAATTCAAGAACGTTTAGGGCTCATAAAGCAGGTAAATCTGTACAACAAGTTGTAACGTTTAAAGATGCAGTAAAGTCCGCTCCATTTAAGCAGCTCAATTTAACACTAAATAACTACCCTTGAGAAATTGACATTGCATTGATATATTTCGTTTAACATTTTCGAGAAATATTATGAATCACAGACAGATGGGGATTACAATATTTAGTATTTTTTTATTAATTTTGTTTCACATTTTTTTCTTACGATGACGCTCAAACATGTACGTACTTAACTGACGAAATTAGAATTGCACAATTGTATATGGGAAAATGGAGAACAAAAACCCAATATTTTTAATACTCTCAGTATTCGTATACCTTTGCAAATACAAAAGCTTTCAAGTAATATAGTACGGGGGATTATATTATAAATATCTGCAAGAACGATGCTGTAAATCTGAAAGCTTTTAGAGAATGTCGTAGAAAATTCTGCAGATATTTATGGTTACAATAGTGAAGGTTTGAAAATTTTTAAAATCGGTGAATTAAACATTTAGCAGTATTTAAAACTGTATTTTTCTGTATTATTGATTTAATCAAGATTAGGTATATATTATGTTGATAGAAAGCATCTATAAAGAAATATAGGGGCTTAATTTTTTGCAAAGCTTTCTATCATTGCTGTTCATTATCAGTCACGCGTATAATTTTTATTGCAAACAAAAACTATGGAGATCAATCTAATGATTAAATGGCTCTCTTCCTTCGAACGAAATAAGACAATTGACAGGATAATATTGCAATTGAAATGTGTGCAACAACTGCGAGATATTATAAATATGGAAGTAAGAGCAGTGATGTCAAGCGAAACTTTTTACGTTTCTGTTCAAATTGAATCCATTCTGTTGCTCCATAATGTTTCACCGCGAGCTACTTTTAATACGACAATTTATGCAACGTATATAGGGTGCTCCATTATAATGAACTAGGTGAAATATCTTTAAAACTAAGCGACCCATAAAACTGCTTCATCCTTCCGCGCAAAATATAATACTTGACAATTTGTTTACTTTGACGATTATTCTCAAATTGCTCGTACTTGTTCCTAATTTTTCGTTCGACTGTACGGCTTGTTAATTTGGAAAAGAGTGTTCAAAACTTGTATGGGGGATGCGGAGCAAGAGAAAATATTTTTCTATTAACAATGAAGCGTCAAGATTGGGAGGATAATAATTTTAATTGTAACGAATAATCATGCTGTTTAACAAATTTTAACTGTGCCATTTTTTCTCTGAATTCGTTTCTTGAAAATGAACCTTATAAAGATGTTAAAGAGAAATAACGTTTTTTGAGAGCTAACATCTTTTACCACATATTGTATCTTTTGCTATGTTTGTATTATCATTTTATTAGCGATGAAGATTGCGTAATCTAACAACCCTAATAAAATTTGACGTAGTAACTACAGTAAAACTTACTTCGATGTCCATGGTGAGCTAAGAAGAAACAAAGAGTTAAAAACACTTCATACTCATCTACTTTTTACTAATTTAACGGGACAGGTATTATTTGTAAATAGATTCGCTTTATACAGCTGTAACAATTTTAATTTCTCTAAATAGTTATCACGAAATTCTAATTATTACGTAGCCTAATAAATATTATTCCACTCTCATCTTGCAATTCATGTCTGTCAACCACATTTGCTTATTAAATGTTTCTTGTACAAATTAACAGAAACTATGCAGAGTCTTTGACGCACTTTTCTTGATGAGTTTAATCCTAGTTTTAAAGTTGTCCAAGCTGACTAAATAATTTTCGCGTTTCATGAACGCCAAATATTGATAAAATGGTCCGGACGAAGCCTTTCGTTTCGATAATGATAGATTGCAAACTCTTCTCATTATTTGAACGGAAATTATTCTTCGAAACCTTGAATTCGATATGCAATTGTCAAGTTGAACGTGTAATCGATTAATCGGTTTAATGTGCAGTTGGAAAAAATAATACTACACTCTGAAATTCTTGGACAACCCAATAATTCGCGCCGTGGATCTTCCAATGCTTCCTCGACTAAAATAGCTACCCTTTATCTCCTCGGCATGCTAAATTACAAGATATGATAAATCTAGTTTCACGAAAATTTTAATAACTGTCCCAGAAAATGTTTCTCGTAGGTTTATTTAATCGTTCAGATATTCATGTCCTCTGAGGGTGGGTTGCCATTTCCCTGGAAGAAATGATATCAGTGAAGAAGTCGAAGGGCATTCTGTTCAGCTGAGGGCTTTCGAATTATTCTCTTCAAGTTATGTACTTTATATTTCCTTGTCTGTACCGAAGGTTATCAGTGATAGGATTTATCCTGTAAACTTCTTCAGTACGGTTGAAATTAGCGTACAAGTTATATTCAATAATATATTTCGGTTATAACAGAAGGTTGATAAAGGAACTAGTTATCATGGTGTAGTTTCATATCTATTCTGTTCCTTATCTTGATAGAAAACTTAATTTAAAAACCGTTTTGGAAAGTTACAGGAAAAGGATTTGTAAATTAATTTTTGTATTGAGATTGGTTCTTAGTCAATCGATTTTAATAATCAACAATTTCATTACCATTATTTAGCAATATCTCTATCTTTCATTAATCATTAATATCAATTATTCATTCCAATTGCATTTCCGCTTCTTCTCGCATTGAAACAACAAAAAATCGATTTGTGCACAGAATTTGTCGGTTCAATTTTTAGACAAATATTTAACCTCGATACTATCTTCCCTTTCAATTAAATTTCGCTTCGACTGTTCAATTAACAATCCCAACACGCCGCTTCTATTTAGCGCTGAATTTTACATAATGAACCTTATTTCATTCATTTGCAGGTCTGACGGATGCATTCGGTTCAAATGAAACGGGAAGTATAATCGAATTTGGTGCCGATTGTATTAGTTTGAAGCAGCTTCGAATTCCATCGCGGCGCGCGCAGTGTAAACGAGTTCGCATCACGGAAAACACTCATTTAGATTTTGCGCTGCGACTTTCTCAAAGCTCTGTCATTTGTTGCTGAAGTCGTTGAAAATTCATGTCGTGGACGTATCTACATAAACCCCAATAATAGTATAACTTTCTCATCGCCCCGATCCTTGTTCTACTTTGCATTTACATACCATCTACATATAATTAATAAAAGAACAAGCGGAGAAATTTTAATTAAAGCGACTTTAAACACCCGTCCGCCGTTGCACGAAAAGAGACCGTACGCTTTTCGGGTGTGCCAACCGCGTGAAAATAACTGTCGCCGTTTTATCGTCTCGAAAATAAACGACGAGGATAAATGGAAAATGCAAATCGACCGAACGAATCTGGTTCGGGCCGAATAAATTAGATTTTCGAATTTAACAGGGATCCTAAATCCGTTCGAGGGGAATTTAATTGACAAGTCCCGCGCTGAAATGGTCATGTCGATTCTTTGATTGAGCGTGGACGTAATACTAATGGAGTGTAACAAATAGATAAAGATAAAATATATATAAGGGATTGGCTTTAAAACGCGAGGAATGGTAAATTTGAATAACAATGCGAGAGAATGAAGTTGAGTATTACGAGCATAAAATTATATTTTACGTCATTCCCTGTTTTAATTCGATAAACTAACTCTATTTCAGATTCGTAAAGTGCAGAGAAAGTTGATTACATCTCTTAATTACTTAAATGGAATTTTAATGGATTATGCGTTTAATACTTTAGACTTTAGAATATAATTTTAGGGGCATATTAATTTCGTTTTTATAGTATATTAATAAAGTTTATTTCTGATATGTACAGGCATTTATATTTTTCGTATCTACTACTTTGAAATCATGCAAGTTTTAATAACACAAATTCTCTGTAATAGTATTGAAAACATCACGTTTGTTTGAAAAGAAATAATGGAAAATTGATCAATAATAATGCATTTCGTTAACAAGAAACGTAAACATTGTCGTTAACGTCCAGCTTTAAAAGCTTTCTGTTGCTGTACATCATCCATTTACTTCTTAGTTCGGTGTATAAAACGATGCCATGCTAGTGAAACGTCTTAATAAAAATGTAAAGCATCGCTTTATGAATATTTAGTAAGAGCAGCAAGAAAGTAGTTTCGCTTCTTGTAACTTATTACACAATGCATCTGTAAAATGAAATAAACTTGCAACCTGATAAATATTGTAGTAAGCAAAGAATCGCCTAAAATATTTCAAGATATTGCATAGTACATTTTGTTCCTCTCACTCATCAGCTATAAGAAATTTTTTCTCACACTACGTTCACCCTTTTATTTGATCTAACAAGAAACAAAGAATATAATCGTCATACCTGCAAAGTAAGATCCACATTTTTATTTAAAAGAAATAATGTAATTAAAACTTTCCCCAAGGTATAACAGGATACAATGATTTTATTTATTTATTTTATAAGAACCTGTTTATTTGAAAAGTGTGCTCCTTAATCTTCAACTCTGTGTTACCTGTTGCATGGCTAGTTATTTATTAATTATTTGGGCGAAACAAAATGGCAATGATGATTCTATATCAGGAGACGTTGAATGGGCATGCAAAAAATAAGTAAGTGAGGTATTACTAGCCCAGCCATATATTTTTTAAAAACCCTGAAAGATGATTCTAGGCGTTCTTAATCTCATGCTTTCAGATTCTCCGCCTTGGAAGCTGTTCTTAGCACGCGAACTACAGCCAGGTAATATAATATAAGAGTCACAACGGGAACGCGATATCACGAGAGGATAAATTGCTGTGGCGAAAGAATTCGTTTTGCGTAAAAATTCGCTGCAATTTCGAATGGAATCTGTTTCGTAATTAAGTCGCGTGTTTTAAAACCAGATATCGTCACAATGTATAATACTAGATCCTTGCAATTAAAATAATTACCTATGTAGCAGGAAAAAAATTTGGAGGAAACCGAGTGTTAAGGCTACTTCATAACAAAATTATACCTACATTATTAACAAATGAATAGAGCAATATTTCCAATTGTAACCATATCGTTTAATGCGTTTCGTGTCATTTAACTATGTATTAACATTTTTCGAGCTCATTAAAAATGGTTTCAATTATTATTTTTAGAGGTAAAATATAAATAATATGAATCATATGCAATACCATTCAGGCTTTTGAACAATACTTTACTTGCAAAAATTAGTTTAGTTTAGTTAACATTATACTGCTGCGTAATTAATCGAAAATGATTTACAATCGCATACTGCATTGCAAACACTGACTACAATATTGCCTTACCTTCAATACAGAACGACTTTCGAACTGTTCAAAAGTATCCTACAATTTTAATTATTTACTCGCTCTACAGTATCAAACATGTAAAAATAATTCCTACATATATCGACAGATTAATAATATTCGTGAAATATGCAAGACCAAACGAGAAAGACCAAAAATCCATTTCTTCCTTGAATCTCTCTACGAGTCTACTGATAAATAATACGATAAACGCTAGAATTATACAAGCCTCCTCAAACACATTATCCACGATTGCTAATCGCGGTCTATCATCCACCATTTAGCAATCCATTATTGGCATCAGACAATAAACGTTCCACAGACCTTTCAATATTTCATTAATATCCTTGATCACGATCAATCGGTGAATGCAATGAAAGCCGTGGCCGCGTCTATTGAAACGTACCTGGCACGTCGCGCTCGCAGGGGCTGGAATGGCCGATGGAGTTGTTCGCCACGCAAACGTACGTCCGGAAATTGGTTACCGACGTATCGAGGCGGATGTAGCTTTTTCCATTGCGCGTCTCCGCGACCTGCTCCAACGTGTCGTTGTCACTCTTCAACGACCAAACGAAATCGGTCTCCTTCGGGTTGGCTATCGCAGAGCAGACCACGTAATCCTCGCCGTCTATCCGTTCCCTTTCCACGTGACATTCCGGCTTAACTGGAGAAAAAGAAATCCGCAGGAACTTTACCTCAGTTTTGCCCGAATAGATCCATGTCGCTCGAACACCTGTCTCACTTGCTTTTTATACTGTTCGCCTTGTACGAACGGTGTTCTTAAATGACGATTGTGTGCGACGGAAGAAGAAACGGTCGAATCGGTTTGCGATTCTTACGTTACGTATTGAACATTTAGTGAACCGTTAAGCGCAGCGCTCGTTAGACTACCACGAGTTAAGTTCCAGTTGTTTGTCTGTTTAATGTCGTATGTTTGGAATTTATATTGTTTGTGAGCTGTAATCGGGGGGATTTGTTTTTATTGTTACGCGCGTTTTGTTTATTGTTGCTGTCGTAAGGGAACGGGTTAAGGAGATTACAGTGAAATACGATTTTTGGATGCATCGATTGTGAGTAAGTGAAGTATAAGCCCGGTTCATTCTGTTGCCGAGTTAGGTTCTCATCTAGCTATGACATAATGTATAATGCATTTGTAAAGTAAGATAATAGTTAGATGTTAAGGAATGATAAGTATAAAAGTACTTCACTTGAATTTTTCAGTCATACTAAGTGTTTCGAGTTTAATTTTACGAGTTATATAGAAAACCGAATTTCCTTTGGAATAAAGAATAGTGTATAAACAGTTGTAATTATTTTATATATTTTCAACAAAAGACACGCTCAAAAATTTCCCTGTAATCTAGCAAAGTGCAGCAATTGTACGAGTTGCGCAAAGAATTTGAACAGTCATTTCGTAATTTATAAAAGCTTCAGCCCGTTTCAGAAAAGTTTTTTGGCTTTGAAAATGCGATTCTGGATTACAGATTAAATTATCTTTAATAATTATTCAACCTGGTGCTATGATTCCGCTGCTTTATCTCTTATCTGCTATTGCACGAATTAAACTAATCAACAGATCACTCGTATTGATACAATTGACGATCCCATGCGATCCGTATGATTGTCTGCATTTCGGTTCACTGTCAATGTACATACATACATACGAACGAGATCTATGCACAGATTCTAAACAATCTCTCCTCCATACGGAATACGTGTATGGTAATGAGCAGAGTCTTGTGTATCGACGAAAATACCGATACACTGTCAGTATCAGCGTTACCATCTCTATAACTCGGTGCTATTCATGTTCGCGAATTCGAAAATCTAAACACGCGATACTCGATCCATCACTACTAATCATACGTGATCAATGCGAACAATCTGCCCAATTCCAGGATTTAACAAGTATCCATCGACATGGTTGTTCAAACCACATTTTCGTTGCTGACACTAGGTTTACGGAACGCGTCAATTTGACGTATACTACAGAATTCGAATGACAAGAATTAATGAAGGTCCGTTAATATTGCATAAATAAATTAATTGTTGGATATTTACTAGTGATAGTAAATATAATATATCATGCTAGAGCAAAATTGTCTCAACGTTCTTAGAAATGTCGTACTAACACTGATAGTAAGAGAACCAGGATGATAGAGTAAGAGAACTCTAGGTTGTAAAATAAGACAATGCGCATTCGTACGTATAAATGGACCCCAGTTCTTTTGGGTGTTTTCGTTCGAGAGCATTTCGGAGTGAAGGGTCATTCCTTCTGAGCTATTTTAAATACATTGATTGAGAAAAATGTAATAGTTATTTTATTTAACACACCGTATCCAATATTAATTATATTTCGTTTCTGAATTAAGTGAACTAATTTTTTGAAGAAAACGCGTTCAAACCAGTCCATAAACCTAGTGTTAAACTTGCTTCGTAGCAACCACGAGGAATAAATAAATATATTAAAAAAGCAGGAAGTGTGAAAGAACGGCCAAAAATCCGAAGTTCCCTTTGCTTTTTGAACGAAATAAACCTTTCCACGCATACGCGATTATTTGATTAGAAATATCGCCCCGATGAAAGTCGTCTCTTCTTTCCAAATACGCTGCTGCTCGAAAATATTACGAAATTTTTGTAAGCGCAATAAATACCCGCGAATAGTTACTAAGAAATAACGAATTCGGTTAAACGATACACGCACCGTTTCCTGTCGTATTGAGGCAATATTCGATAAACAATTCGGGAGATCGATTCGCGTGACATTACGCGCAGAACATTCTTTCGAAAAACTACGCGTCGCTTGGTCGTTTCTAGCGACAACGTACGTGCGCCCCCTCAAGACACATTCAAACACGTAAATCTTTCTCAATATTTGAACGTCACTCGGCATGACCGGTTGCTCGCGCTTCTTTACTTACATTGAACATTCATGACCATGGAAATGTTACGGCTTCCGTGGCGATTCGACGCCTCGCAGTAGTACGTTCCATTGCTTCGTCTCGGCACTGGCACCTTCAGATCGAGAACACGGCCCTCGATGATGGTGTCCGTGGAGCCCTCTCGAAACCAGCGAAACGTTGGCTCCGGATGTGCTTTCGCGTTGCAGGTCACCGTTTCCGGTATGGTGTCGACGGTGACATTTATTATCTTCTTAGAGATCGTCATATTTTCCGGCGGAACTGTGGACAGAACGAACATCGACGGTTGAAAGGGCTGTATTTATGTATCGCCGTATCATTGCCAGTTCGTTTAATGTGCTCCTGGGGAAACGATTACAGAATCGTGCCAGAGCATTTATTGTTGAAGGAAATATTGGGAATGTCGCGAAGAGTCATTTTCGTGCTGCTGATACTCGTAAAAGGTTGTGGTTTTCCCTTTTTTTTTTATTTTTTGCGGGGGTTGTTATACATTTCGTTTTGGACTTTGTAGACGTCTATTTGATGTGTTCGTTTTCCGTTTCGCATCGAAGTTGTTCGTTGCACGGTTATTTTGATTTTAGAGATTTCGGTGCTGTTTCGTCGCGGAGGATTTATTTTCAACGTAGAATAACTTAAAAAATTTCGAATTTGCGTTATATTGGATGCATGGGTGTCTCGTATCAAACGGCTAGTGTACTTGGACGTGGATTAACTCGATAAACTATGGATCAACTAAGTTCTATTAATCGACGTAACTGTCGATACGATTACTTGTAACGCAATACATATAACAATTAATAGTAAATTAGAGTTTCTATTGATACGTTGCGATCGCTGAACGATAAATTCGAATGGCAATAATCGACGTCCAACTAACTGTAATTGTAATACAGTAATCTGCACAATTCTTAAACTAATATTCTTTAAAAAAGGCACCCCCCCCCCCGAGTTTCTTTACATTACGTCCACATAAATTAAAACAACTCGTAGATCTCGATTCCTTCAAATATTCCCATTAATACAACCTTACGAAATAAACGATCGTAACAATAATATTAACAACGCCAAATATCAATTACGACATATCTGTAATCAGAAAATCGATTCATTCTCCAACGTCAGACTTTCACTTACATCCACTTATTTTGTAAAAATAATACCTGTCTTACACCTAATTATCAAACAATTCTTACAAAAATACAGTGCACCCTCAGAACGACATATACAGCTGCTTAGAAGCCAAGCTCAACACCCTCGATATTATAACTCCAATGTCCAAAAATGGCAAACATCATCATCAGCTACGTTATACAACACCTGTAGTATTAATTACCAATTGTTCAGATCGTCGTAATCAGAACGCCCAGCGCCAGCAAACGATTTAGTAGAAAAGGGAGCACATCTAATTCATAACAGACTTACCAACACGTCAACGAGACTTACATTCCACGTGAAAATGCGTGCTGCTCTTCACCCCCGGCCCGATCCCGTTGCTGCTGCTCTCGCAGGTGAATTTCACGTTGTCCTCGACACGATCTAGCTGGCCGCTAGTCCAGGCGGTCAGGTTCCACACCAGGGTCGACTGGATGCTCTCGAAGTCGTTCGTTCGTGGATCGGGCGGATGATAAACGTTCGACAGGTAGTATCGGTTCGTTTTCGCGAAATCCATCGGCACGCCGTCCTTCAGCCAGGAAATATTGCAGATGGGTGCGCACTCCACCCAGCACATGATGCTAACGTTCGGGGAATTGTACACGTAGCCGTGATAAGGGAGCAGCTTCTTGATGAACGCAGGCGCCGCTATTGACAATCAAAGAACAAGTTCAACCGGTTCTCACAACGGTGACGGAAGAGGCATTGTGGCCGGTTGAGCGTGAGATAAGAGTGAATGATTGCGAGTCGTTGATAAGACAGGATCGGGGTGAAATTCTCCGAAAGCTTTAACACGTCGAGCAATGTGTGTGGGCGCATAGAGTTTGGATTCATAGCGGTTCGAGAAGAATATTTTTCGTCTGTCCGTAGAGTACTTTGTTATCGGAGTGGGTTAGAATGTTATTAACCCCTTGGAATACTGTCGGTGCAAATATTGTACAGGTTTAGGGATGGAGATTGAGAGGCTTGCAATTTTTTGGAATAATGATTCCACCCTTATTCTGCGACTGTGGTAGATGCAAGCATTTCTTTTGCGATATCTTTTTCTACTTACTTAGTGGAAAGCTCTTGTGATTGTTTGCACGAGTGCAAACACAATAAAGTGACGCAAGTTTTGTTTAGAATTTTTTTCAATATCTCTAATCGTTCTTGAGATCTTTCACGAAAAGGATGATTCTGAATTTTCTTCAAGGGCTGATTTCACCCCTTAAAACAGAATTATAGCACGAACGGAAAACAGGGTTGTGCTACGAACGACATATTCTACTTGTATGCAAAGTTTCATAGATTTCTGAATCTTCGGGTTGCCTAACCTTCCCCGTGAGTGTCAAGGAAAGCTTCATTGGGACACGAAAAAATGATTCATGCTGGTTTTCGTGAATAAATTTATTGATCTGACACTGAATAAACTTACTGTTACTTCATCTTCTTTCCATAAATTGGTAGAAATAGTTTACACAGTGTAATGAACAAAATTTAATTAAGAGTATTTGTAGCAAAAAGTTCTGAATTCGAAAATGATGTTAAATATAATTTGTCAATATATCCGAAATTATATCGATATGCAGTTATATAGAAAAGTGCTGCGAATAGCGTTTATCAAATTATAAGTAGTATACAAAAAAAAAAAATTAATATTCGAGCAAACTTAAAATGGATTTTCATTTCGTCGCCACACTTACATCTGATAATATTTCGTGTTGAACTATTTTTCGCAAAGTCTTCGTATCGCGAAAAATTAACCGAACATTTTGACCGACGAATAAATTACGGGCTTTTCTCTTTTATCTGAACACCAGGGGAAAAATAAATTATAGATACGTTGACGTAAAGCATGAATGTTTGCCAAGCAATGGTTGTACGCCAGTGTTTCGGTGAAACGCAATGAAATGTTATAATATTATCGTTTCACGGTTTTCATACGAGATGTCAGATAAAGCTTGCACCGTATCCTGGAAGTACTGTTATGCAAAATATCCTGGAAAATATAACGCAGCACGGGTTTCTGCATATGTATACAAAGTAAATAGAAAAACGAACGAGGATTGAAAAAAAGGAAGAACAGTTTTGAAGATACGAATCGTCAATTTAGATGCAGCACGAAAACCGTTGTCATGAAAGCAGTTGCACCTTTTCACGTTACATAAGTTTGTCTCTTTCGTTGCGCAAATGCAACAGCCAATAATATGTCCCGTTCCCTTTACATATTGCCACACTCTATGGCGCACGAAAATTTCAGATTCGGAAACATTGTATTTGTAATATTCTAAATACTCTGTTTGATGTATATCCCAATGTACTTTCACGCGTATAAGACTTTCCAAGTAATAAATATATCAAAATGAAATATCGTAATATTTTCCGTAACAATTTCTATGAAAATTTAATACCACCTGAGTGCTATAAATTAACGGCGCGACGAGGCATCAAACGAATTTCAAATGACAACTCGTAAATCCTCTCTCCTTTTCCAACTGTAAATCAAATTAATTGAATCGTATTGTATAAACTAAATTGATACAAATATATAAGAAAATTCAAATATCTATACGATCAAGAAGCGAAAGTAGAAAAATCTACCTTACGAAACTTCAAATAAAATAATACAATCGATATAATCCTCGTTGATTTGTCATAAAAGGGTGGAGCCTTTCACAATAAGTAATTCCCTTTTTCAACTATGCAAGTATTCCTGTCGAATGTGCAAGAAGGAAAGGGTGTGCGACACGAATATCATTCCTTTTCTTCATATCAAAACGTTTTCTAGATTCTGAATGATTTAATGCTCTACCACCCTCCTTTCTTCCCCCATCCCCCTATCCCTCTCTCTCTCTCTCTCTCTCTTTCCCTCTGAGTTGACTAGACACGAAGCTCCACGGGAAAGACGCACGACAGATTTATTCGACGGGGAATTAGAAAGTTTTTCGACTAACTTTACAACTCACCAGACACGTCAATGAACGTGGTAGCCGGATCACCGTCGCCAGCTTCGTTGTATGCCAGACAGGTGAAGTTCGCCTCGGTTTCCAAATTAACCGACTCGATGGTAAGGGTAGCATCGTTTTCATCGGGAAGTCTGTGAAGGCCTCGCAGCCATTTGAAACCGACTACTTTCGGTCGTCCGGGGTCCAGAACGAAGCAAGTGATGGACAACGGCCGTTTCTTTATTACCTGCTGAGGCTCGTACGAGATCGATGCCGGTCCAGGTTTGTCTGTTACACGACAAGGAAACAGTTATTTCTATCGGGAAACTTTGGCCAAGCTAGACCCTCTTCGCGCTTTCCATTTAGACCGGTAAATGTTAATTTAGCGTGGAGTTGTCTGCCGTTTTCTTTTCCTCTTTTATTGGAACGCGTTATTAAAGAAACTTTTAATTCGTATTTTGGTTGTTAATTTTTTATAACTTTGTTTACTGCTGCCTTTATATCGAGTTTGAATTGTCGTAAAGAGTTTGAAATAACAGGAGAGTTTTTCTAGCGTTTAAAGTTTTATTATACTTTTTCTTTAACGGCTTTAAAGTTGTTCTATGTTATGAGAATCCAAGCAACGGATCTTTGGGCAAATATACTTTAAATGTGTAATTTAAAAAGCTCTTGTTATGTGTACAAATAGGTAATGAACTATTTCTTTACGTATTATTTACACAATTTCAAATTATCTTGCTTATTAATCCGATTATCCTTGTTTCCTGAAACCTTCACTATCTTCTTGACAAGGTGCATGACTAAACTCCGTAGCTGGAAATTTTCATATTTCATTCTCATAACGATGTGCAATATAATTATTTCCAGTACTCAGATTTCCCCTAACATAATTTCATCGTTTCCAAACTTGTGCTCCAAGTACACCTCCCCTGCTTAACATGTGCGATTAAATAACAATCAAACAAACTCAACCAATACCACACCTCTCACTCGCCCGCCGCTAAAGGAACGGACGAGTCGCCTCAAATAAAACCACGAAAAAAGCAATCCTTCTTCGATCGTTCCCAGCTCAAACCCCGGACATTCAACGCCAAGCAATGTAACCCAGCCAGTTCAGCCAAACCTAACCCAAATACCGCCCCGCTTCGAAAACGAAGAAAGAGGAGCAACAAGAACAAACAAATTCGCGCAAACAAAGCACGGATGCACAGCGCCTAGCGTACGGGCGATGGGGTATCGGGATCGAGGAATTAAAAATTAAACGAAGGCTCACAATGCACTGTGACAGGGGCACTCGGTGAAAGTGGTCCCCAGCCGGCGTCGTTTCTGCCCTCGCAAGAGTAGTTCCCGTGAAAGGTGCGTCCCACGGCTTCCAGCAGCAGCTTGCTCGGATCGATATCGCAGAAAATGAAAGATTCCTCGGTGGTCGTGGTCGTCGCGCTGCTATTTCTCGTGCAATCCGGAAGTTCTTTCAGCAGGTCCCCGTCCAAGTACCATCGGACGGCAGTCAGGCTTGCCGGGTTTCCAGTAACAGCCTCGCAGGTCAGCGAGACGTTCAGGCGGTCCGCTTCGTTCACCGGCGTTTCCGGGTCTATTATCACCTCGACCACCGGCTTGTCTGCGGGCAAATGAGAGACGGAACAGTGAAACGGTTGCTCATCATCGATTCCGTCGGGGGGAAACGTTGCCCCTTTGTGTTCCACAAAATTTTTTTTTTTTTCAACGTGGCTTTTCCATTGCGGCGAGAGGGATCGAAATGATTCGTCACTCTTTGTATTATTTTTATGTTCTAAAGGCCCGATTTTTTGGGGGGTTTCGAGTTCGTTTTTAATGGTGTACTTTTGGGTTCTCGTTTGAATTGCAGGAGCCGAAGGGTGCTATGAGCGGGGTAAATTTGAATAGACAGGGTGAACGACGAAGCGAGATCTGTTCAGATTATTGCGGTTACAGTGGGTCGATAGAAAGCTTGTTCCAATTAAAGCTTTAAGTTGATTTTGATAAATTTGATGCGTCTAAAACTTCGGAGAAGGGGTTGAGAACTTACTGTAATCATTAAACTAAGTTGTAGTAGCAAAACAAATTTTCGATCCACCGGTACATATGATTTGCATTGTGTTCATGAAATGAGTCTTCAAATATTTTATTTGCTTTAAGGCATGAAACGACCTCCCGTTCATCAGAGGGTAGTCTATGTCTGACCAATTAAACCCCACAATATATCATCGATCACATTTTGATCTCCTTTATTATTCAGTTCATGTGTATGCCTTTCAAACATTTGTGTCGAATGAATCTGATCAGGACAGCAAGATAAAAAAAAAATCGTGACCAGGCTCGTGTGCTTCTCCCCAACCATAGAATTGCATAAAGATCCACGGCCACGCCGAAACTATTCCGAGCGGGGCCTATATATTCCCCACGCCATAAACACCAAAGCCCAAAGAACAATCCCTTTATACTAAAACCAGCTGGATAAGGGGGATAAACATCGGGACGGGAAAAGTAGAGGAATAAGGCTCTCGCGGAACACCTGGAAGAAAACTTCAACGATCCAATCAGCAGATTGGCTGGAATATTTCTTTTACTTTTCTTCTCGTTCCTTTTTTACTTTCGCCAAGGTAATCAAGATTTCAGCAAGTTCAAAACAAAAGAATCCGAAAAGCGTTCGCGGAGTTTCCTCGGGGCCAATGAAGAGGTGAAGGAGATGGCAGAGATCAGGTGGACGAAGGGGAGACAATACGGAAGGAAGGTGAACGCGGCCTTCGCGAAACTAATTTTCTACGTTCGAATTCACGAGCCGTCCCCGTGGATTGTGCGCGCGAAATACAACACCCGCGAGCGGCATTAAGCTTGCAATTAGAATTTTACTGTATCGCGGCCGGGTTTACGGCGACGCCGCGTTAACTTTCCGGAAACCGGCACGGTTGACCCAATAACCGGGGCGCTACACAGGGTGGAGAGGAAACCGAGAGCTTATTTAATCCACGTTGATACATTTACGGCTTCCGTCGCCGCGGAATCGTTTCGCTTTCGTTTTTGGCGATCCGCGAATTTTCTCGGAACTGCCATTCTGTGGCTTCGTTTCTCGAACTTGTCTTTTTGTTCGGTGTAAGATCAATTCGAGTGTTCAAAACCGGGACGCCCGCTAAACGAATTCGGGATAAATTAGAATGATTTGGGTAGAAACAGCTGGGCGAAGGAGAATCGGGTTCATTTCTTTATGGCGTGGCAAGAGCTGCCTTTTTATTGGACGTTGAACATAATGTGTGATATTGGAATTATTGGCAAATCTTGGAAAGATGGTCTTTTGGGAACCGAATATCGTGACACAGAATGGTTCTTGCTCTAGTTACTTCAAAATTAACTGTTGGAGTTAATTGTCGATAAGGATCATGGTGTTATTCGTATGTGAAACTTCTTGGGGGGATTAATACTTTTCGCAACTGTGAATGAAAAGTTTAAATAATTGATGATATCTACCCGACAATACCACGCTTCCAATATAATTTCAATCCATTTAATCATTACATTTCTTTACGAGATTTGCCTCATTTTGTTTTATCGATCAACAACAATAATAATAATCGAAATACAATTTTAAATTGGTCGTTAATGACCAAGCAATTGACGCAACGTAAATATACATATCATATAAAAAAAAAAAATCGCTTATTCTATATTAATTACATGCATTACATTGTAAAGCACAAAAGTTATGTTTGCTTTCTTTTTTAAGAGAGGAACAGAAACTACAGTAGATTTTAGTATACACGATGGCAACCGACTCATTCGATACTTGTACCGTTCCATTTGAATTTATGTTCGATAGTTTCTCGAACATAGTCCACCATTCGATATGTGGCTGGCAGAAATGTAGGACAATAAGTGTCAGGTGCAACAACGGACCAGCAGTTTAGATACACTGAATTATTTTAACACTTTCCAGGGTGACTTTCGTCGAAGCTGTCTCATCTTAGATATCGCCGGCTATCGAAACTTTCTGGTCGAATTCCAAACTCTATCTCGTTGTTCTATTTCGATGGTTACTATTCCAAGTGGGTGTCGAGCACTAGGTGTACGTATTTACTGTGCACTTCTGTATCGTTTATATTGTTCCATATGTTGCCCTGACAACTATTTCAAGGTGTCCTCGAGTTTATTGTTTTACTTCGATTTAATTTACCTCTCAATTCTTTGAGACGGGAAAAGACAGCAATTCTAAGATTCACGTAATAGGAGTTTTAAATCGCGATTATTTGCAACAGAACTACACTTTTTCTGTCACGAAAGAATGATAAATCAATTGAATGTCTACTAGACTGCTAGAATATAAATTGGATTTGTTTGACGTCTTTTGTTAACTGTTTTTGATTTAGTATCAAAATAAGAATTTTAGATACGTTCTTTTTTTAAGCTCGTGAATGGTCGAGTCCATCAGGATTCACAGCACCATCAGGCTTGACAAATGGACCTGTCCTGGACCTCGTATAAAGGATCTAGAAATTCCAAATAATACGAGAGCAGAATCTAGAAGGCTCGATAGAAATTTCGTTTTGGAAATTGCAGGCAGGGGAACTATGAGCTTGTTTGATCCGGATCGATATCATTCATTTTAATGGATCGAACCATCTGGTTCGCGTATGTATCCTGTTTCCCTAAATCTAATGTTTGATGTTGATATCGCTCCTCGAATATACAATTTGATAGATGCGGTTACGCCCCGGCGTATACAGAACTTGAAATAATGTGAAAGCGCTGGACGAGAATATAAAGATTCCATTTGCAAAAAGTGTAGATCGGAGCAACATCGCTTTTCTTTTCCTATCTTTGATAGATAAAATGATTGCTTTCAGAAATAAAGTAATGGAAGTTTTTAGTAAATTATTCTACAGTTGTAGACGCATTTAATTGTCTACTTTCCTATTGCATTTCTTCTCTATTTGTGGATATCATTGGATATGGCATGGGTATCATACAAAAATTAGACAGTTGCAGGAGGTTTTTCTTATTATATATCATTTTGTAAAACACTTTCCTTTTAATCAATTTTGATAATTATATTGATTCCATGCATTGCCGCAAGATTTTTGTTTCATTTAGTGATTCTTTCATTTCTATTCCAATACATTTCTTCTTGTTCCTTAAATATAAATTCGGTGAATTACCAGAAATTCGAGTTCATGTCATTCTACATTTTTTAATATACGTGTAACATTTCTTTCATTTATGAAATAATTTATTGAAACGTTCCTCCAAAAGAACAGCAATACATATAGAAGCTTCTGAATAATCTGCGATGCAACAGTGAATTCTGTATTTCGATCCAGTTTCGCATTTGGCAATATAGTGACGTTCAAAGACAAAATTGATCGGTTTTTGACAAGGAAATTCCCGATCGAGCGATTAATAGCCGGGCTGATTGTTGAAATCAACGAACCAATTTGATGATTCGTTGAACCGAGTAATTGTTCAGCGGTTGGCTAATTAAGATAGTCGCTTCATTATTCATAGCGTGCTAGTTTCGGTTTTCATTTGCCTCGTTGAATAAGTGACGGCAACGGTCGCACCGTCAGTACGAGCATATATTATTTCTAAGTGTTTCCCTTATGCCAAATCGTCAACAGGCTTTAATTATCGTTACGTGCGAATTCGATGTGAAGCGCATAAATTCGTAAAGATAATGCCGAACAAATTGTACCATGCTGTGCTACTACTTTTCCCTACTGCTGATTTACACGCGGGGAATAAATCATTTTTGAACTTCAATTTATCGTTGGTCGATTAACTGAAGAAAATTAGAATGTATAATGAGAGTAAGTGAATAATAAGGGCGAGCACAATGGAAAATAACAAAATAGTACATCGATGATGGGTGAAAGTATAATATTATTTAGCGTCATGTTTACTTTTCATTACTTTCTGTAAGATACATGTATTTGCATGACAAGTAAGATAAATTACCTTGATATTTATTTGTGGTATGATTGTGTTTTTCCAGAGTTTATTTCGACCACAGAGTAATAAGCCAAATTCGGAGTAATAAGCGAAAACAATTAAATTTTCAAAAATATCTTTTATCCATTAAAGTCTGCGCTCAATTTGCGTTTGTTAAATAGCACCATATATTTTGCTTTCTGTTATGTATTATCAATAACTTTTCTATAATTCATCGCAAGCCTTACTAGTCGGTGCTACATTAAATAAATCAATAAATGATAATACTTGAATTCCATTCTGCGTGACAACTGTCGCGTGAATCACAGCGAAAAGAAGCTGCGATGAAACCGAACGAAGATCATCGCGAAGTCATGACAAGTGGTTCCTCACTTCGCGATCGATGAGCGTAGCAGTGAAAAAATAAAGTTCATCGAGGGAGCAGTGGACGGATTATGTTGGGTAATGAAAAAAGCAAGCAACGCGTGTGTTCCGGCATCGGTTTTAAAGTGGGGCTTGCGAGAATTTATGGACGCATAAATACCGTTTGGTAGAATGAAACGCAATAAATTGCCGCGATGTGAAACGGAACAGAACTGTTTCCCCGATTATCTCTTCTTTCCTTGGATAACGACGAACCCAGTATCTCGTATTTCTATTTAAATGATCGTGGGAAGTAATTGTACTTCAATGTTGATGCTCAATAACACCGCCACGACTTCGTAGAGCTCATACGGCTGTTTAAACTAACCCCTTTATACCTTTACCTTTCAACTTGCACAAGTTTGTAGTAGTTTATTATAAGAGAAAAACTTGCGAGCCTGAATTTATAGTGAACGACGGGATACAGTAAATATATTTCTTCCAATAGAACAGGACAATTGCTGAAATGTTTTTGCAAAATGATTAAATAAGAAGGTGATAAGATTTGCAAAATATAGATATCCGGTATGTGATTTCAAATTTACATAGATCTGTACCTGAAGCTTATTTAAAAAAAGCCAGTAATTCGAAGTGTGTGCGCTCGAATTGAAAAAGATGTAATTACGCTTCATTCAAATTATTTTACAATGATTTTTGTGTACTCACATAAAACAGACACTTCGATAACGTCCTCCGAAGTGGATGTACCAACGTTATTGTCTAGAATACATCTATAAGAACCCATGTCACTGGGTGTCGCGTTTTTTATCGTGAGTGCTGTTTGCTCCGTGATACCACCCTCGTAGTGGTCATCGGTTAACACTAATTCCTCGTCGTCTCGATACCTGGAACAAGAACAATAAAGCGCATACTCTGTAGAAAATATCCACACGTTTGCAAAAGGCAAAAAGGAGCAAACGTAGACTGGGTTGTATTCTATAATATCAGATTCGCTAATTCCTTACTGACGCATCTATTAATTTTTCTGTTCCCCCTACCAGTGCTTCATTTTCAAGATCTTTAACACATTTGGTATATTACACATTTTATAGACAATATATAACAATTTGCCAATTGAACTTTGATCCTCTCAAATTGTATACGATTCCGATTGTAACTACAAATAAAACTAAGATAAAATTCGAAGCACTGTGCAATAATTTCGTAAATCCTGAAATACAGCTGCGCCAAAATTGCGCATTGCTAAACGAACGAACTCTGGTCCCGCAGAGATCCAAATTCACCGCCGGACAAAAACCAGCGGACAACGGGGCAAACGAGCGACCGGCCGATCGGATTTTCAATATTTAAAAAATGTTACAGCAGCAGCTGGACCGAATCAATTCGCCGCGTGAAAAAACATTGTCGCTGATGAAACGCGCGAGGGCTGTATTACTGTATTCGAAAAACACAATAATACCGGGCCGAAAGGAACACGAACGTAACGAACACCGTTTACACCGTCGAAAACCAGTTAAACATGTGTTTCCTTTTACCATGCCGCTCCAACGAACACGGAATGTGCGCGTTATTTAATATCCAACGCGATGGAAATGCTTTGCAAACGTTGTTTAACAATTTCGACGTTTCAGCATAATACGCGAAACTTCGCCCGAGCGGTATTTGAGAATGAATCCCGATCGTTGCCGACGTTAACGATCGATATCGAGAGTAAAGTAACGATCTGATAGGCGATTCGCAATTGCCTCTGGTTATTCGTTTCTAATGATAAATATTTTCAAGCCGCGATCGCGTTTGGAAATTTTTTTATTGCACCTCGCGGACGCTGTTTCTTGTCGAAATGTTCGCTCGTAAAGCCGTCGTCTGGAATCGACATTTTCCCTCCGGTGAACAGGAGTACACCCCCGAGTGTATGTACACATACAGCGTACGCGTGCATGCGTATATACGCCATTACATGCATCAGATTGAAATATGGTTTTTAGGGCGCTCCGCAGAAAAATATAATAAATCATCCGGATAGATTCGCGCCTTTTTATTTCGACGTTTCGAGTGCTCGTGTCGAGCCTGCAACGTGGATACTTTAAATCCCTCCACTTCCGGTCCTTTCAGCGTGTGGATGTCGAAGGTTGGGGGTATTATGGTAGGGGTGTAGCGCGATGCTTGCGCACACACTTGCAAGTGCTTTCGAATTAGATTTTACCTGCCGGATATTTAATTTATTTGGCTAAGCATGCAACGATATTATTAAAAATTTGCGGAATTGTGCGCCAGTCCTTGTTCATGTGTTAATAAGAATTTTCTACTTATGCCAAGGAATAGTTAAATTTTTTTTAAACATATGCGAACATTAAATCACAGAACTAGTGTTAAATTAACTTTTTATTCCGTTCGACTGATTATTGTTTTAATACAAATATTTATAATATTGCTCGCGGCTCACGTTCGTTCGAGACAAAAAGATGTAACGAATGAATGTTGTTTTTATACCGTGGAATACTTGCATCCAGAATGTCTTTTTCCATAAACCCTTGAGCCCCTTTAGTGTGAAAATTCCACGGCACAACGGCGTTCATTTGCTTAGAAAAAACTGGGAGGGGCGATTGCGCAATTGCACAAATTTGCAATTCAATCGACGTTCTATTTGCGATTCGTTAATTAAATCTCGGAGGTAAATTGATCAACAGAACGAGCCATCTCGAGCAGTTCAAGAATTCTATCGGCGAAAGGTGAAGATAGCAAGTGTTCGTCGCTTTTACGTTCCACATTAACCCTTTGAGCTCCGATATCGATATATACGATCGATAAACAGTTTTATGATTACGCTACTTTGCGACCCGTGAAAGTATTGTGCTGCAAACAGCACGGCATACAAACCGAGTAACGGCTTCGACTGAAATATTTATTAAGAATTTTTTATTCCACTCTGCCATAGTTTTTCAGGTGTCGTGAAATGTTATACGGCGTTTATAAAACTGTCGCCTGAAACTTAAGTAGCTCTCAGGATGGAATGTTTTTAGAGAATATTCGAGAATCCAAGAATGTTTGGCAAGTTCTATAAGATACACCGGCTATGAAAGTTTTACTGTTGATGAAACATATTTTCCAAAACAGGGTTCCTTATAATAGCCTGTGAACATTTGATGCGCATTTTAAGAGCAATCGTGTATCTTTATGTAAATTTCACAAGCTATTTGAATTAGACAATAAAGCATAAAAATGTAACTACCAAGAGGCACTGAACACTTAAAATATTTAATTTCGTTGCTCGATGTAACCGTAAGAAAACGTATCAAGCAGAACAATGATTCAAGAAATGAGACTACAAATTCGAATAATAAGAGACAATGAAAATTAAACTTCGCATTTGCATAAAAACTAAATATCACGGGACCCATTGCAACCGAAGATCATTTCATCCAAAACGACGAGCGTCACGGAATGTATAAAAGTAAAGTGAAATAAACAGTATAAAAAATAAATTTTGCAACAAAATATACACAGTACTCGATCCTGTTACCACAGAAACTATTTTCACAAACTCGAATGCAACCAAATGTAAACTAAAAGGTCTATGGAAAAAAGGAACGGAAGACAAAAAAAAAAAAACGAAATTTTGCAACCGCATACCAAAACTACACCATCCAGATTATATTTCCATGCAGAACTAAAGTTCGCAAGTTCCGGTGCAACCGAATTACGCCAAAATAGAAGATAAAAAGCACGGGAACTAGATTTCACAGTGAACCGACCCGCCCTGATTACATTTTCGCGCGAACGAAACTTCGCCGTCCCCGTTCCGGCCTAACACGAAATTTCCACCGCGTCTAAATACGTTGATCACCTGTTGTGCCGCGCTGCATCATGCCCAGGCTCGAAGCTTAAAACCGTCCCGCCTGGCCGCGCAGAACGGCCCGCCTACTCTCTATAATATTCCATTAAGCCGATAAAGAATCTGTATCGTCGCGGGCCAAGTTCAATCCAATCTTCCTCGTCCCCGGATTAACTTCCAGTTACTTCCGTCCTCTTTTATAACGCAGTTAGCCGTGGTCGGGCGAGGCGCTATAAAATCTCACGCGAGCCTGTGTACCATCGGTAAACTCTACGTGCAGTTTTCCGGAGGAGCGAGACCCCGGTTTCTAGGCGAATGCTCGTCGATGGAAATGCCTCTTAACGGTTCTTAGGATAACGTGCTTAACTATCGTTTAACGCGTCCCACGGAGCGCCCGTTATTAGCGGCCGATGAAAGGGGTCTAGATACTGGGGCGACGGCGTTCGGCTCTTTGGTAAATAGGGAAAAAGGAGCGAACTCTCGATAGGTGGAGAGAAATTGTGGCGGCGGATAAAGGGGGGGAAGAAAATAAGGGGGAACCAGCGGGGGAAAAGTATAGAGAGATAAATTTAAATTGGACACTTCATTTTGCCTTCTGTGCTTGGTGCTTAGATTAAGGATAATAGGTTTCTGATAAGGGGTAGAAGTATTGGTCGTTTTTGTTAATGCATGGACGAGGAGAGTTGTGCGACGCGAGAGAAGTAATCGTGTATGGGGTGCGGATAAATATTAATTGTCTCAGGCGTTTAGTAGGATGAACTACATATATATATGTCTTATAATATTGATTATCAGTTTGCAACTTAATCAGATCGATATGGTTGATTGACGAGATCGTAGCGAATGTTCGCGAGGCAAACTATTCTGGCCGTGAAATTTGATGGATCGACAAGATTTTTGACTGCGAATTTAATGAATGAATTATTTGGGAGGAGTGGAATGATCGAGTGGGCAAACCGTTCGTTCGATTTGACGTGCGCGGATATTTTTTTGTTCGAGGCGTTTCTAACGACGCTACGGTTGACAGAAGAGGAGAGAGAATTCTTTTAGAGAACTTGTTAAAGTAAGCTTTAAATAACTTTGAGAATACAACAGTAATATACCAAATCAAAGTATATTCAGCAATAACGATTTTTTACTCCGCCTGTGCATCATATTTTTATGGAAATATTAAGTAATCAGATTAACGATGGGATAAGAAGCTTGACAGAAGAAGAATATAGATACGTTAACCATGAAAATTATACAGTACGACAGAAGGAAACCGTTCTGCTACACCGTTCAGATTTATTGCATTTATATGCAAAGTTTTGTTGGACAAGTTGAAAGGATTTATGTTATTTTCCCGATGAAAATCTGCACATCAAAGGTGAAAAATATCACTTTCGAAATTCGACAGGTTTGTGACGCGTCATCTGTTCGAAAGATACGTCGAAATTTTATAGGCATGAATGTAAATATTTTCATACTCTGACTTACATACGCGAAGTGAAACACCGTACTTGTAGGACGTTTCAATATTGGTCCACAAATAATAAAAAAAGAAATTGAAAAGACGGTCAAATAAATCGCTCCGGTAACGGCACGTTATAAAGGGAAACGAAAAGTAACAAAGTGAAATGAATGTCCAACTTAGTTAAGTTCGGTAAATGAATAAACGCATAATAATGCTTCACAATAAAACTTGTTGCTCTTCGTACAAGAAGAATTAGTAAGTAATACAATACATGTTCATCGAATAATATTGCCTGTCTTTAGCGTCAACATTCCACCGCGATTTTCTGCTAAATTGACTGCTTACCAATTTTTTTTTCCTCCCTTCGACAACGATTCTTTTCGATCGCGTTTTATATGAACGTAATATCGATCTCGTAAAAAAGACACTGCAAAAGGGACTAAACTTTTCCCCCGGCGGTACGGAAGTTGTAAGCTTGATAAACGAGCGAAATCGTTCACGAGGAAGAGAAAGCGAACGTGTCAACATCTGAAGAATGAAAAACACAGATTCACGTGATTCACGGGGCCATGTGGTATAGACGGGTGAAATAAATTTCTGATTTTGTTTTATACAATTTATGTTGCAGTTCGTGTTATCAATTTCTATCGCGGCTGCGATGGTACGCCACGAATGCTGCATATTTTGTTTCACCTGAACCGAACGGAGCAACGCCAGTTGATACGTTGCCTCGTGTGAAATACGAGTTGAAACTGATGGAAGTGCAGCAACAGACGATTCAACTGATTAGAGTAGAAGGGTATGATTTGGAAATTTTTAATTTCGTCGTGACTTTTTGTTTCGGCGACCGTGGCGACGAAAACTTTAATTCTTCACTTGTTTCGGCGTTCACAAATCTACATGCTCGTACTTTAAAAAAAAAATTGACTGGGTTCTCGTTGAATCTCTGGTGGTCGGGTAATGGAATTCATAGAATACTCTTCTATAAACTTTCGTTTCACTTTAAATATTACTGGAATGGTAATGGTCTTTTTATTAAAAGTGTATTAGTTGCGTTTATACAAACTTAATGTAGTCTTTTAAGCTAAATAAATGAAATATATACGAAAGTCGACTCTGAACATTTTAAAAACTTGGATAAACATTGTAGCATTTTAGGAGAAGCAATTCCAACAAAATATATACTTATTTTAATTGTAATGCAACGGGAGGTTGCTCGTCAGAAACTACACGGTATTTAAAGTCGTATCTATTTCCATATGTATGTAGATGCCCATAAATTATAATTTCAGGCTTGTGAGTTGCAAATTGTGGCAAATATGAAACGCTACGCCTCCCATACATTCTAATGCACTGCACAGAGTGAATATGCAACGTGTGTTCAATAAACGTCGACATACGTATACGTATAGTTCTATAATATTTGTGTATGAAGCAAGGTGTAAATCTACCTCTGTGTAATTCTACTCGCGTGTTCTTGATAGCCATAAAAATCGTTGCGCGTTATAATTATAATTAATAGTAGAATTGGAACGCGAATTCTGTTGCAAAGATAATTCAGCGAACAGGAATGATTCAATGAGAAATGATTGCGAGTAACATTAAATGAATGATTGAAAACGAATGTTTAGAAGATTAGTTATTTGGAGCAAATTAAACGTGTACTCACCAAGTTACTTTTATCAAGGAGGCCGGATTAGCTTCGTAATCGCAAAACACTATAAAATCTTCGGTTTCGTTCACAGTGATATTTTCTGGCTTCATTTTCACTATAGGCGGATCTGTAACAGACAAATTATGCTCTATGTGAGATGAGTGTCCGTCAATTAAATTTGATTTTCGGGAAGGTGCGCACTAATAAATAATATTAACAATATTAGTTAGCGCGTCTGGATAATTTTCGAGTTACTTAAATAGTGTCACCTTTAATAGTATGAAAGGTAATACTATTCGTAGGCAATCCTCCAAAGGCCTTTCTCAACTTTTCGGTTTTTGTCAATGCGTGCATGCCGAGTGTTCGTTTCTCTGTACTGGAGCAATTTTTTTTGTTGATCGGAACACGAAGATAATTCAATTAGAAGCATCTCCGTGAAAATCACGAAACGCACGCGAGGAAGATGATAAAGCACCGCTGAGAGGATCTTATTTCACCAGGGCTTTATGCCAAAGCACGTGTCGCGTAAAAAGGGAAAACCGGAAAATATGACGTCGCAGAGCGCGCTGCCAAATTGAACGATACACTGTGCCGGGGAGAAAAAAAAGTGTGAATCGATGTTTGCCTTGTAGTTTATAGCAAAAAGATGGACAATCTAATAAATCGACATGGGAGATGACATGTTCATTAAGAATTGTTCTTCTCGATTATTTTGAAGAAATGCGGGAAATAAATATTTATAGAGAAAACGATAGCATCAAATGATAACAGCTGAGAAAATTAAGTAACGGAATAATGCTTTCAGGGTAATATTAAAAAATTGTTAACGGAACTCAGAAATTAACAGTTAAGTAATACGTAATGATAAAATAAATAATTGCCACTTTAGAAATGACGGGAAATTTAGTTCTTTGTTCAAAATTTTCCGATGCGTGCACGAAACTACAAAATTCGTTAGACTTCATTTATTTATTTCACTGGGGAATAACGGAATGAAACTGTTGCACTAGTTGTACCATGAACGATTTATATAAAATAGCCTGCATGAAGTTTCGTAACAAATTCAGTGACAAAACAGAAATTACTTTGGAAGTGTCGAAACAAATTAGAGAATAATTTTCGAACCGCATGAAATAAAATATTCTCCAAAACAATGCAACGATGCAATTGCATTAAATCTTTCAAGTTGGGAATCAATTTTCTTCCATGAAGGATCACTTTCATTTTCGTATTTCGCAAATATTTGTTTCTTAATAAATACGTAAACTTGGCTCAGTCGTTCAGTTCAACAACACCTTGAACGCAATAATTTCTTTATTCAGGAGTCCTCCAAATTCCCGGTTCATCTTGATGTCAGCTCTAAAATTATCAAGTTCAAAACAGCAAATGCCATAGCATGCGAATTCAACGTCACCAATCGATCAATTTCTTTTTCGAAAAGAACATCCGCAATTACGAACCAACCCCTGTTGCAGCAATTACGGACACGCCTGAACGCGATGAACAAAGCCTGTGCAATATTCCATATCACCCTGCGTTTCAAAAATCGAAATAGCTTTGCATTAGCTAACAAAACCCCCGTAACAAGTAATTATTTCCTATACTTCTCAGAAGATACTCCGAATCGCGCATCGAATAACAATAACCACGACAATTTCACAATAATATCGGACAATTTCTGCTGCACTATTGAATCCAAAATGCCTCGGCGACATTATATCCTCCGTTTCAGTAAACGTGGGACGAGCGAGACGCGGATGCCTTTTAGCGAATGCATAGAATTCGCCAAGTGACAAAAGAGTATTGTGAACCCGATATCGCGTAAAGCGTAGTGAAGCGTGCGTCCATCTCCGAAAATACACGGTCGCGGGGCGTCTGGAATTAAAATAACGCGTCTGCCCGTAGAGAAGTCGTAGGAAGCGGAAGGCGCAGCCCCGTCCGCGTTCCGAGATATGTTTAAACGCGACGCGCCGCGGCGCAAAATGCCCGCCGTAAAACAAAACCCCCGTAAGTACGTAGCCGCGAGAGTGGCTTGCCCGCAGGGGTGGTAGGAGATGTTGGAAACGCGCCAACCCCGCGAGTTTCTCGTTTCCAATCCGTGGATAGTTTCCCGGCTGGCTATGAAGCGAAACTTTTCCCCCGCACCCCCATTCTCCGGATCTAACTGGAAACATCAACCAGACGCAGGGCTATCGGTCTTGCACTCCTTGCATCGTTACGACAGAATCTTTCGTCTGGCACGTGAAATTGCGAGATAGGGGATGCTACCTTGCAGAGGGGAGGAGAAAAATCAGTGGAACGGTACTTGTACTGTGACGTTGCTGCATGCTAGGCTGAGATGATCGAGGTTTTTGAAAGGGGATGTTTAAAGCTTCTTTTTGGCCACGTGATTATCGTTGGTGGTGAATTTTTATATGTCTGGGGAATGCGCTATTCATTGCGGTGTCAAATCATTTTTAGAATATTCCGCATAAGGTGTATAATAAATTATAGTCAACGTGGTTTCTAGGAAATTACTTGAAAATATTTAATCGTCCGTCAGAAATATTTGTACATGTACGTAAGTCGTATACGTTCTTCTTGAATTTGTTAAGAATATCAGTTAGAATTCTGGGTATTGGGTACTAGAATTGTTTATTCAGAGATAGCTATAGAAAAATACATATTTATGGAATATGGGGAGTCTGATAATGAGTGACATCATCTTGGCATGCTAATGGTTGAACTTGTAATTGGATGGAATGAATGAGACAATGAATGTCTGAACCTTTGGCATGATGTGGCATTTTATCCTGTTAACCGGATCGAGCGTCGATCAAGTGTTACTTTCATAAAGGGATGTGAAAAAGTGATTAAACTGAATTATGTTTTAGTCTTATCAAATTCGACTTCGATAATACACCTTTCTGAACTGTTTACTTGCACTCCTAGTATCCAGAAGAAAAATATATGTGACTCCACTATTCTCTTCTTCCCCATACAAATAAGCAACAAATCTAACCAAATTGCCGCAAATAATTCACCAAACTTCTACGGTCCGATATTTTCATTTCCCGACAAATATGCGACCGAAATAAAAATTCGCAAACAGTTTAGTTAGACAAATTTCGCACGAAACGCTGCGCCGCGCCGGCTCGTTTCGTTTCTCCTTCTCGAAATTACGGGGCTGCCCGTTGAATGGGCATCGAACGATCTATGTAATTCGGGTTAATTGAATCTACGATTGTACCCTCTGTGCGTGGGCGAGGAAGCAAATTGAAGAGAGGATGATAAAACAGGAATATATACAACCGTGGCCTGTGAAGCGTAACTTAATTTCAGGCCGACTATATTGGACGTTGATCAAACACCGCGAAAAAAAATCCACCCCGTAGCACGCCCGGATCGTTATGTGCTTTTATTCCTCCGGGTCGTTAGGGTTAAATTACAGGCGATCCTTCAACGTCCTTTTTGCGATCGGGTCGTCCTTCAACTGAGAAAATTTTCTTTTAATCGTGCCCACTACTTGTCGCACCTTTACAGGGACAAACGTACGAGAATAGCCATTCCATCGAACGGTTTCGCCGAACAACAGCCGCCATGAGAATTTTTATGGAACATAGAGAACCTCCAGTTTCACGAGCCGTTTTGCGGTTTCGTGATCGTTTCGATACGGTCCCGATATCATTCCAATCGACAGATTAATATCATTTTTCTCCGATGAGAAATGTGTCGGATTATTTTTCACGAATTTTATGCCTCCTCTCGTTTTATGGTCACAAGATATATTTATACGTATACGTCTGAAGTTGACTATTCAAAAGTATGATCTCTCATCACGCCACGCGTATTATTTATATAGACATTATTAAGACATGAAACAATAACCTTCAATGTTCGACTACGTCGAGTTACAAAGTCCCATTAAAAAATTCAGTTATATTGCAAATATCGACAGATGCTTCCTTTAATTGTCAACTACGAGTCGCGAATGATTAAAAATGATGTATATGCTTTCAAGTTTTATTTACTTATTTATTTATGGGTATTAACCCATTAGTTGAAGAATGTTTACATAACAGAGTGTAGATCGTGGAGGAGGAGAGTTGATCGAACAGCGGAGTAGTGTAGATCGTGGAGGAGGAGAGTTGATCGAACAGCGGAGTAGTGTAGATCGTGGAGGAGGAGAGTGGCTTGAACAGCGGAGGAGTGTAGATCGAGGAGCAGTGTAGAGAGAACAGTGTGGATACAGAGTAGATAGAGTAGAATAACATAGTGTAGTATAGCGTAGTATCGTTTATAATAAATATATAATAATCCTGTTACCAATCACACTACACTTGCACCGGCTTAATTTCTCCTAAAACTTCCAATCCCACAAGAGTAAAGGAAACGGAGTATTAGAACAAAGTATTTAAATATCTAAAGACGGACAGCAAACAGTTACACCTTAGCATTACGCAAACATATTTTGAGTGAAGAAGATGTGCAGTTAAATATGTTGGCGTTGGCGTTAATAAACATTCCGTTGTAAGGATTAAAGTAGCCATACAATGTACGATGATGTTCGAGATGAAAATTGTTCGAAATGCCGTAAGTTTCTGGATGGAGCATTGAATTTAAATTCGTTTATGATATCCGGACAGTTTATCAAACCATTTAGCACTTTGTTAAGAAAAAGTATATCTGCTAGCTTTCTCCTATGCTCTAAAGTAGGTAGACTTAGTGTGTATAAGATGCGGTCATAATTGTGCGAAAACTTAGGAATGGGGCATGCCGTATGATTTGCCGCTGATCGTGGGAATTTATGTGGAGAACCAAGATCCGAATATGCGAATCAAAATAGGGGGACCAGTCTTAAAAATAATTGTCCAACTTTTATTTACTTTCTTGCAGATATTTTTCTTTACTTAATACATAATATCTTGTGGCCGATTGCGTAGTGAACGAGATTGCATTTTCGCGTACGAATAAATATGTCAAATTCATGCGAACAGATATGTAAATCACTGTGCATTAAGCCTAATCTAATATTCCAATAACATCGCAATTATTTTCACTGTAAAATCCCGATATCCTTTCGTTCCGTGTTACTCTTGTTATTCGAATCGCATCCCTCTCAAATCCGTCCTCCCCCCAGACCCATTATTGTTCATCATTTTTTTAGAGCTACGCTCACTTCTTCGAATGCCGGCAATATCATTCCTCATCGTGATCCTTCGTTTTTCACAGGCCAATCCACGAAATCCTCAAGCACCGTTCCACTTTTCGCTCTTCGAACTCGACATAATCACGGCCGAGAGGAACAGACGCGTGCGAGCGAATGATACTAATAACAATCGTAACTTTGTTCGCAGTGGAAGCGTTTGCTTGTTTTTTTCTGTATTCGTACCTTCTTACCTCCCTTCCCTCTTCGCTGCAGAGCACACGAATGTCTCGGATATAAATACACGTGCGCGACACCGTGCAAATATCATAAATTCCGGACAAAAAGGGGGACGCGTCGCTCTCTTGCTTGCACCTCGTTACTGCAATTTAATTGCATTTAACGGGATAGGGGGTTCAGGATGGGGATTAATCATTGAAGGAGTATTTTGCAGCGAGAATACGTTTGGATATTTTTTTTTCTTTGCGTCGGCAGGTCCGCAAGCAGGGAAGCATAAATATTTTCGAGAACGACGAGCAAGTAGTAGTGTTCTATTTCTTTTATGAAGGCGTGAAAGTATCGGTGGATCTGAAGCAATTAAAAGTTTAATATCTGGTTGGCAAGGTAAGCATACCTGCACTTATATTTGTATCATTCATTAGAGACGATTGTTACAGATACACGATTCGTCGAAACGATTTTTTAGATGCAATTCCTTAATCGTCTTTTCGACGGGTATTGTATTATAATTATATTCTATTGTTGCACTTATGCGTTGTCATAAATTGCACCTTGATGCGGGAAATATTGTTGTGTAAAGCTTTTGGTTGAAGCTGTTGAAAATGAAGACTCGAAATGTTTATTACTTGAAATAGAAGTTTCAGTCAGAGACAAAAATATTTACTTGGTTATTTTAATAAGAGAAGTGAATATTTTACCTTTAATACAATTTTCGCAAACTAATTATTAATCAACAATCTTGTCAAAAATGAATAATTGTTCGAATAGATGTTATGTTAATCATTTGATTCCTTAAAATTGTTTCTCCACTGACATCTTATCTTCTTGATACGCAATTATTAATATCGATACGTTATGCGTACATTCTTTTCTTATCGATTCACCGTTTATAGTTTCGTTTACCGAAGGCAATTCAATTTTTTTCACCGCATCGCAGGATGAACGTTTTAACCCGTTCGCAAGAATTAATGGCCAATGAAAAATTATTATTGCATTTCCAACACGTTATAGATTCCCGGAGTAGTTCTAAAGCTATAATATCGTCGTCCTTTTATTCCTCTATTATAATTATATATTGTTTTAATGGCCCGCTACGCATGGCCTATATTTTTGCGACAGCCATTAAAATATTTAAACGCTTATTATAATCTATATCTCCTCCTAATGGCTGCTAGAATATGCTAGCCATTTACGATTTTATTACGAGTAGAGCGACATAGAGTTTCTATCAAATAAGCTGTACTATCGTCCATAAGCTCTAAATTTCAGCAGCTATTCGGCGTAGAAATATATCTAATTATAATTTCATTTGATGCCTGCAATTCAACTATTTAAATCGCAGATGCATTAATAATCTTACGTTATATTTTGTCGTAGAAATCTCGTCTATTTTTCGTCTAATCTGTTACAATAAAAGGAAGATAAATCAAGATAAGAAAACGACGGCATGAAATGCAATGAATTTATCAATAATAAACGAATCGTTGCTCATTGGACATTTAACGTTAAAATTGCAATCTCTGTTTCCGAACGCTAAGTCGGCAATTAAGGCACGTCCTTTACAATTCAAGCCACCATTGGATTCAATTTGTAGTTCAGCCAAAATCAATGTCTCCCGCCAATGGCTCGAATTTTCTCACACATTTTCCATCGACACACAAAAAGAACATTTTCATCGAACAAATTGTACTTGTCGGAAACACACTCCCGACCCCCCATAAATATTATATTTACTACCGTCTTTATTCTCATCTTTACGGAGACCTGTGATGCAACCGTTAGGAAGGAACTTTACACTTTTATACGATCCCATATCGCATTCCTCTTGCAAATATTTAAACTGCGCCGCTCTTTGAAAGAGTCGCCAGAAAAAGGGGGAGCATAAAAGCGAATTTCATGCCTTTTTGGGAAGCACTTTATGCATATATATATATATCTGCTACGGGCGAACGTAAAAAGCGAAGAGCGTTCGTTATGACTGGCAAAGGAAAGGGACCATTGAAAATTATGATTCACTTACATAAAACTTCGATCGTCGTCGACTCTATCATCGGCTTCAGATCCTCGGAGCGCGTGACCGAGTTTTCAGCGTAACATTTGAACGTTCTTCCGTTGTCGTATTCGGATGCCGTGAAAGCCAGATAGCTTATAGTTTCCGACGTGCCATCGTCCTGTGAATAGAAAGAAAGAAAGAAATATGAAATCGTCGACGAAAGCGTCTGTTCGAAGTCGTGGATTTGAATTTAAGCTACTTTCCAAATTCGCCTGTTCAATATACATATAGCGATATGGGGGGGAAATTGAAATCATAATATAAGGAGCACCGTGCTTTATGATTTTAATGTATATTATATTTCTTTCAATCGTGCGACCTTGTTTGAACACTAGTTAATAACATTAATTGTGAGAATATAATTATTCGGTGGAGTAGAGTGGTAATAAACTGGACAACCCTCTGTAATTTACATTATTTTGTATTGTTTCTAAACGTGCACAGTAGTTTTGTTTGTCACCCTAGCATTAAATTTATTGTATCACACAAGATATTATATTTCAAATCTTTATATTAAAATATAATGATTATCAAGAAAATTTTGTATTATTTGTATTCATTGTCAGTTTGCATTGAAGAATTTGATTGCACACCACTTATCGAGCTGATTAGAAGTCAAATAAATCAATGCCAATCTCGACTTAAACGAAACCTAAAATTTATTAACACAAATCTCTTCCTTTATCATTCATGAAATATAACGAAGCATCGCCGTAAAATATTTTTCCCAAATCCATCGTGCCATTTTTAATACCGAAACGCGTTATTGAATTTTTATTCCGACATTCGGGGACCTATCACCTGAAAAAAAAAGGAATAAAACTGACACACGAATATTTTTACACTGAAAGCAACCACAGCCCGGAGCCCATCGGGGCTAGTAATTATTTTAAAAACAATTTCACCGATGCATCCGTCCAGGAACGATATTTTCCGTATTCCCTCCGCAGAGGTTCCACTTCAAAACCAAAATCGAACGGTCCATTTGGCGAAACGCTATTTGGGAGTTCCATATTTCTTTGAACTGCGATTTCGTGTCACCGTAACAACAGGGAAGAGACAAAAGTTGCGTTTGTTCTCCGTTCAGGCACGAATGCGAGAAAAAAAGGGATAAAAAGAAAGAAAAAAACAAAAAAAAGAAGAGCAACATCAAAGTGACTACGAAACCATCAGTTTAATTATTTCTCAGTTTTTCACACACGCGATTCGATTGTCCCGTAATCCGTCTAGCACGAGAGAGCAATGCTTTCTTCTTTCAGAAAGAAGATGTCACGCGAGCCACGGGGAACAATGCGTTAATCAATCTGTACGATATGTCTCTTGTGCGAATCGTACAAAAGAATTGGGCAAAGGTGGGGAATCTATGGTAATGAAATTAAAGCTTGATTTGCACTGAAAAAGTGTGCTGCTTTTGGACGTTTTCGTCGAGTTTCGTCTTTTTTATACGACTATACATTGCATGTTGGAATATTGTTCGTATGCACTTATAATTGGGCCTTTTAATATTTGATTGGAAATATGAACGAATTTTACTGGAAATATTTTTAGACTTTATATTCATTCGTTTTTATTTTTTTAAATGCAGATATCTGTAATATCTAGTAGCTGCATGCAATGAAAGTAAACAAGTTGGATCGATTTTTGACTTTTCTCATCTTGGAAAATGGTTCAGCCTGCATTTTGGGAAATGAAAACGGGAGCTCTATTGTATGAAAGATTTTTGTTGCATTCTGTCTCTCTTTTTTTTTTTTTTGAACGAGTAGTATGCGATGTTTGAAGTCGCGACGATATAAATTCGACCTCTGTCTTCAATAATGGAATTTTACAGTGAAAATAATGCAGATCAAATAATTTACACCGCTTTCAGAATATTTGTTGCAAATGAAAGATGAGTCACATCCAAAATTTCAAACAGTTATTCTCAGGAATGATGCGAAGACTCCTTCGTTCGATACTTCAATCCTAAAATATTTGTCATTATTCGGAACTTCGATACCGTACCGCAATTTATTTTATCGTAAGAAAACAAGGGGAGTGAACGCAGTGGTTGCACGCTATCGTTAATAGCGACGCCGTTAAATGCAAAGAGCAGCGTCCCTTTCTCCCGGGTGCGGGAAAACTTTGAAAATAATGCGACTTCCGCTAGATATATTTTACGACGGTTGGAGTAGCAGCTTTCAGCGTGACGTTCATGTGTCATCGTGTACATATGCTTCGTTTCCCCCGAGAAGAAGCTGTAATAACGAGGAAACGGCAGGGAGCAAAGTGGGCACAACTTGGCCACTATGTCGGAACTTTCGCGCTCGAGCATTTCTCTTTGACGTTTCGTTCCGGTAATTATTTCGCAATCGATCCGGCAAAATTGTTCTCCGGCGTAGCAGAAGCGGCGAATACACGAGATCCTCAATATTTTTCGTGACGGACAATCCGTCGCCAACACGGTTTCGCGGCATTTTGAAATAATGTTGATAATTATAATCGACAATTTATAATCAATCTATGCGAAGCAAAATTTGTTCACTTATGCAGCATTATGGTTACATCAAGTTCTTATGAGAAAAGACGCGTTTCCGTTGCTAGACAAATTGACAAAAAAAAAGACATTTTCGTAACGTCAACAGGGTGCCATTGGTTATTGGTTCACTATGAAAACATTCATTTTAACGAACTGCAAGGCAGACCGGACTATCGGGTTTACATTGTTCGTGCGATAACGTGTCGTAATAAATTCGTGAAAATGGAACGTCGCAAGCCTATATGTCTGTTATTGCGCAACAGGATTTGCGAGTGGATGATGACGTATGAGGAAACTGTGCACACGGTATAATTCAATTACCAGGCACGGTTAATTAAAACTTACTTTCGTATACTCGCAACCATCAAGAATCTGCCACGGGGGACTGCCCGTAACGTTAGCTATAAACAAGTTTTATGTTCTGTTTCTTGGATTAAGGCAATTTTTTTCGTGCCAGGCGCAACTTAAAGGGGATTTCTTTATAAAGGAAATTCCTTCCTGAGTAACTGCGAGAAGAATCTTTCTACGCTCTAGCGCGGTTTAATTAGTCGTGGGAGGCTAGAGATAAGGAGAATGGGACGATTGCACGAAGGGAAATTCTTGTCCCTTTAAGTAAGACTCGTAAATATTAAACACAATATTAAGCAACGGCCGAGATAATCTGGAAAAGTGTTGTGGCTTTCGATTTTCATGAATTTTAGGCATCAAATGTGTTGGACAAATTCCAAGGGCTGAATTGATAAGAAGAACTTGTATTTTGTAGAAATTACGAAATTACGTTTAAAATGTTTGGGAAATTAAAAGAACTTCGGCTCATACAATGTAAGTTTTGGGGCGAATGGTAGTAAAAAAAAGACAGAAATATAATACAATAAAATTTGCCTGTTCAACCAACAGCACTAAATTGCAAAATAGGAATGCTCCATTGTTTAAAAGCATCAATATCGTGAAAGTCTCGAAAGAAAAGAATAAAGAATGTTAGCTACCTCAAATTACTCTAAAAAATGAATAACTCGTTAAAGATGTACCAAATCAACTAACACGAAAAAATATAGTATTCCCCCCCAAGCAGCGCTAAATATAATATGATAAAACTTTCACAACATCACCATTTCAAAGTCTTCAACATCGAAAACTGTTCCATAAATTTGTGAATTCTACAAAACTGAATAAAAATCGGCAAAGCTCATAGAAGTTCCACCACTGCTGTTCACAAAATAATCGTCACAACATCGAGCTAAAGTACAATATGAAGTACGATCCTGAATAACACCCAAAAAAATATCCTATCGTTTTAAAACCATAGTTATTCCAAAATCTAAAAGCGAAAGTAAAGAAACCATCACTCGTCATTCCTAGTCAACGTGTCGTACGCACTAATCTCGAAAAGACCGATTACCTTCACCTATCATTCCATAAATTGGCAGGTGTATCGTAGACGGGCCAAAGGAAGACCGAAGCGGATCGAAGCTGTCCGAGCGGATCCCACTCAATCTCGCGTACACGCCGCGGCACGTTTGCATCGGCGAGCATTTGTGGCATGTAATTACTTGGCTCTATGTAAATTCTGTCTGTTGCCACGTACACCACCGCCGTACGATTCGATCGTTACGTCACCGGTGCCATAATCAGCTACTCGATAAACAATGCTAATTATGATACCGCGACGGCGAGGGAGCGCGCGCGAGCCAAACACCGAGAAATACAAATCTATAATGGTGATAATAATACGACTTGTGTACCGGTTGGGACGATTAACGACTCGTTAAATAGGAACGCAATACGAACAGCATTTCTGCGAATGGAAAATGAAATTTCCGATCGAGCTGCATACGTGGAAAACGTTTCCTTTAATACTGCCGCTCAGGCCGCAACTGTGTGCATCGGAAAGTTTCAAGCTATTTGCGACGCAACAAAAATTGAATTCTTCCGTTTTGTTTTTGCCGTTATTGAACTCTGCAAAGGGTAGAAGAACTTTGTAGAGGATATTGATTTTTGACGGAACGCTCTATCGACGTAGAGGTAAAGGTTTCGATGAAAGGATTAATCGTGCACACGTTTGAGGGGAGGGATCGTATAATTTTGTTTGATGTACGATGAAAGTTTAGCGATCGATAACAAATTATTGGACGGAATCAGACGGTTTTTAGTCTGCGGTAGTGTGGGATCCAAAAATTCCTGGAAATGGTATGCGAGGGCTTCGTATGAATCAGGTGAAGTGTATATGAAGAGTGTTAGTCGAAACGTCGAATGCGGAACGAGTGAATGTTTATCTCGAGGATAGAGTGGATGGTTTCGGGGAATGCACGTGGAGCCTAGGGTGCATGGTGACCCGTGGTCGAACTGTGACACGTGGTAAGAGTGTATGTATAGGTGTGGGTCCTAATGAGTGAGAACGAATGACGAATAGAATGAGAGGGAAACTGCATGAAAGAATATATGGAGTGGATGGTGCGTGCAAGAGTCAGAGTGGAGATAGATTTGAGACGGAGTTGAGGCAGAGTAGAGACGGATTTGAGACGGAGTTGAGACAGAGTGGAGTCAGAGTTGAGTGGAGATAGAGTTGAGACAGAGTCGAGTGAGAGTTGTCGTGTGAGATAAAGTAAAGAAAGAGAATAATTAAGAGACATGTAGCAATAAAGCAGTTTTATATTAGAAGTAAAAGGCAATCATAATTTCCCCTGGAAAATAATCCTACATACATGGGGGCTCAGCCGGGATTGTGATTTCGTTTCGTTAGGATTTTCGGGATTGTGATTGCGCGAATAATATATGCCAGTGAATTGAGTTGAGTGAAAAGCTGTTTTGAGGATTGCATTTTAAAGTGTCGTGAGCATAGAGCTGTTGAGAAACTGGTGACTGTGAAGCTGTGTCGCGATCGTGAGATTGGCAGTGATGTTCTGATGAGTTCGTCAGATTTGAACAATTTCAAAGCGACGGTGTTGAAAGACAGGTTGAGAGACTTGGGGTTGAAGACAGTCGGCTCGAAGGCTGAACTTGTAGCAAGGCTAATGGCTCATCCAGCAGGTGCGTGGACGCAGGAGATGGCGAGCGAAAGCGCCGCGATTGCGGGGAGTGTGTCAGGTGTAGTGGAGCCATCGCCGATGAATGTCCAGCGGCCCATTTCTCCTAGGGCCGACGGGCAATTGAGTGTACGCGAAAGTCTTTGGGAGAAGGAAAAGGAGCTGTGGGAACGCGAAGTTCGAATTCTGCAGCGAGAATTGGAAATAGAGCGAGCGGCGCGACGTTCTCCGGTATCGGCGTCGTCGGAGCTGAGTACGGTGTCGAGGGTGGATCCGGCTATTCTTGTCCTGTTGGCGTTTTTCGACGGAACTGGAGACGAATTCCGTAATTGGGAGATGCAGGTGCGACAGCTTCAGGATGCGTACAGTTTGGACGAAAGGGTGACGAAGTTGATGCTGGTGTCGCGACTTCGTGGGAAGGCCCTCGAGTGGTATCACTCTCAGGTCAATGGTATTACCATGAGCGTTGGCGAGATTTTAAGCGGGCTGTCAAGTATGTACCAGGACGAGTCGAATATCGTTGCTGCACGACGGGAATTCGAGAGACGGGTATGGCGCAAGGACGAGACGTTTGCGTCGTATTACCACAGTAAAGTAGTGTTGGCGAATCGCATTTCGGTGGGAGATTTGGAAATGGTGGAGTACCTGATCGAGGGGATTCCTGATTACAACCTGCAGAACAACGCAAGATTACAGAGGTTTCGTACCAAGGAGTCTCTGTTTGAGGGGTTGAGAGGTGCCAGATTGTCTCCAGCAGCACATGGGAGCGGCCGGTTTGCGTCCGCCGACGGAGGACCGTCATGGCGCGCAGACAGGGGGGCACGGCAGGGGTTCCAGCGAACGAGTGGTGCAGAGTGGCACGGGAATACCCAGCAGGGCAGTTTCGGAGCTGGGCGACGGGACGAGAACAATTGGAGGAGCAACGACGCGCGGGCGGAAGGAGCAGGTCAGTCAGGGGGCTTGCGGCGTGACCTGGGTTATGCAAGGAGGTGTCACAGCTGTGGGGCACGAGACCACTTCACGTATAATTGCCCGACAAAGAGCAGGGGCATGAAGTGCTTTGCGTGCGGCAACTTCGGACACATGGCATCGGAATGTCCGAAAAATCGAGCGCCCTCCAAGAACAGCTATTCGGTATCTCAATTTTCTGCGTCTGGCAAGTACGTTAAGTGTTTAGAGGTCGATGGTCATCCCGTTTCGGCGTTGGTTGATACGGGAAGCGATTTAAGTTTAATGCGTGCGGATAGGTATGTCGCGATGGGCGCGCCTCCACTGCGGCAAAATGGGGTGAAATTCCGAGGAATCGGTTCAGAGGAGATTCGTACATTAGGGGAGTTTTCGGCGAACGTGTTTGTGGATAACGATACGTTTCCCATAGTCATTCGCGTCGTTCCGGATTCTACGATTCAGCATCAGTTGATAGTCGGAGCTGATTTTCTTAATTCGGTAAAAACATTAATTGACGGAGGGAAGATTACTATTGAGAAACTGCAACCGATCGATGGGGGCAGCATTCCGATGATTTATAATGTTGACTGTTATGAAGTGAATCAGGTGAATGTCGTTTACGTCGGGAATGAGAGTCATTGTCGGGTTGTAGAGGAGTTGATTCCTAATTCTAATCCTGTGAAGGCGCGAAGAGCCGATATGAACGTAGAGATGAATATTCTGAGAGACGATGAACCCGTGCATCGAAGAGTAAAACGTTTGTCTCCGCCAGAGAGGGAAGTAAATAATCAGATCCAGGAACGCATAAATGAGGGGATTGTTCAGCCTTCCTTGTCAGAGTATGCCAGTCCTGTAGTTTTAGTTAAAAAGAGGGATGGTTCCAAAAGATTGCGTGTTGGTTACAGGCGGTTTAATAAGAGAAGTTTCAATAAGAAACGGAAATTGGCAAGACAGTACGCTGTCAATGATGTGGTGGCGATTCAAGGGACTCAGTTGGGTTCGGGTTTAAAGTTTGCCGGGAAATATTCAGGACCTTATGTTGTGTCTCGGGTATGGCGCAATGATCGGTATGTTGTAAGGAAGGTGGGGAAGCATGATGGGCCGTGGCACACGTCAACGGTCGCGGATCGCATGAAACCATGGACCTACGGTCCTAGTGACCTTTCGAGCGACGAGAAGGTGGGAAAGGGGTAACTTTTCTCACCGCATTCATTATTAACTAGTGCTATTGCGTCTATATGTAATTGAGTATTGTAATTAGTTTAAGACTGTATTTTATGATTAAGTTGCGACATTCGAGGCCGAATGTATTTGTAGGATGGCCGAGTGTGGGATCCAAAAATTCCTGGAAATGGTATGCGAGGGCTTCGTATGAATCAGGTGAAGTGTATATGAAGAGTGTTAGTCGAAACGTCGAATGCGGAACGAGTGAATGTTTATCTCGAGGATAGAGTGGATGGTTTCGGGGAATGCACGTGGAGCCTAGGGTGCATGGTGACCCGTGGTCGAACTGTGACACGTGGTAAGAGTGTATGTATAGGTGTGGGTCCTAATGAGTGAGAACGAATGACGAATAGAATGAGAGGGAAACTGCATGAAAGAATATATGGAGTGGATGGTGCGTGCAAGAGTCAGAGTGGAGATAGATTTGAGACGGAGTTGAGGCAGAGTAGAGACGGATTTGAGACGGAGTTGAGACAGAGTGGAGTCAGAGTTGAGTGGAGATAGAGTTGAGACAGAGTCGAGTGAGAGTTGTCGTGTGAGATAAAGTAAAGAAAGAGAATAATTAAGAGACATGTAGCAATAAAGCAGTTTTATATTAGAAGTAAAAGGCAATCATAATTTCCCCTGGAAAATAATCCTACAGTAGTAAGATATTAATTCGCCTTGTGAGTAATGCGAATATATTGTTTTAATTTTGGAAATATAATATTGGTGAAAGAGAGTTGATTTCGAATACCTTGTGATTACGATCATTTTTTTGTATTGAAAGAGCCTTTTTCTCAGTGTTAAAGTTAAACTGTTAAAGGCGTTTCTGTTTCATTTTAGAAGTGTGCTGGTAAGCATATTTTATCATTTTTGTTTAATTGTATCAATTTCCATAAATAGTTACCACAGTTCTATTCGTTCAATTGCACACTCTATTTTTATAACTTCAACTTGAAAATGTGCTACAGACACTCCTTGCGAATAAAATGCATGCGCAATTTTGATTTCAAGCTGTATGTTGTTTCAATCTAATAATTAATCGATTCACCATTTTAATAAAATCCAAAATACTCTGAGCTCAACGAAATTAATGTTATACTTGTACTCGATATTGCTTTGGAACATCGACGATTTTAGTATCCGATTTATATTCTCTTATAAATAAACGTTTATTCGACAATTTAATTAATTATCAATTATTTAAATTAGGTTCCGGCGAAGTTTGATAAATCGCATTTCGCGATTGAAAATTTAGTGCGCACCGGCGAAAAAATACATAGTGGCCGTGCTTACCGAAGAAAGGAAGAAACGAGAAAAAAGCGATCAGCTAACAATAAGTAAGGCGGTCTGATTTCTTACTCAACCATCTAACAATAAGTTGAAGCGACTTTATAGCCGCGGATATTGCCATAATGGATTTATAATGGCAGCCAGTCGCACGGATTCTCGTGTACGTGCTGCGTTATTACAGCGCCGCGCTATGCGAAATGGCGTATAATGATTTTCCGATGTGACAAGCCAGGAACACCTTATTCATCTGCGAAATCACTTTTTCATACCTGACAAACGTCGTTCAGTTTAGTACGATCGGATGAATAATCGATTACGAATTGCAAGATATTCGGGTTTCACCGTGAAAGTTTTCGAGTTATACTATTATAATAAAACCGTAGGAATATTTTAGCAATATCAATTTAAGAAAAGTCGCTGCGATTAAAAATAATTTAGAAATGAATAATGATTGCAAACGTTAAGTAATGTTTCTGAATAATTTAATATATTTTTTTATAAAATAATATTTTTCTATACATTTTGACCCATTTAGCAAAATCTGAAAAACAAATTCGATCAAACTCTATTGTGGTGCACATACCGAGTGCAGAAATTTGGAAGATAGAGCCTACATTGGTGGGAAAAAAAGGTCATTCATCAGTTTTTCATTAATTCTTTTGCCGATTCTCTAATTTTTTTTCTAAAAGTTTTACAACGAGAAGTATGTACTCAATCAGTTGCAATACATTTTACAATATTTGTTCGGGTTTATACTTCATAGATAATTCTAAACGCAGTGTTTTCAAGCTTATCAATTAATTCTACCTTTCATTTGATAGAGTTGGTGGCAGGTATAAAAGAACGACGAAGAAAACCATACATTAACTCCCGTTGATAATTAATAAGTAATAAATCATTAATCTTCGTAACAAACATTTTTCTTGGAATAATTTTGTAATATATATTATAGTTCGCTTATTGTTAGCTGGACGTGTCGATTTACAATTAGCAAGTGTGGAATTGCGGGAGTTGGTGATGTTGCGTGATCGATGCGTACGATGGGATTAAATTGATTCCATTAACTACAGTCAGACTATACCTGCGATGAAAATGATCGTTCTATGTTTGCAACGTGATGCCAACTTACTATATATGTAATCTATTAATAATTGATTTATTGAATAACATGCCATTACGTGACAGATAATTCTGCATGCATATATCCTTGTACATTCTCTACACGATACGCTGATACGATATTCTAGATCTGTATGTTTCTCATTATGTCAACAAAAATCATCGAAAGGTAGAAGCAGAAAATTAAGATAAATAATAATTGTAAGTGCAGTAACGTGCTGCACATAACAGTTTAAATATTCTTCAACCGCAGTTTTGCATTTACATTAAAATATTCCTGTCCCGCACAATTCTTTGTTCTTTCAATTACGTAGTCTGTTTTATTTTTTAAGACACCGAAGCCAGTTTAAAGACTCGATTCTAATTTAATTCTCGATGTTACCACAGTTCTACTATGCGTGTATGAAATATGTTCTTCATGATCCATGCGTGCAACGAAAACTTCAGCCGCAGAATGAAATGATCATTTGCCCGGGGCACTCGAATGTTGCGGTTAATCGAATTGAGTCGAGAAGAACAGTTCGAAGGAAGCGGGACTCGAAATTCGTTGAAAGTATAGCGAAAACGACGTCCGTATCCGAATAATTGCTTCCTTGTCCCTAGCATTGCCGACTGCGAATTCTGTTTGCTCGTCGACCCAAGTAGTTTATTGCTTTAGAACTCGTTACAAGAGACATCAAGTCAGCTTACACGGCCGGCACGGCTATTCGTTACTTAAAATATGCGTTCGGGTTAACGTCCACGATCGTCAACGCGACTTTGCCAATTCTAATCCCAATGAACGGCGAGAATAAAAGATAAAAAACGAAGAAATTTTAGTACGGATACAATAGCGCGATGCCGAACAATAATTAACGAATCGTGTTTGTGCAATTATTGCGTTATATTGAGAATATTCATTCCATGCATTAAGTGTACAAACAAGTAGACCACTATTTCTTCATTAATGTTCTCACTCAAGAGCAACACACACTGAAATAATTTATTCGCTACGGTAATCGTTATTTCAGAAAGATCATAAACAATAATAAAACGGACTAACAACTTTGTCCGGAACAACAGTTGAACATAATTTATTCTTACCCTCGCATGTAGTAAATATTATATTTCGAAACATATTCTCGGCTCGTTTTCGAGTTGGATTGACCTGACTCTACGTTGTAAAAGGGTTAACGACAGGAATAAAGAACAGCGAGAATTGGGTTGCTTCGTTCACGCTACAATAGTGACGGCTGTATGGTTTCCAAGTCGGTACTCACGTTCTCGTTCACTTTCGTCTCGAACATCTCGAATCTGCTGTTGCTCTCGTTCAGGTACTCCGTGCCGTTTTGCCAGGTGACGTTCGCAGCAGGTCGAGCCGCACGTACAGTACATTGGAGCAGGATCTTCGTTCCCTGAACCACGTGTCCCACCACTCCGTTCAGATCCATCTTCAGTGGTCGCACTGAAACACGTGTCGACCCATTTAATAATTCAAGACCGTCACCGAGGAAGCTCGAGTCTGAGGCGAATGTCGAAATATTCACAAATATACGCGGCGTTAACCTGCTTGAAGTATCTCTCGCATTTATCACGCACTCTAATGTCCACGACAATCAAGTATTCCCATACTCGAAGGCTTGCAAATTCGAAGATAATACGATTAATTTGATACATCGTTCCGCGGTGGTTTATCGCACACTTCCTTCATATTTTTTTCGTTCGATTCGTAGACAGAAGCGAAACCAAACTCGGCGTAAATAAAGTATAAGCACGGGGAGGAGCGCATTATTCAGAAAAGCCAATTATCGTGTTACGCGGACTTGACAGTAATGCAACCTTTGCCCCTCGCCCTTTTTCATCTAACCAGAACGCGAAGCCGCAACTGATTCATGACACGTTTTCCGTGCTCTGTTACGTGCCGGTGTACGCACCAACATCTGCACACACGTACAGAGGGGAACAGTGTGTCAGGCTGAGCTCAGCACAGACGATCTAATGCAATATCCAAGCTGAGCCGCTGTCTGCATCTTGCATCTCCTATAAGAATAATATAAAGGTGTTGGAAACCGGAAGGCGGGACAGCTGTGATGGTTGCGGGGTAAGATCGAGGATCTTGGGGGTTGAATAAATGGGAAGGCTTGATGGGTGGACGAGGAATACTGGGAAGTCAGAAAGTCAAGTTGCCTGGAGAAATCCGTACGGATCGCGCGGTTCTCTTTCTCTTAACAAACTTCCACTATTGTTGGAGCGAAGTTGTTTTTTTCTTTGTTGTCGATTTATTGTCGTTAATGGGAAGCCGTTGATTAATGCAGAGTTTCGAATTTGTAGTTTCACTGGAAAGAGCGAAGTTTGTTTACACAAATGTTTAATTGTATTCTGTAAGAACTATGCGATCTACTGTGAATTGAATTATAGTTATCCACGCGTGCAGTCAATATAAAAGGGCAATGAAGAAGAATATTTTTTAACATATAAATTATTCATTTATTCTTTTACCGTGTAATTTATAGTTTCGTAATTCGACCTTTTTGAATGTGCAAAAGTGTGAACTATTTGTCTTATATGAAAATGAATTTTTGGAGCAACGTTGAAAAATATAGATAACATTCCTGGCAGCAATGCGTTGCAGATAAGCGAAATTAAAACAATTATGTGATGGTGAGAACTAATTATGTACTTTGTATACTTGTACGTCACATCAACCCTTAACTTTTTTCCCCACGACTGATCTGAACAACCAGGACGCGTATTTTCCTAATTTTCCATGAAAACAAGTGTACACTGCAGCCCGGCATCAGTGAAATATCCAGTAGGTCGTAAAACAAGATATAGGAGAATGTAAAACAACATTTTGACCTAAAATGTACATTTACTGCAAAGCCACTATATTTCGCCTTAAAAAAAAAGTGCTCCGGCATGGACCACAATGGAGGCATCTGGCACTTAAAGGGTTAAACATTTATTACCAGCAATTTTCCGAGAAATTGTCCAACGTAAGAATCGTCCCTGGAACCATCAAACCAAATTTCACCCCACGTCCGAGCAATATTATAATCGTTGAAAAGTCAAGGATTAAATATTAAAAAAAAACAAGGCTTCATGAATACGGAAAGTCTGAGTTTTGAACGGATTGCTACGCCCGGGACACCGAACATCGAATCCAGTTGAATCGGCATATTGGATAATTGGAGAAGCCAAAGTTCGAGACAGACCGTTGTTCAATAAACGAACCAATCGACGCGCGTGCACGTTTCATTTCCACGTATGATATCGGCAACATTTCTGCTTCGTTTTTTCCTTCCTCCTCCATTCTCCTTCGCCCGTCGCGCCGCATCGCTTCGCCTCGATTAAACGGCCTGCCGCTTTTCTGTTTGCATTTTATTCGCCGCTCTACGATCTGACAGCTTCCCGTTCCACGTAGCTTCCATCGAACAATTTCCGTTCGCTGTTCTTTCGAAACGAAAATGTTTTATTACCACGTTGGAATTATACACGCACCCGAATGATCGACAAGGGATCGACGAGCACAAGAGATTTCTTCCATGGCATTATTGCCAATATGATTGCTTTCACGGGGGCCACGGGTTTCATTTGACTCGGGTGGAAAGGTTGTATCGACGTTCATGATTGTCGCGGTGGTAGAAACGTTAATCCCCCGCTGTCCAATGCGACTTTCAACCCGAATGCCAGCTTTGTTACTATTTAAGGAAACACGAATATCTTTCCCAGAGTTAATGTAAAAGTTAGACAATATGGCTACTTGTCGTTTACGACGATGGTACTCCGTAGAAATTTGTGTATTATATATTTTACAGCGGGTCGGTGCTCGCGAAAACTTTAAAAATCGTAATACCCTTGAAATTAGGAATTCTGCGCGGTCGCATGGTCAATAGTAAAGAGCACGTAGACATAAAAAATTATTTGAGCAATGAAAACTTTCAAGAATAGTCAGACAAAAGAATATCGTCGCAAATCAAGTGAAATGAAATTATTCATGATTCATTTCAAACGAAGATCAAATTAATTTAGTTCAAACATACATATGCCTCGCATTATACATACACCATCAAATACATATCACAGAAAATACTCCATGTCACACTAGAATGTTAACAGAAATGAATAAATTTCGCACCATATCTATATCATATGTATGCATTCAAATGCATTAACTATAAAAAAAATACTCCATGGCAATGAACAAAATATACTATATTTGCCCCAAAATTGGCTCAAACCTAATCGAACAACTTTCCTCTATCCTTCTACCGCCATGCAGCAACCATCAGGCATCGCAGTAACATGCGTTCCCAATTACCCATCTTTTAAACTCACCAACGCAGAAGACGATGCATGATATTAAGCAAAGGCGGGGAGAACATCGCAGCTAAGGGCTCAAGAGGGGCTTTCGACGCGCTCTCACGTTCGCACGAGTTGTAAAATTTCCAAGTGGCGGGGCAAGTTTACGTTCAAGCTTGACTATCGCCAGATAAATCGTAAAATCACGCGGGGATTTCGAAAAAGCTGTCATAAAGTTGACGAGCGAGCGCGGGGGTTTTCGTTCGTGGCGTTAGGCTGACAGGAAATAGAGAGAAAGAGAGAGAGAGAGGAAGTTCCAGATGGAAAATTCGGGTTCTCCCATCCGGCGACCGCGTCGCCGCGGTGTAATTGAACTGCGACCGAAAACGCGTGACAATTTGCCGATCGCGTTGCATCGACGGCTGTAAACGTTGCCCGTCGTGTAATAAAATGCTTTCGATGGAAACAAGTCCGTAGACGCGGCGGCAAATTCTGTCCGTCGTCGAATTTTGCGGTCGCGTGTTTCCGGCCGATTTGAGGGAAAGAATAATTTATTGAGCGTGGCAATTGTTGCCGCCTGATTACGTTGCTGATGACGCGAAAGACAGAGCTCGACGCTGTAAATACAATATTTTGATTCTGGATTTTCCATCGGGCGTTCTAGATTTTGCATTGCAAATCGCTTTATCTATAGGGAATGAGTTTCAACTCGTCAGCGTTTGTATTTCTTTTACGGTTCGTTTCAAACGGATCAATAGGATGATTTTCTGTACGTCGTTTATATAGAAAAAAAATATGGGGTACACATTTTGTCTTTTACGCTTAATAAATTGGGGGAGAATTTTTGCTTCGTGGACCGATCTCCTCACAATTTCATTTCGAATAGAAATATTTCAGTATCCTATTTAAAGAGTTCAAGCTAGATAACAATACTGACCGAGGATATCCATCAAGTGATACGTTTAATGTATTAATTTGACCACCGCGTAAATAACAGAGGGTTCTAATAATGCAGAAATAAGTCGCCGCGTAACCGCTACTAGAGTTAATCTAATTATCGAGTCACAAACTAGCCGCGATAATCTCACCTTGCCCTCTTATTGCTAACTACTGCTTCGTTTCACTCCCGAGAAGACCGATGGCATGCGATCTTGCATGTTCGGGGAATTTCATTTCAACGAAGTTTCCGATCACGTAAAGGAACTCCCAGGTAAATCTGTATTTGAAAACATGCAGGGAAAGAGAAACTTCCGTCAGCGTTACAGCGAAATACAAACTTCCACTACCGAATAATTACTCGTTGCAATACTTATCATGATTCTTTTTCTATTTAATATCCCAATAATTCGTCTTCCCCTATGCTATACGAATATGCAAATTGATTATACAATTTTACCATACCTGTTATTAATAATTCGAAATTTGCTTTTGATAGCAGTTTGATCGCCACTAAAATCCGTCCGCGTACAATTCAAATTTATATCTGTACATTCCTCGTCGCTATAATTAATATTTCGCAGTTAATGCCGGATGAATGGCAACCCTTCGAAGAACGTCTTAAATAAACCTGCACAATAATCGTACCTATAAAACAACATGTCAGTCATTAAATACAGCATTCTTTATTTCATCGTGCACCGTATACCTGAAATGCAGTCTATAAACTGAAAATATCCATAAAAGCCGAGAAATTTCTCGGGAGGATACCACCGTGTAGGATGCATTAAACCCGTCCTAAAATAAACACAGAAAAACGATTTATAATCCTCCTGTATCCCTTTAAACCGTCCCACGGATTTACAGCGCCGGTCCCGCATTAAATCACCGTACCTCATTTCATCCGAAAATTAATCCCTCACGCGATCGCCGGCCAATCACGAGGCAACGAACGGCCGTCTAATAAATCTCTCTCGGTCGTCCCTCTTCAACGTCCACTAAGAATCGTCCAAGGAGACTGACGACAGCAAAGATTCCGTCCGTTTCGGTAATCTCCCTGAAACCACCTATTTCTTAGTCCATCTGGCTTTTTTCCCCCATTCCCGTTAGCCACGAGCTCAATTTCCGGTCAGCGTCGTCGAGATACTTAGTCCTGCCACTCTTCCTTCCTTTCTGCAGAGTCGTAGAAACATTAAAAAGTTCACGTGCAAGAATTCCTCGGTACATCCGGCCGCGAACGAGGCAACCTTCGCCCCTCTCTTCCTAACCCTTGTTCGTCCTCGGTCTGTATTCGCCCCCGCGTATGCCCTCCATGCCCGGCGAACGATTCACAGGGAAGAAAGTTTCCCGAGGCGGTTACAGGGGTGGATAATTCTCCGGGGGAACTGGCAAACGGGGTAATCAACGAAACGACGCGGCAAGAACGTGAAAAGAGAGGCCGGTCGATTCGGAATAGGAGAGCGAACAGGGAATCTAATATCGAGGATTGTATTTGCCTTGAATCGCGTCCTCGATCTCTCTCTTTTTCCTTCATTTTCCGTCCTCACTCCCCCGTTCGCAAGCACCGCAAGGAAAGCGGAGATGAAAAAAAGGAAAAACGACAAGGATCCGTTCTTTACTGCCGCGTCCACGTTGTCTTTCTGGTCTTGTTTCTAACGAGCTGCACCACTTCGGTATTTTCCAGGGCTCGACTGTGCTCACCCATATACAGAATCGTGGAACGGTTTATCGACTTCGGCCGGCGCGGTTTCGAAGAATAATAGGGAAATTTCTCCGCGAAGGTAATACGATTTCCCTGGGACAATCGAGGAAGGCGAAAGTGAAATTTTCATAAAAGAGGAGAGCTAAGGGACCTTTTCAAACGATTCTCCGCGGCCACTGAGCTATATTCCTCGAGTCTTCTTTTTGTCGTCAATTAGGCGGCACGAGGCTTGCTTTCCCTCTTTAAATTGTTTCGGATAATTGCCGGGCCTGGTTCATGTAGACGAGTTTGTTTTTCGATGATTGCTTCCGTCGAGGTTGTTTTTATTGGAAATGTAGTATATTTAGTCTGGGAATAATGCCGAGGGAAAGAATGGTTGAATTTATTGGTTTTGCGGATCTGAAGCGATCGGCGCTCGTCTGATCGGTGGCGCAAATTGGGATTTAATTTCGTGTCTCATTGGCTGAGAAAGGAATTGTGGATTATAATTGTTCGCGTGGGTAGACGCGAAGAAAAACTAATAATTCTATATTTAGGTAAATTGAATTTTAGAACTCGTATTCATTCCATTATTATATACGTGGGTGTTAAAAATGAATGTATTAAGTAATAAATTAGTAGAATCTCAATTGTTAATCACTTATAATCATTCAGTCTTACGTGTACTGAATGAAAATCGAAGGTGTTTTATCTCGAAAGGGGTACACTTCTAAATTCCATCTTCCGCGTTTATTCTTCACCTTGCCAAACATGAACATTCCATAACACTTTTAACAATAGCACTGGCCGATAATATAATATTTGATTGGTCAATAACTTCAGTCAAAGTGAACAACAACTTAACACTTGCAATCTTCTGTGACCATATTAAAACAGTTCTCTCTACTGTCTCGAAAAGTGAATTACAACCCCCGCGAAAATAAATAAATAAATTGCATCAATCTGCACAGTTTACGTCGACATGTTCGAAAATACTCTGTATACACAAAAGGCTTCCGCGCAACCTCCCAAAAACCATACCTCCCGCTTACCATATTAGCACCTCAACCCTTCGAAACTTAACTAACTCCATAGACTCGTCCAAGCGTGGCCGGGTTTCTGCTTCTCCCCAACCCTAACAAAAATTTTCTCCGCTTCTCTCCCGCGATCGATCATTCCACGGAATTGTTTGTTACCCAATCAATTATCCCTGGCGACTTTTTTCTCCGGGCTGCTGGAAATTCCTCCTACGACCGCGGCACCAGGCATCTGGGAGAGTTGGCAGACTGGTAAGCGGCCTCGAAGAGAGTTTTCAAGCCCGGGGATGCGATTTCCGGCTCTTGTTCGCCCCAAAGAGGTGGCGTGTCTGCAAAGTCTGCACCTTCTTCCCCTATCTCTCTTTCATCCGTTCGACCCGTGCAGGTGTATATATACGCGTCTGTGTGCCCTTCGAGTCGGCCTTTTTTTCGAGATCTGACTTCTCGCGGCAGCCAGCTGCAACAGCAGCTGAGACTTTCGCAGATACGTCGCGGCGCGGCGGCCATTCGCGTCTGCACGGCTTTAAATCCACGGCCGAGTCGTTAAAAGCGGCTTACTTAATCGATTTATTCGCGCCGCACCAATCTGTCCCCGTTCCGTTCCTCGATATCGAGAAAGAGGAAAGTTTCGAGGTTGGAACGTGCACGCCTCGCCGAATAGAATCCTTTATCGGCTCGAGGGGGCACGGTCACTTCGCCTCGTTGTTCCGAGCCGGGTGAACTCATTCCTTTCGTCGGATGAGCGCTCGTCTACTTCCGGCGACGAGAGGAGAATTTTAGCCACGCACTCTTTCGGTGCAATATTTGCACAATATTTTTCGTAATATTCTGTTCAAGCAAGATTTACATTTATATCGCATGCTTGGTGATGACGCTTACAGCCTCTGGCCATCGAATTAAGAAAACTTTCTACGTTTTTCGTTTCTTTGTGGAAAATGTACAGGCTTGAACGAACTTTAATGGCAAAGTTTATTAAATTTCGAAGTCTTGCAGAGACTCGTGCCAATATTTTGTGCACACATTTCTTGCTTTGTTTATAACTCTCGTCTTTTTTGGTACACTTTTTATACCCTGGTTTACCATATCATTTGTGCAATCATTGTTTTACCAAGTAACTACAATTTTGCCTTTTGAATCGAGCAATGTAGTGATGACAAGCGCTTTGAACAGGCTCCAAACATTTTTGAACGCCGTTCGAGTCCAGCGAATTGTCTGGCCATGAAAGTAGACTTTCGCAGTAGTATAAGTCAATTGTTACGCGTACATGGTCGTTTACGCCTTTAGTAGTAACTTGCCCAGCTAGGAACACCTTGCCATTTATGCCATAGTATAATATAATTTCATTTAATTTACCATTGCAAAAGTGTTCAATTGTTGTAAGCTTATAAAAATAGTTTGATTTATAATTATAAAAGGGAAATTCGTATGCTGTACAAGTTAGCACTGAAACAAAACGTGGCTATTTTTGGGGTGGCTTGTAAATGTATCGGTCGGTCAAGGACACGTCTCCCTCGACATTTTACGACATCCACAAATCCTACCTAGGTAGAGATGTATATCTAGTGGCCCAGAGACTACAAACAAATGCCACAGAGGGTGTCTCTGTGGCCGTAAAGTGATTTTTCTGTTTCTTTCCACGACCGTACAGTCCTTTCGACGTTTGTCTTCGATCACGACAGTGATCTATCCATTCTCCGGAGAAATAGTGACCTTACCCCTCGGTGACCTTGACCGGTCAGAATATTAGGCTCTGAGAATTGGGCGAAGCATAACTCTTGGATTACTTGGAACACCTTTTAATTTCTTCACGACAGACAGTTGATAGGAGTGTTTTATTTATTTGTAATTATTAATTACGCATCGATATATCTGAATTTCTTAATACGACAACTCTGTTTTATAAAATTGTACAACTTGAAATATTGGGAAACACGAGTGTAATGCGTAGCACAGGGTATTATGAAAAACACAAAAAATATAATTGCAACTCGTGGTACTTTTTTGTTATTAAATACCACTGTTATAACTAGTCCAAACTGTGCAGTTCTCCAATACAACAATTAAATAGTACACTCTGACAAACTTCGCAATGCAAAGAATCGCAAAGCAAATATTTTTTAGTGTGTCCTGAAGCCTCCAAAATATAACGACCCGAAAGATTCGTGCACCTGTATTAAAAAAAGAGACGCTGATGAAATTTTGACGATAGCTACATACGAACAGCTGACTAATAAATTCAAAAGAACCATCCACGAGCCCCTGCACAAATAAATAGATCGCAATGCTATTTTAAAGTAGCATGTTGCTCGTAGCCTTACCTAAGAATTGTGGCCCCCCCCCCCCCCCCCCCCCAATTCCTCCAACTATCTACTTTTCTTCACGGTCGCATTCACGAAATCCTCCCAATAAAACGAAAGGACAGAATCTGTCCCGCGAAATCCATTGCGATATCAGATTAGCCATAATCAGGTAATAGAGCATCGGAGGAAACGTCGCGAAAAAGGGCGTCGGTTATCGATGGGCCCGATAATGGCTGTGCTGGGCGTTCCATTGAATTCCGGATAAAAAATTGTCATTACTCGTGCGCGATTAAAGCCACGCGGAGCCGATTTCGCGGCACGCCGCTCAGTAATCTTGAGTAATTTATGGGCAATCGTGGCTGTATAAACGCGAACGCCGCGCTTGGCTGTATGAAAACTGGCCCGCCGGTTTTGCATGGAAACAACGTGTCACGACGGGACGGGATGTTTCGCGAATTCCGTCTACGTCCACCGAGCGCCCGCTAAATACGTAATAACCGAATTCACCTGGAACTATTCGGGCACCCGTCCCGCCGGCGAAATCCGCGCGACGCTCTAAAACGCGACACGATTTTTCCCCGTAAAAGCTTGGGCGAGAAATAAAACGGGAAGAGCGAAACACGCTACTCGTTCCGACGGTTAAAACTGCGATGAACTCTTTTGTCCATGGTTCCACCAATAAATCATGGAGGTTGAATGTTTGAACTGGGCGAGGTTCGATCGAGGAATTTTTTTTTTATCGCGCACTTAGCGATCGCACGGCGAAATGCTATTTATACTTTGTGATGAGATTTCGGATCGGCACGGGTATCGATATTTTTTGCTTCGTTAGCAGTGTTGAGCCTGCAGTGAGTTGCGAACAGTTGACGGATTTTGTATTGGGATTTGAACACGGGTCTTGACAAATTTTTGTTTGGGGGTAGATACGCAACTGTCTGTATATTGAACGATTCTTGTGTCAATCCGTCATATAGTACATTTTTGACAAATCGAAATTTGTATTCCACTGTAATGCTGGAATTTTTATTGCTGAGGATCGTTATATCTTGAGTTGTATATTTTTGATCACCTGATGGAGGGTTCGAAGATACACGAAGTTTTGGAGATGATTCAATTTTTAGAGGATTTGTGAGCTACTTTGAAACAATTGCTACGAGAAAAGAATTAACGTTGAAAGAAAGAGTACGGCCAAAGAAAAGAAGAGGGGTCGATTTAATTAATTTCAAAGTACGTCCACCAATTGACATCAGTTAGTTTTGCAGTTAGTCAATTTCTAGTTACCCGAGATAGTTTCCAATCAAGTTCGTTTCACCAGGATCAACTTCCCGCAGAACTCACAAACCGAATTGGACTTTCTACAATGCCCACTCGAAGGAGTGGTATACTCGCTACAAATTTCATTGTGAATCTTGAACGGAAATACATCTAATACGACCGTAACTCTTCGATTATGATCATGCAAGACAAAAGTATCGAGAAATAAAGCATTAAATGATTTAGTAAATTAAAAGTTTAGGAAGTGGCCTACCGAATGATATATTTAGTTCAAGTTTATTCACATTGCAACTGTTCCTTCGAATTATAATAAATTACCTCAATCTTTCAAACTTTTTGTGCCCAACAATTGTTAAATAGATGCGGATGGAAGAAGGTTCAATAAATGAAACTAAATTCAGCACGCCAACATATCAGTGGTCCAAAAGTGACATTTATAAAATACTCTACATTATCAGAATTTTACGTTTCTATTCTAATAAAAAAGGGAAAACGTTTGTTAATAATTACGGATGCCAATGTACGGAAGAGCAGGTGCTTACGTGACGATAACACTTTTAGTAATCGTATATTGAGTTATGCATACATCGGTTTTGTTAATTAAACTCCAAGTAATCTAAATATAACATCGTTAATTACACGCCGATCCGTTTAATTCGAAACGATTATTAAATGCATCCCCGTCGTAGCGTGTCACATGCTGCAATATTATTCCTTCGTTAACGAATAAAATAAATAATCATTAACGAGATTACAACGACCCCGCCGTCGGCACAGTTTGTCGATCGTAGAATAATAACGACTCGCGCTTTGCAATTTTAATGCCGATCAATTCAATTGAGAATTCACCACCTTCAATTTATACCGTTTATTTCGTAACGAAATATTGATTCTGCTAATGATTGAGCTTTTCTTATAATTGTATTTAACAATTTAGCATAGTTGTTTCTTAACAAACGCGTAACTATTGCTTGCGTGACACGTGTCAAATTTATACCGTAGACACAAATGAATTTTTACCTGTCTTATCCCTTGCATTTACCAATCCCTGTACGGAATTCGTAAATATACCCCAAACAAAAAATTCTGCGTCACAACGATCGCATTCCACGCGTCTGCAGAAGCCAGGAATAAAACATCAAATGTAGCTTATTAGAAAATTTCGATTCACTGTTTTAACATTTTCTTAACAGTTTCAAGATAATTTATCTTTTTCCTCGAATAAGCGAACTTGCACGCTATTCTGAAAACGCGGAAAAAGTATTCTTATCTCGGTTTTGAATCAGATTCACCTAAATATTCGTACGAGGGTTGAATACATTCTTAGTAAGAAACAAATAGATTTTTCATTTATTACGACCAAAACTTCTCCATCCGCATATATTGTTCATTCTCGGTATGCGTATTTTAAAAGGACCTCGTTTTTTTTGTTACTTTCTGCTAGCATTCTGTACGATCGATCGACCTTGTCATCGGTGAAAGCATCAAATTTTTAGTTACACGGCAAGGACAAAGAGACGCGTCGGTTCCGTGACAAATCGTGATTTCCTTTCATCACACCGTCCGTTCTTTTCCGTTAGGATGATCCCGCGACACTTCGGGGAAGGGAGAATTGCTTCAAGATACGACAGACTCTTCCGCTTGACTCTCCGCGATTCAAAGTCCTCGACTTATTTGTCTTTAAGGCGGCTACCGTCGGCCTTCGCGTTCGCTTTGCTCGCGAACGAGCGTCGAATGAACTGTGTACGAGCGCCCCGAGGACCGTCATAATTATCCGCGTGAAATTATTTACTCATTAAAACTCCGCGATTGTGAAAACTATCTGCCGGCGGTAAATTATTCCGGCCGCGACGTTTAGGATAGCAGCCGGCGGAGTTAGAATTTTACTTTGACATCCTGCCTCTCCGTTTTGAGTTTCTTGAATATACTTCGCCGCGAGTTTTTCTTTGATTGGTGGGCAAAGTTTGGCCGTGGAGTTCTCTCTCGTTTCTTTGGAACAACTGACGGGATATTTGGGTCATGAAATAGAATTTTCTGACGACATACAGAAGCAGATCTTGCAGTTTGGAGGTATGAATCGTTTGCTTCGAAAAAATTTATCCAGTCAGTGTGTACACTTCGAACGATATTTGGCTGCAGGTTTCAGCGCAGTTTATTTCTCATCAATCGTACGATAATAACGTTCAATTTCACCCTCCCATATTCAATTATATTTCGTTGGTTTATGATTCGTTTATGATGTCGTATTTACTCAGAATTAAATTTTTCCGCGTGCTTTCTTACCCTTATTCGCTTATTGTTTGATATTTTATTTGTATATATGTGGGATTGGAAATACTGCGTGACGGTTTAGAATGATTCCGAGGCGTGAAGGATATGTGTTCGGAGCTGAGTACTTGAGAAGATCGTGTGAACGGAGGGTGCAGCGGCCCGAGGATTCGGGTGGACGCGACTGACTGTCGCCAAGGAATGTCTGCGGTGTGTATCCTAAATGAGTGGAAACAAATGAGGAATAGAATGAAAGAATATATAGAGTGGATGATGCGTGCGCGAGTCAGAGTTAAGGGAGAGTTGAAGAGAGTACCGTCGAGAGTTAAGGGAGAGTTAGAAAAGAGCTGATTGAGAACAGAGCAGAATAGTTTAGAGTGTAGAGAGTATCGAGTAGCGAATATTGAGAGTATCGTGAGAATCGTGCGAGAGTGGTTGTTTGTTAGAGAATTGTCGTGTGTCGACGTTTTATATTAATAAAGTTAGTTAATAATTGAAGAGGACTGAAGTCTTATTACGCTACCTGCCCGCTATTCCAAACTACCTGAAGTTTACAGAAAATAACTTGTACATATGTAGTATATAAAATTGTATGTAATGTATATAATGTGCATGGGTAGATTATAATACTTTGTTTATACTTTAATCATTAGCTTGATAAACACGATATTATTATTACTGTTAATATCATTTCTCATTTCTCGCAATCTCGCAAAACACTCCGGTCTCGCCATAACTCTCTCAAAAAGCTTCTAACACCGTCGTTAATCAAAATTCTCTTTTCCCCTCGATAACGTTCCCGGAGTCAGACGAGGAAACGATGGGTCGCGAAAGCTGCCGGAACGAGCGAAATGTCAGAGAAGGGAACGAGCTTTTCGCAACTTTAACTCTTAATCTAGTCGCCGTTACGAGCAGTTTTGTGTTTCTCCCATTCGTTTCGCAATCCAATATAACTCGAGGAAGCCTACGTGGTCGTATAAAACTTGTGAACAAACTTTTTGGATCTCGAATACAATGTGTCGTTGGTGCAACGTGCATTTCTGTTTTCTGCATCGGCACTGTTCTAGGAAAATTGAAAATTTAATATCTACACAGCGTGGATCTCGAATTTACGACTACTACGACATCGTGCTAGCGAAATTGTAAATTTAATATCTGGGCAGTATCTATTCTGAATCCACAATCATCTCGAAATTCTCACTGTGCGAGGGAATAAATTGAAACTAATTCGTCACAAATAATGGCTACAGTAATGGAAATAATTGCAATGTTGTAGCATTTAAGGGATGGAACATTTTCAGAAGTAATTAGCTCAATTGTTTTAAAAATGGCAGTAAATGTATAGCCAGTTGATTATAAACCAATTCTTTTATGTCCCTTTATTTCAGTCTTAGTAGAAGAAGAATATTTCTATTATTTGTGAAACGATTTAAATGATTTAATGATTTCATACGAGCTTCAAGATTTGCCTGTTAATGTTAGAAATTTTCTAACGGTACAACTATTTTTTATTTTCTATTTGCGATCTGTTTATTAATATTTTATGATTAAAGTCGAACGTGCTATTACTTAGAACTGTTTCAGATGACAATAGAACCCGTATTAGCAACGGCAGTACTCCATCATATCACAGTATTTCATATATTCGGTGACGCAGATCAGTAGTTACAGACCGATATAGGTCAGACATGCCGCATCGTACCACAGCCAGCAATCCATACATACTTTAAATTTACCCTGTAACAAGATATATTATAGGTTCATACGGGCGATATGGCATAATGTATTCTTGCTTGTTACTACGGAAGAGAAATTAAAGCCGAATATAATATTTCACGCAGTTTCGCGTGTCGATTAATATTCAATAAAACCAAATCGTTTCCCAGACTGGTTTACGATTCAGAATCGTACTAGCGGTTCGACGGAATATCGATTGAAAGATATTGTACAGTGTAAGATACGAGTTAAACAAACATTTCACGACGGAAATGTACTTCTTAATTGGCTTACTGTACAGGAGTAAAGGGTTACACGACGGAGACGAATTGAAGGAAATTAAGACTGCGAATGGTGTGAATCGCATGGGATGAAGCCGAGGGGAGGTAAAACTGACAGAAATAAATTGTCGAGAATCGCGTTGAAGGAAAGCTGTCTTGAATGAAATTCATTAGAAGGATGCGTCATTTTTCACGGTCCATTAGAAAATGTCACGCGTAACTCCGCGAAAGCGACTATTTAATCGCGATGCTGACGCTCGTAATGCTGAAAGGGAAAGTATGAGGAAAAGTGAAAGGGCAACGAAAAATTGAATGGAAATAATAACAAGACAGCTATGCGAACAGTCTGCAGAAATTTTAATGACATTGCTTTTAACGAACGACGGATGGGAAAAGAATTTTTTTTTTGAATGTCACGAATAGGCGTGATTTATGATCAGCGGCGACAGAATCGTAATTTACTAATGGCTGATTCATTTTCACTTCGTTCGTAATTCATAGATCATAATTATCTTTCGGGTCTTTCTATTGAAATGGATCGCGATAACTCCTGTATTGTTGCCGAAAAATAGAATTGTCACGAGTGAAGGATTTGTTAATTTAATTGAACTTTTCTGTTGCAACCGTGTGCGTTTATAAATGAAGTCACCTTCTTTTTAGTGCAAAATTTTATTTAAAGAAGATAATGTCCTGCCGTTTTTTCCGTACAGATAATTAATAAATATTATACACTTACATTGCATTAATTCTGCGATCACCAATGTCTAATTAATATTAATTTCAGCGTTTTCAACGTTAAACAATTCTAGTGTCCCTTTGGAGTAAATTAAATGAAAGACAATATTTATCTGTTTATCCGGTAGCGCATCATCGAAAATACAGGTACTAAAATCCATTTATAAAACAATTTCTAAACGAAATATTGTTATCAATCACTGCAACTAATTTTCTCCCCATATATTTAATATTGGCAGTATAATATTGACACGTGCAAAGCAGTTAATAATAAATATAATACTGCGCCCAGCTCAACCCCAGATTTTTGTTTTCTGATTACCCTTGCCCTTCACGATGTGCTCATCGTTAGAAAAATAATCGACATCGAACAAACCCATTAAAACTCACGCATAAGACCTCTTAAACGTACAAAAGTAATTAACAATTCCCCATCAAATCTTCCTCCTCTTTGGCCGCACAAGACCGTACGCGCACGCGCACACGCACACGCAGACAGAAACTTTGACCGATCCCATAAATTTCATCCCGGAGTGTCCAGAATGATGCTCCCTCTCGAAAGAGGGTTTCAATTTCGCCCGAAACAATCAAACGAACACGCACATTCCAAAAGAACAAAGTTCAGCGGAGGACAAAAGGAATCGCTTTTCACATACTTCCCGAACTGCCCCTCGCGAACTTATACATATAGGGGTCTCGACGAGACCGGCCAGATAAACGAACACTCCGTTCCAAGGAGTTCAAGTTCACCGGGATTATTTCGGACCTCACGGACGATCGAGCCGCCGATAAAGAGACGCTTATCGCCTCGAGTGATTCACTTTTCGCGTTGAATCGTGTCCCTTCACGGACACACAGAGAGATCACTAGCAAGCGACGAACAATTTTCACGCGCACGCAAACTTACCGTGAACATCCAGCTTAACGTCGACGGTGAGCGGCTCGACGAGCGCGATGCTGTTGACTTTACACGTGAAAGTTGTATTCAGCTCGTCCCGTGTAATTTGCATCTGCAGCAGGCTGCTACCGTTCCCTATACCGTTGTCAGCGATCGTCGTCGAAGTGGTCGCTGAAACACACGCAAACAAACGCGTCAGGCGTCTTTTTCGAAACAATAAGTTTCTGTAGGGAACGCGTCGGTTAGATCGTGTGTGCTGACAGCGCGAGCCTCGAAGTTTCGCGAGGAGCTGAAGCAGCTTCGAGGTGATAGCAGCTTTCTGATTTCGGGAGATTCGAATGGCGGAGAATTTGGATTTGTTCGCAACGTTTCACGTATTTCAAGGAGCTGCAGGCAGAAATGGTTGTCGTAGGGCAGAATTAAATAGAATCACTTGTTTCAATTTAGAGAAACGCATCCGCGGGATTTGTTGATGCTTTGGCATTCTCTGAAATAGAGGATAGCGATTTTGATGTTAGGACTACCCGTTGAAAATCGCAATAGATCAGAGTAGCATTCAGCGTCGTAACTTCTACTATCTTTTAATAAAACTAGACGAACCAGAATTATTGAGTTATACTACTGCATATTATGTTTGGAAAAGAAACGACGGATTACTGTAATCTGTAGAATACTCACGCGTTATTACACTATGTAATAATTGTCCAGTTTATAGATAAATAAAACAAATCACATAAATGTCTTCACTAAAAGTTAAAGCGGGCAGTTTAAATAATGGTAAATAGTGTAATCGGGGAAAGTTTGTTCTTTACACACAGCAAGAATTTTTGTTGGAAAAGCTTGTTTTTAACCCTATACTACTAAATATCATATAAATTAAATCGTGATCGCGATAAAATAATTCAGTACGTTTAAGTTTTAAGGCCTCACACAAATCTAACTGGCAGCCTTGTTTATTTTCTCAATTACGGGACCCGATTACATTTCAGTTGTAAGATAGCTATCACGGAGACGGAGGAATCGTATTTTAAGGATTAAGGCTTCCGTCCACTGACTCTATCCGCTTAGAATTCAGTATCAAGATACACCGGGCTTGCGTTGCTGGATGTAAAGTGTGATTGGCTTGTAATAGAGCAGAGAACAAGAATGACTGTTTCTATTGTTAGAGAACGCGTGGTGAGCGTGAGATCCTGTTTCTGGTTATTGTAACACGTATAGATTGAGTAAGTAGTTTGGTGAAATGTAGAGTAACTTTAGTTAAATTATATGTATAGTACGGTCTGAGTGAAATTAAATTAGTATAGCATTTCTATTCTACAATTAAACAATTTTTTATATTTAATCGACTGTTTAATACACGTAACCGAACAACTTTAAAGCAATGTGTTTTTACCATTCGTAGATTTAAACATGAATTTTTTTTTCGGTCAAAATTCGAACGAAACTGTATCAACATTTATAGAATTTCAAACTAATATTTTGGCTTGTTTATTGAAACTTTTGAAGCTTCATGATATTCAATGCCCAATTTATATTAAAGGAAGAAAATTTATTATTTAGTACACGGATATATTGCACCGGTAATTCAAATATTTGCACGAATCCATTTTCCCCCGAACTAAAATCATAGTGGAAACCGAAGTATAAAAATTCATTCAACATCGCCCTCAATTATTCACGTTATTATGCAATGAACTTACTAATAATCATTCAAACATTATATAAACATCCAGGAAAATATTCTTTTGTGACGATTTAGAAAAGTTAAAATAAAAAATACCTACGTTTACCATTGCAAGGTTCAAAATTTCGTAACATACAAAATAGAATCGAGGCAACTCTACATACATTGTTGTACGTTGTGTACGTTATTGATCAAGCAAATACCCGAGAAGCGTGTACAATACTCCGTTACGCGTAAAAATTGTAAAAACTCGCCAGAAAATTTACAACCATTGTTCAGAGACTACTGTAAAGTTACGAAGTCTTCCGATATTGCGAAAGAGAACTGGCTTTTAGTCCGAGTAAGTCTTACCTTCTAGTTGTCGATCGTTTTTATACCACTCGATCGTAGGCACGGGTTTCCCCTCGCCACTCTCACAGTACAAGGAAATCGTCGAACCTTCGTTTATAGGTCCTAACGTGGCCCCAGTGCTTAACGTGTTCTTTGTGTTTTCGTCGATGACACGTACGAATGCAGGTTGCACTGAAACAGAAACGAAACTCGGTCAATTACGCACCCAAACACCCCCTTCGATTTGCCCTACTATTATTGCTCCTATTCAACAGACACGATACCGCTTGCGGGGCAGCCTTTCGCGTTGTTCGACTGCTTGTTCATCGGCTTTGTCGAAAGCAAAACCGAGCGATTCGATATTGTTTTCGATATTGTACTGGTTCAGCAATGTCAGTTGCTTCAACTCACCGGTCGCATTAATTTTTTTTATTGGGAAATGCATTGGAATTTGTTTTAAGTACTATTTTGTTCATTAATGTTTTATAGTGGAGGAGGATACCATTTATAAAAAAGTTAAAATAAAGTAAGATATATTTTGTCAAAAATTATTTTCTGGGTGCACAAATTAATTGTACAATAACGTATATCGTTAAAACAATAGCCTTCTTATTGTCTATATAGTAACACGAATACTGTACACGCAAATGTTCTGGAATGATACAGTATAAGTAATACAATATACATGTATAATGACAAGAATAATGCGTAATAATATAATTATATAAATAACAAAGAAGGCAAATGCAAATATTTAAAGCTATTCGAATAAATAAATGCAATGATTATAGTCAAAATATTGTAAGAAATCTACATCTGTAGCGTAGAAATTTTGAAAATCACAAATGTGGATACTACTTTCTCAAATATCAGGGTGCTATATCTGACTATTTTTATTTAACAATGTGACACAAAGATTTTACGAAGAGTTAAGTAAACTTAATATGCAGTTGATACAATAAAAGAAGAAGCTTTTTCTAATAACACTATTTCATAATTCACATTGTTAAAGTAAATATAGAATGTCGTATTTTGTCAGTGTATCGAAAGCCATTTAATTAAGCTACACTAGATATTAAATTAGTTAATACTTATGTCCTGAAATAATTATTATCACCACTTAATCTTGTCATTATTTCGTGGCATGTAACTTTCGTCATAAATAATAATAGTACTTTAACAAGACAACTCCTGAATGTCACACGCTATCATGTTTAATTTAAGAATACATACAATAAATCATTCGTAATTTAAATTAACACCGTTTTTACGCCGAGTTTATGAAAACCTGGCCAATGTTACTGTAACTAAGTTTTGTTACTCTAGCTATAAGGTATTCGAGATATTCGCCAGGCCGGATAATATTTTGGAGGGGTTCGAATTGATTGAGAGTTCTCTGCTGATAGTTGTATAAGTTAAAGGGAGATATGAAAATATCTGTATTTCAGCTTATGAATATCTCAATGTATTAGCTGTTACTCCATCGCGAAAGTATAATATGTCCAGAGTATTGTATGTGTCTAACAGATTGAGACGATCTGTCAATGACAGTCAAACAGACATCGTGAAATATTTCGTGGCGGTAAGAGTTTCAGAAATGTATACGGCGGTTGATGTAACCAAACGTGGGGTATAATAAATGTATGCACGACTGTGTGTGTGTCTGTGAGAATAAATCTTCTTGAGGGTGAACATTCGGTGGCGTGAAAGTTTGGAGAGTCTCAAGCGAAGGTCTGGAGGAAAAGAGGAGGCCACAGTTTGAGAAGTACCGGCTGGCCAAGTTCATACTTATTAAATTGTCATTAATTTTTGTATATTGCCGCAAAAATATTATAAATACTGACATCAGTTCAATGTGACAAATATATTTCATCCTTTACAATCAGCTAGTTATTAATTGTTTATACGATTGTACGAATTAAATACAAACGTGTTAAATGCAAAACATGTAATACTGTTCATTATCGACAATATTATTCGATATGAAACATATGGCAACAGTCTAATCATAAATGATATTTAAAGATTATCTTCGAAATTATTCTTCCCAATTCTCAAATTATTCGCATCGCTATATTGTTCACCTTCTGTCTATCAATCTACCCTCTCTCAATTTATTCTGCACGCTTTAACGGCTAATGTATAGCGCCGGTCTTCTAATCGCGCGAATTCTCATAAATTTCGATACGCTTTTAAAAACTGAATTTCAAGCCACCGCGTCTCTATTGTTTCGTACGGAGCCGAAGAATATTTCGTTCGATTAACGAATGAATAATGAACGGTTTAATAAATCTTCGATTGGCGAGTAACCAACGGAGATTTTTCCTCCCTGCATAGTTTCAATTATTTACGCGTTCATTATTTGCGTCGTCCGTCTGCTGGAGGAAAATGAAATTTTCCGATGCACCGTTCAACGAGCAGCGTTGGAATATAATGTTCACGGAACCACACAATAGGGCAGAAGCAAATAATTCGTTAAATAAAACGTTTCAAAGTTATTGAAAAAAAGATAGCCGGATGCAATAGCGGAGCCGTATTTTAAACTGTTCCCCCTTTTTTCCTGCACGTTACATATCATATCGGTTACAGTGAGGTTGTGTGAGGAAAGATGGCTTTTTAAATGTAATTATTATTTGACAAAATGTTTGAAAAAAATCTGGCGCGGTGTAGCAATAATTAAAAGCCAGTATCAATGCACGTCGTTATTGATCATTAATATAAAAATTCTTATACTTTTCAATTATTATTAACCGCATATGGCGGCTATAAGTGTACATAAAATAGAGAATTAGGTTAAAATTGCAGAGAAGAAGATTGAACGAACAAGTCTATATCTTAATAAATTTACGAACAATTTGAAGTTATTACTATAAATATATCGTTGTATTTATGGAAAAGGTGTAACGTAGAATGATAAATAATCTCGTACCGTTTAGTTAACTTACTCAAAAAAAGAAGGGAAATACATAGCCCATCGGAGTTGCATGACTAACTCTGCAAGTATACAATGGTTCAACTATTTATACTTATACAGTGGAGACGGAATAAAGTACAGAAGGACAAAGATAAACGGAATACACTAATTTCACCCACGACTTGTCATCATTAATTCGTAACCCCTGTATTAAATTAGAGATCTGTGCTCTTGGAAATATATTTTCAAATTTCCAATCATTATACGTAACTGAACCACACGCATAAAGGACGTTTCTTAGACACTAATCCCCGTCCCATGAACGATTCAACACCCCGAAACCCATATTTCGTCCCCCATTATCTCGCATCTTTCTTCCTTACATCCACGACAACCGCCTCCATTGTAATTCTGAGCAACCAATTCTCTCCAACAATATACAACTTTTATCATTTCCCCCAACGCTAAAGTACCCCAACTCCATTGTCGCAATCACCGTCCTCCCGAAGCTTTCGTTTCGAAACGCGTGTTAAACAAGAACTACCGCTTCAAGATTCGTAAAACATCCCCAACGTTCGTTCCAAATCGTTTCCTAGACACAGAACTAAGCAAAGCAGCAACGAAAGTGTTACTCATTGTCCCCCTCTAGCACCTCACGTTCGTCTTCCTAGAACATGCCACAGCTGACGTTCATAATACGAGGATTCTCGATGTTTTCCACCTCGTTTGTCACTCGTTCCCCGCCCCGCTTTGTCCCTCTAACTCAGTGTTTGCCGGAGAGGCTCGCCACAGAAACGTTTGAATCCAGTTTTCAACTCGGGATTCCCGTGGACTCGAGCGTTCATTGTACAACACCAGAGGTGGGGACAGCGTGGGCAGATTTGAAAACGTTGCAGCGAAACGAGACGGGCCACATTTCCTAGGGACGCTGGTCCGGGCTATGAATAAACTTTTCAAGACGTACAAGTGCCGCTTCCCGGAAGCCCGTCCTCGGCTGAATTCACAGACGAGCCACTGAATGTCAAGTAACTGTTTTCGCTGGGTATTCATCTCGCGAATTCACGTGCGCGCGGGGAAACGCAGTAACTTTTTACTGGCAGACCTGGTCGGAAATGTTAGGCAATTCCTGGTGCAAGGTGGGGGGGGGGGGGGGGGGTCGATTCGTGTGATTCACGACTTTTTGGAAAATATGCCACGACTGCTGCGAGTGGTAGCTTGACGGAAATGTTGGCGGTTTCTTGTTTTCTCCGTTGAAATTAGTGGACAGAATAAGCAGGAGAAGAGAGGAATAAAATGTGTAGGTGTACAAGGTGGAGATCGATTTTTTAACTTGATACCTGTACTGGCACTTTGACGGTAAATATTTATTGTTTACATTTCAGTATTAACAATATGACGGAATGTAATGGACCTAGCACCGAGTTTTAAATGCTGAAAGTGAAAACTTTGCAATGCTATTCTTTTATTGTGTCTGACTTTACTTGCTGAATTTATCAATTGGGTTGTTTAGATAGTACACGATGTAAGTAAGTAACAGAAGTGAGTATTTGCTGTATTGTTGTTAGTCTTGTGCTTTTTGCAAAATTAGTGTCATTAATATTTTACGTTATTTATATCGAAGTCTACATTCCTTTAATAGTATTGTCATAGCTTAAATATGGGCGAGGTATATTCAATTTTTACCAGCTTCTTTATAATGTTGTTTTAGTGCGTTGTGATTTATAGTATATAGAAATCATAGTTACCCCAAGCAAAGTAACAAAATTGCAAATGGAAACATTGTTCACGAACCCATATTATATTCTTTCAAAGGGACGCGCACATTTTATATGTTTTACACTTTCAAGTTATATTTACTACGCGTGTTATACTTTCAGGCTACCAAACTGTATCCTGAATATATCCTACAAAATTACCTTGCTACCCTCTAATAGATAAGAAACACTATGAAAAGCGCTTGCTCCAAACATTAATTTCCTATTGCAAATACAAAAGAGCCTGAGCTATTTACACAATACATATTGATCATTTACGAGCTATTTAAATATGTGCATAAAGTAATTGCTTCACAACAACTTTTCGCCTAAAATTTATTCCGAGAATAAAGTCTAAACAAATTGAATAGTTTTACCTGCCGCCTTGTAACAATTCTTATTATTTATTTACCTACAGTCGTTGGTAATTGCTCACTCAATAATTTCGCCAAGGGAATTAATATTAACCATAAGCAACTAAAGTTCATAGCGGTTACTTGGTACAAGGAGAAGAAAGGTACAGGATGCAGTTGTATGAGAAGTGCACCATTTATCAGGGACCTCTCAGGAGTTTCTCTAATCTAGCAAATCACCGGGTCCCAGCGCAGCGATTTCACGATACGAACTGAAATGAGCTTCGAGAGAACGAAAGTGGAAAGCGGGGACACCGGAGGAATACGAAACAAAGAGCGAACAATATCGTAAACTGTTGCACGCATTGTAAATTGATTTTATTATAACAGTCTGTCTACACGATGCCAATTATTAAAAACGTATGAAGAGTTCGGAAGCCAATCAGTTTAAGTCTATTAGCTTTCAAACCGAGATAAATAGGGTTCTTACAAATTACTTAGAAAAAGAAATTGCAATGTTAGTACCGTCATCTATTGCTTACGTGTGAAAATAGTGACCTAATTGATTTATCGACTGAAAGTTTTCACAATAAAGAGGTTTTTGAACTACGAAACTCGTGTTCAGGCAAGTTGGACTTACACTTATTACACTGATACACTTACACTGATGATTTTATTAAGTCCATTTTTCTTCAAATGTTACCTCAAACTGTTGTTTTATATAAGTATCGAAGCGGTACTTTTATATGGGGGCTCACTTTTTTATGCAATTTTCATATTGTTAATTACTGTTTTAATATTTATTATTTCTGATATGTTAGAACGATTACACTATTTTCGTCCTCAATTGCCACGATGTATCATAATAAATATTAATTTCCGAAATTGGTTACCCCTCTTGCTACGTGTATGTTTTTTAATGTATATAATAATTCCGTCCCTGCTTAATGCACTAAGATTTGCTTATTATACTTTTCAATCTTTTAAGTTATGCTAACTTCAGTTCGATCAATTATCTTACGAAAAACGTAATTCTATTTAAATCAATAAATCATGAGTTCATAAAATACGATAGCAGGCAGCACTTTTCAAGCTCGACAATTTTATACAATTTTCCTTTTCTCGTAATTACTTTCGGTTAATGAACAATCCACTTCGCCGAGTGAAATCTCCTGTATGGCCGTCACCTCGTTTCAATAAGAATTTATCGCGTAATTTACATTCAAATGAGGCAAAACCGCTATCAAACCCCTTGATTCGTCTTCTTACTTGCGGAAATAGAATATCTCATATCCCTGATATACTAACAGAAGGAGGTCAAGCTGGTCCCAAATGGAAACTGGCCTTCGCTAAACGCCACAATTGTCATAAATTTTCATCGCGGAGAACTTTATTCCTTGCAGATTATTCCCAAATTAAAAGACTCAAATTCGTCGAATATATTTCTTTCCCGTCTTTAAATCGATTATTTCCCTGTACATTTTTCGACAGGCGAAAAGATAATATCACAATTGATATATGAAAATTAATAAACATTTGTAAGTCTTGGACGATATAATTGTTAATTTATTAAGCACCGAAATATTTTGTCGAAATTTGATATGGGTCTTAAAGAAGTAATTTTCATTTGTATAAAAGAAAGTAAACTATCACGAATACCTTTTCCTTCTGTCCCAATTTTCTACACTAATCTCGCAACACAAGTAACACATTGCACTACAAATGTATAAAACTGTTCCTCTTTTAATCTAACTCTGCTGAGAAAGGTGTACCAAACGCATATCAGTTTCGAAATTTCCTATCCGCGAAATCCCCCATCGAATGTTTGCGAAGAAAAGGAAAAAGAAAGAGTAACAACGAAACTCGTAGTTTTGTCAGCGTGCACGTCGGGCGTGAATCAAAACGAAGCTCTTCGATTCATCCACTCTGTCTCCCCAGGTTCCACTCTATTAAGCAAATAACCAGAAGCTCGACGACCAGACGTTCGACAGAAAGCTTCTGGCCGCCCATCAAAGTTCGATAGCGTTTCAGCGGGATTTTCATTTCGCCTGACCGAGAAATAAAAATAATATGTCCTGGCGGCGATATTAGAGTGCAGGAAAAAAATGTTCGCGAGCCAACTTTTGCAAGCCTGGCGAAACTAATTTTCTCAGGTGAACTTTCTCGCCGTGTTCCAGGATGCACGTCGCGCGTGTCGTTAGTAAGAACGACGTTCCACTTTTGGGAAAGTGTTACGATACCGTTCTAAGTACGGTGTTCAGGGATTCTTAAAGAAATTGAATTGCCACAGACGTAAGCCCTCATACTGCTGCAGGCTTTTAAGCGTATCCTTTAAGGTGTTTCTTGTTTACTATGATATGGTGAGGAATTCTTCGGCATATTTTAATTTGTTGGACGAGTGATGAAGAATATTAAGAAAGGATAATAATCAAATAGCGTACTTATTTCAATCAAATAGGTAATAGTGTGAATAACCGTTGACTTATGATTTGTCTTGCATTTAGTGCGATCTTTTTTGAAAGGAAAGATGTTTTGAATTAGAGAAAATATTTCGTTAGTTGAATAGTTGAATGTAGTGTTAGAAAAAAAGCAGAACAAGTGGATGGGAGCAATTGAATATCTCGAAAATTGCAGAACCGACTCTTAATAATTTCTGTCTGGAACTTTATAGAGGCCAGGCGTCTATAAATGCAAGGGTGGTAATAAAAGACCAAACTGAAATTGCTTAACGACCAGTACAATTTCATTTAATCATTACACAAACTTTTCTGCGATACACCAATATTTATATACACAGAGTTTTGTTATTAGTTAGCCTCCTTATAGAAGATGAGCCCACAGGTAAAATGAAGGAGTAATTGTTTGATAAATACGTCAAAAATCGATACAGTGTCTCGTGCATTTGTTCACACGAAAATATATAAAACATTTATTCGTTCGCAAAGTATAATCTTGTTTACTGCACAATTACCCGCGACAGTTTTTTGTTAAACAAAAAATATGCTCCCCAAAGAAATACTTGACAACTTCCACTTGACAAAGAATAAGGGTAGAGCCATTATTTTAAGAACTTGAAATCGAATGAACGAACAGTTGGGTCAATTCAAAGATATTCACATATTTACAGCACAGTATGCTGAACTGATAGATTCACGAATCGCCAAGCTAAAAGCAGTCCAGAAACAGCGAAACCGTGATTCAATAAAATTATCACGAGCTCTGTTCCAACAGCTGTATCCTAATTCTAGCATACAAAATCTATAACAAGGGATGAACGGGGTTGAATCGATGCATCTCGAGTCCGAATTAGAAGGAGCGGGCGCATCCAATCAGAAGAGCTCGTGAACCGATCGAAGCCCAATGACCCAGGGAGCACCCTGAGATCCCATAATTTCCAGCAGCTAGGAGATCTAATTGGATTGGCCGCGAGACAAGTGGCCTTTCATACAATTTAAATAGAACTCGATTGCTGCTTTCCCGCCCGGTTCGCGACCGTAACGGCTTTTCATTCGATAAATTGCCCTTTGAAATACACGCCACAGGCAATACCAGAAGCCGACGAAACAGCTGTTCACCGATCACCTCCACCGAATTATGGCGGCTTAATTACAACATCCCTCGATGGAGGAATGTGCCCATGTTCAGCCCATGAATGTTCAGTCATTTGGCCCATCTGTTTCGCGCGCGTTGGAAAAAGTTTCTCGATACATTGTGGAAACGACAGCGAAGGAAGCGTGTGACAAATTGCGCGGGCAATGTTTTGTATTCTTAGAAGTGGAATAACTTTAAGTGTTAATGGTCGATTAAGCAGTATCGATTTAGCGGCGATTTTAATTTAATTTATTTATAATGTCGTTCCGTGGAAAATATTTCATTGACTTTGTTTTTGTTTTTCATTATTCACTTTTCGAATTGTCAGCAACCAGAGAAACACGTTACTGCAGTGCAAGTGACTAGGTATGTAATAAAATGACACAGCCAAATATTTCTGCTTTTTTTTTTTTAGGAAAGAAATTACGGCTCATGATAGACGGATCAAAACGTAGTGACCATAAAATTCTCTACAAATAAACTCAGTATTTGCCCAGCCATTCTGTTATAAATTTTCTTCCGAAAGTAGTATCTGTATCATTTGTAATTCAATAATCGAATATCAGGAGATAAAGAATAATTATTCGCGTATAATATTTCCCGAAGCTTTTGAAGAATTCCACCATTAGAGTTAAATTTTATTTCGATAAATTAAAACTGCGCATAGCGTTTAATTGGATTTTTAGCGGCATAAAAAGCAAGCTGCAGCAATTCCACGTTGCGTGCATGCACGTAGAAATTTCATTTCGTTCCATCTGCTGGAATGCAACATAATGTTGCGCTATATTATATTATGATACGGTATATCGAGAGCGCAGAAACGAGGGCAAAACTTCGTATAGTTTTCACTTTACACTCAAGACAGAAAACCTTGAACCTTTAAAAAAAAAACCCATTTTACATTACGCAAAATTAAACTGCACCAAAGTACAATGTTTACCTCCTCTGCAGCAGTCCTTACATATTTCGTTTCAAATCTTCGAAAATACCGAAGCTTGTTTTAACAATTTGTTAAAATCAAATTATAATCGTTACCCTCAGCAAGCGCTAATAATAAATTATAATTAAATCGGGCAAAATTAATTATTGATTTTTCTATTGATCCTCAGTAGAATCTTGTTCATTCGGCTCTTAGTTTATCGACCTAGGGAGGTAAAATTGATACGCGAGAGCAGGTGAAAGAATCGGGGCCCGTTTGCACGAAATGAGTTGAAAGTTTTCAAATTTCATTCGGGCCATAGGAATCGCGCACTTTATTCCTCGCCTATGCGTTTGCATGGTAGGAGTTATAGAAAACTTTCGAACAGGCATTAGGTTGATGTGAAAGTTCCGCCATACGTTTTCAACCAGCTTGCATATACACAGAACAGCGGAAGCTCTCGTAAAATAAAATCGAACCCGGTTTTCCTGCCTTTACCTTTTTTATTTCGACCGAATATCGAAACTCGATAGACAGAAATATTTGTGCCACTCATTTATATTGAATCGGGGAGTTGCCTAAAACTGTGCAGCCCCGAAACGTTCGCAATAGTTGGAGAAACGTTAGAATAATTAACAACTACAAAATTTTACATTTGATTGCTCTATATCCGTAATACGATTTGATGTAATAATTGTAATGGAAGAATTTAATCATTTCAGGAGGACTTCGCTTAAAAATGAAATTAGAAATATAATTCTGGTACTTCGCTGGGAAATTTGCATATTATTATAATAGATTGACGCGGCAGCTTACTAATGCGATAATTGTGAATTATTGTTACCAATTTTAAACCTCGTGGTAGACCAGATTTCTTAGAGCGAGTTAACCTTTTGCTCATTTTCAAGAGCGAAATAATTATTTTTATTCATCATATACGAATATTCTGACTTCTCTTGATATCGAAATAATTTATAAGAACTGTAACAATTGAAGCTCCATTAGGCAACACCAGGATCGGAAAATGAAATGAGTGACTTCATACTATTTTGATCGTAAAAAAAAAAAACAATAGAAAAAATGCGACAAAATTTGAAGCAACATTGTTACCGTAAATACGTATAAATTCTACTCGCGACGCACATAATGCGACGAAAACTGTTCGTGACCAAATTGAGAGATAAAATATGTACGCACATGTTCACATCAACAGAGCTTCGATCAATTTACAATAAATTTTACCATCCAATATGTACATTCTCTCGGTGGCAGAAATAATGAAACGCGAAATATAAATGCACGATTCGTAGCAGCTTCAAAGTGCGAATAACCATCGTCCATTTACTTCAACAAACGCAACGATTACAGTCCCTATCTTGAAATGCAAGTTTCCCCGACCCTATTATACCCACAGAGCTAGAGAACCGCGAAGCTCATTTCCTAATTAGCACACGAATAGAACGACCCGTTTGCGCGGAGGGATGGCTCCCACGAATTATTCTTTGCCGTGTGCTTTCGACGCGCATAAATACACCGGAGATAGGGTTGGAACGATGTTCGCACAAAAGACACGTGTCATTTCAAAAAAAAAAAAAAAAAAAAAAAAAAGAAACGAGAACTGCGATCGCCCGCAGCCAGGTCTCATCTCCGACCGGGACAATGAGTGATGCTTCGTGTGAAGCACGTAAGAAAGTAGAATGCAGTGTTTAATTTCGCCCCTTAACCGTGTCGCTCAGCCGAAAAATTGCTCTGGAATCGAGCTTTCCAAGCTGCTAGATCCGCTCCTCGTATCAACGTGCTATTTTCAGTTGTTGCCCGAAGCTCATCTACAAATGCAAGAGGAACTCTACGTATCCCTTGTGAATTTTATTCGGCGCGCAAGGTTGTTCTTGCAATGGCCTGAAGTCTCGTGCACATGACTGTGCGAAGAAGTATTCGCGAGTAGAGATATTATTTCTTTTGCATTATTAATCCTAGAAAACTGAACTTTCGAGTCCAGAGACTATAACAACTATCATAATTGTAAAACGTTGCGAGAGAAATCATTTCTAACAATATGTACCAGGTCAGATACTTTATTCTTCATCTACGAAATAGTTTTACTTATGTTATGTATTAATGAAAAGTTTCGGCAAGCGATTAGCTTTCATAAACATGACAGAAGGCTTAACTTTTCTACGATCAAAATAGCACAGTGCTTACATGTGATAGAAAATTGTGTATCATTGCTAAAGCAACACAAATAAACAATTAATCGAAATATGCGTTTACTACTACGTGAATTATAAAATATTGCCAATACACGATCACTTTGAACTTTGAACAAACGAGGCTGGAAGCTCTGACGTCAATTGCGAACATTTTTTTTGCAATGGGCTTTCAACGAACGGGAATAGAAAGCACAGTCTCCATACGTTGCAAACATCACAGCCCAGCTCAGCTTTGTTACATACATTAATTTCTGATGGAAATAGTACAGATGTAATCACGCTTGCAGTGTCGCCTGAGGCCTCGCTAACTTCGACGTGTGCTGATAGTACAACTTCAAAATAGAATAACCGTGTTACCATGTCCTATTTTGTACAAGCTTTGCACTCATTGCAAAGGTTCAGTTACCATTGTTCCCTTCGGAGTTCAGACTGTGCAACAAAAAAATGTGTATAATATCCTAGTTACGATTCACGTTGACTAGCTTGTCGTAGGATGTGCGCTTATGACAAGACTTAAATAACTCTTTTTTTACAAAAAAAAAAAGATTTTAACACACTCGAGAATGAACCAATATTCACTCATTTATGTGTGTCCCGTTAAAACTGTTGTACGCAAGGCTAGTAAATTATTTCAGAATTGAAAAGTATTTAATGCAACTTTCATACATTAAGCCGGGCATTTCAGGGAAACTGTATTTATTATTTTATTTCTGTTGCTCTATTTAATTCCCCGTTTTGACGAAAAACCAATAAGCGTGATTTATTCGATATTTCCGTCAAAGGATTAAAACAGTCGTAGAATTGATTAATTCAGATACACTGAATCCTCTTAGGAAAAGAATGGATGCAGTAATACGTATCGAAAAAAAATACAAGAAAGGAATATATGTGGCTGAAAAATAAGGCCTACGTGGGTTAACTATTGAAACATATTTATCTCTATACTATCCATTAAAATAACGAGCAAGTAATCGATAGAAAATAACTCTGCAAAAAAGGGAAATTATTTCCAACATTCAGGATAGATAAACGCAAACGTGGCAATATCCAATTTATACGTAACCTTGACTGAACCTTCTAACAAAGGGATGCACATTCGTAATTAATTTAACGTATAAAGGGGCGATATTATAACGACCGTGAAACTCGTGTTCCTTTCTGTAGCAAATACCGTCGATATATTTTCCAATATTTTGAAAGCGGAGTAATAATTTATAATAACGGGCGAACGTGAAACATATCATTAGGACGGATGACGAAGCTCGACTGACAAGCGTTTGTTCCCCCGTTAAAACAATGTTGTTCATGGAAATGAGGCACGGGAACAATGTGCAATATTTCACGTGGCAGCCTGTTCCGTGTACAAGTGTGCAATTTGCAACTTTTAATAGTAAACCGGCGCTGATTGTTTTTATTTGACAGCATTCATCGTGGTCGACGGACCCTCGGTCTGTTGAATCGTTGCTCGTTTTGTCGCGTTCCTTTCATTTCAATCCACTGTACCGTTCCCTTGTACTTTCTTGGGAATTGTAACGCGTTTGAAAATTCCAGACCGAAAGGAAACTCTGTTGGGGACTGTTTCAACTTTCGCCCTTCAAATGTTACTCTGTGGACTTGACATATATATATATATATACGGGACAATATTAATTTCATATTTCTTTCACAATTACAAGTATTCACGGTTTATATTTACGTCTGCATATTTTTCCTTAATTCGGACAATGTTAGTAGCTGATCTGTTTTCGGTAATTTGTTACCGCAAGTCGGAATGTTTCGTGCGAAAAATTACTGATGTAATTATAATTGTACCTAGCGCTTTGGTACATCGGAACTCTGAACTTTAAACGCTGCAAAGAAATCTTCGAGCATGCAAGTACCTTTGAATGCAAATATATCCAATACTGCTAAACATGCGAGAGCGTAGACTTTATTCAAATTGACAAAGTTGAAAATAAAAAATATTCACGAGATGTAAACAATAGCGCGAGCAGAAATGTTGGATTCCGGGGTAAACGAAATCGTGTGCAACAATTACTTTTGCACAGAGGTTTTATATAAGAGTACCGTGACGAGTTTGCGCGACAGAGTGATGGTGTGCGTCGTGTCCAAAACTATTTTAACAATAAGTGCAATTGGTATTCCGCTACTATATATATTATGAGTTTTAGGGGGAAAGGATGACCTTGTTGCGTCGCCTTAGCCAACGCGGAGTCTGGCCCTTGGCAGTAGTCATATCGCTGACTACTACCAACAGAAATACGAATTCGATAAATGTGTCCAATTTTATTTGAGCTGCGTAAATTATCCTTAAAAGAAATTACTCATTTCTAACAATACCCTGACGGCAAACCATATCCCGTCCAAATACCTTTGAAAGCAGACTATCCCGGCTCCCAAGAATTTCCATTCAAGTTTCGCAAAAACTCACAGAAGTTTCGAAACGATGGATAACGCGGGAAAACACGGGTTCCGCGCGACATTTGGACTTCCGCGTTACAACTTCCGGCAATTCGCGTGTTTCGCTTCGCGACACACTGGCAATTTCAATAAACTTCCGATGCATGAGCAGTCGCAGAACGGTCGGGCGAGTTCGAAACACGTTGTGCGCTATTATCGCGGTCCGTTTGTAATCGGGCAACGCAAGAATACGGTCGTAATGGTATAGCTAAGGCAGTAAGAAAATCTCACTCGGTGTTGCGAGCCGCGTTAAGAATCGCCCTGCCAACTTTTTGCAGCATTGTTTCGGTCGAATTACGATTATTAGACTTGTTTGAAACCATGCACAGTATTCAATTACACGGTTCATAGCTAATTCAATTGAGGGAGCAAAATTTGTATTATCTGGACCCCAAGGGCAGAGTGTATCAAGTCGCGCTTTTTTTTTTTGATTTTTTATATATGAATAAACAACTCGGAACGAAATAATTTCTACCATCGGAAATAGTGACGCAATTTCATATAGAAAACAAGTAAAATGTTTTGTTTAATGTAGACTTCATACTAGCTATGGGATCCAGATATTTAACCTTTGTCATGAATTTTGGTTCTTCGTTCGAAATATATTTGGGAAAGTGCATGGTTCAGAAATTGTGGTGCTAGTTCGCACGATTTTAGTTGCAAAAATAACTGTACCGTTATTATATTTTATATTTACTCTTTTTTTTTCTACAAAATCAGAGATTATCGATATTTCTTCAATTGCACTCAAGAAATGTGTTCATTTGTCGAATAAAAATTTCTTCGCGGCATCGTAGTACGATTTAAAGTTCATCTAGTTAGTATCATTGTAATATTTTCAATTACTCGAGCTTCATGCAACAAAACATTCCTTTCAGCTCTTTCCATTTCTTCGCTCGTACTGCAAACATGAATGCCATGAACCAAGTTGTACACGGATAAAAACCGTATTTGTTCGAATAAATTAGAACGTTTACGTAACCCAGATCGGACCGGCAGAAGCAGGGATAGAAAATTACAAACTGTTCTCCCAGCGCGCTACACATCCGCGAATAAAATATTCACGGCCGATACATATTCAAGAACTCGAATCTCCGATCCCGAATGCAAGAATGCCCACCTGGAAATCGTTTTAACATTTACCAAAAATATTCGACGAATCTATTCGCCAAATATATTTTCCAATTACATTTCCGGCACAGTCGAGTGTCAGGTTCGATGAATCGTGAATTCCATTTCATCCAAACACTTTTCCACGGCGAACTACGGACGGCTCGATTCAAACATACATACATACATACATATTTATCACGGTTTAGATTCGCGTCTCTGGTGATATGTACCGTCGAGTAGGGTCTCGGTTGCCGGCTAAAATTTCAAAGTAATTGGCATCCCTTTCATGTAGGTAAATTCAACCGCACTTTAATAGTATGACATGTTGCGTGTGTCAAGATAACCGGTTCAGTGGTTTAGCCGCTACCACTTCGGATTAGTACTGCGGCTTTCTCGTTTGTCGAATTACTAGGATTACCCAGATTACACGGATCGTACAAGTGCGATACGTGTAATGCGAGTTATTCCCTTGCATATCTTACTGTCGGGGATCGTTGGCGTTTAATCAATTAATTAAACAATACACCCACCCCCGCCCTCCTCTGATTCGAGCACCGCTTAAGGGGATCTCGTGTCTCAAATATCCTGGAAATCTGTCGAGTGTCAGTCTGACCTGATACCACGAATTTTTGCTTCTGCTTCAAAGGAGTTGTCAAATATTTGACGAAATTAATTTCAATTGCGAATGCTCTGTGAAGTGTATTGGTTGATTTGAAGTGTCCATTAATTTATGTATTATGTATAGGGATACAGGTATCCTAAATTAAATGTGTACTCGGGAATTCTTACGGGACAACAAGTTGAGAGTGGACTGGGGAATTGTAGTGTGTTTTGTTCGTTTAGAATTCCGTTTTTATTACGAGTATGGAAAGATGTTGCTGGTAATGGCCCACTGTTTCTTAGCTTTCGTTGTTTAAGGAGATTTCGCCCATTCTTTCGCTATTTTATTCAGGAAGTGTGGGGCCCGTTTCTTGACTTGGTCTGTAAGTTTTCTTTCTGCAAGTTGTATGGAGCAACTGGGTAAAGAATTTCCAAGATTTCGTGCGATGTATCGGAACATTCTCGGCGAACTCTGTCTGAAGATTCTTCTGTTTTATTCGACATACTTTTAACGTATCATTTATTCAACGTATCTATTGGTTTCACAGGTTATCGAAGAATTATTCAGTTATAAAGGAAAAAAATAATGAACGTAGTACGAATAGGCAAATTAATGGCGATTCGAAACGTGCATTTACGTTTTCAATAAATAACAATTTTGTTACAAGGAATACAGAAAAGTTGAGAAGATAAGAAATAAGAATTATACATTTATATTAGTACGAGCAAACTTTCACATTAATTTTTGTTATCCTTTTGCCTCTTTTGTTTTTTATTTTATACGTACAATATGCAAGAGCACAAATTAGCTTCTACTTCCTAATCTGTTGAATGGGTTGACTCCCAATAAAGTACTTATTTTCAGGTAAAATAATTCAAGATTAATCAAAGTAAATTATCGTGTCTTAACTTTGGCAAATTCAATTTCGATAAAGAATTATTGCGAAAAATGAATTTCTGAATAAATCAATTATTACTACAAAAGTATCGATAACATAGACGGCGAAATGTCTAAAGCTACGTATATTCCCTCTTATTTTCTATGAATACTAAAACATTGTCGAAGACTCACCAGTGACGTTAAGGGTGATATGCTGAACGTTATTGCAGTCCCCGCTCACAGCCAAATAAGTAGCCTCGCACTTGTAAAGTCCCTCGTCCTCAAGCTTAACATCCGGAATTTTTAAGTAGGCCACTGAAGAATTCGTCGTGTACTCTATATCCGACCTAAAAGCAAACAAAGCAGTCTATTATTTATTACACGTAGTATAAAATAACAAATGATCGTGTTGCGAAACAAAATATTAACACTTAAAGGGCGGACTACTTTATTTGCAACGCGTATCGAAACCGCGGTCATCTATTGTTGGATATTTCCTAGTGATAGTAAATATAATATATTATGCCAGAGCAAAGTTGTCTCAACGTTCTTAGAAATGTCTTACTAACAGAGACAGTAAGAGAACCAGATGCGTCTGTACTTGGAGAGTCGAAAGGGCCTAGGTTGTAAAATGAGACAATACGCATTCGTAGGCATAAGTGGAGCCCAGTTGCTTTGGGTGTTTTCGTTCAGTTCGAGAGAGCATTTCATAGAGAGGGCATTTGATAGAGAGAGCACTTCATAGAGAGAGAATTTCATAGAGAGAGCATTTCATACAGAGAGGATATTCCTTTTGAGCTATTTTAAATACACTGATTGATAAAAATATAATAGTTATTTTATTTAACCCACCATATCCGATATCTATTTTGCAAGTTTCACGAATTTACTTTTCCAAGGAAATATTTGTTATACACATTACTTTATACAGCTCTAAGTGGAACTTAAGCCAAGGAACCGGAACAATATTTCTGTGTTATATGGCTATTTATATATTTACAAAAGTCGGTAACATCAATTTGACGGTGCCCGCATTACAATATTAGCGCCGTAAATAAGTATACAGTGTTCTTTAATCATTGCAATAATGAAACGTCGACGGTTTAGTGACACTCCGATAATTTTGCATTTTTGCAATACCCCCGGCTCAAGCGTTAATACGTGCGTTATAACGTGCATAAATCGGTTTGGAACGATTAATGTACAAATCAGATCGTATTGAAGCAACAATATTCTTTATTGTACACAGATTACATACGCGGTTCACTGTCATTCATGTGACACATTTGCAATCCTATTAGCATGCGCTAATGAATAGAACAATGAAACGGATCAACCTGCACGTTATGCTGTTAAACCGATACCGCTTTACTTACGCCGGTAAGGAAACAATGGGACTGGGATGCGTGCCATACAATCGCATATTCTATTTGTCAGAAACCGTCGCGACGATACATCGATCATTGTCGAAATCAATTGAAATCGCAGTTGAAATTATTTAACTTTGTCAGGATTAAAATAAACGATAGCTCGTTGTACATCTGAACGATGGCAAAGTAAGAGTGCTACAATAGGAATGACTAACACGAACGAATAAATAATTAATTGGAACGATTGATTTCGATGGTTCAATGGTTCATTGAGAAATTTATTGTTTGACGCGGTGCAGAAATTAAGGGAAGGTTTGCATGATTGATAAGAGAGGAGTTTATTGAAATGAGAATTTCTATTTCTTGTGGAAGATATGGAAGGGTCTCCGATTATATCCGTTCCCTGTTTTTTTAATTAAAATTTTCTGCGTGGGAGGAAGTATACGAACAAGTGTATGAATGCGCACTGTATATGTGTAATTGTAAGGCGGATTAATATTGTTAACACTGAGGTGGGAGATGAATCGATTGTTGTATATAAATTTGATTCTTTTCACGTTGATAAACGAATTTTCATAACATACTTCAATTAATATTTATAGAGCTTCAATCAAGGCTTACATTTCAAGAAAGTTAAGATTTTTCTGCAAACTTGCAGGTAAAATAGAAAGGTACCGACGTGCAATATCTACCTTCTTGTTTTCACAAACCATAGCTAGTCCGTAATACAAATGGAATTTTTGGAGTAAGTATTAAAAAAAAGTATCAGTAATACTTTAAGGATAAAAATATCTACTTTTATAATTAATTCATGCTTGACAACAAAATATTTTGGATCGTACAAGACTGGCTTCATATCTCAATTTTTACAATTTTGTTTCTATTACTTAGCCAATTGCCAGATTGCGCAATCCCGTATTTCATTATCTTTCAGGGACTAGAGGTGCTTCGCACCTTCGTTCTTCGCGTCAATACAAAGAAACATTTTACTTAAATGTGCAGCTCTGTCTTGCCAACAGCTTGTTATATAACAACGTACAATACAACCCGTGCCTTCACGGCGACATTGGACCACAAGGGGTTAATATTAACGACTGTTTCGTGCAAGTCGTGATAAGCCACGCGGATTTATTCCTCCTGAGGGTTGTAAGGTCCAAGTAACTGTAATAGTTCTAAATTTCTTCACGACTGTTACCCGTCAAATTAATCTTAGCCATCCTGTTTGAAATGGGGAACAAGTGAGCGGGTTTCCCGTGTATCCAGCAAATAAAATAATTTTATAGAGTAACTATTTGCATTGCCTGGATTACTAAGGATCTCTTCTGATCCTCAATTCTCTAACATCTAAATGTTGGTGCGATCACGAGCAAGTTGAATAAATATTATTCTAGCTATCATGAAAATTTTACTGACTGAATTATTTTTATAATTTATAACACTTCGGTTTCGCACATTGGACGGAAGTTTTCTTAAGTTTCCCAAAAACTTTTATTTACTAATGCATATTACTTGACCAGTCAATGATTTCTATTAAAATTGAAAAATTCTAGCATTTACACTGTTCTGTAGCTGTGTTAAGACAGTTCTCTTCACATTTCCCGAAGAACTTAATATAATAACTACTAGAAAGAAGTACAGAAAACGTTTAAAAGTTGTATAATATCTCGAGAAGATCGATCATAGAACCAATGCAATTGTTATTCTCATATTCGAAGTGTACAAACAATGTATATTTATTCGCAAAGAATAGCAAATATTTTTAATACTTACATTAAGTATAGGTACAAACCGACTATATTTGATTAAAAACTAAAATGCATTCCGTCGTTAAGTCTACATTTGCAATGAATTCTTTCTTTTATACGCCGGGCACGCCACCGTTCGCCAGCAAAACTTAACAGGCCCCGTACAGAATAAGTTCCATCCCCATCTCGCTCGCTTTCCGTTTTCTCACGATCCTTACGTTTCCATGGAAAGTCTGCACACATCATTCGAAAGCTAAACGTGTTTATTGCTCGATCTAATACGCATCTGCACGAAACGAACTACCGAACAAACAACGTTCAACCCCCGCCGCAATAGCTTCTGGGATTCTGTTCGGTTCACACACGAACAATCGGTGCTCTACTGTTTTGGTTCGTTAGCAGAAATGCTTAGGAGTTGTGGCTCCAGCCACCCCACCCCCTCCCCGAGCGATGCAATATCAGAATAGCAGCGATAATTGTTATTAACTAGTGCGTTTGTTCATTAATGCGATGCACTTCTGTTGATTGCTGGCGGAATGATATACGCAACGGCTGTACAAATATGCTCAACTGCATGTAAAACGCCCCGACCGTGTCTCTCCCCCGTGTAATCTATTTATTGTTGCTGCTACAGCCACGCCGTGAGATTCCTGCTGTGGCGCGAGGCCGTTTGAAAACGGATTGTTGCTGGCAATTCGGCCAGACTGCGTTGCCGCAGAAGACGATTCCCGAAATTGGCGTTACTACCCCGAGGAAACTGTCCTGGTTTACGGCACTTTTGCGAACGCGGATTGCGGATTACGGGGGGGGGGGGGGGGGGGGGGGGGAAATATGGTGTGCGGTTGGAAAGCGGATTTCTTTTTCTGTTCTTTTTCAGTGAGCGGATTCGACGGTGAATTAAATATAGATTATTAATCGGGAGAAATTGAGACGGCAGTTTTCAACTTGGAGCGCTTCGATGTTTAGCTTTTTTAGTTTCTTCGTTGCAGGTCTGTTCATTTTGATGTAATCGATTCGTGGACGCATTAAGGGAGGGGAGAAGGATATTATAAATTGAATATTCTGAGGCGGGTTGTTCTATGTTTTCGGTTTATAATTTATGATTGCAAGTGGAGGAGGTACATTGCAATTATAATCTACAAAGCTTTTTCTGTCCATACAGTTTTGCAATGAAAAATAATGATTCGCAGAGTCATATTTATTTTAGTATAAATGTACTTGTTAAGATATGGTTATTATGAAACAAATGCCTCGTTTCAGCTTAAAATTCTTGGTTCAATTCCTTGTTATTAATCTTATTTTAATTTGAATTTGTGGCGGACGATTTTTTAAAGATGAACCACTGTCGTTTGATTACGAATTTTACTTTCGTTCCATGTATTCGTTTATATCTAAATGTATATAAAGCAAAGCGAATAAATCATAATTAATGCAATTAACGATATTTTTCTTGCAAAATTTCGATGTTTAAAGAGAGTTCGTTTGTTGCTCAAAGGGTTATATTTGATCGTATAATTTCGAACATGTTACTTCAGGTTTGTGCGAGGCACCATAGGTGGTATGGAATTTTTCAAGCTCGACGTAAGGGCTTCTTTTTCTGAGGGAACTCTGAAAAACTTTCTGTCCTGCCTTGGGACGAATTGCAATCTTTCATTAAACTTTTCACGACGTTCTGTCGCGGCGAAGAAAGCGCCTCTTTGATCTTTACTTGCCCTCGAAAACCAAGTTTTATTACCCGACGGTACGTTATATGTATTTCCTAAAACGTTAACTAAAATACGTCAGTAACAGAAACAAGTAAGTACGAGACTTCATCTAATTTTGTTCAACGTTAAACGGCAGAAATATTTGTTGTCGCGGTCGACTGATTTGAACAATGTATTTTGCTGGTCGAAAAGATACGTTTTTACTAGCAGCAGTCAACACTTGGCCGATAAGTGTTAAAGACTATTTTGGATTTACAAATTTCGTATAAATCGAGTTCTTTCGATTTAAACATGCAATGCAACAAATTTATGAGACCCTCAATTCTAATTCGTCTAATCAGTGAAGTGGTCTTTGTTTTTATATATATTTTCCATGATGGGTTACACATGGACAAAGATATTTTATATAATTCTAAATAAATATAAAAAAGAAAAGAGGAAGATTGAAAAGCTGCTATAAAATACTACGATTATTATACACTATTATTAAGGGAACCATAAATTTACCATAGCTTCCAAATGTTTCACACACGATGATTATCGAAAACGATCGATTTTTAAACGAATTAAAAAGATTTTAATCAAAAAGAACGGAATGTTAAACTACTCTCAATAAAATATACATATACAATGTTTATACAATATACAAGATATGCAAGAAACAATGGAACGCCATGAAACCCGTTGTCTATTTCAGAGTAACTAAAGCGCAAAACTGTGCATAGGAGAAGGGCGGCAAAAAAACTCGCGTTTCCCACGGAAACAGATTTTCAACGCCGAGACGAGCCATCAACCGAACGACACAGCTCGCTCAAGTAAATTTTAAATCCGTTGCTCTAAATCGAAATGCACATTTCCCATTACGCTTCCGTTAGAAATCTTCTGCTCGATCCAATCCTCTTTGCCCAGCGAAATCGGAGCATGCTCGCATTCCACGAATAAGCTTAAACACGGTTCCGTAACCAGAAGGAGTTACAATTTTATGCGTGCGATCGCGAATGAAGCTTCTATCCCATCTCCAATGCTCGTTGATCCTCTTTGGAAAGAATGTGTAACGCCACCGTTGAATTAAGCGCACGAGACAACTGAGAGCAATGTGTTTGCAGAGAGGAAAAAGGTTGATCAAGCGATCTACGTTCGTGTTAGGCGACGTACCAATGCGATTTTACCTGCACATTGTATTAATTGGAATTGTATGAACAGGTGCGACAAGTTTGAATAATTATTTTTTGGCGTTACCTTGGAGAATGGGAAAAGTAGTTAGCAAAATAAATCACCAAGTGATGCGTATGATAATGAAAATTGCATTGATTTCAGTTCTGCAACAAGTTTGTTGCGCATGTTTTTATGTAAGATTCAAGTAAGAAGGGTGTGAGACCTATAGAAGGAAAATGAAATTGTTTAAACTTGCAACACGTGTAAAGGAACAGTTAAATATAATATTATATACATATACATTTAATATGTATACGTAATATCCATTAATTGAATACTAACGTTAAAGGTTAAACAACTATTTGCATCATTTATATCCAAGATATATTTTTACTCGAAGGAGTTTATTAATTTCAACTTAAAGCTATTACATGCATCGAAACTTTCTGCATCCCTAGAAATATGTACCTGTTGGATTCAGAACGTTTGACAAAAAATATTCCAGCCCACACAAACACCACTGCTCACTCTGTATGAACACGCGGCAATATAATTGCCTATTGTAGACACAATAAGATTAGCTTATTAGCGGCAGGTTGTGCAGAGGGACCATGCCATTAATCATGCATTCCATTTGTCAGATGGCTCGACCTGGGAGATTGACGTACGAATCTCTACGAGCATTCTGTCAAATCCTCTGACCTCCTGATGACCAATGCCACGCCATTCAACAGCAATGTGCTTCTAACGTTGTCAATGTACAGTGCCAAAACGTTTACATAGGAAATAAGCCTCTGACATTCGCTATTCATTCCCAGGTTCGGCTAATGGAACTCGATCTAATGGATTTATCTAATTATTAATAAAGACAGGATGAACATAGGAAGTGGTCCTGCTTTCTACCCAAGAATCTGTTTTTATTTCTCGAAAATCACGCAGCTGATAATTATTTGCCGTTTATTTGCACGCACCGACAGAATATGCAAAATTAATAATCGGAAAGCTGGGAAATATTATATTTCCGGAGAATCCACTTCATTGACATTGCAAAATGTTTGTTACATTAAACGATAGATGTGTATGGGTGCTCGATATCGGATGAGGAAAATATTTGATTGGCAAAATCTTAAGCAATATTAAACATTGTCATGCATGTTAACTGCAATCGTGCAAAATATATTATAAAATACTACACACTGCACAGTCACTAGAGGAATGACGAGAAATAAAATAATAATTATCAAGATATCACGCTCACGATTATAATGAACGAATCCATCACAACTAATATCCGTCTTTTAAATTCCATTCCCAAATTACCCTACATCAACCACAGTTTTAAATAATAAAAATAAAATGTATGTAAAATCGATAATCTCCAGCATAACTGTAACAATGAAGCTACATTGCGATCTAATATATCGGCACCCATATTTTAAACCAGAACACCGTTTCTAACAACAACACAGAAAACATAAAGATACAATCTAAAACAGATATAAAAAGCCACGCGACAATTTTCGTGTATCGCTTTTCTAACGAGACCTATCAGAGCGAATTTTTTTTCTAAACTTTTAAAGACACCAGGATCGCCGGGGACGTTAATTACCTGGTCCCGAGAAACTGGGCCGGAAATAGGTAGCGCTAGGTCAGCTATTACGCGGATAGAACACGACCAAGAATGTTCGAAATTAGCGGGCAACGAATTAGTCGAAAGCAAAGGGGTACAATTAGCTTGCAGCTTCGCTCTAGAACGGTGCCGTGTCTCATTATAATATTAACCAATTCCACGGCTGCATTGTTTAACGTTATTTGCTGTGGGTCGATTTCAATTGCGTTCACCCGTTACGGGTGTTAAGTTTCTCTTTTCTCTTTTTAGTGTGTGCGTGTGTGTATGTGTATGTGATATAACTTAACGCGGTGAAAAAGAATAATAGGGCGGGGAAAATAATAGATTGAAATTAGTCGTTACGTGAAATTCAATTCGTCATTTATCGCGAGAATAAAGCGACGCATTAAACGGAACGAGAGTCCACGGTGAATGGAAATTTGCATTGATAATCATTGATTTAAATAAAACGGGAATCCGTTGCTTCCGTTGGCTCAGTGTTCAAACGAGCAACGATTCCGGTAAATATTTGATAACGCGTTTATCTGCTGCTTTCGGACAGTGAAAAATGAAATGTATGTATGCATAATGTTAGTCGATTCGCGAAGCTGGGTTCTATCTAAAAAAAATCGAATGGTAAAATTTTCAATATCTCGTTCAAATGAGATGCTCGATATACATTTCGTGGTGACTTATAATGAATGTACTGAAAGTTATCGAATTTTTCGACGAACATTTCTCGTTTAATGTATTATTACTTTTGTATGAACAAACGTACGAATGAAATATTTGCCCATTTCATATATTAATGGTGCATATCGTGTTATTTCATTTCCGGCTTCCACATTTCATGAACTTATTTCTCATTACGTCGCAATCGTATTTACACGCGCAGGAAAATGTTCAACTAATTTTTCCCTAGAAATTTCTCGATTTCCATTACGGTATGAATCACGAAACCAACTGTGTACGCAAACCGTTTATGTATATATGTTTGACAACGTGTGACTGTAGTCGCGTGCACCATATGATCATAGCTCGAAAGATTATCATCTGTTAACAGCGCAACGTTAAGATAACAGTCGTAGTCGAGATAGACACGAGTTATCAATGGCAAACACGTGAATAGGAAATGCATAATGTGCGTAAGCTAATGTTAACGAACCTAGATGCAAATCAACCTGGTTCACCTGCTCGTGCAACGCTGACATTCGAAATACTGATTTGTTCCTTTGACACGATCGCATGATTTGTATTAATTCGGTAATGATGGCGGAACTTCGGTGATTTTATAATTATTGTGCTTTTCTTTGTAAACGTCGGTGTTAGAGTGGCGAATTTTATTTGACTGGAAGTGGCAATTATATATATTATATGTATTTCTTAAAATTATTAACTCGTGTCTCGTGCAAATAATTAATAATTACAGGTGTACATTGAAATATTGATTTGATTAAACTACAGCATGCTGTAACGTAATACAAATTAATTAACATTTTGCTTTAACGTTTCTACACCATGCATACATATTCGCGCGTTCGTGTTATTGCTCGATAAACGAGTTGAAATTACTTATTCTGTTATAAGGAGATTGTTGGTATCCAATTAGTGAAATTCTAGTTAATATTTGTTTAACGTCAACATCGAAATATTTCGATGTAATTGTAATTCCCCAAAGACTTGCTACTATTTGTCATTGAAATTGTCTGAATCTGTCCCAAACTGCATCAATTGTAAAAGTAAAAATAGAAATGATAGTACGCCGCTGGAAAAGACTTAGATTACAAATAGATCGTGAAAACGATGAAACAATACAAACACATAACAAGAAAGAAGATAATAAAGTATCATACCTGTAAAATATGTAGAAATATTTCAAGTGGACGATTATTATTACGCTCTGTACATAAATCCATTTTTCTCATCATACCTTCTTCACCTTTATCGCGAGACTTTCAATACGCACAAAATTATCGTATTTTCGTAACGCATATAAGAGTCTCTATTAAAACTTGCCCCAGCACCCCGAACAATACCGTGGAGCGCGTCAAAGTGAACGAGTTCCTACTCGAGATAAGCTTGTGCCCGTTATCAAAGTTGCAATTGCGAAAATCCTCGAATACGGGCACGTCTACTTCTTTTATCGTTTCCCCATGATATTCAGGTCTAAGGCCGCCAAAGAAAGCGAGGCCTAATCTAGCTTAAATGCCCGTCATGTGTAATCCGAACTCCCAATTTAATGAACTCGAAGTGGAGGATGAGCCTGATACTGCCAGACGAACCGGGAATTACATTGAAAATGAAACGACACTGTAACCTTCCATCGAGTCTTTGCAATTCGTGATCTGGTTAAATCGGCGGGAACTCAGATAATAGACTCAATTTCACCCGCGAGTTCAACGAACATTTCTCAATTACACATTCGTAGACTGGCAGAGAAATATACATACATATGTTAGATGCATAGGCGTGTGAGAAATCTACTAATACTTTACTAATTTTGTTATTTGATGGCAACACAATCTGAAACTATTTATACGTTACAGTAATCACCGTCAGTTTGCATTGCTACACCTAATAATATTATTATTATACAGATATTATAAAGATATAATACATTTATAAATGGGAAAAGTTTGATCAAACTAATACAGGGGAATTGGTGGTTGTTTACTCCTTAGAAAAAGAAACGTAATCCCCTGGTAGACCCTTTAAATTCAGCAAGCTTCTAATTACAAAAGCAACGACGAGCGCGGGATCGTTTAGAAAAATCCGCATCCCAAAGTTTTTATTTTTGACCCTTTGATTCAAACATTTGATTCGATGATTTCGAAAATTGTGTTCCCACCGGTATTTTAAAATTGTTATCCTTGAGCTAGAAAGTTAATGAATATCCACGAGAAAGGAAGAATATTAAAGAGTCTGAAGAAATTCCACTAAATCTGTCTGGATTAATGTTCAATGTTCCCGATGCAATACCGTCGACGTGGAATCAATTGTTTCTATTCATACAGTGTCGCCACTATTCTTCGTCGGTGAATTCTTTCTCGGAAAGATTCATGTCGGAATTCATAAGAAATAGTGCAATGCTAGGCAAATACGTCTCGGAAAGTAGTCGTAAGTTCCAGGCAATTTTCTTCTTTTGCTGTAATCACTTCCCTTATCGTGTCTTTCAACGACGGGTAGACGGCTGGTCGACGAAGGGGGTGGAAAGTAAGGGAAACAGACGGCGGAACAACGAAGATGAACGCGCAAAGAAACGAAATGGCAGGCAGATACAGTGGAAAAGAATACGATAAGCGCGACAGTTGGTAAATAGGGAGGAAGAAAATGAGATAAGCAGATACATAGGTGGATTTGAGGGTCGGGAGTTAAACAACACTGACAATGAGAACAATGCGACCGACGAGGGTGTACAATATGCCAGCAGTTGTAACAAAATTTATAAACATATTGAACACGAATTTTGTAATAATAGTTGGGTAAAGAAATAAAGTCAAGTCTGTTATTGACAGAATTATTGAGAGCCTTAATAAGAACTGATATATAAAGTAAAATGTCGAATGGAATTCGCAATGTTAGGTATTCAACATATTTATTTAATCCGCATATTTTTGATGACAGTCAGATGAAAAATCTGCCAATCTAAGTAGTCGATACTAGTTTTGTCAGAGGGCTTTCTTTCAATAGTAGGATTTAAATACTAAATTCCAGAAATTACATCTATTTGATACTATCATTATTACCTAACAATCTTTCAATTAATATTCGTCCTGTCTAGTTGAAATTTCATTTGAAATCTGTAAATATGTTAACTTACATAATTTTTTCAGTAATATCTAGCTGGTTTTAATTAATAACAGCATACAGTTAACTTCAACATTTATCGTTGAACTATCGAATGATAGATTGCCTCTAAATATTAATACATTGTTATCAGTTCCATTTCTATTGTTGGCAGTAGAAAATCATTGCGTGATTTTTTCAAAGAGTTCAGTGCCTATTATTTGCCGACGTAATAAAATCAGTGGTTAATTGCAGTAAAATTAACAATGAAATATTTAAACTTGAAATACATATACATACCTGAGTCAAATTCCATTGAAAAATAAATTTAACTGAGATACGAATTTCTTAACATTATTGTTCGTCGATTACAATAATAGATTTTTATTGAACAATACAATGCTTGAACGATATTAAAATTCTCGGTAATACTATAATACCGTTCTGAGCAATTCCAATTGTAACTACACTTCGTTATACTTTCACATAGAAACATAGATTTTTTATTTTAAAACTGTGCAGCTCCCCATTTTCGCCAGTTTGTATACCGATAATAATGAAATGTGCGCAAATTCACGAGTGATGCAATAAATATTTCCGCCTCTGCAAATTGAACATTAACAAGCGCGTAGGATCTGTTCCATCTTGAGTTCCAAATATTTTTAACACAAGGGAATCGTTATTACACTTCAATAACGGCCCCAGATATCGAACACAAAAGACCATCGCCGATCTCAAAGGAAAGAACGTAGCGCACGTGCGCCAAGAAACTACGTAAAGCGGGTTTATAAAATACGCTCTCGAGTCGCACGAAAGGCACATTCTGCGATATAATGCCACGGTATAAATCTGTCGAGATGAAAGTTATCCGTGTCGCGACGACACGCCGGCAAAACATGAAAGACTCGAAGAAGTCAATTTCCTATTTGACGTCGGGCGTACCTTAGGCTTTCTTTCCGCCGTTTAGAAATATTCCGTGCCGTGGTATCTATAGAACTACTTCAGCCGCGGGAAATTGTATTTTGAGAAAAAGGCTCTCACGGGGATTGGCCGGGATAAGGAAGCGTGTTAATACACGGATAGAAACGTTTCCCCTGCCTGTCCGTGTATCCGGCAACGCGTCCTACAGCGATGCGGATAAAAATTTCCCGAAACGGCATGACGTTTCACTGTTTCGACCGTTTGAGCGTGTACGTACATTGCATTTTGGGTTTCAATACGAATTTTTCGGAACTATTGTATGTTGCAGATTACAACTTCTTTACATTTGTAGGTGTATTTAACATATTCGATGGGCTGCTCTCGTTGCTATTTTATGATAGGTTTTTTTTTTTTTACTCCTTTCGGTGGCTCACTAAAATAAACGAGCATGGTAAAATTAATTTCATCTCTTTGATTTAGATGGCAGGAGAATATATATATATATTTCATGTAGATATAATTTCATTTTTAATGAGCGCTTTTTATGCGACAAATATTTAAACTCGGAATGCAAAAATCAGGCTCGTGGTTTTGAGGAGTAATGGGGTGTAGACATTCAAAGGGTTATCAAATTTTATGTGAAACTTAATGATTACGCGATGAACATCTTCCTACTGCTCCGCGCATGGTTGTTTAATAATAATTTACAATTTTACAGTTTACTATCGCGAGAATGGTCTGCTTCTTCAGTCTGAATAAGTTATTTTGCTCTATTTTATTGAACGATCTTAACATCAGCGAAGGAATTTCTAAATTATCGTAACATTATACTTCATTCGTCAAACCGAGCTATGAGTAACGACCGTAATTGCACCAGAAGTCAAGGGAAGACGGTGAAAAATTGAACAAAAAGAAACTCAAAAGAAACTTTTCTTTTCAGACTTAAGAAAGGAAGGGAAGAATAGAGGAAGTACTTTCGTAAACGACGTAAACTTCGAAGTCGAATCAATAATGCTCTACTTAGACCGCTGCCACGATCGCCCTTTCTTATAGAATCGTCTGCGTTACACGACAGAAGCTGTTCTCGCAAGAAAAAAATAAAATGTAATAATAAAAAAAAAGAAAAAAAAAGATAGGTGGAAATGGGGATAGAAAGGCACCGATTAAATCGGATGACGGTAAATGAGAAAAGTTCGGGACAAGTTCGCCGGATGTGAGGGGAAAAGTTTCGAAATGTAAATGAACATAAAGCATTCCGATTTTATTTCCAACTTCTTCCTCTTCCCGACCCCTTTCGCCACTTTTCCTCTTCGTTTTAGGTAATTCTGTTCGCGCCACTGTCACGTGATAAGTGTTCATCCGACGGGTAGCTGACGTTTTCAATTACATCGAGCCGTCCATTATCGGGCCACCGGTAGAATTTTTATCGCGTTCCTACGATTCGACGACAATCGACGAGGAATCGCGAAAAATTCTCAATGGCTAACCGGAAACCGGGCCAATAGGATAATAAAGTTCTCGCCAACTTTGCTCCGATCCTCTGACAATTTTTTTTTCTCCTCTTCATAGCGAAACTAGGTCGGCTAAATGATTCTGCAGAATCCAAGACCGAACGCAGAGATACACCCTCCGACGAAATAAACTTCCACCCTTTGATGATAATTGTTATTCGTCACTGCTCTAAGAACGGACACTTTGGGAAAGGTTATTCTGCTTGTTAGACGACGCCTTTTCTTTAATTAATTGTTAGGAGGCCAATTAACGGCCGCCGTTCGCTGCTGACGACTGAGCCGAAGCTGCAGGTATTGTCACGGAGCTGTTACAACTTTGCGAAAAGCCTGGCTCGTGTTAAATATTTTGGAGGACGTAATGGTCCATTTGAACGCTTCGAATAGCCTTTTACAGAATTTACCGTTAAATGATATTCCGACAGGAGAGACTTCGTTGAGATGGAAGATAAAGCGAACAGCAGTAACTTTTGTATAGCTCGTTCAGATGATGGATATGTACCATATCAGAGTCGAACACTTTTTCTATATTTATTTCTTGTTATAGAAACATTGTATTTTCGTTCTTGATTTGGAAAGCGACAGATTTACCATTTATCAGTGCCAGTGAAGGTAATGCAATTTGTAATAGCAATACAAAATATTGCTATTAATTACAAACAGTAGTAACTATAACTGTTGATACACGTTGAAAGCGTCAAAAGATTGTTTATGCTCTGCGGTCGAAGGATAAGTGACACCTTGACTGGTTAAAAAAGGAGGAAGAAGAAGATGAGTACTTTGACCAGAACGTTCGACAACTGTCTGCCAAAATTTGCCCCATGTTCCTATTTCTATTTCCAACATTTCGAGAATACCTTGATAGGGTGAATTCAGAAGCTAACCATAGATTTAACTCTTGAAGCCCGTTGTACCAGTACAGCAGGATTACCCAGTATTGATTTGACCCGTTGTCCCACTCTTGAACGAAATACTGTATTAAAATATAGAATTTGCTAGTAAGCGGATTTCCTCTAGGAGTTGCGAGTTCAAAGGAATCGGTTTTTATATTAAGAAAACTTTGCAAATTATTTCAAACTCGAAATTTTATTTTAGGAATCGTTTTGCTATAACGATTTTTTTACAGTTGGATGTACGGAGAAATCGAAATCATTTTAATTACCGATCGCATATTTATTTTGGGGTTGTACAATTACGGCATGCATACGGCCTTCATAATTTGCACCTTCGTTTTTACGCGAATTTCATATTTGCCGTGTTCGACAAAAAAAAAGAAAACAGGTAAGCGTTATGCAATTATTTAGTCGACAACAACAACGCACAGATAAAAGGAACGAAGAAAATACATGCATGCCTGTACATATATTTTTAGTATTTGCATGGGGAAATGCGCATTTATAGATTAAACATGACGAGGATATCGATTTGTTTAACTGTTATGCAGATTTGAAAACTTTCTTTCTCATACTGATAATAAAACTCTGGCATGTACGAAAATCATAATCTGTAAAAGATATGAATACATATACCGATAATCCGATACTTCATAACTCCTGATCAAATTAATTTTTCAATAAAGTGAATACTTTGTTTTAATAACTGGGCGAAATTAAATTCAACTATGAAGCGGTCTTATAAATCCTTGTGAAATTCGAAACTGCAATTCCTTAAATACCAAACACGTTTTAATTAAAAGAAAACGAAAATTCTTCTGCATTATACGCATTCAAACAAATATATGTAAAAAAATAAGCAGCTGTCTCTTTTATATGCAAGTTTAACGAAAGCAGGGCAAACGCCCGAAGATAAATTTTCTTGTAGTATTCAACATTTCTCTCCACATTTCTTCATTATCTGTAATCGAACAATAGATATCATCCTCCCGTGCCAATACCATGAATGTGCGATTCAATAAATTATAGAAATTCGCAATGGAATCTAAAATGTAATTAGGCAATTTTAGAAAACAAAATCTTGTAAATTTTTCTGCAGATGTCAGTTTTTCTTCAGACTTTATATCATTCAATTGCAACATGATTTCTGGTAGAAAAAATATATTTAACCCTTTACTTGAAAGGTACAAATTTACCCTTCCCTGGTTTTGACGTAAGAAGGACTCACTACGCAAATAAAAAAAAGAAAACGAATATAATTAGATCAACAATGATCAGATAATAATCATGAATTCTAAACAATTCACAATATTTCACTGCTCGCCTGTTTTACAGTAATCCCGTTTCACTGTAACTTCGATGAAAACTGCCGCAGTTAATCACATTTCTAAAACACGTTCGAACGACGAGATCTTCATAAAAAAAAAATCATACCCTTTTTTTACACCTGCGACTAAATTGCGCGAGGAACGAACGCGCGTGTAACGTAAAAATTTTCTTCTCAAACGTGCCGCACCACGAATCACTCCTGGGGGAAGAACGATTAACGCGACGATGTTACATCGAAGTTGGCAATTCCTTGGAAACGACTGATTCGCCCTCATCCTCGCGGAGATGAGTGTTTAAGAAAAATTAAGCACGCCGGAACAACGATCGTTTGGTTGGCCTACTTTCTTCATCTGATCCTGGATTGCCAGCTGTTCAGTATCCTTGAAAGTATTCCCCCGTCGGCCGGAAGCTTTCAGAACGTTGCGCGGATGGCGATAATAATTCTGCCGTTTTAATCTCTTCGATGTAATATTCATTTTTCTGGCGGTCTCGCGATTCGAGTCTTTCCCACTGTGGTAGATGGGGGTAGTCCTTTGCGGTCCGTGGTTCGCGTTTAAGTGAATTAGAAAGCCGATTTTCTTTGCTGTGGTTGGCACGCGTGTGTGTGTATGTGTGTGTGTGTGTGTGTGTGTGTGTGTGTGTGTGTGTGTGTGTGTGTGTGTGTGTGTGTGTGTGTGTGTGTGTGTGTGTGTGTGTGTGACTTGGGGAAATGGAAACGGTGGAAAGTTTTATGAATTTCTAGATATCTTGTGTGATATAATTGAACACGTGCCAAAGAAGTTTAATTATCATCGTATTATATTAGTTTTTATTATTGCGCAATGGAAGGGCTGTCATTAAATCGCATAATGGTTCCTGATGTGGTTGCTAATAATTTAAGAAATCAAGTGTAGTGAAATATGTGCCGTGAAAATGCTGTGCGAATAATCCTGTTTTGTTTCTTTCAAAACGTACTAAGCGCTTTATTGAAGCATTTTTAAAATTTTATACAACGATTTTACGAAAGCATTGGCAATGTGAAATTATATAAAACACTAATTACTAATAACCATAGTAAAAGACTATTCAAAATTCTTTGAAATTAAAAGTAGAATCTGAACTTACTATATCAGTCCACACATCTTTATATAAAAAATAAATTTATATTAGACAGTTGTTCCATTATACTCGTTTCGATATATTTGAGTGATAATAACTGAGCAACAGAGGGTCAATGATAAAAGTTATTTGCGAAATTCTATTCAAGCAGTACTAATAACGCGATTCACCAATCACATACCGGTCTATACATTTAGATGATAATTTTCCACTGTACTTCACTCAACTTTATATATTAAATTCCTCAGATATTTCCTCGCAAACATTTTTTAAACCCGCAATGAATGGCCTCCCTCGCAGAATTTTCCCTTATCCGTAAAGCCATAAACACATCACATACTCAAATTACAGCCGGCCTCCATCCGCAACCTCATCCTTAAATATTAGGACTCAATCCTTATAAGTTGCACGATTTATAGAGGTTTATAGGGTTGGTTATTGTGAATATGGGAAGAATTTTAAACTCGTTTTGCTCAAATCAGCACATTACAATTATAATAACTGTACTTCTGCGTTCGTATGAAACAATTACCGATCTAATCTCAAAACTGGAACTAAATTATAATTTGACATGGTTTGACGAGATTCGAACAAGTTTAAAAGCTATTGGCACCTAGTAGATGAACAATGGTTGCACCCAAATTTAGTAACGGTGCACATATTTTAAATACAAAACTAACATATCTCATTTGCAATTATTTAATTCAACGAAGGATAATTTTTCTAAATTAATTGGCGTCGAAACTCCTATTCGAAACGCGGAGCATTGTTCGTGCAAATACTGCTATTTTCAAGTCAAAAAAATTATTTCCAGGCTACTTTCTCAGCAGCATGACCTTTATCATATACGTCCCAAATATTTTCGTCAGTCAGAACAGTTTCGAAATCACGATTTAATGCGTCAAATAACATGCAGCAGAGATTCTCGTTTTTGGTCATCTTTTTTTGTTAATAAAAGACATTAAACTGTCTCTATTACTCGTAAAAATGCGAAACAATCAACAGTTGCTTTGGAGGAGGAATTGAAAAGGTATTAAATAGTGTAAACTAAACATCCAATACATAAATATTATTATGACATACAAGTTGTTCACTAAAGTATTCGACAACCTATCACGATTCCGTTATCTTTCTTCATTTCACATTAAATTGTTTCGCAACAAAATATTGAAAAATAACGATTCACAATTGCACTAAAATAGAGCTCAAAATATTGATTAAAAATATACTATTATATCTTTCTGTCTTTTTTACTACTACAATATAAAATTTCCTGTGCAATAAGTTACATTAACTGTGACTTGTTAATTGATATAAAATATGTTTGCGGATACCAAAGAAAAAGGAGTGTACAAGCCTTGAAATGGCATTTCGTAGCCGGCAGGCAAAAATTGCGACTAAATAATAACAATAAATACAATTTCCCGCGACATTTAGGAAATATTTAACGCGGCCGAATACTCTCGTCACGAACTGTGTACATCGTGGAATAAAAACGTCCGAAATTTATTCGACAAGCCGGCTGTTATCGTGATCGGCGATGGTAAGGATAAATTTGAGATACGTGTACATTACCTAACGGCCATGTCGTCGTTGCCCCGCGTTATTCCTTCGTTCTCGCTGAAAATGAAGATACGGGTCGCGCCACGATACCATTTGATACTGTGAAGCCCTTCGCACTGGGGCGATTGCAGTTTGCACGGCAGCTGCACCTCTGTGCCGAGTTCGGCTTGCTTTTCGCTCTTCAACCATGGCTTGCCGCTTCCTGAAACAACGTACGAGAACGCTATGAATAGCACGCATTTCGTTCGTTCGTTTGTTTGCTTGTTTGTTTGTTTGTTTGTTTGTTCGCCGGCTTGTTGTTTAGAAATAGGATGCAGTTTCGCCGGTGTGATTCGCGTCGTGCGAACGTGACCATTTCCAACCGGTTCATCGAACGATCCGTCGTGCGATAGTTATTAAACCATCGACGCCCATTGTTACGACACGCAAGAGTTTTCGAATAAGATCACCGCGAAGCTGAGCTAATAATTATTTGAAATACCGCTAGCAGTTTCCGTTTTGTTTGTTTGTTTTTTTTTGTTGGTGTAGGTGATTTGTGTTGGGCGAATCGTTTGTCATGATTGTGACTTGTTTTGCACCGAAAGTTTCTAACTTTTCAATCAAGCTCTATTTGGTTGCGTTGGTCACCTGAAAGTGGATGCTTGGTTGACTGTTAGTAGTAGGGTAGTGTGCTGCAATTGGGTTTTTATGGATGCAGGGTGTATGGGGGTGTTAAGTATACCAAAGACCTGCAACTTATTGTTAGTGTGAGAGTGGTGTACTGATGTGAAACAGTGTCTATGAATGTGAGAGGATAATGTTGGGAAATTTTTCAGACGTAAATATTTATTAGTGTTATGTTAACTTGTATGAATACGTTCAGAATGGTTATTGTTTCACCCTTTGGAGGAGATGGACTAGTTTCACAGGTAGTAGATAAAGGACAACTTATATAACAATTTGTTTCATCGCTACAAGATTGTGAAAATGTATATTTTACTATATATCCCTAATTAATCAATAAACGATTTCAATTTACAGACAATTTCATTAAAATGATTACTGTTTTTATACATTACATTTGAATCTTTAGCATATCAAGGAGTCCTTAAAGGATCCTATTGTTATCCTCACTTTTATTACCTATAAAACATATGCGACATATCTTCCTACATACGTATATCTTGAATATATTTTCCACAATTGATATCCGACTATTTTCAATCATTCAGAATTGCAATTATAAATATCTATATTATCGAACGTTCCACATTTCACCATGCAAATACGAATCGCTATTAAATGAAGTGCCAAAACTGCGAAGCACCATCGTTGCACGATTTTTCTGGAACAGGGAATTCCAGAATTGTCCACCACTTAATTCATCGTTACGACTTGCGCACGGTACACGAATGTTTATGAAACGTCAGTATAGAAAGTCGATCCTCTCTCGATGACCTAAAATGCATTTCGCGAAACGTCAGGGTACGCGAACGTTTCAATATTTCTCTGCTATCGTCGCTATAGCTATAAATACAGCGAGCCCCGCGGAGAGATATGAAATGAAAAATCACAACGCGGAATCGCGACATAGCACCAGAATACGAAACAATTTTTTATACCGTTCGTACCGATTGCGTTCGTCAAATCGTGCAATCCCGCATCTTTAATTACGCACGTTACGCGCAAATACAATACACTTACACGCGACACAAAAATTCAATTGTACCACGCGCGCAGAAAACAGTGAACTGTTACAAAAACACGCGTTACAAAATCGTTTGAGTAATTTGTCTCTGTTCCGCGAGTCGCCGCCTGGTAAGAAATGATCTATTGCGAGGAATTACGAATTAACCGGATCTAAGGGCGGAACTATTTTGATCTACGTGTACCTTCTGATGCCACGCGCGTGGCCACGGCGCGAAGGGGGCAGTAAATCGCGGAGTCGCAGCTTGTGATAAACAGGAGCATAATTCTTGGTTAATTTATACGAAAACTCTGTACAGTCGAGATGGGGGGGGGGGGGACAAAGTAAGAGGGAGAAAGTGTAGCGGAGTTGCGAAACTAGGAGCTCCTTAGAAATTGACGATTTAAGGTGATTTATTAGCGGTTTCTGTGACTCTCGCCCATAATTTCGCACCCCATCCCGTAAACTTCCACAAATTCTGCCTAACGAGATAGTTGGAAAAGTGTCCATATCATCCTTTAATTAGCGAGTTCAGTAAATAAATAACGCGAGCTGTCGCATCTAGAATCTAGAACATACAATATTTCGTGCAAGAATTTGATCACGCATTTGATATGTTACAGGATAAAGAATTGTCAGTTAAAGAATGAAATAATAATATAAAATGTAATTTGGAGAAAGAAATTAATTTTTTAATTGAAACACGATTCTTCGTGTGTAACGAAGTTCGTTTAACTGAACCATTCAAAGTGTCTGAAAATATTTACGCGCCCCGCTTACGGCCGCTCAATTAAAACATCAATTTGAAACGAATATTTACAAACTTCATTTTACCTTTATATATTTCTCTGGGTTCAAAATAAAACGCGCTATTTTTTATTTCCCATGTACAGCGTACATTCCACACGATTCTTCTCTTGCAATCTCTTATTCTATCGCTTAAATGTTTGTCCATAACTTAAACACAGAATACAATACGTGATAAATAAAATGGACAGATTAAATGAAAGAAAATAAAACTTCACAGATATAACAATTTTTTAAATGTTTTTATAAAACAAATGTACAACGATACCAGAATCATCGAAGATTTATTATACTTTAAGTTACTTGATCCACAACAAAGAATCAAATTGGAAAAAACAACTGAACCGTTTATCGGTTTGAAATACACCATACGCTGTTCAATTTTCTATGTCTCGTTCGGTACCTCCATTTTTCAAATGTTGTCACCAATCGTACCAGCAATGTTGGTAGCAGAGAATCGCATACACATATTGCGTCTTATGCACGCGAAAAAAGACGGAAGACGTAGGGAAACACGATAATGTTTTCAGAAGTGTAATGTTGCTTTATACGCAACACAATGTATCGAGTACAATCACGTTGAAAGTAATTACAATTAATTTCAGCGAATTAGTAAACATTGCATTTATTTCCTCCTTTTAATGATAAGAGTAGAATTAGTTGTAAAATATATATTCGTCTATAGTGTCAAACCACTGCCGCCAGGCGACGAGCTATCTCGTCGGAAGCGTTAATCGGCTAAATATCTAGTCGCGAGATACCTGAGTCTATGGGTTCGAAGGGGTTAAATAAAAGAATAGAAACGCGTGCGGGACCTGAAACGGCAAACGGAAAGCTCGATCTTTCGTACATTTTTGCCAAGCGTATTTTTAATCAAATTGGCGTTAGTCTAATGTATGTTGATTATTCGTGCACTTTTGTCTCGAACATTTTATCACGAACCGTGAGGCAGTATTGTCCTTTTTCTTCAACAGTACCCTGTCCTTTCTTCGACACAGCATAAAATGCTTCGTTGAGCTCTAACGACGACGTTCCTTTCCTACCCTCCCCCTACTTCTAACGCGACGACTTTGCTTTCTTCCCGCCCGCCTCCCTCCACTTTAATATCGAGCTTCTTCAATTGCACACCTAACAGTCTCTTTCTCGCGTTTTCACAAAATATAATCTTATCTTACTTTCCCCCGCTCTCCCCCCCCCCCCCCCCCCCCCCCCTCACAGATCGCACTCTCATCCCCATCTACATTTGGTTTCTCTCATTACCCTCCACCTCGTTTCTCAATGCGTTACCATCGCACACCCTGTCCCAATATAATCGGTCCTTTATATTCCTTGCGTTGTCTCAACGAACGTCAAACGACCAGACCAAACATATACGCCGCAGCCTGCGAATAAACCACCCTTTTAATCTTCTCTAACAAATTCTGTACTTCCTCAGATTCTTCCCCTTTATTCCTGCCCACCGTCTGACACCGACATACCTTTCCACTTCATCACTGGGAATCGAACCATCTTATTATGTCTCGGCGTTCGAATGGGACGGGGGAGATCCGGGGGATGTTACTTACACATATAGCAGGGGCGCGAGGGTTGCACACGCGGACGACATGAAAACGTTAAAAGGGGAGGCGTTATCCAATACTATGGGAACGAAAATCTGTTAGAGCACGAAGGGGGGTCGCAGATGGCAAGCGCTAGGAGCAACGTCTGCTTATCTTCGCGGGGGATTGGATCCTGAAACCATATCACACCGCAAATATTACGTTCAAGTGGTGAATAATGGAGTATGTCGAGAGTTCTCATATTACAGCTTCCTCGTTCGTCTCTGGTGACACGACTGGGCTGTTTAACGGTTCTTTAACCCGTCGGGAAACCGTGCCGAGTCCCCGAACCCGTTCCCCATTCCTGGAAAACGCCACCGCCATTATCTCGCTCGTTCCGCTTTCTTTCCCGTTCAAACGTATCGTCCTCCGCGGTTGGGAAAATCGGCTCTGGCGTTGTTCGACGTTGCATTCGGTTAACCCAGTGTCTCCCAACGTGGGGCCCACGCCCCAGAGGGGGGCAATTTTATTGTTAAGGGAGGCAATGAATAATTACTAATAATTAAAATAATATAGAAAAAATCTTTCATTGAAATTATTTCGTTCTTGAATTTCCGTTCTCCATTCTATGTTTTGAAAATTTACTCAACTGCAAAGATTGTGTATATGTTACACAGGGGCCATACGAATGTTAGAAGGGCTTAGGTGGGGCATGGCACAAAAAATGTTAGCTGGGTGCAATATTCGGCCTCGACGGCAGCCGTGGTTTATTCGTGGCGAAATATTACACGCGCGATACCTGTGCATTGTTATTTCAAGCGGACTGTCTTTCGTTTACCGCATTCCGAATTTTCAGTTAATTTATTTCGAAATGCGTCGGTATCCCTTTATTGTTCGTTGAACTGCTTCCAAGTGGCAGGGAATTTGTTTAGCGGAGGGATTTGCGCGTTCGGAAGGAGCTTTGTAGTTTTATTTACGTGTTTTCGTACGAACGTGTATAAAGTATAATTTGTAATTCCTCTTCGGTTTTAATGTAGGAATTTATTGGGCTGGTTTACCGCAATTTGTTGAACTAAGCTTCACCTACATATCGCATGGACTACTCGTTTAGTGAATTTCTCTGTATGCGAACAATTGGGAAAGAAAAGGAAACGTTATATTTGCTTGTTCTGCAAACAAATTGCTCCGCAATTGTCTTCTGTCTTGTTTACGCTTTACTTTACGGCTTTCCTTAATTATGAAAGAGCAATTGATATACATCTAGAAATATTATATTTTAGTATCGATTCTTGTAGCGAGCTTTTTTGAATAAACGGGGTTTGTACAAATCGTAGAAGCTGCCTGCACGATCTAAGTAATTAAGACTAAACTACGCTGAAGTAAATGCACCCTGCAACTGTTACAAAGTTGCTAGAGTATTTACATTGTACACGCTGCAACCCAATTACGACTTCGTGTAACATTGACGCACAAGGCTTTGGTCTTCGTCGCATAAAGCCGAAAATTACCTCTGTGTCGCGTTTTCTCTGACGCTGTTTCGCTTCAAACGACTCGATCCATAATTAATTACAACTGAGAATGGGCATACAAGAATAATTCAATGGAATAAACCTTCAGACATGAACGATCTGATTCGTCTGTATACTTATTTATCAAATACAAAAAATATTATTTGTTCGTTACTGTCCATTCGTTTCTCTCGTATATAATCATCACGGTTATACTACACTCTAAATAGAGTCTGTCCCATAAGTATTCGTACTCTCATTGTTTATGCTAGAACTGTGTTGTAACAACGCCCTTAATGGTACGTTAGAATTCATATATTTTTATTATTAATTACTCAATTTTGTTAAACACTTGGGCCAAATAAGCTTCACAGATAAGCCTTCTAGTAAATGAATTTACTAGAAAACTACGAATACTTATGGTACTGATTGTTATAAATATGTCGTATATTATTTTATGTAGCTTGGTTGTTCAATAAATACCGGTGGCATGAATTTCGCAATGAATTTATCTCAATAATATCTACCCATTACGTAATTATTATACATCATTTAATTAATTTTTCCGTGCTTGCTTCAAAACTGCTGCGATTTGTATCTCGTTTTGCCAATAACAGGGGAATTTTAATGTAAAAAGTATGGAATGCCGAGTTAAAAAAAAAAAAAGACGGCGGTCCTCTACGCGTAAATTCGTGCAGTTTTTGTAAACGTAGAATTTTATTTTTGTTCAACATATTTCATAGCATAATCTGTTACGCATTCTTTGCCATTGTGCTCACGGCATTTTCCCAACGCTCTAGTAATTTCTGAAATCCACGTTCCATAGAATTTTAAACGGCGAAACTCCAACACAAATGGGAGTCAAAATCCACGGGATTCTTCGAAGGTGGATTTGAAAAATTGCCAGCCGGTTGTAACGAGATTATGAACAATGGTAGAGAATATACATAACAGATAACATTATGTTAGATATTGTTAGAAAAATATAGTCCTATGTTCAGTAAAAATCACGAAACTTCACAACAAAGCCTCTCGTTTCTGTTCACTCTACGGAATATGTATATTTATTTTCAATTACCGCAATGCGAAACAATGCACATCCGCTTTCAAGCAGGAACTATATGTAAATAAGACATTGTGAATAAACATCCACGTAGAAAAAAGAGGATGCTGAACAGTTATTTTATTGACGCTTGTACGGAATTTTTAAAACTATCACGAATAAGAAACTTTTGGGACAAAATAGCTCGATCTTGCATATTCACGGAGAGCATATACAAAATAACAAATATTTTGTTCAATTCCCCCCACAATGGTTTCAAGATTTATTTATTTTTCAATTAGGCAATTAACCCTATATTGCCGGACGATGCTTTGTACTACCACTCGTATTAAAATTCTACCATGAATTTAAAACCCGAATGAAGCTTATACATACATCTATGTATTAATTCTCCGATGTCCTCCGACGTGTTACACTTTACAATCAGTGGTTCGCAAAAAATATAAAACTTCTGATTACAAAATAATAGCAACATACTTCACCCGTCAAAGGGTTAAAACGGAGGAAAGGTTTTATTATTCCTGACGTCGTTCAGATTCAGATTCAGCGAAATTTCTGTATGACGGTACTATATCAATTCTTTTCTGTTTTACTCTATCCGTACTATAAAACGCCAGTTTAAATCGTGCACGATCGCGGACGCTTAAATTGTTAATCGGCGAACTTGCTTCCCATTATCGATTCGGCCAGTATTCAGCTCAATGGCAATAAATATTTATCGTGCACAACTAGAATCATATGTAACGATTCTCCGAGGGTTTGCAACCGCCCTGTATAGGTTGCACACCGTTCCAAATTGTCGGAATTCTGTCGCCACGAGCGGTACAGGACCTTCGAATTTCTAACAGCCGCCTAGCAATGTTGTTTCCAAGCTATATCTGTTATGTTATTGTCGTTCCGTCGCGTTATTGCCCCTTTTGTTGATTGCACGAGCACGGTGTTTAGCGGGGAATTTATTCGGCGGCGTTACAGTTGAAATTTTACGCGCAGATATTCAGCGAACGTAATTTCATTAGTTTCGAATGGAGGCAGAATGCTTTACAGGCGTTTTGTACAAATTAGGAGGGTATGCGATGCAAACGTTTGCCGTAAATGGTTGACGGAAAAGGTGAATGCCACGTTAGAACGATAGTAGTAACGAGATTATCGTGAAATGAAGTGTTACAAATTTGTAAACACTTAACATCCCTATATTATCAAATTGTTAATTTCTAGTCGCATGGTCGTTATGTTATAATTATTTGTATTATAGTCGTAAAACATTGCTAATATTTTGCATATTAACATGCGCAAATCACGAGCGCCATAATTTAAAAAATATTATCCGCAATTACGGTTGCATAGTATATTTTTTACCGACAGTTGAAGAAATATTAATAATCTTATAATCTGAAGCAATAGAATATAGACTTAAAATCGGATGTATACTTAATAAAATAATTGTATAAGTAATACAAGTAGTACTTGTGACTCATATTTAGTAACAAATTAAAGTATCTTTGCTCTAGATTGCCCGACGCTGCGTTCGATGGACGACGGGTTTAACCCCATTAAAAATCACTTGCACACAATTTGGAGCATTCTGAGAAACGCGTCCTTTCTGTTTAGCTGCTCAAAGTCGACTGCAACTTTAGGCAAAAGTCGTACCCCTTCCGCAAAGTCGAGTAATATTGTCCACGGCCCAATCAGAAATTTCTAAGGTCACGATCCTGTAATCGAAACGTTCCGCACGAGCAACCAAGACTGCTGCTTATTTCCAAAATTCAATTTCGAACCTTCAGCCAGAATTTTATCTTACAGCTTGTTTTCCGCACTTTTTTAATAATAAAACAAAAGTATGGAATACATTTATAACATCTTATAGTTGAAACTAACTTACGTAGATTAATATTTTTGCTTATTTCGACTTTGCAAATTAGCTTAAGGGAACGGGGAGGAATGGGAAATGAAATTTTGCTTGCGGGATTTTTGCAGAATTCTCCTCGGGCAATGAAATTAAAAGGGGATAAACGATCGCGATAAATCGACCGCACTCTGATATTATTCGAAATTTTCTCCGGGTCCCCGGTCTTTCTTATTTCTGGCGATTTCCATATCTTCGTAGAATTTTGCGGAGGCCACGAGAAGGGGAAAATCGACGGATCAAACATGAAATCCACACGATTTCATATAAAGGTTTCCCTCAGATTCGAAATTCAAAGCCGACGTATTTCTATGCCGTATGTGCGCTCACTCGAGTGTGTATATTCGTAAAAAAACCTTAACCCTAGTAATACCACGGTAATAAAAGATGATCGCGGTACAAACTGAATATAAGTAAAATGAAATGAAATAGCAAATGATTGAACACTGAGTGAAGTAATACTATTATTTATAAAAAAAGCCGATGGTAACTAAATGAGTTGTTTCCTTATTTAAACCTAAATTAAGTAATAAAACGTGAGACTGTATTTAGTATAATTTCCTTCACAATTAATATATCACTCCAAAGCAATGTCGTGTAAGAATTGCATGACAAAACACGACTACAGAAATGATTTATTATAACAATTTATAGAACATTCAGAAAACTAATAGTATACAAACAATATCCATCGAACAAAAAAAAAATGGAATGCTGTAAATATAAAATAACTTATAATAAGCTACAGAAATTTAATTGACATGAAACGTTGATTATTCTTAATTGATATTAAATGCCTGTATAGAATCGCGGTAACTAAATACAATGACGTTCTAGTCCTTTGTTATTTACGAATATAAATAAAAAAAACGTCGATGCGGGACATTCAAAATGTGGAACACATTCGCGAGAACGTAGTGAATGGAACAGGGTGAACATCGATCGAACGAGAAAAATCGGTCAACCCCATCGCGCTAATTGATAATTGGCCAGGTCATTCAAGCAAACTGATACAGCGATTTACACAGCTAACTATCCATCGGTTAACCGATTAACCCCCGCGGTACTAATTATGGTGGAATGTACGAGACACAAACCGTGCAGAACACTCGGCGAATTTCACACAGCTGGTCGACTTTCCAATATGCTCCGATCGAATGCGTTACTTTCGTTTCGTAAACTGCATACGCGATGCCACGTTCAAGCCAGATATCACGGGATTTAACAAATAGCTCCACCTGCGTTTATAGTGTCTTGTCGCCTACATTTTTTTTTTTTAAACACAGTTTCTCGTCCTTTTGTTGCAACGGATAAAATATCATCCTCGGCTTTATTCTGTTTATCGTTTTGATCATTAAATTGAATCGCACAATGTAACACAATTTTTGCCTGAAAAAGTTGTTCAACTGCTCGATGATTTAAGCAGCGGCGCAGAATTTACGCGTGCAAGTTTCGAAACTCAATTCCGTGTCAGCCGATTGCGAGTTTAAATTTTCAACTTTATATATTAGGTACCACTGAAGTTTTCGTGACCGGGTTGCTGAAAGGTAAGAGTGGTTGTTCTTCAGCTTATGCCTCGCAAAATTCTGATATTAAGAGGAAATTTAGTTTGAAACATTCGAATTCTGCCCGCTGCAATTTAATATCAGTGAGGGACAACTTGAAAATTGGTTTACGTTCTGGGAATACTGTGCTACGTACATTTCAGAGAATTGCTGGCTGTTTGCATTTAATTTGTATCACACAAAATAGAACATCAGAGTCATCGTAACCAATTATAATACATATGTAAAAAAGTTGCTGTTACGTTAAATTAATTTTTAGGGGTAACTTGTTCCGTTAAAAGTCTGTGCGCGAATTCCGGTGTCTTTAAGTTAGCTTGAAATTATTAGTACCTATCCGTTTAATCGCGAGGGCAGGTGTATGCGTGCTTGCACTGGACCAACAGGAGTATGCATTTAAGAACAGGTATCCTCAAAGAGAAAAGCCAAAGAACCCCCTGAGAGAAACTTCAGGGAAATGTCGGCCGCGGGCTGTCGACTGTGAAAATACGAGAGATCCAGTAATATATTAAAATTATGACTTCTCTGTTATCATCTTTCTCCATTAGTTTGCCCACGTGCATATGAAATATCTGCGAGTCATTCCATTATTTCTTTGCGCTCCCTTTGTTTGATTATTATGCTCGTGCCATTGTACGATTATTAATATTCTGGTTGGCAGATTTGTTTTAATGCTTTCTGGTGCCTCCGCCTGATTCAACTTTGCTGTATTACAATTAAATCCGCCTGCTCGAAATTAAAACAACCCTCTGCCAGGCTTTCCCCTTTTTATTCCCCTTTAATTTCCATTAAATTATTGATGAACCTTCCTTTCTCCCGTTTTTAATTAAAATATACGCGATCTAATCGCACTTCCTCTTTGAGAACTGTGCTCGATATTAAAGATTTTCCCAATTTTAAATAGAACCGTAATAATGAAGAAAGAAAGGGGGGGCCATGCTATCCCGACGCTTTCATCTCTTCATTCATGTTTGTTGCAACTACGTGCAAAACTTATTTGAAACGTAACAATCTCATAGAAACACTCACGTAGAGATTTAAACGCACGAAACAACGAGTCTTTGAATTACAAGTGGCACTCTTCAACCGTGCTACATAACAACTCGACTTCCAGCTCCTACATTCCAAAAGGCGTTCTTAATTTAAACCTATCGCCGCTGTCGCCTTGCCGCCGCGAGTTCTAAAAAACTTTCGCCTCCAAAAGTTTCAAGCACATCCAAGGCTATTCAAAATGCATCCAACTTTTCGAACTACTTTCAAGTTAAACGCTTAATAACTGAAACGATTTTTAATATTAGACAGGACGGGATATTGGACTGAAATAGTGGATCTTACACCGTGTAACAACGAGTTTAAAATTTCATGAATTTATTAGAAATAATCCGGCAACACCTGTTCTATGCTATTTATATTCGGTTAGTCTGTTAATTTTCCGGCGATATTCTAATTAGTGGAAGGTTTACCCACTCTATCGCCAAAATATCGGCCATTCTTGTATTGGGCTTGTTACAATCCCAATCTAATTTGCATTGTTAAATAAGAGCCATCGAGTTAGTCGAGAAACGTTATCCCTACCCAAATCATAAATTGTACTTGTAGTTCTTTAGAAATATTTCTACTTGTCAAGAAAACGAAGGAACACTATTGAAATTCATTATTTATCAGTGAATTACCATAGGTGTTAATTGTTCGTTCCCTAAGATGTGATTCGACGATTATTATTCCCCGAACTAAAAAGAAGCTTAAAGAGAAAAGGCGATACTTCCTCAGCGGACACTTACCGTAGGTCAAAGTAATAAAAATAATCTGGTTATATGCTTTACTTACATACTTACTTACAATTTTACTTTACTTTACTTTACTTACAATAAAACTAACGTTAATCTACTTTATCTTTAATATGATAATGCCATTCGTGTATTAACACTTCAGTCAATCGAAAAAGGTGATGAACGCATGGATTCTCCCACGGATTAATTATCTATAAATTTTCTACGTAAATGCAATCATTAAATTTGCCATTAAAGCATGAAAAACGTTGTTTTTGCCTCTCTATGTATATCCCCATTCAAATAGCCTAAATCTTTAATTGCTTCCCTTTATAACTATTATCTCCACATCGCCAAATACTTTGTCAAACCATTTAAAAAAATTACTACAATAATATATACAAAATATAGATGTCGAGTACAGGTAACCCTCCAATAACACGGTTTCGCTCTAACCCGATCAGAAATTTGCGGAAACTCTCGTGCAATACGGTTAAACATTTAAATATTAAAAAAAATTTTTTATTTATTCAAGGAATAAAAAGCCACCGATCCTTCGCCCGCGTTTCGTGTTATCTGCCGTGTATCTACCGTGTTATAAGGAGGGTTACCTGTATACGACTTGCAAGTTCGACAGGCGCGTAGACGGCGGAACATTGAAATTAAACATTCCAGGGAATCCATTTGCAGCAAACTATCGCCCAGTCGTCGCCCTTCGAACCCTATCCCCATTAAAACAAAACTGTGGGCTCAACCTGACGCGAACGGGGACGAATTTATTAACGAAACTGCCGCGTTTATCACGATTCCCGTTTCATTTCTGCAACGGCGGAATTACGTATTCCGATGCATCCAGAGCAATCGGGATCTCGGGGAATCGCGCGTGCCCCGAGTTGCACGCGCGCTCGTTCACGCTCGGCCCGGCCGGCGGGGAAGCAATTTTCGAGCGAAACTTTTTGCATCAACATGTAAATTGGCCGCAGAAACGCGCTCGTCCCGGGATAAAGACACCGCTTGGCCGGATAATGGGAAATTAGGCGATCCGTCATAGGTGGATTCTCGCGTGGCCCCGTGAATTTGCATCGGGAAACGAACGATTCTCGTTTACGACGGCGGCGGGGTCGCGGGCAGCGAAAATTGAATCGAACTTCGTCGATGAAAGTTGGACGTGGTCAGCGTGCTGAGTGGCCACGATTTATGCATGGTTATTTAGCGACGCGAGGTAATGAACTATCTCGGTTAGATTGAGCGAAGAGTTCGTCGACGCTTCGATCACGGGCGCGTCTCGAGTGTTACGGGGAAGTTTGTTGCGAACGTGTGAAGGTACTGAGGGATGCTGGCGGCCCGCGGATTACGGAGAGACTAGTTTTGCAGTTAGTGTTGGTATGTAATTGGGAAGAAGAAATGTTTGTGTATCTGCGATTAGCTATTTGCGAGGAGCTTATTGGGTGGAACTGCCTTTTTGCGATGGACTTTTGAGTAACTTTTAGAGACGAAAGAACGGTTGTCTTTGGCAATAGACAGGTGAAGGGTAAATCAATTCAAAATATTGTAACAAATCTAATTCGATATATGAATCTTCGTGTGCAGGTAAGTTTGTGTAATTAATAAACCGAATTATTTATTATTCCCAACGAGCCCCTGCTTTTCAATATTTCAGATAAGCTATTCAAAGAATTTGGACCAACATTTATGGCTCCTTTTTTTTCTTAATAGCAAGCTCGTGACTTGGGAATAATTTTCTCCCTGTTTCTATGAACGTTATTAAAGAAGTTTGATAAATGATATTGAATCACATATATTGTCGAATCAATTAAAATCTTACAAATAGTTCTAAGTCCAATTCGTTGCAAGCTCTCTCTATAGACATATTTTTTATTCCTCGAAACATTTTAAAAGTATTATCTTGCTTGCCGCTGAATATTGAAAATATCATTACTCTACAATGGGCGGTACTCGCGTTATTCTTTTTACGACTCGATCGACAAGTAGTTTCGCTCGCGGAAATTCATAAAAATTTTATTCGACAAGTTAAGAACAGGTATAATACAGCCCTAGGAAGAACGATGGCAATTATAGCCACCATGAGCTTATAACTGGGGATTAACTTATCATTTTCTTGTCAGAACTTCGATCTTCATTACTTTCCACTGATCCTGCCCGATCTTTTTATTTCTCATGCGATTCTTCCTGCCTGAGAGAATAAAGTTTGATCTCACCTGCCCTTCGAGAATCTTCAATCCCTATGATACGTGACTATAATTTAGATCAGAACAGAATTAACTATATTCTTCTGCACATACGCGGTTGGCGCTTACAAAACTATTCTTGTACGTTTTTTCTAAAATTAATATTAAACTTGAATATAAATTGATAAGAAATTAGTAATAGACTTGGTAAGCCACTGATCATCGTTAATTTCTTCAGTATAATTAATTTTGAGGATGCTTTTATATAAAGTACACGTTGAATTAAAAAAACAGGAAACGCACCGCATTTTCTAATAGGCACATTGCACATTTATAATTCAGTTACAAAACAACGACAGCTATAAATTAAAGATTATCGAAATTGAAAACTATTGAAAATTATCAACATGTAAATAGAAGCTGGGGAAGATCAAAATACCTGAAACTAGACAGACAAAGATATTGATTAAGAAATATCAAATAAGTACGAAAGTTCTATGGGTTTCTGCGTCATCCATTATTATTAATCTCGTTCATTACTCGAGTATCAACTTTGTGTTCGTAAAGTAATTATGACGGATAGAAAGTTACACCGTTTCTATATAATAACCACGATCTTGTTAATAACTACCCTCTATCAAACCAAAGAATCTACTAACCAAGAAGTAGAAGTTGAAAGAAGTAGACAAATTAAATGGGCAATACTTACGTTCACAAAGAACATAAATAGCAACGCAAAAAATGTTTATTATTCTTTCAGTATCTAAAACCGATAGAACTCCCGTGCCACATCAATCCAATGCCAGAAGAGAGATGAAATATTGAACACACTAAAGAAAAATCGAAACAATAATATCTTGCAACTGAAGCGCTCTGAAACTTCAAATTCCTCCGTTAATAATGCAAACACGTCGCCGCACACCGCCCGAATCGTTAAATAACTTTATGAAATCCATGTTTATGAAATAAATTCGATACTGACCCCCTCCCCGTTGCTGCTTGTTTGCCCACGTTTCTATTTCGGGAAACGCTGCATCGCATCAGCGGGATCTCGAACGCGTTCGCCGTAAAAGGCACAATTTCGTCTGGAAAACGGACTCGATAAACCAACTTCCCACTATATCTGCTGTTTTATACTTGCAGAAGATCCATAAAAGCGGGCCGAGTCGTTACAGAGGCTGCTTGCTGACATAGTTTGTCTTTGACGCAATTCCACTTCGAGCAGACATCCACTTATCGACTTTGTTAAATTTCCACGGCCCTTTACATTGCAAGTTTGTCAACGCTTTAACGTTCCTGCCTTCGTCTGATCTTAACCCCGTACGAGCCCATTTATTTCCACGCCTCGAAGGATTTGAAATAGTTTATTAGTGGAAGGAAAGACTCTGAATTCATCATAGTCAGAGTTCATCACAGACAAAATACTTATAATAATGAGTCTGAACTATTTTGTAGTAACAACTTCTATTATAAAGAAGAAAATGTTGTCACGTCTCCGACTAGAATATAAAGACGGCAAATTGTTCAGTTTATTTATTTATCAGACGGCTATCGTGTGCAAGGTTCGCTAGATTTTCATGATCTTTTCGAGGAGGTTACCGAATGATTCGTTTTATTATCCGGTTGCGAAGACTGGAAACACGATTGCACGAATCTCTGCCTTTCCAAACGACACCGTGATCCCCGAAAGACGCCAGAACGATCGAGTGACCTCGAGGTTTTCGAAATTTTTCGACGCAATCTCGGCAGCGTCGATGACCCGGCCATTTCTTTTTACCTAAGAATTTGGGTTACCCCGTTTTACAAGGGCTGCACGCACCGCGAAAGTTATGTTATCTACGTGATCTGCCTGGCAACGCCGATTACTGTCGATCCAAGCGCCGAATTTTAACCAATTTTCCGCTAATGGCACGATAATCTTGGAAAATTTCTGTATTTCTGTCGGTGATATTCCGCTCGCAATTAAATTTAACGATCGCTTCATGCACAAACTCTACTACGAGATATTGTAATTTTGCACATGGAATAACACTTTCTTTGGTAGGTACTATGCAATTGCTGTTAATGCTATTTCCCTAACATTTCACACCGCGCTTTAAATGTCTTACAATTATGTGCATATTATTTTATCATAGTAAGGACAGAATTACCGCCCTCGGGCATATAAGTTAATTTTTATTTCCAGAACTACGTATTGTATTAATTATATGGATAAGGCGTTGTTCAATTTACTCAGGAATGCATGGGCGTCTAAAATAAATACTTTCATTCGACAAAATGCAGACACTACTCCAATTCTCCAATTTCCTATATTTTGAGAAGGAGCAAATGAATTCGCAATAGCTCTGTACGCGTACACAAATTACAATTAACACAATAAATTCTTATACCACATTCGACAAAATCTAACAAATATCTTGCCGAAAGCTAGCGTGCATTACGAATTTCACGACACAAAATCGCGAACACGAAAAAAGAGAAATAGCGAAAATATTACTTTAAAACGAACGCCGTCTGCTTGGCCGCATCGATTTCATTAGAAAACTCGTTTCGCCATTGCGAGATTCGTAATTATACTTAAGCTTCCTCCTTGTTTTTTCTCGAGCGTGGATACATACGATGTGAATTGAACGCGGTCAGCAGGCAAATTCAGTTCGCACGCTTTTGATTACACTGCGAATAGCAACCGTGTATGAACTATCTACCCTTTTCGGGGGGGGGGGGGGTTGAAAGCAACCACTCCAGACATCGTACCAGATCAGCTCTGCACAGGCGGCGGGACACAGCTATAAATTTTTGACCCGTGATTTTACGATTGCGAATTTCCATAATTCTTCGCGGAGAATGAAAAGAGGCACGTTATCTCGGCGGATTATATCTTTCTATGCGAAGGCAGTTGTAGAACGGGGCGAAACGCGTTATTCTTTCCTCTGCCAGTCAATGGGCATGTCATTACCCCGACTATAGGTGTCCGGGAAATAACGGTGAGCAGCCGTTGAATCGACGAGTTTGCCGGGTTTTAAGCCAGATAATGCAAGTTTCGCTGTTGCGCGTATAGCCGAGAATATTTTTTTGATAGCTTCTGGGCGAGCTTTAATTCGCGGGATTAGACGGTTTCGATCGTTGGGTAGCTTCAGTTGTGCGATAACGTAATTCGTTGAGCAAAGATTTTGGATAGAACGGTTAGAGGTACGCTTGAAATGTATTAGCCGTGATTAAGATGTCTGTTATTATTTTTGTGAAGCGCGTATTTGTAGTTATGAACGTCGTTTGTTCAATTTTGGTAAAGAGAACTCGAAATAATTTGATAAATGCAAGTTAATTCCAACGGGATATCTGACGAAGATTGATTAACCGATGAAGCCTGATTAACTGATGAAGATTGATTAACTGCTTATTAATTTTTTATCTAAGGATTGCTAAAAATGTTACGCATTCCTCAAGCGTGTGAAAGTATAGTCTATATCTGCATATATACGTATACACATCTTTGTCGTGAAATCATAATGCGCATCAAGCGAATGTTGCGTTATTTATGGAAGACAATTTGTCAGCAATGGATAGATGCATCGGCTGAATGAACATTTGACGATCTGATGATTCAATCGCACGCAAGATCAATCTCTCTATGAAGCGTAAATATATAACACGTCAGGCAGTATGAAATATTACAAGAATCTTAGCTCCTATAACAATACTGTCCGCTGAATTTCTCCAAGCAGAACCAAATATTTCTTTCATAATCTTCACTGAATCTTTCCAAATTTCTCCACACGCAACAACTGAAACAATATCTCTTGAATCACATGCAAGAAAGTCGAAGTTGTTCTCCACAAATTATTAAAAAAGGAAGGTGAATAAAACCTGACGTTACCTTCGGACCCTAGCCGCTCATTAAAAAAAAAACTTTACATCGATCCACTAGCAACGAGAATTATAGAAAATATTAAAACTTTCACACTGCATACATATATAATCCACATCCAATAATAAAATATTCGTAAAAAGTGCATTTTACGAGCACAATAATATATCAACCGAGACAGATTACAGTCGATTAACTCTAAGGATGAGGACCTATTTATCAGTTACTGATCCGACGTAGCATTTAGCTTCCCGAAGAGTGGTAGACACGTAATGGTGCTTCTTGTTGAGACACTCCTTGCTTCGAAGTTTATCGCGGAGTCGCATTTTTTTTCTTTTTTTACGGCTCTCGTCGTCGTTGATTCTCCTCTTTCATCGGTTGGAACGTGGCCGTGCAGTTAATGGACTATGGTTTAAAAACGGATTCGTCTCAGCAGCGTCATTACAATGTTTTGCTGCAGCTCGGACGAACTTCGATAGATGACGAAATTTTTTGCCGCTGAGGTGTGGCTTGGTATTTGCGGCTCATCAGATCGGGTAAAATTGCGAGTATCGTGAAGAAAACCGGTGCAAACAATTACGCGGTAATACGTAGCGTGAACCGGGCAAGAACTAAGCTAATTACGCTGCAAGTAATTAACAAGCTAGTCGCATCGATCGTTCAATTCGAAAGTGAATATTAGTGACGCTTTTTTACAACATTCCTCGTTATTAAATATATTATGCACTCTTTTTCAACGGCCCTTTGAACGGTATTTCGTTGTACTGGGGTGGAACTAGTTTGGTAATATAGACGGATAATTCGATGATAATTTTTTTTAATTAATTTTCAAACATTGTTAGTACAGTCTAATCTGTTGAAGTTTATCATGGCTTTGAATGTGTTTGATCTTGCGCTTTATTTCAGAGATATTTGTGTTCAATTTATTTTAATGCCAATTGTCAATTGTCAATTATGTTAAATATCTTGCTAACGTCAACTTATATTTATTTACCTTTTCTTTTATCAACGACAAGACTGCTTAGTGATAGCACATGTCTGCTATAAATAAAATTGCCGTCCCTTTAAAACTTTTTGTCCGTATTTTATTGTAGAAAAGTTTCATAGTTCACGGGACGAAAAGTGTCTATACTCGGCACAAGAATATAATTCCAAATTCGAATTCATTTATAGAGGGACGAATAAAAATGGAAAGAAATACCGTATTCGAATTGATCAAAATTTTAAGGCGATGCGCTAAAAGAAAATGAAGACTGGCACGACTCACCGTAAGACGAATATCTTTGGAACGGTGTCAACATACAAAAAAAAAAAGGACGACGTATTACCTGAAACGAAGAAAGTATAGGGAACGTTAGTTCGGCGTTGTGCTTTATTGCACGCACTAAAGTTTCAACCGCGTTTGGTGAGACATTCTCGAAAGCGAAGTATCCTTGTTTTAGCTTGGCACCAATTTTACTACCCGTGTAACAATTTTGTAACTGACTAGGTACCAATTTTCAAGCGACTAATTTTTCCAACGAAATTGAGACGAATGGCTGACGGCTGCTTTTAACAACCGTACAGTAGCCGCATGATTATACTTATGGCTTTGGCTCACTTCGCGTTTGTATTCGCTGTGCTTTCCCGGCGAAAATAATAATAGTTCGCAAACTGCATTGAACTACTGCCGGTTCCTCGCAAATTTTCGACTTACCCTGCCTGCTTTGAACGACCACGCGCACAAAGGGAACGAGCACGGTGTAATTTTCGTTGGTTGCAGCTGGCCGAAGTTACCGACGTTTTAAAAATAATACGACAATGTAGACCGGATAAATATTGCTTTTTTTATCCGGATTTTTCTTACGATTCTCCCACTTCAACGAAATTAGCTTATATTACAGGATTGAATACAGCTCATTTCAAATCGCACAATTTACTATCACAATTACTACTTACGAACATTGTTATGTTTTTTCCTGCAATTCTCAATCGTTGATTGGTATTCTCGATATCTGTGTTCCAAGTTCCAAGACGTAGTTATTGGTCTTTTCTTTGGTGTTTATTTAAAACCGAAGGAGCCGTTCTCCATCGGGGTGCAACGCATACATACGTTTTCAATTCTCTTATTCGCGAAAATATTGTGATATGTTCCGATTGAAATAAACAAGCGTGTTCGTTCCGTTTCAATAGAACAAATTGTTATTTTACCTGAACAGAAGATAGATGTTGCGAGTTTACATTTAATTCGGTGTCACGCGTGGCCGTTATATTCGTGAGGTCACTATTTCCTTTTGTCATTTTTCCATTCCGATGGATGGATCGCATTGTTGTCCAATACAGGGAATAGGTTTCATTTGTTTGAATGCTTCCGGCGTTGGAGTTTACCGAGAAGATAGAGCATCTGGCTTGAAATGATCGTATACAATTTTTTTTCGCAAGATCAACCGAATGGAATGGAATCTATGAACGATTCAGGTATTTTCTTTTTGCTTTGACATGCGGGCAGAAATGGCAATAGTATGCACAATATGATTGCATTTCGATGGGAACGAGTTAAACCCTTTTGATGGAGCTGTATTCATTGTAAACTCGAACCTACTTCATAATTTTCGGTCGCTTTTGTTGAAAGTCATCAGCGAAAGCTCATTTTTTAAGTACTTTCGACCGTTAGATTACACGAAAATAAGGGTAGCTATATGTACATACATGTGCCGCATATTGTACATAAAATTGTTAACAATAATTATTATAGTATATGGCAGTTTGTAATATTTGGACATTCATATGATGATAATGCAAATGACGTTTTACCTCCACTTTTTACCTGAACCTTATAAATTTGTTCCATACAGTATATACGTTATTGTAAATGGGCAGACCAGTCCCAAGTTTAATACGATTCGTATTTAAACGGAGAAATAATTCACTGTAACAATGAATAAAATGATGCGTGGACAAAAATATGAGTTTCAAAGATGTAAAACATTTGCCAGTTTCTCTCTGTCGTATAAAATAGTTCTCCATCAACTCAGATTACACTGCAAACATTAACTAACCTTCCACTGGTCGCCATATATTCCCCAAAATAATTTACTATTGACGCAATGTCAGTAAATTGTTGTAACAACAATGAATTTTTATTCAAATAAATCTTCACGAACCAGCACGATTACGCTCACAATTACCGGTAAACGAAGTACATATAGCAGTGCAGTCATCCACGATTGTTTTTCCCTGTCACTCGACGCGGGCCACCGTCTCATCTGCGATCGATTCTCGATGCACAAAAAGAAACGAAGACGCTGCGAACGAGGACTCTTTATCGGTCGATAAATAGAAGGAAGGCCCATGAAATTAAAGGGGTTCCGGGGGATCGAGGCGATCCGTGGCCGCGCAGACATTAAAATGTAAAGTGAGCCTTGGCGGGCGAGAAACGAGCTTCGCCCTCCGGAGCACCTGCAGATAACGACGTCCTATCACGGAAGCAGAAAAACTTATCGACTCCGGATGCTGCGATGTCCCGCGCGCTTAACCTGTTTCGGAATTATACAAATCGCAAGCACGTTTGCATACGGACCGACGGAGAAGCTGCTCCGAGGCCACGTATAAAACTTTTGGCATAAAGAATAATAGTCGGCGATGGCGACGGAAGAAATGAACGGAATCACCCCGGTGAACGTCAACATGGCAAGCGTACCAGATGCAGAGTGTTGTAGGACTTTATTGCAATATCTCGTGCGATAACAAATGGGTTTGTAGTCTACGTAGATCGATGTAATTATAGCCGGGGGTCATTTATTGGGTAGAAATTTGAGAAATATTAAACGTATAATAGATTATCGTAGATGGGTGGCAAGTGTCGTTTTATTTTGAAAGGGAGCATACAAATCTTTTTCAAATAACATTTGCAGTAATTAGTCGTCGATTTAGTATTCGTTATTGCTTACAAGTGTTACGTTTAGGAAAAGATGTTCACGAAAAGATAACGTAAACTGTCTATCAATATGAAGGCTGAAGTACGGTAATCGAAATTTGTACATCGAAAATGTGGTTTTACAGTATTTAGAACAGAGGCACGACAAGTTTCTTCAGCGACTTCTGTTACACACATTTGTTCCTATCGAATAATCGTATATGAAATGTAATATTCGAGTTACAAATTACAACAGGTAATGGAATTGTTAATCAAATTCTTGACAGCACATAATTGTTTCTAGGAATGTCACACTCGCTTTTCGTAAACCAGGTTCCCCCGGTTAAAATAAGTATACATATGTTTACACCATGTTTATCATTAAATTTGTAAAATTCATCAAACGAAAATGCAAACGTGCAAGTAAAAATTAACCACACAATTTTCCGATTAATGTAATGTAATTTCGAAGTACAGTCACGGATGCGTTACTTCTACAACAACGAATCACTAGAAGCTGAATCGTTAAAGAATATTTCAATAAAAGAGAAATAAGTATTACAAGGATACAGCGGATTTGGATAAATGGAAATGAGAAAGAGCCCTGGAACGTAGAAGTGACTACATTTTCTTACTCTAAGGCTCAAACGTATATTTGAAATATCCATCGATAAATTCCAAGAGTTCGGTAAAAAAAAATTCGGCACGATTTAATGGAGGTGATCTAATACATATGTAGCAGTGCATATGTTAATGTTTGCCGCAAATGCATTAGATTTTCTTGGGCGACTGAAAAGTGTTTGAGATTTCAAGAGTTTAAAAGGCGGCGGGCGTATTTGATGTAGAATATTTGGGCCGTGCGCTTGAAACCGGGATGAGCATGAAAAATCTGCGTCTATCCAGGCTGTCAGGTGGACATGGCTATGAATTGTTTTTTTTTATGAAAGTTTATGCAGTCTAAGATCAAGCAAATATAAAAAACGAAATGAAACAGTGTACAGATATATTGTAGATTCGTTGGATGCAAACGGTGTTACGTAACGTTTCGATTTTTAAAATTAACTGCGAGTCTAGAAAGACTAGACTAAAAATTTCAAAGACTTTCGAAGACGTAACTATCGAAGTGAAATAGGAAATGGTTTAATTTAAATTGGCAGTAATGGATTATTTCAGGGGAGAAACAAATATTTGATGTCCCCTGAAACGGGATTGATGTCTCCTATCTTTTTAATCAATGCAAGAATAGCCTCTGACCATTTCTTTAAATTCATTATTATTGTCTGCAGGATATTGCATAAGCGTTCAATACAGTGAAATGAAATGACTAATTGATAACGTCGAAAACGAAAGGTATTGACACACCTATGTTTTTTTATAATAAAATTTGTTTCCATTTAGATTGGAGATTATACTGAAGATTAATTTCATGTTAACATTCATTTGTACCGACCTTAAAAATATTAAATGAAACTTCAATGCGTGCAGTCCGATGTAAAAGGAAAGAAATTTGCTCACTGAATATTCCCGATTAAACTTCACGTGTGCCGATACTAAACAGTGGAAACGAATAGGTAAAAAGCTCGAAGCTTTGCAACATATTCCTCGAGCCATTAAGCTTTATAAAAACACGCCATAAAGGGGAATGGTATTTATTTTTGTAACAGTTATTTTTAAAATTTTTTAGGTAAAAGTAATCGATGAAAAATTGATTTTGATTCTAATGGGAGGGACTTATCATTCAATCCACAAGAAATTTGTGAAAAAATGATGTGACCAAAAAATTTTCATTTGAAACTTTTCTGGTTATGAATAACGATTACGAATGATTACAATTCTGTTGGTTGCAACCATTATTAATGGCCAAAATTGTTTTCGATTATAAATAATTGGGTAAATCTACGGAAGTGGTACCACCTCACCGATTTCGATGATTTTTGAATAGGTTGTAGAACTCAGTATTCTGAACAACTTTTTCCTATGCATATAACCGCCGCTCAATAAAACCGAACGCAATACCAAAGCCTAACCCAATACCAAATCTGATATGATATATCTATGTAGTTCTGGATGTACAATTTTGATGAGTTCACCCGTTATACAGATGCTTCGCCGGCTGTGGGATACGCGGCGGCACTACACGTTGCCACGAGCGTGCACGTATAGACAAAATTCAATGTAGTAGTAGCTACAGTTTTTTGCAAATATCTCGAAAACTAAGGCCGAGCGGCGGGTATATGCATAGGAAGAGATTGTTCAGAATACTGAGTTCTACGATATATTCAAAAATCATCGAAATCGGTGGTAGTATCACTATCCGTACATTTACCCGAATCACCGTTACACGCGACGGACATTTTTGTTGGTTAAGAGTGACAAATATCGATGCCCGGAGTTTCGTTTTGGTTACATTAGAACTAAAATCTTAGCTTCGCGTATTTATTAGTTTCTGAGATATTTAAAAAGACTTTCTAGATAATTACTTACCCAACCGTCTTCGCGGTGGTAGACGTCATCGTCGAATGCGAGCGAAATTTTGTTTGTAAACACAGATGACGAGTATGAACGACACAGAGTCCTGTTGTACGATCACTATGTACCCGATTTATAATGCTTTCACACTTCGTAAACATTTTTTAATCATCAATGTACATTACGAAGAAAGCTCAATGAAACGCGGTCGTTGTCGAAGTATGATTTACGATCCATCTTTTCCTTCTGCTACGTGACGTTTGATGACGCACTTTAAGAGCAGGGCAACCAACGCAACAATGTTCCAAAAAATAAGAATACAGGAACAGTGCTGCACATCATTAGGATGCACTGATTGTATACGATTGATCATTTTCGCGCAAAAAAGAATCAAGGAATAAAATAGTTTTTTCGTTATAAACTAAATAAAATATGTATAACAAAGTTAATACAAGTAGACGGCTTAAAAATTCCACTGACAATAAAAATGTATTATGCGGAGATTAAAAATAGTGTTAATAGAAGACAATGCTTGATTGGTGACATTGTTGGTAGGAGGACCAATGAGCGAATGCTTTATAAAATTAAGGAGTAGGGGCGCCGATGAAGAAGCAGAAGTGTCGTGACAAGTGCCGTTGATCGAAGTTCTTCTAACGAGACAACGAAGGTAATGATTTTAATACCTATTTATCGCAACCTGGTTATTCGTAAATACTTCGGATTGCAAGTCAATAGTGTCGCGACGGTTTTCTTGTGTTCGCGAGCTTATACGGTAGATGTCACACGGTATACGACTGAAAGTATAACGGGCTGCCCGTTTCCAGAAAGTACAGGCCGGACGCCATGATGTACGTAGTAGCCCTTTGACATTACGTGCGATTACCGAGAGAAATTATTTTATTTAAACAATCCAGGTGTGTTATTGGTTAGGAAGTGCCGTTTCATGTACACCGCTCATTGTTTCAGGCGTATCCGGGGTCACTGTGTTTGTGCTGATACTTCAAAGTGCCACACACCTAGCCATGGATGCTGTACGGACGCAAAAGGTACACGGATTGCAATCGGATCACCATCTTGATCAGATGCCTTCTTCGTGTTCATCGCGAGGTGTCTTCGTCAGCGAACGGTGAGTCGTAACATATATGAACAAGCTTTTCCATTTCGTGCACGCATCCAGCGTTTGAAATGTTTTTGCTACATTATCGCACACACAAGGGAATGTCGTCCGAAAGTACATATTCGATACGCGAAATAATTAAGTGACATACGAAATCAGTAGTGTTGACTATCAACGTTCGAAACAATTTGCAGGCGCGTGTTTTATTAATTTTTATTAACAAATATCATTAACATGAATATTTAGTTAGTAAAATTTTCAAAGTATTTATATTATCCGCAATTTATTTCTCGCAATCTGAATTGTTAGATTAAAGAACGCACGGTCCCGTTAAACATTACATTCTTCGCGTTCGCGTTTCAATTTATTCGGTCTGTGTACCCCCGCCTCTTATTATAATGTAAAATGCTGGGAACCTTGTGATGTGCACGCGTACCGAACTGAGCATCAACGGGATATACGCGCACTGTCGATTGCATCCGCCAACAGGTGCACTAATCACGGAGACCGCTGTCTTTTAAGATTATTAAAATCGTCAAAGTTTCAAAGTCCTCAAAGGGTTAATTCCCCTACAGGATATTTATGGCTGGATTGCTCTCTTCCCTCGCTTGCCGGGGAACAGAGGTAAATAAAGAAGGAGCACGCGGGCTGATAAGGGGTAGACTGCGAACTATCCGTGGAAAGAGCCTTTCTCTTCGTGTGTCATTGTCAGGGCTTGGAGATAGATTGCTCACACGATAATTGATATCCCATGTCCCGTCTTGTCGAATAATTATGCAGCTTTGCGGAAAAAATTGATAACGCGTGATTTATGTATGCAGATATTCCTGTAACGAATTCTTCGAGACGCTAAGCGTGATTTCAATTTACGCGATTCAGATTATTTTTTGCAAAGTGGAAGCGTTGCAAAATTAGACAAAATTTTTGAATAATTTGGGTGCCTAGTTTGAATAGCATTGTTTAACAACGATGCAAGCCATATTAGTAGCATCCAAAAAATGTAGCTAAATATCAGTAAATTTCGGTAGGCTTGATATTAATACCTCTTACTAGGAAACGGATGTTTCCAAATCGAAACGGTTGTTGTCATGCAAAGATTGTAATTTTTCCCCAAAATACCTATGGCAATCTATGCAAACAAATTGTATTTATTCAACTTGATGCTGTACACCACTATAATTGTTGTAAAGAGTTTCCAATTGTATACTACAATTTCCATCCACCATTATATTCTACAATGTATTTTTCAATAAGTTCATCGTTTTCCTGGCCCATTAGGATCGTTTCGCAACTTATGTACTGAATTTGCAAGGAGAGGTTCCTACTATTTACTCCTTTTGGTTAATGAGTTTTCGTCGGATGGGAAATACTATCCTACTGAAGTTCATCATATTGAGTGCCTATAGTTATGTGTTTAAATTAAATTATTTACATAGTAGACAGTTTACATTAAATTAATTTGCGCCAAAAATTAGAGCCATGCATTAATTTCTGTACGATGGAGAATTTGCGAATAGGATCTGCTGCTTAACGAGTATAGTGCTTGCTTCTTAAAACGAGCTATACATTTTGTTCTCAGGTTCACTTCATACTAACGTGACAAGTTTTTTTATTTATACATGGACGGCTAATTATTATATACGATTTGCAACAGTCAATCCTATTGTAATTGCGCAAAGCTTTTGATACATTACGCACGCATGTGAAGAAAGGTTTGCGCAAAGGAAACTGACGATTGCACATGGTAATGATAATAATGGCAAGTTCGGGTATTTGCGTGCGAATTAAAAAGAAATTGATATGCTAAAACGCGTACTTGAAAACAATACATATGTATAGCGCGCTGGAAAACAAGCACTATGCTCATGTTTCTGCATGTTTCTACCTCTTTCTGCATGTTTCAATCTTTTTCTGCATGTTTCAACTTTTTTCTGCGGTCCCCTATTGGCGACTATTTTATAATATGGAAATTAATGAACCGTTCATTAGTACGACGGAGGTTTGGATCCGCAACTTATTTTATTAAAAAATATCATACAAATTACGAATAATCATGGACTCCTAAAACATATGTCAGTAAATTTAGTCCGACAGTATTTGCCATTCAGCAAGAACTCATTACACGGAGGGAGAACTTAGTAGGAATCTCTTCTTCCTTGTGGTTTTATTGCATCATGTGATAGAGTCAAACTCTGTTTTTGAGTCGCTCAGTTCTTCGTTTTTATATTCCTACGACGTTTTATTATTATTTTGTGATAGAACCGGTTGCTCTACTGTTTGAATTGTTGTCCCTTTAAAAGAAAACCTCGATATTTTCAGTCACCAACAAATTTTACCAGCTATAATGGTAATAATAATACCAGCTAATGTTTCTTATTGTACGTCACGTATTGTTAGTTCATTAGACAGTACCGGCTATTGGTAAGGGAAACATATTTATATTGGTTGCCAATGACTATAAATTTGAATTAAATTATTTAGATAATAGCACTCTTACATTAAATTAGTTTGCATTAAAAATTAGAGATAGTGATAATTCTTGTACGAGAAAAAAATTTGCGAATAGGAACTGTTGTTTAACGAGTAAAGTTGTTGCTTCTTAAAGCGAGCTATACATTTTGTGCCCAGGTTCGCTTCATACCAGCCATGCCATGTCAATTCTTTTATTTATTCGAGGACTTCCCATTATTATATACCTCATGCAATTGTCAACCCTATTGTAATTGCGCAGAGTTTTTTTCGATTAATTACGCTCGCACGCGGAGAAAGGTTTGCGCAAGGAAAATTGACGATTGCAGGCGGTAATAATGATAATAATTGCAAGTTCTTGTATTTTGGTGTGAATGAAAAAAAATTGACACGCTATAAAGCATACTTGACCAGAATACATGTGTACAGTCCGCTTGCAAACAAGCGCTATGCTCATGATAATGTTTTTCTGCAGTCCCCTATTGGCAACTACTTTACAGTACGGAAATTAATGTACTGTCCATTACAACCACGGAAATTTAGAACTATAGATTATTTTCTTACAATAAATGTAAATGGATAACAATCATAGACAACCACTATCTATATCAGTTTTAGTGAAGACCTCGGCAAAAGCTCATCAAATCTTTCGATTCAGATTAAAAGGAAATTAGCAGGGACCTTTTCCACGTAATGCTTGTATTTACTCATGTTACAGACTCGAATTCCGTTTTTAATTGATACAAATCTGCATGACCACAACCTCTCGAAATTCTTTTCTTGTTTTGTAATAGAACCAACCGCACTACTGTTTGAAATGTTGTCGCTTTCAAAGCAAATCACGGTATTCGCAGTAATCAGCTCACTTCGTTATTAATGTTTCTTATTATACGTCACATATTCCATTTGTCGACACGGCGGGTACGTATATTTTCCATCGTATTGGTCATTCGTCTTGATGCACGCAGTCCTCGTACAGGTTGTCGCGGTACGGGGAGTAGGTTTCGATTAACCGACGTTTCGTGCGAAAAAAATGCGATTGAAATTGCATGTACAACGATCGAATACTATTTCACAGCTGTTATCGATTTTTCATTCAGAATGCGAAAGTATCTTATAAAGCGTATATGCGCACGGTGTCAAGTTCCTGGTTTGAAAAATAAGCAACAAAATTGAGACTCCAAAAATAGCTATGATTAGAATGGGGCCTAATGCCTTAGTAAATGAAGCGCACTGGTTTCCTTAAATATTCGAATGTTCGTCGAGTGTATTCAAAAGCGGTGCTCAGACTCGGTACGCGATCATTCTCGGCGATATTTTGAACATTTATACATAGGTATGCATTCATTGTCTTTTATCGTGTATATTTTTGAAGCAATGTACATATATGTATCATCATACGGGCCGTATGAAAAGGTAGGTGACGTACAGATACTATATATTTTTTTATGCGGGTGAATCATAGGATTCAATTTTCAAACAGTATCTTCTGTCGAATTCTGTAGAAACAATATCAACCTATTTTGGTAATATATTTAGATCCAGTTTATATATAATAGTAATATTTAATCAAATTATTTCGAATCGCGATCTCAACGTATTGGCATCGCAGGCGATCATAATTTCCGGAAGTGCGCGTTAGATTTTAAAAACAGAACAACTAGAGAACAACGAACTAATGTGTCGTACAAGAAAAGCATCCAATACATTACTGAAAAAAGTTTTCACAATTAATTCACTATCCGAACCGTGAACGTACCAACTATCGTTCAAGTACACGAACATTTCAGTTCCCCGTCAAACGAGTAACGGGTAATTCATTCACGGCATTTAAGTAATTCGAACCCTCCCATTTCTACATTTCATCAATATTACCATTTCGATTCCACTGTGCGGGACACACGAGCAACAACCTGTCCCCCGATTCACCCCCGTAAGGGAGTGCCGGCCAGCGCCCTCCCTTCAAATCGACCATCTAAAGCCATATTCTAAACTTCCGCAAATCCATTCGAAACACTCGGACATCTCATAAATAAGCCCGACTATTCATCCGGCGTGCGGGAACAACAGCGTGCTCGTGATCGCGTTCAAATCGCATCGGGTCAGAATCACGTTCGCGAAACGAAAGAGATTCGAACGAAAAGCCGTCAGGCGAAAGTAATCGAAGCGCTATCATCGCGAGGAGCATTCCAACTGTGCCATTGAGAATCCGTTGAAACGATGGCAAAGAAAGAGGGAAACACAGAGAGAGAGAGAGAGAGTGAGAGTGAGAGGGAGTGAGAGAGATTGGTTGGAGGGTGAGGGGATGGAACAATAGAACGGGTAACGCGAATGAAGCTGCCTCTATTCGACCGTTCGTTCGATTACCTGATCGTGGCCAACCGATTGCACCTTGATACATATTCCCTAACGAGTTTATCGAAGTCGCCGCATACGACCAAGGCGATTGACGCAATTAAGAGTTAATGGAGCATCGAGTGCGGCAACCCCTCGTCTTTTGTCCTGGAGTGTGATTAGGGGTTCGAACGCATACGCCAATTGGACGACGTAACGTGATTAAGTAATTGGAAGACGTTCCGTGGTAGTGCTTCGTGGTGAAACGAGTCGCTAATCCGGGCTTGAGATACTTTCTTTGTTTGGTGTAGTTCTTTGAGGTGTACTCTGCAGACGTTAAAGCGTACGTGGAAGAATGGCGCGGGTACAGAGAGAGATGAATTTCAGTCTTATTTGACAGTACAGGGGTGGAGATTTTTGTCTGTTTGATAGTTTAAACTGTTCCGGTTATGTTGAACGAAGTTTATCTTCGGTTTAGAATTATTTTGAGGATTTTCATGTCTTTCTGTTATTGGTATTTTTATCGACATTCGTTACAATGTTTTAGAACCTTGCCAACCAAAGTAGTTACTACGTAATAACAGGCGTAATTTGTAATATTGCTATCGGAACAGAAATATGTTGAAACTCGTTTGAGAGAAGCGTGGATCGAAATTTTGTACCGAGCGAGAATCACGCGAAATATCTTTGATAATGTTTCCTGCGAACAGGGTTCAGCGCAGAAGAAGCGAATTGGTGCGCGAAAAATATACACGAAACACGACGTACCTGTAGCGAATTACGGTGTCTAATAACGCCGCAGGTAGTCCTACTTCCCTTAATAGGGAAGCCCGAGAAGACTTCGCGTATAAATTCCAAATAAGCTTCCCCGAGTGCTTCGCCCCCATTAAATATACATCGCCAATCCATATTTCAAATAACCGTACAAACGCGTGGATATCATCCTACATGAATTACTTTAAATCTCTTTGAACTTGCTCCCTTGCAAAAGAAATGTCTGCGACGGTTCAAAGTTTCTTGCGAGACCGACAGAGTAATAAGACGTAATACTATAATAACAAGTTAAATCCGGCAATAGGATTCTCCTTTGAAGGGACCCTTCTTTTTTAATTTACAAAAACCACAATTACATAAATGGTGGTCAATTCAGTGGAAGTGTACTTAGATTCCACGTCTTATATATTGCCATCCAAGTAGAAGTTGCGAAATAATGTAATGAAGCCTTTCATACTCAATCGTATAAAGTTTTACCTGTGCATATCGTTAGAGAAGGTTAAGAAAAGGATTAATATATTAGGTTGTAGATGAAATGGCTGAATTATTAAGGGAATCGTTGAAGTCTACAGTCCAGTGGAAAATAATATTTATACACGTACTTTGCTAACGAAATTCAGAAATTAACAAACAGTTACAGCGATCTGTCACTTTGATACAGCATCGGAATTGAGAAATTATTAACGGTCCCTATATTCGTCTAGCTTCAAGCTTTAAAGTCGTGCATAATAACCCATTCGTTCCACAATTCAGCCCCTGCACCTTAAAGCATTTTCACGTTTGCAAAGCCGACAATTTCATACGAAAAAAGCTCGTAGTATACATAAAGTAACAATAATCCGGCTAAACTACCAAAATCTACTTATCCATCTTTTATACCCGATAAGATTTACCCTTAATCACGTGATTGCACGTGCAGCGAAATAATGCCCATTCACGATTAAAAATGTAATTTACACACGGGCACGGGGGCTCAGCGTAAATTATCAGCTCGATACAGTGTTTCGCGAATTTCGCAACAGTTAATAAACGATCGGACTCGAGTGGCGGAAAAAAAGGGGGCGCATTTGTTTCGATCGCGACAGGGGCGAATTGCGGGAACAACGAACGGTTAAGGGGATGAAAATGATTAAACAGTAAAATACAGCGGCACCTGTTTATGCCCACCCGTTTTGCTTGTACCGTCGTGTAAAGGGGAAATAACCGCGACTAAAGCCGTTTCTGGCCACAGCAGTGTGGCCGGCCAGTTTTTTTCAGACGGAGCTTAAATCTGAGCTCAAGGGAGTTCCCACGTGTACGTATCGTTCGAATCGGATTGCTGAGCGAGCTGGTTAAGCCTCCGAGTTTTAAACCGGCCGAAATTGATCTTTATTCGCGGATCGGTAATGTCGGCTGACGTAAATATTCCGGTGAAATGGGTGCTGTATATTTTTTAGCAATTTCACGCGGCGCATGGATCGTGCTAGATTATGTGTGGCTCGCGTAGACTTTCTTGCTTCGATTTTATTTTCATACATCACACATATCCCACAGCTTTATTATTCTTACTTTTGTTCTTATATTTGATGACTACGATTGTTATTAGTACTGTTTACAATTGGTTTTTATCGTTGTAGGCATGGATTGTTTAATTCAAATTCTGGGAACATTTTTTTTTAAAGAAAGAAGGATTGGTGTAGGTACATAGATAGACACGTCTATCTATTCTGGCTGAGATATTTGGTTCACAAGTTTTAGCAGTTATCTTGAAAATATCTTTCCAATTAAGGTACTCGTATATTAAGTAATACATATTAATATTAAGTAGCAGATTATCTTATGCTAAAACTACTGGTCTTTTAACACGAGCTGGTTAAGTTGACTATCCTGGTAGCCTATGTTAGCTCTAGTTTTAAAGGACACTTTAAGAAAATTTTGTTGCACTTCTTTTTCTCTGGAATGGATGAACGTATATTTGTGTAATAACGATTCGAGATTTGGCCTTATGTTCTATTAACACAGTACGAACACAATTGGGATTGGAAAAGGAACTAAAACTCCACAAGCATCCCAGAACCATTCATCACTTTCCAATGTCAGCTACCGACAGTACAATCTTAGCTTATGCTCTTAAACAGAAGTCGATTTCAATATCTGCTACTCTCTTTTTCAACAAATCGTTCATCATTATCCATATGTCTTCCGAACTAGAAATTTCAAGCTAATTGAAATGCAATATCGCTTGAGACATGTCTTGGGAAAAAATGTCCTCGCCACCGCAGAACAATTTTTGCATCTCTAAACTAACTAAAAATACTCAGCGGTTGCAAATATTCCTTCAATGTGTCCGACTTTAATCAACCAATCGAAACACCAATCAGGACCGACCATTCCCAACAAACTAACTCAATCGCGGGCCCCTCAAATTGAAGCATCGATATATGTATCCAGCAGAACGAAGAGACCCACGGGTCATTCCACGCCAAGTCGATCACTTTTGACACAAATATTTTGTAGTCTATGTGAAATTAGGGGAGGTTTAAGTCATCATTTTCGCGGTTGACAATTTGTTTAGAAGATACAGACCTTCAAAGTTTGTAATTTTTGCCATTTTTGCGAAAACGGGCTTTACGCAGGAATTTTTATCTCGTGAACTGTATATCCGATCGAACTACCTTTTTGTTTGATTTGTTCACAAAGGATGGGGCTATTATAAAATAATTTTTTCAACCTCGATAATAAACATTATAATGTTGAAAAATATAAACAAATTCTGTTTTTGCGTTTCTTCGATGATGGGACGCACGGACTTAAATCTTGAAAAAAATATGTCCACATTCCTTGAAGTTTCCCCTTCAAAATGAGACGTTCAAAATGATGGACAATTGAAAATTGGCTTCACAATGAGCTGGAAAAGGACGCGGCCCTACGGGTGTAGGCAACCGACCATAATAGCGGGAGCGCGCGACTCACTTAAACACCCCCTAATTTCACATAGACTACAAAATATTTCGTTTAGAGCAAAATCGCCGATGGTGACGTCCAAAAGTGATCGACTTGGCGTGGAATGACCCCCACGCGAGCCATCGCTCGGCGACCCAACAACGATATTGTGGAATCGGCGTCGCGGCGGCGCGCCGATCTCGCGGAACGTGCCACCGAATGGCTACCGATTGTATTTTGTTTGAAGCGTTAGAGAAAGAGAGTGAACGAATGCGTGTGTGTGAGAGAGAAAGAATGCGTGGAGGAAGCGTTTGGACGAATGTAAGGCAGATCGTGGAGAGACGTGTAAGAGGATAGTTTGTAACGGAGACGTTGGTAATAAATAATTAGAATAGAGCAAGAAAATTCCTACAATATGATTATTCGGGGCAAAGAGCGCGGAACAAAGGGGTCTAGGTGTAGGCCGTGTTTTTCGCGTAGCTACCGGGCTCGACGTTTCGATCGCAGATAAATCTCGTTTCTCTCCTTTTGAGGAAACACATTTCCGTCATCAACTGCTCCTCCTTTCACCTTAGACGCCACGATCCCCGGCGTGAAAGGACAATACACGCCGCTTCGCCCCGCTATTGATCGGCTGCATACTTTACAGCCGTCCCTTTTGTGCCTCTTCATTCCGCTTTCGCGCACCTCTCCGCGTGGCGCATAAAGAAAATGCACCTGCACGCGCGCCCCCGTGCACAGGTGTATACGTGTACACGTTGCTGTAACTCGAACGCGGGAACACGAGGTCGTGGAAAGGGCTGGAACGATTGTACCCGGGGCAGGATATTAGGTCGTGATGACGTAAACGTGAAAGGGTGTTCGTCCGCGCGTCGTTCCAATTTCAGCCAGCGTCTCGCAATGGTGTATATTCATCGTGTTAAAAGGATTAAGAAAAATATGCTGGAGTGAGGTCGCGGCCCGGAAACGGGAGGAAACGCGAACTCAAACGTCCATAGCCTTTGCTCGACGTTTCCTGTTTCTGGGCAAACGAGAGAGAGAGAGAGATAGAAAGGGAGACTGTGCATGCCTATGCCTCTCTGATGCAAAGACGAGGAAATGAGGAACGTGATGGGATTTAAATAGGATGACGGGAGCGATATTTTGAAAATATTGTTTCGCGGAATAATGGTGGTTTTTAAATTTCTTATTCGGGTAACGCGAAAGGTGCGTGTGTATTTTAAATACGAGTGTCTGTAAAAGTTTTAACGGGCTTTCAATAGTCGGCGTGGTTGACACTGGCAACTAATTTGGCAAACAATTTCTGTCGGCCTTGTTATTAGCTGGCGAAGGTGCTGTGAATAATTAAACAAATTTTAGGACGAGTATTCAAGAAATTCGTCGAGTTATACGTAATTGTAATAGTGTTACTATTTCGCAGTGATAATAAGAGAATATTCGTGTTATTATGAATACACAAATAAGAGATCAAGGATTGAATTCGAGTATTTTTACACATTTTTTATTTCCACCGCATATTTTTCCGGCCGTACATTCATGTGCTAATTGCTTTATGATGTTTAAATATTTGTTAGTTGGTAAGATTATAATTCACAGAACGGTAGTAAAATATAATAATTTCGAAATCCATCGAAACAAAATTATTGATTATGCATGTTAATAAGAATCTAGAACCCTTTGTCTGAAACCTTTATCTAATCGCCGCGTCAGAAACTACAAGAATTAATTGAAGTTCAACACAGGGCGAGTCTAACCGAACCACGTCCAACTAAAAATTGGATGCACAATGCTGTTATAAAATGAAATCTTTCTACCATCCAATTTCTAGCAATCGATCCCATTAAATTCGAAATGAAAATGATCAAAATAAGTCTCATAGCTTTCGAGACACGAACCACCCTGTATCCTTTACATTATAGATATGCATTTAACTTTTGTTGCATTGCAAAAAAAGCCCTGCCCTATTTAATAAGAAAAGCCAATCAGTGTTCGTGTCTCAACCTTTCTGCCGATTCACAAAAGTTACCGCGATCCTGAATGGTTTTATCTACCTTTAAAAACGCATTCCATTCGACTCGTTACTGACATGTAGAAACCGACCATCTGTGCGAGCAAACAATGAAACCCCGATAGTAAAGCATGAAGTCACGATCCATAGAAATATATATGTAGGAAGCAGTTCTCCAAAGTTACGTCTCAATTAATTTCCTCGAATGGAATCATAGGGAATTTTAAAACTCGTTCGCCGAACAATCATCGCTGAACGATACGTCGCAAATTTGCCATCCTCAATTTAATTCTTCGCGTGGCCGGAGAAAAGGGAAAAGCGTCGCGCTGGAATTCTTTTCATCAATAACGATTCATCCATTCGTCCGCCATCGGGTTCGAAAAATCCAAGAATCGTAATGCCACGTTCCGATGGTAAACCGTAAAACCGTCGCGCGTTTTCATTCAACGCGATCGAATTTCGAATAGGAATTTTGCTTTCACCGAAAATAATGACACTGCTATTCTGTTGGCGCACAGTTTTTTTTTTTTTCAATTTCATTTTGTTTCGACCGCGTGCAAGTTTTCTATCGATATTATCAGTCTTTTCATTAGTTGTACACGTGACAAAATTAATATTCGAGGTATTGCAATCTTCGATGTTATATTAAGGAACGTGAAAATATGTATAATGATTTAAACTGGTTTAATTATAACACTGTCACCTAAAGCAATTATTGAACACCCATCGTGAAATTTAAATTAATCGCATAAAAGCATGGTGTTTCTTTATTCAAATACACATAAAATATAAAAACATAAGTTCGTTCGATTTAAATATTACATAGTCAATCCTTCAATCGTATCACTTCGATGAACAACGTTCGTTCATCAAACACGAGCGACGCACCTGCCGATGCACTTTTCACTCGACTCGGTAATCCGCAAATTATTAAAGCAAATACTTTTATTACGAACACCATTGTCCGCACAATCGCGCGTCGGTAATAAAAGATTTCATCGCAGCTACATTCACTTCAATTTCGTAACTTTGAAAAGATTTTATAGGCAACCAAATAATCCATCGCCCCACACCGTGTATCAGGCATACTGGACGAAGACAAATATTCCGTATCACTGTAAAAAAAAAAAAAAATGGTTGAACTCCACCATATTCCGCTATGAAGCGCAACGTCCTCCTCCCAAACACGAGGTTTTATATCGTGATAAAACCAGCTGCGTCTGGTTTACGTCGAAAAGACTCTGACCGTCGCCGTTGTCCTTTATTATTAATTTTAATCCCGTAACTTCACCCTCGCGGATTATAAGCCAGCCGAGTCTTTTTTTCTTCTTTACTTACCCGCCACCCCAGAGGACAATCGTTGCGAGGCCACCGTCAACCCTTTCCCGAACCGCTTTCGGTCGCGGGGCATGTTATTTATGAAATTTTATAGATCAACCAATATCGGTGGCGCGGATATTTCAAAGACGCTTTATACACCTGTGCTTGAAAATTGCCGGACGAAATATCGACTAACGTCACAGCGGGCACAGCGAATGCGGAGGGAAAAAAGAAGCTGAGGGTAAAGTATGCCTCGAGGTGGAGAACCGTTTCGCGAGATACAAATATGCTATTTTAAAGGATGGTGCACCTTGCTTCTTATCGCAACGGAGTAATGCAAAAATATGCGGGATGAGGGAGGGCATTTTCTTACATTAAAATGATCTGTCGGGTGAGTTATGAGAAACGGGGTATGTAAACAAGTTTTTCCGGATGGGATGATATTAGAACGATGCGTAATGCATGACTTGAAATGGCAAGCCTTTCCCATCGGATTGTTCTCCTTTTTTCGACAAATTCGCCATAAATATTTATGCCGGCGGAATATTTCGTTGCGTGTACGCGTTGGATATCGTAATGGGCATGAAAATAAGTTCAATTAAGTGTAATTGTTGAGTTATAATTTAAATATAAATTTTAAGTATGCAACCATTTTAAGTACGTATGTTCTTATTGCATCATTTTTTGTTCGCTGCTTTCATATCTTCGACGATCTTACCATTTTCCTTGCCCCTTTTATATCAATTTGCCTGTCAATCTTTCTCCTGCTACATGCAATAAAACGTATGAACGCGTCAAGTGTCAGATCGTTTTCATAAATATTCCTGAAGCCGCCAAAACAGTATCCATCTAAATTTGTATTACTTTCACCGTAAAAATAATGTTCGGCCTGTATACTCATTTAACTTCCTTGCAATGACGATTGTATAACAAAGGTACAATTTTCACTAAATCTTGGTACACGATTAATTCATAATAGTAATGACTATAATAGTGGAAATTCACTTGCTTCTGGTAATCATCGAAAAAAATTCACCAACAAGTGAAACGAAGACATATATACTTATCTTAATGTTCATAACAAGCTCCTTGATTTGTATCTTCTCGTTGTGTTATTAAAGAGTTTAATGCTACAAATCCGTTGAGCAGCCCATTATCTTTCCCACGGATTTAGGGAAATGAAAAAAAGATTTAACAATGGCTTGACATAGCGTTTCCGAAAAATCTGGACGCGTATCGAATTCATACAGTGCGTAACGGGCACCATAAAATTTTCTGTTCGATCCCCTGTTAACCCCCCTAGTATTACGCTAATAAGGCTTTTATGCGGAGGCCTTTTCGCAGCGGGCACAGGCCAATTTATTTGAGAGCCCGCTATAATGCTTCCCCTTTGTGCAGCAATTTTACTATTAATTTCCATTACGCAGTTAATAAGGTTTTTTCGGAAAGCCTGTCGCGTTACTTGCGACCAGCTGACATTTTGATTAGCCACGCGTGCATACACTCGTGTCAGTAATTAGAAATCGACGTGGACACGTATTGTCGCATTTGTGAAGTAAAATTGTCGCTCCGTGTGATAATATAAGAAAAGATTCGTATATGGCTACTTTACTCATTCGCGTACTAAAATAATCTACCTAGTGCAGCTTTGAAAATGAATAATAAGTATATTGTTCTTCTAACACTTCGAAAATCGATTTTGCAGAGGCTTCTTAAAAATATGGAGACGTTTGTTTTAAGCAAGAAATTTAAATACACGAGTTCGAGTTTTCAGAAAATTCCATTGGTTTAAATAATGTATGGAATATTGAAATTTCTTGGGACCCTCTGTTATGTCCGTCTTTGTTGAAAAATGTCTATCAATTTTGAGATAAATGTGCAGACAGGGATATGAAATATGTATTTGATTCCCAGTTTATGCGTGTATTCAGAAGAGGGATTTAAAATTGTGACTTTTTAGGATTAACTGAGGAAGAATAGGCGATGCTATTTTATTGAGCACAGTTTGCTTCATTTTATTTCATGAATTCCTTTGTGTCTATGTTCTCTGTAGCCCATTTAATCGTAGGCAGCCAGATTTGTGCAATTTTTAAAACTAAATCATCCCTCCAGGGCTGTTGAAGCTCTTCTGCTCTTCTAATATTAGTTTTATTCTAATATTAATAAACCCCGCGAATTTCAAGGTTCAAATGAAATGCCCAAGTGCAATAAATACACAGGCATTCCTTCCATATAAATGAAAACCACACTGAACTCTGCATCCAAAATGTTTGTAACTTCAGGAGCACCGTAACGAAATAGTTAAGGATACTTGAATCCGTCGCTAAAACTCCCGCGCCACATTACGCATGAGAAAGTTTCGACTGATCCCCGCCGTTGGTATTTCTCGTCCAAAAATTGAAACAGTTTCATTTTCCGGGTCGCGTGGCTTTTCGCAGCGCCGACTCCACGGACAACGACAGAAACGAATTCGTGATGCAAGGGGATCGAGTCAGATTCAGAACACACGTAGCTGCATCCGTCGCGGCGAAGGGAGCTGGTTACTGCTGAAAAATCTTCCTGGGCACGTCTCCCAACGTGAACGAATACCTTTCCCGTTGCCTTTCGCCGACAATAAGTCACACGTCCCGAGTGATAACCCGACGTTTGTTTGCTTTGGGGACAGCGTTTCAGCGTGCCGCAAGAACCCTTTGGTTCATCGCTTATAAATTTCGCGCGACGCTTGAAAGATCCACGATAAGGGTAGACGCGGTTCGTCGTACTCTTGCACCCAGTTTTTCTTACAATTTGACGAATTTTCGTGCCGGTTAATCCTTTCGGTACCGAGTACTTATGGGGATCGTAGCTACGTAATGTATCGTTACTCCGACTGCATCGTATTTATACAATATATGAGTATTCAAATTATATTATATTTATATAGTATATCATTATTGCAATTATTTATATAATATAATTATTTATTTATATAAATTCTTTCTTCGGGAATTGAACATAGTGTATGCCAATAAGTGTTTGTACGCATAGCTCTTCGCATTGATATTAATTAATTTTGTACCGTTCTGTGCATCGAGGATATTTTCGTTTTTTATGTTTGCCGGAACGAAATGTTCAAGGAACAGTGAACACAGCGAGATTGTCATGCTGGATCATTTTTGAGTGGACAGTTGAATAAGGAATTAATAGACATTATTATTTCACGTGTTTATTACGTTTTCGCGTATTTTTAATTTGGACATCCGCTTTTGAATTATACGTCGCCTTTGTGAAAGTGCAACGGAATTTTCGTTAATTCCAGCTCGACTTTTATCCTCTCTTGTATGATTCGCAGCGGAGTTTACACAGTTTTGTTTAATTTTAAATTAAACATTTCTTTAGAACAGGGACTTCAGTCCGTTTATTTATACGAACAGTGAAAATTTACATATTCGCGATTTAAGCACGAGAGAAACGATACAATAGGTGAACCGAGATATTAAAAAAAAGTAGATGAAGTTTATATTTCGATACATTCCAAAGATATGGGCTTCGAAGTATGTACTGCGTTCGATACAATGAATAGTCAAAAATGGAATGAAAAATTCTCGGAAATGATCTGATCCATTCTTCTTTCTTTTTATTTGGAAATACGCGTGTCGTTGGTAGTAGTAGTCGCGAAACAGTGCCAACTGTGCATCCATCACCGACCAGCGTACAAGAGTCAGCAGTGGAGTAGGTCAAAGCCTGAGCTACGTTTTTACTCTTATGTCTTTATTACATCGAAGATAATGTGCGCGAGTTAAATTGGTAAATAGAACAAGCATTCTTAATACTTAATACAGTAAAACCTCGATAACTCGAACCTCGATAACTCGAACCTCGATAACTCGAACCTCGATAACTCGAACCTCGATAACTCGAACCTCGATAACTCGAACCTCGATAACTCGAACCTCGATAACTCGAACCTCGATAACTCGAACTTCGATAACTCGAACTTCGATAACTCGAACTTCGATAACTCGAACCTCGATAACTCGAGAACCTCGATAACTCGAGAACCTCTATAACTCGAGAACCTCTATAACTCGAGAACCTCTATAACACGAAGTTTTTTTCTCTTTCCTAGACATTCGAGCTATCGACGTTCGACTGTAATAATATTTCTCTAAAAAAACTCATTTTTCCTCATTTCGGATTTACGCCACTCGTCAATTGAGGTGTCCATATCCTATTCGGTTTGACACAGACTTAATGGCAACATAACGAGAACCAGAAATGCGACGCAGCGTACAACAAATCTTTCGTTCGTACCCAAATCTCGATTTAACGACCCATTAAAATACGTCCCCAATCACTCGACCCCCAGTTCCCATTCCATCAAGTATCCCTCGAGGAAACCGGTAGCATCGATTCTACGCTTGCCAATCGGCAATCCACCGTCACCTAAATAACGGCAACCCAGGTTGGCTGCAGGGGTGGGTACAAATACGACACCGGACAAGTTCTGACGGCTTGTCCGATAATATTGTTCGTTCCGTTCAATGTACATTCATTACTTATTTCAGCTTATTAATTCCATGCCAGACCTATGCGACAATCGATCTGATTATTAACCGTACCTACCAACGAGAACGGTCCATCGTAGTCGGGCTGTCTTTCCTCTTACATTCAGCCCTCTACCACCGTTTCCTACCCTGCTCGTCGGAACCGAGAAACTAGAAGGAAACTGGCGAATTATTGAAACGCTAGACCCGCTGGCTGACTGGTCCTTCGTTCGAGAAAATTGCGGAACGCTCGTCGAACCGGTGAAATATTACGGGGGCGAGATTAATGGTAGTGAATTTCTCTATAAAAATTTCACTCGGCCGCGTCGTGATAAGGAGAGGACGTTTCCAGGCCGATGTATATTCTCCGTCGGCGTGGCCGCCTGAGGAGTTCCTGTTATTGCCGTGAAAACAGTGAAACTGGATGGGAAAGAGTGAAAGAGGGGGAGGAAGGGGGAGAAATGTCGCGCAGAACAGAACTTCGCTCTTGCGATACGGAGTTCTGTGAAATTATCGGCGGAGTAAATTGTTCAGGCGTCGTTGATATCGCGAAACCCTTCTGGACAAGGGGGTTGAAATTTGTTGAGAGGGCCTGTTGAATGTAATCAGGGTGGAAGTTGTGGTTCCGTTCTGTGGAAACTCGACGAGGGCTATCTTTTTCTTTTTTTCAATGCGTGAAATGTGTAATGGTGCTTATATATTTTTTAAGCTTCAGTGATTGCGAAGTATCTTAATAAAAAGTGCCGGGTAAGTTGTTCTTCTTTGTCAGCGTGAGAGCATCCCTCGAAAGCTAATTAATACATCCAAATCACTTCATTACATGTACAATATATTAAACAGATATTCTAATTAATATAAGAAAATTTTTCTGTGAATCTGTAAATCTGTGCAATGAAATTGTTAATCTTCCACCATTTATATTAAAAAAAAAAACCCCCCACTGATCTTCCCTTGAAGTCGACAGATACGCTACAATAATTATTTTCGTTATTCTCACCACCCGGCATCCTAATATTTCACTTCCCCCGCGCGAATCTGTACTCGCGTTGAATAAAAAGACGATTTTCTGGCCGCGCTGTACGCCCGAGATTTCATAAAACGCCTGTCCGAGAGGACATTACATCAGAGATATTTTTTCAGCTTGTTTCGGAAACTGAAATTGCACCGAATAAATTTCTCGACTCGCTGTTCCCAGACGCCGCACGGCGTCGAGATAGCAACGGGGCGAGCTTTACGATAGCCGAGTTTTAGGACGGTTTCTAATTCGCTGCCAGCTTCGCAGCCGCATCCACCCGCTCGAAAAGATATACGGGCACAAATTCATAAAAAGCCAAGACCCGAAGCACGGCCCTAAGCAACCGCCCGTGGCCCAGAAAACTCTTCTTAAGTAGCGGACAATGTTTTCTGCTTCTCCGGCGACACGCTTTTATTGTTTTCCATTTCTCTCCGTTCCATTATCTCTGTTATCTTCGTTCGAAAAATTTTATTAGAGGGCACTGCACTGGGAACGGTGTCTCGTCGTAACGGCGGACGAGATTAGCGTCGCGACGAACGTAGACATCGATTTTCCCGGAGGCTCTGCCCCTGGATGGGTAATTACGTTTTTCTGCAAAAGTGTGAATTTCAATTTCGATAAGGGAGATTTTAATTAAACGCAAATAATAGACGTTGGCAATAGTAACCTTATCGATACACACGTTTGTAGAGGTTCGCATTGAACGACTTTCTATTCGTGTCTCCGATTTAAGTTAAGAGATTTCACTTCCTTTTAGTCGAACCAGAGAACGAATAATGAGTCGAAGCATTCAGCCGGTTCATAGTTAATTATTCATCCAGTTTCTGGTTGTTCCTTTCGTGGGCGAAATGCTGATCGACAAGAGTTCGTTAGATTTAATTATAAAGAATGGACGCCGAGGTGGTCGATATTGGAAAATTTTGTCACACTGGTGGGAATGTATAATAACAACGTCGATCGAAAAGTTCAAGCTGGCCATCGGACGAGTAAACGCGTTTCGACGATATTAATTCCATCGCGGACCATCATGATACTAATTTCGCGACGGAATTGGCTCGCCTTCATGGCGAGGGGAACACCCCGATCGGGAAGTACATTTTACAATGTAAAACTGAATCGTTTGAATCTTGATATAAATATAACCGCACTTCATTTTCCGCAGCACAAAATAACTATCGTATTGTTGATCACTTAACGTATATGATTCTTCTTATTGCGTTCATGCCGGTTCTCTTCTATTTTATGGAAAATGAAATTCGTTTAATTTCCCCTGCGTCTTGTTCGGTTGCCTTTCATGCATTATACGTGATTTCATTTTTCTTTAAGAGGAATAATAAATTTAATCGTGAATATTTCGATTCCTAATTGTATGAAATAAATTGGGAGGCTTTGTAGTAATTATAAACATATACAATTGTAACGTACTTACGTATTTCAATGAGCTCACGTATATTTAACATTTCACGATGGTACTTGCAATGTGTGAATGTAGTAAAATTATGCATGCAAGTATGTATGCACACTTTGGAAACGCTGAATAATTTTTCATAAAGTAACTACATTGAATTTTGAACGTAATTTAATGTTATGCAGTTAAAATTGGCAATTGTCCGATTACCTCTACCAGTCTAATATTTTTGTTACAATTCTGAATCATAATTTACGACGGATATTCATCAATATTTGATCTCCGTCACTGGCAATTATAAACACAAATTGCCGGAAATCATTTTCAAACACCGACAATCGTTGAACATAAGATATAAATGTAGACAAGTAATTCCATTTGAAAGGAAGCAAATTATTACACGATTCGGAGTTGCACGTTTCGAATATAATAAATTCGATTTCGTCGTTCACGTTTTACCGTCGAATTCGTAACCGGCTGCAGGAATGTGTCGCTTAAAATAAAATCAGGCATGGAATTTCCTGGCGTTTTCGAAAATCAAAAAGTAAATCCGACGAAATCCGATTCGCCGATGAATGCTTCGAAATTGCTTATCGTATGAAATTTCGCAGTGTACCGTATGAAATTACAATTTAAATGCAAAATCTCCTTGTATGGTAAATGTTTGAAAATCGCAATAAATAGTTCGATGACTTTTTCGCCTCTATTCATCGTGTATTTCAATTGCACGGATCTCATATTTGTAATTAAAACACTCGATTCCCCGAGGAACAAGAAAGTATCAAATTTTCGAGTAAAATTTTCGCGATATTAGTACAAATCGAATTACCTTCAGATTAATTTGGAATTATGTTGGAGAATTATTTTATCGCGTACAGATTCTCCGACCTTCCCAGATTAACTTTCGTGATAGTTGCAATTTATTATACCCTTCTATCGTAAACGTATTGCTACGATTTATGTGCACAGTTTCCATGCCAAGATGATTGAAAGTTTCAAGAAAATACATGCCAAAAGAAAGGAGAAAGTACGCATAAAACAGAGTACCGTTTTATTATTATTATCTATTTGATCAGTTGAATTGGGTCAACCAATAGCAAATCATTTATAGGATATTCGAAACAGGATCTATTGGAAGTTTTTTTTATAAAACAGTATGAAACTTTTATAAATAATTGTGGGTGCGAACATAAAATTGGGAATTCTATATACGTGAAAATAATCAGCGCAAGAGTTTCATAATTTTTTTCGAGGAAAAAAGAGGCTCCACGACATGGGGGTAGTAATCGTGACGTAAGCTTGGCCCCAACTTTCGAAGGAATCCCTATATTTGTCGCTTTATCTAAATCTACAGAAATAAAAGGGAACGAGGAGAGCAAAAATGTCAGAACAGAAATACTACACTTCCCTGAGTTATCTACTTGCACGCACAAACGGAGCACGATAAAAAATATTATTTCTTTCATTCTACCACAGTGGTTATGTTCGTTCCTTGTAAAATTCATTCCCCATTCTATTTTGAGAAATTCCTTCAGCAAATGACTCACGCATAATTATTGGATCGCAGATACTGACGAACTTAATACGATACTAACTGTTTCATTGAAATTTATTAATTAAAAACACCCATAAAATTGGAGGGTAGATAAAGTACAGTTACAGGAGATTTGATCAACACTTCTTGTCTGTTACAGACATTCGTAAAAAACTGTGCATCATAAATATTTATGTTAGAACGCGTGCAAATCTAGATAAGCATGGCTATGAAGTTATTGCGAGGTGACATGAAATGGATACTTGGTGAAGTGGGACAAAATGTAGCAAATGGACATTCTATGCAATGTGCAAAAAAAAAATGGATACGAATTCAAATTCTGTGATCTTGTTACGGGAACATTTAAATTTCAATGAATATTCAATGTGCCCCCGTTTCCGCTCGATTATCACTTTTTCTTATCAACAGAAAGGGTAATACAAAAATAAACAGTTTATTTCCTATGGTTGTTATTAAAAATTGATAACACGCTGTGAGTACCTCGACAACTATCCGCGTTATAGTACTTTCGCCCATCTATCTGTAACACTATTTTTCTGTATTAATTAAATGTTTGCAAAGGTGATTAAGCGATACTCAAATCCTCGATGTTTATGATCAATATTTTCAGTATCGAAATATTATGAAATGCGTGGCGAGATAAAGCAACGAATTGACGACGTACGAAACACCGACGAAATGGTTTAACAAATAATTGTTCGAACTCTTCAGACTGTGAATGCGAACTTCCAACGCTTAATTTTCAAATTCTTCAAATAACATTAGGAATACAGAAATATTCTTAATAAATACTAAAGAACTTAAGACCGTTTAATAAAAATAGTCAAATGCTAAACCGTCTTAATTGAAGAAATTGCTAATTAATATTATCCTCCTCTTATCATTTGCAACACCCGGTGTAGTTTTTTCCGCTGAATAAATTGTCAATAACAGTCACGCAGGGGATAGAAATCCACGCAACGGTCGGATGACAGTAACCGAGATTAAAATCTCGATTTTCTCGTAGCTCGGCTAACAAATTCGTCGAACTCGCGGTTGAAATATGCGATTTTCACTGTCTTTTACTCGAACGAACACATTCTGCCGCCTCCAATATCGCTTGACACACGCCGTCCAATTTAGATCACCCCTACTAACTCCCTGGGCAAAAGGGAGCGAAGAAAAACCGGGAAAGGAAGCAGAGGGGGAAAAGAAGCAATCCGCTTAAACGCTCCGCGAGCGTAACACGCGGGATATTAAACGTTTAAGAAGCCGGTTTGGAATGCGCCAATTATGATAACGAGGATAAATCCGTCGGAACATACGGTTAAGGCGATCGTGTCGGTCCTCTGAATGACCAGAACCATCGCGATTTAATATCGAAAAAGCCGAACAGCTACTTTGTTTCAACGATCCGCGCTGCTTGCATCAAGTCAGCTCGCCAACCCGGAAATTTGTCAGACCTTCATTTGCAAATTGAAGATGCTTATAAGGTTGGAACATCAAAAAGAACTGCGCCTGACACAGCCAATTTGGGGCAATTACGAGTTACCGTTCCGTTTTCTGTGAAGATGTTCCTCGCAGAGTTACGAATTCCAGTGGAAACTTCGACGGTCTGGTAACTAACATTTATACATCCGTCTGAAATGTATAAGCGGGCTCTTAAGGTTACGAAATAGACTTGTAACTGTAACTTTGGTTCTGACTTTTAGGATCCTGTAAGTTTGCCACGGATTCGTTAATATCGGGGACGCAATTGAACGGAAACGGAAACATTTGTGCCCCTCGAGTATTCATTTTAGCACGGATAGACAGAAATACTTGTAGGATAGCTGATTCGTATGTTAACTTACAATTGGAGGAGACTGGGCCGCGAATAAGTTACACGAGCTGAACGATTTCTTATTTCATTAGACGATATATTATATTAACAGAGACATTTCTTAGAAATGATCTGTAGCACGGGGAGGGAAAGTTAAATGCAATATACACTGTTGCAAAATTGTTCACAGAGTATATTCAGTTAACTGAATTATGTTATACAACTGTCTCTCGGTTCTCTGTCAACGCGTTAATTCCACTGCGTACAGAATTTTAATTAAACGAATACACAGATACCACGTGAAAATACTCGTGTTTGTCTTGTTCATTAATAATGAACAAATTACCTCCCAAAATCAATACATTCCGTTCGTATAGACTGCCGGAAACAAAAGGAGATCCCATTAAAAATATCAGAAACATGTGTTTCATTATAACATTTCCTGTTGCACAATAAAAGCCTTCCCACTTTTATAATAAAAAATACAACATTCGATCGAACCAGTTACAAGAGCGGCATCAAAGAGCAGCCAATACTCGACTCTGTTGAATCGACCCTGGACAAAAATTTAACCCTGGTATATGTGTCAATTGCGTAATCATTCAGAGACGCGATTCACGCGAAGCCCCACCTGCTTTTTGACCCGGGCCATACATTCTGATTCTGTTTCTACCGATTGAACGATCTTAATTGGCTCCGACCTCGTTCGATACCGCGTCCGACGTCACGATTCTACGCAGAGCACAAAGTGGTTTCGGATACCGATGTATCGTTGACCATCGAACCTGCACGCGACGAATGAATGTTCTTCCTACGGACCACTTTCGAACGGGGTTTCTATGGCATCGACTCCAGCCCTATGCCGAATTGGTCCCTCGATTTTGAGGTTCGTCGGTGGATTGTCCAATTTTGAAGCTCGTTCGCTGAATTCCGGATAGAGATACGTACTTATTTTTTCTTTCGTTATTGGACCGAGCTATCCTTAGAATGAAATCGCGAGGCGAACGATATTTGATGGAACAAATATCCCGCTGCTCTTGGTTATCTTATTTTCTTGCAGGTTCGACGTTGGGTAATTATTTGGTTGCTCAATTTATTTTCGGGTGCGTGTTTTTAGTTTCACGCGAAATATTTCGATCATTTTATTGACCCTATCGATCGTCTAGAATCTAGAGATATCATATGTCTCGGTGAATGTTTTTTTTTTGTAGAATTTTCCTCGGAAAGAAAGAAATGGCGAATCAAGAAAAAGGTCGGGTTGAAATGATCGTTTTAAGTTTAGATTTGGGCATTAATTTGTTAGTGAAACGAATTTATTGCGTACCTTAAACGTTAGAGCACTTGCATCCATTTTCAGAACAATCTTTAGAAGTGGTTCAAATGTTATCGATGTTTCACGAAGTATACGGTGTTTGAAAAGTTTTCGACGGACTCAATTAAGCATGGGTGATTACGATTTTTAATTATACTGTACATATTCGCAGGTATTCAGCCGTTCAATTTATCTGTTAACTGAAACAGTATCACGTATTGCGTTCTTCACGGAAAACCTGCAGATAAATTGCTGCACCGTTAACTCGTACAGAAAATAATTGGTAGCGCCGGGAGGGAAGATGGGCAATACTGAGTTTATTGCCGCAAAGGAAACGATGCATTCGATAAAAAATAAAGCGAACCCATTGAATCGTGAGCGGCGCTTAAGCGTACTTATTTAAATGGAAACAGTAACATCGTTAGATTCGGGTTTCGCCGAAGATTTATTCTAGAGTTCCTGCTACTTTAACGAAAGCGTAAAATTTTGTACAGCTGCTTCACAGGAATGTTTCGCGTAAACAAAATTGTTTCGGGAGAAGGTCTACTCCTTTCACTGTTTAATATTCTGTGCCACGGAATACAAATTTTGTTCCAACGGGGAATGGAAATTGCCGAAAGAACAACGAGCAATGACTTTTTTTTAAATATCCATCCCTCAACGTTTATCGTGTTCCTTCGTTAAGTATTATTTAAGCGTAAACATTTGTGTGACCATGAAATTCTCGTGTTTGCATTATCTTAATAGTAATATAATTTGTCAATAGGAATTCGAAGTCTATCATTTGTTAATTTCCAAGAATACATATAATAATATAATTTGATATCTGTAAACGTACTTATATTCTCAAGTGCTAGATTTTTAAACTTGAATATTTGTATACGTAATACACCGTGTTTTGCACAAACAAGATATCACCTTATCTGTGACTAACACTGCTTAAATACAGTAACTAAATATTCTTGAAACTACATTAATATCTACTGATCCCATGAACGCAGTAATAAAGGAGAATAATAAGTCAGTCTCAGACCTGCATAATCCGCAGTAGTATAGACCAGCATTTATCAGACGACCGAGGTCGACAGCCGCTAGTAATACAAATGAAACTACAATTTTCTCCCTCTGATCGCACAGTTTTTCTCTTAACCGTATGTACACATAAAATACCAATTAATAATCGATGTTACAACGACAAGCAACACCATACTAAATATTTGCCTAGAAATACTGAATCAGAACGAAATCGAATTCATTAGTTCCCTACAAGGAGTTGCCGCTGAACTTCAAAAATCCAATTAGTTAAATTCCTGATTAATGGCATATAAAAAGGAGGATCCGTGCAAGCTGAAACATTAATCGAAGGACATTCACGCGCGTGACGAACGAACTAACAATCGTGCAAGGAAATGACGAACGGCCTTTATAAGAGCTTTCGAGCACAAAGCTGGTTGGCGCTCGATCACATTTTACTCAACTTGAACATCCTGAAAATTCAAAGGAGCAGCGGGCTCATCGCTGTACACCGGACGCTCGTCCAGGCACGAATTAATTGGATAAAAAAATCTTTTAGCTCCGAGGGAGAAAGCTTTCCAACGATTGAACGCTATTCTCTCGCGTTGGACGGAAAAATGCATCCTCCCTCTTCGGAATAAAAAAATGCAATTAATGCGTCGCTTCGCAGAAGGAAATCACGATGAAAGACGCTCACAGCGAACTGCCCCCAAGTTGTATCTGCACCGGTGTCGTTTCTCTAAAATCAGAAGGGGTGGTGAAAATGGTGAACCAAAAAGAAAAAAAAAAAAAAAGAGGAAAGTGCTATTCCATTCAGAAATTCGATGCAGTTCCCTTTCACTCCCCCGATTATTTGATGGAATATTTCTATCCATCGATGTCCCCTCCCTGGTCTCTCGTTTTCCTTTCGCCAGAAAGTAAGGACGATAGCTGACGGTTTAAAAACGAATAGCTTCGAACTAATTTGAATTTCGTGTCTGCGCTATTGATTATCGGAATAATTTAATTAGAGGCGATTTCCATGCAACGGCTCGAACAATTTCATCCGCTTATAGAACTACGAGTTATTGGCCCGATTTTTTTGTCTCGCGGTCTGCCGCTGCATAACCATAACTCGGTGATTTAGACGTCAAAAAATAAAAAAATAAATTTGATGTCGCTGCAGATCTTTCATTTTTTCCCATGGAATTTTGCTAGCAATTCAGTTAATGACAACAGTTTCTCGAGTATTAATTTGAGACTTTTAATATTATCATTCATTAAGGACGATAGAAAATGCAATTATGATATCGAAGATTCGAATGTTTAAATTTATAAAACGCTTATTCGATGTGAGTAGTTTATTGAGCCTAATAATAAAAACCAATGAGAAAACACTATAATGAACTACTCGTATAACATTACAATTAACTACTACATCCAATTATTTGTTCTCTTCATAATGCCTGTGTATCATTGAATGTATTTAATAATGTAATAAAAAATATAGATTGCTTTATTTCGATATTATAACTGTACGAATTATTTCGAATATATCGATATTATAACTCTTCATCTTGACCGTAAAGCTTATACTATAACAAACAAAAAGTATTTAATGCATGTAGACCAACAAATTATTGGGTTCCGCGTTACTTTCTTTCATCTATAAATACTTTGGAGAAAAATATAGTACCAGTGTACAAGACCGCACTTATTTGAAGTATAAAATCCCCGGAAACTCATGGACCGACGTATTAAATACGTTTCGCCCGTTTCGTCGAGTCTCAGTTCTTTAATCCAAGTCGCCGTATTCTGTCAAAACTTTTCTCCGACATTCTATACATCAACCATCCCCCACTTTCATCCGCCATAAACCTACCCCCGTCGACTCCATCAAACTAACGTTTCTTCGCCCCCAAAACGTGAATACAGAATTCCTACACCGTCACGGAAAAAGCACATCAATTTCCAAACTCTAATAACATCCACTCTGCCACAATTCAACTACACTCAATTTCGTCCCGATGTGACGCACCAATGATCGTCGACTCGAACGAGGGATCGCGCATCTGTTCGTTTCTTAATCCGAAAAAAGTAAGCTCGATATGTAACCGAGCATAATAATGAACGTAACGCGGCTGTCGCATCGGCGATCGTAATCACGCCCATGGCCGATTCCATCGATCCGTTCTCGAAACGATTCAGCCGATCGGCAGACACCGCGAAAATTTCATCGCGATAAGAAAGTTTCGGGATTGAAACAACGATCGTGGAATGCGTACGCGAAAGAAAAACACCCGCAAAGGGAACGGTTTTCCCATTACCCGTGAAACAGATGTAATACACATCCGTCGCGTTGCTTCTCTCCATTTCCCCATGGGAAACAGACTGTAGCCAGGATTGTTCGATCGTTCTCCGCTGCCGTCCCATAGCGCCGTTCGATCCAACGATGACTTCGATGCGCTGTCTCTCAACGGAGATGGCCCCTTGGACCGTATCCATCTTGGATGCGTTCACCGTGGAGAGACTACGGTAGCACGGCTGTCGAGATACTGGCAGCGGAAAAGGTTACTTGGAACGGGAGGTGCGTGTATGGATACGGGAATTTATTTGCGTCGCAGAATAGACTATGGGGCGACATCTAAATGGCTTTGAACATTGTTTTGGGTGGAAGGAGGTAAAGACACTTTTGGCATGGGATTATAATTTCATATGGGACGTTGGATGGATTTGATCAATTTTTAGTTGAAATAACTCGGAAAGGGAAACAGTGTTTGGTGAGTATTTCCTGGGTGGTGATTAGTAATGGTTTGCTTTAGAATTAGAGTTAGGAAGATATTCGGTATTATTAGGGTAGTGTTATTGAATGAAAGTTATAGATAATATAAAGATGGTGAATCAGTGTTTGGTATGTAAAATTTGAATATTTGGCAGGAAGTATTCATTGAAATTTTAATCAGGTGTCGTTGTCACGTACAATTAGTTCATTCAAGACGTACAATATTTCTCATTTTCTTTTTTGTTTCTATATAATGTTAATGAGGGAATATTATTTATCGAAATTTATCTAAAATAATTATAGGTCCTCTGTTAAATATACCATAACTTTCGAATAAATTTCGAATGAATTAGTGTAAGGGATGTGAAGTGCAAAAATTATTCAGAAATGCCCGTAATAATTACAGCATATATCGAGTTCATAGTTCTAACGAAACTTTTCTCTCCAATAAATATTTGTTAAATGCGGTTAAATATCTTTTTCGCAATCTGAGTGTTTCTTTCCCAACACTATCAAAAAATTCTAAATTTATGATTTTAAGTAACCAACCACTTAATAGTCCAGCCAAAAGTAACACAATTCAATTGGCAATATTAAGTACATCAAGAGTTTTATCCGCAACTGTAATTGACATTTCATCAACAGACTACATGCATTGCTTATAACTTCCCTTTCCATTTTTCCCGCAATATAAAAACCTCGTTCTAAGTCGAGAATAGCATAGCGATAAAAAGAAACATACTTCAATCAGTTGCCCTCGAATCAAGCGCCACCTCTTTTATTTTCCTTTGCGTCAACTTTGATCAAACGTTCAATTTCGAATCACCAACCTCCAAGAATATCGACGCCGATCAATATGCAAAGTGATCTCGATTGTACGATTATTAAAGGAGCGGTTCGACTTTCAGCAAGCGACGCCGTGAATAATTCGTCGCACTCCAAACTCGTCGAGTAATATTTCCCGCTCGTCGACAAATCGCCAGCACAGAAATATCGTCGCAAATATAGGCGAAGCTTCGTTCACTGTAAATTTTATTAACAAACAGGCCGAGGGCAAGAGAAAAAAAAAGATAGAGCATTGAAAACACTTGAACAACTGATGCATATTATACATTTCAGATCGCGAACACTTGTAATTGTAATTGGTAATCGAAATAACTTGGTAGGAAGCGTGGGGCAGTTCGGATGTCGCATGCAGATAAGGCAAAGGTTGTAGTGGACGCGTATTCGGACGAACTGGCGTTCTGACAGATTCGTCAGAACAATCGAATGCATTACTTCTTAAGAATCTGATATTGTTACAATCAGTTTAAAATATAAGTTGAAATAAATTAATATTTGTTAAAATGAATAAAAATGTCGACGCGTCGGTCGAATCGACCGATATCGGATCCACTGTGATCGTATCCCTAGACGTCACTCGAAAATACATACACATATACTACAGACTGACGTTTGCTCAGACGTTTACTGCCTTTTTGTAACAGTTCGGGTATATTCGTCAGAAAACGCATCCACTATAACCGTAGCATTAACCCTTTGCACTCCTTTTTCGAGTGTGAGTCGACATCAGTTTTTATCACAGGAAATCCTATGTCGAGTCACACTCGACTTCAGATAAAACCTTTAAAATACTAGGGAATTATTGGAAAAATAATTCGGAGTCCAAAGGGTTAAGCCTAGTTGCGTTCACATTTGCGTGAACGTTGGAAAATTGACAAACACCATCGAATATCGCCATCAGCGAAATTATAAGTGACGCATCGGACGTAACATCGGATGAATATAAGATAAAAAACACCGAGCCCCGTGAATAATAATACAGAAGCTCGGTAAAAGTAATTCGGTAGTTGGGGCTTTTGAATTTTATAATATAAAAGCAGCAAAAGCAGGAAAAAAGCATTAAAAGAAATTTCTGAAAAGAATGGCAGGTCAATTTTTGTTGAACAAATACTATATTATTATATCAACAGCAATATTTATCCTGATTTATCATGAATTGCAATCTGTGAGCTTCGGGTAGCTGAATATACGACAGAAATCTCGACGAAATAAAGATCAGATCTGTTAAACGGCGGAAAAAAGTAAACCGTGTTCCATTTCAAATGTTTGGGAGAACTATATTGGATTTTTCGAGTAGACGAAAAAGTTCAATTGCTGCCAACTGGTTGGCAATTACCGATCACTATCTATTTCTTCAAGAGCTTTTGTGCTGTTAAAGTTACCTTGTCGCATTTAACCCCAAGAAATTGTACCAGGTAATTGTGGAGAATTTGAAAGATCTTTATGCTGCCAGTAGTATATAATGTATCATAAATTCACGTGTATACTGCGACTGAACTAAGGGATTTTGGTACCGGTAGTTCAAAATTCAACAGTTTCTTGAACTTGGTTTCATGGAACATACTCTGTACACCTGGGCGATTAAATGATTTAATACCCGCAACGGCGAAAGCAAAATTATACCTGTTCCGTCCTTAGACGGAGTTTTGTATTTATTTCGGGGTCTGTAAGTGGTTCTTTCAAGACGCCAGGATTCTGGAGTATGGCGAGACTTTTCATAGTCGAGGCGCCAGTTTTCCTGGCGTACATGTTAAGTCAAGGGTCTCTTTGTACTGAGGCGATAAGGGCCTGTGAGGCCCGATGACAGAATTAGCGGTCCTGCAGTGACGCTGACCGCCCGCGTCGTAGGGTTTCCCACGACGAGTTTTTTCCCTTTCCCTAATTATTAGGGGAAGGTCTTATTTGGCACCCTTGGTGGGAGCTATGCCGGATTGCACCAATAAGGTTACTCTGTTTTAAAAAACCATAGGGAACTCCACCCACTCCGAGTCCACCTTGCAGCGTGTGATGAGTCTTTAGTTTAGTTTACCACCAACCAGCGTAAGAAACAGTTGTACCTATCCATAGCACCGTTGTCTATCCAAGAATTGCTGTACTTCTCAGTAAAATACATTACATTGATTAGGAGCTACTGTCGTTACAGTTCTTCAAAAGCTCTCTAATCGCCTAACAGTTCTCGCCGCCATTAATTTGCCGTCGGGAAGCGCAGTCTAGGCATCTTACAATTGCTGTTAGACGCGCGCCGTCGTTACTGTTCCAAAAAGGTGACGTACGGTCGAAACAATACCTGTTTCATCGTTTCATCTCTATTAATATAATTAAAATAAACTTCAAATTTCCCCTATTGAAACTGCGAAACATGATTTCCTTCAGAGCATATACAAGTTACAATTTAAATTTGAATATTTTCAATGCATCGGATAATCTCAATGTTAAATTAAAATATTCATTCGCAATCTGATATTATCAATGAAGACTTCAATTACTCATTTCTTGACGAGGATCAGTTTCTGACAATTTTGCGAGATTTTATAATACAATTATCATCGTATGGTATCAAAGTAAATAGTTACTCACAGTACTGGAGATACGATAAACTGACCGGAACAATTTTCCCGGGAACGATGACAATGTAGAACAATCGTGAAGAGGAAATTGTCACTTCGCGAGTGTTCTCTCTGCTTTATAATTCTCCATTTGCAGACATATTACGGACCGTTGCTTTGTGCACGAAAATGTATCTCATCAGTATTGATTTCGGGGGACACGTTGTATACGCACGATTGCGAGTCTCTCAAAGGATCGAACGACGAGAGAAGGAACGATCATTAGATTGCTCGTTGATAGTTCTGATAAATGAAAAAAGAATCTCGTACCCCGGAATTTGAGTATAATTTGCAATAAAGCATAACTACGCGAGCGGAACATTTATGTGGACGTTGTACGATAAAATTGAATGGAAATCAAGTTACGGGTTTAGATTCATGTGGGTTAGTTTTTCGTTTGGTGTTACGATCTACGCTTTTCGAAGTGTTATAAAGGTCGTTGTAGTTTTTAATACAAATTTCAACCATTTTACTTTCATTTCACTGCCGCCAAGCTTCAATTTTATTCAACTTTATAAAATGTAATTGAAAATGATACAAAGCACGCGTGTATAGAGCGTTTCGAATAAAAGTTATTCACATTCATGTCGTATAATTCTTGGCGAATGTGGATGCGATTTTCTATTTTAGTCATGCAAGTTTGTAATTAAATAAAGTTTATATCACCGTATTCTCTTACCATCGCAATTTTCCCCCGTTTATTTAAAACAATTTAATGCGTTTGTTCTCTAAACGAAACGAGGTCGAGTTACAAAGCAATACCGCACTTGCAACGAACGCGAAATCGCGTATATGTGGAAACGGAACAATAATCCTTACAACTTCGTTTTCAGATATCAAAGGGAAAATTGTGATACGCTAATTGCGATTGCGCAGCATAATGCTACTAAAACAGCAAACCGCTCGTGTTGCCAAAAATATTGAAAACATTAACATTACTCCATATTATACAACAGGAAATATTAGTAATCGAATAATTTATAAACTAGTCATCTGTTTATAATGCTGGCTCTTTCAATCCAGATCCATCTGCTGGATCTATTTGAAAATATTATTCATTGGATGTCATTGCGATTTAACCACTTCTCGGCGAATTTGTCCCGAGATGCAAAAATCACCGAACCTCAATACCGAATCTGAAAGCTGAACTGAGTAAAACGAAAAAATAGAAACAACAAACAGCGACAAGATCTTTTCAAGAATGGTTGTGCACTGTCCGTTTCAGTAATCACCGGCTATGTAAAGGGTTAAACACCCTTCCGTGCCAGATCCTGATGTTCGATTATATGGGAACAGTCTGTTTTAACCGGCCTAGCATCCGCGAAACATTTCCGCCCAGTTTTCGTCAATATTTACTTGCGTTTCGTTACGAATAAAGCCGACGTTTACGGAGCGTCACATAAAAGGAGTGGCGCATGAATCCATCGCCGGAGATGCTGCTCCCTGTGTGCATGCACATACGCGAAGGAATGAGAAGACTGAGGTGAAACCGGGGCGCGTATATTCGTGGTCTGATACGACGGGCATGATAAACGCGCCGCGTTTCCCTCGAAAGCAACGTGGAATAAAAGGGAGCAGCAGCAACGCGTGGTTTACAAGCACGTGAAGCTTGACGAAGCTTCGACCAGCCGGACACTACGATCGAATTATTCGCCGAGGCTTATTAATAAATAATAGCGACTCTGCCGGGGTCAAAAAGTAGCCCAGGGGTGGGGGTTGAGGCGTGCACCCTCCGGTTCGGCAATAACGCGGACAAAGCTGGAGGGTGCGATGCTCGTCGAAATTTTATTAAACCGCTGCCACTCGGCCCGTGCACCGCTTCGGGTATTTAAAGTCAAGCTCGAAGGTCTCTTTTTCACATTTTCATTAGGGCACCAATGGACCTGCCGATAGAGAGTTGTGAAATGCTTTCAGGACTTACATTTAGGGTGGATGCGAATTTTCGGCGCATGCAGAGGATTCTGCGAGGTAAAGATGGACACTGTGGGGCAAGGTTTTTTTAAATTTTAAATTTGACAGAATAGAATGCAATTCGTGGATTGATATTCGAATGATTATTGAGTGGCTGGGATAAGAATTGACGTCCTTCGTGAATACAAATGGAATACTATTATTAGAACAGGTTTAGTACGTCTCTTGCAGATTTGGAGCAATCGTGAGAAATAAATTGGCACGTGTGTTCGTTCTACAGCTGGTGCTTCGATTTACAGTACATACTTTAATTTACTTACTGCAACGTGAAATGTGGAATCTTTGAATTCTTCGAGCTCCCTATTTTTGTTACGCCATGAATTAGACGGAACTTTAAGCAAATATTGCAAATAAACAGCATCGAGGGACCTGGATAGAAAATGAACATACGGTATCGCTGTAGAATTGATTGAACTTTCTCGTTAAATTTGGATGTACAATGACACTTCGTTATTACTCCTCCTACTTGGAATACAAGATTTTCGTCGTTCGAATTTCGTACGCGACTCGCGCTGAAATTCTGCGACATTTTCTATCATACGTAACAGCAGGATATTTCATATCTTCCTATGCTTTCTATGAAACGTCAGGATTCCCCTTTGTTGTGCGAGATCTGCATTCGAAAAGGAATGTAATATAATACAAAAGTGTTGCATTTTCCCAGACAGGATATGGAAAGAGACATCTTCTAATATGCATCACCCTTCATTCTCCCTTTTAATGCTCGTTAATTACCTTCACATAGCCAATGGCATAGCCCTTTACATAGGTAATTCAGAGTACGCCGACTTTCAAGTAATCAGTCGTCAGCAAATAATTTATTCGCCCGATAATTTCTCTTCGCTGACAACGAAACTCTCGAAACAAATTTCTGGCGAGGCTGCAGTCAAAAAATTAGTAAGTCTCCGACAGCTGGCTCGAACTTAAGCGCAGATGGGGCGGATTGACACGAACACGTACGCGTATTGTGGCGCATTTGCAATTCCAAAAGTTCGAGATCTGGTCCAGCTAGTTTGTATATGCACACCTTGAGAGCGCACACGTCTTAAAAGCGAACTTTGCTGGAAGCCGGCTTTCATTTCGTTGACTTCCCGGTTAAATGAAATTATGTCCGCTGCTCTGGGTCTTTTGGGAATACGCCCGTGTTTGTTCTTTTGGATTATATCAGAAATTACAGCACGTTGGCTTATGATTGGTCATTAATTTTCGATTATCGTCTTGGATATATATTTACTGTACCGTCCGCTATGTACCGTCCGCGAATAAGGTTTTTGAAACGAAGAGAATTTACCTTTCTTTTGTAGGAGGGAAATGTTCCTGTTCGATTATCCTTGAATTTTACTAAGAAGTTACTGCTTAATTGTTTAAAAAGAATGTATGTATGCAATACGTTTGTGTATATCATATTCTGTTCACCAAAGATAAAGCGAAGAACGGAAAGACAGTGGTTAGAAATCTGAAAGGGTACAAGTTTTGTAATCTTCTTGAAGAAAGCTCAATATCTATATCAACTTTACATCCCACGCAATATTCGTTTCGCCCTACGCGATATTTATTTAAAAATGTACCCAAGATCGCAAAGTACAGTACGAAGAAGAGTGTTGCACCATTGTCGATATTATGCACGCAATATTGTAAGAGAGTACTTGTTAATTCTACGCATTAATATATTTTATTCAATGTTAATTTCACTCACTAATATGATGGTAATTTATGAACAGTTACTTTATTGAATCAGATTCGCATCATGAAAATTTAGTACTGTATAGACCCCCTTTCAAAATCAATAGGAACACAATATTCAGCTGACTGATTGTTCTGCGCTTCGCACACAGTTAATGCGATTTGTTCATCATAACGCGCTAATATATAAGGTACGCCACTCAAATTTTCACAACACAGAGACGAACAGAAATGAGATCAGATTGAGAACAGGATTCCAATAACGGGTATTTCGTTTGCCAATCGAGCGCCCGTCTAATTAACCTACTTAGACTATCCACGAATTATTTCATCCCTGAATCTCACAGTCGAATTTATATCATAATTCGGGCACATAGAAGTAGATTATTCTAACTGCCAGGGGAGCCACGGCACATCCATGCGACTTTGACGTCGCATACTCGAATTGACATTGTCATTTTGCAAGTGTCAGTTCAATTTTTTAAATAGCTTACCAAAGTATTTTGCGGTTGCGCCATTCTACTGCAGCGAATATGTTTGACGTACTCCAGCACTCGTTATGATTTCTTGTTTATAATGAACTATTTCGTGCATTTTCGTCTGCAAAGTTACTCATCGTACATTCTGTCGTTTCCACGTTTAAGAAAAGAATTTGTCGACCTATGAACGACAATTATATACCTTAGAACACGGGCTGCTAAAACTTGTAGCACACAGAAGAAACTCAACACTGAAGGCAGAAATAAATGTGTATAAGATAATAAGTCACAGTGAAATCAGTGAAAATATAGATGCACAAATATTCGATCGAGGAATTGCAATCACCTTCCTCGCACTATAAAGTCTAATCAACGTAAAATCAAGTCTCCTCTGCGGATAACCGGCTCATTCACCAAATTCGAAACAGGTCACCCATTTTCGAACTACTATAGATTCTCCACGGACAATATCTATGTCGCGCATCACACATCAGATGATCCGTGCAGCGTCAAACAATTCACTTAACCCGGTGCAACGTGGCAAGATAATCGTCACCGTGCAAGTTCGTCTTTCGCCTTGTCTACATTCATCCATTGTTGCGTAATCTCCTGAAACGGTGGTTTAGACGAACAATCGCATTGCGCCGGAGGAACAATAAATATTGCCGCTATGAACACAGTTCGGCCTGCTTGCCGATCTGTTTAAGACGGTTGCGATTAACGATCACGTGCTGGCCGACAATTAAAGTCCTCCACCAGGTGAATACCAATGTTTATCGAATTCATTTTTCATACTATCGATCCGGTCGAATGTATAACCCGTATTTATTGATGTGAACGGGTTGCTCTTAGTTTCTGAACGATGAAGATTCTTTTACACTGTTTTATTTCGCTTCGTACGATCCTTGATTTGATTGAAATTACTTTGGAGTATCGTATCAGGATTATGTATTAGAATGGTGAAAAATAAGTGGACGATAGGTTTGAATGTTGCACCTGCAAGTATTTTATTTCTCATCCGTTCTGTGTAGGATGGTGTAGATTGCTTAAAAATAGTTGAAATATTAAAATGCGCTCCTCGAACTAGTGAAGAATTTATGCACGAACAGTGAACTCTGTGTTAATTTCAATTTGAATATAAAGAATGATTCTACTGATCGTTTTTATTTACGAAGCACCAGTACTTGTTTCCATACAATCATTTCTGAAGTGTGGTATAATCATTTTATTTTTAATAACACCAAAATATCGATGGGAGTCAGTACAATTTGTTACTAACTATGCCCTAATTGTTGTGCAATATACATATATTACAGTGAACTTAGATAACTGCAGTAATATTCTTCATATTACAATATTCAGTAGGAAAAATCTAAAAAAAAAAACATCGTTCTCTCGATCCTAAAAATTGAACAAAAACTCGAATTCAGTTTTCATTGGACTGTTTGGGCATATGAAACACTGGTTCATACTCGAACTAGACGGCCGTGAATGTTCGAACAATGAACCATGAATGTAATTCGGTGAATCGCGTGTTCGAAACAACCATCGAAACAGTCAACTTTCCCCGTGAGAAATCGCGATCGTGGCTCGGTTATCATTCAAACGGTATCGTCGCGAATTAATAACAGATGCGCTTTTAACCACAGATAAAAACTGCTTTCGGTTCAGAGATTACACGCTGAAAATACGCGATTCACGTCCCGCCAGATACGATCTCTCCCCCGTGAAATCCATTTCCAGATAAAGCCGGGTACAAAAGCTTCTCGTTCTGCTCTCATCCTGTGCGAGTCATATGTATCGATGTGGAGGGCAAGGAAATTTAAAAATAAGTTCGTACTGTTGAAATTGAGCCTGTGCTCCCAAGCTAAATGGATACACATTTCAGGCACAGTTAGCAAAATTGAAATGAAAAAATAGGATTAAAGAGTGCATCTATCAGATAGCAGACGTTCCGAGATAATACCTATTCGTTCTGAACAGTCGTAATAAAATATGCGTGAAATTTCCTAACTTGACAAAAACAAAATGAATATTTATTTTAGGTAGATATATAGAAAATTTCGTGGCTTTAGTAATTGTACAATTTTTTCCATTTAAAAAAGAATACTTGTAGTATTATTGCAACGAAATGTACTATTTACATTGCTATGTGAATTCAGAAATTTGTTCTTACAAATTTTCTCGGTTTACCTTTTCTTTGCTTCCATCTCCCTCTTAGAATTGTGTTTCTAAATTTCGTTTCTCAGCGTTTACTGGATATTCCGCGAATTTTGGTATTCCCGTTCACAATGCACTGCATGCTTTTAACAAAACTTACTTCTACGTACGTGAAAATCCGCACAAACGCTTACGTACTGTTAGGACCCTACGTTGTACGCAAATCCAAAATCGTGCAAACTCCTACCGAATATCCGTGTTCAAACTGTGTATGAAATTTTACCAATTTATTTATTAAGAAATTCTGTTATACCCGAATAGTAAATACGATATCAATGGAAATTTTCAATTTGGCAAGTTCTAGATACATTCTGTACTTGCGCCCGCTAGAGTGCCACTTGTATTGAATTCGTACGCCTTTTGTTGCCTTAACGCGCATTTGGCAGTGCTATGTGTTTGGAGAATTGTACTGGGGAAGCGTTGCCAAAGAGATGCAGAAGAATCGAATTTTATTTTCCATTCTCACGCAAACGAAATCTTCTTCTTCTTCTTCTTCTTCGTCAGCAGCGTGGGTAACGCCGTACAAGTTTTGTAAAGTTCCCAGAACATTATTTCGATTTAATAATGCTTGGTTCCTGCGGTACCTTTTTCTGAGTGTTGGAAATGGAATAAAAGTGCCAAGCTTGTAATTTCTGTTTCTATTTTGACAAAGGCAGGCCGGCGCAGAGAGCAAGGTTGAAGAAACGTAACGGAAACTCGAACATAGTGCCTCGTTTTTGGACCACAGTCTTACACGAGATTCGATAGTTTGGACATCGCACTTCCGAATTGATGGAGTATTGTTATGATGTTTGACATACAAACAATTATTTGGATAAAATAATACAATAAAGAAGAATGCAATGCAATTAGAAATGAGGAATATTAAGACGATATTAAATCGGGCTACTAAATATTCAAGTGGCCCCACCTTCTATTTAAAAAAATATACTTGGGCTGTCTATGAACGTTCATTTCGATACAAATTGCAGACATGTAATCATAGCCTATCAAATTTAAGCTCAAAAAAGTTAAACTACTAAAGACTAAGTACATGTAGTACTAGCCAATATTTCACTGTTTTAAAAACACGCGGTAGTTCCAAAAAGTGCACGGTAATATAGAGTATATTCTTTCGCACAGCATAATAAAGAAAAACAGTAAGCGCAAAAGACAAATTCGGTAATATCTTGTTTAATTAATTCCATAATATAATCAGCACGAGTAATATCCAATAATTCGGTTGCAAGGAAATTAATTGTGTCTGTCAAATGAAACGTACGCGCAGCGATAAATGTAAGACCAACGGATTTAAGCCGTAAAATAAAATAAATATTACTTTATTCAGGAATTCTTGCAGAATATTCATGGCAATTTCCAAATATTTAGCATATAATGTAGAACGATCGCCAACGTTAACGTATCGGCCTGACATGCGAAACGTTGACACTCCCACAGTTCAAACGACGGAATAATTTCAAGGGAACGAAAATACTGTCGCGTTACAGTTTACCAGGACAGCGAATGTGCAGAACAATCACTTCGGGTGCAGATATTTGTCGAGCACAATGGTGCAGATTTGCAAATTGATTTCGCATTAGCCGAATTATAGAGAATCGATGCAATTTCTGATATCAATCTGGCTATTTCCACCTTGTTTTGATTACCTCTGTCCAAGAGGCAGGCTATGCAATTTTCCTGACATCCTGTTGCAACGTGTTCTCCAATATTGACGAGCATGCAATTACCCCTATTGTCTGCTTAATTATAACCGTCTAAGCCGGCGAAGCGACGTTATTAAAGATCGAATTCGCTTCAAATAAAATTCATCCCACTCGGCGACCGTGTACCTCTCCCCCCGCCCTGTCGACGCGGGGACGAGATGAATTTCCTTTATCGTTTATCCCTCCACGAACGAGATAAATTCCGTTTTATTAGTAATTCTTGAACGAATATCTCCCGTGAATGGCCTCCATTAAAAGCTAGGATTTACTGTTGACACGATTCACGCTTTCGATGCAATTAAAGTGGCTCTCGAAATCGTTAATCTTTCAACGGAAGATCCCTCGGCGCTTTTAAAGCGCAAGACGTTCGAGACCGTTTTCATTCGAAACCTTTTCATCGATAATATCGTAATTTTAACGTAACCTTCTTATTGATAATAGATATTACCGATAATAGTATATATTATTATGGTTTAGATGTATTAGATATTTTCTGGGTTAACCATTTCACAGCATTTGTAACATTTGTAAGATTGTGTAATAAAAGGGAACGGACATAGTAAATGAAAACACAGTACATTAGATAGTTTCGAGACAATACATCAAACTTCTAGTTATTTCTAAGGCGATTTATTGTTTCCGCCGTGGCAAATAGCTTGAATTGTATTAAATTAATAGATTTGGAACGAAATTCTTGCCCCTTTTTAGGTCACACTGTTTCGATTTTCTATTGCAAGCGTTAATACTGCGGATATGTATTAATAATTTCAAATGGTTGTTTGTTTAAAGTTGAATCGCTGGTTGAACAGGAATTAATAGAGCCTGATGTGCAGATATTTCGGAACGCGTGGTATTATTCGAAGGGAAGCCAAAACAAATGAAACTTCTGTGCTACCAGTTTCGATAATGTTGTAATAATAGCAAAATTGCCCACTTTTAGTAGATTGCGCGTATAATGGGTAATTACAGCAATACTGATATACACGAGGTAAATATCAATGAGCCAGATTAACTTGAAATTTACATGAAGTCGGTGGAACGGAACACTCAATGTCTAAATCAACTACAAAGATAACACAAATTCACACTGAACCTGAAATTAACCAAAATAACAGAATTCCTCTGCAATACAGTTCAAATGATTATATCCAATAACAAAATTAGTAAATTAACTTTAATGCACGAAGTATAAACTCCCAACGAAAATACAGTGATAATAAAAATAATATCACACTACAGATTGATAACTATACATAATAATAATAATAATATGATATATGTCTTTATATAATTATCAACATTTATGCAGTCTACATATGTCATATTATATCGTGTATATACAATTACACTTTAACCAATTTTTTCCAAACTATTCCATTATCACTGATGAACCGGAACTACTTTGAAACTATTTATGTATGTATATCGGTCGATTAAAGGACGAGGCAGACGTGTAAAAAGTAACGGCAGGAAGCATCAATCGATAAGAGTGATAGATTGACGGATGAATCGTGATTGTACAGATCCGATCCGTTGGCAAGAAAAAGGAGGGAGGTGCCCGAGAAAAGAAAGGATGCTCCGAGAGAAATGGGAACGAACGAACCGGCGGATCGAGCACGTGAAAGGATTTGTCGATCTGTACGTTCATATAAGCCTCCAAGGGGCTGGCACAATGCGCGTACAATTAATTTCAACGTTTTCGATTCATCCCCGATGGCGTACGATCGAGCCCCCCCTGTAGAAACGTGAGGTATCCGAGGACACTTAAAATCGTTCTTCGATCCCGACGAAAATACCCTCCCGTAGAATTTTCCTTCGCCGTTTTAGATTTGAGATAGCGCTCCTCCTGCGACGCACAGATATTTTTCGATTTACGGGATTTTGTTTTATCAGGAGCGATACGAGTCGAAACGTTTCGATTTGCTGGGAAATTACAATGGGTCGCGTGCGATTTATTAGTGGAGATTACAGTGATGAATTTCTGCGCGACGTTCCATTCCGTCGAGTTGAATATTACCGACTTTTTTTTTTATTGCCAAACGCGTACTTTACTGCGATTGATTCCGCAGTTTTTAACGTTTAATGATATTACGTTGCAAGACGTGCACATTTGGCATTTTTTTTTATAAATAGTTGCCGTACAGGATTATCACAAGTAGAGATAGAAAATATAATTTTTCTAATCTTGTGTACTTACTCTTTAATGAGTTTCATTGAGAAAAACTATTTGGTTAAATAAGGTGCTGAAAATTTGTACACTTTTATTCATTCTCCAAGTATGTTCAGTGTTCATTTCTACATAGACCAGCACAGGCCGAAAACAAAAACTGCGGCAGTGCACTGTGAGTTTTATTTTCCAACTTTTCACAAAGTCACGGCAGGACCGTGAACCATGACTAACCCTTTCATTGTGTACGTAGCATACACAGCCTCAGAAATCGTTAAAAAAATGTGTAACCTCGTTGTTCTTAACTGTGTTCATACATAAAATCCACCCTCGATTTGCGCGATATCTTTTATACGTGGGCCATAATTCCTTTAATTATGCGGATCTTTCAATAAGCAGCAAGAAAATATACATTTCCATTGTATTCATTAAAATTATTCCATATCAGTGGAACAGAAATTCTTCCTTGATTATACGATAAATGCTGCGTCACAATTTATGGAATAAAAGTTAAATTTGCCTTTCTGAACATTTGATTATTACTGCTTCCGTACAAATATCACGGAAATTAAAATAAACTAAATGTTTTTGCAACCTGCATTACCTCTTCTCTGGCGTATTTCTCAATTCCATTATATTTACAAACAGACTCCAATTACGTAAATCAAAGGGGAAGAATATATCTCTTCCAGACTAATGAAAACCGTGCCTGTTTTTCTGCGCCCGAAGGAATTTTAATCCCAAGGGTGACGCAGCGAAGGGGTTAATTTGGAGATGTTTTTAACCTCCTCCTATATTCAGTTCGAAGCATCAACCGTACTCATTACCATAACGTAGATAAGAAACTCACTTGTGAAGCAATTCAGGTTGCAAAAAAGAAAAAAGAGGGTTAAGTTACTTTAATAAGGATGCCGGATGAAGGCGATTAATCTTCTTGATGAATTCAAAGCAATCTTAATTGACTTTAATCGATGCAAATGATACGCAGCGATCGTACTAAGTGTCCTGATCCGTGATGTAAGAATGAACGACAAATAAAAGCGATTCGCGTTATCTCGAAACTGACAAGCTATAAAAAAGACTGATGAACGCGAATAACGCGAAGCGTTTCATGCTTGCATTTTTCATCCCCATCCCTGTACATACTACGAAGAATCTGCGATACCCACTTCCGTATTCAAGCATTGCTTCCCTTCCGACCCCGTGTCTTCATTTCGCATTTCAACGTGTGTGCGTGCAATAGAAAGCTTTCTGTGTCGCGGCTATGCACGGTTTTAACAGAAACTCGGAGTAGACTAATGTTTCGATTTTTCTTTTTGTAGCGGTTACTGATGAGTACTGTGTACCAGGGACGATTGTTGTTTACAATTTGAATTTCGGGAATAATTAAGCGAGAATATCATGAGACGAGCATGCATTGCGTTGCTGTTAAAAAAATTGTCAGAGTTATTTACTTTTATAGTATCTTTTAAACATTGTGGAGAATTCGTATATTTCCTTGGATATTTACTAAATATCTGTCTTCAATAATAAATTGGCCCTTAATCGTGTTAAGGGTATATGAGTATCTATTTAAAAAATTGTAGTAATATGTCTGTAAAAATGAATCATGTCGTAAATGAAAACCTGTGCAGAAATAGGTTTTCATAGATTCAAATACTAAGTAAAATCCTTTCTATGTTTCTACATTAACACCTGCGTCTATACAAATTATTTTTATTAACGAAGAATTCACTTTAAACCGTTTCCATTATCCCCGGTGTATGTGGAAATTACTCACACCGATTATAAGTAATACAAAAGAGGGATGAAATACTGAAACATCATCCAAATATTATTTTCTGCATTTTTACTAAGTTTTATACACAAGGAAAAGAAACTCCTACATCAAACAGCTACCATCGTAACTAAAATTCCCAGGCGGATGCTTGAAAAATATTCCAGTCAGGAGAACTGATCACCAATTATCAGGTACTGTGTCACGATGGCGGGGCAGGGACGATTCACAGCTCAGAAAATATATATGGAGGAATCTCGACGAAATTAACGTTATACGGTGGACTAGAATTGCTCTAACAATCGACAGGTAATAAATAAATCATTCACGAGTACGTCTGGATTTGAACCTGTTTCAATATTCTCTGATGTCTACTTAAAGATTGGATAGGTTAATGCTCAGGAAAATTATTGAATTCGTTCGACAGAATTCATTCAAACCTGTCACTATTTAAGTACATATGTATATTTGAGAAAATACGCAGAATCGACAAACTTGCATTTGGTTTCAACGAAATCGCAGGAAGCGTCAGAATGGACAAAAGAAAATGCACTGCATGCATTGCAGTAGCAAATGTACTTTCCTAAATATTCTTTCGACACAAATTCTTAACAAATTGGTCAGGAATACTTTTAGACGTATATTGTGTATCTCGTGTATAATTGTAATTGCCTAAATATTCGCATAATATAATCGCATAAGTATTCGTTGCGACCAGTCCATTTTTTCTATTTTATTAAAATCTATCTGCAGTTTCTTCATTTGTTTTCATTGGTCGTAGCGTGATACACTCTCAATATAACACTTCAGTTTCATTTCAGTCCAACACATAATCCCTATACCGTGGCTAATTCTCACTCCCCTAAACATACTGATCTTATCAACGTGTCAGTTCTTGAAAGAACACGTGCGCTCTACCTGTGTGTAAAGTTTCCTAAAAATACAAAATAGTCATTAGACTAATGCTTCTTGTCAGATATGTCTAATAGATTGACCCTTTCACCAAAATGTGTTTTTCTTTTGATACACGCTATCTTTCGATACATAAACCGATAGTGCTGGTCTATGAAAATATTTCGAAAAAAAAAGTATATCGGAGTATTTCACTAGGACGTACAGCTTTGTTTATATCAAGAACGCCGAAAGGGTTAAATTAACATCTTTTTCTATTGCGTCATTTTTTCTGTGTTAATTACACTGCGCCCATGGCCATTTGTGCTATTCTTCAAACGATGTCACGCGTATATAAAAATCGATCGTGAAAACGAATGCATAGTTGAAAAAGTCTCATAGCCAATCACCTGTCCCATATATCGCACAAAATAACAGTGACCGATATGCATAGCGTTCTTCTCTTATCGGGCACCGAGAATCTGCGTTCTAAAAATTACACTCGCCGAAGCAACGAGCAATAATGGCCTACAGACAATAGCGTCAGGAATGGAAAATTGACTTACCCACAGTTTCTTCCTTTCCAGGTTGGAAATGTAGATCGACGTTTCCTCCCGACGGAAACTATGCCATGGTTTCATTTATTTTTGTAATTACACGTTTCGTGCATAGAACGTTAATTGAACTTATTGAATGGCTATTTCAGCTTATAATTAATCCGCGTTGAAAGAGTTTCCTTTTTTTTAGGACGGATATTCCCTCTGTTCAATTAATTTCGAAATATCTGACAGAGGGGTGCAAGTTTTACCAGGCACCGGTTGCACGACGTGACACGTGGATCATAATGTATAACATGTCAGTTGATGACAATGCTCAATGCTATGTAAAAGCTTTTAACGTTTGTTTCGCGTGTCATTTTATTTTCATTTGAAACACCACTGTTTGTTAAACGATAGTAATGCGAGCAAATAGAAACGAATATTGCTACACAAACACGGGGGCAAGAGTTCAGTAAATGTTTAATGATTCGACAGCAAGGAATAATTAAATGTAACTATGCATTGACAACCGGGCTGCAATTGAAACAGAAATAATCGTTCACCTTCTTGGGGTTCAAAGAGAATTCGTAACGAAAATGAGCACGCGTCATCTGCACTACAGTGCCAAGTATAAACGAAAGCATTGATCGGTTTGCAATTTACACCCGCTTCGGTATTGCTTCGCCCGTAATCAAGTTACAATTACTGTACTTACGTCATTAAAATGTAACATTCAGAGGCAACAACTGTTCGTTCTGCAATCATGTTGAACCTATAAACACCAGCAACGAACGAAATCATTATCTGCGCCGTCGTCCTACAACGTTGCCGGGATAATTACCCAATCTATGCAAACGTGCCAACTCGATGATTGTTTGAACAGACTAGTTGGAAAACCATTTTGGAGCAGGTGATCAGTTATTAATGATAGGTTACATATTATTATAGGATTATATCCGAGGGCTTCGTGCAGATATGTATAACAAATATGATATTGTATCCATAGCGATTATTAAACTTCATCGCGTGAGATGCAATTAATGGTTCAATCTCTCGCTGATACAATTAAATCAGATACCATTTGCGTGTAGTAAGATCTTGTAATTTAATTCTACAACAGTAAATCGTGAACAGAAATGGCGTTTAATACGAACGCTGTATTGTACCAGATATTAAGGAAGGAAAAAGACTGCACGTTTGTTATATTTGTGTGGTTAATAGTATAGAGTTTAATAATTATGAAATGAGGTGTAGTTATTTTTGTTTGAATTGTATCGATTCTAAAACTTCATAAAATTAATGCGAAAATATATATCATTTTATACAATCGAATACATTGTACAGTACGATACCATTTTTCGTTTCTAATAATTAAAAGAAAAAGGCTCTGACGACAACTTTGGTTTAGCCGCTTGTCTGGCATGCACGGCACCATTCCACTTGATACATTAAGGCGATTCCTCAGCGCTCATTATTCGTTCGCGAAAAATATAAATGAGATGCACGAACCTGGCTTTTTTTATATTACAATTAAATAACAAATAAACATATATATTTAGAGAATGTGAGTAGTTTTTTTACTGCATTCTACAAGTTCTGTAAAAAAGCAGTTAATGAGGAATTGGCCGTGGCGTCTATTTTGGTGCTACCTTAAAATCGACTTACTGAGACCAAATAGTCGATGGTTATCATACATAAGCCACGTTTCATCGCACATTGTCGCACGCGGAACCTATTTACCCAACATCTACGACACAGCGATCAATTTAAGGTGTCAAGTACCTATCGAACGATATACAACGTACGTACAATAGTCTTTTCTACAGTATCTCGTACGGTTTGTCACGCATCCAAATCAATTGCTGTTCATAGAAGGAAGACAGAATTCGTTCGCGTGCAAACAGTGCGCATCTCGTGTGCAACAAACAAACAACGCGAGCAAAGTTGCAAAACACTTTGCCCCCGCTAACGCTGAACAAACGACTCGACGACAGACGAGACGCGGTCTGAAACGGTGCTGCTTTCTGCTCGCGGTCGTAGGGATCACGACGTTTGACCACGTTTACGCAGCAATCGCAATAAACAAAAGCGTTTCGCGGGAGCTGCCACGCGAACCGAACGCGGTTCCTCTTCTTTCCATTTTGTTGTTTTTGTTGCCGTTGCAAAATATCCACGGGAACGTGGGCGAGCGTACGCGACTCGTTATTGCACAGTCGTTGCATGATTTCGAAACGATTCACGACAGCGTCACAGCTATCGAACACCGAGGTCCTAATTAAAAAAGAAAAAAATGAATTTTGAATTCAATTATCGGATGAGCTCGAGCGTGGAAACGTACCGAGTCGACACTTTTGTTTAACTTTCGATGAGACGACGGATGAGTACCGATCCCGATGGAGTTTATGATACGAGGAACGGGGTTGCATTATCGAGTTAACTGTCGATTGTTGAATCGCACGAAGAAGCGATGGAATAAATATTTGCGCGCGAAAACACGTGTAACATTATTTCCGTACGCTTCTCGATCGACAGGCACGAGTACACAATTCGCATCAGCTATTTGGATATAAGGGCGGCCTATTTTAGTTTGCATTATTTAAATACTGGAAGTGTCTGCTATTTGATGTGCTGCTATTTCGTATCGACATTTAACATTTTCCGTCGACGTTAAAATAATCAGACAAATGAAGATCTCCAACGCAGTTTCTGCAATCGGCAGGAAATATTTCCAATGATGGATAACTAAATTTCCGAGGGAATTAAGCGGTATTAAATATATTTCTTAAATATAATTATCATCTATCTGGTTCAATGTCACAATATTTCACGGTCGACTGTGATGTCCCCGCATGTGTTAATTATTCCATTTTTCCAGCGGTGCGCGATAAATCGTCAGCATCGATGGTTCGCGATAAAATTCGGCCGGGCCACGTTTCATAAAAATAGGGATGGTCATAACGCGAAATTGATAGAACGGGGATTGTGTCCATTGTGTTTCGTTAGACGTCGGGTCGTGTGTAAACGCGAATAACAGCGGGCACGTTATCACGGGGCGCGTTTAATGAGCCAGAAGCGGTCGAAACCGTGTTTGAGCGTGACGGCCGGCAAAAAGAGTACGGTGAGCACGATCGACGGGAATACGTCGCTCGAAATAAGCCACTCGCGGGCCTCGACTGTTTGATGAACACCTAAAAATACTGGTCCGTCCGGTGCCGTAGAAATCGACGTGTCTGTTCGATTTTCCGTTGTCGTTTTTGCGTGGCAGAAATATTTTTTCCGCGCCGCGATTTTTTTCGACCTCCACGACAAGACAATTCTTTTTTTTGCTCCTCTGCTTTAGACTGTCGGTATTTAATAGCGTTCGGGTTTGTTGAGGTCGAGCGTGACACTTTTGGCGGTGGAAGTTGAGATCTCGATGGCAGATGGTGTGGTGAATGATTTACGACAACGAATAATTGTTGCAGTTGTAAATTTGGAAGATGATGACGAAAGAAATTTTGGAATAGGTATCGGACTTTTTTTTTTTAGGTAACTTTAGTGGTAGCTATTGTACTGGTTTCGTGGTTACAATTGGAATGGTTGTCTGTTTAAATTTTATCTGCGAAAAGGGATTGGGCAGACATACTTTAGCAACATAATTGATCATAGATTTAAGAACTATTATATAGTACAAAAGATTTATGCGAGTTTTCGGATCATAGTTGAGAAAACCAAATATTGTATAATATGTCGAGACTTTGCACTGCACATTTCGCCTATAAATATAAAGAAATTTGTTTGTCAATTTCAATCGTACTAATGGTAAGAGATTTATATTTTAAATGAGAATAATCGTATTCTATGAAACAGTTAACGTTACCTATAATTAAAATCATTCCTCTATAATAGATGCGAGAAAACTTGTACATTAAAAGCTTTAAAGTAGTCTGTCCGTAAATATTTCTTATAAAAGAACGTTTAAAACGAACAGCTGTTATTTCTACTAAAATATTCAGGGGCCTTCTCATATTTCTTGAATGCTAAAAAAAAGTCACAAAAACGACCCACTCGCAGCACAGAATCAATATTCCACTTCAAAAGGGTTAAAAGCCGTAACGTGGCGCGACGACTTTTTGAGTGTCTACAGGGGAAAATTTCAAGACCATTACGAAAACGGGAAAATGGACGATTAACGATTCATACACGAACGCAAACTTTGCATTGTTACTCTACCAGAGAAATCTCCCTTTTTCCATCATACTCTGCATGGAAAGTTTTTAACTGGTGTATTCCTACCGCCACTGTGTCATACCAGTTGTTACATACTTCCCCACATGTTCTATATAAAAGACAAGCTGGTTAGTCTTATATTTCTAGTTGCTTTGTTCGTATAATTTCTGAGGCGAATAATGTTAGGTCGATATGCAATCCTATTATTCAGTTCTTTTATCGTCAGCTTTATTGAACAATAAAGAAACCAATGCAATTAATGAATAAGGAGGGTATTCGAACAATTGGGTGCTCAATGTTTTATTATGCAAAACATATCTGCTTTTATGAAAACTATCGCATGCATATTTTCTAACAATCATTCTATAAATGTCCATGCTATGAAGACGATTTGAGATATAGAAATATTGCAATTGCTTGAGAGCACGAGGGCTATAGATATTACTATGATATAATTTCCTGACAAATTATGTTCAAGATGTTATTGTTGCCATCAATATATTAACGCGCAATTAAACTAACATGACGCATTACTCTCTATGCGTGTACCGTATAATATCATTCATGGTACATAATCGAACGTTAATATTTCTCTGATTAAAATCCAATTCACGTCAAGTATAATTTAACTGCCAATTAAAAATATTTCTCTCGTGCGTAACAATCGCAATAAATAATAGAACGTCGCAATACTGCCTAACACATTAACCTTTCATTAATCAATATCCTTTTATTAATCAATAAATTATCCCAGCAAACAATCGCTTATTGTCGGCGGGACTTAAATTACCCGCGGTTCCGCAAACGTTTCAGGCTCGTTTAAAGTAACTTAGAATTACAGCAACTTCGAGAAGTGTAACGTGTGACTCGGTCGCTTCGGGACATCATGACGTTAATCACGAACTTCGCGAACTTCGCAGACTGTTGAGTTAAGCTTTCCGTAAATTTCGAGCGTCGGCGAGTTCAACGGTGCAAAATCGCGCAAGTATCTCGAACAACAGAAGGAAGGCGAAAGCACGACGACAGAGCGTCGAGATTATAAATTTCTCGGCTCTGGGGTATGATTAATCGTGACGGAAGACGAATCGTTTCGCCCGTTTCATCGAGAGGTGCATCTTTCTTGGGACGAGCAGCTGCCTGGATCCGTTCCCGTCCAGCCAGCGCGGCAGGATTAAACAATTCTTCCACTTATTATTACGTCCGACGATGTCCGAGTGTGCGTGCCCTTTATGTCGAAATTATTCTTTCGCCCGACGATACCGAGAGCTGCGAGTACCATTTTAATCGCAGACCGGAGAGACGAGCAGCACCGTGGCGATGTACCAGCCACTCGACTGGAAATTATGGAAACGCGTCAAAGACCCGTACAGTCGTGAATGTTCCTGGCAATTCGACGATCAACGTTCCACCGATTTATTAAATACCTTGCACTTATAATTCGAGAGGTGTGCTTGAAATAAAATGATGTTACAATTTTGTGCGCAATATTCGGAATTAATCGTCGAGGCCTTTAGCTTTGCATTTTAAATTTGTTATATTTTAATCAACTTTATATATTAATTATTTCGTACTGGGTAATTTGTTTGAATAATATTCGAACGATTTTAGTTTTTAGTGCCGTTCGGTTATACCATTACGATATTTGATCACTTCAGGATGAATTTTGTTTGCAAATAGATGAAAGAACAATGACTAATAAGCGAATGGTTACATTTAAACATTCATCAATTTCGAAATAAATCCTAGTGTGCCTGAGTGATACAATGAATTGAAATTATATGAACAATTATTACTGCGACTGTTCCTGAGGGTAAAATAAGTTGGTACGATCGAAAATGAAATGTTCAAACCCAAATCTTGACGCAAAGTCAATTTAGTGGGCGCTGGTATGTACCTACAGATAAGCCTATAGAAGGCTACTACAGTAGTAGCGAAAGGGTTAGACAACATTGTACCATTATCAGCTTTCAAGGTATCAGCGGACGTTCTACAACTGGATTTCAATCCCATCGGGTCGGATTTCAAGATTTCCATTGATGTTGCGCGAATGGTTGTAGAATGTACTGGGTAGATATCAAATTTAGAAGATTAACAGTACATATTTAGAAAACTCTGAATATCAATTAACCGTTCCAACTCTTTTAGGTGTATTCTTTGAATACAAACCACCTTAGAGATACATGACAATTATATCACATTTACGTGAACACTTTGCACACATTTTTCCCAATTTATCCTAATCAGCATGAATGTTCGTTCGACAAACAGATCTTCGGGCAACTTCAAAATTATTCATTTCTTTTACGAAATTTCATTTTATTTTTACATCTAACAATGTAAGTCATTTCATTTAAATCCAGCAATTTTTCATTAAAAAATGTGCAATTCGTATTGCCCTATTTTGTCACGAGCGAAACATGTTTCGAACGTTGAGAATTTCCAAACGTATCTTATGGAACACTGGAGAATCTCGACATCAAGTTTGAGCACCGTCGGCTAATAATGTTTCACGTTGCCGGATGTAATCGTATTAGAGGTCGAGTGATACTCGAACGTCTTGAAACAGCTTCCGGCGAGATTTATAGCCCACTGGAGCCGTTGCTGTGCTTCCAAATGGCACTCACCGATCGCCGTGCGATCGTTGCTAAATGACTTAAAATACTCAAGCAAATGGGAGCAAAAAAGTGGCACGCGTTGGTATGTGAGTGTCGACGAGATCGATTTGTTACATACAAAGTGTGGAAATTCGATAAGTAAAGGCGTTGGATATTTGGAGCTTCTTATGTGACACTTACTTTTAGTTAAACAATTTAATCAATGGTTTATTACATGTGTAGTATAATTTTTAGTTTATTGTATTGATAGTATTCATTGAACTGTAATTACGCTTATAAATTTAGAAAAAGATATATACAGTGTTATAGAGACTTCTTCCAGTTAGCTTTAGCAAAAAGCTATGAATCGTGTGAACGTCTATGTGAATAAGATTTAGGTATACGTGTCGTCTTAAAAGTAATTTTTTTTTTAAGCTGATTCTTCTTTTCAATTTGGAGTATACATTTGATTGAATCCTGTACCAATACTGCCTTAACCTTAACCTTAACCAAATAAAGACGATTGCAAAACGCCTGCGTATTAAAATATCGATCATTTAGAATATTTACATGCCTATTAATTATATCAAACTTATTGGCAATTCGTAATTTCGATTAATATGCTAATGTACATATTATCTGTATCAGGACAGCTATATATCGACAGTTTAACGATCTCGTTAACCCATTAACTAAATAATGCGGAATATTGAAGCTTCATTAAAATACTAAACGGCCATCGTGCGCGTGAAAATAAAAGACGGACTAGAAATAGATTACACTTTTATATTACTATAGCAAACACGAAAAACTATAAAAAGTGACAGAATAAATATTCCCATAAGAAGATACCGTCAAATACCTACGCAAAATAGTCGGCAGAAATTGGAACACCCACCGCGCAACGAACTTTGACAAAATTTGACAAAACCATACCCTTCCAGCCAATATTGTTAAATTCACTCGAGCTTCCCGTTCAACAACAATTCCCCTTTCAATCTTATCCGTCGATTATTCGTGCCGTGTCCCCCGTTTCACGCCACTTGAAAGCGATATAAATTCTGAATTCGAATTTCGAACGAAGGGAATCGGGGATTCTCGCGTCATCGTCGAGAAACGCGACCAAATTTCGAGGAGTAACAGCAGAACGGCGAGGGATCGAACGACTTGGTAATCGGATCGATTCGATCGTCGAGGATAGACGCTTGCGCGGGGTTTACGCGAACGGGAACAATGAATCGTTCTGGAAATTTAACGATCGAGAGGACAGAACCGTCCCGCGAGTAATGCAATTCACATTTCCCCGAGCGACAACGTCCCCGGGACTTTTGATAGTCGCGTCCCTCTCTGTAGCGGCGACGAAAGCTTTACAACTTTGCTGGAAGCGTTCCCTTCTCTACGTGCGCCCCGATTGGACTACTTCCAAACCATCCGCACTAATTCTGTCCAACTTACAAAACCGCGACGTCGTCGGATTTTGCTGAATTTCGGAAAACGTACAGACCGATCGACACATTGTACCGCGGGCAATTCCGATCGTAGGCGGACCGAAACCACGAAAACGTACTAACAGGTAAATTTACAATTCACGTTAACGGCGCGGTGAAATGGAATCGGCTGGAATCGATGAAAAGTTTGGAAGTTTCGTCAGATAAGTGGTACACAGAAGCCAATTAACGTTGGAGACGCGCAGCTCGCGCCACTATAGATTTTTGTGTAATTTTACGGGATCGTTGTTCGCGATACCGTAATGTCATTCAGAAAATGTTGAATAATATTATTCGTGTAAACAAATTTTGGATAATATTGCGTATAAAATGTAGGGACGATTCATTCTACAATTCGAAGAATACAAAGTAATTAAAACGATGTGTCTTTTAATGAATAAACAAAGCTCCAACAAACCGGCAAAACCGTCGAAATTTGTGTCAAATTGATTTGGCACTTATCTCATTTCATTTATCTCACAAATGTCTGTTCATATGAGGAAACAGAAAAATAGTTCCGTAGATTCTATAGTGATTAAGAAGAGAATCTTCTATATTTCTTTAAGGTCTAAATTATAAATTTTCCATTCAACGAGTGTAGGTAATATTGCGTTAATTTTACAAACGATTCTAATACTTCGAAATTGTTCATTTCAAACTATCAGCAGCTTGTCGTGCAAAAGCATAGAAAGAAGTAAAATTTGGCAATAAATGAAACGTCGGCACGCGTTCACTATTGATTCCATTCGAATAAACCGACTCGTCACAACAATTCTCTATCCCCCACTAATATTTTTCCACGGTTCGTTTTATTGCAACATTCAGCCGCGCCTGTATCAGATAATATATTACAACAATTGTTTCGACGGTCGCGTTAGAAATACGAACGGAAATAGCATCGCGAGTGGGAAATGTCGATTATCCGGACGTGATTCAACACACTTTTGGATATCGGAACCTCCATTAAGCGAACTTTCTATTATCTGCACGCGCAATAAAACGCTAACGATCGATTATCCGCAAATAAATTTGCGTATTAACGTTTATAATAATATGCGCCCGACCAACTGATAAGTCACATCGGAGCGGGAGTTTTAATTGTTAATTACATTGCTAATTAGTTCATCGTTCCGCTAGACGATATCTATCGTACGATAATTGCATTTTACAATCGAGTGCCGTCATATTTCTGCCAGCGAAATGATTGCCAATACAGTGAACGAGAGGAATAAATGGTACTTTAAAATTGCAACACCTAGTTACACGTTCATGAATGAAAATTAAGAATAATTTCATAGCTATTAAATATTAACTCTTTATTCATAAATCCTTTATCGTTAATATAAACATTGGACAAAGTTCTATGAAGATTCGAATATCAGTGACAAAAAAAATGTAATACCAATTCCCATAACTATTACATTTCATCCTTTTGGCCTTCTCATGATTACGTTATTGCAAACTATACAAACCTAATTTCGCCATACACTATTTGCCCGTCACAAACAGCATGGCGCAAACAGTTTCAAAGGTGCGTACCTTTATGAAGGTGCAACAATATTTTCAAGCTTGTACTGGCTAAATTGAAATCGAAAAATATCGGGATATAAGAGAAGATCAAGGATAAATATGGCCCCAGGCGCAGGAGAATCTTGGGAAATCCTGCAATTTTCCCCGTCGATAGGGGGATCGTACAAAGCTGCGCCGCGTTCTCAATCGTCGAATTGTAAAGATAGAAATTGCTGGCTGCTCGAAGGCGATTAAAATTTCCAACTACTACCACCGTCTATAAACTTTCTGCATTATTCATCGCCGTTACGACGGGAACCTACGGCTATAAAAAGGGAAAATTTAAGACACAAGACGAAACCGTAACAAAATAAGTATGAAAGCGTTGTAAAATGCTCCCTTCACTACATATTATTCCTTTGCTGGTATAAAAGGGCCGACACCGGACCTGAAGCCAACTCGTAAAAAGGATCTCGCAAAGATCCTTGTTAGAAAAGAAGAATAATGAACCCGGACGCTTTCACATCTAAAGACCGCTGCCATTCCGTTTGTTCATTTCATTCTTTGCTTAATAAATGCGCGCGGAGAGGGATCATTGGATTTGCTCGGTGTAATTCTTACACCCGGCCGAGCTCGAAGGTAGAAAGTTATTAAGACCGAGGTGTTCTCGGAGAAACTGACGCAGATCAGAATCAGATAGAACAAAATTAATATTACTGGTGAAAAGAGAATCGCGATGGAGGTTGGTGAATTTTTATCGAAGTTTGGAAGGAAATTTTAAAAATAAATCGGAGCCAGATAGAGTCGTTCGTGAGAAACGGCTGCGGACCTTTAAACATTAAACATTGATTTTGCTATTTTCCTGCTGCACCCGTTACAATTGCGTCGGTAATTATAGAAGTGGACCACATTTGACTTATCGAGACACAAATCTTTCATCAACTTCGTGGCGAAATTTTGCGAACGTACGAGAGAATTACAACAAAAAAATCATTATATAAATTACATAATATACATATATACACTCGACTTGGAAAGTAAGTTAACGCTGTGCCCAACAGTTTAAATGTATAATAATAATTATAATGTATGTTTATATGTTTTTATGTAATCTTTATGGTGTAAGTACATAAAAAAATAAGTTACAGAAATTTACATACATCATTTTCATTTGCACAAAAATGCCAATCGTTAACCTACTTTCCGAGGCGACTGTACATTGAAAACAACTATTTTACAGCAGATGCAATAGCTCAAAATGAATAATATACTATTCAAACCTGGCCAAAATATTAACAGAATTGAAGAAACAGAAGTTCACGTCAATCAAACCCCCTTATAAGAAAAACGTGTTCCGCACAAAATAACCATAAATTTCCCCAACCTAAAACCCTTGAAGATACCCTTTACTATCGTTTTGCTCATTACGTCAAATCCAATCTGCACGACGAGCGAAACAATTTAACTTGCTCCGAGCTATACACATAAACAGCCGGCATTCCCGGTTGACAAACGACCCCATTAAGGGATCAAACAAATATGATTGCTTCCCTGGAGGATTCATTAACAACCGCAAAGGGTGACAAAGCCACGGTAAGACGTTCACTGGCCCGTAAAGCACGCCGACCTAATAAATGCACGCGGGAACAGGCGGGGGCGGTCAAGCAAACCATAAATCGTAATGCGCAACCCGGAAGACGTTCAAACGTTATTTCGTCCGATAACAAGTGGCCGGGCCAGCGCATCGTGTGCAACGACGAATTGCACTCCGGCGTCAAACAGGAGGCGTTCATCGTTAACGGATGGCCGTGCCCGTATGAAATAATTGTTGCCGGTAACGCGCGACTCACCGGTTAACCGTATAAGGGTAAGTAATTACCCGTTTCGCATCCACAACTCCATTAATCCAGGAGGGAGAAGCAATTACTAGGATAGAAGGTGGTGGCCAACTTCCAGCACTTTATGCCGCCCTACTAAACACCAACTCTGAATTACTTTCGCATTATTATGCCTTTGTGGCGCGTGGTAATTAATCCTCTCCTCGCGGCCAACTTCGACCCAGCCGGTCTGTATAGGTTAAGAGACCGCCAGGCGCGCCGCGGAGAAGGAACGTTGGCCCGTCGGGGTTGATAGAGGCCCCGGGGAAGCAAGAAGGATATTTCAGGGTGAAAGGAAGTTTCTGCGAGGGTCTCGCGATCCTTGGGTCGATTTTGTCGATTAGGGGAATTTTTATTAACGTAGCGATGACTCGAAGGAATTTGGATGATTAATGGAGTACAGCTTGTAGTGCGTTTCAAATTGGGATATTATCGGGTAGCTCGGTTGAAAAATTTCAGTGCTGGTTACGGGAAAAAATGTGAATGTGAATGTGACTGTCTCCTAATTTTTTTTTTTTTTTAGAGAGAGGGAATACGCTGAAATTGCGAAATTATTGGTCAGCTTTGAATTCCAAATTTCTTTGATCCATAGGGATGTAATAATTCGCAGATATGCTGATTCAATTCGCGGCCGAGTGAAGCGTCGAAAATTTGGTCCCGAAAGTTTCCCAGGTTTGGCGGAAAGTGGAATAGATGAAATAAGAAATTATTCGACCTGCTAACTCAGTTTGGCGAAAATCAAAGTATTTAAAACTAAGTTAATTTTGTTCGTCTGAATTCTGCACTTGTTATGCAATTTACGGTTCGGCCCTCGTTAGATTGTGATTGAAATCGGCGAGCAAAGTGGTGAAGTTTCGGACTTTGCCCCGGTATACCTGCACGAAACTTTAGACTCCCCGCTATTCTTATCTCATTTCGTAGTAAGTTACGAATAAGTCGAAGTCGAGGCGTTTTTCATTGATTCAAACTTAATTTCAACTTGCAATTAAACGGGACTTAATGTTCCGTGAATATCGCAACGGTCCCGCAAGATATCCGATTAGGAAATTTCGGATGAAAGTTCGAGGTGCGCGTGCCCTGCCGGCCAATGTAAATGTTCTCTGTTCCGGTTCCGCTGGTGTGGGTAAATTGAAAAGAATGAAGCATTTAATGCACCAAATGACTTTACCTACAAGCAGTTGCTCCGGCAGAGAGGTTTACTCCACGCCACGGAATTACTTATCCATCTGCAATTACATTTCCGGCCGCTAAAATGAAACGCTTTTCCTCCGCTTCGGCCCCATTCTTTCCCCTTAATTTGCAATTTCGTTTGTAATTCCAACTATACCGCGATATCCTATCTCACCGTAATAGACTTCATTCTGGGTCAACTAAATGTTTGTTCAGATTCTACGTTCATTTTAAAAAATTAATGGAAGCAATAATCACGCGTCTGTTGCAAATAGTTGAGCGGCAACATACTGAAATATATTGATGCAGTACATTTGACCAGGTCATTTTCTCTTCCTCTCGTCGATCTCATTGCACCTCTCATTATTTACACAAATCACCCTGCATCATATCCGATCAAATCAGCAGCAATAACAGTAACAATAATATTCGCACACCCCTTCCCCTTCCCAGCCCCCTCGCCCATTCCAATTCTCCCCAATTCCACCCTGCGCCGCGCCCGATATCTTTCGCCTTTTGTTTCATTCTCACATCTGAATCTGGCGATTGTTTCGCGTGCTCCTCTCGACTCCGTCGATCGTCCAGATCGACGTCGCAAGGCCCCGCTTTCAGGTTCCCTTTACCTTGTTGCATTGTTCCGCTCTTTGTGCCCGCGCGCCTCTCTAGATTGCTTTCGATGCGGCCGCGTGCCCCCCCCGCCCCATCTGTTCCCCGTCGATTTCCACCGTCGACATTCCGTTTTTCTCGCAGCCCCGTTTCACCCGGTTATTTTCGTCCGCGCGTCTTCGTGCACACGCGCCGCGTCCCATATCGGGAGGGCACAATTCCGACGAGCGGAGATACGGGTGAAACGGGGCGCGCGAATCGCGAGCCACTCGCTCAAAGGCTCATTGTACGATCGGCCCTCGAATAAACGCCGTCCCATTCTTCCCTATCGTTCGAACTGAAACGGAGGCGCGCGGAGTGGATAATTGATTCTGGCGGGGCACGTCGTTCGGGTCGACCCGGAAACCTTGATTTTTCGGGACGCTCGGTTGAAAGCGATCGGGTGTTGTCGAGGGGCCAAGAATTCGCAACGCGAAATAGCATCAGTGACTGACGAGTGCCTTTTTTATTAACATGGCGAGATATAAATGGCCCGTTAACGCTTATGCCTTTTGTTCTTGAAATTTCTGGCAATCGTATTATTGTCTGTATGATTTGTTATTTGTCGTTCGAATGAAAAGCATCAAGCGCGGGGCAAGTAGTTTTACTCGTAACACCTAGGTAATATTTGTTAGGAATAATATGATTATTTCTATAAGTTTGTTAGATTTACTAAAAGAACGCTCATTCGATGGAGGTTCTGGGGTAGGTGCCACGGGGTTCATCACAGTCCTCTTACCAAAAGGCATAGCATTCCCCACTCCGTGGCCAGATCCTCCAGGAAGTCCCTATTCTTTAGCAATGTGACTTCAGGTCGCTTGCGATATTTAAACTCTCTCTCTCTCTCTCTCTCTTCTATATAATAAACAATCCCTCGACACTCGATAGTTGGAAGACCCAGAGTGGTTGCCAGGCAAAATGTTTGGTTCCATTCATTCACTTCCAAGACGTGCAATAACTTAGTCGATCGTAGGACATTCCCAAAACACTCTTCGACCACGCGTAGGACTGCGTCCCCATCATAAATTATCCATGGGGTGCGTAGCACTTCGCCACCCGATTCCATTCCTTTCCTTAAAAATACGCTGTCGCTAACATATTATTTACTGATTTGCAAAATGTTTTAGCTACGACGAATTTTGAGCTATGGTTTGTATCGCAGAAATTATTGTTCGAATCTTCGAAAGATCAATTTATTTGCGAGCCCATTATAGACAAGGTCTAGAACGCAGTGCGCGACCCAAACATCTCTTAAATTAATCTCTTGACGTTTCAAGGGAACAATGATTACTTTCTGCGGTTAAGTGAAAAAATGTTCACGGTCTGTGTTGCGATATTCGTTCGGCCGTTTAAATTTAGCATACCGCGGCGGTTTTGTAAATGTTCTACAAGATGAAATGTTTATTAAGGTCATACTCTCCTCCAGGATATTTTACGTAACGTCCAGTTAGATTTCAAATTACAGATGGGTGGGGGACATTAAATTTGATATTATTTCCTGGAAGCAGCGGCGAGGTATAGTCATTTTTATGACACCTGATCCATATGAAAAGTTCGGTTGAGTTAGTGCAGATTCGTTGCCTTCGGTAGCGCCACCAAGAACTATTGTCAAAATGTACTTTATTGTGGCAATAAAAATCGGTCTTGAACCGGTTTACGAGCACCGGCGTATCGATATTGCTACACGGCGCGACGATATTTTAACTTGTATTTTATGAGCCGGCGTTTCACGATCGGTGAGTTAAAAACTGCATACATGTGGCCTGTACATAGGTGAATAACTCGTCAACACCAAGAACGACTTGATCAGCGCGATTTATACAAATTCATTGATCAAAACGCAATTTGTCATAAATCAACGCCGTCCTTTAACATCCGTTCGATCAATCGATAATTAACGCGACAGGAAAGTGACACGGACAAATATTGAAACGTGCCGAAAATTTTAATTGACCCGACAGATTCACGAGTGTTCTCGTCAAATTAATTCGTCATTAATCAGACGGCACAACAGCACGTAACGATGCACGAATTTACGTTTCAAGTTCTATTCCATCGTTCGACGAAGTACATTCGAGCGAAACGTGCACAATTTTGTTCGATTTTTTTTTTTACCGCTGCGCGGAACATTCATTTGATGTCACGTGTCAACAGGAATTTAAATTGGCAAAGGCAAACAGATGGAAAGAGCGAAAAATCAAAAGCAAACAAAAGATCGAGTGAAAAACATGGAAATCCCTGGCGATTCGAGAAAGCAAACAATTCGTGCAATCGAATACTTTCCCCGGATCCGCTGCAAACGATCGTTTAATCCGTTCGGCGGCGTTTCTTCCGCCGTGCAAACGGTATCGCGCGAAATTATGCCTCGTTTCGCGGATTTTATTCGCGACGTCCGCGCGTGCGAACGTGCTGGCGAACGAGCGAAAGCCGCAGCTGAACCCTTTTCGCATTGTCGCCATCTTTTTGCTACCAACGAATGCTTTGCCCGCGAATTAGCGCGTTCGCTGTTCGAGTCTCGCGGCGCCATTATCGAAGTTGATTGTTATCACTTTTATAGCGCGATAAAGCTCTTTTACGAGTACGGTACCCGGAGGGGCTAATTTTTCGAGCAGGGACGCGCCGCCACCTTTGATTATCGTCATACGTTGCCATTAACACTGCGCCCGTTTCCACGATACACAAATTCTCCTCTCGAAACTTCGATATCATAACTCGCCCTGTTTTCGCCGTACCACGTTTCCATTAGCCGTAGCCCGCGCTGCGGATTCACTTTTCATTCGGCTCGCGTTGTATCATCTCGTTATTCTTTATCATTTTGCTTGTATAAATCGGACTGGGTTGCGCGGTGTATTATTTTCGTGACTGCTGATTACGCGGCACTATAGAAAACCATATTTCCCACGGCAATTATGCTAATAAGCTGCAACGCGAATGTTTATCGGTTCTGATTTCAATAATATGTGCGCGGGTTCAGAAACGAAGCTATGATCCTCCTTATAATTACGATCAATTGTTGTTGTATATTGTATTGCAGTGGAAACGCCAACGAAATCGTTCTTTGGTAATTGTTTTACATTGTTTAGAGTAATACCTAGCCGTGATTTACGCAGGTGTAATATTTTTTGAAAGATGGGTTTGTTTTATGCTTTCATATCGTTAACAGTTTGGAGATAGACTTGGCGAAGACAGCAGAGTTACTAGTTACTACCACCGGCGTTACATATTTTGCAATACGAGAACGTATAGCAATAAATTGTTTAAAGAAGTTTTACCTAGCTAATACTGGACACTCTTAATAATGTTACAAATTTTTTGTATTGTAACCAGAAGATTCAATTTTGATTTGTATTTATTTAATTTACCTTTATTAGGGTGGTATCCAACTTACAGTATAACTATCTGCAGTGGCCGTCGATTTTTGTTTCGTTACAATGGTATTAAAGGTGTTTAAAAATAACAACCCGTTACAGAAGTAAATCTTATAATCTTAGCCTTTTGCACAAACAATTTTATTAATTTTTACTTTACCCCAAAATAATATAAAGTGACAATAGATATAATATAATTACTGTTTGGCCAAAAGCTTTTAACATCCAGCGCATATTATATGTATAACAGCTAAGGTTATGGGATGTCACCATAGTGAATGATCCTAGCGAAATGGCTATGGAAGATTCTAATCATTGTTCCAGCTCTTTCACCAACGAGAAAGCTAAAATAAAATCTACGTTCCATTTCGTTGATGCTGACCTCGTGGACGTGCGTGCCATTTTGCATGCTGCAAATTTGCTGTCCAAGTGAAACAGCGAAATCAAACGTTCACTTTCGCGGTGATCATCGGTTCTACCCGGGGGACGAGGAATTCTGAGGCACGTTCATGGGTTACTACCGAAAAATACTTGACCCACGAGTGAACGAAGACAATTGTACACAGACTCGAGTCAAGGGGGTAGTTTTATGGCGCTTCTCGGAGCAGTAGGCGAGGGCAAACATTCGTTCGTTCTCGTTTACGTGCTTTGGCCCCTACTCGTACAAGGATACATTTCTTGTAACTGAAACCCTGCTGAAATCCTGACTCGCGACAGCAGTGTTTGCTTGTCATGCTCGCCTCCCTCATTTCAGCTTCTAAGCCGTTTGTATTTGTTTCGGTATTTAATTGCCCTGTTTTCCTTGCTAATTGGACCGGGCGTCTTTTAATTGATAATTGATGTCACTGCAGGAGATTGGGCTATTATGAATATACATACATATTTCGTTCTTGCTTCTATGCTATTGTTCAGTGCTTGCCGCGTGAGGAATAGGCGGTCATTTTCTTAATTTTATGTAGGAGAGGAGGGTCGATATTTATTTTTACTATAATATGATTTTTTAAACATATATTTTGTGCATAGTTATTTTAACAGAGAAGTAATTGTGAAACATTTAAAAAATACTTAACACAGGATTGTGAATAACATCTTAAGAATACAGAAATCAGATATTTGTCCGTGGGCATGTTTAAAGGTAGATCGTAATTGTATCTAGAATTTGTAAACGTAATCGCGCGTAAATAATGCTAATATCGCAGCAAAATATTATGCCCCAAGTACACATTCTATGTCACATTTCAGCCATATCACGTTAGCCATGAAACTTTTACCATTCTCATATCTTCGAAACGACACACTCATTCGCCTATATTTTCAAACTTAATGCTCCATTCTCATTACGATTTATCGTAACGTCCCATTGCCGCACTTCCCGCAAACCAAGATATTCATCCTGCCTCGTAACGTCGCAACCCACTGCAACTTCGGAGGCTGAAATTCTTATCTCCGCAACAAGCAACAAAGTACGAACCAATCGCTGCCAACGAAACTGCAAAATTCAAACCCCTTCGCGGCTGCCCCAAGATCCTCGTCAACCCCGAACCTAACTCAAACCTCGCAGCTCGTGCACACCAAGGAACGATGTTGAACCCTGCTCCGACGATCCACCCACGTCTTCCGTCCCCAAAAAGCGTTTTCCCAGCGAGCGTGTAAACACTCCGGGTATCAGTCGGCGAGAGGTCTCTCGCTCATCCCGGGGAACTGTCAAACATACGACTTCGCAACTCCTCCGTCAGTTCTCCCGCGACCGACCCATCGGCTCGCGTCAAATACTCCGTCGTCTATTTCATGGAGATTACGCCCGCCTATGAAACGTTTCCGTCCGCGCGACGGCATATCGCTTGGCATCGGTCCGATTCGCCATTTGGGGACGAATTTCCCGACACTTCGCCGAATGGAATCTCGATGCTTTATTGCCTGGCCCTCCGCATTGTGGCGAAACATTAGCGCAGAATGGTATTGCGGCCCCCGGGTCGATGCACTTTTGGCACGCGGGCCTGCGTCGAGCTGGTCGGGATCGTTACCACGTGTGGAGCACACGCCCACGCGCGCGCACGGAGGCGTCACACACGTGCAACGACACGCGCGCGTCGGTCGAGTAAACGGGCGGAGAGGCTGACAATGAATAAGTGCACACCAGGCCAATGTTTGCTGCACATTTGTCGCGCCGCGACATCGACACACCGTCTTGCGGCTCGTGCAATCTCGATGAAACAGCGCGCGTTCCGTGGTGGTTGTTTCCCCTTTTCGGGGCGGAGGGAGAGGGTTGGTTTCTTGCGCTCGAGACCGTTGATGCTTGCGGTACGTATGGGAGATTTTGCGGGTGAAAGTTGGGCGTTTCTTGGTGATTGGGTTTTCTTGGTTGGCGGCGAGAGGTCGGAGATAAGGGCGGTTTTTCGGGAGGGGTTGGAAATGGCGAACGCGCGGAATGGTGCTGCACCGTTAGCTTGTGCGGGTCGACGAAAATCGCGTGGCTGAAGAATTTTGTGCGGACGTGCATCATAGCACAGGGAGTCGAACTTTGTATAGGTATATCGCTGTCCGCCTTAGAATGCGAAGGTGTTGATTTAACGATCACATTTATCGCTGACGTGCAAGTTTTTAATCTGTCGCATTGGGATGTCTCTTGTCGTTATGCGTTCTCGAGCTAGCCGTTTAATTTTAATTATATTCTGCATTGGGTTAATGTATAGTTTTAACGACTCGTGATGGTTGATTTTAATGATACTCGCGTTTAGGATGTTCGAACTTTATCGTGCGTTACGAGCGACGCTCCTTTTTTCTAATTTCAACGTGCACCTTGTAGAACACGCGATACTTGTCATTTTGAGACAAGGGATTGTCGGAGGTATTGTCGCGAACGGTTTTTGAGGATTATTCTATATGTCTTCGGTTCCGATGTGGATCGGCAAAGAATGCATAACGTGCATTTATTCTCGCGTGTTCAACCAACTTATATGGAGTTGCATTGAACCCGAAAGATTTATTTGGTGCAAAGGGAAACGATTGCTCGTGCCTATAATTATTTTGCAAGTTGCTGTAAATGTAGAGTAACTTTTCGCACTATCAGGTTGCAATGATTAATCGTTAAGACATACTATATTTCCTGAGAGAACTCGCGTTTTGCGATAACCCGCGAGTCATTCTAAAACTGTAAAAGCTGAAAAATATTACATATATACTTTCACATTTACTTTCACAAATTTATAAGGCAGCAATGTATTTTGCTGTTCAAGTCAAACATTTGCTGCACATCTGCTTTATTAAAAATTAAAATATGAATTTAATTTTACGTTACAGGCACTATTTTTATTATTTTTCGGTAATGTCAGTTCATTTGTTGCATAAGAACAACCTGTCGATATGGGCCTTCTACTTACTAATAGTGTTCGACGGTATTTACCAACCTCAAACACTAATTAAGGTTCCCTATTGGAAAATAGGGGATGATGGTATCGCAAAGCTATCAGAACGTCAGAATTCAGACAGAGACTACGGAATTGTGGATTAGTTTCCTGAATGAAGGGGTGTGTGCAATATCCCTGCATTGCATACTTGTATGTCCCATGCAGCACGTTTGCGCATGGAAAATTCAGGAATTCGCTTCGAACGCGTACCCTGATCGACGTTCTCAGTCCTTCGATACAAATGAAACACCTTATGCGGAAGCAGTCGAAATTCTAATGCAACACTCTGTCAAGCTTCAAAGTGAACGTAAAACTGAATTACAAATATCCTTGAATCCCTTTCCTAGGAACTCCGTGTTCTTTTTCAATTCTCCGAACGTACAAGCTTCTAGAAGCTGTTTAGAAATGTCGAACCGCATTAAATGTTATAATATTATTACGATTATTATTATCATTGTTAAATTAAAACGGCATACTAAATTCTTAGCCATTACATGCTTTCAAATTGTTCAATTGTACACTGTGCAACTATTGCACTCGAAATTATTGACAACTGATGAGCAATAATTGAACTGCTTACGAAATATTATTCGCACGTGCGATTCGACGTGAAAGATTTAATTGAATGTTTAATAATTAGAACGCTTTATGCACTTGGTCTTTTCAACAATTTCGACGTAACTGCATTTGCAACAGATATCGAGGATAGTTCCTGATAGATGGAAACGTCAAACATAAATGTGTGTGGCACTCATTATGCAAATATCCTGCTTTATTAGTGACACTGCGTATATTGGAAATTGGAACCGTGATGTGACGTTCAAGAAAATTACTTATCTCTATCGTTGTACGTTATTGCGAGGGAAATTCGATGGAACGTACCGCTGTTTGATCGAAAACATTAATCGAAAACATAATATTAACGAAATTGTTTCCCACTTCAATTATTATTGCGAGACAAACAATCGACTGAATATCAAAATGAAACCACAAAATATATCGCGAATATTTGGGAATATCTTTCAATTTGCACCAGCTGCATATCGAAGATCAAATAACTCAGGCGAATCAAAGTCGTGCAATTCTACTGTTACAACGGAGCTAATACGTTCCACGAGTAATTAATCCGTAAAATACTGAAACCCCGTTAAAAGCTCGATAACAGAACACGGCTGGTCGAAATGTCCCTATGGACACGAAACATTTCGAGCGTTGATGGTCCAAACGGGAAATAAAATAGAAAGAAAAACACGCGCCGCCCATTTAATCGTTTTCCCCGTCGCGTAATTAACGTTGAAGACACGAAGTAAAATTCGGGGATCGGATTCGGCGAAAAATTCGGCAAATTCGAAGATATTATGAATGTTGACGATCGTCGAGCAACGAACCACGTCACAGTTTTATTATCGCGCCGAATCGATTATACGCCGCTGGTCGATGACGAACCCCGTTAATACACATCGCGAAACCGACTCACGTTTTAATCGAATCCCATTTCCCGTCACTGCGAAATTATAATATTTTCAAACGGCAACAGCATTTCGATTCGACTCAACTAGCGCGTTATTAGCGCCACTTTCGACTGAAAACTAATTTCGATCGGCCGGCGGATTTCATCGGTCACACGTAACGCGTGCTATCGCGACGATAAAGCTTCATAATGAGATTTCGTCGATTATGATAAGCGGAGAATTGAAACTGTCCCGTCCATTCTGGTCGAAACTTTGATCAACGGGAGAAATTCGACAGGCGTATATTTGTTGTCACGCGAGGAATAATAGAAAATTGTGGCAAATCGAATGGAAATGAAAGCCGTTTGCGCGTTGCGTCGAAATTAAAACGACCTGCTGGAAATTGATTCCGCTTTCGTTTCACAAAATATATTTAGCGCAATCTGTCTGGTGGCAGGTTTTTAATACATGCTTATATACGCTGGGCGCATGAAAGATTTCGAAGAATACGAATACATTGGAATAGTTACGCAGTAATCATTTGAAATAAAAAAAGTCAGACAAAACAAGAGACAAGAGACACTACTCCGCGTTGCTGCCTGAGAGCGGAAATTTTATTATCTTAATTTCCTTAAGGTTTTCCCTTATACACTAATCGCGGACCGTTCGAACCAATCGAACCGGCGCGCAACGATTAGAACCGAGCCATTCGAAAAAAACGCACTTCTACAGAACAGTACGAAGTTGCGTCTAACAAACGTATTAGGGGCCATGAATCAAAGGGGATTGACGTCATTGCCTTTAGTGTCTTCACGACATTCGCCGGACCTCATCCGATTGATGCACAGTTATTTACTATAAATTGCTGATCTACGGCCTTTATTGTCGGCAGATCCGCGCAGCGTCACTATAAATCGTCCCTAATGCGTTACATGAATTCACCGAAGGCGCCATCGCCGGTGCAATTTCGCGATGCAGCTGCGATTTCCGGTTGAGAGGGAACGCCGGGACGTCTAACAAACGGTCACCGATGCATTCTCCGCGGTAAAATATTAATTTATTAACGGATCGAGCATGGATTCCGGTCGGAGATTAATTCGAGCAACTGCGACTGCACGAGATATGGAACTTCTGGTTTATATACGTTTTTGCGTGATGGGGGAATTGTAATTCGAATAGTCGACGCGCAACTGGCTCGGAATTATATGTAGATTCGCACTTGGGAACAATTTATTCACTTGCTCGACGGCTAATGGATATTGTTTCGAAATCTGGCAGATATATCTCGCCTTTGTGCGGATTGTACGGTTGGTTATTAGAAAATAACAGACGAATACCTTCGATATTTAGTGGGGAAATCGGCATTTAACTGTGCACTCGAGGAGTATTTAAATATTCTCTTTCTTAAACGATTTTGTCAGGTGATAACGTTAGTGCTGACCGTGATCTGAAGTGTGAATATGAATTTTGTACCAGGTTCGATTTGTGCAAATTGTACACACTTTACTATATTAACCCTTTTGCCAATGTTGTCGTGTCGTGTATCTTCGAAAGTTTAGTATCTTCTAGCTGAAAAAATATATAAACGTCCTGTCATTATTATTATAATTACACTTAAATGAAGCAATTAACTGTAACTGTATACAGCATATTTAGTTCATATTAATAAAAGTGTACAGTTTTGTTCATCGATGACATTTTGAATTAAGCTGTCGCTGAATTGTTAATTAAATATATATTGGTGGAATCTCTTGAAACTGTTTGTTAAGTTCAACTGCATCAATCGATATATCGAATGCCGAGTTCACGCACGAAACAGTATATCAATTTGTACGCATCACGCGAGATATTTAATCATCTTCTTATTGAAATAAATTCACCACTCCAATTTTGTGAAACTGTTCCCCGCTTGTTCCCTAGCACTTGAACAAGAATTATTGTTTCGACCATCGATGCGGTCCGTCGGCATTCAATTTATAAACTGATACGCGGAGCAATTCATTAATTCATTCCATATAACGGAGAGCAAGATAATACAAATAATAATTATTCAACGAACGTTTCACCCGAAGTGAATTCAATATTGATCCACTGTATCTGTTTTTCATTTTTACCTTTCGTCTGGCATACACTGAATACACTGATTCCCAGACTGAAGGCTTCAAAAATATCTTTTTAGTGGAGGAATTCTGGTATCATATTGGGAAATACGATCGGAAAGCAGATTTTTCTGACAAGCCGGCAACCAGCAACATATTGTCTTTCAGTTGCTACATGACAGTTCTTAAAATATTTTCTCATTGCCCTCAGTGGTTTATCACGACCATATCGATGGTTTCCGTTTTGTAAGGTTCGTACCATAAAAAATACGCGAATAGATTATGCGTTTGAACGTATAAGTTAAAATTTATCTCGCGTATTTTATACTGCTTAACTTTTTGTTCACGTCGATTATAATTTGCCTGATTCTTAATAGATCTTTGTGATAATTATCTGAAATCTTCTATATGAATTTTTTAGAATTCTATATTGGACGTCTTTATTATACACTCCAATATAAAGGGTGAAGTTTCCCATGTAACTGATTTATTATTACTGTTTCCAACTTTTCAAACAATTTCATTTCAAATATAACCTTTGTAAATAAGAAATGGCCGCACATCAGATACGAAATGCAGTATTTGTAAACCATCACGCCTATCCTTTCTCCAATTCAAATCCACAAAACCATCGAACATTATCCTAATATTACCAAATAAATGATTGTCAAATACATTTATACTAATCAATTCTTTTGAACTGTATAAATAATCGTTACTCTATCAAATCATTTCACCCAGTATTAATTTCATCAATTTGCACTCACCTATTCAAATTCAACTATTACACGAATATAAAAAAAAAAAGGTCGAAATTAAACACACCTTCGTATTAGCCAAAAATATACTCCTTCGATTGCAAGTAATTCATCTAATACAGAAGAAATCAAATTTCTTCGTCGTCGTATTAAAAACACTGCGTCCAGATTTAGTATAAAACAATCGAAATGATTTCGCTTGAAATTCTTTCGTACACCAAGCAACACCCAAAACCTTCATTGGAAGTGTTGTCAGACATGTCTCGAGTGGCGCTCGCGAATAAAACGACGGGTTGGTGAAACTTCTCTCTCGGTCGAAGCTGATTAAGAAAAGAAACAGCAAAAAAACGAGCGTACTCTCGCGAACGTCGAAACTGTCAGGAGTAACGCCTGCGGTTCCCCGATGACGACGCCCGAATACTAATTCGGGGCACAACTCTACGGAACAACTTTGAAATCTAGTTTCAGCCACGCGATATCTGAAACGAGCCCGGGTGCCGGGTACACCTTCGCGGCCTGGAATTAAGCCGTAAAGGGAATTTCGCGCGATTAACATGTTTATAAGATTCACAGGTTGCTCTCGCGTCTGGCGAATTGTTTTCACTCGTACGTTCATTGCACTATTTTCTCAGTTTCTGTGATTTGAAAGTGGCTTAAACGTGTACCCTTCCATTGTCATCTTTCTGTTGACTGACGTTTGTGAATTATTGTCCGTGGCGGTTAATACTCTGGATAATGCAATTTATTTAATTCGTTTCAATGAGATAAGTGCTGTCGAGGACTGAAATTAAGTGGACAGGTGATGAGCAGATTATCGTTTAATTTGAAATAAATCCATGCTATTTATATACATATATATATATATATATATCGTCGAATTTATATTAATTAATCGTTTCTTTATTGCACGCGCACCTTCGTTCGAGTAGCGGAGAATTTCATTTTAATCGGTACGATGTGTGTTAAGAATTCGGCGATTCGATATTCGGCCTCTAACTTGCGATGCGATACCTGACAATTCTATTCAGAGACATCTGGCATATCAACCTGCGCTCCTAGGTCGTTTTTCTAATAAAACAGCCCTAGGCCAAAAAGGTGCATACTTTTTGAAACAAATGCAAAAAGTATGCACCTTTTTGGCCTGCCGTCTCTGAATAGAAATTAGCGTATCATAAACCTCCACCGCTCCGGTGAAAAAACCAACGCCCAACCCTTGGGCACACGCGGCCGATACCTTTAACCGGGGCGAGCATGCATTGCTACCCCAAACTTGCCAGCGAGGTCTCTGATTGGACGACACTGCGTGTCCACTCTTAGTATATAAGGAAGCGCCTTTTCAATAAATGATTATTCACAAAGTACTACGAAAAGAACATCAACTCTCTTTCCTTCCGCAACTATACACGTGCCGGGAATTGAATACCGGCTGGTCCTTCGAGAAGCAACCACATACAACATTTAGTCGGCACACACCTCGTGCAAATTAACAACAAAACCAGAACGATCGCAAGATCAACCGCTGGTATTTAACAATGTGTGATCTGGGAATAGTATTACAATAATCGTCGTAATTTTTATTTGTTTATTTACTTCGGTTCCTCGGTGCATTTGGGTTTCTTGAAAAATGATGGCGCTTTAATATCCTATTTGAACTTACACTTTTTCAATGGATTACCAATGACACAATACCTCGATCTTCGTATTACTTCAATTCGAGTGAGCAATCACAGCAAGCCTTTATTGGTTTACAAGTTCTACAATTTTCAATTTATATAGGCAATCTATATGTGGCTTTAATATTTCATTTGCGATAAATAATTTTCAGCGTGACTTACCGATTGCCATTTCCCGTTACAAATATATGATTAGACATGGCCCATTGCTTACCTGTAACAAGAAAAAGTGACGTTAATATAGAAGGCATAATAAACGACCGAAACGAATGTATCGATTCATCCATTATGCATGTTTTATTGATTCATAAGCTAGTCACATAGTGCTTCAAGTAACATTTCGATCCAGTAACATTATCAAGATTGATGCGACGATGAAATTAAGCATTATTCTATTTTAACACAGTCAGCACATGCATCAGTGTTTGCAATACGAATTGCATCGATACCATCAATAACTAATTTCAATTAAGCGTTTGACAACATTACTGTACAATTTCATTTTTGTATATATGAGTTAGATATAATTATTGCGTATTTGTTAGCAAATAAAATTTGTACGCACATTTATCTTTGTCGCGATGTCAGCAACCATTATTAAATTAAATACACTTACAAGTGTAAAAGTGTTTTCTAAATGTGTAGGGAACGGGGCACAATTGTATCTGAATTCAGTATACGTTTGGATCACAGTAGAAGAAAGTAACCCGGATGGGTACAAGAATATCAAGAGATTTATTACAATTTTCCTTCACGCATTACTGTGATATTAATCCTGCTTTCACAAATTCAACAATGTACGTGCAAATTGCAAGGGCATTATCCTTTTACTGTATTATATTAATTAATAATTTAATATAGAAATACGAATGTTGATGTCAAATCATGTTACGATGTTCAGACTTTTCGAGGTTTAGTTATTAACATTTCTTCTATGACAACGTTTCCATAGTGTATTCATTTTTATACGCTCACGTTCTGTTTTTCGGAATTTCTCTTCATGCAGAAATGCAATTCTAGATATAGAGAGGTAGATAGTATTTAGTACCACGCTGTTGCATTAGATGAAAAACAGCATTGAAAGCGACGGCATGCAGCGATAAGCCAGGGGTGCATAGATTTGTTTTGTGGGCTCTCAACTTTGAAAGGGAATTACTCAAAAAAATTACGGCCATGCATCACGCGGGAGCGTTGCAAATCAACTGATACAGATCTCGACTACATCCGTGATTTAGAATATAGCATATTTCCAGAAATACTATTCAACAGGCTATGATGATGGGAGAATCACGCACATGTTCTGAAATTAAGAAGCACGAAATTCTATTGTTAGAGTCTCAATTTCAAAGTTGTTACCTTCGAAAAGTATTTTGTACATGCCGAAGTACAGCTTTTACTCCTTATATTTTAAATAAAGGACGAAACGATCAGTTATCAAATTTAAAACACTTTTTTAATTACGTTACTTAAAGTACTTTGTCGATTCCTCTTGAACGCATACACATTTGACTTAAAAGAACTTTAAATTATATTACATTACTTCATCGAACGATAGTATGAAATGGTAATTGAATGAGTTTATACTACCGAACGAAATGCGTTTGAGGAAATATTAGTTTGTAGTCATTTGATCAATGTTAATTAAAACATGTTATGAATTTTTAAAAATAATCCTTCATTATTTTCCATTTCGTTTTGCAGCTTAAAGCAACCATTGATATTAATGTGTTTCAGAGGCATTCGATATTATAATTGGTTCAGTAATCGAGTGAAGCACAAATGATTGTTCAATTTGTTTATCCTATATGAGTGACATATGCAAATGTATGAGTTTGATGTGCTTCTATTTGATTATACGTTATTGTATATGGTCAATTAAATTGATCGAATTTAATTTGACACGATTCGTAACAGTAGATAGAATGTCATTGCTCTTTTCCAAATAGGTACTAGCTTTATAAAATATCTATAACGCCAATACTAAACGATACCAAATCGTGTGCCCCGTTTTAAAGTAATAAAATATTCGTAAATAAATAGTTTAATAAAAGAATTTATAAGGTTTAGCTTTCATTAGAGCTTAAAGGAAAACAATATTTTACTTCAATTAACAGCAACTCAATTTCTACAAAACAGTGAAACTGCAAGAATTGTAAAGATTAGAATCGATAGCGTATTAATAATTACGTAAATATTTTTTACTACATAACAAGCGAATAATAGCACAGACCGGTACTAAAACAAATTAGAATAACAAACTCTAAACGTACTGTAATTTCGCGTATCACATTCTCCACGAAGTATCCACTTAATCAAACATTTTTACCTTGCTAATACATCAGCCTGAATATATTTACAAATCTACAACCCACAAATGTTTCTAACAATAATGCGCCAAACGATAAGTCTGCCACACTTCGGTGTACCAAATTGAAACCCCGCAAAAGGACCCATTTACGGCACCCGTTCACATGCACCTTCAATACCACCACGATGCAGTCGAGATATCCGTATCCTCGGACCTTCCGCAGAAGCAGCAACTCGGGCGGCCAGAAATAATGCGAGCCGCGTTCGAAGGGGCGCGTCATACCGGCAAAGGGATCGCGAGAAAATGAAACTAAAAGCTCCTATCTCGCGAGCGGATCGAATTTTTCACTTAGCCCCGGCCGAAGCCGCGTCGGCATCAAGTCGTGGTCTCGCATGATCCTCGAACATTCATGAATTCGCCCGCCCGAAAGGAAAACTTCCGGAAGATTACAACGGAAGTTTCGGAGATTAGCTCGCTGCCCCGTTCTGCCGCGATTTTCCCCGTACGGGACCGTGAACGGAGTTATGAAGGGGGCCTGTAACACGGACGATTCTCCGCCGCTCCTCCTGTTCGCGTGTCAATTAACGCGAACTTGTTAGCGCAACGTGCAATCCGGTTTCCCTGTATTCGCTCGACAAACACGCCGCGCTCGTATATTGTCACGAAAGACACGGAAGAACGAATGGTCCGCTTGGAATGATAACGACTTCTTCGAAACGCGGAAACACGGGCGAGAAATTAAATTTGCTACGGCCGTTGGCCGCGATGCGCGCCGGATTAATGAATAACGGTGACAAGTTTGGATATTTATCCGCGTCCTCTGTGCTCCGAATGTCAGATTTATGCGATAATTATAATTCGACGGGGTTGTCCGATAATACTTTTCTGCCTCGACGCGCCGTGTACCGCTGGGCGTTCGGAAATTTATGTGGACCAGGGGATTCGCGGGGACGTTAGCTCCGGGATTATCGCTCGTTAAGTCGAATGTAACTACGCGGGTGATTCAAATATGAACCGGAATTTCATTATCACGCCCGTAATGTTTGAAGAACGTAAACGCGCTCGGGCTGGTGCCCGTGTTCAGGTCGGGGACTAGGTGTCGGAATGGTTCGTGCACGTCGACGCGAGTGTATCGTTATGTGCCCGGAATTTGTTACTATAAACGGAGCAACGAGTGAGTGGCAATGTTAACATCATTCGAGGTGCACGAAGATTTCGCTCTCATCTAACGTACACGCAAAATATTCTCGGATTGATGAGCATGTATTATCAAAGTTTATAGAATACGCATGTGATTTGATTATTTATGGTAGATTAAAGAATTCACCTAACAAGGAAACGTTTTTCTACTTATATGCGTATAGAAACTGTAGAAATATGGCATTCGTAGGCAAGGTGTCTATGATTTGATTTTTTTTTTCATAAATAGATAGCCACGGAAGATTTTATATTAACTTGTCAGCAATCTTTTGGTTGGTCTTGGGCATACGGGCTAACATTTTATGAAGAGTATATTATCCGATGTCATTTTGTACGTCAAAGTAACTATGCATTAGTAAGTATATGTATTGGGTTGTTCGGAAAGTCTCCGTCGATTTTTGGAGTAAATTGAAATTGGAGTAAATTGACCCATACTTCGAATCCACTGAGCTTTTAGGGGAGCACAATAATTTCCATACTAATGAACAATTCCGAAAACCCATTCGAACCTGGAATACATATATATCAACAGACAAAATGACTGATGGCCCCTCCGATATTGATTTCAAATCAGTGCACGGCTAAGAAACTCCTCGATACTCGTCAAACAAATGAAACGATCTCGAAACTTAAACCCACAATGCACGCTAGCCGCACCTAGGTCTAATTAAACCGTTCGCCAAGCACTGTGCCGTTACGAAGAAACGAACAAAAATTCCTCCAAATTCAATCAGCCCGCTGATTGGACACAGGCGGAGGTCAGATCTTAGCCGCTAATACCGCCGTCTTGCCAAGATTTCACCGTCCACGGGACTGCATCGGCATCCAATCACACGGTCGATCAGCCGGACCTATCGGTTTAATTATGGTACACACGACGGAGTATTGTGCGCGTCGCAACGACAGCACCTCGCTCGGCCCTCTGTACGGGCAATCGTTTCAGAAGTTTCGCCTTCTAGGTCCCAACAATCTTGCCTGTCGGACGTTCCGCCGATTGTGGAACACGGTGTTGCCTCACGCTGCCCGAACCTCCAGCCAATTTGGAAAATCCCGCAAATCGTTGGGCGTCCGACCCCGCCACCGGGATCCGGGGTTTCTCTGCGAATTCGAAGGACCGACGCCACACCGATAAGCCCATTACGTCGACGCGTAGCCCGCCTTCCGGTTAATGAACCGTGCCTCGCTTTACACGAGCTGGATCCTTTGGGGATATTGAACGGTGGCTCGATAGTTGGGAAATTCATTCGGTTAGGCCACGATGCCGGCAGGTAAACAACGGCGTGGGTTTGATTTAGCTTCGCCTCATTCTTTTTGTTTTTCTTGTTGCGTGGACTGGCGGTGAATTGTAGCGAGGGTGAGTTTTTGTTGGCGACGGTTGAAAGGGCGCGCTTGAATTAGCGATGTTCGGGCGTTAATGGGAGAGAAGTATTGGAAAGTGGCGGTGTTCACTGGGCTTGATTGAATTAGTGATGGGAAGGTGGGGAATGGCTTCGTGGAAAGGTATTTAGGGGGTGGTTATTGGTCGATAGATTCGCGGAATGGTGTGTAGTTTTTTAATATTGAATCGCATTTTAATTTTGTTGCGGCGTGGAACGAGGAATTTGTACGTTAATTTACCGTGTGCAATATTGCTGGGATTATTGTGCTGTCGTGTTGAAGACTGGAATGGATTGCTGTATATTTCTATTTTAACGTCCAAATTATAACTTATAATTTATAAATTAATAAAGATGTCCAAATTCGGAGCGTTCTATGGATAAGTTATAGGGCTTCAAAGGGTTAGTTATATAATCCTTTTTCTACATATGTGTACGCTCTTCGATATTCCGCAACTGCATGTTAAAGATCTATATCAACTTTCTCTACGACAACGTGCGATTCTTGCAATTATCTATACAAATTAATGTCACCATTTATTCGACTCATGAAATTTAAATTACTATCACTTGGTTATCTAATTTAAATTTGTATCAGGACCGTATCCAGTGCCGACTTCTATTCATTATCCATTTTGTTTCAATGTCTATGTTCATTAAAGCTCATCAACGATTTATCTATTGTGCCATTCTCGGTTACCATCAGAATTAAATTCAAATGAATAAATAATTGAAGTGATATAAAGATAAATGGCATTTGATATTGCTCCTAATTTACTCGCTATCCAAATGCTTCACTGGGTGACAATTTAATTTCCAATATTTCAACAGCAACAAGAAGAATCTACGCACATGAAAGTGCACCACCGATTAAAAGTTCCGAACCATCTAGGTAGACTGACAACTTTAAATTGATAATCCGAACTTTCTAAACTGCAACAAATCGAAAGAATTATTATCATTCTTTATGATATTAATCCGCAACATTAATTTCGAGTCAACGATCCATTAACGAAGACGTTCAGTGCAATTTCTACCTCTAAAAAAGCACTACTGAACTATCGTTTAACAGTTTCTACATCAAAGATCGTCCATACTTGCAAAAACCACAGGCACACTATCGTCCGCATTATCCAAGCACCCTTCCATGCCGCGTTATCTTTTCCACGCATCTATTCCCAATGCATATTTCCGCCATCTCCATTACCGTCAATCAATCATCCCACCTACGACCAACCCACATTAACACCGCACACGACGTAACCCCGACAGCCTCCATAGACAGAATGAGATTCCACCGATCTGACATTCTGCAAACGTGCTGGGCTGATACCGCGGGATGGAGGCCCGTAGAAAAGGTCGTTTGCCCGCCTTCATAAACGGGGACGACGTTCATAAAGGAAAAGAATTCCCGTACGCCGTCTTCCGCGTAATTTTCATTAACCCGGATGCCGATAATAACTTCTTCCGCGCGTATACGGTTCTTCCGTGGGTTCAAGCGTGCACGAGATCGCCCGGCACGTCCACGACCCGAACAAAAAGATGTTATAGAAGGGGGGGGGGGGGGGAAGCGGACGAGAAAGGAGAAGAACGCGACGAAATGATGAAAGAAGGGCGAAGACAAGCGAGAACGCGACCCTTCGACGCTCATTCTCTGCCATTCTTCGTTCCCCCCGGTTTCGTTCCGCCGTGACGCGATCAGAAATTGAAGTCTTTCTGTCCGCGACAATGCGGTTGCTCGTTTTGACTGTCCCAGTGCGACGCGTGTTATATCATGGTCAGCCGGACCAGCCAGCCGTTCGGCACAAACTCCATGTTCTTTGATCGTGAGAACTGTCACGCGTTGTCCCACAAGCGAAAGGAAGAATCAAATTTGCCGGCTTTTCTGGCGCCGTGTTTCCAATCATTGGATAAACCCGCAAACTGTCGCGCAAACGACCCCGTCCACCTCGCCGCCACCCTTTCTTGTCTTCGGCTTGTCAGCGGGGTTACGGGAAACTGCGTTGTCCCTTTTTTATCCAGGGTGGCGGGTTCGCTTCAAAGCGGGGACTGACGATCGCGATGATCGTCGCAGAAACGGATTTTTCGTTCGCGGACAATTGCGTTTCGCGAGAAAGTTCATTATAAATAGCAGGAAGGTTTCGTGGCGTGTTGAGATTTATTTGTCATAACATTTTTCCCGAGGAGAATGGTTCTCGGCCGAAATAGTAATGAAATACATTGATATTTTATTTCGGGGACTTGAAAATGTTACTGAGGTCCTTGAAACTTTCTCACGATTTACGATACCTTTTATAACCGTTCACTTGTAACTTTTCGCTGCGCTTGACGAACGCAATTTTATTATCTTTATTTATTTCCTGCCCTGTACCTGTCCACTTCTGTGATATTATTAAATTAGCATAGTTATTTGCTGAAGTATTGAAATTACGGGAAACGAAAGATTTCGCCGTGATTCAACCATCCCGGGGAGTAATGAAATAATTAACGTGGATCTCCCTAATCCTGGAACAGGGATGAAATAAAACAATTAAACGCAAGCTTGTCCGAGTCTATTAATTACCGAGGAGCGAAACAACCCTCGCGGATTTACTAGGATCCGCAGCCAGCAGAAGAGTCAACCAACCGGAGGAAGTTCATCCCTATTCGCTGAGTGTAAAAACGAGACGTTTCTTAAAGAAGAGACGTGACACTGAATCGAGCCAACTTGGCTCGGAGCGTTTTCGTTTGTTTCATAAAATTTTATTGCGACATCGTGGAACGTGTTCCATTTTTATACGCAAAAAAGTTTTTTAACCCTTTAGGTACAGGCGATCTGAATGGAAAGCTATGCTGCATAAAAACAAACTGCTGCGTTTACCACGAGGCATGTGCAATGAATAATAATCGGGACACTGATTCTCACAATTGTCGACAGCCTTTTATTATTAAAATACTCAGTAGGTCTATATTATGTATAAAACAAGATAGAAAAAGAACTCGGATAATTATTATAATAACTTGTTCGTGTTTTAAACTATTGAAACGATTGTTCAACTATTCATTTATTTTACTTTTACCACAATTGCTATAGTTACTTAAAAAGAACAGCTAAAATATTAATCCAGAACAATGCAAAATACCGGTGGCATTTCGCCTTTAAAAAGTTACTTCAGTGAGAGCCACTATATTGGGTGTAACGCTTAAGGGGTTAATATCTGTAAGGGAAAGGTCACTGTTCTAACAAATATTCTACGGAGGTGTTCATTTCACAGAGTAGGAAATTCTGCCACGAAGTCACTGTAATCTAAACATCGATCATCCTAAACTCGTGGTCAACTGAAATTGTAGGGAGTGTCTGGCTAAACTTATGAGCAAGAACCACCTAAGGGTGTAACCTACCCTGACGACCATGATAGCCACTTAACACTTGGATCAGTGACTCAATTTCTGATCAATCATGCTTACAACAGCTATATTGTATAACCATATTATGCTGTTGGATTTGATATTTGTTTTAATCATATTTGTAGGGAAATTAATATTGCTTCCTTTAAATTTTGAAAGGGCAACGGCGACAGAGTTAATTAAAAAGTAAATTGTACCTGTATTGTACATTCACCTTTGTCAATGTCCTCGCAATTCGTGTCGCTCTTGCATTTTTTGATTTCATGCCACACGCTTTACAAAGTTAATTTGCGGACGTTACTGTTTTAATTAACTCTACAGGAATTATTATACTTATTTCTTGCTTTCAGTAATGTCAACAATGAAACTGAATCTTTATTCAGTACTTTTCACAATCGATATCATTAGCTTCATAATGGAGTGGCATTTTAGTAGATCCTTTTGTTCATATTTACAATTTCATGTACCATCAAGACAGTAGGTACAGTTGTCATGAATTCGCAGGGATACAGGACGCTTGTTTGATTAGAGGTGCATTATGTCATATTAAATTAAAGATAAATGATTCGAATAAACTAAAAAATAATTGAGAAGGAAAAATAAACAAAGGGAAGCATACAATCTCCGTACGTCAAAATTCGAAATTCTTATTATATCATAAGGTGTTATATACTATACTATCTCATACATAATAGCAGCTTCAACAGTGCACTTTACCCAGGTAAAATACAAGGCAGGCATGGCTAAAAATCTACGCATACTCAATGCAGACTTAGGAAAAAGCGAAATCTTAACTATGTTTAATCCTGAACACTGTCAAAAACACGAACACAAGAGTTCCATAAATGTACGCCAAGCCACGTTGATATTCATTTCTTCACAAATCACGATTCACGTTAATCTCGCGGTTCATAAATTTTCTTGGTCCAGCCGACCGATCCAGAACTGTTTCGCTTGGAACGTATACATTTATACGTAATCGATCGGCTGCTTGATGCAGTAAGTGGTTAATAAATCATACGTCGGCTGAATGCAACTGCAGTTGACCGTCCATATTGACTGGCCGGTATTCGTGCTCCACTAATTCGTCTTCCGTACTTCGGTCGCGATATTTTTTACCCGCCTCACTATTCCCCCTGCGTATTACGATACTGATGGCCCCCATTGTGCCGATGTTGCAACGCTCGCTGAAAAATATTGCGAGCTTTATTTATGATTGTCCACGGATGACTGAGTCCTCCCTTTGCCAATCCCGTCCGCGCCGCCCTGTTCCGTCGGTGGTTTCCTTCGTTCCTTCCGTTCTCTTTCTGTGAACGTCGAGCGAAGAGTCACGGGTTCCGGATTAAGACGGGGAATCAAAGGGGCATCCGCGTTTTCCAGCAATCTGCAGATTCTTGCACCTGTGCTGCCGGGAAATTACTTTTCAATGGGAATGGCACGTGCCCCGTTGGAATTTGTGACTCGCGATGGCTGGAAGGGCGACTTCGTGACGGTATTTTGTTAGGTGGTGAAGATTCGACGAAATGAATGAAATTTTCCCTTTGACAATATCGATGTTTAGCTTGCGATGTTTTGCGAGGCATAGACTGTTGGTGATTGCAGGATGCTTAAAATTATGGGGTCTGTATTATTTTACTGTTATTTTTTCTTTATATGCTCCGAAATTTAATATCCTATTGGTCTAACTGCCATTTAACGTTCACTACTGTTATCATGATTTAAGTAGGATTCATACATATAATGAATCATTTATCTTCGAGACGGATTATCTAATTAAGGTAGAGGATAGTTTAAAATAGCGCAATTAAACTACAACGGATAATCCAAAATAGTTGTTAAATTACTAATTTAGTGAGGTTAAATCAGTTGCTGATAGAACAATGTTCATTTAATCTAATATCCTCTCCTGCTTGGAATAAAATTGCAATTTCATGCAATTATTTACGAAAATCTATTTAATGATTTACCTGCCAATTGTGAACTTAAGCTGTTATTCTTATCAATTTTATTTTCACAACTGTGGTAATCTAAATAGAAAATTGAACAAGATATATCAAGCAATACGCTAAGGAGATATGGATTTAAGTGATAATGGTCAGTCATGGTCAGACGCGCGTTGCCCGTATACACTGATAAGGTCTTGAACTCCTCTAAATATGTATTCACAATTTGACAAACTTTTTTATGTAATAAAAGCTTCAGATTTGACACAAATGCTTGAAAAACATGATTCTCCTTAATGTAATTATTACAACAACAACGAAAATATTTGACTACTTATTGTTAATTGTACTCCAGTCTCCTCACAATTGAAACTTGTTACATACATTATCGCGTTATACCTTTACAATATTATAGTAGGCGTCGAGTAACAAAATGCTTAACAATTATTGGTTCAACAATACATATATATGTATATAGAATAAAAATCCTAAATACATTCACAAAACTCCATTCGCAGCATACACGAACACTCGAAGTTACTGATTTTATTTTTGTTTTGTTCTAAATAATTTATTCAGCGCAATCCCTTTTCGGCGACATTACACGAACCAAGTTTGTCGTAAAATCAATCTGCCCTAGTTTTGTAAAACTGGTTTCTGGAGAATGTGCGACTATTTGACTATTTGAATAGCCCGGCTCTCATAATTTATTCAATTCCTTGATATCTTAAGACCGTTCTGGTTACGCTTAATTTTATTGACAGCTGTCAGTGGAAATGGACACACGGGCAGGGAATAAGATTTCCAAATTCATCTTAGAAAGGACGATAATATCGTGTAATCGCTATTTAAGGCATGATTTCAACTCTCTATATTGCCGTGCAAATTTTTACTTCATTGTAAATTATAGCTATTCTGCTTCTTGGGAACAAAATTACTTCCTCTGTACGACAGCACTGGATCGCTTACATACAGCGTGATTAATATATATCTAAGATAAAAGTAACATATAAATTGCCGTATATAAATATTCTCTAGTGCAGAAAATATAGTGCATTAGCCCTTATTATAATATAATAGCCCTTATCAGCTATCTGCTGTTTATGTGCTACATTATACATGCGGCAATGCTGAGTTACAATTAACGGTAATTTTACATACGGACTCATATTCACAGTTTCGCAATAACCACAAGTCACACTGTACCTACATTTCACAGACAGAAAAAGATAATAAAAGCCAAGCACTCGTCAGTCTGAAAAGGCGGGTATTTTGGAAGTCTGGCATGATCCTTTCCGCGTTCATTTCTACCACATATTATATATTCTACAAAATCTGTCTTCAAATTAAATATATTCGTGTTTGTACCTAGACGCAAGCAGCGTATGGAACTTAGTTTTAACTATTTTTATATATTAAAGTGAATACGAATCGCTGAAATATCATCTTCAATTTTGTCAGACAAATATCTCAGTTTGTTATTTGACGAACACCATTGTAGTACCAAAATAAGTAAAAGCGACGCTAAAACAAACTTATTGCCGCACAGTAATTTTAAGAAGCATCTCTTTGCTCGACGGTTTGGTTTCAGTGAATATTTACAACTATACTGACACACGATTTTTGTTGATACGTTGCAGGCGTTAATGTCGTTAATATTATAGCGGCGATTAACGCGTTGGTCACACGCATTCGGTATAGTAATTAATTACACGTTGCAGCGAAATATAGATCGGCGAGATAGCAGTTCAATTTCATCTCAGTATGTAGCATTTATAATTATTAGTTTTAGCCGTGAGCAGCGAATATGCTTCAGAACATTAGTCACATTTTCATGATATCTCTTCGTTCGTGTATCTCGTCACACGCCTATACATCTTTCCATTATAAACAATAAAGTACAATGGTAGTTCTTTCATTGGGTTACAGTACACAGAGAAGCAGATCCTGATTTTCAAAAAACTAAAACGGCAGGACCGATTGTATACAAAATACCGATATTTTCATTTAATTAAGATTAATATAATCGATTAACGAATACTGACGGAGATAGTGCAATGGAAAATTTGGCTATTCAGAATCAAAAATTACCATCAATGGAAGAGACCGAAGCAGAAGAATACTATGAAGTTCCATTCAAATTGTATTGATTATTAAAATGTATGTTCTGTCTGAATTTTCACGCAATTCTAGGCTGAACAGATGCAGAAAATAGCGGGGATTTCCCAGTGGAAATGCTCAGAAAATGAAAGCATCAGTGTAAAGTTAAAGTTTCGAAATGAGGTTTACTATCTGGCCAAACTTTTCGCAATTCAAATAGTTACAAATTTATGGCTGGAGTTGCGCGTTTAATCCTTGGAAGACTTAACCGTAAAAAGTGTATGATCTTGAATGAACATAAGTTTCGGGTACCTTAATCATCTGAACACACGGACTATTACTCACTAAACGATACAATGACGTGCCATAACTGAAGGAATATGTGCATTGTTAAATAAATTATTAAATTTTCTATTGAAACATACGACAAGTAAATTATAACAATACGGGTTACGTTACTATACTTATTAATATAATATTATTCATATGAAATACGAGGATGCGGCAGAAGTGAAAAAGGACAGGCAGTGGTCAGCCACTTATCATCCATCACGTAACAAAAACAGTAGGTATCTTCCTTCAAATTCACGGAGGAAAATTCTTTTGAAACCTATTATTGCCAAGGAATCCCAAGTAAGACAATAAAGTTGTTATTAACAAACCAATTTGTTAATTCTACTTAAAATTTCTGGACATGTGCCATAATTTTTTATGTAGGTATTTACGTATTCATGTCGCATGTGTGATACAAAATAATTAAACGGTCAGGCTCGACGCTACGGTTTTGCAACATTTACTAAATTAATGGTGCAGACATGACTGTGCCATTTTCGCGGCATTAAATTTCTATTTTACTTTACTCTGATAGAAATGTTCACTTTAATTTCGACACTTCAATTGCACCATAACGAATTTAAACATTCCCTTCCATTTTCTGCAACCGGTACAATAATTATAAATATCTTTCGCAAGTCACGAACGTGATCTTGCCTGTATCTTAAAAATAAATATCCATGAAGTATCTAAAAATCGTTGCGCTTTAAAAACAATTTTAACGTTTTATCTACTCGCGCATTCGTTCTCCGAATTAAGCGGTTCCCAAATTTTACAATCTCTTAAACTTCACTTACCGCCGCGAAAATACCATTTCATTCCATTCCATCGAACCCAATTTCACCGAGCTTCCCACGATCGCTCCCAGAAAGCAACAAAATCAAATTTACCCAATAACCTAGTTACCCAAGATCAATTCGGGTTTCAACCCTCGGTACACCATTAGTCACACTCCTGGCGCGAATACCTCTTCCTTCGCCCGCACGCTCGTTTCTAATAATACCCGGCCAGTTCCCCGACATTCCTCGCCGTGCAATGTTCCATAACCCTCGCGGTCCGCTGGGGCAGAAGTTACGAAAGCCTCAAGTCCGACCGATGGCTGCCTTCTGTCAGGTCAAGTCACCTGGAGCGTCGGCGAATTCAACGAAGCGAATCACGACCGATAACGGGAACCGTATGTGGGCCAGCCGTATTTCCTACTCTGTCGGGTATCCTCTGGACATTGGGCCATTCATCCTTCTTATCATATTCGATGGCAGTGGGGATCGTTGCTCGTAGCGAGTATGCACGTGTGTACGTAAGCACGGCTGGGTAAAATTAATGCGACAGAACACGTACTGCGGTATTGATGGATATTTTAGATTATTTCAACGGACGGGGGCCAGGTTTGTTGGCGCCTTTTAGTTTAATAGTACCGTCTCGAGGTTTGTCGAGGCAGTTGTATGATAAGCATGGCGTGAATGAAGAGTGTTAGTAGAAACGCGGAATTGTGGATGGAGTGAATGTTTATCTCGAGGAAAGAGTGAATGGTTGCTGGGAATGCATGGTGACCCGTGGTCGAACTGTGACACGTGGCAAGGGTGTGTTTGTCGGTGCGGGTCCTAATCAGTGAGAACGAACGATGAATAGAATGAGAGGGGAAACTGCGTGAAAGAATATATGGAGTGGATGATGCGTGCGCGAGGCCGAATAGTTGGGGAGGTATAGCATATGTATTAGTTTGGGAAGCAGAATAGAGAGAAGCGTGGAATTGAGAGAGTGCAGGGAGCAGAGATTAGTATTGAGTTTGAGAGTATCGTGAGTCGCGTGAGAGTCATTGTCGTGTGTCGACCTTTTACATTAATAAAGTTATTAATGGTTGAAAGGAACCGAAGTCTCATTACCCCGCCTGTTCTCTGTCTGATTGATTAAGTGAAGTTTATTGAAAATAACTCCTACAGTACTCTGTGGTTTTGTTTTTATGAAAGGCTCTACGCAACTCGTTATTAGTGTTGTCTCGCCCTGAAATTCGAATTCTTTCTCGAGCGTGTCTCGGGAAATGTCATAATCGCTCATCTTTCATTACTCGAGAGATTTACGATGTTTGTCGAGGAACTTAAGTTCACGAAAATTATGACAAATCTCGTTTATTTTCGGAAATGAATTTTCAGTTCATTCAAATTGCGCATTACCAGTTAATCATGTGAAAGCGAGATCATGCGTTTAGTGCTCTCGCGTTCGTTGCACGATACAATGCGACAGAATGTTCACACGGCAAACATCAGATTTCAGCGAGAACGGACGATCACTGTTGCCTCTGCGAACGTCGTACAGCAAATTCGGAAGAGGCTTACTTCACTGTCAAGCATTCGACTAAACAATTTGAAACAAATATTTCCCTGCAATTTTAACAGCACTGGAACAAGTTTGAACACGTCAAGCGCGTTCGTTTCATTATAAAACCAAAATACGCATCCCCCAAATCACGGCGTTGACCCGTCCACGCGTCATGTTACGCGCGTACACGTCTTACACGCAGTTTAAACGCTCGAGCAAGCGTTCTGGTTATCATAAATATCATGGCGCGGACGCGATAAGCGTTGCGACGTCGTGGCCGTGCTAGGGGATGATGTTGCGGTGCAAGTAGACACCCCGTGACAGGGGGCGAAGGTCGACGAAGGGTGGAATGGAACACACGAGGATGCGTGGAACACGCTCCGGCTGAGTGTCAAGCGTCGAGACGGCGAGCGGCGCGGACAAGGCTCGTTTCTTTCAAGAAAGTATAAGAACTGAACTGTCGGGAGGGGTGAATTCTATTGTCCCTGAGAAGAAGGGGGCGAGGGAAGGCTTGAAAACGCTCGCCACCCTGCTGGATTCATATAATTCTTCGTCCTCGCGGTTGGGCGGATCGATGGTTGGCTGATTGATGGTCTGGCTGCAGGGGATATATAGGGTGCTAGGGAAAAAAAAGGGTTGCGAAATTGTGGGCTAGCCCGGTCTCGATTACGGGGATAGGGTAACCTGCTATCGATGCACGTTGGGTATGTAATTTATTATCCGGAATTGTTTCTTAACTGTTGCTCATAGAGGCTTCGGGTTTTTGATGGATTCATTTGGAGACATGTTTACAATTTTGTTTTATTGTTCTTTCTTAGAAATTGTTTGGAGCGGAAGAGTCACAGAATGTGTATTTATGGTTTTGATAATCAGTCTTTGATACAAATATTTATAATATTAAACTGTTAAATGCTACATGGCGTCCTGAATTACTTGTTTGGAAGAAAAACCGATTCCACTTTGGAACCATTACATCAAAGGGATGCTTGCTATCAACCCTACTAGCCTAGGGCTATTTTCATATCTTCAATATGCCCCGCTGTGTATTAGAAAAACGGGTACCCGATATTTTTTTGAGAAATATATTGCGCAGAAGTTTCTTGAAAACCAAGAATTTAAAATCCCGATTAACGGCCGAACATTAAAGGCCTCCCTTCTAAGGTAATAACGATTACCTGTTTTACTACTATTGTTATATTATTTCTCTCTTTGCCATTAAAACGAAAATAACGCCTGCCATTGAATGGACAATCTAGAATAAAGGTGAAGTCACGCACAGAAATAGTTTTACGGAAACTCGAACTCACTGGCAACGTTACTTAAAGCGGAGGTGTTAGTAAATGCAGACTGAGAGAAATATATGCGCTATCATAAGCTACTTAGTCGACGAATACTCGTAATTACTGTAATAAAGGCAGCATTATGCGCTTCTAGTTTCACGAATGAATTTTGACTAACGACTACTCTCGATACCTCCGCGTCAAATTTTTAAAGCTTTAAAATACGACGTGTACGTAACACGAAATGCTGCATTTTACACGTCGCATATACACTCGCAACCTCGATTGATTCTCATATCAAATTCGACAATAATAAATTTGATACCCCTCGAATTTCTGAAAACTCATAAAGCAATGAATGTTTAACAACGCATCACCGATAGCTCGCTTCAACCATTCCCTCTTTGGCGCACTAAATTCCACATTATATCCGCAGCCGTTCCACCAAATAAAACTTCCATCAGCGCAACCCGAACCGAGGCATAAAGTGAACGATCGAAAGTACAAATGGTCCACGAATAATCCACCGGCAAGAGTATCGCGTATCCGTTTGTCCGGCGAAATTAATAAAAGCCAGGATGAAACTCTGCCCGGTCACCTTCGATCGATAATTACCCCGCCAGGATAGGCATCAGCGAGTTCGACAGCGAATCGTAGCCGCTGACCGGAGAACAGGCCGGGCCAGATCGATCGAGTCGTTGCAGAGTTTTCAACGCGGGTACTTTCATTAATATTTCACCGGTCGGACGTTACCCGAATACGCGAACCACCGACGCTGATTAATTTCTCGCGAACGAGTTATTGCGCTCGGACACGTAGCTGCTTAAATCGGCTCGGGCTGACAATCGGGGGTTACCTTCCCCGATAAGCGGCTTAATATCGCGACCGGCCAAGAAGTTTGCCGGGTCCGTAATTTTTTTTACCGGCTTTATCTCTACGTCACCGTCGCGTTCCCGCGAGCGAAAAGTGGGTCAGCCACCCGACGCCGTTTTCGGACCCGTCCCTCTCGGCCAATTCTTCCGCGTTTCTGCCGCGTGAATTCGTATCAGTTCGGCCAACTGTGCGGCCCCGTACTACTCTCTGTTTATCAATGCAGTCGCGATACTTGGGAAGTGTTACGTTCCGGTTGCTGAATAGCCTTCGGTGTGGAATCTCAGAGATGGACGGGCCTCGCGCAGGGGTTGGCACGAACGATAGTTAAGTTTGTGGGATCTTAGCAGGGAGGAATTGCTCTATGGAATTTGGCTGTCGTGGAATTAATGGATGGGAAATTTCGTTGAACGAGACGAGTCGGGGCGAATGTGACTGTATTGATATTTGGGAGACAAATCGTGTACATTGAGGGATCGGACCAAGGGATGTTCTATTTGCAATATTTGTTGGTAAGCTTTGTTCTTAGTAGATTGACGAAATTGTTTGAATAAAATGTGTAAAAATGAGACGACTGTAAAAAACATAAAAGTGGAAGTAAAATTTCTTTTAAGGTCACTCACTTGTTATGTATAATTGTAACGGTGTAAAGGTGATATAAGACGGTACACGAAACAGTAAACAGGTAAACAAATTATATCATTGCCTTCAAATATTCCACAGAAAATGGTAAAACCTTGCATACAACAATCTATGAAGCAAACTATAACAATTTGCGCGATATAATAATTTTGTTATTCAAACTTTGCTAAAAACTTCCAACCTTCGCGAATAAACAGGACTTATAATAAATTACGTAAGAAAAGTTTTAAATGCAACGGGAAATATTTCTAAATTGAACCACGGAATACAAATTTTTATTCGATCTTATTGATTAAAGCTTCCGGCGGACGCAAATCAAAAAGAAGTATCGTAAAGGGCTATTATATCGCAAACATTATTAACAGTGACACCTTTCAATGCTGTATACCCCGTGACTAGTCACCATTTCAGATAACAAGAAGACGCGGCTTCATCTAAAATATTTAAAGGAGATTGCGAGCTGGCCTGTCAACGGGCTCGCGAAATTCGTCTAATTGCGAACTTCCATTAGACTATGAAGGGCGAGAAAATCGCGGGGAACTTTCTGTCCCATTGAAATCCTCAGCCAAGTTATTCTCGTTATTTAATTAGCTTAGCCCCGGGAAAGTTATTAATCTGGCGGCCAACTGCGAAGACGTATTTAAATCAACCTGCAACTTGGTTAGTAATACACTATCACCTTGGTACGCGATAACATAAAATCCGTGTACTCGTCAGAGTGTATCTCGTCGTTTTAACGCTTTCAAGCTCACGGCCGCAAAGTGTCCGCCACTTTTCCAACGTTACCCGGGGGCTTAATTCATAACCCTTGCATTTGTTACGCGAACTGCACCTTCGAGATACGTGGCGCTTCGCGCTAGAAATTGCGTTTTCGCGCCTTCGAGATTCGGATTCGATATTCAGCAATTATTCTTCCTTTTTGTTTTGTAACAGTCCGTGAAATATGGCTGCAACGGGACAAGAAAGTAGAGCAGTGAGGATATCATTGAGGTGGTGTGATACGTTTATTTTGGATTGCTAAGTTTCTACTGAAGCGGTGAATTGTGGTGTACAATATTCTGATCACGTAATTAAGAGGTTCGATGTTACATTAATATTATTAAAATGTTTAAAAGCGAATGTAGTATTATAGAAAATATATGAAAGGGAATTAGAGGGATGTCGAATCTTGTTTTATGAATTAACAGCGTTGGTTATAATACAGTGGCGAGCAGAACTGTGAAACTTCTAATTTGTTCTGCAATTTTTTATCAAACTTCTACATAGTTTCATGCATTATAAAATTACTAAATATTGTGGGATTATATTAAGAAGGACAACAGGTAACGGATGAGTTCTTCAATTTTGTCTTCAAAGTAACTATTAAAATACTACAACTACATGTACCGCAATAACACAAAACCCAACTGAAATAAAAATACAGTGGAGTATCCTATAACGATCTGATTCGTTCTAGAACCTCGCCCGTTATAGCATTCGTTCGTTATGGGATACATACACAGTCGAGCCTCTATAACATGAAAACCCCAATGATAGAAGAGAGGAGCATGCAACTATACGTATTATCAATTAAATTTATTATGTTGAAATTTTATACGTTGCACAAAATTTTATACTGTCCACCCGTTGTAACATATTGGTTCGTTGTAAGCGTTTTGTTTTAGTCAGAAAAACCGTTCGTCATAGCATTCGTTCGTTATAGAATACCCCACTGTATTTGCAAACCAAGCGACTGTTTTCACAACTTTCGACTCTCTCGATACACCGACAACTCTATTCTCAACTCTCAATTAACTCTGCCTCAACTCTGATCACGATTCTCTCTGGTGCTCTGACTCGCGCGCGTATTATCCGCTCTATATATTCCTTCGCCCTTATTTTCTCCTTTATTCTGTTCCTCATTTGTTCTCACTCATTTTACACACTGACGACAGTCCTTGGTTACGGCCGGTCACGTCTACCTTAATCCTCGGGTGGTTGCGCGCTCTTTATTCTTACCGCAATCTTAGGTACTCACCTAAACACATTTCTTTTCAACAGTTTCAACTATCTCGCCTAAAAGTTCCAGAATCGATCTGGCCCAAACATTTCTCAGCCACTGTTTCTCATTTCTATTTTCGTATCGCACTTGAAATCATTTCCCACATTCTCACGGTATTTCTAATCTCACAATATTTTCACGCCTTCGAGCATATATTTTGAAGATTTCGTGGTTCTAGAGTCAACGGTGACGCGTGTGGATGAATTGCTTTTCCGAAAGCGTCAAAGTTGTCGCATCGCGTACATAATTACAGAAGTGGTGAGATTTACCCAGGCTGGTGCAACTGGAACGGTAACAAAACTCGTGGCGGCGAACGAAATTACAAAACTATCGAAATTTCGTCGACTGGAACGATTCCCGTCCACCCGGAAAACCGATTTGCATCGTCGCGTCGTTTCAATTTTTATCATCCCGTTCGTCGTATTTGAACGGGGTTTAAGAGACAGTCGATTCTCGGCTCGTTCGTGAAATAATCGCGGCTTTATAAATCCTGCGCGGGAGTTGATCGTGCATTGATAGTGGAAAGAACAAAACGATGTCGAAAACGAAGTCAAACGTTTTATTATTCAGCGCAATCGGAAACGAGATTAATTGTATCAGAGGGACTTTCAACTATTTTGAACGAAGCTTTTAAGTCTTAACATTTACAGTGATTAAATACCTGTGCCGTGGCGCTATTGCATAAATTCGTTTAAACTGATTAAAAACAAATTTGTTTCACGTATGTGCATTTACATTTATGTAATTTTCTTGGATTCCGGGTATGCTAGATTAATAATTGACAACGCAACTTGAATTCTTAAAGTCTCAGCTATATTATTCTGTCAGGATTGTTAATCTCACGTTTGTTATTATCTATTACTTATAGACGACATAAGTGGGTCGTTCAAAAAGAATTAAAGCAGTAATAGGAACTGTGACCAAACGATGATGCACATATGGCTTAATATCTTAACTTTAATTTTCCGTCACATACATTAAAAACATTATTAGTAAAATAATTATATCGCAATCATTTTGATATTAACAATAATATATCCCTTTCAATTTTCATTTTCATTGCCAATCAAAGACTACATGTTACCTATACTTCGTCTTGTCTGTTATTATGTCAGATCGGCACGAAATATCCAGTTTATGCGAAGCACCGCGTACATTTATTACTTGCTGGCGATTTTAAACAATTGATCGAGTATGACGTTGAGGCATGTGCATGTATGATGTAGAAAGATCGCAAAATTAATTTGCATAAAATTTCTGGGACCACCGAACTTTGCTCTTTTAATCTGACATACCCCACGTGTTTATTTTCACAGAAAAACACTGGAATTTATTATCTGGCACATTTTTCTGCGTAATCTCAAACATATCATAGCGGAGTAATTTAACTGGCAATAAATAATTGTTGTTCTCGAAATATCTGCCGGCTGTTAATCTAAAACTGTGAGCACCGAGCATTTCACAGAAATAGAATTTTACGGCTGCGTTTCATAAGACAATATTTCTTTTCGCACTCAGATTTATGATATATGCACGCATGACGTATGTAGAGTACCATTCAGAAGCATAAGGAGGACGAAAATATTTTTATGTTTGCGAGATTTTATGTATCCTTTCGTCGAACTAAATTTAGATACATTTCCAATCCGGGAATTAGAACTGTTTTAAAGCATCCCACAGTGTGCGATAAAAATACATTACCAAATGGCTTCGAACGAAGGATCAGCAAATATGTAATTTGTATATTAACAGAGTGCAAAAGTAAATATAACTGCAACTAATTTGTAGAGGACACACATGTATAGATCATGAGAAAGTTTCCTTAAAACATATGTCGAAGAAAATACTAAACTATACAGTACACTAAAAAGACATCAACGATATCGTTTATTCAAAAGTGCACTGGCTCATTCGAAGCTTACGGCCCGTACTGTATACGATTCGAAGTACGCTTAAAACCGTGAAGTATTTGAGGTAAAAGAGTTTACGGTAGTGTGCAGCAGTACTTAATGGCCGAGATTCGATATTTATATCTTAACCTAATTATTGTACATTAAGAATGCTTGTCGCCAAAGTATATATTAACGGATTGCAACGATGAATATCGAAGGTCGTGCTCTCAGAAGTGGAATCGATATTTTCATGGAAAGTGGACCTCTTTCTCAAGCACCTATGAATATGCCAGCACCGGGACGCTTTGGTTCCAGGCCGCTAATTGGAGAAATGTATCAACCCTTTGGTATAAGCTTCTCTCCCGAACGGATCGATTTTACTAATAATACCATGGATTTGTTACCAACAACAGCCGGTAATGCCACTTCGCATGTCATCCATGAAAAATGCGATCCAAAGAATTAGCAATTCACATTGCGACGTGCTCATCAGCTGAAATTTGAATTTAACCCAGATACCAAGTATACCTTCGATATTAACAAACATATAGGACGACAGACTACGTCAATCTGCTATGCAAATTCGTATTTCAAAATCTGATAAAATACTTCGAAGGAAATTGCGGTATTAGTCATTTGAATGCCACGACGGACGGGTGAAATACGCGTGTAGTTCAAACGCAGATTGCAAAAATGGTACGGGAGAATTGTTTCAATGTTTCTCGCAGCCGCTGCGTATATCAATACGACGCTCCAATTGTTTAGACAATTTAAACACACTAGACGTATGGAAGCTAGAATGCTTGACTATTAGCTAAACTAGTGTGCGGAAAAAAATCAACCCTTTGGTAAAGAAAAATGAGCAGGTGGCAACAAATCTATTTATTGTTTATTTGTATTATAATTATATACATATGTTTGAATGTAATGTTTAACGATCGTATTAAAATAGCGTTTTCACGTTTGTTAAAATTGATTTCGAGTTACTTTCTTCTTTACTAAAGAATTAACAAAGAATTTCTAAAGAATTACTAAAGAAAATTTCTTTCTTTCTATAAAAAGTGCGGAATATACAGGGTGTCCATATGGATAGTCCGATAGAAACTAAGAGCTCCATTGTACGAGCAAGTAAAGCAAGAGTGATAGAAAAAATGATATGATAATGTGTTCAAGGATGCAGACGGTCTACATTGATATCCGTTGAGTTGAATCTTGGTCGGGTGTAGATTTTTAAAACCGATTTTCTCGAAAAGGAAGCCTCAAGTGACAAAATGTAATCCATGTTTTCGACTATTTTTTTCACGCAGAATCAGCCCCCATCCGGTTGTACGGCCAGTCACACGACACCCTGATTAATGCATCTGAATACTTTCACGATCAACTGTATGATAAATCAATAAGTTATAGATATGCGAACTAAATTATCGGTCGAGCTGATTAGGAGATTTTGGAATTGTTCGTGCGTAGCATATACAGTGTATTCCGGTTAATCGGGACACATTGGGACAGAACTAATTTGTCCCGAAAAAGCGAATTTCAACAGAATTATAGTTATATTGTGGTTTTTGGTTCCGTTCTTCGATATCTGACCCAAATAACCGACGTCCCAATTAACCGGAACCCACTGTATATCGTGTATCGAAACGCAAAAATGCTCTCCTTGTAACAAGTTTAAACTTGATCGCGAGCTTTCAGCATATGATCACGATATCAATGCAGCTGTAGAACAAAGTTCAGCAAACCATCGCGGAGCTTTCGCCACCTTTAAAAAAATACAAATAAAAAAACTTGAGCGTCTGGAATTATTATTACAATACATACAATGTACTCAATCCAACGAATCGTAGCTCAACGAACAAACGCCGTCCTACACAAAACTATTGACGTTCTGAAATTCCGTTAAACAATTCGATCCTCTCACCTTCGAAACCTTGCCAGGTCATTCACCCGCCCTCCGCGGCCAACTCCAATCTGATCCCCAATCGCCCCGAAAGATTCCCCAATACCAATTCGTCACCGCGTCACACACGATCGACCCAAGAATCCAAATCGTCTCGTCGGCCGGCGCAAGGAAAAGGAAATCACGCGACGCCAGTTCCATTCGGAGTCCAAACGGCCGTGACTTTCCGCCACCGGAATCCGGCCGATTCGCCCGGCCCGAATCGGGCGAGTGTCGTGCCAACGGACGAGTTCCGCGGCGACCGAAAAATTCCCCGGCCGTTCGCCGCTGGACGTCATTCGTGGATCGCTCGAACTAGACAGTGGGAAAGGGTTCGCGGTGGTAACGGCGTTGAACCGTCCGCGTAACCGTGCACCACCCTGCTACGCCGCGATCAAGACACAGCGGTTCGGCGCCGCGAAGTAGAAACGCAAAGAATAAGGAGGAAGAAGAGGAAGCTGCGAAGCGTAATGCCGAGCGGGGAGCATTCCGCCGCGATGTATCAAATTTCGTCCGCAGATCGGCCAAGCACGACACGCGTGAAACCGTGACGGTGCTCGGCGTCCCTCGAGGAGGACCCGCGACGTCGCAGACGAGAGCAGGCTCGTGGGAACGAGGCTGTTACAGGGATAGGAGCGCTGCGCCGAGAAATATCGCTTTATTTCGGAGCAGAGCCAACGGATATTGCGGGCCGTTTACCGGCCGAAAAACCGCCGTTAGCCTGTATCTTATTGGCCGCGTGGAAGAAAACCCGGGCCTGGGGGGGGGGAAGCGGAGGAATCTCGAACGGCCGACACCAGACGCGTCGCGACGGTGAAATATTCGTCGGCTTTGCGTTATCCCCTGGTTACTGGGACGAGAACTTGGACGAGCATTTCAAGTTTCTTCCGCCGGACGGTGTTTCGTTGGCCTATCGTTTTCTTGCGCCTGGTTTTTCGAGAGATACGTAATTGGGATGGATCAGTTGATCGAGTGGTAAAGAAGGGGGTAAATATTACATAGGGGAAATGATATGTGTAAGGGTAAACGGATCGTGAAGGAATATTTCTGTGATATGCGAATTATTACGAAAAGTTCTCGTCAATCCCGCAATGGAGTATATTCTAGCAAAGACGGAAGCAAACGCCGCGCGTCGATCGGACGATTGCAAACATCAAACGGGACCAAGGAGGGGGCGGTATTTAACGCCGCTTTAAAGTCAACCGACAAACGAACAATAAATAATAACCCTGCGCGCGTAAAGTGTCGGGTGAAAAATTGCCGGGCGAAAGCGCGTAAATTCGAGCACGCCGGAGATAGGGGCGGGTGGATAAAGATGATAAACGCGTGCGTGGGACTCGCAATGAAAACGACAAAAATTGCGAGCCGCGTAATCGTGACGTCAGCGTGGACGCGTGGGACCTTTTCACGAACACTTGTGACCCTTTCCGTTTAATATCGCGGCGGATATTAATTAGTAAGCACGTACATGTAGAAATAACAGGCGTTGCTTGTTCGTTGGATTAAACCTTGCAACAGCGTCGTACCGAATTAACCGATGAACCCTTTCAAACTTGCTAAATTATTCTAAATATTTTGTTATGGAAGACCCTGTTGTTAGGGTAATCTCGAAAAGCTGCTTTCGAACCTTCAGCCGACGGTGCGGAGCAATCGGTAGAGGGAACTTATCGGGAAAATGCGATTAATATTCGACAGGGGGATGTTCGATTATTTTTGCGAGGGCGGTACATTATTCCACAGGGGCAGTTCAGTGAAATAAAATCGCGACGTTTAGAAAGTTTACTGCGTTTTGTATATGCTCAAGTTTTTACGATATATTGGAAAATTGTAGATACCTTGAACGTGCAAATGGTTCTGTCTAATGATGTCCAGAATTGTAATGTTCGAAAAGTATTTGGTAGTACTGGTTGTAGTATTGATTTATCGCTTTGCCCGTTGAAAGGCAAGTAAGGGGCGCATTTAAAAAGGTAGAAGTATAAGCCGCTATGAATTAATTGTAACACATTATAAAGAAACTGATTTACATTAGCTTATTTTCTGCATTTTGTAAGCTATTCTATAAAATATCGAATTCAACGTCGCCTTAGATGCAACTGCAGTAAAACGAACCTCCATCAATTCCGCGAAATTATTTTCCCCATTTTCAAGCCACCCTTTCTTTCAACCCTCTCAAGCAAACGATCCTCCGCGCCACTAATAGCAACTCCATCTGCGACTGACCGATTGAAAAACATTTAATCATTCGCGTTCTCGAAATATACCTATTACAAACACTGTTACTTGTCACTCATTCTTGAATGCCTACAAAGTTGCACACAGCTGTCGAATTTCTGTCACCGGAGCTCTACCTTTTCTCGCGTCAATAGGCGTCCTCGTTATTTCCCCATGTCCATTTCCATTTCTACCGCGCAAGGCACACAGATCAGACGTCCTTTTCACGCGAAACAGAGCAGATTGTGAATTTCATCGAAACGGTCGCGACGTCCGATATTCATCCTCGAACGGTGACACCGTAAATGTTCGAAATGCGCGGAACGTCAACGCAATTATGCGTACGGGTCTCGTGTGACCGCACCGACATCAGTAAACCCCGCCAGGCTGATGACGGAAACAATCACGTTAAAACTCGACGGTTCGCGCCCCCTCCGACGCTTCGCCCGTGTCAATTCGATGAAAAATGGCCGTCGCAGATGTGACACTCGACAAAGGCCGCCCGGATGGCTACCGGCCGAAAGCCGACACTTATTGGCGAGGAATATAATAGAGAGAGCGTAATGAATTGACCGTTGCTGAATAATTTATCAAGCTGCCGACAATAAATAATCCCCTCGCGGAAGATAGAGGATATTTTACTGTTCGCGAAGTGGCTTTGGCGGTTTTGCCAATAAATATATCCCTTTCGCTCGGCATCGATCAACCTGGATCAAGTTGCAGAACAGATACGGAAATTTCATGGCTTCGTAATTCCCGTTAATGTGGAAAATAATATTTTAATAATCAAACAGTTCTGAAGATTATATGGATGGAACAGCTGTCCTTCTTGCTGTCACTTAATTCCAGTTGATTTACTTTAATTATTTTAATATCGCCAGTGTTGCGATTACGCTGCTGTGCACGGATGATATTTCGAGTGTTTAAAATAATATAATTTGCGGATAACACAGTGCCTTCTGTAAGATCTTATTGTTAAGATGCAAAAGGCTAAGTTGCCTTGTTGAAAAGTTGAATTGTAAACACGCGCCGTGAAATCTCGAATTTATCCTTGAACGTCAGTTTGACGAATTCAATTTAACTGAAACATAGTAGGCATTCAGAATTCATTAATTCATCTTTTCATTTTGCAACGAACATTTTCAAGAATGTCGCTTCCGCTAGAAACATCGCTGCCAGTATCGAATACAAACCGTAAAGAACGAAATATCCCCCCCCCCCTACTTTTGTATCTAAATTCGCCGCAACAGGACAGTCTGGAAAAGTGAGGACAAAGGGAAACTTCTCCCTCGCAACGCAGAAAACGAAATGGACTGTGAAGTTTCGTTTAATTATCTTGCCCACGTGCAGCCACCGAAATTTGGACTTGCTACGTATTACTGAAACCCACGGGAAGAAAAAAAATTACGCTCTCGCCATGTATTATGTTGCATTATCCCTCCTGGAACCCTTTGTGCTTCGCTAATAAAGCTTCGTGCATAGCAAATACTCTACTTGGGTCTCGTGATTCTGTTACATTGCATTTTGTGCAAAAGTTTTGGAATTTGTCACTTTATTATTTGTTATTGCGTCTACAATGTCAACCCATCCCCGGATATAATTGAAATATCGCGGACCATTTTACTTGTCTCCGTTCTTCTGAATCGAGGGTCACTTTTGTATCCAGAATTTCCGGTGTTACAAAGCACTGTACAACTATCATGACAATTATGCGTTTGCCTCAAAACATTTTCCCCAAGTTGGCCGAAAAGGAACAGTCTCGTCCGCAGATGCGTGGCCGCTTAGACTCTCGACAATCGGGCAATGCCTCGCAATCGTGTCCCGCCCGCTCTCAAACTGCGCTCGAGGGTAACGAGAGTTACGCAAACGAAAACTTCAAAATAAGAGCTTCGAGCAATTTCAAATACCAGGAAGGACAAAGCTTGCGCAAACGGGGGAACTTTTCAGAACTGGCATACTGTTGTAAACGTGAAAGGGGACGAACAGAAATCCATTCCACGATTTCACACATCACCGCCAATAATCAGTCTCTTCAACGCAGAAGAGCGCTTCAGCCCACTCAGCTTGCAACGACAGCATGCTCAACCGTCGTATCAGTTTGACGAGAAGCTCTGTATCCGTGACGGAACGCCGCAGGAAAAAAAAAAATGAAAGGAAGAACGAGCGTCGAAGAACGGAACAAAACCGGGTTATAAATAAAAGGGCGACAGGAATTCATCCCTAGAATCGCTGGCCTTGTTTTTCGCGTTCGTTCAAGCGAAACGGTGCGCATTTAGGTCGAGTACCTGCACGCGTGTAACGAAGCAGGAAGCGTAATGCGGCACGCGCCCGTGCCGAATAACAGCGGGGTCGCTTCGAAATGATGCGATTATTATAGCATGCATCACGTGCAATCAGCTAGATATAGCCGCGGTTCAGTGTGCCCTATGATTCGCTCGACTCTGATACCGGAATCATGAATGTCGGCAATGAAATGGAAACAACAATCTTATTGTTGCGTCGCTATTGTGTCAGTATTAAAGGTGGAATCGAGGGTGCGACGAGTCGGACGAGGCAATACTTTTCTTTTCGACGATTACGCGGTAAATCTCGTGGACGATATTTCGCATCTGCGATGAATCGTGCACCCGTTCGGATGTCGTACGGTTGAAGGGTTGAACGTGAATTGAAAAGTGCGATTTCGAATTCAGAGTACCGGCTATATGTATTAGGACGATGAAATTTTTGTTGTATGCTTAAGTTGTGCTTCTGTGCTTTGCGTTTTTCTGCCATGCTGTGAATTCAGGTGTGCACATTATTATATGCAGCCTTTATACAATTCGAAGACTGTATCCGTTGTCGAAAGAATTTTATGCTGATCCACAGTCAGTCGTCAAACGCGCAGCTCGATTAAAATTGTAATTTATCAAAGTGTCAAAAGTAGTTGACTAGTTTAATACAATGCATAATATTATATAAACAAATAATTAATGAAAACAGAATTTCTGGTCCTATTGAATACAAAAATTATTTCCCATAGAACTAGTTAAATGGTGTGAGAGCGTACACAAAAATGAATGGCAAGTTAATTTTTTTGTCAACCTGTAGATGTATGGCGCACTATATTTTAATGGATCCATGTATTTTTGTTACATTGCAAATACTGCAATATTTACTTCACTGTTCTCATCGATACATGTGCAATTCATATACCTGCATCATACTTCTGAGTAAAAAACTTCATTGTGACAAATTGCTGTTAAATTTAGATTTCCATTTTGAGATAAACGTAACGTTGAATTAATATGAACTCGGGGCGAATGGCGTGTACGTTCATTGATTATACCGTGTACAGGAAATATTGATTATATATTCGACATGAATGTGATAAGTATAACGCTGAAACTTCGTCACATTGTATTTCATGTTACATTCGTAACCATTTTCTCTATAATAAATATCACATCTCGAACGCGCTCGCCAGTCCTTCAATTTGCATATTAAAGTTTTCATTGTTTGCAAATCCACTGTATAACTCGTGCGCGCAAATTGATTCACATATTCAGTATCGGAGTTACAAATGACGCAGGACGGATTCTCTTTCCAGAGAATGGATGCTTCGGTATTAAACAATCCAAAGATTTGCGATCTATGATTCTTGACTGCACGATAAATATTTTTCTTACGCGTGGCCAATTATTCACCGATCACTGTATCATATTTGATTATTTCACAGACACTGAATAAGTACCAAGATATAAACATAACGTCTACCTTTGCAGTTAAAGGTACACGCAGAAATGATTTTTTTGTTTCCATTTATTCAACATAATTATTCCATCACGTTTTCTTCAAATTGAATTTTCCTCCCGTACTGGTAAGCAAACATTGTCGTAATTGCAGCCCCGCGGGGAGTATCTTTCGCAATATTAAATAAAGTTATTAGGGAGCTCGTTATCCTCGACCAATTTCTAAAATTACATTTAACAAACTGAAGCACCCCCAAAGGTAGAAGCGGAAGAACGGAATTTCACTCGGCGAACAGAAATGAATTTGTCAAGGAAATTCTTTTCGGTACCCTCACTCGGCGAACCGAAAATGTAGCACACAATCGGAATTTCACTCGGCAAGCGAGAATGAGGAAATTCTTTTCGGTGCCCTCTGTGCATTACAGTATCTCGCAAGAAATTCCCTTACGCATGCCTGATATATTTCCGCGCACAAGAAACTCCCAGACAGCTTGAAGTTCTCGAGCATTATCCCCGCGTTACACGATCATCTAATTTACATTACGTACGTACCGGAAGGCTGTAACTCTGTATCGACTATTTCCTTTAATTCTGGCAATGAAAGTGGAACTGGAACAAATACTTAAAGCTAGTGAAGCACAGCAATTTAAAGGGAATAAATTCTTTCGCGTTCGCTCAATGCGTCCATGAAATATACGACGCAACTTATTTCTATCGCGCTCAACTGTATTTTCAGTTACAATTGCGGCTGTGTAAGCGGGTTCGGACCATTCATTATTGCCAGGCAAACGTTTTCACGTGAATGACGATAAAGCCAGACGAGATTAGAGCGTTTACCGTGTTTCTGTGACAATATTTCTCGCGAGACACATTCCTCCATCGATCGACAGGCGAACAATGTATCGTACGATACTCGCTCGTATTGAGTCTGACAATGGTGCTTTATCGAGGCTGATGCTCTCTGCGAGCCGACTTATTCGATCGAGCCGAGCCAAAAAGTTTTCTACTGTCGTCACGTAAATATTTCATATCCATTCGGTGAACTGGCGACGTTTGTGATATCCGATGAGGACTTGTTTAGCACTTCACCGCCGAAATTCTTTGTTACCTTTTTTTTTCTGAGAGAACTTGATGCCACTGAGTATATAATACGGGTACAGAAGGGGAACGGCAATTTCTATGTTGACATTCGTCGTTATTGGTACAGCATCAGCAATCTGATATAATTTTCTTCTATTATGTCGATCATTTTGCATTTTTCTATTCTTTTTCTTTTTATTCATTTTGTATCGACGCTATTATATAGATTAACTCGCGCAAGTAGCAACGGAAAGAATCGTTGTTAATTTTTGACTTGATAGATTCAGTTTGTTACAAATTTGCTCTATTAAAATGAAAATTTGAGAGTTAATTTTCTTTCTACGGGATAAATAATTTTCCATTATGCAAATAATAATTATAACTTTGCTTTCGATACTTAGATAGTTTCTAAATATTATCCAGAACGGTATACACGTAGATAGAAATATAAAGATTGTATAACAATGTGCAATGCAATAATCGTAGCATGCAGCATAAAATTCCAATAAATGACTGTAAATTTTAATGGCACTCGTCATAATTACAGCTTACGGCTGATTCAAAGATGTTCAATATTTGACCACATTTCGATCTTTACACTTTTATCGAAGAAATTTCTCGCTCATAGAGTGTTTCATTTACCTCCAGACGTAGGTAATACAATTTTACAGGTATTTAAACTTTATATTTACTTACGTCCTTTTATGGCCCAGCGAATCCACGGTACTTACTCCGCGTTTCGCCACGAAAATACTTTACAATTTTTCCATATAGTTAAACGCTTTTACTCATATATATTCGCTAGATTTATTCGCTACGTATTTGGTATCAGTAATTGGCGAACTTGCAAAAGTAAATTAGATATGAAGACACGCTGGGCGAATAACCATAGAACAGGATAGATATAAAAGGATGAAGAGCAAAAAAAAACTTATAAAAAGGAAGTACGGATAATCAAACACGGTCTACAATAATATGGAATTGTACGAAAATATTGGGCATTAGTTATACTTCTTTCTGATGACATTCATTACAAACCAAAACGTACGTAATTCTGAGCAGTGAATAATGGCAACTTGCAATTTAAAATATGAAACTAGACGTCGCATCAAATTGTAATATCATTGCTACAAATTAATACACAAGTATGAAATAAAGCGAAGATACAGAAGCAAATGCATTTGTACTCGTTATATTTTAGGCTGAAAGATATTTCATATTCCAAGGATTAAATAAAATTTCAAACAAATGTCGATTTTATGAATCGTCGAACAATCATAAATTGCAGGAAAATATAAGAAGAAATTGAGTAAAAATTTTCAGCGGCGGGACGCGCAACTTTTCGGTGGCATTAATCGCAACCCTTCTACTTTAAGAAACAGTGCACTCTTTCATTTTTGCACTCCCGTTGGTGCCGGCCTGTTACAACGCGAAACACGTATGAAAACTACGAATAAATCGTAGACTGCGTGATTTAAAGGACGCGCTGTAAATTCGCCAATTTATCTATCGCAGATTTTTCGCCTGACGCGCATGCATTCGTTATACGAAAGCGTGGACTGACTTCGCTCTGCGTGACTTTTAACCTCACCTATATTCATCCCCCTCCTACTTTTTACCTTGTATCCACCATTCGGTGCACAAGGGATACGAGTGTAACGTATCTGTCGAACGAGAAAGCGCAAAACTATGGATCGCGATTTTAACTCGTTTAAAAAAAAGTTGCATGGCTCTGGACGTATTAATATTGTTCATTAGATTTGTTAATTTCAGGCTGAATTTAATTCCATTGATACCTCAGAAATATGTAACACTGATTTATCGGATGTACAAGTGTGGTTGCGTTTGATTAACATTGGAATGTTACCAATGGATTGGCTCAATCATAGAAATGACTATATTGGTAGTGGATTTCATATTAATCGCGTGGATCGTTTGTAGTGAAGTTTAACAATATCATTCGTTTGGATGTAGATTGTGATTATTATTATTGGGCACCAGGCATTTGTGAGTCAATCAGGCGGTTAAATATTCGAATTTTGAAAAAAATTGTTGGTGGAAAATAGCAAACAGCAGAATCCTGGCATGATAGATAGTAATCGAAATACTTGCTATTTTCTATTAGAGATTGCGTAATAAGAATGATTTTTTCATAGGATATAAATATTATCATTGCTGTCGATTTCGTAATACATTCGCGGAATAATAATTATTTCCACAGGATTACGTATGCAGATTTTATAATTTATACTGGCTTAATAATATTAACTGCTTCATCAGGCAATTGTCAAAAGGGACACATTAAATATATCTTGAATTATTGTAATGTTATATTATTAACGCCACATTAATTCATTTAATAATGCTCTGGTCATATTTAATTAATTATAATGAAATCACGGGCTGCACGCCGTTTCATATTTCTATCGCGAAGTGTACCATACTTAATAAATTACCATATGAAATATCGAATATCATAATTGCCTGCTCTCTATATAACTAAATTTCGTTATTCTGTATGAAACAAACGATAAATAAAATCATCAGCGCGAAACCCGTCTAAATTCTCATCATTATTACAACAAAGCAACAAAAGCCCACGCACATGGCATCCACGATTATTAAATTAATTCCGAAATTTCATCAATGTATCAACCACACCGTCTAGAGTCTAGAACATAGAAAATTCCATAGATTAAAACCTCCAAATCAGAGCGTTAAGCACGCCAATGTATTACGCATGCAACTGTCGGCAACAAAGCAAAGCAACGACGACGCGTGCCCATAAATTCGAACCATACTCGTCGCCTACGATTATCGTAAAAACGTTCCGTCCGGCAGAAGATTCTTTCAAAGGAAAATGGCTTGTGGTCACCAAGAACCCCTCCCGTTCCGCAAATATCCCGCTTGATTTTCCGCCTTCAAACGACAGCCCCGGGCGAGTCGAGAGCTGGCGGGTCGGCCCGATGGATAACGAAGCTCAAAGGATTTTTGGCAATTCTACGACCGCCCGAATTCTCGCTCGCCCCCTTGGGGAATCGATGATGAAAACGGTCGGAATGTTTGCGACGTATTGTCCGGCGTTTCGATCCAGCCGGTCAAGCCTGTTGAAGGAAACCGCGTCATTAAAGCGTGCGCCGAAACGCGACGAACAACGAGACCGTCCTCGCGACGAAAGATCGACAAAAGGGGCCTCGGCTCCTTTTGCAAGCGCTTGCTGGTATGTTTGCGATCCCGCGGGAGTATCGCTTCGCTGGGACGAGTCCTCGTTCGCGCTGCGAGCTGCCTGTTTCGGACACTCCTTCGATTGAAATCGAGGCGTTTGTCGGAGATAGCGTAGCCCGTTCTCGAGTGGTTTCGGTGTTTCTTGAATTGTTCGCCGAGTAAACAGAGTGTTTGCAATTACCGCGGCGAATGTCGGCGAAGGTATCTCGAGAATAGCGTGAAGGAGTTGTCGGGGAACTTTGGGATTGAACGAAGTTATTAATAAAATGAGATTTTTTTGTGGGAATGAGGTGTCAATGTACCAGGTGTCCCATATATATTCAAGCGAAAGTTCCTTTCGCATTTAAAAACGGGAATAAATTGTAGCGGGTATACGTGTGTGCTCTCTATAAATTGATTAAAAGCGCGCAGCGAGGAGTTAAGTGCGGTGAATTTATTTTTCGACAAAATCAACGTTGCGCTTCACTACACACATTTGATAAATACAAATGTGCGTATTCTGTAAAATATTTCACGGCGCGTATGCCATCGATTCAAGGGTCTGGGTCAATATTCGAAAGCATTTAATATTCTGTAAATCCTTTCAAATTTTACGCAAGCTGACAAAATTAACGCAGCGAATCATGTATTCTGTAACATAGTAAATAACAAATCGCTGTGAAAAGTGTGTTTCATTGAAACTTTCCGTCGTTGTGTCGGATTTATTGAGAATATAACTGCAGATGAACGAGGCGATAATACAAATCTCCTGCATTCCACGCGTACAATCGAACGCAACCTAATTAACCTACCTGCCTACGTACACAGGTATGCATTCCGCGTTACTCATACGGAACTAATAATACGTTCTGCCGGTTCTCAGGGACTACGAACTACATTCCTAACAAATCAGTTAATCTGGTTGCACTTTCGCGACGGTACACGTAACACGTACGGACTCGACGGTAATTCACAATTAAGCCAAGCACCTGGGATCGCGAAACAACGGAGATCTGAACCAGTCGTTATTCGTAACAGTTTCGCGAGCGACGTCGGGGAACGAAAAGAAACGGGCGATCGTTAAATTGGGCGGGTAATTAAAATTCACCTGACGTTCTTTAATTACTGCGAGAGAAAAAAGAAAGTTCGACGGATCGGAGTCAATTGACTTCGACGTTCCACGAAGAAAGAAAGAAAACGAGGAAACAACGAAACGTTGCCGAAGAAATTACACGAAGCCCCGGCTTGCTGTGCGTAAACTTTACGATCTTCTGCCGCGGCAGATAGAGAACGACGGCGGGGGGATGGATGGGAGTGAAACGGAGGCGACCGGGTCCTAATTAAAGCGCACGAAATTATTGTGTACTAGCCCAGTCGTGTCGCGGATAGTTCAGCAGCTGGCTTTAAAAGTTCCGATAACTTTGCCCCCGCCGTCCGCGATTCCATTTCATCTTCGTAATTGAAATGGTAAGTTTGCTCGACCCCGAGACAGCCTCCTTCTTGTATCTCCGCAACGACCAAGTTTGCACCGCTGTTAAATAACGTCCTGATGATCGCCCGCGACGCGATCTCCCTTTGGCGTGTCTTCTTCTTCGACGACTGCTTGAATTTTTATCGCGGACGAAGCTAGATTGCTGCGTTCCGCGGTGATAGAGTTGTGAGTTGGATAACTTGGCTACATGATTTGTTGAGAATGAATGAGTAGACGGGCTCCTTTCGACAAGTGAAATATTAAGCTGGTACATAAGTGAATAATTAGTGCATACATTCGCCATTTCAGCACGTTTTCGAGCGAAGTAGAATCGCGGAAGTTTGCGGAGGCGGTTATTTGCAGTGTGAATTCAGAAAAACGAGCGCAAAGTGTGGGTGAAGAAAATTGGATAATTGAAGAACAGCGAAGTCTTGAAAGAAGAAACTAGGATTTCAGATGGCAGATATTCATAGCGGAGGGCCAAGTGTTCCTGACGTGATCTGGATTTGCTGGCGGATTTAATAAATTTTTTAGTTTTCAATGTAGCCATCGCGTTTCATTAGATTTCTTACAATAAATTTTTTTATATTTATCCCAAATTGTTCGAAATTCTTCCTGCAATAAGACACTCCGAAAGGGGAGTTGGCTCGCAAATTTTTCACAATGCTCTCGATTTTTGTTCTCTTGTTTAAAATGTGATCACGACTCCTAGTTTCATTTTAAACGTTTGTAATATGTGAATAACAATTAATCGTACTCCAACTTATTGTACTCTAATATAATTCTTAAAAATGCAAGTATTTCGGTATTTTAACAATGAACATTGCTATTACTATGTTACTATTATATAGCTAAATTAATAAGTACAGTAATAATTAATAATGTATAAAGTGTATGTATATTTCAGTTTATTGTGGAAATTAAACATGAATGTGTGCGAGTGATAATGATCAAGCAGGAACGGTGCAACGCAAAATGAGTAACACAACAGTTGACCATTAATAAATAGTTTTCAACAAATCTACCCTCTAAAATAACTCTTGCATGCGTTATAGATATCACTTTTGTTGTGTGTTGAGGGGACATATATACATATAAGTAAATGATAACAGAACAAGTATTGAGATTGCATGCAAGTGTAGCATTATGGAAAATTTTGCATGATTTATAAAAACAAAGTTCAATGATAAATTGCGACCTTCCGCAGCTGTGGCCGCATTTCTTGCCTAAATCTAGGTCCTGGATATACTTTATCAGCTTATATTCTAGGCTGCTTTTAGTCAATTTTTGGTATAGTCCACCGATATGAAAATGTATGGTAAAATACGAAATCGATTTCGAAAGTGATACGTGTTTCAGCAACATATTTCTGCAATTGCATAGTGGGAGAAACCAACACCTGAAACCACCCTGCACGTTCTATGTACGTTGTAAGGTGTACATATATTACGCGTACACACTGTTGTACGGAATGTTAGCCCACTTTTCCCGCAATAAAACGGAATAGATGTTATCAGGCAGCTCGTGAAAATTTTAAACATCTAACACACGGCCGTTCTCGAATAGCATTTTTATTCCTCTGCGCCTGTTTCGTGCCTCGATACCATCGACTGGATATCTCTTTCTCTAATTTATTTACATTTGGTAAGGGAAACGACGCGGCGACTATCTAGACAACTAAAACTTATAATTTATAAATATTCCAATTATGAATATTCAAGGCATATGAAACACTATTTATTTATTTGCCATGTGGGATAACGTGCAACGTGGGATTGGGATTTATTCGGATACGAGGCAGCATGATATTAATACTGTTAAGTAATCAATCCTATACAATTAAAATAGTAAAACTCACGACACCATCAGTCGCCGCACGAGACTGAAGATTTTTATTAACTCCTCATGACGCACGAATCATTCTCATATAATATAATATTTACGTATTATACATTTGAAACTTTAACTCGAACGTTAACTTCATTCCCGACAACTTTAACCGCGAGTTTCCTCATCCGATGACAGAAAATGATCAAAAGACAGACGCATTCCACAAGACACATATTTCAAGATTTCATAGGATAAAGAGCTTGCATAACATTTTTGTCAACATGAAATTTCCTTACCGAAAAAACGTATAACTATGCGTGACCCTTTTTTACTTTTTAAATCTAAAAATAAAGAAACTCGCCAATCGATGGTAGAAGAAAGAATGTACTCTCAAACTCATTTTCACACCGTGCCTACCACTTGCCGTGTAACACCCCGGCCCATCTGATTCCTTCAATAATCAGCGTGAAATCGATCACAATAACGCCCCAACGTCCGCGCGAAATCGGAACCGCAGAAATCTCTCGGGGTCGAATTGCAACAGAGCATCGAAGCATTTCCATTCGCCATTTCCGCGCAGATGGAAAGACACAAAAGCAATCAAACCGACGGCAACCATTTATGTAACTCACGATTATCCTCCCTCTGCCGAGCGTGTCTCGGTGAAATCACAGTCGATCGCTGGCCTCCCTCTTAACTTTTAATAAAACGAACCGCCCGGTGGACCGCGGACGGAATCAGTCGTAAAACCGCGCGAGGCGAAAGGTTTGCCCGTTTTTGCGTCGCCACAATGCCAGCCAGACGTGTGTAATCCCGCCACGGTTCGATCGGGAAACCGGCCGATACCACGTGCTCGTTAGAGATTGATAACGGGCCGAAACGAATTACTGCAATCCTCGATCGTTCGGTCGCGATTAATATCCGATTCATAACGGGCCACGGGGGAACGCGGCGGCGTCGTTCGTAGATTGCGTGTTGCAGAAATCGTATCACGCAGCGGACGTACGCGAATTCACCTGGGCACCGTGTGTGTCGGCGCGAAACCGCTGGCAGGCTCGATTTCAGTCCCGATTTTTATTCGACTTGCCGCGCGATTACTTCCTTTCGTTTCGCGGCAGCGGCGATTCCGATATTTTTACGCCGATGGATTAGCGAGTCCACCTGGCTGGGACAATGGTTTCTAGTCGGTTGGATGGGGCGAAGTTCAAGTGGTCCGCGAGTTTGAGTTGGTCGAGCCGTTTGAGAGGGAACGAGTCGTTTGGGGATGAAAATATCCGAGCGGCTGAAGCTTGCAATATTTCTGTTGGAGAACGCTTGGGGGAATAACGTTTATTCGAGGATACTTTTGTGCTTCGTGTTTTTTCGGCGACGATGTCAAACCCTTGTGTGAAAAATTGGGCCAATCGGATTGGGAGGCTAAGAATACTTTTCGACGGGAATACTCCTTTTCGACCTACTGACGTATCAGTGGAACTTATGCAAGAGAAGGGCAGAATAATTTCTTTTGGAATGGAGTTGTATTGGGCATTCGATGGTATTTTAAGATGTGACGTTGAGGTTGTGGGATAAATTGTATTCTTTATTTTATGTTCGTCTTCTGTAAATATGTAATAGTACGTTATCCGTACCGAAAATTATTTAATTAAATTATTTGAGGTGTCCATTTTTTGAAAGATGAGTTTTAAACGTATCTAGTAGTCATCACATTTAAGCTGGTATTTTAATTTTGACATGCAATTGTTTCAATTATATTTATTTAAAGTCGCAAGAAATTTGAACGTATCATCCATTGATAGATAGCGTTAGGTCGAAACACTTTGAGGCTTTTCAATTATCTTTCGATACCGTGAATTCAAAGATTACCAAAGATTTTACATTATCTCCTGATAGATATTAATATAGGGAGACTTCTAAGGACTTGGCAGAATAACTTGCCCAGCATTACCACGCTGGAATTCCGAAGATCTTTATAATACCAACCCCTCGAGTGCCATTTTCACGAACTTTCTGGGCATAAAACTTTGTTACCAACGTCTCCGCACCGCTGTACTATCCTCCAAACTGTAATCTTATGACATTTCCATATTCTGTCAACTTGTGCCTCGCTTTTAATAAGAACATTCATTTTGCTGGATGAATCGGTTTTAACTAAAATCCCGACACGCTCGCGCGGTAAAATGGATTATGCATTAACATAATTCTGTGCTTCATTACTATGATTTCACCTGCGATAACAATACCTCCGATTTTGCAATTCACGAGAATTGCAATTGATACAAATTCGAGCAGGTATTATTTCACTACCTTAAAACAAACACACTGTATACCAACAAATTGATTCTCGTCAACCAATCGTTTCTATTCCACATATAACACGATTATTTGTCTTCATCAATATACTATAAATCTAAAGATCCACCATCTTAGACACATTTCGAAAATAATAATTTTCTTACCATATCGACGAAAAGTTAATTGATATACATATTGGGAAGTGAAACTTTGATGCAACAAAATTCTGCATTTCTTTAAGTATAATTGGTCAAAGATTTTGTCACGTATGAGTTTTTTCAGTAAAATTGTTCTAACTCGATTAAGTGTTCCATTTTCGTCATTACAGAAACAATTCTATTTTTACCCGTAAAATTGCATCACGTTCGCGCTCCCAGCGTCAACTCTCTGCTACGTTTTCATCCCTATCGAGCTTTTGTGAAGAACCCTTTAGACTCGGGCAACGTGTGTTTGTGATACGCTAAACCGATAAAGGGAATTCACTCGCAGCGGAAGTGAATTGCAGACGATTCGTAGTTTTTTAAATGCCGTCGAAATAGAGGACAACAAAAAATCGAAAACGGTGGGAAAAAAAGTCAATTTGGACATTCGCCTGCCGTGCGAGAACCCTGGAACGTTGATAGAAAAAAAACTATTCCCGGAATGTCGATACGCGTTCCGCCTTCTCGATTGTTTCAACACTTCGATCCATCGGTTTGCCCACCAGACAGAAATCTTTCCTAATTATAAAACCGCTCGATTACACTCTCCGAACGCGAGGCTTCAAACGTTCATTTTGTCGTAATTTGTATTCTAAATTTTTATTTAGAAAAGCAAGTATCAGACCGTTTCATAATTAATTTCGCCCCCGACTTTAAAATTTGTAGAGCCTACAAGATGAGATCTATGTTTCCTATTAATCATTTCTTTCGTACCTGTATTTCTTAGGAATATACATAATACGCCTGTTTCACGATTGTTTAACACCTCACTGGAAGAATTTTTTCAGGTTTAAATGAAAGATGTTTTCTTACCGTTTTGTAAGGTGCTCCACTGCTTAAATATTGTTACGCTATTTCATATTCTGTAACGATAGGAATGAAGGACAAACTATGGGTGTCAAGAGTGAATAATAGGGTAAATCGAGTAGTCGTTTCCAATAATACTCTCCTGTCTCATTGAACGTTATTCATGATGGTAAAAAAGATCATTCCTTTCCAATTCGATAACCTTACAATTATTTCGTTCTGTATTAATGCTTTCTGCAAGCATTTTGATGGCTGACAGGAAATTTCGACACTTACAGTTTTCCAAGCGCAAAGTACACAAATTGAACTAATCTAGCGGTGAATTAACATAGAGCCGGGATCCATGGAGCAGCACAGGTAAGAATTGATCAATAGGTTCAATCTAAACAAGATAAGATTTGTCTAGGAAGTATTTAAAATATATTATATAAAAAATATTATACATTATATCCTAATAATATTTTTCAGAAAACGTTCTATTTCGATATTCAATATACTTATACGTAGCTTCTAAACGGCTGTTAAGTTATTTCCTACAGTTTGGTACATCTCTGTGTTAAACTACAACCATCTCACCCTCTAAAGTTCGACACATTTGCTCTGTACAGTAGGGAACATTTTGCTTTTAGAGCCAAACGCGTTTCCCCTTCAAAGTACAGATCGCTGTCCTTTAAGAGCTTAACACGTTTCTATTTCACAATAAATTGTTCCCTTTATAAACGTGCAATTTTATTACGTTATAACGCATTGCATATCGCTCTCAAATATTTACAGTTTAATAATAATCGTATTCACCCGCTTAGTTCGCTCTGTTTCAAAATTTTATCACGCGTTTTCCTGTTCCATCCTTTCCACAGATTTCATTAAACTTTCTCTCGCCAACTACGATGCATGCTTCCCTGAAAATTCATTTCCTTCCTTACAGCTCGCACTTCCTTTGAAATTTCCAGCCTGCCGTTAACATCGCTGCTTATAATTCAGTAGACATTTTTTTCAATATCCCCGTAGTTTCTGTTCAAAGATAATTGACAAGCTCCTGCGTTAGCCCCCGACGCGCGTGTTTCGAAACATCCCTCGAAAATTCATCCTCATCCATCGTTCGAAACTCCACAATTCGTACATCCGAAATTCTATCCGGTAAACTTGCGAAATTTGTAAGTACAGTAGAAACTCCATTATCCGGCTCGTTAACATCCGTGATCTCGAACTTACTAATAACAGTAACGCATTTATAATCGTTCATTATGAGTAGAAAATTAATTATAAAGTTGCAACGGCTTATAATATCAGGGAAAGTTTCATTTGAAACTATTTCGCCAGGTGTCTCAATTATTTCGACCTATCTGTCTCGGAACTATGCCGGTTGATCGAGATCCTGCATAATGCTTCTTGAAAACAGCAAGAAACCTTTGGCGACCAAGGTGTAATCGATTATCGACTTAAATTTGAATAAATGTGCGAGCAGGCGGCCGATAATGAGAACAAAGTGCTTCCGTGCCGGTGTGTTGGAACTGAAAATCACTCTGGCCGGCAACCAGGTCGCAGACGATTACAATGGAGAAAAAAATGTTCGCTAGAGTCGATAAGAGTATTGCACGAAACGCAGGGGACAGGATCGTGCAGCGATACACGCGTTCGCCATTAATCGATCGATAAACAGTACTTGATTCCTTCGAAAATTCGTCCAATTTATAAATGAAACATATTCCGTATTATCGCTTGCGTATAAATTGTATTTTTTGTATACAGCAATTGGAACATCGTCAAGCTCGGTACTACTAACAACACTTCGTTCGCTTTAAGTTCGCAGTCGTTCGCTAGAATGAATATTCATTCGGGACACTGGTGTACAATTGACAAAACAACGAGGGAAAGGGTAAGAAGAAACGTGTCGTTAGGATCCATTTTCATTTGCATTTCTTTCAACGAGTGCCGTTACTCACCGGGCAAATGCGGAATTGTTAATTGATTATTACTTCGAATTCATTGCGCTCTATTTAATTTGCTCGCGATGGAAACGAAACTCGATGGCACTCCGCGTCGCGGAGAAGAATATATAACCGAGCGATCGCGTAATTTGTTGGTCAAGAAAAGTGGATTCTGTGATTGAGAGAGTCTGTTACGATTCCGTTGCTGTTTTCAAGCTGTTAATTCCGTTCTCCTTTTTTACAATGCGATGCTTTATCAGTGGTTCAAACTGGTGGATCGAAATCGCTCGTTAAATTTCCCCTCGCTGTCTGTTATTGTAAATTAGAGCAGAGAATAAGAATTTTGATTTTAATAGACGCAGAATGATTGATAAGAGTATTTGTATGTCTGGAAGTCTCAATTTTATCGTACGTTTCAATGTGACATTTATGTTTCTTATATCGAACTGTTATTTTATAATAATTGTTGCACCAAACCAGCGGGGCACTTTATCTGCCCCTCCATCCTTTATCACTCCACATATCTTGATTGAAATGGTTCATATTTTTTTTTTAAACACATCAATCGGGTGGAATAAGAAATTAATGATATACGAATAATGTTGCGACTCGCTGTATATTGTATAAAATGAGGGGCCTTCCATTATCTGGTACTATGGTTATTGGGAATACAAATAGACTATTTTGTACGACTATATACCTGGTAAAAATACTATAAGTGGTATAAGTGGTGGAAAAGAGAAATTTCATATCTAAAGAAGATATTTAGATTAAACACAATATAAAATACTGGTAAATTTAAATGTTAAGTTCACCCCTGGTAAGGAAAACTAATGGCTGGTGATTTTTTATTGGAATACAATGGAAATAATGGAAATGCTGCGAATAATAATAACTATTAACGATTTATTTAAGGATAATAATTTTTTCTGAGGCCCAGATAATTTTGCAATGAATATATTGGTTCTTTTAAATAAAGTGGTTTTAATAGCAATTTGAGAAAAATTTATTTTGGTGCTGATTTATTTCACAAAATGATTCCGACTAAACATACACCAATTTGACGTTTCTATTCGTGCTCAAAATTTCGCTTTAAGAAACGACATTTTCTACACATCAATAGAACAATAATTAATCATTACTGACAGCTTAGAACATACGCAAACAACGACAGAGAGGAAAAGGTATGCGTCGCCATTAAACAATTTATTAAAATGCTATTCAGACGAGAAATTTAATCAAGCAACATTCTGTTACAAAGCTATTAAAATGAAATACAAGCAACCAATTAAATCTACGGCATTTAATATAATCTTATCAGGGGGGCAAAAAAGGGAACAAGACTGCCCCTGCACTACGTAATACATGAACCTCAGGAATAATTAACTTCCTCATTAAAATCCTCCCCCGATAAAAGCAAAACTGGCGATGGGGTGCATTAAACGAGCTTATTACGAGACGTAATTTAACAAACAACTCAGACTGCATAAACGACAACCTCCCTCTTTGCTTCTTGTTTAAAGGGGGGGAAAAAAAAAAGTAAAGGGACCGGAAATCCTTGTGTCTCCTCGTCCTTATTAACGTCGAACGACGGAACAACGAAGGAGTATGAGAGTTTCAGGTCCTAATTGTCGTGGAGGGCAACGCCAATCTGCTTTTCAACGTTCCAATGGATTTAATTCGCTCGAAAACCGGCGAATTGAGCTGTCGAATATTTCCGTGCCCATGGTCTGTCGCATAGGGACCAGCAACGTTGCTTTATGACCGAATTCTCGACAGTCACGTTCTCGTGTGCGATGATTCACGGGGTGAACGCGATTATCGAAAGAGAAAGAATCCCTTCAAAGGTCGCTGCACGTGATCTGCGCATCGTCTGGAACGAAGATATCGAACTCGAGCAAGCGGAAACGTCGATCTTTCTATTGTCAAACACGTAAAGCACGACGACGCGACCTCGAGATAGAATAGACAGACGAATAAAACGTACCGTATTGCGTTTCGCAGTTGAATTGCCGAAGAGTAAAACAAGTCAAATGCCGGGAGATGTTCGGAATTTGCGTTTTGCCCGATTACGACGTTTCTCACCAACACGATGACGCGGCGGAGAATTTTCATTCGCGAGAATGGTTGCGGAGATTATACGGAAAAGTGTGAGAACCTTTGGTGATTTATGTTGCAACCGAATGCAGAGTAGAATTTATAGATCTTTCTTGTGCTTCAAGATATTGTATAATTTGCGGCTGTGCTCATTTCTTGATTTTTAACGATACACGAATACGGGTGGAATCGAAAGGATGTGAGTCTTATTATGAATTGGAAAATCAGTTCGATCAATTCGTCTGACACGTGTAGAAGTAATAATAAATAATAACGGGGAAATGGCGTCTAATTTTCGTAGACTAGAATAAAATAAATAGTGTAGCAAGATCTAGCTTAAAATGAGGCCAACAGCTTTTAACTATTCGTATCAATACTATCCAAAGTTATATTTAAATCATAATTGTTTAATTTCGAACATCAATTCCCAGGCTATTCTTCTATTTAAAAAATGCAAATATTATAATGATCATTCCCTAAGCCAATATTGTACCATACTTATCAAAATATTTGTAAAATCATTTTGACGTTAGTTTGCTGCTATTTAAGTGATTATTCTTTCCATCAAAGTAAACTTGGAAGTCTTATAATTCCCCGCCATAAAGACGAACTCAGCAGTGGATAATACATCACTGTTCGACATTTCTTCGCAAACCTAACATCACGGAATTTCGTTTAATTTTTGCTTCTCAACCTTTTCGATATCACAGAGCACTTTTGATTATAAGGAAAATTTGCGGACCAGCTAATCAAAAACATGTAGGAACATACTTTTAATAAAGCATCATAGATTACGTATAACATAATAGTAAAAACGAGGACATTATTTAAAAAAAAAAAAATTAAATTCCTAGCCACCTTCCTAACTAGTCTGCACCGTTTTCATGATTCTGCAGAACACAATGTAACTAATTCTCGAAACACTACTGTTTCAAAATGAACATCGGTTAAGACCCACTGCACCGGATAATCTACGTAACGTTCAAACCAGATACCTTCGGAACAAATTATACGCAACTTGACACAGATTTAAGAATAAACTCGCTTGCCTACGAGGGTCGCAATTTCCCATTAATTATTGGCGAATTACCAAACACCACAATAGAAGCTTCTTGTCCGAAGGAGGATTCAAAGAGCAGTTGGAGCAGACGTTTAACCATCCCTTGCAAGAAAGAAAGGACCCAGCCCCAAGTGGAGGAAGAATCCCAGTCGGTGCACTTCAGTCCCTAAACGAGATTGGTTGCTCTCAACAGAAGCCACCTTCCTGTGGTCGTCTGCCCCGAACGAGATGAAGGGGCGAATGGTGGAGCAGTCTGCCTAATTGCCCAATGCTGACATAAACCACATCCCTTTCCTCGCGTGCGAGTGTCACGAACCGTTTTCCTCGATGTCTACGGAGGTGTGCAGGGACCACATCCCCGATATCACAGAAGGAAGTCAATCAAGAGCAATAGAGGACGAGTTTTGAACGGGGAGTGACCACGAAGTTGGTTCCATTTTCCACATGAAATTCGCGGAACGTTTTAGCAAACCAGTAGAAAGATTGACAAGATTACTTTTTCCTTTCCATGAAATAGCAGTGCGATTTTGTGGACGATAATTTAATTGAACAAGTGTCCGAATATTTGGCGATAGAAATATTACTGTGGGATTATTGGGGTACACTTTAGCGTAGAAAATTTGATAGCTCGCTTTTTTCCTGTGGCTCGTGGAAACTTTTTCAGTGAACCACAAGGAAGATGATTCTTTAGTTTAACTGGTGTATAACATATTTGTCTGCATCTGTACTTATCACTGTGCGATTATTGAAGAAGATCGGAAAAATTGGGGTTGTTGACGTGCCTTTCGATTTGAATTTATCGCAGATGTTCATATGGCCGAGCTTTGCTGCTCGCTGTGTAATGAAACATTTTTCAAATTCGTGACCCAGATCTGCCGGAATTAAAATGATATCCAAATGCTTCCGCTATGGCTCGATGAAAACCGCGAGGGATGATGTATAAACGAGTGCTGCGTGTAGAAAAACTGTGCTCGTGAAAAAACACAGGAAGCAAACCGATTGGATTTCAAGAAAATTTATGATATAAACGCTGTATTATATTACAAAATAGGAGGATTAATATTCAATTTTCTAACCACGCGTCCGAATTAATTGTTACCAGGCAATGACCATCGAAATCAATTGTGCGAAACAAATAATACAAAATACAATTCAACAAGACCACTCCAAACGATGTGCTTTCGAGTTCCACTCGTTCGAATCGGCGAACTCCAGAATACAAACTACACCGACGTATCCAAGGAGATATTCATCCGGCCAAGCACCGCTCGATTCCATCAAAAACGCCACGCGATCGTAAACATCGAAAGCACTGCTATCCTAGTTCTCGAAGAAGGAAAGAAAAAAAAAATGTTCAAATTCTAAGGGCCCTCCTACGAGTTGAATCCGATATCCGTCGATACGAAATCGGGACAGCAGCAGAAGGAAACGCGAGAAGAACAAACTATGCCTGGAAGCAACAACGAAAACGAAACGAAGGGAAATGGAAAGTGGAACGAATCGAAGCACGCGCATTCGGTGAATCACCGCCGGTGTGCAGGGCTCGGAATGCCCTCCAGGAACCCATCCGTCCACCAATCCGGGTATTATAATTCAAATCGTGCGCATAGCCCGCGAGCGTCTAATTTAGACGCGCATTGTGACCTCGATAGAACGCGATTCACGTATCGTGGCTTCAATTAAATGCGCGGAACGGCCCGCACGGCGGAACCAAGGCGACGAGCGTGCAATAAAGTTACCTGTAACCCGTTACACCGGCCTCGACAAGGTAAACGTTGCACGCGCGACGCGCAGAAAACGTTTCGGGTCCGCGACGAATCATATCTCACGGGGGAAGTTCGGCAACTCGAGAATTCAGTAAAATATGAAACTCTGCGCAAGTGTAGTTCATGTTATGCTAACAGTGGAACAATTTTTGTATCCTTCTAAAAAAAAAAAAAAGGTCCTGGGGGTAACAAAAACCCTTCCAAAGTAATCTTGACTTTTCATAGTGTCGTGAATAATTAAGAAGCTGTGTAAGATACAAGGAAAAAGTTAAAGTGCAAGTTGGATGGCTCTGTGTGGTCTATAATATGTATGTGAGATATTTTCGAACACAATGTAAGCTACATTTGTGCAAGGTTTCAAATTTTTCTGAATTTTCGAGTTGCCGAACTTCCCTCGTCAGATATTTCAAATAGAAAATGTTATTTGCAATATTGCACTCTTTTCCACTTGGCTGCATTCTATATTGTACTTCTTTGTAATATTTTGAATAAATAGAATTGGAAATGTATTATGTTGTAATACATTGTTATACTTTAGAATTGATTATGATGAACATTCAACATAAAATCAACCCTCTACACTCCAAATCACATTCACCCTTAAAACGATTCTAAATACTCTACTATAAGAAAGAAACTCGTGAGTCTGAACTCACAACGGCAGACAAATTATTTACAACAGAACGATTACAGGAAAAAAAAACCCAGCAAATAATTTAATAAATCGAGGTAAAAAGCTACATGGGTGTATAAAAGGGTTAAACAGAAGCGTGTACTGTGCGATAGCAATCGAACTATACCATCCAAGAACGCTCGAAATCGGCAAGTGGCTCAGTTCAATTACCACCTGCTCCGTTCATTAATACAACACAATATGCTTCGCAGAAATTGAATCCGGAAACATTCGCATGCACCTACTGCCGCGTATATACCTACGCACACATGTATGATCGATATGGCTGAAATAGTCATAGAGATAGCGCGAGGTGGGTGGGGGGCAAAAAAAAAAAAAAAACGAGGGACGACTGGAGGCGAAGGTAGGATCGAATTTTCGTGGTGACGGTAGTTCGCGTGCTACGTCATTCCATTTGGAAATTAGGGAAATTCCGGGGCGCGCGCGCGCGACCACCGCGCCGCGTGAATCCTCGAATATGCAGATACGAATTAGCGGTCCCGGTGCTATTTTCACATCTGCGAAATGCAGATGCAGCGTCAGAGAGGCGTTGGCGCCGCTCCAGATCTTCGCTGCACTCGGATACACGCCTGCACACGCGTGCGCGCTCAACCCGAAGCGCCGTGCGTGTTGTTTTCGCGGAGCTCGCCGAGTAACCCGAAACGAGGGCCTGTTCCCCGTTTCGAGAAAGAAAAAAAGAGCTCGGCGAGCCCTTTTAACGCCGTTGGATCTCACCCTGTGATCTCTGAAAGACTTTGTGGCTCGAAGTGGATTTCGTTTTTCCTCTCCTTCTGCCGTTTTCCTTTTTTCGTCTTGTTTCCTACTTTCCTCGTTTTTTTGCCCGTCTCCTTCGTTCTCCCCGCTCTTTGTTTCGCGGGCGATGGGGTGGAAGAGAAGGGTCGAAGGAATGGATAGGTTCGCGGTCAGCTGGAATAATTTGTAGAAGTGGGAGCGTGTGTTTCGTTGTTTTTTTTTTGTTTTTTTTTTCTTTGGAGAATCAGAAGTATTTTTGGCGACATTACTGTTACAGTTTAGAATCAAATTACAGGTAGGCAATTTGCTAGCTTGAATTTGTAATACTTCTTTCGGACATGGAATTAAAGGAGGTAATATATTTTAATGACAAATGCAAGATTCAATAGAAATATAAAAGATTTCCAGAATAAATCAACTATCACGTTTATAATATTGACAACCCGATGACGAGGTGATCGAGCAGATACAGTAATCTTCAGTGTAACGCAGGTGGCCGATTACAGCACAACATTCTGCTGTTCCATATGACCCACTTTACACCTTTCGTAATTTAATATGTACATTGTATGTATCTGAATGCTTGACTTCACGACTACATGAATTACTAATAACGTAAAGTATGAGACGTTTCGTTATAAATACAAAATTGTTAGACGACGACATCAGATGCATATACGCTTTTGGCACACAGCAACCATTATTCTCTTGTCATCGTTCTTTGATCCTCAGTGCATACCTTCAACAAAGCTGCATCATTATTTTCAAACTACAATGTTCGCAAAAACATGTAACATCAAAAACATCACGATATAATCTTCGATATTCCATTTTTTAAATCGAGCCTGATGCGGAACCGTCTGCTATCATAAATTGGACGCCAAATGAACAGCATAATTTTTACAATCCACGAACAGAATATTTAATCTTGGTTAACACCGTTGAAGATATCAATGGTATCGCCCAACGGCACCAGCTTAATTCCAAATTTCTGGCACGGCCACCCGGCGTGCTTATCGCATGAATCAAGACATTTGGCACGCGATTTCACGCAACAGTAATTAAGGTGTCGTTTCGCCCGAGTCAGTGGATGTAGACATAAATGGAAGTAAGAAATAACATGGAAGAAACAGTTGGGAATCACGTAAAATTGCACACATTTCCATGCAATTCAACGGCGGCTATAAAATTGAACACGGAACCGCGATGTTCCATGAACTTTGTGAACAGATTATCGAATTTCGCCAGCAGTTCGGCGAACGGAAAAATTCCCTTTAAATTTCCACGATATGTCGCCGACCGGGCAACGTTTCTGCCAAAGAGCAAAGTGTATTGCAATTAATTTCACAAACTCCAGGGGAAGCCCTTGGATTTCAAGTGAATCTCCCGGAGCTGTTTGAGCACAATGGATTTTGAGGTGCTTCTCTTATCCAACGAAGTATATTGACGTTGATCCCCTGACGTTACACGTAGATGCACTGTTTTATGTTCACCTCGTGCACACTCAGACCTGACAGTGTTTTAAAGCGTTTCGAAGGGAGCTTCCTCTCGTTCCAGAGCGATTCAACATCAGAATCGTTTTGCCCTGATCGTTGAAATATTAAAATCGAGTCGCTAGAAGGCTGGCATCTGTTCGATGAATGTAATATTTTGACATGTAAGCCGCGCGTAAGAAATGTCGATCATGTAATGACAGTGAATAGAGACGACGTTATACGAGTAACAATACAATATTTGTACATTTGAAATATCAATATTCAAATATTTCACTGCTCGTGCATCGTTACCGAAATTCAGTTACGTCTGCATTTTTCCTGCGCGCAAACAATGTAAATATTGTGACAATAACCATTGTTGTCACAGGCGATGTTTACAGTAATTTTCAGAGCGGGTTCAATTCAATATTTATGCGAAGTTTGTCCTGAGAGCGAGTTGTTTATCGAAATCAATTAAAATCGGGGGCAATCAGGTTTAATTGAAAATTCAATGGAGGTTCCTTCACCTTTTTATATCAATGATGTCAACAATATTTATCGAGCTGTTAATATATCGTTGCGACAGAAATTGTGCACGCAATCACGGAAATATATCGGTGGAAATTAAGCAGAAAAACAATCAAACGCGCGAGAGCAGAAATTGAATACTTAAATTATATTTCCTTCGTTAAATCACGAATAAAATCACCCGCAAATAACCTATTTCATATTCCATCCATTTCCATTGAAAATTAATGTCTCGGCCACTACCTTTGCACATTTTTACCAACCACGTGTTTGCCTGCACTATAGTCGCACACGAAAAATTGCCACACTGTGTGTTCAATGAATTTCGTAGAAAATCATGCACCAATAAAGAAGAATCCAACTCAAGATTTATTCTTACCAAACATGAGAAAAAAAGACACTGTTTCAATACGATTACGAGAGCGTACCAGTCTGAGACGCACATTGTAATAGAAACGAATCTTAAATAGACGATGTTCCACAATTGTGTCAGACGGTCGATTATGTCTGCGACCAACTGTACACGCGAGAAATAATCAAAGACTTTATTTATATCGAGCGGCGATGACGACCGTCGCATTTTCGCGGAACGACGTTCGAAGATGTTCGCGTCCCGATTTACGAGAGGCGTTCATCCTGCACTTCATGTACCCCCCTCCCCCAAAAGTTTTATTCGTTTCAGACTGTAGAACCAATAAGAAGTCCATTAATAAGATCCACTAATTTCTTCAATCTACCACGCCGCGATTGCTCCGCTTAGCTTGCCCTAATTAACTGCATTGGGGTAAGCATCCACGAAATTAGGGGTGTTGAGCGCTTCGGGGTTAATCGAACAGCGGCTGCATATTGCTCAAGCCGGAATTACAGGCGACGATACCCAGCTTACAGGCAGACGTCGTAACCTCGCCGCAGCGACTGAGACGTCGGTCTCGTGTCGACGATATCCGGGGTGGGTAAATCCAACTATAAATACACGAATGTATGACACTTCTGTGGAATCGAGTTCGACGCCGTTATGCCAAATTCTTTTGGGACCAAGCACCCGCTTACCATTCGATCCCTCCCCAAATACACCATGATTATGCCTGACATTCGGCTGCGTTCAACGAAAAGCCGTGTTGCATACCGGTGGCGGAGAGGGCTTGGTTGGTCGACAAAATCGAAATATCAACGGCGGGGTGTGCTGCATTTATGCAGGGGACGGGAGGAATGCGAAACGTCTGTGGATCGAAATGATCTTCTTCTACTTAAAGCAGTGGAGATTCAGGACGGTCGGTTTGAATATGTTTTGAAAATATTTTGAAATGCTTCGATTTGTTGCTTTCGTGTAACACACTGTTACACGGTGGGTGAACTAATTATTAAGGTTGCAGTACAAAAACGTATGGTTTGCGTATGTCTGTAGAAATTGGATAGCGATGTTGAGGTTTTCATGTCGTATAATTTTTATTTGGTATTTTTATCATTTCGATTAGCCAACGTTAAGTAGATTCTACAGTACACACCTATTGATAGTATTGGAATGCACCCTGCAGATCGTTTACTAGATTATTGCACTTGACAATGTTAAAAACGGTAGCCGACAAATCTATACCCTTGCAAATTGAATCGATATTCAATTGAAACAATCGGGTAGAGAATAAAAAAAAACCCATTTCACAGCGTAATGTCAGCAACAGAAGAGTGGAAAACTGATGTAACCAACATAAAACGGTGAACCGTTTACCTGCTGATATCCGATCAAGAGCAAGCATGCTCGCCCGTCTTTTCACGAACGGCAGATTTGTTTCGAATCGATAATGCTAATCGGTTATACTCTTCCAATATTTCTTGCGCAAACACGACTTCACGTAAGTATCAAGGGGCGCAAACGTACGAGTACCGTGTAAACATATACTTTTCAGACATGTTGATAACCTCAATGGTATTTCCATTGTGCCAGCAATGTTATACGCAACATAATCAGCTACCCTTGATGAATTCCGATTTCACTGTCGCGTGTCAAACTGAATTTTAAGGATAGAGATCGATACTGCTTTCGAATTTGTGCACAGAGTCCGACAAATAAGAGTCGACTTATGGCAAAGAAAAGAAATATTCTTGCGTTCTATTTGCCGAGCAATAATCATTATAAAGTTCACTTACCAAGGCGATGCACCTGTAAAGTTACTTGTCAGGTGTCTCGCAACGCGAGCAAACAGGTATACTGCCAACTGGAAGAGCCTCTTACCTGCAACACAATACATTGGAAATGTTAAAGGACAGTTCAATGAACAGATATACGTACGTCACATAATTGTATTATAAAATATTTACAACGATGCATAATAATTACCATTATTGTAGATAGCTCCATCTACTTATGAAATTTTCCATTCCGGATAATAACATGTAGATGAGTTGAATAATAAAGATATAATACAAGGTGCGGTAGTAGAAAAGCGTAACAAAAGGTAGACGATAACAGCGTTTGAAACGGAGCTACTCACAAAGATATTAATCGTATGGAATTTAATAAAGGCAGAAGAGTCTTTGGAGGATTATAATTAAATTTGGTCTCTCAGAGAGGATGATAATATACAAAGAAACAGTCAATCTTTGAAACATCTTTTATGAAATAATTTGAAATATATTTCGGTTCTGTTAACTTAGTATCAGATTGCTCTCGTATCAGACTAATTGTAAGACTTTCTTTATCTTTGTATTTTCCTTTAACCGATATACGGTCGTAGATATGTTTCACGTTTAATATAAAGTGCTCACTTTATGGTCCAAGATATTAATGAAACGCAAACCGCGAACTACATTAGAGTACCTAATGTTTGTAACTGCAAAATATTCATATCCCTGATATCGTCCAACTTCAGGGCCAACTTTATGATTTGGGTCGCGTCCCAAATGCGAACTTTATGCGATGTTATAAATTAGTCCGTATGCAAATGGACATTGACCTTAATGTTTGTGTGCTTCTCTCTGTACCATTAGTAATGGAAGAATGCCGCTAATAGGAATGTACAATTACCGGGTGCAACTTAAGGATAGAGACGTGCAATTGTCGAATAATTCTGTGCACATGTTCAAAATATTCCAGCGGAACGTAATGATTTTGTTCCATTCTTAAGACACGATATTTCGCGCGATTTAATTGCGATTTAATTAAATGATCAAGTTAAATAGTTTTACAAAAATTATGTCACGTGCGAATGACGTGTCAATCATCACCAATTGTGGAATCGATTATCGTGAAAAGTCAGTATCAAATTTTAATATTACTGATTGCTCATTGCTCAAAATTATTATAATAATTTCTCTGATCGCGAACCCTTCATTTACTGTTAAACAGCGCTTAATATATTATAACATTTCCTTCAAGTCCACAATGAAGAACGCTCTGGCTATAAAAATCTTTAACGATCTTGCGTGAACCTATACCATATATCGTCGCAGTTGTCTGAAGATCCACTATAAAAAAATTAAATAAAAAAGTAATGTTCATCGTGTAACGATTCCTTTTGGCTTATCACGTTAAGCCAATAATTCCATTAAACTGATTAGCCTCTTTCGTTGAAGCTGCCAATTCTAGAACTGACGGATACACAAGGTTGACCAAGTATGACTTCCACTCATTTTACATTTTACACATTACACATCCAAATAGATCAATTTCCTCTTTACTTCCGCCAGTCTAACAACAACCACATCCAGCTCGTCCGCTTCGCCTTACGAACCCTAAAATTACGCTCATTATCAACCCCCGCACGCATTATACGATGCACGCGTGCAATCGAAACGGTCCTCCTCTCGAGTATATTAATCGCGTTAATGGCACAGAATAACTTTCGCCCTGCTCGGCGCGTTATCTCGATTATTACTGTCTACAACTGGCAGCAGCTTTTCCACGGCGAAACAAGGGGAAACACTCCTCCGACGATACCGAGTGTAAACTGTTGCCACGTTTGCGAGTTGAAGCGCAAGCAGCCGAGCGAGCCACAGGATTGCGGCAGCTTCACTGATTATTTTGACAGATTAGCATAATACACGCCCATAGTTGCCCCGCGAAGGATTTTAACTTTCCCGCGCGGGGGCGGCGTGCGTGACTGCCAGAATTGCCCCTTATTATCTTAATTTTCAAGTGAAAAGCACGGCGGTAGATGTGTAACGGCAGGCAGCGGCACATCCACCGCACCCCTCGGTGGCTGAACAACCGCTACACGACTTATTTTGGCAAGCGAACGCGCCTCGTTGCGTCGTCCTGGCGAACCTATCGTAAGACTCCTGGGGAATTTATGGCGGCTGTTAACAGAGGAACACGATATCATGCCTGGCGTTTTCGCTATTCCCCCCAGGCCTGGTCACATTACATAATTCAGAAGGAGGATGGAAGACGAGCGGGGAAATAGTTGCGTGCGTTGGACGAGCGCTAAAGTTTTATTGGTTTCTGCAGCTCCTAAAAGTGGCACTCGGTGTTGCAAGATTAATAATAACGATGGAAAGGTGCAGTACGCCCTTATGGAAGTATTGGCTATATCAAATATAAATTCATGTGAAAATAAAGAGGGAAGCTTCAAGTTTAATATATTGGAAATAAAACTTTTGCAAAAATTGCCAAAAAAAAGAAGACGACAGATTGTTCTATCTAATGTGGAACTGTGGTTTAAAGATTGTTTGTAACAGTGGAAAGTTGATATTATTCCGGGTAATATTTTGGATTCAGTTTCGTTTATCTTTCGTTGAAAATCGGAGTTTACATACATATGTCGGATACTGAATTGTGTATGCGTTTAAAAAAGGTAGCAACGCGCGACATTATTCCCTCAAATCCACGGTAAAGAAACTGTACACGGAAGAAGAATTCATTCTGCCTTTGGTACACCCCTTGTAGTTCAAGCACGATCTGGGGTTTGAAGATCAAGAACGTTTTGCAAGAGATATTAGTCAGCTGAAGAAAGTATGGAAAGTATTCGTAGAATTACATGCCCCGTATATACGTAGATATACGTAAGATAAATTAAAAATCCTAAAAGCAGTTGCTATTATTCTATTGCACTCACCTAATACCTACTATGGTTGGTCTATGGATAATTTTTTCGACATGATCGTGCACGTTTAAGTTCGTTGTTTCTTCAAGCAAAATATGTATAATCTTTTATTCAATGGATCATTAAACTGCAGTTACATGCAAAGTAAATAATTCTTATGGATACTATAACAAACTGTAGCATTCAAGGCAGTGCCTTTTTTTTTTAGATTTCAGATTGGATTTATTTTTGTTTCTCTTAATATTTAAACCTAAAGTTTCTCTTCGTATTTTCAGTCTGTGAATTTACGTTTATATTATTGTTTAATGTGTTTTCGAATAGCTTTTGCACGATAGTTCGTTGTAAAAAAATAGTACGATCACGTATACATCGTTTCTACAAATCAATTGATTATACAGTGTGAACATATTCCTTAAATAAAGCCCGATGCTGTACCAAATGTGATTTTTGTAAGTGATAGAGTATTGTCGGCGCGGAGGTAAAAGGATTTATGTGGGGCGGCTAGGATTTATGTGGGGTGATGTCTGGAAGGGAACTTCGAACGGAATGTATTGTTCGAATTCTTTAACTGGAGACAGTCTCTAGAGAAACGTATCGCATAGAAGAAGTGGCTGCAAAGTGTTTTAGAAAGTAGTACATACACCCTCTCCTAACACGTCAAGGACATTCCTCACCATTTTTTTTCTTTAAACAACAAATGTATCTCAGAGAAATGCGAGCAAGTTCAAAAGAATATTCTGAATCTCAATTATTCGACTGCAAATTGCATTTGATTAATGAATAGTACCAAAAATACAACGATCCGTTTATGAACAAAGCAGAATGCAATTTCACGGAAGAATTATAAATTCGCCAAAGGTTGACAAGTAAACAAACCGGAGCAAAAGGCAACGCAGTATCCATACAGCGCGGAGAAAAATGATATTTGTACCCGGCTACTTTTTCTCCAAGGGTGAAACGCGATTTTCAATCTGCAAAAGTGGCTCCCTATTTTGCCGAAATAGCGAACTCGCGCCCCTCTTCCTATCGGCCAGGGGTATTAGCTTAAAAGGGGTCGGGGTCTCTTACGGAACAGGTATTCTCGCAACGAAACCGGCTGGCGAGTTATTTTCCAAAATGGGAACGATTTAGGCAGCACCGTTCGTCGGTGGCGCGAAACAACGCGTGCGAAAAGGCGAACGTAATGTTGCTAATTGTAAGGAACGATCGTGCTGTGGGTGTAATAACGTGGGTGGCGCACGAAGATTCATGGTGTTTTGGATGACTAACTGACTGTTTAGTCAGTTTCCGCTGCATAAATCTATGAGGCGAACGAATGTACACGACTCACTCGGTTCGCTCGATGCAACGAACCTTCTCATAATAATCGCCCCATTATGCGGCCCCATTGTTGGCTGAATTGTGTATGCAAGCAGGAGTTCATTCCTGTCGGAGTAAAACAATGTGAGCCGTAAAAGTCGATGCTCCTGCGGCTACAACCCTTGGCGGAAGTCGAGACTTTTCAATGCGGGACAATTTTCCCGGGACAATGCTTCTGCTTGCTTAATAGCATCTTGTAAACTTACTGTAGGAGAAACGAAGCAATGTTTTAACGCACCCTGGTTAAACTGAATAGAAAGGGGAAGGGTACGAAGGGCGGGAATGAAAGGAGGGTGTAAAATGGATAGGGAAAAAGGACAGCCATTAGTAACTTATGATCAACTGCGGCCATCACAGAGCGAAGCAAAATATGTTTTTTAATAATAATTTTTCAAATGTATCGCCTTTTATATTTGTTCTCAACATTGCCATATATTCTTTTTGCTTAAATTAACGGGTTGTGTAACAAGTCCTTGTAAGAAATAGATATTCAAGTTACCTGAAAGATGCCAGAAAATCATCGAACAAAATTGTATATCATTGATTCGTTAACTTCTAAATAAAATGAATAGCATTTACTATTGTTCTAAAGAATCGGGACAGAACTTGTCACGCAACCAAATATTTCTCTCGAACCATCTTCCCCCAAGTCATCTTCTATTCTTCGTTCGGTTACATTCCCCTAACACCGTCTGTACCTGTTCGTCCGCATTCCTATCGGATATACGTTCGCTAAATGACACCGGGGCGAAAGGGAAACGATGAAGCCATCAGATTTAACGAACCGAATCCTTTCCACGCGACAAAATCGATCGTTCGGTGCGCACCGAGCTCGAATAAGTTGGACGTTAAGCAACAAACGGGTGGTATCACCGTCGTCTGACCAACGGAGAAGCTTCAGAGAACGGTGACTGTTCCGGCTAATGGACGGAGGCGTTCAACGGGGAATGGATGTAATCTAGCCGAACGGTTGCTATTACATTATACGAGATTTCTCAGTTTTGAAAGGCAAAAACGTGGAAACCGCGCGCCGCGGCCGGTATCGATTTCTGAATACAAATGGCACGGTCGCGAACACGCCTTGCGACGGAGCGACGGGCACAAATCTTACAAATAAGAAGGCTAATGGTCCCCGACGCGCACCGTGATATTCTTCTCCGCGGAGGCAATTGGCCTCTCGCGATTCAAGCTGAGGACACGATTCGTGCACGTCGCATTAAGCAACGCGGCAACGTTTGTCGTTCTGCTTCGTTTCTTCCGCACGTCATTTTACTGGGGAGCCAGCGACAAAATGAGCTAGAACGTTGCGTGATCGATTCAGTTCACTGATGTTGCTGTTTTCAGCGGGTCGTTCCGCCTCGTTTCGCCCCGGCGATACGCCGCTCTTCCATTTCAGACCATTTCCCATCGAGATTCATACGGCACATAGAAATGACGGGGCCGCGGCATGGCGAAGGGGCAAAATACTTCGCACTCGTCGACGGTCTGTTTAATCAGCGGCCGGGACTTGGAACGAAACGACGTATATTAATTCGCGGCCACTGGGCAGAAATTTGTGCTACCGGTTCAACGCTTCGAATGCTTTATCGGGAGGGCATTGATTTGAAATGTCGAAGTTATTGGCACCTTAAAGTACTGATGGCTTTGATTATCGAAAAACGATGTGGAATTGCATCAATTTATACGAGAACATATAGAAATCAATCGATATGATTTTGGATTCCAAAGTAATACAGGAAAACGAATTTTCCAGCAACTATTAAATTGATTGAAAAACGTTAACTCCGTTATTAACAAAATCGTTCGATGAAGTTTTGTTCTTGTATTTTGATCCCCAGTGTTTCTTATCCATTTCCAACACTGTTTGAGTTAAATCGATAAACTGGACGCATCAGATAGCTCACTTTTCGAGCACCTTGGTCGATTTTCAAGAATTCTAAGGTAGTGGGATAAACGTGACGCACGATAAATTGCAGCCCCACCCGACCATAAGAATTTATCCCAGGTTTGCAAATTATGCTCATTTGCTCTGCCGCTTCACATTTTAAAAACCAACGAATCATTTACACCAAATTTAAAAAAACGCTCAAGTGTTTTATATATTCCTGAACGAAAATCTCCTGCACGAAGAGATTTGAAAGTTTTGCCGTGAAGTGTTCAGAGTTTCTCGGCGCCTATCATCTCACGAAAAACATATAATTGGATGGTTTATAAATTTTAATGACGAAGAAACGGCGAAAGGAATACAAATATGTACTCGTAAGTTTTAACGATCCACGTTAAGGTGAAACACTTGAAGATCTACATTTATTTTCGTATCCGAACATAATTTGTTCGTAGCTGTTACAAAAATTCACCAACAAATTCACCGTGTTCGAAGCTACGATTAATGACACGTAGGTACGTCAAATCTGGCACCGGTAACAAGCAGAAGAAAATGTCAGACACTCACTACGCCACGAGAATTCTTTGATTCGTTATTTCAGTTACCCGCACATTCGCCGCCTTCAAATTTGTACAAGAACCTCGTCGAATCTACACGCGATAGATGCAGAATTATTGTAGCTAAGCCAGGGAACAAACTAAGGATATATGCGGCAGCCGCTGTACATTGTAACATAACATATACGTAACACGGTCTCCGCTTATCTTATCAAGCCCCTCCCGCGACCACGTTACACGTGGAAAAGAAGGACATACCCGCGAAAACGTATATAGCCGTAACAATATTAGGAAACGCGTCTAGAATATACCACATTCTATAAAGCACCGGGCTAGACCGTGCTGAACATTAGCGCAATTATCACGAGATAGGAGTAGACGTATAGCAGCAAAGGGTTAGTGTCACGTTATCAAGCTGTCAGCGCGATACGCCCGACAGGAAGTACTGAAATTTCTTTACAACAGGTATTCAGAGTGAAGCGATTAATTATTGCCGTTTCGTACAGGATCAGTTATTACTATCTGACAGAACGCATCAGATTCTGGGGACGTAGATTAATGAATTCGAAATACGTCCATTCACGGTTCACCGTAAGATCGCTAGTTAAGTGCGCGTTAAACGCATTGTACCCGTAGTATGTAGATCATTAGGGATATAAAAGTAATACCGTTGTGTACGCAGGGTTGAAGGAATGTGTTTCACGAGGGTCCGCCCTGTTATCGAGAATCGCGGTGCAAGCAGTAGGAAACATTAAAACTCCCTCGGCAGTGATATAATCGACCATTATTGCTGCCCTCTACATTTGTTTCCTCTAATATTCATCTGATAAAGGAAATGAATTCTTAGGCACGGATAGAGTTTACAAACGTGTGATTTACGCTCAGCCTAGGGGTAGTTATACGGCCAGGGTAATTCTACTGGCGGGCATATTATTGAGTTATTCTACTGCATATACTCCGGTGAATACCGCAGTAGATATTTAATTACCTTTCCTGTATTTCTTTCTAATTTCTGATTGGTTCAAGGGTGTACTACAATCGTAGTACTACAGTCTTATGTTTTTTTATTGCATTATTTGCAATAGTTGAATAGGAATAGCTACCGCTAATGATAAATAATTTCTGGTAAATTTCCTAGAAATTCGGGTGTCTCTAATTATGTTTAATATAATTTACTTTTGAAGTAACCTGTCCTGTTAACTTTCTGACTGACAATAAGGCGATATTATTTTTATTTCAAATGACAACTTTCGATACTCTATCGCATGAATAAAGTGCTTGTAATAATTACGATATTATCAATGAAATATCTCAACGTGAACAAACTTCCTCTGATTACCTTTCACGTACCTGTTTACTCTATGAAAACTTGATTCTCAAGAAATTGTACTTAAAAATATTAGTAATTATCCTCAAGTTTGACACTTATTTACAGATGAATACCAAGGCATACAGTCCTGTAATGGCTATCAAATAGCCTTTATCGCTTTCTGGTTACACTGACCAATGAATATAAAAACGACGAACAATAAATTGCACAAATCATTCCTAATAAAATGTTCAATAAGAAAGGGCCAGAATAAAGTTAGCTTTCTTGATACTTCACCGAATTGTTGCATCAACGGCATCAGTGCTTGGATTTCATAAATGCAGAAATGATCCAAGCCGGGCCAGGTCAGGGTTGCAGTTCGGCGAAACGACCATCGATATTTATAACGGGCGGCTTGTTTCTGAGGAACCCGCGGCACAGGTGACGTAATCGACGTAATCGTCGGTGGATATCAGCCACGGCGAGTTTGCAGGGTGACGATGGCCGCGTACGAATAGGCCGCACCGTTGTGGCTGTGGCTTCGTGCCAATTTCTTGCTCTACGAAAATAGGTGGAGGTCGCGGAGCAGAGACGGTCTCTCGACGCGCCGCCAACCAATAGTCGGTGTCACGAAACCGCACAAATGACCGATCGATACACGCCGCTAATCTCCTTGCTCCTCCATTGCTTGTACATTATTTTTCCTCCCGTCTGAGATCTCCAACGACGACGTTTTAAATACCGAGGAGCGTCAGTGATCGTTTCGATCTCGAGTTACGAGGTGTCGTTAAACCGGATGGAGCGAATAAGAGAACGATTCCAATGGCCAACGGTGGTGAAATATCGACTCAACGAAAATTGTACAAAGCATTCCGATTTATTTGAACAGCGAAAGAATGCGTCACGTTTTACTGGGAAGAGCGTTGTTGCAATAATTAAAAATATTCACGAACATAATTAGCACCGAGGCTGAAGTTGTAACATTATGTCTCGTACAATTGCGATAGCTACAAGCGAAAGTAATCAGCGAGTTTAAACCACTTCCACCGCATACGTTATCATAATTCGTACAGAACATATCACGTTTTTGTGCACGACAAAATCCGCATTTTGAAAAAAAACTCCAATAAATATTCATCCCGCACGGATCCTAAGAGATTTATGCTATTAAAGTGTCCCGGTGAAATTGGAGTGAACGGGAAGCCCATGACCCGGTTAATGTCGCCGTTTCGAAAAGCTCGAACGTCACGTCGAGGGGATACGGGGGCAGAATTTTTTTTTTTTTTTTTCATAGGATATTCAAGCCGACGCGTTGTTCAACGAACGTTAATAATTCTAACGGGCGAAGAGAGAATGAAGAGCGTTCGTGTAAAACGTAATAAGTTCTGCAAGGATGGTTCGAATCCGCCTCGTAAATGAATAAGTCAGGCGTGTGCCGTTGAAATGAAACGTTAAAGCGCATATTTTTCAAGTGCGTCATGCATCACGAAAATAGAAAAAGCTCCAACGGCGCGGGAGTGTAGGATTGGGGTGGTATGGGAGGGGGGTGGGGGGCGCGGAATGGTAGCGGTTGCAACGACGAAAAAGTCAGCGGTGGTTGGTAATTAAACGTTGATGAAATTTTGTTCCCATGTCTGGCGATTTTCGTGTAACATTATTTGGAGGCACGAGCTTCATCCAACCGGATTTATATTATTAAAGGCTATTCCTCGGCCCTTTTTTTTCATTTTATTTGTAGCGAGCCGCTCGAGGCCCTGGCAATCACGAATTATTTCTCCCGCCACGCGTTAGCGAAATGATTTACCAGCTGGACACTCGTCGGCATGAACCTGAGCTAGAGATGTACGCAATTAATTAGATTTGGTGGCGTTTCTGATGATCACTTCTCTGACATATGCACAGTGACTCGCGCGTTTGTTCATATGAAGCTAGGTGATCTATTCGTTCGAAACACATTATGTAATCTCGTTTACTGTATTAGCGGAAACGAGACGTTATTAAGTGAAAAGAAATATTGCCATAGAAATAGTTATATCTGAAGTTGACAAGTAATAATGGTAGACCCATTGGGTAGGTTCAATGGCTAATAATAAGTATCAACGGTAAGTAATATAAGAAAAATGAAGATATAATGTGATTTATAATGCAAGCGAGATTCATCAGCGCAGAGTAGACAAACAAAGACAAAAGAAATGATAGTCGACAATAGTTTAGTTTAGAATATATAATTAATGAAATTAACTAAAACGTTACGTACATCGTGTGTAAGTTAATTAGTCAACTAGTTTCGCTTCATCTGGGTCGATCATTCGTGACATGAACGATAATAATAAATATATCGGAGTCCAGTTGTCAATTTACTCTTACATGGCAACGGGACATGAGCATGATATAATAAACACAGTTTATTTTGCTAAATTTACGATACAACAGTTTGTAAGTTAATTTATTTCTCCCCCGAATACAATAGTTTGAATGGTGCATTAAAAATGAAGAAAGCGTATTCTTGCTTTAATTTCGCAACTGTCGACCAAGGAATGTACTATTACTATGATAAACTATAATCCTATTGGGAAACTATTAAATCGTTTGTGTACATGTTGCATTATCATACATAAGTGGAAGACAATCAAAGTAGTGGAAGCTTCAAAGACAAGCCCTACTTGTCGATACACATTGCCCACGTATTAGCAGTACGTCAATCTGTATTTCAGTATAACGATAACCATATATTGAGACGGGATGGGGCAACCCTTAAGCTCCGCAGCTTAGCTTAGACAGCATTGACCTGACAAATCACGCTCAGGCAGTGTGATCCTTCGAGTGACGTGTATAGATCATGTTTCTTACAGATGGTCCCTCAAGCTCTAAACTGATTAGATGTCGTTACGGTACAGTACCATGGACCAATGGTCCAATATTCAAAACACGAACGACCAATATTTATTGACCTATTGAATTTAGTATTCTTGGGACATAGCGTATTATGTGGCATAAAAGAAATGGCAATGACTCTTATTAATATTAGAATTTCTTACTGTGATTTTGCAGAATAATTGAAAAATATGGAGAAATAACGTAGAAAACTATTTTAGGTACAATAAATCGAATAGGAATAAACTTTTCCTTTGATGTTTAAATTTAAACTATAATTTATAACGCAGAATTGTTTTTTTAACGATTGTACAATTCTTCCCTCAATCGACGAAGAACGGTTGATACAAATTTTACATTAAGAAAAATATAGTAGAACGAAGTAAAATTCGTTTCATTACTTTGCGATATATTTCTCCACAATAAACGTCTTCAAAGGCGCCCACATTCGACACCTTTATTGTTGCACTTTGGAACAAAATATTAAGCGAAAGACAAGAAAGTCTCTATACTCTATACTATAAACCTCTATACTATTCGCAGTCGACTTTTTATCCTTTGAAAGGTATTCCGATATGCTGTGCCCGCATTAGAGCTGTAGCCTGGCCGGTGTCCATTGTGCGTTTCCTGCTTCGCAAACTAAGTAAAGTAATTCCGGAAGACGCAGCGGAAAACATACGTCATTAAAGTTGCCGCGCGACACGTGATCGACCAAGACTGTTCGTAACAACAAACTCCCGGGGGATGTTTCGTATTTTCTCTGGTTTGCTTGCCTCCGCCTTTGCGCCCCATGTAATAACAAGGTGCACAACTCGACCGGAATGCTGATAAGTATGGCGATTCGAACTCGCGAAGATTAGTTCCGGAATTGGAAATTCTGCATAGCGAGGGTAGCACGGAAACGAAAGGATACAGCATGCTCGAGGAACGATCGACGAATGCAGATGCGTCGGGCGAAAACTCGCGGCGAAGAATTTAAACGAAGCGTTCGTTAAAATTTCTCTCGTCGACGGGAACTCGCTCGACCGAGCGTTCCACGGACCGCCTTTATTTTCGTTTAATTGCGGATTCGAGGAGCAATCGGTCCCATTGACGATCAACGTTTTGTCGGAATGAAAGTGCATATAAAATAAACGGCGGCTGTGTGAGATGTAAAAGTTTGGAGGGAAGAATTCGTCGATGACACGGGGAGTACGCGGATGGAAATCAGTAGTTAAATCGCGAACAAAAGGATTGGATTTGAATGGCAGTTGGGTGATAATGAAGTGTAGGTTGAATTTGCTAAATGAAATTTTAAACGAAGCACAGTTTAGTTTAAATGGTTCATAAGTGTAGAACTGCATTTACGTAGAGATCACGTGGACCTCCTATCCTCGATATGAATAACATTTTTGCAGCTCCTGAAAATGGATATGGAAACGGGAACGATGATTATTATTGTAATTTATTTTGTCATGCTCTCTGGTTATTTTATTTTAATCCTGTTTTATTTCAATCTATTGTAATTGAACTGAAGGTTTTTATACAGCCATCGATACATTTCTCGCATTGATAGCTTTGATTAAAATGTCAGTAGCTTTATTAAATTTGTATGCCCATTAAAGAAATACATGCATCAGTAATTAACACAGGCAGCATAGACGAGAACGGGTGAAACAATTTATTAACAAACACCAGAGAAATTTTTGCGAATAAATGGAAACACGACAAACAGCGAAATTTATTTGGCAACAACAAAGAGATACGAATCAACTTATAGTCAGTTTTGGGATTAATCCACTGACAGCATGTCCAATTGCGTTTATCTTCTAAACGGCAAATACGTTTCCTCTCGTAAATCATTTTTTGAGAAAATTTGATCCACGAATGTATTATATGAATAATTTATGAGATATCTAGACTTTCTTCGTAAAACATACATACACGTCTGAATAAAGGAAAAACATATACAAAATATTACTGCAAACGTATTTCAATTATCATTTATCGCAGCGACTATTAATTGCTACTTCGTGCCAACATTTTAGTTCGAATGTACGAGGGTAAATGTCACGATACTTCATTCATACTTCCTGCGGAAAATTCGATTCTCACTTTTCCAATTTTTCAATTATCGCCTCTGTCAATCTCTTTGACTATCGGAATCGTAGCTACAACGATGTTCAAACGATGTATCGCTTCGTTCGAACGACCATTTACGGAGCCAAACTATCGAAGATGGCGAGGGGAGCGTGAAATGAAGCGGCACTTTGATTGAACATCTCGCGATGTCACGCGCATTCGACACGCGTCCTTTATGCCAGGACGTTCGTTGTCATCGCGACCAACAGATATTCATGAGCAAGTCAGACATGATGCCTGTCGGTACGTGCAATCAATAATCATCGAGTATCTTGTGGATTTATTCTTCCACGGGGCAGTGGTCCGTAATTGCACTCGCTCCGTCAAGAAGTCTGGCTCGCGAAGAAGCAGAATTGAAGGTAAATGTTTCCCCATCGCGATACTCGGGAAATTAAAGAAAGGACGAAACGAAATTGTCCACGTTCGAAACTATCGGATGAATTCTTAAGCAAGCTAAGACATTTCTAATTAACGAGTTTACACCTTTGACAAATTTCTAAGCAATCGTAAGGGTGAATATTTAAAGTGTTTCCCAGTTAATGATACTCTATACGCGACACACGATATTCGATATAGTGATATTTACTTAATATCTGCTACGAATATCAAATGCATACGGTGCTTGAAATATTTCTTGTAATTCATTATTATCGAACTCTTCTGTTATAAAAGTGCCAACGTGTATTCTCGTTTTGTATTATATTTGTCAAATGAAATTCAACGATAGCAGTGTATTGTGTGCATTTTATATTGTTTCAATAACAATTATCGAAGGTAATGTCGTGAACCCGTGAAATGAAGTTACTCAGAGTTACGAAGTATATATATATAGTCTTTATTTAATAGTTTCGAAGTGGATGGTTTGACTGTTCGGTTTATTCTCTCATTTCGGAGTCGCTTAAGGAAAAATGTAAACTATTGCTATAGAAGGAGTGGGAATAAGAGATCGTAGTGGTGGTTGATAGGGGTGGAAGTGGAACTGGAAGGAGATTTCGGATTTTTGGGGAAGGAGGTACTTTATGGTTTTAGGGGCCTTGAAGAGGTGCGTGAGTTTTCGGAGAAAGTTTGGTATCGTAAAATAAAAGGACTGGGATTAGGACGGGGGGTAATTCTAGCCAGATTATTGCGGGTTTAACATTTTTGGCACATGTTCCGTGCACGTGTAGGTTCGGGGGTCCAGGTATCTAACACCTCCCGCCTTTAGATTAATTTACGATTTCTTAAGAGCAAATTAATTCTATGGTATCTGATCGATCTTATTAAAAACATTAAAATGATTAGATTTAGAAATAGCGTTAGGGGTACATAAATATTACACTTATATCTAGACGTTCGCTGTGGTGATATATGGTATGATACATGAATTAATCGAAAAAGATAGAGGGAATTCGTTGTATTTAAAATTAATCCATGTTTATGGAAGCGGCTCGGAATGGTGATCGTCTGGGCCCATGCGATGCAATAGACCTGGTTGGGGTGTCACCTCGGCAATACTCGACGTTGTCGAGTGCCGATTGTAGGTTGAGCTGGCTTCCTTCTGTTCTGGATCTCTCTTCTTCCAGGAGTCGTTTAAATTGCGCTCTCGTCACGGGTCCGGTGTTTACGTTTCTGTTGGTGGTTTTGTGACTACGCGGATTGTTTATTGGCCGCGGTCTTGAGTCTCTAGTGAGTCGCAGATATTTGGATGTCCATCGTAAGAAACCGCACCGACGCAAGAGTTTGATAGTTGCAAATATAATGGCAATGGTTGCCAGTATACTAAAAACGACTGTAAGCCAACGACTGTGTGTAATTGTTATGGTTTTACTTAATTGGTCTCCTAATAGAATGTCCAATTTTTTTTTTTTGTGGTCGATATATTTAAAATCTTCTGTCCTGGTATTTGAAATCTTGATTGGTATTAGTTGAATCGGGGTGATCGTGAGATTCTCGTGATGTTTGGGACAGCAGTCATCTTCGGCGCTGTCAGGTGTTAATAATTTGAGCGTGTGTTTGGTGACGAATTTTCGTGCGGAGTCCAATACAATATTTTGGGTGTAACCCTTGCATTGAGATTCGAGTTGAATGGCTCCGGCGGACTCCAATTCATGATCCTCGATATGTGTCGGGGAACATGTGCGGGTCAGTTGCAGGGGTTGCTTCGTGATGAAAATCCAGGTGTTGTTCCTGGGGTAGTAGCAGTTTACGAAGTCGCCCTTGACCGTGTGAGTTTGTCACGATGGTGACACGGTCCTGGTGGTGGGTGCGAGCTGCATTGTCTCGCACGTCGGTCGTCCGGTTGTCCGTATCGTATACCTCTTACAGCAGGTATACTCACCGATATCGGCTGTTCGACATACTTCGAGGATTTCGAGCAGTGCGTAATGAACCTTATTTGTACTCAACAGGAGATAGGGAGTACTAGGTTGGACATAGAAATAGGTGGGATTATGAAGGATAAGGGATGGTAACATTTCTTATAGCCCAAGCTGCATTACGCGAACCAACGACATTTTACTGTCGATACTAAAGTGTTATTATTATATGTTGCTGTTAAGGTATATGTTCTTCGTATTTACGTATGTCGTGGTATATTACTGGAATTAACCAATTTTAGATCGTTCTGTTTTGTTTTACCAACATAATGGAAGAAGTAATTATAGTGTTGGTCTTACTCGGATGATATTTATGGTAAAATGGATAGTTACTCTACAATGAGTTGTCTGAAACAGATGGTTTCAATAAATTAGTATGATACGTTACTAATTTTCTATTCGTCTGTATCTGGACTGTGTTATTCGCATTTATTTTTATTATCTTGTACGGGCCTTTATAATTTGGTGCCAGCTTCTTGTTCAATCCCGGTGTATTTTGTTTATTTAAAATATATACTAGGTCGTTGATTTTGTATTTATGTGTAATTATTTTGTTATCGTAATAGGATTTTGATTTGGTCTTTGATTCGATTAAGTTGTCTCTAGCTATCTTTTGTGTGTAGTTTAATTTCTGTTTCAAATTTACGATGTAGTCGTCATAAGAATAATTAAGTGTTGGCTCCTGTGTTAAGCTACTGGGTAAGTATGGTTTATTACCGAAAAGGGTTTCATATGGTGTGAAGCCGGTCGATTTGTGAACATGTGTATTGTAAGCCATCATTGCAAACATTATCAGTTCGTCCCAGTCTGATTGTTTTTGATTTATGTAGTGTTTTAAATAGTCCTTTAGGGTTAGGTGTGACCTTTCCAGTGCACCGTTCGTCTGGGGGTGGTAAGGAGATGATAGTACGTGTCTTGTGTTAAATAGTCTGGTCAGTTCCTTGATTAGTTTTGAGGTGAAGTCGGTCCCTTGGTCAGTCAGTATTGTTTTAGGGATTCCGAATAAGGTCGTAAATTTTGCCAATTCTGCGGCTATGGTTTGCGCTTCGTGATTTTGAAGAGGTACGGCGTATGAGAATTTAGTAAGGTCGTCTTGCATGGTCAAAATGTAGCGGTTATTATTTTGGGTTTGCGGCAGAGGTCCTACAATGTCGAGTGCTAGTCTTTCGAAAGGTTTACCAGATGTGGACGTAATTACCATTGGGGCCTTCGACGGTCGGAAATTGGTCTTGTTGACCTGACAAGACGGGCATTGCTTAATATACTTTTTTATGTCCCTTTTCATGGTGTCCCATCTGTAAAATTCTTTGATCCGCTTGTAGGTTCTAAGAAAACCCGAATGACCTGCTAATTTTGAGTCATGGTTCTCTTGGAGGATTTTAGCTATTTCGTTGTCCGACTTAGGGGTTGTCCGTTCGTTTTCTAATATTAGAGGTACAATGTCGGTATCCTTGAAAATGTAATATATTATTTCACCGAGCATTTCCTTCTTTATATTTTTGTTATTAATGGTTGCATCATGAATATATAGAGTTCCGGAATATTGATTTTCTTGCAGATGATTATTTAAAGATTGTAATGAGTAAAATATGTCTTTGTATTCTAATTTATCGAAGTTAAAAACTTTTCCAATGCAAATGTATGTGGTTTTAGAATTTTTGACGAGTTTAATAGACGAATATAGTTCGTCGGGCTCCTTGATTTTGGACATATCGTATTCTTTTCTGATTGTTTCAGAGAGCAGATTGTTATCGTCCAAGTCTTTCGAATAGAATAAAACGTTTGGGAAGTATTGAAATTTGTCGCAAGGCATGGATTTTATTTTCGGAATATCGAGATTTTTATAATGGAATTGAATGAAGTTGTCGAAGGAATGATTATTTTGAACTATGTTTATTATTGGGAACCGGGATAATGCATCAGCGTTTGAATTAAGCTTTCCTGCTTTATAAACTATTTTATAATTGTGGTCTTCTAATTTCAGACGCCAACGTACTAATCGACTTCCTGGATCCTTGCAATTAAATAACCAGGTTAACGGTTTATGGTCTGTCACTATCGTGAATTGTCTACCGTATAGATAGGGCCTGAAATGTCTGACGCTCCATACGATAGCAAGGAGTTCTTTTTCCGTGGTGCTATAGTTTTGTTCACTTTTATTTAATGTACGAGAAGCGTACGCGATAGGGAGGTCTTTTCCGATCGGACCTTGACTCAATACAGAACCTATTGCATAATTAGAAGCATCCGTGGTGAGGATAAACTCTTGATTGAAATCCGGATACTGGAGGATCGGTTGTGTAGTTAATGTAAGTCTGAATTTGTCGAAGGATTCAGTTTGTTCCGAGGTCCATTCGAAAGGCATATCCTTTTTAAGAAGAATAGTGAGGGGTTTGGCTATTTTCGCGAAGTCCTTTATGAATCTTCGGTAATAACCGACGAGGCCTAAGAAAACTTTAATATCCTTTTGATTTTTAGGAGTAGGGAATTTTGCTATTGCGTTGGTTTTGTCTGGATTTGGCTGTACGCCGTTGCCAGAAATTATGTGGCCTAAATATGCCACCTCTTGCCGCATAAATTCGCATTTTTCCGGTTGCAGTTTTAGATTATTGTCCCGGAGGCGATTAAAAATGGCTATTAATTTAGCGGAGTGTTCCTCGATTGATGGTGCGTAAATAACTATATCGTCGAGATAGACAAAACATTGCAGTCCTTGTAAACCCGTTAGGATGGAATTCATCAGCCTTTGGAATGTCGCAGGAGCGTTCTTAAGTCCAAAAGGCATTCTTGTAAATTCGTAATGACCTGAGGGCGTAGAGAAAGCTGTTTTCTGTTTATCTGAGTCGCGCATTGGGATTTGGTGGAATCCAGAAGCTAAATCGAGGGTTGTAAAATATTTCGAATGTCCTAATTGGTCTAATATGTCTTCAATGTTAGGTAAAGGGTATGCATCGCCGACCGTTACATCGTTTAATCGTCTGTAATCGATTACGACTCTCCATTTTCGTTCTCCGGAAGAATCTAACTTTTTAGGAACGATCCACAAGGGAGAGGACCATGGAGAAACCGAATTTCGTATGATCCCTTGTTTGAGCATTTTATCTATTTGTTTATTGACTTCGACTTTATGAATTTCGGGGTATCTGTACGATTTTGTGTAAACGGGGGTCGGATCGTTTACGTTTATTTCATGTTCTATAGCGTCCGTCGTGGTCAAAGTATCGTCTGAGAAGTGGAATATATCGATATACTTTTTACAAATTTTTAGAACTGAGTCTTTTTCTTCGGAATTTAAATGTTCGAGTCTTAGATTTTTATTCAATAAAGATTCTCGGTTTAGCAGAGGTTTACTTTGACCGTTTGGTAGAAGCATTACGATGCTTTGTGGGACTTGTTCTAAATATACTGAAATAGGTTTTACTTGTTGGTCAATTATTCGAGTGTTCAGAATCGTAGCGTAAGCTTTATTGTTTCGATTTACGGTTGTTATTGCTTTCGATAGGTAGACGCCTTTCTGTAATTCTAGATCTGGAATGATGCCTTCTTTGATTTCTGGGTTTCGCACTTCGATTTCGACAAGCGTTTCGGAGCGAGCCTTTAAATTTATGAGGTTTACCTCGAGAATTTCGGAATTTTGATTATTTAATTGAATCGCGATCGGTACTGATTTAAGGGTTAACGTGCGCGATTGATAGTTTATTGTCGCGGATTCCCTTTCTAAAAAGTCTTTTCCTAATAAGCCGTCAAATGGGACGTTTGTCGCTTGGTTTAGGATATAGAATTTAATGTTAATAGTCGTCTCGTGTACCTGGATTGGGATATTGCAACTACCTACTGTTTCTACAGGGGTGTTATGACTAAGAACGTGCAATATTAATTTATCTTTAGAATCGAAATATGTATCTGGATGCAATTTGCAGGCTTTAATCAAAGAGACGTTTGCGCCTGTATCTATTAGAAATTTGAAGTTACTATTTATGTTTTTTGAATAGCGTGAACATGTCAAGATGTAGTCTAAATTATTGTTAGAAATAGATACGTTTAATTCTCGAACATTGTTAGTCGAGAAATTTGGTCCGCCAGCGTGGTATCCGTCGCTGGGGACTCTTGGCAGTTTAAATGAACCGTAGAATTTTCCGTCCGAGGAGGGCCATTGTTAGGCGGCTGCTGCCTACGATTATTATTGAATTGTCGTTTCCTACACTCGGCTATTAAGTGACCTTCATTTTTGCAATAGTTGCAGAATTTCGGTTGATTTATACTATGTCTTGAATTAGATTGATTTGGAGTTTGATCTGAATTTTGTGCTTGTTGCCGTGGATATTGCGTGGCTTGGTTCCGATAAAGAGGCCGAATTTGGCTAGGTGTTTGGACATGGTGAATAACCCTATTACGACTAGGTTGATTTGACCTGCATTGGGACGTTTCGTGGTTTGATCTCCCACAAATAGCACAAGATCTTTGTCTGCTATTTCGATGCATATTTAACGCGCGTTCTTCCGCTATCGCGGCGGTGTAAGCAGAATTTAAATTTTCAAAGTCTTTCCATCGGAGCATTTGGGAAATTTGCGGACTACTGTGATACACAAATCGGTTTAACGTTGTTTCTTCTACTGATCTTTTCTTTCCCGGTATCTCTAAGGGGTTGGTTGAATATTGCTGTATCGCGCCAAATGCTCTAGACGACAAAGTGAGGAGTCTTTGATAAAAATTGCATATACTTTCCGAGTGAAACTGTTTACTATTATTTAATTCTTCCATTATCTGGCAATAATGTTTTTTATCTTGATAGAGTCTTTTGAGTTGCTCCTTTAGCTCTGACCAATTGTGAAAATTTTGTAATGCTAACTGTTCCTTAGCGTTTCCGGAAATTTTTGAGAGAATGAAATAGAGTAGCGGAGTCTTTTGTCTTGGTGATGCGAGTTCGTCGGCGTTATTACAGTTGGCTATAAACTGTCCGAGCTCGAATCGGTTACCGGAGAATTCTTTGGGGATTAGACTGCATAAGAACTGAATCGGGAAATCGGGTGAGGAATTTGATGAATCTAACATATTATCGGGTGAATTGGGTTGAGACATGGTATTAGGATGTTGAGTTGAGTATAAGGCGATTACAAAGCAACGAAACCTGAGACTGTACTTGCCGAATACCGGTGAAGTTGTTGAACGTCCTGCTGGTTGACTTCCGTTGCCGTGTAGATACTCTTGCACTCGTAGAACTTCGGGGTTGACACTTTTGATTTGCCGTCACAAAGGATAAGAATCCACTGGCGAAGAACACTTTGAATAAAGTTTGTTTATTCTTGCACCGTTGACGGTCCTACCGACTGCGCCAATTTTTGTGTCGTGAACCCGTGAAATGAAGTTACTCAGAGTTACGAAGTATATATATATAGTCTTTATTTAATAGTTTCGAAGTGGATGGTTTGACTGTTCGGTTTATTCTCTCATTTCGGAGTCGCTTAAGGAAAAATGTAAACTATTGCTATAGAAGGAGTGGGAATAAGAGATCGTAGTGGTGGTTGATAGGGGTGGAAGTGGAACTGGAAGGAGATTTCGGATTTTTGGGGAAGGAGGTACTTTATGGTTTTAGGGGCCTTGAAGAGGTGCGTGAGTTTTCGGAGAAAGTTTGGTATCGTAAAATAAAAGGACTGGGATTAGGACGGGGGGTAATTCTAGCCAGATTATTGCGGGTTTAACATTTTTGGCACATGTTCCGTGCACGTGTAGGTTCGGGGGTCCAGGTATCTAACAGTAAACACAAGAGACGATGAAAATGCTCGGGGTTTCCATTGAATGGAATTCATCGCATCGTAATCATGGGACGCGAACGTTTAAATCGATTCGTTGGCGAATAAGGAATGAGGGAAATACCAAGTTCTTAAATGAATATAACAGCGCTTTCACTGCAGCAACAAAAACCCCGTAAGTTCGTCGTAAAGAAGTGCTCCGGATTGAGAGAAACCGCTGTAAAGATTGTTCTCGACTACACATTAATTTTCATTCATCGAAACCTTTCAATACCTCAATATTTTTATAAATTAAGAACGAAATGCTTGGCTTCGATTAGATTAAAAAAGTTCATTCTGGAAGGCTGGATTGTCAATATTTATGTGTAAGACATGAAACTTCTTTTAAGTAAAGATAAAAGTTGGAAGACAATAATTTTTTAGTCATTCATTATGCAATAAACTTCTCCTGGTACTAATTAGAATTTCAATTGCATTTAACTCCTATTTATTTTAACTTGCGGTAAGAAAATTATATGTTTTGTCAGCCACAATTTCAATTTATAACTTCTGCCATTACTTATAATAAATTATAGTGGAATTGTTGATGAAACATATTTCCACTGAAACCTACTTCCACATAACCCTTTCGCCCTAAATTTTATATTGAATAATTTATTATTAACATTTATTGAATTTTCACCGTAGTGTAATACTCAAATCAAATAACGATTCTTCAATTAAATGTAACTATTTGTATTTTGTTTCTGTCCAGTATTATTTATTAAAAGTTTCCTATTCAACTGTACTAAATTTAATGAGAGAAATAATTACTTTCGTTATATTTTAAAACACATTATATCGTATAATATTGTAGGACTGTAATCATTATAATAATCCTACAGTATTGCGGTAGCTTGAACTTTCCATTAAATAAAGATTGCGTTCCAGAATAAAATTGATATTCATTTACTTACTTACCTTCGTTTCTGCCGTTTCATAACTTATTAAAATTATTTTAATATTCACGTACAACATTCACCTTCATTCTGGTTTTTAAGTGCAGAGCCTCACCGCGTACATTTAATGCCGCATTCTACTACCATTCTAATGGTACGTCAGTATACAACGTCTGACGAAGTTAAACTTAATTTATGTTCAGAACCATGTATGAGCAGATCTTATTTCTACCCACCTATTCCACTTCTTCCGAAAACTAGTTATGTTTCGGTAGTTATTTGCTCCGTCATATTAAATTATCATTACGGTTAGACAACTCTATACACGTCTCTAATGAAATAATTCTCAAACTTCTTCAATCGATCAACATTTCTCGAGTGTTCTCGACGAATCGCTCAACCAAATTGAGCGAAATGACAATTATTCTGCGCTATTGCTAGAAGTTTCTACGCAGTTACGTATTAATATACGTATAATAAATACAATTTCACCACAGTTTCATAGTTTTGAACAAAATGTTACCCAAGCCTTTATTCTGTTCCGTTAATAATTATAATATCACATCTGTCTCATCGATTCACTAACGAATTAACTCCATTCCAATCGCATTAACCCAAACACTTATCATACCTGTTTGTTCCGAACTCTTCGCGTTCGTTGTCAGCGCACCTTTTTAATACAAATAGACCAACAATTGTAGCACACGTTCGCAGCAACGCCATTAAACACACAAATTGTTTTCTTTCCGCAAGAACAAGTTTAACGTATACAGATTCATTTATGTGTCGTCCGTATCGTCAATGTGCTTCACCGTAACACAAACTGAGCTTGAATTTTGAACTTCCGCCCAAATAATCCGTGTCTTTACAACCATGTCAGCGAAGCGCAAAAGATTAACATAAACTCTCTCGCACTACGACGGCCGATTACCCGGTCTATAAAATCAACACCGAACAACGCTATCCACGGTTTAAACAACTTCGAACAGAACATTGCGACGCACGGTTTCCAAGTGGCTCGTGTAAGCATCGTTTACGGCCGCCAGTTAAACGTGATCTGCCCGCCAAAATGTTCACGAATATGAGAATCTTGGCGAGCAACCGGATGCTGGAAGAAGCCGAAACCAGGCTCAGAAATGGGCCATTTGTCTTGGAATCACCTCGCGTCGCGACTTCCCCGCGGACCAAAGTATCCCCCAGGCCTTCGTGCGAGCTCCAGAATTCTGCTATCCTAGGGGCAATCGAAGTACGCGCCGAGCCGGCGAGCACCTCGATCCGCGAACGGAATTCCCTTCGAAGTGCCTGCCGTAAGAACGCTTCGGGTTTATGCCGCATGAAAATAGGACTTTAGACCGAACAACATCTACGGTTGAATCGCGCGGCGGCTCGCAACGGAAGGAAGCGCAGTCTGATTCCCTTCGTCGAGTCTATTTATTCGTGCATTTATAGAGCATCGTTCTATCAGAATTCGCTTGTGCGTTGTTTATTTAATCGAAGTCCCGGATTTTCGTCGCGACACGTTCTCAAACAGAATGCTTGCACAAGTGAGACCTTTTGCACGCGGATGATTAAACGGTTTCAGTTTTTCGTTGTTGTTTACATTGGATTTCTCTTTATCAGTAGGGATAATCTTATCCGTGGTAAAATTACATTTAACCCCTTCTTTCTGGTGCATTGAAAAATAGAAGTGGCCTCACTGCAAAAAACAGTTTAGTTTCTGTTATTAATATCGAAGTGATTGAATGTACAAATGTACAACACTTGATACTCTGTTTAATTGGCTAACGTTATCAGGTTACGTAAATTAATTGCATTAATGATACAGTGTCGTAGGGAACGTTCATATAGATTTTTGCTGAACAATTGCTGAATATTTGAGGGCGCATATACACATCCTCCATAGGAGGGGTTAAGATACATAAGAGGAACGCGATAAGGATAAGACGTGACTCGAAGTCCTTTAATTAAAATTGCAAATATAATGGGCTAGGGTTTCCTCGTTTTTTCGAAACTGCACTTCGAAATATTTCATATGTTCGCGAAATCTTTGTTTGATCTACTGTCTGATAGAAGGTTCGGGCGTCATTTGTTGTCGCCAAATGTCAGTAACAATTAGCACACATTATCCAATCATTTTCAAACTGCTACACTATTCGTACGCATCTATTTTATATTATTTTTGTATAATGTGCAACGTATTTTTACGGTTGTATCGATATTTCACGAAGTTCCTACGGTAAATCCTCTGTAACAATTTTTTAAAAGGGAAGAGTTATAGAAATCGAGTCCTCTTATCTACAGTTTCCATGAGCCTCCTTTCAAATTCCACCCTACATTCTCGTTCGCAATATATAATACTTCTTTCGCCCGAATGTAGAGGCTGTGGGCCATAAAGATTTCGAGATGGATTCGAGAACTAAGATTTATCACCCGAAATTCTTTACCACTCTATCCTACACTTTTCTGTTCAAAAGTTTAGGGCAATGGATATGATAATTAATAATTTGCGTTGCAGTTATCTTTATGTAACATTAATATCCTCGGAATAAGAACAATGTTATAGGTTTAAATGTCATTTCAATTACGATGAAAAAATTCAGTGCGAATCTATCAATATTATACTTCATTATTACTTACAGGGATTACTTCCGCTTGTAACGACGGGAAACCCATTAAGTGCTATTACTACCTTCTCTCAGACTTCATTCGTTAAGTAAACCAGTGGAAAAGTTCATTTCCTTAAATATTCTTAATCTCGCTGAATTAACCACGTCCAAACAATTTCATTTATATGAAATGAAAATAACGCGAATACGTCACTGACGGTTGAAAAATAAAGGAATCTCGCTTGCGCGGGAAGTTCCCTATTTCCCGCGTTAACTTTAACTTCCTCATTGAGAGTAACGTGATTGTTAAAGTAACTGAATTTCCTTCCACTAGTTAGTTAAAGAAGACCCTGAGGTTCGCTAAAGGAGTTTCCCTCGCAACAAGTAGCTACGCGTTAACTTTGGAATTTCAATCCTGTACTTGCCTTACTTGGAAGGCTTCTTCAATACAAGGCTCAACACCGATGCGTTCCATCGTCAAGCTTCTGATACATTCTGTTCTTTGAAATTGGGAGCATCAGTTTCCCTTTATTCATCCCCTGTCGCGCTTGAAAGTTAATTAATTACTGAAATTCGAATTTTTTTAATTTTATTTCACCGGAGATACGCAGATTTGCAAACGCAATAAACTGATGCAAGTTTGATGTATATTTGTTCTAAATATCCCTCGGGATTCTTCAGATATTTCACGAAAGAGAAGATTCGGTATTTTTTGTCAGGGCTGATTTCACCCCTTAACACCGAATTATGGGGTGAACGGAAAATTGGGTTGTATTACGGTGACATACTTTACTTGTATGCAAAGTTTCATAATTTTCTGAACTTCTGGGTTGCCTAAACTTCCTTGTAAGTTAACTTCGTCCAATGACGCTCGTCTGACATACTGGGACTTTGAAAATAATCTTATAACTCCCTGCCATCGAATCGGGACCATTACAAGTTTTCAACGTTTCTCATATTTTTAATAAAATCGATAGGCCTCAACAAATTTTAGCGACAAAGTTTATTAACTTTTAACGTCCTACGCACATATGTGTACATTAATGTTTGGGCGAATATTTGTGCTTGACTTGAATATTATCCCGTACACACTGCGTTATCATACTTTCTATATCTTCACTATTTTGCCGAATATCTCAAATTTAGATATTTAACTCGAGTAACGTGGTGACCAGTGGCGTGTAAACAAGTGACTCGAGTAGGCCGCATACATTTTCAATAGCATTCGAGTCAGGTAAATCACCTGGCCACGAGAATGAACTCTTACGATATTAATAAATCATTTGCTACGAACGGATAGTCATCTGCGTATGTAATAATAATTCAAGGCAATTCAGAACAATTTACCATTTACATCATAGCATTGTAATTAGAAAAGCGAAATTTTTACACCTGGTTCTAATTCGATGACCAAGAACTCAACGTATTGTAACATACAAAGCTGGTGAAAATTCTGAAAAATGAAACGGGACAAAAAAGAGGCCCAGACGAGATTGGAAGTTTAACGCTGGACGGAGGAGAATCTTTGCTCGTGCGGAAATCACAATCAGCTGAATCACCGGGTGACATATCTCATAATCAAACCGGTATCGCCAATTTAAGCGATCAAGCATATGATTGCGCGCGCTGCAATCACGATCACCTGTCATACACGATGGAAACGAGTAAACAGAGGGAAATGTCCGACTTGTTCGGAATTAATCACAATGCCGGGACATGTTCCCCGATAGGATTACTCGATAAAGCACGGTTAGACACAGAAAGAACACATTGGATCCAGTTGATGAGCAGGTTTCATGAAACTCGATGGTACCGTGTGAAATGGAACGTATCGTTCATGTTTTACGAAGGTAATCATGTTTCCGTAACATTGACGCTAATTGAAAGTTTTTGTTAACAAACTACCTATTTACCTCGGTTAATTGATAGCTGGTTAATGTATCATAGGTAGTAGACGTGCAAAGAGTATCGATATCTATATGTAATGTAATTACAAGGTACTTTGTAGAATTATTAATGAAATTGAGTGATTTATTAAAAGGAACATTCAGGCAAATAGAGATCCATGGTATACCATAAGAATGGTTGATGTATAATACAGCAGAAACACAATAAAAATGTGTAGTGACACCCGACTTATGTCACTATGCACCTGCGTCAAGGCAGGACCCGTGCGTCGCGCGAAAAGATCGGCAGTTAGCAACCGAACGGCGAAGAGCAACGTTATGAACCTTATGTACAACCAAATTCAATTTACTACAAATGTTCACCAAGGAAATTGACAATTAACCAAGACGAATGATACATAAGTATTTATAATTTTCAGGACAAGACTTGATACATTTGCTCTCGTTCATCTCTCGTATGACACTGTACAATTTTATTTTACAATAATCATATTATTCTCACCATTTGAAAAATACACTAACTCATATCATTCATATCTCCATTCCCAATTAGATAAACATTCAAATAAACGCGGCAATAACTGTTCCCACAATAATGAGTAACATAAAATTTCAGGATAAACTTTCACTCGAAGATTTCGCGCCAACAAATTATCGTGTACACTGAATACGGTCTAAAGAGAATCGTTCGCCTCCCGGTGTAAACACGTTAAACGGAAAATTTAGCGTGTCCTTAGTAACGTTTCGCCTGCTTAAAAGCAGCACAGAACCTGGGGTATTTCAACGCGGGGGTTTTTTTTTTTTCTTCGCGTTAGACAGCCTTCGTAAAATTCAGCTTTTAATCTGTTCAGTAGAGAAGCAGCAAGAAAATTGTTTTCCCCCAAACAGAACGAAGGCTTCCCGTCTACGTACTAATTATCCTCGGTTATACGAAGGAACGTTTGCAGACTCAAAGGGGCGAAAGCCAAGCCGCGCGGTGCCCTTTGAAAATGTACTAGAGAATGATTGCCCTGGGAAACGCGAGAATAAGTGAAAAGACTTAAAAGGAGCGGAACAAGTGGCGTATCGAACTGGAAACGGCCGTGACAAAGTACCATTGGCATTAGTTGCTGCGATGAAAACGTACGAATTTCTTCGTCGACATTAATCCTTCATTCTACGTTATTGAATTGTGAAGGCCTCGTCGTGCCCGCATAATTTATAATTATTATTTCTAATAAATCGATTGCTATTATCATTTCTAATAATTTCGTCGCTGAAAAGCTAAACCTGTCAGTTAATGCCAATTGTAAAGGAAAACGGAACAACTTTGTCCATTAACAGAGATAGGGAAATGATTTATTTCTGGAAATCTACGTTTTATTATATTTCTAGAGCTGAGAATCATATTTCTGTCTTGAAATGCAAGCTCTGTGTAGTTCTTTGGGGGACGAAAAGATAATTTATTTACGACGATATGGGATCCACGATGTACCAGCAATATTTATTTTTTTCATTTGCAGTACCAAGGATTTTAAGATCACCTTTATTTTTATATGCGGAGCGATGTCTCTTTCTTGTCCCGAATATAATGGCTGATGCTCAGACGGGCTTAATGCTATGTGATATAAGTCATGTCAAGTGGGAGGTAAGGATATTCCAAGCGAATACTCCTATTAAATCACCCTGTATATTTCACAGCCAGAACATGTGTGTGTGTACCAAATTTTCCTTTTCACCGTGTTCTTCGAGTTTGCTTCGACAAAGGGAAAGTCACCTGTTTTATGGGGAGGAAAAATATACACGACTTCTAATTCGCAGGTAATTCGTGGTGCCCATGTTCACTAATCTGCGCAACGTTGAAGATGACCGCACAAGCCTGAGGCGTAACGTTTACATTAAGTGATCGCAATAACTGGTCGACCATGAAGAGGAACTATTATATAATACAATCACTCGTTCGTTACAGGCAATCCGTTAATCTGTTTCAACAGATTACGTGGAACAGGCATCGAAATGGTCTAGCAATTATCTCCTAATTATTATCCTCGTAGAAACAGTTCTACCAAATGGGGAAACGAACGGATGCGTATAATTCATCTATCAACGTTACTATCATTATTCTCGTGTAAGTTTGCTCGCCCTAGGATACACAAATGAATTATATTCAAGAACAAGAAGTAGAAGATATTCTACGAAGATTTCGTTTGAAATTTTAAATAGCTCCGAAACAATAGCTAATAAATATCGAGGTTAGCATAGTGAATACGTAAATCGTAAAGTAATGAGACGTTTGAAAAATGTTGATATTTCTTGAAAAAAGTATATATGGAATAACGGGAAACGTGAATAACACGGGGACTGTCGATTTAATTTGTCCCACTCATGTCTGTCTCGAGTTTAATTCCAGACACTTTTTCAGTTTCCAGGAAAATCAATTTCGATGCTAATGATGAATAGACGCTGACAGAGGGCAGGTTGATATATTTTCGTTGACGGAAACTAATTTGGAGCGTGTCATCCAGCTTCACCGTAAATTCGTGTCTCCAGATTTTTGCATTCCTGGACTGTATGAATAAATGGATCAGGAATGCATGGAACAAAGAACAACTAGAATTATTTGAATTAATTACGCAGATTGTTTCGAATAATTAGGTCACCTATATTCTAACACACGTATACGTGTGGGTAAAATAACACCCTATGGGCAAACTATTATTATATGCAGTATTTAGATAATTTTCGAAAGTCCCAATTAAGCGGAGTGCGCAAAGCAGAAAGAGAATCCCATACCTCATAATGCTTTTGCTTACTTTAATCACATTGGAAGCACGAAATTTATCCGCCATTCATCGACATTCAGGTACAGAACGATGGAAATCGAGCATCAAACTGAAATAGCGCAATCGCAAATATGAATCTGATACGCGGACGGTAATTGATTATTAATTATGCCAGGGCAAGTATGTAGTTGATCGATTCACCCTCCCGATTTTCTACATGCTACAATTATTGTACATCTTCATCAAAAAGTTTCAATTACTGCATAATTCAATTCAAAAAATTGATAGGGATTGAGACAAGTACTGTGCCAATTGTTTCCCTGATATCATTGATCCACGTGGCATCCATAAGTAATAAGCATTAATGGTATTGCATTCATGAAATTGAACGTATTCCAATGACGAAATTATAACCCATTTCTCTATACCTGTATTTATCCATAAATCCACCCACACCTTATACCCTCCAATTCACGAGTTCCCGTTACACAGAAAGTACACCAACGAATACATAACTGCAACCATAAAACAAAGAAAAGAAGGACTATTCTCAATTTTCAACCGAGAGCAATAGTGACTGCCTGGTAACAAAGGGTTCTAAACTGTATACTAAAACAGTGAGCAAACATTTGCCACAGACAAATGCAGCGTTCAACCAAAAATAAACTCAAGCTCTTTCAACTCAGAAAAGGAACAATGTTTGAGCTACCGTTATTAAATAATAATCTCTCGTATCAACCACACGTGTACACCGTAAATCTGTGACACAATCTGCTTCGACTGAATCCTCCCCATCACCTGCCCCCCACATAACAACACGATTCAAAAATACTCCAAGCCAAGATCGTAGGGACAGAATGAAACGTAGTACGTATTTCTTCGGCCGAGAAATCAAAAGCGATGGGGTTTGCTCGTTAATATCGGCAAACGGCAAGCGTGATTATTTCGTGAACCGGGTGGACCGAGTGCTCACCTTCGCCCAGGCAGTTTCATAAATCGAACCGAAGCGGGGGATGAAAATTTATGCTCGGAACGTGGCGGTGGCTACGCGATCCGCCGGCGAACGGTATCCACGAGCAGGGAAAAGCGTGCTCGCGTGCAGATTTGCATAAGTCAGCCGATACGAAGCACCGGCAGATGACGGTTCCGTGACACGACTCGTTGTAACCCAGACAGAAACGATTTCAGCTACCGACTTCTACGCACACCGTGAAACCACGAGCAGTGCGGTGTCGTTGCATGAATTGAATTGCAGATATTGGACGCGTAATAGACCGAACGCCTTGGAAATCAAAGACCTCGACGTGCACCGTGCTGTATGCGAGACGATCGTCTATCATGGGAAACGTTTCGATTCTGTTCCGCCCATAATATTTGCACGGGTTGATGGATATTGAATGTTCGAGCCTTAATTAGTGACATACATACGTACGTTTTTGAGGTATCACCGTGAAGGAAGATAGTTTTATTTTGTCAGACCGATCGGCAATTCTTTTCATTGAGTCACTGCGTTGCAGAAATGAATTTTAATGTTATATATTAGGTATGCCGGAAAGTTCTGTCCGTTTTTGAACTCAAAGAAAATAATACATTTTCGATACATTTATTAATAGTTACTGAACAATATAATTTCCATCGTTACTAATGTAATTTAGAAGAGCACATATTTGGAAGTACAATGGTAAAAAGGGACAGCCATATAATGGTGAAACTGGAGATGATATTATCGGACAGAACTTTCCGGTAGACCTAATATAATGATTTTTCTGTTAAGGTGTTTTACAATGTTTTGTAACAATTGAATGTTTGAATGACTGAATAAAATAAAAATAACGAAACGTAAAATGTAGCTTTCTCGAATGACTAATTTCAGGCTGAGAGAAGCATTCAAAATATTGTAGTCGTCACGTGAAATATATATGATATTTCCACCGCTACCAACGAATAAACAAAAATCCCATCAAAGGTCCAATTAAAATATCAACGTAGCTCAATCGCAATCGGACAATAGTGAAACCCTGCATCGCAAACGTGAAAATCGCACAAATTTTTTCCACGATGTTGTTTCAAACGTGGCGCGTAACAATCCATGGCAAACTGAACCACGGATGTCAACGAGAAAACACGTGTCGCTGGATTCCTGCTCAAAAGTGACTGCCTAATACGTGCAATACTACACCAGTTATTACACCCATTCGATCGCACGTGTTCCCAGTGCAACGCACCAAGTGGATCAAAAACACGGGTAACAAGAGCCAGCAGCCGGTGTTGCACGCTATGCTATCTTGTTAACCCTTTCACGTGTACGAAACCATACATGGCGCCCGATCAAACGCTCGCTACGGGCCAAGAACCAGTGTACAGAGTGCAGAATTGAAAAGAGATTGTACATTGCGGGTGAATGTGGGATGATTGTAAATCAGAACGCGTTGCAATTAAATTGCGCTAGGTTTCGGTATATTTGTTGCTACAAATATTTATGTACGCGTAACGCATAATTTTGTATAGATTCTATTGTTGGTTGAAAAGTGTCAAATTACCAGTTATTCTAAGAAGAAACGGAAACCTTCCAAACATTTTTGTACATGTTTTAATTTACTAAATATACACCAATTGATACTGGTGTTGGATGACCCTCTGGACAACCACCTGAGTAACACCGATAAGATGTAAGGCCCGCGGATTCTGCCCTAGTCCCAATGAACATCGCTCACTGTGGCAGTAGTCGTCGACACCAACGGTCAGACTTGCGTTGGCTAAGGTGACTCGACAAGGGCTAAGGTTAGCCTTTCCCCCTAAACAGCGGAATGTCAATCGCAAGTAGAATAGTTTTGGGTTAGGTCTTCTTATATAAAACCCCTTTGCAAAAGTTAATTGTTGCACACGATTTCGTTTACCCCGGAATCCAACACCGACATATTTTTTGTACTTATCTACAAATTTTGCAACGATGCTGTATTTAATTTGGATAGAATTGTTGTAAGTTCGATTGCAATTAAACGCAGACCAATAAATATTCGAATTACCCAGTTAAGCATCGAAAAACTTTCTCAAGTTGAAACATACAGAAACGAAGTAGAGTATACTTTGCAGTATTAAGAACTAAAAAAATTGTACGAAACCGTGCGCCGTAAATTGTGCTTAAATTAATTGTGCATTAGAATTACAGTAACATCTATTAACCTGAGAAACGATTGCATCTCCGTGTATATTGATATCTGCCTTGACAATCATTAACGAAATTACGTTAAGTTTGTCCGAAGTCTACTACGTATATTTATACGTATATAAGGAACCCACAAGTTACGAGTCCCGCAGATCCTATCTCAGACTTTACGTTCCATGCCTGGTCCCTCGGTGCCAGTAGATTGGAAATTATAAAACGTGATATTCCCCTCGTATCTCTTAATTAATCTGCTTCTGTAAAAGTTTCAAGTACCTAGTCAACGATTCATGAAATTTCTCTGCTCACTTTTATCTCGACGTCAAAGTAAAGTGTACATATTAAAAACTAGCGTGTACTCCAATGCTAGGCGAACGTTCCTTATTTTCCCGTTCCCTAAAGTACTCGCGAGTTCGACCTATAAAAAGATTTCAATCTATCACCGAGGAAAGCGCGGATCATAAGGTTCCAAGCGCTCTCTTGCGAACCGTATAATTTTGCCGATTTTCCCCGATTTCCTCCGATTTTCCCCGACGTTCCTTCTCTCATCCGGCCTTCCGTTTCTCGCGTCACGTTACGATCTACGGCTGATTTGCCTCGCCCTTAGAGAAAACGGCCGGGAAAATCTTCCAACGGGGGCATCGTGTCGCGAAAAACCGGCGACTTCGTAGGTTTACGCGCGGCTTCGCGCTCTCGTCGAATTTAATCCCGTTAGCACTTCTTTCCTGTTTTTGTTGTTGCTGCGATCACGCTTTCGGAGCCTTTGGCATCGCGGTGGAAGCAGATGCACGAAGCCCGTCAACTTCTCTGACCTTCGAGCGTGTAAACCGCGTTAATTTGATCTACAACGACGGGAAAGCCGGGCCGGATTAACATGCATGTCTGACATGTGGCGTACGACTTTACCGTGGCATTCGCTGAACACCGTTACCGGTTAATCCGCCGTTCGACTTATTAAACATGCACCGGAATATTTCATCGATTGCTGGACCAACGGCGGTTCCCATGATCCCTTGTAATACCGTGCCATTCTTGATTATTGATCGCCAACACCTCCTGCTGAATGGAAACTGATGTCTTCGACTGCATGCAGCCACATGCCGGATTTCGGTTTAATGGTGGCTTTGCGATTGGTAGTAAACGGGTGTACTACTTTCGTGGTACGTGTTTGTTTTGTTGCGCGTGGTGCACGTTAATAGTTTTACACGCCAGCAACGGAATTGTGTACACGTGTTGAGGAAAGTGTTATGAAAATATTTAAACAGAAGTGTAAAGTGCGTGGAATATTTCGAGTTTACGACGTTTTGTCTTAGTACGGCGGAATATACAAAAATCATTGACTAGGATAATATTTATTTAATAGTATGGGAGTGGGTAGTTTTTAGCTGGGGGACGTTTATGACGAGGCTACCTGGGACACGGCTGGTCTGCAGGTGAGCAGCGATGGCCTGCAGAACCGTGTCCCCGTTTTCTAAGATTATCGTTAGGTTTGAGGGAATGACTGGTGACGAATGGATGTATGAATGAATGGAATGGGACAGTGTAGATGGAGTAGTAGAATAGTGTAGAACAGCGTAGTGTGGAACAGGGAGAAATCACGTAGTCTTGTGTGAAACAAATATAGTATAATAATAATATATATATATATATATGGTACCTTAATCCAGTGGAGTACCTTTTTATATATTAAATAGAGATTCTTCCATCGACTTTGATCTCATAAAACTTCCAATCCCACAATAGTACATCGGTAATTTAAAGTCATGCATCGCATACCTAAGTAACTTTGGTCTTACTCAATTTCTCAGTTATCGTAAATGTTCTAGTCGAATTTATCTATCCGCAAAATTGTTTGTGTATTTCAAAGTGCAATATTTCATTGAATACGAATTTAGAGAACAGGCGGAATGAAGAAGTCGTTAATAATAATTTAATTCCATTCTACGTTCCAGTGTATGATACACAAGCGGAACTGTTACCTTCTATACGAAGAACGATAATATTAACCATCGAGCAATAAGGATACCAATTCAGCGGAGTTTAACCTGAATTTAAACCGCAATGGGCAAATTGTAATTCCACTAATGAGGCAAAATCAGACACGTTTTAATTGGCCATTTATTCCTCACCGATCTAATGACTAATGATTCTGTTACTATTAGGAACCCTATGACGTAGAACGAGGCTTCAGGTCATCGTTCAGCTTAAATATAAATTATCCTTGACTGACAACATGTTTCCAACCTACAGGAATGTCCAAACGAGTAAAATCTGCAACCCTTTCTCTATAATGCACGTCCAGAACTTCTCCCCCTCCACAGAAATAAATACGAAACTTTATTCGGCAAGCCGAATAAACTTTGCGTTTTCTCCTAACGCGGACGTTGCACGTGTTATCTGCAATTCAATGTTCCTCCGTCCGCAAAACGAACTAAAGCGGATGAAAGTAAATAAACGCTAAGAATGCCAACACCTGCCGCGACGTAACATCAGGTAAACACCATAGAAGGAAAAAGAGGTCCAAAGCATGGCGTGAACGAACTCGTGCACTCCATCAATTACCACGGAACATAGAAAAGAATTCGCTGGGGGTTGAGTCGGGCATCCGGACAAGTGCCAGTGAAGCTGGAAAAAACGTCAGCCAGATATCGAGTGAAGAGTTAAAAGAAAATTCACGGTTACAACGATTTTGCTCTATTTTGCAGCAGAACCTACGTTGAAAAATAGCAATCTATTCTAAAGCCAATGTACCTACTTAAATAAATGCATCTTTTCCTCAGACTAATATTTGCAGTAATTCTGTGGCACCTGTGCTGTCCTAGCAGTCTTAATTCAATTTCAATTCGCAATCGTTATCTATGACATAATATGTCATCACGTTTTTGGTGGAACACAGGAGGAACAGTCCATTTTTATTTTCCGAGACAGAAGAAAAAAAAAATGTATTGATCAAATCTACAGCTATTAGAAACGAGCAACATTAATGCCACATCATCAACGAAGATATTCGGCCGAACAAGAAAATAAATAGAAGAAAGAAAAATAAGCGAAAAAATGTATCCAGGAAGCGGTACAGAAACGACGAACGACTAAAGAACCGAAATATATTCGCCGCAACGATGCAGCGAGAACTGAAACCTTGACTAACGAATACCCGAATAATTGTGAACAAAAAGCTCAGCGTTTCTGGGGTTTAAGGTAACCTACATGAAGAACGGCATCACTTATGGAATTACTCGGCGCGGGCGCGCACACGGTTCCATGCGCGCCAGTGAATATTTAACCGTGTAAGTCGCGATACGCGATACAACCCCAAGTATTCCCAAAACGCGTCTTTGATGCCGACGTATTGTTATCCGCTTGCATTAGACCGCCACGGCGAAACGCCACTGCTGGGAATTGGCACGGCCGAACCGTAAAGAGAATGGGGTTTCTCTGTGCTTTGCCTGAAACACGCTCGCGCGCTTTGCGACGCGGCGCGCCGCGAGTATCTGACGTCAATGCCATCCCAAGGCGAGACAGTTGCGCCACGGAACGAATTTGTCGACTCTTTGAGCGATCCTCGCGGAGCAACGCCCACGATCGGCCCACTGTCAAAAAAGATCGTGCCCTTCGACCCGCGTTTTATCACTGCCCGCCTGGTTTCTCCGTCTGTGATACATCTTTCCGTCTCGCCCGGCATTAAATTCGCAACAACGTTCGTCGGGGCGAACCGCGGCGCACAGAAACCTTGTTCCCCTCTTCGTCTTCTGTGCGTCGGCGTTCCGCGGCTGATATGGATAATTTAAGGGAGGACTGCCGCGTGAAATATTTAATCCTTCCACGGTGCTCGATTCTGCGACGCGTCCGGAGGCGTCGCGTCCTTTTCCCGAATGACTCATGCGCTCGCTGCCCTTATCTTCGAGTTGTTCCTAATGGATCGGGTGAATCGGGTGAGCTGCACGCGCAAACTCCATGCACGGATGTTTCTCGAATCGACCGGCTCGAAAGCTGAACTGGTTAGGTCCATTTTTTGCAACTTTTCGAATGGCAGGGCCAAAGGGTATATAATTGGCATAATTGGGATAATTGTATTTATTATAGTTCGGTTATCATGCTGCCGAATGGTAAATAATATATTTGGAGAGCCATTGCGATTAACTCAATCTACGAGATAATTTCTTTATTTTTCATCAATGAGGTAGAGTTCAATGATTAATAAATGCAATGTACGACGGCTGTTTCCGTATCAGTGCTTTTAAGTATATCAATTTGGGGAGTTCTTACGGAGCGTATTGAAAACTGATTAATGCAATCAAGCCTCGGGAAAAATTGTTTCGCTATTTAACGATATAACAGGGCTGAATTGTGGCTGAAAGTAGCATACACTCTAGCGTCACTCTGAATTTGTATGAATATTCATAATGAATAACATGCAAATGTACGGTCCCATTCTGTTTGACGAGAGTGTACGAAAAGTATTTCGAGTTTGTAGCTTATATGATATTCCGAGCGAAAAGTTTACGAGGTTCTTTGAGGAATGAATGATTTTAATCTTTGAAATGTAAATGTACTATATAAACACGGCGAAGAGAATATAAAGTTCCTCCAATCTACCCGTCAGTGATGGCCGAAAATATCTGGCAATAAGTAATAAACCGTGATACCGTCCTATCGTTGTTTGAGCATACGGCGCTGTCAAAAATAGAGATTTTATCATCAACGGAAGGCCGCGTCAAAACTTTCCGACACCTTTTAGCAAAGACCTTCTCAGTTTGGAACTACTTAGTCACCGATGTCACTTATCGACGAAGTGACTTTGCAAGATGACGGAGCGCGTTGTCGCTTGACGCCTTGTATCACCTGATGGTTTTCCAGACGGTTCAAAGTTCATCGTTAGTTATAAGCCCTATGTAACAGAGCACTGCGCGCAAAGTCTTCCTTAAAATCAATGTACGGCGAGTGTCATGTTGGAGTACGCAGTGGCCGTAATTACAGCCACTCTGAGACTGTCAAGCCTGGAAAGTTGCAAATTGTTCGTCATTATTAAGACAACGAATATTTATGCAATCGCGGTGTATGAAATCCCCGAGCACCCGACTGCAATTCTTCATACCCGAAGTTCCCCGGCATTTTCACGGAATAGAAATTTTACTATTCATTCGTTTGATTCGAAACGCATGAAACGAAATATTGCCGGCTTCATAAATTTTCAGCGAGAACGACCTCCGTAAAAGCTTATCGATCCTTTCACACGTTTAAGAGACTTCGTTTTATTATTCCTCAAGGGTTTCACTTTGCTTTTCAATTTCGTATCAAGCGTGCTTCCGTCAACCTCGTCAAAATTTAGGATTACTACGTTACGAGAAATATTCGTTCAATGTATTCGTGATATCGACACGTATCGCAAGTCTCGCAAATTCATCGTACGAAATGTTATTGAAAATGAGATATCGATTAATGTGAGTGCGGCAAAAAGTAAAGGAAAATATAACGTGGTACACAAATGTATGCGAGAACGAATAAGACTGTAATCAGTGATATAAGTCGGCGCGTGGTCAGACGCCGAGTAATATCATACTAGAAAGTTTCAAGTAATGGGTTTAATAACTACGTTCACGATTTTAATTAATTTTTAAGTGGCAGGAAAAATGATTTCGAATTAAGAAAATATTGCCAATGCATATTTCGCACCGACGAGAGTAAGTCTGTGCTGTGTGTTTGCTGCAGGTTAATGTTCCTGAAACTATAAACGGAGGAATCTTGCAACTTTTACATTTATTCGGTACGAAAGAACTTTCGTATTTGCCACGACATGAAAGTTCAAAAGTACTTCAGAGTGCAGAAATAAATTGCAAATTTTAAAGGTTTGGGCAGCGCGAGCTCCGCAATCTTAATTATTAAATTAAACTAGACATTTTCCATTTAAATGGTTAGTTTTATAAAGCAGTGAAACTCTTGAATAGTTATGTCTCTTTAAAGTCTTCTAATCGGGCATTAACTCTAAATAGCATAAGCCATAACTTACAGAATTACTTACATCAAATACACGCAGGTTACATACAAAAAAATATACACGATAATTCCTCTAATCCTACACTTCTGAAAAAGCAGCTACCAAAATATTAACAATTATCCATTTCTCACAAATTAAAAAGTATGACAAACACTCAAAGCAAACGAAGACAATTCTTTGCTTATTCACGTCAAACCTACATTATTCTAATTTTCGAATAAATTTTTCGACTCCACAGGAAAACAAGATCATTGCCCTGTACAAAAAAAAAAAACAAAATGAAAATCTTTTTCATTCGACGTGGCGCGAAAACAGGTGGTGCCATTATCGTAGACACGTTTGCTGACGGGTTCACGTAACAAAGACAGAGCGAATCTCCAGGTATGCAGAATGAAACGAAGAAATGTAACCGATGTTTTAATCGGCAAGACCTTTTAGATTTTAGAGGGACATAAATTTCCCGGTAGTTCGCCGCCGGCACAAAAGGGGTTAAGTATCTGAAGGAAACTGACTGGGACGAGATAGCGCGTAGGAAGTTGATTTGTGATGCAGACGGGCTCATACAAAGGGGCGTAATTGAGAAGCGACGTCTTCCATTCACCGAGCAAGCTTATTCTTCGTATTTGTTATGCACGGGAATAAATGCGTACCTGTGATACGGCAGTGAAACGGAAAATATTTTTTCATGCCACTTCTCTCGGGGAATCGTGATCCAGCTTCCGGTGGCTTTAGAATGTCTGCTTCCGTTCCGTTTCAACGCAAACAGAAATATTAAAGGCCGAACTCAATGGATTTTGCTTTTATCCCTTAAATACACTCGGCTTTTCGTCTACATTAAAAGTAGAATTTTAGAAACGATCGGAGCCCGCGAGCACCGAGAATAAATAAACAGTTGTCGTTTACTTTCAGCTTCCTGTGTATATCTTGTCTTTTGAAGATCGAGAATTGCAGTAAATAGGCTTCGTACATAATCTAATATATTTAGAAGAAAATATAAATAAACGGTGAAAAGGGACTCTGAATAAAAGAAATGAATTAGAAAAGTCATTCAAATACGCGAATAATTGGAAACTACTTTGAGAAAATGTGAAATTGATAATTATTTAGCAATATTGTTTTTTTAAATTTTATTTACTTAAGGTCGCGTCGGTTTGTGGAAGTCATTAACGACCACATTTGTTGTGCATTTGCATCTTGTACTGTACATGGTTCTTTACAGAGTATATGTGCATACATGATTTGTTAACAGTTAGACTGCATTATTACAGGACGATGATCGTTTCACCTTCGGACATAGGTAGTTTACACTCTCTTTAATAGCTCGGTTTGTTCCAAGAAATTAATTATATTTCTTTGAATTTATTGTCATTTATTCAGCAATATTACTCACCAGTGAATACCGTGAATTTCCCTTCGAAATTCTAAAACAATTTAGAATAAAATGCACGAATGCGCTATTCGGACACGGTATTCTGGAAAATTGTCACAAGTTGTGGACGCTTGCATTCTACACCCTCCTGCCTATTTCTTTCACTGCGCTCTGAAACGGTAGAATCATGCAAGGATAAGTCTCGAAGGGAATGGAGATAGAACGAGAGAGCGTGAAGTAGAGATATGTTGGTACAATACTCGAAAGGGCGTACAATGAAAGAGATACACAGAAAAAACTTGAGAGACGTGGGGAAAGTTGGAATGCATAATGCGAATGAAAGACAGCGTGGAAATGGTTGCCCTTTATATTGATATTTGGGAAGCTGCAGTCGAACAGTTTCGTTGCAAGCCACGTTGGTCCCCAAATATTCTTCACACAGCCTGTTGAAAACATTCCTATAAATCCTCGATTTCGTTTTGCGATTGAATAGGAAAGTATTTGAATACTTTGTGAGGCTCTTGTACCAGCTATAAATTGTTGCGCATATCAGGTGATTGGTTTGTTGCAACAAATGTTTACATTGATTATCCTTTTTGAGCATTATTGGCATTTTGAATAAGATACGAAGGGCTACTAGGCATTTCTAAATTACACAGAAATGTCGCACAGTGGGCTGATTAATACTTTTCGGTTGGAAATTTAATTTGCAATCGCCGTCGAACATTAATTTGATTCGAATTAATTGCTACCAAGCCATTCGACTAAACCATGCACAACTAAAGGAAGTGGTCCCAAATTTTTTTGTTGACACCGTACATCTTTCATTCTTCTTGGAAAAATTCCGCGAAGCAGACATTTGCATGCTTCTCCTCCAGATATTTAATTAAGATACGAAACCCAGCTTTTCCCGAGTTTCGACACAATCTCCGAAATAGGAAAGGAAAATCTGTACCATCAGCCACCAATTACTATAACAATGCATTGTAAAATTCACATGGCGTAAATGACTAACAAATATCGACCTGCGAACAATTAAAAGTACCGTAACAACCAAACTGCAAACAACTCTAAACGGCAACAAAATCGTCCAAGTCAGTTTGAAAATTAAAAAAAAACAACCCCATAGAAAAGGCCAGGAAACATTAAAGAGCGAACTCATGCAAATTCACGAAATATCTCCGCCTACTGCCATAAATAATACAAGTCTTCCACACTTTCCATCTCCGCCGGGTAGCCGTGGAACCGTGGAATCCACGCGGAACTATAAAGAAGCGCATCGCAATTGCACGTACTCGCATTAATATAAACGGACAAAGAACGTGTGAACAACATGGAGAGCGTCATATAACAGAGAAAGCTGCCATCCCGGTGCCACGCTGCGTATGATTTCTGCCGTTCTGCCGTAGTTGGAAACTCGCGCGACGCTGCCCGCGCGAGGGCTGAGACAGCGACAAAGATTCGACAAAGCAGCTGCATCTCCGCGACGCGCAACTCAGGTGTGCCTTAATAGAAACAATGCGAGGAACGGTGTGCAACGAAGTTTCGTGCAGCCAGAGAGCACCGGAAGCCGGCATAAATATTTCAAGCTGTCACGTTGTGGATATGATTCAGCCATGCGACACCTTACGACTCGGGGCGAACAGTTTCGCGCGTACCACCAAATGTTCGCCAAAAACACGCACACCCCTCCCCTTCCACCCTCAAACCATCGCGAATAAATCACAAAAAGCTGTTCCTCGATTTACACCGGTGCCACCGATGCGAGAACTCGATGACGAACGATTTTTTTTCACTCGAACGTAAACGTGTCTGTGTGTCTGGTTTTATTTTTCGTTTTTTTTTTTTTTTTTTTTTTTTGCCAACTTTGCGAGTACGCTTTCGACTGTGGTGCGAAGAGTATCGCGATTTCTTATTGAACGATCGAGGCGGTCTGTTTAACGTTTGACACCCTTGGGTGAGATTTCATGCATTCGTTTATAGCTTTTTGCGATACAGACGGGATCGTTGAGTAATTTAGAGTTATTAGTGAGAATCGTGTACTTTCTGGTGCAAAGACCACTTTGTTATTTGTGTACAGTGTATTCGAAACAATAGCAATTATTGCGATGACTCGATCTAGGGTGTGATTATTTGCTATTTGAATGAGCTGTTTTGATATTTTAAATGCTGTTTGAAAGTAAAAGAAAAAGTAGCTAAGAAATTTGGTTAAATAGAGGAATGTACTAGAGCTACGTTTCCATATGATTGTACATACGCGTGTCAATTACTATTAGTTCAAATTTTTATTATTAACAAACTGTTATTAACTTCTTATTTCTTCTGCGTCTGTGCTGGCTACATACGCGAATTCTATGCATTCTGCCTTGTAGTTCAAGAAACAGCATAATGAGAACGTTCCGTCGGTGCTTTGCTTCCTACAAAACTTTTCTCGTTCGAACAAGATAACTTCGCACCGCGGAAGGGCACTTGAATATTGCATCAGAAATATTTTAACCATGTCTATCGGAAACAGTGCAATCGTTACAATTCTAACGATTAAGTATATATCCACAACTAGAAATGGGAAAGAATCTTTCCTTCGTTCTCTACCAATGAACGAATTCTCCACGCAAACTACGCACAAAATTCCGGCAAAAATAATTTCAACGAAGTAATTTGAACCCAGTGACAACTCATCGTCGTTGCTATTGAAGCACCTCATTAAATCGCCCATCAACTAGGTCGGTTTTCAACATCGCGAAACATTTTCTAAGTTCCCGTTTCGTACCATGATACTCACTCTAAACGGTCCCTGACATAATTCAATGGACCGATTAAACAGAGCGCCGTTGCCCCATTCCTCGCAACGTGAAAGTGCCATTCCCTTCATTGCCACCGAGTCAAGTGTCTCGTTGAAACACATTCGAGGCCGAAAGAAGCGATTCATTCGCGTCATGGTTTACAGCCGATGAGAAGCTCGCGCCCCGTACGCTCTTCTCTAAAACGGACCCTAACGATGTCACCGGCACAAGTACGACGCTCTATAGAAAAGAGGAGAACCGTATATCGAGCAACGTGTTCTCCTTCAGAGCGATTCAAGGTCCGCGGAATAAATTCGTTTAAAAATACGTCAGTCGTTGAAAGGCTGGACCCGTCGTCGGGACGCGGAAATGAAAATCCAAGGGTGGAAAGCGACGCGTCGGGCGGGAATGAGATGGGAAAAAATTAGAACCGGCTTTCGACGCGTCCAGCTGACCACCGTGCAGATTAATTCTCGAAAAATCTGCCGTCTTTATGGAGAATGTCAAGTACTTCATCCAGCCTCGGGAGAAATTGCGCTCTGGAGGCGCGTCGAAGCGTGTCACACGCGCGGGGAACACGCTTGGATTCCGCTTGAAAGTGGAGCGTTGTAGCACGCGTTCAGAGGGAAATTGTCATCCGTTTTACGGCCGGCGAGCTTTTTATTCTGCGTTGTCAAAGGTACGTCTCTTTGGGGGGGAAAACGGTGATATTGAGCTCCTACGATTATGAACTGATGTATTGTGTCCCGGCTTGAAACGCACCGTAGATTAGAACAAAACAATTTCACCTGTTTGTAGACTTACGAGGCAGAAGGCTAATATTAGTTGGGTTACAAGAAACATATTACCTCAGGCATTGGGAAGTGAGAGAAATTATGCAGTATATTACCCCTGCTATTGCGATGGTAAGAGCTTGTGTTAACTAGATTTGGGTCGCACAAGTTCCGCTGGAACGTGGTATTTTTTTTTTTGCTTGAAACATATGAGTGTACAAAAATGAAGAAAGATATATTTATTGAAAATGAGTGCAGAAATATCGGGTTGAAAAGTAATCAATTTTAAGCGGATCTGGGTTTTGATTATTACAATTGATATGCAAATAGTATGCGTGCATGTTTTGTGCAAATATATTCAGTGCTCTTCTGTAAATTCTCTTTACTATTTTTGGTATTACCTTATTTTTATTATAATTGGTTGTTGCAAAATATTTTGCACGCAGCCTCCACGCGGTAAGGGGAAGCTTAAGTTGAAGTAAAAATGGCGAACCGGCATCATTTAATGGAAATGCAGAGCTGACATGCAACGGGAAACCTAAAAAGCGGAGCAAGATGGAAAACTGAACCAGCTAAAACGTGTAGCAAGTACAAACGCCCAGCGACAAAAATAGTAAAACGAATGAGCGAATCCCCGAGAACAAGTTGAACGGCTTGCCCGTGAAAATTTGCAAAGTGTTTAAAAGTCAATTCATTTAGAAACGAATTAAACTGCGATTAAAGACAGTACGGCGAGTATACGTTGCTCATTACGTGGAACTAATCTGTTTCAATGTAAAACAGCGAGCAATTCGTGTACGCCATAAAAGAGATATATTAACCGCTGGATTCATCGACAAGCATAAATTGTATAGATCGATGAGAAAAAGTTTTTTTGCTGTCTAATAATGCCAGAAACAGTATCGTGAAACCTTCAATCGAGCAATATATTAACAATGTGTATTAAATAATTCATGAGCGAATTCTCTCATTCTCAACTGTATTCGCCAATTACATGCATTCCAATCAAATTATGTGTAATTAAATAACCCCATAAAACGCACGACTCTTTTCCCTCCCTCGATTTTCCTAAGTTCTCCAACCCAAAGGTACTTGAATACACCCACGATATAGCGCGCATTAAGGTCGAAAAAATGATTAAGCCGAAATTAAACGCCTCACAGTTCGCACCGTTCGTACTCGGCGGGACAAAAGTATCCAGAACTGAAAGGGTTAACCACCCAGTTCTAGAAAAGGGGGCACCGCTCTTTTCTCAGCCAGGAGCCCAGTCGAACTTCAGATTCATTACTGTCTATTGTTCGCCGCAGGCCCGGCCTGATAAAAATTTCTCCCTCAACGGCCGCGATCGATCATCACTATACACGTGGCTCATCCCCATCTCGTCCCCTCTGCCAACGAGGTCCAATCGGCGGATCGCGCATATAGGTCGGCCTAAGTTATTGGACAAGCTAAGTTATAGGCGTCGAGACATCGGAAATTGGAAAATTAGCGCGTGCGCGAGCACCGTCGGACCCCGTTGTCTCGGGGCATGTCCAATTTAGAAACATGAGAACGGACCGGTTCATATCGCGCCGCACCTTGTCCCCGGCATGACTAATGGCGACAGCTTTCAATGTGACAGACACGAGATCTGACGACACTTCGACGGGGCGGCATGAACACCGTCGGCGGCGGCGGGGACGTAATTTCGTTCGACTCGTTCCATCGAGATTTAAGGGCGTGATTGTAATTGGCAACGCGGAACGGTTGGCGATAATGGGGATGGTAGATTGCACGATCTTCGGAGTGGTCCTGCGCCGAGCGGAGAGGGGCGAAACTTTGGGGGATGTATCACTTTAATGAGACACCGGATCGCTCTGTCTTCTGTTGGTACTTTTAATTCGGTGCTACCAGGTAACTTTTCTGCAAGGGAGTTCGCGTTCAAGCGCTTCATCTACGCGCCGCTTCTTGCAACGTTTTTTTTTTGATAAAGGTAACGCGGATGGATTAAGGCGGGGCGGGGTAGTTATCGTGTGAAGGGTTCATTCGGCTTCAGAAGAAACTCGTTCGTGGCACGGTGTTTCCTTTAATGTCTCATCAATTATGCACTGAAACATACATTGAAGAATGCATTGGTACAGGTGTAGCCTAATTCTTCTAATTTAATTGAACGTACGTGGTTAATCGCTTTAGCTTCTGAACTAAATTATTCATTAATCGACCGCCACGCAAAGTTTCTCCATTTAATAGTGGTGGATGTAATTATTAAAGGAGTTCATTTGAAATATAAATGGTTGAACGCCAATCAAGTGCTTCGGCGGTGAAATTTTAAACAATTTGAAAAACAAAGTTAGTCGCTTTGGCCTGTGAACCGGTTATATTACACTTTCTTCGAATAGGTAAACATCGACATTTTATATTTCCGCGTAGCAGAGTGAATGATATTCTTCAGTCGCTGCAAGGCATAAAAATATTAAGTTCAACGAGTACGCCAGTGAACGAAATTTTAAATAACATCGCCCGGTGTTTGCAACTAATTACGTCTCAAACTTTGTTCCGGTTCATCTGTCCCATTCTAAATCTGATAAATTACCGAGCAAATCTAGCCCTCTGCTACATAAAAGCGAGACCAAGTCGTGGAAACGCTTTAATTAAAATGTCATTCAGTCCAAGATATGACTTGCTTACTTTCTGTTCGTTTTGCTTGTTTCGAGCGTTTTGTGCAACTGCCAGCATGCTCTGGTAAGACAAAGGAATGTATGACTGCGAAGGACTTAAGACAGTTTTTGTCGTTGCATTGGTGTAATACACTGCCGCACAAAAGTTCAAGGCGCATTACTACTTTCAAAGAAATCATATTGCTTTGTATATTTCGAGTATTGTTCAATTTCACACCACTAAGTGCGATTGAAAAATTGAGATAATCGTAACTGGAGCAAAGAATATTTTGTATAACTTGAAAGAAACGTTTATGTTTTCACCGTAATGTTCGTCTAAAGTCGTACTGATCTTGTGTTACTTTAAGAATAATATATTACAATCAAATTGTGACAACTTTCTGTGTACTAAAAAATAAAGGAACCAATGTATGTTTAATTATATAATTATATTAAACGACTTGTGTTCGTGTAAAGCGGGAGACTGTGAGATTTGAATACTGATTCACATATTTTAGAACATTTAATCTAGATTTGAGAGCATTGTATGATATATTTTGTTAAGTGGCACGATTAACTTAAAAATTTGATAATAACAGAAAGTTTTACGCTTCAAAGACAATAGGAAATAAGAATGAAAGAATTGAAATAAATAGAGAGAAGATGAAATGTTGTTCGAATGCTACACTATAGCTGATATTAATTTGTCTATTTAGTTCAAACTCCTGAACGTTCACAACTACTTTGTTTCCTACTACTATTGCTTCGTAACAATGTACATTAGTTTCTAATTGTACTACTGAAACGTAGTTTCGCATTTAGTGAATTTTAATGGCATCCCGGTGCATGAATATGAACTCAAGCGACGCTGTCGAGGTTCCAACGAAACTTCTGATATTGCCGACGAAATTTTACGTCAAAAGGTCACACGTGGGGGGACAACTATTTTCAAGATCAGAAAAATTTATCGAATCCTTTAGGAATGCAACGAGCCACCATTTATCCATATTCTCTTCAATTTTTTATCTCACAGAAAATGCAAATGAAATTCATAAATTCAGGAACTTCCTAAAATTATTTATTTTGTAACAAATACAATTCAACGATCGTCAAAAAACTTCGGCTGCCCAGTTCTTCTCTGGATTGAAAAGCTTCTTCGAGCTCTTCTTAGATTAAAAACTTGATTGCCCGCGATATGCAACAGAAATATCATCCTAATTAGTAACGCCAATGAAAAGCCTACAGTTGATCAATCATCATCAGTCGATCACGCGCGAGGAACATTAACGGAAACCCGAAGCGGAATACGCACGAGAATTTTTTCACGCGTGGAATTTCAGCGACGCACAATTTCGATGAAAGGAAGAGAACGGCCAAGTCAATCGACTGTAATTCAGTCTCACTGAAACATATCGCGCGAGAGACATGTTCTGTTTAATATATTGGCTGGCGATGAGCAACGAAAGAATCGTCTGGATGACGTAGAAAGATCGACCACTTCAATCTACCGAATCGATTCGATGAAAATGTACGCCGGAAGGCCTCCCACGTCATCGCCACGAGTTCGACAAATCGAACAGAAATTCTATGAAAAATCGTGTTACGTTTGCGCGATTGACGAGCGATTTGTCAGACCGCGGCGCCGGTATTCACAACCACGAGAATGGAACGTCACGCGATGATCGGCTCCTTTTTGGCGATAGTGGTGCTTCGATATGTCGGACGGAGTGGTTCAAGGTTGCTGAGATAAAATGAGCAACAAAAATGAAGAATGCGAACCGAGATTGATTCAGAAGCTTCGAACAAATTAATTTTTTACATTTCCGTGCTTCGAATTTGTTGTCACAGCGTTTGGATTATGCTTTGAAAAAGGTCGAGAATGCTGTATATATTTGAATGTCGATGCCGCTTTGGTGAACATTAAATTTTAACAGTTAAGCAGAAGATTGATTCACTTTGTGTGATTTATTTTGCTGCGAACAATATTCATCCGCGTTCGTGAGAATGAAGATTAATATTCAATTGTTTGTATTAATATTAATTCGACCAGGATGTAATTAAATAACAATGCTGTCTGAAAGGAGTATTTAGGTGATGAAGTGGGAGAATATTTCTCATAAGTCAGTCATAAAATATTCTGGTGAAAATGGACTGGTCAATAGCTTGATTTAATTAATTAAAGTTCTAGTACGGGCGCAGTCGAAATAGCAATATATTACGACATCTTTCATTTTTCGGTTCTCCATCAACAGAGATAATTGCAAAACTGTCTAGATGAGAATATTAGATGAGAAATCTAGAACTGTCTTATTAGTTTATAATATAAATTCTGGAAGAAGTGTTACTTTGAAATACATATATAATATGACTTGTGTTCTCTTCAATATCTCGGAATTATTAACTAAATGAAGTAACGAATTTTCTACCAATTTATGTTATAACTTCTATGATAACAGGACAGTCGAAATATCACACTTTCAGCCCCCTCTAAACTCATGTAACACGACATCTATATGTATTTTGTAACCTTTTGTAACATTATGTGATTTTTTAAAATAATTTTCCGCACTATTTCACAGCTGTACTGTTACAAGTATTTTGTTTGCGTTATTCCATAAAATAAGTAATGCAACATTTATGTCGAATTCAAAAACCGCAACTGTTTTCTTAAAATAAACTATAATATTCATAATATTTTCCAACGTGACACATTATTGAAATATATAGAATTGAAATTAACCAAGCAAAACTATCTCTCTCCCTCTCTCTATGATATTTAAACAAAACAAATCGATCCCATTTGTAATTATTCATTATAAATACATTTTACTCTATCTTCGAAATTTTTGTACGTCCCGTTTCATTTCTACCTACACGTACATCAATTTGAGCGCCCATTATCTCCATTCAAAATTTAAAGCGATATTAAATATCGCTCAAATACGGAAGCACGGCGCGCAATGTCCAAAAACGTGTAATTATTCATCCGAGTAATTTTAATTAGCCTCGCGATATCGCGGTCAAACCCCTGCGTTTCCGTTTTCGGGGCATCGAACGGGACGACGAAGAGAACCCGCGGACCCGTCTCGACAGCGATCCCATTCGAAAACGATGATTCTGCCCCGAAATGAAGGGCCATCGTAAAACTATAGCGAACCGCGGGGTGTGCGGTGCAGCGTTAGCATCGCAACAAATGAGGGGAAACGCTGAAGCGACTGGAAACGGGAATTTTCAGTGCTGCCTGGAGAGCAGTTGAACTTGACAGGAAAGTATGAAATTGGATCACTCGCAAACATCTACGTCACGACAGGATATTAACTGGGATGCAGGCGGGAAACGAGTCCGGGAAAGGTTTTTCTTGCCGCGACAAAACCGATATACACGGTTCGGATAGAGTCTAAATGAGTTGCCAACCTTTTATCGTCCGGACTTCTTTCTCTATTTTTTTTTTTTTTTTTTTTTTTTTGTTTCCCCACCTCTACCCCACCTGCAACGTCCGCTGTATACTTCTCGTGTCAGCGGAGAATACTAAATTTCAGTTCCTGTCGCGCGACATTCGACCCTTTAACGCGTTGTCAATTTCCGCGGAAAGATTCGAAGCGTTTCACCGCGCTTTCAGCGTCTGCTAGGGGAGGAGAGCGAATTTCGCGTTTTTTCGCGCCCCGTATGAAACGCTGAGTCTCTGTATATCTAGTAGGTCGGGCGTTCCATTGTGGATTTTTGTTACAAATTCTCAGCTACTTGTGAACGCGAGCGAATGGGAAAATTCTGTTAACTATAACTATGATTTCACGTGCTTTCGTGCAAACGGAAATTTTTGCCCCTTCACTCGTAGGACTCGCACTTTTTACTTCCTTTTGGGGACTGGCAACAAATCCTGTTTGACTTGCAATTGCCATTTACTGTTCAGAAATTCGTTTGGGCTTTGAGAAGGCGGATATGGGGAAGGCTTTGACGATGGGTTTGCTTAAAATTTCTATAAGCGTCTATGTATGTTTTATGCTCGATGCTCGCGTTTCATTGAGTTTCGAAGACATTTTGTTCAGCTACCAAACGAATTTAAGGTGATCAAAGACTGTTGATTCAGTTTTGGAGCTCCGTATATTTTCTAATTGGATCCTGTTTTCCAGAATATTGTTTGTGCAGAATGTTTGTAGTATAATATTGACCTTACTCTCATGTGTGATTGGTTAATGCAGATATACAGTGCGCAAGAAGTATCTGGGACATGTATTAATATATTAAAAATTATTCACCTTATTTGTATTCAATTTTAGTACAAAGAAAAATTACAAACTTTAGACCACCATAGATCAATTATATAAAATAACTGCAGAACTTTTAACTTTATTTTAAATCCATCCTCATTTCGTTGCAGAAATTTCTTACGTATAACAGAAATTAGCTGAAACCTGTCAATGAAGAGTAACGAGATCGTTCAATCGAATGATTAGTGTTTCGTAAATTCAAAATTCAAGCTACTTCAACGTCTGTATTATCTTCTATCGATATACAAACAGCTAAACAATTTTTGTGATTTTCTTTTCAATTAATAACTCAATAACATATATGCTAAAACGCATGCTCACCCTTCCTCTTCTACGTAGTGCAAGTGAATATTTGTAAAATATACATGCAAAATAAATGTAAAAATGTTAACCCGATGAAATCGAAATGTATCGACTTGCCCTGCCGCGAGACAAGTTGATACATCTATAAAATATCTTGCTGTGACTTTTAATAACAGCCAAAATATATTATTTGAGTCTTGTTGATTATAATATAATTGTATTCGAACCATATGCATACGTAATCGTCGAATTTTTTCGTTTAATTTATCCGAATAAAGTCATTCTGCAAATTCGGTATATATTCGCATCGTGCCTTGCATCAACCTATCCCACGGCCAATCATTATATATATACAAGGTATCCGAAATCTGCAACCCTTTCATTGATATATCAGTCATGATCATCGTATGATCCAGCGACGCGCAAACAATCTCAGCTGTCGTGGAACATATAAATTTTCAGTAATTGCGTTAATGCGAATCTCATGTAAATGCTCGTTTATCTTCCACAAAGGAACAAGATACCGGGTCAATCGTTTGGGGCCAATGTCTCCGGGGGACACTGCCGCAGACGATCTTGCAGTGACATATCGGGCCACTGCAGTGCGCTGCAGTGAACGCATAGATCAGCGTTGGAGAGCAATTCCAGAAGATTCTGGCTGCGGGGGATTGAAGACGCACCAATCTGCGATCGTTACGTGGCTTCCCCTCGATTTCAAGAAATCACACGAATTAGACCATCATGGAGAACTCGATAAATGCAGTAATTGACACTTTATTATGATAACTGAGACGACGGCGAGGGCAATCGTTGAGAACAATAATCGATATTGTCGTTATTTAAGCCTTATGTTGCGCACGAGTTTGCGTGACCCAATACTGGATTTACATTAGCATAAGTTTCTTTGTTCGAAAGATTTATATTTGTGCCTAAACTGATAAGGTAAGGAAATTGTAAAGTTTTGTATAAAAATTGGCCGATTAATCTGAAATCGGAATTCGATCATTTGGATCTGAACACAGTACAAGGTCCTAAAAATTTGTGTTTGTTTCATTCATGTATTTTTGCCAGGAAATCTTTGTAACGAGACTGTTTACGAAATGTGTAAATCCGCGTGTTAATCGCTAGTAACTTGTCGGATGTACGCGGACAATTAACAACAACCGCGAGCAATTGCACGGTGGAAACAGAATGTTACGTTGCTGGAGAAAATGATGGCACATTTTGTATAATACAACTAACGTTTTGTATAATCGTGAAATTGCGGTTCATTTAGTAAAATGGGAGTAAAACAGATTCACTTGGAGAAGACTCATCAAGCGCGTGAATATAAATTAATGTTTTTCTGACAATCCATTGGCAGTTCGTTGCTCAAAACAACGTTTAAATAGAATCTATATTTTATAGCTTAATTCTATAAGGTGAGGTGCCATTCTTTTTTAAGTACTTCGCAATTGATTTATGTAGAATCGTATCGAGTTCGTTTGATCATTAAATCAAGTAGACAATAAACAAAAAATATATTCTGCACCAAATGCTGGCGACTGTTTCAACATTTCACTCACCGTTCGTCGACAATATTTCTCCTATCGTTTCACCCATCGTTGTAGTACTGAATTTTCCATCAACACCTTGATCATACCCGAAGTAAAAGTAACAGCTACATACCTGTAAGTGAAAAATAAACCAAATTAAATTCCCCACGGTTTTCCAAACACCAGCAATTTATATTGAAATTTAATCTAAAAGACGTACTCCGTCGAAAATTTCAATTTTAATTTGAATCAACAATTTCAGGTTGTGATTAATTTAACATTCCAAAGTACACAGTTCCTCGTCCATTTCACCACTAAGGCAAAGAATACACAGCCATAAAAAAAGCTAACTATAATCGCACGGTACATTTAGACCTGTTGACAAATTAAACCACTGTAAATCATCGACTGCAATCTCCAGTTTTCTAGGAAAGCGGGCCACAATCAGACGTAGTAACTAGACGAGACGAATTCAATGGTTCGCGCGATTAGCCGACGGTTTTTGCGAATTCAATTAGGTTCTTATAAATCCGTGGCGGGGGTGCCATTTATTATGGCGAACGGAAGAGGAGGATTCTCGTAAAGTGGATTCCCCGGATGCAGACTGGCGGCGCCATTCGGCCTGGCGGGGTTTCAAAGCTTTAAACGGGCGAAAAACTTTCTCGCCATATTGCATTAAAGCTGTGATTAATTCATTGGCGATAGTTATGCATCTCAATGAAGCGGAAAGCAGGCCGGCAACTTTTTTCCCCGCGCCCCTTTTCTTTCCCCCAAAGAAACCCCACGGACACGCAAATCGCGTAAGCAGTTTGAATCCCGTCGTGAAAAAAAAGTTCGATGGACGGTTCAGCATCGACTTAAACTGCCAGAAGTTCGATGCAGCGGTAAGTCGTGATAAATAAGTTGTTTTTATACGACCAAGACCGAAGTCGTGGAAACGTATGACCATTATGAACGATACACTGTCTCATTCGGAATGTTTGATATTCGAAGTTCGCAGTTTAAGCTTTACAGCGAATGCGACATTTAGGGGCCATCTAAATTTTTTCAGGGATCATGAAATATATTGATTTGTTGAAGCAATTGACCCCTGTGGATAATTATACATAGAATCATAGTTGAACTAAACTTAGAAGAACATTTATTTATGAAGCGTAGAATACGTTTATAGTCATTCAGTGAATTTATTCTGTGAAGTATTTATATGCGCGTATTTGATGGATTCCAGAATCTGTTCTGTATCTATCTTTTTATATTAAGTGCAGTATTAGACTAGCTAGTAAAGATTGAAACAAAGATATCAAAGGTATGCAACAGATATGACAAAATGAATATATAACATAAAAAACTAATTGAGTAACTTGCACGCTTGTGCATCCCCATTTCTCCAAATTCGATTAAACTAGCGTCGCTCAATGTATGTGCGCGTTATTTTGTCGTTTTGAAGGCGTGCTAATAAAATACGCGATATTAAGGCTGGCAGATATAATTTGAGAAAACTGTTCGGGAAACCTCGCGTTTCCCAGGAATATTTGATAAGTTTGAGACGGTGCGTGCAAATCGCGACCAATCTCAATTCGTGACTGACACGACGATACATTTAAACTCTATTCGAAACAACAACCCCGTGCACGAATCCTGACTGCATAATAATTTGCAATAGAATAAACGAAATCGTTCCATCAAATTTGATTAATGGATCGCTTCGAAACCAATTAATTTCAAACGCTTGAGACATAGGTAGATACGTATAAGTTTACGATTCTGAAAAATTCGAAACACCGGCATAACGCCAAGAAGAACGACGCGCGCAGCTGCTTGTATTTGTAGAAAACTACCGTACAATGTAATTTTGACCAGCATTTCAATCATAGAAAAGCACACTGCAACGACGAGGAGGCTGGCAAAGCTGACATTGGAAAAGCTATGCATTGCTAAAATCATTTCGGTGGTACGATTATACTTTAAGCTTACGTTCGAAGGAACCTGTTTATTCTATCAACGTACGAGGGAGCCTCCACAAAATAGCCCAAGGCTCGCTTCTGAAACGCTATTTGCCCAAGAACGCATCTGTGAGGTCCAGCGTAAATCAAGCGACGTCGAGAGCTTCTGTGCCAACTGAGCACTGGGGCCGCTCGAAACGGACTAGCAAACGTAAAGTACACCTAAAAAGCTACGATCAACAAAGGAAGCACTGTCGAATGATCGGTGGGCGTACACGAATCCCTTCGATTTAGCCGCGACACAGATGCACAACAAAATTTGAGTTACTTGAGACCGAGACTTTGAAATGACATTTCAAAACGTATGCAAGTCAGAATGAAATAAAAGGGGATAACTCTGAGGTACGCGATGGAAAATCAACGAGGCTGGATGTGCCAGCGTCGAGGAATTGTCTTGCCCCGCCGCGATTTGTACCAACCCCGGAACAGACGATTCCACCTCGTCTTGATGAATAATTCATCAGCGAGGCGCGTAAACCGCGCGACTTCCGCCATTCGACCAGCCCGTAACGCGTTCTAAAACATTTCGATAAATTCTTCAACGTTTGTTTCCGTTTACCGTCCTCACGTGAGCTCAGAAACCCGCTGGAATCGGTAACAGCGGACGTTTGCGACCCTGTTTCATGCGTGCTGATCAGAGGCCTCTATGGTTTATGCGAAACTGTCATGGGGAAAAATTGCGAAACGAGCATGAAATATTGTTTAACTTGTACGTGTAATTAGAATGTGTTAGGTTTATTGCACTTGTATCTTGTTCCATTTAAAATAATTATGCTGGCACTCAAATCTCTGTAAATAATAAGAATTTTAATATTCTATTAAGACAGTCTTTCTCGAGAAATAATTTTTGTGTGATAAATTTGTTCACATTTTCAAAAGTTCGAGAAATACCGTGCATGCACTTCGGTAGCATTGAATATTGTATGTTCCATTTTGCAACACTATATAAAAATGATCAATAATAACAAAAGATTTAACGAATTTCAAAATGGTTTGACCCTCTGAAGCATTAAACAACGAAATTCACGAAGACTAATATTGAAGAAAATATTATCCCCTTCGTTATCTTGAATAGAATCACCACCATTCATTTAGCATCTAAGAAACTGGCATCCCTTTCACTAAACTCAGCGGTTCGAGTTTGATTTATTCCGCGGAGGTACGAAACATTCCCCCTCATTACGATCCCCGCCGGGTATTAAACGCCAAACGTACCTGTTCGCTTTGTGAAATACGATCAGGCATGCTCGTACACCAAATCTCACAAATTGTCACTTTCGGTCCTGCACGCCGATCGTCCTTCCATGAATTCCAATTTGCCGGTCGCCAAGAGCTACCGGCGCAAGATTAATGCGCTGCCGGGGTCTCGACAGCGCCGGATAACGTTTTTCTTCCACGTGCCTGTCGAATTCGCCGCATTAAGGGCGCCGCGCGTTGTTTTTCGTGGAGTTTGCATATGGAGATCGAGCATCCGCGAGTTCTTCCGCGTCTCGTTACCCTGTCAGATCCCGCTTCTTGCGAGCGTCTCGCGAGCGAATGGGCGTCTGCCGCTCACGACTTAAGAATCGCTTAGCCGGCACGTGTTTTGCTGTTGTTTCGTTTAGAGATTTATTGCGTTTTGTCTGTGTATTGCCAGCGAGATTATGGAGAAATTAGCGCGGACATTTAGGTTTGAAGAAGGGGACGGCGGGATCGGTGAACATTTGGGGCAGAATGTGTACAGACTCGAAGAGGATTGCGTCAAAGCTTGGGCTTCTGTTGAGTAAATCGCGATGACGATGTCCTGGACAATCTCGTGAGTTAGGCGAAGATGTTCTCCGCGGCGGTCTGTGAAAGTTAATTAATTGAAGTTGTCTCGGTACTGGCCCGGAATGATATCACCCTTTGACACCTCGTGCAGTCTGTGTCCTGATACGTGGCATGTATGCGCATTTAGTCTAATTGATTTCTAGGAAGATGGGTGCGTGCGCTTTGTAAGTAGAGAGGGAATTTTTAAACGGTCGGTGGACGTTATTTATATGCTTGCGAAATACTAATATAAGTAGTAAGAGCATTGCAATTTATCTCATACTGTACCACAAAATATTAATTAATTGCTAACCGTTTCAATCTTGTGGGATCGTGTTAATTTGTATTTGAGTAAATCGATTCAAGTTCATATTACAAAAGAAGTATAAGAATTTCTAGAGATCAGATTTGTACTGTGACAGTCGTTGACAAAGTAATTTTCGAATAATTTATTCACTGTTCGTCGCGTGCATACAATTTATTCTTTGCAATCCACTTCCTTGCCTATCGTTAACGAAACATAGTTCGTTTCCACCCTCAATGTTTATGCCGAAAGATATTTTCTACTTAGCTTTGGCTGCTGGACACCGTTCCATTAAGTTTATTAAGATAGAGAGGCATGGTAACCTCCAACGAAGGCGTGAAGCCTTTGGAACACACCCTCACTTTTATAGCACGCTCATAGAAATGCATGAATAGGAAATTTCAGGCCGCGAACGAGTTAAACATAAATGGCTTGTTATACGCGGTTGTAAAAAAATGTCTGACTCGCCGGCAGACGCACTTGTAAGTTACTTCTTCCTAATTATTTAAGTATTTATACCTTCTTCAATTAAAATGACGCATGTTTATTTATATTTTATTTTCAGTACACATCGTGCAGGTAGAAATAGTAAAAATGGAAGAGGAATTTATTAATTTTCATTCGCGTTTAAATTTGTCCAGAACCACTACACAAAGCAGTGCAATCTTCAAATTTCACATTTGATTATTTCAGCTACATTTTCATCCACAAATGATCAGCTTTGCTTTCCATTCTGAAGATCATTCGCTGCTTAGCACCCTCATTATTTACCTGCTTCCCTCGTGTAAGCAGGCTTATGTATTTGCATAAATAAAACAACAGTGGACATCTACAATTGAAAACTTTTCTGAGAAGAACACAGCTTTAATGCATCAACTGTTCAACATGTTTATTAGAGGGCTACACAGCTACGAGTCACAAGGAATTATTCGCAAATATCTTGCTTCGGTCTGCCAATAGAATGAAAGTACGGTATAAGGCAAATCGAAAATCGGAATCGTGCAATTTATTCCTCGCCTCGTATACAAATTGAAATACTTTAGTGCACACAGCCCCATAATGTGGACGTTATCTATTTCTGGCCGATTCGTCTTCAAAGGGAGCCGTATAAAAGGGAAAGAAGTCCGCGAATAGAGCGCAGGCAATGATCCAACGCAATAATAGCCGGCCGTTCGGTGCCAAAACGACATTGGCAAAAATCGCAGAATTAAACCGAGAGATTATGCCCGGTTTACCTTTCCATCGGGAATCATCCCCCTCAAAGAATCACGCCACTACCCGATTCGCCGTTTCACAGTAATTTGAACGACGATTGCCCAATAATATAGTAAACGTCCAAACATTTTTCTCCCCCGGCCGAAATTCTTCCCGCGGCCGACTTAAACTTGCACTTAACAACTTTTCGAGAAAAAAGCGATTACGAAACAAAGGCGAAATAAAAGTTTCGCGAAATTTCAAGCTTAACGAACGGCAGACAACAGAGCAGCGATTTTCGACGCTCTCCCCGTAAAAGTTTCCCGCGATTACCGCCCTCTCCCTCCCCCTTCCCCACTCACCCCAAACCACCCTCTCGCCGTGCATAATTCCCCAGACATTTACCTCGGTTCAAACAAACAGCGCTTAATGGAGCGAATATAAGTGTCTGAGTCGAGTTAACGAAGCACACGGGTCGAAACGCCTCGATGAGGACCGTGTTCGTTTTGTAATCAAGTTATCCCTCGTTATACAACTTTCTATTTAAATGAGAAAAAGGAAAACGAACGCAGGGTTCGACCCTTTAGCCCTAGGAACACTGGGCCGCGAGACGTCACGCGAAACTCTAAAGGCGGGGTTTCTCTCGAACCCGCGTTTGTTTCTACACGTCTATCGGGAAGAAAATTATATTTCTGCAGAACGTTGCACGATACTCTTTACGAGGTTCCGGAGAAAAGATGATACGTACGGTTTTGCGTTCCAGTTTTGTTTAGATTTCTACATGGCCGCGGAATGAGAGCGTACTACGAAGTAACGTTCTGCGCATGAAACTACTCCGCGGCTGAATCAGATTCTCCCGATATCAAACGCGATCGACAAAGCTCAATACTCGTTGAGTCCCTTCCACGGATATGGTATTGCTTTTCTGGAAACTTCGTTTCGTTGTTTGTCATTCGTTCGTGAGATAAAACGAACGCAACGGTTCGTTCGCACGATTGCCGGCATCGCAAAGTGTAGCGCGCTTTCATTTTCTAATGGACAGTGTCCTTCGCGTCGAATACCACGGACAGTGTTGAATATCAAGCATAAAAATGTGCGCGACAGTGAATCAGTTTTCGAGAATTTGTCGCGGCAATCGGGTAACTTAATAAAAAAAAAAGGGCTCTCTCCCTTTTAGTATAGGTAGGGTTAATCGACTCTGATTTGGACGTCTGCAAAGGAATCGGGTTCGCCCGAAATTTCGCCGCGACAACACGCGTTTCCCCGTCGAGGACACGCAATCTCGCGGCGCGTGCGTCGCCGTTTCAATTATTAAGTTTCATTGTCAGTTTAGCGGAGTTAACGCGGATTAAAATGTAAACCACGTTATTACGGCGGCCGCGTGAAAACGACCAACTCCGTGACACGCTAAACCCCTGCTGCCGTGTTTAATTCAAATAGGCGTATCTGGTCAGAAGGTGGTTCTGAGAAAAATGGCTTTCAGAAATTTTTATACAATATATACGTATGTATATATTGAAGTTTTTCATATAAATCAGATCAGGTTAAATATTAAGTCCGGATAGAGGAGATGTCTAAGTACCTCTGGCCAACCCGTGAAGTATTTCATGAACTCCAAACAATATTACTAATATTTAATTTAACAACTAGCCATCGATTTCGCATACGTTCGAAACATTGTACAAGCTGTTATATCTTCAGTTTCAATGCAGACACGACTGTCTCATTTAATGTACACATGCATAAACTATTTTTCCGCTAGCCTGGCGGCAGTAACTTGATTCAAGCGAAGGTTTTAGAACCGCCTTCTGGAATTAGCACGACGGCCGGCCAGGATGGTTTGAGTGGTACGCAATTTTGGTGGACAACCTGCGTGATCCTCCTCTTCTTCGAACTTGTTCCACCTCGACAAGTTTTTCCACGGAAATAGAAGAACGCGACGACACCATGGCCGAACCGTACACGGTCCCCCGTTCGTGGAATTATCCTCGAACAACTGGAACGAAATGTATCTGGCCCACGCAGAGGAGGTCGAACTGATTCGCGTCGACGAAAGAGGGGAACGAGGGTTGGAACTTTTCTGCAGATGAATGGCGTTTCGGGAATCTGGGTCAACGAAGAAGTTACACCTTGTCTGGAGCTCGACCATCAGGGAACGAGAGTTAGGACTGGACTCCGCGTGTGCACACCCTCCGTGGACAATGAGTTTGGACCCTTGTAATAAAAGTTTCGCTCCGCACGAGGGGGTCCACGAATATTGTGCATACTTTTCAAGTACTGCAGGTGCTCGAGCTCGTCAGGTGGACTTCGAGAAAAATGAAATAGCATCGCCGGCGTTTGGAAAGTTCGGCAAGTTTGGAAGAAACTATATATCGGGTCGAATGGTAACTCTTGACACGATGCATGGTACAGATTTGCTTGCTCTTGCTTGCTTGCTCTTGCTTCCGTAGATTCTCGCGGAGGTACCAGGTTAAGGGTGAAAAATGATTTATATTTTATTTTGCCTTGGGAGAGGTATCGTAACTCCTGACTGTCAGATAATGTTAATGAATGGCAAAACTCGAGACAGCTTTACGACTGCGAACGCGAAGACGTTGCAATATGATTTCGTGGAGATCGCTGAGACTCTGAAAAATTACAGTTTTTTTTATTGACCTACGAATTTTGTACCGTTTAATATAATGCAAATTCGGAAGAATCTATTTTTTGGGTTGCTGCGTTCATTTACCAGTACACGGCATTTTTGCTGTGTACAAGTGGAAAATAAGAGACACGTATCTCTTATCCACGGTAACCGGATTTTATTGAGATGAAACCGTTCGCGAAAGTCGATCCTCAAAATGGAAACTTTAGGATATGGTCAAATTTGTGGGCGTGCTGCTCGGTGATTTTCCATTCCTATGCAAAGCTTGATAACCTTGACAGCGAATGTAGCGAGACTTCGTGACACGGAAACCAATTTCTTTCGAAATCTCCTTCGCCGTTGAACCAGCTATGCGCTAAAAAATCGTGCAAATCTCTCGTACAGGTATCCCCTTTATATAGGTATTCGAAGAGACGATCGAATCTCTAGAAATGGTTTTGTCTTACGGAACTGAAATTCTGTGTAAATCGGTGACGATGCTTTTGGAATGTCAATTTATTAAACATCGACCGAAAGTACCGGGGAAAACAAGTTATTTCCCCCACCCGCAATGCACTATACAAATTCGTCAAAGTTCTGTCGATTATTTTGAAAACGAGGCATTTTCCTGAAACCAAGCAAGCGATGAATATCTGTAAAAGTAACAGACGGAAATATGCAGTACAAATAGAAAGAGCACGGTATGCGTATTGCAGTTAATGCGAATTGATAACTTGCTAGATATGAAGCTAGATATTCTTAGCACGGAAATATCCATGAGCCAATTATTGAAACGCATACATAGTCGCATAAATTATTGAAGCAATTACAATCGTGTCAATCAATTTGCAACGAGCATAAGCCAGCGTGATGCCGGTAACAACGAACGAGGCGGGTACCGTTTCGCAGGGATGATTTCGTGCACAGTAATGTCGTTATTCCAGCCCTGTCCTACCTTGATTTTCGTAAGTTAATAACACACCGGGTAATTTATTTCATCGCGTTCGTTATACCGTTGCAGTGATTTTATTTGTTTCGCGGCCCCGATAATGTCCCGTCGTATAACACGTTCATTTAGATTACGTCGAACGGGATTAAATTTTGCGCCGAAGTGTCCATTCTATGTGTCAATACGATTCGAGTTATTCTCAAAACAGATGAACAACGCGAGACAACATAATCCGATGTCGATGCAATATCAGCATGATTCCAAAGTGGCATTGTGGAAATGATGTTCCATATAGAAGATATTACTTTACTCGGTTCTGGAGACACGTGAAAGTGAGGTAGCTTTTTCAAAGAGCGTATGAATTATGAACGGTTGTAAATAACAGAATTTATGTTCGAAAGGGAAGAAACAGTTTTAACGAATTTATGTTCAACAGAGAAGAAACAGTTTTAACGAGTAACTTTGAATAGAAATTTAAGGACTATCGTTATTTAGTTATTATCATTGATACTTATTTAAGTGTCAAGATAATTTTGTGAAATTGTGTGCCTTACTTTGTAATAAATTTGATGCGACAAATCAATTTGACAGGTTTGTGGTTGTTTAAAATTTACAGGATGGTGAATCCATGTCAACCCTCGGCCGTTTCATTCGTATCGCAATATTCGGTCACAATCAAATATTAATAGTGTTACTGATTAGAAATTTAGATTTCAATTAGTTGATCAATATCGAATATCTGTGAAGCTATTTGTTAGGAGCAAAGGAAACCGTGGAAATTTTTCCACAGTTATTGGAATCATCACGAGAACCGGGATAAATCTTCAAAAAAATTTAATATATCATTGTGTGCTTTACTTCTAAAGCATGACCATTGGTTCTTGCGTTGTTTGCTTCTACTATTGATCATGTATAAACGCAGAAAATTCGTACAAATATAGTAAACTCTTTCGCTCGAAGCAACAACTTGAATATAAGTTTATTCAGTATTTAGTAACATAATATGTTTCAAGCTGAGAGTAATTTTCAACCCTTCTGACTCGAATTTATTTCGTTTGGATTATCCTCTGTTTTCGTTAAAAAACAGAAAACCGAGATATCAAGAGAAGCGTATTACTATCCGTAACGTTTTCTCGCAACCGAAGAGATAGGAGTGAGAATATTTAAATGGCGAAACGCTATCGATTAATTATTTCCAATTATTGCTTAACATAATTCAGAAATAAATGCACAAATTAACACCCATATTATCATTCCAATATAAAATATAATACACTTTAAATCGATTACGTTTCCGCAGTGAAAGCCCTCTAAAAAGTTACGCATCCAAAAAATAAAATAGAACAGGAAGAGGCTTGCCCTCCGCTCAAAGAATTACCGCAAAAACGTACATACATTTATCCCCCCCCCCCCCCAAACATCCCCGTTACCCTTACAGTGATCGATAAAATCAAACGCAGCAGCAGCGGCAAACAGGACACGACCCAGACAGTTAAATATTCCACAAATCTCCCAGCCACAAGTCGCGCGTTTTCCGACTCCCCGCCCACGTTGCGTCCTTTCACCAGAATCCATACATAACATCTCCCAGGATTCTCTCCTGAGATCTCAATCCACATCCGCAACCATTCGACGAACAACGCGCGTACCCGCGTCCCAACAAAGACGATCCCCGCCAGCGACGTCGAATCGCTTCCCGAACGCGGCTCGTTCAAATACCCTTCCTTAATTACCGATTCAAGCCGGCGTCGCCTGATTTATAAGCAGTTATCTGCGACACGGTTGAATTCGCCGCGGCGATAAATGCGAATCCCTGCCAATCGTGTCCACCCCCCCTTTCTTAAAACTGCAGCCTGCTCGCGACGTTACACCGTGACAAAGTAATCGCGCGAGATTAATTGCGTCCCTATCTCGATTCTGCCTGGCTGCATCGGCCAGGCCGGAAGGAGGCGAGAGAGACCGCGAACAAGGGGCGAGAGGGAGAACAGAGGATAGAGCACACGTAGATTCTGATATCGAAAGCCGACTACGTGGAGCTTCTTCGAGGAGGGGCCTAGAGGAGCATTGGAGCCGTTAGCATACGCAAGCGAGGTATATCACGGAATTCGGAACAGGAGTCTGCTGCACACCCATGGATACAAATCTTCTGGAAAGTGGGCTAGGAGGGGCGAAGTGAGCATAGCAGGAGGACGGGATGGCTGACAATGAACACGAGACGCCCCCGAGTGTTTCCCTGTACAGGAGCTGCGCAAACAGCGAAGGAACGAGTTTCCTCGGGAGGCAAGACTGGCGGGGAATGGGAAAATGATGGCGAGGGGAGCAGGAAAAGAATCGAGTCCGCAGGACGTCGCCGTTTCTTGGCACCGGCTACTGGCACCGTCGAAGGGGGCGCAGGGACGAAGAAAAAAAGAGAAGACGCCGCGAAAGGGTTCCAGGTATAGGTTAATTGGGAAACAAATAAGCCGTCGTGCAAGCTCTGCCTGCCCCCCCCCCCCCCCCCCCTCGTGGACGGAATCTTTGTCGCTGTTCCAAGCTGTCGTGCGAAAGCCAGGTGAACTGGTGAAGGTGGATTGCACTTCATCGGGAACTGGTTTGCTGGAGGTTGGAGTTTGCGAAGGGAATAGGTATCTTAGGCGGGTAAATTCAAGTTCGGTGCTACTTAGATAACTGATTGCCGTGAAGAGGTTGGTCTCGAGGTGTTGATTGTGGTAGCTCGAGGTAATAGGGAATTGGAGGAGCGTTGCGTGGTTTTTTTTTTAATGGGACGTCTCGGTGGGTGTGGAGGGTAGATTTGTTGTGAAGGGTGGCGAGATGATGGGCAGTGTTAAGTAGAAATAAGAGGGGTTTTCGAATAGCTTCTTTATAGCTTTATGTGCTGCACGCAGCTGGTACATGCACATACATTAAATACTATTTTATTATGAAAATGCATAGACGTATGTACGTACATTATAGTATGGACAAAAATCTTACTATTAATACTTTCTGGTGTAACCACGCATATTCATTAAGAGAGAGCATAATCCACGCTTAGAAACAAAGGGGAGAAAAAGGGAAGCTTCCACAGGGCATTATGCGAGCTTTTAATCTTTGCAAATCTCTAGGAATAGGGAGTGCATTCAGATCAGATAAAAGACCCTATTGTATTCAAGACCATCCATATTTAAATCGTCAAATTGTTATCCCCTGTTTCATCTTTTGAGTACATGCTATCACCTTTGTACTTTTCAATGAATGCTATGGAGCAAGGTACATTCCATTTGTCACTAATTTTCGTACTGAACTTTAAAAGATTTTCTAATTTTGGAGATGTCTTCGTAAAAAGACCAATCTTGTTAGTATTAATTGTTCGAATGCAAACGAAAACTAGTTCGAGTACACAATGAATTTAAATGCGTGATACTTATTGATTTATTATTTAAAATCACGGTTCTATTTTTCATTTCTTCTCAGTTCAATTTAGTCTCGACAATTTCTTGCGGTGTTCATTTACGGTATACAATCTATTTTCCATAAGCTTTATGATTCTTCAATACCGAATAACTGTAATTAAATGAAAAGTGTAACTGTCTTAGAACGGAGCGACCATCGGAAACGTTTATTTGTACTACCTTGAGTATTTTATTTGTAATTTTATGCATTATGCGTTGGAACCTTTGGGAAAAAATTTCCTACTCGCATAGACGCAGATACATTGTCTTCGTGTATTAATTTTCCCGCAACGCTGCAACTTCAGCGTATAGTTGCATGAAACCAATAATAATGCTTCGCGGTGACTTCGCGACAGGCGTCGAAAATTATCTGCTCGTTGGAGCAATAGCGTGCAATTAATGTCATTATTACTAGATAATTGGGAATTTGTTCCGGTAAATTTCTGTTCCATATACCGTGAAGTAATATTGACGCCCGATGAGCGACTGTGAGAACATTAATTACGGACAGACACACTTCAATTTTTCTTATTTCTCGAGCAGGTTCACGTTCCATTAAGTTTTCCAGAACAAAAATTTGCACGTTGATAAAACTGTAGCATTTTACCATTATTATAGTAGTACACTTCCAAATTATTACTTAAATAATACAAGAATTTAGAAAGAAGTCAACGCGCAGATAAGAGAGAACTAAAAAATCTTGCATAGAAGTAGCTCTATTTCAATTTACGCGATTTCTAAGCAAACGAAAGGGATCAGATGGTAATTACCACAAAGAATGCTCAATTTGCCTACTACTATAATCGCCGGCCAATAATTTGGAACCACTTCCTTAATGGTATAAATAATCCAACATATTCTAGCTTGGAAATGTTCTCAAATTGCCAACTCAAAATTATTAATCAGCCATAGTATTTCTGTACAGCTTGAATTGCTCGGTGGTCCCTGGCATACCTGTCGGCCAGTAGTGTACACATAAATATCTAATACGGATCGTACACACAGGACAAGTGTACAGGTGTACAAGCCTGCACTTCGTACTTCCAAATCACGTGTAAACAATTCTCATTATTAGATTGGTGCAAAAATAATTGCGGTTTTTATGCGAATGAATGAATGTCGAATTCGAATAAATGTCAAATGACTGTTGTCTGTACAACTTTTAATTCCTTTGCAATATCTTGAGACGTTTCTCAGGGATCTGCTTCGACGATAGCCCTTAGTTTATCGTTACTAATTACAGAACAACGTCCACGACGCTCTACATCCTCGAGACTTTCATCTCCCTCGTGGAATTTTTCAATACTCCGACGAGTTGCACACTCGTTAATAGTCCCTTAACAAACGCGTTGTTAATATTGCGAGCAGTTTCCGCAGCTTCAGGTACCAGTTTATACACGTACAATAATATCGCTCGAATCTGCTTTCTTTCCATATCTACTTTCCAACCAAACACAGCTACAAATAAAGACAGAGCCAATATCATGCTTTGAAACGGTTCGCCCCGCGAACGCAGTTACAAAACAACTCACTCGAGGCTGATAAGCTTGAAAAGCTTGAGGCTTTTGTTGGCGAAGACCGCAGTTATTTTTGCACCAACCTAATAAAATGGGGACCAATTTGAATAAAATAATCGCAATCCGCCCAGGACGGAGCGCAAAATTGTCACTCCACGCTACCAAACCTCCGGTGACGTTTCAAATGCTCGATAAAATGAACGAACAAAGAAAAGCAGACGGGCACCTCGCGTTTCGCTTACGTACATTATGCAGCTCGCGTAGAGATGAGGGGCATTCGCCGTGACAAGTCTGCAGCACGCGAGACAGCCCGGGTTCACGGTGCACAAACGATAGCGGGACGAGCAAGGAGCGGCATAATTGTTTCGATGCTGTAATGGAGATCCTTAAAGTAACTAAGCTACGATGTTCCCACGTGCGGGTTTCCTGCACGTTGTGTATATTCGGGCGCAGTCAACGACACGTGAAGTCGCGTCTGGGGTCAGGCCTGGCGCTCCCTCATGCGTGCTTCCTCCGCTTGGTTCCCACCCATTGACAAACCAACGAGGAATACCTTTCTCGCCGGACCCGGCTACGTGCAAGGAACTTCCGATGGCCTCGAACGACCCTGTCGAAACTTGAAAAACTTCCAAACGAACGGCCAACCGGAACGCGATCCCCGCGACCGAGCCGTAGCTTCGTCGCAGGAAGTCTTACGAGATCCTTTCTCTTTTTTTTTCTTTTTTTTGCGACGTTAACGATCGCGAGACTTTTTCGGGCTTTGGTGCCCGTTGTCAGACACTTTTTGACGGAAATCGTGGTCTTTGCCTCGGGTTATGCTCCTTTTACGGTCGTCATTTGAACGAATGTTTCGTACCCCGCGTTCGTGGAGCTTATTAGTAAGGTTTGGTGAAGTCTGGGGGGACGTGGAGGGTGTTTTATGTTCGAGGTTTTAATTGATCGTGGTGATTGATTGATATGATAGATTAAAACAATTTGCAACGTTAAACGTGTAGAAAATGTAGAAAGCTTGCTTTTGCCATTATTTCGTTTCAGTTACAAGGTAGGGAACCATGAAATTATTCAACAGTTTATGTTCATAAAGAAAGTACTTATACTTACATTACACGAGCCCGAGAAAAGACTTTACTTTGTTCAATTCACGATCTATATTACTGCCGTTACATATTTTTAGAACAGCTATTAGCATTTAGCACTCAGAAGATTATTCAACTAAGGCTATTTCTATTATAATTAAACCATCGAATTCCATTGCCGTGATATTTCAGTGACAAATCGTCATGCAAGTGTGTCCATCACCTCCATCGCGACGGTCAGGTTGGCATACAATTACGTTCCACATGACGATACTTACACTGACCTGCGCTCAATTCGCCATTGCACTATTCATCGTCCGTCGAAGTTATTTCCACGATATTTATTAAGGCCAAATTATTTGCACTATAATTTTGTCTATTTAATGTAAATGTGGCGACACAAGTGCCCAAAGGTATTCGATGCCAATTGCTGGTTCACCAAGCGAAAAAAAAAAAATAGACGACATAAATTACGAAGGTACATGTACATTCTTTGTATCCTAGTATCGATCACCAATTTCACAATGATTTCGGGACAGACATGACGATCAAAGCGATGTGAAACAAAAATAAATTCCATTCGCACTACATATTTCTTCATAGTAATTTGATTTCTGCAGGTAATTTTCGATCAGGCTTTGTCCTAGAATAATAAATAATCGTTGAATCGCCTGTACTGGCGATGGGAAATTGGTGAAACTTGTTGCAAAAAGTAAACGACGCAGTGACAAACTTTGGATAACAATAGCTTGCAACATTGGGCAATGCCGTAATGTAAAGGAAAATTAATTATGAAGTTAACCCTTCAGCTATTTAAGTCACCAATACTATTAGAATTCTATGCTATTTCCATGTATACGTATAATTCTGTAATTCTTGCGCAACAAAATTGATTCGACGACATGGATGTAATACAACGAATACTGTGGCAGCATTTATTCAAATACGTTTTTACTGTCGAACCGCAATCGCGAAAGAAGTTATTCCAACTTAGATGCTATTCTTCGATCTGCACTCGTTGTTTTCGTTACGCTTATGAAGTTTCTGCTTCGGAATACTTGTCGTTCGATACTCGCGCAGTCGCGTACGTTGTTTCGCACGGTCGCCGGTTTTATTTCGACCGCGTTACGGAGCTGTTTATCCGTTTGTTTAATTTCTTACTTGTGTACGGCGTGCCGATGAGTTTCTGGAAGCCCATTTTCTCGCGTTTGGGAAAGCTGTCGGATTTAATTAAAAGGATTCTGCAGATCGGGCCGGCAGAAGTTCAGCGAGCTCTGTCAGTCTGTTGTAAATTACGGCAGATAAATTGAGTGAACGCGGCGCGGCGCGTATCGACTTGTTTTTAAGAGTCCAAGACTGTCGAGGCAAATGAACGTTGGAAATTGCCTACTTAATGAGCTCCGTAATTCGGATTACATACAGATATCCATTAACCAAATACGCTATTAAAATGGGGCAGTAAGTTTTGATAATATTTCGTCGACAGAATTATCATTGGGAAAAATCAAAGTCCTGTCCAATTGATTGCTTTCTGCAAAGAGAATTTGCTGAAATTCAATTCACGATTCAACGGAAAGCGACCGCGTTTCGTCGCGTTGGCTTCGGTTGTATGTATTTGATAACGACCAAGGGGTAAAGGTGCTCCAACTCAAGTACGGTACGCCAAACTTAGAAAGTCGGTTGGTTAGACGTAGCGTAAAACCGACATGTCAACGCGGTCGCTGTGCAGAAACCATTGGTGTTCGTGTCTGATCACTGAACTTAAGCTGTGCCTAGATGAGTGATCGCCTAAGAACTACGTGGGCTGTCGACTTTGTTAGTTGAAAGCCGAACAAGAAACAAAGGCCGCTGCACCGCAATCGATATTGGTTCACGCAGATTTTAAAAAGCTGGAAATATAGCATGTTTGCACGAAAACCGTTGGAGAGGGTAAAAAAAGAACCAATATTTCTTTACATTTCCTGCTTGCACTTCTTTTAACGCATTTACATACGCAAATACGTAAACAAGTTTCTTCAAACGCAGGACCAGTCGTTTTTAACGTTTGATTCTTTTTTTTTTGTAACAAGTGATTTTTTATTTAAGCCCATGCGAAAAACTGGATCTCTGTTCGGCAGAATATTTGAGACAATCAACGCTTTTTGGAAACTGACTTTAAAGGAATGCTACTCCGATTGTTCTTAATTATGGACTAGATTTAGGTTTACTAAGCTGCAGAATTTATTGCGGTAAACTTTGGTAATACTCCCGTTATATTTGCTTAATTGTTGTACATTCGCAGCAGTTTTGTTCACATTGGTGTAATGAACATGTCCAACACTATACACAAGTTCATTGCAAAGGAAAACACGAAACCATTGGACGACTTAAAAAATAGAATTCACAGAAACCATACTGGGGTTTCTCCCTATTTTTTAAGAATTTCTGTCAATGAATTTATAATAAATGTTCTAAACAGCTACACCTCTTTCAGTACCAAACAAAATATCCATGACCCTAATATTTAAGTATAAACATTAAAATCACATCCACGCCGTACTCCGCGTGCAAATCGCCTGTAAAAGCTGACCATCGCCGAGTAAAGCAACCCCAATAAAAAAACTAACTCTGCGAAGAATTAAAATGCGAATCTGCTCAACCGTTTGGAATATCTATCGCAAACACCGCGCCGAACAGAAAGAATATCCAGAGACACGCGTGACCAACGATAAAACTCGCCGATGCGCGATTCCAATCGAGGAAAACGTTCAAATCGTCCACAACGATGACACGTCTCACGTCCTCCTTCACGGCAGTTCAATTTCTTCGATGCTATCAGAAGGAACGTGTGTCGGCCGGTCGATCGCCGTTCCGCTTTTGTTTCATCGCACGAAACAGCGTCTTCGGTTCCCCGAGGACCATCCCCTTTTTTTCGTGCCATCCGGTTGCGCCCCCCGGGGGTGTGAAACAATGTTTCGCGGCGTACAAAGAATTCCACGGGAAGAGAACTGTCGGCGGACGCACTCGCCCCTTTTTCATCTGTCGCGGAAACCCGTTCGAACTGCGGTCGCGTCGACGCGAACACACCGACGGGACGCGTCGCGACGCCTGCAGTAGAATAATTCGAGGGAACGTTGCGGACCGCCGAAGAACCGCGAAATTAACTGTCGACTTCAAAAACCGCGTCGAAGAAGCGACATTCACCGCCCCTCGGTCTCGCCTTTCCGTCGAGCCACGAAGACGAATGCGGGCAACGGATCGGGCGGTTGCCCGGCGAGGCAGCATTTTTATTACACTCCGGAGGTGAGGTTCCAGGAGCAATGATGCTGCAGACATCGCGGCTGTACATGGATCAACCGGAACGCGAAGGCGGGTCGAAGGTGACAAAAAAGGGGCGAGAAATGCGAACGGCGGAGGATTGGGTTGCGCGATGAAAGCGGGATAAGGCGTTGATGGTAATGATAATGACGACCGAGACGCGTGCGTTTCGGAAAGCAGAATTGCTGGCGGCGTTTGGCAAGCGTGGCGGACGTTATCTTGTCGCGGATGGAATTCAGGAGCTGCTTGTTTGGAGGATATGTTGGACTTCGGTGGTTTCTTATTTTGTGCGCCTAGTTCGGGGATGAGAATATGTTGGATCTATTAGTATTCGGGGATAATCGAAGGATTGGTGTTCGCTCGGGATTTGGATTCAGGTATTTTAATGGATGATCGATGAGCTGACTTATATGTATTGCATCGAAGAGTTAATTTTCTAGAAATGGACAAATGTAATTTGGATACGTGGGATTGAAAATGCCGCGCGAATGTTTGGGATGATTTGAAACGTCTGGAATGTCTGTAGTGTGCATTCTGCATGGGCGATAGAATGAGATAGAAGCTAAGGGTGAAAGAATATATAGAATGGACGATGCGTCCGCCAATAAGAATTGTTTGAGAATTGACCGTAACATAACTTCTTATAATTGCGATGATTTTATACCAAACCCTCCGAAAGAATTTACTTTTAGTTTCTTTGATATAATATGGAGAACAATCGCTCTAATAGCTGTTTAAAGGAATATAGTACATACATATATTTTTTTCAAAATCTAGGCGAATCTAGTCCTCCTCAAATCCATACAGCAAATTGACAAATATACCAAGGAAATACGACTGTTCCCCAAACAATATACTGCATGTAACGCGCAAAATAAACAGGATACATTCAGCGCAAAAAAAGACTGCTGCAATACTGATGTAACGAACATTTCAAATTTTCATCCTCTCCCATTACAATAACTTAAAACAAAACCGAAGAATAATCGTGAGAAGAAAAATCAAAAGGTAGCGTCACAGAGATTTCTCTGCACAGGTGAACGTGATGCAAAACCAGAATTAATGCAACCACCTGTATCGATTCACAGTGAAATAATACTCGTATTTACTGCATACTCTTTTCGACGAGAACATGTGCAAGTAACGCGTCGTTACGCCATGCATCTATACCTAAAGGTGAATTCTCATTAGTGCACGCGCAGCATGTCGTTAACAGTACCAACAACATTGCCGATTTTCGCGGTATGTCATACGCATACTCGAATTTCGGATCATACCGTCGAATCTGTTACACTGGTCCCTTACCCCATCGAGAAACTTTTGACCTTAAACGTTTCGGTGGCTGGTGGTTGCCAGCTATGCAATTTGCCGTGTAAATGTCTACGGCGAAATAATAATCATCCGTTGATTGGAATAAAATATGTACCCGTATTTCGAACGTGGATTTTCCAGACGACCCGAAACGAAATATTTCATGGCAATTCGTAGGTACTATTAAGCAACCATTAGTGTTTCTCGGTGCGAACCATCGTAGGTTGATTCCTCATTGTTCGAGTAGTCCAGCGGACAGTTTACAAGGCGCAAAGTGCAAGAACTAGTTTCAGGCACGATTAACTGGTTGTTCAAATTTATTCGTTTACGGTTACTAGAAGAGTTCGCAGTGATTAAGTAGAGCAAGTAGAGGGCAACGAGTTAGAAACTTGCTAACAGGAAATCTGAATTCGTGTAAAAGTTTAATTACTCGGGAGGTATTTTGGCGTTAGGATAAACGACTTAATTGCGTAATTGAGGATTTTAGTTGCAATGGTTCCTTTTGGATTTTGGATACAACGGTTCCAAATTTTTCCTTAACATTAAGGTGCTAATATTTCTGTTCCCATATTTCTTTATTATATTAACTTAATTACATTTTGCAAATCAATAAATATATTAGCTTCATATGAATCAATTTGTAAGTCACTGCATGTACTGTTCAGTGAGACAGAGTAATTTGAAGCCGCATATTCGAAATTACCTTGAGAAAGAATTCATTATCACAAAAGTATAATAATACATTTTCGTTTCTACGTTTGAGTAAAATAAATAGTAAAATACAGTAATTGAATTATAATTATTACTCATCGATATATAATTACTCTATTTTTAAGCAATTTTAATTTATCTGGTCATCGTTGCAGGTTTTCTTTAATCAAATTTTATGGTTCATTGTCGAATTCAATTTTATACCAGCAAACACACTAGAAGAGTACAATAATACTCAAATGTGAAAACCTATAATAGATAGTCATTGAGACATACCCCCAAGCTAGTTTTCCAGCATTCATTTTCAATTGCATTGGTAAAATATCTTGTATCTACAGAGGGAACAGGTTTTCCAGTCAAAGATCAAAGTAGAATGGTACCCAGTATCTGATGCTCCTGAATGCAGATATGTTTGGAACGTGTATGCGCGTACACACATGTATGTATATAGCTAGTAACAGCGCGTAACAGTCTGTACTATATCATTCCGTTTCATGTTTTCGAAAATCCTTCTGTGTGTAAAACCACCGCTTTTAGCCAGCAAAAAGCAAACAACTTTCAAGCATATCGCTTGTTTTAAAAACTACATTGTAAGGAAACAGAACGATTTAACAATGAAAAATTAATATTCTACCACCCCACAGGCTTGAAAAATGTTGCGTTATAAAATAAAAGCAACGGCATATCATTTTTATGCACAAATATGTAACACGAAATGAAACCTTAACACCAAACCCAAATCGACTGCAATCTTAATCCCAAGACTATTAATCTTTCCAGCAAAGTTACGTCCACTTAATTACAATTTCAAACTGTAACAGTACATATAATTTTCAACTTAAACATTTTTGCCCTCCTTACACTTTAGTAAGTAATTTGTGATCGACAAGTTTACCAACGATTGAAGAAATGAACGTCGCGGTAGTATGGAAGAACGAAGTTGATCAAACTGACCGAGAAGAATAAGAGAATCGTTCGCCTTAAAACCACGGCTGCCGTTTCAAGCCGTTCAAACAATTTCCGCTCGACGGCCGTGCTACCATCGAGCACCCACAATTGCCTCCAAGATACCAGTAAACACTTATCGTAGTTATACTAAGAGGGGGTTTTAGGGCAATTATGCGGTTAACAACTACGATAGTGAAGTTGCAGGGCTTCGATTAAACAGAACGATGGGCGCTTAGTTTATTGATCGTAGAAACCATGTTCCAACGCATAGCACATGTACATGTGCATGTACACACATTGGGATGGTGCTTAAAGTTCAGCTTTCAAAATGCGGCACTTCAAATTTGTCTACTCGATCCTGAAAACGGTCTGGGTTAACGTTGTGTTATAGACCTCATTATATTTTAGAAATCGCTATCCTGTTATTGATAATTTCGATGACGAGTTCACGCACCAGGCTTGTGTAAGTCCGGTGTTATCATAATGTAGGGTGTGAGAAAAGAGTGCTTGCGTGTGAATACATATGCGAATCTGTGATTGAATGTACCTGTGTGAATGAAATCGTTAAAGACAAGGAGAGTGAACGCTCTTCAGTGAACAGCGCATTTTGTCATTGTTTATTAATTCACTTGGTAACAAGATTGCAAATTGAAAAGCGGTCGCCATTAAACGGTCATTCTAATAATAAACGTTGTAATAGAAACATCTGTACAATTTAATTAAACTTATAATTCCGAACAAAAGCATAACCACTTAATAATATTCCCACGATATCAAGAATTTCCATTGGAGCATACATAAAACAAGAAGTTACATGCTATCAACGAAGAACAAGAACAGTATTTGTCATAAAACTTTAGTTATATGCGAAATAGATGTTTGTAATTGTGCACTGGTTACTTTAAAAAAATTGTTGGTTCACGAATTTACATTGCAACAATATTTCAATGTTAAGTAAATGTGTTTAAAAATCACAGTACGTCGAGAAGCAAAATTGCACGTTTTTCTTAAAAAAATAAAAACAGAATTCAATGGCTGGTATCAATCCCTACAAAGGAACTGCAAAGAAAATTTGATAGCCCATACTACTTACTCATAAGAGTGACAAGGTGCTTCGTAAAAACATACAATATTTTTGTCCAATAAATAACTACTGTCTCAACGTACAGAAATGATTAATAATTGTCGTTCTCGCGGAAGCGCAATTGACACAATCTGTTCTGTATCACAGCCACAGGGGGAAAAAAGCACCGAAGCCGAAATTATTTCTGCGCGTTCGTATGTACAATAGGTTTTTCTCGAAACAGCAACAAATGGTGACGTTTGGTATTGTTTGTTATTGAACTGAAAATCGTGTTGACTCGTTCGAAACGATGGAGCTCTGGAGTATCAAGTGGGCATAAATCTGTGCTGCGAATGGTGGTCGACTGTACGCAAATAAATTTGTCGGTCAAATTTGATTGGAAAAAAAAAAGAAGAGAAACATGGCTATTGTTAATACTACATTGTCCTGGGATGAATGGTTGCGTGAAAACAGCGCCTTGAAAAGTATGCGTTCGGAGATGTGTACTCATTCGAGCATCGTTACAAGAAACATAATTGCAAGTATGTTCTCGTGTCGATCGGGTGCTCGATATTGAAAAACATGTTTCACGAGTAAATCCTCACGAGAAGTAGCTGTGAAATAAATTCTTGGGACGAAACTCGCGGCTTTCCATCTTAATCGGGCACTCGATGCTCAAGTTCAGAGTACCGTGAAAGAAATAAGGAGTTTACGGTAATAGTCTCGCGCGTTGCAGCACTTTAATGCGCGTATGTACTCCGCGTTATACTCGGTACTTAAGAGAAAAGAAACGTCACCTTGCGGAAACATTTTTCAATGCTGCCATAAGCTCGAGAATTTCCCTTGCAAAACACTGTGCCAAACAAAAATATTGCAACGGAAGAGATACAGTTACATTGACCTGTATCTTTTGCAATTGTTCTCATATTCTTCGTTGCATGAAGTGTTGCACGAGGGAGAGTTAAGTGTAATTTGTTGGCCCTCGCAAATATATAATTAATGCATAAGGTAAATCGTAATACTGGTCGACTGGAGATCAAAGGAATGGATGTTTCGCCGTGTTATGCTTATCAGAATAAGGTATCGTTCACGTAGATATTGCTACTTATACAGTCCTGTTAACACGCACTGAAACTGGAGCACCATGCTCTTAAGAGTTCGTGTCTTCGTCAAGATAACTAAGTTGTCAGAACCGCATCTTGTGTATGCAAACTAATTGATGGTATCTACATGGAGTGAAGGCAATACAGATTTCTTGTCAAAATGGTATATCACGATTGTACGAATAAACGCTAGCGTAAATAATAAATATGTATATACACTAAATATATAGCTCATTTGATTTCTGTAATGATTTTACAATTAACATCGGTGGGAAATTTTAAGTAAGTTTCTGTGATTTAAAAGAACCAGTGGTTGATTCGTTGGTTGATGATTTTTGAAATATTTAACGAGCCAATTTAGTAGTGTAAAAAGTTCCTCGATTTTTATTCGCAAAGAGAGTGTAACATCTAGTTACATTTAAAGATTGCAAACTATGATAATTTAACAGCGTTAAATATTGCAATAACTGTGATCATAATAGAATCAGAAGTTACTCGATAATTTATTTCTGCAAACATCGATTCAAATATTAACAAAATACGAAATTAAGTTAAAAAATCCAAATGATTCGAAACAAAGCACTTTCTGCTTCAAATAAACTAACGCATAATCATTCCAAAATAACATTCATCCAAACAGAACCACACACCACTTTTAAATGACCGTGCCCCGAATAATTCATTAAAACAACGTCCAAGCCCGCAACCTCGGCACGTCCACGAGTCATCATCCACCGTAACGGAGAGACAATTAAACCGAACCGTTTCGTCTATGAGCACCTCTCCAAAGTCCATGCACCCGCCGATCTATCATGTCCAGGAAGTATCGATGAACGAGTTATTCGCGCGTAAATTCCGGTCAAGGATGCGGCTGAAGCGCGATATCCATGAAAGACAGCCACGACTAAATGGCCGCATAGTAACTAAGGGATCCACCGGTGAAGTTAACTATTTCCCAGTTCGAACGCCGGATGTTCGATAACGGTGGCCGTAAATTCCGCGACGAAACAGAGAGAACGGGGAAAGAGAGCGCGTGTTCCCGGGGCAAATCGAAGAAACGGACCGAGAAGTTTGCTCGTTAGCAATTTCGCGGACGACGTGGCTGGCAACAGGAAATATAGGGCCGGCCACCGCGGACACGCTCTGTCGTTTCTCGGTTCAGCCTCCGAATCGGCGAACAATCGGCAACGGGTTACGACGTGGACGTTGTGTACATGCATACATGCGAATGCGCCTCGTGATTGCTGGAACCGCGGCGATCCTCGACCGAAACCGCCGCGACCAACCCCAATTTCCCCTTCTGCAATTATTTCGTGAAACGTATCGCGGATAAAGTGGACCACGGTTAAACAAACTTACACCGACAGGTAGGTTCGTACGTGGATAAATGTTTGCTCCGCGGCCGAATGTTTATTCGCGGGTCTTCAATAGAGGGGGATGATTAGCCCCGTTTCAGACGAGAAACTCTCTGCCGACACTTTGTGCAGTCTTTAGTCTTGTGGAGCCCCCGCTGCACTCTGCGCAGTCACTTGTCAAAGGGTATATCCGAAACGGTGTACACGTGTATGGTAATCAATCGAGGGTTTGAAAGGTTTTGTGGGCGGAAGTTCTTTTTAGATTGCACGAGAGCACGGGGATATTTGTTCTACGTTATTGTAAATATGGGAAGAGCCAGGGCCGTTGTTAACCCTTTCATTGCGAAGGGCACACGCGTCCTCAGATATTTAGTAATTGTTCGCCGAAGGTCTATATGAACGTTCTCTGCAACAATGTACCGCAATTTCAATTATTTAGATAAATTATATCTTATCTAATTAAATACAATCTCCTAGTATTCATACACATAGTTCTTCGATATTAATAAAAACTGAACCGTTTTGTGTACGGAGAATATTTTCTTCTTCCGAGTATCTAAGCGAAAGGGTTAAAAGGGTACCGCTAAGTTTTGTGCAGGGCAACGTTCAAGAAAAGTTGTAGACGTGCTTAAGTCTAAGTAAGTGAGTGAAAAGTGTAAGTGAAAAGTATTACCTATGCATAGCTGAACTTGGGTCGTCAATCATTTGAGAAGTATTAGTTTTGATTTGGTGTTTTGGTCGTCGTCTAGCGTCAATTCTAACAGCCCTAGCTGCATTTTTAAGCGTATACCTGGACCCTACCTGCATCAACAGCAGCGTGAAACGATATTTTTGCGCCGGCTATAAAAAGGTATCGCCCGCAGAGTGTCCCCGAATGAAACGGAGTTTAATATGTGCCATCGTTGACGAAGGTATCGCGAGGACGTCAAATTTTCGATAAACCACACCGATTCTGTTACATTGTTATGAAGTTAATTGCTGGTTTGTCGATCGTGTGACCCCGTTGAATTATTTATAAGCTTCATACGCGACGTGGGCTTAAATTCAGACCCGTGTAACCTGGCGATTTGAGAAGTTGGACAACTATGAACGGCGATGAAATGCAGTCAAGACATGATATTCTGATTACATTTATGATAATTGTGAAATGTAAGATTGGAAATGTTAGGCGGATGTTCAAGAACTGTTTAATGGGAAAGCAATTTGCAGAGGATCTTGCATTACGTAATTATAATGGCCAATAATAGTGTATTACATATTTGGTTGGTGGATAAGTAATGTCGACTTTGCGCCTCTATTTAATACTTATGTGAATAACTTAAATTATTTAAATTTGTATAAAAAATAATGGCTTTGACTGCGTTATTTTAAATTGACAGCGTCAATAGATAAGAACACATCTACTGTCTGTTTGCTTTAAGAGCAAAATAATTGAAAACAACAAATAAAATGAAACTTGGTCATTTTAGTTCACCGGCTACACTCGTTTGATATAGATAACGGTTGTTATTTATATAATTTCATGGAACGTAATTGACTGAAAATAGACTTCCCCGTGTATTACCCCTAATTTACACACCTTGAATGGAAACTAAATATATATAGAAACGTAGTATAACGCGTTAATTCAGCTAATAATAGTAAATAGATGCATTATTCAAGTATACCTTTGTAGAATACCAGTAAAACTGGGCCCAAACATTTCACTAAGAAACATATCTGTTAAGTATAATACTTGAAATTGATATCTCCATATCAAGCTTTATTATTATTCTCCTGCGTTGTAGTTGTTCTTATTGAAATTATTCGTTCTACGAATCCACTGTCTCCAAAGACAATACAGACGTATTCTCTGCAACGCAAACAAGCCTGCAAGGAAAAGAAGTGACAGATAATAGTAGCGTTCCATAACGCGAACAATTATCCCGTATTTAACAAGCCATATCGATCTCCGGGGGTGTGGCGTTACATCATCGAGTGAAAAATACGCTCGGGCGAAATTATTTTCGCGAGATGGTTACGCGTTTACAATTGCGGCACTCGTCGCGTTTTGTTTTGCCGGCGATTCGCCTCTTTTTCCAGTGGAACATTTTCACCGTTTAATGACGCGCACCGTTGAAATCCCGTAACGAACCACTTTGGTGGAAACGCGACTCGAGCGTTCCGCGACTCGTTCGCACTTTCAATATTCATAAGAGCCGCCAGGTTGGACGCTGTTTCATTTTCAATCACGTGCGTTCCTGACAACTCTACCGTTTTTTGTTTTATTTTTTTATATTTTTAACAAATTTGTTCTGACCTCGGAGCGGGTGGCAAACGCAAGCTAATTGCATCGTCGCGTCGCGGTACATTTTTCAAATTGATGGGAGAAATTACGCGCGGTCATTCGTACAACTGAAATCCTGAGAACATTTAGAATTGGGTTGTTAAAGCGTTTCTTTTTTTTAACATTTCTGTAAGTCAAATTCCATCTTTCATCTCAAGCGTAACGATTTTAATGTTACGTGAATTACTTTCGATATTTATAGTATTTGAAAGTATTTTCAAGGGGAACAATTTTCGTTACGTCCATCATTGAGATATTGATGGAATACGATAGAAATGCCGAAGTGTTTATTTTCGGCAAACTATTTCTGTACAAGCGTTTAAATTGTTATCTTTAACGATTTTAATACGTCAAGTTATACAAGGTAAACTCTATATCGAGAGCTCGTGCCGCTGCTCCTGACTCTTCTATAAATTCATATATCCATTCGTCGTGTTCCGAGCAAGCGACTGTCGCGAACAGACGCGACGATATACCGATCAAGAAGCTGCAGAAAATGTTCATTGAAAAATTCATATCGCCTAAAAGCCCGCGACATCGTGGCCTTGCGAATGCGACGATGCGAGTGTCAAAATGAACTGACAAAAGTTGCAAATATTGTTTTTATTAAAAAGATTATTGCTCAGTTCGTGTTCCGATCGCTCGCGGCGAGATTCAAAATGGCACAGATGTCTGTGATTAGTTGGCTGATATATGTACGCGGTTCATGCAAATAATACGTAAGCCCGAGGCTGAGCGTGCACCGTAAGTGATAATTGCGAAGCAATTGCGCGGTGATAGCGTAGGAACGTGGGGGGATGAAATAAGCAAGTGTGCAATCGGGAGAAGAAAAGTGACGTCAAACAATTGGAGTTTGATCGGATCGTTTAAAAATGATGAAAATAGCTTGGAGCAAGCGCACAAGTTTCATTCTTATGCAGCGAGTTTAATCGAAAAGCTGTGCTAGATAAAAGGACCGAATACTATTTAATTCGTGCAAATATTTTAAATGAAATTCCGAGGAAAGTTTGGATAAATAGTATTAAAATGATAACTTAAATATAACAGTGGCTGCGTGATATTGGATAAATTTCTAGTTCAAAATTGATCAAACAATAAGTTGACTTTTCTTTCAAGAATATGTTAGTGGCTTGTACCTTTCACTGTGGGAAACATACAAATTTTTCTTCGACGACACTATTACCGTATCCCTTATCGACGAAACTTGATTCGACTACAAAAAGATCGACTTCCAACAAAGAAAAAGATTATCTCTAATTTCCTTCTATTAATACACCTTTTCTGTACAGGTTCGATATCTGAAATTCTGAAACTGGCACTGCTCGAAACACGCGCCCGATAGGAAAAATGAAACCTCCAATCGTAAAACAATGTACGCAGAACACACCGTGATCCATATCGTATCGGCACACTTCGTTTCGCACAACGAACCTGTATAAAACATGACGCCGCGCGTCGCACGGGGCAAAAGGTGATTAAATATAATGGGACAGCTCGCTCTGCAAATTGCTGGTCTGTTAAGCATCCCGCCGTCGCGTAAACCAGAAACAATCTCGATTCAGATGCAACCAAATGAGCCGAGAAGGAATTCGATTATCGCTGTTCAACGAAGCACAGGAACAGTATGAGCGAGCCAAACCCCGCGAGCTCACGCAAAACCCTTCGCGGAATGCCAGCCTCGGATCGCACGCAATCAAAATTCACCGAATCGATGCCAATTAAGGTGAATTACGCGAGGCACGCGCGCCCACTTCGCGCGATCGTACGCTAGAACGCTGGTAAGATGAGAAATAAAAGTAACAAGCCGGAAAATGCGCGCCGTTTATGCATTTCATTGTGCGACCGCGATACACCGTCGAATAAACATCGCGTGTGCAACATAGCCCTTGATTAAATCGGGCCTCGCCGCAGTGCCAAGATGCTCTTGGCGGGTTGTCCGTCGGGAGGAATAAAAAATTAAGGGAGGAGGGGCCTGAAAGGGTTGTCATCCCCGTCAGGGTTTCATAAAGTGCAGGAGCATGCGTGCACCCTTGACCGTGACGAAAATCGTGAGACAACGGGCATGTTCTGGGGAAAATGTGCGGAAATAATGGAGGCTATCTTGTTGCGAGATAAAGAGGAACGTAGCTATTGGAATATTGCGGAATAGATGTGAAATTGAACCCTGCGCCAGTGCGAGTGTGAAGGCAGATACTCGATGTACACAGTGGCGTTATTAAACTTTTATTTGGGAGATATATTAAAATAATTGAAAAAAATAAGTGTTTTATAATATTATATGTTTTTTAATAATTTGCCAAAGTATTTTGCAGTTGTGCAACATGTTTATATCTCTGCGATGAATTATTTAAAATCTTTCCAATCGTAGGAATAAATTGGGCCATGGGGGATAGCTTGTCGAAGATCATTTATCGTTAGACGTTTTATGATACAGTATGTTTATGGAAAGATAAGGGACAATTACAATATTTCGAGAAGAACGGGAAATAAGCTGTATCATAATTTTGAAAGCAACTCTACAGTGACATGTTCAGTCTGTTTATTCTGTCAATCACGTAATTTGTGCAGAAGACAGCATGACTTCTGTAAAGCACACATCATTCAAGATGGAAACGAGACAATTCGTTCCAGTAGACATGTGAGGAGAAACTACTGCACTCTGCGTCGACTGATTGCTTCAATCTCTTGGCCAGCTTCGCAACGATGTCAGCTGTAATTTATTGTAACCCCGACCGTTTTATGAACCCGCCTTGTCAGAACTTTCGAGGTGGCCTCAGAGAGTATACAGATGGTCATTGTTAGAGTACTCTTGTTAACCCTTTCGCCCCTAATGTCAACGAAGTTGAGCGACGTTCGAATCTAATGGAAGCGGATTTTTGTGCAACGGAAGACTCACATTAGCCTTGATCAATTATTACGAGACTATTAACACTAAGTTTACAGAACCTGTCAATGTCACGGATGTTCGATTTTCAAAACAAAAGTATAACTAAATGAATTATATTTTTAGTTCGAAATTGAACGAACTAATTGCTTTAAAGAGAACGCGCATTGTTACTGATATTCGTTAATATGAGGGGTTTCTGTAAAAATACGTATACAAGCAACGTCCGTAAACCTAGCGTTAAGTTCTTTCCAAGAATTTAAATAGAATAGTACAAAAGTTATATGCATAAATTCAAACAATTAAAAGTGGTGGAGTTTAATGCGCAACCCTTTAATGTGTAACCCTTTTAGTGCTTTCCCCTTTAGTGTATGTATACATATGTCATAATAAAATGTAGCTCCTTAGTACTTTGTATTTAGCATCCCCGTCTTTCTTGCATGCCATATCAATAAACATATGTAACAAGAATTCCCTCGTTCGAAAAATTAAAGTTTCGATCTCGTACAATTCCTACGTATGAAAAATATTCGCGTGGACGTACAATTGAGGCGAAAATTCCCCACCGCGATTGCTATGTCAATATTGGCAGGCAAATAATAAATGCTCAAACTTCTGTACAAAAGGAAAGAAAGGGGGGGGCAAAGTGCAGTAACTTCTTCACGCAGACATAAGCAATCAAGAGCCTGAAATACATTTCCACGAACCCTTTAGAAACCCCGCAAATGCAAACACTGCCCTACCGGCTGGCCATCCGGCATTCTCCAATTTCGAGTCCGCAGTTCCTCAGAGAACCGTCTTGCTTGTAGATGTACAGCGACTCCAGCTTGCCTTTTGCGCCCAGTGCGGCATAATTTAATTCCACGAAAGTGATTAAAATTCTACGCCTATTAAAATCCCCTTGTGAAAGATTGCTCTACTCTTGTCTGCTCTTCCCATTTCCCTCTCCCTCTCTCTCTCTCTCTCTGTCTCTATTCCACTCTTTATTTCCATCCCCCTTCCATCCACCCCCTTTTCTTGGCTCGTATGCATTTCACCCCCTTCATATCCAGCCGCCCATCTACCCATCTCAGTTCCACCATCATTCCTGCTGCCAGCGTTTTGCCAGAGAGACTTTCGAGCATCGTCTTGATTGCACATAATTGGATTCTGCAAACAAGCCTGAGAACAGTGGCGGGGGAAAAAATGATTAGATTCCCGGCGGGCGGTTTGATTCGCGCGGAATACCCCGGATCCTCTGCTGACAGGTATGCAAACATTTGCATCGAGCACCGATTATACCTGCACGCATTGCCCGACTCGTGAATTGCGAATTTCATCGGACGTGATTGAACTGTTGCCGCCACTTCGTTTGGTCATTTACCCAGCGATCTGGCGACATGAATGCGAAACGGGAAATAACCTTGAATGGTATCTACCACGATCGTGGTATTGAGAGAATTTTAACGAATCACCGGCATACCTGGCTGCCAACGAACAAGTGTTTTCGCAGATCGGCGCCGCGCGTGTTTCATGGGGCTTTATTAAGAAGTCATTTACAGTACAATAAGGATTCGATGCTAATGAATGAACGTTAAGCGATGCAATCACGATGCAATTAGCTGTTTCCTTGTCCGATAAAAGTCTGCGGCGAATTATTGCCTTCCAATCACGCTAACCAAAAGAACAATAGGGCGCTTTGGAAGCTCAGAAAGCTTATTATTCGAATCTGTGAACGATGATTTCGCATCTCAGCGTTGCCATAGAGAATTTTCGTTCTGCCTTTTGGAAGAGAATCGTCTGAAAAATAAAGATGGCTAGTCCGTTTCGTTCAAGGTGTATGAAGCTTAGTTATTAAAGATATTGAAATCGTTCAGACTGGCGTACGCAAATACTCGAGACTATTCGCCGTTCATTTTTCGTGACATTTATTTACGGCTGTGCAAAACTTGACAAATGATTATATGCTAATAAAACTCTGCAATAATCTCGAGCAATTTCGAATTCTGATCATTTTAAAGCGGAGAAACCTCGAATGTAAATCGATTTCCTATGCAGAAACCAAATTTTCATCACGCAAACACAGCGTAACGTGCAGAACGTTCGCAGGCCGGCCCCCCCGAAGAACCCCGTGAAAAAGGAAAGATGAGTATATTCTTCCACAAATAATACCGCGTCCCGGCCCAAGGGGAGAATATTCACTTTTGCACACGTCTGCAAGCACGTTGCGCACGTATATTAGCGTGCCCCTATTTTCCGATATTCCCGCCGGTCTATCTTCCTGCAAACGGACAGATTAAACGTCGAAATACACGTGCATGATTTTCCGGGGCAAACACGATCGGGGAAAAAACAAAATGCGCCGCCTGCTAGTCCGCCGCGTACCGAGGGATGCACCGTGGGATGTACCGAGGGAGATACGAGTGCGCGTATGCGCACGTACGTATGTTTAAAAAATTTCCAGCCGTTCGTTGCGCATCCTTCGGCCGCCGTTGCACAAGATATTTGTTCAGGATCCGTAAACAGCGGCAACGGCGCTGCTACCCCCGACCGAAACTAAACATCAGAGGGACGTGACCGTCTTCGAAAATAGTCCGGGCGACAAAATGACCGTGTACCGATCATCAACCAGGTGTCGCGACGCGGCCGTTCATCGTGGACACGACTGACATGTAAATCACTTCGGCTTCGCGTCGGCGTTACCTCGCGACACGCTGTTTATTGAACGGCACGGGTACGCTGCTCGATATACAACGCGACGATCGTTCATGAAAGTTTCATGGAAAAGTTACGAAAACGCGGGCGACACGGATCGGCCGGCTTCTCCCGTGTCCTCGCGGGGTCCCGTTAAAAGGGTTGTTCTTGGCGCGCAAGACACACGTTCACACACGCGCCACTTTTACTTTCAAATGTAATTTCCGTTCTCAACAACCGGCTTTGTCTGTGCTCGGTGCTCTGTGATCGTTCGGCGTCGCTTCTCTCGTAGCTGTTCGAGGGAATCACGATTAATACGTTCATTTAGTTTCAATCATCGACGTATTGATTACTATTTCCTGGCCCTAGTCGTTTCCTATTGCCTAATCTTTCGACTAGTTCTGAAGTAGGGAATTGGATTTCCGCGCCGATTGAAGCTCTTAATGCTGCGACTCGGTAGCTTTATTGGTTGGCCTGATTTTGACTTGAAAAATCATCCGCGTTCAAGTTACGTTCATTGCGCAATTTACAAACACTTGCATCAGCATTTCTAAATGCAACGACCGTTCTCAATTCGTATGGCATACGCGTCTGCGTGTGGTTTTCGTTGATCTTTATTTGTTAATTATTTTTCAAGCGAAAGACATGGGTTTCGAATGTCTCAATTATAACGAAAGTTTGTTGTGAACGCATCGTCCGAACAAAACGCACGCGACGCAATAGGTATTACGTACGTGGTGAATCAATTCGGTCAAGCGCAACGAGTGTATCTCAGTCTTAGCAGAATGTTCGGAAATTAAAATGAGTACATTCGGCTCTAGGGTCGGGGTGCATATATTATATTATCCGAGTAAAATCCGCTAATCTCCGGTGAGCACCAAACATCCGAATAATTCATGGTTTAGGGGTTTCTCTGGCCGTCGCGTCTCCACTCGCCGTAAGCTCTGTGTCCTACGACGAGCCCCGTCATTAAAAGTATTCCGCGTTAGCTGCGCATTAATAATTCGAAACGTCACACCGGGACGCTAAATTATCGTGCATTATTTGCGTGCAGAGAGATTAACGACGTGGCCCCGTTCATCCAACGGGGCACGTCTCGTCGCAATCTTAATTATACGTGCATACCGACGGGCGCGGGTATTTGAACGAAAAGAAACGGGAAAGTGAAATAAATAAACAGAACAAACAAATAAATAACGAGGAAGAAACAGGTTTTCACGAGTGCAGACTCGAGTACCGCAAAAGAGGGAGCGCGAGAGAGAGCGAGAGAGGGGGTAGAAAAAAAAAAGGGGCGACTCGTGCTCGTGAGCCGATACGCTGCGTCGAAAGTTGCTAAGCAAAAAAAGAAAAAAAGGCAGAAAAAATAAGAAAAGTCTAAAGCTCTCACGCTGAAAATGTCTGCCGTGGAACCCGAGCACTTGTCGTTACGCTCGCTAATGAGGGCGAAGCACTCCATTAAGTCAACTGCACGCTAACTACGATAGAAACGAGGAAAACTCGACGTCAAAGAGGAATACGCTCTTCCACGTTGTCCATCACATTGCTGCTACTTTCCCGATCTAAACTTAGCCGAGCTTGAACGTGACGCAACCACGGGACAAAGTGTCTTCCTGTTTGTCTAACTTGGCGCTAGCAGCGTTATGGATTCGAGTCAGTAATGCTGAAACTGCTGGCTGAATCTGGTAACCTGGATGGGCTCTGTAATGGGTGGATAGAAGAGTTCGTGAAAGAAATTTTTTTTACCCGAGCAACATTCACGATTCTGAGGTGCTGTCGCAGTTTTTATTTCTGGTATTTTCGGACGCATGGATTTTTAATGTCATTGCGTGTATAAATAGAGCTTTTTTGGGGGTCGGTCGCTGGACTCGCACTGTATAAAAACAAAAATTCTCGCAATAGATAGTTTTGTTGCAATTTTGTACTGATATATATGTAATAGAAGGTATCAGTGATCACAAATTCCTGTTTATTTTACGTTCAGATAAGTTTAACAAGGAGCTGCTGTATTATAGAGTTTGCCTATTATAAAGAAATTATTATATTTATTCGTAATTGAAATATATATTAGTAAATTATGAGCCAGTGTAAAGGAACTTCAAACTATTATACCCTTGATAATTAATTTTGTACTTACTTGTCAGTAACCGTTTAACAGAAACAAGCTGAATTCATTTATAAACTTCTATCATGACTCGTCTTTCCTTCAAGCTTCATCTACATTATTTATTGCACTTTCAAAGATTTTTCATTGGGCAAGTCATCGCTGTCAGTGTGAAGCACGGCGGTCGTTGATGTTAACGTGAAACATCCAGTCGTTTTCAAGCGACGGTGCGTAAAGTAGATTTCTGGGAAATATTTGGCACATACCTAAGCTGGACGGTAAATCGAGCTCGTTACATCTCGAACAGCCCACTATGAACGTTTGAGAATGTTCACGATAAAACGAAGCAATCTGGTAGTACAAATTGCTTGGATAAATGAAGCCCCGAATTTTCTCTGAACATCGTGGTATGAAAATTTCGTTGATTCACTGTTGGCGCCGCGAGTGAAATAAATATTGATTTTCGTTCACGGTTAATGTTTCGTATTCATTCGTCCATACGTATCCTTCTGATTGCTAATACGGGATACGAAGAGATTTCGAGCTGCCCATAAGAGCTTCCTGGAACAATCACGAAACAACCAATACCATTCTGTGCCAATCCCTCAAACTCTGAGCGAAGCATGTCAAATTGGCAACCAGCTCGGTGGCTTTTGACGGCTCAGACGAGTGGATTAGCGTTCGCTTTTCCTGCATCAAGTACGAGTAAAATTTGCGGTGGTTTTAATGAATTGGCGAACGATTTCAATAGCCTGACAATGATCGTATTCGTTTTTATCTCGTGAAAATATGAAGCTAACCATAAATATTTTCTACTTGCCAGATGTTGCATTTGCAAATAGCGACGCAGAATAAATTTGTTTTCTATTTTTTGTTAAATGTGCACTCTCCTAAATGATTTAAACGGAATCAACCAATTTTTGCAGAGAATAAATCAGAGATAGCAAATACAGGTTATTTGAAAACTTCGGTTTGATTGGAACAATAATTTTGTATTTTTCGTGTAACGCAATTCTAGGATAATTTATTTATTCCTCTCTCATACAATAGTTCTGATGGCACATCAACGAATGAAAACAGTATACTGCCATACTAAATTGAATCACGCATGTCTGCATACCACAAAAATAGCAGAGCAAATATTTTGCTTCTGCCAAAAGATGGTATTTCATGATACATACCGACATTTTTCTATGTCTGAAAAGAGCAACCTTCGTACGCATTCGTTTGCTTCCGTTCTGTAAACCGATTTTTCCTCGCCGCTTTTAAAAGCTAATGTCTTCAAACACTTTTTTACGCCGACTTAATTTAATTAACGTGTGGTCAGACAGGGTTTCAAGATTTTAATTAAATTTTAGATGAATTCCTCTTTGTTTTCAACGAGTGGTGCACAATGTAAATCTGGGGGATCCCGTAACTCTGTAAGAACGTAGAAGAACGGGCTTTGAGCCAGTTTTTAAAGATTAAAGGTGCATGGAGCTTTCTCACACTGCATGTTCGCATATCGTATGCGGGAAGCGTATACAAAATTCAAGAAGCTGTTCCAAACATCCCCGGTTCACGTATTCTTACATCTTCGTGTTACTTTACATTTTTGCATTATCATGCCGGGGCAAGGCATTGGAACACTTCGCTTGAAGGTAAACTCGTTTTTAGGACACTGTTAAAATTACGCTATGCTTGTTACGCTCTTGAAAATATGCACTTGTGTGTACCATTGCAGAAAACTAGTACGGAACAAGACACTTGCGCGTTTAACTCCTTGCATCTTATTTTCAGTTAAATGAGAAAAAGGTGAACGAATGAATCAGATTCGTTTCAATAATAATCCAACCCCATACTTCTTTACCATACAGCAATGCAAGTACAAATCCTTGTTACGCATGTTTCAATGTGACGGTACTGTTACAAAAATATTGAAAAAAAATAGCCTTCGAAAATCTGCAAACATTTTCAATACGTAACTTAGATAATCGTAATGTTATATTTGTATTCACAATCGATTAAACGAACCGCGTGTACAATTTTCGCATGCTGCGATGATTCGCTATCATGCTATTTTTCAAGGGGCAAAATCGAACAACTTTTTCGAGAGTAATGCCAAAACGTTTCTGGGTCGGTTTGCCGGGGGAAAAAAAAAACGAAACGCCGTTTTAATTGCCGCTGAAGTCGTTCGTTAAGCTATTATAACCGTGTGATTTTCATCTTGTCAGAAGTTACACGCGAGTTAAAACGATTCCCCCTCGGGAGTACTTAATTTTTCAATAATCGTAAAGCAACGAAGATCTGGCATCGCTAGAATTCCATCCTGCATAACGAATCGACGAAAATTCATTACAGCTTCACGGGCAGATCATTCGGCGGATTAGTCGTATCTTTATTGCACTGCAATTATAAAGGTGCTATCCCGTGATACATGCCTGGCGATCAACTATACGCCACACGCCACGAAATGGTTAAGCGGATTTTTAATGAGGCTCGCGCGGAAAACTTCAGAAACTCTAAACGCCTCGGAATTCCAAGCTGACGAGGGAATTCGTGTGTATGATACGCATGCAAAATACGAATAAATGTAGAAATAATGGCAGCGTAGAATTTTTCATTATAATTGGAGATATACTGAAATATTTACATCTACTGTGTTCACGAAATAATCCATATATTTAACTGGCGTAGAAAATTCCATATATTTAATGTAATTCATTTCGTAGCTAGAACGTTAGATTTATGTTGCTCGTTAGAGTGGAATGAATCGTAGGAACCTTATTTGTATTGTAATGATTAAATAAAAAGGAAGACTAAACAGTATTCTAACAACTATTCGTCTGCTGGACGTAGCTGACACAATGAAGTAACAAAATATTTTAATTGTAACTTTGTACATCGAGGATTGTTTGAATTTGTTAGTTTTAAAGGGAAACTATTTAAAAAATGATATTTCTGTTATTTTAGAGGGAAGCTCTATTGGGTTTTAATTAATTGCCTAAATCATCCACGACAACTGATATGAAAATCTTCCTTTTTCTCTATCTATAGAATACCCTGTCTGGACAAGGGTTCAACGATATCTGTCCTGTTCAGTGGTAGACGGAAGTTTGGCAACGGTACAGTTTCCTTCAGACCCTGCATCCTCTGTCAGACACACTCGTCGCATGGTCCGCCAAAAACTATACCGTCTTCGTCCTTGTAAAATTACAGGATTTAATATAGGTAATATGAAAGGAAATTCGAAATTAATTAAATTGACATTCGCCTCATTCTCGGATAATACAATCAGAAGTAATGATAAACGAAGCGTTAATAATATTATTTCTGACTCGATCACAAATTTAAATAAAATAGGACAAAGATTTGCATTATAATTGGAGATAACAGGACAAAACGTGGCAGCAGTTTTCCATTTTCTAAATGTGCAAACGGCTAGCAGTAGGGGTAAATTCTGTCTACGTGCATAAATAATGAAACAGTCAAGGGTTGCGATGGTTGATTGCCAAATAATACTGTGCCCATTATTATCATCGATCCAGATTTTTGACGCCCGATATTGAATACATCGAGCACATACGGAAATATAAATCGAAACAAAACTCAAATAACATCGAAGGTCCGTCCTTAAAAAATTCCCCGTGCGTTTATTTAACCGTTCGAATGCGACCCGTCTCGTCGAAACGCCAAAGGAGAATCCTTCGAACAGCGAGGACGATCTCGCCGCGGCGGATTGTAATATTTAAAGAGCTGAGGATAATTTCAGATTCCCGAAACCGCCGCGCAGCGCGCAGTCAATGCGTCGTATTTTAATTAAACGAACCTCGTCGTGCCCCAAATTTTACGCCGAATACCTCACCGAAGAATAGCACCGCCACACTTCCTCCGCGTCAGACGTTTAATTTAATTTTTAATTCCGCCGCGAAAATTTCTTTCCCGCCCGCATTCACCGGCCGTGCTGCAACGCGGCTGATCACGCAAATTAGCGATGACGTTTATTGGTAACCGGACAGTTTTTCATTTCTAACTGTCATGGAAATGCGACGCGTCTCGTTATTCGACGAAGGCAATGCACTTGCATACCATATTTGGATAATTGTGCCCATCGTACACCGGGGGATGCTGCACCGGCCCGAGTGCAAACAGCCGCATTGATTGCGGCATTCGCAAATATGTACCTTCAAGGAAATCATGCGTAACCCGCAGAAAATTTCTAGCAACGCGTCTGAAGCTACGGGCGGCAGTACAGTACTAATAGCGGATAAAGGGGGGTTCACGGGAATCGAATGGAACAATGGGGTTAACCCTTGCACGCAGTTCGTAAATGTACCAGGATGAAAGAATTTTGGGATAAAACGGTATGTGTTATGTACAATTCAGCACGGAAGTATTCGGCTTCCTAAAACGCTTGAGAAATCTTTATTCATTCAATGTTCAATTATTTTGTAAGAAATATTTGAAGAGATATTCCATAATTGTAGTAAAATGCGCTTCGAAATATTTGTGAAATATATGTTAAGAGTTGGTTTATTTTATGTTACTGGTGTGTGTATAATCTTGGGTAGAGTTTATTGAACATCGAACTTGGCCGGAAACTTTTGTGACCAACTGTATTTAGAGAAGATGAATATTAAATTAGACAATAGAGTTTCTCTGTAAGGCTGTGTTTAGATGTGGAAATTTGAACGAATTTCCTACAGCAGAGTTCTAAGCTAATTATAATTTCACAATTCAGAATAATTCATTCTTTTCTTTATATATTTCGAATGAGTGAGAAACAGAATTTCTGTTATGATTTAAGATTAGCTGAATTTTCTTCCAAGGCTTGAATATAATTTCAGTCTTTTTATGCTTTGCGTTTGTTATAATATTTAACTAATTAAAAAACCACTTGCAATCCAAGTGTAGCACAATGATACTTTGAAAATTGTTTAAAGATAAATAATAGACTGGATGAATTCTACGTGTGTCACATTGTTAATTGATTATAATACACACAGGCCAACGTTTCCTTATTTAAAATACAAATAGTTGCTACCTTTTGGCCAGACTCTCGATTGGAATTTCGTTTTGTACACCTTTCGAAGTAAAAGCGCATCAAGACCACAATCTCCAGCCGCAAGATTTATCTTCTTTTCGATGCAATACGTATCCAAATCGCTATCAACGAAGTGTCGCAGAACGTCGCACTGCGTGAAATTATAACGGTGGTCGGGTCCGCAGGATCGAAGGAAGACCCTCGCGAAACGAGGTCGTCGAACGAAAAGGGAGAAACAAAGGGCGTGAGGGAGCAAGAAAGCCACAGGAGTACCGACTCCAAAAGCCTGAGTGCAATGGGAAGATCAGTTTAGGAAAAGTAAGAAACGTTCGTGGTTTTATTGGAAGGACCGAATCTGAAATAATAATTCGTAGAACGCGAATTCTCAACATGTTCCGAACATTTTATCGTTATCATCTGTCTACATTGAAAATGAAATACATATTTTCGTAAAAAATAAATCAATCAAAAATACAGCAAACAGGCAGGGATACAGGGTGAAACACGAAACGTGAACAGCGTGGATTATTCTGCTTTAACCGCGTCGATCGACAGTTATTTTTATTCAGTATGACCTCTTTTAATTAGAGCTTCAAGATGATTTCAGCAAAATTTTTATATGGAAAACTGAATGTGACTTTGGAAACTTCGGAGAAAAGAATTGACAATTTCGAACTGTACTACAATCATGTTGATGCTTTCGTTAAACCATGTTATACCAGTTCATCCTGTATAATATTATAAATTCGTTTAAAAATGAAGAGATAAAAATGAAATTTTCTTTCACTAAGAATAATGTAAACCAGTTTGTTCCCCAATTATTCGAATTGCATCCAAGTGTAAATTGATTAATTTACCGAAGCGTTCTGTAAATTGGTTTCAACCACTATTTAATCAGTTGAACGTTCGGTTACATTACGAAGAATGTGAACAGAAGCAAATGAGGTAGTGTAACATCGGATGCGAATGTGTCGCGTCCGTTGCATCCGGTGCAAGTGACACGCGTTTCAGATAGACGAAAGATATCGAACGACTGGCTTGAATACGACGGTCTGCCATCGAGTGAAACGCAGGTCCCAATGGATTTTCGGAATCCAATGGAGTATCGTATGAAAGGAGTTGCATGAGATTGAAAAGTGAGTTTAGCATTTCGGTACAAAGTCAAAGAGCGAAAAGCGACCGCGGGTAGCGCGAAGTAGGATTAGAATCGAATAGTGAAAGGGTTAAATGCCGGAGAATTAATAGGAGGCGTAAAACGGGACAATTTTATAACGCAAATGTGGTATTTCAACGAGCCTCAATTCAATGCGCTGAGATCCGCCTCCAATACCTCGTTCGTTCGTTTCAATCGACCTCGTTTTCCAATTGAAATATTCTTGTTCAGCTGGCGCTTAATACGCTGGTATAAATTAAACGGATGAGATTCAAAGGAATATCAGGCGTGTATCGATTCAGATGCACACGCCGACTTTATCCCCGATCGTACTACTTGCTGGGTAAAACGATGATCCGGCAATTAGGCTCCCCTTGCGTTCACCTGTTTCGCAGGGCTGTTCTTATCAGAAAACATTATTTACCGTTCCGTTCCCCAGTCTTTAAGTTGTTCTTATTTTAAAATACAGACACGGGCAGCACGATTTCGGACCATCTGTCATCCAAGTAGGACTTCATCAATTCTACCGATCTAGATTCGTAAAACTATTTACGAAACGCTGAGTGTAAAGCAATGATGAATGAGACACATAAGTACGCCTGGTGCCACCTATAAATTAACTTGTTACAAATTTCGTGTTACCAAAAATTACCATAAAAATCTCATCGAAAGCGCAATTATTCCCATGATCCGTGATACTTCGAAACAAGTTTCGGAACATTTCTGACCACGCCTTGTTATTTTGATCGATATGGAAAACAAGTGACACGTATTATTCGTGATTTACAGTAAGTATGATTTCATGAATAATGTAACAGTAGGGAAGATTGTTTAATTAAAGGATAGATCAGAAACTGACGATGGAAAATGTCTTATCCAAGACACGATTAAACTAATTATAGAGTTAAATAATCATTCGAAACGAACTGACGATCCTGACAGTCGAGGGCCCAATGGCTCACCATGAAAACCATATTGTTCACGGTTAAAAAGGGTTTAACTGCCTCTAAAGTTTAGCGACGCTGGCGAACATTAACAAGAACGCTTGCAGGGGTCGTTAAATCGTGCGTGCTATTTATTTGCATAATTAGTTCTCCGTAAATCCAATTATTCGGAATCGTTCTCCGGACATGGTGGAAACCGTGTTCCGTTTCGATTCATAACTCTTTATCCGAACCGCGATAAATTAGTGGATTCGTTACGCTCCCGGTCGCGACGATAAATTATAAAGTTCCATTATAAAATACGCGTGTTCCACGAGAACGAGAACGACGGGGAGAGCTTTTCGGGTCTCCCACAACTACCGACGACAGTTTTCAGGACAGTTTTTAAACTGTCCGGCAAAGTGGTACTGCTCCGCGAAACTTTCCTTCAATTAATTATGCAAATGTAATTCTGGTCCCGTTCCTTATCTGCTGTTTCAATTTTCACCGATGTCCCGTTCGAGCGGGACTTACACGCTCGTTAACCCGTTGCTTTCGACAGCGATTCGTATAAATTTTTCGTTAAAGAGTACCGTTCTGTACTTCTCGAAATATCGACAATGCTTTTCCAACGATTATTGTTAACCACAAGTTAAGACTACCAAGGAAATATTCCGAATCGTTTCTTTGGATTACAGATATCGAAACTTTTGCTAATATTTAATTTGACATTAATAACCAAGCGGTGGTTTGTTCAATTTTTATATTTAAACAAGTTTTGCAATGTTTCATTTCATACTATCGATTTCTTGAAATATTTCCATCCTATTTGCGATGTTCAGTGGTTTAATATTTTCAATTGCTACTTTTTAAGCTATTGAAAATTTTAATGAACCTGCGCAGATATGGGGATGGAAAAAATATCGAAATAGAGGTAATTAAAGTTCGCGACTGTCCCACCGTGGGTCTACCGTTATCAAATAATAGGTATACAGTGGAAAAATGATGCGCCCAGATATATCTTATATGCAATGCATATAAGATTAATCGGCCAAGAATAAAACGTATCCCATAGTCCTTGCATATCAAAGACAAAATATTAATATAATACACTGGAATTTCCCACTGCTCCAAAGCAGATATAAAATTCTCTATGCAGCTTTTTCTCCTCAAACTTAACATTAAATAAACAGTCCTCAGAAACCCGAAGAGTGCCTTAAATTGTCCAACCAAAACTCCAAAGGTACTGGAATATGTACAATTTACATTTGCCAAATCCTCTTAACCCTTCTTCAGCTAGGTGGTATTCTATTTCCTTACAAACTCCAATTATTCTCAAGCATCGTCGCAAGAAATTACAACCCCCTAATAATGTAGAAGTTATTTTCAGTAAACCTCGCGTAGTTCGGATTAGGGGGCAGAATAGGGTAGTAAGACGTCAGTCCCCTTCAATTAACAACTAACTTTATTATCGTAGAAAAGTCGAGACACGACAACCCTCTCGCAAACAACGACTCTCGCACGATTCTCACGATACTCTCAATTCAATACTCTCCACTCTCGACGATACTCTCCACAACTCTCCCTTAACTCTGGCCCGCGCACGCTTCATCCACTCTATATATTCTTTCACTCTTTGTCACCCTCGCATTCTATTCCTCGTTTGCTCATTTAGGATTCAGGATACACTAGGATGCACGCTGCAGACATTCAATTAGAATCCTCGGGCCGCTGCACCCTCCGTTCAGTACTCCGTTCCGAACACATGTCTTTCACACCTCGGAATCATTGTAATCATTCGCGCGGTATTTCCAATCCCGCGACAATATGTCCACGAATCTTAATCACATCGCCGTCGCCAGGTACGATTCGCGGTCATCGCGCGCCAGGATGTCCACCAAATTTTACACCCTCCGGTCACGCGGTGCTCCCTTGGCTGCGACACTGTGCATCGTATCCCGGTCAGGATAAAAACGCGGCAGAAATTTCGCCACCGTAAGCGACATCCCCGTTTCGTCCCTCCCCCGCGCCCCCATTCCCGCAGCCGCTGTCAAAATATTTACGATCCATTATCGTAACTATATGCGAGTCGTCCGAACGACGTCCGTGAGATATGCAACGGATATTACATTTCCGGCCCACCAGATTGATATTCACCGGTTCCACGTGCGGCGCCAACCCCCTCTCGATCCCCTTTCACGCGGCCACATGGACATTTCATGAACCGACGGGTTTCGTGCACAGATTGAAAAGGAGAGGGCCTACATTTTCGACGCGGCCTGGTATAACGACGCGTGTGCACTTATTTATGACCGAGCGCCCTGATGTACGACCCTTAATCCCGTGCTACGGGCGAGGACTTCTCCCTTGATCGAGGGGAATTCCAGCGGCTCTGCGACTTTATGTGCTCACGTGACCGAACGGTTCGTTGTGAAAAATGTGAACGGTCGGTCGAAGGGGATAAGGAAACTCGAGTCGGTCGGAACCGCGTGCCCTGCGAGAGCTTGCGCTATTTATTTGCGGCTAAAGGTCTTGTCGGAGATTTGATCCTGTTGCGGAATTCGGGAACGTATTCTGGAGTTTAGGTATTGGGCAGTTACGAGGCTTCTTGCCGGTGTCGTTTAGTTGTAACGGTGCTTGGATATATTGGTAACGTTGCATGCATTTCCTGTGGGGCGTGGAGCTTTGATGAATTGGCCGCGCTGTCGGATAGAATTGGTGGCGAGGAACGGGTGCGAAATGATACTGGTTGCCATATAAGTAACAGCAAAGCCACCCTTATTAGCAGTGAGATGTGGTGGCTCTATTAGGAGGAATGTTAAATCTATAATGACGGGCAAGAGAGAGTTTGATGGTAAAGCTTGTGAAAAACCGGAAAATAATTCTTTAGTCGTCAAGCAAACTATGATGAATTTCTGGCGACGTATGTGTACGTAAGGGTAAGGTATTATGTAGCTTTGTAACAATATATAAAATCTACGCGATACACAGCAAGATGCAAAAGCAGTGAATTGGTTGCACTAACAAAGCAGAAAAGTATCTCTATTTCTCAAGGCATGATTTTTACGTAGTCTTTTTATATTTCATTTCCTTTCAGACATTCATTACATATTAAAAAAAGGTTGGTACTTTCTTAATCACTGATGCGCGCCTGGAATTTATCAAGTAAACCTCTCTGTCGGTATCTTTCGTCTACACTCTCTAGGTTGCAATTACCGCAATGTACAACGTGCACCGTGCAATATGCGTTTATAATATTTCACAAGTGTTCCTTAATGTGCAAATCGTGCGAACAATTCGATTGGCAACTGATCCGTCGAACCAGTGAAGGCGCAAACAAAATTTCGTAAATTGAAACCAACCGACCAATAGACAATACTACGTCAAGCTGTACATGCATTCTGGAACTTCGAGCCCACAGCATTAATCCAATGCTTGAACTGTATTTTACAGTAAACTTATACCCTGCACGGCACTTTATAATAGTCTCCAACCTATTGTTACGTAGAGACCGAAACCCAATATCGCCGATACCGTGAAGCACATTCACAGGCACACCTCTGCCCATCCTCGAAACACGTTAATCTCCAAAAACCCGTGATCCCTTTTCGAAGCGGATCCCGCAAGCATTATTTTCACGGTGATTCGTTTAAGGTTTCCAACCACGGGGTCGATGAGAGCACGTAATTTCGCAGGATCGGTCGGATTAGTTATTTCAGAGTTTCCCGGTTACAGCGTGGGATCCGGTCTAGTTTTAAGCACGTTCGTAGCGGGGGTAAACTCGCGCGTCCGTAAATAACTGCGATTACGGGGATTTCTAAATTTCCCCGTTTATTAGGGAGGGCCCGCGTATAATGCCCGAACGACTGGAGGCCGGCGGTAAAGCACGACTCTTTAATGAATTCTTCAAACGTTTTTATGCCGCCTGCGTGCGGAACAATTACGCGGCAATTCATTAAACGGCTGAAATGTCGTCCCCCTGTTCTTATTTAATTAATTCCTTGCGTCCTCTGTTTCGCCCCTTGCACCCGCCCTTCTGCCGCTGAAGTACCGCAACCTTTTTGTGCTGCATGACTAGAGTGTTCTTTCCCAGCTTTTTTCCGCCCCCCCGTTAACCCCTTCGCCACCCCAGACGTTCTCCTGTGACGCACACTCGGACGTAATTCTCCGGAAGTCGGTGAAAACAGGCGGTTTACGGAAATACATTCTCGCGAATATCAGCGGCCGGGGCATTTTTTTTAACGCTCCGCGGGATGGTACTTCTACCCGCCGGAGGACCAACCTTAGCACCACGGGGGTGAAGCCTTTTCAACGGTTGAAATTCTAAATAAAATTAGTGGAAGAACGGTAAAGGCTCGTGACACGCCGAACCGACTTGTTCTTTTCGTTTCTACGGCAATTTGTTTCGATCATTTTTCGGAGTACACGTTCGTAAAACGGATGGGACGTTACGGTGGGTGGATTTCGAAGTGTTCAATTAGGTTCCATTAGAGACAATCGGTGAAACTGTTTGAAAGGTGTTCGTTTTAGTTCAAGTGTTGCGCGGCCAATGGTACAAATTATAAATGATCGAGGGAAATAATCTGCAGTGGGAGATAAAAACAATGCAGAGCGTGGAAGTAAATTGCTTTGCGGGTAGTTCTGTTTCTCGAATACGTGCTCGTGAAGAATTTTCTCCAATTGGAGTACGAGTTCAAAGCTGACACGGTTGCTAATTGAGTGTAGCATACAGTGAGTTCTGTAATATGCACTTAGAAATATCTTCTTGAGAATGGAATATTCTGCGTTTAAAAATGATAAGAGAAGATAATCTTATTATTATCAGATAATTTGTGTTCGGGCGTAAAAACCCACCGCGCGAAGGGACAAGCGCATGACCAGGGTTAGTCAGGGCGGCCAGATGGCTGACTGACCGCGAACGTCATAAACGACGAAGATCGCGTTCAAACCCGCAAAAACACCAAATGTACCTGGTACCGTTAGCCAAGGTGTGCAGGCCTTGCACACCTAGTGTTAGCGGGCAAGGGCGCTGATTGGTGGGTCACTGCGTCCCTTTTTTGTATATAAGTCGACAGTTTTAGTTATTAAACAGAGACGTTACTGAGGAGCTGGAGCGATCAGTCGTCGAGGGGTACTCTACAGATTTGAAGAACATCAAGGGTCGTGGTCTGACCGCCGGACACGATACATCAACCAAGGGTGTGGTCTTCGATCTCTACGAGTACCAAGAGTCGTGGTCTGACTGCCGGACACGACAGAACATTACAACATAATCATCTATAGAAGGGACCGTCCCTTAATATTCAACGCAACCAACTACAGAAATACAGTCCACTATTTTACAACAACTCTTTGGCTATACATTCTTTCCTCCATCAACCCGTTCACGAGCCTGCGAGTGTTCGGACGCGTACAATTTGTATGCAGAAAATTTTATTGTACGATCACTACTGTATGAAAATTTGAGGACAACAGGTATTTTACTAGCTGCTCTATTTATATAAAAATATGTCGTGCTGAAATATCGTTTTACGATCAAATATATCAAAACTGAAAGAGCAGCTATTTGCACGTCGTGAATAAATATTTGCATATAAATATTTAATTATAATGTGCAACAATACAATATATTTTATGTACTCGTTTCTTTGCCCATATATTTTCTATGCAAATGGAAAATAATTTGAACTGGTGCTTCACTTTTCATGGAAGAACTGTTTCATCCACGCTTTATCCCTGATCCTCTGTTCTTGCAATCGTTGCACATTTTCAACAAGGAATGGAAAAATCAATTTAAGTATTCTGCGTTGAGAAGAATCACACTCAATCGTGGTACTGAACTCACTTACGAAGTTTACCGGTATTCCACAATTCGAATGGAGTTCGACAAGTTCTCTGTACTATAACGTTTCAACAATAACACAACCGGCAGACAGAAAATATTTTCTAGAAAGCACGAGTTAATTCTAGTTGAACTACAGCGAGAAAGAACTGGAAAGCTTACAGAAATCCTTACAGCTGTTCGGAATTGATTGAACGTTTGGCACATTTCTGTTTCCCTTCTACATTATTATGGACATTTTCTATTCTCAAAGTTTTACTTAGCTTTCAATTTATGATACATTTGTTTGAAGCTTTTTCTTCTTTATTTAAAATCGCTAACTTGCGATCAGACATTAAGATGCAGTTATAAATAAAAAGTTGAAACAATCGAAACGCGATTGAAAAATTTGATGTCGAAATCACGCAATCACATATACTTGCAGAAACCGAATATAAAATGAAAACTATACTTTATTTAAATATTCACGCTTAACATTCTAACATGCTATTAAATTTCCCTTGTAATAATTCATGTCTGGTTTTTTATTCAAATTTTTCATGCAAGGATTAAACATAATACTTCCCTCGGAAAATATTATTCACGAACTTTATGTTCACAACGTCAATTTATTCTAAAGGTCGTCAAAAATTCTTTTCATCCTTTTTAAGCCCTTCCAATTATCTCGTGCTCATCGAATTAACAGTCTATTGAAGCAGCTCTTTCAACCGGTTACACGCTTTTACTATTAAATTGATTTTTTAATTTCTCTTCGCGTACACGAGCATCTGCATTCGAATGCAAAAAAAATACCTAAATTGAACAGACTACGTAAACGAGGCATTAAAGTTCAACCGAATTAAAATACTTCGATAACCAATATCGGAAAACAAATCGTCCCCAAAGTTGCTCCAAGGGGACACTTTCGACAATCGTTTGCCATCGTACATTTACAAGATCTTCGTTCTCAGCGTCCCATTCTCTATTAAACACCGTTCACAGACATGTCGAAATAATTCCCCCGATACGCCGAATCAGACGCCAAAGTGAAAAGCTACGAACGGTTCAAAACGCGGTACCTAAAACCTTTCAAAAACTTGGTATCTGATTCCTCCTCGACGAAGCCACTCGAAGCCGCTCCCTCTCGAGCGTCGTCTGTCGTCGATCGAAATTCTATCAGCGGGACACGAGGCAATAAAATATCGACGCAACTTCGCCGGGTTCACATCACTAAGTATCCGAGTGTTATCGGCCGGCCGATTATTGCGAATTTCGCTGTCACTCTTGACCTCGAAACGGGATGCCCAAGTAAAACTGTCTTATCTGCCGGATGCCAGCGGAATCGATAGCCTTGTTAGCGAGTATTTGCGGTCGAGTGGGTGGTTGGAGAGATGTCGATGGATTTTCATCGGTTCACCAAGGAATTAGAAGTTATAGGGAATATCCTGTATGCAACAGCAGAGTTTTGCATTGTTTTGTTGTGCATTGTCGTTCCCTTATCGACGATTCTTCAATAAAATATAGCTACGTTGCTGGATGTACTATAGATCTGAGGCCACTAGACGTTTCAGGCTGTACAGAAATTTTATAAGTGGTTAATAATTGAAAGTCGCGTGCAAAATGAAATATATCGAAAGAAAGTTTTCCTTACCATTATTAATCTTTATAATATTAATTCCGAGTCAATGAATCGTTAACGAGCCATTCAATATTTATTGTACGACGAAGGAAGTGGTTCGAAACTATTTGCCAGTAGTGTATGTGTACAGTGCACACATAAATAGAGATAAAAGAAGCATGGATTTCTGTTTTCTTTACATCTATATAGAAAGTATTAAAATAATTGTGGAATTATTAATTTAAATAAATTATATGAATTCATCGAAAATGTATAGGCTACAATTTCTACTGCACGGTGTTCCCGTTTAATTAATTCTGCGCTTCGTAAATAGGTACACGGAATTTAATAAAAAATAAGGCCGGATCGACGAAACATTAATTATAATTAAAGATTCCGCAAATTTCAGCGTTCTGTTATATGTCAGTATCAAACGGTCTGACTGCGCACGACTTTCTCTACTTATATACTTCCATACTCGCCACTGTATAGACGTATGTGTCCTCGCCAATCGAGTCATCTTGTAACGCTTCATTTTCGTTCTTTTTCTCGCTTGTCCCTTTCTCTTAATTCGTTTGACGCGACAGGTAGCCAGACAGTGTCGCTCGTCGTCCAGGAATCTAACGAGCCCTCCCGGCTCGAACGATGTTTGCTCTTCTAGCTTGAATCCAGTTCACGCTGAATTCGAGCTGTTCGATGCTTGATTTATCGGTTCAATTTAATTGGCCGAGATATAAAGTACGTTGGATTGGAACACGTGCGTGCTGCTGGTAACGACGAGTCGGGACCGAGAAGGTGAAGCGATTTGTCAATTAATTAAGGGACTGCCTGGAACGGGAATTAAGGTTCTTCTTTCGTGCGATCGAGTTGCTTGTCGATTTGTTGTTTCGCGAGAGGACTTGCCCCGTGGATAAGGGGTAAAGAATGGAGTGGTTTGCAGAGTTCGTGAAGAGGGCGAAGTTTATTTTCACCACTTGTTATCGAAGGACGGTCAATTGTTGTAGCAGTGCGATGGATTTATTACATTGTTGCAAGCAACATCGGATGTAAACCTTGTTGCTTTTCTTTCGTTTAGTACCATCGAGTGCTGCGATATGGTGAGACATCGGTTTCTATGATTTGCAGCGAATACAGTTTCATCAGCAGCATTCAACTCCTTATAAATACAAATTCATTGAATGTAAGACAATATAAAAATATATTTGCACTGATTTGATACGTATTGTACTGTGATTTTCGGTGAACCTGGTTGAACGAAGAAACTCTGTTTCTGTAATATTACATTTAATGAAAATAATTTATGGGAACTGTATGCGTATTTCGAAACGAGTGATCGAATAATTTCTCTCTGCATGCAACTGGACAATAATATTAGCTGTATTTTCTTTAATATTTAACGCATATTTATGCGCCGACGAGAAATTTTTAACACGCGACAACCAGGTAGCATGGAATAAATAACTTTCTTTCTTTTTGTTCCCAATACGAGAGAAACGTAATACTGCATTATTCCTGATTAACAGTTTCACATGTACCACTGTAATAATATTTATTCTGAATTTTCCAGTTTGTTCCCGTCACGTTAAGTATTCAAAAATTAAAAATATTTAAAAACACAACATCGTGGAAGTCGTACAAGAGCATTGACGTAAAAAAAAGAAAAAATAAAGACATCCAAACGTGCAAAAGCATACACATAAAAGCAATAAATACTAATGTTTATTATTCCTACTCTACTTTCCCTCCCCATCGTCTTTAGCCTTTAAACTCTAGAAGACGCTGCTCGAGAGCAAAACAGCTCTTGTCGTGATTCCTCTTCGTCGTTCAACGACGTCGCAGGGTTAAACCCCCGAGAAAAAGCTTGTTCTTAGCAGGTCATCGGATACGACTTTGAAATTTTAAACGGAAACAAACCTAAAGCCGGAATTTCAATGCAATTTCCCACGCAGCCAGGGTCAGGGGAACAAAGAGATCGAGTTTCGCGCCGGGTTATCCACCCTGCGATTCTTGTTTCAACGTGAAACACGCCACCCCGATAAAATGAATAGAAGCGGATTAAATTCTACGACGCGGAAAACTCGTCGCGCACTCGAGCTTTCCGCGATTGTTTCTCAAGAATTTTCCCCGTCTGTCGTTGTCAAAGAATTTTCATCCCCAATGGAGCAAAATGAACCACTGGATTCACCCTCCTCCTCCTATTCTACGTCGTTAGAAATTATTCATAATTTATACGTCCTTTAAAAACCAAGCGAATTAACAAGTTCCGAACGAAGAATTTTACGACGACGCGTGTTCATTGAATTCGATTAAATAGTTCACAAGCGAGTATCTCTGGGGAGATACTGCTTCGATACAAGAACTCGCCGATAAAAGTTTCCAAACATCGATGATCGTGTAAATAATATTCATAAACGCAATCTCACCAGGATATTTGTTCTTCTTGAAAAAAAATATATCGTATACCGCATTTCTTTAGAAATCTCATAATTACAGATGTTCTTCAGTCTCTGTAAAAATATGTACGTACACCCTCCAGCGAGTATTCGGAATTTCCTTCTCGATTTTACGTACGCCTATCCAATCGTTCGATAATCTCCTATTATTCAAAAAAATTAATATTTCAGCGAATTAATTTACTTCACAGCGATTTACATCACACCGATATATTTGAACTCGACAGAGCTCTACGTTCTTTAACTCGACATTGTAAATTTCTCTCCTCTTTACAATATCTACTGATTGCAATCTGTTGGCCAGTAGTGCACACCTCAGAGCACAAGCCCTATTTGAAATAATCATTCATTCATCGATATCACACTTCCTACTATTTCTCAGATACCAGCGAACAATTTCATCCTCGTACCTCAATCAGCATAAAAGACGAGACGATTGATTCGCGTAAAAACAACGTATCTCCACTCGGTGCGAAGGGAATATTCAATTTACGATCGACGCTTATCGCAATTCGATTTTCGGTCTTGATGGAGTTCCAAGATGACCGGCCATTTCATTCCACTTTTTCCCGCCCCTTCCACTGTTCAACGTTTCACTTCTTCCTTTTTTTTTTTTTTTACATTTTATCGTTGGTAATTCGATTCTAAACGGCGAAACGACGAAAAAGCCAAAGTGCCACCGTTTCACGGGGTTGCATCCGGCAGTCCTCCCCCGTAAGATTTCATCGGGTTCCTTAAAAAATGGAACTGTCGATCGGACGACGACTCCGTTTGCGTCGGCCCGCGCTTATTAACGTATCCGTTCCGCCGGGATTCTACGTCGTCGAGTGTTCTGCGTTTCGCAAATTTCCCCGAAACGACGAACATAGAAGCAATCGGATAATCGATAGCGTCGCGCAAACGTTTTCATAATAGTATCGAGGCGTTAACGGGGTTGCAGGGGTTGCGCGAAATAAATCACCCTCGACGGATTCACGTGAGAACCTGTTATCTTCTCTGTCGGGCAATTTTTCACGCGGGTCGCGGGACGGTTCTTCGGTTTTAAATTATGCAAGACTTGCTGACAATTTCAACGGGGCAACGTGCGACCGTTTCGCCACGAGAAACGAACGGCGACTCGAGAACCGTACTTTACGATTCCGCTGCGTTTTTAAGTTCCCGCGGAGGCGCACAACTGTGTCGCGCATGTTTAATGTTGCTTGTGTATCGAAATATAGCTGCCTGATGGAAAGACATAGTCGCAGTGGATTATCATTGTGCGCAGTGCGGAGATTATTCGTAATTTATGCACGGTTTTCGAATAGTTCGAATGGAGTTGTTAAGTGAGTCGTAAGAAACGAAAACAGCGAAAGATTGATGGTCATTTCGTTCCTTATGCTTTAATTCTGATAAGTTAATTTCGCGGTACATTGTTTTTGGTTTCTTGCAAACGCCTTGAAAGGGTTGAAATGATTATATTAGTAAATAAAATTGAATTTTCGGTGATAGCGAATGGAGAGTTCAAGAAGAAATGAATTGATTGCCGTTTGCGAATTCACGATAAATGCTGATCAGATACGCATACTTATTTAAATGATAATCGTAAGGAGAAATAGTTAATAAGGGACAACAAGTAACAAGTAATAAATCTTGAACGAATTATTTGTCCTATTCATTTCACAGTTACTATGGCTCGAATAGTAATTGTGTTTATTCGACGATAGCGATATCTGGAAATTTGTAAAATGTAAAACGACATTTGGATAGGAAAATGTTGGATGCTCGCGAATTTCGAAACGCAAAGGTAACCCTTGGCCTGGTACGAACCATTTTCTAACATTTTGTCTGCTCGGTTATGCCTGTCACGTTCTGGAGATGTTTCGTTAGTTTACCACTTTGGAGTTTTCGAATCGCATGTCCTTAGGAACGTACGTGCTCTGCGAGTTTATTGCTTGCAAAATAACCGCCTTTCAGAAGGCCGTCACAATTCCTACCTGATTTTCCTAAAATCGTCACTCTGCCACAGGTATTTCTTCGGTTCCTTAGATATGTGAAATGTTCCATTTGGCGAATAATTCAGCGTACATTACAACTTATATCTGTGAAACATTCTGTTATGCTTGTCAGATTTCGGAGAACGCAAATATGATAAAGAGAAACCTCTAACATTATTTGTAATAAAAAGAACAAAGTCCCTGTTCAGTTTAATTCAGATAAAAAAACGTGGGTTTCAGTTAGGAAATACCGAGAGCATTAAAACAGCGCGGAATTTTCAGCGAAGCAGTTCGTAATGGTTTCTCTGTCACTCAACTGGCGTTGTAAATATAATTCTTCGGGGAAAACGTTGATTTCATTGAAGCAGGGACTTCTTCCTGACGCGACTCCACGGAATAAGTTCCATATTGCCTTAACTTGTGCCGCAAATAGAATTTGCCGAAGAAAATCTTTATGGTATTTACTCTTTATCGGTCTGAAGATATATTAAGTTAGTGGAGCTCGAGTCGCCAGGATCGAAAATTCAATAGGCCAAGTTACTTTCAGGAAAAGGGGAAAATAACGTGCACATTAAAACATAGTCGCGGTACTTTCATTGCCTCGGAGACCATTCTTGCCGACGGTGACAAGTTTCACGTCATAGATTATGCAATTACGGTGTAAAACTATGTAGAGAAGTAGATTAAGACGTGTAGAATGCAATGGAACTGAGATATCTTAACGCTAAAATTTTCATTCCTCCTAACAACCATTTGGAACTTACTTTCGGGATACGCCTCGACGTTGACGGCCTCGGTCGCTTCGAGATGAACGGGTTCTCGAACGCTACGCCCGAAGGGATGCGCAAATAAACGAAACTAAAACGATTTGGAACGGTTTCAAAGACATAATCCGCCGCGAAACCTTGTTTCCGGGCTTCGGATTAGAGAATTGGTTTATCTTTAGGATTGTTGCAATGGTACGGGGAAATATGGGGAATAGCGTGGAGGGACGAAAATAGATTCGAAGTGTATACAAAGTGCACGAGTTATGGGTGGAATTATAGGACGTTAATACAATGCACTAAAAGAAACAAGAAAGTCTTAATAAATATAGATCGATAAGCTTGTTGCTCTAGAGATGTTGAATTATCGAAAATTTCCCGTGGTTATGTTACCGAAATATCCGTGCACAGTGGGGAAATTGCAGAAATTTATTGGGCTGAATCTTGCTATTTTTAGATTACATATTATCTGCGTCCTAGTGACCATTTTACAGTTATGTATTTCTAGTGAATATTGCGTTACCTACTATGTGTTACGTCCTATACCACTTTATGTGTTCGACGAAGAATTCTTTTTTTTATATGTTTCTGAAATGATAGAAATTTTGAAAAGACCAACGATGAAATTATAAAATTCCCATAGAAACATTGGTTTAATTACGTTTAATAATACTTAAACACCGTATTTAAAATAAAACAGGGCCAACTGTGGAACAAAAACACGCATGTGATTCTTTTATTCGAGTAGAAAAAACAGAAACTCCAAACATGTCGAAAAAAAATCCGTAATCTATTAAACAGCGATATCAAGTTTATCAACGATAATATGTATACACCCACGAAATTCTAACAGCGAGTGCCCCGGCAAACCGACACAAAAATACGAGTCTAATCTCGATGGTCCCCGTGTCGCATATTAAACCACAATTATCCCGTGCGCTCCTATCTTTTCCCCTGTTTCAGCGTTTCCTCACGTTGGGAACTTTGCGAATTACCTGCACAATCTTCCCGTCGCTCGTGAAACTACCGTGCGTTTCCGCGCTCAACTATTTTCCTTACCTACGACAGAAAGGATGAGAATTATAGACAAGGGGAGATTCGCAGCGAGAAGACGTTGCTGACACACTTGGGCGCAAATGAATCGTTTTGCAACGAAAAAGCTCGATCCACTGGAACTCCTCGATCCACGATCCCCCGTTGTGAAAGTTTAGAAAGGCTTTGCAGAAACTCGATTTCCGCGAGAATTAAAATATCCTCGCCCTTTTACCCTTTCCGGAGAATGGTCGAGGTCTGTCGAACGTGAAAGCGTTCGATCGAATCGCGAGCACGAGCATTTCTCACATTTGGCGAAAGGACATTTTCGTTGATTTTTTAAATGATTAATTTAATATATCAAGATTCATTCTATCGTCTGCCAAAAAATCGATCAATTTTATATGAGGGGATTTTCAAGATCCGGATTGTGCAATTTGGCTTGCGGAAGACTCGTTCTGCAATTAATTAATCCTCAAGTAATCTGGGTTTTTAAAATTGAGATAGAAGCACATTATAAGCGCGCTCCGTAACGCCCCTCGAATCTTTATTAATAAACATTATAAACTGTTTTAAACACAAGCATAAAAAAGGCTTCTTCACAGTCTTGGAAAGAATATCAACTTACCAATAAATAGTATAATACTAGTCCGGCATAAAAATGTTTACGCATAATCATAAAAATAATTGAATTTAAAGCATCGACTATTGCGTACAAAAGAATGCTCCTTAGATTATTAATGATCATCGTGAGATTCAATTAAAAATTGAAACAAAATCGTCAATGCTTCCTCGTTACAAGCATTACCAAACATCAAGCCGCGGCGCAACTAAACAAAACTATTCTCGCCCGCGAAACAACAAACAAGCGATCGGCAATAAAACTATTACGCCGACAAGTGGCATCGTTTCGCCACTGATCTAATTCATCCTCCTCGCGATCATCCGAAACCGAACGCACCGTGGGCACAGCCGGCGCCGGTGTTTCAATTTTAAACTGTCACGGTATTAATTCGCCGGGGAACGGGCCCGCTGTAACCTCCGCTAACTAATATGATTCAATCCGAATCGAACGGAAAACCAATTTATCGCAATGCCAGTTTGCACGTGCGGCGACTCGTGAACGACTCGTCCCGCGAGTAGCAACAACAACAACAACAACAACAACAAAAAGGGAAGACAGAAAAAGGAGTTAGAACAAACGAAAAAAGAGAAATAAAATAAACGAACGACGCGCGTTGAACGCTCGGCTACGCGGGCATACCGTACGTGTATCATTCGCCGTTATTTACACGGAACAGTTTTCACGACAATTGTTGCAATCGCGTCCACCCACGAGACGCGTCATACGTCGAAACGAAACTCCTGCGTTTATTTACATACGGATGCACATGTGCCCGCGTGTATCCTGCGCACGAATGCGGTATTTAAATGCCCCTTTGCCTCGCGCCGAGGGAATATAACATTTGGGACCGAAATGGAACAACGAATGTGTGGCAAAAAAAAAAAGAAAGTGGGTCTCTGTAGAAATGAAAATAAAAAAGAGGAAAAAAGAAGAGAAAAAACGAATGCAACGCGACTTCAACTGACTGCTGGTTTACCTGTTTTCGTGGCCGCCTCGCGTGTCTGCTTGAATCCATCAAAATTCAGCGCTCCGAAATACGCAGAAGACACTTGAATCCCCGTCGAGAATATTCAGCCGAGGGGGAAAAAAGGTGTATCTGGCGTTTCGAATATCCGGCGCGGCATCTCTGCTGAATAAACAGGATCAAACTGAACGATGCAAATATGTTTCGGAACTATTGCTCGGCTTTCGTGGTTAATTAATTTTGTTGCTGCTGTTCGCTCGGCGGAATTTTTATCCCTCCGTTCGGTTGTGTGCAACCTGGTTTGATTTTGAATGGATCTATGCACCGTGGTCAAGGGCTATGTATCGGGATATTTTCGTTTCAATCACGAAAGGCGCGTAGAAATAATATTTAACCAAGTGTCCCCACATGTTCCAACAATAGTACAGTAAATATTAATTAGATCAACGCCGTTAACTAGATCATAGAATATTAATAGATCATGACGATTTGTTCATTCAGCTTCCAACAGCCTCGACAAAGTTATTGCGCAGAGACGATAACAAATATCGTTGCGACTTACAAAATACCAATACCTATCGGAAACCTTTCTTTTCACCCAAACTGATCAACGGTCCCCTTCTCGTCCCTACTCGATTTAATTGACCGCACTCATCGCTACCCTTCCCCCCGCCGGCTACGCGATAAATTACCAGCGACAGACCCGAATGTATCGCGTGGCAAGATTCGGCTGTAACGGGCGAAACAACCGGCTTTGCAAACTTGAAAGGCCGGATAACCGCTTCCCTCTGTGAAACGTGAAGATGTCCAGCTATCCTATTCCTGCTCCCACTACTACTGATTGCACGCCGTTCGATCCGTGGCCAATGTTCCCCGCTGTTCCATGGGGGTTTGCGAATAGAAACGGAGGGCGTCGAACATAAATTCCTGAACGTATTGATACTTGGACGAGTTTTGGGGCATTTTCGTTCGACTGCGGCGTTCGTTTTCTCATTGTCCGCCGTCCCCATTTATCGCGTGACCTTTGATCTGTCAAGGGGGTCCTTTTGTGACGGAGTTCGTCGATACCATCGGCTATCCGTGCCGTTAATTAGATGGTTCCATTCAATTCGAGGCGAATTCCGCGTGTTCTTATTGATTGCGAACTGCTGGCTCGCGTGAAAGGCTACTTCAGTTGGAAGAAGTGGCAGAGCACCGGCGAATCGTACTCGACGAGGTTTCTAAGTATATTTTATATCTAATTTTTCAACTGGGATTTGATAGTTTTCTTTGGAACAAAGAGCGATTTGAAGTTGTTTTGAAAATAAATATATGCTTTGCATGCGATTCTGTTTTTCCTTTGGTTTTTTTTTTTTGTTCTGGCTATCGGACGATTCGGGATAAATTCAATTTGAACATTTCAATCGAGAAGTTTTTCGCAGAGAATAACATTGTACGGTACGACGATAATTATTTCTGTCGCGAAAGCGAATCTACCGAAATTCATTATTTCGAAATTTTATTTACATACAGGGAGACGGAAATATTTGCGCAGTTAAAATGTCGAAATAAAAGGTGTTGCATGTTATCACTAGTTGTACATCGAATTATTGTAAATTATTGAAGAGTGTCATTGAAGTTTGAACAGCAAGTAAAAATAATTTTGCCTCTCACTGTATATAGAATAAAACCTTCGTCCAAAATATAACTTTAATTTTGTTATACTGAAAATACGTTGATCATCACAAACGTGACCAACCCTTCACGTTACGTACAAGGAATAATTACGATCTTTCATCCGTTGAATAATATTCTGCGTATTGAAATTTATAGAGGCATCGACAATCAACCGAATCGCGCAATAAATTGAACAATCTTCATTCGTGACACACTGTTCCAACAAGTTGACTTATCGTCAAGAAAAAACGGTGAACGGTGGCCAACGTGCACGAATCAGTCGCACGCAAATAGCCAGAAGAGGTAAAACCGGTGTGCTCATGTTTTTCTATTCAATTTTAGCTTGTCGTTGAACCAACTACCCGTATCGTTCTTTACTGTATCCTATCTACTCGTTAATTTCCATATTAACGCACTCAGCTCGCCCGTTAATTGCCGCATTCGAATATCGCATAGGTAATTAGCGAACTTAAATGGTACCGGCGATTTAATGGGCCATAAACTTTTAGCATTCTGCGTACAATCGTCGCGACGTATCTAGATTCCGAATAAACGTGGAATTAATCAACTTAATATAGCAAACCATAATATTCATTGTTGTTAAGTGGATCCTGACATGAACGAATACTATGATGCTGTTTTTAAAGGGTTTCGGTTCAAGTTGAACGCAGGTTTCGTTTTTCGTTTCTGTGACGAAACTTATTCACCGAATGTGCTATCATTTTTTCTAACGCTTTCATCGCGAGCCGATGAGAAGACTTAGCTTAATTGTAAGTTGCGATGATCGATGGACACGCAGGCAATTTTTAAGCAGAACTTTTGCAATTTGCCTGCGTCGTTGCATTAAAGAATCGTTTGCGGCGTCTATCTTCTCGTGGGAAGAAAACGCGTGGTTAGCTGCGGAGGAAAGTTTGCGTCCAAACTTCGGGAACGTTCGGGCTTTCCAATAAATTGAATGCACATTTTATTTGGACTTATCTTGTAGTCATAGAGATACAGATCGTTTAATATTACGTCCAGAAAATTTTCTAATGCCAGCTTGTGCCGTTCATTTATTTCGTTCTAGGGAATTAAATGGAGAATCGAATCGTGGGCATCAAAAGGTCTTTACACGGTAGATGGTAATTAACTATGTCCCCTACGTCATTTCACTTAGTATGTAAATACTGGCAGCAAATTATATTGTGCAGTTCTAAGCACCCGATTAACCAAAAGGTGGTCAATCATTTCGATATTCCAACTCCTACGAAACTTCCAAATCAACGACTTTGTGCTTAGCTATTCGCGTGTGTTCGGACACGCGCAACCTTTCATAGAGCAGATTGCTTCTAAAGTGCTTTAAACTCGACTCCTCGAAGTAAACAGAAAATCGTAATAACCCATGGAAATCAATTTCTGCTTAAATTGCAATATAATTTTCTCTAATTTAGTCCGCAGCAGTTCAGTGGACTTAATACTTTATGTTTTTGGAATTGCAATTTGAAATCTAATTTGAACATAGTAACGCGCGCTTGCCATTTGTTGGTGATTTGCCTTTGCCATTTAATTTCGATCCATCTACATCATTTTCTGCGTTGAACACGTGGAGCAAGTAGAATGAACAGCTTACCTAAAGCAAAAAGGAAAAACATATTGTTAATTACTGGCGATACAAAGCGAATGAAAATTGATTTCGTAACTTTGAGATAAATTCAAGTTATTTTGAGTAGAAACATTCAGTTCGTCCTAAATCAAATCAATCATTATTATTACAAACTTCTGCTTCACTCGACTGTAAGTAATTAACATCATTTTATTAATAAAATAATGTCAGAAGAAAACTATTCGATACAACTTCCTTCTCCCCCCAAAAAACTGCTGTCACAGAATGACAAAGCTTAAGCCCATAAAGAAGAATTAGCTCAAATCCATGCATATTTATTTCGTCATTCGCCGCGAAATAGCTAAAGAATTTCCGACATCGTTTCAAATAAAAAAATCCCGAAACTAAATGACGATGTATCGATATTCAACATTTCTATCATTGCAGAAATGAACTACACACGTTCTCCTCCACGTGAGTATGACTAAAACCGTACTTCTCTGTCCACTTCCAATTATCCCCATTAAAGACTTGAATCATCGATTGCTCATATTTCCTATCCCCGTCATTCAATTATACCCTACGATCGGGCAAAAGATGAAATCAGGGTATCCAGTTTCATACCCGACGAACTTCGTCGATCTCGCCGGCCGGTCTGCGGAAAATCTTCCCCCATCGAATTGCACTCTCGCGTCCGTCTTCGAGAGTAGCACGGAAAAGGGAGAGAACCTTCGGTTTCATATCGGTCGAAGGAAGTTGCGGTGTTAAAATTTCAACGAGTCTCGCCCGTTCCTGGACCCCTCAACTTACCTACACCCCTACTCGTCCACCCACCCATACACACACACACACACACATACGCACACCGTTAGAGAGCCGTCAGCGAAAAAGTTCAGGTTCCACCGGCGATGGGTGGCCAGCCGCGAGTAAAACGAACAGAAAAGGGGAGGAAACGAGAAAGGGCGAGAAAGGGCGAGAAAGGGGAACAGAGGAGGAACCACGATGCAGCTCGAAAAGATACGTTCTTATAAAGGGTGTCGGTCGAGCTAAGGGTTAACGATGTAACAAGTCTTCTACGTGGACCTAATTCGAACCGCGATAAACCGGATAGCTTGCGTTCCGTTCGGGACAGCTGGAGTTCGCGCGCGTTTCATTCTGCCCATATAGCCCACGTCCGCAGACAGAAAGGGTGAACAGGCTGCAATGGGGGTATAGGAGAAAACCCGGCGCTGCACCTAAGTGGGCGGAGTGCCCGGAACGATTCAGAATTGAGTTCGTGTCTCGGGTCTCAATCGACTAAGAATCTAGCTCGGGGCCCGCTCTACCTCGGCTAATACGAGCAGGTTACACACGCGGTACCGATTCGACCTGGCTTTCCGTACGGGGATCGGGGATATTTGGATCTTTCCACAGGTAGACAGCCGTTGATGGCCTGCCAGGCCCTCGATATGTATATTGCGGTGAACGATCGGACGGATCGGTTTTTGGCGGTTGGTCGCGAGGTTTCGGGTGGTCGCGGTGCGATACGCGTCGAAACGGTGGAATTGTTGCTTGTTGTCTGCGCTTTGTTCGGGTTGGATTGAAAATGGGTGCGGCTTGATTGGTACGGTACGTAGAGGGAATGGGTTGGTTTCTTTCGGGCCGGTGTACTGTATGTATCGTAGGTGTAACGATGCGCTGCGCGACTAATTATTATCAATGAAATTGCGATCGTAATACATGGACACTGTATATTGTTTCAATTAGGCGAGATAGTATTTGTTTTAGAAACTGTGCACATTAGCGTACAGTAACAATGGAGAGTACATGTATGCTACTTCGAAATGTATTGTAATCTAATCATCTAATCGAATTTAAAGTAAATGGTAAAGACGGATAGGTTGCATCGTGGATGAAGTGATAATATGTAAAGAACAATTCAAACAGGAATTACTTACAGATTACGTTTATCTAGTAAAGTTATCGACCTTGTACAGATTTTAAACCTGGCATAACAATTTAATCTTCGTATTTAATTGACTAATAAACAACATGAATCTCGGATTTTTTAATTTGTCTTCCAGATGGCCGGGACTTCTTTGTGCACAGTTAGAGTTGGGACCAAATTCGAATTGATAAATATCTTCACCAAGGGTATATTTCTTCGAATTTCACCAAGGGAAGTCCACCAATTGCGGTCGAACTATTCGCAACTATAGATGGAATTTGCATCGCTTGCGGTCAAATGGCAGACAAAGCAGTGGCCGCCTGTTGTTACTGACGGAATAAGCGCGGTTCGCGGTTGCAGGCTACCCATTCACGCCTTACTTCAACTTCAAACTGTCGGAAATTATTCGTGGCAAAAAGCTGAACAAACTTATAGTTCCTGTCATTTTCATTCTCAAACTGTGCGAATTAATTGCGCACTGAGCTGTTTATAAAACCAGATAACATAATTGCACTATGACAAGTTCGTTTGAACAAATAATTCTTAAATAATACCCACAGTAAGTAGCTTCTATTTTAATAACTGTACATATGTTCAAATTATTGTACACGGCGTGGTACGAAATGGGTATGAATTACACTTTTTACTGGGGTTAAAAATATTGAAACGTGATAGGGCGAGACTGTGTGTGGCTTCGGAATATGTTTTCCCACAAAACCGCATTCTTTTCATATATCGAGAAAGTGCAGATGCCGCTTTCTAAAATCAAATCGTGCGTTTTCATTTTCGTTCAATTCTTTCTCTAATATTTTACGCGTAAAATTACATCAGTTAGATATATGAAGTACTAGCAAGTTATTGGATATATGTACATATAATCTTTACTTAAGACAATATTTCCCCACGCAATTTAACCCAATTGTAATTACATTGAATTAAATCCTAATAACAACCTACTAATCTTTTCAGTGCTGCACCTTGACTGATTTATACACGCGATGAACAAAACGAAACCATCGTTCAGTTTCATTTAGAGAAACGTACGGTCCCAATGTACGCCTTCGGACACTTTCACTGTCAGCAGTCTGTTTCCCTCAGAATATCAAATTCAGTAACTCCAAGGAACGCGAACGATCTTCATCTCTCCTCTTAGAAACAGGCAATCGAGGCCCACGCGTACCAATTTCGCGGCACGTCGGTCTAGCTTGCCGGGATCATTTTTATCAGCGTGGAAATTCTGAAGTGGTCAGGGACGATCCTTCGATGCTGATGAACGCGGTCACCACCTCGTCACGGCAGTGATCATTGCTCGGATATTGGAGCCGCACCGGTGAAATTGACACGTTTCTGCCCGCGTCCCACGTTTTGATAGTCGCTTCGGGGCGAACGCTCACCTGTACCTGACGGGGCTCCCGCCGACACGAGGTATCCAGCTTCGATTTCGAAATTCACCACGAGGACCGACCACGGAGTGTTGTTACGACCTGCTTCGCGTAAAACTGCGGAAGCTTTTTATCGTCTGCAGTCCAATGCCGCGACGGTAGTCGGACTTTCTTTCTTGCGATTTAATTTCGCGACTCGTTACGCAGAAAGTCGATTTTCTATTTAGCATCTGGCCGGGATCGTTGCGTTTTATTTGATTATTTCGAACTTTTCATTCGGGCCTTTCATGTGTGTAATCATTTACACCGGCAGGTGTTTAATCGAATGCTGTTAAATTGCGTTCGCGTAATCCCTTTGTTTGTAATTGAGCATCATGTTGCTGTCGGTTGACAAACACTAGAGTAGTACAGAAATATAAACTGTTCGAAAAAAACAGATAAATGTGATCGCGCAGTCTATTTATAATTTCCGTATCCATCCATTACAAACCGGCATGCCAAACCGTCGAAACGTCGTAATGATCGGGCACGGAAATACATTTTATCGTTTCTTTCCCCCGAAATAAATGCAAATGAAACAGTTCTCCGTTTCCAAGTTAGACCGCAGTCGTCCAATCGACCAACGTATCGTCATCGCGCAATATAACGTTAAAAGCTTTGGAACGGGAAACATTCTTCCTCGGCAACTGTCTACGAACAACAATTCCTCCCACAATCCACCGCTGCTATTTTCGATTTTACGTCCCCTCCGATTTCGTCGGTCCTATATTTTCCAACCGAAAACTTTCATCGCTCGTTTCCCTCGAATACCCCTTTTCACCATAAAAAAAAAAAAGGCAGATGAGCCAAAAACCAAGATTGCTCGAAAAATTCGCGAAAAATCTGTCATGTTTTATTAGCGACACATTTCCGCCAATAAACATTGTTCGTTGCGACTGCAAATTGCTCGCCAGTGAAGAGCGACGCGACGGCGAACGAAAATTTGTTAGAACGTACGCTGATCGAATTTCGCGCGACGGATCGGCGACGATTTTTTCGCCGAGTTCCGATCGGACGGCCGTGGATTTTGTTCGTCGAAACGGCAGCGTTTTCTGTCCCCGCGTACGGCTGTGCGACAGCGTTAGTTTCATTTAAATCTTGAAATAATCGAATGACGGACGTACACGAAGCGGAGGGCCGACAAACAACCGAAATTCGAAACACGCGTCATGATCGAGAAGTCCTGCTTTATTTTTCGCCTGAAATCACGAGCAGACTTGTCATACGGGGCCAGGAAACAATGAGGAATCATTAAAAGCACGCGACGGTGAATCTCTACGGTTTGTTTCGTCGTTACCGGTTTCGGCTGCAGTTTTAATTGGAAGATTTCGTTATTTATACTCAAGTATGTTTATCGTGAAGCTTTTGTCTAGTATGATATTACCGTGATATACACACGGACACGAAGGTTCTTCGATGACAGGGCAGTGTCTAATAAATAATTGCTTTCTTAATATGTCGGTTTATCGACTGTGTCAATGGTTAAGCTGAAAACGTCGGCTTTCATGAAGCAATTTATATTATAATTCGAAAATAGCTTATTGTTAGCTGATAAAACGAATAATGGAGAATGTATTATAGGTAGATTGATGCACTTCTTTAGTCGAAATTAATATTAGAGAGACCGATAATGATAAACCTTGTCTCGATATTTTCTACATTCTCAGCTGTTCCGAATTTTCAGCAAATTATTGTTAATCAATTTCTGTGTAGCTTGAAATACCTGGTGGTGCCAAACTTTTGACCGACAATGTATATACCGTGCTGAGTATTATCAATTATTTCTGTGAACAAAATTGCACAGGTGAGAAATATTAAAGATATTTGATTCAATCATCGAGCCATACGAATATAGACGAAGGTAGTACATTTGTTATCTACAGTTTAGACCGAAAAACAGATTCCCATACTCTGAAGCTAGCCCGATCGTTTTATATCGTGACACATCTGTTCCTAGTTCTACGAACTTCTTGGAACAGGTTGACTCAACGACTATTCCATTTCAATTTCGTTTCCGTTACGTGTGCTGTACACACAACAATCGTAGCTATAATATTGCCAAATCTTTTTTTCCTTTCTTCACAAATGAATTAGGAGGCACCAGCTTGGTTTCAAATTTACCCACCATAGAGTAAAAGGATACAGTTTAATATTGTTAACATTGGATTCAATTTCCCGCGATGCAACTCTTAGGTAACTCATTATTTCCCTCGATTATAATAACTCGTATGGTCACGCCAAGCAATAGGAACCTTTTCCTGCCTGAATTTTAAGCAAGATTAATCTAATTTCATTATGGGGGTTGAAAAAGTATGTCAGAAGCATCACGGCCTGCAAGTTTATGAACATGAAATCGAAAAATCCTCGTTTTATATAAAAAATAAATAGTTACGCATATCTGAGAGGTGTATAAATTGATTTTTGGATATTTGCTATTGATAGTAAATATAATCATCATGCAAATATATCATGCCGGAGCAAAATTGTCTCAACGTTCTTAGAAATGGCTTACTAATAGAGATAGTAAGAGAACCAGATGGGTCTGTACTTGGCGAGTCAAACGGGCCTAGGTTGTAAAATAAGGCGATGCGCATTCGTAGGCATCAGTGGACCCCAGTTCTTCTGGGTGTTTTTCGTTCAGTTCTAGAGAGCATTTCATGGCGAAAGGACATTCCTTCAGAGCTATTTGAAATACACGGATTGAGATAAATATAATAGCTATTTTATTTAACACGGCATATCCAATATTGATAAATTATTCTGCCTCGTCGAGAATTCTATCACAATACAATATTGCCCCTCCGAATTGCATGCCATCTCTGTTCACCAAATGTACACTAGAAAATCCATTCCATTTATGGTCGGTTGCATTCACGAAACTCAACGCAACTTTCCACGAAAGACGATTATTAAACCTCGACGAATTTGCTGGCGAATCGAGTTTCTATGTTTCGTCGAGGATCCGTGCCTTCATCGTCGTTCATCGATTTCCTACGTTCGCCAAAGCTTATTGGCTGTCTACGACCACCGCCGGTCGCTTCCACAGATAAGGACAAGATGGTAGCCGGAGAAGAAAGGATATCGGTCCGATCTGCCCGACGATTCTTATCAACTTACTTTTATCGATGATGAAGAAGCTTATTCTGCGGGAGCAGTTTAAATATAAACCGAAACCGATTCTTCTCTTTTCTCACGAACGTATCGAGGGTGTTTTCTACTTCTTTTTCTATCCTATGCTACCTCAGTGGAGGCATCTGTACGTGTTATCACATCTTGCCGGGGTCTTATTCAGCTTCTATCAACTTGCGAATCAATATCCGGCAAAGTAGCATCTACTCAATTATTTGTGCAATCATTTGTTATAGTCTTCGAGGCCGACTCGATTCTTGTCGAACCGAAGATTCTTTTATTAGTCAATTGTAATATTTGCATGCGAATTTCGTTGCCAGTGCGAAGTACCGATTCAAGAAAATTGAAATTCGTACTGTCAATACTCAATGCTTCATAATTATCAAGTCCGGGTATTAAATAAAATTCAATAAGGTCTGCAATACTTCTTCGAAAGATAATACAGTGAAGTGTAAGGCAACAGAAGCCTGAAAAGATATCGCTCTCTCGTCCTCTCTGTAAATAATACAAAACATCCTTAATCCTGTTCTTTCCAATTTAAAGTACGCAATATTTTAATTCGTCCTCTCGTTGGCAACGAAATAAATAGTACCATCAAAAAGCAATACGTGCCCGACGCCTAAAATAATTTGGCGTGATTAAAATGAATATTGTGCATTACATTACCGAGCGATCGTTCGAAATTTGCGAGGAATCGTGACGTCGTGTTTCAACGAACAAACAACGCGTAAGCATCCCGTGTAAGGCTAATAAATTTCGAGGGGGGCCCCGTACAATGACGAAAGCAATTTCATTTGAAGGTTCCAGCTATTTTAATAGGAATTCCAGGAATTTGTTCCTATCCTGTACACCGGGTCCTGATCTACGCTACATTTAAGGTTGCGCCCTCGTCGCGCAGCCGTGTCCTCGCCAAAATAATATATCGCCCTGATGCACTTTGGAGATTATAAGGTGCAAGCGTTACATACGTGTGGCGAACACATGCGAAATTGCAGTTAACCCCGTGCTAACACACGTTACACGTAGTCGACATTATGGGGACAAATAAACACGTTATTCTCTATTTAAGAATTCACTGGGAACACGAACCACCGTTGTAAGAAATAAATGTCGCGAAAAAGGGACGGCTGGCCGAAGGGGGGCGTTTGAAAATTTGCTGTGCCGTTGGAAGAATTATTGCGCCGATGGGTTGCGTTCTTTTTTTCTTATAGAAAAAATATTAAAATACATAGAATCGTTTTGTTTCGTTAAAACTGGAAAGTAGAAGGATACAGAAATTATTAAATTCTGCCAAGTTTGGAATAAAATATGTAATAAGATCGTACATCGTTTGTCGTAAACTTTCCTTTCATTAAATTGTAAAGAAGACACATTCAAGCTTGCTCCAAAAACTCGAGCTGTGTCTGAAGTCGTACAATATACAAGGAGTGATAAAAAAAAAAGAAGATGCTAGAAATAGCCCTCTGCTCATAATATGCACTTGATCCAATGTTCCTTCTACTTTTTCAGAGGAAGCCTTCTGACAAGAGTCGATTGAGCTTCTTTGTCACATTCATTATCAAATCCTTTTAGCTTCATTTTAATTCTAGAGAAGAAGAAAATGTCACAAGGAGCAAGATCTGAGGAATACGGAGGTATTACTGGAATTTCTTTCTCGGTAAGTAATTCTTGAATTGAAGGAGCGCTACAAGCTGGAGCTCAAGGGTAGTCAAGCATCCTCTCTTCTATATTTTTCCCATAAACGTTATAAAATTTTCTCACGAAAATGTAAGCAACAATGGACCCACATCTGTGTACCATTAAATACCACCGATAGAAATTAGTTCTCGATATTGGTTTTCATACAGCATTCTTTGTAATACTTTTTATATTTGATTCTTACTTGCTCGATACTTATTGCTTGTACTTACTGAACAGTTTATATTCCAGGCTCGACAATTTCATTTCATCGGCTCAGCAGAACTAAGTAAACTGTACCTCGAAAAATCCACCTGTTGGTTCATTACTGTTTCAACAATTTCTCTATTTGATTCCGATCCACCCCTATCAACGTTCCGTTTTAATAAATAATAGCCAATGCTCCGCGAGTTTAGCGTGCGCTCACGTTTCACGTGCCGCCATCAATAATTCACGCTCGAAATTAATAATAAACAACCTGGAGGCCAACATCGGAAATCCTACGTTTACTTTAAACGCTATAGATGAGCGCGGTGTAATTTTAAGAAACAACCCTTATCGCGGGGTGCGGTGGTATGTCGGAAATTATTATTCCGCAAGACTGCCTTGTGTCAATTTCAACGGAATCCTTCCACGGAACGCCACCGTGCAAATAGATTAGTTCAAACATAAATATCGTGCATCACATCCAGCGCGCCCGATTATTTCTGATACACCCTGTCATGTTTATTTTCAGATCTAGACGTTCAGACTTCGTTCTCCTCTACTTCCTTCGTTCTCTTCGTTTCACTGTTCTCGCCGTCCCTTTGCCCCGTTCGTCGTCGTCCTCTCCTCGCCGCCCATTCCTTTTACCTCGCTGTTTCAGAGCACAGAGCATTGGCAAACTTTCTATAACGAAGTTTGACTGAATCTAAACTAACGTAAGTTATTTGACCTCATATCGGTCACTATTCGAAACTCGGTTATACATTCAACTTCGTCCGATTGGTCCTCCTCGCTGTACGCTTGGAGAATACTTCGCCTGGCTGAGATCATAGCTACTGCTATGATGGAAATCGTGCTTCGTTGCACGATAAAAATAAATAATCAAAATGGACGAGCAACGGGATGATTTTGTTTTGTGCTGCGATTTTTCGCGTACGAAGTTTGTCGAGATTCAGGAGAGAAAACAGAGGTGTTAGAAATCGGTTATAGAAAAATCAGAGAGACCTCAAATAAATCTTGACATAGATTATTGTTGAATCATAATATCAATTATATCCGGAGGAGATATTAATAATTGGTAAAAGGCATCGAATCTCGGCAAAATTTCCTTCGCAATTTGAACTTCCGAAAGTATCATTGACGCCCAAATGATCGCAATGGAGATTTGTTAGGATCCGAATGAAGTAATAAAAAAATGTTGAAATAATTCTGACACAGAACACCACTGAACACAAAACATTACCATCCGGAACTCGCTAACATCTAAGTGAACCAACGGAGCAACGCGAAACATATTACAAATGCAGAATAATTTTTCCATAGGCGACCATAGATGTTATTTGGCGTAGCATCTAAATATCAATTGTCAAATAAAATCGAATCCGAGCGAAATATAAAGTGCAAGCTCAACCACACCTCATGCATCGATGAATAACGTGTGAAATAATGAATCCAACAGATTTTGTAAACGCAGACTCGTCCGTTTCTTCTACCGCCAATCACCTGCACGCCAGGCACGATGACGTTTTTGTATCGCCCCGTGTAAAATGGAACAGTTGACGGGAACAATTGCGGCAATTGCACCACTTCGACAGTAGAATCGCATTGTTGCCTGATGGTGTACGAAACACACGTTGCACGGCTTCTCTCGCGGAAGTGTTCGCGCAGTGCTCGTATTACGTGGAAAGCGAAGGGAATTCTACTTAATACCTGCACGCGGACCAAGTCATAATCGGGCTGGTAAACAGCCACAATTGCCGCAATGGCCGCCAAATACCAGGCGACAGGGAGCAAAGCATCGGTGAATATCGAGATTCTATATTCGTATTAATTTCTCGAACACTTTTCGAGCGGCCGCGGAGACCCGTTTACGCGATAATTAAGATAAAATGCTGAGGAACTTTCATTAGGCATAATTGCCATAATTGTGTCACTGTGACAACGGTGGAAGTTTACGCTACACTGGACGAGGATTAACTTTCACGCGGAAGTTTTTGGTCGAGTTTTTACTAACTGTGAAAAGCAGAAACACGACTGCGTTATGATTAGGGGGAATTGCCGTAACAGTAGGGGATAATTAAATGCATATTGGGGTGGTTAGTATTTTTCCAGGTCGCGACGGTCGATTTCCATGAACGGCAGAAAGAAATTTGCAGAGAATATATGCAATTTGTCGTCGATGGAATCGCATTTAATTTAAGTAGGTGAATGTGAAGAATTCGTTCAAAAATTTTCCGTCACTTGTGAAGAATAAAAGACGTAGCAATTTGTTACCGATTTCTAATGTGAAAGAATTTGTACCTTGAGTTTGGAGCATTCGATAATTGCTTATTGAAGAAATCGATAATTGCATGATAATATTTGAATTATTCTAGTTATAATACCCTTAAGTGTATTATATTCCGAATCGTGGGCTGAACAAATACATTTACATCGTATACAGGCCATACCAGTCAAATTGGTTTTCACTGAGAATAATATTTGGAAATAATATGACAATTCTATTTCTTCCATCAAAAGATAGTAACATAGATAAATCGCAACCGATCAAACGAAACCGCAACTAGACAAGTCCACAAGAGTGGAGTAAAAAAGAAAAATTCACAGTTCGAGGCGAAATTACTGATTGCCATCGGTATGTCAATGGAATTCTACATTCGTGTAGAACTGAAAGTTCATGTGTGACTGAAAGTTCGGCGATCGAACGTGCACGATGCTTGATTTTCAGTTCATTTTCGGAGACAATAATTTTTCTTTGATTTTCATTAGATGCAAAATCCTGCAAAACTTGATATTCCCTTTCAATTTATTTCGCGGTACCTTTCTTGGCGATCGAACAGATTTCCAAGTGTACTAACGAGGTTCATTTTTGTCGTATTAATGCTGCTGCTGCTTACAGTCGAATAAAATTTCTCACTATAAAAGTTATTTCAAGTGGCGGGATATTTTTCGAATGTTACATTTTGTTATGGGAATGTTCCGCGGGTTAAAATCACACACGAGTCGTCTAAAAGCATATTACTATAAAAAAAGAAGCTCAAGAACATAGCGCAACAACGGTCCATCCAATTCCATTAAATTAAAAAGATACATTTAATTAGAGGCGAAATAAAGTGCGGGCAGATAATGAAAATGTTTATGACTAACGTTTAATTAAAACATCACCGTGGAACTCCATTCGACTTTTCCCTTCAAATCCTTCGCCTAGCAAGAAGTAACTTTCAATACAAATGTCAATACAAATTGTTTTCCAACCTTCAATACAATGATTCACTCACAAATCGCTCCGCCGACGTGACGAAATAAAGCCTAAAAACAAACAAAAATTGGGGAACATTTCACTGACAAATCCCAGCTGCGGCCGCACGGAGAGTCGTCCAAGTCAAATTTATCTGACTCCAACTATCTTAATGACTCGATATACGAGGGAAGCGCCACGATAAACGCCGGTCCCATAAGATATTTCCACCGCCGCGTATCATGCGTCTCGAAACAATCGCGGAAATGGATCCGCTCTCCGTTAAGCCAATATCGGAGCGATCTAACGTCCGCATAAACTACAGTTTTACTACTTCCTGTTCCGATCCACGGCTAAGACAATCATTTCCCGTCGATGTTTCTATGGCTTGCGTATGCTCGGCCACGGATGCGTGAGTTTCGGATCGAGTGACGCAGTTTCGAGTAACAGGGACTGGGAAACCGATCAGCCAGGTGTTTCTAGATGCGCAGCCTTAGGAGTGAGACATCTTCGAGTACCACGGAGCGCGAGAACGTTCCACTAATATGCAGGGTAGAATGTAAAGCATGCGCAACCCTGTGAATCGTATGGCGGAGAATTTATGTTGCCGAGGCGTATGGGGAAAAATAACGTCGAAATATAAGGGGAAATATGGTAAGCCAGGGTACAGACGTTTCGATAACATGGGGGAGCAGTAGTTTCTATAATATATGCACTTGCAGGTCAGAAGTTTGGGATGGTTTCTTACGTTTAGAAATATTGAGTTACCTGTTAGTCGTTCATTAAGTTAATATCGATGTTCATATCGTAGGAGGTCATTACTGGTTTGTTCGCTTTCGAGTTTTTGTTCAGATTGCGCGATGATTAAAATTTCGATTAACACATTGCTTGCTGAAATATAACAATTAAATGTAATATGAACGAAAATTTATATATGTATTATTAATATTGCTGCGGATTTAATGTTATGAAATTATTCATGCTCACAAAATTTCTGTAAGCGTGGAATCAAAATATTTCGTTTGTTTCGTAGTACACAACAAACTTTACATACATGTGCATAATACACATGTACAAAATAACACCTATTGAATGTACGGTCTGCATTTGCAGTGCTTACATTTTGAATAATATTTGCTCGTTCGAGTTCAACCAAACGTGACCCACAGCTGGGTCAGGGGTTGAATTTCCAAGAGATGGCGTGACACTGTGGATTGCCCTGCCTTGAATTTCCTATTCTACTGTATAAAAAACAAATGTTCAGACCGTCCAAATAAAGTTGAGGTCAAAGTTTCTTTAAAATCAGTGCAGCTTTTTTTTTATCCTTGTTGAGCCTGCGAGAGTGCAATACAATTTACTTTCAATATAACAATTTAATATAATAATTTATGTGTATATATCTTCCCTTCTATAGTTAGGAATAAATAGAAGATAATAAACACTTACTGAGATCAATAGTTCGTCAACGGAAATAACATTTTAAGCAGATTTTCATCGCTTCTGGATAGTTTTACTGCGGTCGTGTTCCAGCTCCATTATATATTTGTCCCTATAATCAATCGATGCTACATCTTTATTTACTTCGTCGCTTGGACCGACCTAATTATTCAGATGCCTATGCGAAAACATCGGTGTCGATTGGGCGTTCAACATAGGCATCGATTTTTCGTTCTAAAATAATTAGCATACGCGCAGTAGTTGGGAAAACTATTTCAACCCCGGATCACGCTGAGCCTATTTAGAATTTTCCTGCATTCGATAATGAGCAAACGAAAAAAGTCATGATAACTTTCTAACTTTCATTGGGGGAGTAAACCTGAGGATTTTAATTTAATTTCGGTATTGTTTCGTTCGGGGATCTTTAAACACGAGCCGCATGTTTGACCTAAATTCCAAACGTTCAAAACGTTAACTTTGTTCAAATATTTTAGCTATATTCTACACGGACATATGTCTAAATTTACGATCCCCGGAGCCAAGATGCCGGCACTTATTCCGTTTGAAACGTACGTGACACGAATTGCTGCTGCGTTCGGCGAAGTTTAACAATCAGGGGAGGAATGAAAGGGATTTACAAAAGGAATTGTATTTGGATATTTGGTTGCGAATCGAATTACGATTATAATTGAATTTGAAGATCAACATACCCTTAGACCGCGTTCCTCAATTTTTAATCAAGTCATTTCCGACGTGCATATTTAGAATTCAAACAGTTTTAATGCAAAACTTAACTCGATAATACTCCCCTCACGTTTCCCGATTACGTCAAAAGGTTTTAACGGGGCACTCTGTATAATCAACTACATTTATGCAACCGTATATTATAAATAAACATTACTAGCAGCAATTAGACGCGAAAAAGGGAAATTGAAATACCTGTTAACATATGTATAATGACTCGTAAATGCAATACAAATATTCCAACTTATAATTACAAATGTTTTCTTCCCACCAAATAAATGTCGTCAACATCGCGTGCAATTTAACCAATAATTAAACTGACGTATGAAATATCGTCCGAACCCTTTCAATTCCCAGATCGAAACTCGCATCGCGTTGTCGAACTGACCACTAACTTAACCGACCACATTTTTACAATAAACACCAGATCCAGCGCTAACGCGTAAATAAATACACAACTCTCGCGACCAGTTTGCCCTAACATCGATGTTTACTTCACGCCACCCATAAATTTGTCCCAAAATCGTCATCAATGTTTCCCCCCCCCGAATATCCGGCATCTCGTGAATTCCAAACACCGAACAATTTCGTACACCTGCAACCTTCGAAACGCAATCGAGCACAACCGCAAATGCCCAAACGCTTTGCAACCCCCAACAAATCGGGCACGTCACGTTTCCTGTCGTCCCGGAAACGCCGTATTCTTTCCCGAGTCAGCCTCAGCGTTGCCTCGCGGGGGAAACTGGAATATCGTTGCTTGCGACCTGCCTGCGAGGGCACGATTCCGCGCGAACGCTCGTCTGAGTGTCTCTAAATTCCCACTCCCGTATCTCGTTTCTTGGCGTCCAGGAACGGCAAGGATTTTGTAAAAGTATAATGGGCCGCGATGCCGCGGCGGTGTATTAAATTTAATCCGTAACGGAAGGCTCGTAAACGCCGCGGAAAGAAGCGTCACCCGGGAGCGAGGGGGCGGGCGAGGATGGGGTTGCTGAAGGGTGGTAAAAAAGAGGCGAAAATGAAAGAATCCCGCGCGTATGCGAATGGCTGATTGTGAGTCGCGCAGGTGCGCCGACGACCACGTTATTCTTCATTCGTACAGAGCGACGCGACGTAAAGCTCGTAACGATTTTCGTCGGATAAAAAATGAAACGAGAGCTATCGGGGGTGGGGGGGGGGACTTCCTTCCCTTTGCTCCGTACCTCGCACAAATACTAACCGATGCGCGAGCGATTATGAGCGTGTGCACGGACGAGGCGCGGGCCTCGTCTTTCGCGTACCCGAGGATTTCGGTGAATATGCACCTCACGCTCTGCGTGTGCCCCACCTGTGACACTTGACCCATAGAGACGCGTCGAAACTCGCGCGCCGGGACTCAACCGGTCACGACTCATCCCTCTTTTAGAAACGCTACAACCGCCATCGAGGAAGTATACTTGGAACGGGACCCCCTTTCTGTGTTTGACGTTGTAGAGGGATGGTGGTAATGGCGGAAGGGGTTGCTTGAGAGGCGCGCGTGATACACCGGTGAAGATGTTTCACCTTTGGAATTTTGTGTATTGCAGATATACGTATATATGTGACGATGATTACGAAAGCGGCCCAAGTCATATATTCCCTGTTTCGAGATATTTAATGTTTCGCATTTACATGTATAAACAAATATTTTGTCGGTATAATAACTAAATATTTAATCGAATGTTTGCTCTTATAATGTCACTATTTTCTTTGACTGCGAAATTTTATTTGTATCTTATAAATAATTATGCTTTTTCGAACGTCAAATGAATTAGACTTTAGACCGCTTACAAAATTAATGAGCTTTATTAGAAAAGTGTTGAAGACAAACATAATCGTTTGCGCTTTATAATTACAATTTATCTTAATAAAATTTTTACCTTCTTAAGTGGAAATTTCAATGCCGAGCAGTTTGAAATATTTCTGATGAATAGGTGGAACGTGCGGCAATAAATCCATCATATCTTTATATTTTTCCTTCGTCGCTGGCCCGATTGACGTTAGCATGAGGTGGAGGCAAACGAACATTTTGATTGTTTTATGCTAATCAGAATAACAGGCTGGCCCGCAACGCCTCGGTAAAATAGTAGCTTCAACGTTGCAGCGAAATTTGAGTGCACAGTTCCCAAAGATTTATCTTCGAAAATTGCTGCCTGATTTAGGGCAGCTATGGGGAAAATCGTGAAAAAGAAAATGGTTTGATATACGGGGAAGGTACGCAGGCCGTATGCTTTGGCTGCAACGCTTATCACTAAAAGGAACTTCATTTTACACATAGCCCCCTTCCAGCGTATCGATCGTTCGGCACTTTTATTCCGCCTTTTTTTATGACATAAGAAATGTCGTATCAGCGCTGGACGTTTATTAGGTTACTACATAAATTCTGCCCGTTAACTTCTTGCCGGATATAAAGAAAGAATCTTATCTCTTCTTGAAATCCAAGTAGATGTCTCGGGCAGGATGCGAAACGCGACTTCTTTTGTATCCCCATCCATAAAAACGGGTTACTACATTTCGTATGCTTGACTTCAATTTTTATTGCAGAACGGAAAGTGTCAATATGCCTGCGCTTGTTCGAATTAATGTTTCTCGTCGATGATACTTTGTTCTTGCTATCGTTGCCGTTCCCGTTGAAAATGATATTTGAATTTTTTTTTTTCATTTCATGTGGTACATAAAGGTTTTCCGATTTATCACCAACTTCAATACCTGCCAACCGGCCCTCATATTGGCCCCGTTTAGCATTGCCCCGGGATATTTTTACGAAATTACCCTGAAACTTTCGCCGTGCCAAATTATCCACCCCCAAAAACGTGTCCATTTCTCGTTCGAACGGTGTCCACGTGCGATGGTGCAGTGATAGTGCCCAAATAGAAATCGTTTCGCTTCGCACATGCATACGTAATCGACAAACCGAACCGTTGCCAAATTCGGTAATTCCCTTGACTCCATTGAGGAAAGAAATAACGCTGTTTCCCGAATATTTGGAGGATTAAACTCATCGCCCGATACCATTAAAATAAAAGATTTTTCATTCCGATATAGTTGTTGGAAGTTTCTGTTAATTCCAACAGCTATTGTTGGTATAAAATAACGATTAGCCAAATATTCGATACGATTGTTTTTATCAGCTGTCGTGCACATTCCGGTGATTGTAATGGAGCAGTGCTAATTCGTTTCAATACCTCCCAGGGTGTCCGAATATATAACAGCGGCGGAAATATCGAGATTTCATGACTTTCACCGAAAAATTTAACCGCGCAAATAGATTTTCGCAAAGCCTGTTCATACCAAACAACGCAACGGTGATCATCACCTAACCGATAAGTTTGTTTCCTTTACGTAAGTTATGCTTTTGCAACGAAATAAACACCGGAACACGCCGCGGGGAAATAATCAGAACTTTCAAAAGGGAATCGCGAACTGTATTAAAAATACACTGGCGTCAACAGAAAAACTGGCACTAAGAACGACGTTCTCCAATCACGCGCTCGACATCCGCACCGAATTCTTAAACCCACGACCGAACCAAAGAAATGTCACGCCAAGAACGGCATCGACCGTGGAAGAAAGCACGATACGTTTCTCGAATCCTCCGAACCTTTCCGCCAAAGCGGATATTCGCCCCGTTGCGGCCTGCTAATTTATCGAGCCATAAAGGGGATCAAAAGTTCACGTAAAGTTCCGGTCGACGTCGTTTACCTCCTGATGCACGATCCTCCAGATAATGTGAGTAGTCCAGCTGGCCGGGATCAATTAGGGCGTGAGTCTGATGCCCGCGAATAACTCGCGTCTGCCTGAGAATGCAATATAAATCAGCCGGGGCGGGTGTAGAATCACTTTGACCGGCCGCGGGGTCGCATTGAAATCCACGGGGTCAAATGAAGCTGTCTGTTGCAGAAATCGCATTACGATGGAAATTCTCGGCTCGCAGAGAGCGAAATGTTGCGCACACTTGTGTACAACGTACGTGTACGCTGTGCACGTCCACGCGCAAAGGATATATCATATTGTCGAGCATTCGTTGTGTTTCAAGCATTGATTATGCATCTTGGATACGGGGAGACAAAGATTGCGTTTGCCTGCGAACGTTGGCTGGACCTATGAATTTCGAAATTCATTTCCATGGGATTTCTGACCGGATTTAACCAGGATGGAATAGGTACGCGCGCAGGTGTACGCGTGTGCGTGCACTCTGATTGATGTTATTGTGCGAAATTACTCTTCGTTATGGAAGCAATTTGCCTGTCCTTAGGGTGAGAAAGCTTTGGAACGTTTCGCCCGATTTGGATGTAATGGCAAGTATTGTAGCGGGGGAAATGAATTTTTGGCTGCGTTTGTCAGCAGCGGAATGCACCGTGCCAAATGCGAGCGAGGACAATTGAAAAATATTTGTCAAATTTATTTCTCCGCGTGGAAAGCTCGTGGAGGGATTGTTATAAATTATTTCACGAGAACAGAAGTATTCATAGTCTACCTGACTATCGTGTTTTCGCTTCTGGAGACTCGAATAAATTATAAAATATCTTTTCCCTATCGAATTAGCTGTATTATTTTATTCATAATCGTAGAGTACTCACTGTTATATTCGTACTCAACCGACTTAAAAATATACAGCTGGTCTGGTTTTGAATGAAGAATATAATATTACTTTTATATTCGGGTTACAATAACAATTGTCATTCGAACATTTTCATTGCGGACCAACCACTTGCAAGATATGTAACCCTTTTACTGTTAAAAGAATTAAATATGTTGTTACAACCGTATGAATTTTATTTACGTCAGGAGGATGGCTAAGTTAGTTCACCCGGCCAAGCGAATTTCCTTCGCAAATCGAACCTTGCGGATTTCACATCGGCATCACGTGCGGGAAGCTTAATAATAGCTGCTTGATTACTGTCGTTAAAATGTTTTTCGTACAGACTGCCATTTCAGTAATTATTGTTCTTCCGGTCGTGTCAGTTTCAGATTTCTATCGGGACAGAATTAACCGCCCTATTGTTTCGGAAACGATTCTTGCAAATTCACCTACTCAAGACCGACAGTCCCTCGTCTCGCTTCAGTTAACTCAATTTCATTCTTCCAAGCAGCGTCTTCGAATTTTCTGCCGTGGGCATCGCGCGATTTGTCGACCCAGCTGCTTCACGGAAAACTATGATACGACTTGCACTCGAAGCGTGGAAAACGCTCATATTATTGCCACCTACTTACAAACGAAAGTTTAATGTGCTTTTCTTTTCTAGAACTAAATGAAACTTCAATCGAGATTAAGGGAAAACGAAAGATATACCGAACATCGTTTTTAGAAAATATTGTTCATCGAGGAATCCATTTGACAAATAACCATTAATATATAATGGAAGCTTAATTCATATTTTTAGTATTAGTAGTATTAGTAGTATTGCTAGTATTAGTAAATTTTAAAAGCAAGCGTTCCAAATAACCGGCGGCTTACAAATATCATTTTTAAGCATATCATGTACATACTGAGAGACAAATAATTTTATAAAAGTTTGGCAAAAGTGCGCGAATATAAAATTAAATTAATTTCCATCACTTGGTCTCGAAAGGTATTCCTGCAATTTCGATATCTCGCGCGAATGTTCATGAAAATATTCACCGATACTCGGTGTTCGCGTGATTTTTTGTCCCAACCATTTTCCACTCCTATTCTCATCGTTACCATACCGATGTAATTACAGGTCAGACGTGAGTCGACGAAATGCAAATGCAACGAGCGCAAGCTCCCCGACCGGTTTTACGGGATTTTTAATGGTGGCCGTTTTCCGCGGTGCTCGACAATAGTCATCGCGATCATTTAGGTCAGCGAGGCATTAATATTTGCCCGGGCCCTCGGAGCCTCGTTAAGGTTTTTGCGAACACCGATGTTACTTGTAACATGCTGACTCTCGCCGTTTATCTCTTATACGCGGTATGATCGGGCGAATTTTAGTAAAAATTTCATCGTAAATTGAATCTACCTAACGTCCAATTATTCGCTAACAAAGCGTCAAGTAATCAAATTCGCCCCAAGCTGAAGATATACATCAGGCTGTTGTTAATAATTCACGTGTAGCAAGATTCGTCCTCAAATTACACAGATATTATGCAAATATGCTTTTATGTTCGCAAAAATTCTATAAAACCGTTACACTGGCATGTCGGAAAATATATCTGTGCATAGAACAGCGGACTGAATAAATGACGAATCTTTGCCTATGAAATATTTATCTTATTTCGTACTCAAACTGTCGCGAAGCATGCACTGGTCGATACGAATGCATATCCAGGCCATTCTTCAAGTATCTACATACATACATCCAAGTATATATTACATCGAGGCGGTCCGAATCTCTTTTAATTCACTACTCCTAATACACATCCCATACTTGCATGTTAATTTCCTAATCGAATCACCCTCAACGATCACTGCTGGCGTTGAACCGCACTGTCCATGCACTCGTTGTCATTCATCCCACATGGTAATGGACGGGGCGTCAGTAAACGCCAGCCAAAACTACGACGATTCGTAGTAAACCGGAGAAACGTCAACGCGCGCGTCGGACGACATCTGTTCGTCAACGACATCCGCGTGGGGGCTAATTAGAAGCGACTCGGTCGTTTTGTCGCATCGGTGTGCGTCGCAAACGAAATTCGCGTGACTGCAGACGAACATAATCGTCGAGGTTCTTTTTATTCAAAATGTGGTCCGCACAAACTGGATCAGCGTTTCCAAGGGGTTTTGCCAAAACTACCGTGGAAAAACGTGAGCAGAACTTTTATAATTTATGGCGTGCCAATTACGGAAACGTAGTTTCACCGTTTCCACCGGTGCACAGAGTGGGTACTCCCCTCTGGTCACCGTTAATTCACAAGGTAAACCGCTTCCATAAACTAATTTTTGTGGTGGTGCTCGCGCGAGGAAGCAGCAACTCTCGTTATCAACGGTTGAATTTTAATTAATCAAGCCCCGACCCGCGGCGAATCATGCATTTCGCCGCTTGGCTGATCGCGTCAGAACGAACGTGGAAATCAACCCCTCGGTGTTTCGCGCTTCAATTGGGTAGGTTGTGAGTTGATTATTAGGGGGAATCCTGAACTTGCTTTACAGTATGTACGATGGGGGTGGAATGTTTGCTCGTATAATTCGGTGATCATAGAAAGCATCGCGACTACGTATATTATTCCTGGACTGTTGCTTTATTTAATTATGATAAGGAACTGCAGATAACTCTGGGGAGTGAAATTGTGTGACGTAAGGGGCCAGTGAATTTTGTACATATTAATTTTCGTTGAAATTAAAAGTACGAATAATATTTACTTCTGCCCTCCGGTTCTTTGTAATAATCCGGTTTTTGAGCGATGTATGTTAATCTGTGAATCTAGAATTTGTTGAGTACTTAATTTCCCCTAGATAGCGAATTTAGTAAACTATTATTAAACTATGCTCACAATGTTATAAAAAGTGCAGGAAAATGTGTTTCTATTTGGCGAAAATAAATACAGATATAACTGAATACAGAATAATATACAATGTGTTACTTTGTTTCCATATTTCAATAATATACAATTGGATTTAATCAATCGCTCAATATTTCCTGAACAGCTAAATACAATATAAGTTACATAAAATTCGCTGAAATGTAATCTTAAAGAGTCATCCCCTCGTAGTTCACCGAACATGATATAAAGTACATAACAATTGTCCAACAATTTTGTATTCGCAGTAAACTGCTTCGTGGCAAAACCTCTGAAATTATAATTCCATCGGACAATATTCATTCTGTATCGATATGCGAACAAACCTCACGTAGCCCTTCTATGTCATAACCATATCGTAAGAAGACGGCATGCCCTAACACACTTGTCGATTATTATCTTACGTTCTCATTGACATTGAGAAAACCCCTGCTCGTCTCAGGGAATTCACCGTCTAATAAACACGCGCTGCGTTAAGGGCGACAGAAGGGGTGGGCGAGACGCGACCAGGGAGGGCGAACCTGGAAAGCTGCGAGCTTATCGCTGGCGCAGGGCTTCAACGGGGTGCCTCCACCTATTCATTTGGGGTCGTTTTAAGTCATAATAACAGTCAGAATCACGTGTCACGCGTGGGCGAGACTACGCGTGCAAACTCCGTCCGTGCTTGGTGGTAATTGTTAACAAATAGTAATTGCAGACCGTTATCAAGCCGTTAATTAGGGGCTCGTGAAAAATTGAAAGGAGCGAGCGGCTCGGTCGGCAGCTCGCGCTCGTTTCCATCCGTATTTACGACGCCGGGGCGGTAAATTTTATTCGACGCTTGCGTTTCAATTTTCCGGTTGCTAAAAAATTCATCAGGTTTATCGAATCCGGGCTGCACGGTTTACTGAAGAGTTTCGGGGCAAGTTTTAATTACACTGTACGCCCCTGAATTATTAGTAGTTGTTTAGCTTCAGTGTTGCGAGTACGTTTCATAATTTGACTGTTTCTTTTTTTTTTTTTTTACTACGCTACAGTTAATCGCAAATATTGTTGGAGCTGTGCACATACTTTGAATTACTACGTCGGGATCAGAGTTATGTTATTTTCTACGGAAGTAATTTGAGAGCGTTTAAATTCGATTTTCGCAGCTGAATTATTCACGCGCAACGTTCACATCGTTCGACTACAATAGGCTTCGTTAATTACTGTGCAATTGGAAAAATATTGATTATATCAGGTACTGCTCTTTAATTGTACATATTTTTTCAGTAAACCATGCATTGCAGATGGCAAATTGTCATTAAATTGCAAACAATATAATCGAAAAAATAATATATTCAAATATACTACACGCCTCGAAACTGTGCGAAAGAAATAATATAATAGCTTAAGTACATTGCTCATAAACGCAGAGTTACCAAATTCCTATCAAATAAAATACCGTGCCTAACCACAGTGCTCCTGGCAATGTTCCATAAATGGTTTATTAGAATTCCACGATGTTTCGATCAATAAATCCATCTGCAAAGTAACCACCCAGATTATTTGAATAAATTCCAGGGAAACAAATAAATTCTTTTATTATCTCGTCACTCCTTCCTCAATCGTCTAGCATTATTCATGGCCGAAGGAACCGGAAGAAATATTTTCTCCCGGCAATAAATCGATACGAGGGGGAAGATGGAAACTTAATCGACGAAAATTTCCAAGGAGAAACTGTGGTACTTGAGACGGAAGGCGCGTTTACACGTTCCCCGATGAAAGCATTTCGTTTGTCTCGTTAGCATTGAATTTCCGCTGTAAAATTTCGCCGTTACGAATTTCCACTGTTCCTACGCGACTCAAAATAGTTGGACAATCTTGCGTTCGGACAATAAAGCGAGCGCTGAATTCCGCAATTCGAACCGAACGCCGGGGATGAGGGAACCTATGAAACTGGCAGCCCTGAAAATTCTTGTGCATTTATTAACACTTTTATTAAGAACGATAACTAACTTCAACGCATCCGACCGAAGTATTCTGTCGAGCCTGTTCTCTGTTATTTCCTGCGCTGTTACGCGTGCAACACGGTCGTTCGCACGACTTCTGCTGCAATTTGTGCAAAAGGTTGTAACATCCAGAACTCTTTCCTTAAATTACAAATTACGAACGGCGAGAATCACTTCATGTGCACGATGTAACCGAGGGTTCGAGTTTGTGTCTGGACGAAACGATATTTTCTACATACTGTTACCAAAGTTACAAAACAATTGAATATGCACCGCTTTCACTTTGCCTCCGCGCAAAGAACCGAAGAATTGTAAAAAGAAACGGTGAAACAGTGCTCGCTTTTTTAAATTATAAAATTTCAGTGAACAGTGAAAAATAATACGGCATATCGCCCACTCGTTTGGGCAACGAAATGTAATTCGGAAAGCACGCGTGTAATATTTACATGCACAAGAAGCCAGATATAAGCCGGGGGAAAATAAAAGATGCATTACCGAGCAAGAATTTTATGGAAAAATTTACGGCAAGGTTGTCAGCCAGACAAATAAAGTACGTTTACTGCTCGACACGCTACTTCCTGTTTCAAGTGCTAAAGTTTCGCTACAAAAATCCACCATCGGTCAAGTTTCCTTCTCCTCGCGAGGATTTATCGCCGCCGGTGGGGCGTGCATTAGAAAACGGAGTGCGCCCAGAAAATTTTCCATCGATTTCGTTCCCGCAAAAATTGATCCAAGTAATAGTTTCCCGGGGAATTTCTGTCCCGCCGCTGTCGATGCGAGATATTTATGGATATGGGCCCGCGCGGCTCGCGGAAACATTCTCATTGGCGTTTCCCTCCTTTTTGCACGGGAATAAAGCGTGTCGTGACACATATTCCGCGTTGTTTCAAAGCGTTACACACTTAACGGCTGAAAAGTGTAATACCCGCGGCTAAAGCGAATTCATTCGACAGCTTTATCGAATGAAACACACTCCCGTGTAATGGAGACTTAGAGGAATACTAGTTTTAATGATAGAAAATATCGATTTTTCTGATAGAGATGCGAAGTTCTAATGGGGTATTTATATGGGCTGGAGGATCCATGGAATTTTTTAGAATTTGAAGGCAAAACTGATACGTGTAATGCAAAATATGCGAAATAGGACATCGATCATTAGAACTGAAGTGTACCGTTTTATATCAATCGGATTAATATGTCTAACGCCATCAATGCTTTCAATATAAAAACATAACTCACTGCAATTCTCATCTCGCACGTTTTATCTCCCATCGATCCCTCAATTATTCTAACAATACCTTCACTCGGTCCCACTTGTACCAAGCAGTCTATCAGTACCCGCAATATCATGAATATTATTCCATCGAGCCACACAAGTTTCAATTCCCACGATCCGCCGTACCACATGAATACTTATTTGCTTAACAAAACATTTGAACAACGCCGACCGTACTGTTCAGTCACCTTTCAGCCCAACGATTCGCGAGAAAGCTATCTCGCACTAAATATTCGTTCCACACGCTATCCTACATCATAATCGCGACGCATCCCGATCCGATCGATCCACGGCGAGGCCCCGTGCAAGAGGCGAATAATGCGAATATTACTTTCGAACTTAAACGCGATATCAGGCGACCGGGTTCCGTATTCGGCTAGGGTAAAGCACATCGATATTCGCGATACACAGCCGACCGTGTGCAATAACACATTATACGGCACGGGTCAATCACAGTTTCGGAAACTTCGAAATACAGGAATAAACTTGGCCGTCGTCCAACCGGTCCCGTTCCGCCGCGATTCTAGCCGCGTAAAAATGAAAACTCGAGCTGCACCGTATCAGATAACCACGTCCTTATGTACCATCGTATCAATTTAGCCGCAATTGCAGAGCACTCGAATGTTTGTACTGTAATCGTGCTCGTTTGCAGCACGTTCGCGGGCCGCTGTGCACGTCCGGTGTGTGTGTGTTGTCACTGTGTGTGTACGCGTGTGCGCGCGCGCGCGTGCGAGTAAAAATTTACTTCGACTCGAAACGCTGCTCGACGATACCGGCCCGTTCTCCAACAGCTCTCCTCGTTTCCGACCCAATTATTCGAACACCCGCTAACCCACGTTCGTGTTTGTCCGGTCGTTTGTGCATATTTGGTCCTCTGTTGAGTCTTATATTTAGCGGTCGTTGAATATTCGTTCGGGAAGAATTAACGAGACTTTATTCTGACCGTTCTCGAATTCGAGGCGGTGCGACTATCGTCGCGATCTTCTCGTGCCGTGATTACTGTTCCTGCGACGTGAGTTTGCGCTCAGGCGAAATGTTTCTTTCGATTGGATATCGTTCGGGTGGTCGGGAACGTTGGGAGAGATCGAGTTTGCAGGGACGAGGAGGAGTAATAAATAAACGACGATTAAATGATAATTCGGTTTTACGAAAATTGAATTGATATTTTGTTATATTGCGTTATTTTGCATTATTCATTCGACTTTGTACTGCATAATGTAGTTAGGATTGTATGTTATCCATTATTTAGTTGGCAACATTTTCGAAAGGGGTGAATTAATATAGAAAGTGTGCGTCGTGGTTATCTTAGAAATTCACGCAAGTTCGCCAACCAAGGAATTTAACGGAGGAACAATATCTACTTCCGAGGGAATTACTTAAAACTTTATCTTCAGCTGCCGGCGTTGGAATAAGAAAAATGGGGGAGGATGCGACCCTGTGTTCGTGACAGGAAGCACGGAAATACTTTGGAACAATTAATTCTACTGTCATTTCCTACCATAAATTATCCAGTAGAGTTTTACTGAAGCTCTGCCTTGAAAGATGTTTCTATCACTGAACAATGCAAACTTCAGCCTATCGTTAAAGTGTAATTATCGAATCAATTATATACGCCGAAGCCTAAGCAGCAGTTTATCGTTCGGCAACGACTAATCGAAGTACATACGTCAATTAAATAATAAACTGGCAAAATAATTTCATTTACAAATTTTACATTCAGCGCGGCAGTTCTATTTTACATTATTATACTTTATTCGAAAAGTGATCGTTCTCGAATATTCTTCAACCGTTTCCCATCTCTTCGCCCTTAAATCTGTTTAATTTAGCTTGAACACAGACACAATACAGACCACTCTGTTCATAATTTGAAATTGATTTATCATTTAAATTGCATTTATTGAGTGTCCAATATGCATTCCGTAATATCGAATAACTCAAATTTATTTCTCTTTCGTTATTAACATATGTCTCGGCAAAAAGCACTACCATCGATTCAGTCATACGTTTCACTTGCCATCCCAATTAGTAACGAAACTAATCTTCCCTCGGGCCCATCGACAACAGCCTAAAAGTGTTACACGGGTTTCCATGAGTGAATTAAGTCAAACACGGGTGAATTATTAGTCACATGGGTAGCAGTCTCGTTAATTGTTTCTTCCGTTTGCTGAAAACCGCCACGAGAATCGAGACAGAACAAACTTTCAAGGACGATTCTCATCGCGACGAAATTAGAGGCATCGCGGTTAAATCGACCGCTATGTTTTCGGTCCCACGAAAGTTTCTGCAGTGTTACTGGACAGCTGATAATAGACGGCCACCTTTTAATTGCTCTACCACGACGATTTCCCGTGCGGAGTAATTAAAGGAGTCAGTTGACGCCGAAACTGTGATATTTATACATTTAACAGGATTCAATAATAATTTTAAACGACCGAATAATTCGTGGCAGCATCTGTTTCGTCTTCTGAATAATTTCAGGCCGCGGAAAGTACACGATGGTGGGCTTTTGTTATTTAAAAAGAACGGTGACGTGAGTCAGTCGACGATTTTGAGTCACCTAACATTCAGATCCAAAATATACCGTAGGCTTCGTGTCGCAGAAAATAGAATCACGGGATAGTTGCTATATGTTACGGTGATTTTGAGAGAATCATGATTCAAACGGTTGCAAGCGAAGATTTGCGAATCGAAAATTGTCAAGCTATATTTTATTGATTCTAGATTGTACAGAAATTACGCTTATTCGTGCACAGCTTAACATCCCGCGATATACGAGACTTGTAAATTACCAGAATTAGCTTCAGATTGTAGCAAGTAAATAATGTCATATTCAAAGGACATGTACGATAACTAATTATTTAATTGGCATGTTGAATTATTGATATTACTTAGAGATGATATGATTATCATTATCCTTATTATTTCAACAGGTAGTATTATCATTGGATAAACAAAATCCCAAGATATCATGGACCGATACTGAACCCCGTTGATTTACAGAATCGCTGTTCCGCGTAGCGTTCAATAGACAAAGCTTCGAGTATTTCTAGCGATTCCAAGGCGTAAGTCGAGCGACAGCGACGAGTCCAGAGAATAAAATGCGCCTGTGTCAGGCGCGAAAGGTCCGTTCTTAATTATTATTATCGTGCGAACCCCGCGGCAAGGGTAATTATTTCCGTCTGCAGTAAACGCTTCCTGCGAAACGACCCGGCCCCACGACGGATGGAACCAAAGTTACATAAGGCACGCATTACTCCACCTAGCCAAAAACTTGTTTCATTGAAACTTCTCCACCGACGGCACTGATAACACCGAGACACTGGTAGACTCGTGTTTTTAACTATGTACATCCATTGCCGTGAGACGACCGATTTCATTCAACGTCAACTAGGTCGAGCGGGAAATGCAATAATGTTTCGATATCAACTGGACGTTTGAATGTAGAACAATTTAATTTGATGCATTTCCCTCTCGGTATAACTGTCGCCGTCGAGTTTTCATGATATTGAAAGAATTTGGACGGGCGAACGGATTTCATTACGACTTTATGGGATTCGACATGAGTTCTGTTTCGCTGAGCAATTCATACGTCACAGAGATGTTCTGTATAATAAATACGAGATTACATTTCCCACAAGTTGTCCTCGTTCTTGTAATAAAAAATATACGAACAAAGTATACCACAGGCCGATCTGTTTCAATAAGTGAGAGAAATTGAAATCGAATATTGCCATGTCACGTCATAAGTAACCCAAATTCTTTTCGTACTTGTTAAGGGTGGAATTTAGATATCTATTTAAAAGTATCGATATTCTGTAAAGTTCCTTCGGTTTCCTACGACACATTGACGTTATTTCAAATCAGTAATTGTTCAATGCAGTTTCTATAATGGCAGGACAAGTTTGAAACCTTGGACACAAGAGGAATCATCCACAATATTACTATTAATATTATCGTTATTGATAAACTTTGTCGTGTCATATATACGTATGTATATCAACTATTTTTTATTATCCCGAGTTTTAACTTTATCTTTTTGCTATAATTATTAACGATCGAGGAACACGGGCCTCTTTATTTGCAGCACACAATTGACTAATCACAATTTCCTCCTGCCCAAAGGACAGAACTTGAAAAATTCCCTTACTTTCCCCCGCAGTGTCAGCTATAACTCGATCCACGCATCACGTACACGCCAGAATACGTTTTTAATTTGTGGCCGCGCGTCGTCGGCACAATTTCTCGCGGCTGCCACCTAATACGTTCCCCTTCGAAACAGAGTTAAATTCAAAAAGGCTGCGACGCGTTTGAAAAACAGCAAAACGCGACAAAGGAATTTGCACAGGGGAGAACAAGAGCAACGAAAAAGGAATCCTCGTCCATCACAAAAATGAATTTCTATCTTTCTCTCTGTCCACCGCCGTTCTTTCTCCCTCATCTTCCAAAATTAATTTGCGTTCCATAAATCTGCAGGCTCGTCCAGAATCGTGCGAAATTACAAAAGCGTAGAATCGAGCTTCCATCAAATTTTCGTCGATTCGTATGCGACCAGAATGGGCACACATATGCGGAACGCCATTGAAGAATCAAATTATTATTCGGCCCGATTCGATTACGACGGTAAGAGGATTCGCGTTTCATCGAAAATCCAACAAAATGAGCGGTGATTCATAAAACCTGCGGTCTTCAAATTAGTCGCGAATTATTGGACGCCCGTGGAAATATCCGAGTAAAAGTTATAGCATTCGTAAACAGATACGTCCCGATGACAAATATGTCCTACTTTGATTAGATAAGAAGATCTGAAAGTACAGTGGCTGTTTGAATTATTATGAACAGTAGGAGGAATTTAGTCACAAATTTTATGTTTTCTTCGTTACTATGACTAATAATGTTGTCGGTGATGCTAGAGAACCTTGAAATATGAACAATATAATATATTGATCGCCTGATTGTGTGCGCACCTATTACGGTATTCTAGAAATAGATGCAATAGTTTCAAATTTACCTAATTTAGAAAATGATGTGTCATTGAAACATGACAGTATATTCTATAATAAAAAGCGTATCATTATAACAGTATTCTTACTTCTACTCTAGATTCAACTTCAAATGCGCGGAAATCTCTCACCGTTCATAATAATTTGATCACCCACTGCGATCGCCTGTAAATTTCAAACGTGGCGCGATGAATTTTCCTGGTGCAAATAAAAGCACACGAAATGGTAAACAACATTGTACTAAGATACAATGTCCTTAAACGGAACATTTATTAAGATACCAAGACCACGAAAGTTCGATCAATTAACTAATTTATACATCCAACGACGAACAGCAACGGCCGCAATAACGTCGCTGTTTGTTGCAAATCACGTAAGTTTCGTGTTGCCCGTGTGCACAGATACACGTATACGGATACTTGTTACAAATTGCACGAATCTCGTTGAGGCGCGTAACGAGCAGAAATTATTGACACCCGGTGTTCACGTTCACGTTGGCTTTTCTCTGCGCAAACAAATGGCGACCGGAGGACCGATTCTGGCCGGAAGTCGACCGCGCATGCATCTGTAAGCGGAGAAACTTTTCGTCGAGCCGGCGTAAACGAACGGTCATAATTAAACAATTTGTCCCTGTTGCTGCGGGCAAGCCGAACCAGATACACTGCGTTTTATTTAATTACGCTTGAAACGCAAACGCTTCCCGGCAACGTCCATTAAAACTTTATTTCGCCCGTAACGTGACGGTCTCAGCGGGTGTGCGCGAACCATCCATATCCGAAACGAGATTCCATTCGCGTATCGGCGAGTACATAGACGCGACGTGCGCCGTTGAAACTTTGCTGCGACCGATGTAATCTTGTTGCGTGTAATTCATGTTTCTTTTGCCATTGTTGTACGTTTCCCCCGGTATGTGTCATTAATCTCGCGGGCCGACGCGTTAACACGAGCTCATTGCAACGCGAACGGGAGATTTGTACAATTAATGGGCTAACTGTTGTGAAATAAACGCGAATTGCAATGACACTTCTCGAGAGTACTTCTGTTGGATAAGAAGTAACTATTGTGTCGTTTAAAAAATTCATCGGGGAGGTTTTAATTCATGGAACGATTGTAGAAATCCTTTGGAAACGTTTTAGATAGGAAGAATGTAGGAGTTCTTTTCTTTCACGACACATGCCACGTCTCTGTAATTTTTTAATACAGTTGCTAAGATTGCAATTTTGGAGCGGAAAATTGTGTGACTAGTCGATGGAAACGTAATAAGTAGAATAAGATTAAATTCAGTAACAAGCTTGAAAAAGTTCTGCCTTCAATCTTGTGGCTGTGTCGCCTTTTTACGCGTTGAATTTTAAATTTAGCATCGTGTTGTTATCTCGTTTAATTGCCCCAACAAGGGACGGGGGAACTGTACAGGAGGCCATACGCGAGTGCAACAAAGTCTCCGTAAGAATATTATTTCACGCAGATTATGCGCGCGCGTGAAGTGAACGAAATTCATGCTTCGACATTCAAGAGCATTGAAAAGCACGAAGAATTATGATACTGACGATATTAGTTACGGTACCATAATTATACTAATGTTTCATTGAATACATTTATCTGAAGTTTTCCTTCAAAATTAATTACCCCAAGTACAAAATCCGATTCGTCATTTGATTATTTTAATGATAACAAAAATACAGGTACAATATTGCCGCCAAATAAAATTCTTCATTGAAGCATTTCTGAACGAACTGTTACACGATTACTGCGCCCAGCAAATATAAATACTAATTATTACTAATAAATTTTAAAGTGCCGAAAGGGTGATCAAATTCCGAGGAAATTATATTAGAGTTCAAACAGTGACCGTAACGTTTGTTCAGGAAACTATGCAAATGTCAAAGGTTTTCCTCTGGACAACAGAAGGTCGCGTGGGCCACGTGGAAATTTAATGGAAACACGTAAGCCGGACGCTTCCCCGCGAAGAAACTTTTCTTCTTCCTTCGAAGCCGCGCAATTACCCACAATTATTCGTCCGACAACTCGGCTCACGTATTCACGCAACTTCACGTTAATTCATTTACATTCTTAAATTCCCCGGTTAAGCACAGCTCTCCGGAGTAATTTGTTACCTGCACAGCCGATGGAGGAACTTTTAAATCTCGCCGTATGCAGTTCAAAATACGACAGAATAAAGCAGGGATTTTTTTTCCGCGATCCGGTGAGCTCCTTTAAAATTGAAACTTTCTTAACACTGTGGGCATTCGAAATACGCCAAAGTTTCCATTCAACTCGACGCTCCTTCAACTTTCCCTCCTATCTGGTATCCCCCTTTCTTTCTCAATGGTATTTATTTACAAAGCACGAGAATGTTTTCGAGTAGTGATACGTTTTCGTTTTGTAGCGTGAAAGCATTGATCACTGTTACAGAAGAACAGGACGCTTGCTGTTTCGACCGTTTGTTCCGTTGCGAAATAATGATTTCTCAATTATTACGTTTGTTTCGGTTGTCCGATACGTTCGTCGAGAATAGAATTTGTTCAAACAATATATAAATATTTGTCTAGCGCAATTAATGAACATCAGAATATCGCAAGTCCTGTTCTAGCGGCTTCACGCTTTACTGTGTCAATTACGACAGAGTAAAGAATAATCGACGACAGGTTTCGAATATTTCGTCTGGATCGAAACTACATTTACGAAACCGTCGTTACAAGACACTTCTCAAATGAAACGCCGCGTTCTTTCGAGATCTAGGCCAGTCACCTGCTATTTTCAGAAAACACGAAATTGCTGCTATTCCATTCAAAGGCAGCTCTCTCGTTATACGTTCGCGTGGCATCACGCGACAAACACGTGTACTTGCAAGAGCAATCACTTCCACACATCGAATCCGCTGAATAAGCTTGGAAACGAAGTGAACGGGGAAATACGAGGGAAGGTTAGATGCGCATGTATAGTTGCAAAATGTTGCATTCGTTAAACGAACGATCCTTTGCACTTGAAAACGAACAGTGAACGATATTGGCCAGATCGACACTGGGCAATAAACGTGCGAAATTCGAACGAACTCGTCTCCTTGCGGTGAATCAGGACGAAATCGATTGAAACCGATTGAAAATCACAGCACGCGTTCTTCGTACGATGGCAACGCTGAATTATTGGTCGTACAAATTTCTGATTGTTTGAACCCCGCACCAGTTAGCATTCAGTATTTGTTATATGCATCATTGGCAATCGTTAATGCAAACACAATTCCTCGATATTCCCTCGCGTCGAAGAAATTTAGGATTCACCGAGGAAACAGTGGATGACAAGATATTAAGTGATACTTTTCGGTTCGTTTCTCTTTTCGAGTAAATCATTGATCGGGGAAAGCAGATTGAAGACAACGATATGTGGAATTGGCTGGGGCGAAAAATAGATAGCAAAATGTTGTACATTGGGATAAAATGAACTTAATAAAGACTTTTTATGGAAAGGAATAGAAAATTGGCGGAAATTCTATTAGTATAATTATTGGTTAAATTCTAGACGTTGAACAGTTACAATGGTTATAGTGCCTCGTATTAACAGTAATTGATTGAAGTCTAAAACGATAAAAGTCAGTGCCCTCGTTACGTTCTTTGTTCCGTCGAAGTTAACTTGTAGCCTAGTGTAAAGTGAAAATGATTAAAAGCGTCCGTCTCAAACAATTCGGCAAGTATTACTTTATTAACTCACAATGGATGGCCACATTTGTGCGATAAATTCGAGAAAACCAATTCTGGTGATTATTAGAATTATTCTATAATTATTTGCAATGACATTACAATTATTATAAGAAAAATCATTCGCAATATATTATAATAAACCTATGTGTATTCCACTGTACATAAAACATGATTTTCATACGAAGAAATTGAAGAAAATCGAACGATACTAGAAATGTTACAAGAATCTCAATGTCACACTTCCTTCGATTCAAACCCGAGACCTTCTACTATTTCCATTGATCGAAGCCCAATTTCTTTCGGATTGCAAACAAAAAGGGGGGGGGGGCGAAGAAGAACGATCGGCGTAATTAAAATTCTGTCGACCGGCCAGGTCGGGCGTTCGAGGGAAAAAATTCTTCGCCGAGGGCGCTCGTCGGGAGGAACAACAGCGTCGAATAAATTTTCGCGGAATGAAGCCGATGGAATCGGAACGCTTTCTCGCTCGAACGTTTTATCAAAAAACATCCCCGAGAAACGGTCGGCCGTTGAACCGTACGAATTCGCGCAGTCCCGTCATCGACGCGAAAATCGAGCCACGTATTCCTTTTTTCCGCTCCACGCGCCGCGAAGGAAACACGCGGTAATGGCTTCAATTTTGAACGGACGTTCCGCTCAGGAAAGTTACGACGATTAACCGATGCGAATCGCGACGCTAGATTCAGGACGGGTTACCAGGCGGGGGCGTATCGAACGAACGCAGATGAATTGAACACGGCGTCTCCGTGTAATTTGAAGTCACGTCCGTTGGTCCAGAATAAAGTTGAGCCGTGTTCTGTACACGGACACGCGAACCAGCTTGATGTTTCGTGTGTCGATGCGTCGAATTGTTCACGGTTGGCCACGTTCATCGAGATCGAATCTCGGTGTGTCGCCGGTGGCTCGCGAGAAATAACAGATTTAAATGTGGACAAGGAAAGGCAGGACGTATTTGTGAAAATGTTAGTCCCTGTTTGTTAGCCCCTTCTCTGCGGGAGCTTTAAAAATTGCAAACTGAACTGGGTGACAAAAGCGGTAGAACTTTATATTGATTCTGGTAATGTAATTTTATGCGGAATAAAATTATTATTCTTGAATGAACTACTTTCAGATTATATTCATTCAAGTTTTATAGATTTATTTTGGTTGAGGATATTTTATTATTTCTTATCATAATAATAGTAGCCTTAGTTTCACCGATAGTAATATTTTATAAATTAGAATATATGTAGGAAAAATAAAGTTTTCGCATACGCGACGGCGATGCGCGCTTGTCTTTTCGGCGATCGTGCATCTCTCTCTCTCTTAAATACTACATTTATGGAAGTAAAATAATATTTATTAAACCGAACCTTTCGTTTGCTATTATTATTATTCGTTTTTACCATATTAATTATAACTTTCAGGACTTGCAATAATCCTGGCAATATGGAATACCTATACGCACAAGCACTTGCATTTAATTGACCAAGGTATAATTTCAATAAGCAATTGCAACAGTAATAGATTGTTTAAATAGATTTTGAGCAAAGAGCTGCTCAATTGTCAATGCGGGCATATTATGGGCCTCCGTATCGAAAGGGTTACAAAAGTAAACTTGAATCAAATTTATCAGTAGAGCAGTAGTGAATTCTGCATAGGCAATTTTACACGCACTATTCAGTCATATAATTAGTATGCTTCTATTGTATACTACAAGGGCTATGTATAAACTATCGCGTGACAAAAAACAATTTTCCTCCCTGACCTACATATATGTAATTGTGATTGCGATGTTAATGTCATGTACATGTGGCATAATTGCTTTCAAAGTGACACAACTGAAAGACATGAGTTTTCCAGAGAACGGATGGAACTATTCTAGCATAGCAGCGAAACACTGGTAATCCTGATTTTTCATTTTAACTTCGATGAAAATTATCGATCAATCAATTACTAATAGTAGTAACTCGAAAACTTCGTATTTTGAGTTCTGTCACTTTTGACGCAAGTGTAAAGCTTGGATTTAACTATATCGAATATCTTTAACAAGTCGCGGTGTCCTTTAGCAGAATGAAAGTCTAACATGTTTCAAATCAAACGACCTATACTCTTTTATCTCGTATTTGATTGAAATAGCCTTAGGAATAAAGGCAAGATAATTATCTTCTTAAGAAGACGTTTCTCTCAAAGAGAAAATCTCATGTGCACAACCTTCATTCTCCAGTTTCTCCAATTATTTCTTATATTTATTCCACATCGAAAGGAGGAGCAGTAACCAGTTACGAAATACGTACTATTGTTAATTCAAAAACAACAGTGCTTCCAAAATAACAACCAAATGTATCTCACTCATAACCACACAATGTGTACTTTTTCTCCAAACCAAAATTCTTCGATCAACATAATACTTTGACAGCGCGAGTCGAGTGTTTTTAAAAATCAATTCACCGTCCATTTAGATATCAACGAAAGAAGCCTAACATTGTATTCGCTTCTGCAAACATGGTGTAGAAATATTAATCACCGCAGGCTCATTCGCTCGTGTTTAACAGCTTCAATAAACATTCCGCGAGCATCTTAATTATCAGTGCCTCGTCCGACCTAGTTTTTCCGGCCGATTAAATCCCCGCGCACGTTTATCCGAAAACAATAGGAGAAGCTATCACCACCCTCGACGCTCCCGGCTCGGTAAATTCGATTTTCCTAAATTCCACGTCAAACCGACGCGTCGAATGCAACTACTAGGCCTGCGAGCAGAAGCCAATTTTCCGTCGTGATTAGATCATGCAAATCGTATCTGCACAAGTAAGGAATCAGAGTGAATAAACGTTCTTAGGCCTGTTCGTCATGCGAAAACGCCAATTTGCAGGAAACGGTGCATAATTGTGCTTTCGGCAACGCCTCGTTTCGCCCCGTTTAACGCGACGTTCAGCTACAAACGCGAAACGTACTTTCCATTCGATAATTCAGCCCGGTAGCAATTACCACGTCGCGTCACGCAGGAATTGAAAACGTGGAACAGGAAGAATTTCTAGCCGAAGGACGGAATCTCTTCGTTCGAATATTATAGAATAGGTTTCACATTGATATTATTTACTTATTTATGGGTTGTGGGATGTAATCGGGTGTAATTGTAAGCGGGATTGGCCTATTAATTTGATGGGATCCGCTGTACTGTTTAAAGCAATTACGTGAAGTTTTGATGAGGAGAGTTTTAGAGCCATCTTCGAAATGATAGAACAAGTATAACGACAAGTGGTCGTGGTTATTTTTGATATATTGCACAGAGTTGTGTATAATTCGTATTGCAACCCGAGGGGGATTTGAATTGGTTAAAATAGGATTTAAATTGAAATTGTTATCGCCATGGGATGTTGCAGGCAGAATTTCAATTCTGCATACTTTGTGCACCGTTTTAGTAGCACTTCTGCACTGTTTCATTTGGCGGCTTTGACATTTACTTTGGATCGATGTAAAATGTTACGGTATAACTTCCAGCTCTGTGTGTTTACTTCAAAACTTCGTGAATTTTATAGTTTGTACTCCTACAGCTTTTCTATGAGCTACCTGCATCCTCGTCCGAGGAACGAGCAAATATGAAGTGCAACTTAAGTACTACGCCCTTCGTGAATCTTTTCGTTTCTCTTTAACAATTATTCGCCCATTCAGTGTTGTTTAATAGTACTTTTAAATAGTTCGCTCAAGTGAGAAACAGTTTATGCTGCAGTGCCAGTTATATGAAAAATGTTATCTTTTCAGCAATGTACTCATTAAGTTTTTCATTACGTATATTACGCTTTGACCTGGAGCATTTGATACCAGTAATTCTCATTTTATTATTTCATCTCTGAAGTGTTTACAGCAACGCCGCTTAATGGCCTCGAAATACATTAATGCTACAGCTGATTCAATTAAAAACAGGGAGCAGTGAACGTTTCAGTAAATGAACTGTGTCGAGACATTTGGAAATTAGACTAACATTACGTCCCTTTTTATAAATTTGTATTATTGTAATATTTCAAAAAATTGTTTCATTCGTATTATTATTTCTTACTATCCCTCAAAGTCTCAATAGTGAGAGTCTGAACAGTCTGAATAGTGAAAATAAGAATACCGAAAAATATTATTTAGATCCATAACGAAATACAGAAGTCAATTAAAATAATTATCAAATAGAGGGCAGATATGCGTGACTGCAGACGAAACATACTGTCCAATAATATTGTGTTTCAATTAAATTACCCCTTTCCCGTGTCGAAATTGATTGCGAAGATACTATTGTACTTAACCAAATGATTGTTCCAGTTATTCGCAATGCACTGTCACGATGATTAACTCTTTCTGCGCGGCACTCCTTAATTCGGTTTATTTAGTCTACGGCTGCACAGGTTTCTTGTTAATATACAAAAAATTGTTCGAAAAAGCGTTGAAACATTCTACGTAATGTATGAAGCTATATAATTCGTACAAAGGGTAATACAGTGCTTCGATTAACTAGCTCAGTACAGACAGACAGATTAAATTAAAGTCTGAGGGGAAAGAATTAAAAACAAATTTCTCCTTCTTTTCACTTTGACGCCTGTATAACTATATTTCATAATTAAAAAATATGGGTTTTAATGTATTATTCATAATTAATAATAATAATGAATAACTAAACGAAATACATCCCGTCGTAGATCGTTAAATTCGCCATTTGATCACTATCACTATAACACAGCAGTAATGAAAATATGCATTTTCATGTTAAAAGGCTCGGGTAAAAGCTCGATTACCTTATTATATCAATACATGAAAACTATAAGAAATAAAAATGCATGCATGTAATCAGTAATTAGCCTTCTCGAGTACAACATATTTAGTTTGAAATAGTTTTCAACAACGTCAATAATAACCGAGCTGTTTTGCATAGCAGCTATTCGATCGACTCATACCATATAAAAATGATTGCTCATCTGCCGAAGACTTTGTACAATTTGCACAACGAAAGAATGGAGCGAGAAAATCGTGGCGCGGAAGAATCGATTTTTTCACGTGATAAGGCTCGATCGGACCCTGTCATGGAACGCGGCATTATCGCCACTTGACGATATCGCGCGACCGAATTCACGCCGGCTTCGATTTCACACGGCAATCAATAACCTTCGTGTTCACCGGCGTTCCGCGTTCAGTAATTCGCATTTTCAATAACTCCGCGCTCGATATTTATCGTATTCAATCGTCGATCATATGTGTGCGCGCGCGCGTGTTACACGTTTCGCGATATAATAACGCCGATGCTGGAAATTCGCGTCGATGAGTGAATAATGTAACGATCGTCGGCGGTGCCCTTAATACACTCCAGTTTGATTGGATTCGAGGAGGATAAAGAAATTTGTGGCAATATCGTTCATGGCCATAATGTTGCAAGAGAAGGGCGTGCTCGAATGCAATGGTTACAATTGTTTCTGTACTGTGGGAGAACTTTTTAGTTTCACTCTTTGAACTGTTAAAGGAAGTTGCAGTGGGATAAGGGTTGATATTCCAAAAATTGAAATACAGTAGAGTTAATTGGAAGAGAACAGTGTGTAATTACATTTTATAATAATAAAAGTATCGCACATTTTGTTCGAATAACAAAAATTAGTGCTCTGTAACATTGATTTACTAATAGCTTACGTACAATAGTATGAAATACGAGAAGTGTGATATTAATATTTACTTGAAATTAATAAATATAATGCGAGGAAAATGTAATGACTCATATATTATTTCGCTATCTAAATACGAGTACCCGTCGATGAAAAAAAAATTCGAGACGAATATTTACAGATTCACCGGCTGCATGCAAAGTATCACAAAAATTGGCACGCTTCGTTCAAGAATTATTTTCGATGAAGCTATGCATACTGCAGGACAAATTGGTTAGTGATATATTGCAATATTGAATAAAATCCGAAACCATGCGACCTGTGCTGGAGGCGTACAGAGAACATATCTCGAAAGTGTAATACGACTGAAAGGAAACAAATATTTGTAATATTAGCGTTTTTTATATCATGAAAGAAACCCTTGGGACCACGTGCTACCGGCAGTAATAATTTTTTTCCCGAGGCAGCTAGCACAGTGGAAGGGTGTCAACCCCTCCTTTCTTCCCCTAAATTTCTTTTCACTTCCTAGGTCAGGCGCCAGATACCAGTTTATGTAACACCTCGCCGTCCTGCTTTCTGTTTTCTAATTTGGGAGATGCTTGTCGTGCTTTGAACCCTCCGTCCGATAATTTCTGTACCGTACTGCACGCACTGTTACGACACTTTGTGAATGTTGCTATTGAAATAGTCTCTCTGTTGGAGAAGATTAAATTGTTTCCGCGAATATTGAATTTCCAGGCAGAAGTAGCGAACACCTGAACCTCCACCCCTCGATTCATATTATACTTCATAGTGACTAATGTAACATGTTATTAAATGCATTCAATTTATAGTGAAACATGTCAACTAAATTGTTTTACTCTGGCAAGTTAGTTCGAACATTACTTTGCATTAGATGAGGCTTTCCTTGAGGGAAAACCTAAATATTTTGCCGCAAATTTGTGGGAACAAGAAATAGGACCAAATTAAACTGAAGCATTAAAAGTTGGTGAAAGACGTACTTTGAGATACCACTTAGAAAATTTGGTGGAAAAATCACGGTGATAGTTTCTCGGTTGCGAAAACAAAAAGGTGGATGCGAAACGAAGCTTAATCAGTAGTGAAACTCGTGAACGGCGATCGTTGACGAAATCGAAACTAAACAACCAACGGGACGCGTTAAACGAACTGTCAAAAATACTGAACCGACGAAACTGTGTTGCCGCGCTTTGCACTGTGGCAGAACTGAAACGTGTTGCGGATCAACGTCGATCAGAGCTTGAAAAGTCAAAGGGTAGCAGTTTCACTGTGAATTATTTTCGGGCGCGGCACCTTACACGCTCGCATACACACCAATAACAATTTATAATTGAAACGAAAATAAACAATTTAGAAATAGACCGATGACCATGAGCGTATACATTTTTCTTAACGGAGTATGTATGGGAGTAGAATTTCTATTACAGTTTCAACTTTCCTCCCATTTCTAAATTTCCACTGCTGTTAAAATGTATTTTATGCAAAATAATATTAACCTTTAAAAATTTGTTACGAATCTAAACATGTTCTTTAATTCTTCACTGAGAGTAAGGTTTACGATTTCACGAAATCTATCTTCGACATTATATTTTTGTCGTTAATAATAAATCACGGTTGTTCTCTGTGAATATTTTTCCCTGATTTCCAAAAAATGGTTTCTGAATAAATGTGCGACGTGCTTACCCAGAAATTAAGATGGATACTCACGTTTAATTTCCTAATCTGGCAAATACTGTGGCGGCGATAAGCCGGCGCCACGTCTCCGCCTTATGTTTGGGTCAAAACCGTAGTGTGACAGGAAGTATTGAATGTAGCGTGAGGTGCGAATGAAGAGTGTTAGTGGTAACGTCGAGCGAGTGTTTATCTCTAGGTAAGAGCGAATGCTTTCTGGGAATGCACGAGAAGCCTCCAGTGCATGGTGACCCGTTGTCGACCTGTGACACGTGGCAAGGGTGTGTGTTTGTCGGTGTGGGTCCGAATGAGCGAGAACGAATGAGGAATCGAATGAGAGAGAAGCTGCAAGCGAGAGAATATATGGAGTGAATGATGCGTGCGCGAGTCAGAGTTTGAGCAGAGTTCAAAGAGAATCGCGAGCGTGTACCACACCTCAGTGCAATAAAGCTAGTTGCATATCCCACATTGGTGACCCCGACGTGATCTCTACGTGAGAGAACAGTGCAGATTTCGCGATTGCATATCGCCCGTTTTCGGCGGTAGTTACATCGAGTGCGTAAGACGATGTCAACGCCATCCGAGCAGCCCCCGGCAGGGGGTAACGCGCCCGCGGTCAATCGCGTCGCAGTGCTTATACCGGAGTTTTCGCCGACCGACCCCGAACTGTGGTTCGGCATGGTCGAACGCAGCCTTGACGCGAGCGGGGTGACAACCGAAATGACAAAGTTCGGGCACGTTCTAGGGGCACTTAAACTAGAATACGCGGCGGAAGTTCGCGAAATCATTCTGGACCCCCCGGCCCAGCCGTACACGAAGCTCAAGGCAGAGCTCATCAAGCGGGTGGGTTCGTCGCAACGGCAGAAAACGCGACGCCTCCTGGAGCACGAGGAGATGGGCGACAGGAAACCTTCGCAGTTTCCACGCCACCTGCGGTCTTTGGGAGGAGCGGTCTTGTCGGAGGAAATCCTGCGGGCCTTGTGGTTGGGCCGACTACCAGCAAGCATGCAGGTCATTTTAGCCACGCAGCGTGACGTCGAACTCGACCGAGCTGCCGATCTGGCAGACACCGTCGCCGACGAAATAGGCCCACGAGCGCAGGTAGCCGAGGCCTCGGCAGGGCCCTCCGTGCATCCGTCCGCAGCAATGGGTGAGTTCGAAGCACAGCTGTGCACAAAAATGGCAGAACTGACGGCAACGTTCCAGCAGGAGCTGGCCGCGATTCGGCGCGATATTAACACGGGTCCGCGCCGCTCCGGTTACCGACGGGACGCGTCGGGCCGAGAGCGACCGCGATCGCGGTCCCGGGACCGTCGTCTTGAACAACGCGGTGGGGCTTGTTTCTACCATTTCAAATTCGGAACGAACGCGGCGCGGTGTGAACCCCCGTGTAACTGGTCCGCCGAGGGAAACGCGCCGGGCAGGGCGACCATCGTCACCCGGACAGCCCGAAGGACCACCAGCGACCACACCGATTGAGAGCACGGGGCGGTTCGCCCGTACATCGACATCGCTACAGGAGCCGGCGTTGCCGTCTCCCATCCTGACTACAGCAGATGCGAGCATACGCATTACACGGTCCGGAAGAAGAGTGCGATTCCCGGACCGATTGCAAATTTCGTGATTAGGTAAATCACTGGCGGGGGGGTGATGTGGCGGCGATAAGCCGGCGCCACGTCTCCGCCTTATGTTTGGGTCAAAACCGTAGTGCGACAGGAAGTATTGAATGTAGCGTGAGGTGCGAATGAAGAGTGTTAGTGGAAACGTCGAGCGAGTATTTAAAACGGCACGAGAAGCCTCGAGTGCATGGTGACCCGTTGTCGACCTGTGACACGTGGCAAGGGTGTGTGTGTGTGTGTCGGTGTGGGTCCGAATGAGTGAGAACGAATGAGGAATCGAATGAGAGGGAAGCTGCAAGCGAGAGAATATATGGAGTGAATGATGAGTCGCGGTAAAGAATTGAATACGTGTAGTCGCGAGTATCGCGAGCGTGTACCACACCTCAGTGTAATAAAGCTAGTTGCAAGTATTGACGGGGAAGTTATTCCATCCTCTCTCTCAAACCATATCACCATATCTCACAGTACAATAAAGAAAATATTATTTACTATCACATATCGCAAAGGATTTTTTTTTTTAACAATTTTCCAAGTACAATCATTTCTTTCTTAACGTCTTCTTTCCATTTCATTTCCGGCGTTCATTTGCAGCATCATCGGCAGAAATGCAGCATTATCGACAATTACAGAAGTCGAATATCCAACCGGCAGATTTCATCCGGCAAATGACGCGTTTTACAGCAAACCATTAATTCTGTCCATTCGCGCATTGCGCCAGTCTCCTCTAGCATAGGCAGAACGTTTATTTTTGTCGTCTGATTTCGCACAGCTCCAGCCTCCGCTAGAATGCGCCTATTTTAAGCGTGTTGCCGTTTCTGGGAAAGTTCATAGAGAAATATTCCGTGGTAAAGCACGGCAGACCGTGCTACCGGGTGGAAACTAATTAACCTGACTCAATTACATAGAAACAAAGTGACTTTATCGTAAATCCCGGGAAAGAGGTTGCAACTTTCGCTTTAGTCCGCGTGCGTTTTCACTACGTTTTCAATCCTCTTTCGAAATTTCGAACTTTCTGCGTTATCGCCACGTGTAATTCGGAATGCTTCCCCTCGTGTTTAATTTGCACTCAGCGGACATGGAAGTTTAAATAGAAAGGTTAGGCCGTTCTGAAGGAGGATATGTATTAACCCTTTTACGCGGGAACGTAATTTATGAGTATTATTGGAGAAACGGTGTACGAAGGTTGGTAAGTTAGTATAATATGTTAGGTGTATGAATTAATAAGTAATTATTTGATAATCATTTTCTGGATCGCTTTATTAAAATTCGTTGAGTTCGCAGAAATTTTGTAATTAACCAAAGAAACAATAGCGATTGCTACGGTAAATTAGTTGCTATAAAATAATAGATTTAATATAGAATACTTGATTAAGGTGGAAGTGATAGCGCAGATACTTTTAAAACTCAAGGAAGACAAATGAACTGCGATATTTTCATGTATATACATGAATACTCTAGAGTTTGTTATTTCAACTCCCCTGTTAATAAATCTCGCAGTCGCCACTAATTCAGTTTACAAATGCTATTTTTATCTTAAAGAAAGACTATCTTTCCCGAGATTGAGTGACTGGCAATAGTTTTGCATAAAAATATAATACGAGATTTCGCGGAATAAGTTCAACAGATTTGTGAGCTCTATCCAATTTCTAACGCGAGAAAGTTAACCCCGTTAAATATTTTCCTCTGTGTCCTCATGTTTTTAATAAAAAGAAACCAACTTTCCGATTGCCTAATTCCAACGGGAATTAAATTACTGAATAATACGCAGCGTGTTCCGCGTGTCTACTGTTCGCAGGCGTTTCAGTAAACGAAAATGTTTAAAATTGTATCGCCGAACGTTGCTTGTAATGAAGGAGCTCTAGTCGATTGTCAACAACGGAGTGCTTTGTGCTCGACACTTTGTAATTTCATTACGCTGTATCAAAATTGTTCGAGCTTAACGCAAATTCAACAAACTCGAAACGAATCGAGTTATGTCTTAAACGTTGGCCCACGCCGAGGCTTTCGGGGCGAAGTTAGTATTTCTCGCGAGAAAAGCTCGTTCGACATTGAAAGAGTCAACGTGGCAATATAATTCTGTCAAAACCGACCAAGTAGCTGTTGGAGAAATGAAAATTCATGTTAACACTTGGATACTGCGCGAGACAATTTCACTCGAAACGAAAGTTCAGTGTTTAATAACTTTTCGCCAGTGTACACTCGGTGCAGACGAAATATTTCCACTTTTGTTAATAAGATTTACATTTTTGATACTGCAGAAATGTACGGTAAGATTTCGATCGCGATAAAGAATGTTTGTCACATTGGTAACGTCCTGTCCATCTGACTCGGAAAACGTTTTCCATTTTTTCTAACAGAATATCTATCTGATTTTTTTCTATTACTGCTTGCATTTTTACGAAGATTAAGGATGTGTGATAGATATTTTCTTCTTTAACTGTGCACACAGCGTCCCCAATATAAATGATTTGTAAAAGCAAGGGAGAAATTAATTTTATATTCTGTTTCCTTGGTAACATCAAATTGGTAATCAACAAGTTATATGCTAGAGATGTATTATTCGAATTTTAGAATTTGTTTGAAATCGATTGCCGTGCGTATACTTTCTGTACCCCGTGTATATTTATTTAAGTGAACTCTGGGCTCGAGTCGATATGATTAGTTTCAACGTAACATATTGAGGTATGGTATATTCGCTACCTCGAGGTATTTGCAATATTCGGTTGTAAACTCGTTATTCTGAAAACCTGTTAGATTGTTAGATGTTTCACTAAAGGAGACCACAGGCGGTCAATATACATCGCCAACATTTAAAGGTTCTCAACTATTGACAATATACGTATATTGATCGTCTGAAGAAATTTACGATACTCATTTTGATATAAAATAAACTTTATTTACATATATACATATAAATATGGTGCAGCCAATACGTCCATAAAACTCTGGATGTTTCATTATTACATCATCAAGAGTAATTATCGTTGTATGCTATTACAATTGTCTTAATAAGTGCTGCAGCACTTCGGAGTACCCAGTTTCATGGTAAACTTTGTAATTTACATGTTCCCTTACTTCGTAACTGTCTCATTTCTAAAGCGCAATTACCTACGTATTTCCCCTGTAAGGAATTATGTGTTGAATAACATTGTACACCTGGCGCAATAAATTAATGAAGGAACCAATTAATACTTCGAACGAACAGAGACATTAATTGCACGTTTTAATTCGAAGAAAACATTTTCTCTATAATCAGCAAACAAATCGATATTCCGTTCAGGCTTATTCCATGCTACATCTATCAACAGAGAACAAAAACCACCTACCTCCATTTTTCTTAACAATCATTCAAGTAACGCAAGAAATTATAAATTTCACTAAAACAATAGTACATTTTTAATGCAATAAAAGTACATTTTCCCTATTAACCATTACAACAGTACCGACTTTCATTGTTCAATATAAAAACCGAGAAAATTATGCACCTGCAATTACGCGGGAAACGGGATCAAGCCGCGTATACCCCGTGTGCACCGAGAAATTCAGGAATTGAATTGACAGTGCCTCGGTGTCATTATCGTTTTCGTGAAAATCGGGCGAAACGTTTCAGAGGAACCCCGAAACTTCAGCAACAAACACGAAACACAGTTCCACGTACACCGGGTTGGCGCAAAGTTCGCCAACTGCTGGCACACGGGGAATGCAAATTCAAAGGAAAATTAATGCAACGATAATATTTACGCTTAACCTTGCGACACTGTGTGCTCGTATTAATTGGAGCGATCGATTACCGATATTCGCCTCGATAGGACCGTTTCTACTTCCTCGCGCACGTGCTGCGCCAAATTATCAGTTTTTACCATTGGGCCGGGAAAAGAAACGAACGTTTACGAATTCCGTCGGTTTTCGTTCATTTTAAAGCCCGTCGTTCCCATGGTCGTTAATCCCTTGATTAGCATTAAACGCGTTCGCCACGCGATTAAGTCGATCGGATTTCCGGGAATAATTTTCTTTTCCTTGAAACAGGCTTCTACCTCCGCGTGGTAGAATTCGCCGCCCAGATCGTGCTTTTTGACCCAGTTTTTTTTCGCTTTATTTTGCAGAATTGCCGCAGCAGCTACCATTAAGAAAAGAATTGCATTGCCGCTTTCGTATTTTGGCCCGAGGGTAAAGCAAATTGCTTAGAAATTTGTTTTTTCCTCGCCGCCTGGAATTATACAGTTTAGCGTGGTATAAAATCAAGTAACAAATTATATTTGATAATAACGATTAGGGCCGTTCTGCTGCGGTGGGGGTTGAAAAATGGCAACGAATTATTTGGGATCGTGTAACGCTCAAATAAAATAGGCGAAAAATACTTAATCAATATTGACGGTAATAAAGCAAGATCGGTATTTTAAATTCGCATTGAAAATCAATTTTACCACCGCAAATTATTCTTTCGAAAGGTATTTAATTGCACAATTAGCGATTGTGATGCCGGGAAGTAGCACGCACACATCCTGATTAATATTTTAAGGATATTTAATATTCTCCAACATTTCAGAAAATTCCATTCCATTCGAAATAAAACATACTACATATAATGTATATCCAACTTCATTCTAACAAACTAACAGCCAATTTTTCCAACAAAATTGCTCCGTCAACTGATGAATTCCACGGGGAATAATAAATTAAGAAATTTTCCATCCAATACGTTTCCCTAAAAGGACTTCAATATTAATAATATTTCAAACACGTTCAGCAATTGTTTGCTCCCGATGTTCGCTACCGTCCACGACCGGGTAATTATAGATTTCTACAGGCTTCACGAAATTTTTCCCCGGCGTTCATGCCACGGGATATCGAAAAGTTTCCGAAGCAGCGACGGTTTATTTAGGTCGAGCTGGGTCTCGTGCGTGAAACTTTGAAAAATTTCGCGAAGGTGCGCCAACGTGTGGAGCGGTTGAAACTCGATTTCGCACACCGACCGATTCCAGTCAAGTCGTTAATCGCAAAACTGTCAAGACACGAAAAACTCCTGCGCCCCGACCGGTTAACCAACTGACGAAGCTGCTTTTCCAATATTTAAAAGTTCACCTGCCGCAACGTGAAATACACGGTGCAACGGCTTCGACTCGTTAAGGGCAAAAATTTCGGCTCCGCCCTTTTTTCCGCCGTTTCGACGCGATACTTGCAAACGATCTGCCTCGAAGAAACTTTCGTTGATGGCGGAGATAATGTTGCAGAGGGTAGAATTTTTCAAACATTTTAAACATCGTAGTAAATTGTTCGAACTTTAAAACAGCTACCCAACAATTTATCGTCCGGTTTATCCTTTTTTTTTCTCTTTTTTTGGGTTTAAACGAGTTCGGAGTTTCTCGTGTTTCGTAGGCAGAGGAGAAGCGCAATACAATGGATTTGTGAGCAATATAAAAGTTTAAGGAAGGAACGTAAATTACAAGGAAAGGGATCTTCAGCTTCTTTGAAACTGTAGGTATTGGGCTGAGAACAATAGGCGCAGTGAAATCAAAATATTAAGAAGAGGAAAGTCAAAGATGCTATATTTCTGCTTTCGGTCGATATGATGGAAATTAATTGAAAATATATTTCTGAATCTAAATCTACATATATTTCGTAATCCAACAGCGTTAAGAAATTTCTACCAGGCAAGTAGAAGGTTCTCTGAAATAAAAGCAAATAATTGTAAGCAATACAAGACACCCGAAGCTGTCCGAATAATTTCTTTAATAGTACACTATTGAGCCAGATGTAAATGATAACCTGTTAAGTATTTTATTGGTGCAATCAATATTTATTTCCTTCCATGTTCCACCACTTATCACTTATATTCTGTGAGAAAACAGCGGATTATAAATTACCGCCCGAAAGATACTATTTTCCCCGCGAACGATGTTTATTTTCTTAAGCTTCGTGGGTAAGGAGCGAATATATGAAAGCGAATTAACGAGTGTGTACAAAGGGATGAAAACGCTTCATCCATTTATGCTGCTGATATTCCAATTCGTATCAAAGCGAGCTCAACTTGAAAATAGTTACTTTGCTCGGTAAAAAAAACAACCGGAGCACTGCGACCAAATGTTTTTCCACGCGTTTCTATCTACCGAATGACGAAAACCACCATTCTGAAAATAAAATTTCTAGACATCTACATTCGCAGAAGTTCATACGCAAAACTCGAATTTCCGAGACGAAACTTTCACCCTTGAATTTCAAGCGATTCATTTGTTTCCCTTCATGAACACGATCCTATTCGTCCTGTGCTATCTCTTCCTTTTTTAAAATCTTGCTTATTTTTTTCAGTTGTCACGATGAAATATTTTTTTTCAATTGTTAGACTACGATCGATTGAACTTACAATTAGAGTACATGAAGAACGTAAGATGTTTTTCAGATTTTGCTGATTTGTTGGAATTATTTCAGTCTGTAGAGTGGAAATTGTAAATCGTGCAAAATCTTGATTTAACGAGTAAACTACTTGCACTTTGCGATTCAGAATTTACCTATCTGATAATACATAACTTTTTAAAATGTTTACGAGTTACTTAATACTTTGCTTATTAATTTGTAGCTTCATTTATACAACCATGTAGAAATTATTTTAAAAAACGACGCTTGTTATATTATTTGAATATGATTTAATTGAGCGATTTTAATTTGCGTTGCAAACTTATTCCAATTAAATTTCATTCACTGAACTGAACTTTCATTAGCTGAATTCAATTTTTATTCAACGATGATGCCTCTATTTTGGTTAATTTTTAGCTATCCTAATATTATAAAAATTGAACCGAATTATTTAGTTTAAGGGAATACCATTTTTCGTAAACGTAAAGTAGGCAGTGTACAACAAGGCTTTCCAGACTACCATTTTTCATATTATAAAGAGAAATCGAAAGTACTCATGAGAGAGCACCGTCTATCCGTACGGACAAGTTTAAGCAAGTTGAATCGTTGAAAAGAGAGGAGCCATTGTTCGCAAACTAAAGAAGAAGCCACGTATTTCTGCTCCAAATCATGCAGGAATGGCTGCTAACAGCTCAACGAGAGTCGTACATCCTGGATTATACCGTGAAATTTTACGTGGTTGTATTGCCAAGTAGAATTTGCACGACAATAAAGCAAAGTACGTTGAACCGGGCCACATTTTCCATAACAACTTCTGCTGGAGGATATATTAACGATATTAATCTGCAGTTCGATAGGTTAATCATTTATATATTCGATTGAAGAAATTAATAAAATGCAAGCTTCATTATTTATGCGTACCTACAACTTTTGAAATATTTAAATTGAGAAAAGGTGCAGAGATTATAAATACAATCGGCAATTAAAAGTCAGATATATTGACGGCACCACGAATACAAAATTTTATAATATGATATATACAACATAAAAAGCAGCGCACAAAAGTTATACCGTTCATAGTATGAAAATTATTATAATTCAGTTTGCAAAAGTTTCTATTCTTATCAACGTTATTAACTATTTTCTTTAAATTTAAATTCAAGGATCCATTTAGAATACGGTAGTTAATGTTACATTAACTTTCGTTCATCAAATATTCTTACAGAATGTGATTCTTTCGAATTACCAATTAAACTGTCAATTTTACAATAAACCATTTCAAACTTGAACCTGCTATTCCAATAAATATATCAAATCTCTCTATTTATAAAATAATGTTTCTCCACATCACGAAGTATCCAAAGAAGTGTACCGTCAGCTTCTTACCAATCTATACGAAAAGATTCGATATCGACAAGAAACCATCGCAATGTGTCAATAACTAACTCCGATAAAATTCCCATACAAGTAATCCAGCACTCAACAAGAAATATTTGGCACCCATTTTTCTGTCGACAATAATTCGCATTTAAATGGTAGAAATCGACTTCAAAATTGGGGTTGCAAATTTATGTTACTATCCCGGAACTTGCTATTAACCAATGAGTTTTACTACAGATGACTGAATATTATTCCTTTTTGTATCGCTTATTTCGGAAAAAAAAAACAACAACAAGTAGATTTAACAGAAAACAAATTTTTGACGATGATACGAGTCGTTCGAATTCTTACGCGACTATTATAGAAACCAGGCCTAACGCAACGAGGGTGAAATTCTTCGTAGTTCATTAACTTCTTGCCCAGCCATCATACAGGATATCCCGGAAGTTCTCACACGGCCAGAGACTTGATATACGCGGCGGTGTTGCGTATCTTTGCAACGACTACGTACATGCTATAAATTTTTCGCGACGGCCTCGCGGGATGCACAAACACAGAAACTTTATTCTCCCCTAGTTTCGATTTCGCACCAGAGTTCGCTCACATCCGGCCTCCGTATGCAAATATCACTTCGTGGCGTCTAGGTGGCCGAATTCTCAGCGCGATTTCTCCTTCATCCTGGATATTTTCATGCAAAGTTTAGGGCCGCGAAGATTTTTTTAGATAAAATTTGATCGTTACGGTATCGCGCAGCTCGTGCAGAAATATTACCTACAGTTTCTAGCAATACGTATGGAGCCAGGCATGTTATCGCAAATTAAGATTTTGGATTTGCGTAAGAGACGCGACATTAAGTGTTATGATAAAATGAAAAAGAATTGTCGAAATACCCCCGACAAATGTTTAGCACGATAACTCACAAACGAAGAATGCTTCAATGCAAATAAATCCTTATGTTCTCCGGCCGTTGTAGGAATGAAAGCAACGTAGATTTATTAAATGTTGTGACTTTTTTTTATTCTGATTTGTATTTACTTCGAAACGTATGTACATATGTATATTTATTTATCGTAACATTGCGTTGTTGATATTTTACTGTGGATTCAGTATAGTGTTCGGTTTGTTAAAATGTTCATATTATACAATTAAAAGACGATACACAATATGTTATTATAGAGCAAACTTCGCTATATTACGTCTTGTTTATGAACCGAAAATTGCTGATTATTCTATAGTTATTTTAAACAGCTATTCAATATTTTTCGTTCAATCAACTTTATCCTACACAATTGAAACACATGCTGCAGTAGTTAACAATAAACAGCAAATTGAAAAGTAAGCTTAGCCATCGAAAAACAAGCTAAAAGTAGCAAAAAACGAAAATACATATGCTGCTACATTGTTTCTCTGCTTAGAGAAAAAAAATTGTTTATTCAGAAACACAGCCAGGAAAAAGTAGAAAATATTGAGTGGAACGCTGGTTGATTAATTTATGGGAAAACTAGACGGGCAAAGAGAGAATGAATCACTGCTGGAAGATCTCTAAAACTAAAGTGGAAAAAAATGTTTCAGGCGTGTCAACATAGTGAAAATAAAGAGCTCGCAAAGAATTACCTCGCGCATTCGCCTTTTTTTCATTCCGAGACGAACTGCGAATAGATATTACGAGTATGGAAAAGTCCGTCCTAAAACAATGCGAAACAATCCATCAGAGGCCCATTGCACGAGCTGGAAAACGTGACCGAAGAGGATTTCTCTCTCGCTCGAAAATTCTGCGTCTATAAATATGTATCGTGTGTGAATTCGCGAAAGCGAATTGAAGGGAAAAAATATCGGCCATACGCCAACCCCGGTATGGTATAACCGGTGAAATTATTAACATTTCTATTCAATTTCAGTACATTGAACCTAACTCTTATGATTTATTAGAAATACGATTTTACGATGGAACGTCGAGTATACCCTTTTGCATTTATGTAAAATGATTTATCGATGGTTCTGAAAATACGTGGATAGAAATTTTATCCGTTCGTCTGACATCTTTATAATCCTTATCTATCTCCTTACCGCGTTACGTTCTGAATTTCATATCGTGAAATGTTGCAACAGTTTAGTGAAGCAAGTAATACTCAAAGGGGTGAGCGAACTTCACTGTATCATGTTAATATTTAGTTGGCCAAATCGCCGAGTTCTGACGTCAAGTTTTTTTGCAAATGGAACGCCATTTGCGAGGAAAACGTCGTCGAAAAGTAAGAAGGCACAGGTGCATCAAATAAGAAGATCAATTTCTTGTCGATAAATATAATAGCACTGCTTCAATGATTTGTGATTTCTTATCAGTGGTGTCTGTCACCATGCAAACTATATAATATTCAATAATTGAAACCACAATGTCTGCTTGTTAGTGTACAGCATATTTGGTCCCGCGAAGGTGCAGTTGGTGTACAATGATTTCATTTTTGGAGCAGAATATCGCACGCGGTAACCATTTCTGCAGAATAAATAACTTTTGAAAATTCAATATATCCGGGTTCCACCACAGCTAGCATATGAAACGCACGCGGGAAGCATACACAAAAATTTATTAACTATTACAACTTCCAGGTGACTGCAAGTACGCCCAATAAACTTTTCTTTATCCCTTTTGGTTTTTGAATCCCTTAGAAATCGTTTCTAGTCACTTCATCAGAACCAGACCACCATATATGCAATTGGAACCCTAATTCCCATACTATCCGATCATCTTTAATTCATTTCCTATTATTTATAAGTGTTACCCTGCATTTGACGTTAAACGACATTTAAATCCATGATCGTATCACTGCGTTACACACAGTGCTAAAACGATCCGGCAGTAAGCACTAAACGCTTCAAGAGGTCTGACAGAATATAATATCCAGTGAAAGAAATGCACAAGCAGACCAACAATTCTACATATGTACATTCATAACGCAACCGAATCGTCAGCTTCTGCTTAACCAACGGCAGCAACATGGGATTAGTTTCTTTCGTTTACATTTGCGCGTATCATGCTAATTACACCCAGTGTTTACCTCGCATGAATACGATCCGTGCACTCCAAAAGTACCCAGAGTAACACTAATACAATAGAATATGACATTTCTGCGTAACGACCAATATTTCCCTCAGCATTGTGTTCCTCGTGCTGCACACAATCAGCAGGCCTTTGTTTATCATCCGGGGCAAAGCAACTTCGCAGTGCTGCCTATTACAGCGTCGAGTGCCACGAATTCGCGAAGCACGTTCAACGAACCCGCGGCGCAAACAAATTCGTTAGTCCGTCCGTCGTGAAAAACGACGCGATGTTTGTCCATACCCCGGCTGGGGAAACTCTCAAGCACTTTCCAACCGTGTTCACGCGGTTTTCTCCCCCGCGAATTCCTACGCGTACCGCCAACCGTTTGTACACGCGCGCGGTTTACGCATTCCTTCCCCGTTTTCCCCGGTCGTTCGTCCGCGCCTTTCCCTGGGTCGCCACCTCTCGCGACAGCCTCCAAACATCCCCAAAGATGGTGAAGTTTCGAGCGAATTACCGCACGAACTCGCCCTCACCGATCACGAGTCGAGCGTTCCCGCATTATCAGTCCGAATAATTCTTGCCGCGGGTCAGTCGCAACTCCTTCGCAACTTCTTCGAACCCGGCGAAATCGAAAAGCTCCCACCTCGACGGAAACCGACTCACCTTGAACGCCGCGGAGAAGCTGCGAGGAAGCAAGGAACAGCAGCAGAATCGTCGCGACCATGTCCCTCCCCGTAGAACTGCAGGGTAAATCCCGCCCGCTGGCCATCATGGTGCATCAACAACTGAACGAAACTCGGCTCAATAATTCACGCACCACATTCGTCTGGTCACTGTTGCCGTAATATATCCTATCTGCCTCCTCGACCTTCACACGCGGTCGGCGCACAAATCACGTTCCAATCGATGACCAATATGCCCCAAAAAACACCGGCGGCCGTTGGCGTGTCAATCTCGTGTTATCCTGACGGACGACGACCAGGTACACGGACGGCCCGTTGTATCGATAACGCGGGTCGACCGAAGAGCGCCGGGAACGGTTCGCCCCGAGAAGACGCGTAGACCGATCTTTCCGCGGAACATCCGTTCGGAGAGCGAGACCGTCGAAATCACACGGGATCCATCTGGAACGAACTTTTCCGCGCACCGCACCGGACAAGCGGCCCAATTTGGACCCCCTCTGTTGCTCTGCGCCCTGCGCTCCGAAACCTGCCGTCGGGTCGGCGCAAACGTGTGTCAACGGAGCGCGATGAGAGAAACGACCGCGGAGCACGTGCACGCTCGATAAACGGCCGGCTACTGTGCAGCCAGTCGACGGCGGTCAGAGGGTTAAAGAACGAGAGAAAACAAGTGGAGGGACGGAGAGAGATTGGTCCAGGGCGTTGACAAGCCGCTGCCAGCGGGAAGGATCGCCGATGGTATACCGAGCTGGGATCACTCGCGATCTAGGCGAATGACGATTGACGCGTCGATGATGGTACTCGATGGACGAGGGTAGAACAGCGAATTGTTTTCGCCCAAGCTGCGATGGACCGCGTCGATTGATAACGCGCGACAACCCGGGGACAAATCACGACGAAACCGTAAAGACAGGTGAAGAGTTAGGCCGCGACCGACTGACGTGCCGGGAGACGTGGTAGCACTATGCGATACGACCGATCCGTACGCTCACCCGAAACTAAGCGGTTCGTGGCGAACGGCGCGCACCTGTCGTTCCGCGGGTCGCTGCGCATGTCTCTACGAAGGAAGCCGACTGCCTGCCAGAGCAGCTCGTCTGTCCGGGGTGGCCGCAGGTGGGAGAAGCGTGCCGCACAAACGGTGTCTGCACGAGAGTCGAAAGGTGGTGGGAAAGTCCTTCGAATTGGACTTAAGATTTTCCAAACGGGAGATTTCTTCGACGGGGTGTTCGAACGCGGTGTATCTATGCACGTTATGTACGTTCTTTGTTGAAAGTTTTGTTTTCACGTTTCGCGGGTAGTCGTCGAGCCGACGTGGAAAGGGTTGCCACTCCGACTGCCGATTTTCTGTCCGGGAAAATCTGTGAATGGAGATACGAAGTTGTTCGTGGGGGAATCGCGGTTGAATGCAGTAGGTGCGTTACGTTCCTGTTTGGAAATTATTGAAGGATGAGTCGTACAATTAGAATTAAGATTGCTCTGAATCGTGACGATTGCTCGATTGTCGAGGAGAATTTTTACAGCTGAGATTTTTGAAGATTGTCGAACGTGGATGAGAAGGATTCGAGAATTAAATTTTTTGCTGTATGAAAATTCTTTGAGGGGGGTCAGGCTGAATAGAACATGTGTAACTTAGTTTAGGAAAATTTGCATAAACACCGGAAGCATTCGATTTTCTTTCTTAAATTAATACAAGAAAACGGTCAGGTAAGTAACCAACTTTGTATGCCCTAGTTAAGGGGTCATAGCAAGGATCGTTTTCCCACGTGTTCAGATCGGAGTAAAATATAAAATGTGTAATATAAATCTGCCCTTTGAATAATCGAGGGCCCAGAAATGCTTATAAAATTTATACTTGGCAGGATATTTCGGAATATATACCGTATGCTCCTGAATTTGTAATTGGCAAAGTAGATAATAGTAGAAAGCGTTGCATAGTATTTACCAGGATCTGATAAATATATTTGTAACGTAAAAATCAGTGCATTTCATATATCTGAGAGTGCATCAGTAACGTAACAATTTTCACATGACCCTGAAGGACATAACAGCACATTATATTTCGCAACCCTTTTTTCAGAGATTTCGGGATAGCCAGGTATTATTAGAGTCGTTACCCTTCTGTGGTCGAACATCTGTTTCCTTCTGCGTCACGCTATGTGACTTTATCTTCTGGGAACACATGAAAGAGCCACTTCATCGTGGCACCTTAACCTACCTAACGTTCAAGAACATAAATGAGTTTCAAACAATTTCTATTTTCGTGCATACTGAATCAGCTTTGAAGCATTATGTAGATTCGAAAATTTTGTCCATTTCTATATGACACAACAATAATTTTATTTTTATAAAACAATCACGGTAGAGTAGTAAACTGAGCAGCCTGTAAATTATTCTATAGCTTCAAAGATCAAGAGGTTATTTCCTAAAGAAGAAATATTGGGAACAGTGGTAGAATTATATGGGAAGTGTGTACTGCTCAAGTGGAAAACGAATTAACAATATTGTTGCGACAAAGGAACTAAAATATTATTATTTATTATAGTATTATTATTCGAAAGCATTAAAACTTTTGGACTTGTTCAATATACATATCTCTTTATCACTGGACTAAAAATATTCATACACCCATAAATATACCATAAGTATTATTTATTACTTTATTTACTGGGATTTAAGCTACGATATACCATAATAGTTACTTTATAGTTGCTAGCTGCACATCGAATTAACTCATCGAATAAATTCGTTAAAAGCTATTTGCTCGCGAAGTATGCAAAAATATACAGGAAACAAAATACGTTTCCATTATATAAAATAAATAATATATTTTCACAGCATTTTAATTACAATGCCGTCTAAATTCTCCTCTTTTATCTAGATTCCGGAAAACTAGTCTCCAGTATACATATATTTCCATAAACATCCACTGTCTATTCATCAAGCTTTTACGAAGTTTTTAATTTCCCCCGCTATTGTACCATACCCTCTGTCGATCGAAAGTTCGATCGAACGATACTGGCGGTGTAATCACACTTCTGTCGTAATTCACCCGTGCAATAAGGTCGACGAAAGCATAACTTGACCCGCACGATCGACTGTTCCTCGGCCATACATTCGTTTCGGGAGAACGGGAACGCGTGCTCGTTATTCCCGCGATTCGTTTGTTTACGACGATCGGTCCATCAGGCAGGGTTGGTTTAATTAACGACTACCTACGTTTCTTTTTTTATGAAGCAAACAAGTTGGAAAGCACAGGATCTCTTTTGGTCGAATGAATTTTCGAGTTTCGTCTGCGTATCTGCGAATCACTGGCCGGCGGCTTGTTAGCCACGAGACTGCGTAATTGGGCCAAACAAAAGGGATAATGTATATTATATTAAAAGTTTACGCATTACGTGAAACTCGTGCAAGATTGCGCAGCGAAGCGTTGCAGGCTTTTTGCAAATGAGCCTCGCCGCTCGCAGAATTGTCGCAATTTTTTTTTCGCATTTTTCACCTGCCGTATCGGGTGCTTTTCCAAATTTGTATCGATCATTTTCCTACATCTTTACTCACCATTCTATTCCATGGATCGGGATCGTTGATCTTGATTTTCGTTAGTTTCCTTTTCTCCGTCGGATATCCACGTGTCGGCTATTTTTTTGCGCGAGCCCGTTCAACAGAAGCGAAATCGTCAACGTTATGAAACGTAAATCTCCGGGAAATGAAAAGAAAATGCAACTTTCATTAAGGACCTCTTGTCCTCGCGTTGGATCATTGACAACTTAGGTTTTGGATATTTACTGCAAATTCTTGTTAGTCATATTTGTTTTATTTTCTTCCCTCCTCTTTTTCCTTAATAATTGGACAAATAAATGTTACATAATCTATCCGCAAAAGTAATCCATCTTGTTTGTGCTCTATCTTGAGCACTTTCATTGTACAAAAATAAATCGAAATTTGTATTCCATCCAGATAATATATATTTTTCAACGATTATGTGTACACATATATTGCGTGTAGCTGTTCTCTTTGCTAGACAACGAATAAAAGTGTATGTACGATTTACTTGTTGCTTATAACAATGAAAATAAATACACCTTGCCTTTTATTAGTTCAGTAGGTAGCACTGTATCCTTTTGTTAACCCTTTCATTATTTAATCCCCAAATCGTGCAAGCAATTCGATGCAGTTAAAAAGAAGAGTACAACGACACCCCTCTACACAAAATTACTTTTCATCTCGGACACCCGAGACACTCGTGAACACCCCTACCTTCAAAATACCTTCGCCACTCGTTTTCAATCTACAAGCACCTCTCAGCAATCGAGTGAATCAACAATACAGAGTCGAGCTTAACTTTCTAATTCAATCTCGCCACGAGGCCAGTATCGGGTACAAGCTTCTTTCGTCGAACTCCTCAACGAGAATTTCCTCCGGGCCGTCGATAACGAGGCGACGAGAGTTTGTCATTGAAGATAAGAAAGTCTGACGTGCAGAAGGCCAAGGTCGGATCGCTCGATGCGATCTTTCGTTGCCACATTATGCACCCTCACGTGAACGACCCCCAATTACACTATTATAGGAATCTCTGGGCGCATAAAAACTCGCGTTTAAATAATAATAAGCGAAAGCTCTTACAATTAGATTGCAGCGACTATTGAACTGAAGGCAAGCCTGCGCGACAAACGAATTTTCCAGGAATAACGAAAATGTTCGGTGGTTTTTTAGATGAAGTTGTGGAAAATGTTGTATCAAGTTCTGAAATAAACGGTCCGACACATAGTTGCAAGCAAATAAATATAGTATCTATGAAACAGATGATAGGGGATTATTCAGTAGTATCCAAATATCATTAATATCATTAAAAAAGTTTAATTAATATCGCCAAGTCCTCATTTCGAGCCATCGTTACCTATTTCGAAAGCATAATATTCATTTAATCGTAGCTCTGTAACGAAACCTTCCCTGCAGAACTCTGTACGACACTTTTGTTTTATTTCCCTCTAAAGAATAAATCACCACAATTTGTCGAGCAAAAGCGTGCCACACCCTGCATGAACGGGAAATGTCATAAAACAGTTGTCGCGAAACAAGTTCGAACGCCACCGGTGACGAGAAAAATGAGTCGCTTCCCGCGCGACGCTTATAATGGTCGATGAATAATAATAATAACAATAACAATAACAATGGTAATAATAATCAAACTGCGGTCCCGAGGTGGAAAACGTCGCGAAGAATAATCTCGTCCCTTCTACTCCGGAGTAGGGAAGAAAAACGGTGCAAAAAGCGTGCAAAGCTCGCGGTGAGAGGCATTCAGGCGGTCCGCGGTCAGGCTGCTTTATGAAACTAAATGTACAGCGCGCCGTGTATTTTTCCTTCATTGTAAATGTCAGGAAAATCGTTGGCCCGACTCCGTGGAACGGGCTCGGCCTGATGAAAAATTAGAAAGAAGGAACACCCGTTGCGCGGTTACCGTTCTTACCGACCGCGTGGTTCGTAACTTTGCGTTGCGAATCGTCCTTTTGTTTTCGCGAATTTCAGTCGCCGCAGAGGGATGATGGAAGATGGTTGGTCCTTCTTTTTTCGTTCGCCGTAACTGGGAACAGTTTTTAATGCGTGATCTGCAAAGAGAGTTTGCTGTGCACAATTTGCGGAGTGCAGCACAGTTTTGTGTTCTCGTTTGTTTCGGAAAATCTTGCGGGGTGAAAGAAACCGCTGGGGATAAATGTTAATTGCAGATCTGTCCTGCGTGGGAACTATGTACGTGCGAAGTGCTGACAATCGGAAGGGACGGGTAGCTTTTGTTACTTTATTTATTTCGATTTGAGCTTCAATATATTGGACTAGTTCTTTTAGCTAGTTGAAACAATTTATCGATTACATTAATTAAAAGTTATGCGTTCAAGAAGCATGTAAAAAAATATTCAGAATGCAGAATAGATGTGTATTATATAAAATAAGAAAATATATTTTCAGATTCGCCTAATGACTTAAGATGCTACTTCTTTATCTGCATCCTTGCGAAATAGTCTGTAGCAATAATTGCATAAAAGTTTACTGTCTCCAAATATAAATGGACGATTCATAAATCATAAATCACAGTATCCAATACCTCTTCTGCACACTACAATTTGTTTCGTTAAGATTCATTTTAGTTTAGTCACATTGATCCATCCAATCAAATAAACGCTTAATTTAATATTATAATTCTAACTGTATTAGCTAAATCAATTTTTTCTCAATTTCTAATAGATAACTATAAAATTCACGGCACATTATTTTGCTCGTTCCATACTTCTGCGTTACAATTTTCGTTATCAACGCTCGGGCGAATGATAATTTAGGTAATATGGTCTCATTACAATTTCAGATGGAAAATTGCAGCCAAATTATGTGCCGTACTCGAAGCATGCGGGCTGTTTTACATAAACTCGAATATCATAAATGTTTCACTGTCAACGTATGGTGTTACTTTACTCGGTGTTGCATCCAAGCCGAAATCGAATGCGCTGGAGCAAATGGAAGTTAGAGTACTTTGATCGAGAGTGCTTGAAAAATTCCATTAAACGTTTGTTCTTTTTTTTTTTTTGCCCACGAGATGTGAAAGAACCATTCGACACGAACAGTGTGAAAAACACAAATCTCTCGAGTCACAGTTCGATTCTTATTAAAATGTAGAATTACAATTATGCAAAATCCATTAAATATTTTCTAATAGAGATATAGATCAATTTTAACACAATATATTGCATTGCCATATTGATCGTAATGTAATCTAATAATTTTTTACGACAAATTCTTCCCTTAAACTCTATCATTCTTCAGCTGTAGCCATTACAAGCCCAATGTTTTCGCAATGGAAATTTCAGACACCTTCGTCGAACGTCCAAATTTACAATTCCCTGTCGTATTAGCTTCCATCGCGACGCAACGAAACGGTGCCGTTATATTTTCTTGAACACACACGTGTCCCGTGCAAATTGGTACGCTCAATTCATCGAGATACGCAACATTAGCATAATGCCGTCGTTACGTTAAATATTAGTACAGTATTTAATTAAGAAACCAAGCGTTGCGTCCCTTGTACAATCATTCCGCCGGCCAAATGGAATCGGAACGATCGTATTAATTTTCCGTCACCATCGCGAACAAGAAACAACTTTCCCCCTTTTTAGCCTTTGTCCTCTTCCGGCCCACCACCTTCCCGCGTCTCTATTCTTTTCTTTTCTCGTGTGGCGAACGCGAGTGAAATATACGACGGTACCAAATAAACTTTCCATGGAAAAACGCCGCGTCGTTCACTTGGTCTGCGAAAGCGGTCGGGTCGTTTACATTGACTTTGCAAAGGCAATGAAGTATTATTCCGGCCAGGTCAATGGCGTAAAAGGAAAAGAGGGAAAAAGGAAGAAAATAGGTAAACAAAGTCCACTTATTTATTCCGCGAAAAAATCGGTGAACGATATTGCGGAAAAATCCGTGCAATTTTTAGGACGAATTCAGCCGCACGTATTAATTGCTCGGCCGGATTTATGCGCACCCCGTGCAAATATTCTCCGGTGTTTTTCTTCACTGTTCCCTTGTATTCGCTGAACGGAATTATTCCAAATCTCGCCGGTAGGTTCAACTGTGCGTTAAATAATTATTTGGTAGCAACGTCGACAATAGCAGTAAACGTTTATTGCAATTTTCATTTATTTTCATGCGTTTTCCAGTTATTTCAACACTAAATTGGTAATAATTACTTTTTCGAATATATGATAGATCGCGAACAGGTAGAAAGATTGTTTTTAATTATTATTTAATGGTATACGACGCAACGACGTGAGAGTATATTCGCTTGTACAAAATGGAGCTTGAAAAATGATTATAAATGTGCCCAATTTGGTGGAAACAGAGCGAACAAAAAAAGCGTTCAACCACTAGAACGAGATGAGAAAAATAAGAGTGTACCTACAGTGTATTAATTTTATCCAGGCACAAATAAAAGCTTAACGTCACGGGGAAGAAATAAAACAGAAACCCGGAGAATTCAATTACGTCGAGATATTGAGAACGACGTTCCATTTAATTTATTTATCTGTTTGAATTTTTAACAAAATTTCTCACAATGCAACTAATTCCTTTGCTATGGAATCTAATCTTCTTCTTTCCCAAGCTTTCTCAATCGACAAACCGCGACCGAAAATAATACACATTATATAATAAAATACTTGTGGAGAATCGTGTCCGTCGTTACATATCCCTAGTTCCGTCACTCTCAATTATTACCATTTTAATGAATTTCATTCCACAAATTATCATCACGCAACTCGCTTAAAACAACAAACCGTACGGATTATCGTGTTTCCGTTAACACGCCGAAATCAATTTATCGTAAAACCGAGGGCTGTATCGTTGCTGGGACGAGGGGGGCGGGGGAGGAATTTGTCGCCTTGAAAATTCGAAACGCGTGACAATTTCGAAAAGCATCGGTGTACCAGACCGAGTAATTGCTACGATTTAATGAACGCCGCGTGTTCCGCTGCTCCGGCGAAGCTGCAAAGTCGTTTATATTTGCCCATCGAATCCGGCCCCCGAAGTTCCACGCTTCGTATCCACTTCGCTGTTTTTAAGTTGCAACTCCACGATGAAGTTGCCTAGCTGTCGAGTGTCTACTAATTGGAGCAGCTGGTTGAAGTAGAAACGAACGCCTGCCATTCGAATTGTCGACGATCGTTACAGCATCGAACAGCCCGACCTGACTTTTAAAAGCGAAACAAAATCATTTCTCTCCTTATTGTTACAGCGACGACTGTTCGAATTTCTTCAAAATGTTCTTCAACGGGTTGAGGGGAAAAGATTTTTTCGAATTTTTCATGGTTCTCGCTGCGAATAAAGTATCGAGTAATTTATCCGCCTCTGTGCTGGATCTTTCGTTATTCATGAGTACCATATTTATAACACTTGTGTACAAATATTATTGTATTGGACATAAATATTTTGTAATCGTCATATTTCAGTTACTTTTGTCATTAAATATACAAATTTTGCGGAGACATTTGTAAGAGGATTATTCTGTATTCCACGAGCATTTTTAATACATCCTTTTCTCTGACAATTTCTTTTTTATAACAAAACACAAAACGCTCGTTATTAAAACGACCGTGGAAGTTTCAGGATAGCCATTGCACAAAGTAAAGAGTGATATTTCATTTCGGCGAAGTGATCGCGTAACAAAGGGACGTTTGATAATTAAGCCGTAACTACTGTGTCGTTAGTTCCCTTTTACGCGGCGACAAATTGTAAATCCCTTTTCTTCCTCCTCGTCACTTCCTGCGTACAGAATAGCCTGATGAACGGCTCATCCGTTTACGATTATCGGGGATCAGGGGCAATCGAAGCCGTTTCTCGTCTGCAGAAGCGTAATCTGAATTGCTTGCTCTTCAATTTCCACCTGTCCCTCGTAATTGGATTCTTATTTCCAGTTCTGACTTCTATGGAACAAAAGAGTCAGGAATGAAAACACTGTTGTGCACCGATTGTTTTCGGTAATCATTATTAATGCTACGATACTATCGCGATTCACTTGAGATTAATAACACTATTAACTTACGGGTTATATGGCACAGACTCAATTCAAAAATCTTACCATAAACAGTACTTGCGATAGTAGGAATAAACTATAAGTCGATCAATTAATATTTTATTGTCTACAGTATTTTATTGTTCTACAATGTTAAATACGGATTCTCCCTTTCGCTGCTAATTTTAATTAGGAGGATTTGAGAAAGATCGGCTTATAATTGTAATCATCTGTATTGTATGAATATTGGAAGATCGTTTGGAATTTCTGTACAATGATTCGATATTTAATCGAACAGGACAGTATATTTATTTAAGGCTACATGCTTTGTTGGAATTAAGCGATTCAAATTCACCGCTTCATTGTTATTCACTTGTTTTACTTTCTGGAAACTTGTGTGTTCTCCACCTTCTCTGGTGAACCTTTTGTATACTCTCATGTAATTATACCTACACTTGAAAATAGATGTAAACATGTTGAAAACTCATACCTGGAATAACCTGATTCACTACCTATAACAATTATAATAAACCTCGAAACTAACATGTTTATATACTATCATTTCTGTGTAACGAATGTAATTCAATTCTTTTTTAAATGGCAATAATGGTTTGAATAGCCATTAAATGAAGTTCAAACTAGAAATTTAATTAACACGTGCATGTAGCGCAGTTACCTTATTAGAGTCTAGCACCGTGCACCAGTTACCAACTACTAGAACTACATCTTCTGTATCCAGTACTGCTTGCATAAGATATAAACTGTACAATGTTCATCATATATACGATAATATAGAATCCAAACAAGACGAGATAACATATTTCCTTAAAATGACAGTATATCGCAATTACAAATTGTTCAGGTATTTAAACGGCATAAATGCAAATCAGATAAACTTATTAAATGAAAGCGGATTCGTAATTCCTCAAATTACAATAAAGTTTGACAATGGCTGTCCATTAAGCCTATTAATTCTAAATCATCCCATACTGAATAGACGTTGGAATTTGTGATTCGAACATGTCACCTTTGAAGTGGCACAATATTTCGTATTCAAATTTGATTAATACGTAAACTACTCACAAGCTCCGACATACTTTTTCGCGCAACAATATAACAAAATCGCAGCTCTTCTTAACAATAATTGGGAACAAAATTGTAATTGAACCAAAAAAATTGAAGTTGCAAAAAACAAAGGACCAGCGGAAATTCATTGCGATCAGTTTTATCGCATCCTAAACCGCGTAATACCTTTTTCTTTAATTGCCGCGTATAATACAAATAAAATTCAATATATTCCACGAATCCGCACTATCAACGTAAATCTCGTACTATTGAAACGGGTTACGACGAGAATTCGTGAGCGACTTCGTTCTGGGAAATCGCACGCCCCCGACGAGGAAAGGGGAACAAAAGCGAATTAGCGATTTTTATCGGCGTTTCTACGATCGAAACCTGAGCGTAGCGAAATCCAGGCCGCGGTTACGACAACCGACCGTTCGCACGGCAGACATTGCCTCCGCTTTTTCCATTGTTATCCCTCGGAACTTTGAGTTCTTCCTCGAACGTCACTCCGTTTCGTTCATTACATACGTACGCCTTCGACGACCAAGGTGGTCTCGAGGGAAACCTAAATTACAAGTTGCACGAACCCCCTGATGTAACATCGCGGGATACGCTCGCGGTTCACCGCGGCAACCTGCGAAATTTTCACTGATCTTTGCTGCTATTGGGATGATACAGCTCGAGGTGTTCAACGAATCGCAATAGTTTCCGTTTTATTCTACTAAACTGGAGATATGGTGAATTTCGTTTCTCTAGAAGAATTTTTTTAAAGTGTCCGCAGTAAATCGATGGCATTGAGTCTGAAGGATGGATAGACTTTGATCAAATTTCCTGTATTAATGCAATTAGTAATGAAAAGTTATATTAATGTAGATGTGTATTTAAACATAGGGACCCTACGTTGGCGTTTACTATGTATATTTTCTGATGGTCTCACTTCTTGTTTACTTTAATCAGTTTCTGTTAACGTGTTCCCCCTGCATTAATATCTGCCCATCGATGCACTGAATCGGGAACAACCAGTGAATATTATTTAGCTTCCTCTTACAGCTGTCAGGGGTAATCAGTTCACTACATATATTATATTTTTGCTCGGATCCAATTCGGAAAAATCTCCCAGGGGAGCAATTCTGCAGTCGTAGTAACTCAAGCACCCACATATTTGTACACACGTTACGTACTTATATACACACATTCAAATATTTGTCGTATTAATTTGAATTTAACCGCCTCGGAACAGCAATTGCACGAAGGAAGTACAAAATTCTTGTACGTTAACGTTTTCTCTTTCTATGAGAAAACAGTAGAAGCAAGAGAAATGTAATACGTGGAGTTTAATGGAATAAATTCCTTTCCACGAAAACGCAATTCCTATCGATCCTCCATCATTACTGTCCCTATTGTTCTATTGAAGGCATTCCTGATTAAAAAAATTGCCGGTCTTTTTCTAGTCCAAACCACAGCGATCTATTCCACCAGAAATGGCCCCCGATTCTTCTCCCATTCAATTTGCCCCATCTATTTTTCTACCTCTTTCCATTCGAACATTCTCCTCTTGGACGGTGTACGAAGCTTGACAAGGCTGGTTACTATGGCAGCGTGCATGTCAAGCGTCACTTGACATTATTTTTTCGTTCTGCCGTATATTATATCGTTCAAACGCTGCCAGATACCTGTACGCGAGCGTTGAATCGTTGTATTTTTTTTTTTTTTTTTATTCGTTGCCCCCTTTCTTATTAATATTTCCCGCGATACGTAACGAATTAACCCTTCTTAATTTCGTGCCGTTACCTATTCGCGGAAGATTGCGTGAAATTATTCCGCGACCGGTCGAACATTATTCATTTCTCCCTCTGCCATGTGCTTTCTCCCCGTTAGATTGTCATTTTCCAGACTCGACAGCTGAAACGTCGTAATTAATACGCTACGTACAATGCATATTCCATATTATGGGACGCATTACGGGGTAAGTTTTTCATCCCAGCGTTCCACAATGTGATGGAATTATGCTCCTCCTTCGTTCACGATTTTCTTCGATCATTAGAATGCGATAGTCGATGAATACCGTACTGATTACGAAACCACTCCGTTTCCTCGCTTCTTTCTTCTATCTCAACGTTCCCGTTCACCTACCATTTGCAGGGAAACGTGTTACATTCCACCTCGTTTCTTCTCCCTTAGTTTTATATTCGTCCGGTGGACTCGTTTTCTCGGCAATGTATAAATAAATGAGTAAATATTGTGAGAAGTATTCTACGAGAAAGCAGAATCTTTTACAATTTACGTTCTACGCGACTCTACTTCGACTTCAAATTTCACCGTACGTGGAATATTACAGTCCGGAAATTTCTATGGAGCCTTATATTGACATCAATTTTCCGACATTTTCTAAGTATCACAGACGTTCTTTTTAAAGATAAGACAATCTGTATAGAGGGTGGTTTGGAATCGTAGGAAGAATAGTGGGATATTTATTTTCGAAAGGGGTAACGACCACAGGTGTGTCCACACATATGTCGATAAAAATCGTGAGAACAGCGAGATAATTTTACCGACAAGACGTAGTGAAACGTGTTCGCCTCTTTCGGCTCTCCTACGATCGATTCGGTGAATTGCAGCGACGAGAATATATAAGACTACATTGGACAATGAAGAAACGGGGATTGTCCCTTTAGTCGGCACCTATTTGCCGAATTGTGCAGCTTTTGTCCACTCAAATCAGTCGGCTAACAAGTTTCTGCTCCCCTTATCTACTTATTCAAACCGTCGAATCGGCGAGGTTGCAAAAGAAAAAAAAATATTCGACGTCAGCTTCAACTTCGATTGAAAAGTCGTTCCTTTATCGATTATGAATGGACCCAGGAAAAGGGAACCGAGGGAAGAAAAGTACAGACCGAATCGGGGGAGTGCTTCGATCGCAATGGACACTTGCTTGATTAAACAATGAACGAAAATTAAAGGAAGTGTAAATCAAATCTATTTAAACGCACCTTCGTTAAGATCGTCGTATTATATAATATGACAGTACTATAAATAAAGAAACAAATGAATCGGCGTAGTATCTGAAATGTCAGTGCTAAGTTTCGGGAATATTATATAGAAATTCATATTGCGCTATTTTTTTTTATAATATTGTTGTGCGTGTGTAAATACATAACACAGGAAAAATTGTACTATTCCACACAATAACCACAGTTAATGTACTTTAATAAGAAATAAATAATATGCTGCTTACTTTACATCAGAAATCTTAGCTAGAACATACTCGTCACTGAAGTTAATACACGTACGTACTCGCTGCATGCTACACCTATGTATAATATATATATAGAGAGAGAGAAAAACTGTAATTCAGTAGAAGCCTGCAAAAATATTTGTAAAGAATATAGAGAGGAAACTGCATGAAAGAACTTCGCAGGGAAAGTTTCGATCTGAAAGAGTATCACTTCAAAACCAACCACGATATAGACACTCCGCGAATATCGACCATATGTATTAAACTATGAACAATTATCGTACAACCATGAACCAGAAAACATTTGTTTGCTTCCGTGAAATAAAATCAGACCTTCCCAATTACCTGGTACTTGTTCCCCGCGTTTCACTTCCCTACGTGATGTACCGTGCAGACGTGTGAATCAATCGCGGCGCAAGGCGGCAATTAAAACGAAATTACAAAGAGGATTTAAAGCCATCTATGGACTGAAAGCTTCGTCCCCCGTCGATTACGAACAGTCCAGCGGGGAGTGAATCGAAGGGAAGGCGAATAAAAGCTGGAAGCCGAGGAGAAACATAAAAGACGCGAATCGATGGCAGAACGACGCGACGTCTCTTTCACGGCCGACAGAATTCGTTAAAATAGAAGGGTGCACGAGGGGCGGGCACGAAGCGCGGGTTGAAAATATCGTGTCAATATTTGCTAGGCGCGTTCGCGAAAAACTCCCCCTCCAACGGAGAAATGACGTCGGCCTTCTTGCCTTCGCGGCGAGAATTTAATATCGGACGTCCTAGTTCCACGAACTATAAGGCTGAGAAACCGCCACCCTCCACCGGGGATTACTCGGCCATATGCGTAAGATTTCTTTGTACCGGAAAGCAGGCGGCTACGACTTAGCGAGAAGCTTAACTCCCATCGGAAGGGGGATGGGGTGGCTGAATGATGAAGGAAAACTCTGGTGGCGTGACCTATTCGACCCTAACTGCTTGGCGCACCCCTTTCGTCTTGTGCGATCTTTTTCGATAGAGCAGCGAGCGTCGTATGATCGGCCTGGAATTTCTGTTACCCGATACTTGCAATGCTTTGCACGATATAGTCGTCTTAATTTTGCGGGGCGCTTGGAGACGAGAATTTGATGGTTCTGATTGTCGGCACGGGAACCGAATATTTGAGAGTGATTTTAATATTTGTCGGGGAAAGGTTAGAATTTAAAATGTCTATCTTTATACGAAGGAGGTGCGCTCAGTTCTGAGTGACTGTTATAAATTAAAGCGTTTGTCAGGCTGGGTCTCTTTTATATTCCAGGATTTCCTTACGGTAGCTTTGAAAGATTGAACATTCATATTATACACGAGAAGCACGTATAGGTATTACATCATTAATGAAACATGGATAAGTTGAGATTTGAATAAAGGTAGAATTGGATAAATTAATTACATTCATTCTATAAGTGTTCTGTTATTAGAATTTTGGAATAGCAATTTGGTTCTATGTATCGCACTGGAGGCTACGTTTACGTACGCAATAAACTGTCTGAATTTAGAAATGACAAGTATAGAGAACTCACGCAGAAATTTATGACTCGAATTGTACAGGAAATGTAATGTTATATTATTCCTAATGTTAGCAAAATTGTACATTCCTCGCCAATTACTTCACTAATGATAAATGTAGGAGTTTAAAGATGTCAGCCGATCCTTTGATGTTAATTATTTCATTTTTATATTCGTACTTTGAACTTCGTGTACAATAGTTTCGTACAATTTATTGCAGTATTTAAAGTTCATCGGAAAGAATCTAACACACTCTGGTAATGCCATTTATTATATTTTAAACACCAGCTTGACTGCCATTAAAACTAATTAAAATTATCATTCTTCTTTTATCTCGCCATTGCAGACACTGTCATAAAGTACATGTATTCAATCAATCAAACTACTTACAGCGATATTCGCACCCTAAAATTACCTTGGTCATTCTAGCCATATCACTTATTAACAAGAAAATACATTGCACCATTAAATGAATATAAACAGTCCTTGTTTAACCAGCGTTTCCCACGCCTTTAATTTAATCGTGACACGTCGAAATTTATTAACACATCGAAAGTGCGCAGATGGATTACAGCAACGAGCATGTCAATAAGAATAGTAATCTAAAATAAATAACAAATTGCAAAGCGAGACAATCGTATAAAAACTGTCAAAATCATATTTCGAAGCCTTGCTTACTAACTTCCAATCCCCCCCCCCCCCCCCCCCTCCCCCTATTTCTCATTCCTTGTTGCGAATATTTCCTTCGCTTTTCTCTTTCGCCTTGCATTTTTCGTCCCTAATTGTCAGTGTAATATCGCGCAAACGTGGAAAGTAAACGCGTCTACCCGAGCAATTAAAATGAATAAGCGAATTCCTATTAGAGTGTAGTAATTAAAGTTGCGTGGCAGAACAGAGCAGTACGTTCTTGTCAGCCGACTAACGAGTTCCCTCACTTTTCTTATTATGCACCGCTATCTAATTTCCCTGCGTGCAATCCCCCTCCTATTGCGCGATTTTCTCACGTAACGTAACGCCGTGCATTCGGATCTGCCACGCGTCAGCGAATCCCTCCGTGGGAAATTTGCGCCCGGACAGGTTTTGCGGTAATAAACGGGGACGATTATTTCGGAAAACGGCTCGGCACACGCAACGCGATATATTTTCCGCACTTTCACCGTCGCCCTGCGGTCCTTCACGCGTACATGGAATTTATATTTTAAGGGTCGCTGATCGTTGAAACCGATTGCGAGTCCCACTTGAGGACTCCGATTCAATGCCGGGGAAAAATTGATGGCACGTTTGGTAATAAACGTTTTAACCGTTTAAAATAATATAGTTATCATTGGTATTAGTTTTATTATTATTTTGTGAAATTGACTTCGGAACAAATTTATGAAAGTACGCGATGGTGAGTTATAAATAGATTGAATTGTAATATCGGTGAGCTACATGAATATTATATTAAATTGAGGGAATTGTAAAGGTAAGTGACAGAATAAGGTTGATACTAAGCAGATATAATGAGGCAGGGTAATTAGAGTAATAGTTTTCTAATATGTAACTTTAGTTACATATCACCTAAATTTTGAATCACCTCAATTTATCCATTCAATAGTGTATCCATTTTTTACGCAATTTAATATAAAAGTTTGCGATATACAAGTCTTTTTACAATATCCTTGCGAAAGCTACTAAGAAACCTGCTATGCGCAAGTAGAACTGCCCTGTCGCGCACAGACACGCGTAGCGTATACATATAAATTCAATCGCACAGTTACCGAATAAAGGAATATAATGCTACGAACCAATTAATTTCAATAAAATATTTATATCACATACATTCCAAATCACCAGATAAAACACTTATCTCATAATCAGTAAACTTTCTATCTTGAAAGATGGAAAGGCCGATAGGTTATTATTTGATTCCGTGGGGATGGAACACATTACCTGTGTATTATACACCTTGTTTGGTGGGCATAGATTCAAACGGAATGTCGAAGGAATCGTTAACTAGAGATAAGGATATAATATCCATTGTGATCTGGATGTTCAAAATTTATGCTTGCTTTCTATTATCTCCCAAAATGTATTACAGCGTGACTGAATTTTCTGTAAAGAGGTATTCGATTATTGCTCGTGATTGTACAGGAACGCGAAACAAAAGGAATGGTAATTATCAAACAGATTGCGCAGGTAATGCGTTGTTGAATTCGTAGTAACATACTGCAGCAGCGTAGAATGTTAAAAAAGTATCCAAGATGCTTTGTGAAACTAACAAGATGAAAGTCGTTTTACCTCATTGCGTGAATGTAAGTAAAGGTGGAGGGTGAGTTGTGTTCTGCAGCTTACAAAATTTCGTACAATTAAAATGGCCAAATTTTTATATCTTCACTAATCGGATAATTACATTCAATTATCGTTGTCTGTAAAAAAATAATTTGCTATTTTTCTTGTCATTAGTAGAGTAGTGCGCGTGTGAATATTACCATCGCATCCCTTTTCAATTAAATACCGATATTTTGCCACCTCGTAACTCTTTACTCGAAACGAACGTGTTTTAAACGTTCCCCCGTCTGTTTCAACAATTCTCGTTCAAATTAAGTAGCATTTACTCAGAATCGATTCTGCGAATCGCAGCTTGCCCACCAGTTCACCCTCTTTGTCGTCCCCGTAATCCAAGGAATTTAACAAGTAAGTTTGGCAATTCAAAATGACAGTGGAGGTATCTATACAGTGTATCCGCAAGTGATATGGGGACCGCACAGTACGTGTATGGTAAGTCACCCGATCCTCAGGATAGAGTGCGCTGTATTGCAGCAGCTGCCTCGCGTACGTCGGTATTTCAGTGAAATCAAGCGATCGAATAGAATCTCTTCCATTTAAATCTAATAAATTCAACGCACCGGTCGATTCTCGAAGTATTATTTATTATACGGCGTCGCAGATAGTAATCCAATGGGTATACAGCTTGAGCTAGGGGGTATTATTAAAAGCAACCCTCTACAGAACTTACAGTACTGCAAACTGGCATTAGATGTCGCTATCGGTCGGAATAGTTGTTCTCTAAACCAAAAGCTTCAAAATTCGTAATAAATTTATAATCGAATACAGCACAAATAACAAAATTCTTGAGTACATAAGTATTCTTGTTGAAAACTGTATGGCAAATTGACGCGTTAACGTTCACTTTACAGGGATGAGTAACGTTGAAAACGATAGGGTAAACTTTGTGGGGGTTGATCCGTGAAGTATTTATACAATTTTAGATCACACTGGAATACGGTTTAGGCTTGCGGTTTTCCCTCCATGAATGCATAAATCCTGGTTAAGTTTACGAGCGTAATTACGCGTAACCAACAACCGGCTTATTCTGCAGGAATTTGACGGGATGTGAGTCGCCGTAACAACGCTAGTTATGATAGTGTCCGTGCTAATTATGGCATACTGCGAGCGCCAAATTAGCCCAATAGTAGCCGGCTGCAACGGTAAACAGTAATGTTAAAGATTTGGTTCTCTCACCCCTCTCACGATGCATGTACGTAAGGGAAACAATTACGAAGATTGTTGATCGATAACGCCGCGACAATCTGACATAGTTGATGCATCACTTTAAGTCGTCTTATCAGTCAATAACTTTTAACAAACCCCACAGAAGTGTCTGTAATGAATTCAGATATTAGAATTGTTAACACGTTATTTGTTTGGCCAATCATTTTTAATTGTAATGTACATTTAAAACATTAAGTATAAATCCATTCCTTGGAACCTCATAAAATATTGGCTCCTATATAATACTTATGCTATTAACATTTATGTTTTATTTGTCCTTCTATATTCGTATTTGTGCCGAACGAAAATACCTTCTCCTCAAAATGCATTTACGAACAGTTCGATTCCTATTAACGAAATCGTCAAATATTGAGAGTTATTGGAGATATTCCAATTATAACAGCGCCTGTTCTAACAATGGTGTACATAATTAACGAGGACCTGTATCGATTCGAAAGTTTCATCAAACCGTTCTATTCAAAACTGTCATTACCATCCGATTAATTCTTCAACAGCCCCCTTCAATTCTAAATCGCAATAACCACCTGCAATCCAATCATCATTGTTACAAACTCCGAGATCCAAATATTTTCAAGAAAGGATTTGTACGTCTGACACTTATTTCCCAAAATTCTCAATAATATTTCATCAAACTGTTCCATTGCTTACTACCATTACTGCTTCACCAAACTCTTAATATCCTCTACTTCAATTCTGATTGCAACAACACACCGTAATACAATCATCATTATCAGAAACTCTCTCTCTCTCTCTCTCTCTACCAAATATTTTCCAAGCGGTACTCATTTCCCGACCATTAAAACGATATTTCAAAAGCGATAAGCATTACACAACGTAAACACTCGCAGCTTTTTATCGCAAACATCCCCCGCGAAACAACCGTTTAAACGAATATTCCAAATGCATCCGGAAACACACCGCGAGCACACGTATACCAGGAAAATATTGACGATCGAAACTAACCCAAAATCCTTATCTGAGGACACTGCGAGCCACTGGTCCGGAATCTCATCAATCAGAGGGATGAGTGGCATAACATCGAATCCCGTGAAACCGTACTTGTTCCGGGGATCGGGGCGAACAGTTAGCGAGAAGTTACACGTAAAACCGGTAAACAGCGACAGCGGATCGTCGAAAACAAAAATGAAACTGCAGTAGGGTGGCTTGTGTCGGGGTTTGTACGCGGATAAACGTGCTTCACACCTGAACAAATCGGACGGGGGGACATTTGGATTTTTCTGCGGAGACTGGACTAGGATTCTGAGACGTGCTCGCGAACGGAAACTGTCGTTCATTGGAGCTCCAAGGTTCTCGTTTAATCGCGAAATATTTGTTTCGCGGAGTTATTATTTGAAAGAGTTCTGGCAAGCACTCGGCTGGTCGAATTTAGTGTAACCGGTAAACGTTTTCGGGCGGGGCACGACTGGTATTATACTCCTTGAATTCCTCGCCGGGAGGTCCCAGTTTGCTCCTTCATTAGAGTGGAACGTCGATTAGCAGAGACGTCGATTATTTAGACGCTGGTTGTTCGGAGGATTCTGGATGGTGAAATAAGGGAGATAATATTGTTTCATTACAATGTAATGAAAGGAAAGATTACTTTCAAACTTTTCCAGCCATGGTAATTTGGTCTCGTTACACTACTTCAGGAGTCTACCAATGTTGCAGTGAACGTCTGAATAATTGAATGTATCAATCGAAGTAGAATAGAGGGTTTAGAAGAGTTTATGGGATACAATTATTCTTTAGAAATATTATTACAAAGGTATTTTAATGAGAATATAAATGATTGCGCCATGCGGAAATATAAAACTGAAACTGAATAGAGGATTATTGTGCGCCTGATTCTACTTGCGCAATATATTATACATGTGATAAAGAATAGTTTGTATCCAATTGTATTTAACAATTCGAGTACAGTTAGTCCGAGTAATAATTCTTCATTTTCCATTGCAACTAATGTTATACTGTGTCGCCTGCAACGTTGTCCAATGATTAACTCTTGAATTAATTTTTCGTTTTAGTTTAAGGCCATTTTCAAATCAAAATTGCAAAGTAAATGATCCATGTACCGATGTGACGCAATCAAAATGAGAACATTTTATTTCAGTTACAAACAGTACATTGTATCCTTTCAAATAGTTTGTCTCTCTTGCTATAGTACCAATAACTTTTTCCATTTTCCTGGACGGTTTTTCCTTTTTTCGAAATTCAGTGTTCGGTGTCATGCTCCTTTAAAAAGTCATAAAAGCGGCAAAATCCAATTTTCGGCACGACTGCAATATCTTTTAGGGCACTGACAAACGTTATTGGCTATTTTTTCTGGCGTACATAGGTGCGCAAGGGGGGCAGGCTGTGAGTCGAGAGTGCGTCGAACGAAAATGTATCAAGATAAAAAGGGAGCTTGCCTGCCCAACGTGAATATACGAAATCCTTTATCCCACTTTAATGGAAGTACATACTATCGTAGTAAGTTTCGTCAACTCTATTTGCGCGGTGCTGCTAAACTTTTTTAACTGCTCGTATTATTTATAAACGCGGACGTTGTCAATTTAAGCGTGAGACGATTCTTAAACAATGCTAACTAATTTTTTAGTACTACTCGGGCAAGTAACATGCGTTAAGCATAAATTAAAATCTAACGATCGAATTAACAGGAAATGAAGAGCCTTTTAAATACAATCTAAAGCTTAAGCAATTTCAAAAGATCAAACTATACTGATGTCAAGTTCTGAAAGCCTTTAGAATATTGCAGTTTATCTTTTAATACTTGTAACTTCGTTTTCATTTTATGAGAGAGTTGACTCACAGAGCTCACAAAGAACACGAAATCAATATTTTGTGTGCGCAATTTCATTTGAGCTAATTAATGAAAGTACTAATATTATCAGTTGAAATTTTAAAACATCTTCTGTCTCAGTGTGATGTAATAAATGAAGCTTCTTACTAATCGAACAATAAATATAAAATGCTGCATAAGTGTATTAATTTAAGATGCTTGAAGAATACTACCGTAACTCACCACAGACCCAACAAAAATCGTTAAAGATACACAAGAAAGAAATTTTCCGAGAAAATACATTAGTCGTTGTATTATAATAACGGACGTGGTTCAAGACAATTCCATGCACCGTTCTTTTATAATTCATTAATTTTCTGTAAATTACGATGACGTTTCTGCTAATTGTTACTTTAGCGCGGAAAAATTGTGTGTGCACGCCCTCGGAACGAAAAGCCATTGTAACGTTTTCAGGCTTGAAGAGCCGGAAAGAAGAATAAGGCCGCGTGAAGAACGCTTTGAAAGGGAGAAAAAACGGAATGGGAAGACGACTGATAAAAGCGGGACGGAGAAAGGAAAATGCGAGGGGAAGCGAGGTTAAGTTAATTAATCCAATTAAAAACGTAAGTGGTGAAAATAGCCGCATAGAAATCTGGCCGTTTCGTTCAACCCTTTCTCTCGTATCTGGTTCTAGCAAAATATTATCGGACAAAAGATACCGGACGCATGAAATTTTCATAAATTCTTACTTCTGCAAGGATTTGCTTATAAAATCTCGGTAATAGGTCGCGCGTTATTCTAATCGGGACAATATTTTTCTCTCAATATCGTATCATTACGTTCAATTCGTATTATTTTCCGTTTCCAAACTTGCTCTAAATAGAATTTGAACGTTCGGATGATCAATGATTAAAAGTTTCGTCGATCTTTATCATATCTTCCGGCTTGTACCATTTTGTATTTTGTACCATTGCGTTTGATTCATAAAATATTTTTCTATTTCCGAATATTCTCTGATTAGAATTTTGGCTTGGTAGTGATTAACGGACGACCATGCTTCTGGATGTATCGACTTTTCTAGGTCTTTCTAGGCACAAAATTGACGAAATCCATTTATTCCTCGTAAACTGCCAACGTTCTTATCAAAATGCTCTAATATCAATCGAATATACTTCATTAGATTGAACCGTTACCAAACACGATGACAATTTACTTGCGTAGGTACAAATGTTCCTCAGTGCTCCAATCTGGCGTAATAAACAGAGTGCAGTACTTGAAATATTGTTTGGTAGACAATAATTAAATTTGCAGATGTGGGCCAACACGAATACTATTTTGAACTGGAAAGGAGAGCTACGTTTTTGGCCACACCGATGGTAGTACGAGAGATGCTGGCTGTCTACGCGAATCGATACAATATTTACGAAGGAGTCCAGAACTGGAACGAAACATGGAAGTACACGAAAAGATAAGGCAGAGAGACAAAGCCCGGCAAAGATAAGCAATACCCACTGGTCGAAGATAGACAAAGGTGGACAATGCGAAGATAAACAGAAACAGATGAAAACGAATGGATGAGCAGAAAGGAAGCAAAGATAAAGAAAGATGTATGAAGTTAGTTAGATGTAACAGATAAACAGTAAGAAGCAAGAACAGCTGGCAGGGGGAACTTGTTGTAAGTATCAGCAAATATAACAGAAACTCCATTTTCCAAATTTTATGGTAATGTGCTCATTGCATTTTCATTTCGAACAAATTTAGAGGTGATTGTATTATGATTTGTTCACTTGGCAGATTCTCATTAAAGGATGAACTTTTATTACAATTTCTAAAACTCCCATTTCGGATGAAAATGTCATATTTAATTATAATTATATTGCAAATAAGAAATCATTTAACCCTTTCATGGCAGACATCGTACTTGTGTACCTAAAGATCAAAACCGAATGAATCACAGAAATTTTCAACGGAAGTATTATGTATTATAAAAATATGGAATATTATGGAATATTATGGAATAAAAATAAACACTGCTCATTTATTGCTTACTATCGTAGGACATTTGAAACAAGTTCTTCTTCGATTGCAATAAATAAACAATGCTTTACACAAATTGTCACGAAGCTTCTTTGTAACAGAATATCATTATTCCAATTACTCATACAAATTATGCTCCGATTAACTAAATAGGGAAACACTTAAGCAACACATCTGTCACATTAAGCCACTTACTTTGCAGAATAATCACCCACACTCTACACTGAATAATAACAATAATTTTTTAAAATAATAATAAGGCCAATAATATAATCCAAATAACTTCGAGCAGTGCAAGGGAAAATAAGAGAGTTATCAATAATATACCTACTCCTGTTAATCCTCCAAAAAATATTCAGCCGGAAATATACTGAATTTTTCACAAAAACATCCAAATGCTTCCAGTGAGGAAAAAGATGAATCCCAAAGCCGACATCGATGCCGCGGCTTCGAATGGGTCGCAGTATCGAACGGAATCGCGTCGACAGGGCCCGTATTATTTCGATGTTTGTTAGTTACGGCTTATGAAATATTGTAAGCCACCGACAGCTGCAGATGCAACATTTGCATGCTGTGCATACGAACGATGACCTCATTTAGAATCGGCCAAATGGCCGTTCGGCTGGCCGGTTACACTCGTCGAATCGCCGGATTTTAACGCGCGTCGATCTGTCGAATTAGTTGCCATTTAACCAGCTGCACGGCTAAACATACGATTCCGTTGAATAAAATGCACTTGATCGCGAGAGCGATGTTGCTGCGGAGATCAAAAGCTGCTAATCAGTCCCGAAAATAGTCGAGATAACAAATCCTGGAACGCTCCCGACTCGATTTTACGAACGAGGAGAAGTCGATTCAGCGGTACCTTTTGCTCGCCAGGAGTCAATACAATTGCACGCTCGAAAACTATGGAATTGTGACGTGAATTCAAGACATTTTATTTGTTTATACAGTGTTGTATTAGAATAGTGCAGTAGCCAGATGAAAACTTTTAAGTCGCTACCTTATTTTTTAAATTCTTGATTCCATTGTTTGCTGTATATTTGGTGGAGATTAATATTGTAGCGATTAACAGTTATTTTGGCGTTAAAATTTTTGGTTAGTTTGGAAAGTTTGAATGAATTTTCAATGTTAAATCGTCGTACTACTCGGCGTGTCCAGTGATTTTTAAATAGGTTGCAAAGTACTGGCAAGTACACTTTGGATTTTTTTAGATATTTAATTGCTGTTTCTGTGCATCATTTGGTTAATCTTGTGAAATATTGTTAATCAATGCTGATTCTATAGTATAATGTATAAACTCTGAAAAATCGAATAATTATTTCTTTAAAACATTCGCTACTGCTCTTTGCAATGCACAGTAACATATAACTTGTTATAATTCTTAATTGATTCAGTGCATTAACTGAACGCTTATATGGACAAACACCAGCCTGATATTAGTAAGAACTGTGCCAATTTTTCAAGTGCGAAATCATTCCTTTCTGGTTGAGCACAACGTTGATTGTTTCTGCCTCCTAATTAACAGTAGGTAGCGGCCATTTAAGTAGCAGAAAATAAGAAGTGAAATGAACGAAATTTTGTTGCCTACTCTAACTTCGCACAATACGCTCTTGTCAAATATTAAACTTTCCCAATTACTGCCAGATGCAAGCAATTTTACAAACTTCTAATTTCCACCATTTCTTCCGCCTGTTCCGGGAAACAGTTTCTATCAAAATATACCATTCACCTGTGCCGGAGTCACGCCAAGATTGAAATTGGCCTTTTTATCGTGCACCCGTACGTATTTTTTTTTTCTTTCGTACGTATCAGAATGAAACGCTGATAGGAGCACAATGGAAGTCACAGAGTCGCGTGCTCTTTGACAGGAAATACTTAATATTTGACTGCGCCTCGGAAGCGATTGATATTGATCCCGGCGCGTTCGTACGTCGATTCCTTCCCCGCTGTCTATTTTAATATTGCCAGCAGTCTTATTATTCGTCCACGGCACGAAAGATTTTCTTTGGTAAACAGCGACGGGCAAACGCTGCTTTGAACGGAATATTCGAACATTTTTGTTCCCGACTGAATATTTTGCCCAGAAGGGAACACCTTTCACGATCGGCACGAAACGAACGATATAGATATTTTCGATCAGATTCTTCTAACAAGATTTGAAACGTTCCTTGGCAATTGATATACAGCTAACCCTTGTGGCCGAGTAACGCTGTGCGTTATTTCCTGGAGTTATAGTCCAGAATAATGTCACGTTATTAAATACAACAAATAATTATTGATTTATTTATCTATTTATACTTCAGTCTATACTTCAGTCATTTGCGTGCACCGAAATGTGTATGACAGAAAAGAATTAATTGAATTTGCAGAAGTATATCTATATTTTTCATAGTCTATTCCATTAGTAAACTGTCACTTCAACCGTGAAATGACATTCATTTTCATCGTGGACAGTATTCACATTGAGCAGTTACAATCAAGCAGCTTTTTTCGACCAATCGCCTATCAGGTAATTGATACGCGGATTATTCGAGCTTGCATTGATCTCCAGTATTATTTTAATGTTAGTTTCAAAATACTTCCAATCCTGCCGAGCTTTCTTTCATTCAAGCACGATTACAATGGATCGACGTGAAATGCGACTTACATTGTAATTGCTGCATTACTTTAGCTGATTTCTACTTTAATCACCATTACTTTCGCAGTGAGATTCATTTTAAAACATGCAATGACTTTTTCAGTTTCAGAATACTGCAAACACTCCAGATCCTTTGATGCATTTCATGCAAATTCACTTTATAACTTCGTGAATTATTGTGCACAACAAATTCTATAACGAAGTTACTCCGTAACCATTCAGTTTTCATTTATAACTGTTTCACTTATTATTATATTTTAATATACATCAAACGTACGTTAATATTTACAGACGAAACTGAGAGAAAATAACGTCCATCGAACAATTCAGATTAAATCTATTTAGATATTATATACAGAAATAGAGGTGGACTAAACTAGCGCGAAATTTTCAACGTGATATTACTTATTTAGTAATATTATTATTTGGAGCACCGCGGTTGAATTTATTACTCGCGCAACCGCGCGAGCGTATCACGGAAAAACGTGGAGCTATTCGGTTTCAAAACCGGGGTCATATTTACATGTGACCCCGATAGCAGGTGGAATCACTCGTGTCGACGTTTTGTTTGTACAGAAATAAAGAGTACGCGGTAAACGACGGGCAGAAAGATTTTGTTCGAACCCGAAATGCGGAATAAACTTGGCCCAGTCGTTCAAAGGCCGTGACTTCGTAAACGAGCATCGTTCCACTGTCCCTCCACTTTTTGTTCCCACTGGAAAACTGAACGAACGACGAGGTGTTACGGAAAAAACAATTTTCTGGAAACGGTAAGGGCCAGAATTGCATTACGGTGAAATAGTTAATGGGCGAATTTGTGTCGCGGTGTACTGTTTACGGTGTCTTTGTGGGGATACGGAGTAACAGGAATATTGGAATAGATTTTATTATGGGATTATTAGGCATGACAGTTCAAACACTTGTGCAAGTAAATAAGAATTGGTGTTATATTGTAATAGAACGGGTATAGTGAAAATGATTAGCCGAAGTAACATTTTTAATTTTGTCTGAATGATTGATCAGATAATATAATATACGAGAGACACGGTGATAATAATTGGTCTACAATTTTAATTCTACTTAGGGATACTTTTAACGCGAGCATTACAGTCAACAAAATATTAATTACATACATAGCTTTTGCCGTTCGAAAGTTGCTAACGATCAACGAAACTAATGATAGCTGGACACATATTTTAGCTCATTTTTTACAATTTTTTTCCAGGACCCTAGACAATTACAATTTTCTTCAACTATATCTAAAACCAGTTTATTATCTGATACGCGCGTCGCCATCTGGCGTTTGGTGCTCGTCACGCACCGTTCAAACTCACTTTCTGTATTGCACAGTTCAATACTTTTAATTTCTTTTCCTCCACTTCTACTTGCTTCTTTTTAATCAATACGGGCCCAAATGAGAGCCAAGACACCCACCGTTAACACAGTGGGCAAATAGATAAATAACGTTCTGCCTGAAGTAACTATAATCTGTTTCAGATCTTTGAACTTACGCCCGCTTAAACGTGGATGCCACTGTATGCACATTTTTAAGAAATCTTGTTTCCCAACATTTCAGATATTCCTTAAGAATTAATCAAATATTACGTTGGACGCGCTTATCCTCAGCCCTATTTTCATAATATCGATTGCTTCGTAAGCGCTATTTCAAACGTTCATCAAAGCCTTTGGCTTCCGTTTAGACCTCCTTTAATTTCTCCCTGGCGCCCTTTAAATCCTTCGTGAAACGTTTTTGAGCCTCTCACAACCGTGCCCTGCGTAGCCGTTTAATAAGACTATGAGGAAAAATTGTAAGTCTTCAAAGACTTCGAGCCCCCTTTACGCAGGAATGGTATAGCATGAAAGATTTATCGAGTTCCTCGAGCGGAACGCTTGTCCAACCCGCGTATCAAGCTTTTCTAAGAACGTGGCCCTTTTTAATGCGCCTGCTTTCAAATGCACCTGGCAAGCCACCGTGGATTTTAGAAAATATCGAGGAAAATTAGATTTCTCTGCCACGGGAACACGTATTACGACTTACTGTGCTACGTGATTGCAGCGTGCTTTTAACGGTACAGCGTAGACGTGGCCTAAGTAACCCTTCGTTTACTGGAAAGCGATCATTCTTTCTTAATGGGGATGTAAATAAAATAATAGAGATAGTCAGTGGATAGTGCCACGAGTTTCGTACAACAACATTTCGTACTAGTTTGATCATTTTTATTTCAATAACATCGTATTGTCATATAACACTTTAATTGACTACAAATTTTTTGCAAGAAATAATTAACTGATAAAGATAGGATATTAACAGTTAAAATCACGGCGCATTGCGTTTTACTATTTATATCCTCTTTTTCTTGGATGACAAATTTCCATTTATTCACTTCAGCTTGAACCATCCGCGCCCTAATCTATCTTCAGGTCGAAAAGATTTGGAATAATTGCAAAACATAACTTGTGACCCTGAATTTACCGTGGGTGATGCGATAAATTGCAACGAACACATATACAAAGTATGCATTTTGACAAATTATTTATAAAATTGAGAAAAGATTTACATAGTATACGACACGTTACAACACGAGGCCAGATTCTTAATAACTCTTAATCTGCTTTTAAAAAATTATAAAATTATGTCCACCCAAACGTTAATTCTGGTGCATTCCACTTTTCAGGCTACGCATACCTAATGGCGAAACCTCATTAGAGATTGAAAATTGTTCTTAAAGGTCCCATCGTGAAACTGCAACTCCATTTGCTATTAAAAGGATACTGGCGAATTCTCGAAGGCTAACGCTGGTATCCTCGCAATAATTATTAAACACGTACAGGGTCATTGTCGTATGTCACAGACTCATGGGACCTACTGCTCTCAGGTGCAATAAATTGGGACCGTGGGCCTGGTAAGGTGGCACACGTGCGCGCATACGCACACACTCTGCCAAGCTTTCAGGGAATTCCTATTCTCGTAAATTCACAACCTATCGATTCCAACGTACAGATCCTCTATCTCATCCTAACCCCTTGCCCTTCGCTCTCAGCTCGATGGTCCACTAGCGGGGCCAGAACGAAATGCACACTCTCCTCGTTCTTCTTCCTGCTTCTTCCTCTTATTACCATTCTCCCGGGCAATTCTTTCGTGCGCCAAAGTGGCAATCTCAATACGTCAAGTATCACGTAGCCAAAAGGTCTCGAAGTTTGTTTTATTAAACTGTTCCTGCGCCTTCGATGCTCGCTACCTCTTTTATATTTTTTCCGCAAACGTGCACGTAGTTTTACATCCTCCATTTTTATCTGCTCCTACCTTTTATTACCCCTTCTCAGATTTATAATTCTTCTAATTGCATGGGCTGCGAACGAAACGGTTCAGGTGATCTGGAACCGAGCATGCGCGGGCTCTCGAAATAGAGCATAGAACTACCGTCATGGGTATTCCGTTTATTGTTTTCTTCGTATTCGAAGGATTCGATAAAAAAGAAAGAAATAAAAGGAGCAGCGTAGAGAAATGCAACAGTTATTACCATCGTCGCAGAATCAGCGCGTTCTGGTTTTAAACGTGCTTGGCTATTTAACGGACCCGGCACGCTTTCACCTTTTCTACAATGTAGCCAAGGGTACTTACACATTATAACCTTCTTAGCCACTGAAGAAAGACCCTTTTGTCTGATATGTCTTCATTCTCCTCGGTAATACATTTTGCCAGGAATTCCCCGGTGCAGGAAAATTCAGCTTTCAGAATGGCCCGGTCTGCAGCGACGAAATTACTTCCTTTATTCGTGAACCTTCGAGGATTATTCGAAATAAGAGGAGTTTTAACAGTGCATGGACATTGTGCGTGGAAAATGGCCGATCAATGGTGAAAAACCTGGATAAATCATTGACATGAGAGAGACGAACGAGTGTCACATCTGTTAGTCTATCGATATCGTCTTATTTTTAGTTTTTCATTTCCAATTCTCTACAGAACTATAGAGACATATTTGGAGATCGAAGGAAAGTTTATTTTTTCCATTTTTCTTTTCATTTCGGACGCAGTTTTGTTAATGAAATAACATTCGAAGCGACCATAGATTAGAGTTTCAAAGTAAATGACTGTCGTTTACTGTTTGGAAGGAACTTTTGTATAAATACGGAACATCAAGTTTGTGGATTGGAATTGAAAGATAAATTCATAGATAGACGCAGATTTACGAATTACTAACAATAAGAATAGCACTGATTTTATTTACATACAACTTTACGTTTAATTGTAATATTATTGTGTTTTAAAGAAGCCTCCATCACTTCTGTTACATTAGTCTCCTCCTTTTCGTTATTTCTAAATGTATTTGATACATGACTGAAATTTACGTAGATAGTACCTACTCCGAATTCGTAGTCAAAATAAATAATACAATTTCTATTTCCTATTTTAATACGTTGCAATTGATCAACGCTATTGCGACATAAATTATTATTCTAGCTGTAAAACAATCAATATTGTAACTGTAACTGTACATATTGCCACTGTACGGGATACTGTAACTTGTTCATATGTTAGACACTGTTGGCAATTTCCATTACACTCTTTGCATGAACCACGCGACTCGTGCATTCTACGTTTCCATGAATTTCGATGCGGTAGAAATATTAATGTAGCAAAATGGAAACTGTTCCATTCAAACAACGGGTTTCAATAGGAGAAATCTAACACTCTAACGTCTCGGAGATATACGTATGATAAACATATTGAATCAAATAAATATCTGGATGCAAGATTTAAAAAAATTCTTATTCTTGTCTTGTAATTTTTAATTACAAAATAAAACATACCTCAGATTTCTAAACAATTAATGCACAACAAATATATAAAACATAGAAGGATACAATGAATATTTAATTGAAGTCAAACTTGAGTGCATGATTCAAGAGCACAAAAGGAGATAATAATAACAGTTTCTTTACTCTTTATGTTATATTACAATTTAGAGCCAGGCGCTCGAAATTCCTCCCTCAATTACGAACATTAATTATCCCGAATTTAAACAATTAAACAGACTCTCGTTTTCTAATCAGCCTTCGGAATAAAAGAAAACATTGTACCGTTCGAATATGGTCGCCCAAGATTCCAACGAGACGTGCACCAAACAGCATTCAAATTAAATAAACAATTTCACAAGGCTACGGGAAACACTGTCACGCTCTGGCACAAAAATCCTTCGGTCTCTCGGTGATCCATGCAAATTGAGCGTAACACGTGGCCGTGCGTTGATCGAATGTATCTTCGCAACCGTGAGATATTTCCATATCTTTCTTTCTTCTATCCGCCGTCCTAACCACGGCTTCCTCGCTGTTGTCTCTTTATTTCGTTATTTTATCTGCTGTTTCTCTCTTCTCTTTCCGTTTCATTCGTCATATAAGAAGACGAAAGCGTTGCCCGGCGTTATAATGAAATCGAGCGTCGACGTCTGGTTCTCGTTGGAAAAAAATGTTAATACAAGAGTGACAAGTGAGAAGAATTTCATTAGACGGGCCGCGTAATAAGTATAACGTATAACGTTCGCAATGGAAATCATCGGGGAGAGTAAAAAAAAAAAAAAGGAAAAACGAGGAAAGGAAAGAGACATCTGTTATTCTTTCATTACGCTTCGCCTGTGCCGGCGTTCTCTCTGCACCTTCGTTTAATCCGGACCGTCTACTTATTCGATCGACCACGCGGCGGACTGGAAACTTTTCAGGTTTATTGAAGTGCAATGTTTAGCACGGCATTTGGTCGAATTACTGGGGAATTCGATAGATATATTTTAATATCTTATGGAGGTTCGGGTCACTTGTTTGGAAAAATCGGTAGGAAAAATTGAAAAACAGGAAGATCATGAATAGTAGGAGCTTAAAGGAGACATGACCTGGTCAATATTTAGTCTCAATATTTCAATAATGTTGCGAACCTTGTAATATTGACCATTTACATTGAGTTGTGAGTGAGGAAGAAAATCGATGGCACTGTTTTTGGAACTTGATAATGCGCTACTCGAATTAATTAATTTTAAATGTTCTATGGGAGTAAATGCGAAAATAATCCACGTATTATGCTCGACAGAAGGTTCGAAATTTTCAAGAGTTACAACGGTGTATTTAAGTGAAGTGTAAAATAAATCGTGGAAATTAATCGGTGTTAATATTTTTAAACGAAATTTATTTTACCCCTTAATAAATATTTGGAAGATTAATAATTGTTCAACTGGAAAGAATTTCGTGGTCAATTGTACAGCATTTGTGTAAGTATCTATAGCTTGAAATTTCACAAACCAGTAACACTCCATTTTTCTTACCAATTTTTCTTTTTTAATTGATACTGATTGGTGATGGCCTTAAGTCTATTTATCACTAATCTTTTAAATTAATCTCTTAGTTTAATTTACGAAACTCTAATTTATGAAATTAATTGTGATTGATTAATGTAAATAAAATTCCTCCGCAATTTTACTGTAGAATTTGAAGCAGATTCTGAATGTAGAATCCGTGCAATTTAATTACTGCTGAAGTTTGAAACTTTATAACACTCGACCTATGTTACAAAATAGTGTTATTCGTACGAAATATTCGTTAATAATACAGTGAAATCCTCGTATCCGCGAAGATAAGTTCCAAGACACTTCTTGGAAGACAATTCTTAACAAACATAATTTAATTAAATATTACACAAACTTCGAACAAAATAGAAGTTTGAGAATATCCTTTCGTTAATTCACAATTGTTTAACTTATTTTGTTTAACTGATTTGTACTTTGCAATACCAATTTATTAATGCATGCAACTTTACCCGGTTTGCATTTCAGGTATTGGCAACACTCTATTACTAAAAATGCATCATATTTCGGTAACCCCTATAGGATATATTAATTACCCTCGCTAAAAGCTTCCGTTTATTACGTTTTAATTTTCCGCGTTACGGTACTTCCCGCGTTATAGCGTTTCCCAATTTCACGGAGAAAATTAATCGGTTAATTACACGGAACATTCGCACAGAAGGATTAAACTATCGCCGCCACGGAATTTGTTTACAGTTGACACCAGTAATATAAAATAAACGTAACTGTACTCGAAAAAACTTTGCCATTTCGAATATCATAAATGAAAATGCTGAATTTCCAATTCTTTTACCCTCGATCTGGACCTTTTACACACCAAACAACCCCGCTACTTTTAAAATTCTTCAATTACTATTATGTTTCTACATTTTGCATACAACATTTCTGTAATTTATTACCTGGACGAGAATTACCGGCGTAACGTCCACGCATCAATAGAAAATAACAATAATTACAAATAAACAGCGATACTTCCAACATAGGTGCAGACACACGTAACAAGGGATTCTGGACTTGGAAGTACGTCATTCCCCACAATCAGAGTTTACGATTGCATAAAATATTACCACAGGTCGTTACTTCAGTTCAGCCGAGTCGTCAGGAAAGCTGAAACGATCGTTCGTTTACGATCCCATTGTTTCCCTGTTTGCTTAATCCCTTTACTGTGCAATAAACTTATGGAAAATACGAAAGGGGTTGGTTTTAAACAACGTTACCTCTTTTAGCGTTTGAATTATTAACGTTCGTGACATCAGATAAGTAAATTATATCATCGTTGCTTGTGTGTACCTGTTAATATCTATAATATTAGTATTAGATGTGGATCAATGGTATCGCACGCTAAATGAAAATGAAGAACCAGAAATAACATACTTCGATGTAACTTTGTACACTGGCACTGAGAACAAATACACTTGCGCATAAACAAAATTAAAAATTAATCGAAAGTGCAAAATAAAATGTTTCCATCTCAGGCACGATTTTCGAAAGAAATTGATTTCTTCCTTGTGTTATGTATTGATAGGAATCCATACTTAAAATGTTAAAATATTAAAAATATTAAAGTGTTAAAGTTACGCAAAAAGAGCTCGCAGAGACAGCACGTGAATGAAAGTTAACGTTTTCCGCACGTAATTTAATTTCGGCCTGTAACTGAAGTAAACCTCCGTCCATTATTGTCGCTCAATTACAGTTGAAAACAGGACCGCAAGTTTAATTATGTTACGGTTGTAGTACAGTTACCACGTTCAACTGGAAAAAGCGACTGCGTGTACGGGATTTAACAGTAAACAATCAAAAAGTCCTAGCAAATGTGATTTAACTGTTTCATAAAGGGAATACATTTTGTCCTTTGTGCAAAGAGTTGAGGATTTTTACCAATACTTGTCAAATATTTTAAATAATTACGCTTACGGGAACAACGTGAATACTTTATAAACTTTATATAATTAACATGGGATATTTTCTAGCGTCACGAGAATATACATATCTGAACATTAATTGACCGGACATAAACCATCTTCCATTGCGAAACAAAAGAGAGAAAGACTAACAATTAGTCAACGCGGAAGCAAAATCTGTACAGCAAGAAATTTTGGCGTACGGATAAATACAGAAAGTTCAACGCGATATAGCATTCATTGTTTGCGAGAAATAACAGAAGAAGAATGTTATTGCCGGTATTGTGGTTATATAAATCGGAGCATAACGGATCTGCCTAGACAGTAAAAGCGCGAACGGTAAATCACACGGTGTTTCGATATTTTATTCAGGATTTATGATGTTCGAAATTTACGGATTACCGTGCCATGGGAAGCATTGCCTTCCATTTTTAATGCAACTGTCGTGCGCTGATTGTGATGGAAAAATGTTACCGAATCCTATAAACCGTGATCTAGTATTTACAATTTGTTTTCACCTTCAATATTTGCCTTCCTCTTCTCTCGATTCCAGCCAGCGATTATATAGAAGAATTGATGAAAGATGTATCACCAGAGTGCGATATTCAATTATTTAGTTTGTCACGGAACAGAAATTTTATACGGGCATTCGTTTTTGTATTTTTATAACTGTATCTACTTGCAAATCATCGCAGTGGAAGAACATTTCATTTCTATTTATGTTTTAACCGACAAAATTTGACTCAATTAATGCTTGCTCTTATAAATTATAACACTATTATTATTATTATTATTACAGCATCTCCAATTCACGAAGTAAAGTGAATTTTGGCCTACTGCCAATATACAATTCTCTTCATTACAGACCATTGCTTCCAGGTATTAGCCAAGGTACACTGTACATTTTATACATTACAACCGTGGTACGAACATTCCGATTAATCTACGAACCATTCACTTCTTCATTCTTACGTGATTCATAAATTATTATTACACATAAATAATACCCACAAAACTGCTTTGTTGTCATCAGAGGTACATAACAAATGAACGAACACATTAAGAGAATACGATTATTCTCCAACTACATTCTATAAATTCAATAAAACAAAATCCAAAGCCTCTATCGATCACGCGGTCAACGTGTTAAAGGGTTAAGACAGAAAAGCGTAACCAGAACGCGCGTAAAATATCAATCCCAATTCCCCTCCAAAAGACAGAGCAGACCGTGCCATTCCGAATCCAAAATGGTCTTTGTTTCAATTCGATATGTTTCGCGGTTCCCGAGATATAAGGCTCCGAAGTATCGCACTTTAAAATGTCGAACGGCGTCGAATTTCATGAATGTGTCCTGACCTACCTTTTTTCTTGGAAGTGCGTACGACGCGAGTATACGATAGTAACAGGCCGTCGAGTCAGCAGCCGCCACTGGCCGGCGCGTCGCGTCTCGACGCTACAGCTGCCAGACTTGGGATAGGTCAGTGTGAGCGCGAGAGAGAATGGAGCGAGTGCGCGACAGAGAGAGGGTGAGAGAGGAGAGCAAGGCGCCGAAAATTGTGTACCGCTTTAAACGGCGATATCTCTGAATCTGGAAGTCGTATGGATTTGAAGCAAAAACCAATTTAAAGGGGAAGGTTTCGCGTTTGTAACAGCGATGCGATTAATTGAACGTCGTGATCTGGTTTGCAGATATGAGAGGGAGAAGAAATGTTGTTTTAATGGGACGATTCGACTCGGGAAGTAGGTTAACGCTCTTACCTAACAGTTTAAATGTTGGCTCCGTTTAAATGTATAATAATAATTATAATGCGTGTTTATATATTTCGATGTATTCTTTATAGTATAAGTACATAACAAAAGAAGTATTGGAATATGGGTATAAATAATAGTCCAATGTTATATGGAACAGAATAATTTGATTAATTGATACGTTCGAAGACACGTTGGTTGGGTGGTCTTTACAGTTTGAAAGAAACGTCTCGAGCGAGAGTCACACAAGTCAGAAAACAAGTGAGCGACTGTATATACCGTTCAGGAATAAAATAAATGGATCGATCCATATAAGGAATAATTGATTAGTTTCTTCCTATATTTAAAACAATTAATTCTAACAATAAGTTACAAAAATTTACATATATCGTTTTCATTCGCACAAAAATGCCAATCGTTAACTTACTTTCCGAGGCGATTGTACATACGTATACATTCTTTGGTGTTACTGGTCGAAGCGTGTATTCAATGTACTGGCATACATATCGGTGTTATCATTACAATAAACTCTCGTCAATGGCAGGAAATTAACCAATTCTTTTTCTCTTGCGATCTAAATTGGAGACGGCGCGTCGGATTATAGAGACAGCTGTGGCAAAACTTTGATTTATACAGGTAAAGTTCGACTTACATAGGACGAGCTTCTCTGAAATTGAGTTACAGAGGTAAAATAACCTATCCAAACGTAGCAAATAATTCAAGTTACAGGAGGTGTACATTTCGAGTTGCCGAGGCTTTTACAGCGGAGTGGAAGGGAATGGACAAAATTGCAGTCTTAGAGAGGTTCTCCAGTTACATGTAGAGGTTCGTCTATATACATTGGACGTACCAACGAATAATCCGCTATTTCTTTATCATTTAGCACATTGACAGCCAGTGTTGCACCTTAAAAAATATCCTGTCCAATTAGGAAAATTTCGTTTTATCGACGAATAATACTTTCCTGTAAAGTTTGTTGCGTTGAACAAAATGTGAAGTACGATGGTATATGAGCAATGAATATTTAAAACTAGAAATAGTGTGAAAATTCTGTATTAATTATAAAAATGAAAAGAATATAAACGTTGCAATGTGATCTGCACAAAGCGTAATTTTGCCCTCCCGGCTGTCAATGTGTTGATAGCCAGATATTTCGACATTTCTAATATTTACAATTACTATTACGATGTACATTATTTCGGGATGTTACTGAATTTAAAATAAGACGCGAAAGTGACCATATTATACTGGGTTACTCATTGGTACACCTAACAAGTTGATGGAATGATTTTTATTAGGAAATTGTTGCAATTTGTGAATACTTATGTTTAAAGCATTTGGGCAGTATGACAGTTTGTTATTGCTTATCGATATTTTAATAATTAACTGGCAGGCCTTGGCACAATCGATTTAAAGCTGATGGCTTATTAAGCTGCTTAGGTCAGGCAGTTTACGTTGAATGCGTATTACAACATATGCAATAACAGTTTGCCAAAATTAGATATAGGTATAAAATTCGTAATTGGTATGTCATATTATTCAGAAACAATATAATATTTCGTATCCTTGCAGCAAAGTGAACAGTACTTAAAAAATTAACACTTCTAGAAAATAATGGAAAAAAACTAAGCACCTACATATATTAAGTTTAAGGCAAATTATTCAGCAATGAAATACCATCGACAAGAAGGAGGGTACTTTCAGAAGTGTGATCTACTAATTTTTCATTTTTGGTAATGCAAGTCAGTTCTGTCACTTTTAATATCTTTCTGCGTTCCTTAAATTGTAAATTTCATTGGACAAGGAGAAAAGAATATCCTTATGTCACAGGAATATTGTAGCTGACACCTGTGGTATATTCCCTGCGATATTCATACACGTTTTAGTCTTTTATGCAGAGACAAAAAGTAACAGTAATTTAAAAAATTTTTTAGATAAAAGTAATTGATGGAAAGTTGATTTTTATTCTAATGGGGAAGGAACTTATCATTCAATCTACAAGAAATTTTTGAAAAAATGATGTGACTAAAATATTTTCATTTTTAACTTTTCTGGTTACGAATAACGATTATAAATGACTAAAATTTTGTTGGTTGTAACCATTAGTAATGACCAAAATTGTTTTCGATTATAAATAATTGCTATTGGGCGGCAGAAATCTTGTTCATTACGAATGATCATTACCGAAGGCAAAAATTTTTGTTAGTTGCGATTAACCATTGCAGCCGACGGAAATTTTTTTTGGTTACGAGTGACCAATATCGATGCCCGGAATTTCGCTTTGGTTACATCAGATCCAAAATTTTGGCTTCGCGTATTTATTAGTTTCTGAGATATTTTGAGAAAAAGACTTTCGGTGCTATGCATTGAAAGGTGCGTAGTCAGATACATATTTACATGTTACTAACATAACCGTCTGCGCTGCGGTAGGCGCCAGCGTCGACTGTCGAGAGAAATTTTGTTTGTAAACACCGATTACGAGTACGATCTATCTACCCGATTTATAATGCTGTCGCGCTTCGTAAACATTTTTTAATCATGAATGTGCATTATGAGGAATGCTCAGTGAAACGCAGTCGTCGAAGCATGATTTGCGATCCATGTTTTCCTTCTGCTACCGAACGTTCGACGACACAATTCGTGTCAACACAGTTGGCGAGCAGGGTGGCCAACGCAATATTGTATCAAAAATCAGAATATAGGAACAGTGTTGCGCGTCATTAGTATGCACTGACTGGATACGATTGATCACTTTGCCTTGGTTAGTTCTCGTTGTTCAATACCGCGCGGAAAAGAATCATGGAAGAAAATAGTTTTTTCGTTATAAAATAAATAAACTATGTGTAACAAAGTTAATACATGTTAAAGTAAATTCCACTGACAATAAAAATGTATTATACGGAGATTAAACATAGTGTTAATAGAAGACAGTGTTTGATTGGTGACATTGTTGGTTAGGTGGGCCAATGAGCGAATACTTTTTAAAATTAAGGAGTAGGGGCGCCGATGAAGAAGCAGAAGTGTCGTGACGTGTGCCGTTGTTCGATGTTCTTCTAACGTGACAACGAAGGCAACGATTTTAGTGACTATTTATCGCGATCTGGTCGATTGCAAATACTTCGGACTTCAGTTCAATGTTGTCGCGACGGTTTTCTTGTCTCGCGATCTTAAATGGTAGATACAAAACGGTACACGAGTGAAAGTAGAACGGGCTTTCCGTTTTCCACAAAGTATAGGCCGGACGCCATGATGTACGTAGTAGCCCTTTGACTTTACGTGCGTATACCGAGAGAAATTAACTTTTTGGAACAATCCAGGTGTGTTATTGACTAGTGACTGCCGTTTCACGCGCGCCGCTGATTGTTTCTCCGTCGTATCGCGAGTGTCTGTGTTTGTGATAACAGTTCGAGGTGCAATGGATACCTTACAATGGATACTGCTGACCCAAAAGCTACACGTATTACAATAGGACCACCATCTTGATCTGGCGTCTTCTTGGTGCATATTGCAAGGTGTCTTCGTCAGCGAACGGTGAGTCATACCATATATGTCAATATTATCACGCACACAAGGGAATTTCGTCCGAAACTACAAGTTTAGTACGCGAAATAATTAATCGACATACGAAATCAGTAGTATTGACAATTAACGTTCGAGACAATTTGCAAGCGCGTTTTTTGATTCATTTTTATTAAGAAATATCGGTAATTATTTAGAAAAGGGGGGGTCTCACCGATTTTGATGATTTTCGAGTATGTTATAGAAATCAACATTTTGAACAACTTTTTCCTATACATATAACCGCCGCTGGGCCTTAGTTTCCGAGATTTTTCCCCAAAAAGATCGATACTACTACATTGAATTCTGTCTATACGTACGCGTCCGTGAAAGCGTATGCGTAAGCGTTTGATCGGCAATTGTCCATCGTTTCTATATATAACAGCGTAGCGTCCAGCGACCAACATTATACAATGTGTAAAGCAAATTTTGTTCTGCACTGATCTCCTTATTAAACAGAAGATGAATGTCTGGCCGGCCGCCTGACGGCGGCCGGAATTAATACTCTAACCCAAACCTAAACCGAACTTAATCCATTAAAATAGTTACTAGGTAGAAAAGTTCGATTTGAGTAAGGTTTGGGTCGGATTTTTATTCCGTAAGGCGGCCGACTACCCAAATCGAGTTCTTAAGCGCACCCGTTATACGCGTCCATTGCCGGCCGTCTCGATGTGTTTCAAGAAACCGTGGACAATCGCCGATCGAACGCTTACGCATACGCTACAACGGATGCGTACGTATAGACAGAATGCAATGTAGTAGTACCGATCTTTTTTGGGAAAAATCTCGGAAACTAAGGCCGAGCGGCGGTTATATGAATAGGAAAAAGTTACTCAAAATGTTGATTTCTACATCATATTTAAAAATCATTAAAATCGGTGAGACCCCCCCTTTTCTAAATAATTACCGAAATATCGTCGATATGAATATGTAGTTAGTGCGATTTTCGAATGATTTATATACTTTGCAATTTATTTCTCGCGATCGGGATTGTTAGATTAAGAAACGTACGGTATCGTTAAAACTTATATTCTCCGCGTTCTCGTTTAATTTTTTATTCGGTCTGCGTACACTCACCTCTGATTACAATGTACAATGCCGCGAACCTTGTCATGTGCACGCGTACCGAACTGAGCATCAACGGGATATACGCGCACTGTCGATTGCACCCGCCAACAGGTACCCTATTCACGGAGCCCGCTGTCTTTTAAGATTATTAAAATCATCAAAGCTTCAAAAAGTCCTGAAAGAGTTAATTACCCTAGAGGATATTTCTGGCTAGGTTACTCACTTCCCTCGCTCGAACTAACCGCGGAAAGAGCCTTCCTCTTCGTGTGCCACTGTCAGGGCTAGTAGATAGATATCTCAAATGATAATTGATTTCCTGCGTCGTGTCGTGTCGAATAATTATGCAGCTTTGCGAAATGTATTAATAATACGTGATTTATATATCAGAAATTCCCCTAACGAATTCTCCGAGACGCTGAGTGTGATTTCAGTTTACGCGAGTCAGATTAGTTTTATTTCCTGCGATCGGGTTTCTTTTGTAGAAAATCGTTTGATCGTCATTTTGAATAGCCAGGGTTGTCTGCAAGTGTTTGCAAAGCCTTGCAAAAATTATTATTTACTATATTGTAGGTTCTCAGTTTTAATAGCATTGTTTAACAACGACGCAAACGATATTAGTAGCATTAAAAATAGAGGTGGCCAAAATTAGTAAATTTCGGTTGAACTGCGAGGGCTAATATTAATACTTTTGACTAGGAAACGGATTTTGCCAAATCGAAGGGGTTGTTGTCATGCAAAGATTGTAATTTTTTCTCAACCTACCTATTGGAATTTATGTAAACAGATGTTAAATCTATGTACACCACTGTAATTGTTGAAAAGAGTTTTCAATTGTATACTACAATTTTCATCCACCATTATATTCTGCAATGTATTTTTCAATAAGCTGATCTTTTTCCTAGCCCGTTGGGATCGTTTCGTAACTTATGTACTGAATTTAGAAGGAGAGGTTCCTACCATTTACTCCTTTTGGTTAATGAGTTTTCGTCGGATGGGAAATACTATCCTACTGAAGTTCATCATATTGGGTGCCTATAGTTCTGTGTTTAAATTAAATTATTTACATAGTAGACGGTTTACATTAAATTAATTTGCACTAAAAATTAGAGCCATGCATTAATTTCTGTACGATGGAAAATTTGCGAATAGGATCTGCTGCTTAACGAGTATAGTGCTTGCTTCTTAAAACGAGCTATACATTTTGTTCTCAGGTTCACTTCATACTAACGTGACAAGTTTTTTTATTTATACATGGACGGCTAATTATTATATACGATTTGCAACAGTCAATCCTATTGTAATTGCGCAAAGCTTTTGATACATTACGCACGCATGTGAAGAAAGGTTTGCGCAAAGGAAACTGACGATTGCACATGGTAATGATAATAATGGCAAGTTCGGGTATTTGCGTGCGAATTAAAAAGAAATTGATATGCTAAAACGCGTACTTGAAAACAATACGTATGTATAGCGCGCTGGAAAACAAGCACTATGCTCATGTTTCTGCATGTTTCAATCTTTTCCTGCATGTTTCAATATTTTCCTGCATGTCTCAATCTTTTCCTGCAGTCCCCTATTGGCACCTATTTTATAATATGGAAATTAATGAACCGTTCATTAGTAAGACGAAAGTTTAGAACTGCAATTTATTTTAGTAAAAAATATCATGCAAATTACCAATAATCGTAGACACCTAAAACATATGTCAGTGAATTTAGTACGGCAGTATTTACCACTCTGCAAAAGCTTATTACACGGAGGGAGAAATTAGTAGGAATCTTTTCTTCCGAGTGGTTTTATTTCATCACGTGACTGTCAAACTCTGTTTTTGAATGGCACAGTTCTTCGTTTTATATTCTTACGACGTTTTATTATTATTTTGTGATAGAACCGACTGCTCTACTGTTTGAAATGTTGTTGCTTTAAAAGAAAATCTCGATCTTTCCAGTTACCAATTTTGTTACTAACGTTTCATATTATACGTCACTTATTGCTAGTTCATTAGACAGTACCAGCTATTGGTACGAGGGAAACATATTTATATTGGTTGCCTATGACTATAAATTTGAATTCAATTATTTCGGAATTAATTATTATTAAAAATTATTTATTATTCAATTTGATACGTTTACATTAAATTAGTTTGCATTAGAAATTAGACCTGGCATTAATTCCTGTACGATACAAAAATTTGCGAATAGGAACTGTTGTTTAACGAGTAAAGTGGTTGCTTCTTAAAGCGAGCTATGTATACATTTTGTGCCCAGGTTCGCTTCATACCAGCCTTAGCATGCTAATTTTTTTATTTATTCAAGGACTTCCAATTATTATATACCTCGTGCAATTGTCAACTCTATTGTAATTGCGCAGAGTTTTTTTCGACAAATTACGCTCGCACGTGAAGAAAGGTTTGCGCAAGGAAAATTGACGATAGCACGCGGTAATTATAATAATCTGCAAGTTCTTGTAGTGTACTGCGAATGAAAGAAAATTGGCACGTTAAAAAGCATACTTGAACACAATACGTATGTGCAGCCCGCTTGCAAGCAAGCACTATGCTCATGATAATCTTTGTTTGCAATCCCCTATTTGCAACTATTTTATACTATGGAAATTAATGTGCTGTCCATTGCAACGACGGAAATTTAGGACTACAGATTATTTTATTACAACATATGTAAATTGGTAACAATCATAGACACCTACTATCTATGTATATCAGTTTTAGTGAAGACCTCGGCAAAAGCTCATCAGATCTTTCGATTCAGATTAAAAGGAAATTAGCAGGGACCTTTTCCACGTAATGCTTGTATTTACTCATGTTACAGACTCGAATTCCGTTTTTAATTGATACAAATCTGCATGACCACAACCTCTCGAAATTCTTTTCTTGTTTTGTAATAGAACCAACCGCCCTACTGTTTGAAATGTTGTCGCTTTCAAAGAAAATCACGGTATTCGCAGTAATCAGCTCACTTCGTTATTAATGTTTCTTATTATACGTCACATATTCCATTTGTCGACACGGCGTGTGCGTATATTTTCCATCGTATTGGTCATTCGTCTTGATGCACGCAGTCATCGTACAGGTTGTCGCGGTGCGAAGAGCAGGTTCCGATCACCCGACGTTTCGTGTGAAAAAAATGCGATTGAAATTGCATGTACAACGCTATTTCACAGCTGTTATCTCCTTTTCATTCAGAATGCTAACTCATCTTATAAAGCGTATATGCGCACTGCGTCAAGTTCCTCGTTTGAAAAATAAGCAACAAAATTAAGACTTTAAAACTAGCTATCGCTATAATGGGGCGTAACGCCTTAGTAAGTGAAGCGCCCTGGCTCTCTTAAATATTCGAATGTTCGTCGAGTGCATTCAAAAGCGATGCTCAGACTCGGTACGCGATCATTCTCGGCGATATTTTGAACTTTTATACATAGGTATGCCTTCATTGTCTTTCATCATGTATATTTTCAAACCAATATTTCATATATGTAGATGTATTATCATACGGGCCGTATGAAAGGGTAGGTGACGTACAGATACTATATGTATATATTTTTTTAACCGACTTAATTAATGATTATTCGTAATCAAAATCATTTCTGCTAAGACAAAGTTAGTATATCGCATATGTACATGCTATATATGTTGCAATAAGAATTGTACAAGCATGATTTAAATATGGGATATAATAGGCAATATAAATAATTGTGCGAAAGGAGAACTCGCGAATTATTCCGTGGCATTTTCCGTTTGAAACATTTCTGTCCGCGACGCTGTCCGGGATAAAAAGCAAACGGTGCAACCGAATTTCAATGCAAACTGTCGGATACAATATCCGACATATTCTAATGGTAATAATTTTTCCCAATTCGATGGCAAAGAATATATAACTGAAGTAAATATTCTAATTTCACATATCACTTTTGAATAATTAATACTTCGCTCGAAATCAGAATAATTAATACTTCGCTTACCCAGCGGCTGAACGTTAGTTCAACGAAATTGTTCACAGCCAAACAAATCCCTTTAACGCTTCCACGCACCAATGAAACCAACCTTTTCATTCCCAACAAACGCCACGAAATGTTCATCATCCGACGTTCGCTTACAACATCTGAAATCCCTGTAAATGTCAACGCGGGAAACTCAGTGGGAAGCTCGCGCGCAAAAAAAAAAAAAACTTTGCGCGGTGGCGCGAGTCAATCGCGCGATGGAAAACGAAAAAGCGGCGGGAATATAAACGAAGAGGCAGAGAAAAACGAAGAAACATCGAGCATAGAAATCGTTGATCAAAGCGACCCCCGTTTTCCCGCTAATGACCGGCGCGCGGCTTCAAAAAAAAAAAAAAAAAAAAAAAAGAAAAAACGAGGAGAAAACTTTCGACTTTAATAAACAGTCCCGACGGTGTTACGCCAAGCATTTGCGATAAAAGACCAAATAAAAGAGAACACCAACCATCTTCCGTTTCTCTTCCGTGCCTCAAGACACAGAGAATCCAATGCTTTGGTCGGCCGTGCAAACGACTCGAGGCTCAAATTGCAGCGCGGCATTCCACGACGGTGTTTCCGAAACGTCGAAGAGGGAAACGGTTGCTCGGAAGGTGTGCGAACGTGTACGCGTCGCGCTTTGAGCAACTTCAGAAGCGCCTGTGAGTTTTATTGAAAAGAGAAAGATAAAAAGGAGCAGAAGGGGGCGAACTTAAAGGACGAGAAAAGAGCGGATAGGGGCCGGGAAATAGGAGAGAAGAATCAGAGGGGAAGGAAACGCGCGAGGAACGAGAGGAGAAGAAGGCGAACCCTGGAGGAAAGAAGACGCGTGGACTCTCGAGTGGTTTAGTGGGGGGGTTGAAAGGGGTGCGCAGGGTGACGCTGGAGAAAAAAAAAAAAAAACAGCCGCGAACGAGTTTGCGCCGGCTGTGCCGCGTGTCACGATCCGTTCGCGAGCCTAGGGGTCGTCGCTTTGACTTTGACGTGCAATTAAAAGTGCATTTTCCGCTCAGCAGACATTTCGCGGACTCGAAGTGCCGTTGGAAAACGTTTGCCCGAACGGCCGCCGCGTGCGCCGCCTCAGGTCTTGAGCCCCGTGAAAAATTTTCAGACGATTCGACGTGGTGGCGCGCACCTGTCGCGACATCAGAGCGAACGCGGGTCGCGCGCCGTCAAACGGGAAAAAGAGTCGCCGGTAACGTGTGCGCGGAAGGTGAGCGAAGGGTGGGCCGCCGCAGAGAGGAAAGACGAACGGATGGAGGAAAGAAACGGCGGGACCGGCCGGGAAAGGAGAAAAGGGAGAAGGGACGAAACGGCGCGGGCGAAGAGGGTTGGCGGCAAAGGAACAGGTGCAAAGGGCGTCGACTAGGCGGAGGTGGCGGTTGGAGGGGCAGAGGGACGAGAGAAACGCACTTGCCTTTGATATTTATTCTCGCGCGCGTGGCTGGCCTAAATAAGCACCTTTCCGCGGGAAACGCTCGTCGCGCAAAGCACGAAAACCAGCGGTGGGAAGGATTTTTATTTTGCACCCTCTTCTTTTTCCCTCTTCCCGCTCCTTCGTTGCTTCTCTCCTCTACACTCTCGCTCTACCTCCACTCTCCCCTCTTTCTCTGTCGTTCTCTGCAACCCCTTCTATCCTTTCTTTCCCCTTTCCATTTTACGCATTTTTCCCGAGCTCGCTTCTTTTTTCTTTTTTTCTTTGTTCGAACGTGTAAAAGGAAACGCCGATGCGTCTACGGCTCATTCGCGGCCCGTACACGACACGCGCTCGTTTGGCATTACCGTTTGCGCGTCTCGCAATTTTTCAGCCTTTCCCGGAGTCTCGGTTTAACTGCTCTCCCCAACAGCCGCCTTTGTTGCGAAATTCTTTAACGATCGCTTTAACGGGAAGCACTCGCATGGTCGGCGCCCTTGCTTTCGATGGGTTTGCCCGGCACCCTTTGTTTCTCCTGCCTTTCGTGGCGTTTGTCCCGGCATGGAAATTCGAACGGGGGCAAGTGCGAGGCTGAACGCGTTGCTTGTTAATGCGTGCTTCATTGATTCGTGATTTTTCAGCTCCGCTTTTGCCCCCGACTAGATAAAGGGTTGGATATCCTAACGGGATTGTGAAAAAGTGACGGCGTTTGGAGTTCGCCTTGGTCACTTTTCGAATTAACCGTTCACGTGTTCTCGGTTGAAAATTTCTCGCCACGGGTTTCGTACGTATCAAGCGAACCTTAATCACAGCTTGTTGCTCCAGTTTCCATGGAGCGACGAGGTTAAATATATATATATCGAAACTGAAACGTGTACTGGAAGCTATAAATAAAGCGAAAGACAAAGAGAAAATGTTAATGGGTTATTAACGTGGCTAAGCTACCGTGTTTCGTGCGTTACGTATATTGGAGGTCGTGAGTAATAGTTTTGGAAAAATATCACACCTGGACGAACTGGGTATTACAGGAATTATAAGTAATGAAAGGGTGGGGAGCACAGTAGGTTAGCACGAAACGAATGCTGATGAGAATTTTACCCTGGTATTGGGAGAAAATATTAGAAAAGAGGGCAATTTTTCAAAGCGATTTTTTAGTAAACGAAATTTATAGAAAGACTTGCACCAGATAGATGATGGAAGTATGAATAAGGTATTTTAAGCGACGACTTTAATAATTAATTCACCTATTATTATATATTAATATTCTTTTATTTCACAGTGAACTAAAAATATACCTTGATTACCAAGCATCTGCAGCAAAATTGCACCTACGAAATTATTTTTACGATTCCTCTAAATAAAATAACCCGACGTCACAATAAATAATTTCTAGGTAAGGCAATAGATGAAAACACAGACATAATCGTCTGTTTCCATTTCTCCATTTGACACGCCATAAATATTCTGTTCTATTGCACACGTCAATCGAAAAATATATATTATGAACGAACTTTTACCAAAATTCACGTGTCAGGCTACAGAAAAAGAGTATCGTTTCACACAAGCATCTACACATAAAGAATATTTTTGAACCAAAGAAAATACAGTTTACCGAACACCGTGTGACGTCGTCCATTTTATTGAACGTAGAATGAACACTGATAAAATTTTCAAATGAACAGGAAAGCGTGACTGACTATTGCGTTAAGTGAAAAGTAGGAGGGTGATAGTTTTGTTTGGAGGGCTCGGGACACAGGACAATCGAAACAGTGAAACAGAACGTACTAGCATGAACGGCAAGCATGGAAGTATACGCGAAATATAAATCGGGGCTGGGTCGAAACGGCATAGATAAGTTTCACAGAATTTCTCGTTTTAAAACACCAATTTCGAGGACGGCAAGCTGAGAAAAAAGAGGTTATCGCGCGGAATATCGACGAATTGGTTTTCAGTCATTGCTTCTCAATGCTGAATTCATTCAAGATACGTTTTGATCGATCAGTGACTTTTCTATGAAAGCCCACCCGGTTTCCCCTCTTTTTTTTTCCCCCTCTGTGAAGTGATTTAAATGACAATCGATACTCTACCCGGTTAGAACGGGCACAAACGGCTCGAATTACATTCTGTTAAAATACTATCCCGCTAATTACCGGTTAATTGAGAAGCTGCGCGTCTATGGCGAAGTGGAAAGCTTCCGCGGGGAAAAATTCGACGTTAATTTTTCAACCGGTCAAAATTTGCCCGCCCCGCTGAGCAGTTTCATTGAAAGTGATTCATAAGAAATTGATCGAGGATGCTGAAGATCTCTTTGCGCCAATTAAATTATATTCCATTGTAAGTTTAACGGGCGTCAAATTGGAGCATAGAACCCGTACGCATTCTTCAGTGAAATTGACGAGTTTTCTGTGCCAACACGAAATTTTAATTTTATTCTCTCGGCTGGATGCTGCAGGCGTACGAACTCCAATTGCCAATGCTTTATCGGGTAAAGTTACAAAAGTATGAATGAAAAAAGGCAATTTTTATGCTTGTCATAAACGTACCTCCCGCCAAGTGACACTAAGCCTTGTCAATATCGAAAAATATTTTATACCGTCATTTTCTTTAAACATCTTTATGCAAGCTTCAACCTTTTTCCAACAAGTATGGACACGATAAATAAACGTGTTTTGTAAGACGCGCTCTACAAAATTTAATTTTTAGTGACAAATTATATAAATTTAGACAAAAATACGTAACAATTATATAGATTTCATTGATGCAGTGATAATTACGAATGTCAGGAAAACGATTTTGAAAAAAAATGCTCGTCCCTCGTTAGCATGCAGAATATTTTCAGCGTTGTATGGAATGAATGAAATTGCACGAATTCGTTCAACATTTCGTGCACTATAAATTGTTGTTTACTCCCCGCGATGAACGAAAACGTATCGATTTCTAACGTAGCTAGAGCGCAGAGCGTTTCGGTTTCATTCGTATTCCGCAATTTTCCAACAATGCGGTCCGACGCTACTTATGAGACCAATCAGTGACCCACTTCGGATGGTCGAAGTGTAAATTACTGGTTATTTCGAATTACAGAGAGAGCTCGTAAACCCGCGGGACCTTCCCTAATGACTCTCTGTGCTGGTTTCTTCCAGCAATTTAATAACGATCGCTTAATTCCACGTCGGAATTCGTAATGGCAAAATATATTTCATCAATTGCACAACGATAAACACGAGTATATGAAGAAGGGTGCGTGAGAATTTATTAAGAATTGGTTTCGTCTAATGCAATTATTGTTGAATTTATTGAAAGTATTCTTATAATGGGTGTATTCAAATTTCACTGTTTATACGAATTAATTTATCGTATTTGTATTTCTATAATATTCACGTTTGTAACGAATATCTTAAACATAAATACAATATCTGATGAACAATTGGATAAAAGCCAGCACCTACACAGGCGTAGCATTTAAATATACTTAATTTCCTTATTGTACTTAATTTTTTTCAAATAACGTTCAACCACTTTAGTGCGTAGAAGGAACAGCAAGTTTCTTTCCCATTTAAGTGGAAATTCGAAGCTTTTCTATGCGCTTGTGGCTTCATTGTTATTGGACAATATCTGCATGAATATATTTATGGAAAATTACTCTTAGCATTCTCGATATTAAGGAAAACTGAAGGCACGAATATAATGGTTCCAATACCTCTTGGGAAATAAATTTGTAAGGCAACGCGAGATATTAATTAATTAAAAATGGCGAAGCAAGTACTTTCGTATGCTGCCAACATGCTCTTTCTAAGTATTTTAAAAACTATAATACATTGGTCATGTTGAAAACTAGTATTTCAATGTGCAGTTTGAAAATACGTAACTAAAGTGCACCATTCAGAATGTCGTATTAAGATTGAATGTTTCTGCAGCGATGCGGATATTTTAATTGCGTAACTATGTCATATTTTGCTGAGAAGCGCGTTGTTTATTTACGACAAAGACAAAAGACAGAGGATAAACTGGCAGTTTCACTGAAACGAGAATTTCTTTGGGATTCGTGGGCTAGAGAAGCGAGCACACGTTGGGCACAAAGTCGCGCGTCATTTCAGACGCCTTCCTCTAATTAACCCGTTCAGTTTCCATGAGCGGCCCTAGCCGCCAGGGAGTTTAATTACCCTTAAATCGAATTCTTTTGCCGAATCTTCCTCCCTCCCTTGGCAACAAAGGCTGGGAAAAATGGATTATATTTTTCACGTTGATGTTAATAAACCTACGCGGGGGAAAAGGAGAAAATGAATGTTAGCGACAAAGTTTCGCAGCATCCATACATTTTCTTGCCTACGTTGCATCAAAATAAACATTTTGTAAACACTAAAATAAACCATACATTTACCCTGCAGTCTATTTTTAAAATATACTATATGATTGAATTAATGAAAGTGAACGCGTATGTACTTCTCAATTTTTGTAATCATTTATTCAGTTGAAACATTAGCTTGTTCATTTTTCTTCTTACTTCACCATTGATTATTGAATGAAAATCCTTTATACAGAGCGCGATTGAATTAATCAAAACCGATACGTGTAACAGGTTACTTGACCAGAATGCCTAATTCACGTGCTCAATTGAATCGTTAGCTCCTTCTATTAATAGATTTCTATCATTACTTTACCATCGACTATCAAATCAAACAAATCATTTATATCTCCCCCAATCATTAATTCTATCGCCGTCGAGAATTCATCAAATATCCACGATTCAAAAATTCAATAACAGATTTCTGTAGTCATTTCCGATTTGATTTATTTTCTTCTGTCAAAACAAACGCAATTGGCGGATAGTGGAATTACTCAGTTGCCTATGCTACGGCAAATTATTGCGCATCAAAATGTTCAAGACGTTGTTAAACAAAATGTAGGCACCGCATTGCTTTCCGACCGACCAAAACATTGTCACCTCACTGTTAAATGAACGAGAACGAATGACACGGTTCCAAACAGCATTTGCGCCCCATAAAGAATCATAAATAGCAAGTCCCACGGAAACCACGCCGACTAATTTGAATTACAATAATAACAACCGCAAAAATAGAGCATCCGAAGGAAACGAGGTGGCATGGATTCGACCTCGAGACACCCTTTTCTCCACAGTCTTTCCCCGAGAACGATAAACCCCATTTACAAAAAAAAAGAGGAAAAAAACCGAGGAAAGGAAAAAAGAAAAGAAAAGGGAAAAGCGTGGAAAAAGTTCGGATCGTAACTTCCTAACGAGGTTACGCGAGTTTTGACGCCTGTATTCGACGAAGAACGACGGAACGCCTCCCCTTGGAGCGCGAAAGGTACCGAAATTTGAATAACAGCGTTTACGGAACTCCTTCGACAGCGTAAAAGCACCTTGGAGAGCAATGGATATTTGCGGTAACAGATACATTATACTTTCACGCAGTCCTACGAAACTTTTCAAGATATTCCCGGCCGCCCTTCTTTTTCTCTTCTCCCTTACCCTTTCCTCACTGCTCCAGCGACTTTCGCAATAATTCATCTGAATGGGCCACCTATTGATTTTTTTTTTTCGAACAGTCTCAATCCTGGACCGAGATTACGCCCGATCGTTTCACTGGAGAGAACTTTGGTTTTTAGTGGAATAGATGGGGGTTCCAAGGTAATTTTATTGAAAGCAGGAAGTTACGTTTTTCATAGCATTGTCAAATATTAATGCCAATATTGAATCCAAGATGTTCCTTATAGTTTCGTTTAGCTATCGCTGCAATGGCTTTCGAAATTCGAGTCGTTTCACGATTCAGGCAGAATTTGTTTCGATCAGTTTTGTCGTACAGACTATAACGTTGCTAGAAAGAAGCAGAACGTTGGAGGGGGTTAATTATTCTTTGAACGCTTCATGAATAACGCGTTATACCTTATTGCGGCGATGCTTCATTTATTTTCTGACAACTCCTTAATTTAATACTTTGGCCAAGTTGGTTCAACATTAATTAGAACCTTTTAACAACAAAATGGTTCTATTTCTCGATTAAGCTTGCCGAGTTTCAAAGTTGCTTGTCCGTGTTGCACAATTCTCTCGTACCGTTAAAATCCATCGCAACTTCGTATTAATAAAACTTTATCGGGCTGCGCATTTCTGTTCGCCAATTAACGAATCGAAGGATCAAAAGCAGGAATCGCGGAGTTCCATATCGCGGCCTATAGTTTGTTATTGAAATCGATAAGAAGCAGCAGCTCCCGTCCAAAAAGGAATGATTCCGCCCACGTAAAGGAGGAGATGAGAAAAATCGTAGTCAAGGAGAACAGAAGAAACACGTTCCCCGGCAAGAAAGTTATGATTTATCGGCGAAATTACTATTCTTCTTGCATTCGATTCTACGCTATACCCACGATATATTTTCTACTGTTGCTCAGACGCTCGCCGTCATCCCTCAGCCCATTTCGGCAAGCTAACCTTTGCGCACGGCAAGATATGAAACAGGGAAGAAAGATCTTTGTGCCGATAAAGTGGACGATAATAAAGAGAAAATAATGGGATATTTTGCAGTCAGTACGTTTTTACGTTCGCTTGCAACCCCTATCAGGTCACCGTTGTCGCCATCTACACCACCCGATGAACTTCTCGCGTGTAACTTCTCTCGGGTTAATTCAGTTGAATAACGGTGTCGGCTACTTGCGAAAGTTTGATGATTCTTTTAAGTCAGTCCAGTCGTAACGAAATTAATGTTGCACGAAGGGTCGCGTTTTAATTAATTCCCGTTACGAGGTTATTCCTTTCTACCGAGGGGAAACTGGTAAGTAAAATTGACCTAATAATAAATCATTATTAATCAAGGTTGGTCAGACGTCACGAAGTGGATTTAGCAAAAATCCGTCTGATAAAATTGATAGTAATATTTAAGTGTCTGGCGGACTTATTGTAATGGTATGTACATACGTGATAGTGGTAGGAGATGGAACAATTCAGGATTGAACGATTCAAGTTTTTTTAAGGAACATATCTGATAAAGTCAATCATAATACGTGTTGCATAAAAAATTGACAACCCCTACCCGATTTATTTCGGTATATTGCTCGATATACTATTCAATCGAAAATCAAATTTGTTAATTGGAATACTTAATGCTTTTAACCACATACATAAATTACGGATTGTATATTTACAATTATAAAACCTTACGGTTTGAGGTGTATTTAATTCCTGATCGATGAATATTTGTTCGTTTCCAATCGGTTTGTAGCTTATCATAAATAACGGTACGGTTTATTTGACGTGTGAATAACTTTTTAACAGAACAGATTATTCGAGAAAATGTCGACAGCGGTAGATAATTCGTTTCCATTAATTACAAGCATTTGTCGCCGTGTCACGAATTTAAAATGTATGTATTTTTAACAACAAGAAATTTATTTTGATGGTTTCTGCGTATAATTGTCGCACCGCCCCCTCTTTTCGGGGATTTCCGTTAGTTTACAAATTTTCAACATAATTGGACCTTAATTCGCGGCAAAGCGTTCAGTATTTTTATTAAACATTATTACCGGCTTACTATCCTCATAATCGCCGCTAATTAGAAAGTTCGTAAGCTCCTCAGTGCTTAATTAATGAATTTCTGATACGCACTGGTTACCGCTTTACAGTTTACAGTGTCACTGATGGGCATTGTTGTTAAAAACATTGTTGCTACGCGGCTACCGCATTTTGTTTACGATTCTATCATTGTTCGATATCGATGATTTCTCGTTTAAAAATTATAGTAACAGCATCGCGAATATTGGAACTTTCACAAATATTCGACACCTTACGGCCCCTCTGAATTAAACGAATATTGTAATCAAAATTTAATAACATTTATCTCCACGCGTAATGTTCATATTGAAACGATAACAGCAATTTAGATTGTTCCAAACAATATCAGGAACAATTAAAAATCTTCCAAGTTTACCTCGAAATTTTTGTACGCACGCAAGGATATCGTCGCAATTTTTTAAAAGTAAAATATTTCCAACGCGTTAGCGCGCCTTTCCTGAAAACTCTCTGGCTGCGAAACAGTGTTCCTGAAAACTTCGGAGCGTAACGTTTTCCAAACGGCGATCTGCCTAAGGTCCGTACCGTTGTCGCTGATTTAACGAATAAAATTCTGCCGCGTCTGGTTTATTTTCTAAGTTCACGGGAACCTATTAAATATCGATGACGCGGCCACTTTTTAATTTCCCGTTCTCGAAGGGGATGGTTCGGGTACAACCTTGGGGCTAAGACGGAGGCTGTATCGGAGGGACGACGATGGCACAGCTTCGCGAGAGTTAATTAGAACAGGATTTAAGGGGATGTCGTGGTTACATAAAGTATAAATGAAGTCTGATTAAGATTAAATACGCTCTCAAAATAAACAGTAGCGCTTCCGTATTATACGGCGAAATTTCATAATGGCTCTTATCCAATTATCTGTTAGTCCCGGAGTTATTCTTCGTCTCCTTTCGCGTCTCGAGTGGTTGTTGAACGAGAAATCTCGTTCGAAATCTTTCCCAACGCACGCTATCTGGATCGCCATACTTTATTTACATGTTCCGCGAGTGAAACACGGCACAGCTTTCGGTTAATTAGTTAATTTATAATTTTCTATCGCTTGTACAGATAAATCCGTACACGAACTTCGTTTGGGACATGAAGGCAACGTGGAAATCTACGTACTAATTAAATATGATAATAAATGATCAGTTTTGCACTGTCGTGTATGATAAATGTGGAGAAGCTGACTTTAAATTATGTACGCAATAATATTGCTAGTGTATGAGTTCAAAAGTCGCATGGATTGAAACATTCTTTGCCTTCCTTAAAAAATATTGATATCGATAAATCATTTTTATCGCACCTTTAATTAAATGTTAAAACGTAGGTATTTTATGCCTATGTATGATGTCTGTTGAAATTATCGTTTGATCGTTTTCCCTTTAAAAAAGCATCGCAAAGACATCGATGGAATGTTTGTAAAACTAGCGAGGATCAAGTATTTCATGGAAACATGTTCCCTACGATTTTACGTGTGCTGAAACAATACTTCGGCATTGTGTACCGTAGAAATGTTTTGGAAAGTAAAACACGAAGGAAATATCGCGGGATAAGGAAACATTTATACGTTGTATGACTTAATTCATGGGAAAAATGTGTTGATCTGGAGCCCACTTTCTGTCGTACAATCGGAGAACGTATTTCGTTATCAAGAGACTTCAAATTCACATAAAAAAAAATTAATATTGATGTATGCACAATGTACATATATGTACATAAAATTTCCTTATATAATTATTAATATACTGAGCAAACCTTGAAATACAAAATTCAAGCAAATTTTATCCAGTAAATTACCCTAGTACTGAATCTTGATGGAAATTGTTCACTTCAATTTCACTCGTTTACACGTTTCCATGCGAAATGTATGGACTTTCAGAATCTTTGATAATAGCATGAAACTCGGTTTAATACAAAATTTCCGCTGATGGAGCAGAACGTCTATTATCTAGCCGGACAAACCACGGGCAACTAAGTCCCATAAATGGACAATAATATAATAATACAATAGTCATCGGTTATGTGGAAGAAATTTTCAGATAAGCAGCACCATAAATAAGCTATTGTATGTATACCGTGAATTTCAGCCGGATAGAGAATGGAGAAGCACAAGTGGATCATTAACTAGGCTTTCTGTCGATACAATTAATCATTGGAAAGTTGATATCTAGATAGTTGAGTAATATTTAATAAACTTCGAATATCCGAATATCACAGTTAGAATAGTTAACAACCCACTGTAAATACAATTTTCGTAATTCACCTAATACTACGATAGAATTAAATACGAAACAGTATCCCGCGTTTTACATCGATCCACGAATCACCGTAGCCGTTCGTCAAACAAATCGGCTGCGTTTGGTTAGATGCAAATGTTTAACAGACCTTTCTTTTTCCCCTTTCGACCAGCGAAACGTTAACCAATTCACGGCGTATCGCGAATGGTATGGCAAAAAAAAAAAAGAAGCACGCACAACAAATATATAAAAGGGACGGTTTAAAATAATCGAATGGTTTTTCTTCGTTTTTTAATTGTGCCATGCTCGGTCGGAATGTCGGAGTTCAGTAAAAATTCGCCCGTTCCTTTACTCTTTGCCCTGTTGCTCACTGAACTTTAAACATCGAACTGATTGATTACTTCACTTTAAAAAGATTCTCTCTCGGCCCGTTGCATTTGTACGGTGTATTTCACAGAAGCCGACACGCGATGGACAAAAATTCGGCCGATCCACTTGACCAAACGTCCACCCGTAATTATTCGTTGTCGTAATTCGATACACAGAAATGATTTATCGTGGAAAATGATTTATTGCACGACACGCGGGACGGCGAGAATCGCGGGGGTGGGATAAAATATTGCAAAACCTCGTCCACCGTACTGTTAATACGGTGCTTCTCGACGCGTTTAACACAATATACTGCTGGTTCTGCGACGTTAACAGATATCGCGAAGAATAATATGAATAATTATTTAATAAATAATTCGACACGAGGGTAACGGTTCGAGATTAAACCAACATACCCAATCCAAGTCTGATATAATACGTGCGTGGCAAGTGAAAAATAGAAGGCTTCTGTCTGACATCGACACGATTGAAAATTGGTGACAGGCAAATAAGACTAGAATGAAACGAACGTTGTTTCTCTTCTTTTATTTTTAATCAGAAGACAGGGTTTAATATTCCAACGAAACGGGGGGGGAGAAGAAATAATGGAACAAAGCGGCAGGAATTTTATCAATATTAAAACGCCGTTAGAAAAGTTGGCATCGAGCATCGCAAGTTTCCGGTTACGCCATTGTAACCGACCTCGCGTGACGCGGTGCCCGGAAATTAAATCAACCCAGTTCAAACAAAGGTGCGGGGCGAAGTAGCTTCAAAAGTTTCGCGCCGGAACTTTAAACATCGCGGGTTCGGCCGAGTGTGTTCGAACATTTCATAGGCAGAACGGATGAATGAAGGGTAAATAGGATTGCCAGAACGATTTCACACAGACTGTAACAAAAACGAACTTCATCCGGAACCTTAAGTTTCCCCGTGGAAAATATTCGATGCGCCGCGAAGTTTAAAATGATATAGCGCGGTACGATCGCGTATTTTACACCTTTCAGTTGCACGGTTGGTATCGTTCGAACGATTAAGCCAACACTTTGTACGGTTTGGCGCAAAGTATGGCGCATCTAAATGATTATGGAAGTTGTTTGTGTTGAATGGAGTAAAGCTGGGAACAATCGGCAAACGACACAATAGTTTGTTGAAGTCTGTACAAGAGTTTAAGTAGAATCTTTAAGGTACGCAAAATGGGAAAATATAATTGGCATGTAATGGAAATTTATGTATAAAATTTATAAATAATAATGCAGAATCAATTACCCTACACAATGTATTAATTTCTTAATACATATAGAAATACAAATCGACCAAAGGTGCATATTATTCCCATTAAATCTACAAGGAAAGGTAATTGTTCTAGACAAACAAAGTTGTTGCGCACGGAATTCACCGGGATTGCAAAGCATATTTAGACGAAGAATAAATTTCGAGTTACAAATAAAAGTAGATAATATAAGCATCTGCCAGTTAATTCCTCGAGACAGTTTGAATAGAAAGAAAACATAATTGTTAATGCACTTTAAAATCACTCAGAAGATTATACACCTGAACCACCTGCTGTAGAATTACAAAATATTTGAACCACATAGACGAAAGTATAATTTGCAACCAAATACAACACTGAGTTCATTGTATCTTCGTCAAGTTCTCGTTAAAGGTACAATAAACCCCACAAAATACATCGAACTGTACTACAATATTTAACAACTTTTATACTACTGATATTTTATGCAAGAAAAAGAACAACTGTGAATTAAAGCGATCGAAGAATCTTTGCTCATTGAAAATTCAACTATTCTCTAACGAGCACTCAAAAATATTGTTTCACAATTTTATTAAAATAAGCTTCGGAATATCTGTTAAAAGTAGATTACGAGTTATTTTATTTTTGGCCCAATACATAATTTTGCATAAAGTTCACTGAATATTTAACGTGGCGAAATTCCTTCGCGACCAGCTACGTTCATTTATTACATCACTAAAGTCAATTGGGTTATAAAAGCAGCAACAATAAGTGCCCCTAAAAGTGTAACACCATCATGAATTCATAACTGAACAACAGCCTTGCAAATTTCAATCTTCTCAAGATTGCGTTTCCTAATTTCCCCCTAAACTCCTTATTTTTCTGCCTCTTACTTTACAGTTGTTCCGTGCACCTATCTTATCCTGATCCTCGCGACGTATCCTTCCTGTTGCGTGTCAGGTTATCATGTTCCTGGCCTTTAGAAAAGCCGAGATTGCTATGCTGACAGAGGCCTCCAACCGATTATCCAGCAACGTACACGTGTATATACGTTACCAGCGATCACGGCACCAACTAGGCACGGACGTTCGCCAGCAGCGTACGCGATTTCATCTAGTCTTATTTTTATGCGAAACTGTGCCAACGAGTAATACGAATGATCACTTTGAAATCGCATCAGCGAGCGTCATGTGCTGATAGACATTGAAAGTGCGAAGTAACGAGACGTTGCGTTCGTGAGAGCTCGATGGGATCGGTGTAATACTTAACGACAATTTTTGTTCATTTTTGATAAGTCACTTGCAAATTTCATGAACACGAATGCGTGTTTGCTTGCGGTGAATAAATTTTTCCAAGGTATATTTGCACCTGGGATTGTGAAACTGGCCCATCTATTAGTCGTATATTTTTCGTTTCGAGATATTTAGCGTTTTGAAATAAATATGAACCGAATGCAGCTATTCATTTGATTTGCAGCTATTGATTTAACTTAATTTCGTGAAAAATCGTTCCACATTATTGTAATGAGAAATCGCTGGAACGCAAAGTATATCATAAATTTATTTCTTTTTATTTTTGGCCTTTATAATCACCGACATATTTATATATTACTGTGAATTTATCAGGCTTGTATCATATAGTTACTTCCAGTTATTACATTTCTAAATAATGAAACATTTGCATGAAGTTTTTATCGATCGATTGTTAACGAAGGTAATATCGGTATACACCGTTTAGTGTGTCCACTGCCGGAACCTTGACTTTCATTGCAAGGGGCAAGTTGGAAAATATAAGGAAGCCTTTGTATAATTTACAATTTCTATTAAATTTCTGCTGAAATAGAACTTCTTCAAGCAATCTGCAATTTACAACAATCTTGACATTTTCGCCTGCTACTTAAGATCATCCAAATGCCTTAGTACATTTGTGTAAAAGTCCAGAACTCTTCCTTGTCATTCGCAGTTATATTTAATATAGTATGGGGATCCACGTACCTGTCCCGAATTACAAATCGTTATTAAAGTTAGCAATATCAAATTCTCTAACAATAATAATAATAATAATAATATCATAAATTGCTTATAAAATTCTGAGCTCTATGAGAAATAATAAAATCCATAAACATTTCCCCCTTTCTGTACCTTTTTCTTTCCATTGTTTCGTACGGTTGCATATCACGATGCAACGAATATGCTTTGATATCGATTCCATTTAATACCTCGCGACGCAATCGTTTCAGTGCACGACCCTCGCAAAATCGGAATCGATTTCCTTCTAACTACGAATGAAAGCTCGTAGATTCTGATTTCGTTGTTAGATAAAAGACAGAACAGAATCCCCGATATGATTCGATCAGAGAGAGAGAGAGAGAGAGAGAGAGAGGGACTGGTTACTTGGATCGGAAGACTTTTGGATCAGGAAAGCTGTTTCGCGTCTCTGCGGAAATTTCTTCGTTCTATATTTTCGGCACGGATATCCTGGTGTATCGTTAATTCGCCATGATCGTCGTTTCACCATCGACGCAAGAATTGCTTGATTAAAAAATATGTCCGCTTCGTTGCAAACCATAGAACGTTATCGTCGCACCTGCCTCGTTATTATGATTTTTGATTAAACATTTTACTGTCACTGCAATTTCATTGCGAACGCGTGACGATAACGATTTTCGATTTCACGTTAGATCCAATTTCATCGCTGATTGATAAAAGCATTGAACAATTAAACTAACCGATGTTGATGTGCCGACATTTTTATGCTTATCATTTAACGGCAAATAATATCTTTGAAAAATAATACAGAAATGATTGAAATATTCGTCTCGATACGAAATAAAAGTACATATATTACTGACAACCAAATATTTAGGAATTGATTGCGATATTTAGTGGATGTAATATATAAAAGAGAAAAAAAAAGAAGGGATGCGACTTTGATGTTAAAATAGACGGTTATTTCGAATCGTTTACTTTTCCGAACTCTGCGTTCGATTCCTCGCTATCGCGAATCTCTTCAAACGTATTACACTCTTGTTTTCGTGGAAACAACAAGCGGAAGAAAAATACTTGCGAGAGTAAATGTTGTTAAAGATTGAATTCGTGTCTGTATTGTCCTGTAGCTTCGTCGAGGAAATACAGTTCTGTTTCAAAGGAACCCGATGCACTTACCTTCGAGAGGAAGAAATAGAGTATCCGATAATTTATTGTACGATTCCAAATAAATCACGTTATGCTTCTATGCCCGCACTACACCGTTTTTCTTGACGTTTATTTTTATACAACGCAAACGTGTAGCAGAGTACGGTAACGGTAACGTAAAATTATAAATCAGTTAAATTAATGTTTCAAACGAATACATGCATGCAATTGTGTGCATCGTTTAAAGTAACAATGATAAATCAACCGCATTTCAAGCAAAGAATAATAGAAGCTTGTTTCATTTCGAATCTAAAAAGTACGTTAGCAGTGTTCAATTTTAAATGTAGTATTTGGTTCGTAAAATAAAACGTTCTATTTATTTTAGTTCGATGTCCGTGAAATACCTAATCGCCTTACCCAAACTAATACTTGCCTCTCTACAAAACTGTGCACTCTGTTAAATTCGACTGATACTACACGAATAAAATTTTTATTGAATCTCCCTGACTAACAAGCTGTATGATTTATGACACTTCAGCCTTACTATACAGTCACGCTGTATTTAAAGCACAAATGAAAGATGTCATAATTAAATAATACGGTATTCTAAAATAAACGTAACATTTATTTAGCGAAACTCTATTCCCTATTTAAAATATTATTTGATTTCAAATCTGTACAGCAACTGCCATTTACGACAACACCTTGAACATTTCTTTTCCAACTATTCAGTGTTGGTTGAAAAATGGAATTCATTACTCTTTATCTTAACGTTAATATACATTATTTATTATTTTATCACAGACGTGTTCTTGAACGTTTAGAAATACCGTTATTACTTAACAATATTTATAATTGTACTAAGGAACGCCAAAGGTATTAACATTTTTCACGCTTGAATTTCACCCAAACAATTGATCAAATGATACATTGAATATAATTTGCAACACACGTCCGCTTTGTACGACAACCAGCCTGAAGTATCGACGCAATGTTTACATTTTTCAGAAATATATCAACCGTCTCAAGCACGATACAGGGAGAGGGTGTACTGCGATTTATTTTCTCATTTTCTGAACATCTGATCAATTGCTCGAGTCACTGTATTTCTACCAAAATTAGCAACGGACCGAGCCAATGGACTGTTTTTCACGTTTCATCGACGAGAAAACACGTCGCTCCTTCAAACGATGTTGTTCCTGGTGTGTCACAATTAACAGGTGTTCACAGTTCAGGTGCCTGCCACCGGAAAGACAGACCCCGTCATTTCCTAGACAGCATAATTAGCATGACGCGCGTAGACGGTCTTGAAGCGATACTTGCGGGCGTGTGCATACAATCAGCTTGAGCGTTCATAGGCGCGGTTTCAAACGGAAAACTGGGGGAAGGGAAAAAGTTTCACGAGGCGTATCGCTGCGCCGCGTTTTGACCATGTTCTTGGCCGACCTGTACGCGCCACGTAATTAAAAGCCTCCTTACATCAAAGGGAATTATTGCCCGCTCGAACGTGCGCGCGAGTCACACGCGCGCGATGTGTAAAGGAACTCGTGCGACTGAATTCGACGAAGCGGTTGTGGTGTCGCGAATTTAACACTCGCGTGGAATTTGTACACGCACCGTGCGATTAAGTAATTTGCGGTTGAAAAATGGCTCGATGTAATATACTTACATTGCTGATTTACAGCACGAACACGAAACGAAGAATAATATTCGCTAGGTGATCTTGTTTTAATAGTTGAAAAGTTGTATTCAATTTCCTGCCGCCAAATTTTAAGACAATTCATTATTTACTTTGTGTCGAATGAAATTTGCTTGACTTTTTTTCATCACAGAGATAAATGATAGTTCGAATTGTACTTTGGATCGTTTTTGATCGAGATTGCCCCAGTTTGATGTAAGGTTTCAATTAACAATAAGCATTAACGATGACATAGGATATTAAAGGATGTATGCAGGGGTGGGGGTTCGTTTCAGAGTTCTGGTAGGGAGACTGACAATTGTGATGAATGTATGGAAATTGTTGGTGGTAGTTTCATTTTCTCGGAGGGTAAGTATTAATGGGATATATTAATAATTCCGAGGTGTAATATAGAACTCTGTGTTACAAGTTGAAAGCAAAATTAATAAAATCGTATAAACTTTTAGTCGATCTCTTAGAATGCTTAACTGCCTTCTTTTTAGCAATCTTTCCGGCTTTCTCCAAGTGAAGAGCTGAAATACAGAGAAATAGTTAATAGAGAAATAGAGAAATAAGTACAGGTTTCAGAAGCCTGTCACTTTTAATTACAAGAGTATCGAATATTATTATAATATTCGCTGTGTAATATTTGAAAACGGTATTTCATTTAAGAATTCTTCAGCGAAACGCAAGCAAACAAAATGGAAATGCTCGTTGATCAAACGGCGTTAGTACAAAATTAGTACAATTTTGCAGGGATGTTTTGTTCATACGTACTAATTGCCTTAATGAATTGCTTTCATATGTATTTCGATAGAGGTAATTCAACATTGCTAGCATCGAGCACCGTTATTGACTGGGGAAATGTTGTTTGTGGCCTTTGAGTTTCATATTTGCTGGACGTGTCACGTGTCACAGTTTTAACATTCCTTCGCGTTTGATTGAAGCGACTCCTGTATGGAAAAAGAAGGAATTAAAATGTTGTCGACAAGGGAAATCTATCATGCAGACAGTAAATATTATTTTTCATATTCCGTTCGAATAATGCGTATTATTTTGCAAATTTATTCAAGATTCTATCCTGCGCTTTAATTGTTAATAACAGTGTTAAAAAGTGGCAACGAACATGCTTATTGCTCTGTGCCCTTAAAATTGGTATCTGATTACGCATATAAATAATCTGTACTTCTGTATTTCAGAATACTATATTGAACAATACAAATCATAAAGTTGGCAGAATGTTTGCCTTATCGCAGAGTTTATATTGATTTCACGTTGATCGATTATGATTTGTATTTTTAGTAGTTTCCAATAGTGCCGGGTACTACAATATATTACTGGCGTTGCGACACCACTATTTTATTAGTGCTACCACGATATTGGTTCGTGCTCTGTTTTGCGACGTCGATGGTTTTCTACTGACCAACAATAATTTTGCTTAGATTGCGATTGCTTGCGGCCGCTATCTCCGATTTTATTCTCGATATTAATCGAGCGCAATTATTCTCTAACACGTACTGCATAGGGAAACGCGATGCATGTTATTTCAGACACAAGTTATTTATTCTTCGGTACATATTTTATAACATATTATGAAACCGTTTTCTGCACGAAAGCTTGTGTTAAACACTTTTTAAGAGGTTTCTATACAATTCTATACAACTGCAGTTTAAGCCTTGTGCGAAGAATTAGATTAAATCGAGAGAAGAATACCGCTTTCTCATTTACAAATGTTACGCGAGGGAAAGGTTCAATTATTTTCAAATTATATTCTAGGTGATTTAACAAAGATATGAGATAGTAAACCGGGGTGTCAAATAAACTGCAATTTTTATTTTCACTTTTATTTTTATTCTACCATTGCAAGAGCCATGCAATTAATATAATTCTAAAATATAACGAATAAGATTGCAAACCATTTAAAGAACATCCCACCTTCGTCAAGTCTGCTTATCGAGATGCACTTACATCTCCCTTGCGTTTACCTGGCCGCGAAAAGGTGCACGGCACCTCGAAAATCGCACAACCCCTCTCAACCGAACAAAATGCCCCCTTAAACCGTGCCACGAGCCGTTTTTAAACGGTTCCCTCGGAACGGGCTTGGAACGCACTGATTCTACTGTCACAATCCTTTAAACTTACCCGGGAGTTCTTGCGAAACTTGCCAGCAAGAAGCGACTTTAACTCAGGAAGGAAACGTTTCTGAATCTGCGCCCCGTGATTTCCCCGCCCGTTCCCTCCGCGGCGGGCTTTCATATTGTTGGAACAGTTAGCCCAGTTTTGGGGGTAGCTTTTGCGGGCAAAGAATACAGCACGACTAAATTTGAACAGCGCTCGCCGGGATGTACACTTAATGCGAACGTTTACGATGGCTTTGCGGCTAAACGTATCGGTTTGCCGAAACGATTAACAACATGATCCGCCAACACTTGGAAATCGATAATACCGCAGGTACGGCGGGCGTGCAGCTTCTGTGTGCACGCGCCGGCAATCGTACGTTCCGTACCTTTGCGAAACGATTTTCCTTCGGCAAATCGAACCTTTTCGAACGGGAGGGCATCGGCTTTCTTCCCTTTCGTTTCTTCTTCTTCTTCTTCTTCTTCCTCTTCTTCGTTCCGTCACTTCGGGGCTTCTCTTCTCCGTCGGCGATGTAAGTTGTCGAAGGGAAAGCCAGTCGGAAAAAAAGACGGAAAAAAAATGGGCAAAAAGAAAGGAGGAGAAATAACGCGGCTCGTCAGAAGACCGAGAAATATTTCGAGCGACGCGGCGAAAGTTGAAAACGATCGACTCCTCGAGGGCGAAACTTTCCCTGGCGAAGTGCACAACTCGGAGTTCGTTACCGGATGCAGAACGCCGGGGCCTTTCGCCGATTTGTTTCAGAAATATCGACACTGCGTATTTGCTAACGAACTGCCGCGGAACAATGAGCTGATTTCGTTCCGCGGCCATTGTCAGCTTTAACTTCGCTAAAATACACGTCATTGCGCCCGAGGATCGTTGAAATATCGCCGCCGCGAACGGAAACGCGCGACGCACGGTCTTTCGTAACAATTGACTTCATTACCGTCGAATCGGTCCGCGATTATCGTCCACGTAGTCGCTGTTTATTCGATCCGTCGAACGGCCGTATATTTTACCAATTTCTTCGGGGCGTTCTGCATAAAAAAAAAAAGGGGGAAAAATTAGATCACACGGCACAGGTAGCAGGGAACAGGGGGGGAGGTTACGGGCAAAGGTATCGACCCGTTGCATTTTTACTGATATTCTTTTTGGCGTTTCGACATTTAGGTAACCTTTTGGAGGTCGAAAACCGTTTGAACAATACAAGCGCAACGGTATTGGTTATGGCAGAAAAAGGGATGATAAAAATTTGCTGGGACTTGGAGATATTTGAGGAATTCCTTTCGGAGGACAGATTGAATCGATAGTCGCCAAAAGTGAGTTTCGTTGAAAATGCGTTCGACGATGAATAATTTTGAAATCTTTCGTTGCAATATAACGATGATTCGTATTTTCCTCTGGAAAACTCTTTTGTTCGTATTTAACTGTAAGGTAACAAATTCGTGAGCGCTGAAACAATGAAAATGTCGACAGCGCGTGTTAATGTAATAATTGCACGCAAGAAGTTCAACTTTTAATCGTTTCCGCTTTTTGTTGACGCACAAAACACCTCTCGGCGCTTAAAAAGGACTGTTTCATTCAAACTCCGTAATTGCCTCAAAAAGCTCGGCGCTGTCAGTTATACGTTTCAACGTACTGCAAAAATGCACCCTAGTTTGCTATGCTTAGAAAGTAGAGCGAGACAGTTTCGATTCTCCTTGAATGACGCGACGAACCAAACAGTTATGTGTATAGCGCTTCAAAATCTATTGATAAAAGTATATTCAAATCTTAAGTAGATTTTAAAATTTGTTTCATTACTAATAGCGTGCAATAATCAAGATACGCTAGTTCTCCCGAGGCGTGTCAAAAAGATGTTCTCCCATGGTTGGCATGGTTTCGAAAGTTAGACTCATTCTCAGATAGAAAATTGAAAGGGGTGTTTAATCTGGGCAAGTGTAGCTATCGCCCGTATAGGACCTGGTGTGAAATATTGAGTTTCTGAAAAACAGCAGAGTTTCAAAGCGAGAGATAAGTCTGTCCCGTATTTGCTGTAACGTAGCGATTATTTAGGTATTTTTATTTAACTACGAGAATTTCATATGTGCTTTATAACTGTTATTTCAAGAATGACAAATTTTGAACGAGATTCGGAATCCCAATTATTAACTAATTCTATTAGCCATGTATATATTCGGGACTATAAAACATATATAAATAAACCTGCGCGGGAATATTTCAGAACTGTATTATGGTTCTTAAAAACGTATATCCAATGAACCCCTAAACAGTAATAAAAAAAAATAAAAAAAAATAAAATTGCCACTAAAACTGTATTCGAATAAACACGATTTCCTCACAAATATTTCTTCCTATAAAAACATTTCGTTCGTTGCTTTCAATTATATGTGTACACATATATCCGTGCACCAGGAATTATATGTTTTCGAGTTTCGCCACAATATCAAGCGCACCCCGTATCAGCGTAATTGTTATACCACACATGGGAGCACCGTGGCCCCTTAAACCGATTATGATTTGTATTTATAGCAGTTGCGGCCGGATCTCGTTGTTCCGGGGGGGTTGACTGAAATGTGACGCAGGTGAATCGGCTTTAAGATATCCCCCGATGAAATATTCATTCAATCCGTATAAATTGTATTCACGTAACGAGGGTAACGCGGGGACCGGCCATTAGGATTGACACCGGGACAAGTACGTTCCGGCATGAAATTGACTTGGCGCCGTGGAAAATGGAATTGACCGGTTTGCTAGGGTTTAATAAAATGCAAATGAGGGACCGCGACTTTATTTATCGGCTTCTGTCGGCTGTATGAAAAGTATCGCGTTCGGGTACAGTCGATGGTATTGCGTTCCGCCCGTTTCTGCGGCAATGCTTCACGATAAGGCTTCGCCTAACAAAGATCAACGGACGCGCGGCGGAAGTAAAATATCGGGCATACCGATCGTCTTCCCGGTTTCGACCATTTGTAACCTTTACCGTAGATCAATTCGCCGGGGCGAATATCATTCCCGGAGGTATAAAAGAGAGTGAACGTGGGAGATTGGAAATAAATAGCCTTTAAAGGCGGCTATAGTACGTCGCGGGGTATCAGCTGCCTCAAAGCTTAAATGTCAAGCGGCCCTGGAGCCCGTTCGACGTTGTTTCCTTCGACGTGGGCGGACATCTTTTGTAAATTTGCTTTATGCCTTTGTCACTGATTTTACGACGAGAGCCTCGTGCTCCCTGTGTAGGCGAGTGAGTGTTTTTTTTTCTTTTTTCTTTTTTTTTTTTTGGTGCTCAGCGCTCCTTTGAATCCGTTTCACTCGAACAAATGAATACCGTTACTGATTGTTCGAAGGGACACGATTTGCGCGATTGTCTTTGATATGGCCTTTGTTATCTGGCTCGAGTGGCCTTTAAGTGAATGTAAGTCACTTTGGGAAGCAGTCTCATCAATTTTATCAAGTTCCTCCTGGAAATTCACAGCGCTTTCAGTTACATATATATACACCTTGCGTTCTGTTGGTTTTCACTGCTCGCAGAAGGATCGTGGGAAAGCATGGACTACGGTTATCGTATATTGTAATAATTATCGTATTTCAGCGCAACTACTTTAGAAGTTAATATTCTCTTGTGCGCTCTCTGTTACTTTCAAAGGACCCCCAAGAAACGCTTCTATCCCCCATCATTTGTATTACATCTCGAGATGAGCTCGCATAGAATATACATTCTACATAGCATAAGCAACAAAATCTCTGCAGCTGACTTTATTCAAAAGACAAAAATACATTCCACAGCCAGACAAAATCCCTCTCCCTTCAAACTCGCTTTGCTCATCGAACACTCTGTCGGAATACGTAATAATAACCATCCCGAGCATCCAGAGATGTGTAAAGTACGTCATACGGGGCAACGGGAAATATCGACGATGAAACAGAAGCGACGACGCGGTGCACGCGTCGCGGCGTCGATTAGGCGCGTTACGAAGTAGAAAGAATTCGGCGCCGGAGGGGGCATGAAAGAAACGTGGCTCGTTCTGACGAGAGGGACAAAAATAAGCGATAACGAGCGTTGGACGAATACGCGAGGAGCGGTAAACAGCTGTCAGTATCAGGATTCGCGTAGGAAATAACCGGGCCATTGAACGAGAATGACAAATTCCGTCAATACCGTTCCTGGGTCGACAATCGGGTCCTCCAGATTCTTTATTTTTAAGTATCCCGCTTTTCATTCGGGGCGAGACGCTCTTGAGTGCTCGTCACCGGTGGGGGAGGATCTTGAAATTTAAGCTGAATCGTCGCCGATAGTGCCGCGGTCAACCGTAATTTTTCCCTGAACGGCCGCGATTACTTCGAGATTGTCGAGCTTCACGCAGAGAGCGATAACCGTCGCGCGTCGACCCAGAACGCGCCGAAAATACCCGGGCTCGCGGAATTGCAAAAAGTATCAGCGCCGCCGCTAATGGATGTGCGTGAATGGGTTCTAAACGTGGAATTCGATGTTTTCGCGTGCTCGAAATGGTCGAAGCGCGGGATGAAAATCGACGCGATATTAAGGGACTTTTAACGGCGAAACGGTGCTCGTGGGGGAAAAATGACAGGGAAACGAACGGCGCGCCGAAATATAATGCATCGTGTGCAACGGGTGGTATAGGGAGAGGAATATTTATGTTGTTCTGTGTGCTTCATAGAAATTCGGATATAATCTAGCGGGCTTGTTCCACTTTATTGCTGGGTGTGAATCTGTTCAGGAAATGACGGCGTTTGATCGCGATAAAAAAACGGCTGCATTTTGGGGCGCGCATACTTATTCATCGCTCACCGATTGCGGGGCACTTTCAAGGGTGGACTCGAGGCGGTAAAAGTCCATTAATATGATAATTCGAAGGTGCGGTTAATTTACGATCTCTCCCCGTCAGAATTTAAACGGCGGAAAGATTTCGTTTTTTCGGCGCGATATTATTTCATTTGCTGTGTGCTTTATATGAAGGAAAACTAACTGCTCGCTGGTTAAATATTTGTAAATTTGATTACCGTTATCGTTAAATTACCATTTATGCGGCATTCTACTTTCTACTTCATTCATTTTCAATGTTTTTAGTCGTGACGTGAGCTGCGTTACGTGACGCTTGGAAAGGACATTTTGTAATACAATTTGGCGATGGGGCGGGGAATTAATTAAACATTGGAAGCGATGAAATTATTGGATGCATTTGTGCATTAATAACCGGAAATTTATGGTAGCCAAACGGTCTATCAGCTGACAAATTGTACTCACCGCTTCCTGCATATTATTATGGTATCGATTAGATCGTAAAATCTATATGGGTCGGGTATCATTTTTATGGAACAGCAATCGTAAAATCTTCCATCGCGGGGTGAGCGTGTAATATATCTGCAACAATTTTCTAACGCTTTAATAACGATCGATTTTCCAGTTGAGCTATTCGATAATATGTAAATATTCTACATGTATTTACCAAGAGCAAGGCTTTCAGGAACCGAGATTTTACTCAAGATTAGTTATAACTTCCTTCCCCAAGATAATAAGGCATTGCGGCGGAGGTAGAAAGTCTAAATAAAATGCTCCTATCAAAACTTTAACGAATTGCAAACTTGTTAAAAGCAAAAAAGGCGAGAACAGCTAGGTCGTAAAGCGGATCAAGCGATTCGTTTCTGCTGTTAAATACCGATAATTTGTCGATTAAGCAATTAGAGGCGCATATTAGCACTAAACGATGAGAAATCGAAATCCAAAAGCCAGAAACTCAAAGTAGTTCTTGTACCAACAATAAACCACATCAGCCAGATACCTCAACCCTTTCAACGTTACGGTTCGTCGCTGAAAGTGTGTTCCACGGTGGCGCGAATTGTTCTGAAATATGCCTTGAATGCGAAAATTTTATTCTTACATCCCTTACCTTTGTCCGACCCTTTCATACAGTCCTCACCCTTTCTCGGTCACATCGCCAGTTACGCGACACCCTGCATACGACACAGCCACTTAGGGGTTGAACAAATCGCCGAACTCGACTCACGGTAATACAAATCGTAGCAGTTCGTCGATCACGTTGCACCCTTCGTAATCTCGCTGAAAAATATCGCGATCGAGTGTCCCGCGATCGCTTTCGTCCAAGCAGGGGATCACAGGCAGCTGGGTAATCGATATCGAATTGCGAGGCGTGTGTGCTGGAAAATGTTCCCGGTATCGGTCGACTCGCGGTACAAAACAATAGTTCCCCGCGTATATTAACTCAGTTCGTGGTCCTCCAAGGTGGCCCTTTCGTTACCGTCCCCACGTCAGAGATAACCGCTCTGTGCGCCACGAACGTGGAGCAGAGTGGAACAGCGTGGAACGGAGTGGAACAGAGTGGATCAGAGTGGAACAGTTCGCAGATAGAGCGAACGACTCGATAGGGTGGATCCGCGTGGCGCGATAATCTAAAAAGCGCGATAAATTGACACGTAGGAATAAGCGGGCACTGGAAAGGTGGCTTATGACATCGGTCGGGTGCGTCGGTGGTGTTCGATAAGGTCGGTCGGCGGGGCAAAAAAGGGGACGAGGGGCAGCGGGAAACAGGGAAGAGGTGGAACGATCCCGGCGATGGAAAAATGAGCGAGGAAGACGATGCAAACGGGTTGTCGGAAGCGTCAGGTGGGGTTTCGGGTGAGGGTGGCCCAGGAAAGGGTGAGAGTGTCTGAGCGGGATTCGCAGCGGTGGTGGGGACGACACGGTATATGGAGTGCAGGTAGGATGGCGCTGTCGACTCTCGCGGGCCGAAAGGGGAGGGAGTCCGGTGGATACGAACTCGGATAGCGAACAGTGGCCTCAGTTTGCTTTCGTTCGTCCTTGCGGGAGGTTCGTATCGGTGTCGCCGCGTTATCGCGTATACCGTGTCGCACAGTTTTAACGCACGTTGCGCTCGTCCCGTCGAATAACAAAACCACTGGGATCAAAGTATACGTGGACGCGAGTTACCGTGCGACGAAGACGACGACGACGACGTCGGCGGGGAAGAGGTGTGTGAATGTGGTCGTGATACTAACGGGGATCAGTTAGTGACAAAGGGGTGTACTCCGCCGCGTGTAAAGTGTCCAGTGCAAGCGGATCATGAATACGATGATACGAAGTTGGTTCCTGTGCTGTCTGCTACTGCTGGGATACGTTCAAGGTTGGCGATTGGAACTTTTATCCGCGGAATTTCGCGGATGCACACGTGCATCCGTTACGGAGTAGATATTACGTACGTTCTTGGAAGGGACGATTGCAAGGGGTCGTTCGATCGGTGGCCTTTTCAGAAGACGAGTGGCGAGTGACTTTGATCTCGAACTTGTCCAACGACCGTATTGTTATCTCCTCTCGTACCCAAGGACAGCGTCGACCGACGACTCTGGCGTACCATTGTACGTCTTATCCAATGTCGCGGTCGTTATTCGGCGGTAATACAATCGGGGCTGTCCTACAGGGCGCGACAAGAAATTTCCGGCTGCGCGGCGAATTTTCGCGGTGTCCCGCGAGAAACGTACGCGTTCCAGCTACTCGACGCTTCCGTTTTCTTCCCTATTTTTTTTTTTTTGTTACTTTTCCTGCGAAAGACTGTGTGCACGCGATGCACGGCCACGTGCGCTATCTCGTCGAGCTTTTGGCACCGTGTCACGCGGACGGGGCTGCGGCGTTCCCGTTCCTTTTTTCCGTATCTGTCTCTCCACTCTCTTGCTCCCTCTTCTTTTCTGGCGTTTTCGTGAGGGCGAGCGTTCGGGGAGCTTCTACGCGCTCCGGATTCGCGCGCGTGGAAATCATTCGAGCGCTTTGGAGCAGCGAACCGTCTCGTGCATCCACGAATTGCTGCGCGACTAATGCATCGAGGAGCATCTCGCTGTGCTGCGATTTCAGTTCCTCGCTCTTCTATTCGACCCCCGTACCGTCACCTCGCGAGAGTTCCACCACCTTCATTTTTCGAGCTATTTTTAAACGCACCTACTGCTCGCTGGACCGATTTACGCTCCCGTTGTCAGCGTACACGTGGCGTCGCTTTTTATTCGCGTTTCACTTTGGAGCGAATGGTATCGTTCGCAGACGCGGCCGGAGCAATCTAACTCGTTGGGTTTCGAAAATTGAGGGGGAAAAATGGTCGGAAACTGTACGGGCGATTTTAATTTCACTTCACGTTCGTAGAAGTTGCCGTGGCGAAATTATTAGATAGATACAACAGTCATGGGAATATTGGAGTTTCGTAAGTAAAACACTGTGCTCGCGAGGCGTACTATTTTATTTAGCTGGGAATATAGTTGTCGTTATTCGTATAGTTGCCGATATGAGACGTGTCCCCACCCGTGTCAGATGGTCTTCCGCTGCGTGGTCAATTCTGTAAATCAGAATCTTCGAACTGGAATTTAGCAGAGCACTTGGCGAACATTTCCCACGCATTTAGCAGCGGTCGCGATCTTTCTAAACTCGTAAAGCATTAATGCACTTATGATACAGGAAAGAAAACAAGAGCGAAACTTAACGGGAGACGTCAATACGATACTTTCACGATTTCCAAACTATTAGTATAAAACACATTTTTACAATGGCCATTTCAAATATGGTTTTAAAAAAGATCCGCATTACCTTTGCACCAATCCAACACGTCCGTCAGTTCGTAGAATAATTTCTGGAATATGTCTGCGTTCGTTATCGCGAATATGCTTATCCTCAGACATCCGGCAACCAAGCGACCCCTAATTATCGATACGCTGATAATAAACTCGTGACTCGAAATTAGAATCCACGCTCGGCGAAAGAAGTGGCCGCAACGAGTTCATTAATCCAACCGCGTTAACCTGTGATCCGATGTAATTAAAGGGATATCGACGTTGAAACCGTGTTGAAAGCTGAAGTTTTCCGTCATAATTATCGGACTTTTACGTCCGCGCCCGGTCTTCGCGGTCAAGAATTTGATCGAGGAGGATCGAAGAAAAATTCGACGGGGCTCGCTGAGGCTACCCGCTTTCTTTGTCGGCGAGGGACGTCCATGGAAAACGGTTCTTTTCATTACGCTAACTTTTCCTCCCGTTTTCTCGAGCAGCAGAGAGGGCCGAGAGGGCGTCCTGAAATAATCATGAAACCGCTCGTTTCGCCAGCACGGAGGGGGGTGGCCGATGCAGATTCTTGTTAACTCTCACTTTAGTTATTTAAAGCCCTCTCTCTTTCTCTACCCCGCTGCGTCTATATAGTTAACCTTATCGTTGATCCGTGCAAGGTGCGCTAAAGCCCGAGTGCTGTGCGTATATATTTTCTCGTCCTCTTCCCTTCTTAGGGTCGTTTCCCTTTATGCGGCCCTTTTTCCATTCACCGTGGATCACGTGCTAATCGACAGGGCGTTTGAGGCAACGTGCACACCGAAACACGGCTCCAAAACGATCCTCTTTAAGCAACGGGATGCGTATTTAAATTGCCAGCCGAGCGCTCACGTACGTTCACGCGTCCATTTCCGTGTTCATTGTGGAGTTCGGGAATTTATCTACCGGTTGATTCTCAGGAATCTATGGAGCGATCATGGGGGTTCTTAGTTTGTAAGATAGTTTGTTTAATGCAGTTGACGTGTGTGAAATTAAGCTTACGTAGGGACTGGGCTTCCGAGGGGTAACTTTTAACAATTCTATACGGTTGTTATTATTCGAAATTATTCAAAATTTCTGGAAAGCTAAGAATTTTGTGGAAATTTAACTTTCAATATGTTTATGTGACTCTGAATCGACATACTCGTACATTTCTACTAACTTTATCTTCTCCTGCCTGTTGTTTTTATTGTAACCGGTAATTCACTGTAATTCGAGGTTTATAAACATTTCTGTTTTATAATAAAGTATCCGTGAATTGCAGAATTATTACCGCCGATTACGTATATTGTAATTTGGTAAATCTATTCCAATTGCAAATTTAAAACGGAACCTTCCTATACTTGTCGCAATCTGCTTGTCGCGTGAAATTTGTAAATCGTGAACATCTGACAAAGCGTTCTGTAACCAAGCTTTCACAGCAATATGTTTTTAACCATATGAACGCAGTTTTGCTTTTAATCCTCATTCACGTTGTTCCAAAAACTTTCCACCGAAAGTTATCGTATAATGTCTGTTACTGTGCCTTGGCGTCACTGGGTTCCTTCCACAAACTTGTTTTTCTGTAGCGAGTTATTTTTGTCCCCGAAGCTGAGATCTCATTAAATCCTCGTCTCTTCGCAGATTCAGATGGCACTTGCTTCTACAGATTTAACGAAGCTTTTGTTTTTGTTCATTCCATCAATTGAGCCGCTTATTTTGCAAGTGGCCCAAGTGCACTTTTCAAAAAAAAATCCAGTTAGCATTTATAATAGTTACAATTCTACGTGATTTTTTCATTTTTAAAGAATTCACAGCCAATATATTCGTATTCACTGAAATTTCGTTAACAGGAAATTAGCCAACTAACGAAATGATAAAAATGTTTATTTTGAAACTGGCTTAAGTTCATTTATGACCGCCAAAACCGTCTTACTTTTTAAGTAATGTGTATTAACCTGTTTGGGTTAGTACATTACACATTTTCAGGAAAAGCGAAACATTATATTGTACTATCACGTTATTAGTAACCAATATGTTTAAGTTAAAGTGGACTTAAGCCCACTTTCAAAATTAACAGCCGAATTATGCAATAATACCAGAACCAGTGGTACAAGTGGCACACTTCAAAAATATAATTCCGCGCAAGATAAATCCACTCGTTCTATCAAACGATCAATAACGACAAGCTTGGTCCGAAACGTTCACGTGGGTCCCCCACAAATTGTGTCCGGCGCAAGAAAATTACAACATCGTTCCAAATCTCGCCATGAAGTAGAATTCAGCCCGGGCCCGAAACTTATGATCGAAGTTACCTCGCGGTGTCCCCCGAGACACTCCGGTCCCGTTCGAATTTTTAGTTTCCTCCTCGAAGAAGAATTAACAATTTCGTTGGCCGTGTATCATTAACCACGCGCCTCGTTAGCCGGCGCTGAGCTCTTCGTTTCGTTGAACTTCATTCCGTGTAATCGGCGCTCGTAACGGAGCATGAAGCTGGAACCCCAGTTTCGTTTCGAAGCACCGCGTTTCGTCCAGGGATTTCGTTCTTCTTCTTTTTTTTCGCCTATTCTTCGTTCGGTCTCTTATTTCTTCTCGTTTTTTTTTGTTTTTTTTTCTTCGGCAAGCCCGCGTGGATTGATTTTTAACGCCAGACAGCGGTTCGCCGGTCGAACCCGGAGTTCGGTGACCAGGCTGACAAATGAATGCGTTTTCACGGTCGCTGCGGACGGCGCCGATGCGAAGCAGTTAAACATTTTTCCAGCGCGGCTCGAAAGGACACGGGACGAACCCTGAAACGCTGATAGTGGCAAATGATCGCGGGAGTTAACGTGCCACGGGCGCGCAGAAACAAAAAAGGGAGTGGGCACGCGGTGTACATATTAAAGCAAGTGCGTGTTCTTTTGTGCTTCGCGTTCCACTGTTTCTCTGCCGTGTGTCGCGCGGGTTCCAGAGTCAGTGGTGTACAAAGGGTTGCGCTGCCTACCTTGTACGTTAATGCGCCGACGATGTACAGCTTCTTGTCGCAGCCTGTTTCGGCAAAAATGATTTCCATCCGCGCGCAGTATGTATACGTGGTAGGGCTGCGTGTTTTCTTTGCCCTTTCGTTTCGGCTTGTCGTTTTCGTTTCCATGGATGCCGCCGAGTGCTCCAAATTTTGCCCGCTCGCTCGAAGGCGTGCAATCGCCGCAAATTAAACGGGAGAAAGTAAAGTGATTCGGAAAGACAATTCGTGTTAAGATGCTCCTCCGGACTGATTGATTGCAGAATTATAGTTTGCAAAAGTTCGGCTGGAATATCAATTCATTTTGCTCAAGTGGATCGTCCGATAACGAGGCCCATAATCTTTTGAAAAATTATAATGAGTCCCAGCGGGGCGGGGGTGGTGGGGGCCATTTGAAACGACGCAGAAGTCAATTACGTAATTGATGCAGAGAAAGCTAAGGGATACTTAGCCCATTAACTCTATGAACATCGCCAATTGTCGATATTTAACTTTTACTTGGCGAACACGGGTCGCGTTCATTTGCGGTTGCAACGAATGCATAACATTATCGTTGCGTCTATTTTTAGAGACGTTCGAACGGATGCCTCGTCCATTGCAACGTTTCATTACTTCCAATGGCACTTGTCGTGAATTATAAACATCTTGGATATTACTGTTTCCATCCCCGTCGCGCGACACGACACATCCGTACGAACTTACGTGATCTTGTCGTGGCATTATTAAGCCCCTTCTTCATTAAACGTTCCCCGCCAATTGTAATCAACGAAGTGCACGTACACGGCGTAAGGTGCATTTTCAGTTGGAGGATGCACGCTTTGCCGTATCGATACTGTTGGGCGTTTTGCGATACAACGGCAAGCAGGTAATTCGGCTGCTTATTGCTGATTGCTACTTACTGTCCCGGCGTGAGACTTACTTAAGGCGACAGCAATTTGGCGAGAGTGCTTCCCAGCGATTTTCAAGAGCAACCGAATGGAAATTTTATTTCGAACACGGGCAAACCGCAGGGGCAGTTTTTCACGCGGAGAAAGGGTGGAAGATAGCCGTGGGCGGGGGTGGTAGATAAAGGGGAAAGAGACACGAGAAATGCCTGGAAAGATAAGAAATGCCCGTGGAACGTCGTGCTCCCTGGTGGACGTTTTAATGATAAAACTGTCGAACGTAAAAGTTCGGGAAATTATTAAACGTTTAATCGAACGTAGTTGGCTTTCCCCACATCCATCCCTCTTTCTCTCGTTTCCTCTGTTCGAGCGGTAAGATTACGGCGTGGAAAAAAAAGTTGCACCGAATTATTATGCGAAACAGTTAAGGGCGATGATTAAACTCGTGGATGATTATTACGAACTTGGAACAAGAGAAACTTGGCAAGCACCGAATGAGCTTCCCTTATCTTCATTAGTTTTAATACTTCCTCCTATTGCAAACAAGTTCTTTCGTTAACTGCGAGCTTCCGTCGTTGTCGTGCTGTTCAAATTACGGATCGCCGGTTGGAAAAAAGTTGAGAGTTCATTTTCAGTTGATAATTGACGGCTCAGCCAATCATTCGGATTTATATTTGCTCTTTCGTTGACATCTATTTTCAGCGGGGGCAAGTGAACGTTTCACGATCTCCTCGGGTATCAGGGAATATATGTTATATGCCAATATATTGATACTTTTAACCGGAGAAATAATGAAGATAAAAAGCTTGGATACAGGCGAGTAAAACACGACTATAATAGAAGACGATGATCGCAAGCAGTATATGTGGTTATTACAAATTGATAGTATCTGTTAATGAACGGAGAAACAAAGTTAATAAATTATGATGAAAAGTGTTTACACATTGAGTCTGGTTTTGCCAGGAATAGTGAAATATGTTGAACGAAAATAATAGTATCAAACAATTATTGTTATCCTAAAAGCCCTTCTGCAAATATTATTTTCACATGTAGGAAGATGGCATAAATATCAGGGCCGGTTTAATATTTTCAATAGTATTGCATATTGTTTTGTTTATGATGAACTAACGCTTGATGGTGCGAATTTAACGAGATGCAACGCCGAATCATGATCTAATCGTTCAATTTGTGCAAAATAATCTTGGCTAAATCACATTAGTATCAACTAAATAATAATTATATTTAGTTAGTTATTGCTAGGGTACATTAAATATTGCAATGAGAAATTAATTAATTCTGTGGTTCTCTATTTGGTTATGCCGTCGATATTTCGTATTACAAGCTTTTAAATGTTCTGCCTTACTGTATGATAAATGTATAATACTCAAAAATATGAAAAAATGTAACAAATATTGAAAATGTCTATAATTAAGTGATTATTCTGTTGCAATTAATGTGGTTCGCAGACTTCTCCGACACAATAGTGTTTCGTAATTATTATTCGACGCGGTTCTAATATCTCAGTAGCGATTAAAGGGGTGGAAAAATTGCTCGAACGTTTACGGGAAACTGGATTAAGGTCGCCCCAGAGTCGGACAGCACTTGCCCGCTGAATACAATTGGGAAACAAAAAGGTGCAGCAACGCTGTGACCTTAGAAGCTTTTAATTAACCTTTTCAGATGCAGCACCGTCCGTTTTCCAGCGTGGCAATACGTGTTGTTTTTCGCGCAGAATACGCTTTCATATTTTCTGCGAGATCCATTCGTTAGGCATTTGGAGCGTAACTAACGCGCGTCAAGGGCACCCGTTATTTCAAAAAGTATGACGATTACAAGGTGTTTCTTCTTCTTCTTTTAAATAAAACGTAATAATTAAAGCTGGATTTCCTTTACGAGGCTTGAAGCCTGGCGTGCCAGATATTTATATGCCTCAATATTTTGCAACAGTTGGCATAATTCTGAAAGAAAAATATTTGCCTGAATTGTTGCGCGCGAGAAAGTGAGAGGTTGCAAGAAAAGAAATGTTTGTCTAATTTGTACGAGAATGTTTTCCACGGAACGCGGTGGGACAGCAAGAATTGGCGTAATTATGAAGAACGGAAGCTTCACGTGAGCGTTCTTAAAGGGGAAATTTAGGTCGTACAGAATTCTTCCGAGGGTCGTTGAAAATTTGCGTTCCTATAAACACGTGACGCTGGTAGGGGTAGTCAGGCAGCTTACTTTAATAGAATGTAATGTTCGAAACAATCCTGATTACCTTCGTAAGAAATGCAACTTGGCAACGGTACAGAATGGAGGGTTTTACAATCTACAGGCATGCTGCCGCCTTCATTAATAGTCGATGTAATTCGTTGTAATATACTTCCTTTAGAGTCGTCGGTATTATAAGCATTTCCAGTTTCGTCCATTCTCCTTTCCTTTTATTGCGCACCTGATTTAAAAATATTGTTTGCGACCGCCGAGTGTAGTTCGCAAGACCGTTCATTTCACCGTTTAATACGTAAACATTTTAAGTACATTTTGTGCAATGTATTGTACTTATGCTTTCCAAGTGTACGATTATAGTCTCCATTTTAATATTTTGCAAAAAGGACGGCTCTCTGTGCATAATACCCATTCCAAAATGGTTCCAATATTTATTATAACATATTTGAACAAATTTCAAACTGTGAATAACTCGACATCTTCGGGTATGGAAAACTTTGCTCGCTGCAATTACGGGGGTAAACAAACAGTACACTGGGTGAGAACGTCGAATGTCGAAGCCATTATCGCTTACATTATTATCGTATGGTATTACAATAGTTAACCGTTGTAATGGAGATACATAGTCTGGTCTAGTAATTTACTAGTGGAAACTTTGGTCGGCAAAGTTGTTTGGTTCAAGTCACTGTTAGTCGCTTTTGAGGTACGTGGCGCCATTGTTTTGTTAGGTGTGCGTAAGCGCGTAATTAACACGCCGACTAATAGGACTTAGATTGAGCACTTCCTTGCTACGTGTGTGAAATTGTTGTTCAGGGCCGTTTTAAATTTGTCGCGGCAGAAAGGATACCGTGATCACGACGTGTCCGAACGTCCATTAAAATCGAATCGTGTGTGGCACGAATGCTGGTAAATTAGCAGGCATTGATCGCATTCTTGGCGCATTCCGTTCATCGTGTTCGGTAATTACAGGTTTCTAAGGTTTTTAGAATAGCAGCTGCGCGATTATTTGATGCACGACTGGAACGTCGAAGGAATGCTGATTGATATGCTTCCACTGAAATGTGTTTGCTGATTGATGTTAAATTCGATTGACGTAGAATTGTTCTCGCATATTACATCTTATGCGTTTTCTGCAATGTTGATTCGTAGAATGATGCCGAATGACGTGTATACGTTTGCGCTTCAAATTCGTCGACCAAACATTCTGACGATCGCACGTGGTTATTTCTGAATATTGATCAGGTTTTCGGTGGAGCATCGTCATCGACGATTCGTGCTCGGATCATAGTATTTCACGATGGCTGTCGTCGCTGATATATATGGTACAGATGTATTTTCTTCCACTGAATAAACGAGTAGCTTTTATTATAGGATGATTGACAAGAAACGATTCGTCGGTAACAAATATTGTAGTGTTTCAGAGACTGTTACGCTTTCAAAATTATTTCTTTTTTATTCGATAAAATAAATTGCGAAGAAATTATGGGCACGTTTCTAGAATTGCAATAGTGTTCATCACAGTTCGAATAATATCAATAACATTTATCCACTTCGAGACATTCATTCAATTTACATACTCCTTACAATCATTGAAACAATTCTTACGCAACACAATTTCCAATTATACGTATCAAACGTAATATCACGCATCGTTCTGCAGCCTGGAAGACTGCGTCGAATGAGGAGCACGGTGAAGCACGGAATTTCAGTAAAACAGAAACGGTGCAATTGCGCCTTAATGCTGCAGCGATTTCATAAAATCGCCCAAAAGTTCGTACAAGACCGGGCGCAGTCGTCCCGTATCATTGGATCTTGCCTTCCCCCATGATTTTCTATCCGAGATCGACTCGAAGATACACATTGTCCCAATTGCACGGAACTTCTTCCGTATACCAATCATCCCGCTCGTCCAACCAATTGCAAATATTCGCCCAACCTTGCCTAACTACACGTAACAAGTATTTCAACCCTCTCCGTCCGGTTAAGTTTCACTGCCACGTTGGCGGGTCTGGCGACTTCTGTTGAATTCTCGTCGCCCCGGCCCGATGCATTATGCACGCGTCGTTGTTCGCGTAAAAAAAAAGAAGAAAAAATAACGAAAAAGGGGGAAAGAAACGGGACAGCCACGGTACGTCTGAGTCTGCAAGGTGGTTAGATAGATTGCGTCGTGTTTGTATGTTACGCTTGCAAACGTCTTAGATGCGGAAACTCGCAGTCTCGCGTTAACCCTGTCATCCGGTTGCGGGGTTGCGCTGAATGTGCGCAAGCAGTACACGATTCCTTGTTTCCTGAATACTCCGCGTAAATCTGGCTTGCAACGCACCGCTCGGGCCACTTTGTTCCGCCGGAAGTTTATTAGTTTTCTTATTTCCATTTGAAAGGGCGCGGTTCGCTAACGAAGCCACGCGCCCTCCCTACACCGCTGCGCGGTTCCCTGCTGCCCGACGCGATTATTATTATCATGGAAATCCGAAAGAATCAGCACGGATACCGTAATAAAGTATCGCGATTAGTGCAGGGATTCGGTGCAACGAAAAGACATTACGGAGGGGTCGTTTTGCTTGGGGAGTGCTCTTATCGATTGGAAATTTTATTCAACCGGGGAGTGTAGGAAGTCGGATGGAAGAATTGCTTTTTTGAAAAGAAGGGGAAGCATGCTGATCGCGGTGCCATTCGTATTTTTTTTTGGCAGACATCGTTGGAACTTGTGAGGTTCGTGAAAATTGTTAAACACGGAGAATAATGTTTGATCGAAAATTGTCGGCGTATTTGATTGTGCACTGTGAACAATTGAAAGAGATCTCTGCAAATGACACGTTTTGATTGATAAACGTAGTACATAGTCGTTCGTTGTATTAACAAGTTTATATTCTTCAACGTTTCACCGAGTTTGTGCGATGCAATCGTCAGCCCAATCTTTTATTTTGTCCCGCAACTGCTACTCGAACCGCGGCGCTTTTCTTAGGGCTAATTTAATTACCGTCGCGTGTAATAGAAGTAATTACTTGGACCACGAAACTGGCTTTTTATTTTAGTGCGTTTACTTGTTGCCGAGTCTCGCTGCTTTTATTGCGTTTAATTAACATCGCAGATTAAAAGGGTTACGTAACTTCCTGAGACTATGTCAAAAATGACCGTCCTCGGTCCATTTCCCTTCCATTCGCTTAATTAACCTGGTTTTCATTGTTTTTGCCGCGCAGATAGCGGTTTCGCGGATTTAAAGCCGCCCGGTGAACAGAAATCCGGGCAACAGTTATTTAAACCTGAAACTCTTGGTCCACTTCAGAATAGAAATTGTATTTCAAACAAACTGCTGCGATTCGACGGTTGCTCGGGACATTATTAAATGTTCAATTTGTTTACGCGAATAAAAACACCGCCGCCGGATGGAATCTAAAAGTTTTAATGCTCAACGACTGGGGCACAGTGCTATCGACTCGACCGAATTTTGTCTTCGATTCGAAATACCCCTGTGCGGGAAAATTCGCTACTCTGATTGACGCGTCGGCAAGCGGAAACGAGAATTCGCCAGTGAACGATACGAACAGTTGGAAGAAAGTGCAGCAAATGGTGTGCGTTAAACGGAATACACAGTTACGAGGGAAGCGATTGAATATTGGGGAAATTTCGACTTTTAGATGCGTAAGCTCGGTATTTTTTCTCCATTTTATTGCATGCTCGCTCTCGGTTGCAAAATGTTGCCAGGGAAATCTGTAGATTGCTTAAAGTTTCGAACTGCCACGAGCACGATAGAAAAGCTCAGCAGTAATTCTGCTCAATCGTTCCTCGGAGTTGCACCGATGCGGGGGCAGAGTTGCAATTTTATTTACAAAGGTTACGCGCTCACCAACGATGTAAAATGTATTTCGAGTAAAACGCCATCGATAAAGGGAGCGAAATAACGAAACAAAAGTGGAAATAATGAAACAGTCGGCGTGCAATCAAATTCATCCCCCCCCCGGGGGGGGGGGGCGATATTAATTTTCCGTCGGAGCGTCTAATGAAAGTCAGTAACGCAAACGAAATATTTCAATGTTCTTGTAATTGACTGCACCTGTGCGGCAATTCCTATCGCGCCTATTTTTATCACAGTCCCGTCGTATCTGTTCCGGGTGTTCAATCGAAGTGACGGTCGGTACGTGTCTGAGGGTCGCCAATTCTGGAGTGAACTTGATTCTATGACGATCACTGCAATCGACAGACTGTGCTCACCTCGTCGGCTGTTGTAATAATTGCCGCAAAAGGTAATTCGATTACACGACGTTGCAAGCGATCGGCCGTGTGACAATATTCCACTTTGCATTGCAATTTCACTAGCAATAGAGGGTACGCTGATCCGTGCCGCAATTGAGGTTTCGCGCGCGTTTCCGCGCGTCCTAGAGATGATCAGCTTTAATAGAAGCCGAGGAATTTTAGTTATATCGTGGCGGTTGCGTAGCAGCATCGAGACCCTTCTGTGCCACTGGATCGCGGAGCGACGCGTTTCCCCCGATTCTGTTGCAATTTTCTGCCCGAAAATTCTTCCAGTCGCGTGTAATAAGCTTTACGTCGCATCGAACTACGCTGCGAGCATCGACGTACCGAGTTCACGATATTATCGACGTTCTGAAACAGTTTCGTAATACTCTCGATAGCTTATACGATGTTGACATTTTGCCGTTGCACTTACTTCCCTGCTGCCTATTCTACGCGGGCAATTCTATTTGGAAAAAATGTTAACCATTCTATTTTCAACCTTCCTTATTGCCGCGACTCGCTTTTATAATACCTATTCGAATAACTTTCGACGACTTGACCGCCACGCGAGGCATGATAAATTTAATAACTGATGGAAATGTAAATTATTGAAGGTACACATATATATTTATTTATACTTTATTGCTGGATCCACTATATATCAACTATATTAATAGCGGAGCTATAAAAAGAAAATGAATTTGTAGGACGTCAGAAGAAGTAAAAATGTTACTTATGTCACACGGATTCTACGTAGACGAAAAGAAGATCTAATTATTATCAACGATTTTGGTTTCCACAGATTACAATAATTGTGCGCTACAAGAAAGAAAAACTGTTCTCTGTTAACTATATTAACTGTTACCACGATTGTTTTGTCACTTTTAACAAATTTTATCACCTGTCCAACGACTTACGAGCCGGCGTTGTATATTTAATACGTCCGATCATCTCATTTAAAACTCGTTAACCAGAAATAATTGGAACGACCCAACAGAAAACACGTCGCGTCTCCCATTGGGGTTCAGGATCATCGCGTTAGCTAAACCAACACTGCGCGATTTACCACGACTATATCGTAGAATTTTCAACAAAAGACGGAACTGTCTCGAAAGTAAGGCACGAACAGTCACGGGTGACCGCTGGGAGCAACATTTCACAACTGTCTGCCCCGTACCACGGTTAATATGCACCCCAACTCCCTCGTTTGCGAAAAAAAAGTGTGACAAATAATTCGCTGCCACGGATACGACCGATCCTCCCTCTGGAACCGTCAACTCGAATCGTCCCCTCAAAAAGTTGAGCGAATCTCAAGGTAACAATCTGTCACACCCCCCTGCACCCCGCACCCGTTCTCCTTCAGTCAGATACACGGTGGCGCGCGAAACGAGGCTATCAGGTGGATAATTAATCACGGAGCAACGGGGACCGTACGTACGAGACTCAACTGAAATTAATAGAGCGTCGCGGGTAAATAGTGCCGGTGGTCCCGCGATCGATTCACTTACATCGTTATTCAAAGTGTCGGGAAAAGTACGGTCAAGGCGCGTTCGAAAGGGACGACAGGAAAAGGAAGAAGAAAAGTATACAGACACGAGAGAGAGAGAGAGAGAGAGGAGGAGGAACGGGACGAACCAACGTTTCGAAGTCAGCCGCACGCCCATACTTAATCACCTGTCGTTAACGAAAATTCCGACGAAAATCGTGTAACCGGCCCCGTGTCGGATCTTGATTAAGAGGCGTGCATTTAAGTCCCGAAAGGACATTTTCCGCGCGAATGGTAAGCGGTGGGCATTGATGAACGGATGCGACGCCTGCATCCGGTTACCGTGAACGTCCACGATGCGTCAAACGTATCGCGTAAACGTATCGCGCGTTATCATGTGTGCGACAGGGAGAACCAGAGAGAGAGAGAGAGAGAGAGGGAGGGAGAGGGGCAGAGAGAGAGAGAGAGAGCCGCGAGAGAGGGTCATAACTAAATTCACGGGGACAGTCATGCGTGATAACCCCCCGGTCCTTGGTTTAGGTGAGCGGTGTGAACGCGCCGTAAGCTCGCTGCCGGCCTCTGTGCCCCCTCTGTACACGGTGGTTTTCGATCCAATTTAAAAGGCAGCTAATCAAGCGTCGGTTCATTCGGCCCGGAAACTAACGTAATTTCGTTGGGAAAAGACCGCTCGGCTGACAAAGGAAATATTTACACTTGGTCATACCTCGTGATTGCTGATTAATCAGTGGCTAATGGACGAGCGTCACGAAACCGTTTGGGGGCGGTTTTTCGGTGTCTTGGGGTTGGAAGGTTAGAACGATGGGGCTGTGCGTGTGGCTTCATCGTGCGCGTCAGCTTGTACACGAAAATTGTGTTCGATTCTTATTGGCAAGCATAGGCGGACGTGTTATTAATTTGGTCGATCGACTGCGCCTTATTGCGGATAACGTTTCGGGGGTGCTAAATCGGGGGCGGCAAGTTGTCGATGCGTGGAATTTTCTTGGCCGCTTCACTTCGCGAATATCGCTGCGGTTTGCTGCTTTTCAAACGAACGGGTTTGCCGTGTACCTCGAGTTCCTTTCTTCTTATTGTATTATGAAAATCCGTTTGCCAATTATCACTTTAATGCACGTGTTCGTTTTTCTTGCATTGTGTATTCAATGTATTTGCTGCTGTACAGAGGGAGCTTGTATCATTTTCGTATTCATACGAACATTTTTATTCTCCGCTTGAAACTCTTTTATTCCGGACGCATATGTGGAACTCGTGTAAAAAATAAATGGTTTCGCGCGAAGTTTCTTTTCGGGCAAATCGCTTTCGGAGTTCGTTAGGCAGGCCAGCCTCGATTAACTGCTAGCTGCACTGAATTTCCCTGTAGACTAAAATTTCTATCATGTAGCCTGTACCAAACTCCTTTTACGCGAGTTAATGAATTTGAATTCGAGAATTTATGCACGCCCGTGTCAGGGCCAAATTAGGAAAATAATTTATAATTAAAGTTCACGGTAACATCGATGCAGAAACTGTCCCGCGAATTAATAGAGATCAGCTTCGAGATTCACGGAAGGAAAATTGATTCTCGCGAAGACGAAGAATTGTTTTCTTTTTTAAAATAGAATTAGCGCCGCTGTTCGAAAACGTTACACTAAAATTGATGGTAGTAACTAAAGGTCTTAAAAACTCGAAATCGAGAGGTGTCGTGATTCCTTCGTTCTCGTGGCGATACTTCCTCTTTACAAATACTTCGTCGAGCGGTGAAATTCGTGAAATTTTACGATCCTCGGCACAGAAGAGGCAAAACGCGATTACACCGACCGTGATTTTACACCGCGTCGCCCCTGTAAAAATGAACGAGTGAACACAGAAGCACGACGGCGATGATACGCGATTAAATTAGAACGGACGTTGCTCGGTTTTTCTTGCTCGTACTCTGGAAATTAGAGTAAGCTGATTTTCGGTCAAGGAAATTTGAAGCACGCTTGCGTAGACAAAAGCACACACGCCTTTCACCGACGACCACCGTAACGAATATTTCGAAAGCCGTTTAACAAATGCATTTAATGAAGTGTTACGTCAGCGGATGCGTCCAATTTTATAATGTGTCAAGGTGTTACGTGAGTTTCCCCGTTCGCCAGTATGTATATCTAATTACATTAACAGTATGTTATATTACACGTTGTGGTATTTCAATTACGGTAGTAACTGCATGACCAACGCGCTATACATATATTGATTATCTGAAAGCATTAGCTTCCCAAATTGTTACATTTGATTATTCTATTTGAATGTATTATATTATACCATAAATACCATCAATTTACTCTTGTAAATTTTTGACACAGTATTGTCTGAAGATTGCTATTTACAGTAGTACAAGTACATATTAAACAGACGCTCAAATGTCAGGACGAGTGCATCACTTGTCTGACGACCCGATAAAACGTGCTATATTTATTTCAATTCAACGTTGCGCAGCAATGCGCGCGACGAAGGTCTAGAAGTGAAGTTTAATTGTCTCGCAAAAGAAGAAAAGAAAATTTGCAATAGTCAGTCAATAAATATTAATTGTGTGTGCGGTTGTTCCTTTCTGACGATTTTTCATCGAATTTTCCAGCAAGTTCATTCGATCAATTTTACTGTATACTTTGTCCGACAGGTTGGGTGAAAATTTCAGGGGGAAAAAAAGGGATTGACATGGCACCGAAGTGAAATAATAGTGAAGGTCTTTTCCTCCTTTTTCCACTTTTTTTTTTTCGGGAACAAATAGCTTCGAAATTACTCTTTTATTCGCTCACATATACCGTTCCGCTCGATTGTTATTGCAAAACCATCGGAGAACAATTCCACGGTCCATGTCAGTAAGTTCGTGCCGCGATTGGTCGTGCGGGTCCATTGTTTATGATTCTGTCGGGTAAACGGTTTATGCCCAGCCGGAATTATTAAAGCACAGGTTAAACCAGGAATTCCGGGAAAACTTAATGCTGCTCCGTTTCTGATATTCTACAGAGGTGCGATCGAACTGAACATTTACTTTTAGCAATATTCAGGAAATTGCGAAATACATACCGCGCGTTTAATGGGAAATACCGTCATCGGTTTCGGCCAAATTTACTTTTCGGCCCTTTCTGAATATAATCGAGATTCGTGAAATATGAATTGTTATAAGCAAACAGCGCGATTTTGTTTGAAATCGTTAAATATAAAATAACAGTGTAGTTCAATTTTATCCTTGCCTTATTTCTTCGTTACATTTTAATAGATATTCGAAACTCGAATTTCATCCCCCTTCATTTGTCCAAAATGGTTTTGGAATGTCTAATTTTCACTTGCATGTATACGAGGGCGATGCAATTAGCAACATCAATGAAGCGAAAATTACACTCTCATCGTGGAAAATATATTTATCGTATTTAAGAAATATTCGAGGTTCAAGCGAGAATAATATTCCCCGATCTCTACCTGATTCGATTGTGTACGAACCGCGTCCACGATCACGCGAAATTTGTTGTATGCCGTTTTGGTGGCTGCTCTGATCTGGTTAAAGCTACTAGGACAGAGAAGCTTTATTTGCTTCATTCGTCACTGGGTCCACCGTGTTCAGGTTTTTTCGGTGCTCGATCCTTTCCATCTCAGGGAGGCTTTGTCAGAGATTTACAGACGTACGAGTCAGCCATTTTTTCGAATATTTCACTCTTTCTGTTCTGATTCGTACGAGAGTATTTAGGATCACCTTCGCGCTGGCAGAAATAAAATTCACGCGTTACACGGATAACCTAATTATCCATTATCGCAGTCATTATTTATTTCAAATTTATATCTCTCTATGTATTCATTTGCAAAAGACAATCACACTATACCCATCGCAATATTATATCGATCTAAATGCTTGCACGAAGCGTACGAAACAATTCCTTCGAGTCCTCCCGAATATTTACCATTCCTGTTCCATATTTTCATGTCGCTATTTCTCCTTTGATTCGTTCGTTATTCTTCTGCGCGTCTACTTGAACGCCAAACCTCGTTTCTCCGCCGGCTCTGAATTCCAGCGAAGATCGTGGAATGAATAGAGAAGTCGTTCGAAGAAAGTCGCGCGAACTGTGTGCTGCACGCGCTTAAAAATTCTGAACAGAGGCGACACAAGTACTTCACTTGTAATTACTGAAATATGAAAGTTTCGACGCAACGAGGTTGGTGTTAACAAATTATTGTAGGGAACGCGGTTCAGGGTACGAGCTCCCGTTATCAGCGGTGTCTGAAATACAACGTCAAAGAAACGTCGGCTTGGTTCCTTTAAATTACAATCGCTCTATTCTCATATTTGTTAAAACTAAAGGCATCGAATTAACATGATTCATTCTCATTGACACGATTTATTTCTGTCCTGACAGATGGAAAACCAAGAGATCGAATATTTATGGTATAACTGTCTGGGATTTGTGGCAACAAGTTTGTCGACATTATAATATAATGTTTAATAAAAAACGATATATAATGATGACAATGATTCTTTTACGTCAACCCTTGAATGTATTGTATTTTATACACCCCAGCCGGCAAATTTAATAAATATAAGATTAAAATTATATATAAAAAGGTGAATAATGCAATTGACATGGATTTGATTGCGTGTGAATAATAATTATTGCGATCATTTGTTTGCCTCGATATTGAAATACGAAATTTTCTATTATTTTTTTCTCCACTTGTGAATGCAGCTGTCGTCATTTAAATACCAACCTACCATACATCATAGGATGTTTCCTCTCATTACTGATAACAGTACGACAAAAAAAAGTGTCAGTTCACCGTAAGAAAATATTAATTAATTAAAAAACATCATTCCCTACATCACTTGCCAAGTGCCATGGAATAACCCGTTTTTCACGCAACTTCACTATTTTCACATCAATACAAAACAACCGACACATCAAATTGAGCAAGATAGGTGTTACCAGGTTGCACGGCAAAGGGTGATCGAAGAATTCCGAGAATTCTCGAGACACGAGCGACGGGAACTCACGGATTACATTACGATATCGTCCAATGGAGCGTCCAAAAATGATTATCGATAGTAAATTCAGGACGGTTTTACGATTCGTACAGGGATCCATAAAATTCTGTCTGGTACGCGAGCCGGACGATTCGATCATTCTGAAGCGTTGATACCGCGCCGGGGAATGGTCACCAAATGGTAGATGGAAGTGTGGATCGCGAAATAGACCGGCGATTCGTTCGGAAATAGTTTCCATGACAAGTTGTCGCCATTGTGCCGGCCTGAATGGCTCGTAAACTATTCATGTGTCGATTACAGACACGGCAGTCTCTTCTTCCAGAGCCGGCTCGCAATTAGGTGATGGGCCGCTCATAGCCGCGGTGATTACAAAGCTGGAGTTTCAGGGAAATAACGCGACGCCTGGCTGAGGTTTGCCCCGTTGTTGCAACTAGTGATCTTCCCCTTCGCTCTACGGCATATTATAAATTATAGGGCGAGTAAAAGGAAAAAGAACGTTATTCCGCCGCGTAGATGTATAGTATGTACTCATTGAGTCGTGCAAGAGACGCTCCGCGAACGTTGGTGGAACAATTCAGATTTTTTAATGCAGAAGGAAATTTCATTATCGCACAGCGCATATTCGTTTGACAATTTTAATGATAGCGTTGCGAGAAATATACGTGGAGCTTTGTGCAATTTACAATTTGATAAAACAGAGATGCCTTGTTTTATTACCGCACGGTGAACGTTCATTTAACAAGCGTGAAATCAATTTTAAACGATTGCCTCGGGAAAAATGTTCGATGAATGTGTTTTCCGATTTATGGTTAATACGTTCCATGTTCTCATATCGAGATAATTTCGATGAAAATTTACTGGCAGAGGCAGTGAACGAGTTAAAATTTAAACGCGTACAAAAATTCTGCAACAATTACATCGTAATTGCGTGGAAGGACGTAGGATCGATGTGGATGATACTTTTTCCTCCTCCCTTTATTCGTACTTATTCGGGGATTCGTCAGAGCGGATTCCCGCCGCGTTTACTTGATTTGCCCCGTTTTCTTTTCCATATCCGCCTCGAAATGAGAATGCCGGAAGATTAATGAGTAAATATTGCGAAGGAACGTTTTCGCGAATGTTGAACGAAGGCGAAGGAACAATTGCGGGTTGAATGTAGGTTAATAGAGCCCCCATGTTTATTGAAGGCAACTGGGGGAAGGATATTATGTAACCAGGAATTACTTTCCGTTTAATGCGAGTCGAGTGTTGCCCGGATATCCAGAGGAGAATGGACTACGTTTTCGTGAAACGAGACTGCTTACCCGCTCTGTGTATCGTTGAACGAAGGGAATTCTTCGCTGCCTTGCGTTTTTTAACACGCAGCGTTGCACGGATGCCACCGGTAACGATGCCAAACGAGAAACAAACAGTCGCAATTGATCGTTTGCGTTTAAGCAAAAGCCACGCTTAATCAGCATCAAGATGGTGTTCTGCATGAAAATTGAACGACAAAAGAACACGGAGAGCGAGAGAAATTCTTTATGATTGTTGCAAGACGTTGGTTCTCTTGTCGTAATACAACAGTCATTTTATAACAGTATAATTTGAAAGTAAGAAGTTTTAAAGTATCTGACGATTGCGCAGTAGAAAATAATAGCGTGGAATTTATAATAGCGCTCGTTTCGCAAATAATTTCTCGTCCCGTTTCACTCGACGGTACTTTAAAATATTAATAAGTTCATTTATTTAAGCCAGCAATCGTTTTTTCTTTGAATTATTTGAAGTTGAACATTTCTCCTATTTTCTCCGTAACTTATAAATATCACCAATATTATAATATATTCAGCATTTAGCATTGCGCATAATTCTTGCCCCCGTCTACGGTTTTCAAAGAGGTACAAGTCACTGAAACTTGGAACACCTTTAATGATGCTTTACTTATTTCTACCCACCTCTTTACCTCGTTAACCGATACTCGGTGTTCAACGAAACGTTTCGAACTGATTGCCGCGCAAACTATAATCCCGTGGCCCATTCCGGGCAGACACGGGCAAATAACGAGTCGTCAAAATATTAAACAAGGAGAAACGAGGTAGCCCCAAACTCTGCACGAAAAATGCAAATGCCGAGCCTAGCTACGTGAACGGTAGTATAATATCGCAGTGAAACGCGACTGGAACTCGAATCGAATGTAACAAAGTTCGATTGCCAGTGAGAAATTACACGACCCGTAAGCGTGTAATTTATTAAGACAGAGAGATAGAGGAAGAGAGATGTCTGCTGTCGGTTTAGAATGCGATTGAAATTTCACGAAAAGACGAAACCTCGTTTCCAAACGGAAAACTTTGTTTCCATCGATCGAATTCTTCCACGTCGGCCGCGCGAGAATCGCGAACGATTTCCTGATCGACGACGGGAACGCTGCATAACGAACGGTACTTCCCTGGAATACGCAATGCGTTCAGAGATGGCTGATCGTAATTTCGTTATTAATTTAATCGCGGCCCCCGTCGATTAATTGCATTTCCTTTAAACTGGTCGCACGTTGTAAATTGTACGCAACACGCATAACGATTCGTCGTACGGCGACATTTTGTAGAATAAATGTTGGCAGACACGAATATCAAAATCGTAAGAGCCTCTATTGTTTGTCTGTTAGTTGGCGCGATGAAGTGTGGGGAAATTTTTATACATTGGAAATAAGGATGCAAATAATGCCTCCGATTTTGTCCCATGTCGAATGCAATTCTCGGTCGTTCAATGGTTTAGCAAATTTCAATACACCGTGAATTTAATACCGGCGAGTGAAAGAGTAGTTCTACTCTCGTTGAAGAAGATTCAACGAAATATAATTGAGTTTCAATGGAACGTAAAATGGAAATCAGAGAGATGTGATATGAGAAATTTTCCACCGTTTATCATTAGATAGAATTTATAAATCGTTTACGGGGTGTGTTTGAAAAAAAGGGGGAAGGAAAACAATATCCGTGCAAATATTAAAGCCGAACTGATAACGCGACAAGTACTTGTTTCACTGATTATTAAATGATTCCAATAAAATACACTTACGTATGGTTCTTTTCACACTTTTTCGTTGCTCGTCGAGAAGAATGTGTATAGGTAGAAATTGTCAACGTTTTTTCGAGACCATCCACCGTTACATTAATTTCCATCGAGCCAAAGGCGTAGAATCGGTCTGTGATAACAGTGGCATGGAACTTTTTACACCCTGTACATGAATTGCTGACTTATTACCATAAACTAATAGCACCGTGCTGAATAATTTTTCACTCTCGATGCAAAAATATAGATATTGGAACACTGTCAATTATTTAGCAATTAAAATGCAAAGACTTCGGCCAAATTATTTATTATATATATTTCTCGTTTACCGGACAAAACTGTAACAATTCCATTGATATCATTTCTAAAGATCAATATCTTTACCATTCTAAGTATCAACTGACTCAAGAATATGGACTTTCTCGAAGGTCATATTTTTCTTTGCAATATCTACTGCACGGTAAGATATCAAAAAATTGTTGCAGACAAGTAAGTCATTAAGACAAAAGTTGAACTACTCAGCTGTACGATTTCATAGCGCTGGAAGCGACGAAATTCGAGATGAAAGGGAAATAAGTCGTCCGATCGGGAGCTCAGTAGTATATCTAAATGATAAGTATCGACGACGTGCTACTCGACGTTTCCACTCTCTTTCTCGTTACCACTTCGCCCGCCTCGCAACACCCCGCCCCTGTTTTCTTTTCACCCTTCTATTTCGAAATTGTACGGGACTCTCGAACTTTTGCATCGCGTGTTTATTCTGGCCGTTCTCGCTTTGTGCACCGCACAACGACGTCAGAAGCTGACAAGCTAAGCAATGCATCACGGATAAAATATCGCGAATACGTGAACGTGCCTCGGTGTGTGCACGCTCGGTAGGCAGCTGGAGACCTCGTTTTGACAGCGTGCAAGAGGAATTCGAAACAGTTCGGGGAATTAGAAAAGGAGTAACTCAAGTTCGGAGAAGAATTCGAATTATTGTTGGGAACAGGGGCCCTCGCGGGGGACATTAAAACCCCCCACTGTTCTTTTGATAGTACACGTTCTTTTAACGGAGCGAGGCCGAACGTTCAACACCAGTAATACTGCTGTTGATGCATTTTGATGAACGCGAGATACGTCCCCCAGGTTTGTGCCATTTTTCATGTTTGAAGATCGATAGATGTATCACATCAGACGTGAATAATTAATTCTGGTAACGACTAAGAGTCTAATGTAATGTAACTAGAAAAGTTATCAAGTTTTTGCGTCTTTTACCAAGTACACGAATTATAGCAATCAGTGTGGTGGAAAATATATGCGATGACTCGGGCGCAATTATTATTTTAATTGGCAAACTTGCAATGCATTCGTGTATCGCGTTTCGGCTCGCATTACGCGCATGGAAGTTTATACAAAAAATAAAAATTGTTTTCGTCCCTATATTCAATATCAAAAAATACAAAGGTCTTGCTATTTGATATATTTCGACATATAACATCGGTTGAAATATTTTTTTCTCAGCGTAATTACACAACTGGAGATTTCAATAAACACTTTGTCGAACATTAATGTACTGTTTCGAATTACTCTTCGCGTAACTTTGCACGAATCCGGAATATTCGTTTGCGGGATCGCCATTCTCTTCTTCGTAGAATCATACCGGGGACAATCGAATAACTCGTGCCGATTCTTGATTCGAATTTGAACCGGTTCCCCTAAACCGGTGTACAAGCCCAGCCCTACACGTTTCTGGGTTAATAGCTTAATTTTTTAAATTTCATTACGGCGAATTTATGATAGGTCCAATAAAAGTTTACGGCCTGGCAATAAAACATACGCGCGTTTAGAAGCGTAGTTAAAACTGACATCGCAGGAAATTGAGTGGCAATGAAAAATCATGGCCCCTATTCGTCTCCATTTCCAAATCCACCGTTTCGCGCGAGCCGCGCCGAATAAATAATGGGTAATTTGCTTCCTGATGTATGCGGTTTTAAGTGGGGAACGATTGAAATAGTGGCTTTCAGCCGGGGCTCGAATAGTTCGTCGCTATGGTTCCGGCACTTAGTTACTGGTGTTTGAAATTAGAAGTATAATCTTTTTCACGGTGTTAACACGCAACACACGTGACTTATCCCCAGACTGAAGTTGAACGCATAATTACAGCCTCCACCTGTGTTGAATAAATACAGGGAGGAGGGATTTATATGCGAATGCATTTCAACTATTCCGGGGGAAAAAAAAAAGAAATTGTTGGACGTAATAACAGCGCCGGTGAAATTGCAGGCGTATTCGCTTTGATATTGATTGAAACTTACCGTGGAAAGTTTTAGGCTAAAACGAAACAATAAAATGGATCCCTTTACTCAATTAATAGTACGCGGCTTCGGTGAAACTGAATTTTCATGAAGACCAGTATTATTACATTTCTCTTAAACACGTCAGAAACATTTGTGTTTAAGTGTCAAGTATGAATATTGTTTAACGAATTTCACGCGGGAATTCTGTAAACAACGGTAATTGAGGGAGAAAAAAGTGAGCCGCCGTTGTGAATGTTTGATCGTGACTGAAATCAGTTTAGTTAATGAAATTTGTAATACGAGGAATATCGAGACGAAAAACCGGCAATAACTGATCGAGTAAAGCTGCGGGGGAGGTGGATAGGTTTATGAAATTCTTCTCGTATTTTCGCGTGCTGAATTTCTATTGTTTTTGATTAAAACCAGCCACCTCTGCATTCTAATTTGCGTTTCAGAAAATGGAGCTGAAATTTTACCTACGTTGGTATTTTGGTAGAACGTATTGTTTTTCTATATCGATTTTATTTCCGTGGAAAAATATTGTCGAATAAATTGTGGAAGATTTTATAAAATTCTTCGCTCCATCCACTTTCGAAGGAAACACAATGCGAAATCCTCGTCGTAATGAATTAAATAAGCAAAGTATATAAATACTCTGACAAACGTTCAGATGGATGTAATTGTTAGCCTTTCAGCTTTTTACAGCGCCGTGTTATGAAACACGGTTCGAAATAGAACGTGGCGTAAGCCATCAATCATAATCAGAGAATGTGATGGAATAGTGTGTTGCAGACTTGAAACGTAAGGCTTCTAGCATAATTTCGTTCGCACTACTCCCTGATTAAGTATTTATTACATTCTTTAATCTCCTCCGTTTTACCATTGCACAGGCATATATTCTAAGAATCTGTTCTGACGTAATGGTGGAATATCAAAAGTATCTTTGTTCTCAATAAAATAATCGATACATTAATTTAGACGATTGAAAAGTAGCTAGAATTTTGCATAAATCAATTTCTCTTAATATCAACGAATAATCTGGGCAAAATTACTTCAACCTCCATATCGGACGCATCACAGTTAGTATATTTCATTCAATGTACTATTTTCTGATTACGAATTTCAAAGTTACAGCGAGAGAAACACTGACCCGAAGGTGTTGCAATTGAAATCAATGGAAGTCAAAGAAAAAGGCGACGACCACCGTTGCTTCAGTCAACTTAAATTACAATCCACGTACATTCCCAGGGTACATTCATCCCTTCAAAAATGAACAAACGGAGCCGAGGCACAAAACAGATCCGTTCGCCCAACTGAACGCGAATACCAAACGTTATCGCCGTTCCCCGTATTAAATCCCCTCGCCAACTGATATTCCCATCCCCGTCGTCAAAGGTACCGCAGATTTGATAGCAGATGTAAGACATCGCGTTTGCCAGTCCAATTTACGAGTGGCGCGTACTTGCAGCAACAAGACGGCGAACGTTGTACAAACAGAGACCGCATAATTCCAGTCCATGCATCACTAACGAGCATAATTAGATTTACGCGGAAGTATATTAGAAGGACGACTTCGAAAGGAGGGGCACAGGATGCACGATAATGGCGTCGTATGCGTAAGCGTTCCGTGGCGGGCTGCCGTGTATACGTGCGCGTATACAGAAAGATGCGATATCATAGTCGACTGCGCCGCATAAACTTCCTCGACGTACGTACGCACAAGTACACCCTGCGAAGGGTTGGCACCGAGGGGGGGATGGAATAGTACGGGAGGTATACAGGTGAACAGCGACGTCACGGTTGCATCGAGGCATTGCGAAACCTCGATTCTCGCGTGCAATTTTATCCTCTTCCTTCCGAGCTGTACATGGATGCACGCACGTCCCGTTTGCCCCGTAGTTGCCTCTCTTGTTGCTTCGCCCTGTTTGCTGCGACGGGATCGCTCTCGAATCAATATCGAATCCCTATCGAACGCTGAAGTGGAGGGACGGCCGTCGCTCGATTTCGCGGCCCACGATTCGATCTTCGTTTCAATACGATGAAACGAGAATCGAACGGCGAGTGTACTTTCTTGCCGGCCTTTGTTGGCAATTCGGTGCTCGGACCTCTGGCGAAATATGGTCTCACTTTTGGCCGCGGCACTTCGAGGGGGCTCGCCGCGTCGAAAAAAGGGCGATTTGTTCGGTTCGGTTTACCGGTCCGGGGCGTTGGAAACATATTTCTGAGGGGAGAGTTTGAATTTTCGTTTGCGCTAACGATGCACTGGAGTTTGAGGCGGGTCGTTCGGGGCAACGTTTTTTCGAATGATCGAATGAGATATGATTTACAGTTTTGTTTGGAGATTTCACCGGTTACGAGAGACATATTCGTCTGCGACCAGAACCGAACGTAATTGGAGGAATAAAACAATTTGTTCGATGAACAAAATGATATTATTTCCTTGGAAGGACGAGAGCATGCATTCATTGCTTCATTTTTGTTAAGTACGCCACTTTGTCAGTTTGCGTTTTATAATATTTATTATACGTTCGGACGTCACTATTGCAATTACGAAAATGGAGGCAAGACCTTTTATTTCGCCAACGGGGGATGCTTCCCTCGGCGTCCCTTCTTTGAATACTAAATTGAAAAATATTATTCAGAGACCTCCCTTTACAAATGGATTACCGAGTTGCGCAACAGAAGCATTGCAAAACAGCGACAAAAATAAAGCGAAGTTCTCCGAAGCGTCTACGAACTACCCCAATTCGCTATTTATGGTTCTTGATCTCTTGCGTTTCGCATCTGACATTAATTACGATCCGCGAAGCGTTAACAGATAAGCCTTCAGTTCGAAATATTTCACGCGAACGACGGTAGCAATCCTGGATATTTTTTAATTAAAGGAAAGCAAACTGCAGCTTCTAGAAGGGCATTTAATTCCACCTGAACGTCGGGGTTAATTATTATTAAACGGAAACGAAACGACGAGCCATGTCAAAGGGGTAATCCTTGCAAATAATAAAAGAAAAAGGGGCGGGGGGGGGTAAGGGAAAAAAGAAAATGGAGGAAAGAAAAGCTCGACTCTGAAACGTCCGAGCCAAAGGGGTGAGTTATTCAAGAGGAAAGAGGTGAACGTAATTTTCCAAGTTCTGAAGGTTTTCGCGGTCGACCTACATACTTATTCCCCGCGCATCCTCCCCTCCTTATCGGAGATCCTTCCGACTCGATAATCCCGCAAACGTCCGATAACTTATCATTAGATAGGCCAAGTGTTTCAGCCCAGTCTTAGATTAGCACGCGTCTGTTCCAGAGACACGGCTGTGTGTCGCAAACGTTTCATCCCCCAAGTGGCTTGTTCTCTGCGCAATTGTAGGTTAACCTAATGTCAACTAAGTTGATATCACACTGGCGCGCCGTAACGCCAAATAATTGAGCCTCCTGGAGGGTACTATGAAAGGAACTGTGCTTCGAAATAATTCTCTTTGATATCGATTGCGGAAAGAGCAAGCCTATAGCAAGAGCATGGCTATCGAAAGCTTTTCTGACGTTGCAGATTATTATTTAATTTTCTGTAGGCATTTCGGACAATTTTTCTCCATCATTTTGATTCATTGAAGCGTTTAAATCAATGAATTCGAAATTAGAATCTCATAGAAAGATAAGTGTTTGTTTAAAATGTCCCTTTTTATTTATTTTTGTCATTAGTTGATTAGATTAGATTAATCGTTCTACACTTTTTCAATTATATACAGTATTACATGATTTACTGAAGAAATACAATGAATATTCTGTTAGAAGGAAAAGATTGTATTATAGTAGATGATAATCGAAGATGGTACATTCTTTATTAGGACAATGTGCTGCCCAGCGACGAATATTTTATGCAATTCCAAGAATACCACCAATTTGCCTGTCTCTGTTATAAATACAATACAGTGAAATCCCAATAGGATGAACGTTCGAATCTGTAGATAAATAGAACTGATTGGACCCGTAGTATTCAGCGTGCCTGCCTGAGAGATAAATACATTGCGCTTAATAATACGGTCCAATTAAATCCCATTGTATAATATTTTATGCCATTACGTGTTTATGTCAGCGGCAATTCATGCCAATTTGTCTAAAAGCCAAGATGTCAACGGAGCAAGTGAAACAAAAAAATGAAAGCGAATCGAAATACCACGTAACACGTGCGATGAAAAATTGTTCTTACATTTCAATACGCGACGAGAGAACTCTATTAAATTCAATTGCATCGCATTATGCATTTCATAGAAGTTATTTTCTGTAAACCTCACGTAGATTGGAACAGAGGGCAGGTGGTGTAATAAGACTTCAGTCTCCTTCAATTGAACACTGACTTTATTAATATGAAACGTCGACACACGACAATTCTCGACGAACGACGACTCTCACGATACTCTCAATGCAATGCTCTTTTCTAACTCTCCCTAAACTCTTTGCCATCCGTTCACACGATCTTCTCAAGTACTCAGCTCCAAATACATATCTTTCGCACCTCGGAATCATTCCAAACAGTCACGCAGTATTTCGCAACACCGCAATTTTAAACATTTATCTATAAGCGCGCCATTCCTTGTGACGAGTGAAAATTAAATCGCTTCGAAGTTAGCCGATCGTCCCAATGTTAAAATCTTCGTGGAGCCATCAGGTTTGATTCAAGTTTTGCGCGCAGAGCACTGCGAATTTCTCTGGAAGGAAAGGGATAAAAATAATATCAGCGGAGATCGATATGTGGGGCGTGTAAATAGTTGCGCAGGATTTTCGTGCGTTGCGTTCTGCAAACGTTTGCACGCTGATCTCGCGCCGTTCACCGCATGCAATCGATCAGAACTTGCTACAAATTTCAGTTGCCCGTGCGAAAGTAACATTTCCCAAAATTAACCTCTCTGTCTGAATTTTCGTACGCACCAATGCGCCCCAAACAATTTCCCCGGGCTTGAACATCGGCACGAAAAATCCTATTTTCGAAAGAAATACGACGCGTACCGAACGCACAGCGAGCTTCGCACCGCCTGTATAAAACAGTGAACGGAATCGCAAGTGAACCACGCCGCAGAATAAATCGCGCAAAATAAGTGTCACGCGGCAACGTGAAAATCGAGCAACAAGTGTTCGAAACAGTATTCACGGTGCAAATTGATTCGCCGATGAAAGGCGCAACGACGTGGACAAATAATAATTAGCAATTGAAAAGCGCCAATAACTATCGAATCGCCGTGGCGACGAAGCGAACCACCGAGAAACGTTCCTTTGTTAGGAAAAATCGCGCCTCACGACGAATTCGCGACGTCGACGCACGATTTTTCAACCACATTCATTCCGTCGTTTCTCGCCGGCCCCTCCGGGCGAGGTCGCGTCAAAGTCGCACGGACCACAGGACACAGAGGATTAACGTAACCGGGAAGCGTGGTCGAACGATCGGCTATTTTCGATGCAACTTTTCCCCTTTAAAAGCGTCCAGCGGCGCTTGTCAGAAGTTTCCGATGTAGCGCCGCGCCGCGCCGCGCCGTTCCCGATGCTTGGTGCCCGTTGGTTTATTGTGCCCCCGGTGACTGTCTCCTTCCGTTTGTTCATTCCCGGATAAATGCAACGCCGGCAGCCGGCCACGAGCAAATAAGTCAAGTGCACCGGCGACGGTTTTATGTACCTCCTCCTCGAGGAATCGGAAATTGCGGCCGGCAGAACTATGATCGCTGTACGGTGGGCACGATCGTTTCCGGCCAGAACAACACCGTGCCAGAACGAACTTTTCTATTTTCGCGGAGCGAACGTTTTGGGGGAGGGCGGGGACACTGATACACCATGGGGGGTGGCGGTCTGTCTTTGGAAAGCAGAGTGTCGTGTGACGAGAGGATATAAAAGTATACGCTTGCCAAAATTCGCCAGAAGGTGGATGGCAGAGATTAAGCCTTCTGTGGCAGACGCTGGGTCAGTGCCGACCCAGTGTGTCCGTTTCAATTGACGGATCGAAATTGGTATCATGTGGGATACGCGTAATACTTTGACTGCGATCACGAAATGCAAATTCGTTGTAATATTCACTGCATCTAGTTTTTCGTATACATATAGTCATTTTATAGTTGTTAATTATATATTAGCTCATAGGCCACGCTAAGCCTCTGGTTTTACGAAATTCGATCATTTGTATATTTCAGTGTATTCGAAACAGTTTTCATCACTTCCCGATCTACGAAGACTGATAATATTAATTTACTCCCGCCATTGTTTCTCAATTTTGGTTGGAATTACGTATTGTTGTGATACGTACAGGAAAACCAAAATGTATTTTTTTAAAAGGGATCTTTGGATGTGATGAAGTGTTTCTGATTGTGAGCGACTATTGGATTGCATGCGTGATTTTCAATTTGTAAAAGTGGAAGAATGTATGCTGTTAAGTACTACCAATGGGAGTGAAAATTTCTCGAGGTACAATTGAAGTAAGCTTTGGTTCGTATTAAATTAAAAGAATTTGTAGGTGTTATCGTTTCTCTGCTTAGAGGAACTGTGAACTTTGGAGGTGATCATTTGTTTATTACTTTCATGGAATTCGTTCGGATAAATGAATTTTTGTTTTCGGAACTATTGAGCAAGATTTTCGTTTTTAATCGCGAGAGGCAAGCGCTTCTTCGCGAATTTTGTTTCGCGTTCTGGACATTATTTATGTGACGCGAGAGTAATAAAAATATCGGAATTTTCTGTTCATTCCGGAAGTTTCGTCTCGGAAACATTTACTCTCGTAAGAAAAAATAAATTCCACTGAAGCGCGAGACGTGTCTATTTTACCGTGGTTAAATTTGAACACGAGCAAATTCAAATTCGAATTTATTTTATTGCGCGCGTTCCACCTTTTTTCTTTATAAAAGTACGCCCACCGATGTTATATGTGAATACGTATAATCGTGTACAAAATAAATATTTTCCGAACTCGACAACTATGCGGTCTCAGCAATTTCAATTAAATCCGCGATATATTCCGCCACACAGTTTTCTTCTTTCCACTGCAATTCATTCAAAGCGACATCGTATCTTTTCGAGATGAAGAACGACGCATAAAAAAATTGCAGGGTTTCTTTTCCACTAGTTTCAACGACGTTATGCGCGGGATATAGCAGCGTAAACCTACGCTGGGTATGTACATACGTATTCAGCAGTCATTTTACGAAGGAACTAGCTATTTCTTGCTGCATTCATGTTAGTTGTTTATAGGAGCAAGAAGTGTCCGATATACGGGGCTGAAAACTGTAACGAAAATGACATACTGAATGTATCCGACAGCAGTGTTCTGGCAGTCATATTTCGCAGATATGAAAAAGATTCACAGGTGCATTTATATTCGTCCTGACTCTTTTGATTTAATGTTACATTTTTATTAATCGCGATAATGGTGGTAGTGAATATATCGGAAGTAATAGATTTATTCTATTTATCATAAGCATTGGGTCATACAGTCAAGGATATCATTTAATGAGCGAATAGTGGAAGTAGATATTCCTAAAAAATCAACCAGTTCTACGGGGGTCGTGAGTGTACCACAAATATGAAATTTGAAGAGAGAATGGCTCAATCTGCTAGGAATATTCACGGAAAATTAATATAAAATTAAAAATATAGTTTGATGTCCTAACTTTTTCTTCTATTTCTCGCACAATAGTTCTATGAAAATGTTCCCCTTCATCTTCTTTCTGGAATACAACAGCTTTGAATGGCACATTAAAAATGAGGAAGGAGCATCTTTGTCTCGGTTTCGGATTAGCTGGCCCCAATTTCCGTTCGAGGATTAAAATAGAATCGCTAATAAAATCTTAAAATCTTTTGCTTATTATTATTACTTCGTGGTACATACGTAACTTTCATGAAGCCCTGTAAAGTACCATTTCTAGAATAATTTCGCGCTGGCGGTAACTAATTTCGGTGGTTATTAATTATATCGCCCTCCCAATTGTGAACTTGAGAATTGAGCAATTACCAAATGAAATTTGCCCCGAAGTTGTAATTTTCAGTTGTCTCACGTGTTGCATGGGTTTTCCGACGGGCATAAAGGCTATAAATTTGGTGTTAAAGCGTGCAAGTACAGCGAAGATAGAAATAGAACGTATGACTTCCTCGTATATCTGAAGAGCGATAATATCTCTAACAGAGTCATGTTGATCATAAAACTCTTTCCCGGCGCAAAGTAATTTACTGTAAAACATTTCTTATATCGCGTGATGAGGCGGCATCGTGTCACTCGGGATATTTTTCAAGAAACGAAGTACATACAATAACATTTCTCTTTCGAAACGCGGACGGAATGATGCGATCGTTACACTTCAATCACCGTCATTATAATTTAAGGGCAACAAAAAATTGTATCCTGCGCTCGTGTAAAACGTAAGCAATGAATTATTAAGTGCACCAATAAATAATTTACTACTTCTGGACCGATTTTGTTACTTAATAGCAGCACATTCTGAAACAATTTACTCATGGAAAACGTTTTCGTCGTGGTTGCCAGTTAATGAATTGCTCCAAATTTCTAGACCTCATATGACAGAATTGTCAAAAGACACCTTATTTTAATATATGTTTAGAATGATTTTCAGTGTCAGATACATGCACGGCTCATAACAAAATTGTGGTATTATTTATCTATGCCAGTCCAGCGGTATTTTTTATCAAGTATTGTGGATCATTTATTCACGTCCATGCAACACAATATTTCCAATAATCCGAAATGATCAAAATTGTAAAAAGGAATATAGAAAGAGGTTTAAGAAAGCAACAACAAATATTGGACAACTAAATCGTACACCCAATGCAATATTAAAAAGACCATTTTAGAAATACTGCCATTATATTTGCCGCAGAATTCCGTTTAAAAAATTTGTTCCGCGATACACTATCCACAAGCACAACAAATACCAGCTAGACAATAATTATATTTGAAAGCGAAGTATTGCAAAAACAATGGATCGCGAACGATTTCTTGAAGATAATTCCAGAGATTTATTCATCACGCACGTTTTCTACCACAAACTTCGTGAATTCGGTTCAATTCAGATTCACGGTTTCATCGAAGCCCGCAATTCTTCGTTCGTTGCTCCTGGCGATTCTTCTTGCGCGACATTTTCCTTGGTCGAGAAACACCGTGTTGCACCGAAGTGTATTTTGTAACAGGAACATCGGGGTGCAATGGGGCGAAGTAACGTGAAAGATTATTCGTTGCAAATTTCAATTCCGCTCGGCCGCGGGATTGTTGCAGAAGATGCTCGTACGAAATTTCATGGAGTTTCGTAGGTTTCGCTCGATGGTTCGATGGACTCGTCGTTCGAGGTGATTGTCCGCAGCTGCACGCGTCTTTTAACGTCCGAGCGAAAATTTGGTAGCAGAGAAACGGAAACGGGCCGGAAACGTTGATCGTGCTATTGAATTTGCAATCCTTGTCAGCCGTCGATATTCTGCCCCGTGTACGGCGTCCATTTATGAAATCTTAAACAGCTATATGGTGTGCGACAGTTCAGTCTAAAATTATCTGAATTATACCTCACGTATTGGCTCTGCTTCCTTTTTTCGGCTCTAATTACTTTTTTTTATATCCTAATGTCAGTTCCGGATACTTGCTCAAATTAAATATATTGAAATTTTTATTGCAGCTACTTTGGTAGACGTGAAGGGTAGGCCGGCCCTTCATGTGCAATAATTCACTAACTAATTAGTATTATTAGTAAATGGACATGTCACAAATTAAATCAATAATTATGGCTATCGTGTCTAATTGAGTAACTGGCAAAAGTATTGAAATTTCAGCCCTGGGTAATTTTATATACGCGAGGCTACATAAACTTATGTATTTTTTAAACCATTACTCATCTGTGATTGTGAAAATACGGTTAAATACTGTCCGTATTACAATCGGCAACCCTCCTATTAGGCGACACCGAGGTTCCTGACTAAAAAAAAAAAAACAAAACTTCCAACAACACCCAAACTCTGTCCATCGAAACTGTACGAATACACACACGATCGGTATCATTGCCAGAATTTGAAAATACCGTGAAAAAGAAAGATACTCTGAAAACGCCACATCGAGCGTCCATTTAATAGCCGTTGACGCAACGAATGACAAAGCGCACAGTTTCCAGAGATCAAAGAACGTTCCAGGTAAAAGGTAAGGGAAACTGCAGGTTTCAATCGCGCTTGGCAATAATTGCAGCAGCGATTAATCGTTAAATCAATTTCTCTGACAACCTGGATTTCTCGTTACGAAATTGCCATCGAGTAGCTTTATCAAGATACACAAAGAGCGAAAAGCTATTCCGTTAATTTCTTCTGGAAGTTCCTGGGTTTCGTGGATACAAACCGTCGCGGCCTGGCGTTTCGGTCGATTTAATTAAAAGTTACGACCCGTTTTTTCCACTTGCTCGAAAAACCCTTCAACACGTAATAGACCTACTGCTTCCATAAACCTTGCGTAGCACACCTACTTGGTGGCGTCACCAATTTTTACGGAACGGGTAAATTGCCGGAGAAATTTCGTTTGTTAATTTCCTGGTACAAATAAAGGTAGAGTTTCCTTAATTAATTTGGTACGATTGGAGAATAAGGAAAATACTTTATTAGAAATGATTATGATGATTAATAAATTCTCCTATTCTTTCTGTATCGTACATAGCTATGTACACAAAGTAAAACGTATCTGGTTTCGAGAAAAGTGTTAGCACGTATCAGCTTTGATAAATTAAGCTGAATAAAACGAGGTCCATAATTCAATATTCACGACATTCCATCGAGATTCAGAATTTGTAATTTAAATAGCGTGATCCAGAATGAAAGAGTTGTAATGAGCAATTTGCATCAGAGTAGAATGCGTGACTTCATAACTGCATAGTGCTCGCGTCTCTACATACTTCACTCTCCGCTTATCAAATTCGAAAAAAAAACTACGACCTGTAAATCTCTACACGAAGGCAGAGACAAGTAATTCCAGCGCTACGAACGATCGTTAATCTCGCAATATTTCATCTCTATCAGTCATACAATAACGTATGTTCCAAATGCGGAAGATTGTAATAATTTCAGAAGCGTAAAATCTATAAGCACATTCGATTACAAAATATAAACCCTTCAATAAGTGGCGATTGATATTTCTTCTTCATTATTCCCGATATCGAAACAAAATGAAAAAACATCCGAAACGCTATAGAGTTCTCCTTCAAATACAAAAGTACTGTTCTACGCTCCACGATAACAATTGTGAACTATTCTCTGAAACAATACAAAATTCTAAAATCTGAAAAAATAATACACAATTCTCTTTTAAACATAAAAGCCCTGTACTCCGTACTATGGCAGCAATTATTCATTACTTTCAGTTTCGTTTAGTCGCTATAATTGACAAATTCTTCAGTCAATTTCTAAGTTAACGTTAAATTCTCTGTTAACAACCCAATAACGACGACATCGAAGTTTCACAGGTACTTTAGTTCCGCTTCAATTTCACTTTACACAATTCATCTGAACTCGAATAAGCTGCCTTACTTTCGTCAGAGTTTCGCAAACATCCAACCTGAATTGTCGAAACGAGATCACCGATATGTGTTTACGGAACAACAGAAATCGCGTGGCATTGCCTCGGGAGCGTATTATCCGTAAAGAAAGTGAATAGGTACATACCGTGATTGTCGGACTGTAGCTGACCCTCACGGAATCCCCGTGTTCCGTTAACGATCCTCTTTTTCCGGTCACATCCAGCCCGTCGACTACATTATTGTGTTTCACCGATAGGTCGAATAAAGGCGACTTCGTAAAGTGGACCATAGGTTCTGCGCGGCCCAGGATTTTCATGAAACTGAAAAATTCCGGGCAATATAGGGGATCCGCAGGTGGAAGTTAGATCGAACGCGCAGACGGGAAAATGTATGCGGCCTTGTTGCAGGCGAATGCAAATTTTGTTTCTGCTATCGGTCATTGGTAGTTCATGCGCGTGAAAGTATTTTATGAAGTTAGGATTATCTTCTGGGGGATTGATGAATTCGACATTTTTGAATGGCAGAGAATCGATTGTAATCGCTGTACGTGTTTGGGTTTGTTGGAAGTTCTTTTTTATTACTTTCGAAGCACAGATCAGGACTTTATTATTATTACGATATTGTTACGCCACGTTCCAATAATTTCGCAAGTGCTATTCGACCTTTAGAAATTGTCTTAACAATCTTTGCCAAAAATTTAAATTCCGTCAAAATTGCCCAATATAATTTAAGCGTGTCTGACAGCGCACGGTCTCATTCCACTGATCAACGTATGCTCTACTCTAAACTCTCTCTTACTAATAACCGAAAGGAATAAAACAAAAAGAAAACCAATATCTTCAGCAATGGATCACTCCGATTCGCCGTTTTCCATTTTCGAAGATTTACGTCCTGCGAGATAAAAAAAAAAAAAAAAAAATAAGAACGAACCAACGACGAAAGGCGCGAAAAAAAAAGGAGGTGAAAATCTCGTTGGAGTTCATCGCGTACGCGCGCGAAATACATACTGCGATGATTTATGCGAGCCCGCGTTGATTTATCGCCACCGTCTACGCCTTGCCCCGTTTCCGTTTTCCGCGACGCGCCGCGACGTGTTAAAAGTCCAAAGGGTTACGCCACGGCGTCCCTCCGCCAACGAAAGAATCGTCTGGCAAAAAGTTAATTGCACTATCGACGTGAAATTCGCGCTGTTTAAGCGGGCAACAGCTTCTGGCCGCGGCGTTAATTAATTTTTTTTTTCCGCGCTGCTCGCCGTACAGCGAGTGTGTTCGCGCATTCTTTTGAGCACAAAGAGTGCCGCGGCGACTTCCTCTGCCTCTTCTCGACTTAACCCGCTCCTTATTTGCTGTAGCTTTGAGAATGGTGAGTGCTTAGACGTCGACGGAACTCGCCATTACATCGTTCCGTTTTTTTCATCTGTTCGTTGCCGTGGAACGGCCGATTAACCGCGTGGCGAACGTTAAATCGGCGATTTTCATCGGGAAAATCGAGCCATTGCCCGGGGGAAACAGGCATACCGGGGAAGGTTTGATGTTAATTGGACAAATGTTCATTGGATTCTGTTAATGCCTCGAGATATCGTTCAATTTCTGTTCAACTTGTTAAGAAATAATTTCGAGAAATAGATTTTGATGAATGACAACGATGTCAACACCTCCTTTTGCTATCTGGCACTTCTGGTTCCATAAATCTTCCATTTCCCATGATTATAAGTGCCTTGAACATAACTTGCTGAACATAAATGTAAGACGAGCAAGGATAAACAAAATATTATAGAATTTGTAATCTCAGCTTATGTTAAAAAAAGAAAGCAAATCTATTCTATGAAAATATCGACGTGGTTAAAATGAAATCAACGACAACTACAATATTAATCAATTTCAGCCCTCTCCTTTCGGGAGGATACTCGAAACAAACTTTACGAATTTATTTTAAACTCCGCTGCACGATCTTTGTGTTGGCACATTACATACGAGTTAAGTACGTACTCATGTTCGTTTCATTTTATTGCACCTCACGTTTACCGTCATTTCCATCTGTTTTTCTAACGAAGGGCTATCTCCCCCCACAATGTTCGCGGCATTCGCAGTCCGGGCACCGATAACGAACAAGTTCTTAAAACGTCGTAACAACGGACGAAATGGACGGAAATAGACGCGCGGTATGTAAGCGTGTCTATCGATCAGCAGGCTGTTGTATTTCCGACGTGCTATATTTACCAAAATGACATACTGTTATGCATATGAATTTTATACGAGCCATCAACATCGTTTTGTCACACCGAGGCAAATAAACGTCTTCGGCAATAAAACCATCAATTTTCAATCGTACGCAACCAGTTATACGTATGTATACCTAAACTGGTTCCTTTCCGTTTCCCAGCTCTCAATTGACAAATAATTCGTTCACGTTCAAATTATTGACGACACTCCCAACGATCTGCGTCATCGTTAATAAAATCCGGATGAAAGTGTGTACTCGGTTGTGCAAATTTTCTCCCAGATAAACAGAGGGAATAGAGGGCCGGCGACCGTGCCGTGTCGTTCGCCGGAAGATAATTCGCGCCAGGCGTAAAGCGTAAAATCGTCGGGTTCGATGGTTGCGCGGCGGTGGCGAATTTTTCACGATTTTTCAACGATCGGCAAAATCCACAGGTAACTGCACAAGTTCCGGTGAAAGGTGACCACAGATGGATGCGTCGCGCGTTTCTACCGGGGCGGACTCGACTTTTCGCCGAATGCGTGCCGTGTGTATACGTGTTTTTTTTCCCCCCCAGCGCACCTATTGATGGAAACGTTACATTCAGTTATCGTTCTCCGCTGCGTGGCAACGTTTTCAATTCCGCTAAAGGGGCTTCGACGCATGGGGACGAAACAAAATAAAATGGGAAAACGGAAAAAAGGAATGTTCGGCTCGCAGTGAAACAAGGCTATCCGACACGTTGATACTATCACGATGGGGTACGCCGCGTCGCGTCTTTCGTTTAGAAAAAGGCGTGAAATAGGAGGAGTGAACATTGGGAAAGGGTTGAAACTGCGAATCGATCGGAGATCGCGCCGATCGATGTCAGACGGGAGAAATATCAAGCGTGCGAAAAGTTCTTTTCAGCGCAATTTCGTTAAAACAGGGCGGCATACGTAGAAACCGCGTTTGCATAACAATATTCTGGGATAATAGAATGCGCGTATAACGGAGTGTGTGAATAATACAAGTCTGAGATTACTTCCGCCATTTTGATTCCGGCGAGAAATATGTGCGCACAGGTACATACGTTGTATTCCCGGTATTGTTCTATCCAATAATTCCTTCGCACTTTAACAAATTCAGATTTGTCAATTTTTAAACGAATATTTCAGGGCCTCGTTAAATGGGCCGAGTCGTAATACAATAGATTACGTGTACAGGGTGAACCAAGAAACATGATCAGCTCAGATTATTCTGCTGTTAATCGTTGTTTAGTATAGTGTCTGTTAATTAGAGCTGTAGGATGATTATAACAAATTATTCGTAGGAAGAACTGAAAAAACGAGTTGACAATTTACTATTATTATTTAAAAGGTCTCACGATACGTAATTTTTCAATCGACCCCCTAACGACCGAATAATCCGAGCCGACTATCTCTACGGTCCGTGGAAACTATAAACAACTTAATAATTATTTGCAAGAGATGACTGACGAATATCGAAATGAGAATCTGTTCACCGTCAACTTTGTTCTCACCCATAAAAGCGACGGCGGTGAAATTAAAATCCTAAAGGTAGTTGCGGTGAGAGAATTCGGCGAGAAGGGTGCACACGATATTAGACATTGGGTAAGCTTGTTCCAAATATCTCCGTGATAGGGCGAAAAGTCACCGGGTTTCCACGGCATTGTTTTTCTCGCGGAAAATATGCCCGGGAATGGTCGTTAAATCGCGCCGCCACGGAAATAATCCCCCCATGAATTTTCATGTCGTATCCGCCGTCGGAGGGGAAAGATAATATTCGCCACACTTTGAGGCTGCGGACGCGCTGAAAAGAGAGAAATATTACGCCCTGCTGTTTACAAGGATTTCCCTTGTCGGCCTCTAATTAATTCCAGAGGATTCAGCAGGGTTAAAAATCTCCCCGGGAAATATCGAGATCGTCCTGAACGAAGGGTGCTCGAGCTCGATTTTCCTCCTATTTTTTATATATTTTTTTTCCCGGGTTCTGCATACGTTGAATATTTTATCGAAATATTAAAGTGAATCTCTGGTAAGGAGTGGAAAGCTGTAACCGGTTTCGCCGGTGTGCGGCGTGCCTCGGTGTAGAAACATGTTACGAGGGTCGCGGAGGGGGATGTATGTGTGCATACGGATCGCGGATAGGGATGGCATGCGTGTAATATTATTGTAGTGTCAACGAGACGCGACGATCGATTTATGATTAATGGAAGACTGCGTTAATCGTGGTAAATAACAATACAGATCAACGTACACCAGCCGTTAACGAGATATTCATACATCGCGAACAGATAGACAAATATAGCCCCCATTCAACGCTTTCCCCTTGTGCGGAATTTGTAAATGCACCACGACGATATAATTTCGGATGAAAGTGATATATATTTACAGGATACGAATATAAAGCAAAGGTGTAGTCCGTTTAACGAATTTCGAATTAACATCATTTAATTTTGTTGTACATCCTCCAATACGATTTTGTCACTCCCCTGCAATAACCCGAACAACACATTAATAAATAAGAAAAGAATACTATCAATGCCATTCACATCGCCTCCATTAATCTTAAACCAACATCGATCGACTCATTAATGATAAAATAATTAATTATGCTAAACAGGACAAACACCAAATATATTTCCGCGTTCATTTATCAATTTCTCAAAGTACCTGGAATGTACTTAGAAGCTAAAGATGAATATTCCGCGGCGGACTTTTCTCACCGCGAATCGAACACGTTATGCGGCAAAAATTGTTACGGACATTCGCGATATTTCGCTGCTGTTTATCAAAAATTCCGTTTGCCCCGTTCTCATTGTGACCGGGATAAATTTATATTTGCCGATACTGCGCCGAACGGGTACTATGCAGCGGGAAAGAGGAAAGGAGAGCGGAAGCCGGACAAAAGCTCGACGCTGGATTTATATAGGGGTTAATTGAGCCGGTCGCGTGAGCGGAATGCGAAGAACGTTCACTCGCTTTATCGTTTGCGAACGTTTCGATTGTCTCTGCAGCGGGCTCCGTTTCGTTACTCCGCGTGAATACGTAGGCTTTCGTCGATGGTAAATGAGAAACGCGGTTGCGTGCAGAAAGACGAGGCGGAATGGAATCTGTTTTATGGATACGGTTTCGTATGGAATATCTCGTGGAAATATGTCGCGCAGTTTGTACCCCTTGGATCCCGTTTGCGTTATATTTCTTGAAATATTTTGCCATCGATTGTTTGGTATTTTCGTTTGATCTCGGTGGCATATGAATGTTTTAAACTTCGAACGTGGACCACTTTGTTCGCCTCAGTTAATGAGAAATACATTTTATCGATATGCACTGTGCACTGTCGGAGGCTGTCCCGCTAATATTTTTCTGCAGCTCGCAGATTCTTGGTCGTTCTTTTTTTTGAAACTTTTTGAGGTTGAAACTTGGGCGGAGAGCTGTGTTATATTTATGTATATTAGTTTGAAAAGTATGGCGGTACGTCGACTTTTAAATAGCTATTACGTGCAGCAGGGAGTTGTTTATTTTAGCATCGATTGAACTAATGTTTTATTATCTGTACGCCGAAAGTGATGGTAAAATAATTGAGGCGGTTGAAGCCAGTCAAAAGGAAGTTTGAGGAACCTATCTCGTCAAGAAATCACGATAAAGCTTATGTCGTATAATATAACTTAAAAAATTCAATTTAACAGCTTAGAAAAATTGGCAATGCACATTTAAGAACAGTGCCGAAAATAATTAAAACGTAGGTGCGTATTTAAAAATATACAATAAATGACTTTTTATTTTTGTATTATTTATTACTTTTCACATTCAAAAAATTGAATTATTTAATCGGTCTATACGCACACTGCCGTTCTTAATTACTGTCCTGTGTGATAATATTCAAGTGCATCGAAGTAGGTCACGAAACGAAATTTGTAAAAATCTCAATGAAACTTTCAGTATTGGTGCGAAGCTTGTTGCTGCTGCGTCCAGTAATGTTTTCAATGTTTCGAGAAAAATGTTTGAATACACGAAATAGCTATTTTACCATTGTTCTCCTTTGTTCTATCCGTTAGATTCGCATCGTGCGCCGCAGTAAAAAATAGTTTTACCAGCTTCTGAAAATCTGTTCTTCGTTCTTGACGAGCGAACCGTTTCGAAGGGGCGGAAAAAAATAAGAGTGACGACACGCAGCAGTGAGTTTTCTCTTTTCCATTCGGGTCGAAGGTTTACAGGCAGCTGGCTTCGCCGTGCCCGGCAATAAATCTCCTTCGAATGTTGTTTCACCGTGTCTCTCAATTGTAAAGTGTTCAGTCGGGCGACAGTTCGACGTGGATAGATCTTTAATTGCTCCACTTATTTTCCATGGAATGCGCTGCCGTGCTCGTGCTTGGGGTATTAACGAAACGTATTTACAATTAAGCGCAGGCGACGAAATTGAAAAACGCTATTCGAATACGGATTCTCTAAAGGGATGTTGGATCACTCGTCTAATGGGATTAATTACTTTACCCATTGCCTTATTTTTTGTAAACAAATTCTCGGTACGAAATAACTGCTTCAATGTGGTGAATAAATTAATAGATTCTTGGCTTCGATTTGGTGCTCGATATCGGCTATGCATTAGCGTAGTTATTTTCGACGTATGTTAAAAATTTCTTTAATTTATTTCCAAGACTGCAGAGTTATTAGCGATTAAAAGCCTTTAATCGTATTCTTTATGAAGCTTATACGAGGTGTATCTTAATTTTTATGTGACAAATTTCATAATGCACACATTTTGTTGAGAATTAATCAATAGGCATAGTAAGAAAAGTTATATAAATATGTGGAAACAAGTAAATCGTATAGCTGTTATAATTTCGAAGCTATATTATTATGTTTAATACCTTTTGCCCTTCGATATAAACTTCCCGTCTAAATTGTATTTCATTATTTCGCTAGCAATATGCAATATAAAAAATGTTCGAGATATTATAATATAATAATTCAGGAAGGGTACCGAAAAGTATAAACAGAGCGCCCTCATTTTTTTTAATCGAGCAAATTTAATAGTGGCACCCTGTCAGTAGACAATACAATGGACAATACAATGGACAATAAACAACAAAAAAACGAACAAAAATGAGCGGCACCAATTTTAATACTTTGAAAGCGGGCAATTTCTGACATCTCAACTAGTTCAACCTGCACGTAAAATACAAACTAATGCCTTTGACAGAGCGTTGTTGCCCCTTCGTATAAACTTTCAAACATTAATTTTTCCACAAAATCATACATATACCACTACAAACCACAAACGAACGTATAGAATAATTTCTATACACGAACATTGTCAACCAATCGTTAATTAAACCAATCCACACCCGCGTTAAAAACTTGTACTACATCATACAGAGAGATCATACAGTCCCCAAAATATCGCAACCAAAAAGAAAAGTCAGAAGTGAGAAAATTCGAAAAGAAAATCTGAAAAGCATTTCACTTTATATTTAACAGTTCCAGACGATGCAGCTTGCAACACTTTACGTGCCTCGTCCTGTACGACGGAAACATCATTTTTCATTCAAACGAGCTGCCCGAATCGATCGTTCGATTAAGCAAACGAAAATATCATTGGCGAGAGAATGTACATACACACTGGGTCGCGTGCCCCGTTCACACGGTAGCAGCCTTCGCAATGCTAGTCGAGCGTGGTGCCATGCACTCGTACGATTTTTTCCGGCAACAATGTTTCGCTGCTATCGTGTTATTGACACGACGCCATGAAACTTATCCTTCGCGACACGTGTTTCTATACCGCACGGGTGGCGGACTTCGCTGAATATCTCGGTACTTCACCGGGAACGTTGCAATAAAGCGCTCGCGGTTCTTCCTTTTATGCGGGGGAAATTGGTTCTGGAATGGCAAACGATGGCGCGCGGGGACGCGATACAACTGGACGATATCGTTTATGAAATGTCTTGTCGTTTTGGTAACGCCGAGTAAGAGAAACGAAGAGGTGAACAAGATATTAGAGGCGTGTCATTTATTTTCAGTCCATCATGCGTCATCTAGACCTCGTGCAATCGAATCTTTCCTGTACCGATTTTGTAGTCCATTAAGAAGTTCCTCGATTCTGTAACGCTAAAGTGAGAGACGTTTGACAATTGGCTGGCGGATGACACGATTTGAACGGAGTGTGGTTAAAATGATTGTAGCGGAGGGTAGAATGCGGTTCTTTGTGCGAAAATGAATTGAAGGCGCGTGATAACGTCCCGCTTTTCGGGGCTTGACTGTCCGGAAAATGGATTTCGAAAATCGTTTGGATGTGTGCGAGTTAAGGTAATGTTTGTCGAGCGATGCTATAACGGTTAATGTTGTTGATACGGTACCTACAATGTGTACACGATTTTTACGAGCCATTTGGCGGCCGAGAAAATATAGGGCGGATTTTGTCGACGATATTTTATCCTATCAATTAGGGAATTCCTTGCCACTGTTGATTATGTTACTATGTATGCCTTTAAACTACGTACGCAATATAGAAAAGTAAATATCTTGAAATTTATTCAAAATTCGCATCCCATTTGTTCATCTAAATACGAGATTCAACATCGATGTTGATTCCAGTTCAAATCGAATTTTAAAAGGTTCCACGAGCCTCCTCTAAAATTGTTTGGAAACGAAAACTCTCCGCGCAATCTTCAATTCCCAGGGCAAATTCGAAATACATTTTAATTCGCCGCGACTTGGACGGAAACGAGAGGTCTATCTCGGGTCGATCGAAAAGCGATATCATATTGACGAACGTCGACGCTCGATGGTAAAGGGATCGATTTCTCGCCGGGGTGAGTCTGAGCACCGTGGTAGGGGGAACGTGCGAGGAGAAAAAGAAATCGTAAACGAACGGGGGCAGAAAATTTCGTCGGCGGGACGAGTTGTAATGATCGAGCAAGGAAATATTGAATAAGCAACGATCTATGGCGAAAAAAGAGCGCCACTTTCGTCGTCGTTGGACGTGAAATTTATTTCTCGACTGCTTCGAACTGCTTTATTTAAAAACTTTCGCAACCATCGAGGGTGTCAAAGGAAGAACCGTGTCGATTTTGCGTTGCACAAAAGAACAATACGCGCAGTAATATTTTCGCATTTGTTGCCCTCCCTCGTTTCATTTGTTCATTATACTTTTCTCGCTCTTTTCCTGTTAGACGATTTTGCAAACGAGGAAACTCGACCGGCAGGTATTTGCATACCACCCCCGTCGGTTAATTGAAGAATTTTGGGCGTCCCTCATCGTGGCGCTGACGTTATGTTAAACAGTCATGTGACCTTTTCCAGTGGCGAGATAACAGAAATTTATGCAGATAAGTGGATGAATTTTGCATGCGTGTCACGTGAACGTGTACATACATCATGGGACAGTTTTTGCATAAGCTGCCTGCCTGATACAGGGGGGTTGTTAAATTTCAGACGGTTTTTAATTCCAGACACGTCTCTGTTGCCGGAATATCTTTGATTATATGGAAATCGACGGTGTAACGTTACTCGCCTTTATTCTTTTAAAGGATTCTGTGGAATAATGGTTCCGGTATTAATAAAGATATTTTGTTTGTCGTGATTTTGATTATCGAGATCTTGTACAAACGATTTTCTGAAGGGTCACGCTATTTATGGGATAGTTTAATTATGGGGAAACTGGAATCGCATCGACATCTTTTACAATTACTTGGAATTTTTCTTTTCTGCTGTATCAAATTAGCATGATTGGATAGTGTATATTACGAGATGCTGCTGCAATCGATGGAAAAGGAGGCTCAAATTTCTTTCGTCCGACCCCAGAGGCAGGAAGGTGGAAGGTATTGAAATTAAATTGGATGCTGAAACGGCTGGAGAGTTAAAGGCCGAATCGATTATCCGTTCTTAACTCACGAAGGATGTCCTTATTCATTCGTAGAAATATAAAAGAACAGTGTGCAGCGAACGTTGAAAAATCGATGGTTGTCAACGTTCGTGACATATACATATTATGTATTAAATGAAGGACTCTCTGAAAGTTATTTATACCATCGTTATAATTTTGCGAATGCTCTACACTTTATATAGATAGCGATTCACCATGAATAAACTGTACCAAATAGTTTTAATCATTGGAAATTGTTAGAACCGGCTTGGAAGTTGAAGTACCTATAAATTGTTCGAAATTGTAATAAAATATTTATATGCAATGCATCGTGATTCTGCCGTTACCACGCGATTTTTATAATCTTAAAATAAATGTGCGTATCAGAGGGGTTAGTTAAATTATCCTAAGTTTAAGATACAGTTATTGTGCACATAATTATAGAATACTGATGAAAGTCGTTCTATTTTGTTTCAGGTAAGCTATTTCCGTCAGTCACCTGAAATATTTGACAACACCGAGGAGTTGCCGTAGGTAAGATCGAAAAGTTGCAAGTTAATTAACACTTAGACTAACACCCATAGGTAAAAGTAAAAATAAGAATCAGTTACCCTGAGAATAGACTGGTCCATCGCAAAAGTCAATCAATATTTTCGTTATTATTGCATTAATTAATTAATTAACTTTTATAACAAACCGGATATAAAGTATTGTTGACATAAGCAACTATAAAAATAATCGAAGAAATCGTCGATTAAAAATAAAGTAGGCGTACGAGATTGAGAAATATATAACACTTGCAAACATGGTTTATTTAAGAAGAAGTAAGTAAACGATGACGATATAGAATTTTTTAAACTTTGCTTAGCAAACTTCGCGTACATCATTTAAAACCTTCTTAACGCCTTCCGATTATGGTACTTCAAATTTGTAGGACTAATCAATTTACACCCCGTCAAGAATACGTGTCATGAATCAGTTCGTGCAATGTATAAATAGTAACCCGACTAATGGATTGTATTGAAATCAAATTTGCCGTCTACACCTACAAAATGTGCCAAGTCGAACATTAATATTCCATAAAATTATTTGACACGGAAATCCATTAGATCTTTCTTGGTTCGATATAGAACTAGACGCGCCACTATATTCAAGTATATTACCTTACTCCAAGCAAACGTACTTTTTAATCGACATTCCGTATTTAATAATAACCGGTCAACGATTCACTTGCCCTTAAAGGAACGATATTTCTACAATTCGATTATCTTTGAATACAATGAAAACCTTTACACCGATAAACGGAATTAATTAAGAAACCATCAGATACTATATTTGAAATGAATGAAATTAAATCACCCTGTCGGGATGTGTTGAAAAACTCGCAAGCTGCATTCGCAACTGCGTCTGAAACAGCCAGTAATTTGCGTTAATGCGATCCGTCCGGAATATTGAATGTTATTCGTTCCTTCGACGCGCTCCCTCCCGGCGCGCTTCGAATCGTACTCTAAAAGTAGAAAAGAACTCCGATTATCTAAGGTAATTGGAAGTAAGGGAGGTCCGGATAATCGAAAAGTCGGCTAATTGGTTGAGATAAAAGTGGCGAAATACCACCCCCCCACCCATCATCCGTTTCGAGCATTTACCCTGAATTACACTCGATGATAAATTAATTGGAAAGAAGCGTGGAATATCGAGTCATAAAGTTGCGAAATAAAAAGGATCACTTGAGACCGGTGCTGTGGATGAAGCCTTTGAATGATACGAAAGGAATATAATTCTTCCTTTCGAGTAGGCATTTCTAGAATATTCAGCATATTCTCTGCAAAGGGAACGGTTAATGTAAAACGGCGAAATACGTTCTACAAAATCATGTCGATTAATTTGTCCAACATTGCTCAATATTTGTTTCATCAAATATTTTTACCTAACTGCTGTTTACGTTAGCGCAATGAAAACAAGAGCGTACTTGGTTTTTATTGTACGTCCAATTTGTTGTACGCGAATAAACAGAGCGCGCGTGTATCATGAAAAAAGGGGAGTAATCGGTTTAGTTGGCTTGCTCAAAGATTAACGCGATTTAATTGAATAAAGAATTGCGCTGGAAAGAAAACGGCGCGGCGTTCCTCCTCGTTCGTGACTATTTCCACGGGAGAAACGAATCCGGATGTCTGACGTTTTCTGGTTAAAGTTTTTCCTCTAATTATCCAGGGAACAGGATTTACACAAAAGTTCGCGCTGCATGGAATGCGCTTATCCTTTAATTTCCTTCATTTCAGTTCATTGTTTCCTTTTTCGGTCTTCCCCGGGCAACTATACGTATACAGTATACACCGTTAAGTATGTGTACTCGCAAAAAAACTTGCGCAATTTGTTAATATATTACGGTTACTTTACTGAATTTGCGATCCTTCGCTTTCGCTGTTTTCTTTACTAAGCGCGATTGGAATCCCTGTGGAATTCAGGAAGTTGTGTAAATACATAAAAAAATGGAAAGAATATATACACTATTATTAAAGTTTTAATGTGATACTGCTTTTGTTTTCATATCCAATTTTTTGTGTAACTCTAACGTAACAACTTCTATTTTTCTCTAATTATCATCTTATCAGGGTCCTCGTTGCGCTCTGCCAAATTTATTTGCGACAATTCAACCGATTTATCGTTCGTCTAAAATTAAAATGAATTGCCCTACAGTAGCATTAGTAGCATAGTTCAGTAGCATTAAATTAATATGAAACGTTTTCCAGGAAGTCGTAAAGTTACGCGAGGTGTAAGACGGCGTATAATTAACCGTGTTGCTCGCAACGGTCTGCCAGGTAAAAAGTTTTACCCACACGGTTATCTAAACCCGAAATGAGAGTCTCGTTTCGAGTTACCGAATTTCGTTTCGTTCGTAACACAGTCGGTTGCCACGCTTCTTCCATGTTTGCAACGCACGAGTCCGGGGCAGTGTTTAGCAGGAAGCGTTTGAAAATCGTGAAGCACGGTTTTCACGTGCAATTTCATAAACTATTTGCAGGGCGCGTCACACCGTCAATTTGCGTCGTATCGGAGTCGTACAATGCCGCGAGGCGATTGTTCCAAACTTTTTGGACAACGTTTCAAGCAGCCCATTGTCCGCAACTTGCGCTTCAAAAAAAAAAAAACAAAAAAAACAAAATGACCACGCGAACATGTGTTTCACGCTGCGCCCAATCGGAAACCGAACGAATTTCCTTACCTTCGACGGGCGACGAATGATTTCGTTTCAAGGGCGGATAGGAATTTGGCAATGATAGAAAATAGGATGCTTAATGAATCGGTACAAATTTTTAAGCACATACAGAGGAAATTTTGTCATTAATTATATTTAACATATTATTTAAAGTCTGACCAATACTTAAACCAATTAGCGAAATTGAAATGAAATGTTTCCTTCAATTCTGTACGGTAATTTCTGGGCATGCGATTGGCAGTACTTCAATAATCGTGCGTGGTGACTGTTTGAATAACCGAAACGTCTGTTTTGTATAAAAAATTTTACAACATCCCTCGAAACGACTGAACGTCGGCTCGATAGTTCGCAAATATTTAATCGCCGTATTGGAAAAAGATGGCAGGAAAATGGCTGCGGGGAGAATTAGCGTATTGCGTACGCCTGTAAAATGAATCCAATAATAAGTTCCGCGTAATTGCATGGTTGAATTTTTACGAGGGAATTTGCCACGTCGGCGACACGCGCAACTGTTCCGATAATTAGTGGCGGTGGTAATGAATGTTTGTTATTATGACGTCCGTATTGCTGCCATGGATCATTGACCATTGTACATACGGTTACCACCGTCCATGCGTTTGTGGAGTATAACATTACGCGCGATCGACAACCGTTGACAATAACTTCGGATAATAGACGCAGAGAAGAATTGATGCGTTTATGACAGCGTCGGTTTAACTCGATATCCGTCCATTTTTTTTACAAAAGAAAGAAACGAGCCATTTTAAACGAATTATCCTTGACTTTCGGAGCGAAAAAATGATGTGACATTTTCGATGAAAATTGATTTTTGCTTTCGCATATTACATTATTTCACTTTATCGTATCATAGAGTGTAACAGATTTGTATACAGAATAACAAAATTGACTGTTAGAGACGACAAATTCCGGACGAGAGTAACTGTTAAAATTAGTTTACTACGTATTTAATATCAATAATGTTACACCTCCATTCTGCGAGGAGTTCAATTATTATCGTAAATTGTGCGAGGCGACTTCTTTTCCCATTATACAAAATTTTTACTAAAATTATGTTCTTTTGTCATGCTTCGCTTCAAGCGCCGCTATAAAACAACACGGAAAAAACGTTAATTAAAATAGCAAAATTATATTTTTCTTCTCGACTGGCGCAATCAATTTTTTACTTTATCGGCAAAAAAGCCTTCTACTTTCTACCTTCTACCCTCTCGCAATCAAGTAACGCAATTTCTGTTCCGTTTGTAAAAGTCCCGAACGAAATTTTCACGCCAAACCGATAAATTAGCCGAACTTTGACGTCATCGGGCGGAGAGTTTTGTCTAAATTCCCCGTGTTCTTTGTAAGTCTCCGAATCAGACCGACCTCCACATCGCTCTCGTACGTTCGTGCTGGCGAACGTTCGAAGGTCTGATAAGTATGCGGGGATTTTGATGCACTTCCGGCTGCGTGACTTCACGCTATGGATTCCATCGTTGGCTCACGATTCCGTGAAGACACGATTTAGAGCAAATAGAAAGGAAACTACGTTAAAAAAAAAGATCTTCAAATCCCAATGAATGGCTCGATAAGAAGGAAAACTTTGATTCTCCGTCCGTTTCTGCGGAAAATGAATTTTTTCTTGATTAAGGATATTTTCCGACCGGACGGTCAACAGGAATCTGAAAATCCGTATATTACTCGAGGAAATTACAATCTTCTGAATAAATGAGGAGAAAAATAGCGACAGGTTAAATTTCTTTCATAGAACGCCGTATGGCACTGTCTGAAAAGTCTCGTAGTCATAGTTTTTCTCCAACGAAACTAAATTACGCTCGAATGGACGGAAAAGAAATGCATACGTTGAATGTAATTCCGGTAAAAGAGTGCTTTATGTACTTTCGTTGAAAAAAATCTTGAAACCTTTTACTATTACTCCAACGGAACAGAAGGAAAACGTGGTGGAAGGATTTTTTTTGTCAAACAAACCGAGCACTGCCGGTCCTGTAAAAAGGGTCACGAAATCTTCCCTCTGTTTCGATGAATATAATCTTCGTGTTCGAATAAATCTTCACGCGGCAACATATTCTTGAATCGTTCGAATCCTTCGACAGCTGAAAATTATCTAAAAATAATGTTGTCGTTGTCTATTTACATCAATTAATGGATAAACTGCTTCTCCTTCAATTATCGTAACTTCATCACCTCTCACCGATGGCCGGCTCGGTTATTTTCGATTAAACCGGCCACAAAACGTTCGCCGTAGGTATAAACAGAGCAGCCACGAGCTCGTTCGCGTCATATAAAATGTATTTGACGCTCGACCGCTTGAAATACTCGCGGTTCGAACCTCTATTATATTATTCTTCGCGAAACGATTCGCTTTCTATAATATTATTTTCGCGAAAACAGCGTGGCGTTCAACGTGAAATTTTACTCGTCGAAATATTCCCGATATTCGCGTGACACCGGGGAACGACCAAGGGGGGTGATTCTTCATCCCAGTGCGAAGTTGGAAGTGCAGGGTGAAAGTTAGTTAATTGATAATTTGCTTTTAACGAACTCCGCTTTGTATGTCGTGCACCGATGGGACTGGGCGGAAATATTTAATTAAGGTCCCAAAAGCGATATTATTTTCCACATTATGAGTAATTCGAGGGTTTAATTTTGTTTCGATCATCGGCACTTTTGATCGAGAACTCGCGAAGGGCTTCCGTCCGCTCTGATGATGTCAGAACGGAGATTTTTTCGCGGTTATTAAATTTCGATGCGATTTCTTATTGAGCGAGATAGGTGATTTTAATTTGACCGCATTGAATGGCGCTTCTTCAGGCCGCTTATCTACGTATTATGTGTAGTACTGCTTCGTAATTTTTTTTATTAAGAGTAATGGGGCATCTTTTGTTCGATAATATAAAATGTTGTTAGGCAGTTCAGGAATATTGTATTTCTTAGAATGATTCAATTTCGCTTACTAGTGAGTAACAGTCGCTGTATCATTTCAATAGAAGCCCAACGATATTTCAAAAATCATTCTCCTCGCGAAAATGCATGAAGCAACTCTATGTTGCGCGAAGAAGGAAAATTCTGTCTGCAAAAAGGCGACTGCTAGATGTCCCGAACAGTAGAGGCTGATCAAAGGAGCCAACGTAAAACTTGTAAGACGGGGAATGAAATTTTCATTACGACCTTGTGTTACCACATTCACGTACAAATTTTTTTATGCACTGCGCCCGAACGTTTTCGCAAGTTTACCGTTCCGTCAAATAAAATTCGCCGATTCCAAGCGCACGTTACATTCCACATGTAAGAACGATGAAATTGATTACGAATAATACTTGTTTTTTTGGAAAGCACGCGAATTCCAGAACCCCCGATAAATAACCGCACAATTTCATCGTAATCCGTAATAGAGCTCGCACATTAAACATATATGATAGCAAAGAAAATTGCACTCCCGTATCTTTACGATGTACAAGGGATTCTTGCTCGATCTCCCAAACTCTATTGCAGGATAAATCAGCGTAATGCACCAGGTGAACATCTTGTTAACCCTTAATTTCATTCTCCAGTTCCTCGCAGTATCTTGGCGCGCAAATTTTCAATCCACCGCCCCCCTCGTCCAATTCTCGATTCCGTGTGCACGGTGCTCTATCTCGATTCCAGTTCAGCGATCAGACGCGTCGCAGAGGCCGATACTGAGACAGCTTGACAAGCGATACGTAATTTTTATTGAAATTCGATTGGACCCACGAAGCTGGATCGACAACGTGAACGGAAACACCTAGGAAAGCTGTCGATTTTAGCGACAAGCTTCTTTATGGTAACCAGCTCGCAATATGTGTAATCTGGTAAAAGGGTCGGGCTGTTCTCCGCGTTATTAATTAACTGACGCGATCAGAAGAAGAAAAATCTGAAGAAGAATGTATAATTCTGCAACGAAGGCACAATATTTCATTTCTCTCGAATTATTCGAAACAGTTGATGTCTCGTAATAAACATAGGTGTAATGCGTCCGCGTACGGTATTTTATACGACGAGAAAATTTTATATAAACGTTTCCCGAGTTCTCTGTCTGTTCGGTATAATTCTTCTCTCGATGTTCAAAAATTGGTGTCAACACGAAATTGTTGTCCTTAAACTGTTTCACCTGACCAATCGTGAATCAGGCTCGAAACCCTTTCGACAATTCCGTTTTCGTTCATAAATACTTTATGCAACGATCGTTCGTTGCGTTCAGCATTGGTTTAACTAATAGTCGACGGTCCATCAGAATCTCGGATTAACAGTCTGCCTCGTGAACTGAGTTTCCTGCTCGGTTATCGGCGGGAGTGTAATATTTGCAAAGATTACTTTCCACCTCGGTAAATTGAGGAGTCGAGAAACAAGAGACAACTGAGTTTGCCGATGAATTGTGTACACCGTACTTTTTGCATCAACGTTGGATGCAATTTAAAAGATTCTCCTCCCCTGGCGCATTTAATACAATTGCGTCGCTGTCGAGCAGCTTCACAATTAAGGGCGGCGTCCAAAGCGTGCGATGTTGCAATTAAGAACAGCAATTAAAATATTCTCGCAGATGGAAAAGAATTCGGTCAAAATCGCGTGGCCGGGCGGCCAAGTGATCTTCAAACAAATTGTATTTAAATCTTTATTAATGGCGAGAAAACTACTCTCCATCCCCGCCTCTCTCCATTTTCTCTGTCCCGCCCTGTAATGGTACGCTTAGCTTAAAAAATCCGGCTCCACCGTAAACAATGTACGTCGTAGTAATTAGTCAAGCAATTTGGCGAGTCTCGAAATAAAACTGTACTAGTTTCAGAGCCATTCGAACAAATACCAATCTCAACGATCGCACTCCAAATTAATTAATCCAAAACACTGCTTCACATTCAAGCGTTTGCGTCGGTTGCAAAGTGAAACAACCTACTTTCTACTTAATATTCGAATTATACGTTTTATTATTGTTTACCCGAAACCGTGCAAGAGTGGGTAACAAAGGATCGGAAGCGAAAAGTCGTCCAATTCCAAGCAGCATACAATTAAATGCCGACCAACGAAAATTACGCTTCATTTAATGTACAATTAAAGATTAATATCAGACTCAAGGCTAAATGATTTAAGAAAAGATCCACGGCACAATACCCGTATTCCACTGAAACCCAAACAACCGAGGGCACGGAAAAGTATCTCTCTATCACAAATTGGCCATTTTCTCTTGAAATGCAAGCTACAGACTATCTAGAAGCAACGGAAGAACCTCGAAGCGTGTATCATTGAGTTCTAACAATCGCTGGGTCGGATCGTAACGGAGAAAAGAAGGCACCCCCGACCAACAGACTTTAACAAATACGATTTTCGAGACCGCCATGACAAACGGAACAGCGATTGAGGTCGCGGGGATCGATCGATTGGCTCGCAGCTCGAGTCAGATCGCGTGTACGCCCCCTCGGTCGAAGTTTCGTCGCTTCAGGATGAATTTGTCACCTGTAACGACCACTTTCGTTGCGTCGCGACCAGGGGAAATTTTGCACCGCCGAAATCGCGGCTGCGGGCCGCCCCCCTTTTTTTTTTTGCTTTTCATTTTTCCCGCGAGTGACCTCGAATCGAGGGGAAAATTGAATCTGTCGATTCTGCCGTTTCCTGAAAGCCTTTGACCGGCGCTTGGGCTTCCGGCTAAAAGCGTGTGCAAACTTTCCCTTGCGCGCAAAGGGGCCGTTTTTTGGGAGCGCTGATATAGAGGATCGGTCGCTTAGACCGACAGGATCGACCGGACCTCGACGGGGCAGATTCGTAAAAGTGACTCCATCCCCGAGGATTGAATGCGTGAGGTGTAGTTACCTGGCCGTTGAATGAACGCGACGGTGGGCAGTGGCAGGTGAAGTTCGCTCGGGCTCGTGTATTAGCGAGCCGAAGGTATTGGGGGGCGTGCAGGAGTTTTAATGGTTTTACAGCAGGTAAAGTTGACGTAGTTCTTGCGTTTGCATTGAATTTTCGCGAACATTGTTGGTAATTGCTGGAAGTACCGCGGACAATTTAATCCTCTGTACGTCGATTCATTTTCACGGGTGGAATGGCTTTGAACAGTTTTGCTGTATGGGGAAATATTGCGGCTCTGAATTCACAATTGGCGGCGGGGTACGACTGGGAAGTACCTTGGCGAATTATTTGAATGATTTATAAGACATACTCGTAGACGTCGGGCATGTGACTTCAAAGCTACAGGTGCGTATAGAAATTCATTTATTCGTAAAGAAATTCTAAGAAAGTTGTGATCATTAAATTGTTTCATTGTTACGTTCTTTCGAAATTCGTCGCGTATACATTTACGCGCATGGTAAACATTTTTCTGGACACTTGGAAAAAGGTGCATCTATGTTTTCTGAGATAACACTGTATTACAATATTTGCCTCCTATTTGTAACGGGGATGCTACAGAAGTTAAACGGTAAAGAATAGCTCCAGAAAGTAAAGATCTTATTATTCTTTATTTAAGCTGCATCAATTTCTGCAGCTCCAATAAAATATAAAAGTTTCCACTGACGATGAACACGAAATAATTAACGCCTTTGCACCTATCCTTCGTACTTTACAACAGCATGCTGAATTAAAATGATTAATTGAGCAAACGCGACGGACAATACGTCGGCAAAACGGACGATAATTCATAGGATGTGTATTCCTGTAATATCTCAACAGTAACTTCGTTTATTATCAGCCAATATGCATCTTTACCGCGGCTTTACGTAAACTGTGTCGACGATTTAAAGCAACCGTACGCCATGCGAAAGGACAATATTATAATTTCGAGCACGCAGAGCAAGCGTCGCGGCGCTCTTTTTCACGGCAAAGGAAACGCGAATTTTGCGAGCACTTCTCTCTGGGAATTGCTGTTCCCTTCGCAACCGCCAGCAGAATTGGATTCTCCGGTATTGTGCGCCCGGTAAAAAGACGAATCGAATATTGTGATTCGGGGATCACAAGAAATTGCGGGAAACGTTTCGTCGTGTCAGTGTTGGTGCTAACGTAATTTCAGCCCTCGAAAGCGTTCGATACCCGCGGTACTGTTCGATAATAGACCGTGGAAAGAAAAAGTACGGTGTTTTTCTAGCGATGAAAAATTTCGCCGCAAAAGCTTTTGCAGCTTTTTCTTAAGTTTTCTTCTTTTTTTTTCCGTTGCACTTCTCTGATAATTCGCGATTCTATTGTCGAGAGTGCGACATCGGTCTTCGATAGTAAATACATTCAGTGTGAACAAAATTAACACGTCCGGGGGTATTCGCGGAGGAAATTATAATTTAAATTTAAGTTGTTATCAAGCGTGATAGTCTGTACGCGACAAAATAAAAGGAACCGCCGGAAAATTTTCGAGCGTCGAACATTTTCATTTTTTCGAGCACGCGATTTTTCGTTCATGAACGGTAATAATATTGATCAACAGGATCGACGAGAGAGAAAGAGAGGGAGATTCATGAATTGATCTGATCAATGTTCCTTCGGCGATGGAATCGAGTGGAACGAATTGCTATCGGGATAAATTGCGCTTACTGTTTCGTTTTCACTTGCGTTTATTTCGGCAATACGTTCCCGATGAAATAGGGGACATCAAAATTGATTAATCAAATAAAATGTTTGCCGTTACTCTGCATAGTCTATCATCATTTCATGGCAAACAGAGACGAAATGTTTCGAATTTCGATGATCACGTCACTGTGCAATACTGCTAGTTTGCAAGTTTTGGAAAATTGATTGGCGCGTTATTGGCGCTATAAAGTTGCCAATGAAACGTGTTAGAATATTGTAGAAAGTTTCGATTGGCTTCGAATCGTGCTTGGAATTTATTTCTTCGCTGCTGGTTTTCCGTCGGAACGAATTTTTTAGTTCCAGTTTGTATAACAATTCGTTTCTGTAACTTTTATGATATTCAACAATAACGAATACACATTTTTGTCTGTTCAGCCTTAATTTCCTACTTTAAACTTTCACGTATACCCGACAACGGGAACAAGCTGTTTAATTACTCATCACGAATTCATATCACTTGACGCTCATTTTACGGTTTAACGTTGAAGCGAGTTACAATGCGAAATAAATTCACCGATTAATTCGCGAAACATGGTTTCCGTTTTGTTTACACTCAATTAAAATTCAAACAGTGTGCTATGCATTTCAAACAATCGTCCCCTCGAACAGAAGGATCACTTTTGGGCACAATAGCCTTTCGATGACCCATAAATAATGAACAGCCAGTAGCGTAGCAAGCTTCTGGTGCACACGGGGCGAACGTTCTGACGAGGTCATTACGAACCGGACGCGTCTTGGTGGTCGTTCCGATTTCTAATTGTCCAACGTCACTGGACGGAAATTAAAATCGATAACGGTGTATCGAAGTCGAAAGACAGACGGGAACGAGGCGGGAACGACAGCTTGAACTGAAAGCGAATTTCGTCGGCCGACGGCGTTCGACGTGTCGCCACTGTGAAATATATTATTGAAAACGGCGCGGCGTGACGAGAAAAATTTTGTTCCATCGAAATTCAATAAATTTCGTTGCCGTGCCGACAATAATAATTGAAGCAACCGGAAGGAACGCGACAGACTTTGTGATATCGCAACGCGGTTGCGATACAGTTGAATGACGAACGACCGAAAAGCTATTTTGTTGTTTCTTTTCAACGGGATCTTGCGTTAAACGGGACGATGATCGATGAATTGTTTACTCTCGCCGATGGATACGTTTGCATTGAATGACGTCGATTCGGAACCGGCAGTTTGTAATTTTATTTGCAATCAGCTCGAACTGCTCGACATTAATCGGGCTTGTTACACTTAGAGCACTTAGGGCATTAGTGGCAACGCGGAAATCGAACGTGACATTGACATATTGAAGTGAATTTATAAATTCATATCGGGTACAACTAAATCATTGTAATGTATCAAGGGGTTGAAATTAGAGTGGAGTGAGCAGGTGCGTTCAGGTTACGTGGTAGCGTATTATTTTCGCCAGGATTGTGCGGAATAATAGTATGCAAAATTTGTTCCGAATTGGTGAAGTGGCTTAGGGGTTAATGGGAAATATATGGACAGACATTCTGTTTTATACATTGTCTGGATGAAAGGAACCTCCCACCTGCAGTTGGTTTGTTCAAGTTCTTGGAAGCAGGTTTTTTTATTTCATTAACGATGCTCTCTGTAGGAACACCGTGTCCGTAAAATCTAACTGGTCCAGAATATAGATAAGTGAAGCATAGCCTGCAAAGGGAAACGTTTTATTTCGTGGAAACATATCGGCGAAGGATGTTTCTTGCATACCAGTGAAAATTATTCTGCGCGCGGTGGAAAAAACGGGGGAAACTGGGGTTGAGAATTTATTAAAATTTCAAAGGAGAAGGTAACTGGAATATTTAATATGCGTTTCTTTAAATAGATCGCATCGCTTCTTGTACCCGTCGTATATTGTATATATTAGATCAAATTACTGTGTCGGTGTATCAATTTGGCCGGGCGAGTTTATTGTATACTGTATCGTGAAATTATATTTATATATGGAACCATGCTGACTTTATATTTACTTATCTAGCTATTTACCTTTTATTAAATCTAACCTATTTCCTAATCTTTCCACCATCTTGATATGATTGACAGTTGACGATACACGTCACAAAATATCTTATATCATACATATTATAATAGCCAGAAGAAATAAATTTTCGTACGCGTCGCAACATTTCGTTCAGCTAGTACTGTTTCCTTTTTATTACCAATCTTCTGAAAGATTTTGTTTCGTGTAATAAAAGATACGAGGCGCTCAGGCGGACACGTTACTGCTGTTAGTAGCTAACTTGTTTCGTAAACTGGCCGAAATGACTGGTGTAAAGTAACGTTTGGCAAGATCAACAGAGTTATTTACTTGATTCGACAGAGCGGTGGCCACGGTTCTATCTGCCCTCATTTGTAGCGCAAACAAAACTGGCCCGGTTGAAAGTCAATGTAAAATATATCCAACTCGCCAGGTGGTGTACATTTTCGAAATGGATTCGCGAAACAGTCGGAAAGAATTCACATTCCGTGGAACTTCGATCGGTCGAACTGTCGAGAACAGAATTTATTTTACAAGGATACTGAAAAAGGCTGGTACAATGGGGAGAAGTTGTAAGTAACGGAATTAGAACGTAAAAAGTTAGGGGACAAAATTAAATGGACAACTGACAAAGGTGGCTGTTATTCAAGTTTAAGTAAAACGGTTCCATTATCGCAATTTCATATTTAATTGTTTTACGTTTCGTATTTGTAATTGTTAAACTAAAATGATAGGCCACTTGTTCAATGCAACGCAAATAACAGTACAATCTTTAAAATATTATATATGAAGCGCACACATAAGAACAATAATAGACGACAGGAGAATTTAGGCAAAGAAGCAGCCAGGTGAAAATGTAGTCGAATATTTAAATATCTCTGGGAATAAAGCCGTCTGTAATAAGTCTTTAATTTGTGATTTCGATTTACTTTTGTATGAACAATCGCATCCTTCTCATTGTTTTACCGTAATTCAGGATATAACGAATTGAATTAATTAGAATTATAATACGACGGTTGATGATATAGCACAATCTTGTAAAATGTTTGATTCCAAGTGTAAAACAATCACTTAGATTAGATCTGTAATACATAAACGAAATTACAAAGCACTGGAATTGTTAGTAAGGGGCGTAATGAATTAAAATCTGATTAATATACCCAAGAGACACGCAAAACAAATGTTTAGATAATGTGCAGACCAAACACTGCAGTGGAACAGGTTTATTCCCGAGACACCTGGGATGCTTCGTGTCTGACCATGAACAGTACGCTTCTACTTGTAATTTCTCCTCGACCGTGCACCTTCATCATTCTTTCCTATTTCCTTTTTTCCCCACCCTAACAACCTGAATAGACCACGATACTTTTACTGAACGACGATTACTTCGTTGCGACCGTACTGAAAATCATGGGAACATTTATTCCGTTTTTAATATAGGAAATTTCAAAGGGAAATTCCCCGGTCGTTATCGTCGTCACGTTCATGTGTACTCTCTGTTAACGAATTAATGAACCGTCGTGCACGGTCCATGGCCCAGCCGAATTTCCAACTCGTGTCACGAATCGATGCGCGGAAACGCGTCGTTCTTTTTTCTTTTTTTTTTTTGTCCCATTTCGTTTACGACTTGGGTGATTTGCAGTGAATACATTTTATCAGCTGCTCGAGCTTCGATTCTGTCCGCCGTTTCAATGGGATAAAACACTGTTTGACAAGCCGTTTACAATGTTATCTGAACCATGGGCACGCAATTTGTTGCGCGTTCGTTTTCGGTTGAATCGCGTTTAATGTTCGATCCATCGATGGAAAAATCCGCCGGAATGCAGGGCGCATTGTGTTATCATCGACATTATAGATTTTCGCTCGGATGCCACGCTACATTGTTTCCTTGGGTAAAAGGATTAATGCCACTTTATTATCGGCGACACGTTTTTCACGTTCAATGGCAATACTTGCACATCGAATTTCCCTTTGACCGCTGTGTTTACGTTTTTCAGTATTTTTTCGAACTACAATCGAATCAAAAGTACTGTTTCGCATCTGTTGTTATATCAGTTGGACTCGCCATTGGACTGTTTTTATGAAGGAATTTATATTAGTAACATTAAACTATGCGTAGTAATTCAATCATTCTTTTGCTAACTTTAAAGCAGAACCATATGATTCTTTTTTAATATTATTTTATACCATTTGAATAAAACAGATAGGGTTAGGGAATTTGCCAGATACAATAAATTCAACTTTAACGTTTTATATTATAAAACAAACTCTAATTGTCAATTAAATATTCGCATTCAATTGGTGTAGCGAATTCAATGCAATCTACATTATAATATAATACGCGCTAATGTGTAATATGTTTCTCATTGTCTGTGGAGATAATATGGATTGTATTTAATTCATTACGCCAATTGGAAATTCAAGGGTGCATTCATAACTAAAATGTGTTTAAGTATCAAGTTGTCCGAGTTGATAGTACATTTTCCACACGAAAAATGATTAGAGAAATCTATTCGTTCTCAGTTAGAGACGATTAAAATAGAATTGGAGATACTTATACGTTTTTTATACTATATACACATATCAATAATTCCGCACCTCCTTACAACTATAATTTTATATCTGATGTTATTCCAAAAAGAAATCCCCATCCTAAGGCGTCGCTAATGACTACGAATCGATGTCACGTTAAAAACGCAATAAAAAAAAGCCAGTTAATACATACTGCTTTCTGATAAATATTATATCATTCCGTGAAACGTGTGCACCTGGAACCGTTATACATATATTATAAATGACATTAATGACATTAAGTAAATGACATAGTCGAAACAGTGCAGACAATTACATCTTACTTATTAATGTATTGTTTTAAAAGCACACAATGTATGGATTAATTGTATTATATCGCTCTGTTAGTAAAATTATCAAATTTTATCGCTCGTTAACTGAGGAACCGTCGAATTAAATAAACAATGGTATCGAATTGGCGTTTGATCTAATTCAGCCTATTTTCCAATGACCACAGTTAATTCTATTTCATAGTACCGCACTGTCGTGCGCGTATTACTACGTAATTTATTAGACCGTTAGCATTATTGTTCCAATTATGATATTGTTCCCAAACAATCGCATACGTTACATATTTTAGATCATTAATAAATCTGCCCGCCACTGGAATTTCGATAACCATTTGCTTCTGAACATTAGTATTTTGGAATGAAAATTATTACGACAATTGAGTGTTTCGAGGGAATGCAGCGATGATTTTGTTGTATTAAGCAATACAAATTCAACTGAAAATATTGTTGGAATCGTGAAAATTTCACGATGGATTACGTTCGGGTCATATTAATATTTTCGGCGAACGAAATTTAAGATTGTCGAAAATTGGGGTAATAGAATTTATGTTTGTACCGTAGTTTTCGTTGCTCGATAACTACTGTTACTGTTTGATATACGTATTAATACACGTGCACGAAGTAGATTCAATGTTTTCGTAACTTTAAAAATTGACTGGACTAATAAAAGCATGAATAGATGATTGAGTTCGGGATATGGGTGGCTGTTTATATGGAGATTGACTTGGAGGTTAACCAAAAATAAAATGACAAGTACACCTACTGATAGGATACGAGGTTGTTCCGAATATAAATTCAAACGTTGGGACGACCAATTTCTCAATTTGGAAATTTAGGTATTGTTTCCCAATCGACAATGTGAAACTGTAATTCTGAAACATTATTACCGAAATATCAATGAATGTGAAGCAAAGCTGTACGTGCAACAGAAGTAACAGAAGTATCTATTGCTTTCGAAGTTCAAGTAAATGGCGTTGCGCCATTGAAAATAGGGCATAATTAATTCGTATTCGAGTAATTGGGTAACCATGAAAATACAGTTAAGAAAGCTTTTTATTCAGCAGGATAAATTTGCATAAATGCATTTAGGATAATAACTAATCCATCTCTGTCACATAGTAAATTCAAATACTCTGTAATTGAGTTTTACATTGAAAAGCTCGCGCAAGAAACGAACCCGTCGACGACTAAATTACGTTGCAATTAAGACAGCAGACAAGATAACAGGAATGTGATGTAATTAAGTTTTGACAAAAGTGAACAGATTTCATCAAAAAAAAAAAAAAAAAGACCACTGAAACAATGAAATTACTAAGTTCGAATTGGATATCAGATTGAAATACTAATTCTTCTTCTATTTATACAGACTTCGAATAATTCATTTAGTCAGATGTTTCATTTACAATTAGTGTATACGGTGGATATTGAATAAGCGTCAGATTAACATTTTTAAATATTTCTGAAATAATGACAAACTTCGATCTGACCGCTGCAAAATGATTTATTAATTTCCTAATTAATTCCAGTGCCCAATTGAAAGGCCTCCGGAAGCAACCATCGATCTGTGATTAAAAACTAATTGATTTGCTCCCGATAACTGATTACTAGCCTTTAATAAACGTGCCATTTTATTTATACCCTGAAATAAACGGCTTCAGCCAGGTATTCGGGTACATATTTTTCCGATAAAACTGCAATTAAGTAATTTACGAAGAAATAATGGATAATTGGAGTGCCCTAATGGATTTAATAAGCTCTAACGAAAAGCACCTGCTCTAGCCGGTAACGGGCCATAATGAGAGAAATTTTAAAGATAAACCAATTTGTTTTATGCACGAAGCATAATGCGTTAAGAACTATCATGACGCCAGGCCCCTGTTTTTGTCCATGTAATTGGCGCTTCATAAATTAACAACGTCAACTCGGTTACATACTTCAATATAATGGACGCAAAATGTTACGATTACGTACATTTAATTACTGAATAAAGAATTTCGATATCGTTGTAATATTTGTACATAAAATGTTCCCATTTTATCAAGTATTATAATTACTAGAAACGTTTCGATTATCCGTAATTTAAAATTAATGAATGTTGAAACATTGAATTAATTAAGATTACATGTTTATGATTTTTAATTAGCGTCTGATTGATTTTACCTTAGTATTATTCAAGTAGCACACGGTAAATTTTAATGAAGCAGTCAATTTCATCGATCCTAGTGCTACTTTTCACAAGCTCTTGTAGACATTACGTTCCGATGATGTGTCATAGAAGTGCAATACGTGCAGTATGGTATGTAGTTACATACAGAACACTTGTATATTAAATGATCTTCACGTCGAGCGTCATATTTGGATGGAATATTGTAGATTGTAGAATGCTAGCGGAAACGTCTTGAAAATTCATGCAGTTCAAAATCAGAGTTTGCGAAGCACCGTTGTCAGTGTTGCCCGAATTATTTATTAACTATCAACATACCTTCGAAAACATAGTTCGCAGCAGAACTTTGACAAGTGCTCGTTAATTAATGTACAATATAGTAGACGATGCATGTTCGTAGGAGTGCGAAGCGCCCAACGTCCGGGTATGAGAGAGAGAGAGATTACTTCTGTAGAAAATACGTCGTGCGCGTCTCTGCTTTGTCACATAAAATATAAACAGGTTGAAGTGTTGCCTTGAGATGCAACGATTTAATGAATTTTCATTCTCAACCCTTTCTGTATGCTTTAACGTCGTCGAAGTAAGTATTTCTAATAAATTGCCGTTGCATAAAACATCAACGGCATACAAAACGAATCACCATAAGGCGAACAAAAATTATCAACATAAGATACAATACCCTTTCTCGATTTATTCGCACAACTGAACCCAAGTCCAATGATGCACCATTTTTCATTCGATAAAAATCATATTGATTGTACGATCAATTTGCGCAACCATTCTGCAACAAATTTGATCAAAGCCGAACGGCACTGCCATTACAACCGATACTAAGATTACGTCGTGGCGCAATATTTCCAATAAATATCCTGGCATTCCGGCCGACGTCCGAATCGTTTTATTCAGCCTTAAAATACGGCTCGAGTTTTGCCATTCGGCACACTACTCGTCATCCACGCATGCAGCCCGGACATAAATAGGACATGCCTCGCGTTTAGGCGCGTTTTCCACGAACGTTTTGCCGTTGTTTAAAGTTCGTCCGACAGTTCACGGCTATTTTTAATCAAACTCCCGCTTTGACGCGGGGCTAGGGAAACGCAGATTAAAGCGGAAAATTCGAAATCCTTAGGCGCGGTCGGTATTTGAGCGGAAGGCGCGGCGAACTTCCTCTTGCCGCGAACAAATACACGCTCGAGGTTCGACCAGCGGCTGGCCAGGTAACTTTCTCGCGATATCACTTTGCCTCTTTCTCTCCGCCCCTTGTTCGTGTTCCATAGAAACAACGAGCTTTTTGCTGCTGGCCACGGCGACTCGGTGATTATGCCAGCAACAGGGAGCGCGGCTCTTTGAAATTTAGTTGCGGGCGGTTACTTGAGAGGTGAGAGGAGCTTATACTGCCCGAAATAGTTGCAGGCAATTTTTTCGTTTCGGCTGTAGCGAATAACTGGTAACAGCGATGATTTCGTTGGCTCAGTTAATATTTCTTTCGGCACTTCTCGCAATTGCGTCTTGGACGTTCGAAATATTCATTTCTACTTTGTTTTTATTTCCAATTTTAGGTGCCAACCGCAGCGTCGCGTGTTGGAAATCACACTATCGGAACAGAAATGAAAATGATAGTGGTGCGATTATTTTAGACGGGTCATGGAGCGAAGTATTTTAATTGAAATTACCTTCGAAGTAGAGTATTAAGATATTAATAGCGAAGGTCCAGTTGCAGACCGTTCCGTTATCCAGGAAATAAACCCCGAATACTGCACGGTGGAAAAGTTTTGAGTTCTGCATACCAATGAAGTGAAGTAGTTTACAAGATCTGAAAAATAAATGAGGAGTCTTGTGTGGAGGAGTGATGAATGCATGATTTATTGGTGCAACATACTTCGTGAGGGGTCAGGGAAGTCGATGATACTTCGCAAACAAACTGTATTGCAAATATAGAACGCAGGTTAAGCATATGTATTAGCTGCGGAGCTAGTATACAATAGTTTAATAATATAGAAGTAGGAAGTTTCTTATAACATCAGAATAATTTGCAGAATAATAGATCAAGATAATAGATTACTACAATAAATTAGTAGGCAGTTTCTTCTTACAACAACCGAATAACTTTCAACCAACGAATCAGTTACTTTGCCCTTATAAGCAAGGATACTGCTCCTCATTGAAATTCTATTGCAATTGTATTGCGGGAAACTAAATGAAATCTTGAAGCAATAAAGAATTTCTTACAAATAGTGAACTGCGCTGGTTTGATAGTAGAATAAAGGCGACGTATACTTTCTACATTATTCTCACCTGTATCACCTAGGTGCAGCAGTACATCAATCCGGCCCCCGAAATATGTAATTAATCCCCAGCAAACGAAAGGGAAAGTTAATGAAAATACTCGATATTCCCCAAACAATAACTCCAAATTCCCATATTAATAATATAAAGCTTTCTCGCTTCCGAAATACGAACCGTATCGTTATCTCTCCCCTCGCCCTATATCATAAACTTTGCCGATAGAAAAGGAAACTAACCCATCTCCCTAACAAGAAGACAAGCCGAGAATACCAATCTGCACCATATCTCGCGCCTCGCCCCCGCCCTCTAAATACCAGGAATACTCTGGCAACTTCGAACGAAGAACCCCCCCCCCCCCCGTTATATCCAGCCCGAACTCTGCCGCGACACGAGCAGCTTCCTCGTCACCACCCGCGGTGGCCTCCTTTTAATCCAACTTCTCGCGTCTTCATCGGGACACGAGGTCGAACGATACAACGCGATCGGCCAATTAACGCACCCGGAACGTTATCAAATCGTCTGTGGAATCGGCCGGCGGGTTACTCCGCCAAGTGTTCACCCGCTGCAGTTTGCGAACGGTAGTTTCTGCGGGCGGTTGCGTGGCCTCGGTTTAATCTTCGCGGCGCGTTATGCGGCTATTTAAGGTTCGGCAGGCGGTCTAGCGTTATTTTTAATCAAACTCCTGCGGCGCGTTGCTCGTCTAAACGGTGGGTACAAGAGACACAGAGAGAGGGGAAGATAGAGAATGCGTGTGATAAAGAGAGAGAGAGAGAGGCGCGTGGAATAGGAGGGTGGAATGTAGCAGTGCATCTCGAGAGGTTCGAATCTTGGACGCACATACATATCTGCTTAACGTGAATCGCTTGAAGAAACTGGGAGCCGCGTACGTACGTGTGTTCGTTGCCGAGTAAAAGAGGATTTTTCGCAGCCGAGACAGAGAAAAGTTCAACTCGTGCACGTTGTTTCGGTTTACTCGGTGTGGAGGTCGTTTTAAATTCCGGATCGTTTTCTCTGTTATAGGAGGAATTATTAAGGGCGAATTGGGAACGGGTCGGCGGAAACTGCAGTGTTGGTCGATTTAGGCTTTGCGTTCGTGGAAAAGGGTTAACTAGGTTTTCGTGCGGCGAGCTGATAGGAATTATGGAGCGCCGAAGATGGATTTAATTGATTTAGGAGCTCTGTTCTTGGGTTTAGGTTGCATTGCACTGTTTCCCCGTAAGCTGTGCTCGTCATTCTCGCCTCGATTTTCTATGGATATAATTTGTAACGATAATGAGAAAGGGTTTTATCGCGAACCGACAGTTCCAATTCTTCCATCTTGATTGGTGGAACGAACAACAATCTGCAACGTGAGATATAACGTTTCGTCGAGTTAAACGAAACTAATAAATATGTAATTGGAAACGGGAAGCATTACATTCGGCCGGGATTCGAAAACAACGGCGGCACGTTTCGCTCACGGATTTTCATTAAAATTGACGCAGAAACTCGTGTGTGCACGTTGGCCAATGAATTTCTGGATTACATGGAGAATTTGAATCGCTGCCAAACGCATCGATCAAAATAAATTTCATTGCCGATCAGCATACATCTGGCCTTCACGATCGTCTTTTCGGTGTTTGTAATCTTTACTTCGAAATGCCGAAATAAAACCGAGGGAAGGCCATAAGAATAATGCAAGGGAAACGATAGAACTTTATTTCGTAGAGTGAACATGATATGCTGTTTATTGCAAATATCACATATATTTATGTTACCGAAATTACGCTTACTAAAATTTGAATTTCGTAATATTTGGACAATAAAACAGTAGCTGAACAATTGATAGTTAATAATACGAAATATGCATCGACGCAATCCCGAAACTGTCAATGCGATAATTGTTAATTTCATTAACGTCAATAGCACTGCTGAGTAGTGTATTATTTTTATCGAAATAACATTACATTTTCCAGGGAGATACATTACACGTTATATTTTCTTTGCAAAGCAATGTATCGGCAAACGATTCACCGTATACAGAACTACAAATGCCATTATGATCCCACGGATGAGTTACAATATTAGCAAACGAAATCTAGCCGGTTAATCAGAACACAACCGAACGAAAGAGGGAAAAAGTTGAACGCATCGAGATCGTTGCACGTATCCCCCTCCCTCCCCCCCCTCTCGGACAATTTATCACCCACGATACCAATACATTTTCTTAATCACGACTTCGCGTGACTTCGAGCTCGTTAGACTTTCCCTGCCCACATGTTCACGAAGTATATTTAAATATTTGCGTATTTGCATCGCTCTGTATCCGATTATCCGACGCTCCGCGCGATCCTATAGATCGGTGGCGACGTTTGAAGAGTTTGAATGTTTGATTTGGAGCGCAACGACCGGTGGACGAAGTTTGAGGAGGTTACGGCGACTATACTCCCAGCTGTTTCACTCAGCTGGACTTGCGGTAGATTTCAGGCTCGCGAAAGGATTCTAGAGTTTCGGGATCGTAATCAAAGTAGCTTTAAAGCGTAGTTCCTGTTCCTGTTGCTTCGCGGGAACCGTGCCTCACACGACAATTGATGCTCCGCAAAGCGTGCCGGGGATCGTGCTGTATAACACGATTCTTCTTGAGGTGATGCCGGCTCCTACTGTGGGAAACCTGCTGGATTTTTCAATGACAAACCGTACCTCCGTGAACCGCTTCCACTTAACAGGTTTATTTACTTTGACCGGTTCGACTACTGTCTCCTGGTAAGCGAGTTTGGATTGGTCGTTTTATTTGTATTGGTTGAAGGAAGGGGTTGAAATATTATTCGGTACTTTGTGGTAATAGTGGTGGATAGTGTTGTTATTTATTATTATTTATTTGCAATTTTTGCCAAGGTTTATCAACTTTTTTTTGTTGGTATCCTCATATATATTTTATAACAATTAACAATTAACACTTATTGTAACTTATTTCCGTTCTCTGGCTTGTCATTGTTGACATTCTAACCAAACCCTGCTACCATTTAGCATTAAACATTTGTACATTTTATTCTCCTTGGCCCTCCTGATCTTCTCGCCGCCTTCTCTTTTCTTTCCTCCAGCTTCTCAAACCATTCCACAGCGGTGAGTGGTATTTGGAGGTTTTCATTGGAGAATTCGAATGGAAGGGAATTTTTTAAAATTTTGCTCCGAATTATTGCAACTGATTTATTTCGATACTATATTGTTATGCTGTTTCAGGTGTAAACGAGGATAATGTTACTGTGTAATGAGTGTAACGTCACTGGTAATTAGCAATTGACTATTAATATTAATGAACTTGGATACCGAAATTCTTAGTAACAACGATATTAATATTTGATGATAAAAAGAAGTCTAAGTACAGAAATGTATGTTAATTTAATTACTGTGCAGTTGGGTCATATATCCCGTTTAGTTATTACGCCGATCAATATCTGCACAAATTAATTACAATTACAATATTCCCCATAAACTAATTGCCATGTTTCCTGCCCTCCAAGTGCCTTAATATTAAATCATTCGACACGTCCATTAAAAATGGCGAACTACGTTCTGAAAATTTGCTTCATGCTTTTTTTCTTATGCTTAAACTAGCAATGCATATATATTATATTTTATGCGCTGTAATTATGCGGCGAGGAAAATGCTATTAATAAGCAATCCCACGAAAAATAAAGATATACCGTGTACGATAAAAAGTTACAATGCTTGAAATTGAAATTCGTCGACAAAGTGGATACAGCAATTCGACACGTTTATTAAATTCTACTCCCTTGTTCATTGAATCGTTCCGTCAAGCGATTAAAGCCCCAAGGGACATGGCCCTCCATGATTCCCGTTTCAAACTATTCTAGTCGGTGCGATCAAGTTAACTGTAGCAAGAATTTCAGGGTCTTAATAAGCTCTTGTACAAGATACAAGATACGTTTGGGATTTTGGACAAGTGTACCGAATCCTAGATAGTTGCCCTACGTTCCGGGGTGTTAATTGCAGACTGCCTTCAATTAATTCATAGAGTAATTGCTCCGGAACGTATTAAAGCCAGGCTCAAGTACCGTATAGTACATATATTTCTGTTCCTATGTGTAAGTCATTTTCATTCTGTATTTCTCAGCAGATACCTGATATTACAAAAATAATTCGATCGCTGTACATGATATGTTTTCTCTTTGTGATATTTAGGCGCCGATTGTACAAATGAAGGCATTCAATTTTGTTCGTTCTTCAATTACTCTCTGAGGAAGAGAATTATAAATGGAATTGATATCATGATATTAATTCAGATGTTCATGCTATTTTTACAAGTTGCTCAAAGATGCTCATAATAGAGAAACAATTTCAAAGTTTCATTTCACACAAATCTAGCTAATAAATGTATCTTAACTTTAACTATTGCCTGACTTCGTTTACGAACGAATGTCTAATTCTCAAATCGCAGATTCTTTTCCGAGGCAACCGATCCAATGCATCGTTTCTAATTCAATTACGAGCGTGAACATATATTGAATGCAACCGAACTTATTCACGTTCCACCCCAATACGTATGTCGGGCCAAGCAAATCGAAAGTTGACGCATTAAAAATCTACGCTCGAAGCGTTAATAAAACTGTCATACATCGGACCGCGCGAATCCAGCGTCGAAACGGTGGCGTTCGCGATGCTTCCAGCGTCGTTGCGTCGCGTGCCGGTAGATTCTAACGACATCCGACAAAAGCTATATACCGATTCTGCTGATTACGCCGCGGAACAATTTCATGTTATTGAATTTATCGACTGATTTTAATTCACTTAAAAGGCCGGTCGCTTGCTCTCGTGTCGCGCTCGCCAACAGTGCGCTCCTATTGCTCGCGATTTCAATCAAATTAGAGATGATCCGCGGAAAGTATCGTGCGCCAGTGTTTGCCTTCTCCTCGTTGTCCTCGTTGGCGTTGTTTTTTTCGCCCCCCTCCCCCCCATCGTTTCGTTTCTTCCCTAAAGTAGAGCGCGATCTATGCACGCGAACGGATAATTTGCTTATTGTGCGCCGGGCAAGTAATTTCTACGAATCGACGTTTATTAAACGATGCCATTAACGATGGACGAGCAATGGCTCTTTACATTCATCTCGTAGAGTGGCTTGCAGTGTGACGCAAGCCTTTAGGGGAATGGCAATTCGGTTCTCTTGTCGATGGAAAATTGTGGCCGACGGAGAATGTTCTCGGAGACGAGGCATCGGTTTGTCGACGTCAACCCTTTCGGTGCCGATGACTGTGCGTGAATGAAAGTGAACATTGAAGGGGGCCGATTGATCAATTTTAACCAGTAGAATTTCATAGAACTGACGTGTACGCGTCACCTGTTTTGCAAACGCGCCGCGAAACTTTAAAAGTATGCTATCGGAGTATTCTCTCTCGTTTAGACTTTATGTAAAGGTATTTAATAAGTTCCACGTTGCATTTAATGTTGCATTTGTCGTTTAGTTATCTTCCGTTGCTGTAGAATTTGCCGCAGACATAACTTATTTTTACACAAAAAGTATATTGTTGAACGCGTATACCTAATTTGTTTTTCCTTACCGTTCAAGCAGAATTCCCCAGTGTTTTATGATCAATATTATTAACGATTTACGTATACCATTATTTAAATGCCGAAAAGTGTGCAGTTCGAAAGGGAAAGCAAATAAGGTAAACGATATTATGATACATCCGCTTTGAATTGTATACCTTTCTCCGTCGCCCCAATTGTACAAGATTATTCGCAAAACAGCCTGGTTCTATCGAATTGACTGAAGAACTTGTAAATCGATTACGGTGGGGCCCTCCGTGTTGCACAAATCGATTTGTACGCAATTTGAATAGTAAAATAGCGCATAGATATACAATCCTTAATGATGATAATCAGAATCTAGTAGCAGTAATTGCTGTTATTGTGCATTTCCCCCAAGTCCCGCTTCCGCATATAAGCAGAAATTGAACTGCGACTGTTTTCGTTGATTGCGCGCTCTTTTAATAGCCGTGCACGAGATTTTCTACAAATTATCGTACGAAGCGGTGAGCGCACGCTAAAAGGTGGAACACGGAACAATAGGTGATACACAGGTTATTTATTGTCACGCCAAGCAGACTGTAAATGTAGACATTGTAAATAATGTTGTTCGCAGATAATAATTAATATTGCTAAATGACGCAATAATTAGTAATTCAATTTAACATTACATATGGTGCATTGATTATTTTTTAACCGCATTATTTTTAGAGCCCTCTTCTGAATAACGTTTCACGCATTGTATAATGTCGAATATGTAATAGAATCGCACGAAATAATACGTGTATACCGCGAAATCTTAAATGAATTTTACGGAGATTCTGATGCCTATTTCACTCTGAGCTGAGAAAACTCTTTTCACTTGTATGCAGTAAATGAAGAGTTGTGTTCGACTATGAAAATTCGCGGATACTCTTCGTCAATTTCTTTTTTAGGAATTTTTTATGCCATTAAAATAAGTCTTGAGTAATTGTATAAAAGATTATTCATTAAAGTGTTGAATGGCTATTAACCCTGTTCTGCCAGGCTTTTTATATTTAGAAACACTCCTAAATGGTGCCCTCTGTTTTATTCATAATTTCCAATCTCTTTGCCAAATTAAATTTAATTAAATTGATCTCGCAATTGCCCGACTGAAACGAGTATTTAATTTGCGCGGGTAATGTGTTTTGAAATGGCACGAATGAACTAATTTTGTCGAAAAGCAGCGGACCGTTTCAGATATGTAAATGTACACTGATAAAGGAAGTAAATGTAATCTTGTTAGAAGTATAAGGGGAATATGATGATGATCCAGCGAAAGCTTGAGGGCAATTTTGGTGCAGATTACAGATAACTAGAACCGTAGAGGATGCTTATTAATTGTAATATAGAAAATAAAGAAGAAAATATTTTGCATAATCCTAATCAGAGGTTCTCGCGACCTACACATCCATAGATTTTCTCGTTTCAACCTCTTATCTCTTTAAATTAGATACTACATTGTAATTACAAAAGCAAAACGTGGAAAGGTAGAAATAGAAAATATTCATTTGACCTTACCGAGTCATTTTATTAATGTTTGCTGAATTTTTTGTTCAATATTCTGATTCATTTCGTATTGTTCTCACATTTTTAATAACATAGAACGATTTTTTGAACACTTTTCGATTTTAATTGTACGTACTAATACAATTACAATTTGATATGCTATTTGTACAAATATAAAATTAAACTTTCAACATTATTAGGGTTCATCATATTTCTGTACTTGCGAATACCAATAGAAATAATAGTAACTGGTTTAATCATTTTATTAACGCAATACGTTACACCTGACTATCTTTTTACTTTTCACTCTTCTATATAATTAATGTACAAAGTTTCTCAAGTATATGTTCGTCAAGGGAAATGATTTCCCAGGCTTGTTGCGGAAAGGTATAAAGTTTTGATTAGGGAAGAAATCACAATGACCTTGAACTCATGAGAAAGCTTCTGTCTGGAAGTATTGCAGAAGATCGCCCGAGAATGAACAGTTTTTCGATATCTCATTTCATTTATGATATATCGCCTTCCAGTGAATGTTGACTCACCCCTTGTATGGCTTGCGCGTTCTATTTATCGCGCAGCAGAGAAATGTACAACGTTTTCGCAGTAACGATCGCACTTTCTAATTTCGCGTTATGAAATGATGAACAATTTATGATCGGAGGTTTGCAATTCTTCGTATCGCGTATCCATTCACGTAGAAAATGTTGGTATCCTCCTATTGTGCATTTTTGTTTAAAAATACGTCTGAAACGAAATGTACAATGCGAATATTCATCGAAGATTTCATACGCCGAACAACGGAATTAACCGTCCGTCGTTTCAAGTGTCACTGAAATTCATTCTCTTTAATAAGCCCGAAAAAGTGGTGCAACTGTTTCATTAAAACAGAAGAAAATTGCCGTTCAAATATACAAGAATTAGCGCGCAAATAAATGGATTTCAATTGAAATGTTCATTATCGCGCGGCGTCAAAAGAGGGCACCTCGTTTGCTCCCATTTCACGTTTCGAATTAGCCATGATATTTGCGTCGCGAAACTCGGATATTCACGGCATCCACGTGTTCCTATATTTAAAAATGCATCTCCACCCCCACCCCCTTCAAACGGCTGCACAAAATCCGCAGAATCCGAGACTGTGCAACGATGGCTCGTTTCCGACGGATCTCTGCGCCTCGAAAAGTCAAACCAAACAGTTCACGTGGTCGTTCTATTCGAAGTTGCCCCGAGGACTTAAAAAGCTTTGTACGTTTCAGACGTTCCCGTTATCAGGAATGGCCAGCCGTTCAAACGGGAGCAGGTCGTCCGGACCATTAAAGCTGCCGTGGGCGCAATTAATTCTTGAACGCGAAGCGTTAAGCAACAACAAGACGTGGCGTCGAATTGAAAGAGGGCCGGTCCCATACTTGGGACACCGTGCCTTCGATTGTTTTACGCGGAGGAAAGATTGTATCGGTTGTGGACAATTCTCGAACGGATTTTAAGGATCGCGCGGCAATGATACCGTTAAAATTGCAGTCCCGCTTAATCTTTCCCGGAATCCAAATTTTCCTCGCCGTGACACTAAAAGATAAATTCGCGTTTACGAATCAAGTGCTTTTAACAAAAAATACTTTGACAAGTTTTTGACACGGGTTCTAACGGATAAAAGTGGCGCCTCTGTTCGGGATCTGTAATTCAGATTCTATACTGAAAAAGTAGCTAACAGGCGTTGTTCGTGTTACTCCAATTTGTGTATTAAAAATCATGTATATCCACTGCAGATGTACAATTTAATGGAACACTTTGTATCATTGTTTCAACACCAAGCAACGAAATTGTTTGCCGAAGTATGAAATATAATGAACGATTTGCAATTTCGTATTCGAGATGAACGGTGGCCAATTTCGTATTTGTACATTACGGCCAACTTTCGAAACGGGGCTGTTACAGCTAAAATCAAACAGACGATACTTCTTGTCGGCCGCAATCGAGACCGTGAGTAATTGAACTGCAGTTACAGTGATCACAGGATCGATAAGAGCTCGTACAATGCTTTAACTCGGGATTTCTAATAGTCATTTTTCACGTAGGACTCTCTTGCCTTCGCCACGGTTTCATTCGCCCTTTAATTCTCCCCTTTCAGCACCTTTTATTATCTACCTGTTGTTACAAACCGGGTATACAGTCGACTGTCTGACTTATCTCAACGTTCTGACCGAATGTTTCAAATTATTTTTATACGAATCCTGGCAACGAGTGCTATAATTTGCAATTTCTAAATTACATCCCAATCACTTTGGTGATCCAACAATTTCATCGTCGTTTCCCTCGACGAGCCAAATACAAATGACTGTGTAATTCATTAGCCTATTGGTTCGAGTAAATTCTCAATAGCTTCATCTGATTCCCTGCAGCGAGGAGGATTCCACGGCCGATCGAATATTTAAACAGTGCACGTGGTGGCTCGACAGAAGCTCTGCTATCGAATGACAGCCGCTGTTGGTACGAATGTGTAATGAAACACATCGAAAACAAAAGGGACTTGTAAATTGTAAAATTATAAAACGAATATACGCATCGCAGCAGCGCGTTCGCAACTGTGCAACTAACTATTATTCCATTCAAATTCTATCATTCTTCGCCGTATCTGTAAACATTCGGGCAATAAATAATTGAAGAATTCCATCGAGAATTCTGCTCGATACGGCGCGATTCGGGGAACCTTATTACCAAAGCTCGTTTCATCATCATCTGTTTGGAAGTTTCTTTGTCTAACAAGTAGGACCATTTGCAATGTAAAACGACGCGACAGACGGCAAGCAAAATGAATTATTAACGCGTTACTTACGTCCCAGAACATGGACGGGGATTTTACAATAATTCACGATTATTACGGTGCAAACAAAGGAAAAAAGGGGGGACCGGTAATTAAGCGCGGGAACAAAGTGACTTTAGGGGGTTGATTAATTCTGGATTGGAATAGCCTGGAGTTATTCTAATTGATTCTCAGTGGCACTCAATTAGGCGTCGTATTGGTTGACCCATCGGTAGCCATTCGATATCGCCCTGCTGATGAACCCCGTAGAAAGCGATCCTTCGGCGTTAATTAATTAGATGGAGTAATTGGCCCGTGGATTCTTCCGGTGGAGTGCTGTTCAGCGGACAATGCATGTGTCACAGACACCGAACACAATGTATTTGGTTCCTTTAATCTGCTCGGTTTCGACGGCTTCATTTGGAGGGTCGTTCGAGTAGTCTTGAAGCAACGAAACAGAAAGTATCATTTCCCTCGTTCGAGAGAGAGTTTTTAATCCCTTTGAAGGCAGACGATTCTGAAAGGAGTAATTGACAAGAATTTAGTACGACGAGAATGTTATTAAGTTTGGAGTAATTCGTGTTTGATAATTAGTCTGCCTATATTTTCTGGTTAATAGTCCTGTTTTACCCTTCGTGCCGCTTTGTTTTGTGATAGGATAAGACAAGGGAAAACAGTAATTCAATTTTCACGGCGATGCATTGAATTTACAATTTAAATAAAACAGGCTAGTTATATGCAAATAATAATTCTTATTTACGTGTCATTACATTTTGTAATCTTAACTCTTTTAATTCTAATTTTAATTGGGGTAGTCCTTTTAACTATTATCCTTTCATACTGCGAAACCTTCAATTGTTTAATAACTGAACCGAATTTCGCAAGCATTTCATATTATATCAACTAAATTTTCTTCCAAGATATTCCGGTGATTCCCAATAAAAATGTCCCAGTAATATTTTCCATCGCGATTATACGACCTACGAAGTTAATTAATCTCCATACGCTCAGCCTCGAAAAATTCTCAAATGCTTATTTAAAATTCCTATTGCTCTTAGCATACCTGCGGCCCGTCAAGTGTCTAGCGATTCGACATTTTTAAACACGCAATGCAGACGTTCATAAGCGAAACGCAGGGCCGAACGAAAAAATGTTCTCGATAGCATTATTCAGGAAAATGGGGCCGGTTTCATTAAACCGGCCGTAATTGCATCGCGTCGACGCAATGTTAGCGACCCGGTGAATTATGAATTCGTAAGTCGGGCGTTTTGCATATTTTACGTTCTTTGATATATTTCATCGGTTACATCCGCCCTCGAACACACATAAACTCGCACACAAATACACACACACACACACACACACAGAGAGAGACCGACACGTACGCAAACATTTAGACGTGCATGATGCATTGATATGCGGTAAGGTTCCTCCGTTATTAAACGTATCGATTTTCGACTATCTGGGCTGTTTAATTTTCATTTTGAACAGCACCTTTATTTATTACCCCAAGCAAACCGTTGAGCTATGCAGGAGCGCGAAATTCGAGCGAGACGCGCGAGGATCTGCATACGAAAGTAATTAGCGCGATATCCCGGCCAGTGTTGCGGGATTATTTTCAGAGGAGACAGGGGCAGATATTTCTTTCCACTTTAGTGTTTTCCTCGTTTAATGTCGATACTGGGCGATCGTGGAGAGAGTCGCGAATTATCGTATCATAATTGTCTTTCGCACGGAATCTCCCGTTTCATCCTGAGGATATAGGCAGGTGTATTTTAGAAATATTAGATCGTCAATTTCATCGGCTCTCCGATTATTCACCTGTATTTGTAAATTTGTTGCGCGAACAATTTTCTTTGCAAAGCAGTATTCCATTTACCTTCATAAGTAATTGTTGCGAACGATTGACACTAAACTTAACGTCCCTCTGTATTTATTTATTTTCTATATTGCAACGAAATGAGACTCTTAAAAGGTTAGAAAATCTTGAACTGCTCGACGTCTTTATTGTTAAACATTTTCCAAATTATTTTGGCTGATTGAGGGCCAAGAATTTTTGTTGAATTTTGTTGAATTCACGCGCAATAATTTATCCCCTTTCTCTGCAAATAATTAATGAAGTCTGTCTAGTCTTGGATGAGAAATTCAAGTTCACGTCTGCGTTCGAATTAGATTCGTGAAATAATTGCGTCAGAGGTCCGCGGTTAAATGTGCACTACGAAAAAATTCAGAAACTACGCGAATATAAGCTTCGCGGTTTAATTTTCTACATGGTACTTGTGTCAAGATGATCAGCAACATCTGTCGGGCATAAAGTCGTGGACGAATGTTTCCAAACGCTGCAGATGCAGTTCATTACGCTTTAACAAAGCTGGCTTTATACAAAGAGACGTATTATCCGCGCGTTCCGGTGTTTCTGTCACGGCAAAATAAATGGCGAAGATCAACGTTTATATCAAAAGTCAGACGAACAGAACAACAAGCCGCGGGGAACGTCGGCGCAATGATTGTAGATAAATCAGACTCAGAGCACAGGGGACTCGCGATGCCCGATAACGTACACTAACGAAATTTGGACAAAAATAATTCGCGTTTATGGCGTACATTACTCGATATTTGATATTCGGCTGTTTCCTTTGGTTACACGATATTTTCGTGTAATCTACCTTACAGATATTTAGTTGCCCGGCAATCCAATTGGTAAATGTATCAACGTTGCACCGCGACTCGATACCTCACGTTTTGATCAAGGTAATTGCGTATTTCAATGCTCCGATACCTGAGCTAAGCTTTGGCATTTTGCACTTTTGCCACACGTTGCCCCTATGTTCAATGTGTTGATTAGAGAATTAATTAAATTCGATAGTATGTGCACGTCGTTATTTTAACAAGTCCATTGTACCCAGTATTCGAAAATATTTCCATTCGTAATATCGAAACACCGCATAAATTCTCTGTGCCCACTAAATACAGAAGTTTCGGTGAAGCAGATTTCACACAATATTCGCCGGCAGCGATCTATCGTGAATAATGTATAAGACATGAAGAGATTATTATTTGAAAAGATACAATTGCAGAGAACCATTGCGTACACCAAATTATTATATCAGTTTGTGTGTACCAATTTACTTCACTTGGTCAAAATAACGAATTGTCCACGAATCCCTGTTGCGCCTTTGAATAAACAATTGTTCGTAAAAGAATGAACAATTTGTTTTATTGTTACAGTCACTTTTCGTGCTCGACATTCGTATATTAATATTGTATATTCATACGGTAGTGCCGGAATGTAAGAGAAAAATGTCCAACGTGTCGCGCATTCTTTTTTTTTCAATAGCATTCTAAGAAAAGACGTCTCTGCCCCGTGTTGTCTCTTACAAAAATGTGCAGAAGAAAATATTAGTACCGGGAAAGAAACTTACCGTATTGTGTCGCCTTCAAAGGTACGCGTAAGAATGCAGAAATACTGGAAAGGGAGTGGAATTGTGACAGGAAAGCATCTTTACTGAAGTCAGTATCAAAGAGGTCTGCGTTACATTTCTCAGCAACTTTAACTTTCTTTTCCGTGCGAGGCATCTTACGGAATATCGTTTTTATAATTTGAAAAGGGCGAAGAAACATTTTCTATTTTCCGCGACAAAGATTCCACACTGCTTACTCTAACCATTGAGTTTTGTAAATAAATAATTCGCATTCATGATCGATCATATTAATTGATACACGATTGACTGAGAATGGTTCAAGAAACGAGGACTGTCAATACTGTCACGAAAAATGTGGCAAACGTCCCGTTTCGTGTGTTCTCCTCCAAGGAAGGTATTTCCAAAGAAATCCTCACTGTTGTTACTTTTCTGACATAAGAATGCTTAATTCTCCACTGCGATTATTACGCGCACAGCAAATTTAAATCGTTCGCCTTCGAAGATCTCCATTCTCCGTCGCTTAAATTCTTCACCACCCTTGTACTATTTACCCCCCTCCCCCTGTTCTTCTAACACAAAGATTCACCTGCATTCGTCCACTTCAGAATCCCCGATCGTTAATGCACCGGGCAGCAATATTCGCCGCGACGACGCTTTCGAATCCAATTCTCCGGACGTGTTTCAGATCTTCACGCTTGCCTCGATTCTGCAACGATCGCGATCGCGATAACCGCGAAGGTGTCGAAAGGTGTCGAATCACGGCCGTCGCGAGAGAAAATCGCATGGCGCAACGCCCGAAATCGACGATGAATGAAGAACCTCGTGTTCATTTCCCTCTGCGAGCGTCCCATTGTCGCGTAACCCATTTGTGACCCGGCTTTACGGCCGATGGCGTCGAATTAAACAAGGTCGCGCGAACGGGCGAAAGAAGTGACGGATTTGGGGAGGCTGAAACGGAGCGTTGTCTCGCGAATCGCGGACGAAACGAGCGGATTTTAGGGACGCGACGATGAAACCTTGACTCGGTCGTGATTGGCAGGCGGCACGAACAATAAGCGGCTTTCCGTATTTCATGAATATTCAGCGTACTCTTGAAAAATCTAGGGAGCGAGGGCTCGAGAGTGTCACGTGTGTACGAGGTGTTTCGCCGAGTCCATGTGCCGGGTCACACAGACACACGGAAACGTGGAATCGTTTGATACGTCTTAATGGATGCGCAATACCAGGGTCGCGACTCTCGTCGCTTTTTCTGTATTTGGAAATACATTTGTAGATGGTGCTGGCAACATCTACGCGCGTCGTCGTTTTGGGGGAACTTTTCTGCGGAATGCTTCGTTAAATTTTTGTAGAACGAAGTTCTTAATTTTTTTCGTAACTTCCGTAGGAGTTTGTAGGGTAATTCTTTTTAATGCGTGGCGGCCGAAATTATTGGCAAAGATGGGTATAAAAAGTCTGTAATTAGAGAATGCGTTTTATCGAATTCCAATGCTTTGGAGTTTGCAAAGGCTCTGAAACTCTGGAATTAATAATGCATTATTTTCTGACGGAGGTGTTCAGAGTGAAGTTAGATATCTTGAGGTTTCATGCTTTGTGAGAAATTACTATTTGATAAACCCACGAGTACTATCAGTAATCGAGATGCTAAGACAGCATTTGCCCCGAACATTCAACCCGGTTTCTGTATTTTCGATTCTGTAACATATACTCTCACGTTGAAATAAATGAAACATATATTCTCTTACTAACAAAATATTGCAACAATGTACGTTTCGTTTCTCACAAACGGGCACGGCAGCACGATAATAAAACGAAACGATAATACTTCAGCGTTTAATCAAATTTCGAGCAACTTTACGTGCCTATTTCGCATGCGTTTGACCGCAGTTAAAAAGGTGAGAGACGAGGATGTCAGCAGGACGTTTGCCAAAATGCTGTGTTGGCGAGTACGCAAACTTCGGCCTGCAGTGCTGCCCACAAAAGACAGGTTATTCGTCTTGCACGGTTAAGTGGTTAAACGTTGCCCTAACCGCTGCTGAACACGGCTAATACAGAGAAGTGCCATTGAAATATTAAAACGGAAAAATGACTAATCAAGCGTTCGCTTGTATGTAAAATACATATCAAAATATACAGGGAAGTTATGAGTTCTAAAGATTGAGAATTAAATACGAATTGATTAATCATCAACGATTCTTTGGTAACGCACGAAACGAATTGAAAGTGGCCGAATAAATTGCTGAAAGTGCATGGCGAAAAGGAATGTATAATGTATGAATGCGAGTAAAAACTGCAGAAGAAAATAATTTTCGTTTGCTATGCGTATTTATTAGACGCGCCTTCTTCAGCGATAGTGCAGTGGTTACTACGTCACCGCGAAAAGTTCACAATATTTTCCTCAATGCCTCAATTCAATATTTTAATAAGATATTGATATCGACAAATATATAAAAATAAGTGCTGAATATATAAAAATAAGTGCCGCACATAGTGATCTAAATAGAACCTCGCATAACGACAAGGTGAAGCTGATTTTATCTTCAATTGCAATCAATCGTGCAACTACGTTTATTCTTCGCTGCAAATATACATATACCACGCAATTGTACAAGATACAATTTCCGCGGAGAATTGAACGTCGAACGATCGACTTCACTTCCCTTTCGCTTCATTTTCGCACCGTGGCGTATCAGTTACCTCGATCTTTACCGCGAAATTTCATTACCTCGAGCCAGCGGGGGTCGTTGTAAGGTGAAATCAGTGAAACAACTTGTCTGATATTTTCGTCGCGACTAAAACAAGTCCGCGTAACCCGGTTGAACCAGGCGGTGTCTCATTCGATTTAGGGCGAGCTCAAATTCGAGCACTAGCTTCGAGTATTCGCTAGTTTTATTTCGAACAACGAACCGATCGATTCCGTTTCCAATACGAGGCCGGGATGAATGCGATGGACGGAGGATGAAAGGAAGAAATTGCACGTGTTTTGCGCGATTGATAGGCAAACGTTACCGAACATCAGGCCGCGATAGGTAATCGATTCGCGCGGTCGCGATAAACGAGCCTTTCATCAACCCTCGGGTCGTTAATTTTCCCAACGACGGCCGGGGAGGAGCAGTTTTCCCGTGGTCGCGTGGAAAATTGTGAAAACGCGAATCCGCGGAACCGAATGGAAAGAGGGAAAAATGATATAGAGAAAAGAACCAGAACCGAGTGATTCGCGGGGAAGCGTAACGGGAAATTGGGACGCAGAGGAGCAGCTTACAAATGGACGAAAGGTTCGTCATTTTTCGTCACGGCAGAATTTGCCCGCCGCGGAAACGATGCGGATTTCGTCGAATGGAATATGTTTATACGATCACGAATGAAGGGGACCCGCTTATTTCGACTGGCTACGGGAAAAACACGATTACCATTCGCGACTTGAAACGGGGTAGACCAGGTGAGAATGGCTGGTGTGAATTTTAAGCAGAAATTCGGGATTCGTGCTTGTTGCTAATACACACGGAAAATAAGTTTTCGATGCGGAAAGCTCGCAACTGTTTCTCTCTCTCTCTCTCTCTCTCTCTCTCCCTCTCTTTCTCTATTCTATGTCGCGCTTTGTCACTCTCATTCTCCCTCTGTGTACCCTTTCCACGCACGTCGATGCGTTCCGCTCGAGACATATTTCAGATGATCGAATTCAATTTGTTTTCAAAGCCAAATTGCTTCCGGCTGCCGGTCTCCCTTGTGTTGGTTCGTTTCTCTTTTTACGTTTTCGAATCGAGCGGGGCACGACTTCGTTACTCCGTTGAATTTTATAGCTAGCGACGAGGCGAAATGAAGGATTGCTATGAATCTATGCGTTGCGGTAAGTAGTGGCAATGTTGTTCATAAAATTGACGGAAGTTCTGTCTCCTTCAAAGATGGACTCCGCTCGGATATAATATTGATGGATTCTGTTTGTTCAATACAGTTCAACATTTCTCGGTGTATCGACATGTTTTAGTGCGAGATAAGGCCATTACATTCATAAGGTTCTTAATGTTTATACTATATTTTTGTCCAAGGGTACAATAATGTCTATCCGGATGAATGGAACATCGATAATGTAGTCGATTTATTTTAGAATTCGATTTCCTTGAAAGTTATGGCCGATACGAGAACATCTCGTTGGGTATTACCGAATTTATTCATTCTTCTCCATCCCCTTTGTGGTTTTAGTTAAAAAATCGTTGAGGTAGCAAATGGAATATTTATAAAGAGGGAAGCAGATAAGCATCAATATTTCTTACCCGTCTTTTAAAACTCTCTATCACAAGAGCGTAACCAGAATAAGTTAAAAACGGTTGTACTTTTTTTATGTTACTGAGGTCGTTAGTCGGACAGGAAGCAAGATAAGATAGAGTCTACTGTGGAAGTAGTAGCGGGCGGGCTATGGTCAGACACGACTGGGGTTCAGCGTAACATTGGACTTTCTTACATTAATACGTAAAATCATTATCGGAAATAATTTTGTGGAATTGTTACGTAATTTTGTAAATTTGAAATACTGGTTGAGAATGTCTTCTTAAGAGAAATGTGAAATATTACTTTATTGCTTTATCATTTATTATCAATTTCGAATATAGTATCGATTGACGAATGAATTCAAAAATTATATATTTTTAGAACTACCACTGTAATATGGATGTAGCTAATCAATACTGTAATCATATTACTAAATATTATATTTGCGTTGAATATTTTTACCACTTTGTCCTATTATTATTTAAACACATTAAGTCAATGGGATATTGTGGCCTCTTCGAAAGCTATTTTATCATTGCATCAATTTGTTCGCAAGTTCTATAATATATTCTTGTAACCCAGATCCGGAATTAAGTTGGCAACTTTCTTGGGAAAATTATGTTCCTCCTGTCGCATGAAAGTTACTTGAATAAAGAGCATGAAGGTTTGATAAGTCCACGAATGATATAACGCCTCGGAAAGTTTATCAAATGAACATTAAACTGGCAAAGTCAAATTTCATTCTGGCCGCGTATGAATAAATATAACGTCTTCCGAAATAGACTGATATGCGTGTCCTATCGGAATAAATCGGCACGAATATATTTTGTATGTAAAATGCCTGTTTCCGAGTCAGAAATAATCGAATGAATCTACATCATTCACCGTACTGTTCCTATCGTACATTTTTTCTAGTATACAATTTGCAGTTAAGCTTTAATCGCGATACAAAAAATATATAATCGCCGAGTGTCCCGCAAATTAATTTTCTCCGACGAAGTATCATTTTCTCGATAACACGTTCCGATTAGCCGCAATCTGTTGCAGTCACGTGTATCAAACTTGTCATTAACGCCATGCGTTTCAACGATTGAAAGAAATGACCTCGTCACGTGTACAGTGCAGTTTCGTTTGTGTTCGCGATGGAATAGTAAAAGTTTCGGTTCACGGCGCCGCACGCTTCGCTTTTACGTTCACCTTTCTCTCCGAACTGTATTTCCTTTTCTGTCATACATCTATTCTCAAATTTGCTTTGCGCGCAAAGCGTGCATTATGATTTTTTGTTTCTCTCGTGTTGTATTCTCTTTGCCATTGTCCCGAGGGAAAAAGTTTCGCGTAAATTAGCAGTTCGTTCACGGTCGAGGAGAGTTGTTAATTAGATAGTGAAACTTCTGTTTAGCAACGCGACGTTCCGCTTTTTCTCTGTTTCTGATGTGCACGCTTGAAACGTGCAATACAGGTTTACACGTTTTCCACTTTGTATCTGTAGCGAAGCTTCAGACGACCGTTTTCATCAGTTAATGTTTTTGATATTACTCTGACAAAATGTGCTGTTGTTTCTTAGATTCGCATGCACACACTGCGTACATATATCTGGAAAATATGTATGTGTAGTCTTCTATATTTGTATTATTATTCCATTCAATGCGTCATATTATGGAAGCTCTTTTGCTTTGAATTCGAGAAATCTGACGTTTAAGGAAATATCATTTTGGCACGAAATACAAGTTTCATGAATTAGTAATCAGTTCTACAATCTCTGTTTAATTTTGTTACAGGTAAGCTATTTGAAACTGCTGTCTGCTAAAATTCGAGTGGGCGATATGAACGAGAATTGGTAAGAATGGGAGACATGAGAAATTAACTACTTCTAACGACAAATCGACGATACATATCGGTACGTGCTAGTAATTTGTGTAATTAGCTTTGCCTATGGTATCCCTATTCCAGTAGCATTTATAGAATTGCATTGGAATTCTTATCGGGCAACGAATATCAACGCCTGAAAGATAGTACTATTTTGAATATCGACTAGAAGTTACTGTCTAAAAATGTTCCATTTATCTTTATATTCATTGACTTGTCTGATTCAATGTTAGCTACACTACTGAATTCGTTCTTCAAATACAAAACTTCACTCTACATCAACCCTTTCGCTATGGCATTCTTAAAATTAAAAGTATCGTTGGTAAAAAAGGAAGTACCTACAGTCTTTACTAACACGGGACTGCTTTACGCATAAATACTTGTATATGCCATTCAATTAACCGCGATATAGTTTACGTAAATGTTTAATTAAATTTTTATTGAAACCGTTACCGAATATCTGTATATCTGGATATTCACCTGCGTTCCTAGCGAAAGGGTTAATTACCCACTAGACATAAATTATATCGCACACTCTACACGCTGAAACTACGGACCACAAAATAGACACAGTTTTGCACCATGGTTAATTAATTACAATTTAGAGTAGCATTATCAGCCTCAGTTTCAGAAATACAAAAATTAATTGCAAGTACGTTTCTTTATCCTAAATTAAGAATGACAATTTTTTAAACGGTATCGCGAGGTATGTAGGCCCGACATTATTCCGTGCTATAACAGGAAGCCGGCTACGGAAAGGGTCGCAAACACCGTGGTGGAATTGTCTGTATCGCGTTGCCCGCCGAGACGTGCACTCGCGCACGTGTACACGTGTGTCGTTTATCAGCACCGCGAGGGCGGCTGACTGCGATAATTTTGAGGTGTTATTAATTCCGAGCGTTTGCGCCCGGCAGAAAGTTGGATGCATGTTAACATCGTCGGTACTCGCTTCAATTAAATCATTAATTAAATAGAGAACCTTCGGTTCGCTATTTAACGGGCCCCGCCGTGTCTCGTGCATTTGCATAGAAATTTGCATATGATGTTTCGCAAGATGCTGCGGCGCGTCAAGAAAATTTCGCGTTTCATGCGTCCCGTGGATGCGAGGCGAAATTTCTTCATACGCTACGTGCTCGCGTGAAATTTAATTAATCATTTGCGCGATTACGCGAAACTGTAGAACGGTATCGTTCCATTGGTGAACTGGTATTTGCGGTGTCGAACGATTGTCGACAAAAGTATCAAATCGGTTACGTTCTTCCGATCGTCGTCTTGCAAGGAAGATAATTCATTTAACGCAACCATTGGGGGCCACTTTGCGCAATACAAGAATATAGAAAAGAAAGATCTTGCTGGTACCTTTATGTATATACTTGAACGAAATAATGAAACAATAGGGAGGTACAATTTTGGAGTCCGGTACGCATTTAAATTAACATCGTAAAACTGTGGACAAGTAATATTAATGGTATTGATTAATAGCATAAGTAAATTACTTTTTCTAGCGACCATGAGATAGTATGCTGGTATGTATATTGTACAATCTACAAGTTTTCTGCATTTTTATCGGGTAGTTAATAGCAGGTAGTTAATCAAATTCATTAGGCGTTTTATTATCTCTACAGTTAAGAAGAGTTTGCATTGAAACAAATTTATTTCTTTAGAAACTCCGGTTTAAAGTGAACGATAATTTAATGACCTGTTTGACATTAATAGTGCCCCATAAAAGGTCTCGCCGATATTTCACTATGATAGACCGATTGCAATATCGTGTTATAACGTCCAGCATCAATTTTTTTATCACCCATCCAGATCAATCAGGCACTAAAAAATTTCAAGCGAAACGTTCAATAAAATTTCATTTCGCCAAGTTTATGCCTCGCAGTGAAATCTACGTGTCCATGGATAATAATGTGCCTGCCTTCAAATTATGTAGAGCAGAAAGAGGGAGAGTAATTATTTGCGGCGACGAGAAACTGAGAATTCTCGAAGAAAGTACGCGCAATAATTAGTACGGTGGAGTACCATGATTTGAGAGAGAATCGCCGGGAAAAGCAAGCTGCCCGATCTCGTTCGAAGAATCCAACTGTGCAAAGTTTAATAACTCGTAACACGAGTCGATGTTGATCAGCTCTGATGTATTCCACTTACAAGAGAGAATTCTTATATTCGGTTTTGAAGCTTACAGGAGAGATCGACACAGCGATGGGATCGCACTATTTTATGATTCCGTTTTTGGTCGAAAGGGCAGAAAAATCGGAGGGGCTGACGAGAAATGGTTATCACTTTTCTGATATTTTTACACCCGTGTTTGCTACCGAAAATTTAAGGGGACGTTTCCAATAAAGAATAAAAACTTCCTTATCTCGCCCGTTGATAAAATAACACCATAAATTAGAGGATTTGATCTGGCACCGATATTTTAAATTTGCTTCCTCATAGAAGATTGTACATGCATTTTCGTACATTATTTGAATACAAAATTAACTGTTCATTGTATCCTAGAATCAATTCCGATAGGAATATCATGTGTCAGCTTGGTCAGATCTGAATAATTAACATGTATTGTTAACAGAAGTTCAATTTACCCGTCCTAAATGGAAAATCGATGCTAAAACGTACCATTTTTCTGAAACAAATTATTCAGGATTATTCTCACATTCAATTGACACACTTCACATTTCATTCGCCCACTATCTCTTTCTTTTTTCATTTATGGTAAAAACGAAGGAGGAAAATACAACAGAAAGGAACGCAGAATCAATTTAAATATAAGAACAAGTATTCAATATATCAAATACAAAATTAAACAATGAATAAATGAAGACTAGAACAATATCGCACTGTACACTATTTAAATATATCCCTTCTAAATGACCATCACACTCAACCTATCATTTGAATGATTACAAAATGTTCTTGAATTTCTTCGCTTTACAATTTTCCTTTTCGCGGACAGTATACCCGTTTACAATTCCATCAACGCTTGTAAACGTCGAATCCATGTTGAAACCGCGTTTCGTTTCACTGGTGAGCCAAACGAACGTTGTTTATGATAACAACGGGGGCATTATCAATTTCGTGCACCTTTTGCGGTGCAGAAAATTGGACACGTATTAACACGGTCAGTTACACGGTTCAATTAAGTTGTTAATTAAATGACGAGGGTGCAGTTTAACGGCGTGACACGCTGCGTCTTCTTTATTCCCAGCCACCTGCCGTTACGCCGGCTTCACTGCGCCGTGTATAATTTAATTAACAAGTTATTTTAACCGTGCAACACCCGTACTCCGGTGCAGTTTTCGGCCCTCGGTGTCGCGAGCCAACGTGCTCGCACTTTCGGAGTTCATCGGAGCTCAGCGGAGTTCATCGAATTCCGGGGACACACGGCCGGGAACTTTATTTGTAATCAGATCGAAACGACACGCCGTGGATATTTCTGACGATTCTCCAGGATAACAACTCGGAGAATCGATTCGGATGCGAAGGAAGCTGACAGAGGGATAGAGGGAATTATTCGTAAGCCTCCAAGTCTCAAAGTTTTGCATTACTGGTGTCCAATACAATTATTGCAATTATTGTTCGAATAAATTAGCCTTTCACGTTTCCCCTCGAATGCTACGTGAAAGTATAAAGTATGCAAACAATACAGATTGTATCATACTATAAAAATCTGCCCTCTAATTTCCATCTGCATCGAAACTCCTTCCGTCCCTGCGAAAGATACGCTTCGTGGATGAATCGCTGTTCTGGGTGGATTAATTAGCCGACTAATTTCTACGGGATCGCGAAACGGAACGATTGAAATTTCGGTGTCGCGTGGCAGGATGGATTTGTCTTCGTTGTTAATTTTCCCGGGAGCAAGCTCGTTCGTTTGAAGACCACGCGGAGATTCGTCTGATAAAACGTTGCGGTGAGATCCCTCCTTTCGTGGACGTTCTCGTCGAAAATTCAGCTGAAAGTACCAGCAAAAATAATTAAACTCGGACCGGCGACTGTTGACTCCGTACTCCGGCATCCACTTTTAATCATTGTATCGGAAGCTGCCACGCGCAAGAAACAGACAAATGGAGCTGTGCTATCGTGTTTAAACGGACCCGGGACACTTTGTATTACTTTTTACTACGTCTCTGCTGCATAGACCAGGAAGCAATTAATTCTGGAGTTTACGGGGACATTTTTGTTTATCATGTAAAGATCGTTCAAAATGTTTGTCCTGCTTGTAATATTAAAGGAACTTTTACTGCATTCTATGATTTTAGTGGAATGTTTCATAGAATGAATTCAATTCGGTTTTCCTTTCTGTGTTTAATTGTCACCTTAATGCTGTAACTTAAATTTGCATGTGATCTATTTTTCGATCTTTTGTTGAAATAATAAATACTATTTTCGTGCTGTACAATATTCAATTCTATATGGAAAAAGAAGTCTAGGAAATAGTGTGTCAAACGTACTGTGAATGAGTTGTATGTGCAGATCATATATTGCGTGCATTTTGCAGAAATAAGATATCGATGTATATCCAACACACAGTGGAAATTTATAGTATCTAATTCCAGAATGGTTTCATTAATATTATATATTCAGTTCGTTACGAAATTTCTAATATTGCACTGAGTTGGTTCAAATGGCGACCGTAACAGAAATAAAAAGAATAATAATACAATTCGTCTACACATTTCATAAGCAATGTGTCGGGAAAATTTTTGAGCTCCGTTCAATTTAAAATATGTGTGAAGGATTACGAATATTGTCACCACTTTGAAATATTTGCAGGATTCTTACAATTATATTTGTAATTTCTAGTTTCAAATAATTTCTGCAGTAAGTTCATTTAAGCAGTTTCTCGTTGCGTTAATATTTTATTGCTTCGTCATCCAACGTGTCACTTGTCCATTTCATAAACGATGAGATTGGCTTGTTCTGAATCGTCTCACTAAACCTTCCACAATCACAGCTCTTGTTTTTTCTCTTTCATTGCGATCGATGTACGTATATACTACTTTGATTCTCTGAAAAATAGCGCAACGCTTTAAATGCAGCGCGGTCTTGCCAATAACCGATTGAAAATTGTCATTCCCAGGAAACAACTAGAATCCTCTTCCACTGTATAAAAGTTGCCTCTCAATCTGTTTGCGAGTGCCGCAACGAGATTTACTCGACGGACGAACAAAGTACGGGCATGACGATTCTCCTGTTGTTTCACAAAATGACGACTCGAAAACGAAACAATATCGCTGAAAGAAACACGCACCCTAATTAGACTCATTAACTGGCTGACGCGACCCAGAAAGTTGTTGGCTTCAATGGTAATTAGCTCGCTAGGTGCTTTCGACGAACAATGAATGATTTGCGGCCTTTTTAACAGGCATAAGTAGTTACACTACGTTATAATCGCGACAAGTACCGCATTATAAAATGACGACGAGAATGAAATAAAACTTTGTACAATTTTCTGACCGTTTGCGTGTCAGGTTCAGTGGAAGATTCGGTTCTAATCGTCGATTCAAATGAACTCTTGATTGAGAATATTTCGACGACAGACAGATGATGCGACAGAGAATTTTTGGAATTTCTTGCGAAATATGAAATTTACATTGGACGCCTGTAAATAGCGAATCGATTGCAGTTAATGGTTAATTGCAAATGTCGCAGAATGAAGGAATTGGCCAGCACTAAGAATATATATATCCTCAGTTATGGGAAGTCAATTCCGAAATGGAATCCAACGATGAATTATAATCAGTGATATGGTGAATAATTTCACAGGGGTAAAAATAACTACGTTCATACAGATAGTTGGACGTTTGGCAGGATTCCAAAATAGTCAGATTGCCCCTATTATAACTTCAGTTCATATAATTGAGATAAAAAAAATGTTACAATTGTATTTTAAAATACGGAGGCTGCACATTTTTGCAGTCAACTGACGAGTAACTGTTATTTTCCTGATCTTCATTATAGCATTTAGCAAATTTTAGGCATCCAAATTTTTTAATTTCTCCTTTCCATTGAGAAAATTATAAATCGGTCGAAGTCAATGAAAATGTTTGAAGGTTCCATTAAAAGCCATTCATTTTTGGTAACTGGCGGATAATACATTGCCACTTTGCTTGGAGCAGTAACATTTTCTTTGAGCCAGGAAATTGTGGATGCTTGTCTCCGATTGCGCCCTTCAATTTGCTTAGTCGCAAGAAATATTTCTCTAAATTGAACGTCTGATTGCTTGACAGACGTTCATAGCATAAGACATCATTCCAGTGCAAACACTGCATAACCTTTCTAAACGGAAAGCATAATCTTGAATCTACGAATTTCTACGTGCGAAATTACTAAAACCAATTCACTTCACATCGATTGCCGGCGTTCGTTTCAAAATGCTTTTATATCAATTAGATAATGAGATGGAATTGGACACTGAAGCTTGTCGGGACTATTTCATTAGACTCTGTATTTACTAAATGCCATAGATATTTATAATTCCCATTTGGTTTCCAATTACAAATTCTGCCACAAGATTAAATGCATTATTATTACCAACATGTAAACGAATTATAGAATAGAAGTAAGCGTGGTAGAAATCAAGAATCTCGGACACAGAAAACGGGTTCATATAGTTTATTTGAAAATTGCGATGTAATATCCCCAATATTTTAGTAATAGTTCGATTAGAGCATTATGAACGGGGAAATAGTATTATCGTCTCGGTTTTGCTTTGCACTAACCCGAATTTCCGCACAAGGATTAACCCGATTCGCCGATGTAGCTTAATACCCGTAAACATTAAACCGGGGGCAAAGAAAACTTCACAACCAAGCCAATAAAATACATTCTGCAACCAAAATTGCAAAATGCCCGTATCTGACCAGGTCCATTTCCTCTGACCCCATAAACAGAATATGCGATACCGCAAACAATGATTGCTCCAAGCTTGGTTTTTTTTTAATACCTCATTCAACTCTTTTAAGATAGCCGCATACAAGTTACTCTGAATGTTTATGTATGTATGTTGATCGAAGCTGCATAAATTTGACACATTTCTCGTCTGTCAGTTCTATTTTGTCCCCATGATGTAAATATTGTATCGCTTTCTTTATTAATCGGTTGTATCTTTCCCGCTCAAATGAATAAATAAATAGGTAAACAAATAAATAAAATCGTTGCTCCCCCCGTTCTTCTCCGCTCCTCCCGCAAAGACTATCCTCCCTCGAAACATAATACCGGCCCCGGCTCTCATAGATCCCCTCCTAATCCGCCACTCTAATCGAAAGTTCGGAACCTTTAAATCCCCCGAACAACGTTTCCAAACCCGACCGCGCGAATCCATAACCAGAATCTCCCGATAAACGATGAACTGGCCCAGGTAAAGCCCGCGAACGCACACAGAGCCTCCGAAATTTGAGTTTATTCTTGAATCGTTCCAGGTCCCGGATTAGACCGGAACGTTCCGCGGCCCCGCGGTATCCCGATCGTTCTTGCGAAAATTATCCCACGTTCGCAAAGGCAGCTGGAGAAATTCTATTACTTGCTCGTTGTCCCCGCTCGCGTGCACCGTGGAACGTTCGCGGCGCGGCGAACGTTAAAACGGAACCGGCCCGGACCCCGTGATGCTAAATGTCCCCAGAAAATGGGCTAACTCCGGTATAATTGTCGCGGCAGAAACGGCCCCTGTAACTCCGGTTTCACGCACAAAACGGTGCCGGCTGTATGCCCGTGGAACGGGAACCGGTAATTGTTTCGTGAATTTCGAACAATCCGGCTGCCTGACGGGCCGGGGAACGGGCGTCGTTGAACCGCGAGCAGGTAATACGCTGGTCGGTGTACATTTGCGGATGGTTACGGTGAATTAAGTGTCTTGGGGTGGAAAGAAACGGTGTGCACTTGAATGTCGATAGGTTGAGGGTTTCGGGAAGGGTGGTAGTAGTAGGTCGTTCAAGTGGGGAAATGAAAGGGTGACGCGGACTTGGGGGAGGTTGAAATATTCTTTCGATTTTTTCATCGATTCATCTCGCGTGACTGTGCTTATTCTAGAATTGATTTTGAAATAATTGAAAATATTTAACACGATTGTGCGCCACTTCCTTTGGATTTTGCAGTCTCCTGTTTCCATTATTTGCCTCCATTTCAGGATTGCGTTTCGACAATTGTTCGTGATAAAACGATTTACAGTATTTGCGTTAGAAAAATATGTTACAGATAGTTATTTTAATGGTTCAAGTGGAGAGGGTGAACTATTGGGGAGATAATATTTAAGGAAATATGATATCTAAGAACAACTAGAACGTGGTAGAGAAACAAGTTTTAAAATAATTCAAATACCGGCGGGATATTTGAAAGTAGAGCAATGATTCGATAATCGCCTCGTAACTTGTTACATTGTTAAATGAAACTTCGAGTCTTAACAATAGTACCACAAATGTCATTTCAACTGCGCAATCTACAAAAATGTTACCCCACAATACTGGCAAACATACTGCGGCAAAACACACTTCGTTTTCACTGTAACGAAGTGGCGTACATTAATTTAATTGCAGTGTACTTTCCGCCGAATGGGAAATGATGCAGCTGCATTGAAATAGTTCTCTTTAAAGACCTTTGAAAAGGTTAATGCTTGTTCGGACTGGTAAAGCAATTGTGCGGAAATTAGCTGCGAAAACAGAGACTCCGACTTTCTTTTCATGAGACGTGTTAATTGAAAAAGTACAAAGCTATTTGTTCAGGCCTCTGCTGTTTTCCACTTTTATCTGGATTTCGCTTTTACACACTGGCCCCAGCCGTTCTGAGTATGTCAGAACAAACGTCGTTCCATTTTGATATTAACATCGCTGGTAATTAGCAATGTCTATTGAATTATCTTTTACGTGTGCTTTAAAGTGTTTCCATCTCGCACAGTTTCCGCGTCACGTTTCCATTATTACTCGTCATACAGTTCGTCAGTGTTCGCGGACATTCCTCATTAACGGTAATGAAAGTGAAAGGGCGAAAACTTTTTCAAACGATCTTCCGTGCATTGCTTTCCAAACTTTATACCAATGTATTTCAGACAGTAATCACTTAGCTGCTGCGGCCTTAAAATTGATAATATATTCAGCGCGCAAGCAGCATGAATGTGCGATCACTTTGGATAATTAAATGCGACAGAACACCTACATAAATGGTACTGCGATATCGTGGAAAACGCCTCCGTGACTTTTAATTTAAAACTATTGCACGAGCTGCGCGAATGGGTTAATTTTAGACGCAGCCTTTGTTCTCCCTTATCGTCGTCCCATTCACAGGGATCTCTTTTACAAAAACGAAGCTCTGGACAATGAAGCCGCCCGAGTGTTTTGCAAACATAATATATAACCGCGGCCTGGATTACATCAGAACAATTCCATTCGCTAAAAACGCGAGCCCTACGTGGCCCATTCAGATTCTCGAATTTCGCCTGTAGCGGCGTAAACTTCACTCGAAACCGACAGTCCAAGAAAACGAATCCCCCCCCCAAGGAAAACCCGAAACAAAGGGGACGAAGAAAATCAGTGAACACGACCAGCATCTTCTGCCGCTTGCCGCAACGTCGATACCCATGCGGGACTGGCGTCAAGTCCATTCTGAATACAGAAAAATAATGGCTTCTCGATGGAACAAATTCGAAGTGAGAATCGATCGCGGTTCGACGTCGGGGCGACAAATCCCGCGTGGCGGTAAACAGAGACGTCCATTAAGGATGCCGGGGAAATCGCTTTCGAAGTGCGAAACGAACGAGAAAACGAGTTGCGAAGAAAGGGAGAAGTTCACCTCTGCCTTTCTCACCTTTTCCCCCCGTTCCGCAGCAATCTTCGCGTCTCTGCAGGTCGTGCGTTCTGCGCTTCGCCTAATCTTTCCTTCTTTTCACGCGACAGCTTATTTATTGCTTTCAGGGTTGTGCCAGCGAACGTGATCCTCTTCTGAGGGGGCAACACCTTGGCATTTCGAATGCACCTGGCTCGACGGAATACTTTCCAGCCGTTGTCAATTTATTATTATTATTATTTTTCGTTTCTAATCTCGCACACCTCGAAATTACGGCACAATAGTAGAGTGGAGCTGTTATTTCTTCTCGGTGTTCTTGGACGACTATCGTCCAACACTTACATAGTGACGAAAGGGTGGAAATGTAGGATACAGTCTTCTTGAAACAAACTCGAACAAACGGAATGTTCGAGTGGTGTCGCACAAAACTACTTTATCCAAAGGTAGCAATGGAGGCACGTACCTGTTGAACCTTACACATTTCAATTTATTTATATTTCGTGACTACACAACGAGTTAAGTCGCAGATAAATCGCATCAATTGGCTCACGAAGTTCATCTCCGTCTGGCTTACTTCCACTTAATATTATATTATACGTATAACATATACATGTAGCAGCGATGAATATTTCAGAGACGATTAATTCGCTTGTCAAGAATATCTAGTACAAGTGGGTACTCTAAATAATAAATTAAAACAATTTTATGGAAGGATAGTATATTTACGATCTACGTACTTCTCAAACTAGAATAAACGGGAAAGAATAAATTAAATTTAAGAATAAATAGATTATTGAATCGAGTATTATTGAAATGAAATTAAAATAACAATCATGACCGAACTCCCACAGCGAATTATTCCACCCAATTCGTTTCGGCGTACTTCCAATTAATTATTAACCATCGGAAATCGTGGTTGTTTTCGTTCGCCTAATTACTGTTTGAAACGTAAACGTTCTGCATTGAAAAGAATATCCGGGGGAATCGGATTGAGAAATTTTGCATGCTACGTGATGCTGCGTTTCCGGGATTTTTAATTAGCTTGAAGTATTTGAAAGAGCACTGTACAACGGGAGAGTAACTAGACGTTTTATATCCTATCTGTTAGCAATGTTGCGGTTATTTGACGGAAAATTCGCGCTGGCGCTGTTTTAATCTGGATAATGAAATATTACTAGAAAGAAAGGGATAAAGGAAACGATGACGAGCCTCGCTAATTAAATGTAGCATTCTAATTAGAGACGAATGGGTTTGCTTATACTGCTGTGATGGAAATAATTCACAGTACCTCCTGGGCGATTTTCGAAACGTTTTCTCGCGACAAAAGATTTCATGTTCTGAATGCTGTACAAATGATAAGAATCGAGAATTAAAATTACTACGAGCACACCTTTTATCAGGCAAGTGAACATTTTTCAACGATTGCAAACTATAAATATGCAACGACACAAATGTGCAACCATTTGGACATTCGCTCGAACTTCGTGGTGTAGTAAAAAAATCTAAGCATCGTTTAAATTAAAATTGGTTATTTTTTAAATACACGTTAAAAGTAAAAACGATTAATAGTTGTTTCTCAAATCGGCTAAGCTTGAACAAAAGCACGAGTCGTCACGTTTCAAGTCGAGTCGTCAAAATTATAGATAAAAATAATCGCCAAACTGCAGAGCCTATATTTATCACCGTACAATTAACGAACGATAAAGCAATAATAATACCGTTCATATGTAACGCGAATTTCATTGTTTCTCGAGACTCCTATCCAATGAGAGACAATACCTTTTAACCAAACTACCAACAATCATATCGATCGCGTGAAAAGTCACAGATTAACAGCATCATTATTATTAGGGTTTGCAGAGTGAGGGGAACGGGGGGGGGGGGGGGGGGGGGCTATAACTTCACGAGCGGTCGTATCGTTATCGCAGAACGGTGAACAGATAAATTGCGGATTAATCCGACAAGTGATGGCGTACAGTAACTCGGATGCCGGAATTGCAGACGCCTTTTAGCGATGCAGAGTCGCGGCGGGATCGTTTATCGGCTTTTCCATTAATCACGGAATTCTATGATCGAGCCACATTTACAGCCGCAAGATCATCGTGCTAGTTATTATTATCACCGACGCTACCAATACATTGTCGGCCCGGTTTCGACTATTATCGTTATTATTCACGTGGAGTGGTTTTAAACCATTGTCTGGCCCGGTTGCGCACCTATTGTTTCACGCTAGAACGGCCTTTCGAATCGGTTCAATTTTTGGGGGAAACGAGTAACGCCACCGTCGACTCAGACGGCAGTGCGTTGTTGTACGTTTGGTTAAAAGTGAACAAATATGGGCGAAGTTAATAAAGGGGAAATTAAACTTTTTACTCGAGACCGGGGAGTGCTGGCAGCCGCCTTTGAGATAGCATTACGTTATTTGGCAAGCGTTGAAGTTTCCTTCGACGCGAAGTCAATGGGTGGTGTGCACGTTTGGAAACGTGAAATGAGAATTGTGGCAAATCGAGCCGAGGAGGCCGCAAAACTCTAACGAATTTAAAAGTTCAAGTTTCGCCGAGGGGTTGAACGAAACTGCCCGGACTTGCAATTTGATTTGAAATTCCGGCGATTTTTCTGCCGCTGCTTTCTCTGTTCTGAGAAACTTGTTAATGTTGCCTATTAATCTGAAAGGCTATCAAACTATTATTTAATAAGCAAACGAATCGTATTTTTTGTTACTGAAAAGATGCCCAAGTTAGACTGAAATCTGTACTCGAGTTATTAATGTAAACAGTATTGTATAAGGGAATTCAAAAGTATCGTCTATTTGATTGATTACTGAAACATGGAAACATGATAAATAAATAAGGAATAGCGATCAAACGAAATTTCATTCGATCGACAGTCAGATAGGAAATATATACGTAGCTCCATTACGTCAATTATTCGACCGTACTTATCATCAAATGAAGCAAAACGAGTTTGGTACTCAATACAACATTTGCTACGATCTTAAGAATAATTTGCAATAATTTATTTCTCATGGTCGACGAGTAGTTAGCAAAAATCGAAATCAGATGGGTGATTAAGTCGACAAAACCATCAATAAACATCAATTAATCTCTGCGAAAAAGAACATTGTCGCACGGTATTTGTAGCTTTTACCATTGAAATGTATATTTTCTTCCCAATAATGGCATTATTGAATATTTTTAATAATCGTATCCCCTTTCAGAACATTAATGAGGGCTGCACCGGTTCGTAAACAAAGATCGACCGTAAATTGCATTTAGAAACTTCTCGGAAATCATTTTTACTATATAACTCGTTTCCAAATTGCAGTGTGCGAGATCCGCGCAGAACGAAGGCCGTCCCCTGGAACCACCCTCAACTATTAAACTCATTTTCAACGAAATCTGTAGCTAATGAGCTTCCGCGAAATAACGACGATCTATATATTGCCATTAGTGCTATAATTGCAGCGGAACGACGCACTCGTTTTCCGTTATTATCCGTTCGAGAAACGATGATTTAGAGGAAAGCTGAAAGGAAAGATGACGGTATCATTATATGTTGTGCGGGACTATTCAGCGTACGAGGCATTGTGCCCTTTCTTCTTGAATCAATTTTTTATCGACTTTCTTTGTTTCATGGGAAAAAATGTCGCCGTTAAACTTAACAAGATTTTAATGAGAATATCACAGAATTTTTATGTACATCATTTCTTAGTATTACAATAGCGATCATTCCTTTTGTTCAATTCTGCATTCTACAATGCAAACCTTTTTCGCCAATGTTGATGGCGCTTTAGTAATAAATCGTCAATGTTTAACATATGATGTCGTTGCGTGGATCGTTTAACGTGAATGCAGAATTCACTACCTAACTTTAATTAACTTGAAACTGCACTTTGTATTGAAAAATACGACGTTCCATTTATAAAAACGAAGTTGTGTTTCATTCGAATTTCGAATATTTCGTATGTTATGCATCCTTTGGAACCATGCATTTTTTCCAAGTTATGTACAATTTAATAATTACACATTCAGGTGTACGACTTACGAAGCTCGCTTTCTACGATAATCATCATTTTTAATTGACAGCAACACGACTGGCAAATCGAATGATGGATTTTGTGCATTTTAACGAGGGAATTATTGCAACAATTTAAGCATATACGAATTTCTGCAAGCCTTATGGCGTCAGCACCACGTGGCAGGTGGCACAATCTCATTGAACATTCATTAGAGTGTATGTCGATACCAAATTATCATGAGAGAAGCTACGACAACATCGTGTTAATGCTATGATCTGCGAATTGTACGTCACGTGTGTGTGCACCCCAGTGCATGCTCATTACGCCTTCGTCGACAAGTTAATAGCGGAGGTGATTATGAGGATTGATAGGAAATAGAATTGCGAAACTTCCTTCTGTCCTTATTGCACGCGCAAAAATAGTTTCACGTCCCTGGCGAACGGTTCAGGAATACCTGTTGAATAAACAATGATTTATTAAACAGTTCTTTCCAGGAACTTCTCACCTGTATATCTTTCTTACGACTAAAGACGAAACGTGCGATTTTACTGGGAAAACTAATAAAACCATTATTTCCTTGAATTACTTATCTGTATGTCCTTTTTTATTGTCAGGTTATATATGAAAGGCGTAATTTCGTCGCGGGGAAACGTTTTTGGATGACCTGTCGAATAAATAATGGCTCCTAAAAAATATTTTCCTCCTAAAATCTTAATCCGCATGTTCCTCGCAGATTGAAGATGAATTATGCCAATTTCTTTGCATATTATTTATGCTACTTTGATCGGTTTTACTTAATTGAACAACCGAACTGTTAGCCCTTTAGATTCAAATATTGTATAAATATCTGACAATTGCGATTCATTTCCAGCTTCACATTGTTAGTTGCGTGTTCGGATTCTTGCTATTTCTCCCAGAACCTTTGTTAACCCTTGATAAGCCACGAGACGTGTATGTAGAGTTACTAGCGATACCTGTACAGGAATATCCGTGCTTGATTCAGCCATGTGTCTTGCGTCGAATTATCGATTCAATTCCTGAGATAGCCATAAATTTCATTGGAACCAAACAGCATTGAGCTATCCGCATTCATAGCGACCTTAAAGCACGCTGTATGCTAACGAACCGCGGTAACGACCTGTACAAATCCATTAAAGCGAAGCATGCTCACGCGGTTGAGACAAAAGAAACAGGCAAAATTACAACAATCCTACCTGCCGACCGTATCGCGAGAATGATTTAAAAAATCTACGTTCAAAATAATAATAATTCTTTTATTTTCTGAAATTTATGCCGACGCAGAGTTACCTCCCGAATGTGATTCTAACTCACAGAGCGATTGACAACAAGGTACATTAATCGCCAGAATGAATAATAACAAACTAAGTGTAATCTAAGTAAATAATAATGAGGTGAAGCATATTATACATATACGTAATTGTATACAATATTACGCTCAATTGTACAAATAACGTTGTTGCACACATTAAAAATAGTATTACGTATAACAGTGCACAAACATTCCGCGAGTAATCGCCCCGATTTATAATTTCTATAGATAAACGTGTAAGTGCCCTTAACGTTTAAAGGGTTGAAGCAAATTACCAGCTACGGATCATGCTTTGAATTTCCTCGGAAACTCGTTCGCTTCTTCTATACGTGCCCTCCCCTCTATATTTCTTTCTGCGCAACGGATAACAGCTGTTAATTACGAGCTTGCCGAGTTCCGCTCGGTACGCGGTACAGCATGTACCCGCGGAGCAGGCCGTAAAAAGAATAAAATACGACGAGCGAGGGACGCGATAAAATGTAGAAGCATTTGACTGATGACCCGGTTGTAATAGGGAGTGAAACGGAATATCGGACGGGGCTATTTAAATAATGCACGCCGGGTACACTTGACCCCGTTCCTATTAGCAACGATCCCGTGCTGCACGGTTTCGTCGCGTTTGTTCGAAGAAAGGAAAAGTTGCAAAGGTGTGGGGCCGTTCCGGACCCCGCCGGAAATCGGATGAATGGTTCCGATCGGGAACGCCGGCCTTTTGCCGCGAAATATCGAAGGTATAATTATTGGATTTTTTCATTCGGTTTATTGGCTGGAAATGTGTCGTGGACAGAGGATAGAGAAGGACGAATCGTTGGTATAGTTTCCCTCGATATTTTTTGCTCCCGTTTTGCTGCTTCTGGTCTCAATGGTTAAAATGTAGCGCGATAGCACGATTGAGTGTAGTATGATGAATGTCGGTCGAATGAGTTGTTAAGACATTGGTAATGATGCAATTGCGAAATGTATGCAACAGATTTGTTAAAATGTTCTAGCGCGCTATTATGAGACAGGAGAGGAAGTGCTTGTTGAGGATAAGTGGGTAAAAACAGTTCTTGCATTATCGTAATTTCTTTACTAGCGTGAATAAACGAACAGCGTAAAATACCGCTGCTTAAGTATCAAGTGAAGTTGGAAAGGCATTCAGGTAAAGAACCATTTTTAACAAGGAAACAAATTGCAGAGGAAAAAATCTTTACAATATTTTTCGCAAATATGTCTATGGTTAAAATATATAAACATGTACTTGTCTCTTCTCGGCATGTTGCGTACGTTGACAATTTTCTTCGAGGAATGATGTCATTTATTCTGTTCGGGAATTCGTATTGCGTCATTCAACGTTAACGTTCCAACGAAAAACAAGTCAATATTTTAAAAAATGAGAAACCGACCACACTGAGATGTTGTGAAATTGGCATCTAAATACTATTATCGCATTTTAATTTAAAAAAAGAGAACGTGACAAGCGAATTTTAAACAATGCCATGCTTATAAAAAACGAACGGTATGTCACATGGTATCATGAAATGCATTTCTTTTGTCTCATTTAACACTTTCCTCGCAGAAATCACTGACGCGTGTGAAAAATCGCTGTCGTGTCGATTTCCCCTCGTATATTTTATCTCCCTACGATAGCTCACCCCTTCGAAATTTCCCGTCAGAAGCTGTTCCTCTAAATTCCTTGAGATCGAGAAAGTTTCGTGTCCGGACGAGGCTGAAAGTTCGAGCGATTGTTCCAAGCGTCAGAATTCGGTAACAGACTAAATTAACCGTCAGAAAAGGAGGAACTAGCTAGTCTCGATTAAGAATTGCATCAAAGTGACGGAACTGTCGTTCATAGAAAATTAGACAATTAATTTTTGCGAAACTCAAAAATTGACGCAGACCAGTTGAGATTTTGTATACGCGGAAGCTTGTAAATCTTTGATGGCATAAGTAAAAATGATCATAATATAAACGATGGACAACTGTGGACGTTCTTCCTTCATGAAAAAAAAAAAAAAGGAATAAGTCGAAAATCTACCAACGATCCTCTAAATGGAAAATATTTTATTTGTAAGATTTGTATTATTTTAATCTTTATTACGGTCGTGTCGCACTTCTACCATTCGACAACTGATACTTCACGATCCCGTACATTTCTGTTCCTCATAAACAGGTTAATTTTAGAGGATAACGCCGTCTAGCTTTAATGATTTTCAATCTGTCCAAATCAATCGAAAACAAATTCAAAAGTTTCGTTGACGAGGCGAACGGTTGATCGCGAGTGACTGAAAAGATTTGGTCCTTTAAATTGCAGCCTCGAGATTGATTCATCGGAGCAAGTTTGATTGAAATGTTCCCTCTCTCGCCGGGCGGTACAGCGAAATAATAGTCAGGCGTAGTTGCGAAGTAAACGGGGTGAATAGAAGGGGAGGAAACGGAATATACATATCGCGCGATGCAATATCGAATACATGTCAGTTACTTGATCCTTCTCTTTGTGTGACCGTTTTTGTTTCACGCTCGCGTTTGTCGTGATCGCTTCCCTTTTCTTTTTTTTGTCAGAACACTTGTCCGTTTACCTGTCGTTCCATTTGATCGGTGTATCGAATGTTTCCTTTCACCGTTGGGACGTGAGTAATTGAGGATATCGCCCGAACTTGCGGGAAATGTATTTTAAAACCGCATCGATTTGTAGAAAGTTGTATATTTTAATTTTGTTTGTACGTTCCGTTCGTTTGTAACACTTCTGACAATTTACGTAATTTATTATCAGTTGTACCAATTTTCTTTCACTCTGTTCTACGCCCAATCTGTGCTCCCAACGAGACTGCTTTGAAGCACAGAATGGAGAAATAATTATTCGCTCAGTGTGAAATTGAAATTGAATCAGTGGCCCATAGATCTATTGTTTAATTACAGACACGCGTATTGTAAATATTAATTAATTAAAGTGAACAAGGGTAAGGTAAATGGAGAAAACTGCGTAGTAATAATTATTTATTTTACATATTGACAGGGATGTTTCACGTTCTACGTTTGAAATATAAATCAGAAGAGATTACGTGTTACGAAAATTACTGGTCAATTTTAATAGCGACAGCTTCGTTGAACTTCAAACCTGAATATCTGAAAGGAGTATCTTTTTCGAAAACCCTTATAAATTCGTGCTTTGAAGCACGTAGACCCCGGGGATCAAAAGGGGTCAGAAACTCTATTTAACTGGTCCTTGCCTTAAAATTGATAATTCCATGTTTTAGAGGAAAGTTTTTCCATTATGCGTCTATAATCTTGCCTTCATTCGTTCGGAAACTAAAATATAACTTCAGGGAACTGAAACTAAAATCGAAATCCTAACTCGGCTTTAACAGTCTCCACGTCGGCGGAAGCTTCAACGAAACTATTATGCGAAAGAATTTCTTTCAACTCGAAGGAATATGCATAATCGATTTCGATATCCCGGCATTTTTATCGAGTACATCAAAGGGCCCATACTTTAAATATAATACTCGTGATGGAACTAATTCGAATAATAAGTTCTTCATAGGCATAAATTTCATAGGTGCACGATTGCGTGAATCAAAAATGAAATAGTTATTCTGTATCATAAGTAAGTATACTGCAAGTATATTCAAAGTATTTATTCCACGATTAAGAAACAGATGCAGAAAAAATATATCTTTCATCGCAAGATATGCGCACACGTACATATCAAATAAGTGTAGGGTGGGAGGCCGAAAGAATATTTAACAAAGACAGTAGATTTGTATTATTATGAAACATGCATTATTAAATCTAAACCAGTTATAATTAATTATAGGCTTGAAACACACATTCAACTATCTCACCCCACACGAATGTACAATAACGTGCACTTGTACAATCGTAGTTTGTGCAAGTATCTCGAAAAACAACCTGTATACCTTAAATATAATTATTACTATAAATTCAGGGGATGAAAGAAACAGAATGCGATAACACAGAATTAAAAATATAACACCAACGGTACTCTGTCCCTTTTCAATAGCACCCGACGTACCATCCAAGAAATATAAATATTATATTCCCACCGGGCATACACTTTGTTTCACCCTCACCTAATAATGTCTTCCTGCAAAGAGCAAACCCATTATCACCCCTCGGATTTCTTTTTCGTACTCGATTACCAACCATTGGAGGTATACAAAACTTTCAAATGTCTGGCTGATTGAATCAACCCCTGTTTGAGATCCAACTTTTCGTTAGTCACCCCCGACAGAAGTATCTGTTCGAATATCTCGCATTATAACGTGACCTGCCGTGCCCTAGCTTTCAACCATTAACCCGACCCTCTCCCCCCGCCCCTTCTCTTTTCTCGAGTCGGCTGAAGTTTCTCCGAGGAACTTTGAATATCATAAAGCTTCCACCGCTTCCACCCTCGGACTTTTGTTTGCAAGTTAATCAAAGGTTTCCCGTCGTGCCTTTCGCCGGCCAGTCTAGCCTGAATTTCGCGTTTGATCCCTGCACGATGATTCGTCGAACAGAACACGCCCGTGTCCGCTCACATTTCGTGCATAGATGTATGCATTTTTGTTCCATCCCCCGTGACAACTGCAATCGGTAACCGTTGCTTGGTTTCTTTGAACCGTGGCCAGATTTTGCATGCGACGAATCCGGAGCGCGCCTCTCGATTTTTGGCGTCGTTTTTTCTTGGAATCGAGCACGTTTTCGGGACAGGAAAAAAATTAATTATCCGGTTTGGTGCATCGAGCTCTGCATTTGGCAATAAGAAACTACACTTTAGTCGATATTACTGGTTCGCGTACGCACGTTTAAGGGCTCCGTTAATGTTACTCGTGAGCTTAGTTTACGAATCCGGAACATGTACAATTTTCGTCCGCATTTTTATTTCCATCTACAGCGAGAAATGTTTCGAGTCATTCAGGGAATCCTGTTCCCAAAACGAACGGTTGACTCGTCTGGCTGTTTACGCGTTCCGCATTTTCTACTTGAACTCCAGCGCCTCTGTCGCATGTCTCATTATTGAATAAAATCTGTATTCATCCCAGCATCCTCAAAACACAATCTCCGCCCCCCAGTGTAATACCTCATTGCTTACGAACGAAATAACCTCGTCGTCGAGAAATAAAAGCCACCCCCAAACGATCGCGCTGCATATGCTCGCACACTAAATCAACGAATCCTTTTTAATTAAAAGTCGCTCCTTCTTATCGGCGCCATAAACTCCTTCAACTGATAACGCGTTTCGCCGAACTCCTCGTTCAATTGATCCCCCTTGAGCCCACCTATCTAACACGCGCTAGTAATCAATCTTCCATAAATCGAATACACACACCCGTCACTTTCCTTCCCTTCGAAATCTCCACGTTTCCACCGCCATCCCCCGATCGCATTAACTCGCGACACAACCATCGTGCCGGAACAGTTCCATATGCCCATCCGTGTACGCTGGGTGTACGTCCGTATAGTACGCGCTAGGCCACGGCAAATTATACGACCGCCTCGACGTCGGCTATAACCACGGAACAGGTTGCTCGCCGCGCACAACGGACCCTCAAAACCATCTCAACGGACGACAACACGACAAAAGAGTTCAGGTCTCGTGCGTACCGGACTGCGACTGACAACGGAACACGTGTCGCCGACCAGTGACGGCCACTTAAAACGTTCCTAATGGCATTTCTGTTTTCGAAGGAAGAAGGTAATATCCCCGCGTTCTGACGGTTGCTCTCACTCAGGTACGTGCATGACAGAACGCGACACAAATACGGTGCACGCTGGCGGCTGTGAGACCGCAGAGGCGACAGAGCCGGTGCTCGGCACGCCGATCCCTTATCGCCCGTTCTCGTTTCGATCGGGTTTCCCCATCGAGCAGACGTATATACCGTCGTCTGTCTGCCCGATCTTGAGGTGAAATCAGGCTTTCCTGGTCGATGGCCCATTTTCCGGGAAATGGCACGGCCGTTTTCGATACACGTCCCGGTATTCCTTATCGTTTCATTTTTCTCGGATCGCCGAACGACACGGGTGAGCCGGGGAGATACCTTTCTGTCTTCGCCAGGTGGATAGGATGTGCGGTGCTCTGTTGATTAATGCTTCAGCGGCACTCGTGCCGAGATTTCGATGACGGGGAGATTGTTATCGACAGCAACGGGAATTAGGCGATTCTTGTTTCTCCTGCTTGGGTATTTAGTGTATCGCGCGGCGAACCGATTGCAATTTGTGTGAGCTGGAACATTTGGATAATTCGCGCAGCCTGGCGACGCTGAGGCGAGAGCGGATGATCGAATGGAAGTGGTATTTGTCGACTGCGCGAGATGTATATTTCTATTCGTTAAGATGCTTGCATTTAAAGTTATATTGAAAGTTGAGATGCATTCAAATGTGAATGGAACGCGTGTTGGATAATAGAATAAGTGTCGCGGAAATTGCTTAGCCTTGTGTAGGACAAGTACTATTAACCATTATACGGAAATTTAATATTCCAATCGAACTAACTGTGTTCGATGAAAAAATGAATTTTCTTGGTCCTGGCGCGTGGGAAATACAACAAACCGTGGGTGTATCAAACCCCGATTTTTGAATAAACTGTAACGCGGTATCCATTTCGTTATTTTGAATTTGTTTCTTTCGAATTTGTTGTGCATTCAAATAATTCGTATAAGGGTTGGGGTAAAAATTACAAACCATTGCTGTTGATATACGAATAATGGATGAAACATTATTTAATGCACTTGTATAAAGGTTTTTATATTTTTCGAAAGATTTATTGCAACGATATTGATTGATACACGCTTACATGTTTTTACGTGCATTTCAAAAATGATGTACAAAAGCAATGGCTTTCAGCAATGTATTATATTATTTGGGACATAATGCATGCTCAAAATATTATTCATACGCACTCAAACATTTTTCATTCATACTGTATACGCGTACTCGTAAACAAATGGGGTAAATTTGGTGGTTCCATTCCGCGCTGGTTATGCTAGTTCGATTATGCGTTGGTACATTCATTTACGTTAGATTCTGTCGGCAATGAACCCTTGTTTCCGCTTGGACAGAACGTCGGCAACAATTTGAACCTCTGAGCACTCGTGATAACAGAAGAATATTACAAAATCAATTTTTTTTGTCCCCATCTCGAACACACATCGTGTACATTTCGCTGATTTGTTCCAACAAGGTATCTTTTTTTCTCCGTTATACAAAACAGTATTGTGCAATCGAAATTGGTTCCCTTTGTAAATTACGACTTAATCGTGTTCGTTCAAGTGCGGCCGTTTGGCATTGTAAAATGTACGAGCGTGCACAATAAATTACGTTCGTTCAATAATTTTAGCTGGATAGATACGATAAAGTTTCCCTTTTAAAATGTTTATTGATTATTCCGTACGAACGTTATTTTTCATATCGAAATAACGGCATTGCCTTTTGTTTTTAAGGATTTCCTGTTTCATTATTCAGCCAGTAATACCAATTCAGTCCGCAAAAAAGAATCGAATACCAATAAGCCGTTCTCGCCCTTGAACGTCGGACTCCGTGCATTTAAATTAGCAATTTAATCTCCTGGGGCGGAAATTAATTATGACCCCCCGCTAGACACAATAATTTACCTGATATAAACGAACAATTCGTTCGTTCGATCGAATAAGAATAGTACTACTTGGGACAAACTTTTAATTAACTGAAAAGTTTATTTTAGCCCTTATGTACCTGTAAAATAGCTTCAAGGTACGCACAATTTCCTTTTATTTCATTTCTCATTTCTACAATCACTATACAAACAATTAATCGTTTCAATGGAACATTTAAGCAGCGCTCGTAACACCCAATGCTCAGCAATTTGATAAAGCCCGTTGTCCCGCTTGAAGAAATCAAAGTGAATTGAAAAGATCAATATTAAAATACGCAAGTATGAACTTCTCCGACTGCTTCACATTATCGATATACTACCCCCCGTTTTAACCGTTCCCTTTTTCAAGTTCCACAAACGAACTTCCAAATCCTCAATTCTCGAACGCGGACAAGGCAAGATCGTTCCAAGAAAAAAAAATGAAACCCTGACCGCTTCACACCCGCGCCATCGTTGTCGACTTTCCTCCGATTCGACTTCTTTCGACGCACGCCTGTCAGGCCTGTAATTACAAGCACAAATACATTAATCAGAGCGTATCCATTCGACGACGAGTACAAAAGCGCGAATGGGTGACGGGGAAAAGAAGCAGCGCTAACTTCGTTAGCTTCGTTGTTTAAACGCTACTTTGCCGGGCGGCGTTCAATTAAGTGTCCAGTTGTTTCAGCGAAGCCCGGCTTTAATCTGGTCCGGTGAATAACGCTCCTCCTTCCGATAGAATATTATTTTGCCGCGTTGCACGCGGTTCAGGAATCGCAGAGTGATGAAAAAAGGCTGCGCCTCGAATTCTCCGCGGCAGACGTTGGAAAAGGCGAGTCCTGCGCGATCAAAAGATGCGGATAAGTGCGAATAATCGCGGCCACTTTGCGTCAAACATTTTGTAACCAAAGGGAGAGAAGGGGAGAGAGAGAGAGAGAGAGAAAACGGACCTCTTTTGTACAGCTTATGACCGTAATTGACAGCGCTTAACACTGTTTCCACCTAACGTTATTCTTATTGTTTCACGGAAATTCAATCGCTCGAATTCAACGGTGAATAACAGCACGTTGCTTTCGTTACGAACACACCGCGTTTTCTGTTGTTTTTTTTTTTTGTTTTCGCCTTTAACTTCAATATTTGTTCCGTCGTGATTGTTCGCTTGCGGTTAAATTTTCCGCCCTCGGGCGTTCTTTCCTCCTCTTCCGTTTCTTTGTCGTTTCTCCCCGTTTCGCCGTCAGTTCTATCGGGCCGCATTTAATTAACGGCACTCGGTGGCGTTTCGTTTGACGCTCACGAAATAATACGCGACACGCCCGAGGAGACGTTCAAGGGGATTTCGCATAAAGAATCGCGTTAACGAGGAAACGTCGAATTGAAGAGTGGCGGAAATCGAACGGGCCCGATCGGCGAACGGAGTTCCGCGCTCGTGAACACCGTACGAATATAAACGTCGAACGAGATTTCAATTTCGCGACAGTGTCTGAAATTTCTGCTTTGTCGTTCGCCGAACTCTGCCAATTTATTGCGGCGCCGATTGCTTTCATGTATCGGTTAGCGATATTCATTATCGGGGTCGTTATGGACACGGCAATTTTTTAAGCGGCACGTTAGCGCAGCGAATGGGACCGATGATTCGATCGCGACAATTTGAACGCAGAAACGTGCACCGCTGCAGTTCCAAATACTTCATGCGTTCCGCTGCGATTGTAATGTCGTTGCCCGACCGCGCGAACGAATGAACTGTGGCAGACATGTTTCCAGGTAAAGCACGCTTGAAATTTGATAACGTTGCACTTCGCAGGATTGATTCGCTCTGTAACAAAGTATTCGGTGCAACGAAACAACACCGGCAAAAGGAACGCGTTCGAATCGTTACAGTTCCTTCATAATTGTCGTTGCAATTTTCTTTCGCGCGAGCTGTGCTCGTCTCGCTCGAGAGCGCGTTTGCCGCGGCAGAATTTATTCGCGACGCTCGTTTGCAGCCCGAGTAGCTTTCGAAATACACGATTACCTCACGGGATTAGGATCCGTGTCGAATGTCTGGCGCATTCGTGCAGCTTCCGAAGTACCCGCCGCCTGTTCGGTGTAAAGCGTATTTTCTAATTACGTCGAGTGCGCGATCTTGCAGATTATTATGACAGCAGACAAATGAATCTTCGTTTCCGCTCGTTCCCCGAAACAATGACCATCATTTCTAAGGTGTTCTGTATCTGTTGGTCGCGATCTAAGGCGAGATACGCGGGCCACCGTAGGGCAGCGTTCTATTATTGGCAAACGTTGACTTCATTCTTGCATATAACCCTCGACGAAATGGCCGGACCGATTTTAGAACGGCGACACCAACCAGGTCACGAATTTTCGCAATGTCCAACGCAGATTTTAGCTTGCTAGAACACGAAATATCTCGTTCACGGGAACAAGCATTGTTTACAATCGGCTGTAATTCATCGTCTGCAGTTGCAATGTAATAATACTTGACCCTCGTAGTTGCTTGCACGTTCAAATACTCGCGAAAGAGATCAATTGTCGTTGAAAAAATGAATGTACAATGAATTTTGTACACTCGTTTCACTTGTTGGTTTAAATATTGAATTTTAGATTTATTGGCAAAGGGTTATTTATTTATATTTTATACAGGTATCATACAGTGTCATATATAGACAATTGTTTAACCAACAAAATTGAACTTTCTTATTACGTATTAGATTACCTACCAACAAATTTAATTTCTCGTCCATTCGCTCTCAATTTCTACACGACAACGTAATATTTTGCACAGTTGCGAGTATGGGATTCAATCAGAATTTGAAGTTGATCATTCTTCAAAGAGTTTTTCGGAATCAACGACTGATTCGTCGTTCGCTAACTACGTCATGCAATAAAAATCAGTGTCCACGGTACGAATAGACTCCGTTTCATTGTGACCCAATTTAAGTTCGTCCGAAAAAAAGGTACTCAAATTTGACTTTTATTGCCCGCTTCGTTCGCCATCCACCATTCTATTCTACAGCATTTATTCTACCCTGACCCTTTCATCCATCTTCGTGCTTTTAATTCATGTAAATTAAACACCACGCGGTGTTACATTTACTGGGACAATTAATTAAAAAAATGGTGGCTCATTCTACTTGCGATAACGTAGCATGCCATTTCGCTTATTATTATTATCATTATTGCTGCTACTGCTGCTGCTACTATTAGTGCCATCACTATTACTTCATAGTAACACACTTTTAATTATTCCCCAGAATCCATCTCCCATCGCTTCCAAAGCCGATCCTTCAACGAAACGAATATTTCACCAACACAAAACTTGTCGAATTCTTAATTCGCCAGCTTGCGAATTCTACCGATGCCTGCTTATCATCCAGCAGCATCAATCTCCAACGCACCACACCCCGCCCTCTCATCTTTCATATCGTGCCGTTTCCCAATATTGATTCTATGGGCCGGACCCGTCGCGGAATCATTTCGAATTCCCCTGCGTGCGAAACGTGCCACGCGAAACTCGACGGCAGATCGAGAATCCTGGTGCACCGAATCCATTCTTTCGTCTTTCGCTTCATCCTTTGTTTGCGCAGGAGAAAGTCGAAAAGTGGCGAGGTAGGTAGGTAGGTACATTCACCTCGCGAGGGAGCACGTTTCGATCCGCGCCGCAGATCCTATAAGACGATTTCCGCCTGACCGACTTCCGATCCTCTGGTGTCGACCAGATTTTTTTCTACAGCTGCAGCGGAAACGGCAAGGAATCGGGACGAATGTTTATAGAAACACCGTTGGGTGGAACGGATTAGCGGCGAGAGGCCGTTCGCGTTGTTCGCGGGGTCTCGCCGTGCCCCGTTTGTTTAATTGAAACCGCCCTTCCGTTTCACGGGACGGAAGTATCGGATGTCCGACTACTTTCGAACCAGGCACCCGTGCACTGATCCTTCCTTGAATTAAACAAGCCTTCCTTTACGCCGTGCCGTATCTTCGCTTTTAAACAGATTTCGCGCTTTCGACCAGCTACGGTTTCGTGCCGTTTCGTTTCGGCGCCGTACTTTGCCTGCGGAATTTCTGGAGCTCGCGTTAGACATTGGAAGACAGAGGAGATCTTTCAATGATTAATTATTCAGGAAGGTATCTATTTAATGAAATTTGATTTTCGTTTTTTGATACATGATGGAAAGAGTTTCGACGGGAAGAAGGTAAGAAAGATTTATTTCAGTCTGATATGTTTGACGCTGAAAATGTTGTTCAATATTTAATTGAATGTTATCGATTTTTTCGAATTTCTGTTCCTCTTGTGACGTCTGGTGATAGATACCAAACTTTTGATTGGTAGCGTATATACAGTCCTCAGGAGAAATATTCGTCCACCCTTTAAGGCAGAATAACTTTTTAAAAATTGGACCAAACGAGTTGAACTTTTGTTGAGAAGGTATGGCGAAAATTGCATCGTGCGTATGAAAAATTCAAGTAAACGAAAAATTGCAATAGAGCTGAAATATTGACTAAGGATTTTCGATATTATTTTCAATATTTCCCGATAAGTGTGTCGAAATTGTAGAATGAAAGGCAACGCGTTCTCGTGACTGTAATATTGTTCTAATAATTCACTCTCATCACTGATACTACATTTATTACCGAAATACAATTTGTACATTAAGCTTTGCGCTTAAACTCGAGTTTATTTAAAAATGATTACTTAAATGCATACTTATTTTGAAGATCGATCAGTGCAATACATTCTTCTTCATTAACATATTTGTATCTTCGTATTGGAATTTTCAGTCGAATATAAAATTGCAAGCAATTCCACTAAACCGTGGCTTATACTTTTTCCCCCCGGGACAATTAATCTGCGGGTATTAATAAATTTTGGGAACGTCAGGGCACATTTTGCGAGGCTGTTCCACTACCCATGAAACGAAAACGAAGATGAAACGGTGTCGCGCTCGCGGTTAAACAGCTCACCCGGTTCAGAGGTTGAAATTCGCAGTGTTATTTCGCCAAAATTTCACCATGGATCCATTTTAAAATCGCACAAATCACTCGCGGTTAGCACCACACAAGATGGTGCCGGATATTTGAACTTTTCCAACGAGAATTCGAAGGTTTAAACCGCAAACGTGCTGGTCTGAAATCCTTTCGAAGATGAACGACCGAAATTTGTAATTTATTGCGTCTGTCTTTAATTGGGCGTGGTGTAGTATAAAATATGCATTAACGTCTTTCAATAACGAGCAGCTACCGTTTCGTTTCGTTATTTATGTCTGATTTTGTCACCAATCGATAAGCATTCCTTATAATTCGCATATTTTTATCAACAGCACGGCCAAATTATTTGCTTCGCTGGGAAGTTTATTCGCGTGAATACATTTTCTTGTTATTTCGATACCACAATTTTCATAGCTGAATGAACAATCTATTTCTGTGGATCTTTTAGGAATTAAACTGCGTGAAAGTTCGTTCATTAAATACCATCACAAGTATCAAATGGAAAGAACGTTATATTCAACCCTTTAAGCAATGCCAATAAAAATTGCATCATTGCGTCAAGCCTGTATAGACCAAGCCAATATAAACCCCGATTAAAGTAACCAAGTACCAGAGCAACTACAATAATCTTCTGCTCCCCGCCAACCTGATAATTGTATTAATTTATCCCAGCACACAGTACTCGATCTTCCCCCTGCAAGCTACCACAAACAACACCGATAGTCAATACCAAATTCTCACCGTAATAAACGAAACACCTCAGCGCGTCGAAATAAAATAAACTAAAGCCCGAAATGTCGTCCCACCCCCGGCCCAATAATCCCAATCACTTACCCTCCATCCGTTCGTTCAATTAATTACGCCCCGAACTCGCGCGGGCATCGCATAAAAAGCCATTAATATTCGGTTCACCTCGGGAAACATCCGCCGTCATCCGTCATCGGAACGCGAAACGTTAAGAGAGGCCAGAGTAGAAAGCGCCGTTCCCTTCTTCCTTCTCCCGTTCTATACCTCACCTTTTGCCGACGCCCGTTTCTTTTTTTCCGCTACAGGGGGCAGGACGTCGCGAGGTACGAATCATTACTTCTTCCCGTCGCTTCGGGAAGATTTAAACAGATCCTTCGTCCTCTGAATATGCAATGCCGTTCCATTTAGCAAGGGTGAACTGGGTCGCGTTAACGCAACCTTACAGCGACCATTAGTTACAATAAAATATGAATGCGACTTCCCCTCCCCACTTCCTCCGAGTATTCGACATTGACACAATACGGTCGCTGGTCGTAGGAGGACCTTGCCTCGCGTTGCCCTCTGTAATCCGCTCCATTAGTTGATTCGTTTAAGCCACTTGAAACGCGCGTAGATGTTACGCGACCGTTGCCGGGCCGCGCTTTCTCACGCCGAAACTCAAACGGACAAGCATGTCTAATGGGCCTAATTACACCGATGCTCCCTTTTGTCGAGATAGCCGCGGAATTATCTCGCAACGACGCCGCTGGAAACGAGGCTGAACGTGTCGCGATCCTTGCCGAAACCGGCCTGCGCGTACAACGTGCTTCCGGCTTCGCGCGAGTGTTTTGAAAAACGATAACGGCGCCGGGCAAATGGGAATATAGTCGGGGCTTAGGACCGCCGCGTTTAATGGGCGTCGAGGCGGTAACTTTTCGGGCGAGATCGAAGAGGGAGATTGTTCTAATCTTCGCGCGGAATTAGCGTGCCCGCTTCCGATTGAATGCAATTTTTGTACCGCGGCATTCGTTGTCCCGTTAGCGTTGCGATTCGGCGCGCGCGCTTGGAAGGTGACGGAAAAGCGAAAAATTGTGATGTTCGTGTTACGACCGTGGGGTGGCTGGGCAAATGCACGTCCGTTCGTTGTCAACGTTTTGCTAACTGGACCTCGAAATTCGTCTGTCGAACGGCATTTGCGTCCGCCTTAACGTTTCAAACGAGAACGCGTTGCTATTTATAAAAGTGGCCACATTTCGAGCCGCATTCCGAAGCGTACGTTGGTCGATAATTATTACGATTGATAGCATCGAGGTATTGTTTCCTGGAGTATTTGGTAGCATTTTTTTTCTTGGATTCCAAACAGTGTTTCGCTTGTTTGTAAAAATATACTCCTTTTGAAATGTGGTAGTTTCGAAGTACATCTAGGATGTAATAGAACGTGTAGATTATTTGATGATCTCTGTTTAATATCGTTTAATTTTAATGAATTTCCTGCGATGTAATTTTCAGACGATCTATTCTTTCCCTCGTGTACTATATTTCGAATGGCGAGTCCGTAAATGAGAAAAGAGTGTATTTGGGCCAGATTACCTTAATATCCGTGCAAAGGTAAAGGCTGTTGGAATTAATTGTGATGCATGGTCCTGGCGATATTAAATCGTGCTTGCTGTCACATTTACCAAAATTGCACGTACGAAGGCGATAGAATAGTTTTAATATCTAGAACGATAGTTCGAGGATTAATAATACATCTTTCTTTTCTCTTGAAAAACTATTGCCGAACGAAGAAACAAAATTTAGTGCAAATTAACAGACGAGTGAATTGCACAGTGGACAAATCGTTACGTCCAAAAAGTCGCCACTGCAGATGACGAATCGATTGGATTAACAAATTGAACGCGTCAGTACCATGTTTAAACAAACAGATCGCAATGTATCGGTTAAAATTGTAACGTTAACAGATCTTCGCGTGTCAACGGATTCACTGAACTGCCCAAGCGTAATCACCACAACTTCGCACAGTCTGTTCAATTTCGAGTGCATTTCCGAAAGAGTGTTGACCGATCGACACTCGGTACTCACCTCGTTGGAAGATTCGAATAGCCAGAGGCAAACGATGCGAAACCGTGACTCCTTTCCAGGCCAAGAGTTGCTCGACAGTGCTCGTATTGTGACATGACGCATTGTTGTCTCCGCAAGATGTGCAACAAATGGAGCATGCTCACGTTCGCTAACTGCTGCGTAAAGCAAAGATCAGTGTACACCACTGAGACTCGCCGGAGTACCAGATGAAAGTTATTGTTTTATTCGTAGATACTTGCGCGAACACCGATACACAGGCTGCAGAAATAAGAAATTACTGGTCTCTATCCAGGGCAGTAGTTACTTTCGTCGTTAGAATTCCTTGCCGATGCATATCACCTGCACTAACAATAAGCATGGCCGCGCGTTTGAATAGGTTCCGCTAAGAATTGGCGCAATGAACGTTACAGTTAAGAAAGAACGCTACTCGTAGGAATATTGAGTGTGGCCACACGTGATCGTAAGTCGTACCGACGATGGCTATCCTGTGCTGCTAAATGAGAAAGAAGGTAAAAAATACTTTGCTGAAAGAAATTAGAAGTTTCTTGACTTTCGAATTAAATTGCCGCTGGTGAAACCTCGAAAGAGGAACGTAGAGAAAGTGCGAATTTGATAAAAGATACTTTGGCAACGTGTGAAAAAAAAGTGATGATAGTAATAATGATAATGCTTGCGTATCAGAGACAGTAGTTTTTCTATGGAGCCTGTATGGATGGATCGATGCTGCCTCTTTGGTAAAATTATTTCTTTGATGGGTCCTTCTACCACCTTAAAAAAGGTCGGGAATGACCACACATTATCAGAAGACTGCAGAGTGGTCCCTGTGTGGTAGAGCATTTTTCAGCTCAATAAATTTTGTTCAAGTGCGTTAGACCCATTTACAGTTTGCAGGAAAAGACTGCCGTTTTTCTTCCAGCCATTGAACACGTGGAAAGTGTTCCCTGAAATTCGGGTGCTACCTTTTTTCAGTAGTTCCTATTGTTAGGATAGAACAATTTTTGTAACTTGTTTTTAATTATACAAATTTTCACGCTGTACTATTAAATATATGTTAACATCTGTAAAGAAATTATACATCACTAATTTCAACTGCGCAGAATTTATTAAATAAAATATTCTTCCCGTGCTAGTGCTTTATTTTACGGAATAATTTTATTTTTATAATGATATATACTATATTATACATATTCATACTACATATTAGCATTGTAGCTGCAAACGAAAGAACCGAATCGACTTTAAGCCTCGCAATAAACAGTTCTATTACGATTTTCAATATTTCTGTACGATAACACCATTCTATTCGCACGGGCTACACGTTTAAAGCTCACGAGCCAAAACCTTCAGCAATGCAAATTGAGAAGGGGGATGAAAAATATCTCCCCGATCGCGGACCACTATTTTCAGTTCCTGTGAGATTTTCTGCCTTGCCAAACGTGACAAGTCTTTGTCGCATATTTTGATACGTAAACTTCTCGCAACAAAGCCGGTCCAGCCAAACTCTCGCGCAACGTTGTCAACCGAATAACAAACAACCTACTGAATTATTAGGAAGCCCCGTCGTCTGTAAATACGCTGTCCGCGTCTACAAATCGAATTTCCGCTCGCAAATGATTCTCTGGTGATACTATATTGTTTGCCAGTCTCGTCCCCGACTCGGCGTCGTCATTATTCCACTGTTTGTGCGCGAGTTGCGACGCGCCTGTTTTTCGCCAACGGAGACCCCATAAACGGCGGAAAATAGCAAGGAAGCCAGGCTGAATTCAGTGGTTTAACGAAACTAGAATAATCCATTAATTTGCATAAATTTACACATAATTCTGCTATCTCCGTCCGGCTCCCCTTGCCCCTCCGCCTGTCCCCTTTTTCTTCGTCTCCTCCTTTTTTTCTCCCTTTCGCCCGCGTTCCTCTTGTGCACGCGCGAAACTTTATGCAGTCGGCCGCCACGGGCATGGTACAGAAAGGGAGGGAGGAACTGTTAAAATTCATGATGCGGTTCCATGGTGACCGCGAGTTTTAACGTTAAGACCGACGCTGCCCTGCGGATTCGCGTCAATTCGAGCGTCCAATTTATACGAGCGTGAACCGGGCATTTCGGCGCCCGTTGTCTGTTTAGAATGACGAAGGAAACGTTTCTGGAGTTATTTGGGATGTTTTATGTGGACGTTATTATATACTGCGATGTATTTCCTTCGATTGCGGGCGAAATAGTTAATTGTCCTTAACTGTTGTGACTTTAAGGAAGGCGGTTGTTAGTAATGAAATTCACGTATCCGAGGGTTTCAGTTTCTATGACAAAGTATTCTAATATCTCTCGTCGGAATATATTCTGAAAAATCGATCTCTGCGAATAGTACGGTTGAATTTTTTAAGAATATCCCGCCTTCAGAATGTGCATTTTGACGAACTACTTTGGTCACAGTTTTTGGACTTTCTTCCCGGCTCCTTTGGTACGCTTAAAATATCTATTTTAAATCTGGTACAGGGTATTTGCATGATGGCGCAGCACGGTGTAACTAAATCGTTAAGAGCACCGGTTATTATTCTCTTCTGCATACCGGCGGGTTTTTCCTCTGTTTAAACAAAAATAAATAAACGTCGAAGTAGAAGGAAAGTAGATTTCTTCGGACTGTTCCAGTTTCGTCCCTCTAACTAATTTTATGCTTCTAACTGAAGGAGAGATATAGCCCGTCCACACGGCGTGTCTCACCCTGTATGTAATCCAAGAGACAAAAGCGTGGTGTAGTAAGTTATTTTTGGGACAAGTGTAAAAAATATTCGTTCCATTGTCTTCGGTTGCTTCTTCCTTTTTTTGGTTCGTTTCTGTCGTTTGTAAACTAGAATAGGAACTTTATTAATTTCGAAGGTTTCACAAAGCCGGACGTACCGGCTCGGCTTTCCCGTTTGCAAAAAGAATAGGTTCCAAAATTCTAATTAAGGTTTGAACGACGTGGTGTCCGGTTCCTACCTCTCAACAGCGATTGACAGGATCGTCAGTCTCATGGCAGCGTGAAATATAGAAAGGACGTGAGCCAGGTATTGGCGGACTGGTTTCCCCAATTTAAGGGCGTTCGTAATGTTCTCGTATTGCATCCTCCAGGTATCCATATTGTCACGTAGATAATGTACAATAGCCAACGGTTGTACAGCAAAATTGCAATCAGTCAAATATTTTTACGTAAAATGCCAATAATTTTTATCAATCACGATTGAACACGCAGCATTTTATTGTCATATTCAAATTGTCTTCAATGGCACATCAACATTATATTCACATTGAATGTTGCGATCATAAATTTGCCATTGGAACAATTTGTTTTACCATCAATATGCAATTGATTTTCTTCTAAAGTCTCTAGAATTAAGAATCGTTTTTATAAACATCCGCGCTTCCGAGGTTCACGCGACAACAGTTTAAAATTTCACCCTGTGGCGAATGTTGCATCCGGATTGAACGGAAAGACGAAAAGCGTGCGAACGACAGTGCGAAACGTTTTCACGCCGAAATCTCGATTTAATAAGCCTTTGATACAAGAATCCCGTTGTTGCGCGCAGTTTTACAATCTCCGCCTGCTGACTCTTCTGCTTCTTCCGTTGAATTTTTTCGTTAAAATGTTTTTACCTCGGAGGATAGAAGGCATAGCAGAGGGAGAATCGCGATTAAAGAAACAAGAGAAGCAAAGAACAAGCGGCAGAGGTATAGTTAAAAAACGGTATCGAGGTTTCTGCGGGGTTGGTCTTTAAATGTGCAACGACGATGGACAGAGAGAATTCGCGCACGGTCGCGTGTGGTCGCGAAGAGAAAAGTAAATAAATAAAAATAAAGTTGGCGGGGACAAAATAATAGCGCAAAATCGTGGACGCATCTCGATCACCTTTCAGATTAATCATATTTTTCGCTCACTTTGATGAAAGACATGCTCGAAATATCAGTACACCAAAAAGTTCAAATATTACATATTAGAAATGAATGAAATTGCAAATGTCCGATTAATGATGTCACTGAAGAATTTACAAAAGGTGCGAAATAAAATGTTGGTAGTATCATTGACTTTTACTACTTTTACCTAGTCTTATTGACTCGTCTACTGTAAATTATAAATGTCTATAGACAAAGCGCACAATTGAATTGCTAAAGTTTTCGAATAAACGGTATGGCAGCTTAACTACGTGAAAATAGCGGTATCTTAAACATTAAGTTCTCAGCGAATGCTCGTAAATTAAGCCAACCCGAGCGTGATCCTTGTTTCCCTTAATAGCGCCGCTGTACTTTAAACACACATTAAACATTGCATAATTCGGGGCACGTATAATTAAGTAGTCGGTGTAACAACATGATTACTATGAGTTTAATCAAGAAAAGTATTCTAAAAGAAACGAACTAACACCTTCCCCGATATATTATCGTTTCCAGTTAAATGATATTTATCTTCGAAATAAAATAACTCGTAACTTGTATAGGTGGTGCCAACGATAGAAAGTATTGAGATGTACTTTCTACATGTATATGCACGTGTACGAAGAATAAGCTGTCGATAATAAAATCACGGATAAATGTTATCGCCGTGATGTAGGTCGCTAATTAAAAAATTGTAAAACGCGAATAAAGGTGCGCGAGTAAAGTTGAATTTTCCTCTAGCACGGAATCATAACTACGTGGTTCATTAAATATTGGCAGAAGAAACTTCCGTGCGTTTTTTCATCGTGTCGTCGAAAGTATTCCTGTAAGAAGTTCCGTATTTCAATTCATTATCAGGGAACCCGAGAAAATCTTCGCAGCGCTCCCGTCACCCGTGTTTCCTACTCCATCGAGAATTATCCGTGGATCCGATAATCTACAATATATCCTGCAAATAATAACATTTTTCTCATCCGCCTACTTCGCGTTCCATTTTTCCATTTTTTCCCCGATGAATTTATAAACTCTATCCGTCTGAGAATTCGTCGCGAAATTACTCTGCTGAATCTGCATTCAAGTTTCTTCATTTTCCGCGAAACAAGCTTTTCTCTCTCTAAAGAAAAAAAGAGGACTTAATTTCCAGACAGCTTCGGTGTCACAAAATATCAAATCTGCGAAACTTGAGAAACTATCGCAAACCTGTCTCTATACAACTTTTGGCATAACCGTCCTCCCACGGCGACCGCGAGATATTCGCATTCGCCGTTTCCGCCGCCGCCCGATAACCTGGTCGATGACGCGTCAAAAGGGTGACCAATTTCACCAGGTACCGCCTGGAAAAATCGAATCCAGCGCCTTGTGCCGTCGAGCCGTCCGGGATTTCGTGGATTATTAGTCGGTACGTGAATACCCGCGATTGGAACCGTTGGCTTCCGGTCCGCCAGGTTATTACTTCGATCAGCAACCAAAACGGAATTCCAACGATCGCGTGTCCCCGTGCACGCCCCCCGTACACCCGTATGTTAATCAGTTGAGAAACTAGCCTACGAACTTGGCCCCGCCGCGGTGTACCGATTGGCAATCGAAATGATCGAGCACGATGCCTTGAGTGGCACGAGTCGTCCGACGACTTCCGTCGGGACTTCCTCGAAGTGCGAGCGTCGCGTTCCGACGGAAATGGAAGTCCAGTCTCAACGGGGAGATTCGTTGGCGCGGCCAAGTAACTGCAAATGGAAGTTTTTTCACCCGGTTCACGTGAACATCCGTGCCGTTCGCCGCTCGGCCGGCTACATTTTCGCGTTATCACGCCCGTTCCCGGGCTTCCCGGTTTCACTGTTGACTTGGCAAGTCGAGGAGTTCGCATCGTATCGCGGACGGGGGCGTCCGACCGAAGGCGTCTAGTTTATTGTGAACTCAGGACTCCCGGGGGTGGCCGAACGTGAATGGGATCTTTACGCTTAGCTTATGTGTTTGCAAAGGATGTGTTAAAAAGGTGAACGGCGGAGGGCGGATGAAGCTCACCGGACCGTTCGACGTTTTCGTATTTCGCGTTATGCATGTTGTTACGCGGCAACTTGGTCACTCTTACGATTTCTATGCGAGAGTTATGGGAAAATGTTCGCGCGAAAGTGAATATAGAAGATTGTTTAATGTACAGTTGGTGTTTCCGAAGCGGGATATTTTTGTCGTTTTATTCCCGGACAGCGGACATTTGCGGAAATATTATTATAGACTATTGTGGTGGAAGACAGATAGAAATGGAGAATATTTCATTAATTGGCATGCAGGTACGATTGAGTTATGTTACTTATAGAGTGCATGGCCGACCGTATCATTGACCATTACTGGAAGTCCTATTTTAGCTGAAACACCTTGTGTACAATGGTATAAATTAATAGATAGTCATTAGAAGTTTGCGGGAAAATATATAGTCATTTCATATTGCACATGTGTATTTTTAATAACTGCACATCGATTGACACGATCATATTATTGACCTATACTACTTAAACGGAACTTTCCTGACTCATTCTTATCTTATCGGTATCTTAGCCTGATACTGATTTAGTTGCACCAACGTGTAGGATGTAGTACAAGACAGTGCAAAGTGGTAGTATAAAGTAGTAGAAATTTTATCATTAGAAGTTTGTGAAAATATATATCATACATATTTTATATATAGCCCATATGTTTTATCAACTTGGCATACTTTCGCACATTTCATGCCTAAGTAATCTTCAGTGAATTGGTATGACCATCTGATTGTCCTATATTACTTAAAAACTCTATGGTCTGTCGTACCATTGACCTATACCACTGATTAGACATCAGTTATTGGCCACGTCCTGTTTCAAATAGTTTCAATATGTCAACGAGCATAAGGTCTACTGAAAAAGGAGGAAAATAGTATTAAAATAGTGTTAGATATATAGAAAGTTCAACCACCGTGCTTTCTTGATCAAAAAAATAAAAACGACAAGCAACGATATTATAAATTGAGTCAAAAATCATTTGATGCTTTTCAAATAGTTACAATATTTTCCAGTAGATGACCACGAAACGTAGACATTCGAACGGAAATATCATGCGTAGATGTTAACGCTGTAAGTAATGCCTTTTCGAGCGTGAAATGACAGCGGACATAAAATTTTAATAGAAGAGGATATGACAGAGTATACGAGGGGCGGTACTATATGAAACGAGCGAAATTCCTATATTTAGAAGAAAGAACGTTCCTTGATGCGCCTGTCGGGATCTAACCTGTCCTTGTCAAGCCGAGAAATCTGACAAGTGTAATAAGGCATCGGATGGAAGCCATGAACGTTTCGGTGATTCTTTTTGTCGTCCTGGCTGGAGATTCAAAAGTACCGGGAACCCGTTTCCCGTTTCTGTATCTGATACAGCAATTTAACATGAAATCCTGACTCCCTTTTTTCTGAAACTGTCTGAACTACGGTATACGTTATCAATTCTCTTTCGTCTTACGCCTCTAGAAATGCCGACTTTAATGTCCCTTCATATTTGATCACAGTTCAAATCAGTGAACAACATTCCAGATCGAATTGACGTCGATAGCGTAGTTTACATTCCTCAGATATTTATTGACACGTCGACGAATGATTTTACCTTGGGAATGGAATACATTGTCGTAACGGTAGATAAATTGGAGGGCTCAATGGTACCATAGAAATGAAAAAAAAAAAATATACAATATATTATTATGACAGAATTATTTGTAATGAATAGAGGTATACGACCAAGTTGCATATTGCAAGTGAAAATATGACGTAACTCTTAGCAGCTGTTATTTGCGAAGCGATCTCAAACTAATCGAGTGATTCAACAAAAAGATATTAGTCGCAAGTGTTGATTTTATCGAATTCTGCCACTTGTGGCGCAGAAACGCTATTCACTGTCGATCATACAAGTCATCCTAAAGGGAATAATAATTAAGGAAATGACTGCAGAGATTTTAACAATGTAGAACGCTTGAACGCCAGTATCTGGTACCAGTATGATCGATTTTTATTGTACAATTGTACACCCATTTACCAGAAGCTCTTCAAGGTTCTTGTTGTACCGGTGCCCAATGCCAGCGAGTATGCATTCTTTCTCTATCGATTTCACGTTTTACGCTGTCGTTATTACTCCATCACGTGACTATATATTTCACAGTAATCTTTTGAGCAAAACCTCTCGCTGCTCAATGAAAAGAATGTTGAATGATTTTTACGAAATGTTGGATGTGAAGTAACACAGAACCGATAAAAGGGACTCCGCGTTGAACGGATATTTACGAAACCTTTCACGCGCTTGTCGTCACATTTAATAAATTCTCGAACGTCGATTTATCCGTCGACGCAAACCGGCGAGAAGTAAATCAAACGCCGTGTCCTCTATAAGCTCGGGAAAGAGGGCAGATTTAATCGCCTTTTGAGAAATCTATTTGCCGGCCGCGCAGAACATATTTATGGATGTTCAGTTCCACTCTGATACAGGTAGCGAAGAGTGAAAGCTCGTTCGCCTCAGCTGAAATGAAATTAATTACCACGGTTTAACGAGCTTTCTGCTTTCAACGCGAGCGCCTGTGTTCCCCGCGATAAGATCTTCGAACTTCACGGAACGAACCACGAAGACGTGCGTACGCAGTTTCATGATTCCCAGTATTATTTCCGCGGTACCGGGGTCGTTCGGAGATTTTTCGAACGGCCGGTTGAATCGAGTCCTGATACTTCGACGTGTTGCGCACGGTCCATTGTAAATCTTCGACCCCCGTAAGCAAGTGCCGAGATAAGGGTGCGCACAACGCGGCGGTTGGCTCGTATCTCCAGCTGCGCGGGGTATCGTATGTTTGTATCGTATTCTATTTCCTGATTTCGTCGATATCGAGGTTGTTCATGAGATCGTTTCCTCCGCGAGTGGTATTTTTTACGATTACGTTCAGTAATTGAAGCGATCTATCCGTAAAAGAATTATTACATTTTCGTGGATCCTATGGAATATAAGGGAAGAATATCATAGAATTTACTGCCCCTCGGTATGTAATGTATCTTCATAGAATATTTTTACGATGCTCGGCTTTATCTTATCCAACTCTTTATTGAAGTCTATTTCGCATGCATCTTTAATTTAATACATGAAGTTATGGTGATACGGTTTGCATATGGGGTTTTGAAAAATATCGGTGAAGTATTATTAGTAAATTGTATAGGTTTGATGGTCGATTGCATTTCATCACTTGCTAATAATCCAGTATCACCAGACAGTATTAGTCGTTAAGCTGTACTATTATTATAGTTTTGTGAATATTATTCGTTCATAGGGTTCGGAATAATATCGACAAGTTTTGATTAATAATACTAATATTCAAAGTCAATACATAGCGATTCTGTGTTTGAAATTCAGGCTTTGCCAATGTTTTGGTTCCGACATGTAATATTTGTTCTATTAGGGAATAAGATAGATATTATTAATTAATAGCGAAAACTCAGTACTTTGATGTCGCAATTTACATACGTATACTATTACAAATATGTTTGCACACGTATCAGCATAATCGTGACAACGTAATCACGCATATTGTTTTCCTTGTTAACGGGGTTACGGAACTTTAATTGACTGACGGATTAACTACAGAAATTGCGTTTTCAAAGGGACGTGTGAACGTACTTTAAACGTCATATTGTGGACACCGATTGTTATTTGTATAGTTTCAAAATCCACTGTAATCGAAGATAGGAGCTCCATTTCTCGCATGTTCTTACAAATGTTATCGAAACTTCCACTTTGTTATCGCACGAGTAAGGTAATCTAAAATATAATTTTTTAAACAAAACTAGATACAGAAAGAACTGGAAGTAGCACCCTCTGATTTATCTCTTTCTTTTTCCAGGTAAGAAGCACTGAGTTTCAAATGGTGGGCAGTTAACAATAAATAAAAACAGGCAAAAAGTGCTGGTTTAATTTTACTCAAAGGTGAGCTTTAACCAAATTTGTCGTATTTATGCCACTGCGGTATTTTTTATTCCTCAACGAACTCAGCGATAATCTCAAATATTATAACTGTCCAAATTTCGATCCTTGTCCCATTCAGAAATTTCACGAAATTCGACTTATTTATAATGCCTGTACAAAAATTGCTCCGTTCTTTCCTCGACTTTGGTCGTAAAACTGCAAATTCGAGGGCTCGTACCTTACACTTTAATTTAAAAACCGGAGCGAACGAGGGGGGGGGGGGGGAAGGGAAGAGTGAAAAGGTGCAAAAAGCCACGGCGTTAAAAGAAAAATAGTGCGGCGAGAGAGAAAAGAGGGCACTCATCATTTTCAAGCGGTTATATGGAACATCGTGCGTTCCTTAAATCGCGGCCCGGCGTTATGGAACTTTCCTTGTTAGTGACCGTTGCTGGTGCGGGCGGGGAAAAAAAAGAGCGCATTAATTAAAGAGCCGGCATTATGAATAATAGCAGTAATAAAAAGCGCCAAGAACGTTACGTTCAAGTCTCCCTACGCGACCATGCCTAGACGGTCTTATTATAAATGAAAATCGTTCTTATACCAGCTGGAAGAACGCAGCAAATGTTACAACGAGCCGTTGAACGATCCCACGCGCGAAATGACAAAAATATGAAACATCGTGGCGACGCTTCCGTCGTACCATTGAGCTCGAATTATACGAAACGACTCGATACTTTTTTTATCCAAATTCGAAATCATTCCGAGAGACTGACAGGGAACGGAAATACCTTGGCGACTCCTGTCACGCAGAGCGTATTCAATATTTGCCGATTAATATTAATAATTGAAGGACAGTTGAATGACAGGTGTCGCTCGGTACAGTGTTTCATACAGCATTACTCCAGTTATTTCCGGCCAGTTTGAAATGGCGGTTTGGAAACAGATTTAAACACTGACTATTCTTGGAACATTGAATTCCGTCGACTTATTGCAGTTCGCAGCCGCATGATTTATTGTTGCACATTTTTACACGCGTGTCTACGTGCAGACGTTGGAAGAGGGAAATATAAGTGATATAATTGTAACAATAAGGATAAGAATAATAGACGGTCGTTTAATCGGTATCGTCAAATACAACGCATCGATGTTTGTTCCTGTTAAAGAAATCTTTGCCAGCGGAGAAAACATTAACTTCGGCACTTGGGTGCAGACGTTTCTGGCAATTGCTCGCGAAATTAATGCCATTCGAACGGCATACATCGTACGCCGCGGAATATTGAATCGTTCGGGGACCTTCTGCATTGTAATTCAAGCGAATAACGCGTGAAACTTTTTGTACATGCTGACCAGCAAGTGGTTCGCGCCCGCCCTTTAAAATGGACATACTTTCCCTCTGAAAATAGAAATCCCATTTCAAGCGCGGGTCGTTCTCTCCGCTCGTTCCAAAAATCATTCGCGCGAGATAGTGCTCTTATCTAATACCGCGAAGATTTACACGGAAGTATGAAAGACGAGAAGCCAAGAAGGGAAAGAAAATTCTGCTCCCCCTTTTCAATAATTAATGCGCAGTGGAAAATATTCTACTTAACAATGAATATAATACAATGCTTTTAAGAAATATTCCACAAAATTATTTCCCAAGATCGGTTGGGAATCATCATTTAATCGTACCGTCATCTTTTCGCCAACGTTTCCTCGGGAAAGATACTTGAAAAGGGGATTGACTAATCGACATGATAAATAAAACGGTTCTATATCGTAATCTTCGAGGGATCTCCGCATTTATTGATCCTCCCGAATGTCCACGAAAGCTAAAAAATCCCGGCTCGTAATGAGCATTCCGTTGCAAACAATTTCCCGGCTGGCGAGCGTGCCATTTCGGTCACGTGAGCAAGCTGTGTAGTGTATTTTTGTTGAGACGGCAGGATCTGTGACACCGCGAAACAACGAAACACGCGGGTTCAACCAAACGATCCAGAACGGATGTGCATCGTTTCGGCGAACAGGCTAATGCAAGCATCGCGTCCTTCGAAACGCAACGGGAAACGCGATGTCCGCTTTCACACTTCCGCGATTATTCTTCCGGTGTTGGAAAATGTCTCGCCGTGCGTTTCGCTGTGCGTGACAGTTCGATGGCCGTTTCCACTTCTTCGGGATCGTTCGTAAAGCCAGGGTTATCACATTACCCTAGGTCGAAATTCGCGTACCTCAAACCGCGTTGAATTATTTTTCTGTTCATAAAGTTTATGTGTTGAATTAAGTGCACAGGTTTCGTATAGATGAGGAAATTTTTGTTCCTACGTTCGATGATTAACAAGCTGTATCACCTATGAGTTAGAGTCAGTATTTCTAAATTTCGATATTGTTGGAATGTACGTTAATGGGTTGAAGAGTTTGCGACAGTTCGAATGCGTGGTCAATTACAATTGTTTCCCGTTCCTGTATATGAATTGATAGAATATCAGTTATCGTATGGCCGACAAAGCAAGAATACCACCGCCTTGAAGATTCTAATGGGTGGATGGGTGAATCGTAAGCCAAGAAAGTAAGCTTTAGTCAACCGAGGAAGACTCGTTTTCATTTCGCTCTAAAATTCGTTATCCTCCAAGTTCTTAACAGCAACTCTTTATTTCGACATTTGGAATCTCCATACTGCACGTTCGATTCAGCGGGAACTAATTATACCGCCAGATTCCTTAACCAAAATCGAGTGAGCATTCTTGTTCGAGGTAAAGTGGGTAGAATATTTAAGTGGCGATATCAATTCTGTACAAGTAAACCGCTTCTCCCCGACACTGAACATGTACCATTTAAATCCACGTCTATCAATCCAATAATCGGAGCCGCGACTCCGTTTCGCCGAGAAGCATTAAGAGACCGCCAAATGAAATACCGTTCAACTCATTAAACATCAGCCGCGGCGCCTCATTAACGAGCCACTCTAACGCGCCACTTGATTTCCCATATAAAAGTAAAGAAAAGAAGGAAAACGAGAGAGAGAGAGAGAAAAAAAGAAGGGGAGCCAGAGCGTCAATATTTGCCTCTCGAAAAGGGGATCATCGTTTTCCCAGACGGCCTCTCGAGCGTAGGCGGTGGAGCAAAGTGAAACGCCCTGTACGGAAGTCCGCTGGCGGAAGAAATACGTTACGGTGGTATGTTTCAAAAGCTACTAGGTCGGAAAGAGGAAAGATATCGGACGAGTTCATAATTCTTCACCGGCACAAGCCAAACGCCGCTTCCGCTGGCCTGGGTCCTTCGACGAACAGCTGCGTAGCACAATGGTTTCTTGAATGCGACGCACAGATATGCGAAACGATTATATTTGCCCGACAGGTAATGCCTGGCGAAAGGCGCGGGCATGTTTTTCCAGCGAGTTTCTTTTCTTTCTGTTTTTTTTTTTTTTTTTTGGAAAAGTAACAGCGATTCGGTTTGATGTACAGTTCGTTCTCGTGGATACCTCTGATTCGTACTATTCTTCTGCTTCGTTTTATCGAAAGTTATCATCCTGTTTGTTACTTGTTACCGACAAGCTGAATGTCCACTGGCTTTTTTTTCTTCAAGTCATTCGAGTAGCGACGCGCTGGTACACTTCTTTCATATGCATGCAACATCACCTCTTGAGTTTAATTCTTGTTTCATTTTTATATCTGTATACCGCAATAGTCCACCATAGCAACGTACGATCATGCACGCTAAATACTCCTTAGCTGTTAAAATTGATACAAATTCCCATAATAAAATCAATTATTAAATGAACGTTTCTTGCAGCGGAATAAGTAATTCGCGTTGCACAGCCTCGAAGACACGAAATCTAAAATTCAAATATAAAAATTACAATGAAAAGTTGCGTGAAAAAAGTGTAGCAACTCAGATGCGCGTGTTAATCATATCGGAGCAATGAAAATCATCTCCGACGAAAATGAATAGCCGACGATATTTACTCTGCTCCAAGTATTTCGTAATCGTAGACCCTCTTTGCATAACCATCGACACGCTCGTGTCTCCAAACAGATTAACGTGACAGAAATTTCGTTATAGCGTTTATAATATTCGTTAATTAATCTGCCAATGCGTGCATTACAATTTGCTCCCGCGTCGCCTAATTGCGCGGATTTGATGCGGACGCGCGTAAATTTGATTATCGGCGACGATCGCGAAGCGCCAGCTGATTATGGACAATTGACGAGTTCGTTGCGGCGGAAATTTTCGGGCCACCCCTTTTATCCGTGCCACGTGTTCGCGTCCCTCCCTTATCGTTCTCGTGGCTTGTGCCTCGTCTCGCATTTCGCGCGACTCTACCGTCGACGAGTATGACACGTGCGACAAGAGATACGCAATTCTTGAATGCACGCGTATAAATCCCCGCCTCGTATCTTCGCTACTTCGAGCACGATTTCCTGCGTTTCAGCGATATTGTCCATCTACTCGAAGAAGATGCGAAATTTCCGTTCGGGAGCACCGAATTTCCGTTTCAGAAACTTTTTCAACCCGGCTCGCCGGAAGCTTTGGAGCTGCGCTGTTTATTTCACTCGGATTCCGGTTCGATTTCTTACAAGTCAGAGACAGGCGTGAACAATCGATTAAACGATACTGCGACCAGTCGTAGGAAAGTCAAATACGTTTCGAAACGTATTATCGAATCGCTGTGATTAAATAGCGACACGAGCCGGCGCGAGAATCGACTGCTGTTACAAAATATTTATGTGGAGTAAATCGATTCGAGTAATTAACGATGAAATTATAAATAAAAGTATGGAAAGTATTTTGGTGGATGTTTCTTTTAAATTTCTATTACGTTATTAAGAACATTGGAAACATTGTGTTTTCTACTAGCGAGAGAATTGTCTAATAAAATGTTTAAAGGGTTGAAAACACAAAATTAAAGTTTCTCATAAATTCGATCTTACAGTTCTGATAACCTTCGACCAATTTCCTACGATTCGTGAATTTTTTAAATTCAACCTGCACCCGTTCTCTTTCATCGCAATATACTAGCGTGCGCGGTGTTTAGCCGGGGCACCCTCGAGCCCTTTGAACGGTCAGGCTCGGGGTTAAAAAAGAATGCACGTGGAAAGGTTTAGAGGGCAAACGTATGTAATATACATCCCTGTATACCACCCACTCTATTTTCAACACTAGGGACGACTTCGAGAGACACAGCGCGATCCGGCGATGCTTGTTTTAATCTACAGAAAGCCGCATTTTTCTAGTGGCCCCGCTTGAAAGTGTTACGCGTGCGTGCACAGCTTGTTGAAATATTGGCTTTCCATCGAATCTCATATCGTATGCACGTTCATGAAATTTACTTAACAACGAAAAGCGGGTAATATTTCCCCGGTAAATCGATAAGACCAACGCGGCACTGGTTGAGCCCGGGCAAATAAAGTTGAAAACCGAAGTTCCATTTAATTCGATGGATTTTTATTCGAGAACGATCCCCGGACTTTTATGTTTTTATCACCCCCGTTACTCTCTGCCGCCGAGTTTTCGACGATTTCACGTCAAGCCTAGTTTCCTTCGTTGCGAAACACGGACAGGCGGCGTCGGGGTGTTTGTTGAATCGGAAAGCAGCTCGAAGTTCTTTCGGCTCGCGGAGGGACCAACGAAATCGATTCGGATTCGTGCCGGTCGAGGAAACGGTGCTGCTGATTTTTGTACAGATGATTCGTGGCAAATAGATGGAAAGGTGAAGGAGAATTTTTTGTATGTACGCACACACGAAAGTGTGGAATAAATTTTGTCCCGCTATCTCGTCGAAAATGAAAAGTAATTTCGCACCTGTTCAATAACATTTTGGAAAACCGTGCCTGTCCTCTGACACGTTAATAACAATAATAATTAAGCATAACAGAAAAACGATGGAAGAGAAAGAAATACCTTGAACAATATTATTTTTGGACAATTATAAATTATATTTTTGACGATAAGGAATTATAAAATATACTTCCGGTATGGAATAACAGAAAATGTTTCTGCCGGAGAATATTTTGCCTGTTTCTGTTCTTCTTGTTTCGTCAGGAACGTTTCGCGAACCGAGCGACGGATTTATTAAAAACCTGTACAATTTCATCGGACGTTAACGTAGATTGGTTTTCACACGTCAGAACGTCCTCGCCCCGTGTCCTGTATCGTCTCTCGGGAATTAAAAAGACGGCCGGTCGGATTCGCGTGGCGGTGGTAACGAAAAGAAAACATTTACTGGGGGTTTTCAATTACCACGATGTGCTTCTAAGAAATACTGCGAGCGCGTAGAGACGCCGCCGCGTCTAAACTTCTCGCGCTTCCGCCCCTGTCCGTTCTCGTCGCGTTAATATTTTTTTTTGCCGCGGTGGAGGAGCAGACACCGGTCGATCTTTCATCGGGAACGCTGTTCATTTTTGCATCCTCGCTTATCCGCGGATCAAGCAATTTCTATGAAGAAAAAAAGATATTCATCGCCGCTCTGTTTGATTAATCAAGATTTTTAATCGAAATACCACGGCATTTGCAAGTTCTCGCAATGCAAACATTCGCCTTCAGGCGCATAAAGTGATATTCGTCTACTTTATCGTTTAATCCGTCACTGTATTACTATATGTGGATGAGTTTGTTACACTTTTCGTTGGGCGAGCAAGTGCGCGTAAGTATTGCACTTCTGCAATATGATCTGACATAATTGATTATCAATACTAATCCAAATTCGCGTGCCCTTCAATCGAATGTTTATGCAGATCGCAACCTAGGAATTGATACATTTTCTTCTCATACGAACATTAGGTTCCACACGGAACTTCGAACATATAATAATGTAAAATCGTGTACAACCTTAAATATAGTTAATGCAAATAGAATTTAAAAAAAACTCGTATACACTCCTTGACAAAACCAAGCACACTGTATCACAGCGCAGAGAACCAAAAATTTCTCGACATAAATCTCCGTTTTAAATATCCGTGCGTTACTTTCACATTTACTGACCAACAGCTCGGAACCCTTTCGTCCGAGAGGTCGTTCAATTCTTGTTCGAGATTCTTCAAATTTTCCAAACCCCCATAATTAATAAACAACACGCGTTCGCTGCAAATTTTATCGCCCCCGATTTTCGTCCTGTTTCGACCGTAAGAATCATCATTTAACTTTAGTGCCACCTGTCACCGCACACCCCGTACAGTAAAAAGTCCGGCACTGAAAGCACAATGCTCGTTGAGGAACCAAAATTGCCACATACGATCGTTGATAGCGAAGGTTCGGCCGTTCGAAATGGCGATCGTAAAAACCGCCTTGGAGGAAAGAATCGCAGGAAGCGCGTAACATCTGCTAAGCATGCGGTCACGGTGGCCTTAACTCTTTCAAGCCGCAAGTGTTGCCATATGGTATTTCTTTCGCCGGACAGCGGCCCTCCGTTTGGCATTATTATTTATCGCCGCGTTATGCGCCGTGACGCGTTATTTCCTTGCTCGACGCGCGACAGTTATGCATGTCGTTGATTCGCTCTAACGACACCCTCGGACCGATTTCTCGTTGAGCTTTGCACGAACGGGATCGCATCGGGAACGAAAAATCTCCGATTTGAAAATGGCCTCGTCCCGGTTGGAGTCGGAAATCGCGCGTGAAATCTGTATTGCTTCGCGTTTTATGCGGGATCGTATCGCCGCAATATATTTTTTTTTAATATCTTCGTACAGATTTCAACAAATGACCGCTGTAATTTTTATGTACTTTTGGCGTTCAATTTTTATGTTTGTCATATCGTTATATGTTATGCTACGCGGGAAATTGTAGGCAGTTCAAATATTCCGCAAGATAATTTGTTTTTTTAATGCAAATTCAAAGCCACGAGAAATATACAAATGGCGAACTGTTATACTTTATTCAAAGGCTGTTGAATATTACAAGTAGAAGCGCAGAACCGAGCTAAATAACGTAATACGAATAAATTTATCTACTCTGCAAAGTTTGAGCAGAATATGTAGATATTGTGATGCTGTGTGGAAAATTGTTGGAACGCGAAATACATAAACAATTTGCTTAAGCAGTAATAACAGCAACAAAATTATTGGAACGAAAGATACGCTGTTATTGAATACGTGCTGCTTCGTACAATTTGGAACAAGGTAGATATTAATGAAGCTGGCTTAGAAACCCAGAGATATAACTTACAGAGATATACTTATAAAATATAACTTGTATTCATCAGGAAAAAGAATAGAAGAAAAATGCAAAGTAAATCTCTCAAGTTATAGTTACTTTCAAAAATCCATGGTACATAGTGGTTTGAAAATGAAATCCTTGTAAATTACAAGAGAGATGAACGGGCAAGACACTCGATAAAATTACGCTCAGGTGGCGAATGCAATATTCAGGTGGATCGGAACGTTCTCGTCTGGGGATTAGGCCAGCGTGGCCACTGACGGTCATATAAAATTTGAAAACGGCACGATACGATTAATAGTTCTCGACCGTATCGCGGGACAAGCTCGTTCGAAAGGCGGCATGATAAAATTCAGTTTTGAATTTCGATCTCGCCGCCGACGACAGCGATTCGAATGGCCGAACAGCGCCTGTGTCTCGTCAAATAAATTTACAATGAGCACTTCGGACGCTCGTTCTCCCCGACGGTTGTTGATCGAGCATCGAACCCTTTGTCGATTTCGAAAAACCAGAGAACAAGCAAAAAAAAGGGGAAAAAAGAGCCCACCGATAGCGAAGCGTTACGATGGGAATAAAAGGGCGAAAGGGACGCCTCGATAACATACCGAATTCCAATGCATTCTTCCTTTTATCGCGAGATTGTGCGAACTCTGTCTTATTCTCTGTTTTAAATCCACCGGATGGATTTTAAATCCATCCATCGCCGCGTTGGAATTTAATAAAATCTGGTGTCCAAAGTGTACCGGGAAACAATATTAGAATCGGCGTGTGATTTTTCGGGGGTGAAACATTTGATTTTACATACCTCGCAAATTTCCCAGAATTTTATAGCTCGACAGATTTTGTGAAGTGTATCGAAACTTTGAGCAACGTCTGAACCAGACCTTGAATTGTGTCTTAAATGGATTTCGAACTTAGCCCAAGCTGGACACCTGTTTGATGTCGGAATTAATTGAATTTGTCTTTTTAGACAGGGCTAATACTACGTCGAACTTGAAAGTTAGTATTAACGAGGGAATATATGCAACTAGAAAATTCTGATTTCCTTTAAACCTCGTATACTTGACTATATTCTTTATACTGTTCGTTAATCTTGGTTCTCATGATATCCTTTGAAAAACGTGGCATTTTTAGTCTTCTGGTTCGGCGAGTGGACGATAAAAAAGGAGGATTAAAAATGTTTCAACTGAGGAATATTTATATAAATTAATAATTTTATTTAACCTTAATTTCATATCTTTTAAACAAAAATGAATGAAATTGTTTTTACGAAAGACTTAACAAGTGTGCAAATATACTTTTGCAATAAGTTGTCATTTAAAAAAAGAATCTTTAATATCAGCGATATAACAACATTGCATTTCATATAGGATTAAAGTAATTGCTATTCAGCTATTATTTAAATCGATAATCACACCACGTTATTAAAACGTCACAGAAAAGACCAGCCTCACAATTGTTTCAAAATCTTCCAGAAAAGCCGCGCAACGTCAAATATATCAAACCTTCAAAGCTGCCAACAAAAAGGAAACCATTTTACAATCAACGAAGGCCATATATATCCCAACGATGCAAATTCACTCCCCATTCGCGAACAGCCGCAAAAATATCCCTTCAACCGCACAGACCTATTCTCCCCCCCCGACGAAACAAATTTCCAATCCATTCAGATCCACGTTTCCAGTCGAAAAACTTCTGCTCCGCATCCGGCAACGTTAGCCCAGAAAACATTCCACACACCCCCTCGTTCCTTCCACGCGGCAAAGAGGCATCCGCGGCCACCGTTCTGTAATATATCATCTTCGTACGGTAATTGTCCCATCTGGCGCGGTCGTCGCGTTCGAAACGATCGGCCCGTAAAGTACGGGGAAGTTGGCCGAACGGCTGACGTCCACCTTGGAGAAGGAACGTTGCCGCTCGCCGCCGAGACAATTAAAAGTTAATAGGTTAATAACAAGCCGCGGGTGAGCGTAAGCAATTTTAGCGAAACGATGGCCGTTTTCGCGGGCAAACGGGAAGAACGTAACCGCAGCGGGACAAGCGTCCGGCGGATTGGCCCGTTTCGCATATCGGCGAACATGTTTCTATTGAAGCGCGGACAGGGCCCGGTTAAAGCCGAGCTAATTTCGCACCGAAACTTGAAATTGGATTTACGTCCCGTTTGCGAAGAGCTGACCGAGTTACGGGACAGACGACGTCGAAAGAAATGAACGGCGTTCGCCCCCCCGTTGTCGTTCATTCCCGTTTAACTCGAGCCGGTCGAAATTTTTCATCGATCTTCCACCGCGTGTGGCTAATTCGTTCAGCCCTGTTCGCACCTGCGCCTTCAAGCTGGACCTGATAACCGTATTCTAGTGGATTCACCGTATTTTAATTTCATTTTGAATAATTGTCCCGCGGCGATCTTGAGATTTATGATTCCCTTCTAAATCACAGTGTTTACCGTATCGTGTATTATATATTGTGATAAATTATTTCAAATCTTTTTAAGGGGGACAATGAATTGTAGTACAGGGGGTGAACCCTTCATATCTACTTGAGATATACGTGCCATCGAGAAGCCGAAGTAACTTCGTCAAACAAAGTGCAGAGGAAATTGATGAACGATGTTTGTTTTTTAAATATCATTCGATATTTAAGGGGTAGTAATTTTAATGAAATATTGAATGCTATTTCCTCTTTATTTATCTTGAAGGCAATCAATCAATTTTTCATACATCTGTACTGGGGATACCTTTATTTTTACTTACAGCTGCAACAAGTAAATTAAATGAATTCGCGTCTAAAAAAAAAATATCAAAAAGGATATTTCCAATTGATAGGTGAACCAATTAACAGACCGCGTTATTTTTAATTAAGAAACAGCAGTAGAATAATATTGTCTACAATATAATACTATTGTCCATCGGAATAAAAATTAATAACATATCGAACTGTAGAACAAACGTGTACGGAACAAATTGTTTGGGCAGTATCTGATAAATAGGAGAATTTATTTCCATGAGACATTTCTGTTTCTTCTCAGTATTTTCCTCTTCTTGTTTCTTTTGTAATCAAATTGAAACATTTAATTGGAAAGCTAGGATAGCTTTCGGAAATACGTTCCACGAGTATTACGCGATTCATTTTTATCCCAGCTTGCGAAATAAAATTGAAGATCGAAGTCCCAATTTTCAACGTATTCCGTTTTCCAAGGGGAAAGAATTGTGAACGTGAAACTCACACTCGGGAAGAAACAAGTTGCATGGCCGATTTCACTTGATATTGCTAGTTTCGCCCTGAAATATATTCAGCCTCCGAATCTACTTATACAGAACTGTGTGCAGAAACTTGGAATCGTTAAAGTCAGTCGTTATTCATTTTTCCGATTAATATTTCACTCTATTATCGAGTTCGTCGACACCTTGGTAGCCTTCTAAATCCGACATTCCATTGTTTTATAGTACACAGGAAAGCCGATCGAAACCTTAATAGAGTTCAAGCCTGGTTCAACTCTAATCTACTTTTGTCACGTTGGCAGCCATGTAAACGCCGCCGTCCACTCGAGGTCTTTATTCAGCATTAAAGGTGAAGCCCTCTGGGCACGATGCTCGATTATGTTCTTTTTTTTTTCTGTGCGTGCCGCTTGAGGAACACCCGAATGCTTCCTCTGCTCGTTTCCGGTGCTCCAGATTGGTAATCGATAGTGAAACACTTGAAGGTCCGTTCAAAACGACGGTAAATCGTTGATACGTGAACTTGTTTCGTGAATGGGTTTGCGACTTTTTGTAAATTATTATCTTATTTTTATTGTTCGCGCGACAATTTGTTGTACTTAATTTTTTGTGCAACAATGCACGGTGGGCGTTAGAGTTGCTTCAAACTTCAAAGGGCAGAAATTTGTTTCGGAAGTAACGTGACAGGAATAGCGTAAATGCACGCTTGAATTATTTATTTGGACATTGTCCAATTTTATAGATGTTCCGTTTTTAATTCGACGCGTACGGGATCTGAATTGTTCGCATCTCTCACGATATTATTTTGAACAAATGATTGAAGCTCCTATGTTATTTGTTGATAGAAAATTCGTATTTGATATTGTTCTATATCACTTCGTAATAACGACAAGCGCCGACGAAAATGATGTTAGACAATTTTAATTATATGCAGAGTAATATAGCACGATGTAATAAATCCCCAACGAAGTCAGGAGAGACTCAGTTTTTATTAAAGCCAGCACATTTTAGCTTGTTTTATTAAAAGATGATCCTATAAGGCGACGAAGATCGTTTACGATATATTTTATGTGCCGTGGAATCTTGTTAAAAGCTTATCAGCTTTACCTAATTCTTCGCTTAATATACCTGATCGATCGAAGTAATTATTCCGCCCACGGGCTAAGTGATTCACATATAGCCGTCGAGAATCTATAGGTGACACTCAATATTTTCACATCACTTCGATCATTTTATAGCAAGGTTATCATTTGTAATCTAGTATTCGAACAGGAAATGCATTAAAATTATTGCAGTAGCGTGCCGGTAATTATAACGATGCATTCATTTCCTTCCTAACATATATTTAATTAATTTTTTCATAAAGGGAGCTGTGTTATTTATCGCGTTATTAATTGCATTATTCAATATTAGAGTTACAAGGACTTTCTATTCTTCAAGATTTTGAATGTTTCTTACATTTTTTGCAGGGTAGAATGAGAATTATTCGTATACAATATTTGCTACGATATTTTTTATTCCGTATATTAAATTACTCGGTACATAACTTCACCGTTGTCTCGAATATCTGTTTGACATTTGGTTCTAGCACGGTTGTCCCTTCCATATTTTACGTTGTTTAATAGCATCAACCAGCAAGAGTTACTTCAATTCGAACGTATTCCATCCTAGATTTATTGCATGCACGTGAATACACAGGCTGACATTATACATGCAACAAGTGACAAATTATTATTCGTATACCTAAAAGGTATTATTGCAAAGGAAAGTGTGAAATCTTGTACACTTAATATCTACTTAACAATTAACGAACGCCGTAAGCCAACGTCGAAGTACAATAACGGCGATCACCTGTGAATTCTTAAATGAAAACGATTCGAAAACCTTAATTTGTTAAACGAACTGAAGCAGCATAAAATTCGCCGCGAGGAACTAAATATTTTCCAACCGACCAGCAAGTAATCGTTCCCAAACAACTTGATCCCCCCCAGTGAAATACCACCAAACGCAGATATCCAATAATCTCCCAACACTCCTACTTAATTCAACAACCATTGTCTCTCCTAATAAAAACTCCTCAATTCACCCCGTCGATCCATCAACCACTTGCCGCCCTTCCACCCAGTCCCGTAACAAGCGTTCCACCCGCCCCAAAAGCAAAAATTAAAGCAACACCGGCGAATTTGCTCGAGTTTCGCGAGTTCCACTCCGTGGACAAGCGTCGCCGCACCCCCGTAGACGGAAGAAACGGGGCACGTTGAAGCGTGGCCGGAACAAAAAAGAGCGCCCGACGGTGGCTCCGTCAAAAGCAGAGTGTAACTGGCAGAAAATCTCGAGCCCATCCACCACCCCCCCCTTGCCGCACGAGGGTACGGGAGGTAGGAATAATCGAGAGGAAGGTAAACGAACCGGGCCGCATCGCGTTTTCCGTTCCATGGTTCCCGGTCGAGCGTCGCTTTAATAGCGGCCATGTATTTCGCGGCACCTCCTGGAATTCAAGATCCGACTGCCACAATGAACTCCCTTCCACCCGTCCGTCCTTTCCTTTCCAACCCCCCCCCCCCCCCCCCCCCGACGGTTCTCACCGCACCGTTTCGCCACTTTCATCTTTCTTTGCTCGTTCGCCAGCCGGGGTTCGATCGCGGGAACACGCGAAAGGTTTCGCGAAGGTGAAAAGGGGCCAAAAGGCTTAGACGGGCAAGCGTTGAGAGTGATACTCTCTCCGTTCTCTCCCTTCGCCCTCTGCCCTGCTCTCTGTTCCTCGGGTAATACTCGTATTAACGCGTGCCACGGCCGGCGCAGATTTCCAAGACGCCGCCCCGGGGCTTCGACCCTCTAGGGTTACCAGATTAAAATGATTGCCCGGGATATATGGTGCACCCGGTAAGAGGATTTACGGATCATTCTGTTGTATAAACTTCGGGCCAGAAACCCGGTCGCCGGTAAACACGAGGAGACATCCTCTGGGCGGCTAAGGTACACGCGGCTCATTGCCGGTGCTTCTTCCCTCGGCGACGTGCCACCCTTCATTCCGTTGTGCATGCCGTGCATCTGCTTGCGTCGTCGCGAACCTAATATCGCCGGTAGTGATATCGGGTCTGTCGTCTTAGACAACGATAATCGGGATAACTCGACCGGTCTGGCAGTATGACGGTTTGCGGAATAATCGGTCGGGTGGTTTTGTCGGTGTTGAGTACGAAATTATCGACAGGTTCTGCGTTTTGGGGTGGGGATGGGGGTGGGGATGGTGGTTAAAAGTCTTTGTTTTTACGTTCTGGGTTCTAGGGGTGCGAGGTGTGAGGAACGGAAACGGTGATGAATATCAATTTCGATTAAATTTTGATCATTTTATTCTTCGTTGCTCGAAATTCGTTGAAACGTGTATCAGAGAATAAGTTTGCTTTGCACACTGAATGGTTCAGGTTTTGCCGTTCATTACGAGGAACTGGCGATCCATTTGATTAGTGGCTTTTATTGTAACATTTTTGGGAACGCTGGATTCCTCGTTTTCAGTGTTAATAATAAATTTGAAATTAAATGTGGATGGTCTTCAATATGTTTCCGTTCATCTGTTAATCGGGCTGGAGAAATTGCAATGAATTCGTGTACCACGGGTAATGAGCAAAGGGAGGAATTAAAGTTAACGCATTGTAATAAATTGAAGGGTCAATTTCCCCTAAGGTAAGTGTATATTCCCGTGATGGGATTTCGAGTTAAATGTTTTCATAGTTGTACGCAGACCGCGAGCATGAGGATAAATAATATCGCATTTCAGAATATAGTTACGAAGGGTAAATTATTCATGGGACTACAACAGAAGGTGGACTAAAAGGTAGCTCGCCAGAATTCTATTTTGAATCGAGCAATTTAAATATTTTCCCCTTGCTGAGAGGAAACTTAATTTCTTTCCCTTCTCCTTGTTATACAATTTAATGCTGAGGAAGCTATAATTAAAAAGTCAATGTTGAAGAGCGGGCGGGAAAATTTGTTGGAGTAAAGTTATAAAATATCTCTCGCTGTAAAATTACGAAACTTTCTCAAGCGCTTAATAATACATTCTACCTTCGAACCCCCGTTAAAGGGTCCTGTATTAAGCTTAAACGTTTCAATGTCGCTGACAATAAATTACCTGTTAAAAATCTGCATCACAAAGCTTTTCATTCACAGGGCCGTGATAATGTCGTGTAATGTTGATTTTGTCTCGTTCACTTCTCCTCAAGGAGCATTACTGTACACGTACAATTTTATTTGTACACGCTAAACAAAATTAATCAAATTGTATTGCACGTCCTTCTGAAAGCGTGACTGGTCCGCATCGAAATCGCTCAGCAGGCAAAGGTAAGCGACAATATTAAGGGATGCAGATTTAGTTGCCCAAATAAAGGGAATTATTTAAGAATTATTGTGGAAAGTATTTAAGCTGGGAACTATTTTGTTGTAAAAGGTAAGTCAAGGAATTAGGATAAATTATACGTCTTGCTGAGTCAGGAGTAAGCAAAAGTTATGGAGAAGACAGTTAAGTAGTATAAGACTATAAATTCCCCTGCAGGTCCACTTTCTACGTGAATGGTCCTATGAAGGTGCATATTTTTAATAGACCAATACTTTGAAACGTCGTCTGTGCATAGGATGTAGAAAAGCATTGAGATTTAAATTCCATAAAGTAGAATGGTACATCCCCTGTAAATAATTACTAATATCTCGCGAGCTATTATATTCTCTATTATTTCAACCTAACATGTGTATGCACGGAATCAACGGCATGAAACCAAGTCTCCGTTTAAGCAGGCATGCAATTGAATTTTTCTGATGCATCCACAATCAGTTTCAATTCTTTGCACCACTCTTTACATGAATTATTCTTCTCTTAATCGAGCCGCGACAACTCGAAGAGCACCCGAACTGTTACTCTCGCAGCTCATACAAACGAACAACACCGTTGTCTCTGCACCAGGATATCCGATACTAAACTTTGTATTTCGAACTCCGAAAAGGCACTCTGAACATTTCTCCCATTCGTCTTTTCCAAACATAAAAGACGGTGCTGGTAATACATATACCGCGTACGGTATCACCATGTTCCGGTTCCAAGGTATAAAATACATTTACAGCCCCCATAATATGTCCCACCCTACCCTACGCACGAATTTATTTTCTTCCCGATACGAGCGACATCGGGTCCCTCCCTTAATCAACGTTCCGCACACGATTCGATAACATTTTTCGAAAGTTCGCCGGTATCGCTCGGGCGTGAATATTTAAAATGTTGTTGAGCGTTGGGGCCAACGGTTCGCCACCGTTTAGTTCGCGTTCCTGAAAATTCTGTGTTTCCCTTAACCCCCCGCTGGCAAATCGCGTACCACCACTTTCAATTACCACATGCATCGAACCGTTTTACGCGACCACTCGGCCATTTTATGTACCGACAAGCACAGCGTCCGACATATTTCTGTCTGAACGCGCAATATATACCATCCCCTTTCTCTCTGTTGCACACAGCGCGCGGAAGAAAACATTATTACATTTTTGCCGCAGTCGTTGCCAATGGAGAATATTTGCGGTCCCCGGGACCCGACACGATCGTATCGGACCCACGGAGGACAGTTCAGCCCTCGATATTCAATAAACATTTGGAATTCTCTGACGTTCCCAAACATTTTTGCTCGTCGTTGAATCGACCGCGTTCTTTCCTCACGATCCACGCGTCCGACGTTCCCTTACGTCGTTTCCGTCTCGCCCATCGAATATCACGAAATCGATATTAATGGCCGAAGGTATTGTACAAAGAAATTCGTGTTCCTTTAACGTTAAAGCAATCACCGCTTGGCGGGTGGGCCGAAACGAGGTTCGCCCCGTCGACCCGCGTATCCAACCCTTTCCACCACCTTTTGATTCCTGCTCGAATTTAATTTCGCCCATGGCGCGTTCCGTTTATCCACGACCAATCAGCCAATCGTCCAAACGTTGCAACACGCGTTCCGCTCTTTAAAGTTCTAATGCGCGCTTGGCAGCGTGCTCGATTATTGTTCCATTTGCAAACGATATCGGGCACATGGCGCACAAAGCGAACCGAAAGAGCCCCGTCGGTCTCGCGATAGGTGATTGACAAACATATAGTACATCGGAGGGCACCTGGAATTCACGGTTGTCCTCTGCTGACGTTTCGCGATCCGCTCGGTGAACCGCGGTGATTAAAAGTTGACGATGAAAAGTGAAATCGAGTTGCATCGGTGGCGGATTTGGGGTGGGGGCAGGGGGGGGGAGTGGGTGGGTTGTGCATGTGATTGCAATCGGTAATTAGGGCAACAATAAGAGAGCGCCCGGTGTTTCGGCGAGATTAATAGATACTTTAAATAATTGCGAGCGGTTCGCGGTTGGAAAATTCGATAAAACAGACCGCGGTTTCCCAGGTGCGCGGCGGGGTTGGGGGAATGGGTGGGAGGGTTTGAAATTAAACGCGTCAAAACCATTTGAACCGTTGATTGATTAACTCGGCGAGATATCGGTGGTGGAAATTCGATAACGAAATTCGAGGGACCGCGAATCAGCGGCGAACAGTTTGATTTCATAATGTTCTGGGTTTAAAGGGGCGAGGGTGGGGCCCCACCCCCACCTCAACCCCCATCTCACCCTTTCTTGAATGCGAAGAAACCCTCAGTGGCGGGGAATTAAATTGCTCTTTGTTTCGGGTAATGGTCGCGGGAAATGAGACTCTTGGTAAATAGCGGGTGAGCCCCATAACTTTGTCACCTGATACGTTCACCCTGTTTGCATATGACAGTTGTTCGTTTCCCTTCTTTAAATGGGGTAGGGTGGGGTGTTTTTTTTTGTTTTTTTGCGTGTACAGGGTTGGCGCTCGTTCGGCTGGGCGCAGAGAATGAACGTGGATGAAAGTGTGCAGAATATTTGGAACTTGGAGAGTGTGTGTGGTAATTCAAGGGTATAGGATTGTTGGATTAATTAGTTCTATTGGCGGTACTGTTTGTCAAGGGAGAAAATAGTATTCAAAAAAAGCCACAGTTTTCATTACTTAGGACATTATGTGCTTCATATCAATAAGAGATTGATATTAATGAATGAAGTAATCGAAATAAGTACGCATGCAAATGAATAAACCAATGAATAAACAGTGGTATTTTCCGGATGGTTCGAATTGATATGTATATTCTTCATTTCAAGATTGACAGACTTTTGCCTAACATGTTTATCTACTTCAGTAAATTTTATAAATACTACGGATATCGTAATACAGTAGTACAGTATCCCTTAAGTACCGTGTTTTTTATTTACTTCATCAACGAAAGGGTAACTAATTGAAGCTGCTAGTTCGATTCACTTCAACCGTTCTCTCTGCAAAGAACAAATTTTGCGCCCACGTATTTCATCGATACCAGTGACGATCCTTTTATTTCACAATTAAAAAAAAACTCCACTGGATGCAGGTACCGGGAATATTGATCTGTACATTCGTTTAATTTCGCCTCGAATTTGCCTGTTTGTTTGCAAAAAGTGTGTGCAAATCGCAATGAATCCCACGCGAATGAACGAAAAATTCGTTTCACTTTCCTTTCGTTTTGTTCCATCGGCAGTGTCCGTAGCCGGACGGTAAGTAGTTTGCACCCCATTCACCCCATTCAACGAATATTTTCTCGCCGAAACATATTCTTGAAACCATTAAGCGATTTATCGCGGCAGAAATAAAAGAGCGCCAGGTAACACGCCGGAAAAATGAATTTTCTCCGCGGCAGCAGCTGCTTCCGGAACGCGCGACGCCCAGGTTCGAACATTTTTGGAAGTTACACACATAGGCACAGAATAAATTTTCGATCTCGCGTTCAACCCCCTTTATTTCGGCCACGGGTTACCTGCGATCGACCATGCACAGCGTTATCGATAAAAAGAGAAGACGTTCCATTATTTATTCGCTCGTTCGTTTACGTTAATCAGTCGACGAAGAATCGCTGACAGTTTGATAGTGAAGCATTGCTTCGAACTCTAGAGATTGAATTTCATGTTGCAATAAATTATTCCAGGGCCAGCACAGTCGAAATGTACGAATTATTCAATTAATATATATTTTCTGCTGGTAACATTCACCTTTGGAAATGACTTGGCGGAAAGACTTGAAGGACAGATGTTATTTCGTTATTATTACATATTGAACGATTAAAAATTGTCGACGTTGCAAAGTAGAGCAACATTGAGTTTGAAAAATCCATTTCGGTCGGGGGGGGGGGATGATAAATATTGTACACCTGTGACACACGTGCAATTAGAAAACATATAAAAAGGAATAGTTCTTTCCTAAAGTACAGATAGACAGGTGTGAAACAGAGGTTCCTCGGGAGGCACGAAAGAAGCATATTTTCCCTGGACCTGTCTCGCGAAGGAGACATTATCGTTCGCTCTAAAAGTTGCGTCCAGGTTACCGTGTTAATATTGGTCGAGCGAAATTTCCCGGTAATTCATTTAACGAGGAATTACATCGCGTCGTGCTGGCGGCGTAACCGAACGCGCCACGACACAGAAGAAAAAAAAGAATCCCGTCCGACGAATTATCGAGCATACACCGCAGCAACCATCGACCGTCTAACGAAGAAGATTCCGCCTAAGTACTCCATTTAAGAAGCGTCCATTCCTCTTCCAATTTTTGCATCCATTTTATTCCGCGACGCAACAGACCGCGCATAAATACATCGACAAGCGTTCAGGTGTCTCGAACAGAATATAATTAAGCGGCGTCCCGAGTGCCCCGCTAACGAGATCACTTGCATCGACTTCACAGTAATTCGCCCACTTTGTTCTTCCGTGAAATTAGAATTCAGCACTCGTTAGATTTCCATAATAGAGACCGCGCCGCCCTTGCGAAATAAACAACACGGCGATCACGGAACCTACGTTTCCAAATATCACCGAGACAATCAAGTCGCCATTTAAGGAAAACCCAACGGAGTCAATGAAACCGCTGCCGTTCGAGTCACGCCCTCCTCGTCGCACTCACCTGTACGTACCTGCTTTCAACCTAGCCGGTTGTCCCTCGTGCTTAATTAACGCGGCGCGACTCGCCGGACAATTCGGCCGCCGGCGACTGCGAAAATCGCGCCGAAGGAAGAAACGAAAAACGCGAACGGGCCCGACGAATTGACCGACGGACTCGATCGCGGCTCGAGGGTGTTCGGTTGCGCGATGATCGAGCCCGATCCAGGACGACAACGTCGACGAGCCTCGACGATAATCGACACGCGGCGCTTCAGAGTCGTTTGTATTTGCCGAAACCGGCGGTAATTCGATTGCCGTCTGCGTGATATCTGTTAAACGGTTGTCGCTCGTTCCGGTTGAAACGAGGACCGACGAATCAACTTCTTGCCACCCCCTTGGTCGTGCGTACGCTCGCGTAGATCGAAGGTCGGTTCGTCGTGTACAGGTGTGCGTTGCGGCGCGGGCAACGAAATTACGTCGATTAGGGGTAGGTAACGAGTTATACCTCGTCGGCGGACGATTTCGTGCGTTGTGATTCCTGCGCGCAGCAGCTACCCTCCGGGTGAACAGGGGTGGAAGAATTTTGGGGCGGGAGGTATGATTGATTCGACGGTTCTTGGGACGACCGTTTTGCCATGACACGATGGGGATTTGAAGTGGGCTATTGACGACGATGGTTGGAGTTTGTGATACTTGCTGGGTGCTGAGGAGTTCGGTGGTTGAGCTACCTGGTTCTTGGGAACGGGTACTGGACAAGCAGTGGGATGGGTTGGGCGCCGGATTAAACGCCGTTTGGAAACTGATTGTTAAATGTGGAAATTTGTTTTTAGCAAAATTGGCGAGGGTCAGTTGCGGTTCAATTAGTACGAAGGAAGTAAAAAATGAATTATTTATTGAGTACCAACTTGTGCTGTATTAAGAACAACCAAACTGTGTTATGATATGGTAATTAATTTGTGTACCGTTAAATGCGATGTCTGGAATAATTGTTTGAGTTAATGATCGTGATAGCTATGGTTCTCAAAGCATATATTAAATTCATATTTAAATACCAGTACCTTATTTAGTCGGAACTACGAGTATTTTTGTATTCTTTATGAGGCTGTACTCTGTAATAAAACTTGCTCCTATTATTGTCATAATTTATTCAATTATTTCCCCTCATGGTGATTGAACGCCCTGATACTTATTGTACTTTCTGTACGCAAGGAATTTTGGTATAATGGAAGAGGATAATTGTTTTAATATTGCATCGTGGCCGTAATAATTAACATCTTCCTTTATTACTCGATGACATTTGATAATTGTTAAACGTATTTACGTACTTTCTTTATGTTATGAACTTCTTTATCAAATCAGAAATAGAGAGCCCATCGATCCAAGAATTGATATTTGCCTTAACTGAAATTTTTGTGTCACGTTTAAAATAATCAGGAAAGTCTTTAAGTGCAGCGTTAACATTAGTACGTAAGCATGAAAAATAAGTTTATAGGAATGAATTTGGAGGCCAGTGTAGTTAACACATTCGCCTCTACATGCACTCGTCTAGGGTAAATGTTTTTGACAAGATTGAACTGGGAGCTAACATAAAGTTCCGAACAGAAATCTTTGATAAGATTTTAGAACACGGGGTGCTCGAGGTAAATGTATTTAAAGGCAATATCTGTCCCATTTTGTTGAACATCGTGTTAGGATGTATGAAATTATTTTCCGAATCTTTTACACCAAGGAAATATCGAATTTTTTACTTCACGCAGCCAAGTATATGCTAAGAAAGCATCTGACGTAAGTTAATATTGTTAAACAAACATCTTTGCGCCGGTAGAGCGTTTTAGAGCAACAGGGAATCGCTGATAACGCGTTAACATGCATCGTATTGTCGTCGCCCGCTAAAAGCTTCGCTGAAAAGTTTGTTAAAAGAGAAAGACGATCGGAAATCGATGGCAAGCTCATACTATGGCGTTTAGCCGTGTTTCAAACACCTTTCACCTTACAGTTCCGTGCAAACATTGAGGGTGTACGTTCGATGGAAACTGCTCCTACTAAATATTTTAACCAGATGGTGTATCGCTGTATGATCGTAACAGTATCTTTAAATGCGCAGTTCAAGCCTCGACATTGCGACTTTAACGATCAATTTGTAATATAATATAACTAATAAGGGATGTAATTTTTTCATTTAAAAAAGAGTAAGTCGAAAGACCAGATTAAAGCGTTTCAAGGGTGATTTTATTTTTAAACAAGGGAGGGCTTTCAAACTGTGTTCAAATTCATGTGCTTCTTTCTTGTGATTAAGGGGGTCATTTGCGGCAATGTTGAAATATTAATGATTTCGCGATCACCAATTAACGCTCGCTTCAGTGCAAGATCATCTTCGTTAGCGGCAAGAAAAAATAGAAACAGATATTTATTTAGTTGGAACTCTAAAGAAATTATAGAAATCAGTTAACTATCGTGTTTCATTACCCAATTAAAGTATTATTTCTTTTTCAGGTAATACAATAACCGCAGCTTGGATTTCTTCTTGTACATGGAATCTTCAAATATTCGCAAGTATTATGATAGGAATGCATATATGAAATCAATTTGTCTGTGCACAGTAACTTCTTAACACTCATGCGATATACCAACACTAATTTATTATTTCTAATTTACAAAAAACAAGTAGACCCCGTCAATTTTACGAAACCTGTTCTTCCTCAAATAATGCAACCACTATTCCTAACATATGGCAACATCGTATAACAATTTAACATCGTTGCCACAGTAAAATCTCGATCCGCGCATTCCTTATATTCGATCAATTTCTCACCCCGCAATTAACAATCGAATTACACTGTCACCGCTCCTCGGATTATCATATAATACTTGCCAATCGCAGCGAATCGACGCCACCGAATAATTCATCGAATCGACTCGCCACGGTCCCCCCGGTACTTCGATCGTCCAAAACAACGAAGAAGATTGATTTCGAAAGACCCGTACCATTATCGAACGGGCAAACGAACCGCGACTAACGAGCCACGCCGCTAATTGGCAGTGAAACGATACGACAGGGAAACGCGCAACAGCCACGCGTCAACGAGATATTAAAAATCAAAGCGGCGCTCCGTCCCCTGTCATCTTCAATTGCAACCGGCCGCGAAATACCTGTCGCTTTAGAGTGCACTAAACTAAGCGTGCCCGCGCGTGTTACTCGCGATCGTATTTCGCGGGGGCACGTTCGTGCAGCTTTTATCCGGTCGCGTTTAAGCCCCCGGCTTTGCGTATTCACGTTCAAGCGAGCACGAAAGCGGTTTCTATCGGCGCAGCGCAAGAATAGTAATAGAACCGCGCGCGATTCTCGAAAACACAATAACACGTTAATGGGGAGGGTGCCTTTGAGTTGGAGAGAGAGAGAGAGAGAGAGAGAGTGAGGGTGAGACAAAGCGCAAAGGGGTGGAGCGTGTAAAGGGAAAGAAAGGGAGCGTTTGGGAAAAATTCTATGGAATTCCTTCAATAGTGCAACGAATTCGCGGCTCTCCGCGATTCGGCGCGCGGAGAAAAAATGCGAATTCAATTCTTTCGCCCCGTGCCCTTTGTTTCCCAGTTTTCCACTTTGCTCTTCCTACGTTTCACCGACGTCGTCCTTTGTCGCCGCCTGTCTGTTTTGTTTGCGAATATTCGTTATCGTGTCGCCGGGTATATTCAAAGCCCGATGCGCTCTTTAGCGCGTCTCATCCGCAACGTTCATCGAGTCTTCGCTGTGATTGAAACTGCGACTTTGACGGAGGCCGCTCGTTTCTGCGTCGAAAGTTGCCAGACACGGAAATTTTCATTTTACCGTCCGCGGAACTTCCTGCCTCCCGACTTGCCGACACTGATTATTACTCGCCCCGGATCACGTTTTTCTTGAACCCCCCCCCCCCCCACCCCCCGCGGTAATCCCGTTTTCCCGTTACTATTGTCGGTGTTATTGTTAATTTGTTCTTTCGGAAATTTCGAGCATCGCCGGCCGGCGGCCGCGATCCCATTCCGCCCCGGTGCTGGGACTTTCCGTTCGAAGTTTCAAGACCGATGAGATGGGAAAATGGCGAATAATATAACGGGCGATTTATCTTCTTTAGTTCGATAGGGGGTCATAAAGAGACGGAAGGCAAGAATGAAGAACGAGGAATTCACGTCCTCGTTATGCGCGTTCCAGGCGCGTAACGAAAGTTTCCGAGACCGGCTGGGAGAATATTTGTCGAGGCAAACGAAAGTTGGTGGTTCGTTCCTGGATACACAGCTTCCTCGGGGAGTATTGTCGGAAGATGTTTTGGTTAGGGAGTTCGTGCCCTTTGATGTATTGCGCGTAAAACGATAATACTTCCGCTGGATGAAACGAACGCGAGAGTCAACGAGAGATTATGAAATATCCGGCATGGAGGGCAGCCATGAAATTCTTTCCTTAACGAACGAATTTTGGAGGAAGCCATCCCTCCGTGGAGTCTTCCTTTCCAGATATTCCCCGGTATCCTGAAATAAATTGAGAAGAGCGGCGTCCTCGACTTGTCGTAAAACTTGAATATTCTCGTTTATATCTTTCGTTACGGGGATCGCGGCCACTCGACCGATGCCTTCCTCGAAGTATCGGATCCTGACAAGGTTTTTAACTGTGCAGACGATTGTGAGGCTGCTTTATATTTGTACAAACGACCGTTGAACACGGTTCGGTTATTGAACATTTTATAACGGGCACCGGGGACGTGCGTTGAATTGAAAAATATTGAAGAATTAACGGCATTCAGATTAAATTAGCCGGTTTTTCGTTATTATAAATCCAGCTTCGATATCGCGAAGTATTTCAGCGCTCTCGAATCTTTTTCTGGCCGGACGAGCGGAACATGTTTTCCGGTATTTCGGTATTGTTTGAAATTCTTCGTCCAGGACGCGGCAGTAGACACAACGTCAATGAATTGATCAAGATAATTTTCCCCGATGTTCAAAATGAAAAAGAAAGAACGTCGAATACATTACACGTAACAGTCGCTTGCTTCGTCATGCCGCGTGGTTTGAAGTTAAGCAAACTTATCCAAGATCGAAACCAATGGAAAGAACAACGAACGAACCAGTAAATACAATGTAACAAATTGAGATTATGATAAATACATATAGCGCTACGTGCCCCGTAGGAAATGAGAACCGAAGACGGGAGGAACGCGAATAAATTTCGGCCGCGGAGCAACTCGCCGGACTCGATTTGAATATTTATGCAATTCGCGCGGAAAGCTTAAATCGACCGGCGAAAAATGATTCTTCGGTTTTTCAGTTTTCATCGCGGCAGCAATTTCGCAAATTCGCCGCGCGCGACATGCAATTTCGCGGAAACGGTTCGGCGATACACGTATGAAATATTCAATGGGATCAGTCGCTCGAGAGAATTAATTATTCAATGGAACGGTTGACACTCGAATAAAAATTCATCCTCATCAAAGTTTCATCCTCGAGCGGACGCGTCGGCCAGGTGAAATCGCGTGCAATCGACGTCCGCGTTGTCAGTAGCTGGAAAATCATCCTCCTCTCTCTCCCCCCAATCCCACCCCCCCAACCCTCCAACCCCCCGGTCCCAATAGTTTACATTCGCGCGATAAATCAGCGTGGACAAATCAGCTGTTCATATCCGATCCGCGGAAGCGTTGTTAATTGTTTGTTATCTAAAGTGTACCTGACTGGCCTATGGATACGACCAATTGGCTCGGAGCCATCCCCTGACATATCGTTTCCGAATCACTCTCTGCGCACATATATTTTCCTTCCGCAGAGGAATTAAACGTACGTGGCGACTGTGGTTGAGCCGGGTACCTTCTGGCGCAAAAGTTTGTCAAGATTCCGACCTGCAAACTTGTTGTCTCCTCGCGACATTTCAGATTATTGCACGCGACAAAGGTAACTATTTGACTTCTGTATTGGATGGTTGAACAGTTTCTATGCACAATAGCAGTCGAATGTGTTTGAAGCTTATCTCTCGTTTTTTACATGTTCATTTTTCACGACACATAGTATTTGTGTTCTACATTTATTTTACTGTGATACTTTGTTAGTATGAGTATAGATTGCAATTAAACAACAATCTCTTTTAGTTTAATGCACATCGATGCGACTTTAACAGAAGAATGTACGTATGACACAGAAAATGACACACAGTGTTTAAACAGAAAGTTTAACCGTCTATTGTAATAGTACTCATATTTATTGCATGTATGACCAATAAATCAACATCGCGTTGAAATACAAATTTCACGAAATACTGCATAAATCACTTAGGCTCGCAGATTGATAAATACGTGCAGCTACCTTCGGTCATTAATAAACCAATCAGCAGACATGCTCACCTGACAATGTCCGAGATACTAGAGTTAATCCATTCTCGCCGACAAGTGTAAGAAACGACAGTGATAAATCATTATTCGAAAATTAGGTCGATCTACCCCGTAATCGTGACACTAATAGACACTTTCCAATTTATTAATGTACCATTCGAACTACCACATCCGAGGGAAATAATCAAACTAAGAAAAATTGGGCCCTTTATAAACAAACAATACTCTTTATACCACATTCGTCTCCTGCTAATGCCCGTCGTTGAAACATTTCAAACAAAAGTTCTTCAATCATAGTAACGTTATATGCATTATATCGCCCCGGGGGTTAATTATAACCGTCTCCCCTTTTCAAATATATCGATGAAATATTCGTAAGAAGGTGTATCAACCACCGTTCAAGTCTGAATTTATTTTTTCTTCCCGCGACGTGATCCTAAAATGAGGCGCTCATAAAAATTGACAAGAGCATTAAACCAGGCCAATCCCCTGATTGGTAATAAGCCGGTCACCATTTCCTCTCCCATCTCGCTGAACCGCTCTGCGTGTGCAGACGATATCGACATGTTTGACATCCCTCGAAAACGAGCCCCGTTTGACGGCCCTGTAAAATTGACAGGCGTTATCGAGCATCCTTCGTGGCACGAAAAAGTTTGCCTCGTTAATAACGCGCCGGGATCGCTAAACCGCCTCGCGCTAATCAGCTCGAACACGCCGCGCTATCTGAGCTGTCGTTCACCTCCTCCTTCGTTCGACACTGTTTAACCTTTTAACCAGGAAGACGTGCCAACTCGTTATCCAAGCAATCAATATTCTTGACGTGTTAATTAATTGTCACCGTGTTACCGTGTATTTGCAACAATTTTTCTAAATTTGGAATAATGAAGTGGATCGTCGTTCATACTCTTAACTCTGTACTTGAAAAGGATTTACGATTTAATATTGTCAGTAGAAGGTTAATTTATTAGTTCTGTATTCGAACGGAGTACGTTCGTTTCAGAAATGGGTATAATTGCTAATATTCGTAATTTGTTTGTTAAATAAAGTGTTTACTAATTTAGCGTAATGCATGTATCGTTCGAGTGTTGTTCGAGGTGAGATGTTAATATTTGCTATTCAAACATCGTTATTTAAACAATATGTATAAATTTGCAATTCTGTGGTACTGAATAGGGAAGTATAAATATTTTGCATCGTGCACCTAGTCATTATTTACATTTGATTGCTTTTGTTGTCGAGGTACGTGATTTCTTTTGCGACACGGTAATTTATCCAGCGTGGTCTTACGATTATTATTCTTGTTCAAAGTAAAAATTCTCGTAAATTCTATCCCTTTCTCCATATCTCGTTACAAATTTCTCTACCGCTTTGTTATAAATTGTCATGACCGTCATAAAAATGGTTTATTGGGATTCCATTTACAATCGTTATTACAATATACCTCTATGTTGCTGATAAATTTCTTTTTCAAACTATGCAACTTCAATTCCAATCAAATTTTTTTTTTTTGATAAAACGGGGTCGGCGGAAATTTGAACGGACCATAAAATCGTTCCCTGATTTAAACGAGCTCCCGATACGAAGGAGTGGAATCAAGAAAAGCTGAAAAATTTATTGCGAACGATGGTGTTTCGCGCAAAAACCACAAAAATGTCTCTTGGCTATTTTTTTCCTAGCAGCATCCATTTCCATGCCATGCCATTGACCGTTCGGGTTCATGTTTCGTTCTTTGGTCGGTGATCTCCGATTAATCGATTTGCCAATTTTCTGCGAAACTCGTGGTTACCACTCAGCCAGACGATATTTTCAACACCGTCGCTATCCATTTTTAAATAGCGAGCGCCACCAAATGTGATAGATAGGCATAAACCGTATGAAATATTTACATACTCAAACGTTTTGGTTTCCGGTCGAAAATGAATGAGACGAATTTCCACGCGAAAATATCTGTTCTGTTTTTAGTTCGGCGAAGCGAAGGAAGCGAAGGAACTCAATCTCGGCAGACACTATTTTATGCGTAACTTTTAATTCCAAATTTCGGGGCGAATTGATCGTTTCACTTTTCCAGTGGATCGAACTCATTTAGTCTTGAAGATAAACTGGAACGTTCCATCGTGAAATAATTTAATCCGGCGTGAAAGAAAAAAAAAAAAAATACGAAAGTAGGACTAATGAATCGTGAACAATAATTTATGTAAGAACATTTATAAATGAATTGCCAGGGGTTGTTTAAAATCGTTTAGAATATTAGTGTCGTATAGAGTAGCACAATAGGGAACTTTTTTTTATATTATAAATATCGTTTAGAAGCGGTGTTGTTTTTTGGATTTAAAAATGCTCGAAGCTGCAAAATGTTAATTAAAAAGCGAATACAATTTACATGCGTAAGAACACGGGGTAAAGGTAAAGTTAAAGGTAAAGATGTTAAAAGAGATAGAACAGTAAAATGTCTCCCTTTTCTCGAATTGTACTACTGTTTCGCACGGATCAATTTTCTTGAAATGCTCTCTTTTACAGCTTCCCTTACTTTACTGGCTGTAAAGAACACGAGAGCCTAGACTTTTTAGACATACCCTGTGATCACACACGTAAGGTATACATGTACACATGTATATAAAACTAAGCTTTGTAAAACGTAACAGCAGTTACGTACATGCAATGTATAATATAATAGCATACAACGGTGAGAGCTATTCTTCGTCTTTCTTTTCGAAAGCTGCGCCTCGAGATTTAGTTTCCACCAAGTCTGCAAACTAATATCCAGAAATTGCAACCAATAATCAATAGTTTCATTTAAGAACTAGCACCACGAATTCGTGACAAATTTGAAGCACCACTTCTTTACAAAACTTTGCCATCATCCGGCCTGTGTAACATTAACGGTGCATTTCTATAATTTCTTCTTTTTGTTTTTTTTAACGAAAACTTGCCTCAGTCAAAAAAATTGCACACTTCCGATACACTTCGAAACAGAACAAGCCTCGAAACGTTCGCAGTACGTGGCTCGAAATGTACGAAGGGACTTTTTGCATCACCTTGATCCCCTTTGCTTCCGCCCTCGCGTAATTAGGATCGATCATTCAGTGAAAATCGTATTTCTAATGACGCCGGCTCAATCAGACCGGCCGGAATAGGTCGGAATCGTCGTGGACGACGAACATAGCTGTCCATTGAATTTTTGAACGTCCATTCGATACATTCCCTTCCCCGTGTCGAACGATCGATTGCTCGCGGTACTGGCACTTTTCCACGAACTTGGAAGCCCCGAAACAGTCGGCTCGCCAGCCATTTGACACCAAACATGTCGGCGCAGTGAACTGAAATCCCGCTCAAACAGAAAAGTGGTCAGCCTCCAACCCCCCGGCGTGTGCTTCGGCCAGAGAACCGTTTGCCCCAACTGGGATACGCTACAGAACCGCCTTTATTAGCTGTCAATTGGGAAACATCTCGAGTTTTTTTTCGCCGTGGACCAGCGATACGTTTCATTGTGTGATCTTACGCGTCACTTAAGCCTGCGCTGTGCAACGATTTTATTTGATTTTCGTCGTCGAATAAGGAAGGCGCGGTGTACTTTGAGGGGAAGATGAAAATGTTGGATAGTCTGTGGCGACGAATCGAAACAAAAATCTCGGGTTTCATTTGATCGGTAACTTGCAATTTATTGTTTCATTATTTCTCGATAATTTACTGCGTTCGATAATGGCTGGTCAGTCGATGTGGCAACAAATGAAGTAAAAGGTTCGTGAAATTTCGTGTTTCGCGGTGTTTCCTTTAATTATACCTTTCGAAACAATTGCCCGTATGAAATTCAAGGTGTCTCTCGCAGGCGTTACAAGAAGAATAAATTGTTCCGTGTAATACGAGGATGCAAAAATATGCACGACCCAGCGTAGCTGGTATTTTGCGATACGAAGGGTTAATAAAGTTACGCGCTTTTATTTCCCCAACTGTGAAACATGCGGGCATTTTACTCTGAAATAATTAGGAAGGCCCGAGTTTCGTAAATATTTTTTTTTTCGCGCACGCCGAAATTTAATTTGTCACGCGAATATCAGAAACAGGTGTTCCCTTCGCTGTTTCTGTTGTTTGCATATAAATTGCTTCTGAAAATAGAAATCGAGATTGCCGTGAAGGGTGCAATCATAAAAGCTAATATAGGAGGCGTAAGCATACAAATGTTCTGCAGAAAAATGAGGAAAAATTAACTTCCTAAACCTATTGCAACATACCTCTACTTCGTTAGCCCCTTGTCGCTGCGAAATCCGTGATAAATCCATCGATAATCCTTTCTCTACCGTGTTTCTCCAGTGTCAATAAGTGTTTCCGTTCGTAGCCGAGTTAGCATAAAACTGAAAATGTTTCGTTTCGCCCGAACCCCGACAAAGATTTGCTATCGCCATATAGGGGGGACATATTTCCGCAATTGTTACAGCTCGCCTCCAGTTACCTTTTCAACCGGTCCGCCTGCGGGTCGCGTCGCCTCAATTTCCGCTGAAATATTATCATTAAAAGGCACGATAGCTGAACGCGTTCGATCGTTGGTAATATTCGCAGGGTGATACGCGGGCACACAGTTTTATCCACGGGGACGCGCGCCTCGCGAAATGAAAATATCGGTCGCGACACGATATCTCGTATCGGCCATCGAAAAACGCCGTCACGATTTACGGTAACGATAATGAAAACTAAATGTCGTTCCGGTAACGATTATTCGCGTCCCGGCGTCGATTCTCTGACTTCGCGCGAATCCATTATGCGGCCAGCGGGTAAAGAACATTTTATCCAATAATACGAGCAGGACGTGATTGCATCTGATCGCCGAACGACACACCGCAAACGACTGTACGTTGCCGGCGTGTGCGACGCGAACACGGGCTATTACGAAGCTGAAGAAACATTGGGGTGGAACTGCCACTTCAACTTGCCGTGTTCCGATTACTTTTCATTCTCACGGCTGACTTATTAAGCGGAGCAGAAATGATCGATGTTGCTCATTAGCAACTAAGCTGCAACGCCAGTGTAATGTTCGTATATTTTCAGGCGGGATCAATTCACGTGCGCTTCGTATCGTGCGTATTCGTATTTATTATTATATTATGGAGATTGAGATGCATACGCATGGTACAGTTTCTAGCGCCGGTAATTCTCATCGTTAATTAAACAGTCATGTAGCATCGGGGAATGCGAACAGCGTTTGAAATTCGTTGAGTATAATAGAAACTTAATTAATATTTGGCGGAACGACGTCGGCAAAATTTCGCGAATCAGCCCACGAGTAAATAAATTACCGGTGCGTACGAGTATCATTGAGGTTAAAATTTCATTTCATTTGGCCGATCCAAATTGGTGCACCGTGTTCACGCGCATCGTTTTCTCTGACTGAAATGCAGCTGTACACTCCAATTCATCCAGAAGATAGTATGTTATTACGAAAGACAATATTTCCTTACAATGATCTCAATCAAAAAGGCCAAACAGGGTAGAGGAGCGCTGTATGTACATGCCAACAAAAAGCTCACCGCGTTAAACCTATCAATCAAACAAGCTCAAACCGATTCTGCTGTAATAAAAACCAGCGCAATAAATCCACCCCCGACACCTCACATCGGTAACCCCCGCGCCGAAAACCGCCCGCAACAAGCCCCACGATTCCCCAAACATATGCACCGCATTCCAAATCACGTTCACCAAATCGTCCCGCATACTCGAAACGCCCAGCTACGATTATCTCCCCGTGCGTTCGCGACAGAGTGCAGTTAACGCCTCCGTTCGCCCCTCGGCCGTTTGATACATCGATCACGATCGACCGTCGACGATAACGATCTGGCCGGGCCAGGCGTTCCCTGGGCCGCGCTAATAAGGGGGTGGCGGCGGAAGAAGGCAGAAGTACGTACTTTACGGGACTAATACGGTGAACCGGTGCCCGCGGTGTGTGCATTAAGCGTAATTTAAGTCAGCTAGCCGGCGAGCGGTTTAATATGCATTGCATAGAACGATAGCCGTAGATAGGCGATGGTGGGACAGAGTGGTGTTAAATTCGCGCCGCTGCCCCTCCTTGCCCCCTCGAGCAGTGGCAAGAAAGGGGTTGAAAGAGGGAGAACGTGTTGCTCGGTTCGTTCGAAGGGGAAGCTAGAACAGGAAGGTTGCCGTTGGAGTCTCGCTGGAGAACGCTACTGGAACTGAAAGGGGGTTGAAAGGGGGAGAGATGCATGGATAGATGGATATATAGAGAGAGAGAGAGAGAGAGATATGTTGCAAGGGTATAGGCTGGCAGAACGACAAGAGGAACCGGCAGGGTATGGGCCAAGCGCCATGTGGCGAGCACAGAGTACGTCGCAGCACCCTTAATCCGTAACTTAATTAATGTCATCGGTAAAGGGGGAGAGGGCGGATGGCGGCGGTGGCTCATTCTCCAAGTTGCTTTTCACGGTGACGCCTCGCCATAGACGGGCCTGGTAATCTTGGAGCGCAGCTACGGAATTGCGTGAGAACCGGCTGCGGAGACCTCATAATTCGCGAGTGGTTACCTCCGATAATGGCGGAATTAAGGGTCGAGCGGGGGATTCGGTTTAGATTTGGGGGTAGTTTTATGCTCGTTCGTTCGTCGGCCGGCTGACTCATTCGGGAATTGCCGTGCGTTCGGATGGTTTGCGCTTGATAAATGTAATCAGGCGGATTTTCTGCTTCCCGCTGCCGCCGCGCCGTTTGTTCTCGTGGGATTATGTGTTTCTTTGGGCCGTCCCTGCTTGATAGGGACACGGATGATACAGGTTTCTCGTTTCGGTTGCAAGGGAATCTGGAATTAGATCTGCGTACGGTGAAGAGTCGGAAGGAAGATCGAGGATCGTGTTTATTGGAACTGTATTTGGACGTTGTTTCGTCGCGTCTACGTTGATAACTTTGTGCGCGCGCATTGTTAACACCGATCATTATATTTGAACATACGTAAAATCGAAAAATGAGAATTCTAAGGGACTTCATCGCAGAATTTGATGGAAATATAATTTCACTCGGGGCACGTTGGTGGAAATAATAAACACTTTCATAATATAATAACTAATATTATTCAAATGATATAATTAATGTACCGAACATAATATCGTGTCGACTTGGCGAATAATAGAAACAGAAGACGAATACATACATAGAACATAATGGACATAATAGCGGCTATAAACGGGGAATGAAAAACAAAAGGAGGTGTAACTAATGCGTGCTTGTTGGCGCGTAATTAGAAAAGGTTCAACAGAATTATCTATGGATCTTAAGTGTGTGAAAAGATGTAGTATCATTTAAGAATAAACAACGATCCACGTATGCATTTAAAAAGGAAATTGTGAGAAGGGTGGTAGGTTTTCATAAAACATGCAGAGGTCCCCTTTACTATGATCTTTTCTACCTTCAATTATAATAAAGATTGAACCTCGTTTCATTCAATCACAAGGAACCATCGCGCAAATACAACCCCTTTCAATTATCATTACAGAACCTATTTGGAGCTAGAACAGCTCTATTAATAATCAGACATCGTCGAAATTGCTGAAATATTACACACTTATTCGTTTATCAAATTATGATTAAACTCAATATACATCGAATTGTTCGATACGCGAAGGAGTTGTTTCGAAACATTCGCGCGACAGCTGAATCGATAATTATTCCCTTCGTTTCACGCCTCTTGCATGTGCATCGGTTCGTTGGGATTGTATATCAGATCAATAGCGATCTTCGAGTACGTCGACTCGTCGAAATGCGTTCGGTGCTTTCGTAATTACGAGGCTGCACGCGCGATTACTACCGGCCGTTGAATACGAGCTTAATGCCCCCGGGTCAGGGATAAACAAGTCGTCAAGAAAGGTAAAACAGCAATCCTGCTAATCATGCGCTGAAATCACGCGCTGCCTTTGCTTCGTGTTTCATCAATTTTAATCTCTTATCGGGACCATTATATCGTTCTACACCGGCATTACTAGCAGCTGCCTCGCCTTACATTTTGCTCTGACTTACGTGCAAAGACGTGGTTTCTGGAGAACAACATTCCGCGCGTCGATTGGCCATCCAGGTAACCATACGTGAATGCACTAATGGACTTGCGGGCGTTACGTGATTTGAGGGCACGAAAATGGACAATTATGGTCCCCGAAAGAATTAAGAAATTAGGTAAGTATACAGTAGTGGCAGGTACACAGTTTGTAGCAATGAAACTTAATTTGTTCGGCTAAGTTTAACGAAACGATTGTAACGGCTTGGAAGCATTGCAGGTAATTTTTGTAGGAACAGTGGAAAGTAAGTGCTAAAAGGAATATGTAAATTAGTTTTAGGCAGTCGTAGGTTTTGCATATTTTATCAATACTTTAGTACTGTACACTTCATTAGTTTTTCAATTGTCTTCCGCAAATCCTAGAGAATATATTAATTCTAATTCACTTCAATTCGATTGTATCTTGATCTCCATATAATAAATTTGCAAGGTACCGAACTATGTTATTGTTTATATGAAGTTATTGCAGGTGTAATATTTCTGCTACCTCTTTCAAAATTGTTCGAGAATTACTGCTCTTCGAAACCTTCAACTTTGTATTTATTTTATCAGTAATCGCCCTCCCTTTTTTGTTCGCACTTTAAGCCAATCAAGGTGCATCTCTAATTGAGAGCAAATTTTATATTTATCCCAAAACAAATTTTTGCAAAACTATTTTTCTTGAAGAAGACTATGCGTATCACTGTTTTGTTCATAGAAAATACATTCAAGAATTTAAAAACATTGAATTTTATCTATATTTTCTTTTAATTTCGAACGACCGCAGCTATATTGTCGTAGTTGGGATTGAATATTGCAGGGAACAAAGAACTTGATCCCAAAAGACTAGTCCTACATTTTTCAATGCCACCGTATCTTTAGCTGTCTTCCCTTCCTATTATATGGCGTTATGTTACGATTATGTTACGATTTGGAGTGGCAGCAACACTTTTATTATCCTATTAGCGTTAATAAAAGTTGCAGGACACGAACAACTTGATCCTAACACGGTGGCTCTAAATTTTCCAGTGCCGTAGCATCTTCAGTTACTCCACCTTTCTATTTTACGATGGAACAACATTCCACCAAGACTGCTTATTATCGACGTTCGTTTACGGTTGAGATCAATGGTGCCCGTGCCCCCGATCGACATCATCCTGCAGCTTGCAACATTATAGGCGGATATTGGTGTGCCCAGGTGGCCGTTTCAAATCATTCGACTCGGTTACAGGTGCTGCGAACTACATTATATACATAGATAGCGATAGTAAACTGATTTACTATCACTTTTGATGCACTGCTGGGATTACACCTTATATAACGGTACATTGCTGATCTAAAATGAATTAGATCACGACTGTATTTTCAAAATTGACATTTCCAATTCGAACTTTATATTTTGCTAACCATCCGTTGCGTCTCGATTATGGCCAGAATATCTCCCTTTGTATTTTCTGCGCAACACGCAGCTTTAGAAAAGTCCTTAAAAAGTTCTACGTAAATCCATTTTCGTGGCAGTTCTTAAACAGCTTGCAACAGTTCTTTGAATAATCGAAATGGGTTCACAACGCGTACCCTTCAACAGTACTTTCGCTTTCGATGTTAAAATAATGTCTGCACATATTGAATCCGAAAATTGTTGTTACCCATTTTTGGGTAAAAAAATCGACTCACTACGGTCGAAATGCGAGTTGGAATCCTATTTTGTCAAACTAAACGGAGCACAAGTAGAAAATCACGAAAAGCAATTTAGTGGATCATCAACTGTACATCGTGATTAGTAAATTTTTAAAAGAAATTCATTTCTGCCACTCTCACCCCCAACTGTGCAGGTACATTTAATTCGGCAAGTCTCTTAAAAACTGTTAAATATAATACAATATGTACATCAAACGTTGCACGTTGAAACTAAAAAATCTGGACAAAATTACACACCTTATTGAGAAATTCCTTTCTCCCAAAAGTAAACTGATATCCCTTATCCTTTAATGAAATAGATTAAATCCATCCGCGCGCAATAACTCTGCATACACGTGGAGGAGTGTGTGCGCGCGCGCGCGCGCGCACATGATGCCCTTTGTTCTCGTTTCGCATTGTAGCTATTGTCGTGCATCGCGAATGGACACTTGAGTCGGCGTATTTGTTCTGTTGTGTTCAAGCCACAGTTCCCGTTCCGCGATGAGATCCGCTTTCCTCCCGGAAATTCGACGAGGATCTTGTTCGAAACACCAGCTTGGGTTTACGCGCCACGAGTTACTTAGCTATTTCGTGGTACCTGATGTATTTGGTTTACGTTATGCATTAGTTCGGTGTTTTCAAGGACTCGGGGATTCGCTTTGAGTCGAGAGGGTCGATGCGGAGGTGAATATCGATGTGCGACATTTGTAAAGAAATTGCGTAAGAGTGCAAGGTACAGAGGAATAGACATTAATTAATGTTCGAAAATGGGAAATGACTATTTATGGAATCTAAATTGCGGGATATGTTTGTATTCTTGTTATTGTAGGATATATTTTGGGTTGGGTTGCGCCTTGCATTTAATTATATTGCCTTTACTGCCAGCTTCAAAAGTACTCGAGAACGAACAGGCTTAAATATTTACCTTCACCAAGCAAGAATTCCATTCTGCATAACGTTCCGACGCAGTGACGCTGCACGATACAACTACTTTGCACGCAGACAAGCTACCCCGAGTCCGCGTGTTAAAACAACACAGAAATGAAGATACGGGAAACGGAAGCCCAAGAAATATCCGCGCCACGGAAGCATCGGGAAAGCCTTCATCCCCGACGAAGAAAAGAAAAAAAGCGCGGAAACTCGGCGGCGGTAATACGAAGGGAAACAAAGAGCTTAATGCTCGGGAAGTATAATCACGAGCGTAATCTGGCAATCACCGTCCAAGAATCAGTTTAGCTGGATGCAGCGGCGTCGGGACCCTCGGTTTTCATCAGGCCACGCGACGCCGTGTAATTGAAATGTACATTGGCGTTACGGTGTAATGAACCGGCAGGCTATCCCCGGTGGCGCGAGGCAAACGTATTCCCGGAAAGTACGTAGCTTTCATTTGTGCGAAATTGAAATTGTAATTTATCGACGTCGTCCGTTTCGGGACGGCAAGACGACTGAACCGCACCGTGAGAGCTTTCAGCGCGACGATAGCTCTACGTGTGTTCCTCCCAACAACGAGACACGGGATTTAGCGGTTGATATCCGTCTGAGAGTGTTCGAGCTTCGTAGTTGCCTGTTGGTAAAACGCGATGGCTAGATTGCCGGATCCATGTGTGTAATTGTGGCTGAAAAGCGGGGACGTTGCTCCGGGGCGGATTGATCGAAAGTGAGACGAACACAGGTAGAACTTCGTGGGCTGAATGTGGGGAACGGGTAGTTCGATGAATTCGCGAGATTTCTTTAATGACTCGGCGATGCGAAAGTTCTCGGAAGTTTCGGGAAACTTGTCAGTAATTGAAATTGTATCAGAGTTGATCGAAACGCGCATCGATTTGTCTATGGGGATAAATGAGGATTCATGGTGACAATAATTCACTGGGTTTAATAACTCCTAAATAACGAGGGATGGAGACTTCGTTTTTTATATTTAAATAAACTATTGAAGTGATATATATGAGGTTCTCCTGTTGTGAATTTTAACATCCCCGAAAAGAAATAAATTCCTCCGTTTCGAGATATCCTTTGCGGCAAAAATGATTTTGCCGTGGAAGCAATTTTTAACAACCTGCTGATTCAAAATGATACATTTCTTGGGAAACAAACGATCTACCGTGTTCTGTTCGTTGGAATTAATCTAAATCGAGCTTACGAGTCGGAGTACACTTTATTTAGGATTAATGTTTTGGATAAATGTATTAGTTCACAAGTGGACACACGTCTTATATTATTTCATTGTTGCAGGTGCCATGCACAGGGTACTAAAATTCAAGTTACTTCATTATACACTGCATAGAATGTATAAGATGCATTCACTACCAAACCGTGTAGCCTTTGTAGGACAAGTATCAGCATACGTTAAGGTTCACTTTAACCGAGTTTGATCCTCTTGGACGGTCACTTTACAATTCCACTTGCGCTGTAACTCCCTCACAATTTCACGCAGTCGGGTTCGATATCACCAACGATTCTCCGAAAACTCCGCATTAAAAGTGGGACTGAAAATTCTTCCAGGCCCTCTGTATTTGTATTCACGATATAGTCTCCAAATTGAATTAAGCAACGTACTTCGTCAAATCCTTTTATCAGAAGAAGAAATTGTTCCAAATCGAAGCCTTCGCTAATTTTAGCTCGAAACTGAAATAGTGCTGTCGATATTCGGCGTCGTGAAAGCCCGTGATTAATTTCGATGCTGGTGGCATAAATTATTATCGGTGTGACGAGAAGATGACAAGACAGGATCGATAGATAATTCAGCTAATTATTTTCGGAGTCGAACGCTCCGTGAAAAGCTCTGCGCCTTAAAATCCTGCATAAACTATCCTTTCTACTATTTCTATGTATCTCGTCATTCATTGTTTACCCTCTTTTCCACGAGAAGTCATTGTTTCCGAGTTCGTCCGTTAAGTACTAACATAGAAAAAAAGAAACTCTTTATGACTCCAACGAGGCACACCACGGAAACTTGAAATTGGCGACAGAAAAGTTCGGATAATCGCGTTAAGAATTCTACGCGTTGCTTCTTCTGGCAGACGTCTGCAACGCCGACGGAGGTCCGCCCGATCGAAAAGCGGTTTATTTGCTGAAAAACTCCGCGACGGAAGGAAAGCTTGGCCTTCCACGAAGCTCGCCACGTAGCCGCGTGTCGTCCTGGTCTGGCAAGCAGCTTGACACGTTGAATACGGAATAAGGTGGTCCGAATACGTTAAACAGGCGAAAGTTAACACCCGGCCCCCGCCGATTCCGCAGCGTGTGTATCTCGTTAAAGCTCTCCACATTGATCCCATCTCGCGTTTTGCTCACCGACGCCGGGCCGCACCGAACCGCGTCGGTGACACAAAGCATTGTTACGAACGCTCCACCGTCTGTAACAATGCATTTCCATCTGGAACTGCAGAATCAGCTGCATTTTAACGATAAGCCCGCTGCCTGACGAGCCGTGTTACGTGAAATCCTTCGTTTTAATCGTTTGCGGTGCGTTTTCACACAGCGAGCCGTATGCCCATACCTGGCAACAGGCAGCCATGTAAATTAACACGTTCCCGAGCGAACGAGTGCCACTTGAATAGCCGTCACTCGGATGCTTTGTAAAGTGCTTGGCGCAGAGTTTTCCCTAAATGTGACTTAATAATATGAACGTGTAACTGAGGGTACGTCGATCGGTATATTTATCGCGATAGAGAATAGTCAACATGCATTATTATATTACCCGAATAATTTGTTACAGGAAAGGGTTTTGTTCCATTTATATGGGCGTATAAATGTGTATTTACATTAGGGGCTTTTAATATTTCGGCAACTATTTTCAGATAATAATTTTGCCTATAATGAAGTTACTGTTGTTACACATACAACACCGGACTTTTGTAGTGTATATTTTATTTCACACTTGCGCATACTTGTCGCAGTGATCGACGCGTTTGTAAATGCAATGTACATGTACTTGCATGTATTGCTTTTGTACTGAATTTTCTCCCTGTGGAAATAAACATTTTTCGAATGCTAAAATTAATTAAAGCTCCTGCAGTGCGGCGTTTAAAATAATAGAGGAAAGGACGGGCAATATTTCTTTACTGCTTTCCATTGGAATTTAATACTTTAAAGCATTGTCCTCAATATTGAACTGCAAAACGTACAAAAAAACGGTATATCGAAGTATATACTACTAAATAAAAATAGAAAGATACAATTTTCACGCACACCTGTGAAATTAGAAACGGTGAAAATCCTTTCTTTGTGACGCGAACGAATGGAAACGAAATTCATTAAAAACTAATCGACCCAGAGAAATATTTAACCGTGGTATCTACAAATAGTAATCCTTTTAAAGGACCCGTAGAAAAGAAAGTGCAGAAAAATGCCGTGTCAACTCATAACAATATTTCCCAGAATAGCGTGCTCGCGTTCGTCCGGTGTTTCACAATACGAAAACGAAATTTCCCTCCCTTTCGAAATTCCGCCGTAACGCTGTTGTCAAACCATCGCGTTATCGCGGAAAAATGTGTGCGCAGCCCGGCGATACATTTCACGCACAACGGGCACAATTTCACGCCGAAAACTGTGCGAAAAATGCGCGCTTGCAATCAGCATTTTCGTATTAAGATGAAAGGTGGAGCGGACCAGCGGCGGCCACCGTTCTTATCAATAGATCCGGAAATGCTAATTCCACGAAAAGCTTCGAGGGCGCGGCGTTACGATAAACGTTGATAAGCGGTGCCGCATCCGTAATTTCCTCGATCTATCCTATTTCGCATATCACCCGTTGCGAGAGGGGCCGCATAATCAATGTCGCCGACCCCTCTCCTCATTTTACTTTCTAAATCGTTCGATCGACAAATCTCGTTCCACTTTAATCTCCCATTTTTATCAGAACATTCCCGGCCCGTCCAATTCGGCGTGGCTTTGTTTATAATTCTCCGGGATGACATTATTTACGACGGACACAAAAGCGCCACCTTTTACCATTACTTCATGCAACGAAATCCCGGTTCGTCTCACGTGTTCGTTTCGTTTGCAGTTCACTGTTGGCCAAGGCGGTCGGTTCTAAATAAGTTATATCGCGTGGTTCATCTGGCATCCCCGTAGTCGCGGTAAATTTTTCCTTAAGAGATTTCAGGTTTACCGTCTCTCTCCAGGTGTAATGGAATAATATTGGACCGGCTCGGGGATCACTTGCCACTGTTATTATCTTTTTAATAGTCTAATTACGGTGTGTCCCATTCGAGTGAGACACAGTTGGTCAGCTAATAAAATCAGATTATTGCCGTTCGGACGAGTGGCGGGAATTTTTTATGAGCTGCTCGCACTGTCGCCTGTGTGCAACGAAACAGGATTTTAATGTTTTGCACCCTCGTTACAAGCACACGGGGTACGTCCGCTCGAACGACGCGGATGAAACAACCGCTAACCCCCTTACGTCCAAGAGTTACTCGGATACGAGCATTTTTATTTATGCCCTCTCCTTTGGTAACCTCCGGCCGGTGGTTTAATGTTTATTCAGAATTCAGTTTGAACTGTTACGCGGGCAAGTGGGAGGACATAAAAATATACATGCTAACGTTCTGGGAAAAATTGCAGAGGAATTACCACGATTCATCAGTGATTATCGCGGACAGCGTTCAGAAAATGTTTGTGCGAAAATAAGAGAATGCAGAATATGTTTCAAACAGCTTGTTCTTTTATCGATCAAATAAATAGTAGCCTCGAGTGCGGCGTGTTTAATTTTTACAGAATTGTACAACAGTGGCTTCAATAAAAAAAAGAAGAAGGAGCGTTAAAAGATGCGCATACCGCTCAGGAAAGTGAAATATTTTATCCTCGTCGCAAGAACAAATTAATTCTTCATGGAAAAACGGTGCCCCTGAAATTTTTCCCCGTGCTACACAAATTCTGTCGTATCATAGGCAAACTCGATTCTTCGGAATTTCAAATTATGGCATGCTACTAATCTTTGAACCGTAAGCCTTCACCAGGTGTTCACAGCCGGACGCTGTATAAAGATGGTTAAGCGTCGGCTTAATTGGCGTCGGTTACGGATAATTTTCATTCCTGAACCGGATGATCTCGATGTTGGTGACGTTTCTCGACTCTCGTCCATTTCGCAATCCACCGGGATGGAGTACAATTAAAGAGAAATTGCAGAAACGGAGAGAACCCTAGTGTCTGTTCTGACTGGAACGTTACCATGAAATGCTACGCTGCAGTATCGATTGCAGGATGGTTTCTGGAGGAAGTGGGAAGGTCTTCCTGTGGGAACAGAGCCGCGTCGCGAATCGAATTAATCGGACAAATGTTGAATCCAAATTCGAATTTCAAATGGCTTTTTCGTGCCTCCTTTAAAGGATCACTCGTGAAAATTCGATAGGGAAACAATTATTGCTTTCATCGTGGATGCATTTGTGCAATGAATATAATTCTTGGCACAGGATTCAAGTTTTGGTACAACAATACCGAATGTATTTATTGTCTATTTTGATTTATTCAGCTCGGAGCAAAATGTTCTTTCATTTAATTCGCAGAAAGTCGAAAGGCCTATTTGTTTGTCGTTTATGTACATGTACTTGGTGCAATGCCATATGAAACTTTATTGGACGAAGTACAAATTTGTGGGTCCTTATTTATCGAAGCGATAATTATTATTCAGCAAGTTTTTATTTGAAAAAGTCTTATACTATTTATAAAAATGATCATTCCATTTATTTATCACGGAAAAACTATTTCCATAGTTGTGATTCATGTGTAGATAGTTTAATATAAAATGGAAAACCACGTTAACAGTGCTTTCACGCAGCCTTTGACAATAGAGCGAAATATTTTCAGTTTTCTTTGATGAAAAATAATCATAAGATATCCTTCGCCTATAAGTTTCATCCACAATTGACACTTAATAAAATAAATTCTTTTTGCTAATATCTTCAGCATACTATCCATGAGCTATGAATTATTGTAGGTACTTTAGGAAAAGATAGAAAGATAATATCGCATTAATGTTTCGAACGAAAAGTGCATCGCATACAAAGATACTATGTACTTCCTATTTCGAGTTACAATTCCATCGTACATTCGAGTTCGAAGGGATACTGAGCGAGAAAAGATAAAGACATACAGAATCTGATATCACTAAAGTATTGAGATGCTCGCAAGGGAAGGTTCACTGTTAATTTTAGCTTAGAAATAGGAAGTTTTCTGTTCAATTTCAGCCGTCTTAGGAAAGTTCGACGCTGAGCTCGCTAGGCTGAGCTGGAACCTTGAGAAATCGGTCATTCGTGACGAAGACACGTACCCTTAAACACACCTTTCCATCGTTTACGACGTTGTCTTAGAAGTACATGAATAGAAAATTCCAAACTCCAGTCCAAAGTTTGTCAGAGACATTGACTCCAGGAAATATACCTCGCTCAAGAATGAATCTTTCGTCCCCGGTACTTCAGAAGTTCAATTCTTGGGATCGCAAATTCTACTATCGTTGTGTGACGTGAATCAATAAAACTGAGTTCAATATATTGCACGTAAAATAGAAATTAGTTGAAGGCTCTGTTTGATCTCGATAGACGGCAGAAATATTTGAGAATAAAATTGTATCTCGCACGATGACGATTGTGATTCAAAACTATGCAAAAATAAGTACGGCAATAATTGCAGACTGAAGAAGAATGTAGACAGCCGACTACAGGCCATAATTTACAGCACTGGCAATATTTCACGCATCAAAACGCTCCGCTGTCGCATTGTTCAATAATAAATATTCCAGCGATGAAATAAATATTTCGAGAACTCTGCATTGCAAACGAATATTTCAATATAGTCTATACTATTATAAAAAGAAGTACCCATAAGCGACATCCGTGAGTAACGAAAAAAATTACTGTTCGAACAATCTACCCCGCTAAAAATCAATAGATAAGCCCAGAATCCTAGCACACTCGACTCATCGACGCTGCTGTACCCTACGTAGCCAAATAAATATCAATTGCCACGAAATTTCGCAGAATTTCGCCCACCTTCCCTTGCTTGTGACGTCGTTCCTCGCAGAGGCGTTTTCTCGTTTGTTCACGCCGGCGGACAACGAGTTAATACATTTTTAATTGTCCTCAAGTGCGTGTACTGTGCACGTTCTCCTTGCTTTGCTGCCAGACGCCCATTCTCTCTCTCTCTCTCCCTCTCCTTCTCCCCATGTTCCTTTGTGTACCTGCCGGTTTCACTTGGGCCGTGTGCTAAATTCTTAATGTTAATGGACGACCCCTGTAGCATTTAAATTGCCGTATTCCGACGAAAGGTTACGAGCACCTAATTAATTCATATCCGAATCCGTCAACGAGATTTGCATATTTAACACCGTTTACAGCGTTTAAACGAGCTGGCTGCAACGTTTCCCCGTACGCCAAACGAAGGAAAACGACCCCGAAAAAGTGGCAACTTGCCTCTGGCTCCGTTCCTCCATTTCCGATCTCGATATCTCGGTTTTCCAAATCGCGCGAGACACGCACGCACAAGAAGAGTAAAAAAGCGTCGCGAGCGAATCGGAACGTCCGGAACTGTGCGTTTTCCGCGATTCGCATTCCCGTTCCGTCAGATCGATACGTCATACGTATGCAGCGTGCTGCGTGCTCCGCGCTGCGCTGACGAGGAGCAGCGGCGCGGTTCATGTTTAAAAAATCCGTAATTGACCGAACCAAGCCCGTTACCAAGCCGGACCGTCGAGCTCGTCATCGCCTCGTCGTTGTAAATATGCCACCGAATTCATTTTGTTCGTCGACGAGAATCGGCCGTTCCGCCGGCTCGGATTAGTTGTCGGCATCGGGAAAGGACCCGTGGCTGGTTAATTTTGTTTAATTTGCATCCGCGGGAGAAGCGCTGTTCGGGAAATTTAGAGAATTCGGTTTCGACGTTACAAGCGGATGGGAAATTCGTCTGCGGAGTAATCGAGTTCCGAATCGCCTCTGTTTAATTGTAGTTAATTGAACGGCAGGGTGGCGGACATCGTTTGGGGGCAAGCGGAAGAATTATGCAGCCAATACTGTAATTTCCGTGGCATCGCGCACTGTGCAATTGAACCTTGAATTATAATTACAGAGATGTCGGAATGGTGTTTAAAAACGGGAGGATATACGGTGAGTTTTATCGGAAAGTTAGACAAACGGGACGATTGAAACGGTTGGTTTAATACATAATATTATGTATTGTATATTATATACACTCTAAACGGTAGAATGTCTCACGAGAGATTAAAGGTATTAACAAAATGTTGTTAAAATAATTGTCTGGTATGAAGGGGGGCATTGGACAGCACAAATAATTTTTTGGCAGGAAATATCAAAGTCGCGTTAATTTTGCTAAATAGGACACTGTATCATTTTATTCGTATTATGGTAGCGCACGTTGAGACGAATACAATGACCCCGTATGTATTTTATATTATACATTTTATATCATATATTACGGTGGCATAAAAGTATTTTATGTGGTGAATCGATATTGCAATTTCAAATTTATTACATTCTCTCATCGACGGCGATACGGTATTGAAAAATTAACGCACGGGTCATTCATTTTATTGAAATTTTTAATAAAACGATTTTAATTAGCCTCGATCGCTAACCTGAATAATTACGTCGATATAATACAATATTTTAATATCGGTGCTGTAATAATTGAACTGTCGAATTCGCGAATCGAGAGACGTCTAGGACGGTATTACAAAACTTTGGATAATGTTCCTTTGATCGTACGATTTCCTCGGAGATCCGGGGTCTTTATGGAAGTCTCACGCCGTCGAGTTCTGAAATGACAGTTTCACGGGCAAGTTACACCACGATCCCGAGTTTCATATTGCAGAAAATTCTGGAATCTGCAGCCCCTTTGGAATTTCTTGGAAGTTTTACTACGGAATTAACCGTGAACGAAGGAATCCGTACGTCAGTATCCAGTAATTGCTAGGGAGTAATCTTATGATTCCGTTGTATAACGATCTTCGTTTGCTCGGACGAAAGAACCGGAAACGTGGCAGTGTTCATCCGTATGCATTTTCCAGTGATCCGGATGCAGTCTGTGTACAGAGATGGGAACCACTAATTCAGCAGAATCGGATGCAACGTAGAAGCGAACGTTATTCTATTAGCGAAACTGCATTATAATTAATTAAGTGTATGCGGATTGAAATACCGGAATCTATACTTTTGTATTACTGCAGTAGTAAGATCGATGATACAAGGATTTTCTTGTATTCGCACGTGTGATCAAAATTATTGTAAATATTCACGCGAATAGGATATTAATAATTTCTTTTTTCATTGACAGAAATTGCCCTTGCAATTGAATCGTTCGTAACTGCAATTGTCTTACGTGTACGTTTCAATTTATGATCGTTCGTTGCATAACTGAGGTTCTCTTGCCGTTATTAAACTGAAAAAGCGTGGAAAGCAAGCAGGTTGAAATACCAGCCAATTTTTGTTCAAAGAATCCACTCGTCCGTCATCATCGCGATTACATCGAAGCTGCGATACGTTTATTTCAATCTCAACTGACTCGATCGCTAAAAAGTCCTTTCCCCGTTCGCAGTTCAACGGTCTTGGAACGCTGCCCCAAAATCTGGTGCACCGCCAAAATATCTAAACACTGCCTCAAGCATCGCAAGTTTAGTTCGATCCGGTTGTCCCCGCGAATTACCGCGGATCGACTGGAACACGCGTTCAGCCACGTAGCGTCTAGGCGCTTCTGTAAATCCTCGGTAATTAGGTTCCGGAAGTCGTCGATGCGAAACTTCGAAGGCGAACAGTGCGTGGGTGGTCGGGCGGCTGGAGGAAGGAAAGTTTCGCCGATATACCAAGTGGAAATCCCGGTAGCGTTATCAGTGACAGCATTCCAATCCCGTCCGTAGACAGTCCGCCAGCTGGACACAAAAGGGCGACAAAGGGGACCACGATGGATTCCGAAAGACGGCCAAACAGTTGGACGGGCTTTGCGAAACGGGAACGCTTGGCGATACGTCTGTCAGGTCCAAGGATTATGCGACGCCTAGACCAGGACGAGACGCAGCGCTGAATGATCGTTCCCGAAGCCCTTGGATTTGGTATTCGACGGTGGTCGGAAAATGTGCTCAAGGTTTCGCACCTTTTCGAAGTTCCGGGTGACTTGGAACGGTCGGCAGAAGTGCGGCTGCGAAATTGTCGACTGGGAGGGTAAGGTTCGTTTGTATTGGTACCCGAATCTAATCGGATGTTCCTAGAGATTAGAATGTTGGATATTTCCTGGCAGGTTTTGGATCCATACACAAGATTAACTATATAATAATGGTTGATTGGAAACAGACATTCGGAGAGTTTGGGAAAATTCTTCGGGCGTGTTTCGTGTACATGCCTCTGTGTTGTGTTTGCCGTGTGTGAGTGCAATGCGCGGCAATTATTTCGCGTAGCACGGCGCTGGAAATATTTATTCCAACTCTCGCAAATTTACATGGGACACAGAGTTTTCGTAACAGCCCGCTTGATATGGTGATTGGTACTCACATTGCCCCCGTGTATTTGCAGCGAAAGAAGAAAGAACCCGTGAAATATTTTTCACCGTGTCTCCGCCGAAACTGTCGCACATTTTCACCGCTTCGTCAGATAATTACGTCAACGGATGGATCATTCTCTGCGACGTACACGAGACACTCCATTATTAATCCGAGGGGAAACGGTGAATTCGGGTCAATGCGAATTTATTTCCAAAACATTTATTCATCCCATTATCAGAATGGGGATATCTGCCGCGGTAGTTTATGTCCCCGTTCCCCTATTTGCATAATTCATGGTCGAATTGCTCGACATGAAACTAGAATGGATACAATCCAAGGAGCTTTAGCGCTCGTGTATCGAAGATGCCTATGAATTATTCACCAACGCCGGTAAAATGCACGTGATAATGTAAAGAATAATTAGCTGGATAGCCGCGGACGGTCGATTTGCAGAACAGAAACCCTCGAAAAAGAGCAGGTCCGATCCGCTTGGACAACTACCCCTTTCTCTCTCTGCCTCTCTCTCTCTCTCTCTCTCTCTCTCTCTCTCTCTCTGTCTGTCCGTTTTAACATATTCAACCGATCCATTTAAGTGGAACGCGAACAAGATACTGTCGTTGGACACGGAAACTCGAAAATGATGACGATCAATCGAAGCTTGCACGCGAAGTCCTCGTGTACGCGAATCAGTCGTTTGCACGACCGTGCCCGGATCTGACGAGAAGTCCAGCCGCATTTGCAACGAAAGCATCTTGCTCTTTTGAAGAATCCCAGCCGCGAAGGAAACGTGTTACTATTCTTGGCGGAGGAATTTATGGGCCGCTCGGAGGAAGATATTCCTGCATGGAAATCAGCGGGTGCTCCTCGAGAAACCCACCTTGCGAACGCGATGTCTGTTTCTGACGCGGAGTATCGACTGTTACGCGATCGCGACCACGACTTCTTTACCGGTTACGATCGATATGTGTACAGTTTTCAAAGAGGTATACAGTTGCGCCGAAACGGTTGAGCTGTATTTTCTGGAAACGTGGGAAGCTCATTTTGCGTACAACGATATTTCGTTTCTCTCTTCTTTTAATTTTAATTTGGGGAGGTTGTTCTTTATGGGAAGACGAAAATGGACACGGGGGGTGATATAAAGTTCTTGATTTCCGGTTGAATATAAAACGACGGCCAGGGTATATTTCTCTGGACTTTTCACACCTTTTGTGGATTTCAGATAACGATGGAGTATTGTGCAACCTACGTCAAATTTGTTTCCAGTTTCTTGCATTAGTCAATTGATCAGTGTCCAGTATTTTTTTTGAACCCATCGCAAGACATTAATCACTTGTCAGACTTCTATATCATTTTAGAGAATTTGTTCGAACCCACCAGAGATTCGTCGATCGAGAAGCCTCAGCTGCACCAAATACTAGGTAGATTAAACTTTAATTACAAACCAAACTTGACGTCCATTGATTGCCCCCGTTATTCCACTGATTAACGTTTACGCTGAAATAACCACAGACTTGCCGATCGGTGTTTTATCCAAGAAGCATCGATCTTTAAATTCATACAAAATAAGGCCACCTACTTTTACCTTCAATTAATCGATCACCGAAACACTGTAGCGAAATGATAAAGCTGTAACAGTAATACAAATAATAAGAACAACTCCAATAATAACGAGTGTTGCCAATTAAGCAAATAATTATTCTCACAATCAAAACGAGGAATAATAGTGCATCTGAAGCGAGCCAAGTGCATAATACGGTTTACAAAGTTCCCGCTGAATTATGCTTCACTCGCAGAACAAGTTACTATTGCCATTATCGCCATCCTTTCAAGACAGTCCTTAATCATCCCTGGTCGACGTTCGGAAAGCTTTTGCTCGCCGTTTCTGTTTCTCAATAATCGTTCCCCGACGTTGAAATCTCGTGGCGAGGCTGCAAGAGGTGAAGCGAGGCCTGATGAGAAATTTCAATCACCGTTTTACCCGGAGTTAAACTGGAGACGAGGAAGACGAGTGCCCTCTTCCTAGGCAAACTGATCGAGTTCAGTGTCTATCTTGTCCCGTCGTCTCGATTGGCGCAAGATTGTTTAATATTTAGGGAGCGATCTAATTCGTGAACTCTCTCGCCGATCTCTGTGTTTCACCCTCGACCCCTTGTTACCTTCCATTATATTCGCTTCGGCCGAGCTAATTTCGTCCGCCCGTCTCGACGGGGACCGATGGAAACGCAAAATTACACGACGTCTACGGGAAGAAGATTCGAATCGAATCCGACGGAGGACCCCCCGGAGGGTACTTTCTATTTTAAAGCTTTAAGTAACCGGCGAAAGTGTTTCCTTTGAATGAAACATCGTGTGAATCAATCTGACGCTCACCCGCGAAAGGGCTGATCTTTATTCACAGTTTCATATTGTATTTCATATTTATTATAAATGGACGTGGCTGTGTAATAAAATTGGGATTTCTCTATTACTCGCCCCTTTTTGCTAACAATTTTTTGTTAAATATTTAATAGGTTTAAAGTTTAAATATAATATTGGCTCGTGCCTGTATTTCTCTCAGTTTGATGGCGTTCAGCGAAAGCATTTTGAATCTTAAAAGTCTGCGGCATTGAAAAACAGAATATTTATATTCCGTAGAAAACATTGAAATGCGCATGAAAAATATCTCGTTTAGAGAAATAGCAATTCTTCCCCCATTATCTGTTACTGCTGCAACTCGATGATCATTTCATCCGAATTCTGATTTGAATCCTTTCATTAAGTATACACAAAATGGACACGACTCAACACGTTTTACGTAAAACATCGTTTTACAGACGAGGAAATATTATGGGAACTTAATTTCACGGAGCAGTTGATTGTGGAAGGAGCAAGGTTTCGCTGAATGAACTACTTAATGCACACGTACGCACGATCAAAGTAAATTGACCTCATTCCGAGATGTTGTTCAACGGTACGTTTCTGTAACTTTTGCCGCTTGTTTAACTCGGGACTGTTGGTTTCTAATTATGCATACAATCCTCGGTTGCTGGCAGGGATGCAATTATTTCTCACGTAAAAATACTTCTTAATGAGACCGTGGCTTGAGCTGATTGTGGAAACGCGATTTGAGATTGGCTTTTATTTTGACCAAACCATTCATTTTTCCGATAAATAATTTATTTAACAGACAGCGTTGCTGCTAAGTGTCGAATGTCAGAATTAAAGCAAATTATTTGGTGACCGCTAGAGCAACCTCGTTTGAAAATTTGAAATAGAGCAGTCCAGAAACCGCTCGTAAGATTATTTATTGAACGGTAATTAGTTCAAAACTCGTTCCTGAAATTATTCCTTCGTGGCTACACGAACCGCTCACTATGCAAAAAGTAAGATAAATAAAACAGTTTGGTATAAAACGTTAGTTTCCACGATGCCCAAACGGAATACCAATTTCAATTTTATATTACCACGCGGGTCCCTGCATAAAAGAGGCTCATTGCTTGATTAACCCTTGCACGAACTTTCCTAATGCACAATGGCTAATTAATTCTAACTCCAGATCAGAATAGCTCAATATAATAATAAAACAAAGCTTACTGTCCATCCGAAAATCTATGACGATCTATACTCTGCCCCCGCCGCGCGATATCTTTAACAATCGCGCAGCTAAGCAAAACTCGAACATCCCCTACCGATTCCACTCGCGGGGAAAGAAATAATTCCCACGCATCAGCCTAACGTCGCTCCATCGTCCAACTCGTCAACACACTCCTAACAATCTCCCTAGTCCTCCGGAATCCGAGTGCGATCATTCCTGTCCTTACCCTCAAAAACCGGACAAGCGAACCATCTGCGGCCAGCTCGTAAAGCCAGGCCGCAATCGAAGATCCGACTCGTCCGGAAAGGAGGCAGCCGTGGCACCGGTGGACGTCCGGTTGTCCCCGCACACGTTAGAAAGAGAGCTCGACGGCCACGTCAGCGGAAAGCGATCGAGGGATCGTAAAATGCATTGCTCTCGGTTTTCAACGTGATTCCCGGTCGGATTGACCGGGCCTCATTATTAAACCACTTGGCTGCGCAACCGGCGGGGTCCATCTTTGCGATGGAAATCGGGATCGTTTCCGTATGCAAACCGCATTGAAACGCGTTGCCCGCGGAAATAGCGAGGGTTGCGGGCCGCTTGGTAAGCCCGGCGTGTCGTGTGCCGCACCATGTGTCGACCTCCCGGACACGGTCCGCGTGTCGGTGTGGACGACCGTGGCGCGTGACCGATCACCGAAAAACGTGCATCCCCGAATGGCGCTACGAGAACCACCACGGCAGACCGGGCGGCTACGGTTCGGGTTACGACCGGCACTGAGAAATCGCTCGCTCGATGATGACGGTATCCACGAAACGAACCGCGACGTGCTCTCTCGTGCGTCGATCGTTACTTGCGAGACGAGATTTCTTCGGGGCGAGCTTCTTTGCGACGAATCGGTTTGGTCCGGTAGAACGTGGGCGCGAGGCTAAACCGTCCGCGATTAAACGGGAAGATGACCCGTCTTCCGATTCGTTCGTTCGTGTTGGCGATATTTTTTTCGCGCAGCAATTGATTCGTGGAGAAACGTTTGATATTTTTCTGGCACACCTGTAGATCTGTCGTAGAAATAATGTAATTATGTGCGGTCGGGTTTTAATTTTGGATCGTCGCGACGGAGCGAAATAATTCATGTCTCGTTGACATTTCAGTTCTTCATTGGAATTCGGTTAATTAATTGGAGACCGTTATAGCGAATCAAAGTGTTGTTTGTGCTCAATTGAATTTGTGAATCTTTTCCTCGCTTTTCACTTAATTCATTAATATTGCAGGAAATATAAATAGTCCAAAAGCTCCACTTTTTAAACCGATCGATATATCATCGACCCACTTGTGAATATCGACGACGATTTGACGACCATTCCAAATCAAACAATGATACAGTATTCTAAATAGACAGGAATCAAGTGAAGCTGTGTTCAGTGAATATAGACATTATCGTACTCTCGGCTGTTGTCAGATATTTCATGAACAGAATGCCGGCCAGCTATATTTTTGCGCACTGATGATCTCCTTCAATTTTAGATGCCCACATAAACACGTTTAGAATAGCCGGGTCAGATTCGCAATTATTTATGCATTGATCCAATATGTACCTCGCCGATTTTTTCAAACCGTTACGATATCTCCGGTTCTTGCTCATAAAGAATTCTGCTCCACGTTCTTGAATATTCCAGCAAAGATTGAAGATCCGAATATACTACATACTTGTAGAATGCGTCCGAGTAAAGGATCGCGTAAGGGAAGAAACGAGAAGTTGAAGGATACGCGTTTCATCTTTCAGCCATAGCAGAGAGCTCATCAATAAAACCACTCGCACAGTGGAGTGTGCTTTGGACACTGGGATATTCGCTATTAGAATGAAGGATCTAACACGAAGGGATTGATGGTTAGACGGAAATATGCGAGAACATGGAATTCGCATTTGCTAAACGCACGGGCTACTGTGCCAAAGATTCGCCAGCTTTTGTTATAGAGCAATTTCGTTTCTCGAGTAATCGTTGCTTTTCTACTTCGCGTTATCGGTAATCTTGTTACTTCTCTTCTATTTAATACTGTGGGGTTAACATTTCATTTCATTCGTCCGTGAATAAGCTGCTGTACACTTATGTACATCATTACCTTTATTTGAAGTTAAATGGCGCACTGTTGAAACGTCGGACTGAGTCATTAGACGGGAAGAAAAGGCGATGAGAAACAGGCGAGACGATTTCCGGCGTTTAGAACTAGAAGAGCGGATACGGGGTAGATTAAGCCGGGAACGTGGAATTGAATTCTCTTCTGGGCGAGCTGTATGATATATTAAGGGTGATAAATTCGATGCGACCTGCGTGGCGTAACGATTTATTCGTCTGCTGCGAGCACGCACAATGTCGAGAAGATCTTTTTGCGATTCTTCCTTACGACACCTTGCACGAAGACTGTCAACCTTCGCCGATGGAGATATCGAAATTTTCCGCGATACTTAATCGAGGTAAACTCGAGGCGAAGCAAGAGTTTCATGTCCGCCCCGATGTTACAATAATGTGACACAGTCGACGACGTATAAGCAGAATATAAATCGGCATTTCCGCGCAACGAATAAGTAATATAGATCGAACAACGCAGATCGAACCTTCGCGTAAATTCTCCAATAGGAATCAGCTATGAATTAAGCGCGAAATGGAATAAACTGGAGGCGCAAGTGAATGTACAACGCTGGAGAGGTAACAGGCACACCGCGACGATAAAAATACAACCGACGAAGGAAATGTTACCCAGCGAAATTCGAGTACCGTTTCATCCTACCCCGCCACGCGTAGATACTCCAATATTTATATTTTACCGCGGCCATATTTTCATCGACCGGTTCAGATTGTCCCGCGCGAAGCGGAGAGTTCCAGTTGCAACGGTGTCGAGGGAAATTTTCGTTTTATATTTTATGCGATGGACCCACTGTCGAACGACGGGGCGACGATGATTTGCCACAGATTATCGCTCGTCATCGACGAATTCTGTTCGTTGAACGCGCATTCGCGCCGAGGACAAGGCAGTGCCCAATTATTGCTTCGCAACAGCGTCGAAGGGAAGGAAAGAAATAAAAGGATCGCGGCGGGTCGGCCGGCCTTATTCTACTACGGGCTGCGCGAAATAATCGCGTTAGTTTATCTCCCAGGTGCTTTATTCCTTTTCATTCTGGACGAAGTGGCAATTACCCGTCGTGAAATCGCATCTTCGGGCTGGCTTTTTCTGAAACGGACAGGGAGATTGCTCGTCGTATCGTGTAAATCTTCCGCCGTCAGGTCGCGACTGCATGGTGGCCGCCTATTTTAAATGGGAATTCTTTCGTTCTGCTGGTCGAAATTTCCGACCGCGGTGTTGCCCGGCGAAATGGAAAGTTTAATCAACTTGTTGGCGAACGGTTCGCCCTAACGACTGGCGATGGATATGCGACGAGCGAAATCGACGAAACGATTGTTGTGACACATCTGTGCGTGCGTAATTATTGGTGGATATTTTATTTACTGAATTGCCTTTGGAATTGTTCATATGTCTTGTTCGGATCCCATTTGACGCGATATTGGCGGCTGGATATCTTTTAGTTACTAATTGCATTTTAAAGTACAAAATGTAACTTCAATTAGGTACTATGATACGTTCTCGTAGTTATCACTTTCTTAATAAATGATTGGTTCTTGATGAAGCTGTAAATCTTCCATTGTTACCTACAGATTCGAATTATCCAGTGTTGTTGGAAATATTCGGACGATCGAGAATCTCTCTATTTGCATTTAATAACCACAAATCTAACAACAAACGCAGCCATAATTGAAGAGTACCCCGAATCCGTGGCTGATTGAAATAATGTACTCATCAAGGTTTTTGCATTATTAACGAGGAAGAGAAAGAAGAAGTGATGCAGCGAACAATTTTTCGAATGCGTCCACTTAATGACCATGAACTGTCGCAGCAAACAGCAGAATCGCCGCGAAAATCATATCGCCCCATCGAAAACCACGAAATAAATTCGAAAACCGCGCTCGACGCTATCTCCGAGCTCAACGAAATTTTTCATATCTCCGCCAGCGATCTCACGAACGCGGTCACTTAAACCGTACCAACCCCCCCCGGGCAATTAAACAACGACCGCCGCGGAGAAACGAGATTACGCTTATCTAATTCCGTCGCGGGTGGCCTCGATTAATTGCCCGCAATCGCGCGCAAGAACTATCCCGATATTCAATCGACGAACCGTTCGATCGCCGCGCCACTCGAAAATGGAAATGCGTGTACTTATGCACCGTGTGCCCGTCACTTCGACGCGCGACACGTCGCGAAATTATGCAAGGGCTAATGGCTCAGCTGGCGAACTGTTACCAGGTTAGTGGGGTCGGAAGAAGAAACGTGAATTAATTCAGATAGTGCGGGCCGATATAGCGGTGCCGCTGGAATGACGGCGCGTGAGCCGGGACGGAAGGACCAGGTGGGTGAGCAGCCGAGTGGACTTCCGGTTCCGGCGGAGATAATAGCGCGTGTCTAGAATGTACCGGCGGACACGTTCCGGGGCGAACTTCACGTACGTACACCGTGCAGCGCTGTTTCGCCGTTTGCAAACAACCATATTTCGGACTAATTATTCCTTTCGTCGGGGCCGGTGTCTAATTTCATCCCGACGGCCATTCTCTGTCGGTTTTGTCCGGCACGTTCGTGGCGGGCATCTTAATTAGACGGTCCACCGAAGGACGGTGAAAACGACGCTGTCGGTTCTCGATCGTCGCCCGACGATTGACGCGTGCAACGGAACGCAAGCAGAAGGCGATGTTGGACGGTGGACTTGAGATTATTTTTCTGCGGTGACGAATTGCGATGCGAGATCCCCGTCGTTATTGGATCAGGACCGGTTCCGGTTAGTTTTCAGTTTTCGCGCAATTAGAACGGGGAATTTAATTATCGTGCTCGTTCATTTGTTGAGGTTAATGAGCGTGTTGAATCTAATGGGCGCAATCGGTGAAACCATTTGCGCCCGCTGCAGTCGTTCCCCTTTTTCCGATCAAAGGGCTTGCATTTGACGCAACGTTTCCGATAAAGGCCCGACGAGGGGTTTTTTAATAATAAAATACAGTTTCGCGATAGTAACTGGAGCAACTAAATTTATAGGTACCTGCGCACGGAAATGCAATTGTTATACATTTCGGATACGGCTATTATTATGGTTGCGTATCGTTTATGTCGCTGAAATATTCTGCCGGGCATAATTATAACGTTATCTGCTTGGATTATTCGCGGAAGTAATACGATTTTCATTAATTAAAGAAAATACTGCTGGATATTTGATATTATACTTGTTCCACTAATTGAAGTGCGTTTCGCATGTTGATAATAGCGATAGCATAGATATGTATCAATGTGTGTAAGCAATCTTTTAATTATTTTGAGCAATGTACCGTATTTAATGGAGGCTTTCGTATTTCCTTTACCGGACGTGCAGCTACGAGCAAACGTTATTTCGCTTCTGGGAGTGTATCATCGAAATGTTCTATATTGGCACAAGTAACAGTGAATGTAAATATTGCGAGATACATGTTGAGAGTTACATATAATTTTATATTTTATATTGGCAAAACAAACGTAATTAAAGGGGGAATGTATCGGTAAACATGTCCTTCCTTGCAATTAATTAAAGACAAAATATATCTTGGAAAGTATTTAAAGAAAAAGCTAATACCTCTTGCTCGTGCGCTTCCAAATTTGATCCCGCCCCAAAGATTGTCGTCCGTTCACGTAATAGAAGCGGAGAATTATATTTCAATGTAAACTCTCGTCAAACGGCCAACTAATACCGAGGACTACAATGTTGCTCAGATAACATTCATTCCCCTGCAGTTCACGTAAATTTCATTTCACTAAATAATGTCGAACACTGATCGCCGTACAGATCGATAGAATTTTAATCGGATCGAACGACCCGCGTGAAAATTCATCGCGACGATTGACCAACGACGCATAATCTCTCCAGTTCGCCGCGAACCACGTCGATACACTTTGATATTAAATTCCCCGGCGGGTTTCGGGATCGTCTTCGCAACGGAAACCATTATGCGAGGTCAGGAGGGTGGCGGAAGTGGCGGATACAGGGTGAGGGGGTTGCACCCCGCAAATTCTTACGTGCAGGTGAGCTACCGCGAAAGGGAGCATTCCGCCGCGGACCGCATACCGAATTCCGCGATGTCTGCGATTTTGATGCAATTTGGGCAGGTCGTTGTAACGGCGCGGCGAAAACGGAGCCGCGTCGCGCGTTTTCCGGATCTGTCTTAGACGAACCATCCACCCGTAACCGCCGTCGGCGAATATTTTTCGCGAATAACTGGCGTCGTTGAAGGAAAAACCCGTTCGACGTCCGCGACCTAGGAATTCCAGCGAGTTCGAGCGAAACGCGTGCCTCGGTCTCGTTCGCGAGAGCTAGGGACGCGGGGAGAATTTCTCGTATCGGCGTTTGCAATAGATATTTATTTGTGTGCCTCTTCTCGGTCACGGCGGATTCGATGGGGAAAATAGTGTTGCGCGAAAGATGCAAGGATAACGTGCTGAACGATTCATGTTTCCATTGAGGCCATTAAGCTTCGTTGCGGCTGGAATTGTTTTGGGAATATTTTTAATGGATTTGGAAGCCTGTCTGGTTCTCGCTTATTGCATTTTTTAATAATACACGTTCAATATTTTCGATTCGCTTGATAGTGCACAATTGTTCAGTAACGTTTCCGTAATGTCGCAAGTCTGCGGCGAGCAGCTTAATTTATATTTAGTGGAAATACGGGCGCGTTGATTATTCGGACAGTGCGAGTTGAAAAGAGATTCGTTTAGAAGGTAAAAATGTACAATTATAAACATATTGCTATAATTGCGTTGCTGTTTTAGCGCGATAGCATAGTGGCAGTGGAACCGATTATACAGAATCTTGAATTTACCAGCAATATGTTTATAATTCTACATTTTTACCGTCAAAACGAATTTCTTTTCAATTCGCCATGTGTCCGAATAATGAACGCGCCCGTATTTCCACTAAAATGAAATTAAGCTGCTCTCCGCAGACTTTGAAATATTTTCAACGCGACATTCACATGATTTAATGCCCCGGCGACATTACGGAAACGTTATTGAAAAATTGTACACTATCAAGCAAATGGAAAATATTGAACGTGTATTATTAAAAAAAAGCAATAAGCGAGAACCAGACACGCTTCGGAATCCATTAAAAATATTCCAGAAATAATTCCAGCAGTATTTCACATCGGATACCCTGTTAATCCTCGCATTTTGCCACGCGTTTGTAATTCCATTTATATGTAGCAAAATATCTTCGGCGAACGGTCGCGGTGGTATTAATCCAGTGCGGGTGTCGTCGCGACGACGCGCAGCGGTCTAAAATGCGAGATCCAGCAACATTTGACCAATTAATTAATTGAATATTCTGCACTCCAAATTTCACTTCGATATCTTTAATGGTTTAGATGTTGCACCAAAATGCCACTAAATTTCTCGATTCTCGAATATATCCACCGGCCGTTCGCATTGCCCGTCACGTAAATTAGGCGACAAATTTCGCCCGCCTTCGACGCGCACCACCGATCCACCGTTTCCTTTGGAACCGTGCCGATTATGAAAAATGAACGATCGACCTGTTGTTTCATTTCCAGCGGACCCAATCTATTCATCTATTGCTGCACTGCCCCCGCGGTTGTTGAATAATTTCTATTTACACGCGCGCGCTGCTTGAATGTTAATGATCTCCTGGCGGATTCGATTATCCCGACGGTCGACAAAATGCCCGGGCCATTGGTAATCCCCAGCGTTCCGGTTTCGTTTCAATTATTTCATTTGTGTATCGCGAAATGATTCGATTGCCGCGTCGCCGTTAAAGTGCGACACGATTAAACGCGGGAACGCTCCCATAAGGATGATTCAATTTCGGTATCGAGAGGCGAGAGTACGGTAACTGACGTTTGACGGTACCGAGCGCACTGTACTATCGATAGTGTTTTTAATTGTCCGCTGCGAGTAGGAACCGATCGAGTGGCGATCGCGGAGTCCCGTTTCGAGGGTTTCGATACCGTCGAAACGATCCAGGTATATGCATGAAATTTCGCAAACGTTCTTTCAGTACCGTTTGATTTGTACGTCGGTACTCGTATCCACGCACTGTATAATTGTAATCGTTGCTGTTAATATTTTTGGGGGAGAAAAATGTCTATACATATGTACAGGTACATACACCGTTTGCGCGCGTTCTGAAAAGCGACGATGAAACATCCTCGATTAAACGCGGATATATTCGAGGAGCAATTGCGGATCGGTTATTGTTCTCGAAATAAGCGGGTCCGTTGATACGATTGCCTCCTATTATTCTCTGACACGTGAATTTATGTAAATATCAGCCGACACTGGCTGGTTGGATAAAGTAAAACGGTTTTGATTGTTCGATCGAGTTGTTTCAATTTTCCCCCTTTCATTGAGAATTCTCGGCGTGTCACGGGTTTGTCATCGTCGTTCCGGCACGGGGGTTTCCACACCTCGCCCGGTCACATCCCTTCCATTTTTTCGACAGACCCCTCGTTGAATTACACGCGTTATCTCCGTTTTCTATTGTGGCTGTGTTCCAAAGAGGAAGAAACATACGAAACTATGAAAAAAGCGGGAAAGAAGAAAGAAACGTTTGATTTCGATAACACCTCGATAAATGTATAATTGGCGCACGGAAAAATGTTTGGTGAATTATTCGACCGTGTTTTTCTTATAATCAGTGTGCAGATTTATTTATTCGTTGGTCCGCATTTAAGTTTCGAAGGGGAAGTTAATAATGCTTGTTCGATTGTTCGGGAATAGAGGGTTATTCGGATGAATTGGAATGCTTTGTTCTTTTTCATCGCGCATTCTTTTAAAATTTTAAAATTGGGTATTTGATCGGTCGATGACGGTACCTTGAGTAGAACAATCGTCTTTTGGGGGGGAAAGGTGCTAAGTGCTTTTTTTCTTCTCGTTGTGGGAAAGTTTCTACTGTTTTAATCAATAAGGTGTTCCCTTGGAAATAGCCTGATTTTCTTAAACAATTCATCGGCTCAAAACTTTTTTCCATTATCACCTTTCTACGTTCATTTGGAGAGTATTGTTTCCGATGCAACGCGTACCAAAAGTTGAATCCACTAAAATTCTGAATGCCTATAGTTTAACTGTTTTACAAAAAAATTAGGTCAATTTGATTGCAAATTTCAATAATTAACCTTAGAATTGTGCCGCATGAATTTCAGCAATATTTAATAAAATTTTTAAATAAACCATTGTGAATTATCTATTTCCCATTTATTTTCTGCAAATATACATTTAACGTTGGTTTATCTTGGCCGAAAATGACTAAACTAAAACTGTGGTGCATTTATATATTCTCTGCAAAGACTAAGTGCCCCTCAACCCTCATACAAGAAATTGGATCAACCTGATCGATTCAAGAATACCTTGCACTCATTTATTAATCTACTACTCAAAGTATTATATTAAAGACGAAAAGAAAACCATTTAAAACTCCTACCTGCGGAACGTAACTAAATGTTAGAATATTAATCTGAACATTTCTAACAGTTTCCTGTGAATATGTGTAAACTGGGTCATTTTCACCCCAAATATCTTGATCACACTACACTTACGAATTCCATGAAATGGGTCGCTAAAATACTCTACAAACCCACAGTGTCGCAACCCCGAGCTACGAGAAAATGAGAAACGAAAAATTGAATTACTAGATCTACGCCAGAATAAGGCGCTACATCCGACGTGAAATATTCGTCTAAAATTCTACGGCCAACCACAACCTAAACAATTCCGTTTCCGTGGCACACAGAGGGGCAGTTTGCGAACCTCTGTCCCGGAACGAAAGAGTATAGGTGCATGCGATTTACAGTTTCGCGAACCCGTATCAGCCGGGCCACGTGCAAACTCGATGAACCGTTTGTTTCCGTATGAAGCACGCACTTTCTGCATATTCAATGAGCGCGTCACACGCCTGCAAACAGTCGTCGCTCTTCCCTCGTTTCCATCGAGGCATGCGCGTATTTTTAACATCTCCATCATTCAGGACACGTGCATAAGCAGCATTATCCACGACAGATCGGCCATCTTCGTTTCCCTTTTCTCTGGGTTCGATTTTCCTCACATTTCCCCTGGCTTCCTTCTGCATTCTGCTGTTTACGATTGACGAACACGGTGCGACCAATTTTTAGGTACGCATCGACGTTCGTGTGTCGTTCTTCGCTAATTTCAAATTTTGTTTTTGGTAATTTGGAAATTTGTTTCTGCGACTAATTATTTATTTAGCGTTTAGCTATGTGTGTGGTGGATTTGAATTCTGCTGAGTTTTTTCGTACGATGAGTATAATTTTCCTTGCAAAGTGGACCCGGGTATAAATATATTGGCGATGGAAGGAACAAAAAAATATATATAGATAAACAAATAAAGAATCAGAGCAGTTTAGATTCGCACTCTTGAATATACAATACTTTGTAGAAGCACGCCAATTTAGACGTTAATGAGCTATTGGAAATTCTGTGATAGGAAAATTAAACATTCATCAGCGCTTCCGAGATAAAGCTTTACTCACTGATGCGACCATAGTCACTTTATTATTCTTCAATTGCTTCCACTAATTACCTCGCAATGAACCGGTCTTTCGTCCACATTAAAAGAACATCGAAAGAATAAGGAAACTTATTTAAACTCAAGTTTCACAACCGAAGCACAAGTATCATCACGCCTTTATGAACCTCATCGAAACCTAATCCGAACCTTCTAGAAACTTTCAAAAGGTATTAAGGATACCCCCAATGTACCCAGTGGACATCCAGAGAAATTTCACGTCAACGAATTCCGTGGTTTACACGAAACGTGCAAATCGAACGTGACGCGAGGACAGGTGAGGCAAATCTCGTTTGCCACTGGACGTTCAACAAAATAAAGTGTCAAACCAGTTTGATGAAGCGCGCAACGAAGACTTTATGACGTTTATCTCGCAGCCATGGCTATCAATCAATTCGTAACACCTAACGCGCCATTGAAAACGCGTTTCCATGTGCATACGTATTCTCAGTGTTTGTTTAGTCGAAGCAAACGTTCGGCAGTAGTTTGAAACTTCCCTTTCCCCCGAGCAGCTTCTAATTACTTTACGTAAGTTTGCTGCCAGCGTCTGGCATGCTTTTTCCTCTCGTTTTACAGGCTTCGGGAAATGATTTTCTTTTCACTTTCTCTTCTTAAACTTTATTAAGACGAAAATCGCGGCCCGACCGTCACTCGACCGCTCTTCCACCGGTCCTCGAGGCAGAGGTAAAAAGCATCGTAATGCCCATAAGTGGGCGTATTGAGATATAATCTGCATTTCTCTCTCGTTTGGTTCCGCCGTTCTTTTTTTCCCCCTTTTTCCTTCACACTTTCTCCGCGCCGCGCCGTCTGAAAACGGTGAGTCGACCCGTTCTCGACTGTAATTCCGGCTTTCACTGCCACTTTCGCGCGTATTAAAATTATCCCGCCGCTGTGTCCGCGAATGGGGAGGCTTTTCACGCGTGCAACAAGTGCAGCGTGTCGCGTTTCGTGCAAACGACTCGCGGATTCGTTTGCACGAAACGCGACACGCAAGTCTTCCAATCTTCGGTTAAATGTCGCGTACGTTTGTTCGATCAGAATTTGATATCCGAGAAAGGGAAGACATTGGTTTCCTTTTACTACTTTGCGATTTTATTGGCAGTGTTGGCACGTTTTCTAGTTGCTTATTGTTAAACGTATTTCGTATTTAACGCGAACAATTGAGTTAACAATTTTTTTTAAATTTAAAACAACTGCATTCGCTTTAATTAAGCGTCTCCGCCATCCTGCAAATTGATCTTAATTTCGCCCCTTACAGAACGCACTCGCGTTTGTTGTTCGCCCGCAATCGTTCCAGAGGACCTTAGTCAATTTCCTCATCTCATCCAACATCTCGGGTTTCATTACATTTATAACGCGTACAATGGTAATGTTTAATCGCAAACAAAAATAGCTGCAGCAGTGCTGTTAACATTAATTGTGCGACCGCGCGACACCGTCGACACCCCAATTGCCCGACATTCAGAACGGACAAGTCCGGTAATGTATCTGTTACGATTATAAAGTTCGAGCGCAATGACAATTCTGTTCGACGGGTACAAGGCAGGAATTTTGATCCGAATGCACACATTGGTAAGCCCCTTTGTCAAGGTGCTGTACTCGGCCCGCGTGCACGCTGGAAAACGAACGCCATTGTCCTATTAATTGCACTTCACGGTTAACATCCACGCTGCGGGAATTTTCCATTGGGGAAGTTCGCCCTCGGCACCACGGGGCTGAAACGCGAAACAAAATTATGACTCTCGAAAAGCCGCGGAGCTAAAGAATGTGTTTTCCAGCGTTGCGGAAGTTTTGCGGTCAAAACAGTTCCGCCGGCTTTTCCGAGTGCTTGCGATTAGGTCCGAGCCATTCCGTTCCATTTCGCTGCCGATGCGTCGTAAAAAATGAATGGAAAAAGGAAGAATGGAAACAGCAGCGTTTACGTAGAGTTTAATAGCCCCCGTACGTACAGCGTTAGTTCGGTTCTTTGTACGTCGGGCACGATTCTCGTGCCGCTGTAAAATATCTTGGATAAGTCCAGGCGTTAAATTATTAATTCTTTTGCCACGTCGTGCACGGTGGTTAAGGTGAAAGAAGTGAGCACAGTACAGGTGGAAAGTTTGAACCGAACGGGTATTTCGAGGTGTACAGTAATTTTCAGAAGGATTCAGAATTTTAAGGTGGAATATTTGAGCGTTTCTGCGAGCTGTGTGGAAACGATGTACGTAATATTTAATATTAATCTGGACGCAATTATAATTTTGAATTAGCGGTCGATTGTGCAGAGTTTGAATAATTAAATAAACAACGTTATACCATAGTGGGGCATTTATTCTTCGGAATATGTTGCCTTAGGTGTAGCGGAAAGAAATTTCTTAATCTTGTGTGGATATTGCAATAACGAAGAATATTCGATTTTAGAACAAGCTGCATAAGGGAAGATCGATCGGGGTATTTTAAATACGCTTAAACAATACGGAATGTTTTAAACAAATTAACTCCTTTGATATAATAAAATGCTGCATTACTTAATACAATTCTTACTTTGTCCCTGGGTGTGGAAACCCTAGAAAATAATCAATGATCAAATATATTGCGAACAGGTATTTGTGTATTTCTGAGCGAAATAATATTTTCAAGCTTACTTCCAAATAGTTTGTATTTTAAATATAGAAATGCCATTCCTTCACAACTGTAATTTCTTTTCTACTTACGCAGATCTTGCTATTCTTCTTCTCTTCTGTTTCTTCCCGTCTAGCATTACTTAGGGATTCAACTCGATACTCGTTTCCATTCCAAGCCACCAAAAATCATTTGCGACGTCGACGTTGCGCTTTGACATCGTCCCGTTCAAGAGTTGGCGAATGAAAGAAGAAACGGCCGGGGGGGGGGGGGGATAAGAAGGGCGTGCAGGGGTGTGAGGCGACGCGATCTTCTCGAAAAATATTCCGATGAAATAGTTGTCTTCGAGGGTGGATTTTCGTACGCAAGACAATTCGCCGTATCACAATGCCGGAGAACTGAAAGAACGATGAAATTTCTGGAGGAAAGCAGATTGCTCGCTTCCCCTATCGGATTTCACATGGAGAGAGGCAATGTTTCACGATTACTCTTTTATTCATGCTATCTCGTTCCCCGCGTTCCTTCGTTCTCACCGCACAAAAAGTTATCCCGCTCAAGTTTTTGCTAATGGTTTTCGATTTACCCGCAGTTCGAACGTCCCAGATTTCAATCCGAATTTTCTAATTCGACGGTCTCGATACCACGGGACGATCGCCGAGGTAGCGAATTCCTTCACCAAGTATCGATTAATTGCAACTGACAACGTAATCGAAGACGTGCGAAGAAAATTGGTGAAACTAGAAACATAAGTTTCTGTGTCATGCAATACAGATATTCGAAGTTCTAGTATTTAATATTTCAACTTATTTTGAATGCAGCTTTTAGTCATTCCAAGCCAATTCAACTGTAAATTACTAAAAATTTCAATGCACTTCAAATGGCTTCAAGCGCAGGTATTATTTCGTACGTTAAACAGTCTGCAAGAGATAATAAACACATAAAAATATGATGTACAACTATAACGTAACGCGCAATACAATATTTTGTGTTCAAATTACAAAACACCATACGAATCACCCATTCAAATCATTATCCTTCGCGAAATAGCGTGTGCGTTAAACCATTTTACAATCTATCGAATGCTATTCACTCTCCTTCAACGTTGCCTGTCCAATCTCTCGTAAAATATCATTCCTCGCAAGGCACGAACAACCGGGCAATCGAGTTATCGAGGGAACTACGTACACACGAGCATATACATACGGCACATTGTACACGTGCAATGAAAATCGAATCGTACACACCATTCCAAACTTTTATCGCTGAGAAGTCGCCTCGTTTTCACAATCGCGAATCATCGCACGCCCCTACGTTTCACCCCCGGCACCGTACCGCACACCCCGGCCAATGATCCAAAATTCAGCCCTATTTTCATTTTAATGACGCCCTTTGTCGCGCCACGCGGAGTCACGTAAACTACAAAAGACGCCGTATTTCGATTTCGCGTCGCGTTTCCACGGGACGTGTTTAAAAGTTTCACGTACGGTGATGCGTTCCAGGTACGTACACATCGGGCCATCAGGTGTGTGACAAGCGTGGACTGACGCGCGTTGAATTTCCCACGTGGCGCGCCGGGCCACCAACGCAATTTTATCACCAGTCATCGTATGTATAGAACGATATCATTGATACGAAACGGACGTGGCCGTTGTTGTTTGCACGAAAATATTGCACGACAACGGGGGCGATGAATATTACACGGTTCGTTGCGACACTTTTAATGGTCCTGACGACTGGCACGTTCATTATTGAATTTTTACTCGTTTGCTGGTGGGATTGATTTCGCCAGGACAGAGAAGGGAACCGAGTGCACCGAGTGATTCGCGTAAGACAATCGTCTTTGTTATATTCGTTGTTAGCGGGTGGATAATGGTTTGTTTTATTTAACGTTAACGATAGTGGTGTAGGAAAAGGTTTCGTTTCTTTTTAATTGCAAGATTGTTACGGGGAAGGAAATATTGTAGGGATACGTGGAAAATTTAATAGCGAAGATAGTATGTTGCACAGGTAGCAGAAAGTCACTTTTGGTTTAAATATTTGTTCCGGCTTGTCGTTAAAAAACAGAGTATCTAAAGGATCGTGGTGCAAGCGAAAAGAATGAATTGAAATTGTATATTAATGCTTTTGCGTTCGATGCTTCGTTTTCGAGAGAAACGACTGCGAAAGTAACATATTGGGGACGAATTTACTTGTTGAACGTTACGCGAAATCACGATTACCCCGACGCCTTTTTATAGTTAATACATGCGTACTTTCTTTCTTTTAAAAATGAAAATATAATGCATTTCCTTTTATAACTGAAAAATGGAAGCACAGACAATTTTTCCAGATTAAAGTAAACATATTTGAAGCACTGAAGAAAATGTGTTAAAAATATTATCAACGAAAATAAGGTTTCCAATTATTATTATTACAATCACTCTGCTTTATTGACCCGAAGTAGTTACATGCACGATATCAAATCAATACAAAAACGAAAGGAAATATAAAATGTTTTATTCATAACAAACATTTTATTATGCGTGTGTTAAATGTTCCCGAATAATTGATATTCTTTTAACAAACCTATTACAGCAAAATGCATAGAAAGAAAATTGAGAACGCACTCTAAAATGATTCATTCAAGAACCATGCTTCTGGCCCCAGTCGACTTACTCTGTTGTCATATTCGTATCGGGCAAAGGGTACTGGTTCTCTGCAAAAATAAATTCTCCAATTTTCGTAGAACGAACTTCGCGCGAGCAACAAACTCGTCGCCCCCTTAATGCGTCTTGTTGCAAACGATTTCGAAGCAGGCTACTGTGACCTATAACTTCCGCTTGGGCAAGTATTATCCGGGCTATCATCGCATGCACCCAGGTGTAAAGGCACGGGCCACGACGATCCGGTGAAACGAAGGAAACTGTTGCATCCAAGCAAAGAAAGCTTCACAGCCCGCTGCATATTCAGTCCCCCTAGACACGCGCTGCTGTACACCGTGTATTGCACCGCATGATGATAGATGACGCTTCGGCTTATAATCAATGACCTGTTTAACGCGACGCTGCCGACCAGACGCATTCAATGACCGACCCTTCGAATTTTCGATCGACCGAACCATTTACTTGTTCAATATTTCTTGTGAAATATTAGACTGGTATACGTGTATAAAATTGTCGACCGCGGCTGGTCTATTTGCATTTACCTTGTTTGGAATGGGGTCGAAACTGTACAAGAGTCTATTTATCGCAGATTTCTTCTCTCACGAATAAAGAATGAAATATGTTAACCGGTACATATTTGTCAAACGTTATTTCGTGTTTAATAATCTTTGCCAATCGTCGTCGTTGTTACTGTTCTTATACTACGCAATTATTCGGGCAAAGGTCTTGGTCTTCTATGGCTAACGCAGTATATTTATTTTTTTTACTATACATTTGCTAATAGACGGAAGATCAGGAATGCAAATTGTACTTCTGCAAAATAATGATACTACTTCCACCCTTATTACCTTCCCCCCCCCCCCCCCCCGTTAACCAATGACGCTACATAATTCGTGCATTCTAATTTCCGGTTCTCCGCATTCCTCGAATCACATGTTTAACCGAAGTTCGAGTCGCCGCGACGGAAAATCACGATAGGTCGCGGTCGTTTCTGCGTCATTTTCGTTTGTTTCTTCTTATCGCGTGCTGTTATGGCTATTCAGTGCGAAGAGAAAGAGAGAGAGAGAGAGTAATTTCGCGACTGATAAGGGAAGGGCAATTCCAGGAAGATGACTGTGTGAGTTAGACAATGTAGGCTCGCGGTTTCGAGTCAATGGGACAAGTTTTCCCGGAAGAGGATTGCATTTCGTCCATGGATAGTGAAACGATGTTTTCAGAACAACGAATTCACGCTACAGATTTATATGTACATGCGATTATGAATTAACTTCGCGGAGTTTCGAAAATAACTCAGCACTCAGCTGCAAAACGTTTATCAGAAGTGTATGGAAAATAGTGGAGCTGCAGAAGCTGCATGAAAATTAATACAAGCCGGTACTAGGAGGATTTCCTAGCTCGTTTACTATCTTGCAACGAAGTTTAGGGGTCGTATTTCTGCAGTGAATTCAGTTTTCGCGTAACTAACGTTGCGCACACCATGCGCTATCGAAATTAATATTCGGTACAATTTTTAGTATCATGAAATTTCAAGGAACAAGTGATGTATATTCATTACCGGTGACGTATGTTCAAATGAAAATACGATTAAACTACAATTCGACTGCAAACTATCGGCAAACATTGTGGATACTCGTGTGCAATACCCATCTACAGAAATGAAATTCGTCTAAATTAATTATTTACCGACGAAAAGAGCAACGAATCGCTGTCGGTACTCCAAAAAAAAACAATATAGAAAAAAGAAAGCGGGCGAGCTCGTCAGGATTATTGACTTTTAATAAACTAAAGACTGATCGCCCAACGAAAAACTCGGAAAGAGAAAATTCTGTTACACGTTGATGCCAATATATCGCAACACAAGTGCCCCCTCGCTTACTAATCAACTCTGTCAACCGTTCACATTCACTCTATCTTCCTTTATAAAAAATTCAACGCCCACTCATCCTTCCAAGAAGGCGAGACGTGTTTTCACACAGCTAAAGCTTTTTACGGAACAAGTGGCCGCGAAGAAAAACAACATATTGCGTTCGTCGTGCTACGTTATTCGCGTGTCAGCTATTCAAGTACGACAAGTAATTCATCATGCAATGGGATATTCCATCCGGAAAAGAAATTACGGGTTTCGCTGATCGTGCCTGGGCGACACGAATTTTTCCAACGCCACCGCATTTTTGTGCAACAGTTTTTTTCAGTCAGTAGATCGTGTAATTAGCGTTCCAATAAAACATTATTGAATCATTTAGTAAATGGAATTTTATTATCGCAGTAGAGTATCGATTAACCGGGACGTCGAATTTATTAGTAAAATACATTTATAATCGTATTTTGCAGTTCCAAATTTGTTTATAAAAGACATGCCAGAGTTTAACGTTTTATTAGACTTTCAATTCTTGGGAATAATTTTTTCTTGAGCATTTTCTGCCAGATCTCCATTAATTCCTGTTACAGTCACATAAATATTCGTGGTAACAGTATTTAATAATTTGTATAAGAGCTATTCATTCAAATATAATTGTTTTGTCCTAATTATTATAACAGTGCGAATGAAAAATTGTTTTCACGGTGACGATTTAATTAAAATGCTAGATAGAATGCCTTTTCATCAATACACAAAATCAATACAGTGCACAGTCCAACATCCCGATTGCTCGTGATGGAACCAGAGAGGAGGAAACAGAAAAAAAAGAATGTATTTCGCAATATAATGATAAAAAAATGATCAACTTTAAATAGAAAATTGTTGTAGATTGTAATTAAATACATGTACGTGTCCACGTACATATTGACTGGGCTTCGGCAATCTCTGTTCTATTGTTCTACAAGTACTTGAAGAAAAATGGAAGAATCTCCGGCGAAAAAATAATCGAGTAGAAAGTCCGCAGAAGAATGGACGTACGACCACGTTGACTGAACTAGGCGGAAAGTTTGCTTTCAGCTCGATAATAAACTCGCCTACTCTCGTTCAACTTCATTCCCGATAATTTGGCTGGCCAAATATCTGCGGTACTTAATTACACGTTGGCGAACTTGAAGTAATTATCAAAAACTTCATGAGTGCTTGGCCGATAGCGTGGCCCACGATCGCCGCGAATCGATAAATTCCTCATCGAAACTTAAGAAGAACGTGAGCAGAACGACAGTCTAATCGTTTGAATAATTCCGATTCATGTTATACGATTGTCTGGCCGGTAATTTCTCTATCAGACAGCCATCGTTCCATGGAACGTTTTTCGAAGGGTAATAACGCCTAACATGATCTCGCACGTAGTGCCGGGAAAATGTAACGATTGAATTTATTTCACTGAATTTTCTGCTCTCAATTTTTGCTTGATTACCCAGTAATGTCGCATACGTCAGGCTAACTTTTTTAGACTTACGCGTAGGTTAAAGAAGATAAGATACGATCTGAAGAATGGTTACTTCGTATTCAATTTCGACGAGTACAAGAATATTTCCGCTGGAAATTCGCTTGGATTACAACTAATGTTAGGGTTTGTACACACGACAGGAATGTAATTCGCCAGCAACGAAATTCTCGGATGTTTTAGGAAGTTTCACTCGTATCTATGTATGCGGTAAATATGTTCCATAGGATGAAGGATTATTGCAGTGTGTCCTTAATTTTCGAGACACCCGCCGTAAATCCGGCGGTTCTTAATGGATGCGCGCAAATGCGAGTTTATGAAACTTGAAAACTCGCGCGTGTCTTAATTAAAATTTGAAATCTTCCGGTGAACTTCGCGAACGAGTTGGTATCGAAATATTAAATTAAAGTGCGGTCTCGACCTAATTCTACGGCAGTGATCTCATTATTTTATCTTCGCTATTATACGTTTTAAATGCCATCGTATTTTTATAGAGAACTCTTTCATTTGTCCAATATTCAATATTATGCAACCCATTGTCGTATTAAAATGAAATAAAGTATTCGTCCGAAGATATAAATGTATTAGGTGAACCTAATTTTGTCCTTACGTTATTTCCAAAGAATAGTTGCAATGAAAGAAGAAATGGACTTTTAAAAACTTATAAAAGACGAAACTAAATAAATACACATGGATGACAGTGACATTCTTTCTTTATTTCAAAGAAATGAAAATAAACAGACCTTTCACCGCGCACGATAGAGTAAATTATTGAAAGAGAAAGAGCTTTTTTTGTAGAGGAAATGTGCTCTTTGATCGCAGCCAACACCAGGCCCTCCGAATAAAAATTCATCGCGAAACAACGCGAGATCACGTTAAAGCAAAAATATTCAAACTGTTTTACAGAACTAAAATTGCCCCACTCTGATATTCAACGCCAATGAAAAACGGAGCAAAATGAACGGAAACAATCGCAGTTAATTGCGTTTCGTCTGTCGCGACTGAAACGAGTCGGTTCGCTGAAAAGCGAGATTTTACAAGCCGGCTCTTTGCGCAAACTTCCGCGAATATAATAAACGCGACGACGTTTGATAAACGATAGGAAAGCTGGGGCCGAAATTGAAATAGTTGCGGCCGCAAGGAAACCCGGCTCGATAATTACGCTTCTCCTTTCGCGAAACTATTTACGAGAAGAATAGAATTCCGTGGCCGGTACTTGCTTTGAAGTTGCCGGCTAAAACTACTGGCGCAACGCCCCGGCAAAATCTCCAATCGGTCAACTAGCTAACAACGTTACGGTCAGCGTAACGCATTAATCAGCGCACGACACAAGCGTTCTTCGTGACAAAGTTGCAAACCGCGTCAGAGTTAGTCGGTATATTATAATCGTTCGTCACAGCGAGCCACCAATTAAAATTTATCCTATCTGGGAACTAAACTACTTACGTTTGCGAACTGTGACGTTGGCAGCTCGCAGAGGAATTAGTGGAATTATTATTAGAACAAACAGAGCAAAAGATTTTGCGCGAATTTCACTGCATTCGGTCAGAATTGCTGACACCTGTCTGTTCTCTTAACTTTTAATATAATTTCGCTTGTCTCGATTGGCCTTGCAAAGCTTTTACTTCCTAACATTATTCAGCAATACTCGTAAATCGGATACTAATATATTTGTCTTGGCCTCCCTCTCATTTTTATGCGATTCATTTATGCTCGTCGTTTTTATTTCGTGCGTAGAGATTGCCGACTTTGGTTATCTGTGAATTCTTCTAACTTATGCCCGACATAAAACATTCGTGACAGAAACTGGGAGTCAATTCCATTTCATTCAATTCCACGTGGACAGTATCGTGGAGCACAATGTCTTATTAAATCGACGAGCGATAATTTCTCAACACTTGGATATCTAAGTATTTATAACCATTGGAAGAAAATAACTGAATTTCCCTAAGCTCCCTATCGTAAAATATTTCTATGATCTATTAATAAAACGCACGAATTTCCATTTCTGAAATAGGATGCCTGCGCGGGATTATTTTCCATTCTCCTCCTTTCCGGCGTAAAACGATAATCCAATTTCTATCCAAGATTCTTTCACTCGTTAAAACCTATCTTATCGACGTCGCTGCTACACGAATACGGGGTTTTCCTCGAATTTATCCCCACAACTTTGCAACCATTCTGCATCCGCGCTTTCAAACTCGACTCGGAACCGTCAATAAGGGAAACACGATCACGCAGAGTGCTTTTTTAACCCACGCTTTACGGGGACAGGGGAAACCTTATGATCCGTCGAAACACGTGTTAAAGGCTCGATTATTTCCTGTCAATGCTGTATCCTTGGGAAAGAGTCGTTTCCAGGTCTGCTTTGGGATTCGAATCCCGGGTCTATTTTGTCGAAGAAAAGGTTCCCGACCCGCTGAGCTCCTCCGTCGGGGTTGTTTAATCTATCCGGATATTTTTCTCGCATTAAAAGGATCTGGCTTGCCGATAGGAAAGCGCTGGTAATGCCGTTTTAATTTGTAGTGTACGCACCGTGTCGGTTTTCCCGTGCCAACGCGAATTCGATTATACAGGGTGCGCCTATTATAATGTTTTTTACGCGAAACTATGTCAGCATACGGTACGAGTCAAAGTGGAAGACAAACGAAGAAAAACGTTTGCCAGACAGGAGTTGATACGCGCGAGGAAGTTAACGCGGAAAAATGCAGGTGCTTTCACTGAAATTGAAAGAGGCAAAATATCAAACTGTACGTCCTGATAAAAATGCATGAAAATGATCATGGTTCAACTGGATACAGTGGCTCGTTTCTGCGTTTACAGGATTTTTAAACACAGTAGTCTCGAATTTTGTAACCAAAGTCTTACGATATATTTTATTAGAATTGAGGCACCGTGTAAACATCGTAGATAATTGCACAGCTGAAGTCAATCTCGTGTAACGTTTCAAATACTGAAACAAAAAAAAAGGACAAACGAAAAATAAAGGAAATCGAGGTGCGATGAAATGAATTTGTCTCAGATGTCGGTCCTGCATTTATAAGAACAGGCGACACTTTGGCACGAAGATAACGCAAATAAAGTTGTCGCCAATCCGTTCTCACGCTGTATCGAACGAAAACCAATCCGTTCCTATATCACACTTCTGCCATAATGCTTCAACAAAGCGCCTTTAAACCCGCCTTCATAAAATCTTCAAATCTCGAACAAAGATTATTCGAACGCGCCATTCGAAGGACGCCGTCACGACACGTTTCCAATAATATCGCAGAAAAATCGCCCCCCCCCCCCCCCCTTTATTCGTACGGGCAAAGTTTCGAACGATTCATCACTGGGCGTCGTTAAGTGCACGCGAACCGAAGGAATCGTTTGGGTAAATTGAACGCTCAACGGGTATGAAAGTAAAATGTCATTAAGGAGCGCGGGAAATAAAGAGTGTTCGGAGTCATTCCATGAAACTCGACTCAACCATCTCCTAATTCATCCCTGCCCCTAACACAAATCATGCCCCTTAATAGAAATTTAAACGGCGCGAGAGTGCTGGCGAACGCGTCCGAGCGTCAGACACGATCCTCCGGTGTAAATAATATTAATGGGGAGGCTTGATGAATCGTTGAATTTTCCTCGACGCTTGCTGTCGCTCCTTTCGGGCGCAGAAATCGTCGCGCAAACGCATCGTTAACTCGTTAGATTCGGATTCTTTTTTTTTTGCTGAGAGGGATAATCGGGGGGGACTATTATTGATCTAGAAAACGCTTCTTGTATCGCTTTTAACCGATTTTAGCCGACTCTTGGGAAAAGAGTTAATTCACGCTTGGAAAGGGAAAGTTATATTTTTGTTGCAGAATACAATCGCCCTTGGATCAATTTAATTTCGTCCGCGTTGTTTGATCTTTCTATTGATGTGCAGTTTTTTCTGCGCCACCAAATTTGAGGAATTATGAATGAATAAATAAATGCAGGAACGAAGTGGGGGAGTGGGAGACGTTTCAAACTTTTCAGCAGCAGTGTACGTTCTCCCCGGATAAATAATTATAGAACTTATTACTTACTTAGGCATATGTATTTAATATTAGTTTAGTAGAAGAAAATAAAATGTTTAGTAGCTGAAACGTTTGAAGCAACGCGAAACATACGTTTACAGTGCCGGAAAAAAAAACTTGTGGACAAATATTAATAGTCAAGTTACAAAAGAAATTAATTTGTGGGGTGCGAATATTATGAGAAGCATTACTTATGTCGCACGGACGATACGTGGGTGCAAAGAAGATCCAATTATTGGAAATGCATTTCGCTACGGTATTGCACGAATAATTGCACGTGTTTCTCATATACACATTCTTATATCATTGTCAGATATCCTCTGTTAAATATATTAACGATTCCAATAATATTCTTGCAATTATTACACAATTTTATTGCGCGCCCTACGATTAATGAGCGGGGATGTACATGGGCCAACGAGCAACAAAGGAAATTAAAAACCCCGACCTCGAATGCCACGGATGATAAGGATGGGTTCCTCGTTTGTACTTAAAATGCTCGCTCGTGCGTTCACTCGCCACAAGAGATACTCGAATGGCTGTTGTCTCGAATTCTCTCGTTCGGCGGCACTTACCGCTTCTTCGTTCGAGAAAAATCGATCTTCAGCCAACGTTCCCGGAAAGACTAAGTCCGTTACTTGGATCGGGAACGGACGAAGGAAAATCGGCTGAAGAGATACGCGTGTTACGTGCGCCGTTTCAAACGAGAATTTCACAGGCCGTCCTAGGTTGTGGAAACGGGCTGCGCATTAAATAAGTACTCGGCTAGGTGAATGACAAAACGTTTGCCCCGGGATCGACCCGATTTTCGACACGATGTTGCGTTTCCCCCCTTGGTAATTAACAACCCGTGGTTCCGCCCGAGGAACGCGTCGTACGCGGCGCGTTAATGCGATTCGAGAATGAAAAATAAATGGGATACGCACGGGCTCTCTGATGACATTCTCCGGTCGAAATTCGTTCGGTAACCATTATTGGGCCGAGTAATACGATTTGCCGATTCGATGACTGGAAACAGTTCACTGCCAGGTGTCTGGCGGGCGCAGTATCGTTATCGTCGCAAATTGCGCTTAGTACCTGTGCATAGTCCATGAGCTCCTACCACGTGTGTACACAACTGAAAGTTCATTATAACACTGATCGGGGGGGAACGGATCGTCGGGGGCCGCGACGTGGCAAACGCTTCGATGCGATTCGCGAATGCTCATTGTTCAGATCCGAAATGATCCTCAGGCGCGGTTCAATATGAAACGTATGTCGTCGTTGGTACTGTTTCAAAGGTAGGTTCGGCGGATGGATCGAATGAGCATTCGATTCGAATGTGTCAGAAGTTTCATAGGAAAGATACGTGGTTCGACGTTAATTAAGATGTCGATGAGTGGGAAACGAAATGTGTGATTGGTTGCTTGGGATGCAACGTGGAGAGGTTCTGCGTTGAAAGGAATATCAATTGTCGTTTTATATTAGGCACGCAGGCGGTTTTTTATTGCCTTTTCAATTTATTACTTCTTTATTACATATTTTCGGTGATGGGAGTGTATCAGGCTGATTTATGCTGCGCAATGGAAAGCATCTTATACAGATGAATTCTAATCAACGAAGAATAACGCAGTGTTAATTAATTGCTATAAATCTAATTTGAAACGAGACATAACAATTTCTACGTTGCTCATTTCGTTACATTGAATAGCAACCATCCGATACTTTGTGCTACAAATGGCTTTAATTCTTTCCGTCACTTGAATCCGGTTTCCATTAAATCTGGTTATCAGTTGTTTTAAGCACATCACGATTTCAATCCCACGACACGACGCAGTTCATTTTCGGCAAACTGTAACACATGCACAAATTCTATTTAACTCTGTTCAAGCGACACACTTTCGTACACGCGCGAACATTAATTTAAGTAGATTATTCACGCGGTATTAATAGTAATAATAATCTGTTGCGAATGCATAGTAAAATGTGTTGGCGAAATTATTACTGCCGACGTTGCACTGAATTCGACCAATTATTATCCAAAATGAAGAGCTAGGTGGGCGTATAAAGGCGCTTGATGTGCAATAAAATTTTCATTGTTCGAGTTTATCCAGTGGCACGAACGTTTTTTGACACTTTTCGAATAAATTCGCAACGAAACTTCGATGGAAACATTTCGAAGAAAAGAGTACAGCTAATTCTACTCGATCTCGACTGACGACAAATAACTTCCTTAGCGCAATTATAAAACTACCTTCTTAAAATTAAAAGATACGATTATAAGTGCGTGTATTATCCATAAATTCGACACCACGGATAATCACGAAACGATTGATCGGTTATTCCGCTGTGCCCGACCGGTCCGCAACAATATTTTCGCTGATTTTTATGGCGTCAATCGAATAACGAACAATCCCGCCAATTAAAGCCACTCAGCTTCTCTTCATATTACACGCAAATCCCTTCCAAGCACACGGACGGAGGCCAATATCGCCGCGTAATTAAAGCACAAATATAAATTCATTTCCGTGGCGGTTAGGCGGCGTGCAATTTAAATTATTCGAAGATAAATATTCGTATCGGTCGACGTTAATCCTAACAGCGCGGAAAATGCAGTCGCCGGCCGAACGACGGAAAATCGTTGCGGTTATACGCGTCCGTCAAACAAAGAGGATTAATTTTTCGCGATACTTTACTATCGCCCCATCCATTTCACTGAACATTCGTTAATGTTCCCGTAATTATGTTAACAATGTCGCGGTGTCATCCGGGCATTATTCGGCGAATATGCACCGCTCCTTGAATCGGTCCGACGTTGGATACGTCGACGTGTTTAAAAGCTCCGCTCGTACTTTTCCGATGAACGTAACAGGTTTCACTGGGGAATAATTGCTGAGAGTCACGGTAATGAGTTCATTGATCATCGAGCGATGCAGTATATCACGACGGAGTCTGAAGTCGAGTAATCGTCGCGGAATGATTGTTGTGCTCCTTGCTGGATCGTTTAAATTAATTGCTCGATTCAGTTCCTTTTGGTGCAATTAATTCTTTGATGGGTAGGCAGATCCTCGTGAAACTGGAATTGTTGTTGATTCCTGTACTTCGTCCTCTGTATATTTAATTTTCCTTTGGAAAGTGAAAGCTAGTTTTTATTTCTCGACCGGGATGCCCGTCGAATGTCTTCCGACAATATCATGCAAAGAAAGTAATTATCATTTGACAGACAAGCATGTATTATTGGCCAGAAGTTAGATAGAAATTGGCACCATTCAATTAATTATTGAAAGCTCTTTTGAATTTAATTACATCGAAGTGGAGTAAATCGCTATTAGCACCCGACAATATTAATTCGGACTTCGCGAGAAATTGTCACCAGACATACGTATTTCTACGATTAACGAAATGATTCAAAATATGTTAGCGAGCATCCGTAAGTGACACGAAAAATGATGCATTACTTAAATTTAAAGAAACAACACGTAAATAAATAAAAGTGACTCCGAAGAATCACCTTAGAAAAATTCATGCTCATCGTCAAATGTACATACACTGTGTACCAAGTTGTTCTATTTCGTTTCGAACGTCCCTCCAAGTGGAATGCAGCTTACCAAATAAATACGTAGGAGAATTGTAACGAGACATCCTGCATGCTGTATACTCTACACCGTTTCAAAAATGTCCACCCCTGTTGCACGGCATTTCCGTTTAAGGGAACGAAAAACTTTCATTGCAACTTGCACGAAGATATGCGGGGTTCGCACGCGTGTACACGGCAATTAACGTTGTCGCGCGAATGTTTCCGGCATGATAACGTTTTGAAGTCGGTGCTACAATATCACGGTGGCCGCGCGATAACGGCGCCGCTGGAACGATAATGGCGGAGACATTAAGCAGACCTAGGCTTGGTTATTGTCGCCCCGGCATTAAAGCGGTGACTGTCGAGGAAATGTCGCGACGACGCAACCGCCTTTACTTTCATGCAGCTGTGAATTGGCAATAAAGTAACGTTGAAAATACGCGCGCCCAACTTGACGAGTTGCTGTATTGGGATTCACGACGGGAGAAGAATTTTACGATTTTTTTTTTTTTGGAAGAATGGATTGGAACGAATATCGCATCGAAAATGGCATCGAGTGTGCAGAAATGTTGTATGTGGTATATTTGTTAACATTTCTGGTACCATCGAAGCGTTGAAATATTTGAGCAAAATGTGCAAATGGTATTTTAAGAAGTTTCTTTCAATTTTCGTTACGAATAGATAATTTAGGTTCGTTGAAAGTGAAATTGAAAAGCTGAATGAAACGGTCGCGCTAATGTTCTGGGCAAGTTTGCGTGTACCGCGTGTTCCGCGTGTACTTTGTTTAATGTCAGCGAATTAACGTGGCGGAGAGGAACAGAAATATTTCGAGTTGCGCAAAGTTATTAACTTCGGCATTTCGAATTTAATCTGGAAATTATTTTCCATTCAAAATCTTCTTTCGGATTGTTGAATGTTATTATTTGGTTGAATAAATTAACGATATCATTCTTGTGCTGCGCAGTTTGAATCTTGATACCGAATCGTCTACGTCCACTTGCCAACGTTTTCAGCACTGTTGGCGGCACACTTAATTAAGATTAAACCTCAGGCGAGAAATTGTCGCTGGCGCTTTGTCGTATCGGTAAACACGTTGAATATTTTGTACTGAAATTTTTACCACCGTAGTCAGATAAAACACATTGTTCAGGCGTTAATACATTTTCTCCCGAAGCGACTCACTATTGACATAATAAGAATTTCACACTCTGTTGTTTACAGTAAAATCAAAGTAAATACCCAACTATTTTATAGTTTCACTCACAATCGGTGACTTTTATTTGTATTTAAAAAGAGAATAAGAATATAATTTTCAAGCGATCACTTTTACTGACAGCTGTACCATAGGAAAGGACTGTCCAACCACCGGAAAAATATTCAATTCGCAGTTCGTGTTTGATTTATCAGAACTTTAAAATATGAAATTCACTTATTCATTCGATCAACTTCAATTTACCAATTACGAGTCTTGGCAGCTTCGTTAATTTTCAAGACAGATTGAAGAATGGTTTCGTAACTAAAATATCCGCGTGGCTTTCGGTACTTCCCTTCGCGAATATTTTCCGCGGTTACAAACTGTTGGCATATTTTTTTAACCAAAGACGAACTGGAGCACTTGCGAAATACCTGGCAGCGTTTTAAATTAACACGGTCCCTCGTAAGCCTGTCGATCTTATAACGGCCTTCAGTTTCAGAGAAATCTACCGCTAATGAAAAAAGACGAGAAAGGAGAATAGCAAGCAAATAAAAAAGAAAAAAAGTAACGCGGCGCAAAGGGAAACCAGGTCGCCTGCAGTTTTACTTAATTAAAGCCTCTTTCGACTAATAAAATGCGCCCCACGTGTCTCTGGGTTTCGCGGAGTTCTATGGGAACGGAGCAAAAAGCGGGGCATGCCGATTTTTTTGATATTTTTATTTGCACGGTGCGCTACATCAAACCTTTGAACGTAAAAGTGAAATAAAAAAAAAAAATATACCTATCTAAAAAATAAAGCAGATAGGAAAGAGTATCGAATAAGTAAACCGTTCGTGATCATTGGGTGTCAAGTTAAAAAATAATTATTAAGCATGCGATATTTATTAGTGCACGACGCGACGTTTCTCTCACAATCAGAGACAGTAGAAAATCAAACTCAGATTTACCAGTCCGTTCTTCAGAGGAGGAACGATCAAACTCAAGGATTTCTCAATAAGTACACATTGCACATGATTCTTTCGCCGGTAGTTGGGTTCACTTATAGCACGAGACTATATGCGTAGCCGCATCTGTTTGTAAATTTCTTCCCGCTGAAATCTCTTCAACGTAATCGATGATCGCGTTGCTACGCGTGCCAAGCGAAGATAGTTGCGATTTTGGGCAATTTCGATTGCAATTTAATCCTTATTTTAAGTTGTATACGTAGTAGCATAGCTTCCGAGTTTCCTCTCGTTAATTCTAAGACTACGCGTAGACCGAGTACATATTTGCCGTGCTTGCATTGCGAACGATACCACTAATTGATCCAAAGAGGCCCCTGTAAACAGTCAGGATGTGAATAGAGTTTCATCAGCTTGAATACTAACTTGTACCAGATGTGCCAAGCTTACGCGACCCTGCTCCTTGCTGTTAACAGCGCCCGAGACTTCGAATATAAGCCTTAACGTATTGAATGATATTTTGATACGTCAGAGACTGCCATCTATTTGAAATTGCAGTATCAAGTATTCCGTAATACGCGTATCGTCCATAATTTGAGGAAAAACTGTTTAACGGATTGGGAATCTATTCTGCATAAAATATGCGTCACATCAGTGTGTGAAAGAATTTTGAAATAACCTGTTAGAAAATTTGGCATGTCATTTCATTTCTGGTAGCTAAATGCAATTTCAATTATAATTTTCACATCCAAACGTTCCAAGAGGATGAGCCTTCGTCGCGTATACGTAAATCGTATTATTATTTAACGCCAGGAAGTGGATGAAATTACAAGGATCTCTGAAATGTCTTTTTGAGAAGTTTGGAATGGTGTTTCCTGCCGCTCGAGACAGGAAATTCATTGAATATTTCACACCCGCGAGTGAAAGAATTCAGAGTCGTGTTCAGGCGCGCCGCATCGGGCGTATCTTGATAAGAATTAAGAGCGTGCAAAATCGCGCAGGACAAAAGTGTTCACAGCACAAGACGGTGCTTCCGTTTCCATTGGGTACCCCATGTTTTATTCCAATTCTGTCAGCCGTCGTAACTCGGAATTCTATTTGCTCACCATTAATTCTATTACCGAAAATGGACAGGATCTTTCCCTATGAATTCTAGTCAAATGTTCTACAACGGAGTCGAAAAGAGAATAGTTCAATATTTCTTGATCCGTCCAAATATGTTCAAGCGGTTGTTTAAGAGATTCTAAATGTCGTATTAAATGATTAATTCTCTCGAATAAATGGGGTAAAATGGGACAGCAATTCTATAATATGCGATGTCAACAAAGAGTCGTCGGTTCGTTTTGACTATTTACGATAATTTAACGTAGAAAGAATGTAAGGAATATTCAATATGCAGAAAATATTCTACAATCATTTATTTCTCGTGTCCATTGCATTATCGTTCACAACTATAACGAATAGTTATCACTCGTTAAATAACCGATTCAACCGGAGATAATTATTATATCCAACGAGGTATATATTACATTCAACGAGGAAGAATAAAACCGAATTGCTCCAATTATTTCATTAGGCAAATAGTGAAGTTTTTAATAAAAATTACGCTAACCGATTTTCTTCGTTGCATCGTTGCAACGTTGCATCGAGCATCCGTCCAAATGCATTCAGATTACAGATTTGAAGAAGCCCTTTCATATTTGGGGCGTGCAAACGAGCTGCATACCCTTATGTCCCATGAACCGAGTATTTCTTTGCGACGTTTTGAGAGCCATCCGACGGAAATCGAAGAAGCTCACGTTAATGACTGTAGATAATGAATAGATGCATGGGCGGTTGTTCTTGCGTCTACGCTTTCACGAAAAGCAATTCAACTTCTCTTCTTTTTCTTTTTTTTTTTATGTTCAACTACTACATTTCGTTTTCACACCTAACAACATTTGTTGCAGATCAATTATTGTGAGATTTGTGGTTATCAATTTTTGGACATCTTTGCTTTATTTATTTCATGGAATTAGAATATCAATTCGCTTAAAGTTTAAAGCAATAAAAAAATATTCAAAAAAATTCTAGTATTTTAAAGGATAGAATAGTACTTATAACCTTCGGCAGGTCCTTGTGAAATTTAATTGATTAAATACGGAACAGTTGGTTATCTTATTGAATTACAATTTCAACACTTATGGGAGTAATTGTAGAGAGGAAAGTGGTCCTTGATTTCCATTGACATTTTATTGCGTGCAACGCAAAATATTATTGCATAATTTGACCAATCTCCCATATATTTCAAACTTTTAGTTGAAGGCTTCCTCTTACGCGTGAATAAGGGAACCATCAATTCTAGCTTTAAAATTCCACGATCAAGAATTGAATTGGATAACAAAAATTTATCAACAACAAAGCCGGTGTACATACTTAGAACAAAACATTTGTATCGCATAGTTGATCTCTCGGAACCAATTAAATTCAATATACCTGTTCGTACTTGTCCAATTAACCTGCGCAGTGATACAATATGTCACCAGATACATTCGTAGCGCTAATAGACGTCAGTTGAAGCACCTTATGTTCTGCTTATGATATCTTGCCGCGGAGAATCTCCTTTCCTTCCGAAAATCGCTTGAATGAGGCAAGTGGCGTGCTGAATACGTCAGTTGACTGCGTACAAGAAGTCCTAACGCAACGACAAACGAATTGCCAGAGCCGCTGGTAGTCTGCATAAAGTGGCGAGCGGATTCACTGAGTGAGTTCCCGAAACCGTTCGCAGTGGTGAAAAGCTTAACAGTTGTGTTCCTTGTGATTAAGTTCACTCGGGAAACCCGCAGACTGCAATTTTCAAGAAACGCTCCGCGCTGCGACTGCACTGAAACGCAGCTTCTGTCGATCCTCGAATCGATTACTGCGAAACAGATTCGAAAGTTCGCAGGACTTTGGGGATGTAATGACGATTGGGAATTTGCTCGACGATTGATACGTACATACGTTTAAAGCAAATGCAGAAAAGATATCGGTGAATCGGTGAATAATTAAGAAAACTCGAGAAATGTATTAATAGCATTGTCTGCGAAATGTGAAATAAGTTTTTCAATAATTACAGCCTTCGAGTGATTGAAGGGTTGATATTTCGAAGGAACGAAGATGACGTTTGGTGTTCTTTTCCCGGCTGTACTTTATTTCACCTCGTTCTGTCACAGAATAAAAGGATACAAGGAATAAAGAAGATCATTAATTTTTTTTTTTGTGCGTGCAAGAATGAATCAGTCAAAGTTGATTCGTGACTCGAGGAGAATCTTTAGCAGGTTTTATACGACCCCATAGTTTCGGCAGTGGAATGTCTTCGAGTCCATTAAGCGGTTTTACCGAGCGAATCCATTAGGAGTTCTACGGCAAAACGCGTACTCTTTCTCATACCACCCCCAGCCTCATCCCCTTCCTCCGTGTAATGCTTCGTTTCGATCATTCATTAACCACTAATTACCCCGACATTTACTTTACTTCTGGCTTTCTCCTGTAATTTAGTGATGCACTTTTTATTCTCCCTCGCATCGATTATTATAAATTCGATGGGCATAGAAATTCATTTCCCCCGCTGAAAACTCATAATTTCTTTCATTGCAAGAAAATGTAGGCAGGCCCTTCAATGAATAAGTAACTTATCGCGCAGTTCAAGTATTTCAGGTCATCTGCCAAACAACGATTGCTCGTTGCTTTATGCATTAATGTACAGAATGACTGCAGGAAACGTAGCCTTAACACAATCGAAATCATCAAATCGTCTTATTGTTAGACATATAACTCTCGGTACGAACTTACTGTGTAAAAACAAAATGCAAAAAAAAGATTGCACCGCGTCAACGCATTCTCCAACAATAATACCGATATCCTTCTCACCACGGTTCACCAATTATCGCTGCGAGCAAAGTTTCCCAATCGCCGCGACACCCAAACGACCATCGCGTCGTTTCGATCCGAGCCGGCCGGCGAAACGAGTTGCAGCAGCAAAGCAACGAACGAAACCCAGCCATTCGACGAAATATTCTCCAGCGAGAAACGTGGGAGAAATAGAAACGGCGCAAACGGCGCGGAAATTATGCGAATAAAGAAACGTCGAAGAGGGATGCGACCGAAGATGAATTCGGCGATCGGTCTGGATGGAACTCCGCGCGACGGTGGAACTTAAAAATAGCTGGGGTTGCACGCGGAACGGTGAAAAGTGCGCGGAAAGACGCGGAAACGAGATGCAAACGATTCGACGGAGGGGAATCGTCGAAGTTTCGAACTGGTCGTCGTCGGGGCTTGCCTCATACGGGTCATGCTGGAGGTGGAAGTCTCGCGGAACAGCAGCGTCAGCAGAACGACAGTTAAATACGAGTCGTTTCGCTCGATTAATGTGACGAGAATCAAGGATATGGGACGATCCCCGGGACGAGATACGCGCTCTTGTTCGTGCCGTCTTATCTGGGAAACGCTGAAAAGGTTTATCGGACGATTAACCTATGCGAGATCGAATCGAGTCGATGCGCTTGGCCCCTCGATTCCGAAATCATTCGTTAGTGAATTAACAAAATCTACCGCCGCGACGGTTGTCGGTAATCGTAAATGAATTGCACTCTTGATGATATTCCTCAAGTTCACGCCGAGACATTGGGCACATTATTTGGGATGTTTTAAGTTTTATCGGACGAACAGCGAGGACTAAATGTATAGGGAAAAGTAAGACAGAAATGTTGTATCAGGTGCGGCAGTAAACTAGCGACTGTAAGTCGACTGTATCATTTTCTTATTTAGTTTTTTTTTGTTTTAACTAACAGTTAGTATAATAAAGAAGAATAACTTGGTATTTTTAAATCCTCGTTCGAAAATGTTATTCTTGCGCTCGTATTCGAACTTGACATCGATTGACAATAGAATTTGCACAACATTTTGTTTATACCTCCGCGACAAAGCGTTTTTTGCGGCAAACTTTGTGTAACTATTTTGTTCTTATTTTTGCCTATTGATCGAGCCTTCGTAGTTTGTCCGAACAGATGCTATAACTAATGCTACAACTCAATTCGGCATTTCGTTTCTTCGTTTTAATACAATACAGTTCAATTGACCCGACCGAGAGGTCTGTCGAAATACGCTTGGCAGTGAATGGTGCCGGGGCAAGAATAAAAGGTCGGAATAAAACGACAGGCGGGGGAAATTTGATCGACATTTCGAATCGGTGGATATTTTTCGTAAAATCAATCGGGGCGAATGTGAATGTGGATCGATGATGAACGGGCGGCACCCGTGTGTTAGTGATTCTCGCCGGTAGTTCATTTTCACACCACACTTTGTAATTTATCGCCGTCCCTTCGCGTATTTGCAATAATTTAATCTCGGACGGATTTTACGCGGAACGGTGGCGTCGCGTTTTAAACGGAAATTGCGGGAACTTTAATTCACTGGGGTTTTTGATAAAACTCGTTATCGGTTGAACAGTGTACATATCTGATTTCGGTTGCAGCGTTACGGGAAATCGTTTTTATTGATAAAGCGGAAGCTATTACAGCTGTTTGTGAAGAATATCGGTTTCTGTTTCTGATTAAAATTGATCAATGTGTGTGGCTCCAAGTGCATATACAATATATATTTTTTTTATTCCTGTACGTGGCTGAAATGAGTGTAACGTTGAAACCGGTGTATCATTGTAACGCACAAAAATAATTCTAAATGTTTAATTAAAAAGTTCTGCAGTAAACGAGAATAATAATAGGTGTTTACAGATGTTTGTTAATATTTTTGCAAATTATTGAATATGATATTGTTCATAGTGCAGGGGATATAATTATTCCTGCTTTCATTAGAAGTGTAATGTAATGAGAATGGTCTGTGAATACGTTTGATGTCGACGTCCATATTAATTTATTATTATTATTATTATTATTGATGTGGCATATCAACGTTGTTCTATACGTGTCGAGCAGTTCGCTGAATATATACTCTCAAATGAATAATCCTTTATAGAAACATGATTAATAATTTACAACAATAAGTTGAATATATAATTAACACAAATGAAACCCTTATTAGTACTCCAAGAGTACAAGCTTAACAAATGTACAAGGTGTCGCTATAATTATTTTTCGACAAAAACCACAATGTTACAATAATTCTAATGACGCCCCAGGCAATTTCGCCCACAGTGGGCACTGCGAAAACAAATTACTAAACATTCAACTTTCGTCGTCAGCAGAAATGACTGAAACAAAGAACAAGGACTAATCATCCCCCAATTCTCCTCAATTACAAAGCAACAACTTCCCAAGGAACACCCAAGGTTGATTGACACAGATTCCACCAATCCATTCAAGCGCTCGCCCCACGCCAGCGGAACATCGAATTCCCTCGCACTCCGGCAGCTTATAAAAATACCCAAAGGTGTCGGGAACTACCCGCGAAAGCAACGAACGAACCGTCCGCGTTCACGAACGAACCCTTCGACCCGCTCCACTCTCTGTCCAGCGAAAGCAAAGAAATCACCCCGTCTCCCGTGGAAGAACAATCTCATTCACCAGCCACGCGCTTCCTACGCGCAACACGGTGCATCGTCCAACAGGCCGCGCCGCTGCAGCGCGCTGTGACAGAAAAAAGGAAAAGTCACTAGAAACGCGGCACGGCGGAACAAAGCGTGGACGTTGAAGGAAATCGCGATTCGACCGAGGGATCGTGGCCGAGTAAAAAATGCAACGAGCCACGGCGTACGTGTAAGAACGCGATATAGCCGGGGGTTGAGTGGGAAGGGACAGAGGGGTGGTTGGTTGGAAAGCCAGATGAGAGAAGGTGGAACGCCGCTAAAGGATCGAGGGTGCCGGTGGATAAAAGGGCTGGCCAGGAGGTGATGGTTGATGAGAAGAGGCGAGCGAAGAGGGGCAGAAAAGGGGAACCGGTGGGCAGAGAGGGTGGCGCGAAGGGTGGTGTGGAATAGTAGTTAAGTTAAAAAGGGTAAAGGCCCGGATGGAGGGAGGGGGTGGGGGGTGGTGGTGGAAGTGGTTGACTACGAGGCGGATTTGCAGTTTTAATTCTTCACGCCTCCTTTGTGCGTTGCATCCGTACGGCTAATTGTTTCGAGGGTCCGAAAATCTGAGGAAGCCCGCCTTTGCAAAGCTTTGTGGCGAGAGGGCCTGGTGTTTGCGTTGCTCGTGTGTGGAGGTTGATTCTGGAAACTGGGACGGGCTGCTTGGACGGCAGAGATAGGGGAGGCTGAATGGCGTGACGCGAACATCGTGTTTCGGGGGGGTGGGACGTCACTTTTTCTTTTTTTTTTTTTTTTTTTTTTGGGTGCAGTGGGAATTGGAATTTGTGTTCTTGCACTTTTCTCCGCGGTAATTTGAACCCTTTCGCTACGGTACCGTGCAACACGAGAATGTCTCCGGTTGGAGGAAACAGTGCAGATTTTATTCTTGTCGAAGAGTTACATGTACGAACACTTGCAATAATAGTCTGCCGAATTACCTTAGGTGTGATTTTGTAAATAATTGAAATAATGGTATGCTGTTGTAAAGAACGTTTATATAAATTTTCACCGAACGATCGACGAATGTATGACAGCGTAATATAAAATATTCGCGATATAAAAAATGCGTTACCCCGCATATATTAAACATTTCGTATTAAATTATTTTTTCCATTACGTATGCTAACCGGTCGTATCCGATCGAAATCCGATCCAATATGAAAAGCAAATTTGATATATCTATTAAGCATCTATCGAGAGATTAGTGTTATTCCTATCATCGTCACGCATTTTATGCGTCCTTTATTATTTACCAGCGAATTATATTGCCACGAATTCTTATTACACTCGAACAGCTGTGAATCGTTGCCAAACAGAACCAGAAGTATGAAATTTTTCTCTCGTGCAATCTCGCCCCTATCACGACAAGATTTTCATCGACAATATTCTTCTATATAGACCAGTTTCGGCACTAATTACTAAAAAGTACGCCGGACAAGAGTTTTCCTGACATCCTCGTCGCATCCATTTCATACGGGACGCGTACTAATTATCATGGCAAAGTGGCTTCGTAATTGTCTCCGCCTTTGTCCCCTCGGCAAACCCCCGCGCACCCCTTAATCATCGCACGGCTCTGGATCATCAAAGAAGAAATGTCTCTGGATCCGTCAAGTGCTCAGGGACTCGTTGGGCTCGCGAGTCAAGTGAATTGCGACGACTTTCCTTCGTTTCTACGAATGCGAACGGCGTGGTCGATCTTCGGGAACGAGTCGGCTGTGTTTTTCCGCGAAGTCGTAAAAACTGCACTTTACCCGGCTGTGTTTCTTTGTTCGCGAAATGATTAAATTGATGGAACGAGGAAATTGTGGAATAAGGTAGGAGCAGAGCGAACATTGAAGTACATTACGGGGATGCGTTGTTTGTTTTGCTCTAATGTAATTCGAGGTATACATAATTGTGGTGGAAAGAAAGCAGACCCTTTTATATTGACAATTTGTCGTACTCTCATTAAGAACGGAATTGATCAAATATTATAGATTTTTCGATGTACCAATGAAGAAATTTCGGCACGTTAATATTTACGATTAACCCTTTCATTATGGCCATCCTCAAGACTGTACACGCATATTCTTGATGTACAAGCCGGAAAGCTTTCTATTGAATCGGAAAGAATATTCGTAGAGAGACTTGAATACGTAAATCATCTTAATAATAATAGAAATTATATTGCAGTACGTAACAGGTCTGTCCACACTCTCAGCAAATCGTTCTTTTTCTAGCAGTGAAAAACATTCCAGGATAAATGAACGTTCCGTGAAACAAAGAAAGTGATGCATTAAAAAGAAACGCGATATTCTTTAAAGACTACAGAACGAGTTAAAAGAATAATTTGTCACCGCTTGTTCTCGCGAGTATAATTGTTTCTCAAGCGAAGTGACCCCCCCTCATGGATTAGAACACAACGGGGAAACTTTTCGTAGCTCGTGGCTTGCACGAGGGAGCGAAGATTATAAATAACGGCGGTATATAAACGAGTTTCTTAGGACGACGATTATCGCGCCGCCATAATCCACGAGCAACCGCTGCTTTCGTAATTACACTTTGACTTCTAATTATCACGCACCGTCAACCTCTTCATTCTCCGTGGCCTCGTTGCGTTCATTTCCACGGGCAAAGCGTGTTGCGACCACATTTTTTTCCCCTCATGTTCACCGAGAACACCACAGGTCGTTGATTTTTGATATTTTTTTTTTTCTTTTTCCTTCTCCTTTCGTTATACACCTTTTCCCTTTTCCCATTTATACCATGGCCGTTGCGTAACATCGATACACTCGAGACGCTTGGCTGCGATCGTGTAACAAAAGACCGCATCGCTTCGGCATTAAAGTTCAATAATTATTGACTTTTATTGAATATAAAATTTGATCCCGCGGATCCGTTTTATCGCGTTTACACTGTAATCCACGATTGAAATAACTATGGAAGCATTGCTGTAAAAGTACTGACCCTTCTATTCGACATAATCCTTTAAGTACCGTATTAGTTTTCACTTGAACCAACAGCTACAAATAATGGCGCGATTATCTGCATTATAGGAATAATCTAACGCAATAGAAAAATTGAGAAAAACAAACTGAGTCATTTGTAAAATCGATAGTACGGTTCCCTCGCAAATATCGAAAGAAAAATAAACATAGTTAAACATTATTCTGCATAGAAGTCAATACGTATTGATATCCATTGAGCCATGATCTTCATCCAATTTTCGAGAATCTTTAAAGTTTCGCTCTCTGCAAGTTTCAACTATCCGCGCCATTAATTAAACAGCGGCATTTTGAAAAACCTTCAGATCCGGAAACGCGATACATCGAGCAGAAAATCGGGGACACGGAAATTGTTGACTCAAATCACTACTTTATCCGGTATACCGTTGCGTTCACTGTTCCGCCATTTATTATTTACCCATATGCGGTCGGAATAATGCAACGTCGATGCCATGGTATACCGTGGTATAACGTTATTTATAGATTCTCGTTTGTACAGCCAATGGAACGAGATCCCGAGCCACACCTGAACGGTGCCCGAAGGGGAGTACGTTCCTAGGGGCGTACGAATCATCGCGATACATTTTTAATCGACACGCGGAACGAGAAAATTTATTCGAACGCGAATTCAGAGAACACACGACGACTTTGAAGCAGAGTGTCGTCCAAATTTAATAAACGCTATTTCCTTCTGGGTTATCGAGTCCGCAATTCTGTGCGGCAGACTATGATTCTTTCGTCGAGCATGTAAGATACAGATATTCGAGTAGACAAGTTTCTTGCGGGGACAGTTCTTCAAATGCAAATTTCACAATAATGATTGTAATAGCTTAAATTGGCGTGAAAGAAAATTACAAGTGATGACCTAGGGATTCGTAATAATCTAATTGCATAATTGCAAACTGATCAATTCCGCTTTCAATTTCTCCAATTCAAGTTTTTTTTATATCGTACTATGATAAAACACATTCGCAAATAATTCTCACAAGGCACGCTTTATTGTAGTGCAAGTGCATGTGCAAAAACAGATGCAGGTAAAATAGTTTCGGTTGCTATCATAAAAAATAATGCTGTCGAGTGTTGCAATAAATTTTCGTGAAAAATTGTTCCTTTCGATTTTACGCTACCCTTTGAATTCGTTTCGTCGTATACTTGTCCCAATTTGTAATCGCGTGGCACCACTGTTCGCGATTGCTTTTACGTGCCAATCTATTGGACCGAAAAGCGTGTTTCCGAGTAAAATGATCGAAGTAAAAAGAACAGGACCAATGAGAGGTGGAGCACTTGAATGATGTTAGAATCGAATCGCCCGCACACGGACGATTAATTAAAACGGGGAAGGGAAAAAATGGGGGTCATTAAAAACGGGGCCGCGCTGACGCGAAGTAGTATATGACTGTCACGTTTCAGACGGATTGCGCGCTTTTAATCGTTCTACCGTGTCCAAAATGAATCGATCACTCGAGGCAATTTCCCTAACTCGCACGACGTCACTAGTGGGTTTTCCTCTATGCTGTAATTATACACGTGGACGGAAAATACGTCCCTCCTTCGAGGCAGGCAATATATAACAATAAATTCAAAGTGAACAAACGTGGATACAAATTTCTGCGAGCAAAATTTAAAAATATCTTCATCCATCTTCCATTGCGTGTGCTTAAATCGAACAGTGTTTCTTCATATATTCAAACATTGAATAATCAATGCAATTGACGGAAATTATTTTTCGACTCGATCTGATATTTCGAATTCTCAGAACTGAGAAATTCAGCTTATCCCATTGCTTCCCGACGATCGTTCCGTTCGCCGAGGCTCACAATAGTCCAAATAAATCGAAATCTATCAAGGGTACAGAATCGTTGCGAACATCGCAAAAGTAATGTTGCTTCCGGCTAACACAGAAACCGTCAGCACGCCAATTGAATTAAAAGGGAGACGCTCGATACGCGCGCTGACGGAATATCGAAAATAACGCGATAGAATGTATTCGGCATAGTTTAATTGCATCGCGTTCGTCTATCGATCCGGTCACATTTAAACGAAAGACACACAGCTGACACCAGATCGGTGTGATACAATAATGTAATAACTGTTCACAGCGCAACAGCTTTTATTTACGCGCGTTAAGCAGCATATACGGCGATCGAAACAAACCCACATAGGCACGCACGTTTTCGTTCCGCGAAAACCTGTTTCATTGCGAACGCCTGTCGAGCGTGTCTCGTAAATATTAATCAAATAACTCTCGATTCCGGATGGTGTCGCGTCGCTGCCCGATTCGGCGTTCGGACGATATTTGTTTCGTCGCCTTTGCAGCCAGCGGCCGGTAATTTTATTACAGGCATTTCGACACGGCTCCCGACAAATGTAATGGTCGTTAAATCTGTCAAACACAGTTAAACACGCGGCGTTTGTCGTGCTGAACGGAAAAGCCACGGCTTTCGAATGCCGGCGAGCCCGCCGATCTATTTCGTGAACGCGAACGGGTCCGTCATACGTTTTTAATCGGACGCATTTTCAAACGATGCCGCCGGTTTCGACGGGTGTTCCACGGACACGGAAAACGCGATCCACTCGCTCAACGTCGTCGCGATTATACGGATACATGGAAAACGTAGTGCAAAGGGTGGAAAGATTTAATGGTGCTCGATGTGATACGCGTTTAAATGAAGCGGAAGCGAGAACGCTGATTTTTCGCGACTCGTTTCCCGTCGCGATGTTATTTCGTTCGATTGACCCGCGGTTTAATTTTTAATCGTGCGTGGCGACGGGTGAAAAATTTATGACGCTAAACGGTCCTTTGTTATTCGTCGGGACAGGGGCCGGTGAAATACCCGATACGTGGATTTATTGTTTTGCCGGATAGATCGGAATAATTGTCAGTGAGAAATGAAATCGCAAATGTGTAAGGTTATCGATCGGTGGTCTCGTATGAAATTCGAAAAATTAAAAGAAGTTCGCTGAATGGTGCTGGTCTGTTAAATGGTATCTCGTTAATTACCTTGATTTAATTGGACGTGAAATGAGCGATGAAAGGAATTTGAAGAATTTCTAAATGATATCGCACTTTCTACATGCTGCCTTCATTTAACAGAGCCAAGTAGGATTGTTGTAACTTTTGATCAGTTTATTTTAGTTGGTAATAATCTATAACGTACAATTTTATTGTATATTGTTGGATGCTTTCAAATAGGAGGTCTCTTGTAGAATATTTATCTTACGTGTACATTGCATTTATTCCAATCATAAATCGGTATTTGTAAATAAATTGATCGTGTTTCCAAAACCGTATCTATTTAAATACTTAATTACTGCTAAAGGTTGGATATCAGCTTCCTGTTTATTACTTACAAAATGTGGTTCAATGCAAGATATGAACTAATATTAATGCAATAAGTTATTGCGTATCAGATGCTAAATCGTACAAAAGAACTGCAGAATACAAGTTTCGAGCGTCGCAGAAAGGAATCCGTTTTCCATAAGTAAACGAAATTATTAATATGCTGCTGAATAGCAATAAGTCTTTCTAAATTGATTTCACGCACAAAACTTTGTACACCGAATGTTCGTCGGGTATATTTCAGCCTGCAAGTACGCGATTACCTCGCGTAGCGTGTAACTAGATTCCAGCTCCATTGGTTCCAGAGAACAAATGATGTCAGTCCTGTCATTGAAAACGGAATCGTTCGGGTGCTTTCTCGTAGCGTGCTGGATCTCATAACGTTCGATTTCACTCTTCGCTTGAAACGAAGTGTTACAAATTTCCAATCCGATTCAAGCCAACAATTGAGACGGAATTCTTCTCGTAATCTCAACGTGAAAGGAGATTCTACGATTTGGGAAGTGCCGGTGATACCGATAAATTGGTATGAATTTCTTTCGCATTCATCTCGGGAAACAATAGTCTCAGACTAAATCGTCAGTTTTCCGCAACACAGATTTCACAGGAACGCGTACAAGTTGTGTGCTTAATTCTAACAGTCGCCAATGTTTCACAGAATTGTATTTTATATCCAGTTCACATTTACATTTACGCTAGAGCGTGTGGTGCAATAAACGTTTCGATTGATTAATTCTGTATCAAAGAATTATAGAAGTAAACACCGATGAAGATGTAATTTATTATACTGTAGAATAGAACCAAATATTTGCAATACACTCTGTCACATAATGTTCAACTTGCCGATGTTTAATGCAGAACAAACTTTCGAAAATAACATGAATTACTAGGGTAACCACGTGCAAATGACAAGGCCGGTATGTACCAACAACTCAATTGCCCTTTATCAAACGTGCCTCGTTATTGCTGCTAGTATTTATCAAATAATAGCAAAGGAAACGAGAGTCAAGTTTGTTCGATCCCATTTTTATGACATTTCTATGCCGAACGAAGGCATTCCACTCGTCGAATGCGACCAATGCGTATTTGCTAAACGATCGTCGTTACTTCTCAGTGAACAGAGTAACGCAAACATCGGAGATCCAGTGCAGTTCTAATAATGAAAAGCTACAATGGGAATCGTGTTTTATTACGAAATAAAAAAAAAGTAAGAATATCTCTCGCCTGGGGCAAAATTGTTCCCTTAAAAAGATCATTTTCCCATTTCAGAAAACTGTAATTTCTGAAAAAAAGGGAAGGATAGCTTGCCCGGGGCACAATATTTCCCCTCAAAATGATCATTTTCCTGCTTCAAATAGGGAATAACTATTATATCCAGAATGACCTTTTGAAACAATATAATATCACCGTGGTTGCAGCCTGAACTGGTTATGAACGAAATATTCCATGCAATAATTCGATTACAAATATATTCAACAATGTATAGTTACCGATGCTTTTACAATTTGTTCCATTATGCACGTACAGATTCGAGTATACGGTATCGCAATAATTTTGAACGTATCCAGATCTGATTAGACAGCAGGCGCCGCGTAATTCTTAGCTCGATATCGTTCTTGAAAGATTAGTCTTCGGAAAACGATATCCATTACCATGTCCCACCACGAGTAAGTGTCTACTCAAAGGACCCGCAGCTAAGCCTTAATCCTAGCCAACCCGCCGTTGCATTAGTCTCAGCATTCAAGCTGTTGCCAGTGAGAATACCGAGTTCTGTCTTTACTTGGTCCGTGGACTTAAGTAAAGGGAGATAGACTATCGCATGTCGATCTCTCCACAATGAGTCTTCTGATAATCCTCGGGAGTAATGCTAATAGAGCTTAAAACGTTAGTTTGTTATAGATGGAAACGACGGATTCTCGGTGAAACTGTAAAATCCTGTAATTTTGCAGAAAATAGTATTTATTAATTCATTAATTATCGGATTGGACCGGTGTTCGATGCGTTCAAATTCTCTTTCCCCGTTATAGAGCAAGTTTATTTACGGCTTAAATTGAAATTGGTACACTTCTTCGAAACATTAATTCTCTTGTTAAGACCACCCAAGTTTCTCTATTGTTATAGTGGTAAAAAGGATTGGCTAAATAATTTGTAATCATGGTGAATGGTAAGATGAGTTACCCGCCTATTATAAATAATTAATGAACCCTTAACCAAAACCGCCCTCCGCGAGCTAAATCCTCCACTGCGTATCTACTACCCCTTACGTAGCACTAACTATTATTTCTGCCTACACGGGGCACTGGCCGTTTGATTGTCTTATACCTCGACGAGGCTGTTGCCAGTTTACAGGGTAGATTGTACTGATTACGTGGTATCCCCAGTCAATAGTTCGCAAGATATTAACATCAAGTTATCAAGTTATGCAGCGCCTTAGATTCAGAATCGCACTACTCACAGCACAACAGCGACAACACGTTTAATATACCACGCCATTGTCGTTCCCGTGCTTTCGGTCGTAATTCTGAATGCACGGTGCGACACAACTTTAATTGTTAATATCTCGCAAACTATTGATTAGTGGCAGCCGTAATGGTGTATTGACGTAGTCAGCATAATAGGCTTCGTATAATGGCAATGCTTGCCTTAAAGTGCAAGGCGATCAGATGGATGGCTTGCCCTGTTCGAAAATTTGTCAAATTTGTCGAATCAGAACATTTTCTATTTTACGACAGAATACTTTGTAATGAAATTTCAATGGTTAAATCATTGAATTAAAGAGCTTCTAATTTTTACCTAAACCTTTAGCATTTTATGTATTGAGCGACGACGTATATGGATTTCCTTAAACGTTATGTTCTTCTTCGAAATACTGTGCAGAAATCATTTGGATGGTATTCAAAATAAAGACGTTGTAACATCAATGGGTCAAACTATCTGAAACTTCTGTCAGACAAAGCTACAGTAGATAACGTTTATTCCATGGACCTTATTACAATATCAACCCTTTGCACCCCGAATTATTTTTCCAATAATTCCCTGGTATTTTAAGATTTTATCTGAAATCGAGTGTGACTCGACACAGGAGCTCCTGCGATAAAAATTGACGTCGAGTCACACTCGACAAAGGAGAATGCAAAGGGTTAATTGCATGCAAATGCCTACGCACAAAAAGAGAATATCACAGAAGAAAATGAATGCTTCAATTTGGATTTTGGTAGTGACAATAATTTTCGAACAACTTCTATGCACTCTGGCAAAGAAACGTCTGATGTTCAAGGAGATCCATATTCTCGATTAGTCAACGCATCAAACGCTAAACAAAATTAAACATCAAAGAACTGATTCGATCGACTTCTTACAGTTTTTTCCCGATACTCCGATATCCCGGCTAATTCGGTTACCTGCACTCTCGTTAAGTGATGCAACAGGCCGAGTGTTTCTTTGACTTTCAATACGAATTTTCTTCGATGACGAATTGATCTGCAGCGAGGCCAGCAGTTCGCGTTATCCAGCTGCATCGGCCGTCGCGCCGTTGCGAAGTTTTAGTTCTGCCGGCCGCTTTGTAAACTCGTGATCGATCGTTCTCGATTAGAGCCGGGGGCCGGTCTTAAAGCGAAAGCTGCTCTATCATGGAGCTTGCTTAACCGGCTCTCTGAAGACTTAAATGGAGACAAGTACATTTGACTTTGTCCAGAAACGATATTAAACTTCAAAGAAGCAATCTACGGGACGCTTAATCGCGATTCGTCCCGTCCGGCTTCGCATCGACTCGTTTGAAATCGTTAATGCAATTAAGTACCGCGACTGAATGCATAAGGTTTGCCCGCCTAAGAGGCAGTCGCGTCGGATGACAAATTTCGTTCGACCGGAACTTCTCGTCGGTTTGTTGCAGCATTGTTTCCTTGCAGGCAAAGGCAACGGTAATTAATGCAATTATTTGGATTCGAAAGATCAATTATCGTGGATGGTATTGAAGAATGTTTCAATCGCAATAGGCGTGCACTGGTGCGTTGAGATGATTGAAGCACTTAAACGGTAGGATTGACAATGCTCAGGAAATAGTAATTTTCGTCATTAACAGAGTTGTTTGCCCATTAATTTCTCTGTCGGCGAATTTTTAGCGTTAGGGTTCGTTTGTCAAGAATGCAGTTCAGTTAGGCGAAAATAACTCACATTCTCCACCTCGGAAGAGGAGACCTTTAGAAGAAGAACAAATAACTGTGAAACGGATCACATCAGATATCAGAATGTCGAAAATCGGGTTTTTCATTATCGAATTTATTTAAGAAACACTGTACATGGGAATAACATTTACTCAAAATCTATTACGTACATAAACGATAGAAATAATACCTCAATATTACATACGATGTAATCGTCGACTTTGAATTTATAAACAGAGTAGCAATATTACATGCGATTCCAGGCAACTAAATATTTCACTTTAGAAAGTGAAATCGCTCCTACCTACCCTATCTTAGAAAAATAGAAAATCAATATGCATTACCCGATGAAATTATTAGAAATTTTATGTTCGATCCGAGATTCCTCAACAATATCAAAAACAACCAATTATTTACACAAGCTTCTCGCTATAAAGAAGGAAACTTTGATACTTTGAAGCTGAAATACCATCACAGTTAAAAGATTTGCACAACTTCGTATTGGAGTACAGTTTCTCCTATCCTATTGTCTCTTAAAAACATCAAAATTTATAAACCCCGGGAACATCACGTCGAGTGGAAGTTTTACCAGAAGTTTGATAAACAAGCTATCAGACGACAAAAAAACGAGGAACGAAGGTTGGAGCCGCTATTATAAATCCAGCAGACTTGCCCGAGTGGATAGTACGAATGCTCGGCAGATTCGTCACCATCTGGCCGCGGTACGAGCGAGGGTACAAATTTTCACAAGTGTTTGAAGGCCATACTTTTATAAAGTTTCGAAAGTTTTGCCCGACTTCTCTACCAAGAGGAACTTCACGGCTAAGTTTTAGACAGAACGAACAGTCGCTTCCCCCTTGTCCGAGCTCGGAATACCCGTGTATCTTCGCCTCTTGGTTTTTCCAAGCAAGTCGAAGCATGAATTAATCAAACTTTTCATCCTGGAATGTCCGTTCTCTATTGGCTTCTGTCCGGATCTTATAACAAAATCACACTATTGCCAGGAATTCCTAGCGGGTGTCCATCCGCTCCAATTTTCCTTCGTTCCGAACTTAAAATTAATGTTGGACGGCGCGATTAAACAATTCAGCAGCCGTTGAATTGTAGGAAATGAGTTCTTAAAAAATTGAGAAATCTCGATGGAAACTATAAATTAAAACCTGGTATTGGGAACGAAATAGCTACTGTTTTCTCACTATTTCTTATGCAGAACTGTGAATTATACTCAGTTTCCACTTTTAGTTTATAGCTTCGTGGTTTGCGTTAAATGTTCGTTGGTACAAAGAATTGCACAGCAGTTTTTCCCCCACTGAAAGCTTTACACTGTCACGAATTTTTCGAAGAAAAGTATCAACCATCTCTGTAAAAAGTATCCTTCTCACTGCCGCAAAGTTGATTCTGCCCGCTTTTCTTGCGCAATGTAAGCCGCAAAACGCTTCTCCATTTCGAAAATTAAGTTCGCTGTAACCGCCATTACCCTGCTGTCCTTCCTTACAATTTAGACCGGCAACGAAACCGTCGGAAAAAAAAACTCCGTTTCGCTGTAATTCGTCCGAATTTCCCGGTCCCGGTAATTTGTTTAGATTCGCAGTGGCTACACGTAAATGGAAATACGCGTGCGCCGTACGAATAGGTCAGCTAATAAATCCGATCTCGTTTCTCTGCTCGACCAGGAAAGAATGTCTGGCATTACTTTCCTCCTATCCCCAGCTAGTACGGAATCTCGTGCCACGACAACGACAAAATCTATGCCGTTCTTCGAGTATTTCATGAAACCGACCCAAAAATCGAACGGGGGTCGATGCACTAAGTTGATCGCGAAAGTCGTGAAGTTTTATTGCGCAAGCTTTAAGCGTGTACACGTTTCTCGGCCCGATACTATATTGTGAACCGTGATGAAAGAATTTCTAGTGCTCGGAAGATTAATCTTTTTACGCGACAAGTGAATCGTTCTTTTTATGCAGAAATTGGACGATTGGGAATACCATTTTTGGAAATAACATTTTGTTGGTTTGTTTATTTCATCGACAGTTCTATCGGTTTTTGTTTTTGCGTTGGTGCAGTCGTTCAAAATGGATTGCAAGGATTGACACTGCCGGGAATAAATGATATCATTGTAATTCAATTTATACTCGAAGAATCTGGATAGGATTTGCGGTAATTGAAAATCTATTATTCTTACGATTAGAGTATTTCAGAAAATGTTGGTCTAATTCACTGCTCCCACTAATTCGCAGTGGATATTGAAACCGCATTTAGAAGCAGGGAAAATGGATATTAAACGATGGGGCTAGAACTCTTAATCTGCCCTGATGAAATGTTCTATTTGAAGCTGAGAATTGTTTTGCGGATTCTGCCATTTTATTAGTTCATTACGTTTCTTGAATCGACGAAACGACTATGGCGCGACGATCATTTTTAGTTCAATAAAAACATGAGGTACAAAATGCATTGTGCATGAAAGTAATAAAATTGAAGTACGCTGAAAGGGTAGAGCGGCTGCAACTTTTGAATAAAAAAATTGCAATCCACCAACAGGACAATACCTACTCACATATTGCAAGAAAGCTTTGGCTTGGAAAATTTACATCTCCCACTGTGTTTACTATTTATTCAGGTCACAACAGCGTTCCGTGACAGAATGGAACCCCTAACTCAGAACATGTCAAAGGGTCGTTTAAGCAAAGTGGATATTGAATATTATGAAACGAGTACAATAGAGTTACCCGTAATGTGTGGAAAAGTCGTAAGTACAGGTGAATGTTTGACCACGAAGTAAGATATGAATGAAAATCTATTCAGAAACGCAAATTTTTCTAACATTTTACTACAATTCCACAAATTTGATAAGCGTAAATGTGTAAGGAAATTATATTAGTGTATATCATTGAATAGTTTATTAATGCCTTGAGTATGTGCAAAATATAATTAACAATGCGTTTAAAACGGTATCATGCAAAATTAAATTTTATTGTTATTATTACTTCACAGTGTCGAAAGGAACATCGAATACCTTTTTGCAAAAGTACACAGTGACACAATTATGGGAATAGAGGTCGGGTAAAAGAATAACCGTAAATGCGAAAATGAAATTGCAACCTCGCAAACTGAGCCCTGTTTCTCATTGAATGGATTTAAATAAATAAATACGCCGGGCAAGAGATTTTTATAACACTTTGTTCTCTTTATCTTGAATAAGCTGACGAATATTCGAGCGTCGGAATAACGTCAGCCGGAGATAATGTGACGCAAAGACGCTCCTTCCATGAATTCCGTTAGCTCTGGACCTTTCGGTGAACACAGCCATTGTTGCGCGATATAAAGTGAAAACTGTGTCGCTGAAATTCGCCGTGATACTCTTTTTCCAACGGCCTTGTTCTTTAACAGTCAAATTAACAGTATCTAATTATGCGAGCGGGACTTCCCTTTTGTTTCGGTAAAACGATGATCAGCCTTCATTCGTTCAATTACACCGTTAGTTAAGGACATTAGTACAAGATGGTTAACTGTTGATTTAATATCATCCATGACAGAATAGGAGATACAGGATGATCAAGCTCGTATTGTTGACGAGATATCTACATTGAAGCATAAATCATATCAATCGTGCATCACTCAACCTCGATGCATAACTATAGACTACACTGTAGTCTCGCGTAAATTTCGCTTTATATACATACAAATGTAACATTCGCACCGTTCACATTTTTCCTACAGCACACTGGAGTAAATTATATCATGTTCTAATACGATGCGTCTCGGTACATTGTATCAAAATAGTTAATCAACTAACGATTGAAAACCTACGCGACAAATGCTGGCATATACAAAACAGTAATTGTTGCAATTACGCAGTAAAGGAATACATATTAATATCTTGTTTGTCACCATTATTATTATTCATATACTTGCCAAAATATTTCGCTCAATGCAAATATCAGTTGTTGAACAGTTATTGAATAATTCACGCAGCATCACGGTGCTCAATATGGGCACAAACTTAATTAGCACAGTATTAAAGCCCCGTATTAAATACATACAGCGCGTTATTGACTTAATGATAAAAATGAAATAAATTAATACAGTTCGCTAATAGAATTTCGAGGCACGCAAATTGATATTTCGTCTTTGAACTTCTAAACAGAGTAGCCCACCATACTGCAAATTCGCCGGAAACGCGAGTCCACCCATACAAAGATTACCACCCGGGTTTCTGTACAGCGATGCCCGGGCAAAACGAAATGATTTCACTTTCAAATACGCGCCACCTAGGCGTAATTTCAGGTGACACAAACACGTTTTTTTAAAAAAATAAGACCGTTCCGTTGAATCGGCATCCACTTAACTTAGCCACGCGTCGACGACGGCGAAAGTCGGGTCGAAGGGAAAAGAAACGAAACAAGTCGAACGCAGACGCGACGTCGAATTGTTTTGCTCGCACCACTGGCTGGAGCGTCGCCCGGAAGTATCGCTTCGTAGAATCGGTCACGCCGTTTTTTTCGGCGCACCTCGCATCGTTTCCCATGCACCGAAAAATCGTCGCCACCCCATCGTTCGAACCCCGCCGCCTTTCAACGTCCACCGATTCCGCTCGCGGACATTAATTGCGCGTTATAAAATCACGCGCGTCGACAGATCGAACAAAGGCGGAATTAATTGTTCGACCTGACAATTCGCATAGAAAGCGGCGAACGGACGTTAAACATTTATTTACGCGTCATCCGCGTTAATTCCTCTTTTCACGAACGCCGCCCCCTCGACGGCCGGGGGGTAACGTATCCAGGGTCGGGGATGGGTGCACCGATGGAAGGGGGGTTTAACGGGGGCAAGCGACGCGTATATTTATCACGTAATCCCATGGCGATACGTGCCCGGCTACTCGTGATCATAAATTATAACTTATGGAATGGAACAAGTACACATTTCGAATAGACTGGCGTGCGGAGTTTGTCCTTAACATATTCACCTCCGCGATGGGAGGCCTGTCACGCTGAATAATCACTGGAGAGGGCGAGGGTCGCGCCGCAAGAAAAAGAAAGGGAAATAAATATATGTGCTCGAACCTTCACGAGTGCCGGAATCGGGGGAAATGATTTCCACCCTTGACTGTGGAATCGCGTTCACGTATGGATAACGGGGGGGAGGGGACGGTTCGTCGAAGTTTCAGAAGCTTGGAAAGGACTCGAAGGTTTTTCGAAGGGCGTTCGAAGGCGTTCGATGGAGGACGAGTGATTTTAGAATTCGGAGAGGATGATTGGGAATTCTGATTCGCGGCCGGTCGACGAACTTCTGGAGGATTAAGGACGGTCCGAGACGTCGTGGAACTTCGGCGGAAGGAGCTTCGAGGAGGCTGAAAATTGGGACGGAACGTCCGAGTAATCCCCGAAAGTCGGGAAGTTTTTAGAGTCGCGGGTAGAGCCAGCTTGGAATCGGCCTTGCGTCACGAAACTTTGATTTCTAGACACTGTGGAAGATATAATAACAGTTGGAGAGTTTCTGTATTGTGATAAGAAAGCTGCTCCGACTGATGGGAAATGGGTCTTGCAATTAGTCGCTGTTGTAGAATGAAACGGTAGTCGCACTTACAAAAATATAATGGTAATGAATTGAATACAGCAACACCTCGCACAGTTCGGCTTCGATTGGTCCAGTTTCACTGCAGTCCGGTTTGAAAATTTCGCCCCGAAAAATTTGTCTCTCTCGAACAAACAGGCCGAAAAATACATGTCCACGTGCGTTAATATTACCCACGTTTTATTTATTGAAGAACAAGAGCAAAAAATTTGTTTGGGACCAATTATCGTTTTTTGTATGTAGTTTTGTATGTGGTAAAATATGGCAAATTCTGTTCAACTGGATTCGTTTCATTTTCATATTACACATTTGAACGGTAGGTCGAATGGAAAATATGTTTGCGGAAAGTTTCTGCCTCTGCAACATTAGGTACGCGTGGGAAGCACTTGAACGTTCAAAATTCACCGCAGTGAATAAATTTTAATTTTTGCGCAGGGTCAACGACACTTGGGGAATGCTTTTAATGATGGGCAACTGGCATCGACAGCGGCCAACCATCTTTGTATGCACCGTTCAATGATACTTATAAATCGGCTCCCTTTGTTACAATGGGTTGGATGATTTTTTAAGTTTATCCTTTATGGAACCGTCCACGGCGTACAGAGAAAGAGGCAGGGGAGCAGGATTTTCAAACAGCTATAATTAGGACTTGCCGTACTTCAGAATGATTGAGGCAAGTACTTCGTGTGCAGCGAAACACTGTGCAATAACAGATAAAAGAACCAAATTCCCTTGAAAACAGCAGGATGCGAAGGGGTTAACTCACTTTGAATTAGCGAAACAGAATTGAACAATCAAAAGACGCCAGAAATGGAAACACGAACATGAGATTACTACAGAAGTATTGAAAGGGAAATGTTCATTAAGATTAACCATTCAACACTGGTTAATATTTATCTTCTCCCGTATCGTACTTCGGACTTCGTTTTGTTTACACATTGTTACATTCCAATCGCATTGGATAAATGGCCGGATAGGCCACACAAATCCACTCGCCCCGCCATGCCATTCAAATATCGCTTCGCAATTTAATGACCGTTCAAATAAATCGTGCAAACGTATCTCTACGTTATTCATTGACGAGCACAGGCCTAACATTTAACTGTTCCACGATAAGAAAAAATAACGCTCCGCCTAAAACTTACACCCCCGCAAACTACAAACAAACAACGACACATGAATCGCCAATGTTCCAAGCTCGCATAGTTTTCTCAGCGCGACAAATCAAATTTTCCTTCGCAACACTCTGACCAAACCGCAGCGCGTCGAAGCGGCGTCGTTACGTCGTCGTCTCCTATAAATCCGGAACGTTATCACAACTGCATTATGCCTCCACTTTGCCGTCGGTTAGCAAACTCAAGTTACCGAAACCCCTTTTATTCCGCGGCGTTCACCCCCCCCCCCCCCCCCCCCCCCCACTTGCCGAGGGTTTGTCAAAATTTATCAAAGTTACCGGCGGCCGACCGTGCGAAAGTTGTAAGAGACGCGGGAAGTTAAAATGGGGCGAGGCAAGGGGTGACCCGTTAACGTAACGCTGGATCTTGGAGCGTTGGCGAAGTTCTCGAGAGCTACGAATCTCCAGGTTTCGCGAGAGTTCCGACCCGAGTGGTCGGTATTTCGGTAATGTCCGCGTTATCCGAACTTTTGCGCGGCCCGTTCGGTCGGCGGGCAATTTTCGCCCCGTCGAAATTGTTTCGACTTTTCCCGTGCTACCGTATTTATGGAAAGTAGGCCCCGGCGACTGTCGGCCGCGGTGGTTTTATTCGCCACGCGGAGATCAGCAGTGCCGATGGCGGAAGCCGCGTCGTTACGCGGCGTTGATTCGTCGAGATGGACGTTTCTGTGAAAAAATTACGGAATCCCGTGTGCCTTCTGCAATATTTAACGCCGGGTACAGGACGGGTCCGATGATGATTTCAACTGGTTGCCCGAACGGCCATTATTTCCGGCGTAATAATTGATTCGTGGAAAAATTCACCGGGCGCTTTCGTTCTTTCGTTTTTGCTCCTCATTCATGGGGAAACGAGAGGGAATATTTCATGATGGAATGAAAGTGAATTTTTGTGCGCGCGAAGAGGAATTGGAGTTTCGATGGCGATGCTCGATTGGAAAGAAACGGGGGATATGTTTTCGTTCTTTCGTTATTTCCATTTGTCGAATGGAATTATTATTTTGCCGAATCGAAGGCTCTACTTTGATATTCTAAATTAGAAATTGGAATGGTCCAGTCATTTCTACACTGTTCGCATCGTCTTCGTTGACTTTTACCCTTGAGTTCGAGGGAAGCTTCTGATCGTCAAGTAATTCGATTAATTTCTTTGTCCGCCAAACGCCGCGAAAATTATTTCTCATTCGACGATAATGCGTATATTCAAAAAGAACTGATACATTATCTAGCCATTTCCATTCGAACGCCTCAAGCCTTTCCCGCGTTGCCTTTTCGGACTGTCTAAGGGAAATTATCGCCACAATAAAGCCAAACGCTCATTTCGAATTTCCGCGTCGGTAGGACTGCCGGAATAAATTTTCCATCTTCCGGTGCACGTTTATTTATTATCTGACAAGAGCCTGAATCGCGTCCAGTGACATTAAACGCAGTCAATCTCTATGAAAGTAAATTCCAGTGTTTATACAGCTTGCCATCCGTTTGCGACCATTCCCGTGGCGCAGCGACGACAAACAGTGCGTGTTCAGCATCCGAAAGTCGCCATTTTCGAAATTAAACATTTTCACTGTCGGCGAGGGGCAAAATATAGAAGCGATGTGCGTGTGCCTTTACTGTGGTCGGTAATGTTGAAATTTCGCGAAAACTTTCAGCTCCTCGGCGCAACAAACGAATACAGTGTTTCGATGGGGAAAGGGAAAGACTGCGACGAGCTGAAGATGTTTATAGACAGGGAAACCGTGTACGCTAGAATAATTTCTTGAGTTTCCACAGTGTTCGCGCAGTTTTAATTGTTCGCTTGTCAAAGCACCGCGTTTGATTTATTTACAAATGTATTCTTGGCAACGTTTACCGAAGGCTAGACCCAGCGTATCGATTTCAATTGAAAGTGGAAACTGTGTGCTTTGATTGTACATCCTCCACGTATATAACAAACGTATCGAATGTATTGTTATAACAATAGGGGTGTTCTATGATACGCGAAATTACATTATTGCCGCAGTAGCTATCAAATGCCTGTAACAAGGGCGAACTATCGCAAGGTGTATTGATTTTAGCCAATACCTCTGTAAGGCTTATCATATCCCCGCATTATATGCTTCGTTATTTAGGAACAATTGTATTTATAAATGTATACAAGTGCAAGCTTTCCCCTTAAATAAATCAAGCGAGAATAAACTGAAAATCCTATTAAAGTGATCATCGGAATATTAATAAATTTTTGCAAAAGGAACAATTCTATTTCCAGTGTTAATTTCGCAATTAATGCACGAGTGTACTAATCAATAAATAACAAAAAGCAAATCTGAGAAATCGTGGAGAGGCAAGTGGGGTCTCTTCAATTCAGTCAAATGAACATAATCGAGAAGGTAAAATCACTTTTTTCGTCCCCTCTATCTCAACCTAAGCACCCCCGAATGCCATTAACGTTGTTCAATGAAATTATCGTCCGCAATGAATCCTATCCCCGACAAACAATGTTATTATTCGACAAACAGCGTGCTTGCAACGACGTGGACGCTCGTCGACGACAGCTTTTTCATCTTGAGCTGTGCACGCCTGATAAATTGCGTCCCAACGAATACAAAGGACACTAAGCTCATCAGTGGTTCGCTAGAGAGTCAGCCAAGACGCGTAAAAGTGCTCTTTTGAAATTTAAATTTTTGCTAATGAACTGTTCGCAATTTACAGCTGCCGTTTCGTTACGTCGACCGCATGAAATTTCGGGCGATGCAGACATTCACATTGGCACGCGTTGCCCCTCTCATATTCTGTCTAGCTCGCTGGCCTATTTTTCTAGTTTTTCCTAACTGTTCTAAACTCTTTCCTCGGCGTAATTACGGCGAGGACGTAATTCTGTATCGTTTCGTCGCGGTTCAATTTACATCGGGTCTTTGGGAATATATCGAAGGCATTGGTGTTAATTGTGTAATAATTTTCGTCTCAGTGCGTTAACACTAATACATAGATTTTCATGAGATCGCGATACAAATGAGAGAAATATTTGGTCAGTGGTTTACGTTCAATTTTTGTTTCAAACTTCGTCGAATAATTTGCCACCATAGTTAATTTAAATATCTGCCGAATTCAATTATAAACTATTCCATCTCCTTATTCTTTTCAATGTTAATTAAAATCCATGTAGCAGTGTTATTGAGTTTTATTTGTAATAAAACAAAAATTCTGAATAAGACTTGTCATAGTTATCGCTAAACGACTAATTCGTAGTATAACATTATTTATTTCGCAAGAACTACCGTCTGCGATGCCGGTCAGGTGAAAAACATGTGACCTGCTATTTCTGGTTTCCCCGCAGATTAAACAGTGGAAATAGCTGGGAAATTCAGACGCTTGTAAAGTCAGGATTAGAAGCTGGCTACCGAAACAATGGAACCGCTGTCGAACAATTTCAGCTTGCATTAACCGATTGGATACCATTAAGGATACAAAGAGCTTGCCCCGTTTATTTCACCATGCATATATTTGCAGGCCATTTAATACCACCTTTTATTTCCCTCATTTTAACCCTGTGCGCTGGTGTGCAGTTCAACGAGATACACTTAAAGAATTATACAAAAGATCCATGTCTAAATCATTCATAATTATCTATTTGCTGTCACGAGTGTTATTCTCGAAAGAGGAGCATTAGTTGAAAACATGTTTACATAGTCTGCTCGCAGTTATCAAATAAACCAGTTTGTAATATTTCTTTGATTGATGTTTTTGCAGACTTCCAGACAGGAAAGGGTGAAAGGCTAATAATAGCTCGGGAGATTTCTGGTTCAACTCGAGAATAACTAAACTTTCTTAATCTTATATATGGCCCAATAAATATTCCAAATCGGGAGAACAGGACATTTCGTAAGATCCAGTGTTAAGGAAAGTCAAAGAAATTCCAGCTTCAGGGACAAGTGTAACATATAATTGAACATTCACGTACGCTATTTCTGTCCAATGCTGAAGAGATAATCAGTGTTAAAGGTTCATTTGATTTCAAATTGTCCCCATTGAAGATACGGCTCGCAGTGATCGTTCCTGTAATAGCCTGTCAGTGAGCTTATTAATACAACAGCGCGGCTGTATGCACTCATCTCCGTGAACTATCCAATACAAGCCCCGATACTATTAATAGCATTAAGATACTTCTGAGCATCGTACGCTTAATTTCCGCCACGAACCCGCTGTCCGCCCCGTTCATTCATCCCGTACCGGTTCGATCCGTCCGAGAAAGTTCCCCTATTGTCCGGCGACGTGACGCGGTGAAGTTTTCGCGGGACGCGTCGGGCGATATTCTTCGCGCAAACGTCGCCACGAGCTCGAGGAAATGAAAGTCGATGCGACAGAATAGACCGTGTTTCAGACGCAACGGTATCCGGCGGGTGGAAACGCGAGTCAGATTCTCAAACGGTGCAATCTCGACGGTATTATAAATAATATGTAGAACGGGCTGGGTCGTACGGTAGCCAATTCGAAAGTAGACAGAAGCGACACCGGTTGATATCCTCTGTTGAAGACAGAGGCTGCTTCATAGAACACGCTGTCCTCTTGTGAATGATCGTCAATTGGAACGGAGTTACGAGAGCTTTGCAATTTTCTTGAAATAGAAACGGGACGCGGGTATGCGTCGCGCGGCTACCTTGTTCTGGTGCAATCGTATTCGCAATTTACTTTGATATTGTTGCTTCGCTGTGGCGGTGAACGACGGTGAAAAATTACAGGCAGTTCAATTGCGCATGTCTTATTGTACGTCTTATTACATTTTCGTAGTAGAGTGCTTCGTGGTATATTTTCTTCTTTGCTGCTTTGACTACAGTTTATTTACAGTCACATGTTTGTGATCGCCGATATAATTTTGATTAGGAATTTGTAAAAATGGTTAGCCATTGAGTACTACGAGCTTATTGATAAAGGACTGTCTTTGCTACAGTGGGTATTTTTCTTTACGAGATGCAATAATTTCATTACACTATTTGCGGTATTAATATTGTGTTTGTGTACCGTACAGAACGGCACTATTGAGAAATGTGTTTTTTACTTCGCACAAAATATTTTCACGATAGCGAAAATATGCCTACGTGTAATACAATCAGGGGCATGACTGAACGTAGTGATAATCGAGACACTAATATTGATATAAACGTAATTTTCATGTATCAAATTTCATTGTACTATATAAATTATTAGTGCAAAAGTCGAACAACAGAATTTCGATTCGAGCCCAATGATTCTGTTCCATTTCAGCCAAATATAAATTTTCTTGAACTGTTCCATCTTTGACTGAAAATGATCTGGATCCATATCTTCTCCTCAACACTGCGAAGAAACTTTATCTTAGCGACAACGCGACATACACCTCTTCCTACGAAATTGGAGCATCGCAAAATGAATTCCAATTTAATTGTCGTGCACGCGACCAGACACTCGTCTCGAAGGTCATACGTTTGAAACGTTTCGAATGGTTCTTAACGCATCTCTCGTACCCGATTCGTAATGGCACCGTTCGAATGTTCGTGAAGTCGTCGTTTTCGAAATTGTCGCGACCGGACACGCGACAGCCGACGCGAAAATCACCTGGTCGGGAGAATCTATCGTCTGGCGCGGCATGAAAGTGAAGCACGACTGAAAGTGAAGTAGCCAATATAACGTAAGGAAACCGCGAGATTATCTCCGTCTCCCCTCTCTCTGAGATGAAACTTTATGAGCACCATTTGCGGAGTTATAGAAGTCGGAAGTTTTTGAGGGCTCTCGGCATACATAATCTTTGGAAAGTGAAGTGAAGGAGGGACGCGCTTCGGGAAAGTGAGATCTTTATAGTCTGTAAAAACTTACGCCCGAAACGAGTGTGTCGCAGGCTTGTATATACGTATACGTTACGTACCTCGATCGTGATGCCTTCTTCCCTGGAAATTCGTGCCCGATCGAGAGTTCCAGTTCAATCGGCGACGCTTCCGGCTAGATTGGCACAGGGAAGCTGAGATTGATGTATTTCGAGCTGTCAGTTGTCTAGCTTTCATGCCTCTGAAGAGTCGCAACGTTTACCGCTACGTTTTGCGATATGTGATTGACGTTGAAGTTGTATGCGAGCTGGGAATATTAAAAAGAACAATCTATTTCGGTGAACGCGTAAAGTGTGCTGTACATAAGTGTTCCGTACATTTCAGTGCGTATGATTGAATTGGGTAAATAAGTAATTCGTTGTTCTTTCATCAATCTTGTTATCCAATAGCGACACATTCTACATCAAATTGTTTATTAAAATAGTTATTTATTTCTTCGTTATTAATTCTAATGATTGCCGATGTTTCTTTAAACCTTTCCTCAGTTATTTGTTAAGCTAAACATTCAACAGCGCACTTCATTTTAATTTACATACAATAATTTATCTGGCTCGTCACTTATTTGTGTCAGTCGTGTTAAAATATCAATACTTCTGCCGACATAAAATTCCTAGCTTTCGAGGGAAGAATAGAAAAGGGTTGAAAAAAATGAACCATTTCATTCACGAATAAACAGTTCCCCAATGCATCGATGATAAACCGCAACGCGAATTAACACGCCTAATGTCCCGAGCAAAAAGATTCCACCGCCTCAAGATCATCCGTCTTAAAACCATTCTCTGCATCGTGCCGTTCGACAATCCAACGATCTCAACGTTTCCCCGCCGACTGGCTGATCGATAACCATCAAAGCTCTCCTTTGGGAGGAATAAGGGAACGACAGTTCCTTCCGTTTAATCGGTCGACGGTCTCTAATCCTCTGTGCAACGTACGCGAATGCGTCCCTTAGAACGGTAACCTTTGCGGCCCGGTTTCGGTGCACCGAAGTGGGCGGCGAAGTTCGTTGCGGAGGCGTTTCAGTAAATTCAAATTCGTGCAGATCAGCCGCGAGACCCGGCTGGCAGTGTGCCGATATCGCCAGCTGAGCCGCTCTAATGAATTTAGCGGCCGATAACCGAACCCACTTTTCAAGGGAAAGGTAACTGTAACTAGCTGCCCCCGTTCTATTCATCTCGCGCGGTATGCAGGCCGCACTGACAGCTGCAGCTGCATCTGTTGGAATATAAGGGGGCAGTCAGGTTTCCAGGGTGGAAAGACAGTGCGCTAATTTACGGGGTATTGCGCCGGGAGAATTCGATGACGTTGGGGGGGGGGGGGGGGGGGAAATTATTGCGCGCGGAGTACGGTAGAATGGCGCCACGTTTGATTACGAATGTAAATTTAATGGTGTTTTTACAGGAAGGTCTATGACGAAATGTACCTTGCAAACGGAAATGTTGGACGATAATTTGGTTGCTCGATCTGAACGTGCCAGAGTGGTTTAATATTGTAACGATTTTTCTTTTATGCTCGTGCCGGTGCCAGTATCTGTGAGAAGATCACGATGGCCTCTGTCACTCTCTTTGTGACAGCGGTAGGGTTCCAATTTTGCTCGTATCGCGGGGCAATTTGGAACATTTATTGCATGTACGTAGCGTTGTATAATACGGTCGATTATATTTTGTTGAGAAAACGAGACTCTTGTGTGTTCGAGAAATATGTTTCCATTTGAATGCTGCAAGTAAATGCTTGTTAGAAATCGGGTTTTTTTTTTTTAAATAAGGGTAACAATCAACCGAGTCTCGCAATCCTCTTACTAAAGAGTATTCCTATCCTTCCGTTTCAATTCTACTTGAAACGAATGGAATTCTTCGTCACCAGGTAACAGGACGCTCGACAATTTACCACTTTACTAAACAGCTTGTCCCCTAAGTTCTGTAACTACTTCAAATCCTCAGCTACCTGCTACATCTCATTTACTTTAACGGTCTTCTCCACTTTTAATCCAATTATAAGATTCTCCCCCGTGCCAAAACATAATACTCAAGGCAAAGCTGAAACCATTCGAATTTTACAGCTAGAAATGAAAGAGTCGCTTTGGTTGATATAATACAATCAAAATGATCATATTCGAAGTCAATGTCTCTTATAAAGTGCTATTCATTTTCACGTCCGTTGGTACACGTACGATACACGCCAAAACGCAAAGTACACACAAACTGTGTACACATTTATTACCAAATTGAATAGTTGCATAATGTTTATAATGAAAGCAAAGTTCTTTATAGTATTCCTATAAAATATTCCTTCTACTGATGAATCGCGTGTAATCAAAATTTTGCATACAAATAGGTCCACCGGAAAGTTCTGTCCGTTTTCGAGCTCCAAGAAAATAATACATTTTCAATACATTCATTAATATGTACTGAACAATATAATTTCCATCGTCGCTAATGTAATTTAAAAGAGCACATATTTAGATATACCGTGGTAAAATAATATGGTAAAATAGACCTGATATATTTTAGTTCCAAAACAATTCTTTATTACAGAAATATATGTACAATTCTATAAAACGGTTAATTATTTACCAGGCCTATGTCGCGACACCGTACAAAGAGATCTGCAATCCAGAGCCGCGCGTTACACGCTTAAAACAATCCCAAAATACTAACCGGACGTCTGGCCGCACAACTGTGCGTCTAAATAAAACAATTCACCCTTGTCAGCCGCGGCACGTCGTTCATTGTGGCGGTTGCAATTGCGTCGTCGGAAACGCGTGGCGTGGGTGGTCCGTCTCTGTGCAGAGGGTCGGGAATTCCAGGATTTCCGGCGGTCCAGACACCGCGGGTCCGGTCCTTCGTCTCTCGAGAAGAGCTATGCGGCAAGTGCGAACGCACTATGCGACGCGGTCACACGACAGGCGTGAACGCGTCGTCGCATTAACGTGAACGTCGTCGGGCCGACGACGTTGTCGCTTTTCATCGGTCGGCTGATTCATTGAGTTCTACTACTGTTCCGCCGCAGAGAAACCGAACGAGCCCCCGCTGTCAAGTCGCCGCGGGGACAACACGCCAAAAGCGTGCTCGCACCCTTTGTCCCGTCGTGCGATTGAATTTAGAACGAAACCGGAGACGCGAACGGCGATCTGCGCCTCGGCTTGGAGTTTTCAGCTGACTCGAGCCGTTTCCCCGGTTGACAATCGATGAGTTGCTTCGTTGGGGAAGGAACGAGACTTTGTTTTTCTTTTTTTTTTCCTTTTTTTTCATTGTCGTTGAAGGATAGCCGGAATGAATGGGAGTCTTGCTTTGACGGGTTGGCAATGCATGACGTTTGATTGGTGGGCCACGGTTGCACGAGTTGGTGGTATCTGTGATATGGATTAAAGTGGTCGGCCATGTGTACCGGGGCGGCGGGCGTTGAAATATTTGGAAAGGGGGATCGCAAGGTTTGAATAATTGCGGAGGGAAGTGAATGAAACGGTTTTGTTTTCAGTGGTGTTTTAAGCGGTGCGCAGTTTGGGGAGAATCGACATTTTTTTTTTTAGGTGGCCCCCGCCCCAGGAACGATTGGCAGGCGAATGTTTTCGCGCTGATAGGAGTACACTTGTTCGGTATTATTTTTTACAGGCAAAGTAAAGTCTACTTCGTGGTTCATTCACGGTTTTAAATATTGTTGAAATACTTTCCATATTAAAATGTACACATTCTGATCGAGTCTAGGTTTCTCACTTTCCATTCGGATTTGCGAAATATAATACATATATCCGTCTGAATATCATCGAATTAGATCGAAATCTTTTCTATTATCCGATCCTTGATCTTTACTGCGATTTTGTTCGTTCATTCTCATCGCGAAACAGTTCCAAATGATTTCTCTCCGTCGCTCGTTTATAATTATATAAGTTTATAATTTTCAGTTTCGATTCAAACAGCCTTTCTTCTTAAACAGTTTGTCTCTTTTTTTCGCAGTTCGCATGACAGCAGAACGTGTACAAATCTCTACCTGATCGCAATACGAGTTCACGATGGAAAAACTGCCCCCTTCGTTTCTTCTTCACCCTTTTTTTAAACGCTTATGGGGGCGATGGTACATCGCGGGGTTGTTCTATACCAATGCCTCACCCGCACAAAGAGAGCAACGATATCAGCGCAATTTGTTGCTGCCTGTGCAATTATTCTTGCAAACGTAGCACCGGCTCTTATCACACGCACACGTGTTTCGCTCATTACGCATTTTAAAGCAACCACCCATTTCTCCTTTTCTCTTTCTGTTTTATTGTCTGGTCTCGCTTTCTCGCTTCGCGTCCCGCAAAGAACGTGTCTTTTAAAAGGCGGCGTTTTATCGAGTCTGTTTTAAACTGTGTTTCCTTCTATGTACACGATTGTACGTTACTGTTCTGACGTTATACGGTAGCTGATAAGTTTTTATTGCGCGGGGAAATTTGACTCCCGCTTGTCGTATAATACTGAGCGTGTATGCAATTGGAATAAGATCTTCGTACTCTTTTTTCTGGTACACTTGAGGACTGTATTAGAATTAAGAAACAGTGGCGGAAATTGTGCTACAATATTTTTAATATTTGCTGGTTTTTATAAATATTACTTTTATTTAATCGATCTATATGCAATCTGTACAGTTAATTATCCTATTCAAGTTACCACAATTTGCCACGTTTTCTGCGTCTATCAGAACGTGTAGAGCTATTTTTTAGAACTATTACTATTTTCTAACGCCTTTCAAAATTCTCGACTTTTCATAACTATATTGATAGTTACAAAAGCAATTAAACAGATATTCATTCCTAAATTCGTTGCCAGTGTTTAGCTGAAAAAATCGCGCCCCAATAATTCAATGCATTTTCGCTAACCAGAACTTCTCTTTTTGTTGCAGGTAAGCGAACAAAAATATCCCACCACCTGTCATCAGCGCAGCGCTGACCGTAAGCTATTTACATGAGTAAGTTAAACTCGAAGTTTCGCTGAGGGCTATCCGATACAAACCGAAGAACCTTCGCTCTCTGTTGAGAACGTTCAAGAATTATAAAAGAACGGTATCGCGACTAGAATCGAAACTCGTACAGTCTGTACACACGTCGGTGCATCGTCCGTTTTTCAATCCAGCCGGCTCCGTCGCGACGCTGCTAGTCGTGTACAGGTGCATACAAACGGGCGCATTTAACCGCGTCGCTCGCGGCGCTGTTCCATATCGCGGCAGCCAGCTTAGGGCGATTTCACGCGGGCGACTTTACAGTGGCATCGCGGCAAGCGAGCAAAAAAATGTTTCCAAATGACGTGATGGATTCGCCACCCGGGATTCCCTCGGGTCTGGTACTTATTTATTTAAAATCGAGCTCGGAATTTTGAATATTACAAGGAACATTTAATTGAACAGTCGTACGATTAACACTTGGGATCAACTTTTTTCTAGCAAATTGGAATTAGCCGACGTGTCAATCGTATCTTGTATTAGTACAATAAACGTGCGTTTTGCTATAGAAGATTTGTTCCTTAATTTGCAAGTGATGCACAGAAACGTGTTGAAAAATCGTCTCGCGAAAGAAAAACCAGTATTTCAATAAACGACTCCATTCACATTTCCCTTGATAGACTCTGTGCTATATTAATTTCTTAATAGCGAGCTGTTTCCCTGACTCTATCGTTTCGCGCAATGCTACGAGCTGGCTGAATTTCCAAGCCTTGGGAAACCGTCAGCGCGAAACAGCATTTAGAATTGCACCTGGCGTATACGTGCACGCGTTTTTCCGTCCGCCATAGGTATTTGCTCTCCGATACAACGCGGATTGTTGCATATTTGAAGGCGGATGTCGCGAACAGAAGTCAACAGCAGCCTTTGTAACGCCGTATTCACTGCTGGAAAGTTGTTCCTCAGTTCTCGCGGAAAAAAATCAATTATTAATGGATACACACGGCATTGCTTGGACTGTGTTCCACGACGACGTTGCGTTACCTCATTTGAAAGCAGATGTTGCCGCGCGCTCTCTCGAGTAGATGGGCCAATTTAACTTGCACAATTCGTGCTTCGCAACTTGCATCGAGATTCTACGACATTTTACGTGCGCTTCGCTGGGCGGATTCTTGCGCTGGACTTTCTTTTTATTTCGTTGCAGGGGTTGGAACCGAAGGAAACTTTCGACAATGCGTTACAGATTTTCTGTGATTTCTAGTAACTTCATTGTTGATCGGTTCGAGCAACTTGTAGATATTTATAGAATTAAACGTTGACGTATTAAATTCGAGATTATTTCAGTAATGTAAAGCTGTCGTTGAAATTATCGCTCTGTTCGAATATATAATTTATGGTTTTCTCCAAGACACTTTTAATTTTTTTGGAAACTAAAGTACTCGTCAGTAGGCAATATTTTCTAGAACAATTTATGTCCAATAATTGTTAACTGTTTCGCATGCAAAGCACAGTGTATGAAATAGCACTTCTCATGATTACTATTTGATCTCTGCTAATCGACATTTATGTGCTGAAATTGATTGGAGTTCGAATAGTGCAATTAGAGATACATCAATAAATGTATATTTATAATAATTTTAAGCCCATTGCGAGTTATAGTTGATTCACGGTTACATTAGGATTGGCCGAATGAATTTTTAGGATTGGGCTCTTGGGTGTATTTTGTTGTAAAGGATTATTGTCACTACCATTGCATTCCGACTCACTGTAGATGGACACTCGTTATTTCACGTGGAGAATCCACAGGTGTTTTAAAAGGCACTTTCGATGGCTGAGTACCACACTGTCCTCTTCATCCACGATTATTCCAGCCGACTTGGTTTGTTTCACGATTTATCGCATTGTTTTAACGTATAACGTGTACACGTGTACATTGAATTTTGATTAATTCGAGACTTCTAGAAATCGATAATATTGTTTGCAAGCGATTCTTACATTTACCACTATTTTGATTTACGGGAAAAAAATTCATTTGAAGGTATTGTTGAATAGGCTAGGCATTATTAAATACGAAAAATAATCGCAGAACCTGTCAGGGTTTTTTTTCTGATTGAAGTTAAACCATATGTTACCAAGTCAATTAACTATTGTCAACGTTTGAGGATTACTCTCTATAACAATATTAAATTTTCCAAACACTGATTTCATTCATTCCTGCAACTGCCTATGGTTTCGTCATAAAATTCCAACTAAAACTGTATGGGCGTTATTATTTTATATTTTTGTCACCACTCTCTCTGAATTGGTGTATACAAATACTAGTAAATTGCGATTGAACGAAGAATATAAAAATAACGATTACGATGAAGTGACAAGCTTCGAGCTTCATGAATATCGCGTCGCCGTGCCAGATTGAACAACATTAAATGGACTGTATGCACGAATTTCGTTTCTCTTTGAGTATAAACATTTCACTGGCCGGTGAATCGTGTTTCTCCCTGTTCTTCCCCTATGTCGCTTGTTTAATCCGTTACTTTTTACAAAACCTCCCTCTTCCCGGTTCATTGACCGTTTTAGCCTGTTGCTCGTGGTCCCTGCGGCGTAACATAGAATTGACTAGTTATTACTTTAACGAATTCAGCGATGCGAATACTTCCTGAAATGGTGGATTTTAAAAATGACAGCTTGAACGAGCAGAAAAATAATGGTGTGCACAGTTTCAAGTCAACAATATATTTATTGGTAACCATGCTCAATGCAGAAATAGTTCTACCGAAAAGAAAAAGAAATGGTTAACGAAATCATTATGTACTGTAAATCAACATAAATTAAACAACAAAATATTGCAGGCTTGTTTACAATACTCGATTACTGGTTCAATAAGGCGACGCTGTGAAATTATTGAAGTTACAGCATAATTTATCCAGAAATTATTTTCGTTTGTTATTTCGGTCGAACTTGATGCACAAATTATTGTGGACAAGGGAACAACGTTCAAACATGTGGTGCAAGCAATTTATTCAGTTAAATCGATTGAAAATTCATTTACAAAGATAGGAAGATTGTTGATAATAAAAAAAATAACCCGCTTAAAGCCAATCAGTTCTGCATCGTATACAAATATAACATATTGCTCCTGTAATATGAAATATGTGCTTCACAAAAATGCCCACGCGAAATTGCACCTCAAATAAAGAAATTCGTTCCCCTATTTACGGTGCACTGTACGCCCAGAAAAAAAGGCAACAATGTGCATGGCTCGGCCGCATAAATTCAGAAATAAACGCGTGGTCACGGATTCGCGTTATTTCAACCACCGATGGATAAATAATAAATAGTCGGCGTGGATGGTGGTGGCGACGGTGGTCGAGGGTAAACAAAGGCATGATTCATGCCGGTGCGGTGGTTCCGAGATCCGCGGATTTGCGTGCAACGCGACGTCATATTTGCAGGGCCTAGAACTTGTTGTGTGTGTGTGTGCACGCACAAACGCCGTGGCCGGCTCGTGTCCAGCTTGGAAAAGCTGTGCACGGTGAAAAGCGTACCTTGTTCATCTTGATCCGTGTAAACGTAAACTGATGCCACGTGTTCGTTTTAGATCGCGTGACGACAAGTACACGATTCCGGGAAATGCTGTTTGATGTCGGGGGCCGCAAGCGTTTTATTTCTGACGAAAGGGTGGCCGCCACTTTCCATCTCGCGATGGACGCGCGTATTATCCAAATGTGTGGGATCACCGGTCGCTACAAGGTCTACAGAAATTTCACGCTTGATTAACAACTTTAAGCTGAAGATTTGCGAACGTTTCCATGCTGGAGCACGTCGTACCAAAATCACTGTCAGCTTCTATGATATTAATTTCGAATCGGTGAATTAACGAACCTTTCAATATCTGTGCGCGTAAAAATGTGGCGTGAAACTTTTGGTCGGCCGTTTCGGTGGACTATGAATGGGAGAAACAGTTGACAAGTATGAAAAACAACTTCTTCAGTGATACGGATAAACGTTCGATAATGTTAGAACACCTTCGTACCGTGGAACATGTTCATTATTTATAAGGGAGGCGGGGTAAGCGATAAGGGATGAAGATGTGGTGGTGGTTCACGACAGAAGGGTGAATGTGGTGCGTTGGCGTGCTCGTGAAAAGTTTCCCTGCCCTTGTGATCTTATCGAGGTCTTATTGATGAATGATTATAGTGCCGTGCGTGGGTCCTTCGGGGACACGGGGAATTGCTTTTATGGGATAGCTACTGGTGTCCCTTGGTTGTGGAGAAAGAGACGGTAGAATGGAAATTTACAATATGTCGTTATAGGACAGGGTAATTCAAGTAACTCAGCCGCGCTACAGCTGTGATATAAATGAAGAAAAAATCAAATCGCAAGGGAAGATATTATTCTTATCTTTAGAAGATTTAGAAGAATTCTATAGAATTTCTCTGGAAAAACTGGTGAAAGTATTTAGACGTTGGATATTAGAGAGTACTCGAGTACTTCAATATCGCACTACTGTTTTTCCATAGATTTGTTTAGTTTGTTAGTAAAATCATTTCCTATGGCATCTTATATCTGTTTTTGTACTGCGTGTCTCTTAGTGTTTTCAACATTGCAAGGAATATAGAAGTGGTTGGAAGAAATTCTGCCGCATAAATACATAAATTTAACACTGGAACTACCAAGCAAGTCAGACTGCCTTGTATCAGATTTTTCGCTTCAAAATTATTAATAATGCCTTTCAATAAGGCAGAATGACAATTCTATATCTCTATTAAATGTTCATTAAACGACATTCGTGTTCTTAATCTGTCTAACGTGCGCTATCTAAATGGTACCAAAATCTATCGGCAGTTCTACTGTTAATTGGATAAAATTTCCCACCCGAATGTGTAAAAATGACAAAATCTACGAAACAAAAGTATCTACCGCGGAGCAATTTATCGGTATATTCTTCGAATGTGTCTGTGGCATTAACATTGAGAAATTCATTTCCTCTTGCCCCGTCAGATCAATAATCCGACTTACGAGCATGTGGTCTCACGATTCGCGCACCCCGGTTTTCACGGAAACGCTCATAAATTTCTTAATCGCACGGTCTCTCTTCCTGTTTTGATCCGAAATGCCCAGCCGCCTGAAATATTCGGAGCCACCGGAAGTCTTACTTTTAGCCTGACATCGCCCCGAATCGATAGTTACGATTATAGGCGAAATAAAATCAGCATCCGTACCATCCGATTTGCCGCTGGTCTCGTAATGCTGACGACGACGATTTTCGAGATTCCATAAATGGCCAACCTATTTTTTGTCGTGCTTATCAGCCACGAGAATTTCATGTTTAACCATCGTATATCTTCGCACATCATCGTGTATGCAGTAAATGGTTACTTTTGGTACGCTGTATCATTAATGATTGATCGAGAAATTTCAAAACAGGCGTGAAGTATTAATCGATCGTCGATTAGAATTTGTGTTGTGCATCTTATTTATCGAGTGGCATTCCTGAATTCCAGAACAGTAGATATTTTCAGGGTTCGTACATTAAAGAAAGTACGGATGTTGCAAGCGATTAATGATACAGATAGCACACCAGATACGTCATTCAAACATAAGCTGTAGTACAGCTTATGCATAAAATGTTGTTAACTGTATTTATAAGTAAGTATTACGCAGTTGAATATTTTTCGTATCTATTTCCGTGATCCATTTCCCAGAGGCCCGTGGACAAATTCCGAATCTAGCTAAATTAAACTTTAATTTAATATTAATTTAATAATTTAATTACTATTTTATTGGCCATTTGATCTTATTCTACAACCTTCAGCAAATATGACGTATATCAAAATATGACACTTGCAATTGTTAATCAATCATATACGATAATATACATAAAATGAAAAGTATTATCAAATCGTCAACTAGAAGCTTCACCATAATAATCCAAATTATTTTCCATTATCAACTACATGTTCCAACTCATTTAGGAATACGTACCAGATATTGACCATGATAACAAAAAATTAATTAACACTGGAGTGTGCAGAAACGCGAATCTCTTAAAGCTTTAAAATTTACTACCCTCAGACAGTCAAGAGCAAGGGCCCTGTACAGAGGCTGTGCAGCTTTAGTACAGCATTACTGTAGTTTCGGTATAGCCTCAGTGTGTAGCTTGTATATCCTCAGTGTTGCCTCAGCGTATTCATAGCGTGCGTACCTAAGGAAAATTAAGGATAATCCCTTGCAGGTTACTTCGTTAAGAATATTTAACAAACTATTCCAAGCCCTGGTACTTGTAAATTATCCTCGAGGCGTAATAGCGAGAGAATCGCGACAGTTACGTGTCGGTGTAATATGCGGATAATTCGAGTGAATCGTTCTGTAGAATATGCTTTTGATTGAACTGTGCAAATATTCGCCCCGCGTGCGTTTTCATATCAACCCCCATAAAAATGTACGCGCTTCGGTTGGTAAAACGCTGCTTTGTTACCTTTGAAAACGCCAAACTTCGTACGCATACCACTTGCTATTTGCGATGTTGTTACTCCTTTTTCACGTGCGTCTACGATTGTTTGCTCACGGTGGTCGTTATGAACCGTTCGATGGATTTGATAAGCAAAGTCGGTCCATTAATCGGACCCACTTTTTTTTATCTTTAAATGGAATGAACGTTCGTGCTTGAGCGTGGATCAAACGTTCGTACTGAAGGCTTCAGTGTGACAAGCAAGTTGGACATTTTCGTTAAAGTGTTTCTCGTTAGAAATTCAATTAAACACCACTAGAAGCATTAACATATTAAGCGCAGGCTTTTTTTTCCCCCTCGTACCTCATTAGTAGCTTTTCCCTCAAATGACCCGAAAGTCTCAACTATTTTGAATTCTAACTCAGTTAACAAAGTTCTAACTTTATCCCGAAGCTCATTAATTATTTTTGGGGCCGTGCGGGGAACTGCTAACGGCCCTCGGAAGTTTTCGAAATTAAAACTAATCGAAGTAAGGATGAAACTCGTAACAGTGCAAACCTAGCCTCTGCTTTGTAATTAAATCTATGTGTCGCCATCGAAATCGAAATCGTCGTCCTGTTCGACCATTTTATTATGCAATATATCACTGCTATTACTATTATCATTATTACGAGCATCATCATGTGCATTGCAATAATTGTTATATTAATTATGCATCATTATCGTTCCGCAATAATTATAATAACGCGGCAATTATTTTACGCCACGTTACTATTTGATAATTGCACATCTTGCTCCCGAGGCAACGTGAAATAATTACGTCGAGGGGTCGCGAACATCCAGCGACCTCGAGACACTTTTCCACGCGATTTTCACCCGTTCTTGAAAAATGCGATTAAAATGTTAATCGACGATGTAGCAACGATGGAGAGCTCGAGACCCTTCGAAGAAAAACCTCGCACACTGCCGGGCGAAGTACGCACGCGTGACCCGCAATTACACGTGAAAGGAGCTGAAAATGATGCTAACAAATTATGCGCTTCACGTTTTCTATCGTCGGTTCACGCGCGAGCCGCCCGGTGAAAATAAGTTTACAACGTTTGACGATGAAACGTCGCCTTTAACGAACGAAGGTAAAGACAGAATTATTGCGCTACGAAGCTCCGCAATAACCGACGTGTTACACCGCAACTTAATCTTGTGTGACTAGTGAGTAAGACGTGTACACGGTGAAACCTTGGCCGACGACCCTAGGCTGTTTAGATAGCGCAATTACTGTCTGTCTAACTCGTTACAAGGGCTGTCGTGGAGCGACCCTTGCTTACAGGTTTCCAGACCGATGGGCACCAATTCTTTGCGAAATTTCGTGCTTTTGAAACGTTGGGCATTGCGACGCGTATAAGAAGTTGGAAGAGGAGAAATCAGGCTTGATACGGTCCAATATACGGCAGGATATTTATACGGATAAAGGACATACTGGTACTTGACGAAAGTAACTAGCTTCTTCGTTGCGACTGGAATACAAGTTTTGAGTTTTCATCGGCGGTTATTTTTCTCAATCGTCGATTCTTAGTTTATTCTACGTATTCGTTAATTACGATTAATATTCCTCTATCTTCCATTGCCTTTGCTTCTACCATTAATTTTCTATCCTGTTTATTACAATATTGCATCGTTCGTGGTTGCACATTTTGTTAGCCGGATATTACGCACAGCATCAGATATATAGAATACTGTATAAACTACTTTCAGTGACTGGTATTGGTAGAGCATTTGTTAAAACCGAACGTGAGACTGAAATATAATTATTTATGAAAAATGCAGTGAACAATGAGGAATAATGTAATCGGTCATTTCTTGTCCCCCTTAGCCCTGTCTCTATCAAAAATTACTCTCACCGTCTGGAAAAAAGACAACTTTTCTTTCATCAGAATATGTTGCAATGATACCATCGAAGAGCAACGACAGTGGGTTAATCCATCCATCGGGTCACAAACGTACGACAGCTGAGAACTTTCATTCTGTGCGGTCGCTTTTTTCCATCATGAATGCCCGCGGTGGTTGAAGTCGAGATAAAATGTCCGATTCCGCTATTCGAAACTACCGTACAACTATTCGAGCTTAGAGAGTGACCGAACCGCAATCCTAAACCGCATTCTAGTCCGGTGCTAGTAAATAGGGAAGGGCAATTTTAGTCGGATTGAAGCGTAGATCTAGATAAAGCTTACAGCGTCAAATCAGAACGACGAATTCGTCGAGAACGTGTAATCGCGGTCAGACGCTATTCTGGATCGTTGTTCGATCGGCAGAGTTATTTCAAAAGGTATGTTCGTAAATACTTTGGCCTTAACCGCAGCTGTTTGCCAGTGGATTCTGCGGTCTCGAGCGTGTAGAATTTATAAACAAAATCGAACGTCAAAAGAGCGCTGTGGATGTTCCACGGGATTTACGAAGGGTTAGAATCGCGTACAGTATCTTTGAAATATCGTGGCCAATTTTCATGATGGTAGCAATTCAAGTAAAATTGCAGAAAAATCATTTTCTTCGTGTATTTCAAGAAGTTCAAGAAAAAATCACCGCATGCAATGCTCAGTGTAAAAAAAAAAATTGATATCAAGCGACGGTAATAACAATCGTATTCATGTTTTAATATCCATCTCACCGATTTTGCCAAGTTAAAATATATTACCACCCCATGTGAAAGTGGGGTAGAAATGAATATCACAAGTTTCTAAATTTGTATTCTTTGAAAATCTTGCGCCGCGTATGCTCTTATTTTATATTTTTATAAATATTGTTCTCTATTCATAAAACTTGTATTCCATATAACTCCGTGCCAAATTTCATTCGATTCAGGCATATCGAATAATTAAGGAAACGCACGTCACATCGACTGCTAAATGAAAAGTATTTGTTAACGTCACGAATGATCACAAAGCGAACTCGACTGGCTTCTGTATCAAGAGTAAGAATCTCATTTGCCACGAGTTTTTCATTCCACACTGCCTTCCTGCGGAAGATGCCCGGCGTCGCGTCGCGAGCCACAAAGAAAATCCAAATTAATCTTATTTCGGACAGCTCCGGCTGCCTCGTCGATGCCATTAGCTGCTTCTTAACGTCGAATTATTTTACCAGCGTCATTCAATTTTTCCCCGTCGTCTCGTATGGCAACACGGATCGTATAAAACGAGATTTATGTGCTTTTTTTCAATCGACGGTATCACGTTGTATAGGATTTTTCATTATATTCCTGATAATAAAATCGAATCGCCGCGCCCACAAACAGCAACGGGGTATATATAAACGATGAACAATTAACACCGAAGTAATTCAAAACTCGGCAATCAATGTTGAGTCCAACCCCGAAACAGATATGAAAAAAAAAGGCGAGAATTGAAGAGTTCGCGTACACGCAACATCGTCGCTTACTTCGAAAAATAATATTAATCCTACACTGTTTTTTTCCGATTTGCCCGCGTACTGCTAAAAATCGATTGCTGGCAGACAGTGATCGATTAATTAAAAACACGCCGCGAACTTCAATCTCCGCCTTTCACGTCGAAATCGAAATCATCGAAGCGTGCAGTAGAAAAGATCAAAAAAATAACAGAAGCGCGGCGAAAAAAGAAATGAGAGTAACAGTTGGGAAAGATTGTAAGTAAATTTTGTTTTCTATGCGGGTGTTGAATAACGGTTGAATATCCGGCGAATGATCGTTAAAACTTGGCGAGGTGATAATGAAACTTTGCAGGTTCGTCGAATTGGAGAGATTACGCTAATCCGACGCGTCAGATTCGAATAATCCGGCCGTTTGAAACAACCGGCCAAAACAAATTATGCGGAATCGGAGTAAGAAGAAAGTGAACCTTCTGAGGTGATGTTGGAATTAAGTAAACGTCAAGATTGATCTATGTGCTATTATAGAAATGAGAAATATGTAATTGTCCACGGAGCTGCGATGCAAATGCTGACTACTATAGTTCTTTGCACTTTGCTGTTGTGCGATATATTTTAGTAGAAATCAATTTCAATAGGCAGTTTCTAAAATAAGGAAAATGGATGCACATTTTTATCATTCCACTGTTACAATTATTCTGTTCTGTTTAAACAGCAGATGATCTACTGAATGCAAATAATGAGTAATTTAAGGTGCGGGGAATATTTAAAAATTCTGATCTGTTATCATTCAAAACAAAATGTTGAGAAATACGAATTTAACCAAACGAAATCCCTTCGAACCATATTTCAACCACAAAAGTGAACTAATTAACTCCGCGGCTACAAACGAAATTTCCTCCGCTCGATGTTGAAACTGCAAGTGATTCGAGCACAGAACTGCAGCATGCATAGGAATGCAGCCGAACGGTTGCATGTCCAAAAGGCAGCCGATTCCGCTATATTGGGGGATACTATGGACAGAAATGCCAGTTTGCTGCCAGTTTCGTGAGAAGCATCACATTTACGCTAACAAGCATTCCACAAATCCAGCAGAATTACAAGAATATATAATTCAAGAATATCGCGAACCCCACAAAGGCCAAAGATACTCGCACAAGTATATGGCTTGGGTTAATTAAATTTGCTCCGCTATTAGGGGAAGTTTATTCGTCTTTATTATCGAAGGAAGGGCGGCTAAGGGTGACGGATCAAAGCAGAGGCACTGAGTGATCAATAACTATGTTAGAGTATCATTTTGGCTGAGTTTCCGAATATTGCTAGGTCCAGACCACTTTACAGCATTAGAGTATGCGCCGCGAAGACGTTGCAGGTGTCACAAGCAATCCCGGAAGCTGACCTGTGGTTCCTTGTACAGCCGTGGAACATGTCAATAGCCATTGAAAGTCAGCAACGTTTCGATGATGGAACGTGTCGCGGAGAAACTTCGAATTGACAGTAATAAAGTGCTCTTACAAATTTGTGATCTAGAGATCTGTAATTTGTACGACTGTCTTTGAATTTGTCTGCGGATATTCTTTTGTTGGTTCACTCCGATCGTTTTCCACTTACTGTTAGTCGATTTGCTATGAACGGTAATTGATTTCCATACTTCAGTCTAAAGAAATGGCCTGAGAATAGATGTGAAAAAGGGGGAGAATAGATGCGACGAATATTACTTTCAATATTATATTGCTAATGTACAATGTTACGGGGAACCATGTAGGGCATATTTGTTCGACAAATGTGCTTAATCGAGAAATATATAAAAAATCGAAAATAATTAAATATGAGAAGGAAAGTGGGATATAATTATATTGCAAGTGGTAGAATGACGATATCAACTGCACGGTCGATGTACAGGTCAATGAATTAATTATGAATTATTCTTGGAAAATAATTTGCTCTTGCAAAATTCCAGTTTACAAATATGTACTTGCAGACACGATATTTAATTTCTTTCAATCGTAAGAAACAATGAAGGGGTAGAAAGTATTTAAACCCCACGTTTTCTGTAGGTCTATTTGTGCAATATTGATTGTATAAAAGATTTCGTTTTGACGTGTCAATTAAACGACCGTTGCCATATTGAGAAGCTGCAGCATCCCCTGAAAATTTGATCACGGATGAGAAAACAAGCCGCGGGCTGTTAAAGATTTTACGGCGAGAGATAAGTGAGAGGCACCACCATCTCCCATGGGGGTGCTAAGATACTTTCAACTTACAGAACACGTGAGCTTCAATTTTTTGCTGCCGTCGATACTTCCCGTAATCGTAAAATAATATTGCAAACAAATAAGTAAGAAGAAAATAATCAAAGTTGAGTCGACACTATGTTTGTAATCCATTAAATACTCCTTCCTTTTATTAATGTATTAAAATAAATGATTCTATTTGGATTATTTATTATGTATCTAAATAATCAATATGATTTCTTTATCACACCTTATTTTGTCCGATATTTTTGCCTTTTTGCATTATGTAGAAATTCGTATTATTTATTTGTTTGATAATAGTTGAACAGCTGTGCTACTTAATGCGATCAGAAATGTTATCGAATGCAATGCAAAATTGTGCACCCCATGGGCAATTTCACGCCTATAAATAGCGCCAAGTTGTCTATGAAATTTTAATTACAATCAAATGAAACGGGGAAAGCAAATAAACCGAGAAGTCAGTGGCATTCGTATTGAATAATCAAACTGTGAGCGCGACAGCGATCCTACAACAAACGTCGGGGCAACATACCGTGAGATTCCTCATTTTCACCCTTTCAGCTCGCTTGAACAACGACTTTATGCGAGAAGCTGCGCTGAGTAAAAGGGGTACGAGAAGAATGAATAAATCTGCATAGTTTAAATATTAAGGAGCTGTGTGTTTCTCGTTCTCCCGTCGACAGCACGGTGCACTTTGAGGATAAATAAGTGCCTGTTCTGAAATTTCTGTGAACGACGAGAGAAAGGGAATGGGGTACGTGTGCCAAAGGATGGGAGATCAATAGACCGGCGAGATATATATTTCGGCAAACACCATCTGCTCGAAAATTACGATTCTATTGGCTTACAATTGGGTATGACGTTTCTTCGCGATGCGACATTTTCTTTCATGCTCACTTGTCATGATCCAGTTGTACAATTTCCGCGGCGCTGTGAACAATTATATCAGGATACGATAGAAAGGATATTTATTGTAATTGACGAAAGAAATTTCTTTTACGTATTTCTATAGGTTTTCCAATTGTCCCATTTGTAAAGTGAAAAGAAAGTCACTAACATCACTAATTAAAGTATATTTCGTGTAAAAATTGATACAAGAATGTTAGTAATAATTAATAACGTGGCGTGCCAGTGAAACGCAAAATATCATTCGGAATTTCAATTAATTAATTGCTCCAATTATTCGTCATTCCCACTGAACTGCTTATTTACAGTAATATCACAGGAGAACATTTCTGTCACCCAAAAATTTCACAGTTTAAATCAGATTACCTTGAAAAAGGTTCTACGTAACTAGCATAACCAGTTAAGTACCGCGCATTTTTTCATCCCTCTCGAAAACAAAGCCACGCATCAAATATTTTCGGAAGAGGACACCTTGCTCCGAATTCTATCGCAATAATTATCCATCCACCCTTCGAAAATACACGTCCCCAAGTGACAAGCAAGTTAAAAATGATCGTTAAAATGCCCCGATCAAGTGCAAGATTGAAAACCGCGTGATTGTCCCAATTTCTCAATCCCCTTTCCAACGTCGTTCCAAAAAAGAAAAAAAAAAACAAACATCGAATGCCTAGTGGCATCGTCGTCGACATCGAAATCAATAGCCCAGAAACGAAAATAAATTAGACCAGTTATCTGAAGCTCGGCATCGCCGCGGGCAGGCCGGTTTAATTCGAGTTCATCGGGCGCAACGATTTCGCGAATCGATTCGTGCAGTGGCATGCCCGAGCCCTGACGACGAAATCCACCGTGCCGTCAGCGCGACGTCGACTTAACGGGACGAAAGGGGAAGCGACGTTTTCATTTGACGTGCCGCGTTCGTTTCCCGCCTAGAAAGAGAGGTAGCGGACGCCAATTTGCGTCAATTGTTTTGCGTACGAAAAACTCCGCTGTTCTGAAGCTGAATGCTGACCCGTGTGACAGTAATGTCTGACGTTTATTGCGATTGAACAGTTGCTGGCCTGGTAGGCGCATCTAATATGAAGGCTCGACGGGGCTGAAAACAGAGGCGCTGAATGGGGTGGAAAGGAAACGTGAAACGTTTGCTGAAATGTATAATAACGAAACACTTTGGACGGTTTATTAATTGTGGTGAGACGGACAATTCCTATTTTCGAATCTTTCTAATTGGTAATTGTGCGATACGAATTATTATTTCGTCATATGTATTATCGATCTTGTATCGACAATAAAAATTCAAGCTCTCCGTTGATATCTTGAATGCTATAAAATGTGCAGTCTTGTTTGGAGAATTTTTATACCGCCTCTGAATATTTCTGGCATATTCTTCTTGTCGTGTTTCCATTTATTCTGATTTCTTCATTCAGTACGATTCTATACTAGCCATATTCGTTCTATACTAGCCAGCAAATTCAGTTGCTTTAATAGTTCGAGTGAGTTTCAGTTTCTATATTCTCGTTTATTCTTGCTGTTTTATCATTTTAAGAAAGACTTAGTATTGCGTCTGTTAGATTAGCAACAAATTTGTTTCCTATTTCGTGTACAAAATTATTGGTCGATAGTTTCTGCAGAAAATTGCAAGGTTTCATTTGTGCATTGTACCTGAAAGATGACAGTACAATTACGGTAATACTTATGGCTGGTACTGTACACGCTCGAAACAAGAAGCTTGTCGTCCATGGAAAAAACGAAACAAGTATTTAGTATGTAAAATCGATGTTTCGGGCCGCCGAAATTTCCGCAGATTGTCCCAGTCGAGACGCGTTCCCTTATTATGCGACACGTGCAACGTCCCCGTGAGACAGGCACTCCGGGAAAAGAGGCAAAGAAACTCGGGGAAAAAGGAGAAAACCTAAAAGAGCGGTATAATCCTTAAATCGCAGCTTTACCAGGACTTTCGGTAAGAAGATAATAATGTTCACGTGCTGGGCGTCGAGCTTTCTGTAACCGCGAATGGAACGCGCCGTAGTCATTGGACAAATTAATATTATGCAAACGCAGATGTTTTAGGTTGCGTGTTTTATCTTTTATACGAAAAAAATTACCCGTTACCGTTCACATCGTCTTCCTTTCTATTTCATACGACCACAATTAGTGTTGAGTGTTAAGTATTATTGCGAAACATATTACAGAAACATTAATGAACGGATAATCAAGTTTCAAATGCAATTAAAATAATATTAAGAAAAGAATTTCTGCCCCTTCCTGATCAAAAGGTAATTTGATTGAAATAGGTGTTTCATTTTTAACTTGAACTTTCGGAATATCTTGGAACGTGCAGCCAGATATGGTGCCGAATCATTCGCAAATGAATTTCTGGGGCATTCTAAATAAGGAATGGGGGACGCATGAATTTTTATGACGCGACAGATATATTCTCTGCATGATGTATCCGAAAATTTGATTGCCATCTGACAAGTTATTTCCATGCGTACGCTACTTTTAAAAGCAAGCTGATCTCGCGTCAAATCGTTTTAAAAATCGTGCCGAAAGATACTGTAACGTTAAAAACTACATCGTGAAATGCATATAAAGTTGATTAAAAGGGAAAACAGAACAGGGTTGAATACAAGTAGGATGGAGTACGTGGGATACGACACACTTTGAAAGTGTTCCAATTGTTTCATGAAACTTCAAATAACAATCGAATAAAAAATTGAATGCCTGGAACAATTTCCTAGAAATTTAGAAACATCCCAGCCACTACTTCTTTATTGGGCCATGAAAATATCGTACCGTAAAAATTTCGCCCATCGAATATTACAGAATTTTACGTGCCAGCATTTTATTCATCGGACGGTTGGGTTTTTAATACCCTCACGTGTCTGCTCTAAGTTGTACAATAAATAAGTATATATCTATCAATGATTAAATTCATCGCCAGCGCTCTCCGTCCTTTGGAAATACTAAATTTACGATGCTCGACAAATGGGGGAGGAAAAATTCAGTGGCATATAATATGTTCAAGACCGAACGAAGGAACATCCCGTTTGAATTCGCGAATTAACTCTGATGGAAGCGAATAAATAAATAAAGAAGCAGATTTGGCGTCCGCCAGAAAACTGGTACGTTTCACAAATTATGTATACTATAACCGAATTTCTAATAATAATATATCATATAACATATTTAGTCCACAGTTGAATGTCCATAAATAAAATCACATACATGAAATTACTATTTCGGAAAACATTACCTGGAGTGCACCCGAACAAATTCGCGGGTCTTCGTAAAAACAATATTACCCAATTACGTACAATCGCACAATTTTCAATCAAATATCCATTTCCCTGAAAACTATTGGCACCCTTATTCCGCCTAGTAGTTCCACCGTAAGAAAGCACCGACCCCACCAAATAAAATCCAATCCTTCGGCAGAAAGAGAGAAACGCCAGATCTATCCCGGTATAAATGCAGTACACGCGAAATGAAAGATACTCGCAAGATAGGATCGCGTGTTCCAGAAAGGTCGGGATCGCGGGAAGAAAACGTTGTTGCGACTTAAGATTCCGCGCGTTAAAGGCATGTCGAAGGAATTCATTCGGTTGCCCTGTCGTTCACGTGGCACCGTTTCGAATGCAATGAAAATGGACACACGGTGGGGGCTTAAGGCGAACGGACGGCGACAAAAACGAGCCGCGGTGGATCCCGAGAAAAGTCGGACGGGATTTCTGGGGAAATAATCTCGCGGAAGGAGTAACACGATTCCGTGCCGACTACAATACGGACGGATACCTATTGATCCGCGGCCCGAAATATCAGGAACAGTTTGCCGTGCCCACGGAATACAAATAACTGAAATGGCCGTAGAATTCCGCGGGCCGCGTCGCGTTCTACGTGTCGCGACCATGTTATTTCGCGTGCTCCTTTTTCGGCTGCGCGATGGTGCTCGTGTACGTTTTCTGCTGACACGGTGAAATAACGTCTGGTTTAAATAGGCGACGCTGGCTTACGTAGCCATTAACCCTTTAGGCAGGACGAAGCTGGACGCGACGGTGTATCGCGTTACGCGCCCCTCTGCGCCGCGACACGTTTTATTAATAATAATAACGTTCGGGGCGAGCAGAAGGTTTGCCTGGTGTTTTATGATATTTGAATTGGTTGCCGAGGTGTTATTTTTGGTTTGGCGCAAATTCGATCCCAGGTATCAGTTTAACTAATTCGAATTTTTGTTAATATAATGTGGTCGATTGAAATTTGCGAAATTGAGAACGGTCCGCGCACTTTCAAGTGCGCACGTATACATGTGTGCAATTGGTCAGTATTAAACAGTATACATACATATGCACGTATGTGTTTGATTAATGAACATTAATTTGAATAGCGGAGAGTTAAGATATATCGTCAATACGAAATCATTATTAAATAGTAAGTTTTCAATATTGACACATTCTACTGGCATTGCGATATCAAAAATTTAGTACGGTAAGAAACGTATTGTAACGACTCTCCAATAAAAAGACTTCTCTCTGATATATTTTCACAAAAGAATGAACCGAAAAATTAGATCAACGTTTTAAAAATGTAGCATAATTGTTATCTTTTTTAAAAATAAATATTTGAATGAACTTGAAAATAAAAGATCCTGCGAAACAATATATCGCAATTATAGGATCAGCCTTTTTCATACATGTTGCATATGAGTGAAAATAAGATAACTGCAATTAATTACAAGATTCTTCTTACCTCTTCGTTACTGCTGTATACAGTAGGTATAAATCGACAGCACGAAGTCCAAAAATAATTTCATATAATACAATTAACAATCGCAGAATTATCTAGCCAAGGCAAAGTCAGTTTGAGCGGTCGAATTGAATTTCAGCTGAAAGCTTAAACTTGTTCTATTTCTAGAGGCAACGAATTTAGGAAGCATTTCTGCACTTTATTCTATACTGTTAAATCCTAGAGCAACGAACAGGACTACAAGAAACTTGAAATTTAATGAGATGTCTTCTTAATTCTTCTCCTTGTTAAGAGTTTCAATTAAAAATTGGGAAACACTTGCTATCTAGTGGAAATCAAGACCGTGTTATTTATTACGTTATAAATTACGGAATAATATAATCAACTTAAATATTTGTCATCACCGCTGCCCGCACATAATACAAACTTGCATGCATACGTGTATATTTGAATATATTTAATTGCGATAGAAACTACAGTTTGCTTTATTTCCGTACTTTCGCCGTGCGAATACTTTCGTCCTCTCCTCTACATTCTTTTTAAATTCCGCAATTTCTCATCTGGACCCATTAAATCGTCACAATACCCGAGCAAGACATTTCGTCTACAGTCTACGAAGACCGCGACCGTGTCAAGGAACTGCTCGCCTCTTGAAACAGTTAATTCCGCGCCGTGTCAACGATCGTAAATAAGAAATTGTTAGCAGCCATTGAATTTTAAGCCAGGTTATAGCGGCTGAGCGGCGCTGTAAGCGTGTTGAAACGAGTGAGAAGTTGAAATGGAATTTTAAATGTTAGACGGTGCCGGCTTTTTATTACGCCAGAGACGGTGGATCGTTGTTTGAAAGTTCACCGTTGAGCCGTTGAGTCTTTAGAATTTTAAGTAAACCCTGTTCCTGGTTTTTTTTAGACCGAAAGTAAAATTTTTTTCACGAACGTTGCATACGATTCAGAATTAACAGCGGTCCCTCAACGTTACAGTTCCCGGAGGAACTCTCCTCCGAAATGGTCAACAAATTTTCTCCGCGCTGCTGAACCGTCAACGAATACTTACAATTTTATGCAAAACTTGATTTATCATGGGACAATCAAGTTCGCCAAATGATTTCTGTGTTATTCAAATAAATTACGCGGACACCTTTAATACAATATTGCACATCCCTATGCCCTATATTCGTTGCCAAAATTCTCGCATCCCGCTAATCCGTTCACCTGCGATCATTGTACTAATTAATTTGCCAGGCCGATAATCGATTCCGTAACCTAAAATAAAATGAACGAATTCGTCGAAAATCCTAACGAACATTATACGATGAACCACCGCGGCAGAGTTAACGATCACGAAGAAACGTCCGATAATTTGATCGCGATCGTCCGCGAAAAATGGAGCTCAACGGAATGGCGGTCACGATCGTTCCGAACGCACGGCTTAATGCAAATCGAATGAAGTGTTCCGGTTTTGCGAGGGGGAGGGGGGGAGACTAAATTTATCGGCCGCGGCGTTTGGATTATTCGTGACGCATTTTCGAGCGACGAAAAGGCGAATATCGATGGAAATGATCCGTCTCGTGCGAACGGAAACGTTCTGCCGCGGACCAGAATCGGCCGCGCGACATATTTTTCACGGAATAAATTCGCGGAATGATATTTTGGTCGCGTTCGAAAATTATTAATGATTTATCGTGTCGCCGTTATCGCCGTTCATTCCGGTGATAATATTGAAAAGTGGTTGACGCAAGGTCCTCGTCAATCAATGTCTGCGTTAACGAGTGCAATTTCGCGTCGTGTTTCGTTGAAAAATATCAATGTCATTGGGAGGAGTGGAAATGAAATTAACATAGACTGTAGGAAGCAATTAGTCGGCAGACTAATAAAACGTAATTCGAGGTCAATGAATTCTGAACGGGGGAAAGAAAATGGTCAGGGTGTTTCGTTCTGTGTTAAATTTACTTTTGCGAATTATTTTTCGCTGCCATCTGTAATGTCAAAGATACTTGCTGGAAACATTTCTCAATACTTTCTTAAACTTTTTCGAATTAATTTGGCCCCTATTATAGTTCTTATCAATCTGTGTATGGTATCCTTTTTATTAGTTAGTCGTTACTTGCTAGCTGCTACGTTAGAAAATTAAAAATTACCATCTGGAATGATTAGAAAGCACTGTTTTCATTTTTGGACGTCGAAGGTAACAACACTGTAAACTGCATAAATGTTTCCAATTGCAATAAATACATTTCTGCGAGCAATTGTGGCGAGACTCCTAATGGAAAATTAATGTCCCGAATGAAAATCGCGATTACGATTCCGCCACGTTTCTGGGTGCTTGGGTTTAATTAAAGCACTCCGGATTATGTCTAATTATTTCAAATATGTACTGTGTTACGTAAATTGCGCTGCAACGACTGTATTGTCCGGTTATCAGCGGCGTCATATTACGTTGCAAATAGTTTTGTACGAATGTTACTGTACAACAATTTTGATCACGATGTTGCGCGCGCGGGAAGAATTTTAATTCTACAAAACTATGGGAATGCATGCGAATGTGCGTTACAGTTGCAGTGTGATAGTACAGGTAAATGACATAACGATCTCATATTGTTAAATTCGAATACGAGATATCAGTGTTCAAAATTCGTACACATGTGGAGGAACAAGTATTAAAACGAATAGAAGAACCATCAATGATGAGACAAAAATTAAAGAAAATAGGAACACAACGGTAAAGAGGGAGAACATTAATTACGAAAGAAAAGCGAATAGAAGGCAAAGAATAATTGAACATAATATATGTTATTAAACCTAACGTGAATACTTACAATTGTACAACTTTATAATATACACTGACGTTCATAAGTATTAGGACGCCCGCCGAGTGACGAGATTTAAGGTCTCGATGGTGTTTTATTTCGTTTCATACTTTTATTTATATAAGAAGTATGTATTGAGTGATATTGAAAAAAACTCGCCGAAAAAATGATATAATTTTTAAATCTTTTTTTCATTGATGAACTAACAGTCAGATTTTTCACGAACATAGCGAGTGTTCTGATACTTATGAACGGCAGTGTACTTATACCAAATATACCAAATATACGCACGCGCGATGAGATATTAAACAGCCAATTTTTACATACCGTTTGATTGTTCAACTTTATTTTTAACGAAATACACTCTTCACTAAATACCTATGTCTGCATTTTCCCCGATGTTCAAGATGTGAACACAGTTGAAGATACACGCAGTTTCCTATTTCTGTGTACAGAGAAAGTTTTAACACCAGAAAGTGAGGCCAGCGTTCGAAAATAGTTGGCGTGCGAGTCTCGGTCCTACGATCGTTGTTGGTCAACTTCCGGTTAGAAAGATCGTCTTGGTTGTCCTAAATTTAACACCAAGTTGCTGCAAAGTTTTCCACGCACCGATCTATGTGTCGTAAATATAGCACGCTTCATGGAGTACCCATTAATTGAGGTAAAAGTTCGAGCAATTAAAAAAGTTTGGTAATTTCAATTGAAATTGCGATATGCACCTCTGGAGTCAAATAATAACCACTCACAGATGCTGTCACGTTACATTTTCTTTCATTACGGTGCTTTCGGCTATGTGCTTGTATAACTTATTTAATTATTCAGCGTGTGTAAATGAAGATCCACAATACTAAAACAATGAATAACCAACGATTAGAGTACATTAGAAGAACAATTATCCCAATCGCCAATCATCTTTTCTACTCGAGCAGTATACTTTTCTGAAGTAATCACTAATTGGTATGTTACTAATAATTTATTATCACTGGTTGGCTGAAAAAATTATCCTCGTGATCATAGGAACGAGGAATTCGATTTCAAACTACTTTTGCAGCTGGCATAAAATCTACTGTCTCAATTATTGAACTTCATCCTGTTAGCCACCCATTACTGCGTCGATGAATCCAATTACACGTCAAATCGAGTTTTGAAAATGTCACTAACCCCCCGTGCGCTTCAAAACCTGTCAAACTAACATTTGACCTAACAACTGGATCGTTTCTTACACCGGTAGCTTCTTTTAGCAATGCGTTCAATCTTAATAAGCAGAATTTCAAAACACCCCGTCGAGTAAGACGGACACCTCAATAATATATGCGTACATTTGTCACCTACTTCTTGAACATACGACGTAATTCTCGCCACATTAAAAATAGTAATAGCGCCACGTATAAATTTTCTATCTACCCAAAATTATTCATCATACAAAAAGTTGATTAATTTCCCTAACGACAGATTGTTTTCGTCCGCTCCGTATTGTTGCTATTTTCGCAACCCCTGATCGCGAAACGTAATTTCACCCCCAATGAAATAAAATCGAAACGTTACGATGCGTCGACTATTGCCAGACACTTTCCAATGATCCGAATAGAAATGGCGCGAAAGTTTGCCTCGCAGTTTCCGAAAAAAATTCCTCGTCCCATCGGTCAGAATAATAATGGCCCGAGCAATAATGTCACCGGACCGAGAAACGTTTCGCCGCGAGTTTCGGGGAAACTTCAGTGCTGGGCGGTTCCCAGCGTGAACGAAATCGGTCGAAAGTCACGCGTACTCGTCGGTAACGTGACCCGTCGCGTTTCTTATCGCTGTTCTCCCGACGGAACCGCGCGTGCAGCGAGATCTCTTTTCTCCGCGCGAGAATAAATGACCCCGCGAATTACCGTGGTTTCAATCTTTTTCCTCTTCGGCCTCTCCCGTATGCCCGTTCTCTCCCTCTGATTCACTGCGGTCGCGGCGCGAACGATAGTCACGATAAGTAATCCCTTTGTCCAGTACGATGTAATTAAGAAAGTTGCAGCGCGTACACACTCTCCGTTACGTTTTTTTTTTAATTGAGAAACCGATGTAGCTAGGCGTGTTCCACTTCTGACCGATCGTAATCCGTTGCCTTCGCGTGAAAGTAATAAACGTTGAACTATGGTAGTGGTGATTCGACGGAGTATCAGTACCGGCGAGTTTCGGCACAAAATTGCTGGTTCTTCGTTACTTGCCAATTGGCCGCCTAGGTTCGTGAATATCGAAGTTTCAAGCGTGCACGGTTTCTAATTATATTTCGACCATCAATTCAAAGGGAGAATTGGCACGAATAATTTATGATAACACCATCGAGCTGACGATGTTCGTTTATCTTTTATTATCTTATGCTGTACATTTAATATTGTTGACGATTACCGTTCATAATGACTTTTTATCGATATGGGGAAAGTATGATACAAAGTGTTTCAATTCATAATAATTCAATATGATAATAACATGTAGGTTGGGGAACATGTGTATTGTAGTACCACTTGACTACATTGTGGTACGTAATCATTCATGGAACGTGTATTATATCGGGAAACAATTCGCAAACAACATTTTCGCCGATATCAGGGGATCACAATACGAGATCGTAGATTGATTCGACCAGCATTGAAAGAAATGGGTATATTAATCACTGCTTGCGCTATCTACATTCGGTACAATCAATACTAATTCAACGAGCACCTGAAGCTCGTACATGATCAGCCTCTATCTAGATCACATTACGAAGATTAATGTTGAGTGAAAGATAGATTATTGTATGCATTCGTCTTGCCACGTCGGACATTAATTCTTGTAAAACAATTTTTCTGCGTTTCTAGCGTGAGCTAGTTGAGATTATCAGAGTAAATAATTTATCTTGCACCATTGTTGTTTATCTTCCGTATTATTTTGATTGTATTATACTTACAGACAAACCGTTTAGGGTACGCTTAAATACAATTATTCCTTAGATAATACATGATTTATATCGTATATAAAAACCACTAAATAAATTTCTATTCCAATTGTGTTCAAAATAAAGCAAAGAAAAAAAAATACAATTTCTTAGCTTGCACGCTTGATTTGTCATCTCAGTTCGTGCAACTTCATTAATTCTCTGGTAGCTCTTTCTATATACAGACAATTCCCGTGGCTCGTCGAAGCATATCAGATGCATATTTGCTGAAATTTATCAGCGTTAGAATTCAAATGATCGTCGATAATGAATTTTCGATGTCCGGCAGCCTTACCTCGAGCTATTACACAACAGCGCAAACATATCCATTAGTGCGCGAATTACATTAGCCGCACAGATGGATGAATGAACGTGCCTGTACACGAGCATTGATCCCGTTAGAATTTCCAATTAAATATGATAGCTCGCAATTGAATGGTCCGAAGGGTACGAATTGCCGGCAGTCGACTGTTCGTTCGCACAAGGCTGTTTAACTCTAATTGGCCGAACGTTTGCCAAAATTGATGCCACACTTTTTGTTTCCTCGCGAGATATTGATTTATAATTTGCACCATTAATTCGGGGCGTGCGGAATTTCAATTACGACTACAGAATCACTTTTCTAACACAAATCGTAGAATACATGTTCGATGTTCGAAGATATTTTTGCAATAACAATACAGTGGTATACTGAGAACAATAACACTGAGAAACCAATTTTTATTTAGCTACTTAAAACACGAAATATGATGTATCACGTTCGAACAACAATTGCAAACGCTGTTTCGCATTAAAAATTGTCCCTCCAAAAATTCAGAGAACTCCGAATTCGCTGATGCGCAAACTTGCAAAAGTTTACAATATGATTGCTCACACCCGACGTCTACGAACTTTTCGGTGTAAAAATAATTTGAATAACTTTTGCATTAAAAAGAAACTCACTTGTCAGTTTAGAAAATTCCAATTGGTAAGTGCTGTATGAAGTTAGAAAATTCGGGCCGTTTTCAAGGGGACAGTCGGCGAACATTTTCCGGTGATGTAGGAGTTTAAAGTGGTCTGCCTAGGGGGGAAGTATCCACGGTCCTGTTATTCTGTGACAGTTTTTATCTTTTCAATTAGGCAGAACACGCAAACACGCGAAGCTTCGGCAAACATTTCGTGAAACGTTCTGTATCAAGTTTTAAACGTAGTATGGCGCGGTATCATGTAGCGACGCGATCCATTTGGTCAAAGTTTTCCACCGCTCGCATAATTTCCACTGCTCCCTTTGACTAATAATTGCACTTCGTGGCAGGTAACTGGCCATATTTATTAGTGTTCAAACATAGACGCGTTGGTTAATATTATTGCTTGGCAGGCATGAAAGAGGTGCAGAGAATAACAAACGAAAGAATTAATTGCCAACTGGTTCTGCGTTTCTGTTCACCGTCATGAAATACATATTTTTTTAGTCAAAAGTTTTGTGAGTCTTGCAAAGTATTGTATTCGAAGGTTTGCTCTAGGAAAACTGTTACACCCCCTCTGTAATATTGTAGGAAATGATAATTATTTTCAATATTTCTTCGATATTTTCTCTTTAACATTTTGTCTCTAGCTTGAAGGAATTCGTAAGCTTATAACTTACAATTATTAGCAGTTCTGAAAATTTCATTACCGCTTTCATTACCAAATCCCTTGTTTCCAAATGAAACTGGCTAAAAAAGACAGCTTTGCGAGTAAATTCGCATAAATACACGATCTCACGGAGCCACAAGACACTCTTCACAAAAACCACCCCATATCCCTCTAAAAATGAGCCCGAAATACTTCCTCCATTAAGTCCTCCTAAATAACCCTCAATCTTGCTTTCGAGTTCGAACGAAGTTAGTGGCAATAACAAGAATGTTTGACGTTATTGCACTCGAAAATCTAGTAGCCTGCACTTGGACCCTCTCTCTCTCTCCCTCTCTGTTCACGTAAGAAAGTCTCGAAAGTCTGAAGGCACTCGTCGAAGTTTTTCCAGCGGGATTCAAGGCATACCAGCTCGACCTATCGAATGTTCACCCCGCCATCGTTGGCTGATTGCGAGTGCACGAAGAATGAGTTGAACTCGAGTGGATCATTAAAGGAGCAAGGTGAACGACAGGTAGGAAGTGTCGCGCGGAAAAGCAACGGGGTGAAAACGGAAAATAGCAAGGTAACTGAACGAGCAGCAAACGAGGGGGTGAAACAACGCAGAGGACTGCGTACATAAGGAACACTATGTGCCGGTGAAGAGTGAAAGAAGAGACAGTCGAACGTAACTTTCACGTTGCTATCTAACGATTGATGTCTCTACACCGGCAGTTCCTATTTCTTTTGTGCTCGGACGAGATTCCCTGCGAAGCAATTTCTCTCGTTTTTTTTTCTTTTTCTCCTTTATACATCTCCCTCTCCTTTCTGGCTTTTTTTGTCGCTTCTTTTTTTCCCCCCAAACCGGTCGCCGATGGAAATAAAAGTACGCGTTCTTTGTTCGGCGAGGAGTTAAGTGCTGTCTACCAGGCGCGGGGAAATAATTGGAAACGAACAGGGTGGATATGATGTTATGAAGATGCGGCTAAATGTTTTCCTTTGTAGCGTTCGATAAAATATTAAAACTTGTTTCTGGAAAGGTAGAAGGGGGATGGGTGACTGTGAAAGCTGAGAGGTCCGCGGACGATTGATACTTATTGTTAGAGTTATTGAACGTGCACCGTTGATCAGAAGTTTGTAATTACTTGGGGGTTGAAATTAAACGAATCACTGTTTGCCTCTGCAATGTTAATCGCAGTATTCTCTCGACGGATATCGTATTTGTGTGGGTCGACGATTACAAAAATGATATGAATCACAGAATTTCGTTCTTGATATATTTTGAGGCACGTATTTTTCTATGATCACGGGAAGAGAAGGTAATATATTTTCTGTTCTAAAATAATTCTATTATGCCAATTACGAAATTTCGTTTGACAAGCTGTCGGAGAATTTATTGATGAGAATTTATAAATATTGTTTATTGAATTCATTGTTTCGATCACTTTTATAATTAGTGACAGACGAAAATAATATTCACCGTTCGGAACAGGCCTGAGCTTTTCTAATCTTCTAACAAGAAGTCATTTCTATTCTTCACTTATTCCACTTTAAATTGAACCGAAACTCACGATTATTACTTTCTGTTTCTTATTCACCTACATTCGTTTCATCCAGTAATTACTTTTTCAAAATCGAATGGAATCCATTCGCGCGGTAAAGTGCATCTCAAGGAAAGGTAGACGATAAATCACCTTAATCAAACGACAATCGTAATCGCATTGAAGGAAAGCATTGCTGCAATGTTTCATAAATACTCGTTCCTGTGGCAAATTCTCGTGCAATCTTGGGAATAAAACGGAAATGCTACCCGTTCCCATTCAACGATGTACTTGCCGTAATTCGTAAAATGAAATAACGCCGTGTACCGGTGGTCGCGCGCGAAACGAATATCGATTCGTTACCGAAAACACGCCCGCGGGAATTAAAACGACCGTGTCCGATCCAAATGATCGCGCGACAAATAATATCCGTTTTCATTGGCTGTCGTACGGAGGAAAAATTATCCCCGGCTCCGATTAAACTCGTGTCGCTGTCCGGCTGTAGGAACGTGAACAATTCTGTATGCAATATCGGTTAATTTTTTGCAGCTACACTGTGCGCAGAAAGAGAAGGTTCAGAAAATGTTTGAACAACTTGACAGTTTTCTTGGTTGCTCTAAACGAACACTTGACAGATTGAGTTTACGCGAACCGGTTTTCATCCCTTTCAGGAAAGATTGTAAAATCGTTTTTCAACGATAGAATTAAAGATATGTGTTCTGTGATCTGTTGACTTTGTGCCCGTTTAAATGCCACTTTTTCACTCCTTTGAGGATTACATTTCGTCTGAGCAATTGTAGCATTTGCGTTTGGTTGCATTAATAATTCAAAGAAATTGATACATACATTGAGACGAACATTTAAGAATAAAGAAATAATCAAAGTATTTGTCAAAATTATTCAACGAAGCCTCTTTATTTCTCAACTTGTTATAACCAGTCAAGCGTTTAGTCGCTATACTCGTTTCTAAAATTGCGATCATCGCCAAACACCGTCGATTTAACGACGGGAGTTAATCTGGAAGTACCGTGAAAAGTACCTGCGACGTTTTCCCGAGAAATTCGACTCCGCGGGTCCGGATTTTTTTATGGTGAAATTCGTCTATCGTCCAACTGCGTTACTGTTTAAAGCGTCGCCTTAAATCTTCTCGTCCGGAAGGATTCACTGTCGCGGGAGTAATTCAAGACAATCTATCGCTTTAATCTAGTAAACCGGAATTACGAGCGCTACAACCTGTCCCGTGTCGTTATCCCTCTGTGCAGCTTACGGGGCAAGACTTTGTGGCGTTTTAATAATTTTTGCTCAACGCTGGAAAAGAAGTGTGCACTTTAAATCAGGTGGATAGTAATTGTTTTAAAGGGGAACAAAAAGATAACACCTAAGTACACCGTGCGCTTAAAGAGTTTTATGGACTGAAAATTCTCGTCCCATTGGCTTACGATTTAGAGGACGAATTGCAAAAAAAGGAAAAGGCAGGCAACGGCCCTGTTCGCATGTAAGTTAATTGCAGTAAAGAAATGTCATCGATCAAAGAACTATGATGAAGGGCAAAGATAATATGGAATGAAATGATATATTGAAAAAATGGAACAATGGTCACAGTTTAGTTGAGCAAGATTTCATTAGACATGTATTGCAAAGCAGGAACAAAGTTCTTTTTGTAAACTATATTTATCAGTGTCAGAATAGCCAGTAGAATGATGTATCATTTTTTAATATCCGAGGCTGACTGAAAAATAAAAATTACCTACAACCATGAAAGGATATTTAAATGAAACCAATTATTTAAAAGGACAATTCGTTATCTAGGAAAGCTAATAGTACTTACAGTTAGTGAAATACGATGCAATGTGTACACACGTTTTATCTTAATTCTTTTTCTTGCAAGCAAATAATAATACATACTATGGATTTTGTATCGGAGATTCTTTCGCGTAGTTATAAAAGGAATCGGAGATACATTACATCGCAACGAGCTCGGCGTTTTTATTCTGCTTTATAAAATGCTACGATATTACGCGAGGAAAATGTGTACAGCATATCCGTGCTTTTGTTTCCATGGAAGCAATATTGAGTTTCACTACAGTTGTTTCAGGTGATGCCCTTAATATATTTGTCTGTTTTGGTTGTGTCGCTTGTCTCATTGATGGCTATTGTTCAGTGATAACTATTGTAATCTGGAGTGTGAAACAGTCTCCGAGGAAGGATCAAGAGGGGTTGGTTTGCCGCGCGACCTCCATAAACTTCGCGTACTGGCCATTAAGTGCTCCGTACTCCGATGCTTCATGGCGATAATTCAGCGATAATATAATAAATTTACATTAAAGGCGAAAAATGTCCAAGAATAATAGCGTAACACCAGTTACAGGTTCAGGTACAGTTAATTCACTGTGCTATTAAACTTGCCGTAACTACGCGGAAGATTTACTCTGGAAAATAATTGAAGTAATCGTTGCTGTGCAAATGTATCGCGTTACAAATTAGGCATCGCATCCCACGTGCTACGCAAATTATATTGTACAGATTTCAAGTTACAAAGTAATCCATATTATGACTCTGCTCTTGTTACCCTTCGAACATAAACAATCGTATCTGCTGCCCGCCATAACATTTCCAATTTCTCTCGTTTCCAAAGAATTCCCCCTCCAGTTCATTTGCCCTCTGGCAAATACGAATTCGTCGAAGCCCAGGTCAGTGTCGCCGGAGACGTAGCTTGATACGGATATCAATATAAATAGTGTTGCGAACTGTAGTACAAACCGCGGCGTGAACCATAGCGTGAACAGTGGTGAAAATGGTGGCGTGCCTATACAACGAACGTAGGTGGTGTGCAAGGCGTGACGCGGCACTGAATTAACAAGATTATACTGTAAATTAACCAAGTGTTATTTCAATTACGAATTCAACGTACATCTATTCGAAATTCGCGTTCCGTGAACGGCGAGCTGCCAGCAATTAATTATGTGGGATAAGCCCAGGTACGTTGTTCGTCCTGCTTTTATTATTTAGAGATCTGTACTATTCACTTCAAACGCTTCAATGTATAATGGTATCATTGTCGCGATTCCGAATAGCTAAGACTGTCCAGAGAAATCTCTGTTGGATTATTCGAAGTTGCGTAATTGAGGGATACAATGATACGATGCAATTATTTAACATAGATCAGCCGTATTTACTTGCTACGAGTACGTCTATCGTTATTATATCGCACGCCCTGGGTATTGCAATTAGTAAATAACAATCAAGAAGCAAATGTTGCCTCGTTAAACGGGCAGTATTGAATGTCCACCGGGACTGGCTGCGTTACGGGCAAAATAAATGCTGAAACGTTATTAGCGAAGAGTCGCGTCGTACGGAGAAGGTCGGTCGGTTTGCCTCGTAATTTCGCCGCGAAGATATTTCACCGCGTTTTTGCACAAACGTGGTCACGGTAGAGTTCTCTGTACCGTTTGCACGTGCGCGCACCTTCCGCACCACGTCTTTCCATCTTATACCCTTTCGTTCGTGTACCAAAAACTCTATCGTGCCATCGTCATTTTCTTTCTCCCCCTTCTCCGCGTGGAACGTTTTTCCTATGACGTCCTCGCCTTTTCATCTTCATTACGGTCATTGCGTAATTTATTTCGCACGACGTGTACAACAACACGCACTCGCGCATACTTTAAACGATTGTTCGCCCGGCCAGATCATCGTGTGTTTACACGGTTTCGCGTTGTCCAAGGGGCCACGAGTTGAAGTTCGTGCACGTCGAGGGCGTCCTTTCCTCGATTCAAACTATGTGCAAGTGTAATACAAAAGGCTTTTCGAATTAAGTCTCTCCTCGTTTCCGGGGGAGCGTTGTCTTTTCCTCCACTCGTCGCGGTTGGATCAATCTTTTCCACCTTTCCCTGGGGGGGGGGAAGGGGTGTGCTCAAGTTTGGCTGCCGAGCTGGGTGAACTGTTTGAGCTCGTGTCCGAGTGGGCGAGACTTTTTGATATTTAACCCCGCTACGTTCCTTGGATTTCTTTCAAGCCCGCGCGTGATCGTTTCTTTAAGAAGAAATTGTGTCTGTTTAACCGGAATCGTTTACGTACTTATGACACGCTGGTAATAGTAATGGGCCATTCGTATAATGCTAATCGATAATTGAATTAAACTCGGGGGAGAATCGACTGTTCCTTCTGTTTAGCAGAATTTATTGTAATTGCGGATTTTTACTGTCACCCGTCGTATCGGATAAGCTGTCGTTAGGTCGTTGCGCAGGAACATCTTCTTCAATCATTGCGAAGGAACAAAATGAAAAACGCAGGTGGCAACTTCGAAATGAATTCTTCAAATTCAACAAAATGAACCACATTCCGCTGCCCTAATAAAAATCCTCACAACGTCATTATCGGCCAATTCATCGCGTTCCTGTGAAACGAGATTTCGCGTTGTCCCGACGATAACGTGTTCAGACAAAAGTAATAACAAATGTTGGACGTGATAAACGATAGAGTTGGAAGGCCGTAACGTGTACAATACTAATCTCCGACGCTTCAGTGGCCCATTTTAACGCAATTTGCCGCGGGAACGGAGCAGAAGCTCGGGCAAAACAATCGACAAACTGCCTCTGCCAATAACCCCATAGCTCTGAAACTTTCTCGATCCTTGGCTTACTTAAACACCTTTATCTGGCCGGCTAAAGCAATTCGCAACTATCATTGTCTTGGCTTAAGACGGCCATCTCCGTTTGGCAACGTCTTCTTCGAAATCACAAAGAAGGGCAGACAAATACGAATAAAAACGGAGTATAGATACAACGGTTTCTTAAATACCTCCGCTCGGGATGCTTAAATTCCACGGACCCCTACGAGAACTTGGCTTTCCAAAAAAGGGCAACTCCTTTTTACGCGGATCGTCATTGACGGGATTAAGGGATTGAACTTATTGTCGGTATCTCGAATTCGTTCTGGGCACCGTGCCGAGGTTGTTCGAAAACTCTTCAGATTCGTTGCCAAATTACACTCCTTTTTGGATTAACCCTAGAACGTATAAAGAGGTGTGGGGTTCATTGAGCTCGAAAATAAAAAAAAAAATAATTAGTTAGAACGACTTCTATTGTGGAAAACAATATTCAACCTTGTATACACCTTTAGGAAGTATAACAGAAAGGAAACTACGATTTTACTGTCCAAATGAATTACTCGAGCTGGCGATTCAATTCTAGGGCGAAATAATAAAAAAAAAATGAACAGCGAAACGATGCTAATTATTCCTATTACAATGATCCTTCCATTAGTGTTGCAATTATTGCAATTAATTTTCATCGGCTCTAATAAATATATGTTCAAAATTACTAATCTCCTGACTGATAGAGCTTCGTATTGGAAATGATTGTTTTTATCATTCTTTTTGTACATCTGCTTTTGCATCTGCCTGCAAATGAATATAGTTGAACGCATTTAAATCAACACGCGTGCACGTATATGTCTGGATACGTTAACGACTGAACGTCCTTCTAACGGAGCCCGTGAACGGGAAAAGTCCGTAATGGTTTTTCCAAGTTCATCAGATCCCGGTCACTAACGACGGGGCAATTTTTCAAAGTTCGGACGTCGGACTGGCGCGTGGGGTTCCGGAGGGGTGCAAACAAATTTCGAAGCGCAAAGATTACGTGGGTAATTGCAACACGTGGAAGTTTCCATTTCCATGTTACTCTTCCTTAACCGAGGGCTCGATGGCGAAACGAGGGAAAGCGAAATGGGATGAAACGGCCGACGTGAAAATCGACTGCAAGCGGAAATGGAAGTTGTAATTGCGAGAAATAACGAACCCCCGGGGGGGGGGGGGGTGTCTAAGATTCTAGTTCCGCGAGAAGCGTGGAATGATGCGCAAAGTTAAGGGTGACAAGTGGAACAATCTTTGGAGTGGGCACTACGCTTGATGCCTGTACTTTGTCGAAGAAGTAGGGCGAAGGTACGAATCGCGTTGGTAGCGGTGCAGCATGGCGAACTATCTGCAAAACTCTATATATTCTACGGAAAAGTTTCTGCGGACCCGTTGGTAATCGGTAACTTTCTTGACCACCCTTGAACAATGTTTATACAGACGGTATAAAAAAATCGTGCCCTTTAATACTAACACCAATCATGTTCTTCGCGGTTAGTAAGATTAGTTTCAAATATCGTATTGCGGCGGTGACAAATTTATAATTATAATTGGAAATACGAACGAGAGTGACGTAATTATAGAACTGCGTAGAACTCGTTGAATTATCGTGCAGATATAAAGTGCTCGACAAATTGTCAGCAATGTTCGATTCATTTTGGAATAGCAACCCTAATGCATTCTGTTGTGAGATATATTTGGTAAGCAATGTTTAATTTCCATTTAACTCTCGTGGTTAGAGCAATATTCACAATAAATATTCACCTCCCCCCCTCCCAACTCTCATTGCAATCATCGTTTAGAAAAGGCACCGATGCATTTCGACCTCAAGCCGTTAGACTTAAACCAAAACGATATATATACTTCACTGCAATTATAAGGATACCTCGTTCTGTTGGGGAAGAAAGGAGGAGAAGCCTGACGAACGGTGGAAGAGAAAAGTTAGGTAACGCGTGACGGGGGTTAAAAACTGGACGTGCGGTCGTCCTGGCTTAATTACGTATGCAAGCAACGCGAGCAGCGTATGTGACGACGAGTCTGACGCTCGCGGACCCCGGCAAGAGCGGTCAGGGTCATAAAGGAAAGATTCTAATTGAATTCGTGCTTTGTGTTTGCCAGCTTGGTGTAACTAGTATTTTAAGTGAAAGAAATATTTTCGCGGCAGCTGCTGCCACGGTCTCGTCGCGTCTCCTCTGACCCCACCGTGACGTCGCCGTGACGATATACATAATTACGTCGGTGTGCTTTTTCTGTAAGCGTCGTTTCAAAATGAAAGAATAGAGACCCGTTATAATTCATTTAGGAAATAATAGCTTCCTGCAAATAAAATTTAATAAAACGCATAGAATATTTGTTTTTGATGTACAATCTGGGAACGTTTGTGACCGTTCGACATCGTAATTTGCAACAATATGATTTCTAATTGGTCACGCAATTTTGCAAGGTACACCTTGTTACAATATTCGTGGAATTTTTGTACGAACATCTTTTTTTATTCTAAAGCCCCTCCGGTCCATTCCACTGGAGGGCGATTTGGTTAAGGTCGAATAATTGCCAGGCCACAAGAGAATAATAAACTGGAGAACCAATGGCGACCGTGCTGTATTTTATCCGAATCTCCGACCCTTTCTTCTTCAATAATTTGCCACATACTTTACATGCGGCCCGTTATATCATTTGGTGGGGCAAATTTTATGGAAATTTTCTGTAGTATACGACGTACAGATCTCTGAATGGTGCCATAATAATTATTATAAATAAGATGTCAAAGATACTTTATTATTATCCCCCACAAGTTTTTAATTCTTAATTTATTCAATGCACAGTATATTGTTTAATGTATAATTTCACAACCTTCGCAATTAACTAATCCAAGACCCATTTAAATATCCTCGAAAATAAATTGTCATAACTCCATGGACCAAGTATTCCTTATTTGCCACATGTGCCCGTGACGTTTGCATATTATTTATTAATTCTTTACGAGAAACTCATAGGCGATACATTTCTTGAAACGATCACCTCATTAATAGAACATTCTCTCTTCCCTAATAACATCTACATATTGGCCCGTCCAAAAAAATGCTGCCTCGAAAAATTAACGAAACCTGAACATTTAAACCAATCCTTTTGAATTTAGAATTTCGTTCATGTTCAATAAATAAATTCCCCACCCCCCGTCCTGGAGTTCCACTATCCAGAAACTACTGAATATCAAAGGCTCCGAAAAATTACCCTCCCGATACCTTGATCAAATTTGCACCCCCCGGCCCCGTATTTTCTCCAAGCTTTTTCTATCTAAGAAAAGCAAAGTACAGCCTGAAAAGAAGAAAGTCCCTCCGTGTGAATGGAAATCTGTCGTTGCCTCCGAACAAACCACGAAAACAACCATACGAATCCGATCGTAATCTCTTCCCAGCTCGATGATCGACACGGGGTCCGGAATACGGTCTGCAAACCGGAGGAACATCCGGTGGAGGCGTGCATTCGCGACCAGAATATTGAAAACGTCTCGTCCGAGAGGCGTACTTCGATTCGAGGGCCACGGAAACGCAATCGTGTCGCGAGCTTCCCACGACCAATCGCGGAATTCGCGTAAAACCCAAGTGAAACCGGTATCGTTACTCGAAACGAGTTCGCCACTTAGAAGATTAGACCTAACGCTATGGTTGTTTTATGGGATTCGTCTGACGTGTTTTCACTCGCCGCGAAATGCGGACCGACAACCGACGACCCAATCAGGTAACAAGTTGTATTTAAATGTTCTGCCTCGTTTACGTGGTGAATGAAACGAGAATTGTGTTGGTAAGAGGGACGTCTGCTCGAAGTTGGTCAGTATTTGAATGTTATTTGACGGCGATATTATTATAAATGCTTGAGCGATATTTAGTGGTGTAGGTGTAGGAAAAAAGTACACTATCAGGAGTAAAGAAAATATCAATGATTTGGAACACTTACAAAAAGTTAACTTGCTGTAATAATTTTCTTATAGTGCTTTCGTTCTTTATATCTGTATCATATCAGTGGGTATAATACTCGTTAAATCAATTCTTTAACCAATTTGATTCTGTTTACGTTTGAAGAAAATCAACAAACAACGAGCTCCTTGATGGAAATATTCACTTGAATATTAGTTGCGTGATTTTCATTTCTTGCATAGTTATCTGTACCAGTAGATTGATCTGTGTATTTAACGAACTACATACATATTCCCCAGATTTTACTTAAACTAATCGAACAGAGTCCAGTTGAAACCGTTAAAGCAACCAAATATAATATTTGAGAGTTGCAGTTTCATTAAAGAAAAACGTTCGTAGAAATTCATAGTTGCCTGAATATTTGCAGAACTTGCGAAACTCTACGTGAAATGTCACGAACGTATTCTATGTAACACATTGTACGCTGCCCAATAAATATTTGTTATTCAAACTTTCAATCGAGAGAATACAGTATGACGATGAAAAATGAATCCTTTCGTTTCTGTGAACAATTGAAATTCTGATATCGGTTATTCGCGTTCCACGGATGCATGGAATCGGTGCCTGTAATATTCCAGTTTCCAGCCGGTCGTTTAAACCCATTTTCCTTTCTCCTTTTTACTTGAAACATCGCTATGTACATAGCTATTAATTCGTTTCTTCTTTTTTTTTCAAAGTGAATCGGGTATTCCTTAAAAGCACAGCCGGTTCTCCCTTCGAAATTCCTTTTCCACGAGTTCACTGACGTTTTTATTGCGGACAAGTTGACTTTGCGTCCTTTCTCATCTTATACTTTATGGAATGTTATTTTCGTGACCCGCTTACTGAACGCAGACGGATAGATAATAGTTTGCTTTACGGTGTCTCGATTCGTTTAATGCACTCGTGAATTTTACTGGACTCGCTCGATATAATTGGTCAATTGTTAAATTGTTTAAATTGACCATTGAATAATTTGTTAGATATCCGGTTTATTAATACCGCAAGAATTTGTATTCAGTGTAGTATATTGAAACGGAATTTCTTTTTATACTGTTCGATTGTTTAAGCTGGAATGTTATACATTCTATGCCCAATATATTATAAAGGAGAATTGATTTTCATGGCGAGAATGTTCCGTGTAAAATACATTAACAGGGCATGAATAACTGGCAGAGCAAAAAAGTAGAACATCGTACGGAATTTTAATGAGCTGTTGAATAAAAGAGTGATGGGAATTTTTTAAGCAGAAATTCCCTGAGAAAATTTCTATAATCAGGATAAGAAGAATGGAAGCAGGACTTGTGAATTGGATTCCGAACTAATCTTAAAGATGGGGAATATCCAAGAAACAAAGTTGCAGCTAATTTATTGCAATCACTTTGTTCGAAAAATTGCGAACAAGAAAATTTACGAATACTTAATCACAATACAAACGAACACCTATGAAACCTTTCCAATGAAATAGTGCAACGATTACTTTGATCATTTGCAAAAAGTCCATTGGAATTACACAAAAATATAATTCAAAGAAGCTGTTGATGAAATGGAACAGGAACAGCAGTCGCGAAATCTTCCTTTGTTTGCCGTTAGAGAGTATCAAGAGGAGCCCCGAAGAATTTCGAGCGATTCGATTGAGTGGCGAGCAATGCACGGAGCGACTTAGAAGCTCGACAATCATCCACATGAAATTGCAGGATTATGCATTCGATGCTCGTCCTTGGCTCGAATCCATTCCACGATCGGTGTGTCCAGATTTTGATGGTAGAACCGTATCCCAAAGGTTCATCGGTCACCGGGGCTAATCTACCATTCATTACGTCGTACGCGGGCACAGAATTAATTGTTCGATGTCAGTCAACTAATTTCTGTGCGGCTTCGTGGTTGGTCAAAAGGCCGCGAATACTAAAGCAGATGCAAACTAATTGTAAATTGTTACGGTCGTATAAATTTCGTGGAACTAAAACGTGGGATTGTTTATTTTATTTGAGGGAAAATATAATTAAATGGAAATTATCGAGGAAGTAATCGTCGTGGTCATACGGTCATGGTGGTCATGGTAATATGGAATTTGTTTAAATTAGTTTTCACTGTGTCAAGTAAATTATTTTCTGCTTTTTAAATGATATTAAAATATTATTGCCCCACGTTCAGAGTTACCGTACAAGCATATACGGGAATATTAATTTCTTTGTACTGTTCTCTGTGCTTGGTTTTTAATTGTTAAAAAATATTTAACGTTCCCGACATTTGAGGAAAAGAACATTCAACTATGTCAATTTTATGCATTCAATATTTACGATACTGCGGTTTATATGGCGAATTCATGTAACGTAAGTGCAGGGAAAATGTGAAAAGGGATAGAAGGGTCCTTGTGATGTACTAGATAGATACTCAGCCTGTCATAAACCGGGCTTGGGGTCGAGTTTTCAACAGATCCTTCAGCGCCCTACAATTTTTTTTTAGGTCCAACCCAGTGTACATCATGCATTCACGGGAAAGGTGCGAAATATTTTATAAATCCGTAATACCGATTTTGCATTTCTCAGGATGAACATTAAAAGCACTATTTCGACACTTAATGTTTTTAATATAAGATATGAATATAATAATAACTATTTTTATGCATAGCAAAGAGAACGGAAGTTTGAAAATTACATCAATTATGTTATAATCGCGAGAAACAGTAAAGGAAAATATATTTAGTCAAATTTGAAGTCGTTACAGGGCTAATTAATAACAGAAGGAGTTCCAAAATGTCTAGGCCACATAAATATATCTATTATGTGTATACATTATTCCAAATTTCTTCCAAAATAGTCCATGATAATCTTCTACACACATTTATTACAATAATCTCGTAATTCATTTCAATATTTCATTTCTTTGAAATTGGTAGAACATACATTATACACATTCTACAATATATTCACGTATTGATGTATTAATCTTAAACGATTGGTCATCAGTGTTGTCCTTCATAGAAAAGAAGCAAATAATTTATCGCGCTTGAAGAACGATATTATTAAATATTACTTGGTTAGCATTCCTATTATTCACACTAGTACATCATTTGTATTCCAGTATTACATTCATATCGCGACATATGGTAAACCTCCCCTTCACTCCAATTACCATCAAACCCAGTGATAAAATGTTTGCGTGCCGATCGTCAATATTTGCTGTGCAAAAATATGGTCGACATTCGGCTCGCGTAAAAATTCCTGGCGTGCCAACTTCGGCACATGTTCGCAAATGCTTACGAGCTTGTCGTTGACTAATATGATCGATGTCAGACGGGCGAATCGATCGGTGGGCATGTATCTCGTTCGCATAAGGGAACAAGATGGTTTCACGCGACTTGAATCTGATACTATGTCCTTATATTATTTGTTGCAATGGAAGTAATAACAGGATGGGAACATGTCCTGGGGATGAAGAATTTTTCTCCACCTTGACTTTGAATTAGACGCCTAAGGATAAGAAACAATTATGTGCTTCACCCGCTGGAGAAATGGATTTTTCAACTGCTAATGGTGAATGAAAAGTTTGCAGGGCACTAAAGATATGAGACACAGTATTCCAATAATATTTTCCGTGGTTTTGGAGGAAATAATTTGATGATATATTTTCTATCGTTCTCGTTTTTTCTTCGCGAAGCTTAGATATTAAAGATTAGTGGTGGTTCGATATTTTCGCTAATTAGTACTAACTAATATAGAAAATACAGGATCTACATACTGTAATATTTGTCCCGAAATACGAAAATTCTATTACTTTTCGGAACTTAAGCAACATAACAGGACCACAGTCCACCACAATTCCTAAACTCCCATAAATATACCAAATATCCTTGCATTCAAGAACTCAGTCGGAAACAGTCCAACGGTTATCAAACCCTACGAAATGGTTAGAAAATTCACGAGGCATTCGTAACACTCCTTTCACCAGTACACTATCAAATCCCCAAATCTACCCCTCGTCCCCAGAACCATTAGCTTAGTTTACAAATTCCCTTCCGCGGATTGAAGTCTCCTTGTTCCCTTCCTAAACAAACATCTTGATACAATCGCGATCAGCAAGAGAATCACTAAGACGCGCCGAATATTATCAGACGCAATTCCAAGCTGCGAGATGTCTCCCATCCCGTCGAGCTTTAAGGGCCTTGTAAAATGCGCGTCCGGAATTCAATCCAAACCGGGCGCGGCGAAAAATCCGCGGACTCGATCAATAATTCCAACGATAAGGACTCGCCGACTGACTCGATTGGAAAGTTACAAGAGACGGCATTGAATGTCTGTCAGCAGGATACGATCAGTCATTCGACCGGCAGAAGCGGCGACGGCGCGTGTAGCTTAAGGGGTGCGATCGCATTGTTCGCTAATAGCTCCGAGTAAGGTTGTCTGACATCGAAAATTCATTAGCGACGCTTGACAGCTGCCTGATACTGATATATCTTGCTTAATACCCGTGACGTGATTCCATTGTTGGAACCGGAAGTCTTACATGCAAACGCGACCGTGCATGCGTGACATAAGGCGCGATTCGAAGACGTGGCGATTCCTATCGCCCTTCCGACGGAATTCTCGCGATGCAATTTTTCCGCTGATTCCGAATCGACCGGGAGACGTTCGTGGAATTCGAAATGATCGAATCGTCGGAAAGCGAAGAATTCGGGGCGCAATGGAATTTGGATCGTTGGTGAAGCTTATTTAGCAATATGTATGTGTAAGTGACGAGGGAGGGGGCCGAAGTGTGGTTTTTAAATTGACTCGAATTTGCTAGTTTCCTTCAGATTTTTTTTTGGATTTCGTTGTATTATTGTTCAATCAAGGGAGGGTAATTCTGTAGAAGTATATATTTGCGCGTGGGAAATAACTAGTTAATATGAAAATAGAAATTTGCGTATGACAGACCATCTGGAAGAATATTTAGGAAATTAAGTTTCGACTTAAAGGAGAGCAATATTCTGATTCGTGCATGCATAGAAATATAGAAGCAAGATGTACAGAGCAAGTGAAATATGGCAAATGGAGCGAGAGCACGGGCTAAAGTATAGGATAAGAACAGAGCTCAAGGAGAAATGGATTGTACGTAGTCAGACGCATATTGAAGTTGATACTACTGGCGTTACGTTTCTGCAGTCTCATTTTGACAATGGCGCGCAGTGGACAAGAAAGGATTACAGTAAATTCGACAAATGTTAAGTAACCGTTAAGTCCATAGATAGGAAAAATTATTTCCAATGAAAATTACGTGAGATGTAAAATTATAATAACGATTCACCCATATCAGAAAAATCTTAAAATTATAAAAAATGATGGGAAAGAAGAAATCAACACCTCTCACCTGACAATTAATATTTCAATCTGGTCTAAATACTATAAAAATCTTACAGTTGTTCGTTACAACGCTCGGTGAACCAGACAAAAAAGAAAAAAACTTAGATAAAAAGGAGAACGTTCAGAAATTCAACATTTGCACGAAATCCATTGATTGGGAAGCAGCCTTTGACTGAAGAATTTGAATTTTCCGCAGGTACGCGTGGTGTAACCGAAAATTGAACAAAAATGGAGTTGCCCCCGTTCGTCTGCGGGCCCTTCAATTAGCAATCGAATAGCCCCGTGGAAGTTGCTGATTAATCAACGAGAAGTTTCATTAAAATCGCCGTGGTACGTTTCCTGGTAACCCAGAAAACGACCAGTCTATCATTGAATTTCGCTGCGCGCACCGTTCTCTCGTTCTCGTTCTCGTTCTCGTGGCCGATCGACCGAGCACCGTTCGATCTCCACGTTTCTTCAAATCGTACGAAATTGATGCTCGTAGAAGAAAGGTGTCAAGTTCAGCACACGTTCGCATCGCTGCTGCTCTTTAAGATTAGATTTTTCTGGTAGTTCGATGAATCGAAGTTCTCGATATAGTATGAAACAATAAACTTGCCATGTGGAAGAGGATTAAAGAAAGAAGATTGTTACCACCCTGTATAAGATGTCTATAAGTTTCATCTGTGAATGGAGAAGTATTGTGCTCAATTTGTTGACACAGCAAATCATTGTTCTCGTGATTGTTGAACAGTCTTTTTAATATTAACTGTACGCGAATGTAATGATTATTACAGTACCGTAAATTTGATTGTCTCATTGCGCGATTATTTTGATCTTAATTTCATATGCATAGCTTAATATACCATACAATTATGTAATTGTAATTAGTAGATCATCAACAAAGATCTGAAATTTTCAACGCTCGAACACCGAAATAGCCATTACTCTCTCATACAGCAAATAATATAATAAAGTAACAGATTTATTTCTTGCTTTATTTATTCCTAGGTGCTGCTAGCTTATTGGCTACTCGCTAATTATTTTTTAGAGATGTCCACTCGCAATGAGAAAAATGCAATAATTTATCGCCATGTACGATTTCTTCACTTCTGGCTCGCCTTTCGTTGACTTATACTACTAGATGTACTATAGTAGTCCACTTTAGAGTAATTACAAGAACAATTGCGGATACAAAATTGATCATAATCGACGACTTCCTAACCACGCAAGGCCATAATAATTTCTTTATGAATATATAAGAACAAAGAATATTATTTATAACAATAAATGCAAAAAAAATACGAATAAATATCCGCCTCGAGAAAATTATTCCAAGTCGCATAAAAAATCGTAATGACTCTATTAAAAATACATCTTGGTCGTTCGAATCTGTTCCCGATGACTCGCGCGTAGTTCTCAAAAATAAGTGTCCGGGTGAGCATTGCGAAATGAATCTTTCGACAGCGAGCACACAGAGAAATCGATAAGTTCCTGTCTGGCCCGCGACGAAGTTTCATTCCGTCAACAATTTTCACACGGACCTCCGGCTCTCGTTTCCCATAAAACACGAAAACAGTCGAAACCCAAATTTACCGAACGTGACTATTTCAAGGAGCGCGGCAGCCGCGGCGTTCGACAAAACTTAATTGCACCCACTTGTTTACGTAACAGTTACACATAACACTTCGGGAACGATTTCACGAAATCGAATAACAGCACACTGCAACTGTATGTGCGAGCCCAGTGTACATGCAGCTGTCGATCTATTTTCACAGGATGATTATATCCTCTGTTTCGACAGGGATACAGGTCCGTTTTCTGTCCCCCGAAAGTTGAATCATTCGTGTCCCGTTTCCTTTCGGAAAATCGTGAAGAATGGTTTCCCGTATTAATTGAAAAGGGACTTTTGTAAATGTGATATTAAAGGGAAATTGGGATGCTTGGCAAATCTTGGTTGAAGAATTTGATTAAATTTTGGAAAATCGCAATACCTTTATATTTTGGTTACTTCGTAGCATAGTATAAATGTATCGCTTCTTTAAAACTGTTCTCACTACGGTAGAAATTGGGCGTATCATTAACCTGCGGATGAATTTGCATCAGAGTAAATAATAATTCACGACGTCGCGAAACACACATAACACATGCATAAGAAGAATATTGTCGTCGCGAGAATAGGAACGTAAATTCGTACAAATATCTCATCTTCTGGGTTTCGTTTATTGGTACTCAGCGAGCTTCTACAACTGTTAAATAGTAATCCAGTGCAATGCCAGTCGTAATTCCGGAAACGAGCTACTTTTATCGCCGAGCTTGATATTATAATAAAACCCGGCTGTATGTTGCAGTTAAAGTTATCCTAGATTGTTAGGCTGACAGATAGAGACAACATTATTTGCTCCTCATCAATCTTGTTCGTTAAATCAATTTGAATCGCATTTCTAATTCTCTTATTGCAGCAAGGCTTTCATAATATTGTATTAATGCCAGATTTAGCAGTTTTCCATTGTAAATTATTGAATATAGCCGGACTGGAGCAGCTTCTGTTAGATATTCTGAGCAGTACCGTACCAAGGGATTCTAATTAATCAACCTGCTAATCCAAGGATCCGTTACGCTTGTCCTTGTGCATGTCAGTTCTCCTGCATTGAACACGTGGTTATGATACGTCAATCCTCTGCTGGACACTTGGTACGTTCGAAAAATCTTAATTAAAGCGGGATTGTTAGTGTCACGTAGTAACGAATCAATCAAACCAAAAGCACTTTCGTAGTTTTAGATAGAGCAAGGTATTATGAAATTTATTTTATTCGTAATAATATAATAATATATCAAATAGAATTATATATAACCGAAGAAAATCGTGAGGGATCATGGGGAATTCGATATCGACGGAAATTAAAAAGAGCCTGTTATCGGAAAACATATTATAAGCTAATGCAGAATTTAAACAATTTTTTCAAAGCAACTAGATATTATTGCGTTGATACTTGATTCATACTTTGTACAGTAGCTGTGTTGTAATATAATTTTGGACATAATTATACTTATATATTTAAGCTGGTATTTATTAACACCGAAGAAATATGGTGCAATATTGAATTAATGTACGAAGTTGTGCATGTTACAGGATTATAGGGGGGTCTTTGACGTGAGGTAATTTTTCCGTACAGCAAAGCCTATCCAGGTTACCACAAATGACCTGTGGGTTTGCCACCTGAAATGTTGTTAGAAACTGGATCCAAGAGTTGCAACTCGATTAGGGCAACTAATTGCACGTGCCACGCCGTGGCTTTATGACACGTGAACTTGACTTCCGACTAGATAGGATGGACGAATCGATGCAATTACCAGCATGTTTGGTAGAAATATAACATTTAACCATCCGTTTCATGAATAAATTTGTTGTGCTGTATACAGAAATCCACCTAAAAGAAATGATTACATTCCTTAGCATTGATTATGTTCTTTTTTTTCATCATTTTTTCTTTAATAATATTCTTAAGAAATTCAATCATAGAAACGTTTAATGTATACAATATATACCTGTGCATGGAAATCTCGATATATTTTTAACCTAGAAATGTAATCCGTTCGTTATAATTTTACCAATCAGCGTTGCCAACCATTATTGTATCGGGTATGTTTAAACGAAAGCTGTAATAATCAGTGAAACGGGATATTTTACGATCCTTATATTTTCATTTAACAGTATATACAAATGAACGGGATCGCCTTCGTTAATTTCGATATTGAAGTACGATATGATGATAGAGCTTCGCGTATTCACACCGAATTAACTGTACTTTTAATCACGCGCTATTAATCCGCTTACACTTCCCGGCAGTACATGAACGATTGAACTTGCCGAACACTGTAAATAAATTGGATTGGTTATTGATCAGTACTCTATACTTTTGAGTCGATGATTAATCGGTGTTCGCAAACTTCGAAAATGATCGATACCTGCACATCGATAATCCCCTGACTGTGCTTGCGTTATTCAACAACGATCAAAGCGACCAATATTTATCCACGCCTCAGAAGTTTTCGATTGCTGAAATCATATTTAGCAATGATGCGCCCTCCTGATATATATATATAAAAAAATTAACATAGCAGTAACCCTGAAAGGTTTGTACACCTGTGAAAATTCTATATTTTTAGACAGACGCCAAATAAAATTTTCAATACAAAAATTGAAACAGAAGCTCCGACAATATCTCCGATTTTTTGCATTATTATTTGCACGGTGGTGAATAAAATATTAAGTTTGGGAAACGACTTAAGTACGCTGTCGTTTATTTCCACCTTTGCGATGAAGCTAAAGGATTGCTTGGTAGTAAGTGTTCTTTTTTCAACAATTAATAATTAGCGTGTCACAAATGCAATTTGATCTAGGCTCCACTTTTTGTTGTACACCCATTTTACTATATCCTTTATATCCGACGCTGTTACTTCCGGATGGGAAAAGTTTTTTTATACTTTTCGCGACGACATGCCTTTGTCCATTACGTTTTACGCGTCATACTTTCTGTACCTTGGCTCGTTAACTCTCCCATGAATCGCGCTTCATCTTTCCCTGTTACAATATTAACAGAACATAATTGACTCGTGATTAAGTGACGTCGAAGTTAATTCAAATTTTACTCGCATACCGTAAAATCTTCTGAAAGCTTGCAACTAATTTGGGTTCGCCGATGTTGCCTTTCTTGCTTCGTCATTTGTCCCGACAAACTTCACAGACGAGTGTCGTTCGTTTGGCGCGTTTCAATTATTAAGAAACACTTCGTTCGTAACATTGATTGCTTAACGACGAACTAATCAGTTGGCCGAGTCTGCTGATATACGTACGAAGAACGTTCAAGCATTTATGGAATCTCGAGCATTCCTTCTGTAAATGCTGGAAATTCGTCGGATTGATTGGATTTTATCGGTCTTTGTGTTAGATGTTGTAAATTTTGAAATAACCGATCGCAATGAGAATTCGAAGCTTGCGAGTTCGGGATGAGTTACAGAAATGTTTGCAAATCGTGTATCGACTAGGAATCTATGAATGTGGATAAAAAGGTTGATGTAAAAGTATTTCGTTCATAAAAGGCACTTTTGACGCAAAATTTTGTGTTTAATTTTCAACTAGTTTACAAATTATTGATACCCCAATATTCCTATTGAAAAGCCAGACATTGGCCCTTGATTGTAATTTAAAATCAACAAAATTGAGAAATATTTCTTGGAATCTACGTATAATTCGCACTTTTCATTGTGTAAAATAAAACAAATGATTTCCGGATTACACAAAACTTTGCCTCAACAAATTTGACAGCAAGGTCTCCAATATACGGCAATTCAGCAAAGTTTACATGCGAATTTGTAACATTTCAACCCCTGTTTAGTTGCTACCCTTTAAACAGTAGTTCTTCAATTTTTAAAACATCAAATTTTTTTCTGATTGCTCCCGAGTGTCTGGAACCAATTACGTTTCTCGGGAATATTTACCAAGGGCACGTATCTAGTAACAGTTGAACAGCACAGGCCTAAACGCATTCAAGATAAGGGACGAGGATTTATGGGAGAATTTACTCGAACAATGGGGATCTTAACCGTATATTACACGCAGAGTGTCGCATACAATGTTGTGGGCATTTCGTAATTAGCACATCGTTCCAAAATTCCTCTGAATCCTTGAATAACCTTTTTCCCTGTAGAAATTCCAAAGAAACATCAAAGACTTTATTCAAGTTTATTAAGATCTCATTAGGTATCCCATTACGTATGCCGAATCGCATCCTTCAAGCTTGCACCTTCAATGGAACTAGTGAGAAGTAAAATAAGGCGATTACCTGAAATGCAATCTGCCAGTAAGATCTCCACGTGTTGCAGAAGAAACGGATCAAGGTAACTTGTTGTTGTATGAATTCTCTAACCGCGTTTGTTGCGGAATCCAGGAATCGCGTGGCGCAATCAAGACAGTATCCAAAGGACAAGCGGCAGCGCGTCAGTTTTCGTCCACCGGGCAGAGATTGCAACTGCGAGCAAACTTTTTGATTAAACCGGCGGTACAGAACAAATATGATTATACACCGCACGCGTGTGCATGTCGCGTATGAGCGTAGTTGTTCGTCGTGTCGACCGTGCACGCTCAGGTTTGTCGAACCGAAACCCCGTGCTTTAATAATGCGCCCGCGTGAAACCGTGAACGTCCATTGCGACCTGCGAGACTTTTCTTCACCTCGTTTGCAACGTGATCGGAAAAATTGGAACGGGGTGAAACTTTTCGGCGAGTCTCGATTTGCTTTGGGATTTTTAATTGTTGTCGATTAACCACGCGAGATCGCTAGGGGATGATTCTGATTATTAGGCAAATTGAATTCCGGAGAAATTAGCGGATAATTTGAATTGTAAATCAAGTTTTGGAGTAGTTAGGGTATAATTTAAATAGATGCATCATTCATCTTGTGGGAAGTTAATTAATGTACGTTAATATACTACGTTAAAATCAATATGGTGTAGGTTGTTTTGCATAAAATTTAATGTTTAGGCGTTAACAGAGTTCGCTTCTTGGACTTTATAAAGATATAGACCGATCGATGTAAATATAAACTCATATGCATGTATGTTAATATGTATCCGATTAATTAAATAGAAATCGGTAAAAATAAAATTTGTTTATATTAACAATAAAATGAAATGCCCTGACTTTTGCTAACTAACTGTAACTACTGATCTGTATTTAGTTAAGACAATTTTGTGAATGAAAATTGAACGATTGTTGCGCCATAATTCTTGAAATACCTAACCATGAACAAAAAATATTAAACTAATAATTAATAGAAATGTTTAAAACTACTAGTATTGGATCAAGGCTGCATCGTTGATTTAACCATCATTTTTCACTTATCCACTTCACATCTCAAACGAGCAAATTATTTTTAAAAGGGTCGGTCAGCAATATTTAAGTTCTCGCCAATAGAGCGATCCCGCATCGCCGCATCCCCTAGAATTCACTTCCCTGGAAACTATTCCAACGAAATTCCATCCCCGATAACGCACAACTTCGCCAACCACTTACTTAACCACCGCCGGCACCCACATCCCCGCCATCGACAAGGAACATCATCCCGCTCGGCTGTAAATTAATTTTTCCAGGCCCGACAGTCAACAAAACCGTTCCGCCTTGGCGATAATCACGGCGAAACGAGCGCGAAGCCCGATCCATTCGATTCTGTCGCGCTAATTACATAATCTTCGAATCCTCCGATCGATAGATCGCCGTCAGTCGTCCCCATCTCGACCATCGATCCCGATCTAATCGATTCCCCCGCGATTCCAGCAGCCGCGTGCCCGCCGGTATCCGTGCCTCAGAGACGGTTCGCAGGAAAAATCGCTCGCAACTTAAACGCATTACTCACGTAACCCTCGTTTCGCCCCCCCCCCGCGCAGGCGGACATTAGTCCGGGCTTAAATGTAGTTAGAAATCGCTCGAAATCACGTTATCCCTTAAATCGTAGAGAGCGGCGAGCAATGGACGCTTAACTGGCGTCTGTGCGAACCGGGGGTGTGAGGAAAAAAAAAGGGGGGGAAAGAGAGATGGGCTGCGTCGTGGAGCAGGGGAGTGTAGGTGAAGCGAAAGAGTTGTCGGATAAGGGTGGGGAAAAAAGAACGGGGGAGAAAACGAAGCATCGAGATCGAAGGGGAAAGGATTAACGATTAATGAGCAACATAATTTTCTGCGTTTATTCACTTTTTAACGTTGCAGCTCCGTCGGAAGGTACAACCCCGTGGCCCTATGACGCGGACGACTGTTCCTCTTCCCACTACACGAGTTTCCTTTCTATGGGGAGGTGCTTCAATATCTCTTGATGGTCTTTAGATAATATTATTTTTTCTTCGTTTCCCTTTGCATTTTCGTTGCTCCGTTTTTGATTTTATTGGACGGGGAACGCGAGACTGTTGAAGGGATTATTTTGTAGTTGGAAGGGATGTTTGTAGTTGGAAATTGCGATGAGATTTTGAATTCACGTGGGAAAGTTAACTTGGAACAGTTAAGTCGTGGAGGACAGCGATTTTGGTGGGTTTTATCGGACTGACGAGAAATGAATAGTAAATTGCCATATAATGCGCCATTACGGCGACGGTAATTAATAATATTAAAAGGCTTTTGCGCGAGGTGTTAGATGAAACATTGCAACGTACCGTGGTCCCTTCGACTTTATAAATTTTTGAGAAAAACCTGAATAATCACTTTTTTTCGTACGCACCAGAAATTACTGCACAGAAGATAATTAAATTGAAGTGTGGCATTGTATTACGTGCTGCCCTTTTTTTATCACCCATTGTGAAAATCTAGTATATAATAATTCAAGCGCGAGAAATAATTATAAATTTAGAAATATTAATTAGCGTCTAACGGAGCAACGAATAGACTGAAAATGAAGCATGTATAAAGTGTAACGATTAATTTCCCATTAACCTAATGAAAGTTTTAATTCCACTTCACACCTCATTTCATCGGCTAATGAAACTACGATCTTTGATAATTATCTGAGATTAGTAGTAATTTCGCTTACAGACACTTTATGACGAAGGTTAATAGACAATTTTGTACTACTGTTAACTGCTTTTACAATTTCGTTAGAAAGAATATTTTGATCGGAATATAATTCATGTAATATCTTTGAATAATGATTGCATTTCAAAGAAATATTCTGACAAATAGATTTCGGATAGAATTACTGTACGCAATCAGTCGAATAGACGAGGAACGAATTTACTTTCAATCCACTTTGTTTGTATCGACAGTCGCCAGGCGAAATGAAAAACGGCATTTTAATTTTTGCCATTATTTTGAAACTAAATAATAGGCAAGAACGGCTAGTGCTGTTCTATGGAAACAAATTGAATTCGAAGCGTAACATTTATGTTAATTAAATTAAATTAACTTTTGCACAACATTTTTTTTAAACGGTTTCTTAAAATTGTTTTCATCGACCATTTTTAAAAACAGGTAAAGTAATTCGTTACATATTATGTTCTAGATATTTGTCAAATAAAAATCAGGTTGTGCATGGTAATAAAAATATAATAGTTTACATTATTTGATTAAATATATCAGAATCGACGGACATTAGATTAATTTAATTTATTAGCTTAATCTTATTTAGGACCACTGGGAATATTATCTAAAGTCGGTGATAAGGAACGACTTTTATGACGGGAACGTGATTCCTCAGCCATTTTCGAGATTTAGAATTTGCATGCTCCTTTGCCTTGGCGCTCTTCGGTTTAGTTATTCATGGTGCAGAAACTTCGACTAGAAACGTTCGAAATTTGGCGCTCTAACTTTTTAACGCACTTCGAGAAAATTACTGGCGTTTGCAAACTGGTGGGAGAATCGCGGTGACTTTCGAACAATATGTTGTTCGAATTTCATCGCGAAAGATTCTAATTTAATGGAAGTGGGAAACTTTTGTCAGATTTATAGGGCAACGTCTAGATATAATCGGTTAAATTAATCCGCCATGAAGGCTCCCTTAAAAATGAAACGAAATAAATCCTGAATGTCACCTTTTTTGGAACGAACAAAATTATTGAACGCAACGTGAACAGTGTCTAATAGAAAAGATTGTTACTATTTAAAAAGTTCGCGATGTTCTACACTTTTGGTTAGACGAAAATGAAACGAATATTGAAATAAATAAGGCAGTCAAATATTTCTATCACCAATGCCTGTTGCCGCAAAATGTTATGAATACTATAGAAAATGCCGGAATCAAACGTGAGTACGTTCTTGAAAAGTAATATCGAAATAAAAAATGTGATAATAATAATGATCATCAATTAACATTTTAACGTTTCAAAATAAACTACTACGAGGCACTGCGTTATGCATGAAATAATATAATACAAAGATCAACAAACAAGTCCAAGCAACCCGTTATTACATATTAATATTCCACTTCCCAGCAAGCTTTCACCAATTTGCATTACTGCAAGAAAAATACCTAATTCGAGTGCATCACACCTCCGAATAGTTGTTCCTGCCTGCAACGCGAAGGTTTGAGCAAATAAGTAACAAGTTTCTGTGCGCGTCGCTAAATTTCATTTCCACGTTGAAAAGTTGCCACAGGAGTTTACGGGAGGGGCTTAATTCAATATCATACGCAGAATTTTAGCATATTCTCACCTGGCCTAATAACACTGGCGAGCACGCCGCTTTGCCCTGTTAAATTTCAGACTACGATCAAGCTTTGTTCTTCTGCGCTGTACCGTGAACGCACTCGCTCTGCCCCTATTCTTGCTTCACCTCTGTTCCGCACGCGAGACTTCCTAGGTGTGCGCGAACGAAAGAGCAGCAGAAAGCGTATCGCCGATTCGTGTTTATTAGAATTGAGTTTTTGCCTGCCACTTCGCCCGACTTTAGAAACAGACAAACATTCTTTTGTCGCGTTGCTCTCAAACAATCAGTGGAAGTAAAAGGAAATGTTCAAAGCCGGGAGGAAATGGAACGGGGAGCAGACTGCAGAAGTATCGCGGCGTGAAATACTTGACCAACGGACGGCGATCGCAGTTGATATGGAAAATTGTAATTAAACTCGCGACGAGACGCGTAAATTGCTTTCCCTTCAATCGCAATGGCGAAGATTGCGTGATGAGTTTTACGCTTGAACCGTGACGCGTCCAGCGTCCAGTTTCTTTTCCATATTTAATTATCAGATATTCCAGCTGAAATTTATTCCGTGGGACAAGAATCGACGGTGCGGTAAATATTCTCATGAGCTATAATACGCGAGTATTCGATTCGATGAATTAAAACGGAGAGAGATTTCGCAGTGCTTGTCATAAATGTCTGGTGCACTAAATAAGACTGTTTACGCACTTATCTTTTAAATCAATTCTTGTCGAGAAAGTTGTTAAATATTTTGGGCTGTCAAGAATTCGCGTTGCATCGGTAATTTAACATTAATAATAATAATAATAATAAACGATTCCAGTGCTTTTGTGAAAACCAGACATCTGTATCTTGCAAAACTAATCCAACTTTTCACCGAAGTATTTTGCAACTCATTTATTGTATCCTGTCGCTCACTTTAAATTCGGAATCGCAAGTCTACCTTCGTACAATAAACCACTCAAAATCTGTCGCAGCGTGAAAACAAATTGGAGCACCTAGAAAGGGTTGAAAGCTTCGCGCGCTTCATTAAGCCTTCATCTCTCCCCTATCGTCGCAAGAATACAGCCAAGAACGGGAAAGAAGGAAACTATGAACACAACCGGAACGATCAGCACGCACCGAGTGTACTGTCTGGTGTTCAGGGCGGCGAGGCGACCGGTCGTCAACAATCTCTGGTGGAAATAGCGTGGGCGATTTAATAGCTTCAGCGGCAGCGATCCGTTCGCGTCACCTCGTGGCACAAGAATCGATACACGGTTGTTTGCCGTGGGTGAAAGCAAAATCGCGGGTGGAAGCGCGCGGAGATAGCGAAAGGAGGCAAGGGGCAACGATGGTCCATCTCGTGGCCGTGCCTCCGGAGCATCGATTCCCCGCGGACGGTTGACATAAATCGTCCGGTGGGCGCGGAAAAGTAAAGTCGAGGCTTCCTGAAACGCGATCGTCTAACTAATAGTCCACGCTCGAAGAGTTGCGTACCCGATTCGACGGCCCTACAAATTTCAACTTCCCCGCCGGCGAGCGTGGAACGTCAAAACATCCTCCAGGACGCCGGGATACTTCCTCTTACTCTGTCGACATGCTCCGCGATGGTTGGATAGTTTGGTAGGTTTCGGCGTGGGGGGCGAGCACCCGAGACGATTCGAGAGAATTGTAATTGAAATTTGTGTTAAAGACGGACGTAAGTAATGGGGCGAGTGTTAGGTTTCGGATGGGGTACAGTTTTCCATGAAGACCGACACCGGGGCGGAGGGGAGTAATTATTGTCAGCGTGGATTTGCGGAGACCTTGTGAGGGACCGATTTGTCATGATTGCCTGTACATTGCAGCATTCGAGATGTCATTTGTGATGCTTCTGCTGTGGTTTTAGAAAATCGGCGCTGTGGAGAGTACGAGAACTACTGGCAATGTTCAATCGTGGACAAATTATTTGAGTTTAGAAGAAGACCTAAGGGGGAAAGATGTAATTCGAAACTTTGGTCCGTTATGATTGTAGGAATATTTTTAAATTGGAAAGAGGGTGGCGTATGAAATTGTCTGACTTCTTATTTATTCTGTGAATCGTTGGGCACGAAACATGACATGCAAATCGTCGGATTTCGTACGTTAAGTTAGAAGAATCCTATAAGTAATAATTTAGAAACAGTATAAGTTCAAATGAGTAGTTACATTTGAAAGATTTGAAAGTTTGGCAAGAAAGAGTTAATAAAACAGTGATATGTCTTGGGATATTATAATATAAATAAATGTTAATTTTCTCCGTGGTATCAAACTTCCAAACTTTGAAATAAGATTCTGAAATATTTCCGTGTAATTAAATAAAATTGATTTACGAAAGTCGACATTTAAATTCTCGCTGACATGCAATGAGAATAGAGGTTTTATTAGCAACATGAAAAGCTGAACGACGATGAATTCGAAGTTAATTCTTGTTCGTTAACAGTTCGACATTAATTTCGATTGTACGGAACGTAATTGAAATTGATTTGCCAATATATTATATCACCAACGATACAATGAGAAAATTTGTAGGCAAACTTATCGCCTATAAAGTGAACGAAGCTTTGAAGCCATCAATATTTTACGACCAGAATACGTCAGTATAGGTTGTGCTGAAATCTATGCACCGTCACATGAGTGCATTTTTAATGCGAAGTCGTGAAAATTGCAATCAGTCACCAGTCGAAAGATAATTATCCATTAATTGGCTAATATCATCTAAATTATTATACATCGCCGTTTCTATGATAATATTTCCGTTTTAAAAAGAAGTCGCAACACTTAAAATACTAGAAAAGTATCAATACCCGAAGTATTAGACCAAAAGTGGAGCAAGCTAAATTAATTATTATTTTATTCCTTAATGTTGTACGAAAAATACATTTGCCCTTTCTTATTATCAATATATTATTTCACAGTAAATGCCATAGACTCTCTTTGTACAACATTATCCACGATAAAAAGAAACGTAAATAATTAATTTATTATAGGGGGTTCTGTGCTTCAATGTGCTTTCTTTTATGGTAAATACAGCTACGGTTACTACCACAAGTAAAGTAAAACAATATCGTTATATTTCGAGTTGCCTACGTAATATTCAGCAATACGATATTAAATGAAACGTGAACGCCTTAATCAAACATGCATTATAATTATTAAAAACAGCATCGAATACCTCACTGTTACTGATATTAAATAGCACTGCAATATTAGGTGAAAACATTGTATCCAATTAAGTGATGCTGAGCATATTAAATATTGCAATAATGTGATGTACAGTTATTCGTATATTTCTTCTCATTTCCCTTACTTACATTTTGCAAATACAAAGAGCGTGCAGCGTGCAATGCGCCAATAAATATCCATAGGTAATTGCTGAATTATATGAATAGCAATTGCATATATCACACAAAGTTTATTGGCCAAAATATTCGGGGAAAGAATTTCTCGAGTTTCGCGAAAACTCGACGGTGCATAACCGGGATGCTCCGTACATAAATTAATATACTATTAATGATACTTCTTGCGACAAATAATTCTGGTGTAATTTCTGTCCGTGTTCATTGCATTGTGCAAAGACCGAATATTATCCAAAGACAGTACAATTTTTCCACGACGAACGGTCCTCCCGGATTTAATTAAACTTACAAGGAAGGAGAAACAAATTCGAGAGCAGGTATTGCATAACAGAGGAATAACTGCAAATCCCTGTTGTGCCCGACGCGGCGAAACTTTCTTCTTGTGTAATTAGAGTTACCAGCGTAGTCTGCGTTGTTAACGAAGTTATTATACGACCGCGTCAATCACGAACTAGTTGTTCGAATTCTTGGAATGGTTTCGCAGTTGCTGTTTCGACTGCGCGAAAGTCTTGCGGAGTTTTGTGAATTTCCTTCGCCGGTGTTAATCAAATCTCTACAACGTCTGTACAATGCCCAAATGAACTAAACGCAAGCGCGCCGCTAACATATAATCAGACTCAGATCAAATTAGGAAAAGAATTGCTTTAAATAGTATTCTATTTTAAGTAATCGATTCTGTACTGCTAGGGCGAGCCTCCATTTTTGTCGTACAACTTATGGCGATGTTTTATTATTGCTATGAAAAGTCTGTAAAACGATGGAAAAGAGCTGTGTGCTTAAAAATGATTCATTTAAAGACCACTTCACTGTTGATTATAAATGAAGTAAGATTTGCTTGAATAAAAGTAATTAGTGAATAGGAAATAATATAATCTAGATAACAATGAATATCTCACCCTATTACTTTAAATAAACAATAAAACAGTCGTATTTTAATTGAATAACCTGAAGCTGAAGATGACACGCTTCTTCTTCAACGGACAGAATTTTTAAATTTATAATCTTAACTAAATCTTTGCTTCCCAAACGGACGAACATTATTGAATGACGGCATAACAAATTTCACCGTCCACGCGATTAAGAAGAAATTCGAGCGAAGAAGACTCATCTTGCAAACAATAAATCTCACATCTCGTTACAGTTCAATCGCCCCGTTCAAATGTACTAAAACTGACATATCATAGGTGCCGGGAAAAGCCTTTCCTTCGACGCAGCTTTCGTTTCATGTCAATACGACTTTTCGTTTCTGAGATATCGACATTTAAAGCGACGCGAAATTTTTAATATCCCTCTATCGTTATCTCACTCGCGCATAAAACCCTCTCGCACCTGCACATTCACCGTCGTATCTCACACACGATTCACACGTGCACTGGTCAGTGACAAACGTCGAGTCAGCCCTTCTATTTTTTTTTACTATTACTATTACTCACGACGTACGCAATTCTAGGAAATATGTGGAACACGGTATTCCCCGAGAATTTCGACCGTCAATCGCGATGCCCCCCCGTACATTTTAAATAGCCAGCTTCGAAATATGGTATCTTGGCAACCTATCGAGATATCGACTCGAAACGGCATGCCGTTTTAGGGGCACGCTGTTCGTTCATATTCCATGATCATTTCAAATGCGCATAACCCTTCGAATATATGTTAGGTTTGAGTTAAATTGGTCGACAGTAGTACGAGATTCGTTTGCGTATTTATGTTGTTAAATTGTAATAATCATTTTGGCGGAAACCGTTTCTGTGGATTATTTTAACGCAATTCAAATTTAATTATCTTAATTATGCAAGTACTAATAGCGTTTCCTGCACATTAAATATTATGCTTATATGTTCGATTATTTTAAACATTATTTTATTATTAACATTTAATATTCGCGTGTGTTGTTTAGTTATTATAGTTGTTATAATTTTAACGCAGGATGACGCTGAATATGGTTTGGCCATGTGATTGTGAAAATATCAAATTGATGGAAACGATTTACTCGCGATTGTCAATGCACTGATGAATATATCCTTGTTTGTTTCAGGTAAGTCATTGAAGCTTCAGTTCATGAAACTCAGGGCTGAGTTCGACTAGGAATAATCGTAAAGATGTACGTTCTGATAAGGTAATATTTTTCATTTATATAAAGTTTCGTTGCAAAGCAATTTGAATAATGAATCAAACATTTTCGTGAAAAATTATTCGATATATTCTGTATACGTAAACCGAGTCTGAAAGTATCGAAATCGAAATAATCAGATGCACTGTACAGTTATAAACTGTAAAAAGAACTCCCGTGGCGTTATATGGATTCCGAAAATTTGATTTCCAACCTTTACGATACCCTTTCATAGAATCGTATTTTCCCGCGTTCAACTTTCTCCGCTATTCTACATTCCATACTCATTTCACGACAAATGGAACCAATACGTAATAATATAAAATATGCAGACTTACAATTAGTGAGATGCATGTGCTGAAATAAATTTAATCGCCAACAAATTAACGTCGACAAACGTATAAAAGCTGGAATGTATTATATCGCATGCATCGAAATTAATTCTCGAAACGTTTGTTGCAAATTAAAAATAAGTAGATTTAAATAATTATTTAAATTCCCTCGTCTCCGTAGAATCTATGTATCAACAATTACATTTCACCGAAATGCTGCTGCACCAGAATCAAAGATTTACCCGCGGCCACCTTTCCCCTTGTAACATCTGAAGGCTAGCGAAATAAAAAATGAATCAAGGCGCGCTCACTTTCACTCCGCCTCGAAGAAACCTTATAATCCTCAAGGCGAGGGCCGAAACGACAAACCTAAACTTTCCCCAAATGACCGTACCCAAAGGAAGCTCGTAAATCACCGCGCAAGAAAGCATACGCATTATTGGCAAGATCGATCCGCGTTGAATCGGATCGAATCGGATCGATCGAGGGGAAAAATCCGTGAAACGATCAATCTCCTATCTCAGCGGGCCGGGTCGTAGCACGCGGAGATCGATGAACGCGATTAAAGGCACCGCGTTGACGTTTCTCCACTAAATCACCGGGATCCTGCTGATCGAAGGCAGCATCATTCAGGGTCCGTTCAGCGCGAAACAGTCGCGATAATCGAAAGGGCGTAATGGCCGTCGGCATTTCGTTGCAACTAAATCATCTCGTGGACTACGGGTACGGGTTCTTAGGCAAAGCCGGAAACGGAATCTGTGACGCCTACATGCTTCTCGCTGTCTGGTCGAACGAGTTTGCCCGATTATCGAAGCGTCGAATTTCGACGACTTCGAACTTTGAACTGGGTACGTCGTTTGTTCGAAAGGAAAACGCCGCGTAAGCCGTTCCACGTGAAATCGAGCGTCGCGGAACGTTTCTGCCCTCCTCGACGAAGGGGTTGCTTGAATGTTTTCCGCGGGGAAAATAACGGGGTGGTTGACAGAAGTTTGTTGGGCACCGTTGACATTAAGATGGGAAATTTGTGATGAATATCGGAGCAATAGATTGTTAGATTAAACGTTCTGTTTCGTGTAATGGAGCGTTGAATCGCTGGTTTTGCAAATGTACGTGGGACGAATGTTAAAGAGAAAAGAATAACGAGGCGAAAAGAAATTAGATCGATTGAGATTTCATCGCGACGTAGATGTGATCGATTTTGTTTTAACCTACGGGATTATCGTTACAGTATTACAGCCTAATCAGCATTTTGTATTTATTTTTTGCTTCGCAACAGGCAATTTCAGATTTTAATTGAACTCTGCAGATGCGTCGGGGCATATGAAAATACTCTTTCGTCGGTTGATATTCATATGTGTGAAGCGAAAACCGCCGATTGTGTGAATGAAAAACCAATTTCGAAGGTACATTTACGAAACTAATAGAGATTGATTGAAACTATTAAATGGACGCAATGTTTGATTTACTATATCCACCAAAACGGTGTAAATAGAAATTTCATTGAATCATATGTGGCGTTCGCAGTGGCTTAAAAGGTTATTTGTTTCGTAATATTTTCGAGAAAAATCCGTTTTCGAAAATCGGCAGGTTCTATTAGGCAGTTCAAATACTAGGGAAAAAGCAAAAAATGATTTGACGAAATTTCGACTGCAACGGCATTCCGAAAATACTGAAAAATGAGAAAATATACTTGCATTTTTAGTTTCATGCAGCGTTTGCATGACATTCATCACACATTTGGCCGATTATCTTCAATTATTCGCGTCGAATATTCGCGTCCGTTTAACTTATTCGACAATGGCAGTCAATTTTTCATGCATTAATTAATATGTTATGATCAGCAGTTACAATGTTTCCCCGTCAGACAGACGGTGCTCGAAACCTGTACGATGTAAATGCGACTTTAAACAAACAATTAACGATTTCTTTGAAATAGATGCATTAAGTTATTAACCATTCTGACCATAACATCGCATAATGTGTAATTAAAATTATGTTGTTACGATGTGGTTAGCAGTGAATTCATGCCCTCATTAGTATTGTAATAAGAAAATAAATAGACCGAAATGATACGTTCATTCAATATCCATTTGAACATTTTTAACAATCAACAGATGTATTTTTCTTGTCATAGAATAACAATAAACGCTCGCGGGTTAGCAAACCGTAGTAACATACCGAAACCACTATTTTTTTTTTAATACGATCGCTACATAATTAAGTTTACCTTGTCACCCTTCAGACCGATCGATTTTCATTGGTTACGAGTATTTCCACTTTAACTCGTTCGCGAGGAAAATTGAATTAATCTTATCAATTATCTGGCATGAGGTGTACTCATTATCGGTCACAAATCTCTCGGTGAAGTGCAAATTCGAGTACGCTCAATTACAAAAGAGCACCGTCCCTCTTCAACTAACGACGAGTTAATCACCCCGGCATCAGAAAGTGTCGATCAACCCGGTTGGACGTGACTTCGATAATCGAACCCTTCTATAGAGCCGCGCATTATTCAAAAGCAAAACGTTATTTATCGACGTGGCGGGTTTTCGCGTGGACAATTTTCGAAATATATATACGTATCCTCCGAATGATTAATACGCCCGGAAAGAAAAACACTTACGGGCAATTAAACGGGTTAAACGTTTCCAAACGGAGCTTCCGATGATAGTAGGATAATTTAAAAATGTGTGCGCGATTTAGGAATTATTTCCAGGTTTTCTTTGTAATAATTATTTTTCTTCAAACTGAATTTTATATTTCAACAAGACGTACACTTGCTTGAACATCAATATGCCAAGTGTATAGCAATCGAATAGCAATCGGTTCTTCATGGAAGATTTTAAGTAGAAATAGTGCAATTACACGTTCCGTGCCAGACCGATTCTCGGTAACTTCCATTGACTTGAACTGTGCAGCAATTACGTCGATAATTTGTTAAAACAACAATGTGTACCCTTTCTGGACTGCATGATAAACGTTATACCTTTTTCTTGACAATAATGATTTTAGCAATCTAATGAATACTACAGCGCATATGTGTCATAAACGAAACAGTTTGCCTCGACAGCGTGGGACGGATACGACCCACGTGGCACGGAACGTATTAATCGTTTTCCTACAATGCATCGTTTTCAAGAAAGTTTAATTTCGATATTTCCAGTAATCTCATACTTGTAACCAATGGACATTATTAATCTACGTCCATCCAGTACCGACAACGCGTATTTGACTTACAACAACAAATCATCCCCTTATTTTTCCGAAGACAATTCCCCCGAGATAATTCCCCGTGGCACTGAACATAAAAATTTAACGATTAATAATTTCAAACGATCCACGCAGACGCGAATAATATACGACGCCAAGATCAAAATTCGTTCACCCACCCAGCAAGTCTTCTATTAAAAAGTCTCGTCCCACTATTTTCGTTTAACTTTACATCCGCCGAACAAAAAGAATACATCCTTTCATTCATCTCGCCGTACCGAACACGTTCCGTATTTCTAAAGCACCACGAATATTCAATCCCGATATTCTATTTCGAATTCCACGTGTCCGTCGACGCCCGAACCGTTCCCTCCAAATTAACACCGCGACCAAAAGTTCCCTTCGCGCGCGAAAAACACAGCGGGCCTTCGAATCGATGCCGGGCCGCGCGATTCAAGTTACCCATGCGAAAAAACCAACAAAATAAGAAGAAAAATACGTATTCCGGTTACGGGTTAAGAATAGACAATGGACAGGCGGGACGGGGTGCGGAATATCGGGTGTCCGACGCTGAATCAACAACAACGAGCAATTACGCGTAAAACAAATTGAAGGGCGTCGCGACGGGGGTCGAAAACCGCTGTACGCCGGTGGAGGGATCGGTCGAAAAACCGGTCGGCACTTATTATACGTATAGTACGTACGTTTCTCGCTCGGCGTTCACAAAGAGGTGTGTTAAATACACGCGACGGGGCATACACCTTCGAGCGTGTTCCGTTACAACCGTCGCGCGTTCGGTTTTCATTCGATTTGAACGCGGCAAAATAACGCGAAACGGGAATTTCCGAGCAGCCTCGTCCCCGTTGCAAGCTTCTCCCGCGTAAACACGCCTCGATCGGGATTTATAGTTCGTCGACTCGCCGGGCCGGTCAGAGCGTTAGAGTGTAACAAAGTTTTCGCGCGCGCGCGCGCGCGATAGAATTTTGTTTGCCCGTTGAAGTGCTCGCACGGGAACGTTTCGCGACTCGCTGCGGGGTGAGAAAGATGAATATGTTTGGACGATTGTTCTTAATTTGGGCACGAACCGCGACGTGTAAACGGAGGGATATTTTACTCGTGGAAAATCATGCGAGGCGGGGAGATTTATGGCTGCGTGGCCTTCGGTCTTTTGGGTTGCTTTGGATTAATTGGACGTTTAATTGGAACTGTCATTTGACGGAAGATTTATGTGCGGTAGGTTTCATGTGTCCTGGCCACTGTGTCTTTTCAATGCGCCGTAAGAAAGGGATTAGTTGGTGTTGCTTAATGCTAAGATAGAGTGTCCTGGAATAAATTGAGGCTGTATGGGCCCTGGTAAAGTTGTATGCAACAGATACTCTGGATTCCTCGACTGTTTTCTTCTTCGTTTTTAATTGCTTTAGATAGTAGCTGTTTTTCTTTTCGTCTGATTGATTTCATTTTACACGGGACAATCAAATTGGCAGTCATATAAATTCTCTTCGTTAAAGGAACACCATAAACATGGGTAAAAATGTTCGCAAATATTCGCAAGATGGACGAATTAAAAGTACCCACGTTAAAAAGCAAGGTGGAATAGTTTAACGATGAACATAGTGTACAGAAGAAATGACCAATTACATTGAAATAAAGTACACCCCTGTCATCCTCTGCAATATTAACCCGCAAAGCTCTTAAACAATGGCCGAGAGGGGTTGGCAAATGATGCCCCAAGCTGAGAAATGTTTAATTAAAGCTATTACACGCCCACAAGTTTGAACATTCTGATTACAGTTGTCAAGTGGTCACAAATCTATGTCCTCGTGAGAGAAAAAATGAACCACCGCGCGCTCCAGGCACACTAGGTCCAGCGTTAATTTTCGAATCACTACGAGACGAGTCGAAGTGTTCCGCATTCCTCGCGCGGAGGAGGCGATTCCGAAACGCTAAACCGCCGTTGTACGCGATATAAAATAATTCCGTCCCGCGCCGTCCCTCGTTCCACCGTTCACCATTGTCGTCCAATTTGCCTGTAACAAGTTTCACCAAGTAATTACTGCAGACAATCTCCGGCAATTCGATCTTGTTAAAAATTCACCGTCGACGCCGGAAAATTCCGCTCCTAAATAAAAACGAAGGGTGGAAACTGAACAACGCATCCGGGTTCGGCCGAAAGCAAACGAAAGGTCGAAGCTCGTTAGGCGAGGGTGATCAGTCGCGCGGACAGTTCATCGAACGCTCGATCGATCCGCGTCGAATTAAAATAGGGCGAGAATTTATCCTCGCCCCTTGGCCGTTCGAACGGGTTTCGCGTTCGTCGATCCGCCGGCACGGAAGTCACGTGTGGCATCTTTAATGAACGTATCGTAATCAATGGAACGACGCGGCGCCGCGAGTAGCTTCGGCCCGATTAAACGCGGGTTTATATCGCCGAATCCAATTACGCCGCCATTATGGCTCGTTCCGCGCGTACCTGCGTCTTCGTGGGACTAAAGTTCCCTCGTAGACGGTGGCCGTTCTGCGAGGCGACGCGTGGCCGTCGGGTATTGCGAGTGCCGTCTGCGGGGAAACGTCTGCCATTACGGAAATATATCTGGACGCGCTCGTTGTCTCGTTTAATAGACGAGGGGACGTTCAATGGGACACTGTTGCTTGACACCCGCGACGAAGTTGTGGGAACGATGGACTTTTCTGTGGGAAAGTGGTTGAAGGGTGGCGGCGCAGAGGAACGAGAACGCGTGCATCGCAAAGTTTATTGTTTCGAGGAAGGATCGTGTTTGTAATGAAAGTTTTCATCGATCCGTTCGCAATTGCACAGATTTTTTAACGAACGGTGTGCGTTCTTTTTCTGTTTGGTTGGGGCGGTGGCATGGGTACGAGATTACGTTGTTAAAAAAAGGCAACGTGAAGCGATAGTTCGGGATAATATTTGTTTGAATGCACAGTGCGCGGTGATGATATATTTATGCAGATGCACTCGAACCGATATTACACTTCGAGAAATATTTGCAAGCCGAGGTAATGAGAATGGAGTAGAATGTCGAGATTACAAAATATTATTTCTCCATTATCTTGAAAGCTGGAGAATTTCAAACCATTATTTCACGGGGCAACACGAACCTCTCATTTTTATGGCCATCGTTTGTCATTGAACCAGTGGATTAATTAATGCATTAAAGACAAATAGATGTACCCCATACGAAATCAATATTAAGCCATCAGTGCCTCGTTTCATCAAATATCAATATGCATTTCACTTTTTTATATTTAATTTTTTGTGCGGTGTTCTATCATTTTATACCATACATTTTTTAACTCAAAATAAAATTCCACTGCAACGAATACACCGTTTATCTGCAACAATAGTTCCAACGAAATGTTGACGACACCTTCACCACCATGCCCAATCGTTTCAACCACTTTAACATCTGTGCACGAAAGAATCACAGCGTTCCTTTTGTCTAAGATATCCACGTTCCTTCGAAATGAAATTCAATCGCAGCCATTCCCTGTCCAGTACGATTTAGCGAAGACGCAGTCTTGGCCTTAATTAAAAACATTCACCGATTTCTCGAACGTGCCCCATTTACCCCCATACCACGGCTTTCGTACCCCCATAAAAATAACCGCCATTCCATCCTTCTATTTTTCTTATTCCACGTTCATCTTTCCGTGTGACTTACCCCAAGCGATCAGGCCACGGTTTTTCAATCGCTACTCTTGCTTTTTGTTTGTTTCATCCTTCCGCATAATAACTGACACTGGCTCGAACTCCTTCAAGTATGATTAATTGCCGCAAATCAATTTCACGGCACAGTTCGTCTCGTGGTTGTCGAATACGCTGAGAATAGTTTTCAGTATTGCGTTTCCGAAAGTTACGCTCGCACGTCTCCATTTTATTCAATCAGGATCTTCCGTTGAACGCAAACACAGCGCTTTCGAATGTGTTTCGAGCATTCTATGATGCGGGGAAAATTCTTGAAGAAGGGAATTAATTGTGTTGCTGGAAACTTTACCAGCGGTAACCGCGATAATTGATTCTCGTTTCGTCGAAGTTCGTGATCGAGGGTTCGACTTGTTGCAATTGATGGAATATGTACTTACGTGTCTGACACGTGCGTGTTACATATAAGCAGATATATAATTGAATATGTGCCTGCAAAATTTCAAACCCGTTTATTGCTACTACTTCTTGGAGGCAATGCGATTCATTTATTGTCACGATCTTTAAAACTTTCTATCGTCCTTGGAAGAAAGCAAATTCTTAGCAGAAATTCATGTGAAATAGATCCGTGTACGTTTACAAATAATGAGTGATGTCATGAATCGTCTATTATCATTTAAGAACTGATCGAACTCCTTCGCGACAGCCTTTTCCGAAATGAAATATTTCGCAATACGAATCGGCAACTACTGTTCGCAGCATGTTTCATTGATAAACTTGCGAAATTGCGATAAACTTCTCATTATCAGAAAGAATGACAGCGCCACGCCATTTTTGGGTCCTCGTTTTAAGCTCCGACCAACTGCAATTGGTTCGAAACAATCGATTCGCCGCTGTAAACGAGACATCGGGACGTGCTGCGAGGCGCAAACATTTCCACGAACTTCTGTCGCCCAGATGTTTTAATCGTCTCGCCAGCCGGGGGTTGCGAAGATTGATCGCGCCCGCTCATTACGGCGTGAGTAATTGTTGAAATTCCTTTTATCCGGCGTTCACCGAGAAATTTGTCCGCGTTTCAATGACGCGACCGACCAACGGTGAACCTAAACCCGGCTCACGAAGAGGCTGCGTTCGTGAAATTTATCGCGTCACGCCATTAAGGGGACCTCTCAAGCACATCCTTTCTCCGGCGCAGAAATTAAATCTGTTGTAAAACATCCCCGTGGCAGTTTACTGCATCGGTTAATCAGAACGATTCATTAAAACGGACGCGATATTTTCGTGGACGGCTAACGCGCCGTGCGCTCGGCAATTTTATCTCGGTTCGCCTTTATAAGTTTCATTTTATATTGTCACGTGAAGTAGCAGTTCTGCAATGAAAATTCTGAATGTTTATTTTGTCCCTCTTTATTGAATTCGACGGACGTTTTCAAGTGAATTAAGTGGGTCTTCTTTTTAGCTTTCGATATGAGAAATGTCAAGTATCGCGTAAACGATTATTCGTACGTTTATGTTTTCATAAAATGGTTGGTGTTTTTTCACAGAAATATCTGTAACAGTTTGCGGATATTTTTATATATTTCTCGGAGCAATGGATTAGAGATATGCGAATTTATGGAACGCTGGAAGAATTCTTCGGAGATCCACGGGGAAATGTGAATGGTTTTTTTATACTTGTTTGGCAATTATTGGCTATAACGAGTCCTGAGATTCAATTGCTATGAATTGTAAAAGGAGGTTCTTCAATTAGTCCCCATGCATTCGGTATGATTTTACTTATAGCTCGCTGGAATAGTTTCCTACCGAGAAGAAGCAATTAAGGTTCGTTGAAATATCGCTGTTCATTACTGGTTATCGATATCACTCTCGCAATGTTAGTCGGATGTTATGTGTTTAACACACCTTAATTTATAAGCCGTGTTTCACCCATAATTACGTGTCATAATTATCGGTCAATTTAATGGAATATCGATTCTGCGAACACGCGCATCATCATAATCGTACGCGTCACTCCAGTTTCCTCGTGTTTCAATTCAAAACTGAAAAGTTCAGCCATAACCGAAGCCCAATTTCTCACGGGAATTAAGAATAATGAAAAGGGTATTTTGAATGGAAATTTTCGGTCCAGAAATAACAAACGTATCGTCAAACCAATTGCGCGCCATCGAGTGGGCCGCGATCGCCGGAAACACGAACCGCGACAAAGATTCCAACCGACGGGCGACCCGATCGAAAATTGTAAAACACGCGGAGCGACATTCTCTAGAAGAGGATTGAAGTGGTGAGATAAATACGGACGACCGGGACGGCCCGTTTTAAGGATCCCTCCATTTCCCAGGTAATCGCGCAAGGTACGCCGGAGAATGATTTTTCCTCGAGTCGCCGGCAAACGAGAATGTCGGGAAGAGCGGAAGGACGAAGGGAGAGAAAAGGTTTTTAAGTCGTCGGATGCCGCACAGGTATTACGTGGCGCAATTTGGTTTTGACGGTTCCCGCTGGTTCGCGTAAAAATGTCGGGAGAGTGAAGCGCCGCGCAATGTGGGGCAGGAAAACCGAAATAATGCCACGGTCTTACGGCCGCGTAATGGAAAATCGTTTTAGAAAATGTACGGAACGAACTTTCGCCACGGGCGAATAATGGAAATCGCGCCGACGTCGCGCGCGCTTCTCGGATAATGAATACCGGATTAATCGTTGGAGAGAAATCGTTTCGAGGCTTCAGAGTTTCGCAGATGTGCCGGTAGACTGTGCGGTGTGTCGCGTCGCGTCGTTTCGATATTTTATTTTTATACGACTTAGATACCGCGATGGATGTTTATCACGATGGAGGCGAGAACGATCACGGGTACTTGTAAAATTCGTGAATGTTGATCGTTCTTTTAAGCGACCGGGTTTGGATCTTGATATGGGCGAACCTCGAGCTGGACTATTTTCTTTTTCATTTTGCAGAAGATTGAAACTCGTCTGCCGTTGGAAATGGTTGTGATACAAAGTTCTTATACCTGTGTCGCAGAACAGATTATAATAAAATGATTGGCTTGCCATTCGTTCAACAAAGTCCAAACCAATTCCTTCAATATAATATTACGCTGCGGTTAATAATATAATATTGCTGTTTAAATGTCCTCTGAACGTTTAGAGAGATGGTGCGACTACGAATCTTTTGGTCTTATATCGAGAACAAAAGGGTTAAACGAGTACACTGTAAAATTAGTTCGACGAGCATGCATATTGTCTGTCGTTGCGCGAAAACTTATGTAACGTTGCTTCGTCTAACGTTGCTATTTTCAATTCACGTGCAGCCCTAAAACCTGTCGATTTTCACGTGCCTGCGTGGCATAGGTTCACGTGGCAAGATGAACGACTCGGTTACGTAAACGGCAAGTAAACGACCTTAATTGTAATGATATCCTAAATTGGAAGCCCCCCCTGCGTTCTTGTTTCTACAGTAACGAGATACCGTGCAATTTCTACAGTAATGTGAGTATTCGTAATCAGGCGCGCCGCCTGAATTTGGTGTTCGGTTTCAATTGGAACTTAAAGTGTTCGATTTTCCCGAGGCGAGAAACTTCTCGGTCGATTTCAGCCTGTTATTTCGAAACAGCAAAAAAATATTCCTTCGCGCCTTGTTGAAACGCTGGATGCTTTATTATATTGAACGCGAAACCGTTGAGCTGTAGGTTTACTTCTAAGGTATTTTAAGAGTTAAAGTTTTAAGAGTTAAACAAAGTTTAAGCCCGTAATTTTTAAACCAATAAATCGAGCAGCTTGATGAAACAAATAAATAGTTTTAATATCTTGTTTGTATTAGAGAGAGTAGACGTTCAAGAATTAGAGAGAGTCGTATATGTCTGAATGTTTTCGGGATTCAATTTTATTCTTAAAAAATTGCTTCGCAATTCTACATTCACGCGAAACGTGTGGCGTCATAAACATGGATAACATCAACTAGAATATTTTAATAAAGCTCGGTCCAAACAAATTTGCCACGCTATATTAAATCCTTTATTTATATCACAATACTATTGCGTCGTGTCGTCCAGAGTCTAGAATGTTCAATTGCCGAACAGACTGACGTCTATTTAGTCCACAAATCCTGAACAGTAACAAGTGAAGTCTAATCGAGAAAGCCACGGCCGGCTATCCTGCAATTAAGACCTCCTGTTGCTTTGTACTGACTAATTGAAACAACGAGGACAACAGGTTATGAGCGCGATTATTTGGGAAGAGGTGAGCATCCTCGCGTGAATATAATTGACAATGATTCGCGACTGATACACGGCCTGGCAAGCCAAGCTCTGGATGTTCAAAAAGTTCACGTAACGAGAACTGTTATTGGCAGCAGCTTTTACCTGGATAGGGTCTCTGTTATTCGATCGTCGTCTGTTCGCAATTTTTCGGCTCTTCTTTCGACCGACTGAAACGATCGTGATTCGTCACACGTTTTTCTGAAAAAATACTTTTTCGAGAGATAGCAAACAACGAGAGGCAAGCCGTCGCTTCCGGGATAAAGAATAAAGTCCGATTTGCTTCTTCAGACGTTAATCTCGTTAAAAAAATTGTACGTTCACTCTGTTTTATTTATTTCATGTCACTGTTTTGTTACGTTATTAAGGTATATAGAAATATACGTATCGGTGCAAATTATTGTAGCTTTCTATTTATAAAAAGAAAGACGAAGAGATTCAATTATTTCTCATAAGCAGGACAATGAGTTATATCAATTTCTTGTGCTAAAATAATTTTCGAGAGACGACGGCCATGATTAATTTGTTTAGACAGAGAGATTCATATTTATAGTACGTCCGTTTGGGTATTAATGAATTGCTAGAAGATTAATGTGAAAAGTATAATAAAGTGGAGATGGCAGAAAGTTAAATTAAAATTCAGCCATTTTTCATTACCCCAAATATAAGTTTTATTTTTGCAATTTCTGATAAGATCAATTTATATGTACATATCAAGCGTAGAATATAAAAATTGTAACAAGCGGTTCATCATCATTGCTAATACACATTCGAATAAGTTCTATGATTTCAGAGGCACTGCTCCATGAAAATCTAAGAACATCAGATCAATCTGCGTTAGTCGAATAAAATTCACATTAATTACACTTGAGACACTTATGCACTCTCCTATCATTATACTCCGCCACTCTGGAATAACTTGCATCCCCCAAACCTAACCCAAACTAACCAATTTCCCCCGTAAAACCGCGGCTATCATAAATGAACACTCGCCACAGTAAATACGTCAAAGACCAATTACTAGTTCGTAAAACCCTTCTAACAATGATCAATCCCGCGTCTCTATGCACCACTGAGTCTCCGAGGCGACAACCAATTTAATTTCCAGTCCATTGAAACTCCAAGAACCCAATTCCCCGTCTCTTCCAAATTCATCAACGTACAAGAAACAATCTAAACAAAGGATACCCGGCTTCCAACACCGTCCGTGTAAACGTTTGAAAAATGATTCAACCACGTGCAACGAAATAAAACTGTTCAACGTAATAGGAACACGGGGGCAATATCTTCGAAACCAAGAGCGTAGCAAATATTTGTATAAAATATTTGACTGCATAGAGCCCAATCTCTTATTGGTTCGGAGAGTGTACCAGGATTTCTTAGAAATTCGTAGTTCTATAAATTTCCAAAGTGTATTAAGTTGTTAATTAACCTTAATGACAATAATCAATGAAAAAGAGATATATGTACTTATGTTATCTTAAGTTAACTGCCAAGAATATTAGTTGTATTATCGCCAAGGCTGTCAAAACTGTATTATAATCTACTGGTTTTTCGCAATAATTTAGAAAGTACCGTTTTAGAAACGAATGAGGTAAATTCAATTACAATCATAAAAGTGTGAGATGTCGTCACCGCGAATGACTTCCTTCATCATCCTTCACTCTGATTTACGCAGAAGTGAGATGAATATGCTAAATAGTCACGAAGTCTCTCTGAATAATAAAAAAAATAATAACACAGCATTTTTTATAGACACTATAACAATTCCATCATAGCACTCTGTAATAAAACATGAAGAGCTAGGTTGTCAGATAAGATTCTGTAGCTTCCATTCACAACTCGCCTGTAACCGTGAATTCCTAACAATTCGCAACAATTGAATGTACGATACTACCAGGAGCTGTCGCGAATTATATTATCATCATCATTATATTCGCACCTTATCATACCTTGTCGCAATTGCCGCTCGTTGTGCCAAATAAATGAATCAACTGTGCATACAGTCCAAGTACATACAACGTAGCCCAATAATTATCGCCAATAACCACGGCAATCGACACCGACTATTAATTTGAGAAAAACCAGGTAGCCAATTAAACACCCCGTGCACCCCGTTAGACGATTTTCACCGCGTCACCGGTTGATACCATAGTTTGAGTAACGCCTCTTTAATTCAGACCCGGATAATTGTCAACGCGAGAACGGCGGCGGCGGCGGCGGCGGCGGCGGCGGCAACCGCGAATAATGGAGGGGCCGCGGATCGATGATTAATTTAATTTTCAAAGGATGAAATTGCGGACAAGCCGGTTGCCCCCGAGATATGAGTTGGCCGGTATTAAATCCCAGCGCGGCGTCACGGCACATCGGTGAACAGTCGGCGGGGACGGTGGACGATGTCACGGCATGTAGGACGTCTGCTAGCATGTAGTCTAATTACGTCAATACCGAATTTCCCTCTGAACAGGTACTGTGCTGTACATTCCAGTTCCTCTGAAGCTTGCCTCTATTATCAGAGTTCCTTGTCAGCAGCCGGCACGTCCGATCCGTCTCCAATTGCGCGGCCAAAGCTTGAATAAGCTGACCGCAGAATCGGATTCGTAGCGCTTCAAATTATGTACACCCCTTGGCCGTGTATCGACGGTGTGCATGTTGCAAGATACCCGAAGGCGGATCCGCAATCGGGCCGGGCATAACTAAGCCGGCGAAAGGCATGGAACCGTTTCACCTGTATCGTGCGTCCATCGTGGCTCGCACCGTGGCGTGTGATTGATTGTTGCGAACGGAAGTGGAATGGGAACGTGCGTGAATCGATGTTTCACGACGGTATGGGCATAGCGGCTAGGGGATGAACTTGATTCGATTGGCTTCTCAAGGGGGTGACGATTTTATTCTTCTTTTTTACTCCCTTTTTTGGGGGAAATAATTTCTGTGATTGTAGTTCGTATGTCGTTATTTGCCGGTTACTGTATTTCGCTGGCGAGGCTCATCAGCTGGATGGGGCTTGCGAAGTAAAATTTGTCTGGGATACTGTCCTTCTTAATTCAAAGTATGTATTACGAACGGCGGAACCAATTTTTGGCCGCCGTTCCGATCGAGGTTCATTTTACACGGCTGCATTTCAGAGCTTTCCGTCGAGTTGCCCGTTAGGATTTATGTTGCATGGCATAGAATAAAAGTAAAGCTTGGAACAACGGCCGGGAATCGAAGATTCTGTTTACAGAACACAATTGGGTAATAACGATTTAATTAAATGGATCGAATCCACGACCAGCTTCACACACGATACAGATTTGGAAGTTCCCTGCGTAATAAAAATTTCAGTAGTTTTAGGGATTCCGTGGGAAACAACGGCGGCACGGTCAATTTGCTGGCAATCTACTAATAGGCGGGGGGATGCAATTCGCGTAATGTAATTGAAGGGTCGGGGAAAAAGAAATACATAAGTGGCTTTAGAACGCCGTTACTAAGATTGCTTTTCCAATTTCGCCTTCTTCTTGTTTGTCACACGCGAAGCCCGGCTTTTTCCATTACTACGGCGGAAAAACCTTGCCGTGTCGGACGGACACTCGCTGAACAAAAATACATTCGGCAGAACCCAAGAAAAATATTGAAAAAAAGAACTGTGAAACAGGTGGCAGGGGTGTGCATTAAAATGTTGGACACGAATGAGAAGTTCGAAATTGGGACGGCTGCAACAGTTCATCTGACGGAAATGAAAATCGTGGAAAAATATCGTAATATTTTTCCGCGGAAAGATTTTCCATCTGCAATTACCATTATTTGTTGTAAGGTGTGCGTTCTATGTCAGAAACGTGTGCAATCGCTAAACGGATTTTCGTTGTTTCACGTTTTATACGTTTTAAGGGAACAAGGTTTATAAAAAAAAATCTGTCCTAGAACGAACTAAATGAAAGTGCATTTACATTTTATAGAAACAATTTTGAACAACAGACCACGATAAACTGAATCATACTGCACGTAGTAATCGCATGAAAATTTTATTTTATAGAGGTAAGCGCTCTGTAAAAGCACCGTTCACAAAAACACGAATCGCTAAAGCATAAAGCGTAACAAAAAAACCCAGAGGAAAGTGTACCCTGTTAGGCTCGTATCGTCTTCATAAAGTTCGCCAATATTTCGTTTCCCAACCGATAATTACACATTCGTCACGGCGTCCGATTAATATCGTTGCTGCCACGAGCAGCAATAAAACGTTAGTCCAACAATAAGGGGAGAGTTCACTCGAGTTCATCGGTAACTTCCGCCGCACGCAACGTGTCAAATAAAGTGATATACAATGCCAGCCAGATCCTAATTGCGACGTTTCTTCGTTAAAAATCCACGATCCAGCCGTCGGACTTGCGCAAAAGTTTCAACTTGCCGGCTCGGTTATCCGCGAGACATAATATATTCATTCGGTCGTCCAAATCAGGTCGATTGATTTTTCCGGAGGGGGGTATCCGGCCACAAACAAAATTCCGGATACAAAAGTATCCGGCCACCTCGGTTACTCCGTAAACGTTACCCAAACTTATATACGAGTGAAAAATGAGATAGCTCGTGATCTATTGTTAAAAATGTTCCAAACTTTTACTTGAATACATATGTGAAATATTATTTTCGAATACATATTGCATAGCGACAATAAGAGACGAAAGATTCCTCGGTCGTTTTAAATGGTTCGATACTCTCGTGAGCAACTAATCGGAAAATTCTACCGACAAGTTGTACATGGAAGAACTTAGATCGCTATCGTTGCTATTAATATAATATGTACAATAGACCGGAATGTATCTCATTAATTCGCTCTTCCCAAGATTACATCAAATTGAAGCCTGCCCCGTCTCGACTGAGGTATTCAAAAAGTTGGAACTAATCTTCTTGCAACAACTTTCCACGACAAAATGACGAAAGTTGCCAGTGAAGCATGTGACAACGTTCCATCGACGAACCTCCTTCCCTCGCGCAGTCGTTCCGCTCGCGAATATCGTTGCACTTTCGAAGTACGTGTTTTGTTGAAATTCCGAGGAAAGATCGGGTTTAATAAGCCGGTCGTTTCATCCCGCGGAAAACCGGCGGTGGTTCGCGAAGATCCGCGGCAAATTAGAAATGAAAACGTGCACGGCATACGTCGACAGTCGTCGGTAGTGGCGAGGATAAGTTTGGATAAGTAGATCCGCGCTTTGGCGAGAGAAGAAAGACACGCAGGTTTATACACAGCCATTGTGACCAGAGCGCGGATGGTTGTACAGTTTTAATTTGTTGAAGTGGGCAAAATATGCCCGAAATTTGTGCAGATTGGGTGTAGAAAATTTGCCGCGTGTGTTACTTTTCATTTTATTCATCGTTGCTCGAGGTACAGTATTCTACAATAGACGTTTTAATATTCTTACCTGTAAATTGAAACGACGCGGTGGTCAAATTAATGTAAAGTTACGTGTGCAAAACATATGCAGCAAAACAACTTTTACAAATATTTTCGCCTCAATGCGAAACAAAGGGTTGTCTGCTTCCTGTTGTGCAAACTCGTCCTCTCTTCGGTAAAAGTTTATAATAACGAAAGTACACCCGTTCCAAAGTATTCGTTAAAATTTCTACAAATAAGTAGGTTAACAATAATTCTAGAGGGCATTTTTTTTATTACAAGTACCGAGCATTTCCAATTTTATTTTCGTAACCTACTTACATACTTTGCTGCGCAGAACGTTTGATTCGCCGTCTGTTTGGAACACCTTCTTCATACAAAACTGCGTTCTGCGTTAAAATCGAAACGACAAACGCGACTATGAGACAGCTTACAGTCGCTGATGAATAAACTCGTTCGTCTTTGACGATATATTACCATGTTATGATCGCCATTCGTGAAATACGAGGCTCTTTTTCGCCAGTAGTCGTGCATTTTAGTGATACTCCAAAGTCTGCTTTATTATATTCAGTGGGTATACAGATCGATCTGGTTTCGCTGTAGCAAAAAAGGGAATGCGTCTAGGTGCTCCAAATCTTTCATGGCACCCCCCCCCCGTGGAGAGTACAAGAACCGCATTCTTCGTCGCAGTGCTCCCCGAGCTTTGTAATCTCGCGACTCCTTGTAATAATGTGGAAATTCCGACGGATCCCTCCTCTGATTAAAACTATTAATCCCCGAAAGCGTCAAGTATCCCGAGATCTATAATAGAAAAGGGTTGAAGAAATTTAAAGTTTTTTTGCGGTAATATGTACAAGTGTTGGCTTAAAATTATAAGTAAACTATTTTTGCCATGTATTTTGCCACAAATAATTGCCATATAACACCAGAGCTAAATATTAAAGAAAAAAATTCTGTGTAAAATAAATCTGCAAACTTGATTGAAATAATTAATTCCAATAATTTCAATGTTATCGTAAACGTCTTGCACTTACGCTAACTCTACAATATACTTCACGTAATCATAAGAAGAAGTGATTCTTTTTTATAAGATGCTCGCTTCAGTATTTCCCAATGAACAGAATGCAATCTAAAAGAATGGATAAACGGGCGGAGGCACTAAATAGCCTATAAAAACAGTGTTGTTCTTCCGTGGTACAAGCTTGGCAGTCACCTCGGGAAACAAGGAAAATAGATAAGATCGAACAGTGAGTCTCGAGGGGTGATCTACTTCATGCCAGCTTCTTTTAGGAGCACTTTTGTGGGGCAGAGGCTTGCGAGTCCTCGATTCGAGTTACTCACGACTCATCGAGGCTCACGAGTCATCTCTGGTTTGAGAATACGTGGATCAGCGTGTTCCATGGAATATGTAGTACGACTTAAACCCGGAACACCGGGGGCAAAAATAATTCTTGGATGAGCCGGCCATAAATTCGTTGCCACGTCTTATTGGGCTCGACTTGGAATTTTGATGCGAAATTGAGACACTTGCGCAATGAAATTTATATTTCAGGATTGAGAATGTTTATGCTTGTGTAGAAATTACAGTGGTTATAAACATACAGGCGACCGAATTTTCGTACATTCTTTCATGGCTGGGGGTTTCGTTTTAGATACAGTTTCGGTTTAAATACAGTAATTATTGTTTTAACATATACTTATATTAGTAACTGAAATAACATTGCTGACAAAATTATTAACTAAACAAAAAAATGCTAAAAAAGCATGTTACTCTATTAAGAGGACATAATCTGTGAAACTGCGTACAGGTGAATTTACTTTAATATACAAGACAGGAGTTGAAATTAATATAATACATTATCGATTACTGTTTCAGTTTATTTTTAACACCTAGATGTTGATAACGGAGAGTACAGAGTGAAATTAGAATAAAAATGAGTAATAAAGAAGGAGTATGGCAAAGGTAAAGGTTAATATGAAGTAAACAACGACATGCATATTTCAGAATCGACAACTTAGTTTACTAGTTCACTATAGAGTAACTTGTTTTTTATTCTTCTAGCATCAACGAGGAACAGTTTATGTCATCCATCGCCAGTATCGATAAAACATTGACCCCTTTTTTCCATCTCGGAACACTGTCTGTATCAACATAGGATCTATATCCTACATGTACATGATTCAAGTATACGTATACATATTTCAGATGTGCACACATCGGTATATATTTCTCCATAGGCGGAAAATGTAGACGGGAATTATGGGTGGCAATTTATTCAACGGAACTTTTTACGCAAATAATCGTTTGAATGGTATATTTGAAGCAAATATCAAATAAGCACGGGACACTCTACAATCTACCATTGTGCTGACATAAATGACATTTTAAAAAATTCATATGAACTGACTTGTATTTACAATGAAATCATGAAAATGAATGAAATGAAACGAATGCTTTTTTAAAATACGAGTTAATTAATTTTATATTCACAATCTCCATAGAGACATGCAATAAAGTTCACACAAAAAATATAATTATTTTCATCTTTCAAGTAGTGTTTCAGTCATAACTATACTCATCCCCGATTTTTTACTTGAATTAAATCTAAATTGGAATGTTATATTCACCATCGAAAGGCAGGCAAGCAAGGAGCTTCTAGAAAGTCATCGTTACATTCTATATCAAACAGTTTTCCGCGATACAACACAACGGAAGCTTATTTGCAAAGACAAATTATAAATCAATTCTATCGCCAGCCGAGGAACCAGTTTTCGCTGGCAATCAAGTAAACGCCTGAGGATAGGCTGACGAAACAATGACGTCTGTAGCAATAATAGTAAGTAGTGTCCAAAGCGTAGAATAGCAATGGCCGCGTGAGTTGCATTAATATTAGCCAGCAGAGCCTTCCCATCTGGAACAATTTGCATACGCAATAATTCGCTCAATTATTTGCCAATTTCGATCACGCCAGTCAAAGGCACGAGCGACTAAACTAAACGCCCCCGATGATCATTTCAGGTGGCGAAACGCGATGCATTTCGGGCCGCAGGTGTTATCCAACGTTTCGCCAGCTTGCCCGCTCACGGTTAAGACGAATGATTCATACGTGTATGTGTAACGTCAATTATCGCATTAAAGAATGTCACGGGATAATAGACGTTACATGTCTGGTCTCGTGAAATCGCCGCCCTGACAGGTTTAACTGCGTTGTCGATACGAATTAGACGAGCGTTAATTTGTAATAGACCCGAGTGGGACATGATTAAGCTGCGAAGTTAGTGACGGCAGATTGAATTCTATTTTTATAATTATAATTGAATAATTGTGACCATAAATATGATTGCGGTATCAGAATATCGCGAAAATTGGTAATTTATTGAAACTACAGCATTTTGTGGCTGACACAATATCGATGTTTTCACTTGCATGGCGGATTATAAGTGTGATCGTAAATCTAATAATTTAATTTTGTTTTTTTATTTGGCAATCGACAAGCATTAACCCAATATTACAAAAAGGTGCTTCAGTGATAAAAATTAAATAGTAATGTTTAGTAGAGAAACATTTAATTTCCAATATTTGTTTGCATTTATTGAAATCTCTCGTTTCTCTTTGCATAGTAAATATATTTAAACTTTTCGAATTAATATGTACATTAGTTTTATCGTGAACAACTACATTGAAACGTACATACATTATTTGCGCATTAAAGTTTCTTATTAACGTTTAATAGAGTCCAGTGACAAAGATATTACAGATTCTGATTAAGTTCGAATGAAGTTTGAGAACTAGGTAACTGAAAGCGTGTAACAATTCGAAAGTTAATAATTTCGAAGGGAATGGCAACAGTTATTTCTTGACGACTTGAGCTTATTGAATATCTCTAGGGTTGCCGGCTTTTAAGTTACAAGGTCCGACTACACAGTTCCGAAGTTTATGGGTGCAATAGTTTAGAAAACTCGTTCACTGGACTTCGCTGACTATAAAATCTGGTCCAAAGCTCTCCCTCCGTTCTGACTTCCCTCTTGAAGGTATACTTGAAGAACTGCGAACGAAGGTGCAGGCATTCAAGCGGCAGTAAAGATTTCCTGGCCCATTTTCCGAATTTTTATTTCCCCAGATTTCAGGGAAACTCTTTGTTTCAGAGAAATCTCAGGCATTTTATATCTTGTATCGCCGGTTCTGGAAACATTTGCTTTAGGCCGAGCCACATTCAAGATTTCACATCTCCAGACCGCGGATAGGAGTAATATGGCGACGCGGATACATTCGTGTGAAAGCATGATTCTTAGGAATGTAATAATTCGTTGGACTTATACATTTTTAATTGTATTTAACATTTTATTAAAACTTGACTTATATTGCCAAAGACATTTGTGCAGGCGTTAAAACACTTTAGAATGAATTCAACGAAATCTACAAATATTTCTCCGTGACTTTCGAACTTCTGGATTAAAGACACCAAATACATCATCGAAAATCACGTTTGCAACAAAAAACAAGGGTTCACAAAAATTCGGCACAAAGACGACTCACCAAACTCCACAGTACCGTAGTCTCACAGCTTTCTGTTCTGGCGTAAAAATTTCACCGTTCTCTTCATGTTCTGTGGAAACGCGATATCGGTGTCACGAATGCTGTAACCAACGCCAACCTAAACAATCGAAGCGCATAACGTGAAACGCTGTCCAACACCACAACTCCTCCTTGTCAACTCCTTCCCCGTGCACAGTCTTCTGCCACGCGAGAAGCGGTTTTTCCGTGTAAAAATTCAAAAGATGCGGGCTACCACTGAGGTCGTAGAAATTCGCAGAATGATTAATGCGTTCACGGATGAAATGCCGCGTGTAGCGGTTTTCAAAAGTTGCGTGTGCACCGCGACGCGACGGCGTAATAGCTTAAAGTATACGTCGGGTATGCGCGCGGTGCATTATCTGCAAAAAGACGGATACTTCCAGCGCATTCGGAATAAGTAACTCGGGAATAAATTTGAATGAGGGCGTCACTGAAATTTGCACAGCTCGCGAGCGAAAAAGTGAAACCCGGAGCCGGGTCGGGTCGCGGGGCGGCGGAGATAAAGCAGCACGAGGGCCGAAGGAATGGTTAACGCGACAAACCCAGGGAAAATATTTTTGTCGGCGCGGACAAGAACGAGAGAAAAATAAATCATCACGGGGACTCTACTCGCCACGTCTTCCCGACTGAATTGCAACGAGACTTAACGTGACTTCAGTGCAGCCTGCGGCTGGATAGACTTGTATCGGTTTCGAGAAAATACACGACGTTGTTACGACGGACAGGAAAGATTCAGAACGATACTGTGCAACTTTGCTAATGGCGCCTCCCGTCGGCGGAAAGATGGTTGCCTTTATTTTAGCAGCGATCGAACTACCTCCACGCCTGTCTGTCGCGTGGACACCGCGGCCTTTGTCGCAGTGTCCTGGCCACGATTTTAGAGCGACCGCTAATTAAAAACGGCCGGTCAAAAGGGAAGTTGCGGAGTATTGGCATAATGTTCTTGAAATTTTGAAGTCGACGGTCGTCGGACTTTGCAAGGTGAAAACATTTTTCTTTTTGTTGGTGACACGATTTTTCTTACACAAACGAGATTTAGTGGACAATGAATCGAGTCGTTTGAAGTTTACGCGTGCAATAGCTTCAAAGAAAACTATTAATTTGTTAAGAAAGGTATTTGGTAAAAATCGACATGGATTGTCCGTGTTAAAAGGTTGCATTTTTTAAACAATTTTAATACTGTGATCGAAATAACTTTAATTCAAATTCAGATCAATAGTCGTACAATAAATGTAAAAGAACAATCAGTTCCAGTTTATTGGGTATAGCATGGTATAACTTAATTTTTTTTTACTCGGCGAAAACAGAGATACTGTCGTACAGAATTGCTTTTATAAAATTGACTTCTCCAACACCACTTAGCGTATAGATTTCAACATTTGAAATAAATATCGCAAGGGAAGTTAACTTGCGTAATGTATTTCCTTGTGTGTCGGCAAAGGCTGAAACTTTTCTATTTAAATCACTAATAGGGCAACTTGTTCAGGTCTAAAGGAGTTGCTGGTCGAAACTAGGCTCAGAGAACGAACGGGGCCTTGAAGTTGCTTCTCTAAGGGCAGTAACTAATTAACGACATCGAGGAAGATGGCCCGAGGCTCAAGGCGTTACGTATAAAAATAAAAGCTTGTAACAAGCTGGTGTCGCTTCACTCTTGGGGGATCCATAAAAGGACACAACTGAACAATATTAGAGCCATCAACTTCCTTATTACTATCTGACAGTCGACGCCGTTAACTTGTCTACTCCTTATTAGAACCGGCTATGCAAGTCCATACGCATCGATTCGTTTTCTACGATATTCAATCGATATTAGAATATCCGACCATTTCGCAAATCATACTCCACTATTTTCCATTTTGCGAAGGTATTGGCAAACGTATCGAACCATGGACGCACGTCCACTGTCGGTTCACCCCTTTTCGATTTGACTTCTTTTATACTTCTTAAGATATGCCGATACACCTGAAACGTTGCTATCATTTCCAAGCACGCATTGCCTTCTGCGAAATGAAACGGCGAGCTGATATCTCTCTTGGTTATGCAGCTTCGACAGGCAACGATCCGAATCGATTCAGCTTTCGAATTATCCGGTAACGCGGTTCGGCGAACAAGAACTGCCTTTGACGCAAACAAATCACGCAACTCCCCTCACGGCACACACGTAACATCGCGATTTCGACAGAAATATGTACCGTTCTTAGCTAACAGATATATCTTTACTTCACGAAACCCTTCCTTTCAGCTCCTTCGAAGACATTGACACCCAAGGTTTTCACAGAAAATCGTTTTGCTTCTGTATACCTATACACAAAGAATGTGAATTTCACGTGCTTCAATTTCATCGGACGAAATAAAATAATATTCTCGATATTCGCATGAAAACTGGACCTCGAATATTTGTATAATAACAGTAGAATTTGCGTTTAAATTTTCATTATTGGAATTTCCGATAATTCGTGTAACTTCAATTTCAACATGAAACATCGACATCATCTGGCAGACTTCAGCATTTTCGAAAGAAGATGATGAATAATAACTCTGCATGCAAGAAACGTGTGCTCCTCTTATTCAGTGACGATGATAAATTCTGAAGACATGAAACCGGACTCGCATCCACGCATACAAACTACTTTACTAGGGCAGGTCATCCATTCTCCCACGGTTTATGCGTAAACTTTATTTATTGCCAGAAAATTTACACAACAAGTTCTACTCTCTGAAATAAGAGTAATTGAATTTTATGATCTTAATCCACGTTCCTGCCAGTTTTGTATCCCGACGTCCCTTTCGAATAACATTATTCACATAAGCCATTGCGAGATACAAATCTACATTTCACCCTAATAGATTCCAGATAAAACCTAAAATCCGAATTCACACTTGAACCACCCACGTATTACTAAACGTATAATCAGTCCAATATCGTGAAAGAATGACTGCCCAATTAGAATGCAACATTTCACGATACATCACAGAAATGAATCATTAAAGAGACAACACAATTCATCCATACGTTAACCCTTCATCACACCTACGCAACATTGAAATCACGTATCTTTCAAATAATCGCCAAAGTATTTTGTAATTATACCATTCAATCGCGACCATTCATCTGTTCCAAATTCAGAGCAATTTTTCCTCTTCCAAATAACAAACTACGTAAAATCTCTTCAAGCGTGAAAATAAATTGCTGCAATAGAGGGCTAATCAGAACCGCAAAGTGAAACAATCGCGCGATATACTGGCCGCAATTTCCAAACGTGGACAATAGGAAAGACCCCGATATACATCGTGCAGAGGGCAAGTCTAGGAACCTATTATCTTAGTTCTCCATACATTTTCGCACTCGATCGTCGATGCACCATCGATCGTAGCCGCTAACCAGGAATCGACTGGGCACTCTGATCGGTCCCTATATATCTATACACGTTGCATTGTACACGCAGCTGCGTGGCATCCAAAGGAAATCCACCGCTGGATATCCGGTAATGAGCTTATTAATCAGATCCGTTTGGTACGTAAGCGAGATTGCATTTGACGTGCAAGTTAATCTAGTAGACCAATTTAGTGTATTTAGCGCGGCTACCCATTGAATTCGTCCGGAACGGAAAGATCATGAGACCATTAACGCAACTTCGGTATCGGGCAACTCTCGTTATCAAGTTTCAACGATGGTTTCCCTATCAGGTGGATGTTGGCGTTCAAGATGTAGCGAACAGGTTCACAGGCTGATGGATGATTTTAGCGTTTGACTTTGAAGTACAGTTTTAATTTGTTGAATAAGTTGTTCGTTACTGTAAGCTAGGGTGGATTTACAAATTGTTGATAGACGGCTTCGTAGAACATTTAAAGCGTCAGAGGGATTATTGTATAAAGGAATGGAAAGGAACTTGTGCGGACGTTAATTCGTGGCACCAGAAACAAAAGATGTGGAAGGATATTTTCGCTGGAAAATGAGGGTAGACAGTTATCGTGTATTTTTTATATTTTGTTTTAAGTTATTATTTTGCCAAATTTGAGGGTTGTATTGTGAGTTATCGTTGATTTATCTAATCCTGTACGTATGCATTGTAAGATACAATTTTACGACGTACAGTGGGTCTTCTTTATTTTTAATTTGGCGAGGAATAGCTGGCTTAAGCAAACAGGTTTAAATTTATTGCGCTGCTGTGATAGCAAACATTGCTTGCATTTTTTACGTAGGTGGAAAGAACTGCGCTGTTATTTTTTCACATATTTTAATGTAGAATAGACAATTTTTTATGAGAAAAATAATGCTTGGCGCTTTAATTCTATTTAAAAAATATTGAATATAATACATTTTAATCAGTTACTTATTCTCTAGCAACTTAATATTTCCGGTTTCGATGACTGTTTCGACCTTTCAAATCGATACGTATATTTCAGTAATTCTCCTTCTCTGATACGTTCAGGAACGAAATTGTTTCAATATAAAATCTTGGAAATTCTTGAAAATATGGTAGAGTGCTATGATATTACAGCGATTTCGTGACATCTTAGATTACAGCATTGTGCGGAATATTGCGAAAATCGGTAAGGTGTTCACCTTTTGGCACACCCTTCACCTTTGGGAAAATAAGGTGTGCTGGTGCCAAATCTAACGGCGCCAAATCGATCGGACAGATACGTTGTCACGATAAGACAACGTAGAAGAAGGTATGTGACATTTTCTGGCTGCAGACTTAGGCGAGTTCAAAAGTCATCGTTTGATTAACATTTTTTTCTCGCCGAAAGTCAAATTCAACTGTTTTACTGTACTGGTGCTAGTGCCTTTATTTATTTTCGAGCACTTTATTATAAAAACGAAGCATTTATCGTATGCACTAAACCATTTCAGAATATGGCGTGGCAAAACACTGTAATCTTCGCTTTCCTTGGTACTTTTTAACTCATACGAGAACTGTACGACAAAGGTCAAATGCCTTTTATACAACTGATATTGGATTGAAACACCATGTTCTGCACATTTATTGCAACGAACAGTCTTAACGTTATAAGAGTAAGTAACAAGAAAATAACACAGCACCATTATTCCCTTCCCCTTCAAATTCTCGTTCCCAATACGATTTCCATATTTAAAAAATGAACACCTTTGAAATAGCCCAGAAACAAAAATAGAATGGAGTCTTCGAAAAAAAATGTACACTCTGTTGCAAATTATTTTCTAGTATCATCCACGAACCTAATTGTTGTCCGTCAGTTTCGCAGCATTATTAACAACTAATATTGACTTTACCTTGGCCGCAAAACGAATCCACTAAACTCTCGCTAAGAAATCATTCGACAATATTCTCGATAGCAAATACTTCAGCGATTCGACGAACATATCCAGCAATCTGTATTACACATTCTCCAAACCTGTGCATCGCCGGGGCATTTGCAAAAAGGCGACTCGCCGAAACTGTATAAATTGCATTATTAAGCCCGCGTTCCCCGCACGATTGAACCGCGTTTGAAAGTCGATTCTCGCGATTGCGAAAAGCGATACGCGGGCCATCTTCGCCACGGAATCGAACGCCGGGTGATTTGACGAAAGGAATAACGCGAATCGAACGCCGTCAAACTAATTAAAACAGTTATAGCCGGTCGGTTCGCTCGCGGTTGATGCTCTTTCATTTCGCCCGGAGCTTTCATTTCAACCTGGGCAAACCCCGGAGAGTGGATGGCGAAACGCGAGCCGCGGGGATTTCGCCGATTCGGGCTAATCAATTTGCGGAACGTTCTGTCGATTATTTTCTCGTTCGACTTAATCGTTCGCCCAGGCGATCCACTCGCTCCGGGCGAAGTTTTCAACTTCTTTGTCGATAGTTGTTCCCGCGGTGTTTCGCGATACGCCAGCATCCAGATTCGCGTGCTTTTTTAATTGATATTCGAAACGATGCGTCGCTGTCTAAACTTTTGGTCAACCCATTCGTTGTAAAAGTGAAATGGACACGTAGATGAAGGGTTATCGAATATTTGTTGGAACGGAGTTTAACGCGCTGTTGAAAGAATAGTAATCTTTTCATTTTTTAGCTTTAAGGATGCAGGTTTTACTTTTTAAGGTAAAGACATGCAGGGTCGTTTAATCGTTTAATTTTGTACTGTTTGATCTTCCTTATTATGTATATAGTAATAATAACAATAATACATTTTTTAACATAAAATTGCACGTTCTTTGGAAAATCTCTGCACTATTCAACTAGTAACATCAAACACACGGTGTGCGTTTCTGTAATGTAATGCAAAGGTTCGTATACTTTCGTGAATTACTGAATGCGAATGCTGAAACGTGGAACTTCATTAGCCCAGAAACATTTCCGGCAAATATCCCAGCGGAAATTACCATTCTGAACTGCAATTTAAAGAAACAAACAAAGTAGGTGAAGCTACTCCGCAACAGTAATATTATGAAACAAAATTTCACGGAATTTTCTCACGCATGAAACTTATTGCACAGGGAGTAAAAATTCGAACGAAACCTTTGCGACCGGTTTCATTTTACGATGTCCACTCGGTAGCACGAAATCGCAAACAAATTCGCGGAGTACGGTAGCATGAATAGGTACGAAAATGTCTTGTAACGTTTGCCGGATTGCTCGGTTGGCGGGTAACGAATTGCGATTAAACCGAACACGGACAAATAGACTTAACACACACGGTCCCAAGGGGCAGCGTATCGCATCCAACTTACGTTAGGCAGAATAGAAGCGCATGCGAATAATTCCAATTCGAACAGGTCAACCGTGCATTTAAATATTGGATATGCAAAGCAGCCATGCATGAAACCTCCAGCGCGTCTGGTGGAGCGGAGGAAATTTGTCTTTTCCACTGTTCTTGCTATCTTTTCTCATTTTTTTTTTTTGTTTAATACGCCATGAAAATAGTACAGATTCCACGAAAAATGTAACATATATATTTGAAAGTCTTGATCAGAAAATATTCCGCAGTGTATGCATTAAAGGATCCGTTCAAATGTTTTCGTTGCCCCTTTATTTTTAAACGCTGGTTTCGGATTTGTAGCCTCCTTCGTAATGCGAATATCGACGCGTACCTACCTTGTAGATTTAGCGAATAGAATAATCTGGATCGTCGTAAGTTACGTGTTCTTCATTTCACCGCTTGTTATCGTGAAGATAGTTGAAATATTTACACGTCGTTATTTCCTGAATACCGTGTAACTCACCCTTGGCTTTTCCGCAGCCCTGTCACGTTTCGCTCAGCTTATATTTTCTTGCCCCGAGCCCTTCTTCTTCAGACAACAATAAAGAACCAGTGACTGCATTATCCCCGACACAGACGTTCTTCGTCAAATGATTCCTGTTTATCAATAAGAACTGAAGAGTGAAAGAGAAGAGAAGAAGTGAAATATCCTTAAAAGAAAAAAATATCAAATATGAAGTTAACTAGTGGAAATGATTAAACAAGCAACACACTCGAAGCACGCGATCAACTTTTCGCGGCGCGACAATTTCTTGAAACTGCAAATCAATGTTTCATTGCTTTCACAAAAGCGCCACGAAGTCGACGTTCTCCCCCTGCAGGAAAGATTCACGACAGTTTCACCGTCTAAAATGCTCCTGTCCGATCGTAAAACTTGCTTCCAACAATCGCCGGCGATCGAGTGTTCGAAAGTTGCGAAACGTCAATACGAATGGCGGAGTATGAGAGAGTTAATCCAATAAAGATAAATCGCAACAGACAAGAGCCCGTTCCATATTCACGGCGGACACGCCTGGGGAATTCGTCGCGAGGATGAAAAGTAAGATCTCACGGTGGAATCTATGGGTTTGCCAGAAAAGTGACAGGAATATGTAAATGTTTCGGGAAAGCGTTTACCTGTAGTGGCGGAATTATTATACGTAACAAGGGGGACGGAATTGGAAATGGATCGATGCCGCGCAACTCTTCTCCTCGCGTCTTGTGCCAGCACGCACAGTTGTTGAACCAGGAAACTCGGTGTGTCGCAACTTATGAATTTACGATGAAGCCGAACGTCAGTGAAATGAACGATGGAGCCATTATTTACCAAGTTGCACCCTATCTATGGCGTTTTGCTTCCGCCGTCCGGATTTTTCTCTCGTTGCCGCACGCTTTGATCAAGCATTTTCTAACGCGTTTAAGATATGAAACTGATTCGGGTTGGGCGGGTTGATGAAAGCGTACGAGTGACGTGGAAACGTGTGTAAATAGACCTGCTTGATTTTTGATTTTCTCGTGGCGACGAATTTTTCAATACACTTTGGAATCTTCGTTGATAAACATCTGATACAGTAAAAGGAAGAAGAGAATTATAGTAAAGATGCCAGATTATTTAACGAAATATCATTCGCGAAATCGATGGTTTTGTCACGATGGGTCGTGATAGAAATATCGTTCTACGTGTCATTTGGCGGATGAATTTTATGTACCTCCCCGATTTCCACTGGTATCAGAAACCCGTTGTGCCCGGGCTGCAAAACTATCGAACGATATATTCTGCTTAAAATGATGGATGAAACAGTCATTCAATAAAGGAAGTTTATCTGTTAGAAAGATATACTGCATTCTAGCAGCTTTTCGCGTTACAGATATGAAACATTCATTAGGAGCTGTTACAACGTGAAATACACAGCACCCTTCCACCACATTTTTTTTGGTCAGAATCCCTTTGACACACCTATATCTCGCGAAGTAATATTAACAGGACCATAAATAACGCTGCCAGGTTTATCGCAAACACTTTCCGCTGCAATAAAATAGTTCGGTGGGAAGAAGTTTCGTGTAAAATCATATTTATACTCTTCCAGATGGGTTGCAATAATGCTACGCTACTGCCGTTACATGCACGATTATTCGTTCTCACGAAAAGTGTCTTACGCATTGATATTTAAAGGAGTTCTCGTTTTCGAAAGTTGTGTGCACACTTGAATATACATAGGTCGACTCTTGTTCGAAAGAACTTTATTATTAGGCAACCTGGTAGCGTGCTTAAAATAGTACACTATTGTACGTACTGCGCCATAGACATCGGATGATTAGAAAATATGACAAACAAAGAGATAGTGGATATACTGATATTTCGATGAAGCTCAATTACGGCGTTTCTCGATTAATAACCGAAGTGGACGACCATATCGTGAACCCAAACGCCATAACAAATACAGACCCAGCCGTAAGATGCTTTAAGTCAGCCCGCGACTTTTGTGCGACGGCATCAAGGTGTTCCATATGAAATTTTTATGCGGTGTTCGCCTATTTGCCGACTGCTCGGCGAATCCCCGGACTTATCCGCAGAACAGTGACAATATACTCGTCGCATAGGCAATCGTAAAAAAGGAACCGCAGATAGTGGACGAGCTCGTAATATTTCCGCCGTTGGCGACCTCTCGATAAAATCAGTCCACCCGCCGAGTTCACGGCCATTTTGCGTACGTTTCGTTTCTTTTTTCCTCTTTTAGCCCATCGCGTGGACAAAAGAGCATCGAGATAAGTTCTCCCCTGTACAAATACCTCGATACCAAGAATACGCTATTCTTACGTGACGAAGACGAGTCACCTTTTTCTTTGCTTTTTATAGTTTCTGTTTTTTTCGACGTCTGGCGTCGCGCAGAAGTATCGCGTTCGAAGCCCGCGTCATTTGATATAACGCGAGCTGCGCTCGATTGTCAATTTTAATCTCGTGCTGGAGCCACCAGTTACGAAAATTTAATAAAAATAGAAATGTATCGGGTGTACCTGTTCGTACAAAAATGTAATAAAAACACAAATGTATTGGGTTAGGTTTGCACAAAATATTCGCACAAATATTGTGCGTATTCGCACAAATATTGTGCGTATTCGCACAAAAATTTAATAGAAATACAAATATATTGGGTATACCCATTCTTTGATTGCTAAGTAGTGTACACGATTGTGCGAGAAAACTGATACGCCTATCCGCAGCACGATTACAAATGCAGAAGGGGTTCGAGAAATCCCGTCGACATACGGGAAACTGCAAAATGCAGTAGAACAGTTTCACCCAGTCGTAAGAAGGAAAAGCCTCTTCGGGGCGGCGCAGGCAGGCGGCGTTCGATTTATTCGGAAATTCTCCATTGTAAATTCAGAGCGACTGGAATCACCTTGTTCCCGTCAGCGATGACGTCAGGTAAATGGCTTTCGAAGGCGGGAATACAAAGAGCAAACGGGATCCCCGCGCGAAACGTTTTCCAGCATCTTCTTACGCTGCCGGGATACAGGTCCCGGTGAATTAAAAATAAGCCCGGAAAACTTTAGGCCGCTCCAAGTTTCATAAGCCTCTGGCTATACACCGTTCTACCCGCCCGTCCTACCTACCCAGGGGGATTACCGTTCGAGCAATTCAGCTGATACTTTGTTGGAAACGCCGCGTGACGCGAGATCGAAACCGATCGAACCCGATAGTCCGGCTATTAGCTGCAATTTTGTGAATTCATGCTATCCGCGACGAACCCCCGATGTACCGGCAATAATATCGGATCGGCCGGATGAATTCTATTTCATTTTATTGTGCTTGATAGCCGGCGGTATTTCCAGCGATTCGAGAAGGCTCTGCGGCCACTTGGGTAGCGCGAAATAGTATCGAAGTGATTTGGATGTTCGTGCAGTTCGGTCGTTCATTATTTTCACGATTTGTTAGTTGAATATTTATTTGTAACATTTATCCATTTGGATGGGGGATTTTAGAATGCACGTGTTTAATAATAGACACGTGGATGCTCGGAAATTTGTAAGATGATGATCTCAGTTTGTTATGGCGTATTGAAATGATTCCTAGAGTAGCAGATGTTAATCATTATTAACCATTAATAACGGCAGGAAATATTTATGTTGATTTTAACATGGTTCGATGTAAACAATTAAGCTCTTGCTTGAAAAGTTTGCGATTTCAACTAGCAATTGGACCAACAAATATCAAAGTTTATAATAATCGTATTAAATTAACGCGCACCTGTATATATATATTTCTTGCATTGCAAAATCGTTGCATCGCGTGAATCAACGTTCAGCCGGCAAAGAAAATGTACACGATTCCGAAATTAAATTTCACTTCCTTACAATCGCAAGCCCATCTTCACATTGCCTATAATATCTATACATATACAAAATACAAACCCATGTTCCACTTGCTATTCATCCAAGATGCGGCTGCATAGAGCTGTCAGGGCACGAATGCATCGATGAAAATGCGCATCCGTAAAATAGTCCAAAGATTTATGTTTAGACGTGCGATGAATTATTCAACGCCAAGCCGATCGACGTCCGAAGACAATTTTTTCGGAACGCTTTATTGAAAAGGTAGCGAGGCTAGTTACATTTCGAGGACAGTTCGGAGGATATTTACAAACACGAGCCGAGTGTGACTCGTTCATCGAACAGCCAGGTAACGAGAGATATACAACAGCAAGGATAGTCCTTGATTATCCAGTTGTGTTATTGCCGCACTGGTGTTCGGAGTGTCCGCCGGTTTTATTCCGGTTTTACTTATATTTTACGAGGGCGTTTCCGCGTAGCACATCGAGCATTTCCAATAGCGAATCGAGAGCTGCATCATCGACAGATATGTATCCCACGGACCGATGCCTTGGTGAAATTATTCTTTACGCGAACCGTGGTGTATAAAAATTGTTATCAGACGCGTGCAATTGCGTTTCTTTCTCGCAGTAAGGTATGAAACAATCGATACGGTATTTATCTGTGTCAAGACGCGTGAGATATATATTGAAATTTTTCAGACGTCACTTTTATTCGTGCTGTGATAAAATTGAATAAGGCGCATTGTTCATTTAAGCAAATGAAACAGAGAAGCGGAATGTACGTGCCACATGATCGAGGTAATCATTTCATTCTATCGGTGTATCAATTTGACTCGGTTGTAAAATCATTTTAAAACGTTAATCACATGCAGTACCAATATGTACTGATAGCTGTTGGACATATGTTGTAGTTTGTACTAGTATTAATATTATATACTACCTCTGTCACATAATAATAGTAGCGAAAGAAAATAAATGTAGAACGCAACATTTATTATCAGTAAACTAGATTAATTTGAACAGTAAATTAAAAATGTTACTCCTAATTTTTATTTTGAGTGTTCAGATAGTTTCTGGATTTTTCAATAATTTCGTTACCGCATTTTAAACTTGTAGGTAGGTTCGCCTGGCTCCGAAGCTTTGCTTTCCCTATATGCGTGAGCTTAAAATTATTGGAGCCATTATTTCATCTTACTCTTACAGTGGGTCGATATTCAACCGAAATGAAACAATTGATTTCGATCGGCGGACGAAATTAGAAAAATAGTTATTATTCGGAATAATTAGGTTAACAGAAAAATTGAAAGACGCGTCGAAACAAATGACAGATGTCACGAAACATTGATTTTCATTGAAGGCTTCGCAATTTTGCGCTACAACATAACTTACAGCTGCATTCGCCAATAATTCCCGTTCAAATATTCACTTGCTACTATCATTATGTGACAGAGGTAGTGCTACTTGCAGCATAATTCAACTCATTATTTATTCGCTACGTACATCTCGGCATTGCTTTAAGCAATGATCATGATACTTCAAAGGCGAGAACACAATGCCTGCTCGTGTCGTCGATCCACGTTCGACAGAAACTCGTACATAAATCTGCCTGCCAATCATCCCCCAAACAAACACCCCCCGCCGCCCAGGAACAATAGAATCCCTTCCAGTTCATTTCCATTTCGGCATCCTAATTTATCCAGCATCGTCCCAAACGATAATCGCGCTAATCATATCCCACCCGTACAAACGCCCATCCGCGGCCAGAAATAAAACATATCCCTCCCGTTTAATTCACTCGTTTCACCTCCGTTCCGATACACTCCCCGATAAGGGCACGCGCGTATCATCGTTAACATCGTGCCAGTTCCCCTTTTGTCTTTACCCTTTCCGTCTCTGTACGCGCCGGCGACCGTGTAGTACCTAACTCCGATAAGGCATTCTGATGGATGATTCGATGCGACTCGGGGCGACTTTTTACGAGACACACAAGGAGTCTCGGGTAATGGTCTCCCCTTTATGCCACGTACACAACCCGCAAGGCAGAGAGGCCGCGGTTTAATGACGCGATTCACGCGATGCGAAGGCAGAGTCGTGGCAACGCCACCTTATTGTTCGGTGTGCGCCTACAAATGACCCGATAGTCAGACGCCCCCGTCGCTCTCATTAAAGTCACGTGACCGCTTGTCACATCTTATTAAGTGGCAGGAAATTTGATTTCTGGCCCCGATACTGCCGCGGCTCTAGTTAAATGTGATGTATTACTTCATCAGTCGTATTATAGACCGCAGTGACTGTCGGTGCAGGGGCGTTCGTGCCGCGGACGACCGCGACGTTGCCCACGGGAAATGGCATCATCGACAAATCATCAACCGGCGTGGAGCCGGTGTACGCGAAGGAAAAATCGTGGCGACCGTCGAAATCTAGCCGCGGTACGCGCGGTCGAGCTGGCAATTTCCGCCCGCGTTATTTCTTCGCGAGAATTACCGAACGATTCGATCGAATTCAGCGACGTTATACGCGTTTAAACGGACGAAGCAGACGCGTGTTTCGAAAGTCGAGAAGAGTGGACGCTGGATATTTCGAATGGGTCGATTTAGATTTGACGGGATTCGACGAGGATCGAGGCTTCGGTTGTTTTGGAATGATTCAATAACGTTTAAATGGCAGAGGCTTTGCTGAAATTGTAGCCGACCGTTTGGTTAAAAACCAGATATGAAACAGATCGATTTCGTTCGAAACCAATGTTTTTAATAAAACCGTAGAATTTCGGGGGTATATTTAAAAGTACATTGTATCGGGACAGAGCGTGCGCGAATCAGAAGTTGCCTTTGAACTTTGAAAATGATTTGTTCACCGGGGAACAACAAAGTACACTTGTTAAGAGACTACGCGAAACAATTGCACGGTTATTCAATCGGCATTCGATCAATTATTTATATGTGAAATTTTTTCCTCTCGCGTGATAAATAATATCGCGCGAAGTAATGTAACGCGTTGCACGCTTTAATGACAATATGAAGTATGAAACTCGATTAAAATCACGTGTTGTTCATGTTGGGTACTGCAAATTTTCACCGCACAAATTCATACGCCGCCGTTGAAATTTCCTGAAATTCGTATCAATTAATGCGTAGATTCTCTTGCGTGACAATTTTTAATTATCAATTCAATCGCGTAATCGTTTCACGCGTTCACAGTTTAGATCGCGTTGGATTGTCCTTCCATTACTCCGACTAATTAAAGTGCCAATGACATGAATATCTTACTTCTGGTGATACTTCGACATGAATTGTTAGTAATGAAATTATATGCCAGTTGACACGGGCGAAGTTTTTGTTGCGCAATAGTCGCGATTAACGTCCTCTTTGTTAATCGATTAACAAGTATTAATAACTTAATATCGTTCGGCCCACTCTCTAACCATAAAGTTTTCTATAAATTGCAACGAAGAGAGGGTCGTTACAATTATCTCCACACGAATGTCATGGAACTCGCGATAAAACGAAACTTATAACCGCGGCGCCGAATTTATGGACACCCCGGTGTTACGTCCACCGATACACTTGTCAACTGCACAACTTTCGACCGCGTTATCTGGCGTTATATTCAACAACCGCGAACCTGCGAAGGGAACAGAGAAGAAGAGCGAGTAAAAAAAATGATGGTTTCTATGTTGAAACGAGGGGGCAAGCTTGGCAGGTGCGAGCAGATTTCCTTAAGAAAACGGGAATAATAGAAGCGGCGAAGTACGACGTGCCGCTTGGAAAATCTCTTGCCGGCTGTAATTCTTATTTAACGGCACTTCCCTCGTCCCTTTTTTTCTGGCTGTTCATTCGCTGAAAACTTGTTCGTTATCGTGTGAAAGCGCGACGAAACATTAAGGGGCTTGTTTCGCCCTCCGCCCTCGTCTCGTGGTCCGTCGCGAAACTTTTATTCGCTGACAGCGGGCTACTTACAAGTCTGTCAAAGTTGGAAACCCGATCGGAACGTCTGTCGTTGCCTCATGAAATTGAAATGCCGAAATAAGGGAATGCAGGATCGATTACTTGTCAGGTGGATTAATGATAAAGCAGGGATATTTCATTCGAAGGGAAAATTTCTATTGGCTGAATTTCCTTGTTTAACAGCATGTACCTCAGCTGTGTATTATTATTATTATTATTGCTCTCGTCGTTCTGGATGTTATCATTATTATCATTCGCGAATTATGATTATTATTTTTTCGCTTCCGACAATGTTTCTATATTGGAAAGAAATCCCTCGAGACTTTGTTTAAACAAACGAATGGATACCGAACAAAAGTGGTCATTTCGATTTTCCGTAGAAATTTTATCAATTTCGACGCCAATTTTACAATGGCATTAGGTTTGCCAGGTTTGTTGGGAAATAAATGCTCGGCGAATATTTGTGTTTTTAATTAGCTACAACGCGTGTGCACTTTATTTTTCGTTGATTGTTTAAATAACGAGCACCCACTACAATCAATGCATTTTTATCAACAGCATACGGGGATATCTATTGTTTTTAATAAAAAAAACATTTTGCGCCTCTTGATTAATTAATTTCTCGAGCGCTCCCTGCTTCGGAAAGTTGTCTGTTTGTTTAGCGGCGGGATTACTCGTGGAATGCAAATATACAAAAAATATAGTAAGCGATAAAACTCGATACTTTAAAATACAACTAGCTTCTGCTTCTGACGCACGAGCACGATACGTTTCATTTATTTTGAAAGAAGTTTATGGCGACTTTCGTGAAAGGAATCTTGTTATTTATTAAAAAGGATATCTCTACGTTATTCCACACGATTCGTCCTTCTCCAGCGACGGAAAAAATCATTGAAAATAACCATAGATTAACTCTCTATGGTAGCACGTTAAAAATTTTTATTTACACATTTATTTTCGAACCGAAACAATACATTCTTGTCTCACTGAATTACATATATTTATTGCTAACCCGATATTCATTCTCTACTAAAAGCGCAACAGACTTCTAGTTTATTGTACACGTTCGAAATACAGTAAAATATTCATAGTTACGATACGTATGATACAGTTTAAAGTTTACTGCGTCACTAGGCTGAAATTTACACTTTAAGGGTCGATTACGATGGTGGTTACCAAGATTTCTTGAACGGGTCCCCCCCCCCCCCCCCTACGTTAAACAACTCCCTGTCGTACAATATTCACAGCTACGACCAAGCCTGCGATCATAAGGGACCGTGTTGTGGCTTGAACAACACCTACACCGTTGCCCCAAGAATTCAGTAACAGTGCTGAACGTCTGTGCAACGTGCAATTGAGATCGTACAATTACGACAGGCTATCCTGTAAATTATCCAAGTCGCCCGAGGTGTAGAAACATGACCAATTATTATTCAGGCACAATATTTATCATCGACAAACCCATATCTTGCCTTGCACGGTGAAAGCACATAATTTATGTAGCTTCTACATTCCCATTTGAGGTCCTTCAAATATTTACGCGCGATAAATGTAAGCACGATCAAAATCGAATTGTCTCTGAACAAAAAGACTTAAAAATTTAGCCAGGAAGTATGTTGCAAATCCGTGATCAATTTTTCATTATTATTATTATTACATTATCGCGCCTGTTTCGCCCCGTTCCCCGTAATATTTCTAATATCCGTTCCACTTCTCGATAAAAACAAACCTCAAATTCCCGCAAGACCTCCTTTAATCTCGCCGCGCTGCTACCGACATTCCCCAAACGAGTACCGAACAAAGGAGGTCTCCAAAAAAAAAAAAATAAAAAAAAAAGGCACCTTTCTCACCAAGATATCCACAGTCCCTTCGACGGTTCGTTTCATCGCAGAGACGGTCACGCGTTGTCCCGCTTTCAAGCACGACTCTCCTTTCATCGAAGAAAGCTGGCCATTTTGTTTCCGCCGACCGACTCGAGTCGGTCCAGTTGCTCGCAATACACTTCCGTTCGAGTGATTGTTCCATAGAAACCGGGCGGCTCCAGGTGTGTTGCACTTTGCGTACGGCGCCAATGCGCTCGAACGGAATCTTCTTTGCCCGTCAATCCGATCGCCCGATCGAAAGTGAAATATCGGCCTTTAACACGGCCCCACGGGCAACGAAAGTTCGCCTCAAAGGAGCGCCCCGAAAGTTCCTCGCGTCGTTTTTTCGCCACGTTCCCTCGGGCCGGGAGGAAATTATATGTTTATCGGTGTATCGCGAAGTCGATACGCAGCTAACATTACACTTTTCGACCGTGGCGTTTCTCGCATTGATTGGATGAGTGAAATCGACTTGGCCGTCGTCGAGCCACGAATTCGAACTGTGTTCTCACGGTCCCTCAATTGCCTCTGCTTGTTGTTGATACGTGAATTGAATTCGTCGAATTAGCAATGAAAGCGACAGCCACGAGAAAGGGTGAACGCGAACCGAAACTGGTTCACTGCGAATATCTTTATTCCCGTGGCTCGTCGCTGGTGCATTTTATGCGAACGTTGATGAAATAACTTTACCTTTGTACTTCGGGACGGATTTCACGTGCACAGAAACGGGGTAGTAAAATATATTCATCAGCGCGTGGTTCACCAATATTAAATATTAGTACAGTATCTTCTGTTCATTTATCAATATTGATTTTTGACGATGTAACTGCTTTGAAATAACGTTCCGGTATTAATAAACCCTGTTGCGCTTCTACAGAGTCCTTTTTCGCGTTCGCTTTACACGATTCCACCAGGTTGTAATTCAACGGGTTATAGAGTCGTGGAATATTATTGCATCTCATTAAACTTTCATTCCCATATGACGGCGGCCAGATAAATTTTCTTCGTTTCATTAAAATCCCTTCACTCGGTGTTATTTAATAAAGTACGTTTATAGGAGCCAAAAAAAGATATACACCGTATGTCTTCCATATTTTATTGAAACAGCTATGTCCCACTTTCTGTGTAAAACGCGGAATGACTGAGGTAAAGAAGCCGTACAAAAGCGGTCGTCCTTTAATGAAACGTGAATCGCGTAACCGGTGAATTGAATTACGTATAATTTTGTTAATATTTGGTAAAAAAAAAATAGAACATCCATGCAAGACGGGGAAATATCGTTTATTATATATTCTGCACCGTGCTTCGTCGAATATGCTATTAAATTAAATTACAAAACGACGGTGGCAAAAGGTACGAGGATCACTGATAGAACAGAAGTCTCCGCTAATTCTGAATTAATTTGATAATAATTCTTAGAATTTTATCATTCCAAGCATTTCTCTCTCGCAAAAGTCATAACGTGCAATAGCTTCGAGCTACAAAGGGGAAAAATTATAAATCCGGGGCATAATTGACAAAGTGCCGCACCCGGCGTAGTCGCGATTCGAAAAAGTTGTATGCGTTGCGCATTAAACGATGTAATTTCTCGTAAATCACTTCCCTCGCAAAACGGTCACGAGGCCCGATTTTCCCAGCGAACCGAATACGAGAAATTTGCTCGCGAGCGAACTTAGTTTGCGCTTCAATTTCCTTTACGCGTTGCAATTGAACGCACCAGGGCGGGGGGAGGAAAAAAAGATCGGGCGAATTCGAATCGGTGAAATGTTTCCGATGCTTCGTTAACATCGGTGCAACTAACCCTGAGCTAACATGATTTCCGTTGTTTATTTAGTTTCCGCGTTTTATGTCCACCCCTCCTCCCCTTCGCATCTTTTTTTTTCTTTGTTTTTTTAATTGAAATTCACTACAGTTCTCGGGAAACGCGGATTTCAGCGTAGCGAAAATACAGTGCCCACGGAAACCGTGTGGACGTTTATGCGAATCGATCGATCCGGGCTTGTTGCGCTTCTTGATGTACTATTGCCAGTTTGATTGGAAACAAAGAAGTTTAACAGCGCAGTCGATATTAAATAATTTGAATACCGCCGCTTATTTTTTTTTTTAAAGTAATGTGTAAAGAAAGATTTTATGATTACGTGTATAGGCACACGGTTTTATTTTCGCGGATAAATTTCACGCGACAGTAATCCTTTTATTTGTTACAAAAAGTATTACATTCAACATTATTTGCAACAACATATACATTCGAACTTTTCAAAGAAGAAATAAATATTACTATAATATGATATTTCCAATCCACATTGAACTAACGCGACTAAATTTAGGATCTATCCGCAACTAATTACAATCGAATTATAAACGAATACGAGAAGGTCCATCAATTTCATCGAACCATTAATTTCAATCTAATTGTATTCTATCAGATGCTGTTTTCCAAACACTAAAAACTACAAGACAGATTCCAGTGTAATGGTATCGATTCCCGGGCGCATTTAGACGAATTCGAATTTATTTACTGCAAATTGGAATCTCGTGTAGATGTTGCGTAGAATCGTTCTTTCACCATGGCGGGCGGTCTGACAGGGAACGGGGCAATACTACTGGCGGAACCGCGTCGCATTGTGTTTTCCGCGTGACGCTGGCCCAGTAGCAAAACCAAAGAAACCGAGTGAAAATTTCGGGCAATTTACGATCACTGGAAACTTTCGACGAGAACAATTTACACTTAACGCTGGTCACAAGCGAACAATGAATAATTTGTGTTCACTGTCCAGAATTGTGGCATGGAGAATTTACGAAGTTTCGAGTTTGCGCGCATCAAACAAACTTGTCGAAACTTTTTTCACCCCCTGTATTTATTGGCTGTAAAACTGTTATTGTTCGGAAGCTGGGAGATAGTTTGATAGAATATGAGCTTCTTGCTTGTAATTTTATTCTGACAGAGCTTACGGCAATGTTTGTTTTGGGAAACTTTTGTTGCGAATATGCGACGAATGAGTAGAAACGAATATAATGCAGGTCCTTGACAATCTACAGGTTTTTGAAACAAATGTTCTTTAAGAGAGACTGTTCCATGATCTATAGGAATATCTATTAGACGGTATCAAGAATTTTTGTCCATTCGAAACTTTGGTTAATTAGAGTAATAACTTCATATTCCAGGGGCTTGCGATACATTCACCAACTGAATTCTTAAGGAAAATTAGATAGTAAACAGGAGTTTACTTACCACGAAGTTTTGTTTAAACTCGACACAGCCTACGAATACTTTCCGCGCAACCTGTAAATTTTTCCTTACTTCCTGTACCACGGTACACATTCCAAACTTGGTCCATCGAACAAGCCACTATATTTTCTGCCGCAGCAGCCCTCTCGTATCGCGGAACTTTTCGTAATTTCGTAAGTGTCACGGCTCCACTTGCCACATCAACAATTTTCTACCCGTTCCAAAACAAGCCGACACTCCTACGGGTATTCCGGGCATGAAATTCGAAATTGCGAATCGTTTCTACGCCAAACAGGAAGAAACAGTCGTTTAAAAATGTAGGACGAATTTGCCGGTAGATTATCGTCGTAAGTAGATTTTCCATTTTACGAAAGATTTAAGAAGATCACAGAATCGATTATGCCGGTTTCTCCCAGCCATAAAAATTAAATTTACGCGACGCGTAAATCTGATATTCTTAACTCTAATTCAAGCAATGTTGCATACTCGTAATAGAGATAATTGCACTTGTTTACAACAGTTTCAAACGAATCCATGCGTCACGGTTCCTGCCGTGCGGATCTTAACGAACGTCGATTGAAATGAGCATTGCGAATCCAAGAAGGATACCTGATACAAGTTTCACGTAGTTTCAAGACGCCGGCAGTTATTGTCAGTCGCGTGCGAAATAATGCATGAGACAAAAGTACTTCGGCCGGTCGGTGTGACGAGATGCTGCGGTTGAATTTTTCATAGACGCATTTCTTTCGCGAATTTCAGTTCTCGAACCCGTTCGTGTTCCGCTCGTGTGTCAGCCGTTTTACACATAAATTTTACACCCACGAAATGATACCGTAAATATTCCGCGCCCGGTAATATCGGCGAGATGGAGGTTTAAATATTAAGCCAGATCCCGGAGACACGGCCGGTTGTACGGCTTCTGTCGTCCACACTGTGGGGCACACCGTGGTGCCGCAATTTTATCTGATCTCGTATTGCGGCGCTGAAACTTCGGAACAAGAAAGTCCATCTGTCGCCGGATTATCTGGACGGGGTCGTTTCGTGGATAAATCAAAGTGAAACGAGAGACTAGATGACAATTCTATAAATTTCTGCCGTTTCGTCGCGGCGAGCTCGCGTTTTGAACTTCTGGGACAGGGACATAGGGAGAACTGTGATTTCTAATTAGAATTGTTTCATATTGTTGCAGCAATGTTTCATGTAGCAGATTTTCCGCTTGGAATTTGTGAAATCTTATTCCCGTGCGTTTCTAAACTGTCGTCATTGCGATTGACAATTTTAACATTTTCGAGGAATATGTGAAAAGTATTATCAATGTTCGCAAAGCAAGTGCTTCGAGTTGATTATATATTCTAAATCGTTTGAAATACTATCGAAATATAGGAATTGATAATATTGTGGTATTGGTGTATTTTAGCCTATGGTAATGATAGGGCCAGGTTTGTTGGCGCCTTTTAGTTTATAATACTGTCTGGAGGTTTGTCGAGGCAGTCTTGTTTTAAGTATGGCGTGAATGAAGAGCGTTGGTAGTAATGTTGAATGTGCATCGAGTGACTGTTTATCTCAAGGAGGAGTGAATGGTTTCGGGGAATGCACGTGGAGCCTAGGATACATGGTGACCCGTGGTCGAACGGTGACACGTGGTAAGAGTGTGGGTGTGTCGGTGTGGGTCCTAGCGAGTGAGAACGAATGATGAATAGAATGAGAGAGAAACGGTATGAAAGAATATATAGAGTGGATGGTACGTGCGTAAGACAGAATGGTTATGGAGAGAGGATAGAGTAGTTGCGAAGGTAGAAGAGAGAATAGTGTGAGTCGTGTGAGAGCAATTGTAGTGTGTCGTTTGCCTATTTTAATAAAGTTGTTTAATGGTTGAAAGAAACCGAGGTTCACTATCCCACCTGTTCTTTGTTGGATTATTGAAAAGGAATTTAACTGGAAAATAATTCCTACAATATCGAATTTTCAATGAAAGATGTAACGTATGTAAACGAGTTCAATAGAGAGACTCTCGTCGGACTTCATAAAAGAGCAAGTCCACGTTGAATTTTCCGAATTTTACTGCGTAAATTGTCACTGTTCTTACAGGAGCCATCACAAGTTTTTCGCCGCTGCTATATGCATGTGATCACCTCCGCATTAGTTTTCAATTTTCCTTACCAAATCCCAACGAACGGAATGAATTCGAAACTCCAATTACATTACGCCAACACATTTGGCATTTGCCAGCGAACTTGTCCAAGAGAATAGCACGAGCATCTCCATCGGAAAAGTAGTACGAAGGAAAAAAGGAGAGGAATGATCTTCGCAATAGTTCAAACGAATGGTCACAAGTGTTGTACGCGAATCCGCATAAAGCTCCCCGACGTCTGGAATATAATCAAAGTCTTCAAATCTCGTCGCGGCACGCGCGAGGTATAATGCTGAGAAAAGAAAACTACAAGAAAAGAGGGGAAGAAAAAAGTGTTTCTCGTCGTTACGACGGTGCACACGTCGGGGTACACGTTCGCTTGTAACGCGATGCTAACAAGACGACTTCTTTGACGCGGATTTGCTGGAAATATTCGAAACGCGCGCGCTCGACGAACGGGAGTCGTAAACAAGCAAGACGAAACTTTCATAATGCCCCTTTAACGATTCCCTTCCAGAAAGTTTCTGTCAAAAAGGCCATAGGGGGGGGGGGGGGGACGCGCGGAGAATTATGCAGCGAAGCCGGTGGAAGGGGTCAAAAATATTTTGCAGCCGGAAGTGATGCGGGGAAGTGAGCGACGGTCGTTTCATTAAAGCCGTCGTTTGTTAAACTGTTAATCACTCTTAAATTGTTTACGTGGTCCACGAGCTCGGAGGAAGCCAATTAGATCCTCGAGGTTCCGTCGTCTACGGGAGAAAACTTAAGTGAATTACGTACGAGAATTGCGAGATAATTAGTAGCGGTTCAAGAAGTTTTATCTAATTAAAGGCTTATCGAAGTTGGCTCGAGGTGGGACGCGGAGGGTTCATCTGACTCCACGCTCGAAGACGATTGATACGTTCGTGTAAATGGCAATTGCAAATTTGCAATTTTCGCGGGGCCTTCGATTATTTATTTATTCGCGGGTAAGAGTATTTCGGCAGTGGTCGAAACTTCGTCTATTCTCAATCGTTTAGTGGTTTTCACGTTATTCGACGTGCGGAGAAGTGGTTATACGAGTTGTGAATAATTGGAATACTGATTAGGCGTTTTGGAAAATAATTTTAGATACATTGCGAAATGGAAATGCGAGTTTGATCAGTTTAAGTGACAATTGAGCTGGAATTTGTTTAAATGGAGATTTACCGTTTATTTCTGATACTTCAGTTTTACTGACATCCTAGAAAGCGATTAAATTACCGAATTTCCAGGTGCTATATTTTCTACAAATCCTGTGTTTTCTAAAAACAAGTTTTACTGCATTTTCATCATTATAATTTACTTTAGTATTATACTTCTCCTCCATCCTAGAATAATATAGATTAATTGTAGATTAAAAGTGTTGTTACTTCAGTATCGCTTCAGAATTACCAGTATTTCTTTCATTGTTATATTTTACTACATATTTATAAATTAATAATTTCCTATTAAATTTGTGTGCCAATATTTTTTTTTTATCATTTATTTACACTTTTTATCAAACGAAAACTAATTTTCGGGTTATGAAATTTTTTCACACGGTACGCTCAATATGCAATTTTGCAAGTATTTTCGGGTAGAGACAAGAATTTCATAAAATTGTCGTGGAGCGTCTGCAAAAAAATATCGCTCACCAATTTTCATACCTCTGTAATGTAATAATATTGAAATATTGAAACGTTGGCAATAGACGTGAAATTCTGAATTACGTTTCGCAACAAACAAAACAAATTATGGACAGCTTGAAATTGATAAGCAAAAAGATAAGTCGGCAATTTCGACAAGGGCAATTAAAAATCACTGTATTTTTAATGACGCAAAATTAAAAGGACTCTTTGCTGCGCAGCTAACCTTCATAGATATTTCAATAAACAAGAAGAAAGGAATATTGGCACAGCTCGCGCAAAGAAATATATTCTGAAATATTAATTCGTAATTCTAATGAATTCCATATCGCAATGCAAACAGATGAGAGTGAATATCTTGCACGAAAAGGTCCAGCGTTTTCGTTTCGATCGAATATAACGTGGTTACAATCGTCATACTTCTCGACATTTTGAATTACCAGTTAATTGAAATGTTTCTGCGAACTAAAAAATAAATTTCAAACAATTTCGTTCTGCTATACTGTGTAACGTGAAACGAAAATTTAAATATATCCTTCCTTTTATTAAAAAAAGAAGTCTCTTTGCTCCGGTAAAAACGTTCTTTCCCTTGAAACACGCGTAGAATTTTTCACATCAATCTTTTAGCATAAATTCACAAATTGTCATATTGCCAGCACCGTCGGCGTACAAACATTATTCCGCACGCGATAAAATATTTTCATTTCAGTTTTGGTTAATTTAATTCCCGTTCACAGCTTCGCTTCACTCGTTTAACGTCAAACATTTGAAATCGCGCGACGTTTCCGCCGTCGAGCTGCGAGATTTAAATCCCGCGCATTCCCGAAACGCAAATAAAACGAGGCTCTGCCTCGCGTTTAAATAGTAAATTCTAATGAAGCGTGTTTGCCCGCAGTAAAATTTATTACTATCCGCCACCGTATAAAGCGCTTCTTAAAAAAAATTACCTGTTTGCCAAACAAACCGAAAAGGAGCAAGAAGGAACGGAAGGTTTCCCTGTCCGCAGAAATAAAATGTTAAGCTAACGCAATTGTAGATCGTTTGGTTTTTCAACCTTTTCAACTTTTTTCTTTAACTCATAAACTGGTCTGCTACGATCGTATTAAACTTCGATGTAGTGCAATCTGTAAATAAACGGTTATCTGCAAACTTTCAATCGCACATTCGTGAACAATAAAATGTGCATACCAATTTCGAAGGAATTTGGAATTGAAAGAAAGGTCTTCCATATGGAAGGCTTGAACTTTACACACACCTTCAATGTAGTGCGTCAAAATCGTTTTCCATTTCGACTATGGTTAGCGATCTTCGACCAGCTGCGAACGTGTTAATTGATGCATCATTGCTACGAGTGTCTAGTCACCTTTAGCGTACAGCGTGCGACCGATGTTCAGTGACTGCAGTCAGTTTCAGCACGCAGCGAGCGTTGAACGTTCACTGACTACAGTCGCCTTTAGTAACGGAAGGGTTAACAACGCGAACAGTGGTTCGTCAGTAAATTTCGGCGCATGGAAACGAACGCGGTCGCGAGGTCGAAGCGAATCGAGAAACCTATGAAATCGATGAGCGGTCGCGTGTTCGCGATTGCAAAATATTTCGCGGGCCCCACGACGTGGCGATGTCGGCGGTGAATTATGTAATTACGCGGCGAAAGGTAAACGCAGGTTGCGTTTCACGATCGTCCATTGACAATGGCCAACGAAATTCGGCTGGACGGACGTGTTCAACGTGTTCTGGTAATCTAGCAACATTGTTATTGCTTCGTGAACCGTGGGACAGTTTACGAGAGGCTTCTAAAGGGATGCTTAACGAAGCGAATTTTACAAATAAAGACGAGTTGTCTGTGGGTTGTATGATTGATTTCGAAAAACGAAAAAGAATGTAGAGTTTTTCTGCTGTAGAATTAGTAAACGAACGTAACGAATTCTTCGTATTTTTCACGCACGTTTAATATTGGTAATGGAGTATTGCCTTGGAGTGAATTCTTACGGGTCGGTTTAGTTTTAAAATAATACTGAATGACGAAAATTTGGAATACTATTAGAAGTAGAAATAGCAGTATAAGCTGAATTAAATCAATCTTCTTATTTTAATTTGCCACGACATGGCAGAAAATTGCAGAAGTTCCCCCGAATCTTTCTTAAACAACATATATTTGAGTAATAGTTATCTGTTACATTATCAATCTGGAAACCTATGTTTCCTCTTCCAGATATCGTGGAAAATTATATTGCGCTCTGCTTATTTTCTGTTTCGCAGATTTCTCAATCCCATTTTTTGTTTATTGTATATTCCATTCGCGGAGAAGCAACGAAATATTTCATAGGATTTCCTTCCCGAACAGAATCTTCCTTCCAATACATTTGTCAGCCACTTCCGAACAAACACAAAGGGTACACTAGTTCAGTAAACTACACAATTATTCCCTGTACACCCTTTTGATAACCAACACTACTTCGTCCACGATACACGATAAAAATAATCCCGTGGCGGGTATAATTTTTATTCGCGCGCACATTCCTCGAAAAAACGGAGCAAACGTCCGCGGAACACCGTCCCCGCATTAATTATAGAATTTAATTACCACGAAGCCAGTGAACGCAAACAAACCCTTTCCCGGCGAGAATTGAATTTCTCATCGATAAACGTGCAGCAACCCGTGCGGACAATACAAGAAACTCGCACTACTTCGTTTTCATGAACCGGCTAATGAGAACTAAAATATCGCACGGCAATAAATCAACGCCGTTAACAACATTCGTACGAGATTAAAATTCGCGCCGCGGCCGACTTCATGTTTCATTCGTTTCGAATTGCCGGCGCCCGCCGACGTCTGGAATTATAAAAGCACGTTTCACCTGTAAATTACGAGGTGTCGGTCACTTTGTTCGTCGCGTCGCGGCCCCTATTACACGATAAGACCTCATCTTGATTGGTCCACGTAATCAAGACGCGCAGGCTGCTATGTGCGATAATAGACGCGTTAACTTGTCGCGTAATTCTCTCTTGAAGAACGATTCAATCGCGTGCCGGCCGGGTGTGCATAATGCACGCCGTACGACTTTATAAAATTTTCAAAGGGGATCGAGCGTCAGCCTCGAGCACGATTTTTCATGCAACCCCTTGGTGATTGGTAACCGATACAGGCAGGGAAAGGAAGGTCTGGTTTGCGACTGCCACGGAACAATAGAGATTGCTGACTTTGTACTATAGAAGGTGTGCTTAATATAGCTTTACCGCGAGAAATATTATTCCCTTGTTATTATTTCTTCTTATTCGGCGAGGGCAGAGGTAATGATATAACTTCGCGATTAAATGATAGGCGGTTTCATTGTAACGAACATATTTACCGTTTCTTATAAGTAACTATTTGGCATAGAAATTGTATAATCATTTTCCATCGCTCTACCGCCACTTCAAACATTTTCATTCCCCGTGAACAATAAGTTTTCGTTCGCATCGAAATTCGCTCGGAATTTATTAAAGCAGACTATGCGAACGATCAACGTTCCAGGGCGAAAATAGAACGTTTCACGACATGTAATAAACTGCACGTCAATTACGGCGCGGAGTTTCAAATGATCGCGGATTGTTTGACATTTTATTATCGGCCGTGCTTGCCGTGTACGCGTGTACCCATATGCAGCCGGATCCTGTGCAATTTTGCTTGATTGTAAATAGAGTGTAACGCATAACCGAATTCACGATGACCAGGATTGTATTTCGATACGTCGGAACGTTGTTCGACTTTCATCCCGGGAAAATCGTCGTGGAAGCGTGAAATTAAACGTTAACGTTAACAGGACAAATTGTACGCGGAGGAATTACAAAATATTCCTGCCAGCGATTTAACTTGCCCGACAGATAAAGAAAGGCTCGTGCCACCATCGAGGAGTGAATGGTATTCCCCAAAGACCGGGCGATATTATTGGAACACGTGAAACTCGATTGTGCCGGAACGATGACAAGTTACAAAGATGAAACTCGATTAAGGCTAAAACGGAACTTTACAAGGGTAGTTAAGCGTTGGTAACTCCGCAATGGCGGAAGACTTTCGTCAAAAAGCGTTCTAAGGTGATTAAAGACGCGTTACGGTAAATTGTACCTCAAGAGTGCGAAGCGGGAAAGCGTCTTTATCGTACGCTCTTGGGACTCGGCAACGTGACGAAATAGTTACGGGCCCTTTGACGATGTAATGTCAGAAAGAGTTAGTCGTCATAGGAAAATCCGTTAGCAATGAACGGCTGGAACAGTGAAGGAACATATGAATGTATTGGGTGTACGCAGTAACGTAATACTTTTCTTTCGAATCGTTAGTATTCTTTAACAGAAGCGTGGAAACATTACCAAACAAGACGAGCATGAACGTGGAACACAATGTTACAACAGATCGTCAATAAGTCCCCCTACACATTTCAGTGTTTTCAAATTTTACTGATACAGCGTATTGGTGCATGTGTATTGATAATAATCTATTTTAATGTGGAATAAAATACTTTTTAATTATTTACATCTCCGAAGACACGTAGGAAGGCCAGTCCGAATACTTTCGAAGAAACGTCTCGAGTGAGAGTCGCACAAGTCAAGAAACAATGTATATACCAGGGCAGACTAAAATAAATCGATTGATCCATACACGGAAAAATAGATTAGTTTTGTCCTTTGTTTAGAACAATAAATTCCAACACGACGGATCGCTGAAATAAAAATAACGCAGAGAACGCCAGACGCGAGCACCGAAATAAAATAACTAAAAATACAGAACTGAAACGTTCACTTCGAACAATGAAGACGTGATATCGAATCAACTTAACAAAATCCAGGAAAACAGTATCGTACTCCACTCTATACAGACGTCTCGGAATTTTTGCATGGAAAAGAATCGATACGGGGGGCTACACGCGATAAATCCACGTCTTTTCGAACAAGCCGTTTGCTTAAACGATCGTAAAATCTGGGAACGAACGAAGCAGATCGCATTTGGGGCGAATAGAAATCATCCCGTCACGATTCCTTCAGCGTTCAAATTCCTCTCTCCCCCCGCAACGAAAGCTTTCACGAAAACAGTTATCCGACGGAAACGGAAATCTTATTGTTATTTATATTCGGCATGCTCGTTCCGCGACTCGTCCGAAAGTACAGTTCGTGTTCACTCGAACGCGTCGAAGAACTCGACGAGATTTTTCGCTTGTCGCGAGCACTCGAGAACTCTCGTTTCGACGTCCCGCCCCCACCGCCAAGACCTTCGATTTGTTTAAAGTTTCCGCCGTAAAGTTCGAAGCCCTTGCGCTCATCGTGTCCTCATCAACTCCTGCTTGGAGTTTCCGCGGGGTTTTACTGCAAATTGCGTCCAGCGTTTTTTCGAAAGCAGAAGCACGTTTGAAAGTAATAAAACCGAGTATAGCATTGCTTTACACTTTACATAATTCAAGTTGTTTTAATCAACGTTGGAAACGAGGGGAACGAGGTCTTGAGTCTGGATAAAATTGTTCTGACAATATTTTTAATAAGTCTTGATAGATTTATTGAGAATATCTTGAAACGAATACTACGAATTTTATTGTTCAATAGGCCTTCAATAGGCTCTAATTAATCACAGGCTTATCGGAATTAAAACCTGACTTGAAATGTGTCGTTGAGGATTGCGTGAAATGAAATCAGAATGTGCATACACATACTGAACGTTAGAGGCATCCTTTATATTTAATTTCCAATTATTCAGAATTATAATGTACCCACGAGTCGAAATAATACAAGTTTAGGAATTCCACTAACAAATGGCTCTTACATTATTCTAGATTACCGTTTCTATTCGAACTTGTATTTGGCAATGTGCGTGACGTCTCCATCAGAAGGCCGAATAATTAGTTAATAAATAAATAAATATTATACAAGATTTCGAAAAAAGAATCATTGTCCTACAATTTCAACGTATCCTTTCACAAAGAAAATATGTGTGCAACGCATTGCAGAGTACCCGCCGCGTAAAAACATTTGCAAAATCCCCTCCGTATATGAAACACTGCATAGACCCCTATACAGCCATCTCTCAAGAATCCTCGTGCACGTCGCACACGCGGCCGTTAAGCCGTCAAGATCAATGAAATCCTTTCGACCCCGCAACCAATACAACCCCTCCGCTAGACAATCGTCGATTTCGCTGAATTAACAGAAACGCGTCAGCGGTCACGAGCCACTCGTAGGGTCAATCCCGTGCCAACCACTCTGGAACATACTCAAGAGTTGTTCAATAAGCGCAATGTGTCAGAGTATCGTTTCGGTGACGCCGTAGTTTCGCACAGCGAACAGTGTACATAATCGTAATTAAATTGCGCCACTACGCGCGGCCAATTTAATCATTCCCGTCAATTAACGAAGTTTCGCTCGAAGAATACCATTGCCACGCGTCGAGTAATGAACCGCGCGAGCCACCCCGCTCTCTGTGCCAGGGTGCAACGTGTGCGTAAAGAAGACAGACAGGGCGGAGGGGCAAAAGAGTGAAAGATGGACGTACGAACCGGACATTAACAAATAATATCGTACCCGGGTGGATCGCAATTTTCTCGTGCCTCGATTTCCGCGTCTGTCTCGATTCTCGTGTCTGCCTTGGCCTTCCGCGTCACTGCTTGGCCACCGATACAGCGGGATATAATGTGACAATCGATAAAGGAACTCGCAATTCTCCTTAACGCGGGGGTGGCGAAACAAAGCGCACTTACATGCCTCTTGGAGAGCGTAATAAAGCCCCGCCATAGTTGTGTACGTGGAAATTAATTCGGTTGCTCACGGCAGCAGGTGACGAGAAAAGCCGTGTCGTTTGAAGATGCGTGTGTCGGATCGTTGTTCGAACAAGGTATTCTCTTCGCGTGGAAATTCATCAGTCGACTGGTACTCGCCGGCTGTGTTTGAGCGTCGCGTGCAAAAGGGCCCGTTGAAGCGTAATGGGATCGTATCCAAGATGTTTGAGGAGGATTTTTGAGGGGTTTGATTAATCGATTGCCGATGATCGCTTTGCGAAAGGTTGAAGATGGGGTGAGCTGTTCGCGTTGATATTTTTTTGTTCTCTGAATTCTGTGCTCCGAGAGTGTGAGGTTTTTCTTTTTTTTATTGCTACGTTTCGGGAAGATTATTACAGCGGGGAGTTTCTCGTTTTCTATTACGGTTCAATTTTTGAAGAACTGTAATTCTTGTTGCTAGCTTTTGAATAATGGAAGAACATGATTTGTGCGTGGAAGTCATTTGTTTCTGAATAAGTTCTGTTACTTTCGTTCTTGCATACAAATGAGAAAGATTCATTGATTTCTGTAACGTGAGGATTCTGTCTCGCGAATTGCGGATACATTAAATTTCGGCTCTCAGTAATATCAAGAAAATTATTTATTATTTTCCGCTCCGTGATCATTTATTCGCCTGACCATGGCTCGCGGTAATCACTCTTAGGAAATAATTCCAGTCGCAAAACGAACGCTGCCACCGTTAATTTTGCGTAATTTAATTCGACGTATCCCTCCGACGCGAAATTTCGACGGAGCCACCAAATCCTTTGAGCGGCATCGAAAAAATTCATTTCGACCGTACGCCACCCGGTTTGCTTTATTTAATTTTTCACGGGCAATTTGCACAATGGATACTGCATAGCTCGAGTTAATATCGCCATGCTTCCTGTACCAGTTTGCTCGCCCCGTGTCGCGACGCCATTACTTTAATTAAGACTTGCCAATTACGTGTCTCGTATCTCCGATCGCTAATCGCTGCTTCGAAAGCGGTTTCTAAAACTGACAGAGACAGTTTATCCGCTGAAGAGTTGTGCCGTATGTGTTTGAATGCGACAAGTGTTTGCTGACTCATTGCTAAATATTATATTAACTAACATGTAAAAACAGATGATTAAAAAAGACTCCTCAGTGAATAATATTAAAATATACTGCTAAATAACTATTTTGCTTTGAATTTCATATCATTAATTTCCAAGATAAATTTTCGATAAATCATGAGGCAGCTGGTTATATTATTATCTTTCATAACAAATTATGCACCCAGCAGCCAGATAATTCTTTCTCGGATATCAAATATAAGTTCCCATCGTAATCAACGGAAAATGGTCTGACGTAGAAGATGTAATTTATTTTTCTATCAGTTAATATCGTGAACTGTCTCGAAGGGAAATTAGAAACTTTAGACACGGCTTTTGGCCATAATACATGCATCGCATACAGCAGCGAAATTAACATCGTTGCAGCTTGCATACGAAACAGGCAATACCATATTAGGTAAGCCACGAACGCCAATGCGCCATGGGATCCAGCCCGGCGAGTTTCCGAAAAACGACTCCACGGTAAGAAATTCCCGCCAAAGGTCGTTTAATTTTCGAGCATTCCAACGTAATACCGCATTGCGCCGCAATCCGAAAGTAAATTCCATGACAATTGAGAATACAATGGTACATACGTAAAGGCAAAACAAAACCACCCTGTTATTTCTCGACTTTCGCATTACACCTTTCTTTATTTGTCGTGGCAATAGAATGCATAAAAAAAGTAATATTTCTTAGCGGAAAAGAAGTGTATTAAACGAAAGGGGATGTTTAATCTACGTTTATACTTTGCAAAATCAATGACGAATGATGGTGTATGAAAATCGGCAGTTTGTTAAGGGACTTACGCAACCGGTTGACGATTGTTTACGAACGTGAAATCTTTGCGCTTACGTATTGTTTGTTTCGGAAATTCCAATTAATTATGCGACAACGTTTGATGCGCGTTGCACTTCCACGTGATTAAGAATCGAGGCAATAAATGATTCCATTTCATTTGGATTTGGATTTACTGAAATGCTCGCATGCAGCAAAATCGTGTGCTTCTAATTAAATTATTTGAATGCATTTTCACATGATGATGTAACGTATAAATTCAAGTAAAACAGAATTATATCATCCCTTGTCACCGACAATTAGTTCATTCAATTTGCGCAACAAATTTTAGCAAACATTAATCTGAAAAGATCTCGAATGACTGTTTCATCTTAATTTATTCACATTAATTCGTGACACTGCATTGTAGCATTGAATAATAATATAAATATAATTTTAATATAAACTTATAACAATTCTGTATGCCAAATGGAAGAACAATATTTGCCCGGCACTCTGTCATAAAACCAGTAGAAACAATGAAAAAATAAAGTTGAACGGAGAATAATACGAACGAAATACTGGATTGTAAGGTTGCCAACATTTAACCAACGTTGGAAACGTTGATAATGGCCGCATTATTTTATAACGTGTTTCGTTGCAACGAGTTCTGTATTAAACAACCGCGGTTGTTTTAGCCGGGTAACGTTATCAGCCCGGCATCCCCCGGAGAATATAACGAAATTTACGCGCGGTGGATGTAATTATTCTTACTAACGTCGAACCATTATTTTCATAGCATGCCAATGATTATTTCACGAAGAACCGGCCCGATGTTTAATCAACTCGGTTATTATTGTCGAGCGAGAACCGCCGACGACTCTTTTATTGCGTTTTGCAACAAGCTTTAAAGTTTCATGAGCAACTAAAAATTCGCAGGATCAACGCAGTTGCAGGAAACTGTGCAAATCACAAATTGCTGAAATAGATATGAACACAGAATGATTCTTTTATATTAGCACATTTATCCTAATATAATTGGTATATTATTTATCTTGATTGTCTTGTAATACTGTAGCATTTAATTTTTTTTTTTTTTTTTTCTACAATCAGCACACAGCACGTTGACATTTTCTGTGCAGTTAATCGTCGAAATTAAATATTTTGAAACAGTGTTTTAGATATTTATAAAATTCGTACGTATATCGTTTTAAAATCGCCATAATTGAAATGTTCATTCCGTAAAAACTTGCATGGGATTTTTCTTTCTCAGTGAAACACTATTTTTCTTTCAATTCCGATACTTGTTGTACATTAACTTCCACGCTAACGCAAGAATCATTCAATATTTAACATCGATTTCGTACGATTATAATCGTAGTCCGATTCCATTCGTCGTTAATCATTGTTTGAACTATTAATCTACGTTCAATGATAAAGAAATCGAGCATGACAGAATCAAGTTCGTAAAAGGAGGAGTGATTTTTCGCAGTCGCGAAGGAAAATGAAAGTGGTTCTCGTTCGGTACGTGTCGCGGCGAGAATGAATATTTAAATTCCAGTTTTAGTCGGCCGAAGTGGCGGCTCGCTTCCTGAATCGATAAACGCGACATTGTGCCCGCACAATGGGAAACTTTCCCCTTGAAATTTCTGGGTATGCGATTTTTGCCTGAGGAATCGGGCGAGATTTTTAATCTCAGAAAAAGAACGTTTCCCAACGACAGAACATATATCTAGGTACTTGTACGTCAATAAAATTTATTTTTAGAATACACTTAACCCCTTCGCTATGGGTACTGTATATGTATCTACGTATGTACGTCCTCAGATATCGTTAAAAATATACATATATATACATATGAACGTGCTCGTATAATAATGTTCTTGTAAAATAACATTCTCGTCCATAGAGTGGCGTTATAGCAATAATTTATAGAAGTTACGCCTTAGTTAATTAAATGAAATGTTCACGTAGGTATCCCGTTCTGTTTTGCACGTCAAATACGTGTTCAGCTTTAGTCTTACAGTTATATAATGTATTATAATAAATTGTAACAGCAATTGAAATAATTCGGGAGGTATTTTAATGGAATTAATTTAATTTCCATGAACAATTCGAACTACAATTCTTGGTTACATGTGTGTATATAAATATATCTGCCTCTTTGAACTTTAATAATTAGAACAGTGACGAATCTAAAATAAAAATTCTTTTTTGCCGTTGATATTTCACTCGAATTTTTCGCATAGGGCGCTCGCACTACGAACGTTTCCGTTCGAATGAAATTTCAGACGAAAAATTGAAGCTCTCCGTAGCAAAAAGCGGAAGAGGCGCTAAGTGCATAAGAACCTGCGATGATTAAATTAACGATGTCCCTTTTTGTTCCTGAATCGAAAAATCTGGTCGTTAGCCGGATGACGTGATTATTTTCGCGCAGGACTCGTGTAATGGCTTAATTATCGGTGACTAGTGCGTTAAAGGGCGGTTCATTAGTAAAGAGCCCTTTGGCATCGTTTCAGCTCGCCGTGAAATTAAAACTAACCCGCAAGACATCCGCGGAGCGTCCTCTGAAAAGATTGAAACGATTAAGAAATAGAATGGGTCAAGTTTGTCAAGCTATTCGTACTTTCATCAACTCGGCAGAAAAATGCTAGGAGTCCTCCTCTTCATTGAAACATGCTTATGCGGTTAATACGAAGTTTCATGAATTAAAGGGACGCGCGAATAATGATATTTCCGTGGAAAAGGCGATTTTTTTTATACATATGTTGCATTAGTAGTATATGGGAAATCCAGTTTAATTTGGCACTTCACAAAAAACTGTACTAATTATGCGAAAATTGAATTTCACGCTAATAGACTTGCTTCTCATTATACTGTCACTCAAACGAGCGTTTTTTTTTTTTGTCGCACTTATGAAATACGCGATATTAACAATTGTTCCTTTCATTTGACCCAATGAAACTTTGCGAACATTCTGTATACGATGAACATTTAAACTGTTGCGTAAAATATTTGAATAGTTGATTGAGTAATGGATCGCCTGTCGATGTCAATATCGCCTGTGCTGTAAAACTTCTTTCCCAGCAACCAAACAATTTTCCGTTCCGTTGTCAAATTCTGGAGAATAATTATATCACCTGTAACAATTTTAATCAACCTAACATACTCCTCTGCTCTTCCGTTATCCCGAGGAGGAAGGTGGTACGCGTCGAAGCGCGCACAACCGCGAACGCCACACACGAATCTGCTTCGAAAAATCCGGAACCATGCCATCGCGCGTTAAACTTCCGCTCCGAATCGAGGAACACCCAGAGGCCAGGCGTTTCCGAAACGGTGCTTATTTTCAAATCGAATCATTCTCGTCGGCCGCTGCGTCAGAGATCACCGCTACTTCCGCAGAGAAACGCGTCTGCTTGATGAACTCCGTACCTTACGTGTCGCGATCGGTTGCGTTCAGAGCGTTCGAATCTCGCGCAGGACCGATATGCAGAGAGAAAACGGGCACGGAGGGGTCACCACTCGAAGATCGTAATATTATTCGTGCGAGCGAAATTCTCACGCGATGCCCGGAACGTCGACGAAACAAAGAAGCCAATAGACGGGTGCACGGGTGGTCGAGGTAGGAGGCAGAGTGAATTTGCCCCGGGTACAGCGCAGAATATCGGCGAAAGAGCGAAGAATGGATCCTGTAAGAAATGAAATCTATAAAGTCGCGGAGGAGACGTAACGTCAGACGTGGATACGTAGCGACGCGGCGGAGATAGGCTAATAGCAATGTCAGGGATAGGGAAATAAGGGGCGGAGGGTGGAAAGAAATACGAGCAGTGACGGTCGATCGATACGTTATATAGGTCGTCGAACAGCGGGCGGAAAGCGGGGCCACCACGTTCCCATCGATGGGAAATAGAGAAAGATCGACGGAAAGTCATCGTACGGTTAGCCGAACGGAATGCCGTCTCGAATTTTCCTGCGACCCGATGCGCGTACATGAATCGAATGATTCGTTCTTAGAATGAATGAACGGCTGGATTGGACGAGCGTATGAAAAGGGAATAGGGAAAAGGAGGCTACGTGCGGACAGATTCGGATCGTTCTGAATGGGTCCCATAAATGTGGTTAAGGGTTGACTTGCAGCGGTGGTTTGCGGAGGATGATACTTTGTTGGATACAGGTAGAAATAATCGGTGATTGAACGGTTTACTGGCGACACTTTGTCGGGATTGTGTGTTTAGGTAGGGAAATGTTGTGGCGATAGATACAGTGGACAAGGTGAGATGAATTCTTAATCGTCAGAATAAACTGAAACGAACGCAGATGTTAATTGTTAAAGAAGTACATACGTACACGCTACTGGCCAACAAATTTATAGTAATCAAACGTTGCAATGAAGACAATTTTTGGATGGAATTGATAACGTTAAATGAAATATCGAAGGGGTTTCGCGTGTTTAAACGATAATATGTCAGACTTAAATGAATCGCTGTCAGATCTTGCGATATTAATTTCAAACCAGTGGGAGATTGCTAAAAGTATAAAATATATACCACACCGGGAAGGTGATTAAAAGAATTTCACCAATAATGTGCACCTTTGCTATGTAGTAATTTTTTATCCCACGTTTCTGCAATTTTTCCTCTCAATCTTGGCCCCGTTTTTTACGTATCAAGCAATCGAACACCCTGTATACATCTTTTTCGAGAGATCCTCGCGGAGCATTACAGTTTCACCGCGGCCTCTTGAAAGTAGAGCATGAATCGCTAATGCGATTCCTGGTCCATCGACAAGCAACGGAGGGTTCCGTCATGCGTCACTCAAGAATCTAAATGGGGTTCAGGGTTTTGAGTGCTATCCAAAGGAGAATTCGATCGTTGCTCGCTGGGGTTAGGCGTACCCCATCGAGGGTATTCACGATTCACGATATGCACGCAGCTCTGTCTGCCACCCTTCAAGACGTCGTAGCTTGCAGATTTGTCGTAATTCAATCTAACGATCCGCCGGTCACTTCTTGCGTCTCAAATCGAGCTACGAACCAGAGAGAGGGAGAGGGAAGGGGCAGCGAAATGAAAGCGATAAATAGCGGCTAAGGGAAATACAAGCAGGTGTAGTAATAGAAAAAAGAGGAGTTGAAAGAAGCGAGACAGATAGGGATGGAAGAGAAAGGAGGAGAAAATGCTGCTGAGGTGTGGAGATTGGAGAGTGAGGAGAGATTGTCTGCGACTTATGATGCTCTCTTGGAGCAACTGTGCGATGGTGCCAGGTGTGATTAGACGAAACGTGATCCCCTTGAGATCGTGTACTGTACTTTGATAAAACGTTTTCGTTATTTCCTATTTAGTACCATATTACTCGTCACCCCCGTGGTAATGGAGATATGGAGATGCTCAAATGTTTCTAGTGTATTCTTTTCCATAAATTTAACACGGCACAAGTCACTGAAGAAAATGGTTTACCGATTAATTAAACGCAAAGTAGAACAGCGCCTGGTCGTCAAAAAAATTTCAGCTGTCGGTGTCCCTTCCGCGACACCTTCAATTCAATATCCCCGACTATTCTCCGTCGTGTAGCTGCGCCACGCAATTGTCCCAAAGGGTGTACAAAAGGTAGACACGCGAGAACGAGACACGGAAACGAAACCGTAAGGTCCTCGAAGCGGCGAGACAAAACGAGTAAGCTGAAAACATAGGATCCTCGAAACCAAAATAAAGAAAAAGGAGATGGTAAAGGAGTGAAAGAAAAGGTGTGGAGAGCGGAACGATTTTTAAGACGAGTACAAAAAACAGCTGAACGCGGCGGAGGGGCGGCCGAAAAATCCTCGAGACCGGACAGAGGTAGAAGTCGAGAGGAGAATCCTCAAAAATTGAACAAAAGAAAGGTAGCACGATCTCCTTCGAGGTGGGCGGAGTGGGACAGGTAATGCCGGGGTATTCTTAAAATTGGACAAAGAGAGGGCAACGAGGAGCTCGTAATAAGAATCCTCAGGTCTGGTACAGGTGAAAGGAGTGGAATAAAGGTCTGTTTGAGTTGCCGTCGTTGGATAAGTCATAATGTGATGCGAAAAATTAAAGACGATTTCGAGGACGCCGTGCTCGTGATGTATGTAATGTTTGTGCGACGAAATCGGATGCTTGTCGCAGTGGCCAATAAGAAGCAGTCGAGAAAAGAGATATATGGGTGCTACTTCGTTACCATCAGCTGAAAAAGACCAATCGTTCGAAGATCTAGTCTCTTTTCTTTATTGAGAGAACACGTGGAGGTTACGACGAACTCCTTTTAATCAGGGTGTGCGAATAACGTGGTAAGCGGCACACGAAATCGTTGGATTGTTGCTGATTCCGTTGCTTTAAAAATTGCTGCGCACAATGTGAGTCTCGCAATTGGCACAGGTTCCACAGACATATGTACGTCTCGTATACGACTAACAGCATTCAAAAGTAATGGAGTAAAAGTTTGAATGGTTTCGCTCGCACTTTATTTCAATGAAATCGTTTCTACGTTTTCATGGACATTCGTCTATTTGTACATTTGAGTGCAAAAGAATCAAATTGTGCACTGAAACGATTTGTGGCGTTCGACAAGTGTAAACTTTCTTAAGTGGAAGTTGTACTTTACTCATGATACACAAGTATGCAATGCAAATTATAACATCACAGAGCAAATACTTTTCGTATCATTTTGGTATTGCTGTTTCCTTTACACGTATATTCGAATACTTTCTCTCGGAAACTTCTATATTTCTTACACATCTTTGATCTTTCGTGTATCCAACTCTATCATTCTTTTTTATTATTTTTAAACCAGCAGGAATATTTAAATTAAAACGACCTCAGGTTAACTGATTCAGCATTAAATTATCGAACGATATGGCGACATTTAATTCTTCCAAATGAATATCTTTGTTAACATTACATTTAATCCAACCCAACCTTCCCCTATTAAAACGGCTAAAAACTATGCCTGACATGTATATGAATAATACCAATAACTGAACATAAGCTGCAAATTAATTACGCGACAATGTTCGACATTAGGCGTTGAACTTACTGTAAACTGTGCGCCGTTTCAGACATTAAATGAAAGTTGGGTATCGTTTCCACGAGGAGAGTGCGTTATAGCTACCGGGAAATGTTCGCGTTAGGGGAACAGAGGGTGCAATTAAAATTATTTGCGAATATCGGCAGAGGAGAAAGGCCGGGCTGGCTTGTGCACTCGTAAAAGTAAAATACATCGGGGCAATTTGAGGTAGTGCCTGTTTTCTTAATTACTTTCGTAGAATTAAATTGAGCCTGTGGGACAGCACGGGGGGGAACACCGGTGCTCCAGCGAGGAGTTAATATGAACTGAAAGTAATCCGAGTTCGCTTACGATCCGCCGGCAAAACGTTCCAACCCCTAAGAGATAATAGTGCTGAGATAGCACCTTGTTTTTCCTGGGGAACTTGTACCGTTGATCTACGTCGGGGATGAACGCATTTATCGGACACCCGTGCCGGTCAGGGGTGCCGGGAAATTAACCCCAAATTATCCGACGATCTGTCCATCATTTAATTCGAACAAATAATGTTCCAATCGTTTCTCAATCGCGTCCATTTAATTTCTTTCCCAAAGAAAACTAGATCAACTTCATTTGTCGAAGACACTGACCCCTAACGGTGGCGTAGAAAATGTTATTCGAATATATTTGAATGCGCAGATAAAAAGAAAATGTTCGACGCGCCCGATATGAAGCAGTGTCTATGTTTGACAGAATCAGTTGGCCGGAAATTTCCTCAGAGTCATGAATACATGAATCCTAGTATTCTTTGTTACCGTCGATTTTATCGCGTCGCCCGTAATTTGACTGTATTTCCACCCTCTTCCGAGACGAAGTGGAAACGATACGCACGAATGTGAACCGGAGAATCAGTCACGATCACCCCGACGCGAGAAGAAGGGACGAGAAATCGTGCGCCTGGATTATTTGCACGGCGCAACGGGAACGAAACGTTGCAATAAACAAATGTCGTCTACGACTCGACAACAAGTAATAAGGTGATAAACGAAAATCTACAGAGCTACTGCTTCTGTGCCACGGGCCATCGCGTGGCCACGCTTTTTTCCTGTCTCTCGCGGCTCTTCATTACTTTTGCCCACCCATTTCTCTACCTCCGTTCTTATTTCTCTCTCCGACTTTATAAATTAATCTAACTCTATCCCTGGCTCTCTGGCTTTGTGCCTGCCTTTTTTTTCTGTTCCCTCGCCCTTACTTCCAGCCCTAATTCAACTTGCCGGATCCGATCCCTCCCTCCCGTTTCACTCTGGCTTCTCCCTTGGCCTCTCCCTTTTCTGGCCTTCTAACGCTGCACGCCACGGTGTTCCGCTGAAATATGTTCGTCGGCTACATTCAGAACTTGTCATTCGTCAACGACTGCCGCCACGCGTATCGATACAACTCCGTCGAAATCTTAGACGAACAAGATCGATCAGCGGCTTTTCTTCTATGTTTTTTTCTTTTTTTGTTAATTTTGGCAAGGGCAAGGGACTTCCGTGACTGGGATAAAGTTGGCTCCAGCCTGCACTGGAAGGAAATAAAGTGGCTTAAGTGGTAGGTGGGTTGGGAAGTTTCTTACAGTGTCAACTTAGATTACTGTAAAAGAGATGCCTCTCGCAATCATTATCATACGACTGGATAAATCCTTGCCTTATGTAAATAATAATTGAGCAGCAGTCGTTTTTGTGTATTCATTTATTATTTACTTCGTTTCCGCGATTGATGTCCTTTGCTCAAATGTATTACTTTGTGGTGATCATAAGATAATGATCACACTTCGATTCTGATAATTGAAAAAATCAAACGCGATCGAATAATTCAATTGTACTATCCAACTTGCAATCGGTTGAAACCTAAATCGCGTTGTACAATAATTTCTTGTCCTCCGCAAACACATTGAACATTTCCGCAATCGTAATTTCGTTGCAGGGGATGACAAACCGAAGTATAAAAAAATGATACCACCCTCGATGAACGACAATCTCCCCCCCCCCCCAACGTACGTCGTGCGATCATTTAAATGATTCCCCGCGCCAAATTAATCACAGAGCCGAGGGCCCACTACTTTGTTAGCATCGCGGGCGTAAAGGACGATGATTGAACGACGACAATCGCACAGGTGGGGCGTGTTTTTTCGAATATCCGTCGCCGATTAATTATACTCGCGCTTCGAGCGCAATGATTATACGAGCCGTCCGACTATGATTGATCGACCGTTTGTTTTTCGCGGCCGCCCGGCCGAGTATTATCTCGCGAGGAGGAAGTGCAGAGTGTTCCGGTCGGCGGAAGAAATTGCACGCCGGCACGGATTTCCACGTAGACGCGAAAGAAGCATGTGGCAATTTTAAATCGTCCAGCCCTTCCACCCCGATGTTTCCCGGCAAATTGCATGTTGCCGTGACACCGATTATATCTTCGTTTCCATGTCGTTCCCGATCTACATTGCTTCGCGTGAAGTATAGCTCTGCAACAACAGGCGGGAGATGGAGACGGGGAGAAACGGATAAAGGGACGGGAGCGTGGAACCGCGAAGACTGCCTGACACGTTTCTCGAAGTGGCTGGCGATTTCGTCCCGGCGAGCTTTCGTTCGCGTGGGGTGCGTTTTGTGCGATTTTGTGGGGTGAAACGGTCGCGGGTGAGGCTCGCGACGTTAATGTCTTACTTCGAGATCGATCGTTATATAGAAATGGAAATTCGAAGGTGAAATTGAATTATATTTGGCATTACTTTTGTGCTGGGAACGAGGTATATTTGTGTCGCGTGCAATGAGGCGTGGTTTTTTATTGTGTGCCGTAAATACCGTGTATTTATTTTAATCGCTCGGGAAAAGACCCACAGTTTATGGCGCATTTATGCTAATCCAAAAGTGATATTTTGTTGTACGAAGGATATGAACGAGGCGAGCATTGATTGGCTGAACCGGTTGATTCTTTTGCTTGTTTTCTTTTCCAATTGTTTTATGAATAATGCTCTTATTTGAACGGATAACTGGCGAGAATGATTAATGTTTCAAGGCAATCGAAACAGTATTATTGGTGCGAATTTCAATTAAAATTTTCGATTTTTACGTAAGCTGCGTCATATATAATCTTTGCCGAGAATGTATCGTGAATGAAATTGATAACGACGCTAACAGTCCGGTTTTTATTTAACTCCTGCGGCAGTTGTGCCGATAAAATAAATAGCAGTAAACACTGGCAAAGTGAATCAATAAATTAAAAGTAAATTTCCACCACGTGTCCACTCCAAAGTCCCCCGCGATAATTGGAAAATTTCGAGCGACATGAAAAAGGGGTAAAGCGATTGAAGAACATATATTTTATTTGTCTTATCTCAGGGACAAGAAATGTGTCCGATATAATGCACGATTTTCGGCAGAACTTCGCTACCAGTATAAAATAAAATATTTATCAGTCCATGCGTCGAGGTATACCTGTTTTTATTCTTCCGCAACCCCCGTGTTACTTGTTTCATAATACTCTCATTGCGCGTAGAGAACCACCAACGAATTGTCCCGAATAAATTTCGCGTCCAAATATTTCTCCATGCAGAATATACGATCCGTTCTTTGCACCCAAAATTGTTATTGCAGTGCAAATGGTTCACCTACTTCCATAGAGTTTCTGGATCATCTAATTTCATCGTACGCTCAACCCAATTTTCGTTTCGTGCTACTGTAGCGATCGTTCGCTGGCAGAAAAACCGCGTTCACATTATGCACGCCGAGAAACGATTCGAGGTAGCTCAGTGGCAGCGAGCAAATTAATTTGCGACGGGTAAAACCGTCTCCGTGTAGTCTGGCGTTCAATTAAATTATTGATTCTGGTTAGCGATGTAATTTGCACGATTCCCTTGCTCGATGATTAATGTCAGAGGCGCGCGTATCATGTACCTTGGTGTTTGCAATTTCTTCTATATCATCGTTTGCGAATAAACTTTCATTTGTCGGTTACACACTTGCGCAATACCGTGCACACTCTGCTACCCGATTAATTTCGTAACGAATATTCGTCTGTTGCAGGTACGCGAAACTGTTTATTAGTTCATGCTGTTTTTTCCCGTCCACTTTCGCGGTATGTACCTTGATAAATTCTACGAATTTGGTAAGTCGACGACAGGTTTAATATTTTTATTGGAGGTAAAGAATAAAATGGAACGTTTGACAAATAGGATGAAGTATATAAAGGACGATTAACGTGAAATTCTCTACCATTTTAATATTATGGAGGTTTATATTTTTTCAATCGGGTTTCAATACTAATTCATTATTAATTTTTTAACGTTCGATAATGTTACTATGTTCTGTTGTGTTTTAACTGCGGGCAAAACGAATCACTGTGCAAATGAAACTAAAATCAGTTTCCTCTATGTAAAAGGAATGAAAGCGCGACTTACGTGTTTCGAAAGTTTTTTAAAAAATTTCTTATGAAGTGTTAGTCGGCAAATTGGAATAAAATGAATTTGTCTTGCTGCTCGCCGCCACTGTCGAAAGATTCTCGAGTAGGTCATTACAAGGGAAAATGTGGTAATATTGAAATTCCAGCGGGGACATCCGAATTGGAAAAGTTTCGGGCCAATTAAGGGAACCTGTGCGACGATACAAAAAAATCGTGAACGTTCTCTCTATTGCAATTGCATCTCGTTTGATTTATTATATAGTCTCTCCAACTGTCTTTCAAGAAACAATTTATTTAATAACTTAAATAAAGCAGTCCATGCTGAGTGAACGAAGAAACTGAAATTAATGTGAAAGCAAACAGCCTCGATTTATATCACATTTAGGTTTTAGATCACGAAAGGTTAACACTGCAACTAGAGCGATATCTTGAGTAAAATCGGAAGTCAAACAGTTGTTATGCCTCTTAAGGTGCCCCGCATCAACTCTACAATTACGATAAAATATAATAAATTACAGGAACGATTCGTTTTGTTGAACGTCGCGAATTTAACATAAACGAGGGTAGCATTAAAACGAACAACGTGCCTCGAACAAAGGGAACGACACGTGAATAGTAAAAATTAATTAGATTCAATGTTTTATGAAAATTGTAGAACTTCGCATAAAAACGTGAACAAAATTGATTAGCTACGAATTTGTACAATTCCAACCTACGAAATCGTATTCGACTATCAAGAGCACGGTGCCGGAAGCGATGCGATAAATTTATAATATTGAATCGTTTGAAAATCGTTCATATTAATGAACGCCCGTATGATCGGAAAAGCGATTAACGTATACGCTACTAATAAAGATTCCCCCTGCATTGAAATTATCATATGTCACCGCGATTCGAGATCTCAACTACTGTGCATCGATCAGCGTTGTAAACGATACACGTGTTTGCGTCACCTGTTCACTGAATTGACAATGACCGCTTGGGCGAGTTAATTAAAAGTTACGTCCAGCGGTTATGAATTATTGAGTGTCATCGTGCCTATCATACTCATAGTCGATTACATATTTACCGAGGTTTGCTATCAAATTTGCATTTTATCGAGGAACTTGTTCAATTTTTATTTTACTCCGACACCATGAAGTGGCACGTCAAATATTCGAACACAATTGCTACACGTTCGGATACATTCGTGAGTACTAGAGGCAGGGAACACGAGACATCAAGCACAGAAAGAAAGTAATTCCGTGAAGCTATCAAAGTTTAAAAAAAAAAATACGATGCAGTAGCTCGTGAATATTAGGGAAGATAGCTGGAAGAAGGGAGAAGATAATTGAAACAAAATTACATACCTTTTGATTATGCAAAGTTGAGATCTCTGACATCTATTGCAATAGAATAAATTCGTATTGTTTAAAACCACACGTAATTAGTAAGAGAAAAGTCAATATAGCTGTTTGATTATATCATATGTAGGGAATCCATTGAACTTCCGTATAAAAATTTTGAAAGTCATTTGGAACACTGATTTAAAAGCGTTCCCCAAACAAACCCTATTAAATCTCTGCAATACCACTTTACTGTGACATCGCATACGCCTATATTAATACTTCTTAATTCTTACTTAATTCGTTTACTAAAATGTATTGCTACGCTCTACTGTCGTAAGCCATTCTTGCAGTAGATTATGTCGAAACTGACAGACATTTTAACTCGAACATTCCACATTCCGACAAGTTACTGCTGTTACGCGCAACGCACTAGTAATGACCGTCACTATTTCATTGTGCGCACGGTGCTTAATTAGAATTGATTATCGAAATGAGAAATAACAAGTTCGAATGGTAAACACGTGCATACAGAACCCCCGGCTCACTTTGTATATCGGTCATATTATCGCATCACAATGAACGTTGGCCCGTTATACCTGCGGGCAATACGCTTTTCTTCCGGTTGAACCGATTAACTGCATTAGCTGGCACGCGGTTACAAAATCAACCGCATAAGCAGTAATTAAGAGAGGAGTTATTATCTAATCGATTCGGCGGGTTGCGTTAGGGGCAGCTCTAACCGATCCAGGACTAAATAGGTCAGTGTGTGTACATTGGGTATGTAATAAATTACGGATTCCCTTATTTTTATTGCCATTCGTTTCGTTACTGTCCACTGAACCACCCGAAGCAAACACACAACGCGAATGATTGAAAGGCATCCCATAGAATATGAAGCAATAATTCTATCTCCACTGACCACATTGTTATAAAGTGCAACGTATAAGCAAATATACTTAAACCAATATTGGTATATTTGGTCGATTTATTTAGAAAAGCAGCAGCGTGCAATGTTGACCATCGGGAATCGATCACGACAATCTATTAAGTGTAGCGGAGACCGCCTAACAAATATCATTTTTGAGTAAAAATAAAATTATTTGTCGATTAGTATTGCGGTATTAAAGGGCCATTAGTAGAAAGTGGCACGTCTTTACTTAAATCTGAAAATCGTGCGATGCTTCTGTTCAAATCCACGTGCTACTATTTTATTGTACTATTTATCAAATGCATATTCGCTTTTTATACCGTTCACTGTATCTGCCTGCTGTAGTGCAGAAAATCTCGCCAGATTTTTTTCCAAGCGGACAAGTACTTTCATCGTGAAACAAGAAACAGTATACAACTGAAGATTCATGAAACAGTGGTACAGCGCCAGTTTTGACACATAACTACGAAGCTTACTCCATGGGAAAGGAGGAAAAAGTAAGATGCACAAGCTGCCGAGATACGGTCCCTGCGAACAAAAGCCGTCATAAAAAGAAAGAAATCCATAACGAAGCAGCTTAATTTATGATTCACTGTAAATTAAGAATCTCAGAAGTTCGGTGTGAATATCATCATATCGTACTTTCCAATGAAATGTTAAATCGTCGAAGTACCGCCAATTCTAGTGTCCCAATACTAATTTCAAACGTTTCGCTCTGTTTATTACCTTCGATACTGTATATTTCTTAAAAAAAAAAAACGAATGCGTGCATTAAAGTATTTCGTGCAAACAAATCGCACAATATTCGAACATGATACGACGATAAAATGTTACAACGACGTTAGGATATTATTACGCGGAACTGCGCCAAAATTACAAACAGCCAAATGGATCCAACAAACGTATTTCCGGTTTCTGTTATTCGGGAGAATGTCTTGCAAAAGTTTCCTGGCATTTTACCTTCGTCCCGTTGAAAACATGAACGTCGGCGCCAGTAAAAACTGCTGAAACACTGTGTTGCGTTGCCGCTGCAACTTGGACGGATAAATGCTTTGTTTTACCACTGAAACTACACGCGTTCGTTTTAGAAGTCTGCATACGTGTAAAAACGGTGGTAAATTAACGGAAAAAAGGACGGCGCCCTGGTAACGATCTCTCGAAACTCGTTTAATGTGCTAGAAAATTCTCTTTAATTCGTTAACATTGTTTTTAGTGATTTCCCTGAATACACCAATTAACGTTAGTCGACTGGTTGTCTGAACAAAATTTACTGTACGGTATAATTTAGCAGTCAGTAAATAGAGTGAATAAAGAATACATTATAAATTCCCAATGTTTGTGATCTAGCTTACAAGGGGCACGAAACTTTTTATTTTGCTCTCTTTTAAATATTGTAGAAAAACAATTCTTCTTCCAGGCATCATGATTAATTTTTTCAAAGAGGAAGGTTCAAGTAAAACATTGCACGAAATAAATTCTTCTATTTCGAATCGGGCGATATTAAAATATTATATTACTTTTTAGGTCGTTTGAATTTTGCTTAGTTACATTTAAATATCAAAACTTATTCTATGAAAGCGATTTCGAAATTAAGGAACAAAAATAGTTAATTCAATGCTTAAACTATTTTATTATTTTGTAATAGGTTATTTACTGATTCGTGGATTAAAATAGTGTAAACACTAATTAAAACGTGCAAAACGTAAAAGCCAGAGCGCCATCGTGTTATAAAGTCCAGGTGAACACGGGAAATTTGATAGTAAAGGGCTTAACACTTCAGGTAGGTTCGTCTTGAATCCAAGAAGAGCTTTTGCTTTGCATATCTGCATATCTTAAGCAGCAGCAGCTCTTCAGCAGACTGTTCAAAGTGTTCAAGAAGCTTCCAAGTCAATTCAGAAATCTCGAAATACCCTGCGCAAAAACAGATTAAGTTAACTTCAAAAAATAAGCCAATCCCGAGAGAAATCTCAGGATAAACTTTCCACTTCGAAATGGCCACTTTAGTTCGAGAAACAATTCCAAAAATCTTTGCTACATTTTTACACATAGATTTCTAATAATATTTCATTCGTACTTGGATCACCAAATCGCTACAGGTTTAAAAATTGCTCAAGGACCTAATTATACAGCTACTGATTGTCCAAATTTCTCATCACGCCTGCAATTAACCAGACATTAATTCACGATTGATCGATAATATGATATGTTAAAGAAAAATGATGGCTAAGTATCAATTGTGTTTTTGGTATTATTTAATTTAATAACGATGAACAAACGCGTTTCTTAGTACCCACAAGTTGAAACAATTTTTGCAATTTGCAACGCATGAAACATTAAGGCATTTTTCTATAAGTATCTTGAAGTTACAAGTTTCCTGGTATTGGGGGTAAGAATTTTCAATTTTTCTTTCACAATTTTTCTGTCCACCAAATGCATGCACAGCATGTACATGCCGAGGCTATCTGAGATCAATGTTGCTTCGAAATTCCTGAACTTCCTTTGAATTCCGTGACAAATTATTTCGTCATTTTATATTGCGTAAAATTCAATGAATGTCCTGACATTCTGAGGTCGCTACTTTGTAGAATACTCGGCGCAAAGGAATTTGTCTAAAACTGATAAAGTAATAAAAACGTTTTTAATGCAACAGTTTAGTATTTTAGTGCCAGACATTGCTGAATGTCAGCGAATATATTGTGCAAAAAAATTTCCTATGGATATTTGTTCCTGATTTCTCGCTAAAAATTCTACCACGAACAATTTTTCCAGCGATGCAAATATGGATTTAGCTTGAAGTATTATACGATTTATTCACCTGAGTTTGAAGATACCGGAACAGATTTATCTGTTTGGTACTGTAATGTGCTGAGAGCGTTCAATATTGGATATAGATTCAACATACAAGAATATCTTAAAGACAGACACGTAATTTAAAATTGTTAAAAGAAAATAACGTTTTCTTTAGGCACCGTTGAGTTCAAGAATTCTTGAATCATTTCACAGATGCATAAAAATTGGGAAACTTACAAAACAAGAAATGTAATATACTATGTTTCAAAGGTACGTAGATTCACATCAGTGTTCGCAATATCTCAAAGTGATATTCATTTTCGAGTCGCAGTTCCCATCTTTTCTCTAAAAGTAAAAGAGTGTATCACGATTTCACCGTTTACATCCAAAACTAATAATTACGATGCACGATTGCGCAGCTACTTTTGCACAGCAAATGTGGCAGCAGTAAAGCTACATCTCCGGCATGATGATAACAGTTCCGTCAAATATGGAACCCTCGATAGAATACAAAAATAGGATCGCGTCATATGATTGCATGAATTCGTTTTAATAACTTTTAAACAATAGAGCTGCCTGTGGAATGGGATTCACGTATAAAGGAACGACCTTTATCAAATAGCGCCACGATAATGTGGATTTTCATAGAAAATTCTACGAATATTTTTCTCATTGTGAAAGCGGAACGAGTGCAGGTTATTTTGAAAGCAAGCCTCGTTCTTGAATTACTTGCTCCTAGAGTTAAATACGCGATGCACATCAGATTCCCCTGCTCTCGCATGTGCTGCGCTGCACGATACGGTCTTCCCTGTGTGAGCTTCCTGACAGTTTACATGCACGCATATCATATCGTAAAGTAGCTTCTACCTACACGGTGCTCCAACAAAATCCACTTCCGTGTTCGATAAGTATTTAATTAACTAAGGGAAGTTCGAGGACTTTATCACATTTTCGGAGTTTGGTAATTCAGAAGTGGAACAGATTTCGCAATACACACTGTCGAATTTCGGTGGTCTCGGTCCTTCGTCAGATTTCACGAGGTTCGGTGCTTGAAAATGAGAATACGCATTATTTAGAAAGCTTTTTGCGATATGCACTATTCCATTTTGGAAGATTCATTGACCGTTCAAGTAGATTTCGGCAAAGAAGAGTATTTATCCTTCTTCGCCGCGGTTTGCTGTTCTGATTTCTTTTTTTTATAGCTAAGGGTAGAACGATAATTACAGAAGTCTTTTGGGGCCAGGACGTCATTGAATACGAAATCAAAAATGACTAGAGTACGGATATTTCTGCAAATATATTATAAATCGAGACATGCGACATATGATACAAAATATAATCTGCAAGTATTTATATCACAATAGACAATTTATCGCAGTTGCTCGTCCAAATTTTGTTCAGCAAAGTGAAGTAATTTATCGATTAAATTAATGATCGTTCGCATACAATAAAGTATATATGCTTTATATAAAACGAAACATATATTTTCACAAACTTCTATCTAAGTTCTCGTTACTTCGATAGTTCCCGCAAAAACACTCTACCTACACCGATGTGAAATACCTGAGAGAGACAGTGCAATGCTGGCATTACATTATTAAACAACCAATGGTGCGCGTACGAAAATGCACTCGAGAAATAAGAGTAAAAACTATCCATCCTCCTGCAATTATTCTTACCGGCTAAATTCCGATCCCTTTGTGCCGTCCAAAGTCTCATTCGTTATTCACGATCCCGAGCAAAATTGCGCCCAATTCAACCTCAAAGACATACCTCCAGCAAGGGACTTAATATCCTCCCCAACAGAACTCCGTCCAAAACTATTCCGTGGCATATTTCCCATCGAAATCACGTTTCACCGGCACAGCGTAATTAACAGACGCCCGAACGACGGGGCCGGGAACGAGGTCACTCGAACTCGCGCGAGACCCCCCTTTAAATCCTGTTAATATTAATTAGCGTCAAATAAAACGCGGTGTCGCGTTTCCCGCAAACGGTCGAAACCCTCCAAGGGGTTGAACGGGTGGAAACACCGAGTTCGAGGCAGCCGAATGAGGCCTCGTCGTGGGGGCGGGCGCCCCCCTTCTCGTCGTATCTCGAGCTCGTTCCGCGCGTTACCCGTTCCATTATACACGACAAGTGTATCCTGAAAATCGATTCGCCCCCGGGCCGCGTAACCGGCGCCCCGTATTAAAGCGCCGCGCCGCCTCCATGGATGGTATCGCGATCAAATCGGGAGTTCCCGGCTCGAATTTTGTTGCGCGCAAAGTAGGAATGAATAATTGATGCCAACGCGATGCCACCGTGGTAAACTGGCTGGCGGAGGAGCGCGGCCCTGCTTTTCACGGGTCTCCGCGAGACGCTAATGCAAGACACTGCCGTGCGCTCGCATTAATATAAATTAACAGAGATCCAAGTTTAGGCAAACTCTCGCGTCGCCGTATTGCACGCCAGCCCTTCGTGCCCCCCCGTCTACACCTCAGCCGCGTCTCCATTTTCGTTTGGTGCTGGCTGTTGGCTGGCGTGAATCGAATGCACACGGTCTGTTTCGCTTATCGTTACCTTCGGGATGCGTTAGCTCGCGTCGCGACGGCTCAGACCAGCTTCGGCTGCTTAGGAATTCTCCGATCTATTTGCGCCTTGTGTTCTTTGCCGGCGGGTGTATCGGCTGCTTGGCTTGCGACAATGAGACCTTCGCAGGCTGCCGGAGAGGTTTGGGCACCTTCGTGGAAGATTTATGGAGGCGGTGTTTTAATTGTCATTACGCGGGGGACGGGGAGGTGATTGATGAGCGGGGGAAATTTAGAATTGTTGCCGTTTGTCGCGATCGTTCGGAGTCCTGCAATGGAGACCTTGCGAGAGGAAATTAATGGACGTGCATGAAAAATTTAATTGTGCAACAACGCCAACGGAAGGGGAAAGTGATTGTGGGAGTACGTTGTCCGGGTTTGAAATTGAAATGAGGTGGCCCGATACAGATTCCTGGCGGAGTGCATTCTGCGTTGGCATAATTTCATTTAGACGGGGAAAGAGAAAGCGCGGTGCGATTGCAGTTCTGATCGAGATGAGAATCTTTGTTGCGCGATATACGAAGTGTGTAAGACATAGAAGACAATGATGTGCAAGAAAAATGTTTTCGATTTCGAGCGCGTGATCAGTATTGAATAATTTACCGTCCCTAATTTCATCTGTATTATGTAACACCTGCTGACAATTGGTTTTTAATCGAGCACATTAATAAAGATAGATCGAGTAACAAATCGATGCGAACTAGGCGATCGATTAGGGCACCGGAGAGAGATCTTTGCTGTCTTCCCTGCCTTTTACTTGTACTACTTTTGTTAGTGTAGGAGATGGACTCAGTGAAACTCAGACAAATAATCAGAGTAAATATATGTTTATTAAAAACACTTTTAAATAGTTTTTATACTTTTTTTCTGCAAATCTACATTTTCAATTTCCGTTGTTCAATTCAATGATCACTCTCCACAATTTAAGTTACCACTTCGCCTTCGTATAATAATCTGAACCTATACATCACCCATTTCCCTGAAATCGAAATTAGCGTTACCTGGCCCAGTGAGCCAGCGAATTAAATTACCAACGTGGAGATTAGTTTACAAGAGGTGAACTGTAAAATTGACTCTTAATTACTGGTACTAATATACGAATGTTGGATAAGCGAAACACTCAATTGAGTTTCACGCAAGGGAACGCAGTACATTCGCGTCATACATGATGCAATATCCACATTCACCGTTTCCATTCGTTACAAACGCAAGCAATTCCAACTAAAATTACCGGGATATGTACCTTACCTCTCAACTATAAATGTTCTTTTCCGATAAGAAGTAACTTGTATTATTCACGCGATGCACATTGACTTACAGATTAATTAAATCTAGCAAGGTTGCATCACATTTCGGAGGGTGAAAATTAGTAGAGCAAGTAAATATTCGTATTTTTTTATCGAACAGTAAGCAATGCGGGTATCGTGTGTGAGGTAATTAATATTATAAAACCGAATTGCCCGATTTAGATTTATAACCGCAAGCCTGGAGCGGACCACATGCACGGTAACTATTGTGTAATGCGAACTTCGAATTATTTGCAATTTAAATTTATTCTCGGAATATGTATGGTCCCAAGTGCTCGCGGCCAGCTCATTGCGAATCCGGTTTAATTAAAAATTTACATACATTATCAAAAAGACACCCAGAGATCAGCTGAAACCCTACTAATCCCAGAACACGTGGACGCATGTATATTTAATATTTAGTCTCTTTTCAATGCAAAGAGACTGTATTATAGATGCGTCCACACGTTACATATTTAATAACTGAATTGATCTCCATGAAAATAATACCGAATGCAAGATAAATTAAATTAAAGATGAAAATATTAGCTCTTTAAAATGATAATATAATGATACTGTAGTAAACATACTTTAACAAGAATACATATATGTTCTTTAATTCAAACAATTTCATTTGCTTTCCACAGAAATTCAACTTGATTAAAAAGTGACTGTTTCGACAAATCTTTTCCGGCGATATGGGCCTTTGAGTGCAATGAAACTTTATTGTACGCGTATAAATAGAAATGGAGGTAGTGCAAAAGGGGTTGTTTCTCCATTAAAATCAAGAACGAGCACCGACGAAACACGACAAAGTTCAATGGTTGAACCAATTTATAATTGTGCAGAGTTTTATTAAGATCAGCATGTCATTTGTCAAAGCGTTCCCTACAATTAAATAAGCGCCAGTCCACTTCGAACAACCATTCAAATTATTAAAAGTAATCTGCAATACTTCGCTTCGCTCGATTTAAAAAGTTATTGACCAATGTTTCGCCTATCAATGTTTCGAATATCAATCTATTTTCCCTAGTCGTGCAACATAATCGTTAACTGAACTATCGACAATAAATGTCGAACATCCGAACTCCACTTTATGCGCCCGATATTATCATTACTTGTTGAATAAACCATGCACGTATATACGCTGCCTGTCAAAAGTGTGGAACGGCTGCCTTACGTCAACGAGCACTGAATCAATCGTAACATTACACGAGCCAAGAATCTATCGTTCCATTCAAATATATTTTTACTTTAAACAAGTTCGATAATGTCCGACGTTCAATGATTAATTAGTTCTAGAACTGTCGAGCAATCCCAAACTTTTGCCGAACAGTGTACATTTCAACCCCCACGACGATCACGGCCATAAACCGAGAAAGAAACCTCAAGATTCCTCTCAAACAAAGCACACGTAGCTCTCGAGCCCTCGAGTTATCGATTCCGGTCGCGGCCACGTAACGAGTTAAAATTCCCCCCCATAAACAGAGCTCATTTCCCCAGACGGAGGAGAAATCTCGCCGGATTTCCTTCAGGAAGCTCTCGAGAGCCCGTCGAAAAATTGACTTGACCGTTTCGACTTCGCAGTGGAACGACACGGAATGAAAAAGCTCGCCGATTCCTCGTGTCACGCCGGGGAGCACAATCGGCCGATGCTTCGCGCTTAACGCGAACCCCGGTTAATTGAGTTCCTCCTAGAAAAACGTTTCTCCCCGCTTCGTCCATCTTGAGTTCCCTTCCAGCTTCCGGCTGGAGTTTCTACGGCCGCTCGAGCTCGCGCTTTCGAACGAGGTAAATAGTGGCAGCTTTGCTTTAAACGCGCGGCGAAACAAAACCGGCCACCATTGTTTCCCTAATCTTTTTCTGGTTCTTTCAGCAAAACGCTCGTTGCAGCCGGGCCTCCTTATTCAGAAGTCAACTCCACCTCCAATTAATCTTACTGTTACGCCGCCGCCGCCGCCTCCTTATCCGTTCCTTGTTCCCTCGTCCGTGTGTCCCTTTTCCGTTTGCCTCTGTGAGCTCCGTGAGCGCCGGCTGCGGGCTATAAATACTTGTTTCGCTATTCCTGAACCGTATAGACTACTCGGTAAGCTTGCAAATGGCCGCCCCGGCCGGCTGTGCCCTGTACACCGACATTGAAATATACACTTTCCAAGTAACAGAAGCAACACCTCGGATAGCCCAGCTCTCTCCTTTTCTGCTGACGTATTTCCGGCTGAAATTACGCGAACGCCACACGCAGCAACGGCACGCGATAAACGGGGGGACGGAAACCCTATGAAAATTAAGTCTGATCGCTGTGCTTGGCTGCCCCTCGGTAGGTTTAATGCTGATCCCTTGCTTGTTTACTTTCCGACGGATCTTTTTCATCCTTGTCTGTGGGAGCGGAATTGGATTCATTTTTATTCCGTGTCTATGCACGATGAACAGGGCAACATTTTGCTGTGTGAAGTAGAATTATTTTGGGGTTCGTTCTATTTAAAAAATATATATATATAAAGACGCCATGCACAAGAAAAGAATAGTCTGATATTTTCAATATAAAATTATAGTATTATGTGAAAAAGAAGTATCTTTACTGAAATTAAAAGAGCAATTGCGATACCTCTTTCATCTTAAACAGCGCAGCCTTGAAAGCAATTTTGCTTTTCATAGAAATATTTGCCCCCTCGACACAGTTTCCACCTTTGACATTTCTCCGTATCATCGAAAATAACGGAGATATTGGAAATACCCAAGTTACATAGACACGGTGCACAGGCAGTCACGGGGAACGAAACGCCTAAACGTCCCTGTTGGATTTAAAGGCGGAAGGAAATGTCGAAGGGAAAATGTGCACCGCTGAAGGGGTCAAATATTGTAAAATGATTCAGACAGATTTTGCTTCGCCATCGTGTTCGGTGTTATTTAAAAATCAACGTTCTTTTAAATTATACCGACTGTTTCAAATTTCACAACGCGATATTCGATATAAAAACGAGATCTATAAAAGAATAATCGTAGATTGAAAATATCGTTCAAATTGAGCCATTAAAGAAAGAACAAAATTACATATACCTACAGCTTGCTAATAAAAGGAAATAATAATTTCGTGCGCTCAGAAATTTCTACCGATTAACTACACGCATTACTGTTATTATTGAAACATAAATACTCGGTTGGAAAAATCTAATTTCACGTGTTAGACGTACTTATCCGAAATACTATTTTCTCCCTTAAAGACTGCCCATGCAAACGTTTATTACTAAATCAACTACATATTACAACGGCAAGAAGATTAGGTTCCATAGTAGCTTGATGCCTGTATTTCGCTTTTTGTATATATTTCTGCCGTATTGGCTTCCAACTTCATTTTCCAGGTTCACTTCCTCCTTTCCCCAATTCTCCCTCTTTACTCGTATTGTCACTTCCTCTGTCAGTTGTACGTTGCATTTAATACCTGGTAAACTCGTTACAATAATGCTGCTACAAATGCCGATGATAATAATAATAATTTGTCGCCACTGTTCGTACTCTGCATCATGAACAGTACACGCAAGCATATCGTTCATTTGACCATCCGTTTAAAAAAAGGTGGTTGCAAATATTCTATATAATATGTAATGCAATAAAACTGATGTCCACATCCACTGGCCTTACGATTTAATCGTCGCTCCGCGATTTCTCGAGGAAACGAAGGGGTTGAAAAAGTGCAAAATCAACCCATCCCGTTTCCCTCGACCGACCTCCCAGTTTTATAATTTCGTAAATTAACGAACACCAACGAAACTGTCTCCTCCTGCATTTGCCACAATGCAAAACGATATTGTCGTATGTACGATACGCGACAATAAATACTACTATGTATCAGTTTGCCCGGCCAGGCAGTGGAACAACAAATATATCAGACACAAAATTAATCGCCTTGTCGAGCGGCTTCGCCGTCGCAAATCGCGGGAACTCGCTAGCTGATAAAGAAATCAAGCGATTTTACGCCCCCAACGTAAACCACTCGCCGCCCACTTTGCGGCATCGATAGCGCATCGAAGTGCAGCAGGTAATTGCACCGCGACCCATAACTTATGCGACGTTGCCCGGGGTTATAGCTTGTTATTTCTCGTCGCAGGTGCTCCCTTTCGTGAGTATCGACCCGCTCGCCCTTTTAACAGTAACATTACTTTCCCGCTCTTTAGAGCCGAGCCCTCCACGCGTGACACGAAGAGAGAAAGTCATACACTTGCTTTGCAGCCAGTGATTTTCGCGGTTTCAATTGTTCGCGGTGTTCTAGAAGCTCGTGTGCAGATATTACGGGCGTGCGGCATCGTGTCAGCTGATTCGATGCTTACAACCCGATTGCAATATATCTTTAGTATGATTGGTACTTGCCAATTAGTTTCGCCGTTGATGGGAGTTATTTGAGGGTTGCGGATTTTCGTTCGGAAACTTTGTGCGCGAGGAAACTTAGCGAGATTTAATAATGATTTGCGCATGGAGTCTAAGAAGTTGATGGAATAATTGTTGTTCGATGGACATTGAACTTCCTTCATTTACAAGATTGTTACATATCTGATGCAAATGTTCCAATAACTCGAGGATGAAAGGAAGCAATTGTTTTTTCACCGAGAAACGCGACAAATATTGGGAAAAACCGTGAGGACATAAGCTCTATCGTTTTGTTTAATTACTATTCACGAACGCTAAGAAATAATCGTACAAGAAATGTTGATCAACTTCGATTAAACACCGGGATAACTCGGACAGCGCGCGTATCGCGGTAAAATAGTAAGCATTGAAATTTAGTTTCGGAAACTGTGAGCCAACGTGCTCTAAGTGGCAAATTTAGCGTTTCTGAGGAACGGAACGCAAAAAGCGTTCCGGTTTGCAGCGCATTAAACACCCGTGAAATTAAGCACTCTCGAGCGTTTAATTTATCATGAGACAAATTTCCGCTAAGTCTTCTTCATTGTACGGAACGTGCACGTCCGCCAAGGCTTAGAAGGGTTAGAGGGCAACATTCCTTTTATCGTGTAAATAGAATAAATGGTAGAAGCACAAGTTGCACCCGCTGTCCCGGGCAGAGACGTCCCCGGGAAAGGAGTCCAATTATTCACCCGACAAGATGCTAAGATGAATTCCGGATGTTTCTTAAATTTTTACTGGAAAATCGTGCAGAATTCTTGATACTATCCCACCGCGTCTGTCACGACAGAATAAGAAGTATTTCTCGCTGCCAAATTTTCGTTTAGCCCTGGGGGGGACACAAATTTCACGCTATTATAGTATTTATAAATTAATCTTCGAATTGTATAAACAGGAGTAAAATAACAAAATAATCCCTATTGTCGAAGTTAATTTCAGTCTCCTTCAATTATCAACTAACATCATTATTACAAATCGTCGACACACGACTATTCTCAACGAACAACGACTCTCACACGATACTCACAATATTCACGACTCTCGTCAAACTATTCTGCCTCGCGCACGCATCATGCACTCTATATGTATATTCTTTCACTCTTAGTTTTCTCTCCCATTCTATTCCACATTTGCTCTCACTCATTTAGGTTACACACTGCAGACATTCCTCGGCGACAGTCAGTCGCGTCCACCCGAATCCTTGGACCGCTGCACCCTTCGTTCACAAGATCTTCTCAAGTACTCACCTGCAAACACCTATCTTTCACACCTCGGAATCATTCTAAACAGACACGCAGTATTTTCAATCCCACGCTATCGTTATGCGTAGCGCCATTTCAAGATAACGATCCCGTCTAACATGAGCTTAAACGGTATGCCCCGGCATTCTGAATTCGTCTCGTTCCGAAAACGATAAAATTGATAAAAATACGGCCAGAGTTAAGAGGAGAGCGTATAATTCGAGCGGGGCAATAAGAAAATGCGCGATTCAAACGGAACGCAAGTTTATTGGGCAATAAAGTTTCGCGGTTTATGCGTGTGTTCTAGAAATAAACAGTCAGCTCGTTCCGTTTTTTTCTATTATGCAACGCATAAATTAGAATGTAAAGAAGATCTAAAGTCTAACGAAAGGCGGAACCGGCCCCTGAAACGGCCGTGTACTATTTTACAGTTCGTCGCAGAAAAACGACGGATGAAAGAAAAAGGGCGAAGGAAAAGAAAGACCGTTTCGATTTTGCCGAAGGGCGTTTCGGTGGAATGAAAAGGGTTGTAGCTTCCAACCGTTTACGAGGACTGACGTTGTAAGGCCGTAACTACTTAAAAAAAAAAAAGTCCACGGAAGAGTGTCCAGTAAATTTTCTCACGTGAGGAGATTGCAGGTTTCTCTGTTCCTGCCGCCATTGCCAAGCGTTACATTTAATTCGCCTTCTTTAATGCGCGCAATGAAGTAAACGATTTTTATATAAGCTTGAATTTCACGCGAGAGGACTTGTTTCTAACACAAATGTCTTGAAAACAAATTAATAACGTTCGTTTCAAATGTTAAAACGAAAGTCTGCTGATTATTCCATGAGTAATATAATATGTATTTAAATCAATTGTGCGGTTAAAACAAACAAGAAACGTAATTCAGAAAGTTCAAATAATGACAATTAAAATGAAGATAACTCTTTACCCTAAACGTTTTGATTAATATCAAATTCTTGATAATTTGATACCTATTATCGAAAATTGTCAAATATGCGAAGCTTCTTCGTAAATATTTAAAACATCACGTTCACGGCCAGTGAACGGTAGATTGTTCAAACAGATAATGGAAAATGTACGCATCGATGCTCGAGCATTGGTAAGCGGGCAATATGTAATTAATCTGCCCAACATTTCAGTATCTAGAATAGCGAATTCAAATGAGAAGCAAAGCTAACTTGAAACCTGCTTTTACCGAGATTGACGGGTAATTGAAGTGCAAACGTTTTATGCTTCCTTTTATCTCCGGTTTCTGGTTCTTGCCCGCCCCTCATTTTTCTTATCGATTCCTCCTTGAGAACAAGTATATCACATTCGCCCCCGATGCCCTGTGGCCTGATCAGAACAAGATATTCCATGAATATCTGATGGATATCCGTATCCTTTCTCATTATTCAGCGAGTAAAATACACGGTATACACATTTTCTGAATCTCCGTGAAATTCACACCAGCCGAAGGGACATAGTAAACGTAGACAGTGCTGGCTTATTCAGCTTCAATTTGTGGCAAAGGTTTATTTCGTTATGCAGATACCGTAGATTATTTATATGCGTATCTGAACTGTAAATCTGTCGTAATCATTACACGGGAATCCTTTTCGTAATTTCGGATAAATTTAAAATTGGAATGCATCAGTAAAGAATGCTTAAAAGTCTGGATTACGATCTGACTGATAAAAATGAAATTTGGTGACTTTCAAAGGCTTATCAATCTAAAAAGATGTCAAAGAATTATGATATCCAATCGGAATAAGCATTTTAAATATGCAACATGTATTCGCTGTTGTTTCACGTGAGGGAACTTTTAAATGAATATTTAAAACAACATCCTTCAGCAACCAATCTATATATAACGAATCATTGTGTGTAAGTAACATACTTATTAAGATTATTACATTCTTTCGCATAATCATTCGTATTTCGTTTTAAAGCCACGTATTTAATATACTAGTATCTATATTACCTATATCAAATCTATATTACCCAAAGCTGCCCTTAATAAAAATGAACAAACGGCGTATTTAAATTCAGCACGAAAAAACAATACCAGGACCACCCATTTATACATCGAATAAATAGGCCGAAAAATTGAACCCTTTTGCGTTCGGCAATAATTTCCGTAAGAGAAATATACTACGCTTTATAACCAGCACTCATAAAACATTCCCCGATACCGATAAGCTTTCACAATGAACCATTTTCGCGTCTTCTTATTCGATGAAAAAAATTCCCACGGAAAATATTACGCCGCTCCATCATCACCGCGGAGTATCCGCAACGTGATCCCCGGGACGATCGCTTTATCTTTTTATTTCGTCCTCGTTTTCTCGCGGAACGACGAAATGGTAATAAATTCGATCGCGTCGTAAAGATTCCCTTCGAAACAAAACGGGGACGGAGACGACGCGGCGTAACAGGCGAATTCAGCGCAGACTTGGTTCGAGTTTGTCCCGATGTGTTTTCAAACACTCGTCGAACACTTCCGTCCGGATAGAAGAATTCTCGGCCCGAGGTGGATATCTGGAAGCTGCGCGAAACTTTCCACGGGAACGTTAATGCAAAGTTAAACGAATCCGTTCTGAGCAAACAAATCGGTAGACCGTCCGTTTTACTCTCGCGACGGCGGCCCTCTTGAAATCCGAAATTTTTTCATCAGCGTCTCCGGCGTGTCGTGTCGGGGTCGCGTGTGCCCCTGCCTTTGTGCTTTCTTGCAGCCCGTAACTGCGTTTCCGTGCTCACCTCCTGTGTTTCCCCGACGAAGTTTCCGGTTTGCTGAATCTTTCAACGTGTTCCTCGGCAAAAGGAAGCGTCTTCCCGTCGCCGATACGTGTCCACTGTAATTGTCCTGTTTTTCATTCTGTCCGTTCGGAGGAAAACACGCCGCGGATCAGAGTGGAAACTTTGCGGAAATTTTTTTATTCGCTTTGATCTTTGGAGCTTGACGAGGGAGTTGTGAGTGAAGTTGCTGGTCGGACTAAAATCGTGGATCGGGAAGAAATGATATCGTTATGCAAGATCACACGATTCGCCGTTAAAAGGTATTCTGATGTACTTGCGAGGAATGCGCGGTGTAATAAATAAGATAAATTAGATAACTGCGAAACGTGATGTAGATTCTTTGACGAATTTTAATGGCAACTACAATGCATTCTCAGTACTATACTACTTGGAATCGTTGGTCAATTGAAAATCGTTTTCGACCGATGCATGTGTTTGTTTAGCGAGACAGCGATAATTATAGTAACGAAAGGTTACAAATAGGACTTTTCATCAGGTGCGTATGCATGTATAAATGGAGTACATTAGGTCTATTGTAAGCTCGCTCGAATGGTACATTCCTTGCAACTCGTACGATACACGCACTTACACAGAATATAGAATTCTAGCTGAAACGAAAGTTAGGGAAATTCCACAATCTCTGTTAAAGTTCCACTCCACTCGCACTTTACCAGTGTTATGGCATCTAACTGGAAGGTACGAGAAACTTTCACGTTTTCCATTATGTCAGTACAATAACATCCTTCGCTAATATATTATTCAAACCATAACGAATAAAACCAAGTACTACGAAGCTATGAAATGTGTGCAAATACAATATATCTGGTTTAAGTGTGCACACACGATTGCTTCTCCAAGTAACACGCTTTAAGTATTCAATCTTCGATTCCACCTTTTTCGTTCGCACACGATAACCGAAAACGAAGAAGCAATACATTATGAGATACGACGATAGAGGGGCATGCAACTTGCAATTTACTGTCGCGCATAGTTTGAACGTAACAGCAGTCCACTTCTCCATAAACCGTAAGAAAGGGTTATACACTCGCAGCGCAGTTCCCGATAATCGACGGTATCCCATCGCCAAACAGTTCAAGCGTTCCAGTACTCTTCCCTCCCTCTCCGTCTATCTATCCACCTCGATGAAGCATTCTGCGCAATTGAAGCCCTACAAAGGCCAATATTATCGAGTTCATGCAACCAGGAGCCAAGTTCACGAAACACGTAACTTTCGCAGCTATCTTGTCGGCTCGTGTTCACGTCGTGGCACGATCAGGAAACCGTTGCGAAGCCACTCAAATTTGATCCTAACTGCTGCTGCTGCTACTGCTGCTGCTGCTGCAATCCGGAGGACTACGGAATCGCGTTGTTGACGCGGCGGTGTGCCGTTTGCAGTGGCCAGATCGCCTCCTTTTCGTTTACCCCGATCCAAGTGCGCACGTAGAGAAAGAGCCGGCGATAGAGACGGAGGGGGACGAGGAGAGGAAGGCGGGCGTAATCTGGATCCAAGGGAATTGCATCCTTAGGGAAGCCGAGGAACCCGGCCACTTTAAGCCTGACTCGAAACACCGACTTCTTCCTCGGCCGTGGGATAACGTAGCTGGGACTCCGGTGAAAGCGTTTATTGTTCTTCCTCTTGACGAGATCGAAGGAGGAAAAGGCGATTCGACAAGGGGGCAGGGGAGGTGGGGCGAATCAATAAGCACGATCTACGTTCGCGTTTTCGCCCCCGCCGTCCGCTTATCGGCCGTTTCAATTCTTCGTCTCGCAATTTCCGGGATCCGTAGAACCCGCGACTGAATCGATTTCAGCTGATTTCGTGCGACGCGACGTTCCGACGTTGACGTCCCGAGGTTCGTAATTATTGGCGGGTCGCGGTGCGAGGATACCCGAGTGTCCCCTTTCGACGTTCATTGGAAAGTTATGGAGATGCTGATAGTGGAATAAGATGTAAAGATGTAAAGAAAAAACGAGTTATTCGCTGTTTTATTCTAGTTTGGAGTAACATAATTCAGCGTTACACATTTTCTATTCGTTTGCTGTCAGAAGGTTCGTTGTTTCAGTTGGTTGTGCATATTCGTGATTAGGATCTGTGTTATTGCCTGTGTTTAATTTCATAGTATTTTGTATCGTTGCCTGTATTCAACAAATCCGAAATACGAGTTACCCATTTTTGTATAAAATAATGATTTTATTCGGGAATCTCGTGGTCCTTTGAAGAAATATTATATTTACATTGGAAATGCCTTGTCGTATTTATACATGTAAAAGGCAAGAACGAATTACGTTGCCCTTATTCATTTTTCACTTATTAATTTTCATCCGACTGAAGAACATCTCAAGTGGCATAGCATTTTAAGGTAGAGGGATCTCGAATTATTATCGCATTAACAACCGATAGATAATACTTTATTGCCACGATTATTCACTGTAATAGAATTCGACGATTAATCAGCCCGCAAGAAATTTCAAAAATTTCTCCGTCGCTTGTACATAAATGAAAAAAACATTTCCCATTCATAAAAGTATTTCCAGGCGAAGCAAAAAACTTTAGAATAACAATTACTGCTGCGAAATGCAAGCTAGTAGTACATTAGCTGAGAGTAAACAGCAAACAAAAGAATCGTGAAGTGGAATAGATGAGAGACACGAGTTGCAAATGTTTTTGCGGGGAATGAAAAATGGAAGTCAAGATGTCCTTAATGGAAATGGTACATAGCAGGATAAGTTTCCAACAAATCACCTAATTGCAGACCTAAGACCGAGAAGAACACTCCGTTAGAAAACATAGCTGCGAGAAGCGGGTCTAGGATATATGGCTCGTCCATCGTCATGACAAATTTCAACCATTGCTTTTCCCGTTCTTTTTCTATGACTCCACTGATGCTCCATCATTTATATCCCAGTTTCGGCTGTAACGTCGCAAGGAAAATAAAATTATATGGACTGAAAGTGCCACGAGTAGGAAGCAGGAAAAAGTCGAATCAACTTTATCCGTCCGCACGTTGTAAAATCATTTTTAATAATATTTCGTAAAGATTTGAATCCATTCATTCGGGAATACTAAGGGATAGTGAAGTCTATTCAAATTATTACAAGTTAGGTAAAACGAAATTATTATTACACATACGTATACGTATCAATAGGATACCAAGATATTATTAAAAAGATTCAAAGATATTAAAATTACAATCGGGATTCACAGTTTTCAATTGACGGTTCATTTCTTCGTTAAATGTCATATCCAGCACCCTTTATTTATAAAAAAAAATCCCTACGCCTTTGATCAATATATTTTTCAACACACCTTTAAATATAATAACCATCAATCACCTTGCCGTTAATGCAATCGCATAAAGTTAACTTGCAACCTGCGTGACGTTCGGCGAACTTCGGGACGAAATTAAACGTATGTCCCTTCGTTTCGCAAAAGTGAATTTAAAACGTCGCGAGGAATCCGACAGGACAAAGGAAACGTACGAAGGCGTAGGTTGGCGACGTTTGCGACGACGATGCTGCGTAATCGTGAAGGGAAACTGCGAGGGACAGAAACAGAAAAGAAAAGCAAGAGGTACAGAGTGCATGGAGAGATAAAAGCAGGTGGATACAATGTTAAGGGAGTAAACTCGGAAACACGAGAGAAATGTCATGCAGTGCATTTTGCCGAGAATGGAAAGTAAAATGGTGAGCTGGAAGGAAACGAGGATTAATAAAAAAAGAAGGAAGAAAAAGGGGCAGTGCAGGGGGGAATGGGAGAACTGACGGACAAGGAGGTGGAACGTCTAAAGAAAAGAAACCGAGCGAGAGGAACACGAAAGAAAGTAAATAGGATCGTGGAGGAAAAGCGAAGCAACGACCCGTCCTACGAAGGATTGTGTGAAAAGTAGAGAGATATTGGAATATTATCAGTGGCATCCGGTTAAGAGTATACCCTTCCGGATGCTGAAAGGGCGGAATTATCGTGACAGGATTGTGCATAGTATAGCGAAACGAAAGGTGACTAAGTTTGAATGCAAAGGAAAATTCCAGATTCCGAATAATATTTTTTTAATAATTACTATTGTACCCACGAATGATACGTAAAATATTGAATAACAATTCGCCGGATAGTGTCTCCTTTGTAAGTGGCACCGTGTACAGTATTTTAAATCTGTGCATATATTTCGATATTCGACAATAATCGCCTTTGAATCTCCTTTCAATTTTCACACATCGTAGAAAGAAGAAAGCGGATCATTGAATTGTACGGTTTGTGTGGTACGGCTGGTGTGTACATAATGTGGTTACACTGATGGTTTTATGTAGCGGCTTAGAAAGAGTACAATATCAAGGATACCTAGCACAGCGTGCGCGGTTTCAAGTTTTGTTGGGAACTGGTAAAGAAAGCAACATTTTTCGTGATACATGTTATAGCCTTCCTGAACACTAAAGGTTGGTATCGCACGTATTGTGAATAAATGGTGCATTTATTTATTGTACCTTTAGAAACTCTTTCGCGTAGTTTGCGCGGTTTGTGAAATACATTTACGACGGAACATACCGTACACCTAGAATATTTACACGGAAATCATAAAATATATACTAAAATAAATGTATTGCTAATTAAATATTTAACGCAACTTTCCATTCAAGCTTAATCATTTAAGTTAAAAGGGCACCCAAAAATATTCATTGTCAATGCTGATTAAAACAACGCTCAGAATAACTGAAAAAGACATTTACGGAAAGACAATGTTTTGATACGTTCGTTATTATTATTTCGATAGATCATCGAAGCTATACAACAATTCTTTCATTCGCTAATCGACGCAAAACCTCGGATGATCGTGAAATCTCAGGATGGTGGAACACAAAGTTGCTCGTAACTCATTTTCTTTTTATTGTTCAATCGCATCGGAGCTAACAATCTGTGCACAACCGTTTCCACGATGAAAAAGGGAAACAGATGTAAGGGTGAAAACAGAGATAATAAATTACAATGGGGTAAGTTCGGCGAGCAAGAAGAGGGGAAGGGGGAGGGGGGGGGGGCAATTTATGCCGCGATATTAGAAGTGAAACTGAACAAAGAAAATGGAGCAGAAACGCGTTCTTCCGGGCACGAAGAGGCGAACGCCGGCGAGGATTCAGAAAAAGATAACAGCGATACGGATGATGCATTCGCGGAACGCGTTTGCACCGCGACCGCCGTGAATTCTTTACGAGCTATACTTTGCTCATCAAATGCTGAAACGACAATGTGCCCTCCGCCCCATTCGAAACAACCATAAATGATACGACGCAATAAAAATTGCACGCCACTCGGAAATATTGTTCCTCCGCCGTTAACCCTTCGTTTCGTGACTTTAAGGCATAATAAGGAGCTGGGTCGCGGGCATGGAAACGAGTTTTCGAAACACTCCCGTGTGTAAACGATACCTGGAAGTCGATAAATTTATCATTTAATGACGGTTCGTGTGTGTATGTGATCATTTTTTCTCTCTCTCTCTCTCTCTCTCTCTCTCTTTCGGTAAAAAAAAGGTGTCGCGTACCAGTAAGCCGGCGCGCAACAATGCAGCAATTATAAAAAGTATGGCATCGATTCCGCGAAAGATAGGGCCCCGTGGTTTGATACTTTAACGACTGCGACAATTTTACTGCGCGTATCTGTCGTCCCTAAAGCGCAATCTGGCTGGGAACAATTTTCATTCCGTTTTGTTCGGTTAAACAATGGTGCGGTATTGATTGATTGAGCACGGTGCTTTTTCGCAGGTAACCATTCATTTGAATGGGTATGACGATTTGGAGCAATCGTTATTTATACAAGCTCGCGGTGAAACGATTTTGAATACATGTATTGGGAAGTGTTTCCTGCTATTTAGGTATTTTGTGTCGTCATTAATTAAACGAAAGGCATGTCGAGCGTATGTGGGCGTACAGAAAGCTGTATACTTAGAATTGCTATCCCTGTCAACGTTTGTACCACTGTTCAAAAATGTGGGTCGCGTAAAAATTGCGGTTACGTTCAAACGAAACGTGGCGTAAAGCAAACAAAATTTGTATAAACGGAAGCATTTCACGAACTTAGGGGCGAGTCCACTTTTTCCACTGCAACATACGCTTTTCGTCGCTCTCACGAAAATGTATGGTCGTTAAGGTTTGTCAACAGTCTGTCGAACGCACGTAACAAATCAGATTAACGAAACAACGATTGGGGCTCCCTTTAAATGTAACAATTTCACCCTTCCATAACCACCGATTTGATCATTTCAAACATTTTAATAATAAGATTATACCGTCGAACGTGCCGACAAATAATTGGCAAAATCTAAAAACTGCTGATCCTCACTCCTTGCCACACTTTAGTTAACATAATAATTCCAGGACTTCCCTTAGCACATCCTCAGCCAACAAAAAAAGAACGCAATTTAATCAATCATCTACTGCTGCTCGCGTAGAGTGAACCACCCTTAAAAAATATTCATCATCGATCCACTGCCGACAATATTTATTAAATTAACCGACAATGAGACCTGCTTCCTTACGAATCAATCAAAATCGAAATGCGGGAACGTCGTGAAGAGCTTAGAGACGCGATTCTGTGGCAACCATACCGTCAGAAAGTTTGTCATTCCATGCTTCTTCCTCGACGTTCACCCTTGTCCCCCCCCCGTGTTCCCGACGTCAACGCGGAAAACTTATAGCGAATACGCCGACGACTCTTGACTTTACCAAGGCACACGTAGCTCGTATGCAATGCAAACCTTGTTGCCAAACTTCTGCAACGTGACATGCATCATCACCCAAGCACACGCTGCTCTGCAGATCCTCAGCAACTCTATTAGCGACTATCAGAATAACTTTAATTTTAACGCAGTTTCTTAGTTCCCCGGTGATCGCTGTCGGATTTGTTCTGCGCCTTGTTGCCTGCTTCAGCCGACATCAGTTGCGAGCTTTCATAAATATTTCCTCTGTTCGCATCATCCAAAAGCCGTTTTAGTAAATCGTTTCCACGTAGGACTGGATTCTGCGCACCGTGAGAAATACTCCACCCTGATGGTTGTGGCCCGTTGTTTCTGATTTGACAGGAGAAAAGATATATGCATTTAGCGCGCAGACACCTGGCAATCGAAATGTCCAAGACGCATTGTACATTTCAGTGAGCCCGAACATTAAGTAATATCGAGGAAAGGTAATATTGAGAAAGGGAACGGGAGGGAGAAAACGATTTGTCTGTCGTTCAGATTTGAACCATTTTAAAAATCAACAAAGTCGCGAAATGTTCCGACCCGGGGTTTCTTCGAACTTCGCCCAGGTCAACGAAGTCCAAGAGCTCCACGGGCACTCAGAGCGGCCGTGTCACGCTCGGCGAAAGAAACCGTCACGGGGTTGAAGGGAAGGTCTTTTCCGGTTGCCAATCCGTCGTTTACGCGGCGCGATCCCGGGGAAACGCGGGCAAAAGTGTCTCATACGCGATGCAAACCTCGTCCCGTTCGCAACGTGACGTTCATAATATAGAGTGGGCCTGAACCGGCAAGCAGAACAGCGAGGGAATGAACACGCGCCGCTCCAGAGGTAGCAGAAAGTGGTGCAACTCTATTACACGCTATCAGCGTGCATTATGGTACACGTGGGTGGAGAACCTCTGCTAGATGAAGACGTAGAGGTTGATAACCATGTAATCACAGTTCTAAGCACGGAACTCGTAACCCTTCTCTTCCAGCCCTCTTTCTTCTACCCCGCACGGAGGGCGCGAGGTTGGGTTAGGCGTGTTTGCAAGTGTAACACGATTTGCGCATGCCATGCAAATGCGGCGGACCGGGTGAACCGTCTAATTCCTGCCTTTCTCCTAATCTAGCCGCCGCTGACACTCTTTGGTGCTGGCTAGTTGAATTGCTCGAAAGTCGTACGCAACCCCCTGGACGCGAAAAGATCGTCAGGATAGATAGACAGGATCGGGGGGTTCTTGTTGTGCGGATGCTTCGACCGAGCGTTCGCGGAAACGCTGGGGGACCAGAAAAATAAATTGGGTCAAGGGACGAAATGACCGCAGCAAATAGAGAGCCGGAATAGCACTGTCTGCGATAGGGAAGTTGAAAGGGTTGAATACGGACGGGAGTTTCGGCCGCGCTGTGAGATCTGGATTGCTGGAACTAATGCGCAGAGCGAACTTGTGTGGAGAATTATTTGACTGAGTTCTTCAGCGACGAGAGACAGGGGATGGCGGAGACGTTGGAGCTTGTTGGGACGTGGAATAGTTTAGAGAATTATCTGTTGCGAGGAGAGTAAGCGTCGCTGTGCGCGATGACTGATTAGCAATTATTGCGCGGCCAGTGGTGATTGGATTTTGGTAGGAGATTGATTTAATAACTCTGCAGTGTCATATAATTCTGGCAGAGGAATTTTTATGAAATTTTAGAAGCGTTCAGACTAGTATATGAAGTGTTCTTTTGTATCGGCCATGTTATACACATTGTAAGGGATGAAAATCAGTGAAATATCACAGAAGATATTATATATAAAGAGTTAGTATAAATGGTGGAAATGAAAGAATTGAAAGAAAGTTCGTGCCTTTCAAAATATAATAAAAAATACCACAATTCGTTATTGTACCTGCAAAATTTGTATTCATTTTTGCAGAAAATTATCTGTATCAAGGACTAACCGAGGCAAAAAAATATATCTCATCGTTTCATTGACCCGTACTGTTTAAAACACATGTCGGACTACTATGCCGTTGACTTGTACTACTTAAAGAATGAATACATTGACGATACACTTATCCAGAAATGCTTTATATCTTTAACGTACATTTATAACTATGATAAAAGTGTTTAACTAGTATTTAACATCGTTGTCGAAAGAAATTCTCGATTATCAATTTACGCTGACGACCATATCGTTGACTTGCACTACTTAAAGATATAATACATTAACGGTATACTTCAATTGCCTCATATTTTTAACACAGCATTATATTTATGATAAAGGTATTTAATTAATATTTAACTTCTTTCTCGAAAGAAAGACCAGATTGCCAATGTATAATATTAATTGATAACTATTCCAGTTCCACTCTGATATAATGTATTATATTCTATTGGAATTGTTTAATCATTTGTCGCCCAGTCGTTTGTAACTCCACCGTCTTTCATTAAGCCATTATTTCAAACTGTCTCAAATGTTTGGTCATTATAGTTGGCACAGAAATGTTTGCGATGTTATGTACGTGCCGTTACACCTGGCTGATGTACTGCATGATAGTGTGACATAATGTGTCGTGTGTAAACCATCGACGAGGAACGTTTAATGGCGCGTGAGATCGCGTGCGGTGGAACATTACAATTTTCGCTATTAGGAGTCATTTTCGAAAACGCGGGTCATTCCACGTTAACGAAGAAAGGAAATATCGTGCGGGGCTAAGAAAAATAACTACTCTATAACGTTCGAAAGCGGGCGCCATACGGGTATTTCTGGTGCGAGTAAAAGTTTTATCATTTTCTGTTCCCCGCAATGTAGCAAAATTTGAAAAGGTATTCACTACGTGAAACTGTGCAAAGTACTGTGGAATTTAAATCATGTGCAAATGCATCCATTTTAAAGCAAGACTTTTACTTCTCCAAATTTACTTTCACGGTAACGCTATGGTTCGCATCAAAGAGGACATGAAATAATGCGAAGACCGCCGTATTCCTAACGCCGTATTCCTAAAATTGTAACTCCATTTATTAATAAACGTAACATCAATAATTAATTTCGTGAAAGCTGGCCATGCGACGTACACTTAAAATATTTACTACCCAAATTGGAAAAATGATTGCTGTTTATTTTAAAACCCATCACCTTTTATTAAATCGTTGGCAAATATATTTCTAGCCAACCGACACACATATTTTTAGTAACCAATAAAATATGCTAATTGTTTATCATTTCCTTAATAATTAATTGCTCTCCTAACCAACAATATTGACAAATCTAATAACCCGCTTCCGTGTAATAGTTTCCATGTTCCAATCTTTCACGTATTTCCTGCCAGTCTAACAATCCCGGCATCTCTTATTCATTAACCGTAACAAGCAACCGTAATGTAATGTATCATCTTTGCCAATGCATAACCGAGACACGGAAAGTTATCGAAACTGCAGAGCGGCGACGAATTAATTCCGAGCAGAGACGGCTGCTGTCGGACATATGAAATGCGTGACAGGTTTCTGAGAATACTCGTTCGTTAGTCCAGACGGTGGCCGGGCTTTACAGAAGAATTATTTAATTGAATGCAGAGAGGAATGAATCCGGAATGAAGCGACTTCAGAAACTAGTTGTGAGACCTGCGTGTGACCAGCGACCTTAATTAACCGCGGTCGGCTGGTGCGATCTTTCCCTGCGGAAGACAGAGCGAACATTATTCTAATAATTAATTTTTCATTGCCGTTCCACGGGTCGATTTTTACCCGTTCGAAGTTTGCCAGAGAGAGAGAGAGAGAGAGAGAGCTTTTGCATTAACGTTGGTAAAATGGAAAGAACGAAAAGGAATGAACAGATTTCTCAAGAGAAAAGATATTTCGATTATGTTTGTCGATTCGCGCTGAGATCGTTTTCCTGCCAGGTAGATCATTTCACTCGCTTTTACTTTTCCCTATCTTTTTCCGGCTAACGAAAAACGCAAACTGTCGCGACCTCAAATCTGCTAACTGCGAGCAAGAAAAGTGCGACCACGGCGTCTTTGCCCCGCGGCACGGAGCCAAGATTTTATTTTCCTGCTCGCAAATATTCCCGGGCGAGGTGAATTTTATGAAGCGTCGTTTTCAAAAATGTAACGGGTACTCTATAAGACAGGCAACTAGTGGAGGATAGAACAAACGCGACGCGCTGTCTTTTATTATCGTCGTCGAGCGTTTTGGTTCGAAAATTGGAAAAGGGAAAAATGGTGAACAACATCGTTTTAGTACATCCCCTTGAATCTAGTTAACAATCGCTTAAACCCCAATTGTATTGAATGCAATCTAAGTAATATTAGATTGACGAAAAATAAAGTGGAATAAAAATTGGTGGCTTACTTCTAATTAATTATTCAATTACTTTGACTCCGTAATTGATGTAAATATCTTAATAAATATCTGCACCGATATTCAAATCTTCGAATACACAGAATAACTGTAACACTTGTGCGTCAAGGATTGCTACAATGAAAGAGTGCATCTCAAATGCACAGTGCTTTCCAAACAGTTGTACAATTTCATCACAGCAAAGAAACTTCGCTACAATTTGGCAGAATTTTCTGAGAATAGAGTAATCTTACTTTGAAATCTCACCTTAATTAAAACGTATCAAATCTAGAATACGCATCTTAGCGGAAGAAAGAATGAAAACGTAAAATATACACAAATGGTAAATAGATTTAAATATATGAATACAAATCGACAATTTATTTCTTTCATCAGTCTACGAATATCCGATCAAACGCTACACAGTATAAAACCTGAACCAACAAAATCCACAGAAACCGCACGAATCCACTCTGTGACAAATCCAAAGAAATAAACCCTCCGCGCAATTCTCTAAAAAACGAACCACCCTGTGCATGCATTTCGCGCCCTTCCGAAGGCACCCGGAAAAAGTACCTCCACCAAAAATACACCTCCCTCGTTATCATTCCGCGAAGCTATTTATTTTTGAAATTTTCGCAACATAGATCCAGCGGGGATCTGATATCCTCGCGCGTTCCACTCGATCCGTATCCGGAACGCCCTAAATAAATGCGCGTTATTTAAATTCAAACGGATGTCCGTAAAAGGTATTCGATCGAGCGTACGCGGAGCAAGAAAAAGCTTCGCCCTATCGGATATCTCGGGCACACTTTTAGCCCCACCGATGCCTCGAAGTACCGGCGTCCATACCTGTCCCGTCTCGAACCGCGCACCCGTTTCACAGGAATCGGCCAACTGTCTCCCCTAGAAATATTCCCGCCGCGGCCACTAATTTGCGGATGAACTGTTCTCCGAGACCGCTTCTGTCCCAGATGCGGACACGCCGAGATAAGTACACAGCGGCGACGACGAGCAAACACGGAATGAACATTGCGGTAGACGGCTAGGCCGAAACTACGGGGCTGCCATCGTCGCGCGAAGTGATCATGTTAATTGTACCGTATCCCTGTGTGTACCGCCTTGGCAAGGGGCTGCATGCGAAACACGACTCGATGGTCGATATACGATATACACCAGGGCCACCGGCGCTTAATAAAATTACCGGATCCTCCCCGGGCCAATAATTTCTGACGAGGACGCGTGCTCTCCCGACCGGGCCGGCCCGTTTTCTTCTGCTACACCGGCAATCGTGGCTAATACTCGGTGATTGCGTCCGCCTCGTACGAACAGCAGCGGCGTGTTGTGGATCGGAAATTCGCCGGGGCGATTGTCCCAGAGTTAGTGATTACGAGTGGTTGTTGGAAACGTTCCTTTATTTTGGACGATATCGCGAATGGGGGATGCAAGGGTGCTTGTTTTTTTCTTCTAGAGATACGTTGCTCAGTAAATAACTGTTCCGATTTGAATTCTTATCGGAATGAACAGGTTGCGCGTAACATTTGGAGACGTTGTGAGTCTGTCGAATAATTCGGGTAATATTGCGAATGAGGGTCGAGAATGGTCCAATGGTCCAGTTCCGATTTGAATCGTGTAATAAATTGGTAGAGACTGGAATTAAATGAGACTGCAAGTTCCCTCGATCTTTTTATAGAAATTGTTCGGCTCTTTCTTTATTTATTACCGTGATTTTGTTCGAACTATTATATGCGAGGGATGAAATATATTGTCAGAGTTGTCCCGGGTAATTTTATCACATTTCAACACATTAATCCGAAATTTCGCAATAAACTGTTGTTTCGAACTGTCTTTATTTAAATCTAATATTGTGACAAAAATATGTAGGTACACTTAGACGTTACGATTTCGTTAGAGCACGAGCTGCGATACACATCAGAAATAAAAGGAGAAAATTCTTCCAACGCAAGGGGAAAGCGTGGCAGGTTGTAAAATGCAACCACTGTCCATCTATATACTCCACGATCGAACACTATTTCTAACTAAGTGTCTATTGGTCGATCGGTTCGGTTATGAATTAAACATACGTATAACCGCGCAGACTTAAAGCTTGAACCAAATTTAATACAGCTCAGATCTCTGCAAGTCAGATCAGTATCGAAAACTGAACATCCAATCGAGCCTTTTACATTTCGTTTTTTTTTTTCAATCTCAATGTTTCCTTTTACATGCGGTGGCCAAGGTAGAAAATTTCAGTCCTCTATCGATTTGGAACGGATAAAAGGAAAGGTATAGAGCGCAGAAATATTAACTTTGTAACAGATGGTTTCTCCTACGGTGCTCGTGCCTAGACAGCAGTACTGAGAGTATTTTCAAATAATAACGGTAAAACTGATCGGGTGTAGCCAGTATTGATGGACGAACTGAGTATTCATACGGATATGGATTTTTTTTTATCCGAGAAATAATGGCTCTAATATTAACTGTGTACGAGTAATTGTTTCACGCAGATACACTACACTTATGCATTCCTACAACGAAACAATAAAACATTTCACTTTGCAAATTTAAAGAACAGGCATATTCATGCAACGGTGAACGCTCGTGAACAAATCAACATCGGCAACAGATCCAAGCAATTGAAAGTAAATAATAAATCATGGGTGCAAACGATTGCAACACGTTGTCGCGCCTTATCCAAAAATTCGAATCGGCCAAACTCTCGGAATCGGAATCTAAACTCCATCGAACCAAACCGTAAACTCCACTCGGCCATTCTCCTCCTGTCAAAATTATAAATCGCGGTCCGTCGCCAATTAACATCCGCGAAAAACCGTCGCGCCAACACAAGAACAATGAATCCGCGGTCGGAAGATCGTTTGCGAATGAATAACATCGAATAGTGGTCGGTGGGGAAAAAAAAAATGAACATGCGTGTTAGGCACGTGTCAGATTGAAATGGATCAGGTACAACGAAGTGGAAAGCGTGCGATTGGCGGAAAAACAATACGTGGCGGAAATCCGCGCCTGAACGGACAGTCAGCACATTGCGAGCCGTGTTGTATTAACACAAGCTCGGCAAGGAGGGCGGAATACGTGTGACAAGAGTTGCACGGGCGTTACATGGCGCTGGCTAACGCAATTTGACCCGCACGTGACTGTGCACGCGAAAAAAGTGTAACGCTACGAAAGCGGAAAGAGTAACCCGGTTCGCGTACACCTACCCGGCCTGTCCGGCGGATGCGATTAAGGCTCGGTTCAGACGTGCAGATTTTTCAGCGCTGGAGACGTCCGTTCGTCGGGGAAAGACACGAAACTTGAATCAATTCAATGGGGCGGATTTCTCTCGGGCGAGAACGCGAAATTATACTTGGTTCCTTGCGCGGAACGTTTAAGATTTGAGATCAATTACTTAGTTATGTAATCAATTAATTGTGCTCTACAATTTATTTTGTTAGTCATACTTTACGTCCCAAGCGCCCTCTTCGAACCACTCGAATGCACACAGATAATTTCGTTGCCACTGTAAACATATTCTGACATTAAAAAATTTGTCGGGTCTACATTAGTGTACAGTAAAAAGATACGAAATACAATGCACGCCGTGCACCCGTTAAAAAGTTTAGAATAACATCGGTCGTGTCTATTTCTGCCAATGTATCGGTAACATTGACAACGTAACGTGAAATAGCTTCGTTCCACCTGATAAGATCAAATAAAATAGACTCGTTCTTCCGTTACTCTCAATTACCAAAGATCGAAACCGCCCGAAGCGACTGCCGGTTACCGTTCTCTTTCCTTTTTCCCTACGACCCTTTCCGGTGCAACCGCGTCGTAAAATTCAGCGGATGGCGAAACGGGAAGATGCTGGCACGATGTATAGCACAGTATAGAACAGGAAACAGATGAATCCGGACCATGGTATTAGAATATCGTCCTCGCTGATTTATTATTGCGGCCGGTAAAAAGAATTCATGCATATTCGGCCCGCCATTATCTTAAATTCAATCCCGTTTCCAGGAGGTTAAGCGTGAAAATTGCGTATGCAAATACGTTTATAAATTCTCCGCACGAAGTGAGGGAAAGGGGGTGAACAGGCCGCTCGAGAATCTTGTTTCTCGATGTTCCGGAAAATTACGTCGGGTCTTTGTATGTTTCGATCGAGAAGAAACGTTGGAGAGGCAGTCGGACCGTACGGTAGCGATTTCTGTTACAAATTTCGCGGATAATCGAAATGGATAAGTATCGTGTTTCGATATTGACGATTTCAACGGGAACAACTGTGGCCTGTCCTATTATGCGGACGAGAGAAATTAACGAGGTACGTCAAACGTTCCACGAGTAATAAAAAATGTTCGTTTCAGAAATATTCGACCAGGGCGGAAACTTGTTCGCTCATTTTGTACTACTAATATCTCTCTCCTCGCGTAAATATTTTTTATCCCGAATATGATTGTCAATCAGCAAAGTCATTTCGATAGTAACCTGCTATTTGAAACGAAAGGATGGTATATTGCTAATTTATTCTAGTGATAAATAATGGGGGCGTATTGTAGATGGAAGTGGGAATTTTTCATGCATACGCGTTCCGTTTTTGTCTATCTGTTGCATAATTTGGTCGTTCGAATTGTTATATCGCTCGTAAGAGAATAATTTGAAAAGTTAAAAGCTAATAAATTGTTTTTAATTCTGGAAGTTGGCAGTTTCGTGTGGCCCCCGTTCGATATTAAGTAACCAAATTTTAATAAAATTAAGTTATGTACAGTTGACAAATTAAATTACCTGCGAATTCTTCGGGTGCAGAAATTAAAGACGAGGTTCAGGTTGAAAGCACACTTTAGACAATTACGAGAGCAACTCTTTTTCATAAAAGATATGTGACACAAAAAAAAATATAGAGAGAAACACCGAGAAATCATTAATCCTTACATATTGTAAATATTAAATATATGTAATTCAATGTTTTGTCAACTGTACATAATTTTCATACAAACACAGGTTAATCTATCTATTGAACGTTTTGCCTCAACAAGCCTTGTGTGGTGCCAGTGGTGCCGATTGATTTAATAATCAAATCGTTTCAAAATACAATATATTAACCTAGCTCAAAAATTATTCAGACTTTCCAAAACATTTTTCTATATTATCACTTAATCTTTCCCTGCGCTCCGAAGTCCTTTCTAGCTACATATATCGCGTGCGTCCAATTGCTACAAAAATATTGCACATCAAACATCGCGCCTAGCAAAAAAGATTCACTTAGAAGCTTACGGTGGTTTTTCTACAAGCGATTCTTGAAAAATAGTAACGCCGGTTTTCTCGCCGAAGTACCATGAATGCTTTGCATGAAAAATATCCTTCGTCCCGAAGTACACATGTAGATCCCGCGGAACGATAGCTTTGGAGGGAAAGGAATAAAAGAAAAGTCCTGCGAAAGGGGCGAGCTTTGCAGTTCAGGGTAGTTCGCTCGTGTGCATATTTTTATCGGCTCGAAAGAAAATACAACTACCATCGCCGCGTGTCAAATGACTTTGAAGCTTCATTTTCCATGCAGTCTCGCGTATACGTGAGGTTATAGCTTTCAATTTCGAGCGTTCTTCTCCGAGAATATTTCATGTTTCGATAAAAACGAAAGAACACCTTGTCATTTCGAATGTATTCGCGTAACTGGTAGTCTAGCGATGCCGCGTGTTTCTATTTTAAATCGAATCAGATGCTGGAGTGTATTATTAGAATAGGTACAAAATTCTCTTTTTTTTTAAACAAAGACTACCTGAGCTCTATGAAACTCTTTGAAAAAATTGTACAACAAGATGAAACATTTGAAACGGTCATTAATTTGCAAAGCGACATTCAGCGCTAAATATTGTACCCCGCAATAAAATATATCGCCACGCGAATGTATGTATTTGATTAATATGGTGTATTTGCGACATATTGAATGAGAGCGAAAGAAAATACAAAAATGAATGGACACAGTCACAGCAGTAAGTAGTCACAGTAGTGTGTAAGCACACTAAATTCAGGTATATTTTAATTAACCGTGTATGTCACATCAAATACAACTTCGTACATGTTCCGAGTTACAACTCCATACTTCTTCCACGACCCCTTGTCTTGAGTACAAACGAATCATCACCATAGCCCGCCAACCTAAGTCCCTCATTCAAGATTTTGTAATAACACACAGACTTCCATACGAGCGAAACTCGTATGAGTGTGTAATGAGCGAGTGGCGTGTACACATCGTTAGTTCTTTGCAGAGAAACTATAACAGTAACTTCCCTACATATGCAGGTACGTGCTTCACGTTTCATAAACAATTAATAACAATACGCAATCAGCCCCTTTGAACCGAAACCCACTATCCAAATAAATTACACGAAGTTCTGCCCCACTTCGCAGGAAGAAACTGCTAGAAACTGTTGCAGTATGATCTACACGCGATTGTTAAAACTGTGTCAGTAAAAAAGAAAGGAAGAAAGAAGAATTTGCCGATTTTCTGCGTCTGTTCGTTAGTAGATTCAAAACATCCCTCTCTACTTCGTTGCTTCTTCGCGTTTGTTCGGCACAGTACGATCGACAAAAATAGTCGATAGCATAAAGAGCTTTGCGCCGGCACACCTGGCCAACGGTGTCTCTTAATGATCCCACGTTGCATTCCCGTCGCATCTGACGATTCGCAAATCTTTTCAGACCGCTTAAGAACTCGCTTCCACTTGACATCGTGAACTCGCCGGGTGAGTGTGTTCTACGAGAAAGCGTGGGAAAAAAATTTTCGCTGCACTTATTACTGTACAACTTGAAGCAGAAGCAGTATCTCTGCACAGGGTTTCCAGTTCTATGGCATCTATTATTGCAGAACTCGACCCCTAGCGAACCGCAATCACGTTCCATTCTAATCATTCAACTGTGGGAAATAACACGTTTCCTACTTACGTATTCGCAGTTTGTAGATGTTCAAGATCCCGTAGAACACGGCTACGACTGTTCCTCTAATCACAGTGTTCTCTGTTCCCCCGTGTGCCCCTCTCTTGCGCTATGACGTTAAATGTAATTGCGAACAAGCAGCAACAGTAACGTTTGTTGTGCATAGAATGACCAGCATCGACGTGGTCAATGCGAGTATCCCACGAGTTTCACAGACGTGGACTCTTCCGAGTAACTTTCAATTTTCGTAACTTTCGTTTGAAGTGTTTAGTTAGCGTGCAGCAGTGTGTCTTCATTTTATATGTATTGTAATATGCGAATTTCACTGTAAATAATTTGTGTAATATATTTCTGAATTCCCTTTCGAGGTATATTCTTTAACTTCAACTTCCTCGCAGGGATAAAATTTATTTCAAAATTAAAAGAGGAATGCTGGCTCATTCGAGGTTTTCAGTTCCCGCGTATTTGAATCGATTGCGTTTGAAGAATTGCACGACGGGGTGTTTAAACGATGAACGAAAGTACAATTGATCAACGCCATTAGCTTGTTCAGAAATATAAAATTAAAAGGTCCCTTTGTTGCGATACACTCCCCCCGGCACGGTTCTTCAAATATCAAACAAGAAAGAAGACGAACGCGTGACCCCATAATTTCCAATTCCCCACTTGCCGCAACAAAAAACTAACCATCTTTCACGTCGAATTACGCACCTTTCCAACCACTCTTCCGGTCTGCGCATCGTCCAAACACCGTCCCATCCGTCGAGCGCGCGCCTTAAACGAGAAACAGGCGCCCTGGAAGCACCCCCGCAGTGTTTGTTACAAAACAACCGAACGCTTTGTCTCAAAGTGTGATGCAAGCTCGAGATTATCGTCGTTATAACAGGCTTCCCTGGCCGGGGGAAATATTGGCGAGCATGACATTCGACCATTTTTCGTATCACGATAAGCCCGTTCGAAGAGACCCCGGCCCGGTAGACGGTGGTCAGGGATCGTTCGTAAGGTGTGGGTGTTGATTAAGTTGGTAGCATGCAAATCGTTCATTCCCGTGTCTACCTTCCTTCGTCCACCCTTTTATCAGCCAGATAAACTGCGCCCCGTACCGCGTCCGCCCCGTTCACCGTGAAGCGTGCCGGCCCCCTCCGACATAATTATACGCAATTTATCATAATTGAGGACGGTATCGCGATCCTGATCTCGCGAAAATTGTCTACGCAGCTGGAGAACATAACGGGAGAGATACATGGGCGGCGAGTACCGGTTTTCATCGTGATGCTTCCAGGAAATAGTGCACAGTTATCGTCTGGCTAATCCCGACCGACCCACCCCCCGTGTATCTTTTCATCGGGGCCACTGCCCCGCAGGACTTATGCCCAGGACGTCCTGCGCTATTTTAAAACGATTAGAGGGTGGAAAAAGTGTCGCGGGGCGAAATTAAACGGTACCGAGTGGCGGTTCATACTCGCGCGCCGTCTTCGCGCTGTTTCGCGCGTCGGTGTCCATCAATTGATACAGTTCTTTCTAGTTTCCATAGAGAAGTATTGGGTAGTTCAGTTCGAAGGTGTCGGACTTTATCGGAGATGAAGATGATGTAATGGAAGAAAGTTTTGGAGCGCAATGGATCATTGAATACGTTACATCGCGTTTAAAAACACTTCTAGAGTAAAGTGGTTGATCGAGCTTGATATCAAAACGATTTTGAACCGAATCGTTCAGAGACAGAAAGTAATATCTTCTTTCGCTGCCTAAAGAAAGCAGCAATGACAAGTCCACTCGAAAGTGCAATCTTTCTTTAAGAGCATCGGTGACACGTCCATGAATAAAAGCGCACGAAATTGTCACTTTAAATGTTCAGCCCCTGCATTCGATTCTGTTCAACGTCAATTTCGTCTATATCTAAAAATGTTTAATAAAACCTCATAGCAATTTCCTATATAGATATACCATGCGACCCCATCGTAACCATTCATTCAAATATACATCTCTTGCGAAAGAGATTCTTTCAACCAGCGCGTTGTCGTACACTTTATTTGTCCCCCATTGTCGTGCAGCCGCCACCCTTCGATCGTTACCTATTTTGCCGAGACTGGAAAGCGCAGGAGAGTACTCTATGCGAGGCACCTGTGTTCTAAACAGCCTCTGACACGGTTTAATGGCGGCGATAATAACGACACGGCCAGAACACAAGGATTAATGTCGCAACGAAGTCGGGCTCTAAGTGAATCGAATGTTTCGTTAACTGGCCGACAGTGTACGACAACGACGCCTAACGATCGGAGACTGCCGTTTACAATGGCGGGACAATTTCGACCGATCCGTAGGAGAATGGGACCATAGAATAGAGATGCGCCCCGTGAACGCGACAAACATTATATTAAACGATCGTTAAGCAATTCGGGACGGCGATTGCGTAGCCGTCAGTCGATAGTTGGTCCGATTGCGGCGATAATTTGCCGAGGGAACGCCGCGTCGAATCGCGTGGTCCCCGCTTATCCCGTAAACTGGTGCGATTAATGTCGGCCATCTCTCTGACGATCGGAAATTACGCGTACGTTTACGTTCGAATCGTGAATCCATTCGTGGTATCTGAAAAAGATCGTCACGGCTTTCGAAATCGTCGTTCTTCGGGCGAAATGTCGGGGTTTCATACGGCGCAGGTGAGCCAGTAAACAGAGCAGAAGAAAACTCGTTTATCGCGAGGTAGTCCGTGAGCGCCAGCTTATACAGGGTGGGCCGCATAACTTGACCGGCCGGAGCGGCTGTCAAAATGCGCGTTTCACAAGCAGAGATTCTATCGAAGACTTATGTAGCATCGAGGAAGCGTATTATTCTATGAATGATCTTTCTCAATTGCGTATTTCCTTGCAGAGTCGAATCATTTTAGAAGCAAAGGATTATTTGAAAGGGACCGCTGTCTTATTTATGTCGAGCTTTAAAAGTCAGCAAATTTGATGAATTACGATTGTTCTTAATATCGTCTATACAAAGGAATTTCTGAAAATACGCAGTTTAAAAACATTCGTTATGCCCTCGCATCGCGGAACTCCGATTTAACAAATTTTTAATAGCACTTGTAAAATGATTCGAAGCGGACAAATTGTAACGAGCCACCCTTTATATGCCTCAGCCACCGAGTAGAGGCGCATTAGTCGTTACGTGCTCACGTTGGCTGCGTGTTTAAGCGAGTATGTACCTTGTTCTTTTATCACGTTCACGTGTCGGAATATAATGTCATTGCGACGCAATATGTACGCGACAATTTATCATTTCGCAAAAACGAAATGTTACAGGTAATCCAGGGACGTTAACTCGACCGCCCTTTTTTATTCGCTCGTCCACCCACCCCCACCCTCCTCATACCGCCAAGAAAATCGCTCGTTTCCCGAGCTTAATGCCGTTGGACATTGCCGGCAGCTCTGCTTCTTTCATGGTACACGCTCGAGCACTTTGATACGAATGATGATGTTAAAAAAAAACGTTAACTCGAGACGCTTAGGATGGGACAGAAATAACCTTGGCAAGCTGTTACACCTGGGCATCTCGGTGCACGGTGAGTTTGATGGATCATAGCGGCCGCCTGACAGTGGTTTATGTACTCCGTTCTCACAATCAGTCTGCTGTTGAACTTCCAAGTGCAACGTTTGCGGTTCTGTAATCTGACGTTAATGTAAGCACAGTCACGACTCGCGAGCTTCACGTGTATTTCAAGTGTTCACTTCATTAATGTTGGTCGGTGTCTTGAACAAATTCGGTGTTTATTAATCCGTGCGGTGGTAAAAGCAATGCGTGTACAGGGAATACAATGTCTCGTTTGGGACAGAAATAATTGCAGGCTGCTTTTGGAGAAGCTAAAATACAGTGTGCCGATAAACACTTACGCTATTTCTAGATCGCGTTTATGACTAATTATCAAGGAATTTTGAAAGAATAGTTCTGTAAGGTAATTGCCATTTTTTTTTTCAGACATTTTTCTATTTATTTTTAGAACGTTGAAATTTTAGGGAAACGGAAATATTTATTTTATTACTTTATCATTACGTCAGTGTTGATATAATCATTGATATAAATAAGTAATTCTATCTTTCTATCTTTCTATTCTATTCTTTCTATTTCCGGTTTTACATTCGCCACTGCTTCTTCAAAAGAGAAGAACCAACAGTGATGTGTATAACGAATCTATAAAAAGGAGCACGTGTGGGAGAAACGAAGAAATAAAGGGTTGCCTTAGTCAAATTCAGTAGTACAAGCAAATTTTTTCTCAGCCTTCTATTTAAGCGATTTAATTATGTAATTACGTTCTTCTGTTATCGCTCAAATTGTTTCTCTGCCCAAATATCTCACTGTTCAAACCCATCGAGGGGCTATTGTAAATTATCCCTCGCAGATGAGAGACCATTGATGCAATTTCGCAGACCCATGTGAATACTATGAAAAGATTCACTCATGCATTGTTTTGCACAATATTTGTCTATACTACTTGCAACGTTTACCTAGCGAGATTTCGCGTAAATTACTGATCCGCAAATTTTTCTAAGGAGGAAATTGTTGTCTTACTATGTTCACTTCTAATCTATTATTTTTCTATGAACAAAATTGCATTCAATTTCAATAAGAATCTATTGAATATTTTCTACAACGCATAGGCGACTCGGTATATTAATATCAAGGAAACCAAAGAAATGACACCTTACAGTCTCTCCTCTACAAATATCGTATCCTCTCGAAAAAGAAAAAGTGCTCAAAGTTTTTAACGATTACAATAAATCGGACGCTAGAATAGAAACTCGACGATGCGGTAGTCCTTAATCAAAATTGGCGCGATGAAATGTGGAATTGAGGGCGAAGTTGAGTGAAAACGAGCCATGACAGTGCCCGGAACTTGTTCAAAGACAATAATTTGTAATGCATACGGTGGACACTCTTCAACTTCTGACGGCCATCCCGGCAACTTGCTGTGATGCATGTCGACGTTGTTGCAAACTCTACCGTCCGGATACGTAGATTTGGACCGTGTTGTCCTGTTTGCAACGTCCCTTGTACCTTTCGCTGGAAAATGTAGCCAACGTCCTTTGAAACTGCACGGCTAGCCAGGCCCTTAATCAAAGTTGACAAAGTTACCGGCGTTCCTTCCGCGGTACTTCAGGATTTATTTGCAAACGCGGCATGAAACAGAAATTACGAACGGTTTAGTGGAAAGCCTCGCAAGGGAATTCCCCTGGCCAACGCTTTGTACCACGGAGAACTGATTTCAGCACGCGGACAATTAAAGAGGAACAATTCACCGCGATGAAGTCGAGTTTCGATAAACTTCTGTAGTTGATTCAAGCAAATATTCGTGATGAAAGACCTCGGCCTTTTATTCGGCTTCCGTGATTTCTTGACTTTTCCCAACTTTATTCATTACGTGGGACACGACGGCCGAGAATACTTTATTCGCGAGAAATAAATTTCCGCAATACGTTTATATAATTAGAAAATGGGGACGCGAGTTTACTTATTTTACTGTGTCATTATATTATCGCTGTAATTATTTTACACTTTATTGTATCTACTTCGCCTCAATTGGCCCGCGTATAAATATTTCTGATACTCTGTTACGAGTACACGTTTATGTATGTTAATAAAATTTCAGTGGGAGATTATAACGAAATTCAATATTTGTAAAACACTGAGAGTTATTCCAAGCAAAGCTCTGCACTGCAGTAGTAAACAGTGGCTGCCAAAAGCTTTCAGCCAAACACTAATTTTAATATATCTTTCATCACTTCATAATCCAGTATGAACGAAAAATTAATAAAACCCGTTTTGCGGAATACTTAATAAGCGGTGTAATTTAAGCAGTGTAATGGAATTACATCTTCACCGAAAACTTTTTACAACCACTATATAACAACCATTGACCATCACTTTTAAAACCAGTCTCCGTTTATAAACCAACTCTAATCAACGTTGATCCCTCCTCTATCGCGATTCCATATTAATTTCTCGATCCTTCTACTCGTATCGACAAGATTAGAATAGGAGCTGAAGTTCGTGTATTCGTAGAAACGGGAGACACGAATACGCCCAACTCCAACGATCGTTGCTGCGAACGTTTCCACGTAGTTTCGCGGTCGTCTAACTTTCGTCAACGCGCAGATATCTGTTGGTCCATAAGTTCGCGACCGTGGGCCAATGAAAAGTGAAATTTTTTGCGCGATCCCGTCACCGCTCCCATAAATTTTCGCCGGAACTTTCGTCGTGGACAAAGCTCCGTGCTTTTCCCACTCCCGGGAACTTTCTGGCCGACGAAAAAGTGAAACACACGGACGGCGAACGTTTATACGCCGCGAAAAAAAAAAGTCGCTAGGAGGTGAAGGGTTGGAAAAGCAGCGGAGAAAGGTGCTTTTCTCTCCTAGACGCGCGAAGAGTTTTTCTTCCGGGGGACGACATTTCATAATTATCACCGCCCGTTCGCTTATTCCCTCTCCCCTTTCTCTATTTCTTGTGTAACTGTTCTGATTGCACAAAGTGCTAACTCTCGATGGACGAGGCAGCGTCGATAAAATGATTTTCAGAAACGTTCTCTCGCATATTTTCGGGGTTCGGGAAAGTGATTGAAACGCGCTCATAATGCGCTGCGTTATGAAACGTTTTAGGGAGCCTTTCATCTCTCGAGCCGGGTAAAATGGATGCTCTTGAGATCGTTTTTATTTTAGAAAAGCTTTAGAACTATTCAATTTGAAGGTTTATGCATGTATTCATCGTACTTTGAGTAATACGTACATACAGGTGAAAATTGATGAAACTATATAAAATCATTCTTATGTTATTCGACGTACGATTTATTTCACATGCAATTGTACGACAGCATTCATTCCTCCAAGTTGATTTGTAAATACAGGTGCAAGCCGAACTACAAAGCACTTGCCGTATTAATATTCATGTAGTTCGCAAATTACTACGCCACTATTAATTATACCGAAAAACATAACAATTTTCTAAAATGCTATTTTAATTCTCGAAGGTTCGGCAAAGTAACGAACGAATGAAACATATGCATACACGTTGAAGTAGAGCTCGGAGTCCCTACAATAATACTCATGAATTTCAAAACATTTTCAAATTTACTTGATAGATAGCCTTGCATGGAAAACTGGATTGCATCAACCCGTACAAAATTCGGCATGGTATACTCAAGATAACACCGGTCCACGAATAATTATGCAACCGTCTCGTTGCAACAATCTCGCAATATCCTTACAAGTTAAACAGCAATTTCCGTTTCGCGACATTTGTTATGCAACGCGTTCTGTGCTATGCAATGCATACACTCATTCGTGTTATAATTACGAACGCATCAGCAGCATGTACAAACATGTACAATACAGCGGCAACTAGAGAATTACGTTCACTATACTGTAAACTTTACACGGTTGAAGAAAGGAGGAAGACACATATATATGCTACGTTAAAGAATTGTTGTACTTTTCTTTATTCATCGAGAAATTAAATATTTGAATTTCGAAGAGGAACATAAGTTAAGAAATCGATCAAGGACCGAACGATGTGAGCAAGATATATAAAAATTTATTTCAATAACGATACAAAGAACTGTTATACAATATAGTTGTTTCTGTATCCCACGTTAACGTAACCTTTTTGTTACATTTCCTTGCAAACGTTAACTCAGCTGCGACAAAAGGAACGCTACAAAAAGAATACCATCCAACAGTCGAACTGTTTAAAGAAATTCATCATATGACACATCGAAATATATATCCCCCCCCCCCCCCCTTGTATCGTCAATAACACCTGTCACCAGCCACCTTATCGCAATCGTCCAAGAGCGTAAAAACTCACCGCAAACAGGAAACCCTACCCACGTCCCGCCGTTCGACAATCAACCCCCCAAAAATAGGCACCGTTTCTCGCCACGTTTTTCTTCTCACCTATGACGCAGCACAGTCCGACGTACATGTAAGTTGCCCACGATTCTCCCCGTATCGCGGAAACGAAGAAACTCGGTGGAAGAAAAAGGGTCGATCCTTCCCCTCGAAACCCACCGTCCGCCCACACCGTCGCCCCTTTGTAAATCGATTCCGGCGCAACTTTCTACAACGGTGGTCTTTTTACGATTTTCCAGAATGCTGGCAGCTCGTGATAAAAAGTGTGAACGTGCCGGCCACGGTGAAGGCCGACGACACCGATTACGTGATCCTGGACTGCGACTACGATCTCGAGAACACGCCGAGCAAGGGATTAGTCGTGAAATGGTTCTTCAACACCAACGAAGTGGCTTACCAATGGATATACGGCAGGGAACCGTTGGCCGGGGACACAGCGCGGAAGTACGTCGACCTGAAGTACAAAGCCAGCGACGATCCGTACACCAAGTACCGAGCCATGAAATTGAATAAGCCCGGTATCGATCTTACCGGCGAGTACACGTGCGTCATATCCACTTTCGCGGACGAGCGGTCCGCGAGCGCCTCCATGGTTGTGTATTGTAAGTATCCCACTATTTACGGCCGGCCCGCCATTGATTTACGATCCTTTATGCCGATTTATGCCGAACAGAACGCCAGACCAATTATCCTTTCTGCCGCTGCGATACCGCGATTTTCCACCCCCTTTTTTTTCCCCCCTATTTCTCTCGATTTCACTGTCTTCCTTGTGCTCGTTCGTTTTCCCCCCCTTTCACTGCCCCATTCACCGCGGCTCGCTTCTCCGTCCACCGTTCGACGGTACACAAGCGTGTCGCGGGGAACGACGGTTTGCGATGATTTTTGACTCCTGATGGTGGTACATTCACGTTTATTGCCGTCGTTTAGTTTTTGCGCGCGTGGTCGCTTTTGTTCTTGGGATATTCTTTTTGCGCGGATCGAACGAGCACTCGAGCGACGCAACCGCACACGGCGGAATAATATGTGCGGCTGATCGCGAATTATGGATTCGTTCAATTTTTTTATGTCAGACGGTGGTGAAAATCCTGTCGTTAGTAAACAGACAGTTGCGATATAACTTATTTTTAGTACATTTTCAAATCTTTATGCAGTTCAATGCTGTCCATTTATATTGACGAATATTTCGTGTCTTTTCCTTAGATTCGATTAATACTACTTGAGAAGGATTCTTGATTTGTAGAGGTTGGATTATTTTTGATTGTCCGCGATCATTGACAAGTTCACTCGCATACCTTTTCATCGCAATACACGTTACTATCATTCAATTGAATTTTCATTGAGACGCACAGGTGTATCTCTTATGATAAATTATACGACTCTAATGACAATGCTTTTCCCTCTGTGATTTCTTACAAAGAAACAAACAGGAATCCATCGTTTGGTTATTAACGTAGGCTTACTGTACTCATTTCATAGAACAACAGCGAGTATTAGTCATTTAAAAATTGAACAGAAAATGGAACAATTCTTGCTCGTGACTAAGAAAAAGAAATACATCGAACCTATCCCGGCAGGCTACGCTAAATTTCCCCGTTCAAAACAAACCCCCGAATTTATTACTCAAATATAATTGATCGATCAAAAAGACGTTCTATAATTCCCTGGAATCGTACAGCGATTAAATTCCCTCCCGTCTCTCGCTTAACCGGCTGACTCAACTGTACCGTCAAATATTCAATCCTAAATCGCAATATCGATATCAACAACGCCGTACGAAATATCAGGTTTAAACTGAAATTATTAACATAATCCACGGATTATCGATACTTTTTCCAAGGCATAGGAAATTGCGTTCATCGATAGTGTCGAGTCAGAAGGTAGTTTCACCCTAACAGTATCGCGTATCCCCCCCCGAGGAATCGATTGCTCCTTGAGGATCCGTTTGAAATGTTTCAAAGAGGAATCGCACTGTTCGGCCACGTTCTCTCGGCAAGAAGAATATTATCAGCATGGAACGACGTAATTCCTTTTTTGCCTGTTGTCGTTCGAAGAAGGGGGTAATTTTCGGTCTGATTTAGGAAGCAATAGCAGCAAAATCGCCGTCGCAGGATCCGATATCGTTTCACAGAGAATATTGTCTGGTCGCTATCGAGTATCAGAGAACATCAAAGGAGAGTAAGTTGAACGTGGAACGCGATGAAATGCAAGTGTATTAAAAAGTTTTCGTTCGATGTTTGTTTCGTGTAGGATGTACGGAGAGATCGGCAACGTTAATTTTAATATTGACTTCTGTTGAACAAAATATGTTACTCGAAAGAACTGAATATGAGTGAAAGCTGAAAACAGATTAGACATCGTCGAGTAATGTGGCCCCTTTTATTTTCACTTAATTTATCCTGCCTCTTGTCGACGTTTATTTGATATATTGTGATACTTTAAGTGTATAGATATTTGTTTGAAGTAGAAATACCGAGATGCGAGAAAGAAAATACTGAAACGTGAAACGTAAGGAAATATCAGCCTCGTCAATAAACTAGAATATAATAATAGATGGGAAGTATCGATCCGATTTTTCATTATTCAATACCGCCCACGCGAAATTATAAATAAGCTGCCCTTGAGTTTCTTCCAATATTTCACCGCCACTGGTGCTCTACAATTTCATTCAAAGGCGCCGATTCAATCCATTGATTCATCGCAATAAGTAGGAATAATCCCTGGACCGTCATTCAACCAGCACCAATTCAGATTCACTCTATCAATTGTACATTTTTCTCTCGGCACCGGGATACATTTTCCCTTTTTACGGGTAAAATATCAAAGCAAAAGGGAATAGCTGACGCCGACATCGAGCCGCGACACAATTGCTCTCGCGACATTGACTTTAATTCCGATTACGCAGGCCGTGAAAAGATATAAGCTCGCAATACGTATCGCGTGTGCCTTGTGACGCACGATAAGTACGCAATATTTGTCGAGTCATGTAACATTTTTACCCGTCTCCCGTAGTTTGACGTGACGTCCTGCCAGGTGGAGTGATGTTGCGTGAAATAATTCTTGAAATTGCAACGCGACGCGGAACAAAAGTTACCGGGTGGTTACGATCGGATCGAAAGCCGTCATTTTCCACGTCGTCGCGAGTTTTAGTGGCCGCGGCAATAATTTGCTGCTCGCGTAATTAACATCGAGGCATTTTCTGTCATAATTAGAAAATTCACGCGTCGCGCGCTGTGCAATTAGCCGGTATAATTAAAAGGGATGCCAACGTGGCGTCGATGGTTCGTGACCGAAAATGAGTTGAGTCGACGGCACGCGGATAACGGGGTGACGAGTGGATGAAATGCAATTGTTTTCGATTACTACTATCGCAATCCTAAACGTTAGATCGGGTGGAATTTGTAATTGTATTATTCCTAAATCATATTGAGGCGGGAATATTACACATTTACAGGCGACAAATATGTAGATAGGAATTGCTGGACAGTCTCAGTTTATCTTAACAATTTTATTGAACTTTTAAATCTAATTAGCATAGTTTATTATTTCCCTCGTATACGATAGGTTGGATGATACTTATTAGTGTATAAGAACAAAGTATTCCTGCTACGTTTTCAGATAAGACTGACTCAATTTCACCTGCAAATTTTTTTCTCTGAGCAAATTTGCACGTCTGTTGCCAATATTTTTTACTTTGTTTTCTTCGATGCAAGTGTGGAATTGAAATTAATAATTTGTACGTTAATATGAAATAGCAATCGTGCAATTGAGAATGAATGCTGGTAAACAGCTGTTAGTTGAATTTGCTCTGATGTAGCGTACCTTTGCTAATGATATTTACTAGTTTGCTTAATAATATTTGTCGCAGGGGCGAATAATTTGAAATTTAATGAAATGATTGTGTTTGAAATTGAAATGATAATTGACACGAAATATTGTTCAAATAGCATTAAGCACGATCAAATCGGATTATAAATAAAAATAAATATCAAATATCAATCGGAAGGGAACGTAACAACCTATAATTGGCATATATATTATTTCACGATATGACGGGCATTATGTACCTAGTGCAAATTATACATTTCATTTTCGGAAATTTATTAAATTAACAAAACCGTATGACAGCATGGGAGAATACGCTTTACAATGGCATCTTCGTTCGATGAAGTCGTTTAGTTTTCGGTATTGGATGAAAGTAAATTAAACGCACCAAATTAAATTTTAATTAAACGCGAAATTAACACTGGACAACAACAATATTCCACGGAGGGCTAGTTAGCATTGTGAGATTAATGGACGACTGTTAATGGCTTTCATACGTTCCAGCAGCAATTAATTTCATTGAAAATTCTAACTATAAAGGCTCATTAATTACAACTTTTTTAAAGACACTTGACAATAGGATTACCTAATGAAACCAATTTTATTCTTCATATTTTGCTTTTTAATTAACGCAAATTAATATTTTTCCAATATCCCCCTTTTATCAAATTCCTTAAGGTACAGCCATTTGTCAGAACTATAAATTTATGGGTTTTGTTACGAATGAATATTATTACAATGGACGTAAAGGAGTGAGTAAGCATGTATTATCTATATCTCGATCCATCTTTTATAAACGTTCTTTTAGTACATAAATAACCAATATAAATAATTAGTTCAGCTTTCCTTTATTGGAATTCAATACTAAAAAAAAAAAAGGAATAGCAAGCTGTTCGATACGATTTTAATTTCACAGTGGAAAAGCGATACTGGAAGCAATACAGATTAAGAACATGCAACTCGCGACTTCTCTTTTCATACGTAAATAATCATTAAAACTTCGATTGGCGCGGGCACAAATTTATATTATCGATAACTGGTTGTCGATGCCGCAAGGAAAGGTAACCTACCGTTTGACACGTGAGCAACATGCAAGAAATCGATACGCCGACCCGAAGTGATGGCAAATATTTGCTCCGGTGAAGTTGGAGCGGCATGTCTTCGAAGCAGATTATTTTCACGGTAAATAACCGACTTACGGCGGAAAAAGTTCGCGATCCGCCGGATCGTTTAAAATTCTAAGTGAGAGAGAAAAGTTAAACATCAGCCGACGCCGTTTGATTCCGATGTTATTGACTCTGCCCCCGTTAAATTCATTGACCTCGCCACTTGTTTAGTTTAATACACCCCAGTGTATTCGATTCGCCGTCGCAGAGATTATTTCGCAGTGGTAGTTCCTTGGCTGCCGGTACCAATCGGAAATTCGAGCACCGACAGCAACCCCTCTGCCACCCAAGTGCAATCAATTCATTCTGGCCGGAATTTTATATGCGACTCGCAGATTACTTTACACGTTCCTATTTTTGTGCAATTTGACGACAATTGTATAGCTTTGCTTTTTAAAAATATGCAAGTAATCACGAGATATACTTGGCCTTTAGTTAGGTAGGTTCTATTGCCACGTTTTTTCATGCCTGCGTTACGGTGTACCTTTATTTATCAAATAAAATGAAAGGGGGAGATATAAATAATAAATCTACATGCTTTCTTGCCGCCAGAAATACTTGTTACGCGTTTGCTCGCTTGTTCGTAACTTATTACACTTATTTTACATTCATTATCTCCAATTTCCTTCTTCGCGAGAAGTTGCACGCAATTTACCATGATGGATTTAAGCTATTCGTGATACTCGGCATTATATCACTTGTCAAATCTTGACATCACATTTTGATTCACAGATGCTATTCGTTCAAATTTGTCTGAAATATCGTTCGTACACAACTTCTAAGATTGCTAGTACATTCGTGCAGTGGAAAGCAATATTTCCAATTTATACAACTATGACTTCTGCTTTTATTAATTGAGCGTAAGAATTAAATGAAGGAATTTAAATTTATGTTTACGAAATTTTATTTGTGAAGAATGTTCGCAAACTGAAACAGATTCATTCTTTTCCTACACGCGATGAACACCACAAATTACAAGTGTTTTTATAAAGGAATAGAATGTGTCCTGAATAAAATAGATATGAAAGCAGCATGCTTATTAATGACAGTAATGGATCAATGGAACATTTATCTTGCTACAAATAAATTTTAAGATACTGTATCAATATCAGTGCTGCGTACTGCAACCTTTAATAAGAAAAAAGGAACGTAACTATAGAACGGAAAAACATTCAAAATTTTTGATAAATCTAATAAATCACTGCATAAGTAACCCAAAACTATGAGAGTGCCACAGAAATATACAATAAATCATCGAACCCGAAGACAACGCATTTAAAACCAATAGTTAAATTTTATTTAAGAAATATTGTATATACAAAAATAATTCAAAAGCATACGAAAGTATGGTTAAGGTTAATAAATTTAAGGAGCTGTTGTTTTTTGTCATGAAGTCCAAGTGAAATTTTCTGGAACCGCAAAATACCCAATTTTCCAAGTCGCTCTGCAACGTTCCCGGTTTCGTAACGCGTGAAATTTGCAAAAACCACGTGTTTAACTTTCTTGTCGAAACTTTCGAGCACTTTAATGCTTCCTTCTCGTTTACCTAGACAGAGTTGCAATGTGAAATGTGTCGAGTTGTTTCGTTAGGATGGTGCAAGTCGCCAACAGTTTTGTGTTTCATTTCTCTGGAACTTCCAATTATGCACGGAAGTTCAACCCAACGTTACACAGAACATACCTCGGCTATGAGATTTTTCCTTCGAGATAAACTTCAACTATCCGCAGCTCGCCAGCTAGAATACCTTCATCCGACAAATTAATACCTGTCCCTTAGGTTTTCCATTTTATAAATCTCTTATTTAACGCGAACCCCTCTGCGCTGCGTGATTTTCTCCACTATATGCTGTTTTGCGTTATTCTTTAACAAACAAAACATAATGGAATAAAATAAATGAACGAAGAATGAACAGAAGTACAGCTTCTGTTTGCCTGGCGTTGAAGTTTTTGGGGCTAAATACACAAATATTGATTTCACTACGTACAAAACAATCCAACAATGTGCATACAAAAAAGGGAAAACGAATCTTTTAACATGACGCTACGTTTCAGAGAAAAAAAAGTCGGTTTTCGAATTCCATAGAACATGTTTACGCTTGGCCCAGCATTGATTCAATATCACTCGACAGGCAGATACACAGCATTCCTACAATAGGGTACATTTGCGTTGAAAAAAGGCAATGTTTTTAAGCGGTGTCTGTCCTGAATGGACCAACGGATAAATGAAATTGTTAAATGTCTACCATACTTTTGTTTTGAGACGATACAATTAATGTTGTCAATATTTGCGGATCACTTTGTTGAGGAATAAATAATGGTTGTGGAGGACAATGTTCTGCAATGGTGTAATCATAATTTGTATACCGCAGCTGTGACTGATATGTCTTGCGGTGGCAAATTCATTTCTCGTCGTTTTATTTGAGACTCGCCGTAAGATCATAATTACAGGGGAAAACAGGTGGATCGCCAAACGTTGCGTTTATTCTCAATAATTTAATATTGCATTAAAACTCAGCGATAGAAAAATCATGATAGTATAAATTAGCTAAATAGTACACAAAATAATGAAGTGCATATGCCTTTATTTAATTGATATAGATCTGAACTGCATAAAATATAGCAAAAGCACAGCCAAATCATTTTTTTTATTTCTCTTTCATATACTCATGTCTGGACACGATTGAGCGTCCATTATTTTCCAATTTTCCTACGAGCTCAATTAGTATTTAATATGTAAATAAAAATTCGAACAATGTTTTTCAAACGCTTATTTATATAAATATTCAAAATGATTTATTCCGCTTTGAAATATACGCGACCATTGCAGAACTATTCTATCTTCTAAAATAAGTAGAATAGGACCGCCTGTGTCTGTCCGGGCAGATCTGGCTTTCACCAGCTATTCACCAAATAAGTAGAATAGGTCAATCGATGTCCGGATGATCAGACATGCAAGCATATATTATGCATTAAAAAGGAAATGGAGTAACAAAGCCAAGATTTTGCAATATCGCGAAGAATATTATATAATTCCAGAGGATATATAAATTAAAATTAATGTTCCAACCAACTGATTGACCGAATGAGTTTTCAATGCGAGGTACAACTACTTGAATTAATCTAAATCTAAATGGATATTTTATCACGACAGCACTTTACAGGAATAGCATGCACGTTCTGTCATTATTGATTTATTGTGTATTCATGTCTTCGATGCAAGAAACGTTTCGCTATTGGCATGGCCATATTCTTTATTAAATTTCCAATATACAGAATGACTCAGCGCAGATGGTTGACTTCGATATATTTTTACCTCCAGATCTACGATGCCACACACAGCCAAAAAATATAATAGTATCCGTATCGCACCTTAACACTTGTGCAATTAAGAAATTCTAAGAAGTACACATATATTTCCGCATTTTCTTCCATCCTTTATATTTATCAATCGTGCTAAACACTCTGTTGCCACGTGATTCGTAATTAGTACTTAAATAGACATCGCAAGTGTAATTCCTATAAAATATAATGGTATTCCTCGTGGCTAAATAGGAGAAACAAAAAGAAGAAAAACGAAAGAAAAAACGAAGAGGACCCATCGCTCAAACAAATGTACGTCACACTGCAACGTGAAAATAATACCACTCGAAACTGTTTCCCAATTCTGCGGGCAAAAAGAAATAAAGGAAAGAAAACAGTACCAGCAAAGAAAAACGAGCAACGTCGACTACACCAGCGGCCAGTGTCCACGGTGGAATTCACTTTTGAGCCTCTATCCGTCGCACTGACACGACATCCCGGCTTTCTTTTTCGATCGCACGAGCATAACAACACCGGGGAGGCGATATAATTTGAACTTTTCTGCCACGGTGACACGTGCACAATTTATTTTCCCCGGCCGCATTTACCTCGGCCCCATCGAACCGGCTACTCGTTCATGAAAAATAAAACCTGCCGGCCGTTGCAATGAAACGGAACAGGAGAACGTGGAGCATAGAAAGTGCAAGGGCGGAGAGGAAAGAAGTGAGAGCTTGCTCGGGAAACGTGCAGTATTATCACGATAATGCAGCGTCGCCTTCCAAAGGGAGCACGCGGTGTATCCATTACTATTACCCTTTTTATTTTCATTGCCGTACGTGTGGCCGCCACGAAATATCCACTTTCAGACCTTGTATCCGGTGTCTCGATTCGATGGACGATCGTAAATTCCTCTCCCTTTGCCGCACGTTAATAGCCAGAACGAAATTGAATGTTCGATTCCGTCGGGTCGCGTCTGAAATCATTTCGTTATAACAGTTTCTCTAACGATGCTGGAAAAGATTGACCGGCTGACTCGTCGTTCCTCCTCCGCTTGGAAGTGGCGATAAAGCACGTGTTACATAACTGAAGTAGGCGAGGTCAGTGTATGACGCTTGTAAAAAGAGACGAGCAGGTGGAGTGAACGTTCGTTTCGTAATATATAATGGAAATCGTGATTGTTTTTTTTTATAATTTTACTTTTGCTGCTCAGGTAATGTAGCTTCTTATGGGAGCCTATGAAGAATAGTTTATTATGGATCGTAGTAATTTTAACATTATCGTCTGTAATCTTTTAAAATTATACGTCGAGGCTGGAATTTTATTGTTGGAAAGCTTGTATATGTATTAGGAAAAATATTGTCAAGTGTTCTATAATTAATTGATTTCGCTAAATGATTGGTTTGCAGTTTGTGGAAAAAGTTAACATTTTTCTTTCTTATCTACTTTTTACTAATTTCGGATTTGAATGCGAACCATAAATTTTGTTCACCATAGGAAAAGTTTGAAACTAGATAATAAGTTTCTCAGAATTCTGATGCGCATTGCAAACATCAATAATTCGAACACCAACTTACTCATAGATTCTATAATAAAACAAAAGATAATATTTTTATCTTTCTTCCCTTAACGATTCTACCACTACAATTGAATATTAACCAACCTTCGAAAGAAATTGATTGTAAGGTCTAGGAAATTTCAAATGGTCAATCGTTACAGTCATTTGCGAGAAGCACTTTGAGGGGACAGTGTAGGCCACTTGAACTTCGTAGTATCTGTTGAGGGTTGAAATCACTTTGTAGCGATAATTCGCGAAACCGAAGTTGTTTCGGACAATTTACAATGCAAATGCACGGAGTAAGTGTCCGAAGTGGCTATCGCTACTCGCGCGAATACCTTTGCTTTTACAGAAAAGTTTGTTGACCTCGAGTTTCACAACAACTTTGCATAAAAAGCTTGAAAGCTACAACGAGCAAAGAATTGTCAACCCTGCAATGGCAATTCTTAGGGCAGTTAATGTTCTCTGAATTATATTTTTCGGTGCCGACAAGACGAGACTTAACTTTTCTTCGCTTTCGTCGGTCCTTTCGTAGTCAGATACCACTCTCCGCGCTTCGACCCGAGCTGATTTGAATTCTCATGATAAATAGTCCCGTGAAATTCTTCGAAACAATGTCCGATTTAAATTAGAATTGACCGTCGACGCGAAATGTGGGGGGAAAAACGAGCAGGTGCCGACGAAAGATTCGATTTAGAGCTAATGGAACGTGCATGTCACAGGGTTTCCTCGAAGGGAAGTAGCGTAAAAAGTATTGGCAGTTACATTTGTGTACACTTTCAGTCTTGCTTCCGTTCGTTCGATTCTGCTACCATTCACGGTAGCTTTCTCAACGTTATTTTTCTTGCTGCGACGACAATTAAAGAGAGTGCGCGAAGGTTTCGATTACTTGCTAAAACAACTGGAAAGTGTTCTATAAACGTAGATTCTAATTTAGTAATTTCGTTAACGAATGAAAATTTCTCCTCAATTAATATCCTCTGCAGTTCTTACGAAGTTCGGAGAAAATCTAGTGTGTTTATTGCAATTGGCAATTTATTACGCTAATAATGAGTAGAATATGTATACGTGGTAGTCTAGTAACGCTTATGAACCAAATACTTTCGAAACTATGGTAATTAGGGAAGATTTTGTTGAACAGGGCTAACACATGCAGTTATTGCACCGTCTTGTACATTATCGGTACCGTAACTTATTACAGAACTTATTACACTCGTGACTTACACCAGTAACTTTACAAAACAATGTGGAACGGGATCGAAATTGCATTGCAATGGAAGGATAAAATATCCAATTAGTAAAAGCTACAAGTAAAAAGCACGCTATAAATACTGACCCCCTCTTTACAATATATCATACAGTCAATAAAAGTGTTTATACAACATGTTCGATAAGGGGAAAAGGTTGATTAATTCAACGAAATTTCTGTAGAAGTTCGTCGAATTTCATTCCATGTAATTCAATAGATTCTGTAACTATTTATTTATTCAGCGTCCGATGGAAAAATTATATTGAAATAAAAAGCACCACTTTGCAATGAAGAAAATTACACGCGCGGAAATGTACGATCCTCGGATGAATCATCAGTGATTGAAAATTTATTCGTGCCCAAATGAAAGAAAGAAATAAGAATAAAATAAAGTGTTACCTACGGAGCGTAAATTCAACGATCGTGCAACGAATAAAATTTCGCAGTTGCTTTTACAACAATAGCGCCGCAGTTTTTCCTGCTTTCGGTTACGTTCGATTTGGGGTGAACAGTCCGGAAATCATTGTCGAACATTAAACTTTATCACACGTACTGTGTGCCCGGCTAAATTTATTGGCCAATTTGTCTTATGCCAATAAGCTGGTTGTAGAAAGAATAAATAAAACCCAGGGTATTCAAAGAATAGTGCCGACTGTTAAGGAGAAAACACACTTTGAATATATACGTATATATCATTATTCAGTTTATGCTCAATTTATGTGTAATTTATTCCGTGAAATTCTTTTAATTTAAAACCGACTTTATTCAACATCCTATTTAAGCCAGACTATAGTATCAGATATTTAGTTCATAAAAAAAATCAAAATACGCTACATGCATTGTTATTTCTGATACTTACCTGGATGCAAATCATGCAAAGTTTTCCTCGTTTTAAGTGAACATAAGAATTGATAAGAAATATAAGTTAACTATAAATTAAAAATATAACAATCACTGTAATAATTCTTCCGACAACAATCCGAATTATTTCCAGCTTGACAACATGTTTAGCGAATTGCATAAAACTTTTGTTTGTTCCAGCAACGGAAGACAAATTCGATCTTTCATATAGAAAGCAGCCCATAGACAATAAGGACGGAGTAGAGATAAAGTGCATGGCAGAAGGACTATACCCCGAGCCCACGCTAGATATATCCATCGAGTAAGTACTCCAGCAAGCTTTCCGCCCCTCGAGCATGCACCATGGTAAACTGTCCAATTTTCGAATAGTTTAACAGCCGATCTTGATACGAACGAACTTCTGCATTCATCGTTAAAGGAATTGAGCATTTACGTGCCACCCGTCCAATCGTACGTTACCATTTTACTTTTACAAATAGGAAGAAGGAATATTCTAAATTCAATGTTATTATTACGGTATACAGACATACTGTTATAATTGAACACAAACTGAAATCTCCTCGATTTTCTGTACACCGATAACCCCACCAATTATTCAAAGATCAACGTTCAAAGTTCCCAAGCAGTAGAACAACAACGTTCAAGCAAGACACGTCGTGCATCCACGAAATAACATTAACATGCTAACGCCGGGGCGTCCAAAACGGCATGTTGCATGATATTTCAGCTTGAAACGTGGCCCATGATGATTTTGCAAACGCCGCTTCCATTGCAGGGGTGTCCCGGAAAAGCAAACAGCGAAGCCCGACATTGTGCTGCGTAACGACGGACTCTACAATATCTTTTCACGAACGGCCTTACTCGACGAAGATTTACCGGAAGCAGCGATTGTCAAATGTTTGCTCGGTATACCAAAGGCGAACTACAACGTTTCCCACAAGACCGTCTACTATCCTGGTTAGTATAATCGTATTTTAATATGTCCCATTTATCTTCGTCTCTCTTTCTCTCTGTCTCTCCGTATCCCTCTGTCTGTCTCTCTGTCGCACGCTGCCGGAAGCGTTTCACGCTCGAACCTCTTCATATCGTGGCGGAAAGGGGAGAGATTAAAAATATAGAATAGCAGTGCGTTAACGGGGGGGGGCGGTTCGATGGTATCGGAGGGAAATATAGATCGCAGTTACGCGAATTAACGTCGGCTTTGTTCGCGCGTCCCATGGAAATCGATTGACGTTAACCCTTTACCTGGAAGACGACGCGTTTCGTCGCGTTTCGCGATATAAATATTTGCTCGGCCGAAGCGTTCGCTCTTGTCGTCGCGATTTTAATCGATTTACCTCGGCCTTACGCCTCTCAAGTTTTTCGAAACTGCCTCGAAGGATACATAAAGTTAGGGCAGTCTGTTGGAAAGTGACGAATGCGCGGGCTGAAAGAGTTAACTGTTTATTGAGCTTACTGGTACGATGATGAAGGGTTGATAGTTCGTGGGTTGCGGTATGTTAGAAAAGTCTGTGCCTGGTATCACTGAGGAAACTTTCTTTATTCTATATAGAAACCAACTTTTACTGTTATACCTGAATAACCACTCGCGTAAAATTGTCATTCAATTAGACGTTTCTCTCTAGAAAGAAATTGAAGATTAATAAAGCGAAATTATTAAGTTCGACCCCTTTTGTTTGACTTTTTTGAAATTCAAATGAAGGTACGTTCCAAATATAGAAATAAACATTCGATAGTACAGTAATAGTAAAAAAAAACACTTCCAAATTTACGCAGAAATGAATATACCACGGGCAAACCTTTCTAACAACCTGCAGCCTGAATTCTACTCTATACTGGCCACAATTACAGAGCTTCTGCTATCGTCAAATGTCCGAAACAAAAATTCCTGCAAAGTAAGTACCGCGAAGCTTCGCCGACAGGCTTGACGTACTAAAAAGCATTCGCAGAATTGATTGAAACGCTATGTGGTGATTTTCAATATCAATAACACCTTTATCTGAATGTTTAATGTTTCAATAATCGTTCGAAGAATTCTCCCGGCTCGTTTCGCAATTTTGCCTCCTGTGTGTACATGTTTTCTGTACGTACGACAAACAACCAGCGTCGATGCAACAAATTAAACGTGATCGATTGTCAGCAACCTCAACCCTATACACGTACACGTATACGTGTCCGTACATCAGCGCCTGTCCGTCATGCGTGTCCGTCGTATCACGTTCTGTGAAAACGTTAACGTCAACGTTGAATTTCGCAACGGTATCTTCCTTTTGGTACGCAAATAAACCACCCCTCTACCAGGGCTCCATGGCAATTTACGTATTTTTCCACGGCACTATCTTTTCGAGGACGATACGCGTGCGCGCGCGCGCGTGAAAACGTCGCGCTCTTCCGCGTTTCCGCTTCCGCGAGGAAATATTGCAACGCCACCGGACGGATTTCCGCCCAGGCACGTTCAGCTCTGACCGAATTAGTTTCTCGCCTAGAACAGTAATAAAGTGACACGGAAAAGAACGAAAAATACAGGAGCGAGGGCGATATTGTGTTACATATAAATTCCGCAGAGGTGTGCAATAATATTTTACGGGCCTTTAACTGAAATAAAAAGTATGTGGTAAATGGCTGTGTGTACGGGGGACAAAAGTACCTGTGATATACGATATGGGTTTGAGATGTGGAAGGAAATAGGTTTGATATGTTGTAGCAAATAAGAAATGACAACCGGTTTAGGATTCGAAGTTTATTATGGCAAGTTGGAAATTGTTCGGAGGAAGTCTGTCAAAGTCTCTTTTTTTAACAATGTATTAATATTTGAAAGACCATTAATCGTTTCAATTGTATAACATTTTTCACGATGATTATAGAGATGAGTGTATTGTTTATTATTCAATGGTCAGCCTTTTAAAGCAATCGAAAATAATAATAATAAAAAAGTACATGAGAAACGTATTAGCAACAATTACTGTTAACTTTGAAAATTAACAATTATCTACACCTACAAGCTGCAGCGCGCTATCTTTACAAAATAATAATTTCAGTAAACTATGAAAACAGATACAACAGATATAAATTGCAACCCATAAATTAAGTCGATATCTACCCAACGCCCTTAATGGGTTAACAAGAAAGCTTCATAGATATTTACATAGTCGTGCCATAAATTCTGTCCCTAACCAGAGTGACTTTATATAATAGGTGAATTAACAATGAAATTACCCAGGTAACCAAAAGGACATTTATCCTCTTCTTTCCTGTGTAGACAATTTTATCTATCATTCTTTAATCTGATTATGTAAAATTTTGGTCGCCGTTCGGTACAATATAATTTCAGCTTTGTTCCATCTCTACGGCAGACATGAATATACAACAATCTTTCGGTATTCTCAAATCTTTATTGAACGACTTACCACTCATTTATGACCGTAAATATTATTACCAATTGGCAAAAGGAACGACGGAACTGGTATTTTATAAAGAAGTTATACAAATTCATAACGTTTAAAGGTACTACTAAAAATCAATAAATCTCTCCTTCTCCAACCACCCACGCTAAAAAAACAAATAATTCGCACACACGCATGACTGCACGCCAAGAAGACAGCAACCCGTGAACCCTGTCACATATTCTTCAGCCGACTATCATGCGATCCAAGGCAGATTCTCAAGCCTGATCCCGTTGCCCTTAATCAGCCCAGTGGAAGCAACCTCGAGCGAAGCCAGTCAAAATCATCTCAATCAAGCGCACAGCGTTTCGGCTTATCATGCGTGCCCTCCCATTATCCTCGCAGCGTCTGATCCTGCCAAGACGACATTCCGCCGGCGACAGTCGGGTTCAAAGGGCAAAGTCCTAAGAGGGTATGGCGAGCCGCGCCGTAGGGTCAAGTAGTGGGCGTAGACAGGGTCTTGGCCGGTGCATCGCGTTTACTCACGGACGGCCGGGGTATTTTGCGGTTGAAACTTGTAGCCCCGTCCTTCCTCTTGTCTCGTTATCATCTTGACCAAAGAAGGGCTTCCAGCTCGTCCGGTTGCAGCGTGGTTGCCACGTGGACGAAGACGGGAACGTACTATATTACACACGGGTTAAATTGCCTGTACCCGCAACCGGCACGCCCCGTCTATTATCGTCCAATTTTCTCACGTCCCGTCGGGCAAAATCTTCCGTCCGTCCTTCTTCGCCTCGAGTGCTCCGCGAAGGTTCGGTCGGCGGGGAAAGAAGGGCGGGAAAGAAAAGGGAACCGCGGAGGTATGTCCACGTTCGTGACACACGACGCCGCGGCACGGTGTGACTCGCTTTCACACGGCAGTGGATTCTTCGTTAGACCTTCGTTCGTTCCACGTGTTTGCCAATTTGCGCCCGTCTATTCGAGGGTCGCGCGTGACGAGCATCCAGATCCGCCTCGGTAACTCTCGCCGGCTGGCTTATTATTGATACGTACCACTGGCCGGCCCAGCCTCGAGTAGAACAGGTGCGTTCAAACTCGGCCCGACTAATAACTAACGAACTAACTTCCGGCCGTTTGATGATTCGCACCGAGTTAGCAGGGAATTGAACGGGGGAACGGGGATGATTATTGATGAAATTTTGGCCGATTTACGTGGCGCTGAGTTTGTCGACAGTTTTGCGTTGCAGAACGCGGTAGAAGTGTGCTGTAAGCGCGTGGGAATACATTGATGCGGGAACGAATTCGATTGATTGACCGTCGATTATCGAGGAGAGGTTTGTCATACTTTTAAGTGTGCGTTCTTGTAACGAACGTTCTTGGGAATGTTTAATATGGCTTTGTACTTGTGTTTCCACGTTTTGGAAAATTGATATGTCGTGGTATAGCACTCGGTAATTGTACGTTTAGTATTCCCTTGATCGCGTGGATTAGTCACATTTATTTGTAGCAGACTTCGCAATGCATACAAATTAAGGGAAAGTCACGTTTAAAAATTATTATTGCGTTTGTAGAAGGCAATGGACCGTAAATATGGCACATATTGCAGTGAAACGCACCCTTTTATTTAGTGAAGCATTATGTTAGCAACTACTACAAGGTGTAACAAGGGCCATGCATATCTTCCAATTAGCACTTAATTTTGTTATCGCGTTGCATCAGTTTGAATCGAATCAATTGGAATTGAAGAGAGCGGTTAATTAGATAGAGTTAATTTAGGATAGAGATATTGTTATACAAAAAGATAGTGAAACTTATGTCACTATCGACTCATCAGCTTGACTTTATTAAAGAATTCACTTTTCCAAATGTAATAGTCGCCCAGAACTGTGACTTCTCGCGTTCCTCGTCGGATAACGCGTGCTGAGAACTTAGTTCCCCTGCCTGATTATCTCTCTCACTTACCACAGGACTAGTATAATAAAATTAAGGGTCTGCTGAAGTTCCCCGGCCGTTACGTGGTATAGTACAGTTGCCCGTTTAACGGTGCGACAAACCGCGAGATATTAATCGCCTGGTCGAAGAAACTTTCGCAGATAAATGTTTGCCTTGTATTTAAAACTTGACGCAACTACGCCCATGCGTGTCTAATTGAAAACACATCGGAAAGAAGTAGAATACTAAAAGAACCTTTGCGATTAAGTTTCAGAACAAACCGACCCATTTCCAATCACATTTCATTTTATTCCTTTCGTTTCTGCGTCTGCATTTATTGCGTTTATCGAGCGTGGCATGAATATGTATAATTCGATGAATAATCTCCGATTGCTTGTGCATAGTAAAACGTACTCCCTGCCCGTTTATTTTGTAGCCTTTTGATCGTGCTCATATTTCCTTTGTTACTAACGATCCAACGTTTCCGATCATTTTGCATTATCACCGTTATCACGCTTTTAAACGACATCCGTGGTTAAATCATACAGTGCATCATATGAAAACATTCCTTCGCGAATAAATGTTATATCGCTCTCATAGAATAACATGTACACATTGGGACAATACTACATCGCCGACAGCGTAGAACGCTTCTTCCCTTCACTTTCATTCTTCACGACTTGGTTCTTCATCTACATCGGTCAATCAGAATCAAGCAACGCGCTAAAATAAAATTCGAAGCTCGGAACGAAGTTCACAAAACTGGCACCAATTAAACCCCCTCTAAAAGTGTCCATCGCTCACGTTCCGTCTTAACGTTTGTCATTTTGCGAAGAGATGTCCCGCTCGTTACCCACTAGAATAAAACTACGGCTGGCCGCCTCCGTTTCTCTAACACTCTAACTGCCCAGTTCATAGAAATATCTATGCTTACTACTTGATGGACGCGATATGTGGTGTTTATTGTGCAGGACCGCCTACTACTACTTCAACCGCTACAACGAAGCTGCTGCACAAAATGGAGATCCAAGCGCTAGACAACTCAGAGACTAGCAATGGTGGTGGTAAGGCTTGTAAATTTCTCCTCGTCTATTCACGACATCACCACCATAAGCCACCATCGTTCATGAGATTTGGAAACTTTGACAAGATCGATAGTGTGTTGTCTTTCTTGCGTGGGCGCGGGGACACCGATTCCCGATGACGTTCAACGAATTTTTGCCCGCGAACGCCGGAAAATCGCTTTAACATGCCCTGGGCAACGATTCTCCGGCGACGATTCCGAAGAGGCGCGCGGTTTTTCCGCTTTGAGCGACGTTCGAGACCGAACGAACCGATTGCGAAATAGATTCACGTGTATCGAACGAGGTCAGTTATTTGCTTACCGTGACATTCCAATTAGCTGAACCAGCTAAATATTTTCGGACAGCGGTAATTGGATATTCGGCAAATTTCGACGGTCCCGTCAGTTCCTTTGTTCTGAATTATCATTGAAAGGACGAAATTGCTATGCGATAATATTCGGGACATTTCGATGCGCTCGGTGTATTCAATTTTGATTAGAAACTATTCTTTTCAACTCAAGAAAGATAGAGGGAATTGAAGTGTGGCCGCGATTAATTTTTTCTAAAGCTGCATGAAAGGCTTTTTTTTTTATTAATCTTTTAATTAATTTTGGCAGCTCGCATTAATGAGTCGCGAGTTTCGTTTCAATATTACGAGTTCCATGGGAACGAGCGTACGGTTTATTGGTGACGTTGAACGCGCGAGTTTAATTTCAATTCGAGAAATCGTTCGCTGCGGGATCGCATTTTGAACAGCTTGTTTTGTTTTTTTTATTTTTTGGCATCGTGCTTCTCGCACTTCATTGCACTTTGACACTTTTTCATGATGCACCAATGCTGTTCAACGCTCCGATCATATTAGAACTGTCAACCGTTGGCGCATTCGTAGATACTTCCCTAAAGGTTTGTTCTCACTGCTTGCATTCGAGCTCCAATTTTATCGTCGCTCTTCGTTCTCGATAATTGGAACACACGCATTGCAACACACAGTGGAAGACAATGGAATAAATGAATTACAATACGGTTACGAAACGAAATGAATTTAATCTAAATAATGCAGAATGGAGTAAAATAAAAATTAGCTTATGAGTTAATACAAAAAGGCACTATCGTGCTGTAGTACTTTATTCATGTAAATCAATTCAATTTGCCTTTCAATTAAAAAAACCATATATATTTAATTTAGGACGAATCAATTCACTTTTAACAAAATTCTATTTTCGTTCAATTTTACAACAAGATACGAAACTCGATCTCCTCAAAGTTCTCGAACGATGTACCCCCGTTCCAAACACCCCGAAACACGATTAACAAATGTGCAATGCATCCCCGCATTAACACCCTCGTTTCGCATCTACAAGTGAAACGTGTACACACGCTAATTATACCACCTGCACTAACAAAATAACCGGTATTTGCAGACGGTGTCCAGAGATAACGCGACACAATTCCTAGATGCAGTAAATAAATAAACGCCCCCCCGGTGTCCCCAACGTGCTTTATAATGGAAACTACGTTTCTCCGTAAATATTCTATTCTGTCAGGATTAATGTTTGTATAAATTCGCTGGCAAATGAAGCTCGTAAACGCGGCAATTCCATTCGTAAATATAGAATATGAATATTCAACAGCGTGGGGGACACATTTTCAACGAAGAATTCATTTTAACGCATTACACGTTGTACAGAACCATTTGCAACGTTGTATTGCTGGCCGATTTTACGTTTCGATTTCTTGCTTAATTCGTTCATCGCCGAGCCATTTATGTGGAGCATTTAGAGGAACGGGGGGTGGGAGTTTTATTTCCCGATAAGGAGCATAAATCTGAAATATTCGAGTCTCGCGGACGATATTACGATAAACGAATCATCTGGAATCTAGTTGGCGAATCGATTTTTCATGATGCAATATCGCCTATATTGCGTTTCTCATTTCCTCGACAGAAGTCTTATTTCCTTTCACGCTGTCCGCGGCAAAAAGAGGTCGAAGAATTTTTGTGTAATCGCCGACTTCTTTCGCCGTTTCTCAAGGTAGAGACGGGCGCGTGGTTCGCAGCGTTGCTTCGTTAAATAACCCCGGTGGAGGGTTCGGGGGGGGGGGGGGGGGGGGGGGTGACTGATAAAACGTACGATAAATGTTATCTAATTTGTGTGAAAAGCGTGCTCGGTATTTTCATTTAAATCTCCGCGGAATTGAAGATATTACAAGCGAAGATGTATTTATCGCGAGCAAGATAGATTTTAATTACAACTAAACGAAAAGGGAAAGGCGATGTCTAATTGTGAGACGCGTTAACGGTACTTGTTTTCACTGCGAAGTCTGCCCGACAGATTCGTCTGAAACATGATAGAATTTAAATTTCTTGCAGGATAAAAAACGTGTTTTAAATTTAATAGGAAAGTCGAGAATCACCTTGGTACTTGCACATGTATTATAAAAAAAAAATTCGCATACCAACGAAAATGAAGTTTCCTCGATTTAAGAAAGAGCTTTGTCCAATTATTTTGTAGATAAATCATTCCAGTACGCGTAACGTCTAATAACAATAATTCTAACTTATCAAAAAGTATATTTAAGAATAGGACAACTGTAAGGCAACGACACCAGTGCCCACGTAGTCCACTACTACCTTCGCGTGTACGCTTTTAAAACAACGAAAGAACTGAAAACACCGTTAAAAGTGAAGTTTCCCCAAGCATAAAGTGTGCCGTAGTTCCCCATGAAAAGTATCTGAATTCGTCACGTGTTTAAAACTCACCATTTATTCCATTCGCATAAAAACAAAGGATGCCGGAACGAGGGACTCCCTGTTTCATCGTTTCTCGTTGCTTTCTTTTTTACTCCGCCCGAACTAAATGGAAAGTCATAAACGCTGGGGGCGACATCGCGTTCAACTCGGCTTACGTACAAATTGACAAACTTAGACTACCGTTCCTCGTCGCCAAGAGGAAGATGAAGAAGGTACAAAGAAGGGAAGGGGCGGGAAATTGGGCACACGATAGATTAATCTTGCCGCTAATAATCGAGCATCGAGCAAGGAGCAGGTTAATAAACTAACAGCAGCGTAAGTTCTTGTTGAAGGGGATGAAGGGAGGCGGTGCTTCCTCTTGAAGCTCATCAGCTGGCATTACTACGCCACGCTAATAAATAGCCGAAGTTGAGGTTGCGTTAATACCTTCTCGTCTTGCACACAGGCGCACAAATTTCCCTCGGTGATACGCTATCAGGCACTTCGTCGATCCGTATCGCCAAGAATGCGTTAAAGTTTCTGCCTGGGCATCAAACGGGGAACGGTGTGCGTAACTTTCTTCTGCCACGAAATTCGTAACACCTGGCGGTCCTGGCGGTCCTGGCGATCCTGGCGAAAAAAAGAAGGAACGGGATCGCCAGGCCTAAACTTTTGCCATTGAAAGGGATCACGAGGGGACTCGAACGACGTTCGATCGTAAGCTTCAATAGAACGTGTCAGCGTCCTCTGTGCCTCTAAAGGAGACACCGTTAGATTACTTTGTGATATTTTTATTCGTAAAGAATATTTTTGTCAAATCGTTTGTATAGAAATAATATCATCGCTGCCGATAACCGATGGTTTAATTCAAGTTTGATGCGAGGTAAGCTTGAGGGAAACATTTGAATAATATTAGACTGTTTGTAAAAGGTTCTGTTTCCACTCCAGTCAACAAAAGTTCCCTGTTCAACGATTCTGCTTTGCCAAATAAGATTAAGGGTTGGAAAATTCGAAAGGAATAATCGTGTTCAAGTCTCCTTTTATAGGGGTAGTTCACGAAGGGAAACGTCGGGGAATTGTTAATAATATAAAATTCTGCTAAACAGATTTAGTTTCATATTGAAAACTGGCAAAACCTACTTTAACCCCGGTGTAATAATTAGCACAAGCCCGTATATTCAATCCTCGTATTCCATCCATTCCATACCGTATTTTCCTTTTATCCTACGGCTCCGTGGCCAATTTGATATTTCATTTCCTGTTAAGCGTTATAGCGAGAATTTAAATATGAAACATAATGATTTCATACTATTATAGCATTTTCTCAATGTATAAAACAATTGCTCAGACACACAATTCGATATCAACTATTACGAATTTTGCATGCACGCTGAATAGGCTGGAATTTCATTGAAATTGAAATGCTATGCTAATACAGTTGCATGTTGCCAATTGAGTTTCAAACATGCTACAAATGTCTCAGAAATTTTCTACTATTTCATGATCGAACCAGTTGTAAGTGCGGCAAATAAAATTCGTAAGGGACACAGGACTTTGAAAGTTAATTCGTACTGGCTATTAAGTTACCACAGCCGGACGATGCTTCTAACAATGTACACTAATTAGCCATGGAAGTTAGAGCTCGTTTGCATCAGATAGCAACGTCGGAGGATCATTATCATATGGATATATGCACTAACTGCACAGAATCAGCAGCATTCAATTTGAACTCTCCTGCTGTCTCCATGATTATGGACGGCAGAAAGTTGAATTACTAAATGTTCCTACATGGACCATATTCTCTAATTGTTTTACACTCTGCCTATATACGAAACTACTAGTAATTAACATAAACAGACGATTTTACTCGTGTATCTTCCTTGTAATTAGACTGTAATTATATTAGTTACTTACACGCAATTCTTTGGTTTCGAAAATTTAGGTGCACACAAGGGATTGTCATTGTGTCATTAAGTTTTGTTTGATTTCGTTAAAAAATTTGGTAAGGATCAGACTTTAAGATTACGAATAAAAGAAATGATAATATAATTTCTGTGAGTCCAATACGTATACATACATGGAAACATTGTCTTCCAATATTTCACAACGTTCCTGAATAATGCAGTTTACAATAATATAAAATAATTTTATAGAAAAATAATTGTACGCCAAATTATTTCCGAAGCATTCACTGCTACTTAAATTTGCATGATGAATATGAGAAGCGTCGAAACAAAAATATGCAGAAATCTGATCCGAATTTGCAGTGGCATTACAGATGTTAGACTGCAGCGTAAAGTGCACTCGGAACAGTAGGCGGAACTTTCCTAGATAGTCCGTACAAAAACAGCTTCCACCGTGGATGATTAAATTGTTCAAGCCAACATATCCCCAGACCTGGCATGTGACACCATTTCCACTGAAATATTTCTTCCATCAAGTTGACCGAACTTTACCAAATACGCAACCATAGGAGAAATTTCCATTCGAAGATTAAACCATTTAGCTGAACGCTTTCGAAGTCCGTTTCCAAAAACTCCTTTCCTCCGAATCATTTTTTAGACACCCTGTGCGTATTCCATATTAGCGCATCATAAAAATGTATAAACAAATTTAACTTGCAGTTAAACTTCGACTAAATCTCACTGCAACTTCAATCAAAATATAATAATTTATCGGACCCTTTTATTTTTACCAATACAGTGAACTGCAATATAAAAATATACAAGGTGAATCAGGAAACTTCATCAGAAAATTGTACTATTTGGTATACCATCTTTTAATTACAGCCTTAAGATGATTGTAATAAATTTTGTCCGAAAACTTCCAATAACAGTATACTATAACCGTTTCGAAGCTCTCCTTAAACCATATTACACCGGATCTACAAATTTTCGATCCAACCGCCAACACGGAATAATCTAAACTCATAGCGTTTCGTGCTTCACCCTGTATAACATAGTAACTATTTTTACCAATCTGCTTCAGCGCAACATAATAAAATATCCGACCCCAATTTTTCTTGCTACTCCATGCGTACATTAAATCTTTCTCCAGGAGCATTTTTTTTTACCCGCTCTGTACATCTTGTCCTGCCATCCCTCGGCCCGTATTAATCCCTCCCAAATGAACCTCCGGCGAGCGATTAAATCGGCCAACCAAGGAAAAAAGTTTCGAGCAATGAAAACGTTTCCCAAGGTAACGAAGGAAGCGATAGGTGAAGCAGGGAAGCTCGCAAATAAGAAAGTAATTAGCCGTGACAGGGCAGGGGCGAGTTAATTCTTATTGCTAATGGAAACCCCTTCTGCTGACAGGGGAGTGGTGGGGGGGCAGGGGTGAGACAAGAAGAAGAGATAAAGGGAAACGACCCGGTTTGCGGAACGCACTACCCTAATTTAAGGACATGCAGTTTACATTAGCGGTTCCTGACTTAGCGTAACGTCTGCGTCGCGAGCAAAGTATCGCGGCTTTACGCCGTCGTTGGTCATAAACTTTTCGACAGAATCGTAATCAAAGCTCAACGGCGACCGTAAAGGAAACTGGTACCCCGCGGCTATAACTTTCGTGCGTGGAAAAGATATTTTCCTTCGACCGGCGTGTCGACATATTTACTGGCCTCCGTACGCCGTCGATTACAACCGGCGTTGCGTTTCTAAATGATAATTCGCGGAAAAAAGCTGTTATCGATCGCGACGATAATGAACAGGAAAGGGAATGAAACCGGGTAATGAATGCAGTTTACCGGCAGCCGAGGAGAATTCTACTTTGCGAGGTGATTTAGAAGGGGGCGACGGTTGAACGTACATGTATGTGTCTTGCCGATGGCAAATGAAAGGTTCTTTTTGGGGAAAAATGTGAACGCAAATGTTGCAGCGTTATAGTAGCATGGCTGGAACGATCCATGGGCCGATGATTTCGGACGGTTTCTTATTCACGTTTAATTAGATCCACGAGCAATGTACGCAACCGCACCGGCATTCTACGACCGCTGAGGAAACGTAGTGATTAGCGAAACGATTTAAAAATACGTTGGAGTAAATGTTAATATTAAGCGATCGGATAGCGTTCCGTTTTATTTTAATGCGATTTACGATCTGATTGCAGGAAATCTCGCTGGTCGATTGTCAATTAATGTACTGCTAGTCATCGTGCATCTGGCACTGATCAATATGTTCAATTAACCGTTTGATTATTAGGTAAGTAATTTCAATACTTTTCCTTTACCTTTTGGTTTCTATTAACACACCTTTCTATTTGTACATTCTACGAAACATACAATTTCGATGTGAGAAAACGGGGCAAATTTCGTTTCTCACGAATCAATTTTGTTGTCTCGATAAAAGTCTATTCGAATCTATTCGAATTCGAGGCCTTTAAAATAACGAAAGTTACTTACGCATCGATGGATACCATCAAACGAAAATTATCTATACGATTACCAAACAATTTTGCCCACATTTTATACAGGTAGATTTTTCATTTAAGACAAAGATTTTCTTCAGACAAGCTATCCATTTGAAAACGAAAACTGACTCCCACTTTCTCTGCCATGCATGATTCGCCCAGAATGTACCCTCTGTCTAAAACTGCATAGAGCAAATTGCCCCCACAGCTCTGTAGAAATATTTTTACGCGTTTCGCGACCAAAAATCGCCGAAGCGCGAACACGCGCAGTAATTCCCATTAATTTGCAGTAAAGTACATTGTACTCATTAAGTCACATTTGATTTCAGGTCGCCGCCTAAATGAAGTCCGAAACGACTGGCGAACACGTGTTACGGGCCAGACGTTTCGACCTATCTTCTTATGCAACGCCTAAGATACTTATCGACAGACATCGTGTGTCCACGTTAAATGCTATTTCACAAAATGCGAACAGAGCCAAGCGTCGAAGTTCGAGCCGGCTGTTCGTGTTCATCGTACGCGCCAGAAAGTTCTGTTTGTAAGTCCATTATAACGCAAAACACGTGCAGACGGGCAGGGCACACATAAACACGTACACGAGTACATTGGACAAGCGGAACGAATACGAGGAGGCACATTGTACGCGATGTTTAGAGTGTTATTTGTCATTTGTAATGAAAGTCTAGCTCATCGTGGCTAGCGTGGATGCGATTTAAAAACCAAAGATATTAAGGTGAAAAGCCTGTTGATTGAGGGGAACGTACGGTGAGAATCTTCTTCGCGACGTGGCGTTGTAAATAATGTTCAAGATTTGATCGTATTACAGTTCGAGTCATATTGTAGACTGTGTTTGTTACTCTTCGTGTTACGCCAGATTCATAATATATTGTTTAAATATATTATAAGATGTATGGAATTTTACATACGTCGTACAGCAGATAAAATATATATTATATATATACATATATATATATATATATATATAAATATAAATATAAATATGAATATAAATATATGATGAAACAGGAAAAAAAAAAGAAGAAGACCGATATAATGATTATACGTAACTTGAATGTGTAATTATTTTAATATGTGTAAATAGCTGCGACAATATGCGGTACCGAGAAGCGAACAAGGAGGACTATGAAGAATATTTAGGAACAAAAGGATAACGCGATTGCATCCTTGTATGTGAAAATGAATTGTACAGTCTCTGCAAACGATATTGCAAAAGAAAAATTATTATATCCGTTATTCCTTATCGCGAGCAGAGAGCGTGATTATTGATACGGTAATAAGGCGAGGGATATGGTATATCCCGGGGAAAAAACAATTCAGACAATTTCGATGAGCGTCACGCTTGTGAAATCGTATGATTTAAATTCGTCGATTAATTCAGTGAAAAACTTCGATGTTTCGCTCAGGTGTTTTTTGCTGTTCTGTTATTACCTATGTTAGTCGATCCAGTGAAACGACCAAAAAGAATTAGTAATTAATCTCCTGTCTTGTCGGCGGAATATTTAGTTATTATTATTCACTGTTCTGTGAATCACGATACCAAAGATGATCGACAAAATACCTGATCGAAGAGAGAAGTCCGAACTGTATGCACCAAAGATCGCGTCTAATTAAATTAGGCCTAATTTATAATATAAATACCTTCCGCTACTGCGCGTGACGGGCAACTAACAAGTGTTTTACACAAAGGAAACATCAACTCAACGGGCAATGTAATGTCTTTTTCGTATGAAAACTATTCTTCTGTACATCTGGTCAGCTAATGAATAGAATATATATATATATATATATATAAAAAAAAAGCTTTCGCTGTGTGATTGTTAATTAAAATCGACCGTTCGAATTATCGATGATGAAAGTTGTAATTGCACGTGAAGCGAATCTAGAATTATTCATACCTGTGACTCTACACGAGAAAGAGGGAAAGGGAAGAGAAAGATTATAGTTAGATGTTATAGTTGTAAATAAATTGCCCCCTGTAGCACCTCTAGTCCTTTAAAAATGAAAAGCCTATCAATGGACGAAGGAAAGGAAGGAGCAAACCAAAAAATGGGAGAGAATTCTGTATTATAATTTCATGCGCAACATCCGAGAATTCTAACTATACAGATGCTTGGGGAAAAAAAAGAGAGGTTTCCGTGTTTGTAAAGTGAAATACATTTCTGTACGAAAAAAAAATGAAAAAAAAAACATAACTGGACGATGTAGTAGCTATGTTATTGTATGTTCTATAAAACGTCCATTTCCTCTACAAAAACATCCAATCAATATTCATCTTTTTCGCCATTCTGCTGAAGAAAAAAAGAATTAAATAAAACACAATCACTAGGAGGAGTTTAAAAGCGAACGGAATTAATTTCCTGGGAATGATAATGTATCGGAAATAAGAATGTATGTAACGCGTGCCTCGAATTAATAGGGTAGCTGATAATTTCTCCGGCGAGTTTCAATTTTAATTAATATAATCCCCGAGAAAACAAAATATATTTTCATAACGTTTTCACGTAAATTATATTATTGCCACGTTAGCATTATGATTGAACTTACAGTTATTACTTTTCAGTTGTGAGTCATGGTTTTCTTTGAGCCGGCAGCGATTTTCGAAACGTGTCCCGTGTCAACATTTTTTCGGACACGTGAGAATCGAAGTTGTTCGGGCAAGATTCATGAAATAACTAACAATCTTTTTAGAGCCAAGCACGTGATTCTTACTAACAATTCGTGAAACCTTGATTTGTGCGTTTCATTGTAAGAGAATTGTCGCAATCCTTCGACCTCGAATGTTTTTTCTAATGTGTTTGAGCGGTGTTCGTATTGTTTGAAACTTTGGATATGAATTGTAACAAATTGTAATAAATGAGTTTCGTTTAACAACACGTTTCAGCAACACTTTCCGTTTATTTTTTCGTTCCATCTCTTCTATATTTCCCAATTTAAATTTGAGAATTTATTGGTTACCCTGATATTGATCTTTTATAAATCGCATTATAAAAATACCAGCTTAAGTGAAGTGCTTTTTGTATGAAAAATGTTTTTAAAAAGTTCATAAGAGCATAAGAAGTAGATTAATCGATTCGACGGTGTTCATTCCAATTGCGAAAACTACGAAAGTCATGTAATAAAAAAAATGCATAAAATAAAAGAATTCAATTTGCTAAGGAGTCCATTTTATAACAAAAAATAGATATCGTGCAGTGAAATTGAAACTAACAATTGATTATTTATATAAAGTTTGTAAAGGATTGCGTCTGTGTACTTCGAATGATCGGTACCATGTAATTTTGTACGAAGCCTTATGTCTTAATTGCTTCTGTAAATAACGCGTAAATATATTCGATTCATTTATACGAATACAGGTTGCAAAGAAATTCTGGATACAAACTTTTCAGCGTCTCGCTAATTGTAAGCTTCAACGCTGTTTGAAGAAAAATATATTTAGTAACTTGAAGGGGGAAAAAATAAGCATAGCAATATCAACATCATTTTCATGATAATTGAGAATATGATAATTTGTAGATATTTTGAGAAACTAAATTCTATGTTTATTCAGGAATGCTTTTATACTTTTATAATCATTGATTTTCGATATTCGTTCAAGAAATTTTTATTTGTGCACTGTCTCGAAATGGTAAATAACTATCTAAGCTTATAACATTTAAAAATATCGCTGTTTTGTTTCAATATACTCTATGCGAAAAATGTATACCCAAAGTTTCTTTGCTTCCTATACAATATAAAATATTCCAAATTAAACAGACTCATTATAAAAGCATGTTCTTTAAGGGCATACAAAATAAAATTTCTGTCAAGACGTACCAGGATTTTTTATTGGTAGAATCGAAGTACAATATCTGACATCGTAATTACCAAATGAATAAATGAAAGATCATTTTAAATATATTTTACTACATATGTACAAATACGTATAAGTTAATTATAATAATAAATAAATTTCACACTTATTGCCCGTAAATTAAAGAATACGCTTTTACAATTTTCCTGTTCAATTTAACAAAAGCCTATAACACATACATTCGTATGTGCTCGTACATCGACCTCAAACAATTCACGACTATATGAGAAGCCATGCAAAACGCAATGACTTTTCCCATATAATGCATCAAACTACTCAACAAATTCATTCAATAAAACAGAGTGTAAAAATGTACAAATAATGAAAAGCAAAATATATGAAACAATACCACGTAACTAGATATACCAGAATGCCTAAGTAAAGTCGATCAATTTTAACTGTACAATGAACAAACAAAACGTTAACAATATAACTGTTTCGCTAAGTAAAGAAGACAAAGAGGAATAAATCTATTCTAATCGTTGTTAATAACTACGTGTATATGTTCAGTTGGTGCGAAGCAAATAAATATATGGATACATTATAGAGAAATAACGTAATATACGAGCAAAATCTTTTCAATTAAGTAAATCATAGGATTCGACCGACTCAACGAACAAATTACATTGCTTGTCCGAAAAATCTGTCCAACATATTTTAATTTGTACAAATCGTGTATCGTTTGAGCCAGATGTACAACGGGTCACCATTAACAGGCGCGCAATACACGAACTCGCGACCAATTGTATTAACGTCGTATGTACTGTAATCCACATTGTATATATCTGTGTATAAATGCGAATTAAAACGACTATAGAGATAGATTATTTCGTACTAAATACAAAGGTAATCGGTGTTTCACGTATGGAATTGCATTTACGAAATGTACTCGCCTAAGCCTGCAGATCCCCGATGAACATTTCGACGACAAAGGATTACTTATTGACTTGTTATTCCCATTCAAGCTAACCATTCGTTTCGTTGCAACAATAGGTATCGAATTGGTTGCAGTATTGATTCGAATTCTCTAATATGAAATAGTTGTTCGATGAAAGAAATCTTTTATTGCGTCATTTCATTAAGCTTGGATACACTTTTCCCTTTATGTTTCTTTTTTGTAGTTACTTATGCCTAATAAAATAATTAATTGTAATGATATACTGCTTTTCACTTTTGATAATTAGGTATCGTATAAAACTGTATCTACTTTAGAGAATTCTAAGTCATTTTAAAGTTTACGACAATATTACAATATCGTTAAATATGAAGTTATAAGACTATGGAATTCATTTCGATGAAAAAAATCTTTCAAAAAACAAGAAATGAATGTGATTGCAAAATGGCACGCATTTATCATAAATATGTAGAGGTTGATAAAACCGAATCCTTGGTTATTATGCAATTAATTTAAAGGATTAAAATTTTCATTCTCCAAATTTTGTTAAGCACTGGGTTTTTTATTTTATTTTTAGGAAGTATTCGATAATCAAGTTATTTTTCCATATCATGAAACGAAAGTTTAATGAAAAAATGTGTGATATTATGAACGAATAAAATGTCGATAAAAATTTTTATTATAATTATTAAATTCAAACTCAAGCATCGATTTCATAGTCAAATACAATTACGATTACGTAATTCATACCCCTAATCATTCTCCAATTACTTATTTAATCACGTCAAGTCGCCTAATATAGACATATTAATTTTTTTATTACGATAAACGATACAAAAATTTTATACGAATTCTCTCATAATATGTTAATGAAGAAAGTAATTTAATTAAGTAATCCACAAAGTTGATATAAACAAAATTAATGAAGTGATGTGTCACAGTGTATTTTCGCTGTGTTTTATAAATAAATAAAGAAATATATTGTAAAACTGAAAAGCTGACAAACTGCTTTCTCTATGTTTTGTGTTTATTTTTGGGAAGCATATACTTCTATGGAAATGGTAAGTTTTTGTGAGTATATGTTAGAATGTAATAAATTATTCGAGACAAAGCTTAACCGTAATTACATTTTCACATTTTTCTAGGAAAATTCTGTACAAAATATGAAACAATTGAATTGAACTCCTCCTTCAATCAATTGAAATTCTAAGTTCTACTAACTGCGATATTACACTTTACACATAATTTCAGAACATTAATTTTCAACAGTTTTTCATTAAACTGCATTTTTTAATTTTGATAATGATAATAGAACAGTATAAATCGAATGTACACCGAAAATTACAAAACTCCAAATATCATTCTTTCAAACCTCGCACGATTTTACCGCTAAACCTTATAACCAACAGTGAGCATAAAAAAATCCCTAGCGTATTTGGATAGCAAAATGAAACGAAATTTTAATTACATAGATAACAGTTATTAAGTAGAAAATAAGACATACTACATAAGTACAATTATAAGTTATATAAATTTAATTAAAAGACGATTGTTTCATTAATTTAATAAAAGATTAAGTGAAGAACTTAAAACTGCCCTCTATCTAGTAACGCAGTTTGGAAGAACTAGATTCAAATTTATTCAAAATTGGCACAATATTTAAATTAGACAACTCAATAAATGACAGATTGACACGAACCAAACTATTTCATAATATTTAATTTTTTACCGCAACTTCTCAACCCAATGTTGTCAAACCAATTTACAAGACTGGTAATGTCAAAGCTCATGTCCAAACGCGTATTTTTTGTTCGACTAAACGACTAAAAGAAAAGACAGCTTCTAAAAATACCAACGAAGATAAATAAATGATAAACGGAGGAAGGAGAGCTTTTAAAAAGTTGTAAACAATAATTAACTTAAAGTACTACGCGTCAATTTATACACCATGTCTATCTATTATTAAATCCATGACACGGTGTCGCAGGCGCAGTACCGTTCAGGTAGCGGTAGACGAATGGTTGGGGGTTGTTAATCGTTCCGACATTTCACCCGGACTACAGTACACAAATAGTGAAACAATACAACATCGGCATGAGAACGTAAATAGTGCTGTTTTTAATCAAATTAATCGTGACATTTCACAAGTGTATTGTGAAAACAGTCCGCGAACTTTTGTTCACCATGACTTAAAGTACCACAGGTAATACACGAAATCTTTTTACTAATTCGTCAAGTCACATGTGGCGTAAATAATCATCGAACAGCAACGATAATTCGTTGCACCAATAAATGCAACTGCGCCAAAGGAACGTTAATTGACAATTTATCGGTGGCGATATACATGCCTCGTAAACGAAAAAAAAAGTCACACGCATTAAAGTACGATGACAGACGTACACAAATCAAAGCGATAAACCGATCAATTTATCGAACTTCTGGTTTTACATTTGAATACATACAAAACAATGGCACCCAACAGAGAAAAGTGGGTGAGGCGTTTTGTAATTCCAGAAACGACACGACATAAGAAGGGCTTCACTATTTACAAAGTTACATCTGTGGTATGATATGCAATGTCAATAATACATGTAGATAGTGCATATTTAGGAGAATCAACTCATATCGAAATTGTGTTTACACAGTGATTTTAGTAATCATATCATTTAATAATAAGAAGAAATAATCGTAAGATGAAACAAAAATATCCCTGTCATTGATTCTTTGAGAAGTTTAATTTATTTTCATCGTGAAATATCTTCAGATTTATAAATATTTATTTGTTTCAGGTATTTTTGAAGAGTTCCCACGAAGAAATTTCTAAAGTGTCTGTATGGAAACGTTACAATGACTTCAAAAAACTACATTCCGAGTTGAACGTATTATATTCGCAATCTCGAATTAAAGAAAGCTTTCCGTCATTCCCAAAGCCAAAGTTTTTTGGCAGATTTGAAACAGAAGTTATAGAAGAAAGAAGGGAATGCGCCCTAAAGTTTTTAGAGTTTATAGGAAGACATTCCTACTTATATTCCAGTGATATTTTCATAAAATTCTTTGAAACTAGTCATGCCGATTACTGTTTAAACGATTGTTCTCAATCTCTTAGTTCTGACACGTCAGCGGAGGACGAACGTCTCACTTATATAAATTCTCTGCCTAACAATGACGCTTCTCAAAGTATTCTTCAACCCAATAGCATTCAAACTTCATTAACAAGTTTACCTAATGGTACGAATGAAATAAAACAGTCGCAAGAAGCATCCGTGTCTAAGGAACAAAACCCATGGCAAAATGATATAAAGTACAAAACTGAAAACGAAAAAATATCCATGACAAAAAGCACATGCAGCAATTTACTGATAGAAGAACATTCAGAAAAAGTTGCTTCTAAATTAGAGGATAACCAATTAATTTGTAACAAGAATAACAATTGCTATAAAGATAAAAATTATAATGTTCGGAACACAGAGAATTCTACAGTTGTACAGACATCGGACACCGATACAAATACCGATATCACCATTACTGACAGTTTAAATTCTCCAATGGCTGCTCACGATGGCTCGGATTTGCCACAAACGTGGCAAGAATCTTCGCAATACATTTTGATTGCAGCTGCGCATATGAGTGCTGCCTTCAAACACGAAGATCTTACAGAATATGAAGAAGCGTTTACCCAGTACAAAATGGGTATCTCTAGTCTGCGCTCTGGCGTTGAATCTGATTCAAATAGAATGAGGGCGGAAATAATTAAAGAAAAAATATCGAAGTATTTACAGCGCGCCGAAAAACTTTACAATAGATACTTAAATTGTAATATTTCGCTACTAAATAAACCTGTGTTAGAACTACAATACTATAAAGTTTTAAAAATTATAGAATCAGTGATGCTTGTAAAGGATGTTCGCCAAAACTGCCTCAGCATTGTAAAAGTACGAGCAATTATTTTGTTTAATTATAATTGCTTTTGATAATTTCAAATTAAATAGCTTACTGTACACAAAACGAAACTTTATTTGCTTAATACGAGTTACATTATTGAGGCACGCTGATAGCCTTAAAGGAGCCTTAAATGATAATGCTTTTAATCATTTCAGGCTATAGAAAAATTCTCCTCCAGTAAAGACAGTATAAGTAATTATGTATTAAGAGGTCAGATACCGTACATGGTACATTTATACGCATGTGTTGAAACAGAGTCGAGCGTATTCTTAATTTTACAATACCTGAGGTAAGTGTCAAAAGTAATACCATTGTTTAATAATATGAATGAAATGATAACTGTTTAATTGGATTTTAGCCGTGGAAAATTATGGGATTTCGTAACATCACATTATAATTGTAATAGTAATAGAGAGTGCGATAAAACAATTGTAAGAAATTTCACTGAGGAAATAAGTGAAGGCAATGATATTTTAAGGGAAAACAATATGGAAGATGAAATTGAAGGCACTAAACTGAGAGAAAATTTAGACCTTATAAGTACAAATACTAAAGTACAAATAGAAATGCATCCGATAACAGTAGAAGATAAATACGACAAATATACCGATGTATCTACGACACAACTATTAGAAAAGGCGCAAATACTGTTACAATCGGTTAATGCAACTTTAAAGGAAAGTAATTCTGTTATTAATAGATTATGCGAGCCAGACCACTTAATAAATGAAGGTAATACTTCATTATTAAATTTAAAGAATGGTCTGTACCCATCAACCGATCGTAATGAACACTTGGTGGATATTAATGATATATCGTTGGAAATTAACGGCATAAATAAGAACATTGTGAACGAAAAGATATCTGAAAAGAATGTAGTAACTTTAAACTATTTGTCACAAAATAATATGACAAATACGAGGAATCAATGTAGTAGCGCCAATTCGTCTTTAAGCAACAGTTGTAAAAGTCTTAATTTTGAACACAAAGAATCTACGAGTTCGTCGACAAATAGTTTAAAGACAGAAAATATACATTTTGCAACAGAATATAACAATACGATCAAGTACGACAGTATTACAAAAGAATATGAATTAAACAGATCTGTGGAAACTAGTAATGAAACGGAAAAAAATGCTTTTTTCATATCAGACGAACAACCGATACCATATAATACATTTTTAATGGAATCGATAAAAGTCAACAGTATAGATCTTGAACAAGAACTTTGGAGAATACCCGAAAATATCATTTGTTCCTGGAGTGCAGAAATACTTCTATCACTGGAAGCATTACATCAACAAGAAGTTATAGTTTTTGACTTAAAACCTGATAATATATTAATTGATGATAACGGAGATGTTCAATTAACGTACGTTGTACCTCGCCATGAGATAGATTTACTAAAATACAAGCATCCGTACTCATCTCCGGAATTATGCACATTTTCGCCTATGATTCCGCTTACTCCAGCTACAGATATCTGGAGCTTTGGCATTATATTATACGAATTATTAGTAGGCAATGTATGTAAAGATTAAAACAGAGACTTCGTTGAAAGTATAGTACAAAATAAATACTACATTGCTATTCTTTTCATTTGCAGAAATTTGAAACGATGCATCCAGGTACATTTCAACCACATTCCATTATAAACATTCCTGGCAAGCTTTCCGAAAATGCGAAATCTTTGCTTCTTAATGTAAGTTTTTGTATCGTATCTTGAATATAAATCTAAAATGTACACTTTCTAACAAATTTTGAAAACTTACAGATACTAAAATACGAACCAAATGAAAGGATGACAATATCCGAAATAAAGCAACATCCATTCTTTAAAGATGTTAATTGGGCAAGTCTGGTAAATACAGTTTGAGGTCATTCAAAAATTTGTTCTTACTACATTTTTTATAGACTATATCGATTTTATAGAATCTATTGATATTAAGAAAATTCTTAACACTAAAGGATTTCTTTCGATCTATAAACATTTTTTAGTTATTCATTAAAAGAAAATTAGTATATTCTTTGTGTCGTGAATTTATGTCTTTTTAATTATGTAAAATAAAACTTCGTTTACAAGACGTATATTCTGTGCCCTTTTAAGGGAATCCAATGTTTAGAATCTTTTTAATATTCAAAGTATTATACAGCGTAGAGCAAGTAACTGGATCTATTCCGTAGAATATTATACGACCCAAGATATTTTTGCATCTCCTTTACGTTTGAAGTTATTAAGGATACTACGTTTTCCAAGGTGGAAATTAATTTCTTTTTCATAACGAACGTTATAAATGATATTGTGACCTCAATAGTGGCCTTCCTCCAACTATATAACATTTATCTAAATCCGTTTTTGTTGCTACTAAAGCGGTTCCAGATACCTGCTCCGCCCTGCGTTCGCACGTAAAATTTAATTAAAACAAATATTCGTCTATTGTACAGTAAGATTATTTTAAAGTATTTATATATCTATGTAATATTTAATCACTCCGCGTAGATAACAAAATTTTAATTTATTTATACAAATCGATTTATGTTGACTAAAATGTATAATACATTTACTTACTTCTTATTCTTTCACTTCTAGATATTGTTGACATTCCATCAACAAACCTAGTTGTAAATATTACATTAGCATTGTTGAACATACCATCCTTTAACGATACAACAATAAATTGTGACTGTTTAAAATGTCGTTTCAACATTACACCAATGTTCTCTGTATGAGAAAGATCTAATGCAGCGTCCACTTCATCCAAAATGTATAGTGGGGCGGGTTTAAATAATAGCATAGCCAAGATTAAGGATAAAGCAACCAAAGATCTTTGTCCGCCAGATAATTCGCCTAAGGATTCCTTCCAAATACCAGAAAATCCGATTTTTACTTCTAAACCATCAGTGACTGTTTGGTTTTCAGGAGCCTGTAACTTCGCATTAGCTCCAGGCAGCAAGCTACTAAATATTGATCCGAAGTCTTTGTTGACCTAAAAATTCATATAAAAAATGATATAAAACACATATTCATAATTGAGCTCATTTAAATGAAGTATGAGATAACAGTACTTGTTCCCAAGCCTTGAGTAGTGTCTCCTTCTTCTTCTCATCTAAATGTTTAATTGTTTCTAATATTTTTGTTTTATCGTTTTCGACTATTTTCTTCTTCTTCAACATCTCATTATATTGTTCTTCCACTTTATCGAAAAGGCTAATGGCACGTGCATTAATATTCCGACTCAGTTTTTCACGTCTTGATTGCAATTGTTGTACTTTTTCTTCCATTACGGCAGGTTTATTAACATCAAAATCATAAATACCGCCTACAAAAAGAATCATTAAAAATCATTTAATTGTCCGCAACAAACAAAATAATTAAATGTAAAATATATACATTACCCGTTTTTCCGAAATATATCTTATCCTGTTCAATCCATTCGTATTTCTTCACAAGGTCGGAGACCCTTTCCTGACAATTCGTAGCAATCTTTTTAATTGAATTAATTTCATGATTTAATTTCTTAATATCTAATTCTGCTTCTTTACTTTGTTTAATGATATCTTCTTTTCGTGAAATAAGCTTCTGCATGTGAGCATTGTGTTTGTTGATAATATCTTTCTGTTCTTTTATTTTAGACTGCATGCATTTTACGTTAGCTTTTACTTCGTCTAATTCTTTTTCTAATTCTTGCCCTTTTTCCCCCAACTCCTTTAACTTTTCTTCGGATGTTGCTAACTGTTCTTTGCCAGTTTCGATACCTTTCTGCAATTCTTTTATTTCAAGTTCAACTGTTTCTGCCTCCTGTTCTCGCTTTTGCCATTCTTTGCGACTGTTCTCAGCTTTTTTCTTTAGCTTTTCTAACTCGGCTTCGGCATCCTTTAATTGTTTTTCACGGATATTCGTAGCATCTTTCAATTGGTATTCTACTTCTTTTGCACGTTTGGAGCTTTCCTTTTGGGTTTGCTCCGCCACTGTCATTTTCTGTGATAGTTCTTCAAGACTTTTCTCCAAAGAATCAATCTGAAAAAATTGACATTAATTAACATTTCACGTTGTTACATTATGTTTATTACACATACCTCTTCCTTCACTTTATAATATTCCGTTTGCTCCAATCTTTGTCGTACTATACCAATTTCATAATTTCTCAAGTCAAATGTTTGTTTCAATGATGTATATTTTTCAGCAACATGGCTTATATTCGTTAAAGTAGCTTCGATATTGTGAAGGGTTTTTCGTTTAGTGGTCAACTCGTTTTGTATACGTTTCAATTCGTCTAACTTTAAAAGAACTGAACCAGTTTTTAATGCAGCACCACCAGATAAAATACCAGCGGGATCGACAACGTCTCCTTCTAAAGTAACACACTTTCTCATTATTTTATCATGAAATGCTATTTTCTTGGCAGTTTCCATATCTTTACAAATAAATATTTGCCCGAAAATCCATGCCATAGCTGATCTAGTTTCTTCTGGATAGTCTATCAGAGATAGTGCTGGTTGAACATTATCTGCACCAGCTATCTTCTGTGCTAAATGAATTAATTGATTGTCCATGGGCCTCCCACCTACTTTATTCAGAGGAATAATAGTTACACGTTGTTGTAACTGACCATGTTGCAGTATTTTTTTACTCGTAGTTTCTGTATCTACTATTACATTGTACAACTGAAATTTGAAGAATTCAGGTATTAATTTCATGATTACATATCGTGCAATGCTCTTATTTAGAAAATAAACCTTTCGTAAAAATGATTTGCTACCTTTCCACCTGCAGCAATATCTAAAGCATACGCAGCTCTTTTATCTTTTATCGTTATTAATGTACATACAACTCCTTTGACAGAGTTATGATTAAAGTTAGGTTCAGGCTTTTGATACTCGAACCTTATTTTAGGATATCTCGATTCAAACTGGTCCACTCCTTCTTCCAATGCTGATATTTCATTTCTCAAGACACGTCTTTGTTCTTTAAGTTGCTCAATAGACCCATCTTCATAATTTAATTTTTTTAACTCATTCTCTAAATTTTTGACCTCTTTTTCTTTGTTCTCGAGATCTTTTGTACATTTATTGTAATCGTCGCCGGTATTTTTCAAATTCAGTTTTTTCTTCTTTAATTGCTCTTTATTATGGTTCAACGTCATTTCACATTGCTTGCGTTGTGTTTGTGCCTCGGTTACCATTTGTTTAGCAGTTATTAACTGTTGTTCTAACGTTGCATTTTCACCGTCCTTACTCTCTAACAAGCCAGCACTAATTTTTTGATACTTTTCTTGGGCAGCTATTACTGCCTTACAATCCTGTTCATCCATTCCTTTCAACGATTTAAAAACCCCTTCGACTTCAGCATACTGTTTCTGTTTTGTTGTCAAGGCACATTCATCGTCAGCTATATTAGCTTTCAGTTGTTCCACCGCTTTTTCAGCAGCTTTAATACTTTCTTTATTGCTGTTTACTTCAGCTGTTAACTTGAATTGCTTTTTTTCTACTTGTTTCGATTCGTTCTCCAGGACTTCCAATTGACCACCTGCTTCCTACAAATAATTAGGTAGTTAAAAAATATATAGAAAATTCGAATGATTTGTTTCTTCAATTTAAATGCATACAGCATCTCTTTTCCTAGCTAACTCATCAAATTCTTTTTCTATATTTTTAAGCTCCTCTTCACCAGTGCTAATACTTTTTATCTTGCTTTCTATTTTATCTGTAACAGTCTGCACTTGCTCTTCTGCCTTTTGACTTTCATTTAAAGCTGTGACATATCTCCATGCAAGGCAGATTCTTTTGCAATGTTCCAGCTCCCGTTCTATCCGTTGAAATTCGACATACAGCGTTTTTTCTTCCTTAAGTTTTTCTAACCGTGGGCCTATCTCTTCTTTCAAAACCTAAAATAAAATATATCTATCCAACTGTGCATAAACATATCATATACGAAGAATGATTTAAGTAATATCTTACAGCATTTATTTCGTTTAATTTACTATCCTTCTTCTGTATGGTTTTCAAAGCAGCTTCTTTCTTCGTTTCATACATCCGAGTACCCGCTGCTTCCTCGATCATAGATAAAATTTCCACAGGCTTCATGTTTAAAACTTTCGTAATTCTACCTTGCATTATCAAAAAATGAGGATTATTCACATTCAATTGAACAGAACAAAACATGTCTTGGACACGACTATTAGGCACATTAGATCCATTGATCAAATATTTATTTTTTCCTCCGATTATAACTTGTCTTGTAACTATTATTTCTTCGTGATGTTCGTATCCCATCGGAGACAGGCTTCTGTCTCTATTATCGAATGTTACACTGACGCTAGCTTTCTTTATACCTGCTTGGCCGGATTTGTAAACTAGATCTTGTAACGATGCTGCACGTACCTATAAAAATGATAAGAAAAAAATCATCCTCACAGAATAATATAGGAAAGTATTAATTGCAATAAACTAGATAGAAAAATTAATATTCGACCGATAATTATAGGGTATTAGTAAAAGTATCTTTACATTGTGACTTCTCACAAACTATATCAACTTGTTTTCTTTCAACATATATTAGCTTTTAAAAGCAGAAATGTATTAAGGTTACGATTGAATCGTGTGATTAATAAAAGAATATATAGAAAATAATGTGATACCTGTCCAAGGTTTGTAATACCCAAAACAAAACATATTGCATCAAGTATATTTGATTTCCCGCTACCATTAAAACCTGTAATCGCGTTGAACTCTTTATCGAAACCATTTATTTCGATTCTTTTCCCATACGATTTGAATCCTTCTAGCACCATAGACTTTATATGCATTTTGGAACGAAATAACTCTAACTGAAAATGTTACTTAAAGTGTGCTTCGTACAATTAACAAAACTGCAAATTCAAATTATAAGCAATGACCGGTATAATACATTATTCGAAGTAATATAGAAAGGGAACAAATATTGAATAATAGAAACTTGTCCTCGGTGGAAGAGTTCTAAAATTCATTCAACATTTTCCATGGACAAACTTGGTTTTCTAGATAAAATAATTATAGTTAATGAAATTATAAATGGTATTTAATGTAATTTGTATATCAATACATCGTAAATGTTAATATATCCTCATGAAACGTAATTAGTTAAAATAACACGAAATCCCATAATAGAACAAAATCAGTTTGAGTAAGAGACATTTTTAGATGCGTTTTCTAACGCGCATGCGTAGCGATTGAGCAACTTGCCCCTCTATGTAATACTGGTGGCGTAAAATCGACAGTCGAAACTATCGATAGATTCCGATAGTGATGACCATTGATAATTATCGATAGTACCATCGATATTTGTCTACCTCTGCTATGTTAGTCACTCGAGTTTCAAACAATAACAAAACATTTAAATGGTGGAGGCAAGTTTATTTATTCTCGAAGTAATTTACATCGAAGCAGGTAAATACACATTTAGTTCCTTAATATTAGCATAAATGATACCGTAAAATTAATCAAAACAAATATGGCGTAGACAATGTATTATAATTAATTCTAGTTTAAGGTTATATTTGTATCTTCAAAGTTTTATAAGTCCAAATTCCAGGATCACAATGAACATTGCTCCGATTCAGCAACCGGGACCAATTGGGGTAGGGCAAATGACACAGCCCATAAATCCTCAACTTCCTCAAAATCCACAGCAGGGGCAACAACCACAGGTGCAGCAACAGCAACAACAACAGCAGCAACAACAGCAAACCCAGGAGAAACTCGATAATATTTCTAAAGTTAAATCTTTGATTGGGCCTTTAAGGGAATCGTTGGCTATAGCTCTAAAAACTGCAGCGCATACTTTGCATCAAAATAGTCTGGTAGATGTTGGATCTTTAAAGGGTATTGATCAACCTGATCATCGATTTAATAAAAATATGGAAGAATTTTATTCTATTTGCGATCAAATAGAATTACATTTAAAGACATCCATTGAATGTTTATCGCAAAATTCTAGCTCTTCAAGATACCTACCAGTGTCTGTAATGCCAACACGTACTGACACGGTAGGAACTCAAGAAGGACCAGCTTTAACGTATCCTCAATTCTTAATGACTGTAAGAGCACAGGTTGCTTATGTTCGCGAGGTTCATGATACTTTAGTTTCCGCCGCTCAGTCAATAGCGTCAGGTGAATGAAAGATTTTTAAAACAAATTGACAAACAAATTATATGATAAGTGATACTTCGTTTATTTATGTATTTACTTATGCTATTTTAAGGAAATTCTTATAATTGTAAAATTGAATAAGTTCAATTGTTTCATTCTAGAAACAATATACTCAAAAAAATACAATTGTTATACATTTTTGTACATACATTAGAAACAATAAGAATACATTTTAATAATTTTGTTTGATCTATCAATGCTGTTAGACTTTCACATTTTCATCAATGAAAATACACATTGCATGTACATATTAGAATTACAAGACTACAGGAAATATGATCTGATGATACAGCTATGCATATGTTTCATTTTTTATATAGGTCAGACAGCAATATGTTTATGTAAGCGAATAACAATAATCTGTACAAACTATTAATGCTTATAATAGATGAAGATGTTCACAATCATAATGAAGGATATCAAGACATTTGTATAAAACAAAAATAGTAATACAAATATTGTAAAATTTTAATATCCCTTGCCATTGCCAGCTATAATTCTGTAAAACTCACACATTCATTCAGTTATAAATATTATATCGTGATTCGTAATACGATCACGTCTACTGCAATGTTTGACAAAGGTTCACCTGAATTAGAAGTACCCATCAATGCGTTACACCGACATAAGCATAAATAACATTTCGATAGATCAAAATCTTATTTAAGTGTTCCATACGTGTTATACGTAAAAGAGTTAGCTCGAACTATTATGTATATCCAACTATACCTCTGACAGAAAGCAAGCAACAAAAAGAAGGATATATAGATTTAAACGTAAACAGAAGTTGATAAAAGAGCGAAAACCTGATCGTAGTAAGAAATAGCGATCCAACACAGGAGGCCGCTTATCAGCCGTATGTTTTAGCAAGCACGTAGAAATAGGATGGACATACCGCTAAAAGAAGGGGGGAGGAGAGGCGTGCAGGAAGCGCTACTGTCAGTTGGATTGGTGTTTTGTCGCGGCGCGCCGAGTGATCATTTGAAAAGGAAGGACCACCTCTGTTCACCATATTTGGAAAACTTTCCCTAATATGGTAACGTCTACTTCTAAATATGGCAGCCGGGGACGCCCTCTCGTTGATTCTTGTACCACTCCGCGCGATCTTTTTACGCCAAATTTTGGAATATCGAAGCCGTGCAAAAGATAATTGCCAACGTATAACGAACCACTAGGACCTCCTTGATTTTTCCACGAACTAATTTTCAAGGATCTCCGTTCAGGGAAATCTGGTTCGATAGCGTGGACTACTTTTTTACCGCGCACGCAGCGCGTGGTGGGGGTAGTAGCTGCGCAGGAACGTACAGAGGCACCGCGTTAGCACGTAGGTCAAGTTACGATACTCTGCGCGCATTCAGTTCGCGGGGAGCGCTCGTGCAGTGCGCGTTGTTGTCCCGTGTTCCTCTAGATGGTTGATCACGTGGGAAACATTGCGCCGAGTTTTCGCGATATCGTGGCGGAGAAGGGCCGAGGGAAAGGGAATAAATGTGTGCGAGTCCGTAATGGACAACCCTAGCGGCGGAAGAGATAGTCGGTACGCAAGTCTTGGCTACAGCATGGGGATGATAGGCAGCGACGCTGGTTCGGAAATGTACGGCCGACCGTCCACCTCCCAGCTTACAACTTCTCAAATAAGCCGCGGTGGCGCCACCATGATGGCCGCGGCGGCTGCGGCAGGCGCACCGAATGCCGGCGTGGGATCTGTACAGAGGGGTATTAAGAGGACCACTTCGGATGTCTGTTACGATGACAATAATGCACGGCAGGCTCTTTCGCAACAGCAAGGCATGTCAATGTCCGCGGATTGTGTTCCCGACAATCTCGAGGAGTCGTTCACAAGTTTGGGCCAACCGAAAAAGTCACCCCCATCAAATGGCAAGAAGACCAAGGGACGAGTCAAGATTAAAATGGAGTACATCGACAATAAGCTACGAAGGTACACCACCTTCTCCAAAAGGAAAACTGGAATTATGAAGAAGGTTTGTATGCGACAGAGTCTGCTGGTCTATTCTTCGTTAACCCTTCAATTCGGGGATGACAGGGGTTATCTCGTCATTGGAAAATAAAAAAGTCTTTAACCCTTTAAGCAAGGATGACAAGTTAGCTCGTCATTGGAAAATGAACAAGTCTTCAAAGTTCCATGACGAGTTAACTCGTCCTGCACGCTAGAGATGCATTTGAGGGTTAATATAAATATAAGTGTGTAGATTCTATCGGCTCGTTATTATATCGGTTATGACGATCGATATTCTGTGCGACTGCAACAGTGTTCTGTAAAGAGCGAGGTGTTCAAGTGCGTCCGAATTTACGATAATATTGAGATAAGAAAATATCCGCGACGAGTTGCGTATGAAAGGTCAGTTTTTAAATGTGACGCGTAAGGACAAAGTAAAACGTGTTTGTCGTGTGACCTGCGCGAGATCACGCGCACCGAACGTACACCTATGACTCTTGCGAGCGCGCGATTTATGAGTGACAATTGTGCTTTCGCTGGCCGTGTATTTGTATACCAGTAACCTATACGTGTATAATTGGACAGAAATACTTCGGACAAATCCGCAGTGCGCTTGTCGCGTCTTTGACACCGGAAAAGCGGTCCAAAGCTTGCAGGAATCTTTAATAATTACCATTTCATTTATTCCATAAATGCTTGCCGTGCACGTTTACATCTGTTTAGCTTTAAACACGTCAGCTTTGCTATATTGTGATAACGCAAAATGAATAAACATATGTTTAGAATTATGTAGGCGATCAAATTTCACATTCAAAATCTTATGTAGAACCTTCGGTTCTTCTTACGCTAAAATCTCGCTCATAAGAGTTATTTTGTAAACGGTAACATATCGTACTTTGTTATTAACATTGTTAATTTTGTATTTCAGGTAATGACCATGTTCTAACCACTACGGAATATCATAGAAGTTGGTTTTAATTATTGTTTCGTTGAATTTAACTTTGCATATTGTTTTAATTGAGAGTTACATTGATCTACTTTTGTTTATGCTGTATTGTTAACTATAGATACAAATTTACTATTTTTATTTCTACAAGCGAAGTAGTGCTCGGGTATATCAAATAATGTCAGGCTTTCTCATTTATTATAATTCATAGATAAGATCGAAAATAGTATACGATTGTTTCTCTATTAACTTTTTTTTTTATTTTAACAGCAGTTTAATCATGCTACAGCTGTTTATTTGATCCAAACGCCGTCGTATCTAAATCCGTAGAAGAACCTAAGGCAAATTGCATCTTTCATACGAATATAGAAAACCAAAGATAGATTGTTCCCCTTTTCTAAAGACGGGCCTCTATAATTAGCGATGTTTTGACACGAAACTGACAGAATTGCTTTACAACATTATTAGAAAATCGTAAAGTTAAGACAAAATAAACAGCAACGTTATGTAAGAAAAAGATTTGATCTTAAATCGCGAGCTGAATGTACAAGCTCTATTAAAAGAATTAGATTCTGTTAGGAACGTTTTAAAATCAAAATCCGTTCAAGAATTAAAGATTTCCGAGTAAAGAAGTTATTCACATTTAATTCGAGATCTACAATTAATAGTGACATGTGCCTGCAAATATTTATTTCCTCGTAGCGTTTAAATCCATTGCAATTTCCTAATTATGAGAAATAAAAATTGTGTAACACACATGTTAACAAATTTGTACGTCTCGCAGGATATAAAATCGAATGCACCGCTTCGTCAAGGAAAATTGATTGATATTAATTGATATAATTATTAATAGAAATTACGAAGTATTGATCATTTCCAGCATCAAACGATCAGATATCTTTTATTCCACTTTGTATTCTCCTTTGCAGTATACTTTCTTTGACTATAAATATGCAACGACGTCCTGATCTAAGCCAAAGACAAAGATTTCATAACGTTCCACTATGTTTATTCATCTTCGTTCCATGGTTGCCTTGTTCCCCCTCGAGCAGTACGTTTCTTGTTAGCGAGTTGAATTTTTACAATTTAAATGTATCTCCGTAGGAGCATCGGTTTTTACTACAAAAAGAATGAATTCCATCCGCGCTACGCTCGTAAGCGTTTGAACAAAACCTCGATAATTATTATATCATTAAAAGGTATGATCTCTCCCACACACAAAGAGCATACTGCGAGCGTAGTTTTTCCTTCACGCGTGTTCTCGTTTCTAATTAATTATTTATATAAAAAAACAAAGCGCGCGTTAATGCTTGCGCAGGCGGCAACAATTTGCATAACCGCACTCCATAGAGATAGATCTCAATATAGCAAATGTTTATTACACGCGTCAAACGTTTCAGTGCTCAATAGCAAATATTATTTTCGTTCTTCAATGATCTAACGGTCCATATACGTTTCACGCCTTGCTTTCCTTTTAAGAAGGACATCGTTATGAACTACTGTTACGAATCGACGTGAAGCTTCAAAAGTGATATATTCAAAACGTCGAATATACAAACCGGTTTCTGGCGGGGCAAAGGTATCCCGAATCCTTCAAACTTCCGATTCTACTCCATCCATCAAACCCCAGGCCATGACACTCGGATAGAAACAGAAATGGACCACAGTGAAAATCTATCATCACTGCCCAGGCTCCTTGAAAATCTCTGATCCACTAAAAATCATCCCTTCGCCATCTCCGCCGCCAAGCCACGAAGCATTCCTTTACCTTCTATCTATCTTCCCGACAGAAACCAGCTTCTCCCTCGACGAGAGATACGAAGCCATGCGTAAAAAAGAAAGAGCGATAAAAAGAAACGAGAGTGTCGTTAATCCGATCCAAAGCGAATCGTGGAAAGGTCCCCGGGACATTCCTAATTAATCGTTATCTCTGCTTGCAGGCGTACGAGCTGTCGACGCTGACAGGTACACAGGTGATGCTGCTGGTAGCCAGCGAGACCGGCCATGTGTACACGTTCGCAACACGAAAGTTGCAGCCGATGATAACGAGCGAGGCCGGCAAGGCGCTGATCCAGACCTGCCTGAACAGCCCGGACCCTCCCGCCTCCGGTTCCTCCGGTGACCAAAGGATGTCCGCGACCGGCTTCGAGGAGACCGAACTGACCTACAACATAGCCGACGACGAGCAGAAAGTAAGGCAACTGGTGTATGGCTCGCCGCACGGTGGCTCGTTACACGGCGGATATCCTGGTGGCGGACCGACCGGAGGGCCTCCCGGCCATCCGCCACCACCGCCGCCGCCACCGCCGCCGGGTTCGCAGCACGGGCCACCCTCACACGCGCAGCACGCGCACCTGATTGCGCATGCACACGCGGCCTCGCCGAGCTCGCACCTGGTACCCTGTTCAAGTCCCGGGCCCATGCTGGCCGCCGGTCCCTATCAGCAGTCCTGCCCGTCACCTTTACCGCCCCACCACGCTGCCTATCATCCTCACATGTCGCACTCGCATCCCCAACGGTAGTACCACCCCCCTCGAATTGCCCCTGTCGCTTGTCACCCCGGCTCTGTCAGCGTTTTCGATGCGCCCGTTGCCTCTTGCCACCTACCGCATCCTCTGACTTTCCATGATCGATGAGACACGAGGAATCAGGATAGAGGAACGGGGAAAGAGCAACGCGAGATAGCGCTGAGGAGCAGGGGAGAGATGCTTGATAAGCGGCGGTGTACGTGGAGCTGGGGAGCTCTGACGTTGCCGTCACATGCCGCCGGTTGCAACGGTAATTATCCGTGTACGCTTATCACACTCGTCACCTGTCGTCGATCGCCTGTGACGATCGTCGGCTTGGAATAGACCGCCGCCTTACGGAAACGTTCGTCGACACCGTGTCGTCGTGGCACTCGTCGCCGGGAGCCTCTCTCGAACGGTAGAGAATTTTCGGGGCAATCCGTTACGAGGATGATGTTGTCTTTGGAACGAGTTGGACGGTGTGTTCTACGCGTACGGCCGGCTAGAATGGGGTTTCGTTGGAGACGTGTACTGGCATTCCACGGGGGAACGCTTAATTGTCCGAGCGATTTCATCAGTAAGATCGGTGAAGAGAGTAGATAGAACCGTGGAGTCTTGTTCTTTTCCCTTTTTCTTACGTCGGTTCTTGCGTTTCGAGTCTGTAGGAATGTACGCTGAGCTTTCGAAGTCGCGTTTCTTGTATCGAGGGGTTCTTTGAACTGATGCTTACGGCGTCGGTGCAATTCCGTCCAAGGCGCGAACGCGTCGCTTTATTTAGCAGAAACTTTTGTCTGCGGAAATTATGTTTTCAAAGGGTCTCGACGTGCAGGCGTTATTATCGATATTTGCCGGGGATTTATAATACTCTAATGCTTGATTGATTAATGGGAACGTGACGTTCGACGGACGCAAAATCGTGCGTAGCGCAAGCCGAATAAATAATTAGCCTGACAGAGGAAGTTCCGGACGACATCCGACTTTCTTTTCCGGACAACGAGTATCGAAATTCTCGATGAGGCGCATTGCATCCGGTGTCAATGAAAGTACGGTTATTTTGTTTTCGTGTACGCGTGTAGGGACAAGAACAGTATCTTGCACGAAGAGGGAATAACGTTAGCGATTACTCAATTGGTATGCTGGACGCTTGTTACGTTAACGCTTAATTCGACGTAAATCTGTTCCGAAGCACACGTTCGTCAAATTCGAATACTTGTCGGGGCTCGTTATTAGCCATTCGACACCGTTCGCATTGAAAATTTGGTTTCCCAAATTTAAGATTAATTGGAATCGTTAACAATAACCCGAACGACGCAACGAATTTTCCCAGCCTCTGTCGAGTCGTTCTATAAATTTCTTCAAAAAATTGCACGCATCCTTCGAGCAATATTTTACGTAGACGTCCACCGATTGTAATTTCCGTATAATTGATTTCCGTTTTGAAACGAATTCAATATCGGTATTGTCGTCGGATCCATTCCTCGAGCTCGTTGTCGCGTGGATTCGTGAAACAGTCGGATAGTACGGTAATTGCGAGGAAATATCTCGTATAATTGCGTGCCAGGTGCACTGAAAAGATTTAACCAAATCAGTCGACGAGGTAAAATCGAGGCTACTTGTGGTAACGCGCGCGTACAGAACCTAGTACAGTTGTTAACGACAATCGGTGCGATGTTTTGCCGCGGCTGGCTCGTTGGGAAGAGTACATGCAATTAACTCTTCTCTTAACCTGGTTATCGCGGGGAGATGGTTTCTACAGGCACCTGTCATCCCCAGGATGGGGTAGACGGAGAGTACTTAGCATAGCAGGTTTTCGGTGCTTGGCACGCCGCGAAAGTTAATTTCAACAATTATTCGAGTCCCACGATACCGGCGTGTCACGGATAGGCTAGACGAGCAGACGTAAAATTGATCGGCGCAATAATCTTGGGGATCGATCGTGATCGAGCGACGCTTGTCGTTAGCCGAGCGTCCGATGGTGTTTTCGATGAAAGCCCATTGGGGCGCAAGAAAACGTACGGTGCTCCGTTTCCAACGTATAAATCTAGTCCAGTCGACGCGTACTGTAAATGTTATACGAGTTTTACGTCCACAGTTCTGATCTATTAACCGCGCGATCGAGGATGATCGATGGATTTGTTTCCATGCGATCGTGGCTGAGATCGACGGACTAACTTTCGTCAGCTTCGAGCTTGTAGGAGCACTTGAAATTATAAACTTTATATAGTTCTGCTGTGCAGTTGTGAGGTAATTTCACCGCAGTGTCAAAATTTCTGTGGCAAATTCTTTTTCGTTAACAGCTCGTCAAGACGACGAGGTGAATTTTATAATTTCACTTGTTTCGCGATTCTCGTATCGCAAACTCGATGCAACGGCAACGCGCGTAGAAGGAATTTTCTGAATGTTAAAAACAAATCGAAACTTTAGTTGCAATGATTTTTTTCTCGTGATGTTTATTTTATGGAAACGGGGTAATTAAAAGGGGGATGCAGCAGACGTTTTAAATTGACGAAAGATTAAGATCGAGGGGGACTACACAATGGCTAGATCTATACGTTAATCGAAGTCCAAAGACTTTTTCTACGATACATTCTTTCTTCTTTAACGAAGTACGTAGGAGGACATGTATCGGTGGGAGTTTTCGTTTACGAAACGAAAGAGAACAGAGGCAATTCTTAATCGTGCACTTATTGTTAGGGTAGTAAATCATGTGATGAATTACTCGAGGAGCCGTGTATTTTATATATTCGTATATATCCCTTGTCCCGTACTTAGATAGTATTTATAATTATCTTACAACGATGAAATCTCTCTTATTTATTTAACGATCTGTAAATACGTTATAAGTTGATGGATTATCAATATTTAAAGGGGGACTGAAGTGAACCATTCGTTTCGACTTTCTTTTATCTAATTTTCCATTTTATTTAACACCGTCGTGCCAAACTATCAACAACACGAATGATTAAATTTACACAAAATAAAATCGTTCATGCAAATGACATTAGTAAGGCAGGAGTTCCCAAATTCTGTAGCATTGGCAACGATTATACATTATCAACCATTATCTCCTCTTCGACAATCGGTTTATTCTGTCGAATAATCCGAGAACAAAATTTTCTAATCGTTTTAGATTACTTCGAGATTATGATCGAGTGATTCTCTTCAATTCCAAACCGGTCGATTATATTTTATATGTAACGATATGGTACCTAGTTCGTGAGATCGGTGAGGCCAGAATCAGGTAAAATCGAAGCGTCGGAGCATTCCATTTTCCTACCATCGAAGATCCTTATCGAAGCATCCTTTTTAATACTCGTGTCATTCAAGTCTGAGGCCTTTCTCTGGGACGAAAAAAGAAAAACTAACGAGGAAACAAGAAATCGTGGTACATTATATACGTGGGTGCGAGTCCGAGCCAGTAGACCCGGCGGTGCACGCTTGGCATTGTTGCGCATTGAATATATATATATATATAATATATATGTATTATATATATATATATATATATATATATATACATACACATATAGTTGTGTGCATCATACATTGTTCCGTAATGTGTTTGTACTGAAAGTGGCATGTGTAGTATTTGTTTGTTTGTTTGTTTTTTTTCTCTTTCGTAGATTAAGTAGCTAGTATTTAAAATACCATTTTAATTGAAATTCCCAGGCGATTCCTCCCATTCTCCCCGTGCCCTTTCTCATTCCCTTTCCCAGTTTCTTCTCCAAGTAGAGAAAACCTCGACTACGTCCCACTTCACACATTATGCATGTTGCGTGTGTGTGTGTGTGTGTGTGTGTGCGTGCGTGCGCGTGCGTGAGTGTGTGTGCATACATCTTGTGTGTTGTTTTCACTATTTTTGTTGTTGTTGTATTGCTTAAAATATTTGACAAGATATGAACGGGCACATATAAACGTAGAAAATAGATAGACAGATAGACGAATAGATAAAATAGATAGAAATTATACAGAAAGGAATATAAAACGCGAGAAGGGACAAAAAGGAAGAAACGTGCGGGAGCATTTTACGTGCATGGTGCAAAAGTAAGGGAGATTGAACGTGAGATCGGTATCAAAAAAAAAAAAGAAGAAGAAACCGTCAAATCCGATGGAAATATAGTATCCGTGTTTCTCCCATCGACGCACAAAGTACAAATGATATAATTAACTTTACGATTATGATAATCCTGAAAACACACGGTAATCACGAATGTACGGCTTGCGTGCCTTTAGATTATGTATCACATGTGTAAATAGTGTACTGTAAAATACTGTGATAATATTTATATTACACGTACATATATATTGTTTCGCTTAATGATACGGTCCCACGGCAGTATTGTCAGCATTTGTCAGATGATACAGTTAGCCGATATACACACGATTGCCAACACCGTTGGCACGAGATGCCAGTTGTTTGCGAGCAGGTAGGTATAAAAACCCGCCTGCTTTAGTAAAGATACCGTTCGAAATCTCCCTTTCTCCGACTGATAATTCGTACCTTTTAATACGCCGCGTGTTTTGTCGCGCGGTACGTCGCGATTTGATAACGATCACGACCACGATGGACATGTACCAAACGAAAAGGAAGGAATTTGTACGATTAGGTAACAAATGTCGCGTGAAACGGCTGAGCTAAGCTGCGTCGAGATGATTAAAGAACCTGAACCCGTTCAAGGAAGGCATTAACAGTCCGAATGAATGACTTTTTACCTACCCACTTGCAGTTAGTAGCATTGTTGTTTAAACAAGAAGGAGAAGAAAGTTTTGAAGAATGTTTATCTTTCCGTTAACGCCAGCGACGTTGGAATTTATTGTTGGTCCCCGCTCGACGAAATCGTGTTTGACGCTTTTACTTTTGCCTCTGTGCGTGAACGTACTTCTCACGATCGGCCTAAGGTAGCTAGAGTTAATTTAATAAAATGTTTGTTCATTTGCATGTACATAGTTTGAAAGACTACTTCGTTGTTTTGTAAATACCGGCAGATGAAACTGCGGTATCATTCTTAATAGATAAAACTAATTATTAAAACGATGGAATTTTAATATTGTCAGCCAAGAACTTCTGGTATGCGTTGGATTGCGAATTATCCGAATGATAGTTCCATTGACGGCGCAATTATTGTTCTTAAACGTAAAGTATTTCGATCTGCTTGAAAATAACAGCCCGTTCAACAGCATGCCCATTTTGCCATTCATCTTTGCAGCGTAGCTAACAAGGTAGGTTTGCCACACTATGCGTGCAGAGTACTTAATACAAATCTAAACCACCCTTTTTAAAAACTTCGAACCCCTCCCCAGAGCATTCAATACCGTGCTCGAATATCAAATATTCGATACAACTAAAAGCAAAGCAACATCGAATTACCATTGATTTTCGCGAAATGAATATTCGCCTTTCTCACCCCCCACGATTGTCGCGAACTTTCATCGAAATATCCAAGAATACAATTGCAAAAAATATCTCGAATCAAGGCTGGTTCAATTCTGAAAGGGTTAGGAGCGATAAACAAATAAGAAACCGGGCAGAATAAAACGACACCGAAACGCGTAACGAATAATCCCTGGGGTGCAACCCGGGCCTAGTTACCGCCGGGTCCGTATCAAAAAATTCATCCACCGCTATATTAACGAGAAAAAGACGCCATAAAACCCTACCCCTTCGCAGTGATTTCTCAAGGGGTACGCGTACGGTGGGTGTTCAGAGCCACGATTTACGGTCTAACGACTTAACGATTATGATGCGTCTCGCCGAGGGGACACCCTGTTGGATCTCGGCCACGAGGAAGCAAAAGACGAAGACGAAGGCGACTTGGTGGCTAGCAGGGCGTAAGAGAGAAGGGCAGAAACAGGTGGGATGGTATCAGAAGGGAGAGAAAGAGAAAGACCACAGGGAAGGGGGGGAGATCGAGAGAGAGAGAGAGATGACAAGAAAGAAAGAGGGAGAAAAAGAGAGAGAAGGTATGGAAGGTGGAAGCGGAATACCATATACGGTCACCTTTGTCAAAGCCTGGTTGTCGCCATATACAGGCAATGTTCGCGATGGCAGATACTTATATAGAGTCCAACTTAAGAATCAGGAATGCTGGTTTTTGTCGCGCCTTCTATACACACCCGTAGTAATGGGGAGTACAAATGCGACTCGGAAGTGATTGCCGACACAACGGACTGCTGCACGCGGACAAGGGTCGCGTAGGCAACCCTCTGCGCATTCGTAAATCGTTCACGAACCGCCACGAGACCATTGGACTAGCCTTGAAAATCGAACGGCCGGCATACAGAGAGTTTAATGCCCGTTGAAGCTCAGCTTTCTCGATTTCCGTCTTTCGAATGTACACACTCGGTTTTGAACCATCGCGTGGGCGTGCTGGTTTCCGTGTCAATTGGATCGGGAAGGACGCGCGTTGGCGTGACACGATTGGACTGTTTGGTCGATGACTAGATTCGATTTCACCTATTTTTGGAAGTTTACGCGTTTAATAATTTCGTTGAAGATTTTCCTTTCCCAATTCGCGGTTTCCCCGCGAGAGGTAGCGGTTTCATTCTATCAAGACGCTGTACTCGATCGTGCCGTTTAATACTTGCCAACGGGTGCAGGATACCTTTCGGCCCACCGCAAAGGGATAATTGAACTCTTTGCCGAACGTCCGGCTCGAAAGCGGAGCTGTTCGAAATGAATTGATTCGGTTTCGACTACTTTTACAATATCGCATCCCTTAAAACGCCTCTGTCCCCGATTCTTCATTTTCGACGCTAAATGACGTTCAATTCTTTTCCCCGCCGCGCGTTTCTCGGAAACGTCCACACGTATCTTTGTTAGCGGTTTTCCACGAGATACAATACGCTTGCGCGTGATCGAATTCCTGGATCAATTACCGATTCGAAAGTGGAGTAGTCCAATTAATGAGCTCGAGCTATTTTCGGAATTTACGGTCCCGCACAATTGACCAGGTGTTCGTCTCGTTGCTCGAATCAAATTTTACAATCGCCATGCCATTTCGCAACGCACTATACACCGCCGAACGAGAATCCCGTTCAATCGCCCGGCTACCTCAAACCGGGCCCAAACACTATCGAGCGCAGCTCGATCTCCTGGAAGAAGCTGCCGATCGCGAGACGTTTAATCAATATTCGGTGGCCGGGTCGGCCACCCTCCTTGAACGGTCGAAAGACGAGCACTTCCTAATCCCCCGGTAGCGGCGGTTACGCAGAGTCCATTTGCTTTCTCTCCAGGTTGAACGCGATTGCCGGTCGGCCGACGACATGTGTACATAAACGCGTCCTAACGAACGTATCGAAATGCATGTACAAAACGCATAGGTTACGCGGCGGTACACCGTCCGGGGAAAAAAAGCTATCCGCCGGTGGTTGGCGGAAGAACGGGGGAGAGAAAGTCACCCGGGGAAACCGTAGTCCTGCGTAAATTTGTGAGAATCTCCCGCGGAAGCGCAGTACGAGTTCAGGCCGCGCGCGGATGGCCATATAAGGAGCGCGAACAAGCTCGCGCATCTCTCCCTGCTAGGTAGGTAGGTAAGTTGGTTCGTCGGTTGTTTCGTTGCTTGCTTAGTTGCTTGGTTAGTTGCTCGGTAGGTTCCGTTGATTGATTGGTCAGTTGGCCGTTTGATTGGCTTGCCGATATTATTACCGAAGCGTTATCTACGATTTACAGGCTCGAGCCGAGTCGCCGCGATGCTCCTCGCTCTTCCACCTTGTTTTCTGCTTGTCGTCGATCCGCTCGTTACGCATTTGGAATTTACGGGCCGATACGGATCGTACGTCATCGCGATATCGTTTACAGAAGACGTTGTAACGTTGTAACGTTGCTACGTGCGTACGCACTGGTTGAAGGGAACAGTCCTCCGGGCCGATCTTTACTTTCCATTGGATAGCCTCGTGAGGGACAGTCTCAAGTTTTCGGGAGGAAAAAACGGGTGGCTGTTCAATTGATTTATGACGATTTATTGTACGCTTGGTAGAATTAGAATTCTCCCGTGTATACCTAGAGGAATGGTCGTTTGTGGGACGAGGCAGGAGGCTTCCGACGATGATTCATAAATTTTGTAGCGAGACGACAACGTTCTTGGGAAACTTAATGTATGCGAACGAAATTATAATCTGATTCACGCTTGGACACTCTTTTTTCCTTCGTATATTTGATCAACCACAGCCCGTAGGTGTTTACACGTGACAAGTACTATTAAGAACTAGGCATGAACAATCTTTCGGGCAATTGAAAATATTTCTTTCTAACACACCTTGACGGGGAATAGAAAAAGGGATCCGTCTCATCGATTCATGCGTTCAATTCTCGTGCTGACAAATGGCGTTTCTCTGTTTCAGGAAGACGGCACTTCGCCTAGGTCGGACGTGTGCGCCAACGAAAGCGACGGAGACACCAGCGACGGTGATTCCCCCGTGTCGAAGGATCTCTCGAAAAATCACTCCGGTAAGTGTATCGAAAACTGTATACGTTTCGACTACGCGGACCGCACCGCCTTCACGCCATGCATACTCAAAGGGGGCTAAAAATAATTCACACCGAACACCATGTTACGTGTCTTTAAATAAAGAGTTCGCTATGGTATCAAAGTAATCGAGTATAACCGGCTCGATTGCGCAACTTTTCCATCGAGATAACTCTCGCCGAAAGTCGATGGTCTTCCGTGTATCGATGAAGCGCACCTTCCCTCCCGCCGTGCTAGAAAAATTTCACCTGTCCGCCCGCTATTCTTCGGGCCGTCCTCGTCGCGGCGAAAAAACAATCGTACAGCTGCGCATACGAGGCGATTGATTAGCGAATTTCCCCGTGGGCGTAGCAGGAATCGCGAGCGGACTAAGTAGCCGAGCGGTAAAAGCCTTGGCGTGGAAAATCGTTAGAGCCTAGCCGTAGGTAGTCGAGCAGAGGCAAACGTGCAATCCAATCAGTCAGGTAGGTCGGCGGACAGAGAGAAAAAGATAGAAAGAGAGAAAGGCGGAGGTGGTGGCGGTGCGGCGGTGGAGCCGGGGGGAGTGTGGAGAACGAGAGAATGGTATCAGAGAGGTAAACGTATATGATGTGCACGGGAGGGAGCGAGCGAGAAGTCGGGGAAAAGAGAGGGAGAAGATAAAGGAAAGAGGACACTTAAAATGCGAAAAGTGTGCGAGCGATGACGAGGTTATCCGTGTAAGGGGAGTACATAAGGAGTTGTACGGGCCGCGATGACCAAACTAAGACAACGACGCGCTGCCTAACTGGGAAGTAAGATCCGGTCGAAAGCCGCGCTCCGATGCAGGTGTACACATAAATATCGATGCTAATATATGGAGTGGATGCCATCCGACTTACTGATCGCCAGCATGACGTATGGTTTTTTTCGCCTTTCCATTGTTCACCGCGGCACAAACTGTCTCCCCGATGGAATTCTGATAACCCGCCACGCGTTGATATCTCCAGCTTGCGATCCCGTCAATCGTATGCCCCCCGACCTCGTTTCCATTGCCCGCTTGCGATTTTCCTTTTTCTTCGTTGCTGCCCTATTCGCGGGCCCCTTTCCTTTATTCTCGCGCGCACCCGGAATGGTTGTTGTTGATTCATTGAACGGAAAGAGACGAATATTTGCGAATGGTACGGCGATTTTAGATAGAGAATTTCTGTTTGCAGCTTCGTCGTGTTTTTAACGTGCCCGTGATGTGTATACTTGTATTATCAAGTTACTGTTACGGTGGAATCATAAGATCTAAAGTTTGAGCAACGCCATCGATAACTGCCGATGAGTGCAAGTAGTGAAAGAAAACCAAAAAGCAGACCGTGGCTACGTTGTATTGCATCTTTTTATTTGTTCGCTACAAATTACAGCAAGTAAACAATATATAGTACAAAAGCTAGCGCGAAAGATAGGGTTAAATGTAATTTCTCAGTTGCACAAGTTACAAGCTCTACCTAGATCGAGAGATTGCTCTCTGCCTGCGACGATATCATTCGTCGATGAAAATAATAACAATACTTGTGCGCCTAATATGAAAATTCCTTCTTCAACGAAAACGAATATCATTCTGCGCAGGTATAATGTACCAGATGCCGCAGACAGTGATTTACTCGCCGAGTCCGGGGGTTCTACTGGGTATCGGACAAAACGGACAGCCGGTGCAAATCACTCAAGAAGGAGGTGAGATACCATGATCATCCCTTGGAACACTTCCTAAAAATACGAAACAAAACAAAAACATACACCCTCCCAATAAAACGAAGAGTTACAAACGAGCCCCGATGGACACCGTCGCATTGCGCTCAAAGGGTCGCGCTCGCGCAATCGAGGCAAACGCTCCCGTCGCGAAACGACCCCGTCCATCTTCCTGTATCCCAAGTAGAGGTTTTTTTGACATTGTTTCACAGGCACTGTAACCCCGGTTAACTCGACGCAGAGTAATCAGCCGTTCATCACGATACCATTGAACGTCGCGATGAGCGCCGCCGGATTGTCGCTTCCGGTCACCTCCAGGATGAATCTGTCGCCATCCCCCCGATCACCGGCGACAACGGCCACGTCAAGCTGCGAGCTACCATCGGACTTGAGCAAAGATCGTGAGTGATAAATCACGATTCAGGCCTCTATTAAGACAGCCTACCCCGAACTGTCGTACGCCGATACGGTAAAGGGTAGCCAGGCGAGGTTGGACAGGACCTCCTTTACCAACAACGGTCTCGGTTTGTCGAAGGAGGCTGACGCGAGTCGTGACACTCGCGCAAACTTGAAAAATCTTTCGACGTTCTGAATGAGGCAAGATGACTGTTTCAATCGGCTATCTACGGCGGTAACCTCCTGCGATACTACCGATACTCACTGCTAGGAATTTGTTAATCAACTGTCCAGATGTACGACATTGGAAAATCGCGGATCGCGTTGTGAACGCTGCGCGCTGTTTGTGCTTTTCCTTTGACGATGTCTTCGAACGTAAATTGGGTTGTTTTGTGGATCGCGAAGGATTGTATGGGAATAGGTTGTGAATGAAATTGTGATGGTTACGTCATGTGGAGGACTGTAATGTTGGCGAAACCTTTAGGGACGATTTTGGAAGCGTAAATTGCTACCATTTCGTGGGTTCGATGTATGAAATTATATTATGCCAGTGCGTATCAGTATGCTCTTCGTAAATGCCTCATTGGACAGCGTTCAATCGATATTCGTGCAATACTAGTCGAACGTTTAGCCTAATAAACGTTCCACGAAGCAATTTTTTACACCGACGTCGTAGAGTTCTCGTCTCGTAGACGTCTTTCGAGATATTTAGCGTTCGTAAATTGTTAATGGAGCGGTTCGCGAAAAGAATCGATATTTTTCCACTTTGGGGACCTTTGAAAATTTTGCAAGATCGACGAATCAAATAGAGCGTGATCGAGTATACGGTTTGCTAATTTGGTGAATAGAATAATTCTAAGAAATAGATCGATAACTTGCAATGGTACATTTCAGACGTGCGGCAATGAAAAAGGATTTTGTATCTTTCCATTGTAACATAGATGATAATGAAATAGCAAAAAGATAGAGCCACTACCAAATTCACAGCGATACTCGTCCCATCGTAGGTCTTGTCCTAGGAACCGCGAATTCAAGTTGTTTGAGCATTTTTTGTTTTCTTTTGTAAGGTAAGAAATAAGTATCGAAGGTGGGTGATCCGAACGGAGACGATGACTTCTTAATCGTACAGGGTGCTTTTTAAAAAATAAACTATAAGCAGTCGTTATCGTTTTTTTAAATTATAAAGGAGAAAATATTCGATATATTTTTTAATACGAAAGTACGACTGACCAAAGATCTTTTTGGTTCTTTTGATTTTTACATTGAAGTTTATCGAATGTTTTATTTATTAGCTTATATAAGAAATGTTTTCTGCTAGCAGCAACGATGCTTTTCCGATTATACAGGATAATAGCGAATTATTCGGTTCTATTGTAAATCAATTATACATTGAAAACGACATAAACGTGTTTCGAAATCGATGATCAACTAATTATCCGAATCGCTGAATCGATCATGTTGCTGGTAATCTGAATCAATCGTTTGTACGGATGATGCTAACCATTAACCGTGAAATAGTGATAAGCACGCATTATTGTCAGCCATGTTGATTTAGCAATATTTTTAAACACGAAATCTCTATTTTACATGATATGGAAATAAATTATTAGCTTGTAATAGATAACACGGAAAGAATTTGTACTTTTGTTTTTTATGTCATACCTACGAACACAACTTTTACACGGATAGTGCTATCAACGCGTGGAGAATACTGTCAAACTCATCAGAGAGAAATTCTTCTTTCATTCTATTATTTCGGGAAGTCTACAAAATGTAATGTCTTCTTTCTATTTCGATGTACTCAATTTCACGTTGTGCTATCGATATTTTATGGATGAAAGTGTAGTAAATCGATCTTGTTGGATCACGAAAGTATTCTGATGCGATATATTGTAACAGTACCTGTTTATTGAAGAACCTGAAACAATATAGTTTATAGAAAAGTCAGGTGAAAATGTACTTTAAAAAAAAAACTCAAGATTTTCATCTGTTCGTATCTACTTACCATTAGTATTATTTAATAGTGCCTTCCTAGACAAGTCTAGGGAAAGTTTTATGAAAGGTGCGTTGCACTATACTTATAAATATCAGGTTGTTACAGATAAAATGGCACTTTTCCAACTTTTAACACTTTGTATCACTTATCCTAAACACTACAAATATCTCATGGAATTAAACTTTACAAATTACTTACATACTCCAGTAAGAAATTTTTCAAACAAACGAGAATACTTGTTGATTCCTAAATATATCTTTTATCCATTATTCGCTTTGTTTCATTACCTGCCAAATGCCAAATAAATGACAATTTTATAAATATAATAATTGATTACCTATTTCGTAACAACTTTTAGATACTTCTGATATCAGCCATTTCATATTTAACAACCTGATATTACTTTCCTCGTCAAAATGAACATTTTAGAATTATTGTACATCGGTTAGAGAATTCTAGTGCTAGTCAAAGAATTCCTGTACAAGGATTCTTCAGGTATCTAGTCACTGATACGTGAAATGTACACCTGGCATTTAATTTCTGTATCAGGCCACTGCCGAAAGTAGTAATAGATCGTCTGATAAAATCTGACTGAGAATTTCGAGTTGATTAAACGTTTCAAAAAAATATTTAAATGAAACAGTACACTAGGTACTTTATTTAATCATTCAAAATTATAAGAATCTGAAATGTTTGATTTAATAAAAATCGATGATTCAATTTAATATTGTATTTTATCGATTAGTAGCAGGTTTATGTCACAACTAAATTGTTTAACTGTTTTAAATAACTGTAATATTGTTTTGAGCAGGGAACATATTGTATACATGAACTGTCATAAACAAGATATATTCAATGAAGTAAACGATAGTACGATCCGTGGGATAATGCAGAAAGTTTTAATGTCAAAATCCATAATTGCCAGACGAAGAACCAGTATATTTATCTTACGTTATGCGTTGAAATGAATTTGTTGAAGATTTCAGATTTTACTTCCTATCTCTTCAAATTTACGTTTGCCTAATCAAATGAATTAAACAGCGAAAAATTTAGGCATTTCTTTTCCTACTTTTCGCCCTATCGTTAATTGAAACTAATTTTAAGAGCGCAAGTTCAGTTTCGTTTCATTATACATACATGTTTTTCGATCAGAAGTTTATTTCACGTTTGGTAGCATATCTTTTATTTGTTATCAAACAAATCAATAACTTTGAAAGGAAATTCGGAAATTTACGGCTAATAAACAAATTTGAACAAATTTCTGTTTCACTGTAAGTTTGTTACGTTGGCCAATTTGTTACGTAGTAAATAATCATAAAACGAACAGTAATAGTATGTTAACGATTGATTTTGTTACTATGCGAATCTGCAAAAATAATTAAACATTCTGTTTCTAACTTTGCAATGTTCAATAGTGACTCGTATATTATTCCAAGACGCGAATGGTAGAAATTATTTACAACCTTCAAGCTTCCACATGCAATAATTGCAGCAATGATTATCGTAAACGATTTTCTACCATAATAAGAATTTCGCAGCTCTCACAAATTACTCTGTAAATACAAGATGCACGTTATTTTCATTCGTATATGGATTGATGAAATACTCTTTAATTTTGCATGCTATAAATCGAACTAGAACTAGAGGAAAAAGAACAATGCGCAAAATTCTAGGGTCAAGTTTCGCGTTTGGACGTCGCACAAACGTATATACTTTTCGCACTTTTTAATGAGACACGTTCAATATTATACGATAATTATAGTTTATAAGAGTGTATGCTGTCATGAAAATACTACCCGCAACAACTGAATTATGTATAAATCATTCGCGAGTGCATTGCAAATATGGCGAAATAATAATAAACCAAAATGGGTTTGCGTGTGACGATTTTGCTTGTACTTATGTAATTACAGTGGAACTTCATGGATACCAGTAGCAAATCATATGTCAGAGGAAACAAGATGGGATAAAGTGTGAAGAACGGAACTCGAGAATTGAATTTGAAAACTGTTCAGTGTTCACCTTGCTTTCAACACTATCTCGTTCGTTTTATTCTTGTTCGCTTGCATCCGATAAGTGTGTTACACTTTTTATATCGTTTGTGTATTTTTACATGCAACACAGTAAGAACTTAAGAAAAACTTTATGATATCGTTCCTTAATTCGATTAGTAATATAGTTACCACTGAATGCTTCGAAATTCTGTGTTATTCGAACGTGAATATGGGCAAATTTGGTGCTTTTAAGATGTAATGTGTTTATAAACCTTGAAAAATAAAATACCTCAATAATTACCTTATATAAGGAGTAAAGACGCGGAGGACTCGAACTTAATATTTGTACAATAATGGAGAATTTCGGACGTTTCACGTGTTCGTAAGGGATCTGATTCTCGAACACGGTGCCACGAATGGCACAGTTAAATGCGTTCTATTTTACATACAATGTGTATACTTATATAATTGCATACTTTACATAGCGAGGGTTGTTTCAATTTCATTGAAGTTTTATCATTTTAATAATCAAGTAGTTATAAAACAGTTACAGAAATCGCGATATAATTTAATTCATGAAGAGGAACAACATTATCTATGTTTTACATTGTCGAACTCTTTGCGTATTAGAGATTTTTGATATACGAAAATAAGAAGGAACTTGTTTAGTAAATTTCTGCGATTCCTCTTAAATATTCTTCTATGCATACTTTAATCTTCCTCGCCTTTACACGTAGGATACGTTGTTCTCTCATTCTCCGTAGCACACGATCTTCAACTTGTAATACAAACATATTAAAGTTAAACATTTTATAGTTGATAAGTATCTTATACAACTACTATAAAGATCTTGTTTATACAAAACTAGCTACTTCTGAAATATATTGCAAACATTGCTGCTTTTTTATTGTATTAAGATAAATATCTTAACTTCCGATATTACAGAAATTAAAATGCATACAGATATCCTTTCAATAAAAAATAGTGTCATTTCGCTGTTACACTTGAACAAAGATTAAGATACGCCCCTTGCGCACTTATAAATCACGATATTTTTCCCACCTCTCTACTGTAATATTACAATGTGAAGAATGTTTGTAACCGAATGTTGTAACGAATGTATACATATTTAAACATATCGCTGTTTTCTACACTAACTTTACATAATGTACCGGCCGTATACCACTGTTAAAATTGTTATGAAGTACACGTTGGTCATGAATAAATGAGATACAGTTATTCGAATTACAATTTTTGCGTTCGCAGTAAGTTTCACGATATTCTCAGAGTATCGTATGTTGTTAAGAAAGATTCATTAGTTAATATTAAAAGAATAATTATTATTCCCGTTCCTTTTACGTAGATAATGATTTTTTGTATTTTGTAGTCTTTTTAAGTTATTTTTAACCGCAAATTGCATACGCTTTGCAAGTAATATTTTCGTCTTCTTTAACATAATCTCTTCATTATAGTTGTAATAGAATACCGATATTCAAGCGATGTGAATGATAGGTGAACTAATTTTTTCTACCAAATAAATGCTCTAATCAAAGCTAGTTAAGGAAATGGGACCCTATTTGACATAAAAGTACACAGAACATTCCATTACATCATATTGATAATAGCTCCGGCGTGAAACACATTTCTGTCTACGGGTGGGCCCCTCACGCAGCGTTTGTCCCCCTCTACAATATTTTACAGCAATAGGGTACCACACGCGGCTCCTTTTTTTCTGTGCATTTCACAAACACGTATTTTCCCATTTCAAATCTAATAGACCTACTGTATACTAAATATATTCCATAATTTAAAACATTTGCTTTACTCCTACGAAGGTAATTGATTACATTTTGCGCTCTTCATATTGGAAATATGAAGTTAAGTAGTATAAGCACCGGCGAGATTTAAGAATAGACAATTCACCTTATGGACTTCCGTGGACGAACGTGACGGCCATTCTACTTTACTCATAAACGCCGGGCACTTGATAAAGTATTTATTAAAGAAGGCTGCTAGCAAGAGCTAACAACACTCATATTTGATGCACAATTATGCAATTGGATGCATAATGAATATCGGAGGTAAATACAAATTATCATGCAAGTAATTGTAGTAAATGAAAAAAATTGAAAAGAATGGATGTGGAACAGATTGTTATATTTATGAAGTTACTTTCAAAAAAATAACTTATGTCATCTACTTTCCGTTAGATGCCTCCAACTTTCTATTTTAACACATCTGGAAACCATAATCCTGTTAGTTACCCCGTACCTCCAATCATAGAGGCATCTGGCCACTGTCACCCATTGAAATCCCTTTTAGCAATATTCAACTTTCCTGAAAAACAGATAGAACAGCCTCAAGAATTTATTCTTCTCAAGCTTTACAATGTAAAGTTTACATCATTCTCAAGTTTCTTTATTTTATCGTGCGCTTTTATCGCAGAAATTTTCTTTGTATTAGTAAATGAACTACTTCGTTATTATTATTTCTTGAATGTAAATCAGAAATTGCGTCTTTCATTAATAATAAAATTGCCACAATGAACGTAATCGTATCGCAACTATCTCATTCGTAGCGGCAATGTTATGCTGATTTGTATATTACAAAATATGCATTTCTTATTACTGTACCCTCAATTTTGTGTACCACTGTCCATTTTGTACAACAATGTAAACTCTCTCTTAACATCATTTCGTTTATTGATACTGCAATTGAAATAAGGACGGGAACTGCGGGATCGATATACATAGATATCGAGCGGAACTATTGTTGATTTTTCTTGCATTTGTTGTCCCGCAGTAAACGTGTAATGCCTTCCATTGCGGCAAAGAACAAAAGCATATATTTAAATTTGTTTAATATCAATTTGTACGATAGGGAGCGTTAACATCGTTTTCTATAATCTGTTGGTAACGTTGTGATTGACGTGGAAATGGTAAGGGGTATTCAATACCCCGGGAATTCAGGCCGTAAGAATACATTGTACGATTGGTCTATTCCTATATCTCGTCGATGCTATAAGTCCCGCGTTCTAAGCGCGTGGTGCACAGTGGGGGGAAGTTCAGGTTACAGTACTTGCGAACAACGCTTGTTTCTAGCTGGGGGACTTGTAATCTATTTTGCCGAATCTATTGATATATGGTATTTAGCAATACATAAATGTTTGTTTAATCGTTTAACTTTCATGCTTATAATGTTAATTTGATTTGGTAGACTGTGCAATATCTAAGTTAGATTTTTTTATCTCGAAAAGACTACTAAAATACAACTAACAGTTGTTAGTTCTTATATTAACTAACTTTTTATTCGTTTAATACATTATACGTATTTATTGAATTTGCTATATGTACATATATTCAGTTAGTTCAATCAAATTACTAAATGAAATGTAACTTTATAAAATGTTACAAGTTTGTCATAATATTGCTCATTAGATTTCAACATTATATATTTATATACCAATACAATTGTTAAATTTTAGTTAAAAAAATAAAGCGTTGAAATAATATTTTTATTTTCACGAATGGATATTAGGTTACTGATTTGGATACTGATTTGATGGGTGACAAAACCTATAACCTGAATGTTGCTTGTGTTCAAAGCAAGTATGGCGGATTTCAGTGACACGAATTCGCACGAAATGGCAGAAAATCACGTACAGAAGCTGTACGGGAACCAGTGGGTGCGATTAAATGTCGGTGGCACATACTTCGTTACAGCGAAAACTACATTAGCTAGAGATCCTAATTCGTTTCTCTACCGATTGTGTCAAGAAGACTCTGACCTCATCTCTGACAGGGTTAGTTGATGTTTTTAAATAACCACTGTACTATTCTAAGTCATTGTTAAATTTCGCACGATTCTCTTGTAGATATGTATATGTATTAGCAATTATTCTATATTCAATGAGAATAATATTTATATTAATCAATTTGGGAAGGCATTTTCGTAAACTTATCTATGTTTTGAAGAAAATGCAAATCAGACGTTCGTAATAAATTTTGTCAATCTTCGATGGTTATGAACACCTATGTATATTTTTGTACAGAATTTACAGAATGTGCTCAAATGATAATCATGTTCTTTATTATTAGTATTCTCAACTATTATGTAGTTTTTATACTAAAAGCTGTTTCACGTATGTTATTTTTGCCATTTTGAAATAAATGATAAGCGATAAAGAAGCAAGGCGGTCTCTTTCGTAAAGCTTAAGTGATTAATATATATAAATATTATCTACAGGGTATATATATTATCTATAATAAAACGACTATATATTAACCGTGCATAATGCGTTGTGTATATGAAATGAATTTAAAAAGAAATATGTATATACAAAGTGCATTGTTTCTATTTACACTTTATTGTACAGGATCAAACTGGAGCATATTTAATAGATCGTGACCCAACATATTTTAGTCCTGTTTTAAATTACTTACGTCATGGAAAATTAGTGATCAATAAAGATTTAACGGAGGAAGGTGTCTTAGAGGAGGCAGAATTTTATAATATTACAGAATTAATTCGGCTAGTGAAAGAAAGAATTATATTGAGAGACGCTAGACCACTAAGAGATTCCAAAAAACATGTTTATAGAGTTATACAATGTCATGAAGATGAATTAACTCAAATGGTATCAACAATGTCTGATGGATGGAAGTTTGAACAGGTATTTCTTTTAGTTTTTAATTTAAACATAATACTTTATTGAATAGATACCTGACTACTATGAAATTATATTTATTATAAATTGAAAGAAGAATTACTTATCAACTAGTATACAAGAAATTAATTGCATACCCTTTAATCTGTTTTAGTTAATCAATATAGGATCTCAATATAATTATGGAGACAATGATCACTCTGAATTTCTATGCGTTGTTAGCCGAGAATACGGTGCCAGTCAACTCAATAGTAAGGAACAAGAATCAACGGATCGTGTCAAGGTACCATTATAGCATTCTTCAAGTTTTTCGCATCACTCTATCAATCAAAGTAATCACGTATAAGTTCTTTTTTTTTTAATTTTATGGATTAATTATGTAATCTTATTTTTATTATACTTTTATTACACGATATCTTTATTGTGAACTTGTATTACTAATGTTAATTGTTAAGTGTGACATTCATACTTTACTACGGAAGGTTTTAAGTACTAAAATATTTACAAGTATAAGGTATAAAACAACAGGACTCGAAGCAAAAAATTTGTAGATAGGGAATGTTTATAGCTTTACATAAATGAGGTTATAAGTATCACCTAATATATCAGTATTATAGTGCTACATTGATTTTTATAAGTAGGAACAACCCATTTGTAATGAGAAATAAGTGACTAATTCATTGTAACGTGTAATAGTAATGTTTTTTGTGGAATTGCAGTGGAATTACATAGATGGTTGTTTATATTTCTGAACTATTGTTACGGTGAGAATAGTAAATATTCTTTATTTAAAATTAATAAACAATCCTTCTTATTACAAGTGGAATAGACGAAACATTCGGGTGAATCCCTAGATGAATTCGTCTGCATTAAAAAAGCCAAAGATCACATGTAAGATTGTTGTAAACATTTTTTTTAAGTATTTTAGTTACTTTTGTATTTCTATCTATAAATTTTTTACTTCAGTGGTACATGTTAATAATACATTGTTTTATAATATAAAATGCTTTATAGTGGGTATGAAACATATACTACAACATTTTATTAAAGAATTCATCTTACATTGTTCTTATCATTAATTTTTTTGTAGTGTTTGTAATTGGAATTAAAGTGTGACATTATTTGTAATTAATTTTCTTTTACTTATCAAAACATTATAAATTAGTACATGTCAGTTCAGGGGCTAATTCGCATGAGCATGTTCTGCCTCTAATTTTTGCTGTATGTAACACATTATCATTTTTGTATCGCATGCCATACATTAAATAAAGAATTTTTTCTTTTACTGGTTTTGGTTACTTTCTTCCCTCTATCCTGCATGATGAATTAATGCATGCCTAAATTATGAAGAAAAAAAATTAATATTGCACTTAGTGTAGAACTTATTGTTAAATAAATATTTTCGGAAAATATAGAATTCAGAAATTATTAAAAATTATATTATTTAAAACTAATAATGATGTTGCAGCATTTATTTTTATTTGATTACTTTTATTTCGAAGATATTTTTTGTATAAATTTAAAGGCAATTGAGTACAATATGTACAACAAAATACAGAGGCCGAACAATGATAAGCACAACTGACATCTATAAATCCCATAAAAACATTTAATGCAACGAATTGGTCACATTCTTATTTTTCTTAAAATGCATATTAGAAACTTTTTAATATAATTTTACCAAGTACCAATTGTTACATTGTATTTTAGGTACTACAGCAGAAGGGTTCTCGCATGTAATCTCTAAAATCCGTCCTTTTCTTTCCTTGCTTCGTTTAATTAAATCAACTGTGCAGCAACAAGACGAAGACTGTTATTATTTCTACATATAAAAGTTTAAGTTCAAGGAAATTACTCATTACTCTGCTGTATCTGTATGATGGTGATAAAAAAGAAAAGATGCAAAAGGTATATAATACCTTTTATAGATACGTAGGTCTTACGCAATAACACAAGATGAAGCTTTAAGAATCGAAAGTATGACACATTGATAAACGAAACTTCTTTTTCTTTTATTTGTAACAATCATGTGACCGAAATGGACATGAATTGTAGTAAGGAAAATAGTGCTTAGTAGTCATTCCATAATGAGATCATAATTTTATAACGAATTAAATTTATATTGAAGTGAAAAACTTTCTATTCCACTGACAACACTTGTGACACTCTCCTATAAAAAAGAATGTATCGAAAAATAAAAATATTAATATACATACAAAATCACCAACAAATAAGCTTCAAATAATAAGCTTCGAAAAAGAAAATTGTTAATCAACAATTCCAAACATTGTGTTTTAGTTTCACTAAATAGTTTAAAAGACAATAGTATTCATAAAGGCAATCTTTTTCATACAAATTTCTATAATGAATATAAATACTCTTTAAGTAGTAAATAGTTTATCCTTTTGTAACAAGTTGTACAAAAAAATTTTTTTTTTTCTAACCGAATCTTTGTGGTAAAATTATCTAAATCACTTACCTTCGCACTGCCGCTATAAAACATAAAATAATATTTGTATATCTAGCATGATACTTTTAATTACCCAATACAAAGTTATAATTATAAACATACAACTGATTTTGACATGTAATAATGTGGTTACAAAGGAAAAATGTAATTTTTAACAAAAGCAATTTCTTATATCGTTTAATATGCGATAATGTATAGCGAAAATATTTGAATACAAAAATTCTAATTGTACGAAAAACTTAAAGAAATGTTTTGGATCATTTAATACTAATAACGTAAATGAATATAATTTCTACTTCACAAAGTTCTGTTCTGAGTAATGCAGTTTGTATAATGGCTTGTAAAAGTACGTCAAATGATACATAATTTTATATATATTTATTCATTTTTCTTTCATTTGATTAAAAATGCACTTACTTACTTTATGATTTTCGATTTGTATACATATTTAAGTGTGCAAGAGCATTTATTATATTGAGAAAAAAATTAAAGCACTGTAGAACAGGTATTGGTATAGGTTGTCAATTGTTGAAGGCCTATTAAGGAAGTGTCGTAGACAATATACTCCTATTTAAAAGGATTATTCATGCGAAGAAAAGTTACACGTAGTACCAAATTGTCGTAAGTATTGTTAGGGGTACGTTATATATAGTATATAATAAATTGTATATTTCATATACACATATATAATAGTTTCATAAAAAGGAGTCCGTTTTGAAGTATTTATGTAAATGAGTTTCACGAAAGTAATTTATTTTCCACATTGGCACAGTACGATATTCATTAAAACGTCGATAAATAAAAGTTTGATTATAATGTTTATAGCAAAGAGTGCAGACATAAAAGCTATAATTGAAACTTATTATTTGTTTAGTAAATCACCATTCTTATACTCAAAACTGATCAAAATTTAGGACCAATACTATTAATTTCATGCAATGTACAGCGTTACTTATATCGAAGGATGATATCGTTTAGTCCTTCAGCCTCATGTCATGAATTTAATTGATATTAGTACTCACTATTATCATGTTAACCATAAGAAATATGTAACTCGATATGTAAAAGAGTTTGTACTTTCATAGGCATACTTCTAAGTCTATTAACTGTTTGATGTTTATTGTTAGAAAAGAAAGTAATATTTATATGCATTAAAAAAACCATTTTAATACCGATTATTATTTCAAATTAGATAAAGAATCATAAGCAGATATATATAATATACATATATATCGCAAATTGCGTAAATAATAATTTATTACGTACAAATTGTGAATCTAAAATAAACACCGTTCTATTTATAAAGGATACATATACTGAGTGATTATTTGAAAAATCGCGCATATTCATTGTTAAATAAACATGAAATTAATATTTAAGTTTCTATACGTAATTCTCTGCAGTTCTTTAAAATATGCTTCTCTTTGATGTAGTTATATGATAAAATGTGTGCCCTACTTCGCAGTTGCAAATTTATGAGTTTTTAACATTTTACCGCAAATGATAAAAATTCTATAATATATATTTTACACATTTAGTTAAATGTTTCATTCTCTACGAAGCAGCAGATACACTCTTCGTTGCTACATGTTATGAGTCATAGCTACAGCTTATATAAAATATCATTGTTAAAAGGTATATCAATATAATATACACACATACTGTTAATTATCATTATGATTTATAAAATTTGATTAATACTATAAATGATAGAAAGTAATATGCAATAAGTTTTGATAGTACATATGTTTCACCTACATAAAAGTTCCCTTGAAAGAAAATCACTTTAGTTCCTTTCATAATAATTAAGTATAGATAATAACCAGGAACGAATTATTAAGATTAAAGGGTTTCTGGATGATGTAATATATATATAAAGTGATCGAAATTTCCAAGTCATATGCGTAAATGCACTATGGATACATAATCATAAAGTATTGGTTTCTATTTATTTCACTTTGATTTTTTTTATGATTTCACACAGATTTGAATTCAAATTGTATAAAAAATGAAATAAAACCAGCAATAATTTTTGTAATATAATTCACGATAGGTTTATATTATCAAATTAGTAATATTTCGTTAAGATTTTGAATTCTGTAAGAACAGATTCAAATAATTTTTCAGCCAAGATACGAATGGTACATTAAATTTTATAATAATAATTATATTATGAACGAAGATTTTCATATATTTAAAAAATATATGAGTCCTTTCTAACTAGATGTTTTTACTACAATGTATCTTATGTACTATTCTTTAATAATATATCAAACAATTATTTGTATTAATTGTAATTCATTTTAAATAAACAAATAGTTATATAATTAAATATTAGTTGATATACATACGCTATGATTATGAATATATTCACCAAGGCCAGCTACTGATATTGCATGCATGCACACCTGGTAATAAAAATCTTGAAGATTTATAATTCGTTCTTGGATCTTTACATTTCAACACAAAGTTTTTATGAGTTCAAAATATATTATTTACAAGACAATACCAAGTATCAATTTGTACAAGAAAGTATTAGGATATAAGATTAAACGTTACAGCATAATTAATAGAATGTATTATTAAATTTATGTCGATCAAGGCATGTTGGCAATTGTTTTTAACGGTTGATCAAGATATCTTGCCAGAGCCTGTGCTTTCTCTCTTAATAGACCAAATCCCACATTTTGCTTTGCATATAAACATAATAACAAATTTGCTACTTCAGTAATTACAACTTTGCCCTCCTAAAAAATAAAATAATTTAAATGAAAATCATAAGTTACAATTTCATCTAGATAACAATTTTAACTTTTCATATAAATTATTTAATTTTATTGTATAAAACAAACTAACAGATGTCAAGTCAATTCTTGTTTTGAATATATTTTTATTACAATGTTTTATGGCGCTTATCTCTAAATTATCATATACTCTAAATAAACATTGTTGAAATAGACAGCTAATTGGGAAAAATAAATTATGAATTATATAATACAAAGAATCTATCGTTATAATAAATATTAATAAATCTGTTAAAAATTATTGATCAAGAATAATTCAAGTTTATCATTACAATAAAAATGTATCAACAATATGTTACAAAACTTTTGTATGGCCAAATGTCTTCTAAAAAAGTAATATGGATATTAATAAACAATGATTAGTTCACATAGGAGATAAATAACTAATATATAATTAATTGAAAGTAAAATGTGTGTTAATTACCACGCAATCCATCAACACAAATTGCAATTTGTCTTCCTTAAATGCATTGCGCCCATTCTTTTCGTAAGCTGACCAAATGTTACTTGTAATAGCAGCTGTTACTCTTGCATCTTTGTCTCCATAACCGCTATAAGCTAATAAACCACCATCCCTATTTAATAATCTGAAAAATAAATCTGTTTAATATTTAATCATAAAAGTAACAGCATACAATTTTTCAATCACGATAAGAATTAAAACCATTCGTCACCATTTGCATAATTTTATTTATGCAATTTACAGATTAGTATCATGTGATAACAAGTATATGATTATTGAATTAACAAGTGCGTAGTATATCAGTAGTACGTCATTTTAGTAAAGTAAGTTATTGTTGTTAGTATATAATATATGATATTTTACATACAACGTATTTTCAACGCCGCCTGTATTGGCTTGACTAAGTACTTGTGTCAGAGCTTTCGGTTTCAACATAATTACCAAAAATAACGAATACAAATTTATCTTCTTTATTAGTCTTTACGAAGTGCTATCAATGAACGTCACCCTCAGTTTACTTTGAAACAGTAACCAAAGGGATTCCCTTTTGACAGTTATATTCCCTAAAACGTATTATAATGTCCCTAGCGTGAAAAGAATAATGATTCGAGAAAAATAGCTTGGACAATACCAATTTTCCACTAGAGAAATAACATTCCGAACAATACTTCTTGTCATTAAAAATAAATTATTTAGATACTTCTGGGGGCAATTCGTTTTTATTGTAAAGAACTAAAAAATAAAGGATGCTCCTGTTTTATTTTTAATACATAGTAATAAGTTAATAAGTACTAATTACAATGTATAGCACTCTTTTCCTTGAGTTTACAGTTTTACAGGACCTACAATTACAAAAGATAAAAAATTATGAGTAATTGATTCTTATTTAGAAAAATATAATACACAATTACAATCCTGTATACAAATAATTATTTTGTAAAATTATACAGCCGATTGTTACAATAATTATTAATGATAACTGTACATACAAACAGATCAAGCATTTACAATTTACATTTTCTGTATACCATGTGCTGTATACAGTGTAAACGTTAAAGTATTTTTACGGTAAGATTGATATATTATTGTAGTATATTAACGCTATATGTTAATAAAATGTTTGTCATTAATGTATAAGTCATTGCTTTTAGAGTCTATCGTTATAATAAATATTAATAAATCGAACAGTAACGCGCATAGAAGTAATACAAATATGTAGAATACATGTATTGAAGATATGGTAGATATATATTTTTTAACAATGTGCTGTTGTAGGTGTTAATCATAGCTGTGAACTATATTTCGATATAAATTTTATATATACATTAATAAGGAAGGCAATTTTGTTATCTTTTATTAAGAAATATCAAAATTTGAAAGATGGTAAACAACGTAAAAGCACCATTACTCTTTGAAATATTTAATGAATGCCCCACAACGAAAGCTAGAGCTGCAAAAATGACACTTGTTCATCATCACGTGGACACACCTGTGTTTATGCCAGTGGGCACACAAGTAAGTTGCGTGAAAAAAAAAATGGGTCATTTATAACTTTTTATGCACCCAATTTTATATAATATATTAATTCGTATTGAAATAATAGAATAAGAATTTTTTTCTACGGAACAGTTGTGACAGCAATATCAATATATCTTTAACTACCTTCAAACGTACTTTAACGTTACCACAAAAATCCCAAAATGTACATACTAAATCTAATAATGATTTTAGGGTACCATGAAAGGCTTATTACCTCAACAATTGGAACAATTGAATTGTCAAATCATTCTTGGAAATACATATCATCTTGGTACAAGACCCGTAAGTAAACGATACTTATGAGTATCATAAGTATCATGAGTATCATGAGTATCAAATCTCTTATAATAAATTTACCTTAAGAACTTTATGGTATTTTGCAAAGGTAAATTGTAACTTAAAGTTATATAATTAAAATGTATTATTATTACTGTAAAAATCTTTTAATGAGAAAAAAATCCTTTTTTAGGGTCGTAATATTATGAGAAAAGCTGGTGGATTACATAAGTTTATGAATTGGAAGAGAGCTTTACTAACTGACTCTGGTGGTTTTCAAATGGTATCACTGTTAGAGCTTGCTGAAATCACAGAGGAAGGAGTGAAATTTAAATCTCCATACAATAGTAATTACAGTTTCAAATAGAAATTATTCATATTTTGTAATATTCGCATTAGAAAGAAAGTCCAATGAAGATTTCACAATGTTATTTTACAGGATCCAACTGCATGCTGACACCTGAACATTCTATGCAAATACAAAATGTTATAGGAGCTGATATAATGATGCAACTTGATGATGTAGTTAAAAGTACATTGACAGGGCCAAGAGTAGAAGAAGCTATGAGCAGGTGGATAAAACTGCATTTTGTATTTATGTACGATTGCTTCTTATATTAAAACGATATTCAATATCCGGTATTAATTTGTAGAACAATTAGATGGTTGGATAGATGTCTAGAAGCACATCAGAGACCAGATGAACAAAGTATATTTCCAATCGTACAAGGAGGTCTTGATCCGAAACTTCGATCAGAATGTGCAAAACAGTTAATTAAACGTCAAGTCAATGGATACGCTGTAGGTGGTCTAAGGTAATTTTGGCGGTAAGCTAAAGAAACCAAAGAAACAATTAGCTGAAGCAAGGATAATTTGAATAATTAATCGTTTATAGCGGTGGAGAATCTAAGGACGATTTTTGGAGGATGGTGCACCTTACTACAGATATACTCCCGAAAAATAAACCACGTTATTTAATGGGCGTTGGATTTGCTATCGATTTAGTTGTTTGTTCCGCTTTGGGAATAGATATGTTTGATTGCGTATTTCCTACAAGAACGGCGGTAATTACAAGCGATACTTGTGTTTGAATTAAGTTTACAAGATTCACTAATACGAATAAAATGTAATAGCAGAATTATTTTATTTTCAGAGATTTGGTTGTGCATTAGTTCGCAAGGCCCAACTAAACTTAAAACAAGTTCAGTATCGTAAAGACATGAATCCAATAGACGAAACCTGTGAATGTAGCACGTGTAAAACGTACACGCGTGCTTATCTACATCATATTGTGACAGTAGAAACAGTTGCATGTCACTTATTGTCTGTTCACAATATTGCATTCCAAATGAAATTGATGAAAGATATTAGACAGAGTATTAAAGAACAAACATTTCCAGAATTTGTGCAACAATTTGTGTTAGATGTATATCCAAACAAAGAGTATCCTTCGTGGATAGTGAATGCTTTGGAGGCGGTTAATATTAAGTTATTATAATATATAAGAAGTGCAATTATTTATTTCCATAATGAAATATATTTCATGCTTACAGTTAGTTAAATTCTGTACAGAAATAAATGATGAAAATTTTAATATAACTTATAGTACTTCAAGTTGACTTCGATTAGCGGCAACGCTGGTATTAAGTTATGAATAACCTAAGCAGAAAAAGGAAGTACACTAAAGTTTGGGTGTTTCATTAATATGCTTATTAATGTACATATTTAATTCACTATAAATTTAAGTCGACATAAAAAAAAAAGACGATTGAACCGATTGCAAATTATTGCAATCTGTACAGAACTACCGGTTCATTGCAATTTTATAAATTTTCCAATTTGTAGTATTTTATCCATTTCTTTATATTTGTAGATTCAATCTTATTATACGTATGTGTTAATAAGTGTACCTAAAGTAGGTTGCAACAGTTTTTCTCACAGTCAAATCTTACGAGAATTTCCCCTTGAAACGGCCAAAGACTAGACTTTTAAATCAAAGATGTTTTCTGCTTTTCTATTATGCTAGAGTATAATGAATTAGGCACAAATTACGAGTGATATTTAAAATTTCATCACATAAAATCATCCGAGTCGTATCCAGTGTTTCCAGCGTTCGATGTCATATTAGTTTCATTAAATAAGGAATTATAACTTCTGCAAAGATACAAAAATAATGGTAACTGTATGCTTGCAAACCAGAATATTATCAGTAATATAGAGACACGATTGGTCTCAACTTGCCGCATCTCTGCATCTTCTTTTCGTTGCTTCTCATCTGCTTTCTCCTTTTCCTTTTGTTCCCTTAAAACTTTCTTTTTATCTTCTCTCTCGTTTCTATCACGTTCTTCCCTTTCTGCTCTAAAATTGACTTGTTCAGAACGTTTAGTTCTGCTCAATCGATTCACAATAGTGTTGATTCGTTTTGCAACATGAATCTTGCGAACATCTTTATCTTTATGAAAACCAACTTGCCCCACTTCCATACCCTGTGTCTTTTTCAAATTTGACCACATTGTGTACACCACGTCAACATCGTTCATTTTATTTCCCTCGATACTGTTCGCCTTCACTAATTGTGCGGCGTCTTCTAACACGGTGCTCGGTATGTCATCTATTGTCTGTCCCTGTAACATTGCATATACGAAACAACATACATAATTGTGTGTAAATATTACTGATAGAATGTAACAGAATGACTCACACGTCTATAATAGAAAGTACTTACAAGTCGTAAACGCAGATATACGTGTGCCGAAGAATATTTGTCTACGTGAAACCAAACATCTTCCGGCCAGCCCCATTTTATAAGATCTTCATCTATGATATTATACATTAAAAGAATAATTACGAAAATGTTAATCCAAGCATTATAATATATTACAAGACCTTTAACTTACTTTCGTATTTGTCAATACCCATAAACAACGGTACCGGTGGTTGTACAACTATAAAACAAAATTAAGAACATCAGTCTAACCTTAAACAATGTTATTATTGTTAATAATCTAATATAAGGAGAGAAAATTTAAAAGTATAACATTTAAATATGAAACACCAATATAGATAATAATACCGTCGCTTGTAAAATAATAAACCATTATTATGAACACAAAGTTTCATGTACAACACGTGGGCCAATATTATCTGTCAAACTTCAAGTCGATACTAGCGACAGTAAAACATATTATTTACCTTTTTCTCTACCCAACATAGTTTTTTATTTAAATATTCTAGTATTTTGTTTCTTCTAGGTAAAGAAAATTGTGAATACAAAATAAACAAATATGTAAACGTAATGGTAAAAACACATTGGTATAACAATTTAACAGTATTAATTAGAGAAGAAATGAATAGACAAATATAGTATAACCATATTTAAATATTTTGTAGATAAGTAAATAAGATGTATTCTTTTGAAATATGGGGAAATTTATTATTCACAAGTACAGTACAAGTATATTACAGTACAAGTACTTGTACAGTACAAGTACAGTGCGAGTAATTGTACAGAATAAACAATTATATCGTTAAGAGCGTTTGTAAAATACTTTGCTGTCAATTTATAATATTTATTCGAAACAATGATTTTCAGAACAATATTAATTAATTACATATTGATTGAAATCAGTAGACTGTTTCACAATGTGATATGTTGCAATAATGTGTTCGATTATAGATCCCGTCTCTGGGTCCTTCTTTCGCTCGTGTAAAGAAACTGGCACTTCTAACATCGATAGATAGACTAAAAATGTAATTTATTTGGATTATTCAGTTAACCAAAATTTCATAGTATTTGTAATATATAAAAGTAACAATCACCTAGTAGCATATTTGGAATTGTAAGACTGAGTTGAATGCGTGGATCAGCCATAATTGCTTTATAAGTTGGATTATCCAGGTCAAGTTCTTCATTTAGGTCTTGTAAACTATGTTGTCTTTCACCCAGCAACCAATTACACTGAAAAGAGAAATAAAAGAGAAATATATTAAATCTAATAATCTTGCTAAATGATAATAATTGATACATTTTACTCACAGCATTAATTTGATTGTTTCCGGTAATCTTTAACGCATCTACAATATTCTTTTCATCAAATCCCATTTCTAGTAGTATTCGTATTGCTTTGTCGTCAGGTTTGAATTCCATCCTCTTGTAGCGATGTAAGCTTTCTAATAAACGATCCACTATAGTGATAATATTGTCTTCTTCTGTCAAACTTTGACATTCTACACAAATATATATTTATTTAAATATAATTGCAAGATAAAAATTTAAACAGAAAAGCATGTTAATAGAGAAATTAATATTTTAGTGTACATTTATCAGAATTAAAAAATTGCTTTTTGTGGATAACGATCATTTAAACGAAATAAAGTAGACACTGTTTTTGCAGTTCTGCTATACATTAATCTGTAGTTATGACGATTAATATTACCAACAAAAAATCAGTGCCCTTTACTAAATAACTTAATATGTACCTGCAACCTTAAGATCATTTTAGTGTATAAATTCTGAAACTATTATCTATAGCTTCTTTATTATTACCTTTTTCATTGTTTATGGAATTTGATGCATCATTATCATCTTCTGGATCGCCGTGATGATCTGTTAACCATTCTAATGCCTCCATCATATTTGATCTACAATAAACACCAAAAATCTAAGCACAAACTATTCCTTTAATCTATTAATGTCTAGAAGTGTTAAGTAAAACAATTAATTGTTAATACTTTAAACGAAGTGCTTCCATGACCTTTTTCCTAGAATAACCCATTTCTAACAAGGTTTTTACAGCATTCGGATTAATAATTGGTTTACACCTTGCCATCCATTTGTCTTTTAAAATGTCATAAAACTTTTGCGCTTCTGGACTATACATTACCATTCTTGCTGATGCTTTCACAAGAGTTATAAATATTTTCCTTATTTCGTTTTGACACTGTAACATAAAATCAGTAATACAAAACTATTATGTGCAATAGTGTCTAAGAATCATGTATACATACATACATGCAGTCTTATAGAGCAATATAAAAGAAATATATATGTATCTATATATTATGCATATACTATACTTCTGCAGGGGACTGAATGTGCGAAATGTTTTTGCGTGAATTATGTACAGCAATATCATTTGTTGCTTGCAATATTGCTTCTTCGGTAGGACCTCTTATAGCATCTTCAGGAATATTCTCCTTGGTTGATGTAGGACGAATATATATTAACAGTAATTCATCTATAATAAGTTAGGTAAACCAATTGATGTTATTTTATTGTATACGCAAGTCAAGCGTGTGTTTTAATAAATTAATGCAATAACCATTTTCACTAAGTTCTGCATCCTTCACATTATAATCATCCATAAGCCATTTGAATTTAGACGATTGTATTAAACGAAACTTAGATGACTCTTTTGCTTCATCGTTGCCATAAAACTGTTTTAATACGTTAGTTTTTACTTTATTTATAGTCATATCCAGTTTCGCATTGATGCTTAAAATCTTCCCTTCAGGGCTAATGAAAAAGATATATTTATGAAAAGCGCAATGAGAAACATTTTCAATATTCAATATGTTACCTGATAATATTAATCAAAATAACTCCTCGCTTAGGCATTGTACAAGTTATTTGTGAATTTTCTGCTTCAGTGGAAGGAACTGTAAAAGACTGGTTTTTCACAATTTTGCTTGGAGCCTTTATACAATTTCTTTATTTATATACCACATAAATCAATGTAACTGAATATAAACAATCTGCGCAACTTTTGAAAATTTATAATCTTTCATTTTATTTCTTACTTGTGTTATTAAAAATACATGCAAATTTACATGCAAATCTTCACTGGAATGATATACTTTTTACTTTCAGTTCGGTTGCATTGTAATTATTTAATATGACGACGAAGGTTGAAAATAAATTGACGTAAAATTTTTTATAAATTTCTAAACTAAATATAATGATCGAAACAACTACTACTTTCAATCGTGTAAAATTTTCATTGAAAAGTTTACCTGTATCGATTTACATTTCTTATCAGTATATGGTATAATATAATAATCACATAAAGGTGCACAAATATCACCTATCAGAAATTGCAGTTAATCAAATAATTAATTTGCGTGTACGTTTCACATTCTATACACATACAGAGTCCCTAAATTAGCGTTGCAACTAAAAATACAAGTGTAAAGAAGATGCAAATGTATAATTATTCTACAGCAAGCAGTACAGCACAATATATACATACATAAGTATATATATACGTTGCTTTCCCTTGCGCATGTGAATCTTCTTTCGGTTTTTTTCTTTTAAGTAAATTTATCTACGTTTAATAAACCACTACTTAATATATTTTCTCTTCTCATTTTTCTGACTCGCGACAAATTCAGACAGCTCCTGTCGACAGATCATAACAAACTGTATACGCGGTACAGTGGCGACCTGCCGACCCTAGAGTCGTAGGTCCGGCTAAAAGTTGGTCAGAAACAGTAGAAGTCCAGTCGGCACGACCCATGAGTCGTAGGTCCGGCTAAAAGTTGGTCAGAAACAGTAGAAGTCCAGTCGGCACGACCTTGAAGTCGTAGGTCCGGCTAAAAGTTGGTCAGAAACAGTAGAAGTTCAGTCGGCACGACCCTAGAGTCGTAGGTCCGGCTAAAAGTTGGTCAGAAACAGTAGAAGTCCAGTCGGCACGACCCTGAAGTCGTAGGTCCGGCTAAAAGTTGGTCAGAAACAGTAGAAGTTCAGTCGGCACGACCCTAGAGTCGTAGGTCCGGCTAAAAGTTGGTCAGAAACAGTAGAAGTTCAGTCGGCACGACCCTAGAGTCGTAGGTCCGGCTAAAAGTTGGTCAGAAACAGTAGAAGTTCAGTCGGCACGACCCTAGAGTCGTAGGTCCGGCTAAAAGTTGGTCAGAAACAGTAGAAGTTCAGTCGGCACGACCCTAGAGTCGTAGGTCCGGCTAAAAGTTGGTCAGAAACAGTAGAAGTCCAGTCGGCACAACCCTGGAGTCGTAGGTCCGGCTAAAAGTTGGTCAGAAACAGTAGAAGTCCAGTCGGCACAACCCTGGAGTCGTAGGTCCGGCTAAAAGTTGGTCAGAAACAGTAGAAGTCCAGTCGGCACGATCCTAGAGTCGTAGGTCTGGCTAAAAGTTGGTCAGAAACAGTAGAAGTCCAGTAGGTATGACCCTGGGATAGGATTTACGGAAATAGTGAATACCGAATAGTGAATAGTGTACCACCGAGCGCAGCCGACGCGCCGGTGCGTCGCGGAGTGGGGTCAGCCGTCGCGCGGCGCGCGCCTCGTCAGTCCCCATTGAAGAGTCGCAGCGTAAGGTCGGGTCTGTCCTTCAAGGCTAGCGACATACCTCACTCTACAACACGGTAGCACCTTGGGCTTTACTTTACCATCGTGTACACTTGATTATTAGCTTCTATTAATTAATACGCGTTTAACTAACAATCGTTCTGCTATCGCAACAGTATATTAAACTTTAATGATTAAAATCTTTCTTGAGTCTCTTTTGCTGGACGAATGACCGATCATCCAATTGAGGATGGACGCGTCTTCGTCCGGCATCGAGATTTTTTTAATATGAGGTTAACTAGTCGTTTGTTGTAACATCGCGTTAAGTAATTTATTAGTTTGAACGTTTCTTCGAATCTTTAGTATATTTTATTCAGTCACTTACATACTGCTTTTGCGACTTCGAATTCGATTCTGATTTTAGAACAGGTCTATCACAGGTCTATTCTGTTTGTTGCTGGTATAATGGATGATTGGCTGGCAAAGAATAATATATTGAGGCTGGAGGAATGGAGTATTGAGATACAATTACTACGACGCTCAACAATTAGTCTGACGACTTTTGATGAAGGACTGGTAACATTTAACTTATAATTTCAACGGTTTATGTATATCTCTTGTTATCTGGCGATTGGTTTTCGGCTCAAGTTCATTTCCTTCGGTTGTAAGTTATTGAACACTTTCATTATTGTAAATAGATTTCAATACTTTCTTCTCTCAATTCGTATGTCCACGTCCATTAAGTAATGAAAACATTTCACATAGAATTTACAATATTCGCGATTGAAAGTAGAGTTAGTAAATTTCCTTAATTCTAAACGAAAAATTGAAATACGTTCATGTTTCGCTGCATTTCGGTCGCGATTTCTATTATAGCTTCACTAGTATTTATAAAACACTTTTATTATCACTGTGGCCTAGGCACAAGTACGGTCAAATTGTATTTTCGGTGCAGGATTGCCGGCGTACCTACGTACTTGTTGCCAGCCCTTGAAGCATGATAAATAGTTTCTAGTCTTGATTTCTACAAGCAGCTACGAGAATTATAAATGCGCGATATTGCTTACTTACTAGGATCATGATCACTTTTAAAACTCTGACAAAGAACAGTCACAGTACGCTTTTGATAAGTCATTTATATTAATCTATAATAATATATCTTCAATAGACAATTAATAATACAGTAGTACTTTATTAAAACAAAAGCAGTAATTCCTCAACAGACATAAAGAAATAAGAAAGAGACAAATAAAATCACATGTGTATTGCTTCAATTTCTACCTCCTCTCCTCATTTACTAACTTCTGCAGATTTTCTTTCAGAAAATTTTGATGACCGCGCGCAATGCGGTCGGTAGAGTCTGTGCTGGTTTCGTCAAAGTTCTTTTTATTGTTTTTAGAGCGCAACCGCTCTGGATAATTACAATTAAATATAAATAATAGTAAAGATACGCGAAAGTAGAGTCAGTGTTTGCTTCGAAATATTGCTCTCGCGAAATTAGAGTCACTTTGTTCGTCGATCACAATTATTAAACGCGCGCGGTAGTAGTCTTTTATTTTTTTATTCTTTTTTCTGAATACGTATTCCGGTATTAGAGTCAGCACCTATGCAGTTCGGCGAGTTCGGGCTTTCATCCATCAACTCGAAGAGTAAGTATCTCTGTATTTCTTTAATCTTATTTTGCAATGGTCTTTGATAATTTTCCTGTCCGAAAAGTACTGAAAATGCAAGGATTTCAATGTTGTCTGCTCTTTTTGAATGTTTCAGAAGGTGCCTTGGGCTCGATGGTATCATCATAACGATATTGTTGGCCGCGCGCAATGCGGTCGGTAGAGTCAGTGCTTGTTCCGTCAAAGTTCTTTTTATTATTTTTTGAGCTCAACCGCTCTTAATAATAATTAAACGTAAATAACTGTAAAGAGACGCGAAAGTAGAGTCAGTGTTTGCTCCGAAATAATACTCTCGCGAGATTAGAATCACTTTGTCGATCATAAGTGTTCCATTAGTTTCAGTGTCCTGTTCGGCGAGTTCGGGCTTTCATCCATCAACCTGACGAGTAAGTATCTCTTTATTTCTTTAATCTTGTATTGGAATAATCTTTGATAATTAACACATTCGAATAGTATTGAAAATACAAAGATTTTAATGTTGTCTACCCTTCTTAAATGTTTCAGCATCTTCCATGGCTTCGACGGCGACGAGCTTGACCGCGCCCCTGGTGAGTCTGCAACCGGTGAGTGGCATGCTTTAAACTTCCTCTGGTCACTCAACCATGTCGCAGGACGAAAGGTCCGAACCGACACGAGCTACTGGTTGTAATTACGTAGATTTTTCTTGCAAGCACTGTGACCATGGGTATATGAAAATATACTCATGAGTAGTAACTTGTATACTGTTTTATATTATATGAGGATAGGTCTTCTTGTACAACGCGTTTCAAATTAGTTTGAGAATTTTAAGAGAGAAATTTAGTATAAAATATATCACTATGCATCTTTTTATAATAGATTATTTAATTGAATACGTATGAAACGAATATTTCAATAGTTATTAATTATTAAATGAATATAAAGTAACGTCCAGTATCATACGTGCATTAGTTTGTAGTGGAGAAGTCGAATACCCTTCGACTTCGTTTATTTGTCAATTGCAATTAGTGCATAGTTATAATAAAGTGCATCATGATAGCTGTTAGTAAGAACGTAGAATTTCCTCTTTTTTCTACTTTGATTGAATATAAAGTAAAGGTACTTAGATACCTTGTCGATTTGTTGGAACTATCGAATAATTTTATTATTCGATATCCATATTAGTCTTTAGCGTATAAAGATATCAATAAATTCACTTCTTCCGTACAAGATATTAATTGAACCTGACTGAACAAGAAGACAATACGCGTACGGGTAGATTTCGTTATCAAGGCAATCTACTTTAAAACCAACCTTGCGTTTTAGAAACAATGCTTTGATGACGGGAACACCCGAGGACGTTTCAATTTAATTCAAAGTATATTAAAGTAGAGTCATTGATTAATTTTTCTAATAAAGTAAAATCAGTGCATAATTTTTGTAATAAAGTAGAGTCATTGCATAATTTTTCTAACAAAGTAGAGTCATTGTATAATTTTTCTAATAAAGTAGAGTCATTGAATTTTCCCTTCAATAAAATAGAATCATATATTGATCTGGTACATATACAAATATATATTTGGCCCGTTAGAAAATCAGTATGTTTTTATCATCTTTTTAGACGAGGATTTCCAGGTTTAACCCTTTCCGTGTTCACTGCCCGGATCCCACTCACGTGCCCCGGTGCTACTTGGGTGGGAAAACGGTGGTAGAGCACGATGAAATTTATTTAGTTTATAAGCCATGAAATGATTTATTGTTGGCGACTGACAGTGCGTTTGGTGTATCGTGCACGACGTAATATCCACATTGTGTGTGTGGTTAGGCTGTGGATTTGCGTCGTTCCGTGCTAAAATGTAGCTATTATGACCAAGATAAGATGTCCGTTAATTTAAAACAGAGACATCATTTTTACTATTAATTGCATTAAGAATCCCTACTATACTGAGGCGCGAAGTTTTTGTCATTTAAGATGACCGAGGCCAAATGTCAAAGAGAAAATCGAATATACTTATCAATTGCTATCAAGTACCTCTTGTATCGGTGCTATTTAATTATTTTATCAAATATCTATTAAATATCTCAACCGCGACGTGGCTTTTTCCACGCGAACGCAAAGATCCCAGCCACTGTCAGTCGATTTCAGAAAAATGGTACGTACCTTAGAGTGTGCAAGTTGTGTGACAACACTTGGGTGACGGGGGTGTCCCGGGACGCCTCCCTAGTGTAGGCTTTCGCGCCCAGGTGTTTGAATGAGAACCGTGGAGTGTCGTGTGTTGGTATGCCTGTTTGCTATTTTTTAAACATAGGTCCAGGCAGGATAGGTAGCATACTTTCTGGTGTGATTGATAGACATAAGTAGGTAGGGCCGGGCAGGTTGACACAGTCTCTGATCGGGTAGGCACTATTTTGCGTGTTCAACCTGTTTCAGGAAATCTGATTTGAAAAGTCGACGATGAAGCTGTGGCGCGAACAAAAATGCGTTCGCCTCTGGCTTTGCCTATCGATTTTTCGAATCCTTCGCGGTCGTGGTAGCGATGTAGGCCTCGAATCGAAACGTGTTACATTATGCTCGAGGCTGCACGTGTGAACGAAGAACGATTACAATTTTAATCGTAATCTTTGCGATTTTCTGTAATCACAATTTTTACGATTTTATTTGATCGTCATTCGACCACGTGTGTTCCATTTAGCTCCGCGATTTAAGCTCCTTATTTCACATTTATAAGTTTTTCCTTGGTTTCTGATTAGAGCCTCGAGCCTAGATTAAGTTTCTGGTGGCATTACATCCGAAAAAACGAAGAGGCTATATGCCGAAGAGGCCCGACAAACTGTCACTCAAGAGGGCAACTACTAATGGTTTTCCATTCTTTTTAAGAATGGGGAATCATTTTATGTCACTACTTTGTCACTGTGCTTGCATTTTCATTTGTAGAATTTTTATTTGTACTTTGCCGACGCACATTCCGGCGCAACGACACAGCTCTCCCAAAAATATCGCGTTGCATTATAGTTGCGAAAAACTTGAGAACGGGTCGAATTAGAGTTGCGTTAAATGACAGGCGGTTTTTAATTAGAGTTGCGAGCAAATGAAAATCGCGATTGATTTAGCGTTGCGCAAAGATGTCGCGATTGTTCTTGCAATTTTGCCGTTCTTATTGTTAGTTGAATTGTAGTATTTTATAACACTTTGTACGTATGATAAAGTTTCTAGTGTTGCGGAAATTATTTTCGCGTCTTGAGCCTTCAGCTAACTTTTCAGGGGATCTTCAATTGGCTTGTTTTTTGATATTACAAATAATTTAATGTTTGCTTTCTATCGGACTTAATAAATAGTGTTGCGAAATGATTGCATCGCGAGTTTCAGTTACCCGTTTAATTAGAGTTGCGAATACCAGTCCCTAATTGCTTCCAATTGGAAGCCTGTTCCTGAGCTACCCCGGAGGGTGGCACATCATCGTCAGCCAAATATCATGGCTGACCAATTCTTTGACAATTCTTGTTGTATATGGTGTAATTTTTCTTTTCAGTTTTTTATATTTGTCTTTCTTTTTATTTTTTTTTTCTTAATAATTATACTACCCGGAATGTCTGTTGATGGAAATACTGCTAAAAATTTGCATACATAATAGTAAATTACTGCGCGAACGAAATGAAAAAAAAATAAAAGAAAATAAGAGAAAAGAAAAGAAAGAAAACAAAAGAAAAAAAAAGAGAAAAAAGAAATAATTCGAGATAGTAGATTTCACCCTTTTCTTTAAGTAGAGCCAATTTTTATAACTTTTCAAGCTTGCTTCGTACAAATTGATATTCACTCGCGATATCCGCAAATGATTAAAGATAAATCCTGGCACGAAAAATGTTCTTGGTTGTACTTGGACCTCGGCATGGTGATAGTGGAAGTTTGATATTTTGCTTCCGAATAATCGTTTGTCGCTTCTTCGAAGAAGCAAAATAGAATCAATTGTAGTGTAAATGTGACTACTTCAGTTTGGAGTTGAAAAGAATATATCACCTTAGCCGAAATCCAATTATCTATTGTTGTTAAAAAATAGCTGCATTTTTCATATCAATTGTGATATATTATCTTCGGTAAAATTCAGTTATTACGAATTAAAAGTAGCTTCAATTCAATATAAAATGGTGGGGCTTGGGGACGTCACTAATCCAATGCATGAGATTGTTACAGATTCACAGATGAACCCAAATATGATATATTAAACAAATGGAAGTACAGACGTCAGAGGCTTAAAAGTGGAATATATACAATACAGATCAAGAAATATTTTCAAGGACACGATTGAAATCTCGTCGATCCCATTTGTGAATTTAATATTTATATAATGCTTCACTAATTACTTCCGGTTTGTCTTCGTTTCAGAAGCATTGAAAAGAATCAGCTAAAGAAGAGAATTGCTTAAAATATGTATACTATGACCACACAGTCACCCTGGCCCTGCCCCTGCCCCTGCCTCTGCCCTTTTAACTAATTAGAGGTGTTAGATAATTAATTAGGCAGGCCCAATTATAAATCGAACAATACTTTTAGCTCCTTATGTAGGTAGGATGTTATTGAAATTGTTCTTTTAATTGAACTCTTAGATGTTATACTAGGTAGGGTCATACTAGTTTTAAGTTAGATATTTAGTCAGGCAGGGACATTTGAATCTAATCTAGTATTTAAGAAGGGAGGATTTATTTTTAAGCTGTGTCTTAGTTTTTAAGACAGCAGTGTTCACCACTGCAATAATATTTCGTTGTCTAGTTTTTAAGATCATAGGATATATTTTTAAGAAAGTTTCATTTCAGGAAATTGGATCCTCTTGCAGATTTTCTTTTAGGTTTCCTTCTAATATTCAATTTAGCTCGCGGTCGCGATTGTTCTAAGTACTCCTGTTGTTGTCGTATTTGTACTACGATCAATTAATGAACGTTCTACAAATTGACAATAGTAGGAGATTTTTCTTCCTTACAAATGATAGTAGAATTAGTCTTCGCGTAATTGGAGGGTGGTAGGGCCGTGGCTAGGGTGGTTCTCCAGGCGCAGTAACCTCCACGGGGTGAGACCTGGGCAATCAATTATTTACTGTATAATTATTAAACGTTTAAGGGACGTTTGATAATTATGTGGAGAATAATTCGAGCGAATTGGCTGCGCATTGCACTTAGAATACAATGTACAATAAATGCCGCTTAATGTTCGTTCGTTTCCCCAATTAATGTTCGCCGAGACATCGCCACCAATCCTTGGACCAACTCCAAATCGGAGTATAAATTATATAACACTAATCGTTTGCAGACACGTTTATCGCAGGAATTGATGGGTTATTTCGTCACTATCTTTCTCATTGTGGCAATTTTATTGTTTTTGGGTTAAAAAATATACACCTCATATTACTGTACGCTCAAGTTCGTAAATAGTTGTACATCATTCATTGTCATTTACCAGAAAATAATGTAAAGTATAACTTTCAACATTATTTCGTTTATTGCTATTACAATTCAAATAAGAAAACTTGTTATAATGTATTTCTTAAATATTTTTAATTAACATTATTTGTTTGATATCCTTTGCCGCCTTTCATTGCGGCAAAGAATAAAAGAATTCTTTAAAATTATTTAATTTTAGCATCGTTTTCTATAATCTGCTGGTAACGTTACGAGTGACACGGAAATGGTAATGGGACCTGAGGTCCCAAAAATTCTGACCGAAAAAATACATTGGATGTCTTGTCTATTCCTATTTCTCGTCGGTGCTTAGATAGAACAGCATACACGTAGTTTCGAGCAATTCTTCATAGATGGCGAAACTGAAGATCACTTTGGATGTAGGTAAGGCTGGGATACAAGTGGTACGTGATTAAAGGACTTCTTTAAAAATAGTGCTTGAAAGCTAATAATGCTCGAATATCGTTTCGTACTGTCATTTACATATCAATAAAGTGCCAACACAGTGTTACATTCTACATTAAAATTAACATGTACGGTAACATTGCAAGTTCCATTGTCCATTTCATTCTACAACAATCAAGCTCTTTAGCAAAGGTAAATACATTTGTGATTATTTTTTCCTTCAAGTAAATTGTCCAGCATGTAATAAATACATACTGATAGAAGTATTGTTCTTTATTTCGGTCGCGCAGCAGCGAAAGTTGGTTAGTGTACATATAACCTATCTTTGCAATACTATCTTAACTGTTGCACTCTTATCGTCTATTTCGCTCTTCCCTTTCATATCTTTTCTACCTTATGTATTACACTATTCTTATATCTTTATCGCGCATCTATTATACATCTTCCCCTTTTTCTCCATGTTTCATTTCAAATTCTTAAGTCGTTTTGGTATCCTATTATCTCTATTTCGGTACATTCTGCTAACAGGTGTTCTAACGTTCCAAATTTTTGTGTGCACAGGTCGAGTGTTTTTTTCTTCTCGTTCTCCCAATATTTCTTCATCCTTAGTGCTTTCGCATCTGTCACCTGGACTACTAATTGCTGATTGTGCCGTATTTTCTTCTTACTCAGATACTCTAGTACTATTGATGTTTTAATTTATATTTATATTTAAACGTCTTGTTCCAGCTGCTGCATTTCATAGTCTCCTCTTTTAACACGTTGAGCGCCACGCGTATTTCTTAGGCAATCCCGTTCAGGCCACGCACGCCGCTTAAATGCGCTGGTATTGTAGGGCCAGTGATTCTTATCGCTGTCAGCCAGCGGTGGTCGACGCGGCCTAAACGGAAAGTCTAGTGTCAGCCACAGATGGCTGATGTGGCGCTCAACGTGTTAAGGACTTACGCCAATTCCTTCACTTGTAATGTCAACATATTCATTTTTAGGAGACTCATTCCATTCTTTTTCAAATAATCATCTCTTTCTCTTATGCTTCTGGTTTGGCCTTCCCTCCTTTCTTTTTCCCTGGAATATCCCTTAACAATCTCTCTCTCTTCTGCTACATACTCACTAATATATTTTTTGTGTGTGCAGGTTTCGCAGGCAAAGATTAAGAAGCACTGACCGTCACTGTCCATCGTCCATAAAAGCAAGACAGAAGAAAGAATAACACTTGCCACATACTTTAGTTATAGTAATTGATTTGTAAAAATAGTTTGTACCTATTAGCGCATGACATTAATTTACAACAATTGCGTAATTAACTGTCAAATATATCTAGCATATATTTTATTTTATATTCAGTTTATTCGGTAGATCTTGTGTAAATTTTAATATTACTTTTATTACAAGGTCCACTGCATGTACTAAATATGGAATAACAAAAATACAATAAATAATTTATTATATACGCACAAGTTGCACATGTGCTGTAACTTAAATTTATAAGCCTCTCCATATAAACTGTGTAAGATATACTGTAAATTGACTTTTAAGAATAGCTCTCATGAAGTACATTATCTATGCTTATTGCCTTTTATATACTACATAAATGTTAGTTTAAAATTGATAGAATATTTAGTTGTAGGATGTATTGGAAAAATAGGTTTCAAAGAATTGTTCATAAGTATTAGCTTGTAGATTTAAATTACAACATTTTTGCACCTTGTACTTTCATTAATTTATTTAATATTTCACATGCAAAAGTTGCACAAAGAAATAGGTCTACTCTTGTATCTCGTGTGTAGAAATAGTCGTGCTTGAGATAACGACACGTGTACATGTCTTCCACTTACCACGTTCTATATCTTAACCGCCCTCTGTTACCCTACCATACTCTTACTAGACGATCTAATGTTTCAAAATTAACTCTGCGCAGATCACGTCTCTTCTTTTGAGGTTCTTCGTCACTTCCTTTACCTCGACTCTCATCAAAATCACTCTTGCCGGACTCATTACACTCCTTTTCAAACAAAGCTCTCTTTCTTTTATGTTCTGGTTTGGCCATCCCTTCTTTCTTTTTGTTCTAAATATCCCTTAACAATCTTTCTTCTCTTTCTCCGCATGCAAAGAGTACGGAGCATTGGTCGGCACTTCTCATCCTGCATAAGCGCCAGAAATCTATATATTTTAATTCATATATTAATTAATATCTGTAAAGATATTCTTGAAACTACGCGGGTCTCTGCCATATCTACAGTGCCAGCTATGGTTTCGCCATCTATACAGAACTCCTTGAAACTCCTCACGCCTACTATGGTGTCACCATCTATACAGAACTCATTGAAACTACACGAGCTTCTGCAATATCTACACCTAAGGTAAGACAGATGCAAAAGTAGTTCAAGGAATTCCCTATAGATGGCCAATCCATAGCAGGCGCGATTAGTTTCAAGGAATTCTTTATAGATGGCGATAGTAAGCATCACTTTATGTGTAGGTAAGACAGGGATACGGGTGGTACGTAATTTCGAAGACTGCTATATAAATAGTGGTAGTAATTGTTTCGTACTGTCATTTACATATCAATAAAGTGTTAGCAAACGCAGTGTTACGATCTACATTAAAATTAATATGTACCGTAACATTGCAAGTTCCATTGCCCATTTTATTCTACAACAACCAAGCTCTTTAGCAAAGGTAAATTCATTTGTGATTATTTTTCCTTCAAGTAAATTGTCCAGCATGTAATAAATACATACTGATAGTAGTATTATTCTTTATTTCGGTCGCGCAGCAGCGAAAGTTGGGTTCGTGTACATATAACCTATTTTTGCAATACTATCTTAACTGTTGCACTCTCATCTTCTATTTCGCTCTTCCTTTTCATATCTTTTCTACCTTACGATATTGCCGTCTTCTGTTCTTACTCAGGTACTTTATTACTGTTGATGTTCTAATTTATATTTAATCGTCTTGTTCCAGCTGCTGTATTTCATAGTCTCTTCTTTTAAGGCTCCCCGTCAATTCCTTTACTTCTGCTCTCATTCCTTGTTAAATAATCCTCTCTTTCTTTTACGCTTTCGGTTTGGTCTTCCCTTCTTTCTTTTTCCTTTAAATATCGCTTAGTAATCTTTATCTCTCCTGCTAAATATACTTACTAATATATTTTTTGTGTGTGCAGGTCTCGCACCTAATTCAAATCCACATTACCCGGTTGTTAAATCTACTTTCTTCTGATCCTCCGTCTACACTGTGCAATTCCACTCATTCATGCAGGCCATTGCTATTCGTCTGCAGATCAGCCGTGTCCCAGGTGAATAGTATTAATCTTTATTTCGGTCTCGCAGCACTGAAAGTTGGGCTTAACATACATATAACCTATTTTTGCAATACTATCTTAACTCTAGCACTCTCGTCTCCTGTTCCGCTCTTTCTTTTCATACCTTCTCTACCTTGTGCATCACACTCCTTGTTGCCTCTTTATCGCACATCTATTATACATCTTTTCCTTCTTTCCTTCTTTTACGCTTCTGGTTTGGTCTTCCCTTCTTTCTTTTTCCTTTAAATATCGCTTAATAATCTTTATCTCTCCTGCTACATATACTAACTAATATATTTTTTGTGTGTGCAGGTCTCGCACCTAACCCAAGTCCACATTACCCTGTTGCTAACTCTACCTTCTTCTGATCCTCCATCTACATTGTACAATCCCACTCTTTCCGCTTTTTTCGCTCTTTCTTTTCATACTTTCGCTACCTTATGTATCACACTCTTTGTTGTCTCTTTATCGCACATCTATTATACATCTTTTCTTTCTTTCTTTCTTTTACGCTTCTGGTTTGGTCTTCCCTGCTTTCTTTTTCCTTTAAATATCGCTTATTAACCTTTATCTCTCCTGCTACATATACTAATAATATATTTTTTGTATGTGCAGGTCTCGCAGACGAACAGTAAGGAGCTTGACCGACATTTCGCATTGGGCATAAAGCAAGAAAGAAGAAAGAATAACCCTTGGCACATACTTTAGTTATAGTAAATTTGTTTCAAAGAATAGTTTGTAACTATTAGCGCATAAGATTAATTTAGAACAATTGTGTAATTAACTGTTAAGTGTACCTAGTATATATTTTGTTTTATATTCTCGTTATTCAGTAGATCTTGTATAAACTTTAATATTACTGTTACTACAAGTTCTACTGAATGCGCTAAATATAAAATGCAAGGTACAATAAATACTTTGTGCTTTACATATGCACAAGTTACACAATTGTTGTAATTTAAAATACGCTTCAGCAAATAAAGTAGGTAAATTTTAGTATAAGTTTTATCTGTAAGATATATTGTAAATTAACTTTAAAGAATAGTTCATAAGTATTAGTTTGTAAATTTGAATTACCGCATTTTTGTAACTTGTATCTTCATTAATTAATTTCAATAAATCTTAAATGAAAAGAATTCTACGCCTCTCTTTATTTTAACACCTTAACTATCCTTGAAAAGACCTAATTCCAAATCCTTAAACAAGTTCTTCCGTGCAGGAACTTTAAATGCAAAGTTCACAAGCGGAGAACTTGTAAAAATAGACCTCAACATTACTAAACATATTGCAACCAGGTTGCAAAGAAATGCCTAGCGAAAATGAAATATGGTTGCAAAGAACACCTCGCGAAAACGCAACAAAGTTGCAAACAACGCCTCGCGAAAACGCAACAAAGTTACAAACAACGCCTCGCGAAAACGCAACAAAGTTGCAAACAACGCCTCGCGAAAACGCAACAAAGTTGCAAACAGCGCCTCGCAAAAACGTAACAAAGTTGCAAACAACGCCTCGCGAAAACGCAACATAGTTGCAAACAGCGCCTCGCGAAAACGCAACAAAGTTGCAAACAACGCCTCGCGAAAACGCAACATAGTTGCAAACAGCGCCTCGCGAAAACGCAACAAAGTTGCAAACAACGCCTCGCGAAAACGCAACAAAGTTGCAAAAATTCTCAAGAAAAATTTGCAACAATGTTGCGCCAAAAATTTTGCAACAAAGTTGCAAACAGCGCCTCGCGAAAACGCAACAAAGTTGCAAAAATTCTCGAGAAAAATTTGCAACAATGTTGCGCCAAAAATTTTGCAACAAAGTTGCAAACAGCGCCTCGCGGAAACGCAACAAAGTTGCAAAAATTCTCGAGAAAAATTTGCAACAATGTTGCGCCAAAAATTTTGCAACAAAGTTGCAAACAGCGCCTCGCGAAAACGCACCAAAGTTGCAAAAATTCTCGAGAAATTTTTGCAACAATGTTACGCCTAAATTTTTGCAACAATGTTACGCCTAAATTTTTGCAACAAAGTTGCAAATTTTTCTCCAGAATTTTTGCAACTTTGTTGCGTTTTCGCGAGGCGCTGTTTGCAACTTTGTTGCAAAATTTTTGGCGCAACATTGTTGCAAATTTTTCTCGAGAATTTTTGCAACTTTGTTGCGTTTTCGCGAGGCGCTGTTTGCAACTATGTTGCGTTTTCGTGAGGCGTTGTTTGCAACTTTGTTACGTTTTTGCGAGGCGCTGTTTGCAACTTTGTTGCAAAATTTTTCTCGAGAATTTTTGCAACTTTGTTGCGTTTTCGCGAGGCGCTGTTTGCTACTTTGTTGCAAAATTTTTGGCGCAACATTGTTGCAAATTTTTCTCGAGAATTTTTGCAACTTTGTTGCGTTTTCGCGAGACGCAGTTTGCAACTTTGTTGCGTTTTCGCAAGGCGCAGTTTGTAACTTTGTTGCGTTTTCGCGAGGCGCAGTTTGCAACTTTGTTGCGTTTTCTTAGGGTTCAATGTGCAACTTTCTGGCGTTTTTTTAGGGCTCCATTTGCAATTTTCTGACGTTTTCTTGGGGCTCCATGTGGGCCTTTTTTACGTTTTTGTAGTGCTCAATTGGCAACTTTGTTTCGTTTTCTTATGGTTCAATTTGCAACTTTCTGACGTTTTCCAGGGCTCCATTTGCCACTTCTGAACGTTTTCGTAGTGTTCAATTCGCAACTTTGTTACGTTTTCTTAGGGCTCAATTTGCGACTTTGTTGCGCTTTCGTAATACTCAATATGCAACTTTGTTGCGTTTTCGCGAGGCGCAATTTGCAACTTTGTTACGTTTTCTTAGGGTACAATGTGCAACTTTCTGGCGTTTTTTTAGGGCTCCATTTGCAATTTTCTGACGTTTTCTTGGGGCTCCATTTACGACTTTTTTACGTTTTCGTAGTGCTCAATTGGCAACTTTGTTATGTTTTCTCAGGGCTCAATTCGCAACTTTGTTACGTTTTCTTAGGGCTCAATTTGCGACTTTGTTGCGCTTTCGTAATGCTCAATTTGCAACTTTGTTGCCTTTTCTTAGTGCTCGGTATGCAAGGTTTTACCTCTAAAATGAAAAAGAAAATATATTATGTAGCCCATGTAGACAAAGTTATTAAAAAATATAATCAAGGGAAGAAAACACATGTCTTGCTGTAAGTTACAATATTTTACGGTGATTGGAGTAGTGTCGCGTGTTCATTCATATAGTACATATGAACAGTGTATGCATATGTGTACTTGTTATGAATTAACATTTATAAACATTTCGAGAGATATCATTGCAACTGTTACGTGTACCCCTTAAAAACAATAATAATTTTAATTTGTAAGTAATATATAATGTATAATATATAATAAGTATCAAATTAATATTTAATTTTTGTAAAACATTATGTTGTAATAAAAACCATTAATTGTTAAATAGGGTACCTTTTATTTTATATTGTTACCTACGTTGTTAATTTTTTAGTCGGTGACATTCATCGTGTTTGAGTCGTTATAACTTTAGTAGTGCCGGTCACCGGTGAATAAGAAAACAAGCAGTTGATCGTGGGTGACCACTAAGGCGATCTATGTCTTGCCGAAATTGCTGATGACAGTCAGGAACGAGAAAGTAACGTTAACGTTTGAATAAACGTTTATTCGAAGATTCGTAGCGCGTGTATTTTAAACGCTTTTTTCAATAACGACAGAATACTTTATTTATAAATCTTACAGTTTTGGTAATAACATTTAAAATTACAATAATTACAACAGTTCTACAGAAGCATTTCAAATACATAGTACAATTCTTAGTGCAGTCATTTTACGTCCGCTTTAATATTTCAATTGCAATAGCTAAATAAATACCGGATAACCTCCATAGACTAGACTGATAAAAACATGTGACTTCATTTTTCCATGTATTATTACAGAATAATATTGGTCTGTAATTCGGCCAGTAAAAATGAATGAAGCCACATTACCTCCATCGCCAAATTGGTACTTAAGTAACATTCTAGCTTGTTCTTTTAACGGTACTGTAGCATGGGGTGCTAGAAATGCGATAGTTATTGCTAAACCCAATGAAACTGACAAATCGTTGAAATATTCTATTATAAAACAAGCCCATAAAACCAAGGTAACTTGTGTTGCATTCATTCCATTGTTTGAAGGAGTAAATGCTATGTTGGTAGCTTCTACAGGAGATGATAATGCAATTAAAATATGGAATGTAGATACATTATCTGTTGCTCATACTCATCTCATAGAACACGTAAGTAATTGTGTAAGTACAAGGGTGATCCGCTCGCTAATAAATTCAAAGACAATGTCATCGATCAGCCTGCTGTGACATACATGTGACCTGTTGCAGTGACGATTTGAGTCTCTTTGGCCATAGTGAAGTGAGGTCTACAGATCACACATATAGGCTCTGTATTGCCACAGCAGCTTATTCGATGGTAATCCCTTTGGGTCCACTAGCAGGCAAATTTTATTACATATCCTGTATTGATGATGATTGATGATGAATTCATTATAACTTTGTATTGAACATTTTTGTTTTCCTTTTAGGATAAACAACCAGTTGGTGTAGATTGGTCATACAAAGAACCCCATGTGATATTTTCAGTTACGTCCGATGGTTATGCATTATCATGGAATACACATTTTAATATAGTTTCGTCAATTTCATTAGGAAAGATGACACCTACTTGTATTTCCTCGTGTCCTCATGATCCGCATCTTGTAGCAATAGGTTGTAAGAGCGGTCTTGTTTATATTATTAGTTTTCAAGGTAAAGGAAAGATAGTTTACAAGCTTAGGGGGCACGATACTGAAATAGTCAGTATTTCGTGGTGTCCTTCTGAGATTAATGTCATAAGCGGAAGTACAAATAAAGACTTATTGCTGGCCACAGGAGGAAAGGATAGGTAATTTAAAAAATTATGCGAAATATTTTACATTTATAATATTCAAATGTAAATCGTACAATTATGATATGTAGGTCAATCTTTATTTGGAAAGCTGGTGGGGATGGTCGTTACGAATTGACACTTTCGGTACCTGTCGGACCTCTTGATTCTCATCAACATAGAAGTAAATTGAATGCATCCATAGGTAATTGGGTTGTGGTTCATTGGATAGAACCTAAACTATTGCTCGCTAGTTCTCTTTGGGGTGAATTGATGTCTTGGGATTTATCAACAATGACAAAAGGCAAACCCACTACCAAATTAATACATGCATTCCATAGTAGAGGATTATTCTGTATTGCACATGCACCAAATACTCAACAAACAAAATTAGTAGAAGACTGGAGGACAAGACAGAGGTACTTATTGGTAAATGTTTAGTTGAATAAAATTATGAGATACTTGGAAACCCGAATATTTTTAATATATTGCAGGCATAAAGTTTGGACTTTGGCACAGGACCGGAGGGTTATTTGTTGTGGAGTTCAAGAGAATAATGTAGAAATAGATTATGATATTTACACGCAAGGCGGATATATTTATTGTATTGCTGCTTGTCCCTTAGATACATCGAATATTGCATTTGGTGTTGGGGATGCAATGTTGCGTTTGTGGAACTTATCAGAGCCGCATAAAACTTCTTTCGTTATAACTACTTTATGGCAAAAAATTAAAGGAAAGGTTCGGACGGTAAGACATGTAAAAGAATACTAGAGAACCTACCTGTATTTAAGTAAAATTTGTATATATTTATGAAATTATAAAAGTTTGTTATACATGATAACTGCATGATTCCACAGGTTTCATGGCATCCCGAGAAAGAAAATTTGTTAGCGTATGCAACTGAAGAAGGTCGGATTGGCCTCTTTAATACGAATGGTAACAGACCTCCTGTTTTATACAGACAATATCATAGAGGTATAGTATATACTATTGCTTGGGGGCCAAGTTCAGAGAATAAGCAATATGTTTTGTATTCTTGTGGAGAAGGAGAACTTGTATATTACGATTCAGAAAAACCAAATCAAGGTAGTATTTCGTTTGTTCTATATAAATTATTTTGCAACATTATTGTACGATACATAATGTTCAATTACATTTTTTTTATAAGGTCCTACATCTGTATTAAAAAAAGAATGTACAGAATTTTCCTGGAATCCAGATTTTTCATGCTTGTCAGTAGGATTTGATAATGGGTACGTCTTCGTACATTCTATACTAAATTCGGACAAGTCTGTAAGAATAAAATATTGTGTCTTTTTTTCTCGCAGATCAATTTCATTTCTTAATCGAAAACTCGAAGTTTGCGGACGTGCTAATCTTGCTACCGTAATGGTGCACTGCTTAGTATGGCATCCCGAGAGTACGGCAACAGACCCGACATTTTCTCCACTAAAAAACTATTTAGCTGTCGCTTTTGAATCGTGTACTATAACTATACTCAATTTATCAAACTTTATGGATCATTGTATAAAATTAGAAACATTAACTAAAGGTGACGATGTTAATGAAAACGTCGATACATATAAAGTACACGAGGTCGTAGCAACCCTAACTGGTCATGTTCACAATGTTGTTTGTTTAGCATGGAGTCCGTTTATTAGTGGACATTTAATATCTGGTAGTTACGATAGAACTGCACAGGTAATAGATTATGTACAACTTAATCGATTATCAACTTAGAATCTTTAGAACTATCTTCATACAAAAGTGTGGTTCTTTAGGTGTGGAATGTTGAAACACAAGAATTAATAGCCACTTATACAGGACATAGTGGACCAGTAATGTGTTGTATGTGGAGTCCACTGGACCCTGATTATGTTATAACAGGCTCCGCAGATTCTACAGTACGAATATGGAAAATATCTTATAATCCGCCACAAGAAAAAGTACACACGAAAGTACAAAAGAAAACAAAAAGACAGCAAAGTAAAGCAAATAAAATCGCCGATATTGCACCTCCAAACAATGTATCTGAAGTAACTTGTACTATGTCCCAATGTTCAATTTCGGATGCTCCTCAAACAGTGCAAAGTATAACAATAATATTACTAAATATAATCCAAAAACAAGTATGTAAATTGTAAGTTACGGTATGTCATTACTTATTTCAGAATCCGAAACAACAACAAAAAAAGAAGTAAAGAAGAAAAAAAATGGACGAACGACATATTTCTCGAAAAACACTAAAACAACTGATAAAACGCTTTTACTTAACTCGCTCTTGAACATTGTAAAAAATATGAAAGAAGGGAATAGTAATATTGAATACATTGAGGATACATCGTACCATATGGTACCGATATTATTTTCAACGAAAGAACATTTTATGTCGTCTCTTACCAACGAAAGTAAGTCATTTATTATTAAAGTAACATGTTGGATTATTTATTGTATATAGATTTGTATCCTATCAATTTATAGAAAGTACTCATATTGAGAACAATAGATATGATCAAGTCGCTGAAATGGATCTATGGTGTGATAATCTTAAAGAAAACTTAGAGGAAGCTGCTAAAGAAAAGCGACTGAATGACTTTCTCGTTTCACTCTCGGCTAGTCTTTCCATGAAGTAGGCTGTCTTATTTACTTTTTACGACAATAGATTTGTGAAAATATAGAATTAGAAACAATAATTCATTGCAGAACATGGAAAGATATGTGTGAACTCTATGCGCACCAACTGATAACTGAGGGCAATCCTTATAAAGCAGTCTCGTATTTGCTTTGTATACACAAAACCTACAAAGCGATAGAGGTATATCGGGATGCAAATTTGTATAAAGAAGCATACGCCCTAGCAAGGTGTAAACTTGAGTCGGATGACCCGATTCTGGCAGATATACTAAAAAATTGGGCGACGTATAGTATAAACACAGGGAATTTCGAACAGGCAGCTTATATGTAAGTAGTGAATCGTAAATCAAATAAGAAATGTGCCAAAGTATTTTGTTTTTAGGTACGCTAAATTAGGAGAATTTTCTGATACAGTAAAATACCTTACGCGCCGTAAACATGCAGAAACGTTAATAACGGCAGCTGAAATTGCTTTTTTGTGTGGTGATGATAATACAAGCAAGTCTTTAACCGAACAAGCAATTCATACAGCTTTCACAAATTCAGAATACGATATTGCTCGAAGTATAATAGTCAAATTTCCATATCTCAAGGTGTATATACATTACACATATTTTTCAAATCGCTACCTTTCTTTACTATACACAATATCTCCCAGAACATACTTATTTTTAGTATCAAGAAGTATATTTGGCAACACTCGAAGAACTTGAGAAAGTAACGAAAAATGGTGTGGATCTAAATATGATTGAAACGTGGCTAAATGGACAGGCAAACTATGGTTTACTGGAAGTTTTGGAAACAGTTTGTGGTGACTGTAGCCCCTATTATACTGATCTATGTCAGAGTAACATTTGTAATACTTTGGAAAACGAAAGAATGGTGAGATTAAAGATCGAATTCATATAACTTTGAATGATTAGAAATACTTATATCGATATGTTTAATAATTTTTAATTTCAGTTATGGTTGGCAGTTGGCTTTGAACTATCAGTAGGAACAGCTTCTACTGATAAGGAACTGAAATTAAAACATATTGTTACTGCGCTACACACAATTAATCAATACGAAACAATGCATCGAAATGAGTTTGAAAATCAGTGTAGTTTCCTGACCAAAATTATCATCAACTTAGATACTAAAAGTGTAATAAACGAAAAAAGCATTTATGCAAAAACTGACTGTTCCATATCAACAAGTTTACGAGCGTATTTATGTTATGCTCTTATAGATTGGCTAATATACGATATAAATAAAGAAGCCGTTAATAATAATGTACAACCGTACATCAATTTGATCGAGAATTTACTCGAAGATGCATTAAATAAGCAAACAATAAAACACTGGTCAATAACAATGGAAATTAACAAACTTGAAAATCAGTTAGCTTCTACTATATGTAAGTTAAACTATAATTATTTTATAATTTGTAATATTTGTTTATTACAAATTAGTAATATAAATTGAAAAACAAATTTTTAAATGTTTTTGCTAGGTAAAACAACAGCGGATGAGGAAGAGAAAAATGATAAACGTGTAGAACCTCTTATGGAAGAGTTAAATGCATTGAAAGCTCAAAGGAAACAATTCATGAATGACCTAGTCTATGTTCCAAATCCCGTTATGGTATATAGTAAAGCGAATGAGCTAAGCAGCAAGTTATTAGATGTAACTTTGAAGGATAAGTTCTCAGAAATGATTTCAATGACATGGACAAACGCTGTTTCATAAAGAAATAGTACACTTATTTGACTTTCTAGTTGTTTAAGAACCATAAGGAACTTTTCTGTTTTACATAAGAAGCACTAAAAAAACAGTGATGTATTTGTATCAAAAGTATATTTTTTCCACCTTTAGCTATGAATTTCAATTTACATTTTTTTTTTCATTTGCGTATTCTGTTACATAGACAAAACCTTATCTTATTTACAAAATGTAAAGCTATGTACGATATGTTAACGTAAATGTAGTTTATATCATCATGCGAATACTGATAAACGACTTTTATTTGTAAAAATTAACTATAATTCCATAATGTCACAGTTCAAGTAAAAACTGGTAAAGAAATAATTATATCTTTGATAATAAATCTTTATAGCTGTTTTTTTACAACTTTAAGTTACCTTCCAAAAGCGAATATCTCTATCACTTGCTGCACAAACATACGGCAGTTTATAATGCCATGTTATTCCACCTATTAATTTCACGTGTCCACAAAGTATCTGTTGTTCATTTTTTGCATTTGTAACTTTTAACAAATTATCTGGTCTGCCTATAGTTGCTACAAGATGTTCATATGCAGGAGAATATCTTACAGTTAATCCTCCTTCAATATGAAGCGATTTTGACTCCAAAGGTGGACTGAAAGAAATACAAATTTTATTTTTGAATGAATAATAACAATCACTGGTTTTATTATTAGTTATTTTACCTAGCTTTGGATATATCCCATAGAATTAGCTTTCCAGCAGCCATTGCAGCAACTTTTAATGGATTTGGACTCCAGTCAATTGACATTAAAGGGACCATATCTGTATCTAAGGACATGATCGCTTGTTGACTTCGTACATCATACATATGAATCAAGCCATTCTTTTCTCCTACAAGAAGCTTGCCAGATTTTTCAGAATGAAAACGTACGCTCATTCCGGCTGATGTTAAGTAAAATGTAGATATACATTTTTCATCTTCTTTCACAGCCCAAAGTCTGCAAGTATGATCGTCGGACACAGAAGCCAATAGTTCACCTTCATTTTCATAACAAATTGAATTTATATAATCATTGTGTCCATCCATCTTTGTGAAACAGAAATAATATTATAAATAAGTGAATTCATTAATGAAACATATGCTATGAATTTTCTTGTGATTCTTTGATCTCACCTCGCATATAGTATTCTCATTCATGTCGCTACTGAACAATCTTATTTTATAATCTGCTCCAGCTACGCAAAACATTAGAACTTTTGGTACTACGCTCAAGGAGGTTTCAGGACTCCAAGCAATGGCATGCGGTCTAGTATCATGGCGGAACGTTCTAAATGGATTGTATGCAATGTCTTCTACTGCTTCGTCCTCTTCCTTATCGGATACATACATTAACAATAACTATTATTTGTTTATAGAATAACATTGTATATATTTTACATTTTTACATATTTACATTCCCTATCAAAGTGTACATTAATTAATGTTTTCACTAAAGGAATAGTTTTTGTTTACCCTTAATTCTTAAAGTACTTTCAAATCACGTCTTCTGATACTATAGGTAAGTACAAAACTAAAATGAGCGCGTACATGTACGCGTTTGATAAAAATTTAAAGATTTTACCTGAAATTTAATAGTACCGATAACAATTTCCTCGGCTAGAGCTATGCAAATTAAATGCCGCGACCAGTCATAAGGTGATAATTCGACACAATATATTTGCTTAGAAAAATGTAACTGAAATGTGGGTGGTGTAGTCAAAACTTCGTCCATCGTGTATTTGTATTATCGCCTCCTAATATGAGAGGCGTGCTCGGCCACAATCAACAGGGGATCACCGGCATAACCTTTTAGATTCGTGCGATTAAATTAATACGAAACTACCACTGAAAATGTGTAAACAAACGTATGCATGAGGTAAACCATCATCGCAGATCTTTTCTGAAATGAATCAATGCCTTTAGCAGTCTAGTTATCGCAATTAATATTACGTTACAATCATAATTTCAATCCGATATAAACATCAAAAAACATGCACGCGCTACAAGGTGAGGTTAGGTCGAATTTAAACAGTCTAGAGGGCAGTAGCTATTTTACGTATGCTATATGTAATCGTTCAACGTGCCGCATATCTCTCGGTGGCGAACTTCTTTCGCTAGATATAAGTTCACTCTGCTTGTATACACCGCGAGTATTTGACTCCATATGCGAATATCAGATATGAATTGACAAGCTGCGGCCGGCAGAATTTTTGCCAAACGTCTATCTTCAATCCGTCTCGATCTACGATCGCGTTGCGAGAGGTAGGTGCCTTCTGTCATAAGGCATGCTTGCCTTTACAAGCTGCTTTCAGCCTCGTGTTTTTCTTGCATTATAATCACCCGATCTTGCAGCATCTGATGCCTTTGCAAATTTCCATGAACCCCTGTAAATTTTCAAAGAATGTACGATGTCACGATGGTCTTTCACGAGACACGTTTACTTTCTGCTCGTTTCATCCGTGAATTTGAATTTTAAAACAGTGTCATTTCACGAAATTTTAGTGTTTAACCATTTCATTTCGCATCTATCTATTCTCTACCATTTGTCACAGCTTTGCACGTCGTTTACAGATATCACATGTTTGCAAACACTGCATTTCTGTCCTTAGCTTAATGTTACTGGATTTTGAATAGTGCTACAAATGATGGAAAAAAAGCAATAATGGTTTTTATCATTTGAAGTAGAAATAGATAAAGTGCTTTTGCACATATGTTTAAAAATGCTTACGTTTTATGAATTGTGTATAAATGGGATATGTTATGCATTGTGAATTAAACTATCGCTGATGTAACAGTAATGTAAATTAGAGTAAGTGAGGTACTAAAATTTAAGAGCTTTACATCACGGTTTCCTTGACATGGATTGTAAATTTTGACATGTTAAATAATTAAAAAAGGAAAAGTTTTTCAGCATGCAGATTGTTACAATATGAGTACAGTTTATTATTGCTTTTAATTACAGTGAAATAGGTAGGAATGGAGTTCGGAGTAGGCAATGTTGCCCAAATATCAGCAGAACTTGCTCAAGTAGTAGAGGTGATGATGTCGCCGAATGTGCCGCAACAGCAACGTTTGGAAGTATATAATGCTTGTGAAAGATTCAAAGAATCATCCCCTCTATGCGCACAATGCGGATTATACTTGGCGCAGAAAGCACCGAACAGAAGCTCCGTAGTACGTCATTTTGGTTTACAACTCATGGAACATTGTATAAAATATAGGTGGACTCAGATATCTCAGTCGGAAAAAATATTCATAAAGGAAAATGCAATGAAATTGCTGCAAGATGGAACAGAACCTTTATTACAAGAGGAAGCTCATATTAAAGATGCGCTCTCTCGTGTAGTAGTAGAAATGATAAAGAGAGAATGGCCACAACAATGGCCTACCCTGCTTGCTGAACTCAGTCATGTTTGTACCAGGGGCGAAAGTCAAACCGAATTGGTCCTTTTGGTGTTTTTAAGACTTGTCGAGGATGTTGCACTGTTGCAAACGTTGGAATCTAATCAAAGAAGAAAGGATATATATCAAGCACTAAACACAAACATGGCTGAAATATTTAGTTTTTTTCTAAGATTAATGGAACAGCATTTTTCAGAATTTCAAAAGAAAAATAGTTTAGGTTCTACATCCGAGGCAGCGGCACATGGTAAAGTTGTACAGGTAAAATTGCTAGACATTATTATTAAGTAATTGTATGATTCTTTTGTGCTTGCCGAATTAAATCAAATTATTGTTTTACGATAGGTAGTGTTGTCTACATTAACTGGATTTGTAGAATGGATTTCAATCAACCATGTTATGTCAGAAGATGGTAGACTATTGCAAATATTATGTCTTTTGTTGGGTGACCCCATATTTCAATGTTCGGCAGCCGAATGCTTGTTACAAATTGTCAATCGCAAAGGAAAAGCTGAAGACAGAAAGCAATTGATGATTTTGTTTTCTGAAGATGCTTTGAGATATATTTATACAGCAGCAACTGCATCACCAGCTGGGCCAAATGAATTTCAGGAAAACCATTATTTATTCTTAAAAAAGTTAACACAGGTAAACGTGAAACTTTTGTGTAAAATATAAATCGCTATAATGAAAAATAAACGTTAATTTTATCTTTAGGTGTTAACTGGAATGGCGACCCAACTGTGTACTCTTTGGGGTAAAGATGATGGTTCTAGTATTCGGCCAAGTCATTTCAACATATTTTTAGACACTGTATTGACTTTCACAATGTACTCGAGCTTGACATTAACACACATGGCAAACGCGATCTGGGTATTGCTTTTTAAACACGAACAAATAAAGCAGGATCCGCTGTTGTTAACGTATATACCGAAATATGTAGAAAGTACAGCCCCAAAGCTGATAAAAGTAGCATATCCGCAAGGTAGACAAGCTAATGGAATGAGTGCATATTGCCTCGCGGATTATGATTCAGTAGAAGAATTCAATGTTTTTCTTCATCGATTCAGAACCGATTTATTAGAAGGATTTCGGCAAGCAACAATGGTTGCGCCGCTGGTAACATTCACTTACGTCCAACAGTGGTTAACAGCTAAAATAACGAAGGGCATGTCAGATCTTCAGTATCAAAGTGATCAGAACGATCCGCAGTATCTCGAATGGGAAGCTTTAGCACAAGCATTGGATTCTGTTGTATCAAGAATTCTATTGCTCAACGAGCGGCCAAGCGTACAAACTGGACTTCAGTTGTTGGAATTGTGTCTCGGTTATTCTCCGCGAGATCCTTGGCTATTATCCGCGCTGCTTTCGTGCATCAGTGCCCTGTTTGTATTCTTGTCGATGTCCACGGGTTCAATGGCTATGCCAGGAGTGGCGATTCTACCCAGAGTCTTGGAAAAGATCTTCGCTGCTTTGGTATTCGAAGCACCCGGTGAAACAAAAGGTACTCGATCTCGAGCAGCAAAAAATGTAAGACGTCACGCGGCCAGTCTCATGGTTAAGATCAGTCTGAAATATCCATTGCTGCTGCTCCCAGTTTTCGAGCAAATTCATACTATGGTTCGAGGTCTGGCAAGAGAACCTAGTCCCCTGTCCAAGATGGAAACTACGTTACTTTACGAAGCATTGTTACTGATATCGAATCACTTTTGTGATTACGAAAGACAAACCAGATTCGTCGCTGAAATAATTGGCGATGCATCGGCAAAGTTTATCGCACTTGGGTCCGAATCCTTCAAAGGACCACTGGAATTAATAAGATTCATAGGCCTAGACAGAACACCGGTTGAAAATATTTCAGAAGACCCAGCAGGTCAAAATCGAAGTGACTTAATAATATGCGTTTGTACAATACTGTGTGTTGTGAAGCGTTGCTCTATACCTGATGATCCAGACCGCGCTGCAAGGGGTAGTTTCGTAGCTGCCCTCAGCGAAAATGGAAATCCCGTATACAGAAATCCAGCCACACCGCATGTGATTCCAATACTGCCCACACTATTTGCATTGCTCAGAACCATAAATGCTCTATTCACACCTGCAGCTTTGGCAGCCTTATCAGAGGTAATCAAAATCAATAATTCTATATTGATCAATTAAGATTAATAGTAATTGATTTAAAAAAATATAACATTCCCTGTTTGGTTCTATTAGGGATACAAAAATGCTCATGAATTGTTGGAAGCAGAGAAGGCGAATTTGTTAGGTTTAAATGCAACAAATGACAATGAAAGAACATCAGAACCCGACCAATCTTCGTGTAATGCTTTAGTTCGAATGCAATCGTTTCTCAGCACCATTCATGACCTGTGCTATCATATGCTGGGTAGCGGATGTCATATGATTGGAAGAGATTTCTATCAGTTACCTGGTTTAGCGCCTGCACTTATCAATTCCGTTTTTTCTAATATGGAGGTAATTTTTATCTTCCCATTTTATTCCAGATAAAAGTGTAAAAAGTGAATAATAACCCAACTGCACATATAACTAGTCAGTTATGTACCTTGACGATAATTTCTTGTTCCTTTCAGATGATTCCAGATTATAGATTGCGACCAATTATACGTGTATTCATGAAACCATTCGTATACTCTTGTCCACCTGCATTTTATGAAAGTGTTGTTGTCCCCATACTGGCTCATGTTTCCACACATAGTAAGATACTTGCATCTTTCGTTACTACATTTATTTTGTCCATTTCTTTCTTATACGCTTACCTATGTTACAATGATTTGTTAACAGTGTGTCAAAGGTTGAGCGCGAAATGGCAATATATCGCTCATCTTTACGAATCCGGTGGTTTGGATGAGGAAAATACTGACACGCAAGAGGTCATTGCTGATATGTTGAATCGAAATTTAACAAGGGATTTTGTGGACGTGTTGAAAGTAGCCCTCGTCGGCGGTGCGGCTAGTGATGCTACACCACCAGATACGATGGAACAAGACAGTGGAGGCATGGCCATAGATCCTCCGTCGTCGCGTGGAAGTAGTATAGTTGCCGAAGTTGTTAGCGAGTTGGGTACTGTAGTTCTTCGCCATCCATCTACGTGCCATAGTGTTGTTTTATGCGTTTTGGGGTAAGAAATTTGAATGCTACCTTTCTTTATTCAATACTTACTTTGGTATCAAATGAATCTCAATTGGTTATTATGTATAGAGCGTTAGCATGGAACGATTCAAATGCCAGTCTAAAAGCTACCATGCTAACTGGTCCTGTTGTACGAGCATTGGCAGCCGATGGTAGTGTAACACCTGCCATGGCTGCTCACATTATGGTAGCTATTCTTCAAGGTTTGCAACTACATGGCCAACACGAAGCGAATCAGGGCTCGCTTATAACATTGGGCGCACAAGTTTACGAATGTCTACGACCAAAATTCCCCAATATTATCGAGGTGATGCAGCAAATTCCAGGGGTTAATCTGACGGATTTGCAACGTTTCGATGAGAAAATGTCTGTAATCAGTACTAAGGGAAATAAGGTTGAGAAAGGAAAGAAGGATCTTTTCAAGAAAATCACAAATCAGGTAAATGTTTTTTCTAATGGTGATTCTCTAGAATAAAAAGGGAATTTTATTATACACTGTAATACTGTTTGTATATACATAATGTAACATTGGTTTTTTAGCTTATCGGTCGAAGTGTGGGTCAGTTGTTTCGCAAGGAAGTTAAAATAGATAATTTACCGCGGATAGAAGTTTTTGGAAAGCAACAAGCAGTACGCGTGGACGAAGTATCGGAGAATTCAACTGACAGTGGGTTCGCAGCCTTATTTGCAGGGCCTACGTAGCAGAAACTTAATTTAGGTGACCATATTGCCTCCACATGGTCCGAATTAATAAATAGTGATAAATCATCGTGAAAACGATTTTATACACGAGGAAGATTGAACTATATACACATAAGGGAATCCTATAATTGAAATAAGAGGACTTCATAGAATAAGCTCGTTCTAAGCAGACTTTCGTTTTTAAATTATTCGTAAAGTTGAACGCGTGCATACACAGTCCGGCAATTTAAATTACACTTAATTACATTACTTCCATAACGCATAAGTAATCAAATTCAAAGGAAATACGCTTACGCGCGCGCTCAGCATTAATTGTGAATAGTCTGTAAAAAAAAAGAAAATAAAGCCCAATGTTGTTTGTGAAACCCTCTTATTTTTGACTGAGGACGAACGTATACAGAAAAGAATTTTTTTCACGTGGAGCCAGAATGTATGCAAGTGAGTGCGTGCGCGTGTGTAGTTTGCGTGGTGCGTATAATTACGCATGTGTAACATACGACGACATTTGTCGTTAAACGCGATTTAATCTAATGAAAGAAATTTTAAATGAATCTAAATAGGATATCGAACAATTGTATATTAAGTCTCAGGCATTTATTATTATTCTTTTGGATTTACATAAAATCTCTTGTAACAATGTAAAACATGGTTTTCAACGATCACCCGACGTGTAGTACAGTATGTAAACAATATTTCAGTAATGTACAATACAAAGATTGTTGATTTATATAAAACAATTTTAAGATTTGGTATAAAAGTTTCTATTAAATTGATTATAATTGTTTTTATTGAAGAGAAAAACGTGTTCATTTTTCAGCACTTTCTCAAAGGGCTGTATGTTATATGTTACATATGATTCCTATTTTAAAATCTTGTTTTAGGTATTTTTGTTATTCCTAAAAGTACATAAAGTAAACTTTCTTTTAAAGTGATACCATTCAATGTGTGTCTTCTCGTTTGATATATGTTATGGCTATTAAATGCAAATGTTACTTATCATTTAAAATTGATAAGAATGCAACGTTTCGGATGCTCCTATGCGAATCGAAGTTGTAATATTCTCAAGTTTCGACGTTCCTCTTTTTTTAATATTTTTATTAATTCTATTCCATTATTACGACCAATAGAGTACTGTAGCTATAGTATGAACATTGTGTTAGTACTTCTATTATTGTCATTAGGCGTCATATAATGGCAATACTTTAGATATTCTCTCACTACATTAATGATCAGCATGTGATAGTCAATACGGATTTAGAATTTATATATTGTTAACAAAAGACACGAAGTCACGATGGACACTGCCACTTAGATGATGTGTAACATCATTGGGCACGTAAGTCTTCAAGACTCGTTTTTATAATTTTTATATGGAACTATAAGTGAGCTTCGTGTATTGAACTTTTCAAAATTATGTGATGTACAGGAATTGCAGTAAAGTGCTGGAAAGATTTTTCTATGTTTATGTCGTATTTGTATATCTTTTCGCCGATACTACAAAAGAAAAAAGGAAAACAAAGTAAAATATTAGATTAAAAAGATAGAGGAATGGTCATTTAAAAGGTACGGCTTTTTTATTAGCACGATAGTCAATGCAATGAATTCTGAAACAATGTTATTTAATTTCTTTCGTGTGTCTAATTAAAAACAGAATGCAAGTTTCGCATGGAATCATTGAGTACTAAAAGTTTTCGAGAATTATTGCAACCTTAAAACAGGTTTTCCACAATACAATACTTAACTCGAGATTAAATAATGAGAAGCGATATACACTGGACGAGTGTTCGTAGATTGAATACCTATAAAAGTTCCACCATAATTTGTCAAACAAGAACATTTTGAGATTCGAAACACCTTATTATGATGTCAAAGTACTATAAAAATAAATTGACATATTTTTCATGATTAAAATGGAATATAAATAATCCTAATTAGTTGCTCGCGCTGCAAAAAACCAAGAAAATAAATCGTACAGTCTCATACGAATCAGAAGAATTAATTAAAACAAAATATTAGAAAGCTTTTTCACACATGAAATAACTAATTGTTATCTAATAAGTCGCACGTTTTATAGTAGGAACTGTTGACGACGACAAAAGTCAGTCATTTTATGTAACGTTCATCCGTTCATTCGTAACGTTCGTTCATTCAGCACACAACAACGAAGATGCGTACTATATATTTATCCCGATAAATATGTTTTGCAATAGATTTTTCGTAACCGGTATTAGGAAAAAGTTGTATTACTTCAAATTGATTGGCTCTTCTTTTTGTTGTACATTTTATAAAGGTAGGTTTTGGTAGGTCTCGCATCATGATGCATTAAGTTACGTAAAAAAATACAGTGAACATTTCATTAAGAATAAATATCTTTAATGAGCGAGCAATTGAGGAATAAGATACGCTTTTTGCACGTATGTAACGATTACGGTATTAATATACCGCAGATTCATACAATTCTTATCGAGATCGGAATATCGCTAGAAGCCTGATCTGGAAAAGATCATACGCTCGATATTAGTGTTAACGTGCAAACGATTTTAATTTCGCAAACAATCGACTTGATCATTAGGCATCTGATATAACATTTAAACGTTGGTCGCTGTATCAATATCGTCTGGTTTTCCTATTAATAAAAACACGTCCATATTATCTTTTCCCTTCACATAAACTTGGCCACGCGGTTCGAATTCGTATCGTTCTGAGAGAACATCTAAAACGTTCTTCGCTACCTGTATTCGTCCAGCGACTCCAGTCGAATCCATTCTAGATGCTATATTTACAGCGTCCCCCCAAATATCGTAGTACAACTTCGTAGCCCCTATTACGCCGGCTGTAACGTCGCCGTAATTAAAGCCAATTCTCAAGATTAATTTAAAACCTAGCAGATCTCGATTGAAATTGTTTATCACTTTATGCATGGCCATAGCAAACTCTACTAACTGAAACAGATGCGTATACTCGTGTTCACTTTGCTCCCTGACTTGCGGATTTAAACCGCTGGCTGCCATAAACGTACTACCGATAGTTTTGATCTTTTCCACGTTAGAGAATTCCGGTTTTTCTAACAGCTCGTCGAAATCGCCGATAAGTTCATTAAGCACTCGTAAATATTCTTTACCACCTAAGTAAGATTCGTCGTATAGTTCGTTGAAGTTTACTATGCTTGCAAAAATAATCCCAACGGCTTTATGATTCTGCGAATATTTAGCGGTTGTTTTCAATTGATCGGCAACGTATTTTGGTATAATGTTATGTAGAAGCCAGTCGGCTTGATTTTTCATAGATTGTACTCGACTCTTATCTCGTGCAGCCACCGCGTTTCCGTGAAAGCTTAATCTATAACTAATTTCAAATTCACGATTCAGAAACCAAACTAACAATAATACAAGTATCATATCTAAAAAAATCTCGGAATTGTGTAATCTTTCGTTGTACTTGATTTCTACCTCTTCCTGTTTCGTAAGCGCTGTTATTCTTGTCACGTTTGATGAGAAACCAGGAGCATTATTGATTACCTCCCTTATAGCAACATTATTAAATCGATCACCGTGATTTCCTTGGTCGTGTGATACATTCTGTATTATAAGATAAAGAAACAGTACACCCATGAATGTTACTAAGAAATTTTTCATCCAACAATTGAGTTGTGTGAAATTACAAAAATGGACTAAACCAATAAAGATCAAATAGCCGTAATAATATTCGAAATTATTCAAATTATGAAAACTACTGCACGTATAGTTGAGGAGAACCGATGTAATCGGTAGACCGACGAGAACTGCACCGCAAATATGCCAAGGATACCATTGCGAAAAGAATTTAAATATTTGCTGTATAAACGATGCATGTATCGCGTTGGGATACAAAAGTTGACGAACACAAAGTGACACCGCTATAGTTTGAATCGCGGCAGCAAATACGAAAAAGATCATATAATATAACGTTGGTTTGCAAAGTAAAAAAAGCGAAACCGTAACAGCAGAGTAGACCAAAGCTGATATCAAAATATCGAAGTACGTATTGAATCTCGAGGTAGCCAAAGTAGGCGGATTACCACTGATACATTCGCTAACCTTATGAGCATTCTCCCTATACTCCTTTTCCATTTCTTTATTCTTAAAGAAGAGAGTCAAACTCGAAAGTGGTGGTTTCACGAAGTAGGATCGTTGAGAACTTACGTTATCTTGAACACACCTTTATGAAAAACAGAATCATGCGAATTAGAATATTCTTGTATAAAGTGTGAAATATAATTGGTTTGTTCCATTTACCTAATTAATTGTAAATCAGATTGTTTTCTTAATTTATGGAAACATGCGCCAAAGGTATCCGTAACGGCTGGCGGAAACGGATACGGTGGTACCGAAGACGATGGCTCGTGAACAGAGTTTAATGTCGAATTAGAAGTATAATAACCACTCACTCTGTGTGCCAATAAATCTCCCTGACCCATACCGTTCATTAAAAACAACTAAAATATGAAAATTAACTGCTGCAGAAAATGGAATACGCTGATATTGATGTTTGTTTAATCCTTTGTATTAAAGTATTTCTATCAAAGTTATACGAGTCGTATAAATATACCTGCTGCTGGATACTGCTGCGTCTGCTGTTACTTCTGATTCCAGAATCTTTCCTACTACACATAGAAGAGGCACGACTGAGTGGCTCTTGACCAGACAATAAAGGACTAGAAGGTATCGGATTTGGATCCATTTCAATGTCAGTTTGAGATGTATTCTGTAAATAAAGAAAGTAGAACTTATATACGAATGAGATAATACAGTTGAAAAGTAAACTGAAGAATTTTTATCGATGCGATTTTGACCTGCCTAAATCCATTGCGATCTTCAAAAGATTGAGATTCAGTTTTCGATCTTTCAGCAATGATTGCTTTAGCTTCTTCCATTTCTAAAGGAGTCATTTCTTCAGTAGTTCGTTGTCGTTGTAAATATTTCCATGGCTTATTTCGAAATTTTTTCTTTCCATAACTGGCCACGGATACTGGACTCTTATTTACGTTCTCCTTTTCATCCGCGGTATCAGTATCCCCGTTCTCGGAATCTAGAATGCTTGGCAAAGAATTTGCTTTCATTCTATAATTATTTGTATTAGTAACCATGTGGAGGTAATGATATTTCGATTTAGATTGACTATTACAAGAAGCTAAACGATGACGCGATTGCATCAAAGGCGATATACTCTTCGGAGACGTCATGTTCATTATAAATTGATTGGCAAAGTCTGATTTTTTCCCTTTGATGAAATAAGTTTTAATACCTAAAATAAAGATGTTCTTATTAGTGTCCTGTGATTAAACATAATAAACTAATTTCTTTTTATCTACATATTATACAATGTAAATATTGATACCATTTATCAAATCTCCTTCTTCAGTGATGTAACGATCATTCAGGAAACTTAACGTTAGTTCACTCAAGTGAACTCTCCCTGGTTTTCCTGTACTTTCTAATTTATTTGCTAGTGTGACATCATTAGACCAAACATCGAACTTAAATCGTTTAGTACCTACAATTCCGCAGAGTACAGTCCCAGTGTGTACTCCGACTCTCATATTAACACCTTCCCTTCTCTCAATATCGAACTGTTTTATAGCTTCTATCATGGCTGTGAAATATGCGTAATAGTTATTATGATTTCTTTTTTTTTTTTTTGCACATGTTTCACTTCTACAAATGCGATAAGAAAAAAGGCAATATACCTAATCCCATTTCAATACAACATTTCGCATGATCAGGCCTTGGTTCTGGACATCCACTTACACAATAATAACAATCTCCTAATGTGGAAATTTTTTCACATCCATGATGTTCACATAAATCGTCGAATCTTTCAAAAAGATCATTTAATATTCCCACCAATTCTTCTGCAGTCTTATTGGAACTCATTCGAGTAAATCCAACAATATCAGCAAATAGGATACTAACGTTCTCCATCGAGTGCATATTGAACGGCCGAAACAACGAACGAATATCTGTATTATTGGACGGTATTGATCCTTTTTTCAAAGAATCCTCTCGTTCCCTTTCACGTTCGCTTTCTTTCATTAACCAGTCTGCGACTTTAGGCGGCATTACCGAGTGTATCATTTTCTCTTTCAGTTGTTTTTCCATTTCTAACTGACGCCGGACCAATAACGATTGGCCAACTTTCATAAACGTACCACGCATTCTTACAAAAGTCATTATTAAAATATGTATACCTATGAGATGAATGCAGATCTGCATTAAGATTCTTATTCCAAGATTCGTAGAAAAATAACTATCATCCGAATACCATCGGCTTGATATGTTGTTACTTAAAACATAGTTCGACATTTCGACATTTTTATAGTTCAATACAGTTTCTCCCATTACTGAAGTTCCATTATTTATACCTTTGGAGATTAATTCGTTAGACGAATCGTTTAAATTGGAATTAACGTTCGCTATTGTTGATATTATAGTAGAATTCAAACTCTTGAGAATGTTTGTATTATTCAAAAGTCCAGATATCCTGTCGATAATTGATTCTTGATTTGGCTTCAATCCAAGTACAGACAACAGTTTTGAATCCTTAGAATTTGATCCTATTTTCATAATTTCAGTTGTATATTCGTTGTCGTTATGCATCATATTAGAAAATTGACTGTTACTGAAATTATTTAAAGATGTGTACGCAGCTGCTGATATTTTACTGTAATCAATCGTGGTGGCATTTCTAATAGTTGTATTCGTTAAAATATATTCGTTAAAAAACTTTTCTCTCGCACTTTTTGAGCCATATAAGTAGGCCGTCAAGAATTCGAACAGAAAAGAATATATCGTCGAAATTCCCACACAAGCATATAGCGGCATTGGCAACACAGTGTATATCAATAATAAAATCTCTGAACAAAGCGCAAAATGTCCGACTAGTGTTAAGCCATCTATATAGGGTGGTACTATCGTGAGGAAAACTAAAGACAGTATACAAAGCGTGGATGCTACTCCTAACGAAATTGGCAACATGTAACTTTTGTAATAATCTGTATGCGTCAGGTATAAGACTGCTGATACCATTGCTCCGACAACAGTGAAAACAGCTGCTATGGCTGGCCATGTTGTTGTATTGTGTTCTCTTCCAATTATTATAAAATATGCCAACCACGATAGTGAAACCATCAGGATGTATGTTAGGGCGTAACTAAAATAATACAATTACCGATAATTACATTACAATTGAGTAAGCGTATTATAACTGAATCACATACCGAAATCTTAATCTAATTTGTGGAAAGGCACTTCTTTTGAATTGTTCTTCAAGTATTTCGGAATCGAATCTAGGATTCCACCAGGATCTTGGCGCTGCACGTTCGAATGGTACTGGTACACTGATTCCACAACATCCAAGCCCTTGTCCACTGTGTGCCAAATATGTTTGTATATACGGTGCTAGAGATATATGAATTTCGTCTACAGCATCTTTGCTATCGTCCTTAGCTCTTGTGAAACTAACAGATGAGCTCCGTTTTCGATTTAAAGGAGGAGTCATGTTATGGCATTCAGATTAAGCTAAAAACATTTACATTATATAATATTAATAAGTAATACTTATTTAATAAAATTTTAAATAAAAACTGTCTATTAGAATACATGTATACATATGGTAATTCTTTAAGGAAAAAAACCAAAAATATTATTAAAAACATATAATACTATTCCACTAGTGTATTCTGTACAACTATTTTGCACTAAGAACGTGAATTGAAATAGTAAAATGATTATTAAATTTGCGATTATTTTCAATTCATTTCGTAATACAAATATGATTACAAGAAATACATTCGTAACAAGGCTCATCCAATTATTAGGAAGGTAGTTATAGAACATTTATTTCAAATGACAGCATGCTTCTTAACTTTATCAACACGATACGATATCATAGCAAAAATAAAGTCCAAGTTAAAGCATGATAACATTACGCCCAACAAACTTACAGCCAGTCAATTCAGCTTGATCACTGGCGAAATCGCCACAAAACTAAGGAAATCATCCTTCCTGCTGACATCGGACATTCTTCCTGAAATCAGCTTGCTTCGAAAAATTTCATTTTGGTGTATTGTACTTTTCGTGTGGTATTCTCAGCGTTTGCGAGAGAAATTAATATTACGTATACCACTGAAACTTGAAATCGAATTCATAAAAATCTGCTTGGTACTTCGTATTCTTAAAAATTGTAATTTAAATGTTTCGGATGTACTCTTTTGTAATGAACCGTGGCCATCTTGGATCTATCGACGACAGCGCCCATTATTAGAAAGTTCATGCGTGAACATTTTCCTGATTGCATGTGTTGGTATCACGGACGAGGATAGAATAACCTATCCCATTATGAACTTGTATGCTTTACGTTCGACTACCATACCGACCATGAAAATTAAGGTTGATTTGAGAGTCCTCTGTTCACGAATAGTCGGCAGCGGAAGAACTAGTATTTACTGAAATAGTTTGTCGGTCAAGAGGGACGCAGTGCGTTAAAATCGATTTCTATAATCTGTTGATAATGGTGTAAGTAACATGGAAATGGTAATGGGGTTCCAAAACACCACAAAATAGAGACCAAGAAAATATATTGGATAATAGGTCAATTCTACACCACGTCTGTGGTACCACAGCTGTTTTTGCAGTGTCGGTATTTCAGAACATCTGCCGTAAAGTCCAATAAGATGTTAGATCTACTGTGTAATTTATCTGTGACTTGGCATCTATGAAATTCTGAAAGACAGTAAATGTGTTTCATGTATACCTTTGGTTTACTAGATATATGCAAACTGAAATGTAGTTATTCCACTTTGTATAGGAATCAAAGTATTTGTACGAAATGATTAATAGACTGAGTACATATAATCGTATCCTGGATATACGATCCCAGTAACCCTTTACGAGGTATGATCTCATTTCCTGGTAAATGATACGCACAGTAATAGTTTCCTTTTCCACAGTTTGCAAGTCTTTTTGTTATTTGCATTTGCTTGACATTATACGAAATATATTTTATATTGAACTTGTAAGTCCTATCATGTTACCTGGATTATGTAATAATTATTGTCGAATTATTAAAACTATGATCTTAATTAGTCGAAGAATACCAATACTAGCAGTAATTTATTGAATTTAATTGAAAAATATATCGTTCTCAATTCTAAATTTAAACGGAAATTGCAAAGATATATACGCTCGCAAAATATTTGCAATGTTTGCTCTAAACTTAAGTTTTGGAATAAAATGAGAAATCTTATTCTACATAATTATAACATGTGTATGTTTTAGTTATACATATGTGCATAGAATTTAGAAATGGCAACTGGAAGTAGTAGTTTTATAAGCAAACCTGCCAGAGGGTGGTTACACCCTGATCATTTAGTGAGTAAAGAAGGAATTACTTATACTGTTAAGGTATGCATTTGTTTTCTTATCTCTAAGAAAATTCTTTGTATATTATAATGTGATCGTATAATTTAATATTTTGAAATTATTAAATGATACAATTTTCAGTATATCGGATGTCTCGAGGTATACACATCTATGAAAAGCTTAGATTTTGAAACAAGATCATGCGTTGCCAAGTAAGTTCTCTATGTATTTGAAGAAGTATTTACTTTTTAAATTTGTTTAATATGTAAACCAATATTTAAGATGCATATATTATGTATCATACGATAAACATTTTTTTAGAGAATGTATAAACAGAGTTTGCGAGGCAGCTGGTTTAAAATCTGCAGATAAAAAAAGAAGGGTGAGTGTTCGTTTAATTCTTATTCTCACTTTCATAACTTCAAATCCAACCTTGTAACAATTAGCGTTTATAGGTGGATAGGAAAGTATTGAGAGCTATAGCAGACAAACCTCGCATGGAACACACAGGTGCTACGATAAATTTAACTATCAGTAGCTGCAGTTTGGCTTTAACTAATATAGAGAATGGACACATCATTGCAAAACATGAAATGCCACGTATATCTTTTGCCTCTGGTGGAGACACGGTAAATTGTTGTTTTATGGAGCAATAGTCTTTTTATAAGTTCGTGTAGCATCAAAATGTGCACTAATAATTTTATTCTCTTGCAGGAAATATTGGATTTTGTTGCATATGTTGCCAAAAATATGCAAGAATGGCGTGCTTGCTACGTATTAGAATGTGGAGGAGGACTAGCACAGGATGTTATATCCACTATTGGACAAGCATTCGAATTACGATTTAAAGAATTTCTTACAAAACCAGCTTCATTACAGTAATTGTCATCAGTTTTACATATTGTATGTAAATTTGTATGCCTTATTTAATATACTTTCCTTTTATAATACAGTCCTATGTTAAACGGTATGCGAGAAGCAGATAGGGATTATTATAACGATCTACCAGGAAAAGTACCACCAGATATTGGACCCCCACCTGTTCCACCTTTGCCAACTACAGCATCTACGTTACCGAATTTGAAACATCATCATTCTGCACAAAATCCCGTGTCCCGGAGTAATGTACAAAATTTTGTTTTACATGACACATTTTCCTCCAACACTGATAGACATCATCAGCAATGGGCAGGTGATATTAATTTCTCTTGGGATTCAAATTGTACTTAATAAAATTGAAGTTTATTTGTATTAATACAGAGACGGGAAATTTAATCGATTTAAATTCTGATGGAACACTAACAAATTTTAATATGCCTCCTGAACATAATTATGTAAATGATAGTGTAATAGCAGCTACCAGAGAAAGCCATCGTGATCCAACATCGCTTTTCGATGTATTCGATATGCGTAAGTAATTTTGAGGTAGTACATATTTACTTAATACAAAGAAAACCCAGTACTATAAAAGTTTACAATTTTTAGAACCATTTAGTTCCGCGATATCAGATATGAATAGATTAAGTCCGCATTCTCAGAAACAACAATTGAAACAAGAGATATGGTTCCATGGAAGTGTTAGTCGAGCGGAAGCGGAATCGATGCTAACAAGGGTGAATCAGAAAATCTATTGACTGTTTTTATTTACACATATATGATAGAAATATCTTAATGTAATATATTTAATAGGATGGCGACTTTTTGGTCCGCGAATCTCAAGGCTCTCCAGGACAATATGTCCTTACTGGTATGAATAATAGTACACCGAAACATTTATTGTTAATTGATCCAGAAGGCGTAGTAAGTATTTCAGACATAAAATGATAATGTTTTTTAACAAACCAGCAATCCTTGTGGTTTATTTGAATTTCAGGTCCGCACAAAAGATCGCGTATTTGATAGCGTAAGTCATTTAGTAAATCATCACTGTGACAATGTATTACCGATAATATCAGCAGACAGTGTTCTAGTTCTCCGATATCCAATTCCCAGACGTACAAACAATTGATTTTTATAAAATTGTAACCGTGTTTTCAAGTATGGGTAAGATTTACATTTGGTATCGATTGACTTCGTTAATATTTGCAATACAAAAGCAATACAATGCTTCCTGATATGATGCTTTTCAAATGAAACATTCTACACTATAAATACTTGAATTGTGGTTTGTCCGTTTTTTGTCACTTTTATTCTCATAAAAAATAAAAGTAAAAAAAAAAGGTGGTTAATAAAGCATCAAAGAACCTACTAAGAATTACCTTACAATTATTAGTTATGCCAAATGGTTGGGTTATATTTACAGTGTAAGAAGTTATTGCAATTATTAAATTTGACTACTGTATGATATTCTTTGGCAAAGCATTTGTTTGAAGATTTCCTTTGTAAAAAGTAGTATATGTACAAGAGACGTTACAGTATTCACAGTATTTTTTATTTAATTTCAATTTCAAATTTACATATTGATATAATTTGTACATTTTTAATTGTATAGGGAAATTTATATATTAAAACTATTCAAAATTTGTAATAACATGTAACTCGCTTTTCATTGTCGTAAGAAACAACAACTCTGTTCAGAATATTTTATTTTACTTTTATGCAATATCGAACAACAGTTTTTTGAATGTTTTATAACCAACTACTCAGTTCGTGTTTATTCAACTCGATATTTGCTTAAGATACAATCTGAAGTTTTATATACGCCATTTTTACACTTCAAAATGTGCCAGAATTTAATTTTCCAGTGATGGTTCAGTACTCAATACTGATTATAAATAGGATAGAAATACATTTTTAATATGTATGTAACATTTACCATGTAGATCATGGCTTTGGTAAAAAGTGTTTTTGTAACTTCAATCGTTTCGCGCTGTAAAGTTTGTAACAGAATTATGCGCAAAAAAATATACAACTATATATATTTTTAAGAATTTTGTAATCTCGCAGTATAATATTTTGATTCGAGATTTTATTTGTAATCTCAATCTTTATAGAATTGTATATTTATATTGTTTTTTTAATCTAAATATATATGAATCGAATCGACTTTTGCATTCTATGTATTTCTTTTAAAAGTATATTCAAACTACATCCTCGAAAGAACTCGCCTTTACACTTTTATATCATATCAATGTATACCGAAATATTTATTGCGCTTAAATATGATGTATTGTACTGTTTATAGTATCGAAATATATGAATTATAATATATATTTAATGCTTTTAATCATTTTAGTAGAGAGATTGAGCCATTCATAAACCAAACCGATTATCTGAGAAATTTGATATTCTTACATGTTTAATGATGCATTTTAAATTATTCGTTTGTGCAAATATTCCAAAAGAAATTTAAAAAAAGAGGTACTTATAACAAAAAATATACATATATTTATTTATTTTGTCTTTTTTTGTTTTATGAAATCAATGAATACGGCTTCTGAATGGTTCTAACGATAATGTAAGTTAATATGCTATGAACTATTCGTCAATCTTAAAAAATATAAAATTACAACTCTTAAGCAATTACAAAAATTAAATTCAATTTCATAATTCAATATCTGTGAATTTGTTAAACAAATAAAGTTTCGCATGTGTATTGAAACGAAATATAAATGGCTAAACTTTACTCTTAGAGTGACTTTGTATTTCATTTTTCATAACGTATAAAGAAAGCAAATCAAATTATAGTAATATAACACTTCAGAAGCTAGATTACTAAATATTCTGAAAAGTAACTAGCGGAAAATAACTAACATTTATACCTTGTGTTTTGTCGCGTTTTGAAGTTGTTTATAAAGTACAAAATCAAAAATCCAAGTTTTATTGTTTAAAATTACTATTAGTGGTTTATATTATTATCCGAATTTGTACGGATTGTTGCAAAATTAGAGCAATATTGTATTATTTTAAATATAATAATCAAAGCTATTATACCTAATGTTGATAAACCTAAATGTTGACCAGTCAAATATAGAAATATTAAAGAGAACGTGAAAATGTCAGAATACGATAAAGTAAGAATTGGAAAACTTGTTTTGAAAGGTGAAAAAATAAGGTACAAACCAATAACCCATACATAACCTCTCAAATATTAATACTGTTTATCGTTATCACAATTTATTCCGTATGGCGTATTGCAGGACAAAAAAACGAAAATCGAAAAAGCAAGAAAAAGAACATGTTATTACTTCCGAAAATAAGGATACAATAACTCATGGTATGTTAACTAATTATAACATTACTCACAATATTTCTTGTTTTTATATTCCCTACCAAATGGGTTCTCTGTATTACGTTTACAGGTGGTTGGTGGAAAACTACACAAGTATCAGAAATCACAGGAACAGTGGCGATTGAATTTGGAAATCAGATTTATATGAAAGCTTTAGACAATGGATTATTCACCTTAGGTGCTCCTCACGATGAAGACGAAGGCCCTTCGCCAGAAGAGATACTAACTGCTTTTCCAGTAAGCGAAACTAAGATCGCTTTGAAGTCTGGTTATGGAAAATACTTAGGTGTGGACAAAAAAGGTGTCGTTATTGGAAGAAGCGACGCAGTCGGTATGATTGAACAGTGGGAACCATTATTTCAAGTAAATAACTCAACGTGAATTTTGAAATATTTCTTGGTATTGAAATGTTATTTAAAAAGAAATATTCGTTATCTTCCTATAGGACAACAAATTGGCTATTTTAAACAGCAACAACTGTTTTATGTCAGTGACAGATGAGGATGATATTGTTTGTCAAAGCAAAATAGCTGGAACATCTGAATTTTGTACTATAAGATGTATAACTCAGAAAGTTCAAGATCCAAATAAGGATATTCCAAAAGAGGAACAAGGTTCCCTGCACGACGTTGAAGTAAATTATGTGTAAGTAATACCCGAGTTATTATTAAAAAACTAAAAATATTGATTTGGTGTTTAATATATAATATATTTTAGGAGGAAATTCCAAAAGTTCCAGGACAAAAAGTTAAAGGTCAGTAAAGAAGATCGTACTGAACTAGAGAAAGCAAAACACGATGGAAGTTTGCACGAAGCTTTGTTAGATAGAAGAAGTAAAATGAAAGCAGATAGGTATTGTAAATAATCGTGTAATCGCTATTAGTAATTGAATCTGTATGATTGTCGATCTCCAACTTTTTTCAATGTAAAAATATTTAATAAAAGTATATGTTCAAAATGAATGTTGCACAATTGATCAATCCTAAATATCAATGATTGTAATGACGAAATTATAGATTTTGTATCTATGTTTTGTATCAATACCGAAGTAGAACGAAGAAGAGACCTCAGAGGGGATCAATATAATTTCTTGAACTATCAATATCTCGGTGTAAAGTAGTTAATCAACACTCGATATTCTTACGAAGTAAAAGTTGTGTTGAATCTTCCGCGTTTTTTCACAAGCAGAGCGGTACAGCGCTCCACGAGCACCCAAAAACAGCCCAAAGTCCCCATATTCCCCCAACCGATACACAAAACAAAGTTATTTGTTGTATTAAAGAACATTTATTCTATGCGCGAATACAATTATTTATTCTTCTATATATAATAATATATCAAGCATGCCTCAGTCTATCGAACGTTAAGTGGAATTGCATTCATCCTATATTAAACGACCAATAATCTAGGGATAATTTACTATTTGCAATATTTCATTTCTCGTAGAAAATAATTTACAGAGGAAATAATACAAAATTGTTTTATTCTTAATATTAACTTTTATCTTTCTTCGGTAATTTGTTAAAATCCAACGGAACCGTTCGAATAATAGAAATACAAATCTATTGCATAGATGTTTTATATTATATAATTCACTACTGTCTGTGCGACTCGATGTGCTTGTTCCATATATACAGTGCCATCGGGATTTGGTAAGAATAAATAGGTAATATATATTTACTTTCGTAACGATTCTTTTGTTATTAATTAAACTGACATTAATAAACTTTTTATTATCTACGATAGTTCTAGTGGTATTATTAATTCTTATTTGTAGCTTTCTTTCTTATATGTTTCTACCTTTAATATTTTAAAAATTCAATTCACCATATATTTGGAATATAAAAAAGTCAATTACAGCATTTGTTCGACTATTATTTCTCAAATGTGACATACCATGTATATCACTGGGCTAGTGGCTAAATAGTAAAGAGAGAAACTAATGAAAACTGCGGTCAATATTTGCAAAATTTGTTTGATCCTATAAATGTGAATTTATTATCGAATATTGTTTAAATAATTATTTCACATTATGTGCAAAGATTATTCACACTCGTGATGTATTTATATACATTAAAACTATTTTTGTGATATAGCGATTGGAATATTCTCAGACTTCTATGAGAACTATTTTAAAATACTATTCATTTATGTAGCAAAAACTAATTTCTTAGTGGCTTCACTAACAGATTTCACGGAATCTATTTTATTAATCAAATTCTCATTCTAACGAACTACTATTGCGTTACTATCTTAAAATGCTTTCAAAGATGTTTTGCATTAGAACCATTCAGAACTAAAATTATTGTAGACAATAATTTACATTAACACATTGGCAACAGGGCATTTGGAATATAGTTCTAAAATGAAGCGTCATCCATCGCCAATGTGTTAAAATTGAATTTCAAAGTAATAAATCTTATGACGAGATTAAGTAATATTATAATATGTATACATTTAGCAATTTGTTGCTAATTATAAGAAAAATAGTTTAAAATAATTATATATAAAAGTATTCATACAATTTGATGAATACAATAGAACAAATTCAATTTTGTTTTAGCACCGTGAGCTATGCTTGGCCTGTTCGATAGTCGGTTTTATGATAAGCCAGATGGACAACTACCATTCCAGAAGCTTCTGGCTTCCATGAAACTTCCTGTATTTCTGTCCTGTTCATTTGGAGTGCTTGATTCTTTGCTGAGAAAAAATGGGAAAGTGGACTCCTATGCTACATTTGGGAACATACTCAAACGTGGATTTCCACTATGTGGCCTGAGTCTTTTCTTCACTAGTGGTACATTTGCAGCAGCGCGCATCAGAAATAAGGATGACCCTCTTAATCATGTTATTGGCGGTGAATATATTTTTATATTGTAATACAGTAAGGTCTTTGTACTTGGCAATACTTCTGGAGCCAACTATAGAAAGCCAGGATTCCCTAACATGAAAAGGAACATGCGTTTTGTCTGCATTGGGTGTTGATAAGTAACAAAGATGGAAAACATGATTGTTGCGAGGACGAATGGAGAGGAATAAGAGCGAATGCCAATAGTGGCTTTGTTTGAAATAGTTACGTGATTGTCAAGTATTAGAGATCTTACTGTAGATTCTTAACAAATCAAATTATTTTAAATAATCACTCCTCCTACAAGGTTTGTAGTTGAACTAAAAGATGACGCGAGAACCTATATCTATAACTAACAATATCATAAAAAGACAATACTTTTCCACAGCAATCATTGCCACGCCACTGATTCGGAAATACATGTCCCTAGCTGCTACTATGCAGTATGCAACTATTTTTATAATTGTGGCATATGCAGCCAAAGAAATAACTAGTCACCCAGAATATCGTTCAGGAATGGATGATATAGAGACCATACCACGTAATGGAACTACCTTCGATTGGTATGAATGGTCGAAGGCAAAGCCAGCGGGTGTTGGCTATTTAAAATATGACTAATGTCATTTGAAAAGAAAAACGTCAAACAATAGAAATGTGATTAAAGCGGACTATGTTCGTTATCTGTATTGTAAATTTATTCCGATATGAATGCAATAAATACAGAACTTTCAAAATGTTAAAAAGCTATGCCAATGTTCAATTTATGTTAATGTTTCTCCCTTTGTGACCTGAAAAAATAAGCGGCCAAAATATACTATCAACATACAATACAAAGTATATGATTTAAGAAGACTTGTCATGCACATTACTATTACTACACTCTTTTTCATTTATGAATTCAACAAATTATTTTAAGATCGAGATATTACATTATATCCAGATATATACATTACTGTGTAGTGTACATACATATAGATTTATAATATACTAACTTACTTCTATATAAATGCGATTTCAAAATTATAAACTGGAACTTACACATGCCTCAAGATACTCGATTCTTCTTTCGAGTGTCGTAAGTTTTTCATTAAGAACAGCTATTCTTGATCTGCAAGACATATCTAACAAAATAAGACATACAGTTTACATTTAGCAAAGTTATATAAAACTTTATATAACTTGTAATATAATGTAACATTGTTGTAAGTGAAAACAATATGTAACATATAAACACAACATTTATTTATATTAGAATTATAAATATTATAAGTAACAAGTATCTTGAAAGTACATTACAAAAAGTATTTAATCTGATATTCAGAGTTATAATTGCAAATGTATTTCAATTTATACTGTTTCATCAAGGCAAATAAAGTAAACAAACAGCTTCTTAAAATAACCAAAATGTTTCAAATTAAATAGAATGCCGAAATTAATTATTTCTAACTAATTTTCAATAATGGGTTTTCTCTAATAAAAAGGGCAGAGACAATACATTTTGAATAACTGTCATTTTATGTCTACAAAAGAAGGAACATTATTTGTAACAGTAAAGGGAAACGCGTTTGTTTGCTTCACAAATAAGAGACAAAAATAACAACTCTCTGGTTCGTGGCATTATTCACCATCAATATCACTGGCCTAGTCGACTAAGAAAAGAACTACTGAGTCATTTGTGAACTGTGCGTGATAACTCATAAGTGAACAAAACTTCTGCGTTGACTCCAAGTTATACATTAACCAGAGGGTTAATATTATAAGTAACATAAAAATAATAGTTCCACAGAGTGGTGGAACCCTACTATACTAACTAACCCTAACCCTAACTAACCCTAATATCGATGCCAAATAGTTCTTTTATTCGGACGAACTTAAAAGATTCAATTCCCGGGGGAAGTTAGCTAATTCGGGTGAAATGTATTATGTTTATGGTTAGAATTTTCACTTCATTTTAAATAGTGCTTCACTACAAACAGTAGATAACGTATTCAAGTAAACCGTTTTAGTCAACAGATTAATGAGCAATTACCAAATGAATTAAGAAAGTCGGTTATCTTCTTGATGCTACCGGTTATAACTTCTATATATTCCCGATTTGCCCAGTCTTGTTGAATTTGCTTCTGTATAGCTTCTCGATGTACAGCAGCCATTTTTGACGTAATGAAATATTGGAGCGAAGCAACTAGTGTGACGTATACTTGGGAAACTTTGTCGTCGGTTAAAGAATAAATACAAAATTCTCTTCAGCAGATATACATCTTGCAAGTAGATTCCTCAAAATATGACAAGCTATATCTGCGTTTGAATGATACATGTGAATGCGACCTTCAAATTCACATGTGGTACTTCAACTTTATTTACATGGTGGAGATTATTTCACTCTATTAAAGTATTACGAGTTCAATTTATGACTACATTTTTTATAAAAAAAAATACATAATATACAAGAACTTTCCTTCAAATATGCTATTGTAAAATATACGAAAGTTTAGTAGCTTGTGGGATAGGTCTGGGCACAGCCTTAGAGTAGGCTGTGGTCTGGGTATAGAGACATACAGAACGCGTCCTACTAACGACGTCTTTATTACAACTGACCGTACCGCGTGTCCGCGGCACTATCCAATGTCGCCAACAGTTTTCGTGGCTGGGCAACAGCCCTAGAGACTAACAATGTTTTCAGTGTAACGGCCCGCATGATTTTTCAGACATTTGCAACAATATAATAAGAAAAAGTTATTAACAAAAACAACGATATTTTCCTACTTGTAATAACAAACATTCTTGCGAATGTTTATTACACACGCGCGGAAAGAAATTATGTTGAATATAATTTATTATCTTTCGTCAGTTATACCTTACAATTTATTTCATTTATTTATTAAAATTAAATTCACCCGTCCAATGTCCTTACTCATGCGCGTGGCATCGACGCGCATAAATGTCACATACCTTATGTCTTCATGTTTGCTGAAAATCATGATTAGAAATCTTATTAAAAACATAGTTATCGGTCTATGATTCTAACACTAATATACAAGCAATTTAACAAAGGAATCAAATTGTTAAAAAAAAAGAAATAAAAACCCTCAAGCGATTCCATCATCAAAGCGAATATTGTAAATAATTTTATTTTAATTTAGAATAAAATATACAACCAGTGCCCATAACATGTCGGATTTTCCATCTTGTGGCATGATGGGCACTGGAGGAAACAAAAGTACGGTACTCACCGTACACAGTCACCTTAGCATGTGTTGTTCACTATGTCACGTACGTCAGAACGATACGGCTGCCGCGATAAGACTGAGGGTCGCGCCTTCGCGCCCAAGTGCGCCAAATACATTATGGAAGGGGAAGCTGCGCACGAAGCGGCGCAGAAGTACGATGAAAGTCGTATAACTAAAACTTTATAATTTTCGCATGTTACTTACTGTGTTTTACAATTTGTGCAATTGGTGTGCATTTGTTTGATACGTAACAATTTTTTATTGCAAAATAGACAATAATTAGAGGGTGACTTCGCAGTTTTTTTACTGTTTTAAAAAGTACAAACTATATTGATTTATATTAATCGAAAAATGATTGCAGATTCTACTATTTAAACTTTAAACAATTTTAGTTTAGTGCCTTACTATTTGCTTACATATAATAATAATAAATAATAATCTACAAATACTTTAATAAATTTGTTTCATCGAATGATATGTTAAGCGGTATGTAAAATATGGAATTTCTAATGCTGAAATTCTCTTCCAACTATTCAATGATAAATACATAGTTATTCGTTATTCTGTGATAAATATTATTTCAATTACGGATTAATTGTATATATTAGGGAAAGGACGTTAATGATTACTTAATAACTCCAGTCAACATTAAAAATATTTCTTTTATTAATGGACATTTAATTTTTCCTGAACTTCGGCTAAAACTTACGGAAATAAGTTCAATATTAATTATTAAATACTTTGCCGAGATACTAAAACTGTTGCTACATATAAATGCCCACCGTTGGAAAAATAGTTTCTAAAAAGCTGTATTTCAATATTTTTTCTAAAATTTCTTTTATAACATTTTTAGACAGTGGTTTAAGTACTTTTCTTTATTACTAAAAAAAGTTAGGTACTCTTGTTCGCTTGCGATCGATATTTACTACGTATATTGCAAAATTTCCATGCTTACAACTTATTATTTATTATCCTAATACTTTATGGCATCTTACCCCATAAATCTCTGTTCCCAGCAAGCGGATTTTATTTAATACTGATAGCTCTTCGATTTAACGAAAATAATCTTTTTTCAATAAGAATAGAAAAAAAACCAGTCATATTACACAAACCTTCAATTTTTCATCTAACTATTGAGATACTTGAATGAACAATCAATTCCAATCCTGCATGATATCAGTCAATCTTTAAATCTTTCAAGATTATTACACTAGGAACTAATTTAATGGATCGACTGTCATCAACACAAAATTCAAACTTATTGTTCCTAAAATTGACACTCCTTCCAATAAAATAATAACGTCCCATCCAACTTTCACCTGTTCCTTAAAATCTTTCATTCTGCTCACATACTCAAACCCTCAATTTTACAAAGTTACGCCTACTTAAAGAAAAAAAAAATTATTTGTCTATCTAACTGTAAAGCACCAATTCAACAAAGTGCGCAGTCTCACTTAGGAAAGTCCTTCGAGTCGTTCATGGACTGGCCCCTTTTTCGTGGTAACTGCAACGTGATCGGTTGAACGTCCTGAACTTTCCTGAGCCCCTGATTCGAACTACGAAACGTAATCTTCAGATTGGGCACGTGCTGCTCCGCCGCCCAATCGAAATTGAAAATCGGCGTTTCCGGATGCAGCTCAGAGTCTGGAGTGTCCACTGGTGTGGTTGGCGTCGCGAGGTACGGGCTAAGTTCCTGATGAACGACATCCGGTACCCTCTGCAGAGTATCCGACCAGACTGGACTCGAATTCCAGTGTTCCATGGGCAAATCGGATGGATCGGTTGTTGATGCAGTTGCCGCAGACACCGACAATCCCTTAACCGGAAGTCGCTTATGGCCGCTATTCCTTTCGTTACAACAATACTCCTTATCTAAGTCCGTGATGTAATATTTAGGCGACAACGTATCTACATTGTATTGGCCGTGGCATTGGATAAATTTGGCACGATAACCGCTTAAGTTTAATGAATTCTTATGAGATGCTTTGTACCTATCGGTGAATTGACCCAGAGCGTAATGGCCGTGCTGTACGTTCACGTGTACGTTTCTGTTCTCGTGTTCGCTACTGCTGATGGACATGTCTACCGGTTCCGCATCCTCCCGGGCGTTTCTTGTGGCGTACTCTTTCAATTGCGGTTTAGATGAATTGTGAAGTTCCTGCTCCGAATTTCGTATACTGGGAGAGTGTTGGGTGTCGTTGTTGTGAGTATGGGATAACGATCGAGCATAATCCTGTTGCTGATTATTTTGACTTCCTGTGGTGTACGGCACATTACGGTTTTGACTCCCGGAGCAGATAGTGTAGGTGAACTTAGTTTGGGATGAATACTGGTACAACCAGGAGCTTGAACGCATTACCTCTGCTTCCCTGTCGCTATAACAATGTATTTATATTGAATAGTTTTCGTTGCTTTATTATCACTTTTATTTTTAACTACCGATTCACTTATCGTAACGTCGGACATCTTGGTTTTTAATCAATATATATATATAAAATTAAAGTGCCAAGGAATAAATTCAACTGATACAAATGTTAATAATAATATTAGATTAAGTTAGAAAATAATGGAGCAAAAGTTTAGAATGGAGAACAATGATATTATATTTGAAATGAAAATTATGAATACGAAAAGGCACCTCAAGACTTGATTTGTGCACACAATGATAGGATGCTGACATTCTTCGGATGTATCTTTAACTTGTAAAACACAGTGTACCCAAAACCATCGCCCGGAACGGCTTTGTAGTCTCAGTAATGCGGTCGCAGACCGTTCTTGATCAGATTGGATAACTGAAACAACGTTGGACAACACTGAAATTCTCAATTATCCTAAATATTCTAATCTTTTATTTAAACGTTATTTTTATATCTATCTCATTTTTGAAGATTATTCAACACGAAAAGTCTATTTTCTATTTTTTATTACACAAGAATTATTTTAAATTACGGTGTACATACCAGTTTGATGTTTGCAGTATGCTGTTCGTATTGAATCCCAGTGTAACAGATTATACCATGATACATTTACTAATTCGTTACGGGTATATTCCAAGTGACTCTCGGCACTGGAAATAAAATAAGAGTTAGATCCAGATTTGGAGATACTGTTCTTATTTTGTATACGCTTGTATAAAAACAAAAATTACGTTTTATCGATATGAAGATACTTCATATCCATAGAGTGAATGGTGGTGAAAATATTCGTTGCACCCTGCACGATACTTTCTCTAGTTTCCGGCAAAACAACGGGCGTACACGAGGCGAGGAAAACAAATTCATTTCGATTACAAACAGGAACGAAAGGTAAAAAATGGCCTTCAACTAGAACCACCTATAAAATAAGACGATAAAACAAAGCGCGTAAAAAAAAGACAAATAAAAATGAAAAGGTAATATTTGTACAAGTAAAAATTAAAGTTGCAGTAAAGTAAAGTAAAGTGGAAATGGAACAAGGATTTCGTATTCTATCCATGAGAGTGATGTAAAAATCTAGCTAATGATAAATAAGTACTATTATTAGATTTTATTAGTTAAACAGAAAAATTACCTTCTGGTCGCCAAAACGAAGTTGTCTTCGTGAATTTCTTGATACGTTGATTCGACAAAGAAACAATCTTCGGTCGCTTGGTATTGGACTATTCCTAGATAACTGATTTTGTACTACCATGTGATCTTGCTTATCTATAACGTCGTAAACACTATCCCCGTGGATAAGTAAATCCTCCTAAAACAGATTGTACACTGTATAGGTGTTCAGATATATGTATGCAATTTCTCCGATAAACTGTATAGACTGTAATTGAATTATAAAATACTTCGGACTTTCCATTGTACACAATGAAGCATATGTAAAAAAATTTGTTTAAATTTGTTGCGGTTAATTCTCAATGCAATTAGTTTACCGTCACTGTTGAATCTTTGCAATTACTTTACCATAGAATGCCCAAGATATTCCGCAGCATTTTCCGATATGTACAACAGTTTCCCTTGCTGGGTCATCATCATTATAAATCCGGACATGGCCTGAAAAATTTCACGCATTGTATGGCCAACATTTGTACCGCAGCAACTAACGGTCAGAAATACAATGCAATATGATGATAAACAATATTACTTTTGAAAATCCTATGTTAGGAGTCGGGATATTCGTAGAGTCGGACGGACAGTTTTTCAAGGCTGAAACAAAAAGTGCGATAGGTGTGTTGCTTAAAATTAAATAATTAACTAAACACTCCCAAACAATTGTATTTAACAATACGCGAGTTCTAATCTGTACAGTTGAACGGCTTATATAGGTTTTTTAATATGTTGAATCTATTAATATCACGTGGTACGTAAATTATTATAGTTATATTAATATTCTTTGGGACACTTATTATTTAGTTTAAACTTCAATGGCATAAAAGTGTTACGATTGTCTAGAATAGTTCATGAAACTAATATCGATGCATTCATACTAGCCTATCATTATTGTTGCTTTTATTATTCATAAACATTTTAACTTCAAACTTCCTTCGATAAGATTCACTTTATCTCAACAATAATAAAACAATATAATTGATACCATTTTGCACGTAAGCAAAGGGCAACGAAGATAGTAAGATATAAAAAATAAACGATGAACATCGACAAAATTATGATAAGGGTAAGAAACAGAATCAGCTATAAACAGAATTTCTCATTATTTGATATTTTAATAAATATATGTCAAACGATTTTGACTAACATTATTGGCCGAATACACGTAAATAACAATCTAACGACATATGTAACAAAAGAAGCAGTAAAATTTTGTTTATAAAAATAAAGACTGTATACATAATAACAATAATAATAATAACTCTGTGTAACTAATAACTGTATCATGTTGAGAAAATAATTAAACCGAGCATTAATTAACAACAATTAAATCCTGCAGTCTACTTTCGTACGTTTTGAGTAACATGTACGAAATTGTACCTTCAGAAACCAAAAATAATCGACCAATCTATAATCATCAATAATTACAATCATCTAAACTTAGATCGAAAAGTAATTACAGAGAATTTCTGCTATCCCTGGTACTTCGCTCCCCTACATTCCTACCATCCGAAATCAAGCTTCTACCTGCTCCAACCGTGCCAATTCGACAATTCAATTTTCTACAAGAATTTCCATAACTAAAACAAATCTACATTCCAACCAGAACTACGAACTGCAAATATGTGCGCAAAACTTAAAAAATTCTTTATACATCACTCTGGGGACTATAATATTTACAAATAATACAATGCACAACACTCAAATTATTCGCAAATATTCAATGACCTATGCTTTACGTTGCATGAATTTCGAAATTCCTCCCGCACCGTCGACCCACGTCCGTTCTCCGACAAAGTATCTCGACGTTAATAGGAATTAAAAGTGAAGACGACCGATGAACAATCGACAAGAAAGCTTAATCCTGGAAAATTGGTTCGGTGTGCGCGTTTTCCAGCGTCCTCCCTGAGGAAGGGGACGTGGATAGAAAAAAGGAGCGCGAAGGAGAAGAGGGAAAGAAGCGTATGCTAATGCAGCATGGCTACGTTTACAAACGGCGCTACACGAGACTATAGTATCGAATACTGTGAAACAATGAGTATGTAGGAGAGAAAGAAAGAACGACGGAGAGCGGAGAGACGATACAGAGGGAGTATGGGTTACAGGAGCGTGAGAGTGTTGTTGCAAAGGCCGACAGGTCAGCGGATCACCCGGAACTCGCGCTTAGACTCCGCTGAGTTTGAATGTACGCCGATCTTACCTTCTTGCCTTACCTACCTCCCTACCTTTTACCTATATATTACTCTCTACGCTTGCACAACGGAGATGCCCGAAGTTTTTCATACTGGGGCGACCGTTTAATATTCTTGTCAAACGGCCGATTCTTATTGTCGCGAACTCTGATCGATATTTATTTTAAGAGGAGACGACGATCCTGCTAAAACTATTTCTTATCGCGTCGTAATCTTTCGTTGCTTGCCCTGTAACTGTTTGGTCAAATGTTGGGATGATTTGTAGTAGATATATGTATCTAGTATAGTTAATTGGAGTTTGGCACTGGTTATGTATATTTTAATTAGCGATTTTAGTTAGCGATGCGGTTTTGCTGCCTTATTTCGAAGAACTTTTGATTAAAACGACGGTGCTGGAATTCGAGATGTGAAAGGTATTTTGAAGAGAAACTATAAATGTTGGTGGAATGAGTGATTGAATTTAGAGGAATATCGAGGTGCTTATGTACAAAGAGATGAAGAATTATGTGGAGAATCCCGTGATGAAATTGGGTTTTTGCTACTTTATAATGGCGGTGATTATCTTACGTTTAGATTTTCAACAAATGTGATGAAGAAGCGACTTAAAGGTGAATTTATGAAGGCAGAAAATAAACGCTGACAAATTCTAATTGTTATGTTAAAAAAAATTGCAACTATCAATTAGCAATACTTGATAATATGTTATAATTTAAAATAAGAAGATACAAATTCTTTTTGTGCTAAATTATAGTATATACATTCTTCCAATTTGTTGAAATAATACTTTTTATTAGTTAGTGTATTCCACACAGAAAATATTTGGAACACATTTTTCAAACGAAGGTAAAAATTCTTCGAAATCTTTTATATGTAGAGGAAAATTATTCTGAAGGTGATATGTTTAATAGTATAACTTTGATAAATTCAAGGCTAAAATTTTCAAAAGCGCTTACAACAATCGATAATACTATTTTAGTCACTACAGTTATCTGCTGCCTACTTATTTTGAAGCTACTACCATTTTGAAATAACTACCGAAATACCGTCGTTGATATTTTGATATTGTTTTTTGCGGTGACGTATGAGTCTACTAGAAGACGGGGAATGTAAAAATTAAAACGACAAGTGTCTCGCCATGAAACAAAGGGATAGCGTTTACCGTACAGATAGTATACACAATAGCGTTCATATCTTTTTCTCTCTTCTTACAAATTTGACGAACATTTTCTACGATTTTCATTCATTCGTATAAAATATTTAATTATTTGGAAAATTTTAAAAGAATTGATCCTTTAATATGGAAAATGGGTTTGTTTAGTATATCTTTCAGGTCAATAGAATGGAGTGAAATAATGAATTATAAATGATTAAAGGGTGTAATTTAAATTAACATAAACATGATATGAATATTGTCCTAAGTATTGACCTAAGTTTTGTTGGTTTTCGCTTGGACACAACGATATTATAAAATGAAATTCTCATTCATGAATTACTGAATGTTATTAATTTCTATTTAATATTCTGCGACGAAATTATGCTAATCAATATAAATAAATATATGTTAAATAAGTATTAAGTGTTCAGCCTTGTAAATCGGAAATATCATGACTTTTGTGTTGCAACTAACTATTTCAATGAACAGAGCACCTGAGATCAGATAAAGCTGCATTGAAAATGAAAATCATATGATTTTACAGAATTATAATATAGTATACTAATAACACTAGCAGCTTTTTTTACAAGTTGTCAATATTGCACAACGAGGGAACCACTTTTTCTTTCATTTAAATTTAGATTATCTCAAAATGGTTATCATTAATGTTTTAAATGGTAACGAGACGAATTATACTCGGGCTGTGACAACACCTTGATATATATATATGAAGAATAACATTTTTGTATCAGCGACGAATTTCAAACAATTATGAAAGCTATGGTTTTTTAAAATCGCAAATTTGTAGCCATTTTCAACATTATTGATAAAACAGTAGGTGCATAGTTATACACTAATTTAGGTAAATAGAAAATTAACCATTAATTTTACCTACTACCACCCACAGGTATAAAAACATCGGCGAGCTACCACTAAACACGTGTGTAAATATTAGAGCTTGGATTTCTAAAAGTACAAAGATACTGAAAACTTATGCGGGAACCGGAAACGAGTAGAGCGCCGCTTCTGTGACTCAAGTGGCGTGTATTCAACAAATTATTAAACTAAACAACCCAATTACTTTATGGTAGGTATTTCTTTCTACTTCTGATGGTACCTCTTAACTTTCCCACAGCGATTTTAGATATTTTTCGAGCGATATTAATGTTACAATCTTTTAAGAAGAACATAACTGTACTCATATTAACACCTTTGTTTCATATACTTGTAGTCTAAAAGCGATACTTCGTTTTCAATACTGAAAAACAATCGTTTATAATGAAGCACAAGCTCCAAATCAACTACCGCATTAATTATACTGAAACAAATGTAAGCTTAAAAGAATAACCGTGTCTACTTTCGTGCTATAAACGTGTATACAAAAATACTGATTATTGCGCATTGTTTAAAAACTCACTTTAATATCGCAAAACCATTATCAGCCTTCCGTTATAAATGTTTCTTTACGCGTTACGCGTACTTCGAGACAGGAAACTCGATACAAATAAGCAGTAAAGGTATCGTCAACGCGTATCCAAAAATGTCCAGTTCCCTGTACGAGGTGTTTAACTTTTCGTTAGATTTTTCGTTAGATTCTTACCTTGTTGAAAGTAATTGGCTTTTCGAAGAAATACGCAAACCAAGGCCATTAGCTGCAACTGGGAAAGTCTCTGGCGGGTCGAGGGCGGTAATGGCAGTAAATCACGTAAGTTGGCGATTTCGGCATTTATCAGGTCCCTTCGAAGTTTGCTGGCACCTTTCGTAGATTTGCTCGCATCTATCCTTCAAGCACACACGGATGTTACCGATACGCTACACTTTCCGGTACGGTTGGATCTACTCGTAAATTTCTGCACGCCCCCGCTACACACGTTTCCCCAACTTTTTAACCCCCGGTTGTCACACTTATTCTACGCCACACGTTTATCACACTGGGTCATCTAGACCCAGTTTCAATTTTCAACCAGTTGCTGTACAAAAACTGTTGGGATAAAGTTTGAATATCGTAGAGTACTTTCTGGCGATAAAAAATTAAGAAATGAAGTTGAAAGAAATTTAAAAAATTGGTTACTTTTTAATCGTGTAACGTTTCTTTCGAAAGTGGCTCTTTGGGGGCGCGTTTTTGTCGTTGCATACCATTGTGCTATAAATTAAAAGACAATCGTCATTTAAATTGAAAGAAATAGAAGTCCCGAATGGCAAGTTTGCACGGATATGAATGATCTTCGTGTCCAGCATAAAATATGCCTTTGTCATACAGCGGGTCGAAAGGACCCTGCACTCGCTTCCAATTTTTATTACCAGAAGCATACCGACGCGCTTTTCGGTGGCTCAACGGCCTGAACTTACAGAGAACACTTTAAATTTCCACTAGAGGGTACAAGTGCCGTTATAAGCTGCGCTTCGGAGACATCTTTCTCCAAAGTCATATCCTGGATCGTCTTGATCCAAAGTGACAACCGAAAGTTAAACTATTCAATAGCACAGTGCATTTCTTCCTACCCGCGATACAAACCCAATGCTAACAATGAAAGTTCGCCCAAGTACCATGAAATTTATACGAACCATTTCTCATGACTAAATGCAACTCGCACGAATCAGTGTACAAAACAAATGGTCCATAAAGCTAGATATATCACCGTACAGAAAGAAACAGTAAATCATGTTCATCACACCGAGGACCAAAGCTCCGAACAACCGGATACCAATTCCCTCCGTGCCGATCGAATTTCTACGGCGTGGAGAACGCCACTGTCGGAGGCGCTTTCGAAAGGGGTAGAAATCACGATGGACGGTCAATACTTACTCGAGAGATACGGGATGCACGCGAGCCGTTAAACTTGTCATCCGACACGTCGATCACTTGATCGAGCATTACTTACCGATTGAACATATTTCGGTGACCAGGGGGACATTAGTAGCGGATCACTTGTAGACGGCGAACGAGACATCCGGGTCGGCAGGTTCTCGCAAAACTGCAGCTACGATCTAACATCCGGGTCATAACGCGCTACTACACTGAACACGTGGATACTGGCGGAGGCTGGTTCTCCTACCTTCTCACCTCCGCAGCCCCCCTTTTTCTCCTTTACCGCCACCACCACCGCCACCCACCTTCGCCTCCCTTTCCGTCCACCTAGAAGACAACTGTCCTCTTTTCACGTACAACATTCGCAATCGTTTCCTCCCTCTTTCGCTGTTTATATTTCTTGACCGCCTCAGCTCGTCGATTTATCTCACTCGTTTATTCCCTTTCTCCACTTTTTCACTCGCTCGCTCCTTTACCCCATGATGCTACCACGGTCACGATCGGGCAGTCGTGTCCCTCTACTACCGCCATCATCGCTATCCTCGCCACCACCACCGGCTACTGGTTGCGTTTCCTGTACATGCGGTTTTGCTCGAATCATTTGCGCAAGGTCCCGCCTCGAGTACTTTTCGGTATTAACTTCGAGCGTGCGCTAGGGGTACCATTTGCGCTTGGACGAGGAATGGGACTTTTGGTACGTTGAGTTTTCGACGAGGGTAAACGCTTGAATGTAGTTGGCGTAGGTTGTTTCACGGTGTAACGATGATATTTTCTCTGTACTCTTCGCGGCAGGATGCTCGAATATTCCTCTGTAATAATACTTTTACGTGGCTCAACAAATATATTATTTAATCGCAGCCCCGTGGCAAGCAATTAAGAAACAGTCAGCAATGCGAATAGAATATTTGATCTTTAACGTAGAAAATAGGGGGACGGTTTCATTTTTTTTTCGTTTGTTTGTTGCAAAATTTATATAAAGTTTGTAAGAAACTACTATGCTCTGGTGAAATAATAGTGGGATTCATTGGCCATGCAGTTCACTTGGGAATAATATTAATAAGTATTCGTGGTTTAAATATAGGGATAAATGAAAAAAATGAATATCAAAGAAGCATTCGTCGCTTTACATCTTAAAAAGGGTAGCGTTTCAACTGCCACATGATTAACAGTAAAAAATGCACTGCGTTTTTTCTTGAATATATTCAGTAATGTATAATACCATTTGTTTCAAATATCGTTATATTTCCCACTTAAAATATTGTTTTACAAGATTATTGACATTAGAGGCAGCATTGTATCGACAATTAATTTTCTTCCCATCCTATATGCGTATCTACATTTATTTTAATTACATTAGTCTAAATATGCTCAACGATTTGATTTCTGTCCACTTTTCCACTTCATTTACTTCAACATAATTTCCACACTTGTCCTTTTTGTTGCTCATTAGTTTTTCGTTTATAAATTCAGAGAATACACTATACGTTATATTCTTTTCTTTTATTCATAGGAATGCTTTTCGTAAAAAATAACACCGTTGGAAAACATTAGAGTAATTATGTGATTTAGCTATTTTAGTTATTTTCTGAATTAATTATTCATAGCTATCCTGTTATTTGGTAGGATTCAATAATAGTAATATTATAAAGCATATGAATTATTTATTTCATCTTATGTATCCGTTCATTGTCATAATTTATAAATATGATGTTTTCGTTATTTTGAGCAGTACGTATTTGTGACCATTTCTTTGTCGATTCTTTAAATTACAAACCTTTCAATACTGTACAATTATATTAAAATGTATTCAATTTAACGAATATGTAAACTTAGACAATCGAACGCAATTAAAAACTGGACATAAAAAAGATTGTATATACTATACGAATTTGTATTTCAAGAAAACAATTTTATAGCTACTAAAATGTTATTCTATTATTACTTTATATAATCTTATAACATTTTTAGTTTAATATTCTGAAACCTTATTGATTAATAAAAAACTTAATTTTTTAACATATGGCACTTACAGCTTCTTTTATGTTCAGTCTTCAATTTATGGAATTAGTTCCTTAACATATATCTATTACTGTTATTTAAAAATCTCATATTATACTAATTATGGAGTATTCGTTGAATGTTACAATTGTACTCAACATGCTGCGAATATTTATCTGGTCATAATTAATGATTGTTGATATTTACCAATCTTTTTTAAAGCACAATCCTTCAAATTTTTGTGCGCAACCTCTTCTTTATTTTAGTTTGACAACGTAACTTTTTTGGGCACTTCAAAATTGGTAATTTGTTTATCACTTAGCCAATTTCTTGCACAACTACCAAAACTATCTTGATTGTTACTAAACGTAATAAACAGAACAACGATCACATTAAATAATCATGTTTTTATTTTTAATATGTATAGGTTTATTAATTATTTAATTAAGAATGTCTAAAGGGGCATCATTTAGATTCTTCTGGGTCTCAAAATTTCAATTGCAGATGAAATAGTGAAATTTTAATGTAAATCAGTAAACTTGGATAAATATACATTTTATTCTGTGTAGATATTTAATGTAATCTTTATTGCGTAATCACAAACTATGTTTGGAAAATATTTTGTAAGTAAAACAGAAAAAAGTCTTACGAAATAATTGCTTATAATTACATTTTCTACATTCTAAGTCTAGTTTTCCGATTTCGTTAGCATTTCTTACACTATTATAATTAAAGAAATACCTAAACACGAAACAAATTAAATCAGCAACGTCTTCAATATTTAATTGTATGTGCATCATATTGAAAATTTGGCAGATCCCTATATATGAAGTTACCTTAACGTATCTAGTACGTAAATTATCAACTGCTTAAATATTAAAATTCTCAGACACATGGGTAATCGTGGGTGAAAATTATTATTGGACCGTGATGTATCACAATAATGAAAATATTTTGATATTTCACGTACGTATATTTCAAATAAAATTCTTCGACTTTACAACTTGCTGATATTTTATACGTAGTAAATTAAAACTTACAAATTACTTACTGGCGGCCCATAGAATGATATACGTATATAGAATGAGGCACTTAATACGCGCACCCTGGTTAATAATTATTATTCACGAAATAAACGTTTTGATAAAAGTCCTGTATGTTTTCTCTTACAGTAAATGATCCCTTTTTCGTGGAAAATTGTAATAAATCTAAAAACACGACGAAATATCTGAATTACAAACAAGATGATTATTCGGTTCTTTATTTATAGTCAATTTATTACTTTATTCAATTTCTTTTTCCTTTTCTTTACGTGTTCCTTCAACATGTTCGTTACAACTGCATACTAATTCTGTATTTATATGCATATAAATAAAATCCAATTATTTCCCGTTAAATGTATTTAAATAACACAATTGATTTCAATTTATGAATATGACGGCAAAATTGGACGCGCGCGTTGAAACGATAAATATTTCTAGTGTACTGCATTTGATCTTGTCTATTTTATTTTAATTATTATGGACATGTAGTGTTCGTTGAATTTTACAAAATCAAACAAGAAGAACAATTTCCGATTGCGTATACACTTAAATAAAACGTGTCAAGTGACTCACACTGTACAAGTACAAGACGTTATGCTCAATTTCTTGCTAAAAATATATTTGCTTTGCATTAAAAATTATGAATATATTTTGTTCTTTTTTTTTAATGAGAAACATTGATATTTAATTGCAAATAATGCAGAATAGAATTGTATAATTATTCATGCATACATGTAATATGCATTTAATTTTAAAAGTCTTTTAGATCCTCGATTACTTTTCATGTATTTTCTGTGCAACGTGTTGCAAGTAAACGAGGTATATCAAACATCTGTAATTGCGCAATATATCTTTCGCGCGAAAATATTAATAAATTAATTTCGTACAATATTGTTGTTGCTTTTTATGCACAATTAGAGATACCAGAAATTGCAATTATACTTTCAAAATTTCCAAATCACGATTACCGAAATAAATAATAAAATATATCTTTCGATTGTTGCGGTGTAGAATAAAAATTCTTCGAATTCCTATAAAGAACAATCTATTAATGAACTCGATTAAACATAATAGAACAAACATTAGGGGACATTCTCATTGTCAATTGCACTTAATTGACTATAGCCTTTATCCTAGTACAATTTTTACTGAAACTCAGATAAACATGTCAAGCACTTCGATTAAGTGTATTACCTCGAACACACAATCCACGTTGAAGTACATTAATGTTTTAAGACTATCCATATACATACACTGTTCCTTACAGCACAGAAACGAAATAAAGAAACAGAACGAAATGCAACTGAAACATGCCGTTTTGTTAGTTTAGATACGGATAAAACGTAAGGACCGACAAGACCAGTATAATAATAATAATAATATTGTTATTTATGATTCAGCTAATTCTCTACTGTCATCATCCCATCCAGTGAATTCTGTTGTTTTCTTCTGCTTATCATTCTTTTCAACTTCTTGCTCTCCCTCAACATGCTCTCCCTCAACATGCTCTTCCTCAATGATCATAACAGATTCCTGTGATCCGTCCACACTGTTGCTCTGTTCGCTGCATTGCTCATCATCGTATTCCACTATTTCTGTCTGTTCCTCCACATACTGTATAACTTCTTCTACCTGTTCGGAGTTACATTCCTCCAATACTTCAGACTGTTCAACCTGCATATCCTCTTCAATCACTTTTTCCTCGACTTCCTCCACCACCTCCTCCACAATCTCCTCAGTCTCTTCAGTAAGCTCTTCTGATTGATAATTGTCATAAGATTGCCGTTCACCGTCTTCATTTCCATGAATATAAACAATCATCCCGTCCTCTGTGCCCTGCATCACAATCTGTTCGTTATCACTAATATTCAATTGTTGCGGCTGTTGTTGCTGTTCATTTTCTTGCTGCTGATAATTCTCGTTATCGATTAGCATGATCATGTGCTGACCATCTAGATCGGGAGTATTGTAAGCCATCTCGTGCGAGATATTGTTTAATTGCATTTCCGGTACAGCATAGTCTGACGACACATTCGAAGTTACCTCTTGTGTTTCAGCCGGAACACTGTCTCCAACACCTAAGGAGGCTGCAATGCCACTTGCTACATGACTCAATGCTTCTGCTTCGGACGATGGCTCCAGAATAAGAGGTGGCATAGGCACATCTACCTCCCTTAGATCCTTGTGCACGCAATCGAGATGAACTTGCAAGTTGGTGGCTCGTACGAAGATTTTGCCACAGTGAGGGCAACGATGGCCCTTGTCCTTACCGTCGGGTAAACTTCCATGACCGGTGTTAATCTCGTGGGTGGTTAATTCAGTGACGTCCTTGAACGTCTGCGAACATTGCACACACTGAATTTCCTCGGTTGTGGATGAATGCTGACGCGGGGTTGGCCGATGATTATGATTAATCTGATGTCTAACTAAAAGCGTCTCCGAAAGTGCCACGTAAGAACATGCCTGACATTTGGGGAAGCACATGCTCTTAGGCGGTGGCACATTGTGTTTCGTGTAAAGATGATACATCAGTATATTTCGTTTGGTCGCTTTGTAACCACAATGCTCGCAGACTCTTGGATCAAATTTTTCCTCATGCACATCTTGCATATGTCTTCTATACATGTAATAGTTCGTGTACTCCTCCTCTAAGTCACACTTGTTGCATTTCCAAGGCCCTGTCTCGCCTCCGTCCATGCTCCCGTTACTCTTCGATTCATTCTCCTCGCTGTTATTGCTCGACATCAAATGATCAGACTTTAGAACTACGTAAGATACTTTCGTTTTGGACGCTGTATTACTGTCCGAAGATTTCGCCTCTTTCTGCATGATCTTCAAGCGTATGTTCTTATTGTTCTTTACTAAATGAGGATATTTCTTCAGCACCTCGCGAATGATTTTCGCGTGGTTATTGATCGAGTCCTCCGAATTCGCCCGGTGAGACGATTTCCCTTTTTCCATGTTCTCTTTCTCTTCGAGATCGAAACGCACCTTCTTCGACGGCGACGGCTGCGGGTCCTGGCCTCTTGGGAAGCATCTAGACATAGACCAGTCGTCGTCGGAATTCATTTCCTTCAGGCTCTTTTCGTTCGAATGGCCCTCTTCATCTTCGTCCTCAGTGGTATCATTTTTACTGTCTCCGTCAGGGGAACATTTACCGCTGGGCGAGCTGTCCCTCTTGTATGTGTCTGGCGCTTGAACGATAGGTTTTGTATTGTACGTAATGTCGTCGAATGAGGAGAATACACCCAGTGCAAATTCCTCGGCTTCAGGGAGATCGAATCGGGATGGACCAGGGGTCACCACTGTAGGCCTATTAGTTGAAGACGACCCATGGAATGTTCGCATTTCATAATTTAGCGATGGCACACTTTGTGGTGTATCCAATTTACGTTTCCAAATGGGGAGTCTGAAATAAAATGCAAACACTTGTTTTACGCGTGAAACGTTGAGGTATTAGACAAATTTTGTATTTAACGAATTTTATATTTTATTAATCTATAACATTAAAATTTTTATGTAAGAGAATATTTACTAGACATGCATTCTTATTAATATCAGTAATGTACGTGAAAAGCCAGTATGCTTACTTTCTCCCTGGTAATGGCTGACTTGAAAGCCCCGATGGAGGCGAAGTACTGGAAGTAGTTGTTGGTTTTGTGCTAGATGTTGAAGGCTTTGAAACAGCTACTACTGATCGAGTATTGGGTTTGGCTGGTTGTTCATTTTGCAGCGAAGCTGTGTTAAACTGTGCGTCGAGTAATTTTGTTAAAACAGTCATATTCATTTTCTGCGCTGTACGATACAGCGCGTGCTGCTCAGAAGTCCAATACTCCAGCTGTCCAGTGTACATGAAGCTGTAAAATTATGTTATCTGTGGGTGCTTGGTTATCCGAGTTTCGATAATCGAGGTGCTTTCAACATTACGGTAGAGCCTTTATAACTTTCAATAAACTAAATGGTTAACTAAATTTAGATCCGTACACAATATTACATCAACAAAATATTTTTTAATAATTTTATTGGACGATTTATGTACACCTACCGACTCCTCCATATTATCCGATGTAGGCTCTGCCAACATCACCTCGGATAATCGAGACTCTACTATATATCTCTTTAATTATAAATATGTTTATAATAGATTATGTAGGCATTTAAATGTACCTTATAATCGACTTGACACATTCGTATGGCATATCTGGTGGCATGACAATCACCCCATCAAAGTTTTCATCCTTCTCCTTTTGCTCTCGTTCTAGTTGTATGAAATAATCTGTGCATGTCGTTATAACTAAACGATGAGCCTAAAGTATTGAAAATAATTGTCATAAAAATATAGGGAAAAGTATATAATAATATGATTAATACGTTTTTAATATGATTTGAAATTAGGACCTGCACAGTGATATCGCTAGTCGGAAATTTAAATGTCAGGTCTAGTAACTCTTCCTCAAAGTATAATTGCTGAAGTCTTTGGAGAAAGAATGTTCCCCAGTTATCCACCTTTACTTGCTTCAATCCCCGTGAAGGGGTTTGTTTATCCTGATTTGTTGTTTCCATTGTATTCCTATAGATTTAATTATGAAATAAACTTTATATAATTGGTTGAAAAAGTACCATTCATAGTTTCAAAAGCACTCATTAACAACATAAAGTAAATGTATTATGCTTCTTTTAAAGTTGGGTAAAGACATAAATTACTAAAACGTGTGAGAAATATTAATATTGTTTAACATTAACTTTCAGTGTTAGTATATGAAAGTACTCGGTGATAAAAAATAAACCAATGGAAAATACATGTATGTCGTGAGATTTACAATTAATGAGCTAAACAATTATACTATATCATTTGTATAAAAATCAACTAATAAATCGTATTATACATTTAATGAATTACTCCATAACAAGCATTCTTACCTGATAGTACTGAATTTTAATTACTTATTATATCTATTTATGCTCATAGTCTAATCGGACCAAATCCTGTAATGAGAGAAAAGTAAGTGATACAACAACCTTGAGCTATGGTATTATAAGTTACGACCAATAGTTTTTGTCCTCTAATGCGTATACGCACCGAAGAGAAAATTCCAATTTCATTAAGTAGCTCGTAATTATTATAACTGTGAACTGTAATAAGATTGTTATAGTATTTATAAGAAAAATGATTTTTTGCACAACGGGTGTCAATCTACAAGTATTACTTAACATTCTTCAGAATAATCTCTTCGCACTAGTGGCTGAAATGCAACAATATCCATGTTATAAGAGAAATAATCACTCAGTACAATTACTTAGCGATAATTTAATTTGATTGGTCTCTAAAAACCAAAACTTTCGTCTCTAACATTAATGATAAAATAATACAACAGCGGGCTCCGTTAACGTCGGAATATGGTTCCAAAAGTTACAGTAACGAACGAAGTACGGTGGCGTAAAAATTCTCTCATGTATACAAAGATATGTATATATCGTTTGAATTGCTCGCGAATTCAATTACATCGAGATATTTGAAAAAGAAGAATATACATATACCATGCAAACGAATGGGAGTAAAAGAAATTTCGATGAAAGAATCAACGCATACTTTCGAGAACGCTGAAATACGGAAGTTTATTAACGATACATGTATCCCTTTCACGATCAACGTTGGTCATGTTAAATGGTTATTTCGAATATATACAAATTCAAAATACTCCGTGGATAGATTGCACATACCTATTTAACAATATTTCAATATTCCTCTTAGCTCCATCTCTTATAAATTTCCTTAGTACACAAGTAATATCGAAGATTCCATTGTGTATCACGACTCACAGATGGAGTTATACGTAGCGATTGACCACCACGGGAACAGGATACAAAGAAGTATTCAACTATAAATTTATGAACCGTTACTATATGTACATTATAGTAACTCTTATTTTATAAATGACGCAGAGATCAATATTTTTCTTCAATTTGTGAATAATTTGTTGCATTGAAAGCTTGAAAAAATATATACCCGCAAAATCTAATTAATTCCATGAAGCTAGGTCGAATACAACGAATGGAATAAGAGTATCGCTAATAACATTTTCACGGTGGAATATATTATCAATAATTGACTTAATATTATAGAAATATTCGTTGTACCATGTATCCTTGATCCAATAATAATTGTTATACTAATAAAGAAGTTATAATTTCTTAGTATCAGTATACTTATGTTCGTAAAAGTTGTTCGGTCATAGGTGTAAGGTTTTCTTAAAATCAGTAATTCCTTATCCATAGTTAATATTTCAATTACAACGTCTAGGGAATTTATACGATACATCTGAAATCTGGAACTATATTCTGTTCGCAAAAATGCATGCACCTTTCTATGAATTGGACTCATACAATTACAGGTAAAGGAAATATAGATGTAACGTCGAGTTCGGCCTTTAGTTAGCGACAGATTGACCGACATGAATGAAACAGTTGCTGGTATCGACAATCGCCGATGATCAAAGGGGAAGGGACCCCGATGGAAAACATAAACTGTATTTCCATAAAAGGGGTGAATACATCTATGCATTTAAAAAGCTGTCATTAAGTATTATCGTTTATTTACTTACGATTTTTAAAAAATAATTGCTTCCACCTTTTTGCCAGAATCCTGCATTTTCTCGAAAGATGGAGAACACAATATTTGACCTCGATCGAATTTGTTTATAACAGAAAGTGAGTGAAGAATAAATTGTGATAACATATTGTAAGTAATCATTAAATAATATCGCTTCTACTTCATAAATTTCAGCTTTAAATGTTTAATAATTGACTATAAAGTAAAGTAATAAATTTGTATTGAAAACTAACAGGTTTTATAGAATGATGAGGTTGAACTTCAAGACAGTATTACTTGTAATAGTAGTTGCAGTGTTAAGTTCAATACTGACATCGTGGAACAATTGTGGCAGTCCACTGTTTTTTAAGACCACCGATTGGAAATCAAAATTTCAACATAAAGTAAGCAGATATTATTGTTTGAATTACATAAATAATTTTACAATAAACTAATGTCTTTGTTAAATAGTTTATAATCCATCCAACAGATTATGTAAATCATTCGTTCCCAATATCAAAAATTGAGTAGAGTTTAATAATAGACTTTATACCAATAGTTGTGGCCACTGCCTCTCCTGTGCGTTTTAGTTTATGAATGTTGCGATTGCAACTTGTGATTCGACTTGTTGAATGGAATACAGACTATTTGTACTATATGTAATAGAATACTATATAGTATATTTATTCAATAAAGGATAGATCAAATTTCGAAACTGGATATCAAGAAATAGATTGTCACATAAATGGCGATTATTCTATCGGATGTCGTAAGGAAGGGGATGAAGTTTATATACCATTTTCATTTATTCATAAATATTTTGAGGTGAATATTAAAATTATATTTTGTTTGATTATAATAAGACGCTAATGTTCCAAAAATATAACAGATATATGGTAAGCTGGCGACCTACGATGGCCTTGAAAGATTTGAATGGTTGCACAGTTATTCCAAGATAGTCAATCCCAAAGGGAAATACGACCCAAGGGGAGTATTCATGACGTTCGAGAACTATAATGTTGAAGTTCGAGAGCGTGTTAAATGTATCAGTGGAAATGATGGAGTACCGATATCTACGCAGTGGGAAAGTCAGGGATACTACTATCCCACCCAAATTGCTCAATTTGGACTATCGCATTATAGTAAAAATTTAACAGAGCCAGAGCCCCATAGAAAAATTATCGAGGATTCTGATAAAGCTAAAAGGGAATGGATCATACCACAAGGATCGATTGTGTCTAGAGTATTTGATAAACATGTTAATAGTCATGTAATGAAATTCGCTACCCCAGAGACCAGCATCTCTGGAATTACCCTGAAATTAGATCACGTACTGGATTTTGTATTAAAGTGGGATTTTAATATTAAAGATAACGGAAGCATTATGGTAACGCTACAATCCAGAGAAAAGAAGGAGATATATTATCTTCATTATGTTACCAGTAATATAGTATTGCATACTTATAACAATCATGTTTATTATGGTATTGGCCAAATAAACCATCAGTGGAGAAGATTTACAAGGGACTTGGTCGTAGATTTACAAAAAGGTTTATACTTAAATGATAAAAATAAGAAGAAATTGTCCCGTTCGAAATTAAAGGTAAAGGGAATTTCTTTACTTAAATACATCGAGATTCATATTTGTATATTTTTCATAAGTAAATTCTATTTCTCCATTTCTTTTTTTTTACTTTAAGTCCCATTGTTTCATTACAGATGATAAAAATAACATTATACGGATCTGGAATGATTGACAATGTAACATTATCTACAAGCGAGCACATGGAACAATTCTATGATGCAGCAAGATGGTTCGTTGCCAATCAAAACATCAGTTCTGGTGGTTGGGCAAACCCAGTTAGAAGAAAAGTCGCTCCAGGAATGGCTATGCTTGAACCTGGATGGTATTCTATTTGAATAAATTGTCAATTTCTGACTAGGCTCAATTGTACGCTTATTAAAATATTTATCTTTCCTATTGAAAATCATAGGTATTCTAGTATGGGTCAAGGCCATGCTATTTCTGTATTAGCGCGAGCGTATTATCATTCTGGCGAAGAAAAGTACCTACAAGCTGCTATTAGAGGTTTGCAGCCTTTTAGATTGTCCTCTAGCAAAGGGGGAGTAGCTGCAGTATTTCTAGGTAAATACGTATGGTACGAAGAATACCCTACAACACCCTCTTCTTTTATACTTAATGGATTTATTTATTCTTTAATTGGTTTGTACGATTTAAAAAGTATTGCGTCTGGCAAGGATGCGGAAGAAGCATCACGCCTTTTTAATCAGGGTATGGCATCTTTGAAAAGCATGTTAACATTGTACGATACAGGCTCTGGTACTACGTATGATTTACGACATTTTACATTAAAAACCGCTCCAAATTTAGCTAGGTGGGATTACCATTCTACTCATGTTAATCAGCTCCTTCTACTCAATTCAATCGACAATGATCCAATTTTTACAAATACAGCAGAACGGTGGATAGGTTACATGAATGGTAAAAGGGCTGCACATAATTAACTTGTTTTTTTTATCTCAAGACTCGACTGACATTTGCATTTATTTATACATTCTGTTACTTTATTTATCGATATCTACTATCGCACATTTCCTTGCCATTTTTATATCATAAATTTTGTACATAATTTCGATTAGTCACAGAGTAAAGAGGACCAAACTATACTTATCATTTTGTGTAATTACTATTACACATAACTTGTCCTTCAAATATCGTTCGCTTATATTTTGTAAAATTATTGTTACACGAATGAATAGGTAAGCATGCATGCTGTTACAGAATACATATGTATGTAATTGGTTGTCCCACCGTAGCAAAATATAGAATTGAATGTTCTATGGCTAAATTATAATCGACTGTTATATGTATCGTTATATTTGAAAATAGTCTATTTATTTCAAACAAGAACTATATACAATAAAATTTGTTTAGAACGATTTAATAATATAAAGTCTCGTTAGAAAGAACAGCTTTGAACCGTTGGTTATAGAACATTTAATTAAAAAAAGATAATGGAATGATTTATGCAATTTTGTACTTAAAGAAAGATATTTGAACTATTAAAAAAAAACTTTATTATAACCTTAGACGATATACTTTTTTAAATTTGGTTATTTAAATGCCTTATTTGTAAGATATATACACATATATAAATATTGAAAATAAATTTCACGTCCTTTAATATAGATTTTTGGGGAAGAATATGAAATTTCTTAGAATAAGAATTTTGCGAAATTTAAAATTTTCTGTATATTGTACTACTTTTATATCAAATTTTGTTATAACTTATATATGTGATACTAGTTTATTAAATAAAACGAAATATCCTTTCAGTTGACGAATTTGTGTTTCATATTCTATTTAAAAAGAAAGTTCTACTGCTTCAACTTTTATAACTTATAATTTTAAGGAGGGTGAATGTTCACATCTATGATCTGTTGGCACTACTGATGACAGAATTCATACCAGGCTATACATTTTTGAGGTTCACTGTGTATATTTTGCGTATGATACAACAATTGATATTACATGTTTGACGCATAAAGTATTATGACCATAATTTCGTAAGTATATTTGTAAAATAATGTTCACTACCTAACGTGAAATGTTATTTACATATGATAGTAATATTGCACCATAGAATAAAATAATTTGCATGCTAATATTACATTTAAATTATATTCGTAAATTACATAGTACTACAATTTAATTATTGAAGTCGGTAAGTATTATTTTTGTAGATATTTCATATCGTATTATAGATAACATTTCTATTATTGTATTATTAAAAACAGATATTAATCTAAAATCTGTGTTATCAAGTTATAAATATTGTTGAGTATAAATATTGTTAATATTGCCACACAGAAATTAAAATAACACAGTAGAAATAAAATTTCTTTAACATGCTACTATTACTTTGATCCTGAATTTTACTTTCAGGTTAAATTAAATAAACTTTGTAAGTAATAATAATTCAACGAATAAAAGTAATGAGCGGGGGAGTGGTACCTAGTAAATCAACAGTATACATTTCGAATTTACCTTTTTCGCTAACAAATAATGATATACATCAACTGTTGCAGAGTTATGGAAAAATTGTGAAGTAAGTTATCAAAGCATGTACTGTATTATTTTTTCTGTGTAAAAATGTACCAAAGGTAATTTATTATTGAAATTTTCCTTTTTAACAAATATTTATAGATCTGTAATTTTGTCCATAGAGTCACGGTGATGAAAAACAAAGTTACTCGGAGGAGTCGTGGTGTCGCATTTGTGTTATTTCTTTCCCCGGAAGATGCTCTTACGTGTGCCAAAAATTTAAATAATACAGAGGTAAACTACTATATTTTTTTTTGCACTTGAATATTTGCTGAATATTCTATCTTTAATAAATATTCTTTTCATAACAGATAGGTGGCCGTATGGTGAAGAGTTCTATAGCAGTTGATAATGGACGCAGCACTGAGTTTATACGTCGAAGAGATTATCCAGATAAATCTCAATGTTACGAATGTAGAGAGGAAGGGCATTTGTCGTATAACTGCAGGAACAATACACTGGGGTCTAGAAATCCGCCAGTGAAAAAGATCAGAGTTAGAAAGAAGCATAAAGCTAACAGCAGTAGTAACGCAAGTGACTCAAATAGAAATAGCGATGATGAATTGGATGAAGATAATTGGGCTGAAGAAGTAGAAACATTAAGTGCTGCCATTGCATTAGAGGTAATTCATTTTGAAATACTATTTATATAATCTAAAATCAAACATTGATTTTAGTAGTTATGTCTATTTATATTTCCAAATGTTTTATTCAAATTTATATTGTAGCAACAGCAGAAGGAATTAGAAAGTAGACAACAATCAGGAAATAGGGGACATGAAGAAGAAAGCCAATCAGTTAAAAGATCAGGAAAAAGATATAAGAAAAATGAATACTTTAGTGACGAGGAAGATTTTAGTGAATGAATAAGTGTAAAAAGAAAAATAATATAAAGAAGTAAATAATGATATTAAAAAGTTGTATATATATATTAATGTTCAAAGAATATCAAAAGCTAAGTTTGTAAAGTATCACTTTGTATATAGATTTGTAAATGTTAGATATATCGCTATTTGTACGTGTATAAACTATTCCACATTTTAAATATAAACCTTAATGTTTATTTAAAATGCTATTTTATTTCACAATTTCCCATAATTACGATATATTGTTTCAAATAAAAGCAATTTTCGAACAAAACTATGATGTCGGAAACATTGTATCGTGAAATATAGTATTTTACACATGGCTATCACGTATACTATCAATGTATGTTCATGTGATTGAAGATCATTAGTAACATAACCTTATTATGGCTGCTTGAATGTTTTTACGCAAAATTTTATTGTAACCTTGTTCTTTCATAAATATATATAAGAAACTAAGATATTTCAAGAAAATTATAATTAAAAGACATTTGACATAAAAGCACGCTAATACTTTAGGTTAACGAAAAAAAATAATAAAAAGTGTCAAGATATAACCAAAAAATATGACAAAGTTAACTTAATTGTAAATATTGTACATTATGTCGGCGTTAGATTTGTTAAGTACGTACGCTTCTGATTCGGAGGATGATGAAGTTAACGATAACAATAAATCTAATGAAACTTCTAAACGGTATCTATTTTCTTTACTTTTACTAATTACGTCTCGTAACCTTTCGCAGCTATGGTCGTCTCATGTCTGAACTAATTACATACTATAAATGCTTGAATCACTATACTACTTACAAAAGATCAAAGATTTCCAGTAGTGTATGACGCGTGCTATAACTATTATCAGTCATGTAATAATAATAATAATAAAAAAATGTTTTCTCTTTAGTTCGAAAATATTTTTCACATTTAATGCAGTTAATATACGATAGTCCTGTTTTATTTACGGTTGATTTGTTTTAATATTTACTTTTCTCAATTTATTATTTTATACAAACTTAAATTACAATTTAATCACAGAATGTGATACCTTTATTCTTTGAAAGGCTGTTAGAAATTTTGCTACATTAAATATTCATCTTTAAACAAATAAAATATATTTTATTCAGGTTTCAAAACTGATTTTACTTTATAGATTACCTTTACCTGGAAGCATATCAGCATGGAAAGGTGTCCCACATCATGACGAAGTACCTGATGATCCCTCAGACCACGAGGGAAGAATAAGAAGCTTCAAACATGAACGTGGGAACTGGGCTACTCTGAGTTATATTAATTGTTAGTGTTTAAGAATATAAATCAGAAATATTGTTTCTTTTTTACATAGGTGTATTGTAATAATTTTTAATTTTAGATGAACCTAGTGAGACTATGCTTTCATGGATGTTATCTGTATCGAAAGAAGTTCCAAGTAAATGTAACATATTTTATGATCAGTTTCATATTAGTCTAACAAGAACTTTGATTTTGAAGTTCCATTGGATCGACTCATTCGTAGAGGAAATCAAGAAATTGTGCGAGCAAACGGAACAATTCAGTTTGGAACTTCTAAATGTACGAGCGTACACTAATGAGGAAAAGACTCGCACATTTCTTGGAATAGAATGCGTTGACAGCAAACAAATTCTTATTCACCTTATAGAAAATCTTAATAAGTTTCTTGCTGAATATGAATTGCCACCTTTTTATGAAGTACGTAATATATGCATGTATATATATATATATGTATATGAAAAATTAACACATTTACATAACTGTTGTTTCATCCTTAGGAAGTGTCCTATCATATTAGCTTCTTATGGTGTCTTGGAAATGAAATGGCAATTCTAAATAAACACGCATCTTCTTTGACAGATAAATTAAATCAATTTTTGGTTGAACATGCAGAGGAAAGATTAATACATGTTACTAAAATACATCTTAAGATTGGGAACAAATTATATGCATTTAAATTAAGGTAACAAATACTATTTGTTAATGTGATTCAAATGTGTAATATGTTTTTCCAAATTATTAATAAACAAATGCATTCCTCACCTTTAGATTTTCCACGTAATTTACCTTTAATCCGTTTAATATTCTTTGCACAAATATTAGTACCGAATATGTCAGCTATTTCAATAAGAAGCTGACCAAAATCCGATTCAATGGGAATACAAAACTAAATACATGTTCTTGTGCAATAACAATATATTTCGTTACCAATTACATAAAGGCGAGTATCATGTATAAATGTGTGCAAAATATTTCGAGTATCCGCGATCAACGTGGCGTACAGGAATTACGTTAACACTCGTCAGACTTCTAACTCGTATAAAAAAAAACACAATAATTCGACGAACAAATTATTTACAACTGCTTGATGATTTTATACAGGTATTCCACCTAATTGGGGATCTTTACAAAAAAAAAGAAAAAAAGCATAACTAATCGTATGTACAATATTTGATACTCTTATCGAATTTACGAGTATCGGGGTAGCTCATAAAATATATTAAGTACACAACAAGGAATGTCTTAAAAAGTCTTTAAATTGTATAACACCAACACATAATAGCATATACAAACATTCTCCATTTACACATACTTTACTGTACGAAACGGTATATTGCACCTGATCCTTCTTTTTTCTAAATTGTCAGCATTTAATACTATCAACATATCCATCTGATATATTAAAATAGTCATTTAATCGTGCAAATTCGATATGGGTGTCTCAAAATCATATTGTAACATTTTCTTGGGAGTATTTGTTTTTCTAACAACCACGTTAAAACAACGATACGTACAACGCTTACCTTTGTGGTAAAAATCACCATAGCGAAATAAAGACTTCCTCTGGCTATGAAATTGCGTTTGGACCACTGGTTGATTTCTCTGGTAAACACTTCATAATCGTTGGTTCTATCAACTTCCACACTTCAGCGAGCTATATCGCGTGCAAAACATGAATTACTATTAAACTCGATAGAAAATTAATTGCATATTATTTTCATTTTATAATTATTTTCTTTTGTTTTTCATTTACGAAAAGCTTGACGTATTAGGCTTACCAGACTCTTTTATTTTGAAAGCATAAAACTTGGTAATAATAATTATTATATTTAGAGTAGCAGTGTTTAAAATTGACGAATATTACCTCAGAATGCCCACGAATTTGCACATTCACGAGGCTCTGCAGAACTGTGGCAAGTATTTCCAAGTGTGCATGAACAAGTTGCGTCTCCATATGTAAACAGTGTAACGAAAAACAATTTCGCAATTCCACGTTCGCGATCACTGATTCTTGGGCGACCATCTTATTTTCCAGGTACTCCACCGTTTCAGTCTGTAAATAAGAGCAAAGTGATGTTCGATATGGGATGAATAAAATTCCAAATATTTTGGGGGCAAGTTAGAACGAAAATTAAGTCCCAAAAGATCGTGAATATATTCATGTTTTTTAAGTCATAAATATGATATTAAAAAGGAAGGATTTTGTTGTATGTAATTATACAGATTTAGCTACACACGATAACAGAAGTATTCTCTCAGTAATTTGGTAGCTTAATAAATGCCTTCCCTATAGGCTTCAATTCTTCCCGATATTTCATAAAAACGCGATAACTCATACAAAACACCCAAGGAACTTTTCAAACCATGATAACTGCCCGCGTGGTCCGCTTTCAATTGGAACAAATTATGCAAGACGATAATAAACGCGAGATTATATATTATCACATTTTTCCTCTCGTATTAACATAAAAGACCTTGAGCAATTTTCGAATAAATCACGTAATGGCTGATACTCGTTGTAACAATGAATCGACTTAAGTCATCGGATAAATATACTTTTCTTAAGACTGTAAATCATCGCCTGCTGCTCAACCAGTGCCGAAGAATATTACTTACATCAGTCCCACGAATCACTCCTTGCATTTGCCGCTTCTTCAAAGACAGCATCGTAGATAATGCACGCTGATGATCAGCGCTAACTCCACGCTCGTGCCTTTCGCACAGGGATCTGTGTGCCACTAAAACGTCCAACAGGAGATTCAACCTTTCGCATACCATTGTCTCCTCCCTGACAGCCTGTTGAAGGGCCCTCATCGAGAGTAAATTGAATTCTCTGAAATTAGAACACAGGCACTCTAATCGACACATTTTTGCCAATAATACATGAAACAAATTAACTGTTCAATAATATAAAAGTATTATATTTAAAAAGAAATGTTTTAATCCTCGTACTGTGTTCAGGTCTATCTGACCTGCTTTCTTGGATTTAAATTAGTACAACTTCTTTATTTAAGACGCCTACATTTTATCAAATTTGACAAAGTATTATCGAAGGTTGTTGCCCATTTAATAAATACTATCATTATCATTAACTTGGTATTCCGAAAAAGTTTTTCACTACCAATTATAAAATTCCATCGAACTGAATGCACGCGTTATCAATGTACGTATATCGAAAAGACATACACCGCAATACTTACTTCGAAATTATATGGAAGCCTTTCTTCATCTCGTGCCAAATAGTTGAGCCGCCCGTGGCCCAAGCACTAGTACCATGAGGCTCAGAGGCCAAATTGCTTAATTGTGTACCCAGTTCTGCCATGTCCACTGCATAGCTGTGCGATCTGATTGCCAAGCAATCAGCAATGTTCTTCAATCGAGAGATCCCAAGAAGTATCACTCTGATTTGGTCGCGACTGTTCGCGAATTCGGTTAACGTTTCCGGTGGCACCAATTCCTTCGCCCTCGAAGACAGTTCTGACGTGGCGAATTCGTCAGGTACTCGCCTGAATACTTCGCGAATTTTGTGCTGCGTCTCCTCGCCAGTATAGGTGAAGAAGAATTGGACGATGTGGTCCTTGCATACCACAGGGTGGCGAGCGATTACGGTGAGGAATCTCAAGAGTGATCTTCTCCTTTCTTCCAGAAATTGTGAGTCCGCTGTGAATAATATGTTATCGCTTAGAATACAATAGGATCTCGATTAAACAGGTCGTAATTATTCACTATCCCGATTATTCTGGGCCCAATAATTATCAATACTATATGTTCATTGCCGTATCTTTTAAGTTTAACCCCTTCGCTACGGACGACGTACACATATACAGTGGCAGTCAAAACTTTTCGGCCGGAATGTAGTTTAGTTATATGTTCGATGTTAATCAATTATAGTGTAGATGTATTTATTACAAAAGAGTGTACATTATATCAAATACATTTGCGAGCACGAGATGTCGATATTCACGTTTGAAGTTAACATAAATTTTCTTCAATAATAAATACTCTAGTAACTAGTAACTTCTGCATGAGTAAATAATTTTTACAAAGTATTAGAAAAATTTAATCGAATATATTGCAATTTAATAATACTTTACCTCCTACGATTTTTTTCGGTGGTAACTTCGGTATCAACCTATATGGAAATCTTGCCAATAGAAGTTCGTGTAGCGACACGAAATCATTGTAACGTCTATAAACGACGGAGTTGAATCTCTGGAAGTAGAAAGAAATATTTCTACGTGCTGCCTCTGATTGTCAGAGATTAAAGTTTGATTAAAAGATGCAATAAAAGAAACAGGGAAATCCTAATAGAATTTTCAGCCCAATTCTTCATTTTTGAAAGAGAGTATTTCAAAGTTTTTTATCTGAAGAAATATTTGAAATTCTTTGATTATTTAGAATTTGTCGACCTCCTGCAGTAAAAACGAGGAAGTCATTTGAATCCTTAAGTGATCTTAATGGACTGCAAAGCGCCCTTCATTTGAGTGTAATAAATATACTACTTGAAGAAAATTTTAAGGATACAATTTTAGAAGTAACAAAATTGTGAAATAGAAATGTCCCGTATACAGTCTGGCTAATTAATGACACAAAAATATTGAATTATTCAAATAAATGGAATAGAACATACCGTGCTGATCACTTGATACTCCACGTGCTTCAGAAATATTCCTTTTTTTTCAGGTACCAAGTTCACCTCTATTGTGTCTAGATTACAAATATCCGAGTAGGTGAGATTCAGTTTTGCTGGATTGCTGCCTTTGTGCAACCTCTGAGCCAAAAGTGTTACCTCGGACAGATCACCCACTACAGGAACGGGTAATTCTATCAAAAGCCAAAGCAAAAGGATCCAGTTTTAAAAAATGGAAAACATTCAACGAAATAAAGTTGGCCTGCCCTAAGTTTACTATGTATATATTTACAAATTTCTATAAAACGGGGCAAAAAAGTTCCGATGAGTAATTATCATAGTATCAAATTACTTCAAACTGTTTTATTTTTCGCTGCCCTATTAATAGAATTAATTTCTTCACACATTGTATCTTCCACTAAATTGTTAAAAAAAAGATGGAAGGGAATTATTTCTATTTATAATATTGAATAATAATAAGTCATTTATAATATTTATGGCTCACCTTGTATAAATAAGTGCTATTCTATATATTTTATCATTTAACTTTTTCAAGGTAGGCAAATTCTAAGTGTAAGCATTGCAAGAAAGAAACATTGTTCGAAGAACGGTGCACTTCCGGTAAAACTCATCTTTTGACCGTGATAAATGCATGTCTTTTCAACGATAAGGACAACAATGCACCATTGTAATGGTCAGTGACACCATTAAAAATCAAGTTTTCTTAATTGTCATACATTCCAGTATTATCAAATTCCTATGATAATGAGTTAAATGCAGTATATCTTTAATAGTTGGTACCAATTTCGTGCAATACATATTGCAATGAATTAATCAAATTAATATTTGATACTAATTCTTGTCCTCTTTACGTAACCCTCCATTCCCATTTTCCTTTACTTTATTTTCAATGCACAATTCATTAGATATGTCTGTGTTATCTTATGTTTTGCGAACTATGGATATTGTTACACGTATAGAAATAATAAACTAAATCAGCTATCATTTAATTTATTAATTTATTAATATCAAATTGAAGGATAGTAGATATATGTGTGTACGTAAACAAATGAAATTTGAAGAAGTATTGTCTATATTTTCAAGCGAAACGATTGTGTGATTTTCAAAGGTGGACATAGATGTATAAAGTAAAGAAAAATGTTGTTTCTCTTCTTAATATAAATTGTAGGAATAATTGACATTACTCAATTTCCTTTAATACTTCTTACAAACCTTGAGATTCAGAGTTCTCCAGGAGTTTGTCGCTCGGATGCTTTCCTTGTTGAGCAAAAGCAACTAGAGCAAGGCCCTTGTACAATCCGCTTCTGGTCAGATAACCCGTCTTGCTGTCTACTAGTTCCCATATCTGCAGAGAAGAAAAGCAATTATTACATTAGGATATTGTTCGTATGATCGTTTTTTTTCTTTCCTATCTTTTCCCGTGAGAACCTTTATTATTGACGGGATACTGATATTTTAATCCGTGAAATTGTGAATAATATTTAAACATATGTAATCACTGTATTTCGAATTGTTTTAAAAGTAGACTTAATTAGGTACACAATAAATCTCAAATCTCGATTAAACTAAGAAACAATTCTGTGGTCGTCCTCAGCAAGGTTCGCAATTTTACTCCTTAATTTCATAAAAGTTCGCAGTTAACAATAAAAAAGTTTCAGCTATTATGAAACCATAAATATTTCATACTTTGCAGTTGTTACGTCTGCCTTAATTGAAAATAACGCGATATTTTAGCAACGAAATGTGCGTTTAGCAGTGAACAACACGGTTGTGGAAAAATTGTTGGAACAGGTTTACGTGGAAAACCATGAGAAAAATAAAGGAAGAATATTGACGGCCTTATTTCACCAGGCGACGACTTTCTCGGCGTGGAATGGCCGATAAAAGTTCAGGGTTGTACGATACAATTTTCCCCTTTGTTACTGTTCAAATAACAAAAGTTACAAAATAGTAGAGGGATCCGTTAATTAAACATGCTCAATTTACTCCTTTTATTGAACTGATGAAAATTCGCCTGGGTAGTTGAAAATTTTCAGAATCAATGATGTTCTAACAGAATACTAATAAATCTTGAGCTTGAAACATACAACTCGTTCTAGTTCATCGCTAACATCTCTTTCTCTGTATACGTACCTAATACACGTTAATTAAAAGCAGGGGGTGTGCAGTTGCACCAAATATAAGGGGGTCCAATTTAATGTAAAAACGGCTTAATGCGGTTTAATCCACACGATATACTCGACTAACGGTGCAACGTCGGTTAAAGCCACGAACGAGTCTAGAGGATTAGGCCATAAATGAAAGTAACTGCATTCCGAGAATTTTTATACCTTGCACCGCCATTCTACTTCTACTTCTTTCGTTCCTATTACCTCTCTGTTCCTCACCTATCTGACCGAGTCCAACAGAGACAGTGCGCGTATCTAGAAAACCCTTTTACAAAGACGACACGCGCGTCTGTCGATAATTGGACACTTCCACTGGAAAATTAACGTATCGACGTGAACGATGAAGAAGTAGAATAATATAAATTACGGCGACTCACACAGTTGTTCACATGAAGCTAACATATTTATTTTCTCGAAAAATACAATTCTGTTAAATCCCCATGCAGGCAGTCCTGAGACGTTTTCATATTATGAAGGAAAATTTTACATTAGCTAAAAGAGAAATAGTAGTAAAATAAATACTACTACATCCTAAGCTGACAAAGAAAATGAAGGTAGAACTATTGTTTTTAAAACTTGGTAAAGCATGCGATGGACTCTGTGAGTCACTGGAGTTTCTCTTCCTGTGTGATGTATCGATGAATTGAAATGTGGCATGGGTGACTTGGAAACATTGGAATGTCGATGAAAATGTGGCGCATATGCGCCAGAAATTATGTAAGAGGTCTAAAATTGATATGCTATGTCTTAAATTAGAAAACGGTCTGCGATAAATTTGTTTGACGCTTTATTCGAAAGGTAAATCATTTTCTTTTAGCTAAAAGCGAAATTTGATTCTGCAATTATAATTAATTACAGTTTAATTATATTTTACTTTTATTTGTGCCTGATGTATCGGGCTCTATGTTACTTACTAAATTTGATAATTAATCAAGGGATGAGTGTATCGAAATTATTTTCTATTGTTATATGTCGAATACCCGAGCGTTTCCGTTATACGATTCCTTGAAGAGAGTACAAATGAATTCCTTCGTTCTTCACGAACCTATCCTATATTCAAAATATAAGTAGTAACTGGAGAATTTAAATGCCTCTTTACAAAACGGGTTTTAACGCGGAATGTATTCAAAGCACAACTTCACGGTGTACACCAGTAGGATGCTATTAAACTCGTTTCTACAGGAACTCGTTTCTCATAGAGTCGAAACTATCCACTTGTTTCTGTTTTCCATAAGGATGTAGGTGTTACTATCATAATGCAGTTCGATTCCAAATGCAGTTGCAATACAATCATAATAACACAATGCATTTGAAGAGTGTAAACATTTCTGTTCTAGAAACAATCGTAGAAGCAAATAATCACAGAAATGAAATACAACAAAAACGAAAGGGGTAGTACCTTCGAAAAAGGGGCACACGAACAAAATTTAAACAGAAATACGGAAATGGAAAGAAACCCAAAGAGTTAAGAGCAAACAATTGAAGAAAGAAAATACGACAAAAACGAAAGGTGTTGAAAAAGCGAAATAGAAACGAAAAAAGACAAATGGAAAAAGGTAGAAACGAATGCATTCTAATTATAAACTTGGATCATTACAAAGGTGCAGTGTGGGTAGGTTGGGAGTTGTTAAGTCTCATTGTTTCAAAGCATCGAGGGTTCCTGCTTTCTCGTCGGTTTCACGAGCACTGCGAAACCATAATGATTGATTAAGCTCGCTAGAAAAGGATCCCCTGGTGAAAATAAATTCCTTGTTCGTAGTACGTGTGAACTCAACTGTTGAGTGCATTCCCTGCGAAAGCCGAGAGTACGCTCGTCACGAGAGCGCGTCTTTTCAGTTTCAATAATCTCCCTTTCTCTTTCTACGTCGCATTTGAATCGCGCCAAGGAATTCTCAGGTGAAATACGATTGTACGTGTACTGACAATGCGGGCGTTTTTCTATCCTTCGTCTCTGCACTCGTTTGAAATACGACGCGACTGCACTTTCTGGACGCGAAGGAACATCCACCCCCAGAGTGTAATTTTTGAATAAAACATTTTATTTTTGTAACATCAAAGTGGTCTAATTTGATGTATGATGGCCGTGCAGTTTGTGTGTGGAGATGTCGGGGGTAATTTTGAATTATAAATGGAGCGGGGAGGGTAAGAAATAGTGCGATGCTTAAAATGGTAAAATACATTGTGGAGTCGATTTCTTCCGTTCGATTTCACTTTTGCTTTAGGTGAATGTCGTCTATTTGTTTTACAAGGCTGGAACAGCAAATTGTTTCAGTGCACTTGCACTTGACGAAGCGGTTCTCAATGTTAACCGCCAGTTCGGTATAGTATACCCGGGTAATAATTGTGAGTGCGATTTACTGTAAAATACTTTAAAAAAATATTTGCCGGAGTTTGTGCGTCCTTGGAATAAAATGGATCTGGATAAAACTGTTCCTACTACATGGTATTGCGAGAGAACAACTGCATAATAACAGCAAATGCAAGTAGAATAAAATATTATGGAACAATTCTTTGTTTCTCTCCACTTATTCTGAGAATTAACGAAACTGGATGAAATTATAATAGAAAAATGAGGAGGCAAAACCCGAGTAGAGAAATGGGAGTAAATAGGAAGAGGAAATGCGGGCACACACATGTCCTACCCATTTAGTATTAGTACATCGTCTAACACTGACTTTTAACACTGAACATAAATTTTTTTATTTACAGGAATGAAATAAGACGAAACAATTATAATTACGATTGGTAAATATTTAATGAAATCGTCGCAATTTTTTGTTGCTTTATTAAATGCATTTGAAATTTTACGAAGAAGATTGTGAGATATAAATAGACGCGAACAAAGAAGTGCCAGTGTTCAAGAAGGAGGAAAACGGACACACGTGTATCGAATAAAGCGTGAAACAACTGGAATGTCATTAAATAAAATTAGTCTCGTCCGCGACGGAAGAAAACCAGAGGGAAGGGAGATCGGCTCGTATCAACGATGGTTTTATCTCACGTGTACGCAATGTTCGTGTCGATCGACGCATGGTACGCGAGCAAGGACCCTATCCACTGGCAAACACCTATTCAATGCATCTACGCAAATGTAATTTTTTAAATAATCGGGTATGTATGTGCAGTTGATAGGGTGTATGCCAAAACTGAATAAAACAGAACCCCTCAATATTTTATTATAACAATTCTTTTATCCCTGCAGTTTCATCTCGGATATTAATTTGTAATTATTACTAATTATATAGAATAATGATATAGAAAACTATAGTTTTTTTTTAGGGAAAATTGCGTGAAATGAATAGAAATTTGTATTTGTTCCTGTTTAAGAATTTCATACCAATAGATTAATTCTGAAGACCCTGTACTCTATCCAACCAATATCATTGCAAATCTAATTTCCTTTTTATTTAAACATTTTCTAATATTTTCGCAGTTTCCTCACAAGTATAATGTTTGAGTTACTATTTTGAAATTGTAATCGTTTCGGACCATTGTATTTTTAAGATCTGACACAAGTAGCTTGATTATAATATAAATTAGTATGTGATGGGGAACAATTTAAATTATGAATATACCAGTTTCGCAATATAATTAATACTATATTATTTAATCCTATTGTTCACTTCTTTGTATTCCTTGAAATCTTTTTCTAGGTAGGAAAAATTTCCACGCACGAAGCTACTAGAAAGTTGAACGACAATAACCACGATTGCATGATCGCCTGACATCTTTCTCAAATACACATATCGAGCCTTTCGTTCCTGCATTGCTTCACAAACTTATAATACTGCCAATCTCGTTGTCAAGATGTTGTTTAACAATTATTATAGCACCAAAGTGATTCTATCCTTATAAAATGATTAATAATCTACAATGAAACATTGCTGTATATTTATGCTGACGTTTCACTGTTAGATGTGCGAAGAAGGCATTTAAGAGTTACTCATTACTAGTCATTACACAATACATTGTATTTGAAAAAGTTTCGTGTCTCCTGTTTAAAATTGTGCTGCAAGGTTGATGTCGTAATATCCTGAGAAATCATCAAACTAAATTAGGTAATGCCCGTGTTTATGTCAGATTATGTGACTTCCCGAAGTTGCATAATCTTATTAGCGCTCTGTTGTCAAAGAAGAATTATATTTTAAGACAATCGACTGTTATCATAATAAGTATGCGTATACATATATCTGTCTGCAAGCTTCAATCTTTATTCTGATCACTTAAGCAGAAGTTTACAATTTCAACGATTTCACAGTGTTTCACGATATTATGCAGTTTTCTATTATTGCAATACTTGACCTGCCTCTGTCCTTCCGCCTGGCAAGCAGAAATAAAGAACACTCGGCCTTCAAGTTTGTACTCTCTATTTTTTTAGAACTTCCAAGATATTTCAATTTTACCAACAGCTAAAGTTAAATAGGTCGAGTATATCAATTATCGATTACGAGGTCTCTATACATTTGGAGAGACGAAAAGAAAATTCAATTTATTGTATCCTTCAAATAAATTCTTCACCCTATCTATTACATGTTTCACGTTTTTAAATATTTTCTTCCGGGATACAATATATCGAAGGAATGAATATTTGAAGCAGAGCAATTAGAAAATTAGAAAGATTTTATAAAAATGTTTGCAACTTTCGTTAACTATCAAGGAATATCTTATTATGGTATCATAGATGAAAATTTGATTATCGAATGTTATACGTCTTGACCATTTCGACATTCTATTTCGAATACTTCAGTGTTCACATATATTGCTCTCCAGTTTATATTATACTATTATTTCATCGATTAATTATTCTATGGAACCCAAATATCCATATTAATCCGTGGACTAAAGTTTACTGTATGAAACAAATTAACTTCGAATTAATCCTTAATCTAGATGCAAACCTTAATTCACCCTAGTACCTTATTAATTATATTTCTTAAAACATGTCTATTTAATAACCATACTTCTAAGACAATGCTGCACAGAGACAAACAAACAAATTTTTCTGTCTCTCCTGATGTCTTCTGATTATTAAACTTCATCGCATACGTATAGCTAGCTAAGATTTTGTGTTTCCATATCTGTTATCGTTATCATTTAAGGCAAACAATTGAAACGTCGTAGAGGTATACGAATTTTAAACAGTTCCTTTTTATTTATCTCTAAACGAGGTAAATGCGTGTGAAATATGCAAAAATGGAAAAAACGATTTTGCACGCTGCGTATCGTTCTGAATCGGCCTATTTACAGTGAACCGCGACGACCCACGTAACGTTATTTTGATTGTGTCATTAGTCAATGAACGAGACGCGACGTTCAATCCTTATTACGTCGTATCGTACCGTGCCGTGTCGCCTGTCCGACTCTAATTCCTCCAATAAATTGCGACCGACAGATTTAAAAAAAAAATAAACGCGACTCGATAGCTATCATAAGCGATATCATAACGCGCAAAAAACGACACTTGAAGTGCATACGTTAATTTTGTAAGCGGATGATGCGTAATACACTGCGATGCGTGATGTAATAAATATTGCAAGGGAAATAGGAATGTGTAGAATTGCCGGCAATTCTTGTTATTTTGTGGAAAGTCGTAATACAAAGAATTGGTAAAAAGTAAAAAAATAAGAGCTTGATAGAATCCTATATGAAGTCTATGTAAAATGATATTTTATATTCTATTAAAATAGCAGTTAATAGATATTATTTTAATTTTTTCAGTGGGCAAGAATTGTTATTTGAAGGATTCAAAAGTGTCTCGGGAAATTGTCGTCAATGCGTAACTTTAATTTATATCTGCATCAGAATTTAAACCTACTAACAAATAGTACTGCTCGCAGACATTGATTTAATTAGTTAAAAGAAAAGAAAAGTAATATATCGGGGAATCCAATAAAGTAATTTTAATTCATGACGGGAAAGGAAGACGAGATTCTTTGGGTTAACTGTGTTAATCTGGGGGAAAGAAATAATAGTAGCACAGACGTATAGTGCATTCATTCATTGACGTAAATACTACTGCTGTCCTGTAAGCAGGCACTCGATATTAATCCAGTGATTATGAATGGAATCTGCTTTATCTTTTCAAGTGTATTACCTATGTAGGTATAACAGAATTAATATTCTAAAAGTTTGGATTTGCAAGAATATATAAAACACTGATAAATACAAATTTAGAGTATATAATACAACGGAGCATCGATTTTAAAGGATAGTATCATTGGTGTATTCAAACAATGAATCATAAATAATAAATAATAAAAAAAAAAATTATAAATAAAAGTATAAAAATATTAAACACTTGTCAAGTGTACTTCTGCTTGTAGTTGACCCTGCTATGTAATCTTCTACTATTATAAAGGGGCGTCCGGGCAGACTATCGTCAGCGGCCGTGTTAATGATAAAATAATGACGATACCGTCACAACAGACATGGGACAATACAATTCATCTGAAGGCAAACATCATTCGCGGATTATAAAATAATTACCAGAGATAATGATTATTATTCTTCGTAAAAAAAGGTACTTTGAAGACAATGTTAACGTTTTGCAACGAATAATAATCTGATTGAAACCATTCAATATTATAGTGAATGTTTTAACTTGTTAATTGAAATATTCAAATGTATATCAATATATACAGCATTTATTTCTAATTTCTTCCTTAAATAAATGATGCAAAAGTATCGTTATATTGGACGTTATTATTATTACACAATAACAAAAGCGATCAAACGAACAGTCAAACAAGGATAAATTCTCAAAACCTGCGGCGTCTTGCAACTTTTTAATTATGCAATTATGTAATGATCATATAATCGTAAGACGAAGTATCAATTTGCCATAAATGACAATCTTTTATAACAAATATTTCGAACACGTATTTCCACAGAATTAAACAACCTTCTACGCAAAGAACTGTTCACGAAAAAATCTATCGTAATTTCCATAACTCTATATCTTCGTCCAATTCTAATATCAGATACACGTTTCGCGTTTGTTTCATCCCTTATCCATTAAGTTATTAAAAAAAAGAAAAGACAGGGGAAGCATATAATGACTTCGTTCTCTTTCCACATTTCACAAGGCAACTTTTGTAATTTTATAAACAAGAAAAAGAAGTATAGACTTCACCGAGTTGGCCAAGTTAGGCGCGCAAATTTCACCTCGAAACCGATCTCTTAATTAACAAATCATTAAATCGAGTTACGCATCGTAAAATGTTGAATCACATCGTTAAGTATGCGTGTTTGAATTGACCTCAGTGATTCGAACATAGTATGCGTTGCATTAGATACGATATCACTGGAAACGATTATGCGGTCTGGATCTCACATGGACCTCTTCTTCCTCAAATTTGTTTGCTTAATTTTTCATAAAGATGTGGCAATCACAGATAAGAACGCTTCCTGGTGATTTTAATTGTCGCGAGGTTGCGATTAGACGAACAAAAAATTGTCGGACGGTTCTTCACGCGAGGAAACCGCTAGGCGAATTTATTCAAGCGGTATCATCAGCCTCGTCACGTAGTTCGTATACCGTTCAGTGATTTCGTTTTGTTGCATTAATCGTGTCGATGCAATTCGCGTGCACTGTGTTGCAATTATATCGATGGCCACGTATGTATTAATGATCGTTTAGCGTGCTTAGCGAGAGTTGACAAAATATAAATTGATCGAAGTAATTTTAATTGGAGGACTGATCGAGTCAAGAGATATTATATTATATTATATTTATTAGCAGATTGAGAATTGCGTGTAGAATAATTTGGGGGGATAATGTTAGATTCGTGGATAATGTTGAAACATAGCTTAGATTAAACGAATCTGATAGTGCAAAAATTGTATTTCAGGAATTTGAAAAATTGCAGTCCCCATCAAATATATTAGAAAATTCGAGTTGTTTTTTATCATTTCAATCACTGTATTGTTTAAGAAGAAATGACAAAAGAAATATATCAATGATGTGAGAGAATTATTTTTGGTGGCACAAAAATAAGTCGATGTTAAAGAGTAGATTGAATAAGTTAAATAATCATTTCCTTACGTAGTTGGATTCGCCTTTTTTTTATCGTTTCTAATTAATTCTTGATAAATCATAATCGCGATTCATGGAGGTCACGAATAAGGAGCATGTTAAATGTTTTCCCAGCAAGAAAGAGTATAAATAATACGAAGAAATATAATTCTCCCAAGTTGTAATGTAATAAGAATCTTTTAACTATTCTAATTAATATTTAAAATGTAACTACACTTACATTAATTAATACTACTTTAATACTGTAATAATTTACGGTTCTATATTCATTGTTTCAAATATAATAATATTATTAACGCATAAGTATTGAAATCTGCACAGCATAAGAGTATAAACGATGCTCCAAATACGCTGGAGCATTCATATTTTAAAAGTGGGACATTAAACTGTTAATACTGCCGATAAAGGATCATTGTCACGCAATATTAACGAAGCATACTTACATTTCATATACATAAATGATTTGGTGACAAATACTTTCTACATTTAAATGACTAATTCCACTTTAACTAGAGACAAATATTTGTCACTTAATCATTTGCTATTCTTTAACAACCATCGATTATGCACAGTTGTAAATGCTCAAATATTTACCAGATCTGTAGTACTTTAGAGTGCATATGCTATTTTAATTCATACAGAGGAATACGATCTACGAGAAGTTATTGAATTAAGAATAGCTTCCATCCAAATAAGTCTTTAGACTCACTAATTTGCCTAAACCTGCACTGTATGTACACGGATTATATATTAATAAACGAAGCAAACGCACTAAAATAAATCTCATTAGTGACTCCATTAAAATGAATTCAAAGATTATACATTCCCATGAAAAATTAATACGCATCGAATTGAACGTGCAACTTCTCGAACACAATTCAAACCAATATTAAATAGTAATTATCATTCTGCATAAATTTTCATTCAGTTTGTCTATTCGTTTGTCTACGAAATCCAGTTAATTGAAAATAAGTTCTCATACAGAATGCATGAACGATGAACCGTATTCCGTTACGGACGTAGAATCATCAACATTCCCGTTTAGTTATACAGGGTGAGGCACGGAGTTTTCCATTTTCAAATGGAACTCCACATTTTTTTTGTACCTAGATTGATTCTTCGGAAAATTCTACATTAAAAAGTATTTTTCTTTTGCTCAGAATGTTCCAAAGAATCGATCTATGGAAAAAAAAGAATATACAGTTTCATTTAAAAAAGTTCGGTTGCATTTTTTAGATGCACCGTTGCCCTCGTGAAAAAAGCGGAGTCACAGATAAATAGTCCTTCTTATACCATTCAACTATTCCCTTTACAACATTTGTCTATCTCTAATCGAACTCGAGATATATCCCATCCCAATTTCGTGACTCACCTTGTATACCTATTAACTTAAGCGTTGCGTGTGAACAAATTACAAAGTTTTAAAGGCAACCGTGCCTACTCTCTCTCCTTTCTATGCAACCACGGAGCTACGGTAAAAAATAAAAGAAGACAAGAGGGAGACGAGGAGACATACCTGGCTGAGAACGGAGCTGCTCAGCTGAGACTTGACAAGAAGGGATTTAAACACCTCTCGTTCCACATTTCCACTCGTGGGAGAACAGATCTTCTCGTAGACTTCTCTGTAGAACGCCGGTATGCAGCCTAGTTTGGTACAGCAACCAGAAGCAAAATAAAAGGTCATCACTTCGAAGGAAATTTCACTTTTCACAAAAAAAAATAAAAAAAAAACCATTAAAACCCGTGAAGCAATGTATCTATTGGCCAAGGAAAAGATCACGGGCATTTACATAAACGAGTAACATTCATTGCGTCAACGTGTTAACTTTAAATGAACAAATTAAGTTCTGCATTGATCATCGAAGTTTTGTAACTCCTATTTTTAATTGTACTCGATCAGCTGAACTCGCTTAGAGATCTTAATATTGGGCCTTATTAAAGGAATTTATAAACAATAATTAATATTAACAAGATATGTAGAAGCCACAGTGATATGTTTCAGAAAACCAATAAACACGAAAATGTTGCACGAGCTAGGAAACCATTAACATAATTATTGTTAAACGTGTTAAACTAGTTCCCAGTATTTGTTTATTTACAGATATGCATGTCAAAGATACAGTAGCGCCTTCATTTTTCAATTCAAAACCTATTAAATTTTCGAGCTAGTTAAATTTTTCTAATTGCTAAAATAAGAAAAGAAAGTTATTGGTAAAAGGAAGAATCACATCAAGGATTAAATTTACATTCATGATGTTTCTTTTTGTTATGAGAATCGCGGAAGAATACGCAAAGATTTTTTAAATGACCTGATACATACGCGCAATTTTGCTTCTATTTATGAATGAGTATAATTACGAGCAATTTAACTGGCAGCGGAATTATAAAAATATATGGACGCTTTCATTTCTATGGAGTTCGTCACAGTGTAACTGTATTCAAATAATGGGATCTTTAAGTTACGAAAGTGAAGTAAACACGTTGTGCAAACTATATAAATGACATATAAATATGATACTCTAGCGTAAGAGAAAGATGGAGAAAGAGTTGGGAATGTTGAACAATATTTAAAGCGGGATACGGGTTGCATTTAAGGATGCGACCTCGAGAAGGACCTTGTCAAAGGTGCATACGGGTACACGGGTTCATCATTTACCGAACGACAGATCGGTCGACGCCATATTGGATCACTTGTAGATCACCCAGGATTCTGCGAGATTGGTGCACAGCAGCTTTTTGAAAATACAGTCTTGTCTGTAATTGTCTTCGTAGTAATATAATTTACGTGCACACGCGTTACGTATTCTCAACGTACGACAATATGAGTTGCCGGTGAGGTACGAAGCACAACACATATACACAAACAACATACGCCATTGCCGTGTGGCGCAAAACTGAGGAACAGTACGTTTTCTCAGACCGGCTGTTCTTATTTCTCCCGCCGCGCATGCGCTCTCTTACGCCACTGCTTTACTAATGCGTAATCATGGTCCTCTAAGTTAAGGCGTTTTGTGCGCGGGAAGTTTGTAATAAGGAGACTTATTTTATTACAAGTAAATTACTTTAAGATATTTATATTATTGTTTATAAATAATTTGTGGTTATGCACGTGTAAATTGATAGTTGTGTCTATTAATTTTGAATAGTTGTGGTATCTTATATTGTATGCACAGTGTAATCAATCAGAAAGAAGGCTAAGCTAACTATATTTTAATATTAATTCGTTCACTGTTATTGTTCTATTTAATAGATATTGTATTAAAATTTTAAGTATACTATGTATGTACCTTGCTCAAAATACTGCATCAATACTGCATTAATGTAAACTCGTTAAAAAATATAAATTACTTAAATATAAAAACCGGAAGGTTACAAAATTCTTTATTTATCCTCAAGCTGTCCCAGAGGAAGTGGTTTCGGTAATGGTCTCTCAAGTTCTCTAAACTCTTTTCGAATTTCTTTCGACGTTTGGCTGTCTACGGATTCAATTAATCGCAACTTATGTGCTACTTCCTGTTCTATTATAGGACGATATTTCTTGCCCATTCCGAGACACTCCATGTCGCTCAAAAATTCCATCCTCTCTTTAATTCCGCGTACCACTATAAATGCGAAAAGGGATGATCAGTGTGGAAGTATATAAATATTATTTGTTTTGTTTACTTACGATCGTCAACGGGATCAGTGGTGTTAGAGTAACGTTGCTCTCGTCTCGCTTTATGTAGAGTTCTTGGTGCGCGAGGTGTTTCGGGCATATCTTTTCCATATGCCATCATGCATGCTAAATGACGCTTTTGTTTTTCTTTGTTACCTGCAGTTTAGTAATAGGAAAAGCAGAGCTACAATTTTTGTTCAATTGTGGGTCTTTGAAAAGAATAAAATGTATTATAGTTTTAGTAACAACATCATTTATGTATTGTATATTATTATGTATTGTATATTGTTATGTATATTATTATAAACTTCAAAATTGTATGTAATTCTATATTTCGCAGCGACAAATACTAAAATTGTAATGATAGATAAAGCAATATTATCTTACGTAAAGGCGACGTTCTTCTAAATTGTTCCCTTTCATACGCACCACTTTGGACAATCACATCTTGCGTTCGTTTTTTCCAAATGGTCGGCATTAAAACCTAGAAAAAAATGGTTTATATTAATATACATGGATTACTTGGATAATACATTTTCTACCTATTAATTTTACCTGATATTTAGCTTGATGTTTATTTGATTCCATTTTAGATTTTTCCAAGACAGGTGGCAAGGATTCTCCCTTGTTCATCGCTTCCTGAATAGATTTCCTTTTCATCATACTCACCTTCGACTCTTCCATCAAAACTAGGAAGACATATTGATAAACGATTTTTTAAAAGATAAAATTATTACCAATCGTGGTATCCAGCAGTTACATATATAAATAATAAAGCTTATATGTAATTTAAATAAGAAAAAATTATTATACGTGATCCAAGATAAAATAATTTTATGATTATTATTCTTTTTTAATTAAACAACTATCGAAGAACAATAAAGTATTCCACTTCGTTTCTAAAGTTCTCCATACTTTATATTCCTATTAATACTAATTATAAATATATTCTTATTATTTTATAGTTACGTGTTTCCGATAAAGTTGCATTTGGGTAAAACATAACAAATTAAATGAAAAATTCATAGCTTACTAAATTATCCACACATAAGTGCATAAAGGTGCAACAAATTGTCTTCTTACGTTTGATCAGGCTTTTTGTTTCATCGCTGTATTTCGCCCTTGGTGGATGATGGAACGCACCCACCCCCATCTCGACCCTCTGATACTTCCGATCCATTTTGTAACCTTCTGCAAAGATCGAATATCGTGGCTATCAACCTGTCAACATAGTTTAACAACTACGAGCGAAGTGTGACAATTTGTTCAACGCGAGAAAGACAACTGCGACACGAACCAGTATGGAGAATCCGCGTCGCGTTTCTATGACTACTTTGAAGATGATTCAACCTCGATCGAACCAACTTTCAAACTGCGATTCAAACTTTCGCAGTTGTATTGACAATAAACGGCTGACGTTGCACCCCTTTTAACGTAACATTAGATTATCGGCTTCTGATACAGATTGGAGTTACCTCGGGGTAATGTGGCACGTTAAAACAAAATATAATTTTCTGGTGTTACAAAAAGTATACCTTCTGCGTAATATCTTTTACATCCCACTTACGATTAGTTGACGTTACCTAAAATATAAATAAAATATTATCTATTATCATAATGTAAAATTAACAGGACTACACTTGACAAAAATAAACGCGTCTTACTTTACCATGCAGAAGCACATAAACAATGTTGCTTCATAAAATAATGAGTAATAATAATAATAAACTAAACATTAACGCATTAATATACAAAATTCAGATAAAAAATACAACAATTTACAACTATGTACTACTAAATTTTAATTACATCACGCCAATGAATTAACCGATAATTTGAAATCGTAACTCAATAAAATTGAACCAGTATTTCCAATACTTTTATCATATTTCACAAAAGATCGACAAGGTGGAAAATTAATAATTTTGCAGCAGTATCAATCAATGATCAATTGGGAGCGGATGCACCTTGAAGGATGCGGCAGTGGATCAGACTGCTGCGCATGTCGTGTAATCTACTGCTAGGGGTTACGTTCCCACCCCCTGGACATGGTAAACTCGCGTTTTGCGCGTCGAAAGCACGCAAGCGGACAACGAGCAACCCTCTGAATTTTTATTCTGTCACGGTAGCCTCGTACGAGGCTATCAACGGGGATAACATCCTTGCTCCGAGTCCTTTATCTCTAATGTGATAACGTTTCGCTTGACAATCGGATTTTTCGCTTTCGTCTGAGCGGAAGACAGTGAAAGTTATTGATTCCTATTGTGAACTACGTTTCAGTGATATTCCGTGTTCTTTTTTCCGCGAGGTGAGTAACGGCATCGTGTAGTTCGTTTTGCTTCCAAAAGCGTTGAACTCCGATGCTGAATCCTGACTACGTTCGTGATTACAACTGGAACTTCGTCTTCCTGTTTTCTTTCCTCTTCTTTTACCATCGTGTTGTTCTCACTGCACCCTCTAGCAATACGGTCGCAGCGAGTGTGATTCGGAGGGTAGCGCGCTTATCTTTATTTTGTTGGTATAGGAAACTTGATTATTTGTATTGGGGTTGTACGTTTGTACCGGTTTTGTTCATTTTCATTGGTACAGGTGGGCTTAAGGGAGACTTTTTTTTACTATCGTGTTTCTTTGCTTTATGTGTGAATTTTGGGACAAATCTTTTGTATATAAATTATTGTTTCTTATTTTGTACGCAGGGATTATTATCGTGTGAATTTGTCTGTGTAAATAAAAGCAGCAAAATGAAAGTGGGACTGTTGAAGAATTTCTTGCACTATTTCAACCTGAAGCAGGGCACTGTATTGATAGCAGTGTTCCAATTGGTAAATACGAGCAATCACCTGATTATTATTATTATTATTATTGTGGTGTAAGAAACAAGTGAAGTAATTGTGATAATTAATTATCGATTAAAATAATGCAATTCTTTTAATACAGTTTACATCCGGATTTAGTATGATATTTTTCGTGCTGGCTCTAGCACACGCCATGGGAATTCAAGAAATGGTGGTAAGAGATACAGAGGATGCTCTCGAGAGAGAAGCCTTAGAAGATATATCGTCTAATCATTTAAACACTAGGAAAATGGATATGGCACACCACAATGCAACTGGTGCTTGTAACATAATGTTTTAATTACTCTTATACCTCATTTTGCCAAAGCAAATTTATTTCTCTAATTTCCATTCTGAAATGTATATTTCACTTCGTTTAATATGCATGAATAAATATTAAGGGGATTTCGTGTATTTCAGAAACGGTTTACTCGATGTATTGTGGACTGGTGATCACAGTGATACATTTTATTTCCACTATTCTACTGCTGTACGGTGCGCTAACGGTAATTAAATTTCACACAGACGTACTATGTACGAATAATATCGCGATAAAAAAAATTATTTCTGCTGGTAGAACAATCGACACTTTATGGCGCCATGGATGATGGCCATGATGACGATAATATCAGCGTTGACGATTTCTTTGTTCTTGGTAGAACAAGACTGTCCCTTTATCGCTACCCTCGGTGGGAAAGCTGATATTTGTGAACGTAGGTTGATGAACAATGACAAAAAACTGAATCGAAAATATCGCGACAAATGAACAATCTCATCGAGATACAAGAAAAATTCAAATCTATTATGGAACTTCTAATTTACTTTGTAACTAAACAAGGTCATTGTTTTTTTACAGGTATGATTGTTCTCTTTCTCGTAACCACTAGTTCTTACGTGTGGTTTGTGGTCTACAGCACTTACAAGAGTCTCGAGACGAAGAAGGGACTGACTCACGTTCTTCACTGCACGAAGAAAAAGTCCGTGATTCCGGCTGTACAAAAACCGAAAGTTGTTCAGGCGCAAGCGGATAAACCATTCGAGGTTTAAGTATTCTGCACGAAGGTATAGAAGTAGCGACAGAAGGTCGGATTTATTCGTTACAATAATTGAGAAAGGACGTATACGGGGGAGAGAACTTTTCCTCATCGATGGGTACCGTTCTGTACCCATACCGTTCTGTACCCAAATGACAGTGTTTTTTAAACAAATTTTAAAATCAGCCTCAGGATTAGGGCCTAGGAATTCAATTCCGTCGACTTTAATTTGTCGTCGAATTCGGAGACGTTTCGCTTTCGTCAAGGAGTCGAAAATGGAAAGTTGAAACGAATAAACAATGCGATAAATTCAAGTTGGAAAAACACTGTGCATCTCGTCTCTATACATGACACGACAAAGGCGTTTCACCATTTTACAAAAGCTCAAATGTGATTTGCAGTACAAAAAGCTTGCTTCGTATTATTATGTGTTATTTCTTGTTCAACGATTACAATTAATTGATGACGGTTTCGCGTTGTATTCTGAGGATATCTTGAAGCTCTAAACAACGCGCAGAGACTTATAATTATTATTCTCAAAGTACTGTAAATCTAAACTGCATATCGAAATGCGGCGACGCATATATCGTAATAAATATATATGTATATATATTTCATTTCGATTATTGCCAAGACAAATCGTGAAATACTGTTCAATTAACAATAGGTTTAGAAAGCTTGTTTTTAAATTTATGCCACATGTATTCTCTTTGTGTAAGACTGAACTTTAATTACTAGTGTTACGTAAGATTTGTCATCAACTTTCACACGTCATTTAAGCAAGAAACTAAAAAAAAAAATAAAAATAAATACATGCTGCTTGCAACTCATAATCATCGTCATCGACATTTTATTATAAACAAATACAGAGTTACGTCTCGCAATCATTTTTATTTTATATTCGATCCCAACTTCTTTATGACACTACAACCTTGATATTCTGTTGTAATATTTCAATAATAACAAGTGAATGTAATTATTTCCTGTGTATATGTATATTAAATGTACGAAATCATAAAAATAAAGATTATAAAATTCGATTACGTTATATACGTATCATTATTTTGATTTGTCTAATCATCGAAGATATTCAATAATTAGTCAAATTCCATAATATTATATTACTATGTAATATTTGCGACACGAAATTCGAAACATATTTGAACATGATAGATTTTTTGTTACGTTAAACGAAACATTTATAACATCATAAAATAAATATAAAAAAAAATAAATGATCGGATCACTAAGTATAACACGCTACGAAAAATCGCTTGATAATCTTTCGAATGATACTTCTTGTATGACATTTGCATCGGCATCATCAAAAAATTCTGTATATTAAATGTAAGAAAATTCCTTTTCATACTCATTGAAAATCGAATTTCTTCCCTTGTTCGTAACGTTTAAGAACTTATATAGTTCTATAAGTAGACATCTCAGAAATAGGCCCACATAACAAGTTAATAACAACATGTTCTAGCATTTCTTAAAGTTTTGTGTTACTTTTTGCCATCGACAGTTAACGCACAGTGCACATAACACCAACAAATAATAGTACTTTCCATTTGGTCCTCTACCATATAATACGACTTCGAATAACAAACACAGTACGCACTTCCCATGTAAACTGTAATCCATGGAAAACTGAAAATATTGTATTATAAATATAATATTTTCATTTTCCTTTCTTAACAATCAATTTATATAACGAAAAACTAAAAATAGTATAAGTTGTTATGCAAAATTGCCACATTTTAAGGAGTTTACCTCCTCTTTGTTCTTCAATCAGATTTTATCGTCCGCCAATTCGAGGAACTGTGCATAGAAGTCTCTCGTGCTTTCACCTTTATTATTGAATAGGAATTTATAATAACTACCATCTGCGCATATTACTGTAAAATACGAACAAAAATGATTTACATTTCATATGTTCGAATTTTAAATACTACGGCACTGTATTGCTTACCTATAATACTATTGTTGTCAGTTCCAAATGCACACATACATTGCGGACCACTTGGAACTTCAAATTTACAAAAGCTCCAGCTTGAACTAAAATATTTTGGCAGGAAAGTAGCAGATGCTAAACTAGATTGACGATTTAGTTTTTGATCTTCTACGGCGAAAACGTGGACAGTTCCATGATCACTTGCCACGCAGAGCCAAGTGGAATCGTGATTGAAATTAATGCTGTAATTGTGCATAAATGTAAATAATTAGTTTCGCTTGGAAAGCCAATTATCATTGACAGTATCTTAATTTTCTTACCAATAGATATTTGCGTGATGAGCCCCCCTCCTCAACTCATTAATCATATGTCCAGTCTGTGTTTCGAATACTCTGATTAAGGTTCCTTTTTCTGAAGCAGTAGCTAATCTAGTACCTTGTAAATTTAAAGCTATACATGATAATGGAGTCTCATGCGCTTCAATATTCAAGGGCTGCTTTTCTGTATTAGCCAAATCTATTACTGTAATAAGGAAAAAAATTATTTTGAGGATTAATTAGATTGAGGGGAAAAGAACGCTATATATAATATTTTACCTTGTACGTGTCCATTTCTTCTACCAGGGAAAGCGAGCAAGGAATTACTACTATTTGGGCATAATACACACAGCCCTCTAGGATTTGGATTAGTCTCGAATACATGCACTTGTTGCGGGTGTGGCGTAAACGTGTAAACTTTTATAACTCCTTCTAAAATTACAACTATCCTATCTCTTCTCAATTTAACACCCTTCACTGGGGCATTAAATTCTAAAGTAATTGCGGGTAATTTCTGAAGATCATCCCATATCATAACTGGAATTGTTATTCAAAGTTAAACGATCTGTTTTTCTTATTTTTAAATTAGGAAAAATATATAAGATATTATACCTTTATTCGTTGGATACATGGGGTTTGCTCCGCTGCCAACTAGCGCTAAATAGTTACACCTAAATAGCATTTCCACGTAACCAAGACCTCCATCGCTGAAATGGCGCGCCTTTTCCTTTAAGGGATCGCAGTTATATATTCTGAAGCCATTTTCCATACCACAAGCAAAGCATCCTACGAATGGAAATATTACACAAACAATTATGATATTGCTATCTACTCTCGCAGTACATATTTATCTTTTTTCTTTGGGATCGCAATACGGTATTTGAAAGATACATGCTTCTTATTTAACATCCGTACTATCGCTTATACACAGAAAACCCAGGAGATAAACTACCACAGCTAAATAGTAATCTTGAAATTCTTCGCGAAACAATATCATGTCATATGATGCTTGTAAAACAATATAAGAGAAACATCTAGGGTATGGAATATAATTTTCCAATAATTTCAGTCGAAACAGGGTTGTAAACAACGCGTTTTTCATTCCATAATACAAAAATATAAATCAATATTCTTATTATAGATGATGTAATTATACATTATTTAAAAATAACTCGTGTAACACAGTTGAATGAAAAATTGAAGTAGAAATAACTGACACGAATCGTGTAGAAATAAATGTATAAATAACTTCGGTGGAAATTTATCATCGTATAATTTCAAATAAGTTCGATCGAATAAGGTTAGGACAGTGGAAACGATAGTGAAATTTGGTAATTTCGATTATATTTAGCAAGCAGTATCTACATAGACACATCGCTTCGCATTAAAAACCGTATGAGTTATATAGAGAATTGAATGTAAGATAAGTTTATGCGAGGACTTTGGATACAGAGGTTAGAACTAAAAAAAAAATAAATTTGACAGTACATGACCGGAGACTGTCAAATGTAGCACACTCGGTCACATACCTTGGTCCTGATTAAAGCCGGCATAGAGCAAACCATTTCCGTGAGGATTCCCTGTAGTTAGGTTCATCTTAAATTACTTCTTTAATCGCAACATTCGCTCGAATGAATTGATCACACGCACAATTCGATCACATATTCGCCGGCAAGCGACACGAGATACTTTTCGTAACTACGAAGTTCCGTCACCATTGAAGGCTCTCTACGCATGCGTATTCGTCTGCATTAATCAGCTGATACATGAACGATCGCAGCTTTAAATTTAAATGGCCGCACTCAGTGTTACGATTTGAGTCAGTGAAAATTCGTTTTATATTTATCGCTGTACAATATCTGTAGGAGCGTCGATACATTTATTAAAATAAACCAAACAAAGCGATCGTTTTGTGCTTGTTACTTTCATACAAGGAATTTTTTTCCGATATTATAGTAAGTTAGGTTATATTTCTAACTTATGGAAAGTCTATATAGGAATTCTATTGGAATAAGGCATCTGCATACTTGTTCCACATTATGTCGAGAGGTAGCACAAAATCTAAAAGGAAAAAAGCACAGCTCGCAGTTGTGGCTTACGAGACAGCTAAAGGATCCCTATGTGGAGATGGCTAAAAAAGAGAACTACAGGTGCAGAAGTGCGTACAAACTGTTAGAAATTAATGAAAGATTTAAAATCTTGCACCCGGGTCATGTCATAGTTGATTGCGGTGCTGCACCTGGTAGCTGGACTCAAGTTGCTGTCAAGTTAACAAACGCGAATGACAAAAGTGACAATGCAATTGGAACTGTTTTGGGAATAGATAAGCAACCGATTTATCCAATCGAGGGTGCAACTTTGCTGAGTAATATGGATTTCACTAACGTAGCATCGCAAAGTGAACTATTGAAACTATTGAAAGGTGAAAAGGCAGACACAGTTTTGTCAGACATGGCGCCAAATGCTTCTGGTGTAAGGGAATTGGATCACGAAAATATAATAAAGCTTGCGTACAGTGCCTTCAAGTTTGCTTTACAAGTCGTTCGATCGGACGGAACGTTTGTCTGTAAAGTGTGGGACGGAGCAATATGCCAACAATTAGAGAAAGATCTGTTAAAGTTTTTCAAAAATGTAAAAAGCATAAGGCCAAAGGCAACAAGGGATGATTCTACGGAGAAGTTCTTCATGGCTAGAGGATTTAAAGGGATAAAAAGTACATCCAGTGGTACAACGTAACATGCAGCTTCATTAACAATTAAGTTCTGTACAATAAAAAATGCTTAATGAATAAAAATGAGTTGTAACATAATCGCTTCCCATGCATGGAGAGGTGGTAAATAATAACAAAGCATGATATCGCAATGCAAGCAGCAACATCGAGTGACTTTATATAAATTCCTCCGTTTTTCGTACTAACAACTCGTACACGACACGACAGTGTGTAATATACATCGATATATTTAGCTATAAATAATACAATAATATTTTAATACAGTTACAATTAATACACATTAAGTCGCCGAAGGCGCATCTTAATTATGCTATGTATATACAATTTCTCTTAATAAAATTAATATTTACACGAATTAACATTCAGATACATGAGAAAGAGAGATTACACACCACATCGAAGCATACGTAGAGCAATAAAAAAAAAAAAAGGAAATTACTGGCCGCGATGTCGAATTCGTAATTTTTGTATGGTTGATAGTACGTGATAGCCCCACGTAGAGAATTTCAATCACGAATAAAAGTCTAGATGGTTTCGCGTTTTAAAAAGGACTCTCATGATAATAATAATGATAGCAACAACAATAAATTTTTCTTGTTTGGTACAGCATGCACTTTACCGTGTATTCTCGTACAAAACGTTATCGCACGTGTAAAAATGTGGACAGAAAACGATCGCAACGACGGTCGTAAAGTTAAAACGACTGATGGCCGATTCTTACTATTCCGAACAATATCTTCGGAATGTTTGCGTAGAACAACGACCAAATTGCACACCGAAAACATTCATACTACATAGATATGTGTTTTCGCTATACAATGTAGGTGTAAGCTTTGACTCACCCATTGTTAGAAGAAACATAAAACGTCGCGATTTTACACTCGTTTTGCACGTACAGATTATAAATACATTTTCTATGCACGAAAAGGACACTATCCTGGTCGATGTTCTAGGAAAACTACCTAATATCGTGTGTTTAGTTTAAGTCGGTACACGTATTGCAGCAAGGAACTGAAAGGAAACTTAAATATCCTAATCGGTATCACGTAAGATGCATTTAGAAAATAAAAATAAAGGAAATACTAGATATTCCTCTCAGAGACACAAGATTTTCGTACGACACCTTCAACACGATCTTTCCAAATTCTAAACACAAAAGACACATCCTTGCGTAGCCGTTTAAATCCAACACACGACACAAAAAAAATATTATCCACAGAAATGGAGCGAGGAATTTCCTCCTTTCATTCCTCAATGTCGAATGTAAAAACCATGTTGTTCGCGAATTTTTCTGCAACCGACGTAGAAAACGAACAGGGTAAAAATTCGGTAAAATAAAACAAGAAAGGAAAGTACCATCGCAACAGTTTATGTTTCTCCGTGCAAGAGCAAACATGATGACGCACATGATCAAGCTGTATGAACAATACTTGGTCGCCGCTGAGAAACTGAGCAGCGCGCACCTCTCTCGAGATTTATCCGTGATAGGACTCGTGATTTCTCGTGTTCTATAAATAAAGCAAATACCGCTAAAATCAGTCTGATTCGATATACCGGGGTCACAAGCGTGTTCTCCGTGAGTTCGTGAACCCAGATTCCGCGCGTACGTACACCGCGCACACTGATACTTTCGAAGGTGATCTTCTCGGGGTTCAAGATTCGATCGAGGACGTTATTGTAATTCATAATTCGACTATACAAACGCAGGTGGCTTTTTTTTCATCGTTTCGCTTATCAAAGCCGAGCATTTCACACAGAATCGTTACTCCCACCCTCGATTACGAAACGTAACGTCGATCGACTACTTTATATACGTATATTCTGATTATTATTGTTATCATCGCTGCAACGAGTCGTAGGAGGAATCGTTTTTCGTCGATCGCGTTTGCCGAGCGATCCATGATCCACGACGCGCCCGCGATCCATTCGTCTTACGTTTCGTGCACGATAAAGATACGATTAGACACGGCCTTGTCGTCGACATACTGTACGCTTCTGTTTTCATAACACCGAAGTTTTGCGTATCGACTTGTTCTTTGTGGTAACGGTGCGATATCCTGAGACTATACTTTCGGCTGCGTGCCGCGAGATTTTCGATCGTGACGCATCTTCGGTAAAACAGCTAAAAATAAGAGGGATTTCGAGGGAAATTCTGACGCCCAGGTATTTAATGTTTCGCGTGCATACACCGCGGGACCGGCGAGTTTTCTTTCGACTTCTTTTTATAGCCTCGAACAACGATACGGGCACGTTTTATCGTAGAAAGCGACGTCTAGGCTGAATTTCAAAAGGGACAAATTGCGTAAGAAATTCGTCAGCTCGTTGGTTTATCACTTTCTAAGTCTGCAGTTAGAGTACAGACTTTTCCCGCCATTAACATAACACCGACATCGACTTCGGGCAATCGAATATGTCCCTCCTTGATCAATCGAAAATCGTTTCAACACAGTGAAAGAAGTACCTTCCGCAATATCGTTGCTAATTCTGTTAGCCGCGCTATAATAAAAAATATGTCCCCTGTAATCGTAAGCATTCGTAGCTGTATGATATTAATACTATTAGCATCGTTCCGTCTATCATAAAAGATTCACTGAATCGGTGAATTAGGCCCTCACGAGTTACAACTCTATCGAGCAAAACCGTCTAAAAATATATATTACACAAACGCGTACGAATCGGCTTCGATATCGGGAAAATTAGGCCGAAGCTAGATACACATCTAGCGCCGCACTGTTCTGACGTTCTCCATCGCGAGACATACGCAGACACAAGTTCACAATTCGAAGAATTCAAAGGCAATTTTCTAATCTAATTCCCCGCGGATCGCGTATTACACGGTATGCCGGGAAACTAACGGGATCGACGTTTACATCGAATTCTAACATTGATCCTGCTTCGTGAAATTCTTCATTTCGTTCGAAACCTCGCCTTTTCGCTATCAATCTACAAAAGCGACACGATTTCTCTGAAACGAGCAACCCTTGCAAATACGACCAGCGTTACAAAACGACGCACCAGTCGATCCCATCACCTTCCGTGCTTACAAAAATCCTCCCTTGAAGTCACCCCGAAAAATTCCACGACAACGCGCGACAAAGTTCCAGGATTATGCAACGCGACGATACAAGACTGCTCTATCGGTGACACGCTTCGCACGATTCTGTGTGCCCGTTGGCCTGACAACAAGTAAGTACGTGTTACATACGATCAATCGGCCCGCCTATCGGTTCACCGCGGCGAACGTATACGTTGGCACGCAAATCGCCAAGAGCTCGCGACTCTCAATTCATTTGGCACAGTTCCATAGTCTCTGGACGTTCCCACTGTGGGAAGCAAAACGGGCTGCGAAAACCAACGGTGACACACTCGATTATCCACCGGTACGTGTCCCCGGTTTCTACGCGATTAGCTTAATCGGATCGCGACGAGGCGAACGATCAAGTTAGATTCAGGAGGGTGACACCAGCGGGTGTCTGTTGCTCGCGTACGATCGTTGCTGGACACCTTCCTGATCCGTCGAATAGAGACTAGGGTCCCTCATGAGAGGCATGGCCGTCCAGAAGGAGACCGAAAGTGGCGGCAGCTTTTGTCTGCGTGTGTTCGCTGTTGTCTCCGCCTGTTGACCCGATGACTGTTGCTGGTGTCGAGAAAACGGCCTCCAACGGGACGGCCCCCGATGAAAGGGTTTTTGATTCGCGAACACGCTGCTCCTTGTGCTGGAATGTAGTCCGTCGTCCAGGGCATATGGGATTCCCTCCTTGTAGCTTTGCCGATGTATACTGTTCACCTCCTCTGAGGGGAATCTGACTGGTTGCCTTGGATAAGTTAAATGTCTGTTGTAATCGAGGGTCGGTCTGAAGCTCGGTGTCTCCGGTTCGAACGTTCGGAAGATATTTGGTCCCTTGGACTTTTTTAGAAAAAACGATTCTTTGCTGTTCGCTGATTGCTCATCGATAGTGTGAATCTCGGTGATCGGATCTTCATCCGTGTACATGTCCCGCGTACCGGGATCGTATAGAAGAAATTCGGAGGAGGATGGCGCGGCTTCTAGTTCTTCGCTTTTAAATAATTCCCTTAGATCGTCGTCCATATCTTCGGTGTTGTTAGTACGAGTACTTTCTGGAATATGAATGATGTTTCGCAACTTGTCCGTGGTTACGTCCAGTAGGGTAGTTTCTAGTACAATGTCTCCGTTAATACTGACTTCACTCGACACGTTACTGGGACTATCGTCCTTCTCCTCGTTCTCTATGCTCGTGGTGTCGTTGGCGGGCATAAGAATCTCGTCGACTGTATCGACCTTCGACGTTTCGTTCTTCTGTATCACGTGGATACCCTCCGTTTCTTGCCGTTGCTTCTCCAGCTGTAATCGTTCTATATCCTTCACGGGTATAATCATTCCAGCCTCTCCGTGCTTTAAGATCTCCCCACCTTCCGCTTCCGATGATTCTTCATCCGGCAAATCGGTACTGTCCGCGTAATCCTCCGTTTCCTCCTCGTCGTCGTAGACCGTTTCTACAATTATGGAGAAAATTATTGTAAATAGGATTCCTATCAGTTGTTTTTCTGAATTATTTCCTTAACCATTGTTCATGATTGGAATTTAGATATGTACAGATTTATGCTCAAAAGGTGTTAGAGGATAAATCGTTTCTATTGAGTGGAAGTTGAACAAAATAAGTATGAAAATAGTATGAACAAAATAGAATAAGCATAGACTATTCGACGAGGGTGAGATCTGTGAAATTAGTTTGAAAATTTATCATAATATAATAGCCTGAGACGTTCATCGTCTTTTATCAGAACAGAACAGAAGGTATAGAAAATATTATATAAGGTTGTATCATATTTATTATTATGTTGTATTAACACATATAAAAAGTGCGTTCTCTGATACGCTTTTATTAACTTAAGAAGAATTGAAGAAGTATCTATTAAATTACTAATTCTTCAATTCAATGTGCTCAAATGAACCCTAATAGTATTTTAAACGAATAAACATTCACTTACTCGCATTCTCAAAGAGCTGTTCGCTCAATACGGTCCCCGACTGGATCTCCTGCGACTCTCCATTTCCGGTGTTATTGCTCGAGTTACCCTCACGCGTATTCACACACTCGATTTCCTCTACCACGCTCGGTGGTACATCGAGTTGCTTGCTCGGGGATTCAAATTCCGGAACACTCGCGCCGACGTCTTCCTCGACGGTTACGTTCCTCGTCAAATTGCTTGTCCGAACAATCGCGTGGAGGCTCGTGCTGTCGTTCAGCTGTAAATCGTTCACGTCAGAGACGACGACGTTAGGCGGGTTCACTGTCGAGGACAGAAGAACCAAAATCGGCGACGCCTCGGTCGAATTCGACAACTGCGTCCCGTTTCTCCACGCGTCCTTAGCATCGCTTGTACCATTACTGCTTGTGCTCGAGATATTCAGAAGCGCTTTCAGATCGACGTCGATCTTCAATCCGATGCTCTGATCTTTCGTGTCTGAGGCGGCTGCGCCGACACGTCCCGAGGATTCGACCTCGTCTGTTTTGCTACTGTTCAACGGCGGTTTCTCTTCCTTCAAACTCACTGGCTCTCGGACAAGAGCGACAGCGGGGATCTTTAACGAGATCCTGGACTGGTCCGTCTGGGTCGACGAGGTGTCCGGCGTGTCCGAAAGCAGAGGGATGCTCAGCTGGAACGGGCCGCTGGACTTCTTGTGGTTGTTGCTATTGTACGTTTGCGCTTCCGAGCTTTCGCCCCCGTTGCCGTACCGGTTGTTCAATCGTTGCAGAAGGAAATCCAGATGGGCCACGTGATCGATGTTCACGTTTTTCACGCATCTGCCCATGGTGTCTGCCCTATAACCGTCCGCGCAAGGCGGCAGGGCCGGGAGTGCCGGTGCGATGAAGACGCTTTTCGGCGTGATCCGTCGAAGAAAGCTGGCGGAATCGAAGCCGGAGTGCGCTCCAGTCTGAGAGTCCAACAGGAGCCAAGCTTGCCAGGCTAGTTCGCTCGGCGAGCCAAGGTTCTGTGACCTGGATTCGGCGGAGTTTCTCGATAACGTGGGCGACGACGAGGAGGACGAATCTGTTAGCGTTTTCAGGGACATCGATTGGCAGTGCCTGACGAGGCCGGAGAGGAGAACGATGGCGAGCAGCATCCTCCAGCAGGAAGGTGCACGACGACGGCGTATCACGAGCATGTTCGTTTTTGTCGAGGAAGTTGGAGAAGTACGATGACGATTTATCACGAGCATGTTTGCTCTAGTCGACTAGGTTTCTCGCGGGATTCTTTCGAGGTATCTTGAAGATTCTCGTCTGGAACTTGCTCGTCACCTTCCCCTCGAAGCTCGAGACATCGGTGTCGTCTGGAACTAAAAAAAAAAAAAACAAGTAGATTCAGTATGGAGTGATGTATGCAATGTGGATAAAATCAAGGCGAAGATATGTGGAAAGAATTACGTTTTATTCTATAGAGATTTTATTGCAGAGGGAAGCTGCAGCTGTACGTACGTTTTTGTTTTTAATTTATACCGTTGAAGGAAACAACGGTTAGCAAAAACATAATCTTTTGGAATTCTTCGTTGCGTTACGAATGGGATAGGAAGTGTAATATCGTGTCACAAGGTTTGCATTCAGCATCGGTTGCTGGAGCTTTCACTCGAGCATTGAATCATCTTTGGTCACGACGTTAGCCTACTTTTCAACCTTAATAGACACCATATGCTTCGATGGAATCTATGCATTCCGGAAGCTTATTTAACAGCTTACGAGAATCCGTTGGATATTCCGCCGAGTCGTGTTTAATTGCTACCAGATTTCATTTCAAGATAGTAAATCTTGGAATTAATAGAGGAAGAAGTGCGTGTTCGAGGAAGTTATGATTTATTCTCTAGATTAATCAAAACCATTGAAGATTCTTCGATCCTTAAAATTTACATATTTAACAAACACTACGTATTAAGTACAAAATGGTTTGCAGCAATTAATCTTAGATATCATCTGAAGAATGAAATATCACTCGTAAATTATTTTCTCTGACAGAACCCGAAATGCTCTCAATATCTTGGAAAATGCCGAGTAATATATCAGTGTGTCCTACATAAACACCTTAAAGTAACCATAATATCCTTACTTTTAAGCCATGTGACTTCTCCTAAAATCCGCTTCAAAATTTTCATCCCAAAAATTAGAAAACAAAAAAACAACCAAAACTCTATTATCATCCCCGTAATAAATTCTTCCTTTATTTCGTCCTTCCTTATTGAATGGACTTAATTTAACCGAACGTTCAATTCAATTAAGAACGAATTAATTTCACGCGTTCTCACGTTAATTTAACGAAGCTATTCTCCTCGACTCGCGTTTTACTTTAACGTCCATGCAAATTCGAAGAGCGATCGTTTCATTCGATCCGAAACACACCGTTCCCCAATTCGCCCTCAAGGCGACAGAGCGAATCGCGGCAGACGCAGAATCTGCTCGATTCACGGGGTGGAACACCGAAAGGAAAGGGTAATTCCATTAGAGTTATTTGTACACCGGCGACTGGGTGGATCGATGAATTGTTAGTTTTAAAAGGTAATGCACGGCCGGCAGCTGTCTTCGTCTGCTCGCTCACATACGCAATAGAAACTGCACGCTCTTCAAACGGTGAAAAGTGAATGCACGACGATCTGTTTTTACCGTTATGCAGCCACGCCACGATTATGTCTACGTCGTGAATAAGCCGTGCAAACACGAGATTCGAATCCACGAACGTGTCGAGCATCCTCGAGGAGCGGACAGGGCGAGGAACGTGGGATGGCGCCGACGAATTTCGTGACCCGAAACGAAACGCGAATTACGACGATTCGCTCCATGAATTCCTTCGATTCGCTTTTGATCTGCTTTTGCTCCTGTACTTTCGTTTTCGTTCGACTATCAATATCAACTGTTCGTACGTATTGATCTCGGGATTGGATAGCGACAGCACGTTTTGCTGCGAGATATCCTTGTGAAATTCCGAGATGCGCACCGGCGAGGATTACAATTTCGATGGGATTTACCATTTGGACGAATTTATCAAGGTAATGTTAATTGTACGACGTCGTTGCATCAATAATGTTTCGGATTATTAAGAAGCGGTTCGCTTTTTAAGCTAGTGTCGAATTTGAATGGTTCAAAGCTCGCTTGAAGGCGAACGTAAATATGTGTTTGCGATTTAATTGTTTTGGCTACCACTTTATCGGCGGTGCTTTATTATTTTTATTATTGAAACAGTTTACCTTGTCAGCGAATACACGGGGAAGAGTAAACGCAGGTGAAGCAATGTGTCGCAATGATATATGTATGCAGGTTGGTTGCTGTCGCTGGTGCCATAAAAATGATTTTTATTTAAATAATCACGGTACAATCCTTATTGGTTTTTAATGGCCTTTGGACACCCGCGTATCGGATAACTCGTACAGGATATCCTTGATCTTTAAGGGGACGACAATGTCACGTGAATTGCACTATTTGTTCTTGCAATTTATTAATTGATCGCGTATCGGTTCGTAAGTAAATTTACGGGGCAATTATAGAACGTAAGAAACGCGTAGAAAAAAGGATTCCAATAGAAAATGATTTATTATCAATTGCGAAAACGATAAGGATACTTTACGGATAGAATACGGTCGAAATAAGCATGATTTATTGTCGATTATGAAAGTGATTATTTCACTGTTCCAAGCAATGGTTTCACATTCTCCATTGTTCAATTAGGAGTTTCTGCGATTCGTATGCACGTTCCCTTGTCTCATGACCTTTCTGAATAATGAAAGTTGCATTAAAACAAGGCGTTACAACAAAGTCCCGCCAAAGGTCAGATTATACAAGGCACGTGCATTTTCTCCTGTAATCCGTGAATACTGTGACTTCATCTTCGAGGTTACGGCCCAACACTAATGCAGAGAAAACGCACTTGCTACTTTTTCGATTCAATTCTATCTCCGCAAGTCTCGGAACTATCTGATCCGATCAACAATTATTTCTAAAATTTTCAAGAATGTTCGAATACATAATCTACACTGGAGTTAGTAAAAAAGAAAGAACAAAGGTTGAATAGAAAATATAAAAATAATGCGATACAAAGTGAAATTCTAAATTACCCGTACCTACATCCTTTCCGAACTTTTTAAATCAGATCGATTATATCGAATCGCACTCCATTCTGAATACCATGAAAGAGTTAAAAGTTCCACGTTTCAAGGAAGAAATAAATATAAAAATATAAAAGAAATATCAATCGAGTTTCTCAAAATGTAGATTTAGAGTTGCTTGCTTTCACGTGAAAAAAACCCGGCTTACACGAAATATATCATCGATCGAGAAATGGCTGCCATTGAAGAGAGCCGAATGGAAAGGAAAATATAATTATGTCCCTAATTCGTCACACTTTCCCTGAACCTCTTTCACTTCGACCTATCGAATAAAGAGGCCTGGCCCTCCTATCCTCGACCAACTTCTATTGTAATCCGTTTCGGGGTCCAAGTTCAGAAGGGAATACAAATTATGGCAATGGAATTGTTGTAAAATACCGCAACGAAAAATGTTTCGAACGCGAAACATCGATAATCGTTATCGTTATGGCACGAGCTTCGTCTAAAGAGACAGCAACGTAAAACTGCGACGACAATGTTTACCATGAACTTGAGAATGGACGTCCGTTTAGGAATTCGTGTTCAAAGATACCGTCAGGAATCTCCAACATTCTTGCACACGATTATCTAAAGACGCGTGTGAACGTACTGTATCACTATTAAGGGCTATTAAGGGATTAAGTCCACCATGGTGATGTAACTTCCCTCTAATAAGCTTTTATCTGGCGGTACGTAGTTTCGCTGTTTTTAATAACCGTATAGTGTAGTGTACACTTTTGTTCACGAAAACGATGTGAACAATTGTAACGTTGCGGACGAAAATGGAAGAGCATGTGCATATTTGAATTATTTCCATTGGGAATGATTACAATATATATTTACATGTCTATATCGAGAAACAAATACGTACACCTGATATTCCAGGTTTCCCTAAATATGCTATTTTGTCCACGCGATAAAGTGGCAAAGTTTGCACGTTTCTATACTTCGTTGCTTCATTTCCTTCGCGAATTTTACATCGAGCGAACATGAACAGAATGATTTTCCGTTTCGAAAAAGGACAATTTATTAAAAACGTCGCGTCACTCGACGATTTACACTTGTCTCTTTTCAGATCATGCGTGCATCTATGTTGATTCAGTTAATTGTGCCATGCAGACTTTAGAATACATATCCTCCGGTAAATAGACTGGTCTCATACATTGAGGCAAAGCGAATTTCAGTGTTATCTCTGATAATTTACGGTGGCAAAATTCATGGCTCTATTATTAGATGAAAATTTTTCCCCTTTCTTTTGCTTCCAATGAAATAAAAATGAAGATGCGAGAAAGTAGAACGCGTGGACCGTAACTTCCTAGTTGTCTGTACGTTTATTTTCATTGGGAACCATTATTTTAGACCGTCGAGCCGCGTCGGTACTCTTCTTGTCAGAATTACGACCAGGCTCTCAAGGATCATGATTTTTGCGATTTCGAGGGAATCCAGGGAAAATAAACGAATCGACCAGCAAACGGTGGTATTATTCCAGACGATTGCGAACATGTGGTTTGCACCCTCGATTTGTATATTTGCAGGAAAGTCGCGTGACCTACGCGTGTTCGAGGGAACGTTTACCCTGTACTACGGTTATACTTGAAAGAAGAAAAACACTTAAAAAAGTATGAAGATTTTATCCATATACGACGAACGTTATTGTTGCGATACGAACGATAGCGATTTCCATAATTATTACAGACCATTCCTTGGTGAACAAAGTTGAATGCCACGGGTATAAAAAAAACTGTTCTCATATTTGGTCTTAATTAATTCCATATGTACGTACGTGAGTTACGCTGTAAAGATACGCTGTTACATAAACTGAACAGAAGAATGTGCCAATTCTATTCAAAATAAAATAATGACTTTCTTCAGTCCATACTTTCACTTATAATATTACCAGCAGGTTCAACCTTTTCTATGGAGAAAGTGTTCTTCGAACACACATCGGCAAACTATTCAGGACCCCGACGCTAATAATGTGTTATCCGTTGCACTTTAACCGAGCCAAGCGAATTTGTATAACGAATCCTGCGGTTTAGCATAGCTTTCTAAAAATCACTCGACTATTATTCTATCATTAATATCCACGATGGTAACTGAAATAATATGAAACATTCTTTCACACCAATATCCCAATTGTTAGTCTCCAAACGAACCTAAATAAATATCGTCCAATTCTTCAAATTGGCAGACAAATGTCGCGTAACATCAATGACAATCGTGTTTCACAATCGTATTCACAATAACAGATCCGTCCTAATGCTTTTAGGATTGTCTTGTTTCCACTTTCGTCACACGTTTCCCCGTCCAAGGAACTGTTTCACCATTATTCCGCGAAACATCGCGAGAAAGGGAAAACGATCGGAGCAAAAGAACGTGCAGGAAGAACGCGTTCCCAAGGCGCGTGTTACCCTTGAAAGCTTTACGATCAGATGGAGTATCCGGTCGGAAGGAGACAACTTTACGCGATCGCATGGCCAGCCAGTGGAACCCCTGCGAACGTTACGACTCATGAAAATGTAAGGTGGTACTATAAATAAAGTGAAACCGGCCTAATAACAGCGAGTAGGACGATCGGATCGCGGCAGGGAGAAAAAGCAGGCTTCAATCTTGTTCTTTTTTCAAGCAGAACTTCAGGCTCGTCAATCCGTGGCCCTCGGTTCAACGTCAAGTAGCACACACGACTGGTTACGCTTTATTTTTATTTTTTTTTTGTTCCTTTACCTTTTGCTCATCATCGTTCTACCCGAATTTCACGCCGGTCAATTCGATATTCGCGGAATTAATGGACACATTTCGCGAACACCGTCGACGTTGGTCTTGTGCGTGCACGATCGGCATGGTTCTGTTCTTTCTTCGTAATTAACAACCACTATACCGGTTCGTCACCTGCCGCGCACGACGTTCAAATGGAAGTCGAAATTCTGAATAAATATGACGACCGTTCTGACGTTCATTTCAGCGAGGCGAACGACGCGTCGCGAGTTGTAAAAGCGATATTTTAATATCATGTCCGTGGGGGGTTGATAAACTCGGTTTGCACACGGCGACCTTTTTCTTTGATTTGCGTTACGAAAACTGTGCAAAACGACTTGCTTTATTGCTTGTTATCGTGATAAGATAATGTGGACGATGTTATACGTGGAAACGAAATGGAGTCAAGCAGTATGTGCAATTTACTTCAATGCACTTTAAATCAAACATATGTGGGCTTGAGAAGATTGGAGAAGAATCGCGATCGAAATGAAAGCAATTAGAAAGCAGAATTTCGATTTCCGTTACAGAAGCCTTAAAAAATGGATACAAATATTGCGGTACTTAACATATTTATTTTAGTGGATTTCATGAGATATTCTAAATCGGAATCTAGATGTAATTTATCTAAATTGCTGCAAACACTGCGTTAATACGAAAACCTTCAAATAATTAGATAATAATCTCCAATTATACAATCTCTAGATAGATAAATAATTACGTAAAATTTGAGAATAATTATTCCTAGATGATAATACATATCTTAAAACTCATCATCAACAGTGCTTTTGTTGCTTTTGTTCCTAGAGGCATTGAAAAAATGGCCAATTTAAAACGAATCTCTCCTGAAAACAAATTGTATTGTTCTCCAATTGCGATTGCAGTTCACGCAAGGCTGCTTCAGGTCTCCAAGGGAACGTAGTTTCCGTTGCGTAATCGAGCGGCAGAAATTTTTATCGGATGCATGTTCATGCTCCCGAATAAAGATTGACTAATCTCGAGTGTGCTTTTAAGTCGGTGAATTTCACTCTATAATTACAAACGGATAGAGGGTGGGGTTCTTCAAACCCAGAAGGCGAAGAATTTCCGAATCACAACTTATTCCTTTGTATAAGAAATACTGACAAAATTATTCACGGTCGTGTACACCGTCGAAAGTTTAATTAACAGTAAAGATAACAGTGCAAGATTGCTGTAAAAGGAATAGAACTGTAGGGATTATGCGTGACCCTAAAGAACACCGAATCGAAAGAAATTTTTTTTTCAACATCCAAGTGGGACATGTGCGTATGCCAGAAGTCGCGAAAGGGTTGAGCTCTGTGTCAGACGTGGACACTTTGTGACCCGCCACTCGTGGGCCTCGATAGAGAGCCTGCGTTTAAATAAATCCATCGAGCGACACTGTTAGCACCACTTTTCGACGGTGGACACACGTCTGAGAGGCCCCGTAAACGAGAATGTTTCTTCAGGCCGCGTCACAAAAAGTGTCGACACAAAGTGTTTCATCTGAAACGGAGGTAAATGTGCTCCCTGGTTGAAAACCGGTAGCTGTTTCTTTCTTGTTCGATATCTTACTGCCTCCATTACCATTCACGCGTTTGTCAATGGCTCAGCCCGTTTTCGTTGCCCCTACAAAGCTTGGATATCGAAAGCGCTTTCGTTGGCGAGATAAGTTCAATGCTACTTCGAACGACGGACCCTTTGAATCATACGATTTTCGTTATCGCCCCTTTACTCGTTTCCACTTGCAACAGGATTCGGAACATTGTCGAACGAATTTTCGTTTTATCCGCCCGGTGTAGCGTATCCAACAGATAACCAGCATTGATTGCGAATTTCTGATAGAGTTCACTGAATCGACTCGATTCGAGGAGAGATTCGTCGATCCTCTTTTTAGTTAACAGACATTGTTGTATGTCTACTGACATTTTCCAATTTGGAAAGTAGACACCAGTTGTATACGTTTTAAGGATTATTCTCTTCGGGATAATTTGGAACCGATCGTCGAGCGGAGAAAGTGGGTCTAGAGTCTAGACAATTGTCCCTGTATGTATTTAGGTCGTCATATTATATTAGACACTTTTTCAGGCATTTTAATTGATCCATGGAATATAATTTATACTGTGTATATTAAATTTAATCGTGTCTCGGTTTTATCTTTCAATAAAGAACATAAAGTAACCGAAGCTTTTTCAATACTCGAAATTCGGTGAAAATATTATGTGAAATATTATTTTGTAGTGTGCTACGAAAAATGTTTTTTACGTAATAAAAAATTGAATTATATTCTACATACTATGCAATCAAACATTTCACTTTATCCAACTCTATGGGCGTTAGCTTGTCAATTCTTTGCACATAAAATTCATATTAATTTTACTCGTATTGCTATCGCATAAAAAAATTAAAATGATAGAATATTTGCTTAAGAATTGTATTTTTCATTATCCTAAATCCTTGGGTTCTGAAGGAATAGACCGATTACCCCAAAAACATGACCAACTTATCTCTTCAGCGACCATCGTTTAAAACGCTTCGAAGTGTACTGAAACCTATCCGCTTTAAACTGCCCTGCGACTCGTATTTGCACGAAATAGAGTATATTTGCTTTACGTCCCATGGTATACCGAATGGAGTTAACATTTGTGTGCTCCAGAATTCATGCACGTTAATCATCATCGCATAACAATTGCACGCGTGGAACGACGCTCCCTCGAGAAATCGGCGAATTCGCTGAAATTTCCAACAGTCGGTGGAAAATTTCAGGAGAACACGGAGATGGAAATGATAAATTATACATGGGGGGGCGTATTTACACCTGGTAGGCACATATGAGTTTGTTTCTTCGTTTGTGTTACGATAGTTTACACAGCTTTTATGCTACGTGCCACGTTATACACGGTTTTTCGTTTTCTCACAGTTCCATTTGTTTTTTCAATCATTTTATAGTCAAGCTGAATTAGTTAAGATTTTTCCTGCACATTTAAGTACTGAATTTACTTGAAACATTTGTGCACGTATCTGAATTGAGCGATAATGAAATTAATTGATCTGATAATATCGTAAATTATTTTCGGGTTTCGTCTTTGAGAATCAATAATTCGTATCTTATTTTTCTTTTAATGTAACGCTGCCAATAAAAATTGGCATTTACCTTGTTGCGAAACAGAAATCAATTTACACTGTACAAAAGTTTCAATCCTGAAAAAAAAAAATGTCTAATACCTATGCTAATCTCGACACTTTTCGTTCCATAGTTCTATTTCATTTTGCCGCGGAAGGGTAGCAGTAACCAAACCGGTTCGAATGAATCGGTGTGACGGGGTTTAACATCTTTTCAAACGCCTGCACACACCTGACGGCGCGTGAATTTTATATCGTTCACACCACAAGAAGACTTCAAAATGTCCCAAACACTTGCCACCATTTACATTATCCTTGAACGATACAATAATTTTCTGTTCTCCGTGTTAACCTTTCCTTAATTATAAGATGCGTTTACACTACAAAAAGTTCAGAAATGTTCCATTTGTTATCAGACCTAGGAAAGACGGTTCTGTCTACAGGTTTGTCAGTTTGTACAATTAGGACATCAAAGGGTTTAACATGGAATAAGCAAATTTCCTTGTTAAGTACACTTATCACGTGCATCGTTACTTCGAAACAAGTTACATCAGTTGGTAATCAATAGTGTCCAGGATAGACAGACTGCAAGGGGTTAAACGGCCTCGAGATGAGCAATGCAGACGGTGTCTTCGTGAGATTTCGTTGCTCACGAGGCCAACGTGTCATGCGCGCCACTCGAATCTACAATGATTCATGACAGTCTGACCTCTTCTTAAATAACGTTTTACCACGAAATCATCGAAAGGACACGCGAATCCGATGAATCTTAACCATGGAGCGTAGGTGAACGTATAAATGGCGACACTGAACGATCAGTGACGACTGGAATACATATTGCAATGCTTTTGGAAAACAAAACAAGGAGAACGTGGTATTGCGATACAATCGTTTTGGGGAGACGATGTAATTGGTTTATTGTGCTACGTAAAACGAAAGAGTTCGATTAAGTAATGCAATTATTTGAATGGAAACAGGGCACTTTATTTGAGCGATTCTCTATTCTGAGAATGCACGGAGAAAGATTTCAAAGTGTATGAATACTTGATGTATTATCTGAGCGATCTTGTTGTCTGCATCGGAGTTCTATTAATAGATAGCTTTTAAATTCACCAGTATCGTAAAAATAATTCTCAGCGTATTATTGGTATAATTAATTACGAAAGTCAGAATTCCACCGAGTTTTTTCCCATTCCCAACTCTACATATATCTTTCCATCCGTCAGGTGAGATTGTAATTTCATCAAATGAAAAGATAATTTCACGTCGCTAATGCTATTTTTATATTCAATTCGAATAAATATTCTCATGATGTCCCCGTATTTAAGAAAAATGCTTGAATCTATCAAGGAAGATACAATTTCCAACGAACCGGTGAAACTAATCAATTCCCAGCAGCGTTATAAAATTACACAACCGCAGAGTCGTGCTAAATACCATTCTCTCCTCAAGATCAGCGCAAACCGTAAGCGGCGCTAATCCAATTACGCGTAATATTAATCTTCATGATTTACATGGAATTCCCTAGGATAATGTGAACGATTTCGAAACGATTTGAAAGAGTATAGCGAACATTCTCCGGTTTAAAGAGACTATGTACCATACACGTTTGAACGATATAAACTATTTGTCTTTTCAGGTCAATTCAAATCGAAACTATTTTTTTCGCATGCCGCGTAAAGAAGAAATTATAATAGTATTTCAACGACCATAAAATTTTCCATAATTTACGTGCTGTAATTTATGAATAAATGAATAATGAATTATGAATAATGAAGGATAAAGCGTTTCCAGATAGTAATAGATTTATTTCCTGTCCAAATTATTACATACTGTATAAAAACGGCTGAGAAGAACAATATAAAGACCATCGAATAATTATTACCGAGTTTTAAAATGCAACGAAACGTCACCATGTCAAAATACAAGGGAATCGATAAACTTTCAAACAGGTATCACTATCACCTCAGGGCCCAGAGAAGTGCAGAGATTTGTTAAAAAATTCTCCGACCTCAGTTCGACAATTGAAATATTAAAAACTCTAAGATGTATATCTTCGACTTTCCAAAATCAAAGGAAAATTCTATAATTTTAAACGACAACCGATCTATGTTAAAATTATTCTCCTAATACATCGAAATCGGCCGAGTACAATAATGTTTCGGACTCATTTGCTCCCCCTACACCCCAATTTATCTTCACGCCGAAAGAGATTTCAAATAGTTTATTGTAAAAAAGAACTTGTGCGTCTCAATTCACAATAAACATGTTGCACGCATGCAATAGAACGGCAAAAACGGCAAAAATTCGGATGAAATTTGCGCGATACATCGGTCGACTATATGCGACCTTAAAATTGCACAGGTGTGCGGAGGGTTCAGAGTTCTCAAGTATCAGAGCCACGATTAGTCTACCTGCGCACCCCGTTCATTTAATCCCTACGACGATATCAGTCTCCACACTAAAAACGATCTCGCCGGTCTTACAATTAAACGAATTCCTGTGGCCGGTGTACAGAGAGCGTGTGCATACACGCGATCACCTGAAATACACGCGGCTAGGATCGTTAGAACGTGAGAGTAGAAGCCTTTCGAAACGACGGCTCTAAGCACATTCCACGGGATTGTAATCGCGGCGTTTCTCGGCTGATTAGTAAACCAGCTTCTCTTGGTTTCTCTGCCAGCCAGGTTCTGCTCGATCGACAGTCGGCGATCGTGTTCCAGTTCCAGAAGATATTCGAGGTATAATTTTTTCCCAACCTCCCCACCTTTGCATTTTTACGGGCTTCAAAGACACCTTTCTAAGCGCACGGCGCACAGTGGGACGACCCTATAGCAACGTTGGGCATTGGGGCGAAAAATAACAATTTTAATATGAACATTTCATTTTATAGGCAAGGAACCTATCAGCTTTTCACCATTATGTTCAACAATTTCGTTTCATTTTGTCGAACTAGATAAAGCAGGGTAACCATTAATAAATGCCCGTGTAAAATATATGCTTTTCTTTATTTGTTGTTTAGTACCTCTATTTTGCGATAATCTTGCGGACGACCCACTTCAAATGGATGTAGAAAATAAGAGGAATAGATTTTGTATTTTCGTTCCCGATGCGTTTCGCGGATATCATAAATTTTGTAGAAACGAAACCAGATTTTGTCTGTCCGTCAATTAACTGGTATTGAGGCCAATTTGGCGAGTCTAATGAGAGGTACTTTACGAACGTTAAAATGAGAAAATAGATTCTGCACGAATTGACCAATATGTTTCAGCAGTGCTCGAAAGATTCGACACTCGGTGCATACGGCGAAACACGATCAGTGTAGGAATATTATAAACGTTGCAGTAAATAAATGTTTCGCTAGACAATTGTCACACGGACGGTAAATGTGTCAATGATAGGAACAAATTGATCGCGACGTGTTGATCTACGACAGAATCGAAGATCGTGTCTGATCGAATTGTGTTAAGAATTCATGACGCGTTACTTGAGAAAGCCATTTGTTACATCCTCCAAAGTATTTAACAGAACACTAAAAGAATTTGGAGAAGAAAGAACGAGCAAATGCACTCTAAAATAATAACTTATAACCGATGAGAAAATCTGACAGAATTTATTGGCAAATTTTTTCCCTCGGCAAAAAGCTTTGTTCTTCGCCAAAACTATAATTCAATACGTTTGTTTTGTTAAAAACACGAGGAAGAAATACTGTATCCCGGAGATATTTAAAATGTGCAAAAATTTTAACAGGTACTCTTCTAATATTTTTACGTCAACACTTGCAAGAAGACGAAGTTGCCAGATTTACGTTTATAAAACGACACTAAGGAGGCCCGGAAAGCTTTTTCAACCTACCGATAAATATTTAACAAGTGTCTAATATTTTTTAATGGCCCTATAATTTTGTTGAAATACGATTATTTCTTCTGGGGACAATTTTGGCGAGCAATCGTCTCGCAGACGATTTTATAGATTCCCAGTTCACGGGCATTGGCACTCTGCCTAGGGCACGCAACTTTTTTTCCGTATTCTTGGCTTCCTGTTTGTTGGATCGTTTATTTTCTTCGCCGGGGCGCCGTCTACGGAACCCGCAGAGCGCCCTTTGATATAAACGAGCTTTATACTGCAACCGATCTACTCCTCCGCTTCCTCTATTCTCAAGTAATTTCAGACTCATCCATGCGAGTGAGCACAGTGAACGTGCACCGTGGATATTACCGTTTCTTAATTACTTTCTACAGTGTTACGATAAAGACGAAAGTGTCTAACATTTCAATCGAATTTGTATACCTACATTTTATATTTCGCAAGTGTTAGAAATTATTTTAGCTTTGAACTAGTTAATAATGTCTATATAATATTAAAATCTAATTTTTCCACGTGCGGCCTTCATTCTTTTTTTCAAGGTGTGCTCGTATTTTGATTAAATTACAATTAGACCAATTGTCCATTAAATAATCCAATGAATATCCCCAACGAATTTAGGCAATGCTTCTTTGCACAACAATTGATACTTCTTCAATTTATATTTGCGAATTATTTACAAACAACTGATCGTGCAATGCTGATTAACAATGGCACAGATTCTTCATCTAAATAACAATCGATTTTCTTTGTACACTGCAGCCATAGTAGCAGCAATTTTCATCAACGACTATTACAAACAACGCCATAACTGATAATAAAAACCATAGGTGAATATCAGGATTACAACCCTTCCACAATCAAACGCAATGATTCCACTACCGCGCCTCATTGTCAGCTTTCCCTCGCTCCTCTCAATAATCCAAAGATCAATGCCTAATCGAACATCGCACATCGGCGAGGACCACCGGGTTCCCATCAGATGCCATCTTTCCGTTTCACACACCGCCCCCGACTTCCATGCCAAACGGTGCCCCCAAGCGGGAACCACCATTTACAAAACATCCCCATTCATCTTTCCGCTTATCACCGCCTCGTAACCGTGAAATCGCCACGCTTTCCCCGACCATTATCGAAGCTCGTCGAACAAAATGAATCGTTCAATGGTCGACGCTCGTCGCGGGATCGCATTAATCGCGATACCACCGATACCGCAGCGCTTTTTCCCTTTTCCCGTGCTTTCTCGTCCCCCCCTTTGTACCCGTTCGTGTGCCGATGCCGCGAAGAAAAAGCACCAGCGGCCAAGTCCACGCACATACGAACAGCGTGGAGGCAACGCGAAAGAGAGAGAGGAAGAGGGAGATTCAGCGGGGTCAATGAATCTGATCTGGAAAGCGACTGTTGGTGGCTGAGCTCGTGGGAGCCAGCGTAAAGGAACTACGCAGCCACGACCTCGAGGCCTCCTCTCCCGGAGGCGGCAGCCTCCTCTTCTTCTTCTTCTTCTTCTTCTTCTTCTTCTTCTTCTTCTTCTTCTTCTTCTTCTTCTTCTTCTTCTGCTTCTTCTTCTTCTTGTTATTCCTCTGATTTTTTCCCGGTCGCCACTAGTATCGCGATGCTCCGTGATCGTGTAGCGATGGGAGTGATCCAATTCTTTCTTGGTGGCCATCGGGCAATTGATAATCGAATGGCAGGCACGTCCATAAATGAATAAATTGAATTTGTAATGAGTTTTTTTGTTAACGACGTTTAACTAATGGGTATCGTTTGATTTTTGTTTTTTTCGTTATTTCGAGGCGCGTTGAATGATGTTATTATCTGCGATTGTATTCTCCTAGTTGCACCGACGTTTCTGTTTATTTTCTGTTCGAACTTAACTTAACCCTTCCGCGGTGGCACGTTGTAACGAAAAGTTGTCAGCATCGTGTCGTTCGATATTCAGAGGGGGCTTAACCGTCGGAGTTCGTCAGGATTCTCATTGTCTCAAGTAAAATTTTCTACACTTGGCACAACAAGCTGGATCAGTTTAGCGAAACGGCGGGTGTAGTGCGCTTTTCAAAATCGATCGGCGCGCGAATGCTTGTGTATATGCGTTTCCCGATCCTTCCCAGGGTTAAATTGAGTTCCGAAGTTTATTAGGATTCTGTACTCCTGCGTACATGTATCGTGCACGTCTACAACAACACGCAACTCACAGCTCTTCGACTTCCTTTTTCCCCTCTTCTCACCCGTTCGTTTAGTGCTTCTGCTTTATTTCCCTGCTTCAGTATCCCAACTGACGGTGTTTGTAAATCGGTAATGAGCCGCCTCGAAATAGAGCCACGGGTAAATCCGCCGATTTCACACGGAATACACGATATGCTTAAGCTTCGACCTAGCTGATTCTATCATATTTTGTACCTGGACATGCTCGCGCGCGACACTTTCAGTACAAATGTACAGTTTTCTTTCTTTTTCCGTTATTTTCATTTGGGTAGGTAATGTTAACGATGGTTCTTGTTTCGGGACGAGCCAACTGGTCTGATTATTTGCACGGGCCTCAAAATCCACGTCTAGATGTTGGAGTTCATGTGCAGTGTCAGATTTAAGATTTCAGTTGAGCATGTTAGCGATAATTCAAGGTGAAAATAAAACGCTGGAGAATGGGCGTAAGGTGAATTTCTTTCGAATCGCCAGAATTTTATTCCCTGGTATAGTGATCGATAATCCGACTGGCGTACGACACGCACGAATCAAAGGTGTTCACGAGGGGAATTCCGGAGCATGTTTGCAACATGTTTGGCCGGTGGCCAAGGAGGTTGGAAAGAGAGGCGGTAATAATCGGCACGACCGAAAGTTCGTCTGGGTCGTCGTAAGAATTAAGAGTTTGGCGATTCGCCAACCCGCCACCGCGCACACCATTCCTCGATACTCTTAATCATAGACACCTGCCCTCGAGGCTGACTAATGAGTCTGGACGACTGGTTTCCAGTTTATTCCGTCGTTTCTTTCACCGTCGTGTTGTGTCTTCCCCTCCACGTGCCTTTGTTCTTTTATTTGACGAGCGTGCCCCCCGATTCACGAACCATCCAGAAACGGAAATTGGTGCACCTTCTTGCAATGCAATTTGAACCGCGGTTCAAATTGTCCACGGAGCGTGTACCGTGTCACGCGCCGTTTTCTCGAATATGAATAATCGATTCCACGGATCAGCTCGAGAATTCGTGTGAAACTCGGTCGAAACGATCTTGTCTGATTCATGCGAGAAATTAATAAACCGGACAGTGAGTTAGAATAGTTCGTAATTGCAGTTTAATGTTATTCAGAAGAAAATGTAAGATTCGATAAATTATTAACCGACGGTAACTTAATTTCAGTCACAATTACTTCTTCCCTATCACTTTGGATCATGAGTTACTTTCAGATAGAGGTTCAAATTGGAAAGGAGGCTTGGTTGAATTATTCGGTAATTATTTTCATACGAGCATCTGTGTAGACGTATACATATAAATTGGCTTTGTTAACTACGCGGCCGAAAAGGGCCGGATTAATAATAGATCCCGTTAATAGGTTGATTAAATGAAATAAGCGTAGTTAAGTACAAACAGAGGGCTTCGAATTCGCAATGATAATAATATTTAAAAAATTGCCTAATAAGATTGTCATGTTAATGAATAGTAACTGTGATTTAAAATTATTTGAATATCAGTAATCGATGTTTTCACATGCACAATAATCTTGGTAACACCGATGTGTTGAAATTCCCAAAATTTCGCAAATATTTTCCGCACATTTTCCCCATACTTTCCACACGTGCGCATGTACCCTAACTTTCATACGGCAGCGCTTCTATTACAAATCGTATCGTTCGTTAATGGAGGTATCAAGCGCTTTTTACTTCTGAATCAGCAATTACTTCGGCTCCTGTAACAGAGCACTTGTGTGAATTACAGGTATCGCAGGTTTCGCGTGGTGCCTGCTCGAGGTTTAACGTTACTCAGGATCGGAGTATGCATTACGAAGACGTTCTCAGGGACAGGAAACAATACGAGCGGTTTGTAGATAGCGTTTTACGCTTTGCTTTTACCGGTACCGTATTTTCTGTCGGGCGGAAACGCATTTATTTTTCGTCAAATACGATACCCCGCGCCGTGCTCGTTAAATCGCTGTGGAAATACGTTCCTTTGAGATCACGGATACGGCGGTACACCAGAGCACGGAGAAGGAAATTTCGGTTATCTGTAGACCAGTCGTCCTCTCTCACAGTCACCGTCCTACTTATGCATTACAAAAAGAATCGTACAAACAAGTGACAGTGGCAATTTATTTCTTGTAGATGTATTTAATACAGAACTGGCGAAGAAATGTAGCGAATTTCTTGGAAATAACTAAATAACGTGTTTCATCGAGCACTGCCTCACGGATTTAATTCTTCGAATGTGATTGCTCTAAAAACCATGTTTAATTAAGATATCAAATTTAACGATGAAAGTTCGCGGGCAATTTGGAGAAAGAGGTAATACAGGTTTAAAAGACGAATGAACCCGAAAGGACGAGATTGCAGAAACTAAACAGAAATGTCTTGTAGACCCTAAATCTCTGATATAAATTTAAAGAGATCCACTTTCGTCAAGAACAATTACTACTTTTAGTCAAGAACTAAACGCACATTTACATGTACCCCCCTGACGAATGTTTTCCAATGCCCAACTAAGCGAAGCAAAAATACATTAAATTCTCCATCCGCTCGAATCACCTTCTCGGTTTTCATTTTACCACCTCCCCGTAACCGTACACTTTTCACCGCGTTCCCTCGTTGATTTACTACAACTTTGCGTACTTGTAAATCTCACGAACGTACGGAACGTTACAGAATCGCGGTCCTTTCACTCGGCCAGATATTCCGCTACGGCCATTACCGTTCAGTTCGCAAGACTCTGCAATATTTGCCACGAGATTGCCTTCTAGAAAATGAATTACCGTGCCTCCATTGTTTCAAGGAACGCCGATTGTTCGGTCGGGGAAGAAAATCTTGTGCCAGAAACACGATGAAAATTCTTCCATACCATAAGCATGGAAAATGTGTTTCGGCCAACACGTGCGGTACGTTTCATCGTGTGCTCATAACACGTTGATGATAATCACTGCAAATTAATTAACAGCGCCAGGTTGGGCCTTATGGTTTCAGTGAACACCAACCGACGCAATCGTTGTGTCTCGACGAACTGAAAAAGCGGGCAGAGTGACTGATTGCTTCCATGGAACGGTCGGGAATGAGTTTCGTGGTATTTATATGAACAACTGAGAAAATATTGGCGCAGATGCGAACTCGTTAACGTTGATCACGCGAATTCCTCGCATGTTAGCTTCGTATTCCTATTTTTGATAGGGGACACTGCTATTCATGCAAATCAGCAAGGGTTTCAATTTGGTTCTGCTGAAATGTTATGTTTCTATACCTATATACCTACTTAGAGAATATTTACATTGAATTGAACAATGGCTATCATATTTCATACACGAAAGTAGGCATTGATCTAAAATTGCAATACCTCCATGAAAGAACGACAGTCATGGCGATATTAATTTAGAAAAATATGTTCAAAGTTAGCTTGGTCACCTGGATGGTTTTCAATCAGGCGTTTCCTCCGAAAGGGAAGTTAAAAATTAATGAAACAGTATTATTATGCTTTGGCCCCGACGAACTTAAACGATCAATCCACGGGTGCATTAAAACTGCAACGAACTTCTCAATAAGCCAATTACCGCGTTTAAAATATTCGCATCGTGGACGACGAATAGATTTGTCGTCGTAAAACTCGCTTATAAGTAACCTTTGCAAATTCTCGTGAAGACCAGCGACAATATAGGTACGACCAATCATCCCCCAGCTTCGAGCCGCTGCAGTCTGTAATTCTTGTTTCTATTTATCCTCACGGAACGGCCCAGATCATTCCCGAGCAGGTGATAAATCAGCCACGAGATACCCGAAACGTAACGCAGAGTAAAGCAGATTTTACATTCACAGTCACGTTCGCGCGTTTTCCCGCACAGCGGCCGAGAAAAATGAATTCCCAGGGTGGAAGACCGGCCGTTTAACATATTTCCATGCCTCGGCTGGCCAGTTCTCAATTTAGTCTACCCTTCGCGCTGCGGGGCAACGGATTCCCTCCCAACGAATAAAAGTAGACAAGAAAGGCGTGACGCGTTCGTTTTGGAAAAAATATGGGAATTATTTTCAACTTTATAGGGGTACTTCCATCGTGGGCCGGAGTGCCTGCCCTCGGCGGCCAGTAAAAGTGGAAGAGCGTAGTGTGCTTTTACAAGAATCCCGACGACCATGCTGTTTCCCCCAACGTCTTTTTCTTCTTCCTAACACGAAAGAACACGGGCGAGCGGAGCGTTTCTAAATCCGTCCGACGACCTGCTATGTTTAGAAGCAAATGTAGTTTTCTCGCGCCACCGCACGGTATCGTACCTGTTTCTTATTTACTTTTTTCCGTTGATCGGATCTTTATTTCGTGCGGATTTATCCGTGGTTGCGAGAAGAACGAGGGAACACGCGTCGGGTAATATGGAACCAGGTGAAACGGGACAGGTCACGTTTTGGTAGAACAACTAAAGAAAACGAAGACCCTCAGGGGTCTGTGAAGTTTAGCTACACTTTAAACGAGTCTTGAATTCAATTCATGCGGAAATACGTGTCGCATTTATGGATGTACGCGACGTTAGTTTATTTGGCGAGTAAGGGTAGCAATGGAGGTTTTATTCACGCAAACAGACACGTAGATTTGTGAGAACAAACTCGCGCGGAGATTTTATTCGCACGGACCAAACGAAACAGTACATAAGATGCAAATAAATGGAATGCCCCAAATGAATTTCGCCGGTCCAGCGTTATCCAAAAGCAATCAAATGAATCGCGCTAGTTGCGAGATAAATTTTTGTTGATTTGATAATTATCACTAATGTCCGAACTGCTTCCTAGCTCCACATACGATGTTCCACGCTTCGAACTAAGCAATCGTCGTCCAGAATCAAGAAACGTTTCTCGCAATTCAGGCGGCCAAAATAATCAATCTGTCGTTCAATCGTATCTTTTGGGCGATTCGCTAAATCCAGGAACGAACTTGTTCGATACGCGGACAACATCGAGCATCTTCATAGAAGATACAATAAATACAAGATGCACGTCAGGGGGCTGCACCTTCGTCGGGTCTGACAAAAACATTCTTGCCCGCTGAGCTGTGAAACCCGCCCCCTCGGGACCGGCGACTTTCAATATTCGTGTGCATTGAACAGCGATTACGAGTGTTGCCCTGGCGTGTGTACGTACAGTACAGAGTACGTGCCTCAAGACTTTTATGCCGGCTGCTGCCGGCACGCTGAAATTCTTTCACGTGGAAATATTGGAAAGGGAAAACGTACACGCGCGCTTTATGAAGAATTAAGTCTAACACGTTCCAACGGGATCTCTCAAGCGTGAAAAAAATTACACACTCCAGCCGGCATTTACAAAAACCACAAATCACGCCTCGACTTTACTACGTTTCGTTCTTTTTTCCGTTTCCCCGTGGGACATTAGCGTCGATATGTTCAGCCGGGTTGATGGATAAGTGTCGGACCATGGATGTACGGTACACTCGACAAGTGGAGGATATTGTTATTGCGATTATCTTAGGAAGGAGTCGATTTTGCTTTTGCGATTCGGTTCATTCGTACGGTGATCTATTTTTTTGGGATAAGAAGAACAGTTGTCAGCGTTGGCTGGTGCGTGCCGTTTTAAAGTGGCACTCATTCATGCAGTACCTACCCCTTGTCCCAAACGCGATGGAACGCAAATTGCTTCGTTTTTCGCAAAACGTAGAGATACGTTTGACTACAAGTGTTGACTTTTCTGCGACATGTTGCACGATCGAAAAGGCTCTGTCTTCGGGTTGCCCACTTCTCGTCGGTTTAACGCTTCCGTAACGATTTATCAGCTACCGAAGTGCCATTATACAATCAACATGTTCGGACGAATTAAGAGGGAAGACAGATATCGCGGCCCCCGCGTCTCCTTCGCCAATGGAATAAACCATGCAGCGATATTATTGACTGGAAGAGTTCTTCTTGTAACGCGTAACGTTAAGTAATTTATAGCTATCGCGTGTCACAGCCGTCGGGAAGACCTTGGGGCCAACTGTTTCGCTTTGGTGCTATCAGCGAACTTTCAATAAACACAATAAACTAATTAATCCGTTAGCGATCTGCGCCGTAAAGCAACGTGCGCCGGTATTACTTAAGCACGTGTGATCGTACACGATTTTCGTTACGTATTCGCTACCGTGGATCGTTTGATTCGGAGAAGAAAGTCGATTGCTGCAATACTCTCGATTAGAACGGCGTTAACCCCTTTTGCCTTGCGAGCTATCGTATTATTGTATGCGCGTTCGCGTTGACTATCTTCGCATTTCTCGCTTTTAAATTATTGGAGTACTGTTGCCGGAGTTCGTAATTTATATCACGGCAGAACAACAGTTATGTATCTCTATTTAATTTTCATTCAACCACTCTCATTTTCGGCAGCCCTAGTGTTAATCGAACTGCTGCACTAATTTTATAAAACAACATGTAACAAAAGTTGAACGCAATGCTTTTGCTACGAGTTATTTAATTGTATTGTTCTTTATGTTTTGTGTGAAATCTTGTGGCCCGAGTGTCATTCGTGATTGTCGGGCAAGGTGTTTAATGATGCGACCTGGCTGGTCGTCACAATTCAGTCTCGTGAAAGTAAAGTGTGCGATTAAAGGAGCACTGCTGCGAAAACACCGCGAATGTGAAAATTATGCGACTTGTATCGTTGTATAAAGACACGAAGAAAGGAATTCAAGTTGAAGAAAGCGGGGATTAAATATCGTTGAATGAAAGAAGAGAAATTATGAATAATTCGATGAGCTGGAGGAGCTGGAATTTTGTCTGAGAACATTGGGACCAATTTTGTTCTAGTTAATTTAATTTTGTTGTTGTCACAAGTATTTACGTTTAAGTGAAATCCTCTTGGGAAATAGTTGCGATATGTGGAGGGAAAGTATTCTATTAGATAAACGCGAAGTTGCTGGCCAGAGAATGTGGTTTGACGAATTCTATTTGTGCAAAAATATCAATGAAATCTCTTGATGGTTGACGATAATAAATATTATAATAATGAAAAAATGACTTGCTATTACTTCTGTTAAGAGAGAAATTTCTTAGTTCCTCTGACAATTTAGTGGCAATACAATGGAACATTCCAATTTATTGTAATGTTCGTATGAAATGGGACGACCGCCGTTTCATTTTGCAACAAAATCGATAACAATTCGCCTACTTCAGAAGCATCAAAAATGTAAAACCAAAGCCCGTCGAGCAGTATTTAATACTAACGGCAAACTGGAATCGATGAAAAATCAATGGAACTCCTTCAGACACGCTCTGATAGACTTCGACGCCCAAGACTCTTGCAATTTGTCGGCTAGCTAACGCTATCAACGCTTTCTCGCACGTCGAAACCGCGGTTACACTTCCATATTCTCGAGTTGCAGATTTTTCTGCACATTATAGTTTCCTGCAGACCGGCATCTTTGCCAATTTGTTGCTCAGATTATATTTACTGCCGGCAAAGTCGCTAGGAATCAAGTATCTTCTGATTTAGTGTTTGTTTGTAGTCGTAAAGTCTCACGATTTTTAAATCGGTATACGTATCAGAGTGTATCCAATTAATTTCTGTATTGGCGAATTGAAAAGGTTTAACGAATAATAGAAATTGCATTCGAGCTTATTATGTCTGGAACTTATAGTACCCTACGAGACACGGGTTGTTTTAAATTTTGACACGCGATCCGTTTTTTGTTATTGTACAGCAAAGGGTTAAGCACGTTGCAAAGAAATCGATTGTTTTTATGATCGACAACGTCGGTGGAAAAGGGTGAAGGGTTATTATGACTGGAAAATATCGTTCTTGTAGTACCTACGTTATCTCATATTATAATTGTTAATCGATTCGTACAATTGCATGTCACATCAGAACATACATTATACGTACACGTATTACATTTTCTTACGACAATGTCAAACTAATATGGTAATTACTGACTGCAACCGGTACTTCATGTCACGTATCGTTGAAACGACGATTGTAAATCACTTGTATGGACGGGTATTTGTTCGTGCATAACATTTAAAAGGTTTGTTACAATTGCATAGACATTATTATTAATAGCCTGTGGAATGATTCCGACGAAACGTAAATACTCTGGTACTCTGAGTGTAATTTTTGTGTCCATTCGAAAGATTTTTTTCCTAACATCAAATGTAAGAAGATCAAATAGATAATAATTCAATATTACGCGTATAAATGTTCGTGTTATCTTGGCAATCTAAAAACTCCTCGTCGGCCTGTCATCTATGTTTCTTTTACAGGTTTTTCCTCCCATGCTTTAAGCCACATTCGTCTTGACAAATACCACATGTCGGTTTATTGTAAGAATTTCGAGAGCCGCCGCAAAACATCGATTCGAAGGAATTCGAAAAAGAACCATAGGGTTCATTTGTGCAAGATTGCAGATGTTTTAAGGTTCTCGACCGACTAGCAGTGGAATTTCGTGGCACGTGGCACGGCCAGCAATATTTGCAACCATTTCAGACCTACGACAACATTTGGTCGCGACAGCATCGGGTCACTGATCTGCTTCGTGATGTGCTTGCACAGCACGTTCGCTGATTATGGCAGAGACTTTGCCTAAATGGTACTAGGATGGCACCAGAATGGTATACAGGTAATGGCTAAATTGCAAAAGGTGCGATACACCTTTGAGACTTTAATTAGAATAAATACTTTAGGTGAAATTAGAAGGGGATCGCTTTGTCTTTCTTATAATAATTATTAATTAAATCGAGTGTGATTCGATCAATTGTGAACATTCAAAATTGAATGTAAGGTACAATCGAATCAATTCAGAAGGTAGAGACATTGGAAATTTTCCTGCAAACATTAATTATTATTTTGAATTTAAATCTAACTGGTGAAATAATTTTTCATTGAAAAGGAGACACTTCCTTCTTGAAACGGCGAAAATTTGCAGATTCATGGCGTTGGCTGATGGGGGTCAATGTATGCTCCATTCTTATTCGTGCTGAATTTCTTAGAAGAGTATCTACCATTAATTTAAAATTTCTGATTTGGTTATATTTATTTGTGATCAATTGTTACTATTACTTGCATATTCAATGAAGCGTTAATAGTCATCTCACTGGACCATGAAACTAATGTTTTTTAATTATTAGACGTTTTCCTAATAAGGGTTCGTATTTGACTATTTAAAGAATGTTTTTTCATTCATAATTAAAAGCAGTAATATGAATAATACTAAATTTAAAAAAAAATATAAACGAATAAGTACTATGAAAATACAGTTATTGCTTAAATATAAAATTTCCAAGTATTCAAATGATGTAAATTGTATAACATTTAACTACTCTACGCTTCCTTGTAAACAAATTTTATAGTCGAAAAAATGCTATCATTAAAGAAAATCATATTCCATAGCAGATATTTTCATAGCTTTTTCACCAAACGTTGTTTTCGCAAACGATTACGACACAGCTTTTTATAAAATATTTTGTTATATTTTTTGTATTTTTTTAAATAGTTGCTCATAATTGATACTTCGAATGCTCATTCTAACGTGTGCGATTTCAGTTACGATACCGAACTAGAAGAACGAAGAAAGTTAAATGAAATATGGTGCTCATTTCAGAACTGTGCGAGTAAATCATGCCATGTTATACATATACATTCAGATACGCCACTTCGCTCCAGCTGTAGTAGTTAATAGCGCGTGAAATATACTTTTATTGCTTTCAGTTCGTTCTCGTTTGTTAATAAATCATCGTGCAATCATTCATTCACGGTATTGTTGTTCTAAATACTGAACAGATAACAAGCGAGTCTTCGTCGAAGTTGAATGAAGGGTTTGTTATCTGCAACAACGAACATCGTTCCACTTATTTAATATCAAAGAATATCCTAATTGGTTTGTTGCGCAGAAAATTCATTTTTTCTCCTTCGTTGCACTGAAACATTCGCCGAACTATCTGAACTCTAACATCGTCCATAATATTATAGAACGAGCTTCACGAAAATATTGATAATGAAGCTGATTAATCATTTTCGGTTGCATAAATTGGTCCGATCGCAATTTTCTTACGACTGATTTGCGCGAAGCATAATTCCTTGCTCAAAAAATCAATAATTCTTTCATTTATTTTGTATACGATTCTTGAAATGTGTGTCTGTTTATTGGATGGTGCAATTCTTATTCCGACAAGAATAATTCGTTCAGTCGAACGATAACTCTACAAAGTATTCCAGGTGAATTGATTCCTTGAATCGATTCAGATTAATTGCCGTAATATACGACGAATATATTGCTATACAATGGTGTAACAATTTCAAGGAAGCAACTGCCTTTGTAATACACAGTGTTCCTTTAAGCATCTTCTAACACGGATAAAAGGTCTTTCTGTACTTTACTCCGATATTTTTATCTGATCAAAACCGCAATTTCACATTCCCGAGCCACATAATCTGGTTTACATTACGCCATTATAAATTCCTGTTACTTCCACACAGTATTTCCAGAAATATTACTAAACTGTCGCACTTAATCATCTATTTGATTAAACTTTTGATTTGATTAAACACGTGTTTCACTTTATCTTACTATTGTTTCTGTTACCTCAAACCTGTAAACCGAACATCTTAATATTTTACGAAAATTATACTTCTAATGGAATCTGAACAATGGACCAATGGACCATGTAATTGTAGATTACATGTAGAAGTCACGCTACGCTGGTAGGTGTCACGTGTTTCGAATAAAAGAATGTTCAAGTTACAAAGGCGCCATTAGGCCCCTGTGAAAATGCGAGCGCTTTTAGCTGTAACAGTACAATTATCTCAATTAAAAGAAGGGGAAGCAACGACGAACGGAGAGGACAAAGATGCTTAGGAAACTTTGATCCGCTTGTTGATAATTGTTACAGTATCTCTTAATTAACGGGACACTCCGCGTTTCTCGTTTTCGTAAATGCAAATGGACCTGGCGACAATTACTCCAATACAGTGGGAACCACTTTGATGGTACATCTAGTTTGGGTTATCTTGGGTCAAAGAACATCGCCGTCGTGTTCATTGCATGTACTAATTCGAAAATGTTGTGGTACAGTACGATAGAAAGTATTTTTAAAGGTCTTGTTGACTTGTTAAATAATTGTGTGTGTATTTCGTGGACTTATTGATTGAATGATTTGCTTAATTGTCTTGATAAATTAAATAGCATTTAGTCTCTTTTATTGGTAGCCTTTATGAATTTAGGATTTTTAATCCGCAACGATAAGTATGGAGCAATTTATGGGAATATTGAAATATGTCTAGTTAGACCAAAGATATTGTTAAAAATTCAAGGATAATTATTCGTTTGCTTGTCAAATAGTTATTTCAACACATTGAATAATATTGGAGATAAATTCCATAACATAATATATATTATAATATACTTGACATAATTGTATCTACCAAAACATTAATATAAATTCAATTACTGATAACTGTATAAATTATTTTTAAATACCATGGTTCCCCGTTACTCAGCAATTAACATTACGAATCGCATTGAATTGAACAAAAATTCTTGTAAAACGTCCCCCCAAATAATTGCCATTTTCCTCCGAACCGGCATGCCTCTGGCAATTCAATCCCTCGCATTCCACGTGGCACCGTAGCAAAAAAAAAAACAAAATAGATCCAGAACAATAGTTCGATTTTTCCGGAGGCATGCAACGCCGTACACCCACAACGAGCAAGGATAAGTGGAAGGAAAATGCATAAATCATACCGATATGGTCGCCGACACGGTTAGTAGTCAAAGAACCCAGCGCCCGAGGAATTCCGCGGGGCTAATTAACACGGGCAGTTTCTGCGCGCATAATGAATACAAGGTGAATTCCTCCACGCCGCGATTACGAAATCAACCCCGCGCCAGGGTCATCGATGAAGTAACGTCTGCCCGTCTCGAGAATTCAGGAACGCCGGTACACGATTCGTCTCGACGCTCCGCGGCAACACGGCCAATAAAGCGCCTGGCACGCGCGTGCAACGCTCGTGAAGAACGAAACGGAGGGATGAGAAAAGAGGCTGAAAGAACGTCGAAAGGGAGAGCGTTGCGAAACGACGTTTCTTCCGTTCTATACAAAAGCACATGGTCGCGTTAATGGGGCACGCGCGTGTTCCATTGCCCGTGAATTATGGAAATTCGCAGTTTAAGGGTCGCCTACGGGGGCGAGAACGGCGGATACGGCGGGGTGAATGGAGATCGACGCGTGCTGTTTTACGAAAATTCGGGGGAAAACTCTTTTGTGCCGGGGGAAATTTTTTCAGGGAGACGGAATATGCGGGGCTCGGTAAAAGTGTTATGGTTTGGAGCGTAGCACGTATTACTGATACTGCGAGGACATTCTTACGAGAAACTATATGATTCTGATGACCATTGTTTCATACTGGGGATTATTTGACATTGATTTGTTCGGTAATTTATAATTGAATTGGGTGAAAGGTAGTGAGAATTTCGGAGGGATCTTTGAACCTGTTGAAATGTGATATCAGAGTGCTTTATGATTTATATTAGAAATTAATTATGTGTACTATATTAGGGATTATTTTGTATTGGAAGTATAAGGTAAGGTAAGTACTTGGCAATTTGTAATTGAGTTGAAATATGTATTGATGGCTTGTTAATTTATGCCTCAGGCCACAAGTGTATTTAGTTTTATGAATATTTTTTTCCTGAATCCGCGGAGATACAAATTTTATTGTCAATGTAATAAACGTTTCTCTCGTGCCAGCTTCTTCGTAACAGCGTACAATCGTGATATCAGAAAAGTGTGAGCTCGTGTAATCGTGCGTGTGATATGACCCACTTCCGGTCCAGCATGAGATACAAATCGTGCACACGTCTGGCAACTTTGTAATTGTTACATTGCCGTTCTATTTCAGCGTAATTGACGGATCAATTAAAGTAATGAAGACAGAAAACTAATATAGCGAGCATTATAATTTTCCATTCTGTCTTTTTGTTTGACACACGTTGATTCTTCAGTGACACGTTAATAATTGACAAAAATATTATACAATACGGTAATTAAATTCGATCAAATCATTAGCATCAAACGTGTATATCGTACGGGCTCAAGAGATCTTCGAAAAAGTTGAAAGACTACGCGTAACGACTTATCTGAAACAGCAAAAGGGCAGATAAAGTCTAACAGAGGAGGAAAAATCGTCTGGGCTCATGAGAACGAAACAAGTTTACACGATACGGGGAAACGTGCCGAATCGACCGATGCTGGGAGATATTTGAAAGAAAAAGGAAGTTGGCAGAAGAATGACACTCGAGTTCTTTTCACTCGGTCTCTTTTATCAGAAAGGTGCTGAATTTCCGATATGAGACTCTTTCGTGATCAAAGATACACACGGAGCACCGTAGAGGAAGGGCTTGAACTATTTTTCCCGGCTTCTGCTCTTACTTCACACCTTTGAAATGAAGTATACGTACCGCGGATATTTCGCTGAATATTATCCACTTGCACCTTTCTAATATTCTATCATTTATTTCCATACACTTTTCCAGTATCACTTTATTGAACGAATTAAATAAAACCTCTTCGCTGTACGCGTTGAATTTTCAACCAAATGTTTATCTCAGATTTGAATATAAAACAGCCGACAAGAATGTTACAGTTAAATGCATAGCAAAAGTACACCGAACTTGCCAAATTTGCCATGATTTAACCACGTTTGTTCTACTGAAAGTATAAAAGCAATTTCCCGACATATTTTCGTCAAGGTATTTTTAATCAATCGACAAATTTCACGTCTGAATTCCCACTAGCCTATTTCAAGTTATCTATAGACTGGTTACAAACAAATTTCAAATGTTGCGACATAAGCGAGACAAACAAAACAAATGGTAATTGCTACAAATTCTTAGTAAAAGGGGGTCATCTTAACTGCGAGCGTAGGATCGTTCGTTTAAAATCAGCATCCCGATACGTAGCAACGATTGATTCATAAATTTGTCTCAAAAGGCAGAAGCTGTTAACCTCGATGGAGCAACGAGGCTGAGAAAATACAAATTGAACGTTTCACGACGGAGCACAGCCGAAGGGACAGTTTTAATCGAGCGACGATTCCTCCGAGCCATTATCAGGACGTTTTAATTTAACCACTTCTTTCGTATTAGATCCAGACCGTTCGTTTCGTCTGGCTAAAAACAAAGACAAAAAATAGAAAAATAAGAAGAAGAAAAAAGGTAATAGAAAGCACCGCGATCGTTCCCCGTGGAAAGATTCGGTGGGATCGAGCATGACGAATTTTGTGAACGAATTTTCAGTTCGCCACGAGTGTGCCGTAAATTTCTCTGTAACCAATCAGCCGGTCAAACGACGCCTCTTTTGTATCCCCCCGCGCAACTAAAACACCCGTTTTTATTGCCGCCATTATCTGCCAAGAGCAACGTTGGTCTAGCGTTTAAAAAGCCATAAATATCGTTGCTAGCCGCTGATGACTTTGTCGTTAATGATCATGCATGTGACCACGCTTTATCACATCATGGCCACTTTAATCTTCGGCGTTGCCTCCGTCGACCATCGAATGTTACTATTTTTGTGATACGACCGCTCTGATGAAGACTACTCTAGACGAGATGAAAGACGTAGCTTTGAGACGGTAGTTATCCGGGGGGGGCTTTTTTTTTTTAAATAATTGCTAGCATTGTTATTTAAAATTCGTCTTTTGCAACAAAACAGTACAGAATAATGTAATTCAAATTCAGCTGTCGAATATGACTGACTACTTTCTTTCAAGTTGCTCCAGAAATTCGATTTTCTATCGTCTAAATGGATCGAGGTATCTTAATAGTGTTTTGCTAAATTATTGCGAAGGAGAAGAATTTTTGAGCAATTAGGTCGCCTATGATTTCTTCGATGAGAAATAAAACGTGAATCGGTTTAATATTATTTTTCATCTTCATTTATACTCGAGATATATTGGCAGTTAGATTTCCCCCTTTCCTATTCGAAGTCGGTTTAAACCCTCTGAGTATAAAAAAGAATTTGATAAAATTCGGAAATTCCCACTTGGTGGATATTTGATTTATTATTATATTAAATACCCAGTTGTTTAATGTATTCGGGGAAGGATCCGCAAATGTACCAGCTTGCGGACAAATTATCTGACAGTCGAATATATTTAAGAATATTTCTTCAAATATCAGAAAAAACAAGATTCAATGCCCAACAATTACAACTCTCGACTCAACGCGAATCAGGTTATCCCTTCGAAATGTCTATTATCAGCCGGGAGAAAAAAGTGAGAGCGGCAGACTCCAACGCGACATAATAATTAGCCGTAATTATAGTAATACCGTCGGAAACGCGTTTATGTCAAACACGGATCAGCAATCACCGATTTTTCCCGGCCAAGTCGAAACGAGAGGATCCGCGAGGAAAGTTTCCTCGTGCGTCACTTAGGTCCGGTTCCCTTCGATTGCCAGGTACATACGTACATGTTACAAGTTCCTCATTTACTTTCGCGTCCACCTTGAAGCCCCGTATGGCGGCCGAGATCCACCTGCGCGCCTCGGTGTACAAATTTTTTCATTCCGGTGTGACTAATTGTACGGCCGATCGGTGGCTGTATTCCGGGTTCCCTCCCCGACGCTTCGGGTGGAAGCTCGCTTTTCTCGGATAATCGTTTAAGCGCGGCGTTACGCCAATGGAGTCATCCGGGGGAATTCAGGTGCGCCACGGTCAAGGTAACAGGGTCAGCAAGGTGCATGTGCACGAAAATAAACAAAGGCGACGCACGAGCCACCGAGCCCCGAGGAACGGGGCCCATTGTGCAGCGGCACAGCTGAATCACGGGCCGACGTGTATTTTTAACCCTTTAAACCCTGCCGTCCCGTGTTTTTCAGGCTGTTTCGACCCGCGGCCTCGTTTCGTTCCTTTTTCGTGTAAAGGGATAACTTGTTTCTCGCCGGGCAAGCCGTCGAAGCGGGTGAAAGTTTAACCCGGCTCACGACGAGCGGACTTGGGCCCGAGAGTTCGCAGTTTGATGGTGTTTTGACGGTGGATGCCGTTGGACGGGAAGAAGACACTGTGGAATGTGAGGCGGTTAAGTGAGACGAACTCGTAGAGAGGGTTGGGAATTTTGAGTTCTGGTTCCGGTTCGCGAAGTACATTACCGCGGAATGCGTTGTTTCTTTCGTCATTGTGACAATTGGACATTGCTTTGTTATCTCGCGGAGGCGTCGAGCGAAAGCATTGTCAAGGAAGAGAATTTTGGAGTTGTTCATTTTATCAAAGTTAATGGTATTTTCTTGCCGATTATAGGTATGTATCGTGGTGCTTTAAATTGATATTCTATAATTCTATTTGAAGAACTTCGCGCAATAATTTCGCAGCATTTAAGCGATGTGACTTTTTCAAATTATGAATTACTGTGAACATGTGTCGGTTGTTGTTAAATTATTTGCGGCCATCGTGAAGACGATTCTGATTCTGCTTCATTGCCCGCGTTCATGGATTCCTTGGTAATTGCTTGGTATCTTAATATAAGGTAGACGAACATTTTAATAATCCATACACGTTAACCATGATTATTATGGACGTTAAATTATCTTCTGCTTTGATAACTTTATCTGAAATATTAAAAGGTGAATCGCACGTTTATATGGTTGACGATTATGTGTCTAATGAGAGCCAATGAAAAAAGGTTGTATAAATTTGTGACGTGTGGACGTTCGAGTGTTCAATTAAATGAGTTTCCTTCTTGTAGTGCCATGCAATTATGTATATTGTTCATCATTGCTGCTCCTCGTGTAATTATACCTACTGAGCAGCCAATTATCAATTACCAGTTCTCTGTTCTTTCTGATTTCTTTAATATCCTGAACAATCGCTTTATAAAGGTGATATCTAAAATCATTTTTCTTCCTCGCTCGAATAATTTCAACAGTATTGTGTTAACTGTAAACTCTGTAACTAAATGAGGTTAGTCGTATATCAAGTTGCAAATTATTTATGTTATTCTAACGTTCATCAAAGGAAAAGCTATTTCCAACTTCCTCCTGTCTTTTCAAACACACAACTGATAATTTATTATTTGAAAACATCTGACAGAAGTCGAGGAAACATGTGCAAAGCTTTACTCCTGATAATATTTCGAATTTTCTTCTAAACCTCAACAAATATGGTAACATTTAATGAAAAATTATTATAATTTTATTACAGGAATCCGGAATACACATACCCCGTATCGAACCCCGTTCCATAAATATTTCACACAAAGTATTTACTCTGCAAATATATACACTTCATTACTGCCGCATAAAGTTCCAAAATATAACTTCTTCACTTGCATCTCGACCATTTTACCTTAAACATTTATTTATTAGGAGACCCAGCCTCAAGAATAACGATCAAGGAATATTAACAAAAGAAACCTGATTCCATGGGTCCAAAAAAAGATCCGCCAAGCGATCTAACCACTGTCAACCATCTTTTACAATCCGTTCTAAAAAAAAAAAAAACAAAAAAAAAAGAAACTTCACACGCACAATCTCGAATCCGTTCTCCTAAAACCTCTCCATTCGCACCGTAAAAAAAGGTATCCTCGTCTAACCAACCATCAAACGCCTCGCAACCACCAGACGCACGACCGATTAAATCCACGACGATCGTCTATCACCTCGTTTCGCAACATGGCAAACGACCAGCACGCCACTTAATAAACTACCCCCAAGCGACAAAATACGTTTCCCTCACTTCGACGCCGGTCTTCCGGGCGGAAAGCTGAAACGTATCATCGCCAGACGCATAAATTCGTTCGATTATCCGACGTCGCCGGCGAGGAGCACCGTCTCGGAACGACGTAAGAGCACGCATGTAAGTACACGTGGACGCGGTGGATTAATGAAAACGCAGAAGATGAACGGATCCACGGGGAACGGGAGCGCGTGTAGCCGGGATCCAATAATTGCCCTTGAGGAGCAAACGGGATCGTCCAAGCCTATTAAAAACGACCTGTTACGACAGAATAAAACGCCGTCTGCGATCGTGTCTCCAGTTCATCTGCGCTCGTTGGTACGCGTACACGTTCATTGTTTTCGCCTCGACGTATGCCACGAGCGTGGACGAGGAACGTTTTCGTTCCGGGAGCACGCTTCCGACGACGGGCGTCCGTAAAACATGCTCTTTTCGCGAGATCGTTAATAACAAAGACGAACACGAAGCTACCGAAATAATGTGTAAACCGGAGGCGAGTTTCCGCGCTAGTTTCGTTCCTTTCACGTACCCCGTGGTACAGGTTCGAGATGGCTGTGGGGTAGAAGAGCAACGCTTGGCAATTTATGGGGAGAACCGAGGTCCATTCCTTTGGATCGATGAGGATCGACTGCATGAAGTTTCCACGAGGGCGCAGAGAAACTCGATTGAATTTATTTAAATGTTGGAAGCGATTAATGAGTCTTTTTTGCTTTGCATCGTTTATATTGGGGTCTCTCCGTGATCACTGGTTTGTTGCGCTGTGGGTAATTTAAATAAATATATGGGGATTTTAGCGGTTTCTAAGAGCATTCAGGTTGATGGACTAATTATGTACATGGTTAATTATTAGTATGATAAATGTTTGACTGTTGCATGCGAATAAAAATAATTTTTTTTTAAATATCCGTGAAATTTTATTTTTTGTATTTGTAGTTGTATTTTATTTTTTAAATTATGATTATTCTGATTGGATGTTACGCGTATAGTTTTTGATTATTTGTTTAAATTTAGTTCACAGTACTCGCGACGAATATGAACCACTGTGATTTCTCAGAAAAAATGTTCCAACAAAGAATCATATATTTCTTAACAAACAAACAAAAAATAACTTAACAAGTGGCATTTCAGAATGCAACGAAACATGAATTATTATTGGCTTGTAGAGAAAAAGTAGAAGTGGGGCGTTTAAAAGAGATCGCGTTCGATGAAAAAACTTTACCTCTGCAATATATTCGAACTGTTTGAATTACGAAGATACTTTTCGTTCCTAATGTTCGTCATAAATTTTTCTATCAAAGGTAACTTAAAGTTATTTCTCAGTGGTCAGTAACTTTGTCTCCTTTTTCTTCTTCCTTTTTCTTCCGTACAACGTTTACGCGTGAACACACCTCTGAACACTTTACGTGCTTGTAATACAGGTATATAATACGCGAAATTTGAATGAAAATCGAAGCAGCAAAAATGCTTAACATCCTAATTAATTTTCATCAATATTTATTGAAAATTCTAATTCTAATCTTATTGTCATTTCGTCTGGATATAATTCGTTAATTATACGCATCAAAGATTTCTTGTCTTCCACCAGTGCACTTCATTTCTCACTAATAATAAGATTCATTCTCGGTTTTTTATAGGCTCAGTAGATTTTGCAAACATTTGCAGCGATAGAATATGAAAGTAGTAAAATCAGAAATATAGATTACAAGATTAATATTATTCTTATTATACCGTTATCGTTACTATCGCACGATTGTGATCAACTTTTGTCGCACTTTGGGCATAAAATAAATTAAACAAAATAATCCTTAAATTCTCGTTTATTTCTTCATTTTCCTAACCCTCCTTCTTTTGTAAATAAAAAAAAAAAAACGCAACGATTCAGTTCGAAGCGTGTCCTTTTCCCAAAGCATTTCACGTCGTTCCTCGCGCGTGAGTTTTGCGTATAAATCTCCCGTAATACGCGAACCAGCTCGTACCACTTCTCTCCTCGTTTGAAATTTATCGCGGCGCGAGCAGCATGTGCCGCGGCACCAAAGAAATCCATAAATCGTATAGTTTTGTACGCTGTGCGATAACAAGTTCAGCCAAGATAAGCCGAAACAACTCCAGAAGCCGCCAGAGCTTTCGACCGCCATCAACTAAATCAATCGCATCTCTCCCTTGAGAATTCCACCCTCTCTAGATGGATCTACTTTTCGTTGCTCGGAGCAATCGGTTCCTGCGCATAAATGATGATCACGCGGTAATAATTTATCGGGGCGCTCTCGTAACTTTTGTAAGGGGCAGTAAATTCGTAACTGGGTTATGCTGTGTCCGTGTACTTTTATGAAAGCAACGGGGACGATGCAAGTTGTTGCCTGCGCGAAATCGCAAATTGATCGCAGCTAAGAGCAACTGCCAATCAAGGTGTATTGCAATTTGTTAACTGAATAATGATTAAACGACAGGAGTCCCATGTATTACAGAATTGATCAATCTTGTTGGCCATCGATTACGAAACTTGGTTACGAAATATCTTAACGAACAACTTAAAATCAATATCAACGCAGCTTTAGAGACAGCCCGTTTAAAAGTTGTTGAACAAGAATGATATCCAGCGCAGGAATAAACTCGTACAATAATACATTTACAACAGAACCCCTTATCGAAAAATGTGAAATTCCTGTCCGCGATATTAATACGTCGATCTATGCATCCTCAAATTGAACTTGTGTCCCTGAACTCAATCTCCAAAGAACTGGAAGTTCCCACCCGGGATCGTTTCAAAGGGTCAAAGCTGACACAAATTGGCCGTCATTGCCCACCGGTTACACTACACCTATACCGCCCTCGATCAGAAGCTATAATGCCGCGTGGAACATCCGATAACAAGGGGAAGCGGCCAAAGATAAGCCAGACGTTCGTGGCCTCTGTTCGATCTCGATATCGACGATCTTCCCCCCGTCAATATGCCCGGCGGCCGTAAATATTATTCCCACCGGGACCTGGAGCTTTTTCCTCGATAACGTTGCCCCGCGCCATGTCAAGTAATGCGCCCAACTGTCTGGAAAGGGTTGGCCCGGGGCCAAAATATGTACATCGTCCCGGGTCGAGAAAGAGAGACGACGCTTTCTGCGCGCAGCATCTTTCCTCAAGCTCGACGCTGATCGAGCTTTCATCGCGTTTTCTTATGTACGACGGTGTTCTCAGGGACGCTCAGACAGCTTTGAAACGTTCGTACGTGGCACCTTTGATGCTCGGGACCCCTTTATACCGCGGACACGTGATCCACGAGGGAATTTTTTTTTTTATTCCGAGCAAATTTTTCTTCGACCCACTTGCTTCTCGATTTATGTCTCGTGCCATTTTAGCGAGGGTGGCGGCGAATGCGACGGTTAGAACGGCCCGAGGACTGATTATAAGAGCTGTTTCATTATGCATTACTTTGTGGAATATAAGGGTGGTTGCACGTGGACGCTTGTTTGAGTGATTAAACAAGTCATTGATGATGGATTGTACATAATTGTTTCCGTCGCTGTAAACGCATTGCATGCAATTTTTCTGTCGTCGTTTTATTTTTCTTTTCATTTCGCTCGAAGTTATTCTGTTTCTGAGTATTGCACGATGATTTTTATCGATATTCTGTAGTGCGACAGGCAAATAGTAAATATATTATCCAAATTACTACGTTATATTACCTATGTTAATATAAGTTACTATATACTTGTTCTACCAAATAGCTTTACAAATTATTTTATGATACTTGTGTATCGAAGTAAGAATTACAGTTATTTAGATTTTGGCTCTTTGGTTCAAATTTTTCTGGTAAAAATATTCTAGCGCTCCGTTTTTAAAAATGCTATTTTTCATCGGTATTAATGAGCAGAGAATTGAGCCGTTTTCATTGAAAAGATTATTTTTGGCAACCTGCGTGACAAGGTGATCGAATGTAACTAAGAATTAGCACGGAATATTGCAGTGACCTATATAAACGGTGTTCCACTTAAAGTGTTACACACTGTTTTCTCTGGAACTATTAAAGATAACGGCAATGTTTTCATGTGTTAGGGCATCTTCAACTCTTCTGTATGAAAAGAGAGAGTACCGGTATTTAATACCCAAGGGGCAAAATGGGTGTCTTAAATTGTGGTGTTAAATTGTGATACCAAACCTCGGATACTTCAGCGATGTATTAGAGAAATATTAAGCATCGTATCTGAATCCATGAATTTAGTTCCGAATCGTAAACTGTTTAATGGCTAGAGTTCGTTGAATAATTTTGCATAAACAGTTGACATAATATTATAATACGCGACAGAAAAGTTATACGAACAATTTTGTAATCAATCGGATTGATTTAATTTCATTAATATTTGCTTGTTTACGCCTATGCTCGGAATGAATTTATTCATCGCAATACGAATTCACCTTGAAATATATCTTACGAATACTGTGGATTATTTTAATGTACGTACTTTGGTTGGAAACACTAACGGCCAAGTTTCTTAAACTAAATGAGGAAAGTGTATCGAAACGCTCAATAAATAATTCTGTTATCCGGACACGTGACACATTTATTTGAAAAAAATTCATTAGCCAAGCAAAAAAAAAAAAAGGAAAAAATTCTCATGTAACAAACGACGTAACGTACGATAAACGTGCGGGAGAAATAAGCATGAAAAGAATAAAATATGCGAAACAAGATAGGTTTCCACGAATTGACAAATATTATATATATTAAAAATAACACAAATATTCTAGGCATATGGTTACTGCTACGTGTTAATATAGTTATTTATCGAAATGCGTTTCAATGGTTGAATGAGCAAACGAGCGGATTTGAGTGAACGGATAAAAGTATGAGCAATGCGAGATACGAAACAGAACGGACGTGTTGTAAATATTATATGTGTCCAATATTATGTTACACTATTTCCCGTTTAATCTTCAATTTGTTAATAAACATTTTTCTCTTTACATTTCTACAATATTATATTAAAATATTCCGTGGATAAATCGAAAAGCAATATTACATTTCTAGTCACGGATAATTACTTTGCATATTATCACAAGCATCAAAAAGATTCGATGGACCTTTTCTTTTTGGCATAGTTTCCCCCTTCGCGCAGAACGAACGGTCTTTAAAACATCCTTGACACAGTGAAATAACAGACAGATCGGCGATACAATCAACTGCTAATTGCTCCGAGCGCGACGTACTAATTACTCCCGATCTCGCGTGAATTATTAATTACTTACGGTTCGACAAATATATCCTCCGCTGTCGCGGTCGGTTTTCTCACGGAGGTAATTGAACGTAAAGGAACAATTATCGAGCTATTTATACTGTAACACGATAAGCTTCGCGGCGATGAAAATTTCTCGTCCGTCGCGAACGATAACTCTGGTTGAGTCTTGCAGGATTGTTACGAATTGTTGCGAATTATTGCGAATCATTGCGAATTATTGCGAACGAAGAAACAAACGATTGCATAATGGACCACGTCGCTGTAATCATAACAAAAGACTGCAGTAAGACTTTGACGGAACTGAAAGTAAACTGAACGACGATACAAACGTATATCCGACTCGAGATAGAGGACAAATTGCTTGGAAATTAAAAACGAAGCGATTGAAACTTTTATTTGCCGCTTCAGAACGTTTAGAGATTTCTGAATAGGAAAACTTTAAGCTTAAACGTAAAAATTGAACAGAACGATGGCTGGTATTTGTTGGAGCTTGAAATTGAACGAGAGAAGTTTGAATCGGAATACGGCCGAAATTTGGATGCAAATAATGAACAAGTTCGAACTGAAATAGAATCGCGACAGGGATGAAGCTTTTAACTAGAGTGACAAAATGACAGATTCCATTAATCTTGAATACTACTCACACTCAGGACTCAACATCGACGGAGATCTACTGTATCGCTGCCTAACAATTACTTCTAAATGCATCCCACTTAAACTTTCTCCACGCCCAAAAACAAAACTATGGCCATTAACCGCGGCAGAATATTTATTGAAACAAAAAACGTGAAAGAAAAAGGAAAAGGACAGCCTATTATAACTGGACATCCCGGTATACCGCTCTACTTTACAAATTGCCCTCGTGGATATTTATCGCGGCGCTTCCTAACAAAATTAACGACAAATTACACTTCACCGCCTATCAGTTTCAAGTCTGAAAACCAGCCCCAAGTCGCGAACTCCCATTTCCTCGCAACGAATTTATACGAATAACCGGCGGAGTCTCGGGTCTACTCGTTTGCATTTTCTCCATTCCTCAGATCAATAGCCTCACGGCGTCCCATTTAAATACAATGGAGAGGTAAAGTAATCCTATCGCGACGAAACTTCGTGAAACTACGCGAAACTCCCATTACCCCTCTCCCTTAATTGAAACAAAGTCGTCGTTCGAATTACGATTTTAATCTTCCCGAGTGAGCTCAGAGAGAGCGCGATCCAGAGTCGCGAGGTAATTGCCTCTCCCGATCTGTTTTCTCCTTTTTCCCGGCTCGACGGCCCTTTGATAAGGAACGGGAGGAGGCTGGTTCACGGCGGTTTCCTCGGGGAATCGTCCAGATTCGTTTCGTGAAAGGGAATGCTCGATCGATCCGTCGGATAATTCAGTTAAACGGGGCTATCGGTTCAAACGATCGCATCTGTTCTTCCGACTAACTGGTTTACTTGACGAATTGACCCGACTGTTAACCCTTCTAGACGCGTGAGACGACTTGCTCCGGTCAGGATTTCGATGCCTCCTGTACGTATCGGTCGATTGCGTGTCGCGCACGAGATTCTAACGATTCTTTTTTATTCAGCTTCTTGTCTGTCCCTTTTCTTCCACGGATCATCGACGGATATCTACTTTGACGTGGAACCATTAGGCGAACTTCCAACTGCGCAGAGCGCCGTCGATCACGTCTGAAACCACCGGCCACGTCGTAATCTATTTGACGTTGAATAACTTTGATATCTATACGTATGTTCTTTAATATGGCTGATCGCAGTGTCGTTCGTTTGCGACCACTGCTGGTAATTTCCACTCCGAACCGGAATCACAATTTCAAATGCTGAATGCTCCTGTCGGAGTTACTAGTAGTGGCGAATCGCGAGGGTTTATTTGACATTGAAGTTTTTGGTATAGCTCGAATACATAGTATGTAATTTCCTTCTGCTTTCAATAATTGAATTCGTTTTGAACAAGGTTCTTGGTAAAAAAATTAGGAAACAAATGAGACAGGTTTTTCCATTCATTCACCCCGGAATATAATCTTGTAATCTGTAGCTCTAATATGTACATCTAGTATTCGAAATGAAACGCTTCAAAATGATATTTTCCATCGCAATTCGAACATTTCTGTTCAACGTTTAATCGTACGAAACTCCAGTTCTGTCGCAAAACCAGATTCGAATTCGGCAACAAAAATTATTCACTGTCCAATGCAATTATTTAACACCCCGCCATTTGAGGTTCCTTTCAACGCGCATACAGTGGTTCAATTTTTACTCCGTCGGTGCAAATACTGGGTAAATAGAAAGAAGAGGCGTAACAAGACATCGGTGAAAATAGTATTCCGGAAGTATGAGAGTATCGCAATGGAATATCCGACCGTGTCATCCACCGGACGGCCTTAAAAGCCAATTTTAAAATGCCCTTTGAGGAGTTACGGTGAACCAGTCGTAGTGAGACATCGGCTTCTTGCCGCTTGTCGTCGGTTTTACACTCAAACTCCACAAGGTCGCGGAAAACTCGTGCTCCTTCACCAAGTGAAGGTGGCCTTTCTGTCTCTGCTTGGCCAATCGAACAGAGACAATGAATGTCGCGCCACGACTACATCGCCTCCTTCTTCGTATTTTGCACCGAAAAGAACATGCCAATCCCTCCGGCACTCTTCGAGCACTGTTTATGAAGTACTCGAGAGGATTGAGTTGGAGGAAGCTTCTGCGCATCACTCGGGCCCCCCGAGACTCCGCCATAACAACCATCTTCTTAAAATACCTTGGACGAGACGGTGTTTCATCCGGTCGGTTGTTTTGCCGACCGTGGACGAACTTACGATTGCGCAATTGCAATTACTCAGTTGGTTCCATTGACGCTTGTCACGCGGATCGAAGAGTTGGAAATAATCCGGCGTTTGCGATTATAATCTTGAAAAAACAAGCCGATTAAGCCGATCGATGGGAACCTGTAGGATAGGTGTAGAATCAGTGTGTTCTCTCGGGAAGCGTTCATTCTAAATATATTATTAATGGAAACTCCATATTTCTCCTTCGTGAAGTGTGTCCGGTCTCGTGTGGATTCGTGGAGGTCCACGTGAATGATTGAAAATCTGGGTCACGATCGTCTCGATACCCTTTGGACAATTAGCGCCAGGTAAAAATTCCGAGTAGCATGGAGCAGACTTCGCGCCGTCTGGGTCTCCGGTTCTAACAGTTTCTCGAAGTTTTCATCGGGCGTCGGGTAACCGTACGGTTTAATTAAAAGTGTCACGTGGAAAAGCGACGGCGTCGTGGTACATCGGCCGATCCGTGCGGCGCGCCGCTCCGGAATTAAAATTCGGTTTCCTTTCACGCGGCTCCCGCGCCAAGTCGACGCGATCCTGCAACGCTAATACGGCCGTTTCAATTTTACGAATCTTTCACTTACTTTTCGATTCTACCTCGCCGTCACGTGACACACGACCGTCGGAGCTCGTCGCACGGGTTGTGAAACAGTGTCAGTGACCGACAGCCTAAGGCCACCGGGCCGCTTTGCACCGAGGATCGTGTCTTAAAGTGACTTAAGTTATCGTTCTCCATTACAAAAAAAAAAAAAAAAAAAAAAAAAGAGAATGACAATAATGAAGAATAAGAATCTTCGATCTCGTTCACACGACCCTCTGTCTATACCGGCAGCTTTGCTCCACATTGGATGCCATTCATAACGTTCACCGCGTCGCCTCCGAATTTGACAGAAAATTGCACGTCTACGATTAATCGTCCTTCCCGACGACGTTGGTCATGCTACTTTGCTTTGCAACAAAATTATTGTACCGTTGCTTTATTTTTTACCCTTCTCGATTATCGCGATGGCAACGAATCGGCCGTGTGTCTAGTGCACATAACCGGCAAAAAGGTAACTGATTGGGTATGATTTACAACGACAGGTATAATTACTCTCCGGTAGTGGACGAGCACGTTCTCCATAGTACCCGTCGTTTTTGCACAATTCGTGTAATGTACATTAGACTTCACCCAATTATCTGCTCAAATATTCTTCCTATTAACTTCCCGTACCACGGGCTCCATTAAATCGGACCTCGAAGAACAGTAATAATAATAACCACGGTAAAAAAGACCAAGGCCCCCTGATTTCCTATTCCTACAGCGAAAATGGAGAAATAACACGCGCACAGGCACACAATCCTGAACCAACAACCTGGCCGCAAAGCACCGGCGGTACTTCCTCGGTTTCTTCTCCAAACTTCCGTCCGTCGTTATCAAACTCTCTGCACCGATAACAACGTATTCACGGCTCAGAATTCCAATTACAGAGTTTCCCCGTGGTCCGCTCCGTTCTTCAACTCGGCTCGCCTCGGCCAATTAGCCTGCGCTGCCGTCTAATTAACATTTCCGACGAGTTCGCTTGCCCGTCGATACTGCACGGGGCCTCCAATTAAACGTGAGAAATCACGATCCTCCCGGTCTTGCGGAAAAAAGCGCCGCGCAGAAGCCGCGTGTCGGTGAAGAACGAGAATCCACGGGGACAAACGATCGCAGGCCTGGCCCGCGGCTGTGGTAATCCGTTACGACGGATCCATGTAACGCGAGTCAAGGTGGCCGTAGATCGATCGATCGACGGATCGATCGATCGCGGCCAGAAGAGAGTTCATTCGGTAGCCGCGGTCGCCGGCCCTGAGAAAGCCTCATCCCTCGTCGAGATCGAGTTCGAGACGCGGTTTGGCACTGACCCACACACTGGTTGGCCCACTTTTAGCTACTCCTGCGGCAACAACGTAGCCAGCGTTGCCAATAATTACGCGTCCATCAGGTTTTCCCCCTTTCCAGTGATCGAATTTCTTCGTCACGCGATCCCTAGACCATCGCGGGGTACGCTTCTACGCCTATGGATTTCGTTGGACCGCTGTCACGACCGCGCTGCCCTCGGGGGTGGTTGGAAAAGAGGCGGTCACTCTCGACTTAAGCGGTTTTTTATTGGCAGTAATTCGAGTTTACGGCGTGAAACCTTTTTCGACCGGGACAAGCGGACTTGGCGATGAGCGGAAACGCGATCCACGATGCTGATAGCGTGTATGACGATTCAATTGTCGTTTCGTTGGGGATCGTTTCGGTTTCGACCGCGGGAAGTTTTAGGGTGTAGTGTGAGCGTTCTTTCTTGCAGGCGTGTTTCTTAAAATTCGGGGAAGCTATAGGGGTATTGATGGGAAGGAGTATACACTGGGTGATCAATTTATTAGAACCGCGGTACGAGAGATATGTTTTATATTAATGAAGTCACAGTGTCGATGTGTTTATGTTGGATGATTTTTTTTAGCAATAATTCTTCATTGGAAGGACAGACAAAAGTTAAGCTTGGCTCAGACGAGTGTTAAACATTAATTGTTTTAATGTGAAGATCGTTAATTTGTACAGGCGACTCCCCAATTCGTCATTCTAATAGTTTGATCGGCAAAATATTGTAGACAATTCTTTAGATCACCGCATCTCCGCCATATTGTTAACTATCCGTACATCGGAAGAATTGCCTCGTTGATAGCATACGATGCCTCGGACCTTCAAACTGTTGTTCTCGCGTTTAAACTACAGGATTATCGCCAAAAGGATATCGCGGTACGAATAGACGGCGTTTAAATAAGATTGCAGCCCTGCGGCTTCTAGTATGCAGCTCACGAGCAACGACCATTATCAAGTCGATATTGTCACAAGGCAATGCTAACTCTTGAACCGTTCAAACAAGATAAAATAGAGTTCATCGATGCTGCTTCCGACCAACCAACTGGTGCTTCTAATCTTACCCGGTACACTTGGCGATTATCGGGACTGATCTTTAAATAAAACCCCGCACCTGCGGCGTTAACAATTGAGATCCGGAGAATTCACCAACAATCGGCCCGCGTATCCCGCACGTATTAGCAAGCGGGTGAAAAGATTTCGTCCCACATCCCCCCACCCCAAGGAAGTAAATTTTGACGAGTGTCTCTCTATACGCTCCCCGTGATACAAGTTCATCTAATCGATTCGTCTCGGATGCGGGATGAAAACGTATCCCCGGATGACTTGGCTGGAACAGCGGCCAAGTCAGGCATGTAAACACATCGAATTGTATCGACGCTCAGCCGACTGGAAGGTCTGCGAAGCACGGCTGGATCGTGTCAGAAAGAAAGGATTCACCCGCCGCGTCGTATTTCGCACTCAATTTGCTAAATACGACTGGCCTCCGCGCACAAAGACGAGAACAATACTCGAATCTCCCTCGAGCCGCCACTTTCTCGCGCCAAATGTTTCACAGATATTGAATAGCAATAGAGGGGGGGGGGGGGGGGGGAGCAGTTGGAAAAGAAATTTCTACCTCAGGATTGTACCGTTCGGCAATTTCAAGATGTCCGATTGAAGGCAAAGACGTAGAATTCAACGGGTTCTTCTTTATTTTGCCATTTCCCAGATTCTCCTTTATTTCTCGACGGGCATCGGGTGAAATAAAAATACAGGTAAAGCCGGCATAATACGGTACTTCGAAACGTAATGCGACTTTCGTCCGACACAATGAAGAAATTACAGGAACCCTGCCATAAATAGGACGCTCTCAATAATACGCTTTCGTCGCGAGGGAAATTTAAAAATGCAAACGTGGAGGAACCACGTGCATAGGTACTGCGAATTTGGGGTACGAGGTATGGTCTCGTTTCCAGGTAGGTACGACGGAAATAGCAATTCGAACGACTTTCCTGGTCGCTCTGATAATCGTCTTGCAAACTGTGCGCTCCGAAAGCTCTCGAGCCTCGAACAATACACGGCGCATCCTGCGTGTTATGTCATTTTTCAGACGGTCGTTACGGTGTAACGCTCGGTGGCCTTCCACCTCTGATGGACGCGGCGGGTTTATGGAAAAGTGCGACCGGACGGACGCAACAAAGTACACGACGTTGGTTTTTCGCTCGATTCGAGGGATATAACGGTAATGACTATTACGCTACTACGCGAACCGCGTTCCATTGTATCTCTTATTCGACTGACACGGGGAACATCGCAACGATAGGTCGGGGAGCTCGTAATAAGACACACGAATTGCACTCGGCGACAAACGGTGGGCGCACGTTTCAAGCGGACACCTACCAGGTAATAACAGGGGCCAACGAAAAATGATCATTGCGGCGGGGTGACTGTACCTCTTCGCAGCGGCTGTTAATTATACGACGTGTATCGGAAATTGAAATACCTGGCGTGGCGTGTACGTCTAATAATCAGGAGTTGAATGACGGGATCGTGCGGTTCTGCCTGTACACCACGAGCGCTAATACCTGAACGAGGCGGGCAAGCAACGACCGAAGGTAAAAGATCGGTGAAATCCTTGAGAACTGGTCGTATCGAGCGGTGAAAGGATAGGATGCTAACAAAAGAACCATTGACACCGAGGCAAAGTTAACAGAATAATCGCTGAAATTACTATACACGACGTGCTTGCGTGTTGTCTCGTATTGTTTTCCGTGATTCCCGTTAGCTATTGGCGGGCAAACAGGCGTTCGCGTATTGTAGATTACACGTCGCTACACGTGCTCGTTAGAAGAGAAATTGCGCTCGTGAGAATGTGCCGATGACACATTTGTTTTAATAGAAATTAGGCGACGGAAGATAAACGAACTTGCTCGCGAACCACGAATACCAGCTTCGAAAGAACTAGCAAAATGTCCTAATGTTGATTGACGTATATTTGGTTCCATTAAGGCCCATAAAAATTCGTTTTAATTTCTACTTTAAATTTAGCCTTGAGCGAGATCACTGGGAAAACTGGTTGAATACGAAAATTATATTGATATTGATTACTGAATATTTTAATCACGGTAAAAGGTATAAAGTTTAAAAGCCAAAATTGAAAGCTATTTAACTTCTGCTCCAAATTTAGAATTTGTTCGCGAAAATAGGGGCAATTGTTACAGTAGCAAGCCGAGGTGTAATAAAAGTTAACATTTAAGTTTTGCTATATGGAATTACACATGGAGACCCTTCTCAGTCGACCAGCTATTAAACTGCAGAAATGTCTCGCACATATCTCCCACCATAATTTCATTTAATTCTCAATAATTATAACTATACAAAAATCGTCCGTGGTTTTGTAAAGATACAAGTATACACGATAAGTTATAACAGGGTGAACTGAGTTTATCCAACCGTGTAATCACTGTAATCGTTACATATGTGTAAAGTATATTTTTGTTTAAAATAGATTCCCGTATTGCTGTATTGTTACTGAGCATTAAACAATATGTACATGTATAATCACTGTCGACGTTAATGTACGAAAGGCTGTTGCGATCTTAAATAAATTCACAAATCGATAAAGAACATGCTTCATTTTTGCTGCACAGGTATTCGGGACAGGTGAATGCTTCTATTTGTTCACTCTGACTTTATAAATAAATAGGAAAGTTTCGACCGCGAATGTTGTTCACGCGCATTGATAAATTGATTGCGACTAATGGAGAGAGGTGGTGCTCGTTTTGCTATTATAATATATGTGCGTTAAGAATGGAGTGGGATGGACAAAACTACTTTTACGGAAGCAAACGTAACGTCCTACTTCTTTGAACGCATGCGAAACGGTCGTTCGAGGTCTGCGGCGTAACTTTTTCTTCCTGTATAGCCTCTGCTAGAATTTGCGTAACTTTATCGATAACATTAACATACCCGCGGTGCTTTTTTTTTTTTCGTAACGAGTTTCTTCAGCGAGATATAAAACTTTGCTCAACTTCCTTGCGCAAAACTTTGCCTATTTTGCTAAGACGCGTTACTCAAATTGATTAAAGAACGCAATGGGAACTTTTAACTACGGCATAAAATATTTTCACTATCGCAGTTTCAACTTTTATTCAAACCCCGTACTTTAACGGGGTTTACCATTCTTTTTTTATTCCCCTTTCAGAATATCAACCTTCCCTTGCGATTTATTCAAATATACGTCAACGAATAGTTCAATGTGTGCTGGAAAATTTGTTCCTCCTTTGCAATGAAAAGGTGCGAATAGTCGTTTCTATAAGAAAAACCAATGGCATTGCCTTTTTTCTGGGAGATGCAAACTATTACAAACGCTATTTTCGAACGATCTTTCACCCTGTTCAAAGAAAATATTGGCCAGAATTTCCTTTCGTTTTACCGCGGAAAACGCGTGACGGATCGCGACGCGTTACGTGCCGCAAAGCGGACTGTGAGAGTCAACCGGAAAGCTTTCTTCTCTGTTGCTCAGAGGCGCGATTCAAAACTGTTCCGGCGAGGTGGAAGCGGTAGCTGCTCACTGAATGCCTTATGAAGCAGACGAACGGACATCCTGGGCATTACGTAACTTTGCCATCGGTTCGTCAGCAACGAGCAACCTTCTAATCTTTTTATTTTCCACGCCACGCCATACACTGATCTCCGTTTCCTCGGAATTTCTCCCAAATTTTTCTTCGTTCGTCCTTCATTTTTCTGCCAAGGTTCCACTGATCCCAGCGACGAAACAGGGGGCCAACCTTCGAACGAGGTCAAGGGGCGAGTCCCGTGCCAAAGTCACTTGGCAAAAATCGTCGTATGATTTGTATCGAACGCGCCTGGCCACGGGTCCAGCCCTTGAACGTGAATTCGTACGCGAGAAAGTGTACCGCACGGTTACGTCGTGGCCTTTGCATTTTTATTTCGCATCTGGGAAAGGAGGAATTATGCTCTTACAGACGGAACGGGGCGGCCGATATTTATAAATGGAAACTACTTTCTGAACTTGATGAACGGCGCGATGATTTTACTCCGTTTGAGATTCTAGAGGAAGGACTCGCTGTCGCATAAATATGTTCGACGATGTGTGGCAACGTGACGCGAAATTCTAGTGCGGGAAAACGCGCGGGTTTTGATCTTGCGAAATTTGCAGTAATTGATGCTACAGAATTCATATCTGTCTTTGATTCAAATTACGGGGAACCGTGAGCGAGGTGATAGTTAGAAATGACAGAATACGAACCGCGGAATTGATTCCGATCCTCGTAATTATGATAAAAATATAATTCTGTAATTAATGGCGTTTTTATTTCCGGTATTATAATCTGTAATATAAAAATGCACCAAGCAATGTGAAATATTATACTTGCAAATATTTATCAATCGAGTAAGCGTCCGTTTGGAGCAACTTTAAGAATGCACTCTACGAAGAAGTCGAATCAGATCCAGCTGAAAACTTTGTTTCAAGCAATCATATAAAACCGTCTTTATAAACTGAACTATTCGTTGTGCCCGATACGAGATGTCTCGGTGACGTGACTCACAAATCGTACAGATGCGAAGTGAACTGGGCTCGCAGTTGATATCTACCTTACTTAGCAGGAAATTATTATAACGCGTAATAACTCCCACGACGAAGAAACTAACGGAAATGCCTTATTTGTTCGCGTGAAACTAATCAAGGATTCCTTTGGCGACGAATCGCAAGGTCCGCGCCGGGGCGAGCATTACGAAATGCAATTCGTGCAATCGTTCGAATTCCTAAAAGTTCCGGATGAAAGTGTGCCTATCTACCCGAGAGTGAAATTCGCACTTTCTTTTAATTATTTATGTGTCAGTGGAGCGTGTATTTTCAAATGTCTCTCTCTCTCGAGGAACGCGAATTTTTGTAATTGCGACAGCAAACGCGAATCACATCGTACGACGTATAATTTATGATTATGATCAAATTGCGAACCGAATAATCAACAAATATTGAATTCCCAAGTGCCTACAATTCTATTTACACTTATCCCATAAAATGTATAGACGCGCGTTTAAATCAACTTTCTTGCCACTGCGCCAAAGAAAAGCTCTGTTAACTAATTATAACAGCGAAAAACTCAACAAAATTCGTCGAAATATTTGGCGGGCCATTCTGAATAAAAGAATGGTTAACGAATAGTTCGTTCGGCTCCGTTATCGCCGTACGAATAGAAATATGTACTGATACGTTCAGTTATACGACCGGCGCCAGCAATGATCTTGACTATCTATTATACAAGACGTAATATCTTACGTGGATGCGGTCAATGGGAGCACTTCTTGCGTGCACAGAGACACGAGGTGCTTATTTTCAACCATACGTGTAAACATCACCGTCGAATACAATTCCGTACAAGCGGAAATGAATATAATCTCCGAAACGTAAACGAAAAGGAAATTGAAAATGGAAAAGAATCGGCCCACGATCTATCTAATGCGTTCCCCCCTGAAACAACTTTCTAAACGCGTTACCAAAGTTCGTCGGTTTCTTCTACGGTAAAAACTCTGTATGCACATATAGACAGAAAATGGAAAGAAACCGTCATTGTATCTCGCCGACATTATTTCCACCACGAAACTGTTGGGACACGCGTTTACCGTAATGCTAGCAAAACTGTCGTGCCTTTCGTGTTTCTTCTCCTCTCGAAGAAACCGCGGTTGGGCCCCGACGTTTTATTCGAAATACGACGAAAGACGCACCGCAGACTATCGCAGACATGTTCATTCCGCAAAGGTATCATGAAATTGATCAAATTCGATGTTATTTCACGCGTCTTTGTACATCGCCCATGGCAGTTCCGTCATTGATGAAGTTTGGAAGGATGCGATGACTCGATCGATTTCACACCGACAACACGAACACACAGTTACATAAAGTCCAATGTTGCTTTGCGGCGCACCTATGCGAATGCAAAACACGTATTGTTAATTTGTTACGGGGGCCTGGTTCCGTGGCGACTAAACAAGAGCCACGAGCTCCTTCTCTTTCTCTTTATCCGAGTATGTATGTACCTCCGTGCAAAGGAAAATTGAGAAATTTAGTTTGCCGCTGAATTCGTGATCGCACTGGCAATGCCAGTGGTACGATTAAGTTTGCACGAACCAGAGACGACAGCAGACAATATCCTTCAAAAGTTTAGATTCAAGGGTTGCTTTTAAATGACGCGTTCGCAATGCTTGTTCCTATCCTATGATAGTCTTTTTTTAGTCCGTTCGATGAAATGGAAGCTCTTCTTTTTCATACAGAGATCCTTTCTTGGAATTTTTATTAAGATGCAGCAATTGCGAAGACGCTGCTGTAACTCTTTAAAATATTAATTGTTGTTTGCAACAGTTTATGCTTGTTCCTATCCTATAATAGTCTTTTCTTTGGTCCGTTCGATAAAATGGAAGCTCTTCTATTTTATACAGAGATCCTCTCTTAGAATTTTTATTAAAATGCAGCAATTGCGAAGACGCTGCTGCACTTCCTTAAAATATGAATAGTTGCTTGCATCAATTCATGCTCTCATTTTCTACCCCAAGTACCAATTATAAGTACCTGTGACATCGTCGAAAGTACCGAAAGCAATTGCTGTTTACTCGTTACACTAACTATCGCGCTCGTTTAATACGTCAAAACGCGACAAAGTTTTCGTCAATACCCGAAACGAAATGCATTAAATCCATCTTCCATCTTCGCAAACAGAATCGTTTTCCCGATTTTAGCAAACTCGTCCCAAGCTGGCTTGCCCTTCGAGCTGAAAATCTGCTTTCGCGTCGGCCGTGTCGCGCGATCAAAATTGACGAACGGTTTGCGCACAAATACAGTTCGCTTCATCACGCCCGCCATTGAATAGTTAATACCTATTTTCGTTTCGTCGATATATATATATACATATATATACATACAGAGAGAGAGATACACGTTCCATGGGTATTTTATTTGGCCCCGGTGGACCGTGTCAAAATCCCTCGGCCACGATCCGAGGCTAAAATCCCGTATCGAGGGCCACGATTGGTCGGCACTTGATTGAATTGGCGGTCACTACCGGGCATTAGGTTCGCCATCCAAAGGATTGAATTTCTGTCACAATTATCGACCCCTTCAACCACCCATCGAACCACCACCGGCATCCTTTCCCGTTCGTTTGTGTATCGTACAGCCACGAGGCAACGTTTCAAATCCTCCACGGTCTAAACGCAGCTGCGGCCTTTTCCGTGGCGGGAATAAATCTGATCTAGAATTTCAATTCGACTATGGATTCCCGGCTGCGATGGATATACGGTATTTTCGAGGGTTGGTATCCGGCTTTATAGATAATTGAATATTTCTTGCCCCGGGCATGTCCCGCGATTCAAATCGACAGGGTTTAAGTTGAATGACGGGGGGAAATGTTTGAGGATCTTCGCTGCGATGATCGTAGCTTTGAATGTTAATGTATACAGGGCGTTCCACTTAACTGGAAGCGATGGAATATTTCGCGAGGGATTAAAGTTGTCGAAAAAATATTCGTTTGATATGAGGAGGGACGTTGGGTGGTATAAATAAATGAATTACCGTACGTAATAATTAACGGTATAAATGCGCATGCATATATCTCAGCGATGCATTCATAAATTAGAAATATATTGTCTTTTTGAACGGCCTCTTTTATTCGCTCTATCGATATGATCAAGTTGGCCGGGGTTCGGTAATCGTGAAATTGCTAGAGGCATCAATAGGTAGAAGAACACCGCGCTTAATCAAAATACTCCTACTCTAGCAGACCATCCGTCATACCATTCTAGAGCATCGACAATTCTGCCAGCAATCTGAATTGCTAATCGCGCGCGAAAAGAAAGCACCTGTCGCGCCGCCAATCAAATGAATCTAAATCCGTTTCAACCTACTGACACTGTCCACCTGAGCGTTGCCACTAACGCCCGCGCGCCCAACCCAATTTATCGTCAAAAAAACGTCCAACACGCGACCCTGCACGCCTGTACCGAACACCAAAGGGAATAGACAAGCCGAACCACTGCCGTATTTTATCCGACTCACGCGCGATCGTCTCCGCAATTACGACACGTTCCATAAATTTCCCTGGCGATCGATTATCCAGAACCCGGCGGGCAGCGGCTCGTAAAAAGGAGAAACGTCTTCATTAGCCGGGCAAGGAGGATCATCCGAGTGACACTGATTGCGAAGTCGTCGTCCGAAACGTCGAATCCTTTCACCGCGGCCGAAAAACCTGCGGGCGATTCACGTCGGAAATTTCCTGGCGTTCCCGAGTTCCTCGTCGGGAACCCGAACGGCGCACAGGTAGCCACGAAACGAAAAACAGTGTCACGGCCGTGAACGATGCGCGGCATATAATGACGGTGCGTGCACTTTCGTCGTTAATAACCGCAGGAACATGAAACGAGAGGAAACGAAGAGGAGAAAAGAGGGAACGTCGGGCGAGCCTGGCCCGTGATGCGTCGCTCGCGTGATCGGGATCAACGTCGAAAACCGATGCACTCCGATCGAGCCACGTTGGAAAGTGTTGCGCCCGTGCATCTCGACAGCCGAGGGAAATGTATGCGCGCGGTGTGCAGACTCCTCCGAAGTAATATTAAGTCGAGGAGCAAGTGGGATTCGTGGCGTTGCCGCAAACACGCTCACGCATAACTAAACGGAAAGACGAAGCGCCGTTGCGTCTGCACGGAACCGTCCTGTTTCGGGAACGGAGCAACAAGGTTGGGATTTGCTCGTACGTGCAACATTTTCGCACCCAGACGTGACAGATAAGGACGTTGCTTTCAGGTAGCAACGGCTTGTGGGATCTCGGACTGAAGCGATTTTTTTTTTACCGGGAGTGAGGGCTGACTCGGTGGGGTTCTCGAGAGTTGGGCTTGTATTGTGAAAGGTTGCACGGGGAATTTTGGTGTCTTGCGTGCAAGGAGACGTGGGACGTTTTAGGGTACGGGAGGTTTGAATTTTTCTGACGCTTGTAAGAGAGGGAGAAGAAACCGTGTGAAATGGCATTGATAATTTACGGAGTATTCGATTGTTCGCTTTATCGTGAGACAGACTTTTGTGGAACCGTATTTTCTAGCAAATGGACGGTGATACTCGTTATTTTATATTTACACCTTATAATTTGCCATTTATAGTACAGTCGTTCATTTGCCGAGTAAATAAAAAAAGATTTGCTATATTATTTTAGTAAAATTAGCAGCGCACTTATTATATTCAACCTTTTTTTTCATTTTCTTCGTTCTTATTTGAAACGGTGTTAATCTCTTCAGCCGCTTGCGAATTATATAGATACAAGAAATCTAGTTTACACACGCATCTGTATTTAGCATTCACGACGCACACGTAAATGTGAAACGCATGGCACAAGTCGGGTAAAGCTGTACTGACAAGATTTCGAAACAGGATCGACAACCTCGGACGACATATTCATAAAACTGTCATAAGTTGATGCAGCTATCCAGCATGAACGAACGACTTGGTCTCTGGCTCGATTTACGAGCGATTCGCAAAGAGTTTAATTCAATTATTGGACTGGATAATTGGACAGAAAGTTGTTGGTAAACTTGTTCTAAATGGAGCCTCCTGTCTGTATAACGCGATTCCAAAGAAAGAATCCGGCGACAAACTGCACTGCTTCAAGCTTGCACAATGTGTGGCAAAAATAAGTGCTTTCAAGCTTGTGCAATTATCCAATATATTTCTCAAATCAAAAAATTGCGTCCGCCCTGCGAAATATGCCCCAACGTTTTCGACCAATTTAGTTCTTACAATAAAACAGAAAAGGGAACCCGCGGAACGTATCTTGCAGGGCTGAAACCGAAGGTGTAAAATATTCTTAGTACTTGAATCCGAAATGTTCGAACGTAGTCGAGTCGAGTACGATCAATCGTTGTTCACCGTTTAATCGGTCGTTAATGGCACACAGGAACGGCGACGTTCGTGTCGCGGTGCACGCGCTCGTTCGTTCACTCGCTATCGGAAGAGGAATCGACATATAAACTCGAAGAGCTGCGCCAGCGGGATTACAAAACAGGATCGACAAGCGACTTGCACGGGTGCTCATAATATTGTCATAAGGCCTACACCTGCGTGGCTACAGGCTGCAGCGGGGCGACTGTTTAAGCCGCGTTCGTAAGAAGAACGAGTCAAAGTACACAGTAGGCACGCGACGAATGATCGCAATCTACTTTGATCCCGGCCCGCTTTTCTACGGCCTCGACGCGACCTGAACACGGATCCTGACCTCCGTTAACCTGGTATCTGTGACCTCCGAGGACCGAACTTGTCCATCGAACTACGGCTCTTGTCGATTTCTCGAAATATTGGATGTCGGTAGATCACGATTGATATGAAAGGACAAAGCATCTAAAAATAAGGGTTTCAATATGGATTCGGAATGCCTGGACCGTTCGGAGTGACGTTTCCGTTGCAGCAATATTTGTCCCGGGAAGGTAAATAAATTTCTTGCGGTTTCGGGGGTACGCTATATGGGTATTGTAAAAGAAATGAAAAAATTGCTCGGGTGAAAGAATCCGTTGCACCTCAGTGTATCAATGGAGAACGTCCTTCCCTTACTTTGAAACCGCATCCGCAGTATTTTTCCAACTAAAAATATACACGCGGAATGCGAGGACGATTTAAATAGAACATGCGGTAGTTGCATTGTTTCCCGGTTATATTTGCAATCAGCGTTCGAATGCCTGATTTATCTTGGCAAATTGGCGGCCAATGCGAAAGCTGAACGAAATCGACTTCTCTCGCAGCGATTAAAACGTGCAATCGAATTGCTCCGATCGGTTATTTTCTGCATAAAGCAGAAATTGAGCGTTCGACAGCCATCAAGGAGCAACCCATTGAAACAATCGTATTGCAACGATAAACCTTGAACTTACTATCGCGGGCACACGAAACAATTACTCTCCTTTTTTTTTACTCCGTACCAGGACGAAATTGATATCCGTATAGAATAGAAGAATTTCCATCAACCACTGCAAACGTTCGAGCGTTCGTCCCTCTCGGTGCATGTAACACCGTTTCCCTTCGCCGAACGACTCGCGCGCAGAATTGTACGAACGTGTTACGGTTAAAACCATCGTCGATTTGTCGTGTTTTTTGTTAGCTCGCGAATCCGATTACGGCCGGGTTCATGGCGTCCCGGATAATACCCAATAATAATCCGTCCCGGAAATATCGTTCCCCTTTGTTCCCGTCCCGGTTTTAAAGGGACGCGAGAAAGAAAACGGAAATATTTCACGGTGCGCTGTGACGTTAATCCGACGTTCAACGTATCTGTCTGTGATTCCCTTCTAATGGTCAAAGACATTAAGTTCCCTAACTTTTTACAGAAATATCTTGACCCCCCACTCCGCTTCGCTAGTTTATCATCGTTCCTTGCTTCATTATCTTCTTGGACGTGGACTCATCCCCAATGCATACAGTACCAACGAGTACAACCCCAGGGGTTCTCATTCGTTCGCGTTTTCCTGTCGCTTGTGGGGAAGAGGACGCGCAATGACCGAGTTTTCGAGAAAATTTTTGGCGAAACACGACGGCTACGGTCGGATTATAAGGTAGCGGTACTTTATAGCCGTTAATAATATCCGGTCGTTTACGTGGCCTGGAAAACCGAAAGGGCACGGTACCCCAAAGCCGAAATTTCATAATGACTTGCCCGGCCCTATACAGAGACAGAGTCAAGTTTATTGTCGAGGCTGTTCTACGAGTCGTAAACAGATTATTCACGGTACAAACGGAATAGCGATAGCGATAAATAACACCACGTGATTGGACGGGAAGACATGTGTACATGTGCATATATTGTTCTTGATTGACGCGAGATTTTCGGTCCGTTCGCAGATGTTCCTTCAGCGATTAGAGCGACGCGAGTTTCAAGCGATAGAAGGCTGACAGACAGAAGGAACGTAGGAAAAATGTTTCTGGAAGTTTCGATTTATGCTCGAGAGCAATTATTTCGGAGCACATAAACGGGACGATTTTCAAACACGCGTGGAATCGTTCCTACGGCGTTCAACCGAATAGAAGCTTCACTATGCGAATGGTACGCTATCGTTCAAATCCATTGCAACTTGAATCAGAATATACCAGACCTCTCCCATTCCTCACAAATGTGTGATACAAATTGCGGTACAATGTTATTACACATTCAGATTTACGTATATGATTCAAATCGTCGATCTATCGCAGTAGAAAAGTTTGAACACCTTTCATACGATTCTAACAACATCGCTGTTTCAAAACTTGAAAAACGGAGTACACCATTCCAAGATCCTACCCGAAGCCCACCCCATCCGAGTACAAAACTTTCGTCGAACATTCTCTACGCTTTTTCACAAGAGAATGACTTTCCATCGTTTCCACTGTTCGCGTTAACCCGCTCCCTATTCGCTGCCTCGTGACGTATGCGCTGTTATCTAGGGGTTCATTATCATCCGGCCTGCTCCTCGAACGCTGCTTGTATCTTGCGTGAATGAACAACGGACGTGGCCGCGATTAATTACGCAAAGTTCCGCGCTATCAACACGACCGGCAATGCTTCCAATACACTGCCGCAATTTGTTTACAAACAGGCACACATCCCGTACTCCGATGCGCTGTTAAACAATCGAACGATCGCGTAACCGTCTGAACAGGTTCGGTCGTCGATTCGACGCCCGTCACAATAACCTCGATCCTAACGTTCGACGTTAGAACGACGGAAGTGGACCGCGGGGGGAAAAACCGACGCACCCTTCTGCTCGCGACGACCGAAGCAAAGGGGTCAAGCTGCTTTATCTGAATGCACGAACGATATTGCTGTTACCTTGTTATCGTTTCGAATTTCGTGAAAGTTGAACACTTTCGAAATAAGAGGGACCCACGATTGCCCCACGATCGGTATCGATTTTTATGGCCGAACGTCGAAATAGAGTAACTCGACGACTCGTTCGTGAATCGTTCGGAATTGGAAAATGCTCGGAGCTCCGCGGAGAATCTTTGCGATGGCACGAGGAGGGAAATTTTTTTACGCGCGTACTTCGCTGTATCAGCGGATTGTCGAGTTCTGTTTTCGGTATTCGATGGCCATGAGATTCACGAAGCAATTTCTGCTTCGGTCGATTTGTAAAGGAAGATCGAGCGAGCCGGGCGAACGATAAGAATTTTGCTTTTGTTTAGAAACATCTGTAACAACAATGATGAAATCGACGTCTTTTGACAGAATGATTAATTTGTTTTCGCTCGAAGGCAGACACAATCGATTTAAATGGACAACTACCGGTGTGTCGTATATGTTTTAAATATACCACCTCGAAATTTTCCGTTTACCTTTACGGTACAATAGCAACGTATTTCGTGCGCTCGACATTGACTCAACGGGCAAGCCGAATCATACTCCTACGACCTTCTGTGGAACCTATCCTTCGGACCGTCTTCGAAATCGCCTAGCAAAATCAATTCTACGACAACAATACATCGATACAACAAAAGCGAGAATAGTTCAAGTTTCTTTCTTTACTATTCTTCCCGTAATTTCTCTTCATTTCCATTCCACGCGCATGCCACCGTTCAACTTCCATTCAACTTGTCCGTAAAATTCAATCTCTAAAAACGCCACACACACACGCGCGCGCTCGCGCATTGCCATCCTTCGATACGTCGACGGGAAAAAGTTTCACTCGCATTCGCAAAGGCAGGTATCTTTTCAACAAAAACAAAAAAAAGAAAAAAACGAGGAAGAAAAGCGAAACTCACCATTCGAATCGTGTGCCTGTCGAACCCGGTCCCTCGACGTTTATCCGATAAGACAGCAACGTCTGTTCCAACCGAGTCCACCTTTATTCACCTCTTCCCGTACGTCCTTCTCTTCCTGTTCCACCGCGACTACGCCAGACAGCTTTTCCCGGTGCACGTTGGCAAATTACGTGATCGTTGCACGCGAGTTTCATGTGACACTCCGCGATCAGCTGTACCGGTCTCGCGCGAGCAAAACGCGGCAACGTGAAGCCCCGATAAATACACTCGCGGCGACGAACGTTATAGCAACAACAATAGGTAAAATTGTAATCACTGTCACTGCACAGAACCCGTGTCTCTCGACGGCCCGAGGTTAAACCTCGCCCCTGCCCGGAGGACCTTCTGTCCCCACGTAGCTGTCACCTATATGAGAAATGTCCCACAAATTTGTTTCTTCTCGAGGCCCGCTCCCACCCCCGTGAACCGACGCCGTTCCAGCACAGCGGGCGACCGACTCCGCCTGCTGAAACGTGGATTAGCACCTGTTCCGCCGACAGATCGTGCCGGGCACGGGTAACACGATCGTCCCGACGTCTCTCCACACGGGGACACTTTCACGAACTGTTTCTGCCTTCGCTCGGCATGCGTGTCACGTTCGAATCCTTCTTTCGATTCCCGCCGGCGAGACCGCGGTTCCTCGGCGCGTTATCCTTTGCCGCACGATAATCAATCCTGGACCCGTTTTCTGCGAGCGTTTACTCAACGCCGTCGGTTAACGCGTCGCGCGTCAACATTATCGGTCGCGATCGATTTCACCGGGGTCATGATCCACGTTCGAAACCAGTTTCGTTTCCCGTCCGGAGAACGGATGCACTTCTCTCGAAAAATACCGCTCGCGTCTGCGCACAGCTGCCTTCCGTTCGGTGCAGGCGTCGAGTGGCGACTGTCGTTTCTTCCGACAGTCGGCTGCTCCTGGCCTGTCCCTTCCCCCTCTTAGTCGGCAACGAGAGAGCCGACTACAACCACGGATTTGTGCTATTACCGCACCGCTGCCACCCCCTATGCTCTACTGCGCCTCCGCCTATGGCTACCGCCGCTTCCCGGTGGCCTCTTCTTTTCAATCGGAGCACCGTGACAAGACGCTCGCCCCTCGTTCTCCGATCGTTTCCACGGACCGATTCGGACGGGAAAGATCGAAGGGAAACGCTCTTTCCGGCTGTTTTCAATGAATAATGGACGATGTTGTTTGCGGCCGGTAAGCTCCGGGCAGGGTGGAGAAAGTGATTTCACTTTTTGCGCTTTTGTCGGGTTGCGCCGATTTTCTTCTCTTTTTTTTTCTCATTTTCGCGAGAATTTTATTTCAGCGGTTCGCGGAAACTCGAGGACGCTTTGACGCGGAGTGGAAATTTTGTGTCGACTGTTGGCACGATTTTTAATGGGGGCAATGTTGTACAACTGTATTTCGTTTGGTTTACTAGGATCGCTCGGGGCAAGCTGTTAGATGAAAAATTGAATTCGTTTGCAATTTTATTCGCGACTCATTGCAACTTTATTCCTTGCACACCGTTTTGTTATATTCCACTGTTTACCGCCATACTCCATTAATCCCCCGCGCTTCGTTAATACTTTATTATTACTCATCCACCCAAGATGCTTGTTTTTCATTGGGCAAACGCGGACTTTGTTCGTAAAGGTTAATTTTGTTTTATGCTGTATCAGATTATTGCCCCATAAAATGTGTATCCAATATTTCAGTTCCCGCGCACAAACTTTCATGCGAGTTTGTACATGCATCGCTGTGTGTACATTAAACTGTAGTCGTTAATTTTCTTTATTACCATTAATTCGGAGCGTATTAATTGTAAAAACTCGAGTAAAAACTCGGATGCTCATTTGGTTGATATCTGTGTTAGGAAAGTATTCATTCAGTACTGGCAATATTTCCGATTTCTACGAATCAAATTGATGAAAAGAAATTAATTACGACCAAAGCAATCTTTCTTAATTACACTATAAGTTTGGAGCAGTTGTACTTGTGCAATTGTTAATTTCTCAGTGCACTGTCTAATATAATAATTAAACGTTTCAACATAATAACAAATCATCTTCTTCCCTTTACTTGTCTACCAAAACGATATTCCAATTTTTTAAATACTATTAATACTCCCAAAATTAAATTCCCACAAATGCACGAATACAATAGTCTGTTCATGAATTTATTCAGCCATCTACGTCTATTTCCCGAAAGGAAATTTATGCTACCTGCAAAGCACCTATAAAATTAACCAAACCTCAAACAGAGGCTTGCTCAAACGTAAACGCTCTGTCAAACAATACGCCTTGTAGCGACAATCAACGAGAACTCGAAATCTTGTACCTTGAAATTACCCAGCCAATCTAGCATTCCTCACGGCAGTCCAATAATCCCGAAAGGCCAAAATCCGTGTCGTTAATTCTTAAAACAGCCGTTTAACCTGCCGTGGTCAACCTACCTAACCCATTGTTTTCGTACCCACCCAACAATCGAGTGTACCTACAAATATCCCCGAGCCTCGAACCAGCCTCGATAACCATCCACCTCGAACCCGGTTATAAAAATCCAGCACCCCCGTTCCCCAACGAAATTAGCTTCCTTCTGAAACTGCCCAAAACCGAATCTCTTCCCCCTCCTTCTGCCTCCTCCTCCTCCTCCGTCGAACACACACGGTGGCAAATTTCTCCCTCGTATCTCGACAAATTTGCCCTCTGGGGCACACGATCTGGCCATCCGTGGACTCCGTTAACCCTTTATAGCCCGGTTTGACTTCGAAGTCGCACACACCGATTCATCCGTGTCCCGTTGATCCAATTCAACCTTTTCGTTTCGTACGATTCCGAGCGCGGATGTTTCACGTCGTTGCAACTCCCAGTCAACAATGCGTACTCGTCGCAAGAAAATCAGCGAGGCCTGCGTATTCATTGTCAATCTCCATTCAGAGGTTGACGTCCGTTGGTTTCGCGTTGCAACAAAGTTTCGCACAGGCCGCGACGAAAATTCGGGCCAGCAGAGGGTTCGGGTGTGCACGTACTGTAACGTACACGTAGCCGTACGTTCGTCCTCGCCGGGTTCCACCCCCTCGGTGCACCCACACAGTAGTGGTCACGTCCGTGCGAAAACCGGCACGGTCGCGCGTGTGCACGCACGTGCGTGCCGTGCCACGCGATTCCAGCCCCTGCGGAATAAATCAAGTGAAGAAAACCTGCCGGAAGGTATTAACGTTGGGGTCGGCTCACCCCACGTGTTGTGTCCCCCGCTCGTATCCCGGAGAGGGTTAAGCTGCACCCCCGCCGCCCTTATCGCGCGTCCCCGAAACGCCGTGTACTCCCAAGGGATCTTCCCGTCTGGATTTGCTCGACTGACGAGCGGATCCTGCCCGCCGAGCGGCTAAAGTCGACTGCCTAGAATGGAAGAGAGGTTCGCGGGACGCGGAATAGAGACGAGAGTTGCAAGGAAGACGGAGAGGAGGGCGCAGAGGGGTGGACGATGTTAGAGAGGATAGAGAGGACAGAGAGGACAAGAGCGAGGGAATCCCTTATCAGAGGTCGCGCATGACGAGACAAGCTAATTGCGTTATCAGTGCACAACGGACGCTGCGCTGCCTCTATCGCCTCGTCCCGCTGCGTCCATCGTTACCACCCCCGCCCTTTTCCGATGCACCGCGAGCGTTTATTTTGTAAACTGTGCTAACATGTGCCCGGGCCGACCGGCTGCAACGGCCGTGTTGCTGAAAATTGCAACGGCCTGTATACGACACACGGATCGATGGATCGAACGACGCGTCGATGCCTCGGGAATATTTCGAACGCCCTTCCCTACTACCCTCTTGCTCGACGGCTTGAATGCTTGCCGCTTCCGCTTCCGCGTGTGAAACGCGCGCGACGCGTGTAATCAACCGCGGACACCTTGTTTAATCCTTTGGGACCCAGGCGATGATACCTATGGCTCGGTGTTTTTCCACCGGCGCGTGCACCCGTCGGTGTATAATTCGGGGCTCGCGGTTTTGTAAATATTTGGTGGAACGTGGGTATACATTAAGTGCACATGCCGCCACGAATCATTCATGCCGGCCGAATTTCGGTTGGTCGTCGCGCGTAAAAATAATTTGCTTCCTACTTCAACAGTTTGGGATCGACGCGAACGGAGGGGAATGTTAGCTAAGTCGCGATGCCTGTACAATTTCCTTTTTGGTCAGTATTCTGTTCTTACGAAATTTCAGAACGGCGCCGTTCGTTTAACAGAGGGATTATTTCAAGGCCTGCTTTTAATACGTTTCATTGCTCTGCAATTCGGGAACAATTTTTTCAACCATTTTTCAAATAGTATCAATCGATTTTTTGGATACTTCAATTATTAATGAGCAATTTACTTCACAAAATTGTCTAACAATAAACGTTATCGTGCAACCATACATGTACTTCAATTTAACGCTAGATTTAATGACTATTGACTCAGAGAAATTGTTAAAAAATCTTCGACAATATCAATACTACTCTTTCCCATAACGTGAAATCTACCTGCTGTTTTAAAAATTGAAGCTCGCCTGAAATGGATCATCGATTCGCACGAAAAGTAAAACCTCTAACATCAACATTAACCGATAATAATGCATATTTATAAGATATTTTCGGACAAGTTTTCAACAAATTCGTTGCCCACGTTCGATCACTGTTGCTCCAGGCGTTACCACGCAGCAATACTGTTTATTCGGTAAACTTCGTCGCGGAAACCTGCCGCAAGGGTGAAATTTCGCCGGTACAAAAGTGCCCGGCAAACTGTTACACGTTCGAAACATTACTCTACAACTTCGCCCGTGTAATAATTCGCGTGCGCGCTTTATTACAATGGGGCATATAAAATGCGCGGCTTGAAATTTGCCAAAAGTGCCGCGCCGTATAATGATATCCATCACCGTAATCACAGTTATAAAAGTAACGAACCAGTCGACTACCTACGGTGTTCATTGTGCACTATATTGCGGGCACAGCGATTTAAAATTCCCGATATCCTGCCGCGGCTTCTTTCAGCGTTGCAGGAAAATATCGAACAAGCAAATCCATGGAATTTAAGTATTCGGTTTACCCTTTCATGCTCGAAAAGTGGGACGTCTGTACAAAATATTTTTCCGAGAACACTAAAACGTGAGCATTCTGGAAATTTTGTCAGGCATCCCCGACGCGTGCTTTGACAAGTTTTTACAAATCTGATGGGCGACATTTTGTGTTGCACGATTTAGAGCGAGGTGTGTATATGTTTCGAAAACGGACGCTTCCACCGCGCGTGGTATCACGTTTTAAAAAAATGCACTGGAACCGTTTATTTCAGTTGACCCACCATCCTTGGTAGGCACTAGGTAGGAAATACTTGGTGGTGTATTTCCAGGAGAGAATTAAAAACCAACCAAGGCTATTCCAATGTTCCATTTCAACGCGATCGATTTGATATTTCCGCCGCTTTAAGTCGCGAGGGATGTTAACTTCCCCGCGGGTGTAAGTTTTCCAACGAAATGTACTGTTTTAAATAACGTTCAAGATTAAACCGCACGGTCGAATCGATTTTCAGATATCGTGCACGCAAGCTTGGAAAACGTGGTTCAATGTGAACCGAGTTTAAAACCCGCCCGAGTGGTTTAACCTTTCGTACTTATACATAGTATGATTCGACCTGCCATAATTGCCTTAATTTTCCGAACTTTTCAGTAAACCGTCACAGACGCGTTCTGCAATTTTGCACAGGTCGGTGGTCGATTAAGGATTTTTCGGGATGAAAATTGATCGAGCCTTAGAGCGGATAAAGGATCCGAATTATCTTGCTCGTATATGTGCGCGTATGTACGAAACGTTGTGACGGTCGCCATCGGCATCGCAGCAACGCAGACGGCTCCATTTATTATTCTATTAAATTCGTAGTTTCCCATCGGGGGCCCACCCCTGCCTGGAGCTATCTCTCACTCATGACTTAATGCGATATTCATACCGCGGGAGGAAAGGGAACTAACTTGGGGTCCGGTCCATATGTTGGGTCGTAATTAAGTCGGGCACCCGTTAGATCTTCCGATTTTTTCCCGCCCGCGGTTCGTCGATGATAAAGTGGTACAATATTATCTTCCTCTCGGGCGAAATAGCTCCGGGTGACACGCGGCAAGTGTATTAGGATTGTAACAGTAGATCCAGCGTGGATAATGTCCAGAGGTATTTATAATATTATCGTGGTCATGCATTTACAAGCACAGAGGATTTCGCTGTGGTTCAGTTTAATGTGGGTGAGCTATGCTAAATCCATATTGGTATTGTTTATGCAGAAATTTTCTGATAATTATTGTACCGTTCAGCGTAACTGGGTTTCGCATGTCGGTAATTTTAGTATTTGCAGATTTTGTATGCAACTCGGCGGTGTGATGTCTGTGACTATTATTACTTTGTTTTCATCCAATATTCTTCGCATTTCTTGTGCCAATGGTGTGTAGTTTTCTACTTTCTCTATGTTTATTATTATTATTATTATTATCAAGCTGTTCACGAGATCAACTCGGTGTCTTGAAGTTTTGCTACGGACTGTATATTAATCAAGCTGAGAAATTTTCTTGTTATTGAACAGGTGTATATAATGACAGTAGATCTAATAACTTTAAACTTTCGTGAAGTGAATATTATTATTATTCGTAGTAGTAGGAGTAATGTGATTGCTGTTACTACTACTACTATTATTATTATTATATTCTCTCGATTCTTTAACTTCGTTTTCGTTTGCTAAATAAATTCAGTGTTGCATATATGTTCGCCCTAAGAAATGTTACGTATAGGGAGTAGAAACGAGAACCGAATGATCGCAGAACCGTGTCAAATGAGCGCACGTTTAATATTAATCTCCACAGACTACGAAACGATTCTCATCAACGTACGTACACAGGTGTCCTGTAAAGGAGCCGGCCGGCATATAGGTCTGTGGAGTAACACTTAAATTAATAATTGCGAGTTCCCCGCGGTAATTATGTGTGCACGCTCGAGTCGAACAGGTAGGCGGGGGCGAGCAGGTAATTGCACACGCGTGTACATGTATATACGCTCTCTTGTACGAGCAGGAACGTCTCTATACGTGTTATAATTAGGCTACAGCCCAAGGCCCCGTTTACCATAGAACCCCCAAAGGTCTCTGTTCATTTTCCAACATTCTGCTCAGACCACTCGTCCGGCACATTAAATTGAACCCTTGAAACTTTTCTGATCATTCGAAATTAGTAGATGAGCTTATTGTGCTTTTATTGGAATCTTTAATATATCAGAATGTTGGAATAAAATAATATTACCATAAGACGGAATAAATTCCATTAAATTCTGAATGAATTATTAACAAGAAGCCTCCAGGTTTTGTAATTATTTATAAGTAGCTATACGATTGTAGAATATTTAAGCAACAGAGAATCGGACGAGGAGAGTATTTAACTTCGTTAAACGCTTAACAGGTTGCGATCGATTTTTCTCCAATTCGTGAAACAAGAACTACATGGGAGAACAGGTATGAGAAATTAATATAAACTAATTGCGCAATGATGTTTGCAACGATACAGCGATACACTAAGAAAGTGCAGCAACAAGCGTGGCGAAAATAAGTTTTACAAAATACAGACCCGCAGATGTGTAACATTCAGCTTACACAAACTTGTAAAGGGTTAACTGCTCTCCCTCGCTTCTTCTTATTGCTACGAACAACGTTCCAAACGTGCCCATAAAATCATTTTCATGCCGCAAATAAATTACGCAGTTCCACCTAAACCTACGATTCCCCAGGCTACTAATTATTCTAACTCAAACTCTCCGTTCCTATCTTTCCACCATTTGTCCTAACGTCCGTTGCAACGCGTTAACCCGCACAACCCCATCCCTCTTCGCAATTTGGTCGCAACAGTTCTGGGGCTCAAGAATCAGCCATGCAGCTCTGGCCTAAAGCACGTTTCCCGTAATGAATCCAGCTGGTGCACGAGTATACTTGGCGGAAACAATATATGCATCGACCTCGTACATTTAAACCCCCAATTATCGATAACTACCGGAACACCTATCGAAGCACACAAGTTCGTACACCAACTGTATCCACGTTCGCCATCTTCTACACAGCTTCGTCCCTTATCAAGTTTCTACCCCAAACATTCGCACATTTCACTGGAAAAATGAAATTCAAAATGAAAATTGGCAAGTTGATCACGAGCTTGAGTCAACCTGACACTCGAAACATGTGTTCCTCGCCGCTTGACAGATTTCGTCGCCCCGCTATATCGATTCCACCAAGTATACGTAGCAATGGCAAAGGGGTTAGAAAAGGGGTGGGGGTTGGTGGACAGCGCGAGTAGCCTCTCTGATGTAACAGGTTCGGTGCATTAGTTTGCCTAAAAGGTTTGCGCCATCAGTCTCTAAATGTCCCTCTGTCGTCCCTCTAACGCTTCTCTCTCTCTCTCCCCCTCTCTCTCTCTCTGTGTGTGTTCGTGTGTGTCGTTTACGATCTCACTTACCCTCTGCCTCCGTTTCGTCGACGCGTCCTCCGGGGAGAAGGAGGGCAAACACGGCCTGCAGCCAGTGTGAGGACCGCCGTCCCTGTAAATTAAGTGCGTTGCATTAGCGGAATCCAGATGAGTTAGCGCACCGCGTTAATTCGCAGTAATGAACAGGTTATGAAAGTTTAATTGTCGGTTAGCCGACCGGAAGATCGACGGGGCAACGGGGCGAGGGCGCTGGTCAGGATTTACGGAAGTTTACAGAAATTGGAGGACTCCGTCTGCGCGATACCAGAGTTTCCTCTCGGGCGATGTACATAGACGCATATATATATGTGTGTGTGCGTGTGTAGGTATGCACGTGGATGTGCGTACTAATCGAGACGGTGGTCTCGATTTGCGAACGAGAGGCTGAATTTTTAATTGCACCACCGAGAACGGTGTTTCTAAGGGATGACGCGTGTGCGTGCGTGTGCCCCAGGTGTGGCCGTGTATGATTACCTGTCAGATGTACCCGATAAGTAATGCACTATTTATTTAACAGTTTTATTATTATACTTATTTAACGCGTATATTGTGAACGTGTCTATAGGAACCGATTCAGATTTTAGATTACTACCTATAACTCTTTTATTCAATTTCTTCAATTGAATAAAAATAATTTTTTAAATTGAGGTTTGTCAGCTGTTATTTTGAGTGAAAATTTTTCAAGAAGAATTCGGAAACAAGGAAGGAGGGAAACCATTCTTGTTTGAGCAATAAAAAATAGATTCCACCAAACAAATACCTAGATATTTAGCATGAATGTCGTAAGTGTTAATCACTCAGCTCGCAATCATCTATTAAATATCAAGTACGTACTTTTTTGTCATTTATGATTCATCAACCACCTACGAGGCACACCTTTACCCTCAACATTTCTGATTACATATTCCCCAAGGGACGATGGTAATTCCTGTTCTCCAACTTGTTTCACAGTTTGCACCTCTCGCTGCCAAACCGGTGAATAAGATATCCGAGCGAAACGAGCAGGCCTCCTCAATCTTGCCTTGCAGCTACGAATCCTAGACAGTGGTGGGCTCTGTGCGTTCCCGTCGTTTCTGCTTGGTTTCACTTCTCAGGATTTCCTGTTTCCTGCATCGTGGATGACCCTGCGAGTCGCGGTTCCAGCTACAGCACCGGCATGCTCGCGAACCGTGGTAGCGTAATGCAAGGGGATAGAAGGAAAATCAGTGAACGTTACGTGGAACCGTAACGAGGGGACGAATTTAGAAAAATTTCAGAAACCGGAGGAGGGTCTGCTTTTTTTTCGTTATTCGGCCATGCTTTGCATCATGGCATGAAAAGAAATTCCATCTGCACTTCTTGGTGAAATTTTGCAGTTGAATAAGAGTAAGTTGTTATATTTCATTTTCTCTCTGTGATTGTAAAGAAACATTTGCTGATCGACATAAATGCAAGGTGTCAATAAAAGCAAATTATTTCAAAAGGAGAAATGCGCGAGAATCTTTCTTATTTAAAGCAAAACTAATTTAACGCTTACTGCAGTTAAATCAGCAGAACCTGTTTACAAAAATCAAAACGCAACTTGTCGAACAGCAGGACCAAGAACTTCTAAATTTGAGAAATTGCAAACCCAAAATTGTGTGATCAGCATTGCACAGGAAAGAGTCTCAAGCCTGTCGATATTGCCAGTCTCGAAACTCTGTAAACGCATCTTTAATTGCTCGAGTCTTGCTAAAAACTTGCACGCTTGTCGTGCAACTCTTTCGAGAAAGCTACAGAAGTATATATGTATATACTGTTGTAGTTGTGCAACCGAATGAGCTAATTAAAACAAACAGCTGGGAGAAAATTAGGTTTAACGAGCTACTTTGCCACGTTTTAACGGGGCGTAGGAGAGGCCGATAAAAGGAAGTAGCAGAATGTGCCAAGAGAAACTAGCATGGCACTTTTCTCTGATCATAAAGGTCTCATTCAGCCCGGCTCTTCTTTGAACTATGCTCACAACTGTCGACTCGTGGCGGTAATTAGTGGATTAATTAATTAATTGATTGCCCGACCCTCTGATGCGATGTAGCGAGGAATTTTTTTTCACGCACGTGATTGCTAAGGATATCGTGAGTGAACACGTGACGACGTTTATTCCAAGAATACTACGTTCCCCCTAATTGTGCCAATCATTGAGTACCTAACTCTGCGCGCACTTAGCGCTGGTAATGCCGGACTAACAACAGTGCATCTGTATTTTCTATTGCGTTCAAAATCAACTGATCGGGAACAAAACGATAAATAAGTTTTCTATACTAGCAATGTTTTTTTTGATAAAGCTATAAACTTTATAGCTTTAAGTTCTTAAGTCTTTAAGTCTTTATAGTATAAAGACTTTTTTTGATGTGTAAATTAATATGAACGATTCTTGCAACAATTTCTCGTCAACTGCAATGTGTTTCAATAAAGGCATTCGATTTCCAATGCATATAGTAAACTTGAAATACCCTTTTCCACGAACCTGCATTAAATTAATGACAGGGAGTATCGACTGTCGTTGATTTTTATTCGAGAAAAAGACTCGTCCAACAAGGTGTGAATCATCTTGTGGCGTTTTTCTTATTCGACTTTCGATCATTTCGACCCGGAACCGATTCGTCTGCTCCTATCCTCGCGCTTGTCCCACTTTTCCCACAGGATTGCTTAATCCAAAAGGTAGGAGTTAATCCGTCTCGTTAAAGCCCACATACCGTTTGATACCATACCGTGGCTCGATCATTACTGGAGTTCTATCTATCTGTTCGATAATTTCGCGCAGGTAGATCGTTCGACAGGTAAGCTGATGGGACGAAATATAAAGACCCTTTTACAAGCGTGAATCGATTGAAAAATTTTCGAAGAAAATTAAAGCGGAGAGGCTTTCGTTTAATCGACTTCGAACCTGTTGTGCATCGATACCCGTTTATTGGGTTACAGCGGGTTAATTCTTGAAACGATTTCACGCGGTTATGTGTTTTCAGTGAAATAGAAAATACGATGGGTAATTGGTGGATAATTTTGACTTCCAGTAAAGCGTCAATTGTTTCGTTTTATTTGGATTTAGACTTTCAGGGACCCGGTTATTATACTAATAATAATTCGGATATTTTTGTAAAGGAGTACACATTTGTCTGTTTTTGTTATATACAAATATATAATTACAGTTATTGTGATTCATACTTTGCTCACGTTTCCTTTAAATTAAAAATATCTTCTGCAGTATGAGTAAGTTACGAATTATAACTAACGTAATATTAATATTTAATTGAACTGGGCTCCTCGCACTCTTCTTTGAACATTTGAAAGGTCCGAGGCATAATTTAAGCGGTGTGTTCTTGGGAGTGAAGTTAATTAAGTAATAAAGTAAGGTACCGTTTTGTGTATAAATATTTTGGATTATCGATGAGTCAGTTTCTATTAAGCATACATAATTGTCGGAAAAACCAAAAATTCGTCATTTATTAATGTATCGGGGCTATAAATATAAATGGATTGTGAGTTATTGCGAAATGTTTTAGAACAGTAAACATTATCCAAAAAGGTAACAAGAACGGATTGAATTATAAACTGGAAAGTAATAGAAAAGTATCAGGTATGATAAATGAGTAACCATAAATTTCAGTTCAAATACACTAATTTCGATTCGAGGCCGTCATAAATATTTATGAACTATCAATTTTACGTCCAAGTGTGATGTGTTTGTAGAAAGACGAATATGTATCTATTAAATCCATGAAAAAAAGGATGCTTCTCCAAGGATACGAAAACTTTCAATGAAAAGTATAATAGAGGCTACTTATTAACGATGTACCATAACGTTCTTAGTCATTTGCTCTCTGAGCTGTAACTGCTATTTTTCTCTGAGCTGCAAGCGTAAGTGCTGCAATTTTAACGTAACACGTACCTGAGGTACAAGACTAGTCCACCTTGCAATAAAGCAATCTTTACAACCCTTCCCGGTGTTGATTGCCAGATAACTCTCAGCTAGTAATCAACCTGTGCGAAGAAAGAGTAACGAAGGAAAAGATTTCTATGGAACTACAGTAGTAAACGAACGAATCGAATGAAGTCAAAAGGAATTTCGGTCTACTCCTGGAAGCATCGTGGTTTGCATAAGAATATTTTCCGCGATAAATTTCAAAACATCATGATAGTAGAAAAGATAAAATCAATTGAATTTGAATAATATTGATTGCTTTTAATTTATCGTTTTTAATTGATACCAAACTGTTGAAGCAATCAATTTTCGAATTGATATAGTTAGAAGACCTGCGAGTACTATTACTATATTTATGCGCTATTCGTAATGCTGCAATAAAGTTATGATCAGAGTTAGACAACAATATATTAAAAGAAATTAGAATTAGATCGTGACTGTTTCTATGTTTTGCCTTGGAATTATTTCAGATCTGGACTTTACCTTTCATACCCTACGAGTACCCAGAAGTAAAGTACTGTCAAGACGCAGTGCGATTCTAGTATTACGCTGATTCAGGTTTTTTGAAGAATACAATAATCGTAGTTTTTATTATCATACGATTACAAATTATATTTATGAATAATCCGAGTCTTGATATTCTCTGCGTAATTCTTATTTTTAAGAATTATGATTGTACTTGATATAAGAATCTATTTACGAAGTAAAGTACTATTGTTACAACTGATCACAGATTCGATTTCCTAGAAATAGAACAACGGTTGTACAAAATTATTATCCGAACTCCCTCGAGAGATAATTTTCTAGAAACACGTATCTTGAACGCGAAACAATTGCATTTCACTTTTACGGATAAATGAAGCTACGTACGTTTCGAAGTGAAATTCTGAATCATTTTAACCGCTTCGCTAGGTGATTTGCGTCATCGCACTTAATACGGTGCATGTCCGTCCTATTTTTAAGGGGAAAGCGACCGCGAAATTTATATTTCCACGGTACGCAATTGCAACGCAATGAGGGCCAAAGTCCGATCGATAAAGTTGGTGCATTCCAGACAATTAACCACGATTCCATGGATTTGAAGATTTAACTGGAACTGTGGCGAGAGAATGGGAGAGAGAGAGAGCAGTTGATAATTATCTCGGTTTATAAAGGGCGGCCAAAAATCGACGCATGCAACAATTATAAGGTAAGTTGCTTCTTTCTAATGAATTTATGTCCCTTTACTATTTATACTCGTGGGTGCGTCGTGTAATTCTTCGAAATTCCTTATTTTCCGAGAAAATACAGACTGATAGATAAGAAGATCAGCATTCGACATTTGTAATTTTTGTGAATTTCTGCTTTCACTATTTTTGAGTATACAGATGATTGAAATTTATGGGGTGTGTTATTGATGTAACATATTTGACAAATTTAGTTCAAAACCGCAACATTCTAGTAAGATTGTAGAGTATATTTGCCTGTGTTAAATCAATGAAGCTGTCATACTGTTAGAACGCATTAAATGCTAAATATTGTTTTAGGGGCATTTCCCTAAAGATATTCTTGTTTCGTTATGTCATTCTTTGTTTCATCTGTTCATTTTGTTTTCAGTCAAAATTCAATAGCAATCTGATCGATGAGGCCTTTATTGTTTATTATCATTTTCAAGAATAAACATATTTACATTTTACCTTGAAGATGTCGCAACCTACAGTTTATACTTATGTTTCCGTATAAAATAGCCTCTTGTAGGAAGGTTGCACACTTCACATTTTACATAATACACGTTCTTGCAATTATTATTACGATACTATAAGAAACTTGTGTCGTAGTTTAACATTTTGTATTGTCAATTGTATTAATTAAGAGATATTTATCTAATAAAGGGCGAGGAAAAATATAATATACTGCATGAAATAATTTAAAAAAATAGTCCACATATCAAATGAGAAGAAACATCTTTCCATACTACCAGAATAAAGCATTTCTTTTTCTTACAATTGTATAAAATATATTGCAGTATTATTTTTAATTCCTGATATTTAGTTGATAATTTTCTTCCACCTTCAATTTTGTTTAATTATACTATAAAGTATGGATCTTATTGGATCTTATTAAAGCAACAATTCATTCGTTCAAAATCTTCAGACTTTCACAATGAATGTTCGAACTTCGAACACATCAAAGTGCTGATTTGTAATGACTGGGTCAGGAGTCTTGTAATAGGAAATGCAGTAAGCATATCAGACAAATTAAGATAGGGATCTCGAGGTCTAAAGTACCTACTCATTTATACGAGTCCATCAAAGCTTATGCGAAGATAAGATAGCAGTAAGGGGGATTCCACGTTATTTACGAAAGTCGTTTAATTTCACACAACATGCAACGTTCAAAGTTACCACTGCTATATCCCTCTAAATTATTCAGTACCACTTTTTTTTTATCACCTTTTGCATACTTCTCGGTGGAACAATTTTTCACGGTTGCACGATACCGAGCGAGTGGATATACTTTTCTCAATTCTTTCTCCCCCACTTAAAACGCAACATGCTCTTAACACTTAAACCATCACAAGTTTATAATTATTATATATATATATATATGTATATATGTATATATCCACAAATTGGACCAATTTTTTTAAATATGATCTCTGAAGGAATTCGCAGACATTCAATACTTGTTTTAACATTTGAAGCATCAATCAGATAGTTTGAAAGTGATACAAAAATGCTCCCCCTTATAACTCTTTCATAACCTATGGCCGTACAAATTTCTCATCGATGGATCTACATTGTTGATTGAAAAGTCGAATGTACAAGAATTGACTTGTGAATATTGAATCTGATTGCGAGACAAGGATGGCATCTAACTTTCGAATACTCCATTTAATTAATTGAAACGCAACAAGCATGAAAATAAGTAAAAAAACAGAATTACACGCCGCTCCGAAACACGTTCTCGACAAACGATCGCCCGATTATCAGCCAATGTAGGTATGTACAAGCATCGTATGCGCAAGGAAAATTTTAAAACGTCTTTGCGTGAAATCTCAGTATCAATGTTTCCTCGCTTATCGTCATTTAAACGAGGAAAAAAAAAACGCAAACGAGCCGGCCGTGGTAAACGAGCGTTTTAAGCGGAAGCGGCGTGAGAGGGTTAAATCATCGCCGGCCTCGGTTCCCAGCGAGACGTGACAGCATTGAAATAATGTTGCTCGCTTAATCAACGTTTACTGGGTTGCGTTATTCGCTCGTTAAAAACACGAGGAAAAGCGATAAAGCGTTGTACACGAGCCACGGAAGCGTTCAGACGCAATTTCGTCGCGAAGAAGCAACGCCGGTCCGCATGAATATTAAATTCTTCCATTAACAAAGAGGCCGGTGTTCAATGCAGCCCCTCGTGCCGTCTAACAACGCCTTTCCTATAAAGCAATAAATGTCGCAACTGGGTTAACCGGCTACTCCGATTGTAGGGAAAACGATGGGAACGGGGTTGGCGGCGAGGTGGTGAATTCGCGACGCGTCAGAAATGTCAGAAACGATTGTCGAACGTCACGAACGAGGCGGCGGAAACGTGATTATTTTTGTGCCAGGGGTCTAGATAGTTGAAGTTTTTAATGGAAAATTTCGATGGGACGCGATGGTGTTTGAAATATTAACGGAAATAGAAGGGAAAGGAGAATCTTCTCTTTTCGGCGGGTTTGATTCGAAGAATAAATTTTGTGGTCGACTTTCTTTTGTAATTATTTCGTTTCGTAAAATATAAAAACGGGGAATGCAGAGGGAAAATGCTTAGACGTCTAAAAATGTTAAAGAAACGGCCAATTGTGAGAAATTTGTTATTTCATTGTTTCCGATTTCCATTCTAACATAATTTTCATTAAATTTTTTCTACAGTTTCATTATCTATTAATATTTCCAGCTGCATCCTATAATTATTGCGTTAATAGCAGTGTTATCAAGTTATTGGAATGAAAACGTGAGGATTGTAAAAAGTATTGCATAATACATTCTTATTTATGCAAATGTATTGCAGATTGAATTCAATGCAGTATTTCTCTGATTGTTGCTTTTCTATTGTACGAAATATTTGCCATTGCACGCGCGTCTTCGATTCCTTGGAAACGTCACTTTAGGATTTCAAGCACGTTTCTTTGTTGGCATACATTTTTCTCAGTGAGAAATGCAAACAACCCCTTTCTACCCTCCGACGTAGATACGAGGGTGGGATAACTTTTTGTGCAAACCTTGTCGATCCTGAGATCTCTGAGGGTGAAAATCAGACATACACGTCCTTTCATAAAAGTACGGAACAGATGGCCACATTTTCAATCTTTATTTATAATTTATGTAAACAAATCGCTGTGCAAACGATTTATTCGCTACGAAATATTCCCCCATTTTAATGTTACTGTGAGCAATAATCGTACATATGAATCTGGACAATTTAATGCAAATTTTTAAACCACAATATTAACATAACTTTGAAGACAAAAAATAGAAAAGAAAATGTAAGATATTTAATTCGTAAATTGGAACAGTAAAAAAGTAACATTATATAATGTACTATATTAACTTCAGGTCATTAATGAAGGCAACTATCGAGCGTACAGTTTTGCGTTTTTGTAAAACTGGACAGGTGTCTGTCCTAAAACCTTTCCCAAGTTCTTAGAAAAGTCCCTTGTTAAAATTACAGAATTTCCGGCAGATCTTTGATCTCGGCATATTTAATCTTGCGAGGATTCAGCACTAGAAACCTGTTTTTTTTTCTCTTCTTTAGTCTAATCTCTCCCCTTCGTCTGTAGCCGACCCATGTCAAGAAACGGATTGTTTCGACAACTTTTTAGAATTTTCCTTGACTCACCTGGGAAAAGGTGAGCCTAAAAGAAGCGAGATTAGTAGGCATGTATATTGGATGACACGTGTGTCTCTCTTCCAATAAATCTATTTACTGAACCGCCAAACATCAAACTGTTTTCCTGAATGTTGTACCAATTGATCCTATTTCAAATTCGAAACATGAGATGTGTCTTTTAATAATGCGAAGACTGTTAACAATTAATTCTATTACGGCAAAAGAAATGTGTAATACAAATACGAAGCAAATTCAAACCATTGATTAAAGCGAATTTCCGCGAAGACTGTTGGAAGATAAATGTTTAACTGCAGTGCTTATACAAAACAGGAATATAATTCAACAGAGTACAAAGTACCTTCCCAAATAAAATATCGAAATTTGCTGAACTCGTTTAGATTAAGTATCATTATACTATTATTGCTACACGTCTTCCACAAAGTATATAGAATTACAACTAATTTATATCGTCAGCTTTATGTTTCAGTAGGACCCTGAAAGTTTTGCGCAAACCTCTACGATATCCTTCTATACTTGCATACAGAGTTCCAGGGAATTTCCACTGTGCTTTACAATTATTCTTGCAACGCCGTTTCTACTGTGCCGATTTATTGACTCGGAAAAGGTTAGTAAAAAAATCATATGGGATTTTTCTCCACGATAGGATCGTCAAGGTTACTCAGATGATGGAGAAAGGAACTGTGGCGCCGTTGATGAGCCACCGGGTACTTACATACGTATATCCACGTGTTCTTACCCTGGCTGTGTTGATGGAAGCTAATCGTGCCGCAATGAATTGAAAAAGTACTGCTTTTTTCCACGGGCTTTGAGTATGTACGATAAATTGTTGGAATTGCGTAAAGATTCCATTTTTTCACAATGGAGCATTGTAGCATGGCGCAGGATAAGCAGCGAAAATAGATTTTCGTCATTTTGTAATCGAAGGGAACATTATGAATAGTCGTTGCATAAAGTTTGCAACAAAATCTAATTAAACTGGATTCTGTTGCTTTCGCTTCTACTTATATCGAATTAAACGGAATTTAACGATTTTAATTCCACCCTTTACACCTCACAAAGTTGCCCCAATGATCCTTGCAACGACGCACGTTATCTATCAACCGATTTAAGCAAGAAGTAAATGAATTATGAGGTGAGCTTAATTAAGGAATCATATACATTTGTAACTGCAATAGGACGGTCCCTAGAAAATTACTAAAACATGTAATCTGCTACAGTTATGGGCCATTTATTACGTAGACATCGGAAAGAAGAGAAATTGGGGGGCAGGTCTTATTTTCACATTTTCAACAAAGATACGAAACGTAATTAATATAAAATTTCATTGGGAAACACGAAATTCTCTGCGCCATTGTACAAACGTACATAATTGATGATGATAATCCCTGCATTCAACATAGAATGTGGTTAAAGTGTCCCGTAAGATCGGTTGAAGAAAAAAAGCAGAGGGGGGCACACAATAAACGATTTCCAGGGATACCAGTCGTTCAAAGAGATACCGTAAACTCGTGACAATTATATAACTGACGTAGCAGAAGTTAGTGACATCGATCTTTCTGTTAACGAAGGTCCTGTCAAAAAAGAAAATGTTCACCCATCACTTAAGTACACGACAGTTAAGTTACGGTACTTTGCGTATTTTTTCTTTTCGAAATGCTTCCTCCAGTGACGTACGCGCATGAAATGTTACTTATTGTCAGGAGAATAGCGGACGGAATGAAATATGTTACGGGGCTGCGCACGCTTTACAACAAACGCGTGGCTATGTACACACCACTGACATAATCAACATTTCGATGTTATGTAATACAAGTTTTTTTACATTGCAATGTAAAATAGAAAGCAAAAATGTTTTGTGTTCAGGTAAAACATTTTGTTACATTTCTTTGGTAATTAAATTATATTAAACTCTATTTTATGGCACTAGGTATACACGCATTATTGCTTCCATTGAATTCTCCAATTGCTCGGTACCTACTTTTCATTTGGATTCATTCTAGGCAATGAGAATCATCGTTAGACTTTGATATTTAATTAATCGTCAACGTAGCTCTCACCCTCGTGCCTGAAATCAGGTTTTAATCCCTTAAACACAACCGTCGACGTCGTGAAATGTTTTTCAATGCCCTGCTCGCACGTGTGCAAAATTTCATAAAAATTGTCAAGTCATATAACACTTGATAAAAGTAGGAACATAATTACACAATTTCCATCTATACCGCTATCCACAAATAATCAGACAAAGAAATGGCAAGCACCTGCACATGTTTATCATATATTACACCTGTATGAAAATCTGTACTCCATTTATCACGAATAGGAACAATTTCAGTGCTCGTCTCATTTATTATATGTACTCGTAAATTTATACATCGAAACGAAACCCTTTTCAAGCGTTCCGACGAGCAAACAAAATTGACAAAAAAAAATCCAGTTTTCCACCAATCACCATGTCCTATCACACAAAAGTATCTACCCGTGATACACCTTCCACTGATCATCGTCGAATCGATGTTTCGCCCGCGGGAAAGCAACACGAGTATCGCAAAGCTGACAAGCAAATACCTTCTAATGGCGATGAAATCTATTTCTAATGGTTCCCGAAATCACGGGTCGTTTCGACACGCTCGAAGGTCCACGTTGTATGTGCACCGTCTCGTGAATTCGAATTGTACGTCGACGATCCCGCGTGGACAGATGGTACATACATAAAACGAAGCTATTTCTCTTAGACGGAGGGCCGTGCTGGACATTGCACAACTCGTGCACACCCGATCGGATTGGACGCCTATTACGATGCGGCATAAGGCGTTCGCTTTCATTAAGGAAAGTATTTCTGCTTGGAATCCGCTCGTAAAGGGCTCTATCGTCGCGCTTTGCTTTTCGTTGTCGCTCTCGTTTGCTCGTTAATCGTCCCGACGCTTTCGAAACATCACGTCCAAGCCCCCGACGGCCTGGAAAATTTCTAACAGATGATTCAGTCCTCCGGGAATCCGTGGTCGCAACGGCGATCCGGCCTAGACGTGCGATAAAAAGAAAAAAAGGAAGAAATAAAACATGTGAGAAATAGAGCGATTAGTGTACGAACGGCTATCGCTGGAGAACAAAAGTTCGTCGCGTAAGCACTTACGGCGGCTATATTTTCCCATGTCCCGTGAATGTTTGTGTCGTAAAATTTCCTACAGCTGCTTTGACACACCAGTACCTAAGCATTTTTGTTCACAAGCATAGGTGTTCGAATTGGCTTGAAACGAACCGCACCGGTACACGTTTCTCTACGAATCGCATTTAAAGGTCCTAAAATCGACAAATCCTTCGGATCTTTGCATTTCGACCGAGGGGCCTCAAGATTTATGGAGAGCTGGTCACAGGTAGACAGGTTGGGTTGGTGGAATCATTGTGGGTAACCTGTTAACACTACGGTTGTTTTAAACGGAAAACTGTGCCATGCAGTTTTACAATGGAACACGCATTGTGAATAATATCGGGGCATTGATTTTCACAGTTCTCGACCAGGGGAGGCGTGTAAACCGCCGTTTAGTGTCAGTTAAATGTTCTGTAGACCTTGTAACGAGATATGGGTCTGTACTTATGTACATTGTAGAAAAGAATGGAGGAATATTTCGACTTAAAATTTCCGCTCAGAAGAAAGCCATTATAGTGGTGTACAATATTATACATGAAGGGTGAACATTGTACGGGGCATTGTGAACGAGGAGAAAAATGGATTACTAAATTTTATAATAGTATTTATACGAGCAGTCCATGTACGGTAGGGAGGAACGTACGCAAATTATAATTATGCACGCTTTGCTATAATATTCAGCTGGGAAATAATTGATTGTTTAATCAACAGTGCAGCAATGGCAATATTCATGCCACAATAATTATATTATTGTTGTGCAAAATCGTAAACATGGTATCACATCGGTTTTCATTAAATTTATTATTAGCTATTATTTAAAACGGACACTATATTAATTGAACTAATAATTTTTGTAGTACCATATTATTTAATTAAAAGAAATTGCGGTATATTAGTCGTTTCATACTTTTGTTTTACTTTCAATCTACATAATGCCCATATACTTTATATTAGGTGTCATTTTTTTTTTAAACGTGCTGTGCATCACAAACTCTGCCCGCTAAAAGTATATTAAAATTCATGATAGAAAACCAATTATCCTACTACAATTATGACCTGCAGTGTTGTGCCACCTCAAACGAAAAGAACTGATATTTAACATCCATAATCGTCAAAAAGTAATATTAAAAAGTTAGTAGTAGTAAAAAGTAATATCGTTATAAGTACGTTTCTCTACCAGTGTAATTAAACTACGTGAACTTCTTTTCTTTCCTTTATTCTTCAAGCATTCCATGGAAACTTTTGGATGATTTACATTATTGTGGCTGACCCATATAATTTTTAAATTAGAGGAAAGACTTTACTTGAAAATAACTAACGATGATTTTCAATTATACTTTAGCACTGTTAATTTAGCAACGGAAGCGAAGCATTGGATAGTATGGAATTCAGATTGGCATAGTTCGGAGCACGACTAGTATTCGGCGTTAATGAGATTTCCAGTTTGCAACGATAGTGCATAGAATTTGAATGGACGTGTTGTCAGAAGTGTACGAGATGGGGAGATAGATTGTAATGGAAGATCGAATAGTGTTAGATGCTCTTTCTGTGTCAGCATTATCCATTCATGGGTATGAATATGTTCAGTTGTAAAACACAGTTAGTCCTTTCTCTTGAATGGGATCTGATACTTTGTCTAGTCATCGATCCAGTTTTGTAGATTTTCCGTAGAAAAGCACTGAGCTAGTTTCATTCGGAGTTGATTCAAAATTGTTCTCCTCTCTTTAATTATTACGCTCATTGAAATTGATACGTGACATTATAATGTATTTGTACTTCGATGATGAAACAGAGAAAGTGACTCATGTATATAAAACCATTTGGCATTTAATTAAAGTGAACGGTAAAATACACGAAAAAGGAATTTTCTTTTGCTGCACGAGATATAACAAAAAGAATATACAATTTGTCGGATATGATTGCAATCGTATGATCATTAGCAGGATGAATCTATCAGTGTCGAAGGGTTGGATTCTGGCGAGAAAGAATAAGTTAGGCTTCGTGCAAATTGTTTCAAAGGGACCGGAAATATCTACCTGTCTGATTTTTATTCCTTTGGGAGATCTGTGAGCGAAACTAAATATCGTTTGTTCTATTCATTGTGCCATAGGATTTTAGAACTCTTAGCAAATAATTTATTATTAGATAAGGCAGATGATACGAAGCACCTATTTCTTTATCATTATTATAATAAGTTTTCTAGTGTTTGCACTGTGAAATTTACTTTCATCAGAGCAAACAGCAAAAATAAATATAATTAACAGATTTCTATATAATACAGAAATGAATGTAACAAGTGAACGCACCGGACTGTCGATATGTTCAATACTGTTCTGTTTAAAATTGACCGATACGCTACTACAGTTTCAGGTTACCTTCTATTAACAGCGTCAATATACGATCTTTGAAGGAATAAGTTGACGTTAATCGAAATGCATGATTCATCATCAAAAGCTGAACAGAATGCCACTGAATTGGAAAAGCTTCGCGAGATGGCAAAGATTGCTAGCATTTACCACAGAAATAGAAACAAATTTCGTCGAAATCCGAATCTTTCGCATGTGGTTCACGCTGGCTTGAATATTTTCCAGTTTGTAAGCATACATTTTACATTCTTACAGTGTGAACCGCCAAATTATTTACCGCTTCAAAGTTGTTTAATTAATTGAAAAGCGATTACATAAATATTGGTAGCTGCATTGTTAACAATTTGTTTTCACAATTTTGTATTACATAAATCCAACACTTCTGCAACATACAGAGAATTAGGAAAAGATTTCCGAATCGCAATTTAGATGATTACAATTTTACGACATCCATCATATCTATATCTTCCATTACAACTTAAGCCCCATAAAGTTTATCCTTGCACTTTCGTTAACCCGTTACAATGCCGCGTTCCGATTCTTATACTCCTTTTTAACTCTTTCCTACTCGCCACCTTTACGCTCGAGGGAAATATTAATGTGTTCCACGTGGCGCTACAAAAATCCGTCTATCTAGGGGGTTGACTTCTCTCTCGTGCCGTAAAAACGCATTACTAGAGTGAAACTGGAGCCAGGTCGTTTCCGTGACCACCGATAACCCATTTTGAACGGTTCATGCGAAATGCATAATTGTTTCGCGGCGTGGCGAAAAAAGTGTCGCAAAAACTCGGCTAAAACGACACGACAGAGGAATGCGAAAATATTTATGAAACGCAATCGCTTTTCTCCCAATAACATAAATATTACACGGTGACTAAGGCTCCTCCTCCTTTTCTTCTTTGATTAACGCTGTCCCCGATTCAATTTCGCTAGTCGACCGCGTTGCGTATTATTTAAATCGCTGTTTAGAGTGTCTAGTTGCAAGCAGGAAACGCGAATCGAAGACAGACGTGTTAACACGAGCAACTGACTGACCCAATTTCATGGAACGACTTGGCGAAATGTCGCGCGAATGATTCAATGTACACGCGAGAGCGCTATTGTCAATTTTATTATTATTATTGTTATTATTATGATCGTTGGTGTTATTGTTACGAATATTATTATGTAAACGGACGCGGGATCCCGTCCACGCGTTGTAGAAACGACCGTGTCAGCTGTCGTTTTTATTCATTTTCCTTCTTTCGTCTTCTTGTTGCAACTCCAAACGGTTCAGAGATAAAAGTTTTGGTGTTCCATTACGTTTGCTCTAGTTCTTTTTATTTTTAGGAACGTCTATTGTTGCATTATCCGAGCTAATGGGCATATCGTTGGATATCATATGACGAATTAACAAAAGATGATGTATACACAATTCGTTTTATAGTGAGATCGCAAGGAGATGTAAAATGAATCAATATTTTTTTTATGCCTTCAATTCATAAATCATCGACACACTCCAATGACAAGTTCTTGCTGAAAAATGAACGCATTCTTTCGTTTTATAATTAACTGCGTTCGATCCATGTTCGTAAAAATGTACGACCTCGGGACTACGTTTTCTTTCTACCTGTATACGTATTTTCGTAATTTTAGGAAATTTGTGTAGATCGTCGTTGCCCTCATTGTAACATTCCATCATGTCCATCATCACGTGAACAGAGGCCACCGTGAAAAGGACGATACTGTGTCCCATTTACCTGAAGAAGCTAATTCAATTTTCATCATCTATCCATTCTGCATGATCATGAGCCTTGTGTTCGCCGTTCTTTGGCTGTCCACGAACATCTTCATGAAACATTCCAAAGTCGTTAGTGCTTCCATGTTTCTATACTAACAAACTCAATTTCTCGAAAACGATCGCGCGTCCCTTTATCGCGTAACGAACGATCCATAATTATCGTTGTTTATGCCTGCATTGTAACGCACAACTGATCCGAATTTAATTAATCTGCCATAATTGGTGTGTACAATTGTGTCCAAGAGAATTAAAGCGAATGCATACAGGCTGCCGTAGGATGTTTTACGGCAGCTGCCTTGTTGCTGACAGTTGGAATAGTCGAAATGGCACACGTGGATCAACATATAGATCTGAATGCGATTAGCGACGAGGATTTGTTGGTGCATCCTGTCTATCTTCACAATTTTATCATGTGCGTGCTTTCTGTGTTCTGTATGGCTATATACATGGTACAAGCCTGGACCTTAGTAGACTTTTATTTATGGGTACGTTGAAAATTATTACCGAATTTGTCACGAAGCTCTTACACTAGTCGTTCGATTAATTTCAAGAAGGGATTGATTGCCAAGTAATGTGCGAAAAAGAGTATATTCTTCTCGTAGAAGAAGCGTGATGCGGAATCTGAAGAAGAAACTGACACAATTCGACCTGCGCCCAAAAGGAAACCAACTGCTCATGATAAAATGGCGTTAGAAGTACCTGGTGAACTGCATCCAATTGCCCATTTGGAATCTTTTCCTACCTTGGCGATACCGGAGCCAGTAGTAATTAACGATATCAAAGAAAGAAATATTTTATCCGTTTTTGGGAGCTAGACAGTAGGAGAGTAACACGTGGAAGATAACATTCTTGTTTTTATATTAATATGATATTATTTAAATTTTACTCCCAATTTTTGCCGGTTATTTAACATTCATCCTTTTCATTTTGTGTTTCAAATAAATGTATTGGCTCCTTAAGATATGCTTTTATTCAATCCCTATGCCATCTCTGAGGATTCGTCTCGCAATATTACTTTCCTACTGTTGGTAATACTCTGTATCTCTTTTAAATCGGTTCACAGTAGTTTTCAAATAATTGAAATTCGATCAACCGTCTTTAGATATAACGAAACTGCGAAACTGCAGAAACTCGTAAAATTCAATAATGTATAAGAATTATTCAAATTTCTAGAGTATAGAGGAGGAACCTGTCCGTCTATATTGTTGCTGCGTCGATTGGTATAATTACATAAAGCAAGGTGGAGAGAAAAGTGATCGTCTGCATGAATTTCAAGTCATTCACGTAATGTGATGTTTTACAATTATTTGCTAAATAAAATAATCGCAAAATGCATAGACTTTTGTATAAGCCTGTTCTGACATCTATCTGCAAGAACCTACCACAGACCAGATATAGAATAGACAGAACACCTTACAGACTTTTCTTTCATGTTCGACTGCCGTATCGACTCGGAAAACGAATTGTAAGACTGATTTGAGCAATATCTGTTCACGAACAGTGGTCACTTGAAGAACTATCATGCGGTTGAGTAAGTATGCTTGAGTGCATATTTCAGGGACTCAAGGAGGTCAAATTGTTCGCTTACAATTTCGGTAAAAAAATTGAGCTACGATCTGTGAAATTGCAGAACATACTTTGCAGATATTTTTGTAATTCTTTAGCATCCTACATATAAGAACAATCAAATGATCTTATATTATGAATAGGAGGAAAATAAAAAAATCTCAGACGTAATTTGCTCGACATTTTTACCATATAATTAATAATTCTATCAGAAAGGAATTCGACAATATCAGGTCTCACCCGTGTGGGTTCCAACCACCCTCCTTTTACAAAAATGCTAATTTACAAATTAAATGCAACTTCCTCTGATGTATATTTCCAGTGCGCGTGATATGCAAACGCCATGCAAAATAACAACGAAGAATGAAGATTATAATATAAGTTGGCAAAATGAATCACAATTAAATGATTCCCGTCTGCTAACAACGCATTTTCATCGCGCATAAATCGAAGAAAGTATCGGCAATAAAATACTTGTGGAAAATTCATATTTACGTTTAAAAAGAAGACAAATTATTCAGGAAAAATTATCTACTCTTAACTTCTTCCACTACCCCTAATCCCATTGTAATTATATTACTATAAGAGTAAAAAATAATAATGAAGCAGCATAATGTATCGTACTTGAGGTTCTATTTTTATATTCGAAACATACAAATAAATACATCTACCAGATGTTCTAAAAATATCTTTGAATCATCAGTTTCTACTCTCCGGAATCGCTCTCCAAATGTAAAACATACATTCCAATATTTCCTTCTTGTTTAACTAAGCTGCTGCTCAAACGAAACGATATCTAAATAAAGCGATATAAAATAAACGCAAATAAAAATATTAATAATATAAAAATTATTTCACAATAATGTAAAAAGTACTCTGGATCTATCCTTTAGAAAATTTAAATATTGCTGCAGCACAATATTCTATAAAACTAATTTCTACCACAATCGAATAACAATCATTCTTCAATTTCTCGCTAAAAGATAAGAAACGAAGTTTCGCCGGGCGATGCGTAAAGCGTAATTTCGAAACGAACGAATGGAGTCACGGTGATCGAAAAGAAATAGAACGACGAGGGTGGCGAAGCATGCGAACGGAAAGAAAATAAAGGAAAACAGGAAATGGTGCATGTGTAACTATAGGATGATGGGCGAGCTGATGCGCAGCAACGTATTACACACTTGCTCAAAACAATTACAGGGTCACATATTGCAGCTGTTGTCCCCGTGAACACCGCGCGTAGTTTCTTTAATATTTTATTTACAGACAGAGAATGGTGTTACGCGCGCATACTTTTATAAACGTAATTCGGAACATTTCCGAAATGATGCATCGCATCGACGGACGGCAACGACTCCAATATGCGACCCTTTAATTATTTTGAGCAACGTATATTATCATACCTAAATTCTTGTACCGTCGTCAACGTTCGTCTTGTATGCGCGTAAGTAACATCTATTAAAGAATGTGATGCAAAAAGTGCATGCTCTGGTAGCTGACCGCCATAAATACCGTGCAAGTAAGCACACGTATATACAGTGAATCTCATGGCGCTTCGTGTCTGCGTTTGCAAGTGACACGGTATGACGCTATCATGCAATCAGCAACATGATGTCACTCACGAGGACGTAGAATCGACGTAAGAGAGTTGGCCAAAGGCGTGAATAAGTCGAGGGATTTAAATGGATTAATTTTTGGACGAACGATGCAATAAAACTTCCGCATCGACGACAACGACATTTCTCGTGGCAAATTTTTCATGATTTACACGGCTGAACTGTATCCATGATCGATGCATTTGATTTTCTAAATCACGGAAAGGAATTCGGTTCGTTTCTTTCCTTTCGTTATTTGCCAAATTTCTTCCGAAAGATGCGAAATGATTTATTCACATTGGCGAAATACATCTGCGATTGATATGTTTGCTTTTGAAATTAGAGGTAGGAGTTCGGTTGTTCTTTTCTTCTCCTTTATTTTTAAAAATGTCTAAGGTAGATCAGGAACTGGAAATGTTTCGACGTTCAACGATGTTCAATGTTTGGTATTTAGCCGAATATTTATTTGTTCTAAGTATCTAGCTCATACGAATTAGTATATAATTAGCTTTCTAAAAATTGTCTCCCCGCTTGTTTGTTATCGTCGCGTATAAAAAAAGTGAATAATGCTCGTGAATCACGCAAGTTAGACGATAACATAATTATCGGCGTAATGTATGTAACGTGTTAGATGTGACTCAGAATTCGTTAATACGACTTACATAGACGCTTCGATAGAAAAGTTGTTAAATAAATTGAAAAATATAATTGATATAAAAGCTTGTAACAATAATTTGCTCCATAATCCTGTGATTCTACGATAATGCGCACTAAGTGCCCATTAGTAAGTATACAAGTACTTAGTTATATGCATACACAGGTAATATGTATATACCTAATACAGTTAACTAAAACTCGATATTCTGTTTCATGAAAACCGACTCCTGACCATTAACTTGAATGAATCCGGTCGCGTTCGCAGTGTTCCTCAACCTTTCAATTCCATCCAAAAGTATACAAAAGTTCAGAATAAGGCTTCATTCGAAATGAATTTTCAACCGCTACAATTTTTAAGAGGCCCAATTAAAAAGAAACTACCTAACTAATAAATCAAACGGACGAATTACTACGAAAACAAATATCCTCGTTATTTTCAATTGCACACGATATCTTATCGTTAGTTCACGAAATGCAGTATGTTGAAACTAACAATGTGCGAAATCGAAATGAGAAGTCGAAAATAAATAACGTGAAAATCAAACGATTTGAAGGATAGATAGTGGACTACTGTTTTCTGCTGAAGAAATATTCGTTTTATTGATCGAGAATATATTTTTCCGGATTAAAAGAAATATTCGAAATAGCTTGCGGGAAAAATTAACGAATACTTTGACGATGCTTGTACGAATAATTCTCAAGAAACCACTGTGCCTTGCTTTATGGAACACGACGTGAAACCGATTGAGAGGCACTGTACTATTCCAGGAACGGCACGAATGTAAGTAGTAAAGCCGAGGTTACACACAATGCGTATGGAAGGAACCTCGTAAACGGAGCCGTGCCTCAGTCTGCTGTAAAAATCGGAGCTCTACCTCGCTCAATCGGTCTTCAGTATCTAGTCCTGTCCGAACTCTCGTCTCGTGAAGATCTACGTTCAGTTTGCTTAATCACGCATCAATTGTAAGTTTACCTTCAACTTAAACGGAGTAAAAGTGGGTCGAGTTTAGCCGGGAAAGAATCTTCAAATCAATGGAAGGTGTTATCGGGGGGAACAATATTTTCTTTAAATGTATAACGTACGTGTAACGATTGTGACAGAACGTAGGTAATGGAGTAATACGTATTAAGCGAATGACAGTTCAAGAGATCGTTAAAAGAGCGGTATAAGAGTTTACAATAAAAGATGAACGAAGCAGTGATTGTTGACGGTGTTAGAAGTAAAGGCATCATTAATAACATTTTGCGTCTAAGTTGTAGTGCGATATTGAAATTTAGTTACTTCAAAATGTTGCGTTTGTTTTCGTTTGAAGCAATTTGGATAAAGCGTTTTTCAATCAACATTATAAACCTGACCCACTTTTTGCTCTATTCTTAACAACTTGTTCTCGTTTAGTATACAAAAAGTACTGACTTCTTTTTTTATGTACACTACTTTTATACACGTCTTGTAACAAGTAGTTATTTCTTTGGGTCACGCCAAGTGTTTAACTTTTTTTTGCGTAATTCAACCTTGGAAATGAAGTACTATATTCTTATTTCAGAGTACATACTTCTTCCTCGAAATAAGAACGTGTAAAAATACTATTTGATTGAAGCCTTTGTTAAATGAATCAAAATTTAGGATCCCACGTGATCTTTCATTTACGATATTCGTATACACTTTGAGTAAGTCACTGTTATCAATTTTCACAAAGTGAATTTTTCTCAATAAAAATTGTAATGCTTCTCGTGTGTAACGCAAACAAGATACAAGCAGAGGAAATATGCACGGAATTAAGAAACAACATCGCAAGTTTGAAAGATTAAATTTTATCGGTGTCTGGCATGGGCGAATGAAATTTATTTTAAGCGTGACATACGCGCTTGAACGACGAGGAATAACACATAAAATTCTGGCAAATGGAGTGCGAACAAGCAAAGAAAGAGTATGCAATTCTAATGTCACTCGTTTACATTCATATGTAAATTGCTCTTAATTGTACGAACGTAAAGTGTAAAGAAAAACTTTACAGACACGTTAGAAAAGTGTACAAATTGTAGGATACATTCGAAAGAAAATCGTACAAAATTGAATTGTTGAATTTAATATAGTTGTCATCCGTGTACATGCCTATAATAAACTTTGTTCTGCTTTAAAGAGTATGTAGGAATCAGAACAAAAGGTAACAAAGTTTGAATCGAAGAGAAAGAAATGCGCTTGCGAAAATGAGTCAAGGTTTTTGCACCAATACCGGCACAAGTGAAAGTGCAACTTTCTTTTCAGTACTTTATTTTTTCATGCACGTCATATCTTTGTGATATTACATTCCTTGCCACAGTAGCTTCGTTTCGTTAATTGTTTCGCCAAGAAAAGAGCGCACAAACAAGGATGTTTAAGAAACTTCGGATACTTCAATCATACGTTGTATACAGCATTTTTCTACTTTGGTGACTGGAATTGATAAGAACAGATTTAAATTGTTCTGTAAAGTATAATTTCTGAGAAGTTCCATGCCAGCGGACGTAAACTTACAACATATCTTTCTCGTACACACTCTTTTCTTTACGTACTACAATGATGTAATTAGTACACCTGCATAGAATGTTTTTTAGATTCAAAACAATCGAAAAGTAATAAATATTAAAAATTTATTTAATATATGAGTAGTAATGTATAACTGCAAACCATTAGGGCATTGACAAATTTATCTAATCTATTAATAATCAGACTATCTAAAACATATTTAGTCGTATTAACGTGTAAATTCATTTAGCTTCCGAATGTCGTAGTTATTCAATGCGGAAATATTATACTTCCCAAGAAAGAGATAACACATCTACTATGGAAAATTGTATCTTTCCAGAACATTGACAAAACACAATCGAAATTTTGCAGTACTATTTGTTTAATAGCGGCATAAATATTCGAGTCAGGTGTTGACATCCCTGCCACGTTTCTTTCTTTCTGCCCATCTTTGGAAGTACATGGTCACCGCTAGTGACCGCATGTTCTACTGACCCAACTATGTGTAAATGCCCAAAACGGATTATTTAACAAAATTTCCTAACGAACTCAGACTTTGACAATTTTTAATGCTCTCCTGCAACTCGTTTACAGCATATTCGTGAAGAATAATTGTAAAAAATTTTAAAATATTCTTTAATATTTAATATTAGATTCTCTATCTAATAATACAATCCGTTATTCAGTACATATAGTACAGTGTTTTTCCGGAAGACCTTTCAGAAATTCAAAACTAGCATTGAAATATTCGGTATTTAAACAATACCATTCAGAATAACATGCGATCAGTAATTTTGGAAACTGTCAGGTGAATTTATTAAGAAAAGCAAACTGTGTTACATGCGCAGTAACGATATGCGTAAATGGATGCTACTAAAGAAACATCATAAACGAAATGGATTACGTCAAATCCTTGTTTGTTATTCCATTTGCATGAATAGAATGAGTCACGCTAACATTATGAGTAACGATTTGATATGTGTCCTAGAATTTTATCAAATAAAAGTAGCGAATATGATGTGTCAATTTCTATTTTATTTATTTTTCTGTCCGAGTAGGTTGCGAAAAAATTACTACGTGATTGACGGAACATACATCCCGACGTCTTTAACGCTTTTAAGTAAATTTCGTGATATTACTGTCACGAAATGGTTGATTAACGCTGCCAAAAATTAATACGACGTAAATGTAAGCGTGCCAGTGTTGTTAATAGTTTATGGAGATTACCAATTACTCGTATACTTATAAACTCATAACTTATCGTACGTTCCGTTTTACTGCAAGGGAAACGGAGCGATTTGAAATTAGAGGACAGAAAATTTCATTTATTTCGATTGTCCAGATCGAAATTCGTTTCAATTCTTCGATAACTTATAGATTATTGGCAGAGTTCAAGCGATAAAAGCAACAACTATCGATTTGTCTCTAAAGAATATACAGAATTGTAATAATCTATTATCATCGTAAATATCGTTAGAGAAAATTGTGTAAGCATTATATTAATTATGATTGACGCTATATTTGTATATGTCTTCTTATTCTGTCACTGATATGCAATGCCCAGACATGTAACCTAGTTTATCGCTCATTCCGGTGTGATCTTTTGTTAGAGCTGCATGTTCATTTACCTCGTTTATTTTGTAGGTACTTCAACCGATATTATCTAATTTAGTCAAACGACAGAAAACAATTCTGTGTCTGTTTTTAAAATATACTTAAATCTTTGAACAGTGAAAAGTATTTTAATCTGTAAATATATTCTTTACCTGTTTTACAGTGATCTAACAATAAATAGTATTTTTACGTTACTCATTAGATAAATAAAACAAGACGTTAGAAATTTGGAAAATCAATTACGATATTACATCACTGCGTTAATTAATAAATATACAGCTATTTAATCATCGGATATAACATGCACATACAACCAGCTGATTCATTAATGACTGTGAAGAAGTAATAACAAAATAATTAAAAACTGCCCTATCTTCTTCTTTTGCAGATAAAGAGAAAATGGCGTTAAACAAAAGCTCTATATTAAAACTGCTGGAATTGGTAAGTACATTACATATAGATCAATAAATTTAAATCTCTAGTAGTAAAAAGATCTTAAAGCTCAACTATAAATATATTCAAAATGCTAAGCATCATTCGCTAAAACCCTTATTCGTTCATATCAAACATTAAATTAACTAAACTGTACTTCCACAGAATTAATACAGAATATTATTTAAAGACTGAAGTCCTCTGTGTAATTAAAATTGAAACGCTTTTTAATCACACTCTCTGCCATCAAAAAGACTACATTTATCGTTTCGAAAATCTATATCTCTCTTCTTTATCTTTAACATCGATTTCCTTATTTCGATTAAAGAAACATTTCTATTTGCACCACATGACAGTTCCCATCTCACGTTCCTATGCATGGCTCTAAAACTGCCTATCAAGCGTTGAAATCTTCATAATAAAGTGAATAAGTTAGATAGCCGTTTCTTCTATCCGCTAGAATGGAGAATGACATAATAGCTAGTCATTACCGCGTGCGAGATTCACTTCTTGTTATGGTCGCACCTCGCACCGGAAGTCAATCACTATCCAAGTTTCCGCTAGAATTCCTGAAGCACGTAGGCGACACCATAGAGTGCAAACTTTCCTCGCGATTTCGAAACTAAGTGTTTCGAATCCACATTTACCTAATTTCATTTTTATTTATTCAATTTAAATGTTTCACTATTCCTCGTGCTTGTATGTTCGACTTGGAGTTTTCTTTATTTTCCACGTCACGCAGCATGTTTCGCCGTTCGAACTTTTGAAAAACCGAAATAATTTGTTATCATCAACCCGGAGAGACGTGCCACGATGCTTCGCGATAAATTCTTGTCGAACCGATAATTACGATACTGGTGAAAATAATTGACGAATCGTATTTAAAAGTCGTTAAAAAAATGCATGTCTAAGTAGAATATATAAAGAGTTAGAAAACTGTGGCATTGTATTACATAAAACGTATTCAGTTTCGGATTTCATTTCTCTGACTGCGTTCGATATGTTAACGCGTTTATTATGTTTGTTCTTACGCGTTTCTATGGAACTGCAGTGAGCATTTTCAATCGGTTTTTCTTTCATGGTATTAACAGCACATCCTCTTTTATTAGTGGTCAAGTAGAAAACTTCGAGGCGTAAGAAATAATTGAAGCACTGTCTGAAAATGTTAGAACTTTTTCTATGACACAGAAATTGAGCAATTATAGTGTTAACCAAAACGGTCCATGAATTCGTTTCGAATGAAACAGTACGATCTAGACGCGTGACGTAATGTTAGTGTGCAATTAATTAACGATGCGGTACGCATCATGATGAGGTGAACAGAGCTCATAACGCGTTATGAATCTAACATTAGGAATGACGGAAGAATACTTTCTACGATGAAACCACGTTTTCCTCTCAGACTTGAAACGCACAAGCAGCACACTTAATTTTATAAGAATATGACACTTGTGGTTTGCGCATCCGATTTCTTCCTTGCGTGCGATACACGCAAAACAGTCGTCAAGTTTTAGGCTTATCCAGTTTCAATCCGATTACGGAAGTGTGTGTGTATTGGAGTGTTTAAAAAAGGAGACTGATTCAGTGCCAGTGTAATTATTCGCAAACATTTTCATTTCAAATACTTTGACAGTCTGATAACGAGAATATAATGGTTTCAATTTAAGGAAACACTATCGTAAACGTTCAATCGTTTTCTAATGTTATTGATATAAAGCAGTACCGATTAAAATTATTCAAATATTGTTGAATTAATATAAAATATCTTGATAAGTTGAATTGCGGTGCCCTCCTAGTTTGTTGTTTATTCAGAATATTTTAGAATCTACGATTATGTCACGATTGTATTTATAGGAAAAATTCATGCACATAAAGTGGCATTAACTTCCTAACTAGAACACGATCGTTGGGCATTACTGCGTTATTTATGACGGCATTGATAAAGTCGATGCACTTGTTACATTGGCCCACTTTGGTACATTTCTCAATCTCTTTTAAAGGAACTGTTTTATACGTGTGCATTCAAGTTCTTTTATCCTCTGTATATATCCAAATATTGATCATGGAAAGATTATGTGTTCAAATTCGAGGCAGTATTCTATCGGATGATTCTACGTTGATGTTCCAAATAGTAGTATAATTATTTTATATTATCAGCAATGAGTCAGTATTGTGATTTCATTGACACTTCAATTAATATTCGAACTTATGTTTTCATTGAAACCCACAGATATTTAACACATTCAACGCATTATTTTTAATAATTTATCTTTCTGTCGTTTCTAGATAGTAGTGTGCGCCCTGATAGCATTGCACTATCATTCTTTCAGCGATGGAGGTCAAAATAGCGCGATGATTACTATGGGCACCTTTGGTGGATATTTAATCATTCTCGCGGCCATGTGTATCGGTATTCTTTTAGGATCAGCTGTCGATCGTCGTTTGGTAAGTAAAAGTGAAATTAAACGAAATTTTCTACCCTACAAAGAACTTGGAAATATTTCAATTTCAAATATTACATCCTACTCTGTTGTGTTTGTATCACGAGCAAAATCGCGAGCAAAAGCGTTAATAAAGCATTCACTCCTCGACTTTCTATACATCTTTCCTTCAGGCCATTAAACACCGCCAGAGCGTAAATTTTGAAATACAAATACGACCAAAATATGCATTTCTACGATACACGAACTACGTGCACCAAGTTTGAATATACGATAAATATGGTGAATGATGGAAAATTAACATACCAGAGTGTCGACTTTCGCAGGACATGTTCTTCTCCGTTGCTGGCTGCGTTTTGTTCATCATCGCCGGCGCCCTGATCATCGACCATTTCTCGAATTCCGTCTACCGTGGTTCTTTCCGCAATACTGGAATCGCCAAAGGATGCGTCAGCCTCGGCGAGGGTGTTTTATTCCTGGTGGATGCGGTGTTCGCGTTCCGCGGAGCAGCCTAAAACGGGATCACATTACTCTAAAAGTAACATTAAGTGTCGCTTAATCATCGATTCGGTTCTAACAATACGATCGCTACATTCCGTGATGAGAAACGGACGAAATTTTCGTCGATAAAATTATGCACTGCCAAAGATCGAAAGATTACGCTTCTCCTTTTCGCGGCGAAGAATATCCCTTCTTGAAAACACCGACCGAGAAAATACAGACGACGACACGTTTATTACGGCGAACAGAGAAATTGTTGAACGAAATTTTTGGAGCGAAATATAGCACAGATACGGAAGTGAATTTTCGAACAAAGTAATTTCTCAAGTATTTCCGCACGGAAGGCGAAATTCGTTCTGAAGAGAAATTATTTGCATTTTGACAATCGAATAATTTTTAACGATAGATGCTTAAGCACGAAACTACAAATTCGAGGAAAGTTCAAGATATGTACTGATTAACGTCATGCCATGAAACAGTAATTTTAGTTTAATCATTTTTTATATTTTCTATAACGTTTAAGGAGTTCATTCAAAGAGATTCCAATAATGCAATATTTTACGGGAATTTTCTCCAAATAATTTAATCAATTTCCTACGATTATCACGCCATCGTAAAGGTAGTATACAAATTTTAGCTTCACCTTTATATCGGGATTATTGAATGTGTATCTCTTTGGGAAAAGTTTGGTAATTAATATTGATCGTAATGATATCGTATTGAATTCGTAGTCGGATGAGAATGTGTGAACAGTTTTTATTTATACCTTTCACAAATTCTAGCTTAGACCGTCGAAAGAATAGAATAAGCGACGATCCCTTTCTAATATGAGGCCAGTGAAAGCTGTAATGGTGATTGTTGCATATTAAATTAAAGTACAATCATGCATTACACTTATTGTAAGTATGTTAGACTTAATGTTAATAGAATATCGTTTCTCACCACGTTACATCGATAACTCATTTGTCATTTGTCAACGTTATTTGTAAATGTTGTTATTTTACGACGAACTTTGCCGACGTTTGTTACGATCTGATGATTAGTTTATTCGTTGCCGAAGATGTTGAAAATGTAAACCTCTAATTACCAAGCGAAATATATGAAATGAATTTTTTTTTTTTATGAGCATTTATAAATTTCGAATGTATTTTTCTAAATAAATAAATCTCCGTATTAACTTGCTAATACTTCATTGAAATATCCTTCCTCAACAAATGTAAATTGAATTATAACATCAAATAAATTATAACAATAAATGTGTAAACTATTGTTTTTTACAAAAATCGTTAATAATCGTTCCTTTCCCAGGATAATTACGATTGTTCAAAATATTTTGCTGGCATTGTCGCACGTGTGAGCTTAACAAACGATCTCAAACGAGCAACCTGCATATGTTATTACGTATTATGTTAACCCTTTCGCTCCGGTATCATAAAAAATTAGAAACATCCTCGATGGACAGATCAACAGTACAGATTTTTCTAATATGCAAGAGCTGTACGTCTAAACAGTTAGATATTCTGCTTAATTGCCCAAAGGTATAATTTATATAAATATTTGCAACAACGATACATCGTTGCAGAGAATACTTTCATACATTTTTAACAAACCTATTATATATTACATATATACATATGCATACGCTCTCTGTAGTGAAAGGGTTAATGAAGAACTTAAAATCTTCGTACTTAATAAATACTTACTCTCAAGTTAAAGTTTAAACGGTCGTGGGTTACTTTTTAACAACGTCCCATAACCGAACTCACAAAGTACGTTGAATTCGATATATTTCGAGACGCACGAGTCGACGAGTATCTCGCGTCGATACGGTCGGTAAGGTCGATCAGCTGCAATAGTCGATCGTGCATGGTTGCGTGTGTGCGGATTGCACCGCCGCTTCGAGCAGCAGTTTTATTTACTAATTAGAGTGCCGATGTGCAGTAGGAAGCGTTAAATGTGCGTGGAAAATGTCGAATCCGGGCGGTAGCAGGAGGAACGGGGCCATGAAGATTCGTTTGACGAGTGAGTTTGCTAGGAAATCGGAACGATTATAACGACAGAGGAGCGTGAAAGTCGACCGATAGCCAACACGCGTTTTGTGGTGATCCTTTCTGTCTCACGATTTGTTGTGTGTTCGTTAATATCGCCCTCGTCGCAAACCCCATGGCGGGCTTGTACTCGAGTAACGTCAGAAGCACCGTTACGGTTATCGAGTATGGTTTTATTAGTGCAATACGAGGTGGAAAATATGTTAAAAAAGGCTTCACTAGGGTTTTCGTCCTTTGGTTATGGCAACTCCCTATCGGAGGTCAAGACCCCACCGTGAGCACTCCGGGAGACCGTGGGCTGTGAAGACGTTAATTTTGCGCTGGACTTGTCACACCCGCATCTGCTCCCTACCAATATATTTTATACATGCCGGGGTGTTTGTCACGTTACAGGCATCTTTTTCACTACGAAATTCGTCCCAGCTTAATTGATTCAATGGAGAATATATCTCCGTTCCTCTAATCGAACGTGAATAGGACTAATTAACGAATGTCAGATGCCTAGTACCAATGCACAGAGATTCAATACACTTCGAACGAACTTGCATGACTAATATTTTTTTAATTCCGAATATCTCTGGACTGAATAGATATACGTGAACTTTGCACAAGTTCAATAGTACGAGAATTTCAATAAAAATTAATCTCATTTCTTTGTCCTGTTCAGAGATTTTTGCATTACTTTTGCGATGCATATGTCTTTATATAATATTAATATTATGCAAATAATATTAAGTTGATGCTTGCATAATGATCGTATGGAACAATATTATTTCTATACTCCCGAATGTATTATGATTATTTGCATTGTGGTAGTTTATATTATTAATTTGGAAATGATTTTATACAGTTGTTAAATATTGTGCAAATTTTACAGTTTTATGCGCCCGCAATCTTGCCAGGAAAGATCTGTTTCGTGAGTACCCTTTTTTTTTTTGTCGTTACAAGAGGATGGAAAACTTTGAAGAACGTTCATTTGAAATGAAACATTTATTGTAGGCCTGCCGGATCCTTTCGCTAAAATTACTGTAGATGGTTCAGGCCAATGTCACAGTACGCATACATGCAAGGCAACTTTAGATCCCATGTGGAATCAACATTATGACTTGTAATTACTTTTTGCATTGCAATCCAATTAAATGTACTTCTCTATTCGGAAGATATGTAAACGTTCTATATTTTCTAGGTATATTGGAAAAGACGACGGCATCACTATATCCGTTTGGAATCACAAAAAGATTCACAAAAAGAAGGGTGGAGGGTTTTTAGGATGTGTGAGAATATTATCCAATACAATTCAAAGACTTAAAGACACAGGATGTAATTATTATTTCTTACGTTGTCGAGTTTTCATTGTAACATATAGACCGCTTGATTCTTTAACTATCTTGTATATATTACAGATCAGCGATTAGATCTTTGTAAAGCACATTCGGATGATACGGATGTAGTTAAAGGGGAAGTAGTTGTATCACTTTTATCACGAGACGGTCATAATGGTGCTGTGAGCAATACCGTGGGTCACAACGCCGTTGTTGACGTTCTTGGAGATCTGAGTTGTCCGACTGACTTACCCGATGGGTGGGAGGAAAGAAGGTCTCAAAGCGGACGACTCTACTACGTTAACCATTATACAAGGACTACACAATGGATTCGTCCGAATGCACGGTGGGTTTTTATTTTTCATAACAAATCGTCCATATTTCGTGCTAAACTCTATGCTGAATTTAACTTCTGTCACAGATCCAGTAATGGTATTATACCGACTACGCCCGAGCCACCACCCTTGCCATCTTCTGAGCCTACTTCTCCCAGTGGCAGTGGAAGTCCTCCAAATATAAGAGCCGAAAGCCCCACCAGATGTACGCCTGAATGGAACGGCGATGGTACACCCAGTAGAACACCTAGCCGAGATAGCTCGGCGCCCAATACTCCAAGAAATACACCAACGCAACAGCAAAGTAGAAGCCAACAAAATCAACACAGTACGAGAAATGTTACGCCAGCATCGTCGAGGGAGCGACGACCAGCACGCGCAAGCGACGAGCAAAATGGCAATCCGAATGGAAATGCCCGATCAGATCGTGCCGTTAATAATGCTCAACCACGAAGGCCTAATCGGAGCAACAGAAATCGAAACAGCGTTATGGTTAATAACGAGAGGAGATACGATCCCCCTCAACCACCAGATTTACCAAGAGGCTACGGTAAGTATGGAAAGGCGAGCGAAAGATTTAGAAAGCTAATGAACTGGGCAAGAATTTCAAACATAAGCGAATATTTGATAGAAATGAGAAAAACGCAACAAGGACAAGTGTACTTCTATCATGTACCAAGCGGTTCGTCTACATGGCACGATCCTAGAATACCTCGCGATTTACCAGCGAACGAATTGGCGAACGAACTTGGACCGTTACCGAGCGGATGGGAAATGCGGCAAACTCATAGCGGTCGTGTTTATTTTGTAGATCACAATAACAGAACAACGCAGTTCACTGATCCTAGATTATCCAGTCAAATTATCAGCAATTTAATAAAGTAAGTTCACCAGGAAGCAAATAATCCTGAATCGTCTGTACGATGAATGGTTAAAATATTAGATGTGTAGCAATAATGCGTACTATTTGCAGTTCTTTTAAGTTACGAAATTTCATTTTTTTTATGATAGTAGGCGGCAAAATAGTACAATTAATCAAACAACAAGTAGTTCAAATAATACACCTGCGGCTACGAGCGAATCTGCGGAGCCAGACACGCCCGCATCACCAAATGTTCAATGCAATGTAGTTCAGCAAAGGCCAAGGATAGAAAGTGGAAGTAGCAACAATTCCCCCACACGTAAGCCTATTAATTGATATCTTAATTATGCAAAAATGTCACATTGTCGTATGAATGCTTGATATTTATAAATATTCTATTCCATATTTACCAGTATTTATCCGTTCTACTCGAGTCATGGGCAAGTTAATCTGTTTCATGCTGCAAAGATTTTTACATTGTACAATTTTATCTTATCTCTATACCACATATTCACTGGATATCTGTTTCATGTTTAGTTCCTGTTATTAATCATTTGCCTTTGTACAGAATGTCTTTCCATTTTTTGAGACCTTTATTCGTTAGGGCGTATTACAGTAATTATTTTTCAAGCAGAACCATCTCATTACTTCCTGCGTCGTTTATAAGTTTATAAGCTCTTTGTCGCGTGTTTTAGTGGAGAATACATCACCGCCGAATGCCCAAACCGTATCGGAACTGCCAAAGGAATTAATGGACAACGAGTTATTGCCGAAATATAAACGGGATTTAGTAGCAAAGCTAAAGTGTTTGAGGGCAGAATTGAATGTTCTTCAGCCTCAAAGTGGACATTGTAGACTGGAAGTATCCAGAAACGAAATATTTGAAGTGAGTGTTTTGCAACGTTAATGATTAAGAACACGATTGAAACGGGATAAACGCTGAAGAAATCGTAATTTAATATTCCACCCGTACGCTTGTAATAACTTGTTTGTAAAATATAAATCACTATTTCAGGAGTCATACAGATTAATAATGAAAATGCGACCAAAGGATATGCGTAAAAGACTTATGGTAAAGTTCCGGGGTGAAGAAGGTCTCGATTATGGCGGAGTAGCACGCGAATGGTTATATTTGCTGTCTCACGAAATGTTGAATCCACAATATGGACTCTTTCAATACTCAAGGGACGACAACTATACGCTTCAAATCAATCCAGATTCGGGAATAAACCCGGAACATTTATCGTACTTCCATTTCGCCGGCAGGATCATAGGAATTGCTGTGTTTCATGGGCATCATATAGACGGAGGTTTCACAACTCCGTTCTACAAAATGTTGCTCAACAAAGCAATTACTCTCACTGACATAGAAGGAGTTGATCCAGAGTTACACAGAAGTCTCACGTGGATGTTGTAAGTAGAAGGAAGATACTGATTGCATACCATTTCCGTTAATGTGCATTGCAAGAACACTATTATTCTGTTAACAGAGAGAACAGTATAGACGGTGTTTTGGACGCGACGTTTTCAGTAGAACATAGTAGCTTTGGAATGCTAAAGAATCATGAGCTAAAACCGGGTGGTAAAGACATTCCTGTAACCGAAGAGAATAAGAAAGAATACGTCCGTTTGTACGTCAACTATCGTTTTATGCGGGGAATCGAGCAACAATTCCTAGCGTTACAAAAAGGATTCCACGAGTTAATTCCACCTCAATTATTAAGACCATTCGATGAAAGGGAATTGGAATTGGTTATCGGCGGCTTAGGAACCATCGACATCAATGATTGGAAGATGCATACACGACTCAAACATTGCACGCCTGATACGCCTGTAGTAAAATGGTTTTGGCAAATAGTAGAATCTTACGGAGAGGAAATGAGAGCTCGGTTACTTCAATTTGTTACTGGCAGCTCTCGGGTACCTTTGCAAGGTTTCAAAGCTTTACAAGGTAAATATTTATGCAAGTTAAACGTTCTTCTTTCTTCTATTTACCTCCGAAGTAATTGATCGATATTGATTACGTATAAATGTAGGGTCAACAGGAGCAGCTGGTCCACGACTATTTACGATCCATGCCGTTGATGCGCCGAGTGAAAATTTACCAAAAGCGCACACTTGTTTCAATAGAATAGATATACCAGAAAGTTATCCGAGTTATCAGAAGATGCTCGACAAACTTACACAAGCGGTTGAAGAAACTTGCGGTTTTGCTGTTGAATAATAGGTAAAAAAAAAGGAAAAAAAATACGTAAGATTATTTTACGTACAATAGTGTATTTGTTTTTATGTAATCACCGTGATCATACGTTTTTCATGACAGGAAATATTCGTCGACAGATTTTACTGTCGTTAAATAAAAAATAAAAAAAAAGTGAACTTTTGAAGTACCAAGAGCTGTTATCAGAGAAGAGTATTATAGAATGAAAATGTTAATAGGTAAACGGTCAGAAATATTTCTGGCGATGTTTTTTGTACAAATGTTCGAATGGCCTTGATGGTTGTAATGACTTCTAAGTGATTGTCGATTGGTATATTACGTATATCAAACACTTTCGTGATTTCCGTACTTCGTCCATGAACATTTGAATGAATGGTTCCTCAGAAGTTCTGGTTATATTGGTCTAACTATCTATTGTTCAATGACTGATAGAGATGTGCAAAAATTTCAATTCCATTGAGGTAAATATCTTCATTGGCCTATGTTTCGATATTATTTATATTAATCATGTTTTTCGTCATAACTCTAGAATCAATAATTTACTTACGTATAAGATCACCATCAAAGAATTAACTTCCTTGTTTTTCCAAGGTATGATAGAAAATATACAAATTATGCATGCACAAAATATGTATAGAAAATGAATTCTTTCACACGATGAAAGACATTGTTCAATCATAGCTACTCTCATGTTATATTATCATAAGTATATTAAATAGAAATAATATTACAAGGAACAGTCGTTTAAGAATCTCATAGTAAAAATGCAATACATGATATTTAAAATCGATATTAAATCAATGGGACAATGTATTTCATTCACGAAGGCTTTCAATTTCTCTTTAATCAAATGTAATTACAATATGCACAGTCAATTAAGAATTCCGTATTAACAATCTTGCAAATAATAGAGTTTAGTCACAGATTAAGAAATATATACTCAAATTCACGCTATTATAGTCAAGTATCAGTTGAAAACAGTGCTGGGAATCTAGTATTTTATAATGTATTATTTCAAGTAGGTCATGGTGACTGAAGGGAAAATACAAAAAATGTATATACATCATGACCTTAGATGCAAGTGTTAAGACCTTATACTCTATGAATATATTTTATATCTGCTGTGTCCTTAATCATGTATAAGGACATGCTGATTTTCTTTCAATTGTATAATTTTCATTGTTCAACACACCTGCGAAATTTGATTGAAAATATCCGCGACATAGACTCAAGGATGTTAGAGAAATATTTTGTTGAATTATTTAAATTAAGAATCTTGGAATTAGCTGATAAAAAAATATTCTCAGTATTAAACAATTACTTTTATCGATACGCAAACACTTGCTTCGAGGAACTTTGTAACGCAATCGGCGAATATTGTTATTGCTGCGCAACCTGTATTGTACGATCATTGTTGCTTATTTAGGAGCCGATAGTACCGAATGCATTGGCAGAATGTAAATAGTAAAATGTTTAATATAAAATTGATAAAACAAGCGTTTAATGTGCAAAGCCGTCTTGTAGTTGACTTGTGCACAATGCATACGCATCGGTTCCAGTATAGGCTGAATCGTGAATCGTGTAAATTAGCTTTAATTTAAACAACAACAACAAAAATCGAGCACATATTTAAGGAAAGAGTTTAGCCGACAAGTTTCTGTAAAGTTAAAATGATTCTGCTCGAATCGACTCTTTTTGTTCTAGGAATTCACAAAATAATCTTATGCTTTACTAGTATTTTAGTAAAGCATAGATACATTTATTTATCGCACGAACCTTTCATTTAGCCTCTAGCATTTACTTTTATTGTAAAAATATCTAGTGGCTAATAGCACCGACTATCATTTCGTATTATTATCGCATTATTGTATTTTATTCTGCACATAACTGTGATCAAACATATCGTGAAAAGAGGAGAAATAGTGGGAGACACCTCTTCAAATATTTCTTTTAAATATTACGCACGTTTATTTGTGCTTCTTTTTTTAAACTATAAACATTTATATTTATGCTCGTTTTAATCATTACGTTGTTAATGAAAGATTGTTATTATTTTATTCGTAAATACGTAAAAGTATCACCCGTTTTCTGCTTTGAAATACGGCCTGATTACTTTGTCTTTAATTTTTTTTTTTACATCTTTACTATAAATCAATGACACCGTTGATACAGATATATTGTTATTTTTTTTGCAATATGCAGGATAATACTAACGAGGCAGTCATTCGGCATTGAACTGCTTGAAAAATATAGTAAAGTAGTACTAAAGGAAAACTATTGAATGATATTGCTGATTTTAAAATATTTAATCATGCAAAAATTATCATATTTCTTTCATATTACGAACCTTTATGCTTTGAAATTTCATAGAAATTTTTTATGCAATGATTTAGATTTATATATCAAGGTTTATTATTAAACTTTAAATTGACGTAAAATATTTGTGAACTGATAGACAAACACGAGGAGGGTCTCCCACGGTTTTGTTGTATTTTAAACTTTTTTCAACTTCTATCGCATCTGAGGAGATTAAAGGCCTTATTAGTGCCTTGGAGTTGATGTCCATGAGAAAATAACAAAAAATTTATTCCCATCATATTTTGGAATAAAAATAATATTGCATGCAATTTTAAGAAAAAGAAAATCTCATTAATTCGGAGAACGTCTCAAAATTGTCGCGACGTAGACTTTATGAGTATGTATAGATTATTATAGAATAAATGATTATAAACGAAGAACGATTAAAAATTGTTAAGGTCACCATTCGGGCATACATTGCCAAAGAGGATTTAAATTATTCGAAATGATTGAATATTTATCGCGTATCAAAATCGTTTTCTAACACCAAGTCTTTTGCAGTTAAAGAATAAAAAAAACATACACATTAAAAAAAAGTGACACGCATAATCATTTTCTAACAAAATTAAGCGAAAAATAAGCAATATAGTAACGAGAACCATAAAAGAATGCTTCAAAACTTTTAAACCTGTCGCATACATGAATAATCAAACAAACGCAAATCAATGTTTATTAGATGTAAAAAATGAATGTGAATTGGGGAATTCCTAATTGCATTTAATCGTACATTGTCAGATGCAATTGAATTTAGTTCTCTTTTTTGTTCACTTGATTAATTCACAATAACGCAAATGATTGTAAAGGTTTTTTTTCAAGAATGTAATTGCGCAAAATACGAAGGGGGACAATATTTCAACATTGCGTTGGAAAATAAAAGGTGAAAAATTAAAACATGGATTAATACATATCATATAAAGTAATTTTCGCTACAACGTAGCGCAAAAGTTTCACATGCGAATGAACTCTTAACTAAATTGAATATTTATTAATAAACTACGGGTATAAATGCTCTCTTGAATTGTATAAATGTTCGAAGATCAACGATGGTCAAAGTTGTTAATAAAACTACATGGTGACCGGATTTCGAATTTCATATTAAGTATATTGTATACTGTGCTCGGCAATAATAGAATTTTATTGTACTAAATAGCAGGATATTTTACTAATATTTATCGATATTGACAACAGAACAAACATTGGGAAATGAGCTAAAAATTTTGGTTTTGTCGAAATATTTAAAGGGAGGATGTTGGTAAAATTAAGAAATCGTTTTTTCATGAACATAGACACAAATCTTCAAAGAAAATCTGTACCAAGCTATGCGCGAAAATTTAAAAGCACTGCGAATACATTACTGCAATTATTTTACTATTATTATTGCTATTATAATCGTTGTTATTATCATTATTGCGCAGAAACTTTGAAACACAATTGTATATACATCTTTTCCTTTTGTATTTTGGATGAAATGTATATTTTAATAAAATATCCAGAGTATGAATTTTTTTAATTTTGTCTTTATATTGTACGTCAATAAATGCGAGTGTTCTCAAGTATTTTCTTTTTTAAATCAAACTCCGAATTCCATGAAACTATTACAGCAGAATTTCGATTTTTCCTGATTTCAATTACATTGATAATATAATCCTATCTTCTTACTCCAAAATTAGGTATACAAATTTTGAGCATATTTCAGTTTAATGTCTTTTAATATTGGGGAAACAATAGATCTTTATTTCTCTTAGATACCAAATTTGTCAAACTGTCCATCCTTTGATTAACCGGTTTAATCGAGATCCTGTAGTGCTTTTTACTAATTAAGAAACTTATCTGAAGTGTTTAATCACGTAATGCTTATAGAATATAAAATTTCTTTAAAAACTAGCTCAAAATCTACAAGGAACTATTTATAATTAATTACAGAATATATTTTCCTCGGAACCGTTTTTAAAAGCTGCATAAATGCAAAAAAGATAATAATAATAAATTAAATATAATGTTAACAAAATTAGATAGTTCTGAATTTAAAATGATACTGCAAGTGATTAAACATAGTCCGATTGGATACATTAAATTATCCACATAAACATAATTATGCACGATAAAATAATACTTTCAAATTTGGCAGGGAAATGTTTATTTTTTGTGCGCTTTTTTCGTATTAAAGTAATTACCAGATGATGTAATTATTATTAGGGATGGGTTCGAAACTAATTTTTAAATTCTCGAAACTCGAAACTTTCTCGAGTTTCGAGGTCTCGACGTTTCGAGAAACCCATTCCTAATTATTATAGCTGAAAGGTTGGCAGCAATGCAACAACACAATATAGGGTGCGTTTTAGTTTGTAAACGCGATGGTCGTGTTTATAGTTAACATGGTGTTCCACGTATAATCAAATAAATTTAATAATACTTTGAGATAAATTGATAAAAATTTGTCTTACACAATGGCTATGTTCGAAGCATTAAGAAAAGAATATAGTGTAAGAATAATGCAGATTGATAATAATTTTCAGGTTATGCGGCTGGTGTTTTTTAAATCTTATTTTCGTCTGTTACTTGTTTTAGGATTATTTACAACAATGCTTCAAAGTGTCCGATATACAAACATTTCAAACGAAATGTACAAATCGATGCACGAATGATGGCGATAGAAAAGCTGCGATTGATCAAGCTTTAAGAGACACTCTTCTCGTAATATTATCGAAAAATGCACCAAGTTATGTGCAACTACTTGAGGGTTACATTACATTCTGTATTGAATTATGCAGAAAAGACCTGGCTACTGCGAGTATGCCAGTGATGTTACTAGGTGATATATTCGACTCGATGACACTCGATAGATGCGAACAGTTATTTACGTTCGTTGAAAATAATGTAGTCGTATGGAAGGAAGACTTATTCTTTAGCGCTTGCAAGAATAATTTGTTACGAATGTGCAACGATCTGCTTAGAAGACTGTCTCGCTCGCAACAAACCGTATTCTGCGGACGGATACTATTATTCTTGGCCAAGTTCTTTCCATTTTCTGAGAGATCCGGCCTTAATATTGTCAGCGAGTTCAATGTGGATAATTATACAGAATTTGGCTTGGAGAAAACAGAGGGCGATGATTTGGAGCATATAGCTAAAGATGAGGACAAGTCGGAAACTAAAGTGCCAATCGATTATAATTTATATAGAAAGTTTTGGGCGCTACAAGATTTCTTTAGAAATCCAAATCAGTGTTACAATAAAATGTTTTGGAAGATATTTTCAGCGGTAAGTTAACGTTAATGTTAATTTATTATTAATGTTGCATTCGCGAAATTATTCCTATAAATGATTTTTCGATTTCTAATTAAAATTTTTATTTCAGCACGCTTCGAGTGTGCTGTCAGCATTTTCATCTTTCAAATTGGAAGAACAGCGTAATTATCCTTTGACTTGTACTAAAGTCGAAGGTTCGATGGAAGGATCTCATAAGGAAACACCTTATTTTGCGAAATATTTAACTAATCAGAAATTATTGGAACTACAACTGTCCGATTCAAATTTCAGGCGATACGTGTTGCTGCAATTTCTCATTGTTTTCCAATATCTTAATAGTACTGTCAAGTTTAAAGCGTAAGTATCTGCGAATCGCGTACATTCTTACGTACATTTCTATCCTATTACGATCGAAGTCACAACTTTCCTTTAGAGAAATGCACGTTTTTTATAAATTAGACCTAGTAAAATAAATTTGAAAGCTATAAAACGTTGTTTGTTTTCCAAAGCTTCCTTGCCAGTGGCTATGAGACAAGGTCTGCTTTCCTTAAATAGTGATTGAAAATCTACATCTCTCGAGAGTCTCAATAACTTTTGTTATTTTTAAGTGAAACACACGAACTGAAGCCCGACCAAGTAGATTGGGTAAAAGGAACCACAGAACAAGTGTACGCTTTACTATCAGAAACGCCACCCGATGGGCCAACGTTCGCAGAAACAGTTAAAAATATATTGAAACGCGAGGAACATTGGAATGCTTGGAAAAATGAAGGTTGTCCACCATTTAAAAAACCAGCATCAGATTCTATTGAGGATATCGATGAATTGAAAAAGCCGAAAAGACCGAGGCGTAGAATTGGAGATGTAATTAAAGATGCTCAAGCAGTAGGAAAGTATCACATGGGAAAGTAAGTATAAAGTTCTTGTTGTTCGAATTTTTTCAAGACTTTATTTACTTTCTTCTTTATAAGTACTCAATGAAACTTAATTATTTTGCAGTCCAGAACTCACGAAACTATGGAACTTGTGCCCTAACAATCTCGAAGCATGCAAATCTAAAGACAGAGATTTCCTTCCATCTCTGGAGACGTACTTCGAAGAAGCTATCATGCAATTAGACCCAAGTGCAATGGTGGAGGATGAATACAAGTAAGCGACTACGTTTAAATTTGCCTTTCGTTTTTAAATGTATCGTTACTATCTCTGAATCTTTCATAGGAAAGTAAACGACGGGAATTTCGGTTGGAGAGCTTTGAGATTATTAGCTAGACGAAGTCCTCACTTTTTTGTTCATGGAAACTATCCCATTAATAAGCTGCCTGAATATCTCGAAACAATGATTAAAAAAATTGCCAAAGATCGTCCAGTGAGTATATATTCTTGTATTTCCTTCAATCCACGTTATTCGTCGTATATTAATTATTTATCATTCTCAAAGCAGACGCAGTCGGACATAAAGTTAGAAACCGAGGAGACTCCCCCGCCAGAAGCGAACGACCAAGAATTTAACGAGGACGTTTTAAAGCAAGAGAGTGAGCAAGTTGAGTCCGAAAATACAGATACAAAAGGGCGAAAACTAACGAAGGTCACGTCTGAAATGGTGGCCAAACTATCGGAGATTCTCAAGAACGATTGGAAAAAACTAGCAACTAAGCTTGGCTACACTAGCGAGGAGGTAAAGAAAATTTCTGATACGTTTAAATGCACGCGAAAGGAGTGCGACGCAGAAAATCACCCCTTTGTCTTTCAGATTACGTTCTTCCAAGGAAAACCGACCCCATACGAGCAATGTAAAAACATGTTAGAAATTTGGGCGGAAGAAGACGTGGACGCGTCTATGGAAAACTTGGCATACATTTTGGAGGGTTTAAAATTCACAGAAGCGTTAGCCGTTTTGAAGTCTTAATTCTGTTCAGAAAGAATAATTGTGTCTTGAGGGAAATGTACCTTGAGGAATGTACAGTACAATATGAAATAAAATTTTACAATTTTCTTAACGATCATCTTCTATGAACCACCCAGTTTACGCTCTAATGCCGTTTATTAATATTACATTTTATTAATCAACTTAAATACCTACTTGGTATTCTAAGTTCAATGTACGCAGTCAATTCGCTCGAATTATTTTCCATATAATTATCAAACGTGTCTTAACTGTCCTGTGAGTTTGTGCAAAGAATCGTTTAATAATTATACAGTAAACAATTGATTGCCCAGGTCTCACCCCGTGGAGGTTACTGCGACTGGAGACCCGCCCTATCCGCGGCCCTTCCACCCTCCAATTACGCGAAAACTAATTCTACTGTCATTTGTATGAAAGAAAAATCGCCTTTTATTGTCCGTTTGTAGAACGTTCACTAATGGATCGCAGTACAAATAAGACAACAAGAGGAGTACTTAAAGAAATTCCGACCGAAAGCTAAATTGAATATTAAAAAGAAAAACCTGAAAGAAAATCTGCAGATGGATTAAATTTCCTGAAACAAAAATTTTGTTTGGGGCACGTAATTCAGTTTAAGCTATTGCTTAATTGTATAATTAAAAATATATCTTAATTTCTTAAAAACTAGATTATCGTGAAATTATTACAGTGGTGAACACTGCTGTCTTAAAAACTAAGACCTAGCTTAGAAATAAATCCTCCCTTCTTAAATACTAGATTAGATTCAAATGCATCCTGCCTCACTAAGGATCTAACTTAAAACTAGGATCAGCCTACCTAATATAACATCTAACAGTTAAATTGGAAGAATAATTTCAATAATCTAAAAGATACTTTACCATACTCATTAAGGTATAAGTATGCATATACCTAATTCCTCTTCAATTGGTGTCCCATTTCTTCCTAGAACAGAACAAAACTCACACAAAAAATTACAGAACCTACCTACAACTTTTCATTTAATAAGCCTACCTATAAAAGTTTCACATTTTATAAACCCTGCCTAATTAAAAATCTAGTAATTTCAATTCGTGTAAAACCTGCCTACATAAAGATCTAAGATTGTGTTCAAATAAATCCTACCTACATAAGAAGCTAAAGTATTGTTCGATTTATAATTGGGCCTACCTAACTAATAATCTACCAAGTGTAATGGATAAAAAATGGTGTTAACATGAAGTTAACACGAATCCTCTTCTATACCTGTTCATCAGCTGATTCTTTTCGATGTTTCTGAAACAAACTGAAGCTTGAAATAATTAGTCAAATATCATGAAAATTAATTCTTGAAATCCCAGGAATTGGATCGACGATGCTCAAATTTCATTTCATAGTTTCCATCGTGTCTTTGATAATATTGCTGGATTTGTATTGTTTTATTCCACTTTTGACGTATTTATACTCATTTGTTTAAAATATTTGGTTCAATCTGTGAATCTGTAACAATCTTAATGCATTGCACATAAATAGAAAAAAATAAAATAAAATACATGACAACAAGATATTAGACACAATATAATTATATTATCGAAATATTATATTGCATTGATATTTAAATACATTTTTATATAACATTTGTTAGTGAAACAAATGACAATTGATATGAAAAAATGCAGATACATATTCATACATAGGTACAATTATCAGTCGGTAATTGGATTTTGGCCAAGGTGATATTATTTTTGTACTTTCTCCATTGTAATTGGGATTATAAATATTCTTTCATTTAAAAATCAGGAAAATTGCAGATAACTTGTTCATATTGTTAATAACAACTTTTAGTTAAGACTCTCTTATTTGAGTTTTAATTCAAAATTAAATAATATTACAAGGCAAACATTGAATCGCAACACCAAGATGAAAAGTGAATAAATTAATGTCTCCTAATTGCCTTCTCAGAAATCCGAACTTTTTTTGTATTAAATTGATTTACTCAATTTATATTCACCGATATTTAACAAACTACAACACTTCATTTCCTCGATAAAAGTTATCGAAGCTTCTCCCATTTTTGTATATCAATCAAAATGAAATAAATGTTAGAAATATTCAAATTACTCTTCATTCTTATAGCAAAGAAAATACTAACGAAATTTCATTAAAAACTCAAAATTGAAGCAGTCCCATTTCGCTGCAATTTATTCTACCTCGCTTCCGTAAAAAAGAAGCAGCAAACGATTATATTCGAAAGCAAAATATCAAACTTCCACTATCACCATGGACAGCCCCAACTACAGCCAAGAACATTTTTCGTGCAAGGATCTTTTTGAAACATGGTCGGATATCGCGAGTGAATTTTAATTTCTACAAAGCAAGCTCGAGAATTTATAAAAGTTAGGTCTATTAAAAAAGAAAGTGAAAATAAAATTGCAACGATTAAGAGAAAATAACTAAGAGTTAAACTCCAATAATGAACAGTCACTAGTATTGTCTCTAATTTGAATCTACTATGTAGAATTACAATAAATTTATCAAACATTCTACAAAGTATTTCTTTTAGTTATCTTTATTTCTTTTTAATTCCTTTTCAATTTATAGCAGTATTTCCATCAACAGACATTCCAGGTAGTATAATTACTAAGAAAAAAAAAAGAAAAAAGAGGCTAAAATAAGGGGAGGCTGAAAAGAAGGGACAATAATTGCAACACATAATATAAAACAAGAATTGCCAGAAATTGGCCGTAATCAATAAAAAAAAGGGAAAAAAACGCTTGAAGTAAAACTGCTGGCCAAAATATAATCTTTATTTAACGCAACACTAATATACTACTTTTAAATACTAAACAAATTCAGTAGCAATGCAAACTTGCAAGAATCAAACGCGAGTGGTGCTTCAATATACCAAATAGCAATTTTAATTCAACAAGTTAATCTTTAGTAATAAACATAATCAGCAGGATCGCGATTGGACGCAACGCTAATAAAACAATGTCTCGATACTCTATGCACCAATTTTCTCTTTAAACGCAACACTAAACGCGGAAGATTCGGCCATGATCTTTGGCGGACGATGATGTGCCACCTTCCAGGGTGGCTCAGCAACAGACTTCCAATTGGAAGCAATTGGGGACTGGTATTCGCAACTCTAATTAAAAACGCGATCATTAATCAACGCAACGCTAACTGGAACTCGCGATGCAATCATTTCGCAACACTATTTATTAAGACTGATAGAAAGAAAACAGTAAATTATTTGTAATATCAAAAAAACAAGATAAAAGAAGATCCTCTGAAAAGTCAGCTGAAAGCTCAAGACGCGAAAATAATTTCCGCAACACTAGAAACTTTCTCATACGTAAAATATATTATAAAATACTACAATTCAACTATAAATAAGAACGGCAAAATTGCAAGAACAATCGCGACATCGTTGCGCAACGCTAAATCAATCGCGATTTTCATTTGCTCGCAACTCTAATTAAAACCCGCGTGGCATTTAACGCAACTCTAATTCGACCCGTTCTCAAGTTTTTCGCAACTCTAATGCAACGCGATATTTTTGGGAGGGCTGTATCGTTGGGCCGGAATGTGCGTCGGCCAAGTACAAATAAAAATTCTACGAATGAAAATGCAAGCACAGTGACAAAGTAGTAACATAGAATGATTCCCCATTCTTAGAAAGAATGGAGAACCATTAGTAGTTGCCCTCTTGAGCGACAGTTTGTCGGGCCTCTTCGGCATATAGCCTCTCCTTTTCGTCGGACCCAAGGGCCAGCTGAAAATTATACTAGGCTCGAGGCTCTAATCGAAAACCAAGGAAAAACTTATAAATGTTAAATGAAGAGTTTGAATCGCGGAGCTAAATGGAACACACGTGGTCGAATCACGATCAAATAAAATCGTAAAAATTGTGATTACAGAAAATCGCAAAGATTACGATTAAAATTGTAATCGTTCTTCGTTCACACGTGCAGCCTCGAGCATAATGTAACACGTTTCGTTTCGAGGCCTAAATCGCGACCACGACCGCGAAGGATTCGAAAAATCGATAGGCAAAGCCAGAGGCGAACGCATTTTCGTACGCGCCACAGCTTCACCGTCGACTTTTCAAATCAGATTTCCTGAAACAGGTTGAACACGCGAAATAGTGCCTACCCGATCAGAGACTGTGTCAACCTGCCCGGCCCTACCTACTTATGTTTATCAATCACACCAGAAGGTATACTACCTATCCTACCTAGCCCTATATTTAAAAAATGGCAAACAGGCACACCAACACACGACACTCCACGGTTCTCAGTTAAACACTTGGGCGCAAAAGCCTACACTAGAGAGGCGTCCCGGGACGCCCCCGACACCCAAGTGCTGTCACACAACTTGCACACTCTAAGGTACGTACCATTTTTCTGAAATCGACTGACAGTGGCTGGGATCTTTGCGTTCGCGTGGGAAAAAACCACGCCGCGGTTGATATTTAATAGAATAATTAAATAGCACCGATACAAGAGGTACTTGATAGCAATTGATAAGTACATTCGATTCTCTTTGGCATTTGGCCTCGGTCATCTTAAATGACAAAAACTTCGCGCCTCAGTATAGTAGGGATTATTAATGCAATTAATAGTAAAAATGATGTCTCTGTTTTAAATTAACGGACATCTTATCTTGGTCATAGTAGCTACATTTTAGCACGGAACGACGCAAATCCACAGCCTAACCATACACACAATGTGGATAGTACGTCGTGCACGATACACCAAACGCACTGTCAGTCGCCAACAATAAATCATTTCATGGCTTATAAACTAAATAAATATCATCGTGCTCTACCACCGTTTTCCCACCCAAGTAGCACAGGGGCACGTGAGTGGGATCCGGGCAGTGAACACGGAAAGGGTTAAACCTGGAAATCCTCGTCTAAAAAGATGATAAAGACATACTTTTGTAACGGGCTAAATATATATATCAGATCAATATATGATTTTATTTTATTGAAGAGAAAATTAAGTGACTCTACTTTATTAGAAAAATTATTGAATGACTCTACTTTATTAGAAAAATTATTTAATGACTCTACTTTATTAGAAAAATTATTCAATGACTCTACTTTAATATACTTTGAATGAAACATTAACAGAAAGAAGAATTTATGCAAAAAGCTGAAATTGAAATTGAAATTGAATTGAAACATCCTCGGGCGTTCCCGTCATCAAAGCAATTGTTTCTAAAAGGCAAGAATGGTTCCAAAATTGTTTGCCTTCATTTCGAGATCTACCCGTTCGCGCATTGTCTTCTTGTACATTCAGGCTTAATTAATATCTTGTACGGGAAAAGTGAATTTATCGGTATTTTTATAGGCTGAAGACTAATATGAATATCGAATAATAATATTATTCGATAGTTCCAACAAATTACGTAGGTAAATAAATACCTTTGCTTCATATATAATCAAAGTAGAAAAAAGAAGAAATACTACATTCTTACTAACAGCAATAATAATATGCATCTTATTATAATTGTGCACCAATTGCAATTGACAAATACACGAAGTCGAAGGGTATTCGACTTCTCCACTACAAACTAATGCAGGTATAATACTGTACGTTACTTTATATTCATTTAATAATTAATAACCATTTAAATATGTGTTTCATACACATTCAATTAAATACTCTATTACAAATAGATATATAGTGATTTGTTTATATAGAAATATATATTTTATACTAAATATGACCTCATTTATTTATTGAGCTATTTAGAAACGCGTTGTACAAGAAGACCTATCCTCATATAATATAAAACAGTAGAGAAATTACTACTCACGAGTATACTTTCATATACCCATGGTCACAGTGCTTGCCAGAAAAATCTACGTAATTACAACCAGTCACCCGTGTCGGTACGGACCTTTCGTCCTGCGACATGATTGAGTGACCAGAGGAACTTTAAAGCATGCCACTCACCGGTTGCAGACTCACCAGGGATGCTACCAAGGTACCAAGCTCGTCGCCATCGAACCCATGGAAGCTGCTGGAACATTCAAAACAACAGACAGCATTAAAATCATTGTACTTTCAGTACTTCTCGAATATTATAATTGTCAAACGTTATTGCAATAGATGATTGCAGAAATAAGGTGATACTTACTCGTCACGCTGGAGGATGAAAGCCCGAACTCGCCGAACAGGACACCGACTCTAATGGAAGACTTATGATTGGCAAGCAAAGTGATTCTAATCTCGCGAGAGTATTATTTCGGAGCAAACACTGACTCTAATTTCGCGTCTCTTTTAATATTATTTGTGTTTAATTATTATTAAGAGCGGGTGCGCTCGAATAACAATAAAAAGAACTTTGACGGAACAAGCAATGACTCTACCGACCGCATTGCGCGCGGCCTTCAAAATTTTCTGAAAGAAAATCTGCACAAGTTAGTAAATGGGGTGTGGAGGTAGAAATTGAAGCAACACACATTTTATTTCATTTGACTCTATATTACTTCTTCGTCCTGTGGAGCGTCTGTTGAGGAATTACTGCTTTTTTCTAATTAAGTATCACCGTATTATTGTACATTAATATCGCGATCATGAATAATGAACATTGTATAATATTATATTTCGAAGCTATCATTTCCATCGAAACTCTATAAGTGTAATACAAATGATTTGTCAAAAGCATACTGCGAATGTTCTTTGTCGGGGTTTTAAAAGTGATCATGGCCCTAGTAAGTAAACAATATCGCGCATTTACAAGTTCTCGTAGCTGCTTGTAGAAATCAAAACTCCAAATTGTTTATCATGCTACAAGGGCATGGCAACAAGTACGTAACTCCGCGAGCAATCCTGCGTCGAAAATACAATTTGACCGTACTTGTGACTAGGTCACAGAGATAATAAAGGGGTCTACAAGAACACTAGTGAAGTTATAATAGAAATCGCGACCGAAATGCAGCGAAACATGAACATGTTACAATTTTTCGTTTGGAATTAATGAAATTTACTGGCTCTAGTTTCAACCGCGAGTGGTATATTGTAAGTTCTATTTGAAATGTTTTAATTGTTTCATGGACACGGATATACGAATTGATTACAATTGATTACATTACAAAAATGAAAGTGTTCAGTAACATTCAATCGAAGGAAATGACCTCGATAGTGCGTTTACGACAAGAGTAATTAATATTGAAATTCTGCTACTGTTAATATTTTTAAATAAACGAAGCAATTAATGATTTTGTAAAACAAGAGGAAGAGGCAAACTATATGGTATCCCGATAATAAGAAAGTTATTGCATTAATTTATTCTCGTTTCACCTTAGTGCCGCTATATATTAAATCAAAAACGATAGAATTATCATTTAATACGGGTCACGTATTATAAAATAGATATCAATTATACATGTATCGCCCGTCACCAAAATCCAATCGTCAAAAAGCAACAAGAAATGTGCATCAATCTCAGAGATAATAAGTGAAATGTTACCAGTCCTTCAACAAAGATCGTCAGACTAATTGTTAAGCGTCGCAGGTAATTCTATCTCAACGATCTATTCCCGCATCCTCAATATCTTATTCTCCGCCAGCCAATCGTCCATTGAACCTGCAACAAAGAGAATAGGAACGCGATAAACCTGTGCTAAAATCAGAATCGAATTCGAAGTCGCGAAAGGACACGAAGTGTATAATTACTGCGTATGCAAGTGATGCTACGAGCAAAATAAACGCAACATTGAAACCGCGTCTTCGAACAACCGTTCAAACTAATAATTTAATTAACACGATGTTCCAACAAACGATCGACTAATCACGCGTCAAAGAATCAACGCTATCGGAAGAAGACGCGTCCATCCTCAACCGGATGACCGGTCACGCGTCCGGCAAAGGCGAGCCGAGAAAGATTTCAATGCACTCCCGCGATGGTAAAACGATTGTTAGTTAAACGCGTATCGATTAATGGAAGCTAATAATCAGGCGCACGCGACGTTGAAGTGAAACTCGAGACGCTGTTGCGTGTGTGTATGTATGCTATTAACCTTCGATAACTGAGACGCTCCTTACCCTGCGACGCCCGAACTGATAATGAGGACGCGACCTGCCCCGCGACTCGCCTCGAAGCGTCGTCGGTAACGCTCGGTGGTGTTCGCAATTTCCGAAAACCTTCGAAAATCTCCGATCGCGGCCGTGCTTTGATTTCCAAGAAGTTCGATGTTGTTGTTTTCCCTCCGGGCCCGGGCTTTGTGACGCGTTTTCCTGGAAAACCAATGCTCCGAGCAGATTCTCCGCTGTAGAAGAAGTGGACGTAAACAGCGCAAATGTTTTTGCGGTTTATAGGAGTCGTTATTACACAGCTCACAAATATTACGGGGCTGTTGTATAATTTTATTTAATTCTATTGCACAAAGACAGAGCGATTGCCGATTGGAATTAGCGCGGATAGTAATTAGTTGATTAACGAGAGACGGGGATGGGCTTGTGCTCAATTGGTTTCTCGCTTGCTTCAATTGTTTCTTATGGCGAGAGAATGTAGTATTAGCGTAGAAATTCGTACTTATCCATGGGGATGTTAATGAATATTGGGATTAGTTATTAAAGTTCATTAATTTCTTCCCTGCCGGTTACTAAGTGAGATTGGTTAACAAATTTTAACAACATCCTCGCTCATTCGTACGCCCCTAGATTCTATTACGTTCTTTCTTGTATTTGCGATGGTAAATTATTCTATGTTATCTTTTCTTTGGGTTTTCCTTATCATCCTACCCCACTCTCTTCTTCCAACTTAACTTAAACTATTAGTTACTAAAGTTGTCCACGTTATAATTGTTAATTATTGTTAACTGTAGCTATTCGAAGGAATATTCCATGTACGCTGTACAATATGTGTTATTAAATAATAAGAGAAGCCTCCTGGTGGTTCACCTTTTATCTCTGTAGTTGCAATCAATTAATTAACAAGGAAGAGATAAATGGACAATTAAATTAAACGCTATTTGCAAACCTTGTTTCAGTTTTCTAGGGTGTCATTTGCAATGTTGTTGCGTTCCTGCGACAATGTAGATTCATAGGAAGTCTTAATAGTAGGAAACGGTTAGTTCTTTTTATTGAACATTTATTCAAACTATTTCATACAGGGTGCAACTCGCACAATACAATATGTATTACTAGTACAATACAATATGTACAAAACGGTACAATACGTATAATGTACGAATTTCAAAAACTGGCCGGGATTTCGCATAATCCTTTTTCCGAATAACACAATGCAAATTGCATTTAGTAATGAATTTGTTTAGCCATTTATTACCTCGGTGTTAAAAGTGTTATTCACTACCAGCAAGTTTTAAAAAAGTTCTTTAACTTATTAAGATCCATTGTATAAAATTCTTGGAAATAGTTTGTATTATTTTTGTTTCCTTTTGTAATTTTGTAATTATAAATTTACATTAATTTGATCCATTACACTCGTCGTTAAAGAAGGTATTTATTTTTGCTGTTGATGTATGTTATGCAGTTTGAACAAAACCTTTCTAGATGGTGCCATATGCTTGGTCTGGGCACATTAATATTTATTGGAAATGAGAACGCAAGCACAGACGAGATATAGGAATAGACAAAACATCCAATGTATTTTTTCGGCCAGCATTTCTGGGACCATTACCATTTCCGTTTCAATCGCAACGTTACCAACAGATTATAGAAAACGATCCGAAAAATAAATAATTTTAAAGAATTCTTTTGTTCTTTGCCGCAATGAAAGGCCACAAAGGGTATCAAACAATTAATGTTAATTAAAAATCTGTTAAGCCTTTCGCTCCGTGCTCTATTCGACTAATATCCATTCTGTAATACTTGTAACAGAAAGTATGCAGTTCGACACGATATTCAAAAAACACCCGCCTTAAAGAAAGAACAATACCCCCCACCACCCACCCAGTTACCAGCCAATTAGCGCAATCTTTTTCAAAAATCTGCCTCTTTCGCGCAACGGGTCTCGTAGTGGATAGACGTGCTCAGAGTGTTCGTCGAATTAAGGTATGTCACATAGTCTAATATATTCTCGAAAACAGGAAATGATATACGCATTGTATTCATTTCCCTGTCTTCCAAGTTTTCTGTCGTTTCTGTGTCAATATTAATGAATATTTCGCAAGAAATGAAGAAAATATTGTGCAGTGAACGGAATCACACCGCGCGGCGTGCATCTTCAAATCGACTCGAGTATGCATATACGTATTATCTTTTACGTATGCGTATATGTATCTCAGCTCAGAATTCCATTATCTTGCAGCATATTCTGCAGTTGCCAGCAATATTATTATAATATTGATGATCCTTAATACATTTATCCCTAATTTCAGTTCGATTCTGTTCCACGGCGTTCCTTTCGTTTGGTTCGCATCCGAAGTGGCGGAACGCGTTCGAACGTGAGGTTAACAGGCCGGAATGCGCAGGACCGAACTGCCGCCGCGCCACATTGTTAAATCAACTTCTCGCTAACAGGTAAGCGTTCTTCATATTTCTCGTTGAAATAAGTAGAATTTTAGCAATATATCTCTATTAAATTCTAATTCATGCCACGTATAATACTTGTATTATATACAGTCGTGTTGTAGACAAGTAGTAACATAATACAAGCAATTATTTGCGAGTATTTCTTTATTGTTTCTGCCTGTGGTCAGGAAGCTTGTTTTTTTCTCGAAAACCTCGTTAATTTATCGCGAAACATAAAGATATACTTGTCAAGTAACGTATGTGTTGAAATATTTCTAGGAAACGCAGGCGATCGTACACAAAAATAGTGTTTGGCTATAGTCGGCTATCGAACATAGCCTAACGGGAACGGACAACAGCGAGGGTGCTCATTCTATTACTTGACGCCGTGCTGATAAAGCATATGGAAGACATCCCAGTGAGGTGAGTTTATAATAGCGATATCACAATTATTTGCTCTCTATTACCGCTGCTCTTTATTTAATAGAATTGTAATTACCACTTCGCATAATATTGCTTCCATACTAAATCTTTTGTTAACATCGTGCGCTTATACATTTGCAATTCCAATATTCACATTTCCTACAGAACTCGAGTTGAATTATTGCTTTAGTATATCGCAATTATCATTACTTTCGTGCACTTGTTTAATTTCCTTGTTCTTCTTTGGTACAGGAGTATGGAGAGAGGTGACTATATGGAATAGAGTAAGCCAATATCTGCAACGATGCCTAAAAATTCAATGCAGCCAAGGCCTGTATACGTGAGCATTTTAATTATATTTTCATATTCGTTTTATATGATGTGTTTATTATATCTGTGACTGATAGTAAGATGAAACCACCACAGTTATAATACTATTTAAAAACAATTACATTTTCTATACCAATTACAATTAAGTAATTGCAATTGGAATAGAATTTTTTATTTTGCACTGTTTGGATAATGCATATGTTTTTATGTTTTATATTTAAAAACATATGCAATAACTTATTGCATTTGTTATTGGATTGTTAATCTTGTATATTTTCATTGCATATTTGCTTATTTTTAATGCACACTTGCATATTTTTCGTGCACATTTGCATATTATTAATGCATGTTTGCATATATTTAATGCATATTTACATATGTTTAATGCATTTTTACATATTTCTAATGCATATCTACATATGTTTCGTGCACACTTGTATATTATTAATGTATATTTGTATATATTATAGCATATTTACATATCTTTCATCCATATTTACCTATTTCTAATGCATATCTACAAATTTTTCGCGCACCCTTGCATATTATTAATGCATGTTTGCATATATTTAATGCATATTTACATATGTTTAATGCATTTTTACATATTTCTAATGCATATCTACATATGTTTCGTGCACACTTGTATATTATTAATGTATATTTGTATATATTATAGCATATTTACATATCTTTCATCCATATTTACCTATTTCTAATGCATATCTACAAATTTTTCGCGCACCCTTGCATATTATTAATGCATATTTGTATATATTTAAAGCATATTTAGGATGAACATGTTTTTTTTCAGCAAATTTTGTGACCGCGCGCAATGCGGTCGGTAGAGTCAGTACTTGCTTCGAAGTTTTCTAGCTTTTTCAGAGCAAGCGACTCTGCTTAAATTTTCGTTCAAACTTTAGCTACACGCGATTGTAAAGTCAGTGTTTTTCACGTACTAGATATTCATACTGTTATCAGAGCACCGGTGTTCCTTTTGAATTATTTCAATCGCGAAAGTAACATCTTAATTTGTTCGCCGATATAATCTGCGGTCGCGTACATAGTCTTTTATTTTTATTTTTTTCCTATATTCGCCATCGGAAGTAGAGTCAGTGCATCACCGAAGGGGATGTTTTGTGCGACCCTGGTAAAGTGAGAAATGTAAGTATCTTTTAAACAATTCTCAGTTTTCTGTGAAGAATTAAATTCTGTAGATTTAACACTAGATTTTAATCTTCTTTGCTTTCGTGTTTAGTTACAGTTTGGTGATGTATACCTCGGTGATGTTCCTGATGTCTTCCACGAGTACTTCCTCTATTTTTCCAATCAACGAGTCGGTGAGTCGCATGCGTTTTTGTTCTTCCGGTCAGTTTATAAGAAACTGATATAATTTATTCAAACGATAGTATATTTCGTAGCTTTTACTATGCATTTTTAGTTGACTTCTTTTTAAATAACAGTATAAATCTTTATTAGCTATTATCTTAATCGCGTTGAAGTGCTTGCATAGTGTTTACTGTCTTGTCTTTAACAATGATTTCATAGGTAACGAAGTATCGACATGCTGATAGCAATTCAATAAATCGAAATTATACAAATGTATCGGTCAATAATCAGATTTTCTAATCTTATTTCTTTAAGCTCTTAATTTTTTTTGGGGGGGGGGGGTCGTTTTTGCAATTCCCAAACCCCTTACCTGCATTCCCTTCATCAGCCATTGCTTCAAGACTCACGTTCAATCGCTTCATGAGGGCGAAACTACCCCATAGATATATCAATACTAGCTGCAATTCTTGAGGAGTCATTTTTGCAATTCTCAAACCCCTCACCTGCATTTACTTCATCCCACATTGCACCAAGAATCACATTCAATCGCTTCATGAGAGTTAATCCACCCAGTGTATATATCAATATTTGCTGCAATTTTTGGGGAGTCATTTTTGCAATTCCTAAATCCCTCCCCTGCACTTCCTCCATCACCCAATGCATCAAGAATAACATTCAGCCACTTCATGAGAGTTACACCAAACCGTAAATATATCAATACCAACTGCAATTCTTGGGGAGTCAGTTTTGCAATTCCTAAATCCCTCATCTGTATTTCCTTCATCACCCAATGCATACATGAATAACATTCGGCTACTTCATGAGGGTTAATCCACCCAATGCATATATCAATATTAACGGCAATTCTTGGGGAGTCAGTTTTGCAATTCCCAAACCCCTCACCTGCCCCTCACATTGCATCAAGAATCACGTTCGATCAGTGTCAATACCAGCCGAACCTACCAACCCCCACGCTCATCCAGCGTAACAAAATACTCCGCCAACCACGGTTACTCCGAACGAAACAAAATTTCCCATTACGCTTCCGATTCACCGGTAGAAATCGCGTTTGCAGGAATTCTCGTCACCGGAGGATCCCCTGTTTCTCCTCGTTCCTCCGCCGGGAACTCCCGTGTCTGCTCCCGACGTCCCACCTTTATCCAAATGCACGTTTCGCGGCGCGAAGCGACAAACGTTTTCCCGGTCCGCTTGACACCGCGTTGAATTACCACGGGGCGAAAGAGCAAGCGCCCTGTCCACCCTTTCGCTCGCACGTTTTACGATTTCAATTAACATCGGGCCACCCTCGTGACGAGCGTGCAGCATTGGCGGTCTGCTCCTTTGGCGAATGGTCCGAGGGTCTCGCCGGTCATTTGTGGCCTTCAATGCACCTGAAATATTCGCGACCGGGGAAACATTGTCAAACGCACGCGGCACTACGCCTCGTCCCGTGGAGCGGGGCTGATTTAGGGGGTGGTTTGACGAGCCGCCTGCGTCGATCAACCGCGTTTTGTTCTGTACACGGAGGTGGAACTTTTTATCCGAGGATTTTTAAAGGATGCTTTGCGAACGATGAATTTCGTAAGATTGAATTTCGTGGCACAATTGCAGTCCCTGTTCATCGATTTAGGACCGCTCAAAAATTTCATATCTGTCATACTTTTAGCGAAACTGAAAGGACCGGATGAATTTCCATAACAAACTTATACGCATAAAGGGTGTCCTATTTATCTGGAAACCGGGGAATATCTTGCGAAAGATCGAAGTTATGAAAAAATGTTCTTACAGTAGTTGTTTGATATAAAACGGGATATCAAGACATCAATTGGTCTTTGCACTTTTTTCATTAATATTATGGTAGCGTATGCTGAAACGAATACAATGATCTAAAGATATCATTCCATGCAACAGACTGAAAGAGTTAAATATCGTCAGCTGAACACGACGAAGACGAGTTCACTGGCTTCCACCTGTCCTCACCTTTGGTACTCCAGTAGCTTCCTTGACGACTCACGCTGCGTAATATTATGCTGGCCATGTTTACGGTGCACCTCATTGGATCTCGATAGGTCTTTATCTGACATATGAACATAATGATTGGACAATGGACACTGGTGCAATAAACCAGTTTACATTACGTTAAATAAAAACGCGAAATGATATTTCGATGTCGCTGATAATAGTACAGTAGATTCTCGAATATTTCAATTAACTCGCCAGTTGCGTCGATCGTTCAATTACCTTAAACTATAATTACATCCACGTTGAATCGATGAAAAATACAAGGCAATATACTTGGCGAGGGCGCCGTATCGTTGATCGTTAATCGATTCGTAATAGACACGCGTTACGGTGGAACCCATTAAAGAATTGGAACTCGCTGGGCAATTGAATCTCGCCTAGCCTATTCATTCAAATCCACCCTCGTTATTGTAGTCCAGGACATAACTCTCGAACGGATGCGATTGCCTCTTAACTCTAACTATTGCCGCGTAGTGCCTTGTTAATCGTTTCGGTATTGAACTCATTATTCGGAAAACAATTATCCGAGAAAGAATAGGGGGGAAAAATATACCAGAAGAACGTTGAAGAACAAAGAATACAAAGTTATACGTGTCGCCGTAAGATTATCAAACAATGTTCGATTAAGAAACGCGGAGTAATGCACGACATTAGGGTTGCGATTCGTCAAATTCGTTTCGAATTGCTTGAAGACTGACGGAACGGAATCGGGTACCGAGGGACGAGGTGGAAAATCGCGATTCGATCCTAGGATCGATTCCGTTCAGGCATTAAACGTTTAACGACGGAAATATTCCCGCTTGTGAAACTGGTTTTCAACGGGCTCGATTAACTGGCCGGTCGGTGATTTACGTCGCTTCATTTGGCTATCTAGTTAGTCGAGCTGAAAGACAAGCGAAAAAGAGGAGAAGTACGATGCACCAGGTATTTTCTAACTGGGCACGCGGCGATTCAAATGGCAACCTTGAACAGCCGTCAGATATGGAAATGGAATTGGCGATTGCAGTAATCGTGGCATGCCGTCCCGTATCTCTATTCTTTCTTGAAGTATGGCGTCTAACGTAACTCGCGCGCAGCAATAAGTACGGCACGATGTTACAAGCCGGAGGAATGTTTGAAAGAGTTGATTTTATCGGAGAATCGAATGGCGCGTAATCGTAGCGAAGTAGGAATGCATGGGAGATCTTTGAAATACTACCGGGAGCTTTTAATTGAATGCATTGTATCGTGACGGAAGAGGAGGGGTTACTTTTTATTGTGTCAATTTATCTTGAAATGAATGAGAAGTGAAATGATCTTTGTAGCTAGCTTAATACAGTAGTAATTTGCTACGCATTTGTATAATTATTATTGTTTGGATATTAATGATGCGTTACAATTGTTTGTGCATTTGAACATTGCTAACATAGAGTTGCAAGTGTATTAGTTTGAATGTAGTTAGAAAAGGGTGAGCTATATTTTTTGTATTTAAAATCAATAAAAAACAGAGCAATTGAGCATAACAATTGAAAAGTGCAATTCAATTTATCGTGTGATATAAGATCCAGGAAAAAATCAACGAAAGACAAACAAATTTCAAACAAAACAACTTTCATAAATTAGTTGCCTGCAATTGACACCCTAAAGCTAATTTATATGTTCATTATCCTTTAGTCAATCACCTGAAAATCTTCGAAACGGAATTTGTCTACACCCTTCTGATTACAACCAGTCGTTCGCTATCCCTTTAAATAATTTGACAATTATTAAAAACAAGTCCAGCGTGCCATTCCTCGAATGGTGTTAATTGGAAATTAAAAATTCATGTCCACGTTCTCGTTCCTAGCTTATCTAGTCGAGATCCTTGGTAACATAGTGCGTAATAAATTACTGGAGATGCGTCGCATAGAACCAGTTTAACCCTCGTACTATGCACGGGCCTATCTAACCCGATTCTGATTTTAAATTAATAGAACTTTTTCATTGGAAACCTTTCAATTTGAATAAAAGTAACGAGAAACCATCGCTATTAAAAGTTTCTAATTTTGTAAATAAAATAGATTGACCAATGCAAAACTAGGATTACATATAGATCCGTACACGATAGAAGGGTTATACCGATCGATGTACAGAATTATTTTATCATTCATCGCACAGTTTTCGACAAATCATAACAGTTTCATTTATTGCCAAAAACACTATCACACTGGTATCTTCTTTTCTTATTTGAATCTCAACTCCTGCGCAGCTATTTACGCACGTTTTATTTTACAATTTCCACGTGTAACTTGTAACACGAGTGCCGCGCGCTATCAGAAGGCGAGGGGTTAATTAACGAGTGTCAAGTTTAAGCACGGACAACTACATGTCTCCCGGTTTCTACCCGGTTATCTCGTTTTTCTTCATTCACCAGTAATCCGTTAAATACTATAGACATCTTTGTCGGCGAAGGGATCGGCGCTGTGCGAAGGGAAGGAAATGACGTTAACGCGCGGCAATTCACGTTCGTTTCTATAATGGGCCGTTTATTCAACTTGTTTAACTTCCTTGACGCGATTCGAGCTCAACGCGGCGTAAATTTTTGGCGGAACCGGCGTTGAATTCTGATTCGTTTTCGGTAGAAAAGGTGGCCGCTCGGGCTGAACGGAATATTAATTCGCGGTTTCTGGTTCTAGTTATAACGTAATATTCGGTGGGAAAGGTTCCCGAAATTCTGGAGGACGGAAAATGGGATTTGATTGTTGCTAGCTTTTGTATTTCAATTTTCTTGATTGACAAATTAAATTGATTGAATTGCTCAATTTTCGCAGATGTGTTCTTTTTTAGTATTTACGGTGCACTGCGAAAGATAAATGTTAAGCCTCTTATTTCGAAGTTATAGTAAGGTGTTTCCGTACTAGATGCGCGTATTTGGTAACAATTATACCTCCTTGATTTTATACGAATTAAATTAAACAATTCGCATTAAAATTTGCGAAACGAAGTTAAATTACTCTCTCTCGTATTAAACACGAATTAATATTCAACCACTTTCCCAATTGTTTCCCGACTGTGTATCAATGCAACGTAAAACTGTACAAAAATATAGAGCAACGAAAGGAGAAAATACAAAGATGGCTGTCTACTCATTCTACTTATTAGTTCCAGCAAAGAAATCTTTTTTCTTTCTACCACAACACCTATCAAGAACCGATCAAACTTTCTCCAAAATTTCTCTCAGGTACAACCGCGTCATCGACGTCTCAGTAAATTATACATCGTCGAGCCTTGAAACGATCGTTCGGTAGGACGAGGTGAAATAGTCCACGGCTTTTCGTAAAACGCCACGCGTCAAATGTTTTATATGGTACACGGGCAGGTGTTGCGAGCGACGTGTAATTAGATGTTGCTGCGGTAGCCTGCCACCCTGATAAAGCTGTTCGCATACGTTCATCACGACCTTCGATCCCGATACGAGAAAACAATAAACCAGTCCCGATCGCAACTCCATCGCCGCGTTTATAACGCTCGATTATTCAGCGGGCGCACCGTGGACGCCGTTATTAATAAACGTCGGGACGTTGTTGTGCCACGATCGATTGTTGGTAGGCAGACATCGTTTGCCTTCGATAAAGAATTCCACTCAACCTGTGGCGCGAAAGTGAATCGCCGCCGCTGATATTGTTTATCAGCCTGTACACGGCTGGCAATGAAACGTTTGAATCGTGTGGGTGACGAACTTGGTGTTCTTTTTCTATCTCCCTTATTTGTTCTTCTTTCGGCAGAGAGGTTTCAGGAAATTGAATGGAATATGTTTCAATAGAGTTTCCCGGTTGATTGTGTTTGGAGGAGGAGGAGGAGGGGGGGGGGGCAAGGGTTGACGTTTTGACAGAGTTATTGTCTGTGGTTGTAGTTGCAAGTATTGTAATTGGTACAGTTCTGTGTAACCATTTTTTGTATTTCTTGAAAGTGGGATAGGGTGTATTGTTGAAACTGTCTATGATAAAGAATGATTAATATGGCGGGTATTTTCCGAGTAAGTAAATCATACTGGGATCTTGTATTATGTTTAATAAAGATTATTTTAATGAAGTTGGTTTAATAAATTTGCGAGGGTTAATGAAATAATAATATGCCGAAAATGGTTGAAATTGTAATTTGTTATGCATCGTCGATGTTTACCAATTAAGGGGGAAGTAACAGAAATATGCCGAGAATGAAAATTCTTTAGAAAAATAAATAAATATTCGAAATGCGCTTTTGTCAATTTGAAACAATGGACTGTGATGGGAACTTATTGTTGGGGAATAGACGTCGCCTGCGGTAGTTTTCACGGAGCTGGAACACTAGATTGACACTGTCGTTTAAATAAAGAAACAAAGGTTTTTCATCAGGTCTGATTGTCTCGTTGATACAGTCGTTCTACGATGAAACATTTTAATCACGATTGACGGTTTGGCCGGTGACAAATCAATCGCAAAATCTTTCTTCCTCGATTCAACGACAGTTCGTCCTGTAACTATTACTCGCACGAAATACATTTAATTCCAACGATATTTCTCGTGAAATAAAAGAGCATTCGTAACATATTAGTACCTTCAGTCCGCGCAATTGATATTCTTTGCGAAGACAGCGGTCATTTAAATAAAAATAAAGATGGTATTAATTATGCCACGAGCTGATGCACAGTTATTTAAATGTATCAATATAAAATAGAAATTTAAAAAAGTAGAAATATAAAATTAAATGGCGAGAATATAATTTTATTAGAATGGCTCTCAAACGGAAAACATCTATCAAAAGGCTGCTACAACTCCTTCTAAATGTGACGTGACATCTTCATAATACCTTTAGTCTATGGGATCACATTTAAAAATATATAATTACGGACACTGAGCCATACCTGACAGTCATGTTACATCAGTCTCTGCACCAGAGAGAATCATCGTGAAACGGGTTGACGTAATTTGGTCGCGAGAGATTATCTTTTGGCTGGAAGAATGAATGGTCTTGTGAACGTGAAAATAGAGGGACGCCGAGGCAGTAGGGGCAGACGATGAACTCCAGTTATAGAATTCTGGTTACGGTGGCACGATTGACGGAAGAGAGGAAGTTTGTTCCTCTATCTACTGAAACCACGTCATGTCTGTCTTTGCGTGTCTGCTTCTACTTTTCGGACTATGTATTTCGCGAGTGATTAATTCATGCACACGTTGGTAACGCACGCTGAATTCTCAATAAGATCGTTCATATTATCAGAATACTGTATCTGAAACAGCAGGAATATTCTGTTTGCAATTTTTTTGATCACAGGAGAGAGGAATTTCCTGGCCAGAATATTCGTGCAAGTAAGGTAAAAAAAAAATTGTATTTCTCATTTATAGTCGATAAGCAAGTGCAACTTTGATTTATTTACACACACGCGGAAATGTGGGGCACTACTTTTTTCACTGTCAGCTTCTTCGGACTATCATGCCATTCTTTGGTTCAACGTATTCCAGTCTGACAGATTGATTTGATTCGTATATGGAGCAGAGCGATGGAAGCGTGGTACAGAGACCAGGCCAATGTTATTTATACTTCGTGTACGATTTCATTGTTATTACACGATTACAGTCACGAAAATAGAACAGCGTCAGAATTGCTTTGCTATCGTACATTTCTCTTCCCCCATTTATTCATTGTGCAACATTTTACAGTTTCAAGTGGTAGTTAATTTTAATTCTACCTAGTAGGTTGACTGCACCAGAAGACTTTAATAGTTTCAATCAATTGAGTCGTATAATTGGTTACATCTGTTAAACGGGAAAACTTAAATATACTTAGTTTCTATAAGAAACATGAAATCATTGATACGTATACAAATGATTAAACAGATTACTGAATTTTCCTCGAACTTTGTGACACAAACTGCACGTTAGGACAGTGTTAGTAGGCTTTCCTTCATTTAATATTGAGCTTTCGTGTACGAGCCATATCTACTTATTAGTATTCGAAATGCATTACGATTGCGCACAGTCTGATGACTCACTTGCTGATGCGCGACACTGTTCTCATCTCTTTAACATATTTAGATTCGCGTCACGGATCGCCGACTATCGCTAATAGATTTATAACATTCAATTAATTAGAAACACTTAATGCAACGATTTAATAAGAATTCATACAGTTAAAAGGTCTTGTTAAGCGGGACAAGCAACAAATTTCAATGTCCTTCATCGTTCGTATATTATCTATCAGTGCTGGCAGAAATAAAAATACCACGTACTTGCTACATTAGAGAAGAATCCTCTTCGATGATCTTTCCGCTACGTTAATAAATGAAAAAAACAAAACAAAAACGGTAACCAACTGTGATCGAACAACGGTCGAACACAAAAACCACCCCCAACTCCATCGAACCATCGTCCCCAAGAACCGTCTTCGTCCCTCGGACCAAGTGAACCTCGCAGAGGCCGTCGAAGAAGAGAAAGAAGGGCGAAACAACGAGTGCGGCAACAAGAAAGACAAAACAAAGGGAGGCAAGCGAGAGTGACGTGAAAATATGCAACTCGTGCGAATTCGTCCCGATGGCGGGTTCACTAAAACAGATTTAGCCGGCAGCCGGAAGATGGCGACGCATTGCCCGGCGCCGGGCGTCGTGCCGGCGGCAGTCGCAAGGACGACGCCGTCGCCGCCACGTGGGGAGCGAATTTGAATCGGCCGCCACCGGCTCGAAGCTCGTCGTCGTCTTGGAAGCACGCAGAGCAGCGGTGCCACTCGCTTCCTCGGATCGTGCCCACGGAGAACCGGTCGCCCTTTCATCCCCGTCGCACGGTCACAGTTCGCCGTCGCACGTTTGCTCGGTAGACCCGTCAGCAGGCTCGTAATCGTGACGAGGGGAACGCGAGATAGAGCCGGCGCGTTATTTGTCACTGTCATATCGAGAACGGACATCGAGAAGGAAAGGAAAACAAGAAGAAGAAGAAGAAGGGCGAACGGAAGGACTGCGTGACACAGAGAGTGAATGGGTCAGGGAGACAGAGAGGGACTAGATCAACGAGACGACGACGTCTAGCACGACGTCGAGTCGGCAGCCGCGGAGTAGGAGGAGGCTAGGAGGGAGAAAAATCGAGAAGGAAGCGGCAAGTGTCACGAAGGGACTGTTGTCAGTGAGTGGTGGACCGTGGAGCCGATTGGGCTGTCAGCGAGACGACGTTTGTTGAACCCTTGAACACCGATCAGTCCTCGCGGTTCCCGTGTCCCTGCGAAGAAAACGACTCGTTGCGATAACGCTAACCGGAGTGGCGATCGCGGGGAGGTGTTGGTGCCGATCGGAGCCGGAAGTGCGTTGACCTTGTTCCCCTGGCCGACCTTGGAAATTGGCGCCACCGTCGACCTCTTTACAGAGCGGCTATCGAGCCGAAAATCGCGTGCGCCAACGACATCGTTGCATTGAACTTCAGCTTTCGTTCTTGATCCGATAGGAACGCGGTGTGACGATCCGTTCGGTTTGTCGCGGTGTGTTTTTATCAGCTGTATCGGCGACCCCTGTGTGCCGAAAGGGTCCAGGTTGTCGGGACGACGAGAGGTGCGGCAGCGTTTTCGACGGGGGTGGAACACGGGGGCGAAATTAACCACCTGCCAAGTCGAACGGAATGACTCAACATGTGGCCTAGGTAAGTGGAGCTGCTGCGAATTGTTGCTCGCGTATACGGATTCCACTGAATCGTTTAATTTAACAGGATGCGACTGTGCCTTGCGAATTGTGTGTTTTGAGTTTTGGTCAGTTCTCGATCGTCGATTGTTTTCAATTCTTGCGCCGTGGAGTTTAGTGGAATTTAACTTCGACTTAAACTGATTGCACGTTTTATATAATCGAGGTTCAACGTGCTTTAACTTTTAAGCACTATTAATTCGAACAGTTGGGATGTTGTTTATTAATTACCTCGTCATTCGTATTGCCAACACTTTTAACGTAACCATTGATTTATTCAGAAATTTTTATATGTGTACTTGTCACTTGTCATATAAACACATTGTTAAATTTGTATTCGCGACGAACGAAAGCATTGTAATATTGTTTTATTAATATTTAACTAGTAACAGGCGAATGAAACAACAGCTGATGGCAACTGTCTATGCTGTCTGATACGATTTATGTACGGTGAATCGTATTGAGTAATAAGGTTGCAAACGATGTGGTTACTTCTTGCTACAACGGAAGGGTTAAGAACGAAAAATAAAATTCTACACGCTCGAGTTTTTTTCTTTCGAGTCACGGTTACCGAAATAAACATAGTTAGCCACTTGAAACTCATTCGAGTGGGTGGAAAACCGATACCACTCGAACATAATAATTCTCCTAAATATATTTTCAAGAGAAAAGACGGACTGTCATTCACGAGACTAAACGATAAATCGGGTTTAACTTTACGCATTTATATCACGGAATTATATTAAGCATTTCGAAACCACTGAAGGCTGGCCGAAGCTATTCAATGAATTGCGTTTATTCCGAGAGCATTGTTTCTTCCGTGTTCCGTATAATGTCGACGACCTTTCGGCACTTCTATTATTATCTATATAAAATAATTAATATCTAAATTAAGTAAGCACTGCGCAACGTAATCACCTATACAATAATGATAGCATTAATAATTGCATAAATTGATGCGTGCAATGTGCTAATTTGAACATTTATTATAGGTTACAAGTTGAATATAAATATTAACAAACATGAGTTCAACTCTGCGCACAGTAACATCGGTAGCATTATAGTTTCGTCACGGCATAAAAGGAAAATATTATAATCAAAACTGCGCAATTGCCAAATAGCAGGGTTTAAATACTAAATAGTCTGGCACGTGTCATAATGTGAAAAATCGCGAAGCAATGGCTTGGCAGTTTAACGGGGCAAATTAGGGATTGAGAGAGGGTGAAAGAGCCACAGGTAGGCTTTCTAACCGAACGAATAGAAACTTGTTTGATTTCACAGTTTCCCACCTTCTCGAGATTTCGACCCCCTTTTAGGGGCAGCCGTGAGGACCCGTCGTCGGACGAAAGTGCTTTCTCGTGATGCAATCTCGCGGCCACGCGTGTTACAAGTGGTGGCACCGTGAACGTGGGGTGCGATGGCAACGAGGCTTCGGTCGTTGAGAAATCGACGCTCGTTTGTCTGACGGAAAATCGCGTTCTAGGGGTGTAACCCGGGTCTTTATTTACGCGCCACTGTGAATGGAACCGACGAGACGTTTTCTTCGCTCTGGTTCGCGTCAAAATTTCCTTTTTGTACCTCGAATGTTTACCGCGGCTGCCGCGTGTTACTGATAACCGCGTTGCTTCGTAATCCATCGCCGCGTCGTTGCCTCGACTACGGAATGTTCGAAATTCTGTTGGGTCGAGCAGCTAATTTTTTCGGATCATTTCGTGTCGTCGAAGTAGACGCTGATTGATGGACGATCTTGCGTTTCGAGGGGTTCAATTTTCCATCGTGCGAAGGCGGATGCATGAAATGTATATTTTTCGGTGAAAATTTTTCGAAATAGTTTCAAGTAGAAGCTGATTGTGCATGATTAATGCCATGTTCTAGAGATGGATATACATATTTATCGTATCAAAAAGAGATGGACCCGATAAATTATGTGTTTCCTGTTTTACGTAATATAATTATCATAGATCAAACATTACGCACTTGTGACAGTGTCACGGTAAATATAGATCGGGCTTAAAACACAATTGGAATGAACTGGCTCTGGAATGTGTAATAAGTTTCGAGACTTAAAATAATCTTATCACGTGTATTAGTTATTACTGAATGCAATTTTCGGTTTTTTGCGAACTGTTCAGAATTATGCGAACGAAAAAATATTTAATATTTTGCTTATCGATTATGCTGAGCTATGGAATATTCGGCGGGAGTTATCAAATAGATAGATATCAAATTTTGATGCACCTGCTATTAAAAAGTCGATCATCCAACAGGGGTCTATATTAAACGAACAAAAGTAATGAATGTGCTGTAATATGTATTATATCACGCCATACAGGGAAAAAAGTAAATATCAATTGATATGAGAAACAGTGCAGTAGATACGTGTTCGATAAGTTTTATTCATTGCCAGTGGAATTGGGTTAATCACTTCTCTATTGAAATATCCTGGAAACAAACGACAAATGAATGGAGCATTCAGTTTTAATCAAGGCAACGATGTTCGTATATTCCGTCCGTGACATTTATTTAGTATTCCACCTTTTACAAATGTTCCGCTACTGGTCCCAGACTGAAGGTACATTTATTAATAGTAGTATTCGATTGGCCTTATTTAAATATACATGCTGCGTTAAATTCGGCTGACCTCGTAAAATACATCCTGCAAGATGGCTTAGCTCCTGTCGAAAGTGCACCGAAATGTTATATCATTCTAGGAGTAACTCGATAATATATTCCAGGACTCCTTGAAATTACATCAGACATATGTATACATATTTTATCCTTGCAACTATCGACTAGAGTGCACAGTGGAACTCTATTTACGGTAACAATTTTGTAACTTCAGAATGTGTACGACGAGATCCATTGAAAAAAATAGGTGGAGGTACTAATAATATTTGGAAACGATTGATACATTATTTATTCTCTTCTTCAGTTTTTCTCTTAATGCCAAAACGAAAAAATTTATTCAGTTTTCCTCTTAATGCCAAAGACAGTGCTTAGGATAGCGTACTTAAACATTGCGATACACTTTCTCTTTCAATTTTAATTCTTTTTGCTCCTCTATTTTATGATTTCTTCTTTACATTTATACAGAGTTTCTTGAACCTGTCGCACATCAACATATTGTCGACTGGACGAATATCATTGGATGTAGCTGCTCTTAGATGATCTTTGCTAGCATCGAAAGATCTAATATTTTAGCCCCCCAATCGGGCTCCCCTATTAATTTTCATACAAAATCAAATTTCTCCGAATCTCCTCCGCTTGTATCAATTGTATCTCAAACAACCAACATGCTTTCTAACACCTCAAGAGGATGAAACGAAATACCCGAACCAAACCTCGTCAAACCTTCTCAGACACCACAAAGATCGCAGTCCCACGTCGTATCATGCACAACTGCGCCCGCACACATCGCTGCGTGCACACACTCGCGCGCAGCCAATGGAAGAAATACCACCAACAAAAAAGTTACGTGTCGAACCCTTCGACTTATCACGCGATGTCGTATTAATCCTGTCGGTCGAAGAGAGTGGCTCTCGCGCTTGCCCTGTTTCTCGGTTCGTCGTCATAACTTAGCGTGCTTGCTCTTTTTGGCACCCCCCCGATCGACCACCCCACCAGGTCCGCCGATGCAACCAAGGCACAAACGAAGCTGCACAGAAAGGAAGGGCAAAGACGGACACCGCGAAAGGGTGAACCGGTGGGCACTAGAGAAGGGTTGGGGCACACGTGCCACGTGACGGCCGCGTGTTAATCCGCGCGGATTGTATTTACGAGGCGGCCGGCATTCGTCGCACGTGTGCCGCGGCAGCTTCAACGGAGAGCCCGTAAACGCGACGTGGAATACCGTGTTGCGCGTTGTTCTACACGGAATCGTGGATAAAATCTGCGGACGTGTCGTTGGTCAGCTCTTCCTTGCGGCCCGGTAAACTTCCGGCCGGTTGATCCGTTTTCAGCCCCCGCGGAGGATTCGTTTCGTCGGGAACTCGCGGCGTCGGAGTCGCTTGTTCTTGTGCCTCGGCTGCAGCCGTCTCGTTTCCTGAACCGCAACTGACGTTCTTGAGCGGCGAGTTCGCGCTCGAACGACGACTATAACTAGAAAATTCGCGTTGCTCACAATTTCCACAGCCTTTTTCCCCCAATCCTATCCCAGTGAAGAAAATACCTCCACTTAATGCCCCAAACCATCAAAAGACCGATTCTCCACCTTACTATTTAACCTCTAATAAAATTTCCTACGATACTTCAGAGATATGGGAACTCCATTCCAGTCTGGACTCTAGAAACAGTCCTCCGTTCTCCTATTTGCATCGGCAATCACAGTTCGAGGGTAACAGTTCCCTCGACGCGATTCTCTAGACAATCGAGACGGAGAAAAGTGTCCCATCGGCAAATGTTCCCGACTGGCGAAGAATAATTTATTTCCGTCGCGACGGGTCGCGGAGGAAAACTTTTCCTGCGTTTCCCCGAGCGGGAACTATTCGAAAGTTCCGCCGGTGTCGTTTCGCTCGTAACGTTCCGGCCGAGGTTTCTGGAAAATTGAAAACACCGAATTATTCATGGCTGTCTATTTTACGCTGGGGGTTCGAGGGGCGCGGTGGGAAAGGGTGAAACGGTTCGGTGAACGTTGCCGTTGTCGATGCACACGCGTGTACCTGTCGGGGGTTGTTTCGGGGCGGGATTAAATTCGCGAACTGAAAACGGACAGTTTTCATCGAGTACCGTCGGTCCGGGCGGGAAAATTAGATCTAACGGGTGAACGCGATAACGTTTTTGCTTGACAGTTAACGTTGTTCCAAACAGCCGGCTGTTTTCCCGCGTCGGCCCGCCGAAACAATATTTCTCCATTACGTTGGCGATTTTTATGCCGGTCGCGCGACGCGTTCGCCGCTCTACGTTTCGATTTCTCCGCACGTTTGTTGACGCTCACGGCGATGCGGGTTCGGAGCGATACTTTTAACGGGCGCGTGGATTGAAATCTGTCGACGAGTCTTTGTCATATTTGCGTAGCGAAATTACCAGTCGGCCGGTAGGTCTTTAGTGCAAAGTTATTACGCAAATGGAAGAATCGCCCAATTTTCCCTCTCGACCTGTGACGAATTGGCTGAATGAACATTAGATTGAAAGGTGAATTGGACGAGGGGCAACAGTTGCATGGCCGCCTAGATCACTTGAGCCTACGCCTTTGGGTTTTCATTTGCGGGGAACATTGCGGGAAAAAGTTTATACAATTGAAATAGCTACACGCGATACTCCGGTACAACGGTTGCAGTTGCATAGATTAATAGAAATTCGACGCTTTTTTCCTATTTTTATTTCCGGAAATACTTTAGACACCCTGTATACGTATATAAAGTATATCCAAATTAAATGTATTTTATATATATTATAGTATTTCGTATTGTTGTTCAATGTACACTACAGTTTATTAGGATATTTCTTTGAATACTGTAGAATATGTCTTTGATGAGGGCACAGTGAAAAGCCAAGAATATTAACTGGACATTGGTAGCATCGCTTCTCAAAGTAGTTTATATATAAGCCACGTGCCACGAAATTCCGGACAAATTTCTTAAACGAGGGTTCATTGACGACAAATTGAAGAATTCACGTTAAACGCAGAGCATTCCAAATAGTCACTTCTGCTATTTTAAATCAATTACAATTCGTTAAATTTTTCGTCGTCTTAACTGGAGGAAGAATTTGTAGGACGCGGACGTTGAAGAGTGTCAAACTTAACTGTGAGTCGCTAGTTTCATCGAATCCAGCAATGGGAGAAAAATCATATACCCTCGAAGTATTCGTTCCTCCACATTTTTCAACAGAAATAGAAACGTTTCAAGATGCCGCTTCGTACGTCAAGAATTCTGAATACTTCAATTACTGTACTACGACCCAAGATTAAAAAAATTGGTCAAAAGAGTACCCACTCTTCGCTATAAACAGAATCACCATCGAATCCTAAGTCTCGACGAATTAAACCAACAATATTAAACGTTCAACGTGTACCATTCGCCAAATGTACTTTTCACAGTACGTCATTAGCATAGAAACCGTTTCTCAGATACACCTTACCAATCGCCGCAACGCGCAATTAACAGACCATGGTGCAATCGTAATTGCGGCACGGGGAAATATCTACCGAGCAGCCTGTACTCCCTTTCCCAGAAACGTTCGATCCCGTATTCAAACCAGCAGTTTCCATTTCGTTCTCCGTTCATCGTTTCGCGGCCGAATCGCGTTTCCATCGTTCATTCTCCTCGGAAGATCACGTCGCGCCGCGGAATCCTTTCCTCGTTCGCGACGCTCGTTTGCTCGATTCGTTTCGTGCAAACGGCGGGAATTACTTCTGTCTGGCGAAGGTAATGCCTTCCGCGGCGGAAAGGGAGACGGAGAGGCGGCGAATAAATGTCAGATTCGAAAACAGGGAATAAATGTGACGTGGGTGCAAAAGGCGAGACGACGGGGCGTTGAATAGAAACGCCTCCTTTACTTTGAGAAACGGAATTTCAGCGGTAACGCGAGCCGCGGCCTGTTAGCGGAATTTTTACGATTGCAATCGGGCTATTTCATGAATAATGAATGTTCGAGGCGTGACGAATACGAAATGAATTAATCGTCCTGGGGAAAGAAAGCGATTACGGAATGGCGCGAAGACGAAATTCGGCTGCGGTGATTTGTAAAGCACGACGATAGTTCGTTATTCGGTGATTTGCGAACTTAATGATGGATCAGTGCGATATGGCGTTAATATTTTGAATGACCAAATCTGAAATATTCAGGAATTGATGGAAATTAAGTATAGCTGGCTTTCGACACGTGATACTTAATTAATTGAAAGTTTAACCAATTCTTTGTACACTCGCTGAAAAATGTCTGGCTTTCGTGTGGGATAAATAATGGCTTCTATATATATTAAAACAAGTATTATCGACGTAAATGTGTATAATTAATTATGTATTTTGGATGTGATGTTTTTGAAAATACATGCACATCTTGTGGTTCGTAGATTATTATCCGAAGCAAAGGTGCGATGTGGATTAGATAAGAATGAATGCTTTTCGATCGCCTTGAGACCATAGAAAATATTCAAGGGCCCTTACCTTGGACGCCGAGAATCATTTCTATGCAACGTGTTCGAAGATCCGAGTACTATTTCTCATGGAGTTAGGTATCGTGAAAATAACAAATGCCAGGCATTGCATCGAAACTTTTAAATGGATTGCATCGTTCATTTTATTTCCAGAAATGATATTGCTTGGAAGGTTGACGGTGTTGTTTGCACTTTTAAAGATTGTTAAAAATAGAAACTTTCGAGAAGCCTTTGAATTAGAAAGATGAACGAATTTATGGTAGAAAATTTGGCTGAGATAATAAATTCTGCTTGCAATAAAATTTCATAATAATTTGAAACTCTTCAAGAAAATACAAGAGCTTCTATGATATCGTGGGATAAGTATAATGATTCTAATTTTAGGTAATTAATTATACTGTAATGCACGAATATCGTTTAAACGTTAACTGCTAGTAGATTTTTATATTTTTCGGAAAAAATTGATTCATTTTCCTATTCATCATCGGGCATAACCGGATACAAATTTCGAATTTTCCCAAGCAATTCTATCGCATGAAAATAATTCTATCATTACATTAAAATTGAATTTCATAACAATAAAAAGTCGACTTTTCTTTTATTTCTCAATATTAAACTTCCGGAATTACCTCTAACCAGAAATATCTAACAAATTACGTGGTTCAATTAGTCCTCTGCGAAAACAGGATTTTTATCCTGTTAATTGGTTCGTGATGAAGGTGAGCGTGCAACCGATGCACGTGGGTGTTGAAGCTTGTATTAAGCAATTTGGATGCGGGTCTAGAGTCCCGCCTGAGAAAATGTACACACGTTGTCACTAATATCGTAAATCGTGGAAAATGGTCAGCCGTGTGTATCCGTGTTCGCGTTCAATTGCCTTTTTCCTACCCGTCGAATCGCTTCCATTCCGCTCTGACAACATTTTTCCCGTGAATACATTTCGAAGGCGAACGAAAGTTAACTCTCCAATTTACGGCTTTTCAGGCGCGCTTCGAAATCGTGCATGCTTCACCCCTGGCGTCAAATGAGTTGGATTTCTGACGTCCGTCGTGTAAACTTTATCACGGTGCACTTCGAATTTCTGTCGAATTTGCAAATGCTCAACGTTATGCGCGGGGTCCGGTTGTTATTTCATTGTGCGGCGGAGAAGCGGGGGAAGATAATAATCGTGAAGTAATATTAAATGATACGTGAACAGTGAAAATAATTCACGCGGGGTAAGTGTTCATTAAGTTTAATTCGACAGCATAAGTTTGGAGAATTGAAAATCGTCCGACAAAATATCGAATATTTAATACGGCAGTAACACTTGAAGCAGCTTTTTATTCGTAATAGAAGCTAGGTATATCTATACATACTTACCAAAACTATGGTAAGATGGATGGAGACACTTTCAAAATCCATCAGTATGATGAATTTCTGAATTTCAGTATTTCCATTTCATTTTCTCCGCGAGTATCCTCGAATCGTCGTCGTGTTAAATTCAAGATGACGAATGTTCTTGGAAATTAAAATTCAATTCCAATTAAAACTATTCCAATCTTGCTTCTCTGTCTTAGACATTGAATTGTATCGGGTTTAAAGAGAACTTTATTGGGAAAACAAAGGAAAAGGATTGCGACATTAATTAATGAAGCATATATTCGCGGATGGAACAGTTTTCTCGCGATTTCGTCTGTCTCATTTATAGGCCAGACGTTTAGATTCTAATTATATGAGAGGACCGTCAAACTGTAATGCTTGGAGAATTGAGTCGACCCGGAGCTTAAGTTAACGATGACTATTAAAGGAAAGTTCGAATTGAAGCAGTGACGAAAGCTAATCCACAGGATCTTGAATAATTAGTAATACAAACTATTTTAGGGCACCATTTACGACTTCGTTTTGGATTAGAAATGTATTGCGGTATGATTTTGCGATATCGCATACAAAGAACCATATTAAATAAATTCGACGGAAATAATTTAATAAAATACTTAGTAATAATTACTGAGGTGCAAACTCATTTTTCATTTGTGCTCTTTTGATTTGCCAAATTGTTTTTTTATTATTGTACACCATCATACTTTAAAAGAGGACATAATTCCATGTCATTGTGTCAATTTCGTTGGGAGCAAAAGATAGTGTAATGCTAAAGGCGTGAAACGTTTCGTGTGTACAGGCTTTAGTGGTACATAAAAAGAAGATCCGGTGTTCAGATACATTGTGCATGAAAGTTTCAACCCAGTCTCCGTTGGTCAACTTCCTTTCAAGGATGCTGTCCTCGTCGCTTTAAATTTATAACACGTCATTTGACGCTTTATCGGTATTACATGTCGTAAATTGTCCTCGGCCGTTCCAAGTTTCATTACGGATAAGTTTACAAAATTGCCACGTATTATTGTTTAAATCCCATAAGTATACTAATCGGTGTATTCGAGCTTCTCTAGAAATAATATTTAAGATAAATATAAATCATGTTTAAAAAAATCGATTCACACCAAGGAAACAAATGATCCTTCCTAAATGAAAGCATGACCAGAGGAATGTAAATTTTTATTTGAAGCAAGTTTGGATATAAAGGCTAAGAGTTCCCACGATGTTGTGGTACTGTGTATTCTGAAACCATACGATTTTTTCCCTTACTTTTTAAATATATTCCACTTCAATCAGACCAAACGACGTGTAGTCAGATTATAGATAAGATACATTTTTATTTTGTTTAACACAAGATTAGGTAAGAAAAGGAAATGTTTTCTTAATATATATATATATATAAATATATGTACGTATACTTTCTTTAACTTTTTATTTCTTGCCTGTTTCCAAAGTAAATCAGATTTTCCCTTCTCGACCTGGAGAATTCTCTCGGGTCTTGTTTCGGATTGCATCGCGACTTTTATTAATCCATTTGCCAGAACGATTTTGCTCTTCGCACTATGGCACACGTCATAAATCTCAACGGCACAAGCGAGTGAAATAAAAGTTACTCATAGTTTCTCGCTCAGAGGAACGTGCAAACTGCTTCGCGTGCCACGATAAATTAAGTACAAAGCGTGCCCCCGTTGAAAACGATGCAGCCTACGCCACAGTAACGTACAATTGCATCGGTGCGACCGCAAACGATGCTACTAATGTGGCATCTATTTCGAATCCCACGTTTTAGGGCGAAGGTGGCCATTAACACGACCAGTGAAGTTTCTTTTTTCTTTTTCTTTTTTCATCTTGAGGAAACGTTTTATCGTCGCCTGTGTGCTCCTGAAATCGACGGTTATTAATCTGTTACGAGGAGAGTGGATGCTGTATTCTGTTCGAGTTGTAAGAACGCGTGCGTTAATGCTTTTGTAATGCGGTGATAAGAGTTTTTGGTCATTTGTTTTTATTAGAAGGTGCAGCTCGTGTGAAGTCTGTTGGTTGGTGAAACGATAACGCAGTGCTGGAACGGTCCAATTAATGTAGAATTTAATTAGTGCCTCGTTAAAATGAAAATGGCTGTTTCATTTAAAATGTAATGTTGCTTGAAGTTTTACAAATAGAGTGGATTTTTAATTCGTATTTTTTGGAAACGTGACAAACATGGTCGTGACAAAGTATACGGTTCAGAATTGACGAATAACATTATTGTGAATTATGGTGAAATTTTGTCGCGAGTGATGCTGCATCATGGGATTTTATGGATTTCAAATATTACCATAAATCATTGTGCCGGATGGTTATATTGGGCATAAATGTTTGGGTATCACTATTTGGTTTGACGTATGAAGTATCCTTTGATCATTGCACGCGTGTCTAAAAATGACTGTAGAAACCGAATTTCCACGAAGCATTATAAGAATTTTGTGCAATTTGCATTATTTAACGGAGCGAGATATCAGTAGTCGTAAAACATGAATATAAATTGCACTCTTGCTACATACAGTCATAAAGGTATACGATATCTAAAATTTTATGAGCAAAATTTATTCTGCTTCCCTTGAATATGAATCTGTATTTCTGGCTGTTCAGCACTTGCTAAACAGCACCCGATTTTGAACGTTACCCAAACTTTAAATTTATTTTGACTCGAGAGCGCTATAGAACGCATTAACACAAACTCGACAAATTATATTTCACTTGGTCTGCTAAACTTCTATTTCATCAAACGAGTCTCCAGAGAGGAAACCATAAACATTTATGTGAAATAATAATTCCATTAAACTCGAAGATAAATAAAAAATACGCCAAGTACGTTAACTCAAAATTAAAAAGCTATTCCGATAAAATACTCAACCGGTGAATTCATTTAAAAATGTGAAAAGTACCCAGCCAAATATGGAAACAATAATTCCTCGCGACAATTTTTCTACATTCTCTCCAAACACGTCGAGAAACGTCCCCCCGACGTAATATCCCATAAATTCTGAATGGCGTTCCCCGTGCCTGCACCGAGGCTAATCTTAGGACATAACGGTGTCGTAATCGGGAGGGTTGTCTGGCACGGACCAACCTAAAGAAAGAAAAGGGAGATGAAAATTCCCCGGCCACATAGTTGGCAGTTTTCCCTCGGTCATTGTAGAATGCCATGTTAAGGGCTCACACTGCGAGCAACAAGCACCGCTCGATGAACCTCGTCGATGTTGCTGCTTCTTCTTCTTATCTGTGAATTACGCCCCTAGACAGAGTTAATGAATGAAGATGCATGAAAGAACACGCGCGTGGAAAGTAGTGGCAATTACAAGCGCCGGTGTTACCACACCTGACGCCGATCTTCGTCGAGAGATTCAACGTAGGCTTAGTTGACTTGGGCTTTCTTTTATATTTTTTTATGCAAATTTAGTACGCTGGAAGAATAGAATATTTCGAGGAAGAAAACAGATAAGGCGGAATTAATATTATTGTTTTCAGTTACTAAGAATGTTAGTAAGAGCGGATGAAAGAGGATATTTTCGATGTGCAAATGGTGTTTATTTCTATTGATAATACTTTTCGTGGCCACTATTCTCCTGAGCTGAGTTTTGTGTTTGTTAATTGCGCAATAATTGAAAGCATATATTTTTATTAATAACAAATCGAGTAATGAGAAGGTATCTTTTAATAATTTATAGTATTGGATTTTTTTGATTGTTGATTAATTATTTAATTCACGATCCGTGGTGTAATTACATTTTTAGAAATTTGTACGAACTTTATGCGTTACTCCCTCTTGTTTTGTTTAATTTGTGACACCAAGAAACGAAACCTAAGGTTTTCGGCCAACAACTACTTAGTACTTTGAGAATTCATATGGTAGAAAAATTTGTCTGCATATTCTTCTTCATTTAAAGGAAAATCAGTGCCTGTAGTAGATGCTGGAAGCTTAATCAGGGCTGCGGTAGAGTGCTGTGGATTTACGAGGAGCAAATAGGAAATTAAAGTCTGCACTTATTTGAAGGTGAAAACATTAGTATCAAGTTCGATTGCAGCTGTATAGAGTTGCAAGAGGTCCTGTAGAGAAACTCGACTAAACGGTTATTGCCGACTGAAAACTTGTCTGAGAAACTTACTCTAACGAGTTAAATAGATAATAACAGCGTTGTATCAGCTAAGCGCCGTTATTCAAAGTTTCAGCAAGTATGAATATTCCCTATCAATCATGGAGGATTAAGTTGTGCAAGTTACTGGAGTCTTGCAGTAATTGCATTTTCCTTCAAGTTCCAATAGCATAATCTTGAAAAATCTTCTGCCCTTATTCCCCTCCTATTGCCATCCATTAAAAGAGAGAAGTACAGGGAAACGTAACATATTTTTCAATTATTCAATTCGGCAGCTTATGGAAGCCTTTCATCCCCGAGTGTACGATTGTAAAACATGGCGATTTAAGTTGACAGCAGAGCACCGGTCAGAAAGAACGAAAGGGACTTTCATTTAATTAAAAAAATAGTACTAAGAATTGTGTCTCAGACAACTATTAAATATTAACATATTTTGTAAACACTTAACGGTTGTAAATTCTGAACTATGCACACGCCATAAACGAACCACTCGTCTTATTCACGCCGCACAAACTCTAAATCCAAAGTAAAACTGCAATCTTCTTCAATCGATTGAATACTCCATCGTAATTTTCATTAAACATTCCCTCGGCTCAATGCAGGCATCACCTAAAAGCACCATTCACCTTCCGACCAATCTCACGTTACGCACAAACTACCGTTCCCATTAAAAAGTCCTATTAAAAAGCGAACGCAGTCCACGAAGCACAAAACCGTGCCAGCTATACACACTTCCAATTAGACACGCCTCATTATCCTCCAGTCGCCGGTCACAATACTTGTTCGCTCCAGACACAATAGCTCGAGCATTAAGCGGACATAAAGCATTAACAACGTTTCAAATAAATGCCCGTTTATTTAACAGTCACGGCAAAGAGAGCGAGAGAGTGCGATACCTAACGTGTTCCAATAGCAACGTCATCGCGACGTGCCCTCGCGTAGCTACGATTTCATGATTTATCTCGCGTTACTCGACACGGTCGAACGTGCTTTACGAGCGTACCTGCACGCCGCACGCTCTATTCGTTCGTCAATACGGACACGGAACATTTCCGTCGTGAATCTTTACGAGCGACATCCAGGCGAGCGTTAGAATCATCTTAACCGCGTATCGCCGGAGGCACGTGGCCCTAAACGTCGGTTTATAGATAGCAAACGCGCCAGAGGTGGCTCAAGGGACTGGCCAGTGTCGTTGAGTCGCGGTCGTCGTTGAGTTATCGTCCCTTACGAGGCCGAGATTAAAGTTCCGTTTTCTATTGTCGAATCCAACGGAACTGCTGCCCTCTTTCCTCGCGTGCCGCTGGGTACGCTTTTAGTTGCACGGGGAGAGTTTGTCGATTTTGCTCGACCACTGCCGCTGCACCGATACGATAATCTTTCACTTCTTTGGAGGAGTTATGCTTTTTTTGGGGGGATGGTGCTATATAAACGAAGGGTGGGCCCTTCCGTTATGTTTTGCCGCGAGTTCACGTCGCAGCGAGGCGAAGGGAAAAATCGTCCATGGTATTCATATGATTAAACAGATTTCAAATCAGGCACCCTCCACAAAACTGATTTGTTATGTTCTATCTTTTGGAAATTGAAATTCGATGATACAGTTTGCTTAATGATTTGTCCGAGTGAATCTATCGTTTAAGTTTCCACGGTTCTAATAGGGTGGAGGAAAAGAATTCCACTGCCTTCACGGAAGGTTGTTCCAAAAGTTTCTTTCGCCTTCTTACTAGATGTTAACTGCAAACAATTTTCGAAGGGCACAATATTTTTGAGTGACGTACGATACGTTCTTTTTCATCATTCACTTTGATCCGTCCGGAAGCATCACGATACCATGTTTTAACATTCTTTTTATATGGTTGCAAAATATTGATCAACATGATTTTTATCCAAATGCCTTCCCCGCTTTACCATCCTTCGATACACGCAGAAACGGCACTGAGACTATCGATTCAAACGGCACTGTGCTATTGGAAAGCTGGAAAACAACTGAGCGCCCCAACATCGACGAAAAATGGATCAGTCGATGTATTTGACTAAACGTTGCCCAATAAAACCGAGCAGTCAAACAGCGTAACGAAACTTTTGGGACAACCCAATGCATACATACGTGGTCGTCTTTTATCGCTTCCGTGTGCCACACGTTGCCCACACAGCTGTCGAGAAAATTCTTGGAACAGCCGTAAGACGTATCGAAGGATCGCGTGAATCTTTGGACAGCTCTGGAGGCCAGAAATAAAGATGTTTCAATTAAATATACAGACCGCCCGATAGTTCAGTCTCCCCTCGGTTTCCTCCCGGTTTCGGTAGCTCGCGGGAGGCATGCGACTTGTCCGCTCGCATTTTTTGGGACAGGAATAAATCCGTTCCTTTATTTTTCGCCGTTCGTCACCCTGACGCCGGGTCCACGGGAGATTCCACGGACCACGTGTCATCGATCGCAAAAAAAGCTCGATGAAATACAAACCAGCGGCGTTCCCTTCCGCGTACACGCCATGAAATATGGCGCTGTTAATTAAAGCGTCGGGGGAAATTCGACAGAGTACAAGGCGAAGTTAATGGGGGGGACGTCGAAAAAAAAAAAATGTACGGCAGAGAGTGTGCCCCGGTGAAACGATAGCACGGTGTCTTGCCTGTGTTGAATTCGGATAAATTTATGTGGTGCAGGTTCAAGCACGATTGACGTGCTTCTTTTTGTCACCAGTAATAGCAGCGGCTGATTTGATTGGGTAGTATTTTTTTGCGCGCAAATGATAGAGGGATATTTTTACGAAGCAAATGGAACTTTTCGGTTTTCGGTTTTTATCCTCGTTTGTAATAAGGGACAGATGGTTTCGATTTATAATACGGTAGTTTCTTGGACAGAGTGATATTTGATTCTATAATAAATGTCTCTTGTTTCTTGTATTAGAGGTGACTTTTAAGGGATGGCTAAGTGGAGTCATTTGTTTAACATTCCTTTCGGCCAGATAATAGTGGGGGGAAGAATATGTACAATAACTCTTCCAAAATTCCAGTAACAATATGAATGAATTTTTCCTGCAATTTTTCGAATAATTTGCAACTCCATTTAATAATCCCTATCAATCAGTCCGATATAAAATAAATGATATAACACATCAATGAAATTGGACGTTTCGTTAAGATCTCCCCTGTACATATTCGAAAGAACGAATGATAATGATAATAATAATCACGATATTTTTTCCAGGATTCATATTAACACGAAACAACCCCTTCCCTTTAAACGACTATATTAAATGCGAAACTCGTGCCTGGTATCGTCATTTCTGACCAAAGACTGGTCGGAGTGATCCTCTGTTTGCTGAAGTTTCCCTAGAATTTCGTCGGCTCCTCGGTGGTCTCCGGTGCATCGCTTCATTAACGAGCACCACTCGAGCGTCGTCGTCGACGACGACGTCGCCACTCGAGCTTCACGCTTAATTATTCCGCCGCCACCCGGTACACGTGTCTCCGGATCTCATTGAGGCTTTCTCTGTTCTTTTAATTCCGCTTTATATCGTTCCATGGGCCACTGGGTTAATGGAGTGTCGTCATTCGTCGACATTATCGTGGGCAACGGTGGCCTCCACAATTTCATTTCTCTATGTTAACTTCGCCGTTGAGACGCAACTTTAGGGTCACGAAACGTGAGATCACTTTTTGTGCAAAGAGTGGTTTAGATGGTGCTATTCTTCTGGTCTCCGTTTTGTTTCTTCGTTTTAATAGGGGAGCCGTGTTCAATTATGGCTTCAGTTACTTGCTTGCATGGCGAACTTCTACCCCTTTGTATCGTGATGGTAAAAGATAGAATATTGTATGAATAAAGTGGTTGGTTAACTGTGAGTAATATTGAAATGTAATCAGATAGATGTTTACCATTTTATGTTTTAAATAACATTGAATTAATTATGATTGAGAAACACTGTACAAGGGATACAAATTGGAATAAGAATACGTCCAAGATTAGAAAACAAGCTGAACATTTTTTCCTTGCAGAAATTGGGTATTAATACACTTTATCTTTGTGGTTTGGATTTCTTACGACTACTTCTTTTTTTCTTGTGGCACACTTCTGTTGAATTAAGATTTATTTGTCTCTTCCCTAAGGAATTTCATGCTCGATGATGTCACGCGTGTAAAAAGAGGGCACCCACAAAGGAGCCGGTCTGGAGCGATAAAAGTAAAAATGGAACGAATCATGGACGAAGGCCAAGGCATATTAGTGTGAATAATTTATAACTCCTCGGTTATAACAATGTCATACTTTCAATTGGTTCCATTATTATCTCGCTATGAAAGTATATCTATATTTCTGTCCGGCATGCAGAAATTATTCACTAAAAAAATGTTATGCTCGAGTTGCTTTACATAACTTCGACACTTTTAGTTATAGGAACATTATCAATGGAAGAGGGCAATGTTCCACTTGGATTTTCGTTTTTTTTTAACCGACAATTACGACTCTATAATAATAGAAACCTGCCAGTATATTAATACCTGTTTCATTGAATACGTTCACAAGTGTCTACCAATTGAATTGAATATCTTAAACGACAGAAATACAAACAGACTGATGCACTTAAAACTCGTTGCGAAATGTGCAATGCTCTGAACAGCAAACTTAACGTTAATTGCACGCAAACTTATTTCTTAACACAGTACGCACTAATCATCACCGTTCCCCAATCCCAAACGAACATTTACCCAAACCACCCGATTTCAGATTATTTACACCGAAAAATTCCTTTCGCGGAAAATAACACTTCCCCCGAGAAATATAGCTCGTTATGCATGTCCGCTGCACCTACGAAAATATATCTATCCCGTTATCCACGTCCATTCGATTCTGTCCATTTCAATCTACCTCCGTCAAAGGTGCAAGAGGCGGAGTGCATCGGCCTTGGCAAACGGAAATCGAAATCCGCAGGCACGGCCGTACACGTGGTGTGGCGAAGGTGTTACGCAAGGCCAGAGAATTCTCGATCGTGATTCACGATCGACGTTCACTCGAGGCGCCCACGATCGCCTCTCCCCCGACAGATGCAAATGCGTGTCACATTTTTCCAGCGAATTCCTCCTGTTCCACTGACCTCGACACGTGAGAAATCGTCCGCAGTTCGACGCGACAGAGCAACGCGAGTGCATTTATGCAATTTGCATTCATAGACGTCGCGCCATTCAAGCGCGCACACGTTTTTCATGTCATCCCATTGTGCCCCCTCGCAGGAAAGGGAACGACTAATAGGATCTATGTTTACGCGCGAATAGATCATTGGACCGCGATGGAGTTGTAAAATTTCTGTTTTTCAATGTTCGGCGAAGAGAGGAGTCTCCGTTTTCAATAGCGTTGATCGCCAATTGCGGTTCAAAATAGATTGTTGCCGACATGGCTGGAGAGCAATCGAGCAATGTGTACAGATTGTCCGAGGAGGCTTTAGGCAGTTGGCAAGCATTGATCTGTGCGTACAGTGACAGTACATTTTTAGTTTTTAGAAATTTTCGCTGAACCGGCGAAATACATTTCTACGTCTATTGACGGAAACGTTAAATAGTCTTGGCAGGCAGCTTTTATCTTTCCGGCTGTTTCATTTTTCTTTAAAAATGGCTTTTTACCATTGAAGTATTTCTTTCACCATTTGACAATGCCTTTCTACCCTTTATTGCATCTAATTTATCGCATCCTCCATTTTTCAGCTTGCACACGAATCTGGCACCTGAACGTTCGACTATCTGTCTGCTTTCGTTAACATCATTATCCACGGTAACTTCGATCCGTTCTTCCTTGCACGCACCGAAGAAGCGTCAAAGATTCATAAAAGATTCACGCTACGGGCGTTAGAAACATGCATTGCCACAAATTCTCCACGACACTTAGAATTTTACACGCCTCCACACAAAGGGGGCTTTAACCAGCTTTTGCTGGACATGAAAAGCGCCAGTGTACGTTCGTTTTAATGCGCTCTGCATTTTTGCGAGGGGAAGCCATCGCGGGAGGCACGGGAACATTTTATTCATAAAGCTGGATTCCTCCCTTACCGTGGGCACTTGCGCTAAATAAGTTCGCTGTATACAATAGCCATTTTCCCAGGGCAAATTTTCAACACCTTTTGAAGCCTCGCTCCTCCCGCAGACGATCGCATTAACGAAACAGATTTCAGCGAACCTAATTTTCCGCCGCCGTACGTACCATCCGTTCCCCCTTAAAAGTCCCCGGAGGATGGACCTTATTGTGCTTCTAAGAACAATGCCAACGTCCCGAATCGTTTTTGTCCTAATCTCGCGTATTTCTCCCGCAAGATCGCGTATCTATTGCGGCGCGAACGTTACGTCCACGATTCAGTCTCGTTTTAATCGCGAGCGTTCTGGCCTTTTTTGCACCACGATATCCTACGTCGGTTTTTCCGTAGCCATTTAATTCTACGTCGGTCATTGTTACGTGCAAGTGGGCCGCGTATAACGGTAGATGTTATTTAAAGCGGTCTAATGTCGTAGTGAAATGATTGTACGAGATATTTCAAAATTATAACTAAGGGCAGAAGAAGTCTTTAAATGTGTTTAGAAAAAGCAAAGATTCCTTTGTATCTGTGTGCAGTGTTATTTTATACTTCGGTAAATTGTATACACAAAGTACTATTGATTTTAGCAAATAGCTGTTTATTGAAAACAGTTTAAGGATTTTGTTGATTTACGAAACGGGAGAAAGATTGCAAGGTTCATGCATGCAATGCACCGGACGAACGCGAAATCTTTCATCAACATTCTCCGATAGAACGAACTAATTTCGTGAACTTTTAATTTCAGATTGCAATCACTGATATTCGTCCTGTTCTGCGTGACGCGCGTCAAAGCGGATTTCTTCGGCGAGAAGAAAGGTAAGTGTCAGTTCATTCAACGTTAATGGGCCGACTCGTGGGCAGGTGATTCAAAGATTCGAGGACCATTTGCCCCACGCGGCCCTTCTAGGCGTCGCGTCGTCTACTGTGACGATCCGTGGCACGAAAGTCTCGGGAGGGTTCTCCATTCGTCGAGAACTCCTCGAGAATATTCAGCAGGTTTCCTTTTTTACCAATCTTTCTCGCGGACTTCCAACAGTTATTCGTTTTACGCGAGCAAGCAGTCACTAGGAAGCTTCCAGCAAACAGAGCTAATAGTTTCAGCGAATTTTCGTTTGAATTTTTCTTCGATAGTTGTACGCGGCACGATAAATCATTTTCCATTCCCTTTCGTTTTATTTGAAAAAGGACAGTCGGTTTAAATTAAGAACGGTCAACGATACGAATTTTCACGAAAACGAATACTCTGGATCTGCACGACCGCCAAGCAATCTTAAATAATCCACAGGTTCCAGCAATTATTCTGCGCCTTTGGCCAACGTTTTATTTTCCATTTCGCGAAGCAAGGCAATATTGGCAGTAATGCGGAGCAATTTTTTAAAGAGAGATAGAGGTTCACGGTGAAGGATTTAATAAAAATCTTGCTCGAGCCGCGGTAACAAAGCCCTAATATCTCGAAATGGTTTTATGATCATCAGCATATCTTTATTTCCTCCTTTAAGAATTTCATAACCCGAAGAGACGCTTCTCAGATTCAGCAGATATTTCATTCCGGCGAATCGCTTTTCCACAGACTCATTTCGTTTCCTGCGCCTCGTGTTATTCCGATCAGTCGTTACAAAATCACGCTATTCAACGAATAACGTTGAACCGCGGCGAAATACTTTCTTCCGACGAACACATTCGATTGTCCCGGTATTTTAATCTGATTTTCGATGCTGTTTCAAACAAGTCACATCATTTCTCAACGTTAAACTAAAACAAGAAACACAGCAGCTCTACTAACGTGAATTGTATCGTTTCACAAACGAGATAACACTCGCACAATAAAAATTAAAGTTTCCTCGCCTCCACAATTGCAGAATGTACAGCGCGTAAGAAAATTTTCCACGATCAACGGTGTACGAATATAAATGATACAATAGAAAAGAAAATACCGTGAGAAGTGTATTCTGCACCGTTGAAACACGCCTGATAATTACGGAACGTTTCCATTCGTTCTTCATTTCCCATTGGGCATTGACGGCAATGCGGGCACACAGTTCCAAGAAACCGTCTCCGAGACAATCCGAGGTCGATAATCCGCGAGCGTAAGAGGCATCGCGTTATCCGGAAGTATGAAAGACTCGGGCGCTCGGCGAGTTTCCGGTTCCCTTATCGGGGGCGGATGCAAAGAGGTCGGCCGTGCCGGCGGGTTACAGAGCAGGAAAACGTGGTGGAAAGGGACGAATAGCTCCCGCAGGATGCGAGATAACTCTCATCCCCATAGCCTCATTTGTATCCGCCTCCGTTCTTCCGTTTTCCATGGTGAACGGCTACTTTTTATACCGTTACCTCGTCAATATTTAACGCCACGCCATTGATCAGCCGCGATTGCTATTCCAAGCTCGATTTGTTCTCCGCGAGCTACGTTCTGGACGAAAAGTTGAATACAACTGGACGATCGCAGAAATCTTTGATTCGATACTTTATTCGTTTTATTAATCTTCATTACTTAAAGTGTCCAACGATTGTCTTGATATTATCTTTGTCAATCGTCCGTTTGACGTTACAATATTTTATTACCGATCCATTTAATCATGGGTGGAATTACAATAATAGTATAATATTTGAGGGACTCGAACGTTTGCGGCGATATTTGACGATATTTTGACGATATAAAAATCATTTTAGCGTGTAATTGTATTAATTCGACGGGGGAAAGGACACGATCGGGAGGGTTCATTTCGGTTCATTCGTCTTCCCGTGAAATTGTTCCCGTGACAAGAGAATGAATAAACCTCAATACAATTCAGGAACCGTGCAAATAGAAATTTATCGGAATCGGTTTAATTATCTTTCGAGCGAGCATTTCAGCGAGACAGTGGAATATGGACGCGAAATAGATTAATTGCTGCTGGATGTATCGTCCAGGCTGATTTATTGCCGCGAGTGTTTGATTGACCGGCGTAATACACAGCCGCGTTTTACAGCAATCGACCACAATGGCGAACAAAAAGAACGCCATTCACTCGCAAGATCATTCTACTCTTCCTTTTGTTTCCGAATTAAATTTGTTGTCCACCTTAAACGTATTTGCAGCAATTGTTTCACAGCTTTTTATTTCTTCCGCGAAGCAAGACAAAACAATTATTGCGTTAATTATCGTTTGCCTGAGAATAATTCGTTCGAATCACTTCGTTCGACATAATATTTCTTATGGTGCAAAAGATTGGATACAATGGAAATTGCTACGAAATTTATCGGCGAGACGGCAAATGTATTCTTTCATCGACCAAATCGTAGCCATCAGGAGTGCTTCGCCTTCTTGCACGAATCAGTGAAAGAAATACCAAGCTTAACTTTTACGGAAAGCAGAGAAACGCGGCAGATGTTGCGGAAGTTATGGCGGACGGAGCAATTTTTTCAAACAATTTATCTCGAATTTATTACGAAACAAATCTGTCCCGACACGTCGGAACTCTTTCGAAGCTGAATTCTTCAGCGTGGTATTGTCTCGCTATAAATATCCATTAATCCGCTTCACTTTGAGCAACCCTCGAAGCGCTTGTTTAAAACCTGTCTCGCAAGTCGTGCAAGTTTATACGACGAAACTTTTTCCAAACGATCCGTCGCTGGCACGTTCAGCTTTAAATTTTCATCGCCACGTATTTCCAATTGGAAAATTCTCGACGAATGATAAGTGTAAGCACGCTCTCAACGGAATCGCGCGAGGCTTTTATCGCCTCTGTTTAAAAATCAACGACTGCGAATTAATTTTGTGCTCCCCTGTTCGCCAAATTCTACACGGTTCGAGCTCGAAATAAGAACGTCGATCGAAAGGAAAAGAAAAGGGTGGTCGTGAGAAAGGGCGGACATTTGAGACATTCGCGACAGGCTATAAATATCTTCTCTCTTTTTTTTTATGCACACCGAATGTGGGCGTCGATCGAGGCTCGCATAGTTCGTAAACGTATTGGGGCCCAATAATTCGGCATGACTCATCGATCAATCGTGACTTAAGTTGGATTTACACGCGGTGCGTGTCGGGCAATCGATTCCATTCGTGGTTCCCTGTTGAATTTTAATGGGCGCGGGAGTGACGACACAGTGAGAGTTTCGCGTGGCCGAAATTGCACGGTTTTTTCTTTTAGAATTACACGCGTCCGATAACTGGTACGCGACAACTGTAAATATATGAGAGCGTTTATAATTTAAACGCGGACCATATTTTACCGCGCGTTAATCGTACAAAATTATCGAACGAAATTTCCGAACTCAGTGAAGAAAATGAATATTTTAAATATTGACAATCTGTCCGCTTCATTTTCAATATTAAATCGTAGTCCCCTTACGAACTTATGAAAGTACGAATTGCACGTGGTGTTTCGTGAAAATAATTAATGGCGTGATAAAATAATAAATTTTCTTACTAGATAACGTAAGTTTATTTATCAAACCTTTTAGGTTTCAATATTAGGAGTAACGATTGAGTATATAGATCTATCAGTAACAGTGATTGTTGCGTACAGTTTGACGTTATTTCAAATAGCTCGCACGAACTCTGTCATCCTCTGATGGGATTATATTTTATGATCCTGAATCATGGTGACGAATCGCGTGCATCTCATCAGTTATACATAGTACGCATGCTTTAATCGAGATGGTCGCAATTCGTCATTGAAGAAAATAGAGTGCAGTTATGACCAGTTCATTCCGTTTATGAATATCCTGCTCATTTGCTATTTATAAAAAAAAATCATCATGCTCCACTATGATTACATACGTACGTCTATAGTTCAAATATAAAAGGCAACACAACGGCGCATATTCAAGCTGTGGAAATCCAATGCAAAAAAGAAATAACGATAAGAACGATTCCAAAATAAAATATCGAGTAGAATAACATCGGAGAGAGCAGTATTATTTAAATAAAACATTGTTCCGAGGAATTTGAATCTCCTTCTAAACAAATGCACAGCTCGGTATTTCAAATAATATACTTTTCCTCAATTATTCATATTTATTTCTCAGAAGTATGAGCGACAGATTGTCTGCACGAATTTCACTGCAGATATCTAGCTGGAAATAATGCTCGCGTCTTATAAACCGAAAAACAAAACAAGATGCTGCGCAGAAAAAGGATTCTGTCAGAACAGGGAAACAGTTAATCCATCACGGTCAGCCAGCAAATGACTGAAATTGTGAAAAAAAAAAAATCTAAATTCGTGTGCACGATAGCCAGAGGGATATGAATGGTCGAGCAGCATGTCTGATAAACTGCAAGATTATGCACGTGTTAGAGACAAGGGTGTCGGTGTTGTACATGGAGCAAGTGAACGATATATTACAACGCGGGTTAACCATACACGGCCAAAGTTCAGAGGGATTGCATGGAAAAAGAGAGGGGGGGGCGAGAACAAGCTACCAAACATTCATACTTTCGTGGCACGTTTCGCAGCCAATACGTTTTCTGGCAACACGTGTCTAAAATCGTTTCTTATCATTTCTCCGAACACTATTTCCTCCCTGATTCTTCTCTATTACTTTTCCATATCATGGTTGTAATTAATATTTCTTGATAATCGCTAGATTAATCGCTACTTTAATAGATAAACATATAAATAATTTGATTAATTAATAAACGAAATGTAAAATGGATTTTAGAAACAAAATGCAATATCGAAGAAAAGATCAAATATCGGTGTAATACGGCAATTTTGTAATTGCGACTGGATCGTTCAAACATTGTGCTCTAATTAGAATTTCTCAAGGTAAGTTTGATAAATATGCAAGGTGCAGATTAATATTGTTGTAATTTTTGTCAACGTTCAGCTCGCAAGGGCTGTCGAATATAAAACAATAACGAAGAGTAGAATTATTATAAACGTTACGTTTCGATTAATTCAAAGTCGTAATAAAATTATGCCCCTATCTGTGTCATTTCTGTACACGTTTTGCCAAGGAAAGGGCTTCTATCAATCACGAACCACATCGAATGTGTCGTTCAATTAGCACCAAGCACCACTGTAACAAGTTGAACAGATAGTAATTGCGTTGTATAACACCTTAATGCGATCCTCAGATCTGCCCAATTGCATATCTTCTACGCTAGCCACAGAAGATTAATCTGTCCTGTGACGTGTAGATTATTGCAACCAACGCAATAGATGCGCTGGAGTAAATTTCGCGCGTTGACAAGAATAGCCTTGGTGCACCTGGAGGGAAATGAGAGCGTTTAGTTGAATGTCGGGGTGAAACAATGTTCAGTTGAATAACTTTCGAGATATTCGACATACACGATGTAATATATGACACTTGAATTTTCCTCCATTTTCATTCATGCTATTAATTATATTTATTTAATTAAATTAGCTTGAAATAACTGCAAACATTAGTATCAAAATTGTTTAATTATAATCGTTGAACGAAATCGTAATGATATCTTAATATTAGTAATTCCATTTTATAACTTCGAATCTGATCCAATGACGATACTTCGAATTTTTCATTTTGAAACAATTTTCGTAATCGAATGTGACGTACCAATTCATCTTACAATTGGTTCTTGAGTAATGCAATCGTTTTAATTTCGACTCGCAGTTAAATACTGAATGCTCAATATAATAATATTAGAATGATATTTCCATACCGGAAGTTTGGATTAAATTGAGACGAATTCCGAATGTGTTTCACAGTGAATAATTAATCGTATTCAACCTTTACATATCATCCTCCAAGCAAAATATTCATTAGCAAAGATATGCAACGATTCTGTGCAATCTAATAATAATTATTCTACTTTCAGTATTGTAAGATCGTATGCAATTATTACCAGAAAACTTAATTTCTAAATCACGAGCGGTTGCAGCCAATGCCAAAAGCAACCGAACAAATTTTATTTACCTCCTCTTTGTGAATTACGAATCTGCCCAGCACGTCGCACACCGCAAAGTTCACCCAATATTCTCACTCAGTTCAAAAAATGGCGAAACAACTAATAACAATAATCTAAATAGAAAACACTCGCCCGGCAACGGTTCAATATTCATCCGGTCGAATAAAATGTGACACTTGTCCCCTGCATATCTTTTCTCGCGTCTACCAATATCACTCGCACAAATCCTCGCAAACCACCCCACGCGCACGACTTCGCCCCGTGCCCATAATATCACGATGTCAAGTCCCCATCGTGGTGGCATGGAAACTCTTTGTGCCGAGCTGTCGAGGACGCGGAATGCCCGATGTAAGTCGCGTACCTGTGGAATAAGTCGACTTTATTAAAACTTGCCGGGTTCACCCGGAAGAACCGGATGGAAAGCGCCCCGGCGACGTGGAAAGCCGGAAATTCACGAAGAGGGTGGAACAAGAGGGAGCTTTCTCATCTGTTGGAACGAAGCTGACGAGTGGCTGGTAACGAATGGTCGTTACTCTTTGGCCAGAACGAAAGCCCTGTAAACAAAACAACCGGTCTTCGTGCCTCCCCCAGGCTGCTTCACGCGTCTCTTCGTCGTTCTCACCCCTTTGCTCTATTTCGCGTTCCACATTCGGAGCCACCCTTGGACCTCGTTCAATGAACGTATGCCGGGTTTCCCGAACACTCGCGGGCCTACTGGACGGACTGGATACGTAGAGGTTTTCTATAGTTCTTTCACGAACGAGAACTTCAGCCACGCTTTCTATTAAGTTTGTGCAAAAATTTGTGGTCCCTATTTAGACGAACATTTTCACCTGCGCCGTTAATTAAAATCAGTTCGTTTGTTCTCTGTAATCGGCTGCTATTTTTGTTCGTTTGATTATAATATAATAGACTGGCAATCGTGCATGGAAACTGTAATTTCGTGGTTTCATATTTTACATTCGAATGTGGCAGGAAATAGTATTGATTAATTAAAGACAGATAGATACGTGGGATTCAATTCATGGTTTAATCATTGCAAAACAATTTTAATTGAACATTCGGAATACTGGTAAATCCTATTTTTTCTCTCTCTCTCGCCTTGCGAAAATTGTTTTTTAAATAATACATTCATGTTAGAAGAGCTCTCGAGCTCGATGTTTATCCATAGTTCGCGTTAATGCAGAATCCGCTACTGCAAGATACGTCAGGTGAGAATATGTCGCACATGTTGTATCTGTCGAACTTTAAGCTTTAAATCCGTCTACGGTAAGTCTCATTTGCTTGCACATATAATCACTGAATTTGTGAATGTTCTCTGCTCGTGAGAAATAGCCCATTCCACGCGCAGCAACCTAATAGCCTGAGAATTTTCTATGGCTGTGAACTTGTAAGACAGTTGGAAGGCAAAATTAATGGCAGATATCTATAGAATTCAAAGTACTTATTTATTCATAAAGAAAATTATACACGTATCGAACACTGGTGCTTCGTTGATAATCAATTAAAGTGTGAATCATGCGAATCGTAATAGATATAGCACTTTGTAACAGAGAACTAAATTCGTTGTTTTCAGTTGTGCTTGCGGGAAGTAACGTAGGATTTTCGTCGGCCGTTGTAGAACGTCGTGCGAACAACTATAGTGTTCTAAACAATTTGGCCCGGTAACAACCATCACGAGTTTGCCAGTCTTTGGTTAAGGAATTAGAGTGTCGTGGAAACTATTAAGATAATTCTTGCAGTGGCTGGTGGGCGCGTTTCTCACGAGATTTGCCGGGGAATCGGGGATGCAACGTCGATGTTTTTACGTGGGAGTACACGTACTCTGCATCAGGTGTCTCGGAAAACACGACATCTCCGTGCTCGTCATTCTTTCGTGCCCGACCAATCCATTTGACCTGTTTCCATTATTTCACCCTTCATCTGTTCCTTTCTACTCCGACGTTTTGTCCACCCTACCTTTTTAGCCTTATCTTGTCTTTAACTTTCATCGTTCCCGATGCAATTGCAACTAATCAAAGCTTATTTCGATTATTTAGAAATTAGTTGGATACTTTCGTGCATGGGTCGATCGAATGTGCTAAGCCTGGTGTTTCTGTTATATTTGTTATTCTGTTATATTGAATTTCGTTGAAAAGGAAATATAGGTTCCTGATAATTATGAAATAAAGTCCGTAACTTCAGTGAATCGAATTATCCAACTTTCGGTACGAATTAACGAAATACTGTTCGAATTTGATTTCGAATCTTTATATCTTTAAATCGAATGAAGCTTTGCACACGTTGCAGGTCATACACGATCATAAATTCAGTATGCAGGCCGGGATTAGGACCGTAAACTTCTGTCTTTACGATACATTTATATTTCCTGTACTTTCAGTTGAAAGAAGTCAAGCTGATACCCTGTGTCACGTGTTCATTTCTGTTCTTTCGAATTGAAGATAGGCCAGGCTTTTGCTACGTTCTCGCTTTCCCTTTTTTCCGCTCGTATTCTTCTTTTTCCTCGATTTACACCGTCAGAATCAAACGAAATAAGCCGACCAGCAACCTGGTGTGTTTATTTTATTCTCGCACCACTGCCCCGAGGAGAGAGAAATGAACCTACCAGACACGTTTCCTCGTTAAAAAAAAGTAGCTCGATTTATTCTTATAGTCAGTCTTGCTTCGTGTTGATGAATAAACGTTCCCCTACGGTCCTTTGAATTGAATGATTTATCGTTCAAGAAAAACTACTGCAGCATTTTATTATATATTGATTGTAATTGATCAATTTATTTGATACGAGGGCCTAAATGAAATTATGAAAATCTTAAACTGTAACTGTTTCGGTGAAATATAATTTCACAAAAACGTAGTCCAAATATGACTGCTCTGCAAGAGCACACATATGTATGTAGTATTTTATTTTGCGTAAAGGTGATAAAAAATGGACTTGTATTTTCATCAAATACTCACCACTACTTTTTGCAATTATATTAATCATTCTATTAATCTACATCAAGTCACCTTAAAAATGTAATCGTTCTCATTAAGTTACATATTATATTTCAGTTACATGGAAATTCGAAAATCCACAGTAATTTAAAAAAACGATATTAAACACGCCTCTCCTATAAATCGTCTTTTAATATTATTTTACGAAACACTTTTTTCCATCGTCCCTGAAATACATTTTCTCCCCCCGTTCATTTCCATAATCGCTTGTATTTGGTATGGAATAACGCTTAAACTTTCCACGCCTCTCACGAAATACACTTAGAATTCTCGCCTTCAATCGAGGGAAATTACCGATGCAAATTGTGATCAGCTCGCAAGAATCGATACAGACGATTGTCTCGAATCCTGTTTCTAGTTTCTTCGTCGATTCATTGCTCGCAAATAAACGGTGGCTGGCGTTATTTATTCGCATGCTTGCGGAATACCTTCGTATTTTCGATACGATTACCTTTTCCTTTCTCGGCATATTCATATCGATTGTTTACGAACGCGTTCAATCTTCTCTCTGTTTGCAAGTTTAATACCGTATGATGCGGAAAGTTCTATACTGCGTGTACGATATTTTTTCGCGTCGAATCTCTCAATCCCGCGGACTGGAAGTAATATTAATTACAGTTTCAAGTTATCGAACACCGCGGCATTAAAATAATTCAATTACTCGCCAGGGATTGCTACGAGGTAATTATTTCAAATGAAACTTTCTGCCGTACGAATTTATCGTTTTCATCGATTACGATTCTTCATTTTACAGCCATTTTACAACCATTTCGTCGTTTCTTTGAAACGTTATTTCTAATTTCACTGTCCCATTGAAATTATCTAACCGTAGATAACTGAAATACAACAGACCCTCTATACTTGCCCTTAATTTTATTATTTCACAATCTCTTCGCTATTCAATAATATCCATAATATCCCCATCGTTTTTCCGCCAACTAAATGACAACTCGGATACCCTGCGCTGTCTCGGATATCTCGAAATTCCGCGCCAATCACGATAACATCTGAATGGACTCAACTGCCGTTCGACTGCTCGTTATATCGACTTTTAGCAAGCTCGACGCATGTTATACGATTATCCCAGGGCACGCGTTGCTCTATGCTGTCTAGAGTCGAGCACGTGTGGTCCGTACGCGAGGCAGGTATAAGAGGAGGGAACAAGTTTCGAGAAGTTCATTTTGCTTGAAATGTATCTGCGTGGTCAGCACCATAAACCAGATCCGGGGCTTATCTCGGGTCCCAAGGGTGGCCACCTGTCCGATTTTATTCGACGTACGTTTCATTGGCTGGGCCGCAGATGTTGAGATGGACACATCCTACCGTGGAATGTCTCCACATTTTGATCGAGGCCCGGTCGATGATCGACAACGATCACGATGAAAATCATTGGCGTATAGCGGAAAGGAAGATGGACACGTTGGTCACTTTATTTTGAATTCTTTTTGAAATTGACAATTTTTGAGGATGAGGCTAGTATTTCATTCGTTGAATGATAGAACGTATTACTTGTTTTTTTTTTTACGTTCTTTCGGAGGATTTTGTTTTAACGAATAATTCCTGCTTTCTACCCTTTAATTTTCATTATAGCAGTTTTAATTTTTTGTACGAGATATACGTTTTATTATGTTAGATATTGAAATGGGAATATTGTATATGTTATTTTAACTGATCCTGCACTTTTATTTGCATTCAATATTCTTCGTATGCGAAGAATCTCTGCGAAAGGGTTTTAAAATTTCGTGAAACTTTCGAGCGTTCGGCTGGCAATGTTTTAAATAACGCTGCTTCGGTTGTTGCATTTTACCGGGTACACATTGCAATTTCATGGTCGTTACTTATTCCTTGTATCAAAGTATACTGCTGGAAATAACGAGCATGCATAAATTATTAGCGTTCCTCTTTCATCTCTCCTGTTCGTTAATAGAAATAAGTTTCTGTTTTAAATATTAGACATATCATTGGTTGCGCGATCTTAATAATATCCGGGCAACTAAATGCAGATTGTTAATAAGGTAACGGAAACGTTCGACAATTTGCACAGATAATGGAGACGGAAATTCGATGAAAATATACAATAATTGATCAGAACAGTGCACAGTGATTTATTTCACGAGTGTCAGATATTTTGCCTTCTTTTATTTAATATTAATATTAAATTTTATTTAATGCATTGCATTGAATTATTATCGAATATTTTCGTCCGCCGTATGGAGGACAAGCTTTCATTTTTCTGCTTCCATTTTTGCCTTTGCATATTGCACGTCTCATCGTTCCTATCTCAGAAATATTTAAACGTCTTCCTTCGCCCGATGAATATTTCTGCCCCCTTTTCTTTCTTGTTGGCTGCCACGGGAAACAGGTTTCTCAAACGCGAATCGAGGAATAAAGGTAAAAAGGCGTAAAAGGGGAGCGATGAAAAAGAAGAACGTTTCAATCAAGTAGTCAAATGAAATTACACGTCGAATAAATGTTCCGCGAACGTTGTTACTTTCATCTGCAATAATGAAACGGAATATTTCCCCATTTCTGCGTATATTGATACGCATCAATTTTGAGTTGTTATTATTTATCCGCCTCATATTTCATTTCTCGACAATCTGTTTCAATAAAGTTAGACACTTGGGATGTGATAATTCTGCCGAAACTTTGTTACACGGAACAGTAAAATTTGTTATTTACGAAACTGAAATCGTCTATTCTAAAATGTAGCGGGAAAAAGAGCAGAGAAACCTCGTCGATCTTTAATGCCACACTATTATTTTGCATGAGGGCCAAACAGAAATGCTACGAAAATATTTTATACAATATTCATGCTAAATGAAACAATGCAACAATAAATTTGAAGGAATTACGTACTTCGAAGCAATGAAATAGACGCGATGGTGTAGTAAGTTCGTGCAATAATTGTTACACAATTTGTATTCACAAGATAAAGCAAATTTACTCAGTAGTCAAAACTAGATTTAGCTTTCTTAAGGAGTTACCAGAAATTTCAGCGGCGTTTCACTTAAACCATAATAACTACGGAGACATAGAGATGAACGTGGAAGGCACCGTCATCTGTACCGATTATCTTTTATTTGTCGCCCAGCGTCGTAAAGAGTTGTCTTCATTATGAGATACTTTACACACCTGTTCTCTTGCCGCGTAACACACATTTTCGAATAAAGTTTGGACACTTACTCACGGTCCCTTCTCGTCGTCGATGGAAATACATGTTCACATATAATGAACGGTATGATAAAGTACGTATTTATTACGTATAGTACGTATAAGTACGTATTAAACAACGTAGATTCATAATACTAATTTACTCATACAAAAATTTGTCTCACATTTTAGTCGACACGCGATATATAACATTTATCTCTCAATGTTATACAGTGGCTTCAATTGGAATTTTGTTTGCGATTTGTGTCCATTATGAAGCAACAGACAAAAGGAATTGTATAATGATTACATCGAACGAGCAATTTTTGTACTTCTTCCTAATTTTATGTTCGTGCTTTCCTATTTTCTTTCTGCATAATCATTCATACATGTGAGTACAAATTTGCAATTGGACCAAATTTATTAAGATCGCAAGGAATCATTTCAGATTCACACTAGAGTCGGTCTTATTATCGTGCAGCGTGACGGTGTTCTTGCAAATTCCAATCTGCAATATCGGGAAAGCAAGCTCCTTTATACATATCACAACTTTTTCAATTACCTTCAAATAATGATATCCACCGTGCAACCTAGATTTTGTATCGAAAGATCTATTATTCACACAGAATTAGAAGTCGTCGCACTTTTTCCAGCACTGTCGTATCGTGTATATTTATTCGCCCACATGAATCTATTTTTAACATCTCTTCGCCGTCGTATAAACGGAAATGTCCTCGAGGCGGCATGTCGGAAATGGGATGAAAAAATCCTCATCGTCCCCGAGGCAAATTAAATCTCCGCGGTGAAAACAAGCGGCCGTCCCAATACATTTATAGGACATATTCGTCCGTCTGTACGAACCGGAAACGGGGACAGGTTGAAACGGTGAGACCGTTTTTCCGGGAACGACGCCCCAGGAAATCCACTTTCCCGTGCTGCCAGCCGAGCAAACATCCTGCTCTCCTATCCTCGAAAGACGAAGCCCCCTCTGGACTGTGGGGTCTGCTTCTCAACGTTTGGGGATCGTACCTGTTTGCTCTAGAAATCATACCCCAGTGTCTGTAAGCTGGCACCGTGGAATTCGTGTTCTACTGGTGCAACCCTTTCTTACGCAGTTTTCGTCAGGTTCTCACTCTTCCATTTGTGCGGGCCCGGAACGGACAATTGAATGCCGTTCGCTAATTATACTTGCAACTCCTCTGTTATATATTTTTGTACACGCAATACATTGTTAATGTATATTCGCATTTAAATACAGGAAAGTCGCTTCCTCCAAAAAATATAGTGCGGATGCACTGTAACTTTAAGGAAAGATTAATTCTGTATAAATTACAAAGTGGCTAAATTCGCGTCTCAGCAATTATCAATGAAAAAATGAATCTGTTATAACAGAAGGAACATGGAACTACTAAAATACAATGGAACCGCTGTAAGTGAATTCGATAAAATTAAATAACTTTATCCAATTACTCGGGGCAAATTCAGATTCGCATTCTGCTACGCTAAACCAGCCAATTTGGGGCGATAATTTTTCACGCAGCACCTCGTTCCATTTGTCCACGCATCGTCTATTCTCTCCAGCTTCGACATTCCACTCGTCGTTCGATTTTCCGCCTTCCTCATTTCGCCCACGCCCTCGCTTTTCGCCCATCGCCTTTCCAGTTTCTGCTCTCCCGTTCTCGTTGCCTCGCCCGCCCAGCTTATAACGTCACCTTCCTCTTGATTTCCGGTTTCCGGCAGCCACCTGCCCTTTGAGATTTCAGGGCACACTTTCCATTCGGGCTGTGTAATAATGCTTCGTTGTATGCCGACCGCAACCCAGACAGGGGGATACTTGCGCGTACAGATATGCTTTGTTGCTTTGAGTGCAGAGTTTTAGGTGTTAGGGGGATCTTCGACCGAGCTTTGATACCGTCGGTTTTAAAGAGATAACTTGAAACTGAAAATACGTTCGTATTTTACTTGCTTCATTTTTTGTTTTATAATCGCGTACACGACGAGCGGAGTGTTGATTTTGAGCCACTGTTGTCGAGGATTGCGCTGAAGTTTTACTAAGCGAGCAGGTTAAATCATTTTCAGCGTTAACAGATTCGCCGAAGATCGGTATTACTTTTATTCGTGTCTAATTTTTATGTTCGACATAGCACGCGACATTTTTTAAACCAACCAAAATGGTCTTAAGAATACGTTTTCATTGCAAGTAACGCGAATTTCCATACTTTGCATAATTTATTTCGCAGTCTCCACTGTTAAAACGACGCAACGTCGTGGCAATATTTTTGAGAATTGTCGAAGGACCACTACGTCGCGTTTTCCTCCTCCTGAAAATTCCTCTTGCCGGTATTACTACCCAAATTATTACTACCCGTCTCCTATACACGTATTACGTTCCCCAAAGCTGTCCTTTTCTTTTTCTTCGCGCAAATGTATTCCGTCGTCGCTCTAGGGGTTACTTTTTCCCTCCATCGTCGGCTCCCTTCTGCTTGGCTTCCGACAACTACTCATCCTCCGGGACTTTATGTCACAGTTGCACCTGCGCGATCTAATATTGCCTGGCGCGTACATGCACACCCTCGTAAATACGGGTACGCACGATCCTGCATCGTATATTGCAACGTTGGCGCAGCTACCTGCGCTCGTGTCGATGATAAATTCCGGGAAGAAAGCGGAAACGATATTCCGTTTGTCCGTAATAAAGAGGGCGAACGTTTGATCGAGATCCGTGTGCAGCCGTATGGAATGGGACGCAATGATAATGGCGTTCAATCGTGAACGGCGATAAACTATAATCTCGGGCCGGAAGGTGCACGATAATTATAATGAGCAGGCTGATAATGGTAGAAGCGTAAAAGATGGCGAAGGATTTAAATGTACGTAGTGTATATGTTCGAAGGGTCAGGGAACCGATATTCAGTTTTTCTTTCAGCGTTCTTCGTTGGGTTTTTGAGATTTTTAAGCTGAGTTAGAGATTTGTTGCAATTGTGTCATTTACGAAATTGTATTAATTACTTGAATTTGTATGGAAAGTTCGATTTAGTAAGTTTATTTTTAATTGAAAGAGTACTTCTCGTATGCACGTGGAATTGTACTGTCGGTGTTATGTATTCAATTAGAATAGAATGTATACAGTACCTGCTTTGTGCTTACGAAATTTCATAGAAACCAAATTATGATGTACGTTTCATTTATTCGAAAAGAAGCAGCGAGTTTCCATTATTCAAAGAGGAATGACAGCTCCCGCGGGACATATATTTTCAGTAGGTACACCTTCTGTAGAAAATTTGTGTTCGTTACAATTAAGTAAAATTCCCGGCCATAACTAACGAAACAAGTAACCCAATGAAATGCCCCCGCATAAACCAAACCAGGTAGTTGCTCAATAAATCTCCCTCGACGACGTGAGAAGACCTCAAAGGCCAGTGCCGAAAATTTCGTAAATGAAACACGATCATTCTTCTCGACCATACGCGCCCACACTGCCCTCTAATATTCCCGTGACATAATATAACGACGTTCGAAACGAACTCGCGCATTTCCAGAATCTCTACGCCCACAGAGGTATCTACGGTTTCTCCACGAAACCCCGCAAATTCCCTTCGCCGACGCTCAGTTCGCGAATTACACTGCCCTCTAAATATCACTTCCCAAAGGACCAATCAGGTGATCGCACGTTCGGCATCGCCCCGAAGGAAATTGTCATTTTTGTTCCCCGTAAATAATTCGCGGGTCTCGCGGTCCCGGCTCGTTTCCAAATAATTCTCGCGGAATAATAACATTTCTTCTGCTCGTTGGGGGAAATTCGATGATCATTATCGTGCCACGAATTACCCGTGAAGGGTGTATCGCGACGGAGCCGGCTAATTTCCCCGCGTTCCACGGAACCAATTAAAACGATTTCCCGGCTTGCCGTTCCGCGGGACAATAGCGCGTCCCTGCGGCCGTTTCCGGCCAAGCAATTTCCCCGGTGCCTGAAGAGAGAATTCAGCTGACACAATATGCAGCCGTTTGGAGGCGGGCCAAATGAAACCGAAAAATTACTGGCCGTACAAAGGCCGTGCCTCGTGCCCGTGTCGCGATAGGGAAAAGGTGTTGCGCTCGACACCTTTGATTCTTTCCGCTACGCCCGCGTGTAACGCGCGAAAGCGTTTCAATCCCTCGTGTTTTTTTTTATGGTTTGGGGAAAATAATGAAATTTTTCGCCGGCTGAAGTGACAGGCTTGCAGCCCCCCCCCGACTTGCAGGTGTTACGGGGAAATTAAGTGGTTTCTTTCGAGAAACGTGTGTACGTATCGTTTTGCTGGTACTTTTTTGTTTTTTTCTTTGTTGCTTCGATTTAGAAGTAATATTGGGACAGGCTTGGTCGATGGGCTTGATTAGGGTTTGTCGGATTCGATTTAGCGAATGGAAAGGGGAGACAGTAGATTCAGCTTGCGGTGGACTTAACAATCTTAAGAGATCTTGAGTATTCAAGATATTTAATAAGTAATAATTATTTTCACAAAAGGAACCGGAGTCAATAAAAGTGCAGTACAAAATCAAGCAATATAATATTGAGAGTTACACTTTTCTCCCAAACTATTATTTCCATGCCTTTAACATTAACGAGGAAAGCCAACGAATATTACCAACCCTCGACGCAAACTTGCATAAATCTGCGATACAACAATTCAACGAATAACGCCATGCAAATCGGACGAATAAATCAAATGAACACCGTACTTCGAAGCAATGAAATCCCCCTAAAAAATATTCGTCACTGCCGAACATCCAGCTAATTATTTACTTTCACCGCTGCGTCGGATCCGAAGTTTCTTTCGGCTTTACTGCCGCGTCTAAGAACGCCCCGCTGAAAGGCTGCATCGCGGGAAATTATCTCGATCCCGGGTCCACGGTAAAACGGGAGTAATCCGCTTGCACAATTTCGTGCGAAACGACACTTCCATCCGCCCGTTCCTTTTTTCCTTCCGCCCGAGCGCATCGAATACGCTTCGTTTTTCGCTTACGAGTTTCCATTCCGATCCCTTCGCCGCCCCGACAGGACTTTTCTCGCGGGCGTTGCACCGGCTCTTGTTGCAACGCCCTGCGCCATAAGTATAGGGAGTAATGTATAATTTGCGCCGGGATCGTTGCCGAAACGTCCGAGGGACTGTAAAATCGAATTCCGAAGTTTCACCCCGGAAACGAGGAGTTGGGGAGGCAACTCTAAACTCGTGAGATTAAAATCGGCCGAGGACATTCGCGAACCGTTTCTTCCTTTCCTTGGTTCCGCTTCGTGTAACGAGTACTCGATACAACCTCTGAGGGATAACGAAATCAATGTCTGCGGGATTAGGGGACGAAAAGGGGACCCGAGCTGGCCCTTCGTTATATTCAGCTTTAGGTGGGCCGATTTTCGGTTGAATGACAGGACCACCGATTTCCTCGAGGATCGACGAATAAGTTGGACCGTGTCCTATACCTTTTGTTTCTTGCGCTTCGATTAGACGGTATACATTTGTATTCGATTCGCGGATGTCCACTTTTTCAATCGAATAATTCAACGAGGAAAGTGTTTTTTGTTTGACAGAACGAGATTTAAGCGTACGAACAGCGGGTACAACTTTTTCATGGATGATCGAATATCAAATTTATCAAGGACTTTGTTTCGATGTTACTTGTCTCGGCTAACAGAGTTACATGACAGGGTGGTTGCATCTTCAGGGATTATTTTGCACCGTTTTCGGCAAACAGTTTGCTCAAATTCTTGTTCCATGCGTTTTTAAAAATATTTATTAAGAATGTTCGCCGTATGAACAGCAAATACTATACTTTGCACAATGTAAAATTCGAGATTGATTAAATTAATTCATGTTACACGTGAAACGGTATATGCAAAAATTTACCAAGCCACGTTTTTCGTCTCATATATTGTTGCCCCCGCGATACATAGAATTTACGCATTCGTTATCGCGACAAATAATACCAATACCACCTCGCCACGCCTCCAATCTTTTCTATCGTCTCGTGTCTCCTCGAGAGAAAGGCGATCAGACGGAACGAATCCCATCGAGCAAAGTGCCAATATTTCAGCGACGACCGAAACGAATAAATAACCCATTACACTTCAACGTAACAGTTATATTCATTTATCCGTGAGTATCAACCTCGCGATAGCGATCCGTCTCTCACGACAAACAGCCCCCGTTATCGTTTCCCCATGTTTTCACCTCAGTATCACCGCCATCGATTCCCTTCTCCCGCAGACGTGTAATTTCAACCACGATTTCGTTCCACGGGCCGTATTAAAATCGGGCGATTCGTCAAAATCCACCGATCGACGCGAAACTGATCGATCATTCCGCCAACGAGAAACGGCCCGGCAGAACGGAAGGTGCGTTTATCGGGCCACATTTGTCAAGATCTGGTCCGTTGAGCGGCGAAGAATGGGGGATGAAAAAAAAAAAAAAAATGGAGAGGTAGTTGGAGGGTAACGGCACTGCTCTTTGACTCCCGGGAAAGATAATCGGGAAGTTTGAACGCGAGTTTTCCCCCTCGGCTACAGCCCGTTCGAGAATATTCGAGAGATATTACGAGCTCGTTCGTTCTTCTCCCTCTTTCTCTGCGTGGACAGCTTCTCGCGCTTTTCTTCCTGCCGCGGCTGATATTTCGGGCTGGAGATTTTCGACGCTGCGACGAGGGTGCTGGTTTTTTTTTTATTTTTTCATGGAACTCTCTTATGTGGAGGACGTTCGGGGATGATATAGTACCGGACGGAATGTTTTTATTTAGTTTCATGAAGGCTTTTTGCGAAGGCTAACCGTGACGTTACTCTCGGGACTTATTCCTTCAACTGTGCCCCCGTTCTTTAAAAAATTTCGCCTCTTTCATCTATCCGCGATTGCTGCTGCGGAGGAACATAAAATTCAAACGCATCGTTTCGGAGGGTGACGGATATTTATTACCAAAGAGCTTTATTGTAATTTGTCGGTATTTTTATTTCGTATTTCATTCGGCTTCCATTTACACATTTTGTTTTTACACAAATCTCAATCATGAATCAATGTCTCGCGTACACGCAAAAACGTGTTCTCACAGCTTTCAAAATTCTTGCACTTCGTAGACAGTGGCAACTGAAAAGTTGTTGAGCAATCGAGCTAGAAGGCTTCCTGTTGCATTCTGAGTTGACGTACAAAATTTCCACGATAGTAACGCGCGACTATAGCAGTCACATTTTACTGAGGTGTCTACCTTTTCTTACGAGCCTAGTGATTCGTAAAATTTTACTATAGAATCCACTTGATATTAGAAGCAAAAAAAAAGTTGCCAAATTAATATGAATAAAAGTGTATTCTATTAATTCCGCTTGATGTATTATCCTACCCGTCGCCGTAACGTTACAGAGCGAAACAACAAGTGAAGTGGAAGAAAGGCTGGTGTACAGATTATAACCGGCGGGGGTAAGGATCGACCAAGGGAATTTCGAGAAGCTCTTTACCGGATACAAAGGTCCCAACGGGGACGAGAGCGTATCCTCGGTAATATTTAATCATAGAACTTGCCTGGTATTCAGCATTTCGCCAGGTTACGTGGAAACCCTTTAGATATGTGCAGCCGCTACATAAATATACCAGTTGACCTTTTCCACCATCCGGTTTTCGTTTCCGTATCCACCTTCTACCATTTCGCTCGTTTCCCACGACTTCCTCCGCGTCGTTTTTCTACAACTTCTGGTGGGTTCGTTTATCATTCACCTTGAGCCGTTTATGCAGGAGAAGAGTTCCTTGAACGTACGGCAAGCAGGAGTTGAAATATGTAGCAGGGCACTGTGCGGATTTTTGATTTGAAAAATTGAGGGAGCTTCGCGCAGATAATGCACGTTTTGTAGTGCACTACATTTACTTATTACTTGGTAGTGCAATGTAGCGAGAGATAATTCGTGTCACGATAAGTAGTTGTTACATGATTTTATTATACGGAAAGTAGTATGTGGCAGATATTTCATTTGATATGTCAAACGGCCATTCAATTTGTTTCGAATATTATTCTGAATGAGGACCATTTGTGGTTACTGTCGTGTTGCTATAAAAATTGAACACATTTCTATTTTTATGCATATAGCTTAATAGGAATTCCATCGAGTACGTACGTATTTTTAATATAATACACGTTTCTTGGTAATGAATTGAAACCAATAAATTTGTGTCACGAATATTATTTACATGCACTAAAAAAAACAATTGAACAATTAGGTTTTGTTTGTTTTCAATGTAATTCGTTGTCTATAATAATATAATAATATAATAATTAAAATATTTAATTGTACGGTTGCATAAGTTTGTCATGAAATTGACGTTTAACAGCTTTTGCAATTTTGTTATCAACAGAGGATAGAAAGTTGAAAGATAATTTTTCTAACAATTACTTGAACTCCCATTAATATCCGGAATTTAATCTACCACCAACGCTAAACATCGAAGTTTTCCATCTCGAGAAATTTTTAGTAAGACAATGCGGCGTTCTACAAGGAACTTATTACAGGAAAATTATTCCCTCGTAGATAAAACTGATTTTGCGCCAAATCATATCGGAAAGCCAAAGGATAATCTGGCAAGAACCACGGTAGCTGGAATCGTGATAAGAGAAAGTTATCGAACTTCTTGAAAATTATGATGGCGACCAGGACCTTAATGGGAATATTAACCTTCCAACTTCGATATCGTTCGTGTAATGAATTGCAACTGATTTTTCTCATGAACTAAATTATCTTCTCCAAGATGATTATTCACATACTATTGTGTCCACTTGATAGAGAACATTGACAGTCTCATTTCTTGAAAAAATAAAAGATATACAATTTAAGTGCAACAAATTCAATGGAAAACGCAGCTATTTAAAGCTAAATTTCTAATAGCACATATAATAGAAAATCAAAAATAAGTTTCTCACAAAAACCTGCTGAAATTGCAGTGTACCTTTACTTGGTACTTTGTTCAAATGAATTTCACAGAAAGGTAACGGTGTGATTTCTTCTTCGCTATAATACTTGTGATACTTATTAGCATTAAATGGGAAAATACCTTTCAGTATAATTAATGGTATAACAAAGCAATCGCTAATCCAATGGACTGTCAAGTAGAACTTGATTTTCGTGAGTACGCATACATATATTCACTGCAATTAAAACTCTGCAGATTGTACGCATAATTGCACTGAAAGTTTGCACACGAAATTCTTCGGTATAATTGGAATCTGATTAGCGCAAGTTTACATCGAAGAGTTATTCGCAACGATGCACATATTACGTACGTTTAATAGAGTTATGAAATTGTAGAAACAAAGGAATTATATCACTGGTAACATTTCAGAAAAGCATTATATTCCAAACTATACGGTTGCCCCTTAACCGAACTTCTCCTTTTAACGCGGCTGACCCACACGCGCTGTTTCTACTGTCTCCCTATTATCTCTGGTACCGCCTCGTCTGATTATTCGCCTTCTTTTCTACTATATATCACCCGACGGTCTGTTTACTGAACACACAGAATATATATAAATTAATACGGCTACGTTAGACTAGAATTAATGTGTTTTGTAACAGATTTTATTTTATCCCACGTCTCAGTTCGTTACATTGTTATAGCATGTGTTATGCTGATTTTGTTACGAATCAAACGATTCGTTACAATTGGACGTTTAACTCTATTGCTGAAATTAGTTTGTACTGTACTTAAAAGCATTGATTTTTAAACATGGATGATACCTTAGTGTATTCATAATCACGCGACACTGACATAATAAATATAAAACCAACACACGTTTGGATTCTTGTTATTTACACTTTTGCTACCGTAACTCTTGTGATACATTAATGTAGCGTTTACAATATAACATAGCGAAAATAATTTTAGTAAAAATGAACGATATGGTAACAATAGTATTAATAAAATCCACCAGCACATCTGAAGCATTTCAAAAATATTTACATACAGGTCCTCAAAGTTTCTCGCTTCATACGCGGTGTATTATTAATAATTCACGTGGTTAGAAATCATTCTGATAAATCTGCACAAATATTCAGAGCCGCTCTGAATAATTTTTATTTCTTCATCTCTTTTGCACATCAAACAAAAACACTTATCACAATTACCAGAAGAAGATTCGTCGTTTCTTCGTCCGCTTGCTCTGCTGTCGCGATCCTCGATCGACTTGCCAGTACAGTAGGAAGTTCGGAAATGAATTCGGCTTGGATCGTGTACACAGAAATGGGTGAAATGGGAAACGACTCCACCTCGGTGGTATGAAAAGCGGCTCGAAATTAACGGAATTCTACTTCTCCTAGGATGGAACGATGGCGAATCCTTGGTGGATAATAATCGCGCGAACGGGACAGCCGGGAGAACTTCTTAATAAACGAGACAGAAGGAATAATCGTGCCAGGCATCTCGCGTCGAGATCGCAGTTATCGTGGCCAGTCGTGCTTTTGAATAATTTAAAATCCATTTCACCGGGTGCGCCGGGAATTTCGTGACGCTCGGTGACAGAATCGACGGAGTCTAGAATGCAATTATGCACCGTCAAAACCAAGAGAGAAGTCGTCTAGATTGAGTGTCGTCACGATTTTACCGCCCTATATCTTAGCTTGGATTTCAATCGGAGTCTTCCTTCATATCGTGTTGGTGAAAGTGGAATTATCTCACGCTATTTATTACAATAGGCGAATTGAATTTCAATATTTACGTATATGTAGTGCAGGTACATTTACGTTGTTTAAAGGAATTCATAGCGATCGTTTTTGTTTTTTGTCAAATCGGAAAATATTTTTTCTTTCTCGTTTTTGAATTCTTAACGCCGGAATTGTGTTTTATTTCTGTTTTTCATAAGGAAGACGGTCAATTTCTAGACAGTCGAAGAAAATATCGAATTTGGTACTTGGAAAGTGAAAGAGAATTTGGAATTGGAACAAATATTATCAGTCAAGAAACTTTCCAACGTCTCTCTACTCATCAAGTACCTTTTCCACTGAAAGATTTACAAACAAATCGTACATTCGATTTATTTCGCACGACTGGCAGAGTTCTCTCAGTTAATATTTTATTAAAATCCCTTCGATGCTATAGAAAAAGATAATCCATAGAATTGGCAAACATTTCCACAAGGACAAGAGTCGGTTGTTTCTGTTTTAAACGTTTTACAACACAGGATAAAAAAATACTCGTTTGAATGAGAGACAGAAGCATTTGACTTAAATTATCCATGCATATTTCGAACAACTGTCTTGATTCCACAGGATTTCTCAACAAATTCATATATCAAATCTCTCAGTCTTTGAACTTGCCGTCCCACTCTTAATCACCGATGCAATGTCACTGTGCGCGTCTTGGATTTCACGAAGCCAGATATTTTTCGCGATCCTTCGTCTTCAAATCGAAACAACAAAGGGAAGCCGGCGATATTTTTCCATGGCACGAAGCACCGTTTTCGTTCACGGGGCTTCGAGTTTAATTTTCTTGCCCCGATACTCAAATATCCCTGGGGCTGCTCGTTTCCCCCTTTCAAGTGCAGACGCAAGAAGCATCCAGGAATCGTGCCGAGGAATGGAAACCGGACGACCAGGCCGAAGCGCGGCTCGTTGCTCGATTTTCCCTGGGCTCGGCGAGTTTTCCGTGCTCCTCGATTTCTTCGGCAAAAAGGGATCGGAAAATTGACGATGCTTTATTATTCAGGGGGCGTGCGCGTGCGCGAACACGGCACAGATTTCGAAGGCCCCCCCCGACGCACCTGGGAGAATATTCAATCGTACGCGATTCCCTCTCGCATCGAATCAATGCTTTTTCCCTTGCTTACGAATTACGTCGTAAATTCCCCGATGCGAGCGCGTTCGTGGCTGCAAAAACAAACGCACCCTGCATACGATATTGTGGTGTCGAAGTTGGAACAGGGTGGAACTTTGGGACGGTTCGTTTTCGTTGGATGCAGGGGGTTGCGGAAGTAGAGGTACTTGCGACAAAGTACCTCTTGGGAGATCTAGTGTGTGTCTCTACAGTTTCTTGTTTAATTCTTCGACGCGTGGTTTAATTAGACGAGTCCTCGTATTTGTGCCGCTTGATTTTGGGTATTAATAAGTATTTGGTTCTCCTTACCGTAAGACAATTGTTTGCAATTACAATATGTTTCGCGTGTACGAGATTGTAACAATTTCTTTTAGCTGCTAATGCATTAATTAGACTACCTAATGAAAAAAGATCTCTTGCCCATGCACGGGCGGCAGTCGACGAAATGAGATCCCCCGATCCCTGTTATCCTTCGACCATTCGTCATCCCTTTGTTTTTTCACGGCAGAAATCCTGAGGGACTCTGGGACGTTAGCATGGCGGTATCTTGAGACTCTGTGTCGCCTCTTTAACAGTGAAGAAAAACCTTGATATTCTTCCTCCTTGTAACACGTAGCACGTATAGCTGTTTCAGTAATTCTAGATTGAGTAGCGCAAAGTACAGCGACAAATTTTCAGACTGAACTATTATTATAAATTTCAAGATCATTTATTTTGAGTGTATCTCGCATATTTAATTACGAGAGTCTCACGACTGCCAACACTGTTATTTTTACCTGGAAACTTTACGATATTTTTCCTCGAGTTCAATGTCAACATACGTTAAGCATTGATTGATCAAAAACTAAAATTGAAATTAGTTCTAAACGTTTGCTGCAACGCAGCTCTCAAACTCGTGTCGCATGATCACTCACTATCGTTCCTGAGCAACGACAAATACTAAGAACCAAAAATCAATGGAGAAACACAATTCATTATACCATTTATACCAGGTACCAATTTTTCGTAACCGTCAAACCGCAGAATAAACTCGCGACCGCTCGTTCCTCGCATCAAACAGTCCCTCCAGTATCACGAGAACCTGCAAATCATCTTTCGCTCCTTTCCACCCTGCAAATGTTTACTTCTCACCCATATCACGCTCGAACAAATTCGAAACGAACACCGCCAACGTTCGCACCCCGCAGACCCTGCTATACCTATTTACACCTTCCCCTATCATTACCCCCCGAAGTGACTGCTCCCACGCTTTATTCCGCCGTTCCGACGCAAAATGCGCTGCACCAGGCACGTAAAACGTTCGACCCTTGCGGTATTTTGCTGCAACGCGATCCGGCCGGCAACGTTTTCCCGCGAACCGTTCGTCGAGGATGCGCAGCTCTGGCCGTTTAATGGCGCGTATCTACAACCCCCTGCCGGCAAGGGCGGCGCGATGTAGCGTACTCAGAAAACTGAGCGATATTATTCCGGGAACGATGGTTTTCCAGGTCGTTCTCTCAGCTCGATTTCGTACCACCGCGGTTCGCTGTCGTTCGCGCCCTCTCTCACGAAATTCTCTTTCCCATTCCCCTCTAGCCCCCTTCTGGTCTGAGCGGGCGTTCGTATTTACACAAACGTTATCGCCCGACAGCCTCCGCGGTACGTAAGAAAAACACGAGCCTCGAAATTGCACGCACCCCGCCCGTTGCTCGGATCGTTTCCACGGCCGCGTTGATAACAGCATGAAAATTTGTTCCTCGACTGATCCCCTCCGTCGTTTGAATTTCGCCGCCAGGTGTACGGCGGTGCGGGATAAAAATTCAACCGCGTCGACGACGGGGCTCTCTGAAAGCGAGAGTCCGCGGTGATTGAGATAACGCGGCGTTGTTTGTTCTTCTCTCCGTTTCGTCGAGGGCGGATTGCTGGGGGAAACGTAATTGTTTCATTTGTCACGCTGTTTTTCTGAGGGGCGAATTCGGCGCGAAGATGGTTTTATTTATTTGTTCGATGGGTCGTGTGTATTGCGATTCGATGACGGCGTGCTTTCGGTGATTATTTGTGGAACGAGCTCGGTATGTTGTTTGTATTATTCAGTGTTGGAGGGTGAACGGGAGAAATGGCAGCTTTTATTTGTCGCTGGACGAGTCAAATATTTTTGCACTCCAGCTGGTTAATACGGTGATATTTGTCGAACGATTTTGATTTACGTCGTTTCGTTCTTTTATTGAAAATTACGTGTGAATTGCTGTTCGAAGTTTGGGACAAAATATTTGAGTGGTGTTTTTATTCCGTATTTGCGCCGGTGTGTAATTATTTGAGCGGCTTCGATATTGTTGCGAGAAGTATTCTGTATTGAATATTATTTGATCGTCGCTGGCGATGCACAGGATGTCATTTGATATGAACTGCGACGATCGCTGTCAATCATGTTCGTTTATTTTTCCAGTAATTAACGTTCGAGTAATTAATGTCCTAATAGTAGCGAAATTAGCAAATCACATCGCCGATTATGCTGTTGACTCGGACGATAATTAACGGCCCTGCCTCAATACCATGACGTCTCTTGTTATACGCTAATAATTACTCTCCTTTGTCCTAACTGCACTTCACCAATCACGCATCAATCTATCACACTATCAAACACAATGGGTCCTTTGTAAAACGGAAGATAATCAAGAAAGTTTCCCTTCAACAATATTGAAATTGACAAGTAGTGTTCGTTAAACAATTACGTACCAAACAATCTCTTCAGTGCTCATTATACAGAATATATATACATGTATTCTATGTAGAAATACATATCGCGTACAAAACGGTACTCTCTGAAAAACCATCAAAATTATTCAGTTAGAAATTCAAAGGAAACAGAAGCAGAATTTATCCAGCTCATTCTAAATCATAACTCAACACAATTAAAATAAGATAACTTAATCTTCTCTGCACACGCGAAAAGCGTGCACACGTTAATCTCACTCCAAGTGGAAGTAAGAAAAATGAAAAAAAGCGACAGTGATATTGTACCGAGAGTGGGAATGAAGAACAGAAATATCGGTATTCCTAACTGAACGTTCATTAAGTACCACATTAAATACCGCGCCAACGTTCAATTCAAATCTAAACCCACACGCATCGCATTCATTCTAATACAGCCACTCTTCGGACACTCGACTCTACCAAACCCCAAACTGTCTGAACGTACACACAGATCACACATGTACGAACCGTCCCATACACGGTCTTACAGTCACCCCACAATATAAAATAGATCGAAGTTGCAGTGAAACATAAATTAGCCTACAAATAAATTTCAAATGAAAAAGAAACACCTATATCTGGCAGACGGCGATGAATTAACCGTGTTGTACAGTTTCTTCGCAAAGTTCAATCCCCGGGTATCGAAACTTGAGAGCGAGAATTTCCAGGCGAATTAACGTTCCGAGCTGAGCGTCGTCGAGCTGTGCACGCCCGAAGCAGCCCGGCGCATCCAGATTGCAGCATCGGCCGAAATTCCACCCTCTTCGCGTTTATCGCGCGACTCGTTGCAACGATGCTCCGCATAAACTGCACGCGGCGTTGTCTTCTTTCCGCGCGGCCCTCGTTACAGCACTGCCTCGAATTTAATTGGTAGACGCGCGCCGGCTCGCGTGTGCAAGCTGGTAGAAAACGAGGCCGAATTTCCATCCGGCTCACGGCGAGATTTCCGAGCTAATTCGAGCGCGAATCACGATTCGGTCGCTGGCTGCAACGGGACGAGAGTTATGGTTGACGCTTTCCTTTTCAGGGAGATTTTACATCCGAGGGAACATATTTCTCGACGCGTTTCTCTGTTGTATTCTTTTAATTTTGTTGGGAAAGTGAGGAAGCCGGAAGAGCGGTTGAAGGCGGATTCGAGGGCTGTAGCATGGAAAGGGGATTCGGTCCAATTATGGCTGACTTATTCTACTTAAGAGAACAGGTGACGAAAATTTCTGTTGCTTAAGCTTAATCGAAACAGCGCTATTGGCGGATACGTGAATCTTATTTTTCAGTTGTCAGTTAAATAGTATACAGAGTCTGGGGACATACAGTTGTTCGTTATTACTTATTTATTAAACAATAAATAATTTTTAATCGACACGTTAATTACATTTCACTATTAAGAATTCCTTTATAATAAGTAATTCCTCGTTTTATGGAATTGTATGAACGGTTAATTTGTTAGCTTTACCGCAATCGCCATGTTTTATGTATAGAATAAAATATTAAATTGTCTCGTTGCGAGATGGTTAGAATTTATATTCGTAAAATTAACAGAACGAAATATCCGAACAACCCAATCTTGCCAAGTCTTGCCAATATTTCCAGCAGGTAGTGCATCTGCAGTGGTTGACAGTACACAGAGGTAATCAAGCAAGCGTAGCAGTTAACTAGATTCCATTTCAATGATACCTCATTAATCATCTTTACTCAAGAACTTTCCAAATATCGATTCCCCGCACATTCGTGTCATCTTTTCGTGTCAAAATTTCATGACTCGTCCTATGACTTATGAACGTATCCGTGCATAACTATTTAGTCTGCGAATTATCGCAGAAACGATTTATATGATCAATCTAAAATTTACGTTCACGCTGAACGGTGCAAAAATAAATACGCGATACCAGTATCCTGCGAGATATCGATCATTTCCACCCCGGGATTACGACCCCTGGCCTTCTCTTTGCACAGAATTATTCACGTGCGAGCGAACCATTTAATAAACTCGTGGAAGAGCACAAAATCGCAATCACGTGCCTGACGTGCCGCACGTGTGTCATACATCGTGTTGCGGTGGTCGAAACAGCGAGAGAGCAACGCGAAACGCAGACAGGAAACGGGCAAGGGTTTGCAACGGGAAATCAAATTACGAAAGGGCTTCACCCTTCTGCAAACCTTTTCTATTTCTCGCTTTTTATTCGAGTTAATTTTCCCTGTCACGTTTCATCCACGCGTGTCGACGCTTTCGTTTTTCACCTGTCTCGTCGCATTGTAAACTTTCCCACCATACTTTTCGTTTATATTTTTTACACCATCTGCGCTACCTTTTCTACCGATTTGTCCGGTCACATTTCGCATTATTACTTTTCCATGTTTTCTACGGTCGTGTAAATTTTGTACCATTTTCGTTTGATATTTAGTCTCGCTTTGACAAAACGTTCTTTTTATTTTCCCTTTATTTTGCGCGTTTCGTAAATTCGCGTGCGCCCGTTCATTCGTTCGTCGGGCGTATTTGTACGTGCGTTTCATTTCGTTGTTACCGATTTAACAAATTTTCGTTCATTCCATGTTACACCTACGACGAGCACGAAAATCTTGAACATCTGAAGAGGTAAAAACGCGGTGAGAACAGATAACGAGACACGACGCGAATAAGAAAGAGAAGCAGCGAGAACGTAACGGAGTGCGCGAGCGTTCTAAGAATCCATCGAGATATTGAAATATAAAATTCAAATGGAATGACGAGAATTCAAATAAGCTTGTACAAACGTTCCCAATATTGCTGCGAAATTTCGACTTGTAATCCGGCTGCTATAATATTAAAGTACATAGCGCACCTCCGGCTTATTTCGAATGTTAACAACACCGTGCTCTCAACCAATCTCTGCTCTCCTTTTCCCCTCACTCACGAAAATTTGCCACTACACTTTTCATTTCCCCTTTTGCATACATTCTTTCTTTTACCCTCTGTTCCGCTCACTCTCAAGTTCATCTTCTTGCCTTTTCTTTTTTCTTTCTTTTCAACGCTCCTTACAATTCGCCTCCCGTTTCGGCCTCCATTTTCGTTCCCCATTGTCCTCAAGATTTCACCGCGGCTTTTTCTCGGCGCGTCACGTCACTTCGATTCCCTCGTTTCGTTCTCGAATGAAATATATAATAAGCTCGTCACGAGAGTGCCGACTGCAGCCGGTGCGCAGCCACGACAACGCAATAAATCGTCGACGAATGTTCGCACAGTGGCTGGCCACTGACTTTTTAACGCTGGCCAGATTTAGCTACTTTGCACCGTGGAATTCCCTTGTCGCACTCGTGAAATTTTCGCACGCCCCGCGACCACGTTTCCCATCGTCTTCGCCCGTGTTCCCATTCGCCCGGTTCTTGAAATAATTTCACAGTACCTTTCCCCCCTCGGCTACCACCCTTCGCGACGATGGATTATTATTGGATGAAAGGTGCGACGTGGTTTTTGGGTAGAATTTTTAGTTAACAAGTTTTTCAGTTGACCTCTTCGTCAGGTTCTTCTTTACGCTCTGCTTATCTGGAATTGGAGCTTATTTGGACGAAGACGATAGTTTTCTGTGTAATATTTTGCTTTGTATTTTATTTGTAAATGGTATATAGTATTTCTAATACTTTTGTATAATCATTTCTTTACATCTTAAATCAACAACTTTTATTAAAAACAAATGTTTTATACATCCTCCAACTTTTCAGGCAAAGTATTTTTTCATTTTCAAAATTGAATAAGTATGAACATTCATCGTAAAATACTGTCATATCTGTTTCTGCGGCCCTCAATGAAATTTCTGTTGAAAATCGTATTCGGATATCGGGTGAACACGGATACAACGAGACGCTCGTTGGACGAGAATTTATTGTTCCTGTAACGGTAGGTATCGGTAATATTGAGTTTAATCAGGATTACTGATTAAAGTGCAGTTTGATTAAAGTCAGAATTACCGCGTTGCTGAAAATTTATCTGTATTATTACCATCCAGCGGTGTACAGAACACTGCGTCGTACCCGTTTGCATTGCACGTCGGGTAATAGAAATCCAATTATTCGAATACCATGTCGCATGAACACCTGTTAACTGAATTTCGGTATTACCAAATAGTCATTGGTTGCCCTGCAATCGATTATTGAGTAATTGTATTATTATGTTTCTCTTACGCCGTGTATGTAATGTGTCAAATATGTCACAGCGACGACGTAGGATTGATTGGAACAAGGGAACGCGCTTTGAAGTCTTTAAATCATTGTAATGGGACGAAGAACTGATACGAATTCTATAGTAGAATGTAATTGACATATAAGCAAGTTGATAAAGCTTATTATCTATTGCAATGTTACAAGAAATATAATACAGTTATATTAGAGTTTCTTTTTCATGTAGCAGTGCAAGTGTGCATTAGGTGAACTGTCGATGATTGTTTTTACAATACTTTTCTGGTTTCCAATAAGGTGCAACATAAAAATACGATAGAATAGAAATGCAGTTGGTTGATGCGGAGCATGGTAATGAATTTTTTCATCAAGAAATTCTCATATAATTCTATTTTTTCATGATATAACAATTACTATAAATATTATGAAATTATACGAAACAAGTAGTGCTTAATATCTACATTAAATAATTCCCTGTAATTGTGAAAAATTCATATTTAACGAAATATATAATTTCAAATAGTTTTACAACACAAATGTATATGGTGCAATTTTGATTTAAGGTCTTTCAGTGTACAGTTATTATTGTGCGCTAAAATTCGTGCGCAAATAATCGAAAACAGTCTACGAAAAGTATGGAAATTCGATTTCAGAGGATCCTGAATCGATACTTTTTGGGGGCTCTTTGCGATCAGCTTATTTATCTTCGTGGTTGTACTTTGTTAGAACATGATGAAAGGTAACAAGTCGATATTCGACGCACGATGTTCGAGCATAATATTCTTCCAGTCAGCGGTTGCCGGAAACTCGGAAGCAGTTAAATTCAATTCCGATATCGGATGGCGTCCGACGATCGGTGGTTTGCAAATTATGCGAAGCTCGCACAGGAAATACGGTTTGCCTGACCATATGACCGTTTCGATCTCGATGAATGAAGGTAGAACTATTTTAATCTCGATCAACTTCGTGATGGTCCATTGCAGTTCAACCTATAGGATTGTTCTGGCATTATTTATTAGACTAAATGAAATACGCTTCGCATTTCTTCCACTCCAACGCACAAAAGTAGCAAACGCTACCTGTGAAATTTTTTTAAAATATACACAAGGACTGTTAAATAAACAATGGATCGGACGTGAGAATTTTTTTAAAAAGCAACGCTCATAATTTGAATTTAGTTTTATTTCAACTAGCGAAGGAAATTAATCATTCGCATAGAATTTCAGTGAATTATTTGTCCGAGTTATTCCATTATTTCCTTCGAAGCAATTATTCGAATTTATAGTTTTAATAAGGTTGCGTTAAATTTTCAAGAGATCCTACCTTCAAAGTCGTGTTGCTAATGGAAATTCGACATTTTTAAGACTTTTAAGAACGTTCTCAATTAATAAGCGAATTACAAAGAAGGAAGCTTTGGAACTCTTAGGCGGCTTATATTGTTTATTTACCCGAGGACAGTTTCCTTTTTATTCCACGCGGCTTAGCGCGCGTTGAAAGGGTGAAATTGAAATTCTTGAAAATTTCATGGGGAGAAGGATCGTTTTTACGGATCCATGACTCCTTTAGAGTCGCTCCCTCCCTTCTCGGTTAATATTTGGCATCGAGGAGTCGGTATTGTTGCGACCCCTCGAAATCAGACGTAGCCCTTCGAACCCCTCCTCGACGAGCCGACGAATAAAGTTCTCGTCACTTAGGCTTCTATTTTTGGATGGTTGTTACGCCGTATTCTCATGCCTCCATCGTCACGATTCGTCCTGTTCGTGATACGAAATTAAATCCGCGACAATGCGGGTGCGACTCGTTTATTCCTGTTACGTTGGTCTTCAAAATTTCGTACACGTGTGCCGTGGAACATCTTTCGTGAATTTCTATGGCCATGCTGCTCGATAAATGATAATAACGCCGGCTGGTTGGAAGCTGATATTGTAAAGTAATGACAGCTGCCATGTTTTATACACGAAGCAGATTTCGTAATGGTAAATGTTAATGTGCATTGCCTTTTAATCGCCTTTTTTTGCAGTAGATCAGGTGATAATACAGATTTTAAAACAATTTCAGATGTTTCTGTTACTTCTACGCCGTTAAATTTTAGAAATTTCTTTATTATTTATCTTATGTTAACGCTTGACAGCTAAAATGAGAAGGAAAGAATTACAGAGTTCGAATATTCATTTGTATATATCATAAATTAATATTACCAATTATTTTTACTTAAATCACAATTATACAAAGAATATATCAATCACATTTTTTAAATAAAATTCGTACCCTGCCAATTCCTATAATAATCGTCATAAAAGAAAAGGAAACAAATGAAAGAAAATACAAACTTTAAGTACAGGATCCATTTGCAATTCCCTTCACGATTGTGCAACTTTGATATAACAATACAAGAGAAACTATTGCCCAATTTTATGGGAAAATCCACCCTGAACATTCACAGCAAAGTGCACCCTTCGAGGCACAATTTGTTTCACATCGGTGGGGCCATCGGTTCTCGAGACACGGTTTGAAACTTTTGCGTTCAAAGCGGCGCGTCGTCGTGGATGCTGAATGGCTGATAAATTTCCCGAAAACTCCGCTACGTGGTCCATATTTTTTCTCGGAAATACGCACGCGGCGTGTACTAGCAACAGTAGGAAAAGCCGCTGACTATTCACTTGTCCACTGTGTGGCAGGTCAGTTCTGGTGTGCGAGTGACCGGGGCAGACATATCGGAATGCTAGAAATTATGTTTCTCTTTGAACGACGATACTCTTGCGATTTTTGCGTTTGAGCGGTACGTTATCAAAAATGTCTGGATGAAGCATGGAACAATTTTCCATTCGCTTCGGCTTTGTTAGGATTTCATTGGAAATAACGGCGAATCAACTGTGAAAGAAACCTAATACACTATAAACATTTGTCCTTCTACAATAATGTTCAATTGCAATATGATATCAGCCTACTGATGGAAGTACAAATACTATAGCACATTATTGTTTCTGTTGACGATCGAATTTATTTCGTATCACCACATTTGCCAGTACTGGCGACTCCAAATCGTTAAACATACGAACAAGCATTTACCATTCCGTTTGTAAGAACCAATAAAACAATTGCACCGCTGTCGCTAAATCAGTTAATAACAAGATCTCTTTAAAAAAAGCTCTCCAATTACTCCAATTTGTCCTACCTAATGACATTTTTCCCAACTTTCGAACAACTTTTTCATCAGGGAGTATCGACGATGGTGATTTCTTTTCACGCGTCGTTACCTATCTCACCTGTGCTATGCTACCGCGCGACAAAGCGGCAGCAGAAGTTACCACCTGGTCCGCCATCCATTCTAGGACTTCTCGCGTCGTGGTTGGAAGACGACAGAAATTATAAAAGCAAGGGACCATCGGCGCCGTCGTAATCGTAAAAAAATTTGTTAACTCTTTCTCGCCCGTGCGATCGCATTATTTAACACGTTGTAAAAAAAAAAAAAAAAGAAGAAAAGGGTGAACTCATAAAAGGTGAAGTGCCGTGGCGTCAGGAGGTGGGGGAAAAGGGACAGGTCCGAACGGGGATAGAAGTCGACAATATCGACTCCGGTGTTAAGCCTTTGAAATTACACGGAGAAGTTAGAGCGAGGCTCTGCTATGTTCTCCATTACCTTCCTATTTCCTCACCTCTTACTAACTCGGCTAAAGTTTCACAAATTACTTCGTATCACCTCGCACTGGCCCGACCTGTTCGTCGCAGTTCGCCGGGAGTAATTATCGCGCCCCGCGACAGGGGTTTAAGTCTCTACCTCGACGGATTTACTTGCTCGACAATAAGTGTACGATCTTTGTGCAACGTCGACTTACTTTCGCGGATCATTCGGCACACTTTCGCGCTTAATTACCCGTGATTGGGTTATCGGAGGGATTCGCGATTAAAAGTCAAACAGCTGTCTCGGCAGATTGTACCCGAGACTGTCTCGTTTGACACGGTATTTTATTGTATCGCGCAGTACATACTTATAGATGCGTTGCACAGTGTTTGACGGTAAGACATAGCTGGATTAAACATTTTTATTAAAAATATAATTCATTCGACGATTGGACTAATATTGTGGGTACATCGTATTTTAATTGAAAAATATCTTTTCACTTGTTGGTTTACTAAATTGTCCGACTGGGCGTGCGCATTGAATCACATACGGTATTGTGAATTCGAAGGAGCTTAAACAGAAATTGAAAGCGAAGAGTTGCAACGCATTAACATTTACGATAATATCGGATATTGTCTCGAAATTGTATACTGACCTAATCCATGATTCAATGTTATTATAAAATTCAATACGCATTATCAAGCACTGACAGAAGCTTCTTGGACGAAATCCTCTTTGCTGGTCGATATTCGTATTCAGATATCATAAATATTTCAACCCGAAGCTCGAAATTTATTGAAATGACTGAGATTCAGCGCTGATATTCGGATGTATAAATTATTAATCATCCTTGATAATAACTTCTGTGTTGAAAAAATTCCATCTCCACATAAGGGATGAAAATATCAACACCTAAAAACTTCTCTTCATCCGCGACACTGTTACAATCAAGCGCATTTTCCATACATTCGAACACGCAGAAAATAAAAGAAGAAAAAAATGGTCGCGATAGCTTATGTTTCCTCCAGAGAGAGAGAGAGACCGATGCTCGAGGATGACGAGTCTGAAAAAAAGAGGGCACCCCGGATGTCTCGAGGCTGCCCTGCAATACAATACGAGGAGTGCACGTCGAGACTACCACTCAGACTTGCCTGTAGGCTGCCTGTAATAAACAATATGACTCTTACCTGCACCTTTTGTATGCCACCCGCTACTCCCTGTCCTGGAGGGGCCGAGGGTGCATCCAGGATGCCCTACGGCCCTGCCCTGGCACGCACACTGCAAACACAGTCGGGCACGAATTGAATTCTGCAGAACGTTCTTCTGTGTGGACCAAGAATCGGCCCTGTTTGATCAGACTCTCGCTTCAATTAGACGGGACACTATTCGAGAGACTTCTCGTTGCTGTTTCGCTGGCAGGCGAGCTTTCATTAATTTATGTTAACACTTACATGGCCACTCCTTTGGAGAGAGTGACGTCTTTGTTGGACGACTTCAGGGAGGGTTGATATCTTTGAGACTGTTCGAGGCACTACCTTCAGCGAATGAATGAAACGAGTGGTGAAGCTTGATGTTACGTGCCAACGATGAAAGAATTCTGTTGGACGATTGGGGATGGTGTATATATTATTTTTGTACATCTTTCGCTTTTCTTCGTTGCTTTCGGTTTGCGGGTTTATTAAACGGGCAACCGAAGGGACACATTTCCTTTCCTTGGTGCACGAAGCAGCTAATCGCCTTTAGTGCAGCAAGGGCTGCTCGAAGTTACTTTAATGCAATTACGTCGTAACTTGGTGTACGTAGATCATCGTGGCGGAAGGACGTGAATGATAAATTTTTAAGGAAAGTAACTGTTGGTTGCTGTTGGACATTAAATAATGTCTAGCAAGAAAGTTTGTACTTTTGTGTTAAGAGATATAACATGGTTACGAGGAATGTAGATTAATGGGCGGTTAAATGGATTTCTGGGAACACTCGCGCAGTGTTCTGTTAGAGTTGTTGAGGAAGATTATTAGATTGTGTACGATCTGTAAATTGTAATTTTTGCGTAACGTCGTATTCTGAGAATAGCTATGTCTACGTCACGAAAATATTAATATTGATCAGTAACAATTCCGGTGATATAGTTCTTTAAATAATTTCAAACATTCACTAATTAGATAAAAGTGTACAACTCGTTGCATACAATTTTCTTTCAAACAATATTGCTCTTATACAAATTGATTAGTAATGCAATCATTTATATTCCAGAGAAAGTAAAACGCTTGACTCTTCGTCAATTGGAAATGACGGCAAAATTAGCTACAAGCTTATTAAGTAACGCTCGACCTCTCACCTCGCGAATCCTTCGTCAATTAACGACTTTCACAGAGCTTGCTTGTCTCTAGCTCGTTACCCCTAAAAAGCTTTCATAGGAGAATTAAAAGGGCACGTCAACTCGTTTACTTATATAGCGTTTTGTAAATCTCTTTATTAACATGACATTATCAATTAAGTTGCAAGTATTTCAATTGTCTACACCTATTTTTCTAACAATTTATTTGTAGAACTTCGTAACATTTGCAATTAATCTTATACTGCTGCCCTTTTATTTCTGGTAATTATTTAGAATAATATAAATAGCTGATTAAATTTTGATTTGCAATGATAATTGAGGTAATTATAATTGCAAGAAATGCCACTCTCTCATTCACTGAACTAAATCCGTCGAAGTACGTATTCCCCTTACTAAAATTATTACAATATCCAAAGCTGTTCTCACTGGTATGCGTAGTTATTCATGGCAATTATTCATTATTATTTGATCAGATGGCACCAGATTTCGCCCCGACAAACCGCGAGTTTAATATAAATATCATTTCATCAAAGTATTGCCAACTACCGTATCAAAATGAAATTCTAAAATTCCGAAATACTCTTCTTTACGACACGTTGCAAAAGCGTTAACGAGACGTGAGAAGTGAATCAGCGTAATTGAGGCCAGACTCGAAATTACGGAGATTCGTTTTCCAGCAAGAAGTTCGTGGTTCTCGGGGCCGGCGGGCTCGCGTTGGTCGTACTTTTCTGAAATCAAGGATGTCGGCGGAAGAAGAAGGTATTAAGGAATTTTCTTCTCCGACAGTTTCACCGTGGCGAGCTTGAACACTCCTTATAATTTTCCACAATTCCAGCGAAATTGTGCGAGCGCCGCCGCGCTTCCCAGGTGTTTGCTCCTTGTTTCAAAATACCCGCCCCGGGCGAGGGGTAAATTAGGAGAGCGGACTTGTGAATCCAATTAACGCCCTTCAAGCACTCGTTCCATTGCCCCTTTTTTTTTTTTTTTTGTACCACGAAGCGTAAGTGCTTCACTTTCCGTAACGACGACGAGTCATTGCTTTTCCATCAGAGCGCGAACGAACAAAAATTTCACGTCCCGTGCACGCGAATCGTTTTATTTTCGTTGTCGTTCCAATTCCCATTCGTTGATTTTATTTTATCGAATATTTCCTTCCCATCGGTAGGATGATGTTAAAATATGGTTTACGAAGATGAATTGAATTGGACGTGTGCGAAATTACACTGTTTTTTTATAGTAAATTCGGATGAAATGTAAAATTACGTTTTGATTTACGATTCGAGCTTGTTTGTTTTATATAAATATAAATATTCCTCTTCAATCTTTCATTATTCTGTGGTAGTCAACAGAGTAATTTGATTAAAGTGCAACTCCTTCGTTTAAAAATTCTGGAATGATAAATTTGCCAGGCAGTGTTGCTGGTAATGCGCGTTTAAAAAACGGATACCTAGTAAAGCGCGGCCTTATGGAGAGGAAGAAAATGATTTAGAATCTTGCACGCTACGAAACTATCCATTTCATTTCGTTTTTAATTACCTACTCATACTACTTGTTCGTTTGAAAACCAGATTAATCGATTACCCGCGATAAAAATCAGGACAGCCTGCAATTACAGAGAACTAGCTTCAATGACAACAATTTTCTCGAAATCTCTATTGTCTGCTCGAGACGCTGTTCTCGTCGAACGGAATTCTCGTTTCGACTATAAAACGATCCACCAACAGGCAATTCGGCCGCAGCGTGACGCGACACGTGAAACGTTCATATTCCTTCGGAGTGAGTACGAAAGGGGTGTTTCGAGACGAAAAATATACGAGGGACCTCTCACCTTTCAGTGTCTATGCTATTCTCTCCTCGAACCGAGGGAACTTGCACGATCTCTCGTCCCTTTGAGATCGGTTGATTTACGAGCGGGCTTGGAGATGAGCCAGACTGTCATATTTGGTTTGCCCCTGGAACGTATTGCAGCAAGAGAGGTTATAACCGGGGTAACGTTTCTCCAGGGTGTAACAAATTTCCAGACGATACGAGATGTATTCATTCGAATCGCGAGGACGACGGATTTTACGGGCCGATGAAAGTCTGCCAGTCTTCTTACCTCGCAAGCTCGTCTATGGCGTGCGATGTTTGAGGGTCGATTGATTATGGATTTCGATTCTCCGCGACGGACGCTGCATCGAATTCGCAGACACCGTTACAAGGATATTTCTTTACACGGTAGGCGTTGGGGTAGGCTGTGATATTTTCCGCGAATTTGTTGAGGATTGCAACTTCCGAGGCGATATCTGCAGGCGTTAAATTAGTATTTTGTAAATTCGGGACATTGCGTTGGTAGCTATTTAATATTAACTATTTTTTCACCGTCGCACTTATTGTTAGTAGAATAACGGGTGCACATGCTTTACGAAGCAAGAATGTAGAACGCCTCAAAATGATTCTTAACTTCAACGAAAAGAAAATCATTGTGGTGTCACCAAAAATAGTACAGACATAATTAAACGGAACGAAATCTGCCTCACACGATACAGCTTCAAGATTCTTTCATCGAGAAATCGTTGTCGCCGCAAATGTCACTTATTAAAAGAAACTTATTCTACTGAAATAATTCACCCCCAGTCACATCGCGACCAAAGTTCTGCTCAAATCTTATATCCCGCCTGCGCTCTTTATTTTCTTCAGCGCGAAATAAACATACGAGTCTCGCCTTTGAAGCAACGTCTCGAACAACAGACAAGAGCCGATAAAACGAGAAACAGTTCGTTTCGTGTTCACGACAGTCCACGATTGCACTCGCCCTCGGAATAACGCGCATGTCGAACGAATTGAAACCGTTGATCAATTCGAAACGGTGACAATATAATCTCCACCGCGAGATCCCTTTGGCCGCGAACAATCGCCAGGAAGGAGAAGCGGGACGAGTCATTTTCATGCAAGTTAAACAATGAAAAGTTAAGGAAGAAAAGGCTTAAAGGACAAAGGGGAAGGGGACGTGTCCGCGAATGGATTGGACAGAGAGAGGGAAAGCGACAGAGAGAGAGGAATTGTCCTCCCGTTTCAAGTTTCTGATTAAATCTGTTCCACGGCTCCCGAGTTTGGAACGAAGGAAAGAATGGCGTGGAATCAACTCCGTTTTCTCCTCGTTGAGTCTCGGAATCGGGCCAGCAGGAACACCAGGTGGCAAAGGGATGTCGAAAGGAGAAAACTGTGACTCTTTCACGCTCGCTAACTGTCCTCTCTCTGATGATCAAGGGGGATGCTCCGCTTACTGTTTGGGAAAAGTTCTTTATTTACTTGTCTATGTAGGAAGGGTAGTGGGTAAATAGGTGTACCAGCTTGCATGTCTTTGATAGGGTTACAGTAATATAGTCGAAATTATAACAACGCTACAGTTCTGACAATAAGTGAATATGCGTGTTAGATTTTTTGAGAGAAAATATTATCCTCAGAAAATAATTATGTGCACGTATATATTCCAGTAGGTGTTTGAAAATTTTGTAGAAAATAATATAGCGAAGAGATTCGTAGGGTGATCAATGAAAAATTTATAAAATATATTTAAGTGAAGATATTCTTGCTAGAAATATTCTTTAGCTGCTTGATATTTTAGAAGAACTAATGGAGAACAAATGGTTTAGTTTTAATTGAAATTCTTTCATGTCCCTCAATAACTACTCTCCGAATAACTTTAGTCTACCATCTAATTTACTTTCTTCTCTTTTTCTTGGCAACAAAATTCTAGCAACAAAGTTAGATTTTAAGCTAGAAATTTGTTATACATTAGTTATTTACATAGGCTTCTCATTTTTCCATGGATCTCAATGAGTTTCAATTGATTCAAATTGATTGCCAAACAAATACTGAAATCAAAGAGAATAAATGTGAAATTTCAATCAAAACAATTCTACCATTCCTTTTATCGAGAATTCATTCTCCATCGAAATGCTGGACTAACTTACCGCGAGCTATTTTCGCATTCATTGACCAATTCTCTTCTATCCTCTTTCCCACCTCAACTTTTGATGGTCTCAGAAGCCTGGCTTCGAGAACTTTTCTGCCCGCGAAGACCATTCTTTTCTGTAGGATCATTTATCATCGCACACGGGGCCAAGAGGCTTTGTATCACTGGTCGTCGAAGGCGGCCTCGAACAATGCCGGACCATCACGCGGAAAATAATTACGACAATTTACCGATCGCTTTCGTACACCACTTCACCACGCTCCATTTAATCAGCTTTTCGAGTACCTTCGTTCGTTCTATTGATATCTAATGTCGGGGCACAGTTTTTCTATCGGAAATTGGGTTTGATTCGCAATATAGGGATATCAATGGCGGGGGCGTACCTAATGTCTGATGGATGAGGAGTAATATGATAAATTAATGAAAAGAAGAAATATTGTTTGGCAAATATCGATATTGTGGATATTTTTACCGTGCGTGGATAGCTTTGGTAGAAACGATATCGTTTCACTTGTTTACTTAATCATGTCAAGTCTATTCTTCGATGTGAAAGTTGAATTATAGTTAGAGTTAGTCAATAATTATGTGGCGCGATTTTAAAATCGTTCAGAGTTCATTTGTCGGGTTTTGTCAGCTCTGTATCTCTTGAAGTTATTACAATGATTAGAATAGTTCGTAATATTTCAATTCGGTCTGCTGTTCATTAGAAATGAAAGATTTGTATTCTTTCGTTTTCCTGTTTTGGTTATTTACGGACTGTAAAATGCGTCAAAGTGCAATATAGTATAAGTCTTGTTTCACGTTTTTTCGTTTTTCATATTTCATCCCTGATGGACTGCCCTCGGTAGATGGTGTCGATATGCTATCAGAATATACACATTACAGAATAAATAGTCCTGACAAATATTGATGTAGAACACCGGGCAGAGTATGCTTGAAACTCAACGGAGGACATAAAAGTACAGCTGGGAACAGAAATGGAACAGAGTGGTCCTCATAAAATATTCGATCCTCTTGCAGATATGTTTAAATGTTTAAAAAACTCAGAGTGCATTGAAGTAACAGTAATGAAATTCCGCGAAATCATATGTATTGCTATTTAAAGCATCACTAGTTAAATGTATAAATATTTGTGCACCGAATATTCTTGCCACTGTGGAATTCGGGGAAATACAAACATTCAGATCCATCGTGTAATGGAAACAGAAAAATGTTGAAACTTGGATCGAAACGAATATTTAGTTAATTCTTTAAAATATTTTGTAGGCAAATGTTAATGGTAGAATTTTTGGTGAATTTCGTGAATTGCTTAATTGGTGAACTATGAATGTACCTTTCGTGTTATAGAAGCAGGATATTGAAAAATATATTTTTCAGCAAAGCGGTGATTTAAAGGCGCAATAAATTCTCGTCCGGAGGCGATTGTGCCGGAGCTTTGATTGCGTTTTCAGTATCCCAAAGCGATTACTAGACAAGCATTTTTCGTTTCACAATATATTTTAGAACAATACCCCTCTAGCATTCGAGCAATCATTTGTTCATACGAAGGACAAGTTGGAAAAATTCGATGATCCATTTACTTAAAAATACTGCAAATACTCTCTCACAACATTTTAATGCCACTTTCATGCTTGTCCCGTTAATTGAGGAATATTCGTTCCCGCCTTGGGAATAAGGCGAAGATAGCCAGGTTATTGCGGAGATAGCGATGAAGGGAAGATCCTTCTCAGGATAATCACTACCTTGGAGACATCTTTTAGTAGAGCCATTTCTTCGCAAGTACTTTTGAAATGCCTTGAGTTTGCGGACGACATATCGCTGTGTTTAGTGTCGAACACCATGGAATAACGTCGCTCGCTTTTAGCAGAGATTTACCAATGTTGTAATAAGAATGGCTAACCGTTTACTCGAACAATTTTTCTATTCTCTCCATTCGTTCACAATTCGGATTACGAAATGGACATTATTACACCAAAAGTTAATAAGGAATTCTGTCTGCTTAAATAAAAACGAATTGACTATCGTATTCTATAAAAAGCATTACCCCTAATATTTCAATTCATTTCTTTTTTTTTTGCCCAATTAACCAAAACACGATTTTTGAAAAAGAGGAAACCAATATAAATAATACGCGTACGCTACACAAGTTGTAATCGTATTAACACATATCTGTGATTAAACTTCGGGTTGTATTTGAAAGGGACAATACTGCAATCACAGAATCGAACTCTTCTGATGTCTGGAAGAGTCACATTCCTTTTCAAGAACGCAAAATAGTTAGACAATTAAACGAATGCAAGGCGAACCTGAATTTAAGCAAAACAAATTAATCGCTGGCGTACTCAAACAAACAACTCCGCTCCTTTAATCAAGTTAATAAGAACGACCCAACATCCTGGGCTGCAATCTCGGTTTCCAATTTACTTGAACCATTATTAACTTGGCCACGTTCGTCGTAGCTGTGCATCGCGGAACAAAGCTCTTTGTAGAGTCCGTCGGAAGCCCGCATGAGCTTTGATTTCAGGACGCGTTAAATCGCCGCTGACTCACCAATTAACGCGGCCTCGCCGTTTCGCGCGAGCAATTAGCCTACCTTGCTCGGCAAACAAAACTTGTTCGGCAACGAGACGCGAGGAGTGTCCCGAAAGGAAGAGAGAAAGCTGTCTGCAGCGTCCTTTGATTTGTCTTATGCATCTCAGTAGCGCGCTGAAAGTTCCTTCGGATGCGAACAATTTGACGAATGATAAGCGAAATGAGCCTACGTATGATTGATAATTAAAGAACCCAGATTTGAGAAGAATTTATGAAGAATTTATTCAAATGTTATGTTATTATGTGCGTTTAATAGTAATCGAGATATTGGATGATTCGAATAATTCTCTGCGTTGTCCGATATATTTTGCTGTCACTATCTTTCCGATTTACGGTATAACAAACTGGAAAGTTATGTACGAAGACTGTAATTTAGCTTTGATGTTCCATTCATTATTTCTTAGTACACCGAATACATGATGTTTGTTTGATAGTGTTTGAAGTATTTAATGTTTCTGTTTCGTGAAGTAAAATTTCGGAGGCACAATCTTTTTCTCCTGGGTATTTATACGGTTGTGCAATTAAATATGTTTCCAAGAATGTATATATAGATATTTAGGTGGTTCTAAATTGATTAAAAATTTAATTGCATTTAGTATTTAATAATTTCTCCGGTTTCCGTGTGACAGAGTTTCGCGCAATGTATTGCCGATCTTTGTGCATCATTTCGAACGAGATAATTTAAATCAATTATTAACTTGGATTGCAAGGTAATTGTTACAGTTGTGTATCTTTTTATCCTAAAATTCCTGAATTATCAAGCCGGCCATTTAGAGAAATTGCTTTACCATTCTAACAGTTTCAATTGTACTTGTAACTGCTGGCATTATTTCACAAATTTTTCTATCACAAATAAAATTGTAAATAGTCCCGTGTATTTGCGATACATTTACTCGACACATATCACTGCAACGTAATATGCAATATTTTTTATCGCATTACTTTCTGCATATACAATACGGGACATTTCAGTCATCATTATCATTATTAGTGCCTTTTACGGATTATAAGAAAGGAAGATAAAAAAACATATCGCCGTAAAAAGTTAAAAGTCTGAACCTACTTGACGGGTAGTAAAGTAGATAGTGACTGTAACGGGTCAGACACGGCTCGCAGTCGATCTGGCTGGCGCCATCTCGCCGGAACTGCTTGAACCGCGACAGTTCGTAAAAAGTCGTCGAATAAAAGCGGGCGTGAAATTTTAAAGCAAAATTTACGGGTAAAGCAAGAACTTTTTGAACTCAATTTTCACAGATCAAGACGGTCTGTGTGTTTCTTCTGTGTCGAAACTCTTCGTCGATTACACGCAACTTTCTTCCCGGCGGATCCTCAGTCACAACTTTAGAGTTTAACTTTCGTCGAAATGCTTCTGTACATTTCAAGACTTTCCCATTACACTTTGTTTACATTTAGAAGTTAATTGCCCTCTATTTTTTAGCGAAACAAGGGAACAACGAATTCCGAAGGTAGCTTAAACTGTAAGTGAATTATTAGACACATAGGGGAGCGTTTTAAATTTCTGCTATATAATTAAGATAAAGTATCCTTCGAACTGTTAAATCGTATGAATCCATCGAACGTTTAATCGATTGCTAAGCTACAAACATTGACAGCTTGACAAACATAAAATTTCATTGTTACAAAAGTAAACCGTGCGAATTTATTTCAACGCAAATTAAGCAACGCAATTTAATATCTCAGTTAATTAGCTGTCGCATTAACTCGGTGAAACGAGGCGCGTTTGGAGCAACGACTAAGTAAGAAACGTGTAGTTCACCTTGTAATTATCGACCATGCGATGGATATTGTTGGTACACGAGTGGTCCCGAAGGCGGAGTAAAAACGTGACAGTACACGTGTTGTCAGCAACCGTCCACCCTGGAAATGACTGCCAAAACCAAAAAGATGAATAGAGACGCATGTGTTGGCGACGCTTTTTATCGGTGAAAATAATTAACGCTCTCTCACTTGCGAAGTTAATAGAACATCGTGTCGGTGAACGAGCGTGGGAATGCGGTGTATTATTATCGAGCAAAATTTCCGACGACAAGTATTTCTTACTGAATAACTGCTCGTTCTTTCTTACGGCTAAATTATGTACAGTGGGCAAATTAAATTATTAGAGCCATCTGCAGAAATTCACAATTTCGCATTAAAACAAAATGATTGTTTGTAATTACGTGTAAGCCAAGTTTAATTAAAGAATCTTCGATCGAGTATGTAGAACAGTATGCGAATGGATACTGATAAAAGAAAAGTTGACGAGAAATGTAAAATGGAACTATACGAATTGAAGAGGACAAATGTATTTTTTAATGAAACCGTTCGACTTTCATTTTGTCAAATTACCATGTCATAGAAAGATTAGAGGGATGGGTGATCCAAAACTGGGGAAAAATGGTTTAGAAAATTAGTGCATATTTGTAGAATTTTCTATGCAGTAACTGATACTGGATATAAAAAGTCAAATGTTGCAGTTATTTTGAATAACAAAACGGAAACTTTAATTAAAAATGCTTTGAAAAGGTATGAAATTTTCAAGTTTCCAATAACGTTGACGCGATATTGATTTGGTAAAATTTTAATAGACAGCTAATATTCTTTTGCATTTTCACGTATGTCAGGTTTATTGGTTAATATTAAAATCCAATATTCTGTTTGGCAAATAATTTCGGGTACATATTGTCGTGTATAATTCGTAAAATATTGCGACCACAAATTTCTCCACGCTCGAGCAGACGATTTCTTCTTCAATTTCTAGTTCGATATCGTTTTTATTTTCTTTTGTTATTCCTTCTCTCATTTGCTCCACGTGACTTTTTTTATTTTATGGGTCATGCTTTACTGCCCAATGTTTTCGCGCATCGACGAAAAAAGTGCAATCATGTTCACGAGCGACAGAAACTCGATTTGTTCCCTTTTTTGCAGTCGTGAGTTTTAATGATTTCAGTTTTCGAATGTGAAACACTCGACAGAAACATTTTTTTTTTTTTTTCTATTTTCGAACGTACTTTCCTGCCCCTTGAAAAATTTATATTTCTTCGAAAATGCAATTCATCCGAGCGACACAAATTTTCAATTCTCAAGAAATGATTTCACCCTTCAAGTTCAGATTTGGGATAAAGTGAAATATACATATTCCTCTTGTCAGACTTTACCGCTTACGGGAAACCCTCTAAGTAAAGCGAATGTCTGCTATTCATATTTCTCAACATACATACACGTACACTAATACCAAAAACATATCAATCAATGTCAGTCGTAAAAGAAGAATCCTAATTTCCATATCCAGCGGTTGAACTTTTGCCAAGCACTAAATGCTCATTCGCATAAGTCATCCAATTGCCACGATTACCTAATCACTAAAAGAAACCGCGCAAAGATCATTATTATACATTCGTACCGAAAAAAAGCGGCCAGCCGATCCAACGTAGCCGCCCGAAAAATGAAAAGCAATGCAGTCCTTCGAGATTTACCGGCCGGTCGAACATAAATTTGCAAAACCATACGAGGAGCGTGCTCCCGTTAAACCCGAGTGCTCCATTTATCTTCATTCGCTGCGTGGATCACAGTCGGGATCAATCGATGATTTCGTATGCATTGTTTCCATGCTATCGACTCGCCTGGCGGTTTGCTCGCCGGATAAATTGAACGTTTCACCGCGATTACTCTCGCGAAACATCCGTATCAATCTTTCGTTGGTTCGTGAGAGCGCGAACGCGTCGAACAGCCGACGATCACCGCGGTATGGCCATACCGTTTTTAATCGATCGGACCACGGGGCACGAAAATACCAACGGGGGCGCGAATCGGCTGCGAAAATCGTGGCGAACGTTCGCCTTCAGCGTGAACCGTGAGCTGTTCATTAGTACTTTCGTTTCGCACGCAGCGTTCGATCGATTGAATTAAAGCGTGCGCAAAATAGATACGTAAGAGGATCGGAGAGTTCGATCCGCTTTTGAGTCCTCTGGTAAAAATTGCCAGGCGGTCTCGGGCGCCGTTTGGGAAACTTCGTCCCCAGCGAGGAAGGCTTTGGGAAGTTTTTTTGCGACGGGATAACCGCTGAACTTTCGAACATCACCTCGAAATTGTTTTATTCAACGCTGATCGTCATTGTATTACGCGGCTTTTTTTTCTCGTTTTAATCGCCGTTTTGCGGAAGCTTCTACTTCTTCTGGTAAATGGTTCTACGGAAGGGCCGACGGAAATTATGATTGGCAGTAGATACTATCGTGAGAGAACTTAATAAAGGTTAATCGGAATTATCGAGCGACTGTTATTTAGTAGAATGAAGAGATTAATGCCGACTTCTGTGAACCAAATTCGCGTACTTTCTTGTGAAGCAAGTTCATAGTGATTTTTTCCCGATGCCGTTTATTTCCATTGTGATATGGTTTATTTTATTATCAGTATGTAACAGGAATCAACGACGACGGTATCCAGCGTTAATATTTTAAGAAAATGTTTTATTTCATTCGGAAAGAGGCATTAGATTAGAAAGATATGACAATTTTTAAAAAATGAGAAACCGCAAAATGACAATGAACGAAGGATCGCTGTTTGTAGTTTGTACTATTTAATTAACTTTTTCGCTAGAGCTGCAAATAATATTTTTCCAACGCTGAGTACCAAAAGTAATTCAAATACACAGTTAGCTTGATAATTACAGACACGTTAAAATTGTATGCAAAGTATTATCAATTATTTGACTCTGCATATGTCAATGAGAACCTTGTCACTTTGACATTTTGGTTTCCTAAAGCTTCGTCGAAATTTTGAGCATGGTTTGTTTGTACCGTACACGTTACCTCCCCGTTTATGGAACTACAAAAGCTGAGATGCAGTTTAATTTGCCGCTTGTAACAAACGAATTGCATCGCAACAGCCGATCAAATTCGCGTCGCGTATTCGTATAAATAGAGAAGAGGTTTTTCGACAAACTCGAGAATATCCTCTCTTCTCCTTTGTCTTTTATATGGCAATACTCAAAGCGAAGTTTTTCGTACGTTCGCACCTCGAACTTACGTAATTCGTTTATCAAACGTATTCCAGCGGCACTTTTTTTTACGAATTGAAAAAACCAAATTGCCCAAGCTATTTACTTCTGTATAGCTTATTCTTATTTTATCTGTTTCAGTCTTTGCTCTATTCTACTTCTCGCACATAGAATATTGTTTACAAATATTTTTCATGTTCGTTGCTCTCTATTTTTAGTTTGCACTATCTGTATTATCTGTATTCGGAGTCTGATGGACAAAACTATTCTAAACTATTGTATTCATATTTGCAAACATTGGATATGGTATTTTGCAAATCCTCATTGTCTTTTCGTCAGGAAAGTGGGTTTCAAGCGATACCTTCATTCGCGTTCAATTAACGCTGCTTCTTGCACGCTGCTAGTCTTCTTAAATTGATTACAGCTTCCGTGTACAAAGCGGTTTTAATAATAATATAATCAAAGCGTAGAAGAAAATGTTATCAGAAGTTGCGAGGCAAATAGCACAAAGTTTCAATTATTTTGAACGTCAGGTGAACGTCGGCGCAAGACGTTCGCGATACGAATAGTCACCTGTAAATTTATTTCCATTAGAGCAATTATGTGCAGTCGAGTCTTTTAATAGAAAGCTAGTTAAATCCCGTAAAATCCCGTAAAATTATCGTGTGAAGATTTCAATATATCTTATTAATGCCGATCAAGTCCAATTAATATTTCCACTTTGCATCATCATTTGGTGCGATGAATTCCTTTCGCGGCGTCGATTTTATTGTCATTTCTGCGCAATGGGAAGTTCACTGACAGGAGAATATACGCGGCAGGGAGGTTTCCACCGAACATCAGCCCTGCTTGCGTTAAAATCTCCCCCAGATCCCGTGGTCAACCCTATCACGCGTTGAAGTCTTCGTCGTTGATTTTCCTGAAACTTTGTCACGCGTTCCTGGTCGCGCGAGAAGCATAAGAAGAACGAAATGCGTGGAAGCATAATTTGTATCTCGAATTTGGAACGTACTGGTGGAAGAAAGGCGAGCGAAGTACGCAATATGAAAAATTATTTCGTTCGTACCAGGCGAATACGTCAGTTAAAATACTGCTGCAGGGAAATATAAGTTTTCGTGGAAGCTTTTTGCACATTTCTCTCTCAATATTGTTTCCCGTTTAAACTACACGCGAGTTCCCCTCGAATTATTCCGAATGTATTTCCTTGGAAACAATCCAGACAGGAACAGCAAAGAGTCTTGACGTTGTTGAAGATATTTGAGCTCCACGATTTTTGTTGTTGGACTTGTTCATTTATTTTTTCGCATCGCGTGAAAATCTGTTATCATTCTGAACCAGTATTTCGGATGAATTAGAGCCTCATACGAATATCGGTGCATATTTATCGTGCCATGTTATTGTAATTGTAATTGCAATATCAGGTCGACGTTTTATATAAAACGTGAGTTAAAATTGCAGAAATGTTTTGAAACAAACACTCAGTTCACTCTTTTAACAGTCTCTGATCACGCAGTTTAATGTAATTTTGCGCGAGGACTGCACTACAAGAATCGTTGTCTTAATGATTCTGCTTTCAAAAATAATATTTAACGCTGTCATAAGTTGACGTTGTTTTTATTTCAAACGCACGTTATTTTGTATAAAGCAGCGGGAAGAAGGAAAGCACGTACCCGTATAAAAAGCAATGCTGGACGAAAAGTAAAGTCGTGTTACTTCACTAGACCAAAATAATGCTGGCCATATAATTTTTAATGCGATTTACCGCACAGACTCATATTTCGACAATAAATATCGATTATCGAAGCGTGCTTTCAGCTGCGGCGAACCAGAGTATATTGAGTGTCACGAATCTGTATGATGCATGGTCCACGAAATATGGGGCTATGATACATGAATGGAGTATATGACGATAATCACTCGCAAGCAGATACAAATTATATTAACGAAAAATATATAAAAGGATTTAATTGATTATAAATACAACAGCGTTGAATATTATCATTAATATCAAGCCCTATAAAGTCAAATAATTAATGAAATTTATAAACAATCTACTGTTCCATTAATGCTGAATGAAATTTCACGTACCTATGCACAAGCAACTTAGCATTATCCCAATTTTCCCCTGTTCCTATTCTACGTTCTTGTTAAACCGTCCTGTTTCATTTATCAAACGTACCTTCATTAATTATTAAACGCAGGTCTGCATTCGGAATTGAAGAAGAGTCTTTTCAAATAAATGATGAGTATCAACCGAATAAGGAAACACACATGCAATGTATCATGTAACACGTCTATTGTTATAATATACTACAATATTATATCTTATACAAATACTTAATCGCCATTTACGAAATCAATTATCGATGGGTAAAGATCGTCAAACATTTCCAAACTGCGCGTAATCGCAATAAATCGCGTTTCATTCTTCGTTCTTCCGAATTTCTCGTTTCAAAACGAATCCCGCTCGTTCGCCAGGCGCGAAGTTCGACCGCGCCTCGAAGTCAGTCCAATTTAAGCTGCTTAATAATTCTAATCAGCTCGGCCAAACAAGACGTTCAAGGGCGTTAGCTTCTCAGGCATTTTCGTGCCCCGAATCGTATCGGGCTGGCTGCCTTATCAAGATTTCGTCCGCTAATCCGACGGCCCCGGACCGCTCGTAGTATCCACGCAACGAATTAATTAAACTTCTCTCGCTTCGAGTTTCGACTACCTTTCCACGGTTCGCATTTTTCACGCTGCCGCGACGACGCGGGCCCCGTTTTCAACGGCGTGTTCTTAATTAACTAGAGCCTCGTCGGGGCGAGCAGTTCGCGAAACGATCGCGTTTAAATAATATTCGCGGCTCGCCGCGTTGCTCGAACTGCATTTAAACAATTTGCATGAAACAAGCGGCGCGAATAGGGAGTTTGTAATTTATAAGCTCGGCGGGATGAAACAGTGGTGGGTGGATGCTAGCTGTTTATTACCGGGGATTGTTTAGGACGGAAGGGAGATATTCGTATTTCTAATGCTGCGCGATAGAATGGATTGTCGTTCATCGGATTGAAGTCGTACTCGTTGAACGAAGTATGGGAATTTCGGGAGGAGAATGTTTAATCTTGGCTGGATGTTGAATTTTGTCATAAATCTTATTCGTCTAGTATTGTTTAATAATTGTATATTATTATCTGAAAAGTTCAGTTCAAGAAGTAAAAGTTCAGCATGATGATATATATTAAATAAATATTAGTAATGAAGTACTCCTTGTTTGAGGAGCATTCTTGAAAGGGGTATTGTACTTCGGAAAGTTTCAGATAAAAAGAAATGTCTGATTATCATTGAGATAGTTGCATGCTTCTTTTTTCCCCACCTGTACTTGTCCATGCTCCGTGTTGATCTAAAATCATCTTAACGGAAAGACTTTTGGAGCTTGATGCCCTGAATCTTTTGTCCTCTTTCCGTTGTAGGAGTTCGCAGTTTTATCGAACAGGTTCACAAACACAAGTAAGGAAAAACGAGAGGCGAGGGTACGCTTGCACGAAAGTTAGCTCGCTCAGATCGCGTTTTAACTTTATTAAAAATGGAAAAAGGAAGGAATTCGTACTTTCCATTCGTTGTATACTGCGCGCTACAACGTTATATCACTTCCACATTTTACTTGAGAATTCACGCGTCGACGGGCGTCACCTAATACGAATGTTCACAAATAAATTCATTTATTATGAAAACAGTACGAAATGGCGAAGCAATACCGTCGAACAAACGTATACCACTGATGGATCAATAATATTATTTCAATGTTCCAAGTGAAAAAACGAATTTACTTAAACTGAACATTCTCCGGCAACATTCAAGCACCATACCGATCACCCATCGAAATACTTGAAAACTGGGATTAAATGAGACACGTATAATATCTGTGTAGATTACAGATTCCATTCGAAATATTAAGGTCGATATTAAAATCTTTCCAAATAAAAATTTTCCAAAATATTCCAATATTATATTTCCTTTTTACATTGCCCCGTATCGGCAATTAGTTTCCATTGACGAATTAGTTCGAGCATCGATTAAATAAATATTGTTACGATGTAACAAGAATTCATTTATTCGTAATATTTCTGAACTGTTCCACTTCTAAACGATCGCCGGTTTAAAACTAGATTTAAGGCCCCGTGTTACGGGCGCTGAAATATTATGTACGCTTTCCACCGACGCAGGCACATATTTCCCGGAACGAAGAAAGTTTTCTAATCGCTTCCCTTCGCACCTTTTTTTTTTTTGTTTGTTTCAGAACTGGTGTATGATTTACTCCAGGCGGCCGTGGCATCGGCAGACGAAAATAATTTGTACATCGACGATGGTCTCGACGGATTTCCAGCTTTCGGCTTTCGACCTGGTTCAGAAGTTAAACAACCCTATCGATTATACCTCCCGGAAAAATTGCCGGCCGATTTCACTTTGGTGGCAACCTTCAAGCCGACGTCCTTTAGAACGAGCTATCTCTTCGCTGTTCTGAATCCCTTCGAGACTGTGGTGCAATTCGGCATTCGTATTTCGGTGAGTTTACAAAGGGAAACGAGTTAACCGTTTGTCAATGTTTTCTTTCTTTGTTCAATTCCGTTGATTTAATTTAAATCGATCACTTCAATTAAAATACTGCACTTTCGATTTGAATAAACAAGATTTAATTCGATACTTGTATTCAATTTCAATCATGGTGAAACTGAATTGTTAATTATTCCAAAACCAGTAGCGTTATAAATGCTCAAAAACAAATCAACAACGGGTGCGTTGTTTGGAATGTGATATTTTATTAATTAGTACATTCTATGTTATTTGTACACAACTGCGACTAGATTTGATTAATTTTTTACAAAGTATTGGGCATATACAGCATATTTCTTCCTTTCCCATTTCGGATATCAGAAAAATAATATCAAAAGCTCATTTGTTTTGATGAAAAGCTTCACCCCATTGTCTGTCGACTACCATGCAACGAAAAATACTTTTCCAATGAAATAGCATTCGCGATATCACCGTTATTGAAATTGGTCCCCCAAATAATAATTGCATTTCCACATCGTGTAAAACAATGAAGAATAATACAAATAATATTGCGGAATCTGTACATTGTCCTATACATGCTCGATGATATCGAATTTAAAAATCAATTACGATATGAAAGAGTTAAAAGAAAAAAAAATAACCCGACGATTCCATGCGATAATCAGACGATTTGTAGGGAACCTTGACGCGGCGGTGTGATCGGCTTTTAAGTCGATTCTTCCTATCGGCAGCTAGAAAGGAAGGCATTTTCTCATGTTTTCAAATCCCTTCGAGGCCGTTCTTACTGCTCCCCGGGTCTTCAAATTTCTTTGAGATCTTTCACATTTCTTGCGGCACCGTTTCCACGGATAATACGGCCTCTACGTGTCCCGTAATTGAAGCAGACCTGTCCCTTTCGACGTTTCGAAGGGGAGCACGGTCCTCATGAGAATCGATAGCGACTGGCTAGGACCGCGAGAAAACAGCTCGACTTTCGACGTCCCGTGGTATTTTCGTTTGAAAATCGGTCAGAAAGTAGTTGGAGATAATACCAATAACGAAAACCATCGAATCTGATTCATCGCCGTGGAAACTATAATAAAAACGGGAGAATTTTTGATATTATGATTTTCGCGAACAGCCTGGGCGTATAAAAATATTCGACATTATAAGGGAATACAGGAATTGATTTTGCAAAATCTTCTCCTAGACTATTTGTTTCGCAACACTTCGTTTCATCTGATCGATAGTTGAGTAATTGTTTTAATGTAGCGGCGAAATTACGTGAATAGCGAATTAATAAATTATACATTTCTCCAAACGTAAACTAACTTCATTTATAATAGATTTTTATTACAATGATTAAGATGATGTCACGAAACATAAATGAATTATTGGTACATTTTATTGCACACGTTACTGTTGCCATCAAATGGGTAAAAATCAGGAAATATTATTTGGATCAACTGTGCTGAAACCTGTACCTATTATTAATTATAATTGCATGTTTGAACACGTCTGATCCTTCCCTTACACATTCTCGTAATGTTGGTGTGTTAACGGGAAATAATTTCTAATTAAATGTTCAATTTTCTGTGCCACAGGATGGCCCAGGTACCAATCAAAATATCTCGTTGATATACACCAATTCCGATATGCATTCGCATTCGGAAGAGGTGGCGAAATTCACGGTGCCAAAGTTGACGAAGAAATGGTCGAAAATCGTAATCAGAGTTTCCTCGACGGATGTCATTTTGTATCTGAACTGTCACGAAATGGCCAGGCAAAGGGTTACCAGAATTCCACCAGAATTGGTGTTCGACACCGCCAGCACGTTGTACATCGCCCAAGCTGGACCCCATATTCAGGAGAGATACGACGTGAGTACATAAACACCTTTACAAACGGCAATTACACTTGTAATTGATATAATCGTCGAAACGACGCTGAATCACGCGCCGATTTGTTTAGTTTCTCGATAATGATAATTGCAACGATCATTTGAGCACGGTTTTATGAACAACTCGTATAAATTTGTTAAATCGATGCCAATTAAACCACCATACGTTTTGCTTCAAGAGAAATACACGGATACAAAGTACGCGGTGATATTTAACGCAAGTGTAAAAAGGATATTTCGTGTTTACGTATAATAATAAATGTTGCTAGCGTAATTGAAAAAATTGTTTCAATTTCAATATTCTGAACGAATAAATTGCTTTTGAATTAAGAATATTTTTAACATAATTTTACCAGACCAGGTTACGTTGATTTTCTAAGCGATATTTCATATTTATTACTTCAGCGAAGTATTTGTACTTATATTTAACATTTTAAAAATTAGAATTTAATTTAAATTTTAACTAGTTTTTAATCATCATTTTCGTTTTTAATCATCGTTTCGTCTCGAAGCTAGCTCGCTACTAAAAATGTGTTTGGAAAATAAGAACTTCATTAAAGCGGAGAAAAATCTTGGAGCATCTTGAGTCGCTCCTTTAACCTGTTGTATGGACGATAGTGATCGATCGAAGGATTCAGCGTCGTTTCTATCCTCGAACGACTAGTAAAACTTTCTTCTCGAGTCTCTTCGGGTCGAATAGACTCGCAAACAATGACGAATAAACTTCGAAGCGCAATGGTCAGAGGAACGCGAGTAGAACATTTCTATTCAGATATACCTCTGAATCTACGAAGAATTTACTGTTAAAGTGAATAAAAATAACGATCCTGAAACAGCGTCGTAATAGGATTTGGAAGAAGGAAAATTAGGGAAGAGAACAAAGGTTGGCAGATCCTGTAATATTTTTAAAGGATCTTCTATCGCCTTCCATGGGGCTTTTCTTGAACATTAGATATGTTGATATATTTAATCTCTGTGTGAAAGAAAAATGAATTTCCCGATATCGTCGTTTTATTCAATGATTAGGAGAACTTTTGAAATGTCAGATTTCTATTTATAATATGAAATATCCCTTTTCGTGCAACGCGTAAAAATTAGAAAAATTTTCTAGGTCACAGTAAGTACGAAATTCGTTCAATTCACACTAAACTCGCAGACGCAGAAGCGTCAAATTGAATATTGCCGTATAAATAATTACGATATATAACGAAATGCAGGTTTACATACGCGTGAATGAAATTTCGAACGCGTTTGAAAATCACCGTAGTAATTCATGCAAAGTGTCGTGCACGGCACCCGAGAAATATTCAGTGAATATAGCCGTGAGCAATAACTTTAGAATAGAACGTTTATTGCAATACCGCCGCGTTAATCCGACGTTGTTATTTGTAATTTTAAGACCGTGCCGTTCGGGACATCGATTTTCTCGCTGCCATTTCAAGTCGTCGCTTAACGATAATTAGCCTCCATACCGATGCACTTCGATTTTCCGTATACCGTTGTACCCGGAACGATAGCACACGGAGACAATGATTTACCCGGGTCCTTTGTTAATTAGCCACCGACGATAATTGTTGCAATCTGGCGCGTTGCAACATTTCGTTATAATTATATAGTAACGGACTACCGGTGGACGGGAAATTATACTGTCGCTATTAATACGATTTGATTTATCCGCCATATATTATACTCTACGGTTCGTTTCTTCTTCGATGATTTTTCTCGGAATTTTTCAAGTAACAATTGTTCACTATTGATATTGAGCTATTCAGTTGATATGTACATAGAAGGAGCAGTTACGTCGAAAAATACCTTTAAAAAATTATATTATTTTAATTATGCGAGAACGATTGGCATTATGCACATTTTGCACGGAAAGTTTTTGCTATCGTTTCGCACTCAGTTCAGTACTGTTACGGATTGTTTAAACAATGACGCATCCTGTAGGCAGACCGTCCGGTTTCTAACCGGAGATGATTAACCTACGGTATTCTCTTTCTAAGAATAAAAATACCTCTGTACGTTCCACCGCGATGTATGATGAAAATAACATTAGTTCGCCGGGGAAATTATTACCCCGAAAGGGGAAGAAAAATGCGGCGCATAAAATGAAGTAACGAGACAGGAAAAGATATCATGGGACACGACCGAGATTACCAATGAATATTCCAAAATATTGCTAATAACGTTACTGAAATGTTTATTTAACGCGATTTATCGGCGCTTATCGTTATTCTTTCTGTTGCCATCAATATTCCAGCTTTAATCTCCACATACAACGTAGAGTAAGAATGATTTTTCCCCTCGGCAAACGTGATCAGTCACGCGACTTTTATTTGTCTCTTCGAGATAGTAACAAAGATTAAGGGAACAAGTATATTTGCTTGAATACAAATAGACAATAGGAGTGAAAAGAAATTAAATTTGGCTTAAATTAAGTTTGACATTAATATTCTTTAGGCACTATCCGTATTGTTCGTAATTATTTTATAATATTTAAATGTACTAAAAGCTCTCGCCGAACGTCAGATAATAAATTATATGCAACTTACATATTCCATTCCTTAACCCGAGATAATAAAACATTTATTTGGATCACTTTCGAAACCGTTATCTATGTATTTTCTAATTGATTATACGAATAGGAAATCGAAACGAAACGTATGGGATCCATCTAAGTACAATGTCGATTAAACTTCCTAATATTAATTATGTTACTCTCTATTTAAATATAGACGTACGTCCACTATAACACGAAATATTTAAACACTTCTCTAGCAAGATTCGATAATAATAACACCCGTCATATCATGGTTTAATAGACAGTGACTATGATTGACTTTGAGTGAAGTTTCCAAAAATTTCAGGTTTCAACTTTATTTTACTGTAAATGAATATTCAGATTTCCGAATACAATTAACAGTAGAATGGGATTTAACTAATAAAAATCGTTATCGAGTTTCGTGTTTCGAGAAACACGGTACGTTCCAGTCACCGTTAAAATCAGGATCGCCATTAAATATCTAAATGAAATCGGAATGGAGGCGAGCCGGGGTTGGCCGAGCGACGATAAATAAATAAAACTGTCACAGCGAATCGGGTCAACGCGAGAGCTAAACTGGAGGAATAGTAATTGCTATTGAACGAATAATAACGCGGTCAGCTTCACTTGTTTCTCCAATTTTTTCATTTTTCAAATGCTGTGTACCTTTACACACCGTCGCCCATTGTCTATTTCAATTACTTCCACATTAGGTGCGAGTGCACGAATAATTTTTCCTGCACTCATAGTACTTTGAGGGTAAGTGTGAACCCTTTCACTCGTACCATGCCATGGATTTATTTGCCAAAGAATAGATTGCTATCTGTTCGTATCCGACAGTAGTTAATGAAACGTCGAAAGTTCGGGCAAACAAATATCTATTTTTTAATCAAATCATTCAAAATTGTGTCGATTAATAGTCAAGAATTTTTCTTACGTATTTTGGCTGGTTTTTTTCTTTCAAATAATCACGATAATGCGTGTTTCATTTGTATAATTTGTATTATTAGTCAGTCAATAAATACTCACAGAACTAACAGCAAAACATATAGCTCCTTATAATTAAAATTAACTCTGACCCATTGAGGCGATGGTAATATGCTTTTACTCGATGACGGAATGTGAAATCTTCTTTCCAGAGCGGCACCAATCGCTCGAAACGATTAGTCCACTGTTGAATTCAATTTATTTTTCATTATTAGAATGACAATTTATTTTCCGCGCCACCAGTTTCGCGTTGTTTCCACGGGGCGAATTAGAAAAATGGAATTCCGAATAGCATCGGTGTTTAATTACGTTCGTTGCGGTTAATTGAATTGTTATTATCACATTTTTGTTCGCCGATTTGTGTCATTTAAAAATCACAGAGAAGAATCGATATTTCAAAGCGACATCTCATTTTACGAACGCAATCAATATCCATGACTGAATTCTTTAAAACTTATCTCAAATGCCTTGAAAAGTATTGCACATTTATCAGATAAGCTTTGACGCTGATCTCAAAGACTTATTTACATGTACTGTTTAAGTTTCCTCCTTAAAATTTAAGAATCCTGCTAAACAGGAACTTAATGAATCCCTCAAGCAACTTCATTTCCATAGAACAATAAAACCCAACATATTCGTCACTCTAAAAGCGTCGTAAAATAATACCATAAATAATTTCTATTGTTTCCCCCGACACACAGTTCCCAGATTATTTTCACCGTAATGATTCCCGTCGGAATTATTCATGGCATATATTAAATTACGAAATAAATACGCGTCCCGTTTTTATTCGATCCATCGGCAAATATTTTTTCGCGTTCGAGAACTCAGTTATCATTGTACCGAAATACAAACACGCACTAATATGTACCAGACAGCACCATAACGCGATCCCCGAGGGATGTTTTTGTCCGTTCGCCATATTCCCCCGTACTTGACTTCCTCCATGTCTTAAAAAAAAAAAGAAAATGGTACCTCAAAATGTATTTCCCTTTTCGTCGTCCGGCATTCACGAATTCTTCCCCCGTCTTACTTTCGCCGAACATTAAAATATCGCTCTCCCTTATTACAAGTTTCGCTTTGCGGATCCTAGTTTTTCGTTCCTCCTTGTTTCTGCACGCTCGAAACTAATCTCACGAAATTGCTTCCCTTTCAAGCCAGACCTCTCACATGTCGGTGTTTACCTTCGTTGTGGGAACACGGTTGTCGGCCGATAAAATCTTTATGTGTGGTTTGGTGGATTTATCGGGACATATTTAGCGGACGGAGTTCAGGGAAGGAAAACGTTGTTAAGTTGCCAACATCGGCCCTCCGTGCCAGGGTAAGAACTACGGCGGTGTGCGGGTGAATTTGCGCGTACGCCATTAAAGTTGTACAAACCGATGGCCGATTATGAATCGACTTGGAATTATTCAACGTAGAGTTTGCGCCGAGCTGTACCGTGCTACACGGCCGCGATTTATTTAACGGAATAAATGATCGAGCTGCATTATTTCGTGATCGATGCAGTGGAACTACTTTCGAAGAGGATTGCCGAAGATGGTATTGTGCCGGAATTGTTCAGAAATTTAGTATGCCAAGTACCGACAAGTGACGAGTATTTCGTACAGATTGCACGACTATGAATGTTACCGATTTTTCATTGAATTTTCTGGCGAAGCGGTTCGTATTAGAACTTTGCTGGATTATTATTTTAGGTTCCTCCTTATTTGCCAGAGGAACATACATGTTCAATGAATGCTGATATTACAAATTTCGCGGACTCTGAGATATTGCATCGAAAAATTGCAGGATAATAGGGGGGATTTTTCTGTGAATCTGTGAAGGAAAAATCTTCCGAGATTGCGCGAATAAGTACATTTGAGTAAGCGTTTTGCACAAGGAAGATCGTGAACGATATTCCATAATGAATGGTAATAATAAACTCGAGGATTATACGGGAACTTTTTCTAATAAATCCAAGAAGAAGCGTGTGTCCATCCGAATAATTTGTTGCAATATTTCGCGCGTAAGAATAGCATAAAAATGATTATTTGCGAGTCTGTCAAGGATTGGCTGCCTTAAAAAGTTAATTAAAACAAACAATATCGCGGACGTAAAAAGGAAAGGACGCGAAAGAACGGCAAACTCGTCTCAACCGTTCATCTGGACGCTTCGTGAAATAAAGGATTCCTTAAACGAAGACTTTCGTTTAGTTCGCCACACGTTTGGTCTTACGTAGAGCTCGACGTAGTATTGGCCCGACGTTCATGTCGCTGAATTTCTCGGTTTTCAGCCGGGAATTATGTTCCGTTCCTTCAGTCACGGGATATACGTTATCGAGTAACGCATGTCGGGATACAAAGGAAGCGTGGAACAATTTAAAAATCGAGCGCGAGAAGCTCGGCGCCAGAAAAGGAGGCGAGTCGAGGGTGGAAGATCTGACCCGTGAACAATTTGTCGTTTATCTACGTGTGTCGTCGTGCCCTCCCTCGACCTCTCACCTTTCTGTCCCGCACGATTACTCTTCTTTCGCGGGATACCGTTCGAATTTCTCTGTACTTCCCTGCACCTTCGTTCCGCGTGTTATTGTGACCGTCCTACAAAATCGTCGACGCCGGGTGCACCCACCTTGATGCGATTCGATCAATCAATGCAGCGAAACGAAGCAGCTTGAAGCAACATCCGTGCAATGAAGCGAGGTCGTGCAAAGTATTTCGGAGCTTTTGAGAGAGAGAGAGAGAGAGAGAGAGAGAGAGAGGGGGTAGAACGGGTCAAACGGGAGAATTTTCATCCTGGCATAAATTAAATAAGTGTTTGAATGGTTTGTTTCATTTTTAATTAAATTACAGTATAGTTGTGATAGTTTTTTAAAACCTTTACTATTGCACTGTTACTATTCCAATATTTTGTATGCACGCGACAGATGTACATTGCGGTTAACTTCATGATATTATATGTTCGAAAATATCAAACTGTTCATAGTAGCCAAGGAATCGAAATTATTTCGTGGTAAAGTAAAAAAATGTGAGGTAGAATACATTTTGGAAGTTAGAACACTATGTTCGTAATTAGAATGTTCGTAATTAAAATTACTTGTTTTTTCGTGGAATGAAGGAATTTGCAACTCGTTAAAACTGGAGTACCCACTGGTGGAAATTCATTTCGTTTATAAAGAGTATATATCTATGTACTGGATTACATGTTTTGAAAAAATTATGTCCCATTTTTATATTAATAATTATTTTATAATTATATCTCTTGTTACCTGTTGGTATGATGTATAGATTAAGCGCTTAAAGGGTGGATTATTAGTCGAGTCAATGCTTTGAGAGCATTAAATATCGCAAGGTGGACAAGATGATCGTTTTTAACTTTTTGTGTGACCTAATAATTTCGATACTTGACATTATACGTAACGTCACAATAAATTATTCGTATAATTAAATTTTCTTACGGTTTTCGTCGAACGGTTTTCCAATATCCCTTTTACATAACATTGTTGTATTGTGTTCCAATTTTAAGATACACAGCTCTTTTTAGTCAAAGTAACGAAAGATCAATCAACGTGACATTTTATCGAATCGTTCTGGTGGAAAATTAAATTTACTTTCGCAGTATGTATCCTGTTTCCAATATCACATCGACGTTTATTTTTTTGACCTGAAAATACAAGAAACAGTGCTGGAAGAGTTTGTTAGCTGTTCACGTTCCCGTGACCCAGAAAACTCGTAAACGTCGTATTACTCAGAGTTTCGATTACGTTTTAGAATGAATCGCCCTTTCGTTGTCTTTGCACAAGCTTCGATTTGTGTCACTTCTTTTTTTTAAATTCATTTATTAACCCAAGAACGGAGTTAATTTCTCTTCTGGCAAGCTTTTCTAAAATAGAGAAAAGTCTATTATTCCTTAGATCATCGATTATGGACCTTTGCGATATTTAAATTTCGCCCAAGAAAAATCGACAAATTATTTAAAAACACCAAAGTTAGGGGGCTTTCAATTCTCAGACAACTCCTAAGCAAGAAAGGATATCTTAATTCACGGGTAGCTTTATCAAGAAATTCCCCCGAATATCAAATATTAGACATTAAATCTGCAAAATTGTAACCAAAGGTATTTTCGACAAATGTAAAACACCAATGGTGAAACAAATCCAAGTACTCGGTTTCATACATCCCTGTTGGAGAAGCATCGCAAAAAATTCCGATATTCGAAAGATGATCTTAATGTACACGCTGCAGTTCTAAATCACCCCGAGAGATCCAAGCATTTGCGAAAAATCAACGGTGGTAGAGAAGAAGTAACCTGTACGCATCGCGTATAATTATTTCGCGGCGAAAGCTGCAACGGTCTTTAATTTACGATCGAATCTGCATAAAAGGGCCGTAAGTTAGGTAAGAACCGCGGCTGCTACGCGGCTTTCCGCTCGCATTTTACACCGTTGTGGTTACGTTTACAGGTGCATTATACTACCCGCGCGCCGTTCTCTACGTGTTTCAGTGATAATGCAGCATTCAGTCTTTCCGGACGCGTTGGATCTAATCCGTATTTTGCATTGCTTATTAATACGACACTTCTCAGCGACGAAAGTAAAATAACTCGTCGTCTATGCGCTCCACCAGGCGTTAAGTTGTTGTGCAGGCGCACGTGTAAATAGTAACGTGGAAACCTGCATATTGCATCGCCATATTTTTCAAACATAGAAGCAAGCGTTGGAATTGTTCCTGCGAATACGTATAGTTTCGTATTAGGGTGTCTGGATAAGTGCTCCTTCTTAGGCATTGGAGCTTAATAACATTTTGTTCACCATTATGAGTATCAGAATAACTTTTTTAAATAATATCTTTGCAATGAAATAATTTCTGTTTAGTAATGACATATAGTTTTGAAAGCTGGCTTGAAAATATTTCGATAGACTCTAATGATTTACTGAACCTTGCTTAAGAATATATTATTTTATCGTTTACAATATTTAATAAGACAGGAAATCTTTTATGAATCAATGAAATGCAATGTAAATACATTTACAAGTCGGTGCAAGCATATTGTATTGTTCCATTCGACAAGAAGGCATTCCATGGTTTAATATTTCCATTCCGTTTATATTACAATCATTTCTGTCGATAATTTATATTCGGTTCCCCAGCAGAATGCAGACTTTCCTTTGCAAAAGTTCGCATGCACGCCATTACAAATATCGTTACACGGGCTGCTTGTAAGAAATTAATTCCATAATGTTATAATGGAGTTGCTGCTGGAACATGAATTATTCAGGCGGCGTTAATTGGAAAAAAATCTGGCCCCGCATAATTCGTTGTTTTCCGTCAATACAGGTAGTAACGTTGCCTCGTAAATGCGCCGTTTAATAAAAAACGGGCTCAATTTTCTATGCCTCGAGTGAAACACGTCGAATTGTTTACGCGAAACAATGAATATTCGTTTATTGTAATCTAAACCTTTCTCATAATTAATCCGCGGAACACCGGTACAATACATAAGAATATAATAAACATGATGAAACGTGGTACGATCTGCGAATTTTGTTTACAATTAAAAAGAAAAAAAACATATAAATCACAGAGACCCAAAACGTTCCCCGTACCAAAGCTTTAAAAACAAAAGTCCCCGATCGAACAGGTTCTTCAAGATATCAACCGCGTGGAAATCGAAAAACTTAAAACGTTCCAAAAAATCCCCGGCAAAGTGTCACACTCTCCGCAACCTGTCTTAACCTTCCACCCCTCGCGGGCAACGTTTTCGTTCGAACAGAAAATAAGAGGCAAAAAAAAAAGAAACTTATCCGAGCTGGTACTTTCCATTTTTCCTTGACACGATTCTCATCTCCCAGATATCAGCCTAATGTCCAAAGTCCAAACACAACCGGTTGATCTCCACGGTTTACAGAAGCTCGATTCTCCCCCATAAAGAATCTCGATATAAGGGCAGCCATAGGGCTTCATTCCACGACGAGCCACGAAGTGTATCCGTACTGTTCTCCAGGATCGTGAGCATATACGTACACGTATATACACCTGTATACTGTATGTACACTTATATATAACTACGAGGAGAGTGGGAGAATGTAACGAGAACGAAGTGGATGCGCATAGTACGGCGAGACATAAGCCAGAATGTGAAATGCGCCATCAGCATCAAGGAGGACGTACGCCAAGATAAAAGCGGCGGCTACTCTTTCTCTCCTCTCTCTCACACTCTCTATCCTATCCTATCCTTCTATCTCTCTATCTCTCTATATATATATCTCCATCTCTGTCTCTATCTTCTCGAAAGAGGCACACGATATTCCGTGCATCGTTGTTCCCTTTTTTTCTTTCGCGGCTGGGAACCGAAAACGAGCTTCTTCTATGTGAAATTAACGGGGTCAGACGCCCCGTCCATGTTCCGCCCCATATTCCCGGGCTGTTCCCTCCATCGTGGTTGTATTAGGTCGGGATTCCCGTTGCAAACGCTCCTTACTACCCTCGGTTTCGCAATATTCCGCCCACCGCTTGCGTCACCTGCTGATCCAGTCGGACAGTTTTTGGTATTGCTTATGAAAATCATTCGGGGACGATTTTAATAAAGGGGCTCGCGATGGAACCGAGGAACGCGTGCTTTGGGCAATTCGGATGGACTTGGCGGTGTACGTCGGGCAGTTTGGCTGCGCCGATTCCGTTGACGCTGTGCGTCTTTCTTAGGGAGTCGTTACGCCCTGAATTATGCAACGGCGCGGTCGACGCTCGGGTAGAGAATAGTGAGGCGAGTTCCGCGTAATGCAAGGGAAGATCATTTTCCGGTAACCTCTGGTAAATTGGTGACGCGTAGCGTGGCACGGAATGCGGGATACCGTTGCGGTCTTCGCGTGATAGATTTGACATAGGTCGCGTGGGAATGGTTGCGAGTACGATTATGAAGGTGGTCGAATTGTAAGTCACGTATCTTTTGTGTCGCGATGTTCAGAGTCCTGGAAATAAGTGCGAACTGAATTCTGTCGAACGACACGACGGATGAATTTGATGGGTCAATTTCGTTTGAAACAATGATAGACAAAATAAGTGAGAAATTCTAGGTTTTTTTTAATACTATTTTAGACATAGACCACTTTCATAATTAGAGTTGCATAGTTGTGAAGAATATTTTTATGGATTTTAATTGCGAGAATACGAGGTTTTCGTAGGTGTATTTGGTAATTATATTTAGAGTTTTTTAAATGTCTAGTATAATCAGAGACAGTTTAATAATTGTGAACCGAACCCGTGTATTTCTATTCGTTGCAAATATTTATCGTATTTCATATTTTATAATAAACAAGATTTGGTCGGGTGATTGTGCAATTGACCCGGACTGCTCAATATCTTAATTGAGTAACTTTACTCGAATTACTGTGAACCTTAAGCTACCACTTTTCCCTCGTTCCCTTGGAAAGGAAACTTCGTTTCGCAACGCCGAATTCAATCGGTTGCTTCAACTTCATTAATTAACTCCAACGTGCTTTAAACGTAGATTTATTTCTCTCTTTTTATTTATTTCTCTTTATTAATAAAAAGAACTCGGATGCTGTCTTTCCGATTTATTAAAGCATCGATTCAGTTGACGTTAATTAAGCCCCTCGCTAGAATGCGTGAACAAGGAATGTTTAATACAATTAAACTTGTTGCAGTTAAAATATAATTTAGTCCTTTGCTCGTTGACGTACCCGAAACATCCATGAACTACATCGACCGTTTAAATCTGTCTATAAAAAAAAAAAACAAAACAAAAAACGAACTCGTCGATGAATGAAAATGTTACACTCAATTAATTATGGATATTAAGATGTTACGTAGTTAGATCACGAGCATTACGATTTCCCTTTCCTTCTTCCACTTGTTCTCCGTATCTGCGTTTCTTTAACGAGAGTCGTTACGGCTGCGGAACAGGCGTCGCGACGCAGAGATTGCTTCGTTATATGAAATTAGCCATTTAGAGGCAGCCTTTCCGAGCTGGCCCACGCCCCTTCATTATTCTATATTCTGCGAAGAAATTTCATCTTGTTGTTGCTCAGCCGCGGAAAAGGGTAATTCGTTTTTCGTTGCTCCTTCCTTCTATTCTTCAAACGAATCGAAAAATGGCGTTTCAATTTTTTTTATTTCACTCCCACGATAAAAATTAAACCTGCCGTCGTTATAACGCTCGCGTGTTCGATTTGCTCGATGCAATAGAGACTTGCATAATTCCGAGTTCCGAGGTTGCTTCAAATTTGGTTGAACATTTCTTCATTGCCGAAATATCATTCGAAGCCACAAATACCAAGGCTTCATTTAATTCACAGTATCGCCTTTTCTCTATTTCGTACGAAACCGTACAGGTGTCGACTCTGCGCCGTATACGCTTCTCCGATTGGCGTTACGAATTCGCTACGAATCGTCGTTCTAATTTCGAAATTACTCCTTACTCGGATGAAATTAATTCGCCTTTGATCGCGCGCCACGCATCTTTGTTTCCAATCGTGGGAACGGTTTCCCGACATCATTCCCGAAAATCTCGCCCGGGTTAATTTTCTGAAATAAATTCACGCGGACGCAATTGTTGCGCGTTCGAGGCGCGCCACGAGCGATGTTTCAATTCGTTTCTGTTGTAACAGCTGGAAAGCGTTTCCAGTTTCCAGTTACAGCGGAGATCGACGCCGAAAATATTTCGCGGAATGAGGTACGCTGATGAATTAAAGGGCCGTGACGCCAATTTTTCGAAACATTATTTTCGCCCGCGTTAATTGCGTTTTCGCGTAGGTCTTTGTGATCCGCGCCGCGTGTCATTGTGCAAGGTACAAATGATATTGCTAACGCGTCGATAGTCGAAGTGCTTTTGGTGATGTTACTTTTGGGATATATTGAGAAATTTAGCAAAACAAGTTGGGCGAAATATTTTATACTGAACGAAGTGAAGGTATTGACACCATGATGTCGGTAATACAAAAATAAAAATTGCGATTTAATGAAAGTGGCATGCTTTTGCTGTACTGCGGTGTTATTTAAGTTATACTTATTATTTTACTGAACACTCTAAGCAAGAGAGATCAACCGACTGTATTCGAAACAGGAACGTTTGATCTTTGATTCGATTAACTACATAATTATATTTGCACAGTTCAACTGATTTGGTTGTTTTACGCAGAGCCGGAATTCGACCAATCATACACCACCAAATAATGGATAATTAATTGATGAAACAATTATCCCTCACACATGGGTGCGCGCGAATTTATTTGGTACCACTTGCGAAGCCTTACTCAGCGCAAATATCGGTAATCATGATCGTCGCGATATTTCTACCAACACATATTTCACCCAAACGTTTACGCAATAATTGTATCTTCGATCTCGCGCTATGTAAAATGAGATCGTTATTTTGGAAAGTGACTCAGCGACGCTCAATACGGCAAAGAAACGATTACAGATTCCACTTAGAATCATGTAGGTCTGAAAACAGAGAATAGGAAGTTGCAATATTTACGACCGTTCCGATGCGCTGCAAAATAACAAACTGAAGCGATAGGAAGATCGACTTTAATCGAATTGCACAATAGTCGCGCTTGAAAGGCAAGTGCTCCCGTTCGACGTGATTGCAAATCGAACGGGGCTGAGCCTCGGAGACATCCAATCAAAATCAACGCGGAACGCGTCCGTGAAGTTCGAGAAATCTCAAAGCGCAGGGAATCCGACGATTTCCAAGAGCTATGTTGTCCTTATGTCGACGAGCCTCGATACAGTCTAGGTACATCGGCGTCGAGGCGTCGAGATTACACTGCTGCATGAAATTAGCCGTTTAGGGGCAACCCTCTGTTCCACCCCTCCGAGGAAACTTCCCTTCGAGCGGAAATACGAACGCTGCACGACGTTTCCTGGAAATGATCATTGTAATCTTCCCTCTGCTCCAGAAATACCGCCTGTCTTCGTTTCTTCTGCTCGTTGAATTCCCGTTGATTCTTGTCTTCTTTTCGCCCCCCTATTCTTCGGCTGTTTCCCCATTCGCCTGTTCTGCACACTTGTTGTTTCAGAGCGGCGTTGCTAATTCTTTCGCATGCACGTAACCCCCTTCTCGTCGCCAAGATTTTCGCCCCCGCTTTCATTTTGTTTCTTAGGCACTTTATTTTCTGTTCCTCGAGGGGAAATTTGTATCTTCAATCTTGTGGTTTCGACAAATTTTGTATTTCCCTTTAATTGTTTTTTTCTTTTATTGGGTCTTTTGGACTCCTGCTTTCTTTGTTTCGCGGTTTTCTTCCATCGCATTAGTTTTGCGATAATTCCTTCTTTTTTGTTACGCTTCGCTTATTTTAGTCATTCAGTTATTTTAGTTTTAATATATTGTGGTCGAAACTTGTGCATCTGATTTCTTCCCTTCGTGCCGTATATCTGAGATATCCTTGCTCCTTCTTTCCTTTCTCTGTTTCGGTACTTTGTTTCGTCTGTTTCAATGGACAGATCTACTTATTTTCATATTCACCGTTTCATTCTCTGTCCTCTTATTTCTTGCTACAACCCCGTTGTTTTCTCTTTTATACTGCTAAATATATTCTGTTGTTTTTCTTTCATCTGTTGCTATTTGCACGCCCGAGATGAATTCAAAAGTGCCAGCCAATTTCAACTTCGCTCTCTACATCGAACTTCCGAGGACCGTTTTAATGAATTATTCCGGTTTTATAAAATAGATGGTATTCGCGGTAGCGTGCGCAGCAATACGCTGTATTGTTCAAGTATCAACGTTTATTTATTTGCGTACGTATATCTAGACAATTGAAGAGACCATTACCCAAATGAAACTTCCCGATGCATCGAGCGCTACTTTCAATCAATTACTGTAACAAGCGGATACTTTTTGTTCGAACGAGAAATATATATCGACTAATTGCCCGAATTACTTTCACCCCTGCGAAAAGAAACGAATCCGCGAACAGACTCGCCGTCAATTGCACGAAATATTCCACGACAGTTACCCTCCAACGAAATTACTAATTTCCCCACCATTCCAATCACCACGATCGAACCAATCTGTATCGCACAAAACACCCACAAACGCTGTTTCAAACTGCGCTACGCAATCTTCCACCACCTTCGTCGTGAATCTCTGCAGCGCGCGATACAATCGTCGAACAGAACCTTCAATGCACGCCATTAAGCGCAAGTATCATAATCACGCGCGCCGAACCACGTTACCATACAACCAGGAATAACCATCGTTCTCACCCCCCGTATCCTGTATGGAATATCACGCCTGTATCCCATTGCATAACAGACGCATCGCCGCCCAGTTCGTTTTTACCGCAATCGATACCATCGAGACCGGTGCACGCTCAATTAAGACCCCTCGGAAGATCGCGTCGCGGAATTCGCGACGCGATTCTCATTTCTATTTCATTTCTATCATGCTGCCCCGCGTTCCACGAATCGTCTCGGTTCCACAGCGTGTTTCGTCGACCCCTCTCAAGCACGGGCGACGACCCGTCGACGTTGTTCCGTCGGACGGACGGTAAATTGATTATCGATTCAGAATAAATTCCGACGACCCCGGGCCGTTTCTCGATCACGGCGCGTCTCTCGGCGCGGATCGTTCGCGACGGGATACCGTTCGAGGACTTTCCCCGGACTTCCGCGACGGAAATACCGCTCCTCGCCCTTTATTTAAAGACTCGAAACGGGATTACGTGACGATCAGACGGGTCGAGCACCGTTCGATTAGGACGCGTTACCGGACGGCGCGGGCGCAATTATTCGAAACGGTTGTGCCGCTGGCAGGGAACCGGATCTCCGATGCACTCGATCGATCCCGTTGTTGGTTTAGGCTAATTTTTCCACGGGGCGCGCTGTCGGGTCGGTTTGCTATTTGTTGTTGCTGGTGCGCGATGGGTTGACAGAGTATTGGAGGCGTGGGCGACGGACATATTCTGGCTCACGATTGTTCGCTACGAATTGAGCTTTCGATGGGGATTTTTTTTTTTGTTTTTGTTTTTTTTTTAGTAGGACGCTGATTGAGTTTTGCATAAAATATCGACGGGGCTTTTTCTCTTTGGAACGGTAGTTGACTTTTCGTTCGTTTTTCCTTTTTAATGGGTTCCGCCGGAGGTTTGTATAATATTGATATGAATTAAATAAGAGATTAATTCACGTTACTGTATATCATATTGCACAGGTTCATAAATATTAACGCATATTCGGCGCTAAAAATCCCTTCTTGGAGATTCGCCGCTGCTCTGTTCGTTCTCGTGTTCATACATTGAAATGTTTTGCATAAATATTGGGGACAAAATTGAGGTAGGCCAGTGGACGGCTGAACGATTATATAGTTTCTCATAGAAACCGAGGGAAGAGGGTTCCGATTCTCGATCGGAAGTGGCGAAAGGCGATCCGTCGAATGAGTCCAAGGGGCGGAAAGGTCAATTTCATCGGCCATCCAGGCATTTGAGTTTCGAGCACGAGCGTAAACAGGAAACTTTCCTCTCTTCGTTCCGGCGGACGAAACTTTTCCCGAAAATCTTGGGGGGGGGGACGCGGTAAATCGGCAACGATGCGAAACTAATTAGCTGGGTATTTAGGAATTTAGCGCCGCATCCTCGTCCCGGTGAAGGAGTAAGAAAACGAAAGAGGTAGGCGGAGAGAGGAGAGAAGTCGTAAGACTTTCCCTTCTTTCCAGAGCGGCTATCGAGCTTCAGCTCGAACCGTAAATGAAAGAAGCGAAATAAAAGGAAATATTTCGATTAACGGGCTGGACAAGATCGTTCTAGCCACTTTCGTAAAGTTACGTCCACTTTACTGCGAAAGGTTTTGACTCCCTATAGACTCGCGTAACTTTGAATTCACACACCCGACGACTAAATTTTGTAAATTCTATCCGATTTATATCTCAAGATTATTGATCCAAGTATTTTGCAATTGTACCATTCTGTTGTAACCGATGCACATATTGTACTCCGTGACCAATCATTCTATTCGGAATCGCAAGCTTCTTCTCTTATTATAAGCTATCTACATTCTATCGCACTGGCGGCCTGCAAGTATTTATAAAAACACCATCGTGGAATCGGGTGCCCAATAGAATCCATCTGGTTTTGACAGATTAAATTCCAAGGTTTCGTATATATTTGTTTGCGGCATTTCCTTACAACGAGTCGCCGTTGAAAGAAGCCGGGAACACCGTTAATTAAAAAATTATCTCGAAAGTCAGCGAGCACGACGAGCTTCGGGCAATACCGAAATTTCCGCGGAAACGTATTAGCTAAAACAATTCCCCCGCCAAACCCTCATTCGCATTCTACCAGTTTGTCGACGTTCCGAATTCTACGGTGGAATTTCAATTAACAAGGTTAATCGAAGTAGAAACAGGTCAGTGGAACCTGAGAGCCATTAAATAATTGAAATTTTCGAGGTAAACAGGATTCATGGCACAAACATTAACGTAGTCGTCTCGTTCTGGAATAGCTCTTTTAACGTGATACTATTATCTTTAATATGTCGTTCCTTTTGTATGAATTATTTAATGCAATTTAACCGGCCATGCTGATTCATTGATATTTCAAACTCGCATTGCAAATATGATTTCCTTGGATACAATGCTCACAGCACACAGCCCCCTTTTATCTTTCAGTAATCATAATAAAGCATTCAAAGATCGAACATAAGATACACCATGAAATGTTTTAATAGAATAATTCGTGTATCGTTATCAACGTGAACTCGTATTTATGGAAGGAGGAGCGAATTGAAGGAGCCTGATTATTTTATTAACGGTCTACAAAATTCTATTAGCCTTCTTAACGGAAATTGTGAACCGATGATGTTTCATTAGCTTCCTTGATTAGTACGGGAGTTACCATTGAGCTCCCGATACTTTGATATTACATTGCTGCATTGATGTAATCAGCAAGGATATTGCAGGTTTGATGTTCATCGAAGAGATGTAATTTTCAGTCTATATTTGATCGGAACGTACGTTGTACTCTAACACCATACTTCGCAATTGAAATGTGTTCGGGTGTATTATTGTAGCAATGTGCCATCGATGCTTAAATGTCAATTAAAACGTGCTCGATCTAATTGACTGTTCAGTCCCCCTATTCTGGAATATGTGTCGTCAAAATTTATACATCTTTCGCGCGACAGTGATTCGGGACATTTATTAAAACTAAATTTAAAGCAAAATATTATACGACGAGGGTAATATAAATTTGGCAAAGTATGAATTCACTAAACCAGAAAATATTTGCTTCGCCAAATAAATTTTCTACTTCCTTTCAATTTGTTTTTCACTGGATGGACTTATTTTTTTAATACTATTATGTTCACGGTAATTCGAGGTTCCTTTAAAAATCGTGAAATAAAACAATTCATAACAGAACCGAACAAGACCAGTCCACCTATTTGAACGAAGTCTTCTTACGCGTTAAATAAAACGTGACGATAAGCTTCCTCTGTAATCTCGTACTTCTCCAATTGTTTCTAATTTATATCCACACTCTATATTTGAGTACTGACAACGCCAATATTATAATAACCCCTGGAGTCACGTTGTTTAAAAAGATACGTAGCCATGGTTAAATTGGTCCTTAACTACGGCACACGTGAATTGCATTCGAACCATAATAGACATCCAGAAGTGGAATTCGAACCACAAAGCAGATATCGAACCGCGTCCCGCCTATTCCATCTAACAATTCGATAATCAACATCGCTCGCTGCTAAATAATTCTAACGCCAGCATCCGCGGGCGAAACTGAAACAATGGAACACCCTGCAGCCGCGCCAGCAAACTTAATACACCGGCGGCCATCGAGACCTCGACGTTATAAGACACCCCGTGGACTGTCCCGTACACGTTGGTTAATATGCACGCCAGGTATTTATATTTAACCATCGTTCGAGCGAGCACAGCTCGGCGGAGACAGTCTGTCCCTAAACGCGTTGCTCGTCAATGCGAATTCGTGAGCAATCAAAGCTGGCCGCGTCGAAAATGCAAAGCCGCGGCCAACGAATCCACGTTCAATCGCATCCATTGGTCCGCGTACGCAATCGACAACTGATTAAAATGCGATCGACGCGACCACCGATTAGCATAAACAAATTCTTGCCCTGTCGTTTCGTTTTTCGTTCGGTTTCAGCTTTTTTTCTCTCGCATTACTCGTTGTTTTTCTGTCTTTTCCTCTTTTTTTTTTTGTTTTTTTTCGTCGTTCTGTTTCCTCGCTTCGCTCGCCCCCGTCTCGTCGCTGTTTGCCCGCTTGGCACTGTTCGCGATTTCAACGCGGTGTAATCGCCGGCAGGGCGTGTTTGCCCGAGAAAAACAACCGGCGACAATTACCCGGCCGATGAAATTAATTTATTAAAACGACCGAACGCTCGTTACTCAGCCATCACGTACGGTCGCGTTTAAACTGCGCCCCGATTTCGGACTTTCGCTCCTTCCTGTGGTTGGCGATGTTTTGTGCCCGCCGTTGCTTTGGGATTTCCTTGCTTTCTTCTTCCTTCTTCTTCTCCATCTTTTCGCCCTGATTATAGTTGTTGGCCGTTTCGGGCTATCCGTTTGGCCGAACCGTTCGAACGATCGAATTGGAAGAGGCCGCCGGCGCGTTTCATCGCGAGTGATTCGATTAACGAGCCGCGAGGAATTGTTCGTTTTCGGTGCAGATCGTGCTCGACTGAGGGATGAGTGCCGTGATTGTCCGTTTCACTTCGGCTCGGATACTTGCATCGTTGCTTGGAACGAATTGATGGAGCTTATGCGAGCCCGATGCTAAATGTACTTGCAATTTTACTGGGACCGTGTTTGTAGTCATATTTTAAAAGACAGTGCTTACTGATATTTTTATGCTGCGTTATTAAATATCCGCGTATTGGTTCTGTGTTGTTATTTTGTGCTAACTGATCAATCAGGGTGAACTGAATCTAATAATTCAATTTGCCATTAATTATACAAGTTGATGTAATAATGGACATTATAATATATTGTACGATAACAGTATATGATAGTATATTTTAATAGCACTAAAGTTAATATTATATATAGGGCAAAGTAGGAATCAAGCGGTCATCGTAATTTAAAAAAAAGACAAACTGTTATCAATTATCACGATGAAACGATATATTTCCATTAAGAAATTTTGTTCGAAATTTATTGCTTACATTATGATACATATACGATCGAGAGTTATGCTGCAGGTCAATTAATTATTTAGAATCCACGAGGGTTCGAGAATTAAGGAACACAGGCCAATCAGTGTTCTCTATAAACAAAGTTGCAGTTCAATTAGTAAGATCGGACGGGCGTAAGTTCTAAAAATTTCTGCTAAACGGGACCGTTTTAACTTTATTTCTTACTTCTTTCGGCCATTTCTCCTTCGCCTCCTTCGGTCCCGATTTTCCGTTTCACGTACACGTCACCTTCGCCGAGCAACGCGATATCCGGTCGTGGTTTATTGAACAATAAATGTTTGAGCACATAAACGAAATGCGATGCTGCGACATGGCAAGTTATTAAGGAAACGTGCAGCTCATACCATGGGAAGGTGCTTTTCTACCATTTTCCTGGGTCACTTTCCACCGTCCAGGACCGTATCTGTAGCGAATCCTCTCTGTACGAGTATGAAATCTCGGGACAACTTATAAATTGCCCGTCTGAAAAGTTTCTATCATTAAATTTCTCCGCACTTACTCTTCCCAAATTTGGCACACTTCTGTATTCATGTCTATACTCATTCGATCGAAGTTCAATTAAATTCGAGCACCGTTTGAGATCTTCCTTCGAGTGTTACACCAAAGCCGACTAAATATATCGGAAACTTGTTTATTCATTTTCGTAATTCACTTCGCGAGACACTAAGATCGTTAAAAACTTTCATTTCAAACCTTTCGAAGTTGGTTGGCATGAAAAGTACTACACTCCTGCTGCCGTAAGCGTATTGGGACACACGCTTACCTACGTTTCTTACAACTGGCAATCTACGGGGCAAAGTAACGCTGCAAAATGGCTGGCCACCTCTCGTACACCGTACGTTGCAGTATGAAATTTCGAAGGAACAGTGGCGACGATTCGTGTGTCTGTTCGGGTTTAAGCCCGTGAATTTTGTGACACGCGGATCGGTAGAACGGATTTTTCACGTTTGAAGTGGACCATGAAGGTAAACAATTTGGGAAAGAGAAACGTGTCGGCGGTGGCTACATTATTAGAACGTGTGCCTGTACCCCATGGCGGGTAAATCCTGTTGGTAGACGTGCAGTGTGAAATGAGAAATTGGTGCCATTAGAAATGTCAAAGGGTGAAATGTAACAATATAGTAGAGAGTTTAACGTGATATATATTTATCGGAGCAATGAGTATCAATTAACATTTGTCTTAGAATTGAATTTAATAACAGTATTCTCGTATCTCATTATCTGATTTCAATTTTTGTTAATTTTCATTTCACTTTATTTGCATTTTACTCGTTTAATCAGCGCTTTAAGTAAATCATACGATGATTACATCGATGTATTTGAGCAAAAATGATTTTTTAGAGAACGAACTTTACGGTTTCGAGATATAACATGGACGTATTGAAAAACTTTGTCCTCGAAAGGATTGATAACTGATTTTCAGTTTCGTTGGCACGCTGCCCGGACACATTGTTATAACATGATATCCTCGAAAATAGCGAGCACTAAAAGGCGGTGGGAAAAAATGGCTGTGTCGTTGTAAACGGTAACATTGTTGTCGACTTTCACACAAGGGTTGACGATAGCTGTAAATAAAAAACCGCGTGTTTCAGTGGCCAGAATTGATTGTCGTTTTGACGTTCGGAACATGGCACGAGCGTTTTGCGAAACTTGTTTGCCGAATGAACATCAGGTCGAAAAAATTGCAACGCGTGTATTAATAAAGGAAAAAAACGTGAGCTTCGCTGCCGGAAAAACATTTCCCCTTGGATTTTCCGACGAATATTACTTTTCGCGCTAGTCGGCCCGTGTAATCTATGAATAAAAAAAAGGGTGCATGCGCATTTACAATTAAATGTTACGCTAGTAATCGATCCTGGTCACGAAGAGGTAATTGACGATTTTTGTACAAGATAGTAACTTTGATATTGTATTTTAGAGTGCAAAGCCAGTACCGTTGATCTTAAATAAATTGATAATAATTTTCAGTATTTAGTTATTAAAATACACGAGCAAATTAATTACATATTGCATACGTAAATGCGAATTTGATATTTTACAATTTGTGATTAGATATTACGGCGTGGGCGCGATTTGCAATTATCAGAAACATTATGCCGGCTGCATGGCGCGTAAATATCTCTGCCACATATCACTGTACTGCAACAGTATTTATTGTAATTCATAATTAATGGCGTTCAATTGCTTACGCACATATTCCGCTTGCATAAATATTTCCCCCGAAATGGTGTGATTAATACGAATATTTCTGTACGTCAAAATATTCTTTAATCTATCATCTGAAAAATGAGTGCAGTCATTACGTTTGATATTAACTTCTTCATAAATTATTATCTTTACATTTCCACGCAAAATGCCATTTACACGTTTTTATATTAACTATTGTCATACAATGTTTCCAAACCAAGTACGCAAATTATTCATTTACTAGTACAATATAATTTCATACTAAATAATTGCATTATGATCACACTGTCGGCAAGAGCGGCTGCAACTCTTAAGATTACATACAGGCGTACAACAAGTTTGAACAACCATCAGGGCATTAGATTAACACGATATCTCTTATAACGTGTTGATACTTCGCGTTGTAATTAACTTTGACAAGTTTCAAGCAAAACAACGCGCGCTTTGCTCCCAAAGCTTTGAAAGCTGCGGGGGGCGCGAGAGCGTGTCGCTAATTTTACGACACGTCGCTCGGATTTTGGTACCGTTAACGAGGCGCAGAATGTTGATCGTCGAACGAAGATCCCCCTGACTAGAATGGAATAGCAATTTCACTGCGAAACGAACGGCGAAAAGAAACGCGACGACGAGAAGCGAACGAGAAAGCTTTTCTCAAAGGGGGCGTCGGAATCCGCAAGTTCATTACGCGATATTTGTTAATTATCTGAACGCTGCAGAATTATTCCCTCGTTTCTACGGTTCTTTCCGTTCTTATCGAGTACTTGGCTTGGCTCGTTGCGGATTTGTGACTGACTGATACAAATTTTTGTCGTGTCGCAAATAGCCGAACTGAAGCTTCTTTTACCTTTTTATTTCCCCTGATTTATCCAGGTTGCTTTTTTCGGCAGGGTATCGAATTCTGAATGTAATGCTGACTTTTTATCCAGGTCCTTGGATATAACAAGCGGAGATTCGAAACGGTTTGACTTTCGAATTGAGGAGGAAGTTTGACCGGTGAATTTTTGTAAGCCAATTCAGAGAACTACAATTAGAGAGCCGTGTTCTTGTTACGGTTTCAATTGTAAAACAATCCCGAATCGATTGGCTGAATTGGCTACGTGGATCGATACAGCTTGGGTCGTAGACATTGAAAATCTGACAAAAATTCTATTCGTCGACATTTTTTAATAACAATTATATTGTGTTTATGTATTCTTAAACGAATACGAATGGATAAATTAATAACGAGTCGATGAGTAACATCGTAAAAAATAGCAATATCCAAATATAATAAGGTAAATATAGTGTAATACAATATAAAAATCAATTGAAAATATATGGTATGCCGATGAAATATCGTATAAAGAATTATGAACGATATTCACAGAAATAGTGGGCCGATTTCCCTCGGAGACACGAGTAATGACACACCCGCATAATTTTAATATGGAAATGTAGTTTTACATCTTGCGAGATAAAAATTTAAACGGCTAAAATAATTCCACCATCCCGGGGGTTATGAAGTTCGTTATCCACGAACTTCGGGCGGCAGCCCTGAGATATCAGTCAGAGAAGCACTTTTATACCGCAATTTCGCTCATTATTCAAGTAATTTCGTTGCTACGGCCGTGACAAAAAATGCTGACGACACCTAACGTACGTACGTATGTACGTGTATTCGTACTGTCGTGAAAATTACAAAGGAATGATGATCGTATTATCCAGTTAAAATTAAAATAGGTGCAGTAATAATTAACATGAATTCCACGCAACTAATATCTTCTAAAAATTCGACTCTTTTACTAAAAACATAATTATTATAATTATGATATTATTTAATACATAGACTCATTTGGATAATTTGTTGTTCATGCATGTCAGCTTAACTGCAACTATTACTTCAACTAGAAGAAACAAATTCTGGATTATTGTCTTGTATAATAAATTTAAATTCCAAGATATTATCGCATATGAATGTTCGTACTTGTAATATTCTATTTAACACAGGTAATTATTTCTCATGGCCAAATATATTGTATCTATATAACTTTAAGACATAACAGAAATATTATCACGTATATACTCATAACTCTCATTTGGTTTCCGAGGATCGTACGATATTCCCTTCCGCGCAATAAATTCGTTCAGTTTCATCTCTCTCTCTACATCCATCTGAAATACATTATTAACCCATTAGCATATCAATAATCAGTCTGTTCATTATCCGCCAGAAATTCCACCGAATTGCACAAAGTTTAAACATTTAATGCGTAACCACGTGAACGGCAAACGCAAGAGGTATAGTCGCGTGTCACCCTCGGTCTTGTCCGGAACAATCGAACGCAACCGATTACTTAATTAACTCCACGAATTTCGTCGTTGAGAACGCAATTGTCATGGACGACGGAATCCACGAAGAGGAATCACAGAATTCGCCGCGCTTACCATCGCCACGGGTGAAGATATATCCCTGGCCGTTCTTAGCGGATCCTCCGCTCAATTCCAATAAATACACATGCATACACGTACCCGGGGCACACGTATACAAACGTAGCAATGCCGTGGCTGCCAACGGCGAATAAATAGCCGATATAGTGGGATCGGGGCAACAGTGGGTAGGGACATTACGGCGCCCTTTCATTGAGGCGGGGGGGGGGGGGGGGGGGGGGGGGCGCGCGCACGAGCACGGGGTCGACGAGATTTAGAGAGGTTTAATTTTCCAAAAAGCTGGATTTGCGGCGGACGCGACGCCCCTGTCGTCGATTTATCGCCCGGGGCCGCAGTCGTGGAAAAATTCCCAAGGACCGATAAACGCTCAGGTTTTGTTCTTTCTTCTTTTTCCCTTTTTCACCCCTATCGGGCAATTTCGCCGGGTTCCTCTTCGTTCAAACAGAAGAAAATAGGTAAGAAAGAAACGAACGTTGGTCCACGGGCCGAATTCCGGGGACAATTCTTCTCTTAGTCCAATTTGCATTTCCGGATAACTTTTTTGTTAAGTGGTGCGGGCGGATTGATGAACTGGTCGATGGACCGTTTTAATTAGCGAGACTGGTGAAAGTTGACGGGGGTTGGTAGTGTTTTAGAGGGGGGCGGGGGCTAGTTATAATTAGGAAAAAGCTCGAGGCATAGTGCGATGGAATGCGGAATGCGTTCTATGACGTTGGCTGGAACTAGTTTTAAATGTAGCCGGTACTTAATTAGAAAGTTGCTTGCGGTTAGAGTTTGGTGTCATAATTGTACCTTGTAACGAGGGTTTCACGTACCCAAGCTTTGGTATTGTAACTTCGTATTTGAAACTATAATGGTATCCTTGAAAGTTATGACACGGGAAGTGACCCTTTCGGAGGAGAGCTTTCATGGCTCTCATTCGAGTTTTACCTTGCGGTTAATCTTGTTTGATCTGATTAAAGTTTGATCGACAGCTGGTTTCGAGGAGAAGTTGTTCGAGTTTTTTCTATGAGTTTAATATCTGCGACTTTTGATTACAATCGAATAGTATATAAATTGTTCGCGATAATAAAGTTAATTGCATATTAGTTCAACGGCAGATAGCAATTAGTATAACACAAAATGTAAGGCGCTACGCTTATAAATTAATGCAAATCAATCGGCAATAGCTGCTTGATTGTTACTTTTTGGATTTATACGTCTGGCTGCAAAATTAGAATTGAAATTTCAGAAAAATGTCCAAGGCAAACGTTTATTAATGTTCTCATTGAGTATTGATGTACAATTTTGGAAATAGATCTGCAACAGTGTCGAAAATATCAAGCATGAAAAGTAAAACAAAGTACCGTTGCTCCCCTTATCGAATGCAAGAGCAATCAAATCTTGTACACATAAATCCACATAAATGCGAAATGCACACTGATATCAGGATAAAAGTATTTCCTCTTGGTCCAAATCATACTAAAACCCCACCGAACATTAACCAAAATCCCGTTACCATAACGATGCTTACAACCCTCGACTTCAAGCACCATATTCACCCCTTCAATGTGCTTGATTGCCAATAAAAAGAAATCCGGGGGCGATATTTTTTCAAAAGCCCCCTTCTAACAAATATTTCACCGAGATCAGTGTCTACTTCTACGAGCCTCTCAACGAAATTTGTCAATGTGTCGCCGATTAAAAAGAAGAGCGACCCAAAACACGTACATACATATGTCCGTACTATCCCCTAACCACAGAAAACGAACATATAAAAAAGATACAGTTAATTACAAAATTTTGGTTCAGTAATGCAACAGTTTGTACAACTTTTCCCCGCAACAATTCCAGTTGCAAAATAATTCTTTTTTCTCGATTCCATGCAATAGCTTGGACGCAATAAATCTTTCGTACAAGGGTTAACGCACGAAGAAAATCAGCAGCGTGAATTAAAGGTGTAGGGGAATGTAGGTCGTTTATCCTGCGTCCGCTGGCATTATCCAAACGGGGATTCACAGTATTCGGGGGGAACGGCACCCGGAGTAAGGGTATCGACGGGGCGGAAGAGTCAGTTGCGAGCGGAATTAACCGGCGAGATAAACTTCCGGCCCGTAAATTTACGCGGCGACATTGTGGATCGAATTAGAAAACCTTCTTGGGCGTTCTTACAGCTTGACCCGTCCTCCGCCACGTCCCTCTCGCGAAACGACGAACAAAGCGAACGCCCAGTGAATTTCATTGTTGCGCGCATCGAATGAATCTCGAAGTGTAATCGTTTACAACAGGTTGCGTCTTCTTGGCGATTGAAAGAGAAAATATGAATACGCGATATTGCGGTAGCGGTTTACTTTGGAGAGCTGGGCTTTCTATATTCCCGGTTCTGCCGGCTCGTTCGTACACGCGACGCCGTCGTGCGTGAAACATATTATCCCTTTGATACATCCCTCAATTGCAATTCACTTGTTAACTATGAATGTGCATCGCGCGCGCATCAAACCTGTTCAGAATTCAATTAACAATCCTTACAAGAGACTATAAATGGAAGATATGTGTGTCCTAGTTTCCACCAGTGAATTCATAAACGCGACGTTTATAAGCATCTCGACCGTTTTGAATCCTTGTATAATTCAAATAGATTCGACACTTTATTTGAATTAGTTGCCAAATTCTGAGGAGATTATTCTGTTTCAGACAAACGAATCGTTTTTATTTTACATATTTCGCGCGCAAAGGTATAAGCAATCGAAAAGAATAATTAACATCGGTAGAAATGCGATATGAAGCAACGAGCAATTAGCGTCTATTTATTCGGAGCTAATTATCACTGGAAATAATTAATGTTTCTTCCCCTTCCACCTCGGGGATGCATTTCTAGCTCTCGCGCGACGAAAGGACCGAAAATCTCCCGATAGGGGTTCGGTTGAAAGAGATAAACACAGGGACGATAGAGAAATGGGGAATAAAGGAGGGAAAAAGGATATCTGGCAAAATTGAACTTGGCTTTCCGAAAGAGAAAGGGGGGAGGCACGAAAATTCCTACGGTAAAAACGATTCCAAGGCGAATTGGAGTCACTGTTATCTGATCTCAAACACTCGTATAAATCCATGCAATCAAAAGATGACCATCTAAGCAGCCTGCAGCTTGTAAGTAGGTGTTTAGAATGGCGGGGGAAACTATTGGCTGGTACTGATACGTACCATTACGATTTCGTTAATTAATATTGGACACTTAATTAAAAGTCTTTCGTGAAGGCTATTGCCATCCACGTTTATGCTTCTTTTCGGCAAGTATACTTTAAAATTTCTTTAACAATTGCCTGTTTGTCGCAAAGGATTGCCTGAAATTATTAATATTAGCCTAGCAAAGTATTGCCACGTTGTGTACTTCGAATATATGATCCTATTGTTAGCAATTCTGCTTCCGTCAAAACAATCGATTGATATCTGACAAGGAGAAAGAAGGAAAATTTGCCTCTCCGTTTAATGGATCACATAAAAGCAGTTTAAATGTTGCAAGATTTTACGTGAAAATGCGTTCGAGGTGGGAGACTTACGGCGTTAAAATCCGATTTTAAAGGGCGCTGGTTTTACGAATGGAAATTTAACAAAATATATTGAATTTGTTGAGACCAGGAGTTCCAGGAGTTTGGTGGCGTACTTGAGTTTGAAAGTTGGCAGAATTCAGGGTTAGAAAGTTTGAAGTTGTGGAGCGTGGATTCAGGGAAATTTAAAGCTCGCTCGTTGAAAAGCGGGTATTTCTTGCAGGCTTCGTTTCTGTTGTATTATACATTAACTGTATATAGTTAGAGGGAGCTTGAAGCTTTAACTTGTAACTTGTACACGCACGCGTTATCATATCACTTTGTTAAACTTCAAAGTGGATTTATGTGCAGAATTGCAATTTACTTTTCACATGAATTTAATTAGCCCGAGGAATACATTGAAATAAATGGCCTTTCAATAACATAATCTACAATTGAAGCAACTTTCGATTATTTATGTCAATTAGCCGCGGTTAGCTAAGACGATAATTTAACAGTTGATATACATATGCGTCTAACGCGTTATTAAACAAATTTATACCATTTTTGTACACCGAGAGTACTTTCTCTTTCGAAAACGCCGCAGTAAAAATTGTTCAAGTTCATGACGAATGCTTTATCCTTAAATCTTCCTCGATTTCGATTCACTTAAATGCTTGAAGTAAATACACTCCTCGTCCATCTACCTGCAGTTCAAATCGAGGCATACAGTGTAATTCGTGCACCAGCCAAATCGTTCGCGGGCAACAACGAAACGGCACACGGGAACCAGCATGAACGTGAACGAGAGCTGTCAGAAAGAGGTGTTCGGTTGTCCGTGACCATTGTCCCAACCGACTCTAATTCGCCTAATTAGCCCGTCTAACGAACACAAAATAATCATCGCCGGATTTACGGCGAGGTCTTATTGTGCCAGCCGATGGAATCGGCCGAGGGCAGGCGTGAATGCTAATTAACCGGCTGCGAATTATTTTCGCACGCGTATCGGGCCCCGATATTTGTGAATCGAACATTAATTAGTGGCTGCTAGCTAATTAGACGCGACCGCGGAACGGTTGCTGACTTATACCGGTTCGTTCGTTATCAGCGCCGGCAACACTCGCGGCGTATAGCTGTTTCGCGCTTGTCCCTCGTTGAAAGTTCACGGGAAACGCGGAGGGGATCGATGGTAAAAAAAGAAAAAATAACGCATCACACGTACGCGCGACAGCACGGTTTTGCGGAATGTCATCGTTTATTCATTCGCCAAGTGACACAGTTGAAACTCGCCGGGAAAATCTGGTTCGATGCAAGCGCTCAACGTCCAGATAGGTCCACCTCTGCCTCCATCTGGTCTTCGCAATGTGTCCCGACGTTTTATTCCAAAGCTGTGAACCTGGTCGACACGATCGTTTCACTGTTCGGACGATACTTGGACGAATACCATTTGTTAGCCTGCCCTTTTCTTCCTGCGTGTCCGTTAAATATTTTTGTTCGTTTCGATTGTTCATCGCCTGTGTTAGTGAATATTAACCGAGTTTCCTTTACCCGGATCTTCGTAGCTGCTTTGACCGATTGACAAACCGATAACCTCGGACACTTTGATTTATTATTGTTTTTTTTATGTTTTATTTATCTGACTTCTTGGTTACGAATCAGTTAATCCACAGTCACCATTCTGTAATTAGGTGTTTCATAATGTACTGGCCGTTAAGTAGAACAGGCGTATCATATGGTCAGGCTTATCCTTCTCATCATTACAAGGTAATGATATGGTGAGGTATATTTTTTAAGTAACACAGGCCAATGCATGGTCAGACACGCGTATATCTTTTACGCGGTGCAGGTCCGCGTCTATACGAGGTTGTATAAAAATGTCCAAGTAGTATACGTCAATATGTGGCCAGACGCGGCATTAGTGCTGTATTTTAATACAAGTTTGGTTAAATTTTTTAACCAACACAGGTGAATATATGCGTTTTTTCTCTTGAATGAGAGTGTTTGAACTTCTTAAGCTTTTGACATATTACTCGTCAATTTCGGAGAAGAATTATGGAAAAGTCCGCAAACCGGAATTTCATTTTATAGTCTTCAAGGGTTCCCTTTGTCGATAATCAAGTTTGGTTACTTTTTTCTCTTGAATAATAAGCGTTTTCGAGTCTGCATTCCTGTTGTAAAAGTTAATCGCACCACTTACACCCTCGTAATGATTGTATCTTCTGGGAAAGTTTATTCGATCGCGTACCATTGTAATACCACATGGTAATTCTTCGAATATTTTCCACTTTGCAACGCGACTGAAACGTGGACAAAAAATTTCGCTGAAAATATTGGTTCCCCGTCGGCAAACAAATAATTTATGCATGGAGTAATTTCGGCTCAAATTCGTGATGTAACAATGACAATTCGCATCGTGTTCCTTTCCGCCGCCGGTTAATATCGACAGTTCCATTTCGATGGAAAATACAAGGAAACCGGATTGTCGAATTTGCTTTCCGTTTATGGCATACTTACGAGAGCAGTGTAAGCCACACGAAAAATTAATGGAAAGCAAAGATAGGGGGGGTATGAAAAAATTCGAATTATCTTCCTTTAAGCTCGTGAAGAACTTCTTTAAACGCGATTCGCTTTTAGTCCCGCAGAGGTATTATCTCGAAACCACAAAGTAATTCGCACATTTTGCTGTAAAGAACTGTTGTAACTAAATTACGTGAAACACAGCTTCAAAAGAGAACGAACAACGACACGGGGACCTGTTCCATTACATTTTCTAGTTCTCGTTGAATATTTTTTCACTCGAAAACCTCTCGAATGCTTCCCACTGCGCGGTGCAATGACATTAAAGCGAACATTTGGAAAACTCGATAACCTTGCTTCTCATAAATTGCGCGTCATCCAATGGCGAATTATACATAAATTCAAAGGAACGAATTGAAAGGAATGAAATTGAACGTGAAAAAGTGTTTCTCGACGAAGTTAATCGTTCTACGAATAGCACTAATATAAATAATTGACAAAATATTGTAGAAACTTCTCTGTTCTGAATACAATAGTTGTAATTGGATATCATCCTCGTTAGGACGCGTTCCGTTCTCCTATCTTCGTTGCACCTTAAAGATAAAGGAAGAAGAAAATTGCGAGATTACTGTACTACAATAATTCTTATAGAAGGTGGAGTTCGTTTGTTCTTATTACATTACCTTAGAGTTTAGAGAACATCTTGCGTTTCACGGTCAACGAAACTCTGCAAAAAGCAAACAAAACATTGGGGATATCAGCATCGCCTAACTTCGCTGAAACTCGAATTAGTTGACCAACTAATAATTACGGGCAGTACTTCATGGAATAATTTAAAATCCGGCCGCGAGTAATTTTCAGAAAACTTCCACCGCGGTGAAAACCGGACGTCCGTAATATATTCGCTGTCTCTGAAAAGTCACGTTACAGCAAATAATCTTTCATTATATAACATGGACTGTGAACGTTACTTACCACTGTGATAATAAAATTCCTCCTTTATCATTCGACGTTGCTTCCGATTTAGTCCCGTATAATACAATTCAAATGTCGCATTATGCACTTGGAAGAAAATGGAACGAACGTTCAAGTAAAAGATCAATGAAAAATTCCCCAATAATTTGTGTCACGTATTTTCCGACGAATCCGAAGAAGAAAAAGCCTCGCGATGGTAAATAAGAGGAACAAATTTTCTATTCTTCTTTTCGTCTCGAAATGGGTTTCATTAGCACCGCGTTACTAGAAATTAGCCGCCTTTTCCGAGACGATTACGGCCGAATAATAGGCCGAGGCACCGTCTGGTACCAGTGCAAACAATCATCTAATGGAGTCGCTAATTGAACGGGCAAAGACACGGTTGCTGCTCGCGAAGGTTTTCTCGAGTACATTTACGAAGCTCGGTAATGCATACATGGAAAGAGCAATTCGTTTGACTCTCACCCTTTTACCCTCCCCTCTACTTTCTATTCTGCTCGGGTGAGTTACACTGTTCGCGAAAAGATAGGAGGCTTTGCGCGATGAAGCATCAATGCGCGGCTATATCGTACCACATCTTGCCGTGCGAGACAACTGAAAACGTCTTTGGCGTTTCGCGAGATCGCAATCTCCGTCTTTCATATCCGCACGAAGCGGAGAGGTAACATGGAAATCGGTTACACGGAGAACTCATCCATCCTGTCGATGCACCGACAAGGGAAAGCGTTTCTGGTTGTCCATCGTCAAAATTTGTTTTCGGTACTTACTCTTTATTTGCGCGGACGGACTGGCGAATGTAGTTCAATTTGAATGGTATCCCGTGGCTCGCTTTGTTTCATAGAATCTTTACCCCGTCAGTACGGTAGCGTAGCGATACTTCACGGACCTGACAGTTGAAATAAGCCAGGCAGTTCGGGCAAGAGGGTAAAACCGATTTCAATTACATAAATAGAACTGAATGAATGAATAAACATAAATTTAGAACACATTATAATGTAAATATTATAAATGTGAACAGAAAGAAGTGAATATATGCATAAATGAACGTAACAAGTAAAAGATAGAATGTGAAAGTCGACGATGGCGCTGATGAGATTAAACCGATGGGCAAAAATATGACATTAAAATCAGATAATTTTTTCAGTCTTTAACCTCGTGTTACAGATACGATAAGGAATTTCATTCAATAAATCCTTGACCTTAAAATATAGTTACGATAGTTTTGTTTCACAGACACTTAGTGGTCGACGCGATGTTGAATCTTTAACAGCAAAAAAAAAAGGGTCTCTGTCCTCAATTACAGTGCTCCTCAATTTCGATTGCGTATGCAATGAATGCTTCGACGATCCCGAACGGAACAAAAGTGAATAATAGAAAAGGTTGGAGCTATTTGGGTTCGCGAAAGGGCAGGATATTTTTGCATCAATGCTGGAAAAGGTGGATCGGAGAAAACTGAATGAATGATGGGTCAGGGAAACCTACGCGTTTCGCCAGAAATAATAGTTTCATATTTTTACGGGTTGAAATATTATTGATCCTGTAGATATCATTAATTTACATCAATTTGTAAATGTAAATTATAAAAGTTTCATGGTGAGAATGATAACGTTCTATTTTATTTATTTAGTCACTTGTGCGCCACTTATTTGTAACGAGGGCGAAAGTAATACAAAGTGGCAATAAAATCAACAGATTCCCAAAATCAGATTTCGTGTATTAAAAGATTTGACATGTTAATGTCACATGATAATTTTGTTTCTTGGCGGAAGAATATTTTCGAAAATTGTTTATAGTTTGAACACATGCTCCCAAAGAATAGACTACCAACCTAACAAGAATATACTTCATATTTCTGTTCATGCCCTTGATATCTCAGCATTCATATTTGTTCACACTATTTTCACGTAAACCTCACATTGTCCTATCTCGTCGTCGCTGTCTCTTCCTATATCCCAATAAACGCACGGCCTCGTTGCGGCAATTTTTTTACCAATCCGCATTCAATCAATAAACCTCCCAAGGAGCAAGAAAATTGAAATATACATAAAAGTTGAATCATAATGGGTAGCTTGAAAATAGTGGAAAATCTGCAGGTGAACAATTCGAATATAACATGCAGTATTCAGTCGGCAAATATAATATAAATAGCGATCGGGTTGAAATTGACTTCTGCTACCGAAGGACATAATAATTATTATTAACGCATTGCTCGCTGAATTATTGGATATTATGTCCCCTTTGAAATTTCGAACACTGTAAATACACCTAGCTATAATAAATTTATCCAAGATTCAATGGTTCGAAAATGAAACGAGAATGCAGTAAGTACTCTGGCTAATAGATACGTGAATAGATGCAAATGTGAAGAAACAAGAGAAAAAGGGACAATAAATTATACTGGTCAAAATAATAAATGGACTTGCCTGCAAGATAAACCCTGAAACAAATAAATATTCAACTTGAACGCACTGAAAGAATAAGGGATAAAATAATGCAACTCTTATTTTATCTGAACCTTTCCACGCATATCAATCATTTTGTTCGTCACTTTGAACTATTGTCGCATTCAGTGTTTGGTATTTAGAAACCTGCGACGACATTTTCCGCGATGTTTGATGAACGAAATTTCGAGTCAGGTGAAAAATCGAAGCGAACTTCACGTTCGGGTTCAAGAACCCTGACGCTTCGGAGACGAATGCTGCATTAAGAGGTAAAGGCGTTCAAAAGCAACAGGAGTCTCGTTTCACGTCCTCCCGCCGGCCAGGTGTTATCACCGGACGCGACATACCACAGCTACTTCCGCGATCTTCCATCCCCGTTGCAATATGACACGAAATGAAACGTAAGCCGTCAGCTCACCCGGCGATTAACCCTCCGGTTTGGAACCGAGTTGTGCATTGTTCGCGAAATGATTCGTTTCTAAACGATTGGAACTACTTTGCAATGGGTGTTTCAACGAGTTCCTTTAACGCAAAATGGAAAGGTAAAGATAGAATGGTATGAGAAACTGTAACGAGGGTAACTGTACTGTTTATTTATTTGCGAGCCGACAAAGGGTTTTACAATGTAAAATGTATGACCGTTTTACGTGGTAAAATAATAACGACAGTAATAATGACAATCATTATTATAATAATAATATCATATATTCAGTTACGTTATAAGGTAGAACTAGGTTAATCGATAAACGAATATTGCGATATTTTATTATCAATTAATAATAACAATTAATTTAAAGCGAGTGTAAACTGATATTCCGCGGTGCAAATATATTTTAGAATTCGAAATAATTCTGCCGGCGATATTTTCACGCGAGGTGCCGGTTAATTAATCCAAAGTAATTAAAAGTCATTCGCAATTAATAAGAAGAAATTGATGCACAGATAACCGAGGGGTCGACGCCGGTTTGGATTTAATTGAAATTAAACCGAATTGACCCAAAACATTTCTCCTTACCTTCTCTCTTCGCCGTCCCATTATTCTTATCTCTTTTACCTACATTTTCCCCGAGGAAGAACGCTCCTTCTTATTAAGATTAAAGAAAGGGTAAACATAGAAAGTCAGGAAGTCGGGGCACTCGTTAGACGCCGGAACATTGTTTCAACATTAAAATATAAAGTAATATTAAATAATAAAGACAATACCCTGGATGCAAAAGCACACCGAAACGCTTGTCCCACAGTACTTTCTACAGTTTTAATATCCCGGTTTCCAATAGACATTTGCACCGGAAAGCCGTTGAAATGCGTATCGTTTATCATGCTCCTGCATCTTCTCCTCGCGCTCTCTTCTTATTTTAACTGTGCTTCTCCGCCGTAGCTTATCGAAGCTTCGAAGAATCAAAAGAAGCTTCGGGCCAATAGTTTCTCCGCGAACGATGGAAAGCCAGATGTATAAACAGATGCGCAGCAGAATAAAAGAGGACAGACGGTAGAGATAAGACATTCGCGTGGCAGGATCCTCTCGCGGCAGGTTACTCTCAATACCAGAAGGGAAGGGTATTATCCCGTCGGGTTTGCTCGTGACCAAAACCACTTGGCTACCTTGGCGGCACGCGTTGAAAGGAATCGTACAAAGGACGAAGTGTCTTGTCCCGGGGTTTGCTTGGATTGAATTATCGGGCGACCGGTTTTGATTGCCGCCTGCTCGTAAATTCCTCTTAGCCCACATTTTCTCGATGCTGCGTGACTGTTTGTCGGTCGAGGGGACGATGGAAAATGTAAAACGTCGGAGCAGAGGGGTAGAATGTTTATAGATGTAAGGACGTACCTGAGGTGTCGTATCATTTCTTTCTAATAGAGGGATGAAAGAAATTTCGTGGTATGCGAGATTTGGTCGATGGCAGCAGCGAATACTGATTTTTGGATGTATAATAGGTGCTTCATAATTATTTCGTCGATGTGATCATTTCATTTCTCTTCTTTCTCACAAGAATAAAGTGCACAAGAAAACTGGATTAGTCTATTCCGATGTGAATGAACTTTATAAAATAGCTCGACCGATATTCGATATAAAAATTAATGGATTCTATTGCACTCTACCTTTTCTTTGAAGCACTAGGAAATTTATGGACATTTCGACGGCGTGCCGAAGCATTGCTGCAATATTCAGCTACGTGTTTCATTTACCTTTTCGTTATTTCGTCAAATAATCGTAATCAAGGTAATGTGCTAGTTAGAATTCTTTCTGTGTAAGCGTAACATTTACGTGGCTTTGTCCCGCGCTGGATACATCAAAGGAACAGCCGAAGCAAAGAAATGATTTATTCCTTAGCCTGTTCTCGTCCGTTTAATTCAGTAATCATAGCACGAAGCTCGCGTTCACGATTCCACTGGTCGAGTGAAAGGGAACGATGCGAAAGGTCGAAAATGTTACGGCAGATAAATCGGTAAAAGCATTGAACGTCTCTTGATGCGAGTGCTTTGAGGATAAGGAGCTTCTCCTCGCCATCGAACAAGCCCGCCATTTTTGTCGTACCTCGAGTTCTACGTATTTCATGAAAAACGAAAAAGAATATCGTGCTCCTCTTAGATGGAGCGGTTTGTCGAGCAAATTCCCCGATAAGGAAAGCTAGTCACGACAGGGATAATGATTATTTACTCTTGAGAAAACTCTTTTGCACGGAAGCTTAAAAAACAGAAACTTCAATATTATAACAAATGACATTTAGAAGTAATTCGCCTGATTTTGTATAACCAATTTAACAAAGAAAACCGTATCTTTTTAAGTTATTCGATGGTGTTGAGAATGAAACGCGGTTAGAAATACACGTATTGAAAAAGTTGTTGATTTGTAATGGAAGAAATTTTATCCTAATTCAGGTATTCGCCGATAGTTTTATATCGGTGTTAAATTCGAGAACAGGAACATTTGTAACATTCTTCTGCAAGTAATATTTCTCACGATTCCGAGAATGCTTTTATTTTTGTTCCAAAGCTCGGAACGACGCAAAAGACTTTCGTTTGCAGAACAATATTATTATCGCCCGTGTACACAAAGTTGAAGATAATCGATAATCAGCGCAATTCTGTTAACCCGTTGGATAATTCACTGTGAATGTCTGCGGGACGGGCATTGCTGGATGTGCTTTCAAGGAAACTCGAGCTCTCCACGACCGGTTCTGGTCTGTATTTGATGAATTGGGGACGGTTCGAGAATTGCTCGAAAGAGGTATAAACCAGCTTCTGAACCCAATTCCTGACGCCGTCCCATTCTTTCTTCGAAACCACAAGGATCGTTTAATGCGATTAAAGTTCATCCCCCGTTCCAGCCAAAGATAAGGATAATTAAAAGAAACAGCGGCCCTTCTTCTCGATTCTGTTTCATGGAGTGGAATTAAGGAGTATCACAGTGACGCTTTTGTATTCTGTGTGAAATAGAGTTTAAGGCTGATCTACCGAAGTTTAAAGGAAAAACATTTTTCCTTCGTTTATTAATATTATAATAATGTAAACCGTTGGCTGATAAAATGGAAAGCTTAACTTAGTTACTGGACATTTACCTTGAGAAAAAGTCGGGTAATTAAATGGGTAGATATATAATGTATTATAATTTGTTCATTATTTTAATGTTTCTAAAAGCATAGAATAATATAAATATCTAAATTCATAGAAACACTGAATTAGTACAATTATAACCAGCGTAAATATAAAATTGTTTCCGCAGTTTTATAGTAATTAAATGTAATTATTAATTATAAGTAATCTGCTTTATACTTTAGTACTATAAAATGGAACTTTAATGAATGAATTTGTCTTTGCCCAGATAATAGTGACTGATTAAAAAAATGTAGACATTGTGTTAAGTGCTTAAAGCATACATATTATATCGTGTTTTATGTGCTGCATAATTGGAATTACAAATGGTTGAATGGCACGATTAAATGGTTGAAGTTCTGAAGCCTTTGCGCGAAGTATGCTTAAGTATTAATAACAAGCAATTATGTTTATAATACGCGATATTAATTTTGTTGCGCGCGCGCGCACACTTTCGCGTATAATGTTGACGGAATTTCTGACAATGGAATAGCTGGCTATCATAAAATTCATTAAATCTTGAAATATTTATAGTGTTCAAGCTAACAAATTTTGTCGCCATTCTACATGCTATTTAAAATATTTCAACTAGATAATTCTTTTCATGCACAATTAACGCAGCAATTCACAAGCATTCTCCTCTGTTCCAACGGAACGCGCTACTCAAGCCACAACGGTGCAAAGCACAGAAGCAATGAGAACCACGCTCTTTATTAAAAAAACAACAACAAAAAATATTCTGCGAGGCAGAAATCAAAATTAACTAATCACAGTTACGATACAGTTGTACGCCTTTGGACATATCCAAACTAATTTCTAGCCCGCGTTATTTAAACATCTCGTCAATGTGAGTACGAGCGAAACGTGCACCACGTGCACACGTACAATGCGCAATCAAGCATCCCACTGAGTCGTTTCGGTTTTTGCCATTTGCAACGAGCACTCGGGCAACTTTCCTCGCGTGTCTCGTACGACGCCGCGACTGGGCAGAAAAAGTACGCCTGATCGCGGTAGCAGGGAAAAAGGGAAAATAACCGGGGCTTACGAGAGAATGGAGAGGCTCTTTTTGCGGTTCTCTCTGGCAGAAGTTCCGCCGTGCCTCGCCGCTCCGGGGCGGAACGACGAAGAGAAAGAATTCATCGGCGGTTGTGGTTGACAGGCCCGGCCTGCGGTATTCGAACTCAACGTGAACGCGCGCGCGCGCGCACGTATCAACGTCACTACCAGCTACTCGAACTTGCAAACTCGATTTAGGCTTGAGTCGGGAACTTCGTCTCTATCAAGGCCATCTTAACCTTGGAACATCCGTGCGACGCGCTGTCGGTGGGTGTATTTAAAAATTCGTGGAGCTTCTTGTTTCGTTGGAATTTGGTCGTGTCGATTGTTGATCATTATTGCCCGTCTGATTTGCGGGGGCATTTAAATGAAAAACGCGATTGGCAGGATGCAGGGAATTTTGTTAAGCCTGTGGAGAACGTTTGGGAAAAGGAAATTCGGAAGCTGTTTATTGAAATGCAAATTACTGGTGCCTCGATAAAGTAGTAATTCGAGGAGAAATTCGTTTAGGAATATCGTTGTACTTATTGGACTTTAATGGACGATATGTATGGTGTTGTTGAAAAAGTGTTGTATGAAATAATTTGAAATAAATGCTATGTTTAATATTTTTTCTGATGCTGATGCATTTTAATAATATTATAGAATTTGTAACATTTATTTATATTAATTTTACACGTTATCTTATAATTGTAATTATTTCTATACTTTCGGGAGAATTTTTTCTTAGCTGGAATTTCCATTACAATTATTTGTATACTTTGAAGCAATATTTGTAAGAAATTATGATTCGTTAAAAATCAGTAGTTGGTTGAATAATGACACAATTTCTTGCGATTTCAAACATAGAGAAATAATTCATCGAACGACAAACGACCCGAACTGCGAAGAAGATTAAAATAAAATACAATTCCTTAGACCTGCCAGAAGTTATTTCCACAGTTATTTTCACTTGACACGATTTTGTTTATTCTCGTCAGATCGAATCGTTCACATTTCTCTAAAATTGAACGTACTAAGGTATTGAAGTCGAATATTCCGGCGAACGCAGAGAAACTAATTAATTTCGAGACGCATTAATCGAATTATAAATGTCGTGTTCAGAAGTGAATAAAACTGGAGCGGTTGACGCTGGAATGTGCTGAAATAAATGTTCAGGATTTTGCGCTGCCGCGAATTAAAAGCATGCTAATGATTGTGATACGGCGGCGGCGGTAAAGAGGCAGAAAATTACGATTTGCAAACGCAACAGCTTTATTTTTCGAAGCATTATACGCGCCATTAGCCGTTCGTTTATCGGTCCCAAAAGTGGCGTTTATCTTTTACGCTGTGATCAAAACTTTTCGACTCCGATTGCATACCGCCATGTATATCGACGAGACTAACACTGTTCTACGAATACAGCACCCTGGGGAAAATTATGAGTTGGATTTGATAAATGTGCGCATTTAAACGAAGCTTCCCGGGGTTTTAAGTAATTTCGAAATGGGGGCAATTGATGCCAAGCAATTGCCGGGGCAACAGACTTCTCTTGTTGACCGAACGTTTTAGCTTGAAAGTTCTATGGTGTGTGGTCAATGTGTTGAATATATTCTAATATTGTCCCATTGTTAATTGGAATATATTCAAGGGTGATTTGTACGCAGATACATAATATATGACAATATGCTGGAGCTTTCAAAGTGACTATAATTTATAGTGATCAACGCATAACATATTTTAATTAACAATTATGTCCATGTGCTGTTACGTGTATTTTAAAATGAACACACATACTTGCAGTAGTGGAGCTCTTTTGGATTAAAATTCAACCTTCGACGAAGCCGGACAGCAGTTGAACAGTAAATAAGTAGAAATAAATTATTACCAACAGTTTCTACAGAAAAGCTTCATATCCCACGATACTCGCACCAGTATCCCTTTGCTCTGTCACTCTAACATTCGCCGTTTGAAAAAGTCATATCGATAGTACCATACTATCGTATTCCTGTTACGACAGTACAACCTGCCCTCTTATCACGCTGCTTTCGTAACCACCTTCGAACAAAACCCCTTGGATACATGGGTAATACTATTCCTGATAGTTAGCACGCGATACGAAGTACCGCGTAAATTCATCGACCGTCGCGAATCGAGACATCAAACACGGATGAGACTATCGTGCATCCCTGAAGAACATTCCGAAATGGAAACCGGCGACGACAGAACAGAAGCGACGAGAAAAGAAAACGGACGAACACCGTTGCGCGCAAACGTGTCGAGCGCTTGTGAAAATCACTGGATAACCGCGTAAACAGGCAACGATCTATCCGCAACGCTGTGAAAAAACTGATACCGAACTCGCGGGAAAAAATGTTGTCGAACAGTCGATAAACGATAAATTATTTGAAAAAAAAGGAAGACAGAGGAAAAAAGAAACAGAAGAAAAACGACCGGCACTGTGTGCAAATTGAAACAGTGGTTCGTTCACTTGCCCGCGACACACCGCGAAGAGGGGCGGCTGAACGCGTGCTATCGAATCCCGGTCGATCGTTGGAGTGCATGGAAAATCGAAGCAAAAGGGTTGCACGAGCGCGGACAGAGAAAAATTAAACGGGACGTTATCGCGATTTTCGACGGTCGAAAAACTGAAATGCCCGCGACGCTATGAACAGCCCGGCGAAATCGATCGTAAAATAGAGGCCGGTGAATAGAAAACGTTTTCCTTTATGGCGTGTTTCGATGAGGCGGTGTGATACGTGACTTCGGCCGGGAAATTGTCCAGGATCGACGCCGGAACGATAAACATGGGCTGATAAAGGACAATCGACGGTAACTCGTAAATTGGCAGAATTAAATGAAAAGGGCGAATGGATCGATGTTACGATCAAGGGAATCAGGGCAGGTGCAGAAAAAGCAGACAGAAACAAGGTGGCGATTATAGAGGATCGAAATGGGACAGGATGGAACGCGACGAGGTCCGTGAAAGGGAAATGGCCGTGAATGGGAAAATACGACGAGCGATAAGGATTGTGGCTGTACACGGATTCTGTTTATATTAACGAATCGATAATCGTCGCATTGGTATCTTTCTTTTATACTGTGATTATCAGAAATATATCGTATGCTGGATAGTGAGATATTCATAATTGTCGGGGCTGATTGCGCGGCGGTTTGTTGGATACATAGTGATGGCAGCGGGATCAGTAATTGAATGATTATATTTACTATGGAAGGAAGAAATGAAAACAACGAGTACAACAGTAGCCAAATGGTAATAACTTTTGTTTGAAATAATTCTGAATAGTTTGATGAATGTTGCGTACCTGTGTCAGGAATTTGGCGTGATTTATCATTTGAAAGTAATGACGAAAATGTGAAACTAACAATAAATCGAGAAATTAATAGAACAACGGTGGAATATTTATTTGTTCGTCTAGTGCTAACAATGTTGCTACTATCAGTAGATCCAGAATAAAGCACTACAACTAAATTTGTTATCTCGCGTCTGATAATTGAATAAAGATAAAGTGGAATCTATCCTTCGAGGAAACGAAACTTTCATTCATTTGAAGGGGCGATGTTAATTATTGTCAGACGGTTGTTACGACGAGACCGGTGAAACTCATGAATATACGCATTGCGGTGTTTATCATGACTAATGTAGTGAAAATATTGAACTTTTTGATTAACTTCGTTGCCCGCTAAGTTTCACTCGCGATGTTTTTTCTGAAGCCAATTTCGTATTCATTTATTCATAAACTTCTGATTGCTTGCATGCAATTTAACATCGATTCGAAGAAGATAATAATTCGAAGTCCTTCGAGTTATTTCTGAGGGGGATTAAATTATCTAGACGGGAATGGATGGACTGGTTAATCCGATTTGATACGTAATATACGTTGTTATAGTTAAGCACTATGTATTACCTTAACAGCCGTGTTAACTTTGCCGTTGTGCACCGTCAATGGATTTATTCATACAGTTGCTTCATTCTACGTCCACTAAATGTATAATTGGTTAACTCAGTTTTAATATCAATTAATAGCAGCACGATGTAAATAAAAGTGTGAAATAATTCAATTTATTAACAAGTTCGACAAACGTATTTCTGCTTGCTACAATTATATATTTATATAAATATATAATACAGAACCAAGTGCAGTGAATGTCGTACCGCTTCGAACGAAGCTCGAACAATCGTTCCACATTGAATTACGCAGTTGTGCAAATTAAAAATGAATATTACAAAAGACGAAAAACATGCGTGTAGAACTAACAGAATAACAGAGAGATTGGTCCATGGAATTACGTTTAAGTGTATGAGAAATGAGATTACAAAACGGTGAAAGAAGTCTCTAACTCGGTGGACGTAGTTGACCCTTCAAAATACAATTTTCGACGGGACCTTCGATCGAAGGTGGAAAAATTGGTTACACGAGACGTAACGTGACCAAAAATCATAGAATTTCACACGAGCACTTTCTACCTATCCATTTTTGCTTCGTGCCCGCTCCGAGACACTGACGGGGAAATCTGGGTCGACAGTAAAGAGGTTTGCAAAAGGATCTCCGGGAGAAAAATTCCGCACCCTCTTCATGGCACCTCTGGGCGCGTGTCGTAGCCAGCAAAAAGGACCAGTCAAATCGAACTGATCTTCTTGCACACCGGAATATTACGTTTTATTGTGGCCCGTATTCGCAGAGGATAATCTCGGGGCGCCCATTTTATCACTCAACCATTCCCCCCGTAACTTTCTTTCTTATCTTCTCGCGAGAGTCGAAGTTTAAGCGCGTCCACGTAGAAGAAATCGCTGGAATCGTCACGGATCTATGCGCGTTGTTTTGACTTAACATCATTTTTAACTTTGCTCGTAAACGGAACAGAATCTTCGACGATCTCACGGTGTTATTGCACCGTATAGGTTTTGGAATTATTCGGAGGCCGTAATATTTGAGCGCACTAAAACATCGATTACCTGAAGTGGCTTTGGTACAGAATAATCGGGCAATTATATTCCATTTTTGTATTTGTATAAACGAGAAGGATTCGCGTTATAACAAATAAAATCGAAACAATAAGTAGATGAATAAAATTTACACGAGAACTTATACATAATTTATTACTTATTATTGCGTATGTACGTAGTATGTTTCAATAATTTTTTCAATGGGTACATTCTGAATGTTGTTTTACCATTCTCAACATTTTATAATTTTAGTCGTTTGATTTTCGAACTTCGAAAGGGTATCGGGTAAAGGGTAAAGGGTATTCGAAAGTCGTATCGTATTGTAATGAATACAAACAATAAAAAGTTCAGCTTGACCTACCAGTTAAATCCAGGAATATAGTCTAGCAGGTATTTGTTAAAGTTTATGGAATTACTCGATGGTATAATTACTACTTACTGCTTAAATTACTAAATAGTTACTACATTGATTTTCCATTTACACCGTATGCACCACCCACATCGTGCACTGTTACATTTATTCCATTCGTCTAAAACGTACATTTTACTAATTAAGACACTATTAAAGGACATATTATGCTCGAAGCAAATAGCTAGTATATAGGGTTTATAAAATAATAAAGAATAATAAAAAAGTATGCGACTATTAAATTACACGCTAATTACGTTGAACGGGAAAAGTACCTCTAGGGCCAGGTTTTCCTTTCAAAGGTTAAATCTGCCTGAAACTGGAACCGGAATCGATATACCAAAGCAACCCCGAGGAAAATAAAAGGAATTTAAGTAAAGCAAACGCGTCGTTCCGGTTTAAACAAACTTGGAAAGTTAAGTCGCCGTTTGCTGGAAATATTTCCACGGCGTTTATCCAGAAAAGGAATTCAAAGTGCTGATGAACAAACGCCCCCTTTAGGTATTCTCGTAACCAGGCTCATTTGTCCCTTTCCTGTAACGATGCAACATTCCATTCGACCGCAGAGCTAATTCCGAGAACGATTTAAACAATCACGATCCGTTCTCAATGTTTAGAACTCACTGCAATCTGTTTTGCTTGGAGGAAGAAAAAAAAAGGGGAGCATCGTGAATAGGGATTAGAAGGATTAAATATGCTTCGAGATTATCGACCGATCGATCGGTTCCAACTATTTTACTCGTATTTATTATTCGGATCGGGGAAAATAATGTGGGGGTCGTGAACTAAGTCTAAGTTTGATTAAATATGGAGAATCTTTCTGGAAATAATTGGTGCACTTGGCGAGAAATGAGATATGCATTTCTTACGACAAATTGATTTATGTCTCGATGCATAAGACAGACAGTTGATTATAATAGTTGTATCGATGAAACGGATGGAGATTTCATGATATTCGAACAGTTTCTAATATTATTTATAATTATTTGAAGTCGTGGTGTGAAAAGTATATTGGTCTGATTAAAATCTTAATTAAATTAAAGTCTTAAACCGATCAAATTATTTCGCAAGGTTTCCTGAATTAATTTAAACAATAAGACTACGATATAATTGGCTGCACTTATTACGAAAGTTTGACGGAACTAATGGAGAAAGTTAAGCACCCGTCATGTTTATTCAATATAGCACCAAGAAGAAAGTTATAATATTTTCTACATCCAAGAAGCTTATTACACAGAATACTTAACGTCTAATTTACGCGAATGACTAACTTTTTACAGCGTTCATTACTTACTTCATTAAGCCAGTAATATTCAATAAATAAAGAACTACCAACAGTTACTCCTTTCTGTCAGAAAATTATATAACAAAAATCTTCCTGTATAAATATTATGTACCTCCATCATTGGTTTATTTATTGCCTCTTTTGTTTTGAATTCTAAATTATTTCGACATATTTATTTCTCTCTAATAGTCTCAATATTGCTTGAAAAGAAGTGCCGTTTCGAAAAAGTGCACGTTGATATAACAACACGGAACCATTGAGAAGATTATGAAAATAACCTGAACGGGTTAAGTTACGGTAGCAGGCCTCCGTTTAACTAGTGATACCGGATAACTTTGTATCAATAACCATTGGAAACTGGCTCAGAATAGAGGGCCGCCAGTCGAAGTAGAACGACCGTGTATCTGATCAGACATTTAGTCCAATCGATAGGAAGATGATATTCCCGGGCGGAGATTTAATTTGGTAATGGATAAGATTGCAGATAAACAGACTCAAAGTATCCGAAGTGGAAGTGGAAGTTAATTTGCTAAATTTTAATTCAAAAATTAAACGCATAAGGCGGAAATTATACGAAATATAGTATATATTAACTATTACGCACTTAAAAGCGACGTTGTAAGAATCTCTATGAAAACTGTAAGGCGAACTTTCGATAGAGACAGGCAACGGGCTGCAGCGGTCAGCGTATAAATATTTTAAGGGGAATGGTCCGCGCGTGGTCAGACGCGCGGCCGACAAGCTCCCGTCCTTCGTTGAAGCAATAAATTAATCATACGGGGTACGAACATGAATTTAAAACAAGCTGCTCTGATCACTCTTTGTAATGTTGAACAGTATTTCGTGCAGTAATATTCGCAATTCCAATAATATTTTTTCGAAAAATAAGATCCAAAATTGGTCGACGAGAGAAGTGGTACACGCGTTTATGTTCATCTTCCGTTAATTTTACGTAAATGTACGTATCAGCAATAATGTTTCATGACAAGTTTGTATTCCACGGAAGAGAAATTTATGTGTTTGCCGAACTTTATTTATTTCACGTACGAAATATGTTAAAAGACAGTTGAATTCCTTTGTCAAACACAGTGGTCGTGAAATGAAATTTACTGAAGCACACTGTCCACGGTGTTCAACGAGGTGAAGCGTAAAATGCCCATGAAACCTAAGAACTAACCTCCTTCGAGTAACCGGCGAGGTACGCGAGCGGATTTCAAAATTTGAGCACGTCTCGCTGAAGGGTTCTGTTAATGAGAAATCACATTTCGCGCGATGCCCGGAGCATTTTATGACTGCATCTAACGAAGGTATTGCATCCATCGAACACGAACAATACGTACGATAAAATAATGGATTAATAAAACAACAATATTTCATCCCCTGCTATCAAGCAGATTTGATTATTTAATTAACTTTAAAGAGCATACAGATTGTGCTGGAGTTCACAAAGTTTCCCGATACGTAAAAAGCCAACCGAAGTACATACGCATTTACATTCATTACGTTAAAATATTTTGGTTGACGGTGAACAAAAAATTGGTGAAACAAAATCCATTGTACAGGCTCTCGTCGTGCAATAAATGCAATATTATTATTACGATTTTATTACACGAAAATATATGCTGTATAAAACAAATTCTATACATAGAAGATATCGTAAAATGTTTACTTCACGATATTTACTATTTCATAATTATAGTACTACTTTTTCTTGGTGTCCACTATGTTGCATCACATTGTGCCCAGTGACTCCAACTTCTTCCAATTACAACAAAGTTTCATAAACGGTATTAACAAACGGAATGAAACGAGGAATGAAAGATTGATTCAAAGCGCTCAAAGACAGTGCTGTTCAAATTGTCCCCCTATGCTCCCTTTATTCAATCGTTCCAATCACGTAGATTATAACTGGTAGTTCCTTCCACGGATTCCCTTTGTGGCAGCAAGAAGAGCATGCTCGTTTCAAAACTGACCATTAATCCATCCTGCCACAGGCAACGTTCGCGTAAACGAAAACCCCCCCTCGATGTGACAAATAATAAAATTTCCCCGTTATCATTTTTCCCCGTTCCGTGTTTGTGTATCTCAATCGTAACGAAAAACGGGGTAAAAAACAAATGCGGAGCATCGCGACGAAACAACGCAGGGAACAAAGGGAAAGAAATTGAACAATCTGTGCCTTCGGATTCGGCGAAATAAAAGGCGGACAAAGTCCGAACAGAATCGTAAGCAGGTTTCGCGGGTAATAAACGCCGCGGCGCGAGGGAACGGGAAACGATTAAATCGTTGATCGAAAATCTCGCGAATGGCCAGTTCACTGATGCACGCTGCCATTCGACCGGATGCGAAAGTTCCAGCGCGATTCGATACATCGGTTAACACTGAATCGCATTTCGCGTGACACGCCAGTTGACACGGCACAGCTTTGCACGAGATAAAGACTAGATCCGATTTGATTCTACTTGGTACCGTGGGGACAGTCGAACGAAACGATTCAACCTAACAAGGTATTGATGACGAATTGTAAGTCAGACTAACGTATGCGGTCTGAAGTGTGGTGTACGCTCACAGTCACTCACATTTACGTATGTAAAGTGCATACAAATACAGCGGTAGATAAGATATTATTAGTAAAACTGAAACGCCCGAGGGAACTTTAAGCAAATAGTTTATAAGCCTTCAAGGTATTACATGTATACATATACAAGTTAATATTTTATGTTTTACTTTTCTATCGGCTTTTTTCCATTATACATATAGTAGATGAACGTTGTATTGTTATTACAAATTGAATCGCGTAATTCATTTATATTGTTCGTATTTCGAAAACACTAGAATTTGGATTCGAACTGGTGCTATTCGAAGGTGGCGATATTGAATCTTGGTAATTTCCATTTTCATTTCATATGGTATTAATAAATGCGAAATAGGGAAATGAAATAATATTTCGTAATTGATTTAGCTGCGGAGCAATTAAACTGTAGACCACAGAAACGTGGGTCTGTAAAATTAGAGAAGATATTTTTGCCATGTGGGAATCGAGGTTAATACAATATTGGCAATGGCAAGTGGGAATAAAATAGAGTGCTTTATTTTCTTAATATAAGGTTGGAAAATCTTTGCCTGAAGATATATTCTACTATTTTATGAGGTGCGTTCTAATTTTAGGTTAAGGATAATTGACGCAATATAAATCGAATATATATTAATATACAGGCTAATCCTGTTGAAGTATTGACACCGATTGTGGGGTAAACGAATGAATTTACCAGTTCCAACATGAGGACAATTCTGAATCTGGGCTTCGTGCAGCTCAAATTGTCGGTACATGAGGGTTGCGAATGCACAGGGATCTAATGTGAACGGATAGATTCTGAATTAAACTTTGGTTACAATAGTTGTGCGAGGGATGAGCATACGGGTAAGGATTTAGAGATTTGGAAACGGTGGTGATAAGAATTTGGCATAGATATATTTAACTATTAATTAAATGCTCTAATATTTATCGCAATCTTGTAATAGACATTTTTATGGAAGGAAGAATAAATTGGCAATAACTATATTCTCTTTTTATACAAAAAAAATGTTATCTGCTGTGTTGCACACAGTGGCATAAAAAGTACTTTTGTCTTTTACAATACAAAACAATTTATTTAGTGGTTAATACGATATTTTAACGTTGTTTCTACATAACTGTAACACTAATAAAGGTGCATTGTAGTTTCAATTAATTACGGTTCAATGACACGTCCGTTTACAAGTACCCGAAAAGCTTTCTGCAATTTTATCGTAACTTTTCGTTCATCCAATTTAAACCATTTCATACAAGCTCCACGTGCATTCAAGTTTCGCATGAATACACGCTTAGAAATAGGTTTGAGGATTGCAAAATTGCCAACGTGAATGAACATATTGATTAATAGTTGCAAGTTTCATAATGCAGTCAGCAAACGCATACATATTTGAATGATGGTATCCTTTTTTTTACGGGTCGTACGTTTGTTTAAGTAGAATACAATATAAAAATAGAATTGTCCTTCCCAAAAAATTTTGTGATAGACTTTGTTCCCCTCTGAATTAAAAGTGTGCGTCATTCAGTCGGATTGCTCTCGAGTTGTCACATTGTTACGACTAAGAATATGTCCAAGTTTTAATGAACAATCGAAAAACTTGGTTGGAAGTTGCCTCTCGCTTTTCCACAACGATTCATGCATTGTAAATTTACAAGAAAGTCTGATATCAGACAGGGACTATGGGATTGCGACCTGATTTTCCAAGTGAAGGACGTGACCAACGTTTCTGTACCGCTTGCCTGCATAATCCATGCGTCTAGTTTGTGCAGAGCATATGAAAAATTCGCGAAATTGGCAAAAAAAAGCAGCATTCTTCTTGTCCTTCTCACGTTTTCGTCCCGATTCAAGATTTTATAACGACGTGACGCCAGAAAAAGTTTCAATCATAGAAGTGGAATCATGAAGGGAAGAATAAATAAGGGTAATCTTAAAATAGTTCAATTTTTGTTTAGTGATGTAGAACTTCGACAAGTTATTACAATTTTGAACGATCCAAATATTCAGTCCACAGTTCGTTTCATTAATCATGAAACCGTTGAATTAGGCAAGATAGTATTACGGGCACGAAGTTCCAAACACCGAACTCATTAAATCAAGAACGTCCTTTAATCGTCAGACATTACTTAACAAGGCAGACTCAAACTTATATTTAATACAAATAGAATCGAACTAAAGTCCCTGTTCTAATCATTATCGAGCAAAAACCCAATAATATTAAAATACCGCCCAGTGAAACGAAATGAACATTTTACAAACCCCAGTGGAAATCACTTCCACGTTATGAACACACTTTAATCTGCCACGAAATGATGCAACAGATGTTTAACAGGCCAAATAAAAATATCCCCACAGATTATGTACAAGGGACACAGCCTCGTACTTATTCGCAATCTTTTTCCAAAATTTATACTCTCCACTTTTCTCTACCACGACTTCGATCATGTTTTTCCGGCCAGTCAAATTCTCGATCAAGCACTGATAGACAAAAGAATCCCGGTTAATCGAGCGTTCGCTCAAACGCGAATGGTTGTCGAATTTTCTTTCTCCTTGCCAACTACTCGGTGATTAGTAGCACGGCGTTTCCCCCGAAAAAGCCTACCGCAAACGTATCGCCCATGTTCTTGCCCGTCTGCCATGTCAGTCCTCAGAAATGTCAGGTAATATGTTTTCCTTTAGGATAAGCCCGAATGGCTGGCTAAATCGTGGCTGTGGTTTTTGCACGGCCGTCAGGATGCCGGGGCGTAATGCAATGTCCTTCTTGTTGTTGCTTCGGGGAGATTCAGATTATCCACCTTGTCGAAACAGGCGTCCCTAGTAACGTGAATTTCGAAGGAAATTGACTTGCCTTTACGCTGGGATGATAAATCCTCGCGGGATGGAAATGCTCGCGTTAAGAGGAAGATGAATGTTTGCGAACGGTATTCGATGTGACATTATTATGGAAAGTGTGACAGCCCCGGGAGAATTATACGCTTTCCGTTCGTTAATTATTCTGATAAATCCAAAATTAAGGGTGCGCCCCTTTTTTCGATGGAAAGAAATATTTTGTTTGGTATTCGTAGCTTTTACTGATCGACCGCAAAAGTTTGTATTAAAAAGTGTTGTGCGCGGAAGGGAAAAATGCGATCTGGCGCTTCATTGTTAGTTACAGAATCTTGCTTATATTGAAGCAGCACGAACGCTCTCTGTATCGTTGATCGTTGTGCGCGATGCGGTATGGTATACATTTTATTTACCGAAATAGCAGCGGTCAGACTTTTGTAATTAACGTGAATCAAAGATAGTTCTACGATATCTCATCCCTTTACGTATTTGTGGCTGTGGAACGGGAAGCGTGTCAATAAAACTTCGGAACACTCTGAAAATTAAAGCATGTCAGAAAAATTGCTCTTCCCGGTACAAAGTAAATCCGATATTGATGTCAGAAGGGGGCAGTTCTATTTCCTGGAAAGCCTGATCACTGGTCACTGACCTAACAATCGAACATCTCGTTTTGGTTAAAAATGTCGGAATCACTAGCTTCACCACTATCGACATATTCACACTATTCATTTCTCTGTATAAACGTACAACAATATTAGAAACTTATTACTGAACGATTACATTCCATTTCGTGCAATTTACAGTGGCTCAGTTATTATTTCATTTTCCCTTCTGCTCAGTAATTATTATTGATAGCACGCATAATGAACATGTAACAGCAGTAATAATAATAATTATGGCGATACTGAACAATAAATGAGAAGATATAAAAAATCTCCGTTAATTTCCCCCGATTTTCCAAAGCGTCGAGCACGATGCACGACGAAGGAACGATTTTCCAAAAAAATCCTGGCAAATCCCGTTCCCCGCGTAACAGGAAACTACAGTTTTCAGGGGCAACTGGGCAGAAGCAACACGGGCTTCAGAATTCACGACACCCCCCTGCATTCAAAATTGCACACATGACACCGATATCCGATTCGAAATATGAAGCGCTTCTAACAACTAGCAGAGAAAGCGCGGAGCTCTCACAGTGACTGACGGGACGTTGACGAATAGTAGATGAGTGACATCTATGACCAGTAGAACGAAAAAAAAAAAAATGAATACATACGTATATATATACGAATCAAAGGGAGGATGGAAAAGAGAGAATCGAAGAAAAAAAGAGTAATTGGCCAGAACAGAGAGTAACTCCAATGTATATATAAAGGGTTGGCGAACATAGGGCAGAGGCCGTTTGAAAGAACGCTTTTTTTTTTCAACGAAATCAAGTTTTCGAGAGATCTGTCGGTTCGCGATAGTGAGGTTTCGCGTGAAATGGGTAAACGGAATTGTAAAGGGAAACAGGGATGCGTGGCCAGACAGAGAAGGGGGAAAGTCAAGGGTCGAAGATATGAAACGGAGGGTGGGAAAAAAAATGAGAGTTAATTCGAGAGGTAGGGGGAAGACGAGCTGTGCGTTACGAGAGGAAAGGAGACAAAAATAGGAGAATAAGTCGGTCAACTGCTCCTATACATTTTTGTTTCCAAGAGGTGCATCGATTTGCTCGCCGGTGTATCCGTTGTTTTCGAGCCATTTCGCTGGGGGAACGCGTGCGAATAAAAGTGGTGGAAAGAAACGAACGCCGTCCTGCAGGATACCTTTGGGCTATCTTTTGTATAAACTTCGAAATTGATGGTTTCCCGAGATTCGAACGGACGCACTGGTGGTAAGAAACGAATCGTGGATAATCGCTAGACCACGGGAGAACGATTCTTTTGGCGCAACGATACTGTTGTCTTTTCTTCTGCGCTGATCCACGGTTCGTTAGTGGCTTATTCATGTAAATTCGAGAGCATAATCGGTTTTGATTTCCGCGTATTTTTGGACTATTTCATATGGACTCGACATTGATAATTAATTAACGATAATTAACGATCCAATTATTTTGTGCAGTGATTAATGCCGATATAGAAATGTACCTTGGAATAACAGGTGTGAATCGTTAGATCTTATTTTTATTTTATTATTAGCTTGATAGAATAGAATATTGAAATAATAAGCTACTGGAAGTATTGATATCTCATGAATATGATAAATGTTATAAATAACTGAAGGATGTTGTCCTAGAAATTGTGTTATCTTGAAATATAATATATTTAGAAGATGTCCACAAGTTGTTACAGTAATTGCATGAATTATTGAGCAGTGATGAATGATATACGTATGTAACAATAATATCAGTGGGGTCGAGTAGAATTTAAACGGAACAGGTAATTGATTGAATATAAAATAAGTGGTACCGGTTTAGTAATGAGAGAGGATTGTCATTATTAGTTTTCAAGTAGCAACATGTCCACGCATGTTCGTATTAAACGATACAATTGCCCGAAATGAATGCCGATACGGAAAATAGCATAATCTTTAAATAGCATTAATTTTTAATAAACTTTATCGCATTGATTGTACGTACGTCGAACGAGTACGAGGCTTCGATTAATTTCACCCTTCAGAGCATTTCACACCGGGATAAATCTAATTCAATGAGATAAATCTTTTTAATTAATTTTTACACGTGTACTTATTCTCATCGGCCATTCGATATACAAATTTTGATACGGCAGAAAATGGAAAATAATATTGAAATGAACTGTATCGAGAGGCTATTACCAAATGTTTAATTTCTTCCAATCACTGTGTCTATTACCTAATAACCTCTGCCAACGCGAGACGAAACGACACGCTCTAGTTAATAAATGACAAAATAGCATAATCTGAAATCGAAATAAAAACCAACGACAATGCACACCAATAGCTGAACTCGGTACAACGATACTACATACTACAATCAACCCATGCTCGCATCAAAAGGGACTAATAATCCGCTGTATCAGCCAATACGTCCCCAATTGTAAGTAACCAACTCGGTACGAGCTTGATTAACATAGAAATCGGATAACGGTGACAGTGAAGCGTGTTGTGACCTTTGTCTTTCTATCCGTCAGAGGAACGGAAGGGAAGCAAAAACAAATGGCAGAGACGCAAACTGAACGAAAAAATAGCGAATTACACACGGACACACCGTCGTGACGAGACGGCGATAAAGTGAGGGTAGTTCTTCGATCGGACGGGACAAAATGTTGCGAATGGTGGGAACAACGTGGAAGTTCCAACGCGGATGCTCAGTGGACCACGGCGAAACCGTTTGTCGCACATGAACAGCCGTGTAACGAGCACGATAAGGCTTCCGGTTTGAGCCGAAGTGCATTTCACACGGCTCGACGCTGTCCTTGTCAAACTGTTGCACTGTATCGGCCACGTCGATTCGGCATTCACTGCGGGGACAATGAAATTGCGGCACAGAGGACAGGGAATTACGCTTGTATTGGCCGCTTTGTTTAACCTTCGTATGTCGTGCGGGGCACGGTTGTATCCCGAGCATCATGATTTTGTTACACCTTAATAAATAAATCGCTGCACGCTCCGTCCGACCAGCTGTCTATCATACGCACGGTCGACGTTGAAGATTTAAACGAGGCCCAATTAGAAATCGCTGTGCCCCTCCATTAAATACATCGATACTATGGCAGCTATCCCACTTCTGAAAACTATGCGAGCAAAACGCTGTTGGATGGAAACGATGGAAAACTGTTCAGCGATGAGCGACATGAAACGATACTTTAAGAAACAATTTCTCAGAAGGATTAACGAATGCTCCGCGATGCACGACTGACAACGAACGAATATCTCTCGACGAATACCAATATACGAGCGAATCGACGACGACCGTCCACCCGATCGTCCCTTCCCAACGGCGACGCACAGCCCCTTGAGATGGTTTACGTTAGCTGACGTATGATAGGAATCGTCGCGGCATAGACGCGACTATCTCACGCCCTAACGTAAACCACCGTGGCTCGAGCCAAATCATACGCCTACGTAAAATCCCCTACAGTGGACTTGTCTAAAACTTGCGTGCATTCGCGTGCAATGCTACGTTCAATCTTCTTTGTGTCTCTGTCTCTCAAAATTAACAAACTGTCCAAGTGACCGCGCTCGAAGTTCCAAAGCTTCGACATTTCCCTCCGAGGCCTCTTTCTGTCCAATTTCCGGTACGACACCCAATCGAGGGGCGGCTAAAAGATTTCAAATATCGGGATTCGTTCGGTGCTCTTCTCTCTCGTTTCTGTCGAACAATCTCTTTACATTTTATTGCAAGGGACATCGAGATTCGTGTTTCGTTTTAACCCCGACCTCGATGGTTGTCCGAGCTAACTTCAAGAATTTCAGTTAACTTGCGAGAACTTCAGGAAAGGAAATTCACTCGGAGAAGTTCCGTTTCGTAGCGAAGTCAAAGAAACGCCGCCAGGCGGATAATTGACAGTGGAATTAAGGAGTAGTTATCCGCTTGTTTAGAAATCATGCTTAATGGAATTAACAGGACGCCACCTGTTAATTTACTGATTAACACGTTAATGTTAATTTCTCGATTCAGTTACTTCGCATTATATGTTCACTTTTCTATGGCGTCATTTCGATTCGATATCCGTCGTCGATCTATTGAAAAGGTGGAACACTAATGTTAATTTTAAACAACATAATGAGAAGCATCTTTAATTGAATACCCATCAGAGGCAAGCATAATATTTCAGAGATTCTCGGAAGTTTCCACTGTCATAATAATATAGTACCGTACTGCGCGAATAAATATTCACACGAGCCCGATGAAAATTTTCGACGCATATCAGTGACGTCTAAAACGAAACTACGATACATTACGAATACTCGAAATAGATACTCCAAATTTCAAACGTTTCGCCAACCAAACTGGTAGCCCCGTGTCTCGCGAAATTCGTCTCCTCCGCGCGAAAATCATTTCGCCCTTTTCTCCTTTAAATTGCAACAAAAGGGCGGTTCGATAAATATTCCATCTCCTAATCCCGCGTGATTCGTCGGCAGCTACGCCGTGCCCCGTTGTAGAAAAGTGGAAAAAATAGTCGCGATTACCGGCGCTCGCAAATCCTTTTATCTTCGCGCCGCAACGAAATACGAAAATGCATGGCCGTGCGGTTTTCAAGCGTGAATTCGCCTCAATGGGCTACTTGACGTGGACGAAAACAGCCGCAACGATCATCTGGCATTTATTCCTGGCGGCGTGTCGAGGGAAAAAGTATCGCGGTATCGGTTTACGTTGGAAGGCGGGCAACGATACGAATTTTATGGTCAGACTGGATTGATGGCATTCCGAATCGAAGACAGGGGTGAAAAATTCGCGAGCATGCACGAAGGGAGTGCAAAGAAATCGCTTATGTCGAACGTCATGGATTGTGGCACGCCACGCGATCAAACATCGCCGTTTTCCCCCGCGGATTATCCACGCCGTTATAAATACGCCAGCCAACGTTAAATGCAGGCATTGGTTTAATTACGCGGCGCGTTTTATGAAATGGGCATAATAGTACGTTAGAAAGGAAAGCATTATTAAGAATAATTTTTATTAGATTTATGTCGGTTCAGAAGTATGTCTATTGATAATATTGAGAATTAACAAATTAAGAATTAATTGATAATGTTAATTGAGTAGTTTGTTTGTTTTGTTCTTTGGGAGAATTATTATTTGGGGATTGAATCGTATTAGTCAATTAGGATACTTCTAATTATTCTGTATATTTTTGGTTCACCCATACTCGATATTTCTACTGGTACTTATACCCTTTATGTAATACATTATGTATTATACTTTGAGTAGCTAGAAATGGAAGAAAGGACCAGTGGTTAGTGATGCACAAATAGTTGAATAAAGCTTCCCAGTAATTATTGTAATACATGGACAAATCATTTATTGAACATAGAATTACAATCCCTAGTAAATATTATTTCCAGCTGAACACCAGTAACAAAGAATTGGGTTTTCTATAGTTACCAATATTGGAGGGAATAATTTATTCCTTACAGATTTTCCTAAAGGTTTTAGTATATCACTGGATCAAACGGGACAGATTCCAAAACACGGGATTCCTTATGCAAACTCTAACTGCGCTTATTTTTTGCTTCGAAAGGAAAACGTTTTAAGGGTAAAAGCTAACGTCAGTTGAAATTCTGTAGGTTGAATCCCCTTTTTATTCGCTGCGCTATGGTAGCTTGTGGCTCAGGTCGCTCTCAGGGGAAGGAAAATGCTGGAAATAGCTCGAGACGTCAAACACATTTGTATCTTTCGATTCTGTCACGATAAATATTCAATTACACCTCGCGTCTTACTTCCAGGTATAGAATACAATATAATTTCATAATATTGCACGTCACAAAAATCGAACACGTCACGCGCGACCTAAATTAATCAACAGCAATTATCCCGCCGAATTACTGGAAAACTGGATACAGTACGAGACGTGGAAAGTCGTGAACCTGTACGCATCTGTACATGTGTCCTGATTTCTTCGAATGCAACAATTCTATTGATCCCAGAAATGGGGAGAAATGATTGTATGAACATTCTGCGCGCAGTTGCAGCAGTATAACAAGTACATTATTGGAATATAAAAATATCTAATAATTAAAGTCCAAATAGTTCGTACAGATTCGTAAACTTCGTGACTTCACGAATACCCGTAACAATAATAGCAATAATAGTAATAGCGATAATATTAAAACAAATTCCAAAGTTACAACCTACACACGCATGTGCAGAAACACACGCGGTTCGACTGGTTTCAGAAAGCAGTTTCATACCAGAAGCAAACATTCCAATCTGTAGTTTAGAAATGAAACGACGAAGAGCACAAACTATTTTGTGCTCGAGATGCGTTGCTCAATCGGTGTAGCTGACCGCGGGAGGAGCGGCGCTTGTTTGCCCAGATCGGGCCCGATAATTGAACGGTTAATTCAATCGTGCCACGATAAGACGCCAGAGTAGATTTCAATCGGCCCAATTTTCTGCTTTCGTAGCCACGTCCGATAGATTATTCGTCGTTTCGGTCGCAGTTCGTGCTACCGATCAAAACCGGTAAACTATAGCGCCGCCCGGGTTGCTCGTAGCAAATCAATAGCGCGGCGAAACTTTGGTATGAACGACGCGATTAACAATTAATTCGCGCGTTGAACCGGTGATGCTCGTAACGACATTGATAGTAACTTCATTAACGCATGCTGCAGCGACAGTTGCGTTCAGTGTGCGATCCTGTTCTGAATAAGAACTCGAACTTCGTGAAACAATTTTTATATATGCTATTCATTGGCTGTTTTATGTGTCCCAGTCTTGCTTGGAAACTGTGGCTTATGATAATAATTAATTCTAATTTACGGTATTGTTGGCGATCTATAAACAGATATCTTTGCTTATTTGGTAACTATTTATCGAGGTAGCTGAAAGGCTGTGCTAATTTTGTTTGTCATTACTGGTACCATTATAGTTTATTATTAATTAATCTAGCATTTATTATTAATTAATTCTGTACCTCTCAAATTAAACGTTGTATTATACAATTGTATAATAGTATTAATATTCTGACGCCACGCTATGATCCAGTACAATTAAACCATTATTTCATGCAAAATTACATTACAAACAGATTAACGCTTACTATACATAAATACATATGGAACCATTGTGTTAGTTACGTTCGGCAAACAAATGTTTCTATAATAAATATGATTACATATTTCCTCGCTTGTAGTCGAGGGCGAAGAATATGGTAAAATGTTCGATACGTTAACAGTATGAACAATTTCTAACGGCGGAAGAGTGATTGAAGTGTAATTACCTTTCCTTATCGTTATTTACGTGCCAGCCGTGTCAAACTGGTCAACTTATCGAGACGAGCGAGGAGACCACTACGAATTTAATTAAATCTTCCTCGATGACGTTTGGGTCCTTTAATCAATATAATTAATTAAACTCTCGTCGGCCGTCGCGACAGGCGGAATTCCACTTGTTTGGATCTTTCCTTAATGATAGCGGAATAAACGACTTCGTTTCGTGGAAGATTGATCAATAGTAATTACTTTTGGGTGGTTGATTACTTTTCTTTCTTTTTTTGGTTAAGGTAGAAACCTGGTTAAGGTTCATTTAAGTTAATTCGAATTGTTGCGATACAGAACTTTTCTTCGTATCCCACAAAATGCAAATTCGCGTGAAAGTTTTAGATCTTACGTAACTATTTAGACCATTTATTGCGTACAGTGAAACTGAACTGAAGAATTTGAACGAAGGAATTTAAGTAGTATAGCCATAAAATTTTAGTTCAGTAACTGTTTGGTATATTTAATTTGGAACTTTGCGTAATAAAAGCAGTAATAGTCGTTATTATGGAGGCAGGGACAAATACGTAATATAGCAATCTTAATAAGGAGAAAATCGCAATTCTAATAAAGATTTGAATTTTTAAAACTACACGTTCCATATACAGATGAAAAGTGAAATAGTATATATCAGACATTTTACCCAATTACTTCAACTTTTTTCTTTGTTTGTTCTAGCATAGTCTGTTTCATTCTACTAATGATCTTCTCGAAATTAGTAACAGGATATAAAAATAATATATAAAAGAGCACGAGGTTTATTTGCGACTTTTACATTTTGAAGAAATGGTAAAACGAGAAGGAGAAGTTTTAATGAATCTCTCTGTCCCGCCGTAGTGTGTCTGCAAAGTAACTTTAAAGAACAGGTAAAAAAGAAACGAGTGTTAGACAAAGGAAATGTAGGAAAGTTAAATATATATATGAGAAGTGGTCGAGTGTTTAGTCATATTTAACCTTCTTGTCAACGTCAGTGCCGCGGCTAATGTGGGTGCATCATGCGAAACGTTTTGTCACGAAGACGTAAAAAGCTGAGGAATTACAGCAACTTAGGTCCACTAAAAAAAGAACGCTTACAAACAGGGGCGGTATGTTATGAAATAAACAACTATTGATTCCTAATAAAACGGTACATATAATACATATATAGTATTCGAGTGAAAGAAAAAAATGATAAACAATGAAAGGAGGATGCTTATTAAAGTCTACACTTGATGCTATGCGATAAATTCAAAGTTTAAAGATAATGCTGCAAAGAATTGGAACACAATTCCTGTCGTATTCGTCCCAAGTATGCACGTCTGACCATGTACGTTCTACTTCTACTTGCGCGCTCGCATTTAACAAGCCCCTCCGCACTTTCATCTCGCCGCTCGATTACATTAGACTATATTATTCTATCTATTTGTGTCTTGTCTCCACGCGTTAAGTCACTGTTGATTATTACAATTTTACCAATTATAGCTTCGTATTCCAATGAACTTGTTTCGGTGAAACATTAAATTTTTCCAGACAACGAACCCAAGAGCAACGCTAAACATCGTTTTACCATTATATCATAAGTACCGCTACAAAAATTCTTGCCTTAGTAACACGTAAAATTGTCCACCAACAATATTTCGTACAATTAATGGAATACTATGAAAACTATTAATACTGGACTTCACGAAATAAGCATCGGGGATTCCCAAGAAATCACGACAACCCCTAAGATGAAAACAGCGGCACATCACAATTACCCAAATCTACTAAAACAGAGAAAATAAGTTCAGCCCTACTCCAACAACTTCGCCGATCCATCAACCACACCACCATTGGTACATATCAAACACGGTTCATCCCGATAACCCCTCACGCCGTCAACTAAGAGTACTCATCAACCCCGAATAAGCCCTGTCCCCATCAAGAAAATTGCCGTTCTTCCCAGCTAAATCACTGTCCATCCACCCCCGCGAACCACCTCGTGCGCACTGATCCCAAGAAAATCGCCCCCGAACGCTTCTCGGTAAATCGCGGTGCCCGTTAAAACGCTACCTGGAAAATCACCCCGAGGTGTGTACAGAGGACAAGTGGAGGAAAGTCTCTCCCCCCCACCCCCTGGAACGTCCGTCTGGCGGAGCACTCTGGACATGAAATGGACGGGGCCGATGGGAGCAGAGGAACGGGCGGTTTGTTCGAAGGTCGCAGCGAGGCCGACCCCCGTTCGGCGTCGGCGTCGCGGACGCGACTGTGTAGGGGTAGCGTTCGTCGTGCGTCGTCGAGGCGCGCTCCGTTTCGTTGGAAGGGGAGCCGCGTGGCGGCAGCATCGTTCCCCGTGCGAAAGCTCGAGGCGCCGTCAGTGTACCTGTTCGTACGAGCGACGTCGGAGTCCGCGCTACCACCCACTACCCCCGGCCGACGACTTCGCGTCGTCTCGCGCCACCTGACGCGCGGCGTCGCGCCGCGTCGCGACGCGCCTCGTCAAAGGCCTCGTCGGGTCTCGCGCTCACTCTGGCCGCCACGTACGCGGTGGATCCACGACGACGAGCAGCGATCCGTGCAGAGACGCGGCGGGCGCGCTCGAATGCCGGCCCTCTCTGTTTATGAGAGGCGTCCCGACGCGACCGGCTGACGTCGGCCGGCGGCAATTTCGTCCGCGGACACCGGTCGGCTTGGTACGCGCGCGTACGCGCCGTTGCGCCCGCAGGAGGCGTAGGAAAAAGTTGTTACGCGAGCGGAAGCCCGCGTTGCCGGGCTGCAGGACGAGGCGGACGCGCGACGTCGTACGTCGTCGACGCGTTAATCGGTCCGTTCGTTTCGAGCACGCAATGTCGCCCGGTGGAGAGCTGTGACGTGTCTTGTTCGACGTGACTCGGCGCTCCTTTGTGTTGGCGGTGCGTGTGGGATCGTTCGCCTTGCGACCCGCGTCACGTTCGGATCACCTGGAAACGCCGGAGGGATGAGAAAGCGGATCGGAGGTGTAAGTAGCGAAACCGATGCGCCGGTGACGAGGTGCTGAGTTGCATAGCCTGGAAGCGAGAGGAACGCTTCGACGGGGACTCGAGTCGATGGATCTGGCGGATCGGGACGAGCGTACGGAGCTTTGTTGTTCCGTTTCGGGTGAAGTTGTGGTGAAAGGTGGTGATTTTATTGCCGCGGTATTTGTGGAGGATTTTGCGTTCGGAATTGCGGAGGATTCAACCTGAAGGATCTTTGTTATTATCCCTCGCGCGATGCGAATAGTATTTTATTCTGGATCTTCTCGCATCTTCTGTTCGGCCCCCTCCTGCGGGTCGAGGGAAGAGAATCTTTGCCCCGCGGTTGCTCGATGTCGAGTGCCGATATTAAACGGGGGAAACGATCTGACGGGGGGCATTATTAAACTGCGCGAAGCAGCTCCAGAACGAGACTTGTAGGAATTTCGAACTGTTGTTGCGCCGGATCACAGTTTCCACCGATTCGAATGTCGTCGAGTTTAGGCCAGATTGGCCACTCTAGGGTATAATTTTGCACGGTTCACCGCGTACACCTTGCTAACAGTTTGATTTGACCCTTCTAACGGCTGGTTTGCTGATATTAATTCGTCGTCGCCGAGAAACAATGATTGGCCTCGTAATCGATCAAATAGTTAGGCTTGTTTCGCGGGTAGCGACATCGCAAAGGTGAACTTTGGAGGATGTGCTGTATGAACGATAATGTGGCACGTGGAAGATGTATCAAAGTTGCCGCGGCAAGTGATCGCCGCATGGAAATATTGTTGGGAAGACTTTAAATTATCGAGGGAATCGGAGCACGTGACACGCGTGCGAATAGACCTCGATTGAAGAGTATCGAGATGCGGCTAAGAACTGTGTTACGAGCGTTGAAAAAGCTCACTTATCGCCGGGATGAATGACGAATTTATCGAAATATGGGGCTATGCAACCCTTCATTGGGGAAAGTTTCGAGGGAGCTCGCAGTTTTAAGTGGCGTTAATTTCGCGATGTTCGAGAAGGGGCAACTTTTTATTCCACCGTTCTTGTTCCCCTAATTGGTTTAATCGCGAGGTGCAGAAATTTTTAACGCGGTGACAATGTACCGTTCTTCCCGCAGGAAATATTTTTATCGGATAGTGTTTATAATACTTATAAACGTATCAAGCAAACGCCCCGGTGTCCCGAAAGAAGTGTCGGGTACATTGACAATTTTTATGAACAATGTATGATATTAACTGCTGCATTATGGGCGAATCGAAAACCCACTCGCAGCGTAAGAAAGCTCTTTAAAAATCTATCGAAATGTTTGTTCTATTATATTCGATTCAATGGCGATACTGTCAAAATGTTTATTTAAAATGAGTGAAAATGTACTTAATTTCGTCTGTATATAGAGCTTAACTTTTGTGCATCCGTGAAAATAAGAGTATTAACAATACAGATTTCACTCTGTAGAGAACAAAGAAAAATATGTCACAACAAGAATGAACTATTAGCAGTTAGTCCGAAATTAAAAAAAAAAAAAAATAGATTAAACAGAATATTACATTTCCTAGTAATAATTAGGTAAAAGCGTCCACTTCTTTGCGTCGATAGAAAAGCTATTTCCCGCGGATCTACATTCGTAGGGGCAAATGATTATTACGATTTTAAATGAACCCCCGAAAACGAATGTTTACGAATTCCAACACGACGGATCGATAATCATCGCACTTTCGAGTGTTACCGTAGCAATTTAAAAGAGTTCTCCAAATGAACGAGGCTCTAGAGCCGGCAAAGCGGAGCCAACGAATGATCATTCAGCATGAAAGCGATCCGGCCGTACGTTTAACTGAACGAACAGTGATTAGAGGTGGGTCATTAGAACGCGACTAATTACGAAAACGTGGTATCCCCTGTAAACGATAGCCGAAATCTCTCGATCGTCAAGGTTTTCCATGCTGATCTGTCGATCTATTCTCAATGGGTAATTACGCCTCGGTGCATGTACGCATCCAGCCGCATTAATGAACCCACGGGAAGCTTCGAAACGGGTTGCACAAGGCTACGAGGACGTGTAAACACATTCGAATCGTCGACTGCTGCACCATCCAGCATCCGCCATCAATTAATATTTTTAGCGTCTAAGAAAATTCATTAATTTTCCGCAACATTTGAGATAAAGTTTTTGGCGTCACTTTCCTTAACACTTTCAATTCCGTTGTTTCGCGCCGATCAATTATATCCTTTTTAATACCGACACTTCCCAGCAAGTCGTTCGCGCAGTTCATCGATAGATAAATATAAATCGGCCCAATTATATTATCTCAGAAATCAGAAAAGAATCTCTCTCCCCCATTTTCATCGAATAAACTTTTCATTTCGCTGAACCTACCACACTCACTGCAATTAAGCCTCGGTACAGACATCCGGGCAAATTAATATTCGCAAAAATATGAATCCCACATCGAGTCCGCGAAGAAATCCAGAACACCCGCGAAGATGAACGACGCGCGAACGATGGAAAGCGTTCCGGTTAGATTCGCGTTTTCGGAACGCTCTCCTCGTTTCACGGACCGCGGCTCAAAGAATGGAGAACGAAAGTGACGTGCTTCCCGTCCGTCGCGTCGTTCTTTCGAAGAAGAACATTCACATATATACACACACGCGAACGCACCGCGCGTGTCCCCGTGTGCACGCTGAAATAGCGATTAACCAGTGCGACGTCCAGCGACCACCTTAAGGTTAACCTTCTGCGGTCCCGCGTCGTGTCAACCCCGACGACACACTTTGCCCCGAATAGCTTTATTTCGCGCTGAATACGACGTAAAGCCGGCGAAAATTCTCGCCGCGCAATAAAAGCGCGGCATTGCGGACGACAGATGCGTGCCGTGCGCGTGTCACATTGTTAGAACTTGCCGCCGTGACGCGGACATTTTTTCATTGTACGGTTAATTGAATTTGTTCGCTGTTTATTGGCAGCTCGGCGCGACCGGCTGATAAGCTCGCGACGCTTTATTACATTTCATCCCGCGTAACCGTGCCGCGGGAAACGAGCCGGCGTGTATTGTCTCGATTGTGTGCCCCTCGAACTGGCACGATTTATCGAGGTCGCGGGTGTTTCGCCCGTCGATTTATGATTTTCGAGGGAAGGAATAGCTCGCGATTCTTATGCCGATATTGATTCTGAGATGCGCGAAACGGGGCGAATGGAGGGTCGGCGATCGAATTGATGGACCGTGCAGTTGCGCGCCTTTTGCCAGCAACGAGTACCAGCTTAATTGGCCAACATTTTACGTGATAAATATATCTCCGCATAGATGAAACGCGCACGATGAAATAGATGAATATCGCCGTGGGCGGTCGAGTCAATTAAATTTAGTCACTGTCAATTAAATGTAGAAACCGCTGAAGCGTATTTATAATATTCCATAAGTAATGCGAAGGTAAGAAACGATCGTACGGTATCGAAAATCGTTTGAATCGATCGTCTGCGTGTGACAATTGTATTTCTTGCAAAACTCGGGACAATAATAATTATAGTATCAACGGATCAATGTCCTTTTCTGCTGTATGAATTTTTTTTTTTTAAATTCTTTCTGAGGCAGGAAATAATAATTTGAAGGCAGCGAACACCAGTGACGTAGAAACAAAGTAGAGTTGATATCATACGCAGTGCAGTGTTAAGGTGATTAGTATTGTCATACATTCCACATCCATTTTACGTATTAACTCCAACAGTCTTGGACAAAAGACGAGAGGTTCGGCGCGCAAAGAAATAATAGACGGTGTATGCTACTCATATAATAGAAAAGTACAGTTGCAATATAAAAGCGGAAGAAAATAATGAGGGAGAGGAGAGCATTTTATCGTTTAAGTAGCGTCAAGTCGCAAAGTAATAATCATGGAGGGGCGATTTCAAACGAAGCTCGTGTCCTCGCGCAGTTCCCTTGGAAATTTGATTAAGCTGGCGCCGAGTGAATGTTAATCGCTATATAACAGAGGTATCATCGCGTTACGGCTGTGTACCGGATGGAAAGGGTGGTTATTCGTGGGCGAGGCAACGAGTTCTCGGGGAGCGGTGCGTGCCGTGACCGGGGCGGGAATTTTAATTGCTTCGATAGAACCTACGCTGTACAATTGGCTACGTAAGAAGATATTTAGAACGAATGAAATGTTGCTACCTCCGGCCGAGTATCGATCATATTGTTCTGTCTATTCCTGCAGGGATGCCGGGTGAATATCTTGACCGGTGAAACGAGATACGTATCTGTAATATTCGAGGAAACGTTACCGGTAAACTCATCCGTTCTGTTTTACTTACCCCGGTTTGGGAAATAATAGCGGGCACGTTTGTATCATTCCCGTTTGATACTCTGCACGGTATTGGAAATACCGCCAGAAAATATCGAAGTCGCTACGGATACACAGTTGCGGTGATTAAAAGGCAGCGAACACGTGTAAAATGATAACACGCGTCGCGCCAATGCAAGCATAGCGCAACGTTTGATTTAATATTCGGTTTGCACATTTCTTTGTCTTCCATTGTTGAACGTTGCACTCGAAGTATCCGTTCGACGTTGGCGGTGTAGAAATTGGCAACGTAATGCACACGCGTTATTGCGAAATGAATACGGTCGGTTCACGGACTCGGCTTTTTCCCATGTTAACTTGATTTTCCTGGTTCATTGCATTGTATCGAAAATGGTAACAAATGGGTGAAACTGATGAAAGGTTTCTTTTAACTTGAATGACATGAAATGAAGGAATTGCTCGTGAAGTTTGTAGGCCATTGCGAGACAGACGAATCATGAATAATATGTTGAAATTGCTTAGCGCTGTTTCAAATAAAATTGCTATAATATGTATGCGCGCATTTATAAAACAGTTTGAAGCTAGGATGTTCTAAGCCTGGTAGGGGCAAAGACGGACAAAATACTTGAGAGTCTTGTGTTGAAGTTAGCAGAGGAAATAAAATTTCCCTGCGCTTGTTAAATGATGTATTTCAACCCAGGCGCTTCGTTCATTGTAAATAATGAAAAACGAAGAAATCAATAAGTATTATTTTGTCAGGGAAGTAAGTTGACAATGGAAGTGGAAAGTTTAACGTGACGATCTCTTATTCGTACGTCGAAGAGAGATACGAAATTGCAGACACGAATATACGGATTTGCATACATAAATATTTCGTTACTCTTCAATTCGCAAGAAAGGGACGCTACAATTATTGCAGAGCATTATGCAAAACATTATAAGTTTCTTCTTTATACAAACACGATCCTGAATTGTAAATAAACAAATTGCACAGAATATTAATATATATATAATGATCCAACAATTATTAATTCTTTTTATTCAAGAACGAGTCATATTCATATTCATATCCAACTTCGTTCCAGTTTATCCATTTTCAATGCGCTATTTATCAAACAATTTTCTCCGAGTCAAATATTTTCAATTACCAAGAACCGTTTAATCATTAGCACTCGTACAAAGTAAATCGCACCTTTCATATTATATACATTCGCGAAGAAAGAAAGACGCCCGTAGCCACGTAAATCCAGAGAGATTGCTAAAACTCACTTTGACGATAAATGGCGAAGAATTAATTTCTACCCCTCCTATTAATCTGCGTAACAACAAATGCATAACTAATGTTTCGCCTCGGGGCAAGCGAAACTCTAAATCCGCTGGATTAATCGTGCGCCGTAACCGTTTACCCGTAACGCGCAAGAAAAATCTGCAGTCAAAGCTATCGGATTCGACAAAGCCGGTATCCAAAGCGAAAGAGTATATTCATAATCCTGCATGAAATATTTATAGAATCGGATGTGAAAGAACGTCCCTCGGCCGAGTTCGTCCGACTGTTTACGAAGTGGCCGAAGGGGATGATCCTACAAGGGACGCGGTGGGTGGACAGGTGGGAAAAGTACCGTCGGTAGAAGTCTCGAAGCTGCCGTGTCATGCCAAACACGTCAGAACTGTGAAAGAATCAGGGAGATCAGAGGGCGCACGTACACAAGTTTCCGAACCAAACGGACTGTATACTCCGATCCGTACGTTCACGTACCACCGAATCCTTTATTTCGTTATTCTGCGTCCTCGGTCGGCCGCAATGTCGTTTCTTATTTTCTGGATCGCACAGGGACGAATTTCTCTGGCCTTCGGTTTACTTTCGCCGCGAAAGTCTGACTTTTGTCCTACGTATAGCGCGGCATAGTACTTCTCATCCGTCTCATTTCATCCGCGAACGTATTTTTCGATGGCTCACCGCAGTCGATACGGAACGGTTGCTTTCGTTGAAAGTAGCGAGCAAAGCGTTTTGCTCGCTGATCTGCCGTTTTTATTATTATAAATTATTCACGTAATTTATATCATCCTTTCGGTGTGCAAATTAAATTGAATATTTAATGGTATAGGTTGTCGGTTCTGGGGCAGGACATTTTGAGCCTGCGACAATTCATAGCTTCAAGCTGCACAATATATTCGGCCGCTTCAGATGTGATTATTACTAATTTGTTAATATCCTGCTCAGTATTATTTCAAGACCCGAGGTATCGAAGGATGTTATTGAATTATTTGATCCTTTCTACTATCGTTGATTCTAAAATAACTTTAGTAACCATATTAATCGTGATCTAATTATATACGACTGACAGATCAATTGTAGAGGAGATATCCTGTATTAATTATACGATCCAAAAATAAGTAAATTGAATTGCAAAGTATCGTCTCGTTAGTGACAGGTATTTCACTATCGTACTTCACTAACAGATTCTGAAAATAATACGCACAAGGTTGCAACATGATACTGCAACTAAAATCAATCTGTCATATATTTTGTTTCTTAGTAATCCTTCGTGATCATTTTTTCTTTCAGTTATAGAATATAATAATCAAAAATTTCATCCGATTTCTATGCCGAATATTTTCTGGAAAGTGAATATACTTTTGCTCGTGCCACTCCAGATGCATTTTAAAATTCAAAATGGGGGAAAGTATTAATGCGAGCACAAACGAAGTGATTTCTAGTACAAACACGAGTTGATAGTACAGTTCCATAGTACGTTCTTCTATTTCGTAGGGAGCTTCGTTTGGGAAAGAAACAAATTTTTACTGTACTACGTGCCCATCCCTGTATTTAAATATGGCTCCATTTCGTACGTTTCGGTTTTATTCGTACTCGTCCACGATGCATACAGAAACACGAGATTTTACCAAAAAATGTTGCAAGTACTCGAATTCGTAGATTGTATCGCTTAATATTTCCGACAATAATATAACTAGATAACTATTTGGTAATTATATTTGGTAACTATTTGATCTCCAAACGTTTCTCCATAAGACAATCAACATTTGTATCATAATTTCTGCTAATGAGGAAAAATTAACGAAAGGGCAGCATTCATTTTATAGTAAATATTTATAGAAATAGATATTGGCCACTTGTTTCCTCACCGAATGGTAAACTTGGAAATATGAAGTTTCGTATGCATCAGTATTAAACTTCCTTCCACTGTTTTATTTCCATGTTTCAGTCGCAGAATTTCAACGAATCTCCGTAATGATTTTTTATTTATACGACTGTATCGCGATACTTCGCCGTAACTTTCCTTACCACTTCGTTCGTTCTCTCGTTCCTTATTATTTCGCAAGAAGTTTTTAAAATATCCAGAATCAACGATGTCTGGACCGAGATTCAGAGGAAAGGGGGTACACGCCAGAAGGATTCAGATAAAACAGAAATGCAAATGCCACTCAAACTGTGCGGTCCGTCGAAAAGGAGAGAGTATATGCGTTTGTTTCTTCCTCCTTCTTTCTTCCTAGATTCTAGATTCTAGATGATTTCGTTACGCTAATTTTCCAAGCGGGTACCGTCGCGTTGATTATCGTACGAAACGAATGACACATAAAAACTCTCCGCACCTTTTTTGTTTCGATATAAAATCGTAAAGACAAACGCGCGCGAGAATTCGACGCGTTCGTCCCTCGTTATGCCTGATGCAATTTTTTCCTCGGCCATCGGCAGTAGGTTAATTGTTTCTGCTCGGGCAACGCCAAATGGGAGCGTTGATTTACAAATGAATCGACGAAAACATTAGCCCGGGCGTTAAGACGCGAATTCAAAGCGACCCCCGTTTGTTGCAAGCGGAACGGCAATTGAATAAATTTTCTGGCAGTTCTGTAACGCTGCAGTTTACGTTCTCGCGTTTCAGTGGGAATGTTCACAAGTTTGTTAATTTTCTCCGGGTCCATTTCGAGGGGGACGTGTCCGTGGGAGTAGCGAAAATAAGAAGGGACCGTATACAGAAAACAAGGAAAGAAGATGCAGTGTTTATCCGACTTTATAACATGCCCATTCTTTTCTCCTTTCTTTTTATATTACAATCTTCGTTACTGTTTCTCTAAACATTTTCATCACCGCCCGGCACGTTTATACTGTCACGAAGCGTTACAAAAGTACACATCTTTCGTCGGTTTCATTATTACGGAAGCGACGATTGAAAAAGTGTATAATTTTACCACGGTCCCATCAGCGCGAATTAATTCTGCAATCTCTACAGTATTCGGAAGCCAGAATTGAATTCATTATCAGTCGATTGCCATTCAGATTAAGTAATCGAAGGGAGAGACATTCGGTGACACGAATGTGTGCACGCCGGTGTACAGGGGGATGAAACGCGGCTCGATGTTCACGCGACACATTCCCGATTCATCGGCAATCGATCGGTCGAATCGCGAGATCGTCCGATATAATCCGTGGCTCGCGACCGGTTAATACATTTTATCCGACGTGCACGCGACATTGTTACCTGTCGCTTTACCTGATGCTTTCCAAACGCGTCCCTCCCGCTCGTACGTATACGTACAGTGAACGCCGAATTTACGACCGGAAGACGACGTCAGCCCGCAGCGACACCTGTCGCGTTCGTGGATGCCGCTTACAAGAACGATTTCTCTTTAATGTCAAAGCGGAAACGTTCTTACCGTGACGTGTCACGGGTTCATTCGATTCCGCAAACGTACACTATGCTTGTCGTTTTACACGGTACTTCTTCGTGTTTCAAAAAATAGGGTCGACAACGAAATTTCCCGCGAAGCTTGTTTAACATGAAAAAGTCCGACGCACGTTCGCGCTCGTTTAAACTTCTCATCTCCTCTGATCTTCACCTGTCACTCGTCCCTGTTTTCCCCACGCCTCATATTCTGCTGTTCTTCGTCTTCGTTTTATTAGAAAGTTTTCCACCGCGAGTTGGAGGGAAACGGTCGGGCAGACTCGTTTTTAAATAGTAGCGAAAAGTGAGAGTGGCGCCGTGGCACGTGGCGTTATCGAAAGTCGTAAATCCTGTTAGTCATGGCGGAGATTAGAAAACATTCATTTATTGGTTGAGGTATAATAATGTGGGACGGGCGGGCGACGTCCAGCGAACAATTTCCCTGGAACGTGCGACATCGTGGAATTCCTGTTGGAATTTACAGATAATACGTTATCTATTAAAAGTCTCGCAGGCGTGATCTCCGTCTTCTTTTCCCTTCTTCACCGGCCATCCCATTTTTCTCGATGAAACTTGCGGCGATCAAATTCGGTCCAATGTCGTAAAATTTCCGGGTTTCGTGGGTAAGGATAAAATTGCCGAGGGCACGAAACGTTAATTCGCTTGTTTATTTCAATGATTCTTTCTTTGGTATTTAATGCGATTGGTTGGTTACATCGTAAGTTAAAATTAAATAGCATATTTGTGATCAATTAATCGAACGGCATCACGAAAGAGAGATTTTGATTATCGATTATGGTTATAAATCGTTACATCTATATCTGATTCACAATTTCTCCCCTTCCTTTCTCTCTGCGTCGCTCTGTTCTTCTTCGCGTTTATCCATTAAAGCAAAACGACCAAGACGAAGTCGTCGTCAATCTGACACGAGTCGATTACCGCGACAGAGCTCCATTTTGTCTAATTCACTGATTGATACCTGTCGGTATTAAGCGTTTCGATACACTTTTTTCCTTTCCGTCCGACCGTAGAATCATTTCGTTCTATTTGATTTTATTCCGCGTTCGCTTTATATTGGTTATCCATTTTTTTCTTTTTTCTTCTCTGGACGATCCTGTCTCGTGCATGAAATGGTTTTGCGGAAAAATTCATCGGGGATGCGAACGCGTAATAATCGAGCGGAACAGATGAAAGCATGTTGCACGAAACGAGTACAGGATCCGAAACAACGCTACATTAAAATCGAACCGCATTGTTTCGTTGCCCGCGTCGATTTCTCGTTCCACGCGAGTTCCCTACGCTCCCTGCGGGGTTTAATACTACTTTTCAGCGGGGGGGAACAAGGGCTCGGTTGTTTTAGCTAAAACGAAGTAAAAGAAGAAGCTTACGGGGAACGCAGAGCTTGTGCCGTTTGTTGCACCGGAGTATGTAGCAAAGAAAGACCAAACGGGGAATGAACGATGTACTATTGCAATATCGGATTGTGCACCATTTCACGATTTAACGTTTGTTACACAACAGCTAAGCGTTTCGCTGATCCTTGTTAATAAAACACTGTCTTGTTCGCGAACATAATTTGCAGCAATGAGTCGTAAATAAAATTTGTTGTTACGCATGAAGGAAATAATTATCTTTCTCCAGAGAGACAAATGATTTTTTGCTGGTTAAATCGAAGAAAGACTGCATGCAGCAATAGTTAACGCAAATTTTAGTGGACGTCAGGTATACGAAATTTTAAAATTACTCTAGAATCAAGGTGAACTTTAATTCTGTTTCATTGACATTATTAAGATGTTGAATTGGATAATAAATTTCTGCAGCTTTGCCTTAAAAATAATCTATTCGCTTTCCGATGATTCTCCGCCGATTTCTTAGTACATGAAAAATGTTTGAATACACAGAAGTGAAATACAGGCATGCGCAGAGGGAAACAAAAATCATCGCAACGATTCGAAGCAAACGGTCCGCGTAACAATTGAAAATACGAAGAGCAAGGATAGAAAGGCACTGTGAATGTTGCACATTCGAAGTTACCGTAATTTCCACACAGTGAATCGCGTTCTGAATTATCAACAACGTTCATGAATCGACAGGTGTCCATCTGAAACGCGAACAATAGAAGTCTTGCCGCTTTCCAAGCAGCTGGAACATCATACAATTTGCATCCAAATGTTGGTTGGCTAACAAAAAGCAAAGTTACGTCGAGATTAATGCAATACAGAATGGCAATTTTCCAAGGCGGTCCATGGAGGTTCAGTATTCGATTTACCATGTAAAATGCAATTACGATATGTATAATTTAATGAGCCATCCTAGTGCTGCATTATGTCATGTCCAATTAGCGTTCTTGTAGTGCATTAATTACCATCATTTGATTTCGATGAATGGATCGAATTATTGAAGCCTTTTTTATTTAGTCTTTAATAAATTCTTCTAAAGTGGTACTGCGAATTTTACGTTCAATGGATCGAGCGTATTTAATTCTGTAAGGAACAATAATCCTTGAAAGTTTGAAATAGGGCAGGTAGATGTATGTGTGCGCAATGTTATGTGATCCTTTATTTATTATTCCGATATGTCAGATGTCGATTGGGAAGGGTCAAAACATCCAATTTGCATTATTCAGCGTTCAATTCCATCAGTCGAATCAAACAGTTCACTCGTGATATGCAAATGTGTGTACACATGTGTGCGAGAGTTAAATAGAATATTTAGAAAACCGGGGTAAACCAGCAAGAAGAGTTCTCTTTTTTTTAAATAAAAGAATTGATGTCTATAGTTGGATCATTTTACATACACCGAAGTTTCTTGAATAAAATATTGAGATCTCCAATATTCTTCCCAAAGGATAAAAGTAAATGGAATAACTTGTTTAACATCTACTATTTCTTCGATTAATTTCACATATTTTTACATATCATGGAAATTGTTTCGTACTACGTATACAGTTAGATATTATATATTTTTTTTTGCATTTTAAGCAATTTTTGGGAAATTTTTATTACTGTTGAAAAGAATGGATAGCCTATTGTTTTCAAATGTTAAAAACAACGTTAATAACTTTTTTTTTAGGCATCGATATATCCTATCGCGAGAAATATGGTATTCATGTATAACATAGACGCTGTTTCAATGTATTGCCAATATCGACGATAATAAAATGCAGCAATTTGGTACGAACTGGTTTATAGATGCTCTCGAAAAATGAATATCTGCAAAATCGATGGGAAATGATCATCATCTCCACTTCTATTTGCAGAATATTCCGCGTTTCATGAAATACTTTTAAGCAGACGCGATAAAAATTCAATTGCATATTTATTAATGCCGAGACATTAAATTCTTTCGCCTCTCTATCAATTTGCGAGCGGATTTTCTCTGATACAGTGTTATAATAAATATCTGGACAAATATATAAAATAAGAGTAGGCCTCGATCCTATAAAAAAAAATATACGTGCACTTCGACTGCAAATAAATTCCATAAATCGCAACAAATAAAAGTTCTGTGTCAACCCTTTTTTGTGCTTTCTGTTGATACTTGGGTATCATGACATTGCATGAAAATCGACGAGAAATTTCTCGGAGATATGAAGAAACAAGTATTACTATTTCCAATAAATTTTTAAACAATTTCATTTATTCCAAATTCCTTGCACGGAAACCTCAAATTCCGCTACGTTCACCTTCGTTCCTATTGGAAATGGGTTTATTAAATAACTCTATCTCGTTTGTGATTTTATTATATGCTTTATTAACCACAAACTGGGAGTGACTTCCTTACTATCGCAATGGTCTGAAGGAACTATGTAACAGCATCCAAATTAACGGACTGACCTAAAGCATAGACGACTAATCTCGTGTGTGTGCGGGGCCCAATCGCCTCTTATATAAACAATACATCAAACCTTATAAACGAAGGACGAAAAGGAACAGTTAATTTTTGTATTGATTTTCAGTGAAAAATCTAACAATTCCCTGCCTCTGACATTTGTCGAATTGCGCCGAATATTCGTACAGTAGATTCACCATCCCGATATACAGGACTTATTCAATGTGAAGTGACCGAGTGAGTGCACGGGTGTTAAACCGACAAAGAACAAAAGTCACACTGTATCAATTACCGTCTTTACTCGGGTACTTGACACCCTTTAATCTAAATGCAGATCGTGGTCGATAAAAAAAAAATCTGTCAATTAAATTCCCGATATACACTCCCTTCTACCAAAACTTCATTAAAAACGGTAATTGACACTCCGTCACTGTCCCTTCTCACTCTGACACGCCACGCACCCGCTCACTCACTCGTAAAACCAACGCGAAACTCGTCCCACGTGGACTTTACACGACACGTACGCCACGTTAACGTATGTGCGCCGCCCCTCGCAATTGACAGCTGTCAGATCCGAAAGACGCAGATCCAGAGCGGAGAACGGAAACGCGTGCACGCAGACTCGAGCACTCGGTCAAACACAAAGCTCCACTCGAGCCTCTTGAGCGGAACTTCATTTTCCTTCTTTTTTTTTTTGTCCCTCATCCTCTCTCCACCTTTTTTCAAACCGAGCCGCGCGAGGTCGCTTTCCCTCGGTGTTTTTCTCGCGTCTCGCACGGAATGATAAATTTTTTGACGGGCCGCCGCGCCGTCGGCGACGGTGGTCGAGGGCACTTCAGAATGGATTTTCAATTACCGGTGGCGCACGCGTGTACTGGAACGTCGTAAAATCGAGTTATCGCGCACCGTGACAGCCGGCTCGTTTACGCTCGATGGTGCGTGAAATGGCCCCGAATAGGGAACCATTGTTAAGTGGATTGTAATTGAATATCGCGAGGAATTCGATGCGCCCCGAAGTCTCGGTGAAAGCAACAACCCCGCTACTCGCACCCCAGTTCGGTGAAAGCCAAGCTTTTTCTCCGTTTCTCGAGACAAGCTGGGTGATTATTATCTTCAAAATAATTAACCCTTTTACGCGAGGGTTCTTATAATTGATCAACCTTATTATATTGGGACGACTTCGATTAACTTTCAAACGAATGAACAACCTTTACAGAAGCGATTCTGTCCAACAGCTGGCGATATTCAATACGTTTCTTCCGCGTGGCATCGACTAGCAAAGTTAAGAAGTTTCTGAGCAATTTGCCGAAAAAATCTTTGGGACAAAGTCGTTAAAGAAATCGAGCGTCAAGTAGAGTGTCGCGATGCCGAAACCCACGGAACCGCGTGTCGTCGCGAATTTATTCGCTCCAGGGTTCGCAGTATGCCGAATGCATTCATGCCGAAAAGTGCATTACAGCGAGAACATGGGCTCGTTGTCACTCGCGCAGTTGCAATTGGAGCGTAACCTCGTTTAAGTCGCAAGATATAACGCTTCGCCGGGAGTTATCAATTAGGACGAGCGCCAATTCGCAGTTTCTTTTCCGGGGGAACGTTGCGCTTGTACACGCCGCTCCCTTAATTCTCCAAACGGTCGCACTTTGTTTTTACTTCTGAACAACGACGGGGTTGTTAGTCGCGACGATGTCAAACAGTTTCTTGTATCTACAGGGGTTGTTAAGTGAAACGCGTGGGGTCGTCTTGTATCTTGTAGTCGGAGCTCGAAAACGATCATTACGGGATTATCGATGGCTTCTTTTTTGTGCGAAACGGTGTGGAAATTCTGGGGCGATACGTTTTGTTATTTCGACGGGAACGACGCGAGAAACACGCGTGTTGTTGCAATAGAATCGTCGACGTGACAGGACAAACGTTAATAATTTTTGTCCTTTCTCGTCCGTCTTTTGTATTACATTTCGCATTATTTTGTATTCCAATGTGTTTTGCAATTGTTCCGACCACCAAAATGTACTCGTTCATTCATTCGTGATCGTATTTCACATTTCGATACCCATTTCATGCATTTCGTTACCTTTTCATTTTAATGAAACATTTCAAAACAGATCCTTCTTAAATGATGTGCGAATATGTAAAATACGGTACATATCGACTTTTCGGAGAGTTTCATTCGAAATAAATTTTATCGTTAATTGTACGAATAACATTTTTATTTGTCGTGCAGTGATGCGATGTTGTTATGATGCGCTTTTATTCGTGAAACTTTTTCATCTTATTTCTGCATGAATATACTGCAGGAAATAATGCTCGTGTTTTTCGCGCTGCTCTATTTCACGTTTGCGAGTTCGTTAACGCAACAAGTCTGCTTCAATATTTACGGTGATGCTGTTAATACGATGGACGTCTTGCACACGGTATGACTGTAGTAAAAGGGACGGATCATTCGTAGTCGCATGATCTCTTTAACATCATATAAGTTTGAACCTACACGACAGTGTTATAATCATTATCCTTTGCAAACATTTCGTGAGCATAAAAGCGACGCAGGAAGTAATGAAAAGATTCAGTAATGCGTACGAACCTCCCAACGTTCGAATTAAACTACAAAACCTGAACGAACTGTTACTACTATTTATACGATTATTTTGAGAATGGGAGAAAGAATTTATGTTGCATATTTGACGTCAAAAGTTAACTCCCGTTATTATATTGTGCAATGATTATACTGTCAACATAGACGGCATTACGATTAACACATTACTCAAGCAGATATTCACACGATCGTGTTGATTGCACGAGTAATTCATAAAGTTCGTTTCTGAATAAACGAAGTCGAATTTAATTTGGTGTATCAGAAACATTTGTTTCTCTGATAGGAAACATTTTTTTTCTTCCTTGAAAAACAATTAAAAAAGAACCCTGTACAGTGTAGTGTTAGTAGAGTATAAAATTACATCGAGAATTCTCAGTAACGTTACAAACTACTTTTTTTCCCCCGCGGAAATAACGCATGTCAGTGGTAGTACCAGTGAAAAAACGCTGATTCAACTTCCGACACTGACCACCGTACGAGTGCCCAGCTTGGGTGGGTCAGTCAAGGCACAGAAGAGAGAGTGCCTCGATCACGAGCACGAGATAGTGGATACAGTAAAAGTATTCAAAATTATTCCGTGATTTAAACGACGATAACTCGGTAACAGGATGTCGTATGAACGTGAAACAAAAAGTGTTTCATAGCGAAGGGTTTCCTGTTTTCGATAGTTTAGTGGTTTGTAAAGTAGAGTGAAACAGAAATGCGATTATGTTTTCTTCCTTTTGGAGCGTCTAAATTTGTATAAAAATGCTCTTTTTCATTTCACTTACACCTTTGCACGAGGAAGTAGATACGTATATACAGTTACGCATTCTGACAATGATTATTGTTTCATGGTAAATGGAATGGTAATACAATTATTTCAGGCACAATTTTGGATAAAAATTGTTACCGAAGTGAAATCAAATGAAATACTTTGTCGTCGCAAAATATCTGAAGAGTGATTTCGTAATTTGTATTAATGTCGTAAAATATTTTGCTTTGCGATAACGTTTCATACATTTAACAGTACTAATTTAAATCCAGGTAAACTTCGCGATAATCTGAAATTGTAATATCTTTCCAATTGATTTTCTTCAAATTATTTGCTTGACTCTGAATTATTCACTTGCGCAATTGGTTGCATTCGTTCAGCCTGTCAATACGTTTACTGCTTTTCAGTTGGTTCGTTACGTCTGCAGCTAATCATTCACTTTGCATTTTCTCTACCACCTACCGTTCAATTCTACATCACTCTCGGCCTCTCCCTCTCCTGCCTTTCCACTCTCACTTTCTCTTAAAACAGTGCCGGATTTTCCGGTAATTTCGTAGCAAATAACCACAACACGTTGCGGCTCCACAGATTCAAGAGCATTCAAACACGTTTCGCTCGCTTCGAAGTTTGAATCTCTAAACCGAGGTACGAAAAGTCGCGGTCGAATAATCCGAGATACTGGAAACATGGCTGTATAGCAACATTAATACCCATGTGCGTATGGAAAATGTACTAGTAACGATGAATATAATAATAGCTCGCAAAGTTAGTGAAATTACAAACTAGTTCATAATACAATTTTTGTTACACGTTATTTAATCGTTGGCCAAATACGAGATTCCAGATTTCCATAATTAATTTCTACTTTTCTATTACCATCTCCTCTACCAATAATTTCGTTTCTAACGGTAAATAGTATTACATTTATAGGCACTTCGACACGAATTATGCTTACTGATTTGCAATTGAATTTGCCGTCCCTCCACCGGAGTATTCATTTTCACCGTTAAATCTAATCGCAGGAAATGTTTAAATTACAATCTTATTCAACTAATCTTATTTGTAACACACCGACGGTCCTTCAATTTGAACGGGTCCGTAAACTTTATTTTCACAGAACAAAGAATCCTCGGTGTAACTCGAATGTCAAAAAGAAAAGAAAAACTTAACGTTATCGTTACGAATACGTCCGAAAAATAAAATAAAAAACCGACTAGAATTAAAGTGACAATACAGCAGTTCCCAATGCTGAATCGTGACGACTTTCAACCGAATTCCTCAGGAGAGTATAGGTGAAATCTCAGGTGTATCCGCTCCGGGAAAGAAATTACTCGCGCGTTTAGCCAGACTAGGGAACAGCAGCCGCGGCCGGAACGAAATCTCGAGCGGAATTTATATTTGATGAAACGGGGAGAATAGCCTGGGGGTGAAACGGTGGCGACTTCGTGCTCCAGCTACCCTCGATCAAACGAACGCGATAAGAGGTAAGCGAGCGTGGGCCGTGTGGTTTAAACGCGACGGCAATTGCGTTCGCCGTTATTGAATCGTTCGCGACACACAGGGCCTGAGACGCGTTTCTTGAACAAGAAAAGGGCGTGGTTTGATCTGAGTTATACGCTTTACGTACGTACACATATATGTATATATTTATATATATACGTTCAAGTGTGCGTCTTGTCTATGAAAAGCTTTTAGGCCCTCAACGTTACGCCAAGTCGAAAATTTCGTGTCAAAACTATTTATTCGTTTGTGGCTAAAATTAGTTGATCGAAAAAGATCTGTCGCCATTTGCACTTTGTTACTTGCATTGGTTACTCTATTGTTCTATATTCTGTGAGTCGCAGACTGTGACGCTTTTGCTCTTGCGAAATTCATGGATTTTGGTTTACTATTTTGTTGTGAGATAGGGGGTGCACGAGCGCTCAAGTGTAATGTATGTACATATGTTCGTCGTCCTAAGTGGATTAGATTGTTAGCGAAACTCCATTCAGACCATAGAACGGAATTATTTATATATATTTAGAAATTCTGAGGTTTGGTTGATAAACCTTCCTATACATCGTGTAATTGAAATAGAAGTACAAGTAGTTTCAACGGCTACTTTGAACATATTTTTGTAGAGTAATAGGAAATTTAGATATTAGCTGCGCTGTATTTTCCCAAAATCGTAAACTGTCTTGTTTCTTTACCGCGACTACTTTTTCGAATATTAATCCAATTACTTTGCCCCCGGCAATTTCCTTCCACTGGCATTCAAAGGCTATTTTATATGCACCTATATAAAACTATTTTCCCGTCTCATTATTTGCGCGATTGCAGTCACCGAGATGGACTCAATGACAGCAAAATTAGCTCTCTTCGTATCTGTCATTAGCCCTCAGAAATTTTGAACTCGAGTCGTTTTTTACACGGCTCGGTCTGTATCGACGCACGTTGACGTGAAAGATAACGATGGAAAAAAGCTTTACCCGATCTCGATGCTTTCTCGATGACACAACTGTCGATGATACAACTCGGGCTCGTTCGAACTTTTCAATTTCCGCGCCGTTACACTCTGGCATCGACTTTTCTCTGAAAGGGTTGCAAAGGTGAGAGGCAAAGAGTGAAAACGAGAATTCTGGAATGTTTTCGGGACGATCGAGGTGGATGCTTTGAGTTGGATGAAAATTTCGTTTCTTCTTCATTCTCGGCAAGATGTTTCGGTTGACAACAAACTAGCAAACCAATTGTGAACGTTTTAAAGGAAGGAACGTTCGCTTAGTACTTGAGAAATTATCGTGATTGATTTAAATCGTTATAACGCTTTCCGAACGTACAATAATTGGATATATCATAGAAATTACGAAACGTCTTGAGGTGTATTCATTAAGTTGTTTTATTTAATTATTGTAGAATAACTTTTGTTTCGTTTGGTCGAGTAATTTTTCTACAATTGTATCGATAATCTTTTCATTTTTCCAGCCGTGAATATTTCCTACCAATCATTAGAAGATAATTTCAATCCTTGACATTTTGGAGAAAGAATTAATTAGAGTGAAACCCCATTGATTCTTCGTTTCTATTTACTCCAAAATTATGGCACGTTCCTGTAGATTCTTTCCTGCATTACATTTATCAAATACCATCGTTTACCACATTTTAGCATTGTTTCGCGCGATTCTTACCCAACCGTTCCAGAATTTTGATAATGCTCGCATGTTTATTAATTAGCCTCATAGTTGACCCCGTTTACGCATTCTCGAGTTCCGTTATTCATTCTCCTGTATATTTTTCAAACCCAACACGGTAATTATTATTAAACAACACCTAATTAATTCTGATAATGACTTAATGGGCTCCTCCAATTTCATTTTTAACCGGCTTTCGCCGTGTTATTAAAGCGCAGCTTCCAAAAGCGTCGAGCCACAGGTATGTCTTTATTATTAAACGCTTAACGTTAACGGTGAATCGCTAAATTTCTCGTGCATTATTAATATCTAATAACGATCTTAATGGTTAATTGTGGCCTTAATATAACCAAGATTTCAGTCGCCATCAAAGCGTCGTATCTCGAATAAACGTAACAATCGGGGTAATGGCTGGTTAGTAATTGCAACAAATTAATATAGGGAGTGAAGTAATTATGTAAAGCATGGGGACGATTATGCACGATATTACAGTGCTTGTTATTATAAAAAATGTTCCATGGTATACCGCCTAGATTTATTGTGGATCACTAGTTTGCACTCTGCATAGTATTAAATTTGATATATTTATAAAAGTGACTCTGAAGTAAAGGTTCTACGATCTTCCTCCGTATTGAATCGTATTAATCAATCTATTATATAAAGAGTTTAATTCAATATCAACTAAGCAATATCAATCTGCTACTTTAATTTTCATAAGAACATGATTTTACATTATTGTACATTTTCTAAATTGAACAAGATTGTTGCCATGAATATTTACAATTACTAAGGACATATATACCCTTTAATTTATCTTTCCTCCAAGTATCAAAATGAACAAGCGCGTGATATACTGATCATCCACGGGTCTTCGCACGGGCTCAAGCGACCAAGATGCACTTAGAGATAATTAAGAAATGGTAGGAACGTAAGTCGCCGTCAAGTTTCTCCACGATTTTTCGGTGAAACGAGGGATAGTGGGGTATCTCGGTCGGTAGTGAAACGTGCTGCCGTTCTTCTTCCGGGGCGCACTCGATGCCCTGGTCACGAACTTTTTTCCCCGTCCCCTTCGTGGCTACCTTTTGGACCACCTTAATTAAAGCGGACATTAGTAAACGCCAGCGTAATTATTTCGCTGCGCGCGTTAACACGATGGAACTGGCCAATTTTAATTTGCAACGATTAAACCTAGAAGATCGTGAGACACCCGACATTTTGTTAAATAAGGGAGAATATTTGTATTTTACTCTTTTCTTTCGTACGGGCGTGCTTTCTGAAATTGTCCTCTTTTCAACAGAAGATATTGAAATAGAGGAATTTTCACGGATTAAAGCAACGTGTACACGTATACAGCGTTTTTTTTGTTTTATGTACGATCCTGTGGCTCATAAGCGAGGAAGCTTAATTAAATGGAGTTTGGATTGCAATTTTATAGCATTAGACGATAACGAATATAATCGCGGCATGTTCAAAGGCGTAGGAAGTAGGCGTAATTGAGATTGATGAGGTGGAAAACTTTTTAATCGTGCCAACGAAAAAGAAGCTACGTCACCGCGTGCGAATAAATTTCATTTGTTAAATATCACGCGTGTACATCTCTTTAGAAACTTTCAGATAAGGGGCGGGGGGGGGGGGGGGGGCATAATTTTCTCTAAAGTTGCGTTGAAACTTTTCACCTTCGCCAGTGGCGATCGCTGCAATCCATCAGCGAACGCTTTGCAAATTAATAAAATGTAAAAACTGAATTACCTAAATGTACAAATGAAATATTCTCGTATCATTGAAATATCTAATTCGTATTAAATTATCCAATCTAGATTTTAAACTATCTACAATTGTATCGCTGTTACTTTTCTCGTAGTAATTATCAATATTTGACAATCTATGCACTCGATAACACTCGATAACAGAATTGTGGACAATAAAATTCACTGAAATCCCAACGTCGATCGTGCGAAACGTATTCGCCAGTACGATCCATTCATTCGTCAAGCAAAGGATATATTTTCGCATCATCCCGGACAGAATACCAGACTCCGTCACAATTAGCTATGAAAATAGACGTTATTCCCGCGGAAGCTGGATATTCCTCTCTATTGCAACCAGCGGGCGGCGTCTTCGTTCCTTGGAACACCGAAACGCGGAGAGAACTGTGCGGTGATTTGCGCGAGAGTGAAACGCTGACTCGTTCCACTATTTCTTCCGGTTTTTCGCTCCTCCCGGGCCGCTCTGCCCTCCTCCCTGGCGGAGAATAAATTTGCATTGGGCGCGATGCGTAAAAATTGCTCGTCCCATTTCTATTCTCGCCTAAAGCGGGATTTATTAGGCGGGTGCCGGCCGAACGTGTTTGTGCCTCGTGCGGGGCCACAGAAATTGCACGACAACTCGTCCCCGTGTCCAGGATAAGCTCGTTGATATTTTGCATTCGTCGATTTAAAGAGTAGTCGTATGAACGCCGCGTAAAATCAATTTCTCAGGCCGTCAGATAATGGTCGCACTTGTCACCGGACAAGTTAAATCTGTCCTGATTGATAATAATCGACACTGTTTGGAAACAAACGGCATAATTAGGAACTTAACGACAGACTATGGAGAGATTATTCATTTCACACGGAATCAATCCTTTAATTGGCTGAGAATGTACTCTGGCAAAAAGAGTGCAAGATACAGTGGCATCTACGTTATACACGTGAAATTAAACGTGCCATATATAACATTTACTTAAATATTTACAACACTCGCGTAAAATAATATAGGTTCGTGTTCGGTTTATCGTCGAATACCAATATTGTACAAATCTAAAGTCCATATTTTATAATTGTTTATTTGTGCGTACTACGTAAACTTCGTTAGATTAATGCCACAATAACCTCGCGATCGGTGCATTGCAAAATTGAAAAGTAACAATTCTTTTCTGCGGCACCGTTTATATTCGAAAGGCAACCGATTCGCATCCTCTGATAATGCCGCGATCGTCCTCGCAGAAGCGCAAAATTAATTTTTCCCCCATTCTTCTATCCATCGATGCGATCAATCATCTCGATTTCTTCACTAGGACCGCCTCGAGCGATGGATCGCATAAAATAATCAAAATCCAAGGCGAAACGAACGAATATTTCAAATAACTCGCGTTTCACTAGCCACGGATCAAAGGTATCCTGTGGATCCTTTTTTTTGGGGGGGTCGGTTTCGTCGGTAATATGAATCTTTAAAGGTGCAATATTCCCGGAGCTGAGGAACGAGCACGAAGGAATCAGAAATGAATATTGCGTTAGAGAGCTTGGCCCGTGAACGGACAGTGGATATACGAAATTTAATTTCCCTTCCCCTGGGTCATCTTTGTTTCATAACGGCCGTTGCTTGTAGCCGATCTGGTTTCCTTCTTCAAGAATTTTTACGAATTTTCACAGATACGACCGCTGCGTATTTGGAAAACCACAAACGTTGGCCAATATTTCATGTAGCCGAGAAAATTAAAGTGGCACCGTGTACTTGGCATTTCATTTCACTGTGATATCTTCTGTCGAGTAGATCGAGTTCCCCTTCGATTAATAGAATAATATATTTGAACATATTCGATCGTAAATGTTATTTCACGTATTTCGTTAATGATTAATACATTGATATTGTTTTCGATGAAATACGTTTTGTTAGTTAATGTACACAAATAATCGAATCTGTTATAGTATCAATTCGAATATTAACGTTTTTCTTAATTTTTATACTTCCAAAAAGCAATTTATTCTGTATGGTTTTTTCTATATGCATATTATGTATAAAAGAGTGAACGAGGGTTTACAGTATACGCGATAATAATTATCAATTGTGTCAGGAACAATAATTCTCACCCGGAGTTATATGCATATTCGGGTTTGATATCATTGCGGTAACGAGCAACTGAAGATTTTGTGCAGAATATTATGCAACGTCACAAACCCGCCCCATATTTCATTAATTACGTAAATGTATCATTATTTTGCCCACACAGTTCAATCGTTGAACCATAATCTAACTACAATCTCTCGTACAGTGTAAAAACATATTAAATCGATTGAAATCGAGTGTTCATTACAGCGGACAAGTCGGCGACAATAAATAACAAACACCAGGGAAACAAATACGACAAGAACATAATTCTGATATTAAATTTCCACTGAGCGATTTCATATAAAATTTTCGTTCGTATAAATACATTTTCCAGGAGGATTGAAAGATGCGCAACAGACCCTTAATATTACTTCCTACCTTCCATGCGATTTTTGCGACACAAGCTGAATCTGTAAAATTTTTAATTTCGACAAACAGAGGGATGTCGGTAGTTGCACTACACTTTATTTCAATGCATCACGGAACAATACGCACATGCCTTATGGCTGTACAATTTTTCAATGCACAATGGCGCAAATTAAAACGCAGTTCAAACGCAATGGCTCGGCTGCGAGAAACATGAGTTAAAGCAATCTGCAGGAGAATAGGAAGAGAATTGAAATCAGTCATGCTATTGTTTTAGTTCATGATTGTTTAGGATTATTTGCAAACCCGTTTGAATTCGGCAAATTATTGTCGAAATTGTTTATTTTATTTGAAACAATTTCAGGCAAATAATTAACCGATTTCATTCTTCAACCATGTCGGAATATTTGTTTATTTAAATGTTTGTTAATTTAAATGAAACATGGAATATTCGTTAATTTAAATGAAACATGGAACTTTTTGGACAGTGATCTACCGAATAGTATCTAAGGGATTTCATGTTCGAAAAGACTCACTTTTCGAAGGAGTATGTGTTTTAACTTTCGATTCTTTATCCATACAAAAACAAACCATCTTTCGATATATAAGAACAATAAAAATATAACGCTCGTCCGTAAAAACAGATCGATTGTGCATTGTTCATTGAAGCACAAGGTTTACAGCCGATATATGTCTCACGAATTCACGGCGACGAGAAGTTTGAAAAGAAAATCCGAAAAATTTCTGCGAGAATCGTGTAGACTCCGTCATAACTTTCCATTCCCTTCGCTTCTGGCGCGATAAGGACCCATTTCCAGAAGCGGAACGATCCCGGAACCTGGACGCGGTATCTGTGATCTCTCACGTATGCGGCAGATTCCCCGGGAAGCTGAGTGCATTTTTGCCCCGCAGGGAAACGCCGGGAAATTATCGATGGCCAAAACAAGGGAACATCGACGTCGGAAACGGAGCCGGGGAGGCGTAACGTATGTGGGTCACGTTCGCGTGGAGAAACGCGAGCGGTCGAAAAACGAAAAATGATCCGTATCAAAAGAAAAAAAAAAATAAGAAGAAGAAAGAAAGAAAGAAAATGAAAAAGTAAGAGGAAAAGAAGATACTCAATGTTTCCTCGAACGAGGGTAAGGGAGCACATGCATGCTTCGCCTTTGAATGACGAGAAGAGGACGGGAAGGGGTTCGCGGAAAGCGCGACAGAGACCGGCAAGGAGTTAAGATAGGAGGGGAAATGTAGAGAGACTCGTATAATGGAGAAACTGTTTCTCTCGCGTTTTGTTTCGCCTGTGATTCGCCTTTTATGAACTCGCCCGACCTTTTGCCCGGCAGGAACGACCTGCCTGAGAGTATCCCGCGAGAAAAAGCGCCGACGAGGCGCGAGTGGGAAAAGGTTTCGGCGTGCATAGTGAAGGGACGGCCCGGGGGCAGACGCTCGAAATAACCGGCGAAATCGCATGAACTTCTCGCTGTTTACTTCCGCGAATTAAATGCAATCAAAGCGCGGAGAGCCCATGGAAATCGTGACGACCCGTTTACGCTCCGTTTCTCTAACCCCCGTGCTATCGATCGATTCGTGACGATGGCGTTTCAAGTTGCATATTTTCGAGCGCGTCAACGCGGGAAGTCAAGCTCCAAACGTGTCGTAACATTTTGCGCAAATAATTCCTGCCCTCGAAGAGATCATGTATTTTAGATGTAGCTACCTTCGAGAATTTGACTATTTTTATTAAGTACGATAAACGAAGTATGTTACGCTATTTCTGAAATTTCACTTCCGATTATGTATATAATAATTCCTTGCATTAATAAAACGTTAATAAAAGTAATGCAGTAGCGGCGTGAAATATCAATGGGCGCAAGAAATGAAAGAACCAACGCGCAATTATCCGATAAACACCACAGGAGTATGTTCGAATGAGTAATCCCTGAAAAGAAATAATAATAATAATAATACAGACGATATTCACTGACATCGTGAACCATCTCAGCGCGACAATTATTTCACAAACAATAAAAAGCACCCTATTCCCCGCAACCGAAGAGTTCGAACGATAGCTGACAAAATTCCCGGTGCAATGAGACATGTTTCATACGGCGGCACTGTGCGTTGGAACAATTGTACCGATTTCGGTTAGAAATAGTCGAAACGAAACGAAACGGGTGAAATAACGCGTGCGGAATCCGTTGGGGCGAAAGCCGGAGGAAGAATTGAAGGCGAACGGGGAACGTTGTTAGCCGATGGAATGGAGACGCGCGCGAACAAATTGCCGGAAGAGCAGCGGGGCAAAGAGCATCCGCCGCGAACAGTGTTTACCGGAAGAGATAGAAAAACAGAGGAAGTCGTCGTGGTCGAAAGCGACGCTCGCGGTCCGCCGTGCTCCGGGCGGAACGCGCTCATTTGCATAGCTCTTCGACCGACTTGTCCTTTGAATTTTTCAACTTTCCTCGTCGGCGGCAAAGCTTCCGCGACTACTGCACGCGGAACACGAAATGGTAGCCGGCTTTCGAATTCCAGGGGACAGAAATATAATGATAAGGGGCAGGTACCGCGCCCGGCACGCCGCGGCTTCAGCATTCAGATAGCGCCAGCGGGTAATGACGCTCTTTTTTCTCTTCCTTCTTTCAGTGTTCACTTTGTCGGGATAATGTGGGTACACGCGAGGAAAAGTATAATTATCGCGAGGGCGGAAAATAGGATGGTAGCGTCGTTGTTTAGAATTGCTGCGGTGCTTAACGATTGATTTATTGACGAGAATTATTCATATTTCACAGATGAGTCAGACGTGTAGAATTTCGAAATTTGTTTAGGATAAAGAGGGAGAAATTAATGCAGAAAAGTTTGGCAGATAAATGTTTATGGGTCTAGTAGAATCGGAATTTATTTATATCGAGCATTCGGAACCTTGGCGACTTGATCTCATATTTTGTGCGAATAGATTGTTGTGATATAGAACGAAGTTAAACAGTTCTAACAATGGAGGAAATTATTTGATTAATTATCGAAGCCTTCAATTTCTTCCCAGTTTTGTTTATCATTGAAACAAAGTGCAGTTATGTTCGAACGGCACTGAAAGAAAAACTTGATTGGAATGTCTCCTGCGCAGATAACAAAATGGAAGAATTCATGTTCGAACGTCGAATCGAAGATATTTAATAGAAATTCAATTTGCGAGATTGTGACCGAATCTATCAAAAAAATGTCCCCGAATGTGGCCAATTTCCCGCTGTTCATTATTTTCTGCGTACCACTAAAGTGAGTTACACCCGGTTCAACGAGATTTCATTCAAATTTTTCCGCTGCTTCCGACGTGGAATCTGTTGGGATTCCGCTCGGTGGAAACTTGGAAATATGCGAACGAAAACACGAAACTCGGCGGTGAAATTCACCCGAACGACTTGGGCACGTTTTAATTAATTTTGTCGATTACTCCTTGTTCCGATGTGCGGTATTATCGCGAGCAATGCACCGAGTAGACAGTGAATTATACGGGCCAATTTGCAATTACAATAAACCCGCGATCCATTACACAATAGCGCATCCCGGATAAATATAATAACTTTCGTGTTTTCTTTCGATTCGCGATAACACGCGAGGAAGCATTGCGTTTTATCCGCTTATTGTTAGCCTTCCGGCGAATTTTCAATATTGAGCCACGCTAACCGACATGGTGTGGTAAATGAAACCCCATTCCGCTCCACATTGTGATCTCATGGCAGCTATCGATACAAATGTTCGTCGGAAATTATTAAATTATTTTTATAACGCTTGGATTGGAATTGCGCGTTAAGCGCCAACAATCTACAACTTGTTGTATATTATAATTTAATATACCATGAAGTATTAAAAATCGAAAATTTCGAGATCATTGTGATGGAACGACAAGTATAATATATTTATAGAACAGTATATTCCATACAAATGATATTCTGTACGCGGAACATTTTGTTTTAAATGCATCTTCCTCTTCGTGAAATTAATGCAAACTAATTTCCAGAATATTGAAAATTTCAACAAATATTGAATTCACGAAATGACAATCAATCGTGTTTAATTTCAGTGCAATTTTCTTACGGTTTTTCTCTAACGAGTATAGAAAACAATTTGGTATTATATCTCCTATAAAATCAAGTGTAAGAAAACTTCCACGTCACCTGCACAACCATCAATCGACCATATTCATCAGGTGTTTTACACGGAAAATTTGTAGATACCGTGCTCCATTACCGTACTGAATGCACATCCAGAGGAATATTACAATATAAGGGAAAATTCATCCCGGCGTTTAAGATCCAACACGTTCCGTCGTGATTCGACGCTGCTAATTCGCGTTTCATTCGCCAAATAATTCGATGCATAACTCGACTCCTCGATTCGCGCTCCGCCAAATATTTCTGGTTGAAACGAGATCGTAACGGGGAATAAATTTAAGGGGGGATATTTATCGTCTGGAATCGCGAAGATGTTTGGGATTCGCGTGTGGAACGAATGCGGGGTGCATTATTCCAGATTTTGGGCGATGAAGCTTCGGACGAGTGTGAAGGTTATTGTCGGGAAACTTTCTACCGAGAACGTTCATCTTCATTAACATCTTTATACGGAACCTTATTATCGAATGTATCTGCCCAGTTTTCAGTTCTACCCGTCAGGACTGCAATGTTGATTGATTAGTAAAAGAAGTAGCCGAAGCCATTCTTGACGCAATTAAATTCTCATTCCGGTGGAGTGTTCCTGTCGGGTACAAAGTTTTGTAAAGCACAGGCAATTTATCAAATTACATTGCTTCATTATTTTCGTCTGATATCGGCAGTCAAATTGCCAACGCGTAAATTGAAAATTAACTCGGTTGCTATTCATACAAAATGAGCAATTAGAAACAGTGTTTTCAATTTACGAAACTCCAAAGCGCTGTCGTTCGTTCCTCTCGAAATTATTATTATCAAAATTGCCGCTATGTTTTTGCAATCTTTTTTCCAACTAGTTTCGCCAATTCTGTGAAAGATATGAAGTATTTAGTAGAAATCGAATCGCTACAATTTACGCGCTGAAAGATTACGGACAACCGAACGCTGCATTGATTTTATTTTACCTCCATTTATGCATTCGGTCGTTAAATATTTATATTCATCTTCCCGAGAGCCAGCGGCATATTTCTCCAAAGTATTGCATTAATTCTAGACAAATTGTAACGCCCGTGGAAATAAGTCTCTCGTTCAATTATTAAAGAAAAACCAAGAGGCAACAAATAAGCAGTTCAGTTGCGTCGACGGATTAAATTAAATTCCCCGTCCAATATTACGAATGTTCACCTTTCACCGCAAACCACCGATCGTCCACGAGATTTCACCCGCTTCGTAACCTCGGGCATCGCGCGAATTTTCTCGACCACGTCGCTCCAACGATCGCGTCGATAGCGATGTTCTCTCGCAGCAAATCCACCGCCACGTACATCCGGCACACTCGAGACCCCGTTCTATCTCCTGTATTCGCCAGAAAATTCGTGACGTCTCGTTGTTTTCATAACATCCAGGCAAGTGACTTTTCTCGCCGATTAGAAGACGCTGAATCCACCACCCAGGACCGGGCCACTCCGAAACGGGGCCGTTGAAACGAGGACGACAAGGGGAAAAAGGAACGCCCGATCGAAGGAGAAATCGTTGAAGAGGGTCTTTCGAGCTCCTCGCTTCCGGCAGCCTCGTTAAACGAATCCTCGAGCGGAAGAGAAAAAAGAAAAATAGAAGGAATATCTCGTTGCCGAAACGATTCCACGGTGAAGCTTATTGTCGGCTGTTCAGACGAATTTGTCGTCGCCCGTTGTTGTTTGCACCTCGGTGCCGTTGAAACTTGTTGATCTGCGGGTGCGTGCAACCGGGTGGTTTAGAACAGTTGGACGTCGTCGAACGTTCGCTCGCGTGGACGTGAAACGGATTCCGATTGTGGACGAAGAAAAAACGTTTGTTCTAACGGGAGCACCGCGGTCCGCCGAGAGTGTGTCGGCCAAGAGGCCGTTCCAAACAGAGAGATACAAGGTTCTCGCGATCGAAGATAGGGTTGGTTTTCTTTTGTTCGTTCAGCCTATGAGGGGGTTGCTCGTGCTTCGCGTACATATGGTGAATGGAAAGGGATGCGCCGCCGTGTGGGATTTCTCGTGACGGGAGAGAATCGATGGAATTGACAGAGCAACGCATATATCCGTCGGGTTTTTCGCGCAGAAGCTACTGCCGAGAGAACTGTTTCGATTTGTTTGAACGACGATGCAACGTCGAGGAAGGATTGAAGCGGTTGGAGGGCCTTAATCGTTACCGTTTCCGTCAGTATTAAATATCTTCCTGATAGAAGTGAGAAGACGAGGAGGAATCGTGGGGAACTGAGGGATAATGGAAATGCGATTAAAAGTTTCGGTGAGGATATCGCGAAAAGATTGCACGAAGGGTGCGCAACGTTTGTGTTACAGTTATTCGCTTATTGAGCGCATGCTGGCCGTTTTTGGGCAAAAAAGAAAAAGAGGGATGCTCGATGAAATCGCATGGGATTAACAGCAGGACGACACTAAGAAATTCCATCCGGAACTAGTTCCTCGCGTGACACTTCTCCGGATCGTGTTGAACTCGTCGACTCAGCGCTATCTCGCTGACCGTGGAAGACGAGGAACGAAATCGTTTAGCCGTGGCCGCCGATATCCACGAGAAATTTCCGCGACTGGTCACGGAATTACGAAAATCGACACTGTACACGTGACGAGCGATCGAGATCCAGAAATCGTGAAACCGAAACGGCTTGCCGACCACCTCCCATTAAACGCGGCCAAATAAGTATCTTCCCCCAGCGAGGCGGCCACAGAAATTCGTCCGAAATCGAACTGAAAACTGTGCCGGGAACAGGTCGAAGTGAGACGTCGAGCAGAAAAGTGGATAGAATTAGACAAAGATTTCGTGAGGCGGTTGGTCAAAAGTGGGGAAGCAACGTCGGGACGTGGCTGAGGACGATCGAGGGATCGATCTGTTGAAGTATCGAACCAGTCACGCACTGCCAGATGACTTTAAGGAGGGTCCACGAGGACTCGACTGACACGTCGTCGATATTCGAGTACGAGGACGTGATAAAGTTATAATAACAGCAGGGAGCCTTAGTTGAAAATTGTTGGGGGAGGCTGGTGTATAGCCGTGTGAGAGGAATATTCTAGTTAGTCCCCGTTCTCATCGATAAAAGAGACACAGAGGAAAAGAGAGAGAAATATATATATATATATTCATATACCTAGATATATATGTATACATTAAATGATATATCGATGTTAACCGAAGTTATTGATTGATTGATCTTTTTCTGTCCGGTTCGCCGGTGGAAGCTGTTCGTTAAGAGTTATTCCGGTTTAAAGTTGGCGAAGTGGTGAACAACGGTTCCCAAAGGGTGGGGAAGTAGTTCGAAAGACGAGACGAAAAATGGCGATGGTAATATCGCCCCGTAGCAAAATCGTGACTCTGTCGTTGTTGATCGGCATTATTATCCTGGTGGCGTTGATAATCACGGGCGTGATCGGGATATGGCACAAGAGCGAGAAGCCGACGAAACCGGGGGCAAAGGTGGTGAGCAGCAAGCTGCAACAGATCACCGGATACACGGCCATCAAACACGTGAGTAGAATGTTCCCTTTCTCGTGGCATGGATGTGCCAGATAAATGTGATATTTTTGCGGCAGGTTGTCATGGTTAATTGTTTGCGTTGCCATGGTTATCGATATTGTGAATATTAATTTTTAACATTTCTATGATGTATATTCTGGATACTTTTCGTATTAAGGGGAAGCGTGTTTTCCGTGCCTCGAAATTGAGGTGGGAGTTTTTAAGGTACTCTTCAAATAACGAAAGCAAACTGTTAAAGATAAAGTATGTTATATGATTCGTTTCTGAATGGTTTGCAAGACTGGTTTTGGAGTTTGTTTGGAAGCCATGAGAGAATTTCGAATTATTCACATTTTAATCTCGATGGTTGGTTTAAACGAAGGGATCGGTTATTCGTATCGCACGGTTAGCGATGCGATATGTATGTTTGCAATGTCTTATTGCGCAAAGTAATGATAAACATAAACGACCGTTCGTTTGATGAATTAATCGGTCGATTTAGAGTTAGAAATGAATCCCCTTCGTTTCCATACATTTGCAAGCGGTGCGGAAACAAAGATTATTTAAACAGAAATTTATTACTGCCGTAAGTAACAGATGAAAGTAACAAATATTCCATAATTATAACTGTGGACATGATATATTTAATTGAGTATTACTACGTATTTGAACGATTCTAACTGCACGTGCCGGCAAGCCAAACGCAAACCAAAAAGAAAGCTTTACTAAATAAAAAAACACTGAATTCATTTGCACATTACCGAGCTGCATATTACCGAGTGAATATTTTTCAATATTAATATCGACCGATACAAACAGCCCCGTATACCCAAAATGATATACTTGTACGTGACTCTTCCCGAACCACCCGGACGAATTAAAATCGCGTTTCAACCGAGTTTTGTTGCACGCCGCAGCGTATATTAATTCCAGTCTCCTTGCCCGGAATGAGATTCCCGGGAAAATTTCGAAATTTCTGCATTCACAATACCCGGCAATTTCCGCGCGCTTCTTCTTTCTATACGTTTCACGAGTTTCAATTCGCGTCGATTCGTCGCCGTGCATTATTCAGGTCTTTCTCGGTCGAAAATTCCCGAAGTTTGTGTTCTAATAGAACCGCGGCGAGGCGGCTTCTCTGCATCGCTTGGCTCCACGTTCGGACTACACCGTTCTGGCCTGATTCGACGGCGCATCGCGCAATTCGACCGTGCACCATCCGGTTAGAGTTGCACCACCTAGACGGTCGTTAATGCATTTCTCCAGAGTCTTGTTCCGTTCGTAGACTTTCCGACGAGTTCAGAGTGTTTAGGTGTTAACCGTTTCTTGCGGTGAATTAACGTTTCGGGACGTTCGCGAAAAATTTAATCGCAAGTACGTTTTAATAGTTTAATTCAGATTGCAACCGAATGTAATATAATCCACGTGCATATTTGGGATGCTATGAATGAATTGAAACGATAGTTCCATTTTGTTACGAGAGAAAGGACAGATACGTTCGAGCTTCGAAACGATCGTTTCGTTCTAATCGTTGAGCACGATTGGGTGTGCAATCAATGCCGGACGCAATATTGTGTAACGCGCATACGTTTCATCGAACTTCTCGTGTAACGGCTGGTGTCGGACGTTAGTTTTCGTTCGGCGGTCTTTTCATTCTTACGATAAGCGGGCCCGAAGTTTCCTAACTATTAGCGCGCATTACCGGCAACCTGTTTTATCGAAACATAGTTCGTCAAGTTGTGTTGGCTATTTGCTAACGAATAATTTCGTCGACCGGACGAGCGAGCAGTTTTCATTCCCGCATTAAAAACTTTTCATCCGGGCGAAATTTATCGTTCAATGAAAAAAATTAAAACCCACGAACGATATTACCAAGTTCATTAAACAAGACGCACGGGGAATTTCTCATTTTATCCCCTTGCCTCGCACACAACTTTCCCGCTACCAGTCCCGAATCATCGAACAGCCGATCGGGGTAATCGTGTATACCATCTTGCACAAGAGAAGAACGGCGCCACCCACCGTCCGCAACAGCGACACTTACCCCGAACACAAAGCGCATCAAAATTTCAAATCGATCCTCCAACCACCGTGAAGACACTCGAGGCGAACGACGCACGAAGTGGGACGTGCCCAAATTTCTCGCAAATCGCGAATCGATCAAGACTCTCTGGAGCGTCGTTTTCCCTCGCGACACTGCTCCCTCGAATCCGCGGTAATCCCAAAAATTAATCGACACCCGATCGATCGAGCAAACCTCGAGCTCTTGGCTCGTACGTCAACGTGAGTGGCGCGTCGCGGCGCACACAAATGACCGCGGACGATTCGATTCGAATGCACAAAACACCGTGAACTTGCCAGCGGTATCATTTATTACACGCTCCCGCGTGGAAATTCCGTTCCGCGGATCTGTCTCGATGCCCCGGGTGTTTCCGATGTCGTGGAAAAATCGCGAGCAACCCGTTGCTACTCCCTTCGACGACGCGTGGAGTGAACGACGTCGACGGGATCCGCGACAGCTTCCACGTCCGCCTGGATCTTCGGGGTAGCTACACGACTCGCCGATCCGTTCATGCATATTAATAATGCTCGATGTAAACTACGCGACGACACGCGGCAACTTTGTAGTCGCGTCACGACCCGGCCTGGAGGTAGGTAATGCCGTTCTCGCGAAACAGAATTATTTTTCGATCAGCGTGGGAGTCGCGGTCCGATCTTTTCGACCGTGGACGAAGGGTCGCACCTTCGGCAGTTTTATCGCGGAAACGTATGTGAAGGAAAGGTTTTTGGGGGCGAAGTCTGGGGGGGGGAAGATATATTGGAAATTAGTTTGCGACGGAGAGGGGAAGGACAGTGGTTTTGTGTTCGGTCGAGGGTCGTTTGATTTGTGGAGCTGCGGTAGTTTGGATAGTTCTAGCGATCTTAACACCTTATGATCTTATTTTGGGTATTATATTTGGGTGTATTTAATGTCTTGAGCGATCGAAATGGTCTGGGAACAGATTTTCGTTTGATGGATTTATTTTGTTTTTGTATAAAGCGAAAGGGATAGCATAATTACTGTAACGTTCTTATTTTTTATAAGAATGATAAGTACTTCAATCGGTAGTACATGAATTCAGTTTCAACGAAATCTTGCAGATATAGCGATTTGAAGGCGCTTTAAATTTTTTGGGGCGCTTTAGCGAAAGGGTGAAACGGATGTGACACTCACTTAAATAAATAGTTTTCATTTTTTTTTTATCGGACGAAATTTTTAACTTTGTTAAGCGATACGTATTACGATACTTTATTAAAATTTTAATGCTGCAAATTTCGATGTACAGTCTAATTTATTTCCGAGTATGCAATTATTTCTCAATTTATAATTACCGGCAAACGTGTTAACTGAAAGAGAATTTCGCAAATAATTATACTTTCTACGTGAACATGTACCCGTATGTTGCACTGGAAATTAACGATTTCACACCGGTGGTTTGACAAAGTAAAAATGGAAAATAACAGTAATACAGAAATGATGTATAATGTCATTAACATTTCCCGCTCTAGATTTAGAATGGAAAAAATGTAAATCTTACTATACGCGACATACGGCACGACAGGTAATAAATTGTCTTGATCGTTTAACAGACTTCAACAAACTTAAAAATCGTCAAATATGGAGCATGGAGATTTAAAAATCGCGTTAAAGGATTTTATTTCGGTTTTGATCGCACTGTTCAAGCGGCAGTACGATTGTAACAAACGACTCTACACCTTCGTACAGCTTGAACGAATCCGTTATGATTTATTCAGTTTAATTCCCGGCGAAATTATGCGCCTGTGTTAATTTTGCGTTGTGCTGCGTTCTTTATCCTCGACGACAATTGTTACGGCTATCTTGATCAATGCCATTCACGTGGTATTTCTCAATTTTTATGTGGAACGAAATGCACAATGGGTTATCAGGACGTTTGTTTGCTTTCATAACATTCGCGTGCGAGAAAACGAATGGCCCTTAAGATTGACAACACACAGCTACGTTGTTGAAATGTAAAAGGAATACAGTTTCATTGACGAAGAAATATTTTCAAACGGTACAATGAATTTCAAAGTGGTATCTTATTCGTCGCGCTTGGAATACCAGCAGTTGCTTTAAGAAACAGTTTGTTAATAATTTCCAAGATTTGAATAATCCGAGCGAGAAAGAAACCTGTAACAAATTCACGCTTCCTTTATTTAGTTCTTTGATATCGCCAATTTGCTTCTTTCCTTACATTTTGGTGTTCATTGCCAGGACAATGAGGAGAGTATGGCAATTTTTTATGGTTAATTCCTTTGACGCAAAATTTGTTTATATGTAACTGCACAAAATGGGGAATGCCTGATTAAAATTGTAGTGAACACTGTCGACATTCTCGCGGTCATTAAATATTAGCGATGAATCAATTTGCAATGGTTTCGTAACAATAAACAGCTTGATATTATTCTTGAAGCACCGCGTATAAAGCGCCGAACATCTGCTATATTTCTTTCCAATTTATATATCAATTAATTTCATTACAAAATCCCCAAGACTATTTCAACATCCAATTTACTGGTCGTTCGTCGACAAACGATAAAAGCTATAGTTACCAATCGAAGGAGATTGTCCCGAGAACTTCGCGTAAAGGTGCGCGACTCCACAAATAACAGATTAATCTGAAAGTAAGCCGCCATCTTCGAAAGTAAAACGATCTATGTCTACGAAAGCAATTAGAGGCGGAAAATTGAAAGAACTAAATTTAGTTGTCCTTGTTCGCCGCTACTTTCTAGCCAGTTAATGAATCGCGCCCTCCATTTGTTTCATCATACGCGAGAACACCAGGAAAATGTTGCACTGTTATTGAACAAAAAATCGGGCAATCGTGAACAAGAGCTCGACTTTTAGAAACATGCTTTAATATCACGTTTATATTCTCGCAATTCCATTTGTTTGCAAAAACGAAATTTATTTCCAATGTAACGAAAAGTTACAACCACAAGCAAGTTCGTTTGTAACGAGTATCGAATCGAATCGACACAAATCGATGTTTCATCGATATCATATCGAAAATACCAGCGCAGAGTTCCGCGCGATTTACAAAAGCGAATGCGTGGAGCAAATTGCTTCCGATCAAAATGAGTTCAATTAAGCAAGAGATTCAAATCTTTCTCCATCAGCGATATTCTATTGCAATTACACCCGTTCCCATGAACGTGTTCGTTCCACGCACAACGATAGATTTTACTTTTGAACTCAGCACGGTGATTATAATGTTCGTCCCCCCCCGACCCCCCCCCCCCCCCGGATATTACGTTTGCGTGCAGTATAGAATGGTTGTAAGCGATTTCCATTATAATTAGAGCGCCGTGCACTCGATGAACAATCATTCACTGTTATGGAAGGCGCGCTTCACAAGTTTCACAATGATTTCTCGTTTTTAACTGGCTATTCTGTGCCGCGTGCCGATAGATTCGACTGCAGTAAACGAGATAAAAAATTGAACAATTGAACCTATTTCCGATGGAGAAGGGTCTATTGATTTTCAATTTATCGACCGAGCAATTCGTTCGGTCCATGTTTACCGAGTGTTACAAATTGAAGCCTTCCGAATTTACATTTTGCGCATGGACGATTCCCCCGTTCTTTTTTCTACCCACGGTTCGCAGATATACAACGTTCACTCCGGTTTCCGAAAGAATGTTTTCTTCCGAAAAGAAACGTTTCTGCTTGTCCACGTGCGGCGCGGACATTGCGAACATCGATCGCGCTTGATAATACATACTGCCTTCTGAAATTTGAATAAAAGAATCGCAACGATAGTTAAGCGTTCAAGAACGTATGAACATTGAAGAAATCCAAATACACGTACACGTCGCCGTGGTTCTTCAAATCGCACGACGTTGCGGCGTGAAAGAAAAACGCGAGAACAAACCGAATGGAATATCGCGAAACGAGGAGGAAAAGTTTGATCAAAATGAAAGGCCATCATCCCGCCGATCCTCTCGATTACGTATAAATATTTAACACCGTTCTGCACAGACGTACAAATAAAACGAATCGGACCAGTAACTCGAGTTAGTTCAATCGAGCCAGCGAGCCGCGTCGAACCGTTCGACGCTCAATATTTCAATTCCGCAGAGTGTGCTCAAAGAGCGAGAAAATATAAGGGTGGAGGAAACAGACGACAGGGGGGTTGGGCGGTGGGGGGGGTAGGGGGAAGAGCGACAGAGAAAACGGTTCAATCGCAATAAATAAAATGTGCAGCTGGTTATGAGGCGCACGTACGCCCAGGGTAAGCCACGCTTTCCTTTTGTGCACCTTTGCCAGCCGCGGTATCATCCCATCAAATTTCCTGCAGAGAATGCGGGCACAATCGTCTTGAAGCTGTGCTCGCGTGATAAATGCCCGCGCACGTCTCAGAAATATTTTGTGAACCTCGAGTTCCCGTCGTATCGAGGCGAACTCTCGAGATTAAGTGCGGGACCGAGGTGGCTCCTTCGCGTGGATGCGTTAATGATATACATTTCCGAAATTCGCGTCGGATGTTTAACGGGGGAACGGTTGTTCCGCAAGTTGCGCATGCAACAAACTGCGACGAGATTCATTGCGTTTGTGTGGAAACCTATTCAAGCGAAGTATCTAACTCATTTTATGAATGTAACAGAATATTCGAGACTTGAGTGGAATTTTTAATTAACCAGTGGACAAGAAAGGGGAGGGTTAAAAGAAAGCAGAAGAGGGAATAATGTATCGCGTTATCGGCGTTCATGAACAATATTCTAATCGTGCATTTCAATTAATTGTATAATACTTTTCATGTCCTGGTGCATTCTCTTTTATATCGTACACTGCTACAAACTCCCATTGAATTTATTCTATTTATTATTATTATTATTATTATTATAGTGTTAACAACATATCAGGGATGTTAATTAATATTACAAAATTAGTTATAGATATTTAGCAACAAGACCCAAGCATGCAGAGAGCGTCAGGCACGAAACTTATGAATAGACCCCAGCTATAATAAAAATACAATTTATCTGCAATTGCGCTCATTTTAATATCTTCGACGTAATCAAATCTAACATGAAAAATGTGTCCGCGTCCGTGAATCGCGCCCCAAGGGGACTAATCCATGTATCATAATCATAATCATAGTCGGAAAATCGAGTAACAAATGTATCAGCCTTTTAGGTATGGCTGACGTCGAGTAACGTATACATTTTCATAATATAAAGCGCGATGATAAATCTGGCCCGAGTCTCTTCTGCCGCCGGGGTTAATGCACCAACGGTAAAGATAGAACGCGATCAGAGAGCGAAGAACGAAATTGTCCCCGGTGAAGTTTCGTTGACACCCGGAATAGGGTAATCTAAAGCCCTTTAGCGAGCATACGGATAGCGCAGGTAATGTGTCTCCGTTTTACGAGCGGCTCTGGAACGATTTTCTACTCTCATCAGAAACCGGTGGAGTTTCGTTCGATGCAAGCCCCCGCGGCATTTCCCGTTCGAGTTTGCTAGTTTAGCTGACCCAGATGAATGTTTGTTACGCTGACCCTTTCGATTTATCCCGCATTTGGAGTTCGGGTTTCGCTGCGAAAAAATTTTCGTTTCCGTCGATAAGACGCCCGTGGGATTCGTGTGAACTTTAATCGAAAATTGACATTCGTGAACTGAACGCCGCGGCTGCCTGTACTACTTTCTTGGCGTCGACGAGATTTGAACGTGGTGTCGCGGTGCAAGTGATAAATGAAACACTTGCGGTGTGAATGAAATGTTTGTGGAATTGTTTTTTTTATTCTTATAATTTGTTGCATATATAATTTGTTCCTTCGAGGGCAATTCGATGTTGCAGAAATTTTAGCATATGCGTGTGCGCTTTAATAGAAGTGTGAGAGTTTCAAACGGTTGATAGGGTATGAAATATATAAAGTCATTCATCGCGAAAATTAATATAAAGAATTAGAATAAAATAATTTACTGCATATGCATATGCATGTTAATATTATTGTATTATTAATATATATGAAACAATAAAAGTTTTGTACAAATGACATTGTCATAAGTAGTAAAAAACGAAACGAGTAGATACGCGCAAGGAGTGGGTATATACGTTTACGTTTCTACGTCATAATTCGATTTTATCATCCAATCCAATTTAAAGTTGTATTTCCTCTGCTATTTTTTTTTTTTTTTTTTATAGTTGTAACCCCTTTACGTTCCCCGATATTTATTTATATATTCTCCTGCGAGCGGCGAAGCTGGCATTTCTATTTTACGATTCCGATACTTTCCGCAAATTTTCCAAGAAATTGTGGCTTCTTACGGTCCTTGAATGAATATACGCGCGAGTAAAATACTTCATTTAAATGCTAAGTGCCGGATTGTGGAAACAATGTAAACGAAAAATATTCAGATAAGGTTCCTTACCGTGAAACGTTGCAACATTTAATTTTAATTCGGCATTACAAAAATCAACCGCACATCCTTTCAATATAAATTCAAAATTCAAATTCATATAAATTTATGAATCAAAGTTAATTCTCGGCTACCATTTAATGTTACAACAAGTTTCAATATGTACCGTCTGGCGCTGGTATCCTTGAATCGGGTTAAACAAATTTGGAGAGAGAAGCACGAATGAAAAATAAAACTATGGAATATGTAAATAGATTGGACGATAAAGGACACGCGTACTAATGGATCTGTCAATAAATCGAGAATAAAGAGCAAAGAATATTCAAATCGCGGAACAAGTTTTACAAAATATAGAAAACAACAATTGCAATGCTTTTCAACCACGAATTACAATAAATTTATTATTCATAGACCACCGACTATTAATTCATCCACAGTTCACTGCGTTCACTTAGCTTCACCGTCTACTTTGTTCTAAATAATCTGCCCAATTAAGCGAACCTATACTCAACTTGACATTTTCGAAGTGATAAACACCGTGGAACTACTATTCTACTCTAAACATATCATCCGCAAAAGAAGATCCATTATCATCGAACAATGGTACCAACATTTTTAATACACCTTGATTGGTCACAAGATCGAAAACAAACTCCCAATTATCATTACACACCGATAACACTTATTTATGAACGAATTTTCAACCCCATCACTCGTCCCAGTCAAATTGGCAGTTTCGCCCCCCCCCCCCCCCCAGAACTGATTCCGCCCATTCAAATAACTTTCAACGCTTTAATATTCGTGCTCTTCGTCGTCGCCGTTGGACCGCACGATTTTTCTTCCTCCCCTTCGCCCTGCTTCCCTTCCTTTCTCTCAAGCCGAGCCCCTCGTTTTGTTGCGCTTGCTTACCCAGATGCAAGTTTTATTGGTCACCGTTGACGCGCGCCGGTACGAAAAAGCATTTTCAGCGGTAATCTGCTTTTGGTCGGGCGTGCAAGTAGACCAAGAAAGCTTCCGGTAATGCTGGCTCCGTTGGAAATCCGGAATGGGTAATCTAAATCGCTTTAGGGGGAATGCGACGGACAGCCCGATATAATATCCACCCCCTCTCAGTCACCCCCTTTCCCCCGCCCTCCAACCATCTGTGATTTAACAACGGTATTCTCTCTTTTCGAAGAAATCGCGAAGAACCCCGTGGGCAATGGAAACGCAGCCTTGTTGCCTCCAAACGTGCCCCAAAATTCATGGACAATTCTGATGTATTGTTAACAACCGGGGGGCTTTTCGTCGGACGATACCCTTTATGAATCTGAAAACGGCTATTAGCGCCGCTATTAACAGATTGGCGGAACGTTTGAAGTGTACTTTGGGGGGAGTATTAGATTTTCTTTTTTTCACGACTTCCACGAGCCTGCTTCGTGCCGGGGTGTAGAATAATCCTGCTGATCTATCGGCGATAGAATGTTTATACGATGCTGGTGTACTTTGTTTTATGACACGGTTCGTTTACGCTTTTGATTATCGCTTTGCTGTTTTAATTGGCGACGAATGGATTTTGAATTTACGAATTGATATAGGCGTCGTTCGGTTGTTTGTTGTATTATTAAATATAACTGTATTGAATGTTTCTATATAGAATCTAATACTGTATCCTATTTTTGGCATTTATCGCTACGATACATGCTTTCACAAGGTATTTTAATTTCTGTGGTTACTAATGTTGCATTAACACGTTTCAGTACAGATTGATATACTTGTTAATGGAATTTCCGTTACTATAGTCAAACATAATTTGCAATTGTCACGCGACAACCAGTATAGTTAATATAACTAATTCTAATTCCACATTCCATCCAGTGTTCGAACGAAGTAATTCTATATTGTTGCTTACTGTTTTATGAGTTCTTAAGTTACAATATAATGTTGAGTACTTGCAGATATCTTCATCGAGTAATTTCCCTTAAACAAGAAGTCGCTGCGGATATTAACCACTTCGAGATATTAAGTTCGCCCTATTTAATGTAACTCGAAAGTTAAATTAAGAAATTCAAATCACCAACACTGGATCGAATTGGATGGCAATGTACACAGACGAGGTTGGGTTTCAAATACAAATCGCGTTTCTTAACGCGAGTTAAAAAGTTGCTTGAAAAATGACGAGCAATAAAGGATCTGCGGGGTGAATAAAGGGGAAGGTATTAAATGGACGAGTAAAGTTAGCGAAATTGTTATTTCCTTCATCGTAATTGAATATCTCTCCCGTTGCAAATTTTACTAATAATTGTGGTCGCTTTTAAAGCCACGTTGTATTACAAACGAATTTATATTGCATTAAACTTTTCCAATATAATATTTTGTCGAAAAAGTTGAAAAACAAAATTTAAGTTATCACCAATGTTAATAATAATTTTGTCAATTGTCCCGCTAACAATATATTTCGTCCCTGATCACAATGATTCAGGTGTCACAAGAATTAATAATATTCAGAACTTACGTTGTCTTAAGTACGATCTCAAACAAGCATCAACAGATCCTTTCAGAGACACAAACAATATTCTTCCATTGTAACTGGTTAAAGGCCACGTTTAAATAATAGGAACGACAAATTCAATTTTATCATCCGTGTGCGAACAACTTATTTCCCGAGATCGCTGGCTCCTTGCATTGCCAACGATCTCAGAAAAGTTTCGCCGAATATTTTCCTTTACGCCTTACTTCGATACGAGATATTGCCTCCAGTACAATCACCCCCAAAGAACGCCTTTTAGCACCCGCCATATCGGGAATAAGTTAGCTCGAATCGTTTCGCGAATCGAATATGCAGCATTCGATGGCGCACATATTTCCCGTTTCTGTAAGCGGAAAGCAAGACGATCCTTTCCGCCGGGAAACGAACAGGAGAATGTGCTGGTGCCTCATCGATAGAGGGTTAATAATTCCGGGCACGAAAAGGCGGAATTCCTGTTTTCCGTTGCAAATGGTTCGGCATTTATTTATAGCACTTCGAATACAACCTTCAGTCACAACAGTTCGATTATCTGAGCGAAATGACTGTTCCTTCTCGTGACTGCTTTACAAGCCTACAAATATTTAGAGTTCCCCCGTCTATTGAATGTTGTTCAACGCATAAGGGGTTGCAAATATTGAATTCCTCGTTATTCGTTGGGGAATGAAAAATTAATATTGTATGGAGTGAGGGGCAAATATTTCTTGGCTTTTTCCGGAAAAGTGTTCCTATATTTTCCACGTAAAATTGTATATTCTCGACTTTTTCATTCCTTAAGAAAAATTGATAGTCCCATTGGTTTATTATGTGCATTCAGTAATTCAATGCATCCAATGTACTACCTTCAACTTTATTCATAATAGTATTAATACTAATCGCATGGTTTAATGTATAATATGCAAACGTATATCAAGGAAATGAAAATTAGACGATAAAGTATAATTTCCACAGCGAATGTCTACCGTGAAAAATTTACCACGAAGATCACAGCTTTTAATTACACTTCCAACTTCCAAATACTAAAGAAAACCACTTTGATCCGATGGAAAATGAGGAAAAATTTCCGCCGTCATAATAAATGTTCTCATCGTCGAATAACTAAAATCTTCCGTGTCGAGTTGCGCAGACATCCGCAGTTCGCTCGCCGCGTAAAATCATATTATTCCAAATCAATCCGGAATGCCTTGATATCTCGGTAAATTATTTCTCCAGCTCTGTTCTCGTGCTCTCGCGGTACCCGTTGCGAGAGCGGGTGTTTCACAGCAACAATAGCTATTCCACTTATCGCAACTATATCCAGTCCAATGTTCGCCACGAACGTAGTAGTAAAATCGAGGCTACGTCCCACGGGGGGATCCACGGTTCGTGGAGCAACGCGTTCGAGAAAATCTTACCTCGACCTGTAAAACGCGCTGGTGCAAGTCATTGGATTTCACCAGACGACTCTCGACAGTATGACGCGTCGTTCTGAGGGATATTTCGACAGGAACGAATGGTTATGCCGTCCACAGACGGCTATTGAATTTCAAGCGGCTCTCCACTTTTCGGCGAAAACTCGACCGCGCAGCGAGCGAGCAGCTGACCGATCCAAAATTCCTCGGCTCCGCGAGAATTTCGCGCGATAGAGTGCAACGCTCGAACGAGAGGTCGTTAGCTGGTGGATAGCGGTAGCTGGGTCGAATTTGCTGCACTTTTTTCCCCGTCTCGAATATTTTTGCAGGTTTTTAAGAATTTTTTGGGTCGCTCTTTTTTAAATTCGCCAAGTGAAATCGTGCGATTCGATGTTTCGCTGTTTCGCAACGCAACGGTTTGACAGGGTGTTGGTGCTTGTATGCCTTCGTTGAATATATTGAATAATTAGCGTTCGTTGTTCGATTGGTTGCAGCGAGATGATGGTTATGGTAACCGAATGAACTTTGCGATGGACGTGTTAAAGTGGAATAGAAAGGATAATCGTAAATGCTTTCTGTTTATTTCAATTAATTTCCGTCTTAATTGATTAAATTGTGAAGCTTCTTTCGTTGGATAAATGAACCACTATGAACCCCTTGCCCCACAATTTCCAATACTATTACGTACACCAGAATTTAGTATTACATTTAATGTCTGCATTGGACGATTGCGTACTTCTAATGATTCATAATTCACAGTAGTCTAATACAACTTCACGAGTCGCACTCGTATCTCTTTTCATTTGAATCGTTAATTAAATGTCACTTGTGACGTCTTCGTCTATTTCGTAACACGAGCATCCCTCGTTATTGTAAGAAGGAATCCTTGATGTAAGCTGTCGAAATAGAAATCAATCAGATACAAACAAAGTACCTTCCATTGGTCGGTCGTTTCAAAAGGCACATAAATCGTTGCGGTTCGTTCCGAGACACAGAAGCAATGCCGAACCTTATTCGTATTCACTGCGATGAATTTAACGCTTTATCCGGCGAAGAGTAACAAAAAAACTGATAAGCATTGAAACGATGATTACGAGTGTAGATGCAGTTCAATGGAATTTTATTGAATCCACGGAGAAACGACTTGCAAAGCCAGAAGCCAAAGAGTGTGAACGAGAATAATAACGCTGGTACGAGTGGCACGATGAAACGAGAAATCGGAGAGCTGTGTTTCCGTTTCTATCGATCGGATTTGAAAAATCGGAATTCGAACATATCCCCAAGATATGTCTATTAGATTCTATGCCTATTCTATGCCTATTAGCCGCAAAAAGGTTGCGTTACAGCGCGTGACGATTTAAATTTATTCAGCTGCATCGATCCGGGCGATTTTCGTCAATTACTGATAAGCTTCTTATTATTGGTATCACGATCTTTCGTTCGCAATATAAATCGAGAAATATTACCGAGAAATATTAATAATCATATCACTTTAATGTCACTTTAGTTCGCAAACGATATAAAACGATGCTAATAATCGTATTCTAATTTTTAATAAGAAACCAATTAGATTCCATTAATAAATTCTAAAATACGAGTGGACAATACACTGTACCAAGTAACTTTCAAATAATATACGTCACTGAAACGAAGCATTCAATTAACTGCAAAATTACAGCTGTAGTTATAATTCTCGAACGAAGTTCGCAATATCCTTAACCAGCTTCTCAATTCACTTGCATAATGATGTAACGATATTTTCCACATAATGCCCGACACAATTTTTGTAAATAAGTTGCAACAACAACTCGCTTGACGATCACACGGCCGTGCCACTCGTGCGCTTTGAGACCAACTGAACATTAGTTTAATTTGGATAAACGGAGTGCGGACAATCGAAATTCTACTGCACTTTTAAACGTCACGCCACCGTCGGGCGAAAGTTTCCTCGTCTAGCAATTATAGAGACATGTTTGGGTCCAAATTCGAAGGGTCGCACGAAATTGTGCATGCAACACGATCGTAGGCCACTGGAATAGTTCCTTCTGCTCGTCTCGCCCTGGAACTTTCAATTCGCGATTCGTAATCGCAAGACGTTTTTCATCCCATGGTCTCGACTTTGTAGCATCACGCTTTGCTACAACATTTACGCCCCGGAAGAAGCAGCGGCTTTAACGGCGATGTAAAACGAACACAAGCATCAAGTAGAACTAACATCATTTATTTGCAAATAGCTGGGAGTGATTTTGACGGGGGCTTTAGACCGGATAATCACTGGGTCCTTTGCCACTGATTCCATGCGTTTGATTAAAATTTAAAGGGAATTACGCGCCGAGGAATATATATATATATATATATATATATACATAGTACGAGCATATTGCATCGGGCATTTTGTTACTGATGTAGAGATGCCTATTTTGTATAATGTTAAAGGTTGACGATTGCATCAAATAAATATATCGTTATGCTGTAGCAAAAGCGTGGGATTGCACGACACAAATTTGTTATTAGAGAAATGGAAATAAATATGCTATTATGCGGTGGTAAGCGTTCGTGTTTGTACAGTAAATCTGGTAGGATTATTGGTGATTATTTCTGTCGAGTATTAGTTTCGGATTCTATTCAACGATTTCGTGAAATCTATCCTACCGGGGAATATAGATTATGGGGTGCTCGAAATAACTCCAAAGCAAAGCTTTTATTATTAATTAAAATAATGTTAGTGTATCAGAATAGATTTTCAATGAGCGTTCGATTCGAAGGTAATCATATCCCATAATGACAAAATCAATTTCAGAGGAAATAGATCATCCGAATTGCCCCTTCCAATATACCAAAATAATAACAATGATAACAATAATACTAATAATATAAAGAAAACCGAGACAATCAATTTCCCCTATCATGCTTTCGAGTATGAATTTTCTCGTTGCATCCCTGTTCATCAAGCCATGAAGCGCACCCCTTAATCTATGCACATCCAAGCATAAGAACGTCAACGACAAGAAGAACCGCGCGAGCGAATCCAAGACGAAGTTCTCGATAACAAGGCGAATTTCTCGACCGCTGCAAAGCAGCTGGTGCAACTGCAGTACTGCAGTTTAGTTTAGCGAAGGTTGGCTCGCGTCAGCGATTGCTAGAAGCAATTTGCCAACGACCAAGTATCCCTAGCTTGTCGCTCCCGATGAAAATGACCGGACGCCCTGCAATAGAGGCGTGTCCTTAGGAGACCAGTTGCTGTAATGAGTGAAACATTTGCAGGCGAATCACCTGGCTAATTTACCCCGTGAAATTGCACACGGGTCTTATATGCTTCTTGCATTAAGTGTCAGAGGACTTAGTATTCGCCTTAAGAGTGTAAATATGGTACGTCGTAAAGAGAGGAGAGACCAGGAATGATCTTTATTCTCATTAAACACCGTTGGTGTAAACATCGGTTCTAATTTTTTCTTAAATTTGATTTGAACCGTGTACGCGTGCATGCGTTGCAATTAGATTTAAATCTGACAAATAGAATAGAACGATTGTCAATATTTGCTTGACAAAATTTTCATATTATTGCTATTTATTGTTACGTTCTCATGAGTCAAACTATAGTTGCCTCGTTGTATAGTGCTGCGTATAAGCGGAACAAACATTCGAACATAAATTCATTTGTTACGCTAATTATATTTGCCCAGATTGCTACAAATTTTTGTCCGCGTTGATATTTTTCTTGATTACCGCAATTTGTACCGCCCGCAGAAATGTGCGTAACTACGTCGCCGTGCCTTTTTTTCGTGGATTAAAAAGCGATTGGAATATATGTTTCTGTGCAAAGTGTAATATTTTAAACGTACAATTTGTAGGATGTCCTTTTATGCGCCATATTTATATGATCGATAAGTTTCAGGTTAGATAACATTTCAGTATTTACCGTTGAAGTGCAAAATTTGTACTTTCACGTTTCGAAAATAAGTTGTGTCAAAATTGTGCCATAATTAAGTAATTCCTTTGCGTCATATCTTAAGGTTATCATCATTTTTTATTTCCTATACGATGAAAATATAAATGTAGACTGAAATAAATATTCGTTACAGATAATTAACAAGCTAAATGAGATGTGAAAAAATTAATAAATTAAATTACTTCCACGACCACTGTACACATCAGCAAACGTATAATTACTACTTTTCTTAATTTCAAGTAATGCAATACTTTACTTACATTTCTTTTCATAAATACTACCTGTATTCGTTTTAATAAGGTGAGATATGCAGGCAGGTAATAAATTTTACTCGAAACAAGGCATTGCTGATGAAATTCGATACAATTTCATTTTATTATTATGCTTGAATGGAAAGTTTGCAAAGCTATCGGTCAAAGTGAAATGGATTTACAATTTCCCGCATCGGTGCAATTCGTAGCACTTTAATTATATTTATATTAATTACATATTGATGATATCAAAATGTATCAAAAATATTGACGATGCAAAGAGAAATGATATTAATACGAGGTAAGCCACGCATGTTAACCAAAGGGCGCTGCCGATAATTCACTATGCCTTAATCTTGAGAAAGTAGTCAGCCCATGTGTTATTTACGACTCGACCAAATTCAACGAAAGCCCCAGTTCAATAAATCATGCGAAATTTCGGACACATACAATGTACGAAGCTGTACAAAATAAAGCAGGCAATTTCAAAATTACAATCGATATTGCCCGTAAATTATTCCGTCGCAGTGATATCCAGAACTTCGCGAAACGCGAAACAATATCCAATAATCGTCGCGGTGCATTCAAACGGACAAACATATCAATCGCATCCAATTCCTCGCCGTTCAGACTTATTCTACTTTCTCTCAGCCTCCCCGAACGAAAATCATCGAAGACAAAAAGCTTCCTCATCATCGAGCAGATAAATAACATCATAGAGATAGAAGTCAAGTATGTTATACCGTGTACGCGTACCGACGATTTCCCACGGAAAACGAAGAAACGAAACACCCTGCTCCATTCCAGCGCGAAACGATCGGGGAACAAGCACGCCCTCGCGAAGGAACGGTAAATTGGTGGCGGAAAATAGCCCCTTATGAGGGTTGCAAGTTTCCGGTGTCAATTTCCCCGGCAAAGTTCCCGTTCACGATGGCGCGCGCAGACGCTGGCTGCGCTCGTGTACATTTTTCCCACGGAGATCCGGCGTATTGCGCGGTTACGAGAACGCTCTAATACCGAATTGAGGCGGGACGTAACAGGGTTGGCCCGCATCGGCCGCGGTATCGCCGCTCATATTGCGAACCGGAAACGTGAAGCTCCACGACCCCCGTGGTCCAGCATTACGTATGCAGTTGACATCCGCCCCGGCACGCTAACTTTCCCGTTAAGCTGACTACCGAGTTCCCGCTAAGCAGCCGCCCCCCGTTCAGTAAAGTTAGCAAGGAAAAGTGGATTGCTATTGACGGCAAAAGAGGACGGAAGCTCGAACTTCCACGATGAATCGTGGTTAGACTTTTCCTATTGCGCGTGACGAGGGGAAACATTTTTTTGGGGGGGGTGGCGGGGGGGGTGGGGGAAAGGAAAGACGTTGCTTGATTAGAGGATTCGCGTTCTTCGACGCCTGTACGGATACTTTGCAATTGTACCGCGAGTATGAATTTTTCTCGTCGAAATTAATTAGGTCTCGCGTATGCAGAGACAACGAGCATGTAATAGAACATGTAGTGTGCTTGATGATTTCATTGTGTTATAATAACATTTCGTTAGTGCATGGGGTGAGAGTAAACTTTGCCTCGGTTTTAGCTATAATTGAGCCGAATTTACGAGGGTTGATCGTGTCTCTAATTTGGTGACAGTAGCGGGGTAGCTCTGTGGATTGGGGAAAATTATTGTAATGTTTGGAGTTGTATTTTATGCGAAGGATATTTTTTATTTTACTTTATACAAGGTATTATTAGACACAAACATATTATAAATATTGGACTGTTTATATTATGCTTATATTATATTTTATGCAAAGGATATTTTTTATTGTACTTTATACAAGGTATTATTAAACATAAACGTATTATAAATATTTGACTGTTTATATTGCAGTGCTCGTTTTATAAGATTATGTCAATAATTCATATATTTCACTATTTAAGTGTAAAGCACGTTTTAAAACATATTGAACAAGAAAGCGTGCGAGCTTTTAAATGTATTGCGATAGAAAGTGGAAGTGAACGCAAGATAAGAATAGTGCAATTTAATTGGTATAGTTCGATTGGAATAAGGAAAGACCAGAATTGAACGGAGATGATCTTGCACTTCGGAAAGGAACTGTATTAATATGAATTTTTGAATACAATTTATAAAATCGCCCGCTTTGAGTTAAAGAGGGACATTCGTCTCAAAGCTAATAAATATTAATTCTACATTTATATCATGAATTTCGCTTGGAATAAGGTCAGATTAGTAAAGATATTCCTGAGATGATGTACAAGTCAATCACTTTGATGTTTCTTGGCCTGGAATTAATAGACACGATGTACGCTTAAACAAATAGAAAAACCGTAGAATAAACATTGGCATTCTTCCCGAGCTGTTCATCCTATTCGAACGAATCAAGTGAAAAAAGAATTCAATCAGAATTTCTTTTTTGAGCAGGATTTTATGGCGTGCTCTTATTAACTTCTAAAAATCCAGTGAATATTTCATTCTTTTACTTATGACTAGGCAAAGGAGCTGTAAAATTACGAAATGAAACTTTCTCGGTTCGAAAACCTTTTCTCGTAATCGTTCCAGATTTTGGAGAAAAAAAATCATCGCTTAAAAGTAACTGAAAATCATATTCACCCAGGACGAATTCTGCATTAAAACATAATTATTTCCAACGAGTGTGACGTGACGCACAATTTTGTTCGCTAAGGTTAAAAAGTAATAGTTTCCTCCTTATCGAGTAACTTTTCCAAAGAATTTAATCTCTTTTTTTTTCCATTTCTTTGGAATACGATAGCTCTTGTCATTGAGCACGGTTGAACGGCTTTTTCTAAGGATTTCCTTTATTCTTCCTTGGGTCGGCCCCCAAAGGCCATACGACTACTCGGTTCGAGCAAAAGTTCCCGAGTATACTTTTTCTTCAAAAACTCAGATACTATTTCTCTGAAGATTCTTTGTACTTTGCCTTTAAGTACGGATAACATCTTCCTGCCTCGTTCGTGTTCTTCGTCCCTGAATTACGCTAGTCGAACTTTATCGTCGTTTATTGAAAAAGCAAAAAAAGAAGCTAGCGGTCGTGATGCACTTCTGCGCTCGCGTGAATATTGAGCAAACATAAAAGTTGACGTATCAAAAAAAAAAAAAAATACTTTTTCGCTCCTACAGAAAGTTTCCAGAGGATAATAAGCTCGGCATTATATGGAGATGCCGTCGAATAATTTGGTGCCACTTGCAAATTACTCTATTCTATAAATTAATATAAACGTAATTTCGATGAAAAATGATTAAACTGATTTGGACCGCTGTCGTGATAGCTATTCATCGATAATACGATGGTATTAAAAATTTAAATACCCTTATAAGATACAAAATTGGAGAACAGAAGCACGATCGAAGCGAAATTCATCAGGCTGAAATAATAAATGCGCGTAATTGCTGAAGTTTCATTTTGGTCGTGTACCTCCTTTGTTTTATTTCTGAATTGAGACGTATTACCCCTGACAATTACTATGGGATAATCGCCATTCGCAGAATATGAATAGCTCGCCGTTATCCCATTACAGATTTCTATTGTTAGATATTCTTTCCGTAAGGCTGACTGTATTTGCACTCGAGGCTCGAGCAGAGCTATGCGTCGAATTCCAAGGCAACGAAACCAAATCTGACACATCTTGTCAATCAAACCCAAACGAATTGTCTTCAGCGTGTTCGAAACTCCGAATATATCCTCCCACCGGGTCAGTCATTCACGTCAGAAATCTCGTCGCACAAAATCTTAACCCAGTTCTACGCTCAGTTGGCGATTTCTATTTATTCCCAGCACAGTGGGTACACCGTCGGTTTTCCAAGTCCTCCGTCCTCCACTTTTAATTTCTCTCTATATTCTAGTCACCTGGTATACCCATTCCGACGTTAATTCGCGCGACGTTTCGCGTACAAGTTGTTGCTGCAACGACGCGGCGCACAATCTTCTCGTAATTTTCGGAGGGGAGAGGAACGAAGCGGAGAAGAAGAAAAACATCAAGGAAATACTCGAAAGAAAAGTAGCAGCCTCGTTGCGAATTAACATACTTAATTAGAAAGAGAGTCGGCCGGGCATTAGCGTTAATTTGGCTGGCCAGGGCGCCAAGTTGTCGCTAAGCAGCCGCTGCATTAAGAAAAGTTAGCCACGTAGCACTGGACTGACGACGATGAGGACGAAGTTTCGTAATAAATTATTATTACGCGTTGGCGGGGTGCTCGTCGGCGTCGCGTCCCAAGCTTACTTCGTCTCGAACAAGTGGCAAAAGTATCGTTGAACAGTTTCTTATGCACAGCCTCTTATTTAGCCGTTCGTTTGTTGGAAGTATGTACTTATATGGCGGGTGATCATTAAGCAGGTGCATTTGAGGAAGGATGCATAGGGACGTTTGTTAGGAACGTTTTAGGAATAGTCAATGCCTGTTAGCAATGTATTTCTGGATGATTGCTTGGATGAAACGTATGGGAGGATGTACGTATCTAGATATCAATGTGACAGCAATATGTCTTTACTTGAGGCATCGGCGTAACAGTCTGACGGGAAATATAAAAATTCTGCCCCTCTTTGGTTTATTTGTATAATGTACAGAAGCTTAAGATACACGCAATATCGATTTCAATAATTGAAATTCAGTGAGTCAAGAAGTTATACCTTAATGTAATATTTCGCTGCTGCATTTTAAATTATTTAAATTGTAACTTTTAGATATTTCGAATTTCGAAATTTGAATTTACCCTACGTATGAAAGGAATGAAATCAGAGGAAGGGGAATTTAATGTAGGGTCCTAGAGAGTAACTGTGCAAAATTTGATTCAGATCGGTCGAAGAATGCAATGTATTTATTAATACACGAATTATATAAATTATTTGAATCAATGAAATAGCAATATATAGTACATATTGTAATATGAATTTTTTAACACGGCGCCTGTAAATGCAAAATATTCCGCGACATAAATGTCGGCGAGGATTAAAAGAATTTTATAATTTCATATTTTCGTTACAATGTAATTCGTCGCATAACTTTTCGCAACATAAACAATTGAGGATGATACGAAGCGATTCATCTTAAATATGTGTCGACGGTGAAATTTAAAAGCGAACACCCAAATTGCATTGCGTTTATAATTCGCCCGATTTATCGCGTGTGAAATCCTTCGTGAAATGTTTACACGTCTTTAGTGAAATGCTGCAATGAGCTCGATCGAACGAATTCGCAACAATTTAACCCGTTAATTGTCGAAACCTCGTGCGCGCAACATTTCTTCCGTAACAAATACGCGATTAACAGTTTGTATTGCTAGGTAACCTGTATACACGCACAGGTAGTTGCATCTATTACGAATAACATGGATTGCCGCTAATAAAAATAAGTTTCGAACAATTTATCAGTTTGTAATAATACTAGAAATGATTCCAGTCAGATTCACCGTGTAACAGCCGAGGTAATTTATCGCTTAACATTTGTTATCAAACTCTTGAAGATAAATTATTTATAGCCTACATTGAATTGTCAATGCGACGTATTAACGTTGGCATATTAGATGCAGTTCAAATTTTGAGCACAAAAGATTGAAAACATTGATCAATGTGCCGAGAAGCGTTCAGCGCGTCGTAAGTAGTATAAGCCCGGCACGGGGCAGACGGCGGAGCAAAATCGTGCAATTTGCACAGAATGATAAATGAACCGACGTTTTTCCACTATTTATTCTTGACCGAAACGAGAGAATAAGGGTATTAACATTGGTAGGTAATGTACGTTAGGTAATACCTCCGCGTAGAATTAATAGAACTGCGCAGAGGCCCTTTGAAACGTATTCACGTGCTACGGAGATAATACCTAAATCACGTACGTACGTGCGGCGCAACTGGAACGCGCATTTCCAAAAACTTATCGCGAACCGCACTTAAACCGGCGATTTTTCCGCTCCGCGTTCGGTGTTCCTTTGTTCGAGCCATTAATTCCTACGAGAATTTGAACGCCCGTCGAGATCGGTCGGGGGGATAGAAAATCGTCGGATACTTTGAGATAAGTACAACGTTCTCGATTCGGTGAAACTTATGCAACTGCGAGGAGGATTATTATCAATTCACGAGTTACGCCGCGAGTTTCCGAAATTTTCCAGCCAATTGGAATTACGTAAAAGCATTGCCACGTCGCTCTCGATTACAACCGGGGGTGGATTGGACGAAGACAGAGGGAGAGCTGGTAGGAGGTAAACAGGGTAAAACAGGACGGAGGTAATGCATGTTAATTGCATTTAGAGATGCGCGTTGCCCTCGAACCTGGAATCGATTGTCAAAGAACGATGTGTTACTTTAATCGCGAAGGGTGAAGTCTGTTAGATATAGAAATGTAGGGCCTTGGAGCGGCTTCGAACAGCAAATGCTTCCGTTCGATGGAGCAGCGATTACCGCAAACCTGGTGCAGATTGATATATGCTTATTCGGAGCAAGCAGCTCCCAGTGAAATTGAGCCTATTATGATTTAATGCTGCTAATTTGGTACTATTGTGATTGTCATTTGTTTCGAAGCAGCAGAATTGAACAAGGAAATATGAATTCATAAATGAACGCTCGGTATAATTGTACATACACATGCGTACAGTGTGCATCGATGTGTTTCCATAGAAATGGTTAGTTTGTTTAAAGTATATCATTAATTGTTCCATGCTTTTCGATCATATCAATCCCGCGAAAAATATCCAGCACTAATTTAGTTCTTTCTTTCCTTCTGATTATTTCAATGCAACTGTTGAGTAATTCTTTACGTTCTGTATCATATGTTATATGTAATTGCTGCTTTGTAACGTTCTTTTTTGCCATTCATGGGATATTGTCCGAAAGAAATATTAAATTAAATCGCCATCAATATTTTGAAACGTTATTTACATTCTTACATCCAGTCATTAAAAGCGAAGGAAATAAATTGTTACGTAAACATTCCTCGTCAAGTTTCCTTGCTTATCGTTAAAAAAAGAACGAGAGTCGAGTTGCTTGTCGCGGCAAGTTATTTATAGTTAACCGGAAGTCGACTTGTTGGTTATTCAAATATTAGAGGGTTATACGTGGTTCGACATGTTGACATTAGTCAGTACGATGTGCTCGCAAACCGAGGGCCACTTCCTACCTGTCTACCTCTCTCCCTCTCGCCGTACCAAGAGAACTGCTTGTCCGGCTAGAAATTCGCAAGGACGAACAAGATTCGATCTAGTAGACAGCTCCGGGCCCGCTATACAACCATAGAAACTACAATTAGAAATGCAAACTAGCACGTTACTGACATTCGAAATTTGTTCAATCGATTACCTCGAGCAACGCTTGGTAAACTTGTGTACCTTTCCACTAGAACTTCGGGGGTTACAATTATTGAACGGATTTATATAGAAATAGAAAAGATATTTTTATGTTGTCACTTATATATTACTGTAATTTATTTTGGCAAATATGCAGACGGTAATAACGTTTTTTTTTTTTGTTCTTCTTAAGTTAAGCTTCATAGCGTGCTGTATTTCTTTGTATATGTTCATAAAAATTATCGTATAATTCGTTTCCATACGTTGATATGGTTTTTCTTGAACCGCACGATCTTCATGATTTTTGCATCTAAATGTGGAGACTATGTTCTTGCATTATTGTTTTATACGCGCTGTATTTACTTATTCTTTTTATTGGGGGAACTTGACCGTTTTGTACGGAAGGAAATGTAAAAGAACCGGCTGGTTGTTAAAAATATTCATTATATTTCTCTTTTTAGCTTTGCAACGATTTTCTGAGAACTCCAGTACGATGAACCGAATGCTGCTTAAATTTTTGAGTCCAATCAATTATTTCATGATTTTATTAATTATTTACGTATTTTTCTATTACCATAGAACTCCATTATTCAGAAGATTTGATCCATTATTTATTTATTGTGAAATCCGCAAAGTATTATCTCTTTCACACTCACGTATACGTATATCACCGGTTTATGTAAATTTAATGTACAAAGTAAAATGTGCGAAAGCTAAAACATTGGATTCGTTTTAAAACGTGACGTTCCCAAGATTTGCATGTTTAATGATTTATCGTTAAAAGCCAACCTTTTTAATGCGCACTACACTTTTGCATTATGCTATTACCATAAATCTGGAATCAAAATGGGAACACGTGACCGTAATACGAATGTAACTTTTATATAGACACTGCCGCATAAATTCCCGAATGAAAAAAAGATAAACCCGAATGCATTTCGCGAAACGAAAAGCTCTCAACGCTATCGTCTTACAAAAATTTAACAAACTGCGAATCAAATTCACGGTACAGAGGGAAATGCCGTAACACTTTCATCAAATAATTCTTTCCTCTATCCATACAGATTTTTTGCTGCCCCTCGTATGAAACAACTATATCTAAATACAATACGATTTGCCAAAGAGGAAAATCCCCCTGGAAAGCTTCATAAATTTGAAAGCTGCTGAAAAAAACTTTTTCACCAATCGAAGCTTCGATTGCGAAGAAACGTTCAGCCGCTTCCGAAAATAAATTCCCCCGTTCTACATTCGAAAAACACCCGACCAGTGCGCTAACGCGGTACATGGGATCTGTATGAATTTTTTAACGAAAGAACGCAACGTTCGTTCGACGAGAAGAAAATACCGTATTTCCGGCGATAAATTAAAAGCCGCGATAATCGCATCGACCGTCATATCTGTAAGTCTGAAAGCCATCGATGAATGCACAAGTGTTTCGAGATTGACGGCGAAAAAATTGATATTTCCCCGTGTTATTAGCAATACGATAACACGCGTTTCGAGTTGCATCGGCCTTGCCCTTTCTTTTCCTCTCGTTCTCCTTTGGAACTTCGTCCGTGCAACTTCCAACACGACGCGTCGCGCGATTCGACTGATACCTGATAAGGTAACGAACAGTCGGCACGAATCATCAGCGCGGGCACGTCGAAACGAATTTTCGTTAAATAGAGTCGTTTCGTCAACTTCCGTTTACGAATGCCTCCCGGGTGCAATTATTTTCCTGTCTCCGTTTCGCCCTTTCCTCGTTCTCTCCGTCTCTCTGTAACCCGCGACTTCCGACGGTGCTATTTAGAACGCGCGCCAGATAAATTAAACAGGCCGCCTCGCGAATGCTGTACGCGAACGACAATCCATCAATCGATACTTTCCATTTGGCGTATTAAATTTTTCATTGCCCGCGCGCTCCTAATCCCCCGAATGCGACGAAATCTCTTGGCGAAGTATTGTTATTTCAGGCCAATCCGGGTGAAACAGAACTCGGTCAAATTCTGCGGGCGAATTTCGTGCAGTTAATTTTTCCTCCTTCCTCCCATTTTTTTTTATTTTGTATTCCTTATTTTTGGCTCGATTCAAACGGAATATTGTAAACGATAGGTGATTGTTCAATTGAAGGGAAAACAGGTTCTGGTTGTTTATTTTTATTACGAAAATGTGGGACGAATTTTCGCGAAGCGAATTGTATTAACGCAACCATTAATAAAATGCAACGATACGAGAATTGAATGAAATTTTCGTAAGAAGTTTAACCTTCGAGGGAATTAAATAAAATGTATAATAATATCCATATCCATTCGCGCGTGCAGAAGGAGAATAAACCTGTCCCAGATAATCAAGGATCCACCTGTCAGAAAAATTCCATGAATATCAATTGAAACTTGTCTTATGACATCGTAAATCACCGACGCTGTCGTTGCATTCCGAACAGTTCTCTCAACGAAGAGCCGAACCATCCGCCCAAAAAAAACGAGAACCGACTAAATTCTTTTCACCCCAGCTTCCATTCGTTTCTCCTATTTCGGCAAGCAGAAAACCTACTTTCCCCCCCAAGCACTCTTCCTAATAGCAATCCCGACGAAGGGGTGAACATTTCCTTCAGAGTTCTAATTTATTATTAAGTATACAACAGTCCCATCTTGTTCTATCCAAGTATACAAGGAATCGTTGATCCGTGACCAGGGGAAGATCGATTAGACGCGACCAATCTACCCCGATTGATCGACCAAGGTGCCGTTGTACCTGCAACAGAGTACACGTGTGCGCGTTTAACTGCGTGCGGGCGAGTACCAGGTGCGATGCGTGACACGATAATTCGCGATGGCACGGCGAGACGATTACGAATCGAGCGTTTAAATAGATGGAGCCTCGCGTCAGGTGAAATGGCTCGCTTGAACGCGGACGTAATCGTGGCCGAAGTATGAACGGAACATTAGGCGACACTGTTCTGTAATGACTCGTCGAAGCGATCGAACATTGTAGCGACGCGGTGAACGAAACACGAACCGTACCGGCGTTTCAACCCCTGTTATAATGGCGACGAGCAGAGGGACCGCCGTTGGCTGTGCTTCGCCGATACCTGATCCCTGATTCTCTCTGGTTTCATTTGAACGAAGTCTGTCCCCCCCGGTTCGCGTATCGCTTTCACCGGAGGTACGTACTTCCCTTTCTCGCGCGTTGACGAAAGTTTTAATCGAATGGCACTGGGGTACGGCGCAGCTTGTTTGATTGGATGATTCTGCGCTGATTGATCGAATTGCTATTTGAGGCTTCTCCAAGAGATGTTCCTTCGATTAATGCTTCAATCTTTGTAATGCCACGGGTGGAAATGTTTTTTTTTTGTAATTTTTTTAGATTGGAATTTGTGTGTTTTATTTTTCTTCTTTTTTTTTTGGTATAGAACGTTTGGAGCGTAGGTTTCGTTTTCTTTTGTATATAATTGTTTTTTGGGAGGGAAATATTATTTGTGCTAGACTGTTTATTCGTACGTATATAATTCTCATTGTACGATGCCGAAGGTCTCTCGTTCGCGGTGTTGTTAAAAAGGGGGACGAATTTTACGAAGAGTTTAGTTCGGCGATGTTTAAAGTTGCCGACGGTTGAAGCATCTTTTGAATAGCAGCGGAGGAAAATGTAATTCACGTAAGTGAAATTCCTTGTAAGGGAGCTCCATAAGTCGAAAGTAAGTTGTAGTTCGCATAAAAGTAACTCCCTTTCAATAGAATTTTAACTTGAGCCCCCATTCAAGGGATATAAGGTGTTTCGGAATGATCTTGTGCAATATTATTTTTGATATTATATGCTTGATATAAAATTTGAATGAAGATAATAATATATGAAATATTGAAGGAATAGATATTGAAGCGGTATCTCGCGCAACATTTGAATTAAAATATTTGCCTCGCAAGGCAAATAGAATTTTTTCATGTTTCGAAAACGAAGCAAATTTTTACAGGCTCTCTGGCGAGGATAGGAATTTTCCAAAAATTAATATTGATTTATACGATTAAATATTGATTAATGATTAACAAATATTGATATGAAATAAAATAATTTCGGTGATTACTGCCATTCGACTTTTTTTTTTAAATTGTAAACTTCAGAGGTATGTTCATTGAGCCGCAATAGTATTTATCTCTACATGCCAGTGGAATAAAAAATTTCCCCGAATGCCTGAGAGGGAATCTCATTAAATATAGAATCGTATCAAAATTAATACGTTTCATTTTGATTATAAATAAATGTCGCGTAATCGTGTTTCGATATTTATCGCAAATATCATGCGAGAAGAAAATTCGCATGAAATATTAATGACATAATGGTCCTTTACATTCCATTCGTGACAGTTCCCTGTTACATCCAGACGTACTGAAACATTTCTTCATAATTAACCGATAGAACTAAAATTCTTCTCTCCCCTCATGAAACAGTGAAACAAATACTCAAAAATCCTTACCAGGCAAAAAAAAAAAACCGTCCACAAAGAACAGGATTCGCAGTAGACTATTCGCCGAAAATAGCCCCCCCCCCCCCCCCCCCCCCCCCCCCATCAGAAAAATATTACCGAGCGAAACTGTTCAAGTTTCTCATTAAAGTCGCCCAGTTTGTCGAAGTTAATTAGCTTGCTTTTCTCACCCATCCCTCCCCCCCACTCCACCCCGCAAGGATATAAATACGAGTGGAGCGCGATTAATACAATCTCTCTCCAGGGAGACGACTCGAGGAAGCGGGGGAGTTGCATAGGTTCGTGTGAAAAACTGTCGAATTGCAACCGGTCCAATTACCCGTTGAAGTACGAAGCGGTGCCGGTATACTGTTCTCCAAGGATCAAACTGAAACGACCGTGCGCTGTTTCTATTTCGTCGACCGCGGAAAGTTATATCTTCCGCCGGACAGAGAGATAACCGGATGCACGGTGGATCGCTGGCGCATTATTATTTCCCCAACGACATGCATATGCGAGAATACGAGCGGCTGGTTGAGACGGGGAGGGGCCGCTTAAAATTCAAGAATTTTTACGCGGTCGCCGCTACGACCAGATTTAATATATACAGAATGGGGAAATTGTTGAATTTCCTATTCTTCTTGCGCGATAAATTAACTCCCGTCGCTTAGTCATTAGCTCGGGGCAGTTTTGTCAGAGATTGGTGCACGATGCCGCGATGGGGGGGGTTGGATGGAATTTATTTCGCCCTCCTTTTACACGGGGGTCGGCTCTTGGTTGCTGACGCGCGCGACCGCTCGAAAGCGGACGACAGAAAGGTTTATCGCGTATCGGATAAGTTCATGGAAGATTGATGCTCGATTGACTGAGGTTGTTCGAGAGTTTGATTGTTCTTATTGGCGAATCGTGAAGCAATAGCTCACTTCGTGCCAAGTAATCGTATCGCGTGAGGTTCCATGGTAATCTGCGGAAGATTCAAGTTAGACAGAATTTTGCGGCGCACGTTTTGTCAGGAACGTATGATAAGAATGTAGCAGCGAGTACGGTATTAGAAGATACGTATGCACCTGTAAAAGAACGGTTTGTTTTACAAACGCTTTCGTAGAAAATTTTTAGGAGGTCCATAAACTTGGGAAAGGTTATAAACTGCGTGTATGCATATATTTTCATAGCGCTGTGAACGTAAATATTATTTATTAGGGACCATTGGATGTAGCGTTTGAAGAAGTTTCATAAAAAAGGAAGACATACTACCACTTGTCGCTTGTAAATACACCGTAGCGCTCCCCCGCGAATATGAAAATGATTTTCTTCCTTCAAATACAATACCTCTTCAACACACGGCTAATCATAAGCGTGTCGAACGTACGAGCATCCCAACATTTCATAAAACCTCCCCGCGCAGCAGTTCTAAGACACTTAATACTTTTCTACAAACACAATTTTCGTCGCGATTCACGTACGAGCGTTGAACAATGAAATACTTCAAGAAACGGTGGTTCGCCGACTGTCCTACCGGGATCACACCCCCCCAATGTAAACAACCCTTATTTTTGTTACGCGTTCATTCCAGCATCCCATACAGAAGCAGCGAAATCCTAGAGTCTCTGAGCGGGCACGTGAAAACGAAACCGACTAATCAAACGTCCCACGGCCACCCGTTGCCGCTCCACGGTAGTACGCGAGGCCGTGTCGTTCCCTAAAACAACCGCCCACACAAGACAGAAACGACGTTGCAAGGCAAACGGCTGAAGCCAGCATTAATTAAGCGTGCCGCTAACAGAGGCGACCGCGAACCAATCGTGCCTCGAATTTAATTAAAAGCCTCGCGCAACGTCGCGTCCGGTTGCTCAAAGAAGTTGGTCGCGCGACGGTGCACAGTATTCATTTGTGCCGAGCCCCGTCCCCCTCGGGCCCATTATGATAACTGCATGCACGGTACCCGCGGCCCAATTACGGGGTGCACGTGTGCTATGGAATTTCGAGGCGGCCAGGCGGATCCGCAACGATCCGGCTCGCGTTCGACGCTCCTTTGTAGATGGGAACGCTTAACGCGAAATGCTTTCGCAATTTGCAAAGGCGAAGCCCGATCGCCGACAGTGCGTTTAAAATAAAAGTCGATCGACCGGTTCAGAGTGAACGACGCCGCTGTCGCGTTCGATTATTGTACGTTTTATGGTGAAGTTGCGTATTGGTTAGAAGAAGGGAATACATGCTGCTGATGGTGTTGCACTTTTTGTGGGGGGGATTAATAAATTTAGGATGCTGGACCGGTGTGTGCGTGTGTGTGTGTGTGATTTCTTGTGGAAGGAATAAACATTTGTCTTTTTATAGGAATATCGCTGCCAGCTTTTTGTGGACATTAGAACGCTGTTACATTAATTTTGTTATGCGAGTTCGAGGAAGCGGGATATTTGGTGACCACCGGTGAAGGGTTGCGAGGGAAATATAGCTGCGGTTTACGTATACTTCGCGGAGGGATGAATAAATTTGTTCCGCCGAGTCGGGGTACTTCGATGTTTATGGATAGAACGAGATCCTGTTTCTGTTAAGGATTCCTTTGTTCGACTGCTGAAAAATCGAAACGTTCTGCTTACGTTCATTTTTAACACGAGCCCGTGCAATCGTGACGAATCGAGCTTCTTCGCGAAAGTGATTTAAGTTTGGGTGGACTTGGACGAGGATTATTTGTTCTTCTATATTGAACTATCTCTTGCGCGTCTCTGATTATTCTTTTTACTTATCTTCGGCATGAATGAAGACTTCAGATGATGAAATAACGTGTTCGCGAGAATTCATTTTTCGCCGTGAATATAATAGTTGATTTCAATCATACTTAAACAAAAAATTGTTACCCGAGAAGCCGAGTAACGACGCCATTTTTCCAGCTACATAATTTTCCAACGACATTTTTCGTTTACTCGCGTTGTAATAAAATTACCCTTCGCTCGGAAGCTTTTAGTAGGCCACTGTATATAAACGCAGGTGCCTTTCTGCGGTTATCTAAAGAGCCACAAACTTCAGCGGAGAAAAACACCAGGCTGCACAATATAAATCCCGCGGAAAATTCCGCTAACCCAGAATAAAAACTAGGAAAGGAACAACCCCGGACAATAAAGCACTTCGGCATTGTGTACACAAACGCCGCGGATCGACGTAAGCTACAGCTAGAACGAATTAGCTGATCCAGTAAATGGAAATTCAGCTTCGAGATGCGTAAGTTTAGTTGTCTTTCGTGCAACTGTCCAGCAACGAGCAATCTCGAAGTTCAACGTGGGAAGGCCAGAACTGCGCCGTAAAATAGCCCGAATGTACCATTAACCCGGACTTGAAAACCAGGTAAGAAGCAGCGACAATATACCACGACCAAAAAAAAAAGAAAAAGAAAAAGAGAAGAGTTCACGTGTAAAGAAAAGTGGACGACGATCCTAATTCATGCGCTTCCTTTATTACCCCCACATTCCTTTATTATTTCCACTGTCTTTCCTGCAAAGGGAAACGGAACAATTGCAATTATCTAAGGGAAATGTAGCAATATAACAAACGACAAAGGCATCCCCTTACGCATGACAATTATCGGCTTGTCAGAGAAACTTCTACACGACACTCGTGACTAATCTGAAAATTCGATTCACACATTAAGTACCCCATACGTGCCACAGGGGAATAGATACAAATTAACTCTCTAACGACGTTCTTAGAAACGATAAGGGGCAACAGTCTAATCACAAGCGGCGAACGATTATCCTGCATTAAGTTGCATAACAAACGACGAGGAATCGTGTTCAGTCAGGATATCTGGGTCGTTGTACGCGTCTGGCGTGTGCAGAACTTCGTTGGCAAGTTAGAGCAACAAGAGGCTGCCGTAACTGGCAACGACAACGAGCTGTCAGCGTTCCATTCGCTCGCGTAATCGGCCGTCGGGTCGGTCGACGTTTCGAATCGTACGTCAGGTACGTTTTGACGAGTTCGTTAACGCAACAATCGCGAAACTTTCGCACGGGGAACGATTTCCGCGGCACGACAACGTGTACCAAGTGAAACACGCCACTCGACGCTGCCGCGAGTTAGGATTAGCGGGTATTTTTCGTTACGAAAGTTGGACTTTCGCAGTTGTTCCTGGGCGGCGATGGGGCCCCGAGCAACTTTGCCGACCCGCACTGAGGAATTCAGTCCCGTATTTTTCCGGGGCGACTCCGGATGCTGGTTTCAGCATGCTGGCACGCGAAACTCCGAAACGAAGGGAGATTTTGCTTCGTGCGGGGAAAGTTTGAGAAACCGGGAAACTCAACGCGCCGGACGGTCTATTTTATTTATCTTTCGTTTGGTTGTTCTTTTTTTTGTGTTTGAGAAGGTACGGTGAATTACGGGGCGAAGGAGAATGTCTGAGGCTTGACGGGGAATATTCTTAAACTGAAACGCGAATTCTTTGCGAATCGAGTACAGGTTGATGGCCTATTTCGATGTTTGCGTTAGGATATGAAACATTTTTGTCGTGAATATGTTACTGCTTTTATTGTGCAACTTTGACGAGAATTAATGTTGACATTGAAACTCAAGTCGCAACGAATCTTCAGTTCAACTAATTGCGTTCTGTGAGGAAATATCGAGAATATTCCGTAACGAAAGTTCACCGAGGTTTCTCGGTGCATTATCATACAAGAAATGACCGAGCAAAGGGGAGAATTTAATTCGTCAGTTCTATTAAATTAATCTTCTGAAAATTAAAAGTTTCATAATTATGGATAATTATCCTTCTCCAAATTAATCCTGCGTTTTACATTTCCCTACTTTACGTTTTCCTCCTCCAATAATGAATTCCACTGAAAGGGAAGAAAAACGGGCTTCATTTCTCATTAGCAAGTGGAACTGTTATATTAACGTCAGTCACTAATCTCTTTAATATAATCCATTCTTCTGGATCACGACAGAACCAGCTATCAACTTTCACTTAAAGAATGATCGTTTATCAGGTTCACTTCGTCCTGCATTCTTCGATCACCCCGATCCATCTTCGCCTACATTTGCCACTAAACAAATAAAAAAATACACGATCAGTGTATGAAACGTGCGTTACTCATTGTAATTAATTTAAACAATTCCACCACCACGCGTACGCGCGTGTCAGAGCTTACAAATTTCCGTCCCATAAAAATATAAGTCGCCACTGGACATCTTTCGTCCATTCAACCAGTATTTTCTGTCGCCTTTTTTAACAAGCAATTTTACTGAAAGTGAATCAGTGCAAACTTTGATCAGTTTTTTTTTTTGTTCACGCCAATTACCGAAACGTCGAGCTATACGTCCTATCCGACCAATTCGAGATCGACGCGGGGCCCGTGGATTTTTGTCCCCATCCCAAAGCCGTCTGTCCACGGACGTTTATTATTCGACTGTGATTAATTACGCCAGCACACGCCACGCCAAGTACAGGCGGCTCCGGTTATGAACTTCAGTTTGTTAAATACACTTTTTCGACGCCCGCAAACGACGGACAGGAGAACCGGACGCATTTTGACGAGAGCCAGCGACTTCTCTCGTTTCCCTTTTTCGGGATTTCACTCGCTCGCCCGACCGACATTATTATTACTCTAATTTCGACGCAGCCTAAGCACTCGCTTGCATACTGCCCGAAACAAACCAGCCGACGTGTAATTTGCCGTCCGAGTTTTATCGCGACGAATGGGTTCGAGAGAAGCCGTTGATTGCATTCCTTTGAAGGGAAACGACTGACTGAGTTAACCCTTGTACGAAACGGCCGCGAACGGTCAGTCTCCGATTTTAATGAAACTTTTCAGGCTTGAAGAACAGTCCAAAATATTAGATACGTATTTTTTTTTTAGCGGTAACTCCAAAGTTGAACCCCTAAAGTGTTACTTTGGAAATGATTCGCGATAGGCAAATTTTCGTTGTATTTACCTCCGAAACATTAGAAATCATGCAATTTTTGTTTAAAAATCATGTCTATGTGGTACCGTTTCCGAGATAGCACTTTAGGGTTTTAACTTTGCCGACGGTAGTTTCACCCCTCGAACTAAACTTACCGCAAATTTAAAAAAAAATACGTAGGTATCTCATTAAGATCGAAGTCTGACCGTTCGCCACCTTTCCATGCAAGCGATTAAAGCAGAAGAAAACTCTACTCGGGCAACAATCTCCGCAACAGAAAGCGAATACTCGGCGCAAAACATTCAAAGCCCGTCTAGCAATTCCGTTCATCTGTGCCGCAATGTATGCGTTCCGTTTCGGTGCAATATCTGAAATCGTCGTGGAACACCAAAATCGTGCCACGATCCCCGCATAAATCGATCACGTGGAAACGATCTTCGCGTATCTGCGATCGTTCTCAATTGGCGCGGCGGAATTGGCCGATGTTCGCAGGCTCCTGAAACGGGCCAGCTTTCGACGACGGCGGGAACGGGCACCGGAACCCGCATCTCGCCGCGTTTGCATAATTTATTCCGGTGACGTATGCGTACGCGTTATGCCGCGACTGGAATTAACGGCTTCTGTTTACCACGAACAAATTGGCACAATTATCGACGCGGCCGGATGAATTGTTGGTTGCGCCTTGCGCGACATCCAACCAGCGAAACTTCCCCGCCGTATCGTTCTCCTTCTGGACGTCTGGCTATTAACAAATCGTATCTGCTACGGTAAAATACCGAACAGTTCTGTGTGATGTGTAGCGAAACTTCTTCTCTCTGTCGTTCTCGTTGTGGACACCTGGTTGTTGATAAATTACGGCTGACACGGTGAAAAGAATCAGTAACGATACGTGCTGAATAATGATAATAATAACTTTCAGTGTTTAGTCATTTGCCGAAGCAATTTTGTCGTGAGTTTTGGATACAATGCATGGGGAGTGATTTGGATACAATAAGGGGCACGAAAGCTAAGGTTTAGATTGATTGAAAGTCGCATTTAGAGGCAATCAAGGAATTGTCAATTTTCTGAATGCAATTACATTAATAGACACAAGACAATTAGCTACGAAAAGACAGGGACTCGATGTGTCGACTGACGAAACTAACGAAAAATGTCCTGTCTTCGCGACCATGTTCGGATAGGAAGACGCAATGTATTCATTAGCTGAACGAAACTTTCGCCGTTTGTGCCAGCCAGGCACTAATTAAGTTTAGCAATCTGCGCTTAAGTGCGAAACAGATATCGCGCTACGTGATGAATTTAAATTGCGCATATGAACATTTCGATATAGTTACGGAGAGTTGAATTGAAGAGAGAAAATTGAAACACATAATTCCGCATTATATGTACTTCGCAAAATTGTTCACTTACCGCGACACGATTGGCCGTTTAAAATAAGCGATATAGTTAATTACCCTGCTTAGCACCGTGGAAAATCTTGTTCCTCGTAAATTAATAGCGGTGAAAATATTGTGTTCGCACAATATGTTTGCGCAAACTCAAGCATACCATTCTTTTCATTTCTTACAAACGAGCTCGGAGCGCATTGCATTTCGAAAGCCTTCGGAAATGTAATAATATGAAACAGAAGTAACGGTCAAAGGAAAGTACCGCCAGAAAGGAAAACGACGCTCCCCTAAAAATTTCTCGACGCAGATACTTTGTATACCTTTTCGAATAATTACCGCTATCTTGTCTAAAATCTGTCGGAATTAAGGGTAAAAACGATGGAATGAAACGGCGAACACATAATTATCATACGATAATGGCTGGCACGAGTCGCAACTACAAGGCCCGGTTAATTTTGGAACAATCCTATTCCATGTGATAGGGTACTCTATTAATTACAGGCACTCTGAGATCAGCAACCGCCTTTGGATCTAATATCACTGCATTACGGATACCTCGCAGTCCTGGAATCGCTTTCAGCATAGTTTACATAATTTTACATAATTTGTCCAAACGATGTATGCGCGTGTAGCAAGTTTCTCTGCACTCGATATCAGCATGTTCGAAGAATGTAGGTATAGTTATTATAGTTTGATAAATCGCATGCGAATCTAATAATCGGGTACGAATAGTCTCGGATTTTCACGCAGCACCAAACATTCAACGAGGAGAGTAATTATACGCCTTTATATTTGCATTGCATATTTGCAAATTTAGTTCAATACTTTATATTTGACTTCGTGAATCATTTCACTTTGTTACATGCGGAGTTCACTAGGTAATTGTAACTTCCAATGAAAATGTTTTCTAATCTAATACGCATGACGTATGTTTATATGGCAGACGATATGTAAATATTTCAGAACTAGTACCAGTACCGCTATCATAATTTTTACTTTGATATTCTCAATTAAATGGGAACAGTAATAATTAAAGAACATTTCATTGTAAAGTTGCCTGGTGACAAGCAGCAACAGGTTTGTGAGAAAAATTCTTTTAAATTGTTTACGATAACTGGATCGTCTCGTGGGGTATTACACAAACTTCGATTCTTCAAACGTGGCGTTTAAAGAAGTTTCTAAGCCAAAGATGTATATCAGAGAATAAGAGTAAGATGGCCGTCGAGATTGATCTACTCTACTTCAGAGAACAAATACACGCGAAAACAGGAAATTACTTCTTCTTTATCACCATATCTTCATCTAGTTCTTGAAAGCTTCTCCTCCTTGAAAATTATCCTCATGAAACATTCTTGAAACTTCCTACAAGCATCTGTATACAAAACAGTATTCCATTCGTACGTATTAAGCTCCAATTTCCGAAATTACAACAATTACACCAGTAAATTGAAACAGAAATGGTATTCCATACAAGCGAATGATATAGGTACTAATACTCTACAATGAATTAATAAATTAACGCACAGCCTCGTAACTAAATACAAAAATTCATGCATTGGCATAAAGAGGAAAGTTCATAAAAAATTGAAGAAAAATAAAATCCGCCGAACGGTTTTTTCCAAAATGCCTAAACAGTGTTTGGAATGTATTTACCCTCGTACTACAGGTACGCGCGAAGTTTGCACGTACTTGCAAATACAATACTGCAATTCAACAGCTGTCAACCGTATCACGGTGTAAATCTCTCGATAATCTATCTTCTCCAACGAATGAATAAAATGCTAACAATCAATCGTCCGAAATCGCCATACTCTCCTATTACGCCAATCAGAAGCGAAACAGAATTCTCAAGGATGGCACAGAGCGCGTGCACAATCACAGAATCGCAAGATCCCCGTCGATACGCTCGTTTACACGGGCTGTTCTGAATATACGAGTACATTTGCAAATTTTCGGTACCGCACGTCGAATATCCGGCCCCCTCCCCGCGTAACATCAACGCAAACGGCGTAATTCGCATTAATTACCATCCTTCCCGCCGCGAGCCCGCGACGTCTAATTAATCGAGGAGCAGTTTTCAGGTGCGCGCAGCCCGATGGCTGGCCGTATTCGTTCCCCTGGAATTAATAATTCATATTTACACGGGCAATTACAAACACGACAGGCCAGCGCAACGGCGTGCATTGCCGGTGGTGGTTGCAATTAGCGCCTCGTGTGGCCTATGCGTACCGTCCCACTTGTGATTGTTCATGGGCCGCGGGTCTTGCCCTGAAAGGGTGAAATTAATTGACGCGAGCCGCCGCCGAATTTTCCTTTGTTCGTTGTCGAGGTGGATCAATCGGGGAAGGCGAATCGCGAAGCTATTGACGATCGAACTGGAGATACCGCGGCGGGATGGGTGGGATTAATTTTGAAACTTTGCAGCGCGCTTGAGAGTGTGTTCCTTTGTATCTTTGCTTGGGTCGAAGGCAATCGAAGGGGGCGATTGGAAAGAGATAAATATTTCTAACGTTTAGCATCTTAATTTCTTTTTATATGTGAGCTTTTAATTCGATAAAGAATCGAATATTGTGCATCGCGTATAGTATTCAGAAATATATACCGTGTATTATTTACTAAACTGGGGGGCAAATTTATTAGAAAATTTTGAGGGAAAATTGCTGCGAAGTATCCTTTCTATATCATCGATACTTTCGTAAATGTTTGTATCAATCGATTGAAATAGGACTCGTTTTTGCGATAAATTGTATTCCTCCATTTGGGGCCGAAGCTTTCTATTGAAATCGTAATTGATTGTTTTATTCGTTCTCCTTTTGCACGAAGATAGAAAAATCGGAACGAGATACGAGCTAGATGGATCGCTGTAAAAAGAATGCGTCTCACGTTGCACATGATCCATCGTGATTTCCTTTAAATTTGATATTGAGGAGGTAATATAAAACGCCATGCAGGTGGAATGATATATGAAGGGCAATTCGTTGAATTCCATGGAAATTTGGATAATTGTTTGTCCTACTTTACAATAATAATAATAATCTAAACCAGGTAAGCTATTCATAGATCCTTCATTCGTCGAAATGTATTTTCCATTTGCACATTTTCAATCATATGATAATTTGCTCCTCTGCGATTGATGCTGGAGCATACGTTGAATGAATTGTACTCAAAAAAGCAACGCGAACCAGAAAAATCAACACCGAAACACCCATATCAAACGCACCGCCCAAATATCGCCCGCAGTTTCAATCTACACAATCGAAACCGTGCCCCGACGATTTCTCTATAATTCTCGATATCTCCTTTGATCCTATCTGCTGATGGGAAACATCCGAACAAAAGAAAAACGCAGTAACCCAACGACGCCGCTAAAGAACCCGTTTCGCGGTTTAACGAAACGCCGCAGTATCGTTTCATCGAAGCTTTAAAAAGGAAAAACGCGGCCATCGATCAAAATGCAAAGTGAACCGCAAACAGGCCGGAACGGCCGCTCAATTTGTCTCGCAAACGTTATCAGACCGTTTCATTAGAGGCCAAATGCGCGTTCTGGGGGCAATCGTCGGGCAAAAACGCAACGTGAAACGCGATCCAGGGTGAATGTCGGGCAGACAAAAGCTGTCGTCTTTCAGTGGACGAAGTCGGTCTTTATTACGACGATGTGGAAGATTTTTCTCACGGGAGTGCCCATAAAAAACGCGGAGGTAGCGAAAAAGTACAGCCATTCTTCGACTAGGTGAGCGCTAGAAATCGAAGGTATCTCGTCAGGGAATTTTCTTGCACGATCAAAGGGGTGGCTAGGAAATTCCGGGGATCTCGAGATGTGGAAAAAAATGATTTCGAGGAAAGATATACACGTTCGTGGTTAGTCGGTCTTGACGTATTAATGATACGGATGCACGTGTACCAGGTGACATTAGCCGACGGGAAACGTAAGGAAGGAGGACGGAATAAGATTGAAGAAGGGCTGAGTTGGTAGAGCGACGCGGAAATATATTTTCTTGCGGGCTAACTAATTTCTTTCGGTGATGCTCTACCGCGTAGACGTAACTTGTAGTGGTACTTGCGTGGAAACCACTGTTGCATATATGTTTGAACCATTATTTTCCTCGAAATTTAATGTTGCTTAGAATACATCCGCGGTGGATATCTAGGAAATGTTAATCTCTCATTTATTTGCAGATATGCATGGAAATAGTTGTACGCAAGTTTTCTGTACCGGTAGTATTGTGTCAATACATTTGTATTTATATATTTGTGTACAATAAATGTCCAACAATTGTCAATTGAAATGATAATATCGTTAATTTACGTACTTTTTAATAGTTATCTTTCGTATTGTCATATAGGCTATTGTTACCCGAGAGAATAATAATAATTAAGCATTAATTAACTTGTCCAAGACTTGTTCCTGGAATAATTGAAATACAAAGTGAAACAATCTAAGCAAACAGCCCTTGATTACCAGACACTAATTAATTTACGTTACAAATGCAGACATTTTTCTGCGGAAGTACAGAATTCAGACAACGTGGCACCGGTCGTTAGAAGTTTATCATTAACTCAAATATTCGTCCTTCGCAAATTACAGAATAATTACATTCACCACGTCTTCTTTAAGATTCCTGTCGTGTCCGGCGAATTGCCCACGCCTGACTCGATGCAATAGAAGTAACTTATTGCGAATACAGTATGTATTCGTCTCATTGGACAACGAATCGCGATTCTTCTTGTCCGGCGTAAAATTCAACATTTGCGATGATGAAAAAAAGCAGCTCGAACCGCGAGCCCAGGAAAAACGTTTCGCGATACGTAACGAACGCTTTGGGAACAGTCTCGTGGATGCCTGGTGAACGTAAATATCGCGTGAAAATTTGCTGTCATTTCTGCACGGTCGTTTGCCACGTGGTAATTGCACAAAGGGCTGCATACGTGTCATCAATAATTTCAAAGGTCGCGTCCAGCGTCGGTTAATGCGATTTTTCGACTCGACCTCTCGGAATGCGTTCCTTCCGTTTCCGAGACGCTGACGAATTTCGAGCCCGTCGAATAACGAGATAGAGGGTGAAAAAGCTGGAAAGAACGACAGTCGAAGGGGGGGAAATTAAAAATTCCGTTCGTGTGTGGTGAAAGAAAAAAATGGAAATGCGAATGCTACTTTGTTCTCTTTTTCCGTCCACTCTATCTTTGTTGTACGCCACTGGTAGAAAAATGAAAAAGCCAGAAGGAACTGTAAACGAGAGAGTTTTATTAGGCAGTCGTTATTTGTGAAAACGAAATGTTCCTTTTACGAAGGCGTACCAACACGCGCCGTTCGGAGCGTTAAACAACGGTTTATGCAATTGTTTTCACGACGAGGGGGGAAATATACGGGAAGAAAAAGGTTGATTAATGGTATATTTGCGTTTCGCTGATTAATGGAATATGTTCGTTTCCTTAGAAGCATTGTGGCGTATTCGAATATAAATTGTATTATAGTATAGAGAATAATGGTTGCGTTCTTGTATAACATTCCCTTTGGAAGAGATTTATTATTACCTGGCATGGACGGCGATTCTGAGTTTTTTCTTATATAAATTGACGAACAAAAGTCGCGGGGGAAAATAATAAAAATGAAGAAGGACACAAGTATTAAAATTTTAGTACTCGAGATTGAATCGATTTTATGTTATCTACGCCTACAATGATATTATAAATTTGTTGAAATGTACGTAATAAGTAAAAAGAGATTCCCAGCTTGATTTCCTATTTTATTTAATTTATACAATACAGGAGAGGAGAAAATGGTGTCAAAGTGCAAGTTATGTGAGCGTGCACGGTGCTATTAACGATTGAAGCTTTATGAAAACCATGAGAGCGTCGAAGTTCTTCCAGGTCAACCTTAATATTACAAAAGTTTTCTCTTCAAAGCTATACGGCGGATATCAATTTTTAAAGCTCCTTTCACATAAATATCTTTTGTAAAATCAAATGTGCAACGCTTTAAATCCTTTTCAAATAATACTTTCTCATGCGTATTCTTGTACAAGCAGATAATAGTTTGGATCGATTTATTTTTACGCAGAATACTCTTTTCGAAGTAATGAAATATATTCTTTCTAAGTATCGTGTAAAAGTCGGAGAATTAGAGAGGGGGAGCTTGGAGAGTTGTACAGAATTTTTATAAGTACATCTGTACTTACTTCGAAACCTTAAAGAGTATCCATTGCGAAAGCTGAAATCGTAAGAAACCTGAAAAACTTTGAAGCCTTTGAACACCTCTTCAAAAGGGGAATCTTACATGCTATTAAATCAAAAATATTTTCTTCAATAACTGATTGATCCTTTTCCATTTCCAAATTAATACTAGCTTGAACGCTCAGACTTGCATTACATTATTATAAATGGGTAACACATATTTATACGTATCAATAATCGATACTTACTTTCTTTAATTAACTATATTATCTTAAGCATTCCTATTTACGGCATATTTGCGATGCACGGCGCACAGAACTAAAAGCGACGCACAATCAATATTACCTCTGACTGATCTACACAATTATAGAACCTATTTGGGGAAAACTTTTCGCAAATTATAATAATTGACGCTGCATTTCCAAAGTATTATTTACTAGCTAAAATTACAATCACTACTTACATTCATATTCGCCCTAGCATTTCTTGCTACACTTCTGCAAATAGGCGGCCATTTATTTGCAAGTGAATATAAAGATAGCTAAATAAATGTACCTTTCTAATTGCCCTCGCACAAAGACTATAAAGTCGTTACAAAGTAGCCAACGAAATTTTCTATTTTGAATGATCATTTGTATCCGTCAATGAATTATGTCTAACAGATATCAACATGAACGTGACTTCGACGCACACGTGTTTAGAAAGTTGTAGTCACGCATGTAGATCTCGCAGTAAAGCTCAAAGAAGCAAGTTCCATGAGAACATGAGCATCAACGCGATGCTCGTTTATGCGTCGCCGGTTAAGCTGGATAAAGCGTGCAAGTCGACTTAGTGGGTTATGAACAATTTTTTTTTTTCCCTTCTGCAACTCTCCTTTTGAGAAAGATGGAACTGTTACGACTGCTCGTTGCGATAGTGCCGATCGAAAACGTTTTAGAAAACGTCTTGGGAGACGAAACGACGGGAATTACGATGAAAAGCGGAGCAATTGTCGAGAGTGAGGTCGACTGACATGAATATAAAGTGAAGGAAACGTGTTAGACGTTAGAGCTTCTGGAATGGGCCTGCTCTTGTGACAGGATTGATTCCGTTATAAATAGTAAATATAATGGCCGCAGTGTTGTTTTTAATTTCTTTAAAAAATATGTTGCAAACTCGCGAGATACCGAAGGAAGACACGGAATTTTATGAACTGTGTTTAAGTTGCCGTTGAAATTATATTGAAATTTGTGGTGGACGCGTAAACGAAATTAGAGTGGGTGCATTAAAACGGTATGATCATTTGGAACGGTATTCGTTTCGATTAATGAATTTGCGGCTCGTATGAATTTTCCAATATATTGCCCGCACTGTTGAGGGAGTTGTAGGTTGTATTGATCTGCTTTTATATTCGTTGCTGTGCGAAATAAATATAGTATAGTACGTTATTATAGTTAAAAGTTTCAAATCAGTCCTATAACATTCAAGTTCTACGAGTAACAATAAACGCTTAAGATCGGAGACATCGTTGAAACAGCAAACATTTGTACAACTGTGACAAAATAGTTTTTTCAAGAGACAATACTACTTATTAAGCGTACAGTTCTGTCTATAAAAAGAATTATTGATTGCGCTTAACGAATATCGATTTTTTTATTTAAAAATACCGAAGCTCCCATGTAAATGGTAAAATCTGGATTATTGTTTCACTCGTAGATACCAAAAATAATATTTTAGCCGAGGTTGCTACCTTTATTTCACCAAAACTAATTTGATCCGTGCCACTAAAAGTACGTAAAAATTAGCTTAGCTCAATCCAACTCTTCCAAGTTAAAATCCGGTCCATAGACATTAAAATTTATATTTCCGCTAAATCTTAATCCTCAAGCATTCTGATCTAAGAAAGCCTCTGAAATCTGCAAATAAATCTGTCCAATTCCCTTCTTAATTCAAAACGAGTTTATCTATTTTCCTTATAATAGAAATTATTACAGAAGCATTACTATGTTCTTGTTCTCGTGGCTTGACTACCAGAATCGATGATCTTTCAATAATTAATAAGCGAGGAAAATCAAATTGTACATTCGATTCCACTCATTCAAATACGATCGTCCGTTATTGAAACGAGAAACAAAGTAAATTGATTCTATCGTCACTCCTCGGGAATAAATTAAATTAGAAATAATGTTTCTCCTTCACTAATATCAAATAAATTCGATAAAAGGACGAGAAAAATATGTTCGATTTTTCCCATCGCGTGAAATAAAATCGCGCAAACCAGCGACCGCGTACAAAGAGGGTCGCGTAAATGAAGTGGTTGCGTATCGAGCACGTAAAGTACCCGCCGCGTAAATCGCGGGACAAGTACATTTACTCGCGTAGAATGCTTATGCGTGGCACATCCTCGACGAATTTCAGCGATACAGCTGAACCACGGGCAACCACGGCCAAGTATAATTCCCATTAATTCGTGGTCGATGATCAGATCGGCCGATCGATTCAATACGATAACATTATCCCGCGGAAGTTCCAGAGTACGCATATCACTATTGCGCTGTCTCCCTTCGCACGTCCTGCACACTGTGCTCGACATCTATCCGGTATCGCGAACACACGAGCCCACCAGGTGATTCCACCGCGTCCGGGCCGTTCCGCCCGAGGCGTCTGTTCGCAGTTCGCGAAACGATCGTTCGGAAGATTCAATCGCGATGATGAAAAAAAAAGAATGGAAAATAAAAAAAAGGGTCGGGCGAACAGCTGCGTGCGCGGAACATCGGCAACCCTCCATTCGAACTAGTTTGTTTCGCGTGGATATTTTGCCTGTGCTCGTTTGTCGACTGGTTGCGCGGTACTAGTGTACACTTCGATGAGAATTGATTGTCCCGATGGAAAACGGACCGCGGTTTTTCCTCGTGGAACATTAACTTCAGGCCCGTCGGATAGATCAAGCGGAAGTTCGCTTGGAAGCATGCTGTTTCTTTGAGCCGATCAGAATTTGTGTCAACAGAAAGGAGCACGAAGTATCGCGAATAATTCCACTTCAATTTAAATATGCAACAGCCTGCTAGTATAACAGTGCACGAGAGATCGATCCGCATATTATTCGCCTCCGAAGAGAAAGTCTCCCTAAAATCGAGTCGTTATCGTATCGCCGTCGGGCTGCACGCCGAGCCGACCCGCCGTTCGTCGGCCACCAAAACGCAAGAGGGCAGGCGAATCCGTTGGCGGCTCGGGGCTCGTTTCACTGAGAATTTCACCGGGAACCGTCTTGTGTCACGAGACTTTTCACGAAAGTTCGAGGCGCTCGTTAAACTGGCAAGGGCCCGGCATATGCCTCGCTATCCTCGGTGAACGCTAGTTGCCAGCCGCTTATAAACTTGGCAAACCATAATCGGCTGTCACTATCACGTCGGCGGTGCTGACGAGCCACTGATTCGTAAGTCAAACCGTCGCGGTCACGCGAGGTATGTCAGGCCCTCGTTCCCCATAGCGATTCCAAGCGTAACACAGTCGAGGATCGATGGATCGGCTTGGATCCACCCACGCGATACGTATTGGATTCACCGGGCACGGCTACGGGTCGTGGAAGGAATTACTTGCGACGTGTTTCACGTGATATTTTTAACCTTTCGTGGCCGCGTAACAGGCCTGACTTATTCAGCATTCATGTGAACCGGTGGGTAACGAGTTTTGTACGAGCCTACATTGTTACGGGGAAATAATGTTCGGTTCGCGGCGTGCGATGTGGAGTTTACTTTATTCGCGGATTGTTTTAATTAATGGCTTGGGAGATGCGATAAGTATTCGGTTGTGTTTGTTTCTCCGCGATGATATACGATGACCGGTGTGCGGATAATTCTGCGAGCGTGACACGTCGAAGTATGGGAAATATGTACAATATGCATTGAATTTGATAAATAAAGATTTTAGATCCACCGGAGAGTTCTGTCCGATAATGTTATCTCTCAAGTTGCAACATACATATATGGCTGCCTCTTTTTACCATTGTATTTCTACATATGTGTGTTTTCTAAATGGCAATTAGTAACGATGGAAATTATATTGTTCCGGAAATATTAATAAATGTATCGAAAACGGACGAAACTTTCCCGTAGACCATTATAGTAATGTTATAATATAATCATTGCCGCCAATCGCATCGGAATTACTTCCGAGAAACGTAAGTTATTCACGGCCAGACCTAATATTGCACGAAGCATATCTGCCTTATTCGCGGTCCGGGTTAACGTTTCCTCTAAAAATAATGATTTATTTAAAACACCTCGCTCCACGTTAGAATCCTCTGTAACGAAACATACCGGATGAAAAACACCTGCCCTCTCTCCACCTGTATTCTCTCTCCCTTCGCAACGCGTGTACAATCCATTAAATTTATTCATCACTCTCTCGGGCTCCTCTTCGTCATAATAACTCACACAGCCTTAAATTAACGCGCAACCCGCTCGCGTATCTTCCTACAGACTACTCGCAAAAATTACGCGGGATGCAGTGCATCCGTGCACGCGGCATAAACAAGCACCTGCTAAAGGACACGCTTTGTATCCCCGGGAAGTTAACATCTAAACGGAGATACAGAAACAGCTGTAGACAGAGTGCTGTAGAAAGGGAAAGTGAGGAAATAACGTTCCTCCGTAGCGTTGGCAAAAATTTGCAATTGTAGTTGGTTCAGGGGGAATGGAAATATAGGGACCAAGAGAGAATCCATCCCCCACGAACTTACCCCCCCCCCCGCCCCCGTTGCCAGGGCACGCCGGAGGACGGGTAATGGCGGTACTTTCCGAAGTATGCTGAAATGTAAACTGGAGCGTGTCTCCCGTGAAAGTTCCGCGGGTAGCGCGAGAAACGCATCTTCGAACGCGGATATGGCTGCGATGTACGAAGTTGCAGTAATTAAAGCTGGCGGGGAATGGGAAAGGGGGTGCGGAGGGAGGATGGGCGTTTTGTTTCGACGTTCAAACAGCGCGAAAACTCCCCGAGTACAATGGGGAACGGTATAGACGAACGAGTTCCCGTGTTTTCAGACTTGGGGGGAAACGAAGCATCGATGACGCGATTCGGAAGGATTTCAGGAACGCCTTGGAAACTTTCGGCAGATCTGCAGTGGGCTGTGGTACGGTGGGATGTATCGGTTGTAAATGGTTCGAAGAAAATTGTCCGGTCAAGTCAGTTGTCGATTCTTGACTGCATGGGTGCTTAAAAGAACAGAGATGTTTGTTACTTTTTTTAGAGAGGGAGAGAGAGAGAGAGAGAGAGGGAGGGCTTGGTTTTTGCACAGCATTCAATCGTGTGGAATTCTCATTTGCTTCTTAGAAGTTTTTGTAAATAATTTTGCAAAGGTTTTCGCTTTAATTTTAATTATTGATTGCGAGTGGTGGAGAATGTGTCTTGTCATTATACTTCTCGTTAAAATATATTGCATAATTGACTACTATGTTCCATTTTTTTTTTTTACATAAATTTTGCGTTAACAGGTGATGTCATGATAATTAATTACTTAATATAATGGTTGGTTTCTATTTAAATTATATTGAAGATGATAATTATTTCTGGCATGTTACTATTGTTTTAAAAACTATAACATTCACCTCCTCGTTCCACGTGGTTATAATTATTTGTTAAGCGTCCAATGCATTTCAACAATTTGTGAAACATATTCATATCAGCAAAACAACAGTACATGCGGCCGCAAACGCTTCATGAACAATTATGTACGAAACATGAAAATTGCATTACCCTAATAATCGCGCGTTCGAATGCGATTTTCTGCTGAACAACTGGTTCGCCTGATAACCCTGTATGTTCACATAATTAATCATCTATTAAATGCTCTTTGTCTTCGTCCCAATTTTCGTGAGCACATGGTACATATGCCACAGCAGATTCTACGGAATCATATCAAAGCATTCAGGAATTTAATTGATATTTTCACTTCTCAGATTAGAAGTATCAAATTTTTAATTAAATAAATAATTTCGTGCAATAACGAGGAAGTGTTACAACACACAAATGTGTGTCATTACGTTATATTTGTTGAATTTACGATTTCGAAGAACTAGCGCACGTCCATACATATAAAGCTTGCATGTTTATAAATTATAATTAAAATGCAACTAAGGAAACACGACTTTTGTAATTGTTCCTGTTCCCTAGAATACCCAAAGTTGCAGAAAGTTTGCACGCGGAAGAGCTAAATTTTACCTGCAGCGGCATTTCGGAAAGTTTTAAATAACCGAACTTTATGCAACAATTTTTTACTCCAAGTTGAAACGTGAAAACCGCCCCAACAGTTTCAACCGAAATATTAGCACAAGAGAAATTCGAGGGGAGTACATTTTTAACGAATAAAATAACTTTGAAAAAAAATCCCGCATTACAACGTACACGCGCAAAAGAGAACTGTAATAAACATACTATCTTCAACTCGTTCTTCATTGAAACGAAGTATTTCAACAAGTATACAATATACACGTTTTAAAGTTCCATACACCTGTCACTAATAATTCCAAAATGAATGTCCCTACAATCCAGAACAGAATGTTATTTTCATGAAACACACACAGAGAGCCACAAATAACCGTCAACGCAACGCGAGCCCCCAGTTCGCCAACCTACCGACGACTCAGTGAATAAACGAAAAAAGAAGCACAACCCCGAATGTCATCCCCTCGAATCACAGACACGACCCCACAAAAAATCCCCCCCCCCCCCTTTGCTCGCGTTTGCCTGACAGCCCCCCACATCCTCTATATCCGATTTCGCATTTTCTCGTGAACCCACCGGAAGTAATTAAAATTGCAACGGTCGCGCCCAAAGTGGCAAAGAGGCCGAAACGGCGGGGGTGAAATGGGGGGTATATGGAACGGGGACGAAGAATTTCGCGAAACCGGATCGCCACGTGTGCACACGCCACGTTGAATTCCACTTCTGAGATCGCATTGCCGATTCCGTACGCGGCCACGAAGCTCGTTCAAATGTTCGTTCGACGCGTTCTCGCTTTTTTTCTTCTTCCGTCCTCTCACCTGGCCAGCGTGGGCGCGAGCGTGCGCGCGGCCGTGTGTGCGCGTGTGTGTCTTTCGCGTGGTTTTACGAGGACGGTTTCTCTCCCCCGGTTCCGTAAACGTCGCCGCTGTTTGCACGGCCAATTCGACGTCGCGTCGCGCGTTTCTTCCACTCGAGAGTCGAATGTCAATCCGCGCCGCGTGTCTTTCGGCTGAAAGGGAATCCCGCCGAATACTTGGACCCCCACGGGATCGTGAACACACTTGGCCGTGCACACGCGCGTCAGATTGCGTCGCACGCTTTGGCCGACTTTCGAATTTCCGGTTCTGTCGATGTCGATGGTTGACGTACATACCTTTCGCTGGCCCGGCTCGTCTTGCGAGAGACGCCAGTCGGCTGTACAATTTGACGATTTCTTTTTTTTTTTGTGAAACTTGGTACGCTAATGGGGTTTGCCTTGCGTATGTAAATCGTCGATTGAATGTTTGAAATAATTTGCCGAGGTTCCGTGAGCATCGGTCGCTTTTTGTTTGTCACGATCGATAAGTTCGAAATGGATATTGCTGGAGCTAGAGAGAATTTGGTCAGTTTTAATCAGACTTTAGCTTTTGTATTTTCTATTCCAACGTTTTACAGTGCAGAGATATTTGGTGGGAAATTAACGAGGGTAAAGTGAATATTTAATGCGAGAACTACAATTTGTGTAATGAAATTAAATATCTAAGCGCAAGGTTAGATAGTTTTTGCGAATTCTGCCATAAAAATAGTGTCCGTGCGAGGCTACGAATATCGTTAATCACGGACGAATTGAAACCTTCTTCAGATTGAAATATATCGAAGCGAATAAAATTGTTATTTCAATTAACAATTAACCAGAGATCGAACACTTGTAATCCTAAGAAAATTATCTGAAACCGAAAATTTAAATTGTCTCCGATTTGATCTTCTCCGCGAGGCAAACGTAAGAAAAATTACGTTCGTTAAAACTGCATTTACTTTACACTTGGCTTCGTGGTTGTGGTATGGTAATCTTATTCGGCGAATGGAGAAATGCGGTAGGAATTTTAATTTTATGCGTCTTCGAACGTAACAATAGGGATGAATACACGACGAAACGTTTTTACGAGACTGAAATTCTAGTTGTATGTCCCAATTAAAAATATCGTCGTGTAAGTGTAAGCAGTGTTTCACAATTAAATTGGGGCATAACAATTTTTCATGTCACTACTCGATTATAAATATTTAAAAGCTAGCAACAGTGACACGCGCGAATTATGTAATAAAGTATTTAATCTTTCAAATAATGCTTCCAAACATTTCGCTAAATAAAAGGCAAAAGCAAACACCCCCGAAAGGATGAGAAACCTGTAAATCCAATCGCAATTACAAGAATATCCACGTTACGTCTATCTCGTTTAAAGTCACATTAAAGTAGTGAGTTTCACAATAAAATAGACGACGAGCAAGACTGGTCCCGCGGTTTGCACGACTTTACGAGCCCCTCCGATTGATAAATGCCACGCATGAATACAGTAACCGCATTAAACGACGCTAGTAACTGTCTTCCCGCGGCGAATTGTAATTGTCCTTTCGGCGACAGCAGCGGTTTTGCCAGAAGGGCACGTGCTCGCCGGAAACGTGGAATCTGAGAGCGCGAACCCATGCAATACAACACCAGCAAGATTTTCAACTTACCCCGCTCGAGTTCCGTTCTAATTGGATCTTCTGCTGTTCTCCGTCTCCGACGCGACTGAATTCGCGGGCGTTCGTATTTTATTTTCAGCAGACTGCGATTAAAATTGAGATAGGGTTACTTGAAAATTTCAGGTATGTTGGCGTGGGCGTGAAATCATAACGAGAATGTATGAGCTTCATTCGTAATGAACGAAATCCAGTGTCTTTAAGTTGAACTTCGTTTTCTCTCAGCTACCTTTTTGCTTCATTGATTGCCTATTTTTCTCGCGATCTCTCGTAGGAAAGTAGAAGTTTGAATTGCATCGATATTCTGACGGGTAGAGTGTCGTCGTCGTCGTAGTTTCCGCGATTTCAAAGCGGTGCGAGTTTCCACGACAAACAATCCGAACAAAGTGGAAAAACCTGTGGGCAATTAGATTTCCCTCGAAATCACTTTGCATCCTAATTCTTGTGGAGGAATGAAAAGCGCTTAACTTGGAGATCGGTAGTCGAACATCGTTACCGTACCACCTGGAATGTCTGACGACCGGAATACCTTTGTGAAGAAAGATTTTTGCCCTTGAAAAAAGGTTAAGGGGGTCACCTAACATATTGCAATTATATTAATATAATTTGAATATACATGAAATTTCATTATACATAAAAGTGAAAGGGTTGCAATTTACTGAGGCATGCATTGTTATAAATAGTTCCTCTTTTTTGGAGGGCATTTAATATAGGACATTACAAAATTTCGTTTCTGAATGTTTCAATTTTATTATAATGTAAGAATAATCCGTAAAAAAAACCCGAGCGACATTCGTGAAATTTCTTGAGTAATAAGAATTTTCTAAATATTATATTCAGATTGCACAAGGGAACGTAATCCACAAGTACTATTTGTATAAGAGTTAACAGCTTCAGTTGGCAAGATCTGACAAGTTTAATTCTGCCGATGGCAGACAACTGTACGTATTAAGATATAATAGAATTCTGTGCATTGATTCTGACACGGCCGTAACACATACACGTGAGAAGATCTTAGAGGAGGTCTGAATAATGGAACCTCCATTCATTGTCCTCTTTAGACTAAATTGTTCCTTTGAACAATGAACGGTATTGTTTAGAATACTATGCTTAATTCTGATTTAATGAAACTGTTATTCTCACACAAAGCGTTTACGAAACATTGTTTTAATGTGCTTCTTTAATAAATACTTAACTTCAGTTATACAATAATTAGTTCATTTAGTATCAAGTCCTGTTCAAAGTGCACTTAATTATAAATACGATTAAAACTTCCAACCAGTTCATTTCCCAGTGAAAAAAGCCATTTTCAATAATAATTTTCCGTTATTTTCTTCAGTAACGAAAAAATTAATTCCTTAATCCTTAATTATGCCAAATGAATTACATGAAAAGCTATGATATTGAATGTGTCAGAAACCAATCAATTGTAATTTCGATTATAAACCGGCGAATACATCAATGGCGGATTAATGCTGTCTCCGAGTTTAATACTGGATCTGGTTTCAGTATCATTTCGAACCTAGGACAAGCCCTGACCTAGTTAGCTACCTTGGACCTCAATCGAGCAGTCAAACTCCAAACGTTTCGAGACTAAAATTCCATTCCTGTCTAAACGTCGAACCGTTTAGATACCGCCCCTCCCTAGGAAGCAGTTCATAAAGTGGCGACAAATATTTGCAACCACATATGACCGTGACCATACCAGGTTATTGAATTTCCGGCAAATATTCGTCGTGACCCGTTGGATCAATTTGAATTTAATACATTTTGTACTAAATAATCGATGGAGCTTGTCGATCGTGGCTAATAGTTTATTATATAAACTGATCAAATATTTATCAAAGAAAAATTTTATTTTTCTCTTGGATACTACCTTTACCTAAAAGAAAGATGATCCAGGTCGCCGACATCGTAACAGAACTTCCGCCAAATTTATTGTCACAATTTCACATTTACGAAGCAACGATTAGAATTTTCCACAATAGGAAACAATAGATATATACATCTGCAACTTGAAAGTAAACATCGATACTTTCAAATGGCGTAGAAAATGAATTAAAAACACCCTAAGCAGGGTGAATACAAAGGCTGTACAATCACTTATACGAATTCAATTACTGTAAGCGTACAGTAGAAGTAGTCAATGAAAAGTCAGACTTTAGCGATCCTCAATTATACTAACCAATTGGCTCAACCGGGGCACGCAGGAACAAATGACGACAACGCTGGCACAAAAATTACATCGATTAGTATAAAGGCGGGAGCGAATCGTAGCGCGCCACGGTCACGAAGTGAAACGGGTCAACGATATCGCGGACGATAGCAGCGATTCAAATCGCAGTAGTAACATCGCCCGGCAAGTTCTGCCGGACGGAGGATTACGTATAGGACGGAAAGATCGTTGTAGAGGATCCGTTTAAGCATCTCACGGGCAAAAGGAAGCGGTTTGAAGCGTATCCCGTGTTATACTGCGGTTTACGCGCCTTTATCTTTACGATTACGCCCGCGTAAAATCGAAGTTTAATATGAAAGCCGAGGGGCACTGTGACAGCGACCCCGTACCACGAGTATTCAGCTGCTGCATCCTTCCTCGAACAGCTCGCTTGGAAGATCGAACATGGAAGGAAGCAGGAGGATAAAGTGGCGGATCTGTACTGGGTGTACTCGCAAAAAGACAGCTACCAAATTTTGGCTGGTTGCCAGGTGTCAAATACCTTCGGGGATGGCATCTAGTCGCGATGCTAATTTCGTTCATTTTATGTCTTCGTGATGCGATCTTCCTTGGCAGTAAATAAATAAATACAAAGTTATTGGATTTGGCAAGTCTTTTAATGTATGCTGGAGGTAGTGTAACAGAAGTTTCTCAGGGATGTTTGCAAAAATTCTTTGTAATTATAGTATTATTAAGTTTGTACAATTCGGATAACAACAGTGATCTAATGAGTTGTATTAAATAATTTGCAATGGTTATATTTAGGTTTTCAATTCGTGTTTGTATCAAAGTGTGATGCGCGTAATATTACAATCAATTAAACCAATTGAAACCATGGAACCGCCACTAGTGAAAATTTAAATGTGACAAATCAAATGAGCATAATTGTTGCGAAGCAATTTTGTATTGTTCAATCTTTCGGAGTAATTAACTTCATTTAAAATTCGCACAACCTCCGCGACTACATATAATCAGTACCAAACAACTAATTGTAAGTTTAAAGTTTAAAATACTTGCGCCGCGTAAATATCTACGCTTTAGTTTCTACCGCTTCCAAAATTGCCACAGCTCTTCAAATACCTGCCGATCCCATCCATTTGGCCAAACGACGTAAGCTCATTGCCCTGTCAAGCAACGAACAATCAATCCTCTCCGTACGTTACATAATTTCTCCCCGGAAAGCTCGTCGCGAAGCACACCCGCTTCCGCGAACAATCGCGTTTCCCAGCGCAACGACTTTTCGCTGGAGGACACCCGGTATACCTATGACGCCGGGGAAGGGAACTCGAATGCACAAAGTTAAATACCCGCCGGCATAACCCGGCTACAGCTCTACTACGCTCGAGTATCCTCGGTAAGCCCTCAGCGGAGATCACGTATTCCTTCGGGAGTACAAGCTCTTTTTAGTGTCGCGATCTTCAGAATTTCTTTCTCTCCGTACTTTCTTCGCCGTTTCTTCTATTCCATCGTCCCCGCGCCCTTCTATCGCCGGTCGGATCATTCTTATTTTCCTGCTCCCCTTTGCACAGTCGTCGCCCGTTCGCCCTGCTCCTCCATTCCCCGGGGTGTTTCGATGTTTTGTCAAATGGACTCGCTACCTGCGGTGGCGAGGCGTTGTCGCGTTCCCGGACGGAGACTCGTCGTTGTTCAGCTGGATGAAAATTTCGGCTCGATTCCCCGGCGAAAAATAGTCATCGATCTCCGGGAGAAAGGGCGAAACGGTATTGGAAACGGGGAAACAAATTTTCGTTTCGCGACGACCCTTGATTGTTCCCAGGATGGACGGCACGGGGTTCCTGGGCCAACAAAGTGCTTCGGGTTACTTTTCACTTGTTTTCTTTTCATCGGTTTCCGTTCTTTGGTAAATGCATGGCGTATGTTGGACGCGTGTACATGCTGCGAATTAATACCTCGATTAGAAAAGCTTCGGATGGTATTAGTTTGAATAACGTAATCGCGGAGTTAATACCTGTAAATTTGTACGATTGATGTATGTTTTGTTTGTTAGCTTCACGACGATCTACGTGTACATCTCTGTGACGTGTATCGAAAGATATTTTCACGCGGCGTTATTAGACCATTTGGAACTGACAATATACATATATTCCACTTCTTCTGCGATTCAATTATTACCGCGCTACTTTTGAACGACCTCTTACATTACAAATTCAGCAGGTCTGTATGCAAAGCCCAGATATTTTTGTTACCCGAGGTACACAATTCTCGGGAACAAAATATGACTGATAGTTGAAGGTAGATCCATAGTGGAGGAACAACTTTCGAAGTTTCGAAATAAGAATTTAAAAAAAAAAAACTTAATATTTATTGCCATCTAAATTGAATTTTCGTTACCTATATTATGATATAATGAATTTATGGATTGGTTATGGATTGGTTAAATCATTTTTTTGGTTAGTGTAGTTAGAAAAGTTAAGAAACAGAGCGACGCCAAGTGTTCGAGGGCATACGTATATTGCAAACAGTGTAACTATTTTTTTTGAAAACGATCACACAGTGTTCGCTCTGAAAATGTGAAAGGGAAAAGAAAAATATTTTTGGCCGTTCGAATATTTACGAGAGGCACTGTACAATCCACCCGGCACTTTGTACTCCATTATCCTATTCGATTCTCGTTCGTTTCACGAGCATGTAAGATATCGTTAATGACGCGTAATTTCACCACGTCTCGCGTAAAAGACGAATGTTTTAATGAACACTTTTAGTGCCGCGGTTACGCCACACCTTCTCGCGTTTTGAGACTTTTGAGGGTACTGTGCTACACAAGATTTAGCTGTTAATTAACAAGCACGAACGATCCGGGAAGCTTCTAAAGCCATTATTTCCAGAGAGTGATTCTGTCATTTTCTTATATCTTGCCCTACTCAGACGTACTTACTCAAGACAGAAATTCCCACCGATTGCATTGTTCCAGCAATCGCGAGAACGACTTCTTTGCTTATTTTTGCAAAAAAACGAGAAGAATAAGAGAAGGAGAAGGCGAAGGAAAATAATTCCCCGCGGTTCTAGAAGGAAGGCGGATGGAATGTTTCGACTGAGCAAGCACCTTCTTACTCTCGCCATTGAACTTTCTTTCACAGAACGTATTGTTACATATACGTCGTCGTCTTTGCCTTCTTTTCCTTCTTTCTTTGCTCTGTAGGCTACTTTGTAGTGAAACGGGGGATGGATTGTCTTAAAAATGAAATCGGGATATAAATCGTAGAATTGTGTTTGAAATACAAGAAGCTTTGAACACTCAAGTGTATAATTAGGTTTGAAATTAAAGTCTGGTTTCAGTGAATATACTATATTCGCGTACGGCAGAGGAGAATAGCAGAAAGAGGGAAATCGCTGGAGCTCTAAAATGTTATTTATCTTTGAAGACCAAGAAGTTGTGAAATCTGGATTTCGTTTAAAGTTTATCGGCGCGCGATGCTCGGCGCATCAACAACTAGTGCAAAGGAAGTAAACAAGCACGTACAATGATCGAGGGTCAAACATTACTTCAAATATATGGCTGCGAAATACTTAGATTCTTATATTACAATATTTTATATACTGCATTTCTTTATACAGGCTGAGTTATTAGAATTTTCACCAATTCAAATATTCATTTCTGTTTGGATATGAAAATAGTAGGGCATTTGTAACTATACCGAAGAGTTTTAAACATACTCCTCTCCTAATAGTCAAATATACGACCAGTTAGATATATCCAAATTTTAACAAATTGGTAAAACACAACTTCACATATCTGACACCCGTTTATCTAATAACTCACGCTGACAGCAATGGCAAATCAACAATGCAAACATTCTACCTTTCAGCAACTAACAATGTCTGGTATGCGGAGTGCAATTTCTACGCGCATCGATTGAAATTAGCATAACAGTGGAACATATTACATCGATTTCCAAAGATTCGAATAGTCAAAAAGAACAGATTGGATACACGTGTCCGAATGAAAACTGGCGCGAGCAACGAAGCAATACAAAGGTCCGACAGACACGGGGAATTTCTGCTCGCGTGGCAATGGGTGTGCAAAACAAAAAAACAAAAAAAAAAAAGTACGAAATGTTCAAACGCGTTTCGTAATCCCCGGATGCTGCAAAACGGCCGGGCAACATTTGTTTCCAGGCGGACGCGACTGTTTTTCACGCGGATGGAAGCGTGGCATCTTTGTTCGAATTGCGGTTTGAAAAAATACAAAAAAGGGAGCGAAAGGTCACGAGAAAATGAATAAATCAGTCGATATCGTCGGGGCATCTGGAGCATGGAGAATCGTGGCCATTCGTAACGAAACGAATTCGCGAACTTCGAAACGTCGATAACTTTGTTATGCCGAGCTATTGTCACGCTTTCGAATTCTCGAACAACGACGAGCGCGCCGGATTGGCTGAATAAAGTTTTACAGGCCCGGGAACCAATGCAGGTGTCGATGTCATTTTTGCTTTTTAATAGTAAGTGTTCTAATGTTTCTGGGACGGTCGGTAGGGAGACAAATAGGGAGACGTATACATTTTTGTTTTATTCGGTTAGATATTATCAAACAGAATGGCATTCGATTTGGAGAATTTCTTTTATTCCACGTGGTGACAGTGTATACACCTATACACACATAATGTGAGAATTAAAACGACACGATGGTATTTGTTAATAGTAAGTACCTATTATGTTTCGAGTGCAGTCGATGCTTTTCACTTTGCAGTTCAATAAACTACGTGATAAATATTAACAGTTTCGTCAAGGAGGATAATTCTTGTATTAAAACCACTAATTTTTGAGAAAGTCGTTTTACTCGCAATTAGAGTGCTACACGTGTACGAAATTCTGCGATGTCAAGTTACTCCTTTTTTTTTTTTCGTTCATAAAGTGCCACTCGTCCACTATATTTACCACAGTGGATCACTTTGTTTAAAAGTCTCCTAATTATTTCATCGCGCTGGATGCAAGATTTTTAAACTTTTCGAAGTTCCCAGTAGGAAATAATATCTGTGGCTAGAAAATATTTGCAATGCGAACTGACAAACAATAAACGTGAGAATTTCTCGTCCGCAATTCACCTTAATTGGTGTACCTTTCATTATGGACAAAATGAATGTGCTATAATGATAATTTGGTCTGGACTCTAGACTATAGAATAAATGCCGTTCTATTGTAGTTTACTTTCGGAAAATTTACTTTGCAGACATTTTTTTGCAATACTGCTGAGCCACCAAGTGGTGCAAAAAACGATAAATTCATTACATTTAACGTAATCCACGAGATAGCATTGATCAACTATCAGTTTATCTTAGAGTGAGAGCGGTGAACGAATATTTATCTGGTATCGCCGTCCAAACAAAAGGTGGTTCGAGCTTTTATTAAAAACTGCAGAACAACTGAAACACGGTGTATTCACTTTTACAGATTTCATACATTTGCAACGGTTAGCTTTCGAGTTCTGTTTGCACAATTGTAAGCGGAACATGTAGAGCCAAATATTTACGAATGCGATACGATGTTTTCTCGGCGTTGTAGCAGTTATTGAAAAGCTGAAATTAGGTACTCCATCTTGGAGCAACCTTTTTTAATATGTGCATCGCTTAGTTTGAAAAATGTGTCGGGAATATTCTGTACAGAAAGATGGAACGGGAAAGCATAAAATTCGCGAAGAAAATTGCGATACTATTCAAACGAAATTCATTTACCTTTCACATTTGCCTCAAATTAATACTGTAACGCAAGCTTGTAATAGCACAAATAAATTTGGTCAATCTTACAAATAAATGAAACGTTGTTGTTAATAAATCTACTGATTCAGTGTTACATTCTTTAGAAAATCTACAAAGTTTGAAACATACATTTGGGATGCTCTGTGGTTCCATTAATTTTATGAAAAAACATTGAGCAAAATATTCAACTTCCCCCGCTGTGAACAAATGGAACTTCACATTTGAACAAAAAAATACCGCCACGAAAATCTTCACGCTCGTAAATGGCATTATCTCCAATGACAAATGAGATCGTGCCCCGAATAATGCGTTTTGTTTCAAGCCGTCCCGTCAATTAGTTCGTCAGATGCGAAGCTCGAAAGAACAAAACGTAAATGCCCAAAGTATGAATGACAATTGCAACACTTTGACCCAGTTTCCACGCGAAGGTACGCGCGTTGCGTAGTAGTAATAGTAAAGAAAAACGCAGATTTCAGTCAGTTGCTGTCAGTCACCGTTGTACGCATGTCAACCTTGCGATAGGTCAGCGAAGGCGGGCAGAAGAGAAAGAGAGAGAGAAATAGATTCCACTGCGCAAGTGAGATAGATATTTCCCAAAAATCTTTAAACGAAAATATCTTTGATACAGAATATTAAAGAAGAGCATGATGCAGTTCTTATAGTATGAAATTATTATTGTAGAATTCAAATTTATCCGCCCACAGGGAAACAAATTGTTGAAATTGTTTTGAAGCTATAATTTCTCTAGCAAAGAGATTTAGTTCGTATCAGAGTTTCAATTATTCAGTGAACAAATATAATAGAGATCGTTATTTTTTTTAAGGATCTGAATATTTCGTATTATTTACTGCCTACAATATTCTTCTATTTTTTTTATCGCTTGAATATTTATTATGCGGATAGCGTAGCCAGATGTCCGTGACCGACTAAAATTGTTTTGGTAAAAAACATCCGTATTTTTATATTATTCTAATGAATTCCTAGGGCTGAAAGATTTGTTCATTTGAGTCGATTACCAAATTATTACCGCTGTTATTATTAATGCTCTGAATAGCACTTCCTTAAACGAAAATAATGAAGCTACAGTCTAGTTGTCGACGGTAACAATTTGAACAAAAAGATGCGTTGCAATCTCACCTTGCAGTAAAATAATCCAATCCTTGTATATTTGCAAGAAACGAACGTAAAACAAAAGAACTTTAAATTCGCTTCAAACTCTGTCTTAAAATATCCTCAAATCTTCATGAATTCCGTACAACGCAATTCCTTAATAATTGCAAAATAATTGATTCCCCTCCTCGTATATAATACGCCGAATAGTGCATTAACAAAAAGAAAACTCTTGCACATATCTGGAACTTGAATCCAGAGTGACTCAATTTCCCCCAATTGAATTCTTATTGCAAGCCAACGACGTGTAAACATAAATTCACCTCGCCACACTGCAGTAACACCAATCCCCCTATAAGATTGAACACTTTGCCGCCGGCACTCTTTCCCGTCATTTGTACCCCTCATTTGTCGTCCGAAATGGCCCCCGGTGCCTAACGCGCAGGCCGCAGGATCGATCGGCGTCGCTCGATTCATTAGGAACGTATGCGCGCCCGTAGAGTACACGCTGAAAGAAACCGAGGGAACGACGAAAATAAGAGCGTGCCTCTCTGATCCGGCCGACCGATACGGTGAAAGGCCGGGAGGAAAAGGCTGCTTCGAATGAAAAGCGTCGCGAGCGTTCCGACGCAGCCACAGAAGAAGATCGCCGAGCCAGGTGGCGAACGGCTCCCCTTTATCTCAACCCTTTCGATACGCGAAACGAATCGAAACTTCGAACCGATTCCACCGTTCCTCCTCGTTTCGGCTTTTGTGCCGGCTAGCCCCGGCTGTGCCAGTTAATTAGAGCTGTTTCCAGGTGCGATACCGCACGGCCAAGCCCCGTTTCGACACCCCTTTTCTTTTCGTTCTATACCACCACCGTCCACCATCACCACCACCGCTCCCGCCAGCATCACGCTTACCAACAATTGGGAACGATCGTTTCCCGGATGCGCCGCCAGATAGCAAGCATTGTTTCCCCGAGGGGTTTCAGGTGTGCAAGCATGCGGATCGAGGATCCGAGGTGAGCGCCCGCTGCGAGATTCGTTGCAGAAAGCAACTGCAAGTTGTGTAATGAAACTGTTAACTGATCGGGCAACGAGAGGCGCGTTGGGATTAATACGATTCGGTTCGGCGCCGGGGCTGGATTTAATCCGATGGTTATTGATGCCGGCCGAATAGATTGTTTGGGATGGTAATTATTCGCTCGATTGGGAGATAATGTTGGATATTGTTGCAGTGAGAAGCCTCGTTATGTCGTGTCGATTGTTTCTTTCTTGTGCGACGATGTCTCTGTTGTGAGATATAAATATGTCGGGGCTGTTTCATTGGATTGTGCGAAATGTGTAATATTGTGGTTCTATTGCGGAAATACATTGAAGTGTTTTGGAGAAATCGTCGGTAGACGGAGTGGGTTTATTTACAATAATCTGAGTCTCGATTGAATATATTGCATTTAGTTTGAAGGGGCTGATTACGTTGGGCAACAGTTCCGCAACGTTTCAGAATCGCACGGACGAAAGGGATGGGAGCATCTGTGGTAGAACTGATGCATTGGGAAATTGGGAAAAAGTGGCGTTTCCTTTCGATTACAATCTGTACACTGTGTGACACAGGTTTGATTGCAATTGAACGCATACTCGCAAGTTGCAATTAATTCACGATTATCGGTACACTCGCTTTAAAATTAAAAGGATGAACCCTGGAATTACCCATACATCCTTTGCAAACAGTTAGGGTACAGCGTAATACGCAAACGATCGTAATCGAATTTAATCGGATATTGATATAATTAAGAGAAATAATTACGTCGCCAATTACGTTTCGTTATCAGCCGTAGTAGCCATCACGTTGCTTTTAATGAGCTCTTACCCGCTTAATTATGGTGATATCCATTACCAAATGAATTGCGTAATTCATTTCAGTATTTAATCCGATTTTCCATATCCTTTAGCAGGATAGATTCACCATCGACCGTAGGGAACAAAGAATTGTATTATAGAATGGCTAGTCTTGATTCTTGATTTTAATGCCCATTTCAATTCGATCTGTCATGCGCAAATGTAATAAAAATAAATATTGCCGATATCGCAGAGAGAAATGTGTCGACGTCGAATTGATTAGACTCGAATTGAAGCACCAGGGACATATTAGAAGCTCGATACGCCCCCGTGCCCCTATATCGCACAATAGTTTCGCAATCGACGCATAGGAACATCCGATATTGTTCCTCGAATTGGTGGTCTCGCTGCTGAAAATACGATAAATACGGATCGCGGGTTCGCAAAGGCGACTTTCTAGTAAGAGGACACACCGTCCGAATGAAATTGCACGTAAAATATTTTAATGATATCGACCCGTTTCGTGTGTCAAAGGCGACGGGTGAAATGGTACGGGAGAACCTTTTTTCTCCCATAGAGAATTGCTCTCCCTTTTATTTTCACCGATTTCGAGCGATTCCTTTTATTGAGAATTGTGCAAAGGAATGAGGGAATACTAGAGTCATTATCACCGTCGAAGAGCATATTCGAACAACCGAGCTCGAAATATAGTTTTGATAACATAATATTTCGGTAAAGTATATAATTGGTAATTGGATTTTTATTGTACGTAAAATGTACAGATTTAACGCGATGGATTTGTTAATGTTGCTGCAGCAGTATCATCTACGAGCAAAGGTTTCCATCAAAGAAGCACGAAACCGAACTTATGAATTGCCTTTCAGCTAAAATAATTAAAATTGAATAACATCGCAGTGTAAGAAGATCGACTCCCTGAACGTCCTGCTTCCAAATCTCCAAAAGGTTCTAATCTACTTGACAAACTCCCTTCTTAATTAGGTCACGCCGATTCAAAATGAACGACATAAATATAATATGCATGCAAGTACGTACATAATCTGGAATCCGAATGACGGGTTCAAATTTATGAAAGGCCCTACAGTCCTCGTACATTAAAATCGAAGATCGCAAATATATTAATTCAATTGATTAAAAAATCCTTGGTTTTTTTTCATAATCTAACACTTGTTTCCTCTAAATTGAAAAGAACGCCATTACTTCGTGTGTCGCTATATCCCGTATTCGTCGTCTTTGAAAATGAAATGTTCCCATTTGCGGAGATCCGACGCAACCCCCGCAGAAATCGAGAAATACGAATAATGTAGGAAGCAGCGTAGAAGGAAAAGGGAACGCGAAAGTCAGGGGGGCGCAATCGCTCCACAAATTTAATATCTTTTCTCGCTGAAATTGCATCGACGGTAGGTACAACGAAATTCTAATTTCTTCGCGTGAAAATCGAGCGTAAATAACGATAAGAATGACATCGAAGCTGGGCGAAAAATTTGAACCGGGGGGGATTGTAGTAATTTGTACACCCGTTACCGGATATTGCATTTCTATTTTCGCGGTACCCGTATCGCGTTTAGTTACACGAGCGTGAACGTTTAACACTCTATTTTTTCTTCACCATAGTTGTCGAAACGAATCGTTTATTCGCCGTTAATGCATGTTCGTGAAAGTGATAGATGCAGTGCGCGAAATAATCGTTCCCTTAATTCGTAAGTAATTTTATTGGAATTAAATTGTTGCTTGTTTAATTTTTTGATTTGTTCGTTTCATGACCGAAAATTAATGGAAATTTGGTGAAGTATCGGTAAACGGTTTCGTATAAACGACACAAGAACTAAATCGAATTTAATGGATAAAGGGATAATGCATGCAGTAATGATTTATAATAATCGGAAATATATTGCACGGCTAATGCGTTATCAATGTAATATTTTATTTTGCAAGAATGGTCAAATAATTATTGTCAATCGGAGAAGCTGTTTGCCTAACGGAGAAAAATGTTGATACCTCATTTTCAGTGAAATGTTAAGGAACAGTTGTCTGTGTTTTAAAGCACAGGGAAATGTGACAAATACAGTATAATTGCGTGATTCTTGCATATCGTTGTGGTGGAATTTTTATCAGATACAAATGCGTATGCATAGCAAACACAAACGTTACCTATGATTGCGTTGAAAAAAAGAAGTATACTAAAATCCCAATTTAAGAAAGCCAAGTCGCCAACCAAATTATATAAATATCGAAGCGCAATAAAAGAAGGCGTTCATTCAAGGATTACCTATTCAACGGGAATTTTCTAAATGTCACACTCTACTGTTTACTTGCTCCGTTACTCTCGCACAGTTGAACGTCCCATCGCAATTCAATAAACATCAAACTTAACGCTTCGAAGGGATTTCTGAACTAGAAAATCTTGCACCATCCAGTTTGAACTCGAGCGACCAACCACGAAAGCAACCGATCGCACAATTCCCTCTGTTCTGTTCCATTCTGAGAGAAATAAGTACGCTCGACGTACGAGAAGCAGAAAAAAAAGAAACAAAGAAAAAAAGAAACGCACTCACACACACAGGAGTTACCCTTAATCAGAGACACTGGCTGTACTTCCCCTGTTCCGTCGGCTCATTGTGCAGACTTTAATTGTAAATTTTCCCAAAGACGAGCTCCCCGCTAATTATCAATCGGCAACAATGCTGCCGGCCGTTCGTTTCCCGTCGTGCACCAGTCTTCCTCTCCTTTCACGTTACAACAGAGACCTACTTCGTGAACGGATAAGAGAGGAGCACGCTCGACTATAATTCCTGTGGCGGAACAAAGTGCAGAAGCGGCACGGTGAAATAGTTGAACGAGCGAAGCCTGTAACGATTCTCGAACTACGTCGAGGGTATCTCCACTTCGCCACAGCACCGGCCAGCTTTTATTTGGCAAAGAATTTTTCGCCGCGGCCAGCGAACCAACGTTCTCCTGCTATGCCGGGAGAAAACGAATGATACCGCGGTGGCAACACGAAACACCTGGTAAACGTTACGGGCCATTAACCTTTAACCGGCCATTTAACCCCAATCCCGTGGATTCTAATATTTCTTAGACGACCGGCGTACGTGTACGAAATCACGGCGCGCATGTAACGGCGTGGCGCGGGCGGTCCAGTGGCATCGCAATTACGTTATGATTGCCAGCGCGGCGCTAATTTGATCGCGTACTAAACTGGCCGACGACAATTGCACGACGGCTAATTTTAAACGGCGTTTAATTAGCGACGCCGCGCGCCCCGCCGATGGAAAAAGTGCCGGATCGAGCGGGAGATGTTCATTTGCGGGACATTCCCCGTGGACCGTTCCGTTGGGTTCTCGTTAAAAAGTGACGTGGAACGAAATGGACGGAGTATTATAGAAGTCGTTTTAGAGGGTAGCTTTGTTGCTTCTGAAATTGTGCTTTTAAATCGTTCTTCTTTTCCTTTATTTTTTTTTTTATATACATGGAAGGTAGCTCGACTGTGGGTATACTGCCACGTGGAATTGAAAAGAATTTCGCGGATCGGGGGTAATAAATAGAATGGCAAATGCAACTTCTCTTCGGTTGGTGTACGAAGCATGGAATTTGTTGGACCGCGCAACAATATTTATTGTGAAATAGCGCAGAGTTTCTTTATTCTATTGATTGGAAGTGTTTAATCCGTTAACAGGGTGGGACGGGTTAACATTGTGTCTGGCACAAAAGAGCATTATCGAAGTTGATTATGCAGATTCAGTTTCATTCATCTTTAAGGTACTTATCGAGAGTGGTACCATACCTGGTGGAAAAGCCAATCTGATTAACAAGTTAAAATACACTACTATTAATCAATGTTAAAGTTGGTAAAATTAGCAATTGCATTTTCATTCGGATAAAGTGTAACATATGAACAGCATTACTTATTAATTATAACAATGTTTCATTGCATTCTCATTGCCCTCAAATAGTTACATACTTTAAGTCTCTTGAATGTATTAAACAACAATGAAATACTCGAATGATATTCAAATTTATGATATCAGTATGATAATACATTTTATCCGAGTAAACACATTTTGCGTGCAAAACATAATTCTACATTCTTTCCGGAATTAACTTAAACCAACATGAAATCTATATCCTAAGAAAGCTGCAGGCAAATTTTCACCTTGATAGGAAAATCCGTACACTTCCAAAAATTGAATCTGAAACACTACTACCCCCACCTACAAAACTTTTACCACTTACATCATTTTCTCTTCACGCACGGACATATACAATACAAGTTTTACCTGCACCTCATTCATTTAAAAAAAAAACACCCGTACCACGTTTTCACGGAGCCCCCAAATTAAGAACAATTCGCATCCACGACTGAATACACCCCAAAAAACGTTAATACACCCGACGTCTCTCCGCAAACCGCCGAAGATCGTTCGACCAAAGTAATCGAACCAACCGATTCCCCCATTACTCTTCGATTTCTTGCCGCCGCTATCACCACGTCCGTGCGACGCGGTTCCGTTCGAACGATCGCGTACATCGGCATGCCCGTACTTTACGCACAATCGAGCCGGGCCCGCTCTCTTCACGACCTATCGATCCGATCGAGATAGTTATCCCCGGTTGACCGAGCGTGCGCTGCCTTGCGACGCGAAATAAGCCCGGCGAGGCTTATTATGCGCCCGTGGTCAATAATAATCCGTGTGCTGGCCCTTGTCAAACTGCAACCTCCGTTCTACGTGTTGCAAGTGTTCATCGTTGGACAATCCTTGCCCCGTCGTGTACACGGCGTCGCCCGTTGAACCTCATTGTCTGGCTTGGAATATATTGCCAGCCACGGAGCTGGCTGGAGAACGGGGTTAAGATAGCCACGCCTGTTGCTTTGTATCCGCGCGGCTACGTTGTCGGGGAACAACAATTTTTTCGAGCACGCGTACAGCGCGTTCAGACGGGAACGGGAACAAAAATGAGGGGGAGAAAGAAAAGGGTTGAAGTGGGAAGAGAAGTGGCGGGGACGAGTGCCGCGTTCAACTTCTCGGCACCCCTTTTTTTTCTCGTTTTAACGTTCACCGACGATTCAGCTCGCGAAAGGCGGAGATACCGTTTGATTCGATCTCGACGGTCGTTGAGCGAATGGCGATGATCGAGTGGAGATTGTAGCTTTAACGGTTTTAATGTCTCTTAAGGGGATTGAGTCGGTGGCGGTTCGATTGAATCGCTGCTGGTTGTTTATTGCGAACGGGGGTCGCGATCGAATGGTTGTTCGGTTATTCAGGGGTTTCTGCGGGCAGAAGTTTAGTTTTATTGCTGCCGGGAAAGATGCGGCGATTTAGAATTCGAATGCTCTGTTTCGGTCTGATTGCAATTACGATTGACCGAGTGGAAATATTTATTGTGGCGAATAGAAATGAAAGTTAGTAAGGAGAATCGTTGTTAAATGTACGTTGTTTATTTAGTATGATACTGTTATAGTATCGGTGAAGAAGTTATTAATAAATAATAAATATATTCGGGACACGTTTAATTTTTAACGAATTCGGGGGATCTGATTGCGAGTGTGGTACTCATTATTTCATCTTGAATTTGTCATAAATCTTCGGACCGTATGTTTTTCTTTTTTATTGTTTAAAATATTTCTTTTGGAGGTAACCACTCGTAAGTGACAAACGGTAAAATTTAACATTAATTCTAATAACGCCTGATGAGAATGCAACTTCTATTGAAAATTGTTAATCAATAAAAACGACGTCTTGATGCCGAATTTCATATATTATAAAAATAACTGCGTTACGCTTTCGACAGACATATTTCTTGACTCAGTTAATATTTTTCGATTGCACGAATCTGAATGTAAATAAATGCTACCGCAGAATTTTATAATAATCACATCAGTTTGATGGCCTAGCAATTCTCTCTTAAAAGAAAGAACGCGAACTGTGAATATTCAAATATTTCGCAAGTGTAATGAACCATGCATAACTGAATTCTCGACAGAAAAGGAATTTTTTTGCTCATCCCGTAGAGTGGAACACACGCGAAATATTTCTCTTCTCTATTCACGACGATCGCTACATTTTATTCGGTAATGAAAACGTGGGATAAAAGTGAGAAATGATTGCATTTAAATTTAATTTTTTCCGTGTACTTTATAGGTAAAATAGAGATATGATTGCATTTAAATTTAATTTTTTCCGTGCATTTTATACATAAAATAGAGGGCGCCGTTTAGTACGGAATGTGGATAAACATTAAAAAGGATTTATATTTGGCTTTGAACTATGTGAATTATTCAAATTATTCAAAGACGAATGCTCACATTATTATAATATAAAGCAAGCAGCCCTTAAATACACTCGTCGTTAAAACATTGTAATTGGAACATGTTGCAATAAGCTATTTATCCATCAGGCTTAATGAGATGCACATATGTGCAGTGTTTGTTAACTAGTAGAATATTTGATGAGTAATATGACTAACGCTGATGTTAGATAATTTACTTTATGATAACTGATACAGTAGCAAATCAGGGGGAATATAAAGTAAGACGAAATATTGTATTTATACAATTCAGCAACTAAAGACTTCAAACGTTTTAATATCTGTAATAGCAAAAGACTTAAACAGCTGTCGAAATTTCACACAAAAATTCTGTCCTGACAAAATCCAATTGACCATCATTCCTGGAAATATATTAGAAGAACAGAAAACAGATGGTTGGTACTACAGAAACATTTATCACGAAAAGCCATTGATATATGGCTACGTATGCTTATTTGAAGTAAAGTTTCATCTAGAAATACCTTTTTCTTTTTCGCAAAACTGGATAGAATAAACACCCTTACCGCCAAATATTCTTAACGTTTCGTAAAATTAAATCAACATTTTGAAAATAAGAATTTGTTGTACACATAAATTAATATAATTACTATACATATAATATCATTTGTAAGTAGGTTTTTATAAGTAGCATATAAAGACCATATTTTCGAATTTCTGAAATAAGTAAATAATAAAATGTTTATTTGAAATTTATAAAATATCTACTAAATACTACAAACGTTCTACAAAAATTTATACTTCGCATTCAAATAAAATTTAAACAAACCAAACGACATACATTATTCAAGGCGAATTCAGTATGATTTTAATGCAAATTGCAATTTACTATTTACTCGTAGGAAACATTCGGCAAAGCAGTGTCGAATTGAAAGTGACGAAAACCTGATTAACAAATTGTGTGTACGATTAATTGGGCCGTTTTATGAGCTGGCTAATAATTACTGGCCAATCTCGCATGATCGATGGTGATCGAAAACAGAACGAGAAAAACAAATTGGAACTGTATGTCACGATTACACGAAGCACACACTTTTAATCGCGAAAATTTGTGCAATTCTACTTTGCAATTAAAACCCGTTTATTTCCCTGCGTTTCAACCGGCGCCCATCGATGTATAAATAAATTGATCGACGACACCGGGAACGCGGAATTTGAACGATAATTCTATTCCCAGTGTGAAGCGCGTCCCAAGATACAAATGAATGTTGAATTTCTCGAACGACTTGTTACGCTATTTTTGGAACGAACTAATTCAATATTTTTACTTATCCAATCATTCATTTTCTATAGCGTCTAATTGCACAAGCGGAGCGCGATTAAATGATTCAATTTCTGCTCCAATTATTTATTGTTAGAAGATATCAAAATAAACTTGCTCAGCTTGTAGAAATTCACGTTGTTCTTTATGTGACTTGCGTCGAAAGTAACTAGCAATGCAATTGATTTACATTAATAATAATGTTACTATAGTGAAACCATTAATAATGTCGCAATCAAATTCTAAAATATACCCGCAGATTCGCTGGCGCAGAACTAAAATTATTCACGGAAACGTCTCAAGTGGAAGAATTGTAATTGATACAATTCTGAATAAATACGTCCGTCATCTAATTCGTGCCGAAACGCATTATTCAAAATTCCTCTTCAACCTGACATTCCCGATCTATTTCGGAACATGTCTGCGTTTCAAATTGTGAAATACATACTGCGACAACACCTGATTAACACGGGTACCGAACGATCATATTTCCCCTCGAGAATTTCATTAACATATCTTAATCATTTTGAAACATACCGTTCCATTGCCGCTCCATTAAGCACAATGGAGTATGTTGTCCTCCAACGAGCTGCACTTGAATGTGGAATTCCAAAAACCGGAATCACACGAACGAGAAAAAGCTCAACGCGCGAAGAAGATATGCATAAAAGTCTGATTAAAAAATGCAACAAAAGAAAGACACGCAATACCGCGGGCAAGCTCCGAAAACTATTTAGTAATTAAATTCCCTGCAAACTTTTGTGAACCCCATTAACACACCGCTGTCGCCGAATTATTTTCATATCAATTAAAACTCTGTCCCTCTTCTCCCTCTTCTCCCCAATCTCCCTCCCTCTCTCTTCCAAGCTTCAAAGTTAAAAGTTCAATTCCAATCCTAAGCTAACTGTTTACGTCACAGTTTACTTCCAGTTTGAAATCTAGAGCTCAAAGTAACCTCGTCTGGAATTTATACGACGAAACTCTTTTAAACGAGCCAACTGAAATTGAAGAAATTTCCACGGCTTGAAAAAAAATTTCCCATATATCCTCCGTCATTTATCGACCGATGTACCTATCTCCTGCGCTAGGAAAATAAGCAAGATACGCGTCGCAGCAACATTCAGATATACGCGCATACGCGGTTATGCAAATACTCGTGCCAATTGACCCGAATCTCTTTGAAACGGTCGCGTTTACAATGCATTTCACGGCGAAATTAGCCGGGAAGCACTCGATAACAAAATTCCCGAATTGAATCGGGCTCGATGATCGCGCGACACGGGAGTGCAAATCGTGCCAGATTTAAGCGGGCTGCATTTCGGCAAACTGCACCGCGCACAACGGGGAAAGTTGGCAATATCGGAGTTGCCCCCTTGGTCGTATTTGGACGGCCGCGAAAAGTAGGTGGCGAAACTGAAAATGGCCCAGCATTGTTTGCGCTCTGACGCGGCCGGAACAATGCGAATCGATTGGGAATCGCGCGGCTTCGTTTATTCGCGAGCTTATGCATTTACGAGATTGCGGGGGAAACGTTTGCGATTTGTGAACCGCGATATGTTCGCGAATACGTTACGCTGGAACGGTCCGTTTGGTTTTCTTGTAACAGGCGTTTAATTGCCGACAAAATTCGCGCATTTAAATTCGTTACTTTGTTCACTGGAGCAAAAGATGATTTCTACTTTTCATGTCTGCTAAAGAAAATTGTGAAAATTGTATGCGAGCAGTTCGTAGGCTAAATCGATTGCGTTTTTGTAAATGTTACTATCAAATTACCTGCTTGTTCGGTGCTTGACTATCCTGTGTTTAAAATAAATTTCCTTGATAATTATGTGCAACGCCATCAAATGACAAAACTTTGTACGGCAGTTGATTAATAAATAATTCACTTGATAAGCGAGTGAGAATAACTTCGTGTGGCAAATTAAATATCAAAAGTTCCGATCGTAACGCAAAGGCTACATCTACATCTGCATAATAATACATTCTACAATATATCTTTAAATATATATTATAATAAGAAATTATAAACAGCAATGCATATGAATTTATCAATTTCCTGTAATTTTTTGTTTTGTGACTTTCCGCTTGCTCCAAACGAGAGAAATGAAGTCTGTGACATTGCGAAATTAAAGAAATGGTTAAATAAATTTCACCTTCCCCGAAGCAACGTATAAAGGATAAGTTTTATTTCCCTTTCATAGTGAAGTAGAACATCCACTGCGAGAGCTGCGTATACAATACCACTTGGCGCAAAGAAAAGAAATGAAGCTTGTAGAATCATGAAATTCAGGTGATGGAGAATTACAGCAGAGTTTTGTATAGACGCTGTCGATAAATTTTACACCGGCAGCCCTGAAATTCTCCAGACACTTCGATCGTATCCTCGAATCTCGAAGGCGTCTCTGCTCATCTTTGAAGTGGGCGTCTGCGGCTGTTTCTATATTTAAAGCACGACGAACAGGACGCAGAAGGCGGACGCCTAAAATGCAGCAAAATATTTAATCGCCTAGAATCCCCACGACCAGCTTAGAGAAGCGTCAACTCGATTTCTTATCGCGCTAGAATAAATCTGAGAAACCGAGCGCAATATTCCGGCGATTCCCCCGCATTCATTCGTTCGTTCGTTCGCCGCGGCGGGTTTAGGGGATTTGAAATTTGTCGGACGTCTCGGTGCACTTGGTCGTTCTTTGTCGAAATTAAATAATCGCGGCTCGACTTTAAGAGGCAACTCACGAACGGGCTAGATGCTCTGAGAAACTCGCTCAACGGGGAGGTAATTGCGAGCGGAAGGAGTTGAATTGCAATGGAAAATTGTGTGAAAAAATTAGCGTCACTTTGTAGCCGTTTAGTAGGCAGCGGTGTTCGTTCGTTAATGATACTCGTTTGTTCGAATAATATCATTTGCGGGCGTTGAATGTGAAGTATGACTTTGCGATGTAATCGCGAGGTGAAGATGTTGTTTAATGTTGACATTTTTCATGACGTTTAGTTTGAACGGAAAGATGCGTTGCATAAAGATAATTGTTCGAGATTTGTTCACAATTTTGGGGTGCTCAAGAAAAGTGCAGGGTAGAAAAATTGCGAGTTCGATTTGAAAAGCTTGACACCGCCGAAATTTGATTGTGTAATAATTTTTATATAGTTTCTTCGCTAACTGATTGATTTGATTATTGTTTGTGATATTTTCAACATTTTGTAACTTCGTTAAATACAGATCATTATTAAAGGCGCGCAAAAATAGTTAACCGCGAAGCAAAATTTCGTTGGATAGCAATAATAATAATAACAATTCTTGAAAATCTAACCGAAATTTCATTTGCGTAACTAATATTTACCAGCTTTTATAACCTATTCGATTAGACATTTGGTTCTCTTATTTTGTTGTTCGGATTACTTGCAAAGTTGATTAAAAATACATATATTCGCAATGACACAAAAGGGTGTCAAAAATAATAATAAGCCAGCATAATGATGCACATATCTGCACGCAGCTAGTTTACGTGCACATATTTACATAGGTCGATCACACAATGAGAATATGTTGGATGAATTATTATTTTCATCTTTGCATATTCATAAAATGCTAAATCGTTGGTGAAATTTTGTTACACTGATGTTGCCCAAACGTGAATTCCGAGAACAAATATACATTCGCAGGATAAGAACAATTTATGTAATGTTTACGCATGAATAATGTATTAAAATGATACGTTTAGTCGATTACGCATCTCATTAGATTAAAATATTTCATTCACGATTCTGGATTAATAAGCTACGCGGCCAACGAATATGTAAATGATTTTAATTAACAGATTTTATGCTAAACGGAAATTACACTCCATTATTATTATAATTATTGCTGGCATTGATTAAATTTCACTAATGATACCATACCAGCATAATTACGTAATTCATTATCCCGAATTTATTTTCCAGATACTATTGTACAAAATTATATTCAAAATTAATAAAATTTTCCTCGTATATTGAAAATAACCATCATGTCCATCCTAGCATTTCGAAGTCAAGTATTGACACAATGGACTTAATGGAATTGAATCAATCTTTAATTGATACACGAGTCGCGTGCGATTTAATATCCCCGAATATTGGATAACAACTATTGGTTTTCGATCGGGGCTGAAAAGCATGATATAAAGAACAATTTATTCGAATGCGAATTTATGATTTCGTACAGACAAATTGTTTTTTATCATTTGCTTACACATATATCGATCTCCATAAATATTTAACACTCGTGAAAAAATGAAACTGATGTTTGTTAAAGTTGCGACACATTTATGTGCATAGATAGGGGAGATAGCAAATTTTCATTTACGATTTTGGTTGGGTATTGTATATAAATCATTCATAAAAACCGCTTACACCATTGAAACCCCAGGTAGTGTGCTGCAATAACAATTTCTCTCCAATTCGAGTCATTACAAGAAAAATCAAAGAAGAATATACGTACCTAAGGAAAGTGAAAACTCCTGGATTATAAATTTTTCATTATCAAAATATCACGACTTACGCGCGTTTCTATTAAAATGCTAATATACCCTAACAGAATTGCGAACGAATATTCAATACAATGTAAGAATAGTGAAATCATATCCAATATTGTATCAATAATATTAATTGCCAGTAGATATTAATACCTTATTAAACATCGATATTAAATAACACCCAATTTACAATTGGCATACAATTTTCAACGATACCGCACGAAAATCTCGAACAATCCTACGTATGCATGCCACTATCAAATACCATCCCACGCCTGTTATTATAATCTCCTCCGAATTCGCTTACACACTCGAACGAAAGTCCAAAAATGTCGAGAAAAATCTACACGAAATGAATGCACATTTCATGTCAATACTCAGAAATCCCTGAAGAACTGGCAATCTTATTTGTGATTCACTCGTCGCTGTCCACTCCACAAGCCAGCATCGCACGTGTTATTTATTGATACTCAGATCTCCACCTACGAAAATCGTTGTACATACGTAGAACAGCTTCGGGACCAGACACAAGAACCACTTCTCCCCTCTCTTTTATTCTTCACCCGGTGGGTCTCGTGGTGTGCAGCCTGGCAGGACAGTCATCCGTGTTCATCTCGAACGGAACGAACGGTCGGGATCCCGCCGGAAGTGGTCGTTTTCCATCCGATTAGTCCGCTGCATGACCGCTCGTAACATTCGCCGGCGATTTTCTGTCGAGTGTTTCCTTCGAACGATCGATGGTAATTGCTGGCACGAGCGGTGACCAAGAAGAATGCCCGCTTGTTTCTGTGACAACGTCGATTTCGAGTGAACCAAGTTACCGACACCGTGAAACGCTCCCCTTGAGTAGGGGTTATTATTGTGTAAGCAATATATTTTGGAGAAGAAGAAGTAAGGTTCGATCGGATGGTTTTAACAAATTGTGCTTCACGGTGGTTCTTCTCGTGATCGTGTTGGTGGGATTTATTTATTCGGATTCTGCGTCGAAATTGTTGATCGTTGGGTTGATCGTCATTTATTGTCGAACGTGAGTAGCGTTATTTGACCGATGCTCGTCATCTCGTTTAATTATGTCGCGGCTCAATTATGTCTCCATCATATTTTTCAACTACTGTGATTAATCCGTTCAATTAGTATGATGGGCAACGTGTAACGCGCGTCTTTGTAATTTCGCGATACGATAAGCTGTCGCTTCTGATTCGAAACGTCGGATGCAATTGAGTTGACTGAATTCGAGTATACGTGGAAAATCGGGGATAAATAATAAGTTGAAAGTAACGAATTTAATCTTGTCTTACTAATGAGTGGTAATTCTAGGGTTTTCTAATCGTTTAATCGTGAATGAAAAATTAGGATTAATTTAGTGGAAAGATGTTCAGTCAGTGTCGCGTATTTTCATTTTATAAGACGTGTAACTATTTCCCGGCCATAGCATATCGATCATCTGATAAAATTATGCAAATATCGTGGCGTTTAGTTGCGGTAGTATATCCGTAATAATCCAGCCCGATCGACAATCGATTCGAGCGTATGGTTATCGATTAGTCAATCGGTGCACAAGTAGCGAGTTGAATGGGAACCACCCTGCTCGACGTTACGTGCAATCGATGCCGTAATCGAAATTAAATCGTTGCAATAACAACGCAATTTCGTCGGCTGATTGATCTCGTGATTTCAAATAAATGGCGCAGCCTGAAACATTAGGAAAATTGATATACTGTCACTACGGTTGACTAACAGTTCTCAAATTAATTTTGCTATGATTATAATTCATATTTGGCCCATTTAAAGGTACTAGTAAAATACGATCTATTTTTAACAAAAGTGCGAATTAAAAGCCGCCAAATTTTGGAAGAACGTAGTTATACTTATTAAATTTTGTCGTTACAATGGACCTAGTGCTAATTTATAACGCTGATGCTAATATAACGATCCTTGTTTAACAGAAATTAATTTGTCCCCTGAACGTGACACGAAAATATTTAAAAAAGAATCTATCTGTGCAGTATCTATACATTTCCCTCGAGGCTAGTAATGTTTAGTTCACATATTTTTTCATACTAGAATTAGTGCACGATTAATTTCCTCTATTCAAATTCCCTGACCGGCCCCCTATACTACAGAACGATTCAACCTCTATCATCACACACGAATAATCTTCCCAGACTTCCTACATCATAATATCCAAACCCTATAATTCCCTTTTCAAATACCTTCATTATGGAACACCTTTGCTCCGCCATTATCAAGCCAAAAACGAAAGAGAACCAGAATAAACACTACATCCACCTCAATCCAGAATCATAAAACCAACGCGTTTCACTCCCACTACTTTCCAACCCTCTTTCCTCTAAACGTCCCCCCCCCCCAAAAAAAAAAAGGGAAAAAAACGAAAGGAAAATCGCGTACGTTCACACTCCGTTCCAGAACATTTTACGCGACACGCGAGCCCGCAGCGTTGCCGCGAAAATTCATTTCGAAACGAATTAATTCACGTCCAGGCGGGTTAACAGCCGACGGCGTTTCTGCTTAAAAAATTACCAAGTCGTCTGATCCCTTAAGTCCGGCATTAAATTTCGCGAAACGCCCGATCGTAGTTTAAAGTCGTGGTTAACGCGTGCAGTGTCTTGCCGTCGCGTCGGTTTAATCGCTAGGAAACCGCGATCCGGTTTTTCCTTCTTTTTTCTTTTTTTTTCAACGGCGGTGAAACGCGAAAACGACCGTCGTTTTTTTCATCTCTTCGCTTCGGTGAAAATCCGGGAATCCGCCGGACTTTTCCGACTGAACAAAATCCGCGGTGTAACGTCGCGAGACGACCAGACTGGCGAGAGAGAGAGAGAGAGAGAGAGAGAGAGAGAGAGAGAGAGAGAGGAAAAGAAAGACCTTTCGCGTATGTATGTACGAGCGAAGAAAAAATGCGTGGTAACGCGTGCAACCGCGGCCCATTTGCGAAGATCGATCGTTCCCGTGACCACTTTCCGAATGATCGATGCGACGTTTCAACGTGCATAGTTTTCTTTCTGTTTTTTTCCCCCTCTTTCCCTTCCGCTGATAAAACACTGAATTCGTTTGTCGACCGCGGATAAATCGCTGATCTCCTCTCTCCCCTTTTTCTTCTGTTTTTGTTTCGCCGTTTCGTATTGTGATACGCGATTCGGCGGAGAGAAAAAAAAACCCGTGTGGATCAGGAAAAGGGGTTGGTTGCCACGTTATTGCGATGTCTACGCTGGGGGTGGCTCGTCGGGCGGTTTCGATATGTGACTCGCCGCGAATTGCTTTTCACTTTTCAATCGAGGCGGATGAAGTATTGTACGGTGCGTGAACATTGTCTATGGCTGGTGGATTCTCGTTTGTTTGGGGCAGTATGTGGGGGATGGCTGTATTAACAAGTGTTTGGTACGGTGTTTGGGTTCGGGTGGAAGTTCGACAGGAAAAGAGCAGCACAGGGTAACTTTTGCGCGCACTTGTTTGATCGTTTTCACGTTGCGGGACAAAGTGCAATTGACTGGATCAATCGAGACCTGGTAATATATTATCAAAAGTGTATTCGGTGTATACATTTGGTTTTTTTCTGTTTTATATGAAGAGTAACAATAATGTATTCCTTTCACGACAGTCTGGATATCTGCACAGGCTTCATTATATTGCTATTTGTTTTCTAATTTAACTAGATTTGTACTTTCACCAATGATCTGTCACGTCCGTTGTTCAATATTATTTGAATTTATTTGTTAATTGGTTTAAGACCATGCATGATCGAAGTCCAATATGATTGTGACCACGGATAATCGGGTCTCGGCTCGTTAAGATCCTACAGTACATATATTATATGAAAGAAATATATATTATAGGATATAGAAATATATCCTGCACGCAAACAGAGCTCGCGAACGTTGCACGTGAAATTCCCCAAATAATTGCCAGTCAAAGCACTGGGTTGTTGGTTAATTACAATGTGAAAAGCCGTGCTTGAATTGCGCGTGTTACGCGAGGAACGTGCGAAACCCATTTTTCTTTCGCTTTGTCGCTACTCGAAATGACGTTTGTTCGCGCGTTTCACACGAAGCTCGCTCGAGCCTTGCCTTTATACGCTAGTTGTTCACCCTTTCGCTGCACGAAGAGTGAGCACAGGGTGGTTTAATAATCGCGAAAACGTGGATCCTTGAGAAAAGTCATTCTGCTGGGAAATTAAATATCCCATGTGCGTAAAGAATGATTTATTCAATTTCGTTTAATTGTCTCCTAATCGCCTCATTTCGATTTATATCGGTGAGACATCCTGTCTACGATTATATACAGCGGGAGATTGTTTACCCCTCACAGTGATATTATTTAAAAAATAATTCTCACCACAAGCATATTCAATGTCTATTATATTATGATATCTGTATTTTTTATTCGGACATATTTTCGTGTACTTAAAGCATGCAAGGGTATGTCATCCGATTGACTTATCAATTCGTCTTCCATACTGGAAATAAAACTGCATATAAAATTATAGTGCGCACTATTCCTATTCTTCTAATTCATTTAACGAAGAACGTTTCATCCCCTAAGCAATTGAAAACCATAGCTGTTGCGTCGGTTATCAATTATCAGGAGCCTTCAAATCAATGAAACGATTCGCAGAAACTGTGTTTAAGCACAAATATTGTTTACTGTACCCAAATCTCTCATTTCTACGCGGATATCGTATATACGATATTCGATTCCGGACGAACCGTGGCGAAAGGGTTAATTTTCGAGCGTTTTTCATCGGACGATTTATGGGACGCGCAAAAGCACAGGTTTATCGGTGAAAAAATATTTGCAGATCCGTGTAGAAGGGCTTACATCCTGATGTAAATGTCAACGAGAGCGCACACCAGCGACGCATAATCCAGATTTGTCGCGAAATAAATCGGGTACACGCGAGCTAAAAATTTATTTCACCCTGTAGATCCGAATCGGACGACCGAATTCGTTATCGCGAAAATATTGTGTATTTTCTCACGATTACCTGTTCCGGCAGCTGATAAATACTTTCCTCGAATTGAATTCGCGCGACTGATAAGCGTATTATCCGCAAAGGAAGCGGACCCTATTTGTTGTTCACGTTAACAGGCTATTTGCATTGCTATGCAGGCAGCGATCAGCCTGAATTAAAATCGAGGAAAGACATGGTGTCCTCGAATAAATATAGGCGAAAATTTCAGAAGCATTCCTCTTTTCGTGCAAGGTTTGTAATTGGAGAAAAGTTGATTTTGGAAATTACGTAAATTCACGTAATATACGGATCTGCGTGCAGTAATTTGAGCAGCAAATTATAATTGAATGTAAAACGCCGAAAATAGTATTCGTGAATATAACGGGCATGAATTATACAACGATGAGTCAGTTTAATTGACGAATTTACAAAATCAATTTCCCCTCATTTTGTGCACGACGAATGACAATTATATCGCATTGCAGATAGATTCTGTTAATTTTCATTTAAACTATCCCACGCTTTAGAACGTTAAATACGTATTTAAGATCACTTTAACGTTCTTAATCCGGCATTAAAAACTACGATACCTATGTATCGTGACCGATTATCAATACAAATCAACGTTAAATTACGAAAGAATCCCGAACAATATAATCGATCATAGCAGTTGTTTTTTTTCTGTTGGACAAAATAAAAAGTGGTGTTTTATTGAGAAGTGAAATTTCGCGAACTGTGACCATTGCGCTTCATCGTGAACAACGAAGAGATCGAAGGGCGAACGAGGCTCGAGAAGAAAGATGACGAATCATGTGTACCGTGCAATCGTCTACTATTTTCTGATTGTTTATTTAAAGGGTCTACTGCAATCATTGAGGCTCTATTCAGGACATCCGGCGGATTTGGTAAAATGCTCAGCCGACTTCAACGTGAGTATAACCTACACTTTTAAATATCACTTGTAAAAGGGTTCTGTAGAGGTAGTTGTGTCGGTAGTTGCAGTTGCGATTTTTCAACAGTGACGCTAACATACAGCACGACAACTTTACTCTTCCGATATTTCTTGCGATAGAAATGCAACAGTCGAAGGAATAGATCTGGGAAAGGAATTTTTTATTTGAATAGAATAATTCGTTTCTGTATAACTTTTTTTGTAAAGTTGAATTCAATTTCAATAGTAGTTCAGAAAAATCGGCGAAAATGTATTTCCATAATTTCTACGAGATTCCAGATTGAACAAAATTCTTTTCCTGTTTCTGACAGGATGAATTCCTCCATTAACTAAAACATAAAAAGACAAAATTTCTGGGTACGATATTATCATTTAATTATTGGAAAACTGGATTGTGAGGAAGTTTGATAATGTGTACATTAATACGCAGTTCAGTTTAATAAAAGAATACTTCATTATACGTAATAAGAAGGCACGTCCTTATTCAAAGGAGAAACTCCGTCGAAAGAAATTAGAAAAGAAGCATCGACCATTCGGTCCCTTAATGTGAACACTTTCGTAACATATTCTCAGAATGATAAGAGATAATTTTTATTTAACTGGGTTTCATTAAACAGATAAAACCAGCATTAATTAGCAACAATCCATGGATACAGCCACTTTGCAATTCATCATAATTGATTCCATAACGAGTTTGAACTTTCTAAAGGCAGTCTGCAGTGTCCGAAATAATTGTTGTTTGAAAAAAAGAAAAAGTACAAAATGATAAGGATGGAGGAGATTGTCAAAAGTTCATGGGAATCGTCGAGGCTTCCCTATAGATCACCGTGATCCAACGAGACGCCTGGGCCCCCATGGGGGATCGATGCGCCGTGAATGGATCTCGGTGAGTCAGCAACGATAAATCGAGCGATTTATGAAGCGGCACGAGCAACGACCATTCTCGAGGAATAATGCCGCTATCGATGTGCGTATGCACAGGTGGAACAGGGTGGAAGTGGAATTCCTTGGATCGTCTTGATCCTTGATACATTGATTCTCGACGAACACTCAAGTGGGTCGATCGATTTCGGTGCTCGATATTGACGTGAACGTTACTTCGATATTGTGGCGTATCGAGCATCACCGGCAACGTTTTTTAACATCGATGTTTTAACTCACGAATGATATGACATTGAAGCACTTGGACAATTCGATAACACGGCCTTTCGCTTCATTTAATATTTCACGACATTATCAAACCTCCCCATTGATCACAATTAATTACTCTCATTGTCAATCTCACTTGTCACTTCCATATAAAATGTCAACGACGACTCTGCTTCAATCTCGATCACCTGACAATCACCGAAAGTCCTATCGAGACCGTGACACGAAATCCAACAAACAATCGAACAAATTGACGCCAACGAAAAAAAAAGAAAACAAGCACGAGGAAAACAAACATCGCGTCGTATTCCTGGCAATAAAAAATAATGTAAAACAAGAAAAAGCAGAAAAAGAGGAAACGGGCGAAGAGGAACAGGTCAAGAAACAAAGACGCCTGCGAGTGACACTTTGCTCGTTACCGAGCGGCGATTTATTTAATTTGTCAACGTCATGCCAGTCAGCTCGGGGGCACGAAAAGTCGATGGCGTACGGATCGGGAATTCTTCAATCAAAATATGACGAAATCGAGGCGCGACACGACCTCGTTTCAATCGTAATTAATTTCGTCGTGGATTCGTATCACGCGGATAATTCCGTTCCGATTATGGCTGCGGCGATTTTGCAGGAACGCGACTCATGTACGACAAAATAATTATTGGGCCGTTCGGCGGGAACGAGCGTGTATCCGCGTGCCTGTGCACACTCGCGAGCCGGGCACGCGAGATTTTCCCTCGAACACGTCGACGGAAATCAAATAAACAAGCAATCACGTGCCCCGGCTGCGAATTTCGAAAATGTCGGGCGTTTAAGAAAATACTGGCCACTATTAATCGGATCACAATTTTTTGTTGCTTTAACGTGATTGCGTATCGAGTTAATCGAAGCTTTTATTTTGCTGAAATAAATTAACCTTTCCGCAAATCGTCGAGGGAAAATTATGTGTTATGTATTAATTAAATTTAGACCAGTGGCTCTTACCTGACATTGTAGATGTTGATGCGTCATAATTGAATTGATCGGTTGAGAAACAAATAGTATGCCACAAAAGTGCACTGCTCCCTACGCACACTTCATTAAGCTTGTACTGAGTGGATCAGTGTCAAAACAAAAATGAGAATATTCTATCCACATTTTTAATGCACCATTCAAACTATTTTATTCGGGAACAAAACTAAACGATTAATAATATTAGAAATGTTGCATGAGGAATTTAACAGAATATTAGGAATACATATTAGGAATATTGGGAAAACCTAAATTTTCCAATCAACTATATGTTCCATTTAATATTCAATTGTCATAAATATGCAAGATTAATATCTTATTTGCGGTGCATTTACAAATTCCATACAAAGGTGAAATATAATATTGCATTATATTTACCTCGCAATTCGATGCGATCTGATAATCATTTTCTAATTCTACCCATAAATCGCACACCGATCCCCATTACATGCCCGGCAAGAAATAAGCATTACGCGCATAATATTCAAAGATACAATTTCGTGCGATCTGTAGTGCAACTGTGCATCCCTAAATTTGCCGAATCGCCAGCCCGTTAATCAGCTTGGAAACGAGATGCGGGACAGAGAGAAAGACGCGGGCGTGACGTAATTGATTCAGAAACTCTCGTTGCAACGTATTACACCGTCACGAAATAACCGCGTTTCGGCATCGGACGGTGAAGTTAACGTCGTTCTGAATTTATGTTCGCTTCCAAAGCGTTCGCCGTCCATCAGTTTTTCACGGTTGCCCGCGTTTACATTAACACGTCCGCTCGATAAGTAGTAATAATGACAGCTCGGACGCGACATCGTGATTTGCGAACATTGCGAACCGTGTGTTGTTGCATCGGAGGCAACAGGAAATTGTCGATAAAATGGAATAGCCTGTCGGAACTGTTTGCCGTCGAAGAACAGACGATTCTGGACAGCCGTTCTCTTCTGTGCATTTTGAAAACAAACGAACTAAGCTTCCCGGATCTCGTTCAGCATGCACTGCCGGCCAAACGTTTCAATCTTATCGTTCATAATGCAGCTTCTTCAGTCAAAAGAACCGAAGAATTGAACATTGAGAAATAAGAAAACGTTATGGATAAATATTGTGGAGAATACATGTGACACAATTTCGCGTGATAATTGACGTTATCGTTCGAACGATAATCCTCATAATTCGTTATCTAGAATGCTGTAACTGACAACTAATCAGTGAGCGCCAATTTGAATATTTCGTCGCTCCGCGTATCATCCAGGTGAAAATCCTTGTATCGCAAGTCAGCGCAACTTCGAGAAAGTTAAAATTCGGACGCTGTCTGACAAGAAACCTAACTCGGGCTGGAGAGTTTCGCGTAGCTTTTGATGCAATCTCGCCTCTGAGCCGCGCGATCTACAAATATCAATGCAAATGCATGTAAACACGGTTATCAGTTTTCAGTCGGAACACGAATAGAAGAATTTTAATAATTGCTCGAACAACTGTTAAATCGAAACATTTCCGAATTTGTACCTACGGTCTACGGGAGTTCGTTTCATATCGCGTGTTAAGTAATCAATTAGTGTAGCCCAGGGCGGTATTATGGAAGAACTATTTACAGCAAAATTTGTGCAAACGTCTGAATCACAAAAGATGAAAAAAGATATTTATCATTAGAAAAAGGGGTGGAAATGTGAACGAACTTATACGACGTAGTAATTTGTTGAAGAAATGCATTTGAGATTCCAATTTATTTACCTCGATTTCACAATATTTATTCAATTATAAGCACTGAAATATTTTATCCCAAACAGGGTAAATAGTGAAAGGGGTTATAAATAAATAGATGAACGAGAAGGAGGATGAAATTTCAAAAATTATTTTACGTCAAGAATATTCCGCTCACTCAAGAAAAAAAATGAATTCAGTAATAAAATGGGGCAACTTGCAACATTTTTATATCTTCGTAGGGAGGCACTGTACTATTATTCTTTATTACAATAGTAAGCTTTCTTTTCCATAATCCTAGTACGAAGTGAAATATTCACAAAAATGTAACTTTATGTAACTTATATTAATTAAAACCATGGAATATTTCATTAATGCACACAAAAATATCGAGGCCAAAATATTTTCTGGAAACTTTTTAATGAAACATTTCTATACTTATATTGATGCGACATTTCAGCCTTATTTTTAACCGCGGAGCACTGACGAAGTTTATATGAAAACCTGTGCTGCGTCTTATACCTACCTGCATAAATTGCTCTTGACGAAATATTCCCTAAAGGGAGTGCAAAGAGTTGTTTCTCCTTTAATTCCAGTAATTCGATTTCCATTAAACGATTTCGCCAAGCTATGTACTCGGCCATCCCAGCGGGACTCGAACAGTAAACAAAAGATAATTGACGTGGTGCACGAAAAGAAAGGATAACCCGCAGGGGAAGGTTTGAAAAACGTGACAGGAAAAGGGAACGTAAAATTGCAAAAGGCGGTCGCTCACAGCTTGCTGATAAATTAATAATCATAAAATAGAATAGTTAATGAATAATTATACCCGAGAAATAACGATGGTATACTTATCGGACTCATCCAAATTTTTTTACTCTCATTGTCAATTTCTAGAACAACCTTATTAAAGCACGCGCATATGTATAATAAAGATTCATTAAAATAGTAAAGCTGTTTTACTAAAAAAAAAACAAATTTTAGCAAGCATCCGAATGTATGGTAGCTAGACATTATAGAGAATATTAGTCAATTGAAAAATAAAACGTAATATAAAAATTGAGTAAACACAGTCGAAATAATAGTAGCAATGGGATTGCCTAAAATAGTTAATGATATCATAGTTTCAACGAGCCTGTAACAGCCTGTTAGACTCGCGCCATACACACGTTCTCATACGAATCTGCTAAACGAACTCCTCACTAATTATGGGCCCTGATGCGGCTCAAATTATGACTTATGATTCAGCATCTTAACTGCAAGTCCATGGTCTTTGAAATGGCCCGTTAATCATGCGATCCGCCCTAAAGTTTACCCAGCTTACCTCTCGATTACGTAAAGAGCCCAGCTGAATATATAGGCGCATCGTGACACGTAATCATTAAGGTGCATCACGAAACTTACTTGTTAGCAAATGCTATCCGGCAGGTCACATCGTTTTTTCGAACTGCGTATAATACAAGCTGGAACATTTTTTAAGAACGCTACTGAAAGAAAATTTAATGACATTAAAATGGACAACCTTGTCCGCAAATTCTTAATTATATCAAATAATTTCAACTTGTATCACAATGTAAATATTCCTACGTGTTACCGCATTAATTATGTTGAAATTTCAATTCACGCGCGGAAATATCGTTTCGTTTAATAATAAATAATATATAAATTTATATTCTGTTTATGTTTGGCGAGTATGATTGAAAAAGCTCTCTCTCTCTCTGTTACATAGTTTGAACGCCACGTGTTATAAACGCGAATAAAATACTATGTTTAACAAACAAAAGTAATAAAAGTTTAACTTGTTATATACATATATAGTACTTTCAGATAAACATTTACCGTGTGATAAATCTGAAGTTTTAACACCACTGACGGAAGTAAAGGGCTGCAGGATTACATTTAATTTAGAGCGAATCACTTGATCGATACGCGTAAAAGTCGAGGGCATGCATTCGGTACTTAAACTACTTTTTTTCCTTCAAATGGTACATCGATCAGGGACCTCGTCGAAGCAGGTGAATGGAAAATCTCGATAATCGGGCCGCGAATAATCAAGCCCATCGATCGAACACGAACGACGAAAATTGGAATGATACACAATCGTTTCCGATGGTTCATCAGCCCCCTTTTAAAGGGACGCTTCGATGCACGATCACGTGGAACGTTGCTGCTTAACAGAGATATGCATGGGAACGTTTCACTGTAATGTACGATTCGTTTGCGCTAGGAAAAAAAATTGAAGGAAATAAATAAAATAGTGTCAGATAAAACGAAAAACGAACTGGGTGCTGTAATGCGCCTGCGGAATAAACGATGAGCATTGTGAAATTCGCGCGCTACACGTGATTGCATATTTCGTGTATAATTCAACGGATGAATTGTGTTAATCGTTTTTGGACATGTCGCGAGCTTGATCGTTTATTCGCAATATTTCAGTGACAGTTATCATTATTGCATATTCGACTGTTTTTCAGTCACTCGCGTTACATTTATTTTAACAAAAACGTTGCATCGCCAGCAACGCTGCACTTCTCTGCGATAATTATTAAAACGAACGGAAATTACTGCGTACCATTGCGTTTCGTACAACTGCCCGAAAATAATATAGAATCAAGCAACGAAAAAAGTGTAATTTCGTACTCGCAGAGAAGTGTCAACGTCGTATTCCTCCGTGAATTCGTCGCCGGATGCTCCCGGATTATTTTAATACAAAAACGATAGAAAGGGAACGAGAGCAACAGAGTAATAAATCACACTATCCCCGAACTATTATAAATCATGGAATATCTTGCGCCCTTTCAAAAGGTTCATCAGCATTTCTATTATTTCACACCATGGAAGATCGACATTTTCCATCTATCTATTCATATCCATTCAAACGCCATTGGACAAGATAAAACGCTTTATCCAGTTCGCTTTAGCGTCGTGTTTTTCGCTTTGCAACTCGTTCGTTTTCGTCCGAGGATCTGCCGGGGGACAATTCCGATAAGTTGATCCGCCGGTTTCCACCGAAAGGAATATATGTCAGGTGCAGTTGGACGTTAAACGCGCGGAATAGAGGGCGACAAGTACAAAAATTGCAATACATAAGCGGGCACGCGGAACGATAAGGCGCAAGCGGACGGAAGAGAACAGTGGAGGCGGTCTCAATCAAATTTCCGCGCGACGTAAGATTTCGCGTTTCTCAACGATCCATCAACAAACGTGTCGCCCCCCGCGCGACAACATTTATTTCCCCGTTTAATTTAATCGAAACGACGTTGGAATATATCAAATATACTGCACTGGGACGTGCGCCAATTATTACTTGCGAATGTACAATTCGAATTTATTTATTATACAATTGTCACAAGTTATTTTATGCCGCTTGAAGAAAATGAAATGTCTAAACAATAAACCCACTACAGTCATAGCCAATAGGTAAAGGGTCAGGTTTAATGAAAATAATATACTTTGGTCAGCCACGTGAACCCGGTCCGGCAGTGAACGGATCGAAGTGAATAAATTTAATAGTAACAAGTCTGCCCATACAAGTCCGATTGTGAACACCAGAAGCTAGAAATAATTGTTTCTTACCAGAACTCTCATAATTCATATCGCATCGACGCGCGGATAATCCGCAAGCTGGAAAGATGAGAGAATTCTTCAGCCACGAACGAGCTCCTCGTTGCACGCGCATTTTCAGCTTCATTTCACCCCGTCCTCGAGATCGTTTCCCCTCGACTTTCACGGTTTACGAGTTTCCCTCCTTCATCTGCCGGTCGCTTCGCCACTGCTTGACGCAAGTGCGCGGAGGAAAAAATGGGGTAGCACAAGAGTGGATGAGAGACGAGAGATCAAATAAGTTTGGGACAAGAGGGCAAGAGGAGGCGTGTAAGATAAGGTAAAAAAAGAAAAAAGAAAAAATAAGAAAAAAAAGGACGAGCGGCGCGCCGGAGAAAAATTAAAGAGGTAGGGTGAGACGAAATGAAGGGAGGAGCGGAGAAGATACAGTTAGAGGGCATGGGAAAGAGAAGAGTTATGATTGTGACCGAGTTCTCGTGCTCGAATAGAAGCCTCGGAAGACTTTTGATGACACCAGACGCGGGCGTATAAATGCACTCGCAGTTCGTGCTCGTCGGGTAGTAGGAACCGGGGGAGACAGACGACCGCGGTATAAATCAAATTCTTCTTTGCCGGGAACTCCTGTTCCCCGAAGGGTGGCCAATGTTGCTGCCTCTGGCGTCCCTGTTTAATTCGCGCTGAAAGTTCAAGCGATTTAAATGCGCCACGGGTTGTCATGCCGCTGCCGTGCGTTGCAACAATTCCGACCAAGTGGATGTAGATTTCGCGATTCTGCATAATTCGTGGCAGTTTCGACGTTTCCTTCTGGGGACGCGTAGCGTAGAATGTACGATACTGTTTATAATTGTTCGCGGGAGCTCGCAGGAACGGGGAATTCAAGTTTACGTTTTGAAAAGATATTTAATATTTGACGATCGTGACTGTTTCGCATGTGTGCGAACCAGGGTATTATGCACTGGCGCGCCTGGTTGAGATGTTATTTCACATTCTGTTGTCATTTGTGTTCGCGACTTTCTTTTCGAGCGTGGATTTCAACGACAGTTCACTCGTTAGTTCGGAAGACGATTTTACGACGGAGCACATTGGTTTTCAAATTAATATAACGATGGAATGATAATAATGACGAAGCTTGACAAAGAAGATACGATAAGACATATTGAACGTTAAGTTAACATTTTATAAATCTGCCTGTGACAAACAAATATTTGCCGCAAAAGCTTTGTGTTGCTTGTCCAATGAAAAATCTATACGACTGTGTCGCTGCTGGCGAATAATTTGAAAAACAAAAAATATCCTGCAACTATCATTTATATGTGTTCTATAAAAATGAACTGAACTACATTTATTCGTTCTCTGCTTGAAAATGTTATGGACTTGAAAAGAGTTAATAATAGTTCGTTAGTCGCGACACAATTGATTGAACAATTTTCTGTTATTGGTTCGAAAGCAAATCAATTTGGGATGGTGTTACAAAAAAAAACGTTCACAGTGAACGAACGAAATGTCCAGTACTGGGCGTTATATTACATGTGAATTTTTCGCCTAGTATTATACGTGTACAGTGTGCACAGTACAACGATAACTATAGAACACAGACACACTTTAGTAACAAAACTTGCCAGCTGTTTGTTACGATAGAATTATTTGAGCAAGATACGTGATTTATCTTTTTCACCTGCGGCTTTCGTTCGTCATTTCAACGGAACGTATGCTTCGCGTTTCGTTTGAACTCAAAAGCGAACTCGGAATAATGAATCCACGGCTCGCGTATTATAATTAAATTTTAAAACAGACAAGTCGAAATAAGATATTTCAGAGTAAAAAATTTCCATTGAAAAAAGGCTATAAAACAATCCATTTTATGTCTAAAAGAACGAAATAAGAAATTCCAGAGCAAAAAGATTATAAAACAAACTATCATTTTTATATCCGATAGAATGAAAAAAATATATACATTCGGAAGGAAATAAATACTTAATAATATAATAATTCTTCCGCAATTAACAATCGAAAGAAAAACTCCTCTGCAGATCAATCACCCCGATCTTCGTAAACTTCTCGATCCTTTCAAACACTCCTTGTAAAGCATCCAATTCGCGAATTCACGTATCCCTGAGTCTTGGCTGGACATCTCGCTCGATCGTAAAAAAAAAAAATCGTTGGAAAATGAGGGGCGAATAAAAATCGTGGCGTTGCGTTGGTTCGACATTCCCTCGTCCGTCGCTCGTTCCCCGCTGTACGTGCGCCCGAATATGAATAACGTCGGTCGACGATCTAGGAAATTTTATTTCTACGCTATTACGAGACTCGTTGAAAAGAGTGCAGCAAGAGTACAGGGCCGTCGCTGACGCGGGGCACGCCAGGGGCGTTCGTCCCCGCGGGGACCAGCGGATATTCATGAAAATTCATGCTAATAACGATAATTGAAATTCGCGCCCGAACCCGGCAATTCGACAGTCGAGAATCGTGGCAAGAAAAGAAGGGTGGAAGAAAGAGGATGAAAATAGAGAGTAAAAGGCGGAGGATAGGGAGACCGCGACCCCTATATATTAGAAGGGATCGTTAGAACAGAATCGATCGATATCTCGTTGCGAAGGCGTGAAAATTGAACGGCTCGACGGGCAGCCAGGTACGAAAGAGGAGAAACAAGAGCGAACCGACGAGATCCAGCGAGATTGGGCTATTGCACGCTTGATATAGCACGAGTTTTGGGACTAACTTTCATTCTGTCTTGCATCGTACGAGTCCACGCGCATCCAGAAGCGACCCGGGCTTAAATAGATGAGATGTTGCTCTAATTGGAAACCGTGTAGCGCGTTCGCGGTATTCGATGCCAACGGCGCGCCGTGACTGATTTTACGATGGCAAATTATGACGACACCTGCTGCCCGCGATCGTGTTGCTTCGTCGATAATAATCGCCGTTGACGTGGGAAGAAATTTCGCCTGATTTGTTGTCGGACAACGTGAGATTGTCTGCACAGATAGATCGTGAACATCGTTGTATGGCTACGATAGTCGGACTTTTAAAGGTAAGGGCAATGTGAGACAGGCGTGACTGTAATATTCTTTTAATAAAGGTATTGAATATTGTGTTATTATAATTGTCAAATGCTACCTGTGGAATAATATGCGAGTATCTTTCATATTTCTTTCAATCATCATGAAATGGATTATGAACGACACGAAATTCATATCAGATGCTGCAACAGCCTGGGGGACTTTTCGTATTTCATCGATGCTCACATTGTTCCCCACGCGTTGTAAGCCGTATTGCTTCCTTAACTCGATATCCTCCTCAGTTTCTCAGGTAATTAGTCACAGAGCATCTTCCCTGCCATTAGTTCATGGCACAAGGTATAAATCTATCTCGTGTTCCCTTTCACCGAAACTGCAAATTCATCGATACCTCGAGCCCCGTGGAACGATACCACGACGTCAGTAGACTATTATATGAGTCGATGGATATTGGAAATTGATTAGAGAATGGAATTTTGTCAATTAGTAGCTCGATGAAATTGGAGTGTGAAACGTGGTGCAATGACTTGATTCCATTCTGCTGGATGATAAAGCACAGGCTTCTAGAATTTTAAGGAAAAACGTTGCAGCACAGAAAATATTGAAGTGCGAACATAATCATGAAAAATGTGTCATCGGGGAATACTGGACACAATTGTAATTATTGATCTCCACTCGAAACTGTCTCAAGCTCATTTCTATGCGCATAACAGAAACTGCTTTGCCAAATAAGCTACCAAACTTGAAATCCTTCTCTTAACTTCAGCATGAATTATGACTCCAATAAAAACTTTCAACACGTCGTTGATCACTTTGTGACTAACCAAAATTAATAAGTTACTAACCCATGCTAACAAGACCTCGTTTATTGGACAAATATGAAACTTCTCCGCTCAGGAAGATTTATCTTTCCCAAAAGCTATAATAATATTGTGAGTCTCGCCAACAGAAGGAAGCCCAATTTTTGTTAGACATATTTGTTCAATATTACCTTAAAACATTACGAAATGAAACACTGTTTCACTATTTATACTCTCATCGTTTATCTTTTTCTATTTTTTAACTGTCCCTTGGTACCTGTATCGCACTCGATGTAACAGTACACGAAATGCAAAAAATATTCGACGTGCACTTTGCAATATTACTATTTCATCATCGTTTGACAAATGTTTCCTTCCTCTTTTGCGTTTTGCATTCCAAGAAATGAGTATAAGCTTTGATGCGTGGAAATTAAACGTCCCCGTTTTACTGCCTCTGTATAAATCTTTGCGCAGTAAAAACTCAAGCAGATTTTGAATTAAGACAAATGAATTATCATTAAAACACGGTCGGTCCCGCACGACCCGACCACCTTGATTCATACTTTGTACTGTCCCGTAAAAATTCAAATTGCGCCCTCCGTACACGGTTTCATATGGTGTGTCGCATAAATCCCCCGGGAGAGATTATTCCATTTTGAAGCGAAATTATTTTAACAGCAACTGCAATTTCAAGCGAAATGCGCCTTCGCGGAACTTACGTTCAAATGTAAAGCCTCGACGCATTATGCTCTTCAGCAAGTCTAACAAGTGCAATTACAATTTGCAACTATGCCACGAACGTAGCAAGAAAGGCCGCACGTCATTACAGTTCAATTGAGATTAAGAACATCCGTAAGAGCTGAATGCTGTAGTGCTATTTTGGTATAAATGTTCATAAATGTTCCAACGCTGGGGTTCCAAATGGTTGAATTTGTTTTTCAATATTTTCCAATGTTTCCAGAAAAATCGATCGTTAATTACTTCTGAAATAAGTGTCGATACCGGAAACACCTGTTCATTAATCAATTAATAATAAAAGCGAAGGACAAGCGTTTATTTGAAATAAAAACTGAACCATGTTGAGGATATAATATTCTATATCGCAAATCAACAAGGAGCAATCAAGATCATACAAATTGAACCAACGATAAAAAAGATAGAATACATAACCAGACAATCAAAGAATAAAATAAACAATAAGAGTGGCCGAAATCGCATTATAATACACACGGAGAAAATTTCAATTGTCCACAGGGTAGAACGATATTAACCCCGTTCGAACCGGCAGACAGACACACGAAATTCATATGTATCTTTCTCGTACGTGATTCGCTTCTCGAGCCAATCTATGAGATTTCCTCCAGTATTTCCTCCGCGTCGTTGCTTGTATAGAATTAGCCGTACTTCGCCTGTAAGTACGAAAAATTTTCTGCGCACACTTCAACCCTTTCCCACCCATTGTTCGCCCTGTAATCAATCGGGTTAATTCCGCGTTGCGTTCGAATCGTCGCCGAAACGAAAGTCTTCGTGGACCTTTGTGCGTTTAACAAGCGGGCATGGCCTTTTGGTTTTCACTCTTCCACGTGATGTACCGCCCGTTTCTACTTGAGATAACGGTGCTCGTTTCTGGTCAGATCAAAAGTGAAACCGTGCATTTCGTAAAGAAGGTCGAGGATGTTTGTGGAGAATGGCTTCAGACTTGCTGGCAATATTTGTTGTGGAGAATGATCGACTGGTTCATTTCAAGTAGTAGCCCGAGAAACTGCTAACCCATCGACGCGATAACATCAACTACTATTGCAAATTGTTTAAATCGCAATTATTGCTATTATTTATACGAAATTCCGATATCGGCGGGATCGATTCCAACTTGTTAAAACGAAAGGACGCGAACGATCGCGCAAAAGGGATCGTTGAGTGTCGTAGTCGCGAAGAGGGGAAGGGGTGAGAGTTCGCAAGGTGTCGAGGGTTTTAATTTCATGGGACGTTAAATGCGTTCTCGAAGATAAAAGAGAAGAAGGACCGGGAAGATTGTGGAGCATAGCAGAGAAAAGGAGAACAAGATAAAAAAAAAAATAATGGAAGAAGGCATTTCGTGGCTCTTCGTAGAATAATGACGATAATTACACGAACTTCTTGGTTTTTTTATGCCTCCCGATGTTGTATTGCCCCGATGGGTGCCATTGTTTACACAATAGAGTATTCTAATCTGTTCTGTGTTCAACAGACTGTTGTATTTCCCCGCCACTTCCTATTCTTTGAATTAAATAACAGCGATGTGTATTACGATATTTTTTACATTGATTATTTTTTTGGAGCATTTATTAAATAATATACTGCATCGCGAAGCAGAGGGGCAAATTAAATGATTTTGTATTGAATCTTTATTGGCGCGAAGAATGTTTAAATTTTTATTTCGCATTGACAATTTAGCTACGTTTATTCGTCATTTGGATGCGACAAGTTTAATACATTTATATGGGTAACAATTTGCCTCTATTTTTAAAACTGAATTAATGTACAAGAAGAAAAAAGACATTCTGTGAGAAATATAAAGCACTTTAAATATTTAGAACAAATGAACGAATCATTTCTTCTTATGTAGTACATGATAAATACATTGTCCCCAACTGGAATGTCTTCATGCTCTGCATTCAATTCCCAGTGGTCTACTTTTAATTATGCAGACTCGATTGAAACGTACATTTTCACCGGCAGCGCACATTTTCCAAAGTAAAATTTCATTAGCATGCGACAGAGAAGAATAACATAGTCATATCTCGTTTCGCTTTAGAAAAACGATCTATTCTATCTTTTTGAACGAAAATATACTCAGCTTTTTGGAAATAATTTCCACCGTGTGCACAGGTTTTTGCATATTAAATTTATAATTTCTTTATTACAGTTCTTCAATAAATGTACGTATTATCAATGTCAAACTATGCCTATTACGATATTACTTCATAATAAAAATTATGTGAATAAATTCTTTAGTCGTAAAAATGGAAAGTATAGATTTTACATTTTCAAACACTCGATAGTTGTCTGTATTAACGTTTCCTTTATCGATGGAACAATATTTATCAATATATGTACAGTTGCTATATCTGTTGGCCAATAGGCAAAGGTTAACCAAACAGTTAGATCAGGGATTTACAAACGCTGTTTATTACTAAATCATGATTATTTGGTACATTGGAACTTGTTAATGGACTGTTTGTAATAGTCTTATCGGTAGGTCTTAAATTACTGCTGCATTGTAGATTATCACGGGATCATAATGTATTAACAAACACCATTACTCGACAGATCACAAATCTTTAGAGGATAATTATTGTAGCGTTTCATGATTTAACAACTTGGTGAATATTCAACAAATTATTCATATACGTATATAAATTTGTTAACAATAGAATTAAAGAAAAAAATAGTTTTATCAGAAAACTATGCGGTCAGTATTAATTGGCCATTTGTTACATAGCAACTTATGATTAAACAAATATTTAATATTACCCAAATTACCAGTGTACTCCTGCACTTCAATGTAACTTACTAATGAAGCTCAATTTGACACTGCAATACAATTAGTCGACAAGCTTATCAGTAAATGATATGTCATCGGCAAACTTCAAGTGATTAATCCTGTACTTATTGTTAGTCTTCAATCCATGAATCATTGATACACGCACAATTATTCATCAGTGAACCGGTAGTGCCTCGTATATTTAATTCCTTATTAACAAATGATCGATCTCTATTTCATGCTATATTATTTCACCAAAAGATATTAATAAATTCTCACTGGTCGTTGCACAATGAATACTTATTACATCATTACTTATATAGATAAACATGGTATCTGAGAATAAGTTGAGCTTTATTCAGAAAAAAAATCTGAAGAGTTATACGATTAACTTTGAAACTATTTAATTGCATATTCTTGTACTCTACAATAATTAATACTGATATATATATATCGTTATTAAATCATTGCATGGTACACGCAGATCATACAACTGAAATCCCTACCCGAAACTCTTCCATCCACGAATTACATACATAAAATTGGATCAAGCTCGTCTAAATTTCCCGTATCTAAAATAATATAATCGCGCCCTACTATATCTCATTCGCAATCTCAAATCCAACTCCAAGAGTATTAAATTTATAATAACGAGAAGCAGAATTTCAATTGCCCATTAAATCATACGCGCCTCAGACAGTCGTTACCAGGCTCCATTTATAATCAATTAATCCCGGTTCCCAAGAAGAAGATTTCACCGAAATAACTCAACGTTTTCCAACGTACGTGCCGAACACGTAATTTGGCCGTCTTCAAAATAATTCACAATGCGAGTAGCGTTGTCTTTCGTAGAATAACTACAAACGTAGAAGTGACTAACGACGTCCTCTTAATTCGAGATTAATCCCTTTTCTGATGCAACGATCGTTCGTTACATGGTTGTCCGACTTCCATAAAAGATTCTATCTCGAGACGCAGATTAGTAACTATACTGTGTCGCCGTGTAATGCCGCGTAGCTCAGTCTGCTGATATCCTCTTAGGGCAATTCCAACGTTTAATCCAGAAATTATCCCTGCGTCGCGACGGTTCGAGCACAGAGGAACGGAAAAAGAGCGGAATTTCATTTGACGCGAGGCGCGATCAGATAAACCTCATTGGAGGCGGGATAATTCGGGGGGGGGGGGGGGGGGAGAATATAATTTCGCTCTTAGCACTAGGACACCTGAACCCGTTTTAAATTACGATTACGCGCGAAACGCAAAAAGAAATTTTCTGAACGGTTTCATTTTAACAGAGGGAAGACAGATGTTAAAGGTTAAACGTCTTCGTTTAGTTTGGGGCTATCTCTGTCCACTGGATACTTGAATGAATTGAGGCAATAGGCAATTGGTATGCGCAATAAGCGGAGTTGTAAATTATTCTCCCTTGCGCCATTCTCAAAATATGGATCGTATCTCCCGTTGCAGACACGTGAGATTTATGCAAGGTAATATCTGCGATAAGCAGCGTGTAACGTTGAAAATTCGTAATATCGGTGAACATTCGTAATTCCGAGGCTCGTAACGATGCTGCGTCCTCTTTCATTTTGTCTTCTCGTGCCGATTTTCGTTAGAACAGTTTCGTAATCATGATAGCACGTTCTCAATTGTCACTGAACGAATTTAATAAACGCAAGCGTATGGGAAGAAAACCATTTTACTCCGGCAATTCGTGTTCGCAATTTTACTAGTGAAATAACTACAGGAATTTATCGTTATTGGAAAGCCATGATCGTAAATCCGAGGACAAAACATAGCCGTTTGTATTTGCTTCTGAAATTGCTGAGAAGCGATGATAATTCGAGATACAGCGTAGAGAATGGCCCGTGATAGCCACGTATCGCGGGAGTTATGACGTTGCACGATTTCAGCAGGTGAGACGAACGGGACCATTTTTCAGTTTGCATTCATATTTGGTGAGCGGGAAACAAACGATCATTTCACGAATCTGTCCCAACAGCCACTCACCGAATAAACGAGAATATATATGGAACAAGAAATTAGAATCGTGTGGGCAATGTATGCAATAACAGTAGAAGTAACAGATTTTCACCGTTAAACAAGCTATCTTGGCTGTAAGATTATAGGATATATTTTTATACAGAAATGGCTTTAATCTCAATTAAATGTAATTAATTTCCCATAAATTATTAGTAATAACAAACGTTCGTCTTGTAAATTTAAAAGAATTAACGGTGCAATTTTTTTAAAAAGAAGCCGCTTATATTCTAATTGCAAGAGAAGTTCATGCATTTATTATCCTTCATAATCTATGTTCGAAAACTTTTTTAATATCGCACATTACGTCGAGCTACCTTTTAAGCTGTTTCAAATGTTTTAATGGTCCCGCACTGAATATCGTATTGATATAATAATAAGTAGGAAAATAATATTCGTTTACTGGTAAAGCTCGTTATCACACTAATAAGGAATTCAATTTATTGGCTTACTTAATTTTTTAAGAATGAAAGTTGGTATCAGATGAGACGGGCAAATCGATTTTTCATTAACTCGCTTTTCAGTGTACTTAGTAAACAAGCACGTCCAGAGATTGTATTAAACATGGTATCTACCTGGTGATCGAAGTATATACATATGCTTTAAAAAAATGGAAGATATTAATATTTCTTTTTCGGAAGTTGAATTGATTCTATCTGCAGATTTGATTCTACACAATCGTATCGTATAGGGGGGATCGCGCTGATTAATTTGCTTTTTTTCCGAGCTCGATCCGATAATTCTGAGCCGAGTTACAGCCGTTTAAAGTTCCGTCAAAACTATGAATGAAGATTGACACAGTGACCCATATAAGTTCCTAGAAATGCGTACGCTATTACTACTGCTGAGTAAGCGTTACGCGTGGGAACGTCCTTGCAAGGCCGCGACGATGCATAGTCGTAACGCCGAATTAATCGCGATTTCCTCATAACTCCTCCTGTTTTCCATTGGCGTAACTATCAGTTTTTTTGTATTTAACTTCATTTAACTCTCCGTTGAATTTCTTTCCTTATTTGTCTTGTCCGTTTTCTTTTCTATGCAATAGCGTTTTGTTTCACTTCCGCGTTGCAATAATAATGTTTACGCGAAACTTGATAAAGTTACAGCAACGAGATCTGATACTTCATAGATTGAAATGTAACCACCAAGCGCGAGGATACAAAATTTTGCATTTTATTTAAATACAAATATACACGTGGCGTCGTGTCGTGTTCGCCGCACATCGAACAACTTCAACGCTAACTTTCTGGATTATATATATAGTTAATTTAAACAATTGCGTTTTTCTCGGCTTCCAGTGGGTACTTTTCAACCGGACTGGGCTTAAATTAAAGCTGACGACCTTAGCTTTATTTTTCAGGGGGCTTCGGAAGTATGACATTTGTGGTTCGAATGTTATTAACCATTAAAAAATTAATAGATATGCACGCCGAGTCATTTATCTCATAGCAATTATCTCGGCTTCTGGAAGCGCTAGATTAATATAAACGATGCATAAACGACCTGTGAATGTTTTCCTGTCTCATTTATACACAAATTCGCCACCAATTGCAGAAAATCGGTTTACGCTGTCACGAATTCTCTGTGACATGTTTCCAAATGTTCGCATATGGATACTATTAACGAATTCTATAACTGCGTATGCATATTCATTCAATCGGGCTTTTCATTTCTATCCTCTTAATACACTATTTCAAATGATTTTATTTATTTTCCATTTTGAAACTCCCACGTAATCCGCGTTTATCCGCTAAACGGTTTTCGGAGAATTGAGATGAAAGATCATGGATACATACACAAACTTTATAGAAACTTCTTGCTTATACATATTTCTCTTTTCATTAAATTCACCTTGAGTAACATAAAACTTGGGCAAGGCCGTATGGCTAATGGGTCTCTGCGGTTCTCTTTTCAGAAGTTCTATAATACTTTGAACAACCGTGAAGCCGCATTTTCACATGTGTAGCATGTCATACAGGAGATTCAACGAACATGCGCTTAGAACATTTATTTTGGATACAGTGGCGCCACATTTCAACTCTTTTAAAAGTTCCAAACTTGTCCCATAATACCTCTGTTTTGAACAATAAAAACTTTCAATAAAATCATTAGTTCAATTGACCAAATAAATTTCCATAATTAAATTAACAATGAAATATAATGAAATTTTCTATTCCATCGGGAGTGTGCAAAAATTCAGTAACTCGTGTCACAGATTCATCATAATGTTGTAATAATGAGTTATGCTCAGCCGACTAAAACATAAAGTTGTTAATTACGATAATTATGTGTACACGTTGAAAGTGCAGTCGCACAGTTGGAAATACATAAGTAGGAATAATGGTATTAAATTTAAAGTCATTTGGAAAGTTCAACTGCTTGAACGCAATGACCCCTTTAAGAATCTTCCTTACCTGAACGTGTACTTCGCGCCTCATCCACTCCCTCGTGCATCCGTGCTGAAATTAATAATGAAATGTAAAAGTGAGTAAAATCTCCTCTTGTCCAGGCGAAGTCCTTTGAAATTCGAGTGATAATTTTCTACGAACTTCCTTCGTAGTTTAACTATGCCGTGCCAATATACTCATCTCACTGTCCCAATTTTTTTCCCGTATTACAAAGTTGAATAACTTTTCATTCACCGGGTAGATTGCTTTCTAAATCACAGCAGATGAAACTCGCAGTTAAATTAATTTTGCTTTATAACCGGAGTTTTCCAGGGACGCACGCGTTTCCATGGAAATTTAGATTCCGAGGAAGTAAATGGAATTTCCGAGATCTTAATGAGCAGACAAGGAGATCTTGCCTTAATAGAGCGAATTTCTGTGGCAATTGGGTAGTATGATAAATTACGGATAAGTGTGTTCATAATCTTGCTGACTTGGCACACTTTTGTTCCATCTTGATGCGAGAAATTACGCATCTTCAAACGATCTTATATCAATTATTGTGCGAACCGCGTTTTCCTAGTTCGACAACAATACGATTACACACATTTTCACTATTATCACTATTATCATTATTACACTACTCTAGTCATTTCGATTGACAAGCTGCCTTTCCGAGATATTCATATTCGACAGGAAGTATCGGCAACGCTTCGACTAACGGAAGAATCCGTGAAACATTTTGTAGCCTCAAGATCTTCGGCAATAGTGTCTCATCGACCTAGCGGGCTCAAATAAATAAATGTAATTTAACTTTGGAAATAACGAACCGAACCCGGTGTACAATGGAGTGGTTAGTTAACCCCGTTCAATATCCAAACAAAGATTCAACCGACCATTTGCCCACTTCTCACATTATTTCCGTACTTATTACTTATTCAACTGTACCGCGATAATTAGCAACCTAACAGGCGGATAAGATCGTTCAAGGGTCAATCGAACGAATGGGACGCATTAAAGGGCAATCATAACTTCGAATTCATTCGGGAACTCGTCGGTTCGAACCCCTTTGCACAAAGTGATTCTCTACCAACCCGCCCGACCCCTCTCGTTTCGCCATCCTGGAATTGAGCCGTTTTTCGTTCGAATCACGGCGCAATTAAAAGATACGACGTGTGATTCGTTTGTTCAACTTTTACGACAACTTCTTTCACGCGATTTTACGGTTTCGCGCGTTTCACTCGCCTTTCAGCCACCCTCCACTCGCCCCTTTTCAAATCGTTGTGAACGAAATAAAGCGAAATTTTTTCAGTACGGTACTTCTACGCCCTCTCCTCCGCCCCACCCTCACCTCCCCCCGTGGAACACTCTTTCACTAACTCCTCGCTACGACCTGGTTACCGAGAAGTGAATTCCCGTTCTGAACTTTACAACCGTGGAGAAATAGAATGAAAATATTTTACGTGCCGGCGGGGCGGACAAAAGGAAATTCTATAAATTGCATCGCCGTTAACGCGTTCGAGAGAATCCTTCGTCCGGTGCACGATGTTGCGAATTATAACGCGAAAAGTTGGCCGGCAATACGTATCGCGTATCTTACCGAACAGTTCGCCGAACGTTTCGGCGAATAGGAGAATATCGCGTTCGAATCGTACAAAGGGATAACCGCGGGGATTAATTTTTATCGCGGAGCGAAGCTATTCCGAAGGATGTTTAAATGCTCGGCGTGAGAACGCGAAACACGATGAAACCAGATTGTGGAAAGTTCTGCGGCTCGTTCTACGATTTGCAAGTGGTTAACGGGTCGAGAGAATTATTGTCTAGCAGTTACTGTTGGCAACTTCGTTGGCCGACTGTTTTATGCGAGATCCAATTACCTCTGCCGATTATTATCTCGGGACGTAATATTGAAATAAATTAATGCAAATGTATATAGATGTTTTGTGAAATCGTGTATAAACTTCTTTCACTGGTTACCTTATAATTTTGCATTGAAACAAATCAATCCAAATAAATGTCGATAACACTTCGTTTAACATGAACTTGCACAATTCCGTGCCATAGCCCCCCACAACTTTACGGCTTTTTCTTCGCAAGTATTTTGTAATAAATTCTAAAAATCCCGAAAGAGCAAAGCTATTTTATACGAGAAACATCCTATGTCTGTAAAATATTATACGTTTCCACTAAATAACTATTGCTCTTCGATCAAACTTTTCTCTCTATTATTGATGGAATCCTGTTACCATCAATCCGACTACAACATCTGCGCGGTATAATTTCTTAATGAATAAATAAATCATCGATGAAGCTTCTCTTCACCGGGACGCCGCGTTGACAAGCAATTCCCCACGCTTGTTTTCTATTTTACTATAAAAACGGCACGCTGATCCCATCAAAGCGGGCCGATCTTAAGGGGAATGTGTCGAAAGAGAATGCCGAGGCACCCGCGACGCGAAAGCTCTCAAATCGTCCGAGTGCGTGCTCGATCGGATACTGTCTGACGAATACTTCCGTTCTGTTTTCGGTCCCACCTGTATCGCGAAATCGCATCGACGATACTTTGTCCCGACCCGTAGCAGAATATTTCGGATTTCGCCGTGATAGATCGGGGTCGAGAGTGCTTCTGTTGCACGGGGTTGCCGCGGGCTCGCAGCTCTCGAAGGTACGGTTTTTCGATATCCAGAGGCAACGCCGAAAAAAGCAGGTCGTGCCTGTCGTAATCGATAAGGTATCGCCGCGCGAGAAACTCGAAAGCATTTAAAACAACTTGGGGCCAACCGAACGGGAGGCAACAAATATTCGATCGGTGAAAAACTACCAGCCCCCTTGAATTCGTCGATATGGCTGTGCGGCTCTTTTTTTTTCTTCTACCAGCTAAATTGAACGATCGGTCCCTTAAATGTACGCGGGCACGCTGGTGGCGTCGTTGTATTTATTGGCCTGTCCCGGAAGATATTACGCGTCTCGAGACTATTTATCGAATGGTACAGAACAGGCAGATTGTGTATCATTTTGATCATTCGAATGTGGTCCGTCATAATCGGCTGATTTAGCGCCAACGCAACGGAAGCTATTCTATTGTTTCACGATCGTGTGGAGACTAGATGGAGGAAAGATCGTATGTTGTATACATTTTCCTTAGAGCAGAGAACCAATTGATGTAGGCAAATAATCAGCCTGAAATGAGCAATAAATATAATTGCAGCCATCGCGGAAAAAGTTTCGTGGTTAGGTATACACTGCATGCAGGGAAGATTGTAGACTTTTCTGCTCATGCTTAATTGGCTGACACGTTATCCCACGAGGGACGATATGTCGGCTACACACAGATAATCTAAGTGTTCGTGGGATCACCGACCATAAATCAAGATGATCAAACATGTCTCGATGAGTAAAGTATGGCCGTGGTATACAAAGCTGTAATAATGAATTTTACGTACAGGTACATAGATAACGAAATATATACATACGCTGCATTATTGTACAAGCAAAAGCACGCCGTAGTGATTGTATTTTAATGAAACGTTTAATAAAATCGTTTCGTTGATTGAACGATACGATCCAAATTTTAATTACATTTCACAAGTACAGAGCGCAGAAAGCAAGAGACCTGAAATATTATTTTGTGGGTTGGATCAATTACAAAACGTAATTACATACATAGAATTTGCTTGAAGTATAAATTTTTGTAAATTGCATTTTTCTAATTACACGAAAATCCCGTTTCTTTTCCGATCTTCGAAATGCATAAATGTGATCGAATACACCGGAGACTTCTTGCGTGCACAGGCACACGTAAATCGAATCTGGCGTGGATGAAATTTTAGAATGAGCCGGGATATTGAAACACAAATTGATACAAGATATGGAATCTCGAATATGCAAAACCAGATAAATCTGTTCCAATCAAAATTGAAATACCCCCGGACGTCGTGAACGGGCGAGATTAATTATTCCGACATAATATAAAAATTTTACCGTGCACCACTGCCAATGTCAAATATGCCTTGTTAAAGTTAAATATGACGACGTCGGGTTTTTTGCTGGCTTGAAGAGGCGTAAAAATTTTAATCGAGCAGCAGTGTCGCGTTGTTAATTTTCTCGATGGCGTTCTGACTTTAATGCGTTCAAATAACCATGATTTTTTCGCGCGAGAATTTTACGACACCCGTTTATTCTTTTCGTCTATTTTTATACAGCAATTACTTGTACGCGCTTAAAAGGCAACGGAAACATCTTGATACTAAGAGGGAATCACTGTTACAATATTTTCCATTCGAGTTTTCCTTCTGCGTCAATTGAGTTTCGCTTTTCTAGTGGTTTTCAATCATTGGAATCCTGTTCACCGTCTTACACCTGTACTGTACAGTCAGGTAAAATACCCGAGGGACTGATACACGATACTTTGTCGCTCGAAAACAGATTACTACGATGTTATTTGCATAATGATATTCATGAATTTGCCGCCGTCGATTTTAATTACGAATGAGGAATAACGAAGTGAGATGTGATGTAAAATTAATCCGGGGTGCATAACTTGAATATCGATCCCGTTCGAGAACTAGGCCAAAGATAATATTTTTCGAGAACTTGAAGATTGTCCCTCTTCTTGGTATTTCAATTCGTCAGCAAAGTTTTCGTCGCGGTAATTTACATTTACTTTAACATTCGCATTACGCTATGTGAAATGGAAACATGTATCTTTTAGTATCCCCGTATTAACGCGTAAATTTGTGATAATATTTTGTAACTGAACGTAATGCTCCATTGCGATGCATCGTTTTAAGAAACGCTACAGCTGAAGCACGTTTTCACCAACAAGAAAGGAGAATTTAATAACATCTGTCGTCCCATAACACAACCTTTTCTCCATACTACTTGCGCATATAAATCAATCAGCCTTTGTCCAATAAATAAATTCAAGTGCAATTTGTATGCAAACGACAGTAATATAGTGGCAATGCACTGAAAATATTCCTTTGTTCAGTATTTCATACTCGATAACAGTTATTCTGCTTTTGCCAATTTTCACGACGGTGTTCTGAATTTAAGCGATATTGTAAAAACAAATCGAAAGAGTGGATAAGGCGGATACATCGCTTACAAATGGCACATAAATAATAATAAAATATTTCTAGATAATGAAACGTACTTGAAATAAAGATTAAAAAAAAAACCTCCCAACTCGTTTCTTCCGCTCATTAAAGGCGAATTGCGTTCGGTTCTTCAATGAGACACCATTAAACAGCAATTTCAAGGGAAATGATAGTCCGCACGAAAATTACTCATTAGCGAAACTTCTCGCAAAGAAGAAAAAGTTGTTTGACGCGTAATAATAAAGTGGTCGAAGAACGCAAGATTCGAAACATGCAAAATATGATCACTGTTCAAAATTAAATCTCTAATTAAACCTATTCAATGTTAAGCGACAATGTGATAAACAGGGAAATTGATTATACCAAATTTCTAAAATATATTTATTAAACACTTTTACTGGTAGAGCTGAAATTACGAAGATCTTTAGATTGATTCCACTATGATTTCTTATACTTCTTTTATCCGTTTGTTCCCCCAGCGAAGAAGATTCTATATACCATTTGTCTTTTAACAATGGTACATTCATTTTCGATCAACGTCTAACAAAATACGAGAAATATATTTTCTTGCGTTGTTATTTATTTCTACGAACAGCGATAGTTCCAACTTTAATTTATTCATATATTGTATAGACATCATAAATTGTATGCTGACCTGGCGCAATTTATTTCCGAGTACATACTCTACACGAGAGGTTTGACACGATTTTAAACAACGAACCAAGGAAGCAGTTTAAAAAACAATCAATTAGATATAAGAATAAATTTCGACTAGAAAAATTAAACGAAGTGATACGAGCTCCGTCTACTCTGCGGTCTAAAATATAAGGCAATTCGATAAATACAATACATAGGAGATCTTTGGATTAATCGAATTTCAAGTGACATCCCGCTAATATATTCATGAATTCTCCGTCGTCAAATAAAACAAACTGGCCTTCCCCGGCTAACTGACGGACAATCGACGCTGGCTCTTGGCCGATTAAATAATTTAAAGGGAACCGTGCGCAGGATCAGAAGTTCCTGAAATGCGATTAATTAAGCTCGGTTCCCTTGTCTGTTCGCCCACACCGGATGACAGCAGCCGTGTGATCGCCGTGTAAAGTGTATTACACGCGCAGTTAAGTGGATTAGTTTATAATTTCGATCGGAAGTTTGTCTTTCCTGCTGTTTGCTTGTCGTCTGAAGCTGCGCAACGAACGGACCAGTTGAAGGGCAAAGATCGAATTCGATTGTACGCTTTAATCGCATTTAGTTGATGCCCGTGCAATTGACGTGACGATGGCATTGTTTTATAATCAAAGCGACACGTTTGTTCGGCGATAGAAGTGTACGTTCAAGATTTTTTCAATTCCGACGGCTAAATTTGTTCGCCAAATGAAACTAATTGAAGTGATTATTATTGAAATTAATGCAAGACGTTTAATGCATTCATATTACCTTAACCAAAGATAAATCTACGTTCTGACAATGATGATACAGGTACAAGGTAAAATTCATTTGCACGATATGAGCAAGGAAATAAGACCAAAAATAATCTAACTGGAAATGAATAGACGCGAAAAATATTACAAGCCTGTAATAGCTTAATAATAGTGATAGGAAGCAAACATGAGTGCGCATTGCAGCCGCTATTGTTTGAAGAAAGTTGATAATACGAAATTACACGCATGCACTGTATTGCCAATTCGCGTAGTATCTGTTAAACGATAATAATAGAAGACTGATTTCCACGGATTTATGGGATACCATGGGGATTAATTTGGTTTGTTTAACTCTGTATAGCATCGACGTTTGCCCCTGCCTAGTACGCAATTACGTGTACCTTAAAACCGTCCATTTGGCGCTGTGTAAATTTGCAATGCGATGTTGTAATGGAAAACGAGCATTAGGCCTTCCATATACTGCGGTATACTAGGGACAATTAATTATCGCGTTTGTACAGTGATATAACGTATTAGTTGGCACGATATCGAAACTTTGATATGCCTACTTGTTACGCGCTATGATATCGTCGTAACTAGGCGGTAGCAGTATCTATTTTCAAATACAACTGATTTCTTTTTCATACTCTTTCGTTCACGTTCATTTATTTGCCCATACGAATGAAATGAATAGGATGAAATGTTATGCTTCAAATATGTTCCCGTAATCCTATACAGTGTTTGAATTAATGACCGTGCATTTCGTTTCTCAATGATCCGAAATAAGTTTTCGCTGCATATTTCATTCTATTGAGTTTTCCTCGGGTTACTTGCTTTCGGAAAATACGATATTTCATATTCTGCTATCGGGGGCAACGAGAATATCATTGGAAAATGTTTTTCAAATATTCGACAAACGACAAATTATTTAACTTTTACGCCGTGTCTCATAAATTAATACGTCGTGTTATTTTCTGACCTTTCGTTTGATTTTTCATGTTCGTTAATCAATATGGAGGGAAAAGATGCATACATTTCGTTGTAACTCCTCTACTGCTCGCAAATTAAATTGCACTTAAAATCATCTGATACTCTAGAAACATAATACTTCGCTGACGAAATAAATTCCAATTCAAATTATTATAAAATATCAATTTTCAATACGGTTTTCAGTACGTAAAAAAATCACTCCACCTTCTATTTCCCGAGGATTCTAGAGAAATATTTAAGTTCTAATTATAAATTTCTTTTATAGTTCGACGCAGACGAGGATTTCGGCTCGGGCGATATCAATATCGAGCTGATCGACGGTTCAGGAGATATTGACTTTAATATGACAAACGTGAGTTTCGTGAGAAAGCTGTGCTCCGTTGAAAGCTGGCCAACAATATTACCCGTCAACTAACTATTTTTTTTTTTTGTTTTCTCTTTGCAAGCACAGTCGCGACTAACCCAACTGCATTAAAGCTAATTGTACAGTGCTCACTAACTAGATATGAACTTCTCGATATCACAATCGGCGAGCATCGCTGACGAGCAGATTCGAAAAAATAATATTTTCATCGCGGGCTTAATTAGAATGAAATCGAAGAGACGGCAAAAAAAATAGAAAAATTGACTTGAGGAAACGAAAGGAAATTTAAAAGATCAACTTTCACACGAGTGCTTGCTAACTCGCAATCGTCGCCAACTTTGTAACTGCTAACAGCATCGGCAACGATTGCTGGGTGTTTTTTTTCGTCAGCGTTGGAACAGCCACATCAGTTTTAACGTGACTCGATCGCGCAACTTCCGATAACAGTCGAGACTTTATTCCTGATAAGAAGTTTAATTGAATTTGTTGCTTCCTTTCGTCAATACCGTTCAACAGTATCAGTGATTGGATTCAACGAAAAGAATCATCCTACCTAACGCTTTGTACGTGTATGTGTTACTAATTCTATTTTTTTATAAATGCTAAGCTGTTTTTATAACCTTTGTAGCAAAGTGGAATGGGTGAAATATTTGACAAAGGTAGTATATTTCGATCTGTTTCCAGCAAAAGAGAATCGCTAAATCTAGTCACTAATCATTACTACGTTTTCTGGATCAATAAGTACAAGTTTTACACTAGGCTTGGCTACATTTGAACTTTAATATCGTGTAACAAACTAACTAATACTTTTAATAAACAGAATTTTACTGTACAATTTTGTGAACGCCATTGATAATTTAAATGCTTGTTATACTTAGATATCTTGTTGAGAACTACTTCTTCGGAATAAATTCCCATGTGAAATGAAACTGCGGAAGGATAAACGTGTTATCTTCGCTGAACAATGAATCGAGAACTGAAAAAAGAAAATCGCAGCCAGACAATTTAAATTTATTCAAACATAAATAAAAGCTATCAGGTCGCATCGCAGGTAAAGCGAGTTATAAATTTATGTTCGACGCAGGCATCGGTGCGGAAAGAAAATTTTCACACCATATATCCTAACAAGCATTCACGAAGAATATAACTCACGTGGCTGAAAATTTCCCCGAATTTCGGTTCGCCGATGTGACAAACATTCTGCGAATAATGAAAAACAAACAAACATTCGTCTGTACCACGCGTTCACGTCTGAAAACAAAATTATTTATTAATCATCCCCAATTTCCTTCAAGCATCGAACAATCAATCCAATAATTTACACCCGCGGGATTGAAACGAATGTAACCGTTGATTGGCCAGAGGATCAATTATCTGAGGTGCATCTGACCACAATCTGATCAATTAAATATTACTGTTTAACTACCGGTTTCATTAGTCGAACAACGAACGAACCGCCGTTAATCCGAAAATAACTGGAATCGTTCGTTTCGCGATCCGTTTGCCCGATTTATTATTATTACGTGGTACACAGAGGAATAGAGGGAAAGGGGGAAAGGGATGAAAAAAGACTGGGAGGCGAAGCTTTCACGTGAAGCGTTCTAATTGCAAGTCTTCTGGGAAATGGAGTTATATAAGGCGCTGCGATGCGCCACAAAGAATTCCCTGGAAAGTTGTCCAACGTTAGAAGAGGAACGTCGAGATCGCTTTATGGGGATAATCTTTCGAACAGTGCAAGAATAATCTTGCAGATTCTGATAGGATCTTGCATCGGTGACTGCGCCGAAAACGCTTCTTTTCTCAGAAAGCTTCCCCAGCTTTTCCGCCGATGTCGTTCACAGAGCTTCTCTTAATCCAAACGAAGTCCGGGCTGCGCAACGTCGCATCACTCGTTTCCATACCTGCATGATCCATTAAATCTTCTGATGATTACATTTTCTAAGAACGTAAACGGTTGGATCGGTCGTCATTATTTAATTTTACCGTAATAAAACGTGGGGCCCGGGTTTCTTTTATTAATGTTAATTATTGATGCTTAGAGTGACGAGGCTTATTTTTGGCCGAGAGCAATTTGTAAAGTGGCACTTTTCTGTTTTTCGTATGTATCGATTTTGAGTATCATTAATTTCATAGAATTGTGCATCATTTGATTTTATTTTTGTAATTTGTCAATCTAACATTCACGAAAGAAATATCTATTTTATATTAATCCCCTTATTTCCATGAATCTTGTCTGGTATATTTAATTAACAATTCGAATAGATTGAAAAGCGGCACAGCTAACTGTAATATTTTAATGTCAAATATGCAGACAAGGGAAATAAATGGAAAAAAATGATTGCGCAGCAAAATAAAATAATTCGAAAATATATTGGAATCTTATCACTTGAACCAGAAACATGCCAGAGATACAGTTTCTTCAAGGAGTAATCATTATTTCAATGACATCAACAAATCGTTTGGAGACGAATCGATTCTAATACAGGTTCGTCAAGTTCTCTTGCCTGAAAGGTATTTCTATTCGATCGTAGTCTCTCGTGTTGCGCGACCGTTGCACGTTGTACGATGAATCGAATGATTTGCTATAAAATTAAACGATATATCGGGTCTGGTGGAGTGTCAAAAGAACGATGAATGAGTATAGAATACACGTGGACACGGCACAGACAGCCAAGAAATAGAAATCGACGAGGAACGAAGGTGAGGAATTTCTGTGCGAGGGTAGGGGAGATTGAGAGCGAACTTTGGCTCTTGCCACCTACCTAACCTCGCTGCAATTAGGCGGGGAGATTCAGTTCTGTCGAAGTTAAAGTTGCCAAGTAGAATTGACTTTGATTTGTCCTGTCGACCGCACTGGCGAATGCTTGAACGGTTTTGATCTTCGGACGCTGATACCGAATTGGCAATTTTTCTTCGATTCTTCTTACAATTAGTTGGCATCGAGTGGACTTTAAACGTGAATGACCTCCCCCTCAATCTAGGTCAGGGTTAATTAAAGTACGAGATAGACTCGTGTGAGTTGAGCGGAATTATTTGTTTGGAAGTAAAGAGTCACGCTTGTAAGTTCCAACGGTTACGAATGGTAAATGGACAAATTTTCAGTAGAAAAGTCCGACGCTGGTCAGACGTCCTGCGAAACTCTCTTATTGCATTCTCGGATTCTTTTGACGCTCGTGATTTATGTTTTATCACTGTTGTTATTGTTGTGTTTGCGATTTATAAATTTATAAATCACTGTTGTTAATCATTTTGAAGAGAGAATTGAAGGAAATAAATGTTCCAGCCTTTAAATACAAAGGAATTACGTATACGTAATACAGTACGTATAGTTCAATACATGCGACTTTAAAATTCCCGAAATATTAATCTATTAATAGACGTATTATAATCTTCCTCTTGTGCGAAGTACAATTTGAACGTCGTACAATCATCTTTATTATAGACGACGGTCAGCAAATATGAACACGCTTTCACCTTTATCTTCGTAACCAGAAAATTTCCTCCCCACTATGCGACCACTGACAAACAATTCCTCGGTGAAAGGGGAACAGCACTGCGCAATTCCTCTCTAGATTTGACTCCGGTGGACTATTTTCCGGCTGTGCCGTTCAAATTAAAGTTGCAAGGCGAACGCTCGGTAAGCTTTGCCCAAATTTAACAAAGTGTAACACGGAGACATCTTGCCACCCAGACTACAATCTTCTTCGTAATTTATTACTGAAGCTTGATGCTTTATATCAATAAGTACAGAATTTATTTTATACTGTGCTTGTTTCCTTGTTCAGGAACCCGATAATAATGCCGGGTCAACCGATTTCCGAAAGATGAAAAACCTTCGGGACGTTTCTTCAGTGAACTTCTTTCAAATCTGTTTGCACCCCTCCTACGATAACTGCGCTTAAACATGAAAGTATCTCCCCTGTTAGTGTTCACATAATTGATTAAACTAGTATTGAATAAATCGTTCGAAATCGCTCCGAGATAGATCGAATATCGAGATATTTTTTTATCGATCCTTTTCCAACGTACAATTCTCCACGCGCTCGTAATAACACTCTAATTTCTCGCTGCAATCATCGTTTAATGTTTCCATGGGAGCAAAGGCTAATACCCGGACTCGATCGAACGAAAATAATTAAGAACACCATCCTCGAACTTTCTGACAACGAACACCGCCCGAACTATGGCGGCAGCCGAGCCGTCCGTGAAATTCGTTTGTACTTCCTATTCACGCCGACTCGCCGAGTGAAAAACAAGAACGTAGAAGAGGAAAGAGGAAGCTGAAAGAATTTATTTCACCCGTGAAATCCTACTTCAGAAGAAAAGCGCCCTGAACGAGGATGCAAGGAAGCAGCCGTGCATGCTGGGGCTGATCAGGACTTTGGTATACCGGGTGAACGAATTCAATGGAACAGCCTGCGGTTATTCGCGTCGTGCAGTGTGCGCTACGTGTTATTGCGATCCGCCATCGGTTTCACATGCACCGCCACGTCAATGCAATTTTACGGATGCACGTGTCTTTGTCCGCTGATGAAACCGTACCCTCCACGCCTGTGTACACCAACATTTTATTATCGTTTCTATTGTGTTAAGAGAGTGGACACCGAATCGATCCATATTCTATTCGCCCCCCATCCTTCGCTTTTAATTGTACAGCGCGCGACAATTTTATCGCCTAACTATTTCTCGTTCTGTTATGTATTGGAAAATATCATTTAAAGTACAATGCAACGAGGGATAATGATATTTCTGTAATTAAAAATGTGTTTCTTATCGTTCATTCTGTTCGCTCTGAGTTGCTGTTAATTAATCGGTCCTGTAATTTTGATTGTCCACGTGCACGTAATATGGAAATTAATTTCGTATAAAATGTATAGCCCAATCTATGTGAATGATTGCATGCGTAATTTGATTTGTGCACGGCGCCAACGTGAAATATTCATTTTTCGTCCAATGTGCGCAAAAAATGCATGCATTACAAATTGCCTCATCTGTGGATTAGATGTCTGTCGAGTCGTGTGCAATTTTAATCCGATACTCCAAAAACTGCATTTAAGAGAAATGAATATAACAGAATTATTCCTGTAGTTCATCAGCTACGAATTATAAATGGAAAGCTGTGTGGTCTAAGGAACAAAGCAATTGAAATGATACGAGAGAATGGGGATATTACTAGACGAGAGAGGAGAATTGAATTTAATCTCCTCTGTTTGTCGAAAACGAACGAAAACAAAATGCTGAAAAATTATCCAACTGTCTCTCTCTGAATATTTATCAATTTCTATTAATATTAATTTTATGACACGATCCGAAATTAATTTTGTTTGAAATACTTCATATTTGAGGGTAGATTTCACATTTGTTATTATTCAGCGTAACTGTACCTTCCGTGTCATTCGTGACACTTGATGAACAAATCTATAAAATAGAATTTGCGGTAAAATATTGACTTTCGGAATTTATAGAAACGTTTTAATGAATGTTTAACGAGCGCATTGTCGCGAGGAAGTCTGTGAAAATTTGCTTTCATTAATTCGTATAAAACTTTGTGAATTATTGAGGTACTTCACTTGACAAACCATATATATCGCCCTGTTACTGTGAACGAAGCTTCGGTGACTTGGCTAATGACCGTAGTTGAATCATAATTGAAACGTTTTAAAATATTCAAACCGCTGTCAGTGTGTTACGTAAGCGGGCGAGTGTGAAAATAAAACACCAACCAGATATATCAAGCTGAAAATCAACGATAAATAACTGCCAGAGGGCGGTTTAGCTTGATGAAACTGCA